>CM060978.1:214849497-224756997 GCA_030765065.1 Deroplatys truncata
ACACACACACACATCGCCCGCGCACGCACACGCACACACACACACGCGCACGCACACGCACACGCACACGCACGCACGCACACACACACACACACACACACACACACACACACACATCGCCCGCGCACGCACACGCTCACGCACACGCACACACCTCACGCGCACCTACGCACGCACTAGTTTGTACAAGAGTAGAGAAGGTCATACGGGTGTAACACAGCAAATTTTTTCATCTACTTCTTGTTAATACAGATAAAGCTTGGAAAGGTAGAATCATGTTGAAAAATTTAATGCCATTGAAGGGATTTGAACCATGGATCTTCCAGTTTCTTTTGAATACACTAACTAAGCTGTCACGGCAAAATGCCAGCATATTAAATTCCCAAACTGAATTGGGTTGTCGGTTAATGCCATGCTGGCGTGATAGCTCAGTTGGTTACAGCAAGCAGTTGTAAACCAGAAGAGCCATGGTTCAAATCCTGGCTACGGCATTCAATTTTTTCGATCCGATTCTACTTTTCCAAACTTGTCCTACACCCGCCCTGTGTGAAAGAACGATTACCAATACCTTCCCTACTCTTGTACAAACTATTTTTCCACACACACACACACACACACACACACACACACACACACACACACACACACACACACACACACACACACACACACACACACACACACACACACACACACACACACACACACACACACACACACACACACACACACACACACACACACACACACACACACACACACACACACACACACACACACACACACACACACACACACACACACACACACACACACACACACACACACACACACACACACACACACACACACACACACACACACACACACACACACACACACACACACACACACACACACACACACACACACACACACACACACACACACACACACACACACACACACACACACACACACACACACACACACACACACACACACACACACACACACACACACACACACACACACACACACACACACACACACACACACACACACACACACACACACACACACACACACACACACACACACACACACACACACACACACACACACACACACACACACACACACACACACACACACACACACACACACACACACACACACACACACACACACACACACACACACACACACACACACACACACACACACACACACACACACACACACACACACACACACACACACACACACACACACACACACACACACACACACACACACACACACACACACACACACACACACACACACACACACACACACACACACACACACACACACACACACACACACACACACACACACACACACACACACACACACACACACACACACACACACACACACACACACACACACACACACACACACACACACACACACACACACACACACACACACACACACACACACACACACACACACACACACACACACACACACACACACACACACACACACACACACACACACACACACACACACACACACACACACACACACACACACACACACACACACACACACACACACACACACACACACACACACACACACACACACACACACACACACACACACACACACATCGCCCGCGCACGCACACGCACACACACACACGCGCACGCACACGCACACGCACACGCACGCACGCACTTGTTTGTACAAGAGTAGAGAAGGTCATGCGGGTGTAACGCAGCACATTTTTTCATCTATGTCTTCTTAATACTGATAGAGCGTGGAATGGTAGAATCATGTTGAAAAATTCAATGGTATTGCAGGGATTTGAACCATGGATCTTCCAGTCTCTTTTGGTTACACAAACTAAGCTGTCACTTCAAAATGCCAGCATATTAAATTCCCAAACTGACTTGGGTTGTCGGTTAATGCCGTGTTGACGTGATAGCTCAGTTGGTTACAGCAAGCAGATGGAAACCAGAAAATCCATGGTTCAAATCCTGGCTATGTCATTGAATTTTTCGATACGATTTTACTTTTCCAAACTTGTCCAAACACACGCCCTGTGTGAAAGAACGATTACCAATACCTTCTCTACTCTTGTACAAACTATTGTTTTTCCACAAACACACACACACACACCGCACGCGCACGCACACACACACGCCGCAAGCGCACGTACACTCACGCCCTTGTTTGTACAAGAGTAGAGTAGGTCATGCGTGTGTAACATAGCATATTTTTTCATCTACTTCTTGTTAATACAGATAGAGCTTGGAAAGGTAGAATCATGTTGAAAAATTCATTGGCATTGCAGGGATTTGAACCATGGACGTTCCAGTTTCTTTTGATTACATTAACTAAGCTGTCACGGCTAAATGCCAGCATGTTAAATTCCGAAACTGACTTGGGTTGTCTGTTAATGGTATGTTGGCCTGATAGCTCAGTTGGTTACAGCAAGCAAATGGAAACCAGCAGATCCATGGTTCAAATCCTGGCTATGGCATTGAATTTTTCAATCCGATTCTACTTTTACAAAATTGTCCTACACACACCCTGCGTGAAAGAACGATTACCAATACCTTCTCTACTCTTGTACAAACTATTTTTTTACACACACACACACCGAACGCGCACCCAAGCACTAGTTTGTACAAGGGTAGAGAAGGTCATGCGGGTGTAACACAGCTCATTTTTTCATCTACTTCTTGTTAATACAGATAGAGCTCTGAAAGGTAGAATCATGTTGAAAAATTCAATGACATTGCAGGGATTTGAACCATGGATCTTCCAGTTTCTTTTGATTACACTAACTAAGCTGTCACGGCAAAATGCCAGCATATTAAATTCCCAAACTGATTTGGGTTGTCGGTAATTGGCATGTTGGTCTGATAGCTCAGTTGGTTACAGCAAGCAGATGGAAACCAGAAGATCCATGGTTCAAATCCTGGCTATGGCATTGAATTTTTCAATCCGATTCTACTTTTCCAATATTGTCCTACGCGCGCCCTGCGTGAAGGAACGATTACCAATACCTTCTCTACTCTTGTACAAACTATTTTTTTCCACACACACACACACGCACGCACACACCGCACGCGCACGCACTCACTAGTTTGTACAAGAGTACAGTAGGTCATGCCGGTGTAACACAGCACATTTTTTCATCTACTTCTTGTTAATACAGATAGAGCTTGGAAAGGTAGAATCATGTTGAAAAATTCAATGGCATTGCAGGGATTTGAACCATGGATTTTCCAGTTTCTTTTGATTACACTAACTAAGCTGTCACGGCAAAATGCCAGCATATTAAATTCACAAACTGACTTGGGTTGTCGGTTAATAGCATGTTGGCCTGATAGCTCAGTTGGTTACAGCAAGCAGATGGAAACCAGAAGATCCATGGTTCAAATCCTGGCTATGGCATTGAATTTTTCAAAACGATTCTACTTTTCCAAACTTGTCCTACACACGCCCTGCTTGAAAGAACGATTACCAATACCTTCTCTGCTCTTGTACAAACTATTTTTTTCTACACACACACACACGCACACGCACGCCCTAGTTTGTACAAGAGTAGAGTAGGTCATGCGGGTGTAACACAGCACATTTTTTCAGCAGCTTCTTGTTAATACAGATAGAGTTTGGAAAGGTAGAATCATGTTAAAAAATTCAATGGCATTACAGGGATTTGAACCATGGATATTCTAGTTTCTTTTGATTACACTAACTAAGCTGTCACGGCAAAATGCCAGCATATTAAATTCCCAAACTGACTTGGGTTGTCGGTTAATGCCGTGTTGACGTGATAGCTCATTTGGTTACAGCAAGCAGATGGAAACCAGAAGATCCATGGTTCAAATCCTGGCTATGGCATTGAATTTTTCGATCCGATTTTACTTTTCCAAACTTGTCCAAACACACGCCCTGTGTGAAAGAACGATTACCAATACCTTCTCTACTCTTGTACAAACTATTGTTTTTCCACAAACACACACACACACCGCACGCGCACGCACACACACACGCCGCAAGCGCACGTACACTCACGCCCTTGTTTGTACAAGAGTAGAGTAGGTCATGCGGGTGTAACATAGCACATTTGTCATCTACTTCTTGTTAATACAGATAGAGCTTGAAAAGGTAGAATCATGTTGAAAAATTCAATGGCATTGCAGGAATTTGAACCATGGAACTTCCAGTTTCTTTTGATTACACTAACTAAGCTGTCACCTCAAAATGCCAGCATATTAAATTCCCAAACTGACTTGGGTTGTCGGTTAATGGCATGTTGGCCTGATAGTTCAGTTGGTTAAAGCAAGCAGATGGAAACCAGAAGATCCATGGTTCAAATCCTGTCTATGGCATTGAATTTTTCAATCCGATTCTACTTTTCCAAAATTGTCCTACACACACCCTGCGTGAAAGAACGATTACCAATAGCTTCTCTACTCTTGTACAAACTATTTTTTTACACACACACACATACACACACACACCGAACGCGCACGCAAGCATTAGTTTGTACAAGGGTAGAGAAGGTCATGCGGGTGTAACACAGCTCATTTTTTCATCTACTTCTTGTTAATACAGATAGAGCCTGGAAAGGTAGAATCATGTTGAAAAATTCAATGGCATTGCAGGGATTTAACCATGGATCTTCCAGTTTCTTTTGATTACACTAAGCTGTCACGGCAAAATGTCAGCATATTAAATTCCCAAACTGACTTGGGTTGTCGGTTAATGCCATGTTGGCGTGATAGCTCAGTTGGTTACAGCAAGCAGTTGTAAACCAGAAGAGCAGTGGTTCAAATCCTGCCTATGGCATTGAATTTTTCGATCCGATTCTACTTTTCCAAACTTGTCCTACACACGCCCTGCGTGAAAGAACGATTACCAATACCTTCTCTACTCTTTTACAAACTATTTTGTTCCACACACGCACGCACGCAGGCACACACACCGCACGCACTACTTTGTACAAGAGTAGAGGAGGTCATGGGGGTGTAAAATAGCACATTTTTCCATCTACCTCTTGTTAATACAGATAGAGCTTGGAAAGGTAGAATCATGTTGAAAAATTCAATGGCATTGCAGGGATTTGAACCATGGATCTTCCAGTTTCTTTTGATTACACTAACTAAACTGTCACGGCAAAATGCCAGCATTTTAATTCCCAAACTGACTTGGGTTGTCGGTTAATAGCATGTTGGCCTGATAGCTCAGTTGGTTACAGCAAGCAGATGGAAACCAGAAGATCCATGGTTCAAATCCTGGCTATGGCATTGAAGTTTTCAATCCGATTCTACTTTTCCAAAATTGTCATACACACGCCCTGCGTGAAAGAACGATTACCAATACCTTCTCTACTCTTGTACAAAGTGATTTTTTTACACACACACACACACACAAACACACACACACACACACACACACCGCACGCGCACACCAGCACTAGTTTGTACAAGAGTAGAGAATGTGTAACACAGCTCATTTTTTCATCTACTTCTTGTTAATAAAGATAGAATTTGGAAAGGTAGAATCATGTTGAAAAATTCAATGGCATTGCAGGGATTTGAACCATGGATCTTCCAGTTTCTTTTGATTACACTAACTTAGCTGTCACGGCAAAATGCCAGCATATTAAATTCCCGAACTGACTTGGGTTGTCGGTTAATGGCATGTTGGACTGATAGCTCAGTTGGTTACAGCAAGCAGCTGGAAACCAGAAGATCATGGTTCAAATCCTGGCTAGAGTATTGAATTTTTCAATCCGATTCTACTTTTCCAAAATTGTCCTAAACACGCCCTGCGTGAAAGATCGATTACCAATACCTTCTCTACTCTTGTACAAACTATTTTTTTACACACACACAAACACACACACACTAGTTTGTACAAGGGTAGAGAAGCTCATGCGGGTGTAACACAGCACATTTTTTCATCTACTTCTTCTTAATACTGATAGAGCTTGGAAAGGTAGAATCATGTTGAAAAATTCAATGGCATTGCAGGGTTTTGAACCATGTATCTTCCAGTTTCTTTTGATTACACTAACTAAGCTGTCACGGCAAAATGCCAGCATATTAAATTCCCAAACTGACTTGGGTTGTCGGTTAATCGGATGTTGGACTGATAGCTCAGTTGGTTACAGCAAGCAGATGGAAACCAGAAGATCCATGGTTCAAATCCTGGATATGGCATTGAATTTTTCAATCCGATTCTACTTTTCCAAAATTGTCCTACACACGCCTTGCGTGAAAGAACGATTACCAATCCCTTCTCTACTCTTGTACAAACTATTTTTAACACACACACACACACACACACACACACCGCACGCGCACACAAGCACTAGTTTGTACAAGAGTAGAGAAGGTAACGCGGGTGTAACACAGCTCATTTTTTCATCTACTTTTTGTTAATAAAGATAGAGTTTGGAAAGGTAGAATCATGTCGAAAAATTCAATAGCATTGCAGGGATTTGAACCATGCATCTTCCAGTTTCTTTTGATTACACTAACTAAACTGTCACGGCAAAATGCCAGCATATTAAATTCCCAAACTGACTTGGGTTGTCGGTTAATGGCATGTTGGTCTGATAGCTCAGATGGTTACAGCAAGCAGATGGAAACCAGAAGATCCATGGTTCAAATCCTGGCTATGGCATTGAATTTTTCAATCCGATTCTACTTTTCCAAAATTGTCCTAAACACGCCCTGCGTGAAAGAACGATTACCAATACCTTCTCTACTCCTGTACAAACTATTTTTTTCCACACACACACACACATCGCACGCACGCGCAGACGCGCACGCACACACGCCGCACATGCACGAACGCCCTTGTTTGTACAAGAGTAGAGTAGGTCATGCGGGTGTAACATAGCACATTTTTTCATCTACTTCTTGTTAATACAGATAGAGCTTGGAAAGGTAGAATCATGTTGAAAAATTCAATGGCATTGCAGGGATTTAACCATGGATCTTCCAGTTTCTTTTGATTACACTAAGCTGTCACGGCAAAATGCCAGCATATTATATTCCCAAACTGACTTGGGTTGTCGGTTAATGGCATGTTGGCCTGTTAGTTCAGTTGGTTAAAGCAAGCAGATGGAAACCAGAAGACCCATGGTTCAAATCCTGTCTATGGCATTGGATTTTTCAATCCGATTCTACTTTTCCAAAATTGTGCTACACACGCCCTGCGTGAAAGAACGATTACCAATAGCTTCTCTACTCTTGTACAAACTATTTTTTTACACACACACACATACACACACACACCGAACGCGCACGCAAGCACTAGTTTGTACAAGGGTAGAGAAGGTAATGCGGGTGTAACACAGCTCTTGTTAATACAGATAGAGCTTGGAAAGGTAGAATCATGTTGAACAATTCAATGGCATTGCAGGGATTTGAACCATGGATCTTCCAGTTTCTTTTGATTACACTAACGAAGCTGTCACGGCAAAATGCCAGCATATTAAATTCCCAAACTGACTTGGGTTGTCGGTTAATGGCATGTTGGCCTGATAGCTCAGTTGGTTACAGCAAGCAGATGGAAACCAGAAGATCCATGGTTCAAATCCTTGCTATGGCATTGAATTTTTCAATACGATTCTACTTTTCCAAACTTGTCCTACACACGCCCTGCGTGAAAGAACGATTACCAATACCTTCTCTACTCTTGTACAAACTATTGTTTTTTCACACACACACACCGCACGCACACGCGCACGCACACACACACACGCCGCATGCGCACGCACACGCACGCCCTAGTTTGTACAAGAGTAGAGTAGGTCATGCGGGTGTAACACAGCACATTTTTTCATCTGCTTCTTGTTAATACAGATAGAGCTTGGAAAGGTAGAATCATGTTGAAAAATTCAATGGCATTGCAGGGATTTGAACCATGGATCTTGGAGTAGTATTAATGTTGTATTTATTTAACATTAATTGTAGCCCCACGTTTGGGAGCCAATTAGCGAGTGAAAGTTCTTACGTAATATTTGTAGCGTAAGTTATTAGGACTTGGAAATCTTATATTGGTTTTACTTCATGCGTTGCCATCTTGTGACGTCATTCTTTGTTTAATTTGTAGCTCCATCTTGCGTTAGCAATTTGTGGCAGTATTAGCTTGTGTATGATTTTATTTCAAATGTCCTCCGGCTAGCTGTTTGGGTCGAACATGTATCCCTATGCAGGTTGTGAAATGGAAAGGAATCTTTTATCCAGAAATTACACTTAATGAAGAAATTTGTTTTATAATTTTTATTGTCGAACACGTTCACTAACACTTTTACATATTGATTTAGATACTCGCCAGACTGAAACTGTTTGTAATAACCTCTTACTTATCACTTTTAACTCTGTATTTCAACTTTGTGTATAATTAACTGTATAATACTTTAGATCTTTAATAATTTTTGCTGCGCGTAACTTGACGAACTGACTGACTGAAGACGACGTGTAGTATATGAATGCTTTCGGCGAACTTAAGGACTGACTGACGACGTGTAATGTGCTAGTAATTTTTATGAACTGAGGAGCGATCTACCTCGGACATGGCTTTATATACTCCCACTCCTCGACATGCCTAAAGATTATAAATGAACTGCTAATGGCTAATAAAACGCGCCAACATTAGCGTCTATTTTAATATCCAATGAAAACCACGAACACATATTGCTTTTAGGGAAACATTCTAGAAGGTTCTATCGAAAACGCGCGAACATTACGTAACTTCCTTGTTCCCAATAATGATAAACAGCTCAGCCCCCTCGCTGCATTATTGCTCTATTATTGACAGTTTCAGTAAAGCCGTATAAACTTATTTCCCAATAATAATTACAATTAATAAACATCTGAAATCAATGTCACATAAAAATACATATTCATATTAGTCATTATTTACATTTAAGTAATTTGTGATACAAATTACCGCATCATATGCCCCACTAGAAACATAATTATAAATATTTACAACTTGTTTGGAAATTTTATAATTGGGTTTTTAGTCTCCTAAATCTTGGAACACACGCTATCACTTTCACTTTACACTTCACACGTATTTAACACACGATATGTTTTTTTTTATATCGCCACTACTTACTGGCTCTTGTTTAATTTGTTTAGACATTAATCTGACATTACAAATTTTTTTTATAGCAACTACTTTACCCTAAATTATTTAATTACTGTTACCAAATTGTTTACTTTCATAAGTTGTTGACAAAAATTTATACATTTAAGATTTTTGTAATTGTTTAACATTTTTACCAAAATATTCACCCTCTACACAAATATTTACATCTCTTAAATCTAGACAATGTTTCACCTTTTCTGTTTGCTACATAAGTATTTTTTTTTTATTATTATTATTTTTACCCATTCTTGTTATTTTGTACTTTATTTTAACAATACTCTTGGAATTGTATTTATGTACTTTTAATTTAATATCATATTAAGTTTCAATTATCACCTTCTTAATTTTCAAATGTTGTTACAGTTATTCAAAATTTAATTTTTTTTTTTTTAAACATTTCTCATTTTTTTTATAATTTATTTCTCTTTTCCAATGACATATATAAATAGTTAACCCTCTTACGTTCCAATACATTTCTCTGCAAATCATCTTTAACTATCCAGCATTTACTTTACATCTCATTGCTATTTGCCCTCCTGGATCAAATTGTGTGTGGCTAAACATTACTCGTAGCCGTATCCTAACCTTCAAATTTTTGTTCATGGATAACCTCTTAAAGTATTCATATGAAATTTCATCCCATGATACCATTTGAAAACAATCTACAGTTTCTTGAACAACACATCTTTTAACAACTTTCATTTTCAATTCTTTTACTATCTCTTTAATCTGAAAGTACTCTGACAAATCTGTACTAAACTGTACTGGACTGGAGTTTTCATTTTGAACATCTTGGTACAATTTCTTTCTTTGCATTACTGTCTCATTCTGTATTTCTGATATTTCCCCTCTGAAATTAACTTGCGCCTCATTTACATCTACATTCATAACCTCATTTATCTCTCTTAACTCACTTAAAATACTACTCATTTGACTTCCTAACTCTGTACATTCTACATTAACCTCACTTTTAGTATTAACCTCACTTTCTTTGTTACCTATTTCCTTGCTCATGTCTAGCATTTTCTTTGAAATTTCTCCTATCTCACTTGCTATTACTTCCTCATTTTCATCTCTCATTTTTGGCATACTACTATCTAGCTTGGTAACTTTCTTTTCAATTACTTCACTGCTTTGATCTACTTTTTGCTCTAATACCTCATTACTCCTACCAATATCTTTTCTGTTTTGTTCAAAGCTCCTACGAATATCTTCCCTCAATTCCCTATTATTCTTTTGCATATCTTCCCTTAATTGATCTGTAATACTCTTACTAATATCTTCCCTCAGTTCCCTATTATTCTTTTGCATATCTTCCCTTAATTGATCTGTAATACTCTTACTAATATCTTCCCTCAATTGATCTGTAATACTCTTACTAAGATCTTCCTTTAATTCCCTATGACTCTTTTGCATATCTTCCCTCATATTAGTTTAGCGCCCTTAAACCGCATCTCATCATCATCATCCCTCATATTTTTCATATTTATCAGCATTTCCATCATCATACTAGCATCAAAATTAACATTTCCTGCTATTCTATTCTCACTTTCTGCACTAACATTTTCATCCTCAAATCCTAAAAAGTCTGGGCTTCTTTCTGTAACCTGTATTGAATCACAGCTAACTGTTACACTATCTCCCTCCATAATTATTTATTCTGTATTACTAGCAGCCATTGTTTTCTTTATCCTACCACTCCTAAGGAACATTTAAATTTGTTTACCCCTTTTTTTTTAAAAAAAAAATTACGTTACTCTAACCTTTGTTATGCTGTCTGTTGCTGTTACTTTGATGTCTCAGCTTTCTGCCCCTTTCTCCAAGATTTGTATGTCGCTTCTGCGTTGTGTTATGATGAATCTACGTCGTCTTGTTGTTTTGTAGTTGAATTCCTTGTTGCCTTGTAATCTCGGAATTACGATGTCCAATCATCCATGTAGTCTGTCGTTCCTTTTGTTTTTTCTGGAATCTGCGTCTTGTAGATCATTTCACTGCTGCATTCGCCCCTTCCTGGTCATCTCAATTCTTCCTGGTTAATTCTGATCCTTTCCTGGTCATTGTTTTCCTTTCCTGGTTACTCGAGTTCCTTTCCTGGTCACTTTGCCCCACGTTGGGCGCCAATTTGGAGTAGTATTAATGTTGTATTTATTTAACATTAATTGTAGCCCCACGTTTGGGAGCCAATTTGCGAGTGAAAGTTCTTACGTAATATTTGTAGCGTAAGTTATTAGGACTTGGAAATCTTATATTGTTTTTACTTCATGCGTTGCCATCTTGTGACGTCATTCTTTGTTTGATTTGTAGCTCCATCTTGCGTTAGCAATTTGTGGCAGTATTAGCTTGTGTATGATTTTATTTCAAATGTCCTCCGGCTAGCTGTTTGGGTCGAACATGTATCTCTATGCAGGTTGTGAAATGGAAAGGAATCTTTTATCCAGAAATTACACTTAATGAAGAAATTTGTTTTATAATTTTTATTGTCGAACACGTTCACTAACACTTTTACATATTGATTTAGATACTCGCCAAACTGAAACTGTTTGTAATAACTTCTTACTTATCACTTTTAACTCTGTATTTCAACTTTGTGTATAATTAACTGTATAATACTTTAGATCTTTAATAATTTTTGCTGCGCGTAACTTGACGAACTGACTGACTGAAGACGACGTGTAGTATATGAATGCTTTCGGCGAACTTAAGGACTGACTGACGACGTGTAATGTGCTAGTAATTTTTATGAACTGAGGAGCGATCTACCTTGGACATGGCTTTATATACTCCCACTCCTCGACATGCCTAAAGATTATAAATGAACTGCTATTGGCTAATAAAACGCGCCAACATTAGCGTCTATTTTAATATCCAATGAAAACCACGAACACATATTGCTTTTAGGGAAACATTCTAGAAGGTTCTACCGAAAACGCACGAACATAACGTAACTTCCTTGTTCCCAATAATGATAAACAGCTCATCCCCCTCGCTGCATTATTGCTCTATTATTGACAGTTTCAGTAAAGCCGTATAAACTTATTTCCCAATAATAATTACAATTAATAAACATCTGAAATCAATGTCACATAAAAATACATATTCATATTACAGTCATTATTTACATTTAAGTAATTTGTGATACAAATTACCGCATAATCTTCCAGTTTCTTTTGATTACACTAACTAAGCTGTCACGGCAAAATGCCAGCATATTAAATTCCCAAACTGATTTGGGTTGTCGGTTAATGGCATGTTGGCGTGATAGCTCAGTTGGTTACAGCAAGCAGATGGAAACCAGAAGATCCATGGTTCAAATCCTGGCTATGGCATTGAATTTTTCGATCCGATTCTACTTTTCCAAACTTGTCCTACACACGCCCTATGTGAAAGAACGATTACCAATACCTTCTCTACTCTTGTACAAACTATTTTTTTCAAAAAAAAAAAAACACACGCGCACGCGTGCGCGCCCAACCAACCCACCCACCCACCCACCCACCCACACACACACACACACACACACACACACACAATATCTCTTAGAGATAGGTAAAAGAAATTGAATGCCCCACATAGTAAACAGCTCTTCAAAGATTTGACTATTGCTTAAAGAGAGAGTGGAATTCCCCACATAGCAACCAGCTCTTGAAAGGTTTGATTATTGCTTACAGAGAGAGGAAAAAACACACACACACACACACACACACACATAACACACACCCTCTCTCTCTCTCATGATACTATTTTTACTCTCTCTCTCTCTGTCTTATCATATTTTTTTGTACTGGACATGGGAAGAGAGTGGAATACCCCACATACCAAACAACTCTTATAAGGTTGGATAATTGTTTAAAGAGAGAGACACACACACTCACTGTCTTATGTACTGGACATGCATAGAAAGGAATACCCCGCATATGAGCCAGCTCTTAAAAGACGTGACTATTGATTAAAGAGAGATAGACACACACTCTCTGCTATATCTCGGACATGCAAAGAGGGTGAAATGCACCACAAGGCGATCTCTTAAAAGGATTGATTATTGCTTAGAGAGAGAGAGACACACACACACGCAATCACTTTCTTTTATCCTGGACACAGAAAGAGAGTGGAATGCCCCAATGAGAAACCAGCACTATCTCTCTTAGAGATAGGTAAAGAAAATTGAATGCCCCACATAGTAAACAGCTCTTCAAAGATTTGATTATTGCTTC
Source organism: Deroplatys truncata (assembly GCA_030765065.1). Lineage (NCBI taxonomy): Eukaryota > Metazoa > Arthropoda > Insecta > Mantodea > Mantidae > Deroplatys > Deroplatys truncata. The sequence goes on from CM060978.1 coordinate 214,862,874, forward strand.
AAGAGAGAGTGGAATGCCCCACATAGCAACAAGGTCTTAAAAGGTTTGATTATTGCTTACAGCGAGAGCAAATAAAACACACACACACTCTCTCTTTCTCTCTCTCTCATCATATTTTTTGTACTCTGTGTCTTATCATATTTTTTTGTACTGGACATGGGAAGAGAGTGGAATACTCCACATACCAAACAGCTCTTAAAAGGTTGGATAATCGCTTAAAGAGAGAGACACACACACTCACTCTCTTATGTACTGGACATGCATAGAGTGGAATACCTCACATATCAGCCAGCTCTTAAAAGACATGACTATTGATTAAAGAGAGAGAGACGCACTCACTCACACACTCTCCTATATCCAGGACATGCAAAGAGGGTGAAATGACACACACACGCACTCACTCTCTTATATCCTGGACATAGAAAGAGAGTGGAATGCCCCAAAGAGCAAGCAGCACTTAAAAGATTTGTGTATTGCTTTAAGGCACATACTCCCACAATCTCTATCTTCATATTTTTATATCCCAAACACGCGAAGTAATAGGAATGCACCACATAGCAACAAGCTCTTAAATGATTTGACCATTGCTCAAAGCAACACACACATAAACAGTCTCTTTCTCTTCATACTTTCATGTCCTGGACATCCGAAAGGAATGGAATACACCTCATAGCAACCAGGCCTTATAAGATTTGTCTATTGCTGAAAGAGAGAGGGAGACACACACACACACAATCTCTCTTAGAGATAGGTAAAAGCAATTGAATGCCCCACAGAGTAAACAGTTCTTCAAAGATTTGACTATTGCTTAAAGAGAGAGTGGAATGCCCACTTAGCAACCAGCTCTTGGTTACAAGGAGAGGGAAAGGAGAGAAAAAAATACACACACAAATGCACTCACGCACGCGCGCACACACCCACACACACACACACACACTCTCTCTCTCTCTCACATACTTTTTTGTACTGGACATGGGAAGAGAGTGGAATACCCCACATATCAAACAGCTCTTAAAAGGTTGGATAATCGCTTAAAGAGAGAGACACACACACTCACTGTCTTATGTACTGGACATGCATAGAGTGGAATACCTCACATATAAGCCAGCTCTTAAAAGACGTGGCTATTGATTAAAGAGAGAGAGACACACACACTCACTGTCTTATGTACTGGACATGCATAGAGTGGAATACCTCACATATAAGCCAGCTCTTAAAAGACGTGACTATTGATTAAAGAGAGAGACACACACACGCACTCACTCTCTTATATTCTGGACATAGAAAGAGAGTGGAATGCCCCAAAGAGCACGCAGCACTTAAAAGATTTGTCTATTGCTTTAAGGCACACACTTCCACAATCTCTATCTTCATATTTTTATATCCCAAACACGCGAAGTATAAGGAATGCACCACATAGGAAAAAGCTCTTAAATGATTTGACCATTGCTCAAAGCAACACACACACATAAACAGTCTCTTTCTCTTTATATTTTCATGTCCTGAATATCCGAAAGGAATAGAATACACCTCATAGCAAGCAGGCCTTATAAGATTTGTCTATTGCTGAAAGAGAGAGGGAGAACACACACACACAATCGCTCTTAGAGATAGGTAAAAGAAATTAAATGCCCTACATAGTAAACAGCTCTTCAAAGATTTGACTATTGCTTAAAAAGAGAGTGGAATGCCCCACATAGCAACCAGCTCTTGAAAGGTTTGATTATTGCTTACAGAGAGAGGAAAAAACACACACACACACATAACACACACACTCTCTCTCTCTCTCTATCATATTTTTTTTTTGTACTGGACATGGGAAGAGTGGAATACCCCACATACCAAACAGCTCTTAAAAGGTTGGATAATCATTTAAAGAGAGAGACACACACACTCACTGTCTTATGTATTGGACATGCATAGAGTGGAATACCCCACATATGAGCCAGCTCTTAAAAGACGTGACTATTGATTAAAGAGAGATAGACACACTCTCTCTGCTATATCTAGGACATGCAAAGAGGGTGAAATGCACCACAAGGCGATCTCTTAAAAGGATTGATTATTGCTTAGAGAGAGACACACACACACGCAATCACTTTCTTATATCCTGGACATGGAAAGAAAGTGGAATGTCCCAATGAGCAACCAGCACTATCTCTCTTAGAGATAGGTAAAGAAAATTGAATGCCCCACATAGTAAACAGCTCTTCAAAGATTTGATTATTGCTTAAAGAGAGAGTGGAATGCCACACATAGCAACCAGCTCTTAAAAGGTTTGATTATTGCTTACTGAGAGAGGAAATAAAACACACACACACACACTCTCTCTCTCATCATATTTTTTGTACTCTGTCTGTTATCATATTTTTTTGTACTGGACATGGGAAGAGAGTGGAATACTCCACATACCAAACAGCTCTTAAAAGGTTGGATAATCACTTTAAGAGAGAGACACACACACACACAGTCTTATGTACTGGACATGCATAGAGTGGAATACCTCACATATCAGCCAGCTATTAAAAGACGTGACTATTGATTAAAGAGAGAGAGACGCACTCACTCACACAGTCTCCTATATCCAGGACATGCAAAGAGGGTGAAATGTACCACAAGGAATCTCTTAAAAGGATTGATTATTTATTTAAAGGTGAGTCGGAATTGTTACACTAACATCACTTAAGTTTACTCACTTAACATGCTTGGGAAACCGTTGTTCCCATCCTCAGAAGGTTAATTCGACTGGCCCGTGTTGTTGGCGTTTCCGTTTTTTGGACTGGATCCTGTGGTGGCATCTTGTGGTGGAGAAATGTACTTCCAGAGAGGATTTGGGGGCGGCAAATCAAAATTCATTAGATGTGTGTTGTGTTTTAGAATGGTGATCTTCTCCCATGCATCTAATTCGGCTGCAAATTAGGCTGGTTTGACTTAATGTAAGAGAGGATTGATTATTGCTTAAAGAGAGAGAGAGACACACACACGCACTCACTCTCTTATATCCTGGACATAGAAGGAAAGTGGAATCCCCCAAAGAACAAGCAGCACTTAAAAGATTTGTCTATTGCTTTAAGGCACACACTTCCACAATCTCTATCTTCATATTTTTAATATCCCAAACACGCGAAGAAAATTGAATGCACCACATAGCAACAAGCTCTTAAATGATTTGCCCATTGCTCAAATCAACACACACACATAAACAGTCTCTTTCTCTAATATTTTCATGTCCTGGAAATGCAAAGGAATGGAATACACCTCCTAGCAACCAAGCCTTATAAGATTTGACTATTGCTGAAAGAGAGAGGGAGACACACACACACACACACTCTCCATTAGAAGATAGGTAAAAGAAATTGAATGCCCCACATAGTAAACAGCTATTCAAAGATTTGTCTATTGCTTAAAGAGAGACTAAATGCCCACTTAGCAACCAGCTCTTGCTTACAAGGAGAGGGAAAGAAGAAGAGAAAAAACACACACACACACGCACGCACGCACGCACCCGCCAACACACACACACACACACACACACACACACCTCACGTCCACACAAGCACTAGTTTGTACAAGAGTAGAGAAGCTCATGCGGGTGTAACACAGCTCATTTTTTCATCTACATCTCGTTAATACAGATAGAGCTTGGAAAGTTAGAATAATGTTGAAAAACTCAATGCCATTGAAGGGATTTGAACCATGGATCTTCAAGTTTCTTTGATTACACTAACTAAGCTGTCACGGCAAAATGCCAGCATATTAAATTCCCAAACTGACTTGGGTTGTCGCTTAATGACATGTTGGCGTGATAGCTCAGTTGGTTACAGCAAGCAGATGGAATCCAGAAGATCCATGGTTCAAATCCTGGCTATGGCATTGAATCCTTCGATGCGACTCTACTTTTCCAAACTTGTCCTACACACGCCCTGTGTGAAAGAACGATTACCAATACCTTCTCTACTCTTGTACAAACTATTTTTCTACACACACACCTCACGTCCACACAAGCACTAGTTTGTACAAGAGTAGAGAAGCTCATGCGGGTGTAACACAGCTCATTTTTTCATCTACATCTCCTTAATACAGATAGAGCTTGGAAAGTTAGAATAATGTTGAAAAACTCAATGGCATTGCAGGGATTTGAACCATGGATCTTCCAGTTTCTTTTGATAACACTAAGTAAGCTGTCACGGCTAAATGCCAGCATATTAAATACCCAAACTGACTTGCGTTGTTGGTTTGTGGCCTGATAGCTCAGTTGGTTACAGCAAGCAGATGGAGATCAGAAGATCAATGGTTCAAATCCTGGCTATGGCATTGAATTTTTCAATCCGATTCTACTTTTCCAAAATTGTCCTACACACACCCTGCGTGAAAGAACGATTACCAATACCTTCTCTACTCTTGTACAAACTATTTTTTTCCACACACACACGCACACGCGCGCACACACACACACGCTGCACGTGCACGCACACGCACGCCCTAGTTTTTTCAAAAGTATTAGAGTAGGTCATGCGGGTGTAACATAGCACATTTTTTCATCTACTTCTTGCTAATAAAGATAGAGCTTGGAAAGGTAGAATCATGTAGAAAAATTCAATGCCATTGCAGGGTTTTGAACCATGTATCTTCCAGCTTCTTATGATTACACTAACTAAGCTGTCGCGGCAAAATGCCAGCATATTAAATTCCCAAACTGACTTGGGTTGTCCATTAATGGCATGTTGGTCTGATAGCTCAGTTAATTACAGCAAGCAGATGGAAACCAGAAGATCCATGGTTCAAATCCTGGATATGGCATTGAATTTTTCAATCCGATTCTACTTTTCCAAAATTGTCCTACACACGCCCTGCGAGAAAGAACGAATACCAATACCTTCTCTACTCTTGTACAAACTATTTTATTTCCACACACACACACTCACACACACACACACACACACCGCACGCACGCGCAGACGCGCACGCACACACACACACGCCGCACGCGCACGCACGCCCTTGTTTGTACAAGAGTAGAGTAGGTCATGCGGGTGTAAAATAGCACATTTTTCCATCTACCTCTTGTTAATACAGATAGAGCTTGGAAAGGTAGAATCATGTTGAAAAATTCAATGGCATTGCAGGGATTTGAACCATGGATCTTCCAGTTTCTTTTGATTACACTAACTAAACTGTCACGGCAAAATGCCAGCATTTTAATTCCCAAACTGACTTGGGTTGTAGGTTAATAGCATGTTGGCCTGATAGCTCAGTTGGTTACAGCAAGCAGATGGAAACCAGAAGATCCATGGTTCAAATCCTGGCTATGGCATTGAAGTTTTCAATCCGATTCTACTTTTCCAAAATTGTCATACACACGCCCTGCGTGAAAGAACGATTACCAATACCTTCTCTACTCTTGTACAAAGTATTTTTTTACACACACACACACACACCGCACGCGCACACCAGCACTAGTTTGTACAAGAGTAGAGAAGGTCATGCATGTGTAACACAGCTCATTTTTTCATCTACTTCTTGTTAATAAAGATAGAATTTGGAAAGGTAGAATCATGTTGAAAAATTCAATGGCATTGCAGGGATTTGAACCATGGATCTTCCAGTTTCTTTTGATTACACTAACTTAGCTGTCACGGCAAAATGCCAGCATATTAAATTCCCGAACTGACTTGGGTTGTCGGATAATGGCATGTTTGAATGATAGCTCAGTTGGTTACAGCAAGCAGCTGGAAACCAGAAGATCCATGGTTCAAATCCTGGCTAGAGTATTGAATTTTTCAATCCGATTCTACTTTTCCAAAATTGTCCTAAACACGCCCTGCGTGAAAGATTGATTACCAATACCTTCTCTACTCTTGTACAAACTATTTTTTTACACACACACAGAAACACAAACACACACAAACACACACACACTAGTTTGTACAAGGGTAGAGAAGGTCATGCGGGTGTAACACAGCACATTTTTTCATCTACTTCTTCTTAATACTGATAGAGCTTGGAAAGGTAGAATCATGTTGAAAAATTCAATGGCATTGCAGGGTTTTGAACCTTGGATCTTCAAGTTTCTTTTGATTACACTAAGCTGTCAAGGCAAAATGCCAGCATATTAAATTCCCAAACCTACTTGGGTTGTCGGTTAACGGCATGTTGGTCTGATAGCTCAGTTGGTTACAGCAAGCAGATGGAAACCAGAAGATCCATGGTTCAAATCCTGGCTATGGCATTGAATTTTTCGATCCGATTCTACTTTTCCAAACTTGTCCTACACACGCCCTGTGTGAAAGAACGATTACCAACACCTTCTCTACTCTTGTACAAACTATTTTTTTCCACACACACACACGCACGCACACACACACCGCACGCACACGCGCACGCACACACACACGGCACGCGCACGCACACGCACGCCCTAGTTTGTACAAGAGTAGAGTAGGTCATGCGGGTGTGACATAGCACATTTTTTCATCTACTTCTTGTTAATAAAGATAGAGCTTGGAAAGGTAGAATCATGTTGAAAAATTCAATGGCATTGCAGGGTTTTGAACCATGTATCTTCCAGTTTCTTTTGATTACACTAACTAAGCTGTCACGGCAAAATGCCAGCATATTAAATTCCCAAACTGACTTGGGTTGTCGGTTAATCGGATGTTGCACTGATAGCTCAGTTGGTTACAGCAAGCAGATGGAAACCAGAAGATCCATGGTTCAAATCCTGGATATGGCATTGAATTTTTCAATCCGATTCTACTTTTCCAAAATTTACTACACACGCCCTGCGTGAAAGAACGATTACCAATCCCTTCTCTACTCTTGTACAAACTATTTTTAATACACACACACACACGCACGCACGCACGCACACACGCACGCACGCACGCACGCACACACACCGCACGCGCACACACACACACACACACACACCGCACGCGCACACAAGCACTAGTTTGTACAAGAGTAGAGAAGGTATCGCGGGTGTAACACAGCTCATTTTTTCATCTACTTTTTGTTAATAAAGATAGAGTTTGGAAAGGTAGAATCATGTCGAAAAATTCAATAGCATTGCAGGGATTTGAACCATGCATCTTCCAGTTTCTTTTGATTACACTAACTAAACTGTCACGGCAAAATGCCAGCATATTAAATTCCCAAACTGACTTGGGTTGTCGGTTACTGGCATGTTGGTCTGATAGCTCAGATGGTTACAGCAAGCAGATGGAAACCAGAAGATCCATGGTTCAAATCCTGGCTATGGCATTGAATTTTTCAATCCGATTCTACTTTTCCAAAATTGTCCTAAACACGCCCTGCGTGAAAGAACGATTACCAATACCTTCTCTACTCCTGTACAAACTATTTTTTTCCACATACACACACACATCGCACGCACGCGCAGACGCGCACGCACACACGCCGCACATGCACGAACGCCCTTGTTTGTACAAGATTAGAGTAGGTCATGCGGGTGTAACATAGCACATTTTTTCATCTACTTCTTGTTAATACAGATAGAGCTTGGAAAGGTAGAATCATGTTGAAAAATTCAATGGCATTGCAGGGATTTAACCATGGATCTTCCAGTTTCTTTTGATTACACTAAGCTGTCACGGCAAAATGCCAGCATATTAAATTCCCAAACTGACTTGGGTTGTCGGTTAATGGCATGTTGGCCTGTTAGTTCAGTTGGTTAAAGCAAGCAGATGGAAACCAGAAGACCCATGGTTCAAATCCTGTCTATGGCATTGGATTTTTCAATCCGATTCTACTTTTCCAAAATTGTGCTACACACGCCCTGTGTGAAAGAACGATTACCAATAGCTTCTCTACTCTTGTACAAACTATTTTTTTACACACACACACATACACACACACACCGAACGCGCACGCAAGCACTAGTTTGTACAAGGGTAGAGAAGGTCATGCGGGTGTAACACAGCTCATTTTTTCATCTACTTCTTGTTAATACAGATAGAGCTTGGAAAGGTAGAATCATGTTGAACAATTCAATGGCATTGCAGGGATTTGAACCATGGATCTTCCAGTTTCTTTTGATTACACTAACGAAGCTGTCACGGCAAAATGCCAGCATATTAAATTCCCAAACTGACTTGGGTTGTCGGTTAATGGCATGTTGGCCTGATAGCTCAGTTGGTTACAGCAAGCAGATGGAAACCAGAAGATCCATGGTTCAAATCCTGGCTATGGCATTGAATTTTTCAATACGATTCTACTTTTCCAAACTTTTCCTACACACGCCCTGCGTGAAAGAACGATTACCAATACCTTCTCTACTCTTGTACAAACTATTGTTTTTTCACACACACACACACACCGCACGCACACGCGCACGCACACACACACACGCCGCATGCGCACGCACACGCACGCCCTAGTTTGTACAAGAGTAGAGTAGGTCATGCGGGTGTAACACAGCACATTTTTTCATCTGCTTCTTGTTAATACAGATAGAGCTTGGAAAGGTAGAATCATGTTGAAAAATTCAATGGCATTGCAGGGATTTGAACCATGGATCTTGGAGTAGTATTAATGTTGTATTTCTTTAACATTAATTGTAGCCCCACGTTTGGGAGCCAATTAGCGAGTGAAAGTTCTTACGTAATATTTGTAGCGTAAGTTATTAGGACTTGGAAATCTTATATTGGTTTTACTTCATGCGTTGCCATCTTGTGACGTCATTCTTTGTTTAATTTGTAGCTCCATCTTGCGTTAGCAATTTGTGGCAGTATTAGCTTGTGTATGATTTTATTTCAAATGTCCTCCGGCTAGCTGTTTGGGTCGAACATGTATCCCTATGCAGGTTGTGAAATGGAAAGGAATCTTTTATCCAGAAATTACACTTAATGAAGAAATTTGTTTTATAATTTTTATTGTCGAACACGTTCACTAACACTTTTACATATTGATTTAGATACTCGCCAGACTGAAACTGTTTGTAATAACCTCTTACTTATCACTTTTAACTCTGTATTTCAACTTTGTGTATAATTAACTGTATAATACTTTAGATCTTTAATAATTTTTGCTGCGCGTAACTTGACGAACTGACTGACTGAAGACGACGTGTAGTATATGAATGCTTTCGGCGAACTTAAGGACTGACTGACGACGTGTAATGTGCTAGTAATTTTTATGAACTGAGGAGCGATCTACCTCGGACATGGCTTTATATACTCCCACTCCTCGACATGCCTAAAGATTATAAATGAACTGCTAATGGCTAATAAAACGCGCCAGCATTAGCGTCTATTTTAATATCCAATGAAAACCACGAACACATATTGCTTTTAGGGAAACATTCTAGAAGGTTCTATCGAAAACGCGCGAACATTACGTAACTTCCTTGTTCCCAATAATGATAAACAGCTCAGCCCCCTCGCTGCATTATTGCTCTATTATTGACAGTTTCAGTAAAGCCGTATAAACTTATTTCCCAATAATAATTACAATTAATAAACATCTGAAATCAATGTCACATAAAAATACATATTCATATTAGTCATTATTTACATTTAAGTAATTTGTGATACAAATTACCGCATCATATGCCCCACTAGAAACATAATTATAAATATTTACAACTTGTTTGGAAATTTTATAATTGGGTTTTTAGTCTCCTAAATCTTGGAACACACGCTATCACTTTCACTTTACACTTCACACGTATTTAACACACGATATGTTTTTTTTTTTATATCGCCACTACTTACTGGCTCTTGTTTAATTTGTTTAGACATTAATCTGACATTACAAATTTTTTTTATAGCAACTACTTTACCCTAAATTATTTAATTACTGTTACCAAATTGTTTACTTTCATAAGTTGTTGACAAAAATTTATACATTTAAGATTTTTGTAATTGTTTAACATTTTTACCAAAATATTCACCCTCTACACAAATATTTACATCTCTTAAATCTAGACAATGTTTCACCTTTTCTGTTTGCTACATAAGTATTTTTTTTTATTATTATTATTTTTACCCATTCTTGTTATTTTGTACTTTATTTTAACAATACTCTTGGAATTGTATTTATGTACTTTTAATTTAATATCATATTAAGTTTCAATTATTACCTTCTTAATTTTCAAATGTTGTTACAGTTATTCAAAATTTAATTTTTTTTTTTAAACATTTCTCATTTTTTTTTATAATTTATTTCTCTTTTCCAATGACATATATAAATAGTTAACCCTCTTACGTTCCAATACATTTCTCTGCAAGTCATCTTTAACTATCCAGCATTTACTTTACATCTCATTGCTATTTGCCCTCCTGGATCAAATTGTGTGTGGCTAAACATTACTCGTAGCCGTATCCTAACCTTCAAATTTTTGTTCATGGATAACCTCTTAAAGTATTCATATGAAATTTCATCCCATGATACCATTTGAAAACAATCTACAGTTTCTTGAACAACACATCTTTTAACAACTTTCATTTTCAATTCTTTTACTATCTCTTTAATCTGAAAGTACTCTGACAAATCTGTACTAAACTGTACTGGACTGGAGTTTTCATTTTGAACATCTTGGTACAATTTCTTTCTTTGCATTACTGTCTCATTCTGTATTTCTGATATTTCCCCTCTGAAATTAACTTGCGCCTCATTTACATCTACATTCATAACCTCATTTATCTCTCTTAACTCACTTAAAATACTACTCATTTGACTTCCTAACTCTGTACATTCTACATTAACCTCACTTTTAGTATTAACCTCACTTTCTTTGTTACCTATTTCCTTGCTCATGTCTAGCATTTTCTTTGAAATTTCTCCTATCTCACTTGCTATTACTTCCTCATTTTCATCTCTCATTTTTGGCATACTACTATCTAGCTTGGTAACTTTCTTTTCAATTACTTCACTGCTTTGATCTACTTTTTGCTCTAATACCTCATTACTCCTACCAATATCTTTTCTGTTTTGTTCAAAGCTCCTACGAATATCTTCCCTCAATTCCCTATTATTCTTTTGCATATCTTCCCTTAATTGATCTGTAATACTCTTACTAATATCTTCCCTCAGTTCCCTATTATTCTTTTGCATATCTTCCCTTAATTGATCTGTAATACTCTTACTAATATCTTCCCTCAATTGATCTGTAATACTCTTACTAAGATCTTCCTTTAATTCCCTATGACTCTTTTGCATATCTTCCCTCATATTAGTTTAGCGCCCTTAAACCGCATCTCATCATCATCATCCCTCATATTTTTCATATTTATCAGCATTTCCATCATCATACTAGCATCAAAATTAACATTTCCTGCTATTCTATTCTCACTTTCTGCACTAACATTTTCATCCTCAAATCCTAAAAAGTCTGGGCTTCTTTCTGTAACCTGTATTGAATCACAGCTAACTGTTACACTATCTCCCTCCATAATTATTTATTCTGTATTACTAGCAGCCATTGTTTTCTTTATCCTACCACTCCTAAGGAACATTTAAATTTGTTTACCCCTTTTTTTTTAAAAAAAAAATTACGTTACTCTAACCTTTGTTATGCTGTCTGTTGCTGTTACTTTGATGTCTCAGCTTTCTGCCCCTTTCTCCAAGATTTGTATGTCGCTTCTGCGTTGTGTTATGATGAATCTACGTCGTCTTGTTGTTTTGTAGTTGAATTCCTTGTTGCCTTGTAATCTCGGAATTACGATGTCCAATCATCCATGTAGTCTGTCGTTCCTTTTGTTTTTTCTGGAATCTGCGTCTTGTAGATCATTTCACTGCTGCATTCGCCCCTTCCTGGTCATCTCAATTCTTCCTGGTTAATTCTGATCCTTTCCTGGTCATTGTTTTCCTTTCCTGGTTACTCGAGTTCCTTTCCTGGTCACTTTGCCCCACGTTGGGCGCCAATTTGGAGTAGTATTAATGTTGTATTTATTTAACATTAATTGTAGCCCCACGTTTGGGAGCCAATTTGCGAGTGAAAGTTCTTACGTAATATTTGTAGCGTAAGTTATTAGGACTTGGAAATCTTATATTGTTTTTACTTCATGCGTTGCCATCTTGTGACGTCATTCTTTGTTTGATTTGTAGCTCCATCTTGCGTTAGCAATTTGTGGCAGTATTAGCTTGTGTATGATTTTATTTCAAATGTCCTCCGGCTAGCTGTTTGGGTCGAACATGTATCTCTATGCAGGTTGTGAAATGGAAAGGAATCTTTTATCCAGAAATTACACTTAATGAAGAAATTTGTTTTATAATTTTTATTGTCGAACACGTTCACTAACACTTTTACATATTGATTTAGATACTCGCCAAACTGAAACTGTTTGTAATAACTTCTTACTTATCACTTTTAACTCTGTATTTCAACTTTGTGTATAATTAACTGTATAATACTTTAGATCTTTAATAATTTTTGCTGCGCGTAACTTGACGAACTGACTGACTGAAGACGACGTGTAGTATATGAATGCTTTCGGCGAACTTAAGGACTGACTGACGACGTGTAATGTGCTAGTAATTTTTATGAACTGAGGAGCGATCTACCTTGGACATGGCTTTATATACTCCCACTCCTCGACATGCCTAAAGATTATAAATGAACTGCTATTGGCTAATAAAACGCGCCAACATTAGCGTCTATTTTAATATCCAATGAAAACCACGAACACATATTGCTTTTAGGGAAACATTCTAGAAGGTTCTACCGAAAACGCACGAACATTACGTAACTTCCTTGTTCCCAATAATGATAAACAGCTCATCCCCCTCGCTGCATTATTGCTCTATTATTGACAGTTTCAGTAAAGCCGTATAAACTTATTTCCCAATAATAATTACAATTAATAAACATCTGAAATCAATGTCACATAAAATACATATTCATATTACAGTCATTATTTACATTTAAGTAATTTGTGATACAAATTACCGCATAATCTTCCAGTTTCTTTTGATTACACTAACTAAGCTGTCACGGCAAAATGCCAGCATATTAAATTCCCAAACTGATTTGGGTTGTCGGTTAATGGCATGTTGGCGTGATAGCTCAGTTGGTTACAGCAAGCAGATGGAAACCAGAAGATCCATGGTTCAAATCCTGGCTATGGCATTGAATTTTTCGATCCGATTCTACTTTTCCAAACTTGTCCTACACACGCCCTATGTGAAAGAACGATTACCAATACCTTCTCTACTCTTGTACAAACTATTTTTTTCAAAAAAAAAAAACACACGCGCACGCGTGCGCGCCCAACCAACCCACCCACCCACCCACCCACCCACCCACCCACCCACACACACACACACACACACACACACACACAATATCTCTTAGAGATAGGTAAAAGAAATTGAATGCCCCACATAGTAAACAGCTCTTCAAAGATTTGACTATTGCTTAAAGAGAGAGTGGAATGCCCCACATAGCAACCAGCTCTTGAAAGGTTTGATTATTGCTTACAGAGAGAGGAAAAAACACACACAAACACACACATAACACACACCCTCTCTCTCTCTCTCTCATGATACTATTTTTACTCTCTCTCTCTCTCTGTCTTATCATATTTTTTTGTACTGGACATGGGAAGAGAGTGGAATACCCCACATACCAAACAACTCTTAAAAGGTTGGATAATTGTTTAAAGAGAGAGACACACACACTCACTGTCTTATGTACTGGACATGCATAGAAAGGAATACCCCGCATATGAGCCAGCTCTTAAAAGACGTGACTATTGATTAAAGAGAGATAGACACACACTCTCTGCTATATCTACGACATGCAAAGAGGGTGAAATGCACCACAAGGCGATCTCTTAAAAGGATTGATTATTGCTTAGAGAGAGAGAGACACACACACACGCAATCACTTTCTTTTATCCTGGACACAGAAAGAGAGTGGAATGCCCCAATGAGAAACCAGCACTATCTCTCTTAGAGATAGGTAAAGAAAATTGAATGCCCCACATAGTAAACAGCTCTTCAAAGATTTGATTATTGCTTCAAGAGAGAGTGGAATGCCCCACATAGCAACAAGGTCTTAAAAGGTTTGATTATTGCTTACAGCGAGAGCAAATAAAACACACACACACACTCTCTCTCTCTCTCATCATATTTTTTGTACTCTGTCTCTTATCATATTTTTTTGTACTGGACATGGGAAGAGAGTGGAATACTCCACATACCAAACAGCTCTTAAAAGGTTGGATAATCGCTTAAAGAGAGAGACACACACACTCACTCTCTTATGTACTGGACATGCATAGAGTGGAATACCTCACATATCAGCCAGCTCTTAAAAGACATGACTATTGATTAAAGAGAGAGAGACGCACTCACTCACACACTCTCCTATATCCAGGACATGCAAAGAGGGTGAAATGACACACACACGCACTCACTCTCTTATATCCTGGACATAGAAAGAGAGTGGAATGCCCCAAAGAGCAAGCAGCACTTAAAAGATTTGTGTATTGCTTTAAGGCACACACTCCCACAATCTCTATCTTCATATTTTTATATCCCAAACACGCGAAGTAATAGGAATGCACCACATAGCAACAAGCTCTTAAATGATTTGACCATTGCTCAAAGCAACACACACATAAACAGTCTCTTTCTCTTCATACTTTCATGTCCTGGACATCCGAAAGGAATGGAATACACCTCATAGCAACCAGGCCTTATAAGATTTGTCTATTGCTGAAAGAGAGAGGGAGACACACACACACACAATCTCTCTTAGAGATAGGTAAAAGCAATTGAATGCCCCACAGAGTAAACAGTTCTTCAAAGATTTGACTATTGCTTAAAGAGAGAGTGGAATGCCCACTTAGCAACCAGCTCTTGGTTACAAGGAGAGGGAAAGGAGAGCAAAAAATACACACACAAATGCACTCACGCGCGCGCGCACACACCCACACACACACACACACACACTCTCTCTCTCTCTCTCACATACTTTTTTGTACTGGACATGGGAAGAGAGTGGAATACCCCACATATCAAACAGCTCTTAAAAGGTTGGATAATCGCTTAAAGAGAGAGACACACACACTCACTGTCTTATGTACTGGACATGCATAGAGTGGAATACCTCACATATAAGCCAGCTCTTAAAAGACGTGACTATTGATTAAAGAGAGAGAGACACACACACTCACTGTCTTATGTACTGGACATGCATAGAGTGGAATACCTCACATATAAGCCAGCTCTTAAAAGACGTGACTATTGATTAAAGAGAGAGACACACACACGCACTCACTCTCTTATATTCTGGACATAGAAAGAGAGTGGAATGCCCCAAAGAGCACGCAGCACTTAAAAGATTTGTCTATTGCTTTAAGGCACACACTTCCACAATCTCTATCTTCATATTTTTATATCCCAAACACGCGAAGTATAAGGAATGCACCACATAGGAAAAAGCTCTTAAATGATTTGACCATTGCTCAAAGCAACACACACACATAAACAGTCTCTTTCTCTTTATATTTTCATGTCCTGAATATCCGTAAGGAATAGAATACACCTCATAGCAAGCAGGCCTTATAAGATTTGTCTATTGCTGAAAGAGAGAGGGAGAACACACACACACACAATCGCTCTTAGAGATAGGTAAAAGAAATTAAATGCCCTACATATTAAACAGCTCTTCAAAGATTTGACTATTGTTTAAAAAGAGAGTGGAATGCCCCACATAGCAACCAGCTCTTGAAAGGTTTGATTATTGCTTACAGAGAGAGGAAAAAACACACACACACACATAACTCACACACTCTCTCTGTCTCTCTCTATCATATTTTTTTTTTGTACTGGACATGGGAAGAGTGGAATACCCCACATACCAAACAGCTCTTAAAAGGTTGGATAATCGCTTAAAGAGTGAGACACACACACTCACTTTCTTATGTATTGGACATGCATAGAGTGGAATACCCCACATATGAGCCAGCTCTTAAAAGACGTGACTATTGATTAAAGAGAGATAGACACACACTCTCTGCTATATCTACGACATGCAAAGAGGGTGAAATGCACCACAAGGCGATCTCTTAAAAGGATTGATTATTGCTTAGAGAGAGACACACACACACGCAATCACTTTCTTATATCCTGGACATAGAAAGAAAGTGGAATGTCCCAATGAGCAACCAGCACTATCTCTCTTAGAGATAGGTAAAGAAAATTGAATGCCCCACATAGTAAACAGCTCTTCAAAGATTTGATTATTGCTTAAAGAGAGAGTGGAATGCCACACATAGCAACCAGCTCTTAAAAGGTTTGATTATTGCTTACTGAGAGAGGAAATAAAACACACACACACACACTCTCTCTCATCATATTTTTTGTACTCTGTCTGTTATCATATTTTTTTGTACTGGACATGGGAAGAGAGTGGAATACTCCACATACCAAACAGCTCTTAAAAGGTTGGATAATCACTTTAAGAGAGAGACACACACACACACACACACACACACACACACACACACACACAGTCTTATGTACTGGACATGCATAGAGTGGAATACCTCACATATCAGCCAGCTATTAAAAGACGTGACTATTGATTAAAGAGAGAGAGACGCACTCACTCACACAGTCTCCTATATCCAGGACATGCAAAGAGGGTGAAATGTACCACAAGGAATCTCTTAAAAGGATTGATTATTTATTTAAAGGTGAGTCGGAATTGTTACACTAACATCACTTAAGTTTACTCACTTAACATGTTTGGGAAACCGTTGTTCCCATCCTCAGAAGGTTAATTCGACTGGCCCGTGTTGTTGGCGTTTCCGTTTTTTGGACTGGATCCTGTGGTGGCATCTTGTGGTGGAGAAATGTACTTCCAGAGAGGATTTGGTGGCGGCAAATCAAAATTCATTAGATGTGTGTTGTGTTTTAGAATGGTGATCTTCTCCCATGCATCTAATTCGGCTGCAAATTAGGCTGGTTTGACTAATGTAAGAGAGGATTGATTATTGCTTAAAGAGAGAGAGAGACACACACACACGCACTCACTCTCTTATATCCTGGACATAGAAGGAAAGTGGAATGCCCCAAAGAACAAGCAGCACTTAAAAGATTTGTCTATTGCTTTAAGGCACACACTTCCACAATCTCTATCTTCATATTTTTAATATCCCAAACACGCGAAGAAAATTGAATGCACCACATAGCAACAAGCTCTTAAATGATTTGCCCATTGCTCAAAGCAACACACACACATAAACAGTCTCTTTCTCTAATATTTTCATGTCCTGGAAATGCAAAGGAATGGAATACACCTCCTAGCAACCAAGCCTTATAAGATTTGACTATTGCTGAAAGAGAGAGGGAGACACACACACACACACACACTCTCCATTAGAAGATAGGTAAAAGAAATTGAATGCCCCACATAGTAAACAGCTATTCAAAGATTTGTCTATTGCTTAAAGAGAGACTAAATGCCCACTTAGCAACCAGCTCTTGCTTACAAGGAGAGGAAAAGAAGAAGAGAAAAAACACACACACACACACGCACGCACGCACGCACCCACACACACACACACACACACACACACACACCTCACGTCCACACAAGCACTAGTTTGTACAAGAGTAGAGAAGCTCATGCGGGTGTAACACAGCTCATTTTTTCATCTACATCTCGTTAATACAGATAGAGCTTGGAAAGTTAGAATAATGTTGAAAAACTCAATGCCATTGAAGGGATTTGAACCATGGATCTTCAAGTTTCTTTGATTACACTAACTAAGCTGTCACGGCAAAATGCCAGCATATTAAATTCCCAAACTGACTTGGGTTGTCGCTTAATGACATGTTGGCGTGATAGCTCAGTTGGTTACAGCAAGCAGATGGAATCCAGAAGATCCATGGTTCAAATCCTGGCTATGGCATTGAATCCTTCGATGCGATTCTAGTTTTCCAAACTTGTCCTACACACGCCCTGTGTGAAAGAACGATTACCAATACCTTCTCTACTCTTGTACAAACTATTTTTCTACACACACACCTCACGTCCACACAAGCACTAGTTTGTACAAGAGTAGAGAAGCTCATGCGGGTGTAACACAGCTCATTTTTTCAGCTACATCTCCTTAATACAGATAGAGCTTGGAAAGATAGAATAATGTTGAAAAACTCAATGGCATTGCAGGGATTTGAACCATGGATCTTCCAGTTTCTTTTGATAACACTAAGTAAGCTGTCACGGCTAAATGCCAGCATATTAAACACCCAAACTGACTTGCGTTGTTGGTTTATGGCATGTTGGCTTGATAGCTCAGTTGGTTACAGCAAGCAGATGGAAATCAGAAGATCCATGGTTCAAATCCTGGCTATGGCATTGAATTTTTCAATCCGATTCTACTTTTCCAAAATTGTCCTACACACACCCTGCGTGAAAGAACGATTACCAATACCTTCTCTACTCTTGTACAAACTATTTTTTTCCACACACACACGCACACGCGCACACACACACACACGCTGCACGTGCACGCACACGCACGCCCTAGTTTTTTCAAAAGTATTAGAGTAGGTCATGCGGGTGTAACATAGCACATTTTTTCATCTACTTCTTGCTAATAAAGATAGAGCTTGGAAAGGTAGAATCATGTAGAAAAATTCAATGCCATTGCAGGGTTTTGAACCATGTATCTTCCAGCTTCTTATGATTACACTAACTAAGCTGTCGCGGCAAAATGCCAGCATATTAAATTCCCAAACTGACTTGGGTTGTCCGTTAATGGCATGCTGGTCTGATAGCTCAGTTAATTACAGCAAGCAGATGGAAACCAGAAGATCCATGGTTCAAATCCTGGATATGGCATTGAATTTTTCAATCCGATTCTACTTTTCCAAAATTGTCCTACACACGCCCTGCGAGAAAGAACGATTACCAATACCTTCTCTACTCCTGTACAAACTATTTTATTTCCACACACACACTCACACACACACACACACACACACCGCACGCACGCGCAGACGCGCACGCACACACACACACGCCGCACGCGCACGCACGCCCTTGTTTGTACAAGAGTAGAGTAGGTCATGCGGGTGTAAAATAGCACATTTTTCCATCTACCTCTTGTTAATACAGATAGAGCTTGGAAAGGTAGAATCATGTTGAAAAATTCAATGGCATTGCAGGGATTTGAACCATGGATCTTCCAGTTTCTTTTGATTACACTAACTAAACTGTCACGGCAAAATGCCAGCATTTTAATTCTTAAACTGACTTGGGTTGTCGGTTAATAGCATGTTGGCCTGATAGCTCAGTTGGTTACAGCAAGCAGATGGAAACCAGAAGATCCATGGTTCAAATCCTGGCTATGGCATTGAAGTTTTCAATCCGATTCTACTTTTCCAAAATTGTCATACACACGCCATGCGTGAAAGAACGATTACCAATACCTTCTCTACTCTTGTACAAAGTATTTTTTTACACACACACACACACACACACACACACACACACACACACACACACACACCGCACGCGCACACCAGCACTAGTTTGTACAAGAGTAGAGAAGGTCATGCATGTGTAACACAGCTCATTTTTTCATCTACTTCTTGTTAATAAAGATAGAATTTGGAAAGGTAGAATCATGTTGAAAAATTCAATGGCATTGCAGGGATTTGAACCATGGATCTTCCAGTTTCTTTTGATTACACTAACTTAGCTGTCACGGCAAAATGCCAGCATATTAAATTCCCGAACTGACTTGGGTTGTCGGTTAATGGCATGTTGGACTGATAGCTCAGTTGGTTACAGCAAGCAGCTGGAAACCAGAAGATCCGTGGTTCAAATCCTGGCTAGAGTATTGAATTTTTCAATCCGATTCTACTTTTCCAAAATTGTCCTAAACACGCCCTGCGTGAAAGATCGATTACCAATACCTTCTCTACTCTTGTACAAACTATTTTTTTACACACACACAAACACAAACACACACAAACACACACACACTAGTTTGTACAAGGGTAGAGAAGGTCATGCGGGTGTAACACAGCACATTTTTTCATCTACTTCTTCTTAATACTGATAGAGCTTGGAAAGGTAGAATCATGTTGAAAAATTCAATGGCATTGCAGGGTTTTGAACCTTGGATCATCAAGTTTCTTTTGATTACACTAAGCTGTCAAGGCAAAATGCCAGCATATTAAATTCCCAAACCTACTTGGGTTGTCGGTTAACGGCATGTTGGTCTGATAGCTCAGTTGGTTACAGCAAGCAGACGGAAACCAGAAGATCCATGGTTCAAATCCTGGCTATGGCATTGAATTTTTCGATCCGATTCTACTTTTCCAAACTTGTCCTACACACGCCCTGTGTGAATGAACGATTACCAACACCTTCTCTACTCTTGTACAAACTATTTTTATCCACACACACACACGCACGCACACACACACCGCACGCACACGCGCACGCACACACACACAGCACGCGCACGCACACGCACGCCCTAGTTTGTACAAGAGTAGAGTAGGTCATGCGGGTGTGACATAGCACATTTTTTCATCTACTTCTTGTTAATAAAGATAGAGCTTGGAAAGGTAGAATCATGTTGAAAAATTCAATGGCATTTCAGGGTTTTGAACCATGTATCTTCCAGTTTCTTTTGATTACACTAACTAAGCTGTCACGGCAAAATGCCAGCATATTAAATTCCCAAACTGACTTGGGTTGTCGGTTAATCGGATGTTGGACTGATAGCTCAGTTGGTTACAGCAAGCAGATGGAAACCAGAAGATCCATGGTTCAAATCCTGGCTATGGCATTGAATTTTTCAATACGATTCTACTTTTCCAAACTTTTCCTACACACGCCCTGCGTGAAAGAACGATTACCAATACCTTCTCTACTCTTGTACAAACTATTGTTTTTTCACACACACACACACACACCGCACGCACACGCGCACGCACACACACACACGCCGCATGCGCACGCACACGCACGCCCTAGTTTGTACAAGAGTAGAGTAGGTCATGCGGGTGTAACACAGCACATTTTTTCATCTGCTTCTTGTTAATACAGATAGAGCTTGGAAAGGTAGAATCATGTTGAAAAATTCAATGGCATTGCAGGGATTTGAACCATGGATCTTGGAGTAGTATTAATGTTGTATTTATTTAACATTAATTGTAGCCCCACGTTTGGGAGCCAATTAGCGAGTGAAAGTTCTTACGTAATATTTGTAGCGTAAGTTATTAGGACTTGGAAATCTTATATTGGTTTTACTTCATGCGTTGCCATCTTGTGACGTCATTCTTTGTTTAATTTGTAGCTCCATCTTGCGTTAGCAATTTGTGGCAGTATTAGCTTGTGTATGATTTTATTTCAAATGTCCTCCGGCTAGCTGTTTGGGTCGAACATGTATCCCTATGCAGGTTGTGAAATGGAAAGGAATCTTTTATCCAGAAATTACACTTAATGAAGAAATTTGTTTTATAATTTTTATTGTCGAACACGTTCACTAACACTTTTACATATTGATTTAGATACTCGCCAGACTGAAACTGTTTGTAATAACCTCTTACTTATCACTTTTAACTCTGTATTTCAACTTTGTGTATAATTAACTGTATAATACTTTAGATCTTTAATAATTTTTGCTGCGCGTAACTTGACGAACTGACTGACTGAAGACGACGTGTAGTATATGAATGCTTTCGGCGAACTTAAGGACTGACTGACGACGTGTAATGTGCTAGTAATTTTTATGAACTGAGGAGCGATCTACCTCGGACATGGCTTTATATACTCCCACTCCTCGACATGCCTAAAGATTATAAATGAACTGCTAATGGCTAATAAAACGCGCCAGCATTAGCGTCTATTTTAATATCCAATGAAAACCACGAACACATATTGCTTTTAGGGAAACATTCTAGAAGGTTCTATCGAAAACGCGCGAACATTACGTAACTTCCTTGTTCCCAATAATGATAAACAGCTCAGCCCCCTCGCTGCATTATTGCTCTATTATTGACAGTTTCAGTAAAGCCGTATAAACTTATTTCCCAATAATAATTACAATTAATAAACATCTGAAATCAATGTCACATAAAAATACATATTCATATTAGTCATTATTTACATTTAAGTAATTTGTGATACAAATTACCGCATCATATGCCCCACTAGAAACATAATTATAAATATTTACAACTTGTTTGGAAATTTTATAATTGGGTTTTTAGTCTCCTAAATCTTGGAACACACGCTATCACTTTCACTTTACACTTCACACGTATTTAACACACGATATGTTTTTTTTTTTATATCGCCACTACTTACTGGCTCTTGTTTAATTTGTTTAGACATTAATCTGACATTACAAATTTTTTTTATAGCAACTACTTTACCCTAAATTATTTAATTACTGTTACCAAATTGTTTACTTTCATAAGTTGTTGACAAAAATTTATACATTTAAGATTTTTGTAATTGTTTAACATTTTTACCAAAATATTCACCCTCTACACAAATATTTACATCTCTTAAATCTAGACAATGTTTCACCTTTTCTGTTTGCTACATAAGTATTTTTTTTTTATTATTATTATTTTTACCCATTCTTGTTATTTTGTACTTTATTTTAACAATACTCTTGGAATTGTATTTATGTACTTTTAATTTAATATCATATTAAGTTTCAATTATTACCTTCTTAATTTTCAAATGTTGTTACAGTTATTCAAAATTTAATTTTTTTTTTTAAACATTTCTCATTTTTTTTTATAATTTATTTCTCTTTTCCAATGACATATATAAATAGTTAACCCTCTTACGTTCCAATACATTTCTCTGCAAGTCATCTTTAACTATCCAGCATTTACTTTACATCTCATTGCTATTTGCCCTCCTGGATCAAATTGTGTGTGGCTAAACATTACTCGTAGCCGTATCCTAACCTTCAAATTTTTGTTCATGGATAACCTCTTAAAGTATTCATATGAAATTTCATCCCATGATACCATTTGAAAACAATCTACAGTTTCTTGAACAACACATCTTTTAACAACTTTCATTTTCAATTCTTTTACTATCTCTTTAATCTGAAAGTACTCTGACAAATCTGTACTAAACTGTACTGGACTGGAGTTTTCATTTTGAACATCTTGGTACAATTTCTTTCTTTGCATTACTGTCTCATTCTGTATTTCTGATATTTCCCCTCTGAAATTAACTTGCGCCTCATTTACATCTACATTCATAACCTCATTTATCTCTCTTAACTCACTTAAAATACTACTCATTTGACTTCCTAACTCTGTACATTCTACATTAACCTCACTTTTAGTATTAACCTCACTTTCTTTGTTACCTATTTCCTTGCTCATGTCTAGCATTTTCTTTGAAATTTCTCCTATCTCACTTGCTATTACTTCCTCATTTTCATCTCTCATTTTTGGCATACTACTATCTAGCTTGGTAACTTTCTTTTCAATTACTTCACTGCTTTGATCTACTTTTTGCTCTAATACCTCATTACTCCTACCAATATCTTTTCTGTTTTGTTCAAAGCTCCTACGAATATCTTCCCTCAATTCCCTATTATTCTTTTGCATATCTTCCCTTAATTGATCTGTAATACTCTTACTAATATCTTCCCTCAGTTCCCTATTATTCTTTTGCATATCTTCCCTTAATTGATCTGTAATACTCTTACTAATATCTTCCCTCAATTGATCTGTAATACTCTTACTAAGATCTTCCTTTAATTCCCTATGACTCTTTTGCATATCTTCCCTCATATTAGTTTAGCGCCCTTAAACCGCATCTCATCATCATCATCCCTCATATTTTTCATATTTATCAGCATTTCCATCATCATACTAGCATCAAAATTAACATTTCCTGCTATTCTATTCTCACTTTCTGCACTAACATTTTCATCCTCAAATCCTAAAAAGTCTGGGCTTCTTTCTGTAACCTGTATTGAATCACAGCTAACTGTTACACTATCTCCCTCCATAATTATTTATTCTGTATTACTAGCAGCCATTGTTTTCTTTATCCTACCACTCCTAAGGAACATTTAAATTTGTTTACCCCTTTTTTTTTAAAAAAAAAATTACGTTACTCTAACCTTTGTTATGCTGTCTGTTGCTGTTACTTTGATGTCTCAGCTTTCTGCCCCTTTCTCCAAGATTTGTATGTCGCTTCTGCGTTGTGTTATGATGAATCTACGTCGTCTTGTTGTTTTGTAGTTGAATTCCTTGTTGCCTTGTAATCTCGGAATTACGATGTCCAATCATCCATGTAGTCTGTCGTTCCTTTTGTTTTTTCTGGAATCTGCGTCTTGTAGATCATTTCACTGCTGCATTCGCCCCTTCCTGGTCATCTCAATTCTTCCTGGTTAATTCTGATCCTTTCCTGGTCATTGTTTTCCTTTCCTGGTTACTCGAGTTCCTTTCCTGGTCACTTTGCCCCACGTTGGGCGCCAATTTGGAGTAGTATTAATGTTGTATTTATTTAACATTAATTGTAGCCCCACGTTTGGGAGCCAATTTGCGAGTGAAAGTTCTTACGTAATATTTGTAGCGTAAGTTATTAGGACTTGGAAATCTTATATTGTTTTTACTTCATGCGTTGCCATCTTGTGACGTCATTCTTTGTTTGATTTGTAGCTCCATCTTGCGTTAGCAATTTGTGGCAGTATTAGCTTGTGTATGATTTTATTTCAAATGTCCTCCGGCTAGCTGTTTGGGTCGAACATGTATCTCTATGCAGGTTGTGAAATGGAAAGGAATCTTTTATCCAGAAATTACACTTAATGAAGAAATTTGTTTTATAATTTTTATTGTCGAACACGTTCACTAACACTTTTACATATTGATTTAGATACTCGCCAAACTGAAACTGTTTGTAATAACTTCTTACTTATCACTTTTAACTCTGTATTTCAACTTTGTGTATAATTAACTGTATAATACTTTAGATCTTTAATAATTTTTGCTGCGCGTAACTTGACGAACTGACTGACTGAAGACGACGTGTAGTATATGAATGCTTTCGGCGAACTTAAGGACTGACTGACGACGTGTAATGTGCTAGTAATTTTTATGAACTGAGGAGCGATCTACCTTGGACATGGCTTTATATACTCCCACTCCTCGACATGCCTAAAGATTATAAATGAACTGCTATTGGCTAATAAAACGCGCCAACATTAGCGTCTATTTTAATATCCAATGAAAACCACGAACACATATTGCTTTTAGGGAAACATTCTAGAAGGTTCTACCGAAAACGCACGAACATTACGTAACTTCCTTGTTCCCAATAATGATAAACAGCTCATCCCCCTCGCTGCATTATTGCTCTATTATTGACAGTTTCAGTAAAGCCGTATAAACTTATTTCCCAATAATAATTACAATTAATAAACATCTGAAATCAATGTCACATAAAATACATATTCATATTACAGTCATTATTTACATTTAAGTAATTTGTGATACAAATTACCGCATAATCTTCCAGTTTCTTTTGATTACACTAACTAAGCTGTCACGGCAAAATGCCAGCATATTAAATTCCCAAACTGATTTGGGTTGTCGGTTAATGGCATGTTGGCGTGATAGCTCAGTTGGTTACAGCAAGCAGATGGAAACCAGAAGATCCATGGTTCAAATCCTGGCTATGGCATTGAATTTTTCGATCCGATTCTACTTTTCCAAACTTGTCCTACACACGCCCTATGTGAAAGAACGATTACCAATACCTTCTCTACTCTTGTACAAACTATTTTTTTCAAAAAAAAAAAAACACACGCGCACGCGTGCGCGCCCAACCAACCCACCCACCCACCCACCCACCCACCCACCCACCCACACACACACACACACACACACACACACACACACAATATCTCTTAGAGATAGGTAAAAGAAATTGAATGCCCCACATAGTAAACAGCTCTTCAAAGATTTGACTATTGCTTAAAGAGAGAGTGGAATGCCCCACATAGCAACCAGCTCTTGAAAGGTTTGATTATTGCTTACAGAGAGAGGAAAAAACACACACAAACACACACATAACACACACCCTCTCTCTCTCTCTCTCATGATACTATTTTTACTCTCTCTCTCTCTCTGTCTTATCATATTTTTTTGTACTGGACATGGGAAGAGAGTGGAATACCCCACATACCAAACAACTCTTAAAAGGTTGGATAATTGTTTAAAGAGAGAGACACACACACTCACTGTCTTATGTACTGGACATGCATAGAAAGGAATACCCCGCATATGAGCCAGCTCTTAAAAGACGTGACTATTGATTAAAGAGAGATAGACACACACTCTCTGCTATATCTACGACATGCAAAGAGGGTGAAATGCACCACAAGGCGATCTCTTAAAAGGATTGATTATTGCTTAGAGAGAGAGAGACACACACACACGCAATCACTTTCTTTTATCCTGGACACAGAAAGAGAGTGGAATGCCCCAATGAGAAACCAGCACTATCTCTCTTAGAGATAGGTAAAGAAAATTGAATGCCCCACATAGTAAACAGCTCTTCAAAGATTTGATTATTGCTTCAAGAGAGAGTGGAATGCCCCACATAGCAACAAGGTCTTAAAAGGTTTGATTATTGCTTACAGCGAGAGCAAATAAAACACACACACACACTCTCTCTCTCTCTCATCATATTTTTTGTACTCTGTCTCTTATCATATTTTTTTGTACTGGACATGGGAAGAGAGTGGAATACTCCACATACCAAACAGCTCTTAAAAGGTTGGATAATCGCTTAAAGAGAGAGACACACACACTCACTCTCTTATGTACTGGACATGCATAGAGTGGAATACCTCACATATCAGCCAGCTCTTAAAAGACATGACTATTGATTAAAGAGAGAGAGACGCACTCACTCACACACTCTCCTATATCCAGGACATGCAAAGAGGGTGAAATGACACACACACGCACTCACTCTCTTATATCCTGGACATAGAAAGAGAGTGGAATGCCCCAAAGAGCAAGCAGCACTTAAAAGATTTGTGTATTGCTTTAAGGCACACACTCCCACAATCTCTATCTTCATATTTTTATATCCCAAACACGCGAAGTAATAGGAATGCACCACATAGCAACAAGCTCTTAAATGATTTGACCATTGCTCAAAGCAACACACACATAAACAGTCTCTTTCTCTTCATACTTTCATGTCCTGGACATCCGAAAGGAATGGAATACACCTCATAGCAACCAGGCCTTATAAGATTTGTCTATTGCTGAAAGAGAGAGGGAGACACACACACACACAATCTCTCTTAGAGATAGGTAAAAGCAATTGAATGCCCCACAGAGTAAACAGTTCTTCAAAGATTTGACTATTGCTTAAAGAGAGAGTGGAATGCCCACTTAGCAACCAGCTCTTGGTTACAAGGAGAGGGAAAGGAGAGCAAAAAATACACACACAAATGCACTCACGCACGCGCGCACACACCCACACACACACACACACACACTCTCTCTCTCTCTCTCACATACTTTTTTGTACTGGACATGGGAAGAGAGTGGAATACCCCACATATCAAACAGCTCTTAAAAGGTTGGATAATCGCTTAAAGAGAGAGACACACACACTCACTGTCTTATGTACTGGACATGCATAGAGTGGAATACCTCACATATAAGCCAGCTCTTAAAAGACGTGACTATTGATTAAAGAGAGAGAGACACACACACTCACTGTCTTATGTACTGGACATGCATAGAGTGGAATACCTCACATATAAGCCAGCTCTTAAAAGACGTGACTATTGATTAAAGAGAGAGACACACACACGCACTCACTCTCTTATATTCTGGACATAGAAAGAGAGTGGAATGCCCCAAAGAGCACGCAGCACTTAAAAGATTTGTCTATTGCTTTAAGGCACACACTTCCACAATCTCTATCTTCATATTTTTATATCCCAAACACGCGAAGTATAAGGAATGCACCACATAGGAAAAAGCTCTTAAATGATTTGACCATTGCTCAAAGCAACACACACACATAAACAGTCTCTTTCTCTTTATATTTTCATGTCCTGAATATCCGTAAGGAATAGAATACACCTCATAGCAAGCAGGCCTTATAAGATTTGTCTATTGCTGAAAGAGAGAGGGAGAACACACACACACACAATCGCTCTTAGAGATAGGTAAAAGAAATTAAATGCCCTACATATTAAACAGCTCTTCAAAGATTTGACTATTGTTTAAAAAGAGAGTGGAATGCCCCACATAGCAACCAGCTCTTGAAAGGTTTGATTATTGCTTACAGAGAGAGGAAAAAACACACACACACACATAACTCACACACTCTCTCTGTCTCTCTCTATCATATTTTTTTTTTGTACTGGACATGGGAAGAGTGGAATACCCCACATACCAAACAGCTCTTAAAAGGTTGGATAATCGCTTAAAGAGTGAGACACACACACTCACTTTCTTATGTATTGGACATGCATAGAGTGGAATACCCCACATATGAGCCAGCTCTTAAAAGACGTGACTATTGATTAAAGAGAGATAGACACACACTCTCTGCTATATCTACGACATGCAAAGAGGGTGAAATGCACCACAAGGCGATCTCTTAAAAGGATTGATTATTGCTTAGAGAGAGACACACACACACGCAATCACTTTCTTATATCCTGGACATAGAAAGAAAGTGGAATGTCCCAATGAGCAACCAGCACTATCTCTCTTAGAGATAGGTAAAGAAAATTGAATGCCCCACATAGTAAACAGCTCTTCATAGATTTGATTATTGCTTAAAGAGAGAGTGGAATGCCACACATAGCAACCAGCTCTTAAAAGGTTTGATTATTGCTTACTGAGAGAGGAAATAAAACACACACACACACACTCTCTCTCATCATATTTTTTGTACTCTGTCTGTTATCATATTTTTTTGTACTGGACATGGGAAGAGAGTGGAATACTCCACATACCAAACAGCTCTTAAAAGGTTGGATAATCACTTTAAGAGAGAGACACACACACACACACACACACACACACAGTCTTATGTACTGGACATGCATAGAGTGGAATACCTCACATATCAGCCAGCTATTAAAAGACGTGACTATTGATTAAAGAGAGAGAGACGCACTCACTCACACAGTCTCCTATATCCAGGACATGCAAAGAGGGTGAAATGTACCACAAGGAATCTCTTAAAAGGATTGATTATTTATTTAAAGGTGAGTCGGAATTGTTACACTAACATCACTTAAGTTTACTCACTTAACATGTTTGGGAAACCGTTGTTCCCATCCTCAGAAGGTTAATTCGACTGGCCCGTGTTGTTGGCGTTTCCGTTTTTTGGACTGGATCCTGTGGTGGCATCTTGTGGTGGAGAAATGTACTTCCAGAGAGGATTTGGTGGCGGCAAATCAAAATTCATTAGATGTGTGTTGTGTTTTAGAATGGTGATCTTCTCCCATGCATCTAATTCGGCTGCAAATTAGGCTGGTTTGACTAATGTAAGAGAGGATTGATTATTGCTTAAAGAGAGAGAGAGACACACACACACGCACTCACTCTCTTATATCCTGGACATAGAAGGAAAGTGGAATGCCCCAAAGAACAAGCAGCACTTAAAAGATTTGTCTATTGCTTTAAGGCACACACTTCCACAATCTCTATCTTCATATTTTTAATATCCCAAACACGCGAAGAAAATTGAATGCACCACATAGCAACAAGCTCTTAAATGATTTGCCCATTGCTCAAAGCAACACACACACATAAACAGTCTCTTTCTCTAATATTTTCATGTCCTGGAAATGCAAAGGAATGGAATACACCTCCTAGCAACCAAGCCTTATAAGATTTGACTATTGCTGAAAGAGAGAGGGAGACACACACACACACACACACTCTCCATTAGAAGATAGGTAAAAGAAATTGAATGCCCCACATAGTAAACAGCTATTCAAAGATTTGTCTATTGCTTAAAGAGAGACTAAATGCCCACTTAGCAACCAGCTCTTGCTTACAAGGAGAGGAAAAGAAGAAGAGAAAAAACACACACACACACACGCACGCACGCACGCACCCACACACACACACACACACACACACACACACCTCACGTCCACACAAGCACTAGTTTGTACAAGAGTAGAGAAGCTCATGCGGGTGTAACACAGCTCATTTTTTCATCTACATCTCGTTAATACAGATAGAGCTTGGAAAGTTAGAATAATGTTGAAAAACTCAATGCCATTGAAGGGATTTGAACCATGGATCTTCAAGTTTCTTTGATTACACTAACTAAGCTGTCACGGCAAAATGCCAGCATATTAAATTCCCAAACTGACTTGGGTTGTCGCTTAATGACATGTTGGCGTGATAGCTCAGTTGGTTACAGCAAGCAGATGGAATCCAGAAGATCCATGGTTCAAATCCTGGCTATGGCATTGAATCCTTCGATGCGATTCTAGTTTTCCAAACTTGTCCTACACACGCCCTGTGTGAAAGAACGATTACCAATACCTTCTCTACTCTTGTACAAACTATTTTTCTACACACACACCTCACGTCCACACAAGCACTAGTTTGTACAAGAGTAGAGAAGCTCATGCGGGTGTAACACAGCTCATTTTTTCAGCTACATCTCCTTAATACAGATAGAGCTTGGAAAGATAGAATAATGTTGAAAAACTCAATGGCATTGCAGGGATTTGAACCATGGATCTTCCAGTTTCTTTTGATAACACTAAGTAAGCTGTCACGGCTAAATGCCAGCATATTAAACACCCAAACTGACTTGCGTTGTTGGTTTATGGCATGTTGGCTTGATAGCTCAGTTGGTTACAGCAAGCAGATGGAAATCAGAAGATCCATGGTTCAAATCCTGGCTATGGCATTGAATTTTTCAATCCGATTCTACTTTTCCAAAATTGTCCTACACACACCCTGCGTGAAAGAACGATTACCAATACCTTCTCTACTCTTGTACAAACTATTTTTTTCCACACACACACGCACACGCGCACACACACACACACGCTGCACGTGCACGCACACGCACGCCCTAGTTTTTTCAAAAGTATTAGAGTAGGTCATGCGGGTGTAACATAGCACATTTTTTCATCTACTTCTTGCTAATAAAGATAGAGCTTGGAAAGGTAGAATCATGTAGAAAAATTCAATGCCATTGCAGGGTTTTGAACCATGTATCTTCCAGCTTCTTATGATTACACTAACTAAGCTGTCGCGGCAAAATGCCAGCATATTAAATTCCCAAACTGACTTGGGTTGTCCGTTAATGGCATGCTGGTCTGATAGCTCAGTTAATTACAGCAAGCAGATGGAAACCAGAAGATCCATGGTTCAAATCCTGGATATGGCATTGAATTTTTCAATCCGATTCTACTTTTCCAAAATTGTCCTACACACGCCCTGCGAGAAAGAACGATTACCAATACCTTCTCTACTCCTGTACAAACTATTTTATTTCCACACACACACTCACACACACACACACACACCGCACGCACGCGCAGACGCGCACGCACACACACACACGCCGCACGCGCACGCACGCCCTTGTTTGTACAAGAGTAGAGTAGGTCATGCGGGTGTAAAATAGCACATTTTTCCATCTACCTCTTGTTAATACAGATAGAGCTTGGAAAGGTAGAATCATGTTGAAAAATTCAATGGCATTGCAGGGATTTGAACCATGGATCTTCCAGTTTCTTTTGATTACACTAACTAAACTGTCACGGCAAAATGCCAGCATTTTAATTCTTAAACTGACTTGGGTTGTCGGTTAATAGCATGTTGGCCTGATAGCTCAGTTGGTTACAGCAAGCAGATGGAAACCAGAAGATCCATGGTTCAAATCCTGGCTATGGCATTGAAGTTTTCAATCCGATTCTACTTTTCCAAAATTGTCATACACACGCCATGCGTGAAAGAACGATTACCAATACCTTCTCTACTCTTGTACAAAGTATTTTTTTACACACACACACACACACACACACACACACACACACACACACACACACACACACACACACACACACACACACCGCACGCGCACACCAGCACTAGTTTGTACAAGAGTAGAGAAGGTCATGCATGTGTAACACAGCTCATTTTTTCATCTACTTCTTGTTAATAAAGATAGAATTTGGAAAGGTAGAATCATGTTGAAAAATTCAATGGCATTGCAGGGATTTGAACCATGGATCTTCCAGTTTCTTTTGATTACACTAACTTAGCTGTCACGGCAAAATGCCAGCATATTAAATTCCCGAACTGACTTGGGTTGTCGGTTAATGGCATGTTGGACTGATAGCTCAGTTGGTTACAGCAAGCAGCTGGAAACCAGAAGATCCGTGGTTCAAATCCTGGCTAGAGTATTGAATTTTTCAATCCGATTCTACTTTTCCAAAATTGTCCTAAACACGCCCTGCGTGAAAGATCGATTACCAATACCTTCTCTACTCTTGTACAAACTATTTTTTTACACACACACAAACACAAACACACACAAACACACACACACTAGTTTGTACAAGGGTAGAGAAGGTCATGCGGGTGTAACACAGCACATTTTTTCATCTACTTCTTCTTAATACTGATAGAGCTTGGAAAGGTAGAATCATGTTGAAAAATTCAATGGCATTGCAGGGTTTTGAACCTTGGATCATCAAGTTTCTTTTGATTACACTAAGCTGTCAAGGCAAAATGCCAGCATATTAAATTCCCAAACCTACTTGGGTTGTCGGTTAACGGCATGTTGGTCTGATAGCTCAGTTGGTTACAGCAAGCAGACGGAAACCAGAAGATCCATGGTTCAAATCCTGGCTATGGCATTGAATTTTTCGATCCGATTCTACTTTTCCAAACTTGTCCTACACACGCCCTGTGTGAATGAACGATTACCAACACCTTCTCTACTCTTGTACAAACTATTTTTATCCACACACACACACGCACGCACACACACACCGCACGCACACGCGCACGCACACACACACAGCACGCGCACGCACACGCACGCCCTAGTTTGTACAAGAGTAGAGTAGGTCATGCGGGTGTGACATAGCACATTTTTTCATCTACTTCTTGTTAATAAAGATAGAGCTTGGAAAGGTAGAATCATGTTGAAAAATTCAATGGCATTGCAGGGTTTTGAACCATGTATCTTCCAGTTTCTTTTGATTACACTAACTAAGCTGTCACGGCAAAATGCCAGCATATTAAATTCCCAAACTGACTTGGGTTGTCGGTTAATCGGATGTTGGACTGATAGCTCAGTTGGTTACAGCAAGCAGATGGAAACCAGAAGATCCATGGTTCAAATCCTGGATATGGCATTGAATTTTTCAATCCGATTCTACTTTTCCAAAATTGTCCTACACACGCCCTGCGTGAAAGAACGATTACCAATCCCTTCTCTACTCTTGTACAAACTATTTTTAACACACACACACACACACACACACACACACACACACACACACACACACACACACACACACACACACACACACACACACACACACACACACACACACACACACACACACACACACACACACACACACACACACACACACACACACACACACACACACACACACACACACACACACACACACACACACACACACACACACACACACACACACACACACACACACACACACACACACACACACACACCGCACGCGCACACAAGCACTAGTTTGTACAAGAGTAGAGAAGGTAACGCGGGTGTAACACAGCTCATTTTTTCATCTACTTTTTGTTAATAAAGATAGAGTTTGGAAAGGTAGAATCATGTCGAAAAATTCAATAGCATTGCAGGGAATTGAACCATGCATCTTCCAGTTTCTTTTGATTACACTAACTAAACTGTCACGGCAAAATGCCAGCATATTAAATTCCCAAACTGACTTGGGTTGTCGGTTAATGGCATGTTGGTCTGATAGCTCAGATGGTTACAGCAAGCAGATGGAAACCAGAAGATCCATGGTTCAAATCCTGGCTATGGCATTGAATTTTTCAATCCGATTCTACTTTTCCAAAATTGTCCTAAACACGCCCTGCGTGAAAGAACGATTACCAATACCTTCTCTACTCCTGTACAAACTATTTTTTTCCACACACACACACACATCGCACGCACGCGCAGACGCGCACGCACACACGCCGCACATGCACGAACGCCCTTGTTTGTACAAGAGTAGAGTAGGTCATGCGGGTGTAACATAGCACATTTTTTCATCTACTTCTTGTTAATACAGATAGAGCTTGGAAAGGTAGAATCATGTTGAAAAATTCAATGGCATTGCAGGGATTTAACCATGGATCTTCCAGTTTCTTTTGATTACACTAAGCTGTCACGGCAAAATGCCAGCATATTAAATTCCCAAACTGACTTGGGTTGTCGGTTAATGGGATGTTGGACTGATAGCTCAGTTGGTTACAGCAAGCAGATGGAAACCAGAAGATCCATGGTTCAAATCCTGGATATGGCATTGAATTTTTCAATCCGATTCTACTTTTCCAAAATTGTCCTACACACGCCCTGCGTGAAAGAACGATTACCAATCCCTTCTCTACTCTTGTACAAACTATTTTAACACACACACACACACACACACACACACACACACACCGCACGCGCACACAAGCACTAGTTTGTACAAGAGTAGAGAAGGTAACGCGGGTGTAACACAGCTCATTTTTTCATCTACTTTTTGTTAATAAAGATAGAGTTTGGAAAGGTAGAATCATGTCGAAAAATTCAATAGCATTGCAGGGATTTGAACCATGCATCTTCCAGTATCTTTTGATTACACTAACTAAACTGTCACGGCAAAATGCCAGCATATTAAAATCCCAAACTGACTTGGGTTGTCGGTTAATGGCATGTTGGTCTGATAGTTAAGATGGTTACAGCAAGCAGATGGAAACCAGAAGATCCATGGTTCAAATCCTGGCTATGGCATTGAATTTTTCAATCCGATTCTACTTTTCCAAAATTGTCCTAAACACGCCCTTCGTGAAAGAACGATTACCAATACCTTCTCTACTCCTGTACAAACTATTTTTTTCCACACACACACACACACATCGCACGCACGCGCAGACGCGCACGCACACACGCCGCACATGCACGAACGCCCTTGTTTGTACAAGAGTAGAGTAGGTCATGCGGGTGTAACATAGCACATTTTTTCATCTACTTCTTGTTAATACAGATAGAGCTTGGAAAGGTAGAATCATGTTGAAAAATTCAATGGCATTGCAGGGATTTAACCATGGATCTTCCAGTTTCTTTTGATTACACTAAGCTGTCACGGCAAAATGCCAGCATATTAAATTCCCAAACTGACTTGGGTTGTCGGTTAATGTCATGTTGGCGTGATAGCTCAGTTGGTTACAGCAAGCAGATGGAAACCAGAAGATCCATGGTTCTAATCCTGGCTATGACATTGAATTTTTCGATCCGATTCTACTTTTCCAAACTTGTCCTACACACGCACTGTGTGAAACAACGATTACCAATACCTTCTCTACTCTTGTACAAACTAGTTTTTACACACACACCACACGCACAAAACACACACGCCGCACGCGCACATACACGAACGCGTACGCACGCCCTAGTTTGTACAAGAGTAGAGTAGGTCATGCGGGTGTAACATAGCACATTTTTTCATCTACTTCTTGTTAATACAGATAGAGCTTGGCAAGGTAGAATCATGTTGAAAAATTCAATGGCATTGCAGGGATCTGAACCATGGATCTTCCAGTTTCTTTTGATTATTCTCAGCTGTCACGGCAAAATGTGAGCATATTAACTTCCCAAACTGACTTGGGTTGTGGGTTAATGGCATGTTGGACTGATAGCTCAGTTGGTTACAGCAAGCAGATGGAAACCAGAAGATCCATGGTTCAAATCCTGGATATGGCATTGAATTTTTCAATCCGATTCTACTTTTCCAAAATTGTCCTACACACGCCCTGCGTGAAAGAACGATTACCAATCCCTTCTCTACTCTTGTACAAACTATTTTTAACACACACACACACACACACACACACACACCGCACGCGCACACAAGCACTAGTTTGTACAAGAGTAGAGAAGGTAACGCGGGTGTAACACAGCTCATTTTTTCATCTACTTTTTGTTAATAAAGATACAGTTTGGAAAGGTAGAATCATGTCGAAAAATTCAATAGCATTGCAGGGATTTGAACCATGCATCTTCCAGTTTCTTTTGATTACACTAACTAAACTGTCACGGCAAAATGCCAGCATATTAAATTCCCAAACTGACTTGGGTTGTCGGTTAATGGCATGTTGGTCTGATAGCTCAGATGGTTACAGCAAGCAGATAGAAACCAGAAGATCCATGGTTCAAATCCTGGCTATGGCATTGAATTTTTCAATCCGATTCTACTTTTCCAAAATTGTCCTAAACACGCCCTTCGTGAAAGAACTATTACTAATACCTTCTCTACTCCTGTACAAACTATTTTTTTCCACACACACACACATCGCACGCACGCGCAGACGCGCACGCACACACGCCGCACATGCACGAACGCCCTTGTTTGAACAAGAGTAGAGTAGGTCATGCGGGTGTAACATAGCACATTTTTTCATCTACTTCTTGTTAATACAGATAGAGCTTGGAAAGGTAGAATCATGTTGAAAAATTCAATGGCATTGCAGGGATTTAACCATGGATCTTCCAGTTTCTTTTGATTACACTAAGCTGTCACGGCAAAATGCCAGCATATTAAATTCCCAAACTGACTTGGGTTGTCGGTTAATGTCATGTTGGCGTGATAGCTCAGTTGGTTACAGCAAGTCGATGGAAACCAGAAGATCCATGGTTCTAATCCTGGCTATGACATTGAACTTTTCGATCCGATTCTACTTTTCCAAACTTGTCCTACACACGCCCTGTGTGAAACAACGATTACCAATACCTTCTCTACTCTTGTACAAACTAGTTTTTACACACACACCACACGCACACGCACAAAACACAAACGCCGCACGCGCACATACACGAACGCGCACGCACGCCCTAGTTTGTACAAGAGTAGAGTAGGTCATGCGGGTGTAACATAGCACATTTTTTCATCTACTTCTTGTTAATACAGATAGAGCTTGGCAAGGTAGAATCATGTTGAAAAATTCAATGGCATTGCAGGGATCTGAACCATGGATCTTCCAGTTTCTTTTGATTATTCTCAGCTGTCACGGCAAAATGTGAGCATATTAACTTCCCAAACTGACTTGGGTTGTGGGTTAATGGCATGTTGGCCTGATAGCTCAGTTGGTTACAGCAAGCAGATAGTAACCAGAAGGTCCATGGTTCAAATCCTAGCTATGGCATTGAATTTTCCAATCCGAATCTACTTTTCCAAAATTGTCCTACACACCCCTGCGTGAAGGAACGATTACCAATACCTTCTCTACTCTTGTACAAACTATTTTTAACACACACACACACACCGCACGCGCACACAAGCACTAGTTTGTACAAGAGTAGAGAAGGTAATGCGGGTGTAACACAGCTCATTTTTTCATCTACTTTTTGCTAATAAAGATAGAGCTTGGAAAGGTAGAATCATGTCGAAAAATTCAATGGCATTGCAGGGATTTGAACCATGGATCTTCCAGGTTCTTTTGATTACACTAACTAAACTGTCACGCAAAATGCCAGCATAATAAATTCCCAAACAGACTTGGATTGTCGGTTAATAGCATGTAGGCCTGATAGTTCGATGGTTACAGCAAGCAGATGGAAACCAGAAGATCCATGGTTCAAATCCTGGCTATGGCATTGAACTTTTCAATCCGATTCTACTTTTCCAAAATTGTCCTACACACGCCCTGCGTGAAAGAACGATTACCAATACCTTCTCTACTCTTGTACAAACTATTTTTTTACACACACACACGCACGCACACACATACCGCACGCACACGCGCACGCACGCCCTAGTTTGTACAAGAGTAGAGTAGGTCATGCGGGTGTAACACAGCACATTTTTTCATTTACTTCTTGTTAATACAGATAGAGCTTGGAAAGGTAGAGTCATGTTGAAAAATTCATTGGCATTGCAGGGTTTTGAACCATGGATCTTCCAGTTTCTTTTGATTACACTAACCAAGCTGTCACGGCAAATTGCCAGCATATTAAATTCCCAAACTGACTTGGGTTGTCGGTAAATGGCATGTTGGTCTGATAGCTCAGTTGGGAACAGCAAGCAGATGGAAACCATAAGATCCATGGTTCAAATCCTGGCTATGACATTGAATTTTTCAATCCGATTCTACTTTTCCAAAATTGTCCTACACGCACCCTGCGTGAAAGAACGATTACCAATACCTTCTCTACTCTTGTACAAAGTATTTTTTTCCACACACACACACGCACGCGCACGCATACTGCACGCGCACGCTCTAATTTGTACAAGAGTAGAGCAGGTCATGCGGGTGTAACACAGCACATTTTTTCATCTACTTTCTTTTAATACAGATAGAGCTTGGAAAGGTAGAATCATGTTGAAAAATTCAATGGCATTGCAGGGATTTGAACCATGGATCTTCCAGTTTCTTTTGATTACACTAACTAAGCTGTCACGGCAAAATGCCAGCATATTAAATTCCCAAACTGACTTGGGTTGTCGTTTAATGGCATGTTAGCCTGATAGCTCAGTTGGTTACAGCAAGCAGATGGAAACCAGCAGATCCATGGTTCAAATCCTGGCTATGGCATTGAATTTTTCAATCCGATTCTACTTTTCCAAAATTGTCCTACACACGCCCTGCGTGAAAGAACGATTACCAACACTTTCTCTACTCTTGTACAAACTATTTTTTACACACACACCGCACGCACACGCGCACGCGCACGCATACTGCACGCGCACGCCCTAGTTTGTACAAGAGTAGAGTAGGTCATGCGGGTGTAACAAGCACATTTTTTCATCTACTTCTTGTTAATACAGATAGAGATTGGAAAGGTAGAATCATGTTGAAAAATTCAATGGCATTGCAGGAATTTGAACCATTGAACTTCCAGTTTCTTTTGATTACACTAAGCTGTCACGGCAAAATGCCAGCATAATAAATTCCCAAACACACTTGGGTTGTCGGTTAATGGCATGTTGGCCTGATAGCTCAGGTGGTTACAGCAAGCAGATGGAAACCAACAGATCCATGGTTCAAATCCTGGCTATGGCATTGAATTTTTCAATCCGATTCTACTTTTCCAAACCTGTGCTAAACACGCCCTGTGTGAAAGAACGATTACCAACACTTTCTCTACTCTTGTACAAACTATTTTTTACACACACACCGCACGCACACGCGCACGCGCACGCATACTGCACGCGCACTCCCTAGTTTGTACAAGAGTAGAGTAGGTCATGCGGGTGTAACACAGCACATTTTTTCATCTACTTCTTGTTAATACAGATAGAGATTGGAAAGGTAGAATCATGTTGAAAAATTCAATGGCATTGCAGGAATTTGAACCATGGAACTTCCAGTTTCTTTTGATTACACTAACGAAGCTGTCACGGCAAAATGCCAGCATAATAAATTCCCAAACAGACTTGGGTTGTCGGTTAACGGCATGTTGGTCTGATAGCTCAGTTGGTTACAGCAAGCAGACGGAAACCAGAAGATCCATGGTTCAAATCCTGGCTATGGCATTGAATTTTTCGATCCGATTCTACTTTTCCAAACTTGTCCTACACACGCCCTGTGTGAATGAACGATTACCAACACCTTCTCTACTCTTGTACAAACTATTTTTATCCACACACACACACGCACGCACACACACACCGCACGCACACGCGCACGCACACACACACAGCACGCGCACGCACACGCACGCCCTAGTTTGTACAAGAGTAGAGTAGGTCATGCGGGTGTGACACAGCACATTTTTTCATCTGCTTCTTGTTAATACAGATAGCGCTTGGAAAGGTAGAATCATGTTGAAAAATTCAATGGCATTGCAGGGATTTGAACCATGGATCTTGGAGTAGTATTAATGTTGTATTTATTTAACATTAATTGTAGCCCCACGTTTGGGAGCCAATTTGCGAGTGAAAGTTCTTACGTAATATTTGTAGCGTAAGTTATTAGGACTTGGAAATCTTATATTGGTTTTACTTCATGCGTTGCCATCTTGTGACGTCATTCTTTGTTTGATTTGTAGCTCCATCTTGCGTTAGCAATTTGTGGCAGTATTAGCTTGTGTATGATTTTATTTCAAATGTCCTCCGGCTAGCTGTTTGGGTCGAACATGTATCCCTATGCAGGTTGTGAAATGGAAAGGAATCTGTTATCCAGAAATTACACTTAATGAAGAAATTTGTTTTATAATTTTTATTGTCGAACACGTTCACTAACACTTTTACATATTGATTTAGATACTCGCCAAACTGAAACTGTTTGTAATAACTTCTTACTTATCACTTTTAACTCTGTATTTCAACTTTGTGTATAATTAACTGTATAATACTTTAGATCTTTAATAATTTTTGCTGCGCGTAACTTGACGAACTGACTGACTGAAGACGACGTGTAGTATATGAATGCTTTCGGCGAACTTAAGGACTGACTGACGACGTGTAATGTGCTAGTAATTTTTATGAACTGAGGAGCGATCTACCTCGGACATGGCTTTATATACTCCCACTCCTCGACATGCCTAAAGATTATAAATGAACTGCTAATGGCTAATAAAACGCGCCAACATTAGCGTCTATTTTAATATCCAATGAAAACCACGAACACATATTGCTTTTAGGGAAACATTCTAGAAGGTTCTATCGAAAACGCGCGAACATTACGTAACTTTCTTGTTCCCAATAATGATAAACAGCTCAGCCCCCTCGCTGCATTATTGCTCTATTATTGACAGTTTCAGTAAAGCCGTATAAACTTATTTCCCAATAATAATTACAATTAATAAACATCTGAAATCAATGTCACATAAAAATACATATTCATATTAGTCATTATTTACATTTAAGTAATTTGTGATACAAATTACCGCATCATATGCCCCACTAGAAACATAATTATAAATATTTACAACTTGTTTGGAAATTTTATAATTGGGTTTTAGTCTCCTAAATCTTGGAACACACGCTATCACTTTCACTTTACACTTCACACGTATTTAACACACGATATGTTTTTTTTTTTATATCGCCACTACTTACTGGCTCTTGTTTAATTTCTTTAGACATTAATCTGACATTACAAATTTTTTTTATAGCAACTACTTTACCCTAAATTATTTAATTACTGTTACCAAATTGTTTACTTTCATAAGTTGTTGACAAAAATTTATACATTTAAGATTTTTGTAATTGTTTAACATTTTTACCAAAATATTCACCCTCTACACATATATTTACATCTCTTAAATCTAGACAATGTTTCACCTTTTCTGTTTGCTACATAAGTATTTGTTTTTTTTTTTTTTTTGTTTTTTTTTATTATTATTATTATTTTTACCCATTCTTGTTATTTTGTACTTTATTTTAACAATACTCTTGGAATTGTATTTATGTACTTTTAATTTAATATCATATTAAGTTTCAATTATTACCTTCTTAATTTTCAAATGTTGTTACAGTTATTCAAAATTTAATTTTTTTTTTTTTTAAACATTTCTCATTTTTTTTTTTTTATAATTTATTTCTCTTTTCCAATGACATATATAAATAGTTAACCCTCTTACGTTCCAATACATTTCTCTGCAAGTCATCTTTAACTATCCAGCATTTACTTTACATCTCATTGCTATTTGCCCTCCTGGATCAAATTGTGTGTGGCTAAACATTACTCGTAGCCGTATCCTAACCTTCAAATCTTTGTTCATGGATAACCTCTTAAAGTATTCATATGAAATTTCATCCCATGATACCATTTGAAAACAATCTACAGTTTCTTGAACAACACATCTTTTAACAACTTTCATTTTCAATTCTTTTACTATCTCTTTAATCTGAAAGTACTCTGACAAATCTGTACTAAACTGTACTGGACTGGAGTTTTCATTTTGAACATCTTGGTACAATTTCTTTCTTTGCATTACTGTCTCATTCTGTATTTCTGATATTTCCCCTCTGAAATTAACTTGCGCCTCATTTACATCTACATTCATAACCTCATTTATCTCTCTTAACTCACTTAAAATACTACTCATTTGACTTCCTAACTCTGTACATTCTACATTAACCTCACTTTCTTTGTTACCTATTTCCTTGCTCATGTCTAGCATTTTCTTTGAAATTTCTCCTATCTCACTTGCTATTACTTCCTCATTTTTGGCATACTACTATCTAGCTTGGTAACTTTCTTTTCAATTACTTCACTGCTTTGATCTACTTTTTGCTCTAATACCTCATTACTCCTACCAATATCTTTTCTGTTTTGTTCAAAGCTCCTACGAATATCTTCCCTCAATTCCCTATTATTCTTTTGCATATCTTCCCTTAATTGATCTGTAATACTCTTACTAATATCTTCCCTCAGTTCCCTATTATTCTTTTGCATATCTTCCCTTAATTGATCTGTAATACTCTTACTAAGATCTTCCTTTAATTCCCTATGACTCTTTTGCATATCTTCCCTCATATTTTTCATATTTATCAGCATTTCCATCATCATACTAGCATCAAAATTAACATTTCCTGCTATTCTATTCTCACTTTCTGCACTAACATTTTCATCCTCAAATCCTAAAAAGTCTGGGCTTCTTTCTGTAACCTGTATTGAATCACAGCTAACTGTTACACTATCTCCCTCCATAATTATTTATTCTGTATTACTAGCAGCCATTGTTTTCTTTATCCTACCACTCCTAAGGAACATTTAAATTTGTTTACCCCCTTTTTTTTTTTTAAAAAAAAAATTACGATACTCTAACCTTTGTTATGCTGTCTGTTGCTGTTACTTTGATGTCTCAGCTTTCTGCCCCTTTCTCCAAGATTTGTATGTCGCTTCTGCGTTGTGTTATGATGAATCTACGTCGTCTTGTTGTTTTGTAGTTGAA
This sequence comes from Deroplatys truncata, assembly GCA_030765065.1. Lineage (NCBI taxonomy): Eukaryota > Metazoa > Arthropoda > Insecta > Mantodea > Mantidae > Deroplatys > Deroplatys truncata. Next base: position 214,905,991 of record CM060978.1, read on the forward strand.
TTCCTTGTTGCCTTGTAATCTCGGAATTACGATGTCCAATCATCCATGTAGTCTGTCGTTCCTTTTGTTTTTTCTGGAATCTGCGTCTTGTAGATCATTTCACTGCTGCATTCGCCCCTTCCTGGTCATCTCAATTCTTCCTGGTTAATTCTGATCCTTTCCTGGTCATTGTTTTCCTTTCCTGGTTACTCGAGTTCCTTTCCTGGTCACTTTGCCCCACGTTGGGCGCCAATTTGGAGTAGTATTAATGTTGTATTTATTTAACATTAATTGTAGCCCCACGTTTGGGAGCCAATTTGCGAGTGAAAGTTCTTACGTAATATTTGTAGCGTAAGTTATTAGGACTTGGAAATCTTATATTGTTTTTACTTCATGCGCTGCCATCTTGTGACGTCATTCTTTGTTTGATTTGTAGCTCCATCTTGCGTTAGCAATTTGTGGCAGTATTAGCTTGTGTATGATTTTATTTCAAATGTCCTCCGGCTAGCTGTTTGGGTCGAACATGTATCTCTATGCAGGTTGTGAAATGGAAAGGAATCTTTTATCCAGAAATTACACTTAATGAAGAAATTTGTTTTATAATTTTTATTGTCGAACACGTTCACTAACACTTTTACATATTGATTTAGATACTCGCCAAACTGAAACTGTTTGTAATAACTTCTTACTTATCACTTTTAACTCAGTATTTCAACTTTGTGTATAATCAACTGTATAATACTTTAGATCTTTAATAATTTTTGCTGCGCGTAACTTGACGAACTGACTGACTGAAGACGACGTGTAGTATATGAATGCTTTCGGCGAACTTAAGGACTGACTGACGACGTGTAATGTGCTAGTAATTTTTATGAACTGAGGAGCGATCTACCTTGGACATGGCTTTATATACTCCCACTCCTCGACATGCCTAAAGATTATAAATGAACTGCTATTGGCTAATAAAACGCGCCAACATTAGCGTCTATTTTAATATCCAATGAAAACCACGAACACATATTGCTTTTAGGGAAACATTCTAGGAGGTTCTACCGAAAACGCACGAACATTACGTAACTTCCTTGTTCCCAATAATGATAAACAGCTCATCCCCCTCGCTGCATTATTGCTCTATTATTGACAGTTTCAGTAAAGCCGTATAAACTTATTTCCCAATAATAATTACAATTAATAAACATCTGAAATCAATGTCACATAAAAATACATATTCATATTACAGTCATTATTTACATTTAAGTAATTTGTGATACAAATTACCGCATCAATCCTCCAGTTTCTTTTGATTACACTAACTAAGCTGTCACGGCAAAATGCCAGCATATTAAATTCCCAAACTGATTTGGGTTGTCGGTTAATGGCATGTTGGCGTGATAGCTCAGTTGGTTACAGCAAGCAGATGGAAACCAGAAGATCCATGGTTCAAATCCTGGCTATGGCATTGAATTTTTCGATCCGATTCTACTTTTCCAAACTTGTCCTACACACGCCCTATGTGAAAGAACGATTACCAATACCTTCTCTACTCTTGTACAAACTATTTTTTTCAAAAAAAAAAACACACGCGCACGCGCGCGCGCCCACTCACCCACCCACCCAACCACCCACACACACACACACACACACACAATATCTCTTAGAGATAGGTAAAAGAAATTGAATGCCCCACATAGTAAACAGCTCTTCAAAGATTTGACTATTGCTTAAAGAGAGAGTGGAATGCCCCACATAGCAACCAGCTCTTGAAAGGTTTGATTATTGCTTACAGAGAGAGGAAAAAACACACACACACACGCTCTCTCTCTCTCATGATACTATTTTTACTCCTCTCTCTGTCTTATCATATTTTTTTGTACTGGACATGGGAAGAGAGTGGAATACCCCACATACCAAACAGCTCTTAAAAGGTTGGATAATTGTTTAAAGAGAGAGACACACACACTCACTGTCTTATGTACTGGACATGCATAGAAAGGAATACCCCGCATATGAGCCCGCTCTTAAAAGACGTGACTATTGATTAAAGAGAGATAGACACACACTCTCTGCTATATCTAGGACATGCAAAGAGGGTGAAATGCACCACAAGGCGATCTCTTAAAAGGATTGATTATTGCTTAGAGAGAGAGAGACACACACACACGCAATCACCTTCTTTTATCCTGGACACAGAAAGAGAGTGGAATGCCCCAATGAGAAACCAGCACTATCTCTCTTAGAGATAGGTAAAGAAAATTGAATGCCCCACATAGTAAACAGCTCTTCAAAGATTTGATTATTGCTTCAAGAGAGAGTGGAATGCCCCACATAGCAACAAGGTCTTAAAAGGTTTGATTATTGCTTACAGCGAGAGCAAATAAAACACACACACACACTCTCTCTCTCTCATCATATTTTTTGTACTCTGTCTCTTATCATATTTTTTTGTACTGGACATGGGAAGAGAGTGGAATACTCCACATACCAAACAGCTCTTAAAAGGTTGGATAATCGCTTAAAGAGAGAGACACACACTCACTCTCTTATGTACTGGACATGCATAGAGTGGAATACCTCACATATCAGCCAGCTCTTAAAAGACATGACTATTGATTAAAGAGAGAGAGACGCACTCACTCACACACTCTCCTATATCCAGGACATGCAAAGAGGGTGAAATGACACACACATGCACTCACTCTCTTATATCCTGGACATAGAAAGAGAGTGGAATGCCCCAAAGAGCAAGCAGCACTTAAAAGATTTGTGTATTGCTTTAAGGCACACACTCCCACAATCTCTATCTTCATATTTTTATATCCCAAACACGCGAAGTAATAGGAATGCACCACATAGCAACAAGCTCTTAAATGATTTGACCATTGCTCAAAGCAACACACACATAAACAGTCTCTTTCTCTTCATACTTTCATGTCCTGGACATCCGAAAGGAATGGAATACACCTCATAGCAACCAGGCCTTATAAGATTTGTCTATTGCTGAAAGAGAGAGGGAGACACACACACACACAATCTCTCTTAGAGATAGGTAAAAGCAGTTGAATGCCCCACAGAGTAAACAGTTCTTCAAAGATTTGACTATTGCTTAAAGAGAGCGTGGAATGCCCACTTAGCAACCAGCTCTTGGTTACAAGGAGAGGGAAAGGAGAGAAAAAAATACACACACAAATGCACTCACGCACGCGCGCACACACCCACACACACACACACACACACACTCTCTCTCTCTCTCACATACTTTTTTGTACTGGACATGGGAATAGAGTGGAATACCCCACATATCAAACAACTCTTAAAAGGTTGGATAATCGCTTAAAGAGAGAGACACACACACTCACTGTCTTATGTACTGGACATGCATAGAGTGGAATACCTCACATATAAGCCAGCTCTTAAAAGACGTGACTATTGATTAAAGAGAGAGAGACACACACACTCACTGTCTTATGTACTGGACATGCATAGAGTGGAATACCTCACATATAAGCCAGCTCTTAAAAGACGTGACTATTGATTAAAGAGAGAGAGACACACACACTCACTGTCTTATGTACTGGACATGCATAGAGTGGAATACCTCACATATAAGCCAGCTCTTAAAAGACGTGGCTATTGATTAAAGAGAGAGAGACACACACACTCACTGTCTTATGTACTGGACATGCATAGAGTGGAATACCTCACATATAAGCCAGCTCTTAAAAGACGTGGCTATTGATTAAAGAGAGAGAGACGCTCACACTCACACACACTCCTATATCCAGGACATGCAAAGAGGGTGAAATGCACCACAAGGCAATCTCTTAAAAGGTTTTATTATTGCTTAAAGGGAGAGAGAGACACACACACGCACTCACTCTCTTATATCCTGGACATAGAAAGAGAGTGGAATGCCCCAAAGAGCACGCAGCACTTAAAAGATTTGTCTATTGCTTTAAGGCACACACTTCCACAATCTCTATCTTCATATTTTTAATATCCCAAACACGCGAAGAAAATTGAATGCACCACATAGCAACAAGCTCTTAAATGATTTGCCCATTGCTCAAAGCAACACACACACATAAACAGTCTCTTTCTCTAATATTTTCATGTCCTGGAAATGCGAAAGGAATGGAATACACCTCCTAGCAACCAAGCCTTATAAGATTTGACTATTGCTGAAAGAGAGAGGGAGACACACACACACACACACACACACTCTCCATTAGAAGATAGGTAAAAGAAATTGAATGCCCCACATAGTAAACAGCTATTCAAAGATTTGTCTATTGCTTAAAGAGAGACTAAATGCCCACTTAGCAACCAGCTCTTGCTTACAAGGAGAGGGAAAGAAGAAGAGAAAAAAACACACACACACACACACACTCTCTCTCTCTCTCTCTCAAATTTTTTGTGCTCTTTCTCTCATCATACTTTTTTGTACTGGACATGGGAAGAGAGTGGAATACCCCACATACCAAACAACTCTTAAAAGGTTGGATAATCGCTTAAAGAGAGAGACACCCACACTCACTGTCTTATGTACTGGACATGCATAGAGTGGAATACCTCACATATCACCCAGCTCTTAAAAGACATGACTATTGATTAAAGAGAGAGAGACACACACTCAGTGTCTTATGTTCTGGACATGCATAGAGTGGAATACCTCACATATCAGCCAGCTCTTAAAAGACGTGACTATTGATTAAAGAGAGAGAGACGCTCACACTCACACACTCTCCTATATCCAGGACATGCAAAGAGGGTGAAATGTACCACAAGGAATCTCTTAAAAGGATTGATTATTGCTTAAAGAGAGAGAGAGAGACACACACACGCACTGACTCTCTTATATCCAGGACATAGAAAGAGAGTGGAATGCCCCAAAGAGCAAGCAGCACTTAAAAGATTTGTCTATTGCTTTAAGGCACACACTCCCACAATCTCTATCTTCATATTTTTATATCCCAAACATGCGAAGTAATAGCAATGCACCACATAGCAACAAGCTCTTAAATGATTTGACCATTGCTCAAAGCAACACACACATAAACATCCGAAAGGAATGGAATACACCTCATAGCAACCAGGCCTTATAAGATTTGTCTATTGCTGAAAGAGAGAGGGAGAACACACACACACAATCGCTCTTAGAGATAGGTAAAAGAAATTAAATGCCCTACATAGTAAACAGCTCTTCAAAGATTTGACTATTGCTTAAAAAGAGAGTGGAATGCCCCACATAGCAACCAGCTCTTGAAAGGTTTGATTATTGCTTACAGAGAGGAAAAAACACACACACACACACACACACACACATAACACACTCTCTCTCTCTCTCTCATATTTTTTTTTGTACTGGACATGGGAAGAGTGGAATACCCCACATACCAAACAGTTCTTAAAAGGTTGGATAATCATTTAAAGAGAGAGACACACACACTCACTGTCTTATGTATTGGACATGCATAGAGTGGAATACCCCACATATGAGCCAGCTCTTAAAAGACGTGACTATTGATTAAAGAGAGATAGACACACACTCTCTGCTATATCTACGACATGCAAAGAGGGTGAAATGCACCACAAGGCGATCTCTTAAAAGGATTGATTATTGCTTAGAGAGAGACACACACACACGCAATCACTTTCTTATATCCTGGACATAGAAAGAAAGCGGAATGTCCCAATGAGCAACCAGCACTATCTCTCTTAGAGATAGGTAAAGAAAATTGAATGCCCCACATAGTAAACAGCTCTTCAAAGATTTGATTATTGCTTAAAGAGAGAGTGGAATGCCACACATAGCAACCAGCTCTTAAAAGGTTTGATTATTGCTTACAGAGAGAGCAAATAAAACACACACACACACTCTCTCTCTCATCATATTTTTTGTACTCTGTCTCTTATCATATTTTTTTGTACTGGACATGGGAAGAGAGTGGAATACCCCACATACCAAACAGCTCTTAAAAGGTTGGATAATCACTTTAAGAGAGAGACACACACACACACACACACAGTCTTATGTACTGGACATGCATAGAGTGGAATACCTCACATATCAGCCAGCTATTAAAAGACGTGACTATTGATTAAAGAGAGAGAGACGCACTCACTCACACAGTCTCCTATATCCAGGACATGCAAAGAGGGTGAAATGTACCACAAGGAATCTCTTAAAAGGATTGATTATTTATTTAAAGGTGAGTCGGAATTGTTACACTAACATCACTTAAGTTTACTCACTTAACATGTTTCGGGAAACCGTTGTTCCCATCCTCAGAAGGTTAATTCGACTGGCCCGTGTTGTTGGCGTTTCCGTTTTTTGGACTGGATCTTGTGGTGGCATCTTGTGGTGGAGAAATGTACTTCCAGAGAGGATTTGGTGGCGGCAAATCAAAATTCATTAGATGTGTGTTGTGTTTTAGAATGGTGATCTTCTCCCATGCATCTAATTCGGCTGCAAATTAGGCTGGTTTGACTAATGTAAGAGAGGATTGATTATTGCTTAAAGAGAGAGAGAGACACACACACGCACTCACTCTCTTATATCCTGGACATAGAAGGAAAGTGGAATGCCCCAAAGAACAAGCAGCACTTAAAAGATTTGTCTATTGCTTTAAGGCACACACTTCCACAATCTCTATCTTCATATTTTTAATATCCCAAACACGCGAAGAAAATTGAATGCACCACATAGCAACAAGCTCTTAAATGATTTGCCCATTGCTCAAAGCAACACACACACATAAACAGTCTCTTTCTCTAATATTTTCATGTCCTGGAAATGCGAAAGGAATGGAATACACCTCCTAGCAACCAAGCCTTATAAGATTTGACTATTGCTGAAAGAGAGAGGGAGACACACACACACACACACACACTCTCCATTAGAAGATAGGTAAAAGAAATTGAATGCCCCACATAGTAAACAGCTATTCAAAGATTTGTCTATTGCTTAAAGAGAGACTAAATGCCCACTTAGCAACCAGCTCTTGCTTACAAGGAGAGGGAAAGAAGAAGAGAAAAAAACACACACACACACACTCTCTCTCTCTCTCTCTCTCAAATTTTTTGTGCTCTTTCTCTCATCATACTTTTTTGTACTGGACATGGGAAGAGAGTGGAATACCCCACATACCAAACAACTCTTAAAAGGTTGGATAATCGCTTAAAGAGAGAGACACCCACACTCACTGTCTTATGTACTGGACATGCATAGAGTGGAATACCTCACATATCACCCAGCTCTTAAAAGACATGACTATTGATTAAAGAGAGAGAGACACACACTCAGTGTCTTATGTTCTGGACATGCATAGAGTGGAATACCTCACATATCAGCCAGCTCTTAAAAGACGTGACTATTGATTAAAGAGAGAGAGACGCTCACACTCACACACTCTCCTATATCCAGGACATGCAAAGAGGGTGAAATGTACCACAAGGAATCTCTTAAAAGGATTGATTATTGCTTAAAGAGAGAGAGAGAGACACACACACGCACTGACTCTCTTATATCCAGGACATAGAAAGAGAGTGGAATGCCCCAAAGAGCAAGCAGCACTTAAAAGATTTGTCTATTGCTTTAAGGCACACACTCCCACAATCTCTATCTTCATATTTTTATATCCCAAACATGCGAAGTAATAGCAATGCACCACATAGCAACAAGCTCTTAAATGATTTGACCATTGCTCAAAGCAACACACACATAAACATCCGAAAGGAATGGAATACACCTCATAGCAACCAGGCCTTATAAGATTTGTCTATTGCTGAAAGAGAGAGGGAGAACACACACACACAATCGCTCTTAGAGATAGGTAAAAGAAATTGAATGCCCCACATAGTAAACAGCTCTTCAAAGATTTGACTATTGCTTAAAGAGAGAGTGGAATGCCCACTTAGCAACCAGCTCTTGCTTACAAGGAGAGGGAAAGGAGAGAAAAAAACACACACACTAACTCACTCACTCTCTCTCTCATATATCCTGGACATGCAAAGAGAGTTGAATGCCCCACATAGCAACCAGCTCTTAAAAGGTTTGATTATTGCTTAAAGAGAGAGAGAGAGGGGGGGAGAGAGAGAGGGGGGAGAGAGACACACAGACTCTCTCTCTGTCTCATCATATTTTTATGTACTGGACATGGGAAGAGAGTGGAATGCCCCACATAGCAAACAGCTCTTAAAAGGTTTGATTATTGCTTAAAGAGAGAGAGAGACACACACACAACACTCACTGTCTTATGTCCTGGACATGCATAGAGAGCACTTAAAAGATTTGAGTTTGCTTTAAGAAGAGAGAGAGCCACACACACACACACTCACTGTCTTATATCCAGGACATGCAAATAGAGTGGAATGCACCACATAGCAATCATCTCTTAAAAGGTTTGCCTATTGCTTTAAGGCACACACTCTCTCTCTTCATATTTTTATATTCTAAACATGTGAAGAGAATGGAATGCATCACATAGCATCCAGCTCTTAAAATATTTGATTATTGCTTAAAGAGGAAGACGGGGGACACATACACACATACTCACTCACTTATGTCCTGGACATGCGAACAGAACCGAATGCCAGACAAAGCAGCGGGCTGAGAAAAGAGTTGACTATTGCTTAAAGAGAGAGAGAGACATACATACCCACGCTTACTTTCTTATATCCTGGAGATTCAAACAGAATGATATGCCCCACATAGCAACAAGCTCTTAAATGATTTGCCTATTGCTCAAAGCAACACACACATAAACACTTTCTCTTTCTCTTCACATTTTTATGTCCTGGACACGTGAAAAGAGTGGAATGCCCCACATAGCAACCAGGCCTTATAAGATTTGACTATTGGTTAAAGAGAGAGAGAGAGACATACGCACACACTCTCTCTTATGTCGTGGACAGGCAAAGAAAATTGAATACCCCACATAGTAACCAGCTCTTAAAACATTTGACTATTGCTTAGAGAGAGAGAGTGAGAGAGCGAGAGCGAGAGAGACACACACATACTCACTCTCATATATCCTGGACATGCAAAGAGAGTGGAATGCTCCACATAGCAACCATCTCTTAAAAGGTTTGATTATTGCTTGAAGACACACAGACACGGACACAGACACAGACATACACACAAACTCTCTCTCTCTGACTCCTTATATTTTTATGTCCTGGAAATGGGAAGGGAGTGAAATTCCCCCCACTAGCAACCAGCTCTTAAAAGGTTTGATTATTGCTTAAAGAGAGAGAGCGCGCGTGCGCACACGCACAAACAAGGGAATAAGAAATTTCCATTTGAGAAAAAGTATAAGTATTGGAAAAGTTGAACATACTACGTATCTCGGAAATGGTTCACTGGACAAAAAACATGTATATGACACAAATTGTGTGTTTTAATGAGTCTACATTTTTGTGTAGTAAAATTCTGTCTATCTCTTACAGTTTTTCAGTTATGCAAAAGTTACTCAGAATGAAGAGCACTTTGGGGAAATTCCCAGAAAATTTATGATATACACTTCATTTGCGATGAAATATCTTAAACATATATTTTAATCAAAGCTATCAAGAGCCATGTTTGAGAAAATCAAAATGTTCAAAAAAATGTTTCATGTAAAGTGTAGTCTGGGGGGGATTTTCTTGAAAATGTTTGTGTACCACCTTTGAAAGATAGTGAACCTAAATACCAAGTTTGGTATTTATCCGATTTCTCAGTTTTGGTTTATGCTGTACACAGACCTTTATCTAAAAGGGTTTTTTTTTTTGAGTAAGGGGGCCTGAAAACATTATTTCTGGTGAAATCCTGATATTGAATTTTTGGGTGGAATGCCATACTTCCTCTACTTACTATACATAGTAGAGAAAGTAAAAATACGGGTTTCAGGGCTATGGAAATAATTATATAGAAATATACAAAATAAGGAAAATTACAGCAATTCATCTTAGAGCATCTTGCAAATTTTACTGACCTCTAGAAATTTGGCAATTACTTTGGTTATCGAATTCTATAAAATGCTGTAAGTATTCCATAGGGATCCACAGCTTTACACAAAGATCACAGCTATTCAATTATCACTTTATTTTAACTACACAAAGACTGTACAAGGGACATAAAAAAGGATTAATTTCCTGGCTACAATTGTGCCATTTGTTTTATTCTATCTTTATATACCCAAAATGAAAATGACATGTATGAGATCCATATTATATACATATAAAATGAAAAATGATATGGTTGTTAATTAACAAAATTATAAATTATATATATTTTATTAAGCTGGAGATAATGACCATAAAATACAGAATGCCTGTGAATGCTTAATATTGTACTGTAGCATGGACCAGATCAACCACTGTAGTGAACATGTAGCATGCTTTTCTCCTTTTTTTTTGAAGCCTGCAATTAAAAATTATGAAACCAAATATGTAATGCAATGACTAGTAAGCTAACAAAAGAAGAAAAAGGAAAGAAAAAGATGATGTTCATACTATAATGCTGCAAGCTGAATGTCAGATGTAGAAATTACACAGATTGAAAGTGTTTTACAAAAGAAAAGTAATTTCACACTGAAAAATGTTCTCTCAATTTGACACTCTTCTCCATTCTAAAATAATTATTTAAATAAGATATATGAACCACTTCTGCTACCATACTTCAGAAATTAGAATGTCAATTTTTAAAATTGTTCCCGTCCAATTTCACAGAATATAATCCAGTTCATAACGGATATACTGGTTCTTGGGATCATTTGTAATTCTTGGGTAGCCTGCCACTAATGCATCCTGGCCACCAATATAGAGAGAATTGTAGATTTTCCAGTATACATCACGTACTTTTCTGGCAGGATGGAAAAGTCCCTGGAAAAAAAAAAAAATTGTGTTTATAATACCAGCTTCTGACAAAATTTATGGTTTACAACAATTTTTAATGCACTATATTTTATGAGATGGCATACTTATTCAAAGTAAAAACAGCACATTACAAAAAATATCTACGGAATGCAATTACAGGGTGGACCATTTAAGTTGAGACTGCACAATATCTCCAAAACTACGCGTTGTAGAAAGAAATGTCTTTAATAAAAGTTGCTTGATATTATGGCGGAAAGCAAATGACATTAGTTGTGTTTTGTTTGGAGGACGTTACGAATCTATTTAATTGTTTTAATTGGGACAATTGGAGATATTGTACAATCTCAACTTAAATAGTCAACCCTGTATAATTAAGAAAAATTAAGTACCTTTAAATTAGGGATATAAGGAAAACTAATTACATTACTATTAAAATATTAGGTTCAGAATACCAGTATCACACAAAGTTTTATAGAAAGAGTTAGCTCTATTAGGCTAACATACAAAAAAGTGAAATGTTTTTTCTTTTCACTTTTAATATACTTATAACTTGTACTTTCATGCTATACATTGGTTTTTTAATATAAATATTTAAAGCCACATTTTCATAGATACACTACCTTAAAAGAAGTAATACTGAAATATCTGCTCGTTTTGTTTCCTTTGTTTCTTTCTTTATTTTCATAATATTTCACAATGCCATATGTAGGTTAACTGAATATGATTTGAAAAATGCAATAATGATTCTTCAGCTTTCTGTGCTAAGCTCTACCCCTGAGTTACTTTAATATTTTTGTATAAATTTGCTGCCTTTAATAATTTATAGATTGATAAATATATCTACTCCTTAATAAAGATGAATTTTATAGAGAATATAAACCCATTATCAATATTCCTTGAATGAATGGCTTCAATACTTATTTTGTGGATAAGTAATAAGTAAGTTGCACTCGAAAGAGCATTAGTTTCCATCTTATGATTTGTCTTTTATCAGTTCGTTTAATGATCCCGTCCTTCTTCTGCATTGTTTGTAATGGTATCGCTCACACTTTTGATCACATATTTTGCACTCACACAAGTCACTCGGTTGGTGATATTTCTTATTTTTGCACATTCTGTGGTGAAATCTGTGCATTGCCAGGCCTATGATGGCATGTCTTTGCGATTGGTTGCTTCTGGTCCACTCCCTGTTCACCAAGGCATCGGAGGCGTAGAATTCTTTGTTGATCATTTTGTAGATAAAAATATTGTGAAATTTATATAAGAAAACTATTTAAAGATATTCTACACTTCGAAGAATAAAAGATTTAAAAAGTTTACTTATCCTTGAGCAAATAAAAAATTCACAAAAATTTTTAAAGAGCATACCATTATATTATTTTCTCAAAATACATACAATATATACATTTGTTAGGATTTTCTAAAAAAAACTTAGCATTTATCAATTATAACTGTTTAGATTGTAACTAAGTTTACATTAGAAAGACTGAACATAATTTGGAAACCAAAGGAAAGGAGCATTTTAGAAATATTAAATAGAAATAAATTGATAAATTAACTGTAGCAGATCATAATTGGCCATTTAATCATGAAATAAACCCAGAAGATAAGTTATTAAAGGATTTAAATGGACCCATAGATTTAATGATTTGGAGGAAGATATTTATTTGAAAGAATAGTGTACATGTTGAAAGACCTAGTCATTGAACTATTAAAGTACTCATTTCAACATAAAGACTGTCAAAATAATGCAAATTGATTTTGTCAACACATTTGTTTTACTTCCAGTAGATGGCAATACTATAGCGAACAATCCATCACCTAGTGGCAGTAACGTTGAAAATGCAAATAAACAAGGGTAAACAAGGATACGGAAGCTGATGATAGCAAAATATATTCTTATGAATTTCTATTTTAAAAAAAGACAAGTGAAGCACTGTCAGAAAGTATATATTTGTGTACATGTTGTGTAGTTGCTTCACTGTTACTAGCTTCAATATTAACTTGATTATTAAGTTTATATTAAGTTTGATACCAAGCATGCCTTCTTTTACATATGTTTCTTCATAATTCAAACATCTGAAAGATTTGTAATAAAATGATTCTATCACTGCACAGCAAATTGCTTTAATGTGAAATAATAAAAGGCTGTCTACTGTTGTGCATGAGTGACCTAACAGATGGTACAGATTTCAGTAAAACAGTTTCCAACTGACTGACTGTATCAAGGTGGTTATGAATGACTTGAAGGCACATACATACTGCATAACATTTATTATAACATGTGTAATTCAACCTGCAAATCTTAAGATGTTACATCAATTTGAAAACACCTAAACAGACTTGATTGACTTAATGTAAGGATCCATTTTAAAAAGTTCTAAACATGAACTAAACCTAGCATATGGCTCGAAGTCCCATAATAAAATTACAATACCAGTGGTGTTTATAAAGAACAACTGAATCTGTTTTGGAGGCTTCCCCAACAATATATAGGAGTCACAGATAGAAGTTCAATAGGCTCATCTCCATCTGGCCTCTACTACAATATAGTCCAAAGTAAACAACCTGCTTATTTATTCATGTTATATCTGTTTTGTTTAATTTGTATAGCCCCCTTTAACTTTTATAGTAATAGCAAAGACCTTAGAAACAACTGATGGTGTTTTTACTTGCTGGACTGTAGGCCTCTTAACGTTGGTTTTTATTACCCTTTACTCTTAACCTCTTTCTCGACATGTATAAATGTCTGGAAAGAAACTGCAATATAGATAAAAATCTTTGTTTGGCATGCATTTTCCAAAAAAAATTGAAGTTGATGAATAACATCCTTGTGAATAATAATGTCAGGTACATCTCATTGTGTGTGACATCTGACTACTTCTGAATCATACATTTACACCCCAATTTGCCTTTTGAGGCCAGAGTTTCATTCACTTTATGCTTATATACTTTTGTTACCATAACAATGACAGCTACTAAATTTGCAGTAAAAAAACTTTGTAAAAAAATTAATTGTTTGGTTATTACTTGTGGGATGGGTATGAGGCTGTACTGCAGAAAATGTGTTTTGTGCTGCAATAGTTTTCGAAACTCCATAACCTGTCTCTACATTAATAAATGCAGGAAAGTCACTTTTATCTTCACTGCTGTCCATACCATCACCAGCTACAAAATCAGAAAACTCCCCGTCAATATCCAAATCACTATCAAACATAAACATTTCTTCAGTGTTATCCCAAGTTATTTCAAAAGCTCTACTTCCTATACAAACTAATTTAGAAGATATACCACTAGTAGAAGTGGGAATAACAAGTTTGTAATTCCTACCCAAGAAAATACTCATTAGTATTTAGCCAAAACATAAATATTCTCAAATATACAAATTGGATGCGGCAGCCTTGAAGACAGCTGAGGGGGAAGAATATGCAAATGTAGGCAGGTATGAGTGTTGTCTAAACCCTGGAGGGCAGCATATAAGAGGTACTTGACAGGAGACGGAGTGCAGCAAGATAGGGATTAGGGTTGAATGTTGCTTTTTGGAATATAGAGAGTTTAAAAGTGGAGAGAAAACTGGAATTTTAAAGCTGGGAGATGTAATAGCAGTTGTTGAAACATGGCTTGATTAAGGTGACAGTGTGGAAGTTAAGTAATTTTGTGTTTATAGGGAAGTATGGTTCAGGAGAAATAAGAGGTAGAGTTTCTAGTGGTATAGGTGTATTTGTGAGGAAAAGTGTCAGAGTTAAGGTCTGTGAAGAGTTAAGAAAGGAAGATAAATGATATGGTTGAAAATACATAGAGTTAAAAGGTGTAGATGTTAGTTTGATGTTGGGTGTAATGACCTGCAATATGAATTTTATAATGGTAATTTATTTGTTGAACTTAATGAAGATATGGATGATTCAAGGGGAAATTATCCCAATGCAGAATTTATTACAATGGGGATTTTAATGCTAGGATAACAGAAAATCAAATAAAGTCTGTAATTATTATGGCGAGCGCATGTAAATTTAGTTTGGTAGACCTGATTTGAGTCAATCCTCCCAGAATGGCCTGGAAGCCTGTTTCCGGAAGGATCAACTCAATGTTGGCAGCAATGTACTTGTTCTAGAAAAAGCTGGAAAGATCCAGAATATTTGAGAAGCTTGGAGTGACATATTGACCGGAAGTTGTAGAGATAATTAATTATAAAATAAGTTATCTTGATTCGCTCTCTTTAGATATGGAACCTTAGTAGTGTAAAGTGCTCCAGGCATCTGCCTTGGTACAAGGAGGTTGAGGATGTTCTTGTAAAGGATTTAATATGTGATTTTTTAAGGTAAGGGATCTTGTGTTGTTAAAATTGCAATAACTACTTATTTTGTATTTCCCCATACTAATTCTGCTTATCCGATGCAGATAGTTTTGCATGCCAAGCAAGTAAACCCCGCCCCTCAATTGCCATGGCCTGAAGTAAGGAAAGTTTATTAAATTTGTTTAATTAATATAGGGTTGTGACAAAATTGGTTGTAGGTGTACAGATGTGTTTTTTTGTTAGTTTCAGAAATGTAATTTTGTTGGGTAGAAATTGTACTAGTCATCCTCTGCTGCCTGGAATTCTTTTTTTCTTCTTTTGTTTGGATTCATCTCTTTTCTTTTAGTGTGATTATTGTGGTTTGGGTTTTAATGCTGTAAAAAATTTTCTTATTTTTCCTGGTTTTGCTATGGTATTATACTTGCATAATTTTTTTGTGAGGTGGTTTTAGTTCCCACATGTTTTGAATTTCTTTGTTCTACTTGTCTAAATAAGTTATTATTCTGTTTTAAATTCATCCTAAATTTTTATAAAAACAAAGGTTACTTTATTCTAAAATTTTCTCATTTTTCTTATTTTAAGATAATTAACTTGTGAAACTTTTTGCTTCTTAGTGCCACCACGTGCCCCTTAAAGTAACATTTTAGTTGTTTTAATGACTTGTGTGATTCTGCCTTTAAATTAACTCCTTTATTACATTTTGGCAAATTTTACTGATTTCTTTTGTTTTAGTTGGCATCATAAATTCTACCTTTACCTTAGCACTGTTTTTTGTTATGATAGATTAATTTAAATTACACCTCCTTAGGTGTATTTCACTATTTGTTGCTATTTTGTGGTGCATTTTTCTTGTGTGAATCTCGTTATTATTGTGTCTTAGAAATAGTACTTATTTCGTCACCACCTGTTGATTTTACGGTTCTAAATTTTGGGCATAAGTTTTCTAAGTTCTGACTTTACTTTTGATCATGAATTCAAACTTTTACTTGAAATTTGTATTGCATTTTTAATATGTGCAGGTTTTAAATTTGCTTGATACTACGTAATTTTGTGTATTTTCGTGTTACAAGTGCTAGGTAATTAGTTTTGGTGTTTTTTACTGTATTTTATTTTGTGCTTCCTCTTTCTTCAATGTGAATAAAACAGAATTAAATAATTTCATACAATACTTTTCATGAGTTTAGAAAGACAATGCAGTGCTTTTAAAGTGGAAATGTGATTGTGTGTCCAATATTGGTCATAGTGGTTTAACACACTAATAAAAAGTGTACGTTATGTGAAGAATCATTTTAACTTAATGCATCAGAAAAGTTTAGTGAATGTGATGTTGAAATATGTGCTTCTACTTAGTGAGATGAAAATGTTAATATCCCTCAGTCTGAATTGTGCTAAACCCCTTTTCTAGAATTTTGCCATGGGCGCTTAGTTGTAATAAAAGTATTTTGTGTCATTCCTATAACATTTGGTGGACAGTGTTTTTTCATGCTGCTTTTGTTTTGCTGTCTGTTCGATTTTATTAAGGTTATTACTTTCTCTACTACGTATAGTAAGTAGGGGAAGTATTGCATTCCACCCAAAAATTCGATACCGAGATTTCAGCGGAAATACATGTTTTGAGACCTCCTGAATCCAAAACAAGCATTTTTGGAAACATGTCCGTGTGTGTGTCTGTGTGTGTGTGTGTCTGTGTGTGTGTGTGTGTGTGTGTCTGTGTGTGTGTGTGTGTGTCTGTGTGTGTGTGTGTGTGTCTGTGAACAGCATAACTCAAAAACGAACAGTCGGATAAACACCAAACTTGGTATTTAGGTTCAGTATCTTCCAGAGATGCGACACGAAGGTTTTCAAGAAAATCCCCCCACCCCAGACTACCCTTTACATGGAAGATTTTTCGAAAATTTTAATTTTCTCAAAAATGGCTCTAACGATTTTGATGAAAATATCAGATGTTTAAGATAATGTCATGAGAAATGAAATGTATATCTCGAATTTTCTGGGAATGTCTCCAAAAGTATTCTTCATTGTGAACGACTTTTGCATAACTGGTAAACCATAAGAGATAGACAAAATTTTACTACACAAACAATGTAGATCTCGTTAAAATACACAACTTATGTCATATACATTTCTTTTGTTTAGTGAACCGTTTTCGAGATATTGCTTGTTATTCCCTTAAATTTTCCAATACTTATACTTTTTCTCAAATTCGTTATTCATTTTTTTATGTCCTGGACTTGCAAAGAGAATGGAATGCGCCGCATAGCAACCAGCGTTAAAATATTTGACCATCGCTTAAAAGCTACCATATTCCCCTTGCATCTACAAGAAAATTAGCAATAAGATTGACATCTCGGTATCTCGATTAACATAAAACATATGGAGAATAGGCGTTTGTAAAAATAGATTGTACAAGAGTAGAGAAAGTCATGTGAGTGTAACACATCAGATTTTTTTATGTCCTGGACTTGCAAAGAGAATGGAATGCGCCACATAGCAACCAGCGCTTAAATATTTGACTATCGCTTAAAACCTACCATATTCCCCTTGCATCTACAAGAAAATTAGCAATAAGATTGGCATCTCGATATCTCGATTAACATGAAGCATATGGAGAATAAGCGTTTGTAATAATAGTCTGTACAAGAGTAGAGAAAGTCATGTGAGTGTAACACATCAGATTTTTTGTCTTGGATATGCAGAGAGTATTAATCTGTGGGAAAGGGAATGGTGCTGCACCTAGCAACCAGCTATTAAGAGATATGTATATGCTTAAAGGCTACTGTACTTCTATATTGCCCTTGTAAATATATATTCCCCTTACATCTACAAGAAAATTAGCAATAAGATAGACTCTGCAAATGTTTATCTCGTTTAACATGAAGTAGTTGGAGAATAAGCGTTTGTAAAAATAGTTTGTACAAGAGTAGAGAAAGTCATGTGAGTGTAACACATCAGATTTTATTTTTGTAGTAAATGTGTTGGCAGTTATGATGGTGGTTAGCTTGTATTTTTTATATTCCTTTTAAGAGTTTGAAAGTTGCACATTTTGGTTTGCTATTATGCCTCAGAGATAGATTTTTAGTCTTTGATCTCACTATAGTTGAATGGAATGAGGAAATTCAACATATCACTTTTCAGATTTTATATTAAACCAAGAAGACAAATGTGCTTTTTCAATGTTGGTAGCTATGCAGCTAAAGGTATGTGATCGTCCACCTTAATGTTTCTAAAGTAAAATTTCCAGTAGACATGTTGATTATCGGTTACATATTTCAGTTCAATATTGTCTGTAATAGTACTTTTGTTTTTCCTGGTGTGTGTTTTTCAGGGTATCTTATTTGTGTTGGTATATTGTGGTGAAATGCAATGTTCCTTTTTAATGCGGTTAATTTCATTGGTGTTAACATTTAAAATTGTTTCTTTCATAGCTGTGGCTTCTTTGTGATTTTCCAAGTTACCGGTTGCCTAGTAGTTTGCTTTCTTCCAATTATATGCAGGATGTTTGGATTTTTTTGTGATTTGTGGTAGTGGAACTGTGGGACAGTTGCTACTATTTCAGAGGTGTCTAGTGAATAAGGACTTTATGACAGAGGTTGTGTAAGTATTGTGGCTCCTGGTAGTAATGTTGTGGCATAACTATTGCTATTTCAGAAGCGTCTAATAAATAGACCAGTTAAGGCCTTTATTATGATAGGGGATGTATGTATGTACATAACGAGTAAGTACTATACTCTCGTTCTTGTATGTGTATGTGAGGGTATATTTTCTGATGTATTAGTGCACCGCTACGTAAATTATCATGTAAACACATAAAGTTCACCATCACCTGATTTTTGTTATTCAAGATATGTTGCAGATTTGCTTTGAGCACTATTCAGCCAGGCTTGTAATAGTACATCAGTTCATTGGCTTTATTGGTGCTACCAGAAAGTTAGGAAAGTGGTGTAGGGATATCCTGGAAAACAACAAATAAGTGAGTATTGGAGGTTATTTGTACCAAAAGTGTATCACATGCTTTGGATAAGCAGAATTTTTATGAGTCTTATTATGTGGTGAAATTTTCTGATTTTGTTTTGGTAATGAAGTTCATTATTTTTGTTTATGTGCTTAAATTACACTGCTTAAATTTTTCTGTTTTGATGAAATTGTGGTTTAATTTTACTTACTTTCAGGAATAATGTTGCTTATGATGATGTGGTGTGTACTGTTGTATCACTATATTTTGTTTTTGTTTTGTTTCATTATCAATGCTGTGATAATTTTCTTTTGCAGAGTTGTTGCATATTTTTTTCTGTCAGCATTGTGTTAAAGTTTTGCCTTGGTGGGATTGTGACAGAGTACCCCTAATGGTGGTAGTGCTAATGTGTATAAGATGTTTCAGTGCACTGTTTTGTTACAGTGTGGACTTCAATGGGATTACTACAATGTACCCTTGAGGCATTTTTAGTGTTCTTTTCTACGGTTAATTTGCAAAGTTGCTGTGTGTGCTTGGAAATTAAATGAGATGTAAATGATATATGAGATTTGGCTGGATGGTGTTGCTGCAATGTGCCCATCATGGCTGTGTGAATTGATAGTGGGATTTTGATGTAATGAGATGATTTTTATTGAGTTTCCATGCAACAATTTTAGTGTTTTCCACATGTTTTCTTTCACAGCTACATACTGATACTTAGTTTTGTATATGTGCAATTTGAGGCAGTATTTTAATACCTGAATAATTTTAATTGTCTTTTATAATAAGTAAATTTAATAACAGCCCACCTTGAAACAATATGTATGTAATAATTATTTTTAAATGTATGTAACATCATTGCATATGCTTATTATTATTGTAAACATGTTTAATAATGTTATGTGAATACATTACATACTTTAATAATGCAAGAGTTGTGAGAATAATAAGTTTTAAGTTGCTAACAATAAGGTAATAATGAGGTAACCTTGTGGCAATAATGAGTTTGAAAGTTTGAATGTTACTAGTCATGATTAGAGCAACGGTAATGTAAATTCAGTAACAGTTTAAAATTAGCCAATCAACAGCAAAGAAAAGCTTTAAGTAAAATGCAGATATTCTATTGGACTAGAATTAGCCAATCAGAGACTTGAAATACCGAAGCTTACAGGTTTAACGGTTGAAATAATGTTCAGTTGCTGGCAAACCTTGGTAGTGACCAGATGGAAGATGTGTTCTCTACAGAAATATTACGTGTGAATCGTAAAATATGTCTACGCGTCAGCTAAGTGAAAGTATTAAAAGAATCTCACAGCACTTAAAAAGTGTAGTGCTTTATTAAAAATGTGCAAAGGATAAAATAAAAATGAATTTAAAAACTTAAAATTTGTGTATGTCTACAATTATTGTCATACCGCACCCTGCCTAAGAGATACATGACTCTACAAACATTACTGATGCAACCGAGGCAAAATTCAAACATAAATAATTGTATATAGAAACAGTTTTAATAACAAAGTTAAATATTACAGTGTAAAACTTGAGTGTAACAACTAAAATTACATCTTTAAATCAGCTTCTCATACATAGCAGCATATTGCGTAATAACAGTAACTATTACGTAATCAACAAATTCAAACCGACACCCAAAGCATGTTGCAAACTTCTTAAACAAAGTAAATTCTAAGAACAATACTTCAAGTAGGCTTCCAATGCGAGAAGCTTAAATAATAAATTACGTAAATATATTACGTAACAAAAGACCTTCTCACATTGGCTCCCATACGTGGGGCAGTTAAACTTAAAGCAAACAAACACCTTCTCAATTTTGATATAATTTAATGCATATAAGTAGGTTTGAGCTATAACCTTGTGTTTTCTATGAGCTATGTTTCAGATATTATTTCCACAGGTATACACTATGAAAGAATGATTTAATATTTCATGCACAGGATTAGTATTTTTTTTCGCTCTTGACAGATATTTACATGTAGTCTACATTTGCACTGCATGAGGTATTTTATGTTGCTCTTGTAGTACTGGGTATTTTTTATGGTAGTATGGGTAATAATGGGGCGGCGCCGTGGCCGAGTGGTTAGACCGCTTGCCTCTCACCGAGATGGCCCGGGTTCAATCCCTGGGACCCGCATGTGGGATTTGTGGTGGACAAAGCGGCATCTGGGCGGGTTTCCCCGGGTTATCCGGTTTTCCCCGCCATTCATTCTACCAACTGCTCCATCATCACCTTTCCTTTCATCCATTTCACTATCATTTCGTTTCATCTACTTCCTTCCTATCATACCAGGCATCAGGCTGATCCCCCATCCTGGGTATTCTGTCTGATCCATGAGTGTCTGCTCCTCGACGGGCCTCTGACCCCAGGAGCCCGCCTGTAAGTCCTGGGGGGTGTAAGTCCTACATACGAGGAGGTTAAACAAATAAAGATTGTTCATTATTTTGCATTTTCTTGGCAAACTATTGCAATGCTGAACTGTTCTTTCTGTTTTCTTTGTATGTGTAAAGGTGAGTCTACACTGTTCAACATATCAACAGTTAACATTCAACAATTAACAAAATGTTTCATTCAACGTGTTAAATGCCTTCAACATGTTATAACTGTGAACCTTTAACATTCCATCCACACCAATTAACTTGTTGGGTCAACAAAATCTCTCAATTAAAAGCAAAATGACTCCAGTGATGAGGATTTCACTATTGCTATTTGTATCTGTGCTTGATATGTAATAAAAAGAAAAGTAGAAGGTGATGAGGCTTTATCTTGTTAATCGGCAAAGGAGTGAAAATATTTTGAATGAGTTTAAAATTTGGAGCAGGTTTGACTTCAATTTCTTGAGAACAGTCTAAGTGACTTCAACTTAGCTTTGACCAAGGTTTCTAACCTATAATTCACAAAAAGAAACACATTTGAGAGCAGCCATTCCAGCTGTCAAGACTTGAGCCTTTTTTTTGCAATTCTCTAACAAAGAGAAGCTATTTTTCTTTTCTGATATTACCTCTGGAACAATAATAAACTGCACATAGTTTGGTATAATTGTCCATCCTTTTTATTACATATATTACAATGTTCCATAATGATAGGCTCAACAAAGATTTTATTAATGAAAGTGTCTTTTCTTCCATCCATTCCATAACTTCACATGAAGCAAACCAAATCAATGATACGAGCACAGAACGAGTCAACACGGAACTACCGAACACAATAGCTTGAAGGAATCAGAAGTACGCCGTTGCCATTGTTACAGTCTGGAAACTTCTTAAGTTCACCCAATCACATTCACAGAGAGCAAATTGACTTAAGTTTTCCATTAAAAGTGGAAAACATCCAACATGTTAAAAGTGTCAAGCACAACTCTTTCGGTTAACATGTTAAGTCAATTCTGTCATCGAAATTTATCCAACATGCAAACTGTTAACATGTTGCACTTAACAAGTTTTGTTATATGTTAACCAGTGTGGACAGGGCTTATGAATGATAAGTGCATTTCTTTTGTCAATTATTTTATAAGTTTATAATGTAAGTTAGTACCAGCTGGTTAGGTTAAGTTTTGGGGATTCCAATCATTTGTCATGTTTTCCTTGTAATTGCTATGTTTGTATTCTGTTTTGTGTTAAAATGATTTGAGTTATGTGCATAAAGACTATATATTTTGCTACTGTTGTACATATTTGTAATATTTTTAGGGTATTTACTCTAAAAATTTTGCTTTTAAATTCATTGCTTATGTCATTGTGTAATAATTTTTTTCTGCAAATTGTATTAATTTTTGTAAAATTTTGTATTTTTGGTAAATTGTTACATTTTCATATTCTTATTCAGAATGACATACCATTTTTTTTTGTCTATATTTGTAACTTTGGTTTTGGAACACACTTTATACACTGTGACACAACTCATATCTGCTACATGGGGAGCACGAGTGCCCAGCCTGGATGAGCTCGCTTTTCAAAGACACGCCATATGCAGGATGGTTCCCTGCCTTTGCTGCACTTCTTGGTCAGCTATACCAATAATATGCACCACTTCATGGCAAGGTGCCACTTTGGGGACGCAATCTAAGCCAGCGATTGCCCCTGGCTTTCACCACAACTAATCAACATTATCACTACAGAGAGACAAGGAACTTAACAAACAGTACATCCTTCATCGTTGTAAATTAGTGTGGTGACAACAGAAGTATTAACAAACCATATACTCAACCTCACATTCGTTAGTGCAGTGAATGTATATTATTAACTTTGTCTGTGCGGCAGTCTATTACATTTTGTGTGTGCGGTGCTCATCCTAAAACCTGTAGAAAACCTTATAAAAAATATCTTCAACTTTTTATAGCACTCAGACTCCTATTGAAACTTAATTTCATTATTATTTTTATGTAAAATCTCAGCAACTAAAAGTTACTTTGTATGAATTTATAGTGACATACACTTTTTGAATTCATTCACATATAAACAATTTTTCTTTTTGTCACATCGTGTAGCTTCAACCATTTTAACTTGTGTGATGTATTCTTATATGTACAAGAATTACTCCAAACATTGTGAAAATTTTCCAACATTTTTGTAATGTATGTCATTCACTTTTTGTTTCAATGAGGACATCAACATTAGTGGCCCGGGGGAGATGTGTCAGGTGCATGTAAATTTAGTTTGGTAGGCCTAATTTAAGTCAATCCTCCCAGAATGGGTAAAAGGCCTGTTTCTGGAAGGAAACATTAACATTGGCAGCATTGTACTTGTTCTAGAAAGAGCTGGAAAGATCCAGAATATTGGAGTAGCTTGGGGTGATATTGACCAGAAGTTGTGGTGGGGATAATTAATTATAAAATAAGTTACCTTGATTCGCTCTCTTTAGATATGGGACCTGTGCTCTGGGCAGCCTTGGGACAAGGATGTTCTTGTAAAGCGTTTAATGTGATTTTTAAGGTAAGACATCTTGTGTTGTTAAAATTTAAATAACTTCTTCTTTTAGATTTTTCCATAATAATCCTGGTTATCCACTTGAGTTCAATTCCGTAGTTTTGCATGCCAGGCAATTAGACCCTCCTCCCCGAAATTGCTATGACCCGAAGTAAGGAAAGTTTATTAAATTTCTTTTAATTTATCTAGTGTTGTGACACTATGGAAGAGTGGGAGAAAGAAGGATGGATAAGGAGGAGCTGTGATAAAGTGTGCAATAACGAAGGGGCTAAATTAATTAATTTTTGTGAAGATAACAAATTCAAACAATAATAAGCAAGTGTTTGAGGTACAAAAGAGGTAGAGTGTATATGGTTTTTGCCGACTTTGAAAAGGCATTTGATATAATTAGAAGAGATGCACTGGTGTATAAAATGTGGAATAAGGGCGTAAGCAAAGAGTTTATTTCAGAAATCTAATTATATGATGGATTTAAATTCTGTGTTAAGTGTGCAGGAAATGGGAATACAGGGATGGTGGATCAGAAGATGGGTTTGAGACAAGGTTGCAAATTGAGTCCAGTTTTGTTTAATTTATTGATATTGTGGAAAGAATTCTTAAAAGTGTAATTCACACTGTCTGGTTGTAGGAAAGAAAGAAGTACCAAGTTTGTTATTTGCCAATGATTTAATGGTAGGTTCTACAACAGTAATTGTATTACGAGCAATAAATGAAAGAGGTAGATTTTGTGCAGAATGGGGTTTAAGAGTAAATGTTAGGAAGTCTAAAATAGTAAATTTAAAAAAGGGGATAAATTAAAAAGAGAATAGTTCTTGAATGTGGAGCCTTTAGAAGTGGTTAAAGAATTGGATTATGTGGGGGTTATATTATCAAGTAGTGGAGGGTGGAAAACATGTTATCGCTAAAGTTAAGGTAGCCACGAGAGCAGTTAGAATGTGTTTGAATTAAGATTCCAATGTTAGTAAAGTGGTTAGAAAAACTGTATGAAGCGGTAATGGAATCAAGTTATATGGAGTGGAAGTGTGGGAACCTTCAGAGGGATTTTTGAAAATAGACTTAATTCACAGAATGTTTTATAGAGAGATATTGGGATTACATAATGGTTCACCGAAGGTAGTGGCATTGGCTGAGTTAGGAAGGGTAAGGAGGAAGGGATTGGTGATGGAGAATTTTAAAATATTGGATTTTTTAATTAAAGGATCACAATGTTTAAAAAGAGTGTATGAAATTCGAAATGGTAGTAATAGTCAGATAGGTGAAGTATGGGAAATTTTACAATTGGGATGGGGGAGCCGTAGAAATTTGGAGAACTAACTAGAGTAAGATTTTGGAAGGAAGTAGGTGAAGAATTGAAGCTATAGATAGGTGAGAGATTTGAGTTAGTTTTAGAGATGAGTTTTTTTTAAATTATATAGAATAATTAAAAACAATTGGGGGAGGGAGAAATATATGGATTGTTGTGATAAATTTGGATGGGAAGGATTTGCATGGATGTAATCAGGAGTACTATTTTGAAGGGTTTAAAAGGAGATAATGGGAAAGGATGCGTTATGTGTGGGGAACTAGAAGGAATACTTCATTGTTTATTAGAATGTGATGGGGTGAAGAGATGGAGGGAGGGTATATGGAAAGTAAAATGGAACAACTAATAGAAAGAAATTATAGCACTTAAAGCTTGTAAGGGAAAAATAGGAATAATATGATGGGAAAAGTAAGGAAGAAATGGATTAGAGCACTTAAATGGTGGAATGTAAATAGTAGAAGGGATGGCCTTCATTATACAGATAACCTGGGGTTGTGTGTAAGGAAGCCTTGTATAGATGCATGTTAAGACTTATTAGATTGTAAATTTATGTTTAGCACTTTAGTTACAATTATAAAAAAATGTTCTTGTTGTTTTGCTTGTATTTGTATATATATGATAGTGTATTACAGGTTACAATAAATATTCAATTCAATGCAATACACAAAAATAAACATTGTGGGGTGCGTAGAACAAATTTCTAGTAGCAATTTACACATTTATCTATCTCAACAGCTGAAAACTGTAAACTGACGAGCATAACAAGCTAAGTTGTGACATGCAAATGCAATGATGTATATATAAACCTATAACAGAGTCAATCTCTTCCCTTACAAGATTTATTACGTACTGTGTGCTAGTCAGCTGCAGAGAGCTTGAAAAAGAGAACTGAATTGCTACTAATGACTGTTGCTTGCAATGCAAAACAAGAGTGTCAAGTCATGGTAGCATTCAAGAAGGAAAAGTAAGAACTGTTTTAGCTCAGTAAATCAGAATCAGACACTTTTTTGGCATTCTTAAATAAATACAGTATTACTTGAAATATTTGCTGCATAATGCATTGAATATCCTTTAATTCAGTTTTTGTTTCATTAAAAGATGATAAAAAATAAGCAAAATATAAAGGTTTATTTTGCAAAGAAGAAATTAAAATTGCAGACAGCTTTAAATGCATCTGTTTATTGGCTATCCAGGGACAGCCAGTGCAGGGTTTAAATGGCCATTGGGCAATGGGTTAAACACATTTTTTCCACAATCATACTTCTAGACTATGTGGAAGATAGGGAATGATTCTGGCTAAGGAAAAATTCCCCAATCCAGCCAGGAATCAAACCCAGGACCTCTGGGTTAAGAAGCCAGAATGCTGACCACTTGACCAAAAAGGTAGTCTATATGTATGTTAAATTTTAATATTTCATGAAGAAAATGAATTCAGTGTAGAATAAAATTTATAATTTTATGTTATACTTATGTGACTATTTACATTTTCTAGAGACTGGTTCACAAATTCAAGTTGTGAAACAGTGAGGATAGATGAAATACTTGAACATATGAAAGAAGCAGCATCAGTGAGAGATGAAAGTAGTGATGATCCTGAGCCAATTCCTACAGTATCGGAAGTGATGGAGGCAATGGACTTAGTGAAGCGATATGTATGTAGTTTAGAAGTTGATGACGACGTAATGACTTTACTAAACAAGATGGACAGTAAAATTTTGGCATTAAAACCAACAAAGCAAGCAACCATAGATACGTATTTCAAACCAGCATAAATAGTGTTCATATTTTACATCAGTTTGGGAGGTAAAATATATTATTAGATTTTTATTTCATAATTATGCTCTTAAATTGCAGAGTTTGTATTTTCGTTAACGCATCTATGACATCCAAATCCTTGGGTCCCTGTAAAAACATACTAATGAGATTCTACTGTATAATAAGGTTTTTGCTTCACTCCAATATGTTGAAAATTAATGAAGCAAAATGGGTTTGTTTGAATATCCATAAATCATAATATAATTTAAATACATAATGACTCATGTGCTACAGTGGGATGAGCAATTAAATGACACAGTAAAGGGTTTTATGTTGATGACTGAATATATTTTCTTGGCCTGCAGGAAAAGTTTTTAATATTAAATGATATTTTTTTGGTATTTGTTAGTTTGGCAACATCCATGACATTTCTTTAGCTGTTTCTTCACCCATTAGTTTTATTCAATTAATCATTTCCTAGTTTTGTTGAAAGAGAGGGAGGGAGAGAGAAGCAACACCACCTTTGCAGCATGCAAGTAAGGTTTGCTAATTAGTACATTTTTTCACTATACTCAGGTTAACTATCTCAAGCACAGCTGTTGTAAATTTATTAAGTTTTACAAGCAAACCTTAATGAAAGAAATTCTTTGTAATAAAAGTATACTAGCCTGAATCTGATGATGAGATGGGGGTTAAGGGCGCTAAACATCTAAGGTCATCAGCGCCCTTACAACATATAGAATTTAAAATAAAAAAGCTAAAATATGGGAGGCAAACCCGCTTAGTCTAAAGCAATAAAAAACAACATATCAAAGTCTAAAAACCGCCACACTAAAAACATGGTAAATCAAACAATAACAGATTAAACTACATGTCAGGAACTGTAGAAGTCAAGGGACTAGAGCGCCATATGTCCCCAGGGGAGAAGAGACTCCCATTAAAACGGACAATATAAAATCACAAAACTAAGACACTCAGACATTAAATGTGTCGACTAAAACCACTGTCTCTGATAAAACATAAAAGACATTCTACAGTATGCGCGTCGTCTGCCAAAATGTTGGCTATACCAACAGGCAAAGACACACAAACACGCAATTGAGCTAAAACCTGACACTCTGTTAAAATGTGACGCACCGCTAAGTGTGCCGCACACTGCTCACAGAGTGGTGCGGGGTCACCACTAAACAAGTGTCTATGACTAAAAAGGCAATGTCCGATATGAAGTCGTGTTAAAAAGACCTCTTCCCGACAAGAAGAATGAGAAGAGTTGGCCCAGACAACCGGAAGAGGTTTAACCTCCCTCAACTTCTTCCCCCTAAGGGCTGCCCACTCATTGCGCCAATCCGAGAGGACACAGTGGCGTAAAATGACATACAAATCAGTGGAGGGAACAATAGAACTAAAACATCTGGGTGATAAAATTGCTGATTTGGCAGCGGCATCTGCAGATTCGTTGCCACAGACACCCACATGACCTGGAATCCACACAAAAGAGATGCTGATGCCAGAAACACTGAGCGAGTGGAGGAGATCATGTATGCGCTGTATGAGTGGGTGGTAATTGTACAGCGCGTTAATACTCTGAAGGGTGCTCAGAGAGTCTGTGCAAAGAACACAGTGCTGGACGTATAAAAGTGACTGATAAATACTAAAAAGTTCGGCAGTAAAATTCGAACATTGACCCGGTAAACGAAAGGTAAAACTATGTTGACCAAAACTAAAGGCACACCCTACTCCATCAGTTTTACACCCATCAGTATATATAAAATGATGTTCTCCGAATTGCGCCTGAATTTCTAAAAAGGCTGATCTAAGGACTGAAGAAGGGGTCTCATTCTTCGACATCGACGTTAACCCAAGGTGACAGTGGGCCTCAGCATGCAACCAAGGAGGAAACTGCATTTCCTCCCTGGGAAGTGTTAACGCTGACGTAATGTCCAATTGCTGAAGACGCTGGTGAAATCGAACCCCTAGAGGAAGTAATGCAGAGGAGCTAACTAAACATTGCTGATCAAGCGAATCCCCGAAAAATAACTCGAATGACGGGTGGTCAGGCAAGCTGGAGAGTCGACAGGCATAGCTGCATAAAAGCATCTCACGCCTGAAGGACAGCGGAGGCTCTGCAGCTTCAGGATACAGACTGGGTACAGGGCTGGTTGGAAAGGCTCTTGTAGCGACTGTGAATGGCATTCAGGCGACGTAACACAGATGGACACGCCAATGAATAGACAATGTACCCGTAATCAAGCTTGGATCGGAACAAAGATGGAGAGAGGGTGAAGGGAAAGCCTTTCAGTGCCAAAAATTGACACAGACAGATTTCTCGACAGAGAAATTAAAAGCCGTTGGCGTTATTCCAGGCATAGACGGTTGATACAGCTCTGGAGACGGCGTTTGAGCAGACAGATCTGCCGTGAACTGCAATAAATGCCAAACTCGTCAACGAAAAGAGACGATGAAATACCAGGTGGAATACACTCAACAATGGGATTGATAGCAATCGCAAAAAATGTGACACTGAGTACAGAGCCCTGCGGTACACTGTTCTCTTAAATAAAACGACTAGATAAAACCGAGCCCACATGTACACAAAATCCACGATCCATCATAAAATCCCGAATATGGGAATACGACTGCGTAAATACCATGTGTGGAGTATACGTAAAATGCCGCCCCTCCAAGTGTCATAAGCTTTCTCCAGGTCAAAAAACACATCTACTGTTTGACACTTTCTCAGAAATCCATTCATAATATATGTCGACAGAGATACCAGATGGTCAACAGTAGAGCGATGCGATGGTGACGAAATTCGCACTGAGCACTCGCTAGAAGGTTCTGAGACTCAAACCATCATGTCAACTGCCTGTTGATCATGCGCTCCATCACCTTGCAAATGTAACTGGTGAGGGAGATAGAGCGGTAGCTGGAAGGTAGTTGGCGATCTTTCCCAGCCTTAAGTATAGGGACATTGGTGGCTTTGTGCCAAACACAAGGAAAAATGCCATCTTGCCAAATACAGTTATAGACCTGTAAGAGAAAGATTTTACTGTCAGCTGAAAGGTGATTTAACATCAGGGCATGAATGCCGTCGGGCCCAGGAGCGGAGTGCTCCAGCTCCCTCATTGTGAAAAGTTCATTATAACACTCCTGATTAGGAGACCGAAAACTATAGGTCACAGAATCCAACCGGTCTTTGAGAGTGCGAAAGCCGGCGGAATAATGGTCAGAACTGGAAACCGCCTCAAAGGCAGTACCCAGAGTGTTAGCAGTGGAAGATGGATCCACTATGGTGGCATTGGAAACCTGAAGGCCAGACACAGTAAAATGCAACACTTTACCAGAGAAGCGATGAAGTTTATCCCAAACAACAGAGGAAGGCGTGGAGCGATTAAAAGACTCGACAAAACGAGTCCAGGAAGCCTTCTTGCTATCCTGAAAAATGCGACGAACCCTGGCGCACGATTGTTTAAAAGTAACCAAATTATCAAGTGTAGGGTGTCACCAAAACACCCTGAGTGCAGCTCTACGGGCACGAACTGCGTCCCGACAGTCCTCGGTCCACCACAGAATAGGAATACGCCGAGAGTGGGAGGACAAACGGGCAATTGTGCGTTCGGCGGCAGATAGAATCGTAGAGGTAAGATGGTGCACCATTTGGTTAACATCAATGAAGGGCTGGTCCTCAAAACACACGAGGCTGGAATACAGTCTCTTGTTGGCTTTATGGAATTGCCAGGTAGGTGCCTCGGAATGCTGGATGTGGTGAGACAGAAGAGACACGATGCAGAGGTAATAACCGCTGGAGTAGGTGTCAGCGACGACAAGCAAGCTGGATGAAGCAAATGGCAAGGTCCAAGTGAGAGAATGTACTTGAAGAATCAGAAAGAAAAGTAGCTCACCTGTATTGAGGATGGAGAGGTTGAACTGAACAAAAATGTCAGAAAGAAGCGTTCCCCTTGCACAAGCCCTTGGCAAACCCCACAGGGGGTGATGGGCATTAAAATCTCCCAACAGAAGAAATGGTGTTGGGAGAGCGGACAGGAGATCTCGAATGTCCGCGCCTGAGGGGAGACGATGGAGGTGAATAGATGGAGCAAATAGAGAAGAAAAAGCCAGGTAATTGAAGCCTAATGGCAACAGCTTGCAAGTCGAATGCAAGTGTGAGAGGCTGAAAATGAACGTCATTATGCACTAATAGCATGACACCTCCATGAGCAGGAGTACCCTCATCCGGTGCAAGATTGTAGTGAACCGGAGTAAACCCTCAGAGATAAAAAGGATCGTGAGGGCAAAGCTTGGTCTCCTGCAAACACGACCATAGGTGAATGGGAATGCAATAAAAGTAGCAGTTCCACCCTATGCGATCGTACACCAGGTAAATTCTAGGTCAGGATAGCCATGAATAAAAGGGATAAACTTCCTACTTAGAAGGGCGGCTCAAAATAATCTTCTGCTTAACCTTGGGGCTCAGGCTTTTGGTATGGAGTTGGTCAGACTCCATAGGCTCCTCGAAGGGAGGGCCCATGCGCTCAGTGCCAGAAACCGATTCAAGTGCCAAGAATCGGTTCTGGGTGGCAATGAGTGCCGCTGAGCGTGTCTTGTCCCAAGAGTGTCCTGGGACTGCGACCTCTGAGGAGAAGGTGCACTTTTCTTACTGCACGCACGCAGAGGGTCTTTAAGAAAACCTTCCTTATGAATTTATTTAAAGGTGAGTCGGAATTGTTACACTAACATCACTTAAGTTTACTCACTTAACATGTTTCGGGAAACCGTTGTTCCCATCCTCAGAAGGTTAATTCGACTGGCCCGTGTTGTTGGTGTTTCCGTTTTTTGGACTGGATCCTGTGGTGGAGAAATGTACTTCCAGAGAGGATTTGGTGGCGGCAAATCAAAATTCATTAGATGTGTGTTGTGTTTTCGAATGGTGATCTTCTCCCATGCATCTAATTCGGCTGCAAATTTGGCTGGTTTGACTAATGTAATATTGGGTTTGATGATGTGATTAGTGATCCAAAAATGGTGTGAAACTGCAGATTTGTCCATTTGTTTGTATTTAATACATCTCATGTGCTCCTTTAGCCTAGTTTCTAGGTTTCTTTTTGTCTTACCTATGTATACTTTATTGCAATCTGAACAATTGATTTTATAGATTCCAGCTTTTTTGTCTTGTGGAATGGGGTCTTTTAACTTGTTACAAAGTAATTTCTCTATGTTAAATTTGTTCTGTGGAGCTAGGCTGATGTTATGTTTCATGAAAATCTTCTGCAGCCGAATTAGATGCATGGGAGATCACCATTCTAAAACACAACACACATCTAATGAATTTTGATTTGCCGCCACCAAATCCTCTCTGGAAGTACATTTCTCCACCACAAGATGCCACCACAGGATCCAGTCCAAAAAACGGAAACACCAACAACACGGGCCAGTCGAATTAACCTTCTGAGGATGGGAACAACGGTTTCCCGAAACATGTTAAGTGAGTAAACTTAAGTGATGTTAGTGTAACAATTCCGACTCACCTTTAAATAAATTCAATACACATCACTGTTTCTAGCTTCTTTTCATTACAATATCAACCTTCCTTATGAAGTTTCTGCTTGGATTTCTTCTCAGTGCCTTGAAACTTCAGTACCTTAGGACCAGCTTTAGAGGGCTTGATAAGTGTGCCCGAGATGGACAGCTGGATGGTAGTTGCGGTCAAGGCAGTCATGGTCCAGGTCTGAGTTTCGGCATCCTTCCAGCGTACTGGGAGGCAACAACAGAGCTGAATGTACCCGATTGCAGGAGCGCAGGTTGGCACATATGGTAACGCCTCCAGGCTTCAGCAAAACAGAGTTTCTCCTTTACCTGGATCGCCTTCTCATCCAAGTACCGCGGACAGTCACCAAATGACGCAGAATGAGACCCTTTGCAATTAACTCAGACAGGGGGGTGATGAACAGGTACCATCTTGTGAGGGCTGACTACATGAGGCACAGATGGAAATGGCACTCTTACAAGAGACTTGCATATGCCCAAAACGCTGGCATTTGAAACAACGCAGAGGTCTGGGAATATAGGGCCTCACCGCAATGCGTTTGTACCCTGCTGAAATACTCGTGGGCAGATCGATGCCATCGAAAGTTATAAACAGGGTATGAGTGGGTACCAACACTCCATCATGCTTAGCCTGCACTCGAACCATTGTCACCTTTTGATTAGAAAGATAGTTGACAAGTTCATCGTCCAACATACCATTGAGGCTATGGGTGGTAATGCCGCCTCGACAGGAATTCAAGGTGCAGTGCTTCTCAACATGGATGGGATAACGACGGAGAAGCGTAGCGTGCAACAAGGTCTTACTTTGCTGATCGGACTTGCTTTGAACCAACAATGAACCGTTTTGAAGTCGAGTGCAGGAATGAACCGAACCTGCAATAGAGTCAATGCACTACTGGATAATAAAAGGGTTCACCTTCTCAAAACTTTATCCATCCTCCGTTCGCGTAATGAATAAGGAACAACCAGATGTCAGTGGTGCTACTTCTGTTACAATTACTTTTCTGCGCTTGTTGTTGGAAATGGAGAAAGAGGGCTCCATAGCAAAATAAATCCTCCACCATTGCAACCATCTCAGACCTCGAGCTCTGACTTCCTGGGCGTTAGCCCGGTTTGGGTGAGTGGCCTATCCATACCGGTCTCACCCCAGGGTCACACCTCCCAGAACATAGACAGATGGACCCAATGGCCGTGGGAAATCAGCAGCTCATGCAATGGCCCCTCTATGGGACTGCAGTTGAACAGCGGATACAAACACAGGCCCTACGTGATGACGCCGGGTGGTGGGGATGATGCCATTACCCACTCACCCAGCTGCACGGGTATCCGTCAGGCTGTGTCCACAGACGATTAAAAGAAAAAAATGCGTAAATAAACCAAAAAGTGTGTGGGCATTTCGCACGCAAGGTAGGCCGGCGAGGAAGGAAAAGAGATGCGTAAATGGTCGCGCTGTGCGAAATGTTTGGAAATAGAGACTAGGGAAGAAAGAAACGATGGTGAGGGATGGCATGGAATGAACAGAACGCACGAGAGCCTACCTTGTGTCCCCCGGTCACGAGGATGAACCCACCTCGACCAGACGAGGGTGGAGGGATGACGATGGCAATGAGAGTGGCTCGTGAGAGTGAATCTGTCAGATGCAATATAATTATGTGAAAGGAATTAAAGTAAGACTTCTATTGGTGAAAAAACTGATTGGACTATAATAGAGTGAAGCACAAAATTAAATTACTAAGATTTCTATACTACTGAACTATTTATTTTACTTGCTTTTTGCTTACCTGTAGGACATACTGAAGAATTTTGTTTGGCCCCAGAGCTACCCTTAGTCCTTCTATGGAGTCCATAAAAGCCTGTACAAGATGAGGAGAAGTTTCAAAAATATTTGGCCACACATGATTCAAAAGATGTATGAGTGCATCTTCACAGCCAAAGCCATAAACGCCCAAAGCCATGTGCTTGATGGCTGCACATGCTGTTTGTCTATGTACAAGATCTCTGTAAAATAATTTTAAATGTTAGTTCAGACATAACATTCCTCCAGTTGATGGTAAAGTACCATTGCACTTATTTACTTGAAAGCCTGGCCAACTTTTGAATTAGTGAGTATTCTGGATCTTCTAATGATTGTGATGAAATTTACTGTTAAGGATCTTTTGGGGATGAGAAATCTTAATGTCTAATCCCCAGAATAATTTAGTTTCTTAACTAACTTTCTTTCTTCCTCTTTGCAACCTAAGAAAATAATTCATATAATAAAAGATATGACAATAGTTGTGTACAAAATGTTTCACAAATCGCAACCTGGGGAGTAAAAAGGGACATTATCTTTATTTAACCCTGCATAATTGCGCATTGTTTTGTACCAGTATTAGTTGCTGTGGACTGTGAGTCTACATGGGCAAAAATATGCATTCATAACTAAAGAACAACAAAGTAACACAAAATAAACAATTTACTATGTTTGAATTTTAATTTACTAAGTACTTAGGTTTTATAAAACAATAAATCCTGTCCAGTTCTACTGAAATTGTAGGTTTTTTAATATGCTGAAGTGCACTTCAAATACACGAACAACTACTGTATAATAATGTCATTAACAGGATGAAATGCACAAATTGGTTCCGCAGTGCTTCAAATCATACATTTCAGTCACAGTCTTCAATAATTTTAATGGTCACTCCCTATCAAAATCTCAACAGTATTCCTGTTTCTTTCAGACTGTTTCATAAGGATCTATCCTGCAAAAAAAAATAGATATAAAACAATTCACTGGCCTGAATGTAACAAAATGATGTGACTAATAGAAAGAGAAACTTTAATAATAAGAAAAATCTTGAGAATAAGCTATTGTATGTTTACAACAGCTCACTTTTACTATTTCCGCTAATGGCGTCAATGCAGATCATTTCTGTCATTGCTTGTGCAGGACTGTCAGTCCACAATTGTTGATAATTCAATAACTGCTATACAAGTCCAATGAAACAAAGGAATGACTTAATACTGCTGATAACAGGAAAGTACTTGGGTCACGTAATTCCTAATATCAAAGAAGCTGCAGGGAATGAAAAAAATACTTTCTTGCAGACAGAGTCCACATGCGACTACTGCAGGATTTGTTGTTATTTAATGCGCACTGCTTCAGAAAATTTATTTTTATATAATTCATAATTTTAATGTGTAGTTTAAAGCTACGTAATCCATGGCATTGTGAATTAAGCCTAGTATAACAAGTTTTCTTTTTTATCTGCCCAGAGCATGAATATTTATTGCAAAACGCCTGCAGGGTGACCTGAGAAAATTTCAATTTCTCAACTTGAAATCAACACAAGGAGCAATCTGAACATCTGAATAAATTCTAGTGAAATTCATAGTATTATGGTTGCCAATTCCCAATCTGATATCAGAGAAAGTACTCCTAAATCAAGAGGGTCAGCTAATGATTTCTACTCAGCCAGTTTATGTAGGCAAACTATTACGCATTTAAAAAATCTCTGAACACATACTACAAATTCAATGAATGTTTAGTGACAATGTGTGTCTTTGCATCAAGCTAATGAGAATAATGTGCCAAGAGAATAATGTCTACACCTAGGAAGGTAATGGGCAGTCCAATACATGTACATATTAACTTAGTACTTTAATAAACTCAGGTCTAGGAAATGGATAATTACATATCTGTTTCTGATAAAATATGCTATGATTTTGATAATTTACAATAAGAAAAACATTTTAAAATGCCTTGTTTATGTTTTATTCAGCAACTATGACATCACCAATCGAAGCTAGGGCATACAGTTACTACAGCTAGTAATAGAGCAACATTTTCATTTTCATGCCTGCACAGGCTTGTTTTTATCTTGAAAAATTCACAGACCAACACAAAAATTCTCATTTCTTACATTCACATGACTTTTTCTCTATCCCTATCATTTATTTGTATATAGCTTCTACACTATTCTTGCAAAAGCTTATTCTTCTATCTACTTCGAGCTAATTGAGATAAACATTTCCATACATAGTTAAATTACACATTTCGTTATTGGTACAAATGAGAGAGTGATAATCAAATGTTTAAAAATGAGTCACTATATGCTGGGTTTGGAATTCCATGCTCTTTACATGACATTGCAAGAAACAAACGAAGATTGGCAGTACTTTAAAAAACAAAATGACAAAAATATTGAAAAATTCCAACCAATAACCTTGGAAATGACTGATGCTGCAAAAAAGTTATTTGAAATAAATTGGATGTTTTAAAGAGATCTACATTTTTTGTAGTGTTTTTGTCTAACCCTTATGGTTTACCAGTTATAAAACTCTCCTTAAAATGAAGACTATAGATTATTCACAAAAAATTCAAGATATGTTTACATTTTAGTTGTCATGAGGCAGTCGGCCAGGTGAAGTAGATGAGATTTTCACCTATTATTTTGTACTTATACCATTTCTGAATTTAATTTAAATGGTGCATTTAGTACAACAATCAATCTTGTCAATGGTCCTATCTAGGGATACCAAGCTAGCCTCTAGTTCCCCAGGTGCAGGTTCAAACCTGGAGGGTGATGGATTTTTTTCAGACATAAAAGTTGTTAGCGTGGCTTCCTTCAGAACGGAAGTTAAGCTGGTGGTCCTATGTCATAAATTTACAGCACGTAAAAGAACCTCAAGCTTGATAAAGAGACCTCTGAGCAAATTTTCTGATCTTTCATGTCCAATGTAGAATGGGACGCTAAGAACCATAACAATTATTGTCAATAGTTCTGAAATGTTTAGTCCAGTTACTGTAGATGTTGAAATTACCAACTTTCTCTTCTTTTGTATCTAGACTTTTAAGGCAAGTCTCGGTTCTCTCTCCTGAGGGGAGGGGAGGTCACAACAGCTCAACCCTGCAGCAAGAGAAATATTTCTGCACTTTGGGTTCAGTATATCTCTTGGTTGGGAAGGTTGCCATGGTGAATGATATTATTGCTTGTCTGGCTATGGAAGTGAAGAACCACTGTCTCAACACAAGTATTTTGTTAATCTTTTGCACCCTCGGGTAGCAACTTATAAGTTGCAACGCAAGAGCTTTAGACAAGTAGTCAGTGAGTAGGTGTAAGCATGTGAAAACTGAATACAAGTCAATTTGTGTCTTGTTTGTTTCTTTTTATGTTGTTAAAATAAAATATGTTGTGTGTACTTATGAGCAGTCAGTAAGTAGTGTAAGTATATGAATATTGAATACAAGTAAATTAATTAATTAATTCCTTCGTTCGTTCCTTCCTTCCTCCCTCCCTTTCTTTTTAATGTTTCCAACATATTATGTTGTGTATTTTGTTAGAAACTCCTTTTAATATGTGGAATAATGAGGACAAGAAAGACCTTATAATCACTGGGCAGGAATTAATGCATTGTAAATTTGCATAAAGAACGAAATTAAAAGTTCCAGGAATATAAAATATTAAATACAAAATCTTAATATAAAATTTAAAGATTTTTGGTTTTCTGAAGTTTGTTAGTTATGCACTAGTGTATACCTTCAAATAATATATAACTTTGCTTCCTTACATGACAGGAGGATTGACTTAATCTACAAAAGTAGGGTGAGTAATATTAATAGTTATTTACTTTTTAGCATGCCTTATTTTTTTGTATACAGCATTATGCATGTTTTTTATTGTGTAGAGAACTCTATACCATGAGCTGCCACTGGGTGTCATGTAAATATTTTAAATATATGATATTTTAATCAAAATCATTAGAGCCATTTTTGAGAAAATTAAAAACTTACACTTCCTCTTTCTCCATTGGTGTATGTACTAACCTGTTTGTAATACTATTTAAAATAGCATGTTTATGGCTTGCAGAATTGTAGTTATTGTTTTTAATATAATTTTCTGTGTGCGTTGGTTTTCTGTAAATGCCGAACGTTAGTTTGTTGTGTGCATTATTTCTGATGATCCTGATGTCTAGGTAAGGTAATTGGCCATTTTCTTCTTTTTCTATTGTGAATTTAATAGATCTTTTTTGTAAATTTAATAATTTCAAAGCATCTAATACAAAAAAGATCTATTAAATTCGCAATAGAAAAAGAAGAAAATGGCCAATGGAGAAAGAGGAATACCAGAAGGAATACCAACACATTATCAACATAGCCACTATGAATGGATACCAGAAAAAAACAGTAGATAAGAAGATAAAAAGGTTTGAAAGACAGAAATACATCCAACAAATGACTACGTTACTCAGACAACAAAAACCACAAGCATATAGAAAATTCACTTATCACCCTTGGACACATCATAAATTTCAAAGGATTTTCAAGAAATACAACATCACCCTGTCTCTACAGAATAACCACAATATACAGAAACTACTATGCAACAGAACAAAAGATCCTATCCCCAACGATAAATCAGCTGGTATATATCAAATTGATTGTAATGAATGTAACCTGGTATACATAGGAAGAACCAAAAGAAATCTTGAAATAAGACTTAAAGAGCATATGAGATGCATTTACCAAAAGCAGCCAGATAAATCAGCAGTAGCACATCATTTTTGGTCTTCAAACCATGATATCACTCTGAACTCCATGATATCATTCATTCATTCATTATCTGTTTACCCTCCTCTTATGTAGGACTTACATCCCCCAGGACTTACAAGCGGGTGCCTGGGGTCAGAGGCCCGTCGAGGAGCAGACACTCATGGATCAGACAGAGCATCCAGGATGGGTGATCAGCCCGATGCCTGGTATGGGATGAAGGAAGTAGATGAAACGAAATGTTGGTGAAAATGGATGAAAGGAAAGGTGATGATGGAGCAGTTGGTGGAATGAATGGCGGGGGAAACCGGAGAACCCGGAGAAAACCCGCCCAGACGCCGCTTCGTCCACCACAAATCCCACATTTGAACCCGGGCTGCCTCGGTGGGAGGCGAGTGGTCTAACCACTCGGCCACGGCGCCGCCCCACTCTGAACATAAAACTCTTAAAACTGAACAGCAGCAATAAATTGGACATCTGGGAAAAAATACATATTGTCAAACACAGGAATCACCTAATGAATTTCGAACTGCCGCCACCCAGCAGCCTTTGGAGGTTCATCAGCCCAGCACCAGAGAACACCACTAGCCACACACATCCCCCAGACAATGACCGGAAACATCAGTTGAGAACATGTTGACGATGGGAACAAGCCATCTCCCGAAACGCATTCAAGTAAGAATATTTTAGTGATGTAGTGTAACAACCCTCAACTCTCTTTATTAAAAAAAAAAAAAAAAAAAAAAAAAAAACCTTCTAGTATACAAATAAACAGGCAATTGCACATAATAGTAATGTAACCTAAATATCATACAAAATTTACAACTGAGGAAACATTTATATTATGCAAATTATTAATATGAACACTTATTTATAAAGGCAAATAAAAGGTTGAGAAACCCAAGTTACAATATTATGCTTCCTTTCTTTGTGAATTATAAAACTCTGTGAATAATCAAAGCAAGACAAAGAAAATCAATGAGAACTTCTTTTTAATGTTTACAAAAGTGTTCAAAATGTGCATCCCTCACTAACACACATACTTCACAATGTTTTCACCAATTGTGCTGCACTCTATGAAGTACATCCAGGATTTTTTTATTTCTGCTGCTGCCCGAAGTATTCTTTCTTGCAACATTTTCACATCAGGCATTTCTATATGTATATGCAAGTTTTTATACTGCCCCAAAGAAAAAAATCGATTGGATTTAGATCTGGCAATCTCAGTGGCCATCTTATTGGTAACGTTTCTTGAAGAAACTGGAGATAGATGGCACCTGTCAAAACTGGAGGAAGAATCCACATACCCATTACTGTGTTTACTATTATTTTTGCCCAAACATTTACAGAAAATCTGTGCTGAAAGCCGTTTTGTTTTATTGTGTGTGGATTGTCGTAAGTCCAGGTGTGTGCATTATGGTAGTTACTCCAATTCTGGTAAACGTTCCTTCATCCATTACAAGAATTTTAAGGGGAAAGTCCCCTCCTTGTTGAAGAAACCATTCAGAAAATGCTATTTTGGTGCATAATCTACTTCTGAGAGATACTGGACACACTGGGTATGATAAGATCGTAACAATTCTTTTAATGCTCTCAAAACAGTCCAATGGGATACGCTGATAGTGCAAGCTATACCATGGCTGCTGCTTCCAGGATCTTCTTCCAAGGGAAGGATTTCTTCTTGTGCAACATTTCTTTGACCAACTCCTTCAACATGAGGAGATAAGCTTCCTGTATTTAGAACTCTTTGATAGATGAAAACAAATGTCCTATGATGTGGTGCTTGTCTATTTGGAAATCTTTCTCAATAAATTCTTGCCACATTATGATGTGTTTCACCATAAATCGGTAGCATTTCAAGATACTGGCATTAGTAAAGTGAACCATTTTGTAACTGATAATCTGCTGTTTCAAAAACAAGCCAAAAGCATAATAAACAACAGCTGAAGTGCACTTCTTTATAAACAAATATCTGAAGTACGTTTCTTTTGATCTTATAGTGTTTTCATGTTAAGCAGTCTCGTGGCTAACGATGTAGATTCAACTGAGACAAATTTTAAAAAGCTAAAATCTTAAACTTCAGTAAAACAATTTTGTTCAAAGTGATAAATTTGGCACCATTTCACCAATAAAAAAGTAGCTTTACAGCTCCTCTAGTCAAATATACTGGCTATACTGGTTTTCTTACAAACACAAAGGAATTAAGAAATGAAAATAGCTTTGATGCAAGAGTCTTACATTAGAAGCAAAACCCACCAATTCAGTATAAAAATGATGGCTCTAATGTCACAAAAGATTGATCACCTGGCGGTGGGAGCCAAATATTATAAATAGACTGATACAAAATAAGCTTATAACTGAATATGTGATTATTACCAAAACATTTCATTTTGATTACTTCAAAAATGATAGGTAAAATTTTTACTTACTAGTCACCATTTTTACATGCATTATATGTTTGTAAACCTTATTATTTATTATTGGATTCACTAGTAAACCTTTATTCCTTGAATTATTCCTTACAAAAACTTTTTTTAATCATCCATTCTGTAAAATGTGAAGCAATGGGTTTTACTGTAATAAAAGACATTCCTAAATTTCAATGTTAATTAAAGATCACTTTAATATTTTACCTGTCCATTAAAGCATCCTCCAAAAGAGGAGTCACAGCATAAATGTAGTCCTTGCCCATTTCTCCAATATATTCAAACAAGAATGACAGCGACTTCAACACACCATTCTGCACATTTAACTCTGGAACTCTGTATTCATTCATAAGGGCTGGAAGAACTGTGAATGGGGAGCATGTTTCTGCCACAATGGCTATAGCAACTGTTGTGCATACTCGGTTTTGTCTTTCCTGAACCTTCAGGTTATTCAGAAGTGTAGCTAGAACATCGTGGGGCCTGAAATATCAAGCAAAAGATAAACATTAATACTGAAACTATGATCAGTTACTCCAGGGGGGGTGACTTGACTGCTGATCACATTCCACATTTAAATAGAGGCAAATGATAAGTTTTTGGGCTGTTGTGCATAGTTATAATCAATAAAATTCTTAACTTAGTAAGCATACTTCAAATTCCTCTTGAAGTCTCTATAGAATATATATGTAACAATTGTGCTACACTAGCACAATTACAGTTCATCATTTAGAAACATAACCTCAAAAAGCTTTTGAATCTGATTTAGAAAAAAGTATTTTACAGCAAGACAAGCACACTTTGTGTTTCAACACAAAGTATGCTTGTCTTGCTTAAATTACAGTGGAATCTCGTTAGCACGTTCCTCATTAACACGTTTTCCCATGTATTACGTTGAATTATAAAAGTCCCGGTACCAAATCACCAAATATAATAAATAATGTTTGCTTAGTGCATTTTCCCGGTCCCGCTTACTACGTTTGAAGTTTGACGTCCTCATTCGCTGTTTTGGCCAATCCTTGATGGGTACAGTGGATGTAGGCGTTTAACACGTTCATAGTTTGACGTCCTCATTTGCTACTTTGGTCAATCCTTGGTCACGGGGTGGATATCGGCAGCCAATCACATACATGCATTTAAATATTTGTGTGAGACGATTTCTGTGGGCGGGATAGAGAATGCTTTACCTTGGCGTGGTAAACGCGGTAAACGCTAACGATAGTTTCTAATGTTGAGTGATGACCAAACAACCGTAGATTGTATTTTAACTTTTCATTTACAATGAAAAAAAGAAAGTGTAGTAGGTAAATAACCAACAGTGAAAAACTGAAAATCCTTGATGTAATACAATCCAAATATAAAACATGTCGATATAGTGCGGAAGTTAAACATTCCTCCGTCAACCTTAAACACGATTGTTAGCAAACCAAAATTAATTGAAACTGTTTTTAAAGAAGGGAAAAATACTAAAACAAAACTTTTCTCTTGGAAAATAGGATCAGAAGAGGACCGGAACGAAATTTGTTGCATGGAAACACCTCCGTGTTCAAATCGTCTTGTATACACCAAAGATAATATCGTCTATTGTACTCGTAACACGATGCACGCTCATAATTTTTTCTTTTTTAGCAGAAATTGTTATTACGTGTGTAATACAACACACAGCAAAACCACTATTGCCGCTTCCACAATTTGCAATTTATTTTCTCAAAAACATTCATAACCTAAAAAATCCAAGTTGATCAAAATAAAAGCTTGAATTATTTATTCTCAGGCTTTGTGTATCCAAATCCATTTAAACATATTGAATTTAACATGGAAACAGGATCGTATTCAATATGAAATTGTACTCAAAATCGATTTAAATTGCCCATGGAGACGTAGTAATTATTAGATTTTTATTACCTATGTTCTTAAATTGCAGATTTTGCATTTTCGTTAACACGTTTTCCCGCCTATGACGTCCAAATCCTTAGGTCCCTGCAAAAACGTACTAACGAGATTCTACTGTACTACATTTAACCATTTCTATGAAATGGTAAGATAGAGGTGCATATGGAGGTCATAAAAGGCAAGTTTAAAAAAAATAAGCAAAAACTGAACAATACTAGTGAAGACTGTGAAAAAATAAATATTAATAAATAAGAAAGCCAAGGAAATGAAGGCAAAAACACGGAAGAGTAAGCAGAGAAAAGTAAGAAATTCGGAAAACTGAGTTGATCACGACTAGAAACATAAGATGCAGAAGTGAAAGCAGTATTATAAATGGTAAGAGATATCGTAAGTAAAGATATCAAAAATGCTCAAAGAGAACTAATAGCATTAAAAGAACACAGGAAACATAAAACACAAATGCCACGTCTGAGTGAAGACCAATCATATGCAGCAGTAATCAACCAAATGATGGAAAGGGTAGAAATTAGCATGCACGTCTACAAAACAGATTTGATGCTTTATCTATTCAGGATGAGAGGAAAAAAAGAAATGCTGCACAAGAGCCTGAAAGGTTTTACAAATCATGATATAACTTGATAAATCACACAAAAAGAAAACTGGAAGAATGGGACAAACAATAAATAAATAAAAGCATGCAGAAGAAAGAAAAGCTCAAAAGGTAATAATGTACACTCAATAATAAAAAACATGGTGATAAATAGTGAATATACATATATATATATATATATATATATAGTGAAATTTTGTTATCACATTCCTCATTAACACATTTTCCCATGTATTACATTGAATTATAAAAGTTCCGGCACCAAATGTAATAGATAATGTTGTTTAGTACATTTTCTTAGTCCTGCTTCCTACGTTTGAAGTTTGACATCCTCATTCGCTGTTTTGGTCAATCCTTGGTCAGATCAGTGGAAGTAGGCGCTTAACACGTTCAAAGTTTGACGTCCTCATTTGCTACTTTGGTCAATCCTTGGTCACAAGAGTGGAGACCAGCAGCCAATGGCGTGCATGTATGTACATATTTGTGCAACATGATTTGTGTGGGCAGGATAGAGAATGCTTTAGCTTGGCATGGTAAATGCCAAGGATAGTTTCTACTGTTGAGTGAATTTTAACTTTTCGTTTGCAATGTAAAAAAAGATAGTGCGGCAAATAACCAACAGTGAAAAACTGAAAATCCTTGAAGAACTACATTGCAATCCTAATATGAAACATA
Organism: Deroplatys truncata; assembly: GCA_030765065.1. Taxonomy (NCBI): domain Eukaryota; kingdom Metazoa; phylum Arthropoda; class Insecta; order Mantodea; family Mantidae; genus Deroplatys; species Deroplatys truncata. The sequence goes on from CM060978.1 coordinate 214,950,740, forward strand.
TGGATATAGCGCGGAAGTTAAAAAATTGCTCTGTCAACCTTAAACACGTATGTTAGCAAACATTAACTGATTGAAGCTGCCTTTGAAGAAGGGAAAAATTCTAAAACAAAACCTTCCTCTTGGAAAGTAGGATCGGAAGAAGATTGGATCAAAATTTGTTGCATGGAAACACCTACTGTATTCAAATCATACTGAATATGCCAAAGATACTATCTTCTACTGTACAACATGATGCACACTTGTCATTTTGTTTTTTTAGCGGAAATTATCACATGTGTAATAAAGCACACAGCAAAGCCACTTTTATTGGTTCTATAATTCACAATTTATTCTTCTCAAAAATATTCAATAACCTCAAAACCTGCTTAAATTATACAGAGAAGCAAACTAATATATGTTTAAAATGTTAACCAACTTAAATCCAAGTTGACTAGCATAAAAGCTTGAATTATTTATTCTCGGACTTTGTGTATCCAATTAATCTCAATACGTATTGAGTTTAACATGAAAACGCAGATCGTATTCAGTATGGAATTGGACTCAAATCAATTTCAATTCCCCACGGAAACATGGTAATTATTAGATTTTAGTACATAATTATGTTCCTAAATTGCATTTTTTATATTTTTGTTAATTTTTCCCATCTATCACATCCAAATCCTTGGGTTCCTGCAAAAATGTACTAACAAGATTTTGTGTGTGCACGCGCGTGTGTGTGAGCTTTTACGGGATGAAAGCTGTATACCTGCCAAAAATGCTATATAAATAAATAAATAAATAAAAGTGATGCTAAAACAGTAGTGCTGCATGTAGGAACAGATGACATTAAAGGAACAAGGCGTCTAGACAAGGTAACAGAGGAATTTATGTCATAAGGTATGAAAAAAGTGTTTTCAGATGGCAAAATTAGTGATGAACAGTGTGGCAAGAAGAAGTGTAACCAAGACTGATAAAAGAATATAAATGCAGGAATCAATAGGCACTGCAGGTAATTTTTGTGGATGTTTCTAGATAATTGTCTTGGTAGAGATGCGCTTTGTTTAAATAGAAAAGGATCTTATTTCTTAAACCAGGTAATAAAAAACTGTTGTAAATATATTCTTGAAATACGGAAACTAAAGATAGAAAAAGGTATGGGAGTAAGGAAACAATTTCTGGCAGGACTGATGTTCACCCATTTGATGTAATGCAAAGAATATTTTTTTTCTACACATCTGAGCTGTACACAGCAGGAAATGCTGACAAATGGATGTATACATTATGAGTGACAGTAAGCTGAACTTAGCATTACTTGGAAAAAAACTATAGACTGAAGTTTTCATGCAATACAAATTAATTTCAAACATCCTGTTGTATATTAGTAGATGTTAATCCTGATTAAAATTCAAATGTTATTTCATGCAATATTACACAAAAAGTAAAACAATGTGGAATTTCATAACAGAATTGTATTTCTACAATTTTGTTAAATTTTATCATAAAGGTTATTCACTGTAATATACAAACACAACAGAAGGAAACATGGTATTACTGATCAAAAGGTGTGCTGAAGCCTTATGGCTCTCAGATACAGAATTTATTTGATTGCAAAAATTAAATTGAGTTTTGTTTATGGACGCTTTTTAACTGCTATGGTCCTTAGCGTCCCATTCTATATTGGGCGTGAAAGAGCAGTAATTTTGCTCAGAGGCCTCTTTATCAGGCTTGAGGTTCTTTTGCGTGCCGTAAATCTACAACATGGGACCACTGGCTTTACTTCCCTTCCGAAGGAAGCCATGCTAAGGATTTTTACGCCCCAAAAAATCCATTGTCCTCTGCCGGGTTTGAGCCCGCGACCTCAGGAATTACAGACTAGCATGGTAACCACTATACCACGGAGGACAACATTTGATTGCAAGGGATACTAAGATAATTTACATTAAATTTCATCATGCTTAGTCACAGCCCCAATTGCAACCTCTCATGTATTGCTTTCATACACAATAATGCTCTCTGTGGTCTAGATTCGTTTCTTGATATCACAATTCTTATAAACTTGTCTTTAGAAGAGCCATGGATTAATTTTCCAATGCTTCTTTCAAGTGCTAACAATGTGTAGAAATTTATGCATCATAAAGCTTATCAGTAAACAATTTAAATTGTGCAACATAGTTATTTAACTTTACCTACCCAATAGCTTTAGCAATGTATCCAAATGTGTTGACAGTTGCTCGACGGATTGCCTTTTTGTGTGCCTTGAGCAACTCCAACAACTCGAAACAGATACGCATCCATTCTCTTGCTGATACATATTCTGGACCCCTATCTGCTATTCTTCCAACAAGGTCTATACAATTCTCCTGGACCTGAAACAGTTTGGTAGTACGATATTAGTATTCAAAGCAGTAATGTACACAAAATATTAAGATGTAATAGGGTAATTAATTTTGAAGATTTAGAAGCTAGTAACAGTGATGTGTCATAATTGAAAATAAAGAGAGTTGAAGGTTGTTACGCTACATCACTAAAATGTTCTTACTGGAACGCGTTTCGGGAGACGGTTTGCTCCTATTGTCAGCATGTTTTCAACTGATTTTGCCAGTTATTGTCTGGAGAATGTGTGTGGCTAGTGGTGTTCTCTGGTGCTGGGCTGATGAACCTCCAAAAGCTGCTGGGTGGCGGCAGTTCGAAATTCATTAGGTGATTCCTGTGTTTAACGATATGTATTTTTTCCCAGATGTCCAATTCATTGCTGCTGTTGATCGGTTTTAAGAGTTTTATGTTTGGAGTGATATCATGGTTTGAAGACCAGAAAAACCGATCAACAGCAACAATGAATTGGTCATCTGGGAAACAATACATATCGTCAAACACAGGAATCAACTAATGAATTTCGAACTGCCGCCACCCAGCAGCCTTTAGAGGTTCTTCAGCCAAGCACCAGAGAACACCACTAGCCACACACATTCCCCAGACAATAACTGGCAAAATCAGTTGAAAACATGCTGACGATATAGGAGCAAACAGTCTCCCGAAACGCATTCAAGTAAGAACATTTTAGTGATGTAGTGTAACAACCTTCAACTCTCTGTTTTAAAAAAATTAAAAAAAAACGTGTAATAGGTTGATCATTTGCAACAAATGGGAATCACAAAATAGGTTATTTATTAATCAAATTATGTAATTATGTAGCAGCATATTTTAAATTGCAAAGCTTCTTTAATGCGTTCATTCTTACAGTTTTCCTACTATAATTTTTGTGCCTATTCAATCCCTTTTAGTACTTAAAAATCCAAGGAATAATATCACAAAACTTTGCTATAGGGTTTTCATTTTTGCCAGTTCACTCAAGGTCATTCTTACGTGCTTTGCAACCATCCCCCATTTCCATTCAGTTTCCCTAGAAACCAGTTTTTCCTCCCTCTCTAAACTTTATTCACATGAGCTGACAAGATCTTAGTGTGCAGCATCCTTCATCTTCCAGTCCAACTTTCGTCATCAAGACAGTGAAAAAGGGGATGCTGATCACATTGGCTGATGTTTTGCCAATCATGAGGTGGCAGCACTGGAGTGTCTAAAAATGCAACTATGCATCTCCTCTAAGTTTCTGTGAACTGGACGTATGAGGAAGGAAGAGAGAAGCCAAGACATTGGTATAGTGATAGCATGTAGTTGGAGTAGCTCAAGGCTAAGGTATGTCATTTTCTGGCCTTTTCCAAATTGTCAAATCAATATGTTCTGGTAAGTAAAGTGAACAGAGAGAATTTTAAGCAGACCTCTTAGTTGTTTAATAGACCAGTTTACAACAAACTTCTTAGTTTGTTAAGTTTTCAAAATTTTAAGCATTGTTATTGGAGTCAGATGATATAGTTTATGTTTCATTTGCTAATCTTGTGATTATAAAAACAATTTAAGAGCCATCATTACAAGAATATGGTGCTGCATTTTATGTCTGTTATTTTGAAAAATCACGTAGACAGAAACTGTTAATGTATGCAAACGTTGGTGAGCTTTGTTCTAGCAAAACACACGTTCAAGTGACTGCAAATAAATAAATAAATAAATAAAAATATATATATATATACATATAATTGTAATAGACTGTATTGATTGCAATTGATAAATTGCAGGAAAGCGAATTATCAGTGCTAAATATTTCCAACCATGAATATTTTCCTGCCTATACCAGCATAAGGTCCCATCCTTTTCCCAGCATGGTTTAGTTCTTCCACAATATATATACATATACAGTGGAATCTTGTTAGCACGTTCCTCATTAACATGTTTTCCCGTGTATTACGTTCAATTATAAAAGTCCCGGTACCAAATCACCAAATGTAATAAATAACATTTGCTTAGTGCGTTTTCCCGGTCCCGCTTACTACGTTTGAAGTTTGACGTCCTCATTCACTGTTTTGGCCAATCCTTGATCGGTCCAGTGGGAGAAGGCGCTTAACACGTTCAAAGTTTGACGTCCTCATTGGCTACTTTGGTCAATCCTCGGTCACAGGGTGGATACCGGCAGCCAATCACATGCATGTATGTAAATATTTGTGTGATACGATTTGTGTGGGCGGGATAGAGAATGCTTTACCTTGGCGTGGTAAACGCCAACGATAGTTTCTACTGTTGAGTGTTCACCAAACATACGTAGATTGTATTTTAACTTTTCATTTGCAATGAAAAAAAGAAAGTGTAGTAAATAACCAATAGTGAAAAACTGAAAATCCTTGAAATAGATCACAATCCAAATATGAAACATGTGGATATAGTGCAGAAGTTAACACTCCTCCGTCAACCTTAAACACAATTGTTAGTAAACCTAAATTGATTAAAACTGCTTTTAAAGAAGGGAAAAATGCAAAAACAAAACTTTCCTCTTGGAAAATAGGATCAGAAGAGGATCAGAACGAAATTTGTTGCATGGAAACACTTACCGTATTCAAATCGTATTGAATACGCCAAAGATACATTCGCCTATTGTACTTGTAACATGATGCACGCTCATAAATTTTTTTTCTTTTTTTGCGGAAATTGTTATCACATGTGTAATAAAACGCACAGCAAAGCCACTCTTGTTGCTTCCTTAATTCACAATTTATTTGCTCAAAAACATTCATAACCTCAAAACTCCAAGTTGACCAACATAAAAGCTTGAATTATTTATTCTCAGGCTTTGTATATCCAAATCCATTTGAACATATATTGAATTCAACACGGTTGTACTCAAAATCGATTTCAATTACCCATGGAGATGTAGTAATTATTAGATTTTATTACATAACTATGTTTTTAAATTGCATATTTTGCATTTTCGTTAACACGTTTTCCTGCCTATGACGTCCAAATCCTTAGGTCCTCGCAAAATGTTCGTGCTAACGAGATTCTACTGTAAATAACAGCTAATCAAGCTACTGAGTACGTTGCAAAAAGATCATTGAGCTGGTAAATAATATTACAACTTTTGCATAGCAGTAATATTGTTGAAGCAGTACAGTCTTGTTGTAACTCTGGTCTCAAGCTTTGAGGGAGGGAGGGAGGGAGGGAGGGAGGGACTGAAGGGAAACTATAGAAAGAGACACATATAGAGGGCGAGGATTACCATGCTTGACTGTGACTGGGCTGGCCAGAATGAAACCACTACAGAGACTACTACACACACTTAAATATGTCTTACCTTTTCATGTCTGTTCTTAAGAATGGGTGTCAATCTTGGCAGAAGATCCTTAATTGGAGGTGTCATTTTTGTCATTCCAATTACATTTACGATAGCTTTCAGAGCACCAAGAATGCTGCCCAGTACCTCTGGGTATTCCTCACCAAGGTACTCGTAAAGCACTACACCTAAATGACCCATGAGTTTTTCCTGAAATTGAACAGAATTACATGAAAAATAAACACAAAACACTCTAAATGTAAAGCAAGAATAAAAGCCATAATTAAATATGATGCAAGATTTATATAAGGAATTTTTCTTTCTTTTCATACTAATTAAGCAATCATTAGAAAGATTTGATTGCATTAAAAGCTTCTACTGTGTTAACTGCAAGTTCTTCCATTATTAAGCTCATCATGTCATTATTGCTGTATACAGTAAAGACAATATCAGTTGCATTTCTCTTGAATGATACCGAACTGAATTCCAATAAATACTGAATCAAAGATAAAAGTGATATAAAATACGCAAGGCAATTAGAGAGGAATTAAGTCTTCTGTCTATTTTAGGAAATATATACACAGAGATAATGGCAGAAAGATCAGGAATGGGCCAAAAAAGAAAGAAAACTAACAGATTAATTTTGAAGATTTAGAAGCTAGTAACAGCGATGTGTCATAATTAAAATAGAGAGTTGAGTTGAGAGAAAATGCTGACGATGGGAACAAACCGTCTCCCGAAACGCGTTCAAGTAAGAATATTTTAGTGATGTAGTGTAACAACCCTCAACTCTCTATTTTAATTAAAACTAACAGAGTTTCAAGTAGGATTCAGAAAGTGAAGACAGCAGATAACATAATGGCAATCCAGACAATAGTAACCAGTACTTAAGTTACAAAGGAAGAAAGGTATGTTTGTTCTTTGCTAAAGTGGAAAGAGCAATTAATACTAATCACAGGGATGCACTAGAATGAAATTAAACAAAAAGGGAGTCAACAATGAATTCAATACTGGGATCAATTAAATATATGAAGCAGTGAAGTTTTGCATAAAATGCAATTCAATTCTTTATTAGCTTAGATTCGTTACAGAATGTTAGCCTCGTCAGTATTATAAATAGTATAAGATAAAAGTATAAGTAAACAGAAAAAAACTTATAATTCACAATTCATCAAGATTATACAAACATTTCTGAATAAGGAATTGTTTTAGATGGCACTTAAAAGTGGAACCAGATAATTTTAATCTTGCTGGTAATTTATTATATAGATTGATTTCCATCACATTGGCATTTTTATCTGATATTCTTTTAACATGGATTGGTCTATAATAGTCATTTTTCATTCGAGTATTGTAAGAATGGATTTCATTATTTTTGATTAGTTGTTTATCAATAATCAGGAGAATAACATGGTACAATATGCAATAGAAATGGAATTACAGATGTAGCTGATCAAAAGCTAAGGTAAGAGAGGGATGCAAGTTAAGCCCTATTTTACTTACTGATTGCATTTTGGAAAGGATTACAAAAAATAAGTCATATAGTCCAGTGATAGAAAACAAGGAGATAACCAGGATTACTTTATACCGATTATTAATTGTAGGCAAGATAGCAATAGTGGGCTTACAGAAGACAATTCACAAATTGAGAAATTCTGCAAAGAGTGGGGTATAAGAATAAGTATTAAGAAACCAAAATAACAGTGTTTTAAAAAGGACATTGGTTAAGAAAATATGAAAAATGGTATCTGAATGCACAGTAATTGGTGTGAAAGAATTAAATTAATTGGGTGTGGGAACTGTATGGTAATAAGGTGATTGCAAAAAACTATGAAAAGAATCAGATTATGCTTATATAGAATGGAAGGTGACCTATGATCATCCTTGAACAAGATGACTCTTTGGAATGAATAAAATAAAAATTCTTAGTGCAGTTTTGCTGTTTTTATAGTAGTTTTGAGAAAAAAAGCAAAAATTGCTTAATATTAACTCTATTTTAAATGAAGGTTTTATAAAACTTAAATACTTTTTCAAATATTTCTTAAAGGAGATTGAAAGATGAATATTTTCCGCATATTTAAATACATTTTGAAATAAAACAATTAGCACTCTCTTAATATTATAAGCTTTCGATATTTGTCTCAGTGGAATCTACACGTTAGCCATGAGACTACAAAACATGCAACAAAGATTAAACAAAATTCATTTCATTCATTTCTTTATAAAACAAATTGCACTTCAGCTGTTGTTTATTGCACTTATGGCTTGTTTTTGAAACAGCAGATTATCAGTTACAAAAAGGCTCACTTTACTAATGCTGAGTATCTTGAAATGCTACTCATTTATGGCGAAACACATCATAATGTGCCAAGAATTTATTGAGAAAGATTTCCAAATAGACAAGCACCTCATCATAGGACATTTGTTTTCATCTATCAAAAAGTTCTAGATACAGGAAGCTTATATCCTCATGATGTAGATTGAGTCACACTTTTTACACTCACCTTCACTAATTAAAGTTACATAAAACAGAAACGTTTTCGAGGGCATTTGTCCTCATCGTCAGCGACTGGGTGACTAAAGTTCGCTTTCTCCCGTGTCCTCTTCTTCCTCATCCTGCGAATTCTGACCCTGTTGCTATCTGGTGTTGGGGCCACAGTTTTAACACATTGCTTACAGGCGGGATTTCAAAATTAATGATGTTGTTGCTGTTTTTAACAATGTGTATTTTTTCCCAGATGTTCAATTCTATTGGTATGGTAAGGGGTTTTAACAACTTTATACTTTGGCCAATGTTGTGGTTTTCAGTCCAAAAATGGTGTGATACAGCGGATTTCTCTATTTGTTTTAGTTTTATGTTTCTTTGGTGTTCCTTAAGTCTGGTTTCCAAGTCTCTTTTAGTTTTTCCTATGTAGTATTTCTCACATTCCTCACAACTGATCTGGTAAATTCCGGATTTTAATGTGTTTGGGATGGTATTTTTGAGAGGTGTGTTTAGTAAGTTCAAGCTGAATATATTCTGTGGAGCTAGTCTAATGTTAAATTTGTTGAAGATTCGTTAAAATTTTCTAAAGGCCCAAGGGTGGTATGTGAATTTCTTGTATTTCCAATTTGTGTTTGAGAGAGGCGTTAGAGTGGTGGAATGTGAAATTGCCTTGAGTTTTTTCTTCTTGTATATCATGTTGCTTATGAATCTGAGTTGAATCCATTAGTTATTGCTATTATTTCTATATGTTGTTGTTCTTTTAAAAATTCTTCTTTGCTCAAGGGGACGCTATGCAACCGGTGGATTAAACTTCTAAAGGCGGCTAGTTGGTGCGAAGTTGGGTTGTAAGCATTTTTCTTTATGTAGTTGTCCACAAGTGTGGGTTTTCTATGTATATCGAATTTAAAGCTATTTTGATTTCTGGTTATAATAAGGTCCAGGAAGGGTAAGGTGTTGTTCTCTTCAATTTCGATTGTGAATTTAATGCTGTTGTCCTGAAGGTTCAAAAGTTTCAAAGCGTCTTCTGTTAGTTTCTGTGGTATGATGGAAAAAATATCATCAACATATCTCCGCCAAAATTTATATATGTGGGGGAAAGCTTTCACTATGTGGACTTCAAGGTGGCTCATATATAGTTCTGCCAGAATGGGGGACAGTGGGCTTCCCATTGCTGGTCCTTTTGATTGTTTGTAGAATTTATGATTAAATGTGAAGAAGTTATGTCTAGTGCATAATTCTGTAAGGTTAATGATGTCATCTATTTCTGTGGAGTCTATTGTAGTCTGTTTTAACCATTTTCTAAGTAGTCTAGGGATTTTTTCTATGGGAATACTGGTGAACAGTGCTTTGACATCAAACGATACCATTATGTGGTTTTTTGGGATGTTATAGGTCTGCAGGTGGTTTATTAATTCCGAGGAGTTTTCAATTCCCAGGTTTTCAAACTTTTTGTAGGTTTTCAGTTTGTTTACTAACCACTTAGCAATGTGGTAAGTGGGTGAGTTAATGCCATTGATAATGGGTCTCATACTATTGTCATCTTGTGTACTTTTGGTAAGCAGTATAATCTTGGTAAAGTGGGGTTAGCAGACTTAAGAAAGTATTTTTCATATGTTGTAAGGGTGTTGTTAACAGAGAAATCCCTGTATCACACCGTTTTGGACTGAAAACCACAACATTGGCCATAGTATAAAGTTGTTAAAACCCCTCACCACACCAATAGAATTGAACATCTGGAATAAAATACACATCATTAAAAACAGCAACGTCATTAATTTTGAAATCCCGCCTGTAAGCAATGTGTTAAAACTTTGTGCCCCCAACACCAGATGGCAACAGGGTCAGAATTCGCAGGATGAGGAAGAAGAGGACATGGGAGAAAGCGACCCTTAGTCACCCAGTCGCTGACGATGAGGACGAATGCCCTCGAAAACGTTTCTGTTTTATGTAACTTTAATTAGTGAAGGTGAGTGTAAAAAAGTATGACTCATCTACACCATGACAAATACTTCACTGTTAATAATGCTTCTGTTTTTAATCTTTTATATCCTCATGTTGAAGGAGTTGGTCAAAGAAATGTTGCACAAGAAGAAATCCTTCACTTGGAAGAAGATCCTGGAAGCAGCAGCCATGGTATTGCTTGCACTATCAGCATATCCCATTGGACTGTTTTGAGAGCATTAAAAGAATTGCTATGATCTTATCATACTCAGTGTGTCCAGTATCTCTCAAAAGTAGATTATGCGCCAAAGATAGCATTTTCTGAATGGTTTCTTCAACAAGGAGGGGACTTTCCCCTTAAAATTCTTGTAATGGATGAAGGAACGTTTACCAGAATTGGAGTAACTACCATAATGCACACACCTGGACTTATGACAATCCACACACAATAAAACAAAACAGCTTTCAGCACAGATTTTCTGTAAATGTTTGGGCAAAAATAATAGTAAACACAGTAATCAGTATGTGGATTCTTCCTCCAGTTTTGACAGGTGCCATCTATCCAGTTTCTTCAAGAAATGTTACCAATTCTGCTTGAGGATGTTCCCATGGCAGTAAGAAATGCTGTGTGGCTATTACATGATGGCGCTTCTCCGCACATAAGTAGAGCTGCATGTGGCTACTTCACACCTATGTAGAATGCTGGATCGCTCAGAGTGGACCAATAAGATGGCCACCGAGATTGCCAGATCTAAATCCAATTGATTTTTTCTTTAGGGCAATATGAAAACTTGCTTGTACATATACAAGGGTAATCCCAAAAGTAAGGTCTCCAAAGCGCTGGGATCGCAGGGAAACTGTTTGTGTGGATGTTGGCCGTACTGCTTTTTTCCTTCCTCCCCCCACTCTCTTCCGAAATCACCGCACATCCCTTAGCGCCCTCAGTCTTGGCTTGACAGCCAGTTATAATGGAGCTCCCGTTAGCCACTACCGCCAGGTGCGAAGTTCGCGCAGTTATTTGCTTTTTGAGTGCAAAAGGGGTTAAACCTGTCGAAATTCATCGACAGTTGATGGAAGTGTATGGAGAGTCTTGTATGGATGTCAAAAATGTCCGCAAGTGGTGTAGAGAATTTGCAAATGGTCGCACGGAAATTCATGATGAGGAAAGATGCAGGAGACCGTCCATTTCTGACGAAACAATCACAAAGGTTGAACAAATTGTGCTTCAAGATTGGCGGATCACTCTCGATGAGCACTGCATTGTTGTTCCTGAGATTTCTCGAAGCACTATTCATCGGACTTTGATTGAAGAGTTAAAATTTCAGAAGGTGTGCGCAAGATGGGTCCCAAGAATGCTGACAGAAGATCACAAAAGGCAATGCGCTGAAACTTCCCGCCAATTCCTTCAACGCTATGCAGACCAAAAGGACAACCTTTTGGATTCAATAGTCACGGGTGATGAAACCTGGGCTTTCCACTTCACACCTGAGACCAAACATCAATCACGTGAGTGGCGGCATTCCAGTTCACCCAAGCCATGAAAATTCAAGAGAACACAGTCTGCCGGTAAAGTCATGGCAATTGTATTTTGGGATCAAAAGGGGATATTGTTGGTCGACTTTATGGATCCTGGGACAACAATAAATGCCGACAGGTATTGTCAGACATTAAAAAAACTCAGATGGGCAATTCAGAACCGTAGAAAAGGAATGTTGAGCAAGGGCATAAGCCTTCTCCATGACAATGCTCGCCCCCACACCGCCCGTCAAACCATGAATCTTCTGCATCAGTTTGGATGGGAAACCATCACCCATCCACCGTATAGTCCAGACTCAGCACCCAGTGACTACCACTTGTTTCCCAAGTTGAAAGAACACTTGGCTGGAAGGCGCTTCAGTGACGATGATGAAGTGAAAAATGAGGTCCATCACTTTTTTTAAGAGCATGGTGGCAAGCTGGTATGACATGGGCATACAAAAACTGCCACAGCGTCTACAAAAATGCATCGACTGACATGGCGATTATGCGGAAAAATAGACAAATGTTAAAGCTTCAAAACTATGTACCATTTGTTGACAATAAAAGTTTCTTTGTATTTTAAAAAAAATTGGAGACCTTACTTTTGTGATTACCCTCGTAGAAATGCCTGATGTGAAAATGTTGCAAGAAAGAATACTTCGGGCAGCAGCAGAAATAAAAAAACCTGGATGTACTTCATAGAGTGCAGCACAATTGGTGAAAACATTGTGAAGTATGTGTGTTGGTGAGGGATGCACATTTTGAACATTTTTATAAACATTAAAAATAAATTCTCATTGATTTTCTTTGTCTTGCTTTCACACAGAAAGTTTCTCAACCTTTTATTTGCCTTTATAAATAAGTGTTCTTATTAATAATTTGCATAATATTGTAAACGTTTTCTCAGTTGTAAATTTTGTATGATATTTAGGTTACATTACAATCATGTGCAATTGTCTGTTTATTTGTATACCAGAAGTGTTTGTTCATTGCCATAGTAGCAGAAGCTGAATAATTAAAAATTAACCTGTTGAATGTAAAGTGAACCTATTGAATTTGCTATGTTGCGATACTGTGCAAAATAATATAGTAATTATCTCAAGAACGGAAAGCTATATGGAAATAATGTATTAAGGAAAAACACTCAATATGTGCTCTTTCATAGCTTAAAAGGATAATCATAGGTTACCTTCCACAATGTGTAAGAATAAAGAAATATGCATAAATTGCTTGGAGAGCTTGTATAGAGCAATGGTAGAATACAATATGTTATGGAGTGGAAATAAATGACAATATAATCAACGCTTGTTTGAATTACCAAAGATTAATTTGATAGCTCGTAGAAGAGATGATAGCAGATGGGAAACTCAAAAGGATTCTGGAGGAAAGTAAGCAGGAGGAGAATATAAGATATTGAGAGACAAGAGATATGATCAAGTTTTGGGAATAAGAGTTCCTTGGGATTGTACAGGATAATAAAGACTGGATAAGGGGGAAGTACCTTGACATTTGTGGCAAGCAAGGGCTGGAGGGATAACCATGGGTGCAAACATGAGCACTATATCTTACAGGATTTGGAAACAGCAACATGTAAATATATGTTATGAGTGCAGAAACAGAAGGAATGTTTCATTATTTGGTGCAATGCAAGGAAACCTATAATTGGGGAGAAAGTATCTGAAATCCAAAGTACAATACAATGGAAAACAATACATATCAATAAAAATGTTGACAGATAAGAAAAAAGATAAAAGTGGATGTTTAGTAAACGTAAGAGGGAAATGGATTAGAAAAGTGAAGAGAGTAAGAGAAAGATTTAAGCAGTAAACAGGGCTCTCATCATGTTGATGACCAGGGAGTAATGACATATTGGGGTCCTAGGGGGAAAGAGATTGTGTCACTCTCATTATAAGAAATATATAAAATTTGTCATATTTTGGTAAGGAAATAAATAAATAAGTATTCTATTCTAAATACTTGAATAGGAATCCTTTTTTTCTAGTTTTAGTGTATTTAATGGATAACCTTCTATGGATACACTTACATTTAATGCATGATCCAAACACTTACCTCTTGGCAGGTCTTCATAACTACAGCGATTCTTGAGATAAGATCTGCCGCCTGTTGTCGAACTTTAGCTGATTTATTGTTTAGTCGCCACAGAATTGTGCCGCAAATCTGTGGCAAATATGGCTTCACACGTTTTCCCAACTGATTTACAATAGTCCCGAAACCGTTCAGCATAACTACATCCTGAAAATGTAACACAAACATATATTAATAACAAACAAACAACCTTTTACTGCTCACAGAAATGAAAATAGCATATTTTATTTAACTTGCAATAGCCAACTTTGAATAAAATCTATTTTTCCTCTGTTGTCTAACAGTTGTTTGTGAGAATATGTTCAAACTTTCTCAACATTTTATATTTCCTGGTATATTCATATTTTGATTTAAGATATAGTTTTGCAATAACTTACTTGAATCACTCCATCCATATCATGACATGCATATACAAAGCAATCAACCCAAAAAATTTAAAGATATAGCAGAATTTTCATCTTTTCAAAACACCTTTCTGCATGGTTTATAGCAATAAGATGGCTCTAAAACATCTGTGACAAGTTGCCAACAGTAACCAGCAAGCATATAGGGTCTCATTTGCCTTTGTTTCACCTCTTTGCTCTAATATGTTGTGATGAATCCTTTCTTCATGCTCATCACTGATGCCACTTGTATTCGATGGAAAAAAAAGAGTAATTGAAAAAGAGACTCACTGCATCCGGTTAATTTGTAGATCCTCAAAAAATTTACACATACCAATTTACAGACAAGCTAAGTCATTTCCTCAAACTAAGTGAGAGTACCTTCGGGTTCAGCTTCTTCTAATAGAACTTGTATTTGTGGGTCTATTAAGATATCTTTCTTTAGTTTTGCCTCCTGTTATGCAGAAGCCTTTAAGCCGAATTTCAACACAGCTAAGAAGAGTAGACATTCTTCAGGATTATGATATGTGAGCAATGCAATATTATAGAAAGCAATTGTTAATTTTTTCCATAGAATGGTGAAATTTAGTATGCATGTTTTGCAGACCATTGTCTACATGGTCAGCTACTTATTGACTGCCAGTGTGAATTTTCGGTGTAAGAACTCAGGATGTGCTACCAGTGTATGCTTGAGAAACAAAAGATTATGTTTTCTCATGGGATGTCAAAATTCATTAGATTATCCTCTAATTTCTTTATATATATATATATTTTCTTCCATTATACTAAGTTCGATGGCTCTATTGACCAGTTTAAGCAACTTTCTCTCTCTGCTTATCTTATGGTTTCTTTTCCAAAAGTGCGTTCAGAGATTTTTCTGTTTGCTTATTAAAATATGATGGAAATGCTCTTTAAGATGGGTTTCACGGTTTCTTTTAGCCTTTCCCATGTATAATTTTCCACATTTGAAGCAATTAATCCTGTGTATACCAGGTCTTTTTTTATTTTTATTTTAGAAAGGACACTATTTTAATTGAGATAAATCAAATTTTTCTGTGTCTGTTATACGGCATCAAGAAAATGATATAATCTTTAAAGATTTTCTTATTCATTAAATAAATAAATATTTTATTGTCATTAAGCTTATTACAGCAAAGCAAAGTTTTTAAAGATGATCTCTTTGTTAAGAGGGTGTGTAGTGTCTGTGCTTCACTGTTTGTTAATAAGTTTCAAGTATTTCAAAGAGCTAAAATTAAGGGGTCAAAATATAAAACTTTGGAAAAATAGTTGTTATAATTACCTCTGTTGTTTGTTCTTGGAATGCATATAGAATACCATCGATAAGCTGTTCCTCTAGCCTAGAATCAATATCGGCTGCACCTAGGTTCCCCATTATCTTCTCTATTGTTTCCATTACCATTTTACGGTACTGTTCATTTTCATCCTTAAGGTCATCCACCACACGGTTGATTATTTCCGATGCTCCAACTTTGTTGGCAATTTCTACTGTAGTGTCGACAAGCTGGAATAGAAAAGGAACGTATTTCAACATCATTCAACATAGTTTGCATTTACAACACATCATGTCAGAAAATCATAAGAAAAATTATAAGAAAGGACCTAAAACACAAACAAGAAGTTCCATCATTATAATTCACAACTGAGCTAATAATCTGCTTAGCAGAATATGACATATCATCATCTTTTGCTTTGCTTAACGATCCTTTGTTTATTTTTTGAATACCACTGAATCTAAGTTGCATTCAAATTATCAAATAACAATGCAGCTTGAATATATGCAGTCTCAAATATAAGATAGCACTTGAACTTTATGAGAAAATCTGCAAAGTTCATGAATCTTTGATATAGATGACCTCTAGTTCAGCTATCATCCAGCTCATGACATGAAAATTCCTTCTTGTCCAATTCCGAAAAAATCCAGGAGATTTGGAAGTTTTTAGGGCATATCATCTAAGGGGGGTACAATTGCCCTAAATTTCACATTGATAAATCTTTTTTGGGAACCCACAGTTTTGGAGACTGTTGTCTCCAAAACATGTCCCAGTAAGTTGTGGTATAGAAAGTGAAACTAGAGTAATAAGGTGAATCATTCACACTAGGATGATTAAATACGATTATAAGCTATTATTGTGCACAATGTCATTCCAACGGTGTAACTGCGAATCTGTATTTTGCAGAGAAGTTGATTATACAATGCTTTTTTGACTTTAAGCTCTCATAATCGCTTATTTTAAAGGATTTCAATATAAAATGATCAAGAAATACTTAAGCCTGCATTGCTTTCAATCAAATTGCATAATGTAATGATAGGTTTCTTGCCCACGCTGGAAAACTATTTTTACAACTTTAACAGAGCAGAGACAAAATACAAAAGTACTATGGGTGCACAGTGAGAGGAACTTGAAATGCAGGAAAAGGAGCATGAACAACTTCTGAGAGCAGGTGCAATGCATCCTCCCTATTCTGGAGCAAAAACCATGGGGTGTTATGTATTGCATAAAATAGAGTAGCACTAACAGAATTAGCTAGAAAAGAAAGAAAAGGAATGTTGGTTGAAAAGAGTTTTGAAATACTGATACAGGAATCTGAATACAGAGGATGATAGTATAATTCAAACTTGTATAAACTACCAAAGAACAATTTTGCACAATGACTGGTGGAAGAGACTGAAACAAACATTGGAAGAGATTGGTATGGGTGATGAATGCTGAGGGAGGGAGAAAATAATAGCATTCTGGGAGAAAGTAACAAGGAGAATAGAAGATATTGTCAAGACGAGGTATGATCAAGTTTGGAGAATAAAAGTTGTACAAAATAATAAAGAATGGGTAAGGAGAAATATGTTGACGGTTGTGTTAAACTAAGGCGAGAGGATTTGCTTGGATGCAAACAGGAGCAGTGCGTGTTAAAATGATTTAGAACAATAGTTTGGAAAATGCATTGTGTGGGGAAACAAAGGGTATGTTTCATTGTTTGATGTTGTGTATGGAAACAAATAGTAAAGAGGTCGTATGTAGGATCTGAAGTGAAATAAAATGGGAAACAATATCATAGAGGAAAGAGAAAAAGTAGTTAAAACAGGGCTCTAACTCATGGTGACAACCAGGAAGTAATAAAATGTTGGGGCCCTCAAGAGAAATGTATCAGCCTCATTGTAAGAAATGTATATAATCATTTGTTATACTTTTTGCAGTGAGAGATTGAAATTGTTTGTAGTGAAGGTTCAAGCTATAGTATTTTTAGCTATGAATGTTGCACTGTTGTTTTCCTCTTCCATATTAGATCCCTGCAAACTGTTCTGACTCCTTGTGATACACACCATGCTGCTCAATAAAAAAAAAAAAAAATTGTTTCATCACATTAAATCATGATTCTTTTTTATTTTCACCTACAGATAAATTTAGCAGCTGGAATTACTTGAGAAGTACTATAATTACTCATACCTGTCTGTAGTTTCTACGATCAAGTGCCATGCGATGATTCCAGAAATGCTTGAAGAAATGTGGTAGGATCTCATCTTTGATGTACTGTGATTCTACACCATCTGTTCCACAACACTGTTTCACTACTTTTAATACAATCTTCTTCATTTCTTCATCAGGAGATTGAAACTCTCGGATCAGAATCAACATCACTTCTCTGGTATAGTAGTTGGCATACTCAGCATCCATAAGTGGGATCAAGTAACCAATAGCTTTCAAAAAGGCAGCTAAGCCCTGAAACAGTCATTCAATGAATTGATTTAGCTTGAAGATAATGACAAATAAGATCTACTGACAAAACAATATTTGCATTAAGAATGTGAGATTTACTCCTCAACCACTGCTGAGTTAGTAAGGGCCAAAAAATCCTTTTCAGATATATATAACATTCTTTCATTCAATTTTACATATACTTTTAATCTAGTGCTTGTGATATAACATGTATATGAAATAGTGTATACCTTTCTTAATCAAAATCTATGGTGCATAAGAGCATAAATAATAAAAACTCAAAAGCTGCAAGATACTTCTTCAAAGAATATTAAAAAGAAAAGATAATGAAGAGAAGTGGTGATGAAGACATTTAGATTTCTTTTGCAGATGATTTTCTTTTTTGTGTGGTTTTATCTACCTTTATGTTAAATATGTGGCACATGCTTCCATACTTAAGACTCAAAGGAAAAATGTTTCACTGGAAAGGATACAGCATGTGGACAACCAATTACACATGTTTTATTCTTGCAACAGGAATAATATAGTGAATTATTACTAAAAATGTTTAGTTACACTTGTTTAATTATGCTAAGACCAAGAGGGAGGAGAAGATAACAAATGAGAAATAAAATAAATGTCATTTCCACAGGATTTATGAAATTGCCAAACAATATTTTAAATTGTTTGAAATAATGTAAATAGTTTTACTAAGTAATGTTAAAGTAATTTTACATATCATTAATTGTTATTTTATCATTTGGTATTCAAAATATTTATTGTAATAAAACAATGTATAAGTAAATAACGTAAATATAAATAACAAAAAGGTAACAAAAACGAAGTCCTGCTAGTTGCTAAGGTAAAATCAATAAGTATAGAACCTTTTCTTCAAGATGGCTAAATGGTGGAGAGGTGCCACAGATTAAATAATTATTATTCATCAACATTACCAAAGACGTCAAAAAGGACAAATAAGGTAGTAATATACTTAAGGTATTCGAATCATTAATAGTTAATAAATGCAATAACGAGTTGAGAATTGTAAAAAGACAAGTTGTTATACTCCCAATGACATATACAAAAACAAATTATTTGTTGTAATAATAAATTTCACTATTATTATTATTATTATTATTATTATTATTATTGAAAAGAGTAAAAAATTGTTTAAAACCAGTAATGTGAGTCAACATATATATTATTATCTACAAATAAATGATTGAAAATAAATACTACATTGAATAAAGCCAAAACTTCATTTTATCACTGTTGTCAACAAAATAATTACCAAACTAAATGCATTACAGCACGTGAGTTATATTGGTTTGCCATGTATAGATTTAAGAACCTATCAAAACCCAGGACAACAAACTCTGGGACAAAGATAACTCATCCGGGAACATATGTAACAAAACCTTTGCCACACTGTTACATAGAGCTCGCTGCAGCATTCTAAGGAGATCGACAATGAAACCAGGGCATCACACCAAGAGGCACCATTACAACCCATTGCAAATGGTGACCATCCATTATTATTTCCACTGCACTCTAATGTAATTGTTAACCTGCAGTGTGTTATTTTCCTCCCAGCAGCATGTGTACAACTGGACAAAAAAATCTGGATCCACCTTTTGGCCTATTGCTGCTTTAGTGTGAATTACGAAATGTCTCAAAAAGCTCTATGCCATGGAACTGGATTATTTATTATTTTTACTTTCGCTACTATTTACCTACAGTAAAAAAAGGGGGGGGGACAAAAAGTTGAACTTGATATTTAAGTTCAGTGTCTTCCAAAAAAGTGACACAAAGATTTTCAAGTAAATCCCCTTACTCCAAACTATACTTTAAATTGTAAAATGCTTTTTATTTTTTCAAGAATGATTTTATTAAAATACTATATGCTTAAGGTATTTGTATGACAAATAAAATGTATATCTTGAATTTTCTGTGAATAGCTTGTGAAGTTTTCTTCATTTTGAATGACTTTTGCATACTTGATTAATCATAAGAGATAGACAAAATCTTACTACACAAAAAATGTCTTTTTTTTCTCATGGTCCTGCAAAGAGCATGGAATTTCAAAGTCATCACATAGCAATCCACTTTTTAAAACTCTGCTTATTGCTTTACTTACAGTATACTTCTTACACCCACAATGAACTGTAAAAAGCAAGCTTATCTCTATCAACAAGAAGTAGATAGGCTGGCCCTCATAGCCCAGTTGGTAGAGGACCTGCCTGCTGTACAAGGGGTCGTGGGTTCGATTCCTGGAGAATGGGAATTTTTCTCTAATCAAGACTATTCCCTATCCTCCCCAGAGTCTGGAAGTATGAATGAGAGTGTCAATGTGTGTGATCTAAACTAATGACACGACGAGTCAGGCGTGTCTCTGAATAACAAACAGGAGACAGCAAACCAACCTAAGGTGTTATTCGATCCATGCCGATGAGGTGCATCGCACATGGGAAGATGTGTTGCTAATGGAGTCTCTAAGATACCTGACAACCTCTCAGTCTTACCCAGACACACAGAGCTCTGTCTGGGCGACTTGAGTTATCCGTAGCAAATCATGGGAACTACAGTAGATCCAAGTTCCATTAAACTGGGGGGGGGGGGGTCTTTATTAGGGGGGACCCTGAGAGTATTAATACCAAGGTTGAGGCAGCTGGGCCCTCAAAATAGGATCTTGGTGCTGAGATCAAAGTAAAGGACACAGGAACTGCTGCTCCCGGAAATGTGGAGAAGCAGGCCCTATATCTAAAACCGGGTGTCCCTTTAGGAACACGCATTAATCAGACTGAGGCTGGAGCCCCATTAGGGAACCTTGCCCGAGTGTTGTATATCCCAAAATGACCTGGGATCTTAGGAGAACTGGACTCTATGGGAAAAGGCTCAAGTGAGGCAGGGTAGGTCAAGATGATTTCGTTCATACAGCTTAACCTGCAACACAATATTACTGCCTTGCAAGTTCTCTCAAGTAACATAACGAGGTATAAAATAGAAGCTGCCATATACAAGAACCCTGGCTTTAAAAGGGCCGTATCATGCAACTAAATATAAAAGATTTTACTATCTTCAGTGCTTCGTCTGATGTAAAACCTAGAACATGAGTCCTAACAAGACTCATTAATACCTGGAGCCCTACCAGGATTTCTTACTAAAGACCTGGCAGCAGTCCTAGTGAGGTATGAGGAGTGCAGAGTGCCACGTCAGGTGGTAGTCTGCTTGGCCTATTTCCCCAAGGAGCCACTACCCCCTCAGGAGCGTAATGACCTTGTGATTTATTGCAAGGATAGAAACTTCAACCTGTTGATTTACTGTGACTCCAATGCCCACCATAGCCTTTGGGGTAGCACAGACATCAATGATAAGAGGACAGAAGTTGCTTGAGTATCTGAGTTCTACAGATCTCAAGTTTGCGAACCAGGTAGGTATACTCTTTAAGTTCATCCTATACTGTGGTAATAACTTCCAGGGAGAAGTGGGACCCAGAGACCGGGTCTCTCCCGAAGGCAGAGGGCAGGACGTGGTTCACGGACAGTTTCCGCTCAGGGGCAGGACTGGAGCTGGGGCCTATGGAACTAAAACCAGGCTTGTCATTCCCCTTGGGTGATTTGCTGCAGTTTTCCAAGCTGAGATCTATTTGATCTTAGCCTGTGCTATGTATATTTACACTACGCCATGTGGATGAACGGATGTGTACATCTGCTTGGATAGTATGACAGCTTTGAAAGGCCTTAGTGTGATTAAAACCACATCCAGACTGGTGTGGCAATGCAGAATATGTTGCATAGACTATATACCAGCTGCATGGTTACACTTCTTAGGTTCTGGGGCATACTGGAATTACAGGAAATGAAATGGCAGACACTCTTGTGAAGAGGGGATCAGAGCTTGATTTTACTAGGCTAAGCCCTTTTGCAAGTGTCAGCTAGTAATGTTAAGTATGAGATAACCCAGCTTGCCAGGCAGGACCATGATTTAATGTCGGGGCCTGACCGGAAAGTGAATTTCTCCTGAATTTGACCAGAGTTAAGCTCAGAAAGGTGGTGGGCTATCTTACGGGCAACAATACTCTGCGCAGACCTCTATGTAGTGGGTCTTACACAAGACTCGTAGGAAATGTGCGAGGGACTTTGAGACATCCCAGCATATGCTATGCAAATGCAAAGGCTTCGCTGTGCATAGTTATGTATCCTTAGTGCCCTTTTTGGAACCTGAGGAGATAAGAAGGGCAGATATAAAGGATGTAGTCCATTTCATATGGACCATTGGACTACAGTAATGCCGAAATAAGAGGCACAATGGGCTCTTAGCCTGCATGCAAGGTCTCTTTAAGAGGCTACTCAGTTAACATCATCATCGTGTGTGATCTAATATATAAAACCCAAAGAAAAAAAATCTGATGTGTTACACTCACATGACTTTCTCTACTCTTGTACAAACTATTATTCTCCATCTATTTCATATTAATCGAGATAAACATTTGGAGAAACGATCTTTTGACATGCAAAGAGAATTATATTTTACATAGCGACCAGCTCTAAAAATATTTGACTATCGCTTAAGGCGTACTATGTTCCCCTTGTTTTGTATTTGCAAGGGCAATATAGAAATACAGTAGCCTTTAAGCATAGACATATCACTTAATAGCTGGTTGCTAGGTGCAGCACCATTCTCTTTGCCACAGATTAATACTCTTTGCATATCCAAGACAAAAAAATGAATAACGAATTCCCATTTGAGAGAATAAGTATTGAAAAATTTAAGGGAATAACAAGCAATATCTCGAAAATGGTTCACTCAACAAAAAAAATGTATACGACATAAATTGTGTATTTTAACACGATCTACATTTTTTGTGTAGTAAAATTTTGTCTATCTCTTATGGTTTACCAGTTATGCAAAAGTCGTTCACTATGAAGAATACTTTTGGAGACATTCCCAGAAAATTCAAGATATACATTTTATTTGTCATGAAAATATCTTCATATGATATTTTAATCAAAATCGTTACGAGCCATTTTTGAGAAAATTAAAATTTTCGAAAAATCTTCCATGTAAAGGGTACTCTGGGGTGGGGGGATTTTCTTGAAAACCTTCGTGTCGCATATCTTGAAGATACTGAACCCAAATACCAAGTTTGGTGTCTATCCGACTGTTTGTTTCTGAGTTATGCTGTTCTCTCTCTCTCGCACACACACACAATGTTTCCAAAAATGCTTTTTTTGGATTCAGGGGGTCCCAAAACATATATTTCCGGTGAAATCTCGGTATCGAATATTTGGGTGGAATACAATACGTAAGTAGAGAAAGTAAAAAACAGAAATCCAATGGCAACAGTATATGAGTTAACACCATTGCCGATAGGCAATATGATCCAAATGTATAAGGCCGCCAATATGACCACTGCAGTTAAAAACAGGGTATAAATGGGATAAAAAAAGATATATACAGTAGAATCTCATTAGTACGTTTTTGCAGGGACCTAAGGATTTGGACGTCATAGGCAGGAAAACGTGTTAACGAAAATGCAAAATCTGCAATTTAAGAACATAGGTAATAAAAATCTAATAATTACTACGTCTCCATGGGCAATTTAAATCGATTTTGAGTACAATTTCATACTGAATACGATCCGCGTTTCCATGTTAAATTCAATATGTTTAAATGGATTTGGATACACAAAGCCTGAGAATAAATAATTCAAGCTTTTATTTTGGTCAACTTGGATTTTTTAGGTTATGAATGTTTTTGAGAAAATAAATTGCGAATTGTGGAAGCGGCAATAGAGGTTTTGCTGTGTGTTTTATTACATACGTGATAACAATTTCTGCTAAAAAAGAAAAAATTATGAGCGTGCATCGTGTTACGAGTACAATAGACGATATTATCTTTGGTGTATACAAGACGATTTGAATACGGAGGTGTTTCCATGCAACAAATTTCGTTCCGGTCCTCTTCTGATCCTATTTTCCAAGAGAAAAGTTTTGTTTTAGTATTTTTCCCTTCTTTAAAAGCAGTTTCAATCAATTTAGGTTTGCTAACAATCGTGTTTAAGGTTGATGGAGGAATGTTTAACTTCCGCACTATATTGACATGTTTTATATTTGGATTGTGATTACACCAAGGATTTTCAGTTTTTCACTGTTGGTTATTTACCTACCACACTTTCTTTTTTTCTTGTAAATGAAAAATTAAAATACAATCCATGGTTGTTTGGTCATCACTCAACATTAGAAAAACTATCGTTAGCGTTTACCACGCCAAGGTAAAGTATTCTCTATCCCGCCCACAGAAATCGTGTCACACAAATATTTAAATGCATGTATGTGATTGGCTGCCGATTTCCACCCCGTGACCAAGGATTGACCAAAGTAGCAAATGAGGACGTCAAACTATGAACGTGTTAAACGCCTACTCCCACTGTTCCGATCAAGGATTGGCCAAAACAGTGAATGAGGACGTCAAACTTCAAACGTAGTAAGCGGGACCGGGAAAACGCACTAAGCAAACATTATTTATTATATTTGGTGATTTGGTACTGGGACTTTTATAATTCAACGTAATACACGGGAAAACGTGTTAATGAGGAACGTGCTAACGAGATTCCACTGTATATATATTTTATCTGTATTACATTCACATGATTTTCTCTACTCTATCGTTTATTATTGGCTAGCAAACTACTCTTATGAAAGCTTCTTTTCATATCCACTTCATTATAATTGAGATAAACTTTTGCAGAAATAGCTACATACAAGTTTCCCTATAGACACCAAGGGCACAGTGATAGTCGAATGTTTAAGAACTGGACACTATACGCTGACCTTAAAATTCCATACTGTTTTCATGCAATCTCACAAAACAACTGGAAATCAACAGGACTTGAAAATAATGACAAATATTGAAAAGTTCAAGCCTTAATAATGGATATCCCAGAAATGTCTTAAGCCACAAAAAAGTTATTTTAAGTAAATCGTGTGTTTTAAGGGGACTGGGCAGTGATTTGGGCTCCAAAAATTTTATCTTGCATCTTAAAAAAGTAGAAATCTTCAACTTTAAAAAACAAACAAAAAAAACTGCACGCGCACTTTATTCGCATGCACACACCATAATGCAACACAATACATACACAGACCTTTTTCTAAAAATGCTTTTTTTGGACTCAATGGCTCTTGAAACATGTATTTCTGGTGAAATCTCAGTATCAAATTTTTGGGTGGAATGAAAAACTTCTATCTAATATGTAAATGAGAGAGAAAGTAAAAAAAAAGTAGATAGAAGAGTAAGGTTTTGTAAGATTAGTTTGTAGAAAAGTAATGAAAATATATGTGAATGCAATACATCAGACATTTTAATTTTAAACAACTTTTGTAAACCACAGAGGGTTAGTAAAATGGACTCTTCAATCCCTTAATTTAACAGTTGCATACTAATAATGGGGTAGCTGAATGACACCAAGTTATTTTTTTTTCAAAAATATCTGTTTTTATATTGCAAAATTTGTTTTGTGCTCGAAGTTCAGCATGTTGAATTTGTTAGAAGCACAGTATGTTGAGAAGTATGTAATTTCTTCCGCAATAATGAGCCACCTAAAAATCAAGAAAGTGGTGAACCTGATCTTCCTAAATTCAAGTAAACATCCCTTTATAAGCTATTACTTGAGATGGGCTTCAAATTCCACAAAAGAAATGGCAAAATCATCCTTGATGATTGTGAAAATACATTGTTTTGGCAAATGAAATCAAATGGATGAAGGGAAAAGTTGTATCATATGACCAGGACATGGTTAAAGTTACTCATATTTTGGGTGGGTTGTATGCTATTCCCAGTCTTCTAGTACCAATCACATCACACCATCTAACTTAGATTTTTTCTTCTTGACTTTTTTCATTATACCATTTCTAATAAATGCCCCAACTCTGCCAGACCTCTCCATCGTGCCCTCTTTCTCCTTCCTGTTTTATTAATAAATGTGAAACCTGTCATATCTATTTAATCGTCTTCTTCCAACCATGCTTCAGCTACAGCTTAAATCTGGGTTTCCTTCAAAATGCTTCTGACATGACCATGATCATTCCTCTTAGAAACCCTCACAGTTTCAAAAAACAAGTCTTATAACCCTCTGCCCTCCAGCTTTTTTCTACTGTGAACCCACCCTGAATCTGAATTCCTTCAGTTTCCTCCAACTTCTACGGACGACACCCTCAGGCCCTTTCTTCTCTCTTTCTTGCTCTTTCCCCATATATTTCTATTCTCAATCTCCCCCTGGACCTCCTGCTCAATTTTGAATCAATTCCCTTGGTCTGTTGAGATGACGCTAGATGATCTATTGGAGTAATTGGCCTCTCCTGTATTTCCATGTGCCAGCTGTCTCACTTGCTGTGTTAGCCTTCCATGGTAACGTCATTAGCTCGCCCACCAGTTGATTGTGACAGCTCTCCCCTTCCTTCACTGGTGGTATACACTCGCTCAATAGGTCTGTTACATCATTCCTTGAATTGTTCTTAAAATTTGCCGGTTCATCTCTTCTCTCCCGCTATTGTTCCATAATTCCCTCTCATTCTCAGCTTCTGCTTTTTCGTCTAGGCAAAGCTGAAAATGTCGTATATATGGTTGTCTTCAATTCG
The DNA here is from genome assembly GCA_030765065.1 of Deroplatys truncata. NCBI lineage: Eukaryota > Metazoa > Arthropoda > Insecta > Mantodea > Mantidae > Deroplatys > Deroplatys truncata. The sequence goes on from CM060978.1 coordinate 214,977,157, forward strand.
CTTGGGGCTTCTTGAGTTGTTGCACTAATTCGGATTTTACTTTAAGTTGCTCAACTGACTAATCCGTGTTAATGAATATATGTGTTCCCTTTAACATTTTGGTTCAGCTTAACACCTCGTAGACATTTGTGATGATATAAATCTGGCGATGATTGTCCTTCCCCTATGTCTTCCTATCCTGTAAGCATCTGCAATCTGCCATCCATACAACTTCATTTCCAGCTTTCATTCTAAAACTTCTATCACTTTTTAAATAGGCCAAATCCCTCTTCTTTCTTCTATACCCAAAAATACCAGATTTAATTTTTGAAATTTCTCTTCCATTTTTTTTATCCTTATCTTGAAATACTCTATTTCTAGTCATTCCTTGAATTTCCTGCTTGATTTCTTCCCTAATTTCCTTCATAACTGCATTCATTTTATTACTTATATGCATCTCAACCCTTCCATCTGACAATCTGCTCTAAAACTGTCTGTTCCTCAAATGAATCCTGGATTCATTTCTATGCCTCCAATCACACTAGCAGTCATGATAACCATTATGACAAATACATTGATTTTTCCTCCATTTTTGGATACTCTATGGTCCCTTAATTTCTTGTTTCCAAAAGAGCAATTCTAGCTCTATATGTACTTATGTCCACTCCCATTGTTTCTTAATTCCTTTTTGCTCTACAGAACCGGAGTTCTCACCACACACAACCATCTTCTTCAACAGTTAGCTTAGCGCTCTCTTCTAAAACATGTAAAAAGGTTAGTGGAAGCGAATATGTGATTACGGTCATTCAATTAGAGCAAGAAGGCAGAGGAATACATTTTGTGCTTTGTTTACATACGGAAAAATGAGCAATTCATTGTTGAGTTATAGCAATTGTTAGCAGCATATCCGCATATTGGTTTTGTTGTCTTATGTAATTAGTAAATATTGCTGTTAGATGGACTTTCATTCTGTAATGGAAAATCTTAATTAAGTTTTAAGAAATTCACATATCATTCAAAACCTAATACAAAATACAAAAAACTCATTGTTGTTTGTACTGTTTTGACTCTAGTAAATAAATACAGTAGACAAAACTCGATAAAAAACCACTAGATAAGAAATCCAGAATTTAGGAAATAAATGGTGCAAACTAAGACCTACATTGGTAAGACTTGGGTCAATTTCACAGTTTAAGCTTAAGCTGAAGCTTTAATAAGCTACAGAGCTGTATAAATAAGGTTTAAGCTTTATTTTACACTTTGCGAGATTCAAGTAGGGCAACCAAGTTTGGCTTTACTGAGCTGAACAACTCCACGGAACTGAAGAGTTGGTAATGCTTGCACATGTGCATCAACTGATCTATTTTTGTTTATGGCGATGCTGTTCCTGAAATAAGCTCTTTGAGTTATCCAGTAACGTATAGTTAAAATGATCATAACTTTACTTCTCAAGAAGTTGGCATTCTCCTAGAAGTTGTGAAGCAGCATGTAATAGAATGCAAGCAATCGGACAAATTACTATAGTAAGAAAAACCAAATGTAGGGAAGAAAACTGTGATGCAAAGAGTGGATTAGAATGATGTGAAACAATTTTCACAGCTCTGCATAATGTAGATTTTGAGAGCAAGTAAAATCTCCAGCTGCAATTAGCATGCTTCCACTTGTACATTGAGGCAGTATTTTTAACACTTAAATGATTTCAGTCTAATTATATAAAATATAAATTCAATAACAACCCGCCTTAAACCAATATGTATATGTAACGATATATAAAAAGGGTATATTACAGTCATATATGTTTATATTATTGAATACTATTGTATACATGTTCAATAATGTTATATGAATGCATTACGTAATTTAATAATGTAGGAGCTGTGAGAATAATAGTTAAAAGTTGCTAACAATGAGGTAACCTTGAGGCAATAATGAGTAAGAATGTTTAATAATGCTACTAGTCATTATTGGAGCAACAATAATGAAATTTTTATGACAGTTTATAAAATAGCCAATCAACAACCAGAAAAAGCTTTAGTTAAATGAAGGTATTCTATTGGAGTAGGATTAGTCAATCAGAAACTGAAAAGAAGAAAATTTTACAAATTTAGAGTTCAGTTGCCTGCAGACGTTACTAACCAGACACAAAAAGTGTCCTCAAGAAATTTAATACATATTCGTGTGAGACAAAAAATAGTTTACGTGTTAAAAAGTGCAAGTAATTAATTAAAGAATCTCACAGCTCTCTATATCAGTGAAGTGTTATTTAAATCATGTCAAGCATTAATAAAAGGAGTGAAGCAAAAATATAATCTGTGTAAGCCTACATTCTTGTTGCACCACGATCCTGCCAAGACATTCATGTTTCTAAAAAAACAATAATACTGACGCAGCCGAGGCAAACATAAATATATAATATTTAAAAGAAACAGAAAACATTACAAAGTTAATATTTTTTTAAACTTGGGGCAAAGGCCACCTGAAAGAACATTTGGGGCGAAGGCTACCGGAAAGCGGGTACTATACGTGCGGTTGCAACTACTTCAAGTGTTCGGCTCCCCAACAATTGAAATATAATACAACTCCTTCAATACAACCTTCTTCAAATTAACCCAAATGTCAAAAGAGATGCATTGCTTTGATGAGAGGACTTTGTTGCTGAAATATAAAGTAATAATTTTAGATGTGACAACAATGAGTATGAGAAAGTATACAATAAAAGCACGAGGTATAAATTTAAAATTTAAGTTTTGTTTACCAGTTGGTTTTATGCTTAATTCTATCATCAATAATTTTTAATGCTGATTAATTACTTAATTAAAACCTGTTGTAGATTTCTTGGCCATCTTATGTGTGAAAATGGTTTGGATGCATTGTAAACAGTCTAGGTCATCTTCTGTTGTAAATATGCGTTACAATAATTTGCATTTCATCACTGATATCATCTTCTTCAGAAAACAGGTGAATTCCTTAGCTTAAACCGCAGTTCAGTGTAGTTTAAGCCAAGCCATGTACATAAGCTGAGCTTATTGCTTGCACTCCACTGCAGCTTAAGCTTAAACTGTGCTACCAGGCCTAAAATAAGTGCAAAAGAACATCCAAGGGACTTAAAATTCAAACAAGTGGCTAAATCAGCCATTACTTATCATTTTTGGGAAGAACAATACAGGTAAATATAAATTTGGTGAAAGAAATACAGAATGATAAAGGGTTGAACATTTGGGAGAAAATTTACATAAACATGAGAAGTGTTTATGAATTTTGACACCCCAGAAGATATTCTGACCAAGTTCCTTAACACCAACACCAGAGCTACCTCACCTGAAAGCACTTTGGATCCATAAGTTGATGCTAGCTGACAATGTGAGCAACAGTCTCAAAACATGTACTAGTTGAACTAGATAAATGGAGCCAGTGAAATGTTAAACTTTAAATTAGAGAAAATTATACATTTCTGTATGGTAAATGTTACATTGGCTGTGTGTGGGCTAAGATGGAAGATGGAATCAGGTTTGTACAGCTCAGTGCCATGGCCGGGACTAGAATCATGGACCCTAAACTTGTTGTGGTTTGAGCCCGAATGTGCCTGGCAAAAAAGGTAACATTTCAGTCATGCCTTTTGTACAAATAAAATTAATAAAATATTTGGAATAATATCTGTAATTCCAAATTATTCATTCATAAACTTTTTGCTCTCACATTTTGTCCCTCAAGGTGTAGTATATGAAACCTCCATCTCATGGTGATTACAAAAATATGTACTGAAGAATACATATAAAATCCACAGCCTCATGAAACTCGTCCCTACCACTGGTATTAATTGGTGGAAAAATGGGCACTGTACGTGGCTTTAAACACAATGGCCTTTGGTGTGTGGAACTCTCTGAAATCCAGTATACGGTATGAAGATCAGGGACAGACAGTATTTGTGGGAATGTATTACTGCATATGTCATTAACTGATGTCACAATTGGTGAGATATATCGGTAAACATCTACAACTGTGTTTGGACTGTCACACTGAAAATATACTGTAATCCAATCTAAAGTAAGGGAATTTTGGGGCAATCTTTGTAAGTATCTGCAGAAATGAATGAAAAGTATACTGTTATCAAGTTTACATTTTATCATAAGCTTGCATTTTGCATTCATCAAATGGTAAGCCACAGGAAAGAGAAGAATTATTATTTTTTAATAACAGAATACCTTGATTAATGATAAGCCCAAGTAAGCATAGAGAACATGAACTAAGAAGTCACATAAATTATTAGCTTTGCTTACTATGCTGAATAAGCAATAACTGACAATGTAGTCCTAATAAACATGAGATTTTTAATTTCATTTATTTCTCAAATATCAGGATGCATCATTTTTGTGTTTAAATCATATAAAATTTACATTAATACCCCAAGAGTGCATCCTTTCTAAATTGGGTAAAGAAAGGAATACAAAAAATATTAACAGCAAAAAATGTTTGACTTAGTATCTGCTAAGCCATGACTGGTTTATATGCTTTTCTAAGCCTTTTGTCTTCAGTATAATACAATTAAATATAGTAAAATGTTCCTACCTTTCCTCTGTGTGTTCTGATGCCCTTCCACAAAGGTTTCAGAACAGAGTCAAAGCTTTCGATACCATATGGTGTAGCAGCTTCTGCCAATGCAGCAATGGCCAAGGCAGTGATAGTTCGCACCTTCTGCTGCTCATCCACAAGTCCTAAACAAATTTGAAACATTCATTATTAATGTCAATAACTGTCATTCAGAATTATGTAATGAGGGGAACAATGTAGTCTGCCTCCACATGGTGTTCCCTGGGTAACGCTAAATGGACTACAACACAGGCATGCTTCCCAAGCCAAAAAAGAATTTAAAAGAGCACTTCTTAGTGCTATTTTGGAATGCCGGTGGAATGAACCAAAGTAAAAACCAAGATAGACAATCTTTTAAGAGACAATGACATAGATGTATTCATCATAGCTGAAGCAAATAAAGGAAAAACTTTATCAATTTCCAAAATACAACACAAATATATTAGAAAAACACAGACAGATAGCAAGTGGCATACTTGCTGGCATTAAACATTGCATAAATGGAAAATTTGAAATTATAAAACAAATAAACCAAGATGACACTTCTGAAATAAGTTTAACAGCTTGTAAATAAAAACATAAATTTAAAATCTATTAAATATTAAAAACAGAAGCGTTATTAACATTGAAGTATTCATCATGAATTAGATTGAGTCACACTTTTTTACATTCACCTTCACTAATTAAAGTTACATAAAATAATACATAGGAAAAACTAAAAGAAACTTGGAAACCAGACTTAAGGAACACCAAAGAAACATAAAACTAAAACAAATAGAGAAATCCGCTGTATCACACCATTTTTGGACTAAACCACAACATTGGCCAAAGTATAAAGTTGTTAAAACCCCTCACCACACCAATAGAATTGAACATCTGGGAAAAAATACACATTGTCAAAAACAGCAACAACATCATTAATTTTGAAATCCCGCCTGTAAGCAATGTGTTAAAACTTTGTGCCCCCAACACCAGATGGCAACAAGGTCAGAATTCGCAGGATGAGGAAGAAGAGGACATGGGAGAAAGCGACCATTAGTCACCCAGTCGCTGACGATGAGGACGAATGCCCTCGAAAACGTTTCCTGTTTTATGTAACTTTAATTAGTGAAGGTGAGTGTAAAAAAGTGTGACTCAATCTAAATCATTTAAAATCTATGTTATCTACAGTCCACCCAATAACAATCACCTCAACCTGGACGTAATTGGTATTGACAAAAAAACAGTCACAATTGGTGATCCTAATGGACATTCTCCAAGATGGGGCTATAGTGACAACAATAAAGCTGGTGAAATTATTGAAGAATTTGTAGACTCCAACTTAATGAAAATATTACATAGGGATGAAGACCCAAAAACCTACATACACTACTCAGACAGTCAACCAATCCTGACATTGCTATCATATCAACTGATTTAGAAGACAAAACTACAAAAAAAGTAATCGAAGATAGTGGTAATGGACATAGAGCCATAATAACAAAAACAGATCTAAATCATCAACTGCCTAGAACAAAAGGAAAAATAAAGCCTAAATGGAATTCCAAAAAGGCACACTGGGAAGAATATAAAACAAAAACAAACAAACTTTTCAAAGAAATTAATTGGAACATAACATAAACAAAGTAGTGAAAGAACTAAATGCCACAATTTTAAAAGCTGCAAAACAATGTATCCCGAGAGGAAAAATTCATAAATACAAACCCTTCTGGAATGAACAGTTAGCACAACTTAAATCAAAATGAGATAAAACTAGAGAAAAAGCAGAAAGGACAAAAGACAAAGGAGATGTTATAGAATGGCGAAAAGCAAACGCGCAGTTAAAACATGCTATAAAACTGTCAAAAAAACAGGGCTTTGAAGAATTTATAAACAAACTGGGCTATAGAACAAATAGTACTAAAGTACATAATTACATTAAACACGTAAATAGAGAAAACCAACAAAATCCGCCATTAAATAGCAATAATAAAAAAATATACGAGTATAACCTTATAGCAGAAAAATTAGCAACATACTATAAAACTAGCACTTAAAAAATAAAAACAAAAAACAGAATAAATACTTAAGAAATAGCAACCTCAAAGATACATCTAACTTTCAAAATATCTTCAATTAACCATTCACACTCCCAGAAATAAAGCAAGCAATAAGGACACTAAAAAATAAAGAGAGTCCAGGTCCTGATAACATACAGCCAGAGCTGCTCAAGAATTTAGGACTTGAAGCTCTCCATACTTTATTAAACATTTTCAATAAAATCCGGACAACCAGAAATAACATACCAACACAGTGGAAAAAAGCAAAAATTATACCCATTAAGAAGAAAGAAAAACCAACTCAAATGATAGATAGCTATAGACCAATATCCTTAACATCAAACATAGCAAAACTCTTAGAAAGAATGGTAGCTACAAGACTGACATACTATCTAGAAACACTAAATCTATTAGTCCCTGAACAAGCTGGATTTAGGAAGGACAGCTCAGCAATACACCAGGTTGTAAGACTCACACAGGACATTAAAGAAAATTTCAATAACAATAAGACACTGTTTGTCGACTTCAAAGATGCATTTAACACAGTATGGCGAGAAATGCTACTATACAAAATGAAGAAATATGGCATATCAGGCCACATGCTAAACTGGTTTCAAACCTTCCTATCCCAAAGATAGTTTGCAGTACAATACAAAACAGTAACATCTAAATGGAAACAAACAAGAGTTGCTCAACCTCAAGGTCTGTTACAAGTGCTATTCTGTTCAATATATATATAAACGACCTAGTAGATGTACTTAAGAAAATAGGTAACATACAAGTAGGAATGTATGCTGACGACGTGATAATATGGACTTCAGAAAAGAACATAAGATCTGGGAAACAACAATGGGGAATACAATCATAACCCTAGAACAGTGGACTAATAATAACAATATGGAAATAAATACAGGAAAAACTCAATATCAACTATTCACAATGCAGCATAAAACAGAAAATATATGCCTGCAAATCAACAACAAAAAACTACAAGAAGCAACTACAATAACGTATCTAGGGATAGAATTAGATAAAAAAACTATCAATGAAAGAACATGTAAACAATGTAACGAATAAAATCAACAAAAAGAACATTTTAAAACGTTTAGCAGGAATAAAATGAGGTGGAAACATGGACCTCCTTAATAATACATATAAAACATACATAAAACCTAACCTATTGTATGGAGGAGAACTACTAGCAACAGTAAACAAGAGACTTAAAAGTAAACTAGAAATTTCACAAAATGATTCACTAAGAATAATAACAGGAGCTGTAAAAACAACACCAATCACAGTACTACAAAGCTTCACAAACATGGCTATAGAATTGGAACAAGAGTTGAAAGCAATTACTCTAGCACAAAAACGGCAAGTCAATAGACACAGATACAAATGGTACCACACAGCAGATATTTAAGTAATTTAAAAACTAAAAATAAGTTTCAGAACATATATTAATAACTTAAAATACAAGAATGTAATTACAACAAATATAGTTGCAACAGCGGTAACAAGTCCAATAGAATAGATCGATATACAATATCAGAATGACCTGATATATACAATACACAAACAAAACAATATACCAGATGAAATGAGAGCCACATCAATAGCTACGGAAAATGAAAGATACCCAGAAAAAGAATGGCTCCCAATGTATACCGATGGATCCTTCATCACTAAAAAAAAAATGCCGGTGCAGGAGTATACTGTAAACATTTTGCACAGTATCTAACATTAGATGAAACATCAAACCACTATGATGGAGAATTAACAGCTATAAAAGCAGCATTACAGAACATTTTATATACACCATACATAAAACAATAAACAGTCATCTTATCACACTCAAAATCAGTCTTGATGGAATAGTAAATTACAATAATAAAACAACAAGAAATATTAAAGAAATAAGAAGCTTAATTAACATAGTTGAAACTAGAAATCATGTCACTCTACAATGGATCCCAGCTCATGTTGGAGTTTTGCGCAATGAACATGCAGATTAGCAAAGAAAGGTGCAATACAACAAATAAAACCTGTAGGACAAATAGAAATAAATAAACAATTAAATAACATTAAACAACATTTCAAAAGACAGCAGAGACTTGATGAAGAAGATAAATTAAAGGATAAAGATTATAAGAATATTAAAGATAGAGTTGATACACAAAATATGCCAAGGAAGACTGCAGTGGCCTTATTTAGGATAGCAACTGGCCACGATTGCCTCGCAGAACACCTCTACACGATAGGATGCCTACCCACACCCAAGTGCACTCTCTGTGAAGATGTCATCCTGAACAAACAACATCTCGCCAAATACAAAGGCCTTAAAAGTGATAGCATACAGACTTTATATTGGGAAGCCAGAGGGAAAATGACGCAGATCAATTAATCCCCGGTGCCATTGGTGAACAACAACAACAAATTATGTAATGAGGTGTTTGGTTTTTCGGTCCTGAAACCAAAATTTATTACTGTTCAAATGATCACACATGCTAGAATTCTCATAAATATAAAGAAGTTCATTACATTCGAGGAGGACAAGAGAAGTATAGGCATTTCATTTCACTTTTGCTTTTATTGGACTGTTTTTGTGACTTATCAGTGACTGGTTAGAAAATAAACAAATAAAATACATAACCACAAGCAACAAAACCAATGAATACTAATTAAAAATTTCAAAGTAAAACAAATCTGAAGCGTTCACCGCCATGATGTGGAGGTGGCATGTCTACCTCACATTTAATAAGTTTCAGGTTTGAATCTTCGTTGGGTTCAGTTACCTGGAGAAGTCTTTCTCTGAAGTTTTCCTTATTCTCAAAAGATGTATGTCAGGTAACTTATAAGCTCTATGGAATCCAGGTTCATTTGAGCATCATAGCATCATTCCATTTAAATAAATAAACAAAACCACCTTAATGCAGTAATTTTATGCCAGTTTTACAAACTTAACGCTTCTCTTGGTATAGCTCAAAATAATAATGTAATCTCTCTGTCTGTCATAATTATAAAAAGACCTTTCACTTTTTAAATTTTTGGAATCAGTAACTTGTGCATCCAAATAACATTAGGAAACAACAGTTCTGTGGTAAAAAATTAAGTTAGTGGTTATTGTAGAAAGCTGTGCCTTAAATTTGAAAATGACTTTTATTTTATGTATCATATCTAGTTTTATGACAATACAGGTTTTTCAATATTACACCATAGCTCTGCATTCACTACATGTTAAGCCTAGTAGGCCATTTATCAAATGAAATATCCACAACTGATAAATAATTTTAATATTTTACCATTTATGCAATTTCCTGTACATTCTGCTACTTATCTCAAAATGACATTTTATAATTTCATTACTTCCTTTGGAAGCCATCATTTATTGAAAATCCTAAGATTTAGCTACCCAAAGTATAACTGTTTTTCACTCCACTGTCCCTTTTACTTATCTGAAAATACTGCTTTTTAAGCCTAAAAAGTATATCTGCTTGTGCGAGTGTATGGAATGTCTCAAGCATTTTCTGGAATGGAGGTCATCAATTTTTTTTACACACTTGTTAGGTTTTGTTAGTTGTGAAATTAGCTTTCATCTGTGAACATAATACACAAGTTTTGTTTCATAAAAACTGAGTTCATAAGTGCAGGAAACTTAATTACATCATAAAAAACAAACATTATCAAGAGTAGGCCCACCTCAGATTTTGATTTATCTAGACAAAATCAAATTTCAGGTGGGATTTAAATGGCTATTTCATGATTAGAAGAAATACGTGCAATAAAACATTAACTGATTTACTAACATATAACTGTCTTGAAAATGTATTATTGTAACATCTCATCATTACAAACATTCTACTAGAGGCAGTAATGTGTTATGATCAGCTCAGGAGCATCAGAATAAAATGCCTTAAACCCACCCATGGATGAAATGCTTTTTAATATTGATTCCTTCTATTTTGATAGGGCTGATCGATCTGTGCAATCCATTTCTTTTAAATAGCACTCCTTTTATATCATAAAACGGCTTTGAAATAAGTGTTTGCTTCAGAAAGTGCTTGGTTCACAGAAACGGATGGAACAAATGCACTTTTACAAAAGCAACGAATTGCTTAGCAACACTATGTACATACATGCCTTTGACTGCTGTATTTGCATTCTGTGGAATCGAAAGGCATGTGTTGCTGCCAAACAATATCAGATATCACTTCCTTGGGTCTTCTTAGTAATATTACATCATGCTAAATGAATGAATAAATAAAAACAAAATTCCTTACTTGAAGATCTGAGATAGGGAGCTGTGTTAAGGAAGCTGTAATAGTAGATTTGCTAAAGCATTAAGCATGGAAAAGGAAATAAATGTTGCAGGAAACAGTAATGGTATAAGAAAGAGAATGAAAATGCAGGAAACAATGAGAAGTAAAGCAGTAAAACTGAAGTGAATAGCTTGTGTTCTGTTGTTAAAATGTAAAACGTATTTTTTTGTATTACTCATGCAATGCCTGCACATGATACTGAGATGACTTTCTGTAACGTTTCGTCTTTCATGCTACTTTTAAAAAAATAGTGAGAAATATTAAGTTCTCTTTTTCTCGCATTATGCTTCAATACAGAGATAAGATCCAAATCTAAAGAACTTTTTGCCATCCTTCTAAACCATTCATATTTCCACTTAAACAGGGAGTTATGTTTGAATGCATACCACAAGTCCTGGGTTTAACACTCCAAAGCAGAGTAAACGTGGCAAAGAAGAAGGATGCTAATGCATTCTTACAGAATAGGTTCAGGAGTAAATGGAGATGTGAGGCTGAACTGCAGTTAAGAGTGAAGGTTGTGGATGAAGCATCTGCATTCTGCAGCAAAAATGAAGATGAATTTGATTATTTGGAGGAAGAAATGGGCAGTTTAAATACAAAATATAGTTGTGTTTGTTGAAAGAAACATTGACAAAAATGTTTACAGAATAAATGACAAATGAAATTTGAAGACTTCCCCTCACCCCAATAAATGCACAAAGCAAAGTATAAAACTGCTTTTGAAAGTGAAATTCAAAAAGAAAGGGGGGGGGGGGAAACACTAATAAATATAAATTTTGCCATTTTTTCTTAATGTCCAACATAGTATTTTCAATATTACTGGTTCCAAATGCACTAATGCAAAAAGTTTTTAATTATAAATATGGTATTAAACAAAAAGTGCCTTGGTGATAACAGTATTTAGGAAAGTGGCATTTCCACTACAGTTAGCTATAAAGAGCTCTAAAAAGCACTGATAAGTTTAGGAAATATCAATTTTTCTCTCTCCTGAAAACTTTATTATGCTCTTAGTGCTTTTTGATTCAACGCTCCTCAGCTGTTCTCTTGTTACCAATTAGCCTAGTCTCTCATAATTGTCGCTATCTGTTCAAATGGAGTGTCACCTAGCAGTTTATACCCCTGCTCAATACAAAATTGATCAAACTGTTTCTCTTTGTGTTGTTTGGTATCATTTGATCTATTTCACTACCGTTTGGATAAAGCTGCAATTTTCAGTTGAATACCTATGTGGGAACAAAATGACAAACGCAAAGCATGTTTTATAACACCCCAATGAATTTACAATTTAAAATGCTGCCAAACAAAGAAATAAATGCTAGGGAAATGATAAAAATTGTGGGGATAAGCAGCCATGTTTGATTGAAAAATGTCGTTAATTACCATTTTATTGGTCAAAAGTAGCATGATGTAGTAAGAGTGAAATAGTCACTATAAAAATCTATTGTGGTGTGCATGCCAGGATTGTATAGAAGACTACTTATATATAAAATCCTCACAATGTTTGCTATAAATATATGTGTTGTATGTTCGATGGAAAGGTTCTTTAAATACATTTGTTTGTAAAGAACTTTCTATCCTGTGTATTTCAAAGTAAAAAAGTAAAAGTTGGCGACATGAATAAATCATATGCATCTTGTAGTGCATGTAAACATTTGTGTAAAACTGTTAATGGTATGCGAGTGAATGGAAAATAATGCCACTATACAAATGTATAATGCAGCAGAAGAATCACTATGACGACTTATTTTGTATGTGTAGTGTTATTGGTTACAAAAAGGAAAACAAGAAATTAACTTAAAATAGAGAGTTGAGGGTTGTTACACTACATCACTATAATATTCTTACTTGAACGCGTTTCGGGAGACGGCTTGTTCCCATCGTCAGCATTTTCTCTCAACAGTTGAGAGAAAATGCTGACGATGGGAACAAGCCGTCTCCCGAAACGCGTTCAAGTAAGAATATTATAGTGATGTAGTGTAACAACCCTCAACTCTCTATTTTAAATTATGACACATCACTGTTACTAGCTTCTAAATCTTCAAAATTAGTCAAGAAATTAACTTATTATTCAAATCTTCAGTTAGCTGTGATGACTGTTCCTCATGATAACCTACCTGTGCCTACACCACTAGCAAACCTTAACAATGGGGAATCTGAAAGCCATTCCCCAAATGCACAGCATCAGATGTTTTCCATTTCAGAAGAATTTGACAACTCATCAAAAAATGCTTTAGCAAGGGAATTAGAGGTCAGCAAAAAATAAAAATGAATAAAATTATAAGGCTCAATCTTACTGGCTCCTTAATTTACATTTTCATGGTACAGAATCACAAGAAGCTTTTCTGAAATCATAAGCAGAAAGATAGACTGATATAATGCAAAGATATGAGAAATCTTCTACAACAATTGAGAGAGGACGTTTAAGAGCCCAACAATTCTGACTTTTCAAAACATCCTTAAGGCAGTATTGCTGTAAGTTAGCACATTTTATGTTGTGTCAAACATTAAGGCTAGTTCTTCAAAGAATTAAAACACAAGCATGAGTGGTAAATATCGAAGGTGAACTGGATACGCAAATTGATACTGTTTATGTGTGACAGGAAATCTTGAAGCCCAAGTTTTTCTTGGTTCCATATGGCAAAGATGACGTCCACATAGTGCAGCAGTTTACATGGGCCAGTCTGTAGAGCCTTAGCTTCAAAGCTTTCCATATAGAAATTGGCCATGATTCGACTAAGAGGGCTGCCCATGGCGACCATCAATTTGTTCATAGAACTCATTGTTCCACTGAAACCATGTGGTAGTCAGAACATGGTGAAACAAGAGCTAGAATATCATCTGGGAAAATTTCCTTGAGCTGGGAAATATTTCATTGACAGAAACCACAGTAAAGAGGAAAACGATGTCAAAACTCACTAGTACATCTCCTGGTTGAACAGTAAGGGACTTAAGTTTTTCAATAAAATGGGTGTAACACAAATAATTTTATTGCACTATACTGCTTATTGTATAATACAGCCAGACAACTGAATGCCTGTGACATCAAAGAACAGATATCTCTTGCTCCTGGCTAAGAAAAACGAACTTACTGAGAAACAATGGTCAAGTAAAGCAAGGGCTAATGCAAAGTTACAGATGAGAGAAAAGAAAAGTTAGCTGGGCAAGGGGAATGCACACTGTACTTTATACATATGAGATTGTAAAATCAATGCTGTCACTGCTCTTTCCCTCTTTCCACACCCATTAGCATTGGTTCTTTGGAACCATTATGTCATACAGACTCTACTATAACACTATATTTGAATTGGCTGACCCTTTTTTATAAAACTGCTTGTACCCGGTAGCATTCAAATTCAATGTGATATTTATCATCATTATTTCTGCTATGCCAATGGTGTCCATAAGGATGCCGATGCTAAAATTAGACAATTGTTGTTGACACTCAGTCACCAACTAAACTGCACACTTAATACAGTGGAATCTCGTTAGCACGTTCCTCATTAACACGTTTTCCCGTTTATTATGTTGAATTATAAAAGTCCCGGTACCAAATCACCAAATGTAATAAATAACGTTTGCTTAGTGCGTTTTCTCGATCCCGCTTACTACGTTTGAAGTTTGATGTCCTTATTTGCTGTTTTGGCCAATCCTTGGTCAGTCCAGTGGGAGTAGGTGCTTAACACGTTCAAAGTTTGACGTCCTCCATTTGCTACTTTGGTCAATCCTTGGTCATGGGGTGGATACCAGCAGCCAATCACATGCATGTATGTAAATATTTGTGTGACATGATTTATGTGGGAGGGATAGAGAATGCTTTACCTGGCTTGGTAAATGCCAACGATAGTTTCTACTGTTGAGTGTTGACCAAACATACGTAGATTGTATTTTAACTTTTCATTTGCAACGAAAAAAAGAAAGTGTAGTAAATAATCAACACTGAAAAACTGAAAATCCTTGAAGTATACCACAATCCAAATATGAAACATGTGGATATAATGCGGAAGTTAAACATTCCTCCGTCAACCTTAAACACGATTATTAGCAAACCTAAATTGATTGAAACTGCTTTTAAAGAAGGGAAAAATGCTAAAACAAAACTTTCCTCTTGGAAAATAGGATCAGAAAAGGATTGGAACGAAATTTGTTGCATGGAAACACCTACCGTATTCAAATCGTATTGAATACGCCAGAGTTACTATCGTCTATTTTACTCGTAACACGATGCACGCACATAATTTTGTTTTGTTTTTTAGTGGAAACTGTTATCATATGTGTAATAAAACACACAGTAAAGCCACTATTGTCGCTACCATAATTTGCAATTTATTTTCTCAAAAACATTCTCAAAAATCCAAGTTGACCAACATAAAAGCTTGAATTATTTATTCTCAGGTTTTGTGTATCCAAATCCATTTGAACACATATTGAATTTAACATGGAAACATGGATCGTATTTAGTATAAAATTGTACTTTAAATCTATTTCAACTGCCCATGGAAACGTAGTAATTATTAGATTTTATTACATAACTATGTTCTTAAATTGCAGATTTTGTATTTTCGTTTTCCCGCCTATGATGTCCAAATCCTTAGGTCCCTTCAAAAACGTACTAACGAGATTCTACTGTACTTTGAATTAATGTAGTCCTACTTATTATCTAATTTAAACAAATTCATTTATTTCTTTAACCAAAATCAGCTATTCAAAGATTATTACCGTGTTCAATAATTTCCACCAAACTCTTAAGATGAGGAAGAATAGCACAACCCATCAAGATGGCTATCTGTTGAACAATCTTGATGCCAGTATGTCTTGCCTGCCAAGACTTCTTGCTACGACACACTGCTTTCAAAAATGGTAGCAGAGATGGAATACCAAGAGCAGAGGCTACCACAGCAAATGCTCTTGCAGTTGTGTTACGAACGTATTCATCAATGTTATCAATATCTGGTCTCATTGTGGAGATCATAGTGGCCAAACCTGCTGCTTTTGCCAAGTTTGAAATAATTTCTCGGCCCTCTACACGTGCATAGTAATCTTCATCAATAAGTAGAGGTTCAATAACCACCAGTATCTAAAAAAAAAGGTGACAATTATAAAATTAAATTCCAGCACAATATGAGCATAAAGAAACAGTTTATGGACAGGGACAGGACTAAAAATATTGTAGAGAATTATTTTCTCCTTCTCTCCCTTTTTTACATTATAAGAGCATGGTAATCATTTGCATATAAGAAAATTTACATAAACGTTTCCTAGATCAGAAGCAAACAGATGAAATCCTTTGTAAATGAGGTAATAAGGTAAATACTAACCTTGTGAACATACGGTCTGACCAAGTCGTCCAATTTGTACAAGATACGATCAATTACTTTAACTAGCAGATGTCTTTCTTGATCCTCCAAGGTTGGAGACATCAGCAATGGCAAGATCTGGTTGAAAAGTGGTCCTGCCCCAAACTCACGAGCCTTATCTGTTATCTGACGAAGGGCTGCTTTACGCATTGGTGGTGTTCCATTCTTTATTTTAAGCAGTAATTTCATGATCTTACGTTCCTTCTGCTCTTCTGGACTTAGACTTTCTTCATCTACTTCCACCTAATTATAATACAAAATGTATATGAAAAAATGAACGTAGTAACAAAAAGACAATGAATGTGGTTTTAGATGCATTTTCACTCAATTTCTATCACCCAGAAAAAACCTATATTATCTGTTTATTGCATTTTAATACACACTTTAACTGTCTACCCCATATCTTAAGAAAACAAATTTACAGCAGCACCCCACTTTTACATTCTTGGAAGAATATAATTCTGTTTACAAATCTTTCAGTTTCCATATGTATACTTTTAATCTCATATTATCACTTGCATAATATTGGACACCCTGAAATTTGAGTCACTTAAATGTGCCCAAGAGTAGCAAGCACAAGCTCACCAAGTGACAAGTGTGTTTACAGAGTAAATAGAACCTGACAATCCTTGTTATCATGGCAGCATAAACTTGTGCAGATTAGTGGTATATACTAGACATAGGTTCATAAATATGAAGCAGCAGTTAATGTGTATACCGAAATGGTTATGAAGTCAATGATGATAGTGGAAATTGAAAGTCTTAGTTTTTGTTTACATAGCAGTATTGCAATTGTGGCATGCACACATTGTACTCAGGAATTTTGGCAAGTTGTGCCTATTTATTGCATCTTCCCAGCATTTGCTCTCTTAAGCATCAGTGAAGAAACAATACTGCACAACTTTTGTGTTGGTAATCTTGGAATTCTAAGGGCAATTTACCACAGTAAATGTATTCCATTTTTTGTGTAAACTGATGAAATACAATTTAAAACGGCATTGCAAAACTCAGTTCCCTTCTTCCCATGTTATTAACAGCAAAATTTGCATATTACCCATAATAGACAGTGAAACACCACACAAGTGCAACATAACTAACAAGGGAAACCTTGTTCAGTTGGACCAGACCGATTTGGGAGGAATTTGGTGAAATGGCCAATTAAGAACTCCCAAATGCACTGAAAATAATCATTCTTCTCTAAAATCAATGGTAAAACTATAATTGTTCCTTAAAGATCAGCTGGGCAGCTTGGCATGGCAAGGCACTCATGACGTTAGCTGCAGGCAGCAGGCACCTGCACTTAACTGTAGCCTACAGTATGTCACTAGTTATCATCTAGCACAGTTGAAAAATAGGAAAACAACATGAGCTCTAAAATGTATAAATGAAGCTATTGACAGTGAAGTAAGTACAAATATATAACAATAAATATTTGTAACAAACCTTCACTTATCTTGATAAACATTAATTAAAATTCAAATGCGGACATGTTTCAAACTCCAATGGATTTCATCATCAGCTTCGTTTTTCGACTTGTTTATTTACGTTGTTACAGTTACTACCACTAAGTGATGCATTACTAGCTGTGGTATTGCCATCTACTGGAAGTAAAACAAATTTGTTAACAGAATCAATACGTAGTATTTCAAAATTCATTATGCGATCTTTATTCTTTAAAACAAATATTTTCTCCCACACCATTAAATCTATGTTTTAATAATTTAATTTCAGAATTTATTTCATGATTAAATGACCAAAAATGCTCTACTCAACTGATTTATCAGTTTGTTTGTATTTTAATATTCCTGAAAAATTCTTTTAGCTTTGTTACAAAATGAAGTTTAGTTTTTCCAATATAAATCTGGTCACAAACCAAACAGTTTAATTCATAAATACCACACTTTATTTTTAGAAATTTTATGATTTTAGAGAAAACTAGCAATTTTGTTTTGTTGTATTTATTTATTTTATTATTATTTTTTTTTTAAGATTAGAAACATCTTTAACAGCTTTCTGAAATGTAAATTTCTCAATCTTTTTATTTATAAAATCAATACTACAACCGCCAAGTTTTGCTTAGAATTTATGCATTTCCCACAATTCATAAAATGAGACCTATTGTAAATTGTATAAACTCACCTACATACAATTTGGCTAAATGGTTAAATAGAAAATTCAGTAGTTTTGATAAATTTGAAAGTTTAAGTATTAAGAATTTTTTTGAATTGTTTGAACAGATTACAAATATGGTATAATCTATAAATGATAAGCTAATTTCTTTTGACGTAACTGCTTTATTTCCAAGCATTCCTAAAAAAAACTGTTTATGTTTTTGAAAAAAAGGTTAAGATCTATAGAATTAAATCATGAATTAACGATTTTGTTAAACTTACTAATCTTTTAATTTTTTATTGTTATTGTATAAATTAATTATACTTTTAATAGACCTTAGCCTGGTCTAGGCAAGTTTTTTAATATAGAGTCAACTGAAAAATTCAATGCCACAGCTGGAATTTGAATACGGTTCTCCCGTTCTTCAGAGAGCGGCTACGGTCTATTAAAAGTATAATTAATTTATACAATAACAATAAAAAATTAAAAACCTTAAAAACCCATTTACCCAGCACTGAAGTACTTGTGATAAGTAAGTCGCCACTAAGTTTGTCATCTTGAGTGAGATGCCTTAGTGGTCTCTCTGGGAAACAACTTGAGTCAATTGGGGAATTCAATGTCCTACCGGCATGTTGTCACAGTGGCTCAATGGTTAGAGCAACCACACGGAGAGCGGGAGAACCGTGTTCAAATCCCGGCTGTGGCGTTGAATTTTTCAGTTGAATCTATATTAAAAAAAAAATTACTAATCTTTGTTTGGATCAAAATGTTTTCAGCTTTAGTGGAAAGTTCTATCAACTAACTACTGGCTTAGGAATGGGTAAATTTAGAAAAAAAAATTACTAATCTTTGTTTGGATCAAAATGTTTTCAGCTTTAGTGGAAAGTTCTATCAACAAACTACTGGCTTATGAATGGGTAGTCCTCTTTCACCTTTTCTTGCTGATCTTTTCATTAGCTATTTTGAAACACAAGTCACTAAAGCATTCCCTTTAATTTTTAAAACTTGGTATAGATATGTAGATGATAATTTGCTATTGTTCCTGATAAAGATGCAAATGATGCTTTAAAACTTTTATATTTACAAGATAAAGCTCTAAAGTTCACATTAGAAATTGAAAGTAAAGGCTACCTCCCTTTCTTGGATTTAAAGACAATTAAAAATAACAATAAATTGAATTTTAGTATTTTTAGAAAATGCATACTGATTACATAAATCCTAAAAGTTTTAACCCTTTTCCATATAAATTTGCTATTTTTAATAGTTTAATTTATAGTGTGATAAATATTCCCCTTCATAAAGATGAATTTAATAAACATTATAAGCATATTATCAACACTGCTTTAATTAATAGTTTTAATATTGATTTTATAAATAAAAAGTTTGAGAAAATTAAATTTCAGAAAGCAGATTATGTTTCCAGTCTTAAAAAAATAAAAGATGATTATGTTTTTAAAAACAATTTACTCATCATCCTTGGGCACGTAAAAAATAAGACAAAAAATGTTTAAAGAACGTGGTATAACTTTAGTTCCTCAAAATAAGTACAACATAAAAAAATTTGCTAGATTCCTCTAAAAATGATAAATTTTCCAAATGGCAATTATCAATTAAACTGTTTGGTTTGTGACTAGGTTTGTATTGGACAAACTGAACTTCATTTGGAAACCAGAGTAAAAAAATATTTCAGATAAACTGGGTTTGGTCATTTTTGGTCATTTAATCATGCAAAAATTCTAAGGTTAAATTATTAAAAGATTTAAATGGACCCATAGATTTAATGTCCAATTGATTCTGTTAACAAATTTGTTTTACTTCCAGTAGATGGCAATACCATAGCTTAACAATCCATTGCCTAGCAGTAGGAACTGTAACAATGTAAATAAATGAGTCAGAAAATGAAGCGGATGATGAAATCCATTGGGTTTTGAAACATGTCCTGCATTTTAATTTGAATGTTTATCAAGATAAGTGAAGATTTGTTACAAATATTTATTTTTATATTATATAAACATCAACTCTACTAATCCAATGAATGTTAACATTAAAGAATAGAGTTAAACGCAAGTTTGCAAACAGCATGCAACCTGGTATAGAAGACCAGCAGTTTGCCAATTTCTCAGGATATAATAAAACAAAACAATTATAATTTCTGGAAGAAAACGTACAGATGACATTGGAATTTAGTGATATAAATGATGACACATTACAGAGTATAGGACTTGTGAAAGTGAGGACAATATAAACAAATCTGGCAAAACAAATGAGAGCTCTAGTAGTTATGCAATATATCCACAGAAATGTTCCTTGAAGAGCTATGCTCTTTGCAAAGCTATGATGAAGAGACCCTCGACAAAGTTGATGAATTTAGAATATCAGGGAAAAGAACGAAACCATATGCACAGATTCTAACAAAGTGGCCTTCTCTTTTCATTAATAAAAATATAAAAACTGTTTTAGATTATGGAGAGGGGGAAAAAAAATGATCGCATGGATCATCACACAGTAAAGTGAAACAAAGTTAATGCAAATAAAAGAGCATGTAATAACAGATTTCGTGAATCAAGAGATAGAGGTGTTATTGTTCATTGTTGACACCTACAAACTTGGGCAGAAATTATTGCAGAGGAAGTGAATTTAAGGAACTTCAAATCATCAAATGTCTTTTATCGACTCACAAAACAACAGAAACAAATTTCATCCAAAAGAACAAAACAGTTTTTTTTTTTTGGGGGGGGGGGCCATTAAAAATTGTGAAGATGAAATAAAATATGTGGAAATTAAATTGAGTTTTATTTATGGACGCTCTTTACTACTATGGTCCTTAGCGTCCCATTCTATATTGGGCGTGAAAGACAGGAAATTTTGCTCAGAGGCCTCTTTTATCAGGCTTGAGGTTCTTTTACATCCCGTAAATCTACGACACGGGATCACCAGCTTTACTTCCCTTCGAAGGAAGCCATTCTAAGGATTTTTTACACGTGACCTCGAGAATTAGAGGCTAGCATGGTAACCACCACACCACGAGAACAACAAAATATGTGGAGGAAGTTAATTTGTTTGTACAAGAAATAAATTAGTTCAAGGACAACATTGAAAATAGCTGCATATGGAATTGTGATCAAAGTCAATTTAATTACGAAATGGCAAAGGGATTGGGCATTAGTGAGAAAAGGAAAAAAATGTACTACCACATTGGTTCAGTCCATGCATGGCACACGCATTCATTCACAGCTGAGGTGTTAATATGCATGCCAGGTGAGCTAGGTATAAAACTTTATATTTGGTTTTAAGAAGTTACAGAAAACTGATTCAGGCCAAATGTAGAAAAGAAAATTTGTGACAATCTTCCACCATATATTTATGTGGATTGTAGTTCTAGTGGAACAATGACTAAAGAGCATTTGAAAAAACTTTTACAGAAACGTTCTCAATGATACAGAACAATTAAATTCACTCTTTTCTGCAATCGTGGTCTGCTCATAAAGATGAAAATATCCTTCAAGAATCGCTGTTAGAAAAGGTAGTAATAATGAAAATTATTCCCCTAAAACTACAAAAGCATAACCTTTAGATGAGTATTTTTTTCAACAATATCAAGTGTATGTATGACAGATTAAAGATTATCTTCATATTTCGGAGGAACAAATTGATGGACAGAATGTTCATAATGAAGCTACATTCTATTGTTTACAACCAACTATCTTCAGAATGCTATAGAGACATGTGCCGTTATGCATAAAAAATATGTGGACATGAAGTGCAAAATACAATTTTGCATATTGCAAACGTTATTGAGATGATATTTATCTTCCCCTTGTCACAGTGTGCTTCAGATGTTGGCTTTGAGAAAGTAGCATTTGTTAAGTGCTCCTAGTGTTCACAATCCCTGTGCTACGACCACTTCATTGAGGTTCCTCATTACTATTTGTATCATCAGAATTGAAAGAGAAGTAACATAAGTAAGATTTTAACTATGCAGTGAGGGCAGACATTTTATATATCAAAACATATATACACAGAGAGAGCCAAAACACTACGAACCGGCTGCGCAGTGTTTTACCTATCCGCATCCTCAGCGCTCGTTGCCATCTGCTGCTATCATAGAAAGGCGCGGATGAAACCATATAACATTTTTAAAACTACTTTTAAAGACTTTACTTACCAACTTTATGAAAGGACATCATTGTCCATACATTTTTGGCACCTCTTTAGGAAACTATCCATCACTTGCCGTAGTTCACGTTGAGAAATGCTGGCAATTTCCTGGCGGATATTTTGTTTTAATTCTTCCAGGGTGTGTTGGTTTGTCTTGTACACTTAATGTTTTAAGTTACCCCAGAGATAAAAATCACAGGGGGTTAGGTCGGGGGACCAAGGGGGCCACAAATCTCTACTAATAATTCTGTCCTCAAACACACTTTTAATTATTCTCATTGAAATATTCCCTGTATGTGCTGTTGCAGAGTCATGAAAAAGGCAAAATCATGCTCCCTGTCTGTTAATTCTCTAAAAATAGGGGCAAAATTGTATTCACATATACATGGGCTTCAACTATTGACTCGAAAAAACTTCAACTATCCTGAACACTTCCTGTGACCTGAAATTTATTGTGAAGTTCATGAATTGTTGTAAGGCCTGGAACTTTTACACCTGCAAATCTTTCTGCAAATAGTGCACTACACTAGAACTTGGCGAGCTGACTGAGTTAACACATTTGAATCATAAATAAATATACTCTGTGCAGTAGAAAACATATACTGAGCCTTAATATACTTTGTGACTAAGTATAGGACAAAATAATAAGTAACTTGTAATAACTGAACTACATCACATCACCGTCAACTCAATACTGCACTTCACACTGCAGAGCAAAACCACGTCAACAGCTAGCAGCAGTGCATTATGTTTCCACATGCCCAGTGAAAAAACACCGCCCAGCTAGTAATATTGTTAATCAAGTACCCATTCATTATGAAAAAATTTGTATATGAGCCATGAGCGGAGAAACGAGCATTGATGATGCGGACAGGGAAAATGCCACGCAGCCGGTTCGTAGTTTTTTGGCTCTCTCTGTATATATACATATATATTACATACTTTATAGACACAGGTCTATACATAGTTATAAACAGGTTTACATATATTAATCGACTTCTTGTAACATTTTGAAAGCCATTTTTTACTAGAAATGAAGAAAATATACTATTAGATTCTTCTAATCTCATGTAGCAACAGATGAATGCTATTAGAGCAAGTATATTATAATACCTTTTGCTTCTTTTAGTTAATCTAAAATATTATGTCAAAAAAATATGTAGGCAACCATTTAGAAATATGGATTATAAACCTTGCCATTTAAGCTCTTAACAAAGGAAGTGGATTGTTTTCCGAGCCCTGTCACTCTGCTGTATGCAGTGGGAACAGTTAGCTCAGAGGAGGGAGGTGTTGTAGCCACGGTGTCATGTCAATCTTCGCTGGCCTTGCCGAACGAAAGTCCATTTAAAACTACAGGAAAAATTAAATGGATATTTAGTGTGTAAATATTATTTACGGTAAAATGGTTTTAAACACCTCTTTAGGATATCAATATTGATAATTCTACCACAATTCATGGTAATCGGTCTGGTCCAACTAAAAGATATTCCTTATAAGTGGAGAGTATACTTTTTATGCATTTCATGTAAAAATAAAAAAAATAGCTACTTTATCATATTTTATAGTTAACTTTTAGGTTTTGAGAATCAGAATGTGACTTCAACATTGTCTTTTTTGGTTCTTCCTTTTCCATATCATTTATACTTTGTTACTTATTTGGTATTATTTCCTCGATTATGGTATACTGTTGCTATTTGTCTTTACATTACACTTGGATGTGTTAGTCTTTTTAGTACCTGTTTAATGAAATACAATTTTGAAAAGGGAATTGGAATAGAAAATGTCAATGCCATGGCCAGGATTCAAACCAAGTACCTTTGATTTTCTGTCCCAATGCTCTTCCACCTGAGCTATCATGGCTTTTACCATCACCACTCGATGAACATCTCTGGTTTTATTTCTATGCATTATCTGATAAACATTGAAACAAACTGAAATATGTTTAGATATAGAAACGTGAAAGAGTTTGTGTGAATGACACATCAAATATTCATATGTATTTGTTTTGGCATTTACCAATCACTGTATTAAAATACAACAGCTTTCCGTATTACAGCACATAGAGAGGTTTTTATTCTGCTTATATGCTTATCAGAATATCACATGACTAAAATATTAATTTCCCCCAATTTACATTTTCCCTCCATACTGGAAATCAAAAAATACAGTGTAAAACGGTCATTCAACAGGCCCAAATTAGATCGTTTTGTTTTCTAATAACCTACAACTTTATCAAATCATTGCACATACCAACAGCTTATCAAAATACTGTGCATCTTCCGGCTTCATAAATGGCAGGTTTCCTTTAGGTTGATTATCAATGTACTTAGCAGATTTATCTTCTTGTTGAATGAAGAATCCTGCTGGCGTTCCAGCAATTGGAGTAGGAGTGGAAGTTAGTTTCCTTGCTGGTGTACGGATGGGAATGTAACCTGCAGAAATTAAATGCTGTTAAATCAGTATTCTCAGTAAGAGGAGATAAATACATAAATGAATGAATAAAATAAATATAAAATATAAAACTGAAGTGAAGATTACCACAGCTCATTAAAAAGTGAGTTTTAAATACCTGCTGGTGGTGTTAGCACTTTGTAGCCTGGTGGAAACATTGCATCCAATTCATCATCTGATAGTGGACGATTCCTTTCATCAATTTCTCTCTCCCAACGATATGCCTGAAGTTGTTCTGGAGTCATTGTTGCCAAATGTCCTGCAAAGCATAATTGGATATACGTTTTATAACTTATGTTATAGAGGCATCCAATTTTGTCTGGCAAAATAAGGAAAACAATACAAAAAGAACTTCCTTATTCAAAACTTAGCACGACAAAGTCTTAAGCTCCTTCTGAACGATCAAATTTTTGTCAAATTCCATGCTTTACAAGACTTTACAACAGCTGTAACAACTTCACAACTTTTTTTGTCAAATTTCTTCAAATGCTTGTAAAGTCTTGACCTGCTCTAAAAGGTCAAAGATTTGACAATGATTTCATAGCTTTGGCCAATGAAATGTGAGTATTTACAGTGTATCATGAAATCTGAAAACATGGCTGAAAGTGAAAAGTAAACAAAAAAATCTGATGTGATACACTCACATGACTTTCTCTACCCTCTATCTTTATTAGTGGGTATACAAACTATTCTTACTAAAGCTTATTACTTGCTCTATGTATAGTAAGTAGGGAAGTATTGTATTCCACCCAAAAATTCGATACCGAGATTTCACCGGAAATATATGGTTTGAGATCCCCTGAATCCAAAAAAAGCATTTTTGGAAACATGTCCGTGTGTGTGTCTGTCTGTCTGTGAACAGCATAACTCAGAAACGAACAGTCGGATAAACACCAAACTTGGTATTTAGGTTCAGTATCTTCCAAGGATGCGACACGAAGGTTTTCAAGAAAATCCCCCCATCCCAGATTACCCTTTACATGGAAGATTTTTCGAAAATTTTATTTTTCTCAAAAATGGCTCTAACGATTTTGATTAAAATATCATATGTTTAAGATATTTTTATGACAAATAAAATGTATATTTTGAATTTCCTGGGAATGTCTCCAAAAGTATTCTTCATTGTGAACGACTTTTGCATAACTGGTAAACTATAAGAGATAGACAGAATTTTACTATACAAAAAATGTAGAACGCGTTAAAATACACAATTTATGTCATATAGATTTTTTTTGTTGAGTGAACCATTTTCGAGATATTACTTCTTATTACCTTAAATTTTTCAATACTTATTTTCTCGAATGGGAATTCGTTATTCATTTTTTTGTCTTGGATATGCAGAGAGTATTAATCTGTGGCAAAGGGAATGGTGCTGCACCTAGCAACCAGCTATTAAGAGATATGTATATGCTTAAAGGCTAGTGTATTTCTATATTGCCCTTGTAAATATATATATTCCCCTTACATCTACAAGAAAATTAGCAATAAGATAGAGTCTGGAAATGTTTATCTCGATTAACATGAAGTAGATGGAGAATAAGCGTTTGTATAAATAGTTTGTACAAGAGTAGAGAAAGTCATGTGAGTGTAACACATCAGAATTTTTGTATATCTATTACCTTTAATCCAAATAAACCTTTGCAAAAATAGCTACATTACAATTTCATCATAAATACAAAGAGAACAGCAATAGTCAAATGTTTAAGAACTGAACGCTGCATGCTGGCTTTAAAATTCATACTGTTTTCATGCAATCGCAAGAATCAACTGAATATCGATGAGACTTTAAAGAATGACAAGTATTGAACAATTTGAACCTTTAAGAATGCACAACTTAGAAACACCTTATGCCACAAAAAAAAATTTATTTTAAGAAATGTAGGGTGGCATGCACCATGTTGGAGTAAATTGCTTCGGAAGTAACGTTTACTAAAGAAGTCCCCACTATGGAAGTAGGTTACTATTCACAATTTACTCCGAAAGTAACGTTGGAGAGCTCAATTACAATATACTCTTTTAGTTATGACTACGGAAGTAAGATCTCATTACTCCCAAAGGTATTGTTTTTTTTGCATGATTTACTTGATGCAATCATTAATAAGGTTATGTGCAATAAGAAAAGGGAGAAACATCAGCGAAAGAGATAAATGTTTGTTGGTAGAAAATCCATTTAAATAATATGAGTGTAAAAAATGTGCGACAACCTGCATTACGTTGGTCTTCAAAGTCAGTGAGATACCGCCAACACTTGCAACATGCGTTCCTAATTACTTTTTATTTTATGTTTATTAGTATTTTACGTTTCTGATTTATGGGAGGTTAGGTTAGGGTTAGGTTTTTTATATAAGCTTGAAACTGGATGAGCAAGTACATGATCTGAGGTTGAATAGGAGACCTAGCATCCACCAACCGAATAAGAAAAAAGTACATTCCCATGTCAGGACAAAAGAAGAGAGATGAAATAAAAGAACATGTCAGAAATAAAGATGTGGCTGTATTCTGTGATGAAACAGATAAAAATGGAAATCATGTTTTTAATGTGTTGCTTCATCCTGTTGTTCCATCCACAGAACAAACAACACATTTGTCTTCTTCATGGCCCTAATTGTTCGAATGCAATAGTCATTACCACAAGGATGTATGATTGCACATTGTAGCCATTGTAACTAACTCTGCATGCTACATGACAGCCTGTGTAAAAACGCTTCAAAGACTAATTGAAAACTTGAACCACGCTCAATGTTGGGCCCACAGAATAAACCTTGTGGGTAAAATATTTGAAGAGGAACTGAAAGAACTAAATGTTGTAGTGAAGGCAAAGAATGCCTTTTTAAATACTTCTAAGAGGATAAATGGATACATTGCTTTCTTGAAGCAAAAATACCAAGAGACTGACGACAAGAATAAAACTTCTGCTGTTCCTATGTCCATGTATACTAGGTGGAATTTATGGTTCAAATCTGCAATGCACTTTGCAACCCATGTAGCAGATCTTGCAGAGTTTTTCAGTAACATTGAGGATGGAAATTTGGGAACACTTTTCTTTAAAGAAGCTAGTGCTAAAATGACTCATACTATTAAGCTTCAAGCTGTTTATGTGTTTGCTGTATTTCGCCAACTAATTGAGTTGACCACTTTCTTGGAAGGATCATCTTGTCACACCATATACATGTACTCCATAGGAAACTTAGTGACATTGAGGTAACATTCAAACTTTTCAGCAAAGTTTTTAACCAAATTGTACTGAAAGAAGTTAATCAGCTGACTATAGTCAAGTTGAAGAACTTGATGACAGACCCATGTCATAAAATCATAGAAGGAATAGGATCATTGTTTAATCCTCGAATGTATCCAAGAATATGTCACCATCTGAACTTCTTAACTTAAAGAGCTATTTAACCTTCGTGAAGAAGTTTTATTTATTTATTTATTTATTTATTTATTTATTTATTTATTTGTGCTAGCAATGTTCCTTAGAACATGGCTATACATCAGGCCAAGCTGTTATCTTGCCATCTTCTACCCATATTACACTCCTTAATTATAACATAAAAAAGATACTAATAATAATAAAAAATGATAATACTGATACCAAATAATAATCTTATAATACTAATTTATAATAATAATGATAATATAATTACATAACTTAACATCACATGATGAAATTAATTTACATCTCATTTTATTGTCCATAACCATTTCTTTTTTACTTTGGACAGGTACTCTCCTACCTTTTTACTATCCTTGTTAAATATCTTGCTTAAAGCTACTTTCCAGTCCAGTTTGAAGCATTTCCCATTTATAGCTTCCTTTCTCCACTGCTGTATACCTTTACAATCAAAAATGATATGTTCTAAATCTTCTCTTTCCCCACATATTGGACACTGGTTCTGTGGGAACCCATTTCTCATTCATATTAGTCTCCATACACCTGCTCGTACCCAGGCTATACTTTCTCTTTGTTCCTTATTTGAGTTATCCACATACTGTTCTCTAGCCCATGTATTTTTTATTAATATACATGATTTCAAGGAACTTTTCTTCCCAATGTTACTAAATAAATTTTGTATCTCTATATCTTCAAATCTCTGCCCAGCTTCTTTCCAGAAACCCTTAACATTATTTTCCCTCCTCCAAATTTCTCCCAGACCACTATTTTCCAAATTAGTTTGTATACTATAACTCCACCCATTTTTCTTTAAGCTCCTTTCTTGGAATTCCAAACACTGCCTCAACAAGTTCTTTTCTTCTATATTTAATAGTCCATACCAATATTTAAGAGCTCTCTCCATTATTACCCCTTTCCCCCCACTCTCTGCATTTCAATTAGAGCAAATTCCTTAACTGTAGCATTTGGCAGGCCTAAAACTTCTCTGCAGAAACTCCTATGTACCATATCTATCTCTTCCCAGCCTCGTTCTACTCCCCATATTTCACTTCCATATAACATTTTTGCTTCAACTACTGTGTTATATATTTTCTCTAGCCATTTAACATTTATATCTGGTATTCTATATTTGCACCCTCTAATCGCTGACATTGCCCCTTTCCCCTTTGTCAATACCAGTTTCTTCTGTTTCTCCCATTTTCCATCCCCATCCATTTTAACCCTTAAATATATACAATCTCTGACCACTTTATATTCCTTCTCTCCATTCTTCCACTTTTCATACTTGCCCAGTTTGGCACCTTTCTTAAACACTATAATTTGAGTCTTCTCTTGATTTACTTTCACATTCCATTCATCACAGTATTTATTCATTTGCTGTAGGGACTGCTTCAGACCAATCGTTGAAACTATCCTATCACTAAATCATCCGCGAATAATAACCCAGGGCTTGATACCTTATTTATCACAGGCAACCCATTATCATTCCTTCCTATCTCAGTGAGGATATCATCAATATACAGATTAAATAACACTGGACTTAACTTACATCCTTGTCATAACCCCTTCCTTTGGTTTACTTCTTTTGTCACCAATCCTACTCCTACTTTCACACAAAAGTGAAGAAGTTACGATCACAGGAATTCCTAGAAATCAACATTGTCTTTGTCGCTGCTGTCGAACAGATTGGTAAGGAAGACTGAAAATAATTGTTGTAGAAATACTTTGTGGTCTGTGGACTGAAATTTTCACATCAGAACTATGCTGCTGCAGCATGAGTGTGTGGTATGCAAGTTCAAATAGTGACTCAGAGAGATCATTCTCAAAGTGCGGTCTAGTGGTGAATGACAGAAGGAGATTGACTGAGGCATGCAGAGGCACTCACCAAACTGGTTTACATAAGGTAATTTGGTCATTTTATACACTTTAATTAAGTAGTCTTCACTTCTTAAAATCTTATATTAATAAAGTTATTTTCTTAATTTATTTTAGGCAAATCTTCAAGCAGCTGTTGGATGTACTCTTTTGCCATGATTTCTTTGGAAGCATTTTTAAAAATTTTTCATTAAAATTCTTAGTTTCTTTTTTATATAATTTTATCTAGTTATTGTAAATATTTTCAAGGCCAAGGCTTTCCTTTATGATAAATTTACAATGCTTAAACTGAATATTAATTGTGTTACATTACTTTAAAATACAAATACCAGCAAATAAAATTAATTTACAGTGTTTATTCTACTTTCTTGTATACCTATTGTATTTAAAGTGCTAGAAAGTGAATTCTAATGATGAAGAAGCTAGTAACTATGATGTTATCAATTGAAAGAACGTAATGGTTGGGACACTACATCACATAAGTATTTACTTATTTGCTTTTTTTTTATTTTTAAAGACTAGTTCACATTGGGATTAAATGGTTGTTTTATCATTGTCTTTAGAATGGCTAGTGGCTATTTCTATGTCTGCAATGAGTTCTCCTGCTTTTTGTGAATAGCTAATGCAAGTTTTTAACCCTTTGTTCAAGAAGGATAATTCAGTGTTGAAGTTTTGGAGATGTTTACTACATGGTGATTTCCATTTGTTGGTTGTTGTTTGGGGAATTTTTGTTTGTTTGAAAAGTAGGTTATCTAATTTCTTTTTTAGCTTTTTTGTTTGACAGTTAATTCTTCTGCTTAAAATCAAAAGAAAATTGGATCTTAAGTTTTCCAAGAGAGGCTGGCCTAATATTTTTGGTAGCTCTAAGTGCAACTGGTAGATTTTTAGATCTAAATTCCGTAGTCTTGTGTAATGTTGCTCTTTTCTACAAGAATTACTTTTTTGTCTGCTGCTTGTTGATGCCTACTGTTGTTGTGAATTTCAATATCTGCTTATGAAGTTTGGGATGACTTTATGACATAAGCAAAGGTTTAAAAAGCAAATATCTGAGGATGCATTTTTACTTTCCCTACTAAGATAGTAAGCAGGGAAAGTATTGCATTCCACCCAAAAATTCGATACCGAGAAATTCACCAGAAATATATGTTTTGAGGTGCCCTGAATAACAAAAAAGTACTTTTAGAAAAAGGTCCATGTGGCATCTTCAGCTTTTTTGCTTTTTTCCGGCTGAAAAACGCAGAAGATAAAAGCAAGCGGTGCTTTCGAAACATGTTTGATTAATTTAAAGTAAGAGAAGCTTTAGTGTATCCACCGATTCAAGATTAAATTAAATTAGGAAATATTTATTATTAATATTTTATGTAATTATTATTAGTACTTTTGAGTCTTAAACTACCTTGTATGGTAGACTTAAAACATTTAAACTGAATATTGACAGTTATATTGCTCTGAAAATCAACTCGGGTCCAGCTTTTGTTTCATCAAGAATACAGATAATAAAAACACAAAACAACAAATTTCACATTTCAAATCAACAAAAGTGTCAAAAAATAAAACCATTTTACCACACCCCTAACAATAGCACCAAAATCCAAATATTTAAAAACAAATTTTCCTAAAACATAAAACCATTTTCACGGACCCCTATTTATGGTACGGAGTTACAAGGGTGAGTCAAATATAAACATACTTTTTTTATGTACATTTGCTGGACATGAAAAAATACAAATAAAACTCAAACTTTTCTCAACACATGTCCCCTGCACACACTATAAATTCTCTCCACTGTTTTGGGAGCTTGTAGAGCTTCACACAACCTTCAAAGAAACTCTGAGGTTGAGTCGCAACTAGTTGCACATGTGATCTTCAACTTCTTGGTTGTTCTCAAATCATTCCCCTCCTAGTGTTTCTTTCAAAGGCACAAACAATAAATAATCACAGGAGGGCAAATCTGGGCCATAGGGAGGGTGTTCAAGTGTTTCCCAACGTTATCGAAGGTCAAAACCGCTGTGTTAGGACTGACATCAGCAGAAGGGCGATGGTATGTGATGAATGAGCACTTCCTTGGCTAATATACACCCTGAAGCAACTTCAACATGGTCAACTAATGGTCGCCTTTCACAAACCAAATGGATGCTTTCATCTGCGAGACCTGTCCTTGAGCATTGATTGTGTCTTCCATTTTCCACATATTCTCACCCACCCTTAAACCTGCTGGCCCAACCAACACTTGGGTCCAAGAAAGTGTAGCTTCCCAAACTGCACCGTCAACCTATTCAACATTTCAGAGGTTTTAAACCTTCTTTCATTAAAAACTTTATTATAACACATTGCGCAAATGCAATGGAACCTCTTGCTCACTCATGGCTGTATTGAGGAGGGAGTGGAGAGAAACAGCTCACCAAGCACGTTCCCCACTTATAATACATTGACCTTCAATGCTCCACTGTACCCGCCTGCTCTAGGTTGTCTGAGGAGGAGGAGGAGGAGGAGGAGGAGGAGGAGGAGGAGGACTAAAGTCTGGTTTATATTTCAGTCACCCTTATATTAGCTGTAAGACTTACTCTGCTACACTGAAATGTGTGTAGATTACATTTAAGAAACAGTATCGGCAAGTATGTGGAGTTAAAAGCTGATCATACCTCAGGAAGAGGTTTTAATAGTGCTAGAAATTATTATAGAGCATAAGTATGATAGAAAATAACACTATTGTGCAGGTTTTGTTAATCTGTATAATTTTCTAATTTCTTCATTCCCTATAATTAATTTTTCCAATATCTTATTCCTATAGAAAAATAATATTTCAGCACTTCATTTTCGATATCGCTAGAAAAGGAATAATGTATGGCATTTGCTAGATTAGAACATTTCAGAATATTAAATTATAGGTTTCACTGTTAACACAATTTATGTAGGTTAGTATGAAAATATTAATCCTAATAAAGTTGTTAATAAATGATTACATTTAGAAGAGCCCCACACAAAAATTGAAAAGGCTACGATACATATCCTTTTGCTGTTAATATACTCATATAGATTAGCGTGGAAAAATGTTGGGGAAGAATAGTAATCTTAATGAAGTTATTAAAAAATGATTATGTCTAAAAGAAAAACCCCACACATAAAATAAAATGCTTATGTTATATAGGATTTTGCTGCTAATATAATTGTGTAGATTAGTGTGGATATATGTTAGGGTATTTGAGTAAAAACTTATATCGGTTTTGGTTTTCATCTTCTTATAAGTTAGTGAGAAAATAGGTCATTTTAGAATATGAAGTTAAATAAGTTTCGCTGTACACATACTTTGTAAAGGTTAACTGCAAAATGGGTTAATGCTTTTAAAAATATTTTGTTAATATCAGTTTAATTATGTCACATTTTAACAAATAATACTGTCATGCACATTAAAAAAATAAATAAATAAAATGATTAGCATACTATGCATAAGAATAATGTTGGGGTATTATACAGCAGAAATGTAATAGAAAATAAAGCAACCAATGCAACTTTTAACAATCAGTTATGGTTACTGGCAAGTTAGTACTCTTAACCGCTACCTGAGGGGGCAGTTCATCGCTAAGAGTAACTCCTGGTTCGCTGTTAACTGAAGACCACAATAAGAACATTTGGACCAGCACCAAACCAACATTTTGAGATTGTAATACAGGCCCTGGGAGATGCACTAGGAGGAATGATAAATGGGAGAAGGCTTGGGGAAGAAGAAATCAGAACTGGATTGATAGAATAGGACATGCTCTTGGGCATAAAACTAAATTAACTGATACATCTTTCCTCCATTTGAAACATTTTTTGCTGAAACCTAGAGAACGTTCAAGTATAAATACTTTTTAATATGAAATCAAAACTCTTTCTCTGTTTCAGAGTATAACTATTTCCAGCAACTGTCAGAAGTGCATGTGTAAACTAGATTATGATTCAAGGGGACCCTTTGAGTATTGCTGACACTGAATCCTGAATGTGCTATGCAGTAATTAAAAGCTAAACCTTAGTTTAGTAATTCTTTATTGATTAAACTGACTGGCACTGCAGAATACCGACAGATAACAAAGAGTTATATTATTTACAACTAGAGTATCTGAAATCAAAATATGTTATACTGTACCTGGAGTCGGAGTTGCCATTGCCATGGCTTTTGTGCCTGTAGGTGTCACTCCACTTGGTGTCATCATAGATGGTGTTGCATGTGGTGTGCCATGCGGGGTGTGAGGAGTGCCGGGTGTTTGTGGTGTCATAGCCCCTGGAGTCATCTGACTGGATGGGGTTTCATCCCAACGACTACGACGTTTGCTGGCAGATGGAGTTGGTGTTTCTTGGATCAGGTCTCCTGCACCTGTGCGGTCTGTTCTTGGAGTTTCCGCCCATCCACTACTGTGTCCAGGGGTTTCTGCATGAAAATAAAAATGTTAGTTTGCAAAACATTTAAATAAACTAAGATATTATACTGTAGCGAGCAATGATATGATTCAACTTTCCTAGAAAGTTATTTCCTGTACCTCGTTCAGTTTTTGGAGTCTCATCCCATCGATTTCTTCTGCTTGATGCAGTTTTATCATGACTGGGGGTGTCCCTGCCAGGTGTAGCATGGCCTGGAGTGGCATGTCCAGGTGTGGCATCCCACATGCGGGTGCTCTGGCCTGGAGTTGCTCCAGGAGTTTCACCTCCCTTCCCATGTCCAGGAGTTTCATCCCACCTTGTGGAGGCTGGGGTAGCCTAAGTTCATATAGCAAATTATTAATCACACTTTATAAGTATTCTCAAGCATCACTATTAAAATAAGTACAGGTTAACAACAGCTAGAAATTTTCATTTTATGCTGCTGGGAAGTTTACAGTTTGTGATCACTTCCATAGATAATATCTTGTTTAAGTCTTCTATTACATTTTTACATAATTGAAGTTAAAATAATGTCCAGATAGTATTTAACTTAACCTTATTTCAAACATAAAGCAACAACCATTTAGTTACGTTTACCTATTTGGGAAGCTATGCAACCTCAAGTGCTTCAAACAGAAATATTTCATTGTTTAATGTTCAAGGTGAACTTTAGAAAGCAACAAAAGAATGGTATTTAGCTCCAATGCAAAGGCAAGAAAGTAATCTTTTAGTATGTGCAAGAGAGGGAGTAAACTTGCTTATGATGCATGTCACCAAAAAAGGTTTAGCCAAACTTCTTTATTGTTGTATATCAGATGTTTCAAATCCTCAGCAATATCAGCTGTGATAATCAATACAATTTGAATGCAAATTAATTTTGTTCTGACCAAAGAATTACCAATCATGTTGAATTATTGTATTTACTATTTTAATTGGTACTTTATTTAAATACTACAGATGTGTACAGGATTTAGCTAGCATTAATTTAACACTACAGATGTGTGTAATGAAATTGCTAATGAAATTTCTGGATGTCAAAACCTTTTAATACAACTTATTCTCTGTATTTTGTAATCAAATTCATTAACAATATGTACTATGTATATAAAGACAGAAACCTGTGTGTGGTATAATATCAGAAACTATTCAACTGATATTTGTAATTAATGACTGAGAAGATTATTTTTCTTGTTATTATAGATTGATGTTTTTTGTGTGGCACGACAGAAATGCAGAGGAGGAGAAGGTAGGGGAGAACAGCTGGCAGTACTCCTCTTGTGTGGAACAACACTAACTCAGAATGCGAGGTGATGTCACTTTATCTCACGTTGTATAAGCATTTCTGCTCTGTTACTACTGACCCAATATCCCTCCCAGAAGATAAATGGACTTGTTCAGCTACTGAGCATATAGATAAGCATGTCACAATGAAAAAATCAAACTGTACATGAATGAATGAATTTTATTTCACCTTCTATAACTATAATTTCATACAAAAACAAAATTTTGATCACAGTGATGCATACCATTAATTACTCTTTCTGTTTATCTAATGATTATCTATGCTCGAGTTGCATCTGCATAAATATATCTAACACCGTGGCTGTTGATGTATTGTATGCCATATTCACTAATACCTACCTAGACATCAAACTTCAGCTTATAGTTATTGTGCCAATTTATTTACATACGTATCCTTGACAATTTATATTTTTAAAATTTTGAAATACTTCTCCTTTTCTTCTTTACTTTTTCCAAATAATTCACAAATCTTTTGGACTTCCATTACATTTTGAGGCAGTATTTTAATACCTAAATAACTTCAATTGTATTTTACAATAAGTAAATTACAATAACAGCCTGCCTTAAATCAATATGTATGTAATAATTATTTAAAATGTATGTAACAGTCATTGCAAATACTTATTTTTATTGTAAACATGTTTTAATAATGTTATGTGAATACATTATATACTTTAATAATGCAAGAGCTGTGAGAATAAGTAGTTTTAAGTTGCTAACAATGAGGTAATAATGAGGTAACCTTGTAGCAATAATGAGTTAGAGTGTTTGAAAAGTTACCAGTCATGATTATATCAAAGATAAGGTAAATTCAGTAACAGTTTAAAATTAGCCAATCAATAGCAAGGAAAAAGTTTAAGTAAAATGCAGATATTCTATTGGACTAGAATTAGCCAATCAGAGACTTGAAATACTGAAGCTTACGAGCTTTAACCGTTGAAAGCTGCTCAGATGCTGGCAAGCCTTGGTAGTGAACAGATGGAAAATGTGTTCTCTACGTGTGAATCGTAAAATATGTATATGTGCTAAGTGAAAGTATTGAAGATTCTCACAGTTCTTAAAAAGTGTAGTGCTTTATAAAAATGTGCAAGAATTAATAAACGAAGTGAATTTAAAAAACTTAAATTCTGTGATGTCTACAATCATTGTCATACAGCGCCCTGCCTAAGACACACGACTCTACAAACATTACTGACGCAGCCGAGGCAAATTCAAACATAAATAATATATAGAAGCAGTGTTAATAACAAAGTTAAACATTATAGTGTAAAACTTGGAGTGTAATAACAAAAACACATCCTAAAATCAGCTTCTCATACGTAGCAGCATATTACGTAATAACAGTAACTATTACTTAATCAACAAAATTCAAACATAACCCAAAGCATGTTGCAAACTTCTTCAAGTTAAATAAATTACGTAATAAACATTCTACTTTAAGTTAGCTCCCATACGTGGGGCAGTTAAAATTACATAAGCACAAACCTTCAAGTTGATACTAATAATTATTACGTAAAATAAAAATACGTGAAGCAACAAACACTTCTTCAATTTCTAGTTTTCAACAGTCTTATCTTAATTATCTCACTTGGTAACTGCAGCAGATACAAACTGGTCCCTTCATAATTTACTCTTCACATTCTAAAATATAATGGAAATTATTTTCTGTACCTCCACAGCATGGACATTCATGCATGCCAATTTTTTTCCCCCCTTCATACTCCTTAATTTTATTACCGCACTTCTAACCCGTCTCTATCTAATTACACATTTTTACATACTTTCCCCTGCCCCAATCCTGTTTAATTTCTTCATATAACACTAAGGTTTTCTATTTCCCTAATACCTCTAAAAAGATCTTGTTTATTAACATCCTCAATTCATCTCACCTCCTTCCAGAACCTTCTTTGGTGCCAGGACTTTTATAATTCAATGTAATACAAGGAAAAACGTGTTAATGAGGAACATGCTAACGAGATCTCACTGCATTACCAAGAAAATAATGCCAGTGAAAACATGACTTCCTCTCAATATGCAAGAAGGAAATGAATAATGCAAAAGATTTTGTAAAAACCGTAATTCTGATTTATTTTAATAAAAACTCCAAGGCTTCTACTTTGTGGTGAATGTATTCAATGGCAATTACTCCAATGATTTAACATCATCTCCCTGAGTAGATCTCTAAATAAACTGTAGATGTTATGCCTTGTGTAAACAAAAGCAAAAACTAGTTAGTTTTTCATTCAAAATGAGGCCACACTGACAAGGAAGAAAAGATGAATAAAGTTATTGAAAATGAAATGGTTGAGAAAACTATGTGATACATTATTACAGCTTCAACCAGCTTTTATTATAGGTCTACTTGAAACTCATTCCTTTATTGTGCACTGAAGGCTGAAGTGGGAACTAAAACCATCATGTGCAATGCAGAACGGCGAAAATCAAATGTAATAAATTCATAAGTAAAAGATTTAATATAGTTAAATAAATAAAACAATAAACAAAAGAAGTAATATTTTAAAGGTAGAATCAGACTGAAAAATTATGCCATATTCAAACCATTTAATTTATTTAGAATCACTTCAACAGGAAAGCAAGATCTAATTGATATAATTTGATCGTTTATCAATTGTAATTATTGTTATAAAAGTAATCAAAATGGCCGCGATACATGATTGGTGGTTGAAAGGAAAAAGATAACATGTAAAAAGTGGATAATAGAGAACAAACTAAAACTAAATGGAGGTTTGTAAATAGTAGAAATGAAACTTAAATGTTAAATTGGCGAGCAAGAAGAAGAATAGGCTGTCAATGTGTAACCTAGCAACCAAACAAGTTAAAAATAATGCAAATGGTTGTTTGTCGCAAAGAAAGTCAAGAAGTCAAAAATGGAGATGCTATGAGATCATGGTAGAAGACAGACAGGTTTCATATGAACAAGCCAATACAACTGAATCGGGAAGGAGTAATTAGCAAGTCATGTTCAAAGTTACTGTGTCCAAATAGTATGCATAGTAGGAACAGGAGTACCATAGCAGATGAATATTTAGATTCTATAACAGTAAAGTCGAGTTGACAGAAAATTTATCATCTGCAGATGTAGTATTGAATTGATTGCCTGCTAACATGGAAAAGTACCTGAGGACTATACATGGCAAATAATAGAAATTACTTCTCACATAAGTACTAAACATAATTAGTAAAAGCTAATTACTATCGGCAGCTTAGAAGTTATAGTTAGCAAGTTTACGCAAATCCACATCTCACGTAGTTCTCTGAGAAATGAGGAACTGTAAGATTAAAGTGACATATGAAAATAAAGTCAGTTGACATTTCCAAATTGGAAACTTCAGTACTTTTATTTAGTAGGAATATTATCACACATCATCCTATACTCTTTCACAGCACAAAAGCGAACCTGAGTACCACACCATAGATAACTACTACAAAACATACATTGAGATACTCATCCCATCGCAAGGCACAACATTTTAACGAATATAACT
Source organism: Deroplatys truncata (assembly GCA_030765065.1). Taxonomy (NCBI): domain Eukaryota; kingdom Metazoa; phylum Arthropoda; class Insecta; order Mantodea; family Mantidae; genus Deroplatys; species Deroplatys truncata. Next base: position 215,016,625 of record CM060978.1, read on the forward strand.
TACATCTTCCTTGTCCCATGAGGAAGCCACAGATACGCTGTTTGAAGTTATCTTCTTTTTGACAGGAGTCAAACCCTCATCTCCAGCTGTTTGGTCCCAACGGCCTCCTCGCTTCTTTGGGGCTGCTTTCACAACCTCTCCATTGCTTACCACCTTCAATGTTCCTTCCTTTGATTTTTTTACAAGTTCATTGCGAAGCTAATAAACAAACAATGTGCAATATCATTATATTAGTCATTTACAGTCATGTTTACTGGTTCTTATATAATAAAATACAGCCCCGAAGCTGAAGTAACCTAGAACTTTAAAGCCTCCTTTACATGAATAATTGTCATTTTAAAACAGTGTTCAGATGGAATAACAATATGTTCAATGAAAAAAAAAAAGACGGGGGGAACCAACTTTGCAAGCATAGAAAATCCAACATCTGAAGTATCTATAAATTACTTACAAAAAATGCATTTCATATATTCAAGAATTTAAGTTGAGCAACAGCAAGAGTGGCAATCAGTTACTATATAGCTATATAGTCATAGGGGTGATATAGTAGTGCGACTCTCAAATATACAATGAATTGTTTTCTTGTTTTCATTGGTTCCAGCCCAAAAATTTGGTCATTTTTGTGCAAAACTTATCTAAAAGTTTTGTTGCTTTAACACAACATTTACAGGTGGTTCACAGTTATCATCTCTGTGTGTCTGAATATTTTTTTTTAAAAATGTATATATCATAATATAATTAAAATATAAATGTATAATTATAATATTTTTTCTTTGAGAAAGAAAATGGTCTCTATAACAAGAGAAACCTGAAGAAAAGTCAGGGAATTTATTTGGTAGGTGGAACCAGTGAATCCATTACTGGAAGTAAGTTACCTCAAATCATCAAGTATTATGCTACTATATTTATTTACATTTTCATGACAAGAAGACTATTCAAGACAGTGCTGCATAAACTGCATGAAGAGTTCAAACTTTCTGGAGAAAGCCCGAATTCCTACCAGAAAAGAATGTCATGTGATCAGTAAAAGTGAAAAAGAATGCTTCTGGCAGGACAGAAACACAACAGAGAGAAAAAAAAAGCCACTTTTGTTAACAAATTTCATGATCTGTTTGATATTGCCTATGCTGAAATCATGTCTATAATATCACTGGCTGAAGATAGAGAATTTTTGATGTCTCAGTGCAAAACACGTAGAATAGGATGTATGGGCTCTGCTGATAATAAGTTAGCTAAGCTTGAGAACAGATGCAGGGAAAAAGTAATGGTAAATGAAACTAGAAAAACAAAGGAACTTGACAGACTAAAGGATTCATAAACACTGCCAATGAATCAAAATTTCAGCAATAGTGAAGACAGTAATGACAATATAGGTACTTCAGCAGCAGATAATTTCCCACATAAGACATAAAACGTCATGACCTATAAACATTGTCAATCCTGAGCTAAACTAACTTAACCTTATACAAATTTTCTGGCCAGCTATGTTCTGTCTGTACTGCTCATTTTGCCTGGCACCCTGGCCTTATGGCTCAACTAAGCAGCCCTTTGCTACCCTTAATTACCTATGATCCATCCTCTTCCTTCTCCGTTTGCCCTTCTACCCTTCGTATCTCCCTTACTTTTCTAATCCATTTCTCCCTTACTTCTTTAAAGACTCCCCCCTATTCTTATTTTTCTTTTCTTCTTTTCCTGTCGACATTTTAACTACTACTATTTTTCCCATTTATCCTTCCATACTTTTTGTCTCCATTCCGCTAATTCTTTGCATTCTACCATATAAAGCTCTATGCTTTCACTGCCTCTGCATAGTTCATAAATTCTGCTTTTTCTGCCTCTTAGCCCTCTCAGGTATATCAATCCTGTTCTCATCCATGCAAATGCTGCTTTTTCCGCTCTATTACAATAATCCACATATCCTTCTTTTCCCCATTTCCTTTTTACTAACCTATAAAATCTTAGTGATTGTTTTATTCTCTAAGCTTCCCCAGATCTGCTGTCTTTCTATGTCCTCCACTCTTTTCTTACTGTTATCCAGAAACCATTGCTATTTCTTTCTCCTGCTCTCCAAATATTTGCCATTCCTATCTTCTCCATAATATTTTCTACCCCGTCCACCAGCTATTTTTATTTTTCATACTCCTCTGCTGGTCCATACACATCCTTAAAATTTCCCCTTCATCTTTTTTCCAGCATCTAAGCCAAAATTATAATATATTTTCCAATATGACTTCTTTTCTTCTAATTTCACTAATGCTACTTCTCCTGGTGCTGATCTTGGTAACTCCAATAGTTCTTTACAAAACATTATGTAGCTCTGGTCTACTGAGGACAAGTGTAGGAACTCTATATATGTCCCATTAGCCACAGCTTAATCACTGGATGTAAAGCTAGAGCGTTACTATCAACAAAGACTCAATAAGACACTTGAGGATAAAACAGGGACAGGCCATAGCAAGAAAACCACAGACTTCATTTCCTTCTGAGGTATCACTAACAGTATATTGAGATGGGAAAATGCTTCTCATCGCACTAAGGAGACTACCGATTGGCTTACAGTTGTGGGTCTGGGGTCGGAGTTATGAAACTTCCTGGTGCTCCAAAACTACCAAACGATCACCAGCAGATGTAGTATACCAATTATTACAAGACAGGAATTTGACTGAAAAAGCTCAGTTCATGTCATTTGATACCCATCAAGTAATACAGGTTTGAAAGATGATGTATTTTGCTGGAATAAAAATTGAACAGTCTTGTACATCTGGCTTGTAGACACCATATACTCGAACTTATAGGATCTACAAGCAGGTCAAACATACAACTCTTTCAGAGATTCGCTAGTTCTTGGAACCACCTCAGTAAAGCTATATATGAGTCAGGCAGAGAAGATTAAGCTATTTCTGAAAGATTAGAGTCAAATAAAAGGGACTTCATTGCATTCATTAGAAATTTGCATTCAATTAAAAATCAACTAGCGGAATATTGCTCTAAGGATAATTACAAAGAGCTCTTGCAACCATCACTGCTCTTTCTTGAAATAAACTTGCACCAGAGGTTTCCATATACCAGGTGAGTCAGCTGCGCATATTTATTTTTGAATTTATGCAATGTGCTAAGCGACATATGTGACTTACGGCTTTCTTGAATGCCTTCTAATGGCTGATTTGCATAATACTTTATAGAGGAGGCATACATAACTCAGTGCCTAAGTGTTTTATGGGACAGAATGTGATCGCTATGTATGTCAATGCAAAAAAACATCCCACCCTGACACTGAGAGCTACAGTAGCAATTTTGGCCAATTTTACAAACTTTTATTCTTTAGCATACATCCATGCATCCCATTGAAAATGCCCCTGAAGGAACAACCTATCACATGCATTGGTTGACAAAACCATTTGAAAACAAAATGGCAGATCTACGCAGTGCAACCAATTGGATTTAAACTGTTAGTCAATGTACAGCCTTGTCAAAAAATGCTAAGTATTATGTAGATAATTTCTCTTATTTCACAAACTATGGTGTATTTCAGATCATACAGTAATTGTAATGACTGATGCAGTTTATTTGTTTGAACTAAAACTACCAAACCGAGCTCAAAACACTGTATGACGTTGCAAAAATCGTGTAAAGATTCGAGGTGGGATCTGGTTCTGCAATTACTAATTCGTGTAGGAACCTCAGCTCGCAAGGTAGCATTAGCCAAATGGTATTATCATGGTTGCTTTAACACTGTGCCACATTAATTCGGGTTCAAATCCTTCAGGTGAATTTCAAACTTTTTATTACCTTGTTTGTCTCTTTGGGCCTATAATTTGATATTATGATAAAAATAACATTTTTGATAACAATATAAGTGTGTAAAAAATAGAATAATCATGTTTTCCACTGCAAAGCACAAATCATATACGGGCAGACTCATATGTGAAGAATGCAGGCAGATTACATCGCGCATGTTACAGCATGCAAGAAGGTCTCTCCGGCAACATACACAAATGTGCATTGATGAAGGGGATCGTCATTTTGAACATTGTTGAAATCCACGCTCTTTAACAATTTATTATTCTGTTTACCCGTGAACTTAGCACATTTACAATTCCTTTGTCAATAGAAGAAGTGAAACATAAGGTTTAAACATGAAACAAAAACTGTTATATTTAATATCGTCGATATGCGACCAAGCGAATGAAAGCTTACTACGTAACACGGTTTTTAATATCAGATACGGTACAGATTATTAGGGTAAACATGATAAAATTATCTGATTGTAATTCTTATGTCTTTGGCTCACAGGAGAGATAGAAACAAAAATAAATAAATTAGTACACTAAAATACAGAAAATAAACACAAGGGGAGAGGAAAAAAAAAAGAACCAAAACAATTTTATGTTTGCAACAGATTTGAACCTCCAAAACTAACCTTTGCTACACCACATTCAGGCAGTTAACCCACTCTGCTAGAACCCACGTAGTTTATCCTGCTCTTTGGGAAAACATTCCTCTATCTCCTTGCAAGCATTATATCTATGAAACGCCGTCTTTTTTAAGACTTTCGCAGCTCTTTGGTTCTCATTCAGGCCTTTAATCATTAATGGAGATTGTGTATAGTACCAAAGAGAAGGGCAGAGCTACAATAACAGTTTGTTTGCTAAAAGGGTCAATGCAACTGCGGGTTGCATAGATATGAATACCTAGGGTCAGCTGACTCAACTGGTATAGTCCAGGAGATTTTTACAGGGCTGGACAGATGGCAAAACTGATTACTTGAAGATTTATTTGTTTCGATCTGAGTTTCACCTATCATCTCTAGAACTATACTGCCTTCATGAAGTCAATTTGTTTGTGATACAGTAAAATTTGAAGTCCTGGTTAATTGTTTGCAGCTGCACTTTCACCATCTTGAATTATTACAGAATCTTGAAATGTACAAAACAAAAAAACTTGCATCTGTTGCAAGTGCTGCTTTTAAAAGTTTCTCTGGACACTTGTGATACTTCTTTGAAACTTTAATTGGTCTTGTCTTCTTTGATGATAATGTACCGATAGAAATGAAAGCAGCAATGGTAGCATCTTTAGACAAATCAGAGCACATCCAATTCCGCAAAGAGTTAAGATTTGTGAAAATATGATTAAAGGAAAGACTCTCAGATCTCATTTCAAGCAACACTAAAAAGCTTTTTATGGCTTTAAATGTTTCTGATAAATTTCTTGAAGAATGATCCAAGTACCTGGAAGTAAAATAGTGTTTCAATCTTCCAGACAGAGAGTCAATATTTTATAATACACCAGAAGTATTGTTTATTGTGATGCTGTATAGTATTTAAAGTTTGAGTTGGAAAATATTGATTCACATCACATAATGCGCTAGTTGTTACCGTAGGAGCGCTTTCGAGAGATTGGTTTCTCCCATCTTCAGCTGAGACCCAACTAACTGGATCTCCCTCACCCCTCACCCCAAGAAATGTTTCATTGGACGTTATTTCTGCTCTCTGTTGAGAAAAATTGGAACCTGGTGATATTGCTGCCCTCTGTGTTGTCGGTTGGTCATTCATCATACTTCTTTCTTCTATCTTGTGATCTAATTGGTCTGCATTCTGTTGAGGAGACTTGGAAACAATTAATCTTGAATTTGTTGCCATCTGTGAAGAACGTTGGGAACTTCTATTTTCTCTCTTGTTACTTGATTGGATCAACTGCATTAAGTGGTCTGTCAGTGGTATTTCAAAATTCAAAGCATTCTTAATGTTGAAATGGATGAAGATCTTTTCCCATATTTCCAAATGTGAAGGTATCTGAATGAATTTAAGTAGTTTTATCACTTGTCCAATTTCATGATTACTATTCCAAAAGTGATTAGCTACTGGTGATCTGTCTGTTTGTTTCAGTTTTATATTTCTTTGATGTTCACTTAATCTTATTTTTAAATTTCTTTTAGTTCTTCCTATATATAAGCCTTGACAGTCCTGACATGGAATCTGGTACATTCCTGATTTTTTTAAATTGTCAGTTGTATTACTCAAAGGTGTGTTCAACATGTTTTTTAAACTGAAAGCATTCTGAGGTGCTAATTGAATCTGGTATTTTCTAAACAATTTTTCAAAAGTTTTAAACATTACTGGATGATGTGTGAACCTCTTATATATCACATCCTTTTTATTTGGGTTTTGTAAAGTACTAATACTATGTAAGTTTTGTTTCTTTTTGTATTTAGTAAGTAGGTTATTAATAAGTTGAGGTTTATAACCATTTTCAATGGCTACATTCTTTATATAATTTAATTCCATGATATACTCTTCTTTTTCCAAAGGTACTCTAATCAATCTATGAATCAAACTTCTAAAAACAGCATGTTGATGTGATACAGGGTTGTAGAAATTATTTTTAATATAATTATCCATATGCGTTGGTTTCCTATAAATGCCAAATTTAAGATAGTTTTCTTTTCTTTTTACAAGTATATCCAGGAATGGTAGTGAATTATTAGTTTCAGTTTCCATGGTAAATTTAATATGTATATCTTGTTCATTCAAAATATCCAGTGATGAATTCAAACAATCTTGAGGTACCACTGCAAAAATGTCATCTACATATCTATACCATATCTTAAAAATATGTGGATGTGAAGAGGTAACAGTTTTTTCCAAAGAGCTCATATAAAGGTCAGCCAGTAAAGGAGATAAAGGATTACCCATTGCCAAACCATGTGTCTGCTTGTAAAAGTTCTTATTGAAAGAAAAATAATTTTGATTAATACAACTGATTGTAAGTGCAATCATCTCTCGGATGTAATTATCATGTAAATTAAGTGATTCCAACCAATTTCTTAACAATTCTGGTATATTATCTGTAGGTACATTTGTAAAAAGTGATGTAACATCAAAGGATACCAACATATCTTCTTTATTAATTGTATAATTCTGAATATGATTAATTAATTCTGTTGAATTTTTAATACTTAATGATGGGAACTTTTCCAAAGATGTGTATTCCTTTGTTAGCCATTTAGCCAAATTATAGCTGGGTGAGCCTATGTTATTAATTATAGGTCTCATACTAATACTTATACAGTCTTTTAACTCTGTGTTAACAATGAAGAAGAGCAGAAGCAGTATCTACTCTAAGCAATAGAAAAACACTTGTCAACAATACCCAAATCCAACTAAACAGGTAATTACAAAGGCAATGCAGCAAAAATAACAACCTTATTCATACTCAGTACAATTTGTGCAAAATTGGCATATTATAATACTTGATATATAATAATTGTATTGAGCCACCTTTAAATATTAACCAAATATCTTCAAACTTTGTATTGAGTGTTTTTTATAAAAAGGAACAGAATGTAAGGTGGAACTTGAACTTTCTAAAATCTGAATTTTGAGATCCACCCTGATATACAGGATGTCCGGCCTATATGTTAATATTACAAACTTTTATAACTTTCGTTATATCAGATCCAGATAAGTGTCCTCCGTGGTACCATGCTAGCCTGTAGTTCCAGAGATCGCGGGTTCAAACCTGACAGAGGGCGATGGATTTTTTCAGGCATAAAAATCCTTAGCATGGCTTCCTTCAGAAGGGAAGTAAAGCCCTCAAGCCTGATAAAGAGGTCTCTGAGCCAAATTTCTGGTCTTTCATGCCCAATATATAATGGGACGCTAAGAACCTAGCAGTTAATGAGCAGCCATAAATAAAACGCAATTTCATATTAAGATCTAGATAAAAAACATTTGACATATGATTAGTACGTTTCTTGCCATGGTTGCATTAATGACAATGGCAACGACGATCACAGTATTAGGCTAGAGTAGAATGTGCAAAGTTGGCAATGTGAACACACCAGAGGGATTTCTGTGTTCTTGGACTGGCTGAAACAAAATCTGCGAAGCATGTACAACAAAATTTTCATTGTGAAGTTAACCTTGGTCATCAAGATGATGTCCTCTCCTATGTAAGCATTATGGAATGGGACTGACAGTTAAGAGAAACTGGTAATGTTTTGTTAAAATAGGAAAGCATAGCAAATGGAATGCGTCTGTGGAAAACGTGGAAAGGATTCATACGGCTTTCATAAGAAGTCTGAAGAAGTCAATTCGACGCACCAGTGTAGAACTTGCTATTCCTCAGTTACAGTTCATGATGTAGTCCACAAAAGATTATGTTTACAGGCCTACAAATTCAGTTATGCCAGTGAATCTATCCCCAGGACAAAAACAAATGGAAGATATTCGCCGCAGATGTTTTGGATAAAATTGAAGAGAACGGTGCTTTCCTGGATAAATTGTACTTCTACGATGAAGCAACTTTCCATGTGAATGGGAAAGTTAAAAGACGCAATTGTCGTATCTGGGATAATGAAAATCCTTGTGAGGTTGGTGAGATATACTAGCTAGCATTGCATACCACTTTGTTTCTACAGTTGCAATGATATTTGATTGATATTACATAGCATATTATAGTGCTGATATCACATGTAAATTATTGCAGTTTCTAAAACAATTTATATTTTGAAAAGTATTTGAATATCATAATGTTAACATTACCTCAGTTTCTTCTCCTCTCAAGAGCTGTTCCTTCATAATCTCTGTATATGTTCTTGAGCCGAGATCTGGAGTTTTCCCACCTGCAAGAAGCAATTCAAGTCACGCCAAGCGCAACAATTAGTTGTTCATTAACTTTTTTCTACATTACTCTTCTATAAGCTGAATGCCTAATTGGTAAGCTACTTTTGTGTGTCTGCTAAGGTCTTTACTGAAAGTATACTTCAAATTGATTCTTACTTGGCTTTAAAGGTGTTATTAAATTAAAACTCTGATTTGTGGGAACAACTTGTTTAGTATTTGTCTTTATCAAGTCTTCTGAAGGAGTTCCAAGAAGTAGTTCTGTTTAGCAATTTTAATCTATCAGTGAGTTTCTTGCAAATTGTACATTTAATGATGTTAGAAGGTATTCAAAGTCATTTCATTCCATCCTATATAAGAATAACATGAAGTACTCCAGATAAATTCAAGACATTTAAAGGTTTTTAATTGAATGATTCTGCATTAGTCAGTGCCAAAGCTGTTAAGGTTATACTGCTGAGACCAGCTCTTTTCAAAATACTATCCTCCCTCCAAAAAGCTCTGTATTTTCATAAAATAGCACTGAATAAGCACTGTACTTTGCACAAAGTGTTGAACATACATTAAATATTAATTTTGGGTTAAAAGTACTATAATAAAATCAAACCCAATCGGTCAGTAAAAGAAAATGTGCATAAATACTTGACTCTTTCATTATTTAAGGGGTGATTAAATGCCCTGCGCTGCCAATACTAAATCTGAGAAGATTACAACCCACGATCTTAAGAGCTACTTAAATGTCACTGTGAGATTTTATTGCATACAACACAATATTTTTAAGTTTACTGAAACACTATTGTGAACAGCAACTATAAAACATAATAGGATTTTTTAAATTAACATGCATGATTTTATGGCTAAATGTATAACGATTATTTTAGTAATTTATTTTTCTTTATCTTAATCTAAAAATGTAATTTTCCTCTCATTATAAATACCTGAGAAAATGGGGTATTTACAAAAGAAATTGTTATTCTAACCAGTATCACTAGTGAATCTCACTTTAATACATAATTGAATTAATTTTAACTTCAATTTCTAATTACTCTATGCTTCAACTGCAAACAAACATTTTCAGTAATTAATGACAGAAAATTTGAAATGAAATTTATACTATAAACACCTGTAGTAGAAGAGTGAAACTTACATGATGTCAATTAAAAGAAAGAAGTACAATAAGTGTTGCGCTGTATTCAAATTTAAGGTTCTTTTCCTAATATTCTATAAGCAATGATGCACTACAGATTTTTGAGCTACTGACTGTCAAAAAGCTTCACTTCTTAAACTACTTCTCTGGCCGCAATTTTACTTACGAAATCAGATAAGTAAACTAGATAGGTAAAACTAGCCAGAAAACTTTTTAAAGTTCATTGTGTTCTAACAAAATATGTTAGCATGCTTCTGTTGGGTTCAATCACTTTTCTTAAGTGAACATTTTGCCTGAAATAGCTAATTCTCTTATTAACATTTTGTGTGAATTTTGAAAGTTTCTGGAAATGACAAAATTAGAAGCACGTGACATTAAGCTGCTCATTTACAATCCACATTTGCTCCCCCCTAAAACCAAATCAATCCCCCTTCTTTTTCTGTACAGTTCAATGTTGGCAAATGGGACAGTTAATGATGAAATCTAGAGCAGAAAATGTAGTTTTCACACTTTCTTTTTACACTTGAGACTATGTATAAACATTACATTTTGTTTGAGGATATTGAAACTGCTCATTTACATAATGCCTAAATTTTAACAGCTAAAATATCATACAGATATTGTGTAACTAAAGTGTGTTTCATGCTTAAAACATAGTATGGCCATAATGGAACAAAGATAATTCTCTCTCGTTTGCGTGCATATATATGTGCCATTTGCTCCATTCTTGTATCACCTGCTGACATTTTTATTCTAAATGAACTATTGTAATTTAACGCGCATGATGTAGCAAATTTTCGGCTCTATCCAATGGTTACATACTTAAAACAGCCTTCAATTAATTAAGAATTACAATTTTTTAAATATTCTACTTATAGTTACGAGTATATTTTTTGCCTGGATACTCAACGTACATAGCAAACCAATGGTTGAATCATACCAACAATTTATTCCTAGGTTTTAAAGGATTTAAATTCAATATTTATCACTTGGGTCTGATACCTTCCATTAGCAGCAAGTTATAGTGGGTAGAAACTGTGTCAGATTAGATATACAATACATCACTGAATATCTTTCTTTAACAGAACATGTTTCGAGTGTTTACCTCCTCATCAAACAGATGCCAACATCACTGCACACATGTTCCACATACAAGCAAGTTAAAGGGTTTTTATTTCCCATTTTGTGACTGAGACAGAAAAGTTAGCTAGCAACAAAATTTTTTGTCAGATCCAAGCAAGAAAATGTTATGGAAGAGTTGAGATAATTTTATAAAGAAACCAGAACACTGTAACCCAACAAATTCAGTGCTCATCATCAGTATCATCTGCTGCTAGCGATCCAGCAGTTGCATGTAACATCAGACAGCAAGGGGTATGTATTTATGGTTATTTCGAAGATAGTTTTGGTGTTGCAAACAAAGTATTGTAATAATTGTGCTCTTAAGGCTTATTGTGAGATTCATTTAATACTGGATACCAGCACTTTTAAGAGGCACAGTATAGGCAACCTGAGGGAAAAAGTTGCAGATAGTACAAACTGCATTTAATTATATTTTAAAGCCCCTTGAGCATTAGCAAAGCAGTTAAAGAAACCATTAAAGCCAAAGTGCAGTGAACAAAATAAAGAAAGAACAAATCAAAGGTCCTGTATAAATGCAGCAAAAAAAGATATTCAAAAGAGCATTTATATCAATCTTTCAACACATTTAAGGCCAGCACTGAGAGGGTGAGTCAACATCACAATGTACAGCTTTCATGATTTGAGATGATTGCCTGGTAAGGTATAACCATACACTGTATGATGTGTTACTGTGATTTTCAGTATTTTTTTTGTTTATGATTTCACCATATTTATTCAAAATATATGTATTTTACTTATGCACGAATATATGTAACAGACTGAGTATTTTTATGATCACTATTATTTGAAATACAGTTGAACCTGCTTTATAGTATATCAAGGGGAAGAGGGAAGACTACTTGTAACTCAGAATTACTTACAAATGAGATTTTGATGATAAAAAAAAAAAAAGCAATACAGTGGACTTACATGTGTAAAATTTTACAAACAACAAAAATATGTACGAAGAAAACACTATTTTGAACTTGGTCCTGCTTTAAGAAATCAGTTAATTTGGCTTGTTTCACTTTTCTTGCATTAAAGTGCATACACCTCATTTTGCAAACTTATTAATAAACTTATAGCTTTTTCACTACAACTTTTTGCACTGATGTAATGCCTATACACATTTATTGCACTAACACTTCACTAACTTTAGGTATTTCAAGATTTGAGTCATCCCCATTATTGCCAGTGTCGCTTGAAGCTGATCTGCTTTCTTGATCACCACCATGTTTTTGGCACACATTAGCAATAATTTCATCCTGTAGTTCTCCACACACAGCTAGATTGTCATCAAAATGCACAAAGGTATCGAAATTTGCACTCTCTGGTAGAGCTAGCTCATTCATAGGCACAGCTTCATCATTATCGGCACCATCACCATCATCAGAGACAGCCTCTTCCTGTAAGATATCAGATTTAAAGAAACAGTGTTTGATTATGGACACCTGCTTCCAGGCAACCAAAATAAATTCCATGGCTTGCAGTGAGTTAATGGTGAAATTTTCATTTCCTGCATCAGTTAGTGTTATTAAATGCTGAACCAGCATTTTTTCTATAATGAACTTTGAAATTTATAATGATGCCCTGATGCCCAAATCAAAAGGCTGTAGACGTCTGATACAGTTCGGAGGGAAAAATTCCACTCTAACATTTTCTAAAATTATTTAAGGTGGATGTGCAGCACATCGATCCATAAGAAGGATCTTCTTTGGTTTCTTTTTCATTCTAATGTCCAGTTTCTTTAACCACCGTTAAATTAAAATCATAATTATCCAAGACTTCCTATTGGATTCATATTCCCTAGGTTTTTGTTTTCACATCTTTAAAACACCTTGGATCTTGGATTTTCCTATCACAAGTGGGAGATGTTTATCTGATCAGTCTGCATTGGTGGCAAGAAGAACTGTAGACAAATTTTATTTTTCTTCCCTTCATGGCACGAATCACCCTTTTCAGCTAATGCCTTGCTGGGAAGGAGATTGTAGAATAGGCCAGTCTCATCACAGTTGTAGACGTTTTGAAGCTGATAATCGCTTATGATTTCTGGTAGAACCTCTTCCTTCCAGTGTTGCACCATGATGTCATCCACAGCATTCGACTTGCCGCAAATTGTTTTCCTTGTGATTCCATGACGATTTTTAAATCTTGCAACCATTAAGATGAAAACTTGAAATCAAGTATGTTCGTAATTTTAGCTAAATCTATCACTTTTGCTTTCAGCATGTCACCACTGATTGGTAGAGCTGCAGCCCATTTCTGTTGGAACCATGTAAAAAGTGCCATTTCCAAATCAGCATATCTCCCTTCCTGCTGATGGCTGCATTTTGTTGATTTTGCTCCCAATTTTAAAAACTCATTCAAAATAGCATTTCTGTTACTGATGACTGTACAATAGCATGGTATAAGCAATTCCTAAGTCTGAAGCAACTTCGGTTTTGGCTTTGTGTGGATTAAGTTTCACCTCCAATATGAATTTTACTTTCTGATCTAATGTATAACATTTCCTTTTTCTGTTCTCCATGGCTGATTAAAAGCAATTGAGAAATGAAAGACAAAACCACTGTTCAACACCAGATATGAAACATTTTTATCTTTACTTCTTGTTTGTTGCCATGACATTGTCGTGCCAAAAGACGCCAGCTCTACCAGCAAATGTCTTTGTCTTTTGTTTCCACGGCCAAAAGCTGCCTGCTCAGGTTGCATCTTTGTCAACAGAGATAAAGAAAATACGCCTTGAGTTTCTTTTAAGATAGCATATGCTGTATGCTCATTATAATTACATAACACAGTTGCATTTCACTGAAATTTAATATGTATAACAGCGAATTACATATAAATAATGTTCTATTAACATGTTTCTAAATTATATTTTGCCGGGACCTACAAAAATTTACATATAAATACAATGTACTTAGAACTGGGTTATGTATAAAGCAGGTTCAACTGTATGCTATTTCCTTGCTCACAACCATATTGAGGCAGATGGTGATTTAAGTGCCAGCTGAGCACGTAACCACAGTACATGAGCAAGATTCTTTTGAGACATTGGGAAAGGGTCTCAACTACCAAATAAGTTGTTCCTGAGCTCCTTGAATTGATACCTGAGGAGTTGCTTCTTTCTATGAACACAAAGGAATTCTCAGCTCAAGTTGGGACAGCTTATGGCAACATCTACTGTTCATGGGCATTTTGTGAATATGGCACAGTTGAGAGAAGGGGAGTCTTTTTATCCAACAAAAATATACCAAATCACTGCCAAATTGTGGGATCCAAAGATTGTAAACCACTTTAAAAAAATCTTGTACTAAGGAAGGAAATTGCTGTCTCTGAGTTATGCTGCAGTAAAATGAAAAAGTAAAATAATTAGGCTGCTTGGTTTCCCACTGAAGAGAGGAAAAGGCATAACCAAGGAGATATGAAAGTTTAAGTATTCAAATTATGATAAAAGTATATAAACATTTGAGAAAACATAATTCATTTATCAGATAGATACATCTTTCCTCTATCTTGAATCATTTATTTCAACTAGACATGTTAGTGACTACTATGCTCTCCACTCTTCCTGCATATAAAAGCCTTGTTAATTCACAATCCAACTCCAAGTGTGGCAGCAGTGTGTTTGCCTTCCAGTCCACAGGACCTGATTTCAAATCTTGGTGGGGCTATCCAGAATAAATTCTTCTCCAAGGTTTGTCCTATCCACATAACACAGGCCTTTCCAAGTTAAGCACTTGGCACTGGGAGAAGTGTTCAATCCCCACTTTTCCCAAGCAGCGGTCACGCGACTGTATGTGTATAATAAAGAAATAACATTTTCTCTCCTCAGCACAGAGGAGGTGTCCAATGGGATACAGCAGATAGCGGAGAAGTTAGTTTCTCCTTCATTAAAAATACCATTTATGTCTGCATGGGAAGATTTATGTTTTGTTGTCAATACCAGTGCCATAGCTCAGTGCTGGTGCTGCTGGCAGGGCTGGCGAGGGCTGTGGCAGCCATGGAAAAGACTAACATAACACAAGTGTTGGGTGCCTCTCAGCTTAATGGACTCCATGTTCATTTAAGCAACATTCCATCATTTACATTCACTGCCTGCAGGCCCAAATTATTAAGAGAGAAAGAACAATAAAATTGATTATTACTTTTATTTTGTTATATTACTATACTAAATTTGGATAAAGAAAGGGTTCTGGCATAAACAAATGCACATGCCTTCACCAAAGCACTCCTTTCAAGCAAATGAAAATAGTTATTACTACACTGCAAGTGTTATCACTCTTTTAGTGCTTCAAATAATAAAGATGGTGAATAAACATAGTATTTTAATAACACTGGTCAACAAAATTTATGATTTTTAATGTTAAAAGAAGTGCAAGGGTGATTCTTACTGACTTTTTTGTTCTAATTTCAAATCTTTTTACAGAACTTTTCCAACACCCATAGTTTTTTAGTAGTTGCATGAATAGCATTTCTGGTAATCATACATTTTAATATGTGTAACACCTTAGCTAGAATACCTTTTACATACCTAAAAGAATGTGAAGTAGATTTTCGACTGTACTTTGAGGAATATCTCTCGAGTGTCCAACAGTAGTCTTCCAACATATCTGGAGTCCATTTTTCCTGGTAGCATTTTCAGCGATGTCCTGATGGAAACATTTGCCATGTTCGTTGCTGACAGCGGCGAGGTTCTCAGAGAAGAAGTCAAGATGGGAGTCCAACATGTGTATTTTCAAAGACATATTGCATCCCATGACCTTGTAGTTCTCAATCAGCTCACTGACACGTTCTCTTTAATGTTCAAACCTGTAGTTTTCTAGAAAGTTTATGACAATGTTTTTGAAAGAGAACATTGCAGCTTGTTCTTGCATATTTAACAGGCTTTCAAAAGTTCTCTAATTTGAGGGCCAACAAATATTCCCTCTCTTATTTTCACTTCACTGATCTTTGGAAACTTAGTTTTCAGGAACAGAAATGCACTCCCGCCATGATCCATTGCTTTCACAAAGTTCTTAATCAAATCTAGTTTGATGTGTAATGGAGGCAATAAGATTTTGTCAGCACTTACAAGTGGTTGATGAACTACATTTGCTTGTCCTGGATTGAAAGACTCTCTCTTTGGCCAGCTTTTTTTTAACATAATGATTGCTTTTATCTCTACTGTCTCACATGTACAAGAGGCAACAAAATTTTGTATAGCTAAGTTGTAATCCAAGTAAGATAGCTATCACTTCAAAATCCACACATATCTGCAATGAATAGTCATCATACTGGATAGCAAGAGATGCATGTTCACATAACTCTCCTTCATACCACCTGCGTAGGCTATACGGTAGCAAGGAGTCAATGAACAAACACCAATCTTCAGGTTTATGTTGAACACACAGGGACTCCATCAAACAATCAACATTATTACAGAAAACTAGGTCCTCCTGTTTAGAAAATAAATGCTCAAATTCCCTTTGGTGCCATCCTGCAGGAGGTGCCAGTCTTTCAATCTTTAAGTAAGTAACTCAGCTTTACTTTTCGATAATCCAAGATCATGAACCAATTCATTTTGATCCTCCTATGTTAGAAAGTGCAGTTTGTTTATAATAAGTCCTTCCACAAAATCTGGGTCACTGTTGTTGCAATTCACCAAAGTCATCAACACTTTCAAAACCTTCAGTCACATTTCTGTCATCTGGTGGAGTTGGTATGGGAAGACCTGGTCCATGTGGCACTGGTCAAATTGCTAATTCTAAAGATGGATATTTCACATTATGTTTGAACTTTGAACTTATTCCAGATATATTTGTCAAGCAAATTCTCGCTATAATCATGGAACTGCAAAAGGTAAATGACGGGACTCTTTTAACCAGCCGGTTAATAAGTGTTACACATTTGGCACAACAGATTTCCGGAGCACAAAACTTATTCTGGTCTATTTCATTGTCAAAATAACACTCATAAGATCTTTTAAATCGAGGAGTCAATTTCGCCTCTGCGCTTTTAAAATAAACTCATCACAAATGTAACAAAAATTGTTTTTATCATTTATACAATTTGTGAGACATCCTCCTTCTAATTCACAATGCTTAAGAAAACACACTATAGCCGACACTACACTTGTTAATTCACAACTGAGAACATACAGGATTAGCTTCTTTCTTTAAACATAGCTGCTTCTCCTCTGGCATCTATGCAGAACCCTTTCTATCTGTAACAGATCTTCCTTATCTGTTGTTGGAGTAAACATTGACCTGGGCGGGAAAGCCATAGTTTTATGAGGAGAAGCTCATTGTTGAATAATGTCATACCTGAAGTCACAGACAACAATCACCTAAAGCAAATATGTCATTTGTTGACCTATACTAATAATTATGAAAACAGACTTTTTAATATTACAAAAAATTGGTGGGTGATGGAACATTTCTGCCTCATTTTTGGATTTGGCAATTGTAAATACATAAGAATCAGCAGAAATTATTTAACATTTTCATTATTGACCAGTGTAATCATTTCATTTATATATAACTTAAATAATTAGCTTTATTATCAAGCCCATGGAGCCATCTGATGTTTACTGGTGCAAAGCAAAGATCATGCTAATCGGTATTGTTTATGTTGCAATCCTGGCTCAGTGTGTAGCAGGTCAGCAAAGTGTAATTAAGCATACAAATGGTAAAGCCCTTAAAAAAGGTGAAAAAAAAATTAATAGTTTTGAATGTGTTCAACTTTTTCTTTGAGATTTATGATATCCTTGCTGCTAAGGATGTCATTAAATTAACATTGGAAGCAACTAGCGTGTCTGCAAGAAAGTAAGTTAAGGAGACGGAACTGCGAAAAATCCGAAACGAAAAGCAAACTAACGTGCAGTATTTTAGAGAAAGTGGACCACTTTGTGAAAAGTGCTATAAGCTTCAAGCTGCATAGATTTTTCTGCTACCTCAGATAATGTACTTTTTGTAGCAAACAGTGATAAAAGATATTTCATAACATTTCTTTGTGCGTCAGTACAGTCAGTTTGTTTAACAAGTGTAGGGTATGTAACGGGAGAGCCAAACAATTACGAACCGGCTGTGCTGTGTTTTTCCACTGGGTGTGTGGAAACATGATAATGCAGTGCTGCTATAAACAAGGTCAAGCTGTTTTGCTCTGCAGTGTGAAGTGCAGTATTGAGTTGACGGTGATGTGATGTAGTTCAGTTATTACGAGTTATTTATTATTTTGTCCTGTACTTAGGTACAAAGTATATTGTGGCTCAGTATATGTTTTTTACTGCACAGCGTGTATTTATTTATGATTCATATGTGTTAACTCAGTCAGCTCGCCATGTGAAAGTATGATTTGCAGAAAGATTTCCAGGTGTAAAAGTTGCAGGCCGTACAACAATCCATCACCTTTACAATAAATTTCAGGCTAAGAAATCTAAAAGACTGTATACGGTTCTTACCAAAGAAACATTAGACGACATCGGTCACTGTTTGGGGAATCCCCCCCAAAAAATCACTTGGGTGTCTTTCACAACAGGCAGGCATTTATTATGGCTCTGCACAAAGAGCTACCAAATTGCTGAAGTTAAAACCATATACAATAACTACGGCACATGCTCTTCTACCAGGTGATCCTGTATTAGGCGCACATTTTGTGAGTGTAGTCTCAATAGTGTACACAATGGCGAAATAGACCAATATTTAATATTTTTCACGGATGAGGCTTGGTTCCATCTTCATGGATAATTGTTATTGGAGCTCTGACAAACCTAATATTGTTCATGAAGTACCCCTTTATGATGAAAAAATTGGTGTGTGGTGCACCATGAGCGTAGAAAGAGTTATAGGGACAATTTTTTTCTAGTCAACAGTTGACGCCCGTACATACGTGAATACAATTTTGCCCCCCCTTTTTTTTAGAGAATTAACAAATGGAGTGTGATTTTGCCTTTTTCAAAAAGACTCTGCAACAGCTCATATGGCCAATATTTTGATGAGAACAATTGAAAGTGTGTTTGAGGACAGAATTATTAGTAGAGATTTGTGGCCCCCTCGGTCTCCCAACCTAACCCTCTGCGATTTCTATCTCTGGGGTAATTTAAAACATAAAGTGTACAAGACAAACCCACACACCCTGGAAGAATTAAAACAAAATATCAGCCAGGAAATTGCCAGCATTTCTCATGTTGAACTACGGCGAGTGATGGATAATTTCCTAAAGAGGTGCCAAAAATACATGGACGACGGTGGCCAGTTTGAGCATCCCCTTTCATAAAGTTGGTAACACCTTTAAAAGTAGTTTTAAAAACATTGTATGGTTTCATTTAATTATTTTTTTTTCATTTCATTTTTATTGATCCAGTTAATTGTTACGTACAGAAGTACAATGTTGGACATGTCAAAGTCATCCGCGCCTTTCTATGATAGCGGCAGACGGCAACGAGCGCTGAGGACATGGACAGGAAAAACACTGCGCAGCTAGTTCATAGTTTTTTGGCTCTCTCTGTATTTCTTAAACAGCTGAGGAGTGGAAGAAAGGAATCTCCTCCATGCATTCAAGAGATGTCAAGTGCAGTGATACTACATGCATTGTGCACATGTGGACCCATTCTTGGGCTGGAAAGGTTTTAGCCAATCATGACATCCATTACACCATTAAATACTGAAATTGCAAAGCCAACAGCTTGAACCAAGATCAATTCTTCCACATCTCACTAGAGACTTGTGTAGAAATGACTTCAAATACTGACTTGAGAAAAAAAAAATAAATAAATAAAAAAAGCAGCAGCAGCAGCTTACACACATCAAAAATTGAGAATATGCAAAAAACTCACTGAAACTATAAATTCACCAGGAAACTACATTGCAACTCTTTGTGTTTATGAGTATGAAGATACTTATGCTTTCTTTTATGTTTAGAGATTGCTTCTTGAAACTAACCTACTTCTGAAAACTGAGAACCACATTTTACCAACCCAAAGACAAGCCACTGAAAAAGATTACTAATGAAACTTGATTTTGAAAGAGACTATATAAAGCACTGCAAGTTGTCTTAAAAGGTTGGCAAATGTGGTAACATCGCCTAGATACGTACGTGACCTTTAGTCCTCCACAGTTCATCTTTACTGGTTGAGTTTTCAAACATCTTGAGCTGCATGATGAATTTTACTAGGCACCTAGAAAAAATCTGGGGGTGATTAATAATTTTCTGATAGCTCACACACACTTTCACACCAAGGGAATAAGGTTTCAAACCTCCCAGGTTCAGAGTACTCCCAACAGCTGCAGACAGAAGCACAGTGTGGATGTCCATAGACTTCAATGTTTGATTTACAGACAAGCTGTATTGCCTAACAACTGCAACTCAGTGTACATCTATGTTTACTAATGCTTTTACATTATCTTTAAAGCTTCAAATGAATACTATGCAGTATCTTACTCAGAACTATCAAATGTATACTTAAACCGAGAGGTAATGACAGATATGTGTATTACTTGGACTTAAGCATTTAACACTGAACTGTGCTTCGAATTTCCAGTATGGCGTTGCTGATCCAAGACTCCGCTGTGGAAAATCCTCAGAGGGGAAAGAAAATTGAAGATAATTAGTAGAAATGACTTAACTTGTTTCCCAAACCATCCCATGTATCTCATTAAGTTATCCCTCCCAAATATTTACTGCTTAAGATAAAAAAATAAAATAAAAAAGTAAAGAAGAAATCATTCTTAATATAGAGCAATTTCACTATTTAAATTAAATGTAAAGGTAACATACATCCTTATAATTTCTGAAATTAACTGAACTTTTACTTTTTTAAGTATTGTATGTTTTCCCTTTGAGGCTCATTCATTCATCCACATTCACTCACACCCCAGTCACACTGAACAATTGACAGATGTAAGTGCTGCTTGTATTTTAACACTGAAACGTTTGAAAAAGCATTTTTATTGAAATTCATTTTGTTATACTACAATCCTATGGATCTTATGGAGCACGGACAGCAATTATTAATTTTTATTGGTTTTTATAACTGTTTTTGAACCAAATCTAACATTTTCCTCTATTATTGATATTTTCTAAGTTGGTGGTTGAAATCTATGGACTGGAGAAGACAATGTTGCCAGTTTTAACATCAATATGCCTACCAAGACCATCAATATAGCAGAGATAGCTATCATAGATATGGAGTTATATGCATATGTCACTAGGTAATTATGGAAGTATTTTTATATAATCTGCAATATAGTGCAATAAAAGCTTTACAACAAAAACAGTTATTTAAATAACTGAATGTCCATTTGCTTGACAGCAACAAAATATGACAGTTATATTAATTAAACCAGACTAAAATGAATAAAATTACTTTATGCAATCCTTGTACTCAAAATCATGCACTATCAGCTAATTATGACATGCTTGTTATAATTATTGCTAAGGGATGACGCCATTACCACCTTCTATACACAATTTCACACAAGTTACCTCTAGGAAAATACTAGAATCTTCAGTCGCCGTGGCAAGCATGCTAACATTCAAATACAGCAATAAAATTACCTTATTAAATAAGACTATTCATTAAGAAACAAAATATAGTCAATCAATATTATTGAAAATCATTATTATTGACATAAAAACAAAACACTTGTCTGTTTTACCAACATACTAAATTAGTGTAAGCCTTAGGCAAGTTTCAACATAACAAAAGCAAGTTTGTTTTGTCTACGATAACAAATGCTCAATTTGTCATATTTGAAAATGATTTTAATAAACCACCACTACCGAGACCTACTGATTTAACCTGTGGCTTGCCTATGTCATTTGTTTCACAATCTGAACTTTATTTTCAATGGACTCTTCCACATAACCTTGACACATAATTTCTCATATTCCCTTTGGTAAAAATTTCTTGATTATTCAACAATCAATAACAATTCCATCACAATTGCCTATTCAATAATTTCTTGCAGAATACTATCTATCTCCACAAAACATTCCATTTCTGGCATATTATCCCTTTTATCAAAACTTTTCAGATCTATATATACCGCAAACAAAAACAAATATAATGTAGCCTTCCCAATGACAAAAATTTAACTGTTGAAATGACATCATAACATATGCAGAATCATAGGCCAAAATCATATAATTCTGTAATTATTAACTGATAATTGAGGAATTACATCTGCATAAAACATATACACGGGGGGGGGGCGTTAAATATTGGTTTACACTTTATATTTTGTACACTCACTAAGAACCTCTATGCCTCAGCAGATACATTCACTTTCTCAACATAGTCTCCATTAAGCTGCACACACTTATGTCACCAATTATGTAACTTCTGTAGGCCCTCAAGAAACCACTTTTTTGGAGTCTGTCGCACCCACTGCAGGACAGCTTTCACAGTTCCTGAAAGTCTGCAAAATAATGTCCACGTAGAGGTTTCTTCATAGCCTCGAATAAGTGGTAATCAGAAGGGGCCTATACAGGAGAATGTGCTGGGAACCTGGCAGCACCTGGAACTCCATTTCAGCAATGGCAGCCAAGGTATTCTGACTCATATGAGGATGAGCATTGTCATGTTGCAAGAGCACTCCTTCTGCCCATTTCTTTTGAATTGCATGGCACAAACTCCAGCCTTCACACATGCTGTGCTGTTAATGGTGAACCCTGGTTCCAGCCAGTCAATGAGGAGCATCTCATCCGTGTCCCAAAAGAATGTGGCATGTGTTTTCCTTGTGAAGGCACTGTATGGCTGCCTTTATACTTCTGCTGCGTTGATTGGGCTTTGGTCTCTGGCTCATGGTAGCGTAGCCAAGTCTCATTGCCAGTCACGAGTTTGGATGTGAAACCTTCTGGATCCTGGCTATGGCATTGAAGGAGATCACTGCACATACCCTTGTGCTGCATTCAAGAATTTGAGAACCCACCTGGCAGACGCCTTTCCAAGCTTAAGGTGTTCGTGCATGGTGCATAGTGATTCTAGTAACCTCCAGTCCCGTGAACATGATGCACCTATTCCCCTGAGTATGCCTTTCCACTCTTGAAGTTTTGACTGGTGTTACCAGAGTCACTTTCCTTCCAGAACTGGTTCCTTTCTCTGTTAGCCACTTTTCCAGCCATCCACATAAATCGTACACAGTTTTTCGTGATGGTGAACACTCTTCACACACTGCAACCAATCGCCTGTAAATATCCGCAGTATTTACACCCTCCTTCGACAGAAACCACATCGCCCAGCGCTGTCCTTGATGATCACACTCCATTTTGTCCACTCATATAATGACAGCAGTTGGGATAAAGGGTTGTATGGAGGGATTACACTTCTAGTGATTGTCCTGCCACCTACGGTTAGACCAACATACTACATACTTGCAACTGTAATGACAAGTCAAATGGTGCACCGTGAATGATGGGGAAAAAATAAAAGGTAAAACAATATGGAAAGCCCCTCCTAGCTCTTGTTTAGTCTTGATTATAACACTTAAAAAAGTTACTATTCTTGCTTTAACTTGTGGACTTAAATGTTCACTCACTGCTATATATTCACTCATTGTTATACAAATGATTAATAATACACAACAATAAACAAATAAAGAGCCATATTTATAAATATTGTGAAAGCTCTTTATCTCCAAGTCAAGAACTAACTCTCCTTGTTAAGTCTCTTATTCAGTTCTTCCTTGCTTAGTATTACATTATTACATTATTTGCCATTGTAATCATTTCATAAATTTTGATAAAAAGGTCTGCATACATATACCTAATAGATAACTACGTACTGGAATTTTTGCTTTTGTGGTACAAACAAGTGTTAAGATTATAATAGAAGCCAAA
Organism: Deroplatys truncata; assembly: GCA_030765065.1. Classification (NCBI taxonomy): domain Eukaryota; kingdom Metazoa; phylum Arthropoda; class Insecta; order Mantodea; family Mantidae; genus Deroplatys; species Deroplatys truncata. The sequence goes on from CM060978.1 coordinate 215,040,331, forward strand.
AAGCAGCTGAAGCTGTACCACTGAACTCAAGCATTCAGTTTGGGTCACTGACTGAGGATTAAAATCAGCTTTCTCTGTTTATAAACATTTATGAGTCAGCACTTCAACATTCCAGCAGCATGGATATAGTGTTACAATATAATCATAAGGCCATGAATAACTAAAAACAGCATGTGGTAGTCATGTCAATCACCAGCTAAGGTTGTGCTATATATGGTTAAGATATTAAAACTTTGCTTTTATAATGGATGTAAGACTTTTCTTCTTCTTAAGATTTAAATGTGGTGCAAAGAAACAAATACATGAAAGTTAGAGCACCCTGGAATTTCCAAATTTCCTAAGATATTTACAACTTACATATACAAATCTAAGAACAACACTGATAAGAAAGTAGAAGTTTCAGCAAAGTTCTACCTTAAATAAAGTATCTAAGAGAGAAAACAGAAAAGTAAACGAAACGCCTGCACACTTTGATAAATGATGATAATGCCTGTCATAGAAACTAGTGCTCATTAGGGGTTACCTCAAAGCAAAAATTAAGCAAATTATAAGCCTAAAGTGCAGCAGTAGGAGATTAAAATGTTAGAATAAGAGGTTGAATGAAATGGTGCAACAAAAATGTCTAAATATGCTGGAACAATTCTACTTCATTCTTGTAAGTGTTTAAAACTCTCTGAAGCTCCCTTAGCCTGCCTCAAATAAATTTCAAGCACTTTCTTCTAAACTATAATGAAATTCATGAAAGAACCATTTTACAGGATGGTGATGTAGGGTGAAAATAATTAAGCAGTAAAACAGAAGCAGAATGTTTGAAATTTCATGTCTATGCAGTCTCATTTATATCTTTCTTTCTAGTAACCTTGTTTCATTCTGCATTAAAAAAATAAAACTGTCTTTAAGCCATATGTTACATTTAACCCTTGTTTAAAATGTTGCTTTTGGTTCCAGAAATGGTACCATCACTAAAGCACATGGACAGAGCATGATACCAATTTAGAAAGCAGCAGTCACTCTAAAATTGTTACTGTTATTTCTTAAATAAATTATTTCCAGAATTATGAAAATTTGTATTGTATAGGTAGATTACACTGGTCAACACTGATTCTGCGGTATATAGGAAAATACGTGACTTTAATGGAAATCAGTGTCCTGGTTTCAAAAATGAAGTCCGTTTTTGGCTATCACATCTTGTTTTTATATGTGCATATATGTCTAAATTCATTCAGCTTATACAGCTTACTGTTACATTTCATTATGTTATTCTAAATCTGTTGTTCATTTTCTTCCTAATTGGCCTACTTCCTTCCTCCCTTATCACCCAGATGTTAATGTTTATATTCCCAGCACTTATCAGTTTTATTCTATGGGTCAGGTTTGTCTGCTTGTGAGGTATTTATGTTTATATTTACAGCTGTCATAGATCTCAACTTCAGTTGAGCTGAAAACTTGTGTTAATACACACGTTTGTCTTTTATATGTGTAGTGCTAAAATAAAAGTCAAGTATGACTTCTACATCAGGATTACACAGGAGACAGTGTCTACAAAGTCTTCAAAAGTTTTGTTACATTTGTGGGTGTTATGTGTTTGATGGAAGGTACATAATATAGACTCTCAAACAAAGAAACTATATTACTCATATTTCAAAGAGAAAGTTGGTGATCGGGATAAATCATTCGCAGATCATATTTCATGTAACAATTGTGCTGAGGGATTACGTTATGGTAAGAAGGAAAACAAAGGCAATACTGTTTGCCAAACCAGTGGTATGTAGGGAGCAGCAGAATCACTGTAACGATTGTTACTTTTGCATGCGCAAATTTGCTGACGGGAAAAAAAAAGGAAGCCGGAATTAAATATTCAAATCTGAACTCAGTTACACGGCCTATTCCTCATGGACACGAACTACTCATATCTACACCATCAGCAAACCTCAATTTTAGTGAATCTGAAAGCAGCTCCATGACTTCCGACAATGAGTTGGTTTCTGATCCAGAAGAATTTGACAGTTCACCACAACAGTTTAATAATTTGAGTTAAATGATTTAGTGAGGGATTTAATTTAGGCCTCATAAAACAAAAAAAGTGAATTACTGGGCTAAAGGCTACAGGAGAAGAATTTGTTATCACCTGGCATTGCATTTTCATGTTATAGGAATCGCGAAATACAGTTCCATAAATACTACGCAGAAGAAAATCAACTTGCGTTTTGGTGTATGTGTGACTCAACAGCTGGGAAGGGAAGCATATAAGCCAAGTAACTGACGTCTTTTTATTGATTCTTCCAAATGAAGCCTTAAGGTAGTGTTACTTCATAATGGGAACAAGTTAGCTTCAGTACCACTTGCACATTCTACAAACCTAAGAGAGTCTTATGAAACTCTGAAGCGTGATCTTGAGAAGACTAAGTACTGCAACCATGAGTGGCAAATATGTGGTGACTTGAAGATCATTGATCAGTTACTAGGACAACAGGGAGGATACACAAAATTCAACAGGATAACAGGATGAGGGACAAAAATTGGGAAACTGACCAATGGCCTGAGAGGCAGCAACTGAAACTTGGATCAACAAATGGTACTAATGTGCCACTTGTTGTCAAAAACTTCTACTCCCTACATTACACATAAAACTTGGCATGATGAAACAATTCGTAAAGCACTTGACAAAAGTTGCCCCTGCTTCTAGTATTTTTGCACAAAGTTTTCATCATTGTCACAGGCTAAAATCAGAGGGGGAGTTGATGGACCACAAATAAGTAAATTGATGGAAGATGTTAATTTTAATTGAAAAAGATGTATGAAATGGATTCAAAGAGGCTGTTAAGAAATTTCTTGGCAATGTGAAAGACCCTCAATACAAACAATTGTTAGAAGTATGCTGGTAAATTTGTAATATCTGTAATATTTTTGCAAATTTTACAGTTATATTTTCATTGAACATTGTCATATTGCCAAAACGAGATGTGCTACGGAAAAACGGAACGCATTTTTTATTTCTGTGTGCCAAAATTAGTCAAAGTCACATATTTTTAATTGTACCACAGAAAAAAGTTTTCATTTGTAACCTAGTGTTATCAAGAGGCAAAATGACATTTTGTCACTGTTACCTTCTGTTTTAACACAGCAGGAAGAAAGTTGAATCTTTGTGGTTGATTATATTTTTGCTCTGTTGTGGATATGTTTGCTATTGTGTGTAGAGTAGTCTCACTCATGATTTTCTTGGTTATACATATTATTCCTTAGAAACAGACAGATAAATAAAAACAAAAGTACTGAAATAGAAAACCTGCTGCAGGTATAAACAAGTTTACCCACAAGGCTTATGTGGCATTCAAATATTTTGATTAGAAATCAATACACCAATGAGTTAGGGATAGTGAACACATACTTGATGGGTGGATACAGCTGTATCTATTACTTTAGAAGTCAGATTTTAAGCTAAATGCCTACCTTTTGTGTATACAAATAAACTAAAACTAGTTAAGATATCTTCACATGTAAAGTAAAATATAAATGATTGGAGGGGGGTTTTCTGGTGTCCAAAATGCCTATTTTACTATTTGTGTTTGGTTTATTAATGTTTTCATGCAGCAATGAAAGTTAAAGTGTTGAATATCATGAAGTTGGTATGATACAAAAGCCTTGTAATAGTTCAGTTACAGGAATGTGAAATTCTGGAAAAGGACAAATTTATTTTAACACTTAGCAGGTAGAGTCCATATGACTCATTTTATAGGAAGAGAACACTTGCCCTTTAGCTGTTGTCATCCTTTGGTATTGTTCAGTGACTGCAGTAGGATAGAAATTTCTTGCTAAGAGTAAGAAAGATCAGTGGCAAATTTCTTGTCATTTCCTGACTTAAATACCTTGTTTTCTTCATTATCACATTTCAAGTTAATTTTGATTGTGTCATTGCCTTGAGTTTTCCAGCAAACTAATGCCATTTTAGTATTCATCTCCCAATAAAACTGTATAACTTTCTGCACATGCTGCAAGCTTTTCTTCAACTTTTCTTTATGGCTTTTTCAATTGCATTTTAAACTGTTATTTAATATTGCTGTTCTAAACAACATACTGTGTTTTTCAGACATCATTTTGAAAGATGTGACTAATGTGCATTCACTAAGTTTTGAAGTATATTTTTTCAGCTTTATAAGCTCATATACAAGGGTAAATAATTACCTACTATATGAATGTACTTTATTAAATAATGAAAGAATGCACTTAAAGAGAAAGTTAATAACAGTAAATGGAATATGGCCACCTGAATTAGTTAAAATATATAAAAAACAGTTTATCATATTTGTTAACAACACTAATTTGATGACTTAAAAACTATATAAATTTATATTAGTTATTTACAGTAACATTGGAAGTAAAATGTATTATTTTTTCTAAAATGTTCATGTAAAGATGCAAACCCTAGCATGTAGTATTATCAAAATTTAATGGAACATGCTGTAATAAATAAATATCTATAAGGTATAAGGGTGAATCATTAAGTATGGCACAACAATTCTTCCCCACAATGCTGTATTAGGTGGGATTGTGAAATTTTGCATACATATAGTTTGAAGCTCATGCTAGAGACGTCATATCATCAATTAAGATACCTCTTGTGACAGAAGCAAGAACTAAGTTACAAGTTGCAAAGATGATATGCATGTTATTGTCATCAACTTGTGAAGAGCAAAGAGGTTTACTTCTGTTTTTTTATTATGGGCTAAAGCATCAAATGAGTGAAATACACAGGGAATTGTTGGGCATGTTATGCAATTTTTGTGGTTGGGATAGAGAACTGTTTTAACTTTGCAAGGAGAATGGCAGTCAGTGACATTCATGTATCTGTGTCATGCAATTGCGTGGGTGGGATAGGAAATGCTTTAGCTTGGCATGGTAAATGCCAATTTCGTACTATTTATGTGTAGCAGAAAAAATATTATGTTTTATAATTTGAGAATTTGTTTCATAATTGAAAATTGAGCAATGAGATCTCTGTATGTCCTCAGAGTGCAACACAGGTAAGATTTCATTACATTACTGTACTAATGAAGTATAATTTAATTTTCACAAATTAAATTCTTTTCATTTATTTTTCTCAATAATTTTCCGCTTTAAATTTTCTTTCTTATATTCTTCTATAATTTTGCATATTATTTCATTGAAATGCTATTTTACATTTAAACAATGCTAATAAATTTAGATGTGATCTTTCCTATGATAATGTAACACAACTGTTCAACATGAGATACTAACTTCTTCTGAAGAGAAGAAGACTATTTATTGCTCCTTGGCAACATTCATTACTCTATTGCTACTTCACTTTTTATGAAATAAACAAGTTGCAAAGATGATACGCATGTTATTGTCATCAATTTGTGAAGAGCAAAGAGGTTTAGTTCTTTTTTTACTTTCTCTACTACGTATAGTAAGTAGGGGAAGTATTGCATTCCACCCAAAAATTCGATACCGAGATTTCACCGGAAATACATGTTTTGAGACCTCCTGAATCCAAAAAAAGCATTTTTGGAAACATGTCCGTGTGTGTGTCTGTGTGTGTGTGTGTCTGTGTGTGTGTCTGTGAACAGCATAACTCAAAAACGAACAGTCGGAGACGCACCAAACTTGGTATTTAGGTTCAGTATCTTCCAGAGATGCGACACGAAGGTTTTCAAGAAAATCCCCCCACCCCAGACTACCCTTTACATGGAAGATTTTTCGAAAATTTTAATTTCCTCAAAAATGGCTCTAACGATTTTGATGAAAATATCATATGTTTAAGACAATGTCATGAGAAATGAAATGTATATCTCCAATTTTCTGGGAATGTCTCCAAAAGTATTCTTCATTGTGAACGACTTTTGCATAACTGGTAAACCATAAGAGATAGACAAAATTTTACTACACAAAAAATGTAGATCGCGTTAAAATACACAACTTATGTCATATACATTTCTTTTGTTGAGTGAACCGTTTTCGAGATATTGCTTGTTATTTCCTTAAATTTTCCAATACTTATACTTTTTCTCAAATTCGTTATTCATTTTTTTTATGTCCTGGACATGCAAAGAGAATGGAATGCGCCACATAGCAACCAGCGTTAAAATATTTGACTATCGCTTAAAAGCTAGCATATTCCCCTTGCATCTACAAGAAAATTAGCAATAAGTTTGACATCTCGATATCTCGTATAACATGAAGCATATGGAGAATAGGCGTTTGTAAAATTAGATTGTACAAGAGTAGAGAAAGTCATGTGAGTGTAACACATCAGATTTTTTTTATTATGGGCTAAAGTACCAAATGAGTGAAATATGCAGAGAATTATTGGGCATACAGTGGAACCTTGTTAGTACGTTCCTCAGTAACATGTTTTTCTGTATATTATGTTGAATTATAAATGTCCCTGTCCCAGGTGCCTCAAATGCTACAAAAAGCATTTATTTAGCACATTTCCTCGCTCCTGCTTACTACCTTAAAGTTTGATGTTTTCATTCACTGTTTTGATTAATTCTTGGTCAGTCCAGTTGGGTAAGGATTGTCAGTCAATTAAATTAAATTGAGTTTTATTTATGTACGCTCTTTAACTGCTGTGGTGCTTAGTGTCCCATTCTATATTGGGTGTAAACCAGTAATTTTGCTCAGAGGCCTCTTTATCAGGCTTCAAGTCCTTTTACGTGCTGTAAGTCTATGGCACGGGACCACCGGCTTTACTTCCCTTCCGAAGGAAGCCATGCTAAGGATTTTTATGCCTCAAAAAATCCATTGCCCTCTGCCGGGTTTGAAACCGGGACCTCGGGAACTAGAGGTTAGCATAGTAACTACTACACCACGGAAGACGACTGTCAGCCAATGACATGCATGCATCTGTGTGGTTGGGATAGAGAACTCTTTTTTAACTTCACAAGGGGAACTGCAGCCAATGACATGCATGCATCTGTAAGGTTGGGATAGAGAATTCTTTAATCTTGCAAGGGGAACGGCAGCCAATGGCATGCATGTATCTGTCACACAATTGTGTGGGTGGGATAGGAAATGCTTTAGCTTGGCATGGTAAATGTCAATTTTGTACTAATTACATGTAGCAGAAAAAAATGCTATGGTTTGTAATTTGTGAATTTATTTTATAATTGAAATTCTTTACGTTACTATACTATCAATATGAAGTATTTAAACAATGCTAATAAATTTAGATGTAATCTTTCCTGTGATAATGAAACACAACTGTTCCATATGAGTACTAATGAGATACTAATTTTTCTGAGGAAAAGAAGACTATTTATTATTCCTTGGTAACATTCATTATTCTATTGCTACTTCACTTTTTATGGAATAAACAAGTTTGTCTATTCCATGGCCATGTATACTGCCTTCTACAGATTTTTCTTTATATATAAATTTTAACCAAAGTTAGTCATGGTGCTATCTAAATAAATAAATTCAACTTGTAAATACAAATATAGGTTAATATAGAACAAATTTGCAATCCCATAATCATACATTAAAGTGAACCAATTCTCTATATCTCATATTCTTACTCAACAGGTAAATCAAATATAATTTGCATTTAACCTTTCTGCTTCATAAGTTTGCAATGGAGAAAAAGAAGGTGTGGCATATAACAAACAAGTTATCAAGAAGGAGATTGAAATCTAAATATGAAACATGTGGATATAGCATGCAAGTTAAACATTCCTCTGTCACTTCAAACACGGTTGTTAGCAAACAAACTGATTAAAACTTTTTGAAGGGAAAAATGTTTAAAAAAAATGCAATTACCAGTGTCAGTTTCCAGAATTAGAAGATGTTTACACAAGCACAAGCTTCAAATATGCCAATAGACATACTGTAGTTTAAGCTCAGGTGATGCATTTAGCACAGAAGGTGGGACTAGATGATTTTAAAGAATCCAATAGCTGGATTGAAAGATTCGAAAATCAACATAATTTATTTTAGATGTGTGTGAGGTGAGGCTTCTGCACTAGATAATGGCACTACCTGTGCAAAAATACAGAAACGCGAAAAAATACAATGCTGCTCTCAATTTTGAAAAACTATAGCTCCGACAATATTTATAATGCAGATGAAACAGAACTATTTCTTCATCTTCTACCGGACAAAACCCTGGACTTTAAGGGCATAAAGTATCATGGTAGAGGCCTACAGTTCTACTGTACTGTAATGAAAATGGAATTGAGAACTTGGTACCACTGGTTATTGGAAAAGCACACAGTCCAAAATGCTTCAAGAATGTCCAATCTTTTTCATGTAATTACACTTCCAACACAAAAGCTGGATAACTTCTGCAGTATCTGAAAATTTCTTATGCACATGGGACACAAGACTGGGCATAAGAAACAGGAAAATATCATTTTCAATGATCAGTGTTCCCTCATCCACCAACTATTTCAAATTTAAAAAATATAAAGATCATTTTCCTCCTAGCAAACTGCATGAGTAAGCTATAACCTTTAGATCAAGGCATAACATGGTGCAAGCAAACGTATTGTAAGAGGCTGGTACAGAGAAGGTTGGCTGCACTGGAATCCAGGACAATAACCATCACTATCTTAGATGACATACATTTCATTAAGGCTTTCTGGGATTCTGGGACACATGATATGATTCAGAACTGCATCAATAAAGGTGGCTTTTGTCAAGTTCTCAATATCACACTAGAAGATGAGTTTTCCGAATGTGAAGAATGGCGTCAAATAGATTTTGAAACATATGTAAACATTGACAACGAAATTCCAATGTGCGAAACTACAACGATAAAGTACTTGAGCAGACGATAGAAAAAGCATCAGTGCAGGATGAAAGTGACAAACCAAATACTAAGCCAATTCCTAGTGTCGGAAGTGATGGACCTAGTGAAGCAATATGTTTGTAGTTTTGAAATTGAAGATGAAATGACTTTACTACACAAAATGGAAAGTAAAATTTTGGCACTAAAACCAACAAAGTAATCAACCAGAGATACGTATTTCAAACGAGTGTAAATATTGAATGTATTTTGTATTTGATTTTAGGTAAGATGTATTATCAGATTCTTATTACAGAATTATAAAGTACTTAAATTGCAGATTTTTTCTTTTCGTTAACACATTTTTCCTGTCTACGACAACCAAATCCCTGTATCCCTACAAAAACATACTAATGAGATTCTACCGTAAATGGGGGAAAATGTTTAGACTGTAACTAAGAGCAGTCCAGGTGGTGCACATTAGAGTCTGTGGTAAACCTCGTTGATTTGGCACTTTCTGGATGACCAGCAACAGCTGCAACTCAACGGAATGTCAAACCATTGAGAGCACAATTCTGAACACTGGCAAATCCACCTGCAAATTGGAATTGTTCCACATTTCTTATGGTACAGTATACAATATCATGCATAAAGTACTGAATTTTCGTAAAGTTAGTGCCTGCTGGGTACTAAAGAACCTGACAGATGGCCAGAAAGGGCAGCAAATGACATGTTTGGTTCACTTACGGCATTATGCTGTAGAAGGGCATGCCTTTCTGGAAAATTAGTGATTTTGTGATGGGTGATGAATCTTGAGCATACTACTACACGCATGAAATAAAACAGCTTTAACAGAGTGGAAACATCCCTATTCCCCAGCAAAGAAAAAATTCAAAGTGAGCCATCTTCAAAAATTTCTAGTCACTATGTTCTGATATGTGCATGGTGTCCGTTGGTGGAATTTCTTATATAAGGAACCGCTGTGAATGATACATCATATGAAAGAACATTGGTGAAGTTTGTGCTATGTCCTTTGTGGCAAATATAATGCTGAAGACGTTCCATCTTGCAACTTCTGTCTGTACTAAAATGGTAAAATTTGATAGGGAGGTGTTCCTGCATCCACCATACAGTCTGGACCTTCACCCTTTTATCTGTTTCGTCCAATGAAGAAATTCCTAGGCATTTCAATTACAAGGAAGTGCGATCAGCAGTGCGCAGATGGCTATGCTTCCAAAAGACAACATTCTATGATAAGGGTATATTAAAATTAGCTCCACAATGCGAGAAATGCGTTGAAAGACTTGGTTCCTTTGCTGAAAAGCAGCTAAAAGATATGGATTCATTGTATATGAATTATTTTATCTTAACTATTAAAAACTTTAACAAAAATGTTGTTACTTAATGATCCATCCTCGTATGTATTAGCAAACATAAATTCATAATTAAAATGTTTCTATCTATTATAATAATTATTTTAGTGCTTTTGTTACTGTTAAACTTTTAATTTACATTTTTTGTAAAAAGGAGTTATGTGTGTAAAAAAGCTCCATGGTGTTTCCTTTGTGTATATTTACACTTAGTTTAAGCATATTGCCACAGATAGCCTCAGTATTCTGAAATTTGGATGGAAATGCACTTTAAAAAGTTCGGAGCAAAGGTGTATGTTACATAATACACTTCTTGGATAAGTTACAGCAGCAATATTTAAAACATTATTTTTTCTGAATAAATTAAAACTAGGTTAGAAAATATAACTTCAAAATATATTCTTTCCTGTATATATTCATGTGTGTGGGGGTGGGGGGAAGAGAGAAAGAGATGGGGGAGGATGAAGAGAGCTTTAAACATTGTGTAGGATTTATGGAACTAAAAGACTATGTCATATAATATGTTAGCTTGCTCTCTGGACAACAATCAATTTCATTGTCATTTTGCTACCCACATGCAAAAGGTAATATAGGCATTTGTTTCAGCATATATTGCCATTTTAGAAGCTATTCTAAGTGCCTTAAAATTGGTTTTTAAAGGCCTTAAAATCCAAGGTGTAATTATAACATATCTGTACAGTACTTGGAAACTGTCAGCAAGCAAAGTTGTTTCCTTACCACTGAATGTCAGAGGCGACATCAAAAGTTAACATTTGATGTAAGAAATTAATACATAATTTTAAAATAATTTAATTTTGATTTGCTGGCAATCAGGGGAAAGGGAATGCAGCACCCTACAACAAAAAAACTAATAATACCAGAATATAAGCATAAAATTAAATTCAGAATATGCTCTAGAAATGAAGCTCCTTACCATTACCTACCAGTTTTGTTTTCACTTCCTACCTAAGAGCATTGAATGTCTTGCACTTCATTTTAGGAGGTGGAGAGCGGTTGCATTTCAGCAATGCTATGCTATATCCAATCTCAAATCCATATTAATACTACATTATCTCATGTTTCCAAGTTGATACAATGCCAAATGTTTACTATTATATTTATACTTCATGAATGTATCATGTCATGTACATAAATTTTAATTTTATTAATATTATTCCAAACTGATGCTTGTAAAAATATTTTACGTTTCATTGCCAAAACACAAACAGCACACTTACGTCAGAAAAACATTATTTACAGCACAAAAATAATATTAATATTGCAGGAAGAAAATAAACCAACCTTCAGCAAAAGGATCCACTCGTTCAGGAGAGATGATCATCCGCCGTCGTTTCTGTCTGTACTCATCCTCCTTTTCTGCAATTGTGGGACGTCTACGTTCTGCAAAGGGGTCATAGTCCTTTTCACTCTGAAATTAAACAAGTATAATCTAAAAATATCTTTCTCCAAAAATGTCTAAAAAGGATATTAAGCCGAAAAGTGGTATAACTTAAAAATAAAAATGACACAACAGATTTCAACTTGCCATAAATGTAGTTATTTCAAAATGCTTGAATGATAAATTTAAATTAAAATAATACCAATCATGATCATACCAATGAATTAAAAACTGTTTATTACCTGTGCAACATCATTGAGCAGAGCAGCTGGTGCAGTGTAACCTGGACGTTTACTCTGACCAAGAGTGACCATGTCATCTTCATCCTAAATTATAAATTAACAATAATTAAATTCCAGTTCCTTAACAATGCAAAATATGACAAGTCGTAAAGAATGAACTTATGACAAGTGCACCATTTTTTTTTATAAAAATGCATTAAAATAAGAGCCACAAAAAAAAGTCAACCAAGCGAGATAAGTATTGTTGCCATGTTCTGGTGGACAATATACCCGCTGCTGAGCCACTGTTCATCAAAGGCAGGGCATTGATACAGTAGAGCATTCTGGGCAGATATCCACACAACTAGGCATTTTACTTTAGATGGCAAACTTTGAAGGTGATTAATTCTAAGGTAGGAGGATTTGTAGGCCATTGCATAATTTTCATACCAATGAATTCATTTATAAATCACAGTATTCATTTCATTTTAGCACTAGTGTATACCCAAAATGAAAGTTTTTCAATTAATCTAAAATTGCATTTTTTAATTTTATGTATACTTTAAGAAATTGCTTCTATAAACACAAACCTGCGGAAATTACAATTACAGTGAGGATGTTTGGGAAGGCATAAAACTAGGTGCCTTCATTACTCATAGAGCCATATGCACTAAATGTAACATTACCTCTTGGTTTATCTATAGGAAAAGCTCAAAGCAATACCATATACTTCATTTTATATGCATAAACAGTAACCTAATGCTAAGAAGTTTACATTTTTATGCCATCGTTTTACCTTTCGATAGTAATTGAATTTCTTATTAATCGGGCTCTTCCGCTTCCATTTGGTCATTCTTGTCACAGTCAAGATTTAAGATTTAATGCAACAGATTATATAAAGCGGTAAACTCCAACAATTGGAAAAACTAGTATCAACATAACATGCGTACGTAAAAGAACTAAAATGTTTGAGTATGAGAAACAAGAACAAATACAGTTCGTAAACTTGCTGAAGCAATATTCAGTGCTAATAAATAGATCACAAATCCCTGTAGTGAGAAATGAGAAAGTTTTAGCAGTGCAGGAGTTAAAGGCGATGATGGAGTGCTTGGGTTTAACAGTCACTGAAAAACGTAATTTAAAAAGATAAATAACATGAAAATGAAAGTTAAAGCAAAATCAGATGTGAAGCAAACAGTAAACAAAATTCCTCTTCTGCCTGGGAGAAAGAAATGTTAAGCCTGATGGTGGAAGATAAAAATCCTACATTAAAAAAATCTGATGTGATACATTCACATGACTTTCATTACCCCCTATCATTTATTAATGGGTACGCAAACTATTCTTACTAAAGCTTATTTTTCTACTTATTATATTTAATCTAAATAAACCTTTGCAGAAACAGCTAAATTACACATTTCTTTATTGATACAATGGGAACAGTGATGGTCAAATGTTTAAGAACTGGACGCTATATGCCGGCATTAAAATTCTATAGTTTCCATACAATCACAAGAAACAACTGAATGTTGAAAGGACTTCAAGAGAATGACCAAGAGATGAACAATTCGAACCTTTAATAATAGATATCTCAAATAGCTTATGCCACAAAAAACTTATTTAAAATATATTGTGTTTTTTAATGAGACCTACATTTTTTATGCAGTACATTTTCATCTATTGCTTAACGTTTACGAATTATGCAAGATAATAAAAAATTCCTTCTGAATGAAGAGGACTTCACAGGCTATTGTCAGAAAAATCAAGATGTACATTTTGTCATGTAAATATCTTTAATATGTGGTATTTTACTCAAAATCGTTAGCCATTTTTTAGAAAATAAAAAATTTCGAAAAATGTTTCATGTAAAGCGTAGTTTGGGGTACAGGGGTTTTCCTGAAAATCTTTGCGTTGCATCTTTGAAAGATGCTGAACCTAAATACCAAGCTTTTTGCTTTTGAGTTATGATGTTATCTCTGTCTCTCTCTTCATGTACGCGCGTGCACACATGCACCTTTCTCCAGAAATGTATGTTGTGGACTCAGGGGGTCTCAAATCATGTATTTCCGGTGAAATCTCAGCATCAAATTTTTGGGTGGAATGCAATACCTTCCCTACCTACTATGTACAAGGTAGAGAAAGTAAAAAGAACACCTAAGCAGTAGCAATAGTATTATCATTACAGTCATAAGGAGTGTTCGCCTACTGGAAGGGCCAGATTGCACGTGGTGTGAATAGTGTTAGCCCAACAGACACATTCATGTGCCGCTTCGATTCCACTAATAGGTGAATGCTCTATATTATTCATGCTACTACATACCCTATTACAATAATAGTAAGAAAGGGTGTGCATTATTATTTTATTATTAAACAAATTCAAATGTTAACAAAACTACTAAGATACATTTATTTATTTTTGCTGTAGATGGAGTTCACAACAGAGCGAAGTAATGGCTTCAGTTACAAGTCCAGATTGTAGCACCTCTTCCAGCAGCTCTCACCCCATGATTCTAAAGGTACCAAAAAGAGCAGCCAAGCCCATGCACAGTTCTGGTGAAATGGAAAAAACCCAACAGCTCAGCACAGGAGAATTGCAACAAATGTTAATAATTGAACATCTGGAGTTGACAACTCTGCAGAAGGTTTATTACCAAAATAAAATTACAGCATTGCAACAATAAAGCATCTTTGTGACCTTAAACAAATAAAATTATCTGTTGTGTATAACTTCAGCAATTAAATGTCTCTTTCGTCAACCCCTTTCACGCAGCCCTCTTGAATTTAGGGCATCATTGTCATCATCATTATTATTTTCAGAATCATCGGTGCTGTTATCCACTTCATCAAAGTTGTCCTCATCTTGAAGGTACTTCGCAATGATATGCAGAATGAAAGATGTATGTATCAAGGATGCAATACGAGGTAGGGCACTCTGATACCATAATGAATGCTTTTAAATCTTCCTTTTAGTTGACCAAAACACCTTTCAATTGGGACCCCTTCAGCAGCTAACAGTATATTGTAAGATCTTTCCTGAGCCGTGACAGAATTCCTATATGGTGTCATCATCCAGGGGGAAATTCCATAGCTCTCGTCAGTTAGCAGCACAGCATTTTTAGTTCTGCTCATGACATTGTGCATGGCGCTGTTTCTCCAAACTCGTGAGTCATGTACCAAACCGGACCAATTGTCTCCAGGAAAACCTTGCAAATAATATATTCGTTTCTGTGATCTGATGGTTTTAGAATCCTGACGTGCATGCAGTCCAGTTTCTACTGCAGTGGGGAAGTTATACTTTTGCTGCCAGTTAAAGTTGGTTCACAACCAATGAGAATGGTAACCAGAATGAGAACATTGAAATACATGTATTCAAATGGGAGTGTTCACAATCGACGGGAAGCCTTCCCGGGCCCTGGGAACGGGAAAGAAGAGTTGCCCAACTTTTAACTTTCTCGTTCTCATTCCTGGCATATTAGATCCATATTGTGCATATTAGACTCTTCACTCTAGGGATTATTTTAGGTGGCCGTGACATGAAACAGCCACCAGTGCTCTCTATAGTTGCAAGCTGAAAACATGAAACTGGAGGAAATTAGCAGTAAATGTGCTTCCTAACCTCATCCCGACACTCGCAAATCCAACAAGCATTGGTTTCTCTGGCAAAAGGGCCATTTGTAGTTTGTTTATATGGAACTCAAAACTGGCTATTACCTAAAAAACAATGGCAAAAGCTACAAAGAACAGCAAAATCTGATGGAAATTAAAAAAGAACAATAAGCAATTTCAATGTATGCCATTAAGTAAAGGAATGAAAGCTTGGCACAACTAGAGGGATCAGAAAAGTAATGGATATGCATTTAGATTATGTTTACTCTATCGAATTTTGACGATGGCTAACCCGTGTTATGTTGGCTAAATTGGAAGTAGGTGAAAAAATATCATTGGCAGTTTAAAACAAATGAAATCCCAATGCGCAAAATCGACTTTCACTTTGTGATTGATATGCATTACCGTTCTCGTTACCGGGTTGCTGTGAACCAATTATCTTGTATGCTGCCTTGCTTCCCATTGTCATTTCCGTTCTGGTTACCGTTCTTGGGCAGTTGTGAACCAGCCTTTAGTCTCAGCTGTTTTGATTTCAATACCTGAAGGAAATTTAATGCACACATCAGCTTCTTCTGAAATTTTTCTTGTCACAAATGCTATAGTTCTTGACTATTCTGGTGGACTCCTAATTCTTCTCCAATACCATTCTGAAAGCCAGGATCTGCCAGATACCTCAAATTTTCATTTTTTGTTCAGAATTTAGTGCTCCTTACTATCTTTTGTCTTTGTTGCCAATAAAATAACATCATTTAGCCACTCCACATTCTGTTTATCAAATCGATATAATTGCTTGAAGTCAGAATCTCTAGGTTGTTTTCTTTATAAATGTCTTTCTAGCCCGAACTTGAAGAAATGCAGCTATTTTACTTTATTATGGACATTTGCTAGACAAGCAAAGCCTGCGGAAAGGCAATGCTATGATTTTTCATAGTATTGCCTATGAAGCAAACCCTTTTCCTACATTTTATGCATGACAATCATAGTATATTCTATATAGAAGTATAACCTACTAGATTGATAATGTGCTAAGAGGAAAAGTATATACTAAGCTTTTTATGCATGCCAATCCTAGTATTTCCTTCCAAAACTGTAAGAAAAGAATTAACTACATTTTATGCATATGGCTCATACTGTTTTGATTCTAAATTAGGTGTAGAAAGTTTAGTGTCTATACATAGGCCAAATGTATTAAAGGGCTGAAAATAAGGTTAGCAAAAGTTTTTTCAACATTGTAAGATAGCTTAGCATTCTTGTCAGACTCTAACAATAAGATCCAATACACAAAAGTACGCCCTCATTACAAATCAAAATAACCTGATGATAATGGTATCTTATAAAGTTCGGTGATATAAACATGATAGAACCAACACTCCAAAATATCAATTTTAAAGGTTTTAAGCCTCCCCTTTAATGCTTTTGTTTCAAAAAGAGATCTTTCTCTCCTTCACTCTTCCACCCAAATGTTATGTGGAAAACGGTAAACCCTCAGAATGGCTCTGCTTGATTTTTCAAATTATGGCTTGCCGTTTTTACTTTCTCTACTATGTATAATAAGTAGGGAAAGTATTGCATTCCACCCAAAAATTATATGTCAAGGTTTCACCAGAAACACATGTTTTGAGGTGCCCTGAATCGAAATAAAGCATTTTTGCGTGCGTGCGTGCGTGTGTGTGTGTGTACAGCATTAACTCAAAAATAAAAAGATAGATAAATACCAAACTTGCTATTTCAGTTTAGTATCTTCCAAGGAAGCGACACAAAGATTTTCAAGAAAATACCCCCACCCCAACTACCCTTTACATGGAAGATTTTTTGAAATTTAAGAAATTTTGGTTTTCTAAAAAATGGCTCTAACCATTTTGTTTAAAATACCATTTATGAAAAATATTTACATAGCAAATAAAATGTACACCTTGAATTTTCTGAGAATAGCCTAGGAAGTCCTCTTCACTTAGAAGGAATTTTGTATAATCTCGTATAACTTGCAAACATTAAGCGATAGATGAAAATGTACCACTCAAAAAATATAGATCTCTTTAAACACACAATTTACTTAAAATAAGCCTTTTTGTTGCTTAAGCCATTTCTGAGATATCTGTTATTAAAGGTTTGAATTGTTGTTCAGTGCCTGTCATTCTTTTAAAGTCCCATCGATTTTCAGCTGTTTCTCGTGATTGCATGAAAACAGTATGGACTTTTAAGGCCAGCTAATAGCGTCCAGTTCTTAAACATCTCACTTGCTGTTCTCTTTGTATTTATAACGAAATGTGTAATGTAGCTAACTAGCTATTTTTGCAAAGATTTACTTGGATAAATGCAGTAGATATAAGCTTTAGCAAGAATAGTTTATATATCCACTAGTAAAGATAAAGGGGTTGCAAAAGTAATGTGAATGTAACACATCAGATTTTTTTAATTTGGACCTATGAAGTTCTAAGCCATTCTACTGTGTTACAATCACCGAAGGCATTTCAATTTACTTTATTTTCAAACAATGTGGTGCTGAAAAATCATCGCCTGTCATTTCAGTTATCTGAAGTTTTGGAGATCCCTTCTCTGTAGTTTTTATGATTCAGACTAGTAACTTTCAGGTTTACTTTAGCTTTCTCAATGACTGCAAAGTCTTGGTCACAATCTTTAAAGCTGTAACTGGAAATGAACTTTTGTTCAAAGGACTGGTTTGGGAACTTTCTAATAAATGCATTAGAAAAAGCGACTCCTAGTACAGCTGCTGAACAAAATCAAATGATTCACCTCTATGTGTTTTATAAGTTGGGACCCTACTTCCTGGGCTCCTCTTGAAGCCTACTTTCATTCCAAATATGCATTTACCCAGAATTTGTTCTTGTGGAATTTAATCTTTGGCAAGAGAAGCTAGTACGTTCTGAATTGTGTGTTTATTTTGTGGTGCCAATTATATATTGTATTTTTTGAAGATTTTACTAAATTTGTAATTAAGCTGAGGATGGTATGTGAATTTTATGAATTATTGTTTTGGTTCCTGTGTACAAAAATCTGGCATCTACCTAATTATCTATGAAAATTGTGACTTGGTGTATGTTGGCAAAACAAAAAGAAATATTGAAACCAGAAGGAAAGAACACTTCAGCTATATATCCAACAAACAGATGAACAAATCTGCCATAGCAAACCATTTCTGGTCCACCCACCAACCATAACATCAACCCCAAAGTCAGATTCCTGAAATGCACCACCAATCCAACAGAACTAAAGGTTTGGGAAAACATACACATAATCAAATGCCTTAAAATGGTAATGAACTTTGTGTACCGCTACTCAACAATCTAAGCAGCTTCATCATGGACACACCAGATGACAAAACTTCCACACCACCGACATCTATGGACCCGGATTCCTGGCATGCTTGGTCAGAAAAAAGCTGAAGATGAAAATAAGCAATGCTTTCAAAACACAAGTGAAATAAGAGAGATAAATGAGGTTATGAATGTAGATGTAAATCAGGCGCAGGTTAATTTCAGAGGGGAAATATCAGAAATACAGAATAAGACAGTAATGCAAAGAAATAAATTGTACCAAGATGCTCAAAATGAAAACTCCAGTCCAGTACAGTTTAGTACAGATTTGTCAGAGTACTTTCAAAGTAAAAAATTAGCAGATGAATTACAAAAGAAAGTTGTTAAAAGATGTGTAATTCAAGAAACTTTAGATTGTTTTCAAATGTTATCATGTGATGAAATTTCAAATGAATACAAGAGGTTATTCATTAACAAAAATTTGAAGGTTAGGTTACGGCTACGAGTAATGTTTAGCCACACACAATTTGATCCAGGAGGGTAAATAGCAATGAGATGTAAAGCAAATGCTGGATAGTTAAACACGACTTGCAGAGAAATGTATTGGAACGTAAGAGGGTTAATTATTTGTATATGTCATGAGAAAAGAGAAATAAATTATAAAAAAAAAAAAAAAAAAAAAATTTAGTAAGTGTAACAGTATTTGAAATTAAGAATGCAAAGATTGAAACTTAAGATGATATTAAATTAAAAGTACGTAAATACAATTCCAAGATTTAAAAATTAAGAATGCAAAGATTGAAACTTAATATGATATTAAATTAAAAGTACGTAAATACAATTCCAAAAGTATTGTTAAAATAATAAATTCAGAACAAAAAAAAAAAAAAAAAAAAAAAAAAATATATATATATATACTTGTGTAGAAAACAGAAAAGGTGAAACATTGTCTAGATTTAAGAGATGTAAATATTTGTGTAGAGGGTGAATATTTTGGTAAATATGTGTAATAATTACAAAAAATCTTAAATGTATAAATTTTTGTCAACAATGTAAGAGAGTAAACAATTTTGGTAGCAGTGATTAAATAATTTAGGGTAAAGTATTTGCTATAAAAAAAAAAAAAAAAAATTTGTGATGTCAGATTAATATCTAAATTAATTAAACCAGAGCCAGTAAGTAGTGGCGAGATAATAAAAAAAAATATGTCGTGTGTTAAATGCGTGTGAAGTGTTAAGTGAAAGTGATAGCGTGTGTTCCAAGATTTAGGAGACTAAAAACACAATTTTAAAATTTCTAAACAAGTTATAAATATTTATAATTATGTTTCTAGTGGGGCATATGAGACGGTAATTTGTATCACAAATTACTCAGATGTAATTAATGATAATAATATGAATATGTATTTTTATGTGACATTGATTTCAGAGGTTTATTAATTGTAAATATTATTGGTAAATAATAATATACGGCTCTACTGAAACTGTTAACAATAACGCAATAATGCAGCAATGTGTGAGTTGTTTATCGTTACCGGGAACCAGGAAGTTACGTAATGTTTCGCGCCTTTTCGGTAAAAGCTTCTAGAATTTTCCCTAAAAGTAATATGTATTAGTGGTTTTCATTGGATAGTAAAATAGACGCTAATGTTGGCGCGTTTTATTAGCCAATGGCAGTTCATTTATAATCTTTAGGCGTATCTTGAGGCAAGCCTATAAATAGTGTAGATTCAAGGGAGCGTCCCCCCAGTTCAACGGAATTCTCAGTACAGTACATATCGTCATTCAGTCCTTCATTTCGTCAAGTTACGCGCAGCAAAATTACGAGAAATCTTATAAAGTATTCTACAGTTAAATATATAAAGTTGAAGTACGTGAGTTAAAAGTGATAAGAAGTTATTACAAACAGTTTCAGTATGGTGAGTATCCAGATAAATCTGTGAAAGTGTTCGTGAACGTGTTCTGCAATAAAGGTTATAAAACCAATTTCTTCGTCAATATAATTTCTGGACAAAAGATTCCTTTCCGCTTCACACCCTGCAAGAGTTAAATGTCTACCTAAATAGCTAGCCGGAGGACAATATACAAAACTTTAAATTCTTTCGAACCCTAATTGATGCAAATTGCTACGCCAGATGGAGTTAAACGAACCAAACAAGGAGTGACGTCACACAAGATGGCAACGCAGAAGTCAACATAACATTCTCCCATCATATTGGCTTCCACAACGTGGTGCTATAAACATTTAAACAAATATAATTTGTTGCTCTCACAATTTGTAATTAAGCTGAGGATGGTATGTGAATTTTATGAATTATTGTTTTGGTTCCTGTGTACAAAAATCTGGCATCTACCTAATTATCTATGAAAATTGTGACTTGGTGTATGTTGGCAAAACAAAAAGAAATATTGAAACCAGAAGGAAAGAACACTTCAGCTATATATCCAACAAACAGATGAACAAATCTGCCATAGCAAACCATTTCTGGTCCACCCACCAACCATAACATCAACCCCAAAGTCAGATTCCTGAAATGCACCACCAATCCAACAGAACTAAAGGTTTGGGAAAACATACACATAATCAAATGCCTTAAAATGGTAATGAACTTTGTGTACCGCTACTCAACAATCTAAGCAGCTTCATCATGGACACACCAGATGACAAAACTTCCACACCACCGACATCTATGGACCCGGATTCCTGGCATGCTTGGTCAGAAAAAAGCTGAAGATGAAAATAAGCAATGCTTTCAAAACATGTTTGATTAATTTCATGCAAGCTATGCATACAATTTAGTGTATCCACCAACTCAAGATTGAATTAAATTATTTTATTCAGCAAGCTCGTTGTGTAAACGTAGTTGAATAGATGAAAGTTTCTTTTTTTCACAACATAGGTGGCTCAATGCCAATAAATAGGATTATATCCCTGTGTAAAGAAGAGTACAAAGTTGCAATTCAAGCAACTTTATGGCAGAAGGTCTGTTGAAGGATGATTATGCTGCATGCAATTTTCTTCAGACTTTAAAACCGGGTGATTGGTGTGTAGTGTCCTACAAAAAGAAATGTGAAGGAAAAAAGAAAAGATAGAAAGAAAAAAAAAACAGGTGAAATCGTAACAGCTGATCTCACTCAGAAAGAAGAAAAAGCTTCAGTGATGACTAGATGTGGGCCTTACTTCAAATGGCTAGAGCCAAAAGACAATTTTTTTTTTATAAAGTAGAATGCATTGCGAAAAAAGTGAATCCTCCTATCTTTGCAAACAGTGGAGGATATTTTACTTTAATGAGGATATTTGAACAAGTAATATTGTTAAGTTATAACATGTCTTATCACATTTATGCAATTGTTGTAAAGTAATTTAGTGAATTATGTGTAGCCTTATTTTTGTATTTTATAAGTGTTGTTCAAAGTATGCAAAATGTTACGTTAGTCACGACACATGAATTAACTAATTTTTTTTATGAACATAACGTGTTGCATTTGTTATAATATTGTGTTATGAAAATTCTGTTAAACTCATAATTAAAAAAAGCGTCTCCACATTTCACGTATTTGCACCATTATTTTTCCATTATTAAACTCTTCTGTTAAAACAAGCATGTCGTAAAATTATGTCAGTCACATTACAAAAATAAACAACTTAATAATAAACAAAAATGTAATTTTCATTACTGTCTGCCTTTATAGCATTAATATATCCATTAGTTATTTGATAGTTTAATATTTTTAAATAAATAAAATCAATTCATGTAACCTGTTATAACATCAATGCATACTTCAATTTGTTATATTAACCATGGAATGACCCTTTTCCATATTTAACATCCTATTCTGCCTATTGTCACAGGTGTTCAAAATTCAACAAGGTCTTCCCACTTAGTTTCCTGTTCTTTCACATCCATATTTGGGGTCAGTCACCCAGTTTTCATTTGTGGGTTGTTTCTCATGCACTCCACGTATGTTTCATACGTATGTTAATTTTAATACTTTTTCTTTCCTTTTGCATAGATCCCACAGCCAAACACTCCCGAGTAACAACCAAAACAATTAACACAGGAACTCCAATATGCCAAGAATGCTACAATACAGCTTTAACAAGAAACCTCCAGAGTAACCCTGATATATGGAAACATAAAAAAAAGCATGTACATGAATACAATTTCATTGGCTCGTTGGGTCTCGCCAATCCAGGAATAAGCAGAATGTAGTTCTGAATCATGTTTTCAAGTCTGCTTTACATTATAACAACATAACCTTGTTTATCCAGATTAGTTCGACCAGAAATAATCCAGAATAACGAAAATTTGGAAACAAACTATTAAAAGAACACAAACTCTGTTGTACTACTTGGGACATATACCTCTAGCTTTGTTTACTTGCTGCCAACATAGCAACTATCCCTGTTGTGTATAGCAAGTACAAGTTACTTGCATGTAAACATGATAACAGCATCCCACCAAGCCAGTGCTATTGCTAAATGTCCCGAGTAAAATGATAGTGAAATATGGATCACTACAAAAACAGAAAAGTATTGAAAGCCGTCCAGATGAGAAATCTAAGATCACTATCAGGACCGCCATGAAATTAATAAAACATAATCTTACAAATTTTAGTTCTTTTGTGACACTGACCAGGGTAACTGTGCTTACTGTCAGTTTGAAGCATACAATCAATGGCGATCTCTTGCTACCTGTGATGCCAATCTTACAATCATATGCATTCATATGCATTTATCAAAGAGCTCAATTATTTTTGCTGAGAAAAAGTGCACAAAAATCAATCAGAATAAACAGGAAAACTGGATTAATGACAAATTTGTTACGAGTGTAGTGCATCAAAAAGTTCATCATTTCTTCCACATTAATGAGCCACACCTACATTCAAGAAAGTGCTCGCATTTGTGAACCAACCTTCTTACATTCAAGCAAACATCTTTTTATAAGCTATTACTTGGCATAGGTTTTGAGCTCCGGAAAAGAAACAGTAAGAACAACATTGTTGACTATGAGGACATATTGTTATGAAGAAGCTACCTCAGGAACATTCGTGTTGGACAGACGGGAAGGGCATCGAGTCAGGTTAAAAGTCATGTTGCAAGCAACAACAAGACTTTCAAACTTGCTGAGGTGAGAACATTGTCAGTGGATGGCTTGAAGCTGGTAACAGCTGATATGCCTTCTTCATACATCACGTGGAGTGAAAAGAGAAGTTCTCCGAAGAGGATTGTTTTCATGGTAATTGTTGACCATCTCATTATCAACCAAGATGATTCTGATAGCAGTACAGAGGAGGGGGAGGGGGAAGATAAGGTAAAAGGGGAGGAGCAGAATTCTGATTTGGATGAAATACAACCTCTTTCAGATTAGGTATGTTTAAGTTTTATTTTCGTAGAATGTTTTTTATATTTCTTATTTACTTTTTAGTTCGGAGTGCAATACACAATTGTAATCTAATCAGTAACATATTTCTAAACTAATGCACAAAGAGGTTAGTGGGATGAAGGCAAGCAATGACAGTTCCAGGTGTCATGAAGTCATCTACCTCGGTGCCATGTGGTTGCAAAAGTAGCGCCGTTACCCCTCCAATCAAAGCAAGAAGGCAGAGGGGTACATTTTGTGCAGTGTTTACATACAGACCAATTCTTTAAGTACAGCACATAATTTGCACGTGCAGATAGAGCAGGACAAAGAAGTAGGATATGCAGTTTGTATCTGGCCTCCTCTGTGCTATAAGTAAGGATTTATGCTTATGGTTAAATGAGAGCCACATAATTTTGCCTCCAAGGTTCACATTAGATATTTAAAATATTAATTTTATAGACTGCATGCTGGTGTTTAGTAAAAATTCTAACAGAATTAAAAGCCTGTATCTACCACTTCTTTGTTTACAGGCACAGTGTAACCCTTCTTTTTAAATACAGTTACTATTCAAAATTGTATATTTACATAGATTTTATTTTGATCTACTTGATTGCAGTAATTCTCATCTTCCCATTATTTTCTCTGGAATATACACTATACCCCCGCCGCTGTAACGTTGCACTTGACAGCTAGCATTTAAGTTGGTACACTCGCAAAAAAAAACAGATGAAAAGCTTCAACCGTTTGACTTCCTAAGCCAATCACAAGGCATCATTCCGGATGATTGATGACAAAGCGGAACTGGAGCTAGAATCGGCTCTGTTGCCGGATGTAACTTTTCCCTACCACGTGCTTCAGTTTGTGAATCTCTAACACGAGCGTCGGGTTGTTCTTTGCAAGTTACATATTGTTTCATTGTTATTTATATTTGTGGTTATTGTTTGATAGTTTTGTTATTGTTCGTTTATACATTTATATTTATCTATTTTTTATATATATATATATATATATCATTGATATTATTTATTTAAGCAAAACTTAAGTGCGACAATGTCCGAAAAACGATGCCAATCGCCAAGTGATGATTCACAAAGTGAAAATCCTTTGCGTCGAGGTGTGCCACTTAACAGTCAGGCATTGGAACTCTTAAGGAGATCCCGGGAATTCTTTGAACAGGAAAAGGAGTACGTGAAGCTTCATGGCAATCCCTCTATTCCTGCTGATAAAGCCGTACAACAAACTGCAGCAGCTGTTGGACTAAGCACGAGAACTGTTATTCACAAGGGAGTGAAACTCCAAGAGAAAGAGGACAAAATTCCTGAACCATCTGGAACACAACAGGTATTTCTATCAAGAAAAGAAAGCAGCCTCGTCCAGTCACAAATCTTGATGCTTTCCAATTAGACGCCATACGTAGACACATTTATGCCTATTATCATAGAAAGGAGTATCCAACCATACCAAAGCTGCTTATATCGCTTATTTTCAATTAACAATAATAATACGAAATAGTTATTATTCATTGACGTTCACTACTTATGTACACTTTTGTATGCAGCTTAGACATGATAGAAAGGAGAACAATCAGCTGCTGTTGTTTACTAGCCACTCTGGCAACGTCGCAACCACAATGTAGCCAACCTTACGCTAAGCCACACGAACTGTCAAGTGCAAAGATACAGCGGCGGAGGTATAGAGACATCAACAAATCTCTAGCATTTAACCTAATGAGAGGCCATGAAAAAAGATAAGCATCAGAAAGTGGCAAAACACTCTGTTACTTGACAGCAAACACATCGCCTACATGAACTGTGCAGTTAATCCTCCAATCACAGTTTTCTGCAGATATTTGGCACTTTGTTTACATCACCACAATTTTAGGACCCAGAAGGTGTAACCACTTAATTTTATTACAAGCAGCATTGCAAAAACAATGTCAGATTCATGATTTAGTTTGACCAATGATAGAAACCAAAGTCATTGAAACACAACTACTGAGAAGGAAAGCAACATTTCTACCTAACCTTGCACAACCCCATTCTCCTCGTCCTCATATTATACCTGTAACACATGAGTGATCTTGAACATTAACCCCCTACACTGCTGTGAAACTTTTCCATAAATTCTAATATCCAAAGAGTGCTGCAATTTTTTTTCGCTTCATAATCGAAGATGCCCACACCAATGCTCCACTTCCAGTTACAAAACATTAGAGCAGGGGAGCCTTGCACAACATTATCAAAATCTACAGGGAAAGAATATTGTTACTATACACACCTCCACTTCATCGTTGGCAGCAATTGACGTAACGTAACCGTCGTATTTATTTCCTCCACCATCGTAAATGTCTCTGTCATAAAAGCCACTCTCTCCGAGGCCAACTCTCTCTTTCTCCTTTAACTCATCAATGAGGTCTTTTTTCCTCGACTGTATATCTCGGATTTGTGCCTCAATATCTGCAAATGCGTACAATAACAAAATTAGCAAAGGCATTATAAATGCTTTGTACCGTTTCTAGTGTATCTTACGAAGTCATAACATAATTCCAAGTTCACTAAATACTTATACAAATAATTACCGCAACATTATTCCAAATAAATAAAATAATTTATATAAAAGAAACAAACCTTCGTGAGTTCTAGGTATTGTAGCCATTTTCTCTTACTTTTGATGCTTACTTATAGTCAGAATTGTCAACCATTCTTAGCAAAATGTCACCAGATTCAAAATTAAAACTCGCTAGAAATTCACTAAATAAAAATCACTACCACAATTAATAAAAGAGTATTCCTATAATATAAAGTAATCTTCAAAAACAAAATTCAATTATGCAATCAGAGGAAAACTAGTTCATCTTCCAACTCTACACTGTTGAGGGTTGAAAGAATCTTCAACGGACGAGGCTATACCAATCTCTTGGAGTTCGTAGGAATATAGTGACCAGACGTCCCATATTAACCGGGACTCCCTTTTTGTGGAGTCCCCGTCCCGTCTTTTTTAAAGGTAGAAACGGGACACCAAAATGTCCCCTTTTTGTGGCAATGGCTTGTCGGTATAAAACGCCATCAACTATAATTCTCAAAAATTCAAAATGTCCTGTTTTGCATCAGTTTAGTGACAAATTTAAAGATACTAACAACCGACAAAGCAAAGCGCTGTTTATATTATGCGTCTACACCTGAATCCGTGTGGAGACTTCGCTTGGAAAAGTACAGTTGGAAACGACAGCTGAACTGTGCTTATCTGCTCTATCAACAAATCGGCATTCGCCTCACTCCTGTTTGATGTGAATGCCCGACAACAATAACAAAAACTGTAAACGCATATGCTCGAGTCAAAAGAAATTCATTACAGTTGTGACTTTGGTAGAAGACAGTACTATGTTTTGCATTTGTGAAATAATAAAATACAGTGAGCTTTTGTAAACTTTGAGTGTTAAAACACCTGAAAGTGATAATATGCCACTGCCGAAGAAGTGTGTTTTTAATAGTGACCATACATTAAAAAAAAAAAAAAAAAAAAAGATTTCTGTCTTAGATATTCCATGCATTAAGTCTGCGTCTACTTTCAGTATAAGCCATAGGGAGTGATCCGATATATCAACACACACAAACAGTGAAAAACATAAAAGAGTGGTGCATGCAAGTAAGTACTTCTTCTAGCACCATATTGACTAATTATTTTAAAAAATGAAAGCTTTGCTGATAAAGATATGAAATTAGCAGTTGTTGAAGGAGCGTTATCTTACCATACTGTGCACCACAACCGATCTTTCAGATCAATGGTGTACTTCTAACTTATGGATGTATGAGAAATGACTCATGCACTAATAATCCTACAGGATTGTTTGGCTGGAGTGAATTCAAAGCTACTGTATATGTAAGTTACACATTATTATTATGGGTTTCGAAACCTTCGTATTTATGACCAAACAATGTTGTCCCTTGTTTCATTGAGAACAATTTAAAATGTCCCGTTTTCTGTTTAAAAAATATGGTCACCTATACGAGTAACACGTTTTTCCTAAAATCCTAACAGCATATTCACTACAATGCAGCATAGCTCCATACATAGACACTTACGCCGGTTTCTTAGCTTTGGTTCGACAATATTCAACTGGCTAAAACCTCTTCCTATTATACTCCCGCATTGAAACAGTCCTCCTCCGTATTCAAGGGGAAACATGTCCTCTTGTCCCCGAGGTCTGGGTTCAAACCCGGCGGAGGGGATGGATTTTTTTGGACGTAAAAATTCTTGGCGTGGCTTCCTTTGGAAGGGAAGTAAAGCAGGTGGTCCCGTGTCGTAGATTTACGGCACGTAAAAGAACCTCAAACTGATAAAGAGGCCTCTGAGCAAAATTTGCGGTCTTTCACGCCCAATATAGAATAATAACCATAGTAGTTAAAGACCGTCCAAAATATAAAAAATCGCAAAACTTCCCATGTGGAAGGGAGAGAATTTCAATTTCAAAGTCTACCAGTTCTTTAAACGTTTATTCTGCCGCATCTTTATGGTAACATACTACCGTCGCTACCGTTTGAGAAATTAGTGCAGACGGGAGGCAGAGGAAGCTCGCGCAGAAACACGACAGAGAGGCTGTATTACGTTACCATACCCGGTGCGTAGCATGTATTGTACTTTAGTGTTCTGTGACTGTATTCTCGTTCGGGCGTTATATCTAGCGACCTCTTGCCTGAAAACTGTTTAAACTGCATTCTTTCGTCAGAGACAGGTAGTACTATGTAAGTCCACTACCTATGCGGAAATGTTTTGCCATTTTATATCATTTGAGTTACGCCACTGATTTGTTTCACTTATTTGAGATGGTATTTCCCAAGGAAAACAATTACAGTATATAATAGTGGTACTTGTTATTTAACAATCCAATTCTTCAATTATCCAATAAATAAAGCCAAAAATGTAATCCATCAGAATTATCTGTATAGGACTCCTAAAATCGTCAGCAAAGTCACTAGTCGGTTATCTTCTAAATTACACTTCCAGAACACCAGATCTAGTGACTTATCGCTAATGTTGGCAATGTTGCAGAGAGTATTATTATAACAATAATGCTTCTCTCTCTGTTCGGTGGAGGCTTAGCTGATGTTTGGAGAGTCACTGACTCGCTTATTTCTCTGGATATCACTAAATACTGAGTTGGTGTATATTCATATTGGTTTTTTTTTCAGTATAAGTTTATTCATTACTTTAGTATAATTAGTAGTTTTTAACCAGATACTGCCATCTGCGGGCTTAAATAGAATTGAATATGACACAGAGGGTTTTGATCATATAGTAAAGATATTGATTTTTATAACAAAATAAAATTTCGAATCAACCTATATCAAATCACAAACAGGTGTAATATTATAGAGATTCTGGCCCTTTCTTTGTAAACATAGTGAGTAATAATCGGAATTTAAGAAGCATGGATCCCATGAAATATGGTAAAATGTAGTTAAGAGCAGTTTTTAAGGTTCAATCCATAAAATCTGCCGGTGAAACAAACTCTAAGGTGAACAAATGTCTTTCTTCTGGCATTGATGAAACCTTTAATGTCAGGTCTTTCATCCCATTCTATAACATGATGGTAAAATATATTATGAAAGGAGTTAACACCGATCTTCTCGAAGAAGAATTTCAACAAATGTCTAGAACAGATGCTGGATGTGAAATAGTAAATGCGCATAGACTATCGCAAGGTAATTGATGAACAAAGCAATGCTGTGTAACTACATTCCCAGTCAGTCAGTGTCATTAACGTTCAAAGATCAGCGAATTTTTCTTTGTGGTTCTTCCCATCAAGTGGACGAATATATAGACAAACCTCTTCAATGCAAGAACTGCCTGAAATTTCGTCATACAGCAAAATTTTGTAATGTTACTATCTTTTTGTTCTCCGCTTGAGATTTTGTTTTACAATACCATACATACATACATACATACATACATACATACATACATACATACATACATACATACATACATACATACATACATACATACATACATACATACATACATACATACATACATACATACATACATACATGTATGTACGCTATGTGTGTACGTATGTATTGTGTTTAAAATGTTACTAGCAATTTTTATATCGTTTCATGGGTTTCTTCTTTCTTCTTCTTGGCGTGATTCCATAAAATTTTTGTTAATAATATTCCATAACTTTTATTACTTTCGCAGTTTTATTTTATTCTTTTTTACCTTATTTCCTATAAATAATTTCTTCGTTTATGTATTTTATTTCTATAATTCTTCTAAATTTAATGACATTGAACAATTTCCACTACAGTGTTAATCATCTTCTTTAGGATAAACTTATTACGCCGTAAGGAAAGCTTTAGCTCTTATTTTATGATTGATGAGCTTTTAAAATACCTTGATTAGATCATACTATAGTAGATTTGTAATGTTGATAGGCCCAGACAAACCTAATTTATACAATCCTAGTAACAGTTGAATAATTTCTTGAAAATTAAATGGAGAAGGATATAACATAATATGATCTAAATTTCCAAATTAGCCAAATAAACACTTGTTAGTATTTCAATGACCTACTTTATACGGAATGTCTGGAGGTAGAAGTAATTTTAACAGTATTTTAGAAATAATCACAAGGTCTTCTTTCTTAACATTCACGCCGAATAACCAAGTTTGTTATTATATAAAGAGGACTTAAGAACATCAAAATTATGGAAATGGTTATTTAGCAATCTATTAAGTCCTCTTTTTTCCATCTTGATGGGAGTTGGAATTGAAGTAGGAACATCCTCACATCTTGCTGTTTTTGCCAAAAGATCGGACGTTTATTGCCAATAATATTTTTATATCCTTGTATGCAAAACATTTAACTTATGTTTTTCCAACTGAGTTTGGTGGATTAAAATGTTAATTTCTACTTCTAAAAGACGTGTACTTTTCTTTATATTAAGATTTTGTAGATCCATAAGGGAAAATTTACTATGTGTGAAGATAATATTAAACACATTTCTTCTAATAATTAGCACTACTTTCTTTATGGCTAACAATTTAGCTGAATTGCAGCCATTGATCATTCAGTGTAAGTGAAAGTGATTCATTCAGAGTATGATGATAAACTGCCGCACCAACTCAAACTGATATTTTCTTTGATCCTGCACTAAAATTCCATTTGCTCATAGGAAATCTCTGTTATATTCTAAACAGAGGGAATCCTGACACGATGCTTCCAACTTCTTCCTTGTTGACTACAAATATACCCTCTGAATACATATTACAAAGACAAATTAATTTTTAACCAGAGAGTATTGAGCATAGGAATACATGCAGGATGGAAGGTACGTGGTGCACCAAATTAAAAACTAGAATGATATATACCGAGTGGTTCATCTGTCCCTTCTTTTTGGTTTTATGCAACATGTAGATTACAGTCTAACCTAAAAGCATCGTTCCCGAATCCATTCAAGATTAGCGGAACGATACTACATTTGAATTGAAGCGATTAAAGACTCTAGTATTGCTTAGTGCGCGTGTATTATTTATGGTAGACACTTCCAAGCTCTTCAAACGATTCCAAATCCTAAAAAGAGATACTTGTGTATGCTAACGCTATGTGATTGTTGGTATAGGTGCTATAAGCTCGACGTGTCTGTCCTAAATAGTAGCGCAGTTGGCTAGCACGCGGTGCAATAAGCATGAGTTTCAAGATGTATTCGGATTCGAGTCCCACCAAAATGTCTATTTTTGTTTCTTCGTTTTCCTTCTTCCTCACATGACAAAGCAAGAAGAGTAAGCTGAACATTTCTTGACTTGCTTATGTGTTTGTTTTTCAGTTGTTCTCTTAATTTATAATGTTTAAGTTTTACACTTTCTGACTTTAATAGTCTAATCACAGGAAATACAAAAGAAAACAAAACCGTCTGAAGCACATTGATTCAGGTTCAACTAAATACCTAGGTAATTCTACAATGTTTTAAAACCTACACATTTCAGATTATACTGCAGAACAACAACAAAATATTCAGGATTCCTTTTAAAAGGAATAGGTTGACAATCACAGACTGTGTATCAAATACATATTCAGCAATTCTTTTAGGTGGAAACAAAATTAGGTTCAATCCTCATAACTTAACACACTTCTCCTCAGTATCTACTAGATAAATTGTTTCCGATATGTATGAAGTTCTTTACTTATGGAAGTAGCTGTTCGAAATGATGACCTCCGTAAAGGGAGGAGGGAGATCGTTTTGAAGGAAATGAACGTAGTGGTTCCCGTAAAATTACATTCGAAGAATTGTGACCCGATTAGAGATCATCCAAAATGCCACATTAATTCCACACTGGTCTTGAAAAAATGTCTGTCTTACCCAATGAGGGTCATCGACACTCCAATAGTGAATATTGTGGCGATTCACAGTTCCATTGTTGTGAAACCGCGATTCATCTGAAAACAGAACTTTGGATAAAAAGACTATATCACAGTTCACACTGCATAATACCCGCCGACAAGAAGTTACTCCAGCTTCGAAGTCGCGATCATGGACTTCTTAGTGTAGCTGCAAACGGCGAGGGGAATTTATTGTTATGCAGTATTCGCATAAGTGATAGTGATGACCTACCGATGTTTGTGTTCTGTGCCGCGTGTTAACACGGGAATTGTTCAAGACAGCGTCTAAGATCATCTCTTCGTTATGGCAAAAGGTAGCTGATGCTTCTATAACAGGACCTGTCCTTTCAAGTACTCCTGTTGTACGTAAACGAGGTTCAGCAATTCGAAAAGGGTTGAATTGCCTTTTGGAAATCGGTTTCATATAAGCGCCTAGTCTGTAATGCATTCCGCTGAGCTTCTCCGTAAATAATTAGTATGTCAACGCACTTATCAGGAAGTATATTGCGATAGACTGATTGTGCGTTCTTAATGAGCTATGAGTTTCATAGGAGATAAGCTTAGCTGTACACCTGTAAGTGTATCTTCGTTTAGTTGACATGTCTAGATCTACAATGACTGCTGAAAGTATGCGCTAATCGTTTTTAGGGTTCTAGCGGTCAAACTGGTGTAGAGAAAATTATAATTTTGAATGTAGGTATACCTACAAGAAACCATCGATAATAACATGCTAGATGTTCTGATATTTTGCAATTGTTTTTATTAAGCTTATACGTTTCGAAAACTGCATTAATTGTTCAACGTTTTGGTGCAGTTTCTTTTTTTTAAATGAAACGTATGGATTCAAAACTACAGAACTTGTAAAATGAACTGTTGTTTGTTCTTCATTCCTATGCCTGTTTGTTTTACTGCTACACTTTATGAGTATCACTGTTGTAGTGATACTGTGAAATCACTACTTGTACATTGATGGATAAAAGAACAAGCAAACCGCGTTCACGCACGTGCTGGGACTCGAACCGTCTACACACTGACAGTGGACGAGGGAACGTCAACTTAACCACCTGAACTCCAAGCACTGTGTTCTCTTTCTTCCGTAGAACATGTACACATTGCATTCTCTCTCTCTCTGTTTCTATCTTTATATCCTTTGTGTAACTCACTTTTTAACTCAAGTTGTTCATTTAACCATCGTGCATTATAATTTACGTTGCAGGAGATATTATAGTCTTCGTATTGCTGTCGCATGTATTGTAACAGTAGCTACTAACTACATGTTAATGGAATGCAGATATAACTCTTGCTGCTAAGGTCTGTTTTCCTTTGAAGAGCAGGCTGTATTTGCATGGCTACCAAATAGCCAGCACCAATATTAATATCGATCTTCTTGATAAACTAGTGCTGTATATATATCACTAACGGATGTTAAATTTTAATTCGATGTTAAAGCTATAACAAAAACGCTATTGTTTAATCGAATGTTAGCGTTAATACAGTGTGTCGTCCTCTATGGTCTAGTGATAACATGCTAGCCTCTAGTTCTCGAGGTCATGGATTCAAACCCAGCGGAGGGCTATGGATTTTTTTCCGTGTAAGAAATCCTTAGCATGGCTTCCTTTGGAAGGGAAGTAAAGTCGGTGGTCCTGTATCGTAGATTTACGGCACGTAAAAGATCCTCCAGCCTAATAAAGAGACCTCTGAGCAAACGTTCCGGTCCTTCACGCCCAATATAGAATGCGACGCTAAGAACCATAACATTTAAAGAGCAACCATAAATAAAATCTCAATTAAATTATGTTAACACACGGTTACACCTTCTGTTAAATTCACTATGGACATCCCTGTTTTAAAACGTTTAATATAGTTAAAAGTTGAAAAATAGATTTTGAAATCAAGCAGGAGACGCCGAGTTATTGTATTTAGAACCTTTTGCCATTCAGAACTGGAGAAAAGTTGTGCGTCGAAATGATTTTGACATCCTGGGAGAAGAGGAACTTTTATGCGCTACAGACTGACAAAAGTGGTTGTGAGCAGAGTTGTAAATAAAAGACGATAGTGATTGGAATATGTTACCAACAGGAAATCGCCTCTTTTTCCAATGTTGCAGGTGTTAATAACCCTGCTGTTTTATGCATGGATTTTTTCGGGCGTAAAAATCCTTATTATGGCTTCCTTCGGAAGGGAACAAAGCCGGTGGGCCCATTCGTAGATTTACAGCACGTAAAAGAACCTCAAACCTGATAAAGAGGCCTGAGAAAAATTTCTGGTCTTTCATGCACAATATAGAGGGGATGTTAAAGACCATAGTAGTTAAAGAGCGTCCATAAATTAAAGAAAAAACTCAGAACGTACCGGCGCATTTTATTTGATGGTCGGAGACAGCTTTGGCATTCCAAAATCCATTGTCTGGAGGAGTTATCCGGAAGGTTTCCGAAGCAATCGCTTCACGATGTGCACAGTATATAAGCTTTCCTTCTGCAAAGGAACGTCCAACACTCACAAACGATTTTTATCAGATGAACAGAAGGCTCTAAATGTTTTCTGGTGGGCCAGAGGTTGCAGACGAAGAGGGGGAAGGAATGCCTTCTCGACTAATCTTGCCTGGCTATAGCCCAGAGTAAGCGCCGGTATCATCTCAAATGTCACATTTACTTTTGCATATGCTCCTCTAACACAACGACTTGACTCTAAAAGAGGAAAGAAGACGATACTAAATACTTTTCTCTTTACTAAGCCTACCGAAACGAAATAAATTAACATTTCCTTTACATAATATGTTGTTTAAAAAGAAAATATTGCACTGTTTATGCTGGTGCTACAGATGTTCAAGGTGTATTCTTGAGCAATTTTCTTGAGAAACACCGTGCGCATAATGCACATATTGTTTTTAACGTTTTTTGCCATTACGGCTAGTAGTAGTAGTAGTAGTAGTAGTAGTAGTAGTAGTAGTAGTAGTAGTAGTAATAGTGGTGGTAGTAGTAGTGGTGGTGGTGGTAGTAGTAGCAATAATAATAATGATGATGATAATAATAATAATGATGATGATATTAATAATAATAATATAATATAATAATAATAATTTTATAATTACCACGCAATGGACTGTTCTACGCGAACTCCGACAGCAGAGGGTATGTATTGTCTTGAATATGTTTCTTTTTCTTTTTAGTGTTCATTGAGATTGATCGCAACGTTTAGCGCTAAGTGTGTAGTTCCATACAGTTGGCGCATTCAATTCTGATAATATTCGAGTAACGTTTTAAAAGTATTCCAGTATTACTGGAAAACGAATAAGGATTGTTTTATTTGAAACATAATTCGTCCTTACACACACACACACACACACACACACACACACACACACACACACACACACACACTCACAAGGGAAAGGAAGAAAAACTATGCCAATCGTATACGGGGCGTAGAGTAAAAACAGTTATCGCATCTAAAAGAAGAAAATGTTAATACATACCAAGGAAACAATGTTTAGAACAAAATACGCATTTTCGTGTAGCTGTTTTATTCGGTTAGGCTAACATACAGAATGTAACAAAAATGTACGTCGAAAATTGCAGGACACATACCTCACACGTAGACGAAGAAATTATGTTATATGAGCATGGGTCTGAAAACGCTTTGTTTCCATGTTACAACTCATTTTCTCCGACACATTAATCATGGGAAACACACACGAACAGAACGTTAGAATCATGGGGAACATGCACTCTTGGTTACGTCTGCTTATGTTGTCATAATCGTAGCTGCACCACCAGTGTTTTGTTTTACATGTCTGTTGCAATGCAACTTACATCATTGCTTGTTTACAAGTAACATCAACTGTTCCAGCGAGCAGTACGACCTTGTCAAGCACACGGACTACTACGTACAGAAGGCTCCAAAGGTTTTTTGTTCCACCTGTAAGGGGGTAAGCGGGGTGTCTTATCGAGAGATTATGCCATGAGGCAGTATTTTAATGCCTAAATAATATTAATTGTATTTTTATTATAATTAAATTCAATAACCGCCCACCTTGAAAACAATATGTATATAATTATTATTTAAATTGTATGTAAGTCATTGCAAATACTTATTTTTATTGTAAACGTATTTATTAATGTTATGTAAATGTTTATATACTCTAATAGTGCAAAAACTGTGAGAATAATATGTTTTAGGTTGTTAATAATGAGGTAATAATGTAATTTTTGTGACAATAATACATCTGGAATTTTGAAAATTACTTGTCATGAAAAGATCGGTAGTGACGTAAGTTTTGCTTACAGTTTGGAATTAGCCAATCGACAGGAAAGAAAAGTTTTAGTTTGAATACTTAAATTCTATTGGACTGGATTTAGCCAATAAGAGACTGGCATTACCGAAGCTTTAAGGTTTTTACCGTTAAGATTAGTCAGTTGCGGACATGATGTGGTAGCGTGTAGATGCCAAAAATTGTGTTCTCCGCTAGTAAATACATTAAGAATATGTAAAGTGCTCACAGTTTTCTTTTATAAAGTGTTGTGTTTTATAAATGTGCAAGTATAAAGAAATAAAAAGAAGTGAAATTAAAAAGTAAATTCTGAGACGTCTTTAATTTTTGTCATATCAAGACCTGAACAAGAACTTTTGATTTTATAGTCCGACTGAAGCAGCCGCGGCAGATTTATATAATATTACGTAAAACAATCATCATCATCTTCACTACAAACTTTGGCGTCCCAAGCATCAACCAACTTCAAAGTGACGCTCATACGGGGGCTTCTCACATCTCACACAAATACAATAATTTCTCAAAGTGGCGTCCCTCAACGTGGATCTAAATAATTACATAATAACACACTTTTTCAAATATACGTAATAACAATATTACGTAACCTAAAAACTACGCAGCCAGGTACCTTAGCTATCTGTTCTACAAA
This sequence comes from Deroplatys truncata, assembly GCA_030765065.1. NCBI lineage: Eukaryota > Metazoa > Arthropoda > Insecta > Mantodea > Mantidae > Deroplatys > Deroplatys truncata. The sequence continues at coordinate 215,077,615 of CM060978.1, forward strand.
GTTAGTGCTACTGTAAATGCCACTCCAACACATTTCCCTTAGACTTGGCTGTAAGAAAGTAATAAATTTGAAAAGAAAGCAGAAATAACATTACAGCACAGCGACATAAGCAGTACACAAACTAATATATAAGAATTAGAAGCATACTATTATTGTATAATAAGCAAATGTTAAAACATAATGGTTTGGTTTTCAATATTCACTACTTTCTCTACCCCTTATCAACTAACTTGTTCTTTATTTTCATAATGTCCTTATAAAGTATGGTTTTTCCGTGGAGTTTACCTTAAGTTGACAACAATTTAGGCCAGAAACGATTTTCAAGTTACACTCTAAGTTACACTTTTCCCTATTTGATTGCATGTATGATGCCACAACGACAAACAGCCGTTCATGTATATCCCCACCCCTCTTCTTTTTACTGTCTCTACTATTTACCTGTAATAAGTAGGGAAAGTATTATAATCCACCCAAAATTGAATAACGAGATTCACTGGAAATACAAGTTTTGAGACTCCCCGAATCCAAAGAAAGCATTTTTACTTTCTCTACTACGTAGTTACACGAGGTAGAGAAAGTATTGTATTTCACCCAAAAATTAAATGATCTTCACCGGAAATACTCGTTTTGGGACTCCCTGAATCCAAAGAAAGCATTTTTACTTTCTCTATTACATAGTTACAGTAAGTAGGGCAAGTATTGCATTCTACCCAAAAATTTAATAACGGGATTGATACGGAAAGGAAATACTCGTTTTCGGACTCCCTGAAAGCAAACAAAACGTTTTTACTTTCTCTACTGCGTAGTTACAGTAAGTAGAGCAAGTATTGTGTTCCACCCAAAAATTGAAAACGAGATTCACCGGATATACACCTTTTCAGACTCCCTGGATCGTTACAGTAAGTAGAGCAAGTATTGTATTCCATCCAAAAGTTGAAAAATGAGATTTAACGGAAATACACGTTTTGACACCCCTGATTCCAAAGTAAGCATTTTTACTTTCTCTACTATATAACTACAGTAAGTAGAGAAAGTATGGTGTTCCTCCTAAAATTTAATGTCCCAATTTCACCAGAAATCCGTTTGTGAGTAGGTATATATAGAGAGATCGAGCACATTTTTGCGTTTATATGGGAAAGGATGGGGAAAACGAGGGTAGATGCGACGGTTCAAAGAGGAAAATGCGTTTATATGGGCGAGATAGGGAATACCAGGGCTGATGCTAGGCTAGACAGTGGTAGAAGGAGGGAGGGATATGCTTTATACGAGAGAGATAGGGAATACAAGGAAATATGGTATACTAAACAGGACTTGAAGGGTAGAATATGGCGTTTTATATGAGAGGTGTAGGAAAACGAGGAGAGGTATTAAGCTAAGGAGGTTGAGTATACGTTTATAAGGAGACGAGAAAACGGAGAGATACTATGCTAGAATACACAGATGTTGAAGGTAGAATGTGTTTTATATATGTTAGATAGGAAACCAAGGAGATACTCAGCTAGACAGGGGGCAGGAGGGGGAATACGCTTTATGAGAGGCAGGGGATACGGGGAGAGGTGCTAGACTAGACAGTGGTTGAGAGTAGAGTATGGTTTATATGAGAGGTATAGGAAAACGAGGAAAGTCGGTAGGCTAGACAGGTAGTGTAGCAGTAGGAATATGGACTTATATACAGGAGAGATATGGAATAGGAGGGAGATACTAGACCTTGAAAGCGACTTTAAGCGAGAACTTCATGAAAATATGTTTCATGTCAATGTTCTAGACATGCCCATCAGTAACCTATTCAGGGAAAAGGTGACTCGTTCAGGGGAAAAAGGTGACTGCTCAGGGAAAAAGGTGACCCACAAAGGGAAAATGTGACCATCAAAGGGAAAAAGGTGACCAGTAAAGGGAAAAATGTGACCAGCAAAGGGAAAAAGGTGACCAGCAAAGGGAAAAAGGTGACCAGTAAAGGGAAAAATGTGACCAGCAAAGGGAAAAAGGTGACCAGCAAAGGGAAAAAGGTGACCACCAAAGGGAAAAAGGTGAGCCATAAAGGGAAAAAGGTGACCTGCAACGGGAAAAGCTAACCCACTCACACTAACAGGTAAGTAATTCAGCTAGTATTGCAAGAGGCTGACTGTATCATAGCAGTGTATTGTTTCACAGGTAATTCAGCTAGTATCGTATGTATTTAGGCTAATTCATCTAGTATCACAGGAGGATAGATTCCAGAGGCTAACTGCATCATGGCTCTGCATGATTTCACAGATAATTCAGCTAGTATCGTAGGTATTTAGGCTAATTCAGCTAGTATCACAAGAGGATAGATTCTAGGGTTGGGTATAGCTTAGTGTCGTATTTCACAGACAATTCAGCTAGTATCGTGAGCATTTAAGCTAATTCAGCTAGTATCACAGGAGGCTAGATTCCAGAGGCTAACTGCATCATAGCTATGCATGATTTCACAGGTAATTCAGCTAGTATCGTAGGTATTTAGGCTAATTCAGCTAGTATCACAGGAGGTTAGATTCCAGGGTTGGGTATAGCATAGTTTCATATTTCACAGGTAATTCAGAGGGTATCGTAGGTATTTAGGATAATTCAAGTAACATAGGTGTTTAGAGTAATTAGGCAAGCATTAAAGGAGGGTAGGTTCCAGGGGTTGGTTATAACCTAGCTTCGTATTTCACAGATAGTTCAGGTAATATCGTAAGTGTTTGAGGTAATCGACACAGCTTCACAGATATTATTGATAATTTCAATCAGAGATTTGTATCACAGCTATTTAAGGTAAATGCAGGTGATTCAGGTTGTATCAATGGTATTTGAGTCATTTTAACAGGTAATTCATCTAGTATCATTGTTATTTAAGGCAAACCAGATAGTATCACAGGTGCTCGTGCTAATTTAGAGCAGGAATTCGTATCAGAGCTAGTTAAGGTAATTTCACATGATTCGGGTAGTATCACAGGTATTTAAGTCATTTTCACAGGCAATTCAGCTAGTATCGTGAGCATTTAAGCTAATTCAGCTAGTATCACAGGAGGCTAGATTCCAGAGGCTAACTGCATCATAGCTATGCATGATTTCACAGGTAATTCAGCTAGTATCGTAGGTATTTAGGCTAATTCAGCTAGTATCACAGGAGGTTAGATTCCAGGGTTGGGTATAGCATAGTTTCATATTTCACAGGTAATTCAGAGGGTATCGTAGGTATTTAGGATAATTCAAGTAACATAGGTGTTTAGAGTAATTAAGCAAGCATTACAAGAGGGTAGGTTCCAGGGGTTGGTTATAGCCTAGTTTCGTATTTTACAGATAGTTCAGGTAATATCGTAAGTATTTGAGTAATCAGCATAGTTTCACAGATGCTCGTGATAATTTCGATCAGAGATTTGTATCACAGCTATTTAAGGTAAATGCAGGTGATTCAGGTTGTATCAATGGTATTTGTGTCATTTTAACAGGTAATTCAGATAGTGTCTAGGTATTTGGGCGATTCAAGCATCATAGGTGTTTAGAGTAACTCAGCTAGTATCACAGGAGGTTAGATTCAATGATCAGGGTTTCGTATGAGAGCTATTTAATGTAATTTCACTTGATTCGAGTATTATCACAGGTATTTAAGTCATTTTAACAGGTAATTCAGATAGTATCACAGGTACTCATGGTAATATAGAGAGTAATTAGATTATAAACATTTAGCATCCAACGTTACAGCACTTTATATACTTTTTTCTAAATCTTACAAACCTTTTATATGTTAAACAGTTAGTGGACGAGGCTGAGAGGGATAAACTGCCTGTGGGTTTACAAAATGAAAAGCCATGCATCAACATACCTTAATTTAGTCCGTCGTACGTGCCTCTCCCCTTTTATCTAGGCTTGAGACTAGCACTAGGATTGCTCCTAATGGCAGGGTTAACACCTCCGGAAATCGGACGGCTGGTAGTTGCATACACAGCACGTGAGTAAACTTAATTTTCTAAGTTTGTATACTCACGAGAAAATCTCTATCTTTAACTTGCATTCTCTTAAGCACTGTTTGTAATACTGTAATGTCCGTACGCATAGGTAGTTACTCCATCCTCGGCAATAACTCTTTTATCATCAAAGGGATTCAATGTAATTTTATTCACTTGTACTGTGGTAACAGCGTGCTTTCGCGATAGGATTAGATTCATGGGCGTTCTGATGATTTCACAGGTTTAAGACAGTCTGTATAGCTGTCAAACGAAATGTACTGCTTAATAGCGCTACGTTTTATACCTTTAATCTTTTTTATCATTGATCCTTGAATATCTTAGGCATACATCTTAGGACGTAGTCCAACAAAGCGTAGGATGATTTTGCTATTAGCCTCATCTTTAAATTTTCCCAATACCTTCTTGTTCTGAGTAGAGTGGCATATATGATTGACAGGGTAGTCAGATGTATCGAGATGCTCAAGAAAACGTAGCTTGTCCTGGTACACATCTTCAGTTGTTACACGATGAATGAATGAATCAGTGTCCATATACATAAGCTTCAGGTTTTCAGCTCCATAATAAGGCAACAACACGTCGTAATGATAGTTATACATTAATGTCTTGGAGATGTCTAACACACTCATACCAATGTATATAGGCTTGTTGAATACAATCTGACGAGAGGCCATATGTACAGCAGCTAGATTAGCAGCATATATCGTCCTGTCGATAAACGTAGGCTTGGCTATCAGCTTCTCTAGAGTTTTTTCATTGGTCACCAGTCGTATATCCACACGGTTACGCAGGTTCTCCATAGTTTTTCCAAACATGGCGTTGTTAAAGAGTTTGTAGAGATCCTTCTCGAAATCATTTGCAGCTTGTTGTCGTAGCCTGTTGTTAAATTCCACATAAGGTTTCAACCACCGAGACTGTAGGAATTGTAGCACACGATGGATTTTTGTTAGTCGTAGTCCATGACTGAGAGCTTGCTTCAAAGCCATGTAATGCACTACATACTTCTTTCGAGGTCCAAGATGGGGTATCAGTTTCTTTGTAGATGCTTCCAATGGTTTCATACACTCTGGCAGGAAAGGTAGATCGTTGTGTAGATCGTGAAGTTCTGCAGGATACTCGATGTCGACTTCTAATATGTACCCATGAGGATCATCTTCTTGTAGTGTTTCTAAGTTGATTTCTTCAAGCAAAACCCACTGAAATCCACCAAAAGGAAGGGCGTGACACATTGCCCAACCATATTGGTTATTAGCGTCCTCGTATGTGATAAATTGGGTTGGTCTCGACGGATCAAACGTCTCCATATAAGTGTTATTAGCCTCGGCATACCGATGAGAAACTTGACATAAACCTCCTCTTATACCTGATTCCACCATGAGTAGTTGATCATAATCTTGTAACAGCTCTAACTTAATTCCAGTATACAGTAACATAGCGTCCCATGTAAGACCTGGAGAGGTAAAATAATGGGCCGGATCGACTTTATGTGTTTTGAGGGTTTGCTCTCTGAACGTCTCAAAGACGTCAGCTAGAAGAAGTACATCCGAAGTTAAGTAGAGATCGCTGTACTCTCCCAGGTTTCTCACATTAAACAGCTCCCATAGATTTCTAGCATGATCGTAGTCAGTATCAGTAATTTCTTCTTCATTTAATCTATTGTAGAAGGAGTCCTTAGTAGGCAAGCAGGTCTCGTTCAGGGCATCCCATGACGTAACAAAGTCAAATGGAAATACACCCTTACGGGTCATCAACTTCAATTTGTCTTCTCCAAAGTACTTTAGCGTTTCAGGATACGAGGTTAGATTTTTTACCAACTTATCCAAGCTTGTACTGAGGAATCGGAAGCTATCCACAAATCGAAGCTTTATATCTCCTACATACTTGGTGAATGAGATGTAGCTTCCTTCAGAGTTAGGAATTACCTCCACACGTTCACTTGTACAACCCAGCTCCTTAACAATGAAATGAGAGTCATATCCGCTAAGGTTATGCACGAAGACTGGTATATATTTAGGTATTTTACAGGCTAAACTACATTCATTATGAAGACTTCCACGATATTCACCGCTGATTTGATCATGGTCGCGTACTTTATAGTTCTCTTCTGTAAAGGGTTTTCCATACAAGTAGCATGCTGAAGAAGACTCGAAATCCTTTTGCTGTTGATCCGTAAGTTTCAGAGGCTTAGCAGATTTGTATACGTCATCAATCATTTTTGCAAGAGATGTCAGGTACAGCATAAACTTCTGAGCAGCATCAGCACCACAATACACATAGGGTTGCTTAGGAAGACCAGTTTCGAGATGTTCAACACTGGATGTAGGCTTCACGTAAACACAGAAGCTCATAGGTGTGTGCTCTTGATAAGGGGTTGTATAGGAAGTTTCAGGATTGGATGTACACGTATGGCATGGAGTAAAAATACTCTCAAAATCAGCATAGATGACATAAGGTACTTTCAGCATCCTCTCAACAATTTTTAAACTGTACAATTGCTTTCTCCTTGCTAGGCATAACTACCCTTGCAACACCATGTTGAATACAGATGGACACATGTTCTTGTAGTTTCTCCTGTCCACTTCGTCCGCTCTGGTCATCAAAATGTGTAAAGCAGCGCTTACAAGTATAAACCCGTCCATTATGGTTAGTTTTCTGACGTCGAACGAGTTTCTCAAAATTCTTTATATACACGTAGTGATGTTTTCCACTGCTGTCATTCAATAGTAGCAGGTCACGATGTTCAGGTAGTTCAATATCAGCAACCTTTATCGGATACACTTCGTGCTTCTCATCCAGCCCGAAAACGTTAATAGACATATTGTTAAGCTTCTCAAATTTAGGTATTTGAGAAAGCGGAGTAGGGTAGGAAACACAGCTGAAGTCGTACTTGTCTTGAAGTTGTTTGTATTTGTTCACACGCTGTGCATTCTTCCCTATGAATTTAGCTAATATAGAGTACATGAAACATTTCTCGTCGGTAAAGTTCTGAATGTTTATACACGCTTCTTTAGCTCCGACAGATGACGGTAGTGGTATGTAGCTACTTCCTCGTAACGGGTTGTACTTGATACGAAGTCGAACTCCTTCCACAGCAAGCAAAGCCCAGCTGCTACCTTTAAGCTGAGACTCCTCCATTTCAGTCACCAATTTCTTGAATTTCGCTTCCAGTGTTGAGTCCAGATCTGTTTCTAGGAAACCAGGATGATTCCTTGTTTTAAATGTTTTGTCACAGGTTTCTCCAATACTGTTAACAAATCGACACTCGGCCAGCAGATTAATTTTAACACTCTTATGAATGCTAAGCTTTTTATGCACAGCCTGGATTATACGTTGTTTTGCCTCTTGCAGATACATATTCAGGTCCTTAGGTGACTCGCATCGTATAAAATACGATTTTAATCGTCCTTCGAATGAAGTTTCGTATTCTTTCATATCACAGTCCTCCATTGTTGACAGCAACTGATGTTTAGTTGGCTCCAATCTTCTTTTCTTCTGAGGGCTGCTTATTTCACATATATCTTCGTGTCGCTGTCCCTTATAACCATCTTTGAAGGTTACATTACAATGTTTACATTTGAAGAGCTTCTTGCAGCTCATCTCGTGTCTTCTCTTGTCATAACCTCGGAGGAACTTCTTCCCACATTTTCCACATGCATATCCAGTAGCGCTTGGAATAATATCCTTATACGCTGAGTTATTCATCTTTATTCTTGATGTAATAACGTATTAATCACTGATCAATGAAATGTAGACCTCGTCACCTTGATACCACTTTAGAAAGCTGATTATTCTTGGAGAGAACACGATGTTAACACCTCAAGACTAATTAGCACAATGAAGTCCAATGCCCTAGATCACCATATTTATAGAGGGAGCACGAACCTTTGATCAATCATAAACTCGTTCCATAACCAGCTGTATATGATCGCTCAACGTGTATTAACACCCCAGCCATATAACCTCAAGTCCAGAGACAGGATGTTTATGACGTCACACCCAGAGACAGGATGTCTGGCATCATCAAACACGTTTAAACTCGTCTCATAACTACCTGCTTATGCTGTCACACCAGCAAGAGAAGTATTCCCACACGCTCATACAGACATATATTTCAAATTCAAGCCTACCACCACCACCTATTGTACCAAGGTTAATTCAAGCTGTATTATCACAATACTTAAAAGTAAAAGCTTAAAAGGAAACCTAGAAGATTTTCCCCCTTATTTACTTAATTATTTCATGTTTTCATTCCCTTTTCAATTCTTCCTTTCCATCTTCCCACAGAAAGACCATTACATTTCACTGCAATCACGAGAAAAGCAAACGCTCATTCAGGCATATATTTCGAATTCAAAGCCTACCGCCGCCACCACCACCACCACCACCACCACCACCACCACCACCACCACCACCACCACGACCACCACCATCACCTATTGTACCAAGGTTAAGTCCAGCTGTATTATCACAATTCTTAAAGTAAAAGCTTAAAAGGTAACGTAGAAGATTTTCCCCCTTATTTACTTAATTATTTCATGTTTTTATTCCCTTTTCAATTCTTCCTTTCCATCTTCTCACAGAAAGACCATTACATTTCACTACAATCATGAGAAAAGCAATTTTTCCATAGTTACACTGATTCTAAGCTTCTAAATCGAACCCGGTAATACTTTTAATAAATGTATTTTAGCTCCCCAATATCAGCATCTACCATTTAATCTTTACTCGAACCTGATATGATCCATAAGCTTGAAGATATATGAAATCACTCCTTCGGGATTCGATCTGAGTACTTTAAAGTAATATTTGTCATGATAACGATATTTAAGGACTAGATACTCTGTTTACGTTTACCTTGACATGTCTCTCTAAATTAAATTACGAGTTATTAAATTTTGGCAAGTAAATTTCATTGAATCGGTATTCGAACCCAGAACACCAGGAACAAAATAATTTATAATATTAGTCTGACATGTTAAACAAAGCTGCATGCAGTTACATCATCGATCTAAGTGATATATTCTAGTGTACAGAGGAAAATTAAGGAAGTCATTAAAAGATGGGGAATCGAACCAAGCACAAACGATCGACAATTATATACAACATTAATCACCCTGTACAGAGCCTATCAATCATGCTTTGGTGCACTCCTCTACCTCACTTAGTTCCAGAGATAATAAAAGTTTAAAAATTAAGGATCGAACCCAGGACGTTAGGTATCTAGTTACACATCCACAAGAAACTGACTAATAATATAAATGTAATAAAGTTTATTTAACGTCTGCATCTTAATTAGTTTAGGAGTTATTAAATTTATAATTAAATTACATTTTATCAGTATTCGAACCCAGAACACCAGAAACAAAATTATTTACAATATTAGTTTGACATGTTAAAAAGAACTGTATACAGTTACAGTATCAATCTAAGTGATATATTCTAGTGTACAGAGAAAAATTAAGGAAGTCATTAAAAAATCGGGATTCGAACTAAGGACACCGGATTGGAAATTATATACAGTATTAATTACACATTATAACAGTTATCAAACATGCTTTGGTCCATTCCTCTACCTTTCTTAGTTTCTGAGATAATGGCGATTTTAAAATTAAGGATCGAACCCAGGACACCAGGTACCCAAATATGCATTCACAAGAAACTACCTAATGACATTAATGTAAAAAAGATTATTTGGCGTCTTTATCTTAATTATTTTAGGAGTTATCCTAAAAAACCTACGATACCCTCTGAATTACCTGTGAAATATGAAACTATGCTATACCCAACCCTGGAATCTAACCTCCTGTGATACTAGCTGAATTAGCCTAAATACCTACGATACTAGCTGAATTACCTGTGAAATCATGCATAGCTATGATGCAGTTAGCCTCTGGAATCTAGCCTCCTGTGATACTAGCTGAATTAGCTTAAATGCTCACGATACTAGCTGAATTGCCTGTGAAAATGACTTAAATACCTGTGATACTACCCGAATCATGTGAAATTACCTTAACTAGCTCTGATGCGAATTCCTGCTCTAAATTAGCACGAGCACCTGTGATACTATCTGGTTTGCCTTAAATAACAATGATACTAGATGAATTACCTGTTAAAATGACTCAAATACCATTGATACAACCTGAATCACCTGCATTTACCTTAAATAGCTGTGATACAAATCTCTGATTGAAATTATCAATAATATCTGTGAAGCTGTGTCGATTACCTCAAACACTTACGATATTACCTGAACTATCTGTGAAATACGAAGCTAGGTTATAACCAACCCCTGGAACCTACCCTCCTTTAATGCTTGCCTAATTACTCTAAACACCTATGTTACTTGAATTATCCTAAATACCTACGATACCCTCTGAATTACCTGTGAAATATGAAACTATGCTATACCCAACCCTGGAATCTAACCTCCTGTGATACTAGCTGAATTAGCCTAAATACCTACGATACTAGCTGAATTACCTGTGAAATCATGCATAGCTATGATGCAGTTAGCCTCTGGAATCTAGCCTCCTGTGATACTAGCTGAATTAGCTTAAATGCTCACGATACTAGCTGAATTGTCTGTGAAATACGACACTAAGCTATACCCAACCCTAGAATCTATCCTCTTGTGATACTAGCTGAATTAGCCTAAATACCTACGATACTAGCTGAATTATCTGTGAAATCATGCAGAGCCATGATGCAGTTAGCCTCTGGAATCTATCCTCCTGTGATACTAGATGAATTAGCCTAAATACATACGATACTAGCTGAATTACCTGTGAAACAATACACTGCTATGATACAGTCAGCCTCTTGCAATACTAGCTGAATTACTTACCTGTTAGTGTGAGTGGGTTAGCTTTTCCCGTTGCAGGTCACCTTTTTCCCTTTATGGCTCACCTTTTTCCCTTTGGTGGTCACCTTTTTCCCTTTGCTGGTCACCTTTTTCCCTTTGCTGGTCACATTTTTCCCTTTACTGGTCACCTTTTTCCCTTTGCTGGTCACCTTTTTCCCTTTGCTGGTCACATTTTTCCCTTTACTGGTCACCTTTTTCCCTTTGATGGTCACATTTTCCCTTTGTGGGTCACCTTTTTCCCTGAGCAGTCACCTTTTTCCCCTGAACGAGTCACCTTTTCCCTGAATAGGTTACTGATGGGCATGTCTAGAACATTGACATGAAACATATTTTCATGAAGTTCTCGCTTAAAGTCGCTTTCAAGGTCTAGTATCTCCCTCCTATTCCATATCTCTCCTGTATATAAGTCCATATTCCTACTGCTACACTACCTGTCTAGCCTACCGACTCTCCTCGTTTTCCTATACCTCTCATATAAACCATACTCTACTCTCAACCACTGTCTAGTCTAGCACCTCTCCCCGTATCCCCTGCCTCTCATAAAGCGTATTCCCCCTCCTGCCCCCTGTCTAGCTGAGTATCTCCTTGGTTTCCTATCTAACATATATAAAACACATTCTACCTTCAACATCTGTGTATTCTAGCATAGTATCTCTCCGTTTTCTCGTCTCCTTATAAACGTATACTCAACCTCCTTAGCTTAATACCTCTCCTCGTTTTCCTACACCTCTCATATAAAACGCCATATTCTACCCTTCAAGTCCTGTTTAGTATACCATCTTTCCTTGTATTCCCTATCTCTCTCGTATAAAGCATATCCCTCCCTCCTTCTACCACTGTCTAGCCTAGCATTAGCCCTGGTATTCCCTATCGCGCCCATATAAACGCATTTTCCTCCTTGAACCGTCGAATCTACCCTCGTTTTCCCTATCCTTTCCCATATAAACGCAAAAATGTGCTCGATCTCTCTATATATACCTACTTTTGTGACCCCCTGAATCCAATGAATTTATATTTAGAAAATGGTCCAAGTAAGTGTGTGTGTGTGTGTGTGTGTGTGTGTGTGTGTGTGTCCACGAACATCATAACTCAATAGCAAAAGGTTGGTTAAAAACCGAACTTAGTCTTTAAGTTCAACTTCTTCCAAGAATGCGACACTGAGATGTTAAAGAAAATTTCCCACTCCAAACTACCCTTTACATTGGACATTTTTCGAAATTTTTTATTGTCAAAAATGACTCTAAGGATTTTGGTTAAAATATATATGTTTAAGGTATTTTCATGATAAATTGAATGTATATCTTTTATTTTCTAGGAATAGTCTGTAAATTAGATTTTATTGTGAATGACTTTTAATAATTAGTAAATCGTAAGAGAGACAAAATCTTACTGCACAACAACTGTAGGTCTTGTTAAAGCACAAAATTTATATGAAATAACATTTTTATTTTATGTCAAATAACTTTTATAGTTTACCTATTCTGAAAGTTTATTTGTTATTAATTTGAATTTTCAAATAATTTATACTTCTCTCAATGCAAATTGTTATCGTTTTTCCTTCTTTCTTTTCTTTTTTCTTTCTTTCTCGTGTTCATACAAAGAGAACAGAACTTCAAAGCTATCACGTCTGTGACTCGCATTCGGGAGGGTCGTGGGTTCGATTCCTCTGGCCTACCTTCGTGACTAATGGGTTTTTTTTGGGGTTTTCCCGGGTCGCCAGGCGAATGCTGGGAAGGATTCTCACATCCCGAATTTCCTGTACTCCATTTCATCTCCATTCTCATTCCCCTTCATCTTTCATCCATTGGCCTCTTTCAAGGTTGGAAGTGTCGACGATGGTGTTTTGGTGCAGTGTGGCTGGGGAAAAGAATGCTTTTTGTGACTTTCTCCGTCCCTAGGTTTTCAGTTGGCTGTCGAGTAACCTAACTTCCTTGAGGGGCGTTGGACCCCCTGTGTGCTGGGTGGGATCCCCGGTCTGCCTGTCCGCTTGACGGGGAGTCTATCTGAAAACTTAGGGACCCTGCCATTCCTGTGCTTTCACTCCTGGTTCCGGACGCCCGGTGTCTTGTCTCGCCTCATCCTTCCTTCCGGAGACGCCCTCTTGTGGGGCGCAGGCACAATATCCACTATGTTGATCACTGCCGAGTCCCCTCCGTAGCCAACCAATCCAAAGCTATCACATAGCGATCAGCATTGAGGGATTTGGCTATCGCTTTGGCTTAATATGTTCGGGTTATACCTACAACGAGTTGTGAAAATAAGTGATGAAGGTTTATCGGTATTAACATGACATAGATGCAAAATAAGCTTTGTAAGAATAGTTTGTAGAAGAGTGAGTAGAGAAAGTCATCTGAATGCAACACATAATATTTTATAGCAAAAGCTCCATATGCCTGCGTGTCTGTGAACAACATAAATCCAAAGCGAAAAGTCGGTTAAATACCAAAATTGATATTTAAGTTCAGCATCTTTCAAAAATGTGACAAGGATTTTCAAGAAAATTCCCCCATCCTGTACAACCCTTTACATAGTAAAATTTTAGAAATTTATTTTTTTAAAAATGGCTCTAATGATTTTGATTAAAATAATCTCTGTTTAAAATATTTTCATGACAAACGAAATATATATTTTGAACTTACTGAGAAGAATCTCTCAAGTCTTCTTCATTCTGAATGACTTTTGTATAATTGATAAACTCTAAAAGATTGGATAAAGTTTTACTACACAAGAAATGCAGATCCCGTTAAAGCACGCAGTTTGTTATACATATATTATATGAGATTAGCTATTTCCCAGATATTCTTTCTTATTGGTTTGAATACTTTTTGTGCCTGAGAAGTCGCTATTCGTTTTGTTTTTGTCGCTCTCACACAAACAGCATGGAATTTCAAAGCATCACGTAATGACATGGTTTTTGAAAATGAGACTATCGCTTTATCTATGTACACTACAACGGAATGTATAAATTTGAACTTTTTCTTTTGGTATTTAATTAAAGTCCTTTAACCGGGTAGGCCATTAGGGACGGTGAATGAACGAAATAGTTAAAATGATGCTCAAATGGGCCCGAGGTCTCTAGAAATTAGAATCTAACATTCATCTTCTCAGGATAAGAAGAATCCCGGTAAAAAACTTTATCCAGGTATTTCACTTTAACCAAGATTCGAACTCCAGACCTCTTGAATGTGAGGCAGACCCCCACACCACAGAGATGGGCTAAACGTGATTTGCAAGTTTACCTGGATTATAAGAAGACAGAAAAATGAGATTTAGAAAAAAGAATTTGTAAAATGGTGAGAAGAGAAAGCTATGTGAATGCAACACGTTAGTTTGTTCTCGTGGTAATGCAAAGAGCGTGGAGTTTCAAAGACACCACATAAAAATCTGACTATCGTTTGAGCTACTGCATTCTTCTTATACTTACAACGAGGTTTGTAATGGCAGTTCATCTCAATTAACAAGAAGACTCTTTCACTCAAGCCGTGTGTAGGACAAGGTTGGAAATATAGAATCAGATTGAAAAATTCAATGTCATAGCCGAGATTTGAACTACGGATCTTCCAGTTTACGTCCAGGTGGCGCCGCGGTAACACATGCAACTCGCATTCGGGAGATACCTAGTTCACTTCCCGGTGACCGCCCAATCTGACCCACGGGTTTTTTCGAGAGTTTTCCCGGGTCGTCAGGCGAATGTTGATATGATTTCTGTCAGCCCCCGAATATCGTTCCATTCCTCATTCCATTCACCCTTAATCCCGTTAGGTCTGTTTCAGGGTTGGAAGTGTCGGCGATGGTATTCCGGTGCGGCGTGGCAGAGAAAAGGATGCTCTTTGTGGAATCTTATCCGTCTCTAGTTCTTCGGCTGGTTGCCAGGGTATACGGACTGCTTCTTGGGGGCGTTGGATCCTCTGTGTGGGGTGTTTCCCCGGTTGTCTGCCCGACTGTCAGGGCGTTTCAATCTGAAAACTTTAGGAACCTTGTCATTACTGTATCGTTACTCCTGGTTCCGGCCGCCCGGTGTCTCGGTGTCTCTCACCTTGTCCCTCCCTCCCGGGAGCGCCCCCTCAAGGGCTGCAAGCACAATATCCTCATTCACTGGATCGGGGTCGAGTCCCCTCCGTTACTCATCCCATTCCATACCAGAGTAGGGAAGAGAAGCATCTTAAGAATTCAGAACGTGGATCGTAATACAAAGTACCTAAGTGTTTTTTTTGGTGGGGGACCATTTTCAGATTTGTAACTTGAAAGCAATTTAATTTGCAGAACAGAGTGCTTTCAAATGAACCAATTGCAAC
The DNA here is from genome assembly GCA_030765065.1 of Deroplatys truncata. Taxonomy (NCBI): domain Eukaryota; kingdom Metazoa; phylum Arthropoda; class Insecta; order Mantodea; family Mantidae; genus Deroplatys; species Deroplatys truncata. The sequence goes on from CM060978.1 coordinate 215,092,740, forward strand.
AAAAGCACATCAACGTGTCTGCATTAACACGTTTGGGTCACTATTTTGAAAACTTAGCTTATATGTTATCCAAACCGAATAAAACAGCTATAGAAACTGCATATTTTGCTATAAACGCTGCTTCCTCGTATCTATTAACATTTTCTCCTTTTGGATACAATACCTACATAGGTGTTTTTACTCTACGTTCACTATAGGACGGGCACGGTTTTACTTCCTTTCTCTTGTGAGTGCGTGTAAGGGGAATCATGTTTCAAATAAAAAAATCTTTATTCGTTTTTCAGTAACAAACTCAAAATATATCTCATTTTGAAGAAAATTTAATGTTGCACTTAATTGTGCCCACACTGCTTCAACAACTTGACCTTAACATTATTTTTGCTTCCATATTTTTAAAACATTACTTGAATATTAGCAGAACTGAATGTGCCAACTATATGGAACTACGCACTTAACGCTAAACGTTGTGATCAATGTCTATGACAACTAAAAAGCAAAACGAACTTATATTCAAGGTAATAAACACCCTCTGCCTCGGACTACGCGTAGAACATTCTATTGGTGATAATTATGAAACTATTATTATTAGTAGTAGTAGTATTATTTATCACTAGCAACAAACGTTAAAAACAAGATATACATTATGCGAACATTGTTTCTCAAGAAAATTAGTGAATCTTAAACTTGCGTAGCACCCGCATAAAGAGTGCAATATTTGATTTTTAAACAACATATGCAAATAAAACGTTAATTTATTTCACCTGAATAGATCTAGTAAAGAGGAAAGTATTTAGTTTCGTCTTCTTTCCTCTTAGAGTCAGGTCGCTGAATTATACGAGCATATACAGAAGTAAATGTGACCTTTGAGACGATACGGCACTTACTGTTGGCTATAGCCAGGCATGACTAGTCGAGAAGACATTTCTTCCCCCTCTTCCTCTTCACCCCTTGGTCCTTCGGAAAACATTTCTTCCCCTCTTCCTCTTCACCCCTTGGTCCATCGGAAAACATTTGAAGCCCACTGTACTAGTAGAGTTGATCACAGACTTGCTCGTGCAATGACAGTGTACACAAATGCAGAGATGGCAAATGGCCATTTGATGTATGGATTAGTAGACGGCAATGGGCTTGCGCTCAACGTTTGTACCGGGAGGAATTTCCAGAACGAAGGTGCCTTGACAGGAAAATATTTGAAGCCATTGATCTTCGTCTTAGGGAATACGGGCATTTCAGCCTGATACTCGCGACCGGGGAAGGCCTAGGTCGGGACACGGCAATGGGAGGCGGCAATTCTTCAGGCAGTTGCCGATGACCCTAGTGTCAGTACAAGACAAGTAGGTGCAACAATGAATGTTTACCACATGACTGGCAAGTGTTACACAAGGTCCGGCTGTATCCATACCATTTACAGAGTGTGCAGGCACTATCAAAAGCTGATTTTCCTGCACGTGTACGCTTCTGCGAATGATTTATGCAACAAAGTGTCAACCCTAATTTTAGTGCAACGGTGCTGTTCACAGATGAGGCGTCGTTTCAACGAGATCAGATTGTAAATTACCACAATCGACATGTATGGGCTGACGTCAATCCTCACGCAACTGTTGAAGCAAGTCATCAACAAAGATTTTCTGTCAATGTTTGAGCCGGCATTGTTGGTGGTTGTTTGGTAGTGTCTCACGTTCTTCCACCCTGGCTCAACGGACAAAGTTACCATCATTTCGTAGAGAATGTTTCACCTGGTCTGCTAGCAGATGTGCCTTTAACAAAACATGTACTTCATGCACGATGGAGCACCTCCTCGTTTTAGTGTTAATGCACGTCAGCTTCTAAATAACAGATACGGTGACAGATGGGTGATAGAGATGAACCAATTGCCTGGCCTCCACGCTTCCCGGACCTAAACTCGCTGGACTTTTATTTGTAGGGGCATTGAAATTTCTTGAGTATGAACCCAGTACTAGATGTTTAGAGTCTCCTTGCGCGTATTATGGAACGCTGCGAAACCATACGCATACTCCAGGGATACATCAGCGAATCCGGGATTCACTACGACGGCGGGTTGATGCATGTATCAATGCTCAGGGAGGGCATATTGAACATCTCCTGTTAGAAGGAGTTGTACGTGGTATGCTGGTACGTTCTATTCTTGTATGTTTCCCATAATGATTTGGAGAAATGAGTTGTAACATGGTAACAAAGCGTTTCCAGACCCATGTTCATATAACATAATACCTTCGTTTATGTGTGAGGAATGTGTCCTGCAATTTGTTCCGTACATTTTTGTTACAGCCAGTATAAGCTACATTTTCAAAACAGTGACACGAAAGTGCTAATGTAAAACGATTAAATGTTTTTGTTTCAATTGAATCCTCGTTTGAAAGCACTCTATTTTTAAAATTCAATTGCTGTCAAAAGTAAACCTACTTTCAAATTAAAAGACTGAAGAAAGAAAAAAACAATCTTCAGAAATAACATACGGTTATTATACTTAGATACTTGGTATTATGATTCATGTTCTGAATTCTTAAAATGCTTCTGTTCCCTAGTATGGAATATGTAACGGAGGGAGCTCGGTATTGATCCAGTAAATGAGGATATTGTGCCTGTTCTCCTCCAGGGGGCGCCCCTGGGAGGGAGGAACGAGGTGAGAGACACCGGTCGGCCGAAACCAGGAATGACGGCACCGCAATAACAGGATCCTCACAGTTTCCAGGTTCAGATCCCGACAGTCAGACAGACACCCCGGGGACTTCGCCCCACACAGAGGGTCCAATGCCCCCTAAAGAGCAGTCCGTATACACCGGCAACCAGCCAAATACCGAGAGACTGTTAAAGTTCCACAGAGAGCATCCTTTTCTCTGCCACAACTCACCGGAACGCATCGCCGACACTTCCAACCCTGAAACATACCTAGTGGGGTTAAGGATGAATGAAATGAGGAATGAAACAGTATGAACAGGAAATTCGGCGGCTGAGAGAAACCACTCCAGCATTCGCCTGACGACCCTGGAAAGCCCGAAAAAAAACATGGACCAGAGTGGACGGTCGCCGGGAAGCAAACAAGGGGTCTTCCGAATGCGAGTCGCACGCGTTACCGCGACGCCACCTAGCTCGGTCTTTCGTGTGTACATTAAAATTCATAGGAAGTTACTAGTTTTATCCTCAACAGCCCATGATACCAATTTCATTTTAAAATACATGTATATACTAGTATTTATTTTCTATGTTTAAAAGCAATATTTTTTAAGTTAAATATTTCATCGATAGAAGCAATACATATTGATCTTTAACATTAGATGATATTAGGTATGAGGTTCATCGGTAGCTTTTTTATATTTGCAATAATAACAAAGTCAATATATATACCTACTTTAAATGTCTTTTCCTAGTTAAAACTGAATGTATTTTATGTTTATTGTCGATAAGGAAATAAAACCCTTAAATACTACATATATATTACTGTGCTTATACTTTTACACACCATTATTGCCATTTATAAAATCCTATGTGCTGCATTCACATGACTTTCTCCATTCGCTCTACAAACTATTTTTAACAACGCTTGTTCTTCAATCTACTTCCTGTAAGGAAACATAGAAAATATAGACATCTTGTAAGGAAACAAATTCAGTGCCATAACCTGGATTTGGACCAACCTTGTCCTACACACGGTATGTGTAAAATAACAATTAATCACAATTGATTGATCTAATGGTTAAACTATGAAGCCCGGGACCTACAGTACTTACGACATTGTAAGTCGCCATTGGGTTATGTTATCACAAAATGTAGTTGAGACCTCCTTGTGGTTTAAATTGTCAGTCAGTCTGGGAGTTTAATGTCATGTTGCCATGGTAGCTCAGCTGGTTGGAGCAACCGGGCGGAAAGTGTAAGATCCATGATTCAAATCCTTGCTATGGCACTAAATTCTTCAGTCTGATTCTAGCTTTCCAAGCTTTTCCTACACACGGCTTGGATAAAGTACTATTAGTTATTTTTGGTTAATTGAGATAAACTGATATCACACTCTTACAAACTTCGTTGTAGTACAGGAAGAATACAGTAGCTATCACGAGTCAAATTTTTATGTGGTGCCTTTGAAACTCCGCGCTCTTTGTATTACCACGAGAAAAATCTAATGTACCGCATTCACATAATAAAACTATCTAGGAATTAGTTAACTACATAAAATATATGTATGACAAACTGTGTGCTTTAATGGCATCTGAATTTCTTGTGCAGTGAAGTGGGATTATGGTTATTTATTTACTGAGCCCCACGTTTGGAGCCAATTTGCGATGGTATTCTTTGTTAGGTTTGTTTGAAAAATGCTACTGTTTATCTGCCGCACGTATAAAGGGCAATTTGTCGCGGTCACTTCGTGTTATCTTTTACTGAGCGCCTGTTATTGTATTTAATTTTTGGGTTCACTGTCCTCCGGCTAGCTATGATCTCTCGGTCAAGCACTTATCTTATACAGGTGTGTAAACGGAAAGGAGTTTTTATCCAAAGATAACACTGATGAAAGAATTTGTTTTACACTTTTTATTGTCTTAACACATTATTCATTTTCACCTATTAATCGTGACACTCGCCAAACTGAAACTGCTATAATAACTTATTTACTACACATTATTAATTCGCGTACTTCAACGTTTTGTGTAATTAACTTTACGACACTTGAGATTTTTCATAACTTTGCTACGCGTAACCTGCGAATCGATAAACTATGCTATGTATTCACCATGACTGTTTCTGTTGAACTCAGCGACGTGTAATGCAGAAATGTTTCCGATGGACTGGAGGAATCTGCCTCTAACTTAGCTCTTTTTATACTCCCACACCCCGATATGTCTAAAGATTATAACCGAGCTGCAATTGGTTAATAAAACGCGCCAACATTAGCGTCTATTTTTATATCCAATGAAAATTACGAAAACATGCTCTAGGAAAAATGTTCCCGCAAATTCCTAAGAAAAAACGCGTCAGTATTACGTCATTTGCTCGTCTCTAATAATGATAAACAGCTCACCTCCTCGCTACATTATTGCACGCTATTATTGTCAGTTTCAGTAAGGCCGTATAAACCCACTTCTCAACAATGCTTACAATCAACAAACATCTCAAATCAATGTCATACAACAATGCATATTCACACTACAATTACTCTTGACATTTACATAATTTTGTGATACAAATTACTGCGTCATATGCCCCACTAGAAACATAATTATAAATATTTACAACTTGTTTGGAAATTTTATAATTGGGTTTTTAGTCTCCTGAATCTTGGAACACACGCTATTTAGCACTTTCACTTAACACTGCACACGTATTTAACACACGACATATGTTTTGCCTTTATCTCGCCACTATTTACTGGCTCTGGTTTAATGTGTTTAGACATTAATCTGACATTACAATTTTTTATAGCAAATACTGTACCCTGAATTATTTAGTTAATGTTAAAAATTGGTTTACTGTCTTAGGTTGTTGACAAAAATTTATACATTCAAGAATTTTAACCTGTTTCATTTTGTCATAATTGAACACATTTACCAAAATATTTATCCTCTACACAAATATATTTACATCTCTTAAATCTAGACACTGTTTCACATTATCTGTTTGCTACATAAGTATTTGTTTTAATTTTTTTACCCCATTTTTGTTGTTTTGTACTTTATATTTAAAATAATATTTGAATTATACCTACGTACTTTTACTTTAATATAACATTAAGTTTTAATTATTACATGCTTCAATTCAAATGCTGTTACAGTTACTAAGAAAATGTTATTTTTCCCTTTAAACATTTAGTTATGTCCAGAATTTTATTTCTCTTTCTCATGACGTACATACATAGTTAACCCTCTTACACTCCAATACATTGCTCTGCATTTTATCTTTAACTATCCAGCATTTACCTTTTATCTCATTGCTATTTCCCCTCCTGGATCAAATTTTCTGTGGCTAAACATTACTCGTAGCCGTATTCTAACCTTCCAAAATTTGTTCATGGATAACCTCTTAAAGGATTCAAATGCAATTTCACCCCAAGATATAATTTGAAAACAATCTAAAGCTTTCTGAACCACACGTCTTTTAACAATTGTCATTTTCAATTCTTCTGGTATTTTTTTAATCTGAAAGTACTCTGACAAATCAGTACTAAACTGTACTGGATTTGAGTTTTCATTTTGAACAGCTTGGTACTTGTTAATTTCAGAAGTTAGTTTTTGATTATTTATAGACACAACTTTAACTTCTTCAGACAATTTATTTCTTTGTGTTACTGACTCCTGAATTTCAGATATCTCCCCTCTGAAATTAACTTGCACCTGCATTAAATCTGCATTCGTAGCCTCCATCATCTCTGTTAACTCACTTGAAATGCTACTCATTCGGCTACCTAACTCTGTACATTTTACATTAACATGTTCTATTTTATTATTAACCTCACTTTTTTGGTTAGATATTTCGCTGCTCATGTCTAACATTTCCTTTGAAACTTCACCTATGTCATTTGCTATCATTTCCTGATTTTCATTTCTCATTTTCATCATACTACTATCTAGCTTCATAAATTTCTTTTCAATTTCTTCCCTATTTTGTTCTAAGCTCTTACCAATATCTTCCCTTAATTCCCTATGACTCTTTTCCATATCTTCCCTGTTTTGATCTATTTTTTTTTCTAATTTCTCATTACTCTTACCAATTTCTTCCCTTAATTCCCTATTATTCTTTTCCATATTCTGAGTTAGTTTTTGTTCTAATTTCTCACTATTCTTTTCCATATGTTCCCTCAATTCCCTATTATCCTGAGTTAGTTTTTGTTCTAATTTCTCATTATTCTTATCTAATTTTTCACCAAAATTTCTCAACATTTCCATCATCATACTAGCATCAAAATTAACATTTCCTGCTGTTGTATTCTCACTTTCTGCACTAATATTTCCTCCCTCAAATACTACATTGTTTGAGCTATTTTCTGTAATCTGTATTGGATTACAGCTAACTGTTACACTATCTCCCTCCATAATTGTTTCTTCAGTATTATTAGTAGCCATTGTTCTCTTAATCCTGCCACTCCTCAAGTACATTTAAATTTTTACACCTTTTTTTAGAATAAAAAGAATCACACTTTTCTAACCTTTCTGATGCTATCTGCTGATGTTGCTTTGATGTCCAGCTTCCTGCCCCTCTCTACTAGATTATATGTCGCTTCTGCGTCGTATTATGATGAATCTACGTCGTCTCGATGTTTTTGTATCCTGTAGTTGAATTCCCCTGTTGCCTTTTAATCTCGGAATTACGATGTCCACTCATCCGCGTCGTCTGTCGTTCCTGTAGTTGTTTCTGAAATCTGAGTCTTGTAGTTCAGTTCACTGCTCCATTCGCTTCACGTCCTGGTTCCTTCGCCCCTTCCTGGTTAATTCGCCCCACGTTCTGGGTGCCAATTTGTAGTGGGATTAAGGTTAATATTTATTGAGCCCCACGTTTGGGAGCCAATTTGCGATGGTATTCTTTGTTAGGTTTGTTTGAAAAATGCTACTGTTTATCTGCCGCACGTATAAAAGACAATTTGTCGCGGTCACTTCGTGTTATCTTATACTGAGCGCCTGTTATTGTATTTAATTTTTGGGTTCACTGTCCTCCGGCTAGCTATGATCTCTCGGTCAAGCACTTATCTTATACAGGTGTGTAAACGGAAAGGAGTTTTTATCCAAAGATAACACTGATGAAAGAATTTGTTTTACACTTTTTATTGTCTTAACACATTATTCACTTTCACCTATTAATCGTGACACTCGCTAAACTGAAACTGTTATAATAACTTATTTACTGCACATTTTTAATTCGCGTACTTCAACTTTTTGTGTAATTAACTTTACGACACTTGAGATTTTTCATAACTTTGCTGCGCGTAACCTGCGAATCGATAAACTATGCTATGTATTCACCATGACTGTTTCTGTTGAACTCAGCGACGTGTAATGCAGAAATGTTTCCGATGGACTGGAGGAATCTGCCTCTAACTTAGCCCTTTTTATACTCCCACACCCCGATATGCCTAAAGATTATAACCGAGCTGCAATTGGTTAATAAAACGCGCCAACATTAGCGTCTATTTTTATATCCAATGAAAATTACGAAAACATATGCTCTAGGAAAAATGTTCCCGCAAAATCCTAAGAAAAACGCGCCAATATTACGTCATTTGCACGTCTCTAATAATGATAAACAGCTCCCCCCCGCTACATTATTGCACGCTATTATTGTCAGTTTCAGTAAGGCCGTATAAACCCACTTCTCAACAATGCTTATAATCAACAAACATCTCAAATCAATGTCATACAACAATGCATATTCACACTACAATTACTCTTGACATTTACATAATTTTGTGATACAAATTACTGCGTCAACAGTAAAACTTTGTCCGTCTTTTACAGTTCATCAGTTATACAAAACTCAATCAGAATGAAGTAAACATGAGATGCCATTCTCATAAAATTCAGAATATATACTTAATTTGTAATGAAAATACATTGAACACAGAGTACTTTAATCAAAATCGTTAGCGCCATTTTTGGAAAAGTAACAGTTTTCGAAAAATTTTCCATGTAAAAGGTTGTTCGGGGTGGGGGAGATTTTCTTGAAAATCTTGGTGTCATATCTTCGAAAGATGCTGAACTTAAATATAAAGTTGATATTTAACCTACTGTTGTTTCGGAATTACATTCATAGACACACAGAGTTTTTTTCTATAAAATATGATATGTTGCATTCGCATGCCTTCCTCTACTCATGTTCTAAACCACTCTTACAAAAGATTATTCTGTGCATTTCTTGTTAATACAGATAAACATTCTGTATTAACAAGAATAAAATGTTTTTCTTTTTGCATGAACACGAAAAAGACAGAAAGAAAAATAATTTTGCATTGAGAGAAGTATAAAATATTTGAAAATTCAAACTAATAACAAAGAATATTTCAAAATAGGTTAATGCCATAAAATGTTATTTGACAAAATCTTGTGCTTTAACAAGATCTACATTTGTTGTGTAGTAACATTTTTTCTCTCTTACGGTTTCTAATTATCAAAACTCATTCACAATACAGAGGAATTCACAGACTATTCCCAGCAAATTAAAAATTAAATATATACATTTTAATTGACACGAAAATGGATTAGACATATGTTTTAATCATAAGTTAGAGCCATTTTTGAAAAATATAAACAATTTCGAAAAATGTTCATTGTAAAGGGTACTTTGGAGTGGGGGATTTTCTTCAAAATCCTTTGTCTCATCCTTAGAAATGAACTTAAATATTTAGTTTGGTTTTTAACCGCCTATTCGTTTTTGAGTTATACTGTTCACGTATCTACACACACCCACACACACACCTACACACAGACTTTTTTCTAAAAATACTTATTTTGGGTTCAGGGAGTCTCAAAACGTGTATTCTGGTGAGATTATGATATTGAATTTTTGTGTGGAATAGAATACTTTCTCTACTTACAGTAAGTACGTAGTGGAGAAATTAAAAATGTTTTCTTTGGGTTCAGGGAGTCTTAAAAATGTATTTCTGGTGAATCTCGTTATTGAATTTTTGTGTGGAATACAATATTTTCTCTACTTACTATAAGTATACGTGGTAGAGAAAGTAAGGATACTTTCTTTGGATTCAGGGAGTTTCAAAATGAGCGTTTTTGGTGAATATCGCTATTGAATTTCTTTTGTTGGAATACGATACTTTATCTTACTGTAAGTACGTAGTAGAGAAAGTAAAAATGCCTTCTTTGTTTTCAGGGTGTCTCAAAACCTGTATTTCTGGTGAATCTCATTATTGAATTATTAGATGGAATACAATGCTTTCTCTATCATAGGTAAGCATGTCAGTGACAGTAACAACTAGAGTTGTGGTATAGATAAACGGCTGTTTATGTTACTGCATCTTGTATGAAACCAAATAGGCAAAAGTGTAACTTACATTGTAACTTAAAATAATTTCTGGCCTAAATTGTTGTCACGATTAAGTTGAGTGCACGGAAAATTAATAATTTATAAGAATATTATGATAAATAATATATGTTAATTGATAATGGGTAGAGAAATTCGTGAATATTGAAACCCAAGCCATTTTGTTTTAGCATTTGTCAATTATAGAATGGCATGATGCCTCTAATTAAAAAAATAGTTTGTATCCTACTCACGTCGCTGTGCTATAATGCAATTATGGTTTTCTTTTCACAGTTATTACTTTCTTACTATCAAGTCTAAGGGAAATGTGTATCTTTAGCACTAGAACCACATTCATCCCCCAACCTTGTAGAACAGGTATAAGCTAAGGCACCTGGCATAACCTCTCGATAAGACGTAGTTCCCGAGGTTGCGGGTTCAAAGCCGGCGGAGGGCGATGGATTTTTTCGGGCGTAAAAATCCGTAGCATGGCTTCCTTTGGAAGGGAAGTAAAACCGGTGGTCCCGTGTCGTGGATTTATGACACGTAAAAGAACCTCAAGCCTGATAAAGAGGCCTCTGAGCAAAATTATCGGTCTTTCACGCCCAATATAGAATTGGACGCTAAGGATCACAGAAATTAAAGAGCGTCCATAAATAAAAAACTCAATTTAATTTAATTCGCCAAGACGCCCTATCTTCCTCCCCAGGCTAGTCCCACGTGGCCTGAAAAACATTTGGAGCCGTCTGTACCAAGTTCCAGGCGTTCTGGGAGCAGTAAACAGTCCGCACATGAGAATTCAAACTCCTGGTGGTGAAACGTAGAATTTTATCGTCACTGCAAGGGTTACTTTTCGATTAATGTTCAAGTTATTAGTCACTATAACCTAAAATCAGGAACATTGTAGCTAGGTCGCTGGGTCAACACACGACAGTACCCTTACATAAGGGGTCACTACGAAATGGGAGTGATAAATGAAAGTGTGCTACTTGGTAATAGTGACTACCCTTAAAAATCTTTTGACACGCTACCTGCATCCTGTAACAAGACTTCAGAATAGACACAACTCTTCCCACACCAGAACAAGCATCTGCATTGAATGCGCAATTGGAGTGTGGAAAAGTCGCTTTCCTGTTCTCATGGAGGAACTACGCACATAACTTGAAACCACGCTGAACATCATCGTGACAACAGCTATACTGCAAAATATTGCTGTGAGCATAGGAGACGGTTGCCTCCAGACGGTTTACCTTTTTACCAATTCATCAGGGAAGAGCAACCAGGAATTATGGAATCCGGCATCCTATCCACGTGAAAAATGAACCCACAGCTGTATGCTTCAACTATATTTAATCCTTATTTTAATTGAGAGGTAAATCACTGACATTTTGAGACTCTGTTTTCATTTCAATTAATTCTAATTCACCGTTATACTTCTTTTGCAGGAGTAACATTTCCTGCTCGAATAATATGGTTCGAGACTGCTCGCTAGATCAGGGATGTTACTATGAACACTCGCCTAAAAAGTCACGTATGAATATGTTGGCAATCCTTGGAATATCAACAATATCAGCTGATTACGTAACAACTTTTCTTACACACGACCTCTGCTGACTACTGGGCTCGAATCTTCAGCTGCAATGCATTAAATAAACCAATAAGAAGAATAATGAAGATAACGCACAATTGTAACAAACATTCCAATTGTTCTATTTTTAGTAATACTTACACGTGGCATCTTTGCCTTTGGTTCGAGCTTTGCGATTCTGCTTCTCCCAAGAACAAACGGTGTCTTCAACTGGTTACAATTGAACCTTGGTATCACCACCCTGCACAGATGAACAAATTTTTCATTTCATTCGCCAGCATAATTATGTTCACTCTACCTGTTCTACCTCTCGATCTGTAATTGGCTAATAGCTCAACTATTAATTCTTTTTCGGACGATGAAAAATTTGTCTCTATTGCATCTTTATCCCTTATCTTAGGCCGTCCGTTTTCTTGCACTGAATAATCGATCCGTATTTGGCTACAAGCTAAACTACTAATTTTTTTCGTACGATGAAAGTGTTGTCTCATGCGCCTAGCTTCTCATTCATTTTCACTTCTATTCGCATCGAGTCATGGATCGCAAAACAACGAAACTATCTTAAAAGATGATCGTCTGCTTAACAGTAAGCAATCAAAACACAAAATTCAAATATTTTACTTTTCTTAAATTCTTTTGCCACCTATGACAAAAGCTTAAATTGTCAGCTTTGATTATGAAAACGCTCATTAGCAACAATATAAATTTGGGAATTCAGAGGAGGCCTAGTTGGAGTTTGGTTGTGTAATCTGACTGGATCGTTTATTTCCCTGGATGTCCTAAGTGCGCTTTTTAATTATTTCTGCTGGGTACTTTCTTACGGTTGTTTTAACGGTATAAGTGTATTAATTAATTTATTGCGATTATTATTTTAACCTGATATTTTTTTCGTGCTTAAATGGAATTGAATAGGGGACCAAGGCGCTTTGCTTTATCATGTACTAACGATGTGGGTCTCGATAAACATAATTAAATTTCGAATCAATATAAATCAGATCACAAATAAGGTTAAATCAATCAAATCTGCTGGTACAAACTTGAGATATCCTTTTATTGTTCCTCTGAGACAATCAAGTTTCTTTCTCTGAAGTTTAATATTATAAACAATTGAGTTTTATTTATGGACTCTTTTTAACTACTATGGTTATTGGCATCCCATTCTATATTGAGCGTAAACGACCGGGAATTTAGCTCAGAGACCTCTTTCAGGCTAGAGGTTCTTTTGCATGACGTAAATATACGACACGGGGCCACCGGCTTTACTTCCCTTCCAAAGGAAGCCATGTTGAGGATTTTTAGGCCCCAAAAAATCCATCGCACTCCGCCGGGTTTGAACCCGCGATCTCGAGAACTAGAAGCTAGCATGGTACCCCGAGACCACGGAGGACGATCCCTTTAACACCAGGTCTTTCGTTCCATTCTATAAAACCATGACAAAGGGAATTATGAGGGGAGTGAACACTGAACTCCTTGAAGATAGTGTTCAGGAAATGTCTAGAATGTATGGTGGTTGTGAAATAGTAAATGCACATGGATCCCACCGCGTTGTAACTGATGAACAAGGCAGTCCTAAATACATTCCCACTCAGTCAGTGTTATTAACTTTCAGAGACCAGGTGTTACCTCATCGAGTTTTTCTTTATGGTTCTTCCTGTCAAGTAGTCGAATATATAGATAAACCTCTGTGGTGGAAGAACGTTTTGCAATTTCGTCATCCAGCAGAAGTTTATCGAGCAAGTTATTTTGCAATAACTCAAGAAAGTGTTATATGTGAGATCATTATACTATTTCTGAGTGTGAGGCATCCTTTATTAAATGTATAAACTGTGGACCATCCCATAATTTCAATGATAAAGCTTGTGGAAAATATATAATAGAGTAAGAAGTTCCAAAAAAAAGCCCAACAACTTGGAATATCGAGGTATGAAGCTAGAAACAAGAGCATTAAAAGGCTTCATATACTGAATTTGTTATACAGGAAGAAGAAAAAAGAACAATCAATAACCTCGATATTTTAAGTCAAGTAGCTGCTCAAAATATAAAGGTTTTCAGGCCGATAATGCGTCTCAAGTCACACATTTTAAATCTACAAATAAGAGCATGTAGGTTCACTTAAGTGCTTAAGAGAAAGTCTGACCCCACAGATCAAGTGACACAGAAAATCGTTAGAAGTAGTATTGCTTGCTCAAAATTTATAGTTTTCCTAATGGCAGATCACTCTTCAGCTTCTCCATTGATTTTTTTCTTGGAGACATCTGAAGCTTTCTGAAAAATCTTACGTTAGAAACATCTGCTTCTACTACTGTTAATTTTGTCGATCTCAATGAGGAGAATTCGGTTTTAAATAAAATTGATTTGATGTAAAACAGCGATCCTGACAATATTAAGATTAGTTTACCGAAACTGAGGGAAGAAATATCATCCAATACTTTGAAATCTCAAATACATTCATCAAATGGTCAGCAGAATATCTGATCTTTTAATACTCTATTGGAATGCCAAAAGTGTTATAAACAGCAGGAATGAAAGGATTGAATTAATGATCGTATATATGATTTCTAATTACAGAGAGTTTATAACTAATATGATTTTCCGGGCTGTTATGCCGTGGTCTGCTGAAGAAAGATTTCCCAAGAAAGATTTTTTGTTACATCTAAATAGCATCAATCAGCGTATACAGTTCACAATGGAACAAGAAAAGGATGGCCAACTAGCTTTTCTAGATGTACTCGTTAGCAGGAAGGCTGACGGCACGCTGGGTCATACTGTCTACCGCAAACCCACACACACAGACCGTTACCTTAACAAGAACTCCAACCACCATCCTAGACAAAAACGTGCTATGATTAAGACACTCGCAAACCGTGCTTCCCGTATTTGTGAACCACACTTACTTCCACAAGAAATCCGACACCTAGAAACAGCTCTACAATCAAATGGTTATTCAGTCCAAGAGGTGAGAAGAGCCTGCCGTCCGGCCAAGCCCCGACCGGCTACTCAGGACCAACCCAAAAGCAAGTCCATTGTCTTTCTGCCATATTTCAGAAATGTCACTGACCGTATTGAACACATACTTCAACGTCATAACGTCAAAACAGTATTCAAACCTACAAGACAATTAAACAGCCTACTGCGCTCTTCCAAAGACCCCCGAGACCCCCTGTCATCGGCCGGTGTTTACCGTATTCCCTGTTCGTGTGGTTCAGTGTACATTGGTACCACACAGCGGAGCGCTAACACCAGGCTGAGCGAACACAAAAGGAACTGCCGCCTGGGCCATACAGAAAAATCGGCAGTCGCCGAACATGCCATTGAAGCCGAGGGCGAACACATCATTAGATTTCAGGACACCAACATTCTTTCCTCCATAAAGCATTACCATACCCGGCTACAACGCGAAACAATAGAGATTTATAAACATCCCAATAATTTCAATAGGAAAGAAGAAGCATTGAAACTCAACAGTAACTGGCATCTAGTCATCAAAAACAAGAAAGGTCATACAAAACCGAAAAACACTGCGAGCCAATCAGAAGAGAGCAACAACACAGCCGGCGCCAGCCCCCTCATACCAGCGGGCCAATCAGCAGAGAGCGCTCACACTATAAAGAGAGCGGCACTAACGGCCAACGCATCAGACGCTGCGATACTTTCACCGAGAAGACTTCGTCCGCGCCACTGAAGATGTCCACCGCAGTTGTGGACGAAACGTGGGAAATCTTTCTTCAGCAGACCACGGCATAACAGCCCGGAAAATCATATTAGTTATAATTGTGACACCGGCCGTGAAAACCTACGTTCTTACAGAGAGTTTGTTAAGTCAGAACTTCAGATGTAATATCCCGAACTATGAAGTGATTGATTTATTTCGTTCTATTAGAGGTGGTGGTATTATGGTTGCAATAAAGAATGGCGCATGTTTGATTCAATATGTAATTATCAACAGTTTTTATTACTCGGTTCAAGTTATAAAATTTGATATTAATGATCTTCAACTGCAATTATTTATAAGGTTCCAATCACTAATGTTCCACTCTCATATTGGAAAACCATTTTTCATCTTACTTCATTTGATAAAATTCTGATTTTGGATGACTTTAATTAGAACTTTACAATTGATGAAAGTTCTTCCGGTGATCTTGACTTAATACATTTCGTAATGTAATATTATGTTTTAAATTTATGACTCTCCCATAAGAATTGGTACATATATTCAGAATGATTCCTCCCCTGATTTAATGCTTGCTTCAGGATCATTAATGAACTCTACTGGTTGGAAAGTAACCTTTGACACTCTAGATAATGAAATTTCCCGATTAATATCAGAATAAGAAATTGTAGACTAAATATTCTTGAGAATGTCGTCAAATTTTGCCAGGTAAGAATACATGGAATACAATTCCCTGACTTCCTTATTTGTACACTCTAGAATAAAGGGACTGTCGAAGCTGAATATTCCTTCCAGTTCATGTAAATACTCTAAATTTATATAAGGACGCCTTTCTTCCTCTAGTTGGGCAGTCAGAGGAGAGCTTATTAAAAAAGCCCTATGGTGGACAGTGAAATGTAATATAGCCATAGCTGTTCAGCGAATGGCCTTTTGATCCTGTCAGAAATGTAAATTCTTAGAAAATTACTTAACTTAAAAAAAAAGGTTACAGCTGTTGCTGGAAAAGGAATAAAAAATCCAAAAGATAAGTTTGGATCAAATTTTGTAGTCAGTTAACCCCTGAATTTAAGCCTACAATTCTTATACGGATTTACTAAAAGGGACAATTCAAATAAATCTCCGATTCATGATGATAGTATCCTTCACTATGTTTCTTTAAGCACATCCAATTATATTTAAAATTATTCTCATGAAATTCCTTATGGCTATGACGTAACTCAGTTTTTGACTGAACCTTTCATATTAGCAGAAATAGAGAGTTTTATTAAAGGACATAAAGATTAAGCCCCAAGACCAGATGAAATCACATATTTAATGGTTTAGCCCTAACTTTTGAATATTTAGACCTACTAATTAAAAGCTATACACATATTCTAAAAACAGCTGTTATTCCAGGAATTTGGAAGCGCTTTTATATTATTCCGATGCCTAAACCTGGTAGGAATTGAAGAAATAGTGATGGTTACTGTTCTATTGCTCCCTCCTGTGTCTTCAGAAAGATATTTGAAAAATTGTTGCTGAAGAAATTATGCTTCTTTATTGAAAGATATGGCTTTTGACATAAGGAGCAGTATGTTTTAGGCCAGAATGTGGAGCAATTAACAACTTAGCCATAATATTTGTGGATACACCTACCTTCCCCTTTCAGAGGAAACATGATCCAAGCTTTTCTCAAGCCTGACAAAGAGGCCTCTGAGCAAAAGTTTCGGTTTTACACCCAATATAGAATGGGACGCTAAGAAGCAAAGCACGTCCATAAATAAAACTGAATTTTTTATATATCTCAGCCCTTATTCTGTTCAGCTACCTTTACTGCTAAAACCCAATTAATTTAAAACTACTTATAATTCTTACAGTATATAATATTTTATCAAACAGAGATACATCTTTTCGTCCTAGATTCAATAATTATGTAATCCGACGTTTTTCAGAGGGATTTCCCCAGAGATTTGAATTCAGTCCAACTTCATATACTATTTATATTCTCACCATATACTCGTTTTAACAAGACCTTTAAAGGTTTGTTTTATGCAGATGACCTTTTCATTGTTTCATCTACATCCCACAAAAAGCTCTTGAGGCATAAATTGGGTTTTTAAACCTTCTCTCTCTAAAGGAAGTTATGCGTTTCTTTATTGACTTGGGGTTGGAAGTAAACTTCCCTAAATCTGAATGGATTATATTTAAAAACGGAACGCCTTCTTCTCATTTCAGACTATATTTTGGAAACACATTTCTTGTTCCCAAGTCTTCTATAAAATTCTTGGGAATTACTCTGGACTACAAGCTCTCTTGGAAACCCCATTGTGAAAATGTTATTACCAAATCAAACACAGATTGGAACTGGGTTTTTACTAATGAATCTAAACACAAGTCACATGGCGTTTGAGCTGCGTTTTACCATTAAATATTAATCTTCTTGGGTTCATACTGTTACATCACCGTTGGTAGATTTATTCTGCCGAAACTGTTGCTATTAGAGCTGCCATTTTTTAATTTGAAAAGAAACATTTAAAAAGATTATCATGTTCTATGTAAGTCGATGAAATGTGGACCTTTGAATAATTTTAACCTCTTAGAAATCGAAATAACGCTTCTTATTTACAAAGTATGTAGTTATGTCTATAAAACTTGTATCCCTGGCCACTCAAACATTCCAGAAAATGACAGAGTGAACACATTAGCAAAAGCTGCAAGAAATTCGGGAATCATCAGCAATATTCCGTTACCTGTTAACTGGAGACTTCGTCCACCAATCTAGTAGTTAATCAAAGCAATAGTAATTTTTCATGGTTTAAATACGTCAAGATTAATAGACAAGATTTATTTGTATTTTCAAGAATGAGGTTGCGAATTACACAAATACTTGTATTTCTGCATAGCATTTCTAAAAGATACACTCTATGGCAGGTGTAGTGGCTTGGATCATTATCTCTTTGGGTGTGTCAACCATAATACTTAGTCTACAACTATTACAGTCACGTAAAAATAGGTTTTTCTGATCCTATCAGACTTAACAAGATTATAAAATATGATCCCGATAAAGACTTCAAAATTATATTACAGCAGGAAAAAAATCGAAATGAAAATTTAAATGTCAGTTTAATTATTAATTTTTGGGTACTTAGATTAACTATATCTTCACAGTGAAAACCAGGCGCTAATGGAACGATTGGATTCAAGGGGTTGTTTTGTTTGTACCATCAGAATTTATTGCCCTTCGGTTTTATCTTTATCCCCTTTCTCTCTTTCTTTCTTTGAATTTCACATTCCTCATCCATACTTTCAAGTTCCAGAAAGGACAGGGATTAACCCTAATTAAAGAAGAATCCCCCTACAACCAGAAGGTTTGGGACCTCTGGATTTAGAGGCTACTAGTATGCTAAGAATTAATCTTTAGAGGTAGACACATATGTATTATGCAATGTCTCAAACAGCATTCACATTTCGTAAAGAAACACTCACTAGTGTTTTTAAGCATTACGCTTGCCCAACATTATATATAAAATCCATTGCTCAAAATTACTCTTAGACCTAACTTACTACACTTGGCCGTCAAATATTTTTTCCAAGTTTGTAATAAGTAATACTCTTCATAGCCCAGTAACGGAACTGGGCATGAACAGCTAAAGTAAATAATTGCTGCTTAATACTTGAAAATTCAGAGTCTTAACATGTACAGATTTCGGACATTCTTAACTCTTAACAATTCACATATGTATGAATCAAAAGTATAGAATATCACTTAAAACTTCTTAAATTTTAATGCTAGTAAAAATTATACTAAAATTCAGATTTAAAATTTCACACTAAAATTTAAGGTGTTATCAGTAATATTCCATACTTTTTATACACACTATATAGTAAATAGAGTAACTACTAAATAACTGCACGTTGACTTTTAGATGCTGGTTTCCTTGTTGCTGGTAGCTTGAGGTGATCAAATAACGTAGGTATTGCATTCCATCTGAGTAATTTATTTCCATTCCATTCCACTTTCTTCAAATTGATTAAAAATGAAATACAACTAGAATATTAAGAATACACGTTCACTCATGGTTAAATATACCCCAATGCAAATTGCCTAAATGTTGTTCTCGGCATGTTTAAGTCAATTATGTTTAAAAGAAGTTAGTGAAAATAATTTATTTGCAATTTACATTAATTATTAATAGTTTTATAGGAACAGTAATTATCCACAAGTCATAAATATTATCAAATAATATAATGTAGATCTGCCAAGGTAGATAGCTACCTACTAACATAAAGTGCTGCAATATAATTAGGTATTGTACACATAATACAGGTTCTATTACACAACACGCTGGTTTACTTAGCATCTACACGCTGTTACATTTAAAAATAGCGTTTAAAGGTATAATCTATTTACACTGAGAATATAAAATTAATGTTAACTTTCCTTACCTCGTATATATGTGTGTTGGGTGGAAGATCTGTTCTGCCAATGTTTTTAATTCCCAGCTTTATCCAGTCTTCAGTACTTTCTTCTTCAGGCAATTGATAGTTTGTATCCCTTTTCCGAAAGATTGGAACAATCCACTGCACCATAGCCAGACATTTCAATGAAGATCACAAGCCAATTCACATTAGAATAAAAAAGTTCGCTATCCACTTTAGAGGAAAGATGTCGGATAGTGACCCTAAAGTTAGCTAGAGTCATTGTACACTGTCACTGTGAAGTGACTAGATTTAGCAAAGCGTGTCCGTTACATGTAATGCAATTTCCCTATTTAGAGGCTTCCTTCTCACGTAGATTTATTGCAGTATTCAGAAATACGTTGCTCTTAAACTTTCTCTCTTTATTAGCGCTATAAATATCTCAAATATATGGCATTTTAACAGGGCCGGCTCCGGGAGGTTTACCGCCCCGTGCGATTATATCAGTGACGCTGCCTCACGTTTTCATGTACAGAGCCGTATTTAGAGACCTGCAACATGCACAACTGCACAGGACGGCAAAAGTTTGGGGGGCAAAATGTTGCCACCGAAAAAATATTTGTTAATTTTAATATGCATTGCATTAGCGTTCAAGCATTCAACAGTTCCTTGGAAAAATGTTGACAAATATTTCTACATGACATTAAACTCGTATTTTACTATTAGCCCACCTGTATAACGTCTTCCGTGTATGAGTGCATTAATCTCGTAGACCGCGATACGAGATAGCCCTCCATGTAATTGCATGACCTACAGATCTCAAGCGTGGCGTTTTCTTCAATTCTTCATCCATTCATGGTTATGTTGGCGTCATACACAACGCAAGTGGTTTCGTGGGTTCATCGTTGCACGTGGTTCTCAACGTAAAATTAAGGCATGTAATTCGAATACTAACTGGTCACAGTAAAGTTGGTTCTGTATTTGATATTATCAAAGTATGTTCAATTTTCAATATTCTACACCGCAGATATTTTAAAGTTCACTGTAGCGGTATGGATAGACGATCCAGATTAAGTGGTGCTGCATATGGAAAGAAAGCTGAAGAAAAAACAGGAATAGTAAACTTTGCAGAAAATACCTCGAATCTACTCGTATTTTAGTGGTAAATGTAGAAAACAACGTGTAGCTCTGAACATTCAGGTAAAGTTGCTGTTCAAAACAGTAACAATGAATGGGTAGCTCTGAAAGTTCAGGCGAAATTAGAGCTCTAAACGGCAAACAGAATGCGGAAATTCCAGTTTTCGGAGTTGGGAAAGATGCCAACAATCTACATTCTCTAAAGCAGAGGATATTTCTGTTTCCAGTAATGATCCATTTTATTAGCAAAACACTGACCAGACACTGGATTATCTGGTTAAAATGACATTAATCAAAACAAAAATGCTGATTTTTCTTTATCCTCAGTGCGATACGCCAACGGATATCACGATTTTTGCAGCAAAAACTCTTTCAGAGGGTTTTGGTGAATGGAGAAATCTTCAAATGTGAATATTTTATATATTCTTCTAGCCAAGGATCGTTGTTCTGTGCATGTTGTAAACTATTCTGTGTGCACCGCAATTTGCAACATCTGGTTTCAGTGATTGCAGATGCTGGAATACGAATAGCTGAACATGAAAATTGTACTTCTCACAGATTGCTTGTTAAAATTGAAAAGCAGAGGAAACCAGATGAATAGAATTGACAAACTGTTGCTCACCCAGCATATATATGAAGTTACGTATTGGAGAAATCTCTAAAAAGAGCTAGTTCTATTGTTAAGAACCTAGGGGGTCTAGCATTTCGTGGAGAAAGAGATATTTGGGTCTGTGAAAAATGGAAATTTCATGATATGTCTGGAATTAATTGCACAGTATGATTATTTTTGGCTAACCATTAATAAGTTTTGGTAACACCAAATTAAATTAAATTGAGTTTTATCTATGGACGCTCCTTAATTGCTGTAGTTCTTAGCGTCCCATTCTATATTGGGCATGAAAGACCGGAAATTTTGCTCACAGGCTTCTTTATCATGCTTGAGGTGCTTTTACGTGCCGCAAATCTACGACACGGGACCACCAACTTTGCTTCCCTTTCGAAGGAAACCATGCTAGGAGTTTTACGCCCGAAAAAACCATCGGCCTCCGCGGGTTTGAAACCGCAACCTCGGGAATAGAGGCTAGCATGGTAATTTGATAACCCTGGAAAGGAATTTACTAAATACTTTTTACCAGCAACTTATAAAGATTTAATGCGTCTTATGGGGAGGTCATTGACCAAAACAAATATGGAATGAAGTTATTTCTTCTAAATATTTTTAATCAGAGCAAATGCTACACCAGATATATCCCATAATAACGAGTTAAGTATAGTCATTAGATTCGTAACTCAAAATGGACTCTAAGTTGAAAGATGTCTATGTTTTATAAAAAACTGAGGGCCACGCTGGAGGGAAACTTTCTGAAGCATTTTTTAATTCTTTAGAACTTCGTGGACTGAAACTTTACAACTGTATAGGTCAGTCATACGATAACGCAGTCAACATGTTTGGTGTATATTCAGTCGAAACGCTCTAATTTTCTTCATTTCATGTTTGGCTTACATGCTGAATGTAGTTGGCTCACGAGCTGCACAATGCTACACAGCTGCAATGCGATTTTTGAGTTAATTCAAAGTTTATACAACTTCTTTGCAGATTCAGAGGTAGATTGAACATCTTGGAAACATTGTTTAATTCTGCGAATATGACACTGAAACCATTGTCAACTCGTTGGTGTGCACCTAAGGATGCTTGTAAGAGTTTGCATGTAGATTGGAAAGCAGTGTTTTCTGCATTAAGAACAATTTCACAAAATGAGAGTTATAGAGATAGATGTGAAACTGAAGATGTTCTTAGTAAGTTAAGGAATGGAAGTAGCTTTCATGATAGCAGTGTGATTATGTACTCTGCAACAATTTAGCAAAATAATGAAAAAAATTGCAAGCCGATGATGTAGACATTTCTGCTTCTGTTGAACTATATGACTCTTTTACAATGTTTTTAACAGAGCTTCAGATAGTTTTTTGAATTCACAAGGATTCAGCTGAAAAGAAACTTATGGAGATCAGAAATTCCGAATCAGTTCCACCTCCTTCAGCTGCTGAGAATTAAAAAAGGAAGCGTCAAAATAAATGCCAGATTTTCTTAATGAATTATGTAATTCAGAAGAAGAATCCAGATGCCCTGAAGAAGAAACAGGATCATAGCGTGTTGAGATCCGTAAAAGAATGAAAATGTAATATTCTAAGATTATACAAACCCTTCAGGGTGGGTTACGGAAGAGAGTTAATGTCTACAAAGAATATGGCTTAAGATTTTCATTCCTTTCAAATACTCCGTATCACCGAACTAGAAGCTGTTCAAATTTATGATGCTATAGAGAACAACTTTGGAGAAGAATGTATAGATTTTAAAAACTATCTCTTGTCTATGGCAAGTTATCCTCGCTTCCATTTATCTGTAGTATATTGGTTTAAAATGGTTATGTCTATCCAAATGTGTATGCGGCAGTTAAGAATTACAACTGTACTCCAGCAACAAAGTGTTCTGCTGAAAGGTACTTTTCTGTTTTAAAACGGATTAAGATTTGCCTTCGGACAGCAGGTAATAAAAAAACGACTGGCCAATCTTGCAGTACTAGCCATAAATCAGACACGACAGCCAATCTGGATATTGAGGAAGTGATAAATGAATTCGCAAATACAAAAGTGAGAAGGAAGTCATTTATTCAAGTCCGGTAAGTTTTAGAAAAGGTCATTAAATGGTATTGTTTCATTTA
Source organism: Deroplatys truncata (assembly GCA_030765065.1). Taxonomy (NCBI): domain Eukaryota; kingdom Metazoa; phylum Arthropoda; class Insecta; order Mantodea; family Mantidae; genus Deroplatys; species Deroplatys truncata. The sequence goes on from CM060978.1 coordinate 215,116,225, forward strand.
TTTCGGACTGACTAAATTTCAGCTTTAAGTAAAGTAATTTTTGTCTAGGGTATTAAACTGTAATGATTTTCCTTGTATTTTTACCACATATTGTGTCCACGTTTGATGTGTGTGTGGTAAATGGGGCTATTGAACTGCAGTAGATATTTTATAATTTTTGAACATTTAACTTGCACATATGCTTTGTGTTTTCTTATTTAAATGCTTCAATAAAGTTTAAAATTGCAGTTAATGTTTCCGCAGCTTTATTGTTAGTAGTCCGTAAACGAATAACAATGCTGAAGTTTTAGGAAGGGTGGCGTAAAATAAATTACTGCACAGGGACGTCACACACCCTAAATACGACCTTGGCCTTGTATATGTGTATGTTGTGTGTGAAAGGAGCAATCCATGAATAAAACTCAGGGAGAGATATATGTGCTGAAATAACGAGATTGTTCTGAGTGAAAGATAAGCTGCGAAAAGTCACACAATAAGAATATTCAGTATTTCAGGCTTACGCCTTCATTAGGGGATTTAAAATAAAAAAAACACACATAAAACTAAAACACATTTGACGGTCGATTGTATCCACAACGTATTTGTGATGGGCTTGTTTTCATTTACGAGCAACGGAAGTGAATAAGTTCCCCTTATTTCATCATAATGTTACATGCCACTTTATGCGAGTCAGTTATTTGTACAAAAGTATTACTGTTAGTGTGCACCTATCTATTTGAACTGTGTGGGACATTGTCCATAACAATAATACGGGATGTTAAAGAGTAACTGATCCTTAAATCATTTATAGAAATGGTCATAGTAATGACTTCATTGTAATCTTCACATCTCGCATTGAAGAGCATAAGAAATATATCCATAAGAAATGAGATGTTCCAGCAGGATCAATAATAAAGTCCTGCAAGTGGCTTCATGAACTTTTAATTTTATCATCAGTTCCAGCCCTTTGATACGGTATGGCCGGCGTTTAACCGCGTTTCAACCATTCACACTGTTTCTCTCAAATTATTATTTTTATTTTATCTTAAAAAGAATGCTCTTAGGGCTACAGCATCGAATATTTCGAGTATTATTTTTCTCGTATTTACTGTCGACCTCAATTCCGAGATGATGGAGGTCCTTGTTCAATGAACTAAGGCTTCCCAGAAATAGCTCTGTCTCTTTAAATGAAGAAAGGAGTTTGCATGTGTTAGGATGCTCATTTCGAGTCTAGTAGTCGTAGATATGCCTTTTATTGCATTTAATTCAAAGTTGTCAAATTGGGTTTCTCTGGAGTTATAAGCATCGGTTACCAACAAAGTAGGCTATTAACACAAGAATAAACTGAGCGCACCAACACTGACTTTCAGGATACCATTAGGGTGATACTGACCTGAGAGATTCAGGAGTCAAAGTAAAGCAAATAAACTAAAGCTAGCGGCTTGAACACCTACCTTGCACGGGATGTATTGACGATTATCAATGAGGGCCACATCCAAATCACTCTGGCGCATCATTTGTCACCAGTTTCATAATAAAAGCTCTAGAGAAAACTGCTAGATTTTAGGCAAGATTTTCACATATCTTGTTTATGTTTCAAGATTTTTTCGCCCCTAAAACCTGTAGCCGGATGGTGGCGACCATCCTTGAGTCGGCCCTGCATTTTAATCGACATCGTTAAGGCCATTTTTGAGAATAAGGAATAATAAGGAAAAAAATTCAATGTAAATAAACATTGGATTGGAGGGGGGCGATTCTCCTGAAAATCTTCTTGTAGTATCCTGGAATATTTTCAACTGTAACATCAAGTTTGATATTTAGCCAGCTGTTTTTTGGTTATGCTACCCATGCGCACGCGCACACGCACACAGGGACCGTTTTCTAATAATGCTCTATTTTGGATTCAGGGATTTCAAAAATGTTTTGCGATTTAATCTTAGCATAATATTTATAGGTGGAATCCAATACTTCTGCCTACTAAGTGTTGCACATATGATGTGTTGCGTTCACATGATTTCTGTATTCATTCTTCTACAAACTATTATTGATAAGCAATTTTTTTAAGAAAAAAGACTGCTTGTTTGTCGAATTATATTTTAATCGAACATTCAAATATTTCGTTGTAGGCATAAGAAGGATATAGTAAGCTAAAGCGATAGTCGGATTTTTTTGAGAAGCTTGTCGCTATGAGATGGCTCTGAAATTCCACGCTGTGTATATGGAAACGAGATAAAAGAAATATTGGTTAAGTATTTGAAAACTCAAAGCAATAACAAACAATATATCGGAAATGATGGTACCACAACAATTCTATTTGACATAAATTGTGTGCTTTAACGAGATCTACATTTGTTGTACAGTAAAATGTTGTCTCTCACCACTCATTTACCAATTATGCAGCAATTCAGAATGAAAAGCACTTCATATACTAGTCAAATACACATTTAATTTGCCAAGCAATAAACCTCTCACGTATGTCTTAAATCATACTTTTTAATATCTTAAAATATTTCAAAAATTCAAAAGTGTTAGTCATTTTTCATAAAATTAAAAATATCGAAACATTTTCCACGTAAAGTATAGTTTGATTTGAAGGGGCATTTTCTTGAAAATCTCTGTGTCGCATATTTTTACAAAAATGCTGAACTTAAATACCAAGTTTAGCATTTAGAGATTTTTCGTTTTAGAATTATGCTACACACATCGCATACATCTGCTTTTTTCTAAAAATATTTTTTACCCAGGGGACATTAAAATGTGTATGTCCGATGAAATCTCCATATCAATTTTTTGACAAACTGCAATAGTTCTCCTATTTTAGATAAGTAGTATAAAATGTAATGTATATTAAAGTTTTAGTATCCGGAATCTTTGTCAATATTCCCAATGAAATTTTCAGTAGGGGATTTTGGTAAATAATTAGTGGATGCATTCAGACTTGTTATAGCTTCTTTTATGGACTCTAGTAATAATTGAAGAACAAATAAAAAGATCATTCTACGTCACAAAAAGTTACTTCTTAGATATTAGCACTTTAAAATTGATAACCAAATTGAATTTCACGGGCTGAATGTAGTATTATGTTATAAATTTAATATCAAAGCAAAGTATCAGTTTCAAATAGAAGTGTGCATGACAACGAAACATTATTGTAAGATAATAGTGCATGCATTTTCTTCTTATTATGCACACTTTTCACTTTAAGTAAAATTTAAAAATGAGATTAAGCAGTTTATAATTTATCTTACATGTGTGTAAGTTTTGAAAATAATTTTTGAGTTTAAGGTGCATAAAGTTTCTTGGGAATTTGCAAATCTTCATACTTTGTAGCAGTTATGGTAAAAGTGATGAATACAAACTCTTCATTTCACTACTTTCTCATGTAATCTTGCGTCCACGTTGAACAAGAAGGGGCGATATTCAAGCACCATTGTAGTGTTCTCGAGACTGGCACGTCTGCGCATTTTGAGATGTGAACTTCATCTCCTTATTAGGCTTGGTTTCAAATGAGCCTTTTGTTTATAGTCCTATTTTTGGCAAATATTCTCCCGAGTTGTGGAACTTTGTCTAGTCGCATTTAACAGTTTTGAAAGGAGCTGGTTTGAGACGACTTCCTGTAATGTGACTAATCCAATCACGTGGTAATTCCAGTGTAACCTTATGGTTTATGTTGCCGAAACCTGTATCGGCTTCGATATATGAATGGCCTCTTATAGGAAATGAATAGTTCGAATAGAATCTTTGTTTTACATTGCCGAGGTAATGAAGGAAACGAATTACAGTGAAGTTTTTATTTTGTCCTATACGAGTCCATGTAAATTTACAAGTGTCTAACATTTTGACTAAGAAAGCTATTACAGTAATGTTGTAGAAGAGAACAGACTTAGTTGCTACCCTCTTTAGCTACAGTTTCATCATAAAGCCAGAAAACATCATAATTTGAAAGTTTGTGTTGTTCAGATTGTGTATACTTATTGTTAGATGTCTATAATATACATACATTAGTTGGATTCAACTCGGAGACGGCGTAGCAGCTGGTCGAGTTTATTTTCAGTGCACGCAAGCTTCTGAGGGGAGGGATGGGGAGATACGTTAGCACCTGTTCACTTGTTTTATAGGTCTAACGTGACCTGGGTCTCTTCTTTGTGTCGCAGTGTATTTTGTGGTTTTCTTTGTTTTATCATAATTAGTGTGCAGCAGTTAACAGCTGTAAGGTTGTTTGTTTCCTATTTATTCTTCTAACGATGTTCGCTGGTTCCCGGGACGGAGCGAAGCCCCCGCGGGGGGTCATAGGTACATTATGGATACAACAGGGGAGGGACTCATGTATGAAATTCCGAAAGTTGGTATGGAAACGGAAGTGATAACTAGTACACAACCCCGATTTCAAGAATCATGTGCCAAAAAAGCACACACACACAGTCGCCTAATTTGCCTTTGTCTGTACAGCAGTCAACTGAGGACCTGATAGCTCCACATTCAGCTCCGGCTACAGCGATACTACAACCTTCATTGCGATATGTGAGTGCGGACGTAGGTCCGTATTTCGTGATTGTACGTAGTAAAGGTAAAAGTGTACGGAACTTTCACCCACTGAAATTGGGCAAATGCCTCTTTTTACATGCCCGAGGGGTCACACACAATAATAATTCAGGATCTAACCATTTAGAGGTCTACTTTGCGTGGACATAAAACGCTAATAGCTTTCTCGACTCGATTTTGATATGGTGTATAATATCCACTCCTATATACCCTTTTGTGTCTTGTGTCGGGTGTAGTACGGGGGGTCGACTTCGGGGTGGATCTAAACGAAATTAGTATGCATTTACGATTGACTGGTCAATTGCTAGTGCATCATATCATGCCCTTTAATCGTTGAACACATTTAAATGGGGAAACCCAATATGTTGCTACTCGAACCCTTAAGATTACTTTTCGTACGCAACATTTGCCTACTCATATCTATCTCTTTTACCAACGTTTTAAAGTGGATCGGTATAATACAAGTGTGGATGTTTGTACTAATTACTGAACATTTCATCATAGGTCTAAATTCTGTAGAAATGAGAAACGTCTCAAATGTGGACAGGATCATTTAGACGCGCAACCTGATTGTTTTGCAGATAGACTACACTGTATTAATTGCAATTAGGAACACTTGCACTCTGATACAGAGAAATGCTCCGCGTATCATCTGGAAACCCAGATTACGAATACGATTGCGATCCTGCCTATCCAGATACGAAGCTCGACAGATGGCTACCGGACATGTATTTTATGCGCAGGTTATGTGCACACCCCCAATATCGTCTTCCCGAACGCAGACTGGTGAAAGTTTCACGGCCATGCCGAGTAAAGTACCTTTTCCTTATCCCGATATGCCCTGCGTTTATACTAGATGTTATGGCCCGTTCCCGCCCCTCTAATGCACATATTGATATAGAGACATTTCATACCCTGAGCATTAATTATAAGCAACTCTGGAACGCATACCTGGATGAGCTTACGTCACACTGGACTGATGACTCACATTCATTAATCTTTACAGACGGCTCCAGTTGGCTGGGACCAGCGCGGCAGTTCATGTCGACTCTATTGCGGAGAATTTTACTTGGAGACTATGCGACCTAATAGCCCGTTATTCGGGGAAACCGTTGTGATTTATACAGCCCCGAAATACTTGCAATTCCACCTGGTAGCTAACTGCATTATATTTACAGATTGTCGTCTCTTAACTGTTCTCCAACGTCCGGTACGATGGACCAGAGTATCAATTTATGAAATTCTCATTCGCAATCTCCTGCATAGTTTACCGTCGAATGTATGCATTTTTTGACCTGGATACCCGGTCACGTGGGGATCCCGGATAATGAAAGAATATAAGCAGTGGCACGGGCCACCACGGTGGAAGCGATGATATGTAAACAGATCCGAATACCGCCGTCCGACATTGCCTTGCGTACCCTACGGGATATGAACGCCACAGGAGACCACGCTTGACCACTTGGGGACCACTTAACAACTTTATTATCTTTCTCTCGACGATTACCTAACCGGGCCTTTTCCTAATATTTTCGCATTTTGTTAAAATGTGGCACTGACACATCGTATCGGGTATTAAAAAAGGATCAATACGCTTGCGGACATCGGGGTAATATTAACCTCTATTTTTCGCATGTCCCCTTTACCGGGTCGCTACGAATAATTTATTATACGGCTTACACAATTTGAACATCATAGGCCGTTATCATCTACCATCGCTCTTCCTTCCCTTTTCGGCTTACATGTGTAAGGCGTTATTTCGATTTATCACACGGATGAAAATGAAATACACGACTGTTTTCCCCACCCCTAGCATCAACGCTAGAGACCGTCATTATGAGACGCAATAGCCAACCTTCGTGGTGGAGTAATAACATCTATAAATAATCCTTTAACATCAACATACATTAGTTGTGAGATTAGGGCACTTATAACCTCAAAACATTTCAGACGTGAAGTTCAAATATTTTTTCGCTGTGAGTAATCTTAATATGAATATCCTATTTTTACATAATAATTTCTATGACAATTCATTTGTTTTCATTTTATTCGCCGGGAATGAAGTTCAGCTGCAATACAACAAGTTGGCACATCTATTTTATTCTGAAAACATGACAGAATGTTCTTTCTATGAGGTCTTCCATTGGTGCACTTTTTGTTTGGTATTCTGTGGTTATTTCATCCGAAAATTCCACGACGTCACCGCAGGTTCCACGGCCACCATGATGGACACTAGATTGCGCCAAATTGATAGCTGAGAAACGGCAGCCCTTTGCGCATTACCATCGGCAACACACCAGTGAAACCTTTTTCTTCGCGAGAGCTAAGGAGACGCAGTTACTCCGGCGGTTTAATAAAATTAAGAGGGCGGCGTGGGCAGCGTTTTTGTAACTCGAGCAGGCACGTACACCGTCCGCCCACGTATGGAAACACCTCATGTTGTTCACCAAAGCAAGGTACCCGACACCAACACCACTAGCAGAACAACCACAGTTACAATCAGACTTTCTGTGCTGTATAGCCCCAGACTCCGGCACTTACCCATCTCCGCAACCTTCCATTGACCCCGACTTCACTAATTCTCTGTGCATCACGGTGACTGGGGAGGACGTAGTAGCATCTTGACTGGTAAAACGGACACACCCACCCCGGGAGTGGACGATATCACCTACAGATACTTGAAAGCACCGCCGAACAGCTGGTATCCGCTTCTAGCCCTAGCCTTTACCAACATGCTCCGTACAGGTGTACCGCCGACGTTAAGGCGTGAGGTGATTATCTATCCTATCCTAAAACCGGGCTGTACCGGACTATCCCCCACGGACTATAGACCTATAAGTCTGTTACCATTCATAAAATCTTTGAAAAATTACTTCAGGACCGTGTATGTTTTCATTTGGAACGTCGCAATTTGTGGCCTTTCACATTATATGGCTTTCGGGAGGATATGGAACTACTTGTCCTCTCCAAATACTGCCTACGGATAACATTACGTGTCACTCCCACTGACATGTCCTGGCACTATTTTTGGATTTAACGGCCGGTTATGACCACATGATTCTACCTTTCCTCCTGGATCGCCGTCGTAGATACGACCTCCCACTGATATTTGCACGTTAATACATGCGCTTTTCTATAACCGTCGTTACCATCTTGCGTGACACTTCCATAACGTCCAATGCCGAACCACCTCTCGCGGTCTCACACAGGGTTCGGCGCTCAGTCCGCTTCTGTACGCCTTGTATATCAGCAACATATCAGCGGAAATATCCATAACGGCACGCGTGTTACAATAAACGGATGACATTGTGATCTATATGTCGATATTGCCTAACGCTAGGGCCGATTTCCGGAGATTTGAACGGGGTATGTGTCCAAGTTATACAATACCTTGAAGACATGGGAATGCATGTAGATCTCCGAAAAACGAAATTCGTACACTTTTGTAAATCTCGCCGACCTTCACCTTTCACCTTATGGTTACACGACCACTACCTCGGCCCGACGATATCCCTAAAATTTTCAGGCCTAATTTTTCAACAATCTTTCTACTACAGCCCATTACAAATACCTCTTACTCACGCTGACTAAATTCAAGACCCTATTTAAGGCTATGGTAGCCCGTCATTGGGGTGTGCACCCATTACTTCTCCTACGACTCATTCCCCACTTATTTATGCAAGATTGGAATGTGGCCAACGACTTACACCGCCGCGTTCTCACGGGACGTTTCAGGTGTTGGATACCAAATTTTATCAACTTTACAACATTATCCTCCATATATCAGGTAGACCGGCCAAATTGTTATCCCAAAAGTACTTTCCGACGTACAATTTGGACTGTCGATTGCTGACAGTTGGAGTTCGATTTCTGGCGGATCTTCAGACACACTATTACAGCCCCTTATTACCCAAACTCACTCGTTTATACGAACTGTTACACTATGGACCCGGAGGAGACGATCACTTACCTTCCCCACCACTCCGCTGTTTGTTACTCCTCCTTCGTTACTACATTTTTCGCACTCCGGTAGGCCCGGCATTTATGCTAGATTTCGTAGCCCGCTCCCTCCTATCTACTGTACAGATTGACACAGACTTTTTCAGCTCCCAATGTTAACTATAGCCAACTGTGGACCGCATACTTAAATGAACTCCGGTCGGAACGGCAGGATGACGCACTACTAGTGATTTCTACTGGCGGCTCCAAAAACCCCTGTGGAACCGGTGCAGCCGTATATGCCGTATCTACTGCGGAGGCATTCACGTGGAGACTCTTTGATGACATATTTATGTATTCGGCGGAGACAATCGCACTCTATAAGCGTTGAAATATCTACAAGCCCACCTTGTAAACAAATACATTATTTTTACAGCCTGCCGTAGTCATAAAGAAGCTATTATGTGAATTTATTTTTGTACCATATATTGTTGCGAGTCAACTAAAATTTTTAATCGGTAATCAGGTGCGATTGCCAACTTAAATTAGTGGAATGTTATATAAATTTAATTCATTTTGTGGAATTATGTATTAATCAAATTCTACATCGTTGACCGTTCTTCAACACCTGGTGCGCCCAGAGGGCCAATTTATGAAATTCGTATTCGCAACCTTCATCTTTTTCCGTCGAACGTATGTATTTTCTTGACCTGGATTCCGGGTCACGTAGGCATTCCGGGAAACGAACGCGTGGGTTTAGCGGCACACGCCGCCGCGGCGGAAGCAACAGTTTTTACGCAACTTCACATACTGCCTTCCGACGTCGCGAGGACTGTTCTCAGGGATATCCGTGATATAGCCGTACACACCCGACCACCTGTGGACCTATTGCTGACTTTTCTTCCCTTTTCAAGACGACTGCTCAATAGAGCATTTTCCTACTATTTCCGCACCTTGTTAAATGTGGCACTGACCCCCAGTTATCTTTGCCCACTGGGATATGTCGACACGGGTCTTCGCACCTGCGGTCATAGGGGTGATATCAAATACCTATTTTTTGCTTGCCCTCTTTATCAGGTCGCGACGAAGCAGTTCTTACATGATTTACATCATACCGGGACCTTCTCATTTATGATCTACCATCTAAATATTTCTCCCCTTTTCGGGTCACATATGTAGGGCCCTATTCCGATTTCTCATCAGAACTAAAATGAAGCTGTAGGTGTGTAGAAGCCTGTTGCCCCACTTCTCGGATAAGCGTAGCATCTCGACCAGCATCTGCTAACGACCGTCAGTAGTCCACCTTTGTGGTGAGGCAGTACGTCTACGAAATAAGCCATCAACAAAAACAACAACAATTTTCTGTGGTTTGCTATTCTCGGTTGTTTGGTACGGTTTCAACATGGCTAACAAGGTTATGCGTGTTAGGTTGGGTTGGCAAATAAAGAGTTGCTGCTGCCGAGAAGCAAGAAATATGTCAACAAATAGGTAGGTATTCATAGTAAATGATGCCTGACACATAACTAGGGTTGTGTAGGTTAGTAAACTCTCTCTTAAATTTCGGGGAGTGGAAAAGAGGTTGCATGATATTCAATTATAAACCGCGATCACCTATATGGAATTGCGAAATGGCATTTTACATTTCCTTTTGTAGAAATAAAGTTTGCAAGAACAGTTGCGCACAAGCAAGTTGTCCTCAGGATGTTTTGCAGTTACCCTAGGAAATGGAGATTCAGTTGAGAATGAGGGGGTTGTCTTCCCCAGGTTTCTTTAGATGTGCTTCTACTCGTTTTCTGTTTCGTTCTTTACGCATGCATGTATGTTTTCAATTTAAAATTATTGCATAAGACATTTTATGCTTAAAATTATAAACATACCCACATGGAATGATATTATATTCTCTGAAAGCCATGAATTTTGCTACAGCAGTCAGACCACTTTTTCATAGTGCACTGAAACAGTTGACTGATAAGGCGAATCCTGCTGGGTTTGTATGGTTTGCAGTAGATGATTTGTGTTTATAGAATTTTGATATAAATTAATTTAAAAGGAAACACACTGTAGAAAAGTTGGAGTAATTTTGCTGAATGAAGAAGCTACAATTTTGGAGCTCTTTATTTTAAACAACAAAGATTTTATGCCTAGTTTACAAACGTGACAGGAGAAAAAATAGAATTGTATAATTTTGACCTAAACCTGACTTCATTTAACTTGAGACTAACCAACCACCTAAAAGATCAGTGTGTGGGTGGGCAGCTAAAATTCTCTCAAAAATGCAAGTGAGAATAATAGTGAGAGTTCATTGCAGAGCAATTGCTTGTTACTTTGGAAATTTTAACTCTTAACATGTGAATATATTTTCTCACTTGTCATTTTATTTAAAAAAGAAATCCAGATGAATTTATAAGCAATTTATAAGTGCACAGCTTCAATAACAGACAAAAGGAATATTTCCACAGACCAGCAACAAACATAATTTGCTATCAAAAGAGAACTCACTATGAGTGTATCAAAATATTCAATGTCTTGCCAGACAATATTAGACTGCTGTCAGATACAAAGAAGAAATTCTTAATTGTTCTTAAAAATATCTATGTAAAAAGCCTATTATTCTGTATAGGATACTTAGATAATTGTGATGGTGACTATGCAAGTATAAGTTCAGAATCTTGTATCTACTTAATACATATAATGTGCTCATGTTAAGGTGAATTATATACGGATGTTACAGAATTCAGTAATACTGGAACTACCTGGACCCTGCACTTACCTGCCATATCCAGCCATTTTCCAATTCCCTCCGTACAAGATGGTTCCACCAGCCTGAAGTAAGTGGACTGGGGTGGGGTAGGCCACATGGTCAGAGGTGATGGAGGAGTGAGTATTAGCCACAGTGGAGAGAGAAAATGTTGGAATCAAAATTTGCAACAATGGGATAGATTTCTCATTGTTTGACACTTCCCTTTTGTTATTCAATGCATTGTAAGTTAGGTATTTGTTTTAAAGGAATGGGGCAAGGAAAGGAAAGTTTGCATGTGAAAGGAATACATTATAATTTATTTATTTTAAAGTAATGGGACAAGGGAAGAATGGTTTGCATGTGAAAGGAATACAGTTTAGTTTATATTAAAGGAATGGAGCAAGGAAAGGAAGGTTTGCACATGAAAGGAATGCGTTGTAATTTATTAATTTTAAAGTAATGGGACAAGAGAGGGATGATTTGTACTTGAAAAGAATGCACTGTAATTTGTTTATTTTAAAAGGTTTTTTGTATATATATACACACAGGATAGAACTCGGAGATGTGTTGTATCACTTTTTCGAAGGCCTCTAGTTTTCTTCCCATGGAGTTGTCTCCACATAAACTCATCCAGGTAGTATGGAACATGTGCTTCACAGTTGCCACACATCTCTCTGAATTTCTTTTATGGCGTTCTTCCAGAAGCATTCTACATTATTGGTGTGTGCTGCTGTCACAGGAACCACAAAATTTCTGGTATGATTTACTCAAAATGTGTGTAAGGTGGTATTATAGATACAGTGTCAGTGCAAGATAGACCAATAATTAGTATGTATTTCTGTATCGGAAATACATGCCTTAGTGTTATCGTCAGTATGGTGTGCCTATTGCAAAAATCCACAAACTCCAAAAATCCCACACATCTATGACAGCCGTACATGCCAAAAACCCAGCGTTACGAACAACCCGCCCTTGTCCAACCTTCTCTCTGGCCATTAAACACTCATCCACTTGAACAGCAGTATGAGGTCTGCCAAGCATAAAAGGATTAAGAATCAGCCACTGGGAGCAGATATCTCTGAAAAAATGATAATACTGAATCGCTGTCTTAGTGGGTACTTTAGTCCACTTCTCTGCTATTCCACTGGAATTAATTAAGTCCAACAGCACACAAGCAGAGTGAAGATATCAAGTTGGATGTTCTGATTCCCTAGAAAAGAACTGCTTCTAATGGCTTTTTGTGCCCTTTGTGCCACTATTCCTTTGGCCTAAAGAAATTGTACTGCATCTTCTGTCCCTCCGGGGGAACAAGCTGTGGGAGGTTAAACCTCTCCCGTTAGTCTGGGGTACCTCTTCTCGTCGGGAAGAGGCACTTTTAGCTCGTTTACAAATCGGACATTGCCTTTTTAGTTATAGATACCTGCTCAAAGGTGACCCCGCACCACTCTGTGAGCAGTTTGATGCGTTATTAATGGTGCATCACGTTTTAACAGTGTGTCAGGTTTGTGTGGGTCTGCCTGTTGGCATAGCCAACGTTTTGGCAGACGACGCGCATGCTGTAGAATGTCTTTTACGTTTTATCGGTGACAGTGGTTTTAGTCGACACCTTTGATGCCTGAGCGTCTTTTAGTTTTCTGATTTTATATGTCTGTTTTAATGCGGGGTTGTTCTCCCCTGGGGACATATGGCGCTCTAGCCCCTTGACTTCTACAGTTCCTGACACACAGTTTAGTCTTTTATTGTTTGATTTACCAAGTTTTTAGTGTGGTGGTTTTTATATGTTCGATATGTTTTTATTGCTTAGACTACGCGGGTTTGTTTCCCATATTTTAATTTGTGGATTTTAACTTTTATACATTGTAAGGGCACTGATGACCTTAGCTGTTTAGCGCCCTTAACCACCATATCATCATCATCATCATCATCATCATCATCATCATGCATCTTCTGTGGTTTTGAAGTGGTTCATGTTGCTGCCGTCTCCGAAAACGAAATATCCAAGAATGAGGCATTTGCATTAAAGATTTCAAACAGGAGGTGGGGAAAGGAAATAGTGGTGGGGGCAATCAACGTGGTTGCAGAGTCAGGTATCCTGCTTGCTGTCATGTGGTCAGAAACAAAGCAATGGTGGGGACACCTTCTTGTTTGGAGGGGAATCAGAAAATGGCTGGGCATGACACGTAAATGCAGGGTCCCAATAGTTTCAGTATTGCCCAGAATTCAAACGACAAATTTTCAGGGATTGCAGAGGATTGCTAGGTGAGCACTTTGTTATAGGACACTTATGGTCTTTGAGTTTATGGTTATTTGTAATGAATCAAAATTAATAACGAACCAGTACATCAGTGATAAAGCTTTCCTGCATTGCTGCTACTTGCAGGTAACTATGGCCATGCAAAGTAAAGGACAAGCTAGTTAAGTGGTAAGATAACACGGCTTATAATTGCATTTGCATGGTTAATCAGGTCCAAGGTTTAAGGCACAATGCACTAATTTTTATTTTCTCTACTACGTATAGTAAGTAGGGGAAGTATTGTATTCCAGTATTCCACCCAAAAATTCGACTCCGAGATTTCACCGGAAATACATGTTTTGGGACCCCCTGAATCCAAAAAAAAGCATGTTTAGAAACACGTCTGTGTGTGTGTGTGTGTGTGTGTGCATGTGTGCGTGTGTGTGGGGAGAGAGAGAGAGAGAGAGCGGGAGGGAGGGAGAACAGCATACCTCACAAACAAACAGTCGGATAAACACCAAACTTAAACTTGGTATTTAGGTTCAGTATCTTCCAGAGATGCGACACAAAGGTTTTCAAGAAAATCCCCCCACCCCAGATTACCCTTTACAAGGAACATTTTCCGAAAATTTTAATTTTATCAAAAATGGCTCTAACGATTTTGATTAAAATATCATATGTTTAAGATATTTTCATGACAAATGAAATGTATATCTTGAATTTTCTGAGAATGTCTCCAAAAGTATTCTTCATTGTGAACGACTTTTGCATAACTGGTAAACCATAAGAGATAGACAAAATTTTACTACACAAAAAATGTAGATTGTGTTAAAATACACAATTTATGTCATAAACAGTTTTTTTTTTGTTGAGTGAACCATTTTCGAGATATTGTTTGCTATTCCCTTAAATTTTCCAATACTTATATTTTTTCTCAAATTCGTTATTCATTTTTTTATGTACTGGACATGCAAAGAGAATGAAATGCGCCACATAGCAACCAGCGCTTAAAAGATTTAACTATCGCGTAAAATCTACCATATTCCCCTTTCACTTACAAGAAAATTAGCAATAAGATTAACATGTCGATTAACATGAAACATATGGAGAATAAGCGTTTGTAAAAATAGTTTGTACAAGAGTAGAGAAAGCCATGTGAGTTTAACACATCAGATCTTTTGTAATGTGTATTCCAACTGATGCAAGTGGTAAGATCACATGACTCATAGTTGCATTTGCATGGTTAAATGGGTCTAAGCTTCAAGTCACAATGCAATAAGCTTTTTATAATGCATATTCTGATTGATGCATCATAACACACTACAATCAATTCCATGTGCTGATCAGTGCTGTTAAATTAAATAGAGAAAATTAATTTTAAAGGGCAAAGTACACCACAAACTTTGTATGTGGGTGCAAAATAGTGATACCAAAGAAAGAATAGAGGACATTAAAGCCATGTCTCTAACTTGGGATGGAGAAAAATATAGAAAGGAAAATTACACAGAAAAAATTTGTTGCTTGTTAATGAAAGATATGAAAGTGATAAGGAATAGCTAATGAATAAAGTGCTTTGCTTATTTGCATATTCTATGTGAAAATTAAGAAACAATAAAAATAACCCCAAACTTCTTATTCATGCCTCAAATTGAGGTCATGTATTGCCAAACTGAAATAACTAAACCTCCTATTCATAATCTCCAAATAAAGGAATTTGAGAATAAAATGGAAAAATTGAGGTAATCAAACGATAACCATGCTTTTGAGCAAAAGTGCACTAAAGAAATTGTTGAAAGTAACATCCTCCAACATACTTCCAGAGTCTGCATCATTGAATAAATCCATCATGTACCCTTTCGAAGATGCCTGGAGTGTTATGAATAAGTCACAGGCACCCAATATCCTTGCCAGATAATCCTCATCTGTGTTGATGGGAGGGGGGGTCTCATACACGATGGTCTTGATGTGTCCTCACAGGAAATAATCTGGCAATGTGAGAACAGGAGGATGTGCTGGTCAAGTAATATCAGTGCCAATCCAGTGTCCCGGAAATATGTTATTCAGATGATCTGTAACATCCCCGTTGAAGTGAGCAGGAGCTCCATTATGCTGGAACTACATCTGGAATCGTACATCAAGAGGAATGTCTTCCAGAAATCCAGGCAGCACATCGAGGAATATATAACCATTTAACTCCAACATGCATTTCCAGTGAAATCTCAGTATTAAATTTTTGGGTGGTTCCTCTACTTACTATATGTAAGTAGGAGAGAAAGTAAAAGATAAGCTCCATATGTGTGTCCCCCCCCTCAAGAAAATTCCCTCATCCTAAACTACTGTTTACATGCTTTTTTGTTATTTTAATTTTCTCAAACATGGTTCTTTACAATTTTAATCAAAATATGTGCTTATTTACATGGCTAATAAAATATATATATATATATATATCTTAAATTTTCTGCAAAGTCCTCTTCATTATAATGAATTTTGTATAATTTTCTAATATTGGTAAACCATAAGAGCTAAAATTGTAGATCTTATGAAAATACATAGTTAATGCCAAATGTTTATTTTTGGCATTAACCATTTTCCAGGTATTCCTATAGATTTGAGTTTTCCTTCTACATTTTTTTGAAGTGCTAAGGCACAATTCTTTTGATTCTTGGATGTAACCCAAAAAGTATGAATTTCAAAGCTAGCATATAACAACCTGCTTTTTTTAAGGACACTTGGTAGAGATTGCACAGTATTTTTACATTTTTTCACAATTGAAAGAGAGCCAGTTTACTCTAGAATTACCCATCTAGGACAGTGAACTTTTTACCACTTATTATAAAAGGTTTTCTGAATATACTGGTATCAAGATGTTTTAGCTAGCCTTAAATCTTTTAATTATAAAAATATTTAAATATCGTAAAATAATTTCTAAAAAATTACTTTCACTTATAGGTTCACTTTTATCTGAAAATAAAGATCAGAATTCTGCCAAATTTTTTATTATGAGTTTTTATAAGTAGCTTAAGATAGCCAGTTAAGTATTTGTCCATTTGAGGGACTAATTTAAGTTTTAAAAAATAGTCACAACATTTTTTGGTTTAATTTTTTTTTATATTTATAATCCTTTTTTTGGAAATCATGTAATTTAGGGTCTAAATCTTTAACCTACTAAATGGATCTAAACATTCTGTACGACCACAAAACATTTCAAACTTCTAAGTTAAATAGATTTTGAAAAAAGTATACCTGAAGTTTAAAACATAAAAACTTACGGGAAGTGGCAAAACACAAGGTGAGCACATTGTTACATACTAATATACTATAACATCTCTGGACCATAAGAGCCCATAATAACCCCCCCCCCCAAAAAAAAAAAAATTCTTATACAATTTATAATTCATTACCATCACCATACCAAGAGTAAACATCTCAACATGCATTACAGTAGGACAACAATAACAAATAAGTGTAAGTCACCATCAGATGCCATCTGCCCTATGTATTGAATATATGTTACGTGACATATTAAAAACTTCCTCCATAATATAAGGGGAGTGACCATATAAGAAAGACTAACTCTTTCTTAAATATTTTATGTTGATTAGGATATACTAAAAATTTTTGGTAGCATGGAAGGTATTAAAATTGTTATTGCAGAATAGTAACATCCTTTTTGGAACAGTTTTAAGCTATTTGCTGGTCTATGCAAATTGCTTGCATGCCTTATATTGTGGTCATGCAAGGTTTGTTGTGAAGTTATAATTATCTGTAAGGCAGCTTAAGAGGGAATATATGAATTCACCAGTAAGAGTAAGAAAAGTTTGTCTCAAATAATAAGACATTTAAAGAAGAGGTATAAAAATAAATTATAGAAAAAGTAAATGTGAATATAACACACAACTTTTGTTTTGTTTCTCATCACATGTATGCTTCAAAGAATGAAAGTAAATGTGAGAATATGATGAAGAATGTTGCAATTGTGCTTTCAGTCTAGCCAAGAAAAACTGGAATTTATTGGAGAGAACCAGCTTACCCATGAGTTCGACACACAGAGGAATTACAGCAGATAACATGGTGAATGTACACTCCCGGCCTCTCTTCAGTTTTCCAGGAAAAATAGAAAAGAAAAAGGAATATAGTGGAAAAAAGTTAGTGGGGTATGTGTAGACATTTGTTTACTTTAATACAATTCACTAAATGTGTGAAACATTGATTGTTGTGTTAACATTCAGCATTTTAGTTCCTGTTTATTTTTTTATCAACGTCAGAAAAGTCTGATCCCATAAGTCTGATCCATCATATAGCAACTAGGAAAAAGTGTAGACCACCTTGACATATTCTGTATCCATTAGCAGACCTGTAGATAATCACTAATATTGCTTTTGTTTATACTAGCCTAAGGCTTATCTTGGGTTAAATTTAGGAACTCACTGGTTTTAATGCAGCCTGTTACAATCTTGACAGTTAAACTCACTTCCTACTAAAATATCACTTTAAGTATTTTATGTATTGTCACTATTATCATATTTGTTTCCTATGCATTGTTAATTATCTATTTTTGCTGCGAAGAATATTCTCACAGTCTTCGCAGTCTCCAAGCCATGCACCTTTCACTATTTGTGGTACTCTTAAAATTCTTTCTTGGTTTCCCATGTTTATAATAACTTAAAAAAAAAATCAAGTTCACTAACAACATTATTGATGTTTGATATTGTTAAGTACATACCACTATTCGTATATATTATTTTTTTCTACTAAATTAGTTGGCAATATATCTTGCATTTGCACAGTAATAATATGGACACTTACACAAGATCTATTGATTTTTGTGTTATATAAGCAAGTGTATAAAAAGGGTGCATGGTTTGAGCTATAGCCTTACTGTTTACGTCTAGTCCTGAAATAACCTTCTAATGCATTATTGTCTGTGACAGGTTTTGCTGTAGGTATATCATAAAGGGAAGTTCAGCCATAAAGATATTTGAATCAAAGTTTCTTCATTTGGTGGGAAAAAGGCATTCATAATTTAAAACAACAGTTATTCTTAATTTAATAGAGATTATTAGGGCCATTCTAAGATCAACTTTTTTTTCATAGCCTGGTTTTTTAAAAATATTTAATAAAAGTTAAAATTATTACTATGGTAATGTATGAATAATTCACAGATTTCTTCTGTGTGCGGTAGAATTTAAATATGTGTTGGGTGGTTTTGAATTTTTTTTCTGAGCTGTGAGATCTCTATATCAATCTACAGGACATTGTAACAGGTAATATTCCTTATTATTAAAGCCCGGATTTCCATGCAAATGCATGTTTAGATATACAGTGGAATCTCGTTTATTTTCCCGTGTATTACATAAATTTATAAAAGTTCTGGCACCAAATGTAATAAATAACGCTTGTTTTGTACGTTTGAAGTTTCACATCCTCATTTGCTGTTTTGGCCAATCCTTGGTTGGTTCGGTGGGAGTAGGCGCTTAACATGTTCAAAAGTTTGACGTCCGCATTTGCTACTTTGGTCAATTCTTGGTCATGGGGTGGAGACCAGCAGCCAATGACATGCATGTATACATACTTGTGTGGGCGGGATAGAGAATGCTTTAGCTTGGCATGGTAAACACCGATAGTTTCTACTGTTGAGTATTCACCAAACATATGTAGATTGTATTTTAACTTTTCATTTGAAATGGCGATAAAGAAGGTGTGGCAAATAACCAACAGTGAAAAAACTGAAAATCCTTGAAGTAGATTGCAGTCCAAATATGCCTTAAACACAATTGTTAGCAAACATAAACTGATTGAAACTGCTTTTGAAGAAGGAAAAATGCTAAAACAAAACTTTCCTCTTGGAAAGTAGGATTGGATTAAAATTTGTTGCATGGAAACGCCTACCATATTCAAATCGTATTGAATACCTCAAAGATGTACTGTACTCGTAACATGATGCACACTCGTCGTTTTGTTTTTTTTAGCGGAAATTGTTATGTGTGTAATAAAACCACAGCAAAGCCACTTTTATCGCTTCCATAATTTGCAATTTATTCTTCTCAAAAACATTCACTAACCTCAAAACCTGCTTAAATTATACAGAGAAATAAACTAACGTATGTTTAACAGGTTGACCAACATTGAATTATGTTTTCTTGGACTTTTTGTATCCAAATTGATCTCAATACATATTGAATTTAATGTGGGAATGCGGATCATATTCAGTATGGAATTGGAATCAAATCAATTTCAATTCCCCATGGGAACGAAGTAATTATTAGATTTTATTACATAATTATGTTCTTAAATTGCAGATTTTGTATTTTCATTAACACATTTTCCTGCCTATGGCGTCCAAATCCTTGGGTCTCTGCAAAAATGTACTAACGAGATTCTACTGTACTTTGTTTACACTTCATTTCATTACTTATCGATTCCAAATAACAATATTTTTTGTGCATGTTTGCATATTTTGGCCTTTTTAGGATAAAATTCTTGCATAATGCATGTTTTGGATTTTGTTTAATATAACATATTTAGATGTTTTTAATGCATATAAATCCTAATTTTATGATTTTAGTGCATAATGTTGTTACCGTGTATAACTGTGCATTTTATGAATGTGCCTCCATAAAGTCTAGAATTGTCATGTCATTTGACTGCTGAGAAAAAGTGATAGGTAAGCTATTAATGTTTCCTGGGACCCTACCTGACAATGACCATAATGTCCATGGGACTTCCTGAGATCCCCTTTTTTCTTGTTACACTGGATTTGCCTACAAGCCCCAGCACCCTGGCCAGCTTCTGCTGAAAGAGAAAGGTAGAAGAGAATGTTTGGTGTTTGGATTCCACAGATTGGTGTACATCTGTGACAAATTATTAAATGAGGCCGTCAAGTGCAAAACTCACCTCATCCAGGTAAAACGAATTTTCAGAAAACGTGAAAAACTAAAATTAGCAAACAGCAAAACATTTGGAAATTCTCTTAATGTAATAATGTCTGGACTAGACCCTTAAAGATGCATGTATTCTTTTGAAAATCAGTCTCAAATAATATGGCGGTAAATCAAAATTTAGTTTTGGATAAGGCAAGTTTTGGTGGAGAAACAATACTAAATTACAATTAAGTGCAAACATTTTCGATTTACTTCTCAATATTCATGTTTGACAATGTTAATAAATGACTTCTTGCAATGTTTGTATAATTATAACCACTTCTGATTTCATTTCATTTTAGTTAAAAAAGCTAAATTTTCACAATTTTTTCACCAATTTCGCATAAGGACATCAATGAATCACTCCTTTCATATTTTGCTCACTAAAATTGACCAGTTTTCATGTCACATACATCTTATGACTTGTAAAATGTACATATTATGTTTAAAATGTAATACTGTCGTATGCCTCACTACAAACTACATCCACAATACATCTCTAAACTACGCCACGTGACATGCTTTCAACTACTATTGTCCTACTCTTGTCACTAATACAACTTCTCGTCCACATCACTATCTTTCTCATCTCATTATTATCAACATCTTTCATAATCATCATCAGTAATAGTGCAATCTCGATCATTACTTCAATCATCATCATCTTTCAATTTTCTCTTCAAAACAAAACATCTTCACTTACGTGTCTCATTTAGCATGCTGCAAATTCAAAACATCTAACATAGGCATAACCTTCAAGAAATCACATTAACAATTCAGGAATGACACAAATAACATGACATACTGTTGCATCCACATCCTCCAAATGAAAATTAAGCTGGAAAACAGGTGGTATTAAAATTTGCTATCTAAGATGGTGATAAACTTGTTGCATAAACAGAAAAAAAAATTATTCACATTACAATCACTTCCATCCATTTAATCTCTCGTGTGAATTCATCACACACGCTATACTGGGCACGTTACAGCAACACCAATAAGCAAAATCTCTGAAAACATACGACAACTGTCGGGGTTACACTGTGGCACTACCACCGAAGCTGACATCATCTCGTCTCTTCTCATCTCTCCTCACCTCATTAACACCGTCGGGGTTAC
This sequence comes from Deroplatys truncata, assembly GCA_030765065.1. NCBI lineage: Eukaryota > Metazoa > Arthropoda > Insecta > Mantodea > Mantidae > Deroplatys > Deroplatys truncata. Next base: position 215,137,697 of record CM060978.1, read on the forward strand.
TCTTTGGCACTTCCACCGAGGCAAATCTCAACTCTTATTTCTCACATAACCTCACACTACGCCATCGGGGTTACTCTTTGGCACTCCCACCGAGGCAAATCTCACATATATCACATAACCTCAAATACACACATACATACACACACTATTCATGCAACAATTTTCTGCAAATAAAAATCACAGCATCATTATGAAACCCAAAATCAAATCGAGTCAAGTCAAATCATATCAAATCAAATCGAATGCAACAAAACAACATCACATCATTACTCAAAACAATATTGTCACATAACATTCCTGAAAATGAAAGCTCAATTAAGCACATAGTACACATGAAACACATTCCTGCAGCATAATACAACAAAACAAATGATTTGCAGTTCCCAAAACATAATTTAAAATTTAAGTTACACCCAAAATAATAATACACTTTTAATTTAGCAGAGACATTCATAGCACATATTCCTGAAAAGCAAAGCCTAATTAAGCATCAGTCAGTGAAACAATAAATTTAGCATACCTGTTTGAGTTGTAAAACTGTTTCATTCGTCCAAACTCTAGCACTCACAATGTTTACATACTTACAAGTTATGGTTTTTTCTTTCTTTTCTCTTACTCGTTTACCACAAAATTCCAGTGCAAATTTTCCAAAATCTGGTAACACACGTACAGCTGGTTCATCAACATCCACATCGTACTGGTCCATATTAGAAGCACATCAAACCTAATTAGGTGCAGATACTGGCAAGGCTGGTAGGCTCCTGAAACTTTTACTTACATGAGTAATTGTCTAAACTAACTCACCCACAAACAGTTACGGCAGACCATCGATATTTTGCGCAGTGTAGTGTGCCTGTGAACTGAGGCAGCGTGGTGTGTGCGTGTGCGGGATGCTAAAGATAAGTGCATTAACAATACTAGTCGACAGCACTTACGTCTCTCGTATCTCCACATCGCCCAGCAATATTGTGTCGTCGGCTGGGTGCTTACCACACATGTATATTATTGTTATATTTTGGTTCATCACACATGTGTATGTCATTTTTGTATGTCATTTTGTTTTGTTCTTTTCATGTTTATTATATTTATTTTCCTTCTGTCGACGAGGGCGTCGACTTCGGTGGCCAGGGGGAGATGTGGCATGTGCACAGATGTTAATATTAAGATGCTCTCTGGTCTCCGAAGCTCGGCAGTGTCTGTGAGTAGGGGCGAATCAGGGGAAACTGTCTAGGAGGGGATAGCGTTACTGACGCCAACTTGGCGTGTGGCTTCTTGTAATCATTCTGTGAGTAGGTTTCGAGTGAGTTAGACGGACAACTGCCTAAGATATGGTGTCCTCGCCCGGCAGACACATGGGGTAAGAAAACGTTTATAATAAATCTACCAGCTATCCATTCTCTTGCAGTTTTAATTATGATAGTGTATAGTTCCTTTCCTCTCCCTTCAGCCAGAAATTATGTTGGTGTAAGATTATTTTTGTAAAGTTAACTTAGCTGCGTCCCTTCGTCGTTGCCTCTGAAATTAAAGTTCTTTGTTAATTTAACGATCCCTCTCGTAAGCGAGTTGCTCCCATCTGCATTTCTAAGTTAATATTAAGTGAGGCATACGACAATACTAATAACTAATGTTCAAAAACAAACATATCAAATTCTAAGTTCTCCTTCCTCACTATCCAAGAAACCCTCACAAACAGCATCTACTTCTTTATCGTCATTGGCAATATTGTTTTTAGATATTAAATTCTTGTAAAATACAGGCTTTCATTTTCCTCCCAGTTCTCACCAAATGTTTTTTAATACATTTTTCACATCTTTAAATTTTTCTTCCTTTACTTCTACACCTACATCTAAATTTCTTGCAATAAGCATTTCTAAGATTTTGCCTCGCCTCATAATGATCTTGCCTACACACAAATCGGACCGATAATTTGTGTCACCTTTCACTAGAACTTTGCCTGAGGTAGAACGTAAAATAATATGTTTAGATGCCTTTAATTTAAAATGCCAGGATCCTGGTGACTTCAATGTTTCCTTTGCAGCATACTTCCAATCTTGTACAGATACATCTGTCCCTAGCCTGATTACCTTTCCATGATTTTTATAGATTTCGAAATATTCAGGCCTACTGATAGTGTTTCTCATTCTTATTTCTTTCTCTGTTAGCCCGAAAACTGGCCAGGAATAGGAAAGATCATTTCTATCACCTGCACGTTCTGTAGTGCTTGAATAGTAAGCCATTTATTATACATGCCTATCATAGTGGTGTTTTTATTTTGCCCACAGCAGCCATCTACAAATAGCCTAACTTTCTTAACCCCAGAAAAATCGTATTTGCACAAATGACTGGATACTGCTGACACAATTTGTTTGAACCTTTAGGACATTCATTTTCTGTCCAAACAAAATTACAAACATGCTGTTTTGTCAGGTTGTCTTGGATGAACCCTGCACATTGGAGAAGTTATACATATATAACCGCCTACTGTAGTATGCTGCTTGATGCTGTACTTTTGACAGTACCATATTTTTCTAACAGTCAAATGAAAATGTTGCTACTTTATCATGTTCTTTCAGGAGATCAAAATAGGCCTTAGCTCTAAGCTTATGTATTCGTTTAGCTATCAGCAAATCAGAACGTTTAGTTTTATCTGTTTCCAATTTTATTTTCTCATCATAAGAAATACAAAGAAAATCAGAAAAGGGGCTTTTGAAGCCTATATTAAGTTTTGTATTAAAAATATTACGAAAGAAAGTTTTAGACACTTTCAATGAATTAGATGCTTCTGCATTATACATATGTCTCATTTTATTAATGCTTAATTCCCTTGGTAAGTATTGCCGTGTTGATGCTTTTCTCCTACAATAATGGACGTCAAGTACTTTAAACTTCTGTATGAATTTAATTACAGATTCTCTCTTTTAACATAACAATTAATGGGAAACACAGTGAAATAGTTAAAATATTAATAAAACTCTAGTGGCAACACACTGTAACTTCACTCTTTCAAGATAATTACCTTGAACGTGTTTCGAAGACACATTTTCTTCATCATCAGCTAAGAGCCACTAACGAGTCTGTCGGTTCCGGTGTAGAGCTCGCCGTTGGGCTTCCTAACATTGACGTCATTTTCGGCTTGATTTATTTAAAGAAGATCCTTTTCTGGAGGGAAATGGAAATTCATTAAATGGCTTTTGTTTTTTTGTATGAGTTTCTCCAACATCGTCAATTCTATTGGATTTTGGATTGACTTATTAGATTTATTTCATTATGGATGAATTCCAGAAATGATATGCGATGGGCAGATTTTTCAGTTTCTTTGTGTCTTATATTTCTAAAATATTCCTTCAGTCCTTTTTGTTTTGCCTATATATTTAAGTTTGCAATTACTACAATTTATCTGGTAAATGCCTGGCATTGTAGTTCTAGGAATTTTATCTTTTGTGTTTGTCCTTAATATGTTATTTAAATTATGTTTATTGATGGGTACTAGTTTGATGTTCCACTGCTTGAATATCTTTTGGAATTTTTTATGTGCTCAAGGATGAAATGTGAACTTTTTAAAACTATTGTCCTCTGTTATTTTTTGTAGTTTGGTAATTTCCTTTCTTTCTTTATCTTTTTAAAATTTTTGGATTTTCTTGTATACTAATTCTTTTGCAAAGCCATTTTTGTAGGCTACTTCTAAGATGTTTTGAAGCTCTTTCTTATATTCCTCATCTTTCAAGGGTATGTTTACCAATCTGAAGACCAAACTGTTGAAAATTGCATGTTTATGTGATCTTGGGTTACATCCTTTGTTCTTTATGTAATTATCCGTGTGTGTAGGTTTACTAAAAATTCCGAATTCTAATTTATTGTTAGTTCTGATGATTATTATATCCAAGAAAGGGAGTTTATTGTCTGATTCTATTTCCATTGTGAATTTTACCGAGCTGTCTATCAAATTAAGTAACTTCAAGGTATCTTCGGCAAGTTTCTTGTTAACTACTGCAAAGGTGTCGTCAGCATATCCGAACCATCGTTTAAATAAAAATGGGAATGCATTTGTTGTGTGGGTCTCCAGAAAGCCCATGAACAAATTGGCTAGATATGGGGACTTCTCTCTTATTACTATTTTTTGTGACACCCTGTCTCCACCTCGGAATTCCTTTGGCGCCCTTCAGTTTCAAGGTGTCTTTTGTACTCTGTCTTTCGATATTTGCAAAAGTCCAGAAAAGTTTTCAGACACACCTGAACTGGCAGACCTAGTACATGTTTCATGTGATACTTTGTTATAAAACCCTTCCGAGAATCGTCTTTAACTGCATGCTGCCATTTAGGTATATCAGTTGAACAGTAAGTCAGTATAACACAATCTTGTTTAATTTTAGAACTGCAGCTGTAGAAGGTTTCGTGGAATTTCCTTATGTTCTTCTGTGTCAAGTTACTGCATTGGAATGACTTGCTGTTGTGATTGCAGGCAGGCAAGCAAGCAAGCATGGGCCAAGGCTTGCTGAATGCCTTTAACAGTAGAGACTGTATTGTAAACACATATACTTATTCTTATATCAGTCATATCTGTCAACAATAGAGGAATCTACTTAATTGTAGTTCGATCATACATACCTTTCCCTCTTCTCTCTTTCACGTTTCAATTCACAGGATGCCTGTTTCCTAGCTCTACTCTTTCCACCAACTTCGGGATATCAGAGGACTCCATAATAACACGTCTGCACTTTAGACTAGTCAAAACTAAATACAATTGGAATCGCACAGGACTGCCAATGTAGGGAAACAGAGAAGCAAAACTTTTATATTTCTTAGTGCTGGATAAGGCAAGTTTTGCTCTTCACACAGCACAATTGTAGGAAACAAGTATTGGATAAGGCAAGTTTTGCTCTGAATTGTAAGATGGATTACATTCTGCATCAACCGCCACCATGGATTTGATAAGTTTTGCATTGAACAGCAGTTTTCTGGGCTCTCTTGAAGGTGTGTTAGATGAGTTTTGTTCAAACCTAAAGTCACCAGCACGTAGAGAACTGCAAGAAGTACTGAATCCCATGTCTAACACAATTTTTTTAATTTTTGGATAAGATGAGTTTTGCACTTGACGGCCTCAAATGTTATGACACTGTGAAAAGTTAAAGAAGAGGACTTGTGCATATATGGATCGAGGGGAAGGAATTTTTAAGGACAGATGATGGTGGTAAGGTGGTGACGGCGGTTGTGGTGTGTATTGTGACTCTGTAACAAAAACACAAGTGCTAACATATTTTCCTTTGCATTAATTTAGAATTAAATAACTGTTCTCAATGCCTTAAACCAAACATCTAACCCCTTTACTTGTGTCATACTTATCTGCTGTTGCTGAAAAGCTCTCTCAAATATTTTAATATTTAAATTACAGATTCAGTCTTCAAAAAAAGTTTCACACATTACAAAGATGAAATGACGGTTAGCAAGCATATCAAGTGTCCCATTTTTATCAGCACAACTCCAACTAAACCACTGCAAATCAATTTTTTTATGGCTTTATGCAGTGCCTTGCTAAGAGCTAATATACCTATCAAGAAGCTTTCGAATCCCACATTGAAACAATTTTTAGAGAAATACACTAACAATAGTATTCCATATCCAAACAACATTACAAAAAAATTACCTTGAAAGGTCATATAAGCACTTTTTGCATCTACAAGAACTAAAGATTTTCATTGATATTCATTGCAAGCGTATAATATTCATTTTACAGAAACACTTTAATTATTTATAAATGGCATTTTATTTTCATTTGAAATAGGTTTTGAGTGAAATTCGAAATGGTTTAGGAAATTGAAATATATGCGATTGTGTGGATAAAACTAAATTTCTTTAGGCCGATATGTTGTAAAATTGGGAAACTGAGGACAGACCAGGCCAACCTCATCTTGAGAGCAGCAAGGTTTTGCAAAAACCTAACCACTCCACAATTGCAAACTTCTTTGTAGAAGGAATATGTGATTGGTATTAATTTAATAATTTTTCGGCTTTTAAATGTCCTGTTTTAATGTGTAGCAATATTTAGATATTTTTATTCATATTTTAGGAGTCATGTGGGCAACAAATTTAAACAAAGAAAAGGTTCTGTTGTTCCTGAGTGATTTGTGCCATACATGCCCAAGGCTGGAAAAGCGATTAAGGCATTTTATCCAAACCTGAAGCATGTGGCAGAAACAATACATTTGAAGTACGACAGTGTGAATGCAATGATATCCTCCATGAAGGTAAAGAAACGCATAACATGATTTCTGAAACTCTGATAGTACTTATAATTGGATTAATTAAATCATTCACTGACATAATCTGTTCACATTATAGGTATTTTTGAAAGCCCCTGAATGCATAGCCGCATATAGAGATGTGCTATTAAAGCCAACTTTATCGCCCCAGCCTATAATAACCAGGTGGTGTACCTGGCTAAATACTGCAATGTTTTACTGCGAGAATTTTCATGCATGTAATTTGGTAAGGAATCTTATTACTCCACAAACAGAGTAAATTTGTGCAGAAATTTAATCAGTTTCATATTTTTCATTAATTGAATACTCTCCGGTTTTAGGTTGTAGACAGTTTTGCAGTCTATGGTGTAGTGCATCAAACATGTGCAGTCAGCACTTAATGGCAAAAGTATGCAACAGGACCTAGTGTACATAAAATCCAAATTTAGTATACTACCTGTGGCAATAATAAAATTAAAAGCAAGAGGACTACCACTAGTGCAGTCGCTGGCCAATGTTGAAAATGTTGAATTACCTTTAGAGTCTCATTGTGGGGAAATGGGTATGACAGCTAGGGAAAACTTAAGAAAGTACTTAGTTCAGATCCTGATCTGAAATTCGTGCAAACAGTGAAAGATATATTTTATGGGGAAAATGCAAAAGACATAGAAATTGATCTCACCCTCAAATCAGATTTCTTCTCTCAAGTATGCACCTGTCACTTGTTGTGAAGTAGAAAAATAATTTTCTGCTTTCAAGAATATCCTTATTGATAAATGCATGAGTTTGTGTGCAGAATTTGGAAAAACTTGTTGTACATTGTTTTAAAGGAGAATAAAATGCATTGCAGTGCAGTGTGGAATTCTGATAGTGCATGTTTAGTCCTTCGTTGTACATATTTGGGGATACGATAGTGCATGAATGCATGCATACTTTTAGGTTTGATTAGTGCATGGAAATCTGGGCTTTACTTATTACGAATAACTTTATTGCAAGTTCAGTGGAATCTCGTTAGCATGTTCCTCATTAACACATTTTCCCGTGTATTACGTTGAATTATAAAAGAAGTCCCGGCACCAAATGCAATAAATAATGTTCACTTAGTACATTTTCTCACTCCCACTTACTCCGAAGTTTGATGCCCTCATTTGCTACTTTGGTCAAACCAGGCGGGGAGGAACCGGCAGCCAATAGCATGCATATTCATATTTGTGTGACACGATTTGTGTGGGGGGGGGGATAGAGAGTGCTTTAGTTTAACAGTGGCTTGGGGTGGTTAGTTTCTGCTGTTGACGAAACGTAATTGTATTTTAACTTTTTGTTCGCAATGAAGAAAAAGAAAGTGCAGCAAATAATCAAGAGTGAAAAACTGAAAATCCTTGAAGTAGATCACAATCCAAATATGAAACGTGGATATAGCACGGAAGTTAAACATTCCTCCGTCAACCTTAAACACAATTGTTAGCAAACGTAAACTAATTGAAACTGCTTTTGAAGAAGGAAAAAATGTTAAAAGAAAACCTAATTGCCCTGGCCAGTTTCCAGAATTAGAAGATGTTCTGCTAAACTGGTTTACACAAGCTAGAGCTTCAAATGTACCAATAGATGGTACTGTGGTTCAAGCTCAGGCAACACATTTAGCACAGAAGATGGGATTGGATGATTTCAAAGCGTCCAATGACTGGATTGAAAGTTTCATGAATCGACATGGTTTAGTCTGCAGATGTGTGCGAGGTGAGGCTTCTGCCCTAGATAATGACGCTACACTGTGTGAAAATGGTAGAAAAATACAATGCTCCCGTCAATTTTGAAAGACTATAGCCCCGACGATGTTTATAATGCAAATGAAACAGGACTATTTTTCCATCTTTTGCCAGACAAAACCTTGGATTTTAAGGGCGCTAAGTGCCACGGCGGGAAGCTTAACAAGGAGAGGGTTACAGTTTTGTTGTGCTGTAACGAAAATGGAACGGAGAAATTGGTACTGCTGGTTATTGGAAAAGCACGCAGTCCGTGATACTTTAAGAATGTGCAATCTTTTCCATGTAAGTACACTTCCAACATAAAAACCTGGAAAACTTCTGCTGTCTTTGAAAATTTCTTAAGAGCACGGTATACAAGACTGGGCATAAGAAGCGAAAAATTGCACTCTTTATTGATCAGTGTGCTGCTCATCCACCAACTGTTTCAAATTTAAGAAGCATAAAGATCATTTTCTTCCCAGCAAACTGCAAGAGTAAGCTACAACCTTTAGATCAAGGCATAATTCGGTGCATGAAGCATACGTATCATAAGAGGCTGGTACAGAGAAGGTTGGCTGCACTGAAATCGACAAGAAAAATCACCGTCTCAGATGCCGTGGATTTTATTAGAACTGCTTGGGATTGCGTGATGCAAGATACCATTAGGAACTGTTTTAATAAAGCTAGTTTTTGCCGGGTTCTTGGTGATGCAATCATGCAGGAAGATGAGTTTTCCGAGAGTGAAGAATGGTGCCAAATAGCAGACAACGCCGGCGTGTCTTTCAAAACATATGTAAGCATTGACAATGAAATTCCAGTGTTTGAAACAGCGACGATAGATGAAATACTTGAAGAACAAGTGAAGGAAGAAGCGCCAGTGGAAGATGAAAATGATGAGTCAGATCCTGAGCCAGTACCTGCAGTGTCAGAAGCGATGCAGGCAATGGACATAGTGAAGCATATGTGTGTAGTTTCGAAATTGATGATGATGTAATGACTTTACTATGGACAGTAAAATTTTGGCATTAAAACCAACAAAGCAATCAACTATAGATATGTATTTCAAACCAGTGTAAATAGTGTCTATATTTCACATCCGTTTTTGAGGTAAGATGTATTATTAGATTTTGTTACATAAATATGTTTTTAAATTGCAGATTATATATTTTCGTTAACATGTTTTTCCGTCTATGACGTCCAAATCCTTGGGTCCCTGCAAAAACGTACTAACGAGATTCTATTATATTTATTTTTCCAACATCAATTTTCTTTTATTTTTAAATAATTTCTCTTTTTATTATGTATATTTATTTATATAATTCATCATATATATTAAAAATTTTAACAAGATAAAAATTAGTTAATGCAATCTGAATGTTATTAAAACAGGATAAAAAATAATAGGAATGCTGTCAGAATACTGATTCTTCTAGTATAAGAAGAATGTTATTTACTGTTCCTTGGCAGTATCTTTTGTTTTTTTTAACATTTCTTTGTACAAAATAACAAGTTGTTTATTCCAAGGTTGTATAAAATAATTGATACAAATTTGGTTAAAGTTGGCCAGGATATATTTTAAATTACTGTTATATTAATAAAGGAATTAAACTTCTGAATATATACCAGGTGAGTCAGCTGTGCCTATTTGTTTTTGAATTTATGCAATGTGCTAAGCAACATATGTGACTTATGCCTTTCTTGAATGCCTTGTAATGGCTGATTTGCATAACACTTTATAGAGGAGTTTTTTATTTATGAAAGCTCTTTAACTACTATGGTCCTTAGCGTCCCATTCTATATTGGGCTGAAAGGCCGGTAATTTTGTTTAGAGGCCCCTTTATCAGGCTTGAGGTTCTTTTACGTGCTGTAAATCTACAACAAGGGACCACCTGATTTACTTCTCTTCCAAAGCAAGCCATGCTAAGGATTTTTACACCCAAAAAAATCCATCGCCCTCCGCTGGGTTTGAACCCATGACCTTGGGAAGTAGAGGCTAGCACGGTATCACTAGTCCATGGACGACTTTTATAGAGGAGGGATACATAACTCAGTGCATAAGTGTTTTACGGGACAGAATGCAATCACCATGTATGTCGATGCAAAAATCATCTCACCCTGATCCTAAGAGCTACAGTAGCAATTTTAGCCAATTTTACAAACTTTTATTCTTTAGCATACATCCATACACCCCTTTGAAAATTCCCCTGAAGGAATAACTTATTGCATGCATCGGTTGACAAAACCATTTGAAAACAAAATGGCAATCTACGCTGTGCGACCAATTGGATTTAAGCCATTAGTCAATGTACAGCCTTGTCAAAAAAACAAACTATGGCCTATTTCAGATCATACAGTAATTGTAATGACTGATGCAGTTTATTTGTTTGAATTAAAACTACCAAACCGAGCTTAAAACACTGTATGATACTGCAAAAAGTGTGTAAAGATTCGAGGTGGGGTCTAGTTCTGCGATTACTAATTCGTACAAGAACTTCAGCTCACAAGGTAGCATTGGCCGAATGGTATTATCATGGTTGCTTTAATGCTGTGCCATTTTAATTCGGGCTCAAATCCTGCGGGTGAATTTCAAACTTTTTATTACCTTTAGTTTTATCTCTTTGGGCCTATAATTTGATATTATGGTATAAATAACATTTTTGATAACATAAGTGTATACAAAATAGAATAATCGTCATGTTTTCCACCGCAAAGCCCAAATCATATACGGGCACACTCATACATGAAGAATGCAGGCAGATTACATCGCGCATGTTACAACATGCAAGGTCTCTCCGGCAACATACACAAATGTGCATTGATGAAGGGGTTCGTCATTTTGTACATTTACTTCCTTGATGAAATCCACGCTCTTTAACAATTTATTATTCTGTTTACCCATGAACTTAGCACATTTACAACTCCTTTGTTAATAGAAGAAGTGAAACACAAGGTTTAAACATGAAATAAAAGCTGTTATATTTAATATCGTCAATATGCACCCAAGAGAGAATGAAAGCTAACTATGTAACACCGTTTACAACACCACATACGACAGATTATTAGGGTAAACATGATACACAATTATCTGATTGTAATTCTTATGTCTTTGGCTCACAGGAGAGCCAGTAACAAAAATAAATAAATTAGTACACTAAAATACAGAAAATAAATACAAGGAGAGAGAAAAAAAAAAAGAACCAAAACAATTTTATGTTAATATCAGATTCGAACCTCCGAAGCTAACCTTTGCTTCACCACATTTCAGCAGCTAAACCACTCAGCCAGAACCCACGTAGTTTATACCGCTCTTTGGGAAAACATTCCTCCATCTCCTTGTAAGCATTATATCCATGAAATGCCGTCTTTTTTAAGACTTTCGCAGCTCTTTGGTTCCCATTCAGTTTTTAATCATTAATGGGGATTGCGTATAGTACTAAATAGTAGGCAGAGCTACAGTAGCAGTTTGTTTACTAAAAGGGTCAATGTTTTCACATTAGACTATAAACTTCGGGTTGCATAGATACGAATACCTAGGGACAGCTGACTCACCTGGTATATGTGTGTGTTAACAAGGAACAAATTCATAATCCAATAATGATAAATATTACCAATCACGATAACACTGAAGATATGTAAATAATGCAATATATATATATATATATATATATATATATATATATATATATATATATATATATATATATATATATATGCATACAGCATTGTAACAAATAAATTCCATATCATTACGCTCATATGTACACAGGTAAGCCAGATATAGTTTTAAATAAATATTTCTGTTTTATGTGTATGCTCCAATTCATTGATATTCTGATAATGGAGGATGCTTGATGAAGCAAACTTGTTAGATTAACTTTAAAATATCATTTCTATGGTAAAACTAGTTCCTTGAGTAGTTAAAAATTAAAACAAATGCTTGACCAAAATGTAAACATAAAAAATCCAATATCATCAGAAAGCAAGTGGCTAAGTGCCGGTCATTTCACAAATATTGTGGAAGGCAACATTTAAATGTACTATGGATGACAGAGCGGACAGCATGAACTGTTATTCTGTGGGTGAGGGAAGTATGGTCTGATAAATACTAAATGTATGGTAGTTTTTTTTTGGGGGGGGGATAATTTTGTAATTTATGAAGGAATTACAAATAGTGTAAGAAATGTTTGTGTATATTGGAATAGATTGACTAATGTGAATGCCTCGTCATATTAACATGTATAATTTAACATAAATACGCATAAACAAAATGAAATTGGGGTAAGGCTTGGAGATTATAAGCCTAAAAATGAACTATAGGTTTTGGCAGCTGTTTGGAAGCAAAAAAGACTAGAAGTTTAGTAGCAGTACTTTTTGGATTTGTTATAAAATATTCTTAGTCATAGCTGTGGTACAGAGATAACCTTTTTGCTTGATATTCTAAGGGTTAGATTTAAATCTCAATGTCATCAAGTTGGTTGACGGTGCTATTTAGGACTTTTCTTTATCGTAGCATGGGTGTCAGGTAACATTAGGTTCCCAAGTTCAATTTTTTGTTAGTAGTTTTAACACCTTTTCTTACTACACACGACAGCACAGGCAGTGGATATTGATGGTACAGCAATTAAATAATATTTGGGAAAGGAAATTTTGGAGCAAAACATTCCAAGCCTATGTTTAATGTACCTCCCACCATTTGCCAATTATGAGGACTAAGGAAAACCTGTCAGGGAAGATGATCCTGGCAGGATTTGAACCACGGACCTCCCGAATATGAGCTCCACATGCTACCACATAGCCATTTCGCTTGGAGGCCATTTATTCATCGTTCATTATAACCCACTTGATTAATAACATTAAATTGATACCCCCCCTCAAAAAAAACTGCATCCGTGGTTGATTTTACAACTTCTAAAAAGCTGTAGCAAGCTGATTGGAAATTTCTGGTTTATTATATTCTGCTTAAACAGAATGACAGTTGACATTGTTCTCCAGAAACAATGCTTGAATTAGTTAAAGATTTTGGAATAAGTTGTAGCTTCAACAATTACATAATTTTATTGATACTAATCAGTGCTTTTATTTTATTTTAGGTATTCCATGGAACAGATGTACACAGTGGTAGCAGATGTTGAAAATTACAGAAACTTTGTTCCATTTTGTAAAAAATCATTAGTGAAATCAAAAACTCCAAGTCATATGAGAGCTGACCTTGTTATTGGTTTCCCTCCAATCCATGAAAGCTACACTTCCAGCATAACATTGGAGAAACCACATCTTGTAAAAGCAGTGTGTACAGAAGGCAAACTTTTTAATTATCTTTTAACTGTTTGGAAATTCAGCCCTGGGTTGAAAGACAATCCACAGACGTGCGTAATAGATTTTGCTGTATCTTTTGAGTTCCGATCATTGCTGCACTCACAGCTAGCACACATTTTCTTTAATGAAGTTGTAAGGCAAATGGAAGGAGCCTTTCTAGATGAGGCAGAAAACCGGTATGGCAGACCAGTTATTAAAGCACTGCACCTGAAGTCTAGTTCTTGATAATAAGAATTTTATAGGATTTTTAATTGTTTTGTAAATCTGTATGTAATTATTATTATATTATGTACATTGACTTAAAAAGCTAAGCAAAATATAGGCAAAAGTAGTCTTCGAAAGTCGTAATGTGATTCTTTGTCGTATTGTACACTTGTTGGTATCTTAAACACCAAATAATGTACATTTTTATATTTATTGTTACAAATATACAACCTTGAAAAAACTGAGTTTTAATCAGTATTTAATGAGAATTATTCAATACAGGCACATGTGTTAACTTCTGTGCTTCACATATGTACATATTTTGATGGTGTTATATTTGTTTAGAAATAAAATGTTTGAAGCATAACTTAAAATGGAGTTTTCTTATCTAAGCTGCTCATGACTCCTAAGATAAAGGGTACCTAATAAGTGTAGAAGTAGTTATATTAGATAAATTAGGCACTTAACAGGGAGATAAACAGGAGGACGCTGCTCCTACCAGCCTACTGAAACCTTAGATTTTTTGTTTCCTCCCTGTTTCCTCTAATCTTCATCTTCCTAAACTCTAATAAGTCCCAGGAGTCCATAGATTAGATTTCTGCTAGATACAATTTCATTTGATCAACAGTTCCAAATTGATTGTACCTTGTTGTAGATTGAGTCACACTTTTTTACACTCACCTTCACTAATTAAAAGTTATATAAAACAGGAAACGTTTTCGAGGGCATTTGTCCTCATCGTCAGCGACTGGGTGACTAAGGATCGCTTTCTCCCGTGTCCTCTTCTTCCTCATCCTGCGGTTTCTGACCCTGTTGCCATCTGGGTTGGGGCACAAAGTTTTAACACATTGCTTACAGGCGGGATTTCAAAATTAATGACGTTGTTGCTGTTTTTGACGATGTGTATTTTTTCCCAGATGTTCAATTCTATTGGCGTGGTGAGGGGTTTTAACAACTTTATACTTTGGCCAATGTTGTGGTTTTCTGTCTAAAAATGGTGTGATACAGCGGATTTTTCTATTTGTTTTAGTTTTATGTTTCTTTGGTGTTCCTTAAGTCTGGTTTCCAAGTTTCTTTTAATTTTTCCTATGTAGTATTTCTCACATTCCTCACAACTAATCTGGTAAGTTCCGGATTTTAATGTGCTTGGGATGGTATTTTTGAGAGTTGTGTTTAGTAAGTTCTTCAAGCTGAATATGTTCTGTGGAGCTAGTCTAATGTTAAATTTGTTGAAGATTCGTTCAAATTTTCTAAAGGCCCAAGGGTGGTATGTGAATTTCTTGTATTTCCAATTTGTGTTTGAGAGAGGCGTTAGAGTGGTGGAATGTGAAATTGCCTTGAGTTTTTTCTTCTTGTATATCATGTTGCTTATGAGATCTGAGTTGAATCCATTAGTTATTGCTATTTTTTCTATATGTTGCTGTTCTTTTAAAAATTCTTCTTTGCTCAAGGGGACGCTATGCAACTGGTGGATTAAACTTCTAAAGGCAGCTAGTTGGTGCAAAGTTGGGTTGTAAGCATTTTTCTTTATGTAGTTGTCCACAAGTGTGGGCTTTCTATGTATGCCGAATTTAAAGCTATTTTGATCTCTGGTTATAATAAGGTCCAGGAAGGGTAAGGTGTTGTTCTCTTTAATTCTTGATTGTACCTATTCAATTCCAGCACTTTACACTGGAATATTAAGTTTGAGGCCATTTCCTCCTCTACACCACACATCCTGCATGTTGGGTTTTCTGAGAGCCTCATGTCTGCAGGTAATTTTTAAAATTGCCATGACCAATCATCAGATCCATCATGAGCCTCATCTTCTTCCTACTTAATTTAAGAACAGCACTACTTCCTCTAAGACGTGTCTTTGTTTCCAGTATTCTATATGCTGTTAATACCCAAGACAGGTTCTGATTCTATAAATGGGGTCTGCACTCCCATTCTAGCATTTTTATTTTTCCAATCGACCAAGTGTGGCCAGGGACTCATGCTAGAGTAAGTCCATTGTAAAGGGCTTCTCAACACTCCTTAATGATCTTTGATCTCGTGAAGGGGGCTGATAATGCCTGAAATGCCGTCTGGCTGTCCGAGTATATCCAGACACCACAATTGCTGTAGCATCTGATCTTACTCTCTTCCACACAAGCCCTTATAGCATGTGATTCTTTCAGGAATACTGTGGCCAAAGCTTCCAAAGGAAACCTTTTCTGCAGTTTGGCTTGTCTTCTATATATGCCAGCTCCTGCTCCATCTTTTGTTTTTGATCTGCCAGCGAACCATACAATGTCCCCTGATCGGTATTGATGATTATCTCCCGCCAATTCTCTCTACCTTCATTTACAACATCAGAGGACTTATTGAAGCAGAGAGACAACTTCACAGTCTCCTGATATTTCTGAAACTGGATTTATCTTCACGTCATCTAATATTCTTGTATAACGCTCCAGATTCCCAGTCTTTAATCTGTATGCTCCAGCCATTGCCTCCATTTTAATTTGTAAGTGCAGTGGAGGCAAACTAAGTATAGTATCCATTGTGGGTATAAGTGTGCTGTCAATTCCACTAGTTATAGATAAACAGGCTAATCTCAGTATCTTCCAGTTCCTTGACAGCCCCTACCTGCTCAAGTCTTTTTCCACCAAATAGTTGTATGATCAAAGTCCTTTTCCAATTTGCATTATGTACTATGCACCTCATTCTTTTCTTTGTTTCTTTTGCTGGTTTATGAATATACCATTGTGGAAGGAATAATGGAATACTCAGGCAACAAAGGAAGGGTTGACAAGTGACTGTTCCCATTAAACGATCTTGAGCAATATACGAAGGTGGTCTGAAAAGTTTCCGACCTCAACATGAAGATGGCAGCACTCGTTAATAAAAGCTAGTGAATTTTGTTGTTAATCTGTTGACAGTTACACACCAAAGTTTCAGCCATTTTGGAGCTCAGTTATGTAACAGTCATTTGAGTGAGGTGATGTGAGTGTTTTTATGAAAATGGACAAAATTGAGTATCGAGTTGCCATTAAATATTTGTTTTTGAAAGGCAATATGCCTACGCAAATCAAAGATGAGTTGGATTCTGTGTATGGGGACGTTGCACCATCATTTACCACAGTGAAAGTTTGGGCAGCTGAATTTAAATGTGGCAGTAAGAGCTTCGGAGACGAACGTTCGGGACATCAAAAAATTGCAACTACCGACGAAAACATTGCCAAAGTTCACCAAATAGTGCTAGATGACCGCCGAATTAAAGTGAGAGAGATAGCAGAGGCTATGAACATGTCAAAAGAATGTGTTTGTCACACATTAAATCAACATTTAGACATGAGAAAGCTGTCTGCGCGTTGGGTGCAGCGTTTGCTCACGTTTGACCAAAAACGTGTTCGAATGAACATTTCCAACGCTCTGTTGGCACAGTTTAGGCGCAATAAATCCGAGTTTTGGCGCCGATTAATTACTGTAGATGAAACTTGGATACACCATTATACGCCCAAAACAAAAATACAGTCCAAACAGTGGACTGCAAAGGGGGAACCGGCTCCAAAAAAAGCAAAAACTTTTTTCGGCTGGGAAAGTGATGGCGACTGTTTTTTGGGATAGTCATGGAGTTATTTTAATCGATTATCTTCAAAAAGGAAAAACCATTACAGGAGCATAGTACGCATCATTACTTGACAAGCTGAATGCAGAACTTACGGAAAAATGGCCACATTTGCAGAAAAAGAAAATCCTGTTTCACCAAGACACCTCAGCGGTTGCAATGGCAAAAATCCATGAATTACGGTTTGAACTGCTTGACCATCTGCCTTACTCACCAGATCTAGTCCCAAGTAACTTCGTTTTGTTCCCTCGTTTGAAAATTGCGCTCGGACAGAGATTTTCGTCAAATGAAGGGGCAATCACCTTCTTGAACAATTATTTTGCAGAGAAAAATGCTGAGTACTATTTGGACGGGTTACAGAGATGGGAGCATCACTGGGAGAAGTGTGTAGAGTTACAAGGAGACTATGTTGAAAAATAAAAAAAAAATTCTGAAAAAATGTCTTGTATCTTTATTAGTTCGGAAGCTTTTCAGACCATCCTCGTATATATGAAAACATGTATAACAGAGACAATAAGTTTGCAAAGGCAATTGCAATCCATATAATAATCTTGATCTTTGTACTTATATGTCTGTCCGCATCTTGAAATGTTCCATCACCCCTTATAAAGTACGCCACTAGAAGTTTCAGTTAGAAAGGCTCATAATTTAACAAAACAAGCCCAACAATTGAGTTGATGTGAACCAGGAGAATACACTAAGGGAACACATTAAAAACTCCATAAAGTTAGAATTAAACCTTGATGCAAGATTAGAATAACAAACTTATGTTGCAAATTTAATTCTCTGTTTGTGTGCTGCAAATATTAATAAAAGGCAAAGAGGCAAGGCAAGCAATCAGAAAATGACCGAGGCGACAACTATTTGTCCAAGAAAAATGGCTGCATACTTGCAGTAATCCTTGTTGCAGTGCCCACACACAGGTGAAGAGCCTGAAAACAAGTAGTTAAGGCAGGCAGCTGAACTGGACAGCTAACCTCGTCATGGAACTGGAACACCCCCAGGGCCAAAATAAAATAAGAGAATGATAGGCAGTACCCCAGGCACTACAAAACTTTCCCTTAATCTAAGTATAAAAAACAAACCTAACAAATACTCTAAAAAAAATTGGCACAATTGCTTCATTACTTCATTGCGCAGGGTAAAATAACAAATATTTCTCAGTTTTTAATTAAATTCACTCATATGCAAAGATAGTATTACCATAACGTTTCAAGCATCATGGAAGACTAGCAGTATTTTGATCTTCCTCCCCACAAAGCTTTTGGACTTCTCTGTGGCACATGGAGCTTCTTGATATTGTATAGATGGCTAAAGAAACTGCTGCTAACAATTCTGTAATCTGTTTCATATAATATATCCACACTACTTGAAAATTACGGTACTGCATATTGTGACTGTCTAGGCTTCTGTGACTTCACTAATGTGACCTAGTTCAACTTTGTCACTTCACTGGTTCTCTCGATGTAGCAGTTTAATGAAAATATGCACGAAGCAGTCTTTTGGAAAGTTCACCCATTGGGGAGTCGAACAAGACCTATAATCTCCTGCAGTAGTACCTCACTTTATGTCACAACAGTTGTCACAAATTCGCTCATAGGACAGCACTCTTTGTCACATGAAATATGCACTTGTTTGCTTATATAGCTGCTGGAATTTTCTAGAGTTCTAGAATGTATGGGTGGCAGGGAGAGGTATAATAATGATAGTAACAATGAAGCTCATTTTTAAGAACTTAACATTGGATCCGAGTAACTTGTCATATGCTTAAACTTTTTGTTTTGTTTTCTTTTCTGAACTTACCATATAAAAAAGTGAATACTGGGCATCGAAGCACTAAGAAATGAACTGCAACACTAAATACTCAAGGCGCCAATGACCTTAGCAGTTGTGCGCCTGCCTAAAGCCCCACTACCGCTACCAAATACTAAATTCAGTACTGAACCTTTCATAAATCTCCATTTTCATAAAGTGCGAGGAAGTAACACACGAAAATCTGTAAGTGCTGGTTGAAACAGAAACTTCTAGTGGCAATAAAACATGTGGAAAGAAACTTTGATTGAAGTACTAACACATGTTGGCAGAAATATGTGTATAAAAAATGAGATTGTAGTGAAATCTAGAAGAAGTATCAAGGAACTACCAAAAAATGAATTAGAACAGGCAAATTCAGCCTTTTAATGCTGCTCAGAAATAATATGCCCAAGTGTACTAAGGATTTTGTTACTTGGCGAAAAAACCCAAATATATATGGGCTTTTATGTTAAGAGGTACTAGGAATTCCAGACTGTACTTAAATTATAACACTTCTGGATTGGATATTTAAAAATATTTATGCAGTGTAAGCAGTTCGTGGTAAGGGATAAAGGAATGGATTTGTAACAGCTGATAAAAATAATAATAATAATAATAATAATAATAATAAGATAATTGGACATCTGGGAAAAAATACATATCGTCAAACACAGCAATCACCTAATGAATTTCAAACTGCCGCCACCCAACAGCCTTTGGAGGTTCATCAGCCCAGCACTAGAGAACACCACTAGCCACACACATTCCCCAGACAATGACCGGCAAAATCAGTTGAGGACATGCTGATGATGGGAGCAAACCGGCTCCCGAAACGCTTTCAAGTAAGAACATTTTAGTGATGTAGTGTAACAACCTTCAACTCTCTTTATTTTAAAAAAGCTTCACTTGTTTTTTTGTACTCAGATTTCTTCATTGACTTCTGTTCAAATGACGAAATAGAACACTTGTTACATGAAAACTTCTCAATTTTGTCTCCGTTTCTACCCAATCTCCAGCTGTCACTTCACGACTCCATACTCAGTAGCAAGTTTTTTTTAATGTGTCTCCTTTGTCTAGTCTTTTCAAAGTCTCCAGTTTCGCATTCAACGGCACAAATTTTCTCTTACTCCTACCACTCATTGTAATGTATTACAATGTAAAACATTAAGAAATACACAGTTGCATATGTACAACACTTAGAAATTAACATGACAAAGGTGGGCTCACTAGAGTACAGATGTTACTACACAACCATATACATACAACAATGGTCAGCCTATGTTGTAAAATGTATATTTTTACTTAAGTGTGTTTTAATGACCACTGTCGCATGAGTAGGGACAATAGCAGTAACAAGGATGGTATGCACTGTACAACTGATTGTCAGGCAGTCCCAATTAGTGAAGGATCAACAAAGAAAGAGCAAGCGCACTCTTCGAAACCCAATGGTACCTGTCCATCTGTAATTGAAATGCATTAGCAGTCTGAGGCCAAGGTTATTTCTGTGTATTATGAACAAAAACCCTAAGTGGGACAGTTTTACTCGTATTGTACATGGAAAATTGAAAGAAAGTTAAAAATGTAACACATCCAGAAGTGCGTAAAATGTACATGTGGACAGCGTATAAAAACAGGATTTTACTCTAGTTTTATGTAAAATTTTAATTTTCTTAAGACCAGCTCAAATTACATGGAACCTCGAAATACCAGGGCTCTACTGTATAAGTTAGTTCTGGTTTTATTTATACACTAGCCCATGTTGTATGGGTAGGGTTTTAAACTTGATTGACAGTTTAATTTTATTTACCTCTCACCATTCTATATGAAATTGTTATATAATGATGTAGAAGATTCTTATGGTGAATCCTCTCCATTATCTGTTATAATTGTATTTTCGAACATAATGTCGTCCTCCATAGTGTACTGGTTACCATGCTAGCTTCTAGTTCCCGAGGTAGCGGGTTCAAGTCCGGTGGAGGGCGATGGATTTTTTCGGGTGTAAAAATCCTTAGCATGACTTCCTTCGAAAGGGAAGTAAAGCCGGTGGTCCCGTGTCGTAGATTTACGGCACGTAAAAGAACCTCAAGCCTGATAAAGAGGCCTCTGAGCAAAATTACCAGTCTTTCACGCCCAATATAGAATGGGACACTAAGGACCACAGCAGTTAAAGAGCGTACATAAATAAAATAATAAATAATCATAGTACTCCCCAGCTATTCTTAAAAACGGATGAAAAATCTGATATTCATGGAAAAGGATGTGAAACATCTGACTTCTTTAACCCCCCCCCTCCAACAGCCTATAAGTACCTGGTGGTGAAACAATTTTTATTTGGAATGGCTGAGTCATTCTTTAGAATAATCAGTATGGTGGTGACATTTTAAAACTTTTTACCTTCTCTTTGGTCCCATAGTTGTGTAATAATATAAAAGCTACACAGTTTTCACATAATACATAGACCCTTAACATACACAACGAAATAGAGGTGAAGCTCGTGAATATGACGATTCTCCCTCCCATGCCACCAAGTTAACTGCTTTGGAAAAGACATAGTCTATGATCACAGAGAAAAAAAATTTCTATGTTAAAAATATTTTCTTGGTTTTTAATTATAAAATATTGGTCAACTGATTTCCAATGTTAGCTGGACACAGTTTTCTCTCTTTATAAATTATTTAACATACCCAGCTAACGATCTTGATACAAAGGAAGTAAAGCAAAACGTTTTTACATGAGTATTAAAATATTTTGGCATTGATATCCTATGTGCACTGTAGCATTATAAGATTCTATTCTCTTCTGTTTTGCTGTGTCTTAATTGCTAAATCATGACTATTTACATATACGTTGCTTGGAATGAAATATCTGTGATATTTGTCTTATTTTACATGCATATTCTGTGGAGTAACAAACAACTATTTTTTACTCCATGGCATTCTCAACCAAAAGTCAAAGTCTTCTCCACAAGCATGTTCTTTTACTAGTATTACTTCAATGTGTTTGAAGTCAAGTATAAAGAATTTGCAAATGCTTTTTAATCTTTTAGTAATCTATGAAATGAAATTAGAAAGTGTTTTGTAGCCCCATATTCATCAGAAAGAATTGGGCTTTTCAGTGGTGAAACAATTATCAAAATTGGTTGAGTTGTTTTTGAGATTACCCTGCACACATACATACAAATTTTCTTTCTTGACATAGTCTATTACACCCTGGTCTTAAAAGATGTCATTTAGCATTCACCATGTATAAATGAGAAAATATACTCTGTTAATCAAATGGTAATCTGATCAGTAATCTATCTAACAAAGAGACATTCTTTCTCAGGAAGAAAAAAGAGAATAAACTGCTATGAAGTAAAAGGTTGTTTTGTTACACCACCACATTGCAGTATAAAAAAAATTACATTTACTGAAAGTATCACCACCCCTTAGAGATTCAAAGGGGACAAGAACTTCCTTGATCACTTTTAATATGAAAGAACATTTTAAACTTTTCATGGGTTAGAAACCTACTCAGAATAACTATTCAGTTGAACATGCACATGAATATCACTAGGACAGAACTGCTACTTTAAGTAGATTTTACTGATAAAAAATATATTCATTTTGTCAAAACCATTTTAACCAAAAATTACAAAACGTTTGCAGAAAAAACTAGTTCTAAGAATATTTGTTACACCCAATTCTAACTAGCTTTAAGAGCATATAAGGAAACATGGTTGTTTCTTTTGTCATTAAAGCATGCTCAAACATACAAATAGTGATCCAAGGGCAAATGAGCAGATCTACATCTACTTACTACTCAGGACACACATCTCTAGCATTGTTTACTTGTGGTCAACAGCATGTATAGCAAGTACAAGCTACTTGAATGCAACACAATAACAGCGCCATTAATCATCATCATCAGAGATGCATTGCTTATCAAATTACAGAAATATACATACAATGCTAAAGTTTTGATTGTCACAGTATTAGTAATGGTGTTCTTTGTGATCATCCCTTGTAACCATAAAGTTTTTAATATCACTATATACTTACGTTCAATTTTAAATAGACATCATGTCTATCTCTAATGAAATGTCCACGATTCCCTTATTTCTTTGGGCAACAAATTTTAAACTTCAGATATGATCATGAAGAAAATCTTGCATATCTAAAATGTGACGCTGTTATTTTCCTAAGTGGTAGTGAAGGGAGAAACTATGTAAATACTTATTGTTATCAAAAAACTGGTGTGATTTGCATGTTATTCACACATTTACTCAGCAGTCTTGTTTCTCCCATTTCATCTTACTGGATGTTTTTGACAAGGTTGAGATAACACATTTTTAATTTAAATGCGATAGAAGTTTTATAGGTGTTTCTATTCTGGTTTGTACCTTTGTGCTGCAGACAGTTACAGGTTATCATTTTTAGAGCTTGTGGATGCTACAGGGTGGAGGGTTAATAAGATTAAAAGCACTGTGTTTGCCAATTTTTGTACAGTAAATATTGATACAAGCATATTTTTGGTTCATGAATATAAATATCACAAGCCTTAATGAATTTACAGTTTTCAGGACTTGACAAAAATAAATAATCTGATGTGTTACACTCACATGACTTTCTCTACTCTTGTACAAACTATTTTTACAAACTCTTATGCTCCATCTATTTCATATTAATTGAGATAAACATTTGCAGAAACGATCTTTTGACATGCAAAGAGAATTACATTTTACACATAGCGACCAGTTCTAAAAACACCTGACTATCGCTTAAGGCGTACTATGTTCCCCATGTTTTGTATTTGCAAGGGCAATATAGAAATACAGTAGCCTTTAAGCATAGACGTATCTCTTAATAGCTGGTTGCTAGGTGCAGCACCATTCTCTTTGCCACAGATTAATACTCTTTGCATATCCAAGACAAAAATATGAATAACGAATTCCCATTTGAGAAAATAAGTATTGAAAAATTTAAGGGAATAACAAGCAATATCTCGAAAATAGTTCACTCAACAAAAAAAAAGTATACGACATAAATTGTGTATTTTAATGTGATCTACATTTTTTGTGTAGTAAAATTTTGTCTATCTCTTATGGTTTACCAGTTATGCAAAAGACGTTCACAATGAAGAATACTTTTGGAGACATTCCCAGAAAATTCAAGATATACATTTTATTTGTCATAAAAATATCTTAAACATATGATATTTTAATTAAAATGGTGAGAGCCATTTTTGATAAAAGTAAAATTTTCGAAAAATGTTCCATGTAAAAGGTAATCTGGGGCGGGGGGATTTTCTTGAAAACCTTTGTGTCGCATCTCTGGAAGATACTGAACCTAAATACCAAGTTTGGTATTTATCTGACTGTTCGTTTCCAAGTTATGCTGTTCACAGACACACACATACAGACATGTTTCCAAAAAGGCTTTTTTTTTTGGATTCAGGGTGTCTCAGAACATATATTTCCGGTGAAATCTCGGTATTGAATTTTTGGGTAGAATACAATACTTACCCTACTTACTATATGTAGTAGAAAAAGCAAAAATGTACTTAGATTTCGATGCCTAAAAAGTATAAAGTTAAAACAAAGTTAATAAAAACATTATTAAAAATTTAAAAAACCATGTGTGCAATACCGCATACGGTTCATATTACATTCCTTTAACACCAGTACCTAATGATAATACATTTGCAAAATTTTTGGATGATGCAATGTGAGTTAGCTAATTGTTACATCCATAAATGTAAGTAAAGTGCCTTTAATCAAGTAGATTTGATGCTATACATGTGTTTAATGTTTAACAAATCAGGACATGCATTTTTGCAACATACCCTAAGAACTACAGTTAGTCACAGTATTAAAATAGATGAACAAATACTAACATGTGGAATAGTAGGCATTGTTTTAAGTTTTTAAGTATTTAAACCCCATTATCTATTTAACAATCCTCAGATTTTAAATTAGCATGATTTGTCATATAATGGCTCTTCCAACAGTTAATGAATCTTCAAAACTCTCAGAAATTACATTAAATTCCTTCTGTTAGGTTGAATATGAACTAAATTAAATATATATGATTTAAATGGATCAGAAATGAAACTCCACTGTTGTGCTTCACTATGGAACACATAATGTGCTGCAAGTATACTACATTTTCTTCACAAAGGATAAGATTGCCTGCAAAAATTATTAAATATGTTACAGAATGGTACTTCCATATTGGTGCACTAGCAGAAACTGCAGCCCTGCTTGTGTTATTCCATCAAACGCAGAAATTCTGGCCTCTTTCTCTCTGTGCATGTAATATTTTGAAAACCAACAATAAAATAATTTTCTTTCTGGGATGTTAACAAACATTAAAACATACTTAAAAGGTTTAATAGTACAAAGACTTGACCTGTCCCTTTATGCAATCAAGACTATAATTACGTAATGTTTCAAGCATTAATAAGTGAGATGTTTCAGTTTTGGACCTCATTAGAATCTCTCGCCCCTATTTGGAGAAAGTAATTAAGGCACCACTTATCCTATTCTCTAAATTGGAATGAAGTTAGGCTATATACTAAGTTTTATAACAATTGGTTTGGCCATTCTTGAATAAAAAGGTAAAACATGTACACATGAGGGTGTTTTGAAAAGTTAGACCTCCTCAGCAATAATTGCAACTTAAGAGATAAAGATATGAAATAGTATGAAAATAATTGTTGGCTCTTGACTATCTGGTGACAAGTCTATCACATTATGCACACCTGCAATTTAGGATAAAATGGCAAGTTCATGGACATGCAGTTATTAAATTCCTCATAGTAGAAGGCTGTGCACCTGTGGATATTTAAGGGAAGAGTGCTTGCCTATAGCAACGCATGTTAGATGGGAGAAAAGTTTAAAGATAGTAATCCAGGAACATGTGCATGATCAGATTCATAACACCACAGATCCACATCAAGCATGTTTGGGCAAACTGATTCAAGCCAATCAAGCAGGATGTCATCATAGCAATGGGAGTTTTAACTGAACGAGTTCATCACATCATCCATGATTTGCTTGACTATAGGAAAGGGTGTGCACAATGGGTACAAGAATCCAAATTTTACTGCCTTAATCTATTAAAATACTGATAATTTCATATGTAACCAATTTTAATATATGCTTTAAGTTTACAATAGTATAAAATAATTAAAAAATTGCGCACTTCACATCTGTCCACACTGAGATATCACTACAGGTATTTTTGGTTTATTGTTTGGACCAGTAGGAACATTTTCTATTTTTCTCATCACCAAAAGTCCATCCACAACTCTTCCAAACACTACATGTTTTCCATCCAAGAAGTTGCATTTTGCACAAGTGATGAAGAATTGACAGCCATTGGTGTCCTTCCCACTGTTTGCCTAGAGAATTAAAAGCACATATTACGTGTCAATAAGAAGGTAAATACCCAAAAATATGAAATATGAAGATAATGCTAGGAAAAAGAATGGCTCTGAGGATGGGAGGGTTATAGGTTGACAACAGTTGTCATATTAAACCCTTCTTCTGATACAGCACTTTAAAACTAAGAACATTTTATAAACATGTATTTTCACTGTAAATTCAGTTTTATGTAGAGCAGTCACACCAATATACCATACAGTATTACTACTTACAAAAGCTTTACAAATTAAGAAGTCAAATTTGAATCAATAAAACATTTAGATACTCATCTATTTTTAATTAGTTATGATTTATTTCAAATTTTCATGTTTATGAATTTCCAGTTTCTTGCTGAAACGATTTTTCAAAGAAGTATCTACAATGCAATTACATTCTTTCTTTAATTGCTTCTACTACAATGCTAAATTAATCTGATCTGCCGAATCACCATGTTTATGTGTTCTAGGACTGAAGCTTTTGTTTTTGATACCCTTGGCTTCCAATTTCAAATTTGATTATACAGCGTGCTCATTTTTCAATGAAGCTTTGCATCATTCCACCACTGCTTGGCTTTCCACTCTACCTGATAAAATGTATGGAGCCAGTTCTACAAAATGATATATTTGTTGCTTGTGTATTAAGTAATCAATTAGAAAATAAAGTATACAGTTCAACAGCACATTTCTTTGATAAAATGTTACACAAAACAAATTAAATATAGAAGATGCATTTGAAGAATTGCCTATAAATATACTGATTGTAGCATTCCTATAAAATCTTGCATTTTGAAGTTGGTGAAAAATAATGTATTACAGGCTCAGTTTGTGACATACAGAGGAAGTGGGAAAGACACACTTTAACTGAAGATAAACTATGGGACATTTGGGTGTGATTAGAAGCAAGTTTCAGAAATCACTTTATCGTCTAGCAGAGGAAATAAGCTTATTCATGGGATCAGTCCAAAATGCGACAAAACTGATAAAATTTTAACCATATAAGATAAAATTTATACCAGAACTTCAAGAGACAGATTTAATTGCAAGAACAAGGTTCTGTAATTATCGTGTGTTTACAACGAAAATTTGGGTCCACAACTACGGTTTATGTCTTTTGAGGGTTGCATCTTTTATGGACATGTATAGTCTTAAGAAGTATGAATGCATGGTACACTATATGAACAAAAGTATCCGGACACCCCCACAAACATACATTTTTCATCTTAGGTGCATTGTGCTGCCACCTACTGCCTGGTACTCATCCGTGACCTCAGTAGTCATTAGACATCGTGAAACAGCAGAATGGGACGCTCCGTGGAACTCACGGACTTCGAACGTGGTCAGGTGATTGGGTGTCACTTGTGTGAGAAGTCTGTACGCGAGATTTCCACACTCCTAAACATCCCTAGGTCCACTGTTTCTGATGTGATAGTGAAGTGGAAACGTGAAGGGACATGTACAGCACAAAAGCGTACAGGCTGACCTCGTCTGTTGACTGACCGAGACCGCCGACATTTGAAGAGGGTCGTAAAGAGCAATAGGCAGACATCTATCCAGACCATCACACAGGAATTCCAAACTGCATCAGGATCCACTCCAAGTACTATGACAGGCGTGAGGTGAGAAACCTTGGATTCCATGGTTGAGCGGCTGCTCATAAGCCACACATCATGCAGAAAATGCCAAACGACGCCTTGCTTGGTGTAAGCAGCGTCAACATTACACGATTGAACAATGGCAAAATGTTGTGTGGCGTGATGAATCACGGTACACAATGTGGCGATCCGATGGCAGGGTGTGGGTATGGCAAATGCCCGGTGAACGTCATCTGCCAGTGTGTGTAGTGCCAACAGTGAAATTCGGAGGTGGTAGTGTTATGGTGTGGTCGTGTTTTTCTTGGATGGGGCTTGCATCCCTTGTTGTTTTGCATGGCATAATCACAGTGCAGACCTATATTGATATTTTAAGCACCTTCTTGCTTCCCACTGTTGAAGAGCAATTCGGGAATGGTGATTGCATCTTTCAACACGATCGAGCACCTGTTCATACTGCACGAGCTGTGGTGGAGTGGTTACAAGACAATAACATCCCTGTCGCAGAGGCCTGACTTGAATCCTATAGAACACATTTGGGATGTTTTGGAATGCCAACTTTGTGCCAGGCCTCACCGACCTACATCGATACCTCTCCTCAGTTCCGCACTCCATGAAGAATGGGCTGCCATTCCCCAAGAAACCTTCCAGCACCTGATTGAAAGAATGCCTACGAGAGTGAACGTTGTCATCAAGGCTAAGGGTGGGCCAACACCATATTGACTTCCAGCATTACTGATGGAGGGTGCCACGAACTTGTATGTAATTTTCAGCCAGGTGTCCGGATACTTTTGATCACGTAGTGTATATATCATACCAGAAGTATCATTGCATCCCATAAAAACAGGGAAATGGTATGCATAAATGTATGGTGGAATAACATGGCCTATATTTTTTTTATGACTGCATTAATTCAGATGTGCAACCATGTTGCATCCATTTCTTAATGTACTGATACAAGAATAAATGGATTGATATTTTAATCAGGAAGGTGTTACAGGACTTCTGCTCATAATTCTATGGACACCTTGATGTCCAGAAGATTGGTACATGTTTATGGGCCTCTAGAACAGCCGACCTATCTTCTGCGATTATCATCTCTGGGGAAACCTAGAGGGTAAACTTTACTGAAATAATTATCCATACTACAGAAAAACTGAAGGCCAAAATAGCATGTGAAATACAGTCTATTACCAAAGTGGAATTAATAGAAAGTGGCTAATAAAGTGAGGTGAGGTATGTCTTATTGTGGAAGGGGGTAATTTTCAAAGTATGTGAAATAAATGGTGAATGAAACTTGAATACATGTATTTTTAATATTAATGTAAATTTGTCCACTTATTTTATACTGTAGTTGCTAATTTTATTGATTTGCTGATAGTAATGAAATGGCTCCCCTGAATGTGAGAAAGTTTGAAATGAGGTTCTGCTCTGTTGTAATGAATGATATAAAGCTTCCTTGTAAAATGAAAGCACTGCCTTATTTCTGTAAGTTTTCAAATTCAATACTGCAAAAACCCACCTGAATAATTTTCTAAAAGAATTTTAGAAGGTCTATTCCTTAAAGTAATCTGGTATCATCTTTTGTGTTCTGAACGTTTTTGCTGTTGTAAGTAAGATCTTTGTTCTATTAGTCAAATGACAAAGGATTTTATCACATTTATTATACACCTGGGTTATAATATTATACAATTTGCATTAACAAAAAACAAGCAGTGTGGAATCGTATGGCACTGAAACACTTAATCACAAGAAACTTACCATTGACAGTAATCCTGGTGCATCATGCTTTAAGTTGAAATTTTCATCTGGAAATGTTCCACCACCATAAACACTCATCACTCCAGTTCCATCTCCCTGTTTGGAACATTATCAGCATTATAAAAAGATTACAACATTTAAGGTATTTTATTACTTTACAAGCAACAAAAAAGTTTGCATTAGAAGCCAAAAGGAAGCAATGCACCATATGAAATGTTGAACTTAGTTCTCTTTGTACAGCACTGGTTTCAGTTTTGTTTACAACAATAACAGTATAAGGTAGAATCAGATGACTAAAAAATTCAATGCCATAGCCGGGATTTGAACCACGGATCTCCCAGCCTCCGTCCGGTTGCTCTATGGTAGCTCAGTGGTTAGAGCAACCGGACGGAGACCGGGAGATCCGTGGTTCAAATCCTGGCTATGGCATTGAATTTTTCAGTCATCTGATTCTACCTTTCCAACCCTGTCCAACACACAGCTTGTGTGAAAGAACAATTAATTCCAATAACAGTGTACTTATGAAAATTTCGTTTTATTTTGCAGAAATTCTACAAGATATTAATTTCAGTTTACACTGTTTTAATGTTAGGAAGTACATGTTATATACCTACTTCCTTTTGCCTTCTAATGCAAGGCAGTGTTTGACATTTTTAATATTTTACTACACTTTTAAAATATATTACTGCTTTTAATTTTTGTTCATATTATGGAATAAGTCTAAAATGTGGCATAGATTTAAGCTACCCTTCCTACCATTACATCTAGAAAGTGTACATAGCAATGATGCAGTTAATAAATGTTTGCACAATTTTTCTTCCATTCTCCCCCTTCTATCACCACTATGGTTATTTCTCCTTCAATTGTTTCTACTAGCCCAGTCAATGAAGGGAAAATCTCGGAAGAAATTATTAACAAGCTGAATTGTTTACCAATAATTAGCACTCATTGAGAGGCACAAGTTGTCCCCTGAATTCCCTCTGGTGCTTATCCCACTAGCCTCCCTTAAACCTTCTGCAAGACTTTACAGAATCACCCACATCTCCATTATCAGATATCATAGCTCTTCAAACTTTTTTTTCCCTCTTTTATTCCTGAGATTATGCTGTATAAAAAGGTCCTATACATATTTTAGCTAACAATAACTGTGTTTTAGATACTAGCTGGCTTACTTGATATTGCACATTTAATTTATAAAGCTAACTCCAGCGACAAATTAATTTATTTCATTTATCTCCCCCCTCTTCTTTATGAAATTATTGTACACTGATCTAGACGGTCTTTATTGTGAATCCTACCCTTTACTGCTATAATTGGAAGTTCATACAGTCTCAACTATTCCAAATAATGGATGAAAAATCCCCAATAATCATGCAAAAGGATGTGAAACATTGGCAGAATGTCTGCTTTCTTATCCTCCCTTAAAACAGTCTTCCAAGTTCTGGAAATGCTGCATAGCATATAAGTACTCTTTGACGGTAGAAGAATCCTCGGTCAGAATGATCGAGCATTGTTTAGATAATTATGTTAGGTTAAATTTTGAAACTTTGTACCTTATTTTTGGTCATTTAGTTAGCTAATAGCATGAAAGCTACACTTAGTTCACATAATGCAGAAACCCTTAACATAGTATATAACAAAATAAGATTCTGCACTCCCAGGCCGCCAAGTTAACCTCTTTGGAAAAGGCATAGTCTGCAGCCATTGAGAAAAATAATCTCAGTTAATATAAAATATCGGTTCATTGATTTCTAATGCTAGCAGTTTTCTCTCTTTATACAATTATTCAGCATCCCTGCTAATGAACTTCAATGCATTCATCTATAGAATTATCTACAGAATTAGAATAAAGGTTATTCAGAGGTTTTGATACTTGTTTCATTACATACACATCTGCAGTATTAGCTAAATGACAATTAAACAATATACTGCAGGAACAAATGTCACTTTTTAAACTCTGTCTTCTGCTTGCTGAAGTGTTATATCATGGCCATCTATGTACATTCCTTGCAATAAAATGCAACCGGCTTTTGTTTTTATACCCTGTGGAGGGCAGCAGCTATTCTGTAGAATAACAATAATTTTCTACTCAACTAAAAGTCAAGGCCTTTTTCACAAGCATGTTCTTTATGTGTCCGTATCTAAGCAAATCCTTTTTAATCTTTTAGTAATTTACAAAATTAAAATTAGAAGGTATTTTATAGCCCCATGTGCATCAGAACAAATTGGGCTTTGCAATGGTGAAAGAATTATCAAAATCAGTTGAAAGGTTTTTGAAATTACCCTACATACACAAACACACTTACAAATTTTCTTCCTTTATACACAGTACTTCTCTGTCAGTACTTTCAATGCATATAATTACTAAATAAAACTATGCAAACCCATTAGTAGACATATATTCTGAAAGAACACAAAAAATGCTACAGAATGAACACAACCTTTTTCAAAATAATCATGATGTGTGGCAACATAGCGGCGAAGACGTTGAGGCCACTCATCAATAGTGGCATGAATCATGTCCAGTGGAATTTTCCTGACAGCTGACGTGATTATTGTTTTAACATCTGAATATTCCAGTGCCATTTTTGACATCTATCGCCTTGAGCTTCTGCCACAGAGAATAATCCAATAGATTGAGGTATGGACTTCCACTAGGCCAGTCAGCAGCAGCGATGAACCGTGGAACATTGGTTGCCAACCACTGTTGCGTGGTTTTAGCTTTGTGTGCAGGAGCACTATCCTGCTGAAAAATCCACGACTTCCCTTTAAACAGCTTCGAATTGATAAGCTCCTGCACACAAAGCAAAGACCACGAAGCAGTGGTTGGCAACCAATGTCCCACGGTTCAATGCTGCTGCTGACTGGCCTAGTGGAAGTATGGACCTCAATCCATTGGCTTCTCTTCTGTAGCAGAAGCTTGAGGCGATAGCATGTCAAAAATGGCACTGCAATATTAAAATGTTAAAAAATTAACCACGTCAGCTGTCAAGAAAATTCCAATGAACACAATTCGTGCAGCAATTGAGAGTGACCTCAACGTTTTTGACGCTGTGTTGCCACACATGGTGATCCTTTCAAATAAGAGTATGTTCATTCTGTAGCATTTTTTGTGTTCTTTCAGAATATATTTATATTAGTGGCATTGTATAGGTTTATTTAGTAGTTATATGCATTGAAGGTACTGACAGAACTTATGGCAGTACTGTACAATATTAGTATACATATAGATTTGCAAAATCATGACTATGTATTTATGTTTTTCCTTTGTAAAACTTTTCACTTCTGGAATTTCCCAAAATACTTTGAATAAATGTTATAAAAATAATTTACGAGTAACCATTAATGATTATAGTGCTAAAGCTCAGTACATTGTAATTGAAGTAGTATAAAATATTTATGGAGGATGTTAGAATATTCTTTTAAAAAATTGGCTGATTTAAATATTTGGTTCGGGTGGTGGAGGATTCATCCATAATCCATTTCAGGTCTTTCCGTTATCCAACATCTATGGACCCGCTGTATTCCAACAAAAACCGACATCTGCAGACTGTATGCATTTTATTTATTAACATTGTAACATGTTAATAAACATTTAGCACCTTCTACCCACAAGGTATATTATACAAGTTATTTTTTTCTGGCTATATGCTCTTTTTATTTCAATTTTATTTAAAGTTATATAAGGGCTGTGAATTTAATTTTGTTATATTTAATGTAATTCTCTTTAGTGGTATTTATTAATGGTCCAGAATATTCTTACTTGTCATCAATTGCATTATCAATCATTGTTGATACATTATTGCACAACAGTCTAGTACAATGTTCACAAATTGACAAACAATCCCATCTGACCTTTTAACATCCAGAATAATTCCCACATCCCAATTTGCAAGAACAATACAATACACAAAATATCAGTTGGTGCCAAGGCCTTAAACATTGTGATTGGTTGCAAAACTCTCCTTTTCCCTCCATTATCTAACACTGGTTCCAGGTTCAGGGGCATATGCAAGAGGTAGGGGATGTTTCTAGCTCCCTCTCTGGATATTCAAAGCTGTAACATTGAAGTACTGCAGTCTCATTTTTGTATTCTAAAACTATTGTATACTTACAGGTTTTACACATTGTACCTATTAATAAGAATGTGAATAAAAATAGAATGTAAATTAAAATAGTAATAAATATTGGTGGATGACAGGGAATTTAGGCTATTCTTTTGGAAAATTATCATTCTATATGTTGGTTGGCAACATTAATGAAACAGCTTGCTCTGCTCATTTTGCTATCCACACATATTTAGTCACAGGTAATTATAATTAGTACTAATGGTTACAGAGCATCTAATATAGTTGTAGTGAAGTGAAAGAGGAGCTTCTGAGTGGGTTTCCTCATAGTCTAATGGTTAACACACTTGACTGGGTGCTGAGAGTTTAGTTTCTGTGTAGTCCTATTTATCTTTTGGTCCTATAAAGTTGTTTGTTTATCATGTTGACTCATCAAATCCTTTATTTACTCAATATATCCTGGTCAGTAATCCAGTTGATATCCCCTTCACTTGGATAAATCTCTAAAAGTGACCACAAAATGAAGGTATGACTGACATTGTGTGTTTTGTCTATTCCTATTTTCCCCACCCAAATGTCATCTCTGTGTACACTCCTGTCCAGGTGCCAACCACCATTCCCATTCAGCTGCAGATAAACTATTTCCAAGCCATGTCTCTACTTGTAGGTATACCGTGAACAGATGCTTGCTCACAGGTCTCTATTGTCAGATGCAATTTGGCAAACTCAAAATTAGATCTTTGCAATCCAAAGAAAATTTTAATATCAGGCTTCATTTAAATTGGCGTAACAACTCATTCCATATAAACTGAGAATAAAGCTTTCTCCATTGGTCAGCAGTTGTAACCTAAATACACTACGTGATCAAAAGTATCTGGACACCTGGCTGAAAATGACGTACAAGTTCGTGGCACCCTCCATTGGTAATGCTGGAAGTCAATATGGTGTTGGCCCACCCTTAGCCTTGATGACCGCGTTCACTCTTGCAGGCATACTTTCAATCAGGTGCTGGAAGGTTTCTTGGGAAATGGCAGTCCATTCTTCACGGAGTGCGGAACTGAGGAGAGGTATCGAGGTAGGTTGGTGAGGCCTGGCACGAAGTCGGCGTTCCAAAACATCCCAAAGGTGTTCTATAGGATTCAAGTCAGGACTCTGTGCAGGCCAGTCCATTATAAGGATGTTATTGTCATGTAACCACTCTGCCACAGCCCATGCAGTATGAACAGGTGCTCGATCATATTGAAAGATGCAATCGCCATCCCTAAATTGCTCTTCAACAGTGGGAAGCAAGAAGGTGTTTAAAGTATCAATGTAGGTCTACGCTGTGATCGTGCCATGCAAAACAACAAGGGGTGCAAGCCCCCTCCAGGAAAAACACAACCACACCATAACACCACCACCTCCAAATTTCACTGTTGGCACTACACACGCTGGCAGATGATGTTCGCGGGCATTCGCCATACCCACACTCTGCCACCGGATCGCTACAATGTGTACCGTGATTCGTCACACCACACAACATTTTGCCACTGTTCAATCGTGTAATGTTGACGCTCCTTACACCAAGCGAGACGTCGTTTGCATTTTCCTTCATGATGTGTGGCTTATGAGCAGCCGCTCGACCATGGAATCCAAGGTTTCTCACCTCATGCCTAACTGTCATAGTACTTGGAGTGGATCGTGATGCAGTTTGGAATTCCTGTGTGATGGTCTGGATAGATGTCTGCCTATTACTCTTTACGACCCTCTTCAAATGTCAGTGGTCTCTGGCAGTCACAGATGAGGTCGGCCTGTACACTTTTGTGCTCTACATGTCCCTTCACATTTCCACTTCACTATCACATCAGAAACAGTGGACATACGGATGTTTAGGAGTATGGAAATCTCACGTACAGACTTCTGACGTAAGTGACACCCAATACCTGACTACGTTCGAAGTCCATGAGTTCCACGGAGTGTCCCAGTCTGCTGTTTCACGATGTGTAATGACTGCTGAGGTCGCGGATAATGCGTACCAGGCAGTAGATGGCAGCACAATGCACCTAAGATGAAAAACGTATGTTTGTGGGGGTGTTCGGATACTTTTGATCACATACTGTACATTAACTTTTGTAAACGAAGAAAGCCTGATACACTTATTCTTATAAAATATATACAGCCTTAACTTTCCCTATTTCATGCAAACAATATCTGGTGTCACAACCAGTGAATGCATGTGCAAAAAGAAGAGCTCTTCTCTTTTTACTGCACTGATCAATTAGTGACAAAATTTTGGTCTGGACTTTTCTATTTCTCAGTTTGTAAATGTACATTTTCCTGTTTTATGGAGTAAGAGCCACAAATAAGGCTAATAAGTCTTGTTTTGGAGCCAACAACCTTCGGGCAACCACTGGCAATTTTCACTTCTTCTTCTTCAGCAAGCTTCTTCTTTCCATTTCTGATGCCAGTGTTTTCAGTAGGTTAGCTTTGTTTACCCTGTTGCCTAAGATTTCTTTAGGGAACAAAACATGTGTCAGCATCAAACTGAATGTCACATGAGATTTTCATCGCTGCTCTCCTCTTTTGTTTCTTATTTTTGTGATGCAGTAATACAGGTATAGATCAAATAATGCAAATGCATTTTATGTATAATTCGTCACTATTTTAATCTTAAGTTGAATTGTTTGTCCTATTCAGTATGTATCAGAAATCTACCATCAAGCACATATGTCACTTCAGTGAGATCATTGTCTTCTTCCAGCCCACTTTCGAATGCTTTCTTCAAAGATGGTTTTGTGCCTTTTCCAGTGAGATATTGTTAAACAGAACTGGAGGTCCAAAGACTAGCTGAAATCCTAAATATTCCCTAGGTTTAGTAGAACTATTGCTAACCCACAATATTATACTGAAAAGTTATTGATAGTTTGCTGTATTATATTTGGACCTGACTCACTCTTTTGATCCTCGAGTCTTAATGATGCCTTTTATTTGCAACTTATGATTTCCAAAATGTTGCTCCTTCATATTCTCTATCGCTTTGATACTGACATATAAGCCTGTCATAGTTTACCGATTCATTAGAAACACAACCAGGTGATAATGAAATGAAAGGGGTTGTGTTCAGTGAGTCACAATGAACAGGTGCTCTCTTTTTCCTGGATTCTCTTAGTTCAACACGTTGCTCAGAAAAGGTGAGCAATGTATCCCAAAACTTTTCAACTGCTATTTCACTTTCAAAATGAAAGTATCACATGAAACCATTTTAAGAAAGTACTTTCAATTATACCTCTACTACAGGCAAGGTCTCCCACAGACTTCATGGGGTGCATAAGGCACTGCTCAATTTACATATATGTGTAAGTCTCAGTACAAAATTCATCCATCCTTAGCATGCCTTCCTTCGGAAGGGAAGTAAAGCCGATGGTGCTGTGTCTTAGATTTATGGCACGTAAAAGAACCTCAAGCCTGATAGAGACATCTGAGCAAAATTTCCGGATTTTCACGCCCAATATAGAATGGTATGCTAAGAATCATAGCCGCTAAAGAGCAACCATAAATAAAACTCATTCTTTTTTAATGTAACATGCTGTGCATGCCTCCTATTATCTACCTCCCCAAGTATTACTGTTCATATACACATAGAACTATTTACATAAAAAAAGCTGAGATTGTGTTCAACAACTTTTATTTTAATTATTTTGGGAAATTCCTGAAGTGAAAAATGTTGCAAAGGAAAACCACTAAATACAAAATCATTATTTCACACACTTTTGCAAACTTCTAATAAACAGTTATTGCTAGTTAAAATTGGCACTGGACCTTTTTATACAGCATAATTTCAGGAATAAAACCAAAAAAGGTTTGAAGAGATATAATGTTTGGTAGTAGAAATGTGACTGATCCCTTAAAGGTTTACAAGGGGGTGCTTAATGGGGCTAGCAGGATAACCACTGGGGAGGAGGGGGGATTCTGGGGTCCTTTTTTTACCTCTCAATGGATACTAACTATTGGTAAAAATTTCAGCATGTTAATTTCCCTCGTTTTTGGACTTCATTGACTGAGCTATACAGTTTTTACAAAATTGAATTAAGCATTATACCATTATGCTCGGTAAATTAGCTACCTGGCACTCAGTCTCTTAAGTTTTTCAATTACAAATCCAGAATTTCACCTTTATGTTCATACATGTTTTACAAAGTTGAAGTTCCAAACTTTCCCAAATGTAATGAAGTTGGTGAAGGTCACCACAAAACTTCCTCTGTTGCTGACAGAGCAGTTGCTCTGCAAACACCATTAATAGTGTATAGGCAATTACAACAATATCAGTCAACACAATACTTCCATGAAATTGTAATTTGCTTGGTATTCAAGTCAGAAACTATTAGACTGCAATGCAGTTTAAGGCAGGGGCAACTGCTAACCCAAACTTTGGTGGTTCACAAAGATACAAGCAACTGTAATTTCAATTTTTACTTTCTCTACTACGTATAGTAAGTAGGAGAAGTATTGCATTCCACCCAAAAATTCGATACCGAGGTTTCACCGGAAATTATGTTTTGAGGCCTCCTGAATCCAAAAAAAGGATTTTTGGAAACATATCCCTGTGTGTGTATCTGTCTGTGAACAGCATAACTCAGAAACGAACAGTCGAATAAACACCAAACTTGGTATTTAGGCTCAGTATCTTCCACAGATGCGACACGAAGGTTTTCAAGAAAATCTCCCCAACCCAGATTACCCTTTACATGGAACATTTTTCGAAAATTTTAATTTTCTCAAAAATGGCTCTAATGATTTTGATTAAAATATCATATGTTTAAGACACTTCCATGACAAATAAAATGTATATCTTGAATTTTCTGGGAATGTCTCCACAAACGTATTCTTCATTACAAACGACTTTTGCATAACTGGTAAACCATAAGAGATAAACAAAATCTTACTACACAAAAAATGTAGATCGCGTTAAAATACACATTTGTCGTATACATTTTTTTGTTGAGTGAACCATTTTGAGATATTGCTTGTTATTCCCTTAAATTTTCCAATATTTATATTTTTACTCAAATAGGAATTCGTTATTAATTTTTTTTGTCCTGGTAATGCAAAGAGAACGGAATACTCCACATAGCAACCAGCTCTTAAAATATTTGACTATCGCTTAAAGCCTACCAATTCCCCTTGCATCTACAAGAAAATTAACAATAAGGTTACCATCTTGATATCTTGATTAACATGAAACATATGGAGAATAAGTGTTTGTAAAAATAGTTTGTACAAGAGTAGAGAAAGTCATGTGAGTGCAACACATCAGATTTTTTACAGTAATAAACACTCTACATCAATGTTACTTTATAAATGTTAGTTATTAACAACTGGACACTTCCAAATGTCTTTAGATGTTCATTATAAAATTATCTGTAACTGTGCCATTGTAAGCCATATTTCCTGAGAAAGCTAGATTTTCTTGAATTTTAGCACATGGAACGAGTTCCGCCCCGTTTTCTACAAATGCCCAGAATAATGAAGGTCTGTTATTCTTGCATTTCTGTCATAATATTATCGCCGCGCCATAAACAACTCGCTGTACTACTACTACTATGGGAACTAGCGCCAAAGAGTATTGTGATTTTGTCCAGTGTTATTTTTAACCATCACAACTCAGTTCTCACTATCACTCTTCACTGTTTCATTTTTATGTAGCTCGCCATCACTGGAAGTTCACTTAGTTCACTTCACTCAGGCGAACTAGTTCAACTTCCCATTACTTCACTTTCTTCGTGATGTAGTCTTCTCTTCCGGACGGTTCACTCACCAGGGAGTCGAACACAATACCTACAGTCTCCCGCTCCGCAGTAGCACTTGCTCGGTGCCACACGGAAACTCACCCGACAACTCGCTCATTCACCGACTGACCGAGGCGACTCACTCTACTGTCGCCACTGGCCCACTCCCGCCACAGCGCTCGTTTGTAGTCAGTGGAATCTTTCCACAAGTTTCTCAAATGTTCTAGAACTATTTCGACATGCTTTCTGGAGGAGGGGGAGGGAGAAATAGCTTCTGGAAGGTTCTAGTTATCTCCCGATAGCGCGCCTGGTGTTTACGCTGACGAGCGGCAGTTATCTTGTTTACTCGGACCCCAGCGCCGACCTCCGGATAACCTTGGGCCATAACCGCTGCGTCACAGTACAACGATCGTTACTACTACATTCTCGTTGGCTAGTGCTCAACACTGCTTTGTTTTGTTGCAGTAAGTTTTTATAAACTGTATATGGCATTCTCTCATGGCTTTCATAAATCTATAATTAACATACTGTGCTGACCGGAAGCACCTCTCGTCTCGATACCTAGGCAGGGCCTCCGGAACAATAGCCATTGTGTGCCGCTTACCTGTTCTTGTGGGTTCCTCTTCTAGAAGGTTCCGTTTTGTATGCATGTATATAAGGGGCCAGTCTGCCAGGACGGGCAGTCTAGAGTTAGTTGAGTTCTGTTAGAAGTGACGAAGTGAAAATTGGACAGTACAGTTTAGTTGCAAGTTGCAACATCAGCTGTGTTGTATTTTGAGTGTGTGCCAAAGTGACTCAAGTGTAACGTTTGTAATATGTAGTGCCTTGTGATGAAGTGTCTCATTTGTTACAATATAAAGTATCTGTAATTGAGGTCGTGAATGAATTGGGTTTTGTTGCAAACATTCTAAAACAGAGGACTAAGTAAAATACTCTGCCTCTTACTGTAAAAGACATTTTAAAAGAAATAGATAACCCAGCCATTGTAAAGACTTTTGAAGAAGCAAAACAATTGCCATATCACTTGTCTCGATTATTTAAAAAGTGGCTATGTTCTTTCATTGATCTCCAGTGTTCATTGGTTCCTCTTGAAGGAAGTATCAACCTGCGATGGATATTTACACTACATGATCAAAAATATCCGGACACCTGGCTGAAAATGACGTACAGGTTCGTGGTGCCCTCCATCTTACCGATGCTGGAAGTCAATATGGTGTTGGCCCACCCTTAGCCTTGATGACAGCGTTCACTCTCGCAAGCATACTTTCAATCATGTGCTGGAAGGTTTCTTGAGGAATGGCAGCTCATTCTTTATGGAGTGCGGAACTAAGGAGAGGTATCGATGTAGGTTGGCGAGGCCTGGCACGAAGTCGGTGTTCCAAAACATCCCAAAGTGTTCTATAGGATTCAGTCAGGACTCTGTGCAAGCCAGTCCATTACAGGGATGTTATTGTTGTGTAACCACTCCGCCACAGCCCATGCAGTATGAACAGGTGCTCGATCGTGTTGAAAGATGCAATTGCCATCCCCGAATTGCTCTTCAACAGTGGGAAGCAAGAAGGTGCTTAAAATATCAATGTAGGTCTGCGCTGTGATCGTGCCATGCAAAACAAAAAGGGGTGCAAGTCCCCTCCAGGAAAAACACGACCACACCATAACACCACAACCTCCAAATGTCACTGTTGGCACTACACACGCAGATGACATTCACCGGGCATTCGCCATATCCACACCCTGCCATCGGATTGCCACATTGTGTACTGTGATTCGTCACTCCACACAACGTTTTGCCACTGTTCAATCGTGTAATGTTGAGGCTCCTTACACCAAGCGAGGCGTCGTTTGGCATTTTCCTGCGTCATGTGTGGCTTATGAGGAGCCGCTCGACCATGGAGTCCAAGGTTTCTCACCTCACGCCTAACTGTCATAGTACTTGGAGTGGATCCTGATGCAGTTTGGAATTCCTGTGTGATGGTCTGGATAGATGTCTGCCTATTACTCTTTACGAACCTCTTCAAATGTCGGCAGTTTCTGTCAGTCAACAGACAAGGTCGGCCTGTACGCTTTTATGCTGCACATGTCCTTTCACTATCACATCAGAAACAGTGGACCTAGGGATGTTTAGGAATGTGGAAATCTCGCATACAGACTTCTGACACAAGTGACACCCAAACATCTGACCACGTTCGAAGTCCGGAGTTCCACGGAGCGTCCCATTCTGCTGTTTCACGATGTCTAATGACTGCTGAGGTCGCAGATGAGTACCAGACAGTAGGTGGCAGCACAATGCACCTAAGATAAAAAACGTATGTTTGTGGGGGTGTCCGGGTACTTTTGATCACATAGTGTAGAAGACACTGTTAAAATACTTATTGAAGCATGGTTATAAAGTTGATGACTCATTAGCATTCAACCAAACAGTGTATTTAAAAAGTGTTGTGAAAGCAAAACTGAATGAGGCCTGGCTCTGGCGATAATTTCATGCAAAAACTAGCTACTGATAAATGGATGGAACTTTTCAGTTCTTGTTAGAACAGAGAGCAATATTCCGAACTATTATAGATTGTCCAGTTATTTCTGTTTGTCTACCTATAATGCATGTGTGGAAAGAACTTTCTCCATGATGAATGCACAACAGACAGAGGCTGAAATTTAAATCCATTGGAGCAATTCTGATGGTTGAATATAATTTGAAAAGCAAGTGATGCTTGAGATTTCATGAATATCTGATGCAAA
Organism: Deroplatys truncata; assembly: GCA_030765065.1. Taxonomy (NCBI): domain Eukaryota; kingdom Metazoa; phylum Arthropoda; class Insecta; order Mantodea; family Mantidae; genus Deroplatys; species Deroplatys truncata. Next base: position 215,179,900 of record CM060978.1, read on the forward strand.
ACAATCTGTTGCTGAAGAAGATTTCATCTTCAGAAAAATATGACTGGTGTAAGACTAAGAATAATAAAACAACAAACTTACTTATACATTCAAATATGTCATTTGTAGTCCTTGCACATACATAGATTACAAAGTTTTTGTGTGTATTTTTTGACCACATAAAAATTAAGTAATAAATTAAAATACTTTGGGATATATTCGTAAATTCTTGTCCCAGACATATGGCAACCTCATTCACACCTTGTTTATATATCCTCACCACCAAATAAAGCTCACGGAAGAGCAAAATAATTTGTCTTTAACCCCACAACCACACATGCAGTCATCTTCTCATATATACACTGTTAATACATCTTGTTTTTTTTTTTTTTAATAGCTGAGTGATTTTTAGATTTGGTGTAGGTCTATCAAGTGTTTAATTTCCTTTACATTTCAAGTTTAGTGTTGAAAAAAGTGGTGCTAAAAGAGACAACGGAATTCATTCTGTGTGTAGCACTTTTTGCCTGTATTTCACTAAGTTACTCTGATTCACCAGTTGAAACACAACACAACTATGTGCAACCTACAGACAACGTACTTGGTATTAATGGTCAGTATGTGGATGACCATAAGTGAAGCAAACATTTAGGTACTACAAAACTAATAGATGGCGCTGTTTATGTGATGGAAGTTAACATGATCATCCTTTTCTATGCCCTCTGACTATTATGTTAACCAACAAAACAGAGCCTTATGCCCCATACTTCCCCACCATATTCCTTGTTTCATCATGCCCTATACCTTGCCAGGAGTGTAGTATTTGGCACCTGCAAACAATATAGCGCTTGTTGAAGTCCACTACACAACATCAAGTTGAAATGAATCCGAAATATATAAGTAGTATAGTTATTTAGATCAAAGGGAAATCCAGGATTATGGTTGTAGCACAACATGCTAACATATTAAGAAGCCGTCCCGGTTTAAGGGTAATTCAAATATTACATGCTGCACTTTGGTAGAAATTATGCTAGATGCTGCAATTTCATATTTCTTCTGTCTTTTGTTTGTATAACTACCACATTAGCTACTATAATGGCACTTTCATACTATAATTTTGTATTGTATTAATACAACAGGAGTATTATCACCATCAACATCATTAAATATACAGAAGATGATAGGTAAATCATCTACAAAGACTGCCAAAGGGAGAGTTTCAAAACAAGTCTTAACGTTTGAGGCCATAACAGACTAATCCAAAGTCATAAAGGAAGATTGTTATTTTCTTTTTCTCTTATTTTCTGCTATCTTTTGTGTTATATTTTTACCATATAGTTAGTTGTATTACCTATGTAACTTTTTCATCTGATAGACTGAAAGACAGGTCTCTCACACACACACATGCATGCACACAGGCACACATTCCTGTAGCTAGAAATGTGAGTGTTGTTGCTAAAATAACCATAGAATCCTGAATTAAGCTAACCATGATCTTTCCTATTATTTATTCTTTGTCCATAATGTATATCATTAAAGGAGACACAAACACCTCAATTGGAGTGTCAAAAGGACACTGTGATAATCTTCACATAAGTGCACATAATAAAACCTACTAACATTTCCAAAACTAATTCAGTACATTAAGTAACTTTTATCACAGCTCCAAAATTTGATGACTTAAAACTAGAACCTGGATTATAGGTAATTACACATTTTAATGTTACATATATATGCATAAATAAAATGCAAATTCTTACAAGCTAACAAATGTAGAATGTTGTACATACATTTTTCAATTTTTTTTTACATATTTGGTATAATATTACATATTTTGCACCATATTACATAACTTTACATGTTTTAATGCAGAATTATTATGCATTTTTACTTTCTGTACTACATATAGTAAGTAGGGGAATTATTTTATTCCACCCAAAAATGTTATTCCGAGATTTCACCGGAAATACATGTTTTGAGGCCCCTTGAATAAAAAAAAACATTTTTAGAAAAAGGTCTGTGTGTCTATGAACAGCTTAACTCAAAAACGAAAAGTTGGATAAATACCAAACTTAGTACTTAGGTTCGGTATCTTTCAAAGATGCGATACGAAGATTTTCAAGAAAATTCCCCACCCCTGACTACCCTTTACATGGAACAGTTTTCGAAAATGTTTATTTTCTCAAAAATGGCTGTAATGATTTTGATTAAAATGTCATATATTTAAGATATTTTCAAGACAAATGAAATGTATATCTTGAATTTTCTGGAAATGTCCCCAAAAGCCCTCTTCAGTGTGAATGGCTTTTGCATAACTGGTAAACCATAAGAGATAGATAAAATGTTTTTACACAAAAAAATGTACATCTTGTTAAAACATACAATTTATGTCATATATTTTTACTTTCTCTACTACGTATAGTAAGTAGGGGATGTATTGCATTCCACCCAAAAATTCGATACTGAGATTTCACTGGAAATACATGTTTTGAGGCCTCCTGAATTAAAAGAAAAGTATTTTTGGAAACATGTCCGCGTGTGTGTGTCTGTCTGTGAACAGCATAACTCAGAAACGAACAGTTGGATAAACACCAAACTTGGTATTTAGGTTCAGTATCTTCCAGAGATGCGACACGAAGGTTTTCAAAAAAATCCCCCCACCCCAGATTACCCTTTACATGGAACATTTTTCAAAAATGTTAATTTTCTCAAAAATGGATCTAACGACTTTGATTAAAATATCATATATTTAAGATACTTTCAGGACAAATAAAATGTATATCTTGAATTTTCTGGGAATGTCTCCAAAAGTGTTCTTCATTGTGAACAATGTTTACATAACTGGTAAACCAAAAGAGATAGACAAAATTTTACTACACAAAAAATGTAGATCACGTTCAAATACACAATTTATGTCATATACATTTTTTTTTGTTGAGTGATGTTGCTTGTTATTCCCTTAAATTTTCCAATACTTATACTTTTTCTCAAATTTTTACTTTCTCTACTATGTATAGTAATTAGAGGAAGTATTGTATTCCACCCAAAAATTCGATACAGAGATTTAACCGGAAATACATGTTTTGAGACCTCCTGAATCCAAAAAAAAGTATTTTAGGAAACATGTCCGTCTGTGTGTGTGTGTGTGTGTGTCTGTGAACAGCATAACTCAGAAACGAACAGTCGGATGAACACCAAACTTGGTATTTAGGTTCAGTATCTTCCAGAGATGCGACACGAAGGTTTTCAAGAAAGTCCCCCCACCCCGGATTACCCTTTACATGGAAGATTTTTCGAAAATTTTAATTTTATCAAAAATGATTCTAACGATTTTGATTAAAATATCATGTTTAAGATATTTTCATGACAAATAAAATGTATATTTGAATTTTCTGGGAATGTTTCCAAAAGCATTCTTCATTGTGAACGACTTTTGCATAACTGGTAAACCATAAGAGATAGACAAAATTTTACTACACAAAAAATGTAGTTCGCGTTAAAATACACAATTTATGTCATATACATTTTTTTTGTTGAGTGAACCATTTTCGAGATATTGCTTGTTATTCCCTTAAATTTTTCAATACTTATTTTCTCAAATAGGAATTCGTTATTCATTTTTTTTGTCTTGGATATGCAAAGAGTATTAATCTGTGGCAAAGAGAATGGTGCTGCTCCTAGCAACCAACTATTAAGTGATATGTATGTGCTTAAAGGCTACTGTATTTCTATATTGCCCTTGTAAATATATATTCCCCTTACATCTACAAGAAAATTACCAATAAGATAGAGTCTGCAAAGGTTTATCTCGATTAACATGATGTAGATGGAGAATAAGCGTTTGTAAAAATAGTTTGTACAAGAGTAGAGAAAGTCATGTTAGTGTAACACATCAGATTTTTTTTGTCCTGGTAATGCAAAGAGAATGGAATACTCCACATAGCAACCAGCTCTTAAAATATTTGACTATCGCTTAAAGCCTACCAATTCCCCTTGCATCTACAAGGAAATTAGCAATAAGATTAACATCTCAATATCTTGATTAACATGAAGCATATGGAGAATAAGCATTTGTAAAAATAGTTTGTACAAGAGTAGAGAAAGTCATGTGAGTGTAACACATCAGAATTTTCTTTTTAGTGGAGTGAACCATTTCAGAGATATTCCTTGTTATTTGTTTGAATTTTCCAATACTTTAACTTTCTCTCAAATAGGAATTTGTTATTTTATGTCCTGAGCATGCAAAGAAAATGGAATGCTCCACATAGCAACCAGCTCTTAAAATATTTGACTATCGCTTAAAGCCTACCAATTCCCCTTGCATCTACAAGAAAATAAGCAATAAGATTAACATCTCGATATCTTGATTAACATGAGGCATATGGAGAATAAGCGTTTTATAAAAATAGTTTGTACAAGAGTAGAGAAAGTCATGTGAATGTAACACACCATATTTTTTGGTTTATTTTGCACTTACATTTAATTATTATTATTACTATACAATACCGTAGCAAGAAAGGAAAAATAATTTGAATATTTTATTATTGTGCCGTTCATACATTGTGATCCCTCCCATAAATTTGTTACATTCAGGGTGAACTGCATGAGTTTGATGCAGAAAATGAGTGGTATACATAAAAGCAAGCATTGGCTTATATCTCACTTAATTCCGAGCAATTGCTCCAGTGTTGTATAAATAAAAAATGTTCTTAACTTCCTTGCAAGCAAATACTTGCTGACCTTGATCGCTGAGCTATTACTCATGATATGGTATAAATAAAAACAAGACTTGCTAGCTTTTAGTAAAATTGCTTGCTACTTTTTAAGGTACCTCAGCTTGCTATTGCATTTTAGTACCATGGCGGAGTTCACGATCTGATTCTTGAGTGGAAAATACAAATGTTATGTGTTGCATTCACATAATTTTCTCATTTCTCTTCTACAATTTTTACAAAAGCTTATTCTTGGTGTCCACTTTCTGTTAAGATAAACTTCCATTACACATTTATACATTTCAACGTAGGGATAAGATGAATGCAGTAAATTAAAGCATCAGTCAAATCTTTTGAAAATGAGTTGCTATTTGGATGTATTTGAAATTCCATTCTTTTTGGATGACTGTGAAAGAAATAAAAACAAAAAATCTGTCATGTTACATTCACCTTGATTTCTCCACTCCTTCTACAAACTATTCTCTATTCTTACAAAAGATTATTATTCTAGTTGACCCAAATAAACTTTCAATTTACCTTTACATATTTTGTTGTAAAATACAGTAGGTAAAATGAGTTACACTTTTAAACGGTGTGTAGCTGTATGAGGGGTTTGAAATTCCATGCTCTTTTGCAAGACCACAAGAAAAAATGAATAACTACTTCCCATTTGAAAATTCAGAGCAATAACAAGAAATATCTTGAAAATTATTGACTTAAAAAAAAAAAGCTTTGACATAAATTGTGTGCCTTTAATGAAACCAACATTTTGTGCAGTAATATTTTGTCTACCACTTATGATTTACCAATTATACAAAAGTCATTCAGAATGAAGAGGACTTCATAACCTGTGCATAAAAAATTCAAGATATACTTTTGACATGAAGTTACGTTAAATATTGAGGCAGCATTTTTAACGTTTAAATGGTATCATTTTAATTGTATAATATAAAATAAAACAACAGCCCGCCTTAAAGCAATGTGTATATAATAATATATAAAGTGTATCTAACAGTCATTGTATTATGTTTATATTATTATGTACATGTGTAATAATGTTATGTGAATGTATTACGTAGTTATAACAATGTATGAGCTGTAAGAATAGAAAAGTAGCAAACAGAATTATAAAGTAGAAGCCGAAAGTTGCTAACTTTGAGACAACAATAAATCAGAAAGTTTAATAATGCTACTAATAATTCTTGGAACAATAATGTAATATTTAAATCAATTTATAAATAGCCAATCAAAAACTAGAAAAAAGCTTACGTTAAATAAAAGCATTCTATTGTAGTAGGCTTAGCCAATCAGAGACTTGAAATACAGAAATTGTACAAATTCAGGTGGGAGACGCTACAAGATAGCGTACCCAGTCAGTTAGATTAGGTATGTGTTCAGTGTGAGACATGAAATTTTATTGCGGTGAGAATAATATAAAGTTTACGTGTTAAAAGTGCAATGAATAATCTCACAGCTCTATAGTAGGATATATCAGTGAAGTGTTATTTAATTGTGTGTAGGATTAATAAAACAAAGTACAATACAAATTATTATACTTCAACTTATCACAATTCATTGAGTTAACCTTACATTATATTGGCAGCTTTCTTTGATCTAATCTACATAAAGATTAAATGGCGAAAATTATGAATTCAGAAGAAACTGAAATGGAAGTGAAATTACAGAAGCAACAGAAAGAATAACACTAGAAGTACTTACCCAAAAACTCCAGAAAGTAACATAATATACCATTTAATTACTTCATTACCTAGCGTATGGCAAAACATGATGAAAATAATTTCATTGAAAATGACTACTAGCGAATCAAAAAACATCAGACATCTCATTTTTTTTAACGTGCTTGCTCTAGTTTAAAAAATGTGTTCTAAATGTGATCTCTCTGCTTGTAGGATTGCAAAATAAAACCGTACTCTTACCCCTTGTATCATAAGCTACTATTGTATTATTTAAAATCTGTATCTGTATTAGGTTTATTAAATTTAGACTATGAATTTAAATATATGAATACTTAAGTGCAGCAAAGATTTGAATTGCATACTGACAGAAGAATAGGCATGTTTGTTTACTCAGCTTATGTGCCGTGGCTTAGGTCTCTGAGCAATTGCTTGGTAGGTGATAATAGCTCAACAAAGAGGGGGAATTTTTATTTATATCACTGAATGATTGGTTTTGGTATGCATCATTGACTTCTTACAGAGTTAAGCGATCTCTCAAAAAAAAAAACCACACACGCACGCATGCACACACACGAGGGTTGGAACTTAAATAGTGGCAACACTGCTGTAGAGACGCTATGCAACGGAATCTAATAGCACACGTTAGTTACACACCTACCTTAACTCAGAGCAAATGGACCCTCCCTTCCCACTTCACCTGTGTGCGCACAGTCGAGAGAAACAGAGTCACTTGTGCGCTAGCAGTCTAACGTAGTGTTGTCATGATGTTTTCGAAACAGGAACAACGGAGTTGGATCAAGATTGAATGTGTCAGAAGTCGTACAGCACGACAGTGTCATTAAGGTTTTCAAGAGGCTTGCGAGGAATCTGCATTGCCTTACAGAACAGTGGCACGTTGAGTAAAAGTCTTCAACGATGGTTGGCAAACTGTGGCAGACATGCATCGGACAGGTCGTCCTAGTGTCAGTGAAGAAGTGCATGCTCTTGCCGCATTGCTGGACAGTGATCGACGCCAGATGAAACCGGATTAGCGCATACGACTATGCTTCACATCCTGAAGGTACGCCTCGGCATGCAAAAAATTGCATCACGATGGATTTCGCATGATTTGACGGAAATGCAGAAATGGTTGCATTACGATGCTGCTAGGACGTACTTGGAGCGCTATGAGCGCAAAGGAGAGGTTTTCTTACGCGATATCATAACGATGGATGAGACATGGGCCAAATCGTATGAGCCAAAACTGAAACGCCAATCGAACGAATGGCGTCATTATGGGTCGCCACGAAAATCAAAAGTTCATCAGATCCCCAGCAATGTGAAAGTTATGGTGGTTCTCGCGTACGACTGTGATGGTGTTATCCTAATGCATTACATTTCTCCACGGCAGACCGTCAATGCACAGCATTACCGTTCGTTTTTGGAGCACCACCCGCGACCAGCTGTGAGAAAGAAGCGGCAACACTTTCTGCAGAATCCACCATCACTTTCCACGACAATGCTCGGGCGCACACAGTGCAAGCTGTGGCTGATTTGTTTGGTTGATGGGATTGGGAAGTGCTGTACCATCCACCATACTCCCCGGACTTAAGTCCTTGTCATTTGATTTGATTCCGAAGATGAAGGAACCACTTCGTGGCATTCGCTTCAGAACGTTCCAGAGATTCGTCAGGCAGTAGACAGCTCCATTCACACTATCACAGAACAGGCTCAGCTAAAGGTATACTACGACTTCCACATCGCTGGCAACGGGTTATACACAACGCTGGTGACTACACTGAAGGACAGTAACGGTTGCTAACATGTAACTCTTTTGTATCGGCTGTAAATAAATAGTTGCCACTATTTAAGTTCCAACCCTGGTATATATAAAAAAGTATATTGTCAGACCAGAAGCATGACAACAGAATATTTTGAAAAGTATATTAAGTATATTATAATTAATTGTGCATCCGATTCTAATGTAACTTTGGTTATATATTATGTGCATGTTTCTGAAATGGATATTACATAAAATCCGGGCCCTATTCATAACAGTAACATCTTTTAATGAAGAACTACTTCACTGCATGAGAAATTAGTGCAGTATTCTCATGGACATCTATAGGGTGAGCCAAAAAACTACAAACTGCCTGCGCTGTGTTTTTCCTGTCCTTGGCACTCGTTGCCATCTGCCGCTATCATAGAAAGGCACGGATGAAACCATACATTTTTAAAACTACATGGATAGTGATGAATAGTTTCCTAAAGAGGTGCCAAAAATGTATGGACAACGACGGTGGCCAGTTTCAGCATTTCCTTTGATAAGGTTGGTAAGCAAAGCCTTTAAAAGTAGTTTTAAAAATGTTGTATAGTTTCATCTGCGCCTTTCTATAATAGCAGCAGACGGCAACGAGCGCCGAAGACGCAGACAGGAAAAACACTATGCAGGCGGTTTGTAGTTTTTTTGGCTCACCCTGTATAACTGAATTTCACCAGAATGCAACATGAGAGTTTAATGTCCCTTATGACAATTTAGACCTGTAGAAATGTCCTTAAGTGGAAATGAACACTCAAATGCGAGCAAAATCCACAATATTGAGGTTTAACCAACATTTGTCTTCTCAGGAAAGGAGTAGATCCCTGGAAAAACAAAAATGTTATAAAATTCATCCTAAATAGATTTCAGCTTGGGTATTAACGTTAGAACAGAAACATATACACACACTATAGACGTGGGCATGACAGTATGTTTTCCACAAACTTGAAAATGGGAGGTCTGCATTCATATTCTATCAGAACCATCCTACCTGACCTTTTTTCAGTTTTCCTCAGTCCTCATAACTAGTAAATGCAGGGAAGTACCCTAAACTTTGTCCTGGAATGCTTTCTTCTCAATTGCGATAATTTCATTTCATGTTTCATTAGTGTCTGTGTGGTGGAGTAGGCAATAATAATGGGTGTTAATATAATATTATGCCAAGAATGATGGAAAGGTATATTCAGTGCAAAGTAAAATATTTTATATGCTCCATTCACATGACTTTCTCTACTCACTTTCCTACAAGCTATTCTTATAAAAGCTTATCCTATCTATTTCTTCTTAATTGGGATAACTTTCATTACAATTCACACATTTTGTTGTGGCATAAGGAGGATACAGTAGACTAAAGCAATAGTCAAATTTTTAAAAAGTGGATCGCCATATAATGGCTTTGAAATTCCATGCGCTGCATGATCATCTGAAAAACAAATAGTGACTTCCGCTTGAAAACAGTATATCTAGAAATGGTTAAAGGCTCAAAAATTTTTATTTGACATAAATGGTGTCCTTTAACCCAATTGTGTCATATTTAAATGCCTACTCAATCTAACCAAAAAATCAGATTTAAGTACCCTAGCAGTGAGGGAGGTAACAGCTTAATACTTAACAACTGAAAGTGCAGTTGGCATCTGCGATGCATGCTTGAAAACAGTATATCTAGAAATGGTTAAAGGCTCAAAAATTTTTATTTGACATAAATGGTGTCCTTTAACCCAATTGCGTCATATTTAAATGCCTACTCAATCTAACCAAAAAATCAGATTTAAGTACCCTAGCAGTGAGGGAGGTAACAGCTTAATACTTAACAACTGAAAGTGCAGTTGGCATCTGCGATGCATGCTTGTTTAGCAAGTCCTTACAAACACCACTAACTGCAGTAAAAGGATGGAGAACAGGGTTATTGTCATTTTTAGTACAATTCCAGTCACACTGTTTTTTCTGCATAATACAAATGTTTTTTGAAGAGCCTGGCACGTCACCATTTTCATAATTACTTTCCTCGCTGCTTTCTCCACTAGATTCATTATCATTGTCACTAGAACTTTCTTCAATCTCTGTTTCATACTCAGAAAAATCACCACTTTCACTATCACTCTCAGTACACTTGTATCCGTTTTCTCAAACGGATTCTTTTCATGCCCAAGATGGCTGCTTATGTGAGTGCAGGAAGAATGAAATGTATTTTCCTGGGTTGAAACACAATTGGTAAGGTCATACTGCGAGAACTACAAACATATGTCAGTGCTTCATTTGAAATGTATGCAAATGACAACTGCAAGGAGAAGGAACCTAGTAAGATTTTGTTTATCTCTTATGGTTCATCAGTTATACAAAACTCTCCAGATTGAAGAGGACTTCAAAGGCTATTCCTAGAAAATTCAAGATATACATTTTGTTATGCAAATATCTTAAACATATGATGTTTTACTTAAAATTGTTAGTCATTTTTGAGAAAATAACAAATGAAAATTTTACCAATGAAAGGGTAGATTGAGATGGAATGATTTGCTTGAAAATTTTTGCATCACATTCTTGGAAGATATCAAGATTTCCTTTTTGGGTGACACATATGTGCATGCGCACGCACATCAAACACATTGTGTGTCATCTTTTCTGGTGAAATCTTGATATAATATTTTTGGTTGGAATGCAATATTTCCTCTACCTACTACAGGTAGGCAACAGAAAATGTAAAAAGCGTGAGGCTTTTACAAAAAGGTATGCTTTACCCATTCTAAGATGTAAAAAGTTATTAAATTGCATATCTCTACATATTGCCTCATTTTCTCATTCATGTTGTCCTTTTATTGGCAACAATGAAACTACAGTAGCAGTTTTATCTCAATAGAGTAAAAAGTAATGAACTGAAGCAGGTTTTGGGGAAAAAATGTATAGCATGCTCTCTTTAACTTTTTAAGAGATGCCGATACAAGTGCTTTGCTTATATTCTAGATTCTGCTGAACTGCATATAACCTTCTGTAGCTTAGTATGACAACTAAGCCATAACAGCATGCTCTACTTACATTTACAAAATCTCCTCCCTGTATCATGAAATCTTTGATCACCCTGTGAAATATTGCTCCTTTGTAGCCAAGTGGCACTCCATCTCTTCTGTATTCCCCTGTGCAAAATTCCCTAAAATTTTCACATGTTTTTGGTACAACATCAGCAAAGAGCTCAAGTATCATTCGTCCAATTTCCTGGAAAATTTAAACAAGTTGGTATGAAATAAATTAAACTCCTGAAATGCACACATAGCCAGTGTCCAGGTACTGACACAATATTTTCTCCACGATTCCTGCGCAGTGAACAATGAATGTATAAGATGCATAAACCTTATGATAGTGTAACTTATCAGAGTGGAATTTTATTGGGTCATATTCTCTTTTATTAGTAGCCTTTAAGTGCTATATTGGTCACATTCAATTTTATGGTTAATTTTGTTTTTAGCACTTTTATTTCAATTTTCGCTTAAGCTTATAACAAAGACAATGACGAGATTTGAACTCAACCACTACAAGGATTAATCCAAAATCGACTTTCTGAGAACCGGACTAAAAAATGTGTTCACATTTTCACCTCTCAGATGATTCCTCAGGGTGATCATTAGAATGATGGGTAACCGAGTGATTTAGGCACCTATATAAGATGGAACATTTTTACTAATTCTTGCACTTGGAACATTAAAGCGTATGTGGGGTATAGTTCAAGAAATAGCTGTTGTAATGCTTAAGTAAATGGACGCATTTACTTAAATAATAAAACTGACAGCACTATATCATCAATTCTACTGTTTCGATTGTGCACTGGCTGGCATTGAATATAATCATATTAACAAATCAAAATACTCGCTTTGAGGTTAGACTACAATCCGAACATGATACTCTACATACAATAATTTGTAAGAAAAATCGTTGTCTATAAACGGAATAATGTCCTGTCCATAACCGGAATAATGTCCAGGTAAGCAAGTAAAATATTGATACTGATTACGTCTATTTTATATTTCTGTTCCAAAGAACGTTGCGAGTTACGTACATGCACCTTACCGTTGTTCCAACACTGATGTCAAAAAACACAACCGGATTATTTGGGTTTCGCAGTTGTGACTGAATCTGATTCCATGTAGGCATTTTTCACTATATTATGAGGGCTTACTGTTAGAATGATTAAAATCTAATCCTCCCGCCGGGAAAGTTTGTTTACACTATACAACGCAACATACGGTTAAAACACATGTTGGAGTTGGCTAGCTTGGTGTTTGTGCATCTTGCAGTGTCACCAACGATGCTCCGCCGAAAACTTTAAAAACTGATTGGCCAAAGCCTTCGAGCACTTCGAGCATGTTTGGCATTTGGCCATGGTACTGCGAGGCTGTGCTAAGAATCAGAAGAAATTGGTACAAATTAATAGTTTTGATTAGATTAGACTAGATTGCATTCTGTGAATTCACTAGCAGCCACAAAGGCTTGTGAACATAATGTCAAGGAAATGTAAAAAAATTACTTATAAACATAAATATTACACAGAATATAGAACATTTGTAATAAAATAGATACACGATATGCGTGTCAAGGAAATGTACAATATAGTTACATATATACATAAAATACTACATAGAATATAGAACATTTAAAATAAAATAAAGACATATTTTATACAAAATGAAACAAATCAGGTGTAACTTTGTACAAAATAGAGTACCTCCCTTCCGTTATAAGGTTAACATATTTATAGATAAGAACAGTTATTTTAATTTTCATAAGGCTTGTACGTTTGTTCGTCTCATCATTTTGTTCTATTTGGTTTGTAATGCATAGCAGTTACTGTCAGTTCTTAATATACATACATTTAAATGACTTCATTAATTCTAGAGCAGGCAATTGGAAAACTGGCAATTGTCATTAATATTACTAATATTACTTAGAGAGTATTATCATCAGGATAATTTGTCATTCAGATAATCTTGTACAGAATAATATGCTTTTGAGCATAGGTACTCTTTAACAACAGTTTTAAAGACATTGAAATTGTCAACTTTTCCCTTAAGATCATTAGGGAGAGTATTAAATATTTTTATGGCCTCATAATATACACCTTTCTGGAAGCAAGAAAGCTTTGCACTGGGATGATAGATGTTACCCTTTTGTCTAGTGTTTATCTCATGGATTTCCATGTTTATAATAAATATGGTTCGATTGCACAAATAGAATTTTAAGATTGAAAATACGTACTTGCAAGGTAGGGTTAATATCTTCAGTCTTCTAAAAATATGTTTGCAAGAGCGTCTGCTACGGGTGCAGACTTGACTTGACTTGACATCTGAAGGTGTCTGCACTTTTTTTAAAACGAAGTTGATTACACATCTGAATTGAACACAAGTGGCCAAGCGATTTCCTTTATTGCCCTAGAAATTTTTAATGTTTTTAATTTGTTTGCTTTTTTGTCACTTTAACTTGTTTGTTACGTCATGACTACAGCGTAGTTACCTTTCTGGTTACTGTTTGCTTTAGATTTGTTCACAGAGTTTTATAATGTTACAAAAATATAAAATTGTTTTACAGTACAGTACAACTGCGGTTGGTACTTCTTGCATAATTCTATCTATTCATTCACTAGCTTCATTGAACCATTGATAATCTTAGTCAAGTTACCTGTAGTTTCGGACACAATTCTGTATTTGACATTTATAATGACGTTGCAAATGTTGCATACAAAAGGAGTTTTGCTGAGTAAATATTTATGAACAGGTTCAGTGTGTCCGATATAGGCTTGGGAGATTTTTAGAATAACAATTAGGGACACTCGTTGCCGCCGCCACCACCACCACCACCACCACCGTTTTTGAAGGCTGGGGCAAGACCCTCTGATTGGCCGGAGCGGTTTTGTAAATATGGACTTGTATGGTCGATGTATATTTGCATCAATTTTAGTGTATTTGTACTCTGTATTGAAATCTTAAAGAAAAGACCAGGGTGATTTTATATTGAAGTATATGCATAAAACAATATTTTTACACGATTTATTCATTTCCAAAACAAAATTATTATAATATACAATTAATCGTCTGTATTCCGATGGACCATCATATTTCATACTTCCAAATTCTAGCTTGCATCATTCTTAATGTCATAAAAACTGACAAGCCGCACTGTAATTCAGTGTGATTTTAATTTCACACTTCAAATTCAAACAACATTTACTGCTTTCAATGCACCATTTTTTGTTCGAAACTGAAAACACTCTCTATATATAGTGGTATGAACCAGGAACATGCATTGAATATGACATTAACATACTCATGTTGGGTATATCCAATTAAATGTGATCACTGAAAAATTGTTAATTGCTTTTCAGATTATTCCAATTTCGAACTATTTAATGAGTTTAAAGTATCCTGAAACACATAAATCTCTTCACAAAAGAAAATCGATTATACTTTTCGAGCCCAACACATTCTTTACTAAAGCTTCCACTTTGGTTCTGCCATAGGTCAATTTACTTATGCTACTGGGAGTCGTCACCAAACACGTGCCGAATAAGTTACACATTGCAGTCGAAACTTATAAATAAGGCGCCATTTAGGAGGGACAAGGGGGTCAGTTGCCTCACTGGGTTACGAGAAATAATTAGGCTGCTTTGCTCTACCAAAAGAAAAAATATGACAATTGCACTTTTTAATACAAATATTTCACATTTGAGCAGCAACAGATGATTTTCTTTTAGGCTAAATTTGTCGTTAAAATTCACATGAAAATTTGGGAAACTGCTTCAGGAAATTTTGCCCCTCCTCTAAGCAGAAACTAAATGACGTTCCTGCTAAGATTAAATTTTACATTGTGGTAACACACTGGGATTTCACTCGCTGTTACTGACTGTTCTTCATTACTATTCGTCCTCACAATGAAAGTTGTCATTTTCTGCTTGGAAGAAGACTGCACTGTACTTATATGATAGGTTGTAGAAGCGTGTTTCGAATTGGATTCACCGCCATCTGCAACAAAAAACTCAGGATTGCAAGTGTTGCATTGCGCTTTGAAACTGTTATTTTTCATGGTCGATAACCACAAATACTTTTCTTATTTTTCTATTTTGTTAAATAAACACAAAGTCTCATTTTCTTTGAGGAGGAAGTATCCATTTTCTTTCAATAAGTAGTAAGGAACAAACAATACAACCATAACAAGCCCCGCAAACATCTCCCCTATTCGCGGTCTGCCTGCAACACGATTTGGCCACACGACCCTGTGAGGTGACCATGCACACAAACATGTACAGTATTTTTCAAAACATCACGGCCTCGACTCCTAACCCTCCCCAGGTAGGTAGAGCTTTGAGGATTAGTTTTACAAGGTTTGCGGTTTAAAGTAAACCTCACAGTTGCCTAGTCTTTAGTGGTTGTTAAACAGCGGAGAGCGATTCTCGGTACCTCTTCCAATGACGCAGATATTTTTATTTTCACGGGGGTCTCTCGTATAATTTATGATACCAAACAATAGTTGTGGTGCCAAACACACCAGACTTAACAAGCGCAGTTGTCATATCCAGCAATTTTTCAACATTGGTTTGACTCTCTTGGACTTTTTTCTATGTATATAGTCTACAAGGATGTACCAACTACATCACGAAATCTGTATCACTTTTAGCAGTGCAATTTCTAGCTAATGCGCAGTTTTCCATGCATCAAAGACTAGAAGCTTGTGTTGTAGCGAATGGCAAACACTTCGAACATTTGTGACCGTGACACATTTCATGAACTGGAAAACAGTTGAAGGTATATAATTCCCAAATTACTCTTTGGTGCATTTAAGTGTGTGTTTACATTTAAGGAATAACACTTAAATAGTGATTAAGTTTAAGTTTTTTAATTAGAAAAATGCTGTTAACACCATTGTTCTTGTAATTTAATTTACTATAACTTCTGCTATAATGTTACATATAAAATACAATAATACTAAAACATTTTTATTCGATATAATTCCATTTAGCTTCCTATGAGTTAAGGCTGGTTCGTAATAACTTGAGAAGGCCCACTAAAACGGAAACGAGAATGAGAGGCAATGTAATATTCAAGATTTTGGTTCACAATAGACGGTAACGAGAGTGGGAATGTATATCAATGATAATATTGATCACAAAGTGAAAAGTCGATTTTGTACTTTGGTATTTCATTTGCTTTTAACTGACCAATGATATTGTTCGCCTACTTCTAATTTAGCAACGTAGGTTAGCCAACGTCAAAGTTCCATAGCGTAAGCATTATCTAAATGCACATCCATTACATTTCCGATACCTCTAGTCCTACCAAGCTTCTATTACTTTATTTAATGGCGTACATTAAAGTTGTTTGCTGTTCTGCGTTAATTTCTACTGCTTTGTTTTACTATTCTTTGTAGTTTTTGAGGCAATAGCCAGTTTTGAGTTGCATATAAGCAAACTACAGATCACCCTTTCACTAGAAGCACAAATGCTCAATGGATCTGTGGGTGTCGGCGTCTGAGGTTAGAACGCACATATCCTACTAGAATTTCTTCCACTTTCATGCTTCCAGCTTGCAACTGGAGAGAGCACTAGCGGCTGTTTCATGTCACGGTTGCTTAGAATAACCTCTACGCTGAAGAGTCTAATATGCACAATGTAGATCTAATATGCCATGCCTGGGAAAGAGAACGAGAAAGTTAAAAGTTGGCTAAGCCTTCTTTCTCGTCCCCGGAAAACTTCCTGCCAATTATTGTGAATGCTCTCATTAAAATACATGTATTCCAACTTTGTCGTTTTCGTTCTGGTTACCGTTATCGACGGTTGTGAAGCACCTATAGTTTTATTAGCCCTTCAATCTACCAAAATAGTCTGCATCACTATAAGAATAGGGGACATTTAAAGAAGGACCGAACTAAGTTTTGAAAGACTTCTAACAATAAAATATACACAATTCTGAGTACAATGTTGAAAACCGCGTCGTTCTACGACCTCTCATTTTCATTCCGGAAGCAATTTTATGCTTAATGCTCAAGCAGTGACGACATGAGGCTAGGATCGCGCCAGACTACTGAATGTCACTTGCATTAGTTCGCCTTGCGTTACATTTAATTCCTATTATGTTGTGATTGTAGCACAGTTTTTCTTTCCTAGTGCTCTCTAAGGTATTAGGTTAAGAATGCCTGTGTGCAGTACTTGTAGTTGTGGAAATAATTCTGGCGTAAACAGAAATTTTGGTTATTAATCATTCCCTGATAGAGGATAAGAATCAACATATGTACAACAAGTGGATTGCTGCTATGAAACGCAAAAACTTTATGTCAACCAAAAATGCTAGGTTATGTGGAATTAATTACAAAGAAAGTGATTTTAATGAGTGGGAGTTATAAAAATACAGTGTTGAAATACAGTGCGAGTAGGGAACTGAAACGTTTAGTGGTATAAACGGCGCTAATGTTAACCCAAGTTTAACTGCTGAGGAAGGCGAATCTTCAGGTGTAAATGATGAAGATTATAAACCGAATGAGTATTTGAGAGAATACAGTGGAGATGGAGAAGAAAATGTAGGTATGTCCAGAAAATAATATTTCTGTTTGTATGTGTAAATGCTCTCCTTGCACTATCAGCATTTGTAACACATGTGGTGCGTCTGTCGCTGAAAGAAAATCTAACACACGAGGGGTATTAAAGCGAATTATAGTTCACTGTGCAAAGAGGCACATCTTTGAGTGGCTTAGGAGGCGAAAGTGAAAGTCTGAAAAGTAATGCGTGCATAGTTTCAGGCATGTATATTTGCGAAATGATTAGCTGTTTCTTGGCATTTTAAAAATTAATACAACTATAATTTTTCTGAATCATAATTTCATGCACTTGTTAAACGTTTGTTTTCCCTTCTGTTCACAAAGACTGGTTAAAAGAAACAAAGCAATTTTGCAATTGCCATTAATGATTCAAATTTACGTTTATGTGGGGATGAACAGTACGTCTCCCCAGAATTTTCTGCTAAATATGTGACATTTCTATAATGAATTTGGCAACAATAAAATATCAGACTTCATAATTGTATAGAGAGAAACTGTAAGTGGTAGTATTGAGAAAACTGCTTGCGAATATATACATACTTCTATGAATAAAAACCTGTCTATGAAATTGTTCCTGAGGACAGACACTTCTTTTGACGAAAAAGATATTTCCACATATACACTATGAATATGATGTAGGACATCTTGCTAAATCGCTTATGAAAATATTCAAAGCACTATGGTGACCACGTATTCCCATTGCAACTTAACACTATGACTGATCAGCTGCTCCGGCAGATTCAAGAATACTGACTAGCAGCATGACGCAACCACAGTGCGCTGCCGGTGTGGAAAATACCTGCAGATCCTGAACGGTAAGTCGTACATTGTTCCGGTTTTCAGCATTATTATGCATAACCCAAGACGCTGTAAAATATTAAATAAAATATACCTAACTTTTTAGTTCAGTCCTCCTTTAAGGTGGCAGCTTAAGTGCCTCACCCTGTATAGGTATGTAAATGATCTTTGTATATCGACAATGGCAGGGAGCCTAGTGATAGTTAATATTAATTCAGGAGTAAAATAATGCTGCCCAATTATCCAGCTTTATTTTCTATAGGTACAATATTTATAATAATAAAGTCATAAATTAATGACAACAAACATTAGACGAACATTTTCAAAATAAATAATTTGAACTTAGATAACTTTCTGTAGACGACCAAATCATATGTGCTGCTACAGTGAATGATTTTCTGAAAGCCTCTGCAATTAAATGAACTAGAAAAACAATATAATTTAAACATTTCGAATAACAAAATTCACAATGGCATCCCTGGGGAAAAATCGTATAGGATGTAAAATAGTACTTCACAATAAAATCATAGAACAGGTTACCAGTTTAAATTATTTGGGCTACAATATTTCGTGTGGATATAGGAATGACATAGACATAAAACTAAAAGCATTTCAAGCAATGCTAGAACAATGAGAAGAACATCAAAGATTAAAACAAGAAGGGCTACACAGTTAAAACTGTACAAAACAACAGTACCTGTTAGAAATGAAAACTGGGTTGTAAGAAGGCAGGACAGAGGAAGAATTGAAAACTCAGAAATGAAATTCCTCAGAACATTAGCTGAATATAGATTATCAGACCAGAAGAGAAGTATATTCTAGATAAGAGAGGAACTACAAATCTACAACTTTTTGAGCATATCTAAAGGAAATTAAGAAGCGACTGATATCAACAAAAATGAGAAAGCAGATAGCAGATTTCGAAAATTGTTTTCAGTTATCTACCCTAAGGTTACAGACACAAAGGCAAACCGTTTGTAAGATGGCAACTTTAATGATGTCGGAACAAGCCGATAGCCAAATCCGTGTTGTAAGAGATCTTGAACTTTCTGCGATTAGTTTGTGAGGTATTCCTCTTTCAGAAGGAACTTTATATAATTTTGTATAACTGTAAACCATAAGAGATGTAAAAAAACGTACTACACAGCAAAACACATTAAAACATAATTTATTTCAAATAACGCTTTTGTTGCATTGGCCATTTCCGAATTATTCATTGCTAATAATATGAATTTTTCCATACCTATTTGCATTTTTAAATGCTGCCAACATTCAGCTGTTTCTCGAAATGTCATGAAAAATACGGAATTTCAAGGTCAGTGTACAGCGACCTGTTTTTATACACTAGACTACCTCTTTTCTCTTACGACTTACAACGAAAATTGTGTAATGAAAATATTTCTGCAAATATTTAACTGATTTAACACGGAATAGATAGAAGAATAAGATTATTTATTTATAGATATAACATTAAATGATAGTGGGTAGAGAAAGTTATGAGGATGTAACACATCGGAATTTTTGTGATATCTCCGCTATAATCAGAATTTTATTGAGAAATGCGTGTCCTCAAAATATGAAGTAATGGTTAGTTTACTAGACGAGATGAACGTCAAGCCATTTTTCGCAACATTGCCAAAAGCAAGTAAATTCAAATACTTGTATAGCTAGTGCTTATCCTCTAGAACACTTCTTCAATAATAATCAGCTCATTTTAGTTACATGCAATTCGTTCTATTAGATATTCAGCGAATAAAATCACCGGAAGAGTAAATCTACTGTCTAGTGGTTAATGATACGGCTTCTCAACAGATTTCGGCTGTTCCGGCTGAGACGGGGAACTTTTCTATAGCCGGAATCATTCCCTATCCCCCACATAGTCTAGAAGTATGAATGTTGATTGAATGTGAGTGTGTTTAATAGTAAATTATAAAACCAAGTCACGCTCACAGACACATGCACATTTCTAAAAAACATTTTTCGATTCGGGGTCTTAAAACGTGTATTTCCAGTGAAATGTCGACATCAATTTTTGGACGGAACGCGATAATATGGCAGAGAAAGTAAAAAAGAAAAGAAGAAGAAGCCCTCGACAGGAACGCTTAGGGCGTGCACCAACATAGAGTAAGCTCTACTTTCGTAGTAAACTACCTTTAAATTCAACAGTCGGCGACTTCCATGTGAGAGTAAACTACTTCAGATGTACTTTACTCATTTCAGTAGTCGGGGAGGTAAGTACTATAGAAATAAATGTCGAAAAGCACAGCAATGTACTATGTCACTACGGAAGTAAATAGATCATCTGTATTTAATATAGATAATATAATAAATATCGAAGAGCACTGTCATGCACTATGTCACTACGGAAGTAATTAGAGCATCTGTAATTAATACAGGTTAGAATTTAATCTCGCGATCTGCATGGAATAACTAACTGTCGATTGAACTACAATATCCTATCGTATACGGGATGAAAATATTTTTACTGTCCATAATTACTTAGATTACATTGATGATGTCGACGAAGAAGACATGGAGAATGAGATAGTGCTTACGATACGAAAAAGGCAATATCCATATGATACGGAGAGAAAGGGAGAGAGAGAGTTCCAGGAATGTTTTGGTGTTAGGAAGAATCCTTACATTAATTTTAAACTTACCTGGAGAGCATTTCCAAGAAAACTCAGACAAGAATTTAATTGTATCCTGCAAATTGCAATTATAGTTAAATACCCTGCAAGTGTTTCCTACCGGAAGATTAAGATAGTTGCAGGCAATCTTAAGTAATAGTTAATCGTAGGACTGCCAATCGTATCTTTCATCGTTTTAGTAGTAGGAAAATGTCGATTGAAACCCGCTTTTTTTATCAACTCCTCAATTAACATTTGATTAATCTCCCTGGTCCATCTATATTTAAATCAGTTGTTAATCCTTGGCTAATGAAATATTGTTAAATTTTACGAGGATGCTGTATGACATTTGGTTTGATCCCCGTCATGCGTAAACTGTGTAACTTCTTAATGATTTGATTTAGGAAGATGGAATAAATGTTAAACATATTTTAATTGTTCTACGGAAAGATGTGTTACTCGGGATGTTGTATGACATTTAGTTTGAGTCCTGTCATGGTTACAAATTATAACTTCTAAACTATATGGGTTAGAAAAATGAAACACGTTAACTACTCTACAGTGATATATGCCCTCGATTTGTTGTATGACAGTTTCGACCACCATGATGTGTAAAAATATTAACGTTTGAATTAATTGGTTCGTAGAACTATAATGATGAAATATAGTTTTAAAACATATGTAAAATATTCCGAAGTAATTAGGATATAAAAGGTTTATGTTAAATAGCACATTATTTTAGAGCGCTCTGGTTGAATGCTAATAATGCTAATAATAATAGTAATAATAATAATAATAATAATAATAATAATAATAATAATAATAATAATAATAATAATAATAATAACCCAGGTAACGGTAACTGAAAGAACATAGACGAGAGAAACAAAGCCCATAACCAAAGAATAAGACAACTATGGACTCAGTGGAAAACAAAGGAACGTCTCTAAGTATTCTGTGTAATTCTATATAGGCTCATTCGGATATAATAATAATAAGGTTATATAAAATCTCCCTTGGTAAATATTATCCCTCACTTCACACTGTGTAAATTGTAATAAAAACTTCAATTTTTTCACCTGATATTGAATCTATTCATCCATATGAAGCCACTTTTAACTTCTTTGCCTAATATGACATTGGGAGGAAGGTTTGGAAACTGAGTGATTTAATATGTTTTGCAATTGAAGATGTCCATGGATGCTGCGTATCTTGTAATAAAATAATTGGAATTAATACATTTGAGATAGATCTAGTTGTTTGTCTTGAATAATTCCATATATCACTAAATTGTTTGATGTGTTTATAAATGTGTCTCAATACATTGGTGCCAAGACTATTTGAGTAGAGCTGACTACATACTTTGAGACAGGGGAAATGCCATGTATTTTTGACGTAACTTCTAAAGTAATTCTGTTGGAATGACGAAACCAACTTTAAGGGACACTAGTAGTGAATTTTTAGGTGAAAAAGACAAAATTTTCGATTTTTGAATTATATTTTATGAATATTCTAGACACTTGGGAATCAGTTTGACCAAAATATTTTAACTGTCCGCCATTTTTAAAAGCCCAACGACTTGTTTAAACCATCCGTGCGCTCCCTTTAAAATTTCACTGGACCCGTCCACTTCCTATTTCTATATGTAAAGCATCATGATTTCCTAATTTCTGTATGTTTTTCAATTTATTTGGCCGCGTTTTAGGATCACATGTAATTGCCTGCTCTGTGTTTCCATATAGCGTCTAAATGCAGAACTATTTACTACTAATTAATGCAAGTTTAGAACTTTGAAAAGAAAAACTGATCTTCCAACAGAACAGCGCTCCGGCCCACAAAGCTCGGAAAACTCAGTAGTGGCTCAGGAACAACGTTCCAGATTTAATCAGCTATATGGATTGGCCATCGTCTAGTCCAGTAAACTGTGGGACATTTTGGGGACCAAGATTAGCTCTTCAAGTCATAACAATCTTGAAAGTCTAAACAAATCCCTGAGGTGAGCAGGGGCGGATGTAGGCATAAACGTCATACTTGCCGCTATAGACGTCTGGCCAAGGCATTTAAAGTCTTGTGTATAGGCTAAAGATGGACATTTTGAGTGAAATGATAGTGCAAAGTATTCATCATAAGATGTTATATAAAATAGTATACAAAAACTTTAAAAAATGTTTTCATTTAACTCTGAAATTATTTCTTAAAGGTGTGACAGACCTTATGATATGACTAAGTATATCTGTGAACCAGTATTTTCAGAATGAGGAGGAAAGTCAGATTGACCGAAAGGCTTTTGGATTTGTGTAGTCCTTTTTGCCTGGTTTCGGAATGAATATTACTCTCTTCTCCAGACCATTGGTGTGTAGCCAAAGACCACACTAGTTCTAACGATCTGACAGAGTATATGGAACAGTGGTTCTGCGACTTTCTGTAACAAGACAGGGTAGAAGCTATCGCCACCGGGTGACTTAAATGGTTTAAATTTATCTATGGACAATTTTATATTGGTTAAATTGACTATGGAGCAAGCTGGTTTCCAGTACTCTTTGGATGCTCTCAAACATGCTGTTCCAAATATAACTTGAACTTGCTCTCTCTTCATCAACGAAAATACAATCTGGAAAATGAGGCAATGCTAATAATTCCAGTGTACTTCTACTAAATGTAGTGTATTCACAATCAATCGAGCTTTTTTAGAATCCCTAATAATGGCGTTGGATCATGAGTTAATAATTTTTTAACTCTGGAAATTGATTTTTACAGAGTTTATATCTGTACGGTATTTTCTCCAGGATGCTCGTTTGGTGGTCTTTACGAGTGTCCTATAAATGGTAAGATTATTGTAATAATCCTCTCACTTACCTTCTGTTTTGCTTTGTTGAAAGAGCGCCTAACTTTCGCTTGCTATATTTCTTTATTCCACGAAATTGCACCGCTACGCTTGGGTTTAGTTTGGATGGGCAAATTTCCTGGTATGAATCTATTATAGCTTCTTGTAAGCCAGAAGCAACAGAGTCAATATCAGCCAAAATAACCCATTATGTAACCCAGTCTTGCAGCTAAGGTTTCATGATAGAATTGCCATCAGTTCTTTTAATATTTCTGAATTTGCAAGGTCTTAGACCTAAGTTCAGATTATAATAGATTTGGGTATGATCTCAGAGGGTCTTTTGAGACATGCCACGAGATCAAAGTTCCAATAAACTCTGTAGAAACCGTAACGTCAAGTACTTTGTCTGTCTGTTTATTCCTTGAAGTGGGTTCACTTCCGACATTGCGAATTTATTAGATTATTAGCAAGAATGAAACTTAAAAGAGACTCACCTCTAGGGTTTGTATTCTTAAAGCCCCAAGTTTCATGATGTGAATTGGAATCCATTCCTGCGTTGAGATGTTGCCACTTCATCATGTAATAACAAACGAGGGAGTCGAGCTCTCTGGTAAGTAGAGATTCTCTGGTGTCGTAGGACAAGTAGCAGGAACTTATTATTACGTTCCTGCTAGTAACCCAAACACGAAAGAGAATTCTGCACAAATTATGTCCTAGAACGTAAGTTTACGAGCATTAAACATTCCATGTGCCCTTTTACCTCTGAAATTGTTTATAGAGCTATTGCATATTAGTTTACCTTGAGTATTTCCAAGCCCCATAATTCTACCATTTCTTATCCATAGTTTTTGCATTAGGGCTATGTCTATGTCATCTGTTATGAACTTCTGACATAGGGGAGGCGTAGCTGTCCTACTGTGACGTAGCTTCACTTCGATGAGTTTCATCTTCTCCAACTTTCTTTTGTTCTTTTGAAATAATGGCGAAGTTTACTTTTCCTAATCTAAGAAAAGCTTTCTTACCTTTAGCTTTAAGTGAAGTGTCATTAATTAGAGCAACTTTAATTTGCTTGATGTGTATTTCTTATTGGAGCTAACAACTTTCCCATCGGATGTGTTAGATTCTTGTTTTGTTTCTGAATTACGTTCAGAAGTCCATCTTTGAGTGTACACTGGTGCTTAGATCTACAGTCAGGATCTGCTTTCGCTCACCTGTTCGTAATTTAACAGTTTCACAAGATATTCATTTTAGGGTGGTTTCTGTACTTTAATTTTTAGTTTCCTCGTTTGCACGGATTAGGATAAAAGTTCTTGCTTCTGGGCGCGACGAGATAAATTGGGGATATTCTCCAGTGATAGAATATTAAATTGTTCTACGTTGGTAGTTTAAATTTTCCTTGCCTGCCCATTGGTGAGCTTACTGTTTGGATAATCGTCAATTACTAGATGACAATAGATCTTAGTAGATGACAGTGTGTCTTTGTAGCTTGTAGAAGAGGTGGATGTCGTTCCTTTTGACTCCTCTTTTCTAAGTTTCTTTAGAGTTTTCTTCACCGCTGGAGGGATGGAGCGGACGTTTGGTGCTTTCAGTTGCTCCCACCCTCCCTGTTACCGATGAAGTACCTTAGATTGTTTTCTTTTTCCACTTGGAGGGATCCCGAGTTATCCCTTGAGTGGCTCACCAGATTCAAACAACGCCACGGAATTCAGGAACTTGCTGTGCAAGAAGAGCGGCTTATTCAAATATTGCAGCAACTGATTCCTTCCGGGAAGAGTTTCAGAAATTTGTGGAAGAAGATAATTTCACACCAGACCAAATTTATAATACAGACGAAAGCGGTCTGTATTGGAAATGTCTACCAACCAGAACCCTTACTTTTAATAACGAGGTTCATGCTCCTGGACATGTCATCAAAAGAACGCATTATACTTTTGTGTATTGATAATGATTTTGGGAACCAGAAGCTGAAACTACCAGTGCTCGGAAAACCTCCCCCCCCAAAAAAAAACAATTATTCAAGGGTACTGCAGCTAAAGGATCTACCTGTCCATTATTACAACAAAAAAGGAGCATGGATCGATAGTGAAAGTTTCAAAAACTGGTTCCACACATTGTTTATACTTCCAGTTCGGCGATTACTAAAAGAGAAAGTGTTGTCACAGAAAGCTGTTCTTCTGCTTGATAACGTCTCATCATATCCCGACGAGAACATTCTCGTTTCTTATAATAGACTCATCGTAACTGAAGTTTTACCTCCTAACGTGAATTGATTGCCATTATACAGCCAATGGACCAAGGCGTAATTGCATCGGTATAACGACACTACTGTGCTAAACTATGAGAATGCTAGTTGATGAAGGTGATTTGGTGGCATTTTGGAAGAAGTCAACAATTTTAGATGCCATACATTGGGTTTTTGATGCCTGGCAGGATGACAAGCCATATACAGTAGTTCGATCATGGAGGAAAATTCTTCCAGATATAGAAAAAGGTGTTTTTCAAAGTTTCAGTGATGAAGAAATAGATTCAAAATTAATGAATCTGGCAAGGGATTTATGTAGCTTTAAACATTTCGATAAAGAGAACTTAATGAGTGCCTCAAGATGGACATATATGAAGCCAGCTTCCAGTACATGAGTGACGCCGAAATTGTGACGGATGCTTCACAACAAAACAAAGAAAAGGACGATGAAAGTGAAAGTGGAGGTGAAGGCCATGACCTTGTCAGTCATTGTACTGCATTGCAATGTATTGATACTCTTCTAGATTATATGGCCCAGAGGGGGTTTCAGTACAGTGGCATTATTGATGCAAGAGAAATTCGAAGTGTCGTGCGAAAAAGTGCCACCTCCTCTCAGAAGCAGACCAACATCACGGACTATTTTAAGAAATATATAGGCTTGCGTACCTAGGTTAATGTGATTAGCTTAGCAGTACAGAAATTGGATAAATTTTCGAGCAAAAAAATGCATGCTTGAAAATACACCTGTTTTAAAAGTAATTTTCTACTTCTGTATATTGTACCTTAAAAACATTAAATTTTAGATTTCCCGATTATACGTATTTTTTTACTTTTTGTGTACCTTTTCCCCTCCTCATTACCCCGAATAATCGAGAGTTAACTGTATCTGCAAACGTTTTCAGTTGTGCAAGTTGGTATATCTTTTTAAGTTTATTATTATTGTTATCAGCAGTTGCATCCTTGTGCTTACAACTGTTTAAAAAGTTAAGCTTTTAATAAAACGTAAAAATAAGCTCAAATGGCTTTTGATTATCCCAATTATTTATCTGCAAATATTCCGATTTTAACTGTCGCCTTGAAAACGCTGCGCTGCTGGTTTAATAATGCACACTCCCATAGAAAATGTCTACCGTTTGATCTCTGTTACGACAAAGACATCCTTTTAACCTGGATGAAATCTAACAAAAGGGTCAAAAGTGTGTAAGAGTGTAAAAATTATAAAATATCGAAACATTTATATTATAGCCAGGATAAAACATATATCAATGTCGAAAACATGTAAAAACACCTAAAAATGCACAATCGTGTTGGAACTGGAAACAAAATTTGATGACATGTGAAAGGTTAAACGTTGTAAAATAGTGGAATTTTTTAAAACATCGAAAATGCTTTCAGAAAGTATTAAGAAAGAAATTATCCTTACTACTAAAGTGCATCCACAAAATGCCATGCCGTATGTTAAGCTAGGATAAATATTAATATAATAGGAAAGTTTGCACTTCTCTAACTCCTAAGGTCTCTAAAGCAAGCATTGTTTTATTCAACGTATGCATCCAGCAAGTTCCAGGTCCTGTAGGCATGTGACAGTAATTAGCAGATCCGGACCGTACTGCTCAATGTAGAGGGGAGGGTGGAAGAAGATAAAATACTACCCCCGTCACACCAGGACGAGATCTCGTGAATGTTGCCTAAGCAAGCAGGCGTAGGTAGGAGTTGATCGAAAACTGTACACCTCTAGTGTCCTAATGCTTCTAATGAAGGCTCACTTATGATATTCTGTTATGTACTTTCCTTTGTTTCAAACCTTCTGCAATCCTTAATTAAATAATATACCAGGTGAGACACCTAACGATTACACCACAAATATCTCTGAAACAAAAATACGAATTGAAAAGCAACGTGGAATTGAAAAATATTTGTTTACATTTTGAATGACCTATAAAATATAATTTAATGAGCCCCTCACTAACTTTATGTCTGTGAAAGTAGTTTTTAATTCCTAGTTTGTTTCAGAGATGTTTGCGGTGCATATTTTAGGTGTCTTATCCTGTATAGCAGATCGTTTTTGTCCTGTTAAACTTATGTTCGAGTAATAAATGTGGAAAAAATAATTAAACTGTTACTCTTCAACTTCAACGTAAAAATTAAAATGCTTGAATTTTGAAAATTTGAAAATAAAATCATATCTCAAGACCCTAAAAAAACCTGATATGTAACATTTACATGAATACTTTGCTCACTCTTCCTCAAATTCGTTCAAAATCTTATTCTTCTGTCTACTTCTATTAATCGATATAAATTTTCAATATACATTTACACAGTCATTGTAGGTATAAAAAGGATGCAGTACTCTAAAGCAATAATCACATTTTTACTTTCTCTACTACGTATAGTAAGTACGGGAAGTATTGTATTCCACCCAAAAAATCGATACCGAGATTTCACAGGAAGTACATGTTTTGAGACCCCCTGAATCCAAAAAACTATTTTTGGAAACATGTCCGTGTGTGTGTCTGTGTGTCTGTCTGTGTGTCTGTGTGTGTGTCTGTCTGTGAACAGCATAACTCAGAAACGAACAGTCGGATAAACACCAAACTTGGCATTTATGTTCAGTATCTTCCAAGGATGCGACACGAAGGTTTTCAAGAAAATCCCCATTACCCCAGATTACCCTTTACATGGAAGATTTTTCGAAAATTCTAATTTTCTCAAAAATGGCACTAACGATTTTGATTAAAATATCATATGTTTAAGATATTTTTATGACAAATAAAATGTATATCTTGAATTTTCTGGGAATGTCACCAAAAGTATTCTTCATTATGAACGACTTTTGCATAACTGGTAAACCATAAGAGATAGACAAAATTTTACTACATAAAAATGTAGATTGCTTTAAAATACACAATTTATGTCATATACATTTTTGTTGTTGAGTGAACCATTTTCGAGATATTGCTTGTTATTCCCTTAAATTTTTCAATACTTATTTTCTCAAATGGGAATTCGTTATTCATTTTTTTGTCTTGGATATGCAAAGAGTATTAATCTGTGGCAAAGGGAATGGTGCTGCACCTAGCAACCACCTATTAAGAGATATGTATGTGCTTAAAGGCTACTGTATTTCCAAATTGCCCTTGTAAATATGTATTCCCCTTACATCTACATGAAAATTAGCAATAAGATAGACTCTGCAAATGTTTATCTCGATTAACATGAAGTAGATGGAGAAAAAGCGTTTGTATAAATAGTTTGTACAAGAGTAGAGAAAGTTATGTGAGTGTAACACATCAGATTTTTACTTTCTCTACTACGTATAGTAAGTAGGGGAAGTATTGTATTCCACCCAAAAATTCGATACTGAGATTTCACCGGAAATACATGTTTTGAGACCCACTGAATCCAAAAAAAGCATTTTTGGAAACATGTCCGTGTGTGTCTGTGTGTCTGCCATTGTGTGTGTGTGTGTGTGTCTGTCTGTGTGTCTGTGTGTGTGTCTGTCTGTGAACAGCATAACTCAGAAACGAACAGTCGGATAAACACCAAACTTGGCATTTATGTTCAGTATCTTCCAAGGATGCGACACGAAGGTTTTCAAGAAAATCCCCATTACCCCAGATTACCCTTTACATGGAAGATTTTTCGAAAATTCTAATTTTCTCAAAAATGGCTCTAATGAATTTGATTAAAATATATGTTTAAAATATTTTTATGACAAATAAAATGTATATCTTGAATTTTCTGGGAATGTCTCCAAAAGTATTTTTCATTGTGAATGACGTTTGCATAACTGGTAAAGCATAAGAGATAAACAAAATTTTATTGCACCAAAAATGTAGATCGCGTTAAAATACACAATTTATGTCATATACATTTTTTGTTGTTGAGTGAACCATTTTTGTGATATTGTTTCTATTCCCTTAAATTTTTCAATACTTATTTTCTCAAATGGGAATTCGTTATTCATTTTTTTTGTCTTGAATATGTAAAGAGCATTAATTTGTGGCAAAGGGAATGGTGCTGCACCTAGCAACCAGCTATTAAGAGATATTTATGTGCTTAAAGGCTACTGTATTTCCAAATTGCCCTTGTAAATATATATTCCCCTTACATCTACAAGAAAATTAGCAATAAGATAGAGTCTACAAATGTTTATCTCGATTAACATGAAGTAGATGGAGAATAAGCGTTTGTAAAAATAGTTTGTACAAGAGTAGAGAAGGTCATGTGAGTGTAACACATCAGATTTTTCTATATATTTCCTGTTAATGGAAGTAAACCTTTTCAGATATAGCTTCATTACACATTTCGTTGCGGGTACAAGGGGGATAGAGGAAACTGAATGGATAGTTAGATATTTAAAGCAGATAGCTATATCCTGGCCTTGAAATTCCACACGTTTTCCATGACATTCGAGAAATAACTGAATATCAATAGCACTTTAACAAAATATTGAACATTTTAAAACAATAATAACGGATATCCTGGAAACAAAGCTATCCGTATCTCAGTGGATAGAGCAGCTGCCTGTTGTGCTAGGGGTTCCGTGTTCGATTCCCGGCTGGAGGCTGGGAATTTTTCTCTAACCAAGATTATTCCTTATCCTCTCAAAAGTCTGTAAATATGAATGAGAGTGTGAATGTGTGTATGCTCTACTGATTAAAAACATAAGTGCAAGAAACCCAACGACACGAGTTAACACCATTGCCAATAGGCAATACGTTTCAAAGGAAAGGCCGCTAATAAGACCAATGCAGTTAAAGGCGGATATAAATTGTTTGAAATAATTTGTGTGTTTTAAGGAGATTACATTTCTGTGTAGTACATTTTTGTCTATCTCTTAACGCTTACCAGTTAAAAAAAATTATAATTCATTCTGAATGAAGAGCACTTCATATGTTATTCATATAGAATTCAACATATACACTTTATTTGTAATGTAAATATTTTAAATGTATGGTTTTTTAATCAAAATCGTTAGAGTCATCTTTGATAAAATAAAACATTTCAAAAAATTTTCCATGTAAAGGCTAATAGAGGGATTTTCTTGAAAATCCTCCTTGCGCACCTTTGGAACACTCTGGAGTTACCAAGTTTGTATTTATCCGAGTTTTCAATTATGCTGTTCACACACACAAACATGCAGAAACACTTAAAGCGTGTATTTCTGGTGAAATCTCGATATCGAAATTGTTGGTGGAATGCAATACCTTGTGTACTTAGATACCATGTACGTTGTAATCAACGCAAAAATATGATGTTTTGCATTCACATGACTTTCTTTACTCACTCTTCTTACAAAAGTATATTCTTTTACCTACGTCTTGTTAATTGGTAAACTTGTAATCGGTAATCTCATTAATTGAAAAACTATAAGAGAGACAAAATCTTAAAACACAAAATATGTAGGTCTCGCTAAAACACACTGTTTATGTCTGACAAAATTGTTGTGGTGTTAACCATTTGTGAAAAATTCTTTGTTATTTGCCTGAACTTCCTAATACCTATATATATATATTTCAGCTGGTAAATCGCTTATAAGTTTTTACTTTCCCTATTACTTACTTGTAGTAAGCAGAGGAAGTATCATTTCTGTGGTCATGCAAAGAGAAGGAATTTAATGGTCATCACATAGGACCCGCATTTTAAAAATCTGTCTGACACTTTGGTCTACTGTGAGCTCCTTATACCTATAACAAAATGTGTAAGTGCGCAATGAAAGTTTATATCGATCAGTAAGAAATAGAAGAAAAAAGTATTTTTATGAAAAGTGTAAAGGTGAGTAGAGAAAGTCCTGTGAATCCAACACATCAGATTCCTACTTTCTCTACTACATATAGTAAGTAGGGGAAGTATTGTATTCCACCCAAAAATTCGATACCGAGATTTCACCGGAAATATATGTTTTGAGACCTCCTAAATCCAAAAAATGCATTTTGGCAACATGTCCGGTGTGTTTCTGTCAGTCTGTGAACAGCATAACTCAGAAACGAACAGTCGGATAAACACCAAACTTGGTATTTAGGTTCAGTATCTTCCAGAGATGCGACACGAAGGTTTTCAAGAACCCCCCACCCCATCCCAGATTACCCTTTACATGGAAGATTTTTCGAAAATTTTAATTTTCTCAAACATAGCTCTAACAATTTTGATCAAAATATCATATGTTTAAGATATTTTTATGACAAATGAAATGTATATCTCGAATTTTCTGGGAATGTCTCCAAAAGTATTCTTCATTGTGAACGACTTTTGCATAACTGGTAAACCATAAGAGATAGACAAAATTTTACTACACAAAAAATGTAGATTGCGTTAAAATACGCAATTTATGTCATATACATTTTTGTTGTTGAGTGAACCATTTTCGAGATATTGCTTGTTATTCCCTTAAATTTTCCAATAGTTATACTTCTTCTCAAATGGAAATTCGTTATTCATTTTTTTTGTCCTGGCAATGCAAAGAGAATGGAATACTCCTCATACCAACCAGCTCTTAAAATATTTGACTATCGCTTAAAGCCTACCAATTCCCCTTGCATCTACAAGAAAATTAGCAATACGATTAACATCTCGATATCTCGATTAACATGAAGCATATGGAGAATGAGCGTTTGTAAAAATAGTTTGTACAAGAGTAGACAATGTCATGTGAGTGTAACACATCAGACTTTTTTTGTGTAGTAAGACTTGAGACTTGTTCCTTGGCGCCTCGCTCAGAAGCCTACGCCTGAGAGAGGGACGGTTGGCTCTGCGCGCTGCGGTCCGTGGTTAGTGCCTCGCGCGGGTACGGGTCACCGCAGTCTCGCCGTTACCGTACCTGTTTGAGGTCCTCTCATCGGGGCTTCTTCTGCTGCTCCTCCGTCGGCGGATGATAGCTTGTAATAATTTAGTTGGTAATTGGCCTCGGCTAGGTTGGTTCTCAGTGGAGATGAGCACGTAGACTCTGCCTATCGGAAAAGGATAAGCTTCGGTGATCCAGGTTGTGGGATAAAGGAAGTCCAGGAGAAATATGAAGCACCACGGAGTTTAACAGAATTGAAGTTTATTATTACCATAAAACAATAACTAATGTCACTGGGGACGGACAAGTTTCTCGCGCGTCTCACGGCCCTTTGTTGATTCGTCGCGCGCGCGGCACTTATTCCCCGATGCAGCACTACAATTTCCGCGACAATGGTGTACTTTGGCACTTTAGAGAAGCTACCGCAATTTCCCGGGCGCTATTTGCGCGTCAAATTCTGCTCGTGAGTGACGTGGAGTCTGTGTCCGTGTTAACATTTCGACTGGCCCTTTAGTGGGCTGAACCTAAGATATTTAAGCATGCTATCCCCTACTCGATACTTAAAGTTTCTGCTACATTATTGGACCACTTTTCTCGGGATGCTAAGCGTCCGTTTAACATTTTGTATGTTCTCTAGCACCTCATTGGTTGCATTTATCACGTGACTTTTCCCCCTCGTGTTACAGATGTCCTCCGCGTTCCAACGGTGGCAGACAGACTCCCTTCCGACTAAACCGTCGGATTTAAGGCAACTACCAACTCGTGGACAAGGAATCTTATACATAGGCTGAATATTATGTTGTACTAAAATACGCAATTACAGATCATTCAGATTGTCTACATATACAGCCTATACATCATAATTATGGGCAAAGAAAATTACAGAATACAAAAATATATTTGGGCACATATAGCTAAAGTCTGCGTCAGACTTTGTATATATACACTATGTGATCAAAAGTATCCGCACATCCCCACAAACATACGTTTATCATCTTAGGTGCATTGTGCTGCCACCTACTGCCTGGTACTCATTATCCGCGACCTCAGTAGTCATTAGACATCGTGAAACAGCAGAATGGGACGCTCCGTGGAACTCACGGACTTCGAACGTGGTCAGGTGATTCGGTGTCACTTGTGTCAGAAGTCTGTACGCGAGATTTCCACACTCCTAAACATCCCTAGGTCCACTGTTTCTGATATGATAGTGAAGTGGAAACGTGAAGGCACACGCACAGGCCGACATCACTGTTGACTAACAGAGACCGCCGACATTTGAAGAGGGTCGTAAAGAGTAATAGGTAGACATCTATCCAGACCATCACACAGGAATTTCAAACTGCATCAGGATCCACTCCAAGTACTATGACAGTTAGGCGTGAGGTGAGGAACCTTGGATTCCATGGTCGAGCGGCTGCTCATAAGCCACACATCACACAGGAAAATGCCAAACGACGCCTCGCTTGGTGTAAGGAGCATCAACATTACACGATTGAACAATGGCAAAACTTTGTGTGGAGTGACGAATCAGGGTGCACAATGTGGCGATCCAATGGCAGGGTGTGGTATGGTGAATGCCCGGTGAACGTCATCTGCCAGTGTGTGTAGTGCCAACAGTGAAATTCGGAGGTGGTGGTGTTATGGTGTGGTCGTGTTTTTCCTGGAGGGGCTAGCACCCTTGTTGTTTTGCGTGGCACAATCACAGCGCAGACCTACACTGATATTTTAAGCACCTTCTTGCTTCCCACTGTTGAAGAGCAATTCGGGGTTGGCGATTGCATCTTTCAACATGATCGAGCACCTGTTCATACTGCACGGGCTATGGTGTAGTGGTTACACGACAATAACATCCCTATAATGGACTGGCCTGCACAGAGTTCTGACTTGAATCCTATAGAATACCTTTGGGATGTTCTGGAACGCCAACTTCGTGCCAAGCCTCACCGACCTACATCGATACCTCTCCTCAGTTCCGCACTACGTGAAGAATGGGCTACCATTCGCCGAGAAACCTTCCAGCACCTGATTGAAAGTATGCCTGCGAGAGTGAACACTGTCCTCAAGGCTAAGGGTGGGCCAACACCATATTGACTTCCAGTATTACGGATGGAGGGCGCCACGATCTTGTACGTCATTTTCAGTCACGTGTTCGGATACTTTTGATGACGTACGGTTTACCAGTTATACAAAAGTCATTCAGAATAAAGCGAACTTCATAGGCTATTCGTTAACAAAGTCAAGATATATGTGTTTTATTTGTCATGCAAATATCTTAAACATACGGTATTTTAATTGGAATCCTTAGAGATATTTTTGAGAAAACAAAAAATAAGGAAAATGTTTTCATATAAAGGGCAGTTTGAGGTGCGGGGCTTTCTTGTAAATCTTCGCGTTGCATCCTTGTAAGATGCTGAACTTGAATACCAAGTTTGGTATTGAACCAACTTTTCGTTTTGGAGTTATGCTCCTTAAAGATATACAGTTCGAATCTCGGTTAGGAGAGCTATATGTATAAGAGTTTTCTCGGGTTTTCCCCCTTATCCTCAGGAGGCGAATCTCGGGTACCTTTAGGATCCCTAAGCTCAGCAAAAAGAAGAAGAAGAAAAATCTAAAAAACCAAGAGCTCAAGAAAACTTCCACGTATTTATAAATTTTTAAATATTTGACATGCACATAGAAGTTCCTAAGTTATCTTTCAAGTCGTTTATACTTGTCTCAAGTCGTTTATACTAGAAACTAGATCTACTGCTTTCATTTGAATATTTTATTAATGTTTTTAGGACACGTGCTAGCTTATTTATAATATATTTTCATTACATTAATTAATGCTCCGCGTTTGCTACTGTGGAATATCAGCATGGATATCTCCAATGATTTGTCAATACGCCTGAAACAATCAAGAACCGCTGCATATAAGGAATTGGAATTTTACATAATGTAGGGCAGTGACATCAATTTCTTTTGATTCTCTTTTAGCGTCAAAGATAGAGGCAATTTCCCTCCAGGGGTTAACGCCACGCAGAGGTCCTCCAGATCTGTCAGACCGGTAATCCGCTCCTTCATGCCAGTGATTTTCTCTTTTATGCCGGAAAGCTGTTCCTTTACATTTGAAAACTTCGTTTCGTTTCATCTTTGTCATCTCGTCGAGGTGTTCACTCATATTGTCCATCTCGCTCCTTGTTCCATCATTTCTCATCTTTACCTCCGCCATCATTTCTCTCTTCCACTCCTAGTTCATCTTCAACAAACCATCTCGCTCAGAAGCTTCTCGAACATTTCCGCATTACTATCCTGAACACCAAATGTGCCTAGTAATTAAATTAATCCTACCTAAATGAAAGAGGTTTCATAACCTCTTTCATTTGTAATAAAAGTGTTTTCCCAGTTGTAAAATTGAATCTCCTTTGTGTTTCTGCGTTCATATCAACTCTCTGCTCCCTTTGTTAACTTTATGCTCATCTCTCTCTATTCTCTATTTTTATACCTTTTAATTTCACGGGAAGTTCTAGATGTTGCCATAATGTGTTCTCTGGATTTGTTCTAGACGTTTTCTGATCTCTTGAAGGAAATGCCAGAGGAATAATGCCGCCTTTAACTTCGATGCGAAAACGGAACGAAACAAATTGACTTCGTTACGCGACAATAATTATTATTGTCACCTTCAGAAAGAATAAATGAAGCCAACGCACGAGCGTGAGCTACTCCAAATGTGTGCGCTTCAGACAGGCGGTCGGTCGTCGGACCCTCCACGTCTATAACACGATCCAAACCTCCTAACGTATCGCGAGAACCAATGCTTGCAACCTAGTCATTGTCAAACTTCACTCCACTTAGCAGAAAGTTCCGCGTTTGTGGTAAATGTCATCGCAACTTTATAAACGCTAGAGCAAAGCTTATCATTGAAAGAACTGAACAGCAATATTACATCGAGGTTCAAATCATAATTGTTATTCGAACCCCCTCAATACTCATTCTGGTGTTTATTATTGTCCACCAAACCTTAATTGTTTTAAATGGAGGAAGTTACGGTCATAGAAATCTCTCTACCTGATGTTCAGTATATTCTCTTTTACCCTACCTACTAGGTATGTTGTAGAGAAAGTGTAAATTAATAACGACATAGTTCTTCAGATGAGTATAAACTATAAAGATTTGAAAATTCAAACAAATAACAAAGGATATCTCGGAACCGGTTATTAGAAGAAAATTATCTGATGTGTTACACTCACATGACTTTTTCTACTCTTGTACAAACTATTTTTACAAACGCTTATTCTCCATATGCTTCATGTTAATCGAGATGTTAATCTTATTGCTAATTTTCTTATAGATGCAAGGGGAATTTGTAGGTTTTAAGCGATAGTCAAATCTTTTAAGAGCTGGTTGCTATGTCGAGTATTCCATTCTCTTTGCATTACCAGGACAAAAAAAAAAAAAGAATAACGAATGCCATTTGAAAAAAGTATAAGTACTGAAAAATTTAAGGTAATAACAAGCAATGTCTCGAAAATGGTTCACTCAACAAAAAAAAATGTATATGACATAAATTGTGTATTTTAACGCGATCTACATTTTTTGTGTAGTAAAATTTTGTCTATCTCTTATGGTTTAGCAATTATGCAAAAGTCGTTCACAATGAAGAATACTTTTGGAGACATTCTCAGAAAATTCAAGATATATATTTTTGTTTTTCATGAAAGTATCTTAAATGTATGATACTTTAATCGAAATCGTTAGTCATTTTTGAGAAAATTAAAATTGTGTATTTTAAAGAGATCTACATTTCTTGTGCAGTACGTTTTTCTCTATCGCATAACGTTTACAACTTATACAAAATTCCTTCCGAATGAAGAAGACTTAAAAGGCTATTCCCAGAAACTTTGAGATATACAGTTTATTTTTCATGTAAATATCTTTAATATACGGTATTTTAATGAAAATCGTTTGAGCCATTTTTTAGAAATTAAAAATTTTTGGAAAACCTTCCATGTAAGGTGTAATTTGGGGGGGGATTTTCTTGAAAATCTTTGCGTCATATCTTTGGAAGGCACTGAGCTTAAATACCAAGTTTGGTGTTTAACCCATTTTTCGTTTTTTGAGTTATGCTGTTTACAGATACATAAACAGATACAGACACACATAGACCTTTTTCTAAAAATCTTTTTTACTTTCTCTACTACGTATAGTAAGTAGGGGAAGTATTGTATTCCACCCAAAAATTCGATACCGAGATTTCACCGGAAATACATGTTTTGAGACCCCCTGAATCCAAAAAAAGCATTTTTGGAAACATGTCCGTGTGTGTGTCTGTGTGTCTGTCTGTGAACAGCATAACTCAGAAACGAACAGTCGGATAAACACCAAACTTGGTATTTAGGTTCAGTATTTTCCAGAGATGCGACACGAAGGTTTTCAAGAAGATCCCCCACACAAAGTACCCTTTACATGGAACATTTTTCGAAAATTTTAATTTTCTCAAAAATGGCTTTAACGATTTTGATTAAAATATCATATGTTTAAGATATTTTCATGACAAATAAAATGTATATCTTGAATTTTCTGGGAATATCTCCAAAAGTATTCTTCATTGTGAACGACTTTTGGTAAACTGGTAAACCATGAGATAGACAAAATTTTACTACACAAAAGATGTAGATCGCGTTAAAATACACAATTTATGTCATATACATTTTTGTTGTTGAGTGAACCATTTTCGAGATATTACTTGATATTCCCTTAAATTTTTCAATACTTATTTTCTCAAATGGGAATTCATTATTCATTTTTTGTCTTGGATATGCAAAGAGTATTAATCTGTGGCAAAGGGAATGGTGCTGCACCTACCAACCAGCTATTAAGAGATGTGTATGTGCTTAAAGGCTACTGTATTTCTATATTGCCCTTGTAAATATATATTCCCCTTATATCTACAAGAAAATTAGCAATAAGATAGAGTCTGCAAATGTTTATCTCGAGTAACATGAAGTAGATGATGAATTAGCGTTTGTAAAAATAGTTTTTACAAGAGTAGAGAAAGTCGTAGGAGTGTAACACATCAGAATTTTTTTAATTCCAGAGGCCTCAAAATATGTATTTCCGATGAAATTTCGGTATTAAACTGTTTGGGGGGAATGCAATACGTTGTCTACATCCTATGTACATGGTAGGGAAAGTATAAATGCTATTTTAGGCTCATAGTTTCCAAAACGAGTATTTCCGGTGTAGAAGCTTTTGAAGTACAAGTAGGCGGTAGACCACATAGAAAGTGTTTTATTCTAGCCAGCTGCGCATGACAGAATTACACCGATACCTCCTCAGTCTTCCAAGACCATGGCACCAACTGCTGCTTCTGTATATCGTGTTACAGTCATACCGAATATCTTGGAATGCATAAAATAAGCAAACTGGGAAAAGCAACAAATAGGTTGCCTATACTGAGTTTCTATTCGATAGCAATCAATGGGCTATCAATAGGTAACCAACAACGAACCATGTTAACGCTATCAAGTTGCCGCACATGAAAGAAAATATGTCGACACATTTCATACCTGGTTAAGGTAGTTAGAAATTATGTGTGGTTAATTGAAGCCACGTAGAAATTACTGTTTTGGCGATTGTTACCTGAATATCAAAAAATACAAGAAAATCTTTTTAGTGTGTGTGCGTTTATTTATTTTTGAAAGCATGTTATATATTTTACAATGATTATATTGATACATTAAGCTATTTTAAATATATGTATATTCTTCTGGGAATAATCCAAATCGTTTAAGTAAGTTATGAAGGATAAATTTCTTTAAAATAAATGCAGCCAAAACCAAATGTAAAACTATTGGCCAGTTTTTGTAACACGTTTATATCAAACACATGCCACAGGGAAGTAAAATACGTAGAGGCTCATGACAAGGTCACCTACACCGTTCAACATCTACTTGGAGAATTTGGAGATTAATTGTTTCTAGAACAAGGAAGAAATAACAGTAGAGGAGGAAGAATAAAATGCCCAAGATATGGCACTGCCAGAAGAAAGGAAAATGTTCTAATGAAACCTCCATGGAGATAAAACGTTGAGGAGTATGGCTTGAAGATAAAGGTAAAACAATTTATGTGTTACATTAGCATGACTTTCTCTACCAATTCTTCAACAAATTATTCTTACAAAAGCTTATTCTTCTACTTGCTTTGTAGTAATCGAGATAAACATTTGCAGAAATGTTTTGATTACAGATTATGTTGTAGGTACAAGGGATTTAAGGGAATACAGTACGTACACTTAAACGATAATCAAGTCTTTTAAAAGCGGGTCACTATGTGATGACCAGAGACCGGAACTTAGGCAGAATGCCTTTTTAAATGTGTCAAATCTATGTTCAATTTGAAAGTGAATCTGTACGAATTATACCTTTGCGATTGAAATGCCACAGTTTTATGGTGCCTTTCTCTGCCTTTTTAAACATAAAGGCCTATTTTACGAAATAAATGTTTTTTGTTGCTTTCATGATTTATCTATTATTTATTTGCCTTCAGGTACATTTTATTTCAATAACTGTTAGTCCGTGACAATAAAAGTTAGTTCGCCGAATGTATATTATTGTCTTTAGTTGCAGACAACATAGGCGTCCTTCATTCAGCTCATTATTTTATTTGCAACAATGAGTGCTGCCGCGCAAATAAATGTATAAATAACAGAAAGCGTTTGAAATAATGAGTGCGGGTCTAACTTTGTTTTTCTTTCAGTTTTCATTGCGACGTTGTTGTAGCTAACATCAAGATGCCGAAATTCAGTGTTTCTTTACGCAGTAAATTACAAAATTATGTTAATACTTTTGGATCCGACGTATTTTGTACCGACGGTAAAGCACTCACATGCAAAATATGCGAGCAGTCAGTGAACTACGAAAAGAAGTATTTTATATTACAGCATATCAGCACAATCAAACACAAAAATGCACTTTCTAAGTCTACTGGGAAGAAGATTTCTTTGCTTCCAACAGTAATTGCAACATCGAATCGAAAATCCGTATGCATTCGACTTGTGTAAAGCTTTCCTCAGCGCCGGAATCCCTTTGTGGAAATTACAGAATCCTACATTATCACAGTTTTTGGAGAAATATACTAACCAGACTGTACCAAGCGAATCAAGTTTGTGAAAATGTTACTTAATCGAATGTTACGATGACACATTTCATTTTTGTGTCAATTACAACACCAGAATTTTGTTTAAAACTTTGAAGTTTTTTAAAATATGACGAACGAGTTGTTGAATAGTGTAATCTATTAAATAATTGCCTTTTATTGCCTGTTTTAGTATTTATAATGCCCTTTTTCTACCTATTTTAGCTATTTATGCCTTTTTGCCTGCCTATTTTAATGATTTGTAATGCCTAAACTTCCGGTCTCTGGTGATGACTTTAAAATTCCGTTTTCTTTGCATGAAAATGAGAAAAAAAATTATTTGTTACATTCATATGATTTCTCAACCCATTCTGCAACAAACTGCTCTTACAGAAGCTTCTTCTTCTTGTTCCTGCCACGTATTAGTGTTAGTGGACTGTTACGGTCTCATTCCATCTCTTCAGAGGAAGGCCCAAATATCTTCTGCCTTGTGGTTGGTAATTTATTATTTGCTGAGGAATTGTTGCTGCAGGCAACGTGAGTACATAGAACCTTCGGTTTCGACGGTTGTTTCTCGTAATGTGAATAGCACCGTCAAGTAGTTTGCTATGCTAGCGGACTGCATGTGTTCATGATTAGCTCATTAAATAATAATGTTCAACACGTGGTACTGCTTTAAATATTTACTTTAACAACTAACACATATTCACAATAAGACTAAATAATTCCAAAATTCCAAACTTTGGTTCGCTCGAACTTATACTAAAAGTTGAAGAGACACTTTATATGTGAGCCGTTCCTTCCAGTGACATCTTGGCTCACAGACTGTCTTCAAAACAAAGCAGTCTTTCAGTTCCACCCTCACAGTGACCACTCCTCCTGACGTTTCTCAAGGGCCAGCAAAGACCACTCATACCGAGGAACAAACAATCTGGCAATGCTATCCCGACCAGGAGTGGCACCTACAAGACACGACGCTACATGCCGGCCCCCAAGAAATATTATTTTTAACACTTAAATAGACAAATTTGCACAACATTGCAATATATATCATAATAGAACAACAGTGCATCAGAAGTTAGTTATAAATCAGCTTCAGAGGAAGGCGGGCAAAGGTTCACAATAGGTCTTTTCAAGACTCCATTCGAGGTACGAACTGTGGCCACACGCACTAATTCGTCACTACCTGGATGTACTTCTTCAACTATTGCCAATTTCCAGAGCAGTGGCGGCAAGTTATCTTCCTTCAGAATGACTACCGTACCCGGAGTCAAACCTAGAGTAATGGTCGTCTACTTGAGCGGTGCTGAAAATGATTAAGATAATCCCCAGACCACCTCCGCCAAAATAACTGAAGCTGCTGCCGTAATTTCTCCCACCGAGTCAACAAACTAAGCGTGGTATTGACCAGATGTGGCTGGGGGAGACTAGTAAGGGCACTGCCAATTAAATAATGACCGGATGTCAGGATTTCAGGATCATTGGGGTCACTAGAAAGCGGAGTCAGTGGTCTGGAACTTAGGCAGGCTTCAATTTGTACTGTGAGGGTTGTAAGTACTTCAAAGATGAGGAACATGGTGCCCATTACACGTCAGAGATGGTATTTAAAGGATTTAACACTTGCCTCCCATAAACCGCGAAGTGCGGTGTTCTGGGAGGTATAAACTTCCAGGCGCTTCCTTCCTGAAAGACAAATTGGTCTAATTCTCTTTGAAGTTCTTGAGATTTGAGAACATTTTCTATCTCTCGCAGTTCTCTTTCTGTTCCCACAAAGTTGGTTCCATTGTTGCAAAAGATTGTCTGACAGCGACCTTGGCGCGACACAAACCATTTTAAAGCTACTAAGAATACCTTGCTAGACACGTCGCTAACTACTTTTAGGTGAACTGCTCTCGTTGCGCGGCACACAAAAGATTGCCGCATAACATTTCACATTTAGTTTTAATTTGCGGGATTTAGATTTAATATAAAATGGACCATTATAATCAATGCCACAGTTGGTAAAGGGTCTTATAACCCTCACTCTGCTTGACGACAACTGATCCATTAGCTGATGTGTTGCCGTTACCTTAAGTCGAAAACAAACTAGGCAATTATGAATAATTCGCAGTATTGTAGTTTTCCCATTGACAACCCAAAGCCTCTGTCTGAGTGATAAGAGGGGTAGCTGGCATCCAGCATTAAGTAATCACCTAATTTTCATGTTCAACAATTAACCTTGTTAGGTGATGATTTGGAGGCAAGATGAGTTAATGTCTTTGGACATCTATCAAATCAGCGTGTAGCAATTTCCCCCTACTCTCAGCACATGATTATGATCCAGAACTGGAGTTAGTGATATCAACTAATTAGCAGGGCGAAGAGTTCCTTTAGCTTGCAGTTGCTTGCTTTAGCTTCTCTCTTTCGTAAGCTGCCAACTGAGAAATGCGAATGTACTGATCCAATGCAATGGAGTTCATCAGTAGAGAGTAAACCTGATGAACAATTCTCCTTTATTTTTCTGCAATAGTTGAAAAATCTCTTACAGTATGTAACAACGCGCTGCAATCTCGACAGTTTGGAAAACTTGGTCATTAAACTATCATCTACGTTGTAGCCACATGACAAATGAAAGGGATATCTACCGTCTGTTTTTGTTCTGTAACCTGTAAGACATCAGATGTACTTGCGGTTAAAGACCAAGTCGTGCTGGGTTCAGTTAACCAGAGTGGCCCTGCACACCAGCGTCTGCTCGTCAAAATATCTTTGGATTGCATACCCCATGAAATGAGGGCTGCAGGATTATCTTTAGAGGCTACATGGCACCACTCAGCATTCGAGCGGCGGCAGCCGCAGTGTACACATCGTGTGGAACGCGAGCTCCGGCTTATATTGCACAACGTGCTTTTCCGTTCCATTTTCTTTGTGTTTATACTGAGTATCGTATTTGGATACGATGGCAACAAGATACCTTTGTCAAAATACTATAAAGGCTATTTTCAAGAAAGACGATCGACGGCCATCAGCTTTGGATAGGCATCGTTGGATTGACGAAGTACAATATGTTAAAGACGAGGAACTCCTAGCAATTCAACTGGTAGGCAAACAGAACGCAGCTTATATAA
This sequence comes from Deroplatys truncata, assembly GCA_030765065.1. Taxonomy (NCBI): domain Eukaryota; kingdom Metazoa; phylum Arthropoda; class Insecta; order Mantodea; family Mantidae; genus Deroplatys; species Deroplatys truncata. The sequence goes on from CM060978.1 coordinate 215,224,147, forward strand.
AATTTACCAAGGAAGTGGTGTATACCAGGTATTTACAGCGTCACAGAGGCATCGAACTGTTAAATGGGACAACTACTTAGGTCAACATCACTCCGGCAGAAGAGGACCTGGTTACTGTACGCCTTCTCAACATACCACTCGAAGTTCCTTATGACTGTGTACGCAATGTGTTGGTTAACTACAGCGAGGTGCGATCGGTTGAACGGGAAACTTGGGCTTACCGGTATCGATTTAAAATTGAAACTGGTATTCGCATCGCTTCAATGAAGCTTGTAAACGGATTCCATCCAACATCCTTGTTGTTGGGCACGAGGCCTACGCCATCTATCCTGGACAGGCACAAGTTTGTTTCTCATGCGGTAGTATATCACATCTGCGACATGCATGTCCCAACAGAGGTTACCGCCAGTCAATCAGTGTTCAACCAAGAACCCGGCTCACTTCCAGCGATCTCTTCAAGCCACATAGCTCCTCATCTGCTCCGGCTACTGGTGACACCTCCTTGGCTCCAACTACTTCTTCGGCAACTGTTGATGCCCCTACGGTAGCGTCTACTGCGGATGTGGTTGAGATGGAGACTGAGATGCAGGTGGATGCCCCTGCGATTCCACATCCCAGCTTGTCCTTGGAACTGGAGCAGCTTCCTGAATCTGAACAGTTCAATGCAGCCACTGCGGTACCCCTGCTCACTGCTTCAAAACGTGGTACGGCTCGTTAGGAATCCGGAACGGACACTGGTGATGAGCTTCTTGAGGGATTCTCTGGTTCGCGTGTGCCACACGGATTGCTTGTGAGCACAAATGATGACATCCCTGAGCCTGCTGGGGTTAGTGTTCTGTCGGCTGTTGAGAACAGCGGCACTATCTCATTTGGAGTCGAGAGCATACGGACTGCCGATGTTTCACCACATGCCATGGCTTTGGAGAAAGATAGTTGGAATTCCAAAATGGAAGCCACGGGCACTTTGGCGGGGATGCCTCAGGAGGTGCTGAGTGAGGAGTTGCCTGTTGGCTCTGCAAGTAAGCGTCGTAAAAAGGCTGCAGGCAGTAAACTGGGATTTCCTCTTCTTCGTCCCCAGGAGTAGTGACCACATGCTGACAGGTTTGCTCTCTCGGTCCTTTCCTACCTCACCGTCCTATGTTTATCTCTCCTGTATGACCCGCACTTTCCATGTTGCTACCGCTAACTACAATGGCAGTTACTCTCAGACCAAATTATATGCCCTGCAGCGTTTTCTATATGACTTCCATATTGATATTCTGTTCCTACAGGAAGTCGTCTCCTCCGATTTTTCCTCTCTTCGCAACTACACGGCACATGTGAACTTAGGGACCGACCGCAGGGGTACGGCACTTATCACCAAGCCTGGTAGTGCTCTCTACTCCATTGAATGTCTTCCCTCTGGACGTGGCATAAGTGGTGTTTACCGGGATTGTCGGTTTATTAACGTCTATGCCCCTTGCGGTAGTAATAAACGACAGGAACGGGAGGACTTCTTTCGCACGGGCTTGCCGTATCTGCTTCGCACTTTACCTTCTCATTATATATTAGGTGGAGACTTTAACTGTGTGCTTCGTCCGGATGACTGTACCGGTTGCTATCGACCTAGTAGGAGTTTGCAACAATTGACTTCCAATCTGCACGTGGTGGATGCATGGCTCACGCAACGACAGGCTGTGACGTATACCCATGTTACCTCAAATTCTGCTTTCCGATTGGAGCACTTCTATCTCCCAGGACCTTGGAAAGAATATCCGCTCCATTGAACATGTTCCGCTCTCCTTTTCCGACCATTTAGCTTTTCTACTACACATTGATCTCAACCTCCCCTTTCTACTCATTGGGCGCTCTTATTGGAAACTAAACACCACCTGTCTTCATCATGAGTTCATTGCGGCCGCGATATATATCCAACCTATGGAAGCTGTGGTTGTCTAGAAAATTCGGTATGCCGACGTCGCCGATTGGTGGGACTTGCATGTCAAACCTCAGCTGCAACAGTTTTTTAAACGTGTGCCTCGAGCACTCCTTCAGGACGAGGAGCATACCCTAAAATTTTACTTTGGTTGTCTTCGGAATCTTCAGGAGAGCTCCATCGATTTGGTCAACCGTCGCACGAAGACGAATTATTACAAGCAAAACTTTTATCCATTTATAGGAGGCGTATGGAGGGCCTGAAGGTTCGCAGTCGTCTGTGTACTCCGGTTTTATTTATGGACGCTCTTTAATTACTATGGTTCTTAGCGTCCCATTCTAAATTGGGAGTGAAAGACCGGAAATATTGCTCAGAGGTCTCTTATCAGGCTTGAGGTGCTTTTACGTGCCGTAAATCTACGACACGGAACCACCGGCTTTACTTCCCGTCCGAAGGAAGCCGTGCTAAGGATTTTTACGCCCGAAATAATCCATCGCCCTCCGCCGTGTTTGAACCCGCGACCTCGGGGTACTCTGGTTGAGGAGGAAAGCACCAGTCTGTTCCATCTCATACAGACTTACAAACGACGTTGAGCAAATCTCATTTTACAGGTGCAAGATGAATCTGGAACCATGCATGCTACTCCAACAGCAATTTGTCGTTCTTGTGGATCCTATTTTGAACACCTTTTTCACTGGGACCTTCCTCGTCCTCATTCTCAGTCACCTAGACGCATACCGCTACCTCTTTCTGAGCAGGACAGTCTATGCCTTGAGCAGCTCATTCGTAAATCCGAAGTCTTTGCTGCCCTTCTTCAGGGGAAGACCTCCAAACTGACGGTCTGCACATACAGTTCTGTCGTTGCTTTTGGAATATGGTTGATGATAACTTAACAGCGGTCTACAATACCACCTTACAACGTGGACAACTGTGTGCTTCACAAAAGCGGGGAATTATTGTCCTCATCAAAAAGAAACCTCAGTCTTCCTCGTTGCTGATTTCCGTCCGAATACTCTCCTCAAATTTGATTATAAACTTCTGGCCCCTGTATTGACCACCGCCTCCGACATTTCCTCGGCCAGCTTGTTCATCCATCACAACACTGGTGTCCTACAACGCAACATTTTTGAAGTTGTGTGTTCCTTACGTGACTCCATTGCTTATTCCTCTTCCCAGGGCGCCCGCTTCGCCTTGATTTCTTTGGACTTCAGGCGCGCATTTGATAGTATTTGTTATGATTATTTGTTTGAATGTTTGACTTGGACTGGCTTAAGTGACACCTTTATCTCATATATCATATGTTTATATAACGGAATTTCGAGTTGTGTGCTGGTTAATGGGTTTCTTTCACCTGAGTTTTCTATTGGCAGATCGGTCCGCCAAGACTGTCCAGCCTCTATGTCCTTATTTATTCTTGCTTTGAATCCATTGCTTTGTCAGTTTCAAAACACGGTTGTGGGACTTTCCTTACACTCTCACAAATTGGGTGCACTGGCATATGCTGATGACGTTAGTGTTATCCTTACCGATGCTGCTGATATACGCTCTTTGTGGGATGTCTTACTCCAATTTAGCGTAATCTCCGTCCTTGAAATAAATCAGGAGAAGTCTAAAACTCTCCTCGTTGGAATATGAACACCACCTCCATCACTGGCACCGCTACAGATAGTTTCAAACTGAAGATTTTGGGCATTTCCTTTACCACATCCTTGGGTGAAATGCAACATCTAAACTGGAAACCAATTGTTAGCCGCATTAAGAACACAGCGCAGACCTTTTATCATCGCGACCTGTGCCTGTATCAACGCAGCTGGGTGATGCATCTGTACCTTCTATCACAGTGTTGGTTTGTGGCCCAAGTTTTGCCTTTGCCGAAACTATATTCCCAGCAGATCACCTGTGCAATCTCCTGGTTCCACTGGCAGGCTGTATCTTTAAAGTTCCTATGTCTACTTCGCACTTATCTCCCCTAAGGGGAGGTATTGGGCTCTTTAATGTTGGCTTCAGGTGCTTAGCGCTATTCCTTTGCCGCGGGGGGAAGATACAAGCCTTGAATTCCACCTTTTCTGCATCTTGGGTGACTTCTAGGTCCACTCACCTGGAACTCCGAAATCCTGTGGATGTTTGATCCATTCCTGCCTCTCTACTCTATCTGCGCATGTATGTCTTGGAATGGTGTTATTTGATTTTGGACTGTCAACAGCCTGGCAATCGGATGGTGCGCAAAATTTATGAAGATCTCATTCAAGTATGCAACTTGCCTTCGATGCGCCTCGAATACATTGCGCCAGCTAACCTGACTACGAACAACTCTGGAAAAATGTAACTACCACTATACTCCCTTATACGGTTCGCTCCATTTGGTACCAGACAGTCCAAGACGTGATACCAACTCGCCATCGGCTCGCGTGTATTCATTTATGTGAATCCTGCTTGTGTCTTCGTTGTCAACAGCCAGATACGCTACTAAATCGTCTTACCAGCTGCTCCATGGCATCTGGTATATATAATGCACTCCGGAAAGCTTTCTTCGTCCGGACTTCCGGTTTCCACGTATGCAGCACAATAGCCTCATTTGGATATTTGGACACAGTGTCTACTATCTGCTTTGGAATTCCCTCGGAGCTACTGATGCCTAGCAGTATTTACATTTCTTGCGCAGAGCAAGATGGAAGATTGCTCTGGTCGTACCCTTCAACGAACCTTTGGTGACTATCTAAAAGTTCTCGATTCTTAGTCTGGCCGAGAATTACCTTCTGAGATTACCCCTTTCCATAGGGAATAAATGAAATAAAATACTGTACCACCCTGCCCATAAAAATAAATAAAATAAAAAGTAGATAATGTAAGCGTTTTATAAATTAGTTACACTAAAGTTTAGATAAAAAAATCTCAGCAAGTTGTGTGCTCTCTTGAATTTTCGAAACCCTGTTGGCAACGAAGGTCTTCCATTTTGTTGCGGTGCGGAGATTCGAGCCAAAACTACTGAAGAAGCTGCCCACAAATAGATTTGATTAAATTTAATATTTAATCCTTTCAGTGCAAGATGGAACAGACGGGCTAGCAGAAGAGCTCCACACAACTCAAGTTGCGGCAGAGACAACTGCTTCAGAGGAGCAACTCGAGAGTTCAGCAAAGCAGCCTTACTGTAATGGTTCTGTCATGACTTGTAGAACACACATAGACGCAGGCTCCGTATGCCTTTTCTGAAGCATCACAAAACCCACGAATCTCTATATTAACAAGAGGACCATGTCCGAGAATGCTCCGATGAATTCGAATTTCTTCTTTCTGTGGAAGCTGGTCATAAATTGGATGCCAAATGGTTATATGTTCTGATGACAGGGGTTGAGCTCACATGAAGTGTCCATGCCACAGCTTCACTAGAAGCATCTTACCTAATATGACAACAGGGATGATCAACCCAAGTGGATCAAGTATTCATGAGACAACCGAGAGGATAATGCATTTAGTAAAACCATGAGGATAACAGTTTGTTTCTCCACCATTCACAATTTGGAATTTTTCAGTGGCTGGGTGTCATGACAACCCAAGTGTTTTTATCTCTCCTTGGTGGAGCCGTAACGGTAAATTTGTCTCCCTTAAGTCAGCTGGAATATTTGCCAAAAACTCTGGATGATTGCTGCACCATTTACGAAGAGGAAATACTCCTCTCTCTAGCGCCTGTCAGCTCATGTTGTAGGTGAAGAACCTGCTCTAAAGTTGCACATACCGATATAAGGTCATCTGAACAGAAATCCCGTAATAATACTTCAGCTGCCTTGGGAAACTCCAGAGTCTCACCCAAAGCTAATTGTTGAAGACAGCGAGTGGCTAAAAAGGGGGAGCTTGCCATTCCATACTTAATTGTTTTCAACTCATATTCAGGTAAAGCAGATGGATTATCTTTCCACAGTATTCTCTGATCGATCCAATCTTGTGGATCTAACAATATTGGCCTGAGCATTTATTATGTCAGTAGTGAAAGCGATGGCATGAAATGTATATCTCAAAATAATAGAGTAAAGGTCTTGTTGGATCGTTACCCCAACGAGACCATTTAACTAAACTCTACTACTGGAAGCTGCCGAACAGTCAGAAACGACTCTAGTTTTGTTGTCCAGCTATCGGTATTCAGGACAGCATGGTGAGACATGCAAGAGCCGTATCTTGCAGGAATATTGGTTAATTCGATATGACCCACTTGTTCATATTCCTTGAGGAGCTTTACATAATCTTCTCTTAGGTTATCTTGCTTAGCCATTTTCTTTCAAGAAGTTGAAATCGCTTCTTAGCTGTGCCAATGAGTATCCCAATATCTTTGGATTTTGTTTAAAGGGGAGTCGTACCACGAATCATCCTGTTGAGTCCCGAATTATGTTGTTCCTGAAATGGGCTTCACATTCTACTTCTTCCCTAGTTCTTAGAGTCTGGGATTGCTCCTCAATTTCCCAAAATTTCTTAAGCTATTTAGCAATATCTACCTTATTTCTTGCAAAGCACGAAACTACCGGCCGCCATTGATGTATCGGAGGGATCAGCATATTCACGATACTTTCCTGCTAGCGTACATCCAACTCCGTTTTCTGAAGAACAGGGTGATCAACGTCCCTGAATAGTCTGCCCGGCCTCTGAATATAAGACTAAACATCAGCCCTCAAGTGAATATCAATTAGTCCTGGCTCATGAAACTTTGGGTCAGTCAGTGGAAGGTTATGTGGCAGATTTCATTCCCTGGGATCAAAGAACCGACATGGCAATTCCTCCGTAACTTTGGGCAATATCAAATACTCAACTGGGGTAACGCAAGTACTCAAACGTGAAGCAACCTGAACCGTAACACTGTGTTTGGTTTGTGAGACAGTATTTCCAATTCCCTGTATAGGCTTGCGGTTATGCTGTCTCTGCAGTTTCAGGCGTTGAGCACAAGACTTCGACATGAAACAAGATTGGTAACCTGAATCTAAAAGAGCCCTGCACGTCTGCCAATTATTAGCTCCATCCTGGATGTTAACTAGCGCCGTTGACAATACCTGTTTGCGTGTCTCTCGTTTATAAGCATAGTAATTGCTAACTCCTGGCTCTCCCTGTTTAGCACTTGGGCGACGAGTTGAGTGATGTGTGGGATTATTCTCTACTAGCGAAGTGTCGGGAGAATCCAAATGTATCAACGTGTAGTGTTTTTGTTGCAAAGTTTGCAATTTCTTCATTTGCATGTATTTAATTTCTGATCTTGTTACAAGCAATTAAAACAGAGGTTAGGTCTCTAAATAAGGTCCCTACGATCCATGATGGGAGCCCTGAGGAATGCTTTACATCTACTAATGACATGCAAAGAATACACACTGTACGCACATTGAACTGAGGTGCTAATATAATATTGATGATTCAGTTTATTGCACTTGTTTGAACCATCTGAAGCCTTCGCATATTAACTGGTGCTGATCTTTGACGTTGTGCTAGAGTTTGGAACTTCTAAGACTTTACATTTACTTTCTAAGAAATTACAAAGCCTCGGAAAGGACTTTGAATTTAAGCTAGACTCATATTCTCTTCTTATTGACACGCCCAATTAGTCCAAAATGAGCTGTGACACTATCAGTTCATCCAATGAAACACCCAAATTCAAAGCCTTTAGTGCATTTAAGTTACTTATAGCTTTGTTAAGAAGCGCCCTGAGCCCGTTCACAGAAGACTTATGTAATATCGGTAGATTCAGCAGATGATCAAGATGAGCAGTTGCTATTAATGTTACATTATCATACCTATCGCATATTGTATTAAGTGCTACCAGAAATTTGTGCTTGCTCCTGGAATATTAGCGATTAAAGTATGTGCTTCATCATACAATGAAGAGAGCAAATAGTGAAATTTCTGAATGTTATTTAAATGGCCACTAGACTTAAAAATGTGTCCAAAAATGTTTGAAGGTTGTTATGTCTCCACTGAAAATTTGCAATTTTACAGCGAGTAATTTGATAACCGTTTTGTTCACACTTGAATGAGAGCAAGAAGGGTTCACTTGATCTCTTGTTTGTTTATAATGTTGGTCATTATGGCTTGTACCTAAAACAATGCTAATTCAAAGTTCTCTCTGTCTAAAGCATAAGTATCGAAGTCATCATTCGCTACTAATTCAGACTGAGAAAATTCAAATATTATCCCTAGGTTATCTAATTTCCTTCATTCTTAAAATTAATAACTGAATGTTAGAATTCTTTCACAAATTTACATAATCGTGCCAGGCTTGCCTTGGCAACCGCTCGGGTTGTTATCAAGCGTTTCTTTGTTTGGGCATCCGTGTGGATAGGAGTTTTGTGAACAATAAATCAATTACACAGAGGGAAATGAAGCTTGAGGACTTATAGATTTATAACTGGACACGCAAGATCCGGCCCGGAGGACCAAAAATGTTTCTCGTAGTGTGAATGGCACCGTCAAGTGGTTTGCTATCCTAACGGACTGCGTGTGCTCATTATTAGCTCATTAAATAATAATGTTCAACACGTAGTACTGCTTTAAATATTTATTTTAACAACTAACACATATTAATAATAAAACTGAACAATTGAAACATTCCAAACTTTGGCTCGCTCGAACTTGTACTAAAAGTTGAGGAGGCTCTTTATATTGAGCCGTTCCGTTCGGTCACATCTTGGCTGCCAGACTGTCCTCAAAACAAAGCAGTCTCTCAGTTCCACCCTCACAGTCACCACCCCTCCTGACGTTTCTCAAGGGTCAGCAAAGACCACCCATACTGAGGAACAAACAATTCTGACAATGCTATTCCGGACAGTCGTGTCTACAAGATACGACGAAACAACGGTAATTGTGAATTCTTTCTCTGAGAGGGCCAATTCAGTTCTTTAATAATTTCTAATTCTTTTTCTTATGTAATTTAGAATTCATTATGTTTAATGTTAATTATTAATTTCAGTAATTAATAAATAAGTAATATTTATTATTAATATTGATATATTTATTATTACTATTATTATTACATTTAGAAGAGTTGTTCTTCTATCTACTTTATATTAATCGGGATAAACATTTGTAGAAGTGGTTTTATTACATATTATTTTTTGTAGGTACAATGGAAAAGGGGAATACGGTAGATGATATAGTCAAATCTTTTAAGAGCAGGTCGCTATATGATGGCTTTGAAATTTTGCTCTTTTTACAACCCAGGGGTAAAAAGAAAGACAGAAAAGAAAAACCAATAACGACTTCCCATTTGAGAAAAGTACAAGTATTTGTCTATCTCTTAGGCTTACGAGGTATGTAATTCATTCAAAACAACGAGCACTTCAGAGGTTATTCCCAGAAAATTCAATATATGCGCTTTATAGTCATGAAAGTATGTTAAAAATATGCTATTTTAATCAAAATCGTTAGAGCCATTTTTGAGAAAATCTAAATTTACAAATTTATTCCAACTAAAGGGTAATTTGGGGAGGTAGATTTTCCTGAAAATTTTCGTGTGGCATCCCCAGAAGATACTGAACTTAAATAAGAAGTTTGGTATTTAAACGACTTTTCATTTTTGAGTTATATTGTTCACACACAGACACACGCGGAAGTTTTTCTAAAATCCGCTTGTTGTACTCACATGATTCTCTACTCACTCTTCTACAAACTATTCTGACAAAAGCTTATTATTCTATCTACTTCTTGTCAATCCTGATAGACATTCATGACATATTTATACATTTTATTGTAGAACACAGTAGGTATAGCGACAGTCAGGTTTTTGAAGAGCTTGTGGCTGCGTGATGACTTTGAAAACCCATTTTCTTTATTTGGCTAAAGCGAGCAACGACTTCCTATTTAAGAAAAGTATAAGCATTTGACAATTTAAACCAATAATATCTGAAATGGTTCACTCCATAAAAAAAAATTATATCACATAGATTGTGTGCTTTAATGAGATCTAAATTTTTGTGTAATATGATATCGTCTATCTCTTACGGTTTACCAGTTATACAAAAGTCATTCAGAATGAAAAGGACTTCAAAGGCTATTCCCACAAAATTCAATATATACATTTTATTTGTCATGAAAGTAGCCTAAACTATGAGATTTTAATCAAAATCGTTAGAGCCATTTTTGAGAATGTCAGAAATATCGAAAAATGTTCCATGTAAATGCTAGTTTGGGATGGGAGATTTCCTTCAAAATCTCCAAAGCACTTCCTTCGTATTTAACCGTCTTTTTGTTATTTCGTTTATGTATGTTTCAGAAGAAACTGCTTGCTTATAATCATACTGGATGGAATGTGATTGGGAAAATGATTCTGGGTGGAGGAAAATACCACATGATAAACTACGAGGGCGGATAGAAAAGTAATGCAGAATAATTTTTCCACAAAAAGTTTAATAGTTAAAACAACAACAAAAAGCTAAAAAAAATCACAAAGAACTTACACCTTTTACCTACTTTTCGACATAGTCACCAAGTTTTTCAACACATTTCTCCCATCGTGATACCAGTTTCAATATGCCCTGTTCGTAGAAGTCCGTTTCCTTGGAGTATAGCCATCTGCGGACTACTGATTTCGCTTCCACGTCTGTCGCAAAGCGTTGGCCGGACCAAACAGATGAAAGTCCGACGGTGCAAGGTCCGGACTCTATGGTGGATGCTGGAGCACCTCCCAACTAAATTTGGTGATTTTCTGACAAACAGTAGCAGCATCATGGGGGCGAGCATTGTCATGGAGAATTTTGATATCGTCAGCATTCATGCTGTGGCATTTGTCACGAAGGGCACGACGCAACTTCACCAAAGTTTTCATGTAGGCTGCAGCATTCACAGTTGACCCGTGTTCAGCAAAGTCCACCAATACAACACCATGCATATCCCAGAACACCGTCACAAGCACTTTCCTAGCAGATTGAGTCACTTTGAATTTTTCTTCACTGGGGAACCAGCATATTTCTACCCCATACTTGCCTTCTTCGTTTCGGACGTGTAGTGGTATGCCCACGACTCATCAGCAGTGATGATTCCTTTCAGAAAGTCATGCCTTTCTGCGGTGTACCACGTTAGGTGATTCAAGCTCATCATCATTCGCTGGCCCTTGCAGTTGTCTGTCTGGTTCTTAGGCACCCAGCGAGCACTAAGGTTACGATATTTCAACGTGTCATGAACAATATTGTACACTGCACCATATGAAATGTTGAAGTGTTGCGTCAAGGTTCGCATTTGCAAACGCTGGTCATTCAAAATTGCCGCCTCAATGCTCCTGACATTCTGCGGGGTTGCAGCTGTTACCAGCCTCCCGGAGCGTGGCGAATCACTAAGTTTCACACGACTCTCTAGGAAGAATGCACACCACCTGGAGACATTGCTACGATCCATACAATAATCTCCATACACGCCACGCATTTCCCTGTATCACTCAGTTTATGCCCTTTGGCCCACAAATATCGAACCAAACCTCTCTGCTCTTCACACGTGGACGACCGTAACATGCGCGTCATTCTTTTTGTGTAGTTCACGCTTCTCTCGCTAGAGCTGCGCATGAAACAAAAAATACCCTCTGTAGTGAAAACTTCAAACTATATCTGTGTGAAATTGTAACATTTCAGCTGCAATACCAAGGCAGGAAAAATTATTGTGCGTTACTTTTCCACCCGCCTTCGTATATTAAGAAACATGTGGGGACGAAGCGGAAAGTAAAAAAAAATATGGGGGAAGCTGGGTGTGCAATCAAGGTACAAGAAACCAGGTTGAATTTTTACTTTCTCTACTACGTATATTAAGTAGAGGAAGTATTACATTCCACCCAGGAATTCGATATTGAGATTTCACCGGAAATACATGTTTTGAGGCCCTGAAAAAAACATGTTTAGAAAAAGGTTCGTGTGTGTGTGTCTGTGTGTCTGTGAACAGCATAACTTAAAAACGCAAAGTCGGATAAATACCAAACTTGGTATTTAGATTAACTTTTAAGGATGCGACACGACTATTTTCAAGAAAATCGCCCTACACCAAACTATCCTTTACATGGAACATTTTTCGAAAATTTCGATTTTCGAAATGAAATCGTTAGCCAAAAATGGCTTTAACGATTTTGTTTAAAATATCATATGTTTAAGATACTTTCATGGCAAATGTATTTTCTGGGAATGTCTCAAAAAGTCGTCTTCATTGTGAATGAATTTTGCATAACTGGTAAACCATAAGAGATAGACAAAATTTTACTACACAAAAATGCAGATCTCGTTAAAACACGCAATTTATGACCTATACATTTTTTTTGTCAAGTGAACCATTTCCGAGATATTCCTTTTTATTTGTTTAAATTTTCCAATACTTACTAGTTTTTCTCAAATGGGAATTTTTACTTTCTCTACTACGTATAGTAAGTAGGGGAAGTATTGCATTCCACCCAAAAATTCGATACCGAGATTTCACCGGAAATACATGTTTTGAGACCTCCTGAATCCAAAAAAAGCATTTTTGGAAACATGTCCGTGTGTGTGTCTGTGTGTGTGTCTGTGTGTCTGTGTGTGTGTGTGTCTGTGTGTGTGTCTGTGAACAGCATAACTCAAAAACGAACAGTCGGATAAGCACCAAACTTGGTATTTAGGTTCAGTATCTTCCAGAGATGCGACACGAAGGTTTTCAAGAAAATCCCCCCACCCCAGACTACCCTTTACATGGAAGATTTTTCGAAAATTTTAATTTTCTCAAAAATGGCTCTAACGATTTTGATTAAAATATCATATGTTTAAGATAATGTCATGAGAAATGAAATGTATATCTCGAATTTTCTGGGAATGTCTCCAAAAGTATTCTTCATTGTGAACGACTTTTGCATAACTGGTAAACCATAAGAGATAGACAAAATTTTACTACACAAAAAATGTAGATCGCGTTAAAATACACAACTTATGTCATATACATTTCTTTTGTTGAGTGAACCGTTTTCGAGATATTGCTTGTTATTTCCTTAAATTTTACAATACTTATACTTTTTCTCACATTCGTTATTCATTTTTTTATGTCCTGGACATGCAAAGAGAATGGAATGCGCCACATAGCAACCAGCGTTAAAATATTTGACTATCGCTTAAAAGCTACCATATTTCCCTTGCATCTACAAGAAAATTACCAATAAGATTGACATCTCGATATCTCGATTAACATGAACCATATGGAGAATAAGCGTTTGTAAAATTAGATTGTACAAGAGTAGAGAAAGTCATGTGAGTGTAACACATCAGATTTTTTTAAATGTGCTGGACATGCAAAGAATATGGAATGCTCCACATAGCAAGCAGCTCTTAAAAGATTTGACTATCGCTTAAAGCTTACCATATTCCCCTTGCACCTATAGGAAAATTAGCAATTCGATAGCTTCTGCAAATGTTCATCTCGATTGTAAATGGAGAATAAGCATTTGTAAAACTAGTTTGTAAAGAGTAGAGAAAGTCATGTCAGTGTAATGCATCAGATTCTTATAGCTAGATACGCCTCTCAAATCTTTTTCGTTTTTCGTCGAGTGAAGGCTTCAGAACTGCTCTGGGGTGATTTTTGAGCGACCAATGCCCTTTCCAAGTCTCACGGTTAGGCTCTCGCACAACATTAATATGGACGAAATAATGCTGAAACATATGGGCGTACCTTAAACAACTGCGTGGCTACAATAAAATGTGGAGAGTGTACCAAAAGTTTCACTGCTCATACACCTCATTATTTCGCTTTCATTTACTATTTAAAACAATGTCTAATTAAACTCTGCAATAAAGAATCATTAGTACGTGGGCTTATGATCATCCTTGTATAGTGTCCAGAGTAACACGGATGTGGTGGAATCAAAATTGTATCAGACAGCTTAATTCAGTTTCCAACTGTGTGAAAACAATCGCGTCTAACATTAAAAACACACATTGTAATAAACATATCACATCGGGACTTCTCGGTAGTCTAGAGGAACCCGAGGTCTGGTTCCCGAGGTCGCGGGTTCAAACCTGGCGGCGGGCGATAGATTTTTCGGGGTAAAAATCCTTAGTATGGCTTCATTCGGAAGGGAAGTAAAGCCGATGGTCCCGTGTCGTGGATTTCGGCACGTAAAAGAACTTCAAGCCTGATAAAGTAGCCACGAGCAAATTTCCAGTCTTTCACGCCCAATATAGAACGGGACGCTAAGAATCATACTACTGTACATTCCAAACCAGAGTTCCCTCTGACGTAAACAAAAGCAGGTCACGAACCTAAGAACACACTCCTACGCCAACGTAAATAGTTCCTTAAAAATGTATTGTCACGAAACTTTGGGGCAGGAAATACATAGAACTCCACATCTTATTGCGGTTATCATAAGAACTCGTTGCTAAAGGTAATGGATATATACTACAGGGTGAGCCAAAAGACTCCGAACCGGCTGCGCGGTGTTTTTCCTATCCGCGTCCTCGGCGCCCGTTGCCGTCTACCGCTATCATAGAAAGTCGCGGATGAAGCCATACAACATTTTTAAAACTACTTTTAAAGGCTTTACTTACCAACATTATGAAACGAAATGCTGAAACTGGTCAGCGTTGTTGTCCATGCATTTTTGGCACCTCTTTAGGAAACTATCCATCATGGAATTTTTGGGGAGAATTTTCCAAACTATGACCTATGTTGCCTAATGTTTCTTCGGTAAGAATGGAAATCCGTATTTTAGATTTCTTAGCCTAAACACTTCCTGTGGCCTGAAATTTACAGTAAAGTTCATGGATTGTTGTACGGCCTGGAACTTTTACACCTGGAAGTCTTTCTGCAAATCGTACTCTCACTTGGCAAGCTGACCGAGTTAACACATACGAATCAGAAATAAATACACGATGTGCAGTAGAAAACATATACTGAGCCATAATATACTTTGTGACTAAGTACAGGACAAAATAATAAATAACTCATAATAACTGAACTACATCACATCACCGTCAACTCAAAACTGCACTTCACAATGCACAGCTAAACCTCAACAGCAGTGTTTGTTTATAGCAGCAATGCGTTATCATGTTTTTATCATATTTCCACGCGCCCAGTGGAAAAACACCGCACAGCCGGTAATATTGTTAATAAAATACCCCTCCGGGGTAACTTAAAACATAAAGTGTACAAGACAAACCCACACACCCTGGAAGAATTAAACAAAAATATTCGCCAGGAAATTTCTCAACGTGAATTACGGCGAGTGATGGATAGTTTCCTAAAGAAGTGCCAAAAATGTATAGACAACTACGCTGGCCAGTTTCAGCATCTCCTTTCGTAAGTTGGTAAGTAAAACCTTTAAAAGTAGTTTTAAAAAATGTTGTATGGTTTCATCCGCGCCTTTCTATGATAGCGGCAGACGGCAACGAGTGCCGAGGACGCGGGCAGGAAAAACACCGCGCAGGCGGTTCGGAGTCTTTTGGCTCACTCTGTAGCTGTTAAGAGATTACAAAATAGGATTTTCGTCTGCTATTGCGCTAATGCCGAGAGCAACTTGCTTGTTAATATCAACTGTACGGATGACTGCCATTTTTTTTTACATATACGAGGCATACAGCAATGAATTCCCAGAGGTGCTAACTGAGCACCGAATAAACACTTTGCGTCGAATAAACACTTTGCGTAACATAGGAAATATGATAAGCGAACAGTCATTCATAATACGCTACATACGTGTGCTCAGCTCAGGTCAAATCTTGTGATTTAGTAAGTTGGTATTCAGTTCTCATAGCAGAGGAAGGTGCGTGTAGTGCGAATAAACTGTTCAAACACAAAAGCGGGAATCTGTTAAAAAGTGGCGAAAAACAAACAATACTTAATGTATTCAACTCACTATTAGAAAAATACCAGACACTTGCATTAGTGGATATTACGAAACTAATATCCGATTTTACAGGCGTTTCAGTAAGAAATGTAACCAAAGCGCGCAGGGAATATAAACACGCATAATAGAACAAAATAGAAGAGGAGAATCAAATGTGGGAACTTGTTTTGTGTGCGCGAGTGCTGTGGATAAGCTTGTCATTAACTTGGAGAATAATTCTGATTCCAATGCGGCAGCTGAGTCTCTTCGGAGGATTTGGATTTGGGTGTTGCACTTTTGCCTGAGGATTGTGATTAACGTAAGTAAAATGTTCATTTCCACATACTTATAAAATCCATTATTTCGGGTTGCATTTGAACTATGATTCTCACGCAGGGCGCCTTTTTATAGATTGAAATAATGTTCAACTTTAAGTGATATATAGCAAGCACGTGATAAGACCTGTCCCCACTGATTAACATTTAACAAAACTTGTAAAGTGCAACATGTTAACAGTTTGCATGTTGGCCAAATTTCGATTGCAGAATTGACTTAACATGTTAATCGAAAGAGTTGTGCTTGACATTTTTAACATGTTGGATGTTTTTCAGTTTTAATGGAAAACTTGTTAAGTCAATTTGCTCTCTGTGTATGTGATTGGATGAACTTCGGAAGTATCCAGACTGTAAACATGGCAGTTATTGCGTTCGGTAGTTCCGTGTTGACTCGTTCTGTGTTTATATCTTTGATTTGGTTTGCTTCATGTGAAGTTATGGAATGGACGAAAGAAGACACTTTCATTAATAAAATCTTTGTTGAGGCTATCATTATGGAACATTGTAATATATGTAATAAAAAAGATGGACAATTATACCAAACCATATGCAATTTATTGTTGTTCAGAGGCAATATCAGAAAAAGAAAAATAATAACCTCACTTTGCTAGAGAATTGCAAAAAGGGCTCAAGACTGGCAGCTGGAATGGCTGCTCTCAAATGTGGGTCCTTTTTGTGAATTATAGTTTAGAAACCTTGCTCAAAACAAAGTTGAAGTCACTTTGACTTGTTCTCAAGAAATTGAAGTCAAACCTGCTCCGAATTTTAAACACATTCAAAATAGTTTCACTCCTGTGCCGATTAACAAGATAGAACCTCATCACCTTCCATTTTTCTTTTTATTACATATCAAGCACAGATACAAATAGCAATAGTCAAATCCTAATCACTGGAGTCCATTTTGCTTTTAGTTAAGAGGTTTTGTTGTCCCAACAAGTCAACTGGTGTGGATAGAATGTTAAACGTTCACCGTTACGTGTTGAAGGCATTTAACATGTTGAATGAGACATTTTGTTAATTGTTGAATGTTAACTGTTGATATGTTTAACAGTGTGGACTCACCTATAGGGGAACAAGCAACCATTTGCGGCGGGGATTGCGAACTACTTTCGCGCCGATAATACAAAGAGTTTGTTTACAATGAGAAGCACTCTGGTTTGGAACGGACGTTAGTTAAAGAGCGTCCATAAATAAAACTCAATTTTAGAGGGACTTTGTAAAGAGCATTTCAGAGGTGTAGGTAAATTTGGCAATTCTCTGCGAATCCCACCTTTTTTTCGCTCACACTAATGTTTTCCACTTTTTAGGAAATGCCCTCATGTTCCTACTTACCTGAACCAGGTTCAGCTAGGAAGTTCCGAAAGATATCGGTATAGCGCTGTCACGCATAAACCCTACCGACAGGGGTGGCCGAGCTCGTTAAGAACACGGACTCGTGAGCGGTAGATCCGCGGTTCAGAACCCGCAAGAACTGTCCTCCCTGACTGGGGGTTTTCCCTTTATCTCGGTCTTCCTAACCGGCAAATGCCGGGAAGGTACCCTAAACTTAGGGCTGAAACATTTCCTTTCCAATTATCATTTCATATATTGAACAGTGTCTACCGCCTGCAGTGCCGTATGTAATAAGATAATAAGAATAGTAAGACTAAAAAGTAAATACTAAAAAAGAAAAGAAAAGAAAAACCAAAACCCATGAGCTCATGTACTCGTGATGATTTACTGTTCATAGCTTTAGCTGAACTCATTGGTTGCCGTTTTAAATAATAATTAGCAACAAGAAAAGTACGAAGGAAAGCAATGTACAGTGATCAACATCGTGCGTAACTATGAAGCTTTACATGCTTACTTTCCTTTTTCAAACCTAATGCGTGGTTTGAGGCAGTATTTTTAACACTTAAACGATATTAGTCTAATTATATAATATAAAATATAATACAAGCCCGCCTAAAAGCAATATGTGTAATATATAAAGTGTATGTAACAGTCATTGTATTATGTTTACATTATTATGTACATGTATAATAATGTTATGTGAATGTATTAAGTAATTTAACAATGTAGGAGCTGTGAGAATAGAAGCCGAAAGTTGCTAACAATGAGGTAATAATGAGGTAACCTTTGGACAACAATAAATTAGAAAGTTTAATAATGCTACTAATAATTCTTGGAACAATAATGTAATATTTAAAACAGTTTATAAATAGCCAATCAACAACCAGAAAAAGCTTAAGTTAAATAAAAGTATTCTATTGGAGTAGGATTAGCCAATCAGAGACTTGAAATAGAGTAAAATCTGCAAATTCAGGCGGCAGACGCTAGAAGACAGTGTACCCAACCGGACGCTACTAGATAACGTTCCCGAGCAGTTCGATACGTATTCGGTGTGTGACATAAAAAATTCATTACGGCGTGAATAATATAAAGTTTAGTGTTAAAAAGTACAAGTAACAATAATCTCACAGCTCTAAAGTAGGATACACCAGTGAAGTGTTATTTAATCGTGAGAAGGAATAATAAAAGGAGTGAAGTAAAAAAAATTATAATTTGTGTAAGCCTTTATTCATTAGCTACTACCCTGCTAAGAGATACGTGTTCTGCAAATTACTACTGACGCAGCCGAGGCAAACATAAATAGGTATATTTATATATATTATTTAAATAAACATTAAAAAATACAAAGTTGATTTTTAAACATGGGGCGAAGGCCACCGGAAAAGTGAACTTGGGACCAAGGCCACCGGAAAGTGCGTGGTCTAAACAACTTTAAGTTTGCCTTTCCAACAGTGAGGCAAATAAACAACTTCAGGTTTCAATTTGAGTAAAATGGAATTGTATTTGTTCATAACACCAACTAAAGCGGCAAGAAGAAATAACAACTTTTACAAAGTGATTTGACCTACATAATCGTGTTTTGAAATTATTTTTCATTTTATTTTAATTTTGATATGTATTATATTATAGATGGGTGTGCCAGATAGCTAATGTAGTTCCAATGTGTATCAAACTTGGACGAAGACAACGTAGTCAGACAGCGATTCTAAAACATTCTTTTCTTGACCCTTATGCTCAGCTCACAATGGGGCGACGCTGGTCACGCGACATGAGCGACAGGAATTCACTATGAACACCACAGAATCCTTGCGACGAAAGTTTAATTGGTGTTGGTGTTAATCGCGCTGCTTGGATACATCCACAGAATTGCGTGAGTGTGTGTGTGTGTGGGGGCTCTTGTTAAGATGGCATCAATCACCAGGGAAATGCACTATTTTTAGAAGAGATATTCAATTACCCCTAGTTGTATGCATTGAGTTCACTGGCATACAAAATGGTGTGTGCTTTCGCCCGAGTTTCGCGCGTTAGTGTCAAATTGTGCCTTCTCATTGCAAGGACTAGATTTTGAGGGGCAATATCGTGTCGCGTGTCGCTCATGTCGCATCGTCAGTGTCGCTCCATCACATTACACGCTGTAAGAGTAGTCAAAATAGGCTCGGGTTTTTAAGTGTTCACTAGTCAGTTGTTTACAGGCTTCAGTATTATTGTTTCGTTCATCTAGCGTTTTATATCTTAACTGAACTGCTTTAGAAACAAGAATTTGATGTTTTACATTAGGTTTAGGTTTTGCTTTTAAAATATTCTCCATTCATTCTCATATTTACTCTTACAGACTCTCAGAAGGTAGGGAATGATTCTAATTAAAGAAAAATGCCTCTAGCCATAGTCGAAAATCGAATCCGCGATCTCTGTTATAGGGAATCAGAATGTTGATAACTAGGCTTGAGTGGTAACACCATTTCGTCCGTGTTCTGACGTGTTTTAAGATTGACACCGAGAGAGATGGCTCCGCGGTAACGTGAGTGGCTCGCATTCGGGAGGTACCGAGTTCGATTCCCGTCGGCCGCCCACTCTGACCTTGGGCTTTTCAGGTTTTTCCTGGTCGGTAAACGAATGCTAGGGTGATTTCTCATCTACCGTGATTTTCTTCTCATCATTTCCCTTCAATTCCGTTTCCCTCTCATCTTTCACGTGTACTTTAGGTTTCGTGCCGTACAGATGGCGCGGATGCTTGATAAAAGGAAAGAATACTCCCACGGACAGAGAAGACTGCTTGGTTGACGGGTCGTTCATGACTCCTTCTGAACAGTTCCAGTATTGGACGGGTCTTCAAACCCGAAACTGTTGGGGGCTTCCGCGCGTCTCTGTGGTCCGTCTGCTTGCAACCTGTATCCTCCTGTGGTTCCTTCACATTCCTCCTGGGAATGGGGTGGTAGCCACAGTAAATCTATGTCGGTGTATGGGATGTCCCCCTCCATTGTATAAGCTAGCCTAGTCTGACACTTATTCGATTACCTAAACGAGAATATACAAGGAAAAGAAGAAAACTGCTATTACTATATTAGTTGAACTCTAAATCACCACCACCACCACCACCACCACCACCACCACCACCACCACCACCACCACCACCACCACCACCACCACCACCACCACCACCACCACCACCACCACCACCACCACCACCACCACCACCACCACCACCACCACCACCACCACCACCACCACCACCACCACCACCACCACCACCACCACCACCACCACCACCACCACCACCACCACCACCACCACCACCACCACCACCACCACCACCACCACCACCACCACCACCACCACCACCACCACCACCACCACCACCACCACCACCACCACCACCACCACCACCACCACCACCACCACCACCACCACCACCACCACCACCACCACCACCACCACCACCACCACCACCACCACCACCACCACCACCACCACCACCACCACCACCACCACCACCACCACCACCACCACCACCACCACCACCACCACCACCACCACCACCACCACCACCACCACCACCACCACCACCACCACCACCACCACCACCACCACCACCACCACCACCACCACCACCACCACCACCACCACCACCACCACCACCACCACCACCACCACCACCACCACCACCACCACCACCACCACCACCACCACCACCACCACCACCACCACCACCACCACCACCACCACCACCACCACCACCACCACCACCACCACCACCACCACCACCACCACCACCACCACCACCACCACCACCACCACCACCACCACCACCACCACCACCACCACCACCACCACCACCACCACCACCACCACCACCACCACCACCACCACCACCACCACCACCACCACCACCACCACCACCACCACCACCACCACCACCACCTTCTTCTGCACTATCAAGGATTACTCAGCTATCTCTTCCTAGGTCATTCTATTTCTTCTCTTCCTTCAGTTTTTTATCTTACTATTTGTTTGACTAAGTTTTCATTTCCCATTCCTTTAATACGTTGTATCCATTGTTGTTTATTTTCCTGTATATGGAAACTATTTTTAATTCTGCTGTTATTTCTTTGTTTCGAGTTGATCCAATTGTGTGCAACCGTTTACGTATCTTAAAAAATCTGATGTGTTACACTCACATGACTTTCTCTACTCTTGTACAAACTATTTTTACAAACGCTTATTCTCCATATGCTTCATGTTAATCAAGGTGTTAATCTTATTGCTAATTTTCTTGTAGATGCAAGGGGAATTGGTAGGCTTTAAGCGATAGTCAAATATTTTAAGAGCTGGTTCCTATGTGCAGTATTCCATTCTCTTTGCATTATCAGGAGAAAAAAAATGAATAACGAATTCCCATTTGAGAAAATAAGTATTGACAAATTTAAGGGAATAACAAGCAATATCTCGAAAATGGTTCACTCCACAATATATATATATATATATATATATATATATATATATATATATATATATGACATAAATTGTGTATTTTAGCGTGATCTACATTTTTGTGTAGTAAATTTTGTCTATGTCTTATGGTTTACCAGTTATGCAAAAGTCGTTCACAATGAAGAATAATTTTGGAGACATTCCCAGAAAATTCGAGATATACATTTTATTTGTTATGAAATTATCTTAAACATATGATATTTTAATCAAAATCGTTAGACCTATTTTTGAGAAAATTAAAATTTCCGAAAAATGTTCCATGTAAATTGTAGTCTGGGGTGGGGGGGATTTTCTTGAAAACCTTCGTGTCGCATCTCTGGAAGATACTGAACCTAAATACCAAGTTTGGTGTTTATCCGACTGTTAGTTTCTGAGTTATGCTGTTCACAGACAGACAGACAGACAGACACACACACGGACATGTTTCCAAAAATACTTTTTTTTGGATTCAGGGGGTCTCAAAACATATATTTCTGGTGAAATCTCGGTATCGAATTTTTGGGTGGAATACAATACTTCCCATACTTACTATACGTAGTAGAGAAAGTAAAAAAGTTAATCTCTACAGTCTGTATATTTTGTTGCTCCTTTTGTTATTGTCCATGACTAACTTCCATAGGTTAAAAGTGGTATGAGCATTGGCTTATAGAATTTTTGTTTTGTTTGTTGTTTGGTTTTCCTTGTATTGTGTCACGTATAATTTGAAATTTATTAAGTTTATTTTGGGAGCAAGAAATCGGGTTAAATTATATTCATTCTGCTCTGGACATCGTAGTAGTATTCAGTCTAAAGTAAAATATTTTCAGGTTTGCATGAATGTCCTCATGATAGAATTTCATTACACAAACTAGATGTTCTAATGTACTTGTTATTTACTAATTTGGATGTATCGCTTAACGTGCCACGAATTATTGGAGGAATGTTATTCACTTGAGTCAACACACTTAGTTTTGATAATACCCTACCACAAAACCTTCAAAGCCTCAGACATAGTAGATTACGAGCTTTACTCTTACGTGTTGCTGGATGCACCTGGAGTAGGCCACTCTGCCCTGTCTTGATTTTCAAACTTCAATCTCGTGGAAAACGTTTGAGAGAGTGATGGGACAGGCAGTAGTAAGCTGTCACAAACGCAGTAATAGAAATGGGACAAACAAGGCAATGTCGTCACGTTTCTGTATGTGATCGTGCTATACTAAGCAATGAATGATTAAAACCATGTTATGTGTGTGATATGCCTTGCTTCTGTTATTTTTATATATGTATATACCGTGTGGAAGGAAAGTCGTTACATTAATTTAAACCAATTGCGCATCTCCTTATTTCGAGATCTTTCAGTTTTTTACTTTCACTACTACGTATAGTAAGTAGGGGAAGTATTGTATTCCACCCAAAAATCGATACGGAGATTTCACGGAAGTATATGTTTTGAGGTCTCTTGAATCCAAAAAAAGCATTTTTGGAAACATGTCCGTGTGTAGGTGTGTCTGTGTGTGTTCTGTGTGTGTGTCTATGTGTCTGTGTGTGTCCGTGTGTGTGTGTGTGTCTGTCTGTCTGTGTGTGTCTGTATGTGTGTCCGTGTGTGTGTCTCTGAGTCTGTGAACAGCATAACTCGGAAAAGAACAGTCGGATAAACACCAAACTTGGTATTTAGGTTCAGTATCTTCCAGAGATGCGACACAAAGGTTTTGAAGAAAATCCCCCCACCCCAAACTACCCTTTACATGAACATTTTTCGAAAATTGTAATTTTCTCAAAAATGGCTCTAACGATTTTGATTAAAATATCATATGTTTAAGAAAATTTTCATGACAAATGAAATGTATATTTCGAATTCTCTGGGTAGTATCCAAAAGTATTCTTCATTATGAACGACTTTTGCATAACTGGTAAACCATAAGACTTAGACAAAGTTTTACTACACAAAAATGTAGATCGCGTTAAAATACACAATTTATGTCATATACATTTTGTTGTTGTGTGAACCATTTTCGAGTTATTGCTTATTATTGCCTTAAATTTTCCAATACTTATACCTTTCTCAAACGTAAATTCGTTATTCATTTTTTTGTCCTGGTAATGTAAAGAGAATGCAGTACTCCACATAGTAACCAGCTCTTAAAATATTTGACTATCGCTTAAAGCCTACCAATTCCCCTTGCATCTACAAGAAAATTAGTAATAAGATTAACATCTCGATATCTCGATTAACATGAAGCATATGGAGAATAAGCGTTTGTAAAAATAGTTTGTACAAGAGTAGAGAAAGTCATGTGAGTGTAACACATCAGATTATTTTGTCCTGGTAATGTAAAGAGAATGGAATACTCCACATAGCAAGCAGCTCTTAAAATATTTGACTATCGCTTAAAGCCTACCAATTCCCCTTGCATCTACAAGAAAATTTTCAATAAGATTAACATGAAGCATATGGAGAATAAGCGTTTATAAGAATAGTTTGTACAAGAGTAGAGAAAGTCATGTGAGTGTAACACATCAGAGTTTTTCTATGAGCATTTTCTGCGGAGAGTTTTAGGTTTTCGAGAACTTAACTCTCACACACTGACAACGTTGCAGCGTGTAGGTGATAGTGACCTGTTGCAGGGGTGGAACTCTCCCTTTCAAAACCAGAAGTAGTCAGCTAGTAAACAGGTTTCACTTTCGCTGTATGACGCGTAATTCATGAGTGTACATTAAACGTTATAAAGGTACTCACGATCTGAAAAGGTTTCATCTCGTAAACCTTGTGTTGTGCGTATAATTATTCACTAAACACAGCCCGGCTTCTTTTACCACTAAACCTGGGGGTTTTAATAGTAGTACGATTTTACTCTAATAATGACCCAACTTATAGTGGAGCTGGTATGCTTTTCTGTCAGTGACCACGAAACGCTTATTGGACGATGAGAACATTACTTCCATACTGTTAGTGTAAACCAATAGCTACCAAGTTGTACTTGCCATTTCGCCAAAACGTTACAGCACCCTTTGGTCGTGTTTGTTTGGATGAAGGCTTGTATGGAAAACTACTCTGCTAGTCCACCCTCTCCCAGTTGAGGTGTGCTGTTTTGTGTACGTTGGGGAGTCGGTTCTCACACTGACCTACCTTGACCTAGCAACATTGCCTATGTCTCCCTCCACATTACGTCTGCAAAACGGCGTTC
Organism: Deroplatys truncata; assembly: GCA_030765065.1. Taxonomy (NCBI): domain Eukaryota; kingdom Metazoa; phylum Arthropoda; class Insecta; order Mantodea; family Mantidae; genus Deroplatys; species Deroplatys truncata. The sequence continues at coordinate 215,249,167 of CM060978.1, forward strand.
GGAAAATGGTTAATTATTTCAAAATCCTATATGATGTTACATGGTTACTACAAAATCTAGGTCAGAAATAGATTAATCTATCCATCTTACAAGTAACAAACTATTATTTCCATACATTCTCATGGAATAAACTATCTATTTTTTTTTAAAAAAAAGCTATTTGTTTTCAAAAACGGCTGAACACGGAATAACATGCTTCTATGCCTTTTTGTTTGTAATGCCTCCATGAAGTATATGTTAGAAGGAATGTAATAAGCTCCCTTCCGGCCTGTATGTAAATTAGTGTATCATCTAGGTAGATATACCAATCAAGTTACATAGTATCTGTAACAATAGTACTATTATTCGAATCAAAGCTGCTGGTTAATGAAATCACAACAGGGCCTGAGCTTCTGTAGTTTGGTATTGGTTCTCTATTATTTGTACATGTGTTATAATTATATGTGACTCGATACGTTTTATCATAAACGTTTTTGTTGCTTTTGGTATCTTTCGCAGATTGCGAACTTTATTATTTCCAAAGGGCTATAAAATTTTATTTAGGTTAAACGAGAAAAAAACCTGTAAAATAAAGTTTAGACAAAAAAGGTATACCGTTTGTTGCCAAAACTTATTCTATTTTAATACTGCTTTTCTACGAGATCAAATGTATCCGGACACCTAGCTGAAAATGACATACAAGTTCGTGGCGCCTTCCATCGGTAATGCTGGAAGTCAATATGGTGTTGGCCCACCCTTAACCTTGATGACAGCGTTCACTCTCGCAGGCATATTTTCAATCAGATGCTGAAAGGTGTTTTGGGGAATGGCAGCTCATTCTTCACGGAGTGCGGAACTGACGAGAGGTATCGATGTAGGTCGGTGAGGCCTGGCACGAAGTCGGCGTTCTGAAACATCTATAGGATTCAAGTCAGGACTCTGTGCAGGCCAGTCCATTACAGGGATGTTATTGTCGTGTAACCACTCTACCACAGCTCGTGCAGTATAAAAAGGTGCTCGAACGTGTTGAAAGATGCAATCGTCATCACCGAATTGCTCTTCAACAGTGGGAGGCAAGAAGGTGCTTAAAGTAGTATCAATGTAGGTCTGCGCTGTGATCGTGCCACGCAAAACAGCAAGGGGTGCAATCCTCCTCCAGGAAAAACACGACCACACCATAACACCACCACCTCCGAATTTCACTGTTGGCACTACACACGCTGGCAGATGACGTTCACCGCACATTCGCCATACGCACACCCTGCCATCGGATCGCCACATTGTGTACCGTGATTCGTCACTCCACACAACGTTTTGCTACTGTTCAATCGTGTAATGTTGACGCTTCTTCCACCAAGCGAGGCGTCCTTTGGCATTTTCCTGCGTGATGTGTGGGTTATGAGCAGCCGCTCGGCCATGGAATCCAAGGTTTCTCACCTCACATCTAACTGTCATAGAACTTGGAGTGGATCCTGATGCAGTTTGGAATTCCTGTGTGATGGTCTGGATAGATGTCTGCCTATTACTCTTTACGACCCTCTTCAAATGTCGGCGGTCTCTGTCAGTCAACAGACGAGATCGGCCTGTACGCTTTTGTGCTGTAATGTCCCTTCACGTTTCCACTTCACTATCACATCAGAAACAGTGAACCTAGGGATGTTTAGGAGTGTGGAAATCTCGCGTACAGACTTCTGACACAAGTGACACCGAATCACCTGACCACGTTCGAAGTCCGTGAGTTCCACGGAGCGTCCCATTCTTCTGTTTCACGATGTCTAATGACTACTGAGGTCGCGGATAATCAGTACCAGGCAGTAGGTGGCAGCACAATGCACCTAAGATGAAATACGTATGTTTGTGGGGTGTCTGGATACTTTTGATCACATAGTGTATGTATTCTAGAATTATTGCTGAACTAGATGCCCATATTTTCTTGCGTCAGGTAAAGAAAGTACCGGACTGTGTCATATAACTAGATCTCGTAAGTTGAAGACGTATAAAATTCCTAAAAAAGACTTATAAAAGGTATCTACTAACTTAAAAAAGAACGTAAAAATGTGATGCAAATTAAATAATATTTTAAATTATTTTAGTTTTAATCAGAAACTTAAATATGAATACAATACTTGACATTGGGCATCAATATCGTTACTTCAGTCATTATTAAAAGGGAATGTGTGTCATTTCCACCCCAAATTGTGTAATTTATGCATTCTTTATGATGTGACGTATGAGCATTATTGCGTATGTGACCTGGTGGCCCAGATCAGATATTGCGCAAGAGTGGAGGGGATGGAAAAACCAGTTCTAATGTAGCGTACCCACGCCAAGTTTAGCGTGGTTCAGTGACAGTCGCGTCGAGTTACTGCTAGGAGCAAGGTCGTAGTGTGTGCAACTGTCCATGCGAGAGCATGGCGTCCCCACCGACAGGCAAGGAGGCAAGGAGGTATTGTAATTTCTTTTTATCCTAGAATATATTAACCATCCGGGCAATTTTGTTGTGAATTTCTATAGTAGATAGACCCTTTCTTCATCCACATCATGAATTTATGATATTGCTAGGGACATTATAGTATATTTTTCATAATTTCATTTAGCTACATCCCCCGTCGGACCTCGCATAATGTGTAATAGAACTTTAGATTTGTCCACGGTACCTATCGCTCTACCCCCATTGAGCTAGAATAGTAAAGAGGTAACGACAATATACATACATATTGCAGTGAGAATTCGGCGCACTTAATTTATCATGCAACACCCAAATGTTATTATTTGAAATAGAGTTAAACATTTTCTTAAAAAATGCACAATTCTGTTGTATAAAACATACAGCGCGAAAAGCTTTATGATTAAAATGCTTCTTTTTCATTCATATTTTTAGACTGTTGTGCTAATCTGTATAAATTATTTATGTTATACTTGAGAAAGAGCGATAGAAATGTAGTCGAAAGAAGGCGACGTTAAAAAAAAAGCCGTTCAGACCAAAAAAAGGGCTAAAACAGGACCTATAAGCAAAAAACGCTGAAAAGGCGCAAAAACAACAAATATAACCTACAAGTTTCTACCTACAGTGACCCAGAATGAACACAGTATAGTATGTTGGTCCTCGTCTACGGATGATTTTTCCTTAACTTCCGAGCCTCCTTAGTTATCGTATTCTGACAATACTGCAACAATAGCATACAACAAACAAGATTCTGCTCATTTTTGTTGCTCCCACCACTGTCTCAAATACTTCTACGGTTATTATAATAACTTCTGAAGCACCAAACAGTGAACGCAAGCGCTTTTACTAGAGAAGAAAATGCAACTTCGTCGCCTATGTAGAGCATTCTTGTGTTTACATTCAATATGTCGGTCAGCAGAGATAAATTACACTAGTCTGCATGATATCTGATGACTGAAAGCTAATAAGTGATTCTGACTCACCTTTTATGCTGATTTCAGAACTGCTTTTAGTTTTTTTCTATCAAGTACAGTTTTTTCACAATTTCACTTCAAAGATACAGAGATATAAAGATATTGCTTCCGCCACTACACATAAAATTGGGCTTGATGAAGCAATTTGTAAGGGTTCTACCACAGGATGGACCTTGCTTCAAGTATCTTTCCAAGAAATTTCCCTTCATTACACAAGACAAATTAAAGGCTGGAATTTTTGTTGGTCCTCAAATAAAGAAATTTATGAAGATTTTGAGAAGACAATGAATGAGAGAGAAATGGAAGCATGGACCGTCTTTCGATCAGTTACTGAAAACTTCTTAGGCAATAACAAAGTAATTACAAGGCCATTGTCGAAACAACGTTGGAAAATTTCAAGAAGATGGGTTGTAACATGAGTGTAAAGGTGCATTTTCTGCATTCACATATCGACTACTTTCCAGAAAATCTGGGACATTATAGTGAAGGGCAGGGTGAACTTTTCACTAAGATATTAAGGAAATGGAGAGGAGGTACCAGGGGAGATGGAATGAAACTATGATGGCCGACTACTGTTGGATGTTGAGGAGGGACAGTCATCTTCAAGGATCTGCAAGGAAGTCAAAGAAGAGAAGGTTTGAAAAAAATGAAATGAAACACTTTGTCTTCTTGTTTTGTTAAAATGTAGTCATGAAATAAATTAGGGGAGTTCTTGAGAGTATTCTTAAAATGTTTCTTGAATAAAAACTTACCTTGTGTGAAATGGTATTTGAATACTTTTCTACGCTCATTAGTAAAATTGACAAAATATTACTTATTTTGTTAAAACCCTGACGTGATAAAAAAACGGAAGTTATTTCTGGAATCTGCATAAAAACTTGATTCAAGAACACCTACTTTTAAGAAATCATTTGACAAAAACTTTAAAAATGCAGACTAATGTTATATTAACCTTTTAACGCAACTTCATCAGCGCTCAAACATATACCTAAGTACAAATGATGTGCATCAGTGTTTCTTTCTGAAATACATTTATATAGGTGCAGAAAATTACTTAAAAGCTCCACGTGCGAATAACAAAAACGTTTTGTAAAAATGACAAGCGAAGGGTCAGAGACTCCAGGGAGTAAAAGTTGTGAAAGTTGGTTGTAATTGGGCTTTTGAGACATCAGAGAAAAATGTGTCTCTTTCATTACTCCAAGAAATACGCAGAATAAGAAAGGGCATAACCCAATCGCTTCGCTTTTCTGCCCTATGCTACAAATAAATCCAACACACAACAATCAAACAAAAGAGAAATAAGACTGAGCACAATGTCTTAGGCAGTAACGTCTTTGGCCTGCATTCAGCAGATTCCGGGTTCAAATCCGGGGGCGACCGTTCTGAATGGTTTTTGTGGTTTCAATCAGCCGCCCAAGGTAAATTAGCCGATTGAATATTTAATGTCAAAATCCAAGGTTTCACCTCAAAACAATATTCTGTCATCTTTCCACAGACAAAGAAAGCAGCTAGATTGGACGGCAACCTAACACAACCTGCTTGGCAGGTGTGGAAGCAGAGGAACATTTGCTATACCCTCCTCTGTGGACACGTCTCGAGGCATGCATCTGCCTGTCACAAAGTAGAGGTACAGTTGTTGTATACATGGCTCTGTGGACACGTGTCGAGGCTGCCATCTGCCCATCACAAAGCAGGGGTGCAGTTGCTGTATACATGGCTCTGTGGACACGTGTCGAGGCTGCCATCTGCACGTCACAAAGCAGAGGTACAGTTGCTGTATACATGGCTCTGTGGACACGTGTCGAGGCTGCCATCTGCATGTCACAAAGTAGAGGTACAGTTGCTGTATACATGGCTCTGTGGACACGTGTCGAGACTGCCTTCTGCACGTCAAAAAGCAGAGGTACAGTTGCTGTATACATGGCTCTGTGGACACGTGTCGAGGCTGCCATCTGCATGTCACAAAGTAGAGGTACAGTTGCTGTATACATGGCTCTGTGGACACGTGTCGAGACTGCCTTCTGCACGTCAAAAAGCAGAGGTACAGTTGCTGTATACATGGCTCTGTGGACACGTGTCGAGGCTGCCATCTGCACGTCACAAAGCAGAGGTATAGTTGCTGTATACATGATTCCGTGGACACGTGTCGAGACTGCCTTCTGCCCGTCACAAAGTAGAGGTACAGTTGCTGTATACATGATTCCGTGGACACGTGTCGAGGCTGCATTCTGCCCGTCAAAAAGTAGAGATACAGTTGCGGTATTCATGCCTCTGTGGACACGTATCGAGTCTGCCATCTGCCCATCACACAGTAGAGGTACAGTTGCGGTATACATGATTCCACGGACACGTGTCGAGGCTGCCTTCTGCCCGTCACAAAGTAGAGGTACAGTTGCGGTATACATGATTCCGCGGACACGTGTCGAGGCTGCCTTCTGCCCATCACACAGTAGAGGTACAGTTGCGGTATACATGATTCCGCGGACACGTGTCGAGGCTGCCTTCTGCCCGTCACAAAGTAGAGGTACAGTTACGGTATTCATTCCTCTGTGGACACGTATCGAGGCTGCCATCTGCCCATCACAAAGTAGAGGTACAGTTGCTGTATACATGGCTCTGTGGACACGTGTGTCGAGGCTGCCTTCTGCCCGTCACAAAGTAGAGGTACAGTTGCGGTATACATGCCTCTGTGGACACGTATCGAGTCTGCCATCTGCCCGTCACAAAGCAGAGGTTCAGTTGCTGTATACGTGATTCCGTAAACACGAATCCAGGCTGCCATCTGCCCGTCACAAAGCAGAGGTACAGTTGCTGTATACGTGATTCAGTAAACACGAATCGAGGCAGCCATCTGCCCGTCACAAAGCAGAGGTACAGTTGCGGTATACATGCCTCTGTGGACACGTATCGAGTCTGCCATCTGCCCGTCACAAAGCAGAGGTACAGTTGCGGTATACATGCCTCTGTGGACACGAATCCAAGCTGCCATCTGCCCGTCACAAAGCAGAGGTATAGTTGCGGTATACGTGATTCCGTAAACACGAATCGAGGCTGCCATCTGCCCGTCACAAAGCAGAGGTACAGTTGCTGTATACATGCCTCTGTGGACACGTATCGAAGCTGCCATCTGCACGTCAAAAAGCAGAGGTTCAGTTGCTGTAAACGTGATTCCGTGGACACGTGTCGAGGCTGCCATCTGCCCGTCACAAAGCAGAGGCACAGTTGCTTTATACATGCCTCTGTGGACACGTGTCGAGGCTACCTTCGGCCCGTCATGAAGCAGAGGTGCAGTTACTGTATACATGCCTCTGTGGACACGCATCGAGGCTGACATATGCCCGTGAGAAACCAGAGGTACAGTTGCTGTATACATGGATCTGTGGACAAGTCGAGGCTGCCATTTGCACGTCACAAAGCAGAGATGCAGTTTTTTATACATGCCTCTGTGGACACCTATTGAGGCTGCCATCTACCCGTCACAAAGAAGAGGTACAGTTGCTGTATACATGGCTCTGTGGTCAAGTCGAGGCTGCCATCTACCCGTCACAAAGAAGAGGTACAGTTGCTGTATACATGGCTCTGTGGACAAGTCGAGGCTGCCATTTGCACGTCACAAAGTAAAGGTACAGTTGCTGTATACATGGCTCTGTGGACAAGTCGAGGCTGCCATCTACCCGTCACAAAGAAGAGGTACAGTTGCTGTATACATGGCTCTGTGGACAAGTCGAGGCTGCCATTTACACGTCACAAAGCGGAGATGCAGTTTTTTATACATGCCTCTGTGGACACCTTTTGAGGCTGCCATCTACCCGTCACAAAGAAGAGGTACAGTTGCTGTATACATGGCTCTGTGGTCAAGTCGAGGCTGCCATCTACCCGTCACAATGAAGAGGTACAGTTGCTGTATACATGGCTCTGTGGACAAGTCGAGGCTGCCATTTGCACGTCACAAAGTAAAGGTACAGTTGCTGTATACATGGCTCTGTGGACAAGTCGAGGCTGCCATTTGCACGTCACAAAGTAAAGGTACAGTTGCTGTATACATGATTCCGTGGATACGTATCGAGGCTGCCATCTGCCCGTCAAAAGCGGAGGTACAGTTGATGTATACATGATTCTGTGGACATGTGTCGAGGCAGCCATCTGCCCAACAGAAACCAGAGGTACAGTTGCTTTATACATGCCTCTGTGGACACTTATCGAGGCTGCCATTTGCCCGTTATAAAGCAGAAGTGTAGTTGCTTTATACATGCCTCCGTGGACTTGTATCGAGGCAGCCATCTGCCCGTCACAAAGCAGAGGTACAGTTGCTATATACATGGCTTTGTGGACACGTGTCGAGGCTGCCATCTGCCCGTCACAAAGAATAGGTACAGTCGCTGTATACATGATTCCGTGGACACGAATCGAGGCTGCCATCTGCCCGTCACAAAGCAGACGTACAGTCGCTGTATACATGATTCCGTGGACACGAATCGAGGCTGTCATCTGCTCGTCACAAAGCTGAGGGCCAGTCGCTGTATGCATGATTCCGTGGACACGAATCGAGGCTGCCATCTGCCCGTCACAAAGCATAGGTACAGTCGCTGTATGCATGATTCCGTGGACACGAATCGAGGCTGCCATCTGCCCGTCACAAAGCATAGGTACAGTCGCTGTATGCATGATTCCGTGGACACGAATTCGAGGCTGCCATCTGCCCGTCACAAAGCATAGGTACAGTCGCTGTATGCATGATTCCGTGGACACGTGTCGAGTCTGCCATCTGCCCGTCACAAAGCAGAGGGCCAGTCGCTGTATGCATGATTCCGTGGACACGTGTCGAGGCTGTCATCTGCCCGTCACAAAGCAGGGGTACAGTCGCTGTATGCATGATTCCGTGGACACGTGTCGAGGCTGTCATCTGCCCGTCACAAAGCAGAGGTACAGTCGCTGTATGCATGATTCCGTGGACACGTGTCGAGTCTGCCATCTGCCCGTCACAAAGCATAGGTACAGTCGCTGTATGCATGATTCCGTGGACACGTGTCGAGTCTGCCATCTGCCCGTCACAAAGCATAGGTACAGTCGCTGTATGCATGATTCCGTGGACACGTGTCGAGGCTGTCATCTGCCCGTCACAAAGCATAGGTACAGTCGCTGTATACGTGATTCTGGGGACACGTGTCGAGTTATCCATCTGCCCGTCACAAAGCAGAGGGCCAGTCGCTGTATGCATGATTCCGTGGACACGTGTCGAGTCTGCCATCTGCCCGTCACAAAGCAGAGGTACAGTCGCTGTATGCATGATTCCGTGGACACGTGTCGAGGCTGTCATCTGCCCGTCACAAAGCATAGGTACAGTCGCTGTATACGTGATTCTGGGGACACGTGTCGAGTCTGCCATCTGCCCGTCACAAAGCAGAGGGCCAGTCGCTGTATGCATGATTCCGTGGACACGTGTCGAGGCTGTCATCTGCCCGTCACAAAGCAGAGGGCCAGTCGCTGTATGCATGATTCCGTGGACACGTGTCGAGGCTGTCATCTGCCCGTCACAAAGCAGAGGGCCAGTCGCTGTATGCATGATTCCGTGGACACGTGTCGAGGCTGTCATCTGCCCGTCACAAAGCATAGGTACAGTCGCTGTATGCATGATTCCGTGGACACGTGTCGAGTCTGCCATCTGCCCGTCACAAAGCATAGGTACAGTCGCTGTATACGTGATTCTGGGGACACGTGTCGAGTCTGCCATCTGCCCGTCACAAAGCATAGGTACAGTCGCTGTATACGTGATTCTGGGGACACGTGTCGAGTCTGCCATCTGCCCGTCACAAAGCATAGGTACAGTCGCTGTATACGTGATTCTGGGGACACGTGTCGAGTTATCCATCTGCCCGTCACAAAGCAGAGGTACAGTTGCTGTATACATGGCTCTGTGGACACGTGTCGAGGTTGCCATCAGCCCGTCACAAAGCAGATGTGCAGTTGCTGTGCACATGTCTCTGTGACATGTGACGAAGTAAGATGGTATGGTACAGGGATGAAACCAAGAAGGCCGTCAGCCACATAACGATCTGCAAGGTATCTCCTAACAGATCCGTTGCGATATGATCACGTATAAAGTACGTTAAGTGATAAATAGAGAGATGGCAAACAAGAAAGGAATAATAACAATAATAATGTGAGCAAGCAAATCAACTTCTGATTTTGAGAAGTTTGCCTGTTTGCTGGTTTGCTTACATATGAGTTTCATTAAAGATTTTCTGGAGTAAGAAGATCTATTTAATATGTTATTGTTTACAAGGAACTCGAGGAAATAAACGATCCACCAGAAAGTGTTAGATAAGATGAATTCCTATAAGTAAACCTAATGGACAATGATAGTATTTCTCGCTTTACTAATATTATTATTATTATTTTTAGTGTTACGCTCATTTCTAGTTTTGTATTATAAAACTTGGCGGTAATGTTATCTAAATTCCGTTGAACAGATATTTTTTCTTCAATTATCAGTTGAGTTAGTAATTTATTTTGTTTCTCTAAGAAATTTCTCATAAAGCGACTCTATTTTAAATCGCTCTGCTTAAATTCGGAGCATTTTGTTGATCCAGACTTAGATTATACAAGAGAGGGGACACCTCACATATTACCACATACGTAGATATATAGTGACTACCGGCCCCCAGGAGAAAGGGATGAAGTGACGGAACCACAGGAGACTGAGGCAGTAGCAGATATGCCACAGAGATACGTGGACGTCGCTAACAGTTTCAGGCTCGAAGACCCGTCCCACTGCTAAAAGTTGCTTAGAGAGGACGATGAAAGACCAGTCAGTCGAGCTGCCCTCTAGTGTCCACGCATAAGTATACTCTTTCCTTTGAGCACGCATTCGCTCTATCTGTCCAGCACCACCATGCGCCTCGAAGCCTAAAAGTAATGTGAAAGATGAGAAGGAAACGAAAGGGAAATAATGGAAAGGAAATCGTGGTAAATGAAAATACACCCCAGCATACGCCTACCTACAAGGAAAACTACGAATAATCCGAAGTTCAGAGTGGGCGGTCAACGGACTGAACGAGACTGCTCTCATCCATCCAAACGTTCGATATCGAGATTTTGCCGGAAATAGATGCTTTGAAGTCGCTTGGACGGAACAACCCACAAACTGATAAATGCAGAACTTAATTTTTAAGTTCGACATCTTTCAAGGGTTCAAGGCGAAGATTTTCACAAAATTCCCTTAACCTGAACAACTCGTTACATCTGATAATGTTACTTTCTCTACTACGTATAGTAAGTAGGGAAAGTATTGTATTCCACTAAGAAATTCGATACCGAGATTTCACAGGAAATACATGTTTTGAGTCACTGAATGCATATAATGCATTTTTGGAAATATATCCTTGTGTGTGTCTGTGAACAGCATAACTCAGAAACGAACAGTGGAATAAACACCAAACTTGGTATTTAGGCTTTTAGGTTCAGTATCTTCCAGAGATGCGACACGAAGGTTTTCAAGAAAACCCCCCACCCCAGATTACCCTTTACATGGAACATCTTTCGAAAATTTTAATTTTATCAAAAATGGCTCTAACGATTTTGATTAAAATATCATATATTTAAGATATTTTCATGACAAATGAAATGTATATCCCAAATTTTCTGGGAATGTCTTCAAAAGTATTCTTCATTGTGAACGAGTTTTGCATAACTGGTAAACCATAAGAGATAGACAAAATTTTACTACACAAAAAATGTATATCGCGTTAAAATACACAAATGATGTCATATACATTTTTATGTTGAGTGAACCATTTTCGAGATATTGCTTGTTATTCCCTTAAATTTTACAATACTTATAATTTTTCTCAAATGGGAATTCATTATTCGTTTTTTTTACTTTCTCTACTACGTATACTAAGTAGGGGAAGTATTGTATTCCACTCAAAAATTCGATTACGAGATTTCACCGGAAATACATGTTTTGAGATCCCCTGAATCCAAAAAAAGCATTTTTGGAAACATGTCTGTGTGTGTCTGTCTGTCTGTGTGTGTGTCTGTCTGTCTGTGTGTCTGTCTGTCTGTGAACAGCATAACTCAGAAACGAACAGTCGGATAAACACCAAACTTGGTATTTTGGTTCAGTATCTTCCAGGGATGCTACACGAAGATTTTCAAGAAAATCCCCCCATCCCAGTATACCCTTTACATGGAAGATTTTTCGAAAATTTTAATTTTCTCAAAAACGGCTTTAACGATCTTGATTAAAATATCATATGTTTAAGATATTTTTGTGACAAATAAAACGTATATATTGAATTTTCTGGGAATGTCTCCAAAAGTTTTCTTCATTGTGAACGACTTTTGCATAACCGGTAAACCATAAGAGATAGAGAAAATTTTCTACACAAAAAATGTACATCGCGTTAAAATACACAATTTATGTCATATACATTTTTTTGTTGAGTGAACCATTTTCGAGATATCGCTTGTTATTCCCTTAAATTTTCCAATAATACTTTTTCTCAAATGGGAATTCGTTATTCATTTTTTATATCCTGGTAATGCAAAGAGAATGAAATACTCCACATAGCAACCAGCTCTTAAAAGATTTGACTATCGCTTAAAGCCTAGCAATTCCCCTCGCATCTACAAGAAAATTAGCAATAAGATTAACATCTCGATATCTCGATTAACATGAAGCATATGGAGAATAAGCGTTTGTAAAAATAGTTTTACAAGAGTAGAGAAAGTCATGTGAGTGTAACACATCAGATTTTTAATCTTAGTATTTATTATTTTAAATAGTTATAACGATTTAGAGTAAAATATATGTTTATACGAGTTGTATGACAAACAAAAGGTATGTTTTGAATTTTCCGTAAACTGTTGGAGAAATCATGTCCATTCTCAGTGAACCATATGTAATCGGGAAATCATAAGAGGTAGACAAATTTACTTCAGAAAAAAAAATTGGTACTCATTACAACGTGCAGTTTGTGTCATAACTTTTTCTTAGCATTAACGATTTCGAAATTCTCAATGTTATGTTTAAATTCTTGCAGATAAAAGTTTGGTAACCTACCTGAAAGTGTACGATTCTTGTTTTGTTTTTCCTAGCACCGTTATTGATAAAAACCAACTTATGATGTAAACAGTTAAATGTTTCCGCATGTTACACAGATTGAAACTATTTGTAGAAACTGTTTTTCATGATTAACGTAGAGTGAATTAAAGAATGACATTTCATATGTAAGGGATGCATGTGAATTGTAACGGGTAGAGAGAGTATTGCTTGTTATTCCCTTAAATTTTTCAATACTTAGTTTCTCAATTGGGAATTCGTGATTCAGTTTTTGGTCTTGGATATGCAAAAAGTATTAATCTGTGGCAAAGGGAATGGTGTTGCACCCAGCAACCAGCTATTAAGAGATATGTATGTGCTTAAAGGCTACTGTATTTGTATATTACCCTTGTAAATATATATTCCCCTTACATCTACAAGAAAATTAGCAATAAGATAGAGTCTGCAAATTTTTATCTCGATTAACATGAAGTAGATGGAGAATAAGCGTTTGCAAAAATAGTTTGTGTAAGAGTAGAGAAAGTCACGTGAGTGTAACACATCAGATTTTTATATAAATCGAGAAAACATTAATAGTACTTTATGCTGAGAACTTCCCAAAACATTGTGATTTTAGGATAATTTCCTAAAACATCCATAACAACGCCTTATCAATGATATCGCATTGCTCATACTCTTTGAAATTTAAAGCTAGGTATATTTTTACGGTGTTATGTCCGTATAAGGTTAGAATTTTATTAATATTGTTCCCAAATAGTTGTGTTTCTATTCTATAGTTGCTGTCTCTAATTTTTAAAAGTTTCTTTTAGCACGAACTGGAAGTTTGTAATTTGTTGCTAATAAATAGAGCTCGGCATTTGCCTATTTGTTCCTTTGTTTAGGCTTTGTATGTGTAAATATATTTCATGCTTATTGGAGTAAAATTTGCAGTACAATTTTTTCCATGTATATGCCATCTTTTACATTTAAGGTCATATAAGCGGCATTGCCTTTGGATCTGTTGCAATGATATTCACTCGCTTTACCGTTATGTTAATCTTTATTTATAAAAATTAAATTCACATACACACACATTTACTCTCTCACTCATACTTCACACTGCCAAGATGGGGAATAATAATCCTGGTTAAAGAAAAATTCCCAACCTCCAGCCGTTAGTTAAACCCGGGACTTTTCCCTTTTGGAAGCTAGCATGCTAATTACTAGACCACGGAGGTACTCATACTAATTTTATAGTACCTATAATCGCCTATTTTTATAGTTTGTGCCCTTTCGTAGCTTAAGGGCCTGCTTGAGCTTGTTTTTGTAATGAAAACTTTTATCGCGGTTTTGGCCTTCCGTAATTTAATTATTTTTATTATTGGCGGTTATTTGTTAATATTATTTATTAATGTGATGTTATTTTTGGTACTGAAATTATCTAATATTTCGCGCCCTGAGCCAATGTTGACAACATGCTTGAGGAAGTTTTTAATACCGGCTTTTTTTCCAAGAATGCAAACCAAACAGATGGTGTTATTATGTAAAGTCGATTTTTAATTACACTAGTCTGCATGATATCGGATGACTGAAAACTAATAAGTGATTCTGACTCACTTTTTATGCTGATTTCAGAACTGCTTTTATCTGTTTTCTATCACGTACAGTTTTTTCACAATTTCACTTCAAAAATATAGAGATATAAAGATATTACTTCCGCCACTACACATAAAATTGGGCTTGATGAAGCAATTTCTAAGGGCTATACCACAGGATGGACCCTGCTTCAAGTGTCTTTCCAAGAAATTTCCCTTCATTACAAAGACAAATTAAAGGTTGGAATTTTTTGGTTGGTCCTCAAATAAAGAAATTGATGAAGGATGAAGATTTTGAGAAGACAATGAATGACAGAGAAATAGAAGCATGGACCGCCTTCCGATTAGTTACTGAAAACTTCTTAGGCAATAACAAGGATCCTAATTACAAGGCCATTGTCGAAACAATGTTGGAAAATTTCAAGAAGATGGGTTGTAACATGAGTGTAAAGGTGCATTTTCTGCATTCAGATATCGACTACTTTCCAGAAAATCTGGGACATTATAGTGAAGAGCAGGGTGAACGTTTTCACCAAGATATTAAGGAAATGGAGAGGAGGCACCAGGGGAGATGGAATGAAACTATGATGCCGACTACTGTTGGATGTTGAGGAGGGACAATCATCTTCAAGGATCTGCAAGGAAGTCAAAGAAGAGAAAGTTTGAAAAAAAAATAAATGAATCACTTTGGCCTCTTGTTTTGTTAAAATGTAGTCATGAAATAAATTAAGGGAGGTATTGAGAATATTCTTGAAATGTTTCTTGAATAAAAACTTATCTTCTATGAAATGTTATTTGAATACCTTTCTACGCTCATTAGTAAAATTGTTAAAACATTACTTCTTATTTTGTGTAAAAACCTGACGTAATAGAAAAAACGGAAGTTGTTTCTGGAATCAGCATAAACACGTGATTCAAGAACACCTACTTTTAAGAAATCATCTGACAAAAAGTTTGAAAATGCAGACTAATGTTATCAATTAGTTCAGCTTCTTGCTACTGGAATGTCAAATACAGCACCAAAATCTGTCGTGCTGAAATCATCAAGTTCTTTAATTAATTTGTTTACATGCAGCAAATTATTTGTATGTTTTACGGGATAAAATCTTCCTCTTTTGTTTGTATATATTATGCTTTGTCATATCAAAATTCAACATAAATTCAGAATCTTTTAGGTGGAATGTGAAAATAAATGTTTTTGATCAGCATCGGAAGACATTGATGCACACAGAAAGTAGTAAAAACAGAGAGAGAGAGAGAGAGAGAGAGAGAGAGGTAGTGAGAGAGAGTGAGAGAGAGAGACAATGCCGGTAGCACTCAGCCATTCGTTCATGTAGATGCCACTAACATGTAGTTTTCAAGTATCTTTTTGTGGCGCTTATAGCAGCAAATATGCCTTTTAATAAGCTCGGGAATGCTACTTTCAAAAACTTTTTGCAAACAGGAAATATTCTAGATATTACAGGAGTAAGCGGGGTTTGCCGTAAAAACACATAGTAACTAAAGATTGACATTTGATGAAATAAAGTCTACAGTTTACTCTCTTTTAAGAGAATATTGAAATTTAGTAAATTTGATATATGGTATATAGCTATTTAATATTTGATATTTTTATACTGTTCTATCATGTCAAAATGTGTTTTTTAGTGATAATAGAATACATGATTGTGGCTACTTCAATGCTTATCAATACTGATAGTGTCTGTTTAGAACTTGTTGTCTGTTGTCTGTTATGAGCTTTTCTTAGAGTCTATTGCGCCAAGCTATAATAATAAAATATTTTTATACAAAGAAAATCTGTTAACACCGTTCCGATTAACAGTTGACCTTTTCAAGACGATGCGTCTATGAAAATTAAAAAACCAACAGTTTTCTTCTGATTTATGTTTTATTATATATTCAGAACATAAAACACAGTGCAAACACAAGTTTAATGAGCTGTGTCAAACGTGGTTAAGGTATTAATTTTTCATTCATAATTCATCATTTTTACTTCCTCTACTACGTATAGTAAGTAGGGAAAGTATTGTATTCCACCCAAAAATTCGATACCGAGATTTCACCGGAAATACATGTTTTGAGACTCCCTGAATACAAAAAAAGCATTTTTGGAAACATGTCCGTGTGTGTGTGTCTGTGTGTCTGTGAACAGCATAACTCAGAATCGAACAGTCGGATAAACACCAAACTTGGTATTTAGGTTCAGTATCTTCCAGAGATGCGACACGAAGGTTTTCAAGAAAATCCCCCCACCCCAGACTACCCTTTACATGGAACATTTTTCGAAAATTTTAATTTTCTCAAAATGGCTCTAACAATTTTGGTTAAAATATCATATGTTTAACATATTTTCATGACAAATAAAATGTATATCTTGAATTTTCTGGGAATGTCTCCAAAAGTATTCTTCACTGTGCACGACTTTTGCATAACTGGTAAACCATAAGAGATAGACAAAATTTTAAAACACAAAAAATGTAGATCTCGTTAAAATACACAATTTATGTCATATACATTTCTTATGTTGAGTGAACCGTTTTCGAGATATTGCTTGTTATTCCCTTAAATTTTGCAATACTTATTTTCTCAAATGGGAATTCGTTATTCGTTTGTTTGTCTTGGATATGCAAAGAGAATGGTGCTGCACATAGCAACCAGCTGTTAAGTGATCTGTCTATACTTAAAGGCTACTGAATTTCTATATTGCCCTTGCAAATACAAAACAAGCGGAACATAGTACGCCTTAAGCGAAAGTCAAATAATTTTAGAACTTGTCGCTATGTGTAAAATGTAATTCTCTTTGCATGTCAAAAGATCGTTTCTGCAAATGTTTATCTCGATTAATATGAAATAGATGGAGAATAATAGTTTGTAAAAATAGTTTGTACAAGTGTAGAGAAAGTCATGTGAGTGTAACACATCAGAATTTTCATTCATAATTCATCATTTTTGATATGTTAATTGAAATGCTTTTATGACTTATCCTATCGCTCCCAAACTTTTAATTTGAGCTTAGTGTACAAACATCAAGGAATTGCTGTACATGTATATCTTAATTTTAATTAGTTTAAGTGAAAAATATGTTATTGAATATATGAGGAGTTATGGAAGCAATTTCAGTTGAACTGTTCAATATTTTTTTAACTAGTGCACAATACATTTTAAATCTGTAATTTCTGAATCTCTCGTGAAAATTTCAAACCAATAAGATTAACTGTGGCCAAGGAGCATTTGGAATAATGACAAATTTCGAGAAAAGGGAATTGAAAAAAACGAGTTTAAAGTTCAACGCGGTGGTTTATCTAAATGGTAGAGCACAATTATATAGTAATGAGGGGCTTGAAAATTGTTGACACGAAAAAACAAATATTTAGCATTAAAGTACAAGTTGTAAGTATAATAAAAATGCAAAAAACAAAATATAGAAAAGGTTCACATTTTTGGTCAAATTTCACTTACATATTGCCTTAAGAGAGCCATTGATGCCCGTTATATTGTTATTGTAGTGAAGATATTATCTACATGCCAAAGTTGGGTTTATTGACTCAATTCATTCGGTCATTTGCAACACAGTAAATAAACAATTGATGAGGGTAGCATAAGGAAGAAGTTGGGTAAGGCAAGGGTTGGGGTGGGAAGGTTATGTGACCTGAACACGTGTCCTATTCGCCCCCGCAAGCAGCAGCAGCAGCACAGTGGGTGTGGCGGTACCAAGGGGTGAGGTCACACTGCCAGACAAATCTTTAGATCCCTTCCACTGCGTTACCAACCCCCGCGCCACAAACCCGCTCGCTCTTATCCTCCCTACTACTTGTTTATGTTAAATGTCTTTTGCTCTATTATTTCTTCGCTCTTCCTAACTGAACTGTGTTTTACAAAAGGAGATTTCTACCTTTTCTAGAACTTGCATTAGGTAGCCGACCTTATATCTTCTTCGTTATGCTATAAAAATCTGATGTGTTACACTCACATGACTTTCCCTACTCTTGTACAAACTATTTTTACAAACGCTTATTCTCCATCTACTTCATATTAATCGAGATAAACATTTGCAGAAACGATCTTTTGGCATGCAAAGAGAATTACATTTTACACATAGCGACCAGTTCTAAAAAATTTGATTATCGCTTAAGGCGTACTATGTTCCCCTTGTTTTGTATTCGCAAGGGCAGTATAGAAATACAGTAGCCTTTAAGCATAGACATATCTCTTAATAGCTGGTTGCTATGTGCAGCACCATTCTCTTTGCCACAGATTAATACTCTTTGCATATCTAAGACAAAAAAAAATGAATAACGAATTCCCATTTGAAAAAATAAGTATTCAAAAATTTAAGGGAATAACAAGTAATATCTCGAAAATGGTTCACTCAACAAAAAAAATATATCTGACATAAATTGTGTATTTTAACGAGATCTACATTTTTGTGTAGTAAAATTTTGTCTATCTCTTATGGTTTACCAGTTATTCAAAAGTTGTTCACAATGAAGAATACTTTTGGAGACACACCCAGAGAATTCGAGATATACATTTTATTTATCATGAAAATATCTTAAACATATGATATTTTAATCAAAATCGTTAGAGCCATTTTTGAGAAAATTATAATGTTCGAAAAATGTTCCATGAAAAGGGTAATCTCGGGTGGGGGAGTTTCTTGAAAACCTTCGTGTCACATCTCTGGAAGATACTGAACCTAAATACCAAGTTTGGTGTTTATCCGACTGTTCGTTTCTGAGTTATGCTGTTCACACACACACACACACACAGACACACACACGGACATGTTAACAAGAATACCTTTTTTGGATTCAGGGGGTCTCAAAACATGTATTTCCGGTGAAATCTCGGTATCGAATTTTTGGGTGGAATACAATACTTCCCCTACTTACTATACGTAGTAGAGAAAGTAAAAAAAAACAGTTTGTTTGTTTGCTGACCTGCCATAGTATCTAAAATAGAGAAGTCATTGCGGCTAATATAAATTAAGAAAACCTTATGTGTTAAATGTAACATTTAACGATAAACCTATAGGGGAACTTTATAATTTTAAACCATTAAAATGCCGAAAATGGTCCGTAGAAGATAATAACGGAGATGTCTTAGCTTTTCCGTTAGAAATGCATATCCTATTCCGAACAGTGTTCTAAGATAGACGATTTAACTGAAAGTTGGGCAGAAGGTTTGACCATAGAAATACGAAAGATGGAGGAATGTAAACACGATGATGGTGATGATGATGATGATGATAATAATAATAATAATAGTAATAATGATGATGACAATAATAATAATAATAATAATAATAATAATAATAATAATAATAATAATAATAATGCTAAACATTACGACTACAGCGTGTTCCGGTTCAAGATATTACACTTTCTAACTCATAACAGTCCTCCAGAATTTCTATGTCCTTGGAGTTGTATGGATTATGCGGACATCTATTTGCTTGCATTCGACTTACATGTTGAGGTATTTATTTCAACACACGTATATTTTGGTGTTAAACGAAAATATGTTTAGTCCTTTTCTACTTCAGTATTCCTTTTCTTATCTATTAATTTGTAACTGCCACTCCTCTCGAGGATCTCGTCTCTGCCACTTCTACTCCTTTTTTACATTTTACTGTAGTTCTCTAACATTCAGAGCCATGGATAATCACTGGAACCGCCATAATTCTACAGACTTTTGAAATTGTATCTTTTCTAACTTACGAATGAATTGGAATCTATTAGTTTTCCTGTTTATATAATTAGTCCCATCAATGCACTAAGATAAAAATTAATATCTTGTTCTACTATTACTTTCTCTACTACGTATAGTAAGTAGGGGAAGTATTGTATTCCACCCAAAAATTCGATACCGACATTTCACCGGAAATACATGTTTTGAGACCCCCTGAATAAAAAAAAGCATTTTTATAAACATGTCCGTGTGTATGTCTGTGTGTGTCTGTGTGTCTGTGAACAGCATAACTCAGAAACCAACAGTCGGATAAACACCAAACTTGGTATTTAGGTTCAATATCTTCCAGAGATGCGACACGAAGGTTTTTTAAGAAAATCCCCTCACTCCAGATTACCCTTTACATGAAAAATGTTCTGAAAATTTTGATTTCTCAAAATGGCTCTAACGATTTTGATTAAAATATCATATGTTTAATGACAAATGAAATGTATATCTTGAATTTTCTGGGAATGTCTCCAAAAGTGTTCTTCATTATGAACGACTTTTGCATAACTGGTAAACCATAAGAGATAGACAAAATGTTACTACATAAAAATGTAGATCGCGTTAAAATACACAATTTATATCATATAGGTTTTTTTGTTGAGTGAACCGTTTTCAAGATATTGCTTGTTATTCCCTTAAATTTTCCAATACTTATACTTTTTCTCAAATTCGTTATTCATTTTTTTATGTCCTGGACATACAAAGAGAATGGAATACTCCACATAGCAACCATCTCTTAAAACATTTGACTATCACTTAAAGCCTAGCAATTCCCCTTGCATCTACAAGAAAATTAGCAATAAGATTAACATCTCGATATCTCAATTAACATGAAACATATGGAGAATAAGCGTTTGTAAAAATAGTTAGTACAAAAGTAGGGAAAGTCATGTGAGTGTAACACATCAGATTGTTTTTTCATTCAATTAATATTTGAATCGCTAGTTGTTAAAAGGGCGGAAGTCACATTTTTTTCAAAATCCATTTTTGTTTAAATATATGTTTTCCTACCACACACACATCGTTTTATCTTAGAATTCCTTTAAGAATCCCAGTACAAACGGTTAAACTCGTCTCTACAAAGGCCTATTCTGAAGTAAAAAATAAGCGTTTTTAAATTTTTGTTTTTCAACATAGTATTTAATGTCCCTTTTAATAACAATAGTCTGCAGATATGGTGGATGAATTGAATGAAATGAATACGGGGTACACGGATCTGAGAATTAACCATCTTTTGTTTTCTGAGGATAAATCAGAAAAAGTCCTAATCCACTCAACTCACGTCAAACGAGATTCAAACTCGATCTTGAAATCTAAAGATGGGATGCTTCCCCTACACCATGCAGGTGGGTTGTGGTGGTGCATGTGTATGTGTGTGTGTGTGTGTGTGTGTGTGTGTGTCTGTGTTCATGTGTTTTAGCTTTTAACTTAAGAATATTCCAACCGATTGTTGCGAAACTTGTTTAGAACATATCTTAGGTCCCACTTACAGAATAGCTATATGTCACCTTAATTACTTTACCCAAATTATACTTCTAATGGGACACAAAATAATATTGCTGAGTTTTTTTTCTCGAAGAAGTTACATAAATTTTTACTTCTCTAGGTTAGTTCCGAATGCAGAGAAAATATAAGGAACAGGTACAAGTTTGTGTACTGTTAAGTGTTTTACTTCGTTTTAATATGTATTAACACCCAGAAAATAAACTTTAACATCGGTTGGGGGCAGTATCGGCAATTCTACGGTTTGCATATCCACACAGATAGGTTACACAACAGAGCCCCCCTCGCTCACTGCAACTTACATAGTTATATTGTGGCTACCACCTCCCACCACAGGAGGCTACGGGCCGCAGGCAGACAGGCTACAGAGATGCGCGGAAGTTCCTAAAAGTTCCACGCTCGAAGACCAGTCTTCCTGTTTGAGATGCCTAGAGGAGAATGAACGATCCGTTGACCAAGCAGCCCTCTAGAAACCACGGGAAGTACTCTTGCCTTGCAGTAAGCGTCTGCGCCATCTGTCTAGCACCGCCATACGCCACGAAACCTAGAATCACATCTGAAACATGGGAAGAAATTAAAGGAAAATTATGGAAAGGAAATCATGTAGATGAGAAACTCCCAGCACTCACCTACCGAACAGGAAAAAGTACGAAAAACCCAATGTCAGAGTGGGCGTCGACGGGAATCGAACTCGGAACCTCCGGAATGCGAATCTCACACGTTACCGCAGAGCCATCTCGCTCGGTTAATCATACAGATACTTCAACGACATGATTAGCACTGCATAAAAAGTGTGGGAAAGTGTGAATGTGGGCGTACTTAATATTAGAAAGCATAGAACCAATGTTAACAAACCTACAGTTCAAACGTTACAGTACAAACCATCAGGTAAAGCTCCCGATATGACCACAGAGGTTATAGGGGGGCTATACAAATGAAAAATAAAATGAGTATTTGAACTATTTCTAAGCGAAACTATACTTATTTGGCATTTGGTTCATTTGGAGACACCACAGCATCAACTCTAGGTGTATGATAAGAAAATCATATTTTCAGGCAATTTCAGTTCGTTTGACTGCAGAAAATAAGGTAAGTTTTGATACTAGAAACGCACGGATAACTTCAAAACTTTAATTCATTTAAGATACTCAACATAGCGTTTTATGAGCATTTTCTGACGCTACATTTTGAACTATTTTAAAGTAACGCAATGCCTAACCACGTTAAGTAGTTGCTAGTGAGTGTTATATTATACATAATATGTGAGTCAAAATGGCACATATATTGATTATAAATCTGATTAAATTTTTTTTTCTGGCACATTTATGTTTTTTATACTAAAGCCATTCTCTTTTAGACAGTTCTAGGAAAGCCGAGCATTTTGTTGAAAATATATTTATTTTATAAAGTAACATGTATCAAAATTAATGGACATTACGAAAAAAGATATTATTTAGGTATACTTTCATTTGGAACATAGTGTTAACTTTTCTGTCAAATTGTTTCAGCTAATTACGTACTATTCAATCATTACTGGGTGCACTGTATGCATTTTTGCCCTTCCTTTGTTTCTAACTCACTTATTAAATATTTATATTATATTAAATTTAATAGAAACTTTTGCACTTTATAATGTATATATGAAGCTCTACTGCATAGCTGTAAGAAGATGTCAGTGCTCTTTGGCTACTAAGCAAGTGATAATTTGTTCCACTCATATGTAATTGCATACAAGTTTTTTATTAAAAAAAGAAATTCTTAAATTCCATATTCTTCCCCATAACATTTATTTATTTTTTAAAATAATAACAATTCAATAATGTATTAAAACAGGGATTCAAGTTTTAAAGAATCCAGTTAAAGGTTTGAGGATTTATAAAGCACTTTACGAAAATATTATGTACTTCTTTGCACACGACCATATTTTTGTACTTTCCCTACTACGTGCGCACAGTAAGCAGAGGAAATAACGGTGTATTTCACCCAACAAATTCGTTACAAAGATTTCAGCCGAAATGCATGTTTTGAAACTCCCTGAACCTGAGAAAAACACTTCTACAAATAGGTTCGCGCGAGCGCGTGTGTATTTGTGAACGCATAACTCAAAAACGAAGAGTCCGATAAATATCAAACTTGGTATTTAAGTTCAATAGCGTTCATCAAAGATACGAAACAAATATTTTCAAGAAAATCACTCCACATCAGACTTCCCTTTACATGGAAAGGTTTTCGAAATGTTTTATTTTCTCAAAAATGACTCTAACAATTTTAATTAAAATAAAAAATGTTTAAGATATTTAAGTGACAAAAATCTTTATCTTGAGTTTTCTGGGAACAGTCTGTGAAATCCTGTTCATTCTCAAGGATTTTTATATAATTGGTAAATCGTAAGAAATAGACAACATCGTATTACACAAAAGATAGAGATCTCTTTAAATCATACAATTTATTTGGTATTTAAGTTCAGGATGTGACAGGAAGATTTTCAAGAAAATCCCCTCATCCCAAAATACCCTTTATATGGAAAATTTTTCGAATTTTTTTATTTCTTCAAAAATAACACTGACAATTATGATTAAATTATGTTTATTTAAGACATTTACATGACCCCCAGAAATATGTTGAATTTTCTGAGAATAACCTCTGAAATCCTGTTCATTCTGAATAATTTTGCTATAATTGGTAAATCGCAAGAGATAGTCAAAATCTGACTGCAAAGATATAGATCTCATTATAATCTACATCTATTACAAATAATTTTTTTGTGGCTTTAACCATTTTCGAGATTTTGTTTGTTACTGTTTGAATTCTCAAAATAGCTTTTTCAAGTATTAAGTTGTTATTGGTTTTCTCGTGGACATGCAAAGAACAAGGAATTTCAAAGCGATCACATGTCACTTGCTTTTTAAAAAATATCTGTCGCTTTAGCCTTCTTATACTCGTATACTCGTACCTACAACGAAATGTCAAATGTGTCATGAACGTTTATCTCGATAAACAAGAAGTAGATATAAGAATAAGCATTTGTAAGAATAGTGTGTAGAAGAGTGAGTAGAGAGCTATGTGAATGCAACACACCAGATTTTTAAAATATAAAATTCTTAGTCTAAAATTAGCTTTGTTTAATGGAAACAGCTGAATAACGAAAAGACTCGATTTCTACATATTACATAAGAATATTACTTGATTCAAGAGTGGACTGGCATATTTTGTTCGCGCTAATTATTTATTAAGTATGTGAGTTGGTCGCTTGCTACGAAGACCACAGTTTTCGAGGCAAGACCTTAGTATATATAGCATACACAAAAGGCAGCAATTTTACTCAATATTCGCGGAGATATAACGTGTTATATAGAATTTCCTCTGTGTGTATCCGTACTCTGTAAGACCAAGAAAAGATACGTTCATGCAAAAAAAGTTCATTTGTAAACATTTACCTGATTTGTACTTAGTAAACAAAGATTTTATGAGGGAATAGTGTTATATATCATGTCTTAACTTTGTCTCAATTTTTAATTTGCAAGTAATTGGATATTTTAGTAACAAAACAGAGTTGATAATTAATTCTTCTTTCACACATGAACTAATAGTCCGGTGCTAAAGGTGCTTACGAAACGGTAGTTGATATTGGAACATGTTACCTCAAAGTGGATTTGAGAAGGTCTTAGGATTTACTGAAAAAATATTAATTTAAATGTGGTACTGACATGTTGCTATGTTAGCTCAGTTGCTGCCGAGCGAGGTGTCTCCATGGTAACGTATGAGGCAAGCCACTCTGACCCTAGATTTTTTCGTGGTTTCCCCGGATCGGTAGGCGGATGGGGGTGATTCTCCATCTACTACGAATTGCATGCCCCATAATTTCCTTTCTCTGTTTCAGGATTGTAGGATCAGGCGACGGCGGTTGGTGTGTTGTGGCTGGATGCTCGAATTTGCGCTATGGAAAGATTCCTCCGTCACTTGACAGGACTGCTGGACCCCTTCCTTCCTGGGAGTGTCTTGTCTACACCCGGGACCCTAGGTTGCGGCTGGCTAAAGTACGGCTAGCTGGCGTCAGGATTGCTGTCCTGTTGGAATCGCTGGCGACTCCGTCCTTGCTAGCGCACATCGTCGTTTGGACCAGGTTGCCTTTTGGGTCTTCCCTTCCTCTCAGTGGTCACGTTAGAAGCATAAAGGACCCACTATGGGTTACGTGCTGTGCCGTGCTGCAATTGCTGGAGGCTTCTCCGTCTACTTATCTCTAACTCCTAGCTCAGTTGGTTAGAGCAGCAGCACGGTAAACCGAAATGTCATGGTTCAAGTTCCGGTTAAAGCATTGCATTTTTCAGTCTGACTGCGTTTTCAAAATGGAATTGTTTCATAGAATGAGTGTATATTTGCTGTAAATTACGAACTTAAAGAAATCATTCTCTATTACATAAGGAGTCCAATTAAAACATTAGTTAGGTATCATATTCCGTGTATAACACCGAAACTGGTCTGTTCTCTATATGAAGCAACTAACAAGAGTCAATATAGAGGTAGGTATGTCTATAAGAGGGAGGGCGGGCGATAAACTCTTATCACTCATTCATTTCAATATGTATTTGACGAATTTGGCGAAGCATTGTTTCCAGAACAAGAATGAAATGATAGTAAGAGAAAGAAAAATCAAATACATATGATTTTCTGATGATATTTGCTAGAACAGAGTTAATGATCGTAAGGAAAATGCAAATGGAGATAACGAGAGCAATTGAGTGCAAGAGATAAAGATAAATCCAAAAGAAAAAGAAACGTTTGGCTAGTGAATGAAAAGCAAAGAAGATACATTTACGAGTTATAGATAAAGTAGTGAAGCAAGTTGACAGCATAAGTACTTGGAATGCACCATAAGTCGTAACATTATTTATTCTCAAGTGAATCGTCGGACAAGAATAGCAAAGGAACGTTTTAATAGAGAAAGAAACATTTTCTGCGCATCTTGAAAAAAGGAAGATATTAGTTAATTGCTCTGTGTGGAGTGTGACGATGTATAGCGCGAAAACTGGACATTGCAACAAAGAGAGTAAAACTATTGGAAGTATTTTAAATGCGGTTATTGAGAACATTTAACTGTATGAAGTAGATAGACGAAATACGTTACTAGTGTTTTAGAAAGAATTGGCAAAGAAGAAAAATACCGAAGCTAATAAGGAGAATGAAAAGAAATTGGATGGAACTGGAAGAGGGGAAACGACTTCTAGGTGACGTACTGGATGGAATGGTGAATGATAAAGAGATTCTGGGTAGAATAAGATACCAGACATTATACTGTATTAAAGTAAAATGGTTCATAGGTATGTGAAAACAAAGAGAACAATTGGAAGCGAGGAAAGAATGAGGAAGCAGGAAAGACTTGCGCTTTGGCAGAAAACAATGATTGACCGATTAGGAATATCGAAGCGACTGATTATGAACCGAATAGATGAAGGTTTGATGTAATAAATGGTGATCTAGGTTACAGAAACCTCTAAAACGTAAGTATTTGATTGAACGTAGAAAAGAATACAAGTTTTAAAAAAGGCTAGAAGTTTATTCAGGAGCCTGTGGCAAGTCCTATGTATAAATAATGGCTCATATTCTATACACCTACATGTAGGATATTGCTCGCCACTGCGACCAACTAGATCTATTGTGGCTACACTACCCGGTAGAAAGGGATGAAGTGAAGCAGCTGCAGGAAGTCGCAGGTCCGTAGGCAGTCAGGATCCCGAGACGCACGGAAGTCCCTATGATTTCCGGTACGAAACACGCGCTCTCGCCAGTAGACGTGGAGTTCCGCGAAGGGTGACGAAGCGGCCCTTGCAGGCCAACGTGCCCTGTCATTGGCGGGGAGAAATCTTTCCAAAGCGCAGCAACCATCTCATCTGGCCATCATTAGGCGCACTACGGAACTCGAGGACGCTGCCTGAAAGATGAAAAGGAAAAAGATTAAATGACAGGAAATGAGAATGGTGGTAGTAGAATACACAACCCCGGCATTCGCCTAGGCGACCAGAGGAAAACCACGAAAAACGCCATGGTCAGTGTGGGCCGCCACGGGGAATCGAACACGGGACCTCCCGAATGCGGGCCACAACGTTACCGCCTGAGCCATCCTGCTTCGTTACGCCTACCTGTACACTCGTAAAGACAAAAGCTTCGTCTACTGAGTATTCATTTCACAGTGTGTCATACGGCATTATCAGTAGACAACTTTTTGAAGCGAGTGTGTGTTTTGAGGAGGACGTAACGCAGTGCACATGTGGTGGAGAAATTGCCTAGCAAACGGGGGTAATGGGGAGAGGTTTAACATCATTACATCTCTTGAACGCCCAGCATGAACACCAACCACTTGACTTTTACTTTAGAATGCTACTGGGGTCATGGTGGAAAGACAGTCAGTACATTGTCGGAGGCTGCGTGAATGATATTCTTACTAGAAAAAACATAGTACTAAAGGTTAACAGACAATCAATTTAAACGGAATATGGTGTATTTTTACTTTCTCTACTACGTATAGTAAGTAGGGGAAGTATTGTATTCCACCCAAAAATTCGATACCGAGATTTCACCGGAAATATATGTTTTGAGACCCCCTGAATTCAAAAAAAGCATTTTTAGAAACATGTCCGTGTGTGTGTCTGTGTGACAGAACAGCATAACTCAGAAACGAACAGTCGGATAAACATCAAACTTGGTATTTAGGTTCAATATCTTCCAAGGATGCGACACGAAGGTTTTCAAGAAAATCCCCCGACCCCAGATTACCCTTTACAAGGAAGATTTTTCGAAAATTTTAATTTTTTCAAAAATAGCTCTAACGATTTTGATTAAAATATCATATGTTTAAGATATTTTTATGACAAATAAAATGTAAATCTTGAATTTTTGGGAATGTCTCCAAAAGTATTCTTCATTGTGAACGACTTTTGGATAACTGGTAAACCATAAGAGATAGACAAAATTTTACTACACAAAAATGTAGATCGCGTTAAAATACACAATTTAGGTCATATACATTTTTTTTGTTGAGTGAACCATTTTCGAGATATTACTTGTTATTCCCTTAAATTTTTCAATACTTATTTTCTCAAATGGGAATTCTTTATTCATTTTTTTGTCTTGTATATGCAAAGAGTATTAACCTGTGGGAAAGGGAATGGTGCTGCACATAGCAACCAGCTATTAAGAGATATGTATGTGCTTAAAGGCTACTGTATTTCCAAATTGCCCTTGTAAATATATTTTCCCCTTACATCTACAAGAAAATTAGCAATAAGATAGAGTCTGCAAATGTTTATCTCGATTAACATGAAGTAGATGGAGAATAAGCGTTTGTAAAAATAGTTTGTACAAGAGTAGAGAAAGTCATGTGAATGTAACACATCAGATTTTTTTTAGCCTTTCTTCGTTGTGTTCGTTTATGTACGGAATTTATTACGAAAGCGTTCATTTATGTTTTGATAGTTGCATTACCCTGTTCGAAGAAACCGACACAGTTTTTCGAAAGCAATGAGTGCCGCGTCGAAGAAAACTAACCGGAGAAACCCTAAAAGTAATTCGAAATACATCACCCACGAACATCATTGTGTCAGCTGAGGCGTTTAACCAATTCATTCCTGGACTCGTCACACAACTGTGATGGTACTTGATATCATAAACTAACACAACCTGCCTTGAACGCTACGCCTGGAAGATTCTCACGATCAGAGTGAACGCCTTGCTGGATAGGCAACTTCTCCGACAGAAGTGACACACGCATCTGCAAAAGTACTAGGGGGAATGAAATCATGGCACACCATTCTGCGCAAACCTGGCAGACCAGCTTCTTTTGCTGCCAGTGGTGCTAACAACTTGTACTGCCTCTCATTTGCCATATTTGCCCTAAATCTGTGTACGTGTCATTAGAATATTCCACACCGACCATCCCCGTGGTGTAATGGGTAGCATGTACGAGTAGTAGTGTGTATGCATGAATGTATGTATGAATGTATGAATACATGTGTGTATGTATGTACACTACGTGATCAAAAGTATCCGACGCCTGGCTGAAAATGACGTACAAATTCGTAGCGCCCTCCATCGGTAATGCTGGAAGTCAATATGGTTTTGGACCACACTTAGCCTTGATGACAGCGTTCACTCTCGCAGGCATACTTTCAATCAGGTGCTGGAAGGTTTCTTGGGAAATGGCAGCCCATTCTTCACGGAGTGTGGAACTGAGGAGAGGTATCGATGTAGGTCGGTGAGGAGTGGCACGAAGTCGGCGTTCCAAAACATCCCAAAGGTGTTCTATAGGATTCAAGTCAGGACTCTGTGCAGGCCAGTCTATTACAGGGATGTTATTGTCGTGTAACCACTCCACCACAGCCCGTGGTATGAACAGGTGCGCGATCGTGTTGAAAGATGCAATCGCCATCCCCGAATTGCTCTTCAACAGTGGGAAGCAAGAAGGTGCTTAAAATATCAATGTAGGTCTGCGCTGTGATCGTGCCACGCAAAATAACAAGGGGTGTAAGCCCCCTCCAGGAAAAACACGACCACACCATAACACCATCATCTCCGAATTTCACTGTTGGCACTACACACGCTGCCAGATGACGTTCATCGGCATTCACCATACCCACATCCTGCCATCGCATCGCCACATTATGTACCGTGATTCGTCACTCCACACAACGTTTTGCCACTGTTCAATCGTATAATGTTGACGCTCCTTACACCAAGCGATGTGTCGTTTGGCATTTTCCTGCGTGATGTGTGGATTATGAGCAGCCGTTCGACCATGGATCCAAGGTTTCTCACCTCACGCCTAACTGTCATAGTACTTGGAGTGGATCCTGATGATGCAGTTTGGAATTCCTGTGTGATTCTGTCTCTGCAACAAATGTAATTGCAAGGCGGAAATCGTAGTAGCATCCTGAGAGATGGCTTAAATATTTTGCTTTTGTTTCTAGATATTCGTTTACATTTATTTAGGAGATAAAAAGAGAATATTATCTAGATCAACCGCGAGTATCGCAGTAAGTTCATTTGGTTGCTTTTATTAACGACAGACAAATGGAGATGAAATGATTAAAACGATATAATAGTTCTTACACGTTGCCATTGACAGACATTTGAAAATAGTGTCCTTCAGATTCATGTTCATACATGGCGGAGGATTGAATAATGAATACTGTAATTTACAGGCACCACTGATGTTATGAACTTAAAATATTATATATCTAATAAGTATTATAGTTCAATAATATTAACGTATAATCAAACCCTCCACCCTGCTGCAATAGTAGAGTGTCTGCTTTGCAAACTGGAGTTCAAAATGGAATCTTGTTTGGAGTGAAGCGGTAACTTTGTCTTTTTTCAGGGTTTCCATCATGGCTCACTTTGTTTATTTCTATCGCTCATAATCAATCATTTATAACGATAGACCTGAGTTGTTACTATGCATACTTAGTTATCAAAACAAAGAACCATTGGTATTATTATAACCGACAGGATAGTTAAGGAAACAAATTAAGAGTAGGTAAATACTTGTCTTGAACGCGTGTTTGTATATGAGAGTGATAAATCATGACCATTATACCAACAATTTAACAGAAGTCATTTTGTAGCTGTTAATATTTAGGCTGACCTAAAATTTAAGGATCATCTGAAAAAATAGCAGAGCACCTCTGTTAATACTACTTTCTCTAACTTTCAGGAATTTTAATGAAAATGACCCTTGAGAGTGTGATGCTTAATTGAAAGATGCTTAATTAAAACCTTAATTGAAGACTATATTCTGGGAGAATTAAAGTATCTGAAATTCGGTTTTTGTTAAAGAAGGTAAACCACGCAATGATAATAAAGATGTAAATAAAGTGAATTTTAAATGAAATAAAAGCCATTATTGGTGCTCCATGTTTACAAGATTTTTTAACTTTGAGCCGTGATAACCGCTTTGTTTACACAGAAGACTAAAATAATCAATTTGCATTAAAGCACCTTTAAGTGCTAGAAATGTTGAACAAAATAAAAAATTTCCATGTGATGCTTTTTAAAAACGTTCTTGAATACAGTGTATATTCTGGGTAGGTAATAAATATATACTTTAATTATTGATTTTCCTTGTTCCCAAATTGCAAAAATTAGAGAGAACTGTAGGATTTAAAATGTAAAAAGAATGTTGGCTGGAAGTGAAGCCATGCAAAAATGGACAATTAAAAACGCAAGGACTGCTTACAGTATTCTTCAGCATTTCGAGAAAAACTGATGTGTTACACTCACATGTCTTTCTCTACTCTTGTACAAACTATTTTTACAAACGCTTATTCTCCATCTACTTCATGTTAATCGAGATAAACATTTCCAGACTCTATCTTATTGCTAATTTTCTTATAGATGTAAGGGGAATATATATTTACAAGGGCAATATAGAAATACAGTAGCCTTTAAGCACATTCATATCTCTTAATAGCTGGTTGCTAGGTGCAGCAACATTCTCTTTGCCACAGATTAATACTCTTTGCATATCCAAGACAAAAAAATGAATAACGAATTCTCATTAGAGAAAATAAGTATCGAAAAATTTAAGGAAATAACAAGCAATATCTCGAAAATGATTCACTCAAAAAAAAATGTATATGACATAAATTGTGTATTTTAACGCGATCTACATTTTTTGTGTAGTAAAATTTTGTCTATCTCTTATGGTTTACCAGTTATGCAAAAGTCGTTCACAACGAAGAATACTTTTGGAGACTTCCCAGAAAATTTGGGATATACATTTTATTTGTCATAAAAATATCTTCAACATATGATATTTTAATGAAAATCGTTAGAGCCATTTTTGAGAAAATTAAAAGTTTCGAAAAATCTTCCACGTAAAGGGTAATCTGGGGTGGGGGGATTTTCTTAAAAACCTTCGTGTCGCATCTCTGGAAGATACTGAACCTAAATACCAAGTTTGGTGTTTATCCGACTGTTCGTTTCTGAGTTATGCTGTTCACAGACAGACACACAGACACACACATGGACATGTTTCCAAAAATGCTCTTTTTGGATTCAGGGGCTCTCAAAACATGTATTTCCGGTGAAATCTCGGTATCGAATTTTTGGGTGGAATACAATACTTCCCCTACTTACTATACGTAGTAGAGAAAGTAATAAAACCAAGTATCAACTTAAATTAAGATCCATAATGCACAGGGATGCAAGACAGTTTAATACCTACTGTAATCCCCCCCCCTTTGTCAATTACTCATTTCAGCCTTTCTTGCATGTTGGATATAGGTCTTGAACACTGACGAGGATTACGCACATAATGTTGGCACATTTCCAAGACAAGGTCTTCTAGAACCTTCTGCGCTCTGTCTTCTCAATGCCTCTCTCATTCTGAACCATGAAGGCACAATGCGGGTCAATGGGGTTCAAATTAGGAGACTTCGGTAGCCAATCGATGCACACAATTTCTGGCTATCCTATTAATCAGTTTTTATTGAAATATGTTGTGCATATCCAGCAAAACGGATCTGTGTGTAATACGATGCTTCCGCACATCTGTCACTAGTGTCTCGTTTTGTGCAGCGGTAATTACACGAGGTCTTTCTGATCTTGGTAGCAACTTGGCCCATTCAACGCCTTCCGCTTGATGTCGGTGTAGCCATTTCTTAACCGACTTACGGTTAAGCGAACATACTCTAGAGATCTGGGGAAAACTCTGGCCCTGTGAGAAACGTTGCTGCTGTCAACTCTTGGCAGCCACGGTGGACAAGGCAAATTGCATCTTTTTGCAACGGATGTCTAAGAATGACAGAGAGAGTCATAGAAGAGCGGGAGTGATTTTTCATGCTTTTCAAGCTTTTAACACTTTATGGTGATAAAGAAGAGAAAACATACGCGTTGTGAATCGTGTATGAATTTGAATCCGAATTTATTATTTTCAAATGCCCATTAATGGAATCGTGTAAGAACGTATATAGTTTTAAGGATTTCAACAACATTTGTTTGCTGTTAATAAAAGCAACAAAAGGAACTTATACTCCATACTGAACACGGGATACTGAGGCAGTATTTTTAACACTTAAATGATTTCAGTGAAATTATATAATATAAAATATAATAACAGTCCGCCTTAAAGCAATATGTGTATAATATAATATATCAAATATATGTAGCAGTCATTGTAACGTTTATATTATTATGTACATCTGTAATAATGTTATGTGAATGTATTACGTAATTTAATAATGTAGGAGCTGTGAGAATAATAGGTTAAAAGTTGCTAACAATGAGGCAATAATGAATTAAAAAGTTTAATAATGCTACTGGTAATCCTTGGAGCAACAATGATATAATTTTTAGACAGTTTATAAATAGCCAATCAACAACCAGAAAAAAGCTTAAGTTAAATAAGAGTATTCTATTGGAGTAGGATTAGCCAATCAGAAACTGAAATAGAGTAAATTGTACAAATTCGGAAGTCAGTTGCTAGTAGACAGCGTTCTTA
The DNA here is from genome assembly GCA_030765065.1 of Deroplatys truncata. Classification (NCBI taxonomy): domain Eukaryota; kingdom Metazoa; phylum Arthropoda; class Insecta; order Mantodea; family Mantidae; genus Deroplatys; species Deroplatys truncata. The sequence goes on from CM060978.1 coordinate 215,282,939, forward strand.
ACTGGACGCGTGACACGTCCTCGAGAAGTTTAATACGTATTCAGTGTGAGATAAAAAAAACAGTTTACGTGTTAAAAAGTGCAAGATATTAATAAATAATCTCACAGCTCTCTATATCGGTGAAGTGTTATTTAAATCGTGTCAAGGATTAATAAAAGGAGTGTAAGCCTATATTCTTCACCCGCACCACGACCTGTTAAGAAATTCATGTCTCTACAAATTAATACTGACGCAGCCGAGGCAAACATAAATATATAATATTTGAAGAAACAGTGAAATTACAAAGTTAATATTTTTAAACCTGGGGCGAAGGCTAAGGGAAACTTTTTACCATACGTGCGGTTGCAACTACTTCAAGTTCGGCTCCCCAAAAGTCGAAATACAATACAACCCCTCCTTCAATACAGCTACTACAATACTCAGTTTGTTGTAGATAATGCTCTCTTTTTAACCCCTAAAATGTAAACAAATATCTAGAAACAGAAGCAAAGTATTTAATCCATTCCGCTGCGAACTTTCCAAGTTGCAATGGCATTTTTTGCTAAGTTAGCAACAGAATAAAATTTAATATCATATGAATATAGCACAGGTTACACAACTGAGGAATACCCGAGATCGTTGCATCGCCATCCCTAGAATTCGAAAGTGCCAGTTGTTGGTGGTTCCATCCTCGCTTCCTGCATGCTTATTTTCTGAAATGGAAAATTAACAAACGTCTTTGATTCATTTAGATTCTTTAATCCGGATAAAGACACACTTCTAGACATTGAGCTAATGAGCAACATTATGTAGTGCTTGGAAATAAAAAAAATGGCAACGCTACTAGGTGCGAGCGGTTGCTTCACGTTCAAGTAATCTACAACTACATTGTATTCTGTTTAATATACGAGATGTGATCAAAAAGTTTCCGGAATGACTTCACAACAGTGCTGAAATTTCTTTAATTCTTACCCAAATTGTACATACAGCGTTCCTTCCCGATAAAAATGAGAGGTCACATGACTTCCTGTGACCGTGCAGTGACGAGGTAGACCCTCTGAAGTGAACACGTGTTTTGCATGTGCTGCGATTTTTCCGCGTGGCAAAAATGTCAGATTACGACAAGAACAAAGAACGAACATCAAATTTTGCTTTAAACTGGGTAAAACTGCAACAGAAGCCTATGAAATGTTAAGAACAGCTTATGGGGAAGACGTTATGCGCAAAACTCAAGCATTTGAGTGGTTTTCGAAATTTAAAAGTGGTGTGACATCAGTTAAAGAGCAGATCGTTCGCGGCGACCCTGCTCCAGCAAAACTGATGAACATATCAATCAGGTGAGGGAAATGGTCTTAAATGATACGCGCATTACAATAAGAGAACTTTATGACTCATTAGGACTCTCCTTTGGAAGTGTTCAAAGATTTTTAAGACAATTTGGACATGAGAAGAATTGCCGCCAAGTTCGTGCCCCGCCCGCTTTCAAATGACCAAAAGGAAAGCCGTGTGATTACTTGCACAGATCTTAAAGAACAGCTACAAAATGACCCACATTTTATGGAGAAAGTTATTATTGGTGATGAAACATGGATTTATGGGTACGATCCAGAAACGAAACAACAATCTTCACAATGGAAGAGTCCTTCATCTCCACGCCGAAAAACGCCAGACAAGTTCCATCCAAAGTAAAGTCAATGATGATTGTATTTTATGACATTAAAGGCATTGTACATAAGGAATTTGTGCCACAGGGTCAAACAGTGTATCAAGTGTTCTACAAACAAGTGCTGCAAAGATTAAGGGAGAATGTGCGACTCAAACAGCCGGAGAAATGGAGAAGTGGTGACTGGTTCCTGCATCATGACAATGCGCCCGCACACAAAGCCCTTCCTGTTCGCCAATTTCTGGATAAAAATAGGATGAATACTGTTCCCCATCCCGCCTATACTCCAGATTTGGCACCATGGCACCAGTGGACTTTTGTCTTTTCCCGCGACTTAAAATGAGGCTCCGAAGACACCGTTTTGAGGACATTGATGTCATCCATCGCGAATCGCAGAAGGCTCTGAACATGTTGAAAGAAGAGGACTTCCAGAGGTGATTCCAGCAGTGGCAGAAGCGCTGGGACAAGTGTATCAACTCCCAAGGAGACTACTTCGAGGGTGACAGTGCAGATTAGACAAAACAAATTGTTATGTAGTATTTATGATGTCATTCCGGAAAATTTTGATCACACCTTGTATATTAAGTACTTTATTAACAGGCATCCAGTTCTTGTAATAATACCTTTTTTGTGACCATAAATACCTCCTTTTACTACTAAATGCTTTTCTGTGATATGTAATGCATAAAATTAATTTTCTTTCGATACTTTGAGTCTTATTCTCACATAGCATGGATTTGTGTAGTATTACGTCACAGTTAGTTATAAAGGAATGTAATCATGCTGAGTTCACTAAAAATTTCTAAAAAAATATTTTCATTTCTTATGCCTGAAAGGTTTTAATTTCCTTGCTTGTCGAGACTTTCGAACATGAAGAAAATATAATTCTTCCTTATATCCATTGTAAGCTAATGTAAACGTTAAGTTGCATGAATGAAGGAAATTCTTTAACATGGTAACAGTCTTCGAGATTTATAGACAGATGCCTTTTAATGTGGGTACTTAAAGGAAAATATTATTAATTTCGGGGAAAATATTGGCAGTTAAGGTAGACGTATTCCTTGTTTTCTTTACAGTAATTGCAATTAATATTTTATAAAACATTCAGTTGTAAAATTTCAATTGTATTGCAGTGTTCGTAAGACGGTTGGAAAAATTACAACACTATGCGAAACAAAAACAGCCATTTAATTTGCTACTCTCAAGGAGGACCTTTATCAGAAAGAGGTTCCATTAATTTGTATTATTTTATGTTTGCACAGGTTATACAAATAATTATTTTGTTATAAAACAACAGAAAAGCACGCGTTACACGAGATTCGATTCATGTTTCGCCACCATAGATGATCAGAGTAACTCGCTTTAACGAGTTCAGTTATCCTAAGCACAGAAACGTGTTGCTGTTTAAGCTTACATTTGTAAGCAAAGCACCCAACACTGGAATCGTTTTCACTTCTGGTGCACTACTTAATTGAAACGCAATTAACAACATATTTTATACAGGTGTACTAAAGTTGAATTTGAAATATTTGCCCTTAGTTTACAATGGTTGCTGAAATATTGCTTTTCAGAACTGCAAGGTGAGCCGATGGCTGCCATTATAATTCACCTCTGCACAGCAAGGGAAGCATGTGATAAATTTAATTCTCATACTATCTTTGCAAGAACGCCCGAGAAACAGTGAGCTTCCACAACTCTTACCGAAGTTGACAATTTACTTTTGTGAAAAATAGTATGTATGATGTATGGCTCTTTCCTAGACCATGAAAATCTATCGTAATAACGAAGATTAATACCTTGCAATAGCACATCCATTAATGCAGTATTCCTAGTTATTACACAGTTCAAAGAACTTCATGTAATGATTCTTAAACATTACCAACAATGTTCAATCACTTATTGATCATATAAACGCATTTATTACTCTCTCTACTACGTATAGTAAGTAGGGGAAGTATTGTATTCCACCCAAAAATTCGATACCGGGATTTCACCGGAAATATATGTTTTGAGACGCCCTGAATCCAAAAAAAAAGCATTTTTGGAAACATGTCCGTGTGTGTGTCTGTGTGTGTCTGTCTGTGTCTATGAACAGCATATCTCAGAAACGAACAGTCGGATAAACACCAAACTTGGTATTTGGGTTCAGTATCTTCCAGAGATGCGACACGAAGGTTTTCAAGAAAATCCCCCCACCCCAGACTACCCTTTACATGGAACATTTTTCGAAAATTTTAATTTTCTCAAAAATGGCTCTAACGATTTTGATTAAAATTACATATGTTTAGGATATTTTCATGACAAATGAAATGTATATCTCGAATTTTCTGGGAATTTCTCCAAAAGTGTTCTTCATTGTGAACGACTTTTGCATAACTAGTAAACCTTAAGAGATAGACAAATTTTACTACACAAAAATGTATATCGCGTTAAAATACACAAGTTAGGTCCTATACATTTTTTTCGTTGAGTGAACCATTTTCGAGATATTGCTTGTTATTCGCTTAAATTTTCCAATACTTATACTTTTTCTCAAATGGGAATTTGTTATTCATTTTTTTGTCTTGGTAATACAAAGAGAATGGAATACTCCACATAGCAACCAGCTCCTAAAATATTTTACTATCGTTTAAAGCCTCCGAATTCCCTTTGCATCTACAAGAAAATTAGCATTAAGATTAACATCTCGATTAACATGAAGCATATGGAGAATAAGCGTTTGTAAAAATAGTTTGTACAAGAGTAGAGAAAGTCATGTGAGTGTAACACATCATATTTTTTACTCGATGTTGATATTCCTCTAAGTTACTTTCTATGCGTAGTAATCCAGAGGGCTGTAGTTCAAATTTTAGTTGTAGTGAGTGAATTAGGAAATATGTTTTGTAGCCAGATATCGAATAGCTTTAAGTTCTTTGAATTTTACTTTAGGTTTATTTGAGCATTCATTAATCATCACACCTTCATTCATCGTTTCTGTACGTTATATGGGACGTTTAATTACATACATACAAGCATAACTAAATCCATTTGCATGGCTTGAGGAAAGCACAGCGTAATTGTATTGCCCTATAAAATTGGTATAATGAAAAAGGTTAGTGCCCAATTTTAAAACAAGTGCTAATATATGTCTACACTTGCTCTTTCATCTTCTACCGAGACATTATTAATGTCTAAAAAGAATGCTGATATTTCTTTAATATTTTATACAATGTGGTTTCTAAAGTGCTGTTGCTTTTTGTCTTGAATTTCCTCTAGCAGCTGTATTGAAAGTGGTACTTATTTTGTAGACTGACGGTTCTTGAGAATACATTCCAGTTTGCTAGTGTTTTAACCAGCACTAATCTGAGAGGAGATTGTAAGTCTTGTCTTTTTACTTTCTCTACTACGTATAGTAAGTAGGGGAAGTATTGTATTCCACTCAAAAATTCGATACCCAGATTTCACAGAAAATACATGTTTTGAGGCCTCCTGAATTAAAAAAGAAGTATTTTTGGAAACATGTCCGTGTGCGTGTCTGTGTGTATCTGTCTGTCTTTGAACAGCATAACTCAGAAACAAACAGTCGGATAAACACCAAACTTGGTATTTAGGTTCAGTATCTTCCAGAGATGCGACACGAAGGTTTTCAAGAAAATCCCCCCACCCCAGATTAACCTTTACATGGAGCATTTTTAGAAAATTTTGATTTTCTCAAAAATGACTCTAACGATTTTGATTAAAATATCATATATTTAAGATACTTTCATGACAAATAAAATGTATATTTGAATTTTCTGGGAATGTCTCCAAAAGTATTCTTCATTGTGAACGACTTTTGCATAACTGGTAAACCATAAGAGATAGACAAACTTTTACTACACAAAAAATGTTGATCGCGTTAAAATACAGAATTTATGTCATATACATTTTGTTGTTGAGTGAACAATTTTCGAGCTATTGCTTGTTATTCCCTTAAATTTTCCAATACTTGTACTTTTTCTCAAATTCGTTATTCATTTTTTTTGTCCTGGTAATGCAAAGAGAATGGAGTACTCCACATAGCAACCAGTTCTTAAAATATTTGACTATCGTTTAAAGCCTACCAATTCCCCTTGCATGTACAAGAAAATTAGCAATAAGATTAACATCTTGGTTAACATGAAACATATGGAGAATAAGCGTTTGTAAAAAATAGTTTGTACAATAGTAGAGAAAGTCATATGAATGTAATATATCAGATTTTTTCCAATTGGCTTGTGCCTTTTTTTCTTATTTTTCCATTTTTGTTTACTGTATATTTCTTTTTATGTAATATATTAAGTTTCCTACATAACGCGCGTGCACATAAACTCATGCTTGAGATGGAACTCGAACCTCCGTGCACCTCTCCACGAAATAATAGAATGAATCACTTTGCGTGAAATATTTGAATCTCATAGTTGAAGTATACTAAGGTTTATGTAGTAAGCTAGAGGTGTAATGCACAAATAACCTATTTGTTAAGCTTTTTTATTTGTAAACTAGTGGAACTCGAAATTAGGCTTGCGTTACTCGTTATTTGCTCGTCTCTCCCTCTCTTTTCTTTTTCCTTTGCCTCTCACTTTTTTCTATATTTTCTATAATATTTTGTATTATTGTTTTAAAGCGCTGTTTAACAATTAATAATCGTGTTCATATTTCTGGTATAGCATAAAATTAGAACTGTATATATGCATGTAAACCTTATTTTGATAACGCTCTTTTCAAACAGACAGCTTTCTAAAACTTTAATCTGGTTAATACAGAAATACTTTGTGCTTATTCCTTGTACACGCTCTCTCTCTCTCTCCCTCTCTGTCTGTCTCTCTCTCTACCGTCATGGGTGGCTAAGGTTCTTGAGGAACGGACTCGTGAACGGACGTTCCACAGTTTAAATCACGCCAGGACCGTCTTCCCTGGCTGAACATCTTTCCAGGTTTTCCTGAATTCTCACAGCTGCAAATGCTGGGAAGGAAACCTAAATTTATGCGTAAAACGTTTTATTCCTAATTATCATTTCATTTCTAGTATCAGCAGTGCTCACCGCCGTATGCAGTAAAAACGGGCGCTTAACACTATTCACCGAATGAGATGGTTCCATGTGAACGTGATGGTAGCGTGTGAGGCTCGCATTCGGAATGTCTTGGGTTCGATTCCCATCGGACCGGACTCTGACCTTGGTTTTTTCGTGATTTCCCAGGTTGGTAAGGTAGTTCCTATTCTACCATGTATTTTCTGTTCGTCATTTTCTGTCCCCATCATTGCCTTTCATCTGTGTCATCGTCATATGTTTTAGGGTTGTAGGACCAGGCGACGGCTATTTGTGCGTTACGGCGGGAAGGTTGAATTTGAGCTGTGGAAAGTTTTCTCCCTGGCGCTTGGCTGACCGGCTTGGATCTCTTCCTGGGAGTGCTTCTTTTCTTTCCGGGAACCAAGTTGAAGATAACTAAGGTGAAATCATGCCGGCGACAGGATTGGTGTTATTCTGGAATCGTCAGGGGGCCAGTCCTTGCTAGCGCATCGTCGTCCGGATCTGATCCCCTTCATGCCTGTCTTTTAGGGGTCACGTTGGAAGCACAAAGGCTGCTATGACTATGTGCGGTGCTGTGCTCCAGTGACTGGAAGCCCCTCCGACTGAATAATCCTAATCTTAAGACTACTCAAAATTCTATTCTCTCTCCTTTCTTCCCTCCCTCTATTTCTTTCTGTCCCTTTGTTCTAAAGCCTTCAAAAGGATCTATCGGGGATGAATTTTCAAATTAGCTCGCGGATTTAAATCGCTAAAGTTATCTGATATTCATCTCAAGGACTGAGAAAAATCGAACAAAAACCTCAGCCGGGGTACTTGCGCTACCGGAATTCGAAGCCGGACTAGCAACGTGGAGATCTTATACTCCAAGTTATTTCAAAGTACTTTAATTTCCATGGTAACCATGCTAACTAACTGAATTTGCAACAACCTGGCTTGCATACCCTATAATTACGAAACACTGTTATAACTGCTTGTATAACACATCGAAATGTTGTGTAAAAACTTCTCACAATATTTCGGCTCAATACATTTTACTTCATAAAATGACAAAACCTATAAATAACCGGGACATACACTATGTGATCGAGAGTATCCGGACATCCCTACAAACATACGTTTTTCATCTTAGGCGCATTGTGCTGCTACCTACTGCCTGGTACTTATTATCCGCGACCTCAGTAGTCATTAGACATCGTGAAACAGCAGAATGGGACGCTCCGTGGAACTTACGGACTTCGAACGTGGTCAGGTGATTGGGTGTCACTTGTGTCAGAAGTCTGTACGCGAGATTTCCACACTCCTAAACATCCCTAGGTCCACTGTTTCTGATGTGATAGTGAAGTGGAATCGTGAAGGGAGATGTACACGCCAACCTCGTCTGTTGACTGACAGAGACCGCCGACAATTGAATAGGGTCTTAAAGAGTAATAGGTAGACATCTATCCAGACCATCACACAGGAATTTCAAACTGCATCAGGATCCACTCCAAGTACTACGACAATTAGGCGTGAGGTGAGAAACCTTGGATTCCTTGGTCGACCGGCTGCTCATAAGCCACACATCACGCAGGAAAATGTCAAACGACGCCTCGCTTGGTGTAAGGAGCGTCAACATTACACGATTGAACAGTGGCAAAACGTTGTGTGGAGTGACGAATCACGGTACACAATGTGGCGATCCGATGGCAGGGTGTGGGTATGATGAATGCCCGGTGAACGTCATCGGCCAGGGTGTGTAGAGCCAACAGTGAAATTCGGAGGTGGTGGTGTTATGGCGTGTTCGTGTTCTTCCTGGAAGGAGCTTGCATCCCATGTTTTTTTGCGTGGCACAGTCACAGCGCAGACCTACATTGATATTTTAAGCACCTTCTTGCTTAACACTGTTGATTGCATCTATCAACACGATCGAGCACCTGTTCATACTGCACGGGCTGTGGTGGAGTGGTTACACGACAATAACATCTCTGCAATGAACTATCCTGCACGGAGTCCTGACTTGAATCCTATAGAACACCTTTGGGATGTTTTGGAATGTCGACTTCGTGCCAGGTCTCACCGACCTACATCGATACCTCTCCACAGTTCGCACTCCGTGAAGAATGGGCTGCCATTCCCCAAGAAACGTTCCAGCACCTGATTGAAAGTATGCCTGCGAGAATGAACGCTATCATGAAGGCTAAGGTTGGGCCAACACCATATTGAGTTCCAGCATTACCGATGAAGGGTGCCAGGAACTTGTACGTTATTTTCAGCCACGTGTGCGGATACTTTTGATCACATAGTGTAGTTTCTGGTTTTGTTACCACTATTATAATCCCCTTTAGTTCAATCCAATTGTTTGGGACTATCCCAAGATGTCAGCAATTCGGGCGGTGTAACCTGCAATATGGGTATAATACATAGAGCAGAGAAGCTTAAGGTGAGTGGGAAGTGTGAGCTTTGTATGGACAAGCAGTTAGCCCAAGAAATATACCAGGCTGTAATTTTCGGATGAATGCAAAACATATTGTATAGTTAGTATACGTTCCTGTGTATCTCTTTAAAGTTTCACACTTATATGTTTTGTATTTTGCCTGATACAAATAGAAGATTGACGTCAAAAACAGTTCGCTAGATGGCAAAAATTTGACTATTTGATTTTTCTGTCTTGCAGCAACAGTTGAAGTCTGAGAGCTGAGAATTTTACTACATATTAAGAAATTATGCTCACAGTACCTAACTTAGAAAATTATGCTGCCAATATTTCTGTTTTTTTCCTGTGTGAAGAAAACGAAGCAACATATACATATACATTCTTTAAACGAAATCCTCAGTTTAATAAAATATATTATATTTAAAATGTAACTCCAGTTCAATGCATGTAATAAATTATCCAACACAAGTGTGTAAAATATCAGCCTTGGAAGGTTTGTTAAAAAAGGAAATATATGTTTGGAAAAATAGTTTTGGGATAATTGCAGTTAAAATTGTTTAAAGTTATGAATAATATTATTACATTACAGGGGAGTAGTCATTAGCTGCTGATTTTAAATTCCATCTTCTGGCCTGGTATTCCTTAGATGAAGCCTGTGATGCACGTTTAGCAGATAAACAGTTTAATATTGAAAGCTTTAGCAGAAGGGGCGTGATACTGTTTAGTTTAAAGCGATGCGTAGTTCATTTTAAAGTTTTTAAAGGGTCAAGTGTTTTAAATGACTAATAAATCAAATAAAAATCCTGTGATTGATTCTGATTCAGAATATGCATATACTGAATCAGAAACAATCACAGGATTTTTTTTGTTTAAAACAAAAACTGCGCAAATTTGTTATTTTATACTTATCATCCCACTTTCTTTAAATTAGGGCTGTTGTATTTCACTGACTATGCACAAGGACTATTACACAAATATGTTGTGTCCAAAACGCCTCTTAGGTTTCAACACGGCATTTAGCACAACTTTTGGTCCACTTAATGTACCCATTGATAACGTCTGCTGAAGCACAATGAAAAAAGAAATCCTAACTGCCGAAGGCAACATTTCGGAGGGCTAGCAAGATACAATAGGTCACTTACGTCTTTTCACAGCCTGATTCCAAGATCTTGCGCGTGGTATGCTAATATTGGTTGTGTGTTTAGAGAATGATGTCTCAGCTAGAGGGATCTAAACATATAAAAAATCGAAAATAACATGATAAAAGTTATAAGGTATGAAGTGGAACACTTGTCGTGATCGCTATGTACAGGACATCCCTGCTAGAAATATTATTGGGAAGCTAACATGCTGTGCGAGGGGAAAGGTGGTATTATGGATGCAGACGATGTCCCTCGTACTGCTGACTACAAATATCGAGACTTACACTGCGTGATCAAAAGTATCCGGACACTTGGCTGAAAATGACGTACAAGTTCGTGGGGTCCTCCATCGGTAATGCTGGAAGTCAATATGTGTTGGCCCACCCTTAGCCTTGATGACAGCGTTCACTCTCGCAGGCATACTTTCAATCAGGTGCTGGAAGGCTTCTTGGGGAATGGCAACCCACGGAGTGCGGAACTCAGGAGAGGTATCGATGTAGGTCGGTGAGGCCTTGCACGAAGTCGACGTTCCAAAACATCCCAAAGGTGTTCTATAGGATTCAAGTCAAGATCTGTGTAGGCCAGTCCATTACAGGGATGTTATTGTCGTGCAACTACTCCGCCACAGCCCGTGCATTATGAACAGGTGCTCGATCGTGTTGAAGGATACAATCGCCATCCCCGAATTGCTCTTCAACAGTGGGAAGCAAGAAGATGCTTAAAATATCAATGTAAGTCTACACTGTGATCGTGTCACGCAAAACAACAAGGGGTGCAAGCCCCCTCCAGCAAAATCACGACCACACCATAACACCACCCCCTCCGAATTTCACTGTTGGTACTACCATGCTGGCAGATGACGTTCACCGGGCATTCGCCATACCACACCCTGCCATCGGATCGCCACATTGTGTACCGCGATTTATCACTCCACACAGCGTTTTGCCACTGTTCAATCGTGTAATGTTGACGCTCCTTACACCAAGCGAGGCATCGTTTGGTATTTTCCTGCGTGATGTGTGGCTTATGAGCAGCCGCTCGACTATAGAATCCAAGGATTATCACCTCACGCCTAATTGTCATAGTACTTGGAGTGGATCCTGATGCAGTTTGGAACTCCTGTGTGATGGTCTGGATAGATGTCTGCCTATTACTTTTTACGACCCTCTTCAAATGTCGGCAGTCTCTGTCAATCAACAGAAGAGGTCGGCCTGTACACTTTTGTGCTGTACATATCCCTTCACGTTTCCATTTCACTATCACATCAGAAACAGTGGACCTAGGGATGTTTAGGAGCGTGGAAATCTCGCGTACAGACTTCTGACACAAGTGACGCCCAATCATCTGACCACGTTCGAAGTCCGTGAGTTCCACAGAGCGTCCCATACTGTTGTTTCACGATGTCTAATGACTACTGAGGTCGCGGATAATGAGTAGCAGGCAGTAGGTGGCAGCACAATGCACCGAAGGTGAGCGATGTATGTTTGTGGGGGTGTCCGGATACTTTTGATCACATAGTGTATTCTGTTCCGCGTGTATCTGGGAAATGGAAACCACCAGACGGAAAGCTTATTCAGAGAAAAAGAGGAGAGTTTCAGCTTCTATGCATGCATAGATAGAATAACGCTACTCATAAACTCATATTCCTCAAAGACATGGACGAGGACAGCTAAATATGATGACGACACAGGCAAAGAAAAAGATAAATGCAAACTACAACAGAAGCACTCAAAGTAGTTGCATGTAATATAAGAGAATTAACCAATAAAGAAATAGAAGTGGAAAAACAGTCCAAAATAATGAAGGTAAGCATTGCTATTTCATTTGAAACAAAGAAGAAACTGAGAGGAACGAAAGACTTGGAACAATATATTCTCCTTTTTATTTGGGTGTCTCAAAAGAGACGGGCTTCCCCTGGAATAACATTAATGATTCATCATAAATTCAGGAGAAGGATACGCAGTTATACGTTTATATCAGATAGAATTATAAATGCAGATTAAAAATTCCTAGAGGATTTTTGGGAGTAATAGGATTGTATGCACCCGAAGAAGGAAAGAAAGAAAAAAGTAAAGAGTTTTATAAAGATCTTCAGAAACATGGATACCATAAATAAGAGAGATTACAGTGTATTGGCAGACGATTTAAAAGCGCGAATTGGAATAGAACCAATTAAAAATGTTATGGACAACAACGGGAAAGTAATTTAAACCGAAAATGGTAAAAGTCTCATACATTTTGAAACTAGCAATGCATTAATGATTAGTTGATTACCAATACTTTTTCAGACATAAGGAAGTACACAAGTTTACATGGACAAAAAGAGGCCTTAAATCAATAATTGATTATGTTTTGGTGAATCAGAAGCTGAGCTTAGAAATACAGGATACAAGAGTTTATTGAGGACCTGATATACATTTCGATCATTGAGTCTAAGATTAACATTATTAGCAGATGGGTAAAGAGAAGTAGTAAACCCCCAGAAAAATGCTAAATTATTTCAAGTACATCCATCTTCTTCAAACGGTCAGTATATGGAGACTATACTGTCAGAGATTAAATTATTTATTTAGATCACCGTTCTTTGAGTTTAATGTAGAAATAGAATGCAATCAGCTGCAAGAATTGACTCATAAAGCAGGGATGGAAGCACTGGAAATGCTTAATAAAAGGAGAGGAACTAAAGGTTTAAAAATATGGAGCGAAGAAATTGCAAAATTAATGCAGAACAAGAAACAAGCATGTTTGAGATGGATGAATACAAAATCGGAGAAAGATAAAATTTAATACAAACGATTAAGTGTCATAACATAAAGGGAAGTAGGGAAACTGCATAACGAGAGCTGGGAGAAATACATAAGTAACACAGAACATAACATTTTTGGAAACTCAAGCACAGCATATGAGGCAATGAAACATCCAAATAAAGACGAAAAGTACAGCAGACTTAAATAACATATCATAAAAGACATGGTTAAACATTACAAAAAACTATGGTTTGATGAGGCTTAAGAAATATATGATTGTCTCATAAGTTCGTTGGTTTTTCGTTACGTTTCAATCACTAAGAACGCCTGGGAAGTCACCTCACCCGCAGCACAGCTATGACAGAGTAGTTGCCGAACTTTCCGTTTAAAAACTTTAAACACAAGGTCGTTCAAAAAATAAATAACTACGGCAGTTAGGCTTTGTAAACAAACTATTTATTTCCTACAGTATACACCATTATTGTTGACAATATATTACCATTTCTCTGGAAGCTTATAAATTCCATTTCTCCAAAATGTGGGGGTTTTCTGTTTAATGAACTCTTCGAGGTTCAGTCTGCAGCCCTCCAAGGACGTGAGACGTTTGCCATTCAGGAAATTCTGCAGGGAACAGGATAGATTAAAGTCGGATGGAGCAATGTCTGGAGAATACGGCGGTTGGGGTAGCACATCTCACTCAAAATTACGCAACTTTTGACGGGTCACCATAGAGGTATGTGGTCTGGCGTTGTCGTGGTGAAAGACGACATCGTTTCCCAATTCCGGTCTTTTCTCTTCAATGGCTGCCTTGAGACAATCCAACTGAGAACAGTATTTCTCGGAATTGATATTCTCGTTATTCAGAAGAAGTTCATTATACAGGATTCCTTTGCAATCCCACCAAATGCATAGCATAACCTTCCTCGGATGCAGCCCTGATTTAGGAACCGATGTGGTGGCTGCCCTTTCTTGAGCCATGATTTACTCTTTCGGGCGCTGTTGTACACAATCCACTTCTCATCTCCAGTTACCAGACGTTTCAGAAAAAAATCATTCTGATTGTGTCTCAATAAGGAGTCACAGATGGAAACGCGCTGAGTCAAATTCGCTTCACTCAGTTCGTGAGGAAGCCATACATTGCGAATATTTACATAACCAATTTTTTCAAGATCCTGACTACAGTAGCACGAGCTAAATTGAGCTCCAATGACAACACCCAAGTTGTCATTCGTGGATTGTTGACTATCATTTCATGAATTCCTTCCACGTCCGTAACCACTGGCCGTCCAGATCCCGGTTTCTCTTTTAGGGAGAAATTTCCAGCTTGAAATCGACTAAACCAGTTTTGAAATGCTTGATTCGTTACTGCATCTTCCCCATAGACAGCACAAATTTTCTGCCGGCATTATGAGGCGGTTTTACCCTTACGATAGTAAAACAGTATAACATGTCGGAAATGTTCCTTTTTGCTTTCCAAAGTTTGTAAACACAATTTCACTTTGTTCCATCTAACGTCAGTCACAAACACACACTGACTTATCCAATAGTGAGTCTGGTTGTTCTTCTCTAAGTCGTAGCGGTGGTTAGGCATCTACGATAGCTTGAATGTACAGAGGGTTCAGGGTTTTCAGGCGCTATAGATGAAACGTGCGAGCAAAACGAACTTGTGAGGCAACCCAATTAATACAGATAATAATAATAAGATTAATGAAGATCTAACAGATAATTCAGTGGACCCTTTAACGACAGAATTAGGAATAGCATTGCGTTTATGTAGATGTTAAAGGAGTCCAAGAGTAGATAATATAAATGTGAAAATACTGAAAGATGCCTCACAAGAAATAAAAGTATAATTCTTATACATTCTAGATATATTGGAAGACATTTCAGGTCTACATATATGTAAAGAAGTACTATTTTATTCCATTTTAAAAAAAGGAGACCGTACAGATTGTAACAGACATTTTTAACAGATTATACTGTACAGAGGTATAAGTTTCCTGAACGTTCCATATAACATATAATATACAAAGATATTAGCAAGCAGACTTAATGCAACATCAAATAGTTTATTAAGAGAAGAACAGCATGGGTTTTGGAAAGGCCGGTCTTGCTCTGATGTGTACTTATACTTAAACAGATGATTCAAAAGAGACGGAAATTTAATCTTCCAACTCATATTATGTTTATTATGTTAAGAATTTTGATATGGTGTAGAGAAGAAAACTGTGGGCAATCATGATTGCGATACCGTAATTATTGAACAGGAGATATAAATAATCAAATAAAGAAACGATAGTAAAATAGAAAAATAATTGCAATAAATAATTTTCGTATATTAAATCAATGTATAATGCAATAAGCCTGAGTTAAACGATTTCTCCGGAGAAAAAAGTCATTAGCGAGTCATGTTAAAGAAATACATTAGTAACAGCCGAGTAGAGAACACATTAGCGTAAAAGTTCCTGCATTGCAGTTAGGGTTGAATTTGCAGTCAGTCAGGAATTCTGTAAATTAGAAAGGGAAATGAAATTTTGAGATTTGAGCAAGGCACCACCTCATACGTAGTGTTTTAGGATTGGACCGCGCAAGTAGGAACGTTGGTATAGGTAGTGACAGGAAGTGAAACTTAAGTTAAAAAGAGCTTGCATTATAAATCAGACTTACTTACTAAGCATGTGATTTACTCGTGTGACCTTTCTTGTGATTACTCGTGTGATATTTAGTTTCATTTTAAGTTGTGTAGCGCCCAGTTAGAGATTTAGCGGTTATTGCGAGAGACCTTTAGGAGCAAAATTTCTGCAACTTATGGAAACTGGCTTCACTTTATTACTGTTTTAGACATAATTAAGTATTTTAATTCAACAGTCAGCGACTCTCTTAAAACAAAACATTTTAGCCAACATTAAAATTTATCAGCTAACTAAACTGGGTTATCCTTTCACATTACACTCACGCATGCCCTGAGACAAAGACCTCATAGCACCACTGAAGTAGGTGCCAGACTAGACAACACAGAAACAGCTAAGAGATGACGACATCGGAGAACTCAACGACAAAGCAGGTACCGTTATACGTTATCTAAATTGATACAACTTCGAGATAGCGGCATCAAAATTTGAAGTAAAGATACTCTTCAATTTATTGAGAAAGGACATCCGCAACATTTAACAAGAACGTTAACAGTAGTATACAAAATACACCAGTCTGTATAAATATATCATCAAAATAAAAATAAATTGTAAATCGAGGTGTTAGACAAGGATGTCTTCTGTCGCCTAGTTTATTCAATATTTATATGGATACAGCCATAGATCAATGGCAAAGAAGTTAGATAAACATTTTTATTCTTTTTTTTTAACTTAGACACTATCTTATTTGCGGATGGCCAAGTTATCCTCTCAGATTCTGAAGAAGGTTTACAAAAAGCTGTGCATAAATTACAAGTAAGAATAAATTATAATTTAAAAATATCCACAGATAAGTCTAAAGTGATGGCTTTTAGAGGAAAGTACCCAATTAAAACGAAAATAGAGTAAACTGGAAGTATAATTGAGCAAGTCAACAAATTGAATTATTTAGGAAGTTTAATTTCATACGATGAAGAGCAAGATTTAGAACAAAAGCTAGTTCTATTTCAATAATGTGTGGACCTTGAGGAACAAAGCAAGAATAGGGATAGTTGTAAGATTCTATAAAGTTCAGCTGTTGCAACATCGGCATTGAGAATTGGCCCCTAAATAGAAGAAAGGAAACAAAATCGAATCCATAGAGATGAGATTTTTAAGACAAATACTTGGATATATTTTAAGAGATCACGTACGCAATACAAATATAAGAGACCAATTACAAGTCTATAGCTTAGAACAGAGGTGTCGAAAACGGGACTCGCGAGTCATTTTGACTCGTAGGCGCCGTTACCTCTCTGCCACTGTCCCTTTGTTTTTCACATGTTGCTGAGTGATGCAGTGCGTGTTGCATATTTGGTGACTCGCGGAAGGAAGGCACTTTCGCCACCCTTGGCTTAGAAGAGCAAAGTGACCTTTTGAAGCAACAGTGGTACAGAGATATTGAAAGAATGGATCTCAATATAATAACAAAACAAGTGTTTCTTTATACTCCACGAGGTAGAAGATCAATAAGAAGGCCGAGATTGCAATGGGAAGATAGACTTTAGCGTCTACCCTTGAAGTGGAAGAAGAAGAAAGTTATTACTTAACACTCTTTCCCAATTTATTACAGATGCGTCGCATAATACTGTTTTATTACTAGGTAGTAATATGTTTCACTAAACAAGGGGAGGAAAAAATGCCTTTCTTCCGCGAGTCATCAAACTTCAACACGCGTTATGCCACTTAACAGCTTGTGAAAAAAAATGAACAGCCAGCCAAAGAGGGAGCGGCACTTGTAAGTCCTGTTTTCGCCATTTCTTCACTAAACTGTACATATCATGGCGATTACTATTATAAATGTTTTCCAATTTTCACTGTCACTTCACTAATATGATGTAGTTCAACTTTCACTCACTTCCTTCACGTAGAGGCGTAATGAAATACTACGAATCACCCTCATTTTTCTTCCACTTCACTCCCTGGGGAGTAGAACACAAGGCCTCTCTAATCTCTTGCAGCAGCGCACTTACTGTACGTTACAGCAGTCGTCACAAACTCACTCCAGCACTTTTTGCCGCATCAGAACCGCACTTACTATTAGAGGTCTGCATTTCAGTGAAAACAACCGACCGTACCGCCTATGACTCAGTTATAGCTTGTTGCGTTCGACCAAAATGAATGTGAAGATTATTGCATACCTACATACCATGTTAAACTTCTTTTTTACCTTGTTTCTCTGTCCAAAGCGCTTCTCTTGACCAAGGGCTCACGGTCGACTTGAATCCCGCGGTTAACCGTGGCGTCTCCGTAAAACGGATAACCACAGCTGTTTGGAGCAATGACAGTGCTTTGGACTGTATAGATGAAGCAACTGTTAGGTTTTAGGGGGGGGCTGGCAAATTTATATATTTCATTATTACTTTATCTACAGCCTACGTATAATAGAGGAAGTACTGTATTCCATCAAAAAATTCGATATTGAAGTGCTACTGAAAATACGTATTTTGAGATCCCTTGAACCCAAAGAAGAATTTTAAGAAAGAGATCCGTGTGTATGTGTGCAGCATAACTAAAAAATCTGATGTGTTACACTCACATGACTTTCTCTACTATTGTACAAACTATTTTTACAAACACTTATTCTCCATATGCTTCATGTTAATCGAGACATCGAGATGTTAATCTTATTGCTAATTTTCTTGTAGATGCAAGGGGAATTGGTAGGCTTTGAGCGATAGTCAAATATTTTAAGATCTGGTTGCTATGTGCAGTATTCCATTCTCTTTGGATTACCAGAAGAAAAAAATGAATAACGAATTCCCATTTGAGAAAAAGTATAGGTATTGGAAAATTTAAGGGAATAACAAGCAATATCTCGAAAATGGTTCACTCAACAAAAAAATGTTTTTGACATAAATTGTGTATTTTAACGCGATCTACATTTTTTATGTACTAAAATTTTGTCTATCTCTTATGGTTTACCAGTAATGCAAAAGTCGTTCACAATGAAGAATACTTTTGGAGACATTCAAGATATACATTTTATTTATCATGAAAGTATCTTAAATATATGATATTTTAATCAAAATCGTTAGAGCCATTTTTGAAAAAATTAAAATTTTCGAAAAATGTTCCATATAAAGCGTAATCTGGGGTGGGGAGATTTTCTTGAAAAACTTCGTGTCGCATCTCTGGAAGATACTGAACCTAAATACCAAGTTTGATGTTTATTCGACTGTTCGTTTCTAAGTTATGCTGTTCACAGACACACAGACACACACACGAACATGTTTCCAAAAATACTTTTTTGGATTCAGGGGGCCTCTAAACATATATTTCCGGTGAAATCTCTGTATCAAATTTTTGGGTGGAATGCAATACTTCCCCTAATTACTATACGTAGTAGAGAAAGTAAAAAGGAAATTCGGATAAATACCAACATTTATATTTAAGGCCAACATCTTCCACGGATGTGGCACCTAGGTTTTTCATGAAATGGGCCCCTCCACAAATAATCGTTTACATGGAACAACATTCATTATTTTTTATTTTCTCAAATACGTTGATTTTGATTCAAATGCCATATGTTTCAGATCCTGACAATACAAATAAAATGTATATCTTGAATTTCCTGGGAACAGTATATGAGCTCCACTTTACTGTTAGTAGATGGTATGTAAATTGAAAACTAAAAGGAAGAGAAAAAACCTGATTGCAGAAAAAAAAGAATATCTACAAGAGAATACAAAATTTATTCTAAATACATTTCTATGTTTAAATATTTCACGCTTTATGTTTGTGTTTTCCTCAGTGCAAGTAAATATGACGCAGAACGTTTAAAGTTTTGCGATATTCTTTTTTACTTTCTCTACTACGTATAGTAAGTAGGGGAAGTATTGCATTACCCAAAAATTCGATGCCGATATTTCACCGGAAATACATGTTTTGAGGCCCCCTGAATCCAAAAAAAACTGTTTTTGGAAACATGTCCGCGTGTGTGTCTGACTGTGTGTCTATGAACAGCATAACTCAGAAACGAACAGTCGGATAAACACCAAACTTGGTATTTAGGTTCAGTATCTTCCAGAGATGCAACATGAAGGTTTTCAAGAAAATCCCCCCACCCCAGATTACCCATTTACATGTAACATTTTTCGAAAGTTTTAATTTTCTCAAAAATGGCGCTAACGATTTTGCTTAAAATATCATATGTTTAAGATATTTTCATGACAAATGAAATGTATATTTCGAATTTCCTGGGAATGTCTCCAAAAGTGTTCTTCATTGTGAACGACGTTTGCATAACTGGTAAACCATAAGAGATAGACAAAATTTTACTACACAAAAATGCAGATTGCGTTAAAGTACACAATTTATGTCATAGACATTTTTTGTTGTTGAGTGAACCATTTTCAAGATATTGCTTGTTATTTCCTTAAATTTTCCAATCCTTATAGTTTTTCTCAAATGGGAATTCGTTATTAATTTTTTTGTCCTGGATATGCAAAGAGAATGGAATACTCCACATAGCAACCAGCTCTTAAAATATTTGACTATCGCTTAAAGCCTACCAATTCCCCTTGCATCTACAAGAAAATTAGCAATAAGATTAACATATCGATTAACATGAAGCATATGGAGAATAAGCGTTTGTAAAAATAGTTTGTACAAGAGTAGAGAAAGCCAGGTGAGTGTAACACATCAGATTTTTTTTCTTTCTTTTCTTTTCACAGAAGCTTGATGACAACTTAAATCAGTTGAGTGCTGTTCTGCATTTGGATGTAGGTGGTGGTATTTGAAGTTGTACGGGTAGTAATTTTTGTAGTAGTGTTACCATTAATGCTGATGATTAGGAATATCATCTTTGTATATACAAAACACACAAAACAGTTATACTCCTTGCTTCTGCGCTTACTTACATAGAATGCGCACCATAAAACGCGCTTGGAGAAATACATAAGAATTTCGTTTCAACATCGAAAATAATTAATGCTTCAATCCGATTTATGTCAGCGCTAGAACTGATCCGCTACTATCCTTCTTAGTACCGATGCGTCTCCAGTCCTAATTGAACCTGCCTTATAAAATGTGAATACGAGTACTGACAAATGACAACAGACCAGCTCCGTTCCCATTCCTTACCTGTATTTGTAAACAAAGCTGTCAGTCTTTTGTCTCTAGTATCTTGGAAAGGTAGTTTGCAATAGTCATTCATAAATGTAGTTTAATTATAAGAATGACACTTAAGGGGACCTAGGACGTATTATATGATTTTCCACAATTTTTTTCAATCTTTTTAAAATTTTGTATGTTTATTTCCCTCATTCTAAATACCATTATGTGTAAATTTCAATAAAATTGATGAAATAGTTTTGCAGATATGAGTTATTTTCTGTTTTTCATATCAGATATTTGAAAATTATGAAATACTCCTTGCGGGACAAATTTTATTTTTCATCAGTACCACTTTGTCACATTAATATTTGAACACCTAACAAATTATCCTAGTATTCCTTTTCATTTTGTGCTTTGAATAACAAATTATTAAATATAAACATTAATGTAGATATTATAGCCTAAAAGGTAAATATTTTTAGGATTAATTGCCCAGTGTCCTAGTATTACGTAGTAGCCCAAAAATGATACTACAACTTCTTTAGATAGAACAATAGAACTAAGATGCCAAGTTTCATGCAAAACTAAGGAAAACTGCCCCGCATGGGACATTTGGCATATTGAAAATGTCGTTCTGTGAAAACTTAAACTTTATATTGAAAACCTTTATACAGGCTAATGTACGTGGTGTAAAGGGTTAAAATTGTCTAGAACCATAGCTCTTTCCCTCCTCCTTCTTCTTAGCCTCCTCTGATTGCAATTTCAACACCTTCTTCTTCTTTCTGGTGGACTTCTACTGTTGTAATGTGGTTATTTTGAACTCCTCTCTCCCTCTTCTTGGGCCTAGCCTTGTCACGAATTATTTGAGCTGCTTTTTTGCCTCTGAGAGTCGACGTCTATCATTTTATAAAAATGCTGTCTTCATATTTTGACCAGTTTTAATACCCATTTTTGCATAACTTTAAACCTACCACTACATCCTTCAAGGATACCCAATGAGGTGAGGTGTATTCTTCTTGGAGTAAGAATAAAAAAAATGTTACTTTGGGGCTCGAATCTCCGACTAAGCAACGTAACCATATTACGTCACAATGCCTTAACACGCTTGGCCATCTAAACCCATGATAGTTGCAGCATTGTCTGGTCTCATTAATATGTTTTTTTTAAACTTAAAAGTGTAAAATGCATATGTGCATTCAATCGAAACCCGTCTTCATCCAACCATACCGTCACACCGCTTGCTTTAGTTGGGCCCTCCCCATCCTTTACCACAGTTTCAATTGAATGCAGAATATGTATTTTACCGGCTTTCGATCCTTGATTTTGACAGGTTAGCTACTCCTATCGTGCTTTAGACCGCAAGGCCATAAATCCCGATGTTGAAGTCAAGTATTGCAGTGTATAGCAGAATGTTCAATGCACGCGCTAAAATCTACCCCATGTCAATCGAGTCTGTGTTCGTTCAGAAATTCTAAGCGAGAGAAATCTTCTAACTCATTGTGCACGAGGTTGTGGAAGATGGGGGGGGGGCGTGACCTTGCGCCACCATATTTAAATGGCCAATTTAAAGGGCTTACTAACCGTGTAACATACCATGTTATAAATGTCATTTTTAAGCTAAAGAGTTGTACTTTTTATAGAATAGAAAACAAAAAATCAACATTTTCGCGGAAATTCACTTCCCGGTGTCCTTAATCCTGTACCCATCCTCTTGGCACACTGACTACGTCGCAAATATGAATAATTTTTGGAAGGAAAGTAACTATTTTGCAGGCGAGAACAAAAATAAGCGTGGCAGGCATTTAAATATCCGTGCATGGTTTTAAAAACGCCTGTCAAACCCTTTAAAAACGTTTTTATCACCATGAAAAGCATTTAAGTGTTTTACTAACATTATAGAGAGTTAAGTTTTGCAGAAATAAAAAACTGAAAATAGTGGCCATTTTGACTAATTTTTTTTCCGAGGTCCTCATAAGTATTGGGGAGTCCATTTTGTTTATAAAAGACCACCCGTTATAATACATTCCACAAAAAAGTATTAATTTTTGTTCTGCAGAATCCTTTCATAATAATTGTTATCACAATTGTTAATATTATCTAAGTAAAGTTTGTGCGTTTGCTTTTTCTGTTAGCTTCTCCTGGTTTGCTTTTTATTGTACATATAGACAAGTAGTAACAAATATATCAGATTTTGTTCTTTTGTGGTCATGACCATCATTTTTAAGGTTATTCTAAAGTAGCGTATAACGTAATAACGTATTCGAACTTTATTACTTTCTCTACTACGTATAGTAAGTAGGGGAAGTATTGCATTCCACCCAAAAATTCGATACCGAGATTTCACCGGAAATACATGTTTTGAGACCCCTGGATCCAAAAAAAGCATTTTTGGAAGCATGTCCGTGTGTGTGTCTGTGTGTGTGTGTGTTGTGTGTCTGTGTGTCTGTGAACAGCATAACTCAGAAACGAACAGTCGGGTAAACACCAAACTTGGTATTTAGGTTCAGTATCTTCCAGAGATGCGACACGAAGGTTTTCAAGAAAATCCCCCCACCCCAGATTACTCTTTACATGGAAGATTTTTCGAAAATTTTAATTTTCTCAAAAATGACTCTAACGATTTTGATTAAAATATAATATCTTTAAGATATTTTCATGGCAAATGAAACGTATATCTCGAATTTTCTGGGAATGTCTCCAAAAGTACTCTTCATTGTGGACGACTTTTGCATAACTGGTAAACCATAAGAGATAGACAAACATTTACTACACAAAAATGTAGATCGCGTTAAAATACACAATTTATGTCATATACATTTTCTTTGTTGAGTGAACCGTTTTCGAGATATTGCTTGTTATTCCCTTAAATTTTCCAATACTTCAACTTTTTCTCAAATTCGCTATTCATTTTTACTTTCTCTACTACGTATAGTAAGTAGGGGAAGTATTGTATTCCACCCAAAATTTCGATACCGAGATTTCACCGGAAATACATGTTTTGAGAGCCCCTGAATGCAAAAAGAGCATTTTTGGAGACATGTCCGTGTGTGTGTCTGTGTGTCTGTCTGTCTGTCTGTGTGTCTGTGTGTGTGTCTGTGAACAGCATAACTCAGAAACGAACAGACGGATAAACACCAAACTTGGTATTTAGGTTCAGTATCTTACAGAGATGCGACACGAAGGTTTTCAAGAAAATCCCCCCACCCCAGAGTACCCTTTACATGGAAGCTTTTTCGAAAATTTTAATTTTCTCAAAAATGGCTCTAACGATTTTGATTAAAATATCATATGTTTAAGATATTTTTATGACAAATAAAATGCATATCTTGAATTTCCTGGGAATGTCTCCAAAAGTATTCTTTATTGTGAACGACTTTTGCATAACTGGTAAACCATAAGAGATAGACAAAATTTTACTACACAAAAAATGTACATCGCGTTAAAATACACAATTTATGTCATATACATTTTTTTAGTTGAGTGAACCATTTTCGAGATATTGCTTGTTATTTCCTTAAATTTTCCAATTGTACTTTTTCTCAAATTCGTTATTCAATTTTTACTTTCTCTACTACGTATAGTAAGTAGGGGAAGTATTGTATTCCACCCAAAATTTCGATACCGAGATTTCACCGGAAATACATGTTTTGAGACTCACTGAATCCAAAAAAAGCATTTTTGGAAACATGTCCGTGTGTGTCTGTCTGTGTGTCTGTCTGTGTGTCTGTCTGTGTGTCTGTGTGTCTGTGAACAGCATAACTCAAAAACGAAGAGTCGGATAAACACCAAACGTGGTATTTAGGTTCAGTATCTTTCAGAAATGCGACACGAAGGTTTTCAAGAAAATCCCCCCACCCCAGACTACCCTTTACATGGAACATTTTTCGAAAATTTTAATTTTCTCAAAAACGGCTCTAACGATTTTGATTTAAATATCATATGTTTAAGATATTGTCATGGCAAATAAAATGTATATCTCGAATTTTCTGGGAATGTCTCCAAAAGTATTCTTCATTATGAACGACTTTTTCATAACTGGTAAACCATAAGAGATAGACAAACGTTTACTACACGAAAATGTAGATCGCGTTAAAATACATAATTTATGTCATATACATTTCTTTTGTTGAGTGAAGTGTTTGCGAGATATTGCTTGTTATTCCCTTAAATTTTCCAATACTTATACTTTTTTTCAACTTCGTTATTCATTTTTTTTATGTTCTGGACATGCAAAGAGAATGGAATGCGCCACATAGCAACCAGCGTTAAAATATTTGACTATCGCTTAAAACCTACCATATTCCCCTTGCATCTACAAGAAAATTACCAATAAGATGACATCTCGATATCTCGATTACCATGAAGCATATGGAGAATAGGCGTTTGTAAAAATAGATTGTACAAGAGTAGAGAAAGTCATGTGAGTGTAACACATCAGATTTTTTTATGTCCTGGATATGCAAACAGAGTAGAATGCGCCACATAGCAACCAGCGCTTAAAAGATTTGACTATCACTTATAACCTACCATGTTCCCCTTGCATCTACAAGAAAATTAGCAATAAGATTGACATCTCGATTAACATGAGGCATATGGAGAATAAACGTTTGTAAAAATAGTTTGTACAAGAGTAGAGAAAGTCAAGTGAGTGTAACACATCAGATTTTTACTTTTTCTACTACGTATAGTAAATCCCTATATATAAGTATTGCATTCCACCCAAAACTTCGATACCGAGATTTCACCGGAAATACATGTTTTGAGATCCCCTGAATCCAAGAAAAGCATTTTTGGAAACATGTCCGTGTGTGTGTCTGTGTGTGTGTCTGTCTGTGTGTGTATGTGTGTGTGTGTGTGTCTGTGTGTCTGTGAACAGCATAACTCAAAAACGAACAGTCGGATAAACACCAAACTTGGTATTTAGGTTCAGTATCTTCCAGAGATGCGACACGAAGGTTTTCAAGAAAATACCCCCACCCCAGACTGCCCTTTACATGGAGCATTTTTCGAAAATGTTAATTTTCTCAAAAATGGCTCTAACGATTTTGATGAAAATATCATATGTTTAAGATAATGTCATGATAAATGAAACGTATACCTCGTATTTTCTTGGAATGTCTCCAAAAGTATTCTTCATTGTGAACGACTTTTGCATAACTGGTAAACCATAAGAGATAGACAAAATTTTACTACACAAAAAACGTAGATCCCGTTAAAATACACAATTTATGTCATATACATTGCTTTTGTTGAGTGAACCGTTTTCGAGATATTGCTTGTTATTCCCTTAAATTTTCTAATACTTATACTTTTTCTCAAATTCGTTATTCATTTTTTTTATGCCCTGGACATGCAAAGAGAATGGAATGCCCCACATAGCAACCAGCGTTAAAATATTTGACTATTGCTTAAAACCTACCATATTCCCCTTGCATCTACAAGAAAATTACCAATAAGATTGACATCTCGATATCTCGATTAACATGAAGCATATGCAGAATAGGCGTTTGTAAAAATAGATTGTATAAGAGTAGAGAAACTCATGTGAGTGTAACACATCAGATTTTTTTATGTCCTGGACATGCAAAGAGAATGGAATGCGCCACATAGCAACCAGCGCTTAAAATGTTTGACTATCGTTTATAACCTACCATATTCCCGTTGCATCTACAAGAAAATTAGCAATAAGATTAACATCTCGATATCTCGATGAACATGAAGCATATGGAGAATAAGCGTTTGTAAAAATAGTTTGTACAAGAGTAGAGAAAGTCATGTGAGTGTAACACATCAGATTTTTTTAGTAAGTAATGCTGTGGTATTACTAACACTTAGTAGAATCGAAAAATATAATCATATTGATACTATATAATACGTTTTATTAATATCTTACAAACATAAACAGTACTACAGGAAACAATAAAGATTATTTCATATAGTTATATTGTTTAGTAACCAACACATGTTAAAGCCAATCGTTTCCACGGCGCCTGATATGGTAAGCATTTGTTCAAGCCGGTTAATTTTCAGTTTTTTCTGTACTACGTATTGTAAGTAGGGGAAGTATTGTATTCCACCCAAAAATTCGATAGCGGGATTTCACCGGAACTACATACTTTGAGACCCCCTGAATCCAAAAAAAGCATTTTTGGAAACATGTCCGTTGTGTGTCTGTGAACAGCATAATTCAGAAACGAACAATCGGATAAACACCAAACTTGGTATTTAGGTTCAGTATCTACCAGAGATGCGACACGAAGGTTTTCAAGAAAATCCCCCCACCCAAGATTACCCTTTACATGGAACATTTTTCGAAAATTTTAATTTTCTCAAAAATGGCTCTAACGATTTTGATTAAAATATCATATGTTTAACATATTTTCATGAGAAATAAAATGTATATCTTCAATTCTTCATTGTGAACGACTTTTGCATAATTGGTAAACCATAAGAGATAGCCAAAGTTTGCTGCACAGAAAATGTAGATCGCGTTAAAACACACAGTTTATGTCATATACATTTGTTTTGTTGAGAGAACCATTTTTGAAGTATTGCTTGTTATTCCCTTAAATTTTCCAATACTTATACTTCTTCTCAAATGGGAATTCGTTATTCATTTTTTTGTCTTGGATATGCAAAGAGTCTTAATCTGTGGCAAAGAGAATGGTGCTGCACATAGTAACCAGCTATTATGAGATATGTCTATGCTTAAAGGCTACTGTATTTCTATATTGCCCTTGCAATTACAAAACAAGGGAAACATAGTACGCCTTAAGCGAGTCAAATATTTTTAGAACTGGTCGCTATGTGTAAAATGTAATTCTCTTTGCATGTCAAAAGACCGTTTCTGGAAATGTTTATCTCCATTAATATGAAATAGATGTAGAATAAAAGTTTGTAAAAATAGTTTGTACAAGAGTAGAGAAAGCCATGTGAGTGTAACACATCAGATTTTTTTTTATTTCAACGCAGTAAAATTATACGAGAAGTTTGCTCAAATTTTGAATCCCCTAAATATCTTCATTATAGATATGATTTCTGTAAATTAGTTTTTATAGAAACCACTAAATTTTTAAAGCGTATTTAATACTGCAATCCGTCCGATATGATCTAAGCGGTTAATAGACTTAAAATTGCAAAAATAAATAAACAAATAATTACAATGTAGAACGTCGGATTTTCGGATAATAGATTATGTACGAGCTATAAGTTGGGTACGTAATAACCAACGCTTTGCGTATATAATAATGGTATAATTAAATTAATCGTTGTAGTTTATAAAAGAATGCAACTGTTTTCTAATTCATCACTCCCAAATTTTGCCACCTCTAATAAAATCTCTAGTTTTACTGTACATATCTGCTCTTGAATGTAGTATTGTATTGTACCCGGTTCTACTGAACTATGACTCCCCGGCAGTTGTATTACAATTGGGTCGTACCAGAGAGCAGCAGCATTTGTTTTAGTTTCATTTATACCCGGCGTTTAACTACATTGGTCTTATCGGCGAGCTTTCCTTTGGAACTTATTGCCTATTGTGAGACAGTAACTATGATTATATATGCCATATATGTATATATATAAATATAATAATGTGAATTATAATGTGAAACGGTATTAATAAGAAAAATACTTGTTGTATAAATAGAAGTTAAGGCATAAGTTTTATGTATGTGCAAGTGTAGCTGGAGCTGTGGAACCCTTGTTAAAAGCCGACAAACATATCTTTGTGTTAGAATTAGGGTCCAGGCAAAAAGGACTTGTACGGGAAAGTCATAAAAGCCAGACCTTGAGTCTTTGTGAAATAGCAAAGGCGACAAGCGAAAACAACATATGTTTGTAGAGAGGCCACATGCTTGCAAACGTAGAACAATAGCCGGGTAAGTCTTCTGGAAGGTTCCAAGCTGAACGAAGACAGACAATGAAATTTTAAGGAAGAATATGTTTAAAATCTTTAAGGGAAGAAATGTTAGTTCTAGCGTCTCCATCAGCCAGGGCAGTTGAGTATAAAGTGCTGCGATGTGAATAAGATACATATAAGCTCTCAGAAGCAGGCGATATTATTTACTTCTTATAATGTAGTAGGAACGGTGAAAGGTTATCGATTTAAAGGTCTATAGGAACGTGTGATAAATATTACAATTATTTCTAGAGCACGTATAAAATACTTTATTGCTCAGCGACCGCAAGTTTGGCTTACAAACAGGGTAGGGCTCGACCGTTCTACAGCTCCAACTAACTTAAGAACTGTGTAGATTGTTACTAAGACAGTAAATGCGTGTGCCATTAAAGCATAGTATTTTTCAATAACTTAATCTATTGTTAGAGTTGTTACTTATTACCTTCCTTCCCGTATCACATCCTGCAAAGTTATACATGCTTTACCAAAAACCTAAATAACAGCAGCCGGGCAAGAAATAAAAATAAACAATAAGAGTAACAACAAAAACATCAGATATTTAACAACATTACCATAGTTCATATATTAATTCATAGATTAATATAGTGGACATACTGCGAGTTATGCTCTCCCTCCACGAGTATACCGCAAGTTTGGCGCCCAACGTGGGGCTAAAGTAGCAAGTTTGGCGCCGGAACGTGGGGCTAAAGTAGCAAGTTTGGCGCTGTAACGTGGAGCCCGACGTAGCAAGTTTGGAGCCCGAATGTTGGGGCTAATGTAGCAAGTTTGGAGGCCAACATCGTGTGAATTGTAAAAAATAAAAGCTACGCGAACGCAGGGAAGGAACAACGACGATCCATCGAAGAACACAGCAGAGAAACACATCGAAGAGCCCAGCAGAGAAACCCAGCGAAGAGCCCAGAGAAATCATCAAGGTGCAAAGTAAAAAAAAAAAAACTACGGGTACAAGAAAATCTTCAGACTGCCAACAGGACATCAAACAACGCAGTACGTCAAGAAACAACCAACCCATCCACAGCATCTTAGGTCTATATGAACTTTATTCATGAGAGAGGGGTACGAACTGCGGACAGCACGACTACACCTCAGCTCTACGTTTGGTCACCGTAAGATCACAGTAAAAAGGTCAGACAAAAACTTTATACAGTAATAGTGATAAAAGTTTCTTTGTAAATGTGTATTGTGCATGTTATAATTTAATGCGAGTGTAAATGATACTTAGAAGTGGTAAGATTAGTAGGAGAAACTCAAGTAGTAATATCCATTTAATAGACACTCTACAGAAATGGAAGGGGAAAATTTAAATGAAAGCATTTTAATTTCGTTGGTTAGAGATATATCCGATGTAACTAATTTTAATGATAACAGTCAAAATAGAGTAGCAGAAGCAGATAATATGCAAGTTCAACAGTGTGTAAGGGCAGAAATACCGTTAAGTACAGAACAGGGACACGCAACAGAAACGAGAATGAACAACAAACATACAGGGTTTCATGATAATGCAGTCCCTCAGAAAGACAATACAACTCAAAGGGAAATATCCGAGTTAGGTAATAACGATCAGCTTAATCTGATGACAATTCTTAGGGCTATATCAGACCTTAAAACTTACATGGACAATAAATTAGATCAAAATAACGAGGAAATTGAGAGAAAATTTGAGATACTGGGGCAAAGTAATATAGCACTAGATAAAAAGCTAGATCAGCAAAGCCAAGAAATAGGTAGACAGATTGCAAATAACTTAAAGGAAAACAGGTCTGAAATTAAGAGAATAGAAAGGAAATGGAAGAACAGATTGCATGCTGAAATGGAAGAACAGATTAATAACCAGTGTAAAAGGCTTGAAGGTAAAATTGCTAGTCAGATTAGGATAAATTATCAAGAAATGAGTACTAAGCTGGATAGTCAGACAAGTGAACTAAGAGAAATTATAGACCATACAAATGCAGACTTAGTGCAAAGTCAAATAGACATAAGGGGGGAAATTACAGAAATTCAAAAGGAAGGTAAAATAATGCAGGAAGAGTTTGAATCTGTAGTACAGGATAGCAATAAGAAATTTGAGAAACTAGAATATAGATTGAATTCAATCATGAATAATAGAACTAGGGTAGACAATAGTACAATTACTGATGATGTAAACCATGTAAATATGCATGAAAATAATGTAACCGAAAGGGGTACAATATCCTCTGGTTTCACTAGTTCACGAGGTGCTTCAGCTTCTCCTATAGCAGCTGCACTATCTCGTAGCCAACATGCAAATGTAGAATCCAATACTAATGCATCTAATAACTTAGCAGGATATCACATGGTACTTAACGAATTACCTTTACCTAAATTCAGTGCTACCACCAGTCCGGTCCAATTCATTAATGAAATAACTGAATACTTTCAATTGAAAAGCGTTCCGGAATCACTTAAGATGATCGTGGTCAGAAAATGCCTTGACAAGAAAACTTTGCAATGGCTAAATATGATGGATGACGGCGAGTTAAATTTCGAAACTTTCAGAGTACTACGCCAGAAAACTAGAAAAAGAAAAAGAAAACATGATAATAAGAAAAGAAGGCTTATAATAAGAATATTGGGAAATAAAGTTAAAAAAAAGGTACGGATCGTAAGAGTGGATAGCCTTGTAAATAATTGTAAATGTAAGGAGTAAGAGTATGAAATAAGTATGTTTGAGACCTGTAAAAATAGGTAAACTGTATATGTGTATGTATATAAAATCATATAGTTGATTACCTGAATGCACTTGATATATATATATATTTATATATATATATATATATATATATAAGTGTAATAATCAACAGAAAACTCCAATGATAAGATCTCATAACGCTTTAGTTACTGTAACCTGTGTGTAAATATGCTAATGTAAATAGATAGAAGTAAGAATTAACTCTTAAAATAATTAGTCCATAGTTCAAACACTGGAACAACCTAAATACATAGCAAGCAAATGTCAATTGTTTTTCAGTTTTATGTATGTATAACCATTTTCTATGTGTTTCTTTTTATATATAAATCTGATTACAACCTGATATACATAAATGAATGTGTCTGAATTATGTATTATTCAACATGTTTTATTCAATTAAGTTAATACCAGTCAATGTCCATTGTAATTGTTTATACTAAAAGGATAGTGAAAAACGTGTTTTACACACAATAGCGCAAAAACAGCTGTGTTTGTAAATATAACCCTAGCAAAGCAACTGTAATGACTTAGCCGGAAACACAATACAAAGTGCAGTGAAGTGTGTGTTGTTATTGTATAGTATGGTCAGGTAGGCGACCCATACTAAATGTCTGTAACAGAGTGAGCAAATTCTCACAGAGGTATATGGGGTGTGCCAAGAACTCTAGACACCTGTGGCATGACCAATATATTCATGAGACATTAAACAATATTAAAAATTTACACGTACACGTAAATTTTAAATATGTTTAAAGGGGGCATATTGTGAGACAGTAACTATGGTTATATATGCCATATATATACTAATGTGAATTATAATGTGAAACGGTATTAATAAGAAAAATACTTGTTGTATAAATAGAAGTTAAGGCATAAGCTTTATGTATGTGCAAGTGTAGCTGGAGCTGTGGAACCCTTGTTAAAAGCCGACAAACATATCTTTGTGTTAGAATTAGGGCCCAGGCAAAAAGGACTTGTACGGGAAAGTCATAAAAGCCAGACCTTGAGTCTTTGTGAAATAGGAAAGGCGACAAGCGAAAACAACATATGTTTGTAGAGAGGCCACATGCTTGCAAACGTAGAACAACAGCCGGGTAAGTCTTCTGGAAGGTTCCAAGCTGAACGAAGACAGACAATGAAATTTTAAGGAAGAATATGTTTAAAATCTTTAAGGGGAGAAATGTTAGTTCTAGCGTCTCCATCAGCCAGGGCAGTTGAGTATAAAGTGCTGCGATGTGAATAAGATACATGTAAGCTCTCAGAAGCAGGCGATATTATTTACTTCTTATAATGTAGTAGGAACGGTGAAAGGTTATCGATTTAAAGGTCTATAGGAACGTGTGATAAATATTACAATTATTTCTAGAGCACGTATAAAATACTTGATTGCTCAGCGACCGCAAGTTTGGCTTACGAACAGGGTAGGGCTCGACCGTTCTACAGCTCCAACTAACTTAAGGAACTGTGTAGATTATTACTAAGACAGTAAATGCGTGTGCCATTAAAGCATAGTATTTTTCAATAACTTGATCTATTGTTAGAGTTGTTACTTATTACCTTCCTTCCCGTATCACACCCTGCAAAGTTATACATGCTTTACCAAAAACCTAAATAACAGCAGCCGTGGCAAGAAATAAAAATAAACAATAAGAGTAACAACAAAAACATCAGATATTTAACAACATTACCATAGTTCATATATTAATTCATAGATTAATATAGTGGACATACTGCGAGTTATGCTCTCCCTCCACGAGTATACCGCAATTGGCAATGGTGTTAACTCGTATTCTCTTATTGTTGGGTTTCTTGTCGTTGAGTTTTAATCATTAGATCACTCACACATTCACACTCTCATTCATACTTTCAGACTCTGGGGTGGATAGGGAATATACTTGGCTAGAGAAAAATTCCCACCCCTCAGCCAGGAATGGAACCGGCTTTTCGCACAGCAGACAGTGCTCTACCGACTGAGCTATGGGGCCATTTCTGCAGCAGCATTAAGGTTCCTTGTGAGCGGCTGAGACTTTACAGTAACAGATCGACTGTCTCTGCTCGGCTTCACGCGCGAGGCTAAACCTCGGCTCCGTAAGTGGAAACGTGAGTCACGCTCGGTGGTTTTCATGAGAATACAGACCTCTACTTACTATCTCACTTACTAACTGGCTCACACGCGAGAATGCTCGCTTATACAGCTGCTGGACTTTTCCATAGAGTTCTAGAATATTCGGAAGGCGGGGAGAAAGAAGATTCCAGAACAAATCCGCTCGAATGACATTTCTGGTGTTTATTCTTGGCGAGAGTATTATCTTTAAGCTCGGTCGGTCGACTCTTCTACTGATAACTTAGGCCCCTAACTGCGTCACATAATCTTTCTTTATTAAAGACTTCAGCAGACTTGACAACCCTGTTCTCTATTGGCCAATTAGTAGGTTATTAGCTGCTTCAGAAGATAGTCTGCAGGAATTAACATGAGTTACAAACAACAGCTTCGAGCTATAATTTAACTATATCTCTAAAGAAAACTTCAACTTTAGCGTTTTAGGAGAAAACATGAGGAAGTATTTTTAACACTTAAATGATAACAGTCTAATTATATAATATCAAATACAATAACAGCCCGCCTTAAAGCAATATGTGTATCTAATAATATATAAACATTGTATGTAACAGTCATTGTATTATGTTTATATTATTATGTACATGTACAATAATGTTATGTGCATGTATTATGTAATTTAACAATGTAGGAGCTGTTAGAATAGAAGCCGAAGGTTGCTAACAATGAGGTAACCTTGAGACAACAATAAATTAAAAACTTTAATAATGCTACTAGTAATTCTTGGAACAATAATGTAATATTTAAAACAGTTTATGAATAGCCAATCAACAAAGTCATATCAGTGTAACACATCAGATTTTTTTCTATGTGCTGGCGTGAACACTAAAAAATCTGATGTGTTACACTCACATGACTTTCTCTACTCTTGTACAATCTATTTTTACAAACGCCTATTCTCCATATGCTTCATGTTAATCGAGATATCGAGATGTCAATCTTATTGGTAATTTTATTGTAGATGCAAGGGGAATATGGTAGGTTATAAGCGATAGTCAAATATTTTAACGCTGGTTGCTATGTGGCGCATTTCATTCTCTTTGCATGTCCAGGACATAAAAAAAATGAATAACGAATTTGAGAAAAAGTATAAGTATTGAAATATTTAAGGAAATAACAAGCAATATCTCGAAAACGGTTCACTCAACAAAAGAAATGTATATGACATAAGTTGTGTATTTTAACGCGATCTACATTTTTTGTGTAGTAAAATTCTGTCTATCTCTTACGGTTTACCAGTTATGCAAAGGTCGTTCACAATGAAGAATACTTTTGGAGACATTCCCAGAAAATTCGAGATATACATTTCATTTCTCATGACATTATCTTAAACATATGATATTTTCATCAAAATCGTTAGAGCCATTTTTGAGAAAATTAAAATTTTCGAAAAATGTTCCATGTAAAGGGTAGTCTGGGGTGGGGGGATTTTCTTGAAAACCTTCGTGTCGCATCTCTGGAAGATACTGAACCTAAATACCAAGTTTGGTGTTTATCCGACTGTTCGGTTTTGAGTTATGCTGTTCACAGACACACACACACAGACACACACACACAGACACACACACACACACACACACAGACACACACACGGACATGTTTCCAAAAATGCTTTTTTTGGATTCAGTGTGTCTCAAAACACATATTTCCGGTGATATCTCGGTATCGAATTTTTGGGTGGAATGCAATACTTCCCCTACTTACTATACGTAGTAGAGAAAGTAAAAATATGGGCAAGCTCACGTAAATACTCCCTTTTCTTGATTTTATTTCCAGTCTTTTAGTGATATATCTCAGTTGACGGGTCTTGCATGAATGTCATTAATTACCTGCATTGTCTTTTCTTTCGTCAATTCCATTTTTCTCGCTAGTAAGCACTGAATATAGGCATGGTCTAAATGACTGTATCTGGTCGAAGTTAGTCAGGTCTGCACGACGAGGACTTGTTGGTAGGCTGAAGGCAGCCCAAAGGTGTCATACACGCGTACTTGTTCTGAATAGGGTTAAACCACGGGATGTGCGGTTTGCAGGATGTAAAATTTATGTAGGGGAGTGAAAGGAGGTAGCAAAATTTGCTCCTCAACGTTAGCGGTCATGGTGCAAGGACCCCTAGTTTTCCAGGTTATTTTATGGGTTGTAAATTTTGATTACCCAGTAACTCTTGGAGTGATTATATAGGAGCTCAGACTTAGCTGCTGGTGTAAGTGCTGCTCCATGGATACCGGATGTGCCCCTATGCCATGCGGGGAAGCCGGTGACGCCACAAGGGACGTGTTCTGGCCTTATAATCCTAATGATAACGAACGGGGCGCTCCGATGGTATAGCAACTGGCCGTAAAATTTTGCAGCCCGGAGCCTACTTTCATCCTCAATGTAAGGAAGAGTTGAAGCTCGCGAAGAAGCCTCATGGAAAAGAAGTGATATACAGAATAGAAACCACGAAGGCCCCTATTCTGCATCCATTGCAGAAGCAGCAGGCTGCGTCCATGCCCCAGATCTCGCAGGCGTATCGCAGGCGTATCGTAGAACGGGGATTATGAGTGCTCTTAAGTTAAGTGGAACAGACATCCCCGACCTCAGCATTGCATACAATTGGCCGTAGCCCAAGAGGCTCAATGTTACTGATGTGTTTTCCAAAAGTTAGCCCCTTCTTTCCTTCTCCTGAGGTAAGTGATTGTGGGAAATTTTGTGGTAAGCGAGTCTTGGTAAACAGATTGGCGTGGCTTTTCTGTGATGGGTTGATGGACAATCGCCAACGCTTGCACCACTCTTCGAGGAGGCTGAGGTATCTCTGAATGGGGTTGAAGGCTCTGCATGGGTTTTTATCTGTACAGCATGTCGTCAGCGTATTGAGCTATATTAACGTGTTGCTCTGTAGGGGGTCGGCCATGTAGACACTGAAAAGAATGCCAGGTCGTGGAGAAGGCCGTTGCGGTATATCCTATCCTGGTATCCCATAGCAGCAGCCTCCATCACACACAGCAACTATTGGGGGTCGAGTGCCCAGGATGGAAGCCAAACTGGTGTTCTGGGATGGTTTGAATGTCTCCCAAGGTTGGGGACAAGCGGGCTAGCAGTAGCTTCTCGAAGACCTTCGAGAGAACTGACAGGAGACTGGATCGGTAGTTGTTCGGATGGACCAAGTGTTTCTCTGGCTTCAAAAGCAGATACCTCGGGCTTCCCTCCACTTACTCTACAGGGAAGGCTGAGCAGCATGGCAGGTGTAAGCCGACAGACCCGGTAACTTTTTTTGGGTTGAGACGCCGGAGCGCGCCCGAAGTTCCCTAGCTCTTATGACGGAAGCCTATCAGCTTCGTCGGGTAGACGCCAAAGGAATCGGCGAACCCCTTCCGAACACGGTCAGAAAATGTGTCGTCCTGGAGGTCATCTCGGGGCTCATAATCCTCAGGATAGCGGCGAACACATCGGCTTTGCTTAGGGATCGTAGGTCAGGCCTTGGATGCATTGGAGAGGAGAGAGTTGTTGACCTACATTGTTACGGAGTGTTTTGTCAATCTTCCACGTCGCCATATGGATCATCATGCCTTCCCATACGCGCACCCTATGTTCACGTAGTCGGCGACGGACCTCTAGGCGTGCTCGATTATGTGGCGTGAGGTGACGCTGATAAAGCCTGCGGGCCTGCCAGGAACGGCGGATTATCAGAAGGAGGTCAACGGAAAGAGCATTAAGTTGAGGGGAGCTGGGGTGTGTACAATAAGATAATGGACTGTTTGCACCGCAATGAAAGTGAAGGACGAGACCGCAGCCTCCATGGCTGAGATGTCGGAGATTCTAGTGGTTAGGGGAAATGGAGTGGTTGAGGAAAGCCAATCGACTTCAAGTGTTGAACCGGGACTTCGTGATTGGCAAACCCTTGTGTTAACCTCTACTAACACGGGATTGTGATCTTGTGTAATGCGTTGAGGGATGTGAGTGAGAGATGAAAGGAGAAATGTTTGATGATTACAAAGCGATTATTTAAGCCTATCCTTGACCTCGCGGATGGTGGATGGATCACCAGGGGCCCCTCTACTCTGAGATGAGAGTCTGTATCTATCATGCGTATAATTCCATTGCCTCCTCTATCTCCCCGGGGGCCGCAATGCCAACGCGGATGCGTACCGCACCGCCAAGATCAACGCAAGCGGCGGTGGCCTCCGGAACTTGAAGTAGCGGGAGCTAGACTGGTCGATGGACTACACTGTCCCTCACCAGGATCACTTACCGCTCCTCGGCAACACACGCGATCGGTTCTGAGACAGCTGTAGCCCGGAAGGCGGAAGGGGATGTTTGCATGTTTCCCCGGCCAAAATGAGGTCAGGCATGTGAGCCAGCAAGATGTTGGAGCTCATTTCCCTAATTGGACAATCCACACGACTTCCAGAACGCGAACCGAAACGAGGTACGAGACCTAGTTCAACGGTTTGGATGGCACTGATCAGGAATGTGAACCACTCCATGGCAATAACTATTTTTGCGGCTGGTAGACAGGAATCTAACCAACAGGTCACAGATATGCTGGCTATAGTTCTGAAACAGCTGCTGCAGTCACTTCAACATATCTGTGGGTCAGAAGGAGAGGTTGGGTGTCGTCGTGGAAGGGGGTTGGGGAGATAAGGACGCCGGCCTGTCATATGCCTTGTCGTCCCTCGACTGATGCGGGTGCGTAGGGGGGGGTACCACGCTCCAGCGGAGCCTCGGAGTCCAAGTCCAGCTCTCGGGCAGGACGACGTCGCTTTGTTGTTCTGGAGCGAGTGGACTTAAGAGTGACTGGAGCTGGTGTTTGTGTGCATGGTTGTGTTGGGACGCGCGATACCCTAGTTCCAACCGCGGCAGCTTGCACCACTGTAGCGTAGGATGGTCCTTGGCGGCGTGCTAGTTGCTTCTGATGGTGTGGCGTTCCAGTTGTTGAAGAGGTCGGTGTGTGGCTGGCCCTGTGCTTTTAGGACCAGCCCTGGTAGAGTAGTGGTTGAGACCTTCTGGAGGTGATGATAGCCCTCCATCGTATGCCATATATTCTCCCTTGCAGTTGGCAACTTTGGTGATAGCAGAGAACAGACATCTTTGGGGTGGAAACCTCCGCACCTATGGCAGCGCAGCTTGCGAAAGCGGGAAGTGACTGGAGAGATTAAACCCCAGGCACTGGTAGCATTGAGGGGGTTCGCCAGAGCTCTTGGATGGTTGGACATGAACCCGGAGGTAACAGATGGTGGTGATAACAACTATCTTTGCTTCTGGGTCATTGGCCCGCTCGACGACAAGGAAGAGGGGGAGGATTGGGCCCTTTGTCCATTCTGAGCGGGCCTGGTGAGCTGCTTTATAATACGTGGGGTAATAATCTAGTGGTTGAGGTCTGTCTCGATGTCTTTCACCAAGGTGATTGTTGGTAATCCATGTTTGATCCGACTGATGTCACGCGTCTTATCTGGGTCAAAAATGCCTCATCTCTTTAGGTGTTTCAGCAAGAGCGAGTAATCCTAGGCTAGCCTTGCCTGTAAAGTAAAGCGGCTCTTGTTCTGCTCTCCGTACATATTCCCGACAGGGTGGTCATAACCTGCTTCAGGAAGCCGACCAACCCCGCCTTTAGATTTACTTATAAGAAAGCTCTCTTTGGTTTTATACTTATACTAATTTAGATTTCGTGTTGTAAAATATTATAGTAGTGTCATTAGTTTCCCATTAGAGATTTTTTTCCATATTCTCAGGTTTGTTAATTTGTATCTCGTTTTTACTTTCTCTTCCACGTACATGGTAGGTAGAGAAGGTATTGCATTCCACTCAAAAATTCGATACCGAGATTTCACCAGAAACGCATGTTTTGAGGTCCGTTTAATCCAAAATACATTTTTAAAAAAGGTGTAACGTGTGAATGTACCTGTGAACAGCATAACTTCAAAACGAAAGTCGATAAATACTAATCTTACTATTAAGTTCAGTTCAAAGATGCCCAGCTACTCTTTATATGGAACATTTTTTGAAATTATCGATTTTCTAAAATTGGCTCTAACGATTTTGATTAAAGTACCATATATTGAATATATTTACATCACAAATAAAATGTTATCTAGAATTTTCTGTGAATAACCTGTGAATGTTTCTTCATTCGGAATGAATGTTGCATAATCTTGTATAACTGGTAAAGTTAAGCGATAGACGAAAACATAATACACAAAAATGTAGATATTTTTAAAGCACACAATATATGTCAAATAACTTTATTGTGGCATAAGCCATTTCCGAGATAGCCGTTATTAATAGTTCGAATTGTTCAATACTTTATCTTTCTTTCAAAATCCTCTCGATCTTCAGTTGTTTCTCGTAATTGCATGAAAAGAGTATAAAATTTTAAGGCCATCATGTAGCGTCCAGTTCTTAAACATTTGACTATCGCTATTCTCTTTGTGCCTATAACGAAATATGCAATGTAGCTATTTCTGCAAAGCTATTTCTCGATTCAAATGAAGTAGGTACAAAAATAAGCCTTCGCAACAATAATTTGTATACCTACTAATAAACGATAGAGGGTAGAGAAAGTACGTGAATGTAAAACAGACTTTTTTCAGCAGTGGACCTAATTGCATGTTGCTTTAATGTAAAGCAACAACTTCTGAGTTAATTATTCTTACTTTGCGCTAAAGGTTGGTAGTATCATAACTTACTTTATGCTCGACCATGCCAAAATGTAGTATTTATACGACTGGTAGCAGTACTTTAATGGGCCTCATTAAAGTACACCTGTTCATTAAAGTATTGGTATTTGACCAATCAGAAGTGGCCACGTAACATTGTGAAAGCGCAAGTATTGATTATTCTGCGTAGTACGTCTCACAACGCTAGCAACTTTGTTTGACACATGTGCTACAAGGTCATTGTATTGTAACCATAGACAAAGGAATAACGATTGTAACACATCACTCAAACCAGAAACGAATACTTACGAAACCTTTAATTTAGATACATGGTCGAGTTCAAACAGTCGTATGAAACTTGACTATAATGGTGATTAAAACGCTCGTATGATAATTATTAACCTAGCTCCGCTTAGCTCGCTCGGTTAATAATAATACTCGCGCTTTAATTACTACCATTATAGTCTCGTTGCATAATATACTATTAATGACAGTTGAGCGATTTCTTGAGTTTAAAGAATAATTATTGTTTAATTTATCCCCTTATGCATAGTTTGTAATTTATTTAACTAAATGTTTACTTTTTCCTTTCACAGAAATTCTGAATGAAATTGTGTACAAAGCTTGTACGATATTTATTTTAGAACATATTTTAATGGTAATAGTAGAAAAGAAGTGCAAAACGGAATT
The DNA here is from genome assembly GCA_030765065.1 of Deroplatys truncata. Lineage (NCBI taxonomy): Eukaryota > Metazoa > Arthropoda > Insecta > Mantodea > Mantidae > Deroplatys > Deroplatys truncata. Next base: position 215,323,711 of record CM060978.1, read on the forward strand.
GATGTATCATAATGTAGTAAAATGACTTCTGATAGGTAGAAGCAAAGTCGAAAATGGAGTAACATGGCCTATACTATTGCCATTCATTTGCCTTAACATACTGAAGCAATAAGCGTGACACGAAGTTGGGGAGCAGATCTCAGTGTTTTGTTACACACGTTCAAGACCTCCATCCGCTCCACACTTGACTATGGATGTATCGTCTATCAAGATGCTAGCTCCTCTGCTCTTAAAATGATCGACACCGTACGTTACTCAGCCCTACGAATAACCTTAGGAGCCTTTTACATCATCCTAATAGATAGTCTCTGTACAGAAGCCAATGAAACTCCATTAGCCATCAGAAGGAAAGTGTTAAGTATATTTTTTCTGTTCGTATAATGGCTAGACAAAGTACAACTGCAATTCATTCCTACGTGTTTCCTACTAACACAGGGTCAACCCTGCCATGAATCAATTCCAACAAGTCAGCTTCGCTAATCGCCTCTCTCAATTTCTTGAGGAATTTAACATAACATTGCCTGAACTAATTCCCTGTTGCTGTCCACCAATAGCACCCTGGAGCTCAAGCCTCCGACAGTTGATATCTCTATGTTCAGATACAGCAAATCCACTATTGAGATCCCTACTTTGCGAAGCATGTTTAAGATCTCCACACATCAAATACATCTTTATTTCCAATTTATACTGATGGCTCTAAACTTGACAACTACGGTTGCGCAGTAATATTCCTTGACCATACGATGCTACACAGTCTACCTAATTACCTTAGCGTCTACACATGTGAACTATATGCAATCCGCTTCGCTCTGGAATACATCCTAGACAACACACAGTATGACTCCTTTGTGATACTTACTCTGATGACTCTGTGAGTTCCTGCTAACATTATATCACAAAACTTTCGTCCCAAACATTGATTGCGTAACTATTAATGTTATCCAACACAGCAATTCAATCCGGTAAATATACGAGGGTTGATCAACAAAGACTGAGACTGATTTTTTTCATAGATGTTTATTACTCCAATTAAATGTTTACATGATCTTTTTCAAAGTAACCCCCTCCTACTTCAATGCACTTTTTATAGCGTCTCTGCCAGTCCTTGAACACGTGCTGCAGACTATTCTTTGTCAGGTCCTTGAGAATCGCCTCAGTTTTCTTGAGCACTGCTTCAGAGTTCTCAAATCGAATACCCCTAAGCTTAGCCTTTAGTGATGGGAATAAAAAGAAGTCACAGGGTGCAAGATCGCGGCTATAAGGTGGATGTGGTACCAGGTAATGTTGAATCAAGCCAGAAACTGCATGACTTGATTTGCGACGTGAGGCCGTGCATTGTCATGATGAAGTCACCACCCAGTCCGAGAAAGCTCTGGTTGTTTCTTTGCAATGTGCTTCCTCAGTGTAGCCAATACTGACGTGTAGTATGCTGCTGTAACAGTAGTGTGAGGGGGAACTGCATGCTGGAAAATCATTCCATTACAGTCAAAAAATGTGATCATCATAACTTTCCCTGCAGATGGAACAACTTTTGCCTTTTTGGTGTTGGAGAACCTGGCGATTTCCACACAATGCTGGCTTGTTTTCTTTCAGGATCATAATGATGCAGCCATGACTCATCACCGGTGATAATCGATTTAAAAAATGCATCACCTCCATTGTCTGGTATGCGAAATGCAAGTAGGGTCTACAAAATAGAGCATTACTACCAACCTACCGATACGAGAGTGCTGCCGCCTACAAACATTATACATAAAAACTCGCTCTTTTCAAGTATTTATGTTACAGATACGAAACTATCACGGAAGCTACAGGAAAAAATCAGTCTCAGTCTTTGTTGATCAGCCCTTGTATCAAGCTTATCAGGACTCCATCTCACGTCGGCATCCAAGGGAACGAGGAAGCTGACGTTGCAGCTAAAGAGGCCACTAAGCATCCTCCAAAGAACTGTTGAATACCACACCGTGACTTCCTCAGATACATCCACAAGAAGATCTCTCAGATATGGAAGCAGCATTGCAACGGTTGTGCAAGCAAACTCTATGATGTCTAATCTCCTCGCTTTCCTAAATACCCAGTGATTTCCCTCCCTCGCAGAGACCAAGTTGCTCTTGCACGATCAGCATAGAACACACAGCCATCACTCACTCCTACCTTATATTTCATCATCCTCCTCCACTTTGTAAGCTCTGCAATTGTACACTTACTGTACCTCATTAGATTCTGGATTGCCATCACCATACGAGTGCAAGAGTGGAAACATGTCCATGTGTCTGTCTGTGAACAGCATAACTCAGAAACGAACAGTTGGATAAACACCAAACTTGGTATTTAGGTTCAGTATCTTTCAGAGATGCGACACGAAGGTTTTCAAGAAAATTTCCCCACCCCAGATTACCCTTTACATGGAACATTTTTTGAAAATTTTAATTTTCTCAAAAATGGCTCTAACGATTTTGAATAAAACACCATAAGTGTAAGACATTTTTGTGGCAAATTAATTGTATATCTCGAATTTTCTGGGAAACTTTCCAAAAGTATTCTTCATTGTGAACGACTTTTGCATAACTGGTAAACCATAAGAGATAGATAAAATTTTACTACACAAAAATATAGATCGCGTTAAAATACACAATTTATGTCATATAAATTTTTTGTTGAGTGAACCATTTTCGAGGTATTGCTTGTTATTCCGTTAAATTTTCCAATACTTATACTTTTTCTCAAATAGAAATTCGTTGTTTATTTTTTTGTCCTGGGGATGCACAGAGAATGGAATACGCCACATAGCAACCAGCTCTTAAAAGATTTGACTATCGCTTAAAGCCTACCAATTCCCCTTGCATCTACAAGAAAATTAGCAGTAAGATTAACATGAAGCATATGGGGAATAAGCGTTTGTAAAAATAGTTTGTACAAGAGTAGAGAAAGTCCTGTGAGTGCAACACGTCAGATTTCTTTACAATTGTTTGCTGTAAATATTAAGATATTTTATGGATTTTAACTTTCCAATTATTTATTTAAGCTTTTATTGTGTACCGGTGTCACAATTGATATTATAGTGCCTATAAGATAGCCCCTTTGCGAAGCTTTCTAGCGGCATAAAAAAGAAACTACCTAGTATCTGAGTTCTCAGAAAAATTAGGGGGAGGATGATATGTGGGGGATGGGCTCCCCTGCCCATGCATATTGAAGTCATGCGACTGTCGCATATGTCATGCGAACTGAAAGACCTTGCGACGTGTTTTTTAGGTCGTGCGACACGTGGCATTGCATAAATGCTTCCGTTTAACTCAAAATACTTTCAGATCGCGTCGCACATGTCGCACGACATGAAGTCGCATACATAAATGAGGCCTTAGCTGCTGTTCGTGCGAGGAGTCTTGCGTCACTTATGCACCTTGCGAGGAGATCTCGGGAACTACGAATTTGGTTTCATGTCAGAAATAGTTTGAAATACGAAAACAATGGCTTTCAAAAATGGCTATGTGTATGGCAGGGATGGGGAATGGCATTACAAGGGGCTAGAGCTACAAAACGTTAAACATTTCTCCTATTTAGGACTAATATTTAATATGAGAGGAAAATGGAACAAACATCTATCAGTAACTAACTATAAAACACGAGGGCAGTTAAATGAATTACTACATACCCTCTCGCGGATACCGGATGTACCTGTAGATACATTAGAAAAGATGTATAACTCTAGGATAAGGCCGATTTTGTTATACTGAAGTGAAATATGGGGATGGGAAAGAGCAGAGCATGTAAACAAAACATAGGTAGCATTTTGGAAAAGAGTTCTTGGAGTATCACAAGGCACGAGGGAGGTATTGAGGGAGGTGGGATGTTGTGAAGACACAATACACTGTAAAATAAGAGCAGTGAAGTACTGGCTGAGGCTGATGCAGGGGATTAACTCCACACTACGATCCAAATGTTATAAATACCAGCGAGAAAACCTGTCCCCTAAGTTTTGGGCAGCTTATTTGGAAAGGGGTTTGAGGAGAATAGGAATGGGGTCAGTATGGCTAAGAGGTGAAACAAATGACAAGAACATATGGAAGGAGTTAAAAGAAGACTAAGAGACATCAACCAACAGGAAATAGAATCGGATTATAAAACTAAACCTTCTCTAAGTCTAGCAAATAAAATAAAATTGAACTGGGGTAAAGGCACATATATACTTAATTTAGGAAAAAAAGGAAATGGCATGGTTTAGACTGGGGGCTGGAGGGCACAGAAAATGACTGACGATTCTGGCAGGAGAATTTGCTCATTCTGTGAATTGGATGAGGAATGGGTACATATTTTGGCGGAATGTGCATAGTGGGAGAACCAGCGAACGATTAAACTGAAAGAAAAATTCTTAAGTCCCTCAAGAAAGAGATTGGCATGTTGGGATTTACTGGCTGACCAGAGGAACTGGTCAAATGGGCAAATTTTTGGCTAAAGTGCGCGAAGCTAGGTCAAATTTGTTCAGTTAGACAAATGTAATTTATCTCTATTTCTCTTTTTCTTGTGTTTTCTTTCTCTGTTGTTTATTTTGTCACCCTGGTGTATCTTAAATATGCATGTACGGTCAATAACCCATGCACTAAATACTTGTGTAATAACTTCAATAATTTGAAACCAATAAAGATACCTCTTTGTTTCTAGTTTGAAATGGATTCCTTTCCGCCATCTGCAATTAGAGCTGCATTCTTTTCCGCAGTGGACACACGTCATCTTCCTGAACCAAAAGACAACGTTTAATTCCTTCCCTGCACAATCTCACCCATCTCTGTAGGATCTCCAAAACAATTTACAGACTCACGAACAGAAAAGCCTGCGACATTCGCTATTGCAAGGTGTGATTGAGATTACCTTGTTTCTATGTCTTGGCGTGTTCGCTGTGTCATGATACAAATCGGAACGATTCACTGAAAACAAACCTGTTCGAGGTCGTTGCGTGCAAACCTCTCCTCGCCACATGGAATGTGATTGTAGCATATTGCATTGTTTAGACAGAAGAAATACTTAAATATACATTATAATAATCATAATATACATAGTATATATGTTAAACTTAAAGATTGCTGTGTATGAGAAACAATATTATGTAAATAATTTGTCATAGCATGTTACAGAGGTTTACTAAAGATATAAAAACGAAGTGTTTTATGCAGGGAGGTGAACTTGCTTTCTTAACCTCACGACTCTTAACCCTACGCACCATTAGCAGCGTCTTTAGATCATGCCATAAAACAAACTGCTGCAGTGACTATACAGCTTTGCTGGATACATTGTGAACCGCGCGCAGGACCGAGTAGACCGACACGGGTAGCCGAGGTTGTTATGGCACGGACTCGTCCGCTGTTCAAATTCCGACACAGATTTTTTCCCAGAGTTTTCTAGTTCTCATAAATTGCAAATGCCGGGGAGGTATGCTAAACTTAGGCCTGGAACGCTTCCTTCCAAATTATAATTTCATTTCATACATCATCAGTGACCCCTCTGTGGTGCCGTATACGGTAAGAACGGACGTAAAAACTACCAAAATGTATCGAATACGAGAGGCACTATTTATATTTTGAGCCTAATAATTAAAACAAGGTAATTTCTGATTGAAAACTGCTTTATTGTTTTTCAAAATATTCTCCTTTATGATCAATACACTTTTGCATCCGTTTGAACCATTAGTCAAAGCATTTATTCCAGTCTTCTTGAGACACCTCCAAAACATGGTTTTTGAAGGCATCAACGGTTTCTTCTGCCAACAAAAATCGTTGTCCACGCAATTTATTCTTGATGTTCGGAAACAAAAAGAAGTCATTGGGTGCCAAATCAGGACTGTATGGCGGATGACCCATCAATTCAATTTTTGAGCCTTCAAATACTCCGTTGTTAGACGAGATGTGTGTGCGCTCGCATTGTTTTGATGAAGAACGATCCTACGGTTCTTGTTGATTTTACTTACTTCAGCGAGGACTTTCGGCAACCAAATGGTTGCGTACCATTCGGCATTGGCCGTTTTGCGTTCCTCTAAAGGCACTGTTGCCACATGGTCAGTTTTTCTGAAAAAGCAGGCGACCATTTGCTTCGAAGTGCTTCGAGTGCGAACAACTTTTTTTGGATTTGCTTCATCTTGAAACACCCATACAATCGACTGCTGTTTACGTTCCGGCTCATACGCATAGAATCATGATTCGTCACCTGTTACAATCTTATATACGTCTTTTGAGGCACCGCCATTGTATTTCTTGAGCATTTTTGCACACCAATCGACACGAGCATCTTTTTGAGATTGCGTCAAATTATGTGGGATCCAACGAAAGCAAACCTTTATCACGCATGCAATATTTTATATATGCTGATGGAACTAATGCCTAGGGTTGCCTCAATCTCACAATATGTCGCATGACGATCTTTCATTATTAGTTTTTGCACAGCATCAATGTTTTCTGGCACAACATCTGATTTTGGACGACCTTCACGAACTTCATCATTGAGCGAACGGCGGCCACGATTAAATTCGTTATACCAGCGTTTCACAGTGGCAAAGAATGGAGCTTCGTCGCCAAATGTGGAAGTTAGTTGATCGATGCACTCTTGTCTTGATAATCCACGTCGAAATTCGTAATAAATCATTGCACGAACATTTGCACGATTTAATTCCATGTTTTTGTTGACACACAATTTTCAAATTAGTGTAAACAAAACAACTGACGCTCCATTGACAAAATGTTTGAAGTAAATTATGGTCAAAAATGTCAAACTTTCCATTGGAAACGTCAGATGGCAGATACAACATTCAGGGTTGCCAACCCTCAAAATATAAATAGTGCCCCTCGTAGGACTTAAAATACTGCTGCGTTCAGGAGATGACTCATTTTAACTTCCTCTACATAGGCACTTACAGTAAGTATAGGAAGTCAGTAAGTATTGTATTCTACCCAAAAATTCGATGAGAGATTTCAGGAAATACATGCTTTGAAACCCCTAATTCCAAAAACTGCATTTTTACTATCTCTACTACCTATACGCCTAGCAGGTAGAGAAGGTATTGCATTCCAAACAAAAATTCGATATAAAGATTTCACTGGAAACCATGTTTTGAGGTGCCTTGGGTATCAAACATTTTTAAAGGTAATTATATGGTGTGTATGTGTATGTGAACAACATAACTCAAAAACGAAAAGTCGGATGAATAGTTAAGTTGGTATTTACTCAGTACCTTCCGAATATATTCAAAAAATCCCTCCACCCCAAACTACCCTTTACATGGAATATTTTTCGAAATTTTTATTTTCTAAAAATGGCTCTAACGATTTTGATTAAAATACCATATACGAATATTAAAATTATTTGCTTGAAAAATAAAATGCATATCTTGAATTTTCTAGGAATAGCCTGTGAAGTCCTCTTTTTACTTTCTCTACTACGTATAGTAAGTAGGGGAAGTATTGCATTCCACCCAAAAATTCGATACCGAGATTTCACCGGAAATACATGTTTTGAGACCCCCTGAATACAAAAAAAGCATTTTTGGAAACATGTCCGTGTGTGTGTCTGTCTGTGTGTCTGGGTGCCTGCGAACAGCATAACTCAGAAACGAATAGTCGGATAAACACCAAACTTGGTATTTAGATTTAGTATCTTCCAGAGATGCGACACGAAGGTTTTCAAGAAAACCCTCCACCCCAGATTACCCTATACATGGAACATTTTTCGAAAATTTTAATTTTCTCAAAAATGGCTCTAACGATTTTGACTAAAATATCATATGTTTAAGATATTGTCATGAGAACTGACGTGTATATCTCGAATTTCCTGGGAATGTCTCCAAAAGTATTCTTCATAATGAACGACTTTTGCATAACTGGTAAACCATAAGAGATAGACAAAATTTTACTGCACAACAAATGTAGACGTGTTAAAATATACAATTTATGTCATATACATTTTTTTGTTGAGTGAACCATTTTCGAGATATTGCTTGTTATTCTCTTAAATGTTTCAATAATTTTCTCAAATGGGAATTCATTATTCATTTTTTTTGTCTCGTATATGCAAAGAGTATTAATCTGAGGCAAAGAGAATGGTGCTACACATAGCAACCAGCTATTAAGATATATGTCTATTCTTAAAGGCCACTGCAAATACAAAACAAAGGGAAGTACGCCTTTAGCGATAGTCAAATATTTTTAGAACTGGTCGCTATGTGTAAAATGTAATTCTCTTTGCATGCCAAAAGATCGTTTCTGCAAATGTTCATCTCGATTAATATGAAATAGATGGAGACTAAGAGTTTGTAAAAATAGTTTGTACAAGAGTAGAGAAAGTCATGTGAGTGTAACACATCAGATTTTTTAGTGGTGTTAACCATTCCGTTATATTCTTTGCTGTTAGTATGAACTTTCAGATACTATATAATCAATAAACTGCACGTCGCTATTCTTTTTCTTTGTTTTTCGTGTTCATGCAAAGAGAACATAATTTTAAGCCACCACATAGCACCGACTTTGAAAGGATTTGACTACCGCTTTAGCTTAAAGTATTCTTCTTGTACCTACAAGAAATGTACACTAAGTGATCAAAAGTATCGGACACCTGGCTGAAAATCACTTACAAGTTCGTGACGCCCTCTATTGATAATACTGGAAGTCAATATGGTGTTGGCCCACCCTTAGCCTTGATGACAGCGTTCACTCTCACAGGCATACTTTCAATCAGATGCTGGAAGGTTTTTTGGGGAATGGTAGCCCATTCTTCACGGAGTGCGGAACTGAGGAGAGGTATCGATGTAGGTCGGTGAGGCCTGGCACGAAGTCGGCGTTCCAAAACATCCCAAAGGTGTTCTATAGGATTCAAGTCAGGACTCTGTGCAGGCCAGTTCATTACAGGGATGTTATTATCGTGTAACCACTCCGCCACGGCCTCCTCGTGCAGTATGAACAGGTGCTCGATCATGTTGAAAGATGCAATCGCCATCCCCGAATTGCTCTTCTACAGTGAGAAGCAAGAAGGTGCTTAAAATATCAATGTAGGTCTGCGCTGTGATCGTGCCACGCAAAACAACAAGGGGTGCAAGCACCCACCAGGTAAAACACGACTACACCATAACACCACCACCTCCGAATTTCGCGTGTGTACACACGCTGGCAGATGACGTTCACCGGGCATTCGCCATACGCACACCCTGCCATCGGATCGCCACATTGTGTACCGTGATTCGTCAATCCACACAACGTTTTGCCACTGTTCAATCGTGTAATGTTGACGCTCCTTACACCAAGTGAGGCGTCGTTTGGCATTTTCCTGCGTGATGTGTGGCTTATGAGCAGCCGTTCGACCATGGAATCCAAGGTTTCTCACCTCACGCCTAACTGTCATAGTACTTGGAGTGGATCCTGATGCAGTTTGGAATTCCTGTGTGATGGTCTGGATAGATGTCTTCCTATTACTCTTTACGACCCTCTTCAAATGTTGGCGGTCTCTGTCAGTCAACAGACGAGGTCGGCCTGTACGGTTTTGTGCTGACATGTCCCTTCACGTTTCCACTTCACTATCACATGAGAAACAGTGGACCTAGCGATGTTTAGGAGTGTGGAAATCTCGCGTACAGACTTCTCACACAAGTGACACCCAATCACCTGACCACGTTCAAAGTCCGTGAGTTCCACGGAGCGTCCCATTCTGCTGTTTCACGATGTCAAATGACTATTGAGGTCGCGGATAATGAGTACCAGGCAGTAGGTGGCAGCACAATGCACCTAAGATGAAAAACGTATGTTTGTGGGGGTGTCCGGATACTTTTGACCACATAGTGTATAAATGAGTAATGGAAGTTTATCTGTATTAACAAGAAGTAGATAGAAGAATAAGCTTTTTTAAGAATAGTTTGTAGTAGAGTGAATAGAGAAAGTCATATGAATGCAACGCATCAGATTTTCACTTTCTCTACTACATACTTCCCCTACTATTAAGTAGAGGAAGTATGGCATTCCACCCAACAATTCGATACCGAGATTTCTCCGGAAATACAAGTTTTGGGATCCCTGAATCCCAAAGAGCATTTTAAAAAAAATCTGATGAGTTACATTCACATGAATTTCCTGCACACTCTTCTAGAACTTTCATTACTCATTTATACATTTCTTGTATGTATAAGAAGAGTACGTAGGTTAAAGCGATAGTCAATTTTTTCAAAGTCGGTCGCTATATGGTGGGTTTAAAATTCTGTTGTTTTTACATGAACACCAAAAAGAGAGAAAGAACAAAAAGAAAATAAAAGCGTTAGACAGCTAAGAGGTGTATAAAGATAAAGCAATGGCTGACTGCCTGACATTGCACGGGTAGCTTTTTAAATTGGAGTCACGAATTTTTAATTTAACTCACCTCTTCTTTATAAAATTATTGTACAGTGATACGTAACCTATTTTTATGAATTCTCCCATTTACCCCTTATAATTGTAATTTAGTATAGACCCGGTTATTCCTAATAATGGATAACAAATCCCTTGATATTCACGCAAAAATATCTGTAACATCGGCGAAATGTCTGACTTTCTTAACCTGTCCCCGATAGACTTTCAAATTCTGGAAATTCTTTATAGCCTATACTACCCTTTGCCTATGGTACAATCGGAATGGTTGAGTAACTTGTTGGATAATTACAGTAGGTGAATGAAATTTTAAACCCTTGTACAATCTCTTTGGTGTCGTAGACATTTAATAACATAATAGGCACACAGTTTTCGCATAATACAGAAACTATTCACCTCTCGAAATAGAGGCGAAGTTGTTTAGATGTAGGCTACCAAGTTAACCTCTTTGAAAAACACATATAGTCTGCGACCATCGAGAAAAGCAATCTTCTCGCTTGTTAATTAAAAGAGATCGGTTTACTGATTTCTGAGCAATTTTCTCTGTATACAGTTATTGCTGTCTTACCCGGCATTGCATGGGTACATTCTATAGGTACGGAAAATAAGGATAAGGGTGATTATTGAAACTCCTAAGTAGTCTCTGTAATTTTTATTTGTACCCAAAGCGTAAGTGTCCAAAGTTTTGTTCAGATTGGTCAAATAGTGACAATTTGTACATAAGGGTTTGAAAAATGAGCACGGGTTGTATGGAATCCTGTAATTTTCGCCAAGTCCTATACTCCAAGGGCACAAATTTGTGCCATGGTTCACCAAGCAGTGAGTTTTATCTATAAGATGTTGAAAATGAAGAAAGGTTAGCTTTTAAAAATCCAAAATCCTTAATCCTTCAGAATAAGATTAGCTGGTTTTTGAAAGTTGTAACATAACCTATGATTTCTGCCAACTCGTATTGTGTGCATATACAATATTTTGACCATGTGATTTAAAAAGTGTCGATTTCTACATAAGGTGCTGGAAGGAGCAACGGGATTTAACAGCGCACTACAGCTCAGGATATAAGCACATAAGGGGTTGAAAATATGTTAGGAGTAATCTATAACATATAAGCGTACAAAGTTTTATCTAGCTAGGCCAAAGAATGTTGATTTGTATAGAAGGGGTTGAATATAAGGATCAAATGTAAGGGTAGCTTATCATTTTTGTCAGTTTCTAGTATCCAAATGTACCCGGTTTTCTCAAAACATACCAAAAGTATTACTTAATAAAACTTCAGTGAAATATGAGGGAAATGTGGGATACGAGAAATATATAACCCGCCAATTCCCCCAATATAAGTCAATTTTAAAATATTTTAAACCTTCCCATTTACCCCTTTGGGATTGAAGTCATTAAAAAACTGCTATATTTGCAATAAAGTGCAAAAGTAGCCTCTGATATCCATATTCAACGAAATGGGTTTGAAATTTGGTGACATGAGTATGCAAAAGAAACTCATAACACCCAGTTTTCAAATTTATGGCAACATTATATAACCTATGACCATCTGAAAGAATAGGGATTTTCAATGGCGAAAGAGTTATCAAAATCGGTTCAGTGGTTTTTGAGATTACTCTACACACACACCTTTACACACACACACAGAGGTTTTCTCTCATTATAATATTCATAGATTTGTTAAAAATCGTTAAAGCCATCTTTGAGCAAATAAAAAGATAATAAAAATGTTCTATTTAAATGTAATTTGGGGAGGGAGATTTTCTTCAAAATGTTTGTGTCACATCTTTGGAAGGGTCCTAAATTTAAATACCAAGTTTCCCGTTTAACCGACTTTTGGTCGTTGTATTATGCTGTTCATACACAATCACACATGCACACATACGCGCGCAAACACACATACGGACCTTTTTCTTAAAATGCTTTTTGGGGGGGTTCAGAGAGACTCAAAACGTACAATTTCCTGTGGAATACAATACTTCCTCTACTTACGTAAAAATGTGTGTATGAGAGAGAGAGAGAGAGAGTGTGAGAGTGAGAGTGAGATAGTGTGTGATTGTGTGTGTACGCGTGCGCGCGGACCTGTAGGATAATTTCAAATACCACTCAACCGAGTCCTGTTCTTTCTGAAGGACACAAGCTACAAGAATCCTTTTAATTTCAACTCCTAAATTACTAAAAACTTAAAAATTCTACAAGGCCTGGGTATTAGAAAAGGAACAATTTGGATTCATAATAGAAGATACTAACATGGCTTTGACTTTTGAAGTTGTTGTTGCTGCACAGAGAATACATGTAAAAAATATATAAAAAAGTAATGAAACAAACTGATGTTTTGCATTTACATGACTTTCTCTAGCCACTATCCCTAATTCTTATATAGCTTTTACCAACAATTCTTGAAAAGTTTATTAGTTTCTCTACTACGTACAGCATGTAGGGGAAGTATTGCATTCCACGCAAAAATTCGATACCGATATTTCACCCAAAGTACACGTTTTGAGGCCCCCTGAATCCAAATAAAGCATTTTTGGAAACATGTTTTTGTGTGTGTGCTTCTATCTGCATTTCTGTGAACAGCGTAAGTGATAAACGAAAATTCGGATAAATGCCAAAATTGGTATTTGAGTTTAGTATCTTCTAAGGATGCGACAAGAAGATTTTCAAAAACATTCCCCACCGCCAACTACCCTTTCGAAAAATTGGAACATATATATATATATATATATATGAAAGATATTTACATTCCAAATAAATTATATATCTTGAATTTTCTAGGAATAGCCTAGGAAGTGCTCTTCATTCGGAAGGAGTTATGTATATTTTTGTATAACGATAGACGAAATCGTACCACACAAAATCATTTGGATCTCTTTATAACGCGGAATTTACTCCAAATAACTTTTCTGTAGCATAAGCCGTTTCTGAGATATTCATTGTTAAAGTTTAAAAATGTTCAATACTTATTCTTATAAAGTCCCATGGGTTTTGTGCTCGCGATAGCATGGAAACAGTATAGAATTTTAAGGCCAGCATATAGCGTCCAGTTCTTAAATATTTGACTATCGCTGTTCTCTTTGTATTTATAACAAAATGTGTAATGTAGCTACTTTGCAACGGTTTATTTGAATTCAATGTAGTAGATAGAAGAACAGCTTTAGTAAGAATAGTTTGTATACCCACTAATAAAGATAGAGGGCAGAGAAAGGCAAGTGTATGTATCAGATCAGAAATAGTTTCATTGAGGTAAATGTTTGTAAAAATAGTTTCTTCACGCATTCAGTTGTAGCTATAATGGAGATACAGGGGGATGAGGCGATAGTAAATCTTACTATATGCTGGCTTTGAAATTCCATAATCTTTACGCGATATCTGGTTAACTATTAGTATCGAATTTCTGGGTGGAATACAATACTTCCTCTACGTGTTATACGTAAGTTGTAGAGAAACCGAACATTTTTTTGGGGGGTGGCAGGGGTTCCGGGATTCCAAAGCGTGCATTTTCGGTGAAATCTCGATATCGACATTTTGGGTGGAATGCAATACTTCCTCCTAGTTACTATAAGTAGCTGGCAGAGAAAGTAAAAATTACGATAAATTATTATATTAAGTATTAGTAAAGTATTATATAAAGTATTATAAAATTCAAAGCAAAACAACGAGTATTTCGGAAATAGCTCGCTCCACAACAATTATTTGAAAAATTGGTTGTTTTAAAGAGATCTGCATTTTTTGTGCGATAAGTTTTTGTTAATTCTTATGGTTCACCAGTTGTACAAAATGCAATTCAATCTGTGGAGAGGACAGAGGCTATTTGCAGAAGATTCAAGATATAAGTTTTATCTGTAGTGTAAATATCTTAAACAAAAATGATTGTATTTCAAACAGCATATTTAGAGTATATTTTAGAAAATCAAAAATAACGAAAATATTTTCATTGAAAAGATAGCTTAGGATGGGTGAATTTCCTTAAAATCTTAGTGTCATAGCCTTGGATGCTGCCAAGTTTGTTATTTCTCCGACTTTTCGCTATTGAGTTAAGTAGTTAATAAAACTGCACGTGCGCGCACACACACTTACACACATACACTAACCTTTTCTAAAAATGTTTTTACTTTCTCTACTACGTATAGTAAGTAGAGGAAGTATTGATTTCCACCCAAAAATTCGATACCGAGATTTCACCGGAAATACATGTTTTGAGACACCCTGAATCCAAAAAAAAAGCATTTTTGGAAACATGTCTGTGTCTGTGTGTGTGTCTGTGAACAGCATAACTCAGAAACGAACAGTCGGATAAACACCAAACTTGGTATTTAGGTTCAGTATCTTCCAGAGATGCGGCACGAAGGTTTTCAAGAAAATCCCCCCACCACAGATTACCCTTTACATGGAACATTTTTCGAAAATTTTAATTTTCTTAAAAATGGCTCTAACGATTTTGATTAAAATATCATATGTTTAAGATATTTTTATGACAAATAAAATGTATATCTTGAATTTCCTGGGAATGTCTCCAAAAGTGTTCTTCATTGTGAACGACTTTTGCATAACTGGTAAACCATAAGAGATAGACAAAATTTTACTACACAAAAAATGTAGATCGCGTTAAAATACACAACTTATGTCATATACATTTCTTTTGTTGAGTGAACCGTTTTTGAGATATTGCTTGTTATTTCCTTAAATTTTACAATACTTATACTTTTTCTCAAATTCGTTATTCATTTTTACTTTCTCTACTACGTATAGTAAGTAGGGGAAGTATTGCATTCCACCCAAAAATTCGATACCGAGATTTCACCGGAAATACACGTTTTGAGACCTCCTGAATCCAAAAAAAGCATTTTTAGAAACATGTCCGTGTGTGTGTCTGTGTGTGTGTGTGTCTGTGTGTGTGTGTGTCTGTGTGTGTGTCTGTGTGTGTGTCTGTGAACAGCATAACTCAAAAACGAACAATCGGATAAGCACCAAACTTGGTATTTAGGTTCAGTATCTTCCAGAGATGCGACACGAAGGTTTTCAAGAAAATCCCCCCACCCCAGACTACCCTTTACATGGAAGATTTTTCGAAAATTTTAATTTTCTCAAAAATGGCTCTAACGATTTTGATTAAAATATCATATGTTTAAGATATTTTTATGACAAATAAAATGTATATCTTGAATTTCCTGGGAATGTCTCCAAAAGTATTCTTCATTGTGAACGACTTTTGCATAACTAGTAAACCATAAGAGATAGACAAAATTTTACTACACAAAAAATGTAGATCGCGTTAAAATACACAACTTATGTCATATACATTTCTTTTGTTGAGTGAACCGTTTTTGAGATATTGTTTGTTATTTCCTTAAATTTTACAATACTTATACTTATTCTCAAATTCGTTATTCATTTTTACTTTCTCTACTACGTACAGTAAGTAGGGGAAGTATTGCATTCCACCCAAAAATTCGATACCGAGATTTCACCGGAAATACATGTTTTGAGACCTCCTGAATCCAAAAAAAGCATTTTTGGAAACATGTCCGTGTGTGTGTCTGTGTGTGTGTGTGTCTGTGTGTGTGTGTGTCTGTGTGTCTGTGTGTGTGTGAACAGCATAACTCAAAAACGAACAGTCGGATAAACACCAAACTTGGTATTTAGGTTCAGTATCTTCCAGAGATGCGACACGAAGGTTTTCAAGAAAATCCCCCCACCCCAGACTACCCTTTACATGGAACATTTTTCGAAAATTTTAATTTTCTCAAAAATGGCTCTAACGATTTTGATGAAAATATCATATGTTTAAGATAATATCATGAGAAATGAAATGTATATCTCGAATTTTCTGGGAATGTCTCCAAAAGTATTCTTCATTGTGAACGACTTTTGCATAACTGGTAAACTATAAGAGATAGACAAACTTTTACTACACAAACAATATAGATCGCGTTAAAATACACAACTTATGTCATATACATTTCTTTTGTTGAGTGAACCGTTTTCGAGATATTGCTTGTTATTTCCTTAAATTTTGCAATACTTATACTTTTTCTCAAATTCGTTATTCATTTTTTTATGTCCTGGACATGCAAAGAGAATGGAATGCGCCACATAGCAACCAGCGTTAAAATATTTGACTATCGCTTAAAAGCTACCATATTCCCCTTGCATCTACAAGAAAATTACCAATAAGATTGACATTTCGATATCTCGATTAACATGAAGCATATGGAGAATAGGCGTTTGTAAAATTAGATTGTACAAGAGTAGAGAAAGTCATGTGAGTGTAACACATCAGATTTTTACTTTCTCTACTACGTATAGTAAGTAGGGGAAGTATTGCATTCCACCCAAAAATTCGATACCGAGATTTCACCGGAAATACATGTTTTGAGAATCACTGAATCCAAAAAAAGCATTTTTGGAAACATGTCCGTGTGTGTGTCTGTGTGTGCGTCTGTCTGTCTGTGTGTCTGTGAACAGCATAACTCAAAAACGAACAGTCGGATAAGCACCAAACTTGGTATTTAGGTTCAGTATCTTCCAGAGATGCGACACGAAGGTTTTCAAGAAAATCCCCCCACCCCAGACTACCCTTTACATGGAACATTTTTCGAAAATTTTAATTTTCTCAAAAACGGCTCTAACGATTTTGATTAAAATATCATATGTTTAAGATATTGTCATGACAAATAAAATGTATATCTCGAATTTTCTGGGAATGTCTCCAAAAATATTCTTCATTGTGAACGACTTTTGCATAACTGGTAAAGCATAAGAGATAGACAAAATTTTACTACATGAAAAATGTAGATCGCGTTAAAATACACAACTTATGTCATATACGTTTCTTTTGTTGAGTGAACCGTTTTCGAGATATTGCTTGTTATTTCCTTAAATTTTCCAATACTTATACTTTTTCCCAAATTCGTTATTCATTTTTACTTTCTCTACTACGTATAGTAAGTAGGGGAAGTATTGCATTCCACCCAAAAATTCGATACCGAGATTTCACCGGAAATACACGTTTTGAGACCTCCTGAATCAAAAAAAACAATTTTTGGAAACATGTCCGTGTGTGTGTCTGTGTGTCTGTGTGTGTGTGTGTGTCTGTGTGTGTGTCTGTGTGTGTGTCTGTGTGTGTGTGAACAGCATAACTCAAAAACGAACAGTCGGATAAGCACCAAACTTGGTATTTAGGTTCAGTATCTTCCAGAGATGCGACACGAAGGTTTTCAAGAAAATCCCCCCACCCCAAACTACCCTTTACATGGAATATTTTTCGAAAATTTTAATTTTCTCAAAAATGGCTCTAACGATTTTGATGAAAATATCATATGTTTAAGATAATGTCATGGGAAATGAAATGTATATCTCGAATTTTCTGGGAATGTCTCCAAAAGTATTCTTTATTTTGAACAACTTTTGCATAACTGGTAAACCATAAGAGATAGACAAAATTGTACTACACAAAAAGTGTAGATCGCGTTAAAATACACAACTTATGTCATATACATTTCTTTTGTTGAGTGAACCGTTTTGGAGATATTGCTTGTTATTTCCTGAAATTTTCCAATACTTATACTTTTTCTCAAATTCATTATTCATTTTTTTTATGTCCTGGACATGCAAAGAGAATGGAATGCACCACATAGCAACCAGCGTTAAATTATTTGACTATCGCTTAAAAGCTACCATATTCCCCTTGCATCTACAAGAAAATTACCAATAAGATTGACATATCGATATCTCGATTAACATGAAGCATATAGAGAATAGGCGTTTTTTAAAAATAGTGTGTACAAGAGTAGAGAAAGTCATGTGAGTGTAACACATCAGATTTTTACTTTCTCTACTACGTATAGTAAGTAGGGAAAGTATTGCATTCCACCCAAAAATTCGATACCGAGATTTCACCGGAAATACACGTTTTGAGACCTCCTGAATCCAAAAAAAGCATTTTTAGAAACATGTCCGTGTGTGTGTCTGTGTGTCTGTGTGTGTGTGTGTGTGTGTCTGTGTGTGTGTCTGTGTGTGTGTGAACAGCATAACTCAAAAACGAACAATCGGATAAGCACCAAACTTGGTATTTAGGTTCAGTATCTTCCAGAGATGCGACACGAAGGTTTTCAAGAAAATCCCCCCACCCCAGACTACCCTTTACATGGAAGATTTTTCGAAAATTTTAATTTTCTCAAAAATGGCTCTAACGATTTTGATTAAAATATCATATGTTTAAGATATTTTTATGACAAATAAAATGTATATCTCGAATTTCCTGGGAATGTCTCCAAAAGTATTCTTCATTGTGAACGACTTTTGCATAACTGGTAAACCATAAGAGATAGACAAACTTTTACTACACAAAAAATGTAGATCGCGTTAAAATACACAACTTATGTCATATACATTTCTTTTGTTGAGTGAACCGTTTTCGAGATATTGCTTGTTATTTCCTTAAATTTTACAATACTTATACTTTTTCTCAAATTCGTTATTCATTTTTTTTATGTTCTGGACATGCAAAGAGAATGGAATGCGCCACATAGCAACCACCGTTAAAATATTTGACTATCGCTTAAAAGCTACCATATTTCCCTTGCATCTAAAAGAAAATTACCAATAAGATTGACATCTCGATATCTCGATTAACATGAAGCATATGGAGAATAAGCGTTTGTAAAATTAGATTGTACAAGAGTAGAGAAAGTCATGTGAGTGTAACACATCAGATTTTTTTTGTCTTGGATATGCAAATAGTATTAATCTGTGGCAAAGGGAATGGTGCTGCACCTAGCAACCAGCTATTAAGAGATATGTATGTGCTTAAAGGCTACTGTATTTCTATATTGCCCTTGTAAATATATATTCCCCTCACATCTACAAGAAAATTAGCAATAAGATAGAGTCTGCAAATGTTTATCTCGATTAGCATGAAGTAGATGGAGAATAAGCGTTTGTAAAAATAGTTTGTACAAGAGTAGAGAAAGTCATGTGAGTGTAACACATCAGATTTTTTAATAGTGTTTAACGCCCGTACTTACTACACGCAGCAGCACATGCGATGTACAATAGCGATTCATGCAGTGAAATGATAATTGGGAAAGGGAATTTGGGAAGAAAATGTTCCAGACCTTAGTTTAGGATACCTCCCCAACATTTTCCATGAGGACTGAGAAAATTTATAAAATATCTCACTCAGGGAGGACGGTTCTGGCGAGATTTGGACCGCAGACCTCCCCATTCACGATCTCGTGCCTTGATAGCCTCGGTTACCCATGTCGGTAGGGTGAAACACAATACTCCCTGTACCTACTATAAATATGTGCTAGAGAATGTAACAAAAGTTGATTATAGTTTATTCTAAGAACTGCAAATAAACGACCACAATGCAACAATTAAGCCTTGGGGGAATGCTATTAATTTATCCCATTATGTGCTAAGCAAGCACAGTATAGAGCGAACAAACCAGATGGATCTCTTATAGTGGTACAAGATGATATTTATATCTTTAGTTAT
Source organism: Deroplatys truncata (assembly GCA_030765065.1). Taxonomy (NCBI): domain Eukaryota; kingdom Metazoa; phylum Arthropoda; class Insecta; order Mantodea; family Mantidae; genus Deroplatys; species Deroplatys truncata. Next base: position 215,343,579 of record CM060978.1, read on the forward strand.
TATTTATCAAATTTGTAGATGTAAATAATACAGTACCAAAAGCTTTATTCTAATTTTAAATGTATGTAGAGAAGTTTATGCATGCAAAACGTTTTAGTAAACCTTATGGGTAAATTTTGCTGAATTTCCTCTTTATGTCGTAATCGCCTTCTTTATCGGTGTATACTAAATATTGTACAGGGTGGCACAAAAGTCAGTTTCACCTTACGTAGCATTACATAAACACACAATAAGAGACGGGGCATGTACATATTTAGGTTTAAATTAATTTAATTTTAATTTCTTGGCAACACATGAACACATTCATCTATGTGAAATTTTCCGCCGTCTTGGTCAATACGCTTCAGGCAACGCTTTACAACTGATTTAAAAATACCGGACAATAAAAGTTTATCTTCATTGATGGTGTGAAATGCATTTTGAATGGACATTCTCAATTCATCTAAATTTTTTGGCGATACGGAAAATATCATATTCTTCAGAATCCCTCATAGACTAAAATCACATGGCGTTAAATCACAAGAGCGTGATGGCCAATTAAAAGACCCACGGCGTCCAATCCACTTTATTAATGTATTACTCAAAACATTGCGAACGTTCAATCCAAAGTGGGGTGGAGCTTCATCATGTTGCCAAATGAAATTCTGAATGTGGTTGTATTCCAGCTCAGGTAGTGCAAAGTTCTGCAGCATTTCTAAATAAGCTGCTGAAGTAACTACACCTTTAAAAAATAAGACGCTATGAATTCAATACTTGAAATCCCTCCGCAGACTTTAATACCTGGAATATTGAGCTCAGGGCGGCGCCGTGGCCGAGTGGTTAGACCGCTCGCCTCCCACCGAGGCGGCCCGGGTTCGATCCCAGGGACCTGCATGTGGGATTTGTGGTGGACGAAGCGGCGTCTGGGCGGGTTTTCTCCGGGTTCTCCGGTTTCCACCAACTGCTCCATCATCACCCTTCCTTTCATCCATTTCACCAACATTTCGTTTCATCTATTCCCATACCAGGCATCGGGCTGATCACCCATCCTGGATGCTCTGTCTGATCCATTAGTGTCTGCTCCTCGACGGGCCTCTAAAACCAGGCCCCCGCTTGTACGTCCTGGGGGGGTGTAAGTCCTACATAAGAGGAGGGTAAACAGATAATGAATAAATGAATGAATGAATGAATATTGAGCTCTTTCTCCGTTATCTCACGGGGGTTTATGTTGGATCAATAAACACAATTATGGCGAAAAACTTGCCTCGTCTGTCCATAAAACTGACCGCCGTACTAAAAACAACCCACAGAACTCGTCTTCTGTCGTAGTCATCTTCATGCAAAGCGTAGAGTAATTTTGGACCAAAAGGCTTGGTCTTTTAGGATTCTCTGCAGACTCCTTCGAGATATGTCCAACTGAGCAGACGCCTTCTTAGTTGATTTGTGAGGATTTGCCACAAATTCCTGAGCAACTAACACAGCATTTTCTTCATTACGCACATTATGTGGCCGACCGGATCACAGCATCTGCAGTCTTCCCTATTCTTTCTAATTTCATATTGAGGTTTCGGAAGTGTTGCCGAGTTGGTAACGGTGCATCAGGATTCTGACTGTCACTTTGTCGTGCTTCCACCATAATTGAAGCATGCAAATGCGTTGTTCATTAGCAAATTTATGTGACATTGCAAAGAATGATACCCAACACATTAGTAATAACAAAAAATCTGATGTGCTACAATCACATGACTTTCTCTACTCTTGTACGAACTATTTTTACAAACGTTTATTCTCCATATGCTTCATGTTAATCAGGATATCGAGATGTCAATCTTGTTGCTAATTTTCTTGTAGATGCAAGGGGAACATGGTAGGTTATAACCGATAGTCAAATCTTTTAAGCGCTGGTTGCTATGTGGCGCATTCTATTCTGTTTGCATATCCAGGACATAAAAATTGAATAACGAATTTGAGAAAAAGTATAAGTATTGGAAAATTTAAGGAAATAACAAGCAACATCTCGAAAATGGTTCACTCAACTAAAAAAATGTATATGACATAAATTGTGTATTTTAACGCGATCTACATTTTTTGTGTAGTACAATTTTGTCTATCTCTTATGGTTTACCAGTTATGCAAAAGTCGTTCACAATAAAGAATACTTTTGGAGACATTCCCAGGAAATTCAAGATATACATTTTATTTGTCATACAAATATTATAAAACATGTGATATTTTAATCAAAATCGTTAGAGCCATTTTTGAGAAAATTAAAATTCTCGAAAAATCTTCCATGTAAAGGGTACTCTGGGGTGAGGGGATTTTCTTGAAAACCTTCGTGTCGCATCCTTGGAAGATACTGAACCCAAATACCAAGTTTGGTGTTTATCCGACTGTTCGTTTCTGAGTTATGCTGTTCACAGAAACACACACAGACACACAGACACACACGGACATGTTTCCAAAAATGCTTTTTTTGGATTCAGGGGGTCTCAAAACATGTATTTCCGGTGAAATCTCGGTATCGAAATTTTGGGTGGAATACAATACTTCCCCTACTTACTATACGTAGTAGAGAAAAAATCTGATGTGTTACACTCACATGACTTTCTCTACTCTTGTGCAATCTAATTTTACAAACACCTATTCTCCTATGCTTCATGTTAATCGAGATATCGAGATGTCAATCTTATTGGTAATTTTCTTGTAGATGCAAGGGAAATATGGTAGCTTTTAAGCGATAGTCAAATATTTTAACGCTGGTTGCTATGTGGCGCATTCCATTCTCTTTGCATGTCCAGGACATAAAAAAAATGAATAACGCATTTGAGAAAAAGTATAAGTATTGGAAAATTTAAGGAAATAACAAGCAATATCTCGAAAACGGTTCACTCAACAAAAGAAATGTATATGACATAAGTTGTGTATTTTAACGCGATCTACATTTTTTGTGTAGTACAATTTTGTCTATCTCTTATGGTTTACCAGTTATGCAAAAGTCGTTCACAATGAAGAATACTTTTGGAGATATTCCCAGAAAATTCGAGATATACATTTCATTTCTCATGACATTATCTTAAACATATGATATTTTCATCAAAATCGTTAGAGCCATTTTTGAGAAAATTAAAATTTTCGAAAAATCTTCCATGTAAAGGGTAGTCTGGAGTGGGGGGATTTTCTTGAAAACCTTCGTGTCGCATCTCTGGAAGATACTGAACCTAAATACCAAGTTTGGTGTTTATCCGACTGTTCGTTTTTGAGTTATGCAGTTCACAGACACACACACACACACACAGACACACACACACACAGACACACACACGGACATGTTTCCAAAAATGCTTTTTTTGGATTCAGTGGGTCTCAAAACATATATTTCCGGTGAAATCTCGGTATCGAATTTTTGGGTGGAATGCAATACTTCCCCTACTTAGTATACGTAGTAGAGAAAGTAAAAAAGCTACTGACAAACAAACGAACATGTATACCGTGTTGCCAACGATATCCTGTAATTATAAATTCTATATTCATAACGGCCCTCAAGATTTACCGACAAAAAGTTATGGGAAAACTGATTTTTTCGCCACCTTATATAAATGTAGAAAATTGTGTCAATCTAGCTTCCTAACTTATTGAACTTTACATATATATGTATACACACTATGTGTACAAAAGTATCCGTACACCCCAACAAACATACGTTTTTCATCTTAGGTGCATTGTGCTGCCACCTACTGCCTGGTACTCATTATCCGCGACCTCAGTAGTCATTAGACATCGTGAAACAGCAGAATGGGACGCTCCGTGGAACTCGCGGACTTCGAACGTGGCCAGGTGATTGGGTGTCACTTGTGTCAGAAGTCTGTACGCGAGATTTCCACACTCTCAAACATCCCTAGGTCCACTGTTTCTGATGTGATAGTGAAGTGGAAACGTGAAGGGACATGTACAGCACAAAAGCGTACAGGCCGACCTCGTCGTCCGTTGACTGACAGAGACCACCGACATTTGAAAAGGGTCGTAAAGAGTAATAGGCAGACATCTATCCAGACTATCATACAGGAATTCCAAACTGCATCAGGATCCACTCAAAGTACTATGACAGTTAGGCGTGAGCTGAGAAAACTTGGACCTCATGGTCGAGCGGCTGCTCATAAGCCACACATCACGCAGGAAAATGCCAAATGCCTCGCTTGGTGTAAGGAGCGTCAACATTACACGATTTAACAATGGAAAAACGTTGTGTGGAGTGAGGAATCACGGTACACAATGTGGCGATCCGATGACAGTATGTGGGTATGGCGAATGCCCGGTGAACGATATCTGCCAGCGTGTATAGTGCCAACAGTGAAATTCGGTGATGGTGTTGTTATGGTGTGGTCGTGGAGGGGGCTTGCATCCCTTATTGTTCTGAGTGGCACGATCACAGCGCAGACCTACATTGATATTTTAAGCACCTTTCTTCCCACTGTTAAAGAGCAATTCGGGGATGGCGATTGTGTCTTTTAACACGATCGAGCACCTGTTCATACTGCACGAGGAAGCTGTGGCGGAGTGGGTACACGACAATAACATCCCTGTAATCGAATGGCCTGCACAGAGACCTTACTTGAATCCTATAGATCACCTTTGGGATGTTTTTGAGCGCCGACTTCGTGCCAGACCTCACCGACCTACATCGATACCTCTCCTCAGTGCCGCATTCCATGAAGAGTGGGCTGCCATTCCACAAGAAACCTTGTAGCACCTGATTGAAAGTATGCCTGCGAGAGTGAACACTGTTATCAAGACTAAGGGCGGGCTAACACCATATTGACTTCCAGCATTACCGATGGAGGGTGCCACGATCTTGTACGTCATTCTCAGCTGTTTCACGATGTCTAATGACTACTGAGGTCGCGAATAATGAGTACCAGGCAGTAGGTGGCAGCAGAACGCACCTAAGATGAAAAACGTATGTTTGTGGGGGTGTCCAGATACTTTTGATCACATAGTATACTATCAATAGTTGGAGGATTAAACGAATTTTATTGATGTCTGTGGTAAAAATGCAAAACGCATAGAGTGCAACAATTTCAACTTCCCACGCATGACAGCATGAGCGGGAAGTGGTTAAAGAAACACTATTGTTGAAAAAACGTTATTTATTCGAGTAAGACTGTACGCTTTCAGGGTTGCTGTCATGAAATAACTAAAAGGTCTTCCGGCCTAGGATGCCGTTCCCGGGTGTTAATCTTCGACCACGGCACCCTAACCCGGAAGGCATGTTTTACTTATGATTCAACCATTTTTATAATTCTTTCAGCGCCAAGAGATGCTTACACGGTAAACAATTCCAGAATTTGGAATATTGTTTGAAACGTCCATAAGTACAATATAAGCCGATATTTCCCTTACCATTTCCATGAATATCAGCGGATTTCGGGTTTGTTACAAGGCATTATGAAATTACATTTCTAAGGGATAAAGTTAATAACAACGCCTTCTAAATCAGTGTGCAATAATTCCATAGAGTAATTTGGTGAAGTGTGTAAATAAAATTAATTACATCGTTATTTGAGATTTAAAAGATCATCCAGTTGTTTTCTACTAAATATACAAAAGAGAGTGTGTGTTCAGGATAATATCATAAGCTACTCAACTCGCGACTGGAAGCATTTCTCCTCTTAGTTACAAGTGGTATTGCTCAAAATGTTTAATTTGACGGATTAAACGAAGGGGGAAATACCGTATCAGCCAATTTCCTCCCATTTCCATACACATGTTAATTCCAGACAGTTTTTGTTCCGTCACTGTGAATAAAACGGAAGTTTTAGTAAATTACAATTCTAAGGAATAAAACGAGGGATTCAACTTAAAAACAAGTTTCTACATCACTTCAGATATTACATTTATAAGCACTACAGGGAGCTTAAATCGGATTTATAAAAAGCTTCTGCGTTACATTCTCATGACTTTCTCTACCAACTACAGCGTCAGTTGGTATCTTTTTACTTTTTCTACTACGTATAGTAAGTAGGGGAAGTATTGTATTCCACCAAAAAATTCGATACCAAGATTTCACTGGAAATGCATGTTTTTAGACCCCTGAATCCAAAAAAAATCATTTTTGGAAACATGTCCGTGTGTATGTCTGTGAGTGTGTCTGTGAACAGCATAACTCAGAAAGGAACAGTCGGATAAACACCAAACTTGATATTTAGGTTCATTATCTTCCAGAGATGCGACACAAAGGTTTTCAAGAAAATCCCCCCACCCCAGACTACCGTTTACATGGAACATTTTTCGAAAATGTTAATTTTCTCAAAAACGGTTCTAACGATTTTGATTAAAATATTATATGTTTAAGATATTTTCATGACAAATGAAATGTATATCTCAAATTTTCTGGGAATGTCTCCAAAAGTATTCTTCATTGTGAACGACTTTTGCATAACTAGTAAACCATAAGAGATAGACAAAATTTTGCTACACAAAAAATGTAGATCGCGTTAAAATACACAATTTATGTCATATACATTTGTTTTGTTGAGTGAACCATTTTCGAGATATTACTTGTTATTTCCTTAAATTCTCCAATACTTATACTTTTTCTCAAATTCGTTATTCATTTTTACTTTCTCTACTACGTAGTAGAGGAAGTATTGCATTCCACCCAAAAATTCGATACCGAGATTTCACCGGAAATACATGTTTTGAGACCTCCTGAATCCAAAAAAAGCATTTTTGGAAACATGTCCGTGTGTGTGTCTGTGTGTCTGTGTGTGTGTGTGTCTGTGTGTGTGTGTGTCTGTGTGTGTGTGAACAGCATAACTCAAAAACGAACAGTCGGATAAACACCAAACTTGGTATTTAGGTTCAGTATCTTCCAGAGATGCGACACGAAGGTTTTCAAGAAAATCCCCCCACCCCAGACTACCCTTTACATGGAACATTTTTCGAAAATTTTAATTTTCTCAAAAATGGCTCTAACGATTTTGTTTAAAATATCATATGTTTAAGATAATGCCATGAGAAATGAAATGTATATCTCGAATTTTCTGGGAATGTCTCCAAAAGTATTCTTCATTGTGAACGACTTTTGCATAACTGATAAACCATAAGAGATAGACAAAATTTTACTACACAAAAAATGTTGATCTCGTTAAAATACACAACTTATGTTATATACATTTCTTTTGTTGAGTGAACCGTTTTCGAGATATTGCTTGTTATTCCCTTAAATTTTCCAATACTTATACTTTTTCTCAAATTCGTTATTCATTTTTTTATGTCCTGGACTTGCAAAGAGAATGGAATTCGACACATAGCAACCAGCGTTAAAATATTTGACCATCGCTTAAAAGCTACCATATTCCCCTTGCATCTACAAGAAAATTAGCAATAAGATTGACATCTCGATATCTCGATTAACATAAAGCATATGGAGAATAGGCGTTTGTAAAAATAGATTGTACAAGAGTAGAGAAAGTCATGTGAGTGTAACACATCAGATTTTTACTTTTCTACTACGTATAGTAAGTAGGGGAAGTATTGTATTCCAACCAAAATTTGATACCGAGATTTCACCGGAAATACATGTTTTGAGACCCCCTAAATCCAAAAAAAGCATTTTTGGAAACATGTCCGTGTGTGTGTCTGTGTGTGTGTCTGTGTTTCTGTGAACAGCATAACTCAGAAACGAACAGTCGGATAAAAACCAAACTTGGTATTTAGGTTCAGTATCTTCCAGAGATGCGACACGAAGGTTTTCAAGAAAATCCCCCCACCCTAGACTACCCTTTACATGGAATATTTTTCGAAAAGTTTAATTTTCTCAAAAATGGCTCTAACGATTTTGTTTAAAATATCATATGTTTAAGATATTCTCATGAAAAATGAAATGTATATTTCGAATTTTCTGGGAATGTCTCCAAAAGTATGCTTCAGTGTGAACGACTTTTGCATAACTGGCAAGCCATAAGAGATAGACAAACTTTTACAACACAAAAAATGTAGATCGCGTTTAAATACATAATTTATGTCATATACATTTTTTTTGTTGAGTGAACCGTTTTCGAGATATTGCTTGTTATTCCCTTAAATTTTTCAATACTTTTTCTCAAATTCGTTATTACTTTCTCTACTACGTATAGTAAGTAGGGGAAGTATTGCATTCCACCCAAAAATTCGATACCGAGATTTCACCGGAAATACATGTTTTGAGAATCACTGAATCCAAAAAAAGCATTTTTGGAAACATGTCCGTGTGTGTGTCTGTCTGTGTGTCTGTGTGTCTGTGTGTCTGTGTGTCTGTGTGTCTGTCTGTGTGTCTGTCTGTGTGTCTGTGTGTCTGTGAACAGCATAACTCAAAAACGAACAGTCGGATAAACACCAAACTTGGTATTTAGGTTCAGTATCTTCCAGAGATGCGACACGAAGGTTTTCAAGAAAATCCCCCCCACCCCAGACTACCCTTTACATGGAACATTTGTCGAAAATTTTAATTTTCTCAAAAACGGCTCTAACGATTTTGATTAAAATATCATATGTTTAAGATATTGTCATGACAAATAAAATGTATATCTCGAATTTTCTGGGAATGTCTCCAAAAATATTCTTCATTGTGAACGACTTTTGCATAACTGGTAAACCATAAGAGATAGACAAAATTTTACTACACAAAAAATGTAGATCGCGTTAAAATACACAACTTATGTCATATACGTTTCTTTTGTTGAGTGAACCGTTTTCGAGATATTGCTTGTTATTTCCTTAAATTTTCCAATACTTATACTTTTTCTCAAATTCGTTATTCATTTTTTTATGTCCTGAACATGCAAAGAGAATGGAATTCGCCACATAGCAACCAGCGTTAAAATATTTGACTATCGCTTAAAAGCTACCATATTCTTCTTGCATCTACAAGAAAATTACCAATAAGATTGACATCTCGATATCTCGATTAACATGAAGCATATGGAGAATAGGCGTTTGTAAAATTAGATTGTACAAGAGTAGAGAAAGTTATGTGAGTGTAACACATCAGATTTTTCATTTTTTTTATGTCCCGGACATGCAAAGAGATTGGAATGCGCCACATAGCAACCAGCGTTAAAATATTTGACTATCGCTTAAAACCTACCATATTCCCTTTGCATCTACAAGAAAATTAGCAATAAGATTGACATCTCGATATCTCGGTTAACATGAAGCATATGGAGAACAAGCGTTTGTAAAAAATAGTTTGTACAAGAGTAGAAAAAGTCATTTGAGTGTAACACATCAGATTTTTTTTAAATATTATATAATTATACTATCATTTAAGTGTTAAAAATACCGCCTCTACGGAAATACGACTTTTTTTATTTATCTGACATTTTCTTTTTGAGTTATGCTGTTCACAGACAGATAAGCCAGAGAAGGAGGACGGCAGATAGACAGACAGAGGCACACACGCACGCACACACTCAAGCGCGAGAGAGCTATTTTGTAAGAATGCATTTTTGGATTCACTGAACCTCAAACGGGTATTTCCGGTGAAATATCGATATACAATTTTGGGGAATCAATGCTTCCTCTAGGTACCCTACACAAATCGTAGAGGAAGTAAAAATCTATTCGTACAACATTGGATAAAGCAACCAGTTACCGAGAAATTCGAGATCGACTCAGACGGAAGTGAATTATTCCAGGAAAGTTAAAAATAATGAGTTACACTTGAAAAGAGTAATCCAGCAATAAAGTGAAATAAATTACATAAAACATAATACGATCTATTTGGGCCTATGGATGTGACATTTAAAAAGAAGCGATTGAAATATACAAAATAGAGGAGGATGTAAAATAAAAATACAGTAACATGAGAATTAGTTCTGTTTATTTTTTCGTAGCTTGTAAATATGTTTTAGAAGGATGAAAGTTTTGCATCGTCGTTGATGTTGCATAAAAAAACAAAAGATCTTGCTTAGCAACCACTAGCATCAGCAAAATGCCGTTTACAGCTCAGGAATGAGCTAAACGTTTTGCCATTCACAACTGTAACAGGAAGATAATATGGATATACTCCTTTCCAGTATGATGGTGCACCACCTCACTTGGCAAAAGACGTCCGGAATTATTTGAAAGGCAGATTCAGCAATAACAGGTGCCTTGAGGTGGACCAATTATGAGACCTCTAATTTCTTTATATCTCCAAATTCTCCCTTAGTGAGGAATGTCGTGTATGCACAGCCACCCATGCACATTCATAACTTTAGAGAAAGCATTTTCAAAGTCTAGATACTAGATCACATACGAGAGGAATTAGCTAGTAGTAAACTTACCATGTACGAATTTGTGAGCACATTGTAGTCCAATCTGAACAAAGCTTCTACTCTTGACCATATTCACAAGCGGCGGAAAAGTAAATATAGAAGATATTTTCATATTAAGTTGCTCCTAAGGGATCACACTTTATTGTCAGGTTCACATAGATTGATAAAAAGTGAGTAGAAATGATATTAAAAGCCTTCACTTACATCATGCTGGTCAAAGGATGGACGATCGTTTCGAGGTTATCAAGGCCCCATCATCAGCGGTAGAGTCGACTGAATCCCGCTCCAAAAACACTAGATGTGCGTGCCCATGTAGTCGATTGGAAGGACCTCAGTTGGTAGTTTTCGTAACTGCTGAAGGTGAACCAGAAGGCTACTGTACTGAGTTCTCTTTTGGTGTAATGGAAGTTGAAGTAGGGTGGACTCCATCTTGGTCTAATTTCTTCTGAGGTGGAACCAGAAGGCGGGTGACGTCATCCAATGGCGGAATTTCAACAATTGTGAATTGTTTTTAATAATGAATATTTTTTCTCAAGCATTCCAACATTGATGAATTGTGTATAGGTTTTAACCATCCTTTGACCATCATGATGTAAGTAAAGGCTTTTAATATCATTTCAACTCATTATTTTTTATCAATTGACACTTCAATGTTAATATTGTCCCAAGTTTAACAAATATTCACATTGATTGTTTAGATTTATTCTAAGAATTTGGTGGTCAACGATGATGTCAAAAATAGAACTACGGAAAACGTATAAAATGAAATTCGACGGGTTATTTAGTATTGGAAATGGAGTGAGCATGCACTCAGAAAGAACAAAATATTTCAAGAGGAATCTTTAATGACAATCAAGAAAGAGTGGAAGATTTAGAATGACATGGAGCACCACGGTGAAGACGGTAGCATTTTTTCCGCTCTTATTACATATGGTACCACAGACGATGGACATCAGTGATACATGAAATAAAATGATAAGTGAGAAAAGAAATTCGTGAAGGATACGTTCCTGGGCTACGTTTAGGGTACCTCCCCGGCATTTGTATTTTATGAGGATTGACGAAAACCTGCAAAATATCTCAGTCAGTGAGAGTGAGGACGGTCTTAGCGGGATTTGAATCGCAGACCTCCCGTTCACCAATCCGTGTCTTAATGAGCTCGGCACCGCTTCGGTGAGGACAACGGCTGAGCAACTGAGACTTAGCAAATGATTTTGGTGGCATTCTTTAGTTGCGGGCCCATGCTTCCAAGAAGAGTAACAGGAATGCACCATTAGCACCACCATCGCCACTACTTCTCAACTCATTTTGCACTAACATGATCTTTTAAAGCAGGCAGGACTCTGATTCAGCACCAGGAACCCTGCAAGTATCTAAACACATCACAGAAAATGTGACGCACCTTTGTGACCACATAATTTACAAGAATGTCTTGACATTAAAAATCTGATGTGTTACACTCACATGACTTTCTCTTCTCTTGTACAAACTATTTTTACAAACTCTTATTCTCCATCTATTTCATATTAATCGAGATAAACATTTGCAGAAACGATCTTTTGACATGCAAAGAGAATTACATTTTACACATAGCGACCAGTTCTAAAAATATTTGACTATCGCTACTATGTCCCCCTTGTTTTGTATTTGCAAGGGCAATATAGAAATACAGTAGCCTTTAAGCATATACATATCTCTTAATAGCTGGTTGCTAGGTGCAGCACCATTCCCTTTCCCACAGATTAATACTCTTTGCATATACAAGACAAAAAATGAATAACGAATTCCCATTTGAGAAAATAAGTATTGAAAAATTTAAGGGAATAACAAGCAATATCTCGAAAATGGTTCACTCAACAAAATAAATGTATATGACATAAATTGTGTATTTTAACGCGATCTACATTTCGTGTGTAGTAAAATTTTGTCTATCTCTTATGGTTTACCAGTTATGCAAAAGTCGTTCACAATGAAGAATACTTTTGGAGACATTCCCAGAAAATTCAAGATATACATTTTATTTGTCATGAAAATATCTTAAACATATGATACTTTAATCAAAGTCGTTAGAGCTATTTCTGAGAAAATTAAAATTTTCGAAAAATGCTCCATGTAAAGGGTAATCTGAGGTGGGGGATTTTCTTGAAAACCTTCGTGTCGCATCTCTGGAAGATACTGAACCTAAATACCAAGTTTGGTGTTTATCCGACTGTTCGTTTCTGAGTTATGCTGTTCACAGAAACACAGACACACACACGGACATGTTTCCAAAAATGCTTTTTTTGGATTCAGGGGATCTCAAAACATATATTTTCGGTGAAATCTCGGTATGGAATTTTTGGGTGGAATACAATACTTCCCCTGCTTACTATACGTAGTAGAGAAAGTAAAAATCTGATATGTTTCATTCACATAGCTTTCTCTACCCTGTATTCCTTATTAGTGAGTATACAAAATTTTCTTAAGAAAACTTATTTTTCTATCAACTTCATTTTAATCGAGATAAAAATTTTCAGAAATAGCTATATAACACATTCCGTTAGGGTACATAAGGAACAGCGATTGTCAAATGTTTAAGAACTGGCGCTATGTGCTCTTTCCATATACTCGTGAGAAACAACTGAATATTGACAGGACTTTAAGAGAATGACATAAAAACGATCAGTTCGAACCTTTAATAAATGATATCTCAGAAATGGCTTATGCCACAAAAACTGATTTGAAATAAAGTGAGTTTTAAAAGGAATCTACATTTTTTGTGTAGTGTGTTTTCGTCTATCACTTAACGTTTACTAGTTATACAAGATTCTACAAAATTCCTTTCGAATGAAGAGGACTTCTTAGGCTATTCCAAGAAAATGCAATATATACATTTTATTTGTCACGTAAATATCTTTCATATATAATATTATAATCAAAATCGTAAAATCCAGGTTTTAGAGAATCAAATATTTTCGAAAAATGCTTCATTTGAAGGGTAGTTTTAAGTGGGGGATTTTCCTTGAAATCTTGTATCGCCTCTTTGGAAGATTCTGATACTAAATACCACGTTTGGTATCTATGCAACTTTTCAGATTTGACTTGTGCTGTTCACAGACAGACAGACACACACACAGACACGCTCGGATCTTTTTCTAATTACGCATTTTTAGATTCAGGGGGCCTCAAAACATGTGTTTATGGTGAAATCTTGCTATAAAATGTTTAGATACAATGCAATATTTTCTCTACTTACTACGTACGTGGTAGAGAAAATAATAGCTTCTTGAAGGTCTCAGAATACGGAATTGTATCGTTCTCCATTAATACTTGTTTCAGGAAAATAGTCGTGGGTGCGAAAATTCCTCAATGTTTTGGGAATGGTAAAACTTCCAGTATGCGACCCCATCCGATACTGTGTGCCCTCATCCATTCAACTTAGGGGGAGGAATCGGCGCTGGCACCTTGCAAACACTGAGGTTTAAAAGACTCCAGGTGTATAACCTCAACATACTTTGTTCTTCAAAGTTGCACTTTTTGAGACGATTCTACAATGGTGCACAAAATTTAAAAATTAATCTAGCTCATCGCCTGTGATTATAGATTCAGCACTCAAAATCTATGCATAGATAATAATTTTAATGTGGGAAATAAGCGAATGTGAGTTTCAAACGAATTATCCTTATGAGTAAGTGCAATTGTCTAATTTTGGTTTTATATATACGTAAGCAGCATCGAGTAAACTATAAACTAGCAATCCCTAAATTGAGTAAACGATAGTTCTTTCCTAGGGATGCCATTTAAATAGTGTAAATCGTTTAAAATATAAATTAGGTGAATCTTCTGTCATTTATTAATAGTTTCACTGGGATTGAGATTTAATCAAAGCCCATTTTTCGGGAGGAAATATTTTGATATCCAAAATCATATTGACGAAAATAAAACTCGAAAGATAAACACAACAGTGAATAGGTGAATTGGCAGAACGCACGAGAAACAGTTGAATAAACGCGTGTGTACAGGATATCCATGATTCGTACACTAGCTGTCCAGCATTGTATTCTTCGGACAAACCGGAGATAAAATGTGGCAGAAATTTTCTTGAAATGTAACAGCTTATGTTTAAACGTAACGGTAAAAGCTAAAGAATTACGAGCTGCAAATGCCATCGTACTCTCGTACCAGGAGCTTCCAAGCCTGCTAACTGTGAGGCAGTATTTTATATCACAACACTGTGAATGCCAGAGTGATTGTAGTGTAAATTAACATTATTGTATGACAATGATTTGAGATGTTTGTTAATTATAAGCATTGTTAGGAAATAAGTTTACACGGCCTCACTGAAACTGACAATAGGAGCGGATAACAATGTAGCGAGGGGGTGAGTTGTTTATCAATTAGAAGAGACAAACAAATGACGTCAGAGTAGCGCGCTTTTCTTTAGAAATGGAGGGAATATCTTCCCTAGAGCATATGTGTTCGTAATTTTGATTGGATATAAAAACAGACGCTACTGTTGGCACGCTTTATTAACCAATAGCAGCTCTGTTATAATGTTTAGGCATATCGGGGTGAGGGAGTATAAATTCTGAAGCCAGAGACCTTCAAAACCATGGCAGTGCTGTTAGACGTGGAAAAGGCCTTCTCCACAACGTGGCACCAGGGGCTATTGTACAAGCTCAAGGAAGCAAACATCCCTCCCCCCTACCTCACCCTGATTGGCAGCTTCCTACGGGATCGCACTTTCAGGGTGCGGGTGGAGGGGCGGCTATCCTCAGTCAGACCCATAGCGGCCGGGGTACCGGAAGGCAGTGTACTGTCTCCGTTACTCTTCGCTGCCTACATGTCTGACTTCCCCATGGAACCCAGCACTGTTACGTGCCAATATGCCGACGACGTCCTCATATTGGCACAGAACAAGAATGTCCGTTACTGCTTCCCTCCACTACAGAGGCAGCTCCAGGCCATCGGCAGATGGAGTGAAAAGTGGAGAATGGCCATTAGCCCGCAGAAGAGCTCAGCTCTCCTGCTCGCTAAGGTTCATGGCTGGCGGCCCGAGAGATCCCTGCGGTTGAGGCGGAGAAGGATCCCTTGGGTCCGATCCGCCAAATACCTAGGGGTTCTGCTCGACCGCGGCCTCACATTCACTCCTCATGTCAAGGCTAAGGCCAGCCTAGGTCACGCCGCCCTTCGGCAGTTGTACCCCATCTTCCACTCAACAATGCCTACACACCTTAAACTGCGTCTGTATCGGGCGATTATTCCGCCACTAATTCTGTACGGCTGCGAGGTCTGGGGCTCGGCGGCTCCGTCCACTATGCGCAGACTCCAGACCGTGCAGAACAGGGCACTAAGGATGATCTACGGCACAGATCGCAGATTCCCGTCACACATCCTTCACTCCCAATCAGGACTCCCCTACATTGTGGACATTGTACGAGAAAGAGCTCGTACAATTTACACAAAGCTTGCACCTCATCCCAACCGACTGGTTAATGTGCTTGGCCAATATGACCAACGCCAACCGAGGCGACGAAGAAGCTACCGCCTCCCCAAGGATGCCCTTGGCCCATAACTGCCACTTCATCCTATCGACTACACGCACCCCAAGTTAAGCAGCATTGAGACGGGCCACGGCTGGTTGGGTGACCACTCAGCCGCACCACTCAACTGCTTTCCTTGGTACCCTCGCACCAAAATACCCATTCCCATCGGCCCCCGCTAGATGGCACTGCTTAACTGACGGTCCAGCAAGCGGCCGCCAAGTTAAGCAGCATCGAGCTCGGTCACCGTCTGGTCGCTTGTCCGCCCAGGCGGCATCACCGACCCGAGCCAATAGCAACACAAGGGGACAGCAACCGCCATCATCATGTAAACATCGACAAAAACGCTTGCTATTTGACCAATCTTTATCACCGCACGGGTAAATCCGTAACTAAACGGATAGGTACCGTGGCGATTGACCTTCCGCCCGAGTAAACTCGGGCGACCTGTTCTTGCTCCTGCTCCTGCTCCTGCTCCTGCTCCAAGTAACGCGCAGTTCAACAGAATCATTCACGGGTTACATGTCGCGCAGTTCAACAGAAGCATTCACGAAGTACACGTTACGCAATTCTACAGAAACCCTCGCGTCGTAAAGTTAGTTACAAAAATGTGAAATACGCGAATTAATAATGCGCGGCAAATAAGTGATCATAGTTACATTCGAAATATATAACAGTTTCAGTCAGGAGTGTATCAAGAGTAATTAGGTGAAATTAAAGTGTGAGGACAATAAAAGTGTAAAAGACAAATTCTTTTATCAGTGTTATCTTTTAGTAACAACTCCTTTTCCGTTTACACACCCTGTTCAAGAGATTTGCTCGACTGAGTAATAATAGCTAGCCGGAGGACAAAGAACCCAAAATTCAAAATAGTAAAACAATAACAGGCGCTCAGCAATAAGATAACATGAACGATACCGCGACAACTGATATATACATCCAGACCCAGCTAACCTGCTGTCGCTTCTCGTTCTCTGCCGTACAGTCCTTCCTTGTCATGGCAGGAAGAGCTGCACGTTGATTTGCAGTCGATTTGCTGCGTCAATATGGAAGCAACAAAGCAGCAAACAAGGAGGTACTCTACACCTAAAGTACGATGGCATTCGCACCTTCCGATTCCTTGGCTTTTTATGGCTTTAACTTAGGAATGTTACTCTTAACTTGTTTCTTTAATACATATTATTTTGTATTTGTCTTAAATATAAATCCTGGGAATTATTGTGTCAGTTCTTGAATTTCCTTGAAACGTAGAGTTACTAACATTACTTTGACGTCATATACTATTTCCTTCACCGACTTTTGGTTGAAATCGATTGTTTTCGTAGTATAATTACAATGTAATATGTTATATGTAACAGCAACTCGCTTAAGGGAACATAGGACTGAAACTCTTGCACTTTGGTCAAAATATGTAGATTTTTTTTGTGGTAGTGGGATCCTAAATATAGTGTCATTACTTTCCTCTGATTGAAGCGAGATTTGGAGCTGCCCATATCTTAGTGCTTTCAGATTACAATAGAGAACCGAGCAGGATGGCTCCGTGGTAACGTATGAGGTTGTCATTCGGGGGGTCCGGTTTCGATTCCCCTCGACCCCACACTCTGACCTTGGGTTTTTCGTGGTTTTCCCTGGTCGGCAGGCGAGTGCTAAATTAAAAGACATTGAGTTTTATTTATGTACGCTCTTTAACTGCTATGCTACTTAGAGTCCCATTCTATACTGGGCGTGAAGGCCGGAAATCTTGCTCAGAGGCCTCTTTATCAGCCATGAGGTTCTTTTACGTGCGTAAACGTACGACACGGGACCATTGGCTTTGCTTCCCTTCCGAAGGATTTTTATGCCCGAAAGAATCCATCACCCTCCCCGAGTTAGAACTCGCGACCTCGGGAACTAGAAGTCAGCATAGGCGACTGCTCAGGTAGTTTCTCATCTACCACGATTTCTTTTCCATCATATATATTTCATTCCATTTCCTTCTCATGTGTGCTTCGTGGCGTATGGCGATGGGGACAGATGGCGCGGATGCTTGCTCAAAGGAAAGAACACTCCCCATGGACATTTGAGGGCAGCTCGGACGACGGGTCATTCATCGCCCTCTCTAGGCAGCTGCAGCAGTGGGACGGGTCTTGAGCTGGAACTATTAAGGACTTCCGCGTGTCTCTGTGGCGTGTCTGCTTACGTCCTGTAACCTCCTATGGTTCCTTCACTTCATCTCTTCCTGCTGGGGGCTGGTAGCCACAAAAGATCTAAGTAGATCGCAGTGTGCGAGGTGTCACCCTCCGCTGTATAACCTACACTACGTGATCAAAAGTATCCGATCATCTGGCTGAAAATGACGTACAAGTTCGTGGCGCCCTCCATCGGTAATGTTGGAAGTCAATATGGTGTTCGCCCATCCTTAGCATTGATGACAGCGTTCACTCTCGCAGGCATACTTTCAATCAGGTGCTGGAAGGTTTCTTGGGGAATGGCAGCCCATTCTTCACGGAGTGCGGAACTGAGGAGAGGTATCGATGTAGGTCGGTGAGGCCTGGCACGAAGTCGGCGTTCCAAAACATCCCAAAGATGTTCTATAGGATTCAAGTCAGGTCTCTGTGCAGGCCAGTCCATTACAGGGATGTTATTGTCGTGTAACCACTCCGCAACAGCCCGTGCACTATGACCAGCTGCTCAATCGTGTTGAAAGATGCAATCGCCATGCCCGAATTACTCTTCAACAATGGGAAGTAGGATGGTGCTTAAAATATCAATGTAGGTCTGCGCTGTGATCGTGCCACGCAAACCAACAAGGGGTGCAAGCCCCCTCCAGGAAAAACACGACCACACCATAACACCACCACCTCCTCCGAATTTCACTGTTGGCACTACACACGCTGGCAGATGATGTTCACCGGACATTCGCCATACCCACACCCTGCCATCGGATCGCCACATTGTGTACCGAGATTCGTCACTCCACACAACGTGTTCCCACTGTTCAATCGTGTAATTTTTGAAGTAGAATATTTGTTGGTAGTTGGTAGATGCTTCTGTGTTTATCTACACAACGTATGGGAGCCAATTTGTCGCGGTAACTTCGTGTTATTTATTGCTGAGCGGCTATTATTTTTTTACTACTTTGAATGTTGGTTTCTTTATCCTCCGGCTAGCTATTATTACTACTCAGTCGAGCATATCTCTTAAAAAGGGTGTGTAAACGGAAAGGAGTTTTTACTAAAGATAACACTGATAAAAGAATTTGTTTTTACACTTTTATTGCCGTCACTTTTAATTAATTTCACATATTGAGTCTTGATACACGCCCGATTGAAACTGTTATATTTTCTAATATCACTATAATCACTTATTTACTGCACGTTATTAATTCGCGTATTTCACATTTATAACAAATTTTAAGACGTGAGAGATTCTGTAGAATTGCGCGACGTATAACGCGTGAACGATTCTCTTAAACTGTGCGACGTATAACCTTTGTATGATTCTATTGGACTGAGCGACGTTTACCTCGTGAATTATTCTGTCAAACTGTACGTTACCCGTCTCTGGCATGGAATTTATACTCCCTCACCCTAATATGCCTGAATATTATAACAGAGCTGCTATTGGTTAATAAAACGCGTCAACATTAGCGTCTATATTTATATCAAATCAAAATTACGAACACATATGCTCTAGGCAAAATATTCCCTCCATTTCTACAGAAAAGCGCGCTAATCTGACGTCATTTGCTTGCCTCTTATAATTGATAAACAACTCACCCCCTCGCTCATTGTTACACGCTCCTATTTTCAGTTTCAGTGAGGTCGTGTAAACTTATTTCCTAACAATGCTTATAATTAACAAACATATCAAATCATTGTCATAGAATAATGCTAATTTGCACTACAATCACTCTGGCATTCACAGTGTTGTGATATAAAGTACTGCGTCATATGCCCCACTAGAAACATAATTATAAATATTTACAACTGGTTTGGAAATTTTATAATTGGGTTTTTAGTCTCCTGAATCTTGTAACACACAGTATTTATCACTTGCACTTAACACTGCACACCCATTTAACACACGTCATACATTTTTGCCTTTTTCTCGCCACTATTTACTGGCTCTGGTCTAATGTGTTTATATGCAATTACATTTTTATAGCAAATACTGTACCCTGAATTATTTAGTTACAAAATATTTATACTTTCTTAGATTATTGACATAGAAATTTATACACTTAAGATTTTTAACCTGGTTTATCTTGTAATTATTGAACACATTTACCAAAATATTCATCCTCTACACAAATATATTTACATCTCTGAATTCTAGACATAATTTCACATTATCTGTGTGCTACATAAGTGTTTTGTTTTAATTATCTTTACCCCTTTTTTGTTGTTTTCTACTTTATATTCACAATACTCTTTGAATTATATCTACATACTTTTACTTTAATATGACATTAAATTTTCATTATTACATGCTTCGTTGAAATGTGGTTACAGTTTACTAAGAAAATCTTCTTCTTCCCCTTTAAACATTTATTTTTTTGTCCAGAGTTTATTTCTCTTTTTTTATGACATATATACATAGATAACCCTCTTACATTCCAATACTTTGTTCTGAAGTTCAGCTTTAACTATCCTGGATTTGCTTTGTTTATTTTTTTTATTTTTTTTATTTTTAGCTGTCATTGATATACCCTTTCCTGGATCAAATTGTCTATGGCTAAGCATTACTCGTAGCTGTATCGTAACCTTCCAAAATCTGTTCATGAATAACTTCTTAAAGGATTCATATGAAATTTCACCCCATGATACCATTTGTAACCAATCTAAAGTTTTCTGGTCCAAACCTCTTTTAACAACTGTCATTTTCAATTCTTCCGGTATCTTTTTAATTTGAGAGTATTCTGACAAGTCTGTAATAAACTGTACTAGATTGGAGTTTTCATTTTGAACAGCTTGGTACTTGTTAATTTCAGAAGTTAGTTTTTGATCCAAATTTATAGACAAAACTTTAACTTCTTCGGACAACTTATTTCTTTGTGTTTCCGATTCCCTCTTAATTTCAGATATCTCCGCTCTGAAATTAACTTGCACCTGAATTAAATCTGCATTCATCTCTCTTAGCTCACTTGAAATGCTACTCATTCGACTTCCTAACTCTGTACATTTATCACTAACATGTTCAAAGTTGGTATCAACCTCACTTTTTTGGATAGATATTTCCCTGCTCATGTCTGACATTTTCTTTGAAACTTTCCCTATCTCATTTGCTATTATTTCCTGCTTTTCATATCTCATTCTTATCATACTACTATCTAGCACCATAAATTTCTTTTCAATTTCTTCCCTGTTTTGATCTAATTTATGCTCTAATTTCTCATTACTCTTACCAATTTCTTCCCTTAATTGATCTGTAATACTCTTACCAATATCTTCCCTCAATTCGCTATTATTCTTTTCCATATTCTGAGTTAGTTTTTCTAATTTCTCATTATTATTATCCATATTCCTTTCTAATCGATCTGTAAAATTTCTCAGCATTTCCATCATCATACTAGCATCAAAATTAACATTTCCTGCTATTCTATTCTGACTTTCTTCACTAACATTTCCTCCCTCAATCCTACATTGTTTGAGCTATTTTCCGTAACCTGTATTGAATTACAGCTAACTGTTACATTATCCCCTTCCATAATTGTTTCTTCTGTATTATTAGTGGACATTGTTTTCTTAATCCTACCACTTCTTAACAACATTTAATTTCTCAAAATCTTTTTTTTTAGGATACAAAAAAATTACAGTTTTCTAACCTTTATGATGCTATCTGATGATGTTGTTTTGATGTTCAGCTTCCTGCCCCTCTCCCCTAGATGTATATGTCGCCTCTGCGTCGTACTACGATGGATCTGCGTCGTCTCGCTGTTTTGGTGTCGTGGTTGAATTCCCCTGTTTCCTTCTATTTCGTAGTTACTGTTGTCCACTCATCCGCGTCGTAGGTCGTTCTTGTGGTTGTTTCTGGAATCTGCGTCTTGTAGTTAATTTCACTGCTCCATTCGCTCCACGTCCTGATTCCTTCGTCCCTTCCTGGTTATTTCGCTCCTTCCTGGTTAATTCGCCCCTTCCTGGTTATTTCGCCCCACGTTCTGGGTGCCAATTTGAAGTAGATTATATTTGTAGTAGTTGGAAGATGCTTCAGTCTTTATCTACACAACGTATGGGAGCCAATTTGTCGCGGTAACTTCGTGTTATCTATTGCTGAGCGCCTGTTATTGTTTTACTAGTTTGAATGTTGGGTTCTTTGTCCTCCGGCTAGCTATTATTACTACTCAGTCGAGCATATCTCTTAAACAGGGTGTGTAAACGGAAATGAGTTTTTACTAAAGATAACACTGATAAAAGAATTTGTTTTTACACTTTTATTGCCGTCACCTTCAATTAATTTCACACATTGACTCTTGATACACGCCCGACTGAAACTGTTATATTTTCTAATATCTCTATAATCACTTATTTACTGCACGTTATTAATTCGCGTATTTCACATTTATAACAAACTTTAAGACGTGAGAGATTCTGTAGAATTGCGCGACGTATAACGCGTGAACGATTCTCTTAAACTGTGCGACGTATAACCTTTGTATGATTCTATTGGACTGAGCGACGTTTACCTCGTGAATTATTCTGTCAAACTGTACGTTACCCGTCTCTGGCACGGAATTTATACTCCCTCACCCTAATATGCCTGAATATTATAACAGAGCTGCTATTGGTTAATAAAACGCGTCAACATTAGCGTCTATATTTATATCAAATCAAAATTACGAACACATATGCTCTAGGCAAAATATTCCCTCCATTTCTACAGAAAAGCGCGCTAATCTGACGTCATTTGCTTGCCTCTTATAATTGATAAACAACTCACCCCCTCGCTCATTGTTACACGCTCCTATTTTCAGTTTCAGTGAGGTCGTGTAAACTTATTTCCTAACAATGCTTATAATTAACAAACATATCAAATCATTGTCATAGAATAATGCTAATTTGCACTACAATCACTCTGGCATTCACAGTGTTGTGATATAAAGTACTGCGTCATATGCCCCACTAGAAACATAATTATAAATATTTACAACTGGTTTGGAAATTTTATAATTGGGTTTTTAGTCTCCTGAATCTTGTAACACACAGTATTTATCACTTGCACTTAACACTGCACACCCATTTAACACACGTCATACATTTTTGCCTTTTTCTCGCCACTATTTACTGGCTCTGGTCTAATGTGTTTATATGCAATTACATTTTTATAGCAAATACTGTACCCTGAATTATTTAGTTACAAAATATTTATACTTTCTTAGATTATTGACATAGAAATTTATACACTTAAGATTTTTAACCTGGTTTATCTTGTAATTATTGAACACATTTACCAAAATATTCATCCTCTACACAAATATATTTACATCTCTGAATTCTAGACATAATTTCACATTATCTGTGTGCTACATAAGTGTTTTGTTTTAATTATCTTTACCCCTTTTTTGTTGTTTTCTACTTTATATTCACAATACTCTTTGAATTATATCTACATACTTTTACTTTAATATGACATTAAATTTTCATTATTACATGCTTCGTTGAAATGTGGTTACAGTTTACTAAGAAAATCTTCTTCTTCCCCTTTAAACATTTATTTTTTTGTCCAGAATTTATTTCTCTTTTTTATGACATATATACATAGATAACCCTCTTACATTCCAATACTTTGTTCTGAAGTTCAGCTTTAACTATCCTGGATTTGCTTTGTTTATTTTTTTTATTTTTTTTATTTTTAGCTGTCATTGATATACCCTTTCCTGGATCAAATTGTCTATGGCTAAGCATTACTCGTAGCTGTATCGTAACCTTCCAAAATCTGTTCATGAATAACTTCTTAAAGGATTCATATGAAATTTCACCCCATGATACCATTTGTAACCAATCTAAAGTTTTCTGGTCCAAACCTCTTTTAACAACTGTCATTTTCAATTCTTCCGGTATCTTTTTAATTTGAGAGTATTCTGACAAGTCTGTAATAAACTGTACTAGATTGGAGTTTTCATTTTGAACAGCTTGGTACTTGTTAATTTCAGAAGTTAGTTTTTGATCCAAATTTATAGACAAAACTTTAACTTCTTCGGACAACTTATTTCTTTGTGTTTCCGATTCCCTCTTAATTTCAGATATCTCCGCTCTGAAATTAACTTGCACCTGAATTAAATCTGCATTCATCTCTCTTAGCTCACTTGAAATGCTACTCATTCGACTTCCTAACTCTGTACATTTATCACTAACATGTTCAAAGTTGGTATCAACCTCACTTTTTTGGATAGATATTTCCCTGCTCATGTCTGACATTTTCTTTGAAACTTTCCCTATCTCATTTGCTATTATTTCCTGCTTTTCATATCTCATTCTTATCATACTACTATCTAGCACCATAAATTTCTTTTCAATTTCTTCCCTGTTTTGATCTAATTTATGCTCTAATTTCTCATTACTCTTACCAATTTCTTCCCTTAATTGATCTGTAATACTCTTACCAATATCTTCCCTCAATTCGCTATTATTCTTTTCCATATTCTGAGTTAGTTTTTCTAATTTCTCATTATTATTATCCATATTCCTTTCTAATCGATCTGTAAAATTTCTCAGCATTTCCATCATCATACTAGCATCAAAATTAACATTTCCTGCTATTCTATTCTGACTTTCTTCACTAACATTTCCTCCCTCAATCCTACATTGTTTGAGCTATTTTCCGTAACCTGTATTGAATTACAGCTAACTGTTACATTATCCCCTTCCATAATTGTTTCTTCTGTATTATTAGTGGACATTGTTTTCTTAATCCTACCACTTCTTAACAACATTTAATTTCTCACAATCTTTTTTTTTAGGATACAAAAAAAATTACAGTTTTCTAACCTTTATGATGCTATCTGATGATGTTGTTTTGATGTCCAGCTTCCTGCCCCTCTCTCCTAGATGTATATGTCGCCTCTGCGTCGTACTACGATGGATCTGCGTCGTCTCGCTGTTTTGGTGTCGTGGTTGAATTCCCCTGTTTCCTTCTATTTCGTAGTTACTGTTGTCCACTCATCCGCGTCGTAGGTCGTTCTTGTGGTTGTTTCTGGAATCTGCGTCTTGTAGTTAATTTCACTGCTCCATTCGCTCCACGTCCTGATTCCTTCGTCCCTTCCTGGTTATTTCGCTCCTTCCTGGTTAATTCGCCCCTTCCTGGTTATTTCGCCCCACGTTCTGGGTGCCAATTTGAAGTAGATTATATTTGTAGTAGTTGGAAGATGCTTCAGTCTTTATCTACACAACGTATGGGAGCCAATTTGTCGCGGTAACTTCGTGTTATCTATTGCTGAGCGCCTGTTATTGTTTTACTACTTTGAATGTTGGGTTCTTTGTCCTCCGGCTAGCTATTATTACTACTCAGTCGAGCATATCTCTTAAACAGGGTGTGTAAACGGAAATGAGTTTTTACTAAAGATAACACTGATAAAAGAATTTGTTTTTACACTTTTATTGCCGTCACCTTCAATTAATTTCACACATTGACTCTTGATACACGCCCGACTGAAACTGTTATATTTTCTAATATCTCTATAATCACTTATTTACTGCACGTTATTAATTCGCGTATTTCACATTTATAACAAACTTTAAGACGTGAGAGATTCTGTAGAATTGCGCGACGTATAACGCGTGAACGATTCTCTTAAACTGTGCGACGTATAACCTTTGTATGATTCTATTGGACTGAGCGACGTTTACCTCGTGAATTATTCTGTCAAACTGTACGTTACCCGTCTCTGGCATGGAATTTATACTCCCTCACCCTAATATGCCTGAATATTATAACAGAGCTGCTATTGGTTAATAAAACGCGCCAACATTAGCGTCTATATTTATATCCAATCACAATTACGAACACATATGCTCTAGGCAAAATATTCCCTCCATTTCTACAGAAAAGCGCGCTAATCTGACGTCATTTGCTTGCCTCTTATAATTGATAAACAACTCACCCCCTCGCTCATTGTTACACGCTCCTATTGTCAGTTTCAGTGAGGTCGTGTAAACTTATTTCCTAACAATGCTTATAATTAACAAACATATCAAATCATTGTCATAGAATAATGCTAATTTACACTACAATCACTCTGGCATTCACAGTGTTGTGATATAAAATACTGCGTCATTTTGACGCTCCTTACACCAAGCGAGACATCGTTTGGCATTTCCTGCGTGATGTGTGGCTTATTAACAGCCACTTGACCATGGAATCCAAGGTTTCTCACCTCACGCCTAACTGTCATAGTACTTGGACTGGATCCTGATGCAGTTTGATTCCTGTGTGATGGTCTGGATAGATGTCTGCCTATTACTCTTTACGACCCTCTTCAAATGTTGGCGGTCCTCTGTCAGTCAACAGAGGAGGTCGGTTTGGAAATCTCGCGTGCAGACTTCTGACACAAGTGACACCCAATCACCTGACCATGTTCGAAGTCCGTGAGTTCCACGGAGCGTCCCATTCTGCTGTTTCACGATGTCTAATGACTACTGAGGTCGCGGATAATGAGTACGAGGCAGTAGGTGGCAGCACAATGCACCTAAGATGAAAAGCGTATGTTTGTATGTGTGTCCCGATACTTTTGATCACATAGTGTATACCCACGCAATAGAGAACTGTTATGCAAAAATTGATTAATTGGCGCATACAACGTACCACATGAGGGGCTCAGTAATAAGTATCTCGGTTTTCACTTAATTTAAAACCACAAAGCCGAAACTGTTAGGTAATTAGCAATTCTTGCTCATTTCTGTATAAATTAGCTAAATTATAACTATTGTAAATGGCCTGAAAGACTGAAGGAAGAAAAGAGAAAGTGGTAATTTTAAAATGGAAAGAAGAAACACGACTTGAAATAACCACACGAAGGCAAGTGAAAGTGATGAAGGAGTATTTAACAGTCATGCTTAAGTAGTAGATAGTTGTAGATTTTTGCTGTTGTTATTTTGGAACGCTTATTTGGAATCTAGTATTTTTGGGACTAGAGCGGTCAGATCTGTTGCTCAAAATAACAATTTTTCCCACTAATATCTCTTAAAGGAATGTTGCATTCAGAGTGAAGCTAGAAGCGATCTGACCAAAGTTTAGCAGAAGCAGTGACAAATTGCTAATATATTAAAAAAGGATAACAGAAAGATGCTTAAGGAGGGTAATATAAGGTGTAGGCTTACTTCGAGATCGTTACGATGTGGTTCTAAACCTTTAAACGCTGTTTTCTGGCTATTCTTCTGGTATTTTAATATTTTTTTAAGATCCTCCTTACTATTTAATTTCTGTCATGCCCTTCTGAAGCTTTCAGAATGTATTTTTATGGGCAGTTTAAGCTTAGTTACTATAGTAGCCTTTTTATGTTGTTCTTCGCATACTAATGTAAAAAGTATCTGCTGTATTACATTCACATGCCTTTCTCTACCCATTCTTCAACGAACTATTATTAAAAGTTTGTTCTTCTACTTACTTCGTGTTAATCAAGATAAAAGTTTGCAGAAATTGTGTTATTGCATATTTCCTTGGGGAAATACAGCAGACTTAAGCAATAATCAAATATTTTAAGAGCGGAGCGCTGTGTGATGGCTTTGAAATTCCGTTCTCTCCGCATGGTCAAGAGAGAGAGAGAGAGAGAGAGAGAGAGAGGGAGAAGAAAACCAAAACTGATTTTACTCCTGAGAAAAGTATAAGTACTGACATTCAAACTAATAATAAGGATTATAGTGTCCCGAAATGCTTAACACCCAAGATTATTTTCTTAAACAGAGATTGTGTGCTTTAATGATATATACATGTTTTATGTAGTAAGATTTTCTCTCTTTGGTATGAAAACATCTTAAACATGTGGTATTTTAATCATAATCATTGCAGCCAATTTTCAGAAAATAAAAAGTTTCGAAACCTTTTTCATGCAAAAGTAGTTTAAGGTGGGAGATTTTCTTGAAAATCTTCATATTGCAACCTTAGAAAAACTTAAATACCAAGTTTATTTTCGTTGTAGAGTTATGGTGTTAACACACACACACACAGACATGCACATACACAGGAAACCTTTTTTTTCAGGGGGCCTTAAAACAAGCATGCACTTCCGGTGAAATCTCTGTGTCGGATTTTTGGGTGGAATAAAATACTTCCTCTACTTAATGTAACTACGTAGAAGAGAAAGTAACAAAACACATATTTTGGTAGAAAAAGTTTAAATATCAACATTTGTGGATTCAAATACACTATGTGATCAAAAGTATCCGGACACCCACACAAACATACGTTTTTCATCTTAGGTGCATTCTGCTGCCACCTACTGCCTGGTACTCAGTAGTCATTAGACAGTGTGAAACAGCAGAATAGGACGATCCGTGGAACTCACGGACTGCAAATGTGGTCAGGAGATTGGGCGTCACTGTGTCAGAAGTATGTACGCGAGATTTCCACATTCCTAAACATCCCTAGGTCCAATGTTTCTGATGTGATAGTGAAGTGGTGGAAACGTGAAGCACAAAAGCGTACAGGCCGACCTCATTTGTTGACTGACAGAGGACCGCCAACATTTGAAGAGGATCGTAAAGAGTAATAGGTAGACATCTAATCAGACCATCACACAGGAATTCCAAACTGCATCAGGATCCACTCCAAGTGCTATGACAGTTAGGCGTAAGGTGAGAAACCTTGGATTCCATGGTCGAGCGGCTACTCATAAGCCACACATCACGCAGGAAAATACCAAACGACGCCTCGCTTGGTGTAAGGAGCGTCAACATTACACGATTGAACAGTGGCAAAACGTTGTGTGGAGCGACGAATCACGGTACACAATATGGCGATCCAATGGCAGGGATGGCTATGGCTATGGCGAATGCCTGGTGAACGTCATCTGCCAGCGTGTGTAGTGCCAACAGTGAAATTCGGAGGAGGTGGTGGTGTTATGGTGTGGTCGTGTTTTTCCTGGAGGGGGCTTGCACCCCTTGTTGTATTGCGTGGCACGATCACAGCGCAGAACTACATTGATATTTTAAGCACCTTCTTGCTTCCCACTGTTGAAGAGCAATTCGGGGATGGCGATTGCATCTTTCAACACGATCGAGCACCTGTTCATACTGCACGGACTGTGGCGGAGTGGTTACACGACCATAACATCCCTGTAATGGACTGGCCTGCACAGAGTCCTGACATGAATCCTATAGAACACCTTTGGCATGTTTTGGAACGCCGACTTCATGCCAGGCCTCACCGACCTACATCGATACCTCTCCTCAGTTCCGCACTCCGTGAAGAATAGGCTGCCATTCCCCAAGGAACCTTTCAGCACCTGACTGAAAGTATGCCTGCGAGAATGAACGCTGTCATCAAGGCTAAGGGTGGCCCAACACTATATTAACTTCCAGCATTACCAATGGAGGGCGCCACGAACTTGTATGTCATTTTCAGCCAGGTGTCCGGATACTTGATCACGTAGTGTATATTCAAATATATTCAGCAGACTGCAAAGCCCAAAGCCCATTAATTATATATGTTTGCAGCACTAATTCACTAAATATTAGTTCAAAAAGAGAAATAAAAACTGAAGCCTAAGTACGATTTTGTATAAGCGTATGTAAGAGGTAATTACAGCGTTATTAGCTACCATACTGTTTGAGTTACAGAATTCACTTCTGGTATGACGCACATCCTAATGACATAACTCTGATAAAAATTGTAAACGTTCGTTGCAAAACGTTGTGTATTATGACGAGTGTATAAAATTATTTTTTCAGTACTAAATATTTAGGACAGTTTTACTTGTATCCTGCTAATAAGCTTCTCAAGAAAAATCGCCAGAATCAGAACTATTTCGCAAATGAATACATTTAGTGGCAGTACAATCGCTCGAAATTCAATGTAATTTCGTTTATTGGAGGTAAAAACCTTTCATTATTTACCGTGCTGTGAATGCAGGTTATGAATCAATTATACATGTTATTTTGTTTATTATGGACGAAATAGAAGTTATCGAAAACTGTACACAGACTATGAAATGAAGGAGCGTAACAACTGCCCTTCATACCTGACTTAGTTTTAAAGCAACGAATTTATTTTACTGTGCAATGAATGAAGGCATAACATCATTTAGAAATGTTTAATACAAACGAGAGCAGCATTATCAAAACCGGAGTAAATATACCAGCGCTAGAGTCATTTGGAGCTGTCTTCTACAAAAAAAATCTGCTGTGTTACACTCACATGACTTTCTCTACTCTTGTACAAACTTTTTTTATAAACACTTATTCTCCATAGGCTACTTGTTAATCCAGATGTTAATCTTATTGCTAATTTTCCAGTAGATGCAAGGGGAATATGGTAGGCTTTAAACAATAGTCAGATATTTTAACGCTGGTTGCTATGTGGCGCATTCCATTCTCTTTGCATGTCCAGGATATAAAAAAATGAATAACGAATTTGAGAAAAAGTATAAGTATTGGAAAATTTAAGGGAATAACAAGCAATATCTTGAAAACGGTTCACTCAACAAAAGAAATGTATATGACATAAATTGTGTATTTTAACGCGAACTACATTATTCGTGGATTAAAATTTGCCTATCTCTTATGGTTTACCAGTTATGCAAAAGTCGTTCACAATGAAGAATACTTTTGGAGACATTCCCAGAAAATTCGGGATATACATTTCATTTCTCATGATAATATCTTAAACATATGATATTTTATTCAAAATCGTTAGAGCCATTTTTGAGAAAATTAAAATTTTCGAAAAATGTTCCATGTAAAGGGTAGTCTGGGGTGGGGGGATTTTCTTGAAAACCTTCGTGTCGCATCTCTGGAAGATACTGAACCTAAATATCAAGTTTGGTGTTTATCCGACTGTTCGTTTCTGAGTTATGTTGTTCACAGACAGACACACAGACACACAGACACACACACACACACACACAGACACACACGGACATGTTTCCAAAAATGCGTTTGTTGGATTCAGGGCATCTCAAAACATGTATTTCCGGTGAAATCTCGGTATCGAATTTTTGGGTGGAATACAATACTTCCCCTACTTACTATACGTAGTAGAGAAAGTAATAAGTAACGAATTCCCAATTGAGAAAAAGTATAGGTATTGGAAAATTTAAGGAAATAGCAAGCAATATTTCGAAAATGGTTCACTCAACAACAAAAAAATGTATATGACATAAATTGTGTATTTTAACGGGATCTACATTTTTTGTGTAGTAAAATTTTGTCTATCTCTTATGGTTTACCTGTTATGGAAAAGTCGTTCACAATGAAGAATACTTTTGGAGACATTCCCAGAAATTTCAAGATATACGTTTTATTTGTCATGAAAGTATTTTAAATATATGATATTTTAATCAAAATCGTTAGTCATTTTTGAGAAAGTTAAAATGTTCGAAAAATGTTCCATGTAAAGAATAATCTGGAGTGGGGGAATTTTCTTGAAAACCTTTGTGTCGCATCTCTGTAAGATACTGAACCTAAATACCAACTTTGGTGTTTATCCGACTGTTCGTTTCTGAGTTATGCTGTTTACAGACAGACACACAGACACACACAGGCACACACACAGACAGACACACAGACACACACAGGACATGTTTCCAAAATGCTTTTTTTGGATTCAGGGGGTCTCAAAACATGTATTTCCGGTGAAATCTCTGTATCGAATTTTTGGGTGGAATAGAATACTTCCCCTGCTTACTATACGTAGTAGAGAAAGTAAAAATGAATAACGAATTTGGGAAAAAGTATAAGTATTGGAAAATTTAAGGGAATAACAAGCAATATCTCGAAAACGGTTCACTCAACAAAAGAAATGTTTATGACATAAATTGTGTATTTTAACGCAATCTACATTTCTTGTGTAGTAAACGTTTGTCTATCCCTTATGGTTTACCAGTTATCAAAAGTCGTTTACAATGAAGAATACTTTTGGAAACATTCGACATGTACGTTTCATTTGTCATGAAATTATCTTAAACATGTGACATTTTAATCAAAATCTTTAGAGCCATTTTTGAGAAAATTAAAAATTTCGAAAAATGTTCCATGTAAAGGGTAATCTGGGGTGGGGGATTTTCTTGAAAACCTTCGTGTCGCATCTCTGTAAGATACTGAACCTAAATACCAAGTTTGGTGTTTAACCGACTGTTCGTTTCTGAGTTATGCTGTTCACAGACACACAGACACACACACACCTTGACATGTTTCCAAAAATCCCTTTTTTGGATTCAGGGGGTCTCAAAACATGTATTTCCGGTGAAATCTCGGTATCGAATTTTTGGGTGGAATACGATACTTCCCCTATTTTACTATACGTAGTAGAGAAAGTAAAAATGGATATTAATATTTATTTTTAGGTTTGTCACTTTAGTATGTTGCTGTTAATGTTGAGTAAATTTATTTTAAACATTATTATATTAACAAATTTTCTAATATTGGAAATCTTGAACTCATGCTTTTATTATTTCTCAATTTGTTTCCCTGTTTTTGTTTATATTTATTCCAGGAATAGTTTCAAGTCCATCACAGAATAAAACCCTGCGAAATCACAATAATATACAAATAATCATGTATTTATGAGCCGACAGTAACTCCCTGCGCTTCAAAAATAGCATCACGTTTTAGATTACTGCGGGACCCCCAAACTTGCTTATATCAATTAAGTACGTTGTTTTAAAACTGAATATATTATGACGGCATGTTGGCGTTGTGTGCTACTATAATATAACACATAGAATAATAATATAATGTAATACTTTTTAGACACTGTAGAAACCAAGGCATGTAAAAATGAAAGTGTTAAGTATGGATTTAATATACCCAGCTGGATGAAAAGACTGAAGAAAATGAACAACTTTTCTAAACGGAAATGATTATAGAACGCCCTATGAAAATGTTGGACTCTGAGGTTGGTATCCTGGAATGTAGAAGAAGAGAGACAATGATATAATATAACCGAGTGGGATGACTCGCATTCGGGGGGTTCGTTTTTCGTTGGACCGACCATTCTGATCTTTTTTGCTGTTTTCCCTGGCTAGTAGGCGAATGCTGGGCTTGATTATGTCATGCTGCGAATTTTGCTGTCCTCAATTTCCTGTCATTTTATTTCTTTATCATGTTTCAGGGTCAAAGGAGGCGGGTGAGTCGCGTGGCAATGAGGTTTGCTTGAGGGACTATCTGTCCTGGCGTTCCTCTCCGTGGGGAGTGGTAGGCCTTGAGAAGGGGCGCTGGCGCTGGCTTTGGAGTCTGGAGACTGCGTCCGAGCCTGCCGTCCAGAATCTGGTCGCCCTCTGTGCCCTTCACTTCAACCCTTCTGCTTGAACGCTTCCAGAAGCAAAATAGGCCTTCATGTGCGCTTCTTAATGGGACTTATAAATGACCCTTCAGCGAATGTGGAAGGGAAAATGAAGCCTCCCAGTATTTACTATGTGAGTGAAGGCTTTGCCTTTGTCTTCTTAGGCTCCTTTTTCTTGGAATCTGAGGATGTATAATGGCAAGTATCAAGGACGTGGTTCGCTTTATCGGAACCAGTGGATTTGAGTGATAGCCCAGTTTAAGAGGCACAACGGGTTCTAAGAGCATACGTGCAAGCTTCAAAAGAGGCCACTCATTTCAACACCACCACCACCACCACCACCACCATCATATAAGCTTGAGTGCCGAAAATTCCCTTCCCTTCATGATAGTCATAATATAATATACGTGGGGAATGGGAAGCTGACGATTTCAAAAGCTAACTTAAAGGTAGCAAACGCAAATTAGGACTTACTTCTTGTAAATATGCCGTAGAACACATCACGTCATCTCTTCAAACATCAGATAGCATGCACCAGAGGTAGTGAAAAAGGGACTCGCAGGCGCGCTTCCCTTCTGGCAAGCTGTACATTTGCTTTTCGCATATTACTGAAGAGGGTGGAGCACGTGTTGCATATTGTGACCCCCGGAAGGAAAGCATTTTTATCACCCCCGCCATATTAATAGAATCGTAGCAAATCTTTTGATTGAGCATATCTCACTACTCTTTGATATTCTGACGGAGAATTAGGGGCCCGTCGTTTCAAAAACTGGGTGTCACGACAAGGAGAGTATCAAACGCTATAGGTCGAGAGAATTCATTTAGTAGCGAAGGCCATATGCAAAAAGTAATTCAGTTTTAATAGTAGGGTTTTCAACTTTCAATGCGTTTCAAGCAGGCAGTCAATGACACGTCCAATCTAGCCTAGTTTCGCAAGCATTTCTTCGCTATAGAATAATGTAGCGCTTGATTTCGTAGCTTCACGGTTAAAACCGACAGCTTTTAAGATAAATAATTATATGTATTCGGAATTTCAAGGTAGATTTCGGCATAAAGATTTTGGTACTTCTTTTGTTAGTGCGAGTTTCAGGTTATTTTAGTACTTTAGATCTGAACTCATTAATTCAATTTAGCCAGTGCGGTTAAAGTATGTTAAGTAATGAAAAAATAAGAAAGAGAGAGGAGTCTTCTGCAAATCGATTGAGTTAATTTCTTAGTTAAGACACGTATGTATTCCGTCACAATGCAAAAATGTGTGTACCATGTGTCATTTGGAAATTAATTTTTGGAACACTGCCTGTCGTTTGCTCTGAATTCAAATCATACGGAGAAAAAACACTCTCTCTCTCTCTCTCTCTCTCTCTCTCTGCAAATCAGTGACAGTGGGTCTTCTCCATAAGCAAGGAAGATGGCCGCCAAGTGAATATGAATCACAGAGGAGTCCCAGGACCCTTTGGCTGGCAGGCCCTCTACTGGATCAGAAGGCCGGTTAAGAACAGCAAACACGTTAGACTTGCCGCACTTTGCCCTCCCGCTAGGTTGGCAACGCTACGCTTGCGCGCGCGCCGGGAAGGAATCGATCGGCCGGCAGATGGCAGCAGGATAGGCCCGGCCCGAGACGGACTCGAGGACCCGCAGCACCAAATCGCAAGCAGGGGCGCCTGCTTGCTACGGCTATACGGTCGTCCAGCGAGCGGTCCACGAACCCTGTACAATCTCTTCGGTATGAGGCCATCATCAGAGTTCGGGGCGAGGTCCGCGAGTAAAGCGAGGATGGAGTAAGGAGTGGCGGGAGGGGCCAGGGAACCAGGGGGGAAGTGTGTGTGTCAGTGCAGTGAGGTGGGGTTGTTGTTTGTCGCGTGTTGTGCTGAGTGGTGTTGGTGCTGGTGGTGTTGTTGTGGTATATGGTGGTGTGCAGTGTGGAGAGTGGACCTCGAGTGACGCTGGAGGAGACTGCCCCCTACTGCTGGTGGCGGGACCTCGGCGCTCGCCCCACTTCGGCGGCGGGGACATGCCGTGATGGCAAGAGAGGTAAGGCCCAACATGTTGTGCGAATTCCTCCTACCTCCCCTCTGCCTAGAGTAGGCCGTGCTGTACGGCCACTTCCACGTTTCCGGCATCCCCTTTTCTCCGATTTACGAGAAGGAAGCCTTATACACACAACCATAACGGCCGGGATTCGAACCAAGCCTTATTTGTTGTTTGACACTGCGGGAACATTTCCCTTTGCTACGAAATAGGAATTTTAATGCATTTTTAGGCCATATCTTAAAAAAATTAAATAATAGCAGGACACAGTGGTGAGCAGCATTTTTCGACATCATTCTTGGGAGGGCTATTTAACTTTTAAACAAATATAAATGACAACACCGTTTTAATTATGTTTCTCCACCACCTAAAATTGTTTTCATACTGGCCAGGATATTTGTGAATAATTATATTCATGCAAGTGAAAAGATAAATGTGAGCGAGTGTGTGTGTTCGGGCCTGTACCTGTGCCTGTGCCTGTGTGTGAGCTTCATTCAGTATAAACTACAGTCAAATGTTCCACTGGGAAACAAACCCGAGCGAGATTGCGCTATAGTACCGCATAGAGTGAGAACGGAGATCAATGATTAATTACCAAAATATCGTGGTCAGATGGTAGAATCCAAAAGTTGTAGATATTTCCCATGTTCGGGTGTGTTCCATGGTGTAGGCAATGATCTAATCCATTTCATTGGGTATACTGCAATAACACTGGCAAGTCACATGCCCTATATAGAAGCAATCTGGAAATGAAATGCACCTACTGTTGCATATGACTTAAGTCACGAGGCTACCCTGGTATTTACAGATCTCGTGCCGATCTAATATCGTTAGATGTTTGTAGTAGAATTGTTAAGGCCCATTAATCCGTACTGCATCTTAGCACACGGATCATGACTTCCGGATGAAACAGTCAGGTATTAGTATTAACATAACATTGAGGGTTCATTATCCCCAATATTGCAGTCTTTTGAGGCTACTTGTGGACATATACAGACTACAACGAGGGCAGGACCCGCCCATTCACAAAGGAGCGCCTAGGAACTAAAAGGCAAAATGCATAAGTTGTGCATTTCTACACATTGTAGCATCCCTAACCTAGAATCATACGGCTATAGATTACCCACCTTGAGAAACTTGACCAATGGGCAAGGATTAATTGATTATCGTATCAGTTGCTTCAGCAGCCTATTTATTTCCGAGAAAAGACCATCTTTTAATCAAAATATTATTTAGATGAATAAACGCTTATTTACTGGGAGTCAAATATACGGAAACAAACAAACACTAAAAAAGTTTCTCCATGACAAATAGCTTTCGAATATTACCACATCTGTAGTTTTAAAGTATTCTAGTGTCTACAGTGATTTACCCAGAAATGTCTGCATTTCTTACCAAGCGTGCAATTTTTTGATTCACATTTGGGATCGAAGGCAAGAGTTTCTGACCTAAGAAGATTTTCACTCGGGAAATATCTTCTAGTGTAAATATAATTAACACACAGCTTTAATTCTTTTAATTTCATCCCCTGCTGCATGTTACATGGAAACGCCTTTGCATGTATGTATAAAAAGCACAATAGAAATGCATGTGCTACAGTTATTTAATTTTACCGCATACAAATAATTCGAAAGCTAATTCTGTATGCTTCTGGTATTACGGTGAACGGCTGGAATTTGAAAGCAACTAATTCTGGCGCTGGCATGTGGAGTGAAGAAAACCTCACGTTAAGTTAACCTAGATACCTGCATCTTCCAAATAGACCTGCGCCCTAACCAAAACAAGTGGCTATGCAGGGATGTTAAAACATAACCTTAGTGCACAGCAGGTTTACGTGAGCTGAGCTTAAGGATATTTTGTTCCATTCTCTCCCAGTGCTTAATACGAAGCTTTGGGACTTCGGAAATCGTTCAACACGATAGGATGGATAGAATTTCTTTGTGCGTTTAGGGATTTACAAGAA
Organism: Deroplatys truncata; assembly: GCA_030765065.1. Taxonomy (NCBI): domain Eukaryota; kingdom Metazoa; phylum Arthropoda; class Insecta; order Mantodea; family Mantidae; genus Deroplatys; species Deroplatys truncata. The sequence goes on from CM060978.1 coordinate 215,380,778, forward strand.
TGAGTTTTACTGATGCACGCCAGTATTTCTGGTACACTGTAGCAAAATTCTGTATACGTTAAATCTTTTATACAATCAAATACTTAGTGATTTTACTAAAAAAAATCGAAAAGATTAAGTATCCGTTTTCTGTCTACACACCTAAGATATGTGTGTCAAACAATTATGACTATATAAACTGTCTTATTCTTTTCTGTAAATTAAAGTTTATTTATTAAGGCATTTAAAGTAAAGCTGTTACACGGTAGAAAGGTATTCGGAATTTATTTTAAGAAAATGTTTGAGAAACTGTTAAAAATATATCATACATTTTTTTTACTTCTATTAAGGATTTAGACTAAACAAAGTGTGATCAACCCTAGTTGTGGGAAAATTTTAGGATTTTAAAATGTTTCATAGCAGAACATTAACGCTACCATATATCCTCGTCAGCTTTTCATAAAACTCAACTTTTTAAACGAAAAAAGAGGTTTGATGTTTTTACCCCATTTAAATTCATTACTAATAACTAAACGCAAATCAAAATTACAATGCAACAACCAGATTTATGAACAACAAATAATAAAATGTGTTCCTTATGGTATTCATCTTAATGCTCCACTGAAAAAACGGTAGAATGTGTCACAGACCCGCCCATAAATGTTGCTCAAACATTAAGCATGATTATTATTATTATTATTATTATTATTATTATTATTATTATTATTATTATTAGCCCCAATTCAGAGAAAAAAGTTATACCATAAATAATTTATAAAATTAATGCGCCCAAATTCCATTCATGTTTCTGTATACAAGGAACAAGAAAACATTTAATATTTTGGGAGCATTCGTATTCATAAAAACAAGGAAAAGAGTCGAATAAACATGAGGCGGGAAATTAATATTTTCAAATATATGTACATCTTAAAGGTGGTATAGTACAAGAGTATACACCCCATGTATAATTTGTTTCCTTTTGGCTTATAATATCTATAATACATTTAATAAAAGAATGACAATAAGTGCAATATATGCCTGGACATACTATGACAAAAGATTTGTCTTTCTTTGATCTGTTAGATAGGCTCTTCGGCACGTAATGGAAAAGTTCTGTTAAGAACATACTTTTTGACAACAAATGACTGCACAGTTGCCAATAATTTTGTCTATACGCTATTGATGTGCTATACCCAAGAAAGAAACAAGCAAAAGTATCAAAATAGATTTCCCAATATATTACAACATAAATTATTAAATATTCATATCCTGGAGGATGACAACTTTGGAACACTTTTCTGTTGTTTTGATAATGTACCAATTCTCAAAATACTTACTACTTCTTTTTAAATATCCAATCTATTACAAAAAGTAATAAACGGAATACTTTTCTCAAAGTCGAGGAAAAGGATATTACCCTCGATATTCAATGAATTTTATAAAAGCGCATAAACCTAATATATAACATTAATACAACTACTTGGAGCTTGATTAATGCTTTATAATAGAAATCAAAGATTTAGCTTCCTGAAGTTGAAACAGGGGATATTACTTCGCGAGGCGGTAACCAGCGCCATATCGACCAAAGGATGGCTCTACTCCCGGTTGCATGAGGTTTTATACTGGAAAGGCTGATGGCGCCTTTCATAGGGCGTGATCCCCATATTTCTCCACTGTAGGCAGTTCTTGGTTAGACATAATAAGTAAGGTATAAAATCAAGCTAGAATATGAGAATGTCAATAGATACTCGTGCACACTAGAAGTAAATTAACAATTTAATTCCATATATATATTTACAAAATATTGACAAAAGGAAATTAGTAAGACGTGGTGAAGTGCTTTAGTATTGCTTCAGCCGTGAAAGACATGTTAGGGTTATGAAGTTTCGCTTCCTGTGGAAATCATTTTTCAATATTAGAAAACCGATTACAAACTGTTTAAAGACGTGTGCAGCATTACTATTCAAACGTAGAAGAAATACAATTAAAACAATATTTATGAATCAGAGCGTTGATTTACCGCAGAAAGCAAATGCAAGGTCCCAATATTACTTCTTTCATTATTTGCTTTTTGTGTTGAATTAGTTGAGTCTGTGAAGCTGAAACTTGTGTCCGTTTCTTCAGAGTGAGAAGGTTGGGGTGCATTATGAGATTAAAGTTTTTAAAACTCAATCATTATAGTTTTTGCCTGCAGCGTTTTGGATTGACACACAAAAAAGACTTTTTTCTCAAAATGTTAAAAGCAAGGACATTAAAGGACTGTTTTAAATAAACTTGCTTCAATAATTATGATGTTCTAACTTTCCATACAATAAATTTCGCTTACTTGATTAATTTTTTGGATTTGATCTGTCTTGGTATTAAATTTTTTATGATTATTATCTGGCAGAACGTATTACATAAAGCTTTAGCTTTACTTACATGAGTGTAAACATTTATGGAAAAATTCTGCATTAGTCAGGTTTACTGCTTATTTTAGTGTTATAAAAAGTATAATAGTGTGGCTAACAAGTGATTTGCTGTCAACCACCCCAAGATTATTGACTGAAATACAAGAGTTTCCTCTAAATGTTTTGTACACAGCAAATAAAATAACACATGTTGATGTTATATCTAACAAAAACGAAATAATAAGCTAATTATACAACTTTACTCTTGCTGCTTTTTAAGGTAGCACCATATTCTTATCGATTTATCATTTGAAACTGTTTAGAAATTCCTTAGAGGTGAAGCTAATTAGCATTTGAGATATTTATGATTGAGACATTACTGTAATTTCTAAGTAACCTTTCCTTACGCCACAATTATGTTATAATTATCTTATACATCGAAAACAAAGCAATGTTAGAGAAATGAAAATAGAATAGAGGCATAGGCTTAGAATAGCATTAAATAGTCCAGTTATTATTCACAACAGATGATTCTTAAATTGTTTTGAATTCTGACTGCAATAGTACCGAGACATATTCTTTGCCTTGCGGAAGACGGAGACGCCGCCTTACTGAGGTTACAATTTTGAGGTTAGGTGTATGTTTCATACCGCAGAAACAAAGGAAAACCGTGTAACGATGCAAACAACGCTTTTCTTTGTTGAAAAAAGTTCCTGATCCAACAGTATGTTTGTATTGGTCTAAATATAGGCTACCTTGCAGTAATATCGCATTTTGCTAATAACGGTCTATTATATCTCCACTAAACGTCCGAACAGAATAGTTAACATATTTTAACCTCAAAATTGTCTTTTATCATTCAGAAGCAATCAATATCCCATGTATGTGTGTGTGTGTGTGCGTGCGTGCGTGCGTGCGTGCGTGAAAGGGAGAACTAACAGTGTTACCATTTATTCCTGATGAAAGGAGAGCTAAAGGGTTCAAATGAAATGAGCTTTATCCCAAGATGGTTTTTACTGGTTAGAAGAGACAAAAAGAAAATTGTTTATAATACGTACTTAATCATTATAGCTAAATTTATTCAAAGAAATTTCATATTTGAGGCTACTATTTACAGAACTAAATGCACTCAATTTACCTTTTTGAAGATTATCAAACATTTCGAGTACATCTTTATAACTTGAACATACTGCCAATTCTAACAATAATTTCAATCCTAAGCAGTTACGTCAACCGATGAAACACTACTACAGTCTTGTATAAGTACTTCAAAGATATTTGTTTTGATGGTGACGGTGATTATGCATACAAATTTACAAGCAGTGACATTTTTGTATGCAGTATTTGCCTGTGAAGTAATGTTTACTATTTTTGTTTCAAATCTGCCACATTAATAGGATTTAATTCATATTTTCTAAATTATATCCATGTTAATGATTTTATGCAACAAAAAGCAGGTATAATCCATCTTCATAATATCGCAAATAAGCTCCCTTCATTGCAAAGTATTACAGAATGTTATCTCTGCCGCCAACTTCAGTTCTTTTTTCTGTCGTGTCAGTTACAGAATTATTTATACTTATACAGTCATCATACATAGTTGTTTTTGAAAATCGATCACATTAAACGTTTTACTTAGCATGCAGCATTCCATACAGGTAATTCTGGTAGTTTAATGAGTAGAAAAGCCCACAAATATTTACCCGATATAACCCGATTTTTACCTGACGACAAAGGAAAATCCTGAAAAATCCTCTGCCACATTGGCAGGTACACGGAACTGAACCCAGACCTTCCGAATTCGAGACTTGGAGCTACTGCCTGAGCCATCTCGCTCGGTTATTCCTGTGTTGGGTTCAACGTTGGGCTTAGATATAACTTTGAAACGTACATCACTCTCTAATTCATACATTCCATACCGTAAGTAAGGCAAGGAAGAACCTTTATTGCCTGAGGGATCTTTTAGGTGACAAGCCAGCCCACTTATCACTAGACCGCAGAGGCAAGCGAGACAATAATACCATTATGTACAGAAAATTGGAAGATTAATTATTGCTCATCAGTTCCACATTAAAATACTAAAGGTGCCTGAGAACCTCTTTCGTTTATTAATATTTATTTTGAGCTGATTTCCGCGGGAGCTTCATTAACTATACTAAAAGAATATAACCTAAAAAAATCTGATGTGTTACACTCACAAGACTTTCTCTGCTCTTGTACAAACTATTTTTACAAACGCTTATTCTCCATATGCTTCATGTTAATCGAGATATCGAGATGTTAATCTTATTGCTAATTTTCTTGTAGATGCAACGGAATTGGTAGGCTTTAAGCGAGAGTCAAATATTTTAAGAGCTGGTTGCTATGTCGAGTATTCCATTCTCTTCAAGCAATATCTCGAAAATGGTTTACTCAAAACAAATGTATATGACATAAATTGTGTACTTTAAGGCGATCTATATTTTTTGTGTAGTAAACTTTTGTCTATCTGTTATGGTTTACCAGTTATGCGAAAGTCGTTCACAATGAAGAATAACTTTGGAGACATTCCCAAGAAATTCGAGACATACATTGTATTCGTCATGAAAATATGTTAAATATACGATATTTTAATTAAAATCGTTAGAGCCATTTTAAAGAAAATTAAAATGTACGAAAAATTTTCCATGTAAAGGATAATCTGGGGTGGGGGGATTTTCTTGGAAACCTTCGTGTCGCATCTCTGGAAGATACTGAACCTAAATACCAAGTTTGGTGTTTATCCGACTATTCGTTTTTGAGTTATGCTGTTCACAGACAGACAGACAGACAGACACACAGTTTCCAAAAATACCTTTTTTGGATTCAGGAGGCCTCAAAACATGTATTTCTGGTGAAATCTTGGTATCGAATTTTTGGGTGGAATGCAATACTTCCCCTACTTACTATACGTAGTAGAGAAAGTAATATGCCCTCTATAAAAATAAAAAATAAATACTTCATACTTTCTGGACGCAGTTCTTTATCTGCAATTGAAATGACATCACAATGATGTAGTGACCTTATCATCCCTCTTAAAGGTTTAATTGATTTTGCTGTTACGGCATGCAGTGGAACGATTTACAATAAATCGACCATTGCAGTAGTGTATTTTTAACGTTTCTGTGAGGTAGAAGCGTTAGCAAACTTTTTCATGATCTGTTGTTATCATGATCCTGTGATCATCATCCCACGAGGTTTAGACCGTTGTGATCTGTTCCGGCTCCAAATTATAATTGCTGAACCCAACTTTTCAATGATCTTCCTTGAAATATTCTGCCTGCACGTTTGTATTTGAATATTTTGAAGGTAAGCCTACTCTCGTCCATTCTAGATAAATGCTCGTATAATTTTTGCTTGTATTGTACTATTTTGGTTTCTAATTTAAAAATATTTAGGCTATGCAAGTATATTCGTTACTTTCATACTTTCTCTACTGCTTACCTATAACGAGAAGTGGAGGTATTCATTCCACCCAAAAGTTGGATATCAATATTTCGCCCAAAATGCGTATTTTGAGATCCCTGAATTCAAGAAAAAGGCCCACGTGTGAATATAATTAAAAAACGATACATATAATAAATATAAAACTTGGTATTTAAGTTCACCATCTTCTAAGGGTGCGACATGAACATTTCCAAGAAAATTCCCCTACCCAAAACTACCCTTCACGTAGAATAAATTTTGTTGTTTTTTATTTTCTCAAAAACGAATCTAATGCTTTTGATTAAAAATGCTACATGCTTAAGGCATTTGCATTATAAATAAAATGTATATCTGAATTTTCTGAGAACAACCTCGAAGTCCTCGTTATTTGGATTGAATTTTGTACAATTTTGTATACGTGATAAACCGTGATAGCTACACAAAGCATGCAGGTCTCGTTAAAACACGCAATTTATGTCAAGTATTTTTTGTGGTATTAACCATTTCCGAGATATTCTTTGTTGTTTGACTTTTCAAATACGTAAATTCTTTTTCTAGTCTTAAGTCGTTATTCTTTTTTTCTCGTGGTCATGCAAAAAGTGGAATTTCAAAGCCGTCACATAACGACCCACTTTTTATTTTCGCTTCAGCGTACCGTACTTACAACTAAGCATGTAGTGAAACCACAACTGCAAACGTATCTCATTCAACAAGAAGTAGATAGAAAAATAATCTTATGTAAGAATATTTGGTAAAAGAGTAGGTAGAGAAAGTCAATTTACGTAACACATCACGGCTTTTCCTTTAATTTCTTTCTTTCTTTTTGTCTAGTATAGTAGATATATCCGGCAACTGCTGTAAAACTTAAATGCGAACCACTTCAATATGTCTTAAGAAATGCTTTGTAAGAGTTTAGCATTGATACTGAACATGCTAAGTGTATCATTTTATTATAGTTTATTTCATTGCTTTTCTTAGTAGTGAATTTTTTATCACGTCATATATATTCTGAAATAAATTTAATTTACTAGTGACATCTTTTGTTCTATCGCTTCCTAAGCATATTTCTAAATAACTGAAGTCCATTACGTGTTCTAAAGGCGTATTATTCAGCATAAATTTTTCTGTTACTTGTTTTTTTCCCATGCATTGCTATTTATTTACTTTTATTTGATTAAATTGTTAAATTGTACTCTGCAGCTACATTACTTGAACTGTAAATAGCCCTTAGTAGGTCATTTACTAAGGCTGCAATTACAACCTGATCGTTGGATGTCTCTAAATTAAAATAATTTATTTCAAAGTTATTTTTTATAGCTGTTTTCCATTTTATGACGTCGTGCAAATATAAATTAAAAGTGAAAGGGACACCGTAATTTTATTTTTTGATTGGTTTTTATCCCGATTAGTGGCTTTTTGTTGCCATTTTTAATTTGAAAGGTTTCGTCAATATATAGGCTACGGCAGTCATCTTATCTGATCAGGTTTGTTCATGTCTACATATGTGCCTATGATTATACGGTGTGCGTTCTTAATGCTTTAATTCTTAGATACTGCCCTATGTGTAATATTTAGTTCAGCAGATTTTTAATATGGAGGATATGAAGCTCTGGTGGATTAAAACTAATGTTTCTGCAAATTAGTTTTAAAATCCTCATTATATCAAAATGATATAAAGAAATAGCTGCATTCGTATGAGTTTTTAAATAATGGCAGTTTCATGAATAGAAGAACGTGAAAACTCAATTAAATAATGTACAGCATGCATTTAATCTTGCTCTGAATTTATTCATTTTATACGTGGACATTTACCAAAGAAGCATTACTAATATTAGTTACTAAAATTTAGTTACTCCGATTTGGTGAACACTCCCACCAGTGTGAGCGTGATATATCTTCTTTGACACGCCTACAGTCATCTGACACAAAACTGTTGATGAAATATGCATCACTCTCGCATTCTGGAACGCTAGTTACAGAGATTCTTTTTCTTAAGGCGATAATTTCCTTGAGAGTCTCACCTGTATAATAATTTATGATCTTTATTGATCCAAAATGCAGACTAGTTTCTTTTGTAGCTAGTCCAAAGAACTAGATAACGAAATATATCTAATGATTAAGTTGAATACTTCCAAAATAACTTGCTTTACTGTTCAGAAAATGGCGTATATAGGTTGCACATGTGTAATGATGCAGCGCGCCGATTGCCCTGGTAACTTGACGGTTTCTTGACTCCTTTTTATCCGCATTTAGGTCAGATGCGCGCGCATCCCCTGGACCTTCAAATGTTTCATGATGGCTTCCGTGCGAATATTCCAATAATGTTGTTGCTCCTTGTTTTGGTGGAAAGCGCTCCCTCCCTGCGAAATCTCGCGTAATTAATCCAGTGCCCATTGATGAAAGCTGATTGGGTAATGTAATTAGAAGAGTGCCTATAGAAATAAATCTTACACGTGCCTACTGAGATAGATGTATCGATTCGAAAGGAACCTAAGAGTAGTCAGCAAACAATAACAGGAAATTTTGTGCTTTGGAATGTTGCGTAATACAAATGAGACGCTTTGTATAATCATTTCTATTGTTGCAAACCCAGGGACTTTTAATAATTTTTGTAAAATTTTGCAAGGTTGATGCATTTCTTGTACCAACACAAGTTTGGGTTCATACAAGAATAAAACAATAAACTATTAAAATCAGGGGGAAAAATCAAGTGATCATTTCTTAATAATAAAGAAAAATAATGATGGAGCTAGATGCAAACCCGTTAACTCCACAGCTTACATTTACCAACTAGTTATTTTTTATCTGCATAAACAGGAGGCTAGCGGCGAGGTGCCAAAAATAATACCGCATAAGAAAGCAGTTATTTCATAACTCGCTACACAGACACTATAATATGTTTAGATCACACAAATTGCAAAAAACACGTGTCACCTTGAATTAAATTGGCACTATCTCATTATACAGCTGCAACATAGTTTTCAGGTGAGTAACCATGATCAAGCAGACCATAATGGATCAAGGATGTTTTGTCCGCAATGCTGTCGAGCATCTTTAGAGTAATAATTACGATAATTTAATGTTATTCAATTTATAATATATTTAACGGCAGTTTCGAGAATTTAACCCTGAACCTTTAAGAGCACGTATTACCCTTTAATAAACTAAGTTCATAAATGTTTTCCTCTAAAAGTACAAGAAAAACAGAGAAACCGCCTCGGCCAATGTACTCATAGTTATTATAGTGCATTTGCTTCAACTTGAAGCATGGAAACTAGAAAGAGATAGCACTATACTCCACATGACAGTTGGTAACTCTTAATCCCTAATCTCAAAACATTTACTATTGAAAAACTTGCTATTTACAATCTGGGTTATGTTGAAACATGAAATTTAGAGGAGAACAACCAGCACCCACTTATAACAATATGAAAGCAAGGACGGCCGAAAACATCCCGGTATTTTCATATTTTACTCCAAAACGTGCAACTGGAACAACACTACAGCTGATATTGAGACAATAGGCAGTGAAGAATGACTATGACAGGGTTTTTCAGCACTCGGGCCGTCATTAGCGCACCCCTCCTCCTAGACCGGTCAGGTAGTGTCAAAATGATCATGTTCCAACTTAAACCTTACGTACTATACCTCTAAGCCGTTTAAATTGGAGTTTGTCAACAGTGTTATTTATAGATTTATATATGTTTTTGCAGGTTGATTTCCTCAGCTTGAGAACTACATGCCTCAAAACTAACAGTGAGGCTGATGATCCTTCCTGACTTTGAAGGTCATATGCTCTTATCCAAGGCCATTCCATTGTATATTCCTGTATTTATCAATGCTTCATAATAATGGATCTCATCTTATGGCGATGTGGAGTTTTCAGCATTTCCCCATAAAGACTAGAACCAAAAACATGAGAAATGTGTTCCCACCTCTTTGCAGGAACGCATCGAAAGTGAAAAAAAATATCTGATGTGTTACACTCACATGATTTTCTCTACTCTTGTAAAACTATTTTTACAAACTCTTATTCTCCATCTACTTCATATTAATCGAGATAAACATTTGCAGAAACGATCTTTTGACATGCAAAGAGAATTACATTTTACACATAGTGCCCAGTTCTAAAAATATTTTACTATGGCTTAAGGCGTACTAAGTTCTCCTTGTTTTGTATTTGCAAGGGCAATATAGAAATACAATAGCCTTTAAGAATCGACGTATATCTTAATAGCTGGTTGCTAGATGCAGCAACATTCTCTTTGCCACAGATTAATACTCTTTGCATATCCAAGACAAAAAAATGAATAACGAATTCCCATTTTAGAAAATAAGTATTGAAAAATTTAAGGGAATAACAAGCAATATCTCGAAAATGGTTCACCCAACAAAAAAATGTATATGACATAAGTTGTGTATTTTAATGAGATCTACATTTTTTCTGTAGTAAAATTTTGTCTATCTCTTATGGTTTACCGGTTGTGCAAAAGTCCACAATGAAGAACACTTTTGGAGACATTCCCAGAAAATTAAAGATATAAATTTTATTTTTCATGAAAATATCTTAAACATATGATATTTTAATCAAAATCGTTAGAGCCGTTTTTGAGAAAATTAAATTTTTCGAAAAATCTTCCATGTAAAGGGTATCCTGGGGTGGGGGGATTTTCTTGAAAACCTTCGTGTCCCATCCTTGGAAGATACTGAACCTAAATACCAAGTTTGGTGTTTATCCGACTGTTCGTTTCTGAGTTATGCTGTTCACAGACACACAGACACACACTGACATGTTTCCAAAAATGCTTTTTTTGGATTTAGGGGGTCTCAAAACATGTATTTCCGGTGAAATCTCGTATTGAATTTTTGGGTGGAATTCAATACTTCTACTTATAGTAGAAGATAAAGTAATAAGAGCAGTTTGTTGAAGCTACTAACATTAAAAGATGAGCAGAGAAGTCAGGCGAAGGTGACAAATCGCATTTTTTCAAATAGTAAATCGGTATTCATTTTCTTCAAATGATAATGCAAAGAGCATGCAATTTTAAGTCCATCACATAGCGATGGAATTGAGTATCACTTAAACCTGCAGTATTTCCCTTGTACCTGCAAAGACATGTGTAATAAAGCTGTTTCTGGAAATGTTTATCTAAATTAGTATGAAGCAGATAAAGCATAAGCTATTGCACGATTAGTTTGTAGAAGAGTGTTTAGAGAACGCCGTGTGAATGTAATACAGATTTTTTAAAGTTGGTGTTGCTGTTCACTTGTTTCTGTTACACCATGGAAAGCTTAAAGACCAGCGTAAGCCACCAGCTTTTGAACGCCTGATTATCGATTTGGTTATCCCTTTACCCCTTGTATCTACAACCATGTGCTATAATAAAACTATTTTTACTTTCTCTACTACGTATAGTAAGTAGAAGTATTGCATTCCACTCAAAAATTCGATACCAAGATTTCACCGGAAATATATGTTTTGAGGCCTCCTGAATCCCATAAAAATCATTTTTGGAAACATGTCCATGTGTGTGTCTCTGAACAGCATAACTCAGAAACGAACAGCCGGATGAACACCAAAGTTGGTATTTAGGTTCAGTATCTTCCAGAGATGCGACACAAAGGTTTTCAATAAAATTCTCCCAACCCACATTGCCTTTTACATGGAACATTTTTCGAACATTTTTATTTTCTCAAAAACGGCTATAACGATTTTGATTAAAATATCATATGTTTAAGACATTTTTATGGAAAATAAAACTTATATCTTGAATTTTCTGGGAATGTCTCCAGAAGTATTCTTCATTGTGAACGACTTTTGCATAACTGGTAAACCATAAGAGATAGACAAAATTTTACTACACAAAAAAGTAGATCGCGTTAAAATACACAATTTATGTCATATACATTTTTTTGTTGTTGAGTGAACAATTTTCGAGATATTGCTTGTTATTCCCTTAAATTTTCCAATACTTATACTTTTACTCAAATGGGAATTCGTTATTCATTTTTTTTGTCCTGGTAATGCAAAGAGAATGGAATACTCCACATAGCAGCCGCTCTTAGAATATTTGAATATCGCTTAAAGCCTACCAATTCCCCTTGCATCTACAAGAAAATTAGCAATAAGATTAACATCTCGATATCTCGATTAACATGAAGCATATGGAGAATAAGCGTTTGTAAAAATAGCTTGTACAAGAGTTTATCTGATTAAAATAAAGTAGAAGCGTGTAGGAGACAATGGTATGAACATGTCTGCAGAATAAATACCAATGCCTTGGAGAACTTTGAACTATCGACCGCAAGGAGGAAAAAGAGACCAGAGAGGTGCGTGGAAGAGGTGAAATCAGCAGATACAATAATTGGAGCAGGAACAAACCAACAATAGTTTAATTCTTGAAAGAAGAAGAAGCAGAAGAAATTGAAGTAGACAGAAATATAACCTTTCCTTAGAAAAGTTTATAATAGTTATATACAAATAACTGTTAAGTGGGTAGAGAAAGTCATAAATGTAATATATCAGAATTTTACTCTCTCTATCACGTACATAACAGGTAGAGAAGGTATTGGATTGCACCCGAAAATTCTATAACGGGATTTCCACGAAAATAAATGTTTTCAGGCCTCTAAAAAAAGAAATTTTTAGAAAAAGGGCTGTGTGTGCATGTGTGTATCTGTGAACAGCATAACTCAAAAACCAAATATCGGACAATACCAAACTTGGTATTTAAGTTCAGTATATTCCAAAATTTCCAGATGCGACACAAATATTTTCAAGAAAATCTCCCCACCAACAACTGCCCTTTGCATAGAACATTTTTCGAAATTTTTGGTTTCCTCAAAACTGATTCTAACGATTTAGATTAAAATACCATATATTAAAGATATTTGCATAACAAATAAAATGTATATTTGAATGTTTTGAGAGAATCCCGTGAAATCTCTTCATTAGGATAGAATTTTATATAATGTTGTACAATTAGAGGCCCCTTAAACCCAAAAATAGCATTTTTACTTTCTCTACCACGTACCTAGTAGGTAGAGAAGGCATTGCTTTCTACCAAAAACTCGATATTGAGATTTCAGGAAATACACTATTTTCTAAAAAAAATGGTTCTTACGATTTTGATTAAAATACCATATATTATAGACATTTACATAACAAATAAAAGTATATCTTGAATAGCCTATGAAGTCTTCTTCATTCAGAAGGAATTTTGTAGAATTTTAAATAACTAGTAAACATTAAGCGGTGGACGAAAACGAACTACGCAAAAAAAAAAAAAAAAAAAAAAAAAATGGAAATCACTTGAAAACACACAATTCATTTCAAATAATGTTTTATGTGATATAAGCCATTCATGAGACATCCATTATTAATGGTTTGAATTGTTTACTACTTATTTTTTTAAAGTTCTGTCGATTTTCACTTGTTTTTCGCAACTGCATGGAAAGAGTATGGAATTTTAAACATTTAATTATCGGTCTTCCCTTTTTATCTATAACGAAATGTGTAATGTAGATATTCCTGCGCAGGTTTATTTGGAATTATAAGTAGAAAAAAATTAGAAACAATAGTTTTAAAATCCTTAGTAAATTATAGAGGATAGAGAAAATCATGTGAATGTAATAGAATTTCATAACAGTATTGTCACTATTAATTTTTTCTCGAAATATCATCGAAAGAGTGTGGAATTTCAAGTTCCAAATAACGATTGGGTTTTAAATATCTGACTATCGATTCGTTTTCTTCTATCCCCCTTTCACCTACAATGAAATGTGTAATGAAATTATTTCAGCAAAGGTTATCTCGTTTAACCTGAAGTAGATAGAAAAGTTAGCTTCCATAGAAATAGTTTGTAGAAGGTATACATATTCAAATAAACGAAAGCGGGTAGACGAAGACATATGAATGTAAGCATAAGGTTTCAGAAAAAAAAATCTATGTGTGCTTGTGCTTGTGCACTGTTTGTGCAAATGTTTATTTCAATCTTTGGATATAAAATAATCTTTTGTAAGAATAGTTTGTAGGAGTTACATACAAATAAATGCTTTAGGATAGAAAAAATTACTGAAAATAAAACATACGATTGTTTTAAGTTCTGAGAACATTTAGATGTTTCTCGCGATGTGGAAAACAGCAGGTTGAAACAGGTTGGCATTTCAGGGTCATTGTAAAGCGACTAATTTTTAAACATTTGCCTATAGCTACCCCCTTTGTATCTATATCAAAATGTAATGAATCTGTTTACGAAAGTTTATCTAAGTTAATTTTAAGTAGAAGGTTGTATAAGCTTCTGCAAGAATAGTTTGTAAAAACTGCATAAAAACAATGTGGGTAGAGAATCTTATGTGAATGTAATATATAGGATCTTTTCCAGAGAAACCTACCCTTGATCACTTTCTGTGATGTCTGTCCATACACTGACACTTAATTTGAGAAAGGTTTGTTGCTGCTATGTATGGAAAGTCGGTTTGAAGATAATGTATTATATTTCAACAATTTCCGGTCGCCTTCGCCCCAAATGTACTTTCAGGTGGCCTTTGCTCCAAGTTTAAAAAACTATTAACTTTGTAATTAAACTGTTTCTTTAAATATTATATATATATTTATATATATATATATATATGTTTGCCTCGGCTGCGTCAGTATTTGTTAGACACGTTTCTCTTAGCAGGGTTGTGATGCGACAAGAATGTAGGCTTACACAGATTATAATTTCACTTCACTCCTTTTATTAATACTTGATACGATTTAAATACCACTTCACTGGTATAGAGAGCTGTGAGATTCTTTTTATTAATGACACTTTTTAACACGTAAACTTACTTTTCGTCTTATACGAATACATATTATATTTATTGAGAACACTTTTTGCGTCTGGTTAGTAATTCTGTCTGCAGGCAAATGAATTGATTTCAACCGTCTAAACTTGTAAATTTCTGTATTTCAAGTCTCTGATTGGCTAATCCTACTCTAATAGAATACCTTTATTTAACTAAAGCTTTTTCTGGTTGTTGATTGCCTATTTTATAAACTGTTACTAAAATTATATTATTGTTACTCCAAGAATCAAAGTAGTGCTGTTAAACTTTCTTACTCATTATTGCCTCAAGGTTACCTCATTGTTATCAACTTTTAACTTATTATTCTCACAGCTCCTACATTATTAAATTACGTAATGTATTCTCATAACATTATTACACATGGATATAATAGTATACAATAATATAAACATATGCAATGACTGTTACAACATTTTACAAATTATTACATACACATATTGCTTCAAGGCGGGGTTATTGAATTTAAATATTATATAATTAGACTGAAATTATTTAAGTGTTAAAAATACTGCCTCAAATTTTACTATGGTGTTTTTTCATCAGGAGCTATTCCACAGCTTTAGCTACTAAAATGCCATTGACGAGTAGAGTAGAGTATGGATGGCGGGAAAAAAATAAAAGTGCAAATCAATATAGTACGGCCCTCGTTACTCTGTAACAAGCACGTAAGCGAGAATCACTGGGGGGGGGCTTATGTGTTGCACTCACAAGACTTTCCCGAACCAGTGTTGTTTATTTTTATGTAGCTTCTACAAACTATACTTATAAAAACCTTATTTTTTATCTGCTTCGTGTTATTCGAGATATGTACATATTTGGAGCAATGGTTTCATTAGAAAACGGTTTGTTGTAGGTACAAGATCGATATAAGAGTGATAAGTTTAAAGCGGGTTGCTATATGCTGGCTTTTGAATTTCATACTCTTTGCAGAGCATTGCGAGAACTAACTTAATGTTGAGAGCATTTCAAAAACTGACAAAAGTATTGAAAAATTGAAAAAAAATGGAAATATATAAGTTATTTGAAATATATTGTGTGTTTTAAAGAAATCTGCAATTTTACATCCTCTACTAGGTAATTACAGTACCTAGTGAGACGGCTCGCGTTCCCCTATTTTTTCCTGTTTATTATCACCTTGTTTTTTGTTTTACCGTTTACCGCTTGTTACCGCAATGGCTTTTACACATACAGACTCACAAACACTCATGTCGATGGCGGCACTCAAACCGGGGCTCTCAGCTTGACGGAGCGCCGAAGCCAAACGCTGCAGCGATCACGGCTACTAGGGCAGGCAGGCTCACATTTGGCAGGTCCCGGTTTCGATTTCCGTCGGGCCGACCACTCTGAGAATGGGCTTTTTCGTGGTTTCCCCGAGTCGGTAGGCGAATACTGTGATGGTTCCTCCTCTACTACAAATTTCCTGCCCATCATTTTCTTTCCTCATAATTTGCTTATCACGTCTTTCAGGGTTGAAGAACCAAGCAACGGCATTCGGTGTGTTGCGGCTGGGCGGTGTGGGTACGCTTTGTAAAAGGAGTCGGTTGGACTGCCGGACTCGCCTTCGGAGCTATACCTGCGCTCTAGTGGCCCCCAGGGAGCTCGAGACTTGTGGGCAGGGCGACCGGCGTCGGATACGTTCAATCTGGAATCGTTAGGGACCCGTGCATGCTTGCGCACATGGTTACCCGGATATGGTCGCCCTTCAGGCCTCCCCCTCATCCTTTCCTACCTCCCAGGGGTCACGTTAACAGCACAAAGGGCCATACTGGACTACGTGCGGTGTGATAACCCGGTTTCGGGGCCTCTTTCTGATATGTAGGTACTCCTATTCCCTACGCAATTAAAGTAAGTAAAGGTAGTATGCATTCCATCCCAAAAATTGGATGGGAATATTTCATAGAAAATCTGTGCTCTAGGAGCCCAGGGGGCACGGGGCTTGTGGAAAGGGTGAACGGCTTCAGATGCGTTCAATCTGGAATCGTTAGGGATATCATCCATGCTTGCGCACATCGACGCCCGAATATGGTGGACCTTCGGTCTCCCCCTCCCAGAGGCCACATTAGAAGCATAAACTGGGCTTCGTGTGGTGCTCTGCCACGGATTCGGGGCACCTCCGTGATATGTACTCCTCCCTACGTACACTACGTGATCAATAGTATCCGGACACCTGGCTGAAAATGACGTACAAGTTCGTGGCGCCCTCCATCGGTAATGCTGGAAGTCAATATGGTGTTCGGCCACCCTTACCCTTGATGACAGCGTTCACTCTCGCAGGCATACTTTCAATCAGGTGCTGCAAGGTTTCTTGGGGAATGGCAGCCCATTCTTCACGGAGTGCGGAACTGAGGAGAGGTATCGATGTAGGTCGGTGAGGCCTGGCACGAAGTCGACGTTCCAAAACATCCCAAAGGTGTTCTATAGGATTCAAGTCAGGACTCTGTGCAGGCCAGTCCATTACAGGGATGTTATTGTCGTGTAACCACTCCGCCACAGCTCGTGCAGTATTAACAGGTGCTCGATCGTGTTGAAAGATGCAATCGCCATCCCCGAATTGCTCTTCAACAATGGGAAGCAAGAAGGTGCTTAAAATAGTATCAATGTAGGTCTACGCTGTGATCTTGCCACGCAAAACAACAAGGGGTGCAAGCCCCCTCCAGGACAAAACACGACCTCACCGTAACACCACACCTCCGAATTTCACTGTTGGCACTACACACGCTGGCAGATGACGTTCACCGGTCATTCGCCATACGCACACCCTGCCATCGGATCGACACATTATGTACCGTGATTCGTCACTCCATACAGCGTTTTGCCACTGTTCAATCGTGTAATGTTGACGCTCCTTACACCAAGCGAGGCGTCGTTTGACATTTTCCTGCCTGATGTGTGGTTTATGAGCAGCCGCTCGACCATGGAATCCAAGGTTTCTCACCTCACGCCTAACTGTCATAGTACTTGGAGTGGATCCTGATGCAGTTTGAAATTACTGTGTGATGGTCTGGATAGATGTCTGCCTTTTACTCTTTACGACCCTCTTCAAATGTCGGCGGTCTCTGTCAGTCAAAAGACGAGGTCGGCCTGTACGCTTTTGTGTTGTATATGCCCCTTCACGTTTCCACTTCACTATCACATCAGAAACAGTGGACCTAGGGATGTTTAGGAGTGTGGAAATCTCGCGTACAGACTTCTGACACAAGTGACACCCAATCACCTGACCACGCTCGAAGTCCGTGAGTTCCACGGTGTGTCCCATTCTGCTGTTTCACGATGTCTAATGACTACTGAAGTCGCGGATAATGAGTACCAGGCAGTAGGTGGCAGCACAATGCACCTACGTTGAAAAAGGTATGTTTGTGGGGATGTCGGGATACTTTTGATCAAATAGTGTATTTACAGTAAAGTAGAGGAGGTGTTGTATTCCACCCAAAAATTCGTTGGGGAGATTTCACTCGAGACACATGTTTTAAGGCACTTGAACCCAAAATACGTTTTCAGAAAAAGGTCCATATGTGTACGCGTTTGTCTGTGAACAGCATAATTCAAAAACGAAAAGTCTGTTGACTACGAAACTTGGTATTTAAGTTCAATCATGTGAGTGGACATAAATACCCCAAATACCCTTTACATTAAAAGGTTTTATTATTTTTGAAGTTCTTAAAATTGCACACGTTTACTGTATTTTATGACAAATAAAATGTATATATTGAATTTTCTGGGAATAGACTGTGAAGCCCTGCTTACTTTAAATGACTTATGTATGACTGGTAAACTAAGACAGAGACAAAACCTTACTACACAGAACATGTAGATCTCGTTAAAGAACACACCCCCTTGTCAAGTAACATTTTTGTGGGGTTTGCAATTTCCGACATACACCTTCTTATTGGTTTGAATTTTCAAATACTTTATACTTTTTCTACTACTTATGTAAGTGGGGGAAATACTACATTCCTCTAAAAAAATCAATATGCAGTGGAAATACACCTTTCGATGTCCCTGAATACGAAAAAAATATTTTTAGAGAAAAGATCCATATGTGTGTGTCCATTATCTGAGAACAGCATCTCAAAAACTCTGTTAAATACCAAACTTGATATTTCAATTCAGCAACTTCCAAGAATGCAACTTCTAAAATCGTTCAAGAAAATCTCCACCCTAAACTATCTTTTACATAGAAGAGTTTTAAAAAAAATGGATTTTCTTAAAAACGCCTCTAACCATTTTTATTAAAATAAAATATAGTTAAGATAATTTCATGAAAAATTAAATTACACTATGTGATCAAAAGTATCCGGACACCCCACAAACATACGTTTCTCATCTTAGGTGCTTTGTGCTGCCACTTACTGCCTGGTACTCATTATCCACGACCTCAGTAGTCATTAGACATCGTGAAATAGCAGAATGGGACACACCGTGGAACTCACGGACTTCGAACGTGGTCAGGTGATTGGATGTCACTTGTGTCAGAAGTGTGTATGCGAGATTTCCATACTCCTAAACATCCCTAGGTCCACCGTTTCTGATGTGATAGTGAAGTGGAAACGTGAAGGGGCGTGTACAGCACAAAAGCGTACAGGCCGACCTCGTCTGATGACTGACAGAGACCGCCGCCATTTGTAGAGGGTCGTAAAGAGTAAAAGGCAGACATCTATCCAGACCATTACACAGGAATTCCAAACTGCATCAGGATCCACTCCAAGTACTATGACTGTTAGTCGTGAGGTGAGAAACCTTGCACTTCATGGTCGAGCGGCTGCTCATAAGCCACACATCACGCAGGAAAATGCCAAACGACACCTCGCTTGGTGTAAGGAGCGTCAACATTACACGATTGAACAGTGGAAATACGTTGTGTGGAGTGACGAATCAATTTGGCGATCCGATGGCAGGATGTGAGTATGACGAATGCCCGGTGAACGTCTCTGCCAGCGTGTGTAGTGCCAACTATGAAATTCGGAGGTGGTGGTGGTGTTATGCTGTGGTCGTGTTTTTCTGGAGGGGGCTTGCACCCCTTGTTGTTTTGCATGGCACGATACAGCGCAAACCTATATTCATATTTTAAGCACTTTCTTGCTTCCCACTGTTGAAGAGCAATTCGAGGATGGCGACTGCATCTTTCAACACGATCGAGCACCTGTTTATACTGCACAATCTGTGGCGGAGTGGTTACACGACAATAACATCCCTGTAATGGACTGGCCTGCACAGAGTCCTGACTTGAATCCTATAGAACACCTTCGGGGTGTTTTGGAACGCCGACTTCGTGCCAGGCCTCACCGACCTACTTCGATACCTCTCCTCAGTTCCGCACTCCGTGAAGAATGGGCTGCCATTCCCCAAGAAACCTTGCAATACCTGATTGAAAGTATGCCTGCGAGAGTGAACGCTGCCATGAAGACTAAGTGTGGGCCAACACCATATTGACTTCCAGCATTGCCGATGGAGGCCGCCACGAACTTTTACATGCTTTTCAACCAGGTGTCCGGAAACGTTTGATCACGTAGTGTATAATTTGAATTTTTTGGGAATAGTCTCTTTAGTACTTCGTTCTGAATTACCGTATACCGTAAGAGATATACAAAAATCTTATCCATAAAAATGCACATCTAGGTAAAGCACAGAGTTTATGTCAAATAATATTTTTTCTGGAGTTAACTATTTCCTAGATGTTCTTTGTTATTTGCTCAAATTTTCAAATCCTTGCCCTTTTCTCAAGAGTAAGTCGCTACTCCATGCAAAGAGAACGGAATTTTAAAACCACCACGAAGCGACCCGCTCTAAAAGCTATGACTATCGCTTAAAGCCCCTAATTCCCTTGCACCTACAAACATATATGGAATAAAGCAAATTCTGCACAATTGTTTACATGAAGTAAATAAAAGAAGAACTTTTTATAATAGCTGCCACAGAGCGACCGACTTGAAAATATTTGACTATCACTTTAACTTATACATTCTTCTTATACATACAACGAAATGTCAATGAATAATGGTTTGTAGCTGGCCCCGTAGCTTAGTCGGTAGAGCATCTGTCTCCGGCACGAGAGGTCCGGGGTTTGAATCCCGGCTGGGGCAGGGAATTTTTCGCTAGTCAAAATTATTCCCTATCCTTCCCAGAATCTGGAAGTATGAATGGGAGTGTGAATGTGTGTGTGATCTAATGATTAAAAGCCCAAAAATGCAAGTCGTCCTCCGTGGTGTAGTGGTTACCATGCTAACCTCTAGTACTGGAGGTCGCGGGTTCAAAATCTGGGGAGGGCGATGGATATTTTCGGGTGTAAAAATCCTTAGTATGGCTTCCGTGTGGTCCGGTGTCGTAGATTTATGGCACGTAAAAGAACCTCAAGCGTGATAAAAAGGTCTTGGAGCAAAATTACCGGTCTTTCATGCCCAATATAGAATGGGACGCTAAGAACCATGGTAGTTAAAGAGGGCCCATAAATAAAACTCAATTTCCCCCCCCCCCAAATGCAAGAAACCCAATGACAAGAGAATACGAGTTAACATTATTGCCAATAGAGAATAGGTTCCAATGTAGTGAAAGCCGGGGTATAAATGAAACTAAAAAAATAGTTTGTTGTTGTTGATGATTAGAGATAGTCATGTGAATGCAACACATGCTTCTTATGTTTTTTCTAGTCATACAATATACATTCGAATGAAGAGAACTTCACAGGCTATTCGCAATAAATTCAAGATATTTTGTTGTATATTAAATGCTATGCTATTTTAAGAAACCTCGTTAGAGACATTTTTGAGAAAATCGAAAATAAAAAAAAGCTTCCCTGCAACAGCATTTTTTTTAAATATACATGTATAATGCTTGGAAGATGTTGAACAGTTTGGAGTTTATCCAACATTTCTTTCTTGTGTTATGTTGTCCATAGAAGCGCGCGATCATGCATGCACTCACTCACGCACTCACGCACGCACGCACGCACGCACGCACGCACAACGGGCCTTTTTCTAAAAATTACTTTTTATTCGGGAGATCTCGAGACACGTATTTCTAGTGAAATCTCGATATGGCATTTTTGGGTGCAATCAATACCTCCTCTACGAAATATAAATAGGTACTAGAGAAATAAAAAATAGGATCTGTAAACTGTATAGAGAATAACATATTTGTTGTGTAGGATTTTATGGAAGTCAATGGACACGTAACGTTTATGGTGAGTGGAGAAAAGTGCTTTTAAACTTTGTTTTTATCTTTTATTAAATTTTCTGGGAAAGAAAAAAATACTGATGTATCTGTGACTCATATCCACTCACTTTCTTCCACTTTTGGTTTTTCCTTTATCAGACATTCTTAATTCGGGGTTTTCACTGTCCTATACTAACATAGGTAGAGCCATACTTTGAAGGGTGGTTTTACGGAGTTTCTTTTTATTATTAATACACTGATTATCCTAACATCGGCATCTCAAATGATACTTATTCCTCACGCCTATACCTATCTGTTGCGCGACTGAGGGTAGCCTGTTGCCAGGAATCAGACCTTTTTATTTTTAAGTTCCCTTGTTTTATCCAGTTTATGATACTGTGTTTCTGCTGTTTTTGTTACCGCTTATTACACAACACACATACACATATGCCCATGGCGGAATTCGAACCCGCGACCCTCAGCTTGGCGGAGCGCCGGAGCTATACACTACAGCGACCACAGCTACAAGGGCCGGCTAGGTTAATAGGAAGTGCGAGAAACATGTAACGTAATGTTCAAAATCACGCGGAATTGAATTATGAACTCAACTAGCGATTTAACCAATTTCAAAGAATTAAATCGACTGTTGAAATCATTTAATTAACTGCTGCCTAACGATTGCTGTGATAAATAGCAATTCTATGTTCAGGGAATGCGGGTAGTAAGTCACGAGTTGGAATCTCGATTAGAATGAATTACCTACCTACATATGTTGTTATTTTACTTTCTCTACCATTACCTGTGGTAAGTACAGGAAGTATTGCATTCTCGATATCGAGATTTGTCAGCATAACTCAAAATCGAAATGTCGGATAATACAAGCTTAAATATCAAGTTCAGCAACATCCAAGGATGCGAAACTTAGGACCGGTTTCACCAACCGATGTTAAAAATACTCTAACATCTTGTTTGTTAACAAGCTGTTCAAAGTTTAACATAGGGTTAAAACTTCTGCGTTTCATCAAGCTTTTGCCGCAAATTGTTAGCTAACATTTTGTTAACGTCAAAGACAACTGCGAACGTTAGTTTTCGAGAAGGCGGTGGCCGAACTACACTGCTTCTGAACGTACTCCGATGCACTTTTGTCTACGTATCGCCGCGCTCTCTGCGTCAGTAACCGACAACTATTTACATTCATGGCAAAGGCCATGTGATGTTCCCAGTTGTTTGAGGTTAGAATCACAATATCAATTGAAATAAATGTTTCACCGTTTAAAAGGTGTTAATTAACATCTGTTTAATAAGTATAGACGTATTGTCAAGTGCTAAAAAGCCGACGTTCTTACATTAAATGATAAGAATGCAGCCTGGGACAAAATCCACGAGTAATTTCATTGGAAAAAAATACTGTTCGCTTCTTGAAGCAATTGCTTTGGAAACCTTCGGATAAACCCACAAACGGTAGCTCTGGAAATTCCAACACTATCACAAGTAAATGAAAAATGTTAGTAGCATAAGATCTAAGTACCTAATTTAGCATAGAAGAAAGAGGCATGCTTCTGTTGGTAGTATTCTAACCTCTCGTATTTCCCATAAAACCGTGCTCATGACCTCTTGGACAGTGTATATTGCTTTAAAAACTCCTGTTTTTGTAGGTTTCAAATTTATTATGACGTACGACTGCTCTTCTATTAGGAATGACATTCAAAAATGCCAATTGTAGCAAACTCGCATCAACAGCTTGGTTTGCGGCAGCCATTTTCCAATTTCTGACATTTGTTAAACGCCTTAACACAGGAGTATGGGGATGTTAAATTAACACGTACTTTAACACATTGTTAAAGTTAACATTGTTTGATGAAACAGAATTTGTGTTAACTTCAGTGTTACATCAGTTTAACGTTGTGTTAAAATTTAGCATCTGTTGGTGAAACGGACCCTAAGATTTTTGTTTTTTCTACCACATACCTAATAGGTAGAGAGTTAAAGAGTGTTCTTTCTTTAAGGAATTGCCATCTGAGGAAATGCGCGATCAAATACATTTTTCACAAAGCCAGGAACTCACGACCAAAGCATGCAACGTGAGTGTACATACTATGTTGCACATTGTGAAACTATTGCATTCCATCCAAAATTTTGATATCAATATTTTACCTGAAATACATGTTTTGAGGCCCCTGAAATAAAAAGAATTTTAGACAAGGATCCGTGTGTGTGTGTGTGTGTCTGTCTGTCTGTGAACAGCATAACTCAAAAAAAAACGAAAAGTCGGATGATATATACCAAACCTGGTATTTAAGTTCAGAAGGGAAGAAGTGTGCGAACTGAGGAACCCCAAACAAGATCATGAAGTGCTGATTGCAAAGAAGTCGGTAAGCAATAGTGCGAAGTACAGAAGAAAGAACGCAACGAAAAGCACCACTTATGTGGACTAGCGCACTGCACGAGTCAGATCGAGCTACCCCTCGCAAGAGCGAGGCACTATTTTTAATACTTAAATGATTTCAGTCTAATTATATAACGTAAAATATAATAACCGCCCGCCTTAAAGCAATATGTGTAAAATATAATATATAACAAGTGGTTATTATAGTCATTGTATATGTTTATACTATTGTGTACATGTATAATAATGTTATGTGAATGTATTACGTAATTTAATAATGTAGGAGCTGTGAGAATAGAGGCCTAAAGTTGCTAACAATGCGGTAACCTTGAGGCAATAATGAATTGGAAAATTTAATAATGCTACTAGTAATTCTTGGAAACAATAATGTAATATTTAAAAACAGTTTATAAATAGCCAATCAAAAACTAGAAAAACTGAAAGGTAAATAAAAGTATTCTTTTGGAGTAAAATTAGCCAATCAGAGACTTGAAATATATAAATTTACAAATTTAAGCGGTAAAAGCCAGTCGCTAGAAGGCAACGTACCTGAGCAGTTCATTCGCTCGGTACGTGTTTAGTGTGAGACACATAAAATTCATTACGGCGAGAATATTATAAAGTTTACGTGTTAAAAAGTCAATTAATGAATAATCTCACAGCTCTCTATATCAGTGAAGTGTTATTTAATCGGTACCCTCACACCAAAATACCCATTCCCATCGGCCCCCGCTAGATGGCACTGCATAACTGACGGTCCAGCAAGCGGCCGCCAAGTTAAGCAGCATCGAGCTCGGTCACCGTCTGGTCGCTTGTCCGCCCAGGCGGTATCACCGACCCGAGCCAATAGCAACACAAGGGGCCAGCAACCGCCATCATCATGTATACATCGACAAAAACGCTTGCTATTTGACCATTCTTTATCACCGCACGGGTAAATCCGTATCTAAACGGATAGGTACCGTGGCGATTAACCTTCCGCCCGAGTAAACTCGGGCGACCTGTTCTTGCTCCTGGCTCGTGTGAAGGATTAATAAAAGGAGTGAAGTAAAAATTATAATTTCTTTAGCCGCATCACCCTCTAATAAGAAATACATGTTTCTACAAATTAATACTGACGCAGCCGAGGCAAACATATATATATATATATAATATTTAAAGAAACAAAAATACAAAGTTGATTCCTAAACTTTGGGTCAAAGGCCACCGGAAAGTAAACGTTGGGGCGAAGAACCACCGGAAAGTGAACGTTGGGGCGAAGTCCACCGGAAAGTAAACATTGGGGCGAAGACCACCGGAAAGTGAACGTTGGGGCGAAGACTACCGGAAAGTGAACGTTGGGGCGAAGACCACCGCAAAGTGAACGTTGGGGCGAAGGCCACCGGAAAGTAAACATTGGGGCAAAGGCCACCGGAAAGTAAACGTTGGGCGAAGACCACCGTAAAGTAAACATTGGGACGAACACCACCGGAAAGTAAACGTTTGGGCGAAGACCACCGGAAAGTGAACGTTGGGGCGAAGACCACCGGAAAGTGAACGTTGGGGCGCAGACCACCGGAAAGTGAACGTTGGGGCAAAGGCCACCGGAAAGTAAACGTTGGGGCGAAGACCACCGGAAAGTAAACATTGGGGCGAAGACCACCGGAAAGTGAACGTTGGGGCGAAGACCACCGGAAAGTGAACGTTGGGGCGAAGGCCACTGCAAAGTGAACGTTGGGGCGAAGACCACCGGAAAGTAAACATTGGAGCAAAGGCCACCGGAAAGTAAACGTTGGGCGAAGACCACCGTAAAGTAAACATTGGGGCGAACACCACCGGAAAGTAAACGTTTGGGCGAAGACCACCGGAAAGTAAACGTTGGGCGAAGACCACCGTAAAGTAAACATTGGGGCGAACACCACCGGAAAGTAAACGTTTGGGCGAAGACCACCGGAAAGTGAACGTTGGGGCGAAGACAACCGGAAAGTGAACGTTGGGGGCGAAGGCCACCGGAAAGTGAACATTGGGGCGAAGGCCACTGGAAACTTTGTACTATACGTGGGGCAGTTACTTCATCAAGTTTGGCTCCCCAACAGTGGAACTACAATACAATACATCTCCTACTTCAAATTGGCTTTCCAACAATGAGGCATACAACCTTCTCAAGAGGAAGCCTTGGCCCTTCAGGGACAAATCGACTGTTCATTTAACTGAATTCATTCATTCAATTCCAAAGATGTAACATGAAAGTTTGCAAGAATATCCCTCACCCCAACTATACGTTATATGCAGCATTTTCCGAAACTTTTTACTTTCTAAAACAATAGCTCTAACTATTTTGATTAAAATAACATACATTAAATATATTTACATGATAAGTAAAATGTGTATCTTGAATTTTATGGGAATAATCTGTTAGGTTCTCTGCATTCGGAAGGAATCTTTTTTTACAATCTTGTATAACTGGTAAACGTTGAGTGATACACGAAAACGTACTGCACAAAAATGTAGATCTGTTTAAATCACACAACTTATCTAAAATTGCTTTTTTGTGGCACCAGCCACTTCCGAGAAATCCGTTATTACTGATTCGAATTGTTCAATACTTAGCCATTCTTTTAAAGCTCTGTCAACATTCAGTTGTTTTTCGCGATGTCGTGGAAAGAGTATGGAATTTCCAACATATAGCGTCCAGTTCATAAACATTTGATTATCGCTATCCCCTTTGTATCTATAACGAAATGAGTAATGCAGCTATTTCCGGAAAGGTTTATCTCGATTAAAATGAAGAGATAGAAAAACAAAAATTTCACAAGAATAATTTATGTACCCACTAATAAGCGACAGAGGGTAAACAAAGAATGTGATTCTAACACAAGGTTTTTTAAGAAAGTTCATCCATCTCGAACTCCCTTTTACACCGAAAATTTTTCGTTATTTTGTATTTTATTAAACATGGTTATACTGATTTTGACAAATATGTAATTTTTAAGATATTTACATGACAAATAAAATGGATATCTTTAATTTTCTGGGAACACCAGTGAATTCTCGTCATCATGAGAGAATTTTGTAAATCGTAATAAACTTACTACATAGAAAATATGGATCTGGTTAAAGCACACAATTTATGTAAAATAAACATTTTATGGCATTAACCATTTCCGAGATACTCTGTGTTATTGGTTTGAATTTTCAACTACTTCATAATTTTTACTTTCTCTACTACGTATAGTAAGTAGGGTAAGTATTGTATTCCACCCAAAAATTCGATACCGAGATTTCACCGGAAAGACATGTTTTGAGTCCTCCTGAATCTAAAAAAAGCATTTTTGGAAACATGTCCGTGTGTGTGTCTGTCTGTCTGTCTGCGAACAGCATAACTCAGAAACGAACAGTCGGATAATCACCAAACTTGGTATTTAGGTTCAGTATCTTCCAGAGATGCGACACGAAGGTTTTCAAGAAAATCCCCCCACCCCAGATTACCCTTTACATGGAAGATTTTTCAAAAATTTTAATTTTCTCAAAAATGGCTCTAATGATTTTGATTAAAATATCATATGTTTAAGATATTTTTATGACAAATAAAATGTATATCCTGAATTTCCTGGGAATGTCTCCAAAAGAATTCTTCATTGTGAACGACTTTTGCATAACTGGTAAACCATAAGAGATAGACAAAATTTTACTGCACAAAAAATGTAGATCGCGTTAAAATACAGAATTTATGTCATATACATTTTTTTTTGTTGAGTGAACCATTTTCGAGATATTGCTTGTTATTCCCTTAAATTTTTCAATACTTATTTTCTCAAATGGGAATTCGTTATTCATTTTTTTGTCTTGGATATGCAAAGAGTATTAATCTGTGGCAAAGGGAATGGTGCTACACATAGCAACCGGCTATTAAGAGATACGTCTATGCTTAAAGGCTACTGTATTTCCTAATTGCCCTCGTAAATATATATTCCCCTTACATCTACAAGAAAATTAGCAATAAGATAGTCTGCAAATGTTTATCTCGATTAACATGAAGTAGATGGAGAATAAGCGTTTGTAAAAATAGTTTGTACAAGAGTAGAGAAAGTAATGTGAGTGTAACACATCAGGTTTTTTGAAGTGTTTAGGCGACATTTGTTTGTTTTTTGTGGTCATACAAAGAATGCAATTTCACAATCAGCATATAACGACCCGCTTTTTAAAGATTTGACTACTGCTTTTTCCTGCTACATTCCAAACATAGTTTATAGATGAGTGAGCAGAGAAAGTCATGTGAATGTAAGCACATGAAGTTATATAAGAGGTATATAGGACTTAGGTTAGCTCTAAATAAATGCATATATTTATTTTCAGAATCATGTTTTAACCAAAGCGCAGGCGTTTCCATGCGGAATGCAATACCTTACGATTCACAAGAGTTGTAAACATCGAATTTCTGTGAACTCATTCAATTAAAATTTGTAGTACGAAAGAGTGAATATTTTAGTACTTCTGACGTGCAATAAGAAATCTACAACTCTTAATATCTACACATATATAAAATGTGCAACATTTTTTGGTAATTCTCGAATTTGCAAATGGAACGGTTAACGTGTATAATGGTCTTCCCTGAAGCAAAACGTTGCATTTAATTTTTTATTTGTTTATGTGTATGTTATCTTATCACTCAAGAACAGATAAACGAAATATTATGAGACAGTAAATTATTTAGATTCCACTTAGCGAATAGGTTCTATGGAGTGTTAATTACTTTCCTCAAGAAAAGGGGTTACATTGGGGTCGAAATGAAAACCAAATTCAAAGTGTACTGCTTATTACTGAATTGTGGAAATGTTATATAATAAAATAATAATAAATACGAGTAGTATAGTTCTTATTAAGTAACATTTTTCTGACAAATTTAGTTATGTACTTAATTTCAATAGGATGATAAGTTAAGTGGAATTACTATGGGTTGATACGCCATGAAGTAAAATAAGGGTAAGGTTGTGAGATGATGAGGTGTAGGTGGCTACTGGTGGATGCTTTCGAAGATATTGTAGATACTAATGTTATGAATTTTGAAATACTCGGTTTGAATTTACCACGCCTCTCATAAAGTTGGTGAAAGTTTATGCCTAGTATGGGAAAGATGATTTTCAGGCGGATAAATTTTTTATTTCATAATTACTGTGAATGCTAGCCTATGTGGAATGCATAGTATAAAGTTTGAATGTTTCTTTGGGTCCATACAAAACCTATTTAATATATATACTTAAAATTCTGCTAGCTCTAAGTCGTGACAATATTGAGTTTTATGTCAGATTTGCTTCGTTTGGAAGGTAAGATATAACAAAAAATGACTTTTCACTATAATGTGTTTTATTTTGCTTATCAATATGCTTTAACGACAAACAATATATGATAATTGAATCAAACATTTACTTACAGTTATGCTGTACTTTCTTGTAGATTTTGTTTGTATTACAATAGTCAATTCTTTGTTATTTATTGTGACAATACTTGATTATTCGCGTAGTGAATTATTACATTCCTTTCGCTCCTAGTGTCATCCTCCGTGGTGTAGTGGTTACCATGCTAGCCTCCAGCTCTTGAGGGCGAGGTTCAAACCCGGTGGAGGGCGATGGATTTTTTTCGGGCGTAAAAATCCTTAGTATTGCTTCCCTCGGAAGGGAAGTAAAGCCGGTGGCGTGTCGTAGATTTATGGCACGTAAAATAACCTCAAACTTATAAGGGGACGTCTGAACAAAATTACCGGTCTCTCACGCCCAATATAGAATGGCGCTAAGGATCATAGTAGTTAAAGAGCGTCCATAAAAAAAAATAAATAAAGGAAAAATCCTTCCTAGTGACAAATTTTCTAACAAACCTAACAGTTAATTGTTGTTGGTTGCTATCGATCGTAAAACAAATTCATATATTTTAAAAATGATTGCATGAAATAAATAACATATTCGTAAGAATAATATATTTACAATCATATTATATATAAAACATATTTCTACTTAAATTCTTGCTTTATGTTACACATTTTTTATTATCACAATATTTATTTTACTGTGAACTCAATGCTTTTCGTTCACTTTCTTTAATGTATTTTCATCGTAATTTAATTTTTTATCTTTCAATATATCAATAAATACAGTTTTAATTGACAATTTAAAATCTATAAATGCTCAAGGTAAAGTTTGAAACAATTGGTGTTCTTAAACAATAATACAATAACTGCGATACACAATGCATACATAAATATACAATATATGAAACTCCTTAGCCAGTCCATCGGATTTCTGTTTTAGTATTTCTTAGCAAGTTTTAGAAATTATTTTCGATCCTTTTACTAACATGTGCATGATAAGTTTTTGAGTTGGTCATGGGAAATAATACAAAAATATTGTCGAAAAGTATATGCAATTACATAAATTGCATTTATTGTTGAGAGATGTAAGAATGTGCCATAATACATACATCGTATTACTTCAATATGACGCTATAAACATCGATCATCTTTTTTTTTCCATTAGCCTTTAACTACATTAGTGTTATCGTCGGCCTTTCCTTTGGAACTTATTGTTTACTGGCAATGGTGTTAACTCGTATTCTCTTGTCGTTGGGTTTCTTCAATTGTGGGTTTTTAATCATTAGATCACACACACATTCACACTCTCATTCATACTTCCAGACTCTGGAGACGATAGAGAATAATCTTGGCTAGAGAACAATCCGCAGCCGGATATCGAACCCGGGACCCCTCACACACCAGACAGGCGGTCTACCGACTGAGCTATGGATCTTTGTTGTAGGCGGTCGCAGAAGGTCTTCATAATTTGCCGAAAAATTTGATGTGGAATAGACCGAATTTTTGGAAACATGTCCGTGTGTGTATCTGTGTGTGTCTGTGAACAGCATAACTCAGAAACGAACAGTCGGATAAACACCGAATTTGGTATTTAGGTTCAGTATCTTCCAGAGATGCGATACGAAAGTTTTCAAGAAAATCCCCCCTTTTCATGGAACATTTTTCGAAAATGTTAATTTTCTCAAAAATGGCTCTAATGATTTTGATTAAAATATCATATGTTAAGATATTTTCATGACAAATGAAATGTATATCTCGAATTTTCTGGGAATGTCTCCAAAACTATTCTTCATTGTGAACCACTTTTGCATAACTGGTAAACCATAAGAGATAGACAAAAGTGTACTCCACAAAAAAATGTAGATCGCGTTAAAATATACAATTGATGTCTTAAACATTTTTTTGTTGTTGAGTGAACCATTTTCGAGATATTGCTTGTTATTCCCTTAAATTTTTCAATACTTATACTTTTTCTCAATTAGGAATTCGTTATTCATTTTTTTGTCCTGGTAATGCAAAGAGAATGGAATACTCCACATAGCAACCAACTCTTAAAATATTTGACTATAGCTTAAAGCCTACCAATTCCCCTTGCATCTACAAGAAAACTAGCAATAAGGTTAACATCTCGATATCTCGATTAACATGAAGCATATGGGGAATAAACGTTTGGAAAAATAGTTTGTACAAGAGTAGAGAAAGTCATGTGAGTGTAACACATCAGATTTTTTCATTTACGCATAGTAAGTAGGGGAAGTATTGTATTCCATCCAAAAATTCTTAACCGAGGTTTCACCGGAAATATATGCTTTGAGACCCCCTGAATCCAAAAAAGGCATTTTTGGAAACATGTCTGTGTGTGTGACTGTGTCTGTGAGTGTGTCTGTGAACAGCATAACTCAGAAACGAACAGTCGGATAAACACCAAACTTGGTATTTAGGTTCAGTATCTTCCAGAGATGCGACAAGAAGGTTTTCAAGAACATCCCCCACCCCAGATTACCCTTTACATGGAGCATTATTCGAAAATTTTAATTTTCTGAAAAATGGGTCTAACGATTTTGATTAAAATATCATAGGTTTAAGATACTTTCTTGACAAATAAATTGTATATCTTGAATTTTCTGGGAATCTCTCCAAAAGCATTCTTCATTGTGAACGACTTTTGCGTACCTGGTAAACCATAAGAGATAAACAAACTTTTACTAAACAAAAAATGTATATCGCGTTAAAATACAGAATTTAAGTCATGTGCATTTTTTTGTTGAGTGAAGCATTTTCGAGATATTGCTTGTTATTCCCTTAAATTTTTCAATACTTATTTCCTCAAATGGGGATTTGTTATTCATTTTTACTTTCTCTACTACGTATAGTAAGTAGGGGAAAGAATTGTAATCCACCCAAAAATTCGATACCAAGATTTTACCGGAAATACATGTTTTGAGACCCTCTGAATCCAAAAAAAAGCATTTTTGGGAACATGTCCGTGTGTGTGTGTGTCTGTGAACAGCATAACTTAGAAACGAACAGTCGGATAAACACCAAACTTGGTATTTAGGTTCAGTATCTTCCGGAGATGCGACACGAAGGTTTTCAAGAAAATTCCCCCACCCCAGATTACCCTTTACATGGAAGATGTTCCGAAAATTTTAATTTTCTCAAAAATGGCTCTAACGATTGTGATTAAAGTATCATATGTTTAAGATATTTCATGACAAATAATATGTATATCTTGAATTTTCTGGGAATGTCTCTAAAGTATTCTTCATTGTGAACGACTTTTGCATAACTGGTAAACCATAAGAGATAGACAAACTTTTACTACACAGAAAATGTAGATCGCGTTAAAATACACAATTTATGTCATATACATTTTTTTTAGTGACCCATTTTCGAGATATTGCTTGTTCTTACCTTAAATTTTTCAATACTTATTTTCTCAAATGGGAATTCGTTATTCATGTTTTGTCTTGGATATGCAAGGAGTATTAATCTGTGGCAAATGGAATGGTGCTGCACCTAGCAACCAGCTATTAAGAGATATGTATGTGCTTAAAGGCTACTGTATTTCTATATTGCCCTTGTAAATATATATTCCCCTTACATCTACAAGAAACTTAGCAATAAGATAGAGTCTGCAAACGTTTATCTCGATTAACATGAAGTAGATGGAGAATAAGCGTTTGTAAAAATAGTTTGTACAAAGCAGAGAAAGTCATGTGAATGTAACACATCATATTTTTTGCCTTGGATATGCAAAGAGTATTAAACCGTCGCAAACAGAATAGTGCTGCACCTAGCAACCAGCTATTAAGTTATATGTCGATGCTTAAAGGCTACTGTATTTCTATATTGCCCTTGCAATTACAAAACAAGGGGAACGTAGTACGCCTTAAGCGATGGTCAAATATTTTTAGAACTGGTCGCTATGTGTAAAATGTAATTCTCTTTGCATGTCAAAAGATCGTTTCTGCAAATGCTTATCTCGATTAATATGAAATAGATGGAGAATAAGAATTTGTAAAAGTTATGTGAGAGTAACACATCAGATTTCTTTTGTCCTGGTAATGCAAAGAGAATGGAATACTCCACATAGCAACCCGCGCTTAGAATATTTGACTATCCCTTAAAACCTAAAACCTACCAATTTGCCTTGCCTCTACAAGAAAATTAGCAATAAGATTAACATATCGATATTTCGATTAACATGAAGCATATGGAGAATAGGCTTTTGTAAAAATAGTTTGTACAAGAGTAGAGAAAGTCATGTGAGTGTAACACATCAGATTTTTCTGTCTTGGTTATGCAAAGAGTATTAATCTGTGGCAAAGAGAATGGTGCCCCACCTAGCAACCAGCTATTAAGAGACATGTCTATGCTTAAAGGCTACTGTATTTCTATATTACCCTTGCAAATACAAAACAAAAGGAACATAGTACGCCAGTCAAATATTTTTGGAACTGGTGGCTATTTGTAAAGTGTAATTCTCTTTGCATGTCAAGAACATAAAAAAAGAACAACGAATTCTCAGTTGAGAAAAATTGTAAGTATTGAAAAATTCAAAGAAATAATACGGAATATCTCGAAAATGGTTCACTTTACAAAAAAATGTTTGACATATATTGCGTGTTTTAACGAGATCTACATTTTTATATAGGAAAATTTTGTCTGTCTTGCGGTTTACCAGTTATTCAAGATATACATTGTATTTGCCATAAAATGTCTTAAACATATGAGACGTTAATCAAAATCGTTAGAGCCGTTTTTGAAAAAATAAAATTTTTCGAAAATGTGTTCTTAGCAAAGGGTGGTTTGGGGTGGGGGATTTTTTGAAAACTTTCATATCGCATCCCTGAACATATTGAACCTAAATACCAAGTTTGGTGTTTATCCTACTTTTCGTTTTTGAGCTATGCTGTTCACAGACAGACACAAAGACAGACAAACACACAGATACACAAGACATACACACGAACATGTTTACAAAAGTGCTTTATTTTTTTATGTCCTGGACATACAAAGAGAATGGATTGCTCCACATAACAACCAGCTCTTAAAAGATTTGACTATCGCTTAAAGCCTACCACATTCCCCTTGCATCTACAAGAAGATTAGCATTTAGATAGAGTCTGCAAATGTTTATCTAGATTAACATGAAGTAGATGGAGAATAAGCGTTTGTAAGAATAGTTTGTACAAGAGTAGAGAAAGTCATGTGAGTGTAACACATAAGATTTTTTCTCTAATTACCTTGTTCAGTTATTTTATAGCGTGTAATCGCTAGAATCCCTTCTATTTGAGATAGACCACTCGGAAAAAAAACTTTAGAGCTCTCAGGTCCAGATACCGCACCGATCACAGGATATCTACATATCGTGAGATCATGTGGAATTGCAGTAGCGTAGTCATCGTGGCTCGGGTTATATTGAGTGTAGCTTCTTCTACCGAAAAAAAATCAAGTTATTAGTTCCCTTTGGATACAGAATGAAGAACTGTAAATTGCGCTGCGATACCGCTCAGCGTTGACATTGCACCTTCGCGATCGTCCTCAAAGAAATATGACCCTACAATGCGGATTGAAATTCCAATAGTACGAAATAACGACTTTTACATTACGCATTGGTTTTTCAAACAGAAGTTATGGATGCGTTTCTGCGTAGTAACGGAGATTTTGTTAAAAAATCAGTTTAGAATGAAGTTCGCTTTGTTTGACAATAACAGAGAAGAAATAATTACCTCGTCCTGGTGTAACATTCCTCTTACAATTATGGACTATTGCAACCTACTTTGCTTATCTACTGCTCACAGTTCTTGAGACGCTTGAAATTCAATTTGTTTGCGTGAAACTTTGAATCCAGCTCAACAATACTGCGCATGAAGGTGTGGGATAATTGCAGAATCCATGCATATCGATCGCTTTGGACTTTACTGTAGAGCCGCCCAAACTCGCTGTATATTTTGGGTTTACGAAATAGGAGTGAATATGTTACATATTAACGACCGAACCCGCAGGAGGGACTTTAAGAAGTAAGAAAGTGCGATGCTGGTGGGTCACTTGGTATATGTAAAACAAATCCTGTGGTTCCACAGCCCGCGAAGGTCCTGGGCCTGCCAACCCGACTTCCGGCCTCACGCCCAAGTACGCACGGCAGAGGTGGGCGATCATCCAACCGATACGAGGAGGTGATCCCCAGCCAGAAAGTTGGCTCACGAGGCCAGGATTGCTACGTACTGCAGCTCCTGACTTTCCTCACGATTCTGAGTGGGCACCGGTCCTATACCCGGGACCTAAACTCCGCACCCCCATGGATAGGTCGAACCCGGTCTTAATATATGTATAAATCCAGAACGATCACAATAAATAGCTGACATGCATAATAAATAACAAAAAGTCGGACAGAGCAACTTAAACCCTATATATACCGGACTGTAAAGTCCTCCTTCAGGCTAACAGAAACATAAACACAGTATATATACAGGGTGAATCACCTAAAACTTGCAAATATTTCGGAAATGGAAAGTGCTATTGATGTGTAGTTTTCACAGTATTGATTGATAGTCAGGGGCTCGTACATTTAGCCTATAAACAGATTTTAATAATACTGAGAAAGTGTACTTTTTGAGCAAACATTAAAAGTTTTTAAATGGAGCAATGCCTAGTTACATCAACAGAATAAAGATAGGGTAAATTAGAATGTCAGTAGAGTTTGTTGCAAGACTCTAGTGCAAGTGTTTTACGAGAAATCTTATTTTGAAACCTTTACGCACCGACACTTCTACAACCTGTGGTAGCACAAACTAAAGAAAAACAAAAGCAAATTACAATACTTCTGTGGATTCTTATAACTAAAGAGAACATAGCCCTTCAAAGGTTGCGTTCAAAATGACTACCGGTAGCTTCAATACACGCTTCCAGTCTGCTATGAAAAGACTGCTGCACACGTTCTAGCATTTCAGCGGAAATTTCAGAGCAGGTAGCAGTAATACGTCGTTTCATATCGTGTGGTGTAGTTGGTACATCCTTGTAGACAGTGTATTTCAGTCTTCCCCACAGATAAAAGTCTAAATGGGTCAGATCCGGTGAATGTGCCGGCCAAGCTACAGGTCGTCTTTGTCCAATCCAACGATTTGGAAACAATCCGTTAAGACAAGCTGCAGTACTTGATGCACTATGGGCTGGGCAGCCATCATGTTGGTACTACAGGTTCCTCCTAGTCTGCAAAGGAACGTCTTCTAGCATCTGTGGCAGATGGTCTGTCAGGAGGTTGCGATACTTGTGCGAGTTCATTGTTCCTTCTATGAACAAAGGGCCTATGAGCTGATGGTTCACTATCCCACACCACACGTTTAAACTCCATGGACGCTGACGTTCCACCTGACGAAGCCAACGGGGATTGACAACAGACCAATAGTGTATGTTTCTGCGGTTTATCTGGCCATGGTTAGTACATGTTGCCTCATCACTAAAAAAGATACATGATGAATTTGGAGTATGTCTTAATGCCCAGGTGCAAAAGTTGACACGATTCTCAAAATCGTTTCCATGCAGCTCTTGATGGCGAGAGATGTGATTGGGATGGAACCTATGTCGATGGAGAATGCGCAGTACGCTTGCCTGATTTATGCCACTTCCACGTGCGATTGTGCAGGAACTAATTTGCGGATCTACTGCAACGGCAGCCAAAACATTAATTTCTGCCTCTTCTCCAGTCACTTGTTTGTTTCTTTTACGTTTTCTAGGTGTTACAGTACCACTTTCACGTAATTGGTTGAAGAGGTTGATAAATAATTTCCGAGATGGTTGACGTCTATTGGGATACGTTTCCGCATACACCCTACAGGAACGAACTGCATTCTTCCTACACTCTCCATACACCATGAATATGTCGGCTTTTTCTGCATTAGTAAACCCCATCTGCCACTCACGACTTACTGCTTGAACTGTCACAAACTAACTGACCAGAAAGTCGCAATGCAATCAATGAACAGGAAAGAGGGAAGGAAAGAAATAAAGGGAAAAAGAACAAAAGAAGAAAATGGAGGCACGGCATAACACAAGCGTAACTAGTAATTAAATACAGAGAAAAACTTGAGTTCAGAAGCGACACGCTGGTACTCGGGCGTACTCTTCTTTTAAGTGTTACTTTTAATTTTGCAAAACGGTAACTGCAAATTAATTGTATATTAAGCGTTCATGTGTCATAATTTCTTTGGCTTACGTTGATTTATTTTCTCCCATTTAAAAAAATTAAGCTATGAAGATTAAGTATTGCTAAAATGTCCCCTATATGATTTTCATACCATTTCCATTAAGAGTATTCAAAGAATACTGATTTTAAGCAAATGTATAACAACATATGATGGCTTTCTGAATAATTTAAGCTTAGTTTATAGTGTTTCAATATTTCTTTTCAATTTTATAGAAGTACCCATGCTTAAAACAACTACAAGAAAGTAAATGTCTTTTTACTTTCTCTACTACGTATAGTAAGTAGGGGAAGTATTGTATTCCACCCAAAAATTCGATACCGAGATTTCACCGGAAATACATGTTTTGAGACCCCCTGAATCCAAAAAAGTATTTTTGGAAACATGTCCGTGTGTGTGTCTGTGTGTCTGTGTGTCTGTGTGTCTGTGTGTGTGTCTGTGAACAGCATAACTCAGAAACGAACAGTCGGATAAACACCAAAATTGGTATTTAGGTTCAGTATCTTCCAAGGGTGCGACACGAAGGTTTTCAAGAAAATCCCCCCACCCCAGATTACCCTTTACATGTAAGATTTTTCGAAAATTTTAATTTTCTCAAAAATGGCTCTAACAATTTTAATTAAAATATCATATGTTTAAGATATTTTCATGACAAATAAAATGTATATCTTAGATTTCCTGGGAATGTCTCCAAAAGTATTCTTCATTGCGAACGACTTTTGCATAACTGGTAAACCATAAGAGATAGACAAAATTTTACTACACAAAAATGTAGATCGCGTTAAAATACACAATTTATGTCATATACATTTTTGTTGTTGAGTGAACCATTTTCGAGATATTACTTCTTATTCCCTTAAATTTTTTAATACTTATTTTCTCAAATGGGAATTCGTTATTCATTTTTTGTCTTGGATATGCAAAGAGTATTAATCTGTGGGAAAGGGAATGGTGCTGCACCTAGCAACCAGTTATTAAGAGATATGTATGTGCTTAAAGGCTACTGTATTTGTATATTGCCCTTGTAAATATATATTCCCCTTAAATCTACAAGTAAATTAGCAACAAAATAGAGTCTGCAAATGTTTATCTCGATTAACATGAAGTAGATGGAGAATAAGCGTTTGTAAAAATAGTTTGTACAAGAGTAGAGAAAGTCATGTGAGTGTAACACATCAGATTTTTCAATTAGAAGTGGAAAATGAGGACATGAAAATATCTCCTGACATCGAAACTAAGCCGAATTTGGCTGCTGTATATTTTACCCTTATGTTACTCATAGGCAGTTATTCTGGAACGAGTGACGAATAATTAAACAAGTTAAACATATTTCACCATTTCTCTATCCACAAATTGCAGCTTTAATAATTAGATTAAGAGTTGAAATACTACGTTTTATTAACTATCTATTGATTCGAATGCATATACTATCTCATAGTCTAGGCTGAGATACAAAATATGCCATTACTTTTGTTTTTAGTTATACACACAGACCGGGATGGCTCTCATTCGTGAGGTCACAAATTCGATTCTTGTTGTACTGGCCACCCTGGCTTTGGGATTTTTCGTGGGCAGATACACATGCACGCACGCGTGCGCTCGCGGTTCTTTCTCTAAAAATGTTTCTTTAAGGGGTTCAATGGGTCTCAAAATATGCATTTACAGTGAACTCTCGACATTACATTTTTGTATGGAATACAATACTTCTTCTACCTACCATTGGTATATAGTATGTATGGTAATCATTTTATGCTTTTATTTGCTTAGTCCTCTATAAATTCTATGGTGATGTCGGGGGTTTGATTTCAGAAACAATGATGTTCGTAACTGTTGACTGTACGTTTTTGAAATGTTGATTGTATCCATTTTCGCTATGAAACACACTTATATTGACTGTAACATTCATATTTCCAATCTCTGGAGAAGGAAGGAAATCATAGAAGTTTCCCCCGCACAGCTTCACTCACTCACTCACATACAAATGCTAGCCTCTACTTCCCAGAGTCGCGGGTTCAAACATGGCGGAGGTCGATGGATTTTTTCGGGCGTAAAACTCCTTAGAATGGCTTCCTTCGGAAGGGAAGTAAAGCCGATGGTCCCATGTCGTAGATTTACGGTATGTAAAAGAACCTCAAGCCTGATAAAGAGGCCCCTGAGCGAATTTGCTGGGTCCAATATGGAATGGAACGCTAAGGGCACAGTAGTCCAGAAATAATTAAAAAAAACACACACACACAACTCACATGCAAGATAAATAAAAAAAAAACTTGGATGTTTGGCTTCGGGGTATCCCATTATACGTACTAAACTCAATTAATTATTGATCCAACATTGAAAATTCCCAATAACATTTTAGATTAACATTTTATTATACTTTTGTATAGATACGAGTATATGAGTTATATTGTTTGCTTGCTTATGTTTAATGAACTCTTCTTCTTCTTTATCTGTTTAACCTCCTCTTATGTAGGACTTACACCCTGGGGTCAGAGGCCTGTCGAGGAGCAGACATTCATGGATCAGATAGAATATCCAGGATGGTTGATCAGCCCGATGCCTGGTATGGGAGGGAGGAAGTAGATGAAACGAAATGATGGTGAAATGGATGAAAGGAAAGGTGATGATGGAGCAGTTGGTGGAATGAATGGCGGGGGAAACCGGAGAACCCGGAGAAAACCCGCCCAGACGCCGCTTTGTCCACCACAAATCCCACATGCAGGACCCTGGGATTGAACCCGGGCCGCCTCGGTAAGAGGCGAGCGGTCTAACCCCTCACTACAAACAAAAGCCTACTTATAATAAAAATTGTTTGATTATTTTCTGCGCATTCACCATTTTATAGGTCCGCGTTATCTACGTTAAACCATTTCTAGATAATTAACACAACTTTCATAGAGGAATGACTTTTTTATTCGACTAGCACATGTGTTGTGAGAATTGCTTATAGTAAAGGAAATTGCACATACATTTTTGTATGTATATAGTTTATTTTGTATTAGTTGCTGTTTTCTTTCCTTCTTTCTTTCTTTCTTTTAAATGAATGTTAAGTTTGATGCTCTATTGAGGATTTATCAGAAATCTTCTTTACACAGGTTTACAAGTATTATCCACACATTATTTAACAGAATACACGATCTCTTGTGTGTATTTTTGTAGATTTCATTTAATGTTAATTTTAACCTCGCCTGTTTTAATTACTGACTGAAAGGTAGTTGTAGAAACATCAACCACTTTGTAAGTAATGTATGTAGATTTTTCCTTTAACAGATTTGCCTTATTATATCTTGAATGAATGTATGAAATGAACGCGCAATTTAGCTCCAACTTAGGACTACCGCTAAGTGGCACCCATAAACACATCGCTATGATTTTGTATAATCATGTTTAACAAGAACATATATAGTACTATTGAGTACAATAACGTTTACAAATTGAAAAAAGCTCTGGGACATATAATGCTAAAGCTATATTACATCCATTCTGAGAGCTAAGAAAATGAACACGAACCCCCAAACGCGCAACCTAATCAACTAGGATTCGAACCACGTCCGGAGCTTGAGAGCAAGAAGGTTACTTCTAAACCACAATTGCGGTTTGATAAGGTCGAGGAACTTAATGACTTTCAAGGAACATCTTAAAATCAAGTTTTGATATCATCTTGAAGTGTTGAAAAGAAAATTATGGCGTATAGAAAGTTTGGATGGACAGTGCCTGCCCATCTGTGAGCTATTCATGTTTTATTTCTAAATTAATTATCTTTTATGCGCCAATTAATATGTTTCACGTATAACTTCATGAGATAGCAAGTAGACTTTTTGAAATTCTTTCTATGTTATGGATTAGATTAAATTTCACTTATACATACATATAATGTATTTTTTCCATATTTAAATATATGCAATTATCAGGGAATTTGATAAACAGTCATCAATTAAAACTGTGTAATATCGGCTTTAGAAAAGTTATATCTGAGGCTTGAGGCAGTATTTTTAACACTTAATGATTTCAGTCTAATTATATAATATAAAAAATAACAACCCGCCTTAAAACAATATGCGTATAAATAATATATATAATGTATATAACAGTCATTGTATTATGTTTATATTATTGGGTACATGTTATGTGAATGTATTAGGTAATTTAATAATGTAGAGAATAGAATCCGAAAGTTGCTAATAATGAGGTAACCTTGAGGTAATAATGAATTGGAAAGTAATAATGCTACTAGTAATTCTTGGAACAATAATGTTATATTTAAAATAGTTTATAAATAATCAAAAACTAGAAGATCTTAAAGATAAATAAAAGTATTCTATTGGAGAAGGATTAGCCAATCAGAGACTTTAAATAGAGAAATTTGCAAATTCAAGCGGTAAACGCCAGTCGCTAGAAGGCAATGTGCCTGAGCAGTTATAATTTAGTGTAAGTCTACATTCCTTAGCCGTATCACCCCCTGCTAAGAGATACATGTTTCTACAAATTAATACTGACGCAGCTGAGGCAAACATAAGTATTTAATATTTAAATAAATATTCAAATTACAAAGTTGATTCCTAAACGTGGGGGCGAAGTTCACCGGAAACTTTGTACCATACTTGGGGCAGTTACTTCATCAAGTTGGCTCCCCAACAGTGGAACTGCAACACAACCTTCAATTGGCACTTAAACGTGGTGCTAATAACGTAAATATATCTTCAGACAAAAATATTATTGTAATTAAAAATGATTGTAGTACGGTGCAGAGGTATGTTTAAGTGGCATCTTGAAACGTTAAATGTGCCCAAAATTTAAAAAAGAGCCTATAAAATGTGTGCTACATATGCAATTTTAAAACCTGTTTGTAATTTTATAACAGATTTCACAGAGACATCTTAATTGAGTTATAAGTGTGTAAGAATTTAGTTTTAATTACATAATTATTTGTTTTTTAAATCTAAATTTAGTATTCGAGCATATATGTCACAATAATATTAAACGTTCGGTCCTAAGAGTCAGTCAAAGCAATATATTTCTCAACATTCTCTCATATTTTGTAAAATTACGAGAAAATTGAGGAAGTATTTTAACACTTGAATAATTTCAATTAAATTATATAATATGTAAATTCAATAACAGCCCGCCTTGAAGCAATATGTATGTAATAATTTGTAAAATGTACGTAAGTCATTGCAAATGCTTATATTATTGTAAACATATTTAATAATGTTATGTGAATGCATTACGCAGTTTAATAGTGTAACAGCTGTGAGAATAATAAATTTAAAGTTGTTAACAATGAGGTAACAATGAGGTAACATTGAGGCAATAATGAGTTAAAGAGTTTAAATGTTACTAGTCATGATTAGAGCAACGATAATTAAATTTTGTGACAGTTTAAAATTAGCC
Source organism: Deroplatys truncata (assembly GCA_030765065.1). Classification (NCBI taxonomy): domain Eukaryota; kingdom Metazoa; phylum Arthropoda; class Insecta; order Mantodea; family Mantidae; genus Deroplatys; species Deroplatys truncata. Next base: position 215,423,912 of record CM060978.1, read on the forward strand.
AATCAACAGCCAGAAAAAGCTTTAATTAAATGCAGGTATTCTATTGGACTAGGATTAGCCAATCAGAGACTTGAAATACAAAAGTTTACGGGTTTTGACGGTTAAAATATGTTCAGTTGCCTGCAGACCTTAGTAGTGACCGGATGGAAGATGTGTTCTCTAAAGAAGTAATACGTATTCGTGTGAATCGTAAAATATGTATACGCGTTAACGAAGTGCAAATATAAAATTAAAGAATCTCACAGCTCTTAATATCAGTGTAGTGCTATTTAATTTGTGTCAAGGATTAATAAAAAGAAGTGAATTTAAACTTAAAATCTGTGTAAGCCTACATTCTTGTCGTACCACGCCCTGTCTAAGAGATACGTGACTCTAGAACAATACTGACGCAGCCGAGGGAAAAAGAAACATAAATAATATCTATAGAATCAGTTTAATAACAAAAGTTAATAATATTTTTTTAAACTTAGAGTGTAATAACAAAAATACATCCTAAAATCGGTTTCTCATACGTAACAGCTTATTAGATAACAATCTTCTTCAAAATTGACGTCCATACGCGGAGCTATATAAAAACATCAACTTCAAAAACAACTACTAACTTCAAATTGGCCTACCAAAGCGTGGTGCAAACTCCTTAAACAACGTAAACTCCAAGAACAATATCTACTTCAAGTTGGCACCCATACGTGGGGCAAATAAACAGTAAAACAAACATCAACTTCAAGTTGGTTCCCAAACGTGGGGCAGAAAATACCTACTTCAAAATGTAGGTTAGTTGCAGTAATTTTACTTTCGTTTGGTGTATGAGCTTAGAGTCTGTGAGCAGTGCAAAGCAGATGGTCTTCGAACTCGGTACTCTCACGCATTCGTAACCCAGTAAACTAGTGGTACACCCCACGCCCATCGGATTGTGGCGGCGCATGCGCACATCTGGTCTCGCTTCGTGGCCCGCTGAATGGACGTACATACATGCTGCTAGCACACCCATACCCCAGCATGTTATAACAGAAATAGTGGAGGAGACTGTATGTCGACTACAGTCGATATTACTAAGTATCGAAAACGATGCTCATGTTTCAGTAGTATGCATAACCCTTAATTAAAGCTAAATATCTGCCACTCTTGGATTTTTACTACGGGAAAGTTTAAGTAACTAAATACCATGGAACATAAGAAGTGTTTTAAATCAGCCAATCATCATAATCATCACTCCATGGTTGTCAGTTCCGTCTTCATAACAATCCTTCCACCTTCTAGGCGGCCAGCATACATATCTTTTACTAAAAGGTCTGTAATTGTAGATTTATTTTGGAAGTCTTGTATTATGCATGCAGTCTAAATGATGTAACCATTTATTATATCTTCATTTACTTTTAATGCTTCTCTAATTATCTAATTATTTATGTAGACCTACAGAGCGCATCCTTTCGATTTTCTTAAAAGCTTCATCTCTGCTGCTTGTATTTTATTCTTTATTGTGCTAATCTGTATCTATCTCAGATGCATACATTAATATAGGTTTAGCCATTGTTTTATGGAAATTTATTCTAGTATCCCATCTTGTTGTTTTATGATTTTATTAAGTTTAACGTCCTTTAGTCAGGGCAATTCATATCGGACGATCAATGAAATGGGTGAAATGATGTTCAAATGAGCCGGCGGTCCATAGAGCTATCCGTCATTCATCCTTTCAAGATAAGAGAAACCCCCGGAAGAAAGTTATCCCGTAAGTCACCCTAACTGAGATTCGAACCCGAGACCTCTTGAATGTGAGGAATACACGCTACCCCCACACCACAGAAGTGGGCGTTTTTGTGAAATATTGTTTTAAATTTTGTTAATTTTATATTTATTTCAGTCTCTGGGTGGAAGCCTATTTCACAACCCAAATACTTAACAATAACATACTTGCTCTAGAGGAATCTTATGAACTATTATTTTGGATCTGACTTAGTTTTTACGAAAAAATAATATTATTTTTATTTTCTCTTTGAGATTTTGAAACAGTGCTGTTTACATATTTGATTTAAATAATATAAAGAATTTTGTAACTTATCTTCGTTTTTTAGCACGTAATTATGAAATCCTTTTACCTTCGTTAAAATTTTCTCTGTATTTTATAAAAAAATAAGTCACATAAATATTAGAAAGAGTTTGAGCACCCTTTTATTGCTTCAGTTTTGAACTTTCCTGTGTTTATTTTTATTTCTAAATTGCTATATAAATTCTTGATCACTTTAACGAATTGGTTAGGATAATAACATTCTTCCATTATTCACCACAGTTTTGTTCTTTCCACATTTTAAATGCTTTTTGAAAATAATTAAAAGAAACATGAGTTTGCAAATTAAATTATCTTCTCTTTACAAGTAATTGTAGCTTGGACACATTTTCGGCGCTAATCTTCCAAATCGGAATCAACTTTATTCTGACATAATAATGATTCAGATATTGTCGCTTGTCTTTTATTTAATCTACCTAAGTGTAGTATAGTTATATATATAATTAGTACAAAATAATATTTAGCGTGCACATCCTGCATAACCATCGCCTAATACATCTGGTTATTAAGTCTGAATACAATCTCAGTGGTAATAATTTAAACGGGAGATAATTTTGGTGATAATAGTAATAATAATAATAATAATAATAATAATAATAATAATAATAACTATGCTCTCTTCGTGTGTAAGAGAGATAGTGAATGCCTGGTAATCCGAAGGGCTTTAATTCTTGTCTCGGTTAAAGTCAGTTGCCTGGATGAGGGTTTATGCGTCACTCCCCCTCTTATTTCGCAAAGGCAAATATTGAGTTACGCTCAGCTCGGGCATCGGAGCTACAAATCTAGAATTTCTTCAACAGAACAGAACGTATTCAGACATCGTTTTAAAAATTATGCATTCAAGTTAATGAACATAAAATGTTCATTTTTAGTGTGTACAAAGCACAAACGATAAAACACTTTACGTGTTAATTATTTTCAATACTTTTCATTTTATGAGTTTTATATATTTTTAGGAATTGCACCATCATAAACCTTTTAATGTTGTGGCAGTAATTTGTATCACAATAATGTAAATGCCAGTGCGATTGTAGTGTAAATAAGCATTATTGTATGACATTGATTTGAGATGTTTGTTAATTATATGAATTGTTAGGAAATAAGTTTACACGGCCTCACTGAAACTGACAATAAGAGTGGATAACAATGAGCGAGGGGGTGAGTTGAATATTAATTAGAAGAGACAAACAAATGGCGTCAGATTGGCGCACTTTTCTGAGAAATGGAGGGAATTTCTTTCCTAGAGCATATGTTTTCGTAATTTTTGATTGGATATAAAAATAGACGCTAATGTTGGCGCGTTTTATTAACCAATAGCAGCTCGGTTATAAGCTTTAGGCATATCGGGGTATGGGAGTATAAAAAGCTAAAGTCAGAGGCAGATTTCGTCAGTCCAACAGAAGCATTCACGTGTAATACGTCGATCAGTTCAACATAAGTATTCCTGAGTTATACGTCGCGTAGTTCAACGGAAGCATACATAAAGTACACGTTACGCAATTCTACAGAATCTCTCGCGTCTTAAAGTTTGTGATAAATGTGAAAACGCGAATTAATAAAGTGCAGTAAATAAGTGATATTAGAAAATATAACAGTTTCAGTTTGGCGTGTATCACGAGTCAATATGTGAATTTAATTAATTGTGACGGTAATAAAAGTGTAAAAACAAATTCTTTTATCAGTGTTATCTTTGAGTAACAAATCCTTTCCGTTTACACACCTTGTTTAAGAGATTTGCTCGACCGAGAAATAATAGCTAGCCGGAGGACAATGAACCCAACATTCAAAGTATTAAAACAATAACAGGCGCTCAGAAATAAGATAACACGAAGTGACCGCGACAAATCGGCTCCCATACGTTGTGCATATAAACATGAAGCATCTTCCAACTACAACTTCTAACAAATATACCACTTCAATGTGCGATATTTAGAATGTTTTTATATAGTACCTGAACGTTTGATTAAGGAGGAAAACCATTTAAAATTATTAATAAACGACGTTTACTGCAAAATTTCTTCGTTAATGGCTTTATTTTCACTACTGCACGAACTTATTTCTACGTAATTTTTACTTTCTCTACTGCTTACCCATAGTAAGTAGAGGAAGTAGAAAATTCGATACAGAGATTTCTTCGGAAATACATGTATATAGACTCCCTGAATACAAAAATGCATTTTTATAAAAACCTCCGTGCATAACTCAAAAATGAAAACTAAATACTAAACTTGGTATTTAAGTTCAGCATCTTCCAAGGATGCAACACCAGGATTTCAAGAAAATTCCTCAACCCCAGACTATCCTTTATAAAGAAAATTTGGATTTTCCTGAAAATAGTGGTTTTGTATAAAGTAGCATATGTTTAAGATATTCTCATGAAAAATAAAATGCATATTTTGCATTTTCTTGGAACAGCCCCTGAAGACCTCTTCGTTCAGGATGACGTTTTTTTTATAATTTTGTAAACCGTAAGAGACAGAAAAAAATGTTAGTTTACAAAAATATATATCCCGTTAAAGCATACAATTCATATCATATAACATTTTTGTGGACTTAATTATTTCCAAGATATTCCTTGTTAATGGTTTGAATTTTGAACTACTGACACTTTTCTCAACAGGGAAGGCGTAATTCGTTTTTTTCGCGGTCATGCAAACAGGATAGAATTTTAAAAACATCACATAGCGACACATTTTTTAAAATCTGACTTTATTGTACTACCTATTGTATTCTGCAATGAAATGTGGTAAATTTGAATTGAAAGTTGTTCTGAATTGACAAAAAGTAGTTTTGATAATAATATTTTCCAAACAATGGCTTGTAGAAACGTGAGTGGAGAAAGTCATGAGAATTTAAAGCGTATTTTTTTCACGTGTTCATGCAAAGAGCATGCGATTTCAAAGCTATCACATAACGACACGCTGTTTAAAAGTCTCAGTATCGCTTTACATTATAATTTGTCCTCTATATACATTAAAAGTGTAAATTTTCTCTCCATTAATTTAGTTGCATAATGTTTTAAACTGATTCCCGAACACTTTCTGCTCTACTTGCTTTTGGGTTATACCCCACGTGATCAAAAGTATCGGGACACCTGGTTGAAAATGACGTACAAGCTCGTGGCGCCCTCCCTCGGTAATGCTAAAAGGCAATATGGCATTGGCTCACCCTTAGCCTTGATGAATGCGTTCACTCTCGCAGGCATACATTCAATCAGGTGCTGGAAGGTTTCTTGGGGAATGAGATCCCATTCTTCACGGAGTGCGGAACTGAGGAGAGGTATCGATGTAGGTCGGTGAGGCCTGGCACCAAGTCGGCGTTCCAAAACATCCCAAAGGTGTTCTATAGGATTCAAGTCAGGAATCTGTGCATGCAGTCCATTACAGAGATGTTATTGTCGTGTAACCACTCCGCCACAACTTCCTCGTGCAGTATGAACAGGTGCTCGATCGTGTTGAAAGATGCAATCGCCATCCCCGAATTGCTCTTCAACAGTGGGAAGCAAGAAGGTGCATAAAATATCAATGTAGGTCTGCGCTGTGATCTTGCAATGCAAAACAACAAGGGGTGCAAGCCCCCTCCACGAACACACCATAACACCACCACCTCCGAATTTCACTGTTGGCACTACACACGCTGGCAGATGACGTTCACCGGGCATTCTCCATACCCACACCCTGCCATCGGATCGCCACATTGTGTACCTTGATTCATCACTCCACACAACGTTTTGCCACTGTTCAATTGTGTAGTGTTCTGGCTCCTTACACCGAGCGAGGCGTCGTTTGGCATTTTCCTGCGTGATGTGTGGCTTATGAGCAGCCGCTCGACCATGGAATCCAAGTTTTCTCACCTCACGCCTAACTGTCATAGTACTTGGAGTGGGTTTGGAATTCCTGTGTGATGGTTTGGATAGATGTCTGCCTATTACTCTTTACGACCCTCTTCAAATGTCGGCGGTCTCTGTCAGTCAATAGACGAGGTCGGCCTGTACGCTTTTGTACTGTACATGTCCCTTCACGTTTCCACTTCACTATCACATCAGAAACAGTGGATCTAGGGATGTTTAGAAGTGTGGAAATTTCGCGTACAGAGTTCTGACACAAGTGACATCCAATCATCTGACCACGTTCGAAGTCCGTGAGTTCCACGGAGCGTCCCATTCTGCTGTTTCACGATGTCTAATGACTACTGAGGTCGCGGATGAGTACCAGGCAGTATTTGGCAGCACAATGCACTTAAGATGAAAAACGTATGTTTGTGGGGGTGTCCGGATACTTTTGATCACATGGTGTAGGTAAACACATACCTGAATGTTCTACCTGCTTTATAGTGTCATCCAGAGACTTCACGTCAAGCTTTACCTACCTGTTTTAAGACGTGTTTTCAATTATACCTATATGTATAAATAATTACTTATATCGGCGGATCGTACTGCAACTTTCATTAAGGCCCTTTAAACTCTTTAGTGCTGTACTTTGGAAGCAAAAACGATCTGAAATAATATGTGTAATAAGAAAAAACAAACTTCTCACCAAATTCATGCAAAACCTTGGGAATTTTATATTTTCTGATAGAGATGCGTTAGGGGAAGTCTTTTACGTAGGTATAGCATATAGAAACGGAAAGGAAACTGGCTTTGCTATAGCGAAATAACTATTCAACTCAATTTCTTCGGAGCTAGTGAGTGTATTTTAAATATCTTATACTCTGCCGATAACCTTACCAGCATTTCGTAAATCACTGGTCATATTCATAATAACGAATAGAAAATTCCTTGATATTAACAATGGCTGAATGGGAAAATATAGGGAAATACTGTTTACCAAAACTCCTATGATGTGCAAATATAGGCAATAAATGGTTTATTCAACAATGGAAGGAGTAACCGAATCTGTAGAGCACTTCCTAAGTTAAGTGTAACCCTTAGTTTACTTGGGAGTTAATAATAGTCAGACGGGAGAATGGGGGGGGGGGTTCCAGTAACTGGAACACAGCACCACATCTAGGCAATAGCGGGCCCTTTGTGCTTCTAACGTGACCCTGAGATGAAGGGGGAGACACGCAGCCCAATGAGATCGGGACGACGATGTGATCTGAGCAAAATTAATGATAAGAATGTTGTTATTACTGAATAAAAATCTTGAGTGCACTTAAATATATACTTAGACTAGCAAAGCATAGTACGAGGGTAATCCAGAAAGTCCCAGACGTTTTGAAATAAACAATTAACAAAATGCAAATATCAACGTTTATTATCTACATTTCAAAGGTACCCTCTTAAGCTATTTTTCTACATAATCGCCATTCAAATTGAGGGATATATCATACCGTGGCACAAGTTTTTCAACACACTCTCTGTAGAAATCTGCCGCCTGCGACTTCAACCACTGGTTTACACCAGCATGCAGTTCAGCGTCAGTATCAAAGCAGCAATTTGATGCACCAAACTCCGTGAAAATTGCTGAAAATGTTCCGAAAGATCTGTAGTCGTTAAACGATGATTTTCACGAATTTTGTCATTGATTTGTATTGACAGTTCATCAGTCATAAGGCTAGGCCTACCACTGCGATCATCGTCGTGAACATTGGTACGGCCAGTTTTAAAATCAATGCACCATTGACTTACTCGGCTTTCGATCATTATTCCCTGCTCGTAACCATCACAAGGTTAACGATAAGTTTATATAATCTTTTATATGCATTCAAAACATGTATTTCCTGTGAAATCTTGGTATCGAAATTTTGGGTGGAATGCAATACTTCCCCTACTTACTATACGTAGTAGAGAAAGTAAAAAAGCTAAATCTTCTTCGCTACCTTATTTTATAATTTTCTCTTCTGGGCATAATTCTCTCTTTCTCTCTTTGTTTCTGTTGCTCTTTGCGGGAAGCTTCTGCCAATTCCTTAATGATATTCGCTGCATCTTTCTTTCCCGAAGCACGAAGACTTGTTTATTTAGCAAAACAAATTTGTTCAGAGTTACGCTTTTCTAACATATCCTTTATTTGCCTCTTTTTAAATTTTGGTCACTGTTACTAAACAGTTTTTATGTCGACCTCTATTCGGCCCTGCTTCAACACTTTCAAAAACGATTCTTAAAGTCAAACTATGAATTTCACTCGGAAGGTTTAGCTCAGATGTAATAGCACTGCGTTATATCTTTAAAAAAATCTGATGTGTTACACTCACATGACTTTCTCTACTCTTGTACAAACTATTTTTTACAAACGCTTATTCTCCATATACTTCATGTTAATCGAGATAAACATTTGCAGACTATCTTATTGCTAATTTTCTTGTAGGTGTAAGGGGAATATATATTTGCAAGGACAATATAGCAAACAGTAGTCTTAGCATAGACATATCTCATAATAGCCGGTTGCTATATTCAACACCATTCTCTTTGTCACAGATTAATACTCTTTGCATATCCAAGACAAAAAAAATGAATAACGAATTCCCATTTGAGAAAAAGTATAAGTATTCTAAAATTTAAGAGAATAACAAGCAATATTTCGAAAATGTTTTACTCAACCAAAAAAATGTATATGACATAAATTGTGTATTTTAACGTGATCTACAATTTTTGTGTAGTAACATTTTGTCTATCTCTTATGGTTTACCAGTTATGCAAAATTCGTTCACAATGAAGAATAATTTTGGAGGCATTCCTAGAAAATTCAAGATATACATTTTATTTGCCATAAAATGTCTTAAACATATGATACTTTAATCAAAATACTTAGAGCCGTTTTTGAGAAAATAAAAATGTTCGAAGAATGTTCCATGTAAAGGGTAATCTGGGCTGGGGGGATTTTCTTGAAAACCTTCGTGTCGCATCTCTGGAAGATACTGAACCTAAATATAAAGTTTGGTGTTTATCCGACTGTTCGTTTCTGAGTTATGCTGTTCACAGACACACACGGCCATGTTTCCAAATACCTTTTTACTTTCTCTACTAGTATAGTAAGTAGGGGAAGTATTGTATTCCACCAAAAAATTCGATACCGAGATTTCACCGGAAATACATGTTCCGAGATCCCCTGAAGCCAAAAAAAGCATTTTTGGAAACATGTCCGTGTGTGTGTCTGTCTGTGTGTCTGTGAACAGCATAACTCAGAAACGAACTGTCGGATAAACACCAAACCTGGTATTTAGGTTCAGTATCTTCCAGGGATGCGACACGAAGGTTTTCAAGAAAATCCCCCCACCCCAGACTAACCATTACATGAAACATTTTTCGAAAATTTTAATTTTCTCAAAAATGAATCTAACGATTTTGATTAAAATATCGTATGTTTAAGATATTGTTATGAGAAATGAAATGTGTATCTCGAATATTCTGGGAATGTCTCCAAAAGTATTCTTCATTGTGAACGACTTTTGCATAACTGGTAAACCATAAGAGATAGACAAAGTTTTACTACACAAAAAATGTAGATCGCGTTAAAATACAAAATTTATGTCATATACATTTTCTTTGTTGAGTGAACCATTTTTGGAGATATTGCTTTTTAGTGATAGTGAAATGGAAACGTGAAGGGACATGTACAGCACAAAAGCGTTCAGGCCGACATCGTCTGATGACTGTCAGAGACCGCCAATAATACGCATATTAAGTAGGGAAAGTATTGCATACCACTCAAAAATTCGATACCGAGATTTCATTGAAAATACATGTTTTGAGGCCTCCAGAATTCAAAAAATCTCATGAGTTACACTCACATGACTTTCTCTACTCTTGTACAAACTATTTTTACAGTCTTATTCTCCATGTATTTCATATTAATCGAGATAAACATTTTCGGAAACGATCTTTTGACATGCAAAAAGAATTACATTTTACACATAGCGACCAGTTCTAAAAATATTTGACTATCGCTTAAGGCGTACTATGTTCCCCTTGTTTTGTATTTGCAAGGGCAATATAGAAATACAGTAGCCTTTAAGCATCGACATATATCTCTTAATAGATATATGTCGATGCTGCTCATATGCTGCTATGTGCAGCACCATTCTCTTTGTCACAGATTAATACTCTTTGCATATACAAGACAAAAAATGAATAACGAATTCCCATTTGAGAAAATAAGTATTAAAAACTTTAAGGGAATAATAAGCAATATCTCGAAAATGGTTCACTCAACAAAAAAAATGTATATGGCATAAATTGTGTATTTTAACGCGATCTACATTTGTATGTAGTAAACTTTTGTCTATCTCTTATAGTTTACCAGTTATGCAAATGTCGTTCACAATGAAGAATACTTTTGGAGACATTCCCAGAACATTCAAGATATACATTTCATTTGTCATGAAAATATCTTAAACATATGATATTTTAATCAAAATCATTAGAGCCATTTTTGAGAAAATTAAAAATTTCAAAAATAATTCCATGTAAAGGGTAATCTGGGGTGGGCGATTTTCTTGAAAACCTTTGTGTCGCATCTCTGGAAGATAGTGAACCTAAATATAAAGTTTGGTGTTTATCCGACTGTTCGTTTTCGAGTTAATGCTGTTCACAGACAGACACACACGGACTGTTTTTAAAAATGCTTTTTTGGATTCAGGGGGTCTCAAAACATGTATTTCCGGTGAAATCTCGGTATCGAATTTTTGGGTGGAATAAAATACTTCCCCTACTTACTATACGTAGTAGAGAAAGTAAAAAAAAAAAGAAATGAAGGCTTTTAATGTTGAATTACCACTTTTAGTTACATAAATGGTTGTGTATAATTTAAAAGTATATGTCTAAGTCGCGAAAAAAGGAATTTTAAAATTTTACATCATGTCATTAAAACTCATATGTTGCTGCATTGACGTCATATTACTGAACTGAAAACTGCTTTTACATTCATCCTGAAACACTTAAGTAAATCCTTGCTTTCTTGTTACTGAAAACAGGGTTTTCCTCAGTTGGTGAAGACTCAGAGAGAATATTAGCAGATTAACTTACACATACGAGTTAAATGTCCCTTACCACCATACCGCCAGCCTTAGTACAGTTTGTAACTATGTATTTCAGCAAGTATTATGTTTAATTTGGAATGTCAAAAATAATTTTTTTCCGTCCAAATTGGCGAAAACGAACTGCGTGAATTGCTTTGTTTCAATAAGCATTATAAACGATAGTACAAATGTGAAAAGTGCTATGGCATAAGTGCTATAAAACAGCGTAAGCATGATAACCAAGCAGAGGGGTTTTAGTAAGTAAATAGAGGAATCCTGTTACCGCAGGTAATGTGACGGACACGCTCCTCCAGTCCCCAACAGCCGGTTTCGTCGTAAATGTTCCATTCCTGCATAACATCAGTGGAGAACTGTGTCAATATGCCTAAAGCAAAAAGAGTTTATTCATCAAAATTAGCATCATTTGTGACGGAGTGTAGCAGGGAACAATTGAGCATTAATGGCGAAACCATAAGACGTAATATGCAGTTCAGAAGACGTTTAAACATTATGTAAAACAACATTGTAATTCAATGAAACACAGAACACATGTAACATTATGAGAAAGGACTAATGAGGAAACTGGACCTTCAACTTCTTCAGCCCCAAACTAAAGATCAGAATTTTTCGAGGATACGCTCATACATTAATAAGGGCGGATATTGCTTTAAAAGAACGTTGAGCTTTTGGTATGGTTGTTTCACAGCTTTCATATACTAATTGCACATTATTAATAGCTAAACATACGCTACGTATTCAAAAGCATCCGGACACCTGGCTGAAAATGACGTACAAGTTCGTGGCGCCCTCCATCGGTAATGCTGGAAGTCAATATGGTGTTGGCCCAACGTTAGCCTTGATGACAGCGTTCACTCTCGCAGGCATACTATCAATCAGGTGCTGTAAGGTTTCTTGGGGAATGGCAGCGAATTTTTCACGGAGTGCGGAACTGAGCAGAGGTATCGATGTAGGTCGGTGAGGCCTGGCGCGAAGTCGGCGTTCCAAAACATCCCAAAGGTGTTCTATAGGATTCAAGTTATGGTTCTGTGCAGACCAGTCCATTACAGGGATGTTATTGTCGTGTAACCACTCCGCCACAGCCCGTGCTCGATCGTGTTGAAAGATGCAATCGCCATCCACGAATTGCTCTTCAACAGTGGGAAGCAAGAAGGTGCTTAAAATATCAATGTAGGTCCCCACTGTGATCGTGCCGCGCAAAACAACAAGGGGTACAAGCTCCCTCCAGGAAAAGCACGACCACACCATAACACCATCACCTCCGAATTTCACTGTTGGCACTACACACGCTGGCGATGACATTCACTGGGCATTCGCCATACCCATACCCTGTCATCGGATCGGCACATTGTGTACCGTGATTTGTCACTCCACACAACGTTTTGCCACTGTTCAATCGTGTAATGTTGAGGCTCCTTACACCAAGCGAGGCGTCCTTTGGCATTTTCCTGCGTGATGTGTGGCTTATGAACAGCCGCTCAACCATGCAATCCAAGGTTTCTCACCCCACGCCTAACTGTCATAGTACTTGGAGTGGAACTTGATGCAGTTTGGAATTCCTGTGTGATGGTCTGGATAGATGTCTGTCTATTACTCTTTACGACCCTCTTCATATGTCGGCGGTCTCATTCAGTCAACAGACGAGGTCGGCCTGTACGCTTTTGTGCTGTACATGTTCCTTCACGTTTCCACTTCACTATCACGTCAGAAACAGTGGACCTAGGGATGTTTAGGAGTGTGGAAATCTTATGTACAGACTTCTGACACAAGTGATACCCAATCACCTAACCACGTTCGAAGTCCGTGAGTTCCACAGAGCGTTCCATTTTACTGTTTCACGATGCCTAATGACAACTGAGATCGCGGATAATGAGTACCAGACAGTAGGTGGCAGCACAATGTACCTAAGATGAAAAACGTATGTTTTTTGGGGTGTCCGGATACTTTTGATCACATCACATTTGTTTACAGAGAACACTGCAAGGTTTCAATCGCTCTCACGTTCCTTCGCCACCAACTCTCGGTGCGTTCCTAACCTGATGGTTTACTTACTAAACCCCTCTCCCTGGTAATATGTTGTGTATGAGATCACTGCGTGTAGCAGCTATATTTTCTTAAAATGATACGATTGTCGTGAAAATGTACAATGCTATTCATACAGGACGTATAAACATTGACAGAGCAGAATGAAATGCTCGAAAGTATGCGACAACAGAAGCTAGGAGGTCTGGTTATATACAGCCTGTAAATAAGGTAGTTGCGAATGTATGACAATTACGAGCTGTTACCGACTATAGATATTGTTTACAAACATTGTGCATTTTGCTCCTTGAGCTGCGTGGAAACGGCCCTGATAGTTGCTCTTTGTTTAAAAAATGAAGCAAGTTAGCTCTCTGGTTGAACAGAGAGGCGAGCTTCCACCTAGATGGTCCGGTTTCGATTCACGACTGGGGCGCAGGATGTCTTTTAATTACAGTCATTTCACACCTTCTGCAGACAGAGCAGGATGACTGTGAGGCAACGTATGATGTTCGCATTCAGGAGGTCCCATGTGCGATTCCCGCCGGACCGTCCATGTTGACCATAGGTTTTTTCGTGGTTTTCTTAGATCGGTAGACTAATGCTTGGGTGAAATTATATACGAATTTTTATGTCCCTCCTATACTCTTGTTTCATTTCCTTTCGTCCTACAGAGCTGTAGGGCGAGGCGCGATGGTCGTTGGTGTGCGGCGTATGTTGTGGATTTACTTTGAGAAGAGAACTGTTACTTCCCTAGCACGGAATCTTATACCCAAGCCTGTCCGTGTGGATAGGGAGGCATCGAACGTAGTGTCCTGGGATGCTCCATCTGGTAACGTTAGGGACCCGCTGCGCCTGCCGCCATCAGATCTAGATGCCCTCTTTCGCTTTATCCCTTTCTCCTGGAAGTCTAGTCGGAGCAATAAGCTTAGCTATGGCTGCAGTGCTGAAATCCTACACCGCTTCTAATCGCTTTGACTGTCTTCTGCAGAATTCGATATGTGAATGCGAGAGTGAATCTGAATCCGTTTCAAATCTATACAGGATGCATCTTTATTGGTGTAATATATTTGGGGGACGTGTTCCTGGCATCAAAATAGTAAAAAAAGTTCATATGTACATGAGTCTGAAAATCAACCGTTTCGTTGTTATAGGTCAAAGAAGATGTATTCCATGAGTGAACAGAAGGATATGCACTACATGTATGGCCGTGCAGACGGCAATGCAGCACGAGCACGTGCACCTTATGCAGAAAGGTACCCTGACAGGCCGAATTCACCAACACTTGAGAGAGGATGGCGCATTTGAGAGGAGTACTAGGGATGTCGGGATACCAAGAGCGGTATGAGGCATTCTGCTTGAACGAGTTCTTCGTGCTGTGGATGCAGACCCATCACAAAGCACAAGACGTATGGCTGTAAGGGAAAGAGTTAGTCATATGACTATCTGGAGAATTCTGCATGGAAATCCTCTGTACCCGTATCACCTTCAACGTCAAGGATTAAATGAGGCGGACTTTGAGCCAAGAAGACGTTTCTATCAACGCATGTTACAGAAATGCGCTGTGTTCATCAATTTCCTAGCCTGTATCTTATTCACGGATGAGGCTGGTTTTACTTGCGACAGCATCTTCAATTTTCATAACACTCATAACTGGGCATTTGAAAATCCTAATGAAGTACGACAGGACAACCATCAACAGAGGTTCTTTCTCAACGTTTGTGGTGGCATCATTCATGATCACCTTATTGGTCCCTACTTCTTCATTCCGCGTTTGAATGGACAAACCTATCTCCAGTTTCTCAGAAATAAGTTGCATCATTAACTGATAATGTGCCTCTGGACATCATCCAACGAATGTGGTTTTTACACAATGGTGCTCCAGCTCATTTCAGTATGATAGTTCGTAATTTTTGAATGATCGATTTCCGCAAAGATGGATTGGTCGAGGGGGACCCATTTTCATAGCCTGCTCGATCGCCTGGTTTGAATCCAATGGATTTCTTCGTCTGGGTACATTTGAAGTCCTTGGTTTATGTGACTCCTGTACCTGATGTTGACATTTTGAGAGGACGTATCCAAACTGGATTTGACCAAATACGAAACACACCAGGACTTTTCAACAGAGTGCGCCAGAGCATGGAACGCGGGCTTACTGCATGCATCGAAGCAAGAGGAAGCCACTTCGAGCAATTTTTGTAACTTTCGATTTTGTGTTGTAACTCTGAAATAAATTATTTTCAGACCCATGTTCATATGATCTTTTTTTACTGTTTTGATTTCAGGAATGCTTCCCCCAAATATATGACACCAATAAAGCTACATTCTGTATAAAATTAAAACATAATATTCCAGAGCAAATGTCAATAACGCTTAGGAATTGTTTCCAAAATCAGTGTCAGTTCGCAACTATCCTACAGACGATTGCTTTCAGATCGATGATGATTATCCTCTCTTATCATCAATCGTTTCGTTTATCAGTAATGATACATTCATTGTGCTGCTTAGGCAAGAAAGCTGCAGCTAATACCAGGCTTTTAGAGCAAACCTTAGCTCAAAATATACCAGATGCAACAACTGCCTCTAGCTATTCGTAACTATGCAACCGATAGCTTATAGCCTTAAATATTGTACATTTTGCTATGCACACACACAAGACACACATACATGTGTGTGTAAACTTCTTTTGTAGCTACATTTCTTGAAACATGTTTGTTACTGTGTGTATTCAGCATTAATTGTTACATGTTGTACAAATGTAAAGAAGCTTTAGAAAAGTTAAGAAACGATAGGTTGGCTTAGGCTTTTTTTAAATAAAGCCATTTTATTGCTTTGATACTTAAACCTAAAGGGTCTAAAGTAAAATTAATTTTGATAATTTTGATCACATGGTTATTAATCTATCGTATTCGGTATAATAATTTTTTATAATTTTTATATCGGTTTGTTAATTGTTAATCTGTTTATAATTTTTATATATTTAATATAATCTCTTTCTCAAATACGCTGAGGAGAATAACATAAATAATACTTATACATTTTTATACACCTAAAAAAACCTTAAGATAATAAATTATTTCTATCCTTTATACAATATGCCATGTAGAAAATTTGCAAAACATTCAAGATATACATTTATTACTTGTTTAAAAAAAATTGTATTTTAACAAAAATCGCCAGAGCCATTTTTGAGCAAATATGAGATGGCTCCGTGGTAAAATATGATTATCGCATTCGGGGAGGCACCGGGTTCGATTCCCGTTCGGGTCAGTCACCCTGACATGGGTTTTTTTCATGGTTTTCTCAGGTTGGTAGGCGAATGCTGGCTCGGCCAGATCTGGATGCCGACAGGCAAACGCATGGACGGGTCCCTAACGTTTCCAGATAGAACGCATCCAACGCCGCTCGGTCCCTGTCCACAAGCCACCAACCTCCAGGTCCCCCCGGAACGGAGTCCCACGCTGAGGAGCGAGCTGAGTGATATCGCAGCGACGTCAGGGAAGAAACCTTTTACAGAGAGCAAGCCACCGCCCAGCCGCAACCCGCCGAACACCGCCCGCGTGGTCCTACAACCCTGAAACAGATAACAAAGAAGATGATGGGTGCAGGAAATGAGAGCAAGGAGAGTCATGGTAGAAGATGGATCACACCAGCATTCACCTTGCGATCCGGGGAAACCACGTAAAGCCCATGGGTAAGAGTGGGCGGTCGCAGGGATCGATCTCAGAATCTCCCGAATGCGGGCTACAGACGTAACCGCCCGAGCCATCCCGCTCGGTGAAATATCAGTAAAATAATATTATAGTGATTCCTGAAACTAAAAGAAGTTCCTCTTCTATCACGAATTTCCATCCCATTATTCCTCGTTCCCAACATTACTTTTCATCTGTTTCAGGTTTGAAGCATCAAGCGGAGATGTTCGGTGTGTTGCAGCATGATGGCGGATTGTGCCCTTTGGAAAGGTTTCTCGCTTTGTTTGGTCTGCTGGGGTCCCTTTCTGGGAAGTGTCTGGGGCCCCAGGGACCAGAAGGTGTGTGGAGCTAAGTTATAGCCAGCCGGCGTCAGGATGTGTTCCATCTGGAATCGTTAGGAACTCCGTCCTTGCTAGTGCACGTCATCCGGATTTGGTCGCCCTTCGGATTTCTTTCCCATCCTTCCCTACCAGGGGTCATCTTATAAGCAAAATGGGCCACTGTGGCCTGCTTGTGGTGCTATGCTCCAATTTCTAGAGATTCCTCCGTCTATGTACTCCAACTTCTTCTAAATACAAAGCTTGGTATTCATCCAACATTTCGTTTTTGAGTTAAGCTGTTCAGGGATGAATACATAACGCCTGGGCGCTGGTGTGCGCCTTTTTTTAAAAAATCCACCTTTTATTTAGAGACCTCAAAACATGTATTTATGCTGAAATCCCGATATCCAAAATTTGGTTGCAACAATACTTGCTCTACCTAATGTAGGTATGCAATAGAGAAATTAATAAACGGCTATTGGTAAACAAGGTTCTGTGAATGCAAACATCTGAATTATTAAAATTGTTTAATTTGCATAACCACTGTAACTTTTACAGTTATATCGGGATCTATGACTGAGAAACAACTGACGACGTTATAGCTGTTTGAATTATAGTATTTTAACATTGATTTTATTAATTTTACATTTACTCCGACTTTTATACTTCTAGACTCAACGCAGGAGAAGCCAGAGCTCATTACTCTCACTCTCAGATGCATTAATCCTCATTTTCAAATTGTTTCAGGGAGCCCATAAGTGAAGTTTCTAAATCTTGCAGTTTGTATCTTTTTATTTTAAAACAATTTTTCACATACTGCTCTACCTCAATTATAGGCGAGTTTTAAATTTCCTACTGATATATTTAGTACTTCGTTTTAGAAAAAAATATTTTACTTGAATTATGCTAATTAATCAGGTGTTCCACACATGCAGAAACCGTAATTTTGAAAAATATAAATACTAGTGTACAAAACAGGCATATAGAATTTTATTCACTACTCTGGTTGTCTCAGAAAGAACGTTTAAACCTTTAAATGTAATTTTACTTTCTCTACTACGTATAATAAGTAGGGAACGTATTGTATTCCACCCAAAAATTCGATACCGAGATTTCACAGGAAATACATGTTTTGAGGTGCACTGAATGCATGTAAAGCATTTTTGGTAACATGTCCGTGTGTGTGTGTCTGTGAACAGCATAACTCAGAAACGAACAGTCGGATAAACACCTCACTTGGTATTTAGGTTCAGTATCTTCCAGGGATGCGACACGAAGGTTTTCAAGAAAATCCCCCCACTCCAAATTACCGTTTAAATGCAAAATTTTTCGAAAATTTTAATTTTCTCAAAAAACGGCTCTAACTATTTTGATTAAAACAACATATATTTAAGATACTTTCATGACAAATAAAATATATATCTTGAATTTTCTAGGAATGTCTCCAAAAGTATTCTTCATTGTGAACGACTTTTGTATTACTGGTAAACCATAAGAGATAGACAGCATTTTACTACACAAAAAATGTAGATCGCGTTAAAATACACAATTTATGTCATATACATTTTTGTTGTTGTTGAGTGAACCATTTTCGAGATATTGCTTGTTATTCCCTTAAATTTTCCAATACTTATACTTTTTCTCAAATGGGAATTCGTTATTTATTTTTTTGTCCTGGTAATGCAAAGAGAATGGAATACTCGACATAGCAACCAGATCTTAAAATATTGGACTATCGCTTAAAGCCTACCAATTCCCCTTGCATCTACAAGAAAATTAGCAATAAGATTGACATCTCGATTAACATGAAGCATATGGAGAATAAGCGTTTGTAAAAATAGTTTGTACAAGAGTAGAGAAAGTCATGTGAGTGTAACACATCAGATTTTTAACAATCTATCCTTGCTGATCGAATTAATTATGTCATATTCAGCATTTTGAAAGTGGAGCAACAACATATGCAAGTTTCTTAAGGTCGTATTCTCTGAGTTTGTGATAAAAATTTGAAGAAGACTAGTTAGAAATAACATCACGTGGAACGTTTTAAGTGCGCACAAGTGTAAGATAAATCAAAATTGAGGAAAAGTCATTAGGAGTAACTACAGGTCATTAGGTCGTGAGCTTAAATGGTCATGTGTTGAAGCTCTAAAGATCTCCGAGTGCAAAAGTCACATGTAATCGAAGTTAAAGCTCTAAAGTACTTTTTGGATACAAAAACCAATTTTTTAATTTTTTTTTATAATTTCGGCTAAAATGCAGCTATGGGTACTCTTTAAGTGAGACTTTCATTCTTTTTGTGGTATATATTTTTCATCATCTTTTACATTCTCTATGTACTACACAAAAATTCGATATCGAGGTTTCACCGTAAATACAGACTTTCGAGCACCCTGAATTAAATAACTGCATTTTAAGAAAAATGCCTGTCTGTATTTGAACTGCATAACTCAAAAATAAAATCTCGGATAAATACCAATTGGTATTTTAGTTCAGTACGTTCTAGGGATATGACGTAAGGTTTTCGAGAAAATCTCCCCTACCGAAAACTGCTCTTTGCATGGAAAAATTTTCTTTATTTTTTGTTATCAACAATGTGTCTAACAATTCTTTTAAAAT
Source organism: Deroplatys truncata (assembly GCA_030765065.1). Lineage (NCBI taxonomy): Eukaryota > Metazoa > Arthropoda > Insecta > Mantodea > Mantidae > Deroplatys > Deroplatys truncata. The sequence goes on from CM060978.1 coordinate 215,443,597, forward strand.
GCCACAAATTTAACACATTTATAGGAGAAATGAAACTATACATAAAAATCTTCTGTGAATAGCGTTTGAAATCCTCTTCATTTGAAATGAATTTTGTATAATTTTGTATAACTGGTAAACCGTAAGAAATAGACAAATATTTACTACACCCAAAATGTAGATCTTGTTAAAACACAACATTTATATAAATAATTTTTGTGACAATAAGTAATTCCGAGATTTTTTCTTTTTGGTTTACATTTCCAAATACTTGTGTAATACTTACTACCGCCTTTAACTACATTGTTCTTATCGGCGGCGTTTTCTTTGAAACTTGTTGTCTACTGGCAGTGGTGTTAACTCGTATTCTCTTGTCGTTGGGTGTCTTGCACTTTATGGGTTTTAATCATTAGATCACACACATTCACACTCTCATTCATACTTCCAGACTCTGGGGAGGATAGGGAATAATCTTGGCTAGAGAAACATTCTCACCTCCCAGGGGGAATCGAACCCGGTATCCCCCGGCACAGCAGGCAGGTGCTCTAGCAACTGGGGGTCACTCTACTTTTTTACTTTCTCTACTACGTATAGTAAGTAGGGGAAGTATTGTATTCCACCTAAAAATTCAATACCGAGATTTCACCGGAAATACATGTTTTGAGACCCCCTGAGTCCAAAAAAATCTGATGTGTTACACTCACATGACTTTCTCTACTCTTGTACAATCTATTTTTACAAACGCCTATTCTCCATATGCTTCATATTAATCGAGATATCGAGATGTCAATCTTATTTGTAATTTTCTTGTAGATGCAAGGGGAATATGGTAGCTTTTAAGCGATAGTCAAATATTTTATCGCTGGTTGCTATGTGGCGCATTCCATTCTCTTTGCATGTCCAGGACATAAAAAAATGAATAACGAATTTGAGAAAAAGTATAAGTATTGGAAAATTTAAGGAAATAACAAGCAATATCTCGAAAACGGTTCACTCGACAAAAAAAATGTATATGATATAAGTTGTGTATTGTAACGCGATCTACATTTTTTGTGTAGTAAAATTTTGTCTATCTCTTATGGTTTACCAGTTATGCAAAAATCGTTCATAATGAAGAATACTTTTGGAGACATTCCCAGAAATTTCGAGATATACATTTCATTTCTCATGACATTATCTTAAACATATGATATTTTCATCCAAATCGTTAGAGCCATTTTTGAGAAAATTAAAATATTCCAAAAATGTTCCATGTAAAGGGTAGTCTGGGGTGGGGGGATTTTCTTGAAAATCTTCGTGTCGCATCTCTGGAAGATACTGAACGTAAATACCAAGTTTGGTGTTTTTCCGACTGTTAGTTTTTGAGTTATGCTGTTCACAGACACACACACACACAGACACACAGACACACACACACACAGACACACACACGGACATGTTTCCAAAAATGCTTTTTTTGGATTCAGGAGGTCTCAAAACATGTATTTCCGGTGAAATCTCGGTATCGAATTTTTGGGTGGAATGCAATACTTCCCCTACTTACTATACGTAGTAGAGAAAGTAAAAAGCATTTTTGGAAACATGTCCGTGTGTGTGTCTGTCTGTGAACAGCATAACTCAGAAACGAACAGTCGGATAAACTCCAAACTTGGTATTTAGGTTCAGTATCTTCCAAGGATGCGACACGAAGGTTTTCAAGAAAATCCCCCCACCCCAGACTACCCTTTACATGGAAGATTTTTTGAAAATTTTAATTTTCTCAGAAATGGCTCTAACGATTTTGATTAAAATATCATATGTTTAAGATATTTTTATGAGAAATAAAATGTATATCTTGAATTTCCTGGGAATGTCTCCAAAAGTATTCTTTATTGTGATCGACTTTTGCATAACTGGTAAACCATAAGAGATAGTCAAAATTTTACTACATAAAAATGTAGATCGCGTTAAAATACACAATTTATGTCATATACATTTTTTTTGTTGAGTGAACCATTTTCGAGATATTACTTGTTATTCCCTTAAAATTTTCAATACTTATTTTCTCAAATGGGAATTCGTTATTCATTTTTTTGCTTGGATATGCAAAGAGTATTAATTAAAGGGAATGGTGCTAGCAACCAGCTATTAAAAGATATGTATGTGCTTAAAGGCTACTGTATTTCCAAATTGCGCTTGTAAATATATATATTCCCCTTACATCTACAAGAAAATTAGCAATAAGATAGACTCTGCAAATGTTTATCTCGATTAACATGAAGTAGATGGAGAATAAGCGTTTGTAAAAATAGTTTGTACAAGAGTAGAGAAAGTCATGTGAGTGTAACACATCAGATTTTTTCCATTTATATACCGTCTTTAACATCTCCGATGATATTGGCGGTTTCTTTCTTTAATCATTTGTTCATCGGTAATGATGTTCACTCGTTTCTCAGTTGTATAAATTTTGGTTTTCATTTATCAACATTAAATTCAAATAACCATTCATACCCTCAATCATACTTCCAGACTCTATGGAGAATAGGCAACAAATTTGGCTCAAAAACATTTCCACCCTTCAGCCGCGAATCAAATCCGGTGCCTCTGGAATGGACTGTTAAGTATACTAACTACTAGTCATAATTAGACAGAAAAGTATGATATTTTATATTCCAAACCATGTTTGTTCCATTGTGGGAACAAGTGTTTATACGATTTGCAGTGTGTAAAATTCAAAGCACGCAACATAACAATTAGTATCTCATACTATGTTGCCAAGAAGTTCAAATCTTATGAAAGTCTTCATAGTTCTTCATATTTTATAAGCGCTGCGATTTCTTCTTTTTAAAATAGTTTCCATTAGAAAGAACTGGGCATTCCAAATATTCTATTGGGCAGTTACTGTGACAAAACTCTTAAATTAAATTGAGTTTTATTTATGGTCCTTAGCTCCCATTCTATATTGGGCGTGAAAGACCGGTAATTTTGCTCAGAAGCCTCTTTATCAGGCTTGAGGTTCTTTTACGTACCGTAAACCTACCTACACGGGAAGCCATGCTAAGGATTTTTACGCCCAAAAAAACCCATCGCCCTCCGCCGGATTAGAATTTGCGACCTCGGGACCAAGAGGTACCCGTAGACCACGGAGGACGACAAACAACTGTTTGAAGGAAACGCTTATGGAAAAACCCGCACCACCCTTTCGAACAAGTGAGGTACAGCTGAAAAAAATGTAGCATTTACTCTATGTGAACGACACTTTGAAACTTAACACTCTCTATAATCGAAGAGTTTTTATTATTGCAAACCGATGCTTTTAATATAACATTGCAATTGGCAAGGACAAAGTAAATAGCAACGTCTATTCTTGTAACTTTAAGATCTTCACAAAAATTATAAACTCCATGTAACTCGTAATTTATATGATATTTTGTTATTAAACGCGAACAAAAATCTAAAGCCTATTATTTTAGAATAACGAAGTGAACCTGCTCGAAACCCTCAAACTATAAGATGCTTTGGCTTTAACATATATATCTCATAATATTTCTCGATGTGTTCTTTATGTACATATATATTTCTACATTTTCTACATATTTTCATGTATTAGCAGAGAAATTTCGTATTAAATAAAATACATTTTTCTTCGTATTTTTATTCTCTCTACTACGTACAGTAAGTAGGGGAACTATTGCATTCCACCCAAAAATTCGATACCGAGATTTCACAGGAAATACATGTTTTGAAGTGCACTGAATGCATGTAAGGCATTTTTGGAAACATGTCCGTGTGTGTGTGTCTGTCTGTCTGTCTGTGTGTCTGTGAACAGCATAACTCAGAAACGAACAGTCGGATAAACACCAAACTTGGTATTTAGGTTCAGTATCTTCGAGATGCGATATAAAGGTTTTAAAGAAAATTCCACACCCCAGATTACCCTTTACAAGGAACATTTTTCGAAAATTTTAATTTTCTCAAAAATGACTCTAACGATTTTGATTAAAATTTCATATATTTAAGATACTTTCATGACAAATAAAATGTATATCTTAAATTTTCTGAGAATATCTCCAAAAATATTCTTCATTGTGAACGACTTTTGCATAACTGGTAAACCATAAGAAAGTGGAATTCTGCACAAAGCAACCAGCTCTTAAAATATTTGACTGTCACTTAAAGCTACCAATTCCCCTTGCATCTACAAGAAAATTAGCAATAAGATTAACATCTCGATATCTTGATTAACATGAAGCATATGGACAATAAGCGTTTGTAAAAATAGTTTCTACAAGAGTAGAGAAAGACCTGTGAGTGTAAAACATCAGATTTTTACTTTCTCTACTACGTATAGGAAGTAGGGGAAGTATTGCATTCCACCCAAAAATTCGATACCGAGATTTCGCCGGAAATACATGTTTTGAGACCTCCTGAATCCAAAAAAAGCATTTTTGGAAACATGTCCGTGTGTGTGTCTGTGTGTGTGTGTCTGTGTGTCTGTGTGTGTGTGTGTGTGTCTGTGAACAGCATAACTCAAAAACGAACAGTCGGATAAACACCAAACTTGGTATTTAGGTTCAGTATCTTTCAGAGATGCGACACGAAGGTTTTCAAGAAAATCCCCCCACCCAGACTACCCTTTACATGGAACATTTTTCGAAAATTTTAATTTTCTCAAAAATGGCTCTAACGATTTTGATTAAAATATCATATGTTTAAGATAATGTCATGAGAAATGAAATGTATATCTCGAATTTTCTGGGAATGTCTCCAAAAGTATTCTTCATTGTGAACGACTTTTGCATAACTGGAAAACCATAAGATATAGACAAAATGTTACTACACAAAAAATGTAGATCGCGTTAAAATACACAACTTATGTCATATACATTTCTTTTGTTGAGTGAACAGTTTTCGAGATATTGCTTGTTATTTCCTTAAATTTTCCAATACTTGTACTTCTTCTCAAATTCGTTATTCATTTTTTTTATGTCCTGGACATGCAAAGAGAATGGAATGCGCCACATAGCAACCAGCGTTAAAATATTTGACTATCGCTTAAAAGCTACCATATTCCCCTTGCTTCTACAAGAAAATTACCAATAAGATTGGCATCTCGATATCTCGATTAACATAAAGCATATGGAGAATAAGCGTTTGTAAAAATAGTTTGTACAAGAGTAGAGAAAGTCATGTGAGTGTAACACATCAGATTTTTCTCAAATTCGTTATTCATTTTTACTTTCTCTACTACGTATAGTAAGTAGGGGAAGTATTGCATTCGACCCAAAAATTCGATACCGAGATTTCACCGGAAATACATGTTTTGAGACCTCCTGAATCCAGAAAAAGCATTTTTGGAAACATGTCCGTGTGTGTGTCTGTGTGTGTGTGTGTGTGTGTGTGTGTGTGTGTGTGTGTGTTTGTCTGTGTGTCTGTGTGTGTGTGTCTGTGTGTGTGTGTCTGTGAACAGCATAACTCAAAAACGAACAGTCGGATAAGCACCAAACTTGGTATTTAGGTTCAGTATCTTCCAGAGATGCGACACGAAGGTTCTCAAGAAAATCCCCCCACCCCAGACTACCCTTTACATGGAACATTTTTCGAAAATTTTACTTTTCTCAAAAATGGCTCTAACGATTTTGATGAAAATATCATATGTTTAAGATAATGTCATGAGAAATGAAATGTATATCTCGAATTTTCTGGGAATGTCTCCAAAAGTATTCTCCATTGTGAACGACTTTAGCATAACTGGAAAACCATAAGAGATAGACAAAATGTTACTACACAAAAAATGTAGATCGGGTTAAAATACACAACTTATGTCATATACATTTCTTTTGTTGAGTGAACCGTTTTCTAGATATTGCTTGTTATTTCCTTAAATATTTCAATACTTATACTTTTTCTCAAATTCGTTGTTCATTTTTTTTATGTCCTGGACATGCAAAGAGAATGGAATGCACCACATAGCAACCAGCGTTAAAATATTTGACTATCGCTTAAAAGCTACCATATTCCCCTTGCATCTACATGAATATTACCAATAAGATTGACATCTCGATATCTCGATTAACATGAAGCATATGGAGAATAAGCGTTTATAAAATTAGATTGTACAAGAGTAGAGAAAGTCATGTGAGTGTAACACATCAGATTTTTTTATGTCCTGGACATGCAAAGAGAATGGAATGCGCCACATAGCAACCAGCGCTTAAATATTTGACTATCGCTTAAAACCTACCATATTCCCCTTGCATCTACAAGAAAATTACCAATAAAATTGACATCTCGATATCTCGATTAACATGAAGCATATGGAGAATAAGCGTTTGTAAAAATAGTTTGTACAAGACTAGAGAAAGTCATGTGAGTGTAACACATCAGATTTTTTTTCTTGTGGTCGTACAAAGAGCATGGAATTTCAAAGCCACCTCATAGCGAACGATTTTTAAACATCTGACTATCGCCTCAACCTGCTGTATCCTTCTTACTTTTTACTTTCTCTACTACGTACAGTAAGTAGAGGAAGTATTGCATTCCATCCAAAAATTCGATACCGAGATTTCACAGCAAATATATGTTTTGAGGTGCCCAGAATCCAAATAAAACATTTTTGGAAACATATCCGTGTGTGTGTGTTTGTGTGTGCGTGCGTACGCGAGTGTGTGTGTGTGGACAGCATAACTCAAAAACGAAAAGTCGGATAAATATCAAACTTGGTATTTGAGTTTAGTATCTTCCAAGGATGAGACACGAAGATTTTCAAAATAACCCCCACCTCAGACTACCCTTTACAGGGAATATTTTTCGACAAATTTTATTTTCTCAATAATGGCTCTAACGATTTTAATTAAAATGTCATATGTTTAAGAATTTTTTATGGCAAATGAAGTGTATATCTTGAATTTTCTGGGAATGTCCCCAAAAGTCCTCTTCATTCTGTGTGACTGACGCATAGCTGGTAAACCGTAAGAGATAGACAAAATTTTACTACACAAGAAATGTTGGTCTCATTAAAACACACAATTTATGTCATAAACATTTCTTTTGCCCAATGATCTATTTCCGAGATATTTCTTGTTATTTCTTTGAATTTTCCAACACATACTTTTTCTCAAATAGAAATTCGTTATTCACTTTTTATGTCTGGACATGCAAAGAGAATGATATGCTCCACATAGCAACTAGCTCTTAAAAGATTTGACTATCGCTTAAACCCTACCATATTCCCCTGTACCTACAAGAATATTAGCAGTAAGATAGTTTCTGCAAATGTTTATCTCGATTAACATGAAGAGTAGATGAAGAATAAGCGTTTGTAAACATAATTTTTACAAGAGTAGAGAAAGTCATGGGAGTGTAACACATAAGATTTTTCTACTATACACTTACTTGTAGTAAGCAGAGGAAGTATTGTATTCCACTAAAAACTTCGATATTCATATTTCAGCTAAACACACGCTTTGAAGTCATCTGAATAAATGGAAAGCATTTTAAGAAAAGCCCCGCGCGCGCGCGTGGGTGTCCATGTATCTCTGAACAGCATGACTGCAAAACAAAAGTTTGTTTAAATGCAAAACTGGTATTTAAGTTCAGCATCTTTCAATAATTCAACACGAAGATTTTTAAGAAATTCCCCAACCCAAACTTATCTTCATGCAAAAAATTTTTATGATTTTTTATTCTCCCAAAAATGGGAAATATTTAATTTTGTGGGAATAGCCAGAATATTCTGAATGAATTTTGTGTGATTGCTAAACCGTAAGAGGCACACAATATCTTATTAGGTACACGAAGTTGCAAATGTTGTTAAAACTCACAATATATATGAAATGTGTTAACCATTTCGGAGATATTCTTTGTTATTGGTTTGGATTTTAAAGTATTAAAGTTTTTTGAAGTACTTAGTCGCTATTGGTTTTTTTCCTGCGGTCATGCAAAGAACATGGAATTTTAAAGTCTTCACACAACGATCTGCTTTTCACTTTCTCTACAACTTACTTAGATAGAGACAGCATTGTATTTCAAAAAAAATTTGATATCGGGATTTCACCGGAAATGTATGCTTTGGGGCTCCCTCAATTAAAAAAGGCTATTTTAGAAAAAGGTACGCGCACGTGTATGTGTCTGTGTGTGCATGTCTGTGTGTGTGTGTGTGTGTGTGTGTGTGTGTGTGTGTGTGTATCTGTCTGCGAACAGCATAACTCAAAAACGCTACGTCGAATGAACACCAAACCTGGCATTTAAGTTCAGTCACTTCCATATATGCAACACAAGGTTTTTTCAGAAAATCTCCCAGTCCCAAACTATCCTTTACAAGTCAATTTTTTCGAAATTTTTTATTTTCTCAAAACGTGTCTAATGATTTTGATTAAAATAATATATTAAAAATCTGATGTGTTACACTCACATGACTTTCTCTACTCTTGTACAAACTATTTATCCAAAGGCTTATTCTCCATCTACTTCATGTTAATCGAGATAAGCATTTGCAGAGTCTATCTTATTGCTAATTTTCTTGTAGATGTAAGGGGAATATATATTTACAAGGGCAATTTGGAAATACAGTAGCCTTTAAGCACATACATATCTCTTAATAGCTGGTTGCTAGGTGCAGCACCATTTCCTTTGCCACAGATTAATACTCTTTGCATATCCAAGACAAAAAAATGAATAACGAATTCCCATTCGAGAAAAGTGTAGTATTGGAAAATTTAAGGGAATAACAAGTAATATCTCGAAAATGGTTCACTCAACAAAATAAAATGTATGTGACATAAATTGTGTATTTTAACGCGATCTACATCTTTTGTGTAGTAAAATTTTGTCTATCTCTTATGGTTTTCCAGTTATGCAAAAGTCTTTCACAATGAAGAATACTTTTGGAGACATTCCCAGAAAATTCAAGATATACATTTCATTTGTCATAAAAATATCTTAAACATATGATATTTTAATCAAAATCGTTAGAGCCATTTTTGAGAAAATTAAAATGTTCGAAAAATCTTCCATGTAAAGGGTAATCTGGGGTGGGGGTATTTTCTTGAAAACCGTCGTGTCGCATCCTTGGAAGATACTGAACCTAAATACCAAGTTTGGTGTTTATCCGACTGTTCGTTTCTGAGTTATGCTGTTCACAGACAGACACACACACACAGACAGATAATCACACAGACACGCACGGACATGTTTCCAAAAATGCTTTTTTTGGATTCAGGGGGTATGAAAACATGTATTTCCGGTGAAATCTCGGTATCGAAATTTTGGGTGGAATACAATACTTCCCCTACTTACTATACGTAGTAGATAAAGTAAAAATATTTACATGGTAAACAAAATGTATATCTTAGATTTTCTGGGGACAGCTTTTGAAGTCCTCTCATTGGAATGAATTTTGTATAATTGGCAAACGTTAAGAAATACACAAAGAAATATAAAAATGTAGATCTCCTTAAAAATACAATTTATTTTAAATAACGGTTTTTGTTTCATGAACCATTTCTAGATATCCGTCAATATTTGTTTCAATTGTTAAATACTTCGTAATTTTTAAAGGCCTTTCGTTATTCACTTACCTCTCGAAATGCCATAGACAGAGTACAGATTTTAAAAGCTATAGCGCCCGGCTTTAAACATATGACTATCTATTCGGCTTGATCTATTCCCCTTGTACCTACAACGAAATGTGTACGTATTTGAACTATTTCTGCAGTGTTCATCTCAATTATTAACATTATAACTGCAACGAAATGTGCAAATACGTAATGAAGGTTTATGGATTAACAAGAAGTAGATGGTAAAGTAAGCTTTTTATAAGCATAGTTTGTAAAAGAATGAGTAAAGAAAGTCATTAGAACGCAACACACCAATTTTGAAGTTATTTAATTTGTATAGCCCCTTTTTACTTCTATATCGGGGATATTGACTTGAGGAATAACTGATGGTGTTATTATTGTAGGTTTTATTCAATTTTTGCTGCTAAACACACTCGCATTCATACTTCTAGACTCTGTGGAAGATAGGGAATGATTCCGGCTAAAGAAGAATTATCCGCCTCGGCTGGTAACCGAGCCCATGGCCTTTGGATTAAGAAGTGAGTACAATGACGATTGGGCCGCGGAGGCAGTCTTCTGTGTCTTTGTACCTACCACGAAATGTAAAATAAAAGCATTTCTGCTAACGTTTAGATCAATTATAAATAAATAGAAGAATAAGTGTTTATAAAAGTAGTAGGTAGAAGAGCGGGAAGAGAATATCACATGAAAATAAAACATTTGAATGTTTTCTATCTGTTATTTATTTGTCTTAAATTTAATTTCAATCACAGTGTCGACTTAAGCAGTAAGAACACACGCCTTTGTGAGACCAACAGCAGACTGCATATCTATGAATTTGACAGTACAGAGATTTGGGTGGGTCGTCTTCTATCCTCACAATAAATATTTTAGCTTTTATAAAATAAATGTAATTTAAACCAGTCTTAATAATAATTCATGCAACAGATAGATAAACTTAATGATTATGGTACCAATGTCATATTAAAATGACCCATGAGATAGATACAAGAGTTTGTGGAATGTTAGCATTATAAATTGTAGGAAATAAATCAAGAAATAATTCAGCATCTATAGCTGACATACACTACGTGATCAAAAGTATCCGGACACCCCCACAAACATACATTTTCATCTTAAGTGCATTGTGCTGCCACCTACTGCCTGGTACTCATTATCCGCGACCTCAGTAGTCATTAGACATCGTGAAACAGCAGAATAGAACGCTCCGTGAAACTCGCGGACTTCGAACGTGGTCAGGTGATTGGGTGTCACTTGTGTCAGAAGTCTGTACGCGAGATTTCCACACCCCTAAACATCCCTAGGTCCACTGTTTCTGATGTGATAGTGAAGTGGAAACGTGAAGGGACATGTACAGCACAAAAGCGTACAGGCCGACCTCGTCTTTTGACTGACAGAAACCGCCGACATTTGAAGAGCGTCGTAAAGAGTAATAGGCAGACATCTATCCAGACCATCAAATAGGAATTCCAAACTGCATCAGGATCCACTCCAAGTACTATGACAGTTAGGCGTGAAGTGAGAAACCTTGGATTCCATGGTCAAGCGGCTGCTCATAAGCCACACATCACGCAGAAAAATGCCAAACGACGCCTCGCTTGGTGTAAGCAGCGTCAACATTGCACGATTGAACAGTGGAAACACGTTGTGTGGAGTGACACAATGTGGCGATCCGATGGCAGGGTGTGGGTATGGCGAATGCCGGTGAACGTCATCTGCTAGCGTGTGTAGTGCCAACAGTGAAATTCGGAGGTGGTGGTGTTATGGTGTGGTCGTGTTTTTCCTGGAGGGGGCTTGCACCCCTTGTTTTTTTGCGTGGCACGATCACAGCGCAGACCTACATTGATATTTTAAGCACCTTCTTGCTTCCCACTGTTGAAGAGCAATTCGGGGATGGCGATTGCATCTTTCAAACGATCGAGCACTTGTTTGTACTGCACGGGCTGTGGCGGAGTGGTTACACGACAATAACATCCCTGTAATTGACTGGCCTGCACAGAGTCCTGATTTGAATCATATAGAACACCTTTGGGATGTTTTGGAACGCCGACTTCGTGCCTGGCCTCACCGACCTACATCGATACCTCTTCTCAGTTCCGAACTCCGTGAAGAATGGGCTGCCATTCCCCAAGAAATCTTCCAGCACCTAATTGAAAGTATGCATGCGAGAGCGAACGCTGTCATCAAGGCTAAGGGTGGGCCAACACCACATTTACTTCCAACATTAACGATGGAGGGCGCCACAACTCGTACGTCATTTTCACCCAGGTGTCCGGATACTTCTGATCACGTAGTTTAGGTCTTTGTATGTTACATCTTGAGACGTTAGCTTCTCTCCCTGCATTTCATTTGTAATTACCTGGAGTGTTGAAGCGATAAAAAGACAGGCACCTGCCTGGGAGAGAAGTGGTCAGATGTTACGGATTGTGATGTACCCTATTATCAGCACAGCACAGTAGGAAATATACATTCAGATCTTAATTATTCTATGTTTAATAATATACAGAGACCTTTGCATTTACGTTGGTCAGAGAAAACAGTATTATAAATGGTTTCATCTTTGTAAGCCAAGGCCGGAATGCTGGTATTACTATAAGAAATGTACAATTGATATTACTCGAACGCGTAACACAATGGACCAATTATTGCACGATATTGAATACAGTAACAACCTGTTTATAATGGTAGGATTGCATAAAATATATAACGCTATCCTTCTGGCAATGCATAGGGTAAGCCAAATTGTTGTTATATATCCGAAAACTGACATTTGATTGGAGAGTGCGTTGGTATCTTACTTCATTTAGCCAAATGTCAAGCTTGCAATTAATTGCAAGCTTGCTGTTAATTCAAAGATTACGGCTAAGCACACTTATTAGTGTGACTTGTGGCAGTATTTGAGTCTTGCTAATAATACAGTAAGTTCCGTATACGCCGCGAATCGCGCGTATGCGTGTTCCTCGCACTGTCTTTTCCGTTCTAAAATTTCCGTGTTACTTACTCATCAGTGATAGTAATATGCACTATAATGATTACTCGCCTTGTTGTAGGTTGTATTGAAAGTTGTGTCCATCTCCTTGACATCATGATGTTGTAATTTATGAAAACTAGTCACTGTGCAGGGTTTAAAGTTTAAAAGTTTAGCAGCTCTATTAACACCCACCTGCTGCGCAGCACGACTTAGAGACTTCTTTGGAGAGAATTCGAATGATGAATCAATTTTATCAATTTTTACTTTCTCTCCCACGTATAGTAAGTAGGGGAAGTATTGCATTTCACCCAAAAAATTCTATACCGAGATATCACAGGAAATACATGTTTTGAGGCCTTCTGAGTCCAAAAAAAGTATTTTTGGAAACATGTCCGTGTGTGTCTGTGTGTCTGTCTGTGAACAGCATAACTCAGAAACGAACAGTCGGATACACACCAAACTTGGTATTTAGGTTCAGTATCTTCCAGAGATGCGACACGAAGGTTTTCAAGAAAATTCCCCACCCTAGATTACCCTTTACATGGAACATTTTTCGAAAATTTTGATTTTCTCAAAAATGGCTCTAACGATTTTGATTAAAATATTATATATTTAAGATACTTTCATTACAAATAAAATGTATATCTTGAATTTTCTGGGAATGTCTCCAAAAGTATTTTTCATTGTGAACGACTTTTGCGTAACTGGTAAACCTTAAGACATAGACAAAGTTTTACTACACAAAAAATGTAGATTGCGTTAAAATACACAGTTTATGTCATATACATTTTTGTTGTGTGAACCATTTTAAAGATATTGCTTATTATTTCCTTAAATTTTCCAATACTTAGACTTTTCCTCAAATGGATATTCGTTATTCATTTTTTTGTCCTGCTAATACAAAGAGAATTGAATACTCGACATACCAACCAGATCTTAAAATATTTCACTATCCCTTAAAGCCTACCAATTTCCCTTGCATCTACAAGAAAATTAGCAATAAGATTAACATCTCGATATCTGGATTAACATGAAGCATATGGAGCATAAGCGTTTGCAAAAATGGTTTGCACAAGAGTAGAGTAAGTCATGTTAGTGTAACACATCAGATTTTTATATAAACAACCAAAATAAAAAGAATGTTACCAATGCTACTACATCATTTCTGCCACACAACGAACGTACCTGGAAATTAATGCAATTAATTTGTTTTCAATATTTTTTTACGTTCGCTGTTGCTAAGAATAAGGATGTTTCAATTTAAAATGAAATCTATGTTCTGATTGCTAATAATGTTCATTAGCCCCCAAAGCGTAGTTGATGTAAAGAGATCATTGCCACAAATATCGTAAAAGGCCCAAAAATACAAAGCCAAGGAGTCTAGAAAATGAGTATTGTTACATTGTCACCATCGCTATTTAACCTATAAATAAATAAGGTAACGGAAATATGGTTAACACAAAATCCAAAGGGCAACTACCTAACCAAATAAAATAATATTAGAACAATCCTTTTTATGATGACCAATAATTATTAACAGAGCCAAAGTATGAACTACAAAGATCAGCTGCTATCCTAAACAAAAAATCTGATGTGTTACACTCACATGACTTTCTCTACTCTTGTACAAACTATTTTTACAAACGCTTATTCTCCATCTACTTCATGTTAACCGAGATAAACATTTGCAGACTCTATCTTATTGCTAATTTTCTTGTAGATGTAAGGGGAAAATATATTTACAAGGGCAATATAGAAAAACAGTAGCCTTTACGCACATAGATATCTCTTAATAGCTGGTTGCTAGGTGCAGCACCATTCCCTTTCCCATAGATTAATACTCTTTGCATATCCAAGACAAAAAAATGAATAACGAATTCCCATTTGAGAAAATATTGAAAAATTTAAGGGAATAACAGGCAATATCTCGAAAATGGTTCACTCAACAACAAAAATGTATATGACATAAATTGTGTATTTTGACGCGATCTACATCTTTTATGTAGTAAAATGTTGTCTATCTCTTATGGTTTACCAGTTTACCAAAAGTCGTTCACAATGAAGAATACTTTTGGAGACATTCCCAGAAAATTCAAGATATACGTTTTATTTGTCATGAAAATATCTTAAACATATGATATTTTAATCAAAATCGTTAGGCCATTTTTGAGAAAATTAAAATTCTCGAAAAATGTTCCATGTAAAGGGTACACTGTGGTGAAGGGATTTTCTTGAAAACCTTCGTGTCGCATCTCTGGAAGATACTAAACCTAAATACCAAGTTTGGTGTTTATCCGACTGTTCGTTCCTGAGTTATGCTGTTCACAGACAGACACACAGACAGACACAGACACACACACGGACATGTTTCCAAAAATGCTTTTTTTGGATTCAGGGGATCTCAAAACATGTATTTCCGGTGAAATCTCGGTATCGAATTTTTGGGTGGAATACAATACTTCCCCTACTTACTGTACGTAGTAGAGAAAGTAAAAATCTGATGTGTTACACGCACATGACTTTCTCTACTCATGTACAAACTATTTTTACAAACGCTTATTCTCCATCTACTTCATATTAATCCAGATAAACATTTCTTATTGCTAATTTTCTTGTAGATGTAAGGGGAATATATATTTACAAGGGCAGTATCGAAATACAGTAGCCTTTAAGCACATACATATGTCTTAATAGCTGGTTGCTAGGTGCAGCACCATTCCCTTTGCCACAGATTAATACTCTTTGCATATACAAGACAAACAAATGAATAACGAATTCCCATTTTAAGAAAATAAGTATTGAAAAATTTAAGGGAATAACAAGCAATATCTCGAAAATGGTTCACTCAACAACAAAAATGTATATGACATAAATTGTGTATTTTAACGCGACCTACATCTTTTGTGTAGTAAACTTTTGTCTATCTCTTATGGTTTGCCAGTTTACCAAAAGTCGTTCACAATGAAGAACACTTTTGAAGACATTCCCGGAAAATTCCAGATATACATTTTATTTGTCATGAAAATATCTTAAACATATGATATTTTAATCAAAATCGTTAAAGCCATTTTTGAGAAAATTAAAAATTTCGAAAAATGTTCAATGTAAGGGGTACTCTGGGGTGGGGGGATTTACTTGAAAACCTTCGTGTCGCATCTCTGAAAGATACTGAACCTAAATACCAAGTTTGGTGTTTATCCGACTGTTCGTTTCTGAGTTATGCTGTTCACAGACATAACACAAAGATAGAACATACACACACAGACATGTTTCCAAAAATGCTTTTTTGGATTCAGTGGGCCTCAAAACATGTATTTCCGACGAAATCTCGGTATCGAATTTTTGGGTGGAATACAATACTTCTCCTACTTACTATACGTAGTAGAGAAGTAAAAAAACGAAAGAATATGTCATGGGAATACTAGTCAGGAAAACTAAAATTCATGGAGCTTTGTGTTTCTAGAGAGGCATTTTTGGGTAGTAAATTTTTGTCCACCTCTTATGTTTACCAATTATGCAAAATTTATGCAGAATGAAGATGACTTTACAGGCTATTGGCAGAAAATTCAGGGTATATATTTTCCTTGTGAATACACAGCATTCCTTCCGAATAAAAATGACTTTATAGGCTATTTCCAGAAAATACAAGATAAACATTTTATTTTTATGTAAATATATTAAATGTATTATCTTTTAATCAAAAACGTCAGGAACATTTTTTTAATAAGTTAAACTCTTGGAAACATACTCTATGTAAGCTGTAGTTTGTTTTGGGGGAATTTCTTGAAAATTTTCGTGTCGCATCTTTGGAAAGTGCTGAATTGAAATACCAAGTTTGGAATTTATGCAACATTTCGTTTTGAGTTAAGTTGTTCACAATGCACGCGCACAGACACATACGCACACCGATACAAACTCACATTTCTAAAAATTCGTGGAGGGCTCAAATCGTGTAATTCCGGTGAAATCTCGATACTGAATTTTGGTGATGGAATGCAGTACTACATATCACAGAGAACAGAGAAATTAAAAGAGGAATAAAGCAGAATATCATACGTAATTTTATGAGAAAATAATTGGTTACGTAAAGTTGATGTAAAGGGTCTTTCAACAAGAGTGTCCTATCTTTAATATGTGATAACTGCCGTTGTTATTGAGTTACAGCAGTTTACAGTTTTTATTGAAAAATAGCTATGGAACGTTACAGCATTCAGAAACGCGTAAAAATTCTGAAAATTTATTATCAAAATGGATCATCTGTTCGCCAAACCATCCGTGTATTGCGTGAAGTTTACGGTGTGCATAATCGTCCCTGCGAGAGAACGATTCGGCGTTAGATCGATAAATTTGAAAGAAGTGGTTCAGTCGGCGATCAAAGAACGCCTGTAAGTAATCGACGTAAGCGCCTCAATGAACATATAGGCGCCGTTCGTGAGAGTGTACGCGAGAACGGAAACAAATCAATTGCTCGTCGAGCGCAAGAATTGGGGATTTCGTCGACCACAACTTGGCAAATTCTGCATCTGGACTTGAAGTTTCATGCTTACAAAATTATGTTAACTCAAAAACTAATACCCAACGACCATAAGTTGCGGCGTGTATTCGCTGATTGGGCTATGGAGCAATTGGAAGCTGACCCGGATTTTTGTCGAAAAATCATCTTCAGCGACGAAGCTCACTTTTGGGTGGGTGGTTGTGTTAACAAACAAAATTGCCGCTATTGGAGCAATCACAATTCAATGCAGATTCAAGAACGACCACTTCATCCTCAAAAGGTTACTGTGTGGTGAGGATTTTGGTATGGTGGAATCATTGGTCCATATTTTTTCCAAGATGAAGATGGAGAAGCTCTATCTGTCAATGGAGAAAGATAACGGGCTCTTATAAGGGACTATTTTTGGCCTCAATTGGATGGTATGGATCTCATAAACATCTGGTTCCAGCAAGATGATGCCACATGTCATACTGCTCTCGAAACAATCGATCTTTTGAAGGAGAAGTTCAGAGGTTTCATCATTTCCCATGGTGGTGATGTTAACTGGTCCCCCGAGGTCATGTGATTTAACGCCGTTGGATTACTTCCTGTGGGGTTATGTTAAATCTCGAGTTTATGTCAACAAGCCAGAAACAGTAAATGATCTTATGAATAACACCACGCGTGTTATTCGTGAAGTTGAACCTAATTTACGTTCTTCTGTCATTGAAAATTGGATCAGCCGTATACGCGCAACCCAACGAAGTCGCGGCGGTCACTTAACTGATGTTCTCTTCCACACGTAATGACATTAATTATGTTCCAAAATAAAAAAGAAATAAACCTCTATCATTTATAGAACGTGTTTTATTTAAGTTCAAAGATAGGAAACTCTTGTTGAAAGGCCCTATACATACTCAGGTGCTAGACAAGAAATTGTTCTGTTGCATTAGTGATAAACTTGGAGTAATTAAATATGTATAATATTTGTGTGAGTTGCTAGTAATCAAAATTGAAGAGTAGTATTAAAAATTATTACGTGTTATGTTCACATGACGTTCTCTACCCACTATTCTACAAACGTATTACAAAGGCTATTGTTCTATCTACGTTTTGTCAATCGAAGTAAATGTTTGCAGAAGTGCTTTCATTATACACTTCATTGTAAGCACAAGCGGGAGTTTTTCCTTTCGTGAGCTATGCTTGTCAACCACAAATGTTTACATACATAGTTACTGTTTTTCACATGTTATATATGTAGTTTAGCTCAAATTACGTAAATCGGAATATTTTCTAAGCACAAATTTATTTTGAATAGAAGAATAATTTTTATATGGGAGCCATCTGAATTTTTCATGGATAGAAAAAAAGTGTATTTATACATCGGATTTTAATAAATTGTATATCATAAGCGACAGTGTAACCCAACGACTTCCTTCTGCGAGTCAAGTGCTCGAGTGCTCAACACGCACTGCATCACTCAGCAGCATGTGAAAAACAAACGGACGGTTGCAGAGAGGGAACGGCGCCTGCGAGTCACGTTTTCGCCACCTCTGGTGTAACCGATAGGGCTGACAGTAAACGCAAATAAAAGCAAGAAAGTGCCAGCAAACAGGCCCGCAAAACAGTCGTTTGCGAGACAACTGCAAATGTGTGACCGAGCTGCCAGTGGCTGCATTGTTTTGAACACCATATGCGTTACTCCTTGCACGATTGGTCCGAATTGTGCTCTTTGCTTTCAAAACTGAACGTTACCGAGGAGTAGCGTTTTTCTCGAACCACAGAACCTACAGAACGGACATCAGTAGACAGTCTCAAAGGGTAGCAGTCACGTCACCTGTCTGAGGAGTTCCAGTTTTTTTCTTCCGTGGGGGAAAAATGTATTACTGCATTCGACCCAGCCGGTGTGCAATGGCTGGGGGGATATGTGGGGCTCGCCGCTCATAGCGCGGAATACCCACTAAAAAAACCCTACCACGTGTTAATTGTGTAATGCTGTGTGATAACGCGCATTCATGCTTGCATGCTTTAGTCGGGCCCCGAATAGCACCCCGGTTAGTATGTGAATCGCTACTTGGCTGGCATGCATTGCTTGCGAGGGCGTCAAATGTTACTTGCTGGCATTGCCCATGAAACCTGAACAATACCAGTGGGTTATATGCGTATTTTCTTATGTTATTAATATATGCTTAATTTAATGCATAGGTTCTAATTTGTGTGTTGTTTGCAGGGAGTACCTGCGTGTCATATGGCTTAACGTTAACTTACTGCTAAGTTAGATATGTATTGTGGAGCTAATTCTATGGATAATAGAAAAACTGGTAAGGTTGCGTCCTGTGCTGTTCTTCCCAGGGGTTCCTGTTCGTCAAGAGGGCACACGTGTCTGTCGTATCATCCGGCCTTCTAGATCCTTCGTTGCAATCGTTTTCCTGATGGTCGCCATTGTCGTCTGAGTGAGCGACTCCATAATGCTGCTGCCCTCTTTCGCTGTCCACGTCGTTCACGGTGGGAGGCCCCTTCTCCCGGGCCGCCTCAGCGGTTGCTGAGGACTTGAGGACTATGCGACGGGCGTGGGCTGAAACAAGGGTACAAAAAATATTAGTGATGGGATTTGGAGATTAGAAGTCATGTGTCAGTGTCCTTGTCACGTTTGGAGTAGATTATCTAGAAACTGTTGGATTTGTTCTTCCGTGTTATCTTGGGATAGCGTTCTATCGAATAGAGAAAGTGGTCTGTTGTATTTGTAGTTTTCGGAATCGTAGTTCCCTAACGCTTTAACTAAATCATTGTGATGTACGCGTAAGCTTTTATACATAATGTAAGTTAGCTTTTTAATGAATTCTTCTACTGTGTGTATTTTAAGTTCCTCGTGGAGTATATCAGATGGCGCTAAGTACGGTACCTCAGCTACCATGCGCAAAATTTTATTTTGAAATGCTTGTAGTCTTTTGATGTATGCTTTGGTGGCATACCCCCAGACAGGTGCAGGTATAAGTGAATATTGGTCGTATCAGTGTTTTCTTTAGCGTGAGACCCACATTGCTGGCTATCCATGTTGATGAGTAGGTAGAGCTTGCCTAATTGGGCTTTTGCTTTTCCCCTTCCAGTGGCGCTACACTGTAATAAGTAATCAAACTGGAACCTTACAGCAACGAAGAATATTTGTACATGTATTTCATGCATGGTAGGATGATGGGAGGCTGCATGCCTGTACAAAGAATCATATCCTGATCGAAGACACTCCGAAATCGCAAATTTACAAGAGTCCATTAACGCTTCAGAGAACAGCAGAGATCCGCATATGGTAGGGAAGAGGTAGGCCCGCACGCATTACGTTTGAGATTGAAGGTATGGAAGCAGTATAACTCTCCAGGAACTACGACGAGAAATGTAATTGGCACAAATGCTTGTAAAATAAGCCACAGTAATTTATGCAGAATTTTACATCGCAGTTCACTGTACCCCTTAGCACCTCTAACGAGTTCAATGTCCCAGTGATCTGACTTTGGTCCTAGAGTGAATGCAACAACAGACTGTAGTCATTCCTTGGTTTGGAGAGTGACATTCTATTTACAGAAAAAAGTAGGGTTCACAATTAATAGTTTTTATGATCATAATTCATATTTTGATATGAGGTAAACTCACATGCTGTTCATTAGGTACCCCATCGGCAATCTTTCTCATTGAATATTGGTTAGAGGTACTAGTGATAGTTTCATTGGACCACACACTCTTCCAAGAAAACTATTTGGTCAGAGATACCTTCGGTTTCTGCGGCAGCAGCTTCCTGAATTGCTTAGAAATGTCAAAGTATGTGGTACATGCATGACAGAGCAACTGCACTGTGAAACGGCATCTAACACGCAGATATGGTAAAAGAGGATGGATCGATACAGACTTGTATTTCGGCCTGCAAGATCACCTGATCTAAATCCTTTAGATTTTTGCGTCTGAGGTCACCTCAAAGGCTTAGTGTTCAGCACTCCCTTTATCACGGTTGTAGAACCGGAGCAGAGAATTGTGCATGACTGTAAAATATTCCGAAATGATCCGGGAGGTTTTGAAAGTATTTTAAACTCATTAAAAAAGGAGTAAAGTCTTGTCCCCAGATGCAAGGACGACAACTCCTTTAATGTGTAAAAGTGTAAAGTGGAGGATTAATAGATACCTAATTCACTTTGTTTTGCAGTAATCACATACAGTAGGTTGTGTTTTTTGGATCTGCACATTTACTATGTACACACATTTTACAAGAGCAACACTGAATCCACACTTCACCCTTGGAGACTGCAGAAAATGTATTGTCACAAAATGCGCACATAACATCTTATTATCTGCTTAACATTGTTATGTTCACTACAGAACAAGTGAAGTATCATTGTCAGATGAACCGTCTGTTTCTTCTAGGGATGTTTTCCTTTTCTTTTGAATGGGCGCTTTTTGTCTTCGCGAATGGTACTACAGGTGTCTTTGGGGTGCTGAGAATATGACCATTTTTATACGGTGATGATGTAACCACAGCAGAACCTCCTACCCTTCGTCACCGGTTTACGATCCTTGGTTTAGCTGTTGGGTCAAAGCACTCACCAATGATGACTGAAATTTGGCTGAAATAGAGCTGCGTAGTTTCCCATGAGCTGCAGAATTGGGAGGAATATTGTAATAATTGGAGAGCTTTCGTTACTTTCTATCCACTGTGATGGAGGTGTTATTTCTGGAGTTGCCCCGTTATTCAAAAGCCTTACTTCTATCAAACAATCTAAATTTATGACGTATTATTACGAAATTATTATTACGAATTAAGTGAAATATTCCAGTCATACGTAAATCATTCACAGCATTTTCAGTCTTCTGAATTTTCTAAGAATTTCTAAGCATCCTGCAATGTCAAATGGTCTCAGAGGCCTGAGTATGCCTCTGACGCTAGGATACTCCAACCTCCTTCCTCACTGTAACGTGTTTTTAGTGGATCCACGAATGTTTTGTCTAGAGACTGCAGCTTGGGTGTTGAATATGGTGGTAGGGAAATAATCAACACAGAAGTTTTTCTGGATAGCTCAATCACATTTAAATTTCTGGTATGACTGTAGCGATCATCTGATATCAGCAAGGCAGGAGACTGTTCTGCAGGACTGACAATTTTGAAGAAGCGTTCTAAATGGTTTGAATCCAGCCAGATGGATCATATATAGCAATGGATCCACCTGGTGCTCACTTCATGGTCACTTGTTCTTATTTTTTCTAGGACGGACCATCATGGAAGACACCAAGGTTCCTGCTGCATTCATACAATATATCAGTGTTATCAATGCCCCTCATTCAGATAATGTTAAGCTGGCTACTGTCCTCTAACTTTCAGTCCAAGAACCTTTGATAACTTGGATCACACAATGGAAAACAGTCTACACTGTAGACGCGATCAGCAGTGTAGTGGTGTTTGTCGTACTGTTGGTGCAGAGTATAAAAAAAGGCATTCACACTTTTCTTGATGAAACCAAGAGCCTCGCAGCTGATGTTGCTGTAGGTTTCCTGAGAGAAATTTTGTCTTGTTGATATGCAAGAAAACTGTCAATCCAATTTACCTTACCCTCTCCAAAATGAGGCATACCGCTTCTCTCTGCTGGGTGGTAAATCATCACCTTAATGTTTTTAGCAGTCAAAACATAAAACTTTGACTCAATTTATACTGCGTAATCCACTAAATTCTCAACTTAAAATCGGAAAATTTAGATTAATATACTCATGTAACGTGTTGAAATCAAACAACGATTCATGTCCGGTATACAGAAACGTAAAAATTGTTATAATAACTAAGAATTTTGCAATAAAACAGGTTATAGACTATCAACGAGACGCGAAATTGTAAAGAATAACAAAAGAGATACGCAGTCTACAGAGAACCTAGTCATGTGTATGTTGTATAGTGTATGTAAAGCCAAAAAAAAAGTAACCTAAAACATGCAAATGAAACTTATTAAAATTTAAAACATTAATGCATAGAATAAGATATGGTCCAGAAGAGTTATTGACATTCACAATTGTTCTAAAAAACGTTGACAGCTCTGTTGTTTTAATAGGATATGTAGACTAAATTATTGTTTTACAAAAAATAACTGTCTTTTTCAATTTTGTGGAAGCAGTTTTTCAATATTATCATCATTCAGCTATAAAAAAGAAAACATTAAATTTATATACCCTAAATTTATTAAATGACGAAACAAAACATACTTTATACATGTAAAACATACAGTAGACGATGATAATAGTAATAACAATACTTATTATTACTATATAATTTTTGAAACACAAAACTGGAACGGCTATTTACCTTCAAACACATCGAGCAAGATGGCTCCGCGGTAACGTCTGAGGCTCGCATTCTGAGTGTCCCGGGTTCGGTTCCTGTTGACCTCCCACTTGCACCTTGATTTTTCGTGGGTTTCTCTGGTCGGTAGATGAATACTGGGGGTAGTTTCTCTTTTTCCGCGATTTTATTTCCATAATTTCCCTTTCATTCCGTTTCCTTCTCATTTTCAGGCATGCTTCTAGGTTTGGTGGCTATGGCAGTGCCGGACAGATGGCGCGGATGCTTGCTCAAAGGAAAGAGGGCTCTAGAGGGCTGTTTGGTCGATGTGGTTCATCGCTCCCTCTAGACAACACCAGCAGTGGGACGGGTCTTCCAACGGAACTGTTAAGGACTTCCACGCTTCTCTGTGACCTATCTGCGTGCGACCTGTACCTCCTGTGATTCCTTCACTTCATCCTTTTCTCCTTGGGGATGGTACCCACAATATATTTTTGTAGTTTGTAGTGCGCGAGATGTCCCCCTCTGTTGTAACCTATACTTATATGTACCTTCGACCGTAAATGTGGAATGGAGCGTGGAACATTAAATTTCTTGGATGCTTTCGAGTAGCCACCTTCCTTTACTTTAACTGCTTTAATGTTCGTCATATGTTATTCACGGTAGTAGTTCTTTCTCAGATCCCGATTTTCCCTTTTTCAACTTCGTTCTTGGCATGTGAAACAACATAATGTATGCTGCGTAAAATATGGCAATAATTGGAGACAGGCTGCTCTTCCTAATAGTCAAGTATTTCATTTTCGCCATTTTATTTTATGACATTATATGATAGTGAGAAGCACATCACATAGATGCAATCTTACAAATTACAACCTTATGGATAATACGAAACAACTTTAATTACACTAGTCTGCATAATATCGGATGACTGCAAACTAATAAGTGGTTCTGACACACCGTTTATGCTGATTTCAGAACTGCTTTTAGTTCTTTCTATCACGTACAGTTCTTTCAAAATTTCACTTCAAAACTATAGAGATATAAAGATTTACTTCCGCCACTACACATAAAATTAGGCTTGATGAAGCAATTTCTAAGGGCTCTATCACAGGATGGACCCTGCTTCAAGTACTTTACAAGAAATTTCCCTTTATTACACAAGACAAATTAAAAGCTGGAGGTTTTGTTGGTCCTCAAATAAAGAAATTGATTAAGGATGATTTTGAGAAGACAATGAATGAGAGAGAAATAGAAGCATGGACCGCCTTCCGATCAGTTACTGAAAACTTCTTAGGCAATAACAAAGATCCTAATTACAAGGCCATTGTCGAAACAATGTTGGAAAATTTCAAGAAGATGGGCTGTAACATGACTGTAAGTGCATTTTCTGCATTCACATATCGACTACTTTCCAGAAAATCTGGGACAGTATGGTGAAGAGTAGGGTGAACGTTTTCACCAGGATATTAAGGAAATGGAGGGGAGGTACCAGGGGAGATGGAATGAAACTATGATGGCCGACTACTGTTTGATGTTGAGGAGGGACAGTCATCTTCAAGGATCTGTAAGGAAGTCAAACAAGAGAAAGTTTGAAAAAAAATAAATGAAACACTTTGTCTTCTTGTTTTGTTAAAATGTAGTCATGAAATGAATTAGGGGAGTTATTGAGAGTTTTCTGAAAATGTTTCTTGAATAAAAACTTTCCTTGTGAAATGGTATTTGAATACTTTTCTACGCTCATTAGTAAAATTGTCAAAACATTACTTCTTATTTTGTGTAAAAACCTGACGTGATAGACAAAAACGGAAGTTATTTCTGGAATCAGCATAAAAACTTGATCATAAACCACCTACTTTTAAGAAATCATCTGCCAAAAAGTTTGAAAATGCAAACTAGTGTTATAGTTGGTATTAATTACATTATTTGTTTCCTGTTAATCGCAAAATATGCCAATGTAAAACACACTTCAATAAGTGCGAACAAAACATTTCACCTGCACAAAAGTTTTAGCTTTCACCAAGCATCAAATCTGCGAATAAAATGGTCCTTTATTCCACTTACCTTGACGAATGGCGGTGTCGATGGTAGTTAAGCACATAGTGCAGAAGAATTCCACAAGATGTCACTATTGTACAGTCTATACCTAGGTATCTCGTAATGCAACATTATCTCATATTCTTACCACCTCCTCTATAGTAATTGCAAAAGAGCATAAAGTAGTAATGAAATTCCTTGTTAAGCCATTAATGAAACTTGATCCAAATTAATTGTATAATTAAACAAAAAATCAACATTTCAAATTAATTTCCTATCATCTACGAAATGTTTCAGCGAAGTCAGTGTTGGGGGGGGCTTGTAACCAGTTATCCCCAATTATCTTGCAAACAACCATGTTTACTGGGCCTATTTTTGTTTCTATATGTATTTTTGATTCACTATGTATATTCAGGTCACTTGGAAATTTGTAGAATTTACCACTGTATTCAATAAATCACGTTCTTTGCTTTTACCGATCTCTCGGAAGAAACATTTGACGTACTCGCGTAGCAAAGGCCGCCTGTATAGTGACTAATGCTTGGTGTAATAAAGGAATACATTAGATCGACTATGTAAATTGATTTATCTTGGGATAATGCACTTATGGAAAATTAAAAAAACCAAAATCCCAACTTCTTTGAAGTTTTAATTTTTTAGCAAAGTTTTAACTTGTATGCTTCTTTTTTCTATCCTTTTTCAAAATTATCCTTATCCTAATCTATTAAGTTAATCGTAGAACGTAAATTTTTAAAACTCAGTGCAATAGTTATTGATTTTTTGTTCATTTTTATACAGCAGAGAACGTCATATCGTAAACTGTAGGAAAACCTTCAAATTTTAAAATAGTTTTGGTATTAAAACTTTCTTAGATTATGAAATGAAAGCCATTGCATTAATTTTCTAGTATTTTTACTTTCTCTACTACGTATAGTAAGCAGGAGAAGTATTGTATTCAACCCAAAAATTCGATACCGAGATTTCACCGGAAATACATGTTTTGAGACCCCCTGAATCCAAAAAAAGCATTTTTGGAAACATGTCAGTGTGTGTGTGTCTGTGAACAGCATAGCTCAGAAATGAACAGTCAGATAAACACCAAACTTGGTATTTAGGTTCAGTATCTTCAAGAGATGCGACACGAAGGTTTTCAAGAAAATTCCCCCATCCAGATTACCCTTTACATGGAACATTTTTCGAAAATTTTAATTTCTCATAAATGGCTCTAACGATTTTGATTAAAATATCGTATGTTTAAGATATTTTCATGACAAATAAAACGTATATTTTGAATTTTCTGGGAATGTCTCCAAAGGTGTTCTTCATTGTGAACGCCTTTTCATAACTGGTGAACCATAAGAGACAGACAAACGTTTACTACACAAAAATGTAGATCGCGTTAAGATACACAATTTATGTCATATACGTGTTTTTTGTTGAGTGAACCATTTTCGAGATATTGCTTGTTATTCCCTTAAATTTTCCAATACTTATACTTTTTCTCAAATTCGTTATTCATTTTATTGTCCTGATAATGCAAAGAGAATGGAATACTACACATAGCAACCAGCTCTTAAAACATTTGAGTATCGCTTTAAAGCCTACCAATTCCCCTTGCATCTACAAGGAAATTAGTAATCTCGATATCTCGATTAACATGAAGCATATGGAGAATAAGCGTTTGTAAAAATAGTTTGTACAAGAGTAGAGAAAGTGAGTGTAACACACGGATTTTTATATTAATATTGTACCGCTGTGCAAGCTCTTACCACCAATTGAATCGCTTATTTCTAAAAGTAGATAACTCCGCAAAAATGAAGATGGTATGGAAATAGACACATTTATTGGTTCTAAAGTAGGACGTTCTAGTACTTTCTCGCGTGTAGACAAGGGACTTGAAATTTGTATTTATTGTTAACAGGGGACAAGTCCAGGAGTTACCAAGTAGTAGTTCCATGTGTTAAAACAAGTTATCACGCGTGTGGTTAGCCTGGAATAAAACCGGAGAAGCGTAGTCATTTATTAGAACAACTGAAAACGTCGTAAGGCAAAACTCGATATCTCACCTTGATAAGGATGCTAATGGCTTAACAGACTGCAGCAAATGTGACTCTTCATCAGAGGACACTCCTATTTCTCACGTGACCGAGACTTTAGTGTTGTGAAAAGAAAGTTATGAACCAAAATCGTGGGTTTATTCCAGAGCAGTATACGTTTCTCACCAATGAATCTAGTTTTGGTGGATTTAAACTTAGGCACCAGGAAAGTGAAACTGGTGTATTCGTTTGTATAATTAATATATATATTTATATACCATCTATATAGCAATGTAATGTATAAAATATATACCAGGTGAGTCAGCTGCCCCTATTTATTTTTTGATGTATGCAACGTGCTAAGCAACATATGTGACTTACGCCTTTCTTGAATTCCTTCTAAAGGCTGATTACCATAACACTTTATAGAGGAGGGATAGATAACTTATTGCATAAGTGTTTTACGGGACAGAATGCTATCGTCATGTATGTCGATGACAAAAACATCCCACCCTGACCCTGGGAGCTTCAGTGGCACTTTAAGCTGATTTCACAAACTTATATTCTTTAGCATACATTCCTACACACCTTTGAAAACGCCCCTGAAGGAACAACTTATCACATGCATCGGTTGACAAAACTATTTGAAAACAAAATGGAAGATCTAGCAGTGCGACCAATTGGATTTAAGCCGTCAGCCTACAAAGGTTCGTTGTACAGCCTTGTCAAAAAGTGCTAAGCATTAGGTAGATAATTTCTCTTTTGTCACGAACTATGGCATATTTCAGTTCATACAGTAATTGAAATGGCTGATGCAGTTTGTTTATTGGAATTAAAGTTACCAAAATGACCTCCAAACGCTGTATGAAGTTGCAAACAGCATGTAAAGATTTGAAGTGGGGTTGAGTTTTGCTATTATTAATTCGTATAGGAACCCCAACTCGCAACGTAGCATTGACCGAATGGTATTATCATAGTTGCTTTACCACTGTGCCGCTTTAGTGCGGGTTCAAATCCGTTGTGTTAAGTTCAAAGATTTTATCACCTTTTGTTATATCCTTTGGGATATAATTTCATATTATGATACAAAGAACATTATAAGTGTGTACAAAATAGAATAATCACCATGTTTTTCTACCGTAAAACAAGAAGAATCGCAAAGCCCAAATCATTTGCGGGCACCCATACGTGAAGAATGCAGGCAGATTACACCGCGCATGTTACAACGTGCAAGAAGGTCTTTCCGGCAAGGTACACAAATGTGCATTGATGAAGGGGGTCGTCAGTTTGAACATTTGCTTCGTTGATGAAATCCACGCTCTTTAACAATTGATTATTCTGTTTACCATGAATTTAACACATTTACAAATCCTTTGTCACTAGAAGAAGTGAAACATAAGGTTTAAACATGAAAAAAAAACTGTTAGTTTTAATATCGTCGATATGTGCCCAAAAGAATAAAAGCTAACTACGTGACACGGTTTACAACACCAGATAGGTACAGATTATTATCGTAAGCATGATACACAATTATCTGATTGTAATTCTTGTGTTTTTTTGGCTCACAGGAGAGCCAATACCAAAAATAAATAGATTAGTATAATGAAATGCAGAAAATAAACGCAAGAAGAAAGAAAAAAAGATAACCAAAACAATTTGATGTTTGTATTAGATTCGAACTTCCGAAGCTAACCCTTGCTTTACCACATCCCGGCAGCTATTCCACTCGGCCAGAACGCACGTGTTGTCTCTCGCTCTTCGGGAAAACATACCTCTATCTCCTTGCAAGCATTATATCTATGAAAAGCCGTCTTTCTAAAGCTTTTCGCGGCTCCTTGGCTCATTCAGGCCTTTAATCCTTAATGGTGGCTGTGTATAGTATCGAATAGGACAGAGCTACAATAACAATTTGTTTGATAAAAGGGTCATGTTTTCACATTAGACTATAAAATGAGAGTTGCATAGATACGAATACCTAGGGGCAGCTGACTCACCTGGTATAGTATTGCTTCTACTAAGGCAATGGGGAACGATACTAGTAGATATGAAAACGTAACATTTTCCCCACCATTTTCTGCACTATGGGTACATTACTCATATGAAAGAACAGGTGGTTGCTAAGCCTTTTATCAGAGGGGTAATGAGCCATACGTTTCAATTATTGAAAACTAGCATGTTTTGCATCAGTACATTATGTTTCCTACAAAAAGTGCATATGCTAAGAGACATGACGTTGAGAAACTGTTAAAACATGCATATAACAGAACTAGAGAATAAAGCATTCAAACCGAGAGAGATGGTTCGGTTGGTAACTGTGAAGTTCGCATTTGAGAAGTCCCGGGTTCGACTACTGTCGACCGCTCACTCAGACCTTGGGCTTTTCGTGGTTTTTCCTGGTCGGTAGGCCAATGCGAGGGTGGTTTCTCATCTACCACAGCTTCAATTTCATTATCTCCCTTTCATTACGTTTTAGGTGTGCTTCTGGGTTTCATGGCGTATGGTGGTGCTAGACAGATAGCGGCGCGGATGCTTGCTCAAAGCAAAGAATATTCCCCGTGAACACTGGAGAACTGCTTGGTTGATGGGATCGTCTATCGCTCTCTCTGGGCAGCTCTAGTAGTGGGACGGGTCTGCGAGCCTGGAACTGTTAGGGATTTCCGCGCGTCTTTGTGGCCTGTCTGCCTGCAGCTTACAGTCTGTTATGGCTCCTTTACCTCAACCACTCCTCCTAGAGAATGCTAGCCACAATAGATATCGCGTAGGTTGCAGTGCGCGAGATGTTCCCCTCCGTTGCATATCCTGTACCTACAATCAGTTGGAGACATGGCCTACCCAGATGGGGGAATCTACTGTTAAATAACTGCCCAGCTATCAAAATAAGCAAAATGTTTGAATAATCTACTGTAATCTCTTTTTAAAATACACTACGTCATCAAAAGTATCCGGACACAAGGCTGGAAGTGACGTACAGATTCGTCGCGCCCTCCATTGGTAATGCTGGAAGTCAATATGGTGTTGACCCACCCTTAGCCTTGATGACAGCGTTCACTCTCGCAGGCATACCTTCAATCAGGTGCTGAAAGGTTTCTTGGGGAATAGCAGCCCATTCTTCACGGAGTGCGGAACTGAGGAGAGGTATCGATGTAGGTCGGTGTGGCCTGGCACGAAGTCGGCGTTCTAAAACATGCCAAAGGTATTCTATAGGATTCAAGTCAGGACTCTGCAGGCCAGTCCATTACAGGGATGTTATTGTCTTGTAACCACTCCGCCACAGCCCGTGGAGTATGAACAGGTGCTCGATCGTGTTAAAAGACGCAATCGCCATCCCCGAATTGCTCTTCAACAGCGGGAAGCAAGAAGGTGCTTAAATATCAATGTAGGTCTGCGCTGTAATCGTGCCACGCAAAACAACAAGGGGTACAAGCTCCCTCCAGGAAAAACACGACCACGCCATAACACCACCACCTCCGAATTTCACTGTCGGCACTACACACGCTGGCAGATGACGTTCACTGGGCATTCGCCATACCCACACCCTGCCATCGTATCGCCACATTGTGTACCGTGATTCGTCACTCGGCACAACGTTTTGCCACTGTTCAATCGTGTAATGCTGACGCTCCTTACACCAAGGGAGGCGTCGTTTGGCATTTTCCTGCGTGTGATGTGTGGCTTATGAGCAGCCTCTCGACCATGGAATCCAAGGTTTCTCACCCCACGCCTAACTGTCATAGTATTTGGAGTGGATCCTGATGCAGTTTGGAATTCCTGTGTGATGATCTGGATAGATGTCTGCCTATTACTCTTTACGATCCTCTTCAAATAGCGGCGGTCTCTGTCAGTCAACAGACGAGGTCGTTGCTTTTGTGCTGTACATGTCTCTTCACGTTTCCATTTCACTATCACATCAGAAACAGTGGACCTAGGGATGTTTAGGAGTGTGGAAATCTCGCGTACGGACTTCTGACACAAGTGACACCCAATCAGCTGACCACGTTCGAAGTCCGTGAGTTCCACGGAACCTCCCATTCTGCTGCTTTACGATGTCTAATGACTACTGAGGTCGCGGATAGTGAGTACCAGGCAGTAGGTGGCAGCACAATGCACCTAAGATGAAAAACGTATGTTTGTGGGGTGTCCGGATACTTTTGATCACATAGTGTATTAGGAAAAGCTGTTTTATGTAACTTCTATAATGATAAATACAGTTTTCTGTTATGTATGCAATTGCAATTAATCACATGCAATAGGCAATAAGAGATTCTGAGGCGACTTAAGAAATCTTTCAATAGAAATAATTGTAGAATTTGTTCATCTCCCCTGAAAATTTGCAAACTAGGAATTGTCCCATTTTAGAAATAAGTGATTCAATTACTATGAAACTAGATCATAATGTTGGAATGTTTCGAGTCCTGAAACCGTTAATAGAGATGAAGAGCTAGAAAATGCGTGGCAATTGTGGCACATGCGCAGGAGACAATCACATGCCGGCTGTTTTGAAATGATAAAACGAAATTACATTCGTTTTTAAGTGCAAGGTTATGTATAAATACAAAACATACACTTATAATGTGACTAAAATTAAGTTTATTAGTTTTTAAGAATATTTGGTCAACTTTCTTATATTATTATCTAAAACTACTTTACTCATTTCGTGTATTAAAGTGAATTAAATCAAATATTGTTTTTAAATACCAGAACTAGCAACTCTGTTTCCATTATGCTGCTGTCTGCTGAAATTCTTTCTTCTTTTCATTCCCACTTTCCATTTTTTTTCTTTTTTCATTTCCCTTATGTGTGTTGAAACAGCGATAACAGTTTTCCCTTTTCTCGTTTACTACAAAAGTATTAATTAATTGATTAAATACGTTTTAACTCTCTCAAATTAACAGAGAAAGAAGCATGTTATAAATCAAAGATAATAGGTTATTTGGTGTGAAGATATTATTTTCTGTGTACCTTTATCTTAGGTAATAGATTTTTTAAACGAAAAAAGTTCCAGAAATTTAAACTGCTGTATCCATACAAATTTATACCCATTTTGTATTCTATATTTTTTTTCTTTCTTTCTTTCCTTTTTATTTTTATTGATTTAATAACCTCTGCGTTCAAAAGTATAGTAGCAGACAATAAATAAAGGTACGACATGAATGCGAAAATTAATCGGCGATCTAAACTACATGGAATAATGACTCAGATAGGCAACTTGACTTAACTGGAATTCTAATTTGAGCTAGCCTTGGGTTTATCCTAAAGGAAACATTACGACAATATGTATTCGGAAATACCGCAACAATAACAGAAAATGAGTATAGTTTCTTAAACAGACATCACATGATAAGATTTTAAATAACAAAATGGTTAGAAGAATATTGTTTTTTTATTCCATTTTATTTTACGTCGGTTTAACTCCGTGGTCAAATCGCGACGGATCTGTTGGGGGGATATCTCTTAGAACGATTTGTGGTGAACAGTTAGCCTTATAGGTCTCATCCCTGTAACCCCTGCTTCATGCTGTGCGGATGACATTAGGGTGCCGTCCAGTCTAACTGTTTACATTGTCTGTGGATAGATGGCATAGCATTCGCTATTACCACTTATTTTTCATTTTACTATTGTTTTAGACTTAAGACGGAACTTTGGGTCGTGGTATTAAATATCCAATCCGGTATTTACCTTGGCGACTGAGGAAAACCACGTAAAAACCTCAGACAGATTGGTCGGACCACGGGATTTGAACCCTAGACCTCCCGAATCGAGGATACAGACTTTACCGCCTCAGCCATCCCGCTCGGTTAGGAAGAATATTGTTGATAACGTTTACAATGTAGCATTTTTATAGAACTCCAAAAAGAAAGTTTATATGAGTTTTTTATTTTGTTCTCCCTAACCCACCCTTCTGGAAAGCGTAATTAAAATACAGTCTATTGTTACTTTAGGGTAACATTATTATTATTATTATTATTATTATTATTATTATTATTATGGATTAAGCATAGGTAAGTGTCCGTGAAGCTTGTTCATAAGGGAACAACGAACAGAGCTAAGGGGGCGGTAGCTGCCTTATACCCGGTTCTAACTTCCAACATGCCGGTTTACTTAAAGTTACGCCTTTACAAAGCTCTTATATTACCTCTGATGCTCTACGCCTGCGAGGTGTGGGGCATGGCAGCAGATTCCTGGCTTCTCTGGCTTCAGCGGATTCAGAATAGGGGACTTCGGTCCATCTATTCTGTCTGTCGTCGCTTTCCAGTCAGGCTACTACATGAGACCTCGGTCCTACCATATGTGGAGGATGTGATTAGATACCGAGCAACAAAATTTTACGGAAAATTTATTTACCATGAGAACGCCCTTATCAGAACCCTGGGGGACTACTTACCTCAAGAACGTCAATACAGACGCAACCGGGTTCCTCGCATGGCTTGCGGGCACCCCCGGTAACGAAGGCTTTAAACCTGCCAACAGCAATAACATGCTGTCACTAAGTACTCCCCCCTCCCCATGGGAGTGGTCAATCAAAATTAAAAGCAACCAAAGAATTTAAACAAAATAAACAGCAGCGGAGCAGGTACTGGCGCTGCTCCTGAAAAGGCAGCCAATGAGGAGCCTATAAAAACATACAGCTACCTCCCATCATACCAACAACCTCAACCGTCACCCTACAACAATCCATCCTACCTATGATAAAGCCCTTCCAAAGGTAGGTACATAGCAAACTTATTTAGGTTCACCACGAACATACCAGATGCACCCCACTTCACTCCACTCCGGATGTGAGACGCTCGTCGGTTTTAGCTTCCCTCTAGGGACTGCAAATCAGTAATCAAGGTAAAAAGTTCTGTTCATACTACAACTATTTATAATGTCTCTGGCTAATCTTCCTGTTGCTACCCCAAACTTCCTGAATTTACGCCCCTTTGGTAACGTATCACAAATGGGGTAGCTACATCATAGCTCACCCTACCTGTGGTACTGTAGGTATAGGTGATTCAGCATAGAGAGACACCTGTGCATTTTAATTGCGACTACCATCTCCAGGAGGAAGCGATGAGATGAAGGAACCACAAGAATCTTCAGGCAGGCCACAGAGACACGCCGAAGTGCCTAATATTTCCAAGCTCGCAGACCCTGGAGCCGCCGAGAGAGGACGATGAACGAACCACCAACCAGGCAATCCTCTGTTGTCCATGGGGAAGACTCTTTCCATTAACCATGCATACTTGCCGGTACCACCATACGCCACGAAACCTATAAGAACAGCAAAAAGATGTAATGGAAACAGAATGAAAGACAAATTATGGCGGAAGAGAAACCATTTGCCTGCCGACCGCGGGGAAACCACGAAAAATCCATGGGTCAGAATGGACGGCCGCCGGGGATCGAACACGAGACTTCCCGAATGCGAGTCGCAGAGGTTAGCGCGGGCCACTCGCTCGGTACCTGTAACAGTATTCGTTGGGTTTGGCAGTGAAGTCAGAATAGAGGATCCATGAACTGCTCAGTCATGTCTTACCAGAGTTAAAAAAATTTCTGATGTGTTACACTCACATGACTTTCTCTACTCTTGTACAAACTATTTTTACAAACGCTTATTCTCCATATGCTTCATGTTAATCGAGGTGTTAATCTTACTGCTAATTTTCTTGTAGATGCAAGGGGAATTGGTAGGTTTTAAGTGATAGTCAAATATTTGAAGAGCTGGTTGCTATGTAGAGTATTCCGTTCTCTTTGCTTGTCCAGGACATAAAAATGAATAACGAATTCCCATTTGAGAAAACGTATAACTATTGGAAAATTTAAGGGAATTAGAAGCAATATCTCGAAAATGGTTCACCCAACAAAAAAATGTATATGACATATATTGTGTATTTTAACGCGATCTACAGTTTTTGTGCAGTAAAGTTTTGTCTATCTCTTATGGTTTACCAGTTATGCAAAAGTCGTTCACAATGAAGAATACTTTTGGAGATAGTCGCAGAAAATACGAGATATACATTTCGTTTGTCATGAAAATATCTTAAACATATGATATTTTAATCAAAATTGTTAGAGCCATTCTTGAGAAAACTAAAATGTTCGAAAAATGTTCCATGTAAAGGATAATATGGGGTGAGGGGATTTTCTTGAAAACCTTCGTGTCGCATCTCTGGAAGATACTGAACCTAAATACCAAGTTTGGTGTTTATTTGACTGTTCCTTTCTGAGTTATGCTGTTCACAGACACACACGGACGGACATGTTTCCAAAAATGCTTTTTTGGATTCAGGGGGCCTCAAAACATATATTTCCGGTGAAATCTCGGTATCGAATTTTTGGGTGGAATACAATATTTCCCCTACTTACAATACGTAGTAGAAAAAGTAAAAAAAAAAAAAAAAAAAACCTCACCTTTTGCTTCACGAGGAGTTAAAGAAGTGCTGTTATAGTGTTCTGCCCACAAAATTTGCAACAAAATTATAGAGGGAATCAAGATACAGTGTCAGGGTTTCCAAAGAAGAGTATCCAAAGACAATATAATTTGCAATAGGGTTAAAGGACTGTATGATTTCCTGTATTTATGTTTGTTTTTCGCTTCATTATTTTTGTGTTGGAGGTTACATTTACGTGTTTTGTCAATGGGGATATTGACTTTCCCTGAAGGAGGGAAAAGTGACGTTAGGGTGATATTACAGTAATAATTATAGGTTAAAATTAGTAATTGTCCGTTAGAAGGTTCTGGAACTCTGCTTCATACGCGCGACAAGTCACTGAGCACGCCCGGGAACCCCTACAGAAGCTTTCAGTGGACAAGGACGTAGCGATACGTATGTGAATCGCTCGTCGATTTTACCTTTCGCTCCAGGGAGAGGCACAACAGTAATCAACGTTAAATATTATAATTTAATATACTAAAATAAAGATGCTTTTTTCATATAACCATAGTTAATTATTGTACTGATTAACCACCCTGTTGTTACTCCCATAACTGTCTCAAGCTTAGTGAAGATTCCTGAGTTTATGTCCCTTAGGACATTTCACAATGGAGATGCCTACACTATTTTCTAGTGGGGCCTAAAGCTTGTTGCATTGCAAGTTTCACAGTTATGGGTTCCACCTCTTGAGCGAAAAGGTAACATTCACACATAAATTATTTTAAAAACGTTACAAAAGTAATTTTTGGTCTCAGGGTACACATTACACAATTAAAATCGATTATTTATTCAAACTTGAATATTATGGGAAACAGCTCCATTACAATCTTATTGTATACATGTACGGTACATCTAAATGCAAAAGTACCTTTAAGAATAGCATTCACCTGTTTGTTGATTCTAAATTACAGAGTATATGTGTATATTTATAAAACACACAGTTAGTAAATGTCAGAATATTACATACACGCTGGAAGGAGTACAGATGTCCATAGCTTAACTAGTGACTCTAATGTTTCTGCATATTAACAAAAATCTGATGTGCTACACTCACATGACTTTCTGTACTCTTGTACAAATTATCTTTACAAACTCTTATTCCCCATCTATTTCATATTAATCGAGATAAACATTTGCAGACTCTATTTTATTGCTAATTTTCTTGTAGATGTAAGGAGAATATATATTTACAAGGGCAATTTGGAAATACAGTAGCCTTTAAGCACATACATATCTCTTAATAGGTGGTTGCTAGGTGCAGCACCATTCCCTTTCCCACAGACTAATACTCTTTGCATATCCAAGACAAAAAAATGAATAACGAATTCCCATTTGAGAAAATATTTAAAAATGTAAGGGAATAAAAAGCAATATCTCGAAAATGGTTCACACAACAACAAAAATGTATATGACATAAATTGTGTATTTTAACGCGATCTACATTTTTTGTGTAGTAAAATTTTGTCTATCTCTTATGGTTTACCAGTTTACCAATAGTCGTTCACAATGAAGAATACTTTTGGAGACATTCCCAGAAAATTCAGGATATACATCTTATTTGTCATGAAAATATCTTAAACATATGATATTTTAATCAAAATCGTTAGAGCCATTTTGGAGAAAATTAAAATTATCGAAAAATGTTCCATGTAAAGGGTACTCTTGGGTGGGGATATTTTCTTGAAAACCTTCGTGTCGCATCCCTGGAAGATACTGAACCTAAATACCAAGTTTGGTGTTTATCCAACTGTTCATTTATGAGTTATGCTGTTCACAGACAGACACACAGACACACACCCGGACATGTTTCCAAAAATGCTTTTTTTAGATTCAGGGGGTCTCAAAACATGTATTTCCGGTGAAATCTCGATATCGAATATTTGGGTGGAATACAATACTTCCCCTACTTACTATACATAGTAGAGAAAGTAATAATAAAGTATTTGTCACTTAAGTCACTTTTTACTTTCTCTACTACGTACAGTAAGTAGGGGAAGTATTGTATTCCACCCAAAAATGATACCGAGATTTCACCAGAAATATACGTTTGGAGACCCCTGAATCCAAAAAAGCATTTTTGGAAACATGTCCGTGTATGTGTCTGTGTGTGTGTATCTGTGTGTCTGTATGCCTGTGAACAGCATAACTCAGAAACGAACAGTCGGATAAACGCCAAACTTGGTATTTAGGTTCAGTATGTTCCAGAGATGCGACACGAAGGTTTTCAAGAAAATCCCCCCACCCCAGATTACCCTTTACATGGAACATTTTTCGAAAATTTTAAATTTCTCAAAAATGGCTCTAACGATTTTGATTAAAATATCGTATGTTTAAGATATTTTCATGACAAATGAAATGTATATCTTGAATTTTCTGGGAATGTCTCCAAAAGTATTCTTCATTGTGAACGACTTTTGCATAACTGGTAAACCATAAGAGATGGACAAAATTTTACTAAACAAAAATGTAGATCGCGTTAAAATGCAGAATTTATGTAATATACATTGTTTTTGTTAAGTGAACCATTTTCGAGAAATTGCTTGTTATTCCCTTAAATTTTACAATACTTATTTTCTCAAATGGGAATTCGTTATTCATTCTTTTGTCTTGGATATACAAAGTGTATTAATCTGTGGGAAAGGGAATGGTGCTGCACCTAGCAACCGGCTATTAAGATATATGTCGATGCTTATAGGCTACTGTATTTCTATATTGCCCTTGCTATTATAAAACAAGGGGAACGTAGATCTCGATTAATATGTAATATGTGCAGAATAAGAGGTTGTAAAAATAGTTTGTACAAGAGTAGAGAGAGTCATGTGAGTGTAACACATCAGGTTTTTTTACGTTGAGCACTAGATTCGGTGTAAAAAGTCCTTGTTTGAAACATGGATAATTTTAGTATAAACGAACCCTTAAGTCCATGGGCAGACCAAATAAACTTGATCTTATTTTCTCCTCAATTTTGTGTAGAAACGATGTTTCGCACAATACGCAATTGGAGTTTCCCAGAATCATTATTCTTGTGGTTTACTACATCTGATAATTTGTATATAAGGTAAAGGTACATATTACGGAGGGGCCGAGAAAGCGCTACAGAGCACCGCAAGTAGGCCGTAACGGCCATTTTTGCTTCTAATGTGACCCCTGGGAGGGAGGCATAGGGGAGAGATACGAAGGGTGACCAGATCCGACTGGCACAAGCAACGTTTCCATATAGAACACATGCGATGCCGCACGGTTCTGCCCATAAGCAACCAACCTCAGTCGTTCCCGAGCGGAATCCTCAGAGTTAAAGATCTGAGCAGATCCCGCATCGACGCCAGGGAAGAAGAAACCTCTACAGAGCACAAGCCACCGTCTAGCCACAACCCACCGAAACCCGTCGCCTTGTCCTACAATCCTAACAGATGGCAAGGAAGATGATGTGTAAAGGAAATGGGAGGGAGGAGAGTCGTGGTAGAAAATGAAACACGCCAGTATTCGCCTGTCGATCCGAGGAAACCACGAAAAATCCATGGGCCAGAATGGGCGGTAGCGGGGATCTCTGGACCTGCAGAATGCGGGCCACAGATGTTGCCGCCTAAGCTA
The DNA here is from genome assembly GCA_030765065.1 of Deroplatys truncata. Lineage (NCBI taxonomy): Eukaryota > Metazoa > Arthropoda > Insecta > Mantodea > Mantidae > Deroplatys > Deroplatys truncata. The sequence continues at coordinate 215,482,957 of CM060978.1, forward strand.
TCCCGGTCGTTGTGTATAATAGGTATAGGTACCAGCTCTCCTTTTCAAATTGAAGTGGGGGTAGCTGTCATACATGAAACCTCTCTGACCTACATTATACAGCTTATGTTATGGAATCCAGCAGATAATAGCCGTTGTACTTTGTACCAAGGTAAAACTAGAGAAAGCACGGCGTAAAAATTTATCCACGAAGCTTTACGTACACTATGTGATCAAAAGTATCCGGACACCCCACAAACATACCTTTTTTATCTTAGGTGCATTGTGCTGCCACTTACTGCCTGGTACTCATTATCCGCGTCCTCAGAAGTCATTAGCAGAATGGGACGCTCCGTGGAACTCACAGACTTCGAACGTGGTCAGGTGATTGGGTGTCACTTGTGTCACAAGTCTATACGCGAGATTTCCACACCCCTAAACATCCCTACGTCCACTGTTTCTGATGTGATAGTGAAGCGGAAACGTGAAGGTACATGTACAGCACAAAAGCGTACAGGCCGACCTCGTCTGCTGACTGACAGAGACCGCCGACATTTAAACAGGATCTTAAAGAGTAATAGGCAGACATCTATCCAGACCATCACACAGGAATTCGAAATTGCATGACGGAGTGACTAATCACGGTATACAATGTGGCGCTCCGATGGCAGCGGGGTGTGGGTATGCGAATGCCCTGAGAACGTCATCTGCCAGCGTGTGTGCTGCCAACAGTGAAATTCGGAGGAGGTGGTGGTGTTATGGTGTGGTCGTGTTTTTCCTGGAGGGGGCTTGCATCCCTTGTTGTTTTGCGTGGCACGATCACAGCGCAGACCTACATTGATACTGTTTTAAGCACCTTCTTGCTTCCCACTGTTGAAGAGCAATTCGGGGATGGCGATTGCATCTTTCAACACGATCGAGCACCTGTTCATACTGCACGGGCTGTGGCGGAGTGGTTACACGACAATAATATCCTGTAATGGACTGGCCTGCACAGAGTTCTGACTTGAATCCTATAGAACACCTTTGGGATGTTTTGGAACGCCGACTTCGTGCCAGGCCTCACCGACCTACATCGATACCTCTCCTCAGTTCCGCACTCCGTGAAGAATGGGCTACCATTCCCCAAGAAACCTTCCAGCACCTGATTGAAAGTATGCCTGCGAGAGTGAACGCTGTCATCAAGGCTAAGGATGGGCCAACACTATATTGACTTCCAGCATTAGCGATGGAGGGCGCCACGAACTTGTACGTCATTTTCAGCCGGGTGTTCGGATACTTTTGATCTCGTAGTATATATCAGTAATGCTTAGAAATGTTATTTACACCTCAGTAGAACGGAGACGTAGCTAGAGTTTATACATTTAAATTGTCCGAAATGAGGTTCTCGAGGCGTTTCAGTGGGAAACGGGAAATGTAAATGGTTTCACCAGAACAATCCGCACTCAAATATTCTTAACGAAAAAAGTGTATTCTGTAGCTGAAAAAGTAAAATCTAGAAATGAATAATAATTTGCATAGTTGGAAGATCCTTACAGAATTTTTACGCCATATCATATACGGAATATCACAGCGGCATATCAAAGAATTCAGCGAAACATTGGAGGAATTGCAGAAGGGACGGAGACACAGTTGTGAATTAAGCAACTTATGATCTATGTGTTGAAAATACAACACAATAGGTTAAAATGTGTTATAGGTCACTAGGCCACTTCTGAACATCCATTAATGCATCAGTATCATTGTGAGGCTGTTGGACACTTTGAAATGTTTCATGATGAAAATGGTGTCTTTCTGGTAACGCCTCTCTGTACCTGCAGTTGAACAGCTAGCGGTTGCTTGTAGTTATTGGTGTAGGTTATACAACCAAGCGGGACTCCCCACACAATGCTGCCTACATAGATCTATTATGGCAACCACCCCCGTGGAGGAAGGGATGAAATAAAGGAATCACAGGAAGTAACAGGCCGTAGGCAGACAGGTCACAGAGACGCGCGGAAGTCCCTAATAATTCCAGTTTCCAAGACCCATCCCTCCCCTGTAGCTGCTTAGAGAGAGCGGTTAACGACCCTTCGACTAAGCAGCCCTCTTGCGTCCACAGGGATTACTCTTTCTGCCCGGTACCTCTATACGCCACGTAAACCAGAACCAGAAACGGAATGAAAGGGAAATGATGGAAAGGAAATCAGGGTAGATGAGAGACAATCCCAGTATTCACCTACCGACCACGGAAAACCACGAAAAATCCAAGGTAGGGTGGGCGGTCGAACGGATTCGAACCTGGTATCCCCCGAATGCGAGTCTCAAACGTTACCGTAGAGATATATCAAGCTGACGTATTCACATTCCTGATCTGGTCCCGTAACACTTGCACTTACTTCCGGTAGGATTTCTCGATCACACCATCACAACTACTGCTGTATATTGTAGACTGTCAAGTTGAGTTATTACTTACGAATTGTAGCTACATTATCAAAACTCAGAACTTTTTAAAGTATACTTGTTTTGGTTAAGGATTAGTAACCGTGTTAAGATAAAGTATCCTCAAAACTTCTTTGTACTGTGAATGACCCTAACATTAAGTAACATATTTTGAGGTTAAGATATCAACTTTGCGGGATTAATGATGAATTACACACTGAACATGAAAGTTAGCAAGAAATCAGGCTATATCAGAATTATTTTAGCACTATTAACGTATTCGAAAATTCCGGCGGCAATGATGTGTAATGGACCCAATATAAACGATATTTAGATATCAATACTTCTAAACTCTTGGAATCCTATTTGTAAAACAATACAATAAAAATGTGCATGCATTGAAAGTCATATATTGAACGGACTGAAGAATTATTGAGCTGTTGATTTTTCCTTTATTCGAGGAAAAATAATACCTATTGCTGTTAGTTCACAAATTACTATACACCATTTCTGTTTTAATATGCACTATTTCTGTTTGGAAATAAAAGAAATTTATAAGCAACGTTCTTTTTCTTTTTCTGGTTCTGAGTTGCATTAAAGTACAAAGCAATAAACCGTTTTATTTAATTATAGACTAAGATGCAAATATTCCACATTTCACTTAACATACACAAATACCCACATTGCACAATAAACAAACTCTTAACTAACTGAAAGCTTTTGCATTTTCTGCTCATCGGAAAACCCAAGCAATAGGTTTACTCCCCGTCAACTCAAGTATTAATAATATAGCAAGACAAAAGGAAAAGATGCTTGGGGTGACTCCCCATATATATTTGATATTTATGTAAGTAGAGTAAAAGTGGGGTCTCTAGGCCACGGGGGTGCCGACAACAGATAAGATGTAATGTGATCTCCTTTGTTGCACGCCGCCGGCCACGCACCCCTCTATGTGGCCTACCACACACGCCGGCGACCACGCCCACCTCTCCTTTGTAGCCTGGTCTGAACGTCGCTCGGCAGAGTAGGACAATGGGCTATTGTTTCCGTAGGAGGACAATAGGGGAGTGTTTCCGGACGCTGGCCGAACATTTAATATTCAAATCATAAATACTAAACCCAAAGACTCATAAATATACTACAACATTTGCAAAAGATACTTTAATTAATCAGTAAAGAAAAGTTTAATTGCTCAAAACAAAATTAATTTTAAAAACTCGAAAACAAACATGGCTTATTTAGCATTTCCTCTTACGGATTTTTTTAAAATTTTGTTTCGAATTTCTTCTTTATCAATTTCTCTCAGTTGGACTTCGGGATCTCTGTTGCTGTTTAGTTATGTTGGATTAAACCGGTGAATGTGTCTTCGCCTTGGACGATTGATTCTCAGTGATACGGTTAGCTGCAATAATCACTTGAAAACTGCCTTTTTAAAAAAAACAAGCATCACACAATGAATGAACTTACAAGCTCAGAAGAATAGTAATAGAAAAAATCAAATGTGTTACACTCACATAACTTTCTCTACTCTTGTACAAATTATTTTTACAAGCGCTTATTCTCAATATGCTTCATGTTAATCCAGATATCGAGATGTTAATCTTATTACTAATTTTCTTGTAGATGCAAGGGGAATCGGTAGGCTATAAGTGATAGTCAAATATTTTAAGAGCTGGTTGCTATGTGGAGTATTCCATTCTCTTTGCAATACCAGGACAGAAAATCTGATGTGTTACACTCGCATGACTTTCCCTACTCTTGTACAATCTACTTTTACAAACGCTTGTTCTCCATATGCTTCATGTTAATCGAGATATCGAGATGTTAATCTTATTGCTAATTTTCTTGTAGATGCAAGGGGAATTGTTAGGCTTTAAGTGATAGTCAAATATTTTAAAAGCTGGTTCTATGTGGAGTACTCCAATCTCTTTGCAATACCAGGACAAAAAATGAATAATTAATTTGAGAAAAAGAATAAGTATTGGAAAATTTAAGGGAATAACAAGCAATATCTCGAAAATGGTTCACTCAACAAAAAACGTATATGACATAAATTGTGTATTATAACGCAATCTACATTCTTTGTGTAGTAAACGTTTGTCTATATCTTATGGTTTACCAGTTATGCAATCGACGTTCACTATGAAGAATACTTTTGGAGACATTCCTAGAAAATTCGAGATATACATTTCATTTGTCATGAAAATATCTTCAACATATATTTAATCAAATTCCTTAGAGCCTTTTTTGAGAATATTAAAATTTTCGAAAAATGTTCCATGTAAAGGGTAATCTGGGGATTTCTTGAAAACCTTCGTGTCGCATCTCTGGAAGATACTGAACCTAAATACCAAGTTTGGTGTTTATCTGACTGTTCGGTTTTGAGTTATGCTGTTCACAGACACACAGACAGCCACACACACCGACAAGTTTCCAAAAATGCTTTTTTGGGATTCAGGGTGTTTCAAAACATGTATTTCCGGTGAAATCTCGTTATCGAATTTTTGGGTGGAATACAATACCTCCCCAACTTACTATACGTAGTAGAGAAAGTAAAAATGAATAACGAATTTGAGACAAAAATATAAGTATTGGAAAATTAAAAGAATAACAAGCAATATCTCGAAAATGGTTCACTCACCAAAAAAATGTATATGACATAAATTGTGTATTCTACCGCGATATACTTTTATGTAGTAAAATTTTGTCTATCTATTATGGTTCACCAGTTATGCAAACGTTCTTCACAGTGAAGAATACTTTTGGAGACATTCCCATAAAATTCCAGATATTCGTTTCATTTGTCATGAAAATATCTTAAACATATGATATTTTAAACAAAATCGTTAGAACCATTTTTGAAAAAATTAAATTTTTCAAAAAATGTTCCATGTAAAGGGTAATCTGTGGTGGAGGGATTTTCTTGAAAATCTTCGTCTCGCATCTCTGGAAGATACTGAACCTAAATACCAAGTTTGGTGTTTATCCGACTGTTCGTTTCTGAGTTATGCTGTTCACAGACACAGGCCAACACGTACATGTTACCAAAAATGTTTTTTTGGATTGAGGGGTCTCAAAACATATATTTTGGTGAAATCTCGGTATCGAATTTTTGGGTAGAATACAATACTTCCCCTATTTACTATACGTAGTAGAGAAAGTAATAAATGTTTAATCTCCAACCGTTAAATACAAATTAAATGTTTTTTCTATAAAAATAATCATCAATACTATCATTTGAAGTAGAATTCTAAATTTTTCTATATCTTTTTGTTCCATACATTTACAAAACGGGTATTCCAGGAAAGCATTATTTTGCATATTGAAATGTCTTCCGTGGAAGAAACAGTTTTCTAGTACGTATAGTAAGTAGGGGAGGTATTGTATTCCACCCAAAAATTCAATACCGAGATTTCACCGGAAATATATATTTTGAGACCCCCTGAATCCAAAAAAAGCATTTTGGAAACATTTCCGTGTGTGTTTATGAACAGCATAACTCGGAAACGAACAATCGGATAAACACCAAACTTAGTATTTAGGTTCAGTATCTTCCAGAGATGCAACACGAAGGTTTTAAAAAAATCCCTCACCGCAAAATACCCTTTACATGGAGCATTTTTCGAAAATTGTAATTTTCTCAAAAATGTCTCTAACGATGTTGATTAAAATATCATATGTTTAAGATGTTCTTATGACAAAAGAAATGTATATCTCAAATTTTCTGGGAATGCCTCTAGAAGTATTCTTCATTGTGAACGACGTTTGCATAACTGTTAAACTATAAGAGATAAACAAATGTTTACTACACAAAAAAGTAGATCCGTTAAAATACACAATTTATGTCATAATTCTTTTTCAATGAAACATTATCGAGATATTGCTTGTTATTCCCTTAAAATTTCCAATACTTATACTTTTCTCAAATTCGTTATTCATTTTTTGTCGTGGTAATGCAAAGAGAATGGAATATTCCACATAGCAACCAGCTCGTAAAATATTTGACTATCGCTTAAAGCCTACCAATTTTCCTTGCGTCTACAAGAAATTTAGCAATAAGATTAACATTTCAATATGTCGCTTAGCATTAAGCATGTGGAGAATAAGCGTTTGTAAAGATACTTTGTACAAGAGTAGAGAAAGTCATGTGAGTGTAACACATCAGAATTGTTTTAACAATTTACAAATGTTGTAATAACATGATGCCAAATCTTCCATGTACAGTGGATGCATCTCTATCAACTATAACTCAAAAATAAACATGACAAACGTGATTTGCTAATGCTTCACTGTAGGTTTACTGTGCCCATACTTTAGTAGCTGACACTGAACATACTTAGAGTAGTCCATAATAAGGCGAGCAAACTCCTTCAGTATTTAAATCACGACGTAACAACCGGGGGGCAATCCAGGTGATAATAAAATGTTAAGATGCAGTATATAACTCCCAGGAACTGTCAGTGGTGAATAGTGCATCATAATCTTGGCAGAAAAATTAAGCGGACACGCAGCTAACCAGGAGTATAGTTTTTGCATCACTTATTACGCCGACACTGCAGACGGATAAGGCTAAGGCTGAAACTGGGTCGGGGCAATACATGCACAAAGCTGGCCGGATCCGGATGAGGAGGCACAGCCACAGTATTTTAAACAACCAATTAGCATCCAACGGCAAAATTCCCATGTTGGTCCACCCGGCCGCACACACAACAAGAGCAGAAGAAACTTGGACAGCAGTCAGCTTATCGAATCTCAGTAGTGCAAGGGAGTCCACACAGAGTAGCATGAGGAAGGGAAAAAGGACATTAGTCGAGAAAGATGGGAATCTGAAACATAATAAAACAAACCAGCAGAGGTGCCGCAAAAAGCACAGAAATAATCTTAGATTCACAAACTAAACACATCTTAAATCAATTAACACATTATATAATACAAATGTTGAATGTTAATAAACCTTTTTTTTTTAAAATAGACAAGTATATCATTACAATTAAGAAAATGAGTTAGCATATTATAAAAGGAGACAGTTGTGAGACATAATGCACACTATAACTAATATCTACAATTAAAATTTTAATTCACTTGCCCACAAACTATAAAGGCAAGTGAACAGAGCAGGCCGGTGTGGAAGCAAAGAGTTTCACCCAATAAGGACAATTTAATTAAGCTGCCACTCACTGAAATGAAGTGAAATTATATAATTATATATATATATAATATATTTAAAAATATTTCCCCGCAATTAATAATAAAGTTAAATAAAACAAAGTATTTTAAAATCGAAACCAAAATTTACTAAAAAATTAAGAAGACTGTCATCCATTACAACAAAATAAAGAGCAAAGGTAGGCTCCACCCAACTGCTAAACACTACAGCAAGGGCGAAAGGAAATGAGGCAGACCTTTTGGTCTCAAGTAACCATACGCGTTACCATATTTAACTTGCACAATAACCTTAAAAGGAGTTCATAAATTCCTCCAAGATATTCAGGTTCTCGCAAGTAACTGACCATTAAATAGCCCTAGCACACGAAACATAGCCATACATGCCCCAAAGAACAAAATGTACGACTTCTAGAACCCAAGCCCGTAGTTAACCTAAACACAAACTACTCCAACTGATACAATTTAAGCTGCGACAGGTGAGCGCCTGCAAGGAAGAAGACAGCTCTTGCAAAAGAACAGACAACCCCTTATAAATTCTGAGAATCTTAAACGGGCCAAGATAGCGAGGAGCTAACTTGGCGGCAAACGCATCTACCTTCGAGACCTGCGGATAGTTTCAGCACATAGCAAGATCTCCCACTTTGAATGGGGAGGGTCTACGGAGCGCATTATCTCCATGATTTCTCACAGAATGGCCTCTACGCAAATTATTCAAGGCGGCCTTCCAGTTAGCACGAATGATATGCGGAGAATTATCTGCCGGTAATAAATAATTTAATGCCCACAAATTAGCTAATGGAGATGAAGGTTGGTAGGCAAATAAAAATGAAAATGGCGTCGTCCTATGAACCCCATGTCTCGCTGAATTGAAAGCAAACTGAAGTTGCTTCAAGTATTTATCCCAGGGTTGTGCTGTTGGTGATGATAAGCAATTAAAGCGAACTTAAGGTTGCGGTTGACCCGTTCCGCTAATTAGGAGTTAGGGTAATAAGAGGTAGTGGAAAAATGCGTAATACCCCAATCAAAACAAACGGAACGAAAGAGATACAATTTAAATTGTGAACCGTTATCAGAGACTAGATATTGAGGAACACCAAAAGATCCAATTATTGTACCAAGTTCCCGAATAACGAAGCGAGCAGAAGTAGCACTCAGGGGTGAAATCCATACGAACTTGGAGAAGGCATCAGTAATTACCAATGCAAAAATATTTCCCTGAATAGAACGAGGGAACGGTCCGATAAAATCTACAAAAAATTTCTCCATGGACGCGGAGGGTAGCTCCGATGCTAAATATCCCCAATTTGTAGCCTCCGCAGGTTAAAACAACGCGCAAATGCGGCAAGCCTTAACGTGCTTTCTTATATCGAGATCCATACCCCTCCACATAAACTGTTGACGAATTCGATTTCTAGTTTTGGCAATGCCTAAATGACCCCCGAAAGGAGAATCATGAAAATACCTAAGAATCATGGGAATAGCCGCATTCAGAAGTAAAGTTTGGTGTTCCGTATAAATCTGTACAGCTTGCGATGTGCTGGATGTCCCTAACACATTCTGCTCTCGGACCGTTCCAGCTGGTCACGCGTCTCTACAATCTATATATCGACGATCTGTTGTCTTCTGAAGGAAAGTTTGTTAGTCGGTATAGATCTGTACAGCATGCCTTGCGCTGGGTTTCCCTAACATTTCCTGCTCTCGGACCTTTCCAACTAGTCGACGGTCTCTACCATCTACATATCGACGATCTGTTGTCTGCTAAAGGAAAGTTTGGCTGTCAGTTTAGATCTGTACAGCCTTCACTGCGCTGGATGACTCTAACCTTCCATGCTCTCGGACCGTTTCAGCTAGTCGCGCGTCTCTGCTATCTACATATTGACGATCTGTTGTCTTCTGAAGGAAGTGGTTGGTATAGATCTGTACAGCATGCATTGCGCTGGGTGTCTTAAAAATTTCAACTCCCGGACCGTTCCAGCTACTCGAGCGTCACTGCCAAATTAGTTCGATGATCTCTTGCCTTCTGAAGTAAAGTTTGGAGGTCGGTATAGATCTGTACAGCTTACATTGCGCTGGATGTCCCTAACATTTACAAATCTCGGAACGTTCCAGCAAGTCGCACGTCTCTGCCATCTATGTCGACAGTGTGTTCCCTTCTGAAGTAAAGTTTGTTGGTCGGTATAGATCTCTACAATTTACATTGCGTCGGCTCTTCCTAACATTTCCAGCTCCCATGACCGTTCCAGTTAGTCGCGCGTCTCTGCCATCTTTATGTCGACGATCTGTTGCCTTCTGAAGTAAAGTTTGGATGCCGGTATAGATCTGTACAACTTACATTGCGCTGGATGTCCCTAACATTTCCAACTCTCGGACCGTTCCATCTGGTCGCGCGTCTCTGCCATCTACATGTTGACAAACTGTTGCCTTTTGAAGGATGGGGATTGTACCCGGTATAGGTCTGTACGACATGCTTAGGGAGGCATGCCATCGCTGTCTGCATGACGCCTGTTCCAGAGAGCATTATTTTCCCCGCTGGCAGTCACCATATTTTGGTTACTTCTGCTGGTTACGTCGGTTACATTTACTGGTCACGTCGGTTACTGTTCCAACCAATCCCACGTCTACGGGTCTTGAGACCAATCACTGTCTGGATGACGAATGTTTCCAGAGATCATCCTTTTCACTTTCTATGCATATGCCTAGGCTCCCCTCCATCACCTTCTTTCGAGATATATATATAGTTGCGTGTTATGAAATCATTTATTCCCATTTAATTCCTTTGAGCGTTAGCACTCACGTATTCATTTAAGTTCTTTTAGAGTTTGAGCATGATCGATTATGGAAGAAAATTGATGCAACCAACTTATGAGAAATTTAATACTTCACCCCTTACACTCGGAGGAAGACGAGTCGTTAAATGCCGTATATGTGAACGGATTTTAAAGAATCGTTGTTTGTCAAGACTTTAGATGCATAGAGAGAAATGTTATACTGAATCGCCTCTCAGTCCTACAATTAAGTCTCCTGCGGGGTAAGAATCAGAATACAGCGGAAGTCGTGTGTTTACTAGTTTGGCGTTTTCCATATGGCGAAAATTTAGGAATATCTACTCTCGTTCTCTGCCCTACACTTGAGTCTCCTGCGTGTCACGAATCGGAATATAGTGGAAGTCTTGTGATTACTAATTTGACGTTTCCCTATGGTGATAATTCAGTACTTTCTACGTTTGAAAACCGGAATAGACTATAAAAGTATGTGTGAGCTGAAAGAATCTAAAGTTATAGCATGACAGAGACGATAATGGTATTACTGATTTTGGGCGATAGTTAACAAGAACTTCTGCTATATAAAATACATTATCCAGACATTGCTGGGGTGTTTAATTTCACGGATGGGAGGGGTGAGGTGTGTGGAGATAGGTAACATCTAAAGGGTAGAGGGCAGAGCCCCTACCTTTCACGGATTAAAAAAATCTCTGGTGGTAGTTGGCAAAATCTGTGGCTCCTTCCGATGATTGCAGACTTACAGATCTCCTGAGAAGTCAAGAGTTCGAAGACCATCCTTATTCCGTGGATGAAAGTTACAGAGGGCATCATTTTCCCCTGCAGTGCGTATGCCGAGACTTCCCCTTCCGATACCTTCAACCCTGGACAACCAAGGAAATGAAAGATGAAGTAAAATGAGGATGTAGGTGAAACGGCGGAAGGAAAAATTAAGAGATGGAACGAACCGTAAAAACCGTGAAAAAAGCTCATGGATCAGGGGTGTAGGTTGCAGGGATTGGACCCTCGATCGCGAATGCAGACCACAGACGTTACCCCCTGAGCCACTCCACTCGATTAGTTAGTTATACACAAATGACCTTAGTTGTGTAGTCGTCCTACAGCACTATCTTGATTACAGATGGTCCTAGTTATGGATCTGCTTTCTTGAAGATTAAACTATGAAGCCCATTCCGACAAAGAGACATTTCCCCATCAGGTTCTGGGTCACCTTACTGAATATATAACCAGGTATTTATCCAGAGCCTAAGCAAAACCGTGAACAAGTTGTCGGATACGTGCATCTGAAGTCGCGCGCTCACAATTGTAAGTATATATAAGAAGCATAATCCGGTAAATGTTGCCTGCCATGCGTTCCTTTAAGAGAATCCTCGATAAAATTATCTTATCTTTAAGAGCACCCTAAATTGCCTACAAAGTTTAGAGCCTCTATTAGGCCTTAAACAAGAGAATAGCATACATAACGCACATTAAAGAGTAAGTTCCTGGCTAAGATAATATTTAGATGTGGTGTGTTCTTGTTTTGGCTGCAAATAAATATCTGCATTAAAGTCTGTCATTCCAATCTGATTATGGGTTCTGGTAAGGGGATTCCGTAGGTCTTTGTGCACGTTCAAGTATTTAGAGAGACGCTCAGAGATGTTTGTGTGATTGCACGTATTCATAGATCTTCGTATAGCTTCGTGTGCTTGAACGAAGTTTTAGAATGTGTGAGCATGTATATCAACATGTTCAAACGTCTCCGTACAGGTTCGGATGCTTAGAGTGCGTGAGGGAATGTATTGTGAGTATGTATGTATTGCTCGGGTATGATCGCACGTCTTTGTGCAGGTTCGGTGCTTGATGGAAGTGAGCGCATGTATCGATGTATTCGTAGACCTTCGTGCAGGTTGTAAAGCCTGACAGGAGTGGTCACCGGAAATCGAACCGGCGACATCTCGAATGCAGGCCTCTCACGTTACCGAAAAGTAGTTTTATCTAAACATGCTTAAAACACGTTTTACACAAGTTAAATAAGACTGCCATTCATCAAGTATTTCGTTCATCTATAAACCAAGTCCTAAAAATGGGTTTGCCTCAAAGACACACACAGAAAAAAGTAACTGTGATGATAAACTCCAATGCCCTTCCCTTCCTTCTTTGGCTGTTTAAGCCCAGCGCTCTATATACAGGACGTATACACCTTATCTTCTAGGAAAATACATGTTTTGACGGTCTTACCTGTATTTTATCTTGAGTGTGTGAAAATGCATATTTTAAAACCAGCCATTCCCACTCTTTTAGCCACATGCAATACATATATGCGTTTTTTTAATTCATAAATTATTGGTATCGCTTGAGTTCCGGTGTTCAGTATTAAATATTACTGGTCAGAACCGAGGGGTTTAAAAAGAGGAATAAAATGATAATGTATATGAAACGGAAGGGGGGAAAATTCGGGGGTTTAATGAACCTCGCAGCATTCGCCTAGCGACTGGGAAAACCCTGAAAAACAGGGTCAGAAGTGCCAGCTGCTGGGAATTACACTCAACCTCCGAATGCGGACCGTAGACGTCACCACCTGAACCATTCCGGTCGATTAGTTAGTGTGTTACACTCAAATGACCTTAGTTGCGTAGTCGTCTTAGAGGACTATCTCGATTACAGACGGCCTTAGTTACGGATCTTCTTTCTTAAATCAATGTATGAAGCCTGTTCCGACACAAAGGCATTTTTAGACATTGGCGACTGAAACATCAGTCTGTTTAAATGGAATAAACAAATAAGCTTTCTTGACGATAATAATAATGATGGTAATAATAATAATAATAATAAACTTAATTGTCACACTGAAGTAGGAAATAATAATTGGAAATAATTGCGATAGTTACGAATGTTTTAGTGCAGTGTTCTATATACAGGAGCTATACACTATAACCCGTAGGAAATATATTACACCTGCGCTTATAAAGACGCTTAATTGATGGGTTTGCCCTTGTCCAGTAGTTCACGTAACCGAGATTCGAACTCGGGATCTCTTGAGTGTGAAGTAGACACGCTAGCTCGCAGAGAAAATTGGTATTTATTTCTTATCACCTTGGAGCGATGTGAGGTAACTATATTTTTTTTAGATATGAGGAAAGCCCTTGTAGGTCAAATGTTTGTGTCTGTACCTGTATACACCTGTTCCATAAGGTATTATAGACAAAATACATCGCCATTTAAATTTATTTTTTGTAACCCTTGTCAGTTTAGAAGGGCTCATATTTCATTATTTATTTATAAATAACGTATTGCGTGTATCATTTAGCTACAATTTTAGCGTAAAAATAATGAAAAAGCAAGGATTGCTTCTCTTGATATAAGTTTTCCTGGAGCGACGTAGGGTTCCTGTAATTTTTAAACCTTAGGAATTTGCAGTGTCTCTAGGAAAATCCCATATAACGCACTGGTTATCTTTGAATGCATATATTGCTATAAACCCACTCAAGTGCTAAATTTGAAGCATTCCCAGGTATATAGGCGATGTTATCTCTTCTCAAATATGCTGTTAGCACCCCATCCATTAAGCCGTATAGACATGCATCTATGATTGTCTTTTAAAGTGGAATTTCCCGAGACCTGGTTTACCCTCTTCAAGGGTGTACAACATATTTTTGCAATGGATGTGTTAACCGCTATGTAAATCGTTGGCATCTCCGGCATAACGTATGAGTGAATTGGTAATTATATTACTGTACCATTGTGCTAGCGCAAAGGAGAGAGAGACAGTGGGTGCTTGCCCGCGTGGGTGTGGTAGTTTATTTACAATGACTGTTTTAATGTCCCTGCCTGTAAGCATGCTTGCGAAGGTGGGTGGGGTACTTTATCGACAATACCTGTTTTAAAGTCCCTGCATATGTTATTTTACTTCTCGAGAACTGCAGGCATGAAGAACTTCCGTGTTTTACCTTGAGCGTCTCTATACATTTTCTATTGAGTATTTTTAAGACCGCTCTTTAACTAGCGTTGATTAAAAGGGACAACAAAAGGGATGTTTTGTTGTCCCGTCTGTTCAGGGTGGTTCATATTTCATTATTTATTTTATTTACAAATAACGATTTGCATGTATTATTCAACTATAATTTTAGAGAGAAAATAACAAAAAAGGAAGGTATTGTTTCTCTTGATATAATTTTCCTGGTAGGATGTAGGGATCGTGTAATTTTTATACCTTAGGAATTTAAAGTGTCTGTAGGGAAAATCCTAATGCCTATATAACTCAAGGCTATTGTTTGAATGCGTGTATTGCCAAAATCCACTGAAAGGGTTATATTTGAAGCATTCAGTAGTATATGGTCAATATTATGTGTGCTCAAGAATGTTGTTTGGAACCCATCCATTAAGCTGTAAAGACGTGCTGATGTCCCGAAACTGGAAATCCCGAGCGGATCCAGGTTTACCATCTTTAGGGATATACAACTTATTTTGCAAAGGGTGTGCAACTGAAAAACTCATTGTCGAATTTCTTGAAGAACACTGGTGTGCGTCTTTAGAAAAAAGATTTTAAAACGAATATCAACTTTATTTTTGAAGTCTTCGTAATGGTTCGATCTCTCTACTGGGGAAGTCAACATATCTTTCGATGGGGAATGTTTTGCAGTCCTCTCCGTATGTTATTTACACCTTTCGCGTACTTATATATTTTCTAAGAGAGAAATGCATTTTTGGAAAAACCGTGTATTCTTTAGCTTGAATTCACGGTTCCATTTCTCGCTGGTATTCAATACCGCTTTAGACATTGCATGTCTAAACAATAAGGCGTCTGTTCAGGAGACTTTTCATTTTTGTTACGGTAATAAAACATGGTGTTTTTATTTGTGATCGCTCTTTAACCGATGTTAATTAAGAGAGCAACAAAGGGTAAGTTTCGTTTATGGTACTCTCCATATTTCATCGTTTATTTATTTTATTTTTAGAGCCAATCCTAGGTGTAAACAAACCTTAGAAAAAATCTTCAACCGCGAAGTTCCTTATCATCCCTTCAAATGGTTTATGCTAGTTATTTCCTTGGAATAATAAAGCGCCAACATGGCCGCCTTCGTGTGTTAAAAACCCAAGATGGCGGACTTCCGCCTTTTACATTAGCATGCCAAAAGCAGGCTAGTAGAGTGAACTTCCGCCTACGCTAGAGCGCGTAGAGGGGAATGCCAATTGAAACAGAGTGACAGAGTGAGGAAACATTTCATAGCGCGAGAGCGCCGGCAAGAGAGAGAGAGAGAGAGAGAGCGTGCGCTCGGGTTTTCCGGGAAAGATTCACTCTTTAGCGTCTTGCGTTGGCTATTTGCGCTAACTCTCTCTCTCTCTTTTAGTCATGGATTACTAATTCACCTAAGTGACGTAATATTGTTATAAGCCCCCATAAACATCTTCCCTCAAAATCTGAGTTAAAGAAGTATTATTAGTCGTAATAATTATCCGCGCATAATAACCACCTGGTTGAGTTTTAGAAAAAAGATTTGCGGTTGAGCGGAGTACTCTTTATACTGTAACAGACAAATACTTAATTGGAGTAATTGTATTCACCGATCGACGACCAGCGTCCAACCCTTTAGTGGCACGATGACGGGACGTTAGCAGTATAAATCCTTGATTTTTTCAACAGCGTTAGATGATATTATGCATGGAGGAACATTACCTGATTGATTGACACAGATATTTTAGAACTTATCTCCTCCGTGGATTTTCGAGGGGCGATGGTGATGGCACGCGAGGAGAACAAAGCCCGATTGTCCCAGCTCTCGGACTTGCGACATCTATTTGAGACCTTGAGTTTTAAGTGTTTTCACAACTGACCTTTTGAACAATAGCCCATTGTTCGACGGTATCCAGCTACCGGTATCAATAGCGCACAAAGCACCACCATTAGCGACGAGAACAATTACCCATTGTCCTCGTGCAAGGAAAATAAGCCATTGTGCTACTCCTCTACAGGGCGGTTTTTAGACCAGGCCACAAAGGACAATAGCCCATTGTTCTACTCCTCTATAGGGCGATTTTTAGACCAGGCCACAAAGGACAATAGCCCATTGTGCTACTCCTCTACAGGGCGGTTTTTAGACCAGGCCACAAAGGACAATAGCCCATTGTGCTACTCCTCTACAGGGCGGTTTTTAGACCAGGCCACAAAGGACAATAGCCCATTGTGCTACTCCTCTACAGGGCGGTTTTTAGACCAGGCCACAAAGGACAATAGCCCATTGTGCTACTCCTCTGCCGGGCGGCATGAGACCAACACACAAATAGGGGGTGTGGCCAGCGTACGGGAACAATCCCCCTTTGTCCTCGTACGAGCATAATTGCCATTGTCCTACTCTGCCGTGCGGCATTCAGACCAGGCCACAAAGGAAAGGGGACGTGGTCGGCGGCGTGTAACAAAAGATATCTCATTAAATCTTATCAGTTGTCGGTATCCCCATGGCCTGGAGTCCCTACCTTTATCCTACTTACGTAGCAATATACAACAGATGTGCCAACCATTTATTTTGTGTATAATTCGAAACTAGAATCAATAAACGTCCATCTAACTGCTACACAGCGCTATGAACATGAAATTTGTTAACGATATTTGAAAAAATGTTTACGGAATAGTTGAGCGTCTCTTACGACGAAAATTGGCGTTGTTCAGGAACCTGTTTTATTGCAATTTCTGACGGCGACACGCCCGCTGTAATGTACAGTAAGCAATGAGCTAATTATGTGTTGCCTCTAGCTTCACGATAAATAAGATAGACGTCAGCAAGCTCTTCAAATGTGTAAGGATAAGCCAGTCTTAAGTGTGCTACACGTAGTCAATCGTCCAATCTGCCGATGTGAACAATAATCAGAGAAAACCATAAATTACAATATAATAACCTAAGTCCTTATTAGTAATTTAATTATAAACTTTAATAAATCAATGTTAACCTTAATTAATATGAAACTCTTTCAGCACAATCCCAATATTTAATAATATTATGTTAACTAATTCGCAGTTACTAGCTTTTAAAATACAAAGCACAAGAATAAACGCTAACCTTATCTAATATGCCTTCCAGCAATTCAACCGCAGTCTTTAATAATACTGAATTAACAGTGTGTAGAAAATAAGTATTAGCTATTTAATTACTTTCTCTACTACGTATGGTAAGTAGGGGAAGTATTGTATTCCACCCAAAAATTCGATACCGAGATTTCATCGGAAATACATGTTTTGAGACCCCTGAGTCCACAAAACGCATTTGTGGAAACATATTCATGTGTGTGTGTGTGTGTGTGTGTGTGTGTGTGTGTGTGTGTGTGTGTGTGCTGTGAACAGCATAACTCAGAAACGAACAGTCTGATAAACGCCAAACGTGGTATTTAGGTTCAGTATGCTCTAGAAATGCGAAACGAAGGTTTTCAAGCAAATCCCCCCAACCTAGATTACCCTTTACATGGAAAATTTTTCGATAATTTTAATTTTCTCAAAACTGGCTCTAAAGATTTTGAATAAAATATCATATGTTTAAGATATTTTCATGACAAATAAAATGTATATCTTGAATTTTTTGGGAATGTCTCCAAAAGTATTCTTCATTGTGAACGACTTTTGCGTAACTGGTAAACCATATGAGATAGACAAACTTTTACTACACAAAAAATGTAGATTGCGTTAAAATACACAATTTATGCCCCATACATTTTTTTGTTGAGTGAACCATTTTCGAGATATTGCTTGTTATTCCCTTACATTTTTCAATACTTGTTTTCTCAAATGGGAATTCGTTATTAATTTTTTTTGTCCTGGTAAAGCAAAGAGAATGGAATACTCCACATAGCAACCAGCTCTTAAAATATTTGAGTTTCGCTTAAAGCCTACCATTTCCCCTTGCATCTACAAGAAAATTAGCAATAAGATTAACATCTCGATATCTCGATTAACATGAACTATATGGAGAATAAGCGTTTGTAAAAATAGTTTGTACAAGAGTAGAGAAAGTCATGTGAGTGTAACACATCAGATTTTTTCAATAATAACCTCCGTCACGAGAAACCAATCGGCTATTCTGTAGAAGAATAACATTTCCAATTGTAGTCAGTAGCCTACGTACTCTCGCAAGTAGGCTAACTTTACCAAAACATGAAGCTCATAATTTTCAAAATACTATTCCGTGAGTATTTTAGTTTAATTTTCCCGCGAGACTGTTTAAGCCGCTTAAGAAGGGAGGGCACATTACATATTGACTTATCAGTACAATATCATGTGCGTAAAAAGCATCACAGTTCAGTTATTAGGTACGCCTTAAAAGTGAATAAAATTGAGTTTTATTTATGGACCCTCTTTAACTGGTGGTCTTTAGCGTCACATTCTATACTGGACGTGAAAGATTGGTTATTTTACTCAGATGCCTCTTTATTTGGCTTGAGGTTGTTTTACGTGCCGTAAATCTACGACACGGGACCACCGGCTTTACTGCCCTTCAGAAGGAAGCCATGCTAAGGATTTTTACGCCCGAAAATATCCATCGCCCTCTGCCGGGTTTGAAACCGCGAACTCGGGAACTAGAGGCTAGCATGGTAACCACTACACCACGTAGGACGACCATTAAAACTTTTGCACCATAAGTTCCTTATTTCAAAATGTTTATCTCTAGCCGCTCTGCAATTTCTCGAATTTTTTCCGCTGAATTCCGGGATAACGTGTATGTATACGGTGCAAACAAATGCACTTAACATCAGAATGTACTTCAATAGAGGATTCTGGTTTACAGATAGGATTTATTAATTACTACACTAGGATAAAGTAATTTGTTATGTTAGTGATGGATGAAATCCGATGTGCAAAATGCATGTTTTCAGTTTTCGCAATACTTTTATTTGCGCAGGTAAGAATGGGCATACCTAAAAGCAAGTGCATCCTCAGAATAATTTGCTAACAATTTCTGTCACTGTTTCATTTCGTTTTTCCTGTAAAGCGCTCCGCGACTAAATATTAGTGTAGATGTTATTAAAACGTAACGTTACGCCTTCCTCCGAGCGAGAGCGTTGTTGTTTACTTCATTCATACGCAACTGGCATGTCATGTAGGTAGTGTGGCAATGCTTCTTGGGGCTATGTTGCCAAATATTGCATTGCAAATTGTTCAGTTTTGGTGGAATGCTTGAAGATAAACTAAAAGGTTCAATGAATTCAGTGGTCTCGCTCGCGGCAGTGTCCGTAGTCCGATTACCGGCTATGGGGAATTTTAAGTCGGCCCTATTCAGGCCTCTGTCTCTGACTGGCCCATAAAAAGCATCCTTTAAATCCAACGCGGTTCGGAGTCCATATAGGTCCCTCGTTCCATCGCCATTCCCATTGCCAATCTACCATCAGACCAATGGCTGCTGAGTGCCTTCAGCCAAAAAATGGTTTCAGTCATCGCTTCTCAGAATGGTTCCCCCAAAGGTCTTTGAGCATCATGGGAGCTTTGGAAACAACACATACACGAAAGAAAAAACACACTCACATACATTTGTAGTATAGTCTCCAAAGAGATACATTTCTTCCAAAAATAACAAAATTCATCAGCATACTGTCGAAATAGTTCCACTTTTAAAACATAATATAATCTGTAGATACCTATAGTAGTTAATATAAGCAGATTCAAACCTTTCATAGTTACAAAGCTCACTCTAAATTATAGTTATTGCTTCTAATGAAGGACTTGCGATATACCAGGTGAGTCAGTTGCCCCTAGGCATTCGTATCTATGCAATCCGCAGTTTATATTCTAACGTGAAAACATCGGCCCTTTTAGCAAACAAACTGTTATTGTAGCTCTGCTCTTCTATTTGGTACTATACGTAACTAGCATTAATGATTAAAGGCCTGAATGAGAACCAAGGAGCTGCAAAAGGCTTAAAAAGGCGACTGTTCATGGATATTAGAGGAATGTTCTCGCAAAGAGCGGGAGAGAGTGAGTTTGTCGAGTGGTTAGCTGCCGGAATATGGTGAAGCAAAGGCTAGCTTTGGAGGTTCGAATCTAATACATGCATCAAATTGTTTTGGTTCTTGTTATCTTTCTCCTTGTGTGTATTTTCTGTAATTTAGTATGCTAATTTATTTATTTTTGTTATTTGCTCTCCTGTGAGCCAAAGACACAACAATTACAAGCAGATATTTGTGTATCATGTTTACCGTAATAATCTGTACCGTATCTGGTGTTTTAAGCGTGTTACGTAGTTAGCTTTCATTCTTTTGGGCGGATACCGACGATATTAAATTTAACAGGTTTTATTTCATCTTTAAACCTTGTGTTTCACTTCTTCTATTGACAAAGGAGTTGTATATGTGCTAAGTTCACGTGTAAACATAATAATAAATTGTTAAAGAGCGTGGATTTCATCAACGAAGTAAATGTTCAAAATGATGACACCCTTCATCAATGCACATTTGTGACGTTGCCTGAGAAACCTTCTTGCTGTAACATGCGCGGTGTAATCTGCCTGCATTCTTTACGTATGAGTGCCCGTAGATGTTTTGGGCTTTGCGGTGGAAAACATGGCCATTATTCTATTTTTTACACACTTATGTTATCAAAAATGTTTATGTATCATAATATCAAATTATAGACCAAAAGAGATAAAATAAAAGGTAATAAAACGTTTGAACTTAACCCGAAGGATTTGAACCCGAACTGAAAGTGTTAAAGCAACCATGATAATACCATTCGGCTAATGCTACCTTGCGCGCTTAGGTTCCTATGCGAATTAGTAATCGCAGAACTTGACCTCACCTCCATTCTTTATACGCTTTTTGCAGCTTCATACAGTGTTTTGAGCTCGGTTTGGTAGTTTTAACTCAAATAAAGAGACTGCGTCAGTCATTACACTTCCTGTGTGAACTGAAACGTGCCATAGTTTATGACAGAAGGGAAATTATCTACCTAATACTTAGCATTTTTTTTTTTTGCAAAGGCTGTAGTGTGAACCTTTGTTGGTTGACGGCTTAAATCCAATTGGTCTCATTGCATAGATCTGCCATTTTTTTACAAATAGTTTTGTCAACCAATGCCTGTGATAAGTTGTTCCTTCAGGGGCGTTTTCAAAGGTGTGTGGGAATGTATGCTAAAGAATAACAGTTTGTAAAATCAGCTAAAAGTGCTGCTGCAGCTGCCAGTGTCAAGGTGGGATGTATTTGAAATCGACATACATGACGATTGCATTCTCCCGTAAAACACTTATACACTGAGTTATCTATCCCTTCTCTATAAAGTGTTATGCAAATGAGCCATTAGAAGGAATTCAAGAAAGGCGTAAGTCACATATGACGCGTAGCACGTTGCATAAATTCAAAAATAAATAGGCGCAGCTGACTCACCTGGTATAGCTCCTGAAATGTTAAGATTTATTTTAAACCAAATTAGTACTGTAATTATCTCAATATTTGAAATTTTGATTTTTTAACATTAGTTCTAGAGTGCCTACACCTAAAGCATTACTTGTAACGTTGGATATTAACTTCAAGGTAAAACTTAAAAATATTGGTCAAATTTCAATCAATAAAGTGCGAATGAATAAGCAAATGCCCCGTAAAATATCTTGGGGAATCAAATAAAAATATTTTAATGGGTTTCTAATAACAACCGAGGCTTAAAAAATATATATGATACATCACATGACTTTCTCTACACACTCTTGTACAAACTATTCATATTAAAACTTATTCTTCTATCTAGTTTTTGTTAACCCGCGTAAATATTTGCAGAATGTTATTAAAGGTAAAGGTGGACGAACGGAGAAATCCCCGAAACTAGGGCAGAAAACCGCAAGTAAACAACCACGGCCCTTTTTGCTTCCACGTGACCGCTGGAAGGGAGGGAGGGCGGGAGGAATGAGGGGAGAGCCCGAAGGGGGACCAGATCCGGATGACGATGGTCGTAAGCATGGACGGGGTCCCTAACGTTTCCAGATTGAACGCCCAGTTCCCCACAAGCCCCTAACCCAGCGGGTTTCCTGAAAGATCGCCCGCCTAAGAGCACCCAGAGGCGTGTCCTAAAGTTCCGTAACCACAGAGCGCTCATGCACCGTCCAGCCGCAACTCGCCGAACACCGTCGCCTGGTCCTACAACCCTGAAACAGTGACAAGAAAGATGATGGGTATAAGAAATGAGAGGAAGGAGAGTCGTGGTAGAAGATAAACCACCTCAGCATTCACCTGCTGAGGCAGGGAAACCATGAAAAGCTCATGGGTCAGAGTGGGCGATCGCCGGGGATCGAACCCGGAATAGAGTCGCACACGTTGCCGCGGCGCCACCTCGCTCGGTTGCAGAGATATTATTACACATTTCGTTGTAGGCAAAGGTGCGATACAAAAGGCTTAAGAGATAATCAAAGTTTTAAAAAGCAGATCCCTATGCGATGGCTTTGAAATTCCACCCATTGCGTAACCACGAAAAAAATCTGTGGTACATTCATATGGCTTTCTCTAGCAATGAAAAACTCTCTCACACACACACACCCAAATCTATTATAGTATTCATATAAAAAGTTATTCTTTTAACCGGGTTAGTTACTCAAGACATATTTTTGTTTAGGAATGATTCAAAATTAATCAAGACGTGCTAATTTATAACATCTGGAAACACCATCCAAACGTTTATTCGTGGTAAGAAAATAACGGCGGTGGAAAGAAAAGAAAGAAAAGGGGGTTGCTGTATGCTAGCTTTGAAATTCCCTACTCCTCGCAAAGAACAACCGAATGCTGTGCACTTAAAAATGACAAAAAAAAAGAAGAAAAAAAAAGAGAGAACTTCAAACCATCAACAACGAATATGTTGAAAGCAGCCTGTGCCAAAAAGAAAGTTACAAGAAATAAATTGTATGTTTCAACAAGGTCTACACTTTTTGTGCGGTAAGGTTTGTGGTTATACCAGTTATAAAAAAATATATAAAAATTTTCTAAATGAAAGAAATACATTTTATGATGTAAATATCTTAAATGTATGACATTTTGATTAAACTGTGTGCCATTTTTGAAAAAATCAAAATTAACGAATTATTTTTCATGTAAAGGATTAGACTGGGATGGGGAAATTTTGTTGAAAACCTTCGTGCTGCATCTTTGGAAGATACTGAACATGTATAGAACAGGATACGATTAATCTACCGAGGGGACACCTAACACCTCGACCCCGATGGATATTTTGTGCGCACACTTCTGGGAGGAACGGATGAGGTTCCGCAGGAGACGTGTGGGCTGCAAAGTGGTCGGTGCAAATCGACAGAGACGCTCAGAGTTCCCTAACAGTTCCAGGCTTGACCATCCGGTCGCTCGAAGACGTCCCTTTAGTAGGACCGGGGAAACACGACTGAAGTGGAGGGTCCATAGGCTTCCCTCTTGCAGGGTCGAGAAGTTCCAAATCACTAACCTATGCGCCTTCTGCCGACAGCACAGCCCCGAAGTCCACTTAAAAGGCAAATTAAATGAGAGGAAGTGGGAATGAGAGGAAAGGAAATCCGTGGTAGAATACACCACTCCAGATTCGTCTATGCCAACCAGGGAAAACTACGAAAAACTTATGATCAGAGTAGGCCACCGGGAATGGAAACGGGGACCTCCCGAATTCGAACCACACACGTTACCGCTGAGCTATCTCGCTCGTTTACTGAACATGTATACCTAATTTGGTATCTATCAGACTTTTCGTTTCGAATTATTCTGTTCACACAAGCATACACATACAAACGCGATTCACATTACTTTCTCTACCAAGATGTTTAATAGATAGATAAGGTATCTTTATTGGTTTCAAATTATTGAAGTTATTACACAAGTATTTAGTGCATGGGTCATTGACCGTGCATGCATATTTAAGATACACGTATGGCGACAATGTAAACAACAGGAAAAGAAAAGAAAACGGAAAAGGTTAAACTACCTTTGGCTAACTGAACAATTTGACCTAGCTTCGCGCCCTTCAGCCAAGAAATTGCCCATGTTTCACCAGTTCCTCTGGTCAACCAGTAGCTCCCAACATACCAATCTCTTTCTTGAGGGACTTCAGAATTTTTCTTTGAGCTTAATTGGTCATTGGTTCTCCCACTGTGTACATTCCGCCAAAATATGTACCCATATGGTCAGATTCTCAGAATGGCAGAATGGCAGAATCGTCAGTCATTTTCTGTGCCCTCCAGCCCCCAGTCTAAACCATGCCATTCCTGATCTTTCATTTCTTTTTAAATTAAGTATATATGCCTCTTTACCCCAATTCAATTTTATTTCATTTGCTAGACTTAGAGAAGGTTTAATTTTACAATGCGATTCTATTTCCTGTTGTTTGATGTCTCTTAGTCTTCTTTTGACACCTTTCCACATGTTTTTGTCATTTGTTTCAGCCCTTTGCCATACTGACCCCATTCCTATTCTCCTCAAGCCCCTTTCCAAATCAGCTGCACAAAACTTAGGAGACAGATTTTCTCGTTGGTATTTATAACATTTGGATCGTAGTGTGGAGTTATCCCCCTGCATCAGCCTCAGCCAGTACTTCACTGCTCTTATTTTACAGTGTATTGTGTCTTCACAACATCCCACCTCCCTCAATACCTTCCTCGTGCGTTGTGAAACACCAAGAACTCTTTTCCAAAATGTTACCTGTGTTTTATCTACATGATCTGCTCTTTCCCATCCCCATATTTCACTTCCGTGTAACAAAACCGGCCTTATCATAGAGTTATACATCTTTTCTAATGTATCTACAGGTACATCCGGTATCCGCGAGACGGTATGTAATAATTCATTTAACTGTCCTCGTGTTTTATAGTTAGTTACTGATAGATGTTTGTTCCATTTTCCTCTCATATTAAACATTACTCCTAAATAGGAGAAATGTTTAACGTTTTGTAGTTCTAGCCGCTTGTAATACCGTTTTCCATCCCTGCCATACACATAACCATTTTTGAGAGCCATTGTTTTCGTTTTATTAATGTTAACCCCCAAACCCCATTGTAAACTATTACTACAGAATCTTAATCTTCTATTTGCATGCTAAACTTTTACAAAAAGGGTTTTATCGCCACCTATTTTATTGCACGTACGTAGACTGAAGCGATAGTTAAATCTTTTTAAAAGTGGGTCGCTATGTGATGGCTTTGAAATTCCATGTACCTTGCAGGACCACGAAAGTCCACGAGTAACTCTACCAAATACAAATTCACATATATCCATAATATATTATAATCATGTAAAAAGTGATTCTTCTATCCAGGTTGGCTTACTCATAATATCTTTTAGGTTAGGAACGATTTCAAACTAAACATCACGTGCTTATTTATGCATGCGGAAACAGAATTCAAATGTTTATTGGTGGTAACTAACGATGGAAAGAAAATAAAGAGAGGGGGAGCAAACGTTTGATGACGCTTACCAGTGAATACTTCGAAAACGGTTAACACTACGAGAAAGTTTATTTGACACAAGGTGTGTATTTTATTGAGCTCTACATTCTTCTGTAGTAAGTTTTTGTCTATATTTTAAGATTTTCTTGTAATTCAAAGTTATATAAGATTAAATAAAATATATGGGACTTAATGGGCTATGCGCCGAAAGTTCAAAACATAGATTTTTATTTTTAAGTTAATATATCATACATTGAGAAAATTTAAAATAATGAAAACATTTTCCATAGATAGGGTTGGCTCAGGCGGCAACGTCTGTGGTCCATATTCAGAAGATCCCAGGTTCGATCACCGGTGGCCGCCCAATCTAAGCCATGGGGTTTATTGGGGTTTTCCGGGTCGTCAGGCAAATGCTAAAGTGCTTTCTTTCGGTCCCCAAATTTCCTGTCCCTCCATTTCGTTCCATTCATCACTTCATCCTTTATCCCGCTGATCTCTTTCAGGGTCAGAAGTGTGGCAATGGTGTTTCGGTGCAGCGTGACGGGGAAAAAGAATGATCTGTGAACTCTCTCTGTCGCACGGTTTTCGGCTGGCTTTCGGGGAATCCGAACCCCTTGAGGGGGTTGGACCCCTCTGTATGGGGCGGGGTTCCCGATATGTCTGTCTAGCAATTCCCCTTGCATCTACAAGAAAATTAGCAATAAGATTAACATCTCAATATCTCTCTTAAGATGAAGCATATGGAGAATAATCGTTTGTAAAAATAGTTTGTACAAGAGTAGAGAGAGTCTTGTGAGTGTAACACATCATATTTTTTTGTCTTGGATATGTAATGAGTATGGAATACTCCACATAGCAATCTGCTCTTAAAATATTTGACTTTCGCTTAAAGCCTACCAATTCCCCTTGCATCTACAAGAAAATTAGCAATAAGATTAGCATCTCGATATCTCAATTAACATGAAGCATATGTAGAATAAGCGTTTGTAAAAATAATTTGTACAAGAGTAGAGAAAGTCATGTGAGTGTAACACATCAGACTTTTATAAAAAGGACCATCCGTGTCCGCGCGCGCGTTGCGTGTGCGTGTGTGTGTAAATATATCTATCGCTGAACAGTATAACTCAAAAACGAAAATCCGGTTAAACACTAAAAGAGGTACTTAAGTTCAGCGTCTTAGAAGAATGCAACACGAAGATTTTCAATAAAACCTCCCACCGCGTTATCCTTATTTCGGAATCTTTGATTTTCTCATAAAGGGCTGTAATGATTTTGTTTAAAAGGCTAATGTTTAGGATATTTGCATGCAATATAAAATCCTTACCCTGAATTTTCGGGAATAGCCTGTGAAGTCGTCTTTGTTCTGAATTACTTTTTACAAACGAAAGATAAAATTTTACCATATAAAATGTAGTCTTCGTTAAAGAGCATAATTTATATGAAATAAGATTTTTGTGGCATCAACCATCCCGAGATATCCTGTCGACATTCAATTGTTTCTCGTGGTTGAATGGGAAGCCTGTGAAATTTCAAGGTAGCTTATGTCGTCCAGTTCTTAAACATTTGACCACCGCTGTTATATTTGTATCTATAAATAATTAATATGGCCACTTCTGTAAAGCCAGAATGCCTCTCGATTAAAATGCAGGAGATAAAAGAATAAACTTTGGTAAGAATGGTTTATTTACTCATTAATAAACAATAGAGGATAGAGAAATTCATGTGAATGCAACACATCAGGTTTTTCCAAATAATAAAGCCGCTATTCGTTTTTTCTCGTGGTTATAACACAAAGACCGTGTCAAAGCCATCACATAGCGATTCGGTTTTTAAAAACTTTAGTTTACAGTATTGTTCTTACACCTAAAACTAATTTTGTAAATTTGTATTGGAATTTTCTCTCTATTAAGAAGGAGTAGATAAAATAAGCGTTTGTAAGAATGATTCGTATAAGAATGAGTAGAGTAGGTCATGTAAATTTAGCACATTTGATTGTTAGAAAAAGGTCTTTGCGTGCATGCGTGAGTCTGTGTGTATTTCTCTCAGTCTGTCTGCTTACCTGTGAACGGAATAATTTATAAACGAAAGGTTGATTAAATACCAAACTTGGTATTTAAATTTAATGTCTTCCAAGGTTACGACACGAAGACATTCAAGAAAATTACCCTTCCCTAAACTATCCTTTATATGGAAAAATTATTTATTATTTTCTCATTGTGATTAAAGTATGTATGGTGCTGTTTGGGTAGGTAAATAAGTAATACAACTTTGAGCACACAAAAACATGCTTCATGGATGAAACACTAATGGTAGCATAGTTAAACTCCGCTCTAGGTTTTGACTTCTCAACAAGCAATGAATTATTATAGAATCTCTGGAAACGCACGTCTAGGCAATATTATTTTATGATGAATACGAGTAAAAGTCATTTTACATTAGTCATTACAAGTTCAGTAATCATTTTACATTACACTCAGCGACTCGGCGTTTTAAATAAATTTATAGATCGTTATGTAATAGATGGACAATATTTAGAAATCCTTTGAACAATTTTACTGTCGCAGTTTCTGGGCTCAAATGATGTTGTACTAGGAAAGTACCCACAACAGAGCTTTAAAGTATATAATATGTAGGCAACACCTCTTTTAGTTTTCCACTGCACATATGCTATGTGATCAAAAGTATTTGGACACCCCCACAAACATACGTTTTTCATCTTAGGTGCATTGTGCTGCCACCTACTGCCTGGTACTCATTATCCGCGAGCTCAGTATCATCAGAAATCGTGAAACAGCAGAATGGAACGCTCCGTGGAAATCACGGACTGCGAACGTGGTCAGGTGATTGAGTGTCACTTGTGTGAGAAGTCTGTACGGAGATTTCCACACTCCTAAAGATCCCTAGGTCCACTGTTTCTGATGTGATAGTGAAGTGGAAACATGAAGGGACATGTACAGCACAAAACCGTACAGACCGACCTCGTCTGTTGACTGATAGAGACCGCCGACATTTGAAGAGGGTCGTAAAGAGTAATAGGCAGACATCTACCCAGACCATCACACAGGAATTCCAAACTGCATAAGGATCCACTCCAAGTACTATGGCAGTTAGGTGAGAAACCTTGGATTCCATGGTCGAGCGGCTGCTCATAAGCCACACATCACGTTGTGTGGAGTGACGAATCGCAGTACACAATGTGGTGATCTGATGGCAGGGTGTGAGTATGGCGAATGCCCGGTGAACGTCATCTCCAACGTGTGTAGTGTCAACAATGAAATTCGGAGGTTATGGTGTTATGGTGTGGTCGTGGTTTTCCTGGGGGGGGGCTTGCACCCCTTGTTGTTTTGCGTGGCACAGCTCTACATTGATATTTTAAGCACTTTCTTGCTTCCCACTATTGAAGAACAATTCGGGGATCGCGATGGCATCTTTCAACACTATCGAGCACCTGTTCATACTGCACGGGCTGTGGCGGAGTGGTTACACAACAATAACATCCATGTAATGGACTGGCCTGCACAGAGTCCTGATTTGGATCCTATAGAACACCTTTGGGGTGTTTTGGAACGCCTACTTCGTGCCAGGCCTCACCGACTTACATCGATACCTCTCCTCAGTTCCGCAATCCGTGAAGAATGGGCTACCATTCCCCAAGAAACCTCCCAGCACCTGATTGAAAGTATGGCTGCGAGAGTGAGCGTTGTCATCAAGGCTAAAGTTGGGCAACACCATATTGACTTCCAGCATTACCGATGGAGGGCGCCACGAACTTGTACTTGTACAGCGACGATGTACTCGAAAACAAGGGCATGGCAACGCCTCAAGTAGTTTAGGTTGCGATAAGTTGTAGGCACGTCCTGGTGGTACAGAAGATTACACTATGGTCTTAGGAACCGAGCGAGATGCCTCAGGCGGTTACGTCTATGGCCCGCATTCGGAAAGTCGTGGGTTTGATTCCCACGGCTGAAATTCCTATCCATGGTTTCTTTTCGGGTTTCCCCAGATCGCTAGATGAATGCTGGAAAGGTTCATTACATCCCCCAAATTTCCTATCCCTCAATTTCACCTCCATTCTCAAACTCACTGCACCTTTCATCTGCTCGGTCTGTTTCAAAGTTGAAAGTGTCGGCGGGAGTCTCGGCATTTCATGGCAGGTGAAAACGGTGCTCTATGTAACACTTCGTCCCCGGAATGGGTGTGGTCTCCGAGGCCCGGGTCTCCCAAGGGATGTGCAAGCCCACAGGGGGAGGGGAGCTGGCTGCACCAACTGCCAGCCGGGGAATTTTAATCTGTAAAAGGTGGGAATCCTGCCTCTGCCCTGTCGTGTCCCCTGGTCCGGCCGCCCTTCTCCCTCATCCATCCCATCAGGAACTTGTCGGTCGAGTTAGGAGTAGTCAGACGAGGAGTCTAGTAACTGGAGCACAGCACCGCACTTCGGTCTTTGTGGCTTCAAAGTGACCCCTGGGAGGAAGAAATGAAGAGACACCCGAAAAATGACCCTGATGCCGGCTAGCGCTGCCTTAGCCACCCGCAACGTAGGGATCTTGGCAATAGAAGTGACACTCCCAGGGAGGAAGGGGTCCCAGAAGTCCTGCAAAGCGTCAGGGAGAAATCTATCAAGAGCGCAAATTCCACCTTCCAGCCACAATACACCAACCACCGTCACGTGTTCGTACAACCCTAAAACAGATGAAAGGAAATGATGGGGACAGGAAACAATGGAAAGAAAATTGAAATTTGTAAGAGGGGAATCACTACATTATTCACTTACCGACCCGCGGAAACCATGAAAAAATCCATGTCAGAGTGACCCTCGACGGGGCTCGAACCCGCGACATCCGAATGCAAGCATCGCATGTTACCTGGTGCCATCTCGCTCGGTTTTAACTATGGAAGTGTATTGCATTTTAATGAGACAATTCACGCATCTTTCATCCCCAATTTGATGAAGTATTTTAACACTTAAATCATATCAGTCTAATTATATAATATAAAAATATTATAACAGTCCGCCGAAAAGCAATATGTGTATAATATAATATATAAAATGTATGTAATAACTGTCATTGTATAATGTTTATATTATTATGTACATGTGTAATAATGTTATGTGAATGTATTACGTAATTTAACAATGTAGGAGCTGTGAGAATAGAAACCGAAAGTTGCTAACAGTGAGATAACAATGAGGTAAGCTTGAAGCAATAATGAGTTAGAAAGTTTAGTAATACTATTAATAATTCTTGGAACAATAATGTAATATTTAAAACAGTTTATAAATAGTGAATCAAAAACTAGAAAGGCTTTCAGTTAAATAAAAGTATTCTATTGGAGTAAAATTAGCCAATCAGAGACTTGAAATAGAGAAATTTACAAATTTAGGCGGAGAAACCAGACGCTAGAAGACAGTGTACCCAACCAGACGCTACTAGACAGCGTTCCCTTGGAGTTCATTCGATACGTATTCAATGTGACATAATACATTCATTACGGCGTGAATAATATGAAGTTTACGTGTTAAAAAGTAAAATTAAAAATAATCTCATAGCTCTACAGTAGGATATATCAGTGAAGTGTGATTTAATCGTGTGAAGGATTAATAAAAGAGTGAAGTAAACAATTATGATTTACGTAAACCTTATTCTTTAGCCACACCAAGCCCTGCTAAGAGATACGTGTTTCTGCAAATTAATACTGACGCACCCGAGGGATACATATATGATATTTAAATAAACATTAAAATACAAAGTTGATTTTTAAACGTTGGGGCGAAGACCACCGGAAAGTTTGTATCGTACGTGCCTGGTCTAAACAACTTCAAGTTTGGCTCCCCAACAGTGGGGCAACAACCTCCTCAAGCGTGGTGCAAATAACCTAAAGATATTCTATTTCAAATTATACAAAAAGTGCCACTTAATTATCTCAATATCCTAGGCACTCCTGCATCCCTTGTTATTCCCGTGACATTTAAAAGTTAATCTTTAATTAAAGGTGTTTTATATTAGGCCAGTCAGAGATAGAAACGAAATCAGGGAAATCCAATAAGGAGGCAACTTTGACAAACAGTCCGTTGTCCAAAAGTGTATAAAACCTAGCGAGAAAAGATTGCCCTTATGCTGAAAGGACACTGCGGTGCATAAGAATCAACAACAGGCAAGAACTGTTCACATATGCACATTACAAGACTCAGTGATCAGGTTCTAGCACCGACTGGAGGGAATAGTGCTGGGGAAATTAACATTTGGAAATTGGTGTTGAAACAACGGCAATGTCTTCTAACCAGAGCTTCTACAGAACTCTGTATAAATGTTGCTTATTCTATTAAAATACACATGAAGCTCGCCCTTAATTAAGAATTCCCGGAACTACCAAAGAGGCTACGTTTCAGCAAATGAATACACTTCGTCTCGTAGTCTTATGCCCTGCCAGCTTTCAAGTCCATTATGAGGGACATTCAGATATAAATCAGTTTGTAGCGGAACAAAATAAAATTGTAAGAAAATTTGAAATAAATCACATGTTTAACTGTTACATATTTCAGTAGTTCATTTATACGCTGAGAATTTCCATAAAAAACAAGAAAGCTGATGCGTTAAATTCGCACTACTTTCTCTGGTCACTGTCATTTACTTTTATAAAATTATTTTTGCAAAAGCTTATTACTTTCTATACTGCGTATAGTAAGTAGGGGAAGTATTGTATCCCACTCAAAAATTCATAACGAGATTTCGCCGGAAATACATGTTTTGAAGCCTCCTGAATCCTAAAAAAGTATTTTTGGAAACATCTCCGTGTGTGTGTGTTTGTGTGTCTGTGTGTGTGTCTGTCTGTGAACAGCATAACTCAGAAACGAACAGTCGGATAAACACCAAACTTGGTATTTAGGTTCAATATCTTCCAGAGATGCGACACGAAGGTTTTCAAGAAACTCCCGCACCACAGATTACCCTTTACATGGAACATTTTTCGAAAATTTTAATTTTCTCAAAAATGCCTCTAACGATTTTGTTTAAAGTATCATATGTTTAAGATATTTTTATGGCAAATAAAATGTATATCTGGAATTTTCTGGGAATGTATCCAAAAGTATTCTTCATTGTGAACGACTTTTGCATAACTGTTAAATCATAAGAGATAGACAAACTTTTACACAAAAAAATGTAGATCGCGTTAAAATACACAATTTATGTCATATACATTATTTTTGTTGAGTGAACCATTTTCGAGATATTGCTTGTTATTCCTTTAAACTTCCCAATACTTATACTTTTTCTCAAATTCGTTATTCATTTTTTTTGTCCTGGCAATGCAAAGAGAGGGGAATACTCCACATGGCAACCACCTCTTACAATATTTGACTATAGCTTAAAGCCTACCAATGCCCCTTACATCTACAAGAAAATTAGCAATAAGATTAACATCCCGATATCTCGATTAGCATGAAGCATATAGAAAATAAGCGTTTGTGAAAATAGTTTGTACAAGAGTAGAGAAAGTCATGTGAGTGTAACACATCAGATTTTTTTCTATCTACTTGGTGTTAATGTAGAGAAACGTTACAGAAATAGTTTCACTGAACATTTCGTTATAGATACAAGGGGATTACAGGAGATTGAAGCGATGGATAATTATTTAAAAACGGTGGCTGCATGCTGCTCTGATATACTATACTGTTTCATTGACACCGCGATAAAAATCGAATGGTGACAGCACTTCAAAAAATAACAAGGAATTAAAAAATTCTAACCATTAACAACATCTCAGAACTGGCTAATGACACAGAAAACGCCGTTTGAAGTAAATTGGGTGTTCCAAATAGATCTAAACGTGTTTGTGTAATAACTGTTTCACAATATCCTATAGTTCACTCGTAATGAAAAATTATACAAAATTCATCCCGAAATATTCAAGATATGTATTTCATTAGTGATGCAAATAATAAGCATATGGTCACCTCAATATGCCAATTTCCCTGTTTTTTACATTGGCCCATACTACCATAGTGAGCAGCGAAGCCCAACCTGTTCTTTTAAGAGCTAAGCTTCACCCCACCTACAATAAATGAAGAGACTGACAAGCTAAACTAACCAAGTTTCAGTCCTTGGCAGCACAAGTGGAAATGAGTGAAAAGGGAAACTCCCTTTATTCCCTCTCTTTATAAGGTTAGGCATCACTAATAGTGATGTTCAAACCTAGCTAATCCCTACATTGAAACCCTTGCCAGAGATGTATAGCAACTGCTGCAAACTCCAGAATTACTATTATAGTTATTAGCGGTACAAATATTTGCCGTTGGGGCAGTATTTTTAACACTTGAATAGTTTGAATTAAATTATATAATCTGTAAATTCAATAACAGCCCGCCTTGAAGCAATATGTATGTAATAATTTTTAAAATGTATGGAACAGTCATTGCAAATGCTTATATTATTGTAAACATGTTTAATAACGTTATGTGAATGCATTTATGTAATTTAATAATGTAAGAGCTGTGAGAATAATAAGTTTAAAGTTGCTAACAATGAGGTAACAATGAGCAACGATGATTAGAGCAACGATAATGTAAATTTTGTGACAGTTTAAAATTAGCCAATCAACAGCTAGAAAAAGCTTTAATTAAATGCGGGTTTCTATTGGACTAGGATTAGCCAATCAGAGACTTGAAATACAGAAGCTTACGGTTTTTGACGGTTGAAATAATGTTCAGTTGCTGGCAGACCTTGGTAGCGACCGGATGGAAGATGTGTTCTCTAAAGAAATATTACGTATTCTTGTGTAAGGAAAATTAAGTATACGCGATAACGAAGTGCAAGTTTTAAATTGAGGAATCCCACAGCTCTTAATATCAGTGTAGTGCTATTTAATTTGTCCCAAGGATTAATAAAAAGAAGTGAATATAAACTTAAAATCTGTGTAAGCCTACATTCTTGTCGTACCACGCCCTGCCTAAGAGATACGCGACTCTAAAACAATACTGACGCAGCCGAGACAAACATAAACATAAGTAGTATCTATAGAAGCAGTTTAATAAAAAACTTAATAATATTTTTAAACTTGGAGCGTAACAACAAAAATACATCTTCAAAAATCAGCTTCACATACGTAGTAGCATATTACGTAACAAAGAATCTTCTTCAAATTAACGCCCAAAGCGTGGTGCAAACTCCAAAACAATAACTACTTCAAGTTGGCTTCCCAAGCCTGTGGCTAACAACAGTAAAACTTCAACAACAATAAACTACAACAGTTGAAGAACAATACTACTTCAAGTTGGCTTCTCAAACGTGGAACTAAATAACATCTTCACCGTTAAGTTTGAAACCTTATCTTTGGTCGAAAATAAATCGAGAATGAAAGAATTAATCTGATGCTTATCTTGATAATAAAGAGATGTAGCTATATTCCGAATCAATGCTCATAATTTCTGGAGCAAATGCAGTTATTCCGATCCAGTACAGACTTGGTACATTAAAATATGAAACTACAACTGTTGCAGTCACGATTCTAACTAGCGGTAAACTCTTGTAAATATCCTACTTATCCAGGCCCTTGAACACATGTTCCCTCCGGCAGCTTTTGCTGCCAGCGAACTCCACCCTCCACACGTGGCCCGCAGGGCGGCTCCTTAGTACCGGGAGCACTAATCAGCAGAATGCCATTCTTACTACGTGCCACGTATGTGCTAGTACTACAGAGGAATCGATTTTCCCGGCAAAACGTATTAATGTATCTTAATGTGGCAAGGAGAGGTATACTACTTCTAATTGCTTTGGACAAGGAACTACTTTGTTGCGTGGAAGCTGACACCTACCCCTCGGCTTGCAAGGTGCGCGCGGCCCATGAGCGCCCCACCCCATAGGGACGTTTGGGGAGAGGGAGGACAAGGCCGCGAGAAAACCAGGTCACACGGACATCAGAATGTGCCCGCCGTGCTTTGTTTCCACATCATCTTCGTTATGATGGGCAGGGTTCTTCTTCTGCAGTTCGTGCACCGTGCAAACAGGCTTTAGATAGACTGTATACATCGAACCGTGGCAACAGTTACGTGATTAAAGAATTAATATTTAAACAATGATGTTGCTGATAGAAATAAACTCAACTAAAACAAATTCTGTACACGGCAAGAAGTATATGACATCATTACATTTGAAAATCACCTCTAGATATTATATCTCGAATATTTGGCATTGCTTCGAAGGTTTATTGGAATATTTGAATCAGATCTTCTTTTATTTACGATAAGCGTTTGTCTTTACGCAGACTCTGATGGCAATGAAAAACATGCTTCTAACCGCCGTCTTTTGGCCTTCTGCTTCATGATGATGTTGGTCCCGTGCTATTTTTTTATAAATTTTGTTTTCTCTGCTCTGCCAAAATGTTCATTCCAATGTTTCTTTCTTTTACAAATGTATTATATCGATATATCTATCACATTATTTTCTTATATCTTCATTCGTTATTCTATCCATTCTTGTTTTCCCCACTATCACCCTTAATGTATTCATTTCTGTTGTTCTGTGCAACTGTTTAGTTTTGCTGTGTTTCTGTCTCATACACTAATACGGGTCTTATAACCTTTAATGCACTTTGTGTTACTTTCAATGTTCAGATATTTATTCTTCCAAACAGTATCTATAAATAACCTGATATTTTTGCTGCTCTGGAAATTGTCTAACTTGTTTAATTATATTTCGACAACTTGGCGGCGCCGTGGCCGAGTGGTTAGACCGCTCGCCTCCCACCGAGGCGGCCCGGGTTCAATACCAGATTTGTGGTGGACGAAGCGGCGTCTGGGCGGGTTTTCTCCGGGTTCTCCGGTTTCCCCCGCCATTCATTCCACCAACTGCTCCATCATCACCTTTCCTTTCATCCATTTCACCAACATTTCGTTTCATCTACTTCCTTCATCCCATACCAGGCATCGGGCTGATCAATCATCCTGGATGCTCTGTCTGATCCATGAGTGTCTGCTCCTCGACGGGCCTCTGACCCCAGGCACCCGCTTGTAAGTCCTGGGGGGTGTAAGTCCTACATAAGAGGAGGGTAAACAGATAATGAATGAATGGATTTCGACAACTTGATACAGTTACTCCCAAATATTTAAGCTGCACTACTTGCTCAATGGTTTTGCCTTTGATTTCTAATTTCTATCTTACAGGTTCTTTAGATATTGGGGCAGTATTTTTAACACTTAAATGATTTCAGTTTAATTATACAATATATAAATTCAATAACAGCCCACCTTAAAGCAATATGTGCATGTAACAAGATATAAAAAGTGTATATTACAGTCATTGTATATGTTTATATTACTGTATACATGTTCAATAATGTTATGTGAATGTATTACGTAATTTAATAATGTAGGGGCTGTGAGAATAATAGGTTAAAACTTGCTAACAATGAGGTAAATTTGAGGCAATAATGAGTAAGAAAGCTTAATAATGCTACTAGTCATTATTGGAGCAACAATAATGTAAATTTTGAGACAGTTATAAAATAGCCAATCAACAACCAGAAAAAAGTTTAAGTTAAATAAAAGTATTCTATTGGATTAGGAATGGCCAATTAGAGACTTGAAATAAAGAAATTTACAAATTTAGGCGGTAGAGATCAAGTCAGTTGCTTGTAGACAGTGTTCCTAACCGGACGCGAGATGTGTCCTCAAGAAGTTTAATACGTATTCAGTGTGAGACAAAAATAGTTTACGTGTTAAAAAGTGCAAGTAATTAATAAAAAAATCTCACAGCTCTCTCTCTATATATATCAGTGAAGTGTTATTTAAATCGTATCAAGCATTAATAAAAGGAGTGAAGTAAAATTATAATCTGTGTAAGCATACATTCTTCAGTCCACCACTCCCTGTTAAGACATACCTACATGTCTCTAAAAAAAATATGAATACTGACGCAACCGACTGACGCAAACATAAATATATAATATTTAAAGAAATATTCAAAAATTACAAAGTTAATATTTTTTAAACATTTGTGCAAAGACCTCCGAAAAGTACATTTGGGGCGAAGGCTACCAGAAAGTTTTTACCATACGTGCGGTTGCTACTACTTCAAGTTCGGCTCCCCAACAGTCGAAATATAATACATTCTCTTCAAACTGACTTTCCATACGTAGCAGCAGCAAACCTTTTTCAAATTGGCTCCCAAAGCGTGTGGCAAATAACGTAAAGACAATAACTTCTTCAATATACACAAACATTTTATGTTTTTCGTTGAAAGTTTCATGTTATATTGTTCTGCTGTTGTCACAAATCGTATAAAAATCTTAGGATTATTTTCCGTCCTAGCTGTAAGAACAGCATCTTTTGGAACCAGATGAGAAGATTTATTCTAGTCCGAACATTTCCCATGGACTGACATAGAAAACTGAAGATCCATGGTTCGGGTCCCGTCGTCCCGGTCTGATTGAACTTTCCACAACGCAATTAGTCGTCCTACAGTCAGTAAGCGTTCTCGGCTGCTCTCTTTTCCACCGAAAGGAACAAGGTCATCATCTAACATGCTTAATAACCTGGCAAGGGTGTGGTGCACTTTGAGTTTACACTGCGGACACGACTGTACATTACACTGCTAGACAATCTTATAAAACCTAAGAGCAAAATTATTTCCTACTATATGTGTTGTGTTGTTTGAAACCCCGGAGAAAAGAAGGGAAACTTACTAAGATAATTATCCCTTCTATTCACAGCGAAAGAAAAAAAAATCTGATGTGTTACACTCACATGACTTTCTCTACTCTTGTACAATCTATTTTTACAAACGCCTATTCTCCATATGCTTTATGTTAATCGAGATATCGAGATGTCAATCTTATTGGTAATTTTCTTGTAGATGCAAGGGGAATATGGTAGCTTTTAAGCGATGGTCAAATATTTTAACGCTGGTTGCTATGCGGCGCATTCCATTCTCTTTGCAAGTCCAGGACATAAAAAAATGAATAACGAATTTGAGAAAAAGTATAAGTATTGGAAAATTTAAGGGAATAACAAGCAATATCTCGAAAACGGTTCACTCAACAAAAGAAATGTATATGACATAAGTTGTGTATTTTAACGAGATCTACA
The DNA here is from genome assembly GCA_030765065.1 of Deroplatys truncata. Classification (NCBI taxonomy): domain Eukaryota; kingdom Metazoa; phylum Arthropoda; class Insecta; order Mantodea; family Mantidae; genus Deroplatys; species Deroplatys truncata. Next base: position 215,521,737 of record CM060978.1, read on the forward strand.
TTTTTTGTGTAGTAAAATTTTGTCTATCTCTTATGGTTTACCAGTTATGCAAAAGTCGTTCACAATGAAGAATACTTTTGGAGACATTCCCAGAAAATTCGAGATATACATTTCATTTCTCATGACATTGTCTTAAACATATGATATTTTAATCAAAATCGTTAGAGCCATTTTTGAGAAAATTAAAATTTTCGAAAAATGTTCCATGTAAAGGGTAGTCTGGGGTGCGGGGATTTTCTTGAAAACCTTCGTGTCGCATCTCTGGAAGATACTGAACCTAAATACCAAGTTTGGTGTTTATCCGACTGTTCGTTTTTGAGTTATGCTGTTCACAGACACACACACAGACACACACACAGACACACAGACACACACACGGACATGTTTCCAAAAATGCTTTTTTTGGATTCAGGAGGTCTCAAAACATGTATTTCCGGTAAAATCTCGGTATCGAATTTTTGGGTGGAATACAATACTTCCCCTACTTACTATACGTAGTAGAGAAAGTAAAAAGTTCACCGCTTGTGAAAACGGTCGTATGAATTATTATTTTATTTGCGTAGGAATACCCTATATCTACACTATGTGATCAAAACTATCCGGACACCCCCAAAAACATACGTTTTTCATCTTAGGTGCATTGTGCTGCCACCTACTGCCTGGTACTCATTATCCGCGACCTCAGTAGTCATTAGACACCGTGAAACAGCAGAATTGGACGCTCCGTGGAACTCACGGACTTCAAACGTGGTCAGGTGATTGGGTGTCACTTGTGTCACAAGTCTGTACGCGAGATTTCCACACTCCTAAACATCTCTAGGTCCACTGATTCTGATGTGATAGTGAAGTGGAAACGTGAAGGAATATGTACAGCACAAAACCTACAGGCCGACCTCGTCTGTTGACTGACAGAGACTGCCGACATTTGAAGAGGGTCGTAAAGAGTAATAGGCAGACATCTATCCAGATCATCACACAGGAACTCCAAACTGCATCATCAGGATCCACTCCAAGTACTATGACAGTTAGGCGTGAGGTGAGAAACCTTGGATTCCATGGTCGAGCGGCTGCTCATAAGCCACAACATCACGCAGGAAAATGTGAAACGACGCCTCGCTTGGTGTAAGGAGCGTCAACATTACACGATTGAACAGTGGCAAAACGTTGTGTGGAGTGACGAATCACGGTGCACAATGTGGCGATCCGATGGCAGGGTGTGGGTATGGCGAATGCCCGGTGAACGTCATCTGCCAGCGTGTGTAATGTCAACAGTGAAATCTGGAGGTGATGCTGTCATGGTGTGGTCGTGTTTTTCCTGGAGGGGGCTTGCACCCACTGTTGTTTTGCGTGGCACGACCACAGTACAGACTTACATTGATATTTTAAGCACCTTCTTGCTTCCCACTGTTGAGCTATTTGGGGATGGCGATTGCATCTTTCAACACGATCGAGCACCTGTTCATACTGCAGGGACTGCGGCGGAGTGGTTACACGCCACAAACTTGTACGTCATTTTCAGCCGGTGTCTGGATACTTTTGATCACGTAGTGTATATCCTGCGCCGTAGCGTAATGGTTTGGAGCGTAGTGTTCCATTTCCCAGCCATAGAATACCTGTGAGTTCGAGCCCAACCATGGCGGTGCGGATTTTTACAGCATATATAGCACCGGGGCCCACTCAGCATCTTGATGCGTTTCAGGAGCTACGAAGGTAGCGATCTGTAGGTCACGAAACGGACATTCCGGCTGAGGAATCATGGTGCTAACCACATGATCTCCCCGTATCGGTTGGATGTTCGTCCATCTCTGCCATGCATAATGGGCGTAAGCCCGGCAGACAGGTTGGTTGGAGTAGGGCTACCGCGCCTCGGATTATTCATAGTTTCTCTATATCAACATTAAAATTAATAAAGAGAAAACATTTGTGTGTAGGGTAATCAGAAAGCACTCTTCCAGTGGAGAGCGATCGATTTTTTTGGGCGCAAAAACCCTTAACATGTTTTCTTTCGAAAGGAAGGTAAAGCCGATGGTCCCGTGTCATAGATTTACGGCACGTAAAAGAACCTCGAGCCTGATGGAGGCCTCTGAGCAAAATGTCCGGTCTTTCACGCTCAATATAGAACGGGATCAGCATAGCTTCCATAAATAAAACTAAACTTAATTTTAATTTAGAATCCACTCAATTAATTTTGACAATTCTCTCATCATTGAAATGCACTGTTCTTTTGAACGGACATAGTCTATGAAGTATTTCCAAAATATTTAAAACTAGGAGTGCATTTAGAGAGGTTTCATATTTATATAACCCAATTTCAACTACACATCGATGAATTTTTGGCAATTTATTGTGACTTCCAGCCTAGCAGATTCACTGAAGGGGTAGATTTCGTATCCATATCACCAAAGTTTAATCTGATTTCGCATCAAGCAGAGTTTTTTATGCGATTTTGTCAAAAGTTGGTACACCTAAGTTTTAGAATATGATGCAAATCTCTTTAGCTTATGAAGACCAAACTTTGTGCGCCTTGTGGGGCCCAACGAAAATTACAAGCTACCTTAGAACGCTCAAAGAGTACCTCTGCCGCATTTTCAACCCCTTATGTAGAAATTTGCACTATTAAAACTATCTGGTGAAAATATTACACAATTATACAATAGGATCTGGTAAAAACCTTAAAACTTCTGAACACTATTCAACCTTATTTTATGTCATATATTACCTCATGTTTTTATAACTCCCTTATAGACAAAACTGTACTTCCTAGGCAGTTAGGCAGTTTGTGCACTTGAGATATAGGACTTGACGAAAATTGGATACCTTGCAATTTCAGAAAACTACCTCTACTCCTATTTTTAACTCCTTACTTACAGAATACGTCTGTGCAGTGCAGCTAAGACAACTGTGTAAAATAAGTAACAGGGCTGAATTTATGCACTAAATCTGGTATGAGTATTTTTGGCTCCTCATACTGCCGCGTTTTGGATTTACCTTTTAGACTCCTTACTCTGCTACCCCTTACAACTGGCCTGTGATGGAACGAGAACATAAGGAGTAGCGAGATGTACCCCACAAAAGCTGATGGATTATTCAAATTAGAAAGCGATCTTCCATATTTGTAGCTTACAAAGATGCTGCAATTTACAGTTGCTTTGCAAATATTATCACGCATTTGTTTATAAACGTAGAATTAGTATTTAAATTCTCCAACACTTCGTAATTAGCCTTAACTCCTTACTTGCATCCTTTATGGTTGATATCCAAGTACCCATACCTGGATTAAATGGATAAGGGAAAGCACGTAATCTAATTGCATCCTAAAAAGAAATCAAATACACAGCTTTCCTGATTTCACAAAGCAACGTATACAGTGTGTCCCATTATTTGGGGGACAATCCTATAACTGGCATGCAATGGTATATTTAAGATATTTTTACTTTCCCTACTACGTATAGTAAGTAGGGGAAGTATTGCATTCCACCCAAACATTCGATACCGAGATTTAACCGGAAATACATGTTTTGAGGTGCACTGAATGCATATAAAGCATTTTTGGAAACATATCCGTGTGCGTGTGTGTGTGTGTGTGTGTGTGTGTGTGTGTGTGTGTGTGTGTGTGTGTGTGTGTGTGTGAACAGCATAACTCAGAAACGAACAGTCGGATAAACACCAAACTTGGTATTTAGGTTCAGTATCTTCCAGAGATACGACACGAAGGTTTTCAAGAAAATCCCCCCACGCCAGATTACCCTTTACATGGAACATTTTTCGAAAATTTTAATTTTCTCAAAAATGGCTCTAACGATTTTGATTAAAATATCATATGTTTAAGATATTTTCATGACAAATGAAATGTATATCTCGAATTTTCTGGGAATGTCTACAAAAGTATTCTTCATTGTGAACGACTTTTGCATAACTGGTAAACCATAAGAGATAGACAAAAAAACTTACTACACAAAAAATGTAGATCGCGTTAAAATACATAATTTATGTCATATATTTTTGTTGTTGAGTGAACCATTTTAGAGATATTGCTTGTTATTCCCTTAAATTTTCCAACACTTATACTTTTCTCAAATGGGAGTTCGTTATTCATTTTTTTTGTGCTGGTAATGCAAAGAGCATGGAATAATCTACATAGCAACCAGCTCTTAAAATATTTGACTATCGCTTAAAACCTACCAATTCCCCTTGCAATTACAAGAAAATTAGCAATAAGATTAACATCTCGATTAACATGAAGCATATGGAGAATAAACGTTTGTAAAAATAGTTTGTACAATAGTAGGGAAAGTCATCTGAGTGTAATACATCAGATTTTTTATATTTACGTTGTAGTATTTATCAAGGCATGTACTATGTATAGGTTGGTAAGATATACGGTGTTCCTGAAATTCATGGTGATGCAAAGCTGAATTTTTTAAAATGGAACATCCTATATTTTATTAAATAAATTTGTTGCCTTCTTCATCCAATTAAATGATATAAACATTAGGTAAAGGTAAACGTATGGGCGAACGGAGGGGCCCCCGAAACCGGTGCAGGGCACCATAAGCAGGCCACAACGGCCCTGTTTGCTTCTGCTGTGACCCTGGGAGTGAGGGATGAGGGAAGAGACCCGAAAGGCAGCAAGATCCGGATGACGACGGGACGGGACGGGATCCTAACGTTTCCAGATGGAATGCATCTGAAGCTGCCCGGGCCTACGCACAAACCCCTAACCCTCAGGGTCCCCCGAAGGGACACCCACCCAAGAGCACCCGGAGGTGGGTCCTAACCTGGCAGTTCCGCAACGACGCCAGGGAAGAAATCCCTACAGAACGCATATCCACCGCCCAGCCGCAACCCGCCGAACAACGTCGCCTGGTCCTACAACCCTGAAAGGATGACAAGGAATATGATGAGCACAGGATATGAGGGACCGGAAAGTCGTGTAGAAGATGAACCATCCCAGCATTCGCCTGCCGACCCGGGAAACTACGAAAAACCCACGTGTGAGAGGGGACGGTGGCGGGGATCGAATCCGGGAGCTACCGAATGCGAGTCGCACAAGTTACTTCGGTGCCACCTCGCTCGGTATGGCATTAAGTGTCACGGGTTTGTGTTTGGAGAACGAAAATGGTTTAAACATGATGAGTACATATATAAAGATATATAATCTGATGTGTTACACTCACATGACATTCTGTACTCTTGTACAAACTATTCTTACAAAGTCTTATTCTCCATCTATTTCATATTAATCGAGATAAACATTTGCAGCAACGATCTTTTGACATGCAAAGAGAATTACATTTTACACATAGCGACCAGTTCTAAAAATATTTGACTATCGCTTAAGGCCTACTATGTTCCCCTTGTTTTGTAATTGCAAGGGCAATATAGAAATACAGTAGCCTTTAAGCACATACATATCTCTTAATAGCTGGTTGCTAGGTGCAGCACCATTCTCTTTGCAACAGATTAATACTCTTTGAATATCAAGATAAAAAAAAATAAATAACGAATTCCCATTTGAGAAAAGTATTGCAAAATTTAAGGGAGTAACAAGCAATATCTCTAAAATGGTTCACTCAACAAATTGTGTATTTTAACGCGATCTACATTTTTTGTGTAGTAACATTTTGTCTATATCTTATGGTTTACCAGTTATACAAAAGTCGTTCACAATGAAGAATACTTTTGTAGACATTCCCTGAAAATTCAAGATATACAATTTATTTGTCATGAAAATATCTTAAACATATGATACTTTCATCAAACTCGTTAGAGCCATTTTTGAGAAAATTAAAATTAAAATTTTCGAATGTTACATGTAAAGGGTAATCTGGGGTGGGGGGATTTTCTTGAAAACCTTCATGTCGCATCTCTGGAAGTTACTGAACCTAAATACCAAGGTTGATGTTTATCTGACTGTTCGTTTCTGAGTTATGCTGTTCAAAGACAGACACACCCACGGACATATTTCCAAAAATACCTTTTTGGATTCAGGGGGTCTCAAAACATGTATTTCCGGTGAAATATCGGTATCTAATGTTTGGGTGGAATACAATACTTCCCCTACTTACTATACGTAGTAGAGAAAGTAATAAAAAGGGACATTTTAATACATATGTTTAACTTGTTGCAAGCAAGTCATGATGCTTCTATGGCAACAGAAAACGTGTTTACAATTTTTATTTGACTGTCACTGATTTGCTGCAATGTTCTCAAGTAATAAATATGATTGCTATCCAGAACGAAGGTAGTATTGTAAAAATACTCCATCAGCTTCGTCGGGATGAGGACCTACCGAATACTAAACAACCAGGACATAGAAAGAAGTGACTTCTGGCGATAATTTAGTGGCAGTGCTCGTGTTTGTTGCTAAAACTCACAGGTATTCGTAAGGACATTGCAAATGTATCAGACATATCCAAAAGTTCAGTATATCGAATTATGAAACAGCATAAATGTACTCATACAAGTTGCATTTATTAGAGATTCTTAAAGAAGCGGATAATGAGAGACGTCTGAATTTTGTTTTAGAAGATAGAAAGTAAACGATGATCCAGCTTCCTATCTAAAGTTTTATGAATAAATGAAGGTAGCTTTCATATCAATGAAGTAGTTAATCGCCATAACGCACACTACTGGGCTGCAGAGTATCTCCATTGGGTACGAGAAACCATCAACAGCAACTACGGAGTAGGGGAAACGTCCCTATATTGAACCACTTACGCCTAAATAGTAAATAATAATTATAATTTCAAATCAAAGTTTTCAGAAACAGAAGCGTTAAAGTGACAAATCCTTGCGCTATAAATATCGTCAACACAATTTAAAATTAATACAATTATCAATTAAATAACATTTAAAAAGGGAGATGGTGTAAATCTGTTCAAATTAGGAACGTGGTCCTTAAATTGAACCACCCGTGTCTTAAAATGAACACAAGTTTAAAAGTATTTTTATGAATACAAAATACACATATTTTATTGTAAATTCAAAACAAATATGCTATCAGCAACAACAGTAGAGACCAAAATTGTGATAAGAATAGCAATTTGCTTGAGCTTTTTATATTTTTATATAATGACAATCACTTGCTTTTTGGAATAGGTATTACTTGCAAATATAGAGTTTTTACTAATTTATACTCTCATACAAAAGAGTCCAATTATACACATTCTTCACAATAAAACACTTTCTTCTTGTCACTAACTTTTGCACACTTCTGATGAAGCTATATCCTACAACTGGATCATGTCCATTTCAGACAATTCACATATTCATGCCATCCACTGCTTTTAACATAATTTTTTAACTTAGCATATTATATGGATATTTATTCACACGATATACTATTCGCAGTTTAGAAATTCTAGAACTTCAACAGGTTTCCTAAATTGGACCAGCTCAATATAGGGTTCAAACAGTGGTTCAATTTAAACGAGCCACGCCATTTTGGAAGCTTTAGCATCTATATGATAAGGAGAAACGCTGCTTGAAAAAACATATGCATGAATATTTTTGCTAAATAAACGCTTCATAACATGCAATATATATATATATATATATATATATATATATATATAAATCATCTCAAATTTATCTAATTGGTCGTATAAGCTTAGCTAGACGAGTCAAATATTACTTCTGAAGCACCAAAAACACATAGCACTTCATACAAATGAAACCACAGCTCAGAATGCAAAGTCAACAACTCCAAGCGTTCATAGTTGTACACGCCACGTTTCTGCTAGGATTATGGTGCCAACTGTCGAACAGTTTAGAAAATATCGGGGCGGTTCAAATTAGGGACCTTTCCCCTAACAACCAGGGATATTCTATAAGGTGTTGTTAAGACTTATCAAATTGTTAACGCCGTGAACCAAATGTTACTAGCTATTGGCATTCTGTAATTTCGTAACAAAACAAAATTTTGTTAAGAATAAAGATTTGGTTGTTGAACGTAACAAACCCCGAGAGTCTCTAGCTCACGCGTTTGTTACAAATTCGCATAAACATTGTTTTAATGTTGCTGTAAGAGGAAAAGCATGATAGAAAGTTGACATTTTTATAATCAAATATTTATTTATTCATTGTAGCGTAAAATATATATGTTGCAGATTACGCTTGAGTAACCAGCGTTCCGTGTGATAGCATTGATAAACTTAACTTATAAAATAACTTTTAGGAGACGAATTTTAATAGGAAAATAAATGTTGTGTAATCTCATATCGTAATAAAAAGTCACAGTTACTAATTTAAGAATTTTAGTTTCAAATACTGATTAATCTTGTGTTGATTTCCATGGTTCAGGAATATATTTGCCCCATTTATGGGCAATTGACCACTTTTGAGAGCTTTAGAATATTACCTACAGCGAATCGTTTTCGTTCCCAGAATCATTTTAAGATAATTTCTGATGTGCTGAAAGAAGTAGCTAGCAGAAAGCTATTTACCATCTTCTGTAAACATAAAAAATTGAATTTATACTGTTGGAAGAGGAAGAGCATAAAGAAGTCGGTCCATTTGGTTATAAAAAGATAATTCATACTTAATAAATTTGGTATGAAAAATAATTCGAAATAAAATACTTGCAGCTGCAACATTCTCCCAGATAACACAACTAGTGAAACAACCTTTCTTTTCATTACGATCTACCAGTTAACGAATACCTAACATAATATGGATATTATCAGATACCAATTATGATTTTAATTCAAAGATTGTTAAGATGCAAGAACATTTCTGCATAACTGAACTAAAGTTGAACATTAAAATCATGAATAAACAAATAAGTATCTACTTATTCTTAATCGTATAGTTTAAAATTTCAGAAAAATCTGCATGACGACTAGTGTCTATAAGAAGTATAATTAAAAGCCAAAACGCCATCAAGAAAATTAAGCAATTATTACGGGTTGATGAATTAATAAAACTTGCATAAAAATACGAATTTGCGCTGCTACTTATTTCGTCTCTTTCCTTTCCTAACTTAAAATTTAACTCATTTTACAGGGTCGATGTTCAACAGCCGGGAGTTCTCCGCGTAAAGAATCTAATTCTTTGGCTCTCAAGAAGGTGTGAGTCTTGCTATGCTAAGCAATGAATGTGAATTGTAAAAATCCATTTATATTTTATATTTTTCGTGTGATGTTTTGGCAGCACGCTTTGTCTTCTTCTCGGCAAGGAAAAGTAACAAAACCTTTCGATAGTCGGTATTCCGGCGCTGGTGGCAAGGTGAAAACAAAACGATATCGCAGAGCGCTGAATTTTCGATTAGTCACTTCATTAGTTGGCGAGAAAGCAAATGTCCCGATGACAAACGAGTTACAGAATGCCAAATAGCGGTACTTTTGTTAAGAGCGGTATTTTAAGCTTAAAACATAATTTTAGTCACTATAACTTTGCTTCTAAGTTCAGCATCTTTTAAGGATATGACGCGAAGATATTCAACAAAATCCGTCCACACCAAACCAGCCTTCAGGTTTTCGTTATTTTTGACTTTTTCAAAAATAAAAATGACTTAACTAATAAAATAAATATTGCGGCTACCCAAGGATCTATCAGATTATATTCTATATTCCCACCTGTAATGCAAAGGTCTTGGATTCTTCAAAGTAGGATGGGAAGCGTAACTACAACATATGTACTCATGCAAAACTCTAATTCAGTCCTCCATTCCATATGTGCAGACCACTCGGGACCTTATTGCTGGGATGAATAAATCCTTGGGGCTTTTAAATTTAACAGAAACCGATTCAATGGGGAATTCGCGTCCTGAACTGTATTACGCTCAAGAAGAGGCACGACGCTGGATCAAGAACCCCCCAAATGTGTCTGCATTTCGACTATCTTCGGTCCCACCTGCGCTGAATCGGCCTTGAAGATAACCACATTTGTTTGCTCTCTGGAGATGGTCCACAAGAGATAGATCACTTGATGGTTCTTCAGTTCTCCCGCTAGACATTGCTTGCTGGTTGAGCAGTGAAAGTCTATTCAAATGACATAAATGTCACAGATGAGCTTTGGTAACGTAGTCCAGATTAAAGAGCAGGATCGCCGGAGTGTGAGTAAATGATGATGACGATACTTGGAGTGCACATCACTGGGCGCCACTCATCTGAATCTGTTGGATGATCTTTCTGTGTGACAAACCCGGCATTACTTGGATGCTCGCCTCCTCACCATCACCGACTTTGGTACAATATCAGACCAGTGCCTACAGATTGATCGATCATGTTTTTTTTTCTGGGGGCGGCCCCACACCCGACGCCCCCGATGACGATCATCCTCAGAGGCTACATCGTCTCCCCATGCTGTTAGTATCTAACATGCAGCTAAGGAGGGTGCTTTGTTAGTAGTGACGTGCTGGTGCGTGTTTTGGGTGAAGTGAGTTAGATGTTCGGGTTCCGCGGAAGCACCCCGGTTAGTAAAGTTAAGCTACTGTTGTGAGCATGCAGAACATGCAAGCGTGTTAAGTTGGGTTTACCGGCGCAAGCCATGGCGAGCCCTGGCCGGCGTTTGGTGGTTAGTACGGGCTAGGTTAGGGTGGTAATACTAGGGATGCGTTAAGGAGCTTCTACTTAAAAACTAAATGGGATGGCGCGAGTGTTAGCATCATGCAGGTGATCGAAGTGAGAGGTGTGGCGGGATTTTACCTTGGGTTCCCGAGATGCTGTTGCAGTGTCGCTGTCGTGGTGGATGGCTTATGAGAGGTTCCTTTGTGGGCTGGTACAGTGGCAGGGGCAGACCGTTGTTTTGAAGATCCTGCTCTGTATGGTTTCCTGTAACTGAAGACGTATTAATAGTGTGTGAGTAAGACAATGTTACAAAATCATGGGGGTATGAGACGGTGCAGGTATTCAAGGACCTCCTCAATAGGTACTTCTTGCGATCAAACAGGGCTAATGGTCGTTTGTGTTTATTGATGGTGGTTTCATAGGTGCCTAGTGAATGGATGAGGGGGTTTGTGCTCTTCCATTGATCATGTAACGTAAGACATCCCTTTATAGGATTTCGTACCGAGCGAGGTGGCGCCGCGATAACGTTTGCGACTCGCATTCGGGAGGTCTCGGGTTCGATCGTGGTTTCCTCGGGCCAGCAGACGAATTCTGGGGTGGTTTCTTCTCATTTTTCAGGTGTGCTGCTAGGGTTCGTGGCGTATTCTGGTGAATGATCAATGAAAAGAGTATTCCCCGTGGGCACCAGAGGGATGCTTGATTGGTGGGTCCTTCATCGCCCTCTCTCGGCGGCTACAGCAGTGGGACGGGTCTGCAAGCTTGGAATTTTTAGTGAATTCCACGCGTCTCTGTGGATTCTCTGCCTACAGCCTGTAGCCTCCCGTGGTTCCTTCACCTCATTCCTTCCTCCTAGGGAGTGGTAGCCGCAATAGATCTGTGTAGGTCGCAGCGCGCGAGGTATCCCCTACATTGAATCATCTATAACTATGGGATTTCGTGTTGAGTAGGTTATATGTAATCAGGCCACAAACCAGACTCCAACTAGGGTAGGAGCCTTCAAGTGACACTTGAGAGGCTACGTCGTGTTCACGTCAACACGGAAGTACTTACATCCGCTGCCTCTGCCTGCGTAAAACATCTCTTGCATAAGACAATTTTCGCACGAAAATAACCTGGCGAAGAGAAACCGAAATGCTTGGAAAGAAACATTATATTTAGCTGATATGAGCAGCTAAAACAATTCATTTAATGTGCTCAAATACGGTTTTCAGAATGATTGCGTTTCATTTTAAAATATACTTTTCTAGAGATACATTAATAACATAGCGCTTTTCCATTACGCTGCTTTTGAGCTAAGTTGTTCATGTTTAGTTTTGAGACAGTAGTTTTAACACTTAAATGATTTCAGTCTAATTATATAATATAAAATATAATAACACTCCGCCTTAAAGCAAAATGTGTATAAATAATATATAAAATATATTTAACACTCATTGTATTATGTTTATATTATTGTGTACATGTATAATAATGTTATGTGGATGTGTTACGCAACTTAATAATGTTGGAGCTGCGAGAATATAAGCCGAAAGTTGCTAACAATGAGGTGACAATGAGGTAACCTTGAGGCAATAATGAATTTGGAAAGTTTAATAATGTTGCTAATAATTCTTGGAACAATAATGTAATTTTTAAAACAGTTTATAAATAGACAATCAACAACCAGAAAAGCTGAAAGTTAAATAAAAGTATTCTATTGGAGTAGGATTAGTCAATCAGAGACTTGAAATAGAAAAATTTACAAATTTAAGCGGTAAACGCCAGTCGCTAGAAGGCAACGTACCTGAGCAGTTGTTCGCTCTGTACGTATTCAGTGTGAGACATAAAATTCATTACGGCGAGAATATTATAAAGTTTACGTCTTAAAAGTGCAATTAATAAATAATCTTACAGCTATCTATATCAGTGAAGTGTTATTTAATCGTGTGAAGGATTAATAAATAGAGTGAAGTAAAAATTATAGTTTGTGTAAGCCTACATTCTTTAGCCGCATCACCCCCTGCTAAGAGATACGTGTTTCTACAAATTAACACTGACGCAGCCGAGGCAAACCTAAATATATGTAATATTTAAAGAAACATAAAAATACAAAGTTGATTCCGAAAAGTTGGGGCGAAGGCCACCGGAAACTTTGTTTCATACGTGAAGCTATAATACAACTTCTTCAAATTTCCAACAGTGAGGCATTCAACATTTATCACAAATTGTACCATACGTGGGGCAGTTACTACATCAAGTTTGGCTTCCTAGCACTGCAACTACAATACAACTCCTACTTCAAATTGGCTTTACATACGTGGGGATTACCACTCCTTCCTTCAGTTTAGAATATATGTCATGTGTTTTGTACAAATTCTTAGTCGTATTAGTCTTCATTCACCAATCACCTACAGCTTCTCTTTCCATTAAATCTCCTCATATTTCCAAAGGCTTTCTAAGGTTTTTCGTTTTACATAGATTCTGAGTTGTAAGTTACAATCTGCGGGCTCAGATAAGGTTAAGGTGCCTGGGTATGTGTTTTTGTTATTGTTGTTGTTTTTTTAAAGTTTTTACTTGAATACACAAATGTAAGGAGAACTAAAAGTGCCTAAGATTGCAAACTCCTCTCCAGAGGTGATACAATGCTATATTAACTCTCTGCACGTATTATATCACAGTTGTTTCTCAGGGATTGGATCCAACATTTTCTTCTGTCCATTAAGGAAAATTGCTACCAGTTTTCATATTTCCCAGTTATTAATATACTGTTTTGACTTTCCACTCATGCTTCAGCTCACTGTGAATAGGAAATACACCAAATTTGAAATTAAACTCACTGTTATTATTAAATAACATTGCAAGATTATTCTATAATTTAAGAGGGAAATTACTGGAAAAACAATTAAACTCGCGAACATTAGATTTTTAAAGCTGGGGTACTTTTCTAAATTGTATGCTTATATAAAACATTTTATTAATCTTTTTCCCACAAAAACAAAAATTGCTTTGTGTAGAACTATAGCTTATTTATTTGAGGATAATCATAAGAAAATCAATTTACTTCTTTCCTTCCTTCCTCTTCAAGGATTAGGCCATTAACCTGCTCCAACCTCACACCTCTAAAACCAACCTCTGGTTCCTCGTCCTGAGGGGTGGACAATGGAAATAGGGGATTGCTTGCTAGGGTGATGTACGGCGTGGACTTATAAGTGTCTATGACCGCTACGGTAGCCGTGAAGGTCTAGTATGAACCCCAAAAACCGGCAGAAGGGGCAATGGTATGGGTAGAGCAGACTCATTATCCAAGATGAAGGAAACTGCCCCAGGTTGGGGGTTGTGTGAAGAGCTGGTAACTCATCCACGTATAAACTACAATTTACTCATAAGCCTAAGAAGAATTTAATTTAATGTGCATATATTTTAATGCACCTGGAATATCTGAATATATAAAACATGATTTTTAGAAAATTGTATTCAAATAAATAAACTGCTAAGATGCAAAAAAAGGAGGGGAATAAAACAATTAGCCGGTATTACCCCTCTAATGTTTCAAATACTTTCTCTTTCATTCCTCCGAAAATGTATATGTTGACATTTTCCCAAAGTAAGCACTTTAAGGTCCCCAGAATCTTCCCAAAAGCATTTCCAGAAATTAGCTCCGATCTGTCTGTTTGTATGCATTAAATTAAATTAAATTGAGTTTCATTTATGTAGCTCTTTAACTGCTGTGGTCCTTGGCGTCCCATTTTATAATGGACGTCAAATACCGGTACCTTTGTTCATAGGCCTCTTTATCGGGCTTAAAGTTTTTTACGTGCCGTAAATCTACGGCAAGGGATCACCGGCTTTACTTTCCTTCCAAACAAAGGCATGGTAAGGATTTTAAGCCCAAAAACATACATCCTCCTCCGCCGGGTTTGAACCCGGACCTCGGTTATTAGAGGCTAGCACGGTAACCATTACACCACGGAGAACGACTTGTATGTCTGTGAGCTCAATAGACCAAAAAGGAAAACAAGCGAATAAATACCCACTAAATTTCATACTTGATTCCGGCAACGTTTAACCTCCCGTATACCAGGCGGGGTACAAGTGTACTCCAGTCGTACTTTTTTATTACTATGTGTATTAGTCTTCACCTATGTAGTTCATCCCTAATTACCTTGTCAAATAGATCTTGCTGGATATTTTGTTGTAGACTAAAATAAAAAAAATCTGATGTGTTACACTCACATGACTTTCTCTACTCTTGTACAAGTTAATTTTACAAAGGCTTATTCTCCATAAGCTTCATGTTAATCGAGACATCGAGATGTTAATCTTATTGCTAATTTTCTTGTAGATGCAAGGGGAATTGGTAGGCTTTAAGCGATAGTCAAATACTTTAAGAACTGGTTGCTATGTGGAGTATTCCATTCTCTTAGCATTACCAGGACAAAAATGAATAACGAATAACCATTTGAGAAAAAGTATAAGTATTGGAAAATTTAAGGGAATAACAAGCAATATCTCGAAAATGGTTCACTCAACAACAAAAATGTATATGACATAAATTGTGTATTTTAACGCGATCTACATTTTTTGTGTAGTAACATTTTGTCTATCTCTTATGGTTTACCAGTTATGCAAAAGTCGTTCACATTGAAGAATACTTTTGGAGACATTCCCAGAAAATTCGAGATATACATTTCATTTGTCATGAAAATATCTTAAACATATGATATTTTAATCAAAATCGTTAGAGCCATTTTTGAGAAAATTAAAATTTTCGAAAAATGTTCCAAGTAAAAGGTAATCTAGGATGGGGAGATTTTCTTGAAAACCTTCATGTCTCATCTCTGGAAGATATTGAACCTAAATACCAAGGTTGGTGTTTATCCAACTGTTCGTTTCTGAGTTATGCTGTTCACAGACACAAAAAAGACACACACACACAGATACACACACGGACAAGTTTCCAAAAATGCTTTTTTTTGGATTCAGGGGGTCTCAAAACATATATTTCCGATGAAATCTCGGTATCGAATTTTTGAGTGGAATACAATACTTCCCCTATTTACTATACGTAGTAGAGAATGTAATAAGTCCTAATTATTCCATTAAGTTTTCTAAATATTGTACTGGATATAGTTGTACCCCGCATGGTAGGGTAAGTAAACCCTTTTTCTCTCTCTTTGCACAACTGTATGTAATTTGTTTCATTAATGAGTTTGTTTTATTTTGTACAATAAAATGAAGTAATGTGTCAACAATAAAAATTTGTTTCTTCTACTACAGCAGCGAATAATTTGTGATTCTTTAGGCTTCACATTGGTTTTGTAGTAGTATCTAGTGAACTACAGCGAAGTAAAGAACCATCTATTTCTCCCGTATGTAAACATATCCAAAAGGAAGTATATCCTTGACGAAACGAATGATTTGGAAGAAGTGATGAACAAGTTGTATAATAATGATGATAACGGCCCTGTTTTCGATGCATCTGAAACCGTAGATTATGGTGAAGAAATTGAGGAGTTTGATGTTCTGGTGTTGGAAGGTGATGGAAACAGCGGATGTGTAAACCCGCCATCAAATAAAGATGCTTCTAGACCTATCTACGTATCTAAAATGGAATGACGTGGGAAGCAACTTGCAAAAGAAGTTATAGACGGAAAAGCCAGGATAGTTTGAAAATGGCTGCTATTCTTTTATTCAAATATATTGCAAGGTACTATAAATTGCACAAATAAAAGAGCCAGTCATATTTATCAGTCTCCAAATGCATCTGATACTGGTAAATGAAATGCATGGATACCCACCAAAATTGCAGAAGTGTATGAATTTTTAGGTATACTTATGATATAGGTGTACTTTGTACTAAAGGCAAAGAGAGAACCTTTGCCTATGTTGTGGAGTACATATCCAGTGTTTGAAATGAAAATGTTTCGATAATCATTTTCAAGAAAACGCTTTGCTGAACAATTCAAGTTCATAGATTTGATGAATTATATAATCGTGATGAACGAAAGAAGAATGTGCTCTCAGAGATGTAGTGATAGCATTCTCTTCACAGTATAAAAATAAGTATTACCCAGATTCTTATTTGACTGTTGATGATCAACTTGTTGGTTTTCACGGGAGATGTCCTCTCCGTATATATATATATATCTCAAAATGCAGGTGATACAAAGGAAAAGAAGGGGCAGCAGCAGAAAAGATCAAGATTGCCGAGTGGTGTTATATCTTGGGCAACCTTAGGACCTTGAAACCAGATAATGGAATCACTACCGACAACTTTTACTTTCTCTACTACGTATAGTAAGTAGGGGAAGTATTGTATTCCTCCCAAAAATTCGATACCGAGATTACACCGGAAATATATGTTTTGAGATCCCCTGAATCCAAAAAAGCATTTTTGGAAACATGTCCGTGTGTGTGTCTGTGAACAGCATAACTCAGAAACGAACAGTCGGATAAACACCAAATTTGGTATTTAGGTTCAGTATCTTCCAGAGATGCGACACGAAGGTTTTCAAGAAAATCCCCCCACCCCAGATTACCCTTTACATTGAACATTTTTCGAAAATTTTAATTTTCTCAAAAATGGCTCTAACGATTTTGATTAAAATGTCATATGTTTAAGATATTTTCGTGACAAATGAAATGTATATCTTGAATTTTCTGGGAATGTCTCCAAAAGTATTTTTCATTGTGAACCACTTTTGCATAACTGGTAAACCATGTGATAGACAAAATTTTACTACACAAAAAATGTAGATTGCGTTAAAATACACAATTTAAGTCAATATGCATTTTTTTTTGTTGAGTGAACAATTTTCGAGATATTGCTTGTTATTCCCTTAAATTTTCCAATACTTATAGTTTCTCTCAAATTCGCTATTCATTTTGTTTTGTCCTGGTAATGCAAAGAGAATGGAATACTCCACATAGCAACCAGCGCTTAAAAGATTTGACTATCGCTTATAACCTACCATATTCCCCTTGCACCTACAAGAAAATTAGCAATATGATTAACATCTCGATTATCATGAAGCATATGGAGAATAAGCGTTTGTAAAAATAGTTTGTACAAGAGTGGTAAAGTCATGTGAGTGTAGTACATCAGATTTTTTCACCAGTATTCCCTTGGCTCAAGAGCTTCTGAAACGTAGACTCTGACTAACAGAAACTCTAAGAAAGAATAAAACTGAAATTCCACAAGAATTTCAACCTAAGTTTGCTAGGAAACAGTTTTCGTCGATGTTTGCTTTCAATGGAGATTTCACTTTGGTCTCGTATGTGCCTCTCCCAAAATAAGGCAGTTATTCCTCTAAGCTCTGAGTATCATAATGGCAGTTGTGTAAATGAATAAAAGTCATACAAGCCAGACGTAATACTGTATTACAATCGCACTAAAGGAGCAGAAGATACAATGGACAAAAAGGTGAGTGAATGTTCATGTAGATAGATAGATAAGGTATCTTTATTGGTTTCAAATTATTGAAGTTATTACACAATTATTTGGTGCATGGGTCATTGACCGTACATGCATATTTAAGATACAAGTATGGTGACAGATAACAACAGAGAAAGAAAACACAACAAAAGGAACGAGTAAAAGGAAAATAGAGATAAATTATCTTTGTCTAACTGAACAAATTTGACATAGCTTCGCGCACTTCAGCCAAGAAATTGCCCATGTTTCGCCAGTTCCTCTGGTCCATCAGTAGCTCCCAACATACCAATCTCTTTCTTGAGGGACTTAAGAATTTTTCTTTGAGCTTAATCGTTCGCCGGTACTCCCACTGTGCACATTCTGCCAAAATATGTACCCAGTCCTCATCCAAATCACAGAATGGGCAGATTCTCCTGCCAGAATCCTGTCATTTTCTGTGCCCTCCAGCCCCCAGTCTAAACCATGCCATTCCTTATCTTTGCTTTCTTCCTGAATTAAGTATATATGCCTCTTTACCCCAATTCAATTTTATTTCATTTGCTAGACTTGGAGAAGGTTTAATTTTACAATCCGATTCTATTTCCTGTTGGTTGATGTCTCTTAGTCTTCTTTTGACACCTTTCCATTTGTTTTTGTCATTTGTTTCAGCTCTTTGCCATACTGACCCCATTCCTATTCTAGTCGAGCCCCTTTCCAAATCAGCTGTCCAAAACTTAGGAGACAGGTTTTCTAGCTGGTATTTATAACATTTGGATCGTATTGTGGAGTTATCCCCCTGCATCAGCCTCAGCCAGTACTTCACTGCTCTTATTTTACAGTGTATTGTGTCTTCACAACATCTCACCTCCCTAAATACCCCCGAATTTGATGTGCCTTGTGAAATTTCGAGAACTCTTTTCCAAAATGCTACCTGTGTTTTATTTACAGCTCTGCTTTTTCCCATCCCCATATTTCACTTCCGTATAACAAAATCGACCTTATCATAGAGTTATACATCTTTTCTGATGTATCTACAGGTACATCCGGTATCCGCGAGAGGGTACGTAATAATTCATTGAACTGCCCTCGTGCTTTATAATTAGTTACTGATAGATGTTTGTTCCATTTTCCTCTCATATTAAACATTACTCCTAAATAGGAGAAATGTTTAACGTTTTGTAGTTCTAGCCGCTTGTAATACCATTTCTCATCCCTGCCATACACATAGCCATTTTTGAAAACCATTGTTTTTGTTTTATTAATGTTTACTACCAAACCACATTGTTTAAAATATTCTTCCAACCTGTTAATACCTTTCTGTAAGCCTTCTATCGTTACTGACACAATTGTCATGTCATCCGTTAAGAGAACAACAAACCGGTGGCCATTTTTGTTATTTATGAACATTATAGACATTGCAGGGGTTAATGCGTTTGTGATATGGAAAACCAAAACTACTGATTACAATGTTAAATCACCTGACAGGCGAAGTAAATTTCTCTTGGAATTGGAACAAGAGCACATAAAGCCCTACGTCATGGTCAGGCTTATGAAATCCAACGGTTTATCATCACGAACTGTTGCTGCGACGAAGGACCTGCTGGCAGCTGAATATGCGGAAGAATCTGAGAAGAGTGGCAGCAAGTCGGAGTATTGGAAAGTGCAAACTATATGTAAGAAAAAATTCTTATGTGTCACACTCACATGACTTTCTCTACTCTTGTACAAATATTTTTACAAACTCTTTTTCTCCATATGCTTCATGTTAATCGAAATATCGAGATGTTAATCTTATTGCTAATTTTCTTGTAGATGCAAGGGGAATTGGTAGGCTTTAAGCGATAGTCAAATGTTTTAAGAGCTGGTTGCTATGTAGAGTATTCCATTCTCTTTGAGTTATCAGGACAAAAAAAATGAATAACGAATTTGAGAAAAGTATAAGTATTGAAAAATTTAAGGGAATAACAAGCAATATCTCGAAAATGGTTCACCCAAAAAAAATATGTATATGACATAAATTGTGTATTTTATCGCGATCTACATTTTTTGTGGAGCAAAATTTTGTCTATCTCTTATGGTTTACCAATTATGCAAAAGTCGTTCACAATGAAGAATACTTTTGGAGCCATTTCAAGAAAATTCGAGATATACATTTCATTTATCATGAAAATATCTTAAACATATGATATTTTAATCAAAATCGTTAGAGCAATTTTTGAGAAAATTAAAATTTTCGAAAAATGTACCATGTAAAGGGTATTTTCTTGAAAACCTTCGTGTCGCATCCCTGGAAGATACTGAACCTAAATTCCAAGTTTGGTGTTTATCCGACTGTTAGTTTCTGAGTTATGCTGTTCACAGACAGACAAACGGACATGTTTCCAAAAATGCTTCTTTTTTGGATTCAGGGGGCCTCAAAACATATATTTCCGGTAAAATCTCGGTAGCGAATGTTTGGGTGGAATATAATAATTCCCCTACTTACTATACGTAGTAGAGAAAGTAAACCTGAAAGGAAATCCAGGAAGAAATGTGATGAGTGTTTATTTTGTTTGTTAGGAACATACTGAAAGTAAAACTGTTATTGTAAGCAGGTCCTGTTCATATGGTATTAAATTACTTTATGCATGAAAATATGCTTTAAATTCTTCAATTTTGCCCTAATTAAATAAAAAATGTCTGAATTTCTTGTAGAGAAAACGCAAGAATACATATTTCAGTTGGGGTACAGTTGTACCCAGCTTGATAATTCGCGTATGCTTTAAAGCCTGGTGTACGGAAGGTTAAGTATACGTGATAAAGCTTTTATAGAAAATCACCCACCGCAGTTTTCGCTGTACTTGGAAGATATTTCTTATACTTGTATCATCTCATTGATGTCTCTAACAATTTTGATTAAACTATGTGTTTGAGAAATTGACTTGAAAATGAAACGAATATACTAAATTCTCAGTAAAAGCTGTGAACTCCTGTTCATATACCAGATAAGACAAGCGCCCCTAGCAATTCAGTTTTATGCACCGCAACTTATTCTCAACATGAAAACACCGGGCCCCATGGTATCTAAGGAAATTCT
Source organism: Deroplatys truncata (assembly GCA_030765065.1). NCBI lineage: Eukaryota > Metazoa > Arthropoda > Insecta > Mantodea > Mantidae > Deroplatys > Deroplatys truncata. Next base: position 215,542,717 of record CM060978.1, read on the forward strand.
GTAACATGGATGTCTTTGGTTTCACACTTAGCGAGATGACTAATATGTCAGATGTTATAATATCGCTTTTAATGCATTTGTAATGCACAGATAAGGAAAAATTTTGACAACTGAAATGTGTACTGTGACAAGCACATACTTCATATTATGCTAACTTGATTAGGAAACTCTCGTGCTTCTAGGCAGCTGAATTAGAAGAAGCGTATAGTCGTAAAACACCTGTTTGTAATAAAGGTAGTTCGAATTACTTGGGTTTAAACTAATATTATGTTTCACGTTGTTAATATCGTTTTAATTTGCAATTATTTGTTATTCTTATTTAATAGTTTATTATTGTTTAGTGTTCCGTGTTAGCAAACTACAGTTAGACAAGTGTTTAAACGCGACATAGGTATGTACATTTGATGTTTATGGAATAAGGATCCTTCACATTTGATATTGGACAATAAGCAAACTACATATTCACATATTGTTTACTATGGAAGTTGTAATAATAGAAAGAGATTTGAAATTTTTAAATCTAGAAAAAAGTAATATGTTAAGACAATGTATTGAATACCAAGAGAATAGTTTAATGAATGATGGATGGGTAAGTGAATTGCGGAACATTTTGGAGAAAAATGGCTTAGGAGACATGTGGAGAAGGAGGGAAAGTAACCTGAAAAATTTTTGGAAAAAGACGAGGAAAAGACTGGAAGATATAGAAGTACAAATCATGTTCAGTGAGATTGCCGAAAAGAGCTCATTAGTTTGTTATAGGCCAATGAAAAATACATGGGGTAGGGAAAAATATATAGACATAGTAAATAAAGAAGAGAGAGAATCTATTGCATGGGTAAGAACCGAAGCATGGAGGCTAAAAGGGCTAAGACAGGGTATTCCTCAGAACCAATGTCCGATATGTGGTGGTAATGAAGACATTGAACACATAGTATTTAAGTGCCAAGGAACAGAAAATTGGAGAAAAGAATTTTTTAAAAAGAAGTGGTTGAAGGGGGATAGAAATGCACTTATGATTGAAATGATATGCAAGGACGCTAGAAGCATTGGACAGTATTTGTGTAAAGTAAAAAATAAATGGCTTAGGACAGTGGAAAGGGAAAAGTAAGAGGTAGCGCATCTTACTTTGAATGGAAAACCATGGTGAATGTGTGATGGTTAAGTAATCAATAAATGAAAAGTGAAAAACAAGTGGAAATGGGACATGAAAACAAAAAGCAAGATAATTTATTGACAAGAAATTGTAAAATGTAAATAAACTGTAGTGATTGTTTACAGAATGCGTTGACGGGAAATTGTAAAATGTAAATAAACTGTAGTGATTGTCTACTGAATGAGTGACCAGGGTCAAAGTGCAGTAGACAATCAAACTGTAAAGCTCTTAGCACAATAAATACAATACTAGCAATACTAAATACAAAATATCACCTCCTGTTGGTATGTTATGGTGGCCCTGAAAGGACCCTTTTGTAACGAAGTTCTACTTGTTGGAAATCACTGGCGAGTACTCGAACATGACACCTTTTACGAGGTAAGTGCTCAAACTGATGTCCTTGTTTAATGCACACCTGAGCAAGCTGTTGCGTGGAAAGTCTGACTCAGTGTAACAGGGCGGGTGTGATGGGACTGCAGGCCATCGTAATGCGTTTGCAAAGGCTCTGGATCTTCTGGCTCCTCTGCATAAAGGTGATGCTTTAAATAACCCCAGATCTGACTGGCCAGGAGAAGGGTCCTTGTCTTCCTATCCAATGACCATTTAAATGATTGCAGACGATCATCGACCTGTGCGGTAGAGCACCATCGTGTTGCAAACACATCGTTAATCGCTCTTGCGGTGGTACATTTTTTATTAGCAAGATGGTCGTCCAAAATTCCCCACCAGACATTTACACCCCACTACTCTTGGAAAACTGCCTCCTTTAGCCACTGAGGATTATCAACATTCAATAATGCATGTTGTGGCAATTTACGGTCTCTTTGTTGTGGAATATTGATTCATACGAAAACAGGATTCTGGAGACGAACCGCATATTCTTTGCCACTCGGCCCAGCATCCATCCACAGAAGTTGAAGTAGTTTAAATTTTAGGTGTTGTATTGTAATTCTTACATTGGGGAGCCGAACTTTAAGTAGTTGCAACCCCACTATGCAGTTTCCGGTAGCCTTCACCCCAAATGTACTTTCCGTGGCCTTTGCCCCAAATGTAAAAATATTAACTTTGTAATTTTGACTGTTTCTTTAAATATTATATATTTATGTTTGCATCGGCTGCGTCAGTATTTATATTTTTTTTTAGAGACATGAATGTCTTAGCAGGGAGTGGTGCGACTGAAGAATGTAGGCTTACACAGATTATAATTTGTACTTCACTCCATTTATTAATGCTTGACACGATTTAAATAACACTTCACTGATATATATAGAGAGAGAGCTTTGAGATTTTTTTTATTAATTACTTGCACTTTTTAACACGTCAACTATTTTTCAGTCTCACACTGAATACGTATTAAATTTCTCGAGGATGCATCTCGCGTCCAGTCAGGAACACTGTCTACAACCAACGCGTCCAGTTATGAGCACTGTCTACAAGCAACTGACTTGATTTCTACCGCCTAAATTTCTAAATTTCTGTATTTCAATTTCTGATTGGCTAATCCTAGTCCCATTGAATACCTTCTTTTAACTAAAGTTTTTTTTTTTTGGTTGTTGATTGGCTATTTTATAAACAGCGTCAAAATTTACATTATTGTTGCTCCAATAATGACTAGTAGCATTATTAAACCTTCTAATTCATTATTGCCTCAAGGCTACCTCATTGTTACCTCATTGTTAGCAACTTTTAACCTATTATTCTTACAGCTCCTACATTATTAAATTATGTAATACATTCACATAACATTATTACACATGTATACAATAATACAAACATATACAATGACTGTAATATACACTTTTTATATATTGTTACATACACATATTGCTTTAAGGTAGCTTAGTATTGAATTTTATATTATATAATTAGACTGAAATCATTTAAGTGTTAAAAATACTGCCTCAAGGTGCACCAACTTCGAAATCTCTCCGGTGGAGTTCTTGGTGTAGGTGCAAATGATATAGGTGAAACTTATTGGCTCGCAATACGCACCACGGAACATTGGCTAATGTACTAATATGCGGATTATTTCGTATGGCATTCAAAACCACTTCCGCATTAACATTGAACATCACTGGTGCGTCTCTCACAGGAGGCATCCTTGCAACTGGCGATGTTGCACGCAGACGTCTTTCAACATTCGGGAAAGCTTTTGGTGTTGGGCCCCGGTGTTGGATATTTCTCCTGGTATAAATGCTGAGTTGTTGCGCATTCACTGTCGCCTCTCTATAGATAAGGAGCATATCAACGTACCCGTCTGTAGGATACATAACGAAGAACTGACACAAATGTGACTGTATGCTGTCACAACCGCATACGCATGAGTGAAGACAGTCGACATTCAAAACATCACTTTGCGGTATAATATTGGTCAAATGAAGCAGAAAAATATAAAATCACAGTTATTGTTTAGTTTATTATACCCCTTCCATTATAAAATTGATACTATCAACAATTATTTCAATTATAATTTCGTTAAAATCTCGGGGATACTAAAACTACACTAATATCTAATCAATTTCCAAGCGTTAATGTTAAGAGGATGAAATTAACAACGCAAGGCTCGAAGGCACATTACTGGCGACTAACGCTCACCAGTATAATCCCACTCACCCACTTGGACGCTTATTTGAGAGAACCTTCGGAGTTGCACCCTAGCTCTTACCTGGCAGACGCCGCGGAGGTACCACCTCACTACTTTGCTTGTATGTAATAACCACTTGAGAGAGTTTTCATGATTTTTTAACATGCATAAATTATTATGTATTTTATTTGAGATGTATGTGTCATAGGTTACGCTGAAATTAACCTTTTTTAATAACCTTTATATCTTGATTATATACATGTCTAATTTATCGCAGCCTATCCTCTGTCTATTTAAAAAAAATTCCGCCATTTTCTTTCAATGGTTTTAATACTGAATACACATGATTGGTCCATTTTATAAGGGAAGTTTAATCAGTTGAGTAGCTGTACACTGTAACTAAACGTTTGTAAAATGTGCTGGAATTCGGAATCTGCTGTCAGAAAATGAGTCGTCTGTTTTTGAAATGCAATTTAGTGCGGAGTACTTTATGTCCCTTAAACCGCTTTTCCGCTGAACGTTAAGCCTTCGTCTATTTAAAAACGTCAGTTAGTAAGCTCGTAAGAGAAGAAAATGGACTTAGAGCGCAATTGCGGCCTGAGGGGTAACCTTCTTCTAAAATTGGCAGGGACAGTTGGTTCACCTGGTATAATTTTATATAACAACCATGCCATAAGTGACAGATAAAAACCTATCCCAGGAACAGTTCTGAAAATGTACAACTTTAGCTTCTTTCTTTCTTTCTTTTCCTTTGATTTTTAAGAGACATTAGACATTTCCGTGATATTAGCTGTTATTAATTTAAATTTTGCAGTATTTTAAGCAATGGGCTTTCACACTTTAGTTGTTTGTTTATCTAGACTTCATGCAAAGAATATATAATTTCAGTGCATGTTTAAAACAGTTGAGCCCTGTGGTTCTTGTAGGTTTAATAGTTTAGCTTACTTTACTGAGTGTTAAGATAATTACAATCAGATTGGGGGCAACTGCTTTAGTCTCTGGCCATTTTACAGTCGCCTCTCCTCCTTTGCTTAGAATTTTAGTTTATATATAATGGACCATTTAAGTTGGGACTATACAGTATCTCCTAAACTAAGCGTCGTAGAAAGAAACGCCTTGAATAAAAGTTGCTTGATATTCTAGGAGAAGTAAATGCCATTAGTCGTGTTTTATTTGGAGAACGTTGTGATGATCATAATTGTAGGTTCCTATTTAAAAAGTCTAATGTGTTACACTCACATGACTTTCTCTACTCTTGTACAAACTATTTTTTCAAACGCTTATTCTCCATATGCTTCATATTAATCGAGGTATCGAGATGTTAATCTTATTGTTAATTTTCTTGTGGATGCAAGAGGAATTGGTGGGCTTTAAGCGATAGTCAAATATTTTAAGAGCTGGTTGCTATGTGGAATATTCCATTCTCTTTGCATTACCAGGTCAAAAAAAATGTATAACGAATTCCCATTTGAGAAACAGTATTGGAAAATTTAAGGGAATAACAAGCAATATCTCGAAAATAGTTCACTCAACAAACAAATGTATATGACATAAATTGTGTATTTTAACGCGAACTACATTTTTTGTGTACTAAAATTTTGTCTATCTCTTATGGTTTACCAGTTACGCCAAAGTCGTTCGTAATGAAGAATACTTTTGGAGACATTTCCAGAAAATTCGAGATATACAATTCATTTGCCATAAAAATGTCTTAAACTTATGGTATTTTGTTCAAAGTCGTTAGAGCCAATTTTGAGAAAATTAAAATTTTCGAAAAATGTTCCATGTAAAGTGTAATCTGGGGTGGGGGATTTTCTTGAAAACCTTCGTGTCGCATCTCTGGAAGATACTGAACCTAAATACCAAGTTTGGTGTTTATCCAACTGTTCGCTTCTGAGTTATGCTGTTCACATACACATAGACAGACAGACAGACACACACACACACACACACACACACACACACACACATGGGCATGTTTCCAAAAATGCCCTATATGCATTCAGTGCACCTCCGGTGAAATCTCGGTATCGAATTTTTGGGTGGAATGCAATACTTCCCCTACTTATTGTACGTAGTAGAAAAAGTAAAAATTAAATTGGGCCTAAACTGACCACCATAACGTCCTCCAAACAAAATACGACTAATGGCATTTACTTTCCCCATAATGTCTCTTTATTAAAGAGATCTCTTTCAACAAAGCTTTTTTAGAGATATTGTATAGTCTCAATTTAATGGTCCATCCTGTGTAGATTAATATATATATATATATATATATATATATATATTAATCCATTCAACTGTTATTCTCTAGTCTCCTCGTTTACACTGCACAAAACCATTTCATTTTAGCTTTGTATAGGTATTCTCCTTAACTCGTTTATTTGTTGCTTCTTCTATAAATTTCTATATCACACGTTTATTTGTATTTAACTCTTTCCCCACTGCTTAGTATCCTTGTATCAAGTACAATACAATTGACACTCTACTCTTGTTTGCACAGTGGGCATATTCCTTGTTCCCCAGTTTTTCTAAAAGCTTTTATCTCCAAACTCCTAATATAAACCATGCAATCAATACCTTCCTTCACCGAGCTGCTGTTCATATTGAATTACATTTCTCTCGTAGTCAATTTTTAGGTCCTTATGCACCCTTAAAGTGGTTTTCTTATTCGTTATTGCACACAAATTCTGTGTATTCATATCCTTAAATTGATGACTAACACTTCCCCCAAAACGTTTCCTCATATTAGTTATGTTTGTTCAAATATTCTGCATACAATTTCTTATGATCTGTATATAGAAACCACTTCTGCATGCATTATCATGATCACACTATTATCTATAGGGTGAATCACCTCATCCTATGGACGATTCAAAATGACGGTCACCCGCCACATTCACTAACCCCTCCGATAAGGCTCGAAGGCACTTCATTAGTACGCTCTACTGACACAGCGGTTACCACGATGTGCAACCAGGTGTAGTCTGGGATTCGAGTAGCGACTTTGGATACACGTTATCCCCCTCGTCTATTCGCCTCGATATATTACGAATGTTTTCAGTATCAGCAGGTCCCACCTGCTAACATACTGTTATCGTACGGAAGGCGCAGCAGAATGCAACAAGGGCAAGTCGCCTGTATCAACAGAAATTCCCTCAGAGAAGAATTCCTATAACCAATACACTACGTGATCAAAAGTATCCGGACACCCGGCTGAAAATGGAGAACAAGTTCGTGGCGCCATCCATCGGTAATGCTGGAAGTCAATATGGCGTTGGCCCACCCTTAGCCTTGATGACAGCGTTCACTCTCGCAGGCATACTTTCAATCAGGTGCTCGAAGGTTTCTTGGGGAATGGCAGCTCATTTTCCACGGAGACCGGAACTGAGAAGAGGTATCGATGTAGGTCTGTGAGGTCTGGCACGAAGTCGGTGTTCCAAAACATTCCAAAGGTGTTCTATAGGATTCACGTCAGGACTCTGTGCAGACCAGTCCATTACAGGGATGTTATTGTCGTGTAACCACTCCGTCACAGCCCGTGAAGTATGAACAGGTGCTCGATCGTGTTGAAATATGCAATCGCCATCCCCGAATTGCTCTTCAACAGTGGGAAACAAGAAGGTGCTTAAAATATCAATGTAGGTCTGCGTTGTCATCGTGCCACGCAAAGCAACAAGGGATGCAAGCCCCCTCCAGGAAAAGCACGACCACACCATAACACCACCACCCCCGAATTTCACTGTTGGGACTACACACGCTGGCAGATGACGTTCACCGGGCATTCGCCATACCCACACCCTGCCATCGGATCGCCACATTGTGTACCGTGATTCGGCACTCCACAAAACGTTTTGCCACTGTTCAATCGTGTAGGGTTGACGCTTCTTACACCAAGCGAGGCGTCGTTTGGCATTTTCCTGCGTGATGTGTGGCTTATGAGCAGCCGCTCGATTTCTCACCTCACACTTAACTGTCATAGTACTTATATTGGATCCTGATTCAGTTTGGAATTCCTGTGTGATGGTCTGGATAGATGTCTGCCTATTACTCTTTACGACCCTTTTCAAATGTCGGCGGTCTCTGTCAGTCAACAGACGACGAGGTCGGCCTGTACGCTTTTGTGCTGTACAGGTCTGTCCATTCACGTTTCCACTTCACTATCACATCAGAAACAGTGGACCTAAGGATGTTTAGGAGTGTGGGAATCTCGCGTACAGACTTCTGATACAAGTGACACCCAATCACCTGACCACGTTTGAAGTCCGTGAGTTCCACGGAGCGTCCCATTCTGCTGTTTCACGATATATAATGACTACTGAAGTCGCGGATAATGAGTACCAGGCAATAGGTGGCAGCACAGTGCACCTAAGATGAAAAACGTATGTTTGTGGGGGTGTCCGGATACTTTTGATCACATAGTGTAAGATCCATAAATAACCAGGCAATGTACAGAGCATGTCAATGACTACACCATCTAACATCTGCATTGTGGTACGAGGAACATTCACGGGTATTTCAATATCAGCCAATCTCCCGTGTGGAGAATACTTCCATCCTTAGGAAATGAAACTACCAAGAGCTGCGGCAGTCGGATTATGGACAAAGAGAGAGGCGTTAGCAGGATGGATCATACGACAAACCAAACAACACCCAAACGTTTTGCCAACCATGTTATTAACAGATGGAGCAGGATTGCACAATATAGGAAAAGTAATCTACACATTATGCATTACTGGAGCACTGTACGTTCGACCTGAATAACATTGCGATACCAACATGATAGTATGCTACCTCATTCGATCCGTCGCGCAAACCATCATCTCAATGCCATCTACCCAGAATGGTTAATCGTACGCTGTGGACTAATAGCTTAGCCGGATGATCACCCAAACTAACCACATTAGATTTTTTTCTTATGGGGCTACTTTAAATATATCATGTACGGGAGTGGCAATAACTCATTATCTAAGGGAACATTAGTTTACCTTGTCGTATGATCACACCGGTCATGCTATTACAAATTAGGCTAGCGATAAAGGTTAGACTCGGGGAATGCATCCAACCGCTTGAGTGTTCAATTCGAATACCTGTGACAATCATAATGAGGAAAGAGATAAAGTTAAAAAAAAATTTGCAGCAGTATATACACCCCAAAGTATTTCTTGATTTGTTTTGCCTGTAACAACATATAAAAAGAATAATACATTTCCCAAAGTCTTGCATTTGTCATTTTACAGTGATGTGAGGTTATTTACATATATTTATAATGCCCAATGAAACAGATTCTACAAATAACTTGAGATTTAATTGAAATTTACATATTTAAGTTATTTATATTAACAAATTTCACAGAATGAGTATTATTTATTCTGAGACAAACTATAAGACTCTATTTAATTACCGAAAACAAGCAAAATAATGTATACTTTCGTACACCAGTATACGAACTTCCGAATTTTACCGTTAAAGCCAGTGCGCATAGTTGCGGTTTTAGAACACGAATCATAACAATGCGGAGGGGCTCATAGCAGCCAAATCGGCTTAGAGACAGCGTTTATGGTGTTCGTAAAATGTCAGAGTTGTATGAATTCTCAATCCGTAGGATGAGTAGATTCACCTGGTATAGAATCGTGAAAATCCGTGTGCATTTTTCATCTGTGCGATTGTTAATACCTCTATAATCTAGCAAGAAGAGTTCATATACATTATTACTTAATTATTTGTGAATTGTTAATACTATCATCATAACTGTGTAGGAGTAACAACAAAAAAGCCACAATGAACAGGAGAACTTCTGTTCCAGTAATAATTTTCTAATGACCAAAAAATGCTCTGAATCATCATTCTTTAGTTCTTTTTTTTTTTTTAAGATGTCAAAAAGATTTTTAAATACGCTAGCGTAAGAAATACTTCGATCGGTGCGGCCATTGCTATTTCTGTTTGTGATTTTTTTGAATGCATTCGTTATTTTAACAGCAATATAATGTGGAAATAGCACTAACGGAAACGTTTAGCTTATTTTTCCGTACGTTTAATTTAGGTATTTTACTATAACTGTTGTATAGGGTCTTTCAACAAGAGTGTCCTATCTTTAACATGTGATAGCTGCCGTTGTTATTGAGTTACAGTAGTCATTTTTTTCATGTGGTTACAGTTATTATTGACAAATAGCTATAGAACGTCACACCGTTCAGCAACGCGAAAGAATTATGAAAATTTATTATCAAACTGGATCATCTGTTTGCCAAACCTTCCGTGTATTGCGTGAAGTTTACGGTGTGCATAATCGTCCCTGCGAGAGAACGATTCGGTGTTTTATCGATAAATTTGAAAGAAGTGGTTTTGTCAGCGATCAAAGAACGCCTATACGTAATCGACGTAAGCGATCCACATAGGTGCTGTTCGTGAGAATGTAAGCGAGAAGGGAATCAAATCAATTGCTCGTCGAGCGCAAGAATTGGGGTTTTCGCCGACCACAACTTGGCGAATTCTGCATCTGGACTTGAAGTTTCACGCTTGCAAAATGGTGTTAATTCAAGAACTAAAGTCCAACGACCATAGGTTGCGCCGTGTATTCCCTGACTGGGCTATGGAGCACTTGGAAACTGACCCAGATTTTTTTCGAAAAATCATCTTCAGCGACGAAGCCCACTTTTGGATGGGTGGTTGTGTTAACAAAAAAATTGCCGCCATTGGAGCAATCAAAATCTAATGCAGATTCAAGAACGACCACTTCATCCCCTAAAGGTTACTGTGTGGATTTTGGTATGGTGGAATCATTGGTCCATATTTTTTCCAAGATGAAGATGGAGAAGCTCTAACTGCCAATGGAGAAAGATACAGGGCTCTTATAAGGAACTATTTTGGCCTCAATTGAATGATATGGATCTCAGAAACATCTGGTTCCAGCAAGATGGTGCCACATGTCGTACTGCTCTCGAAACAGTCGAGCTTTTGAGGGAGAAGTTCAGGTTTCATCATTTCCCTGGTGATGATGTTAACTGACCCCCGAGGTCATGTGATTTAACGCCGTTGGATTACTTCTAGTGGGGTTATGTTAAATCTCGAGGTTATGTCAACAAGCCAGAAACAGTAAATGATCTTATGAATAACATCACGCGTGTTATTCGTGAAGTTGGACCTAATTTTTGTTCTTCTGTCATTGAAAATTGGGTCAACCGTATACGCGCAACCCAACAAAGTCGCGGCGGTCGCTTCACTGATGACATTAATTATGTTCCAAAATAAAAAAGTAATAAACCTCCATCATTTATAGAATGTGTTTTATTTAAGTTCAAAGATAGGACACTCTTGTTGAAAGACCCTATATTTGCTTAGGGTAGCAAAACATCTCTTTTATCTCTAACGTATACATAACTGTGTCTTTTTGATGTTAGAAGCTGTTTTAATGCATAATCTTACAGAACGTTAAGTTTCAGCACATAACAGCGTACGCAGAAAAGAGAAATGAACACAAAAGTGATGCCGAGATGTAGGACTAGGGCTAGGAGTGCAGGGGGACTTAGCACCTCGACCTATGAAGCCCTTTTGTGCCTAAGCCCCTGACGGGACGCCCCCGGGAGGGAGGGGTAAGGTGAGAGGAGACAGAGGGCGGCCGGACTATGAGGCACGACAGGGCAGATGGTAGGGTCCCTACCTTTTTTCTAGATTGAAACTCCCTGGATGGAAGCTGGTACAACCGGCTCAAGTGTTAGACAGAGCATCCTTTTCACCTGCCATGCAACGTAGAGACTCCCGCCCTGAAACAGCGAAGCAGATGAAAGGTGAAGTGAAAAGAGAATTGAGATAAAATGGAGAGACAGGAAATTCGGGAGGAGGCGTTCGCCTAGCGACTCGGGGAAACACCCGAAAAAATCCAAGGGTCAGGAAGGTCGACCGCGGGAATCGAACCCAGGACCTCCCGAATTCGGGCCGCAGACATTGCCCCCTGAGTGATCCCACTCGATATGTTCAGATGTAGGAAGCATGCGTTTAATCTTCACTCCGTATGTGGACTAAAGCCAATGGAGCATGCATATAACATAGGTTATCTTGCTCTTAATTGCTGTATTACTGTACCAAAACTCATAAAATCGTCGATGCACCTATGTATCTAAATAGCACATGCCTTTATATTTAAAATGTGCATAGAGCAATTTAGCTAACATCGTCTTCTGATGTTGGCTGTAAACAGATTCACATCAGCTGTCAAAAGGAGCGTTGGTAGGCGTTCCAACCAAAAATTCGATGTACAGATTTCACTAACAATACATGTTTTGATGCCCATGAATACAAAAAGCCTCTTTAGGAAAATATTCATGTGATGTGTGTGTGTTTGTGCATTTGTGTCTGGGAACAGCATAACTCAAAAATAAAACTCGGATAAATGCCAAACCTGATATTTAAAAACACTATCTTTAAAAGCCGCAACATGAAGGTTTTCAAGAAAATCCCGTACCCCAAAGTAGCTTTTACATGGTCAAAATTTCCATATTTTTTATTTTCTCACAAATGGTTCTAACGCATTAATTAATACGGGGTGTGATCAAAAAGTTTCCAGAATGACGACATAAATAATACACAACAGTTTGTTTTGTCTAATCTGCACTGTCATCCTCGAAGTAGTCTCCTTGGGAGTTGATGCACTTCTGCCACTGCTGGAAGCACCTCTGGAAGTCCTCTTCTTTCAACATGTTCAGAGTCTTCTGCGATGGATGACATCAATGTCCTCAAAACGGTGTCCTCAGAACCGCATTTTAAGTCGCGGGAAGAGAAAAACGTCCACTGGTGCCAAATATGGAGAATAGGGGAATGGGGAAGTATTCATCCTATTTTTATCCAAAACTTGACGAACAGAAAGGGCTTTGTGCGCGGGCGCATTGTCATGATGCAGGAACCAGTCACCACTCCACTATTTCTCCGGCCGTTTGCGCCTCACATTCTCCCTTAATCTTTACAGCACTTGTTTATAGAACACTGATTCACTGTTTCACCTCGTTACACAAATTCCTTATGTACAATGCCTTTAATGTCAAAAAACACAATGAACATTGACTTCACTTTGGATCGAACTTGTCTGGCCTTTTTCGGGCGTGGAGATGAAGGACTCTTCCATTATGAAAATTGTTACTTCGTTTCTGGATCGTAACCATAAATCCAAGTTTCATCACCAGTAATAATTTTCTCCATGAACTGTGGGTCATTTTGTAGCTGTTCTTTAAGATCTGTGCGGGCAATCACACGGCTTTCCTTTTGTTCATTTGAAAGCAGGCAGGGCACGAACTTGGCGGCAATTCTTCTCATGTCCAAATTGTCTTTCAAAATCTTTGAACACTTCCAAAGGAGAGTCCCAATGAGTCAGAAAGTTCTCTTATCGTAATTCGCCTATCATTTAAGACCATTTCCCTCACCTGATTGATATGTTCATCAGATTTTCTGGAACAGTGTCGCCCCGAACGATCTGCATCTTTAACTGATGTCACACAACTTTTAAATTTCGAAAACTACTGAAAGGCTTGAGTTTTGCCCATAAATTCCTCACCATAATCTGTTCTTAACATTTCATAGCTTGCAGCTTTACCGAGTTTAAAGCACAATTTGATGTTCGTTCTTGATCTTTGTATCTGACATTTTTGCCACGCGGAAAAATCGCAGCACGTGCAAAACACGTGTTCACTTCAGAGCGTCTACCTCGTCACTCTTTTCACAGGAAGTCAAGTGACCTCTCATTTTTATCGGGAAGGAACGCTGCATGTACAGTCTAGGTAGGAATTAAAGAATTCTCAGCGCCAGCATTGTTGTGAAGCCATTCCGGAAACGTTTTTATCACACCTCGTATACCATATGTTTATATAAGAAATAAAATGTGTATATTGAATTTTCTGGGAATAATTTTATTTTTAGAATGTTGTCGCTATTCACTTGTTTCCGCTGCAATAGCAAGAGTATGCATAAAGTCAGCGTAAAGTCACTCATTTTTAAATATTTTAATTTCGATTCGGTTTCCTGTATCCCCTGTGCACCTAGAACGAAATGTAAAACTATTTCTGCACAGTTTATCTCGATTAACATGAAGTGGAGAAAGAAATATAATTTTGTAAGAATAGTTTGTAGAAGATAAATAAAGATAAACGATAGTGGGTGGAGAAAGTCGTGTGAATGCAACACATAATATATTTTTAAAGTGCTCTTGCTATTCAGATGTTTCTAGCGATGTTGTGGAAAGAGCATGGAATTTCAAAACCAGCATCTTGCGATTCTTTTAAAACATTTGACTGTCATGTATCCTGTTTCTGTGCTTACAACGAAATATGTAATGAAACCATTTCTGCAATCAGTTATCTCGATTAATGTGAAGCAGATAGAAAAATAAAAAAACTCTTGTAACAATAGATTGCAGAAGAGATAAAAATAAACAATAGTGGGTAGAGAAAGTCATGAGAATATAACACATCAGACTTTTCGTCTCGAGGGAAGTTTCATGACTATAATATTAGTCTGTGGTCATGGTTAACATGAAGTAGATAGAGCAACAAGTCATTGTATGAATTGTTTAGAATACATATGAAAGTAAACACTAGTGGGTAGAGAATGTCGTATGATTGAAAAACATGAGATTGTTTTGTACAACAACATTAAAATGTTTTTATCTTTTCTTGCTTTATTTTTGGTTTTAGCTATGTACTTGAAGCTGATTAAACTCAAGTAATTTAATTCAGGCTCATTTATTTGAAATACCGAATTTTAGTACCAATGTTGCTCTGTGGAAATGAACATCATCGTTATCACACGCGCAACGGCATAATTTTGATCTCACAGAGACTGGATTCATTATTTTGCCCCTTCATTGATGCATGCACGTCGCAAGGAGTGTCGTATCCAAAATGTTAATAAACAAATAATTATGTTAAAACTCCACAATATCTCTTCTTTAAATATACATTCTCTCTTACGTCTATAAATAATTCCAGAAAGAAAAATATACATATACTTATGTAGGAGTGCCTATATTATTTGAGCTTGGATAATACCCGTCATCCCATTCGCTACCAAACCTGGTATTTTCTCAATCCCTGAGCTATGAGTTTTGTCAACTCCTATCGTATAATTGTGCAATATTTTGACCATATTTTAAACAGTGCAGATTTCTACATAAGGGGTTGAAATTATAGTAGGGATAGCTTTTTAGAGTTGTAAGGAACCTACAACTTTCACCGGGTCCTATAGTATAAGCGTACAAAGTTTGATATTGATAGGTCAAAGAATGTTGAATTCTATGTTACGGGTTGAAAATAGGGACTGCATGTAAGGGTAGTTTATCATTTATGTCAGTTTCTAGAATCAAAATTTACTCGTTTTTGTCAAAATCATACCAAAAATATTACTTAATAGAACTTCAGTGAAATTCAAAATATGAACGATATATAATCCCCTAAAGTAACTTAATTTTAAAACATTTGAAGCCTCCCTATTTACTCCTTTGTGCTCTAAGCCATTAAAATCTACCATATATGCAATAAAGTGACAAAGGTGGCCCTGATATCCATTTCAATGAAACGGAATTGAAATATGCTGACATAAATACGAAAAAGAAACTCCTAAACCCCCAATTATCCAATTTTTTGGAAATATTACTATAGCCTATGTCTATCTGAGAGAAAAGGACTTCTTGATGGTGAAATAATTACCCTACACACACACATATTCACACAATATTTCTCACTTTATAATATTAATACATATACCTAATGTTAACAACCTGTTTTGTAATAAATGCCAAATCTTACGTTTTCGAAATATCTATGATAATTTTACTCTCGTCAATTAGGAAATCATTCAAATTCTTTATCATAAGTAATATACGATTTCCTTGAAATTCAAGATAATTCTGCTTTTTCAGTGCTACTACTAAAATATCTTCCGGCAAATGATTTCCAGTTTGTAATGTCAACAAACAAATGAACTATAATAAACTCCATAGATACAATGGCATCATAAAAAAACATACCCTCACTTCACTGTAAGTTCTTAGATATATTAATTTTAATAATGTTTTATAATTATGATTTACGTAAAAGAATGCAAAAAATTCACTTGTGATACAATTATTACATTTATTACATAATATACTATTTATCAATACTTTTGTTTATTTTATGGCAAAAAATACCAACGATTGAACTGTTAAACATCAGTATCCGGACACCTGGCTGAAAATGACGTACAAGTTCGTGGCGCCCTCCATCAGTAATGCTGGAAGTCAATATGGGGTTGGCCCAACCTTAGCCGTGATGACAGCGTTCACTCTCGCAGGCATACTTTCAATCAGGTGCTGGAAGGTTTCTTGGGGAATGGCAGCCCATTCTTCACGGAGTGCGGAACTGAGGAGAGGTATCGATATAGGCCGGTGAGGCCTGGCACGAAGTCGGCGTTCCAAAACATCCCAAAGGTGTTCTATAGGATTCAAGTTAGGACTCTGTGCAGGCCAGTCCATTACAGGGATGTTATTGTCATGTAACCACTCCGCCACAGCCCGTGCAGTATGAACAGGTGCTCGATCGTGTTGAAAGATGCAATCGCTATCTCCGAATTGCTTTTCAACAATGGGAAGCAAGAAGGTGCTTAAAATATCAACGTAGGTCTGTGCTGTGATCGTGCCACGCAAAACAACAAGGGGTGCAAGCCCCCTCTGGATAAACAGGACCACCTTCGAATTTCACTGTTGGCACTACACACGCTGGCAGATGACGTTCACCTGCCATGGATCGCCACATTGTGTACCGTGATTCGTCACTCCACACAACGTTTTGCCACTGTTCAATCGTGTAATGTTAACGCTCCTTACACCGAGCGAGGCGACGTTTGGCATTTTACTGCGTGATGTGTGGCTTATGAGCAGCCGCTCGACCATGGAATTCAAGGTTTCTCACCTCACGCCTAACTGTCATAGTACTTGGAGTGGAACCTGATTCAATTTCGAATTCCTGTGTGATGGTCTGGATAGATGTCTGCCTATTACTCTTTACGACCCTCTTCAAATATCGGCGGTCTCTTTCAGTCAACAGACGAGGTCGGCCTGTACGCTTTTGTGCTGTACATGTCCCTTCACGTTTCCACTTCACTATCACATCAGAAACAGCGGGCCTAGGGATGTTTAGGAGTTGGAAATCTCGCGTACAGACTTCTGAGCCAAGTGACACCCAATCACCTGACCACGTTCGAAGTCCGTGACTTCCACGGAGTGTCCCATTCTGCTGTTTCACGATGTCTAATGACTACTGTGGTCACGGATAATGAGTACCAGGCAGTAGGTGGAAGCACAATGCACCTAAGATTAAAAACGTGTGTTTGTGGGGTGTCGGGATACTTTTGATTACATAGTATATGTGACAAAAGATAAAAGAGCATGTGTATTCGTGTGTTTAAGCGTGTATTTATTGATATGTTTTTACGGCAAAGAAAGTCGTGCTACAAAATTAGTGTAATAATTAATCATTAACATACTAACTGACCTATCCAGAGTTATACTTTTTAGATCTCGAATAATGTTTGTATCGCTGCAACACGCCTTTTCGTCCCTCATTGCTTGAAAAGCCAGTCATATCCATAGGGTACAGGCTATAGAACAGAGGTTCAAGCACTGCGACCTACATGAGATCTGATGCGACTACCACTCTTCAGGAGGAAGGACTAAAGTGAAGGAACCACACAGAATGCTACGGGTCGCAGGCAGAGATGCCACAGGGACGCGTGGAAGCTCCTAACGGTTCCTAGTTTGAAAACCTCCATTGCTGGAATGCTCGAAGAGGGCGATGAACGGCGCTTTCTACTAGGCAGCCTTCTGATGTCCACGAGAAATACTTGGAGCAGGCATCCGCACCATCTGTCCGGCACAGCCTCGCGTTACAAAACCTGGAAGCATAACTGTAAGATGAGAAGGAAACGGAATCAATGGGAAATCATGGCAGATGAAAAATCACCTCAGTATTCGCCTACCGCCTAGAGAAAACCACGAAAAACCCAAGGTAAAGGTTGGAATCGAACCCGTAACTTTCTGAGTAAGCCTCACACGTTACCGCAAGCTAGACGTCATATCCGTAAAAATGTCTTTAGTGTCCGTTTCAAATAACAACTCCTGTAATTTTTATATACAACGTTTATTCAAAAAACGGAATATTTCGTGAAACAAAAATATAACTCAAATTTTTATTATCGTTGTGGCTAAGATTTCCAGCTAGAGCTGCGGGTGTATTTTAGATTCTCAATTTTACTCTACGACAGGATTTTTCAAAAGATGGGTGCGCACTTTCTTAGAACCAAGTTTAAAATAAACTTCAAATGTTTAACTGTTTTGTTTAATTTTTCATTTTATTTTTGGCCAAGTAAAATTCCAAAATATATCACTTTAAACCGTGAAAGATGAAAACGAGGAGAGGAGGCAAGAAGGGCAGATGAGCGTAAGAAATGAAAATCTGATAAATATTGTATCTCGCTTCATAGAAAATTCCAAAATATATTCCATTAAACTTTGTCATGGGAGAGAGGGAGTCGCAAGAAGAGTAGAACAGGATAACATAAATACCTCATTTCGTACATAAGCTGAGCATTTTTACTTTCTCTACTACGTATAGTAAGTAGGGGAAGTATTGTATTCCACTCAAAAATTTGATACCGAGATTTCACCGGAAATACGTGTTTTGAGACCCCCTGGATCCAAAACAAACATTTTTAGAAACAGTCCGTGTGTCTGTCTGTGTATCTGTGCTAGACTTAGAGAAGGTTTAATTTTACAATCCGATTCTATTCCCTGTTGGTTGATGTCTCTTAGTCTTCTTTTGACACCTTTCCATATGTTTTTGTCATTTGTTTCAGCTCTTTGCCATACTCACCCCATTCTTATTCTCCTCAAGCCCGTTTCTAAATCAGCTGCCCAAAACTTAGGAGACAGGTTTTCTCACTAGTATAGGGTCTTTCAACAAGAGTATCCTATCATTGAACTTAAATAAAACACGTTCTATAAATGATAGAGATTTATTTCTTTTTTTATTTTGTAGCATAAATATCGTCATTAGTGTAGAAGAGAACATCAGTTAAGTGACTGCCGCGACTTTGTTGGGTTGCGCGTATACGGCTGATCCAATTTTCCATGACAGAAGAACGTAAATTAGGTCCAACTTCACGACTAACACGCGTGATGTTATTCACAAGATCATTTACTGTTTCTGGCTTGTTGACATAAACTCGAGATTTAACATAACCCCACAAGAAGTAATCCAACGGCGTTAAATCACATGACCTCGGGGGCCAGTTAACATCACCACCATGGGAAATGATGAAAACTCTGAACTTCTCCTTCAAAAGATCGATTGTTTCGAGAGCAGTATGACATGCGGCACCATCTTGCTGAAACGAGATGTTTCTAGGTTCATACCAGCCGATTGAGGCCAAAAATAGTCCCTTATAAGAGCCCGGTATCTTTCTCCATTGACAGTTAGAGCTTCTCTATCTTTATCTTGGAAAAAATATGGACCAATGATTCCACCATACCAAAATCCACACCACAAAGTAACCTTTTGAAGTTGAAGTGGTCAATCTTGAATCTCCATTGGATTGGGAATGCTCCAATAGCGGCATTTTTTTTGTTAACACAACCATCCATCCAAAAGTGGGCTTCGTCGCTGAAGATGATTTTTCGACAAAAATCCGGGTCAGCTTTCAATTGCTCTATAGCCCAGTCAGCGATTACACGGCGCAACCTATGGTCGTTGGGCTTTAGTTCTTGAGTTAACACCATTTTGTAAGCGTGAAACTTCAAGTCCAGATGCAGATTTCGCCAAGTTGTGGTCGGCGAAATGCCCAATTCTTGCGCTCGAGGAGCAATTGATTTATTTCCGTTCTCGCGTACACTCTCACGAACGGCGTCTATGTTTTCGTTGGAGCGCTTACGTCGATTACGTACAAACGTTCTTTGATCGCTGACAAACGCCGAATCGTTCTCTCGCAGGGACGATTATGCACACCGCAAACTTCACGCAGTACACGGAAGGTTTGGCGAACAGATGATCCATTTTGATAATAGATTTTTCACAATTTCTACGCGTTGCTGAATGCTGCAACTTTCCTTGGCTATTTTTCAATAACAACTGTAACAACATGAAAAAAAGACTGCTGTAACTCAATAACAACGGCAGCTATCGCATGTTAAAGATAGGACACTCTTGTTGAAAGACCCTTTATTTATAACATTTGGATCGTAGTGAGATCCGGGACTACAGGGTAACTCCAAGAGTATAGTCTCAGAGAACTGCAAACACATAAAAGGGGAAAGTAACTAATGCGAGCCTTTACCGTATAGAATAGTGAGGAAAAGCCATTTTTGGAGCTACCGACAGGAGGGAAAAAGGAACAAGGGGAATGAAATTTCTGCCTAAGGGGAGACAACTCACGTGATTAGTGATGATAATTGAGAAGATACAATGGGAAGAATTGAGCAAATTCTGCGGCATGTTTATGGTGTTTCATAGCGAGCGAGAGAGCTCAGGTGGCATCGTCTGTGGTCCGCATTCGGGTGGTCCCGGGATCGATCCGCCCACTCTGAACCATCGGTTTTACGTGGTGTTCCTGGATTCGATAGGCGAATGCTGGGGTGGTTTCTTCTCTACCAAGGTTTCTTTTCCGTCATTTCCCCTTCATTCCGATTCCTTCTCTTCTTTAAGGTGTGCTTCTAGGTCTCGTGGTGTATGGCGGACAGATGGCGCGGACGCATGCTTCCCCTGGACACCAGAGGGTTGCTCGACTGGTAGGTCGTTCATCAACTTCTCTTGGCGGCGGTGACACACGGGCCTGCGAGCTTGAAATTGTTAGGGACTTCCGCGCGTCCGAGTAGCCGTAGCCTCCTATGTGGTTCCTTCATTTCGTCCTTTCCTCCTGAGGGGTGGTAGGCGCAATAGATTTCTCTAGGTTGCGGTGCCGAGGTGTCCCACTCCATTGAACAGCCCATAAACCTGTATGGTGTTTCATAATTTATTTTTATATTTATTTATCTATATCTATTAACTTTGTTAAACATGTAGGCTGAAGTTGATTCGTGTTTCGGAAATGCAATACCATGGGCTGGATGGAGCCATGTATTTACGGTTTACCGTTGCTTATTTGTTTGTCATGCGCAGTGCATTAATGTGACGAGGTAAAACTGTTTTCCATAAATTACCATGTCTTGTGTGCGTAACGCCTTTACTTCTTCACATCAATAGCACTATATTTCACAGTATTTTCTTTGTCGTTTTAATCCAATTGTTGAGGTTCTGTACTTTAATAATACACTTGCGGTCCTTTGGTCCCTTGTGATTTGAAGAAGGTGTATTGTAGTTGCACCACGTATTTCGGGAGATATGTTTCTTGGAGTATTCGCACCACGTACGATACAAAGTTTCCGGTGGCCTTCGCCCCAACGTTCACTGTTCCAGTGGCCTTTTCCCCCACGTTTAAAAAAAATCTGATGCGTTACACTCACATGACTTCCTCTACTCTTGTACAAACTATTTTTACAAACGCTTATTCTCCATCTACTTCATGCTAATCGAGATAAACATTTGCAGAGTCTATCTTATTGCTAAGTTTCTTGCAGATGTAAGAGGAATATATATTTACAAGGGAAATATAGAAATACAGTAGCATTTAAGTACATACATATCTTTTAATAGCTGGTTGCTAGGTGTAGCACCATTCCCTTTGCCACAGATTGATACTCTTTGCCTATCCAAGACAAAAAAAATGAATAACGAATTCCCATTTGAGAAAAGTATTGAAAAATTTAAGGAAATAACAAGCAATAACTCGAAAATGGTTCACTCAACAAAAAAGTGTATATGACATAAATTATGTGTTTTAACGCGATCTACATTGTGTAGTAAAATTTTGTCTATCTCTTATGGTTTACTAGTTATGCAAAAGTCGTTCACAATGAAGAATACTTTTGGAGACATTCCCAGAAAATTCAAGATATATATTTTATTTTCATGAAAATATCTTAAACATATGATATTTTAATCAAAATCGTTAGAGCCATTTTTGAGAAAATTAAGATTTTCGAAAAATGTTCCATGTAAAGGGTAATCTGGGGTGGGGGAATTTTCTTGAAAACCTTCTTGTCGCATCTCTGGAAGATACTGAACATAAATACCAAGTTTGGTGTTTATATGACTGTTCGTTTCTGGGTTATGCTGTTCACACACACACACACACACACACACACACAGACGCACACGCGGACATGTTTCCAAAAATGCTTTTTTTGGATTCAGGGGATGTCAAAACATATATTTCCGGTGAAATCTCGGTATCGAATTTTTGGGTGCAATACAATACTTCCCCTACTTACCATACGTAGTACAGAAAGTAAAAATGAATAATGAATTCCCATTTGAGAAAATAAGTATTGAAGAATTTAAGGGAATAACAAGCAATATCTCGAAAATGGTTGACTCAACAAAAAAATGTATATGACATAAATTGTGTATTTTAACGCGATCTACATTGTGTAGTAAAATTTTGTCTATCTCTTATGGTTTACCAGTTATGCAAAAGTCGTTTATAACGAAGAATACTTTTGGAGACATTTCCAGAAAATTCAAGATATACATTTTATTTGTCATGAAAATATCTTAAACGTATGATATTTTAATCAAAATCGTTAGAGCCATTTTTGAGAAAATTAAGATTTTCAAAAAATGTTCCATGGAAAGGGTAATCTGGGTTGGGGGGATTTTCTTGAAAGCCTTCGTGTCGCATCTCTGGAAGATACTGAACCGAAATACCAAGGTTGGTGTTTTCCGACTGTTTGTTCGGAGTTATGCTGTTCATAGACACACAGATACACACACGGACATGTTTCCTAAAATGCTTTTTTTTTAATCAGGGGGTCTCAAAACATGTATTTTCGGTGAAATCTCGGTATGGAATTTTTGGTTGGAGTACAATACTTCCCCTACTGATGTATGTAGTAGAAAAACTAATACCTTTTTTGGATTCAGGAGCCCTCAAAACATATATTTCCGGTGAAATCTTGGTATCGAATTTTTGTGTGGAATGCAATACTTCCCCTACTTATTATACGTAGTAGATAGAGTAGAAATATATTATTATTGTTATTGTTATTATTATTATTATTATTATTATTATTATTATTATTATTATTGGTGGTGGTGGTGTTGGCGGCGGCGGCAATTAGTCTATACAAAGTTATACCAATGAAATTTAACAATTAAAATTCATGTTTATTGTAGGTTTACGGGGTGAAAAATTCTGTTATACTAAATAAAACAAATATTAGTTTATTGCTGAAGGAATAATCATGATTAATTGCGGTTTACTATTTCGTAATGTACCTACATTTAAAAAATTATATTATTGTTTTCGAAGTGCAGAATAATAACTTCTTTTCTTATACCGTTTTGAAGATACGAAAAGGATTTTGAAAATTGTGGAACATTTAATAGTGCAGTGTCATTAATTATTAAATTTGTAGGATTATTATTAGACACCTTACATAAAAATCTGAAGTGTTACACTCACATGACTTTCTCTACTCTTGTACAAAGTATTTTTACAAACGCTTATTCTCCATCTAGTTCATGTTAATCGAGATAAACATTTGCAAACTCTATCTTATTGCTAATTTTCTTGTAGATGTAGGGGAAAATATGTTTACAAGGGCAATATAGAAAAACAGTAGCCTTTAAGCACATACATATCTCTTAATAGCTGGTTGATAGGTGCAGCACCATTTCCTTTGCCACAGATTATAACTCTTTGCACATCCAAGACAAAAAAATCTGATGTGTTACACTCACATGACTTTCTCTACTCTTGTACAATCTATTTTTACAAACGCCTATTCTCCATATGCTTCATATTAATCGAGATATCGAGATGTCAATCTTATTTGTAATTTTCTTGTAGATGCAAGGGGAATATGGTAGCTTTTAAGCGATAGTCAAATATTTTATCGCTGGTTGCTATGTGGTGTATTCCATTCTCTTTGCATGTCCAGGACATAAAAAAATGAATAACGAATTTGAGAAAAAGTATAAGTATTGGAAAATTTAAGGAAATAACAAGCAATATCTCGAAAACGGTTCACTCAACAACAAAAATGTATATGATATAAGTTGTGTATTTTAACGCGATCTACATTGTTTGTGTAGTAAAATTTTGTCTATCTCTTATGGTTTACCAGTTATGCAAAAGTCGTTCATAATGAAGAATACTTTTGGAGACATTCCCAGACATTTCGAGATATACATTTCATTTCTCATGACATTATCTTAAACATATGATATTTTCATCAAAATCGTTAGAGCCATTTTTGAGAACATTAAAATTTTCGAAAAATGTTCCATGTAAAGGGTAGTCTGGGGTGGGGGGATTTTCTTGAAAATCTTCGTGTCGCATCTCTGGAAGATACTGAACGTAAATACCAAGTTTGGTGTTTATCCGACTGTTAGTTTTTGAGTTATGCTGTTCACAGACACACACACACAGACACACACACAGACACACACACACACATACACACACACACACAGACACACACACGGACATGTTTCCAAAAATGCTTTTTTTGGATTCGAGGTCTCAAAACATGTATTTCCGGTGAAATCTCGGTATCGAATTTTTGGGTGGAATGCAATACTTCCCCTACTTACTATACGTAGTAGAGAAAGTAAAAAATGAATAACGAATTCCTATTTGAGAAAATAAGTATTGAAAAAATTTAAGGGAATAACAAGCAATATGTCGAAAATGGTTCACTCAACAAAAAAATGTATATGACATAAATTGTGTATTTTAACGCGATCTACATGTTTTGTGTAGTAAACGTTTGTCTATTTCTTATGGATTACCAGTTATGCAAAAGTCGTTCACAATAAAGAATACTTTTGGAGACATTCCCAGAAAATTCAAGATATACATTTTATTTGTCATAAAAATATCTTAAACATATGATATTTTAATCAAAATCGTTAGAGCCATTTTTGAGAAAATTAAAATTTTCGAAAAATCTTCCATGTAAAGGGTACTCTGGGGTGGGGGGATTTTCTTGAAAACCTTCCTGTCGCATCCTTGAAAGATACTGAACCCAAATACCAAGTTTGGTGTTTATCCGACTGTTCGTTTCTGAGTTATGCTGTTCACAGACACACAGACACACAGACAGACACACAGACACACACACGGACATGTTTCCAAAAATGCATTTTTTGGATTCAGGGGGTCTCAAAACATGTATTTCCGGTGAAATCTCGGTATCGAAATTTTGGGTGGAATACAATACTTCCCCTACTTACTATCCGTAGTAGAGAAAGTAAAAATGTGACCCAAACGTTGTTTTTTCCTCATTTGTTGAATATTACGTAATGGAAAAGTAATGTTTTAAGTTAAATTTCACTTCAGCGTAACAGCTATTTCGTTAGTTAACAGTTTTACTAACAATATTGGTCAGTGCGGCTATATTATATCAGTATCAAACTGTAATATAGCTCTTTACAACACTCATTTATGCTTTTTTTATTGTTTTATTTATTTATTACTTTTAGTGCTGATTACGATAACAATTTAGTTTTCGGAAGTTAAAATGTATGTCCCTTGTTCCGTGGCTCATTCAGTCTCATTTCTGCACATGTACACCGTTTCCAGGACAGTCCTAAGAAAGCAAGCAGCTTTAGTGTGCACCATAAAGCAGAAGATTGATGGCCTCTATTATAAGTTACTGATACAGCGGTGTTTTCCCCTAACATTTCGTATTTTAGCAGCACAACTTAGATGCGGAAAATTAAATACGCACCAATAAAATGTTGTAGCAGACATTGACAACCTACAGAATATGCACTCAGATTGCGACTGTAAATAGGGAAATACTTCCTAACTGCCAAGATCACCCCTTTAGGTGCAGAACGCTTACACGTTACATTTGCGATACAAAACTACTTCGCTGAAGCAAGAAGCAATTTGGAAGCTTCAGCGATGAAATGACTTTATTTCGAAATCTTTATAAGGCATGAAAGAGGTATATTAATAACGTCGAGGTAATGTTTCCTTTTGAATTCGCTATGTGATCTCCAGTGGTGAACATTGCCCAGTAAATATTAAATTAAACCATTTCTGCAAACTTTATCTCCTTTCTTACTCAAATAAAAGAATGATGGTGTACATACTCTGTAAGTGACACATCGCACACCACGGCCTTCGGGAAGGAAACCGATGATGTATAATCGCCGGGCACATTGCGTTACGTCGTTACATCAAGGTTTGTTTATCTCCTCACAGCTAAATCTGTCTGTCGATTGACTGTGTGTGGCTGCGTGTGAGCCGTTGGTCATATTTGGTTCTCCTGAGGAACGGAAACAGACCGGGAGATTAAGGAGTACGAAAGAAAGAAAAACTACAGAAAATAAATAAATAAATAAATAAAAAACAGTATGGAGCACTCCGACTCTACATGAAACTTACACTATGTGATCAAAAGTATCCGGACACCCCCACAAACATACGTTTATCATCTTAGATGCATTGTGCTGCCACCTACAGCCTGGTACTCATTATCCGCGGCCTCAATAGTCATTAGACATCGTGAAACAGCAGAATGGAACGCTCCTGAACTCACGGACTACGAACGTGGTCAGATGATTGGGTGTCACTTGTGTCAGAAGTCTGTACGCGAGATTTCCACACTCATAAATATCCCTCGGTCCACTATTTCTGATGTGATAGTGAAGTGGAAACGTGAAGGAACATGTACAGCACAAAAGCGTACAGGCCGACCTCGTCTGTTGACTGACAGAGACCGCCGACATTTGAAGAGGGTCGTAAAGAGTAATAGGCAGACATCTATCCAGACCATCACATAGGAATTCCAAACTGCATCAGGGTCCACTCCAAGTACTATGACAGATAGGCGTGAGGTGAGAAACCTTAGATTCCATGGTCGCGCGGCTGCTCATAAGCCACACATCACGCAGTAAAATTACAAACGACGCCTCGCTTGGTGTAAGGAGCATCAACATTACACGATTGAATAGTGGCAAAACGTTGTGTGGAGTGACGAATCACGGTACACAATATGGCGATCCTATGGCAGGGTGTGGGTATGGCGAATGCCCGGTGAACGTCATCTACCAACGTGTGTGGTGCCAACAGTGAAATTCGGGGGTGGTGGTGTTATGGTGTGGTCGTGTTTTTCCTGGGGGTGCTGGCACCCCTTTGTTTTGCGTGGCACGATGACAACGCATACCTACATTGATATTTTAAGCACCTTCTTGCTTCCCACTGTTGAAGAGCAATTCGGGGATGGCGATTCCATCTTTCAACATGATCGAGCACCTGTTCATACTGCACGGACTGTGGCGGAGTGGTTACACGACAATAACATCGCTGTAATGGACTGACCTGCACAGAGTCCTGACGTGAATCCTATAGTACACCTTTGGAATGTTTTGGAACACCGACTTCGTGCCAGGCCTCACAGACCTACATCGATACCTCTCCTCAGTTCCGGACTCCGTGGAGAATGGGCTGTCATTCCCCAAGAAACCTTCGAGCACCTGATTGAAAGTATGCCTGCGAGAGTGAACGCTAAGGGTGGGCCAACACCATATTGACTTCTAGCATTACCAATGGAGTGAGCCACGAACTTGTACCTCATTTTCTCATTTTCAGCCAGGTGTCCGGATATTTTGATCACGTAGTGTATAAGACATCTGCACAATGCTTGTCTCTTTTCCAAGAGGTCAAGCCGCCGTATCCCGCCTCTATCTTGTACACATTCCTGCATTAAATTCAATGATCTCCCACCTACGTGCAACTATTGCAATTCATCACTTACCATTAAACACTCAATCGTCAACTGCTGCCTCGATGTAGCGATGCGCCAACAGCCGTTTTAATAGCACTTGGTGATCCACCAGTCTCCTAAAGGTGCCACATATTGCTGAAATAACCAAATTGGTGAGCTATATAAAGCAGCGAAGTACCTTGTAACAAAATGAGCCAATACTCGCTTGTCCGCACCGTGGTCTTACTCTGATTTATGACACACTATACATCTTGATCTTAAGCAAAGTTTTAATGATAGCGAAACCTAATTACAATATACAACTACAATCACTTCAGAAACTATTCGTTTCCACTTTTAACTAGTCTGGCAACCAAATTCAACGAGAGAAAGTCCTCATTTTTAAAATGGCAGAAATAAAAACCACTTTACTGTTTAGGTACTCTGGTTCCATATGTTTAATGTTATTACTTTCATAATTTTTGAAGTATGTACTGATTTTTTTAAATTTTAATGTGTAATATTTTACAATTTTATGTAGCTATATAATGCGTTTAGTAAGTCTTTGAGCCCGAAGACGAAGTCTGAAAATATGATACGAAGTCGAGTATTTTCACTTCAGGGTTTCTACAAAGCACTTAATAATGTGTATTACATACTATGTTTTGACGATAATGAATAATAGAAATAGTTACGAGATGATAAAATGAATTAGTGAGCTGTTCAAAAGCAGTATCAAGGTCGACCACGCTAGCCTCTGGGAACTGTGATCGATTAGTCACTCCACGCAGTGTTAACTAAGTCAACCAACAACTGAAGGTGAATGGCTCCTTGCCCCAAAAGATTTGTATTTAAATGATGCATGAATCAAATCTTAAATGAATGTTAGCAAATAAAGGGGAAAAAAGGGTAAAATTCAACTATTAATTATGATTATGTTGCACGTTTGCAATAATAAATATACATATCATTAGTTAGAGAATTAAATACATTTTATTAATATCTGTGGTAAAAATGCAAAATTCACAGAGTGCAGGAATTTCAGCTTTCCACGCATAGATGCATGAGTGGGAGGAGATAATCAAAAAGCACCATTGTCGAAAAAACTGTCTGATGTGCATTTCTTAGAACGATTTGTTTAGTAATACCTGTAAATGTCATCGATGTAATATTTTAAATGACGGAGAAATTAAGTACGTTTATGAAGTCATAAAGACTGAGGCATTAATAAAGTTCAAAAAAGTTTTGATAGATCCTAAGATTGATATTTTTCCTACGTCAGATGAAAACCCATTTTCACGCCTAATTCAGATATTGTGCCAATTAATTTGCTCATAAAAATGTATGCAAAATAATTTTTCAAATACCACACACGAATTAGATGAAAATCTTTACTATTATAAAAGAATTATAAAGCTAATATAATGAAAAATATATAGAAACATCATAATGCATGAGCTGCAATATCATTTGTTCTTTCCGCATATTAAGACCAAGAATTTTCTTTTCATTAAATTGTCTGCTAGAATTGTTTAAGTGAAACTGAATAAATTTTGGAGCTAGTGTATGTGGCACTCACTGAACTGTAGAACTGAATAACGCACGTGTACTGATCTATGTGCGCACCTTTTAAAAGGGGGGGGGGTGAGAACAACTCTCAAAGAAAAAACCAAATAGTTTTAGTTACTTCATATGCCATCATTACTTATTTTATCAAATACACTACTACATTATTTGGGGGATGGGTTTGGTGATGACTTTTTCGCGCACAAAATGCCGCTTGAGTATCTCTTAAAGCCTGAATTTGATTTATCTGAAAGCTGATATACGAAGATAACCGAATTCTAGGAATTAATGTAGCTATGTGTATATAATGCTTTATATTTTAAGTAACTCTTTTGTTGTAGATGAACACCCTATCATCCTTTAAAAACATTCGAGTAATTTTTTAAAGAAACATCTAAACATATAGGATTCGTCAACAGTGTGACTTCATCTAACATTTTCCTTTCTCTAAAACATAAAATAAATGAAATTGTTAGCTCAAAAATCGTATTATTTTGATTCAAATAATAAAAGAGGTTTTTTGTATCTCATATTATTAAAACGTTTCAGTATCTCGCTTTTAATTGCAGCAGGTGTGAGATATGTTCAACTTTTTCTGTTCGTTATTTGTTTTATTCCATTTTCTTATCTTAAGGATTAGGATTAGATTCTAAACGGAAGGGGACTTAACACTTCGACCTAAGCAGATCTTTTGTGTCTATGCCTCTGGGCGGGGTGCTCCAGGGAGGGACGGATGAGGTGACAGGAGACAGATGGCGGTCGGAACAGGAGGCAGGACAGGCAGAGGGCAGGGTCCCTACCATTTGCAGATTTAAGTGACCCGGATGGACACTAGAGCAGTCGGATCCTCTCCTCCCTGTGGAGCATCCCCTGGGGGACCCGGGACCCAGAGACCGTCCCCAATCAGGGGGACGAAGGTTTCCATAGAGCATCCTTTTTCGCTGCCATGCACACGCCGAAACCTCCCGCCGACACCTGCAACTCTGAAAGAAACCAAGCAGATGAAAGGTGAAGTGAAATGAGAATGGAGGTGAAATGGAGGGACAGGAAATTCGGAAACTCAATGATCCTTCCCAGCATCCGCCTAGCGACCCGGGGAAACGCCTCGGACAGGAAGGACGCCACGGTGATCGAATTCAGGACTTCCCGAATGCGGGCCTGAGCCATCCCGCTCGGTTTTCTTTTCTTTACTTATCAACCTGTCTGATTAAGCGGAGATTAAATGTTCTATCCCATGAATTTTAAATTTGGTATATTCATGATCCATTATTTCATAAACGTTTAAGATATTAGACTGAGAAATTTTACACGATGCCATTCTAAGTTCAATTGTCTGTTTTTGTACAATAAGCTCGCTTATTAAGGAAGGTATGATTTTTATCAATAATACCATATTTTAATTAAAACTTGTCAACAATTAATACTTTCTCTATTACGTATAGTATGTAGGGCAAGTATTGTATTCCACCCAAAAATTCGATACCGAGATTTCACCGGGAATATATGTTTTGAGACCCCCTGAATTAAAAAAATCTGATGTGTTACATTCACATGACTTTCTCTACTCTTGTCCAAACTATTTTTAGAAACTCTTATTCTCCATCTATTTCATCTTAATCGAGATAAACATTTGCAGAAACGAACTTTTGACATGCAAAGAGAATTACATTTTACACATAGCGACCAGTTCTAAAAATATTTGACTATCGCTTAAGGCGTACTATGTTCCCCTTTTTTTGTAATTGCAAGGACAATATAGAAATACAGTAGCCTTTAAGCATAGACATATATCTTAATAGCTGCTTGCTAGATGCAGCACCATTCCCTTTGCTACAGATATATCCAAGATCTTTGCATATCCAAGATAAAAAATGAATAACGAATTTCCATTTATGAAAAGCTATAAGTATTGGAAAATTTAAGGGAATAACAAGCAATATCTCGAAAATGGTTCACTCGACTAAACAAATGTATATGACATAAATTGTGTATTTTAGCGCGATCTACATTTTTGTATAGTAAAATTGTGTTTATCTCTTATGTTTTACCAGTTACGCAAAAGTCTTTCAAAATGAAGAATACTTTTGGAAACATTCCCAGAAAATTCAAGATATACATTTTATTTGTCATAAAAATATCTTAAACATATGATATTTTAATCAAAATCGTTAGAACCATTTTTGAAAAAATTAAAATTTTCGAAAAATGTTCCATGTAAAGGGTAATCTGGGGCGGGGGGGGGGGTTTCTTGAAAACCCTTATGTCGCATCTCTGGAAGATACTGAACCTAAATACCACGTTTGGTGTTTATCCGACTGTTGGTTTCCGAGTTATGCTGTTCACAGACACACACAGACACACATACGGACATGTTTCCAAAAATGCCTTTTTTGGATTCAGGTGGTCCCAAAACATGTATTTCCGGTGAAATCTCGGTATCGAATCTTTGGGTGGAATACAATATTTCCCCTACTTACTATACGTAGTAGAGAATGTAAAAACATTTTTGGAAACATGTCCGTGTGTGTCTGTGTGTCTGTCTGTGAACAGCATGACTCAGAAACGAACAGTCGGATAAACACCAAACTTGGTATTTAGGTTCAGTATCTTCCACAGATGCCACACGAAGGTTTTCAAGAAAATCCCCCACCCCAGATTACCCTTTACTTGGAACATTTTTCGAAAATTTTAATTTTCTCAAAAATGGCTCTAACGATTTTGATTAAAATATCATATGCTTAAGATATTTTCATGACAAATAAAATGTATATCTTGAATTTTCTGAGAATGCTTCCAAAAGTATTCTTCGTTGTGAACGACTTTTGCATAACTAGTAAACCATAAGAGACAGACAAACGTTTACTACACAATAATTGTACATCGCGTTAAAATACACAATTTATGTCATATACATTTTATATTGAGTGAAACATTTTCCAGATATTGTTTGTTATTCCCTTAAATTTTCCAATACTTATACTTTTTCTCAAATGGGAATTCGTTATTCATTTCTTTGTCCTGGTAATTTAAAGAGAATGGAATACTCCACATAGCAACCAGCTCTTAAAATATTTGACTATCGCTTAAAGCCTACCAATTCCCCTTGCATCTACAAGAAAATTAGCAATAAGATTAACATCTCGATATCTCGATTAATATGAAGCATATAGAGAATAAGAGTTTGTAAAAATAGTTTGTACAAGTGTAGATAAAGTCCTGTGAGTGTAACACATCGGATTTGTTTTTTAAGAAATAATCAAACATCTTATTACCACCAAAGTAGATCCATAAAATCAATTATAGGTTGTTTTTATCATCCTAAAATTTAATTTAGCTATGCTCAGTAGTTTCTGAGAAAGGGGTTATTCATACTAGAAAATGTAATTAATAGAAAACACTGTTCAAAGCAAAAATGGAAAATCGAAACCCAAATATATTTGCATAGAAATAAACTATATGCCTTGAGCACACAGAAGCTTCATACTTAACAATAGCACCAAAAATTGTGGCAAAACTTTCCCTCTCTACTCTAAAGTGTGTAGGAGTTGTGACTTTTATTTGCTCTACAATACCTAGAAGGAGCAGGTGTTGCATTCCACCCAAAAATTCGATAACGATATTTCACCGGAAGTGCATGTTTTGAGGCTCCCTGAATAAATACTACTACTACTACTACTACTACTACTACTACTACTACTACTACTACTACTACTACTACTACTACTACTACTACTACTACTACTACTAATGCTGCTGCTAATAATAACAATAATAAAAGTATTCTTAAACAAAATACCATTGTGGTGTGTGTGTGTGCGTGCGCGTGCCTGTGAACAGCATACCTCAAAAACGAAATATCGGATAAACACAAAGTTTGGAATTTAAGTTCAGCACCTTTCAAAGATAGAACACGAAGATTTTCAGAAAAATCCCAACTACCCTTTATATGGAACATTTTTCAAAAATGTAGATTTTCTAAAAGATGGTTCTAATGATTTTGATTAAAATACCATGTATTAATTATATTTACATTACAAATAAAATGTGTATGTTGAATATTTTAGGAATTGCCATCTCTTCAATCGGAAATGTAATCTAGGGTAATAGGAAAACGTTAAGCGATGAGACGAAAATATACCACACAAAAAATGTAGATCTCTTTTAAAACACAATTCATTTGAAATAATTTTTACGTCATGAGCAATTTCCAAGATACTGCTTATTAATAGTTCGAATTATTCAATACTTTGTAATTCTATTAAAATCCTGTCGATTTTCCATTGTCTTTTGCAATTGCATGGAAACAGTATTTTGCATGGAATTTTGAGCCAGCATATAGCGTCCAGTTCTTAAAAAATTGACTATCGCTGTTCTATTTGTATCTAACTAAATGTTTAATGCAGCTATTTCTGCAAAGGTTTATCTCGATTAAAATTAAGTAGATAGAAAAATAAGCTGTCGTAGAAATGGTTTGTATATCCACTAATCAACGATAGAGGATAAAGTTATGGGAATGAAACATCAGATTTTTAAGAATGTATTTAAAAGGCAATGTGCCTACAATGATAGTATAATTGTCTAACATACATATAAAATCAGATTAATGGG
The DNA here is from genome assembly GCA_030765065.1 of Deroplatys truncata. NCBI lineage: Eukaryota > Metazoa > Arthropoda > Insecta > Mantodea > Mantidae > Deroplatys > Deroplatys truncata. The sequence goes on from CM060978.1 coordinate 215,576,461, forward strand.
GAAATTCCAAATTATAGGGCTGCACAAGAAACTAAAGGTGTAATTTTTTGGTAATTTTCACGATTTAGTCGCCCCTTAAGCCATTTTGTGTTAGTTTTTTAGTTTTTTACGATAAACAATAACGTTGATAGCGAGCAGGATGGTTCATTTGGTAACGTTTGTGTCCCAGGTTCAAATCCCGTGAGCCGGCGAATCTGACTAGGGTTTTTCTTTTTTTTTCGCGGTTCCCTCTGTCATCAAGATAAATACCATTGGATATTTAATACGACGACCCATAGTTCCACCTTAGGTCTAAAACAATAGTAAATAGATGGTAATAGCGAATGCTTTGCCATCCATCGAAAGATAATGAAAGCAAGTCGACTGTATGGCACCCTAATGTCATCTGCTCGGTACGTTTAGAAGCAGAGATGCAGTTATCTAGCACTAAGGTCTCTGTGGTTACGTGTCGAAGCCACCATCTGCTTATCACGTATAGAAGCTAAGATACAGTTGCTTAGCACTAGGCCTCTGTGGATGTGTGACAAAGCAAGATGGTATGGCACAGGTAGGAGACATAGAAGGTTAACTGTCTGCAACGCAACGGTGTCCGATATCTCCTAAGGTATCCTTATCTCCTAACAAGGTATCTCCTAGCAGATCCGTCCCAATATGACACGTATTTAAAGCGACGTAAATAAATAGGGAGAAGAAAAATAATATAGATCAAATATTATTATCAATTTTATGTATTGGTATTGGCAGTAAGGCACACATAAAATGCAGAACAAAAAAACTGCAGAATCCTCACTTCATTTAACACTGTAAGTCTAGCTCTTAAACAGTAATACATTACTTGTACTGCAATCTCCTGAATAATATTCTGTTTAGTTTCAATACATACATATGTGATCAAAAGTATCCGGACACCCCCACAAACACGTTTTTCATCTTAGGTGCATTGTGCTGCCACCTAATGCCTGGTGCTCATTATCCGCGACCTCAGTAGTCATTATACATCGTGAAACAGCAGAATAGGACGCTCCGTGGAACTCACGGACTTCGAACGTGGTCAGGTGATTGGGTGTCACTTGTGTCAGAGCTCTGAACGCGAGATTTCCGCACTCCTAAACATCCCTAGGTCTACTGCTTCTGATGTGATAGTGAAGTGGAAGCGTGAAGGGACATGCACTGCACAAAAGCGTACAGGCCGATCTCGTCTCGTTTCGTCTGTTGACATTTGAAGAGGGTCGTAAAGAGTAATGGGCAGACATCTATCCAGACCATCACACAGGAATTCCAAACTAAATCCACTCCAAGTACTATGGCAGTTAGGTGTGAGGTGAGAAACCTTGGATTCCATGGTCGACCGGCTGTTCATAAGCCACACATCCCGCATGAAAATGCCAAACGACGCCTCGCTTGGTGTAAGGAGCGTCAACACTACACGATTGAACAGCGGCAAAACGTGTGGAGTGACGAATGACGGTACACAATGTGGTGATCCGATGGCAGGGTGTGGGTATGGCGAATGCCCGGTGAACGTCATCTGCCAGCGTGTGCAGTGCCAACAATGAAATCCGGAGGTGGTGATGTTATGGTGTGGTCGTGTTTTTCCTGGAGGGGCTTGCATCCCTTGTTGTTTTGCGTGGCACAATCACAGCGCAGACCTACATTGATATTTTAAGCACCTTCTTGCTTCCCACTGTTGAAGAGCAATTCGGAGATGGCCATTGCATCTTTCAACGCGATCGAACACCTGTTCATACTGCAGGGGCTGTGGCGGAGTGGTTACACGACAATAACATGCCTTTAATCGACTGGTCTGCACAGAGTCCGAACTTGAATCCTATAAAACACCTTTGGGATGTTTTGGAACGCCGACTTCACCGACCTACATCGATACCTCTCCTCAGTTCCACACTCCGTGAAGAATGGGCTGCCATTCCCAAAGAAACCTTCCAGCACCTGATTGAAAGGATGCCTGCGAGAGTGAACGCGATCATCAAGGGTAAGGTTGGGCCAACACCATATTGACTTCCAGCAATAACGATGGAAGGCCCCACGAATTTGTACGTCATTTTCAGCCAGGTGTCCGGATAATTTTGATCACCTAGTGTATCATATGCGGGATGTATACTACATTTCATACTAAATAGACATTTCTCCATTCAGTGCTTCCTGTGACCAGTATAAATTATTTTTACTGTTGGGGATTGTGATAGTGAGAAAAGCCATTTTTATTTCTGTAGATTTATCTAAACAAATACATTTGTGTGAGGACGTATGTATGAGTGGAAGTTTATGTGTTGAGGATATATGTGTGTACCTTGGGATGAAAACTACAAAGCTCTCGTATCGTTCCGTGATATATAAATTCTTTCCCCATAAAACAAAAGAATTAGCCACCTTAGTTTTAACACGCACTAGGCACCCTGCACGTTAATTCTCTAAAGTGTGGATCATAACTTGTCGTGCAATGGCCTAAGACTGGCGCCTGCGGACAGTACCTTCCGCATCCTCTACCTTCCTCCACATTTGACGTGCAGGTGTCAGCACGCAGTTTTTAGGCTAGAAACCGCTACTTCTTAATCAGGTAACTATACACTTGGTCTCTAATGATCTTACTGTATCGGACTTCACACCAAAAGAAAATTCTGTCTCAGTATCGCAGATCGAATGCTCCTACGGTCTACACATATAATAGGCGATACGGGAACGGTTCGTTCGACTACTTACTACCATATAACAATGAACACTTATTGCTTTCCCTACTACGTATAGTAAATAGGGGAAGTATTGCATTCCACCCAAAAATTCGATACCGAGATTTCACCGGAAATACATGTTTTGAGGCCTCCTGAATCCAAAAAATGAATGATTTTTGGAAACATGTCCATGAGTGTGTCTGTGAACAGCATAACTCAGAAACCGAACAGTCGGATAAACAGCAAACTTGATATTTAGGATCACTATCTTTCAGAGATGCGACATGAAGGTTTTCAAGAGAATCCCCCCACCCCAGATTACCCCTTACATGGAACATTTTTCGAAAATTTTTATTTTCTCAAAAACGTTCTAACGGGTTTGATTAAAGTATTATATGTTTAAGAACATTTTTATGGCAAATAAAATGAATATCTGGAATTTTCTGGGAATGTCTCCAAAAGTATACATTATGAACGACTTTTGCATAACTGGTAAACCATAAGAGATAGACAAAATGTTACCACTCAAAAAATGTATATCGCGTTAAAATACACAATTTATGCCATATACATTTTTTTTGTTGAGTGAACCATTTTCGAGATATGCTTGTTATTCCCTTAAAATTTTTAATACTTATACTTTTTCTCAAATGGGAATTCGTTATTCATTTTTTTGTGTTGCATATGCATAGAGTATTAATCTGTGGCAAAGAGAATGGTGCTGCACCTAGCAACCAGCTATTAAGAGATATTCTATACTTAAAGGCTACTGTAATTTCTACATTGCCCTTGCAAATACAAAACAAGGGGAACATAGTAGGCCTTAAGCGTTAGTCAAATAAAATGTAATTCTCTTTGCATGTCAAAAGATCGTTTCTGCAAATGTTTATCTCGATTAATATGAAATAGATGGAGAATAAGAGTTTGTAAGAATATTTTGTATAAGAGTAGAGAAACTCATGTGAGTGTAACATATCAGATTTTTTCAAGTAACGAAGCATTAATGTGTTGCAAGGTAGGATGCATGTAGGTTCCTACATCATAATTATGTGCAATTTTCGGTCGTATATCGTTTACAAGATATTAATTACATATTTTAAATATTAGAATACTTAGTGTTATTTTTAGAACTGCCCTGAGAATTGTATTAAATTCTACTTCCAACATTGCTCTCTTAAAATCATATTGCTTCTTGTTCCACGTGCCACCTATAGCATTATCGGCGGCTTTGCCACTGGAAACAAATTATGTTATTTAGTTCTTATCCTTGGGTTATATTTTTTTAGGTTTAAACTTTCACACACACACACACACACACACACACACACACACACACACACACACACACACACATGCATATTCACGCTTTCAATCATTCGCCGGATTCTTAACGACGCAGAAAAGATTCCCTTCTAGCTGGAAATCGAACTTGAGACTTTTGGTTTCAAAAACCAAAACTTTTTATCACTCAATCACGGAAATACTAAATAACTTATTATAATGCTAAAACAGAAAATGTTGTATTTAGAATTATATTGCGATTATCTTATTAAGACTAGTCTACCTTTAGTACTACTTTCGAACAATAAAACGGAAGGAAACATTGAATTTCCAATGAGTCATGTCTCTATATCGCTATCAATTTATCAGTTTATGATCTGTCTAGCCTTTTTTTCTGTTCAAACCCAATATAAAAGAAAAATACCTAAGATTTGTAGCGTTTTAATGATGGCAAAATGTAGTTGGTAGCAATATAACCTGTTGTAACAACAAGGTGGATCAATAAAGCTACCTCAGCTTTCTTCAAGTTTCCCTTGTTATAGGTCGATAGCGATTATTAGGTGGTTCTTCTATCAGGAATTTCCTGTCCGTCACTTCCTGTTCCGATCATTTTGTTCATCTGGTCCACCTCTCATATGTTTTAGGGCTGCGGGACGGTGTGGTTTGTGCTGTGTTAAGATTTCTCCCTGAGGTTTAGCTGGTGCCCCTTCCTGCGCAGGCAGGATCGCCGGCCTCATAAGTGGTGTAATTCTAGAATCGTTAGGGATCCTTTCCTTGCTTGCGCGCATCATTCTTTGGGCCTGGTCGTCTTTCGAGTCTCGCCTTCATCCTTTCCTCACATAAGAAACAAAGGGCCTACTAGTGGCCTATGTGCAGAGCTGAGGTTCCTGTGACTGGGGGTCCCCTCCGCCTATTATCCGACTATCCACTGTTCTTGTTTAGCTGGTGGACTTGAGGGATTATAGACAGGACGGCGAGCTGACTTTCAACCGGTATACAGGACTTGGGAGTAACGTTAGTAGCAGGCTAGAAAGTCCCTCGTGAGAAACACTGCCTTCTGATTGGTTAATAATTATTATGGCTGTAACATGAGTATCATTACAACTAGAAGATTATTTTTTTACTATCTTGTCACCGATTTGGCCTTAGAACATAAATCTGGAGAGATAGCGCACGATTATTCTTTATATAGACAACCATCCTCATCCGTCACTTTAACTCTTTATCAACATGGGAAGCAGATTGTCAGTCTAAAACACTATTAGAATGTTTTGCAAAATACAGAGAAAGAGAGAGGCTCGTGATCAAGTTCCTTTTAGATTCCTTTCATATGTGTCCTTAAGAATTTGAGGCAATATTTGATATCATAACATGCTGAGAATGCTAGAGTGATTATAGTATAAATTAATATTATTGCACATACATAATTTTAGATGTTTGTTAGCCATAAGGATTGTTAGGAAATAAGTTTGCACGGCCTAACTGAAACTGACAATAGAAGTGTGTAACAATAAACCGAGGGGGTGAGTTGTTTGTCACTAAGAAAAGAAAGCCGAAATTGACGTCAGGGCAGCGTGCCCTTTTTAGAAATGGAGGGATTCAGATTCAGATTTGTTTATTAATAAATGTGGCCTGGTGCCGGTACAAGTGGCCCGGCTGGGAATATCTGCCCTAGTGCATATATGTCCGTAGAAGTGATTGGCTGACCAAACCAGACGCTAAAGTTGGCGCAATTTGGTAACCAATAGCAACTTATTATAATGTTTAGGGAATTCGAGGTGAAGGAGTATATATTCTTGAGCCATAAGCAAGTGTCGCACAGTTCTGAAGAATCTCTCACGAGGTGCACGTCGCAGAGTTAGTTACAAAAATGTAAATTACGCGAAGTAATTATTGCGCGGCAACTAAAACGATTGTATTTACATTCGAAAATATCACAGTTTCAGTCAGGCGTGTATAAATATTAAATATGTCAATTATTAATTAAGCGTGACGGCAATAAAACTCTAGATTCAAATATTTTTATCAGTGTTATCTTTTAGTAACAACTCCTTTCCGTTTACACACCCTGTTTAGAGACACGTGCTCGACTGAGTTATAATAGCTAGCCGGAGGACAAAGAACCGAAATTTAAAAAGCTAATTAAACAATAAGCGCCCAACAAATAAGATAACACAAGTCATCTGAGAACTGCACAAATTTAGGAATGTGTAGACATATTTTATTATAAAGATTTTTTTTAATGCTGTTGCGTTGAAAGTATTAAAGGGATATACATACTGAAGGGACGTTTTATTTTGTTTCAGGAGGCACGGGGAAAGAGGCCCTTCAAGATATGGGACAGTTGGCGTAACGTCAGGAAAGGTCTTGTGGTCAGTAGCTTTGAAGAACTTGTAGTCAGAGGTAAGTATGCATAGCACATTCTTCCATTAAGCTACCAGTGTTTGCTTTATACTTAGTAGATCAGGTCTGAACAATTGTCTGGATAAGGTTTATTCCAGAGCTTTTACTTTTCATCACTTTAGGAAGACAAAGGAATCAGCAATTTGTAATATTTAGTTCCGTCGTCAGCTTGGCTCATAAAATAGTTCGCTTTAATCACTGTAGTATTTACAGTAGTCATTGCGTTATTGTCATTGGTAGCTTTTACGCGTGGAAAAATGTAGTTTGCAGAGTGTGTACTAAATGTATTTTCTGATAGAAAGTATTGAATTTCAACTCATATTCTGTATCCTAATATCTAAACCCACCGCTGATATTGTAATAGTGTAACGGAGAAGATCTCAAGAACGTATTGTTTACTTTCATTGGCTACAGGTAAAACAGTTGAAGATCGATATAAGAATATTATTGTGACTTATGGACTTCAAGAATCTACCCACTGATTGTTTCTACTTCATTAGGAATATGCTCATCAGATTATGCATTGTAAGTATTATTGCAAATCAGTTCACAAATTGGGCACCTAAGTTCTCGATCGAGTAGTTGAATACGGGAGAGATATACGTTTCAGTATTTATTTATGCATTTTATTTGTTTACTGTTTCTGCACTGAGGCAGTTCCATTCAATGTACGACGCACCCACATGCGTGCGTTCTCAGACAATTTCCAAATGCAAAGTTTCGCTCAGAGACAGATGCCAGATTGATGTTGACTCTCCGAAAGCTTAGAAATTTTCTTGCACATAATTTTCCTGTAAGTGACGTTGAGTATATTTACCGCAGAATGCAATGATAACCTCTATAGGAGATCTCAGATCTCTTAGCACAAATACTACAGAGGAATCTAACCTGATATTTTGAAATGGAGAAAAAATGTTCACTAATGCACAATTCAGACGCCAATAATCCTTGAACATGTGGACTTGACGAACCTTTCTGTTAGCTGGCATAAATAACTTTTGATTACCAACTTAAACCCTATGGAAATTGTAGCTTTAATATATGGAATATAGCTACAAAGTGAGTTGCAATCAATGTGTAGTACCAGAGTTGCAGGACACCCCAATTCATGGTCTGCAAAAGGATGTGACTGAAAGATGAAAAAGATATTGCTTAATAGGCAGATTGGAAAGAAAGGTACCGTCCCATGATCAACACTATTTCCGGATGTAACCCTTCTGAATCTTGCTTAAGGCTGGTTCACAACCGCCCGAGAACGGTAACCAGAACGGAAACGAGAACGGGAAGCAATGCACCATGCAATATATTGGTTCACAACAGCCCGGTAACGAGAACGGGAATACATATCGATCACAAAGTGAAAGTCGATTTTGCGCATTGGGATTTCATTTGTTTTTAACTGCCCAATGACATTTTTTCACCTACTTCCAATTTAGCCAAGTCAAAGTCAAAATTCGTAGAGTAAACATTATCTAAATGTATATCCATTACATTTCCGATCCCTCTAGTTATGCCAAGCTTTCGTTCCTTTATTTAATGGCATATATTAAAATTGTGTATTGTTCTTTTTTCATTTCCAACGGTTTTTGCTGTTGTTTGTAGCTTTTGACGTTGTTTTTTTTAGGTAATAGCCAGTTTTGAGTTGCATATAAACAAACTACAAATGACCCCTTTATCAGAGGAAGTCGGGATGAGGTTAGGAAGCAAATTTACTACTAATTCCTTCCACTTTCATGTTTCCAGCTTGCGACTATAGTGAACACTAGTGGCTGTTTCATATCACGGCCGCCTAAAACAACCTCTAGAGTGAAGAGTCTAATATGCACAATAGGGATCTAATATGCCGTGCCCGGGAACGAGAACGAGAAAGTTAAAAGTTGGGCAACTCTTCTTTTCCGTTCCCGGGGCCCGGGAAGGCTTCCCGTCGGTTGTGAACATTCCCATTTGAATACATGTATTTGAACTTTCTCGTTCTCGTTCTGGTTACCGTTCTCGTTGGTTGTGAACCGGCCTTTAAGCTTGTCGTATGATTTCAAAAGGTAGGCGTCCTCCTAAACTATTACAGAAGTCTTATACATCATACTCGTACATCTCAAACAAAACAGTCAGGGGTAGTGACCCTGGAGCTCTGGAACTAGTGTCCCTCTGCCAAAACATTTAATTTAAATTAGTTTCCAGGAGCATTTGCATCAAACTTATAACATAACAATATGACTGGCCACGTAAATCAATCTCTAAAACTCCCACATTATTATGCCTACTTATGTCTTAGTAAGAGGGTAGATAATTCAGCATCGAGTCGTAAAACTTAATGCACGTTATGATTAATGCGTTTTTCAGGTTGATGGAGATTTCCAGACAAAATCTGGAGCATCTGCCTCACCATGTACGAAGTGTTGTCCCTTTGCGACCAAACCGTGCTTTTCGGACATCGGTTGCTCTCGTAAAATGAATAGTTCGCTGACCTGCACCATATCCTACGCGTTTTTGTATGTTTTTCTTCTAATCATTCTGTAAGACAGAGCAAGTCTTGCGAAGTTTAGGCTCTTGTTAATGAACACCGCCAGTTACTATGCCCAATTAATTAACTTTTGCACTTATTTTAATCTTCTATGGCGCTTCATTAATCGGTATCCCACTTTATGCTATTAAGAGTGAGAAAACTTGACTATACTAACCAAACGTTTCTTAGTTCCTGCAGCCGAATGTATGGACTAGGTGGCCCACCTGCGCCGTATTTGACGTGTGCAGATAACCCTTCGTGGCTAAAATAGTTGCATAACTCAACGGGGTAATTCTAAGTAAACACAGGTCAGTTGAGAGCTAGCGCATTAGCAAAACACTCTACTACTACTGCTACTACTACTACTTCTACTACTACTTCTACTACTACTACTACCCTTACCACCACCACCACGACCACGACCACCTTACTACTACAGCGGTTCTCAGAAACGTCCATATGGATACACGGAGACGGTTGAAATAACGTATCAATCAACAGGGGCAAAATTTCGAATGCCTATTCAAAGAGCGAAGTCAGCATAACAGTAGCGTTCAATGATGATAATAGTAACAATAACATTTATAATAACAAGCGAAAAATGGTAGTGAAACACTGCGTGCTCTTATGTTTGTTGCTTATAGTCTGTAATATTGCACAAGAAAAGCGACAACACAATTAAGAAGATAGCTATTGGCGGATGTGGATAGGTCAAATAAAGACATTTTAATTATTTGTCAGTCTGAAAAGTAAGTTTATTCCCTCGAAAATAAAGCCTGCGTAACTAGAGTGGAAAATATTCTAAGACCTTTTCGGTCTATTTTTATCTATCATCACGGACGGTACACTCTAGTGTAAGGGTCTGTTTTTGTCTATCATTACGGACTGTACATTCTATTGCAAGCCTGGGAAGTGCCTCTCAATGAGCGCGATCCGCTCATCGTCCTTGCTGATAATAAGCAAGAGGACTAGAACAAAGTTGGGCTGGCACCAGTCGGTATGGCACCTGTCTGCTGCGAGAGGGGTCCCGAATTCGATTCTCGGCGGGGTAGTAGTTTTTCTCGCCAAGATTATTCCCTATCCTCCCCAATCGGGAAGTGTGAATGTGTGCATGTGTGTGTGTGTGTGTGTGATCTAAGATTAAAGCCCAAAGTTCACTAGAAACCAAGAGACAAGCGAATAAGAGTTAACACCATTGCCTATAGGCAAATAATATGTTCCAAAGCAAAGGCCGCCGATAAGACCATTGTAGTTAAAGGCGGGGTATAAATGGAACTTAAAAAATGAAGAAGAAGCTCGCTCAGGCTAATTCACCAGTGGCGCTTGTTTTTCACCTGTATTTACCTGGAATTGCCCCGTTGAGTTCTGCAACTCTTTTAACGCATGAAAGGATATACAGCGGAACTATTTAAGTTGGAACTGTACAATATCTCCAAAACTAAGCGTTGTAGAAATAAATGCCTTTAATAAAAGTTGTTTGATATTATAGGGGAAAGTAAATGCCATTAGTCGTATTTTGTTTGAAGGACGTTATGATGGTCATTTTAGGGTCGTACAAAATGTAGGTTCCGATTTAAAAAAAATTAATTTACCCTGAAATGACCATCATAATGCCTCCAAACAAAACATGGCTAATGGCATTTACTTTCCCCCAAAATATCAATTTATCTTTCTACAACGCTTAGTTTTGGAGATATTGTACAGTCCCAACTTAAATGGTTCACCCTGAATATATACACTTGGAAATACGGCACGATTGGGTATCTGATATGTGTGTGCGCGTGGTTGTTTTTTTCTATCATTGGAAAGAGGAAATCAATCAATGTTCTAAAGAACTAATTAAGTACTCAATTGTTTTTTAAGAATTATACCAGGATGGACAACCTAATGAAGGAAAATGAGACGAATGTAAGAGAATGGTATTGCACTGAAGGAACTGCACTTGGGGAGAAAGCTATTGATTAATTGATTGATTTATGAATAACCAAAGATGTATTAGAAACAAAATATAGACACCAAATTTAACATAATATTCATTAGCAGTGGTAGTCCCAGCATGCCATAGATTTGCTTGGCAATTTTTATCTTGGCGAGTATACCGTAGTTTGCTGATGGAAAATAATAACAATAAATAATATGTGCTCTTGAATACCTTCTGCATTCTGAAGAAATTTATTTTTACGTTATTGTTATTTGCCCCACGCTTTGGGAGCCAATTTGAAGAAGATTATTTGTTGTATTGTTATTTTTACGTTGTTTGCCCCACGCTTTGGGAGCCAATTTGAAGATGTTTGCTTCACGTATGGAAAGCCAATTTGAAGTAGGAGTTGTATTGTAGTTCAACTGTTGGGGAGCCGAACTTGAAGTAGTAGCAACCGCACGTATGGTACCCGGTAGCCTTCGTCCCAAAAATTTAAAAATATTAACTTTGTAATTTGACTGTTTCTTTAAATATTATATATATTTATGTTCGCCTCGGCTGCGTCAGTATTATTGTTACAGACATGTTTCTCTTTGCAGGGTTGTGGTGCGACTGAAGAATGTGTAGGCTTACACAGATTATAATTTTTAATTCACTCCTTTTTTATTAATGCTTGACACGATTTAAATAACACCTCACTGATATAGAGAGCTGTGAGATTCTTTTATTAATTACTTGCACTTTTTAAACACTTAAACTATTTTCTCACACAAAATACATATTAAATTTCTCGATGACGCATCTCACGTTTGATTAGTAACACTGTCTGCTAGCAACGCGTCCAGTTATGAGCACTGTCTACAAGCAACTGCCTTGATTTCTAGCGCCTAAATGTGTAAATTTCTGTATTTCAAGTCTTTGATTGGCTGATCCTAGTCCAATAGAATAACTTCATTTAACTAAAGCTTTTTCTGGTTGTTGATTGGCTATTTTATAAACTGTCATAAAAATTACATTATTGTTGCTCCAAGAATGACCAGTAGCATTATTACACTTTCTTACTCATTATTGCCTCAAGGTTACCTCATTGTTAGCAACTTTTAACCTACTATTCTGACAACTCCTACATTATTAAATTACGTAATATATTCACATAACATTATTACATGTATACAATAATATAAACATATACAATGACTTTTTATATATTGTTACATATACACATTGCTTTAAGGCGGGCTATTATATTTTTTATTATATAATTTGACTAAAATAATTTAAGTGTTAAAAATACTGCCTCAAATCATAAGTACACGACATTTTAAGACAATACTTGTAGTAAGTAACCGGAAAAAAGTAGAGAAATAGCGCTTGCAAGAAGAGACCATATCTTTCCAATGCTGCAGTGGTTCTTCTTTCTCTTCCTGTATTTTTTTTTTTTTTTTTTTTTTGGCAATATATCTGTCTGATCTCACACTAACGAAAACGCTGCCATGCGTAAAATGTTTCAATTATACACGGTTAGTTAACAATCCCGCACTGCCTTAATACCAAATAGCTTTTGAAGCATGTGGTTCAGTGGAATGAGACTCCCTGTTTCGGGATAACCGAGTTTTGAAAAACAAACCAAAAAAAAGGTATCTTACCGACTTTTTGGATTTCGGTTTAACGGAAGTACTAAAATTCTATGACTCTAAATGAAATACCGAAAATATTTATTTTTCAAAAAGTACCCACACTAGATACTCCAGTACAAATTCGTTGGTAAATCAAGAAAACAGAAGTGTATGAAATAACAAAGTAATAAAAAGCTACTTCCTTAACAAAACAAAGCTATCTCAAACTGTTAGCTCTTAGCTGCTTGACAATGTGCCACTCTATCTTAGAAAGCATTTAAGGAATAACCCAGGAAAATGTTGCATCACTTCTACTTTGTGGTGTTCCAGATCTAAGTTTTTGGGTTTTTCTCAATACCTATACTACTAAATCCAATGTTCCCACAAAACAAGTTCAAAGGCGATACATCCAGATTTAGTGTTGGACACTCTATGTGACCTCTCCTACCAATCCATCGTTGTGGAAGAACCTGGTCTAAGTGCTGACGAACATTTTGTCCAAAGTAAACTGGAACTCCATCTTCTTATATGTCATCTCCATCTCCATCTAGATATGTCATCTCTGTGTGTCTGATGATTGATGATGTGGAAAAAAGTTTGCCATGTTCGGTGCTACTTGATTTAGAAACAAATCCAGGAGTCCATTAGCGTTTAGTGTTTCGTTAAAGAAGGGAAGGCCAATATAATGGTCACTAACTACACCAGTCCAAAATTACGTTTCCGTGGACACTATCTGTGGTTCTCCTCCATGTTGGTCGTCCTCCGTGGTGTAGTGGTTACCATGCTAGCCTCTGGTTCCCAAGGTCGCGGGTTCACACCCGGCTGAGGGCGATGGATTTTTTCGGGCGTAAAAATCCTTAGCATGGCCTCCTTTGGAAGGGAAGTAAAGCCGGTGGTCCCGTGTCGTAGATTTACGGCACGTGAAAGAACCTCAAGCCTGATAATCAGACCTCTGGAGCAAAATTACCGGTCTTTCACGCCCAATATGGAATGGGACGCTAAGGAACACAGTAGTTAAAAAGCGTCCATAAATACAACTCAATTTAATTTTCGATCATTTTGAGTTTACGTCTAATCCATATCGGCAGGTTTGTTTGTTAACAAATCCATTCAGGCAAAATGTGGCTTCATCAAAAAAGAAAACTAGATTTTTGTTAATGATTCTATCATTTATTCACAGAACTACATTCTTCTATTGGGAGTTTCTGCAAAAATTTAATTCTATAGGATGTTGCTTGGAAATGTTAAGTATTTTCACAGCGGAAGTTTGGCTTATATTGGATTCTAGCGTCAAATTTGTAGTAGAAACTTTTGGAATTTCATGATCGCAGAAGAGAAAATGCAGTGACTTTTCGGGCGACCTAGGTCCTTTATGCTTCCAGTGTTATTAAATCTTCTTACGATCCTTGAGCTCTCTTAGGTCAGTGGCAGAGAGTTAGCGCACCATCCCTGAACTCACGTGGAATTGCATTGTAATCTAGAGCCATTAAACAAATCCGCCTCCGCTCGATGAGATCGTTGCTTATCTATATAGCCAACCATAATTACAATTAAAATTCTTTCACTTTCGCTCAATATCAATTAGAATTCTTAACTCTCTAGATGTCAGATTCGATCCCTTAAATAAAATGTGTCTGCATTAACATGTTTCCATGGATAAACAATGAACAATCAACGCACACTAAACAAAACAAGTATTATTCGTTAAATCTACACTTTTCTGTTTTCTTGATTTCTCGTAGCAACAATGAAGCATAGACAGTGGGCACCTTTTGAAAATTTCTTAATAAACATTATTCAAAAAATCTGATGTGTTACACTCACATGACTTTCTCTACTCTTGTACAATCTAATTTTACAAACGCCTATTCTCCATATGCTTCATGTTAATCGAGATATCGAGATGTCAATCTTATTGATAATTTTCTTGTAGATGCAAGCGGAATATGGTAAGTTTTAAGCGATAGTCAAATATTTTAACGCTGGTTGCTGTGGCGCATTCCATTCTCTTTGCATGTCCAGGACATAAAAAAATGAATAACGAATTTGAGAAAAAGTATAAGTATTGGAAAATTTAAGGAAATAACAAGCAATATCTCGAAAACGGTTCACTCAACAAAAGAAATGTATATGACATAAGTTGTGTATTTTAATGCGATCTACATTTTTTGTGTAGTAAACTTTTGTCTATCTCTTATGGTTTACCAGTTATGCAAAAGTCGTTCACAATGAAGAATACATTTGGAGACATTCCCAGAAAATTCGAGATATACATTTCATTTCTCATGACATTATCTTAAACATATGATATTTTCATCAAAATCGTTAGAGCCATTTTTGAGAAAATTAAAATTTTCGAAAAATCTTCCATGTAAAGGGTAGTCTGGGGTGGGGGAATTTTCTTGAAAACCTTCGTGTCGCATCTCTGGAAGATACTGAACCTAAATACCAAGTTTGGTGCTTATCCGATTGTTCGTTTTTGAGTTATGCTGTTCACAGACACACACAGACACACACACACACACACACACAAACACAGACACACACATGGACATGTTTCCAAAAATGCTTTTTTTTGGTTTCAGGAGGTCTCAAAACGTGTATTTCCGGTGAAATCTCGGTATCGAATTTTTGGGTGGAATACAATACTTCCCCTACTTACTATACGTAGTAGAGAAAGTAAAAACTCTTGATCAGCTATACAGATCGTTCGGATATTTTCATTACAAACTTATAAGATTCTTAAGGAGGACTATACGGACGACGTTGATTGGGAACCATTTCCAGAAATGAACTTTTGCTTGCTACTGATCATGTTTTTAAATTTTCTACAATTGCTAGACGAACTAAAATAAATTCCTTTCCTGTGACTCCGTTAAGTGCATTTCTAATAAGTCAACGCTCACTAATGTTTAATGATGTCCAATGTCGAGGGAAGAAACAAGCAATGTTCTAAGTAAATTTAACAACGCGTTTTCCTTGCCTTAAACCTACATAATCCACACAAACAGCTCTTCGATACTCGAACACCAACTCTTTCACACACTACAACTTTGAATCGCATTTTGTCACATTCGTTAAGTAATTCATGGCATTTACTTAATCTCTTGACCATCAGATTATCTATACGTCTTCCCAGCAAAAGGTAGAGCGGAATTAATAATGTCAACCTAGCTTAACCATTTTTGATCATATTGTATTGCGAAGTTTACCAGTAGAGACAAACTTGAGGATATTACTCTTTCAGCCATCAAAAGCGGGAGATTAAACACGTTTAGATTTGAAATAGCTGCACTGTAGCATGGAAACTGTAGGATTACAGTTCCTGCTCCAAAGGTTCATTCCCCTCTTGAAAACCCAGGAGTTTGGGAATTTCCGGACATCGTGTATAAAAGAAGCTTTGTATTTTACAAAAAAATTGTACTAAGTTATACTACGTTATTGGTTTTCCTTGAAAGAAGAAGTGTTTATATGGGCGAAAACCAAGATAAATATCCATTTATATTTCATATACTTTCATTGAAAAAATCTAAAATGAGACTGTTACCAATATCGACAATCCAAAATACAAAACTCAAAAAAGGGGAGTTTTGTGAGTATATCATTTAATAAAATCTTGTGAAGATATGGTGTACTCTTTATAATACTAGCATGATTAGTTGAATAAAAGAAGTGTCCTCTTTTCCTTTTAAAGCGGGTTGAAACCGCATGTTTATAAATTGAGCCGGCCGCCGCAGCTCGCGCACCTACCAAAACAGCAATAATATCTCTGCAACTGCCTCACGTTCTCATAGATGCAGTTACAATTACAATAATAGTAAGTACATGCTATGTGATAACACACTCAGTAGGACATTTAGAAGGCGCGATTTGAAACACCATTACCAATTTAAACTATCCCACAAGAGAAACCGTGCGAAGACTTGTGAACAAATTTAAAGGAAAGGGATCTATTGTCTATAGAAAAGGAAGAGTAAACAAGCAATATCTTGAGAAGAATCTGGATGAAATAGAACGTTTAGAACGCCGTTATCGAAAATCTCTTTAGCAGCTTTAACAGCAAATGGACGTATCTACGAGGTCAGCATGGCGTGCTACCAAGATATTGTCCAGTAATTCCTAATACGTTATCAACAGAGACAGTTAAATTTCTGTAATTGGATTTTGCGAAATGTCAATGATAAGAGTACTTGACTCAAACTTAATATGGTGCACAAAGCACCTAAGATGAAAAACGTATGTTTTTGAGGGTGTACGGATACTTTTGATCGCATAGTGTATATTTTTTGAACAAACAATAAATCCAACCGATGTTGAATGTAAATCTGAATATTTTTTGAACAAGACTCTAATAAAGCATTACAGCTTATTACTCATTAAATTTAATTCAGGTTCATTTTAATATAGGGCAGCAAGTAAACGATTGTGGCCCCTATGAACCCTGATTTAACTGTATGCGATTCTTACTTATGGGGGAACTTCAAAAATAAAGTGTATGCAAAAAACCTCCATACATTGGAATAACTAAAAGAAAACATCAGGCGAGAAATTCACTCAAATTCGGATATTTAACTCTGAGGTGGAAATGAAAACTTCTTGAGAAGATGACAGAAATGTGTAGATAGAGGACAGTTCCAACATCTCTTATGGTAAGGCATGTGTTTATCATCATTGTAGTTATAATTGTACGACAACGTGAAGCAGTTGCGGGGATATTATAACTGTTTCGCGGAGATCCGAGCTGCGGCGGCCGATCCCCGATCCGCCGTGCGGTGGCCACAGAGTGAAAAAAAAGCAATATAATAAAAATATTTTATGGCAATTTTCGGTTTTAGGTGATTACAAATGATAGGTTGCCTTGAAACTAAAAGCGGCATTTAGAAATTTTGGTTTGCTTGTATGTATGTATGTATGTATGTATGTATGTGCGTACCTGCGCACATAAGTATATACATATATTATCCTTTTACTCCAGAATGGCTAAACCGATTATTACGAACATTAGTATATACAACATAACCTAAGTTCCACTAGATAATAGGCTATGGTCCAGTCTTAATTACTTCCCACAAAGGGGATTTATGCTCTAGCACGCGCTCATAAACTTTAAATATCTCTTAATTTTGGCTTTTATGAAAATTTTTATATAAAAATTCTATAAGCATAGTTTTTTTATCAAATTGTACTGTTAATAAAATTTTGGTAATATAAATGTTTAATAACCTACACAAAATTTAATACTTAGATATGAAACCCGGTTTCTAAAGTTATAGTTATATTGTTATCCGTTTACTATAAATACGGTGCATTTTCGTATGCTTAAAAGACACTAAATTCTTCCTTCCTATGTTGCCGAATCGATTCTGATCCCGAATTGGGGATGCATACAAAATTCTGATTTTTGTTTATTTCTTTTTCTTGGGGTGTAGAATAATTCATGTAAATTTAAGCCTTTGATCCAGGAGCTCATTTGCACACTCGTTTCATACTTCCATTTTATTGCCTGGTATGATCTGCTTTGTTAAATAACGCTGAACGTATAAGATGGAGAGAAAGAAAGAAAGAAAGAAAAAAGAAAGAAAGAAAGAGAAAAATGCATGGAGGAACACAAGCAATAGTCATAACTATTGAATGAAATAAAAGATTCAATTTTGGAAGTACTACATTTAATAAAATATGCATATATCTTGCACAGTAAATAATCTCTGTGATTCATAATACTATGTTTTATTTTCTCCGTTAGCTGAACTTTAAAAGGAACAATTAATTATCGTTTTAATTTTTATAATATGTCAGAAATGTGAATATTGATGTTCACTGATTTTTCACTAATTTTGACTAATTTCTAAACACATTTTAATAGGGTGAAAACGATGAAAGAAAAGAAAAAAGGAAACCAAAAAAGAGCGACCTCAATAGCTAACGGCATAACACAAGCATAGTTGCAGGTTGTGCTTATTTATAATAAAACAATCCGAATGAATATTATTAATTATGGTAAGATTTTAAAAACATATTACCTTATAATGTAGCCATTTTAGCATATGTGTTTATCACATTGTTGCCTAGAGTCTATTTGACTGAGGGTCTATATCAACTTCCTTATAAGTCAGAAACAAGGGAAATGTAACCCCGTATATGTCATAAATGGAGGAATGAGTTAAAACAATAATTTGTGTAACTTTTATTTTAATATTGTTAGGAGCACTAATGTGGAAGAGCGTATAAACTTTTAGGCATAATTTGCAGGCTGCACTATGTGAAATGGGGGCGGGGCGCCACCCTGCAGGCAGGCTCCGTGTCGACTGTTCCTTATCTATTGATCCGACCATTGCCCCTCTCTTTCCCAAACATATGCGGAACCTCTCTCTGTCTCTTTTCTTCCTGCCTTCCTTCCTTCCGCGACCCACTTTTCACATACTTCTCAACCCCCTCCATTTAGGCACGTTCGCCATTCCCAAATGTGTTTAGTCTCCGCAGTTTAGATCAGTGCAATATGAGCCGCGAAACAGCTATTGCGTTAGAGAAATTAACTGTATGGTGCTTAAGCAAGTCTTTTTATATATTTAGGGGTCCGGTTTAATAGTACTACTACAGGGGTCGGTCCACTTACTATGCAGACCACATGTCCTAATTTGGTGAATATCTGTTACGGTTACATAATGTGAAACAATACCTTATGATGCATTTATGATGTATTTCTTTTTTAACTTGATTTCCCTATGCTCAGTTATAGTGTCTCAACATATATACGTACATACATATATACATCCATATATGCATACAGACATGCATACGTACACACATTTATTATTTAAGTAATTTTGAAGAGGTGAAGAACTTACATGTACTTTGTATGTGTGTGTGCGTGTGTGTGAGTGTTTGAGGGGGTGTAAATTTGTTCCTGCGCTTTGGCATAGGACCAAATGCGCCTTGGCATAGTGGTATGGAGTGCGGTGTTCTTATTCCCAGCCACGTAATGCGCATGGGTTCGAGCGCATCCATGCGGGCGTAGGTTTTCCGGTCTTGCAAAGGAACGGTGCCCACTCAGCATCGTGAGAAATTTGAGGAGCTACGATAGGCAGCGATCTGTATATCGTGGAAACCAACATTTCGGCTGGGGGAAGCATGGTGCTGGCCATATCATCTCCCCATTTCGGCTAGATGCCTTGAGTATATGGGCGTGAGGGCGGCAGTTCGGGTTGGTCGGTTCAGACCTGTGAGGGCTATCGTATTACAAATAATTATGAGAACCTTGTTTTCAAAGGCATTAAATCCAAACAAAATTCAACATTCAGAGATATAGTAGCACTTTTTGGAACCTACATCTACATGTGTCACATTGAATGCCAAAAGATACCACAGCACACGTATAACACGAATTAAATAAGCACACCAAACCAAATCCTTCATGCGTTTGATGCCAAAGTATACTAAATATAGTTATATAGTCAGATCCGCTTGGATGACCTGCCATTCTACATAAACTACGTGATCAAATGTATCCGGACACCTGACAGAAAATCACGTACATCGGAATGTTGGAAGTCAATATAGTGTTGGCCCACCCTTAGCCTTGTTGACAGAATTCACTCTAGCAGGCATACTTTCAATCAGGTGCTGGAAGGTTTCTTGGGGAATGGTAGTCCATTCTTCACGCAGTGTGAAACTGAGGAGAGGTATCGATGTAGGTCGGTGAGGCCTGGCACGAAGTCGGCGTTCCAAAACATCCCAAAGGTGTTCTATAGGATTCAAGTCAGGACTCTGTGCAGGGATGTTATTGTCGTGGAACCACTCCGCCACAGCCGTGCAGTATGAACAGAAGCTCGATCGTATGGAAAGATGCAATCGCCATCCCCGAATTGCTCTTAAACAGTGGGAAGCAAGAAGGTGCTTAAAATATCAATGTTGGTCTACGCTGTGATCGTTCCACGCAAAACAACAAGGGGTACAAGCCCCCTCCAGGAAAAACAAGACCACACCATAGCACCACCACCTCCGAATTTAACTGTTGGCATTACAGACGTCAACGTTCACCGAGCATTATACCCACACCCTGCCATCGGATCGCCACATTGTGTACCGTGATTCGGCACACCACACAACGTTTTGCCACTGTTCAATCGTGTAATGTTGACGCTCCTTACACCAAGCGAGGCGTCGTTTGGCATTTTCCTGCATGATGTGTGGCTTATGAGCAGCCGCTCGACCATGGAATCCAAGGTTCACGCCTAACTGTCATAGTACTTGAAGTGGATCCTGATGCAGTTTGGAATTCGTGTGTGATGGTTCTGGATAGATGTCTGCCTATTACTCTTTACGACCCTCTTTAAATGTCGGCGGTCTCTGTCAGTCAACACACGAGGTCGGCCTGTACGCCTTTGTGCTGTACATGTCCCTTCACGTTTCCACTTCACTATCACATCAGAAACAGTGGACCGACCTAGGGATGTTTAGATGTTTAGGAGTGTGGAAATCTTGCGTACAGAATTCTGACACAAGTGACACCCAATCACCTGACCACGTTCGAAGTCCGTGAGTTCCACGGAGCGTCCCATTCTGCTGTTTTACGATGTCTAATGACTACTGAGGTCACGGATAATGAGTACCAGGCAGTAGGTGGCAGCACAATGCACCTAAGATGAAAAACGTATGTTTGTGGGGGTGTCCGGATACTTTTGGACACATAGCGTGGAAGTACTGAATTTATCTATTTATCTACAATGGTCTTTTTGCCGGTGTTTTCTTTGTAACATAGTATTACCTATAGGCAAGGGTGTTAACTCGTATTCTTTGTCGTTCGATTTCTATTAAACTTTGGGTTTTAATTATTAGATCGCGTATCTAACATTGTTTGTAAGAGAATATGACTTAAGAGATGCCAATGTAGTTTATAATGATGAAGTAATATAAACGCACTGGATAAATATTTTAAATAATACTGTTTAAATAGTATTATTTTTCTGTCACAATATATTACCATTAGAATAAGTTAATAATTAGTTCCAGTATGTTGGTACTATAAATGGGAATACCTTTTCTTTTAATATAAGTAAATATAACAATTATTTTTCTTTTGACGTTGTTATATCATTTTTCTTCCCATTTGTCATATCTAATATTGTAAGAGAAGACGACGTAAGGACGCCGATGTAGTTCATTTTGATGTGTTTTTTATGAACTAAGGGATTGCACATATTATTTTCTGTCACACACATTATTATTAGCATTAGGTTCTAGTCAGTTCTAATATGTTTATGTTCTTAATGACAGCATCTTTATCCAGAAGCCCAACCGCGCCGATGTGTATAAATCCCTTGTGTGTTAAAGGCGTTGCAGAACCTAACGGGGTAATTCCAAGTTAACACAGGAGGGTGGGTAACGGGCAATTTAGCACGAGCAAGAGTTTTCTTTTTAATGTTCCTTTTATTTCCCGTCTTTAACTACAATGATCTGATCGGCAGCCTTTCCTTTGGAACATATTATTGCTTATAGGCAATGTGTTTTTGGGTTTTTAGTAAACTTTGGACTTTAAACATTAGATCACACACACATTCACACTCTCATCCATACTTCCAAATTCTGGGGAGGGAATAATCTTGGCTACAGACCCCAACCGGGAATCGAACTCGGGACCCCTCGTACAGCGGACAGGTACCATACTGGCTGAGCTACGGGGCTAGCCGAACTTTGTTCTACTCCTCTTGCTTATCAGCAAAGACGATAAGCGGATCGCGCTCATTGACAGGTATTTACCAGGCTTACAATAGAGTGTACAGTCCGTTATGATAGACAAAAACAGACCCTTGCACTAGAGCACTCTTCCTCTGATGATAGATTAAAATAGACTGGAACGTCTTAGAATATTTTCCACTTCAGTAACACAGCCTTTATTTCCGAGGGAATAAACTCACCTTTAGACTGACAAATAACTAAAATGTCTTTATTTGACCTATCTGCACCCGTCCATAGCTACTTTAAATTGTGTTTACATTGTTCTTGTCTAACATTATGGACTGTAAGCAACAACCATGAGAGTACCCAGTGTTTCACTGTCATTTTTTTCGCTGGTTATTATAAATGCTATTGTTACTATTATTAACATCATAATCGAACGGTACTGTTATACTGACTTCGCTCATAGGATAGGCGTTCGAAATTGTTCTCCTGTTAATTGATAGGATGTCTCAACCGTCTTCGTGTGTCCATATGAACGTTTCTGGACTTATCAACAAAGTAGAAATAATTTAAAGGCAATGTTATCTGATACCTGTTAACGTAACTAAAAGGCTAGAAGAACAAATTCAAAATTTGATGACAACCTTTAACTTTTCATACCCTTAAATTTTTTCTAATGTAGTTTTCGTACTTTTTGGAAAGAAGGTTCGTATTGAATTTTAGACAGTGTATTTCTGGTCCTGGTGCCAGAAATATTGCAAAGAAACACCTCTTACTTATGCTAGTTGCATTCCACCAAAACATGTTGTATGCATATTTCACCGGAAATGGATATTTTGAGATTCCTGAACTAAAAAAAATCGGATGTGTTACACTCACATGACTTTCTCTACTCTTGTACAAACTATTTTTGCAAACACTTGAGAAGGTGTTTGCTTATGTAATTTTTTTTACGTAAATTATTTAGCTTCTTGTTTGCGAAGCCAATTTGAAGAAGTATTGTTCTTGAAGTTTGCAATAGGCTTTGGGCGTCGGTTTGAAGTTGTTGATTACGTAATAGTTACTGTTGTTACGCAATATGCTGCTACGTATGAGAAGCTGGTTTTTAGATGTAATTTTGTTGTTACACTCCAAGTTTTACACTATAATATTTAACTTCGTTATTAAAATTGCTTCTATATATTATTTATGCTTGAATTTGCCTCGGCTGCGTCAGTAATGCTTGTAGAGTCATGTATTTCTTAGGCAGGGTGCGGTACGACAATAATTGTAGACATACACGAATTTTAAGTTTTTAAATTCACTTCTTTTTATTTTATCCTTTGCACATTTTAATAAAGCACTACACTTTTTAAGAACTGTGAGATTCTTTAATACTTTCACTTAGCTAACGCGTAGACATATTTTACGATTCACACGTAATATTTCTGTAGAGAACACATCTTCCATCAGGTCACTACCAAGCAACTGCAACTGAAGATTATTTCAACCGTTAAACCCGTAAGCTTCTGTGTTTAAATTCTCTGATTGGCTAATTCTAGTCCAATAAAATATCTGCATTTTACTTAAAGATTTTCCTTGCTGTTGATAGGCTAATTTTAAACTGTTACTGAATTTACATTATCGTCGCTCTAACATGACTAGTAACATTCAAACTCTCTAACTCATTTTGCTACAAGGTTACCTCGTTATTACCTCATTTTCAGCAACTTAAAACTTATTATTCTCACAGCTCTTGCATTATTAAAGTATGTAATGTATTCACATAACATTATTAAACATATTTACAATAATAATAAGCATATGCAATGACTTACATACATTAAAAACAATTATTACATACATATTGTTTCAAGGCGGGTTGTTATTGAATTTACTTATTATAAAAATACAATTGAAATTATTTAGGTATTAAAATACTGCCTCAGCTTATTCTCCACATCCTTCATGTTAATTGAGATATCGAGATGTTAATCTTATTGCTAATTTTGTTGTAGTTGCAAGGGGAATTAGTAGGCTTTAAGCGGTAGCTCATATTACCCTTGCATCTACATGAACATTAGCAATAAGATTAACATCTCGATATCTCGATTAACATGAAGCATGTGGAGAATAAGCGTTTGTAAAAATAGTTTGTACAAGTGTAGAGAAAGTCACGTGAGTGTAACACATAAGATTTTTTCAATAATTTGTAACTTATTATCGAAAGAACTGTTAAATTCGTAGCATCATAACCCAAATAGTATACTAAACTGTGAACACAATCTGACATGCTCCGAGTATGCCATACCGTGACAAACAACTCAAAGAAGGCACGTTTTGCTGTACCAGATATATGATGATTGATGCTAGGTGAAGCTTTCGGTCACCTGTACGGAGACGCTTACAAAACTATGGTTATTATCCCGTGGCCGACATTCCTAACCCATGGGTTTTTTCGGGGTTTCCCCGGTCGCCAGGCGAATGCTGGGATGGATGAAATTTCTTGTCCCTCCATTTCATCTCGATTCTGATTTTACTTCACCTTTCATATGATTGGTTTCTTTCAGGGTTGCAAGTATCAGCGGGAGGTCTCGGCGTGTGCATGACAAGGGAAAAAGGATGCTGTGTAGAAACCTTCATCCTCCCGGATTGCGAACGGCCTCCGGGTCCCGGGCCCGCAGGGGATGTGTAAGCTCACAGGGGGAGAAGTCCGGTTGCTAGCCAGCACCCGGGGAGTTTAGATCTGTAAATGATAGGGACCCTGCCCTCTGCGTTTCATCCTTCCTGGTCCGACCCCTCTCTGTTTCCTCTTATCTCATTCCCCTCTTACGGGGGCGCCCCGCCAGGGGCCTAGGCACAAAGGATCTGCGTAGATAGAAGGGATAACTCCCCTCCGCTTCTAGTCCTATCCCATCCTATGCTTAGTAAATTACCAGAGTAGGATATATAGAGCGGTTCTGGCGCAGAAAGATGGTGATAGGTGGAAAAAGATAGGGAAAACGAGGTGAAATGCTAGGCTTTGAGGTCGTCGAGGGCGGAAAATGTGATACATGGGAGATAGGAAATACGGGAAGAGGTGCTAAGGAGGATAAGGGTTGAAGGAGTTCAAGAGCGGTTCTGGGAACAATTTAGTGCCCATTGGAGATAAAGCGGTAGGGGTATGGAGGTAGCAGTATGTTCGTTGTGAGGGTATGTTGTTCAGGGTATCTGCTGTATGACGTATATACGATGTATAACGCTAGAACTTCCTATTATGATTATATTTAACCTAACCTACTCCATACTAACATCATCTAGCCTAACGTGCTACTATCCATTCCAACCTAACCTGATTACAAACATTCTAACCTAACTTATACCCTCCTCTAATAATTTCTTCTATCCTAAGTTAGTTGGACCTTCTATCCTATAGTCCCATCACCTATCCTAACATACACTTCACCCCAGTAGTCCTAAGCTCGGTGCATTTCTCTCGCATTTGCTAGTGTTTTACAGTAGCTTATCATGCTTTTTGTGGACGTGTCGGGCATATTTACATCCATATTGTGCTTTTAGACTATTCCGAGAGGTTTTGAAACGACTTCGAGCATTTTCCCATTCCTTTCAAGCACTTTTACAGGCATTTCAATTACTGACAGTCATTTTGGGCAGCATCTTTATGAACATTGCGTTTCTAAAACAGTTTTTGAAGATATTATACCCACTTTTACAGGCTTTCTAGACACTGAAACAGGTATTTTAGTGCATATCGGGAATGCTTTCAAGCCAATTCAGAGTCCAGGACAATAGACCTTTTTGGACGTAAAAATCCTTAGCATGGCTTACTTTGGAAGGGAAATAAAGCGGGTGGTCCCGTGTCGTAGATTTACTGCACATATAAGTACCTCAAGCCTGATAAAGAGACCTCTGAGCAAAGTTTCCGGTTTTTCACGCCCAATAGAATGGGACGCTAAGAACCATTGTAGTTAAATGTGTCCATAAATAAAAACTCAATACTCAATATATTTCAGAGCCCTTTTGCGGTCATTTTAAACACCGTATCACGTATTTTAGGGTGGTGGTACATACATTTCGACAGAATATTATACACTAAAGCGGGAATTGTAGGACATTTTGAGGGTACTTTACCCACTAGTGTAGCTACTCTAGACTATAGCCATATGCTTTTAGGACATTTGGGGATACTAGCAGAGTTATTTCAGGCATGTTAACCACTGGAGCTGGAATTGCAGTGTATTTAGGACATTTCAAAGGTATTTTAGGTGTTGGTACAACTGTTTTCGGGCATAGGCTTTAAATACATGTTTTGTGCTGTAAGGTGGAATATCCTCATTCTGGTGAGTTTTTCTTGTCTATATACGAGTAATGTCTCCAAGCAATTTTCTTATCCATGTAACGTCTATATACTACGGAGTAGGTAAATGGTAACTGTGTGGAGTACTGTTAAGTTTAGATCTACTTGTGGAAAACCCTTCCCGAAATTTGTTTCTGGGTACGGACATGGCTCATAAGCCACTCATCACGCAGGAAAATACTAAACAACGCCTCGCTTGATGCAAGGAGCGTGAAAATTACACGATTGAACTGTGGCAAAACGTTGTGTGGAGTAACGAATCACGGTACACAATGTGGCAATCCGATGGCAGGGTGTGGGTATGGCGAATGCACGGTGAACGTCATCTGCCAACGTGTGTAGTGCCAACAGTGAATTCGGAGGTGGTGGTGTTATGGTGTGGTCGTGTTTTTCCTTGAGGGGGCTTGCACCCCTTGTTATTTTGCGTGGCACGATCACAGCGCGGACCTACATTGATATTTTAAGTACCTTCTTGCTTCCACATTTGAAGAGCAATTCGGGGATGGCGATTGCATCTTTCAACACGATCGAGCACCTGTTCATACTGCATGGGCTGTGGGGGAAGGTTACACGACAATAACATCCCTGTAATGAACTGGCCTGCACAGAGTCCTGACTTGAAGCCTATAGAACACCTTTGGGATGTTTTGGAACGCCGACTTCGTGCCAGGCCTCACCGACCTACACCGATACCTCTCCTCAGTTCCGCACTCCGTGAAGAATGGGCTGCCATTTCCCAAGAAACATTCCAGCACCTGATTGAAAGTATGCCTGAGAGAGTGAACGCTGTCATCAAGGCTAAGAGTGACCCAACACCATATTGACTTCCAGCATTACCGATGGAGGCGCCACAAACTTGTACGTCATTTTCAGTCAGGTGTCCGGATACTTTTGATCACGTAGTGTTTTTCTGCAATTAGAATATATTTATAAAATTTAAATAAATTATTTATTTTTATAATGAAAATTAAAATATATGATTAATTGATGAAAATGATATATTTATTTAAGACCGATGGGTACATCAACTGCCTAATTCTTTATATCAGCATTACATCTCATTAATAGCACTTTGTCTTTTTCTATTCATTTATTAATCGAGATAAACTGGGTCATATTTGTTAAGAACTTCAATAACAGTAAGAAAATTAGCACTGTGTGATTCACCTAATCTTTCTGTATGCTCTCGAAGGAAATCCATGATGATTTCACGTAATAGTAATTCCTGAAGTTAATAATAGAGTTGTATTAAGAAGAACTTGAAGAGCATTAAAATGTTTAATTCCTAAACATTTTGATTTTATTTATTGTTTTATAGTATTATGTGATCATAATAAATTATCTATGGTTTCTTTTATAATGACTTCGATCAATGGGATTTTTGTGAGATTAATTTATATAATTTTCCAACATTCGTTTAAGAAATGGAAGTCGAGAGAAAATGTGCTTGCTTTCTGTGCTTATTAACTCGTCTTTATCATTATTAGAACCGTGGGAAAATAAGTGTTATGTTTATATTTTATAGACTCACCCATGAAATTATCGGAATCATCTATTTCAGAAACGCCACCACTTGCACATTTTTCATTTTCTGCAGTTTCTATTGGAGCATTTTGTCCATCTACTTTTATCAATGAAAAACGTGAAAGCTTTCTTCGGAGTTTCGTTACCAAAACATCCCTTTCTTTAGTTGGTTTTTTTATGGTTTGTCGCTCCACTAAGCTATTAGTCGTCCACGATATGAGTGTGCTTGGAGGGGGAGGTACTATTTTTTTGACAATTCGTCAACAAGGCTAGACATCAGAGGGTTAGTGAGGGCCAAGTTGATAGAGGAATGTACAGTTGAAGAATGAAAGCGGTGCTACATTTACAGGCCTCACCCTCGCTAACAAGTTCAATTCGGGACTGCGGATGTTTTCTTTATCTACTGTTCTTCCGGTGCCCCGCCCACTTGTCCCGTAACTATTTAGTTCCTCTTCCCATCACACGCACCATATTGTGGCCAACTGTTACATACGTTCAATCGAATGACTAATAAAAATCTGATGTTTTACACTCACATGACTTTCTCTACTCTTGTACAAACTATTTTTACAAACGCTTATTCTCCATCTACTTCATGTTAATCGAGATAAACATTTGCAGACTCTATCTTATTGCTATTTTCTTGTAGATGTAAGGAAATATATATTTACAAAGGAAATATAGATATACAGTAGCCTTTAAGCACATAGATATCTCTTAATAGCTGGTTGCTAGGTGCAGTACCATTCCCTTTGCCACAGATTAATACTATTTGCATATCCAAGACAAAAAAATGAATAACGAATTCCCATTTGAGAAAATAAGTATTGAAAAATTTAAGGGAATAACAAGCAATATCTCGAAAATGGTTCACTCAACAACAAAAATGTATATGACATAAATTGTGTATTTTAACACGATCTACATTTTTTGTGTAGTAAAATTTTGTCTATCTCTTATGGTTTACCAATTATGCAAAAGTCGTTCACAATAAAGAATACTTTTGTAGACATTCCCAGAAAATTCGAGATATACATTTCATTTGTCATGAAAATATCTTAAACATATGATTTTTCAAACAAAATCGTTAGAGCCATTTTTGAGAAAATTAAAATTTTCGAAAAGTGTTCCATGTAAAGGGTAATCTGGGGTGGGGGGATTTTCCTGAAAACCTTCGTGTCGTATCTATGGAAGACACTGAACCTAAATACCAAGTTTGATGTTTTTCCGACTGTTCGTTTCTGAGTTATGCTGTTCACAGGCAGACACATACACAGACAGATACACATACACAGACAGACACACAGACACACACACGGACATGTTTCCAAAAATGCCTTTTTTGGATTCAGGGGGTCTCAAAACATGTATTTCCGGTGAAATCTCGGTATCGAATTTTTGGGTGGAATACATTACTTCCCCTACTTACTATACGTAGCAGAGAAAGTAAAAATGTAATCAGCTTCTGAATTTAAAATCTTTACCCTAGGTATAATTAATTTTCATAGTCAAAATAACACCTTCTTCACAATATTATTGATGCAGAGTCCTATACTCGCTCCTGCGATTCCGGTCCTAATAGATCAGAATGACACGAGGAACAGAGGAAAACAGTTTCAATTTAGCAATGCCCGTTGACCAGTAAATTCAAATTACAGCGAAGAAAATAATTCTAACCACGCCCTCCATCCAGTAGGTGGTACCGTTATTTTGGCCAGTACAGGATTAGAGAATTCACAATGTTGTCATATTCCTTAGTACTCTCGAAATTCCAAGAAAACTATTTTTCCCTGAATTTTCAGTCTTCAAACAGGATGCTGCATATGAGGGCCTAAATATGCGAAAGTACGATATATAGAACTTTTGGGGCCCCTCTCGCTTGGGGTCGGTAGCAACGCCACTGCCTATGAAACCTTTATTATAAATAAGATGTATGTTTTAACAACAGATATATCTTCCTGCAGTAGCTGGGATAGAGTAATGATGCTACCCTAGTTGGCTAAAAACCCTGTGAGAATAAAGAGAACCTTATGGGTAATTTACAGGACATTCAAGATATACATTTTATTCATCATGTTGGTAATTTAAACTTTGATATCTCCTCAAAAGCTTAAGGGGGGAATTTTTGAGGGGGAAAACTTGCTAATTGTTTTGATGAGGAACGGGGACTAAATAAAATTTTTCGTTTGCGTACCTCAGAAAGTAAAATAAACGAATTCCTATTTTATATATCTGATCTACCCTATTTCTTGAAACGTCAACGTTGAATTTTTGCGTCAAAAAGCAATGTTTTTTTCTGTCTTAGGTAAGCAATAAGGGAAAATAATCTGTTATGCTGCACTCACATGACTTTCTTTACTCTTGTACAAACTACTTTTACAAACGCTTATTCTTCATCTACTTCATGTTAATCGAGATAAATACTTGCAGAAATTATCTTATTGTTAATTTTCTTGTAAGTGCAAGGGGAATATGGTAAGCTTTAAGCGATAGTCAAATTTTTTAAGAACTGTTTGCTATGTAGATTATTTCACTCTGTTTGCATGTCCAAAGACATAAAAAAATGAATAACGAATTCCCATTTAAGAAAAAGTATAAGTATTGGAAAATTGAAACAAATAACAAGGAATGTGTCGGAAATGGTTCTCTACAAAAAAAATGTATATGACATAATATGTGTATTTTAATGAGATCTGCATTTTCTGTGTAGAGAAACTATCTCTTATGGTTTAGCATTTATTCAAGAGCCATTCAGAATGAAGAGGACGTTTTGGGACATTTCCAGAAAATTCAAGATATACGCAGATTTCATTTGTGATGAAAATATCTTAAATATGTGATATTTTAATCCAAATCGTTAGAGCCATTTCCGAAAAGTGTTTCATGTAAAGGATATTCTAGGGTGGAGGATTTTCTTCAAAATTTTCGTATCGCATCTTTGAAAGATACTGAATCTAAATAAGTTTGGTATTTATCCGACTTTTCGTTTTTGAGTTATGCTGTTCACAGATATACAGACAGACATGTGGACCTTTTTCTAAAATGGCTTTTTTTTAATTCAGGGACCTCAAAACATGTATTTCCGGTGAAATCTGAGTTCGGTATAGAATTCTTGGGAGGAATGCAATACTTCCCTACTTACTATACGTAGTAGATAAAAGCAATAAACATGAATATAGATCTCATTTAGGGCTAATGGCTGATAACAACATAATCGTTTAAATACAAACCATCTGGAAATGGGAAGTTGAGTGAGTCGATGGCTCTTTTGGTGAGTTTGTAGCCCGACACCTGAGGCAGAAGACCACTCGATTACGATGATTTTGCAGAAGGTTTAAATTGAGATAGATGACGCACAATGATTGTTGTGGTTGATTTCATTTTAGGGACGCCCATAAATAGATCTCTTCAAAATCGTGTGACCTGTACGGCTCAAATGTCATTCTCCTGGATTTCAACCTAGCTTGAGGTTTGTACACACGTATCCCATTTTTAACATACAAATTTAAATTAACAATATCTAAAAATTTCAGTTTTTAAGAAAATGGACATTAAATATTCTAAACATGAATTGAGTAAAACGGGTTTCAATTATTTTATGACAAAAACAGAAGTGTTGCAAAAATAATATATTCTGCGTCATCATTAAAAAACCTGATGTGTTACACTCACATGACTTTTTCTACTCTTGTACATACTATTTTTACAAACGCTTATTCTCCATATGCTTCATGTTAATCGAGATGTTAATCTTAATGCTAATTTTCTTGTAGATGCAAGGGGAATTGGTAGGCTTTAAAAGTTTTTAAAAGCTGGTTGCTATTTGGCGCATTCCATTCTCTTTGTATGTCCAGGACATACAAAGAAATGAATAACGAATTCCCATTTGAGAAAAAGTATTGGAAAATTTAAGGGAATAACAAGCAATATCTCGAAAATGGTTCACTCAACAAACAAATGTATATGACATAAATTGTGTATTTTAACGCGATCTACAATTTTTGTATACTAAAATTTTGTCTATCTCTTATGGTTTACCAGTTATGCAAAAGTCGTTCACAATGAACAACACTTTTGGAGACCTTCCCAGAAACTTCGAGATATACATTTTGTTTGTCATGAAAATATCTTAAACATATGACATTTTAATCAAAATCGATAGAGCCATTTTTGAGAAAATTAAAATTTTCGAAAAATGTTCCATGTAAAGGGTAATCTGGGGTGGGGGAATTTTCTTGAAAACCTTCGTGTCGCATCTCTGGGAGATATGAACCTAAATACCAAGTTTGGTGTTTATCCGAATGTTCGTTTCTGAGTTATACTTTTCACAGACACACACACACACACGAACATGTTTCCAAAAATGCTTTTTTTGAATTCGGGAGGTCTCAAAACATATATTTCCTGTGAAATCTCGGTATCGAATTTTTGGGTGGAATACATTACTTCCCCTACTTACTATACGCAGTAGGGAAAGTAATTAAACTAGTGCGATTAAATTTCTTAAAGGAGTTGTAGTTAGAAATAAAAATCGGTAAGTTTCACAGCTAACGCCTTACCTAAGTGTTAAATTAGAGTGATTCAACCTGTGACATCTTCTGCGGTGTTGTGAAACGTATGGCGCAGTTATGTCACTATTTATGCAAACAGGGGAGGGGAAAGCTGAGAATGTATCTGTGGCAAGCGCTTGCTTATCGTTTTGACTTTCTAGAAGAGTAGATTTCACTGCATAAGTAAGAAATGGAGATGGCAGCAGCAAGCACTGTCTGGAAGTGCAATGTATGAGGGTTTGTACAAAGAACAGCCCTGTAGTTAACACACTGTTTGAAGAGCACTGTCGTGTATTCGAAAGGGAGTGTGAAATTAAATGAATCACGAAATTCAGAGGAGACGTATATCAATTCAATTTAAGTTTTACCAAACCCTAAAACACACATTTTTTTCATTCTGGTTAGGGTGTCGATAAATATACTTTATATAGACGTATTAAAAGTTAGGATTTGTATTATGTATTACTTTAAATTTTATCCTCTATTTAGATAAAGCTTCTGGGTGACAAGGTGATGTCACATACATAGTGTCACGTATTGACGATCTGTATGCGAACGGGAAGAACTATACAGTGATGCTTCTGTCCTGTTGATGGATTCCAGTATTTTCCTTAGATATTTCTGTAGGGCTTAATGTAATGTTTTACTATCCCGCTGGATGGTCGAAACCTCCGGTCATAATATGACATGGTGAAATAGTCTTAAGGTCACAAGATGTAGTTATTCCTACTGTCAATCACGAGAAAAGGCGGGCAAAATTTATAGCAATGCGCCCAAATGGACGCTCATGTTGTGCTGTTGCATAAGAACCTTCTTAATACCCTCAAGGCCGTGAATATACCCCTTTTATTAGCTCAACATGTGTGATGCCTTCTTCAGAGGTGGATCGCTTTTTGGTACAGAGCTTCTAAAAGAGAATCAGCTCTTGCAGCAGCAACTGTTTTTGGAACTAGACGTACGATGACATTCCTGCTGCAGAACCGCACTTCCCCAGAGTTGTTCCAGGCTCGATGTATCAGGAGGGGTTCGACATATTTAGCAATCGTAGTATCACTGTCCTCTGGGGTATCAACCCATTCTTGCGACATAAATCTATGAAAGAGTGTTTATGGTCCATTACAACGATCCTAGAACGCTAGCCTTCCAGCTACGCCGTCACCATCACTTTACTGCTAGCGAGCATCATCTCACCTAGCCAGGACTAACTTGGAGATTCCAAGATTCACTACGTGATCAAAAGTATCCGGACACCTGGCCGAAAATGACGTAAAAGTCCATCGGTAATGCTGGAAGTCAATATGGTTTAGGCCCACCCTTAGCCTTGATGACAGCGTTCACTCTCGCGTTCACTTTCAATCAGATGCTCGAAGGTTTCTTGGGCAATGGCAGCCCATTCTTCACGGAGTGCGGAACTGAGGAGAGGTATCGATGTAGGTCGATGAGCCCTGTTTGAGGACATTGATATTTTAAGCACCTTCTTGCTTCCACTGTTGAAGAGCAATTCGGGGATGGCGATTGCATCTTTCAACATGATCGAGCACCTGTTCATACTGCACGGGCTATGGCGGAGTGGTTACACGACAATAACATCCCTGTAATGGACTGGCCTGCACAGAGTCCTGACTTGAATCCTATAGAGCACCTTTGGGATGTTTTGGAACGCCGACTTCGTGCCAGGCCTCACCGACCTACATCGATACCTCTCCTCAGTTCCGCGCTCCGTGAAGAATGGGCTGCCATTCTCCAAGAAACCTTCCAGCACCTGATTGAAAGTATGCCTGCGAGAGTGAGCGCTGTCATCAAGGCTAAGGGTGGGCCAACACGATAATGACTTCCAACATTACCGATGCAGGGCGCCACGAACTTGTACGTCATTCTCAGCCAGGTGTCCGGATACCTTTGAGCACGTAACATAATATGCTATTAACATCTATTTTGATTTTTACTTTTATTTTAAACTTAAGTTGGAACTTTTGTTCGTGGTATTAATAACTAAACCCGGAATTTATCTTGGTGACTGAGGGAAACCTCGAAAATACACCAGTCAGATTGGTCGGTCCACGAGATTTGAACCCCGCACCTCCCGAAAGCGGGTCATAGACTTTACCGTCTGAGCAGTAAAAGCAAATTATTCAGGATGTAAAAATAAAGAAAAAGACATTGATAGAATGGCAGATAAAGGTTTATCAAAATAGTTTTTAAGAAGCCTGCTGCTCGACTTGACTAACCGCTCTAAAGGCTTCATTACGAGTGCCGCCGGAGAGAACCGAATTACGTCGGCCGCCCTAATCATTGTTGGTGTTCAAGCCGCATTTCTATTTGTAGTTTGATAGTTTGATTAATACTTTTACATTGCGAATAGAATATTTTATGAGTGAATAAGAGCATGTAAATCCAAAAACATTTGTATGTTCCGATTGTGGAAACGGATATGATTAAGGAGGGCGGCCCCACTTAAGCTCGGACGATTTTGTTATGTTTTTTCATTGCGCGATTTCCTTTCGCCATCACCTATTGTGTTCAATGTGATTTCCACGGGCTTTAACTATGGCTCTGCAGCGCAATTTCCATTGAAGAGGGCTGCGTCTAAGGACAGGAAGAGGGGTGTTATCCCACTGCTCCTGGCAGACTTTCGAGAATCCTTCAATTGTGATGGGACGCCGAGAAACAAGGCGCTGTTTCAGCAGACGAAAACTGCAAAAATCCATTGGCGAGGCATCTGGTGAGTTCACAGGGATCCTTTTAAATAGTATCACATTGACACCCGTTTCCAGTGGTAGTAATGCTGGGAAAACCGAGAAGTGTGACTGGATGCTTTATCCATGTGCATACAAACATTTGGGGCATCCTCACCATAGAACTGACAAATCTCTTCATCAAAAAGTTCGGTCCATAACATTCCTTTTGACAGTAGGCTGCATTAATTTTTACATTGTTGGCAACACTGTGAATTCTGCAACCACCATGAATCCCTTGGAAAACTTTTCCTTGTTCTCCCGAATAAAGTTTCAGCTCTCTTTTGGCCCACTTGATGGTAATAAATGGCTCGAGTGTTTTTGTGTGTCACCTAGATAAACCCATGCTTCATCTAAAGAAACCACCCATTGACACTTTTCACCTGCCAGTGGTGTTCATAGAGTTTTCTTGCGTTGGTGAAGCGTTCTCTGATGTGCCGCTCTTTCAAGGCGTGTCCACATGCTTTATGTCGCCGTTCTAAACCCAAATTGCTGTGTATTATCCGATAGACGGTCCCTTTGGATATTCCAATGTGGCCGGAAATGCTTCTTTGGGTTGGTGGCTTTTCTTGAGTCACTGTTGCACTCACCTTGGCTACTACTGCTTTAGGTTGTGTTGGTTGTGACCTTTTTCTTGCTAGTTTTTTTGCACACTGAGCCTCAGGTAGGAATCCATTTTTAGCATCTGTGCTATACGCCCCACACACGACTTACTAATTGCAATACCTTTTTGTTTGCAGCTTTGCACTATCATTGAAAGGCTGTAACTGGCATCGGAAAGCCCAACAGTGTATCCCTGCCACATGTCAGCGATTGTTGAAGTCATTACGAGTAAACTTTGCCTCAGACTGGCCCAGCAGACAGCTGACACTCCCAGTGAGCTGATACAATAATAAGCATAATCAGTTTGACACAGTGTGGGAGGGTGATTTAAAGTCGTCCGAGCTTATGTGGTGCAACCCTCCGTATAATAAAAACCTATATGTTTGTAAAGCACAAATACCAAAATTGAATGCCATCGCACGCGTTTTAAGAGGTAAGCAACAATTTGCTTATCACTGTGAAATACGGAAAGACAATTTCCAGTATGAATAAAATTTCAGACCGCATCAACGAATTTTCATGGTAAAACATAGAAGTGTAGTTGTGCAGTTTTCATTCAATTGCTGAAAATAGTTTCCATGAATATATGGAATCAGTGCATGACATCTCGATAAAATGTTAAGAATCGTTATTATCATCCTTTGATTGGGAAACGGAGACTGAAAAGACATTTTCGTTGTTTGTGTAATGTAGGGGCAAAGGTACTGCTACCGATAATAATAATTCTGTGACTCATTACTACACAGGGTGGACCATTTAAGTTGAGACTACAATATATCCAAAACATTTTTGGAGAAAAAAACACACTATCCCATTTTTTAAATGGGAACCTACAATTATGTCAATTTAAAATGATCCTAAAATGACCATCATAACGTCCTTCAAATAAAACACGACTATAGCATTTACTTCCCTCCATAATATCAAGTAAGTTTTATTCAAGGCATTTCTTTCTATAACGCTTAGTTTTGGAGATAATGTACAGATAAGGAGATAATAATCAACTTAAATGGCCCATACTGTATATGCCATGATTCTGAGCATCTTGTTTCTAAAAACAAAGGTATCAGACATTTAAAATCTCAGGGAAGTAATAAATGTCCTACAAAAATAAGAGTCTCTGAACCTGAAGATGGTAAATGCAAAGTCAAATTTGCCGCTATTCACTTTGGTCACAAAAATAATTTAAATCACTAAGGATTGACAGCAAATGAAAAAGCCTCAATAGCTCGGATATTGTCAACAAAGCATTTCAAGCAATTTTGGACAAAATCACAGACTCGGTAACTTGTGTGTGTGTGTGTGTGTTCGTCCGTGTCTATGAACAGCATAACTCAAAAACGAGAAGTCGGATTAATACTGAACTTAGCATTTAGATTCAGTACCTTCCAAACATGCCACATGAAGATCTTCAAAAAAATCCTCTTACTCCCAATTACGCCTTACATGGAACATTTTTCGAAATGTTTTATTTTCTAAAAGATGGCTCTCACGATTTTGATTAAAACACCACACATTAAAGACATTTACATTCAAAATAAAGTGTATACCTTGAATTTTCTGGGAATAGCCTGTGAAGCCCTCTTCATTCGGAATGAATTTTGTATATTCTTGTATAACTGGTAAACGTTAAACGATAGACTTTAAAACACACGTTTTATTTCCGATAACTTTTTTATGGCATTAGCAATTTCCAAGAGATCGGTTATTAATGGTTCGAATTGTTCAACGTTTAGCCATTCTTTTAAAATCCGTTCGATTTTTAGTGGTTTCTCCGATGTCATTGAAAGACTGTGGAGTTTTAAGGCCAGCGTAGACCGGCCAGTTCTAAAACATTTGAGTAATGCTATTCCCTTTGTATCTATAACGAAACGTGCAATGCAGTTACTTCCGGAAAGGTTTATCTTGATTAAAATGAAGTGAATAGAAAAATAAACTTTGTAAGAATAATTTGTATACCCACTAATAAACGTTACAGGGTAGAGCAAGTCGTGTGAATGTAACACATATTTTTCTGCTGGTTTTTCTTTTATCCTGAACAGACAAATACTGAGTAGCTCTAAATTCTCTGAACCGTTGGTTCATTTAATTACTCACTAATGAAACTCAACTCATTCAATGGTCTGTGAAAACAGGAACTAGTCGTTCACTGAATCTTTATTTAAACTTTTTTTTAACACAAAACATCTTTGTAATGTATTTTCAATGACATCTCCGTATCAAATTTTTGGGTCAAATAAAATATTTCCCCTACTGTAGCTGTGGCATCAGGGTAATGCAAAGAGAAGTCTGGAAAAAGCCAATAGTTGTGCAATATCTTTCTTCGCTTTCATGGTATTTCGGCTCCACAGTTCGGCTCTCTCTACCTGCATTTGTGACATGAAGTCGTTTGTTTCGGTCTGTCTGTAACGTTAAGTGTTTCGGTACGGAAATGAAGTCTAAACTTTACAAGGAAGAGGAAAGCTCCTAATTCATAATAATAGGACCAGGTCACTTTGACGATCAACTTATACAATACCTAACCTAAGATAGAAGTTGAAATGTGTATAAGGATGCTGCAAATAACAAAATTAACACTGGGATATATGAAGCAGTCGCTTGGAAAATTAAAACTATTAACATTTAGGATAAATCGACTCTTGGAGTAAGCAATACCTGAACCCTGTTACTCTAAAAGCAGCCAGCAAACTGTGTTGGTTTATTTCGGTTTTATTTTGTTTAAGGTACTCAAAGTTTCGTTTAAACGATTCAAGTATGCAGATACGGTGAATGAAACGGGTGAAATAAATTCTTATCTACACGGCTCACGATGAGTTGAGAGTTGCCGACGTTTACTTAATGAAGACAAGGATATATCCTATAAAAACCTTATCCAGGCAGCTCGCTTTAACAGAGTCGAACTCGGATCTTACAGGGTGGAAGCCACACGATCTATCTCTACCCACGGAGGTGGGCATGCTGAGTAACAGTGTATATACTTTCTGGGCGTCTGTAATCAATGGAAGAAGAACCACTGAAGATCAAAGATGTGACATATTTCGCTCACGACAACGCTTCCGCCCACACTGCTGCCGAGGGTTGGGATTGAGTGAACAAAGTGTCAAGAGTGCTACCACACCCATGCTGTTCGCCACACCTAGCCGGCCCCCTGTGGGTTTTTTATTTTCTCCAGAAGCGAACGTAAGCTTCGTAGATGCCGTTTTACTTCCACTGGTGAGGTTACGGCAACATTTGAAAGCTCTGAAGCTTTTGTGACAGGGAATAATAATCAATATAATTAACAATGAACGGCTTTGGAGAGTAGATCTCTAAATAAGGTATTGTCAATTACTTAAAACCTTTTTTTCTTTCTTTTGAGGGCGAAGTTTTGGAATGTCACATTAGTTAACATTTTTTTGATAATTATTTCAGCCATAACAGAGGCCAGACCTATGGTTCGTGATCTCTGCTGGATGGTACGTAAACATTTTATCAGATAAGATAAATTAGCATTTTTTACAAACAAATGCAGTATTTGATAGTT
This sequence comes from Deroplatys truncata, assembly GCA_030765065.1. Taxonomy (NCBI): domain Eukaryota; kingdom Metazoa; phylum Arthropoda; class Insecta; order Mantodea; family Mantidae; genus Deroplatys; species Deroplatys truncata. The sequence continues at coordinate 215,615,821 of CM060978.1, forward strand.
CTACTATAACTAAACAGAAACAATAAGTATTTATCGTAAAACACCTTTTGTGTGACACTGTGCAAAAATAATTCGGAAGTTGAATTTCAGTCCTACGACAATAATAGAATACATTTTTACTTTCTCTACTACGTATAGTAAGTAGGGGAAGTATTGTATTCCACTCAAAAATTCGATACCGAGATTTCACCGGAAATACATGTTTTGAGGCCTCCTGAATCCAAAAAAAAGCATTTTGGAAACATGTCCGTGTGTGTGTGTCTGTGTGTCTGTCTCTCTGTGTGTCTGCGAACACCATAACTCAGAAACGAATAGTCGGATAAACACCAAACTTGGTGTTTAGCTTCAGTATCTTCCAGAGATGCGACACGACGGTTTTTAAGAAAATCCCCCCACCCAGGATTACCCTTTACAAGGAACATTTTTCGAAAATTTTAATTTTCTCAAAAATGGCTTTAACGATTTTGATTAAAATATCATATAATTAAGATATTTTCATGACAAATGAAATGTATACCTCGAATTTTCTGGGAATGTCTCCAAAAATATTCTTCATTGTAAACGACTTTTGCATAACTGATAAACCATAAGAGACACAAAATTTTACTACACAAAAAATGTAGATCGCGTTAAAATACACAATTTATGTCATATACATTGTTTTTGTTGAGTGAACCATTTTCGAGATCTTGCTTGTTATTCCCCTAAATTTTTCAATACTTATACTTCTTCTCAAATGGGAATTCGTTATTCACTTTTTTTGTCCTGGTAATGCAAAGATAATGCAATACTCCACATAGCAACCAGCTCTTAAAATATTTGAGTATCGCTTAAAGCCTACCAATTCCCCTTGCATCTACAACAAAATTAGCAATAAAATTATTATCTCCATATCTCGATTAACATGAAGCATATGGAGAATAAGCGTTTGTAAAAATAGTTTGTACAAGAGTAGAGAAAGTCATGTGAGTGTAACACAAGATTTTTTATCAGATATCAATGAGAAACAATTGTTTTTTTATGTTTATTTAATTTTTTTATTTAATTATCTTTTTTTAAAGCTGCCGCACGCATGTACAGTTAAGAAATCAGTGGAGTTGCATTATTGTTGGAAAGGTAGAAGCAGATTTAAATTCAATCCCATATCGTGGATTTTAACACGGATCTTCGGCGTGCCATGCCGTTTATATAGCCAAAAGAGCTATGGTAGCTTGCCATTACGACACTAAATTCCTGAACTGACTCACATTTTTTTCCGGTAAACCACAAGGCGTACTCAAATTCATTTTGAGATAACATCCTAATCACCGTATTTTAAACTTAACAAAATTATGTTTAATATATTTCACAGAAAAATTCATTAAATAGGAATAGATTAAACAGTTATTTCTCCAATAAGTACGTAGTTCTAAAATACTGTATGCAAGAAATAACTAAATATATCACTGGCATTGTTACACATGTAGAGAAATACTTATTTTGATCCTTGTACCACAAAATCACAAAAAAATTATTTTGTAAAATTTGCTTACTGGTACATCTAATATCCTGCTTTGAATATAATAGTAGTCACTGGAGAAGGTAAAGACTGCTGACAGAGATTATGATACACTTGTTGTAAAACAAATCAAATAGTCATGTAGAATGTTTGCAGTCACTGGCTAATTAGATATTTCGTTTCTTATTAAGTCTAATGCAACTGGCATTGCATATTTCATAAATAAATTTATGTTTGTATTGGATTTTTACGACTTAGTCTACACAACTTCTATTAAGTATTCTTACAAAAGCCCAGATAAACCTTTTACGCATTTACATATTTCTTTATAGTGGTAGACATAACAGGAAAACTGAGTGGGATGGCTCAGGGGGTAACGTCTGTGCCCGCATTCGGGAGGTCGTGGTACGTTCCCGCGTTCCTATCGCTCCATATCACCTACAGTCTCATTTCACTTCACCTTTCATCTGCTTGGTCTGTTAAAGGGTTGAAAGCGTCGGTGGGAGTCTCGGCGTTACATGATAGGGCAAAAGGATGCTCTACGTAACCCTTCGTTCCCCGGAATCGGGGCGGTCTCCGAATCCCGAGCTCCCCCCAGTGGGATCTGCAAGTCCGCAGGGGGAAGGAAGACAGTTGCATCAGGTGCCATCCGGGAAGTTTCAATTTGTAAAAGGTAGGGACCCCGCCCTCTACCCTGTTGTGACTCTGGTCCGGCCGCCCTCTGACTCTCCCTCCCGGGAGACACAAAAGATCTTGTAGGTCAAGGTGCTAAGTCCTCCTGCCTACCTAGTCTTACTCCTACTCCTATAAGAGGAACAGAGTAGGCTAAAGTAACAGTCAGATTTTTAAAAAGCGAGCGGCTATGTGATGGCTTTGGCATTTCATGCTGTTTGCATCTCCACGAGAAAAACGAAAGGCGACTTATCACTTGAAATAAGTATAAGTACTTGAAAATTCAAACCAATGACAAGCAATATCTCGGAGTGGTTAACGCCACAAAAACTTGTATTTGTCATAAATTGTGTGTTAGATTTTTGTGTAGTAAGAGTTTGTCTAGCTCTTACACTATACCAATTATACATAAGTCATTCAGAACGAATAGGATTTCATAGGCTATTCGCAGAAAGTTCAAAATATACATATTCTTTATCGTGCAAATATGTGAAATATATATGGAATTTCCGTCGGTCCTCGCCTCTTTATGCTTCGAAGACTGTGTTACAGTCCCGGGTTCGATGCCCGCGCGGGGGTGGAGTCGTACACCGTGTAGTGGCAGATACAGGAGAAATAATGGTAAAATTCACTGTACCTGCTTTATGTTCTCCATCCGACGTGGCTTCATCGTGTTACCCTGGCTGGTTAATTTAATTGTACGGTAATTTTCGCTGCTTCCCTGGCTAGTTGGTTCTCAGCGGAGATGTCTGCATTGACTTTGCCTATCAGGATTGCTAATAAGCTCGTCGATCTCAGTAGTGGTACAAAGGAGCTCAGAGGTGAATTCACTACTCATCATAATGTTTAGGTAACTGCAATTTATTGTCACTTCTCACTTTAAAAACACTAAATAATGTTCCTGTTCACTTATCACTATATAGAACTCGGGAATCACCGATACATTGTTAATTAATATGTGATTGGTCACATTTACACTTCCGCACTAAAGAACACCAATTGCGCGCCAACTTTGTCATGCGGAGTAGCGTGGATTCCTCGTCTGTATCTACAAGTCAACTCCTTGATTTTGGGGTAAATAACTGACTATTTATGGAATCCGAACCCCCACTTGAAATTTTAAGATCTGATTTCTTATTTGAGGAATTTTCGCGGTTCTCTCAGCGTGGCTAAATGTTATTTAATTTGTATATATTCTTATTGGCTAGTTTGTATATATCACGTGACTTTTTCCCAGTCTTCTCTCGGTAATCTGCCGTTCAGTGTTACATTTCCCTCACTCCATACTTCCGGAGCGGAGACAAATAGTCATAAAACCTTACCCTAGAATAACACAAAAGATCCCGGTTTTCTCTGCACATGCGAACAGCATATTTTTACCCTAACTGCAGAGTTTAAGGTATTCTAAAACTAGGGAAACAGGAACATTATATACAAGACAAATATTACATTACACAAAAATGGCTATTTACACGGTGTTCAAATTATAAAAATATATATCATTCATATATCAAATTAATCACTAAATAAATTAACACATTATAAAATTAATTCGGGCGCATTCTGTCTCAATTTTAACAAAATATCGTTAGTCATTTTTCAAAAAATGAAAAATAATGAAGAATTCCCATGTAAACGGTAGTTGGGTGTAGAGGTAGGTATTTACATGAAAATCTTCGTGTCACATCTTTGGAAGATGCTGAACTTAAATATCAACACACACACATGGACCTCTTTCTAACAATGCTTTTTCGGATTCAAGGAGCCTCGAAATGCGCACTTCTGGCGAAATCTCGGTACTGAATTTCCTCTACCTGCAATGGTAAGTATGTAGTAGTGAAAGTAATAATTTTGTGACGTTACTTTACATAGGTTACTAGTAACAATGCAGTACTTTACTGCAGTAGGATCCAAACAATTCATTACATATATTACACATTGCATTCGCACTATAGTACGTCATGAAATGATTTAGGAAAATGAGTTTTCGAGAACTGAGGAAATGTTTTTAAAACAGACGAAGTGAGGATTTTTTTCCCATATTCTGTAAAGCACTTCAAGATATGTGTTTTACAATGTCTTTCTTTATTCTGCAAAAAGAAATACACTATGTGATCAAACGTATCCGGATACCCCCACAAACATAAGTTTGTCATCTTAGGTGCATTGTGCTGCCACCTACTGCTTGGTACTCATTATCCGCGACCTCAGTAGTCATTAGACATCGTGAAATACCAGAATGGGACGCTCCGTGCAACTCACGGACTTCGAACGTGGTCAGGTGATTGGGTGTCACTTGTGTCAGAAGTCTGTACGCGAGATTTCCACACTCCTAAACATCCCTAGGCCCACTGTTCCTCATGTGATAGTGAAGTGAAAACTGAAGGACATGTACAGCACAAACGTGTACAGGCCGATCTCTTCTGTTGACTCACAGAGACCGCCGACATTTGAAGAGGGTCGTAAACAGTAATAGGCAAACATCTATCCAGACCATCACATAGGAATTCCAAACTGCATCAGGATCCACTCCAAGTACTATGACAGTTAGGCGTGGGGTGAGAATCCTTGGATTCCATGGTCGAGCAGGTGTTCCTAAGTCACACATGATGCAGGAAAATGCCAAACGACGCCTCGCTTGATGCAAGGAACGTCAACATTACACGATTGAAGAGTGGCAAAACGTTGCGTGGAGTGACGAATCACGGTACACAATGTGGCGATCCGATGGCAGGGTGTGGTTATGACGAATGCCCAGTGAACGTCATCTGCCAGCCTGTGTAGTGCCAACAGTGAAATTCAGAGGTGGTCGTGTTATGGTGTGGTCGTGTTTTTCCTTGGTGGGGGCTCACACCCCTTGTTGTTTTGCGTGGCGCGATCACATCGCAGACCTATATTGATATTTTAAGCACCATCTTGCTTCCCACGGTTGAAGAGCAATTCGGGGATGGCGATTACATCTTTCAACACGATCGAGCAGCTGTTTATACTGCACGAGGAGGCCGTGGCGGAGTGGTTACACGACAATAACATCCCTGTAATGGACTGGCCTGCACAGATTCCTGACTTGAATTCTATAGAACACCTTTGGGTTGTTCTGGAACGCCGACTTCGTGCCAGGCCTCACCGACCTACATCGATACCTCTCCTCAGTTCCGCACTCCGTGAAGAATGGGCTGCCATTCCCCAAGAAACCTTTCAGCACCTGATTGAAAGTATGCCTGAGAGAGTGAACGCTGTCATCAAGGCTAAGGGTGACCCAACGCCATATTGACTTCCAGCATTGCCGATGGAGGGCGCCACGAACTTGTACGTCATTTTTAGCCGCATGTCGGGATACTTTTGATCACGTAGTGTATTTAAGGGACAAAAGAAACTGGCTTAATGCGAAAAGCTGAGAGAACTGATACAACGTTGGAATCAAATATTTGCGAGCGGAGCTGGTGCATACGAGGAAGGCAACGTTTACTCATATCTAGGGACAGGACTTTAATGCAAATGGATATTTCTTCTTTGGTGTCGAAAGTATTTTCACTTAGTATGTGAATTAATTAATTTCCAACAGTTTAAATAGTATTTTATGTTGCATATAATGCATATTTTGCCGTTATGTTAATAACTATAACATTTCATCAGTTTGAAAATTATGCTGCATGTTTGCTTGCTGTACATATATTTTATAAATATATTTGAATTTTATTCCTTTAATCTACATTTTTTATTTCCAAACAATATGTACCACTGAATCAGTCCTGGAACTTCGCTCACTGTTGTTACCTCAAATATAACGTAATAAATAGAGTCCTCTTTCACCGGTCTTTTTAATTTATACATTGACTTTGCCACATATAGGGTCTTTCAACAAGAGTGTGCTATCCTTGAACTTAAATAAAATACGTTCTATAAATGATAGAGGTTTATTTATTTTTTATTTTGGAAAATAATTGTCGTTGCGTGTGGAAGAGAACATCAGTTAAGTGACCGCTGCTGCTTCCTTGGGTTGCGCGTATCTGGTTGACCCAATTTTAAATGACAGAAGAACGTAAATTAGGTCCAACCTCAGAACAACACGAGCGATGTTATTCATAAGATCATTTACTGTTTCTGGCTTGTTGACATAAACTCAGATTTAACATAACCCCACAAGAAGTAATCCAACGGGTTAAATCATATTACCTCGGGGACAGTTAACATCACCACCAGGGGAAATGATGAAACCTCTGAATTCTTCTTCAAAAGATCGATTGTTTCGAGAGCAGTATGACATGTGGCACCATTTTGCTGGAACCACATGTTTCTGAGATCCATAACATCCAATTGAGGCCAAAAATAGTCCCTTATAAGAGCCCGGTATCTTTCCCCAGTGGTCGTTCTGGAATCTGCATTGGATTGTGATTGTTCAAATAGTGGCAATTTTGTTTGTTAACACAACCATCCATCCAAAATTGGGCTTCGTCGCTGAAGATGATTTTTCGACAAAAATCCGGGCCAGCTTCCAATTGCTCCATGGTCCAGTTAGCGAATACACGGCGCAACCTATGGTCGTTGGGCTTTAGTTCTTGAGTAACACCATTTTGTAAGCGTGAAACGTCAAGTCCAGATGCAGAATTCGCCAAGTTGTGTTCGGCGAAAGCCCCAATTCTTGCGCTCGACGAGCAATTGATTTGTTTCCGTTCTCGCGTACACTCTCACGAACGGCGCCTATTTTTTCATTGGAGCGCTTACGTCGATTACATGCAGGTGTTTGATCGCTGACAGAACCACTTCTTTCAAATTTATCGATCAGACGCCGAATCGTTCTCTCGGAGGGACGATTATGCACACCGTAAACTTCACGCAATACACGAAAGGTGTGACGAACAGATGATCCATTTTGATAATAAATGTTCACAATTTCTACACGTTGCTGAACGCTATAACGTTCCATGGCTATTAATTAATGACAACTGTAACCACATGAAAAAAATGCTGCTGTAACTCAATAACAACGGCAGCTATCACATGTTGAGGATAGGACACTCTTGTTGAAAGAGCCTTTATATTTGGCAGATAAATTTAGACTCTGATTTTAAAATAGGGAATCAGTTTTAGACACGTTGCTTTTTGTGGATGACGCGGTTCTCATATCTTGCTGAGAGTATCGTTTACAGAAGGCTCTATATCGATTAAACAATATTATAAATAATTATCATTTTAATATATCAAGCAAGAAAGCCATAGTTTTAGCATTTAAAGGTTTAGATCCCTTAAGAGGCAAAATAATTCTGCATAGAAAGCCCATTGAACAGGTAAATGCTTTTAATTACGAGGGGAGCTATATATATTTTGAGCCTAGTAATTAAAAAACAGTAATTTCTGATTCAAAGCTGCTTTATTGTTTTTCAAAATATTCTTTTTTATGATCAATATACTTTTGCATCCGTTTGAACCATTTGTCAAAGCATTTATTCCAGTCTTCTTGAGACACCTCCAAAACAAGGTTCTTTAAGGCATCTGCCAACGAAAATCGTTGTCCACGCAATTTATTCTTGATGTTCGGGAACAAAAGGAAGTCATTGGGTTCCAAATCAGGATTGTATGGCGGATGACCCAACAAATCGATTTTTCGAGCCTTCAAATACTCTGTTGTTAGACGAGATGTGTGTGCGCTCGCATTTTCTTGATGAAGAACGATCCTACGGTTCTTGTTGGTTTTCCTTACTTCACCGAAGGCTTCCGGCAAACAAATGGTTGTGTACCATTCGGCATTGACCGTTTTATGTTCCTCTAATGACACTGTTGTCACATGACCAGTTTTGCTGAAAAAGCAGGCGACCATTTGCTTCGAAGTGCTTCGAGTGCGAACAACTTTTGTTGGATTTGCTTCATCTTGAAACACCCATACAGTCGGCTGCTGTTTACGTTCCGGATCATATGCATAGATCCATGATTCGTCACCTGTTACAATCTGTGGCATTGACCGTTTCACTTTCCTCTAAAGGCACTGTTGCCACATGGCCAGTTTTGCTGAAAAAGCAGGCGACCATTTGCTTCGAAGTGCTTCGAGTGCGAACAACTTTTGTTGGATTTGCTTCATCTTGAAACACCCATACAGTCGACTGCTGTTTACGTTCCGGATCATACGCATAGATCCGTAATTCGTCACCTGTTACAATCTTATATACGTCTTTTGAGGCACCGCCATTGTATTTCATGAGCGTTTTTGTACACCAATCTACACGAGCATCTTTTTGAGGTTGCGTCAAATTATGTGGGATCCAACGAGAGCAAACCTTTTTCACGGCTAAATAATCATACAATATTTTATATATGCTGCTGGAACTAATGCCTAGGGTTGCCTCAATCTCACAATATGTCGCATGACGATCATTCATTATTAGTTTTTGCACAGCATCAATTTTTTCTGGCACAACAACTGATTATGGACGAACTTCACGAACTTTTTCATTGAACAAATGGCGACCACGATTAAATTCGTTATACCAGCGTTTCACAGTGGCACAGGATGGAGCTTTGTCGCCAAATGTGGAAGTTAGTTGTTCAATGCACTCTTGTCTTGATAATCCACGTCAAAGGTCGTAATAAGTAATTGCACGAGCATTTTCACGAGATAATTCCATGTTTTTGTTGACACACAATTTTCAAGTTAGTGTAAACAATACAAATGAAATTCTATTGACAAAATGTTTGAAGTAGATTATGGTAAAAAATTGTCAAACTTTCCATTGGAAACGTGAGATGGCACCTACAACATTCAAGGGTTGCCAAGGCTCAAAATATAAATAGTGCCCCTCGTACTTGGGTTGTAATATCTCCTATTTTAAAAAAAATATATTTTTAATAAACCTAGTAAATTTAACTGGATATGTGGAACAATTAAGAACATTAAAAATACTAGAAAAGGACTAATCTAAGGTTTTACAAGGTGATGGTAGTTACCATATTATGTATAGTTGCGAGTTTTGGGTTTTAACTAGAAAAGAAAAACATATCATAGAGGCAGCCGAAATGAGATTTTTGAAAAGTGTGGCCGGATGCACACTGTAGGATAGAAGAAAAAGTGAAGATATTAGAAACGAGTTATACATTTCTAAGCTGATATCCAATAAATAAGTTTAGAAATAACTGTAAAGAACATGTACAAAGAATGAAAGAACGTCGCATACCAAAGATCATATTGAATTATAAGCCGAAAGGTAAAAGGAATGTTGGTAGACGAAGAAGAGATGGATTCAACTTTTTTATTGAAAAATGATGAAATCGGAACAAGCCTTAAAAGGCTTAACATGTGGATGTTGATGATGATGATAAATAATTCACGTCACATCGGCGATTCCCCGTCTTATCTGCCCGTAACCGTTCCTTCACGGCATGAAGGTGGTTGTTAAGGAGTTCTCGGAATTGATTTCACTGTTGCGATTATACTTATACGTAATATTAAATTTAATTAACTTTATTATTTAGTATCTCTTAAGATTTATGAAAATGTAACTTAGTAATTTACACAAACGAAAATATTTGAAAATATTAAACCGTTAATAGTTTTAGGAATTCAGTTCCGAAAATATTCCTGCAAGTTTCTCCAGCTGAAACTTCAGGTCATTTAATTCATTATTTGTAAGTGATGAAGGCCTTGTTTTCGTGTATACTCGTGTATACTTTAAAATATTAAAGATAAAGTTTGATCATGGTTTCCACAATAGTTTTATTCACGGAGAGATTACATAAAATGTCCTTAGATTTTTATTTTATGTAAATATGATATCCTAATACTTTTTATAAGGGCATGTTTGTGTACATGTAATGGAAGTTTTCAGTGCACAAATGCACATATATTAAAGGAAACATTAGAGAATAAAATTCTGGTCCCCACTCATAACCCATTACAAGTAATAAGTGAAAATGAATTGAGTTTTATTTATGGAAGCTCTTTAACTGCTGTGGTCCTTAGCGTCCCATTCTGTATTGGGCGTGAAAGACTGGTAATTGTGCTCAGAGGTCTGTTTAGCAGTCTTTAGGTTATTTTACGTGCCGTGGATCTACGACACGAGACCACCGGTATTACATCCCTTCCAAAGGAAGCCGTGCTAAGAATTTTTACGCCCGAAATCCGCCGGATTTTAACCCGCGACCTCGGGAAGCAGAAGCTATGTATTGTACTACTAGACCACGGAGAACGACAAATCATAAGTGGTACTGCAATTGGTAATTATGGTTTATCAGTAGGATTTGTATAACCCACTTACATTGTGTGACTCCTTATTCCGTGAGGCTAAGAAAACTCGCAATCAATCAAAAACAAAATTATTATTTTGCGATCCGGTCTTGCGGTACCGTTTAAAATGCTCCTGAACTTCTCATGTCTGCATCGCATACTACTTAAAAGGGAATAATTACGCAAAAGAGGGAAATAATTGTTCTTTGAGACTCCTTTGTTATACCAATGTCTACATTAGTTGATTCAAAACGAAACATGTTCAACACTTATTCATGTGTGGAAAGGGTATTTGATGTTGCTAATAAGAAACATCTCCGAAAGTTGCAACATTTTAGCAATACATCTATCGTAAACTCAAATTCAAAATAGCAAACTTAAAATCAAATCGTAAGTAGGTACACTGCTGTTCGTGAAAACTGCAACAACAAGAAGCAAACGCATGAATTCAATGAATTTAATACTACGGGTTAGGTACATGATAAGTAACAAATGATAAACTTTTCAAATCTATACATGACCTTTGAGCTCTAATATTCAGTATTTGATTTGACTTCCATGCGCTGCAATTGGAGCCGCTATACGCCGTGGATTTTAATAAAAAAGGTTCTGAATAAGTTCCTGAGGGATTTCCCTCCACGCAGTTTGTATTCCAGCCCACAAATCCGTGACACTGGTTACTGGAGGACTGTGACGCACCAGGTGCCGACCAACCATATCCAGACATGTTCGATGGGCGACATGGCGAACGTGCAGGCAAGGGAAGCAATGGTACCCGTCGCTCTTCGAAGAGGTCTTGTACATTCCTCGCAATGTATGTCCTGTTGAAAAGTGGCCTGTGGAGATGCCAGAAGCAGGGAAGTACCTCAGGCTCTACAACCACCGTTAGGTACCGGTTGCTGTTCAAAGTGTCCTCAATTCGTAGGAGGCGAGATCGGTTGTTGTAACCAATGGCGGCCCAAACCATCACACCTGGTGTTTGTCCGCTATGCCGCTCAACAATGCAGCCCTCCAGGTTACGCTCACCACGGTACCGCTGGACACGTATGTGGCCATCACTATAGGACACGTTGAATCGGGACTCGTCCGAAAAGACTACATTTTGCCACTCAGCTCCCCAGTGACGGTGTTCACATGCCCATTGCAGTTGGAGGAGCTTGTGGTTTCTGAACAATGGAAGCCGACGCAATTAGCATGCATGCAATTAGTCCAACCTGTAACAGACGGCGACGAACCTTTGTAGTGCTCCAACGTCGAGTCAACACTGTGGATGAAGCTGTACGGTCCGGTATGGGTATGCGAACAAGATGACGGTCATCCCGTGCTGTGGTCATGTCCGTTCTTCGCTGCGTACGACCTTCATCTATCCACTGCTTCCACACAGCATCACTGTCGTAGCAGCATGACCTGTACGAGCCGAAATGTCACGGCATGACAAACCCGCTTCCCGGAGACCGATCATTCTGGCCCGTTCGAACTCACTCACATTTCGATATGGCTCCCTTTGACGTCGACGAGACACACTCGCACTCTCCTTATTGTTTCCACCTTGTTTAACAGCTCTGCACTATCTACACTGGGCGTAACACTGGCCTTGTCGGACCGACACGAGAGGGCTTTGCTCGGCCTACGTGTACCCCATCTCTCTGCAAACCTAATCACTTATTGCATGCACACTCTTCTACACTTCCACAAAGTTTGGAGTTATTCGGGAAATTCTTTCTTGGTGTTGCAGTTTTCACAAATGGCAGTGTAGATCGTTGATCAGTTGTTTATCGTAGTTGAGTATATGTTCAAAAATCAGAAATAAAAAAGAGGGAGGAAGGAAGGGAAGACATAGGTTCTCCTTCCAGAGTCCACACGCAGATTATGCCACGTTTATCGCATAAATAAGTGATCAACCCTTACCGTAGAGTTCATGGAAGAGATGGGTGACGTGACAGCTTCTAGTGTAGAACACGTTATTGTGTACAACTCGCATGTCTATTCCAGAGTACTGTGTCACGAATCACTGAATCTTGTTACCTTGCCTGTTTTAAGGTTTATGTGCTAAAACAAGAGAGATGTATGTATTCAGAGGTTTGAGTTTTTCGTATGAAAAATCCGATGTGTTACATTCACAGTGCTTTCTCTACCCTCTATCGCTTATTAGTGGGTATATAAATTATTCTTGTGAAAGCTTATTTTTCTATCTATTTCATCATAATCGAGATAAAGCTTTTCGGAAATACCTGATTACACGTTTCTTTATAGATACAAAGGGAACAGTGATAGTCAAATATTTTAGAACTGGACGCTATATGCTGGCCTTGAAATTCCATGTTGTTTCCTTGCAATCGCGAGAAACAACTGAATGTTGACAGGACTTTAAGAGAAATGAACAATTCGAACCATTAATAACGGATATCTCAGAAATGGCTTATGCCACAAAAACTTATTTGAAATAAATTGGGTGTTTTAAAGAGATCTATCTCTTTTGTGTAGTACGTTTTCATCTATCGCCTAACGTTTACCATTTACCTATAAAGGATTATACAAAATTCCTCCCGAATGAACAGGACTTCACAAGCTATTCCCAGAAAATTCAATATAGGCATTTTATTTGTCTTGCAAATATCTTTAATATATTGTGTTTTAATCAAAATCGTTATAGCCATTTTTCAGAAAATCAAAATTTTCGAAAAAATGTTTTATATAAAGGGTAGTAGGGATGTGAATATTTTCTTGAAAATCTTCGTGTCGCATTCTTGAAAGATACTGAACTTAAATACCAAGTTTGGTGTTTATCCGATTTTTCGTTTTTGAGTTATATTGTTCACAGACACACATTCGGATCTTTTTCTAAAAATGCTTTTTATGGATTCAGGAGCCTCAAAACATGTATTTCCAGTGAAATCGAAATATCGAATTTTTGGGTGGAATGCAATTCCTTCTATACCTACTATGTACGTTTTAGAGAAAGTAAAAAGGTACCTGCAGCTACCTTGCTAGTATTCATAGAAATGCAAAAGCTTAATATGTTCCACAGTGGGCTTTGCACAATCACTACGACATATGGTACGGCTTTTAAACGACTGAACGTAATAATAATAATAATAATAATAATAATAATAATAATAATAATAATAATAATAATAATTGCTTGCAAATGTATAGTTTCTATACAGGATGTTCTGAACCTTTAGGCTCATTTAATACAAATTATGAGTATTTTGAAATAGGGGACCATTGGTTGTAAATGCCTATTTAAATTTGTCCGAGATCATAAAAAGTAAGCATGAGGAAGGTATTTAAGCTGCTTTATTTCTATGCCCATAAACAAATTATAACTTAAAAATCCGATGTGTTACACTCACATGACTTTCTCTACTCTTGTACAAACTATTTTTACAAACGCTTATTCTCTATATGCTTCATGTTAATCGAGATATCGAGATATTAATCTTATTGCTAATTTTCTTGTAGATGCAAGGGGAATACGGTAGGCTTTAAGTGATAGTCAAATATTTTAAGAGCTGGTTGCTATGTGGAGCATTCCATTCTCTTTGCATGTCCAGGATATAAAAATGAATAACGAATTTCCGTTTGAGAAAAAGCATAAGTATTGGAAAATTTAAGGGAATAACAAGCAATATCTCGAAAGTGGTTCAATCAACAACAAAAATATATATGACATAAATTGTATATTTTAACGCGATCTACATTTTTGCGTAGTAAAATTTTGTCTATCTCTTATGGTTTACCAGTTATGCAAAAGTCGTTCACAATAAAGAATACTTTTGGAGACATTCCCAGAAAATTCAAGATAAACATTTTATTTGTCATGAAAGTATCTTAAATATATGATATTTTATTCAAAATCGTTAGTCATCTTTGAGCAAATTAAAAATTTTGAAAAATGTTCCATGTAAAGGGTAATCTGGGGTGGGGGGATTTTTTTTAAATCTTTGTGTCGCATCTCCGGAAGTTACTGAACCTAAATGCCACGTTTGGTGTTTATCCGACTGTTCGTTTCTGAGTTATGCTGTTCACAGACACACAGACATACGGACATGTTTCAAAAAATCCGTTTTTTGGATTCAGGAGGCCTCAAAACATATATTTCCGGTGAAATCTCGGTATCAAATTTTTGGGTGGAATGCAATACTTCCCCTACTTACTGTACGTAGTAAAGAAAGTAAAAATTGCTGAATGACTTATCTAATCTATATGTGCAGTACTACGGCGCAGGAATGTTGTCATTTTAAACGTCTGTGGCGTCTGTTAAACAAATAGGTTGATAGATGACCCCGAGAACCAATTCCTTGTTTGTTTATATTGCAGACTATCTGGCTGATACGAAGTTTTTAAACTCGAATGATGCATTAATTAATTTAATTTACCTCCCATCCCGTTTCAATGAAACTGTTCCACATTGATATAGAGGACTTTTTTAGTGAATCCTTCCCTTTACCCCTTATAATTGTAATTTCGTACAGCCCCGGCTGTTCCTAATAACGGATGAAAAATTCCCTGATATTCATGCAAAAGGTTATGACACAACGCCGGAAAATGTGTCTTCTTTAACTCCCCCACCCCGACCGACATGCTAGGCAGTTTTGGAAATGCTGGTGGTGTAAGAATCCTCTGTCGGAATGGTATAGTAATTTTTTAAAATAATTATATTAAGTTAAACATTAAATTTTTACATCTTCTGTTTGGTTCCATTGCTATTTAATAACATAAAAGCTACACCGTTTTCAGAAACCCTAATAGAGGTAAGCTTCGTGGATATGAAGATTCCGCACTCTCAGGCCATCAAGTTATCCTCCTTGGAAAAGACACACAGTCTGCGTTCGAGAAAAATAATCTTCTCACCGTTTAATATAAAATATCGGTTTTACCTCTTATACAATTATTTAGCCTGCCCTGCTAACAAACTTGTTCATAATGTAAGTAAAAAGAAAATAAATCAAAACTTTGTTATATGAGGGTTATTAGAAGGTTTTGGCATCCAAACTTCAGTGCATACATCCCTAGAGATAGAATAAAGGTTATTCAGAGGTTTTGGCAGTATTTCATTACGTACACATCTACAGTACTTGTCAAATGGCAATTAAAGTTATATACTATTCGCACGATTATAAGCTGGATCGATTACACTAGTCTGCATTTTCAAACTTCTTGTCAGATTATTTCTTAAAGGTAGGTGTCCTTGAATCAAGTTTCTATGCTGATTTCAGAAATAACTTCCTTTTTTCTATCACGTCAGCATTTTACACAAAATAAGAAATGTTTTGACAATTTTACTAATCATCATAGAAAATTATTCAAATGCCATTTCACACAAGGTAAGTTTTTATCCAAGAAACATTTTAAAAATACTCTCAAGAACTCTCCTAATTTATTTCATGACTGCATTTTAACAAAACAAGAAGCCATAGTGCTTCATTTAATTTTTTTCAAACTATCTCTTCTTTGACTTCCTTGCAAATCCTTGAAGATGACTGTCCCTCCTCAACATCCAACAGTAGTCGGTCATCATAGTTTCATTCCATCTCCCCTGGTACCTCCTCTCCATTTCCTTAATATCTTGGTGAAAACGTTCACCCTGCTCTTCACTATAAAGTCCCAGATTTTCTGGAAAGTAGTCGATATGTGAATGCAGATAATGCACCTTTACACTCATGTTAGAACCCATCTTCTTGAAATTTTCCAACATTGTTTCCACAATGGCCTTGTAATTAGGATCTCTGTTATTGCCAAAGAAGTTTTCAGTAACTGATCGGAAGGCGGTCCATGCTTCTATTTCTCTCTCATTCATTGTCTTCTCAAAATCTTCATCCTTCATCAATTTCTTTATTTGAGGACCAACAAAAATTCGAGCCTTTAATTTTTCTTGTGTAATGAAGGGAAATTTCTTGGAAAGGTACTTGAAGCAAGGTCCATCCTGTGATAGAGCCCTTACAAATTGGTTCATCAAGCCCAATTTTGTGTAGTGGCAGAAGAATATCTTTATATCTCTATCTTTGAAGTGAAATTGTGAAAACACTGTACGTGGTAGAGACAAACTAAAAGCAGTTCTAAAATCAGCATAAAAAAGTGAGTCAGAATCACTTATTAGTTTTCAGTCATTCGATATCACGCAGACTAGTGTTATTACTACTTTTTAAACTCTGTCTTCAGTTTGCTTATGTGTTATATCATCGCCACCTATGTATACTGCTTGGAGTAAAATGTAACCCACTTTTGTTTTTATACTCTGCAGTGTACAGCAACTATTTTACACACCATGGCATTCCCATCGAAGGCTTTGTAAATCCTCTTCAGTCTTTTAACACTTATGAATTGAAATTAGAAGGTGTTTCATAGCCCCATGTCCGTCGGAAGGAACGGGACTTCTCAATGGCGAAAGAATTATCAAATATCGATTTATCAAAATCGAGTGGTTTTTCAGTTTACCCTACACACACACACACACACACACACACACACACATACATCCTGAGGATTGGTAACTAGGCAACCCTGTATTTTATAGACGATGCGAAATGCAGGTGCTTACATCGCATTCACCAGCCCGCTGTTAACGTGCTCTAGTCGTATTGAAGGACGGAAGTTAAAATCACGCCTGCGAATAAATGAGTTTTTTATTCATTTATGTTCTTGTTTAGAGAACCTTCTAGCAAATCATGATTTCTTTCCGAATGCACTATAAAGTGAATTTGTCTATAAATTCGAAGTTCCAGCCGTTCGTGCTCACTGTGGAACACTGTTTTCGAATAGAGAGTATCTGGATATGCAGTTAGAATACGGGGAACGCAGCAGAATGTAACGGAGGCACATCGTCTGTACCAACAGAGGTTTCCGCAAAGAACACTTGCTACAGATCACACGTTTTTGCGAGTTGCGAACCGCCTTCTGGAATCAGCAACAATGTACAAGACACCACATCACGAAGAGATCACCCTGTCTGTGACCCAGCAACGACGGACCTTGTGACTGAGTATGTCATTCAGCATCCGCAGTGTAGTACGGGGGACATTCTAAGCATTTCAATATTAGCCAATCTTCCGCGTGGAGAATACTACATCATGCAAAGTTTCACCATATTATCTTCTTCTACACTAGGAGCTATTGCAGCCAGACCATAGGCAGAGAGTGGTGTTCGCTAGGTGGATCATACGACAAACTGAACAAGATCCACATTTTTTGGTAACTGCTATTTATAGAAGCAGGTTTCCACAACACAGGCCACAGCAGGCATTACTGGAGCACTGTAAGCCCACATTGGATGTGAGAGGCGGCCTTCAAGTCCGATGGGGTTTCAACGTTTGGGCTGTTATACTCGGTGATCATTTAATAGGCCCGTATTTTTATGACGGCCAACTCGCTGGCAATCCCTATAACCTCTTCCTACAACACCAGCTGCCTATTCCACTGGATGAAGTGCCATTGCAGAACCAACTATATGGCATCAACATAATGGGGCGCCAGCTCACTCGGCCCGCCGTGTAAAGGCTTATCTCGATGCCACCTACGCTGAGCGATGTATCGGGTGGTACGGACCAATAGGGTGGCCAGCATGCTCACCAGATCTAACTCCATTAGATTTCTTCTTATGGGGTTATCATAAAGATGTCGTGTACCAGGAGTGGCCAATGACCCCTCAACAGCTCACGGAACGCATCATCTAATTTTGCCGTGACATCACACCGGTCATGTTGCGCCGGGTTAGGCTGGCGATGATGGTTAGACTGAGATCTTACATCCGCCGGCATGGTGGCCAGTTCGAACAACTATTACAGTCACATGGAGGAAACGAGTAACTTGTAAAGGCTTATCTGTGTGATGGTCCGGCATGATGTCACAGTCACTGTTAAATGCAATACTTTTGGCACCAGAGAGGTTCACAACGATCATAACATGGGCTTGCAAACGTTATCTAGTTTGTATGTACGTACTGCATTTTGTAAACTTTCTTTTGTATGAAAGAATAGCTTTAAATACTAACATATTATTTACGATGCCTTATGTTTGTAAGTTACAATTACAATGTCATATGCATTTATTTATGATGTTCATTAAATCATATTCTAACAAGTAACAATTTGTGTTTTAATAAAATTCACATAATTAAACTAATTAAAGTGAAACAACGCTTCCATGCCAACCAATCAGTTCTTATTAAATTTATTAAACATATAAAGTACCTCAAGTGGCAGTATTTGAACCTTCATCACTGAAGGCTAACGCTCACACTGTTGCACTACGAGTGCAAGTCACTGCACGCTCAGCGGGGCAAAGCAGTCACTTCGGTTGAAATTGATACGATGCGTATCGAGTGGACAGTGTTTACGGCATAGCCTTTACAACGCCAGGACTGCATAACTTCTCAATCCGCAGGCTGAGAAGACGCATCCGGTATATATACGCTATGTGATCAAAAGTATCCGGACACCCCACAACATACGTTTTTCATTTTAGGTGCATTGTGCTGCCACCTACTGCCTTGTATGCATTATCCGCGACCTCAGTAGTCGTCAGACATCGTGAAAAAAAGCAGAATGGGACGCTCCGTGGAACTCACGGTCTTCGAACGTGGTCAGAAGTCTGTACGCGAGATTTCCACACTCCTAAACATATCTAGATCCACTGTTTCTGTTGCGACAGTGAACTGGAAACGTGAAGGGACATGTACAGCACAAAAGCGTACAGGCCGACCTCGTCTGTTGACGGACAGAGACCGCCGACATTTGAAGAGGGTCGTAAACAGTAATAGGCAGACATCTATCCAGACCATCACACAGAAATTCCAAACTGCATCAGGATCCACTCCAAGTACTATGGCAGTTAGGCGTGAGGTGAGAAACCTTGGATTCCATGGTCGAGCGGCTGCTCATAAGCCACACATCACGCAGGAAAATGCCAAACGACTCCTCACTTGGTGTAAGCAGCGTCAACTTCACACGATTGAACAGTAGCAAAACGTTGTGTGGAGTGACGAATCTCGGTACACAATGTGGCGATCCGATGGCAGGGTGTGGGTATAGCGAATGCCCGGTGAACGTCATCTGCCAGCGTGTGTAGTGCCAACAGTGAAATTCAGAGGTGGTGGTGTTATGGTGTGGTCGTGTTTTTCCTAGAGCGGGCTTGCACCCCTTGTTGTTTTGCGTGGCACGATCACAACGCAGGACCTACATTGATACTATTTTAAGCACCCTCTTTCTTCCCACTGTTGAAGAGCAATTCGGGGATGGCGATTGCATCTTTCAACACGATCAAGCACCTGTTTATACTGCACGGGCTGTGAAGGAGTAGGTACTCGACAATAACATCCCTGTAATGGACTGGTCTGCACAGAGTCCTGACTTGAATCCTATAGAACACCTTTGGGATGTTTTGGAACGCCGACTTCGTGCCAGGCCTCGCCGACCTACATCGATACCTCTCCTCTGTTCCGCACTCCGTGAAGAATGGACTGTCATTCCCCAAGAATCCTTGCTATCCTGATTGAAAGTATGCCTGTGAGAGTGAACGCTGTCATCAAGGTTAAGGGTGAGCCAACACCATATTGACCTCCAGCATTACCGATGGAGGGTGCCACGAAACTTGTACGTCATTTTCAGCCAGGCGTCCGGATACTTTTAATCACGTAGTGTATATACGCACATAAATGCTTACTATTTATATTATTAATATAGATTCATTGATCAGTGACCTGACGAGCTTCCATAGAAAAGAAAAATACAAAATGTGAGAGGCGACGACGCCGTTGGCCTTAGAAAAACAAAAATTAGGAAACCTTGTTGTCCAGAAAAAAATATGGACACAGAAGTCAGCAGGCGTCCCTTCGTTTTGCGCACATCCTTTTGCGAACAACTATGCCCAACTCTGACAGCACCTCTCTGCAAGAAACGTGGTGCAAAGGACCCGACTGGCAGTTGTTTGGTAGAAACAGGCTTGAAATATTGGCTTGAAATGTGAATTTTCAACTAAGGTACGTTATTATAAATTACATGTTTCGAATTCCTTTACCATATTAATTGAACCACATTAATCGTGTTCACCAGTATAATAATAATAATAATAATAATAATAATAATAATAATAATAATAATAATGATAATAATAATATTGTAACTTTCAGGTTCATATCATTAACCGATATGATTTTTCTCAGGGAAACTCCTGTACATGCCCAAACAATCTACTGAAATAAATCGTCTTGGGCCGGGATCGAACCTTTAGCGTTGAATACAGAAAACTAACTCTCAAAAATTGCTTCTAATTACATACTGTGTGCAAGCACAAAATTGATGCCCCCATATATTTGTGTTAAAAAGGCTGAAGATTTGCCACAGAAGGCATTAAGTTTCTCCGCATGAAGTGCATTAGCCGAGAAAGTTTCCATAGACAAGAAATATATGAAATTCAGAAAACTGCGTCATCAAGTATTTTATAAGCAATTTAAGATATGGCCTGCTACATAAGAAGGATGCTTACTGGGAAGTTAACTGAAGAAAAAAATTCTGATGTGTTGCACAAACATGACCTTCTCCATAAACAATTTCTTACAATTTTTCTTACAGTTCTAATTCTTGTTAATCCAGATAAACTCCATTACATATTTACGCATTTGTTTTAAAATACAGTAGATAAAGCGATAGTCAGATTTTTAAATAGCATGTCACTATGCTATTGCTTTGAAATTCCATGCTCTTTGTATGTCCATCGAAAAGAAATTCCAATTGACAAAAGTATGCCTATTTTAAAACTCAAACCAATGATAAAGAATATCTCAGAAATGGTTAACTCCACAAAAAAGAAATAAAAAGAAAAGAAAAATGATTTCACATAAGCTGTGTGTTTTAGTGAGATCTACATTGTTTGTGTAATAAGATTTCGTCTACCTCTTACGGTTTACCAATTATACAAGTCATTCAGAATGAAGGGAACTTCACAGTTTAGTCGTCTTCCGTGGTGTAGTGGTTATGCTAGCCTCTAGTTCCCCAAGTCGCGGAGGGCGATGGAATTTTTTCGGACGTAAAAATCCATAGCATGGCTTCCTTCAGAAGGGAAATAAAGCCGGTGGTCCCGTGTCATAGATTTACGGCACGTAAAAGAACCTCAACTGATAGAGGTCCCTGGGCAAAATTAACGGTCTTTCACGCCCAATATAGAATGGGACGCTAAGGACCACAACAATTAAAGATAGTCCATAAACAAAACTCAATTTAATTTTCTTCATAGTCTATTCCCAAAAAATTCAAATTTGCATTTTATTTGTGATGAAAATAGCTTAAACATGTGGTATTTTGATCCAAATCGTTAGAGCCATTTTTGAGGAAATAAAAAATAACGAAAGCTTTTCCATGTAAAGGGTATTTTGGGCTAGGGATTTCTTCAAAATCTTCGTACCGCTTACTTAGAAGATGTTGAAGCTAAATACAAGTTTCGTATTTAACCTACGTTTCATTTTTAACTATGCTGTTCTTACACACACATACACACACACTAACACAACCTTTTTTAAAAAAGTTTTTTTACTTAGGGGCCTCAAAACATGTATTTCTGGTGATATCTCGGTATAAAATTTTTAGATGGAACACCATACTTGCCCTGCTTATGAAAGTATGTAATAGAGAAAGAAAAAATCTAATGTGTTACACTCACATGACTTTCTCTAGCCATCCTTCAACAAACTATTATTACAGAAAGCTATTCTATTTACTTCATGTTAATCGAGATAAATGTTTGTAAACATTGTCTTGTTGCATATTTCCTTGTAGGCACAAGGAGATTATGGAGAGAAAGAACAGCGATTTTGCTCTTGAGAAAAGCATAACTATTTGAAAATTAAAAACAATAACAAAAAACTCCTGGAAATGTTTAACGCAACAAAAAACGTTATTTGGGATAAGTTGTGTGCTTTAAAAAGTTCTGCATTTTTTATGCAGTAACATTTTATCAATCTCTTACGGCTTACCAGTTACACAAAAGTCATTCAGAATAACAGGACTTCTGAGGCTTTTCACAGAAGTTCAAGATACACGTTTTATTTTTCATTAAATATATTAAATATATGGTATATTAATTACAACTTTTAAAGCCAACTTTGAGAAAATTAAAATTTTCGAAAAATGCTCCATATAAGGGGTAGTTTAGGTTGAGGGATATTTTTTAAATCTTCGTGTCGTAATTGGAAGATGCTGAACTTAACAACCAAGTTTGGTATTTGACGACTTTTCGTTTCTGAGTTGTACACTCAGAGAAACACAGACACGCACACACGCGCGGACCCTTTTCTAAATATGCTCACTTTGTGTTCAGGGAGCCTCAAAACACATACACTACGTGATCAAAAATATCCGGACACCTGGCTGAAAATGACGTACAAGTTCGTGGCGCCCTCCATCGGTAATGTTGGAAGTCAATATGGTGTTGGCCCACCCTTAGCCTTGATGACAGCGTTCACCCTCGCAGGCATACTTTCAATCAGGTGCTGGAAGGTTTCTTGGGGAATGGCAGCCCATTCTTCACGGAGTGCGGAACTGAGGAGAGGTATGGATGTAGGTCGGTAAGGCCTGGCACGAAGTCGGCGTTCCAAAACATCCCAAAGGTGTTCTATAGGATTCAAGTCAGGACTCTGTGAAGGCCAGTCCATTACAGGGATGTTATTGTCGTGTAACCACTCTGCCACAGCCCGTGCAGTATGAACAGGTGTTCCATCCTGTTGAAAGATGCAATCGCCATCCCCGAATTGCTCTTCAACAGTGGGAAGCAAGAAGGTGCTTAAAATATCAATGTGGGTCTGCGCTGTGATCGTGCCACGCAAAACAACAAGGGGTGCAAGCCCCCTCCAGGACAAAACACGACCATACCACCACCTCCGAATTCACTGTTGGCACTACACACGCTGGCAGATGACGTTCACCGGGCTTTCGCCATACCCACACCCTGCCATCGGATCGCCACATTGTGTACCGTGATTCGTCACTCCACACAACGTTTTGCCACTGTTCAATCGTGCAATGTTGACGCTCTTTACACCAAGCGAGGCGTCGTTTAGCATTTTCCTGCGTGATGTGTGGCTTATGGGCAGCCGCTCGACCATGCAATCCAAGGTTTCTCACCTCACGCCTAACTGTCATAGTACTTGGAGTGGATCCTGATGCAGTTTGGAATTCCTGTGTGATGGTCTGGATAGATGTCTGCCTATTACTGTTTACGACCCTCTTCAAATGTCGGCGGTCTCTGTCAATCAACAGACGAGTTCGGCATGTACGCCTTTGTGCTGTACATGTCCCTTCACGTTTCCACTTCACTATCACATCAGAAACAGTGGACCTAGGGATGTTTAGGAGTGTGGAAATCTCGCGTACAGACTTGTGACACAAGTGACACCCAATCATCTGACCACGCTCGAAGTCCGTGAGTTCCACGGAGCGTCCCATTCTGGTGTTTCACGATGTCTAATGACTACTGAGGTCGTGGATAATGAGTACCAAGCCTGAGATGAAAAACGTACTTTTGATCACATAGTGTATTTCGGGCGAAATCTCGGCATCGAATTTGTGGGTGAAATGTAATATTTCCTCTAGTATTTCTTGTTTACATGGTATGCATCCCATCTTTCTTTTTCTTTTTTAACGGTTTTTGTTTTTCCCAGTTTATTACGACTGTGGTTTTTCTGTTTACTTTACCGCTTATTACCACAATTACTTTTACACATATACAAGACCAACAAACACCATGTCCATGGCGGGACTTGAGCTCGCGAACATCAACTTGACGGAGTACGAAAGCTATACGATCAGCGACTACAATTACAAAGGCCGGCAATTCTTAACAACTGTCTTCAATTAAAGAGTTACTATATATACACTTCCAAAGGATGAATTTTAAGCAATGACACGGCATTTCAACCTTATGCAAAATTATTTTATAATTATTTTCCTTCTGAAAATGTCTCTTTCTGAAACTTGTTGCCTTTTAGCCGAAAAGATGTTCTATTCTTATATTATTTATTCAACATTCTTACTTTGTGTTGCAAAACAATCGCTTCTGATGTAATATTCATTATCAGGAAGCACTTTGTGATGTCACAAGCCTTCCTGTAAAAGCTATTGGCCATTTCAGTGAATCATCCGGTATGATAAGCCACGGCTTAAAAAACAAGCAGCGAATTATATACGAGTCGAAATTCATCCATACTTCCGACATAATTCAGCATCAGTACTAAATAATGTGATCTTAAATATTTTAAAGCTCTTCAAACAATATATTAAATACGTTTGCGATGAAATGTATACCCTTGAATTGTTTTGTTTTAGTTTTTACTTTCTCTGCCACGTACCTAGGCAGAGGAGGTATTATATTCCATCCAAAAAATGATATCGAGATTATGTTTCAAGACTTCCTGAATCCAAAAAGGTGTGTATGTGTGTGCGCGCGCAAGTGCGTGAGTGCATTTGTGTGTGTGTGTGTGTGTGTGTGTGTGTGTCTCAATTTCATTACTCAAAATTTTAGTGCCAAATATACCAAACTTTGAATTTAAATTCAGTATCTTCTAAAGATGGAACACGAATATTTTCCAGAAAAAACCCACACCCCAGGCATGTAGTTTACTTAGAAAATGTTTTGTTATTTTTCACTCTCTTAAAAAATGGCTCTAACAATTTTGATTGAAATAACAATATTTAGGAGATTTACTTGGAAAATAAAACGTATATATCTCGAGTTTTCGTGAACAACATGTAAAGTCCTCCTCATTCGGAAGGAAAATGGTATTATTTTGTAAAACTGGTAAGCCAAAAGTGATAGAAAAGGCTTACTACACGATAAGCTTAGATCTCTTTAAAACATACAATTTATTTCAAATAAATTTTTATGGCATGAGCCGTTTCCGAGATCGGATGCTATTCAATAATTACCTCAATTTTTGAAGTGCTATCATTAAGTGGTTTCTCGACATGTCATGGAAGAGTATGCAATTTCAAGGCCAGTGTATAGCGACCTTGTTTTAAACATTCGATTATCGCTTTCATTTCCTTTATACCTCTTGTACGGACAACGAAACTGTAAGAAAACCATTTCTGCATGCGTTCATCTCTAACTAGAAGTAGACAGAAAAATAAGATTTTGTACGAAGAGTGGGCACAGATCGTATGAATGTAACATATTAGATTTTTCTTTCGTTTTGATGAATTTATAAGATAAAAGTTTAATTTTTGTGAACATAAACATAGACTTACATGAAACGAGAAATCTCTCCATTGTATAACCTCAACGGCATTCTCTGGAAATGTAGCACACATAATTTTCTTTACTTCGAATCCAGCTTTTCTGAATGTCTGTTGATTTCTTTTTTTGGTTTATTATTATTGTTTTAATGATTCAGTATTCCTTTAATATTTCAAGTCTATAGAAGTAACGAATGAAGTGATAATTGGTGAGAGCTAAATAAGCCATGGTTTCAAAGAACTTGAGAATGCGGGACATATGTCCCTTCAGAATTTGGGTAACAGCAAGGAAAAAAATCTGATGTGTTACACTCACATAACTTTCTCTACTCTTGTACAAACTATTTTTACAAACTCTTATTCTCCATATGCTTCATGTTAATCGAGATATCGAGATGTTAATCTTATTCTAATTTTCTTGTAGATGCAAGAGGAATTGGTAGGCTTTAAGCGATAGTCAAATATTTTAAGAGCTGGTTGCTATGCTCTTTGCATTACCAGGGCAAAAATAATGAATAACGAATTCCCATTTGAGAAAAATTATAGGTATTGGAAAATTTAAGGGAATAACAAGCAATATCTCGAAAATGGTTCACTCAACAACAAAAATGTATATGACATAAATTGTGTATTTTAACGCGATCTACATTTTCGTGTAGTAAAATCTTGTCTATCTCTTATGGTTTACCAGTTATGCAAAAGTCGTTCACAATGAAGAATACTTTTGGAGATATTCCCAGAAAATTCGAAATATGCATTTCATTTGTCATGAAAATATCTTAAACATATAATATTTAATCAAAATCGTTAGAGCCATTTTTGAGAAAATTAAAATTTTCGAAGAATGTTCCATGTAAAGGGTAATCTGGGGTGGGGGGATTTTCTTGAAAACCTTCGTGTCGCATCTCTGGAAGATACTGAACATAAATACCAAGTTTGGTGTTTATCCGACTGTTCGTTTCTGTATTATGCTGTTCACAGACAGACAGACACACACACAGACATGTTTCCAAAAATACTTTTTTTGGATTCAGGAGGCCTCAAAGCATGTATTTCAGGCAAAATCTCGGTATCGAATTTTTGGGTGGAATGCAATGCTTCTCCTAATTACTTTACGCAGTAGAGAAAGCAAAAACCAGTAAATTTTAGGGGTATTAGGTTATTTTTGGGTTCTAGGTAAAATATATACTAGGGTTTTACAGAAAGATTACAAAATTAGGCAGAAGAAGAGAGTAAGCTTTCAGAATGTCAAGCTAGCTTTAGGAAAACTAAAATAACATTGTATGATATTATTGTAACAGCCACAATGATAAAAAGTGTTTAGTTAAAAAGGAAGAGATTGTACTTATTATTTTGTGCATTTTGAAGGGGAATAAGCAAAAAGTTCATAAGAGTAGTACAAATAATGAATGTAGATAACGATTTTGAATAAATATTTCCAACGACGAGTGCCAAAACTACTGCAATAATATAGGATTAAGCCAAGAATGTAAGCTAGGTCCTTTATTATTGGAATTATTTCTTTATGATATATAGAGGTAAGAGAGAAATATTGATTTACTATTTCCTGAACTCCTAGCGTGGTCAATGAATAATATGAAATTGGTGAAAACAGTTTAAGCAATGGGTTATTTTTGTAAGGAATGAAACCCATTACTTTAAATAAATAAAAGTAATTTTAAAAACGGTAACAAGTTAAGAAAACATGAGAAATTGTCTTTGCAAGGAAGAGAAATCAGATTTACGAGTATTTAGATGTAGAATGAAATAACAACGATGGATAGATGAAGAGTGCGCAAAACCACTGGGATATCTATTACACTAGTCTGCATGATATCGGATGACTGAAAAATAATAAGTGATTCTGACTCACTTTTCTATACTGATTTCAGAACTACTTGTAGATTTTTTCTATCACGTACAGTTGTTTCACAATTTCACTTCAAAAATATAGAGATATAAAGATATTGCTACCGCCACTACACATAAAATTGGGCTTGATGAAGCAATTTGTAAGGGCTCTACTACAGGATGGACCCTGCCTCAAGTACCTTTCCAAGAAATTTCCCTTCATTACACAAGACAAATTAAAGGCTGCAATTTTTGTTGGTCCTCAAGTAAAGAAATTGACGAAGGATGAAGCTTTTGAGAAGACAATAAATGAGAGAGAAATAGAAGCATGGACCGCCTTCCGATCAGTTACTGAAAACTTCTTAAGCAATAACAGAGATCCTAATTACAAGGGCATTGTCGAAACAATGTTGGAAAATTTCAAGAAGATGGGTTGTAACATGAGTGTAAAGGTGCATTTTCTGCAATCGACTACTTTCCAGAAAATCTGGGACATTATAGTGAAGAGCAGGGTGATATTAAGGAAATGGAGAGGAGGTACCAGGGGAGATGGAATGAAACTATGATGGCCGACTACTGTTGGATGTTGAGGAGGGACAGTCATCTTCAAGGATCTGCAAGGAAGTCAAAGAAGAGAAAGTTTGAAAAAAATTAAACGAAACACTTTGGCTTCTTGTTTTGTTAAAATGTAGTAATGAAATAAATTAGGGGAGTTCTTGAGAGTATTCTTAAAATGTTTCTTGAATAAAAACTTACATTGTGTGAAATGGTATTTGAATACTTTTCTACGCTCATTAGTAAAACTGTCAAACATTACTTATTATTTTGTGTAAAAACCTGACGTGATAGAAGAAAACGGAAGTTATTTCTGGAATCAGCATAAAAATTTGATTCAAGAACACCTACTTTTAAGAAATAATGTGACAAAAAGTTTGAAAATGCAGACTAGTGTAATAGGTATGCAAAAAAAAATTGTAGCAGTTTATTTTAAAGTAGTGAGACTGAAATCTTTAATGGAATTGAGATTTGGGGGCTAAAGAAAGAATAGATGGACGTGAATATGATCCAAGCAATTTTTAGAGAACAAATCTTGGGCTTGTCAGAGAGGTTCATCCACTAGCTTTGTACGAGCAGAATTTGGAAGCACTGGTATTAAGGCGAAAATATTGAAGGAGTATTCATATAATGGTTTATATTCCGAAATTAAATGGACATTTTTATTTGATTTTTGAAAATATAGGAAAAGATTAATGAAGAAGAAACTTGGATTAATAAGATTAAAGAAATTTAGGATTAAAATTGTTCGGAAGAAGTATGATAAATTAAGCGAATCATTAGAATGGGGTTTCTGGAAAGAAATTAACAATTGGAAACAATGCAAGGCAAAAAATATTCACTAGCTTTAATTATAAAATTTAATTGAATATATATAGAGAATTAAAACTGCTTAGATCATGGTTGGAAAAGGGACTTCAAAATTGAAAGCATTTATAGCTAGCGGTATATAAATAAATAAACCTTTGTAATAAAAAAACAATAATTAGCCTACAGTGTTAAGCTATAAAGGAACTAAGTTTCTTAGAATGAACTGGTATAGAAGAAATTGTCCAAACTTCGAAAAATTATAGGGAAAAAGATGACGAACGTAAAGTTAAGAAATAGCAAATCGGAAATAGTAAACTATCTAGGAAAAATAAATAATAGTTGAGGAAAACCAGTAAACAGGACAATCAACATAGCTAAAGTGGATTATTAGTGCTAGATCTAAAAGCTTAAACAAAGACCACTAGCTCGACACCCACAATCGAGCTCCCGGGTAACTCAGCAACATAATGTAGTGATTTATAAATTAATTACATGTGTATAATTATAACGTTAATGTAATAATGTTTAATATATTATTTCTATAGTAGTAAATTTGTGCCATATATTTTTATTAATAGTCGAAATAAATGTTAATTCATTCTTGCTTACACCTATTCGTTCATATCTCCATTCATTACCAGTCAGAAACAGTCTACTACTCCTATTTCTTTTCTGTAGGCAGTGCATCTTCATTGATGATCAAATATCTAAAAGTACATTATAGTGTACCCCAAGGCTCCGTATTAGGTCCGATATCAGACTTAACATACTGATTTAAGCAAATTAAAAATTTTGACTAATAATGCCCTTATGGAAGCCATAAATAGAGTTTTGTTGTAATACATTTTTACTAAATGAAAACAAAACTGAATCTATTTTATTTACTAGTGAAGTTAATGATGACAGTAAACATTTTAAAATTTTTGGTATTGTTGTAGACAACACACTTTCTTGGGAAGACCATGTTGATTATATCAGTAAAAAATTATCAAGTGCAATACCTTTATTGAGGAATCTGAAACTGTACGTGCAAGAAAGTACATCAAAATTGCATACTTTCACAGCATACTTGTATATGGATTATTATTATAATTTTTATGGGGCAATAGCACTCATGTTCATAAAATTATAAAATGTTTAATGAAAGTAATTAGAACCATAACAAACTCACCAATGAAGGCACACTGCAAACCGTTGATTACAAGTGAACAAATAATGACAATAACTAACATGTATATTCTTCAAACTTTAAACCATGTGAAAGAGCATTTTCTAAGTTTAATTCAAAGAAGTGATATTCACTCGTGCAATACTAGAAGTAGCATTTTTTTTCGATGTACCCAAGTGCAGATAGTTTAAAACAATAAATAAATTTCTCATAATGGTGCTAAAGATAGGGAATAATTTTTCATCGCACGTTTATGAATTGAATAAGAGAGCTTTTAATTGGATTATCTCTGGTTATTTGAAAAATAATCCTTTTTATTACATTAAGTAATTCTTAAATAACAGTATAGTTTTAATTTTTTTAGTTTTTTAAACAGTCTTATAATTTTAATTAGCAGCATGTCTATATTATACCTACAATTTTGACTGTGTCTATTGTATTATTAGTATTCTCTGACTATAAACAATAAACTATTAAACTACCTAAGAAGCATTTAGAGTTAGCGAAGTTAGACCTGGGGTATGGATAGAAGCTATTTTTATTAATTATATTAATGTTATTAATTTATTATATGAATTTAATTAATCTTATTAATTAAATATATAAGTGTGTGTTAAATTTCGAAACAAGATAACAGTTTTTAAACATATTTGTGCTTATATGCCTTTAAACGTTGATTTTTCAAGGAAAATACCTGCTTATTATGCCGGAATCAATAGAATATGATGATCCTTTTAAAGCGTGAAAGAGGTAAATTTGCTCAGACATTGAGAGAGAATCCTTTTCTAGAATAGTATTGACCAGATGCTACCTAAAATTTAATGCTAGAATCATGGCTTCAATCTTAAAATACTCCTGTTGCCTAATTTAATATATTATGGAATTAATTGTTCTTTCACACAAGCCGTGTGTTGGACAGGGTTGGAAAGGTAGAATCAGATGACTGAAAAATTCAATGCCATAGCCGGGATTTGAACCACGGATCTCCCGGTTGAATTTTTCAGTCATCTGATTCTACCTTTCCAACCCTGTCCAACACACGGCTTGTGTGAAAGAACAATTAATTCCATTAATTGACCTAATAGTGGTTGCAACTATAAAGCCCGGAACTTAAAGTACTTACAATAAATGTAAGTCGCCATTGGGGTATGGCATCTCAATACAATTTGAGATCTCCTTGTGGTTTACCGGGAAAAATGCGAATCAGCTGGAGAATTTAATGTCGTGTCGGCATGTTGCCATGGTAGCTCAGTGGTAGAGCAACCGGACGGATACCGGGAGATCCGTGGTTCAAATCCCGGCTATGGCATTGAATTTTTCAGTCATCTGATTCTACCTTAATATATTATGTTTCAATTAAATGTTAAATAGATTATATGCAACGGAAATTAAACACAAAACCATATTGACTGTGCAAACAGGGGAGTATTTGAACTTATCGTACCCAGAATACTATTATATTTATTACCTTTAAAACCTGAAGTGATTTTTGAAGGAGGCTAAATGTTGCCCTTTCATTATTTAGCCTTGATTTACTTTCGAAACTGTAGCTTGTTGTTTTGATGAAATTCCAAGTAATTTAAAGAAGAACGTAACTAACCAGTACAAGATACCCATTGTGATATGCTTCTTGGTGTATGAGGAAAGTAAAATTGTCAAGCACATAGACCTCTTAGCTCTCTTTGACTGTGTTCTGGTAGACTCATCGAGACACAGTTTATTTGTTTGGAAGTGTTTGCACTACTTTACGGCATGACTTTACCGGCGTCGGTCTACCTATGTCTACCAATTGAAGCATTTAGTTTGCTAGATAGGGTATTTTCGAAAACCCATCTGGTCCTCAAACCGTGTCTCTACTGCCTTGTAGATATACTTCATATAGGAGTAAATATGTACAGGATTATTTTAAAAAAAGCAGATAACAATTTATCTCACACAAACTATGAACTGAAAAAGACATTCCGCACATATCTGGATAGAGGAAAGACATGCCTTATTGTTCTCTAAGTTGTATAGAGTTCAATCGCACTATTTGTTGGGCCACAGATATCAGTACGATAGCCATACATTAATCAACTGGTCCCTAGTTGTAAAACTTGCATCTTCGACAATTGCATGCCTCAGATCTTGAAGACTAACGTGCATAGGTGGAAAAAACGCCTTATCTTTTTTGTCCCCTAATGTATGAAAATCACAGGAGCGCACTCTGATGGCCTAGAACGTGAAGCAAATGCTGAACTTTGTGTTGAAAGTGAGCAATGACACCATCTTGCATGGCAATGAAGTTATTCGATTCTTCTCGTACATGGAGAAATAACAGTTTTCCGATCTAGCCAAATACGACATCCCATCAATGTTCTCTTCAAATTATGATCCATAAACGTTGGTTATAATTATACTAGACGACCTCAAGGCCAGTCTTACATATACATGTAAATTATGAGTGCTTAAAGAGGCAATTAAACACAAATCTCCTTGTGGTTTACCGGGAAAAATTCGAGTCAGCTGGAGAATTTAATGGCGTGCCGGCATGTTGCCATGGAGACAGGGAGATCCGTGGTTCAAATCCCGGCTATGGCATTGAATTTTTCAGTCATCTGATTCTACCTTTCCAACCCTGTCCAACACACCTTGTGTGAAAGAACAATTAATTCCATTAATTGGCCTAATAGTGGTTGAAACTAAAAGCCCGGGACTTAAGTACTTACAAAGAATGTAAGTCGCCATTGGGGTATGACATATCAATACATTTGGAATCTCCTTGTGGTTTACCGGGAAAAATTCGAGTCAGCTGGAGAATTTAATGGCGTGCCGGCATGTTGCCATGGTAGCTCAGTGGTTAGAGCAACCGGACGGAGACCGGGAGATCCGTGGTTCAAATCCCGGCTATGGCATTGAATTTTTCAGTCATCTGATTCTACCTTTACAAACTGTTAACTTTCGAAAGAAACAGTTCCAGGAGAATTCTTGGCCCAACTATGGAAGGAGACAACTGGAGAACTAAAACAAGTGCAGAAATACATGAAGTAATTAGAAACTAAAGCAAAATTAATGTTGTGATAACAAGTAGACTGGCCTGGTTTCAGAATATACAAAAGATGGATGAGCAAATATTGGTTAAAAATTGTATAGATGGAAGCGAATAGGAGGAAGAGTATTGGGCGACCAAAAGCTGACTGAAAAGACTTATGGACGACACACGGAGAATGAGAATAAAGGACAGGAGGATTCTAGTGAAGGACCAAAAGGAGCGAAGAAACATTGTTGAGAAGGCCAACACATTCAGATTTGAAGTTGAAGTGCACTAAGAAAAATAAGAAACGTTGATTATTGAAATGGCACAAAATGCTTTAACCTTCGGCGAGTCTCTTGCATGTTCAACTACTATGAATTTTCAGTTTTTGGAACATTTTTCATTATTTATATAGGCACAGATATGAAGCCAGAAAC
Source organism: Deroplatys truncata (assembly GCA_030765065.1). Classification (NCBI taxonomy): domain Eukaryota; kingdom Metazoa; phylum Arthropoda; class Insecta; order Mantodea; family Mantidae; genus Deroplatys; species Deroplatys truncata. The sequence continues at coordinate 215,649,264 of CM060978.1, forward strand.
TTATTCAATTTTCACTTGAACAATGAATTCACACTTCTCAAACTGCACCACACGCAGCTATTGAATTGTCCATCTCCGTAATGTCTGTATAGTCAGTCTATCCCCTTACATAAGGCCTGAATTCGAACCTGTATTACTGCAAGTTACCTAGATAAAATTCTTTTGTTGAGTATTTCTTATCCTGCATAGCCTAATTTCGCGTAAACCTAAGCTGAGGGCACCTGGATATAGTTACTCACCTTCCGATATGACGTTAGCAAGTTTTAAAATACTTACGGTACTTTTTACTGTGACCTCCTTATTTTCTTATACAGCGATTGTGTTGAATAGAAGTTCTTACTCTGCTGATAAAAGACGTGAATTTTCCTCTATCCATTTATCCATTTACTCTCTATACGACGTGGAGTGTATTTCTGTTTTTACAGTTTTAAATAAAAGAATCTGATGTGTTACACTCACATGACTTTCTCTACTCTTGTAAAACTATTTTTACAAACGCTTATTCTCCATATGCTTCATGTTAATCGAGATATCGAGATGTTAATCTTATTGCTAATTTTCTTATAGATGCAAGGGGAATTAGTAGGCTTTGAGCGATAGTCAAATGTTTTAAGAGCTGGTTGCTATGCGAGTATTGCATTACCAAGGGAATAACAAGCAGTATCTCGAAAATGGTTCACTCAACAAAAAAATGTATATGACATAAATTGTGCATTTTAACGCGATCCACATTTTTTGTGTAATAAAAGTTTGTCTATCCCTTATGGTTTACCAGTTATGCAAAAGTCGTTCACAATGAAGAATACTTTTGGAGACATTCCCAGAAAATTCAGGATATACATTTTATTTGTCATAAAAGTATCTTAAATATATGATATTTTAATCAAAATCGTTAGAGCCATTTTTAAGAAAATTAAAATTTTCGAAAAATGTTCCATGTAAAGGGTAATCTGGGGTGGGGGATTTTCTTGAAAAACTTCGTGTCGCATCTCTGAAAGATACTGAACCTAAATACCAAGTTTGGTGTTTATCTGACTGTTCGTTTCTGAGTTATGCTGTTCACAAACAGAGACACACACGGACATGTTTCCAAAAATACCTTTTTTTTATTCAGGAGGCCTCAAAACATGTATTTCCGATGAAATCTCGGTATCGAATTTTTGGGTGGAATGCAATACTTCCCCTACTTACTATACGTAGTAGAGAAAGTAAAAATTGCTTCTTCGTTTTGAATAACATAATAAGAACATTACTTGCTGAACTTTGAGGAATAACGCTTTAACCTACCGTAAGCAAAACACCCATGTTGAGCTACATCAAGAGAGATTGCGAACAAAAATGTTTAGGCGCGATACAGTGGTGTCTACTGACTCAGTTTGGTATACCTTAGTACTGTTATAATATCACACTCTAGTCTCCAAGAGGAGACCCACACTAAGAGAGCGGCAGTATAAAGTCACAGGCCACCGCTTTCACCTGGCACAGGGAAACCGAATTACCAATTCTCAGGATAGACTGAGCCGAGGTATCCTGGCAAACATAGGTGAAATACCTCGGTGTCTCTAGCCAACAAAGTTAACAGGAGGATGGAAATACTGTACCCCCTCTGAAACCAACACTCAGAGATATCAATCCGTAACAAAGTGCTGTAAGTATCATAATATCATTTCCAGAAGTTTTATTACTCTTACTATTTCGTTTATTTTCCCATTCATACCCCGAATATTCCAGGAACCAAAATTCAGTGCCCTTTTACGTAACCAGAGTCTATTCCGTTTAATCCGTCCGGCTGTGTCATATTTCCTGGTAAACATAGCGCAGATTGCTTTTACAGGAGCAGGGTGCTAGCCCTCTATCTAACCTCAACCTGGAGGACCCTCTGCCTCTTCTGCCAGTTTTCAGGGTTCATGTTTGCCTTCTAGCTACCGTAGCGGTTCCGGGGAATAACACCCCATCGCACGTCACCCCCATTTCCCTACTCGCTGTTGCCCAGTCTTCAGGACAAGGTCCCAGAGGTCGGGTTTTGAGGGAATGCTCCAAATAACGGTGCCCCAGTAATTGGAAAACGAACTTTTATGATGACTTAAGAGAAATCGTAGCTAATTGCCCTGACGAACATAAATTGTTCGATTAGAATATGGGTCAGACCATCATGCTGTTGTTACAAAAGTTACATTCCCTCTAAGGTCAAAATTTAAATCACTAAAGAATACAAATTGTAATAAAATTAATGTAATATATCGTTCTATATATTTGGTTAATTCATTACAGGAAAGAGTGTAAAGCTGTTGTATCAGAACAGATTGGTCTCTAAATTGAACGCAGTAAATGAAGATTAGATAGCTAAAGAGTTATATGCATTCCTTAAAAAATCTATATTGGAGGCAGCAGATGAGTCTCTAGGAAGGTAGAGAGAGAATGGAAGGAAAACAGAATGGATAACCAAGGAAGCATTGGAAACAATAAAGCACAAGACAACGCTTTACAATGAACGGCCTAGTTCACAGTCCAATGAAGATTTGCAATATGGAGAATCTAGAAGAAATGTCAAAAGACTGGTTAAGTCATGTAAGAATGAGACATGAGAGAACATTTGTGGCAAAATAGTGCACTGACGTAGTGGATCAGCACAAGCTTGGAGACTCTTACGTAAAATTGGAATGACTAATAATCCTTCACTGGCATTACAGCTTGTAAATATGCACCAGTGTCAGAACCATTTTCAGGATCTGCTGGTTGAGAAAAGAAAAAAATGGAAATGTGAACAAGACATGACCAATATTATGAACGGATTGGAACCGATTTTAGAGGAAGATGTTAGAGAGGCAATGAAGAAAGCCAAGGGTTACAAGGCTAGTTGACCTGGTGATGTTACGGCAGAGCTGTAGAAATATGGGCCTCCTCTGTTAGTAAGGACTACTACTAAGATATTCAATCAAATTCCTGAGGAAGATGAAATTCCAGCAGACTGGAAAATTTCTTTATTTCTGCTATTTATAAAAAGGAACAAGAGGAACCCCAATAATTATATGGGATAAATGTTATGTCTTCCATCAATATGATCTTCAGTAGTATCATTAAGAACAGATTAGAGGAAGAAATTGAAGGGGGGATATCGAAGAATCGGGCAGGTTCGCTGTAAGAAGGAGCTCCATCGACCATATATTTAGCCTAAGACAGTTCAAATGAAAAAGTTCAGCTAAAGGTAAAGAAACACGTTTGATATTCATTGATCTAGAGAAGGCGTACGGCTTAATTCCCGTAAAACAACCGTGGAAGGAAATAAAATGCATTGGGTTAGTTGGCCGCTAATTGCATTAATCCAGAGGATGCATCAAAATTGTCAAGCTGCTGCTAAGATAGGAAATATATTTCAAGTGCTTTTCAAACAACCAAAAGCTTGAGACAAGGCTGTAGCGTATCTCCTACCTTGTTTAAAAAATATATATCCAATAGATACTGAAACAGTGGAATAATTCATATCGAGGAATGGGAATTCCAGTTGGATAAGAGACTGTACACTCGCTACTATTTGCAGATGATCAGTTGATAATAGCACAGTATCGTGAAGATGTGAGATTTATGGTAAGGAAATTTCATGGAGCCTTTGATGCAGGTAGACTGAAAGTTAATATGAGTAAAACTAAATACCTGGTATTGGGTGAAAATGGACGAAACGTTAAATTATCCTAAGGCATAATTAAATCAGTGAGAGTTTAAATATTTGGGTTCTTTATGAGTCCGTAAATTGTAAAGCAGATGTATATTATATATTGATGCAGAGTATAAACGATAAAGATGCTGAATGGGGTATTATGGAGTAGGGCAATAACAATGAAAACAAAAAGAATTCTTCTTCAGTTCATATTAGATATCCACAGATATCGACATATGGGGCAGAAGGTTGGAGTTTATTTGAGGGCCAAAGGCGCAAGGTACAGGCAGTAGAAATGGATGGAATAAGGAGAGGGCCAGAGAGGTTAGAGAAGAGAGTCAAAAACTCCAGTGGTATGGTCACGTAAGAAGTATGGATGAGAAGAGATGGCCAAACATCCTCCTACAGTGTCTCCGGCGGGCCGAAGGAAACGGATTCGGCCTACAATACCCTGGAGCCTGAAATATTACGGATGATGGAGGAGCAGGAATTGGCTGAAGGGGACTAGAATGATAGGCACATGTGGAAAATGGGAATAAAGGGTAACCACTGAAAAGTGGAGATGCCCTCAAAAATAAAGTAAGAAAGGCTGAAGTACAAAAGAGATTCTACGACTGGCCATCACTTACGGCTGCCAAATCTGGGTCATAACCGCAAAAATTCATATACACAACCTACATGTCCTTCAAAACAGATATCTCCATGCTGCTGTAAGCACCGGATGGTACATCCCTAACCGTAACATTCACCTGGATCTAAAAGTCCCTACCCTCAGGAATTACTCCTTTTCCATATCCCAGAGCTTCTATTGTAAACTCCCGAACAACTTCAAGCCCTAATCCGTGGCCTCGGGTAACACCATAAGCGCCCCAGGCTTGCGTTAAGTTAGCAAACCGGCATGAAAAATACACAACTTCTAACACTATCTCCATCATTCCTATACCATTTCCTAATCAACACCCAGCCATTACCGGAAAATCCCTTCAATCATCAACCCTTAACTGCCAGCAAAAGACAACATCCTGGTATGGCAATAAGTCGGAGGACACTTTCTAGGATGAGTGAAATCTCCAACATCCTATAGAGCAGACCAGACCAGACCAGACCAAACGTTGGAAGGTTGAAGGTCAGCCCGAGGAATTGTTATGAAATGTACCCATCCTTGATGGGTTTGATCATTTATTGGACGGGTTGGGGTTTGTAGGGTGAGAGTGATGTAGGGGAATTGACAGGAGGTAGCAAAATTGCTCCTCAACGGCTGTAGAAAGTATAGGGAACGCAGCCTAACTCATGTTACTAAAGCAACAAAAAGCAAACAAACTGGCTAATGCCGCATGTCAAGGCTGCCAACGCCCTAACTTGAGTCACTAGGTGCCGGTTTCACCAAGTATGTTAAAAATACTCTAACATCTTGTTTGTTAACAAGGTGTTCAAAGCTTAACATAAGGTTAAAACTTTTGCGTTTCATCAAGCTTTTACAGCAAATTGTTAACTAACATTTTGTTAACGTCAAAGACAACTGCGAACGCTAGCTTTCGAGAAGGCGGTGGCCGAACTACATTGCTTCTGAACGTACTCCGATGCACTTTTGTCTACGTATCGTCGCGCTCTCTGTGTCAGTAGCCGACAACTATTTACATTCATTCATGGTAATCGCCATGTGATTTTCCCGGTTGTTTGAGGTTAGAAACACGATGTCAACTGAAACAAACGTGTCACCGTTTAAAACGCGTTAATTGACATCTGTTTAATAAGTACAGACGTATTGTCAAGTGTGAAAAAGCAGACGGTCTTACATTAAAGGATAAGATTGCAGCCTGGAACAAAATCCACAAGTAATTTAATTGTAATGAACATGTTTCTCTTAAGTTCAGTAAGCAACTATGGCAGTTTTATGCTAACAAAGTGCTGCATCAGAAGCATTAGGTGCGAAGAGCGTTTAGGACGGTTTAAAACTGGTGCTGGACATTGCATTGAAACTAAATTGGATGAAAATTAATCAAGCAGAGCCGAAAAAAAATAGTTTGCTCCTTGAAGCAATTGCTTTGGAAACCTTCCGGATAAACCCACAAACGGTAGTTTTGGAAATACCAACATTATCACAAGTAAATGAAAAATGTTAGTAGCATAAAATCTAAGTACCTAACTAACACTTAGGAAAAGAGACACGCTTCTGTTGGTAGTATTCTAACCTCTCGTATTTCCCATAAAACCATGCACATGACCATTGGACGGTCTATGCTGCTTCAAAAATTCCTCATTTTGCAAGGTTTCAAATTTATTATGATGTACAACTGCTCTTGTATTAGGAATGACATTCTAAAATGCCAATTATAGCGAACTCGCATCAACAGCTTGGTTTGCGGCAGCCATTTTCCAATTTCTAACATTTGTTAAATGCCTTAACATGGGGGTATGGGGATGTTAACTTAACACCGACTTTAACACATTGTTAAAGTTAACATTGTTTGATGAAACAGAATTTGTGTTAACTTCAGTGTTAAATCAGTTTAACAGTGTGTTAAAATTTAACATCCATTGGTGAAACCGGCCCTAGATGTATAACCACGGAAATCATCAGAAAAACTTTTAACAAAAGTCGCACTATTTCGGTCTTCTGCTAGTATTATGAGTCAGTGTCATTCATATATGCTGCTCAGTAATATTCTTTTCTCGGATGCAAAGGTTCGTCATCGCCTTTCTTTTCCGCCATAATCGCTCATTACGTATAATCTGGATGTAGCTTAAGTGTTACATTAACTTCACCGTACTACAGACTTAATTCATATAACATCCGTATGTTATTAAACGTTGCAAATTACTGTACTGCAATAGTATGAAGAACAAACATAGGTTACGTTTTAATATGACTGCGGTGTACTTAGTTAACCCAAACAATTGAATTTCTTGGTTTTCTTTTATTCAGACCTTCCTCCTCTAAAAATGAAACCCCACACAAACCCCACACCATTGCAGATACAATTCAGATTTCTAGTTAGCTGCAGAGATGACACCTAATTAATAATAATCTAATAACCTAAGCTAATAATTCATTAATAAATGCTCCTATAATTAGCTTAATAATACTTACGCAATATAACTATAACCAATCTAATTTAAATAGTAATATAATCACTATAATATATAATTATATTATAATCTTAGTCTGCATTTTCAAACCTTTGTCACATGATTTCTTAAAAGTAGGTGTTCATGAATCAAATTTTTATGTTGATTCCTGAAATATCTTTGGTTTTTTTTCTATCACGTCAGGTTTTTACACAAAATAAGAAGTAATGTTTTGACAATTTTACTAATGAGCGTAGAAAAAGTATTCAAATACCATTTCACACAAGGTAAGTTTTTATTCAGGAAACATTTTAAGAATACTCTCAAGAACTCCCCTAATTCATTTCATGACTACATGTTACCAAAACAAGAAGCCAAAGTGTTTCATTTAATTTTTTTCAAACTTTCTCTTCTTTGACTTCCTTGCAGATCCTTGAAGATGACTGTCCCTCTTCAACATCCAACAGTAGTCGGCCATCATAGTTTCACTCCATCTCTCCTGGTACCTCCTCTCCATTTCCTTAATATCTTGGTGAAAACGTTCACCCTGCTCTTCACTATAATGTCCCAGATTTTCTGGAAAGTAGTCGATATGTGAATGCAGATAATGCACCTTTACACTCATGTTAGAACCCATCGTCTTGAAATTTTCCAACATTGTTTCGACAATTGCCTTGTAATTAGGATCTTTGTTATTGGCTAAGAAGTTTTCAGTAACTGATCGGAAGGCGGTCCATGCTTCTATTTCTCTCTCATTCATTGTCTTCTCAAAATCTTCATCCTTCATCAATTTCTTTATTTGAGGACCAACAAAAATTCCGGCCTTTAATTTGTCTTGTGTAATGAAGGGAAATTTCTTTGAAAGGTACTTGAAGCAGGGTCCATTCTGTGGTAGAGCCCTTACAAATTGCTTCATCAAGCCTAATTTTATATGTAGTGGCGGAAGCAATATCTTTATATCTCTATATTTTTGAAGGGAGATTGTGAAGAAACTGTATGTGATAGAAAAAACTAAAAGCAGTTCTGAAATCAGCATAACAAAGTGAGTCAGAATCACTTATTAGTTTTCAGTCATCCGATATCATGCAGACTAGTGGAATCAGTGCGTCAGTTGGTAACTAAATGGTCGGCGTGTAAAGTTAAACACCTCGAATATAAAAAGCGGCGTAACAGATACAGATACTAACCTGCCCAATGCAGTTAACAGGCGGGTATTTGCAGAGAAGTTGCTATTTATGAATGGAACATAATAACGCAGATTCTAACGAGCTACCCCATAATGGTGGAAGAAGTCAAAGTTGTACTTTAGTAACCTCTCGTATTTTGTAACCTGTATATCAGTGTGTGGTGTGTAGCGCGTTACGTCAAAGCACACCCCGACAAGCCAAAGTATCCGGCCATACATTCGAACATCATACCGTTACTTCGTATGTCTTGCCGGTGAGTAAGTCAGCAGACCTGCAAGTTGTTTTATGAGTATAAACATAGGTGACGGGAGGAAAGTTGCTTTTTCCAGTTTGACAATCGTGCATTACACAGCGTGCACTATAATCTATATTTATGCTTTGCGTTATTTAAATATAGACATTACATAGTTAATGCATATATAGTTCAATGATGAAATGCGTTAATGAATGTCAAGTTACATATTATTTATACACAGGGAACAAAAATTGTGCAATATTACTTATAATAGTATAGTTTGAATGTTTAAGTATCTTAAATGTTGCATTTATTAGATACCCATCACTTAGTATTTTACATAGACATGAGCATTTCAATTAAACAAAGAGTGTCGAAAATTATCTTTCCGGAGTGGCAAGCCATACTGCTTTTTGGTTCCCTGTAACGTCCCCTCATTTGTGTATATGGGTAGATTAATTATTAGTTCTTATTTGGGTTATTTTACATTTATTTCTTTCTCTACCAACTGCCTACAGGAGTTAGGGGAAGTATTATTGTATACGGTCTTTCAACAAGAGTGTCCTATTTTTGAACTTAAATAAAACACGTTCTATAAGTGATAGAGGTTTATTTCTTTTTTTATTTTGGAACATAATTAATGTCATTACGTGTGCAAGAGAACATCAGTTAAGTGACCGCCGCGACATCTTGAGTTGCACGCATACGGTTGACCCAATGTTCAATGACAGTAGAACGTAAATTAGGTCCAACTTCAGAACAACACGCGCGATGTTATTCATAGGATCATTTACTGTTTCCGGCTTGTTTACATAAACTCGAGATATAACATAACCCCACAAGAAGTAATCTAACGGCATTAAATCACATGACCTCGGGGGCCAGTTAATATTACCACCACGGGAAATGATGAAACCTCTGAACTTCTCCTTCAAAAGATCGATTGTTTCGAGAGTAGTATGACATGTGGCACCATTTTGCTGGAACCAGATGTTTCTGAGATCCATACCATCCAATTGAGGCCAAAAATAATTCCTTATAAGAGCCCCGTATCTTTCTCCATTGACAGTTAGAGTTTCTCCATCTTCATCTTGGAAAAAATATAGACCAATGATTGCACCTTACCAAAATTCGCACCACACAGTAACCTTTTGGGGTTGAAGTGGTCGTTCTTAAATCTGCATTGGATTGTGATTGCTCCAATAGCGGAAATTTTGTTTGTTAACACAACCATCCAAAAGTGGGCTTCGTCGCTGAAGATGATTTTTCGACAAAAATCCGGGTCAGCTTTCAATTGCTCCATAGCCCAATCAGCGAATACACGGCACAACCTATGGTCATTGGGCTTTAGTTCTTGAGTTAACACCAGCGTGAAACTTCAAGTTCAGATACAGAATTCGCCAAGTTGTGGTCGGTGAAAGCCCCAATTCTTGCGCTCGACGAGCAATTTATTTGTTTCCGTTCTTGCGTACACTCTCACGAACGGCGTCTATGTTTTCGTTGGAGCGCTTACGTCGATTACGTACAGGCGTACTTTGATCGCTGACAGAATCACTTCTTTCAAATTTATCGATCAACGCCGAATCGTTCTCTCTCAGGGACGATTATGCACACCGTAAACTTCACGCAATACACGGAAGCTTTGCCGAACAAATGATCCATTTTGATAATAAATTTTCACAAGTTATACGCGTTGCTGAATGCTGTAATATTTCATGGCTATTTATCAATAACAACTGTACCCACATGAAAAAAATGACTGCTATAACTCAATAACAACGGCAGCTATCACTTGTTAAAGATAGGATACTCTTGTTGAAAGACCCTTTACAACGTCGTACAATATATCCCTCAATATAATATATACTTTATATGTATATATAGAAGAGGGTGAAAGAGAAATTTAATTGGAAATACATGTTTTGAGATATGCTGAACCCAAAACACGAAGAAAAAGGTCCGTGCGTTTATGTGTGTGTGTGTGCACGCGCGCATGTGCGAGTGTGTACACACAGCGTGCCTCAGAAATGAAAAGTCGTTTAAATGTATTACGTCATATTTAGAAGTTCAGCATTTTCCAAGGTTACGACACGAAGACTAAAAAAAAAGAAAAAAAAATTCCCACACCCCACACTATCGTTCAAATGTTAAAATGTTAGTTATTTATTTTTATTTTTTGTCAAAATGGCTCCAAATATCTTGGTTAAATTGACACATGTTTAATATATTGACATGGAAAACAAATGGATAGGTATTGGAAAATTTTCTGTGAATATATTATGAGCCTCTGTTTATTTGATTAAATTATGTGTAAATTTGTATAACAAGGAAATCCGAACAGTTAGACAAAATCTTACTACAGGAAAGAGCTCAATAAGATACACTATTTATGTCAAATACTTTTTTGTACAGTTAACCGTTTTCAAAATATTCCACGTTGCAAATTTAAACCTTTTCCAATCGCCACGCACAGACTTGAAAGTTTGTGATTCCTTGTTTTTTCCCCTCTTTATTTTCTCTCAATTGCAAAATCTTGTTACCACAAATTTTTGAATGCCTTTTATTCATGTTGCAACTTTCATGATTAATTTGAAGCAATTCCTAGGTTAAACAAGTCGTAAGTAATATAACGAGGATATAAACAGTATAATATACAATGAGTGATATGTATAACAATGGAGAAAGTAATTACAATTAATATGTACTCTGTTTCTCTATGATAAAACGAAAACTAGTACGTTGGTAAATACCTTCATCGTCGCCTCTGAGGCAACTAACGATGTTCATTTGCTTTTTCATGATCTTTTATTATTCCATTGCCAAATATGCTAATTTTTGACTATGGCATATGAAACGCAAAAATAGCAGTTTTTATTTTATTTTGTTTATGCAGGTCTACCACAAAAAGTGGTTTGGGGTATTTAAGTGATGTCAATAAAGTGAACGATTCAGAATCTGGGTGTGAAGAAACAGAATCAGAGATAAAATTTATAGGAGAATTTTGAGCTAGTAGCCTACTTTATTTAACAAATCGCAGACACCAGAAACAAGAAATCTAGGTAAAGCTGTAAATGTAATCAGAGTAAAATGTGTCAGTAGCTTGGGGATTGTATTGTCTGAAAATGAACTTGCAAAGAAAATTAATAATATGAAAAACAGACTAAAAACAAACAAAACAGTATTACGAGGACTAGTACCAAAGTAATAAAATTTAAACTATATAAAAATATTTTTGAACTAGTAAATGGAACAACCCCTTAAATTTACCAATTAAAGGGTAACAGTCCACTTTTTCACAAAACGACTATTGAAAATTAGTGATTAGTGTTTCACTTCTATAGAACCACTTTCACAGTGGTTATGTAAACCTTAATTTTATATTAAATTCATAATTAGGTGCAGTAACAGCAGAATTTGGATCATAGCCTTCAGAGACTAGTAGTAAAGTAGAGTTTGGGCACGTGGGCAACCCGGAATCCAGTGCCCGATCCCGTCGTACTTCATCGGAGACCCTGCCGAAGAAAAGGAAAATCAACGTGCTTTTAAATGAAACCAAAAGACTAGGAAGGTCTCAAATTAAGACTACAGCAAATGTGTTATTACAACAGAACTATTGTAGTTAAAGCAAGAGAAACTGCGGTGGGAGGAAAGTCTAAAACTGGACATAGCTTTCGTAATATCAATGAGAGAATATGGATTTCTATAATTTAATTTGGTTTATTCAGAATTATAAAACAGTATATTGGATTATTTTCATTTTTCATTGTTATAACAAGCATTAAGTCTTAATTATTAGTGAAATGTTTTGCATGTCTTATGGAAAATCAAGTATTTCAAACCGCCATCTTGATCGTCTAAAAATTACGCTTAATTAACAATTGTATTTAATACTCCAAAATAACTGAAATAAGGAAATTATCAAGAGTTTAACAAATTAATCTCACCCTTTATATGTTGGTATGTATCATGTTTACGAATCTTTCTCTTCTGTTGTCACCTCTGCCTAACGAAATTTCCGTCATCTTGTAGCTCATTACCATCATTATCGTCGTAATGCAATTGCAGCCCTCGAATGTCTTCGTTATGGAGTCGTTTATGCCAAATTATGGAGATTAAAATAGCTCAAGATGACTTAAGGTACCGTCCTTGTATGCAACCTTATTTTATTTTAAAGTATTGGAAATCTTTGTTTTAATTAACCAAAGCATATTTCATACCAGCATGTTCCTTTCTTACGCAATTGTTGTAGGATATTTGCTCAGGTGTCACAGATTCTCTTGTGGTGTCATATACCAAGGGCAAATTCCGTATCCAGAATCAGCTAAATTTGTTTCATAATTCTGTAAACCTTAAAACTATACCAAAAGCGAGAATCACGAACAATCCCAAGATAAGTAATACTCCCAAACTTGTAAATTCCTCAGTTGTATTCAGCCTGTACATTAATACAATGCAAACCTTTTCTATTTACATATTCACCTTGATAGATTTTTTTTAAATAGTGAGTGCAGTCGACTGCATCATATACAGCTTGCTGATCGATGTTTTCTATTAGTATATGTGTGTGCAGTCAATTCAACACTACACCTTGATGATGGATGTTTTTTATTAGTATATGTGTGTGCAGTCAATTCATCACTACACCTTGATGATCGATGTTTTATATTAGTATATGTGTGTGCAGTCAATTCAACACTACACCTTGATGATCGATGTTTTATATTAGTATATGTGTTTGCAGTCAATTCATCACTACACCTTGATGATCGATGTTTTCTATTAGTACATATGTGTGCAGTCAGTTTATCACTACACCTTGATGATCGAGGTTTTTTATCAGTATGTGAGTGCAATCGACTGCATCATATACACCCTCATGATCGAAGTTTTTATTATTTATGTGAGTGCAGTCCAATTCATCACATACACCTTGATGATCGAGGTTTTTATTAGTATGTGATTGTAGTCAAGTGCATCCAATACACTTTGATGATCGTGGTTTTTATTAGCATGTGAGTGCAGTCGAGAGCACTAATTGCTTAAAGCGTAAATGTCTCTTATCATTCGACCATTGCATCCTAAAGAGCGTTTGTGATCTTGGGTAACTTAATCCATTAGTCAGTTCTTCCTACAACAGGTTAAATACTTATGTAAGTATTGTGAACACGGTTCTCTGGTCAACACCGAAATCTTCGGCAATTCCTACTTGGAAACCTGGATCATTAAGACAACGTAAAAAAGTTGCAACTTTTATAGCTCATTAAGTGCGCCACCTCTAGTTTCGTAATTCTTTCCCATAAAACGTTGACACCTCCATTCTGGAGGTATAGGGGCTTGCAACTATACAGGGTTAATACAAAAGAAATAGACACTTTCAATGTGTTATAAACCCATAACTATTAATGATATAATGAATCTGTTTACACTGTCATGTATAGAAAGTCTTGAAGTTCAGTTTGTGAACTCACAAATGTTCAATGTGATCCCTGCATCACACAACACACATCAAGTCGATAATCAAGTTCATCCCAAACCCGATGTAACATATCTGCACTGACACCTACCATAGCTCTTCTGATACGTTCCTTAATGTCATCTCAATCGTGTGGAAGTGGAGGAACGAAAATACTATTTTTGACAGATCCCCAAAGGAAAAATTCAGACGGCTTGAGAACCGGACTCCTCGGTGGCCAACATAGCAAAACGTTATTGTTTTATGTAGCAAGCCTATCCAACACTGTGGTAGAATTTCATCCAAGTAAAGTCTTAACATATGTATGCCAGTAAGGCGGTGCTCCATCTTGTTGGAAGATAAAGGTCCCTTTCTATTCCCTCATACAGTTGAGGCATCAAATAAAACTGTAACATATCAAGATATGTAGGTCCTGTTTCTGTTTTTTCTGGAAAAAAGAAGGAGCCATACACCTTAGTGTGAGATATCGCACAAACGCATTACTTTTGGGAGAGTTCCCCACATGTTCCGCCACAGACCTTGGTTTTTCAGTTCCCCATAATTGAAAATTTCGTTTGTTCACTTTTCTACTTTTCCACTCAAGTGGAAGGCTAATTCATCACTGAAAACTATTCGTTCACTGAAGCCACCAACTTCTTCACTACGTCACATTTCTATGCAGAAATCTTAACGTTTGACCTAGCCATCTTCGTGTAGCTGCTGTAAGATCTGCAATTCGTAAGGATTCAGTTTTAGTCGCTTTCACAAAATTTTCCATGTGGTTAACTGTGGAATTTGCAACTTCAAGCTTGCCCTTGTTGTCAATTTCTGTGGACTTCTTGTAAAAACACCACAAATACGCTCAACATCCTCTTCTAATAAGCGTGATCTTTCCGGGCTCTTTCTTTTGCACACACAGCCTGTTTTCTCAAACTTTCAGTGCTAATCATGCATAGATTGGTTTCCGGAAACGGTTCTGAAACGTCACTGGACAACAGCTACAGAATTTGTTTTAGCAAGTTCTAGCACATAATCTGCTTTTTCCACAGGATTCGACATTTCTGCATCTGCAACAACAATGACGTACATGATTACCAAGTACAACACTACCAACACTACCGGAATTTCCCAGCATACCACTGCAAAATTTGTGTTGATATCTCACTTAGTTTTTGTTTCATAGGAGTTCAAAGTTGTCTACCTCTTTTGTAATAGCCTATATATTAACGTATACCTTCTTGCTTTATACACTCTTCCTTGTCTTAACGCTCCGCTGTATTCGACCATAGCCTATTTTCTCTTCGCTGAAGCCCGATCTAGAGTCACCCTCGAAGGCTACTAAGCAATTCATGAGAAAATACTCCAAATTGATTAAATTATACAGGCTTTATGTCTAGTAATTATTCTGACGAGAGTAAACAAGATACTACTCGTTATTCAGCAAAATGTAAATACATTACTACGAGGGAGGATCGAAAAGTAACGCACAATAATTTTTTTCTGCCTTGGTATGTTGCAATTTAACACAGATATAGTTTGAGGTTTTCACTACCGAGGATATTTTTTGTTTCATCTTCAGCTCTAGCGAGAGAAGCGTGAACTACGCAACAAAGATGGCGCGCATGTTACTGTTTTCCACGTGTGAAGAGTAGGGAGGTGTGGTTCGTTATTTGTGGGCCAAACGGCATAAACCGGCTGATGTTCACAGCAACATGCGTGGCGTGAAGAGGAATGATTGTATGGATCGTAGCAATGTATCCAGGTGGTGTGCATTCTTCCTAGAGGGCAGTGTGAACCTTAGTGATTCGCCACGCTCCGGGAGGCCGGTAACAGCTGCAACCCCGCAGAATGTCAGAGGCATTAAGGTGGCAATTTTGAACGACCGGCTTGTGCAACTGTGAAACTTATCGCAACAGTTCAACATTTTCTATGGTGCAGTGTACGATGTTGTTCATGACACGTTGAAATTTCTTAAAGTTAGTGCTCGCTGGGTGCCTAAGAACCTGACAGACAACCACAGGAGCCAGCGAATGATGACGAACTTGGATCACCTAACGCGGTACACCGCAGAAGAGCATGACCTTCTGAAAGGAATCGTCACTGGTGATGAGTCGTGGGCATACCACTACACGCCCGAAACCAAGCAGGCAAGTATGGAGCGGAAACATGCTGGTACCCCAGTGAAGAAAAAATTCAAAGTGACTCAATCTACTAGGAAAGTGCTTATGACGGTGTTCTGGGATATGCATGGTGTTGTATTGGTGGACTTTGCTGAACACGGGACCATTGTGAATGCTGCAGCCTACATGAAAACTTTGGAAAGTTGTGTCGTGGCCTTCGTGACAAACGCCGCAACATGAATGCTGACGATGTCAAAATTATCCATGACAATGCTCGCCCCCATGTTGCTGCTGCTGTTCGTTAGAGAATCGCCGAATTTGGTTAGGAGGTGTTCCAGCATCCACCATACAGTCCGGACCTAGCACCGTCGGACTTTCATCTGTTTGGAACCATGAAGAAATTCCTGGCCGGCCAACGCTTTGCGACAGATGCGGAAGTGAAATCAGAAGTCCAGTCCGCAGATGGCTATATTCCAAGGAAACGGGCTTCTACGAACAGGGGATATTGAAACTGGTATCACGATGGGGAAAATGTGTTGAGAAACTTGGTGACTATGTTGAAAAGTAGGTAAAATGTGTAAGTTCATTTGTGATTTTAATTGTTGTTTTAACTATTAAAATTTTTTGTAAAAAAATTATTGTGCATTTGTTTTCGATCCGCCCTCTATATACAAAACAAGCTGTAATTATTGCAAACTTTCGATTAAAAATAATGTATCGCCTTTGCCCAGCTCTCCCAATGAAATAATATGAATTTGTTATTGGTAGAGAAAGTCGTTTGAATGCACTATTTTCTTTAATATTTTTATTCAGAGATAATGGTTTAATTTAATCGAGTGGTAGTGATACCGTTTCAAATTGGTTCAGTTTACATTTGAGTTCATAGTCCAAAATAAGTGATGGTCAGTCTGTCCTGCATATATAGAATGTATATCTTTCAAATTGTACACAAAATTTTAAGCGCTGAACGTCCCAAAAATTCAACACCTTCAGGTCTTAGAAAATTCAAATCATAAAGTTATGAGCAGTATTCCATATATGTAGTTCAGGATGTAGATAACATAGAATATAAAATCGATGTGATGCATTCACGTGATATTCTCTACTCACTCCTTGCAGAGTATTCTTACAAAATATTATAATTCTCTCTACCTCTTGTTTAATATAAGCTATCACTACACATTAACAACTTCGTTGTAGGCATAAGGAGGATATAGTAGGTAAAGCGATAGTTTTTTAAAACGCGTGTCATTGTATGATGGATTTGAAACGCTTTGCTCCTTGCATGACCACGGGAAAAATGTCTGATGTATTGCATTAACATGACTTTCTCTATTCCCATATTGTTTATTAGTGGGCATACAAATTACTCTTACAAAAAGTAGTATTTTTGTCTACTTCACTGAACCTTTGCCGAAAAAGTTACATTACACATTTCGTTATAGATGCAATGGGACTAGCTACAGTCAAAACGTCATAGAACTGGACGCTATATGCTGGCCTTAAAATTCCATATTCTTTCCAAGCAATCACGAAAAACAACTGAAAATCACAGACTTGAAAAGAATGACAAGGAATTAAACATTCGAACCACTAATAAAAAGGTATCTCGGAAATGGCTGACACAACAAAAAAATTATGTGAAATAAATTATGCGTTTTAAAGAGATCTACATTTTTGTATGTTACATGTTCGTCTACACTGCCGTTTGTGAAAATTGGAACACCAAGAAAGAAACGCATTAATTCAATGAATTTAATACCACAGGTTAGGTACATGAAAAATAACAAACTTTTCAAAACTATACATGACCTTTGAGTACTAATATTCAGTATTTGGTGTGGCCTTCATGCGCTGCAATTAGAGCTGCTATAGGCCGTGGCATTGAATCAAAAAGTTCTGAATAAGTTCCTGAGGGATTTCCCTCCACGCAGTTTGTATTCCAGCCCACAAATCTGTGACACTGGTTACTGGAGGACCGTGACGCACCAAGTGCCGACCAACCATATCCCAGACATGTTCGATGGGCGATATGTCAAAAGAACGTGCAGGCCAGGGAAGCAATGGTACTCGTCGCTCTTCTAAGAAGACTTGTACATTCCTCGCAATACGTGGCCGAGCATTGTCCTGTTGAAATGTGGCTTGTGGAGATGCCTGAAACAAGGAGAGTAACTCAGGCTCTACAACCACCGTTAGGTACCGGTTAGTGTTCAAAGTGCCCTCAATTCGTAGGAGGCGAGATCGGTTGTTGTAGCCAATGGTGCCCAAACCATCACATTTGGTATTTGTCAGCTATGCCGTTCAACAATGCAGCCCCCCAGTTTGCGCTCACCACGGTACCGCCCGACACGTTTGTGGACATCACTGTAGGACACGTTGAATCGGGACTCGTCCGAAAATATTACATTTTGCCACTCAACACCCCAGTGACGGTGTTCACGTGCCCATTGCAGTCGGAGGAGCTTGTGGTTTCTGGACAATGAAAGCCGACGTAATGGCATGCATGCAACCTTCAGCAGACGGCGACAAACCGTTGATGCAGACAAGTTCACACCTGTTGCAGTGCTCCATCGTTGAGCTTCCACTGTGGATGAAGCCGTAAGGTCCGTTATGGCTATGCGGACAAGATGACGGTCATCCCGTGCTATGGTCATTTCCATGATCCAGTACCCGCTCTTCGCTACGTAAGACCTTCATCTATCCACTGCTTCCACACACGCATCATTGTCATGAACGAGCCGAAATGTCACGGTATGATAAACCCGCTTCCCGGAGACCGATCATTCTGCCCCGTTCGAACTCACTCACATGCCGATATAGCTTCCTTTGACGTCGACGATGCATACTGGCAATCACTTTATTGTTTCTACCTTGTTTGACAGCTCTTTACAGACTACACTGGGCGTAACACTGACCTTATCAGACCGACATGAGAGGGCTCTGCTCGGCCTATGTGTACCCCATCCTTCTGCATACCTAATCACTTATTACTTGCACACTCTTCTACACTTCCACAAAGTTAGAAATTATTCGGGAAATTCTTTCTTGGTGTTGCAATTTTCACAAACGGCAGTATATGTTTAACGTTTAGCTACGTTATACAGGATTATATAAAATTCTTTCCGAATGAAGAGGACTTCACAGGTATTGAAGTCTAAGAAAATTTAAGATATACATTTTATATGTCTTGCAAGTATCTTAAGCATATGGTATTTTAATAAAATTCGTCATAGCCTTATCGAGAAAATAAAGAAAGTCCAAAAATTCTCAATATACACGGTAGTTTGGAGTGGTGCGATTTTCTTAAAGATCTTCGTGCTGTATCCTTGGAAGATACAGAATTTATAAACTAAGTTTGGTATTTAACCGACTTTTCGGTTCAAAGACACAAGCACATGCGTGTGCACACACACACACGCGCGCGCGGAACTTTTCTAAAAATGCTTTTCTTTTTTTCTTTCTTTCTTCATGGAATCTCAAAACGTGTGCTTCCGGTGAAATCTCGCTATTCAATTTTTGGCTAGAATCCAATAGTTCTTCTTACTATAGGTAACTAATAGAGGAAGAGAAAATAGCGACTTCCCATTTGAAAATGTTCTGATACGTTACATTCACATGACTTTCTCTACCCACTATCCTTTATCGTTATGTTGCATCTGAACCTATTCTTAGGAAATCTTATGTTCCTATCTACTTCATGTTAATTGAGAAAAACCCTTGTAGAAATAGATTCATTACGCATTTCGTTGTAGGCACAAGGGGAATATACAAACTTGCTTTCTTGAAGAGGATTTCGCAGTCTGTTCACAGAAAATTAAAGATACGCATTTTATTTTTCATCTAAATAACTTAAATTTATCGTACTTTAATCAAAATTGTTAGAACCATTTTTGAGAAAATCAAAAATATCGAAATTCTTCCATTAAAGGTACTTTGGGATGAGGCATTCTCTTGAAAAATCTTCGTATTGCATTTTTGGAAGATACTAAACTCAATAAACTCAACTATCAAGTTTATACACTTACAGTTTGTTTTAAAGTTATGCTATTCATAGACACACACTCACACACTCACTCACTCACTCACTCACCTTCATAATTACATAGACATATACAATCGCACAGATAACACACGAATATCTTTCTAAGATTTGCATTTTATTTTTGGTTTCAGGAGGCCCCAAAACATATACACTATGTGATCAAAAGTACCCGGAAACCCCCAGAAACATACGTTTTTCATCTTAGGTGCCTTGTGCTGCCACCTACTGCCTGGTACTCATTATCCGCGACATCAGTGGCCAATATCATCGTGAAACATCAGAATGGGACGCTCCGTGGAACTCACGGACTTCGAACGTGGTCAGGTGATTGGGTGTCACTTGTGTCAGAAGCCTGTACGTGAGATTTCCAAACTCCTGAACATCCCTAGGTCCACTATTTCTGATGTGATAGTGAAGTGAAAACGTGAAGGGACATGTACAGCACAAAAGCGTACAGGCCGAACTCGTCTGTTGACTGACAGAGCCCGCCGACATTTGAAGAGGGTCATAAACAGTAATAAGCAGACATCTATCCAGACCATCACACAGGAATTCCAAACTGCATTAGGATCCACTCCAAGTACTATGACAGGCGTGAGGTGAGAAACCTTGGATTCCATGGTCAAGCGGCTACTCATAAGCCACACATCATGCAGGAAAATTCCAAAATACGCCTCGCTAAGTGTAAGGAGCGTCAACATTACACGATTGAACACTGGCAAAACGTTGTGTGGAGTGACGAATCACGGTACACAATGTGGCGATCCGATGGCAGGGTGTAGGTATGGCGAATGCCCGATGAACGTCATCTGCCAGCGTGTGTAGTGCCAACAGTGAATTTCGGAGGTGGTGGTGGTGTTATGGTGTGGTCGTGTTTTTCCTGGAGGGAGCTTGCACCCCTTGTTGTTTTGCGTGGCACAATCACAGCGCAGACCTACACTGATATTTTAAGCACCTTCTTGCTTCCCACTGTTGAAGAGCAATTCGGGAATGGCGATTGCATCTTTCAAAGCGATCGAGCACCTGTCCATACTGCACGGGCTGTGGCGGAGTGGTTACACGACAATAACATCCCTGTAATGGACTGGCCTGCACAGAGTCCTGACTTGAATCCTATAGAACACCTTTTGGAATGTTTTAGAACGCCGACTTCGTGCCAGGCCTCACCGACCTACATCGATACCTCTCCTCAGTTCCGCACTCCGTGAAGAATGGGCTGCCATTCCCCAAGAAACCTTCCAGCACCTGATTGAAAGTATGCCTGCGAGAGTGAACGCTGTCATCGAGGCTAAGCGTGGACCAACACCATAATGACTTCCAGCATTACCGATGGAGGGCGCCATGAACTTGTACGTCATTTTCAGCCAGGTGTCGGATACTTTTGATCACGTAGTGTATTTCCGGTGAAATCTCAAATCTGGACATCGAAGTTTTGCGTGGGATACAGCTTCCTGTTACCTACTGTAGATGCGTGCCAGAGAAAGTAAAACATCTAAGTATTTGAACATTTAAACCAGTATCTCGATAACAGTTAATGCCACAAAATATTTTGACATAACTTTTGCCAATACTTATTTTATGTCGCTTTAAGCACGTGGTCATATCGCAACGGATCTGTTAGGAGATACCTCGTGGATTGGTATATGGCAAACAGCTAGCCTTCTAGGTCTCATCCCTGTTCCATTCCATCTTTCTTCGTCATGTGTTCACAGAGGCCTTTGTGGTAGACAACTGTATATCTTCTGTGACTGACAGATGGATGCTTCGAGACGTGTCAAATGAGATCTTAGTGCTAGACAACTGCATCTCTGCTTTTACACGTGCCAGGCAGATGAGATTAGAGTGCTATCCATTCTGCCTGCTCTGATAACACTAGTCTGCATGATATCGAATGACTGAAACTAATAAGTGATTATGCCTCACTTTTTTATGCTGATTTCAGAACTGCTTTTAGTTTTTTTTTCTATCACATACAGTTTTTTTTCACAATTTCACTTCCAAAATATAGAGATATAAAGATATTGCTTCCACCACTACACATAAAATTGGTCTTGATGAAGCAATTTATAAGGGGTCTACTACAGGATGGATCCTGCTTCAAGTACCTTTACAAAAAAATTCCCTTCATTACACAAGACAAATTAAAGGCTGGAATTTTTTTGGTCCTCAAATAAAGAAAGTGATGAAGGATGAAGATTTTGAGAAGACAATAAATGAGAGAGAAATAGAAGGATGGACCGCCTTCCGATCGGTTACTGAAAACTTCTTAGGCAATAACAAACATCCTAATTACAAGGCCATTGTCGAAACAATGTTGGAAAATTTCAAGAAGATGGGTTGTAACATGAGTGTAAAGGTGTATTTTCTGCATTCACATATCGACTACTTTCCAAAAAACCTGGGACATTATAGTGAAGAGCAGGGTGAACGTTTTCACCAAGATATTAAGGAAATGGAGAGGAGGTACCAGGGGAGATGGAATGAAACTGTGATGCCCGACTACTGTTGGATGTTGAGGAGGGACAGTCATCTTCAAGGATCTGCAAGGAAGTCAAAGAAGAGAAAGTTTGAAAAAAAATTAAATGAAACCTTTTGCCTTCTTGTTTTGTTAAAATGCAGTCATGAAATAAATTAGGGGAGTTCTTGAGAGTATTCTTAAAATGTTTCTTGAATAAAAACTTACCTTGTGTGAAATGGTATTTGAATACTTTTCTACGCTCATTGGTAAAATTGTCAAAACATTACTTCTTATTTTGTGTAAAAATTTGACGTGATAGAAATAAACGGAAGTTATTTCTGGAATCAGCATAAAAAGTGATTCAAGAACACCACTTTTAAGAAATCATCTGACAAAAAGTTTGAAAATGCAGACTAGTGTTATTATCTGCGAATAGATGGTAATCACTCGCTATTACCAGCGGTTTTCATTTTTAGCACTGTTTTAATATTAAGGAAGAACTTTGGGTTGTGGTGTTAAATATCTAATCAGGTATTTACATTGCTGAGAAAAATCACATAAAAAAACCCTAGTCAGGTTGGTCGGCCCACTGGATTTGAATCCGGTACCTCCCTAATGCGGGCCACAGACTGAGCCGTCCCGCTCGGTTGAAATAAATTGTATGCTTTAAAGAGATCTACATATTTTGTCTTATCTCTTGCGATTTATCAATTAAACAAAGGCCATTCAGAATAAAGACGGCTTCACTTGCTACTCCCAGAAAATTCAAGATATACATTTTGTCATACATACCTATATCTTAAATATATGGTACATTAATCAAATTCGTTAGAGCCAAGTTTGGGAAAACAAAAAATCTGATGTTTTACACACAAATGATTTTCTCTGCTCTTGTACAAACTATTTTTACAAACGCTTATTCTCCATATGCTTCATGTTAATCGAGATGTTAATCTTATTGCTAATTTTCTTGTAGATGCAAGGGGAATTGCTAGGCTTTAAGCGATAGTCAAATATTTTAAGAGCTGGTTGCTATGTGGAGTATTCCATTCTCTTTGCATTACCAGGACAAAACAATCAATAACCAACTCGCATTTGAGAAAAAGTATAAGAATTGGAAAATTTAAGGAAATAACAAGCAATATCTCGAAAATGCTTCACTCAACAAAAAAAATGTATATGACATAAATTTTGTATCTTAACGCGATCTACATTTTTTGTGTAGTAAAATTTTGTCCATCTCTTATGGTTTATCAGTTATGCAAAAGTCGTTCACAATGAACACTTTTGCAGACTTTCCCAGAAAATTCAAGATATACATTTTATTTGCTATAAAATGACTTCCAACATATGATATCTCGATATCTCGATTGACATGAAGCAAATGGAGATGAAGCGTTTGTAAAAATAGTTTGTACTAGATTATAGAAAGTCATGTGAGTGTAACACATCAGATTTTTTATCTTTGAAACACGTTGCCTATGGTAATGGTGTTGATTCGTATGCAATTGTCTTTGGATTTCTTGTTTCTCTTGTTTATATAGTAGATCACACATGCATTCACACTCTCACTTTTACACTCCCAGACTCTAGGTAGGTTAGGGGATAATCTTGGCTAGAGAAAAATTCCCACCCCATCCGGCACCCTACAAAAGTTATTTCAAATAAATTGTGTTTTAAAATATCTACGTTTCGTTTCTATTTCTTACGGTTTACCAGTTATATAAAATCATACAAATTTCTTTTGGAATGAAGAGGCCTTGACAGGCTGTTCCCGGATAATTCAGAATATAATTTTCTTTGTCATGCAAATATCTTCAATATATGGCGTTTTAAGCAAAATCGTTAGTCATTTTTGAGATAATCCAAGATTTCAAAAAATATACCATGTAAAGCGTATTTTTCAGAAGGGAATTTTTTGAAAACCTTCAAGTCGCTTTTTGGAAGATAACTGAACTTAAATACTAAGTTAGGAAATAATTCTACTTTTCGTCTTTTGACATATGCTGTCACACACACACACACACACACACACACACACACACGTGGACCTTATTTTAGAGTTTCGTTTTTTCAGGGGCGCTCCAAAATGTACATTTCCACAGAAGCATCAACATCGAATTTTTGGGTGGAATGCATCACCTTCTATAGGTGACTGTGTAAGTATAAACGGATATCGATTGGCATTTGAAAAATTTTGATATGTACACATTTTATTTGACATGCAAATATCGGCAATATACTTAAAATCTTTATAGCCATTTTTACTTTCTCTGCTATGTATAGTAAGTAGGGGAGGTATTGTATTTATAAATCGAACTCTTCGAAAACTTTTCCACTCAAAGGGCACTTTGAAGTAAGGGTTTTTCATGCAAATTTTCATGTCGCATCCTTAGAAGACACTGAACTTCAGTACCAGATTTGGTATTTAACCAAGTTTTGGTTTTTGTGTTATGCCGTTCACAAACACAAGTACACACACACGTGCACACATCCGCAACTTCTATAAACAAATTTTTTAAACTCATGGAATCTCAAAACTTTTATTTCTAGTGAAATATTTATATCGAATTTTTGAGAGGAAAGCAATAATTTATCTTACCTACCAGGTAGGTGGCGGAGAAAGTAAGCATGCCTATAGTTTAAATTCAGTGTGTCTCAAAACATTTATTTTAATCAAAATCGTTTGATTTGTGAAAGAATCAAAAATAATGAAAATGTTTCCATGTAAAGGGTAGATTTATGTGGAGGAATTTTCTGGAAAACTTTTCTGTCGCATCCTTGGAAGACGCTAAACTTAAATACAAAGTTTGGTATTTAAATGAATTTTGTTCTGTGTTATGCTTTTCACAGAGAGAGAGGGAGAGAGAGAGAGGGAGAGAGAGAGGGGGAGAGAGGGAGAGAGAGAGGAAGAGAAAGGGAGAGAGAGGAAGAGAGAGAGGAAGAGAGAGAGAGGGAGAGAGAGGAAGAGAGATAGGGAGAGGGAGAGAGAGGGAGAGAGACGGGGGAGAGGAGGAGAGAGGGAGAGAGGGAGGGGGAGAGAGGGGGAGAGAGAGGGAGAGAGAGACGGAAAGGGAGGGAGAGAGAGGGAGAGAGAGAGAGGGAGAGAGGGAGGTATGCACACTGACATTGTAAATGCTTTTCTGTTTCCTCAGGGACTCTCAAAATGTGCATTTTCAGTAAAATCTCGGTATCAAATTTTAGGTGGAATGCAATGCTTCCTCTACTTATTATAGGTAAATGGTAGAGAAAGTAACACTGTAAGGAATGATCTTTAACTTAGAATTATCGTATATTTCTAGTAGTGAAGAACAGCGCCGGGTGTAATACTCGTACTCGTAGTATAGGTATTAGAAAAAGGTTTATAGTGTTATAATTGTGAAACGAATACTTTGAGCTTTGTAACATTATAAATGAAAGGTAGAATAAAAATTCTAATTTGTTATACTCACATGACTTTCTATTTTTAAAAACGCTTATTCTCCATATGCTTCATGTTAATCGAGATATCGAGATGTTAATCTTATTGCTAATTTTCTTGTAGATGCAAGGGGAATTGGTAGGCTTTAAGCGATAGTCAAATATATTAAAGCTGGTTGCTATGTGGAGTATTCCATTCTCTTTGCATTACCAGGACAAAAACGATGAATAACGAATTTTCATTTGAAAAAAAGTATAAGTATTGGAATATTTAAGGGAGTAAAAAAGCAATATCTCGAAATTGATTCACTCAACAAAAAAATGTATATGACATAAATTGTGTATTTTAACAGATCTACATTTTTTGTGTATCTTAAATATATGATATTTTAATCAAAATTGTTAGGGACATTTTTGAGAAAATTAAAATTTTCGAAAAATGTTCCATGTAAAGGGTAATCTGGGGTGGAGGGATTTTCTTGGAAACCTTCTTGTCGTGCCTCTGGAAGATACTGGACCTAAATAGCAAGTTTGGTGTTTTCTTTATATGTTTAAGATATTCTCATGACAAATAAAATGTATATCTTGAATTTTCTGGGAATGTCTCCAAAAGTATTCTTCATTGTGAACGACTTTTGCATAATTGGTAAACCATAAGAGATAGACAAAATTTTACTGCACAAAAAATGTAGAATGCGTAAAAATATACAATTTATGTCATATACATTTTTGTTTGTTGAGTGAACCATTTTAGAGATATTGCTTGTTATTTCCTTAAATTTTTCAATACTTATTTTCTCAAATGGATATTCGTTATTCATTTTTTTGTCTTGGATTTGCAAAGAGTATTAATCTGTGGCAAAGGGAATGGTGCTGCACCTAGCAAACAGCTTTAAGATATATGTCGATGCTTAAAGGCTACTGTATTTCTATATTGCCTTGCAGTTACAAAACAAGGGGAATATAGTACGCCTTATTTTTAGAACTGGTCGCTATGTGTAAAATGTAATTCTCTTTGCATGTCAAAAGATCATTTCTGCAAACGTTTATCTCGATTAATATGAAATAGATAGAGAATAAGAGTTTGTAAAAATAGTTTGTACAAGAGTAGAGAAAGTTATGCGAGTGTAACAGATCAGATGTTTATTGATTCAGGGGGCCTCAAAGCATATATTTCCGGTGAAATATCGGTATTGAAGTTTTGGGTGGAATATAATACTTCCCCTACTTACTATACTCGTACGTAGTAGAGAAAGTAAACGTTCAGTGAATAGCCATTTTTGTTTATGCTGTTTACAGACTCACACGTGCGCGCGCGGACCTTTTTCTAAAAATGTTTTTAATTGAGGTGCCCCCAAAACATATATTTCCGTTGAAATGTAACTTCTAATTAATGGGTGGAATACAATACTTCATCTTTCTTACTATAGGTAGCTATTTAGAAATATTTGAACATTTTAATCAATAACAAAGAATATCTCGGAAATGGCTAACGCCACTCAAAACATGTTTGACATAAATTGTGTGTTTAAACGAGATCTACAATTTCTATGTAAGATTTTTCCTATTTCTTACGGTTTACAAATTATACAGAAGTCATTCAGAATTAAGAGGACCTCATAGGCGATTTCCAGAAAATTCGAGGTATATCTACTTTTTATCTGCCATCTATTTTTGGAAGATACTCAACGTAAACTTAAAGTTTGGTATTATTGGACCTTTCGAGTTACATTGTCACGTAGACACACGGAAATTTTTCTAAGAAGGCATATTTATTTTTTATTTTTTGATTCATAGGCCCCAAAACATGTATATTCGATGAAATCTCGATATCTATTTTTTAATATAATACCTTTTCTGCGTACTGGGAACGTGGTAGATAAAGTATAATGTTGCATAGAACGTTTTATTTATTTGATTGCGGGTAAGCATGTCGGATAAGCATGAAGTATCGCACCGTGACGTTCGTATTAGAGAAATTTGTGTCGAATGCATTCCTAATATAATCAGTTCTATTTAGATATGCTTAACTCCTCATACATGAGTAAACGAAAAGGTTTTTACGTATACTAGATATCGAACCATTACCTATCATTTGCTATGGACGCCAGATTGCATAGTCACAAAGCTAGAAGCGCGTCGAAAGTGGATTTTCTCTCTTTTCCTTCGTTTGACATGGCGTTTTATACACAGTTTTCATGTTTTAAAGCATTTATTTACCATTCGATCATGGTTAATTTTGTAACAGAACATGTTATTTTTAACACTTTATAATTACATGCATTGCGATACCAGGCAACATTGTCACATTACCTTCTCTACTACGTATAGTAACTAGGGGAAGTATTGCATTCCACCCAAAAATTCGATATCGAGATTTCACCGGAAACACATGTTTTGAAGCCTCCTGAATCCAAAAAAATTATTTTTGGAAACATGTCCGTATGTGACTGTCTGTGAACAGCATAGCTCAGAAACGAACAGTCAGATAAACACCAAACTTGTTATTTAGGTTCAGTATCTTCTAAGGATGCGACAAGAAGGTTTTTAGGAAACTCCCCCACCCCAAATTACCCTTTACATGGAACATTTTTCAAAAATTTTAATTTTCTCAAAAATGGCTAACGATTTTGATTAAAATATATATTTAAAATACTTTTATGACAAATAAAATGTATATCTTGGATTTTCTGGGAATGTCTCTAAAAGTATTCCTCATTGTGAACGACTTTTGGATAACTGGTAAACCACAAGAGATAGACAAAATTTAACTACACAAAAAATGTAGACCGCGTTAAAATACACAATTTATGTCATATACAGTTTTTTGTTGAGTGAACCATTTTCGAGATACTGCTTGTTATTCCCTTAAATTTTTCAATACTTATTTTCTCGAACGGGAATTCGTTATTAATTTTTTTGTCTTGGATATGCAAAGAGTATTAATCTGTGGCAAAGGGAATGGTGCTGCACCTAGCAACCAGCTATTAAGAGATATGTATGTGCTTAAAGGCTACTGTATTTCTATATTGCCCTTGTAAATATATATTCCCCTTACATCTATAAGAAAATTAGCAATAAGATAGAGTCTGCAAATATTTATCTCGATTAACATGAAGTAGATGGAGAATAAGCGTTTGTAAAAATAGTGTGTACAACAGTAGAGAAAGTCATGTGAGTGTAACACATTCAGATTTTTTGTCCTGGTAATGCAAAGAGAATGGGATACTCCACATAGCAACCAGCTCGTAAAAGATTTGACTATCGCTTAAAACCCACCACATTCCCCTTGCAACTACAAGAAAGTTAGCAATAAGATTAACATCTCGATTAACATGAAGCATATGGAGAATAAGCGTTTGTAAAAATAGTTTGTACAAGAGTAGAGAAAGTCATGTGAGTGTAACACATCAAATTTTTCCCTAACTAATGAACCCCATTTCCCTGACAGTCTCCAATCTTTGCACTGCATCATCTGCAATTTTCATAGACTTCGTCAAAAGGCTGCCTTCTTCTTGAAGCTGGTAGATCACTTGTTGGAGGAAATTGTACTAGACTGCAATGAAAGTTAATCATTTATCACTTTCGAATATTCGAGAAGTTTCTTTTCTGCTACAATTGAAGATGCTTCCAGAGCGACGATCACCTTAGTTATACTCGGGAAGCGTAGTAAACTGCTGCTGAAATTCATCTCCCCAACCTCGTTATAATATGTTTCAGGGGGCAGAGGTATGTCCGGTGCAGTGTCTTTAAATGTCTGAATCCTTGACGGGGCTTCCATAAAGATCTTAATACTGGAAAACAATTTGTCGACATCCGAAAACAAGCTTCGTATCTCTTCTGATACCCTGTGGAAACCATATGCTACGCAGGTCACGTGAAGTATATTTGGAAATGGCACTTTTAAAGTTGTCTCAGCCTTTTTCATGTATGACGCAGCTCTGAGATGACAAGTAGATAATGCTTATGGTATTGAATTTCTTCAGGCCATAGTAACTGTAATGAATTGGTAAATAACTGGGTAATAGTTGAATTTTTAACTTCTTCCAGACTCTGCTGTAAGCAGCAATACTTTTATTGATTCGCCTTCTGAAGGATCTAATTCTCCAACGATGGCATTGGCAATAAAACGGTCCGTAGGATGGGTTGACTCATCGACTGAAATCCATATTTTTTATATTTTAGTTAATCTTTAATAATGTTCACCACATCATTGTAATATTCGCTTAACCCTCAAGTGGTAACATAAATTTTGTAATGTTATACTTAACATCGGTCTCTCAGACCTTATAAGTTTTATTTGACTTTATCTTCACATTTTCACTACAGTATTGAATTAATTTCTTATTTATAATTATATGTTTCATGTTTGTAATCTAACAAAAGAGTTTTTAAACAATAAATTACAATTAACAAAAAGCACTTATTAGAAAAGTATGAAGCTTGTGTGAACCATCAGCTGACTTCGGCGTGACAAATTTACATTCAGGCTCTCTTTCGACATTTTCATTCAAACTGAAATAAAAACATCGATATGCTACTAACCAAACACAAACCTTCAAGTGACACATAGCTCGGCATTAAAGGTTGCGACATAATCAGTATAGACAATATCACAGAAAAATAGAGTGCCATGGACTGAGCGACCGATGTTAACACTTAAGGGTTAAGTAACATTTTCACTCACTTACAAAACTTGACTCACTAGACACAGATTCGTCCGTATACTTCTCAAAAACCTGTCTTAATGTAGGATTCTGTAGTTTCCAGAAAGGAATTCCGGCATCCATAAAAGCTTTACATAAGTCGAATGTAAATTGCGATTTTCGACCTGATGTTGCAACAGTTGCTGTTGGAAGTAAAGAAATATTCTTCGCAGTAGCCTTGGAAAGCGCATTTTTGTGTTTGGTTGTACTGATGCACTACGTGATCAAAAGTATCCGGACACCTGGCTGACGTACAAGTTCGTGACGCCCTCCTTCGGTAATGCTGGAAGTCAATATGGTGTTGGCCTACCCTTAGCCTTGATGACAGCGTTCACTCTTTCTTGGGGAATGGCAGCCCATACTTCACGGAGTGCGGAACTGAGGAGAGGTATCGATGTAGGTCGGTGAGGCCTGGCACGAAGTCGGCGTTCCAAAGCATCCCAAAGGTGTTCTATAGGATTCAAGTCAGGACTCAGTGCACGCTAGTACAATACAGGGATGTTATTGTCGTGTAACCACTCCGCCACAGCCCGTGCAGTATGAACAGGTGCTCGATCGTGTTGAAAGATGCAATCGCCATCCCCGAATTGCTCTTCAACAGTGGGAAGCAAGAAGGTGCTTAAAATATCAATGTAGGTGTGTGCCACGCAAAACAACAAGGAGTGTAAGCCCTCTCCAGGAAAAGCACAACCACACCATACCACCACCTCCGAATTTCACTGTTGGCACTACACACGCTGGCAGATGACGTTCACCGCCATACCCCCACCCAGCCATCAGATCGCCACATTGTGCACCGTGATTCGTCACTCCACACAACGTTTTGCCACTGTTCAATCGTGTAATGTTGACGCTCCTTACACAAGCGAGGCGTCGTTTGGCATTTTCCTGCGTGATGTGAGGCTTATGAGCAGCCGCTTGACCATGGAATCCAGGGTTTCTCACCTCACGCCTAACTGTCGTAGTACTTGTAGTGGATCCCGATGCAGTTTGGAATTCCTGTGTGATGGTCTGATTAGATGTCTGCTTATTACTGTTTATGACCCTCTTCAAATGTCGGCGGTCTCTGTCAGTCAACAGACGAGGTCGGCCTGTACGCTTTTGTGCTGTACATATCCCTTCACGTTTCCACTTCACTATCACATCAGAAACAGTGGACCTAGGGATGTTTAGGAGTGTGGAAATCTCGCGTACAGACTTCTGGCACGAGTGACACCCAATCACCTGACCACGTTCGAAGTCCGTGAGTTCAGGAGCGTCCCATTCTACTGTTTAACGATTTCTAATGACTACTGAGGTCACGGATAATGAGTTCCAGGCAGTAGGTGGCAGCACAATGCACCTAAGATGAAAAACGTATGTTTGTGGGGGTGTCCGGATACTTTTGATCACATAGTGTATGTTGAGAAATGAAATATTTCTTTTCGTAGTTCACTGAATGGTCACTATTTTGCACAGAAGTATTTTACCGTCACTAGAAAATACGTTGTATACCAAAGTATTAATGTAACTTTGCAATCTAGTGCGTAAAGAAACACTGAATATCGGCATGTTACCAACTACCTTGCACAAGTCTCAATGAAGATGAAAAAAGAAAGAAATTTAGAACAATAATTCAACCACGTTTTAGTTTCGGTACACATTGTTGCTTTTGAAGGAGGTATGATCCGATAGCAAGGTAAGTAAACACAAGCGATAATTGCGTACTAATTATCTTACCTACTCCTACCTCTTTATACAGTGACACTCATTGTTGCTTGTAAAGGGAATGAACTGACTGAAAGGCAATGAATAGCATAGTTTCGGTGTAGTTACTGTAGTGGTTACTTATTTACAGAAATAAATTAAATAAACATTTAGGCAATTTTAATAATAAAGGAATAAATAATAATCAAAAAGGCAACAAAAGGGATTTATTTCGGCAATTAGACATTTATAGGTATAATAAAGGCGGAAACGACAACATAAAGCTGCGGCGTTTCAGTCACAAAGATGTAATTTGAGAACGAATTTTTTTTAGTAGGAGTTGTATTGTAGTTCTTGTGTTGGGGAGCCAAACTTAATGAAATATCTGTCCCACGTATGGTACAAAGTTTCCGGTGGCCTTCGCTCCAAGTTTACTTTCCGGTGGTCTTCGCCCCAAGTTTAGGAATCAACTTTGTATTTTAATGTTTCTTTAAATATTATATATATTTTGGTTTGCCTCGGCTGCGTCAGTATTAATTTGTAGAAACATGTCTCTCTTTGCAGGGGGTGATGCGGCTAAAGAATTTTTACTTCACTCCTTTTTATTAATCCTTCACACGATTAAATAACACTTCACTGATATAGAGAGCTGTGAGATTATTTATTAATTACTTGCACTTTTTAACACGTAAACTTTATAATATTCTTATCGTAATGAATTTCGTCTCACACTGGATAGGCATTAAACTTCTCGAGGATGCGTCTCGCGTCCAGTTAGGAACGCTGTCTACTAGCGACTGGCGTTTACCACTTAAAGTTTTTAAATTTCTCTATTTTAAGTCTCTGATTGGCTAATTTTACTCCAGTAGAATACCTTTATTTAACATTCAGCTTTTCTAGTTGTTGATTGGCTATTTATAAACTGTTTTAAATATTACATTATTATTACTCCAAGAATTCCTAGTAGGGCGGCACCGTAGCCGAGTGGTTAGACCGCTCGCTTCTCACCGAGGCGGCCCGGGTTCAATCCCAAGGACCCGCATGTGGGATTTGTGGTGGACGAAGCGGCGTCTGGGCGGGTTTTCTCCGGTTTCCCCCGCCATTCATTCCACCAACTGCTCCATCATCACCTTTCCTTTCATCCATTTCGCCTTCTTTCGTTTCATCTACTTCCTTCCTCCCATACCAGGCATCGGGCTGATCACCCATCCTGGCTATTCTGTCTGCTCCATGAATGACTGCTCCTCGACGGCCTCTGACCCCAGGTACCCGCCTGTAAGTCCTGGGGGTGTAAGATGAGGATAAACAGAGAATGAATGAATTCCTAGTAGCATTATTAAAATTTCATTATTGCTTCAAGCTTACCTCTTTGTTACCTCATTGTTAGCAACTTTTGGCCACTATTCTTACAGCTCCAACATTATTAAATTACGTAATACATTCACATAACATTATTTTACATGTACACAATAATATAAACATAATACAATGATTGTTACATACATTTTATATATTATATCATACACATATTGCTTTAAGGCGGACTGTTATTATATTTTATATTATATAATTAGACTGAAATCACTTTGGATCTCAACAAGCAGTGAACAAGGTTGTTAGACAGCAGGATTATTGCACTACTGTATATATACATATGGTTCTGCCATCTTTTGGAATCGTTATTAAGCATTTAGAAACGTTATCGAGTGAAATGATGGAAGAAGCCTGAGTAATACCCTTCAATACCTCTTGTATGAAGTGCTTCATTTGAACAAGTCAAAGTAAAGAGTGTGAAGGAGTGAAACGGTTCGACACATGTTATCACTACGTATTGCTGGATTGTTTAGGTGTCTAACTGCCGGTTAGAAGGTAAACCCCCGAATAGATCCCGGAGATAGAGTGCACGAATTCCTGAACATTCTATGTATGCTATACCGGTTGAATCACCCGTCGCTAGAGTGTTTTAAGTTTATTTTACCTTTCAGGCTGAATATGTTCCTTAGGTTTCTCTTCCCGTCCACTTAAACTTGAGTATTAAGATAGACAAAGACTCCACACTCAGTGAAAAAGTCGTTTAAGGGAAAAGGATTACTCTGGAATGAAGTTAATCTCAAAATCATTGCACCTTTTTACCAGGGCTGCACCAGTTTTCCAGCATATTTTATAAATTTCTTCTTAGACATTGCTAGTAACCTCTGAAGCCTCCGAATGAGCAAACTATCTATCACGTGGTTCCAATATCAAAATCAATCGAAAAGAAAATGGTGGATCTATAAAACTAAAGAGGTTAGGTCACGACCAATAAGAAACACTCCTGTATTGCAAATGGCTACAGTACAAAGAAGTTTAATTAATACTCCAATTCTGGCGTGAAATGCAGCATTCAAAATAACTTGTGTCATTTGATTACTGTGATCGATATATCTAATAGGGGCTGAAATCCGTGCTAAAAGGCTATAACAAGCAAACTAACAAAGCAATACATTAGTCTGTTTAGTATATCCCTAGAATAGAATTTACAAGCACTTCACTTCAAGCACTAAAGTGGTCCAGTGGTATACTGGACCTCCGAAATAACAGCATTGTTTCAAATCTCACAGAGAAGCTTCAGTTCCTTTTAATCCACTTTAGTCTGCTTTGACCTTAGGATTGGGTATTTTTGCATGAAATATTTTGTGAAAGTTGCAAATAATTGTTTATACTTCTGAGATTTTTTATGTACATTGCAAAGGATTATGAGTAACATCTGAGAAGGTTTTATTTAGGAGGAGTTGTATTGTAGTTCTACTGTTGGGGAACCAAACTTGATGAAACTGCCCCACGTATGGTACAGAGTTTCCGGTGGCCTTCGCCCCAGCGTTTAGGAATCAACTTTTCGTTTTTAGGTTTCTTTAAATATTATATATATTTATCTTAGCCTCGGCTGCGTCAGTATTAGTATGTAGAAACATGTATCTCATATCAGGGGGTGATGCGGCTAAAGAATGTAGATTTACACAAATTATAATTTTTACTTCACTCCTTTTATTAATCCTTCACACGATTAAATAACACTTCACTGATATACAGAGCTGGGAGATTATTTATTAATTACTTGCACTTTTAACACGCAAGATTTATAATATTCTCGCCGTAATGAATTTTCGTCTCACACTGGATACGTACCGAGCGAATGAACTGCTCAGCTATGTTGCCTTCTAGCAACTGGCGTTTACCGCTTAAATTTGTAAATTTTTCTATTTCAAGTCTCTGATTGGCTAATCCTACTCCAATAGAATACTTTTATTTAACTTTCAGCTTTTTTAGTTTTTGATTAGCTATTTGTAAACTGTTTTAAAATATTACATTATTGTTCCAAGAATTACTAGTAGCATTATTAAACTTTCTAATTCATTATTGTCTTTAGGATCACCTCATTGTTAGCAACTTTCGGCCTCTATTCTCACAGCTCCAACATTATTAAATTACGTAATACATTCCCATAACATTGTTAAACATGTACATAATAATATAAACATAAGCAATGTCTGTTATATACACTTTTTATATTATTACATACATATTGCTTTAAGGCGTGCTGTTATTATATTTTATATTATATAATTAGACTGAAATCATTAAGTGTTAAAAATACTGCCTCAAACCTGTGGTATTCTCCTCCGCGGACTTGAGAAGGAACTAATGTCGAATAATAAAAGCTCTTCTACAGCACAATATGTATACAATACAGCGACTTAATCCTTACGTGATCATAATTAATATTGGAAAAGTAGAATCAGACTGAAAAATGCAATTTCATAGCCGGGATTTGAACCACGGATGTTCCGGTTTGCATCCGGTTGCTGTAACCAACTGAAACACCACAGTAACGTGCCGGTACGACATTAAATTCATTTTTTCCGGTAAACAACAAGGAGATCTCAATATCGTGCCGGCATATTACCATGGTAGCTTAGTTGGTTAGAGCAACTGGATGAAAACCGGAAGATCCGTGGTTCAAATTCCAGCTATGAAATTGCATTTTTCAGTCTGATTCCACATTCCCAAACTTATCCTCCACATGGCTTGTGTAAAAGCACAAATAATAATTAGTATTGTTTTTGGTACTTAAGTACTAGTGATAAACCATTTACAGTGAGTAAATGAACAATACTAACAAAAGCTCAATTGTGGCACGAGATTTGAACCATTCTTCGCATAACCCCCCCCCCTCTAGTGTGAGTGTAACGGGTCTGGCTTACAAACTAGAGGGCCTGGTTTAAAATC
The DNA here is from genome assembly GCA_030765065.1 of Deroplatys truncata. Lineage (NCBI taxonomy): Eukaryota > Metazoa > Arthropoda > Insecta > Mantodea > Mantidae > Deroplatys > Deroplatys truncata. Next base: position 215,685,560 of record CM060978.1, read on the forward strand.
TCGGTTGAGCTGAGTTCCCTGGGTAAGGTGGTTTTTGCGACACTTTCCCTTATCCTCATAGGCCAAATGCCGAGAAACTGTCAGCTAGTGGACCACTGGCGCCTTTGGACATCGTTGTGTGCATTTCATTCGCACGAGCCGAGTTGCTTAAATATGTACTAAACACACAACAAAAAATCTTATGTGATACACTCGCATGACTTTCTCTACTCTTGTACGAACTATTTTTACAAACGCTTATTCTCCATATGCTTCATGTTAATCGAGATAAACATTTGCAGAAACTGTCTTACTGCTAATTTTCTTGTAGGTGCAAGGGGAATGTGGTAGGTTATAAGCGATAATCAAATGTTTTAAGAGCTGGTTGCAATGTGGAGTATTCCATTCTCTTTGTATTACCAGGACATCAAAAAATGAATAACGAATTCCCATTTCAGAAAATAAGTATTGGAAAATTTAAGGGAATAATAAGCAATATCTCGAAAATGGTTGACTCAACAAAAAAATGTATATGACATAAATTGTGTATTTTAACGCCATCTACATTTGTTGTGTAGTAAAATTTTGTCTATCTCTTATGGTTTACCAGTTATGCAAAAGTCGTTCACAATGAAGAATACTTTTGGAGACATTCCCAGAAAATTCAAAATATACATTTTATTTGTCATGAAAATATCTCAAAATATATGATATTTCAATCAAAATCGTTGGAACCATTTTTGAGAAAATTAAAATTTTCAAAAGATGTTCCATGTAAAGGGTAATCTGGGGTGGGGGGATTTTCTTGAAAACCTTCGTGTCGCATCTCTGGAAGATACTGAACCCAAATACCAAGTTTGGTGTTTATCCGACTGTTCGTTTCTGAGTTATACTGTTCACAGACAGACACACACATGGACATGTTTCCAAAAATGCTTTTTTTTTTATTCAGGGGGCCTCAAAACATATATTTCCGGTGAAATATCGGTTTCGAAGTTTTGGGTGAAATGCAATACTTCCCTTACTTGCTATACGTAGTGGCGAAGGTAAAAAACAATTGAGAAGTTTGGAACACTTCAGGTAGGTTATAATAATACATGTTATTTGCTAACACACCATTGTGCTACTAATCCTGAATTATTTTTCAGCCATTTGTTCACTATAATTTTCCTTCTTGTTTTCTAATGTACCTATCTACAAATAAGTAATTATGACTCTATTAAACAGCCTCAATATAAATTGTCCTAATACTTTTGCTTTCCCTACTATGTATAGTAAGTAGGGGAAGTATTGCATTCCACCCAAAAATTCGATACCGAGATTTCACCGGAAATACGTGTTTTGGGGCCTCCTGAATACAAAAAAGGTATTTTTGGAAACATGCCCGTGTGTCTGTCTGTGAACAGCATAACTCAGAAACGAGCAGTCGGATAAACACCAAACTTGGTATTTAGGTTCAGTATCCTCCTGAGATGCGACACGAAGGTTTTCAAGAAAACCTCCTCACCCCAGATTACCCTTTAAATGGAACATTTTTCGAAAATTATAATTTTCTCAAAATTGGCTCTAACGATTTTGATTAAAATATCATATATGTAAAATACTTTCATGACAAATAAAATGAACATCTTGAATTTTCTGGGAATGTCTCCAAAAGTACTCTTCTGTGTGAACGACTTTTTCATAACTGGTAAACCATAAGAGAGAGACAAAATTTTACCACACAAAAATGTAGATCGCGTTAAAATATACAATTTATGTCATATACATTTGTTGTTGAGTGAACCATTTTCGAGATATTGCTTGTTATTCCCTTAAATTTTCCAATACTTATTTTCTCAAATGGGAATTCGTTATTCATTTTTTGTCTTGGACATGCAAAGAGTATTAATCTGTGGCAAAGAGAATGGTGCTGCACCTGGCAACCAGCTATTATGAGATATGTATATCCTTAAAGGCTACTGCATTTCTATATTGCCCTTGCAAATACAAAACAAGGGGAATATAGTACGCCTTAAGCGATAGTCAAATATTTTTAAAACTGGTCGCTATGTGTAAAATTTAATTCTTTTGCATGTCAAAAGATCGTTTCTGCAAATGTTTATCTGGATTAATATGAAATAGATGGAGAATAAGAGTTTGTAAAAATAGTTTGTACAAGAGTAGAGAAAGTTATGTGAGTGTAACGCATCAGATTTTTTTGTCCTGGACATGCAAAGAGAATGGAATGCTGCACATAGCAACCAGCTCTTAAATTATTTGACTATCGCTTATAACCTACCATATTCCCCTTGCATCTACAAGAAAATTAGCAATAAGATTGACATCTCGATATCTCGATTAATATTAAGCATATGGAGAATAAGCGTTTGTAAAAATAGTTTGTACAAGAGTAGAGAAAGTCATGTGAGTGTAACACATCAGATTTTTTTAGCTAAAACGAGAGCAGTAGGATAAAGTTTATGGAATAGGCCAGATTGTTTTATTCATATTTTCAAGAGTCTATTATGATGCTTCTATGTATGACTTCTCAGTTATGAAATTAATTTCTCCTTACAAAATGTAGTTATTAGCTTCTTTATTCTGAAAAAAACCTGATGTACATAAACGGAAGCTGTAGTGTTGGTTCAGCTTCTCAGCATTGTTTTGGAAGATGTGCAATTTTTAAACCCTAAAGAATGGCTTGGTGCATATTTCACTGCTTGGCTTCTCTATGGTAGCACCTCATAGCAAGCAGATGTTGAGAAGCAAAATAAGCTTTATAAATTTCCCACACCATAATAACAGGACCATTTTGAAAACCAAGCTTTCAAGAACTAATCTGTTTTAGGTAGACTTCAAAAGACTGGGATAGGACAGCGCAATATGCGATTACGGAAAATAATAACAGGAAGTAGAAGAGGACTGAGCTGTGACTAAATGAAGATGGTCTTGTAGAATTTCACGAGGCGCTGCATTGTCAAGCAGTGTCAAAATTTATAACAAACATTATTTTGTTGGTTGTTAAAATCAACGGCGGTACTGAGGCGCCTTGATAATATTAGGAAGCCGGACCGGTGTCTTCATATTGGTTGTAACGTTCAGGATGCATAAAACTACAAAATGAGGGATCTATAACCACCTGTATATGCACTCGTAGCTCTGCGTTGCTCCAAGTAGGCCTTCGGAACATTAGCTAGCTACTGGTGCTGCCCTAAGTACTTCGAGTCATGCCAAAATACACATTTAAGGAGCGTGTATTGTGGTATATTCTTTCGTTTATAAAGATTATTAAGATGCCATAGTGCTCCAGCAATATTGTTTTATACCGTTGTATCAATGCTAAACAATTTACGAAGAAGAAAAAACTGAAATGTTTTAGCTATTCGTCTCGACAGCAAGAATTGAAACTAAAAATACAATGTATTGATAACAAGTAATGACACTCAAAGAATAAGTACGCAATGTCTTAAACATTTCTAAAACTGCATATTGCACTCTTACACAATGATAAAGGTGTTAATCATTCGGCTAGTCATGTTTATGTTAGGAACACTGGCTATAAATTTATTAACTCCAAAATCTTTTTAGGAGAACCCATATATTTCAATGTTAATGAAAGTAAATAAATACATAAATAAATAACAAACATTTAATATAACAAAATACACATTACGTATTGAATAACACGGATTTTAAAGTATGTCTGCCACTAGGCTTGTAATGTTTGCAGCGACAAGATGTAACGCAGTGCTTTCAGACTATCTGCCCGCTTGACGAAATGCCCTTGCGTGTAGCGCAGTAGATAGGAAGGAACCAGTTCATATTCTGTAGTGCAGTCAACTTGAGTTATCCGTTCCCAAGATTATAGACATGTTTACCACATGTGTGTATGTATTTAATAACTTCCAATACATAATTCCTAAGATTTACAGAGCTATTTAACAGATCCGTCCGTGCGTGTGTGTGTGTAAACAGCTTGCTCCCTCAGTAACGGGGCACTTGAAATTTACAAGTCCCTGTTGTAGGACATTGCGTATGCTCAGATGCTCAGAGCCGCCTACAAAATAAATGATACCACAACTTCGTTATTGAAAGATCCTCTTTTACAACTGTTATCGTAACCTGTTTCAAAGGAAGTAACTGAATTTGACAGAGAGAAGTAAATACGCTCTTTTTCTTTTAAAATTATTACATTTAGAAGCGGAATGTAACCATGAAGAAGGTTTATTTTAGGAGTTGTACTGTTGTTGCCCCCTCGTATAGTGCAAAGTTTCCGGTGGCCTTCGCCCAACGTTCTCTTTCCGGTGGCCTACGTCCCAACGTTTAGGAATCAACTTTGTATTTTTGTTTCTTTAAATATTATATATATTTAGGTTTAGCTCGGCTGCGTCAGCATTAATTTGTAGAAACATGTATCTCTTTGCGGCTGAAGAATGTAGGCTTACACAAATTATAATTTTTACTTCACTCCTTTTATTAATCCTTAACACGATTAAATAACACTTCACTGTTACAGAGAGGTGTGAGATTATTTATTAATTACTTGCACTTTTTAATACGTAAACTTTATAATATTCTCGCCGTAATGAATTTTCGTCTCACACTGAATACGTATTAAACTCCTCGAGAACACGTCTAGCATCCGGTTGAGAACGCTGTCTACTAGCGGCTGCTGTTTACCGCTTAAATTTGTAAATTTCTCTATTTCAAGCCTCTGATTGGCTTCCTACTCCAATAGAATACTTTTATTTAACTGGTTTTTGATTGGCTATTTGTAAACTGTTTTAAAATATTAAGTTATTGTTCCAAGAATTACTAGTGGTATTATTAAGCTTTCTAATTCATTATTGCCTCATTGTTACCTCATTGTTAGCAACTTTCGGTCTCTATTCTCACAGCTTCTACATTATTAAATTATGTAATACATTCACATAACATTATTATACATGTACACATAATATAAACATAATACAATGACTGTTACATACATTTTATATATTATATTATGAACATATTGCTTTAAAGCGGGCTGTTATTATATTTTATATTATATAATTAGACTGAAATCATTCAAGTGTTAAAAATACTGCCTCAACCGTTACATGCAGAGCGGATTAATATAACTTGCTTATGCACTGCTAGTAATGAAGGGGCCCGAAACCCGAACCATGCTGGCAGGCTGAGGGCAGCCCGAAGAAGTGTTATCAAAGTGTACCTACCCTTGTTAGGGTTCAACCACTGGTAGGTAGGATGGAGGTTTGCAGAATGGCGGTAGAGACTGAGGTTGTGGGGGTGAAAGGAGGTAGCAAAGAGCAGGTCAGGGTGCAACGGCCCTAGTGCACCGCTGGTGGATGATTTTATCGAAATTGTTATGGTTATAATTTAGAATTTACCAAGCAACTCGTGGTAGGACTATAAAGGAGCTCAGCTTTTGTTGCTGTTTGGAGTTGCTCCTTGATTACCGGGGGTGCCCGCATGCCATGCGGCGAACCCGTGAGGCCTCAAGCGGCGTTCTCTGCGGTTATAGTCCCCTAGAGCGAACGAGGGCACACCGATGGAATGGCAACTGGTCGTATAGTTTTCTAGCCCGGCGCCTAATTTCATCCTCCAGGTATGGAAGAGATGAGGCTTCGTGAAGTAGTCTCACGGGGAAAGCGCGGCATACAGAATAGATGGCTCGGAGGCCCCTGCAGACTGGATTCTGCGGCCATGCCCCAGATCTCGCAGGCGTAAAGCAGCACGGGGACTATAAGTGCCCTGAAGAGGCGCAACTTAAGTGATATCGGCATCACGGGTCCCAGCATGGGGTACAGGGAGGCCGTAGCCGCCATGCCCCGACGCGAGAGATTCGCGATGTGCCCCCGGAAAGTTAGAGCCTATCTAGCTGAACACCCAAATAGGAGATGGAATTCGTCCACTCTATCCTACGCCGGAGGTAGGTAAATGAGGGGAAGTTGGCGGGGAAGCGGCGCTGTGTGAAGAAAATGGCGTGGCTTTTCTCCGGATTGATGGACAATCGCCAACGCCTGCACCACTGTTGGATGAGGCGGAGGTGTCGCTGAATTGGATTGAATTGAATTGAATTAAAGGGGCTAATGGTGGCCTTTTCTTATATAATGGTTGGTGTGCCTGCTTGTCAACAAGAGAGCTGGCTCCGTGGTAACGGCTTAGGCTCGCATTCGGAAGGTCCAAGGTTCAATTCCCATTCTTACATAATATTGAAAGAAATGCAATTCTGCTGCTCTTTTAAGAAGTTAATGCGATTTTACTGCCACGAATTGCTTTTAACAATGCACACAGTTGTAATTCAAATTGCATTTTATGATTAGCATATGTTTCAGAGTTTCTGGCTTTAGACTGGATTGTTCATTTGTCCAGATATTGTTTATAATTGAAGACCACAGGAGAAAAGGGAGATAAGTCAGTAAATTGGCCAAAATGAGTTAATAACGTATTCATGTAGCGTGAGTGATGTAGATTGTGCAGACTAAATAGCAAAGCAAAAAGGGTGTTAGGTAATGAAAAATTTACTCTTAAAGATTTCATTTACAGAGAGAGAAGGGGGCAAGTCACTTGTTTACAGTGGAAAAGAGAGGCGAGTCATTTTATAAAAGCAAAAACAGTGTTAGAAGTTTAGTGCTGTGTGTGGCAATACTGTCTGCTGTTTTATTATTGGAGGTAGTACATTGTTGTGTTTATTGTGCAATATAGCTGTTGTGTTATGAGTAACAGTGTTTAAAAGCTAACTTTAATATTTGAATCTAAATACTAGTTTGTAGTGATGGAATGTGATGAAGAACCATGTGTTCCGTATCAAAGTTGCAAGAAGAGGAAAAAATTTGGTCGTATGAAGGATGCTAACAAAAGCTCGGAGCCCAAACACATGAAACTGGAGATCATTGTAACTGTAAGTTTAAGTGCTTTATCATTATTAATTAATCAACGAATTCAATACTTTGCAAAGCTGGGAGAAACAAACTTACTTTAGCTGTTCTAATTACATCCCACGATATCAAACAGAGGAGACCAAGAAAAGACAAAGAAGATGCTCTCCTTCGTGAAAAAGCTTTAAATACAAGGTAAGAATTACAGATGAGACCAGTGAAAGTTTAAAGGAAATAAATGTATGCCAAAAAGCTTTTAGATCTCTACATGGTATTTCTAAAAAGAGACTTGAAAATATCCAAAAGTCTCTAAAGAAAAACACACCAATAGGCATTGACATGCGAGGCAAACACAACAATAGGCATAACAAATTGTCTCCATAAACTGAACAGCTTGTTAGTCACATCTCATGATTTTAAGGTCGCAAATGTCATTATAGTATAAAGAAAACAGAAAAGATACATTTTACCGAGGAGCTAAGCATTACTAAAATACATAATATGTATAAAGAAAAGTATCCTGGAAACGTAGTGTCATATGAAACTTACCATACCATTTTAACACACAGTTTAACATTTCCTTTGGGTATCCCAGAAGTGACTCCTGTTGCACCTGTGATGAATCTGCTGAAAATAAGAAATCGCGTATATCCCAAATCCATACAGCAGATGAAGAGGGGAAAATACAGCTAGAGAAGGAGATCACAAAATTAGAAACTCAAAACAAACTGCATATTTGTGAGCTGAAACATTTTATAACCGAAAGAGAGAAGCAAGAAAAAGAAGTAGGAAGGATCGTATGACTGAATCTATTTCCATGGATTTTTAAAAATCTCCCCTGCCCCAATATTACTACAAATATCGTTTACTATAAGTGACAGTTAAGCTTGTTTTTTTCAACATTCACCAATTGTCTGACAACAAGGCCGTTTTATATGTTTATCCTGAAATATGTGGCAGAAAAGTAGCAAATGAAGGAACGCCGTTCGTTAATGAATACATTACAAACACACCTAGTCCTAAGTCCAACATTTAAACATTTTCTGTGACTCAGCTGGTGGACAAAATAAACATTATACCCTCTTCAGATATTTGGAGTATATTGTTCGTGAAAGTAAACGTCTGCAGTCAGTTTCTGTCACATTCCCAATAAGAGGGCATTCATATCTGGAATGTGACAAGGTTATGGGATTGATAAAATCAAAAACTGTGACTGGAGTTCCTACAGACTGGATCGGTGTGTTCCAAAGTGCTAGAGCCAAACCTAAACCCTTAGAGTCATTGAAATAGATAATGGAATGATCAGAGATTGGGGAGGTTTCCTTGAGGAGTATTACTTTAAAAAATGCCCCTTTCCAACTAAGCCAATAAGGGAGTTGTAAGTCTAAGCAGGCCATCCTCGCCTCATCATTCATCGAGAACACTATAATGCAGCTTGGATTTCTACAGTTGTGCGTAGGAAGCGATCAGACAGAAGTCTTGTACCACGTCTGGACCATCATGAGTCCCTGCATCATCCAAGAGCTTATGAGGGACTTCAATCCAAATCCAAAGAAAAGTTTGAAGATCTTCAGGATTTGAAGGTTTTTTGCTCCAGAGAGGCTCAAATTTACTATACAAACTTACCACATGAAACTAGGCAGAAGAAAGAAGATTGACTGTAAAGTAATATGATGCTCATACCAACAAGTTAAATGTTAAAGATTCAATTTTATTGACTTACCTTCTTTTTCTGCAGTAAACGTTGTCATTTGTGGCGGTTTGATTGTAAATTTTGTGTTTTCCTTAACACTAGTTTCTTCATATTTCAATATAAGAGAGAGGAATGTATGCATATTTTATAATATAAATAACATAGAAAGTATTTATCCACGAATAAACGTTATTAGGCTTCAAACTTTAAATTTGATATTGCGTAAAATGTGGAAAACATGACTTACCTCCCTTTTCCCCTGGGGTCCTCAATTGAAAACACCCCTTATGTTGGTGAATTTGTAGCAGGAAGGCATAAGGTAAACTCTACAATGTTACCTACATTCTTAAATTCAGTATTTCTCTCTTCAAATTTGTTGAGTATTTCCACCCATCTCAAATGTGTTGGTGTATGAATTGTATCCCATTCCTTAATTTTTGTAACTGTAACATATTCTCTAATGTTTGAAATTTCATCAAATAGGGTTGTGTCTTTCCCAGTGTATTTAATTACAAAACATAAGGACTTCTGTACTTATTCCACTCGAGCACAAAATTCAGACTTACCCATTCAATACACTTAATTCAGAAAATTGGAAACTCCATTGACCTAAATATTGAAAACAAGTAAAATTTTGCAGCATTTTTTTTAAATCTGAAACATTAACTAGGCTATCCTTTTCAATGGCTCTTAGATTTTCAGGACAATTGAGGGTACAAATACACAGTCTAACCTATCTGAGAGTTTTTTTCCTTAGACTTTCAAGTAACTTACAAGCATCTATCAGAGCAACATATTGCCCTTCTAAGAATTGCATAGCACCAAGAAAAAGTGCTGCTTGGTTTGCGAAAAATCCAACCACACGTCAAACAAAGGATTACTAAAAAACTGTTTGATTATAGTTGGTCGCCTATCTTGGGATTGAAAGTATGATTTTAGGGCTGGATATAATTACAGTACATGTTCAGTTGAAGGTAACATAGAAAGCAACCTTGTTCTACTGTAACCAAGAACTTTCGAATACTCAACCTCTACAAAATTTCACCAAGTAGGCTTCACGTACAGTATAAATGTGAAAATAGGAGTAAATTTTGTGCACTAAACTCTCAACACAAACTGGAAGGCGGTCTACAGCAGTTTGTATTTGAAGTGGATGGTTTGTTAGCTTTTGCTGGGCGCCGGTTATTGTATTACTACTTTGAATGTTGGGTTCATTGTCCTCCGGCTAGCTATTATTATTATTATTATTATTATTATTATTATTATTATTAAGTCGAGCATATCTCTTGATCAAGGTGTGTAAACGGAAAGGATTTGTTACTCAAAGATAACACTGATAAAAGAATTTGTTTTTACACTTTTATTACCGTCACAATTAATTAAGTTCACATATTGACTCTTGATACACGCCAGACTGAAACTGTTATATTTTCTAATATCACTATAATCACTTATTTATTGTACATTATTAATTCGCGTGTTTCACATTTATAACAAACTTTAAGACGCGAGAGATTCTGTAGAATTGCGACGTGTAACTCGCAAACGATTCTGATGAACTGAGCGACGTTTAACTTCTGAATGATTCCGTTGGACTCAGCGACGTGTAATGCGTGGATGATTCTGTTGAACTGGGCAATACTTGCCTCTGGCTTTAGCTTTTTATTATCCCTCACCCTAATATGCCTAAACATTATAACCGAGCTGCTATTGGTTAATAAAACGCGCCAACATTAGCGTCTATTTTTATATCCAATCAAAAATTACGAAAACATATGCTCTAGGGAAGAAATTCCCGCCATTTCTAAGAAAAGCGCGCCAATCTGACGTCATTTGCTTGTCTCTAATAATTGATAAACAACTCACCCCCTCGCTACATTGTTACCGGCTCTTATTGTCAGTTTCAGTGAGGCCGTGTAAACTTATTTCCTAACAATGCTTATAATTAACAAACATCTCAAATCAATGTCATACAATAATGCTTATTTACACTACAATCACTCTGGCATTTACATTGTTGTGATACAAATTACTGCCACATATTGTATTATTGACAATGTGAGCACTACAGCCTACTCCAACAATTGATCTCACAGGCGCTTTTTGCACTTTGGAACATACATTATTAGATCCTTTTCAAGATGAACCACAAAATACTGTATTTGTGCTGTCTGCACAGAGTCCAACTGTTATTTTCAAGATGATAATCTCCAAGCATCTTCAATACATATGAGGAAATAGTATCAGCACTTCCCCCTAAGTTTTCTTGAAAGTCCAGAACCTTTACTTGAACACCATTGTTATAATCAAAATAACGAAACCAGGAGGGGAAATAGTTTTGTGGATTTGTGATTTGAAGAGTCTCTGTACATAGTGACATAATTTGCTTTTTCCAAGTCCTTTACTACTTCTGACATGGTAAATGGGCTGATCACATTAATCATGATAGCCTTACTCTTTGTCTTTGCACACGAATATTTAGGTTCAAAGCATTTCTGAACCAATTTAGCTGTACAGTCTGTTGAACGAAATGTTTGGTGTTGAACGGTGTGGAATGCAAAACTTCCTTCAGAAGCAGCCAATTTCTGTTCAGTTGATCCAAATTCAGCTCTTCGAAAGAAGGTTGTAGGGGTTGAGCTGGAAGCAGTAGCATTGTCGGCCAGCTTGTGCTTGTTTGTTTGGACATATAAAATTTCACTTTTTCCGCCATTCGCTATTGAAAGCAATGCTGAACACTTCATGCAGCGTACACCACTGTTAGATTTATTCTGGACGATAAACGGACAGAGAGATCACAGCTCAGTGTTTAATACACATTTTCCTTTAACTTTCGGTATAATTACTAAAAGTTATACACTACAGTTATCCTTCACTGCACACGAACTACACAGTAAGTCATTGAAAAACTTGAAACGGACACTGACCGGAAGTTTCACAATTTCAGTTTCAATAACTGTTTTTTATAAGGCTGCCAACTTATACTATGCACGTTAGTTTTTAATGGTACAATTTCCGTTATTTTGTAAAAGTCATTTACGTATTTTCCATTTCGCAGGATATTTATAAGGTTTTAGAGTCTCTTCGCGGGCAGCAGGATAAGGTGTCAAAAAAGAGGAGTATCCTGCGAAAAGCAGGACATATGGTTAATCTACAATTAGTATAACTAATGGCACCAATTGGAGACGCAAAATTATCAAAATTAAACAAAATTCTATTTTTATTGTTTTTATGTACCCTTAAACGTGCGTTAGAATTAAATTATTCTATATTAGCGCATTATTCATAACGAGAATGTGCAAAAAATACCGGCTTTGGTGGAAAAAATCTGATGTGTTACACTCGCATGACTTTCTCTACTCTTGTACAAACTATTTATACAAACGCTTATTCTCCATCTATTTCATGTTAATCGAGATAAACATTTGCAGACTCTATCTTATTGCTAATTTTCTTGTAGATGTAAGGGAAATATATATTTACAAGGGCAATTTGGAAATACAGTAGCCTTTAAGCACATACATATCTCTTAATAGCTGGTTGCTAGGTGCAGCACCATTCGCTTTCCCACAGATTAATACTCTTTGCATATCCAAGACAAGAAAATGAATAAGGAATTCACATTTGAGAAAATAAGTATTGAAAAATTTAAGGCAATAACAAGCAATATCACGAAAATGGTTCACTCAACAAAAAAAATGCTATGACATAAATTGTGTATTTTAACGCGATCTACATTTTTTGTGTAGTAAAATGTTGTCTATCTCTTATGGTTTACCAGTTATGCAAAAGTCGTTCAAATGAAGAATACTTTTGGAGACATTCCCAGGAAATTCAAGATATACATTTTATTTGTCATAAAAATATCTTAAACATATGATATTTTAAACAAAATCGTTAGAGCCATTTTTGGGAAAATTAAAATTTTCGAAAAATCTTCCATGTAAAGGGTAATCTGGGGTGGGGGGGATTTTCTTGAAAACCTTCGTGTCGCATCCTTGGAAGATACTGAACCTGAATACTAAGTTTAGTGTTTATCCGACTGTTCGTTTCTGAGTTATGCTGTTCACAGACTCACACACATACAGACGACACACAGACACACACACACAGACAGACACACAGACACACACGGACATGTTTCCAAAAATGCTTTTTTTGGATTCAGGTGTCTCAAAACATGTATTTCCGGTGAAATTTCGGTATCGAATTTTTGGGTGGAATACAATACTTCCCCTACTTACTATACGTAGTAGAGAAAGTAAAAATTGAGATCTATTTAAGGACGCTCTTTAACTATTGTGGTTCTTAGCGTCCCATTCTATATTGGGCGTGAAAGACCGGTAATTTTACTCAGAGGCCTCTTTATCAGGCTTGAGGTTCTTTTACGTGCTGTAAATCTATGACACGGGACCAACGGCTTTACTTCCCTTCCGAAGGAAGTCATGCTAAGGATTTTTACGCCCGAAAAAATTCATCGCCCTCCGCCGTATTTGAACCCGCGACCTCGGGAGCTATAAGCTAGCATGGTAACCACTACACCACGGAGGACAACAGGCTATGGTGGATGAATTGATGTAAGGGATCTCAGGCCCACGTTCTATCTGAAATGCTCCATCATTTCCTAATATTATTTCTGTACGTTAAAAAAAATGCGCAGAAGACATATGCCGCGTCGAAAATGTTCAGAACATAGCCTTCGAGCCTCAGCTGCATTTTGGTGTGTCTTTGCACATATCGTAACCATATCTGTGTTTTAATTATTGATGAAGGTTACCTTTTTGTCTGAATGACCTGGCTCAAACTGCATGCAGGCAACCACGCGATGCTTATCAATACGAAACTAACACATAAACATCTGCAGACGGCAGCATTACCCCAGTGACCTTTCGCTTTGCCCCTTTGAATAGCAATGATGCGGCAACTTCTTTTGCACCCATGTATGCGGGAAACATAAAACTGCAAAGCACGCCTTGTTTGGGCCACCTGGTATATGCATTAATGCGTCAAGGATATAATTATTTCCAACTTGGATGAAGAGTAATACTCGTTTCATTTTTATGTTTATTGCCTTGATTAGACATATTTATTTTATCGTCTCAGAACATGCACCCAGGTATGCTAAGTGTGCTTGGGATATTTCCTCAAGTTAAAATAACATAAAAATCTGTTAGATAAAAGCTAAAAACAACAAAATTATTGGGATATCTAATAGATTTTGGGAGGTGGATGTGTAACATAATTCAAACCGGTATGTCATATCTCACGGTAAATGAAGGAAATGGTTGAAATGTTACTCACGTGAGCCTGAGGTTCCTAGCGCTTAGAGTTATTCGACATTCGTCTTCTCGAATAAGGGAAAACCCCGGAAAAAGTCTTATCAAGGTAATTCGCTCTTTTGAATGTGAGGTAGATAGGCATACCTACACCATGAAGGAGGGCTCTAATAGCTTTGTGAAAATCAATTATTATTAATGAAAAACAGAAATTGTTCCAATGGAGATGCAACCTTATTAAATACAAAACATAATATGCACAAGGCATTGAATCCACCTTTTTGTTTTGTTTTTGCCTCTTTTTCCGAGGAAAGAAATTGTTCTTATTGTTAAAATACTTGCTTTTAAGGCTAAATGAAGTTTAAGCTCACAGAAATTGAATGGTAACAGACCTACTGTTTTAAAGGACTTAGCATTAGTCCCATTGCTCTGGACCACAAACAAAACAAAAGTGGTAGTACTATTGAAGGAATTCCTGATGCAGTGGGTTGGAGCGTGGTGCTCGGTTCCTGGTCATGGAATGCGCCCGAGTTCGATCCCACCCGTGCAAGTGCGGATTTTAAGTCCCGGGTATAGGACCGGTGCCCACTCAGCATCGTGAGGAAAATGAAGAGTTGCGCTAATCAACGACCCCGACCTCGAGAGCCAACATTCCAGCTGGAGGATGGGTGATGCTGACCACATCTCCTCCCCGTTGGATGATCGCCCACCTATGCCGAGTGTATGTGGGCCTGAGGCTGGCAGTCGGGTAAGCAGGCCAAGGCCCTGCGTGGGCGGTTTATTCAAGGAAGGGGAAAAATAACACAGGGATTTGAACACAGGAACATCAGGCAGACGCTTTTACCACTCAGTTATTAAAATGCGCGGTGATATGTGCATAAATGCGCTTACCTTTCTCGAGACGCTATCCTGAGTTGAAATAGCAGGATAGGAATGTCATCGGGTGAAATGTGCTTGGAAAGTACTCGTATTTGTTCTCTGTGGTCTGGCTTCCAAACCCCCAGGTCCCGGGTTCGCTTGCCGGTTGCAGGGAGGAATTTTTATTTAACTGTAATAATTCCCTATATTCTGCAGAGTCTGGAAGTACCAGTATGGAAGTGAATGCGAGTGTGCTTGTGTAGTAATTAATAAAACTCAACGTAAAGAACCCTACTATTTATCTCACGAAAGACTGCAGTTTTCAGGCAAGGTCCTAGCCATAGCTAGGATTAGACAGGAGAGATAACGCCCAAAGTACAATACAGTCTGAACATCAAAACAATACACGTACGTAGGGAATAAACTAAACGGTCCACTACAGGTTTAACATGCTGTTTCTCTTACACCTAATAAAACAACGTCCTTAATCCACAAGTGGCTGAATCTCTACTTTGTGAGAGTATGACTTCGTGTGGCGGTGTCTGCATTTTGACTTGTTTACGAACCCGCCCACTGCGATTAACACACTAGCTGCTGCATTTTCTGTACATGCTACGCACCGGGAATGGTGACGTAATACGGCCTGTTTGTTATGTTTCTGCGCAAGCTTCCTCTGCCTCCGTCTGCTCTTATTCCTCAAACATATAGTACAGTTCAACGTGTGAGAACATTATCAACTGTTTCTCAAGCCAAGCCCCCGATATCACCATAGAAATTAAAGATGGCTATGCAAATAAAGAGCCGGTATATTATTTGTTTCCTGATGTATACATTTAAAGGTTGTGTGTGTGCGTGCGCGCGATTAGGTAATATTATTTATGATATTGCGTTGTATAACCTTCAGTTGATTCAAGCGCGTGTTATAACATCTGCTGTTAATGCAATGTTGCAGCAGAAATTTGTCTCTTAAATGCATACATAGCATTACTAGTATGTGTAAGAAGTGATCATCATCGAGACGTTGCACCCTCTGGAAGAACGGAGTTGTACGGCTAGCGTCCAACATTTCTTTTGCCATTAGATTTATACTTTGAAAGCTTTTGTGGAATTTCCTCGTCCACGCTTAAAATATGATTTTTCCCATGCATACTTATTCTCTGCTACTATGACATTAAGGCTATTATAGTTATCAGGTAGCGAAGGAGAATTTCGGCACAGCGTACAGTGGCCTATTGTGTTTCTGGAAACCTCCAGAAGAAAGGGGTGAAGCGACCAGATCCGGGGCGGGAGGCTCGGACGCAGACGGGATCCCTAACGTCTCCAGGTATTACATCCTGATGCGACGGGACCTCTCACAGGTCTACCTCTTCCCACGGAGAGGCCCCCTTTGAGCATCCGTTACATACCGAAAGCCAGGGCAGACTGCTGCACAAAGCAAACTCCACCGCCAGACGCCTCGCCGCCGTCCAATCGCCTGATTCTTCGACCCTGAATCATAGTAAGGAAATAGGGGACAGGAAAATTCGCGGCATTGTATAATCTACCCACGAATTCAGCTATGAACCAGAGAAAACCGCGAAGAAATCCGCGGTCAGATTGGCCGGCGAAACGGAAATCGAGCCCACGACCTCGCGAATGCTGGTATCACACTTTGCCGCGGAGCCATCTCGCGCGATCCCATTAAGGCTACGATATTTGATTCTTTAGTAATTCCACTATTTATGATTTTTCTCTCACTTATTTTGCATTCTTCCGCCCTTAAATAACTTCTGCCAACGGTATTTGCTTCCACTGTTTTTACTTTCTCTACTACGTATAGTAAGTAGGAGAAGTATTGCATTCCACCCAAAAATTGATACCGAGATTTCACCTGAAATACATGTTTTGAGTCCCCTGAATCCAAAACATCCTTTTTAGAAAAAGGTCCGTCCCTGTGTGTGTGTGTCTGTCTGTGTATCTGTGAACAGCATAACTCAAAAACGAAAAGCCGGATAAATACCAAACTTGGTATTTAAGTTCAGTAAGTTCAAAACATGGCGGCGCCGTGGCCGAGTGGTTAGACCGCTCGCCTCTCACCGAGGCGGCCCGGGTTCAATCCCAGGGACCCGCATGTGGGATTTGTGGTGGACAAAGCGGCGTCTGGACGGGTTTTCTCCGGGTTTCCCCCGCCATTCATTCCACCAACTGCTCCATCATCACCTTTCCTTTCATCCATTTCACCATCATTTCGTTTCATCTACTTCCTTCCTCCCATACCAGGCATCGGGCTGATCACCCATTCTGGATATTCTGTCTGATCCATGAGTGTCTGCTCCTCGACGGTCCTCTGATCCCAGGCGCCCGCCTGTAAGTCCTGAGGGGTGTAAGTCCTACATAAGAGGAGGGTAAACAGATAAAGAAGAAGAAGTTCAAAACATGCGACTCAAAGATTTTCAAGACAACCCCTCCACCCCAACTACCCTTTACGTGGAACATTTTTCGAAAATTTTGATTTTTTAAAAAATTGCTAACGATTTTGATTAAAATAACGTATATTCATTGTATATAAATATGTATATTAAGATATTTTAATGAGAAATAAAATGTATATCTTGAGTTCTCTGGAGATAGCCAGGGAAGTCCTCTTCTTTCGGAAAGAATTCTGTATAATCCTGTATGACTGGTAAAGGTTAAGCGATAGACGAAAACGTACTACATAAAAAATATAGATCTCTTTAAAATACACTTTATTTAGAAAAAATGGTGGTATCAATCATTTCAAGGATAAACGTTATTAATGGTTCGCATTGTTCAATACTTTGTCATTCTTTTAAAGTCCTGTCGATTTTCAGCTTTTTCTTGCAATATCAGGAAGGAGTATGGGATTTTAAGGTCAGCATATAGCGTGTAGTTCTTAAATATTTGACTACCGCTATTCCCTTTGTGTCTAAACGAAGTGTGTGTATCTATTTCTGCAAAGGTTTACCTCGATTAAAATGAAGTAGATAGGAAAGTAAACTGTTGTAAGAATAATTTGTACACCCACTAATAAACGTTAGAGGGTAGAGGAAGTCATGCTAAAATGCTCCGACACGTCAAATTTAATTTTTTAAGGATACATTTTACACAAAAGAAACAAAATTTTCTGCCATTATTTACAGAACGTGACGTGATTCGAAAAAATTTTAAATGGCAACATATTACTTTTTTTTCAAATTTTTATATGCTATTGCCTCTGCTTGATAATACTAGATTATGTATGTAAATATTGAAAAGTGCTGGTGACAGAGATTATCCCTGGCGAACTCCTTTATGTATGGCTATTGGAGAGAAATACTTCCCATCTTTAGTAATAATTACTAGCGTATTTGTATTACATGCTTTGTACCATTCTGTTACCTGCGATGCAGATTTTTGCGTATCACCGAATCCAAAGTTGTATATTAATAACCTAAAAATAGAAGATAAGCTGTGATAATATTCATAGACCTTTTGAAGTAACTTGATCTTTTTTTGTCATACGCAATTCTTTAAACATCCACTATAATTAGAGATGCAGCCATAGCATTGTCGTATTTCTGACACACACAGGTTTTTCCATTATACTCACTTTGCTTTTAAGTGCTTTATAATAATAATTAAACTGATGTAAGTTCATTGGTTTTTTTACTTTCTCTACTAGGGGAAGTATTGTATTCCACCCAAAAATTCAATACCGAGATTTCACCGGAAATCATGTTTTGAGACCCCCTGAATCAAAAAAAAAAAGCATTTTTGGAAACATGTCCGTGTGTGTGTCTGTGAGCAGCATAACTCAGAAACGAACAGTCGGATAAACACCAAACTTCGTATTTAGGTTCAGTATCTTCCAGAGATGCGACACGAAGGTTTTCAAGAAAATTCCCCCACCCCAGATTACCCTTTACAAGGAACATTTTTCGAAAATTTTAATTTTCTCAAAAATGGCTCTAACGATTTTGATTAAAATATCGTATGTTTAATATATTTTCATGACAAACAAAATGTATATCTTGAATTTTCTGGGAATGTCTCCAAAAACATTCTTCATTGTGAACGATTTTTGCATAACTGGTAAACCATAAGAGATAGACAAAATTTTACTAAACAAAAAATGTAGATCGCGTTAAAATACACAATTTATGTCATATACATTTTTTTTGTTGAGTGAACCATTTTCGAGATATTGCTTGTTATTCCCTTAAATTTTTCAATACTTATTTTCTCAAATGGGAATTCCTTATTCATTTTTGTCTTGGATATGCAAAGTGTATTAATCTGTGGGAAAGGGAATGGTGCTGCACCTAGCAACCAGCTATTAAGAGATATGTATGTGCTTAAAGGCTACTATATTTCTATATTGCCCTTGTAAATATATATTCCCCTTACATCTACAAGAAAATTAGCAATAAGACAGAGTCTGCAACTGTTTATCTCGTGTAACATGAAGCATACGGAGAATAAGCGTTTGCAAAAATAGTTTGTACAAGAGTAGAGAAAGTCATGTGAGAGTAACACATCAGATTTTTACTATATAGACTGAACTCCTATGATTAATTCTAAGACTTCAACTTTTGTAACTGGGTATGGAGTAAATAGAAACTATTTCGATGCCGAAGTACTGAAGTACAAGGTTCGATTCTTCCTCAGAGATGCAAACCGTTTATGTTAATGTCGAGACAGTGAAGCTCATAGAGTAGGGAGGTACTCTTAAGAGGATGTGGAGTCCCGTCCTGATCTCCATCAGCTGATACTTATCTGTCAAGTATCCTCTTTCAGCCCCACGTAATAACAATGCTGAGTGCCGGAAACAATGAAAACCGATGTTCATCAAAATTGCTTGGCAAGACTGAAGGGCATCCCATCTAATTAAAACGCCTGTCTTTAAGCACGTTCAGGAAGCTGGTTTTTATGAATAAAAATATATCAAGAAGTAAAAAGCCGTTACTTGGCTTCTAAACTCGGGATATCAACAACTCCTACAGCCCTTAGGAGAGAAAAAAAGGTGGTTAGTAAATTCTTCTAAGTGCGCTAGCGTTAGGAGCATTCTTCAAATTGATTACCTTATCACACAGGGTGTTTCGTGAAAGCTTAAATGGCCTCAAAATTCTTTGTAGAAATTTAAAACTCGCTAGGAAACAATATTGAAGTAAATTATCAAACATACTGTTTTACAATATTAATGAATCGTATATACCGTAACAATATTCGTTAATTTGAAAGAATAGTTTGTTATAAAATATAACAATAATGTGTAAAACCATTTCCTTTGCATGGACATTCAATTATGAATTATCCATACCAAAAGTATAGTCATAAAAAGCCTTTTCTGTGCAATGAACATAATATCAGCGCTTACAAATGATCGTTAGGAAAGATTATTTCCATGGCGAAGTTTGGAAAATCCTAAGAATCTCAATTCCTACGGAATGCTGGAACTAAAATAAAAAAAAAACCCTAATATTTGTACATATCTTGGATATGTTGAAAGCACTGCACTCTATTTTCCCTAAGTGGTTTTATAATCACACTTTATTTTTGCTCTAAGAAGAACATTTTATATTTGCTTTATAGCTATCTACTAAAAAAATATTTTGTAAAAGAAGAAAAGAAAAAGGAATTTCTATAGCGCTTTTATTTCATAACTTTTTACTTTACTTTACTCCGTAGAGTAAGTAGGGGAAGTATTGTATTCCACCCAAAAATTCGCTACCGAGATTTCACGGAAATATATGTTCTGAATCATTTGAAGCATTTTTGGAAATATGTCCGTGTGTGTGTGTGTCTGTGAACAGCATAACTCAGAAACGAACAGTCGGATAAACACCAAACTTGGTATTTAGGTTTGGTATCTTCCAGAGATGCGACACGGAGGTTTTCAAGAAAATCCCCCACTCCGATTACCCTTACATGAAACATTTTTAGAAAACTTTAATTTTCTCAAAAATGGCTCTAACGATTTTGATTAAAATATCATATGTTTAAGATATTTTCATGGCAAATGAAATGTATATCTCGAATTTTCTGGGAATGGCTCCAAATGCATTCTACATTGTGAACGACTTTTGCATAACTGGTAAACCATAAGAGATAGAAAAATTTTACTACACAAAAAATGTAGATCGCGTTAAAATACACAATTTATGTCATATACATTTTTTTATTGAGTGAACCATTTTCGAGATATTGCTTGTTAGTCCCTTAAATATTCAAATTTTCTCAAATTCGTTATTCATTTTTTTTGTCCTGGTAATGCAAAGAGAATTGAATACTCCACATAGCAACCAGCTCTTAAAATATTTGACTACAGCTTAAACCTACCAATTTCCCTTGCATCTACAAGAAAATTAGCAATAAGATTAACATCTCGATTAACATGAAGCATATGGAGAATAAGCGTTTGTAAAAATAGTTTGTACAAGAGTAGAGAAATTCATGTGAGTGTAACATATCAGATTTTTTTTCATTAAACCCGATATTTGTAATTGCTTATAATTTGCTACACAATATCCAGTAAACCGTCGGGGATAATAGGGAGATGATAAATAATTTGCAGTGATTCTCTAAGCAGAGGGGTAGACTCAGAATTTCATTTGCCATTTCTGTGTATAAAGGGGACACAAGACAACCGGAATGCTGGCTTAAGGACGGAGTTATGGCTAATCCTACATATATCGTATAACATAAATGATTTTTGGGAAAACATTTTGAAAAGAAAACGCTCCAGGCCTGAGCTTAGGGTACCTCCCCAGCATTTGCCAGTTATGAATAGAGACAGGCAAACTATTACATTTCATATTCTAAACCAAGCTTGCTATCATTATGGGAAGAATTATTTTTAATTTTCTAGTATGTAGAATTCAATGCACGCGACAAAAAAATTCATACTCCATAATATTTTTGGTAAAAATCTTCATATTTTATGAAAATATTCATATGTGTACATATTTTGTAAGAATTGCGATTTTTTGCTTTTAAAATAATTTCCGTTGTCAATGAACCTGGCTTTCCAAACATTCTATTCGGGCAGTTTTCTGTGAAACACATTTACAAAACCCAAGCCACTCCTTCCAACAAGTTAAATACAGTTGAGAACATATATTTCCTCTGTGACGTCAAATGACAAATTAAACGCCCTCTATTCTTGAAAAGTTTTTATTTTCGCGTACGGGTGCTTTTAATTACTTACATATTGCAATTAGTATTACGCAAGGACAAAGTGACCAGTACCTTATTACTTTCTCTACTACGCATAGTAAGTAGGGGAAGTATTGTATTCCACCCAAAAATTCCATACCTAGATTTCACCGGAAATACATGTTTTGAGGCCTCCTGAATCCAAAAAAAGGTATTTTTGGAAACATGTCCGTGTGTCTGTCTATGAACAGCATAACTCAGAAACGAACAGTCGGATAAACCACAAACTTGGTATTTAGTTTCAGTATCTTCCAGAGATGCGACACGAAGGTGTTCAAGAAAATCCCCCCACCCCAGATTATCCTTTACATGGAACATTTTTAGAAAATTTTAATTTTCTCAAAAATGGCTCTAACGATTTTGATTAAAATATCATATATTTAAGATACTTTCATGACAAATAAAATCCATATCTTGAATTTTCTGGCAATATCTCCAAAAGTATTCTTCATTGTGAACGACTTTTTCATAACTGTTTACTACAAAAAGTTTACTACACAAAAACGTAGAAAGCGTTAAAATACACAATTTATGTCAAATACATTTTTGTTGTTGATTGAACTATTTTCGAGATATTGCTTGTTATTCCCTTAAATTTTCCAATACTTATACTTCTTCTCAAATAGGAATTCATCATTCTTTTTTTTTGTCCTATGTCCTGGTAATGCAAAGAATGGAATACTCCACATAGCAACCAGCTCTTAAAATATTTGACTATCGCTTAATAATACTACCAATTCCCCTCGCATCTGGAAAATTAGCAATAAGATTAACATCTCGATATCTCGATTAACATGAAGCATATGGGGAATAAGCGTTTGTAAAAATAGTTTGCACAAGAGTGGATAAAGTCACGTCAGTGTAATACACCAGATTTTTTTTCTTTTGTTCCGAGTTCAAGGCTTTCACAATGGTTAAAATCTATTAAATCCATATGATTCGTAGTATTTCATTTTATATTTTATTATATATGGACAAAAGTCTACAAAGGCTGTTATTTGTAAACTAAAGAAGTGAACCAGCTCTAAATTCTTAAAGTATGAGATGTTTAGGAGTAAAATATATATTTCATACTATTTTGGAATATTTTCATGCTTTGGCAAAGAAAACTCGTATTTTGGCAAATATTTCCTCACAGTTTACCTCTCTCTAGTTATAAGGACCGAGGAAAGCTGGAGAAAACCTCATTCAGGGAGGACGGTCCTGGCGAGATTTGAACTGCAAATCTCCGTTTCACTAGTCTGTGCCTTAATTCAAGTTAAAGGAGTTACAAACGTATAAACATGTGTTAAGATTACAGCCGCCGATATGGTCGCACTAGTTAGCGCCGGCTATATAAATGGAGGAGGTGGAGGTGGCATTTCTCGAGTGACTGAACAGCAAAAGTTGGAAATGCCCATGTACTGGTAGTTAGAAGTTTTTTCTCATAGATACTTCATCTAAGCCTCCAAAATGTACCACAATCGTTCCAAGCATTCTCGAGAGATACAACTGACTTTTAAAGTTTTTTAGATGTCGGCGGATACTGTCGCAGTAATCTCTCGTGTTATCTTTTTTTACTTGGCGCCTGTTATTGTTTTACTATTTTGAATTTTGGGTTCTTTGTCCTCCGGCTAGCTATTATTACTCAGTCGAGCAAATATCTCTTGAACAGGGCGTGTACACGGAAAGGAGTTGTTACTAAAAGATAACACTGATAAAAGAATTTGTTTTTACACTTTTATTGCCGTCACACTTAATTAATTTCACATATTTAATCTTGATACACGCCTGACTGAAACTGTTATGTTTTCGAATGTAACTACAATCACTTATTTGCCGCGCACTATTAATTCGCGTATTTCACATTTTGTAACTAACTTTACGACGCGAGAGATTCTGTAGAATTCCGCAACGTGTACTTCGTGAATGGTTCCTTAGAACTGCCTGACGTGTAACTCGTGAGAGAGATTTCTTAGAACTGCGCGACGTTTACCTTGTGAATGATTCTGTAGAACTGCGCGATACTTGCCTCTGGCTCAAGAATTTATACTCCCTCACCCCGATATGCCTAAACATTATAATCGAGCTGCTATTGGTTAATAAATCGCGCCAACATTAGCGTCCATTTTATAAGCCAATCAAAATTACAAACACGTATGCTCTAGGGAAGATATTCCCTCCATTTCTAAAGAAAGGCGCGCTACCCTTACGTCATTTGTTTGTCTCTTTTAATTGATAAACAACTCACCCCCTCGCTTCATTGTTACCCGCTCCTATTATCAGTTTCAGTGAGGCCGTGTAAATTTATTTCCTAACAATGCTTATAGCTAACAAACATCTAAAATTATTGTCATACAATAATGTTAATTAACACTACAATCACTCTGGCATTCACAGTGTTGTGATATGGAATACTGCCTCAATACAAAAGAAATGAAAGAAAGCAAAAAACGCAATGGTGCTAAGAGTAACTGTAACGCCCTTTCACCATCAGTAAGTAATGTGATATTTACATCTTAATGTGAAATTTATCTTAATTTTTATGCTTTTACATTGACTACTCTGTTTCACTTTTAAACAAGGGATAAAATGTACAACGCAGGGGGGCACGTCCAGGAGGAGGGGATGAAGTGAAGGAATCACAGGAAGTTTCAGGTAATAGGCAAACAGGCCACAAGGACGCGAGGAAATTTCTAAAATATCCTGGCTCGAAGACCGTCCCAAAGCTGCCCAGAGAATCCTCTTTGGGAGGGGGGTTACAGAAATAAATGTATTAGGAAAAATAAAGAGTAATAATGTAGTTGGACAGAAAAAGGGAAGAGGAATAGAAAGGATTTAATACTGTGGCGTCGATGTTTAATTGGGGCATACTGGTGATAATGGTGGCAGATACCGCCGAAGCAAGTGAGTACTTGTTAGAATATGGCGGAGTACTCCGCAGTGATAAGTAGGTAACTGCCATGGCCGAAGCCCTGACAGGGACCTATGACAGTGGTGTTATAACAGACAATTTGGCTCCGTACCCGGGCCTGTTGCCTCCGGGCGTTGGTTTTGTGAGTGATGTGGACAGAAAGTTCTGGACCATGTGGTCGCGTGTTGTGGTGCGGTGTCTCTCCTGATGGTGATGTGCTGTAGGGCTGGAGAGTCCTAATCACTCTTGTCGCGTGATCTGCGATTCTGACCCGTAGGTATTCATTACCCTGGCGAAGGGCGGTGCGGCTGTTGTGGTCCATCTTCTCTATGGTGTTCGAGTGCTGTTGTTCTATTGTCTCTGAGAGTTGTGCGTAGACCCTAAGCAGGACGTCCTCTAGAGAGCTTACACGTTTCGTTAGGTGCTGCAACTCAACGTGAAGATTTTAGTGGTTGCCATGATGCTGTTGCTGATAGTTGTGTTGTCCACTGGAAGGCTTTGGGTGCTAGCCAGCTGCTCTTCTAGGTGTGTGGTTGTTGGTTTGCAGATCTGCGGTGCTGTGATGAGGTCGGTCGGCGATGTTCTATGTGGATATGGTGGAAGACGGTTTGACCAGTGAAGTGTCCCTTGTCCCCGCAGGAGGCGCAGAAGCGGCGTCGTTGGGTCAAATCGTGTGCCCGGCAGTCGGCTGTGAGTAATGGCAGCGGGGACGGCGTCACATGTTGTGTCTGTGTGCCCGTAGCGAATCCTCTAATGTCCACGGGGAATCTTTCCTTTGAGCAAGCATTCACGCCAACTGTCTAGCACCGCCATACGCCACGAAAACTAGAAACACACCTGAAACATAAGAAAAAAACGGAATGAAAGAGAAATTATGGAAAGGAAGTCGTGGTAGATGAGAAACCACCCCAGTATTCCTTTATCGAACAGGAAAAACCACGAAAAAATTAAGATCCGAATGGGAGGTCGACAGGAATCAAACCCGGCTGCTCCCGAATGAGAGCCTCACAGGTTACTGCGGAGCCATCTCGCTCGGTGCTTTTAAATAAGAGTTATTAATAAAAAATGATTCCTAGCTTCCGCAGCGCCTCTAGCGTTACTGTACAGCAGTCAGAAACAAACAAATAGAACCTTCCAGGGCATACATCATCTAAGTAGGTGATACTCTGAGGCAGTATTTTTAACACTTAAATGATTTCAGTGTAACTATATAATATAATAACAGCCCGCCTTGAAGCAATAAGTGCATACTACAGTATATAAAAGTGTATGTTACAGTCATTGTATAATGTTTATATTATTGTGTACATGTATAATGATGTTATTGAATGTATTAAGTAATTTAACAATGTAGGAGCTGCGAGAATGGAAACTGAAAGTTGTTACCATTGAGGTAACTTTGAGGCACTAATGAATTGGAAAGTTTAATAATGCTACTAGTAATTCTTGGAACAATAATGTAATATTTAAAAACAGTTTATAAATAGACAATCAACAATAGAAAAAGCTTAAGCTAAATAAAAGTATTCTATTGGAGTAGGATTAGCCAATCAGAGACTTGAAATAGAGAAATTTACAAATTTAAGCGGTAAACGCCAGTCGCTAGAAGGCAACATACCTGAGCAGTTCGTTCTCTCGGTACGTATTCTGTGTGAGACATAAAATTCATTACGGCGAGAATATCATAAAGTTTACGTGTTAAAAAGTGCAAGTAATTATTAAATAATCTCACAGCTCTCTATATCAGCGAAGTATTATTTAATGGTATGAAGGATTAATAAAAGGAGTGAAGTAAAAATTATAATTTGTGTAAGCCTACATTCTTTAGCATCACCCCCTGCAAAGACACATGTTTCTACAAATTAATACTGACGCAGCCGAGGCAAACATAAACATATATAATATTTAATGAAACATAAAAATACAAAGTTGATTCCTAAACGTTGGTCCGAAGGCCACTGGAAAGTGAACGTTGTGGCGAGGGCCACCGGAAACGTTTTATCGTACGTGGGGCGAACACTTCATGAAACTATCTCAAGTTTTTGGCTCCCCAACAGTCGAACTACAACTCCTCCTAAAATAATCCTTCTTCAACTCAAGTTTCGTTAAGTACAGAGTTGCATCAATTTTCATTCACCAATCAGTGCTTGGAGAGGTGATTATATAATATGTATATATATATATATTATATGTATGATTATATATATAATTATGTAATATATATAATAGGTGATTATATCATGTGTTTACTTTAATGAACCACCTGCACCAACAAAGAAGAAGACAAACTAAAACATGTTTACTTTAATGCATTTTCTTTCATTAGTCTTTGCTTATTTCGCTACTACTTTTTTTTATTCTAAAGGTTAATTCAATAAAAGGATATTAAGAGAAGTTAACGCAGGAAAAGAGTTACTTTCATTGCTTTGAAAGAAACAGATATATTTCAGTGTGCCATTAGCTAAAAACCTTAGTAGTTGGATCATTAATTCAGTTTACAATACATATTATGTATGTTCGCACATTCTATAAATTAGAACCTTGTAAGCAGTGATATAACCTCACTTTCATTTTAAATTTAAAATCCTTTAGGAAATGAAAGTGGACATTAGAAACGCATACAATTAATTTCTGGGAAAATCTTGAAAAAGTAGGAGTGAAATGAGTCTTGCATAAGAAGTTATGTTTTAAATAATTGCAAATAATCCAAAGATGCTTATTAATAAATAGCTGTTTATCTAAAGGAGTTTTGGGGTTTAATTGTTATTTTCAATAATTATGCCAAAAATCAATTCAGAGCCTTCGTTTTTTAAATAAAATAAATTCTGTTTGTAGTTAAGTTGGAAGATATTTCCCCTTGGCAAGAAATTCCCTATTGTTATGAAGTGCCTTTAAGGAATGCAAAATATTAAACATTATCAGAGCCTTTAATTCTATAATACGAGGCGTGTTTAAATACACGTTTTTAAAACAAATAAGTATCGTTTTAATATTTTGCCGCTGCGGCGCTACAGTCGCGTTTTGAGCATGCGCGATCACTTCCTCCATTCATTAGGAGGCCAGAAGCAGCTGTGAGCGATCGTCACTTTGTGTTTTTCTGTTCGAAATGTTCAAAAGAATCGATCAGTGATTCGTTTTTTGAATGCGAGGAATGTTACGCCAGCAAACATTCATTATCAATTGTGTGAGATTTATGGGGAAACAATAATGGGTGATGAAATGGTGAGGAAGTGTGTTGGACAGTTTAGTGAAAATGTGCATAATGAGCCGCGGAGCAGCCGATCGTCTTATGATCACGGATGATTTGGTACAAGCTGTGAAAGAAAACTTTGGCACGCGATTTTCATCTGTTTCTTCATCTGAAGAAATTCCTTGGTAGAAAACATTTCATTGGCGATGATGTTGTGAAACCAGAAGTGCAGGCTTGGCTTTCATCACAGGCGTCGTCATTCTTTGATGAAGGCATACAAAAGCTGGTTTCTGGTTATGACAAGTGCCTGAATAACGGTAGTCACTATGTGGAGAAGTAGTATAAGTTGTAAGGTAATGAATGATAATACATTATTTAGAAAATAATTTCCTGTTATTTTAAAAAAAATTCTCGACACTTCCTTTAAAAACACGCCTCGTAAAGTTGCCACAATTACCAACAATACAATTTGGATTCTGCATTAGCTAACCACAACTACCTCACCTACACTATGTGATCAAAAGTATCCGGACATCCCCACAAACATACGTTTTTCATCTTAGGTACACTGTGCTGCCACCTACTGCCTGGTACTCATTATCCGCGACCTCGGTAGTCATTAGACATCGTGAAACAGCAGAATGGGATGCTCCGTGGAACTCACGGACTTCGAACGTGGTCAGGTGATTGGGTGTCACTTTTGTCAGAAGTCTGTACGCGAGATTTCCACAATCCTAAACATCCCTAGGTCCACTGTTTCTGATTGGATAGTGAAGTGGAAACGTGAAGGGACATGAACAGTACAAAAGCGTACAGGCCAACCTCGTCTGTCGACTACAGAGACCGCCGACATTTGAAGAGGATCGTAAAGAGTAATAGGTAGACATCTATCCAGACCATCACACAGTAATTCCAAACTGCATTAGGATCCACTCCAAGTACTATGACAGTTAGGCGTGAGGTGAGAAACCTTGGATTCCATGGTCGAGCGGCCGCTCATAAGCCACACATCACACAGGAAAATGCCAAACGACGCCTCGCGTGGTGTAAGGAGCGTCAACATTACACGATTGAACAGTGGCAAAACGTGTGGAGTGACGAATCACGGTACACAGGGTGTGGGTATGGCGAATGCCCGGTGAGCGTCATCTGCCAGTGTGTGTAGTGCCAACAGTGAAATTCGGAGGTGGTGGTGTTATGGTATGGTCATGTTTTTCCTGGAGGGGGCTTGTACCCCTTGTTGTTTTGCTTGGCACGATCACAGCGCAGACCTACATTGATACTATTTTAAGCACCTTCTTGCTTCCCACTGTTGAAGAGCAATTCGGGGATGGCGATTGCATCTTTCAACACGATCGAGCACCTCTTCATACTGCATGGGCTGTGGCGGAGTGGTTACACGACAATAACATCCCTGTAATGGACTGGCCTGCACAGAGTCCTGACTTGAACCCTATGGAACACCTTTTGTGGTGTTTTGGAACGCCGACTTCGTGCCAGTCTCACCGACCTACATCGATACCTCTCCTCAGTTCCGTACTCCCTGAAGAATGGGGCTGCCATTCCCCAAGAAACCTTCCAGCGCCTGATTGAAAGTATGCCTGCGAGAGTGAACGCTGTCATCAAGGAAAAGGGTATGTCAACACCATATTGACTTCCAGCATTACCGATGGAGTGCGCCACGAACTTATACGTCATTTTCAGCCAGGTGTCCGGATAGTTTTGATCAAGTAGTGTAAATGCTTGATTATATGGTAACCTTACACTTAACAAACCTATCTGAATCTCCTGTCTTACTTTTTTCTTTTCCTTTTTTTTTCTTGAGTTGGCATTAACAATTAAGCTTAATCTATTATATGTATTGCAATTTCATCAATATTCATCAAATAATCACATTTTCTGTTTCTTCGATCGATAAAACATAAGAGTCTTATAACTGTTTATTGTCAATCTATTTATTGATATCTGTTCCCAGCAAACGATCTATATAATAAGTACTTAGGGAAAACATACAATAGTTTTATATAATATCCTAGTTGGTGGAGTTGATTTCAGGCGTTGGTTTGCTGCACTATCCGATTGCTGACGCGTTTAAAAAGTGATGACCAGGCATAGCAATTCGTAAGCAGTTAGCTTTAAGTTATCAGCATTTAAAGCATTATCACCAGAACGAACGCGACAACAGCGTCCAAGAGTCATTGAAATGCAGCTAAAAACCGATTTGAGTGTTCTCTGCAAATCCCAAAATACTGTACGAGGGATGGGATGATGGGTTACCTGCAATATCTCCACCTATGATCTATTGGCTGTTCAACTTTATTTATTTCTTTCCTTCCTTTTAGCTTAGAAATTCCTATGCCTAGCCATAACAAAGTTTATTTGTTTCGCCACTTCATTTAGCAAGTACATTTCATTTATGCACAAATGAAGCTGCCTGTACCATTAAAATCCATAGACATATTTCTCTTAATTTTCCCAAGAGAATCTGTACGCAACATATTACAATTTTGAATACAGTAAGTAAAAGGATATTCTGTATTGGGGAACTCCAATGAACTATTTGGGGGTATGAAGGGCATTTGACGGCACTTATAACAATAAGGTGCTAAAGAGAGCGAAAGAGGGGAAGACTACAAATAAACACAACTTCTGGTTTGCTTTCGGGAACTTAAAGTTTTCGCTAAATTAACGACAATTGTTAACTGGAAAGCATTATTTCTATATTTGCTGGTTGATCGCAGATATTTTCTTTTCGTTTGAATTCAAATTTCATAATCTAGGTGTGCATGTCTTAACTAAACAATACTATTCCACAGAAGCACTCCTTATATTTAGAGGAAATTCAAAATAACTAAAGCGCCTCTGTGGTGGGTACCTATCCTTTAATGCGATGGACCCGAGCTTTAATCAAGGTTGGGGGCGACATCTCTTAAATGAGTTCCTAATTCTCAGCTCATTTGAAAATTAATTTTAGTAGTTTGATTCATCACGTCTAGAGCTGAGTTATTAAACACTATAAAAATACTGGATTTTTCTGCTTTCACTAAAAAAGGTAATATTGAAAACAGACCATATGAGATCTGTGGCAGCATTCAGTTAAGAGCAGATATTTGGAATAATTTTTTTTCATTAAATTCTATTAATTAGGACTATTTTGGCAGTTTGTTATGTGACTGGGCAGGAAGCTTTACTCCTTTAAATTAAAAATTGAAATGTCATAAACATATTTATGAAACTCTTTTTCATCTGCACAAACCTCTAAAGACGAATATGAAGCTACGGAACTCAACAAAATGCTATTTTTCTGTTATACATTTAGAGGCAATGAGTTGATGGTTATTTGTGGAAATTCGATTTATTTTTATCAGTGAAGTAAAATATGCTAATTGGACATACACTACGTGATTAAAAGTATCCGGACACCTGGCTGAAAATGACGTATAAGTTCGTGGCGCCCTTCATCGGTAATGCTGGAAGTCAATATGGTGTTGGCCCACCCTTAGCCTTGATGTTAGCGTTCACTCTCGCAGGCATACTTTCAAGCAGGTGCTGGAAGGTTTCTTGGGGAATGCCAGCCGATTCTTCACGGAGTCCGGAACTGAGGAGAGGTATCCATGTAGGTTGGTGAGGCCCGGCACGAAGTCGGCGTTCCAAAACATCCCAAAAGGTGTTCTATAGGATTCAAGTCAGGACTCTGTGCAGGCTAGTCCATTACAGGGATGTTATTGTCGTGTAACCACTCCGCCACAGCCCCTGCAGTATGAACAGATGCTCGATCGTGTTGAAAGATGCAATCGCCATCCCCGAATTGCTCTTCAACAGTGGGAAGCAAGAAGGTGCTTAAAATAGTATCAATGTTGGTCTGCGCTGTGATCATGCCACGCAAAACAACAAGGGGTGCAAGCCCCCTACGGGAAAAACACGACCACACCATAACACCACCACTTCCGAATTTCACTGTTGGCACTACACACACTGGCAGATGACGTTCACCGGGCATTCGCCATACCCACACCCTGCTGCCATCGGATCGCCATATTGCGTATAGTGATTCGTCACTCCACACAACGTTTTGCCACTGTTCAATCGTGTAATGTTGACGCTCCTTAGACCAAGCGAGGCTTCGTTTGGCATTTTCCTGCGTGATGTGTGGCTTATGAGCAGCCGCTCGACCATGGAATCCAAGGTTTCTCACCTCACGCCTACTGTTATAGTACTTGGAATGGATCCTGATGCAGTTTGAAATTCCTGTGTGATGGTCTGGATAGATGTCTGCCTATTAATCTTTAAGACCCTCTTCAAATGTTGGCGGTCTCTGTCAGTCAACAGACGACGAGGTCGGCCTGTACGCTTTTGTGTTGTACATGTCTCTTGACATTTCCACTTCACTATCACATCAGAAACAGTGGACCTAGGGATGTTTAGGAGTTTGGAAATCTCGCATAAAGACTTCTGACACAAGTGACACCCAATCACCTGACCACGTTCGAAGTCCGTGAGTTCCACGGAGCGTCCCATTCTGCTGTTTCACGAGGTCGCGGATGAGTACCAGACAGTAGGTGGCAGCACAATGCACCTAAGATGAATAACGTATGTTTGTGGGGGGTTGTCCGAATACTTTTGATCACATAATGTAGTACTGTTATATATTTTTTACAGTAAATGTGTTTAGGTGTTAAAATTAAATATTTTCTGCCGTCACAGAAATGATTATTTTAATACATAACAAGCCTAAGTGAATCAATTTTCCTGCACAGCTCCCTAAGGTAGGAGAAGTATTGTGTTCGAACCAGAAATGTGAAATCTACTATATTTTATAGGAAAGAGGCGTTTTGGGATTCTCAGAGAAGGTAGAAGAAGAGGTGCTTTTTGAAAACGATCCGCACGTGATGTGAGTGTTTGTTAGGTGTGCCTCTACCAATCTATGAACAGCGTAACTCAGTAACCAAGACTTGGTTAAATATACCAAATTTCTCACTCAACACCTTTTAGGAATGCATGGCAAAGCAGTTCTTCCACACTAAGGAAACCTTTACCAGAAGAATTTTGCTTTTATTTTTTACTTTCCTTTTTCCCTTCTTTTGTTTTATCAAAAATGGCTCTAATGATTATAACCAAAATGTCGTAACTTTGAGATATTTAAATAAAAACTAAAACGCAATTTTGAAGTTCCTGAAAATAATCTGTGACGCTCTCTTTATTCTAGCGGAATTTTATAAACTTAGGAAACGGTGTTAGACCAAAACTTACTTCAGCATAAATAGTCTCGTAGATCCCGTTACAATATATGTCAAACGTTTTGTTGCATTTTATTGCATTTCGAAAACATTTGCTCTTGTTCCTTTTAAGCAGTACCTTAAACTGCTATTAAGTATTCGTATTTTTTGTTTCCCATGAGTTATACAAAAATGTATAATATCTTGGAAGAGTAATTATATCGAATTCCTTCTTAAACAGATGAATACTACATTAGCTTCTTCTGCAATAACAGCAGATTTTGTGTGTTTGATTTGTAGAGTAACTTGATGAATAAAGAAAACCAATGACCGTTTACACATCATATGTTATTTTTGTAGTATTCACTACAGTAATAGAATCGAAATTATAGCTCCATGTGTACTTCAACATTTACTCTCTTTTGGCATTATATTTTGATGGACGCAGTACTAAATATCCAGTTATATGCAGATCCAGTTTCATACAGCCAAGTAATTCAAAAAATAAGCTTTCGTTAACTATGTTAATCACATCCATGTCCACGTGTCATGAAACGTATACAAGTAATGCATAAGAATTGGATAAGTATCTACCAAGCCTAGCTAATATACGCTGAAAATGGTGGCTTTTTCATCATCCTTTCTGAGGAAGAGATTATTTTAAGCAAATACCATAAAACTTTAATTAGATTTGAGAATCCCTTTTTCGGTTACTTTAGTTGGTCACTGTATAAGACTAGGACGACTTCGTAATTTTACTTCTTATTATAAGATTTTAGCTTTACTTACTTTTGGGGTTAGATAGGTTCTCATTCCCTTCTGTCATTAACTCTTTGCTATATGATAGTTATTTTTTTTTAAAAAATGAAGGTTATATTTCAAATTTTCAGCAATAGAACTGACATATAAAACTATTTTATTACTATATTCCAGTATAATGTTTACATTTCTCTCCTGAAATAGTGTTTTTAAATGCAAAACTCTGTTTTGAGCATCTTACATAAATAGGCGAACGACTCGCGAATTTATCTGTAATTTCAAAATTACTCGTTGCGTTACCTATGCTCACATGCATATTTTCTTCTCAGACTGTGCCAAATATTCATGAGAACTAGTTTCTAAAGTCGAGCTTGAAGGAAAGAATTGGATAAAATACTCTATACTTTTCAAAGACGAGTTAAGGTTTTTCTTCGTTGTGAAATGGATTCTTGACGGAATATCCTGGACGGCATTGTTCAGTGTCCATTTTTAGGAAACTCTGTTCTAGAAATACTTCGTTATCTTGAGAACTTGTTCATACATTTGCTCAAATGCATAGAATTCCTTAATTATGTTCACCTTCAGAAATCTTAAAGTAGGAAGATATATATTACCCCCCCATATAGTTTTTAGGAAAACAAATATTTTATCTCGCCAATTTAAAAACAGATTTTTTCTCTTCAACAGTTACAAAAGAGATAATTCCAATGAAATCACTAACACCATTCGGTTATCCACAACCATTAACTTAAAATCGGGTTATTCTTCCCTGAAACGCCACCTACCCTCAGTATGGACGTCAGGAGGGCGGTATTTAGGCGCTAAAGCGGAATGTATCTTAACTGCCTAATTTTGGTTATCAATTACAAATATTGACGTCACAGTGGACTCCGCATAACAAAGCAGTCATAAAGTGGTCTTTAAGGGGGGGATGTAAGTCAGAAGGGCGGCGCCGTGGCGAGTGGTTGAACCGCTCTCCTCCCACCGAGGCGGCCCGGGTTTAATCCCAGGGACCTGCATGTGAGATTTGTGGTGGACGAAGCGGCGTCTGGGCGGGTTTTCTCCGGGTTCTCCCGTTTCCCCCGCCATTCATTCCACCAACTGCTCCATCATCACCTTTCCTTTCATCCATTTCACCATCATTTCGTTTCATCTACTTCCTTCATCCCATACCAGGCATCGGGCTGATCACCCATCCTGGATGCTCTGTCTGATCCATGAGTGTCTGCTCCTCGACGGGCCTCTGACCCCAGGCACCCGCCTGTAAGTCCTGGGGGGTGTAAGTCCTACATAAGAGGAGGGTAAACAGATGAATGAATGAATGTAAGTCAGAAGTCACTAATGTATTTTAAACTTTGCCATTAGCTCATTATGAAAGGTATGTTTTTGAAATTTTGCACACCTATTACTTATAAAATGTAGCATGTAAAACAATTAATGGTGAATTTTCCTTACACAGGTTGGCCAATACACTAAAACTAAAAAATTAAAGAATGATTAGAAATTATGTTCCTTTATCTCTGAAACTTGTGAAGCAATTCATCTCAGCGTATAGAGCTAGCATAAACCCCATTCCAATACTCCAATTAACTTCTCTTTAGACGGCAAGCTTCAATATTAAGTTATAAAGACTTCATAAAGGCTTCTCAGCTTTGTTGCTGAAGGTTGTTGAGAAAAAAGAACATATATTATGAAAAATGTAGTTGCAGAAATGAACAATTTAAGTTTTTTTTCAAGTATATGAACAAACTATCCTTACTTTCAGAAATTAACAATGCTCAGTGACCACCATATGCATATCCCTCATCATCCTCTTGATTCTTTCTTTTGGCCCTCTTCTTCTGCCTAGCTTCCCGGTGCAGCTTCAGGAGATTTGATTCTGCTTTCACTATCCGCTTCCGATTCATGTAGTTAAATATTTTATTGTGTACTCCAGGTTTCAGTGCAGCTTTGTTTAAATCCCTAATTCTGCCATTATTTACTTCATTATGATATAACACAGCATCATACATAGCAATATTCAGAACTTTCAGGCCACAAAACATGGTTATAGGGCACCTAATCCACACTGAATTGTTAAAACTTTCATTATTATTCAAGTTTTTACCATGCACACATTTTCACAAAAGTTTAGTATGTGACAAAGCTCTAAATGTTGGCTTTATTTCATTTAACACTGCCTCTGACAGTGAATGCTGCGGCTGTTAATATTGTACTTGCACCCTTCTTCTTTGGGACGCAACTGGTGCATACGTTTCTGGTCGCTTGACAATATGTGAAAGTAAATGGTCCAAATTGCCTTCCTCATATTCTGTACACTGGAATTATTTTCTGCTACAGCTTTTCCATAGTAAACCTGCAGAGAATCTATTTCCTTTGCAGTCAGTCTTCATCTACCTTCCAAACGTTTTCAATCCTCCAAGAGAGCACCCTGAAATGTTTTGGTGGTGGTGGTGGTGGTGGTGGTGGTGGTGGTGGCGGTGGTGGTGGTGGTGGTGGTGGTGGTGGTTGTTAAGAAATTGAGTTTTATTTATGGACGCTCTTTTTAATACTATGGTTCTTAGTGTCCCATTCTGTATTGGGCGTAAAAGACCGGAAATTTTGCTCAGAGGACTCTTTATCAGGTTTGAGGTTCTTTCACGTGTCGTAAATCTACGACGCGGGACCGTCGGCTTTACTTCCCTTACGAAGGAAGCCATGCTAAGGATTTTTACGCCCGAAAAAATTCATCACCCTCCGCCGGGGTTAAGCCTGCGACCTCGGGGACTAGAAGCTAGCATGGTACCCCTAGGCCACAGAGAACGACTGTGGTGGTGATGGTGTTGGTGGTATTAGTATTGATGATGGTAATGGTAGTGATGATGATTATGGTGACAGTGGTTTGGTGGTGATGGTGATGATGGTGGTGTTGCGTATGATAGTGGTGTTGGTAGTGATGGGGCGTAGGTAGTGATGATGTTGGTGATGGTGGTATTAGTGGTAACGGTGGCAATAGTGGTGATAGTGTTGGTAGTGATGGTGGTGGTGGTAGTAGTAATGATGTTGGTGTTGGTAGCGGTGGTGATGGTGTTGTGATAAGATGATGTTGGTGGCGGTGGTCGTGATGGTGTTGATGATGTTGGTGATGGTGTTGGTGGTGATGTTGCGTATGATAGTGGTGTTGGTAGTGATGGGGATGTAGGTAGTGATGATGTTGGTGATGGTGGTATTAGTGGTAACGGTGGCAATGGTGGTGATAGTGTTGGTAGTGATGGTGGTGGTAGTAGTAATGATGCTGGTGTTGGTAGCGGTGGTGATTGTGTTGTGATAATGATGATGTTGGTGGCGGTGGTGGTGATGGTATTGATGATGATGGTGTTGGTGGTAATGGTGTTGGTAGTGATGGGGTGTAGGTAGTGATGATGTTGGTGATGGTGGTATTAGTGGTAACGGTGGCTATGGTGGTGATAGTGTTGGTAGTGATGGTGGTGGTGTTAGTAGCGGTGGTGATGGTGTTGTGATAAGATGATGTTGGTGGCGGTGTTCGTAATGGTGTTGATGATGTTGGTGATGGTGTTGATGGTGATGTTGCGTATGATAGTGGTGTTGGTAGTGATGGGGTGTAGGTAGTGATGATGTTGGTGATGGTGGTATTAGTGGTAACGGTGGCAATGGTGGTGATAGTGTTGGTAGTGATGGTGGTGGTGTTAGTAGTAATGATGGTGGTGTTGGTAGCGGTGGTGATGTTGTTGTGATAAGATGATGTTGGTGGCGGTGGTCGTAATGGTGTTGATGATGTTGGTGATGGTGTTGGTGGTGATGTTGCGTATGATAGTGGTGTTGGTAGTGATGGGGTGTAGGTAGTGATGATGTTGGTGATGGTGGTACTAGTGGTAACGGTGGCAATGATGGTGATAGTGTTGGTAGTGATGGTGGTGGTGTTAGTAGTAATGATGGTGGTGTTGGTAGCGGTGGTGATGGTGTTGTGATAAGATGATGTTGGTGGCGGTGGTCGTGATGGTGTTGATGATGTTGGTGATGGTGTTGGTGGTGATAGTGGTGGTGTTGGTGTTGGTTATAATTGTGATAGTGGTGGTGGCGGTGGTGACGGTGTTGGTGATAGTGGCGGAATTGGTAACGGTGTTGGTGATAATGGTGATGTTAGTGGTGGTGATGGTGTTGATGATAATAGTTATGGTGTTAGTGGTAATGGTGGTGGTGATGGTGATGCTGGTAATAGTGGAGTTGGTGTGATGATGGTGGTGCTGTTGATGGTAATGGTGGTGATGGTGTTGGGGTGTTAGGGTGGTGGTGGGATATAGAGGAGAATTATATCTTCAGACTTTATAACGAGGGCACAAATATGTGTATTGAAGGTTAAAAACTGTCCTTCGTTGCATATCCGCTTCTTCAATCAATAAATATGTTAAACCACATCTGTCAATCCGTAGTCCTAAATGAACTAATGCATCCTGCAGTGAAATTACCAGACATAGTTCATAAGAAAGTAGTTGGAAATTCTTCCCGTAGACATCCACTGATACAAACTCCTGTCATGTTCACTCCTAAGTTTATCGGTGAATTAAATGATTTAACCTTTTCTGACATGGCTGGCAGAAAACCACCTTAATGTCGATATTTAAGTGTGTACCATTCCCAAGAAGGGTAAGTTTTGTTTGGAAATATTCATATAGCCGGGATTACTCCGTACGCTCCCTAGAGACTGGAAGTATGAATGAGTGTGTGAATGTATGTGTGTGTGTGTATTAATTTATTGTAATAACCCAAAGATTAACACCAATGTGAGTGAACATCATTGCCGATGTGCAATTGTTCCAAAGGTAAAATTCCGCCGATATGATCAGAGATGTTAAAGGCGACATATAAGAGGAGTATATAAAAAGTCTGATGTGTTACACTCGCATAACTTTCTCTACTCTTGTACAAACTATTTTTACAAACTCTTATTCTCCATCTATTTCATATTAATCGAGATAAACATTTGCAGAAACAATCGTTTGACATGCAAAGAGAATTAGATTTTACACGTAGCGACCGTTCTAAAAATATTTGACTATCGCTTATGGCGTACTATGTTCCCCTTGTTTTGTATTTGCAAGGGCAATATAGAATTACAGTAGCCTTTAAGCATAGACATATCTCTTAATAGCTGGTTGCTAGGTGCAGCATCATTCTCTTTGCTACAGATTAATACTCTTTGCATATCCAAGACAAAAAATGAATAACGAATTCCTATTTGAGAAAATAAGTATTGAAAAATTTAAGGGAATAACAAGCAATATCTCGAAAATGGTTCACTCAAAAAAAACTTACATGGCATAAATTGTATATTTTAACGCGATCTACATTTTTGTGCAGTAAAATTTTGTCTATCTCTTATGGTTTACCAGTTATGGTAAAGTCGTTCACAATAAAGAATACTTTTGGAGACATTCCCAGAAAATTCAAGATATACATTTCATTTGTCATGAAAATATCTTAAACATACAATATTTTATTCAAAATCGTTAGAGCCATCTTTGAGGAAATTACAATTTTCGAAAAATCTTCCATGTAAAGGGTAATCTGGGGTGGGGGATTTTCTTGAAAACGTTCGTGTCGCATCTCTGGAAGATACTGAACCTAAATACCAAGTTTGGTGTTTATCTGACTTCGTTTCTGAGTGATGCTGTTCACAGACACACACTCGGACATGTTTCCAAAAATGTTTTTTTTTTGGATTCAGGGAGTCTCAAAACATGTATTTCAGGTGAAATCTCGGTATCGAATTTTTGAGTGGAATACAATACTACCCCTACTTAGTATACGTAGTAGAGAAACTAAAAATGTCGGGTTGAATGGCGACTGGTGCTGAGACCTATATCCGTACAGTTGTCCTTCCTTACTGCCATCTCGCACTAAATGGGTTCATCTCAAAATTGTAATTCTAGAAAGGGAATAAATGATATTTTTAAATTAACATAAAATACTTTAAAAATGCACTTTTCAAGCAGAATTTATAGGTATTTATAGTTCAATTAAGCGTTATAGGTCCTTTAGAATTTGGCGGGAGGGATCCCGCGTACATGACACGCAAAGATCTCTCTAAATGGTAGCAAAAAAAAGGTGCAGAACTAGTAATTCGCGTCATAAATATTATACTAAGGCTCGAAGTTGAGGTATCCTTTTTATGTCCGAAGACGTGTCCCAAATTATATATGCCCATTTTGGGTCACTGTAGTCAGAAAATGGTGTATAATTTGTTCCTTTTGGGCCCTATCGGTGTATTTTTTTACTTTCTTTGGTCATTTTGGCTCTTTTCGGCTGCATTTTTATTGTTCTTTCTCAGTTTGAACAGACAACAATTACTTATAAGGATTAGACTGAAAGCAGAAGCATTTTATTTATAAAGTCTTTCATATACTTGCACGTTTAAAACCATCGGAATTCTGTATTTTTTAAAGAAAAAGCGATTAATTCTATTTCAAAGAATAACATTTGGGTGTTACATGATAGATTAAGTGCATCAATCTCTCACTGCAATATGCATATACTAATGTACATTAAGAGTCCATAAATAACACGATTTGGAGAAAATGACGCATTTTAAAATGGCTGATGTAATGATGTTGGTGCCAGATGTCAAGGATTACATTCATTTTTAATTATGTAATTAAAAATAAAATTAACAGCATTAGTTAATTTACATCGCATTGTTACATTCTTATTTCACTTAGTTTAGGCCTTGTTGGTTTTTTTAGGCACAATTTATAGGTCTTCAATTTCCTAGCCCTAGTTATTACCATGCCTGCCACATACAATAGACTCTGTCGCGTATAAACATTTATGTGAGCGATATTACGGTTTTCGCAGTTGCCATACTTCACGTATCATTGTGGATCCTGTGATGCCCTTTAAGTTTACCAAAGGAGGGGACCAGTTTTCGGACTAGCTCTTCTTTGCAGCAATTTACTGTTTAAAGTATTATATTACTTAGTATATAAAACTATGCTGTAAATTAAAAATTTAAAAAAAATCTTATGTGATACACTCACATCACTTTCTCTGTTCTTGTACAAACTATTTTTACAAATGCTTATTCTCCATATGCTTCATGTTAATCGAGATATCGAGATGTCAATCTTATTGCTAATTTTCTTGTAGATGCAAGCGGAATTGGTAGGTTTTAAGTGATAGTCAAATATTTTATCGCTGGTTGCTATGTGGCGCATTCCATTCTCTTTGCATGTCCAGGACATAAAAAAATGTATAACGAATTTGAGAAAAAGTATAAGTATTGGAACATTTAAGGGAATAACAAGAAATATCTCGAAAACGGTTCACTCAACAACAAAAAATTATATGACATAAATTGTGTATTTTAACGCGATCTACATTTTTTGTGCAATAAAAGTTTGTCTATGTCTTATGGTTTACCAGTTATGCAAAAGTCGTTCACAATGAAGAACACTTTTGGAGACATTCCCAGAAAATTCGAGATATACATTTCATTTGTCATAAAAATATCTTAAATATATGATATTTTAATCAAAATCGTTAAGAGGCATTTTTGAGAAAATTAAAATTTTCGAAAACTGTTCCATGTAAAGGGTACTCTGGGGTGGGGGGATTTTCTTGAACACCTTCGTGTCGCATCTCTAGAAGATACTGAACCTAAATACCAAGTTTGGTTTTTATCCGAGTGTTCGTTTCTGAGTTATGCTGTTCGCAGACAGACACACACACACACACACACACACACATGAACACACACACGGACATGTTTCCAAAAATGCTTTTTTTGGATTCAGGGAGTCTCAAATCATATATTTCCGGTGGAATCTCGGTATCGAATTTTTGGGTGGAATACAATACTTCCCCTACTTAACTATACGTAGTAGAGAAAGTAAAAACTGTAACATTTACCCTTCGTAGGTATACCATGTGTGTTATACTATTAGTATAAAAAGTTATTGTTGTTTTGACTATATCTTAATGAAAAAATGTGTGTGCCTGAAAGCTACTTCAAAATAAGAAATAAGATATTATTATTATTTTTATTATTATTATTATTATTATTATTATTCCTCGATGATTACGTGCGAGATATGTAAACGACAACTAGCTGATTATATTTCAAGTGGAGTTTTGTTTGTGTGAATTCAGGTAAACAAACATATCGCTCAGTATCAAATATCCATAGACGACGACCAACCTAGGCTCATTCTGGATGAGCTGAAATATAAAAATAATAAATATTTCGGAAGTCTAGTATTACGAAAAGTTGGCTGAAGTATATTTTATATTCCAACTATCAGACGCAGCTCCGCTTGCATGGTTGAGTTCACTATGCAAATTCTTATCTCCCTCTCTCCCTTTATCCCGCTCTACTCTATCACTCTCCTCCTTTTATTCTCTTCCTTTCTATTTCTCCACCTCCTCCACTTTGATCCTCTTTTCTATCCCTCTCCTTCCCACACTCCTTTCTCCAACTCTCCTATAATATTCTCTCTTCCCCCTTCTTTCACTATCCTATTCTTTGTCATTTTCCCTCGCTCTGCAACTCTTCCCCACCCTCCCTCATCTGCCCCTTTCCCTTCCCCTCTCTGTAACATACTTAATGTGGTATTATGAAAATGGATAATAAAACTGCTTTTTCTAGGACGTTATTAAAAACTAAAACATAGCTATGTTCGAAACTATGCTGTTTCCTGTGGTTACTCTTTACTTACATGAATACTGTTGGACAAAAATATGTGTAACTTTTCAAATATTCACCACATGGAAATTTTGTGCATAACACAAATCGTGACAATTATCATGCTTATAAACTTTTGGTATGTATCATTTTTTTATAAAACTCAATAAAATGCGAAATATTTCGATTCACTGATTTCACGCTCCATTAGAATCCCCCCTTTGGAGAAAGTTATTAG
Source organism: Deroplatys truncata (assembly GCA_030765065.1). Taxonomy (NCBI): domain Eukaryota; kingdom Metazoa; phylum Arthropoda; class Insecta; order Mantodea; family Mantidae; genus Deroplatys; species Deroplatys truncata. The sequence goes on from CM060978.1 coordinate 215,728,396, forward strand.
GATGCCATTTAGCCTATTCTTTAAGTAGGTCTGAAGGCATGTTAAATGCCAAGTTTTTTAACAATTAGTACGGCCATTCTTGCATGAAAAGCTAGCTCGCATGCGCGCGCACACACACACACACACACACACACACACACACACACACACACACAGTTCAAAAGGTGGATTGTTTCACTTCAGGATAGCCCGTTCTACATGTTAACATTAATTATTCAATCGAGATTGAAAGTTATGGAAAGTTTTCGATTACAGTTTCATCATACACTACGTGATCAAAAGTATCCGGACACCTGGCTGAAAATGACGTACAAGTTCGTGGCGCCCTCCATCGGTAATGCTGGAAGTCAACAGTGTTGGGCCACCCTTAGCCTTGAGGACAGCGTTCACTCTCGCAGGCATGCTTTCCATCAGGTGCTGGAAGATTTCTTGGGGAATGGCAGCCCATTCTTCACGGAGTGCGGAACTGAGGAGAGGTATCGATGTAGGTCGGTGAGGCCTGGCACGAAGTCGGCGTTCCATAACATTCCAAAAGCGTTCTATAGGACTCTGTGCAGGCCAGTCCATTACAGGGATGTTATTGTTGTGTAACCACTACATCACAGCCCGTGCAGTATGAACAGGTACCCGATCCTGTTGAAAGATGCAATCGCCATCCCCGAATTGCTCTTCAACAGTGGGAAGCAAGAAGGTGCTTAAAATATCAATCTAGGACTGCGCTGTGATCGTGCTACGCGAAACAACAAGCCCCCTCCAGGAAAAACACGACCACACCATAACACCACCACCTCCGAATTTCACTGTTGGCACTACACACGCTGGCAGATGACGTTCACCGGTCATTCGCCATACCCACACCCTGCCATCGGATCGCCACGTTGTGTACCGTGATTCGTCACTCCACACAACGTTTTGCCACTGTTCAATCGTGTAATTTTGACGCTCCTTACACCAAGCGAGGCTTCGTTTGGCATTTTCCTGCGTGATGTGTGGCTCGACCATGAAATCCAAGGTTTCCCACCTCATGCCTAACTGGCATAGTACTTGGAGTGGATCCTTATGCAGTTTGGAATTCCTGTATGATGGTCTGGATAGATGTCTGCCTATTACTCTTTACGATCCTCTTCAAATGTTGGCGGGCTCTGTCGGTCAACAGACGAGGTCGGCCTGTCCCTTCACGTTTCCACTTCACTATCACATCAGAAACAGTGGACCTAGGAATGTTTAGGGGTGTGGAAGTCTCGCGTACAGACTTCTGACACAAGTGACACCCAATCACCTGACTACGTTTGAAGTCCGTGAGTTCCACGGAGCGTTCCATTCTGCTGTTTCACGATGTCTAATGACTACTGAGGTCGCGTATAATGAGTACCAGGCAGTAGGTGGCAGCACAATGCACTTAAGATGAAAAACGTATGTTTATGGGGTGTCCGGATACTTTTGATCATGTAGTGTATGAATAGATGAGACTTAGAGCTTTCCAGTATTTGGTTTTAGCTAATTCTCATGATGTCCTATTTATATAAACCTGAATGACAATGAAGGGACCTCACATTTCACAGACTATTTGCAAAAGAAGGCAGATGTACTTTTTATGTCATGCTAATACCTCAAACTTTATTGATATTTTAAAATAAAAACTGTTAAACCATATTTGAGGGAAAATACAACGACAAATTCTTCATATAAACGTATGATAAACGACAGATGAGGAAAAAGGCAGGCGAATGTAACACATAACATTTTTAAAACCTGTAAACATGTTTGAACTCCCCCCAGGGGCTCACTTTCTGTGAGTATGGGTTTGGCGCACCTGGGGTCCCGAGCCAACCATCCCTATCGTCATCCCTCCACCCTCGTCCGGTCGAGGTGGGTTCGTTCTCGTGACCGGGGGACGCAAGGTTGGCTCCCGTGCGTTCTTTGCTTTTCGTTCTATGCCGCCCCTCGCCATCGTTTCTTTCTTCTCTAGTCTATTTCCGACCATTTCGCATCACGACCATTCTCATATCTATTTTTCTTCCTCGCCGGCCTACCTTGCGTGCAAAACGCCCACAAACGTTTTGGTTTATTTACGTATTTCTTTTTCTTTTAATCCTCCGTGGACACAGCCTGACGGCTACCCGCGCACTGGGTGCGCAGCTGGGTGAGTGGGTAATGGCGTCATTCCCACCACACGGGGTCGTCATGTAGGGTGTGTGTTCGTATCCGCTGTTCAACTGCAATCCCGTTGGGGGGCCATTGCATGAGCTGCTGACCTCCCACGGCCATTGGGTCCCTCTGTCTATGTTCTGGGAAGTATGACCTGGGGTGAGACTGGTATAGATAGGCCACTCACCCAAGCCGGGGTAACGCCCGGGAAGTTAGAGCCCGAGGTCGGAGACGGTTGCAATGGTGGAGAATTTCTTTCGCAAGGAGCTCTCTTTCTCCATTACTAATAACAAGCGCCGAAAAATCTTTGTAACAGAAGTAGCACCACCAACATCTGGTTGTTACTTGGTGATTGCCCGAACAGAGGAAGGCCAATCTTTCGAGAATGTGAACCCATTTATAATACAGAGGGGAATTGACTCTATTGCTGGTTCGGTTCACTCCTGCACTCGACTATGAAACGGTTCATTATTAGTACAAAGCAAGTCCGATGAAAAAGTAAGACATTCTTGTGCGCTACGCTTCTACACGGTTATCCCATCCGTGTTGAGAAACACTGCACCTCGAATTCCTGTCGAGGCGTCGTTAACACCCATAGCCTCGATGGTATTATCGGACGATGAACTGGTCGAATATCTTTCAGCTCAAAAGGTGACAGCAGTTCATCGAGCGCAGGCTAAATGCGACGGAGTATTAGTACCAACTCGTACTCATTTCTAACTTTCGATGGTGTCGATCTGCCCACGAATATCTCATAAGGGTACAAACGTATTGCGGTAAGGTCCTATATTCCTAGACCTCAGCGTTGTTTTAAATGCCAACGTTTTGGGCATATGCAAGTCTCTTGTAAGAGTGCCGTTTCCATCTGAGCCTCTTGTAGTCAGCCCTCACACGATGATGCCTGTTCATCAGCACCCGTCTGCGTTAATTGCAAGGGATCTCATTCTGCGTCATTTGCCGACTGTCCGCGATACGTGGACGAGAAGGCGATACAGGAGATCCGGGTAAAGGAGAAACTATCGTTCACTGAAGCCCGGAGGCGTTTTCATACGCGCCAACCTGCACTCCTGCGTTCAGGTATATTTAGCTCTGTTGTTGCCTCGCCAGTACCCCGGAAGGATGCCGAAACTCAGACCTTGACCACGACTGCCTTGTCCGCCACTACCATCCGGCCGTCCATCTCTGGCACAGTTATCAAGCCATTTAAAGCTGGTCCTAAGGTACTGAAGTCCCTGGCACTGATAATAAATGGAAGCAGAAACTTCGCAAGGAAGATTTTCTTAAAGACCCTCCGCGTGCGCGCGGTAAGAAACGTTCACCTTCACCTTCTCCTCCTCGGAGTTCACAGTCCCAGGATGCTCCTGGAACAAGCAGCGCTCACCGGCACCCTTCGCCCATTGCCACTCAGAACCGATTCTCGGCGCTTGGATTGGTTTCTGGCATTGAGCGCGTGGGCCCTCCCTTCGAGGAGCCTATGGAGTCTGACCAACTTCATACCAAATGCCCAGTCCCAAGGTTAAGCAGGTTATTTTGAGCCGCTCTTCTAAGTAGACAGTTTATCCCTTTTATTCATGGCTATCCTGACCTGGAATTTACGCGGTGTACGATCGCATAGGGCGGAACTGCAAATTTTGTTGCGTTCCCATTCACCTTAGGTCGTGTGTTTGAGGAGACCAAGCTTCGCCCTCACGATCCTTTTGATTCCCGAGGGTATACTGCGGTTCGCTACGATCTTGCACCGGATGAGGGTACTCCTGCTCATCGTGGTGTCATGCTATTAGTCCGTAACGACGTTCATTTTCAGACTCTCACACTTAGTCCGACTTGCAAGCTGTTACAGTTAGACTTCAATTACCCCGCTTTTTCTTTTATATTTGCTCCGTCTATTTACATCCATCGTCTCCCCTCGCTAAAGCGCACATTCGAGATCTCCTGTCCGCTCTCCCAACATCATTTGTTCTGTTGGGGGATTTTAATCGCCAAGTACCTTCCAGCTACCGCTCTATCTCCCTCACCAGTTGCATTTGCAAGATGGTGGAGCGCATGATCAAAGGGCGTTTGACATGGTGGCTTGAGTCTCAGAACCTTCTGGCGAACGCTCAGTGCGGGTTTCGTCGACATCGCTCTACCGTCGACCATCTGGTGTCTCTGTCGACGCATATTATAATGGTTTTCTGAGAAAGTGTCAAACAGTAGCTGTGTTTTTTGACCTGGAGAAAGCCTATGACACTTTTGAGGGGCGGCATTTTACGTACACTCCACGCATGGAAAATACGCGGTCGTTTTCCCATATTTCTTCAGGAGTTTCTGACGAGTCGCATCTTTTGTGTATGTGTGGGCTCGGTTTTATCTAGTTGTTTTATTCAAGAGAATGGTGTACCGCAGGGCTCTACTTAGTGTGACACTTTTTGCGATTGCTATCAACCCCATTGTTGAGTGCGTTCCACCTGGTATTTCCTTGTCCCTTTTCGTTGACGATTTTGCCATTTATTGCAGTTCGTGGCGGTCCTGTCTGCTCAAACGCCGCTGCATCGACCGTCTCTACGCCTGGAGTAACGACAACGGCTTTACTTTCTCCGCCGAGAAATCGTCTGTGTCAATTTCTTGCGCCAAAAGGCTTTCCCTCCGCCCTCTCTCCACCTTGGGCCGGATATCCTTCCATTTGCAGACGAGGCGAAAATTTTGGGGTTGATCTTTGATCGGAAGTTGAGCTGGACTTCGCACATTTCGTTTTAAAAGCAAAGTATAACCGTTCACTTAGTACGTGTTTTAAGTGGCACATCCTGGGGAGCTGATCGGACCGTCCTTCTGCGTCTTTATCGCCCTTTGATCCGATTCGAGCTTGATTACGGGTGCGTTGTCTATTCATCGACGCGTCCATCCGTGTTACGTCGCTTGAATGTCATTCACCATCGTGGCATAAGGGTCGCTACAGTAGCATTTCCAACTAGCCTTGTACCCAGCCTGCATGCTGAGCTGCAGAGCCCCAACTGTCCTTCAGGCGTGAGATGCTTTTATGCAGCTATGCCTGTCGACTCTCCAGCTTGCCTGACCACCCGTCATTTGAGTTATTTTTCGAGGATTCGTTTGATCGGCAATATTTAGTTAGCTCCTCTGCATTGCTCCTCCAGGGGTTCGATTTCGCCAGCTTCTTCGGCGTTTGGACGTTACGCCAGCGCCGACGCTTCCCAGGGAGGAAACGTGGTTTTGCTCCTTGGTTGCACGCTGAGGCCCACTGTCACCTTGGGTTAACGTCGCTGCCGAAGAATGAGACCCCTTCTTCGGTCCTTAGATCCGCCTTTTTAGAACTTCAGGCGCAATTCGGAGACTTTTATTTTATCTATACTGATGGGTCTAAGACTGATGTTGGAGTAGGGTGTGCCTTTGTCGTTGGTCAACTTATTTTTACCTTTCGTTTACCGGGGCAATGTTCGATTTTTACCGCCGAGCTTTTTAGTATTTTCTAGTTTCTTTTATACATCCAGCGGCACGACTTACGGCACTGTGTTGCTTTTTCTGAGTGCTCCTCAAAATATTCGTGCGCCGTACACTTACTGCCCGCTCGTACAACGCATTCATGACCTGCTCCACTCGCTCGGTGCTTCTGGCATCAGCGTCTTCTTCGTGTGGATTCCAGGTCGTGTGGGCATCTCAGGAAACGAGTCTGCCGACGCCGCTGCCAAATCGGCAATTTTATCGCCCAGATATTTTACCTCTGTTGTTCCCTCCACAGATTTGTTTGTTATTTTACGTAGACGCATCCTCTCGCTTTGGCGCGATGAATGGACAGCCCTCCGGGGGAACATGTTGCGGGACGTTAAACCCCTCCCGTTAATTTGGGGTACCTCTTCTCGTTCTTCTCGTCGGGAAGAGGTAATTTTAACTTGTTTTCGTATCGAACATTGCCTTTTTAGTCATAGACCCCTGCTCAGTGGTGACCCCGCACCACTCTGTAAGCAGTGTGATGCACCCTTAACGGTGCGTCACATTTTAGAAGAGTGGCAGGTTTTGGCTCCATTGCGCGTTCATGTGTATCTGCCTGTTGGTATAGCCAACGTTTTGACATACGAAACGCATACTGTAGCATGTCTTTTCCGTTTTATAAGTGACAGTGGTTTTTATCGGCGCATTTGATGCGCTGAACGTATTTTAGATTTGTGATTTTATATTGTCTGTTTTACTGAGGGCTCTTCCCCCCAGCGGACATGGCGCTCTTGTGTTTTGCCTTACAGTTCCTGACACGTCCTTTTAATCTTTTATTGTTTTATTTCCCATGTTTTTAGTGTGGTACTTTTAAGAATTCGCTAGGTTGTTTTTGAGAGTTTTAGTGTTTGGCTATTTAAATTTTATACGTTGTAAGGGCGCTGATGACCCTTGATGTTAAGCGCCCTTAACCCGATATCATCATCATCATGTTTGAACTTACACGCTCAGTATAGGATAATAGAATAAATATTACGTAGTGGGTTTCTGATATGGGAGACTTTCTGTAAATCTTCATAGTAATAACCTAGAAATATCTGCTATATTTTAATATGAAATAATCTTATCATTATTTTATTATAAACATATTATCATTGTCATTATTGCTACTAAAGATCATTCTCAAAAGCAAGCTTAAATTTGTTTTAGATGTATTCAAGCATCATCATATAAATAAGTATGGAAAATGCCTCTAATTTCCCATCCTGATACTGAAAAGGCGATTTCCTAAAATTAAAAAATCTGACAAACCTCCACACTTCCAATCTCGAGCCAAGGATATGTACCTCAAACTACATATTTCGACTGAAACCTCCAATCTTCTACTGTCACAGTAAGTACTAGAATAGCTTACACAACGGAGGGAAACACCTTGCACATTGCGACCTACATACCTCTATTGTAACTACCACCCATCAGGAGGAAAGGATGAAGTGAAGGAACCACAGGAGGCTACAGGCCGTAGGGCACAGAGACGCACGGAAGACCCTAAAAGTTTGAGGCTCGAAGACCAGACATTCCTAGAGAGCGCGATGAACGACCTATCGACCAAGCTGCCTACTAGTGTCAATAGGGAGTACTCTTTCCTTTGAAAAAACATTTGCTCTATCTGCCCGGCGCCGCCCTACGACACGAAACCTAGAATCACACCTGAAAGATAAGAAGGAAACGGAATAAAAGGAAACTGATGGAAAGTAAATCGTGGTAGATGAGAAACCAGCCTATCACCAGGGCAAACCGCGAAACCCTCAAGGTCAGAGTGGGCAGGCGAGGGGAATTGAATCCAGGACCTCTCGAATGCGGGCCTCACACGTTACCGCAGAGCCATCTCGCTTGCTGTAGGTACCTGTAAGTATAACCTGTTAGATTCTGAATGTTGCAATATTACTCACATGAAGGTTTTACTAAACACGAATGTTATCTCTATAATGGCATGAATTTAGGTTGGAAATTCAAAGTTAGCTTTTAAAGGAATGTATGTATGAATTTATTCCCCTACATACATACATACATACATACATACATATATATTTTGAAAACCCCTTAACCTACCCTCCCAAAAAAGTCTATGTTTATGTGTCTTTGAACAGCATAACTCAAAACACGAGGAGTCCGATAAATACCAAACTTGGTATTTAAGTACTGTGGCTTCCAAAGATACGACACGAAGATTTTCAACAAAAAGATTTTCATGGCAAATGAAATGTATATCTTCAATTTTCTAAGAGTGGTCTCTGAAGTACCTACTCTTTATTCTGAGTAAGAGACAGACGAAATCTTATTACTTACACAAAAAATGTAGACTTCATTATTATGGGGTTAACCATTTCCGAGATATTGCTTTTTATTGGTTTGAATTTCCAAATACTTATACTTTTCTGAATTACGAAGTCTTTATTAGTTTTTACATTCTCTGCCACTTACCTATAGCAACGAGGGAAAGTATTGTATTCCAAACAAACATTCATTAGGAAGAGTTCACCAGAAATACACGTTTTGGGACTCCCTGAATCAAAAAAGCGCCTTTAGAAAAAGGTTCGTTTGTGTCTGTGTGTGTAGATGTGGGTTTGGATGTATGTATGTGTGTGTGTGTGTGTGTGTGTCACGAACAGCATAGGCAACTCATAAACTAAAAATCTGTTAAGTATCAAACTTGGTGTTTAAGTTCAGCATCTTCCATGGTAGCGACACGAAGATTTTCAAGAAAATCCCCCACCCCAAACTACCTTTCACATGGAAGATATTTCGAAAATTTTTATTTTCTCAGAAATTTTTCTAAAATTTTGATTGAAATATCACATTTTTCAGATATTTTTTATGCTAAATGTGTCGCGGTATCGTTCGTGTTATCTTATTGCTGAGCGCCTGTTATTGTTTTACTATTTTGAATTTTGGGTTCTTTGTCCTACGGCTAGCTATTATTACTCAGTCGAGCAAATCTCTTGAACAGGGTGTGTAAACGGAAAGGAGTTGTTACTAAAAGATAACACTGATAAAAGAATTTGTTTTTACACTTTTATTGGCGTCACACTTAGTTAATTTCACAGATTTACTTTTGATACACGCCTGACTGAAACTGTTATATTTTCGAATGTAACTACAATCACTTATTTGTCGCACATTATTAATTCGTGTATTTCACATTTTATAACTAGCTTTACGACGCGAGAGATTCTGTAGAATTTCGTAACGTGTACTTCGTGAATGCTTCTGTTGAACTGCGCGACGTGTAAGCCGTGAATGATTCTGTAGAACTGCGCGACGTGTAACCCGCGAATGATTCTGTTGAACTGCTCAGAATTTATACTCCCTCACCCCGAAATGCCTAAACATTATAATCGAGCTGCTATTGGTTAATAAAGCGCGCCAACATTAGTGTCTATTTTATTATCCAATCAAAATTACGAACACATATGCTCTAGGGAAGACATTCCCTCCATTTCTAAAGAAAGGCACGGTACTCTGACGTCATTTACTGCCTCTTCTAATTGATAAACAACTCACCCCCTCGCTCATTGTTATCCGCTCCTATTGTCAGTTTCAGTGAGGCCGAGTAAACTTATTTCCCAACAATGCATACAATTAACAAACATCTCAAATCATTGTCATACAATAATGTTAATTTACACTACAATCACTCTGGCATTCACAGTGTTGTGATATAAAATACTGCGTCAAATGACATCTATATATTGAATTCTCTGGGAATAAATAGCCTCTGAAGTCCTTTTCATTCTGAATGACTTTTGTATAATGGTAAACTATAAGAAATAGACAAATTCTTACTACACGAAAATGTAGAGTACACCTCGTTAAAGCACAATTTATGTCACATACATTTTTTTGTGTCGTTCTCCATTTCCGATATATTTCTAATTATTAGTTTGCATTTTAAAATACTTACACTTTTCTCAATTGAGAAGTTATTCGCTTTTTACTTTCTCTACTACGTATAGTAAGTAGGGGAAGTATTGCATTCCACCCAAAAATTCGATACCGAGATTTCGCTGGAAATACATGTTTTGAGACCTCCTGAATCCAAAAAAAGCATTTTTGGAAACATGTCCGTGTGTGTGTGTGTGTGTGTGTGTGTGTGTGTGAGCCTGTGAACAGCATAACTCAAAAACGAACAGTCGGATAAGCACCAAACTTGGTATTTAGGTTCAGTATCTTCTAGAGATGCGACACGAAGGTTTTCAAGAAAATCCCTCCACCCCAGACTACCCTTTACATGGAAGATTTTTCGAAAATTTTAATTTTCTCAAAAATGGCTCTAACTATTTTGATGAAAATATCATATGTTTAAGATAATGTCACGAGAAATGAAATGTATATCTCGAATTTTCTGGGAATGTCTCCAAAAGTGTTCTTCATTGTGAATGACTTTTGCATAACTGGTAAACCATAAGAGATAGACAAAATTTTACTACACAAAGAATGTAGATCGCGTTAAAATACACAACCTATGTCATATACATTTCTTTTGTAGAGTGAACCGTTTTCGAGATATTGTTTGTTATTTCCTTAAATTTTCCAATACTTATACTTTTTCTCAAATTCGTTATTCATTTTTTGTATGTCCTGGATATGCAAAGAGAATGGAATGCGCCATATAGCAACCAGCGTTAAAATATTTGACTATCGCTTAAAAGCTACCATATTTCCCTTGCATCTACAAGAAAATTACCAATAAGATGACATCTCGATATCTCGATTAACATGAATCATATGGAGAATAAGCGTTTGTAAAATTAGATTGTACAAGAGTAGAGAAAGTCATGTGAGTGTAACACATCAGCTTTTTTCTTTTTCTTTCTTTATCTGTTTCTTTCTTGTGGTCATGCAAATAGAACGGAATTTTAAAGTCGTCACATGCGACACGCTCTTAAAAGATTTGACTATCGTTTAAGCCTAGTGTGTTGTCCTAATCCCCTTCTACTGACAAAGAAATATTTAATTAAAGCATTCCCTCAAATGTTTACCTTGATTAATGTGAAGTGGATAGAGCCGTCCTCTCTTATATTATAGGACTGCCGCTTAACCCTAAATTTGCCTAATCCCCCTTTTTTCATTTATATACCCCTTTTAACTCCTACACTACGTGATCAAATGTATCCGGACACCTGGCTGAAAATGACGTACAAGTTCGTGGCGCCCTTCATTGATAATGCTGGAAGTCAATATGGTATTGACCCACCCTCAGCCTTGATGACAGCGTTCACTCTCGCACGCATACTTTCAATCAAGTGCTGGAAGGTTTCTTGGGCAATGGCAGCCCATTCTTCACGGAGTGCGGAACTGAGGGAGAGGTATCGATGTAGGTCGGCGAGGCCTGGCACGAAGTCGGCGTTCCAAAACATCCCAAAGGTGTTCTATAGGATTCAAGCCAGAACTCTGTGCAGGCCAGTCCATTACAGGGATGTTATTGTCGTGTAACCACTCCGCCACAGCCCCTGCAGTATAAACAAGTGCTCGATCGTGTTGAAAGATGCAAATGCTATCCCCGAATTGCTCTTCAACAATGGGAAGCAAGAAGGTGCTTAAAATATCAATGTAGGTCTGCGCTTTGATCGTGCCACGCAAAACAATAGGGATGCAAGCCCCCTCCAGGAAAAACACGACCACACCATAACACCACCATCTCCGAATTTCACTGTCGGCACTACACACGCTGACAGATGACGTTCACCGGGCATTCGCCATACCCACACCCTGCCATGGGATCGCCACATTGTGTACCGTGATTCGTCACTCCACACGACGTTTTTGCCACTGTTCAATCGTGTAATATTGATGCTCCTTACACCAAGCGGGGCTTCGTTTGGCATTTTCCTGCGTGATGTGTGGCTTATGAGCAGCCGCCAAGGTTTCTAACCTCACGCCTATCATAGTACTTGGAGTGGATCCTGATGCAGTTTGGAATTCCTGTGTGATGGTCTGGATAGATGTCTGCATATTACTCTTTACGACCCTCTTCAAATGACGGCGGTTTCTGTCAGTCAACAGACGAGGTCGCCTGTACGCTTTTGTGCTGTACATGTTTCTTCATGTTTCCACTTCACTATCACATCAGAAACAGTGGACCAAGGGATGTTTAGGAGTGTGGAAATCTCGCGTACAGATTTCTAACACAAGTGACACCCAATCACCGAAGTCCGTGAGTTCCACGGAGCGTCCCATTCTGCTGTTTCACGATGTCTAATGACTACTGTGGTCGCGGATAATGAGTACCAGGCAGTAGGTGGCAGCACAATGCACCTAAGATGAAAAACATATGTTTGTGGGGTGTCTGGATACTTTTGATCACATTGTGTATGTTCATATCGGAGACTTTGGATGAAACATTTTATGGTATTTTACTCTCTGAGCAGTTTTTAGGTTAGATTAGGTTAGGTTAGTGTAGGTTTTCGTTGTTTTTAACTTATTTTCACACTACATTCATTCTCACATCCACACCTTTAAATTCCATGGAGAGTAGGGAATAATCCTAATTAAAGAAAAATTTCCCACGCCCGGCGGGAATCGATCTGTAACCTTTTGTTGAAAAGTAAGCTCTACGACCACTCGACCACGGAGGCAGTGTAACTTCTTTTTTACCTACAAGAAACTATACAATAAAACCATTTCTGCAAATGCGTTTATCAATTAGCATGAAGTAGACAGAAGAATACACTTTTGTAAGAACAGTTCGTTGAAGAATGTGTTGAGAAGTTCATTTGGATATAACACACCAGAGTTTTACTTTCTCTACTACGTATTTAAAGTAATAGTATTCCAGCCAAAAATTCGATGTTGAGATGTCACCGGAAATAAAACTTTGAGGTTCCCGATATCCCATAAAGTGTGTTTAGAATAACAAGGAAAAGTCCATTAAATACGAAACTCAGTATTTAAGCTCAGGTCTTTAAAAGGATGCGACACGAAGATTTTTGGACAAAATCCCCCATCCCAAACTACCCTACGCATGGAAAACTTCCTTTTTTTATTTTCTGAAAAATGGCTCTAATAATTTTTATTAAAAATACCATATGTTTAAGCAATTTTTAGGACAAATAAAATGTATACCTTGAATTTTCTGGGAATAGCCTCTAAAGCTCTCTTTATTCTAAATCACTTTTGTGTAACTAGTAAACCATAAGAGAGAGAGAGACAGAGAGAGAGAGAAATCTTACTACACAAAAATTATAGATCTCGTCGAAGCACACAATTTATATCAGATAAATTAACCATTAACCACTTTAGAGATATTCTTTGACATTGTCTTCAACTGTCAGACCTTTACACTTCTCTCAACTACAAACCGCTATTCCTTGTTTTTCTTTTTCCTTTCTTTCTTTTTCGTGTTCATCCAAAGAGAACAGACTTTGACTATCACTTTACTTATTTGTACTCTTCTTATACCGATAACGAAATGCGTAATGACAGTTTATCTGCATTAACAAGAAGTGAATAAAAGAATAGGATTTTTTAAGAATAGTTTGCAGAAGAGTGAATAGAGAAAGTCGCGTGAATGTATCACATAAAATTTTTAAGATTTTGTGTGTTGATATGAACTTCCTAAATGTGCGATTCGATCTTCAGAGATCTGATTTATCTATATTAGGAAAATGTTCATTATGAGCTTGTATGCACTATTACTGTTTCGGAATTTCTCCATATAAAATATTAATGCTTATATGCGTTTTACTATACTGCTAGACTGTTCGGTGCTTCCGCGACATAATTGTGTTGTACAGCAAACCGTCGAGTTATTAGAGCTCTGAACCAGAAGCTAGTTTGAAATAATTTTAAGCGTATCATTTGAGAGGAATGTATAAATGATTAAACCTGCTATGTCTAAAAGAGTTAGACCACCTGCATGATGAAATTTTATAGGTTCGAATCTAAAAAGGTAGTCCTAATGCATGTACACTATGTGATCAAAAGTATCCGTACACCCCACAAACATACGTTTTTCATCTTAAGTGCATTGTGCTGCCATCTACTGCCTGGTATTCATTATCCGCGACCTCAGTAGTCATTAGACAACCTGAAACAGCAGAATGGAACGTTCCGTGGGACTCACGGACTTCGAACGTGGTCAGGTGATTGGGTGTCACTTGTGTCAGAAGTCTGTACGCGAGATTTCCAAACTCCTAAACATCCCTAGGTCCACTGTTTCTGATGTGATAGTGAGGTGGAAACGTGAAGGGACAGGCCGACCTCGTCTGTTGACTGACAGAGACTGTCGACATTTGAAGAGAGTCGTAAAGAGTAATAGGCAGACATCTATCCAGACCACCGCACAGGAATTCCAAACTGCATCAGGATCCACTCCAAGTACTATGCCAGTTAGGCGTGAGGTGAGAAACCTTGGATTCCATGGTCGAGCGGCTGCTCATAAGGCACACATCACGCAGAAAAATGTCGAACAACGCCTCGCTTAGTGTAAGAAGCGTTAACATTACACGATTGAACAGTGGCAAAACGTTGTGTGGAGTGACGGATCACGGTACACAACGTGGCGATCCGATGGCAGAGTGTGGGTATTGCGAATGCCCGGTGAACGTCATCTGCCAGCGTGTGTAGTGACAAGTGAAATTCGGAGCTGTTGGTGTTATGATGTGGTCGTGTTTTTCCTGGAGGGGCTTGTACCCCTTGTTGTTTTGCGTGGCACGATTGCATCTTTCAACACGATCGAGCACCTGTTCATACTGCACGAGGAGTGGTTACACGACAATAACATCCCTGTAATGGATTGGCCTGCACAGAGTCCTGACTTGAATTCTATAGAACACCTTAGGAACGCTGACTTCGTGCCAGGCCTCACCGACCTACATCGATACCTCTCCTCAGTTCCGCACTCCATGAAGAATGAGCTGCCATTCCCCAAGAAACCTTTCAGCACCTGATTGAAAGTATGTCCGCGAGAGTGAACGCTGCCATCAAGGCTAAGGGTGGGCCAACACCATATTGACTTCCAGCATTACCGATGGAGGGTGCCACGAACTTGTACGTCATTTTCAGCAAGGTGTCCGATACTTTTGATCACGTAGTGTATATTTACGTCCTAGATTCTTGCTATTCTTCTTTGACATCATCAATTTTTAATATTTCAGCAGGATGCGACCAGTTCTACGGCTCTATTTCTATTTCAAAATCGTGTTCCACTTCTACTTTTCTTTTTATAATTTTATAGAACTGAGCTGTCTCTTCTGCTTTAATTGTTATAGGGATCATACCCACAAGCACACAAAGTGCCTCGGTTGGTGTAGTTCGGAAGGCTTTAGTTATAAGGTTTATAAGTCTCAGAATGATAATGTAGTTTGCTCTACTGTATTTTTACTTTCTCTACTACGTATAGTAAGTAGCGGAAGTATTGTATTCCACTCAAAAATTCGATACCGAGATTTCACCGGAAATATATGTTCTGAGACCCCCTGAATGCAAAAAAAGCATTTTTGGAAACATGTCCGTGTGTGTGTCTGTGTGTCTGTGTGTGTGTCTGTGTGTGTGTCTGTGTGTGTGTGTGTCTGTGTGTGTGTGTGTCTGTGTGTGTGTCTGTGTCTGTGTCTGTGTCTGTGTGTGTCTGTGTGTGTCTGTGTCTGTGTGTGTGTCTGTGTCTGTGTGTGTGTCTGATTGTGTGTCTGTGTGTGTCTGTGTGTGTGTGTCTGTGTCTGTGTGTGTGTGCCTGTGTGTGTGTCTGTGTCTGTGTCTGTGTCTGTGTGTGTGTCTGTGTGTCTGTGTGTCTGTGTCTGTGTGTCTGCGTCTGTGTGTGTCTGTGTCTGTGTCTGTGTGTGTGTCTGTGTGTGTCTGTGTGTGTCTGTGTGTGTGTCTGTGTGTGTGTCTGTGTGTGTGTGTCTGTTGGTGTGTGTCTGTGTCTGTGTGTTTGTGTGTCTGTGTGTGTGTGTCTGTGTGTGTGTGTCTGTGTGTGTCTGTGTGTGTGTGTCTGTGTGTGTGTCTGTGTGTGTGTCTGTGTGTGTCTGTGTCTGTGTGTGTCTATGTGTGTGTGTCTGTGTGTGTGTGTATGTGTCTGTGAACAGCATAACTCAGAAACGAACAGTCGGATAAACACCAAACTTGGTATTTAGGTTCAGAATTTTCCAGCGATGCGACACGCAGGTTTTCAAGAAAATCCCCCACCCCAGATTACCCTTTACATGGAACATTTTTCGAAATTTTTAATTTTCTCAAAAATGGCTCTAACTATTTTGATTAAAATATCCTATGTTTAAGATACTTTTATGACAAAATGTATATCTTGAATTTTCTGGGAATGTCTCCAAAAGTATTCTTCATTGTGAACGACTTTTGTAAACCATAAGAGATAGACAAAATTTTACTGCACAAAAAATGTAGATCGCGTTAAAATACACAATTTATGTGATATACATTTTTTTGTTGAGTGAACCATTTTCGAGATATTGCTTGTTATTCCCTTAAATCTTTCAATACTTATTTTCTTCAAATGGGAATTGGTTATTTATTTTTTTGTCTTAGATATGCAAAGAGTATTAATCTGTGGCAAAGAGAATGGTCCTGCACCTAGCAACCAGCTATTAGGATATATGTCGATGCTTAAAGGCTACTGCATTTGTATATTGCCTTTGCAATTACAAAACAAGGGGAACATAGTACACCTTAAGCGATAGTCAAATATTTTTAAAACTGGTCCCTATGTGTAAAATGTAATTCTCTTTGCACGTCAAAAGATCGTTTCTGCAAATGTTTATCTCGATTAATGTGAAATAGATGGAGAATAAGAGTTTGTAAAAATAGTTTGTACAAGAGTAGAGAAAGTCGTGTGAGTGTAACACATCAGATTTTTTTGTTTAGGTTTCTAATCAAACTGGTGCTCCATATAGCATAAGTAGTAAAATTACTCCTTTATAAATATGTTTAAGAGCCTGGTGAATTAATCCCCAACTAATTTTTGCAGATTTCGAAAGTGCATGGACTAATTAGGTCATTTCTGACTTACGTAGAGAAGTTAAATGTCTTGTCCATAATTATACCTAGATATTTCATTTTAGTTGTTCCAATTTTTTATGCAAATAAATGCTTATTTCTTTTGATTCCCTCCTTTTTCTTCTTGATACAAATATAACATGTGATTTTGATCCATTAAATGTGTTTATGTTATTTTCTGACCTTTTGTCAATTTATACACTCCCATATTCATAACGTTTTCCAGCTCCTTCGCATATCCTTCATTTATGGAGGCCAATAAATCAACAAAACTGCTGTTCTTGTGTATTTTTCAAAGTTTATGTGTAATATAGAATTGTACATAACGTTCCATAATCCTGGTCCACAGCATGATCCTTGCGGGCATCATTTTGTAATTTCTTTTTCCTGCTCTTCATTATTAATTGAAAAAAGCAGTAGTTTTTCACAAGATTATATAGGCTACGAGGACAGTTAAAATCTTTAGAGCTTTCAGGATGCTGGGTCACCAGGCGGCGTCGAAGGCTCCATTTATGTTCACACTAGCAAGTGCGACCTGTTTATTTTCTAGAGCTCCTTCTACAAATTTCTTAATTGTCATTGCAGCATCTCCCGTACTTTTTGATCAGTGAATCCATGTTGGTTAGCGTTTAGTAAGTCATACTTATACATGTGGTGCTTTATCCTATTTATAAGGAGTTTTTGCAGAGCTTTGCCGCCAAAATTTAGTGGACTAATAGGTCGGAATTCTGAGACATCTAAACTGTTTTCCTTTCCTAGCTTCACAAGTGGAATTAACCTAGCTCTTTTCCAACAACTGGCCTTGTCGTAGGCAACTGTTGTATACTTCTGTTAGATAATTTGGGGAAATTTTGAACGCTCGAAGGAATAATAATTCCATCTTAACCTGTGGCTTTATTATGGTTAAAACTTCCTAACACACCTTTAGCTTCTGGTGTAAGCCCCAGATCATCGCTTGTTTTTTATTGATTTCTCAACTAAATTTTTTATGTGTTTATGATATTTTTATCTTCTTTTTTATCATCATTTGTTGTTAGTTGATCTATTATGCAATAAATTGTTTCTTTGATATTGCTACTTAGGGAGCCATCGGTTTTCTTAGCCTTGTCATTACTGCATTATTTTTATATTTTCCGGATGCAAGTTTATACATTTCACTCTAAGGATTAATAAATGCTCTTACACTACAATACTGCTTCCAGCAGTTTTTTTTTCATTTTAGATTGGTATTCTCTTTTTCCTTCAGATGTTGATTTTTACGTTTTTCGCTAAGTGTTTCGTTGTTTTTGTTTTTTGGAACCTTCTCCTTAAATCAATACCTCTTTTTCTAATTATTGTAGGTTCATCTGTCCACCATGGGACTGGTTTTTTTCTGATGATGTAGTTGACATATTGTATACTCCAAAGAATTTATCACTTGCCTTAATTCGTGTTTTTGTAATATGCTTACTGTTCCTTCGATTTCACATTCTTCTTTCATCTTTTCTGCTAGTACTGAATCAAGTTTCTTAATTTCTGGATCATTCACTCTTTTATTCAATTTCTTATTTATTTCTTGCACAAATACTTATCAAATTCTGCAAACGTTTCTTCGTGTATTCTATAACATATGTTGCTAATTATAAATACCCCGTAATTTTTATATTTTCCTATGTTATAGGTAAATAATCTTATGATCTGAGCAACTATCTTCATGGTTAATGGTTCAGTCAGCAGTATTGGCAACGAGTCTGCTGTTAGTAATTGTTACACCATTGTTGCTTTTTCCTCTCCTATTATAAAAGTGGTGACTTCACTTTCTTCACTCAGAATAAATAACTGCTTGCTTGATATGAATTCTTCAAGTGCCCTGCCACTTGTGCTATTTGGGATATCATGCCAACTTGTGGATCTTGCATTACTATCTAAAGCAACAGTATTCCTACTCATTTCGTTAATTCCATAATTTCTACTACTGCTCTCAGGTCAATGTTTATA
Organism: Deroplatys truncata; assembly: GCA_030765065.1. NCBI lineage: Eukaryota > Metazoa > Arthropoda > Insecta > Mantodea > Mantidae > Deroplatys > Deroplatys truncata. The sequence continues at coordinate 215,746,951 of CM060978.1, forward strand.
TCTCTTCCAATGTCAAAATACATGCTAGGCACAAACAACATTTCAATTCTATGAATAATTTCTAGTACTACCGCATCTTCATTTGGTATTTGTTCGATTAAAAGGACGTCTATTTTTCTGTTTGTTATTATTAAAGCTGCTCTGCTTCTTTCACTTCCTGAACTAAATGCCCCGTATCGTTTAGAAATCCCCACTAATTTATTAAATGTATACGGCTCTTGTTAAAATATCATGTCTAAACTATTTTGTGCAGCTATTTGCATTAGATTATCTGTAGCAATTCCTTTATACTGTATATTTAACTGTAGACATTTGATTGCATTTGCTATTCAAATCGCAGAATTTGCCAAATTTAATATTCTGTGTTTTACTTGTACTTCTTTATTACAGCTAGAAAACACGAGTAGGTTCTATCTAGAGAGGAGTGGTTTTCTTCTGCCTTGCTATTTTTGTTTTATTGTTTATAGATTGATGCATAAAATAATGTTGCTTTTATATAGCTTCCAACATGGCATATTTGCCACCCGATTTTTAGTCTTTTTTGCACTATCTTTATCCAGTTTTCAGGAGTAACTTTACCATAATATTTCTGTTTTCTTTATTATTCTTGCATATATATATATATATATATTTGGCCTTTAAATCGCCTTTTTTTAGTTCAAGTTCAGTACTCTAAGCGTTAACTATTTTTTGAAATTCTCAACGTTGGCATCTTCAGGGAAATTGTACACAACTACGTTAGGGTATATAAGTTTCGGAACTTCCAAATGTTGGCTACACTGCTTCATAATCTCCTTGCTCAGAATATCTGTATTCTCTTTGCTTGTGTCTCAATTATAAGCTTTCCATTTCTTAAAGGTTTTAAATTATTCACACCAACTTTTAATTTGGTTGGATTTATGTTACGTTTTAGCAGTATCTTCATTGCATTTGGGCTTTCATTTTGTTTTGATGATACAATAGCCTTATATTTCTTATCGTTTGTAATATTCTCCTTTAGAAGTTGCATTTCCATTCTAAACTTTCGCATTCTCTCATAAGATGTCATATAATTGCCATTAGTAACCCCACGTATTGCTGCCATAGCATAATTTCGTGAGACACTAACATATGGCACATGTTTGTTACATTCTTTTAAGGCATTAATCTCTTTTTCTAAAGCCTTTATTTTGTAATCCTTTTCTTCTAATTCCTTTTCACCTTCACAAAGTCCTTCCTTAAATAACCTACTGCTGTATGGATGCCTGCTTTTAGATCTTTCTTTATATTACTACTTTTCTCCGTGATATTTAACAACACTCCAAGGCACTTTCAATACCGGATTACATATTATTTTCCATTAATATTCAATGAGATTTTTCACGGCCTTCTGACTAAAACTGAAACAATATGATGCTTATAAATAACTTTATATTTTGAAATGACTGATTTAACATTCTTTTAAAACACAACTTTCTGTATTCCGCAATCGCACTAATACTTTCACGAATAAAAAATAAGGCAAAGAACATACTTAAGTATCTTAAACAAAATAAGTGTTCTAATAAAGGCGTAACAGCAGTAAATTTGCACTGAACTGGAATTACTTTAGAAAGCGCCACTGATTCAAAACAGTAACCATGTATGCGTGTGTGTGTGTGTGTGTGTGTGTGTGTGTGTGTGTGTGTGTACCAGGTGGCCCATACAAGCCGTTCTTTGCAATTTGTGATTCCCGCATATTTATGTGCAGAAGAAGTTGCCGCGTCACTGATTTTTAAAGGGCAGTGTAGGCACTAAGCTGAGGTCACTGAGGAAGCGCGGCGTGGTCAACTGCTTGCAATTCGAGCCAGGTCATTCAGGCAAAAATATAACAGGTAACATGTTCACCAACAACGAATACACAGATATGGCTGTGATCTATGGGAAGACGCACCGAAATGCGACTGAAGTTCGAAGGCTGCATTCTGAACGTTTTCTGCGTGACGTCTGCCTTCTTCGCGGTTATTAAACATGCAGAGAAGCTAAAGAAATTAACAATGTGTACCCCGGATGGTGAATAGGTCGTGAAGGTTGTATTTGGTAGCCAGCGAGATCCCCCCTTTTCTTATAGGGATATATTAAAAGCGGGGTTTACGAAAAAGAAACAGAAAATCTAGAAACTCTTAAAAGACAGGATAAATGATGTCTGTGCTTCACTATCCGTAGAAATGTTAAGATATGCCCGTGATGATACTGAGAGGCGCTTACATCAATGCCTCCACCAAGGCGAACATGTATTTGAACATGTTTATTATGAATGATCCACTAATACAATGTAACTTAATTCTAGCATAGCTTTAAAGGAACATAAACATACAAAAATATTATGTGATACACTCACATGACTTTCTCTACCCTCTATCCTTTATTAAGTGGGTATATAAAATATTCTTGCTAAAGCTTATTGCTTTCTCTACTACGTATAGTAAGTAGTGGAAGTATTGCATTCCACCCAAAAATTCGATACCGAGATTTCACCGGAGGCCACCTGAATCCCAAAAAAGTATTTTTGGAAACATGTCGTGTGTGTGTCTGTCTGTCTGTCTGTCTGTCTGTGAACAGCATAACTCAGAAACGAACAGTCGGATAAACACCAAACTTGGTATTTGGGTTCAGTATCATCCCAGAGATGCGACACGAAGGTTTTCAAAAAATCCGGCAACGCAGATTACCCTTTATTGAAACATTTTTCAAAAATTTTAATTTTCTCAAAAATGGCTATAACGATTTTGATTAAAACATTATATATTTAAGATACTTTCATGACAAATAAAATGTATATCTCAAATTTTCTGGGAATGTGCTCAAAAGTATTCTTCATTGTGAACGACTTTTGCATAACTGGTAAACCATAAGAGATAGACAAAATTTTACTACACAAAAAATGTAGATTGCGTTAAAATACAGAATTTATGTCATATACATTTTTTTTTGAGTGAACCATTTTCGAGATATTGCTTGTTATTCCCTTAAATGTTCCAATACTTATACTTTTTCTCAAATGGGAATTCGTTATTCATTTTTATGTCCTGGACATACAAAGAGAATGGAATACTCCACATAGCAACCAGCTGTTAAAATATTTGACTATCGCTTAAATCCTACAAATTCCCCTTTCGCTACAAGAAAATTAGCAAAAAGATTAACATCTCGATATCTCGATTAACATGAAGCATATGGAGAATAAGCTTTTGTAAAAATAGTTTATACAATAGTAGAGAAAGTCGTGTGAATGTAACACATATGTTTTTTCTATCAACTACGTTTTAATCCAAATAAACCTTTGCAGAAATAGCTACATTACACATTTCGTTAGGATACAAAGAGAAAAGCTCTAGTCAAATGTTTAAGAACTGGACGCTATATGCTGGCTTTAAAATTCCATATGTTTCTATGCATTCGTGAGAAACAACTGTAAATCGATGGGTTTTAAAAGAAATGACAAAGTACTGAAAAAATCGAACAATTAACAACGGTTATATTGGAAATGGTTGATGACTCAAAACAGTTATATGAAATAAATTGCGTGTTTTCGTCTATCTTTAACGTTTACTAGTTATACGAGATTATACAAAATTCCTTCAAAATTAAGGGGACTTCACAGGCTATTGCCAGGAAATTCAAGATGTACATTTTATTTTTCACGTAAATATCTTTAATATGTGGTGTTTTAATCAAAATCGTTAGAGCTATTTTTAGAAAATAAAAAAATCGAAAAATTTTCCATATAGTAAGGGTAGGGAGATTTTCTTGAAAATCTCCATTTCGCATCTTTGGAAGGTACTGAACCTAAATCACAAGTTTCGTAATTGTGCGAATGTTCGTTTTTGAGTTATGCTGATCACAGATACAACACACACACACGCACGCACGAACCATTTCTTTCTAAAAATGTTATTGGCTTTAGAAGACCTCAAAGCATGTATTTCCGGTGAAATCTCGGTATTGAAATTTTAGGTGGAATGCAATACTTTCTTTACCTATATGTGCGTGTAGAGAAAGTAAAAATAGCGTTTTGTTTAATCATGTCAACGTTGTAGTACCAATAGGTACTATCTAGTTGTACTGATTGTAGATAAACTGCAAGGTATATATATATATATATATATATATATATATATATATATATATATGACTTAACCCGCGTGCTGAGGTTTTTGCCAGGCGGCAACGCTAATTTTCTTGTTTATGGGCGAAATGGTTATTACGTAACCGATAAAACACACACACGCTTACTCATATCCAAACACCACAACCTGGGCATACCAGAAGACGTTCTTGATTAAAGAAAACTAAGTTGAGTCCAGCCGGGAATTAATTCCGGTACCCCTCACACAGCAGACAAATGCTCTACCGACTGAACTACATGATCCTTCATAGCAGTTAGTGTTTGTTTTCAAAAATTGGTCTTTAATTTAGCAAGGTCTCCTCTCTTTCTGTATGGAATCCCCTTTACAGTTCTGCTTAGGCAAACCTTTTGGCATCCGCGCTAACTGGAATAAACTAACTCAACGAAGAACGGCTTGTGTGGGCCATATGGTATGTGTGTGCGTATGTATGAACGGAGTATTTATGTATGTATGTATGTATGTATGTATGCAAGGACGCGTGTATTTACACTATGTGATCAAAAGTATCCTGACACCCCCACAAACATACGTTTGAGGACGCATTCACTCTTGCAGACATACTTTCAATCAGGTGCTAGAAGGTTTCTTGGGAAATGGCAGCCCATTCTTCACGGAGTGCGGAAGTGGGGAGAGCTATCGATGTAGGTCGGTGAGGCCTGGCACGAAGTCGGCGTTCCAAAACATCCCAAAGATGTTCTATAGGATTCAAGTCAGGATTCTGTGCAGGCCAATCCATTACAGGGATGTTATTGTCATGTAACACTCCGCCACAGCCCGTGCAGTATGAACAGGTGCTCGATCGTGTTGAAAGATGCAATCGCCATCCCCGAATTGCTCTTCAACAGTGGGAAGCAAGAAGGTGCTTAAAATATCAATGTAGCTCTGCGCTGTGATCGTGCCACGCAAAACAACAAGAGGTGCAAGTCCCCTCCAGGAAAAACACAACCACGCCATAACACCACCACCTCCGAATTTCACTGTTGGCACTACACACGTTGGCAGATGACGTTCACCTGACATTCGTCATACCCACACCCTGCCATCGGATCGCCACATTGTATACCGTGATCCGTCACTCCACACAACGTTTTGCCACTGTTCAATCGTGTAATGTTGACGCTCCTTACACCAAGCGAGGCGTCGTTTGGCATTTTCCTGCGTGATGTGTGGCTTATGAGCAGCCGCTCGACCATGGAATCCAAGGTTTCTCACCTCACACCTAACTATCATAGTACTTGGAGTGGATCCTGATGCAGTTTGGAATTCCTGTGTGATGGTCTGGATAGATGTCTGCCTATTACTCTTTACTACCCTCTTCAAATGTGGGCGGTCTCTGTCGGTCAACAGACGAGGTCGGCCTGTACGTTTTTGTACTGTACATGTCCCTTCACGTTTCCACTTCACTATCACATCAGAAACAGTGGACCTAGGGATGTTTAGGGTGTGGAAATCTTGCGTACAGACTTCTGACACAAATGACACCCAATCACCTGACCACGTTCGAAGTCCGTGAATTCCACTGAGCGTCACATTCTGCTGTTTCACGATGTCTAATGACTACTGAGGTCGCGGATAATGAGTACCAGGCAGTAGGTGGCAGCACAATGTACCTAAGATGAAAAAGGTATGCTTGTGGGGGTGTCCGGATACTTTTGATCACATAATGTATGCATCAACGCAAATCGTGGTCTTCATTCCAATGTGGTGAACCTAGTTACCCTGCAGTATAAGAGTTACTCATCTGGCATTTGAGCAAGACAGCCTCAGCTTCTAGCTTTCGTGTCTTATGGCGGGCCCCATGGACGCTAGAGGGCTGCTTGGTCGACGAGTCGTTCATCGGCTTCTCTAGGCAGCTTCAACAGTATTGAACCTGGAACTTATGTAATAATTACCATAAAGGTTTTGGTTACGTTTTTACCAGAGCGATCCGGAAATAATGCTCACTGCGCATGGTCTCTCATCTCCATGCATTGACATGTCTACACATTGCATTATTAGTTATGCAAGTTTAATTCATTTGCTTAAACTCTTCTTTGTCTAGAAGCTTTAAAATGGACTGCGAAAATCAGATCAGGAGCTTTAATCGTTGCAATTAGTATTAAAAAGTTCTGAGGGAAAAGTTCTCTCCCTGCATGTTGAAGTAATAAACAAGACAGGCATTTGTATGCTTTCCCTTTCTGGGAGAGAAGTGATCAGATGTTACGGGCTGTGTGTAACCTATTTATCAGCACAGCATGGTAAGTAATTATAAATTCAGATCATAATTATGCTATATTTAATAATGTAAGAGGTTTTTGCACCTTCGTTACTCAGAAAAAAACGTATCCCAAAATTGTTTCATCTTCTCTCTATATGCCAAAGCAATTGGGAATACTGGCGTTACGTCATTACTATAGAAAATTGCTATTATTGCCACGCATGAATACGCACGATATTGAATACACTAATGGCCTATTTATAATGGTAGGACTGCATAAATAAAGGTATGGTGATTAAGTAACTGTGTGCATTTTTACCTTCTCTACTACGTATAGTACGTAGGGGAAGTATTGCATTCCACCCAAAAATTTGATAACAAGATTTCACCGGAAATACATGTTTTGAGGCCTTCTGAATCAAAAAAAAAGTATTTTGGAAACATGGCCGTGTGTGTGTGTCTGTCTGTGAAGAGCATAACTCAGAAACGAACAGTCGGATAAACACCAAACTTGGTATTTAGGTTCAGTATCTTCCAGAGATGCGACACAAAGGTTTTTAAGAAAATCACCCCACCCCAGATTACCCTTTACATGGAACATTTTACGAAAATTTTAATTTTCTCAAAAATGGCTCTGACAATTTTGATTAAAATATCATATATTTAAGAAACTTTCATGACAAATAAAATGTATATCTCAAATTTTCTGGGAATGTCTCCAAAAGTATTCTTCATTGTGAACGACTTTAGCATAACTGGTAAACCATAAGAGATAGACAACATTTTACTACACAAAAATGTAGATCGCGTTAAAATACACAATTTATGTCATATAATTTTTTTTGTTGAGTGAACCATTTTTGAGATATTGCTTGTTATTCTCTTAAATTTTCCAATACTTATAATTCGTTATTGATTTTTTTGTCCTGGTAATGCAAAGAGAATGGAATACTCCACATAGCAACCAGCTCTTAAAATATTTGACTATCGCTTAAAGATACCAATTCCCCTTGCATCTACAAGAAAATTAGCAATAAGATTAACATGAAGTATATGGAGAATAAGCGTTTGTAAAAATAGAATAGAGAAAGTCATGTGAGTGTAACGCTTCGGATTTTTTCTTGGAGTACCCTCGACATTAATACACTCTAGAAATTCCCTTGTGGATTCCTGTGATATTAAAATAAATTATATTTATCAGTGGGTTGATTCCCGAGTCACATGTAGTTCATAAGGTGCGTTTATTTTGGCAGGCTGCTTCAGCACGAAACGTGTTCAGTTCATGAGATTTTTGCAGGCTACAGCGCAGCCAGCCCTCACCTCTCCTACTCTCCTCAAAAGAAAAGCGTCGATTTCCTCCACATCACCTCTGCACAGTGTTTGAAGCTGAACTGTTGCCTTATTGTCTACGTACGAGGGCTGTCCCAGAAGTACCCGACCTAACAAAGAAAACACAAAAATGTTGGGAAAAAACATCTTTATTTCTCTACATAATCTCCTTTCAGCTCGATACACTTTTCCCAGCGATGTTCAATAGCTTCGATACCCTGTTTATAGTGAGAACCGTCGAGTTCTGCAAAATAGCCATCAATTGCAAATTCCACCTCTTCACTGTTGGCAAATATTTTGCCACCAAGCCATTTTTTCAACTTTGGAAACAGAAAATAATCAGAGGGGGCTACGTCTGGCGAATAGGATGCATGAGTAAGCAATTCGAACTTTAACTCCTTGATTTTGACCATGGCGATAATGGATGTATGAACTGGTGCATTGTCTTGATGAAACAGAACTTTCTTTTTAGCTAAATGCGGCCGTTTTTACTTGATTTCACGCTGCAATAAGTTTGCATAATACTCGCCATTGATTGTTTTTCCTTTTTGAAGATAATCAATGAAAATTATCCCAAGTGCATCCCAAAAAACCTGACGCCATGACCTTGCTTGCAGATAGAACTGTCTTCGCCTTCTTTGCAGCCGATTCTCCCCTTTTAATCCACTGTTTTGATGTTCCTTCGCCTCAGGTGTGACGTGATGGACCCATGTTTCATCCATGGTTATGAACCGACACAAAAACTCGGCTTTATTGCAGCGAAACATCGCCAAACGCGCTACTGAAACATCCTCATGAAGCTGCTTTCGTTCCATTGAGAGTAAACGCGGCACCCATCTTGCGCACAACTTTCTCATGTCTAAATTTTCAGTTGTATGCGATATACAGCACTTTTTGAAATGCCTACGATGTCTGGTAGCTCGCGCACTTTCAATCGACGGTCATCCAATACCATTCTGTGGATTTTCTTCACAATTTCGGTGTGGTCACCTCATTTGGTCGACCACTTCGATGTTCGTTTTGGCAGCTCGAACGACCTCGCTTAAATTCTGCCACCGAATATTTTTCTGTTGTAAACGAAGGAGCAGACTCCCCCAGAGTAGAATCTAGCTCAGCTGTAATATTAGCTGGACTAAGATCTTTAAAATGAAAGTATTGTAACACATAACGATGACCAGTTTTATCCATGTTTAAAAATTCGCTGAGAGAGTTCACTATTAATGACTGCCAAACTATTACTAAACAACGTAACATTGTCAAACTTCAAACTTAAGCTTTATGATACTTTCTACCATGGTTATTCGTTTGAAACAAGAACCGCTATGCATACGTCAGGCCGACTACTTCTGGAACTGCCCTCGTATATATGGATAGTTTTTTGAACTAAATGGATTTTAGTTATGATTGTGAGCTAACGTGTGTACGAAAATCCGCACGTCACTTTGTAGAAAGAACGTTTTTTTTTGTCACGTGTCTTAGCCGAACTTTCTTATTACGATAGGAACAGTAATGTTTTTATTTCTGAAATGTTACAACAAATAGTTTATTTTAAGTGCAAAAAATAATGAAATAATACAGATGCGAAAATAAGTCAACATAAAAATCGCTATATGTAAATATACACTATGTGATCAAAAGTATCCGGACACCCACACAAACATACGTTTTCCATCTTAGGTGCGTTATGCTGCCACCTACTGCCTGGTACTCATTATTCGCGACCTCAGTAGGCATTAGACATCGTGAAACAGCAGAATGGGACGCTCAGTGGAATTCACGGACTTCGAACGTGGTCAGGTGATTGGGTGTCATTTGTGTCAGAAGTCTGTACGCAAGATTTCCACACCCTAAACATCCCTAGGTCCACTGTTTCTGATGTGATAGTGAAGTGGAAACGTAAAGGGACATGTACAGCACAAAAGCGTACAGGCCCACCCCGTCTGTTGACTGACAGAGACCGCCGACATTTGAAGAGGGTCGTAAAGAGTAATATCTATCCAGACCATCACACAGGAATTCTAAACTGCATCAGGATCCACTCCAAGTACTATGGCAGTTAGGCGTGAGGTGAGAAACCTTGAATTTCATGGTCGAGTGGCTGCTCATAAGCCACACATCACGCAGGAAAATGCCAAACGACTCCTCGCTTGGTGTAAGGAGCGTCAACATTACACGATTGAACAGTGGCAAAACGTTGTGTGGAGTGACGAATCACGGTATACAATGTGGCGATCCGATGGCAGGGTGTGGGTATGGCAAATATACGGTGAACGTCATCTGCCAGCGTGTATAGTGCCAACAGTGAAATTCGGAGGTGGTGGTGTTATGGTGTGGTCGTGTTTTTCCTGGAGGGGACTTGCACCTCTTGTTGTTTTGCATGGCACGATCACAGCGCAGACCTACATTGATATTTTAAGCACCTTCTTGCTTCCCACTGTTGAAGAGCAATTCGAGGATGGCGATTGCATCTTTCAACATGATCGAGCACCTGTCCATACTGCACGGGCTGTGACAGAGTGGTTTCAAGACAATAACATCCCTGTAATGGACTGGCCCGCACAGAGTCCTGACTTGAATCTTATAGAGCACCTTTGGAATGTTTTGGAACGCCGACTTCGTGCCAGGCCTCACCGACCTACATCGATACCTCTCCTCAGTTCCGCACTCCGTGAAGAATGGGCTGCCATTCCCCAAGAAATCTTCGAACACCTGATTGAAAGTATGCCTGCGAGAGTGAAGGGTGGACCAACACCATATTGGCTTCCAGCATTGCTGATGGAGGGCGCCACGAACTTGTACGTCATTTTCAGCCAGGTGTCCGGATACTTTTGATCACATAGTGTATTTCTTCTGAAGCTTCCAAAGATGATATTTGTGAATAAGTATCTGTAAATCATTTAGAAAAGAGGATATCAAATCATTGTCGCGTTGTCATCACACTAATTACAAAATTGAGAAGTTTTCTGTACTTACTATCTGAGTCATTTATCCGTTATTTCATAATTTTGTAGACATCATTATGATTCTGTGGTACACTCTGCAGCAGTGTGTCGAGGCAGTTATCTTTTGCTTCGTTATTGGTACAGGACGTTGTGTTTCATCTCGTTTTTAAATGTAGATTTTACTTAACTCATGTAAACAGTGACAGAAAGGGCTTCAACGTGTCGTGTTCATCATTCACAATCGCATGCTAACATAGAGAAAGGAGTATAATTTTGGTCTGTGGCATGACTAATGGCACCGAAATATTCTTTCTTCAGCGATTGAAGTCCTTGGTTACGGTACGATAAACTGCAACAATGGTAACACCACGCAGTTTTATGTCATGACTGCGGCGCTAATTAAAGCTACCTAAAAATCGTAGATCTAAAGGTTGATCACAAGTGTGGCAGTAATTTGTATCACAATAATGTAAATGCCAGAGTGATTGTAGTGTAAATAAGCATGATTGTATGACATTGATTTGAGATGTTTGTTAATTATAAGCATTGTTAGGAAATAAGTTTACACGGCCTCACTGAAACTGACAATAAGAGCGGATAACAATGAGCGAGGGGGTGAGTTGAATATTAATTAGAAGAGACAAACAAATGACGTCAGATTGGCGCACTTTTCTTAGAAATAGCGGGATTATTTTCCCTAGAGCATTTGTGTTCGTAATTTTGATTGGATATAAAAATAGACGCTAATGTTGGCGCGTTTTATTAACCAATAGCAGCTCGGTTATAATGTTTAGGCATATCGGGGTGTGGGAGTATAAAAAGCTAAAGTCAGATGCAGATTTCGTCAGTCCAACAGAAGCATTCGCGTGTAATACGTCGATTAGTTTAACATAAGTATTCGTGAGTTATACGTCGCGTAGTTCAACGGAAGCATACATAAAGTACACGTTACGCAATTCTACAGAATCTCTCGCGTTGTAAAGTTAGTTATAAATGTGAAACACGCGAATTAATAATGTGCAGTAAATAAGTGATTATAGTGATATTAGAAAATATAACAGTTTCAGTCTGGCGTGTATCACGAGTCAATATGTGAACTCAATTAATTGTGACGGCAATAAAAGTGTAAAAACAAATTCTTTTATCATTGTTATCTTTGAGTAACAAATCCTTTCCGTTTACACACCTTGTTCAAGAGATGTGCTCGACCGAGAAACAATAGCTAGCCGGAGGACAATGAACCCAACATTCAAAGTAGTAAAACAATAACAGGCGCTCAGAAATAAGATAACACGAAGTGACCGCGACAAATTGGCTCCCATACGTTGTGCATATAAACATGAAGCATCTTCCAACTACCAACAAATAAACCACTTCACAAGGAATAGCTTTATAACATAACTGAAAGAAATCATACCTCCACTCGCGTATTTTTGTCAATTGCGGATATTCTTCTCTCCCTTTCCGATTCTCTCTCTCTCTTCCAACTTCTTTTTTTCTCTCTCTCACTCTCTTTACCATCTATAACTTGAGGCGGTATTTTTAACACTTAAATTATTTCAGTCAGATTATATAATATAAAATAAAATACCAGCCCGCCTTAAAGCAATATGTGTATAAAATAACTTAAAAATTATGTAAGAGTCATTGTATTAATGTTTATATTATTATGTACATGTTCAATAATGTTATGTGAATGTGTTATGTAATTTAATAATGAGAGGAGCTGTGAGAATAATAGGTTAAAAGTTGCTGCTAACAATGAGGTAGCCTTGAAGCAATAATTAACTAGAAAGTTTAATAATACTACTGGTAATTCTTGGAGCAACAATAATGTAACTTTTGAGACAGTTTATACAATATCCAATCAACAACCAGAAAAAAGCTTAAGTTAAATAAAAGTATACTATTGGAGTAGGAATAGCCAATCAGAAACAGAAATAGGGCAAATTGTACAAATTCAGAAGTCAGTTGCTAGTAGACAGCGTTCCTAACCGGACGCGAGACGCGTCCTCGAGAAGTTTAATACGTATTCAGTGTGAGACAAAAATAATTTACGTGTTAAAAAAAGTGCAAGTAATTAATAAATAATCTCACAGCTCTCAATCCATGTCTCTAACAATAATACTGACGCAGCCGAGGCAAGCATAAATATATAATATTTAAAGAAACAGTCAAATTACAAAGTTAATATTTTCAAACTTGGGGCGAAGGCTTCAGGAAGCTTTTTATCATACGTGTGGTTGCAACTACTTCAAGTTCGGCTCCCCAACAGTCGAAATACAATACAACACCACCATAAAATTAACCTTCTTCAAACTCCATCTCTCTTCCTCTCACTCCATATCTCTTACTATCTCTGAAACGTAGATGTTTTGAAAGTCGGTACAAAACATCTATTTCTGACATGTTAACCAAAATTAAAATTTAAAGAACCTGTTTCTATACTTATTGTGTTTTTCAGAACTATACTGCTTCCAACACTATCAGAAAAAAACAATATAAGTTCAAAATAATTATTTCGGGAGAGTGTTAATGTCCTTTAAGCGGGAAGGTCATATCGGATTATGAATTAAATGAAATGGGTGAAATGATGCTCAGGGTTCATATCGCTTATAGCTATCACATTCATCTTCTGAGGATAAGAGATCTCCCCCCAAAAAGCTTGTAAAAGCTTATCCAGTCAGCTCGCCCCAGCGAAAATTCAAACTCGAGGCCTTTTAATTACGAAGCAATCACGCTACCCGTGCATCTCAGATGTGGACAAATGATAATGATTATGTGTTACAATAATTGTCTCCTGTATGCAAATAATAGTACCTTTTTAAATGTTCATCATCTAAAATATTTAAAACAATTCAAAAAATTCTAATGTTAATCTTTTTGCTTATTTTCTTGTAGATGCAAGGGGAATATGGTAGGTTTTAAGCGATAGTCAAATATTTTAACGCTGGTTGCTATGTAGCGCATTCCATTCTCTTTGTATGTCCAGGACATAACAAAATGAATAACGAATTTCCATTTGAGAAAAGTATAAACATTGGAAAATTTAAGGGAATAACAAGCAATATCTCGAAAATGGTTCACTCAAAACCAAAAATGTACATGACATAAATTGTGTATTTTAACGCGGTCTACATTTTTGTGTAGTAACATTTTGTCTATCTCTTATGGTTTACCAGTTATGCAAAAGTCGTTCACAATGTAGAATACTTTTGGAGATATTCCCAGAAAATTCAAGATATACATTTTATTTGTCATGAAGGTATCTTAAATATATGATATTTTAATCCAAATCGTTAGAGCCATTTTTGAAAAATATGAAATTTTCGAAAAATGTTCCATATAAAGGGTAATCTGGGTTGGGGGATTTTCTTGAAAACCTTCGTGTCGCATCCCTGGAAGATACTGAACTTAAATACCAAATTTAGTGTTTATCCGACTGTTCGTTTCTGAGTCATGTTGTTTACAGACACACAGACAGACACACAGTCACAAACACGGACATATTTCCAAAAATACTTTTTTTTATTCAGTGCACCTCAAAACATGTATTTCGGGTGAAATCTCAGTATAAAATTTTTGAGTGGAATGCAATACTTCCTCTACTTAGTTATACGTAGTAGAAAAAGTAAAAATCTTGTGGTTCATTCGCATGACTTTGTCTACTGACTATCGTTTATATTCTTATAGCTTCTACAAATTATTCTTCCAAAAACTTATGGTTCAATCTACTTCAAGTTAATTGGGATAAGCTTTTGCTTAATAGTTTAATTACACATTTCGTTATAGGTACAAAGGGAAAAGCGATAGTCAAATGTTTAAAAACTGGTAACTATATACTGGCCTTGAAATTCTATACTATTTCTATGACATTATGAGAAACAAGTGAAGGTTGGTTGTACTTCAAAAAATGAAATAAGTATTGACAAATTTAAACCTACAACAACGGATATCTCGGAAATGGTTTATGCTACAAGCAAGTTATTTGAAATAAATTGTATCATTTAAGGAAATCTATATTTGTTGTGCACTACGTTATTGTTTGTCTCTTATGATTTACATGTTACACAAACTTTCGTCCTGACAGACTACTTCCAGAAATCTCAAGACATACATTTTGTCATATAAATAACTTAAGTATATGTTAAATCAAAATCCTTGGAGCTATTTGTGAAAAATTCACAAGTAATTAAAAACTTTCTATGTAAAAGGTGCTTTGGGGAGAGGGTTCTTAAAAATCGTGTCGTTTGTTTTAAAGGTACTTAACTTAAATGTTAGGTTTGGTATTTATCAGGAATTTAGTTTTTGTATCATGCTGTTCACAGACACACGCGCATGTACACACACACACGTATTTCCGGTGGAATCCCGATATGCAATTTTTGGGTGACAACTTCCTCTACCTATAATGTACGTAGTAGAAATAACAATTAGCAAGATAATTCGATCTTTTGACTTCCTGCCCCAATAAAATCCCCATTCATTCATTCTTGAGTGAAAAGATACGATATTTGGCTTCAACGTAAGCTCATTATGCACTTTAATATTAGTAATTCATCCAAGTTACCAGAAAACGTGTATTATAGTTTCGTTGCACCTAAGTTTATATTGTATGTCAGATACGAATTAAATGTAACACTTTTTACTTTCTCTACTACGTATAGTAAGTAGGGGAAGTGTTGTATTCCACCCAAAAATTCGATACCGAGATTTCACCGGAAATACATGTTTTGAGATCCCCTGAATCCAAAAAAGTATTTTTGGAAACATGTCCGTGTGTGTGTCTGTGAAAAGCATAACTCAGAAACGAACAGTCTGATAAACACCAAACTTGGTATTTAGGTTCAGTACCTTCCAGAGATGCGACACGAAGGTTGTCAAGAAAATCCCCCTACCCCAGACTACCCTTTACATGGAAGATTTTTCGAAAATTTCAAGTTTCTCAAAAATGGCTCTAACGATTTTGATTAAAATATCATATATTTAAGATATTTTCATGACAAATGAAATGTTTATCTTGAATTCTCTGGGAATGTCTTCAAAAGTATTCTTCATTGTGAACGACTTTTGCATAACTGGTAAGCCATAAGAGATAGACAAACTTTTACTACACATAAGATGTAGATCGCGTTAAAATACACAATTTTTGTCATATACATTTTTTGTTGTTGTTGAGTGAACCATTTTCGAGACATTGCTTGTTATTCCCTTAAATTTTCCAATACTTATACTTTTTCTCAAATGGGAATTCGTTATTCATTTTTTTACGTCCTGGACATGCAAAGAGAATAGAATACTCCACATAGCAACCAGCTCTTAAAATATTTGACTATCGCTTAAAGCCTACCAATTCCCCTTGCATCTAAAAGAAAATTAGCAATAAGATTAACAGCTCGATTAACATGAAGCATATGGAGAATAAGCGTTTGTAAAAATAGTTTGTTCAGGAGTAGAGAAAGTCATGCGAGTGTAACACATCAGATTTTTGTTTTCTATTTTAGAATTTGGGATGTATTGTGTTATGATATTGGGACTACGATTGAATTAAGCTGCTCTTATGATTTAAATATCCCACGTCCGTACCAATGACATCCTTTCTGCTGGAGATGTCGACAAACGCTAAATATTCAAGATATGAACTACCACAATCTTCACCGAGCGGGATAGCTTAGGCTCAACGTCTGTGGCCCGCATTCGGCAGGTACCGGGTTCGATTGCCGGTGACCGCCCATTCTGACCATGGGGGTTTTCCCCTGGTTGCCAAGGCGAATGCCGGATTGGTGTATTCTACCACCATCTCTCCTTTCCCCCCATTTCCTCTCCTTTCACGTTTCAGATGTGACTCAGGTTCTGTTGTGCTGGCGGTCCCAGGCAGATGGATGGATGCATGCGCATTGGAAAGATTTCTCCCCGTGTACGCCAGGATGAGCTGTCTCGCTCACTGGTGCGCCGGTATTCAAACTGAAAAAACTAGGGACTTATGGGCGTCTCTTTAGGCCTGTCTGCCTGCGAACCTGAGACCTCCTCCGACTCCTTTACCTCATCCCTGCCTCCCTGGGGTATAGCTATAATAGATCAAAATGGTCGCAGTACGCGAGATGTGCCCCTCCGATAAACACATCCTACTACAATATTCAGAAATCCTCTTCTTTCATGCAATATAGGGAGAATCCTACCAAAATAAAAACAATTTTTCCAAAGTTTCCTTTATAAACACAAGGATCAAAATACGCTTTCCATTAAAGTTCTTACACTTCCATTTACGCCAACACCATACTTCCTGAATAGTAGTATTATATTTTATGAACCTCCAAAAAGTGTAACTCAAAAATTTTAGTATTAATGCGAGTGGTTTTCTGTTATAACTATTGTTATTTGCAAAAGCTTATTACTTTATCTAGTACTTGCTTATAGTAAGCAGAAGAGATATCCCATCCATCCAGAAATTCAGTATCGAGATTTTACCGAAAATTGAAGCAAGGTATGGAAAGCCAATTTGAAAAGGTTGTTGCTTCACGTATGGTATGTTGTTGAAGGAGGAGTTGTATTCTAGTTCTAATGTTGGGGAGCCGAACTTGATGTAGTTGCAACCACGTGTGGTCTTCGCCCCAGTGTTCACTTTCCGGTCGTCTTCGCCCCGAGTTTACTTTCCGGTGGTCTTCGCCCTAAGTTTAGGAATCAACTTTGTATTTTTTTATGTTTCTTTAAATATTATATATATTTATGTTTGCCTCGGCTGCGTCAGTATTAATTTGTAGAAACACGTATCTCTTTGCAGGGGTTGATGCGGCTAAAGAATGTAGGCTTACACAAATTATAATTTTTTACTTCACTCCATTTATTAATCCTTCACACGATTAAATAATACTTCACTGATATAGAAAGCTGTGGGATTATTTATTAATTACTTGCACTTTTCAACACGTAAACTTCATAATATTTTTCGCCGTAATGAATTTTCGTCTCACACTCAATACGTATTAAACTTCTCGAGGACGCGTTTCGCGCCCAGTTAGGAACGCTGTCTACTAGCAACTGACTTCTACCGCCTGAATTTGCAAATTTTTATCTATTTCAAGTCTCTGATTGGGTAATCCTACTCCAATAGAATAATTTAATTAAATTTTAGGTTTTCTGGTTGTTTATTGGCTGTTTATAGACTGTTTTAAAAAATTACATTATTGTTGCTCCAATAATTACTAGTAGCATTATTAAACTGTCCAATTCATTATTGCCTCAAGGTTACCTCATTGTTAGCAACTTTTGACCTATATTCTCACATCTCCTACATTATTAAATTACGTAATACATTCACATAACATTATTATACATGTATACAATAATATAAACATTAACACAATGGCTGTTACATACACTTTATATATTATATTGTACAAATATTACTTTAAGGCGGGCTGTTATTAAACTTTACATTATATAATTAGACTGAAATCATTTCAATGTTAAAAATACTGCCTCAAAATACATGTTTTGAGACTCCCTGAATCCAAAAAGAAGAAACACGTCCGTGTGTCTGTGAACAGTATATCTCAAGATCGAAAATTCAGTTAAATACAAAACTTGCTAATATTTAAGTTAAGCATGTTCCAAGAATGCGACGTGAAGGTTTTCAAGAAAATTCCCACTCTAAACTACCCTTTAGATGGAAAATTTCTCATTTTTTCTTCTCTCAAAAAAGTCTAACGATTATTATTAAAATACCACACATTTAAGACATTTCCACGATACTGAAATGTATATCCTGAATGTTCTAGGAATAGCCAGTGAGGTTCTCTTCATTCAGAAAGGAAGTTCTGAAAATATTCAGTTCTTTCCTGCTGTCATGGAAGGAGTATAGAATTTCCAGGCAGTATATAGCGACTACCTTTCAAACATCTGATTATCAATTCGTTTTGCTCTATCCCCCTTGCACCTTCAACGAAATGTGTAAACAAACTATTTGTATAAAATTTAAGCTGAATCTACATGAAGTAAATAGATAAATAAGCTTTCGTGAGAACAATTTGTGGAAGCTATATCAAAATATACGATACAGGGTAGACATAGTGTTGCGAGTGTACCGCAAGGCTATGTGTGTCCGTGTGACTGAGAATACCATAACTCAAACACGAAAAGTTGGTTTAATATCAAACTTGGTTTTAATTTCAGCATCTTTTAAGGATGTGACACGAATATGTTCAAAACATTCCCCCACCCCATGCTGCCATTAGATGGAAAACTATTCATGATTCTTTTATTTTCTCAAAAAATGATTAAGGATTTTGATTAAAATCGTTGATTGGATTGTGAAGCGGAAGGGATTCGACACCGATCCAGGAATGAAGATATTGTAACGACGCCCCACGAGGTGGTGCCCCGGAAGGGAGGGTTGAGGTGAATGGAGACACCGGCGGCCGGAACTAGGAGTGACTACAGTTGCCAGATTGAGACACTCCGGCAGACCGGGGACCCAGCACCACACAGGTCCAACGCTCCCAAGGGGCGGTCCTTAAACCCCTGTAACCAGCCGAAGGCCGAAGGACGGAGAAAGTTCACAGAGAGCATCTTTTTTCCCTGCCACGCTGCACCGAAACATCATCGCCACATTTAACCCTGAAACAGATCAAACGGAATGAAGGATGAATGAAATGATTAATGGAACAGAATGGAGGGACAGGAAATTCGGGGGATAAGGGAAACCACTTCAGCATTCGCCTGACGACCTGGGAAAACCTCCGACGAATAAAACCGGGAAGCGAGTCCTGGACCTTCCGAATGCGAGGCACAGACGTTATCGCCTGAGCTATCCCCATCGGTAAAATACGTAAATATATTTAAGATATTTTTGTAAAAAACTGAAATGCATATTCTTAGTTTTCTGGGAATAGCTCTGAACTTCTCTGCATTCTGAATGACATTTATATTATTGGTTAACCGCAACAATACACGGAGATAGACCAAAATCTTACTACACACAAAAATTGTGATCTCGATGAAGCACACAATTTGTGTGAAATAAAATTTACTTTTGGAATTAACTACGCATTTCCAAGGTATTCCTTATTATTGGTTAGAATTTCCAAATTTGTATACTTTTCTCAACTGGGAAGTCATTATTCATCTGGTTTTTGTTTGCTGTTTTTTTCGTAGTTATGCAAAGAGCATAGCATTTCAAAAACATCACATACCAACAAGATCTTTAAAATTTTGATTATCACTTTACCTACTTCAGTGGTGGCGAAAGGGCGACTCGCGAGGCACTGTGACTCGCAGACGCAACTCCTTTTCTAACCGTCTATTCATTTGTTTTCCATGTGCTGCTGAGTGGTGTAGTGCGTGTTGAATATTTGATGACTCGAAAGAGAGACATTTTCGTTACCTTTGACCTACAGCATCCTGCAACGAAATGCATAAATGAGAACTGAAAGTTTATCTTCATTAATAAGAAATAGAATATAGGCAAAGAAGATGGAATTTCAAAGCCATAAAATAGCAACACGCTTTTAAAAAAAATCTGATGTGTTATACTCACATGACTTTCTCTACTCTTGTATCCAAATATTTTTACAATCGCTTATTCTCCATATGCTTCATGCTAATCGAGATGTTAATCTTATTGCTAATTTTCTTGTAGGTGCAAGGGGAATATGGTAGGCTTTAAGCGATAGTCAAATATTTTAAGAGCTGGTTGCTATGTGGGTATTCCATTCTCTTTGCATTACCAGGACAAAAAATTGAATAACGAATTTGAGAAAAAGTATAAGTATTGGAAAATTTAAGGGAATAAATAGCAATATCTCGAAAATGGTTCACTCAACAAAAAAATGTATATAACATAAATTGTGTATTTTAACGCGATCTACATTTTTTGTGAAGCAAAATTTTATCTATCTCTTATGGTTTACCAGTTATGCAAAAGTCGTTTACAATGAAGAATACTTTTGGAGACATTCCCAGAAAATTCCAGATATACATTTCATTTGTCATGAAAATATTTTAAACATATGATATTTCAATCAAAATCGTTAGAGCCATTTTTGAGAGGATTAAAATTTTCAAAAAATGTTCCATGTAAAGGGTAATCTGGAGTGAGGGAAGATACTGAACCTAAATACCAAGTTTGGTGTTTATCCGACTGTTCGTTTCTGAGTTATGCTGTTCACAGACACACACACGGACATGTTTTCAAAACTGCTTTTTTGGATTCAGAGGGCCTCAAAACATATATTTCCTGTGAAATCTCGTTATTGAATTTTTGGACAGAATACAACACTTCCGCTTACTGTACGTAGTAGAGAAACTAAAAATTGACCATGCCTTTAGCCTAGTTTATTCTTCTTATACATATAACGAAATATGTAAGTATACAGTGAAATTTTATCTCGATTAACAAGAATTAGACAGAAAAATAAGCTGTTGTAAAAACAGTTTGTAGAAAAGTGAGTAGAGAAATCTTGTGAATCCAACACATCAGAACTTTTTACTGTATTACTTACCTATAGCAAGTATAGAGAAAGAATAAAATTAAATGACACCCAAAAATTAGTTAAGAAGATTTCTCTGGAAATGCGCGTATTGAAGTTCCTGAACGAAAACATTTTTAGAAAAAGGCCTGTGGTGTGTGTGTGTGTGTGTGTATGTGTGTGTGTGCGCGTGTACGTGTGTGTGAGAGAGAGAGAGAGAGAACAGCATTACTCAAAAAAGAAAAGTTGGTTAAATACAAAACTTGATATTTAAGTTTACAATCTTGCAAGGATGCGACAAGAAGCTTATAATAAAACCCTTTCATCTCAGACTACCTTTTACATGGATAAATTTTGTTATACCTACTTTGTGTTTCGAGATAAACACTTTCAGAAATAGTTTCCGTAGAACTCCTTAAAGCACGCAATTTATATCAACTATAGTTTTTATTGCCTTAACCATTTCTTTGTTATCGACCTGAACTTTCAAATACTTATATATAGGGTCTTTCAACAACAGAGTCCTATCTTTGAACTTAAATAAAACACGTTCTATAAATGATATAGGTTTATTTTTTTTTTTAGTGGAACAATAATTATTGCCATTAAGTGTGGAAGAGAACATCAGTTAAGTGACCGCCGTGACTTCGTTGGGTTGCGCGTATACGGCTGATCCAATTTTCAATGACAGAAGAACGTAAATTAGGTCCAACTTCACGAATAACACGCGTGATGTTATTCACAAGATCATTTACTGTTTCTGGCTTGTTGACATAAACTCGAGATTTAACATAACCCCACAGGAAGTAATCCAACGGCGTTAAATCACATGACCTCGGGGGCCAGTTATCATCACCACCACGGGAAATGATGAAAGCTCTGAACTTCTCCTTCAAAAGATGGTTGTTTCGAGAGCAGTATGACATGTGGCCCCATCTTGTTTCTGAGTTCCATAACATTCAATTGAGGCCAAACATAGTCCCGGTATCTTTCTCCATTGACAGTTAGAGCTTCTCCATCTTCATCTTGGAAAAAATATGGACCAATGATTCCACCATACCAAAATCCACACCGCGCAGTAACCTTTTGGGGATGAAATGGTCGTTCTTGAATCTGCGTTGGATTGCGATTGCTCCAAACGCGGCAATTTTGTTTGTTAATACAACCATCCATCCAAAAGTGGGCTTCGTCGCTGAAGATGATTTTTCGACAAAAATCCGGGTCAGCTTCCAATTGCTCCATAGCCCAGTCAGCGAATACACGCGCAATCTATGGTCGTTGAGCTTTAGTTCTTGAGCTAACACCATTTTGTAAGCGTGAAACCTGAAGTCCAGATGCAGAATTCGCCAAGTTGTGGTCGGCGAAAGGCCCAACTCTTGTGTTCGACGAGCAATTGATTTGTTTTCGTTCTCGCGTACACTCTCACGAATGGCGCCTATGTTTTCGTTGGAGCGCTTACGTCGATTATGTACAGGCGTTCTTTGATCACTGACAGAACCGCTTCTTTCAAATTTATCGATCAAACGCCGAATCGTTCTCTCGCAGGGATGATTATGCACACCGTAAACTTCAGCAATACACGGAAGGTTTGGCGAACAGATGATCCATTTTGATAATAAATTTTCACAATTTCTACGCGTTGCTGAATGTGTAACGTTCCATGGCTATTTGTCAATAACAACTGTAACCACATTAAAAAACTACTGCCGTAACTCAATAACAACGGCAGCTATCACATGTTAACGATAGGACACTCTTGTTGAAAGACCGTTTACTTTTCTCAAGTGGTAAGTGGCTGTTCGTTTTTATTTTCTATACCATGTATACAGTAGGTAGAGAAAGTATTGCTTTCCACCCTAAAAGTTCAATACCGCAATTTCACCGGAGGTACATGTTTTGAGTCCTCTGAATTCGAAAGAAGTGTTCATAGAAAAAATAAAGGTCCATATGTGTCTGTGTGTGCATGTGTTTGTGGGTGTATCTGCGAACAGCATAACTCAAAAACGAAAAGAAGGATATACACCAAACTCGATATTATTTCAGTGTCTTCCAACAAAATCCCATCAGCTCGAACTACACTTTAGATGAAAAATATTAGATATTTTCTATTTTCTCAAAATGGCTCTAATGAATTTGATTAAAATAACATTTTATACTATATATACCTAAAATATTTAGGATATTTGCATAGGAAATAAAACTTATCTTGAATTTTTTGGTAATACCTTGTGAAGTCTTCTTCATTCAGAAAGGATTTTGGATAACTTTGTATATAGGATAAACCGTAAGACATAGACCAAGATATACTGTAACGTATGGGACAAGTTAAGTTAAATTATTTTCCTAAAAATTACTTTTCTTTAGAATTTGGTTCATGTAAAGCTTATTTCTTGCATTCTTACTTCACATGGTGCAACACAGGATGCATGAGCTGGACATTCAGTGCCAGTCATATCCTGGTGATATTATGTGGGTGATGCCAACTCATAGAGTAGAGGTTATCTCTCCATATATGGAATGTCCTGTGTGGAGGCGTCTATCTATGATATAAAACCCCTTTCTTAAGTCTATGGGCATGGCAGTCTTGATAGGAACAACCCAGGTGCAGCCGGAGGCGCTGCCCAGATCAAAATTTACCCTTTGGGTATGGCAACCAGCGTAACATCTGTTCTGTCTTAAATACTTAATCCTAAAAATGGCTTGCTTGCTCACTGTCTGTGTGTCTACTCGTTTATTATATCAAATCTGTTATCCTTTTTGTTAATTGTGTCTTGCTATTCGGAGTTGCTCACCAACCCCTAATCCTGCTACACTCCCAAATGCACGTCCTCAACCCGCTTCAAATCTAAGGCGTGACATTAGTGGTGGAGGCGCCGAATTCTGCATTTTAATTATTCTTGCTAGAAATATGGTAAGATCTCGTACCTTTTCTACAATACTTCACCCCTATAATAGTTCACAGTATTGCTAATTTCTCAATTTGTTGGTACAAGTGAGCTTTAATTTGTTTCCTAAACTCTTTTTATATTATAGGTTTTCAAGTTACTTATCTATTTAAATCTATAAGTTGCAGTATTTTATTTATCTATTAATGCTTTGAATTGCTTGAATGCTTGATATTTTATGTTATTCTATAATGTTCACTCGAAATATGCAAAATAATTGTTAAACGCATTTGCATGTCCAAAATTCAGTTACGTTCTGGAAGGCACCTTCTTCCACCGAATCACCAGCCCCACCCTGAACTTCCTCCTGCTACCTCACACAATATTCCTTCGCCACCTATAATACCGCTTAACTTAACTTTTGTAGATACTCGAGAAAAGGTTACAATGCCTGACGTTAAGGACCCACCCTCAACCAACCCGGTTCCGCTAGCCTACCTTTTGCGCGATCATTTATAGACCCTGGTCAGTTTAAGACATTAAAAATGCAAATCGTTTAAACACACCATGTAATTCAAATAACTTTTCTTTTGTGTGTGTATGTGTGTGTGTGTGCCGTTTACCATTTCTGAGATATCCAGTAATATGCGTTTCAGTGCTTTAATGCTTTTGTCATTTTTATTTTCCCTACCACTTCCGCTTACTTATAGTAAGTAGAGGAAGTATTGCATTCCGCCCAAAAATACGATACACAGATATCACCAGAAATGCACGTTTGGGTACTCTCTGAATCCTATAAAAGTATTTTTAGAAAACGTTCCATGTATTGTGTGTGTGCTTGCGTGTATCTCAAATACACAGAGAAACAATGCATAGAGCAATTCATGGTTGCTAAAATGGTCACGACATACATGCAATAGAGAAGGTCGTGACCGGATCCTCCACATCCTCCCTACATTGGTCGATCACTAGAGGGACGACCAGCGGGTCAGGACGGCTAGTTTTTCTCTCCTCTGGAGCACGGAGAAATATTGTCCGTATTTTGTAGATCGTTCCTTCCAGCAGACGTTCAATGACTGCCTTCCTCCACATGTGTCTCGGCCGTACATTTTCTTGAACTAGAATATCTCCTTGGCGTTTGCCTTTGATCTTCCCTGGTCTTCAGACTTCATAGAAGCTCCTCAGTTGTAGGAGATATTTCTTTTGCCAATTGTTGGTAAGGTAGAATCAGACAACTGAAAAATTGAATTCCATCGCCGGGATTTGAACCACGGATCTCCCGGTTTACGCTAACCACTGAGCTACCATGGCAACATGCGTACGACATTAAATCTCCCAACTGATTCACATTTTTCCGGTAAACCACGAGGAGATCTCAAATTTTATTGAGATGACACCCCAATGACGATTTACAGTGTTGTAAGTACTTTAAGTTCCGGGTTCTACAGTTTCGATAGCTATTAGGTCAATTAATGGAATGAATTATTCCTCCACACAAGTTGTGTGTCGGACAAGGTTGGAAAGGTAGAATCAGACGATTGAAAAATTCAAGCCATCGCCGGGATTTGAAAAAGAACATGCGAGTCAGTTGGAGAATTTAATGTAGTACCGGCATGCTATTACGGTAGTTCAGTGGTTAGAGCAACCGGACGGAAACCGGGAGATCCGTGGTTAAAATTTCCGTGATGGCATTTAATTTTTCAGTCGTTCTGCTACTACCATTCCAACCTTGTCCAATATACGGCTTGCGTGGAGGAACCATTAATTCAATGGTTTGTAAGCTTCAGCCTCAGTAAGAATTCCTTTGCCACCTCCTACGTTAGCTCGAACATTTTGGGCTCTGGAGCAACTGATGTATCAACAGTCTTCTTTTAATCACGAAGTGCACTGGAGTGAGTGCTTCCGAGTCCTCGCCCCGAGTGATAGATTTTGATTTCAAGGCGACTTCAACGCTAACTAGAGTAGTATTCAATTGTTCCTCACTATATGGATTGCCCTAGCACCTTTCGTAAACAACGCTTTGTGGTGTCTATCGTTCTCTCCCATCAGCCTCTCCACAAGCCTCCCGAAGTACAATAAACTTCCAGATTATACCATTTTGGCGAGGAACTGTTGAGTGTTACAAGATGACAACGTCTATCAAACTTCAGTGAGCTCCACGTTTACGGCTTGAAATGTTTTGGCAGTGTCTGAGTAGATCGCGTGTGGTAAATCTCTACGACTAATTAATCGCTGCAGTGCCATGAGAAATTTGTAGTCATATCTGTGCATAATTCCAGATATAATGCTCATTGGTTACACAGGTGAAGAGGGTAATATATGCCTTATGCGTGTCTCGCCCAACCCTGATATAATGAAGGCCAGCAAAGTTTATCCCAGTGACTGGAAATGGACGTGACAGTTTCAAACGGTCGGCTGGCTGTGAGCTTCTACCTGCTGTCCTGGGTTGTTCAGAATTTTGCAGAGAAACCTGTGAAAACGTTTCGGATGGTTTGGTGACTTCTCAGGATCCAAAACTCATTTCAAAGTCCGGTCAAGACAACGCGAATTACAAGGTGGTGCAGTCGGATGTGTATGTCAGAAACAAGCAGTTCTGTAAAGCGATGGGAACCATCGAGGAGCAGTGGAAGATGTTCTTCTCTGCTACGAATAGAACACTGCAGTCTAGCCCACAAGCGAATGAATCCATCATCTAGGAAGAGGTTGAACCGTGCAATTCTCAAGCCCCTAGGAAGAGATAAGTTCTTCTGCGGGGTTCCAAGTTCGACCGCAAAGGCATCTCCTTGCACTATACTGATCAAATACAAGCGAGCAGCAAAGAGACCAGCAGCAGTTCATTCTCCTTTGGCCCTATCCTTCCCGCGGACGTTGTGCAAGTAGCGGAGAATCCACGCAATGGTACGAAGCAATTTCCAATATAAGCTGAATTTGGAGACATCAATAAGTCCGGTGGTTAAATTTGTAGTCGAAACTTCACAACTTTTCTTCTGGGAGTGTTCTCGTAGGGAAGATTCTGGATGCCCATTCCTTTTCATGTTGTCGGAGCCATGGTGGCTTATGCCACTAGATGTCCAAAATATGTATCTGGTTACCAATCATCCCCCTCTAAAGATGGTCAGCCGGATTTTTGTCTCCGGAGCAGTGTCTCTATTGTATATAATTTGTATGTTTCTGTATCTCAGAGATCCGATAGAAAACAAAGGTCTTCCATTTCTCAAATCACTTCTTATCCACCCCAAAGTCACCATCTGTTCAAAGTGTTGCGTAATATATTTCGCCACCTGTAGCTGTATAAAAGTAGTACAGCAATCTGTTCTCATCAGCATGCTGGAAGTTCTAGTCGCTGCAGAGTTATCTTTTGAGAGGACAGTCTGTTTTGCTATAGACTAAATGTACCTGAGTATCTTCTTCTTTGACTGTGCGAGTGTAAAGGGCTGCCACCTCGTATGCCTCCTCAGAGGCGTCACAAAATACGTGTATGCTGAAGCTGTTCCTTATCCTTAATGTCTATCCATCTCGGAAAACTATGTAAAACTATGACAGATAAGAGAGGCTTGATGTCAAAGCACACCAGCGAGTAGTGAGATTACTTGGTAAAAGTTCATCCCAAGATAGTCCTCTGGTCCACGTGTCTTGAAGTAGAATCTTCCCCACAAAGGATAGGGGCATCGGAAGTCCCAAGGGATCGTAAAAGTTAGCAGTGGTTCGCAGCAAAATTCTTTTACTGACGTTGTTCCTTCACTTTATGAACTCCAATGAGAACCTATCACTACCAGTAATCCAATAGACTCGTAATACATGTACAGCGGGCAATATTTGCCGTTCTTCAGTCTCCTATGTTTCAGTTCGCTGTAAAGAACTGATAGCCCATATTGCCATTGGGAGCTTAATTATTTTCATCAGAGATATAAGCTCGGAATAAAGGCTAGTTACATTGTTTTCATCTTGAGTGCCTGCAGCAAACTCGTCCATAAACATGTTTTCATCTGTAAGTGATGCTGCAATGGGAAACTGATATTTGTAGTTGATTCCTAACTCTTTCACTGCAGCCAGCAGTAAAACATGGGCTGCAGGTGAGTCTGAACGAAAGGCGTTGAAAGCAATAAATAGCTCTTTCTTTGGTCGTAAGTAGTTCCCCGAGGTCATTTTTGATGACACCGTACCAGAAAAATCCGGGTATATTTCTGTCATCCCGATGAAGCACTAGCTGTGAAAAGACCAGGGCAATGTCCACAACAGGATGCATACGAAATCGCATAAGCATTGCGGTTATTTCAGGAAATAAGTTGGGACTCATTTCCAATATGTCGTTTAGGGAGAGTGCATTTCTTTCGTGCGAAAAGCCGTCAAACGTAATGCGTCATTGATGGCGCCTTTTTTATTATTATATGGTGGGGCAAGTAAAATGCTTCGGATTATTCCACAGAAGAGGCTCTATGTTACCCTTTGCATCCTCTGTCTTTCATATGTTAGTCTAAGATCCTCGTGCTTCTGGAGTCTCTTTTCTAAGGCATCAAAACGCCTTTATGCATTGCAGTTGTTGCTCGGGAAGCTATGTGAGGTCTTTAGGGGAGACGGACGACGCTTTAAGGAGCAGGAAGTGCAGAACTCCATAAGTCTGTGTTTCTTGATCAGTCTTGCTCTGCGTTATACCTATTGTTTCTACGTCCCAGAAACTTTGCAAGGTATCATCATCACACATTGGTTGGCTATGAACTATATTAATGAAGTTGATTGTGGTATTCTTCACTAGTATTTCGGAACGATTTCCACTCAGTATCCATACAAAGTGCGATGGTAGCAACACAACAGATGCTGGAATGAGTATAGGTGATGCGTCCTTGACGATCTTGCAATATTTGTTTGCGCCTCTGAACATCTCATTTGAATAAGTTTTCAGATTCAACAGTGGGACTGCTAACCTCAGTTTATCTGTCTGTCCAATGAGATGTAAGTCTCGCAGAACTGTAAGATGATGACAATGAGAGAAGCAGGTTCCTCTCGAAAACAACAAGAGGGATCTGAGCGTTTTTACATAAGCCCTTTGCGTTTAGGCGGACGAGCTGACGTAGGTCTGATGTCGTAGTGGAAGTCTCGAAGGATCAGTTCTAAGTGACTTGTTGGTCCGATTTCTAGCTGTAACTCCTCTATTAAATGTAGACAAACCTAACTGGCTGCCTCCATCCAGCACGCAACGAGTAAGCTTGCTTAAGCCGGCCGGTCATGTGACACGTATAAGTGCAGTCTGTAGGTAAGTAAAATCCGTAGGTGCTATGCCAATATTCCCAAAAGAAGTGTTGGTCGTTGAAGACAAGTGAGAATACGGATGCTCCCAGTGCTCCCGGGTTGCAGCACCAAATTATGTCATGGATGGGAATAAATAACTTATTTTCTTTTCAAGTCACTTTTCAATACTCGTGGGCTATGCAACCTTATTTTATGTGTATCTTAGATATAGAAAGCAATAATGCATACACTAACAGAGAGAAACGGTACATAGAGCATACATTCATGGTTGCTGGAATCGTTACGTCATACACGTAGTATAGAGGGTCGTGACTGGATCCTCTACATAACCTAATCTGGCCTCAACATAAACTAACACAATCTAAACTAGCTGTCATCTAACCTAGAATAACATCATATAACCTAACCGAACACAACGCGATGCATCTAATTTAAGCTAACATGATCCCAACCTAAGCTGGCATCTAACCTAACCTAATACAATCTAAGCTACCTTGTCTAACAACATTTGACCCAACCTAACCTTGCCTGGCACCTCTAAACTACCTGTTCTCACACTATCTGACCTCAACCTAGCCTATTCTAAACTACCTTCATACCTTAAGCTAATTTCACCTAAAGTCAAACCTAACCCGACACCATCTACCTGGTCTGACACCATCTGAGCTCTACCTACTGTAACCTAAGCTAATCTGACACCAACTAAACTAACCTAACGTAACGCACAGCTAGATTTTATTTTGAAGTATGACTATAACAAGGTAATAAAGAGGGACACCCCGCTCACCTCGACTCAACTTATGGCTGCAACCCCTGGGAGCAGGCATCTGCGCTATCTATCCGACACTGACTGACACTGCAGAGCCCACCTGAAACAGGAAAGGGGAAACGAAATGAGAGGGAATTAGGGTGCAAGAAATTGGTGGTAGAAGACTAATCACTCCAGCATTCGCCTAGTGACCGAAGGAACCACGAAAAAACATGGTTAGAGTGGTCGACCGACGGGATTCGAACCCGGACCTCCCGAATGCGGCGCTCACACGTTATCGCAGAGCCACCTAGCTCGGTATATTTTGAAGTCACTTTTGTGTCTTATTCAGATTTTAAGTTAGTTCGTGGCATTTTAGATCTCATTTCAATTTACATAGAAATGTTTAGTGTTTTATTATTGTTATTTTGTGTTTCATGTAGGTTTATTGATTGGGGTTTCTCCTCTTTTATTGGACCTGAGACCAGCACTAGAAGGACTCCTAGAGGCAGAAGTGCCACCTTCCTAACTCCTTTCCTTGTTTCTTCATGATGTACCTTGTGTGTGAGTGATAGTTGGGTAAAATACCTTTTTCTACACGTAAGCTCACGGATAAAAACAATATCTTAAGGTCCATGTAACATTCTCTTGTGCACTGTTAACATGCCATAATGTCCACAAGCATATATAGAATTAAATATGGAGGTAGGTTGAGTTCAGTTAGTGTTAGGTGAGTTCAGTCAGGTAGCTCAGATGGTGTCATGTTAGGTTTGATGTCAGGTTCGTTTAGGTTAGCTTACATGTTTTCAGTTTAGGTTAGGTTGTGAGGTGGTGTGAGACCAGGTAGCTTAGATGTTGTCAGGTTAGATTAAGTTGAAACCGGATTAGCTTAGGTTAAGTTAGGTAAGGTTAGGGTAGGTAGTTTTAGGTTGTTACATTATATTATTTGGAGGTCAGATTAGATTATGTTACGCCAGGCTATGCTAGGTTAGAAGGGGTTACGTTAGATTAGGAAAGGTTGTATGGTGCCATACCAGATAGCTTGGATGGTGACAGGTTTGGTTAGGTTAGTTGAGACCATTTTAGCTTAGGTTTTAGGTTAAATCAGGTTGAATTCAGGCTTAGGTTAGAATTTTAGATGAAGTCCGGTTGAACCTAGCCATTGCTCAGTTAAGCTATATGGTGTTATGCCAGGTTGCCTTATAAGCTTTAGGTTAGGTTTTAGACGATGTCAGGTTAGGTTAGGTTAGATTAGATGCATTCATTAAGGAAATCTCTTACGTTATACATCATACATACGTCGTACATCAAGCATCATACACCATTCATAATACATGCGTCACACACATTTATCGTATAAACATTTTAGATTACACACCAGATATCGTACACCTGTCGTATCATTAATCAAACTAATCATAAATAGTACATATATCTCTATCCTCCTCCCGTATGAGCGCTAAATTGTTCACAGAGGCTCCCTCCCACACCTTCAGTTACCCTTTTTCAATATTCTCTCCTCATATTATTTATCTTCCTCCTTTGCTCCTTTTTACCCAGATTTTGGTCTGTCTTATTATACCTACTGTCAAGCAGTTGAATAGAGGATGGAAAAGAAGCTTTGGCGGAAAGAAGAAACATCTGTAGATATTTGAACAAAGTACTAAGGAAGAGATAAATGAAGTAATTTTTTGATGTGGTATGTATAATGCGGAAACTTTCACTTTGCGACGGAGCAAAATGATTGGAAGCATTATAACTATGGATATGGTAAAGAATGGAACTTATAAAACGGAAGAACTATGGTGAAATGGTAGTGTGATAGAAACGGTGAGTCAGGGAGCATTGCTGAAACTGATCAAGAAGAGTAAAATAAATTAGCAGGCACGCTAGATGAAATGAAACTGCTTGCTAAGAGAGCTGGTAGGACTGGTGAATAGGGAAAGCCTTTGTGGCAGCGAAAGATACACCGGAGGATAGACAATTTTAAAATAAGTTGTTTACATGACACATAAAGAGGAACGAATAAAGGATATTGCGTTTATAGAGAAGGCGGGCTAAAAAAACAGACCATCAACCAAACGGACGATGGACCGATCAATCCCGAAATTGTAAATCTGCATTGAGTGAATACAGAAAGCGTACCTAAAATCTGTGCAATAACTGTGTAGTTAAATGTTCCCAAGTGTCATTTCCATATGTAGGGATGCTGAATACATTAATTTAGAAACGATACCAAATGAGCTAACGGATGCGTTTAGCGGATAAATAATACTGTGAATGACCTGTGGAGTAATTAGATTGATTCTTGACACAGTCCAACAAAAAGGGAATCAAACAGTCAAATAAAACGAAAACCATGGGCGTATTGGTTTTCTGTGCCCATGGTTGTATCATGGCTTGAAGGGACGTCATTTAAAAGTGTTTAAATGTAACAGCCTCACATTTTGGTACACTGACGACGCTAACTTGATTCTGGCAGTTCCTGGCGTACATTAATGAGCATACTACCTGTCTGGAGAATAAGTGCAGTGAAAGCTACGTAGAAACATTACAGACAGGCGGTATTACGTCATCATTCTCAGTGCATAGCATGTACAGGACTGCAGTAAGGAAATGCTGCAGTTGAGTCTGCTAATCACACGGGATGAGTTTGTAAACCAGTCAAAATGCAAACACCGCCACAAGAAGTCATACGCTGACAAAGTAGACATTCAGCCACTTGTGGATTAAGGAGTGTTTTATTAGTTATAAGAGAAACAGCATGTTAAATCTGTAGTGGACCGTTTAGTGTATTCCTATTTACGTACGTTCAGTTGATGTATTGATGGTCAGACTGTATTGCACTCTCGTTCGGGCGTTATCTCTCCTGTCTAAGCACGCTAGTGATCTCGCCTAAAAACGGCATTTTTTGTCAAACAGGTAGTACTTATTATTATTATTATTATTATTATTATTATTATTATTATTATTATTATTATTATTATTATTATTATTATTATTATTATTTATTAAAATAGACTAAATTTACTTTGCACACATCTATCAGGTGTGTGAAATAAGTGCTTTCTTTCACTGATAGGAACAATTCTGATAAAACTTTATTAGTAATGGTTCCTTCAATTGTCTTCAGTTTTAAAAAAATATGAACTAAAGACATTTCTTTGAATTTTTTAATGATCTATAGTAGTGTTCTGGTCAGCCGCATTCGAAATGCCAAAGGTGCATTTAAATCCTATCAGCTTCTGAGCCAAGCAAGGCGATAGGCATATTCGCAGAGCTCGGGGGGGGACGTAAAAACAAATGGAAGCCAAATAGGAAGTCAAACGCCTTTATGGCTGTGGAAGAAATGTCGTTCTCCTATTCAATCTGAATCCATGCGACTTTGTTCTTGTAGTATTATAGTTAAATATGAATGAAAATGTGATTACAAAACACATTCAGAATGTTGCCTTGTTTGGATTTCAGGAAAGACCCTTGTTGCACTTTCACTTCCACTGTATAAAAACCATCAAAACTAAAATGTAAAAACTTACATCACGACGTTCGTTTATCCTTATACTCTAACCTACTGACGTCATTAATGCCAATCACTATACCCCACTCTAAATAGTTGGAGTACTTAATATAAAATATGCCCTTTATTAAATTATTAATCTTTAGCGCAGTGACATTACATTTGCATTTAGCAGCATTTGATGTTTTAGTGCAGTATTAGCAGTGTGTATATTAAACACTAGTGAGTTTGCTTCTAAATATTGACAAAGTAGCTGAGAAAACTCGTGTATACATTTGAAATATAACTCAACTTCAAAAGAAAATGTACAAAGTTGTGTAAAATATTGCAATTGTAACTTAGCAGCATCTATCAGGTATGAATCTGCTACATTCTGGTTATATTGGATAAATAATGGTGCAATAAATCAACGAATTTATAAATGTCATTAAGATAAACAAAACTTATTTAAACTCTTTTGGCCAGTAAGATTGCTGTGTGCCAGCTTATGAATTTCTGTTACTAGCAAACCTTAAAGGTTTAATTTTTCAATTTTGCACAGTTATCGTTAAATAATAATTGGAAATTAAAACATTATCATCAATAACTGCGACTTTAGCACTAATATTACTTTCTCTGTTATTTACCTGTAGTAAGTATATGAATATTGCATTCCACCCAAAAGTTCAATAACCAGATTTCACCGGCAATACGAATTTTGAGACTTCCTGAACAAACAAAAAATGCCGTTTAGAAAAAGATCTGTCTGTCTGTATCTCTGAACATCATAACTCAAAAAATGAAAGCCGATTAAGCATGAAACTTCGTATTTAGGTTCAACATCTTCCAAGGATGCGACAGGAAGACTTTCGAGAAAACCTTCCCATCCCGAACTACCTTACATGAAAAATGTTTCGTTGCTTTTTACTTTCTCAAAAATGCCTATAATGATTTTGATTAGAATACACTATGTTTAACATATTTTCATGGTGATATTTATATCTTGAATTTTCTGGAAATAACTGTGAAGTTATTACTTTCTCTACCACGTATAGTAAGAAGGGGAAGTGTTGTATTCCATCCAAAAATTCGATACCGAGGTTTCACCGGAAATACATGTTTTGAGACCCCCTGAATCCAAAAAAAGCCTTTTTGGAAACATGTCCGTGTGTGTGTGTGTCTGTGTGTGTGTGTGTCTGTCTGTCTGTGTGTGTCTGTGAACAGCATAACTCAGAAACAAACAGTCGGATAAACACCAAACTTGCTATTTAGGTCCAGTATCTTCCAGAGATGCGGCACGAACGTTTTCAAGAAAATCCCCCCAACCCAGTACATGAAACCTTTTTAGAAAATTTTAATTTTCTCAAAAATGGCTCTAACGATTTTGATTAAAATATTATATGTTTAAATTATTTTCATGACAAATGAAATGTATATATTGAATTTTCTGGGAATGTCTCCAAAAGTATACTTCATTGTGAACGACTTTTGCATAACTGGTAAACCATAAGAGGTAGACAAAATTGTACTACACAAAAAATGTAGATCGCGTTAAAATACACAATTTATGTCATATACCTTTTTTTGTTGAGTGAACCATTTTCGAGATATTGCTGGTTATTCCCTTAAATTTTCCAATACTTATACTTTTTCTCAAATGGGAATTCGTTATTCATATTTTTGTCCTTGTAATGCAAAGAGAATGAATGCTCCACATAGCAACCAGCTGTTAAAATATTTGACTATCGCTTAAAGCCTACCAATTCCCCTTGCACCTACAAAAAAATTAGCAATAAGATTAACATCTCGATATCTCGATTAACATGAAGCATACGGAGAATAAGCGTTTTTAAAAATAGTTTTACAAGAGTAGAGAAAGTCATGTGAGTGTAACACATCAGATTTGTTTTATTTTGAATGATTTTGTATAATTGGTAAACCGTAAGAAATAGACAAAATCTTACTACAAAATAAATGTAGATCTTGTTAAAGCATACAGTTTATGTCAAATAGACTTTTTGTGGCGTTAACATTTCCGAGATATTTTTTTTATTGGTTTGGATTTTCAAGTACTTATACTGCTTACATTCCCTACTGCTTTTCTCTACATACCGTGTATATGTCTTTGAAGAGTATAACTCTAACAAAAAAAACAAAAAGGTCTGTTAAATACCAAACTTGGCATTTAAGCTCAATTTTGTTTCCAGGTATGGTACACAAAGGTCTTCAGAATACAATTCCAACCCAAACTACTCTTTTCATGTACATTTTTTCGATATGTTTTTATTTTCTCAAGAATAGCTCTAATGATTTTGATTACGATGCCATATCTTTAAGCTATTTACGTAACAAATAATACGTATATCACAATTGTTTTGGGAATAGCCTGTGAAGTCATTTGTAAAGAATTTTATATAATTTTGAATAACTGGTAAAGAAAGAAGTAGACAGAAATAGACAGAATAGACGATAAGAAATAGACAGAAACTTACCCCGCAGAATGTGCAGAAGTCTTTAAAACAGGCAATTTATTTCAAATAACATTTTGAGACATTTCCGAGTTGATAAAGCATTGAAAAATTCAAAGTGCTGTGGCTATACATTTGTTTCTCGCGATAGCATAGAAAGAGTATGAAATTTCAAGGCCATCTTATAGTGAAACACTTTTAACCTCGTGACTATTGATTCGGTTTCGTGTATCCCCCCTTGTGCCTGCAATAAAAAATATACTGAAACAATTTCTGCATCAGTTTGTCTCGATTAACTTGAACTAGAAAAATAAGTTTACTTAAGAATATTTTAGGAGCTATATATAAATAAAAGTAGTAGATAGAGAAAAGCGTATGAAGTTAACACATCATATTTCTAGTAAATGATCCATCTGTATGCCCATGGACAGCATAACTCAAAAAAGAAAAATCGGTTAAATCCCAAACTTCATATCTAAGTTCGTCTTTCAAGGATGGACACATAGATTTTCTATACTGCACTTTACATGAAGTATTTTCGTTATTTTTATTCCAAAAAAAGCTCTAACGATTTTTATTGAAAAAGCATACGTTTAAGAGACTTGCATGACAAATAGAATGTGTATCTTGAATTTGCTAGGAGTATGCTCTGAAGTCATCATTCGGAATGAGTTTTGTATTACTTGTAAACCGTAAGAGATAGACAAAAACTGCAGATGACGTTAAAACATACAATTTATATCAACTAAACTTTTTGTTGCTATAAACCTTTCCGAGATATTCTTTATTATTGGTTTGAATTGGTTTTTGTTTCACACTTTTTCAAACCGCCAAGTCACTATTGGTTCTTTTTTACTGACTCTACCACATATGTTAAGCAGGGGAAGTATTGTATTCCATACAAAAATTATATACTGAGATTTCACTGGAAATAGAAGTTTTGAAGCATTTTTAGAAAAAAGATTCGCGTGTGCGTGAACAGCATAACTCAAAAACGAAAAGCCGGATAAACACCAAAGTTGGTATTTAAGCTTAATATCCTCCGTAGATTGAATACGAACATTTTAAAGAAACTCCCCCATTGCAAACTAATCTTAACATTGAAAATTTTTGACATTTTTGGTTTTCTAAAAAATGGCTCTAAAGATTTTGATTAAAATATATATTAACATTTTACATGAAAACAAAATACACATATATCTTGAATTTTCTGGGAATAGCCTGCGAAGTCCTCTTCATTCGAAAGGAATTTTGTATAATCCTATATAACTGGTAAACATTAAAGGATGGGGAAAAAACCTACTTCACAAAAAATGTAGATACCTTTAAAACACACAATTTATTTTAAAAACTTTTTTGTGGCATCAGCCATTTCCGAGATATCCATTATTAATGTTTCGAATGGTTCAATACTTAGCCATTCTGTTAAAGTCCTGTCGATTTTCAATTGTTTCTTGCGATGTCATGGAAATAGTATGGAATTTTAAGGCCAGAGTATAGGTCCAGTTTTAAGCATCTGACTATCGCTATTCCCTGTGTACATATCTATAACAAAATGTGGAATGAAGCTATTTCCGGAAAGGTTTATCTCGATTAAAATGAAATACATAAGAAAATAAACTTTCGTAATAATAATTTGTTTACTCGCTAATAAACATAGAGAAACACATGTGAATGTAACACATCATATTTTTACTCTGTTCATGCAAAGAGAACGCATCTCGCACACATTACATAGTGATGGATTTGACTATCGCTTAATAAGCCTACTGTATTTTACTTGTACCTGCAAAGAAACGTAATAAAAACTCTGCAAATGCTTATCCCGATTAATATGAAGAAGATTAAGAAATAAGGTTTTGCAAGAATAGCTTATAGAAGCTATACAAAAGTAATAGATAATGTCTAGAGAAATATATATGAATGTTACACATCAAATCGTTTCAGTGTTGTATTTGCGGTGAAATCTCAATATCAAATTTTCGAAAGGAATCGTATACTTCCTGTACTTAGCAAATTAAACTACAGTAAAAGTGAAAATATTGATTTTGTGTTTAGTGACCTCAAAACATGCATTTTCGGCAAAGTTCTTAAAATCGATTTTTCGAGTAGTATACAATACTTTTGTTACCTGTAAAGCTAACGGTAGAGAAAGTGAATTGTGTGCCCTCAAGAAAGTGTATTTGTATTAAAACCCCAATACCTATAAAATTTTCGGGTTGAGCATGCTTCCTATGTATCCAAGATGAGCACGAGCATTTGCTTGTTTTGTTTGTTTTCGGGATGAAGATTTCAAAATTATTATTGTCTGTGAACTTGGAATATCGAATTTTTGGTTGGTATACTTCTTCTACATACCAAGGTAAGCAATTGAGCTAGTAAAAAGGTCATTTTTACTTTCTCTATTACGTACAGTAATTAGGGGAAGTGTTGTATTCCACTCAAAAATTCGATACCGAGATTTCACCGGAAATACATGTTTTGAGGCCCCCTTAATCCAAAAAAAGCATTTTTGGAAACATGTCCGTGTGTGTGTGTGTGTGTCTGTCTGTCTGTGTACAACATAACTCAGAAACGAACAGTCGGATAAACACCAAACTTGCTATTTAGGTCCAGTATCTTCCAGAGATGCGGCACGAACGTTTTCAAGAAAATCCCCCCAACCCAGTACATGAAACCTTTTTAGAAAATTTTAATTTTCTCAAAAATGGCTCTAACGATTTTGATTAAAATATTATATGTTTAAATTATTTTCATGACAAATGAAATGTATATATTGAATTTTCTGGGAATGTCTCCAAAAGCATTCTTCATTGTGAACGACTTTTGCATAACTGGTAAACCATAAGAGGTAGACAAAATTGTACTACACAAAAAATGTAGATCGCGTTAAAATACACAATTTATGTCATATACCTTTTTTTTTGTTGAGTGAACCATTTTCGAGATATTGCTTGTTATTCCCTTAAATTTTCCAATACTTATTTTCTCAAATGGGAATTCGTTATTCATTTTTTTGTCTTTGATATGCAAAGAGTATTAATCTGTGGCAAAGGGAATGGTGTTGCACCTAGCAACCAGCTATTAAGAGATATGTATGTGCTTAAAACCTACTGTATTTCCAAATTGCCCTTGTAAATATATATTCCCCTTACATCTACAAGAAAATTAGCAATAAGATACAGTCTGCAAATGTTTATCTTGATTAACATGAAGTAGATGGAGAATAAGCGTTTGTAAAAATAGTTTGTACAAGAGTAGAGAAAGTCATGTGAGTGTAACACATCAGATTTTTTGGGTTCGAGACTTCAAAATATGTATTTTCGGTAAAATCAGAATATAGATTCAGGTCGAATACAATATTCCTCTGGATACCAAGCTAAGATGTAGAGCAAATAAAAATGCTCTTTGGCAGGGGAGTACAATATCGACACGGAAGGGACTCATGAACGGGAAGTCTGTGCTTCAAATCCCGCCAGGACCGTCCTCTCTGACTGCGATTTTTTCCA
The DNA here is from genome assembly GCA_030765065.1 of Deroplatys truncata. Lineage (NCBI taxonomy): Eukaryota > Metazoa > Arthropoda > Insecta > Mantodea > Mantidae > Deroplatys > Deroplatys truncata. The sequence continues at coordinate 215,786,386 of CM060978.1, forward strand.
GATATACCTCACTCCTCATAGCTGGCAAATGCCAGGGAGGTAGCCTAAACTTAGGCCTGAATTTTCTTCCAAAATTTCCTTTCACAATTATCATTTCATTTCATGTATCGACAACTACCTATGGTGCCGTATGCGGCAAGATCGGGTGTTAAACATTACCTAAAAAGGGGATACTATGGACTAAAGCTTGTTTTCCTGTAGAATCTCAACATCAACATTTTCGGGTGGACTACAGTATTTCTTACCGAGCGAGATGGCTCCGTGGTTACATGTGAGACTTGCATTCCGAAAGTCCTGAGTTCGATTTCCATTGGGCGACCACTCTGTCCATGGATTTTTTCGCGGTTTTCCCGGTCGGTAAACCAATACTGGAGTGGTTCTCCTTCTACCAGGAATTTCCTATCCATTTCCTTTCATTTGCGACAGCGGTTGGTGTGTTGCGGCAGGACGGTAGAATTTGCGGTCTGGAAAGATTTCTCTCTGACGTTTGGTGGGACTGCTGGGGACTCCTTCCTACCTCGGGAACCCTGGGAAATGCGGGCCCCATAAATTGGCAATATATCCTATAAGATACATCCACTTTTGAATTTCCTACCAAGAAAAATATGCACGGTAACTGGTAGTGAGCATAATCCCTGGCTAGATGGCACTCTAAAGTTACTGTCTAAAACTTGCTGCCCTCCCGTGATGCGAGTCTTAACTGCATAGTGAAGATATGGCCTAACAAGACCTAAAAATGGCTGCTCAAATACTTCAACCATGTGCTTCCCAGGTAAGTAAATATATTGTTTTGGAATAAATCTGTCTGGAACTGTGTATATAAATTGTGGAATTACATTTGAATCCTCATTCTTTTATAACATATATTTGTATGTTGCTTTTATAAGCATACAGTGTATCCCTGAAGATACATCACCAAGACTTCGGATGAAGATATGACAATCTCGAATTCCTTCTTTTCGCAATATATGTAGGAAATGGGTATTTATTACCATTATGCTTTGTTTACAGTCCTTTAGAGTAACAAATTTATGTTTTAAAATTAATATTTTTTAGAAAACTTCATATCAAGGGCAGAAAAAATAATGTCATGGCAGTGCTGCCCAAACATAGCGCGGAATGCGATATTGAAGACGTGACAGTGAGAGTATAGCCTGTTTTTCATCCTCTGGTGAGTTACTTTTGGAATTAACTGTTGTTGAAGCTGCCACAGAAGAGATGGTCAACCATGACAAATAACTGTTGCGTGTAGAAAGTGTAATGTAAAATTGTGCTTTGTAGATAAAGGCAATTGTTTCCTATCATAACACAGTAAATAAATAACATCAATAAGCATTTGCTCACTGAGTGTGAATTTAGATTCTTTTTCACATTTTTATACATATGTTGATACAATGTATTGTTTATATTGCTTTGTTCATTGCCCTATTCTTGGCAATGTATCTTGTAGGATAGAATAAACAATTAGTAAACAAAGTTCTTTTTTACTTTCTCTACTACGTATAGTAAGTAGGGGAAGTATTGTATTCCACCCAAACATTCGATACCGAGATTTCACGGAAATAAATGTTTTGAGGTCCCCTGAATCCAAAAAAAAAAACATTTTTGGAAACGTCCGTGTGTGTGTCTGTTAACAACATAACTCAGAAACGAACAGTCAGATAAACACCAAACTTGGAATTTGGATTCAGTATCTTCCAGAGATACGACATAAAGGTTTTCAAGAAAATCCCCCCCCACCTCAGATTATCCTTTACATGGAACATTTTTCAAAAATTTTAATTTTCTCAAAAACGGCTCTGACGATTCTGATTAAAATATCATATGTTTAAGATATTTTTATGACAAATGAAATGTATATCTCGAATTTTCTGCGACTGTCTCCAAAAGTATTCTTCATTGTGAACGACTTTTGCATAACTGGTGAACCATAAGAGGTAGACAAAACTTTACTGCACAAAAACTGTAGATCGCGTTAAAATACACAATTTATGTCATATACATTTTTTTTGTTGAGTGAACCATTTTCGAGATATTGATTGTTATTCCCTTAAATTTTCCAATATTTATACTTTTTCTCAAATGGGAATTCGTTATTCATTTTTTATGTCCTGGACAAGCAAGGAGAATGGGATATTCCACATAGCAACCAGCTCTTAAAATATTTGACTATCGCTTAAATCCTACCAATTCCCCTTGCATCTACAAGAAAATTAGCAATAAGATTAACATCTCGATTAACATGAAGCAATGGAGAATAAGCGTGTGTAAAAATAGTTTGTACAAGAGTAGAGAAAGTCATGTGAGTGTAACAAATCAGAATTTTTTTTGTTGCATTTATGATTTCTTTATCACCTTTTCCTTTGCTTTTATACTTTTTCTTTTGTTATTACTATAGTTTTGCCAAGTTAAGGGCTAAGCGGAGCTAGCCGACGTCAGAATTGGCACCATGCTGAAATCGTTCGGGACCCCGTGCTTGCTAGCACATGTATATCGCCGTCCATATCTGGTCTCTCTTCGGGTCTCCCCTGGGAGGAAGGGATGAATAGGTCACGTTGGAAGAGTCATTGTGGCCTACTTGCGATGCTGTGCTTCAGTTACTGGAAAGACCATCTGCCTGCTTTTAACAATTCTTCTAGATATGAAGTTAATTTTGCTGCTCGGATTCAGCTGACCTCAAAACGCGTACTGCCGCCAAAATGTAAATATCGGACACAATACTTTAGACATAGGGAAGATGTTTGCCTTATATACCCCGCAAAGCCCGGATTCCAATGTCATATGGTTGGAGTTGTCTGGATAAATGTTTTATTCTGGATGTTTCGTACGAATGTTCGGATAACACTAAGCTCAATGAACCTGGGATATTTGAGCATCTGTTACGCTCATTTCATTGGCTTACCATTCCATATGACCTGCTCAGTAAAAGGATGTTTAAAGAAGGACTGAATTAAAAATGTACTGTCTATTTTGCTTAACATTTTGTAAGACCTTGGATCGTGCGTAATAATGGTGAAAACCGGAACAGTATAGACTTACCGTTCAGGATCTGCAGAGTATTTTCCATACCGGCAGCGCACTGTGGTGATGCATGCGGCTAGCCAGCATTCTTGAAGCAGCTATTCTCCTGCCGGAGCAGCTGATCAGTCATAGCTTTAAGTTTCAATAGCAATGTATATTCACTGTAGTGCCTTGAATATCCATGCTTTAAAGTTTCACTTCTTTGAACTCGTCTCGTTATTTACGTATTTTCTTTTTTTTGCGACGTTTTCTCCCAAAGATAATCCAAACCGTGAGAAGCACCGGTCTTCCATTTCCTTTTTATCACATTTAATTTTCTGGCGTGAGCCAATATTATGATCGTACCTCCTGGTATAGCATACTCGTATTGAAATTTGTGTTCATTTACTTCACTCACTATTTATGTAACAAGGTTCTGTTTCCACTCATAAGTTTTTTCTCATACTTCTTTTTATAAAACCCATTCTACAACAGATTTAGAATATTCCGCGGTACTGACCACTACATCTTACTCTTGGTGAAATGATCTGATATACAGGCTTAGAAATGAAAAATGTGTACTTCGGCGCTCATTGTGATATGACTCAAGGCTTTCTGTGTGATGAAAATGATTGCTAGACGTAATGTCAATTAAGCATCTTGCATTATTTATGATACTGCATAAGTCATTGTATTCTGTGGAATTCTTACATAGCCAGTTCGTGTATTCAACTTTTTCTTCACTCAACACACCATGAGTACGTGAATGAAATTTCTCAAAACCTACTCAATTATGGACACTTGTAATGTGATTTAAAATTGACGTGTACTTTTCCTTTAGGAGTACACTATCACTTTCACAAGTAGCAAATGCCCACTATAGATGAGTATACATAGAATGCTTTCACTCATAAAGAACCGATGATCTTAGAATCTTACTAAACATTTTCATACGAGATTTAGCAAGAAGCCACACATAAAATTCAGCTATATGTGCGGAAATTTACTTTTCATCAAAGCTCTACTACCGTGTGTTTGTCTCTCAGGACAAGTTTTATGGGCCGGTTTTCATTCACAGAACCCGGTATATTTTCGCAAGCAGCTTTCTCAATATCACCACTTAAGTTTCATACCCTAATTACTGACGGAAAATATAAATTATTAAATAAAGAAATGATGGTAAGTTAAAGAAATTATTACAATAAATAATTTGCATATATTAAATGAATGTATAATGTAATAAGCTTGAGTTAAAAGATTTGTCCGGAAAGAAGAACGTAATTAGTAAGTCCTGTTAAGAAATGTCATTAGAACAGCGGGGTGCAACGCGCTAGGGATAACAGATTCCTGGAATGCAGTTAGGTTATAAGTTTGCACATTTGCAAACTCACGTAGGCCAATTCTGGAAATCGGAAAAGTGAGAAGTTCTTAGATTCAGGTTAGCCATAACATAGCAACAAGGAGAGATAGCGCATAGTAACAGTTAGAGACGCATATGAAGAGAGTTTAATATTGGCCCAGGTGAGAAAAGAAAGTTGGTTGGAGGAGTAAAATGTAGGCGGAGCTCAAGTAATAAAATAGGTGTATTGCTAAAGTTAGCGCATTTTCTTTCCTTTCTTTCCTTCATATACACATTTAGGGGGGAGGAGTACTTGGTCTTTTACGGTGATCGGCAGTTCGCAGCGCCTAAGACCGCGCAGGGTTATCAGTTATTTAGTGGTAGCCGCAAGGGTTTTTGCCGGTAAGTATTTTAGCGATTTACGGAAAGTTACGCTCCTGGTTTTTACCTTCTCTACTACGTATAGTAAGTAGGGGAAGTATTGTATTCCACCCAAAAATTCGATACCGAGATTTCACCGGAAATATGTGTTTTGAGACCCCCTGAATCCAAAAAAAGCATTTTTGGAAACATGTCCGTGTGTGTGTGTGTGTGTGTGTGTGTGTGTGTGTGTGTGTCTGTGTCTGTGAACAGCATAACTCAGAAACGACAGTCGGATAAACACCAAACTTGGTATTTAGGTTCAGTATCTTCCAGGTATGCGACACGAAGATTTTCAAGAAAAACCCCCACCCCAGATTACCCTTTACATGCAACATTTTTCGTAAATTTTAATTTTCTCAAAAACGGCTCTAACGATTTTGATTAAAATAGCATATGTTTAAGATATTTTCATGACAAATGAAATGTATATCTCGAATTTTCTGGGAATGTCTCCAAAAGTATTCTTCATTGTGAACGACCTTTGCATAACTGGTAAACCATAGGAGATAGACAAACTTTTACTACACAAAAAATGTAGATCGCGTTAAAATATAAAACTTATGTCATATACAGTTTTGTTGTTGAGTGAACCATTTTCGAGATATTGCCTGTAATTCCCTTAAATTTTCCAATACTTATACTTTTTCTCAAATGGGAAATCGCTATTAATTTTTTTTTTCGTCCTGGTAATGCAAAGAGAATGGAATGCGCCACATAGTAACCAGCTCTTAAAATATTTGACTATCGCTTAAAGCCTACCAATTCCCCTTGCATCTACAAGAAAATTAGCAATAAGATTAACATCTCGATATCTCGATTAACATGAAGCGTATTGAGAATAAGCGTTTGTAAAAATAGTTTGTACAAGATTAGAGAAAGTCATATGAGTGCAACACATCAGATTTTTTTATTGCGGAAACAGTTATTTCAGACTGTAAAATAGATGCCGCAGAATTTAGCAGTATAGTAAGTATTGTTGTAGTTTGGAGTGCTACGATTCATAACCAGTTTCATTCTTTGTTTTCAAATGTTCAGAACTCGCTTCAATAGCTCAAGTATTACATTACGTTAAATTCCTCAGTCAATTTAAACTGGTGTTGTCCTTCACATTACACTCGTGCGCACCCTGAGAAAGTACTCATAGCTCTACCACTGGAGCAGCTGCCACACGAGACAACAGAATGTGCTCGAGATAAGAAATCAGGAGCAAGTAAAGTATATACTTCAAAATTGTCGCACCATCGCGCGGCTTTAAAAATTTTGATCTCTAGACAACTATGAAGTCTAATATTTTATTTGTTGCCAAATCTCTTATAGAATATGTCAGAAATTTAGCAAAAAATTCTGTGGAGCCTTCTGTCCATCTCCACATAAACATAAATTTGAATCACTCATGGCAATTGCAATATGTTTTTTTCTTTCTTTCTTCTAACTAGGCTTTGTGTACAAAAGGAAAAACAATTTTTTAACAATATATAAAAGTTTAATTCAGAAAAAATAATGGTTTTATTGCTTTTGAGAATGCCAAGAAACAGTTAAATGTCATTCCGCAAAGATACATGCCTGAAGCTATGCGCACATTACTTTTCAGACTTCCACTTTTGCCTTCAGAGTACCACTCATAAGTATGCCCATTCACACCATGAGTTATAACACGCATTAAGGTCCTCGTGTGTTAGATCTTCTTTCATTGACAAGCCCATCACATGTGCGACAAATGCTGAATAGCACAAGGAGAGCATTTACACAAACAAAACACAAAACAATATTTTCTGAACATACCTACAACTTCTACTCCATCTTCACTGGATTCCCTCAAATATTCGCTGGGTTTATAATCACCATTTACAGATGAAGATTCGCCCTCCTGATCAATCAAACCTTGGTACACATTAGCGCCGTTTATAGCACTAAACGTTTAGTCCTATTTTTTACTGTATTTCAGCATCAGTCCTCAACTCCAACTGTAAATATTCAGAAGCTCGTGTAGCTCATTTTCTTGCTGAGAATTGCTTATTCGATTATCGACTAGCTGTAGCACTTACTTTCTAAGAAAATAATAATCCTAAAATTTTTGAAAGCAGCACATTATTCGGTCTAGGGCTTTTTAATTTCTCGTTCTTCATTATTCTTATTTTTATAATACCCAACTGATTAAAAGCACTTTTTTAAAAAAATGAATTCCACATACCCTAGCATTTTTGGTTAGCACAAAGTTTCTGCGTTTTATAGCAGCAATCCATTTATTGTACACATGTCAAGTCTTATCTCTATCAGGGAATGGTAATAACCAACATATTTTCTGTTTACGCCGAATTGTTTGCAGAACCATAAGCAGTGCACGCAGGCATTGTTGAGCTTACACCTTACAGAAGACTAGGAAAGAAAAACTATCCTACAATCATAAAATAACAATAGGAATTAAAATGCAATGGAAGGCTAATATAAGTGACAATAAGTAGCGTGGCGCGGTCCTAGCCTTGTGACGTCATCCAAGGTGAGCACTAAATATAGTTTTAATATTTATTTATTGAGCTCTTTAACTGTTGTGGTCCTTGGCGTCCCATTCTTCATTGGACGTGAAAGACCGGTAATTTAGCTCAGAGACCTCTTTATCACGCTTGAGGTTCTTTTACGTGCCGTAAATCCACGACACGGGACCACCTGCTTTACTTCCCTTACGAAGGAAGCCATGCTAAAGATTTTTACGCCCGAAAAAATCCGTCGCCCTCCGCCGGGTTTGAACCCACGACCTCGGGAAACAGAGGCTACCATGGTAACGGAGGACAGCATTTACTTTCTCAAGCACCTGCGTATATAGGTAGAACAAGTATTGTATTCCACGCAAAATTGGATTTACAGATTTCACTCGAGAAACACGTTTTGAGGTGCATTTTTAGAAAACCTCCATGTACACTACCTGATCAAAAGTATCCGGACACCTGGTTAAAAATGACGTACAAGTTCGTGGCGCCCTCCATCGGTAATGCTGGAAGTCAATATGGTGTTGGCCCAGCCTTAGCCTTGATGACAGCGTTCACTCTCGCAGACATACTTTCAATCCGATGCTGGAAGGTTTCTTGGGGAATGGTAGCCCATTCTTCACGGAGTGCGGAACTGGGCAGAGGATGTAGGTCGGTGAGGTCTGGCACAAAATCGGCGTTCCAAAACATGCCAAAGGTATTCTATAGGATTCAAGTCAGGACTCTGTGCAGGACAGTCCATTACAAGAATGTTATTGTCGTGTAACCACTCCGCCACAGCCCTTGCAGTATGAACAGGTGCTCGATCGTGTTGAAAGATGCAACCGCCTTCCCCGAATTGCTCTTCAACAGTGGGAAGCAAGAAGGTGCTTAAAATAGTATCAATGTAGGTCTGCGCTGTGACCGTGCCACGCAAAATAACAGGGGTACAAGCCCCCTCCAGGAAAAACTCGACCACAACATAACACCACCACCAATAGCACCACACACGCTGGCAGATGACGTTCACCGGGCATTCGCCATTCCCACACCCTGCCATCGGATCGCACATTGTGTACCGTGATTCGTCACTCCACACAACGTTTTACCACTGTTCAATCTTGTGATGTTGACGCTCCTTACACCAAGCGAGGCGTCGTTTGGCATTTTCCTGCGTGATGTGTGGCTTATGAGCAGCCGCTCGACCATGGAATCCAAGTTTTCTCATCTCACGCCTAACTGTCATAGTACTTGGAGTGGATCCTGATGCAGTTTGGAATTCCTGTGTGATGGTCTGGATAGATGTCTGACTATTACAGTTTACGACCCTCTTCAAATGTCGGCAGTCTCTGTCAGTCGAAAGACGAGGTCGGCCTGTATGCTTTTGTGCTGTACATGTCCCTTCACGTTTCCACTTCAGTATCACATCAGAAACAGTGGACCTAGGGATGTTTAGGAGAGTGGAAATCTCGCGTACAGACTTCTGACACAAGTGACAATAACCTGACCACGTTCGAAGTCCATGAGTTCCACGGAGCGTCCCATTCTGCATTTCATGTTGCCTAATGACTACTAAGGTCGCGGATAATGGGTACAGTGGGCTTCAAATGTTTTCCGATGGGCCAAGGGGTGTAGAGGAAGAGGGGGAAGAAATTTTTCTCGACTAGTCATGCCTGGCTATAGCCAGCGTGCCGGTATCGTCTCAAAGGTTACATTTACTTCTGTATATGCATTCAGCGACCTGACTCAAAGAAGAAAGAAGACGAAACCAAATACTTTTCTCTTTACTAGAACTATTCAAGCGAAATAAATTAACATATTCTTTGCATAATATGTTGTTTAAAAATCAAATATTGCACGCTTTATGTGGGTGCTACACAAGTTTAAGATTCAGTAATTTTCTTGAGAAACAAGGATCGCATAATGTATATCTTGTTTTTATCGTTTGTTGCTAGTAATAAATAATAATATTAATAATAATAGTTTCATAATTATTACCAATAGAACGTTCTACGCGTACTCCGAGAATATTTATTACCTTGAATGTAAGTTCGTTTTGCTTTTTAATTTTCATAGATATTGATCACAACGTTTAGCGCTAAGTGTGCAGTTTTATACAGTTGGCACATTCAGTTCTGATAATATTCAAGTAATGTTTTAAACATATGGCAGCAAAAGTAATATTAATGTCAAACTGTTGAAGCATTTGGAAACAAGTATAACAATAAATTTTCTTCAAAATGAGATATATTTTGCGTTTGTTACTTAAAAACGAATAAAGATTGTTTTATTTGAAACATAATTCCCCTTATATGCACACTCACAAGTGAAAAGAAGAAAAACCATGCCAGTCGTATAGTGGACGTAGAGTAAAAACACTTTAGGTATTGTATGTAAAATGTTAATAGATACGAGAAAACAACCTTTAGCGCAAAATATGCAGTTTCTATATAACTGTTTTATTTGTTTAGGATAACATATAAGCTAAATTTTCAAAATAGTGACCCGAAGTGTTAATGCAGATAGGTTGATGTACTTTTGTTGCAATTGGTTCATTTGAAAGCACTCTATTCTGAAAACTAAATTGCTTTCAAGTTACAAATCTGAAAGGCTTTGTATTGCGATTCACGTTCTGAATTCTTAAAATTCTTCTCTTCTGTGGTCTAGAATGGAATGGAGTGTGTAACAGAGGGGACTCGACCCCGATCCAGTGAACGAGGATGTTGTGCTTGTGACCCTTGAGGGTGCGCTCCCGGGAGGGAGGGACGAGGTGAGAGACACCGAGCGGCCGGAACCAGGATTGATGGCACAGCAATGACCAAGTTCCTAAAATTTCCAGATTGAGACGCCCTGACAGTTGGGCAGGCAAAACAGGGACCTCACTCCACACAGAGGATCCAACGCCCCCCAAGAAGCGGTCCTTATACCCTGGCAACCAGCCGAAGACCGAGAGACGGATAAGGTTCCACAGAGAGACTCCTTTTTCTGTGCCACGCCGCACCGGAATACCATCGCCGACACTTCCAATCCTGAAACAGACCTAACGGGGTTAAGGATGAATGAAATGAGGAATGGAACGATATTCAGGGGCTGTTAGAAATCGTATCAGCATTCGCCTGACGACCCGGGAAAACTCGAAAAAAACCATGGGTCAGATTGGGCGGTAGCCGGGAAGCGAACTAGGGATCTCTCGTATGCGAGTCGCACGCGTTACCGTGGCGCCACATGGACGTAAACTAGAAGATCCGTAGTTCAAATCTCGGCTATGACATTGAATTTTTCAATCTGATTCTATCTTTCCAACCTTGTCCTACACACGGCTTGAGTGAAAGAGTCTTCTTGTTAATTGAGATGAACTGCCATTACAAACTTTGTTGTAAGTATAAGAAGAATGCAGTAGCTCAAACGATGGTCAGATTTTTATGTGATGTCTTTGAAACTCCACACTCTTTGCATTAACACGTGAATTATGATTAGGAAGAATTATATTTAAATATAAATTAAATTATTATTTTAAATCGAACAAACTAACGTGTTGCATTCACATAACTTTCTCTTCTCACCATGCTACAAATTCTTTTTTTCTAAATCACATTTTTCTGTCTACTTATTATAATCCAGATAAACTTGTAAATCACATTTAGCTCATCTGTGTGGTGTGGGGATCTACCTCAGGGTCTGCCTCACATTCAAGAGGTCCCGAGTTAGAATCTCGGTTAAAGTGAAATACCTGGGTAAAGTTTTTTCCAGGGTTTCCTCTTATCTTGAGATGATGAATGTTTTATTCTAATTTCTAGGGACCTCGGGCCCATTTGAGCATCATTTTAACCATTTCGTTCATTCACCGTCCGTAATGGCCTAACCGGTTAAAGGACTTTAATTAAATACCAAAAGAAAAAGTTCACATTTACACGTTTCGTTGTAGTATATGTAGATAAAGCGATAGTTACATTTTCAAAAAGCATGTCATTACGTGATGCTTTGAAATTCCATGCTGTTTATATGACCGCGACAAAAACAAAACGAATAGCGACTTCTCAGTTCCAAAAAATATTCAAACCAATAACAAAAAATATCTGGGAATTAGTTAATCTCATAAAATATATATAAAACAAACTGCGTGCTTTAACGGGGTCTGCATTTCTTGCGTATCAAAACTTTGTCCAATCTTTTAGAGTTTACCAATTATACAAAAGTTATTCAGAATGAAGAAGGCTTTAGAGGCTCTTCTCAGTCAGTTCAAAATATATATTTCGTTTGTCATGAAAATATTTTAAACAGTGTGTATTTTAATCAAAATCATTAGAGCCATTTTTAAAAAAATAAATTTCGACAATTTTCCTATGTAAGGGGTTGTTCAGGATGGGGAAATTTTCTTGAAAGTACTTGTCACAACTTTGAAAGATGCTGAACTTAAATATCAAGTTTGGTAGTTAACCGACTTTTCGCTTTGGATTTATGTTGTTTACAGAGACGCAGGCATATGGAGGTTTTGTCCTAAAATATGATGTGTTGCATTCGCATGATTTTCTCTACTCACTGTTCTTACAAAGTTTGTTTTGCACCTATGTCATGTTAATACCATAAACCTTCATCGCTTATTTTCACAATTCGTTGTAGGTATAACCAGAAGATATTAAGCTAAAGCGATAGCCAAATCCCTCAAAGCTGATCGCTACGTGATAGCCTTGGATTGGTTGGCTACGGAGGGGACTCGGCACTGATCCACATAGTGGATATTGTGCCTACACCCCACAAGGGGGCGTCTCCAGGAGGTAGGATGAGGCGAGACAAGACACCAGGCGTTCGGAACCAGGAAAAACGGCATAGGAATGGCAGGGTCCCTAAGTTTTCAGATAGAGACTCCCCGTCAGACGGACAGGCAGACCGGGGACTCCACCCAGCACAGAGGGTGTCGTACGCTCCTCAAGGAAGTTAGGATACTCCCAACAGGCAGCCGAAAGCTGAGGGACGGAGAAAGTCACAAAAAAACATGATTTTCCCCTGCCACACTGCACCGAAACACCATCGCCGACACTTCCAACCCTGAAACAGACCAACGGATGAAAGATGAAGGGAAATTAAAATGGAGATGAAATGGAGGTCCGGAAATTCGGGGATGTGAGTATCCTTCCCAGCACTCGCCTGGCGACCCGGGAAAACCCCTCGAAAAAACCTATGGATCAGGAAGGTCGCCCAGAGGAATCCAACCCACGACCTCCCGAATGCAAGCCACAGACGTGATAGCTTTGAAATTCTGTTCTCTTTGTAGGAACACGAGAAAGAAAGAAATAAAGAAAGAAAGAAAGAAAAACAATAGCTATTTGCAGTTGAGTGAAGTATAAAGTATTTAAAAATTTAAACTAATAACAAAGAAACTTTCAGAATAGGTAAAATATAAAAGTTATTTGACATAAAATAAAAATGTTATTTGATATAAATTTTGTGCTTTAACAAGGTCTTCAGTTGTTGTGCAGTAAGAGTTTGTCCCTCTCTCGCTCTCTTACGATTTACTAATTATCAAAAGTCATTGGCAATAAAGACTAATTTACAGACTATTCCTAGAAAATAAAAGATATGCATTCTATTTATCATGAAAATAGCTTAAACATATGTATTTTAATCAAAATCCTTAGCGTCATTTTTGAAAGAATAAAAAATTTCGAAAAATATCCAATGTAAAAGGTAGTTTGGAGTGGAGGATTTTCTTTAAAATCTCAGTGTCGCATTCTTGGAAGAAGTTGAACTTAAACACCAAGTTCGGGTTTTAACCAACCTTTTGCTTTTGAGTTATGCTATTCGTGGATACACACACACACACACACACACACACACACACACACACACACACACTTGGACCATTGTCTAAAAGTAAATTCAATGGATTCAGGGGTCACAAACGTGATTTCTGGTGAAATTACGACATTGAATTTTCAGAAGGAACACAATACTTTCTCTACTTACTGTAGCTATGTAGTGGAGAAAGTAAAAATGCTTACTTTGGATTCAGGGGTTTCAAAACGTGAATTCCGTTGAATCTCGTTATTCAATTTTTGGGTGGAATGCAATACTTTCTCTGCCTCCTGTAGCTACGTAGTAGATAAATTAAAAATGCTTTGTTTGGATTCAGAGGGTCTCAAAACGTGTATATCCGGCGAATCTTTCGACTTTTGGGTGGAACAACACAATACTTGCTCTACTTGCTGTAACTACGTAGTAGAGAAAGTAAAAATGCTTTGTTTGGTTTCAGGAAGTCTGAAAACGAGTATTTCCGTTCCGAGTATTAATCCCGTTATTAAATGTTTGAGTGGAATACAATAATTCCTCTACTTATTGTAAGTGCGTAGTAGGGAAGGTAAATTCAATGGGACTCAAAACGTGTGTTTCCGGTGAATATTGTTATTGAATTTTTGGGTGGAATACAATACTTTCTCTGCTTACTGTAAATGCTTAGTAGGAAAAGTAAAAATGCTTTCTTTGGATTCAGTGGGTCTCAAAAAGTGTATTTCCGATGAATCTCGTTTTTTAATTTTTGGGTGGAATACAGCACTTTCCCTACTTATTATAGGTAAATAGTAGAGACAGTAGTAAAAATATGAGTTGTGGAATAGATAAGCGACTGGTTGTCATTACGGCATCTTGCATGCAACCAAATAGGGAAAAGTGTAACTTAGACTGTAACTTGAAATAATTTCTGGCCTAAATTGTTGTCACGATGCACGGAAAAATCATACTTCATAAAGACATTATGAAAATAAAGAACATATGTAAGTTAATAATGGGTAGAGAAAGCAGTAAATATATAAAAAACCAAACCATTTTGTTTTAACACTTGCCTGTTATACAATAATATGATGCCTCTAATTCCTAAAAATTAGTTTGTATACTGCTAATGTTGCTGTGTTGTAATGTTATTGCTGTTTTCTTTTCACAGTTATTACATTCTTACAGCCAAGTCTAAGGGAAATGTGTTGGAATGATATTTTGTTTAGCCTGTTACATTTCTTAACCATCCTTGTAAAGCGCGTATGAGCTAAGATACCTGGAATAATCTCTCGAAAAGCACCCCGCTTGCCCCGCTCCCAGTGCAACGGAAAACATTTTCAGCAGTCTGTACCAGACAGTAGGTGGCAGCACAATGCTCCTAAGTTGAAAAACGTATGTTTGTGGGGGTGTCCGGATACTTTTGATCACATAGTGTATGTGTGCGAGTCTTTCTCTGTGTCCATACGTGTGTGTATGTGTGAACAACATAACTCAAAAACAAAAATTCGGATAAGTTGCAAACTTCGTATTTAAGTTCAGCACCTTCCAAAGATGCAACAAAAAGGTTTTAAGAAAATCCATCCACCCCAAAACACACTTTAGGTGGAACCATTTTCGTTTGTTTGTTTGTTTGTTTTTTCAAAATGCCTCTAGCGATAATGATCAAAGCATCATATGTTTAAGATATTTGCTTGGTTAATAAAATACATAGCCTGTAAAATCGTTTTCGTTCTAAGTGACCGAAAGACGTAGATATCTTTGAAATGCACAGTTAATGTAAAATAAAATTGATATAAGCCATTGTATTCTAATTGCATTTGACATGATTCTTGAAGAGAAAAACATTTTTTACACGATTGTATGTTTTCTACATCTTTCCGATGGCATTTATGCAGAACGAAATTTAGAATCTCAACCCATGCAAAGAAACACAATCTGCCAACATAAATTGGTGAATATAATACCATATGATATACACTAGAGGGAGATGTAAAATACACTTGAAGCTTTGCCCTTTATCTTTATAATAATCAGTAATAACACATTAAATAAACGGTACATTTCGAACAGAATAATTTATATTTCAAACATTATGAAAAACTAATTAATTGCAGGTATTTAAAGGTGAATTAATATTTTATACCTAATTATAGATTTTTCAAGAATGAATGACGCGCACCCAATTTTCCATATTCTTCAATACTACGACTTCATAATCCACGTATGCCATTTCAATTACTTCTTGAAATGCTGAAACTCTATTGTGGTCATATTATCTTGAAACAACCCTCTTTGAGTGACGGCATCAACCATCAAGCAACTGACACAAAGTTCCTAAATTATACTTACTATCTTACTATAGATCGTATTGGTTATAGTAGATGTTTAATTGACAACATTGCGTTACCGGAAATCCGAGGTGGCGATGGGTTATTTCATTAGAAATTATTTTTAATGATGATTCATTTAAATAATAAAATACACGATCGTGCAAAAATAGTGTGTGAAATCCATAACAAAATCTCGGATATAGAAGGCCTCGGCTTTATCTCGTCTTTAAAGCTATTCCTCGAGTCTGTAATAATGTATTTCCAACACACATATCACAATATACTTCATTATAGAGGAGTTAGAGTCAACAAACTTATTCTACACCAATATTTGTATTAATAACAATAATAATAATTGACGGAATTAAGATTTTAACAACACATCCGCTGGTCCTGACTTCCATAATATGTTAAAAGGTAGGGCCTCGCCTTGCACTGTGAGGCTATGAATTCACATTTCTACGACATCAGTGAAAACACACATTTTGTAAATCTATATCATATGGATGTGAGCACGGAGAACTTGAGATGAATGCAAATACCGTCGCCAGAATTATTGTTCGTCTCTGTCGGTGATTTTCAAAAGTTCACTGTGACCTTAATTAAAAATTAAATATATATAATAAACTTTTGGAAATTGTAGGTATTTTTGGGCTCATCTGCGAAAACTTGGCGTTCTCTGAGGCTTACATAGCGGAGAGGTCAATACAAGTACTATTGCAGTAAAACTTCACATCGCTTCACTTAACGTACTATGTTGCTGTCCACAGAGATGCTAATGTTGCTGGCATACAACTATCCGGTATTCTTAAAGTATTTTCAGAAACACAGTGAATGTTACGAAGTCTCATTATTACCTACAGTAAACCTACTGACTGCACTTATGTAAAAATGCATCTTTGTCCAATTGTAGTATATGCTTATCCCATTTAAACTACTACATCTTCAACCACAATTCAACCTTTCAATGCCAATAATCTCTACGTACACTATGTGATCAAAAGTATCCGGACACCCCCACATACATACATTTTTCATATAGGTGCATTGTACTGACACCTACTGCCTGGTATTCATTATCTGCGACCTCAGTAGTCATTAGACACCGTGAAACGGCAGAATGGGACGCTCCGTGGAACTCACGGACTTCGAACGTGGTCAGGTTATTGTCACTTGTGTCAGAAGTCTGTACGCGAGATTTCCACACTCCTAAACATCCCTAGGTCCACTGTTTCTGATGTGATAGTGAAGTGGAAACGTGAAGGGACATGTACAGCACAAAAAACATACAGGCCGACCTCGTCTGTTGACTGACTGAGGCCGCCGACATTTGAAGAGGGTTGTAAAGAGTAATAGGCAGACATCTATCCAGACCATCACACAGGAATTCCAAACTGCATCAGGATCCACTCCCAGTACTATGACAGTTAGGTAAGAGGTAAGAAACCTTGGATTCCATGGTCGAGCGGCTGCTGATAAGCCACACATCACGCAGGAAAATGCCAAAGTACGCCTCGCTTGGTGTAAGGAGCGTCAACATTACACGATTGAACAGTGGCAAAACGTTGTGTGGAGTGACACAATGTGGCGATCCGATGGCAGGGTGTGGGTATGGCGAATGCCCGGTGAACGTCATCTGCCAGTGAGTGTAGTGCCAACAGTGAAATTCGGAGATGGTGGTGGTGTTATGGTGTGGTCGTGGAGGGGGCTTGCACCCCTTGTTGTTTTGCGTGGCACGATCACAGCGCAGACCTACATTGATACTATTTTAAGCACCTTCTTGCTTCCCACTGCTGAAGAGCAATTCGGGGACGGCGATTGCATCTTTCAACACGATCGAGCGCCTGTTCATACTGCACGGGCTGTGGCGGAGTGGTTACACGACAATAAGATCCCTGTAATGGACTGGCCTGCACAGAGTCCTGACTTGAATCCTATAGAACACCTTTGGGATATTTCTGAACGCCGACTTCGTGCCAGGCCTCGCCGACCTACATCGATACCTCTCCTCTGTTCCGCACTCCGTGAAGAATGGACTGCCATTCCACAAGAAATCTTCCAACACCTGATTGAAAGTATGCCTTCGAGAGTGAACGCTGTCATCAAGGCTAAGGGTGAGCCAACAGCATATTGACTTTCAGCATTACCGATGGAGGGGGCTACGAATTAGTACGTCATTTTCAGTCAGGTGTCCGGGTACTTTTGATCACGTAGTATATCCGTCCGTGTGCTGCCTTTCATGGCATTCGTCTGCGATGCAGTTTGGTTTCGTCATCCCTCTGGATGGCATCTGAGTGCTGTGGAATATTCTGTCTGCCTTCTGAATAATTTTTGTTTAAGACTTTGGTCCTTATTTCTGCTTTTTTATGTATACGGTTTTGATCTATCTATTTACTCTGAAAATGCCTTTATTTAATATGCAATACACGTATTACTTGTCTAACTTATATTGATCTGTATCTTCGCTGAATGCTGATATTATCACTATAGGTTTTTTTGAATGCACGGCAAAGGACGCACAATTTATGAAGTGAGAACGAATGTGCTAAGTTGTTTTCTCTGTCTTATGGATGCATGTTGCTTTCATTGTTGTTTCTATTCCTTAACGTAATGTATCTCCGTACTATACTCATGAGAAGCTATATTTATTCATCGAAGAAATAATTTAAGTACAGGTTCGTCCATAAGTTCGTCCATGATTTTCCATGCTTTGTGTGACCTCCATTGAGTTTAAGGAAACCCTCAACTAAAGTCATTGTGGTCCTCCTTGACCCTTTCAATGATTTGTTCTCTGGTGCCTGGTGGCCTAAGTTATCTAAACATACTGTTCTGCAGTCTATTCATTCATTCATTATCTGTTTACCCTGATCTTATGTAGGACTTACACCCCCCAGGACTTACAGGCGGGTGCCTGGGTTGAGGAGCAGACACTCATGGATCAGACAGAACATCCAGAATGGGTGATCAGCCCGATGCCTGGTATGGGATGAAGGAAGTAGATGAAACGAAATGTTGGTGAAATAGATGAAAGGAAAGGTGATGATAGAGCAGTTGGTGGAATGAATGGCGGGGGAAACCGGAGAACCCGGAGAAAACCCGCCCAGGTCCACCACAAATCCCACATGCAGGTCCCTGGGATTGAACCCGGGCCGCCTCGGTGGGAGGCGAGCGGTCTAACCACTCGGCAACGGCGCCACCTCTTCTGCAGTCTAGCCTATCAATTTTCAACAACATTGACGTGTGGGGAGTTTTCAGGCTGTCAACTTAGAATGAAATGAATGTCATTCACCCAACGCAACATGTCGTAGATGATAATTGTTCCTTCGTATTCTATGATAATTCTTGACAACGTTAATTTTTCATAACGGGAATTCATTTATTTTAAACCGATGATAAATTTCTTTCGCAAAAACTGTATAGTGATGAGAAACTTTGTACCAGCCTCTAGTTTTCAAAAGATCACGACAACACATTGAATTAATTTTATTCGAGTACTCTTGCAGACTTTGATGTTTTCCTTTGTGGAGATACAAAAAGGTATTAATAATTAAACAATAGGTATGTTCAGTAGACCCATAATAGCACTGTTTATATTCACGATAGTTTTAAAGTGACAACCACGACATCCTTGTTTACTTTCTCTACTACGTATAGTAAGTAGGGGAAGTATTGTATTCCACCCAAAAATTCGATACCGAGATTTCGCCGGAAATATATGTTTTGAGACCTCCTGAATCCAAAAAAACATTTTTTAAAACATCTCCGTGTGTGTGTCTGTGTGTGTGTATGTGTGTGTATCTGTCAGTGTGTGTGTGTGTGTGTCTGTGAACAGCATAACTCAGAAACGAATAGTCGGATAAACACCAAACTTGCTATTTAGGTTCTTCCAGAGATGCAACACGAAGGTTTTCAAGAAAATCCGCCACCCCAGACTACCCCTTGCATGGAACATTTTTCGAAAATTTTAATTTTCTCAAAAATAGCTCTAACGATTTTCATTAAAATATCATATGTTTAAGATATTTTTATGGCAAATAAAATGTATATCTTGAAATTTCTAGGAATATCTCCAAAAGTATTCTTCATTGTGAACAACTTTTGCATAACTGGTAAACCATAAGAGATAGACAGAATTTTACTACACAAAAAATCTAGATCGCGTTAAAATACACAATTTATGTCATATACATTTTTTTTGTTGAGTGAACCATTTTCGAGGTATTGCTTGTGATTCCCTTAAATTTTTCAATATTTATTTTCTCAAAAGGGAATTCGTTATTCATTTTTACTTTCTCTACTACGTATAGTAAGTAGGGGAAGTATTGCATTCCACCCAAAAATTCGATACCGAGATTTCACCGGAAATACATGTTTTGAGACCTCCTGAATCCAAAAAAAGCATTTTTGGAAACATGTCCGTGTGTGTGTCTGTGTGTGTGTGTCTGTGTGTGTGTGTGTCTGTGTGTCTGTGTGTGTGTGAACAGCATAACTCAAAAACGAACAGTCGGATAAGCACCAAACTTGGTATTTAGGTTCAGTATCTTCCAGAGATGCGACACGAAGGTTTTCAAGAAAATCCCCCCACCCCAGACTACCCTTTACATGGAACATTTTTCGAAAATTTTAATTTTCTCAAAAACGGCTCTAACGATTTTGATTAAAATATCATATGTTTAAGATATTGTCATGATAAATAAAATGTATATCTCGAATTTTCTGGGAATGTCTCCAAAAGTATTCTTCATTATGAACGACTTTTTCATAACTGGTAAACCATAAGAGATAGACAAAATTTTACTACACAAAAAATGTAGATCGCGTTAAAATACACAATTTATGTCATATACATTTCTTTTGTTGAGTGAACCGTTTGCGAGATATTGCTTGTTATTCCCTTAAATTTTCCAATACTTATACTTTTTCTCAAATTCGTTATTCATTTTTTTATGTCCTGGACATGCAAAGAGAATGGAATGCGCCACATACCAACCAGCGTTAAAATATTTGACTATCGCTTAAAAGCTACCATATTCCCCTTGCATCTACAACAAAATTATCAATAAGATTGACATCTCGATATCTCCATTAACATGAAGCATATGGAGAATAAGCGTTTGTAAAAATAGTTTGTACAAGAGTAGAGAAAGTCATGTGAGTGTAACACATCAGATTTTTTTTACTTTCTCTACTACGTATAGTAAGTAGGGGAAGTATTGCATTCCACCCAAAAATTCGATACCGAGATTTCACCGGAAATACATGTTTTGAGACCTCCTGAATCCAAAAAAAGCATTTTTAGAAACATGTCCGTGTGTGTGTCTGTGTGTGTGTCTGTGTGTCTGTGTGTGTGTCTGTGAACAGCATAACTCAAAAACGAACAATCGGATAAGCACCAAACTTGGTATTTAGGTTCAGTATCTTCCAGAGATGCGACACGAAGGTTTTCAAGAAAATCCCCCCACCCCAGACTACCCTTTACATGGAAGATTTTTCGAAAATTTTAATTTTCTCAAAAATGGCTCTAACGATTTTAATGAAAATATCATATGTTTAGGGTAATGTCATGAGAAATGAAATGTATATCTCGAAATTTCTGGGAATGTCCCCAAAAGTATTCTTCATTGTGAACGACTTTTGCATAACTGGTAAACCATAAGAGATAGACAAAATTTTACTACACAAAAAATGTAGATCGCGTTAAAATACACAACTTATATCATATACATTTTTTTTGTTGAGTGAACCGTTTTCGAGATATTGCTTGTTATTTCCTTAAATTTTCCAATACTTATACTTTTCTCAAATTCGTTATTCATTTTTTTATGTCCTGGACATGCAAAGAGAATGGAATGCGCCACATAGCAACCAGCGATAAAATATTTGACTATCGCTTAAAAGCTACCATATTCCCCTTGCATCTACAAGAAAATTACAAATAAGATTGACATCTCGATATCTCGATTAATATGAAGCATATGGAGAATAGGCGTTTGTAAAAATAGATTGTACAAGAGTAGAGAAAGTCATGTGAGTGTAACACATCAGATTTTTTTTGTCTTGGATAGGCAAAGAGTATTAATCTGTGGCAAAGGGAATGATGCTGCACATAGCAACCAACTATTAAGAGTAATGTCTATGCTTAAAGGATACTGTATTTCTATATTGCCCTTGTAAATATATATTTCTTTTGCATCTATAAAAAAATTAGCAATAAGATAGAGTCTGCAAATGTTTATCTCGATTAACATGAAGCATATGGAGAATAAGCGTTTGTAAAAATAGTTTGTACAAGAGTAGAGAAAGTCATGTGAGTGTAACACATCAGATTTTTTTACTGAAAGAAACATTTTCATTGCTCAAACTAGATATGGAAATTCACTTGGACGTGGCATTACCCCACTTCCTAAAACCTGAGATAGCTGAATTGTGTGAGCACAATGATAGACTGCAACGTTCTGCTGTATAATTCATTTTATTTTAATAAGATTTGGTCTTTGATAACACTCCTAAGGCATAATAGCCAACTGTTGTCCGGTCATAGTCCATTCTTACGCCCTGTTGCCTTCCTCAGAACAATGAAAAGCCGATCAAATGACCAATGGCATATCCGTTAGGAGCATGGTGTCCCACATCTATAGTTAGCTTTTACCACTGTTGCCAGTTTATAGACTTGGGGTTGTAAGGAGGTACCACTAGGACGTTAAGTTCATGAACGCTTGCATTTCCAGGGGATAGCACCTGAAGTCGTTCCATTGCTGGTTTTAACTTTGTGTCCAGGAGGTTTTTTGTTTTTTAAATTTAGAATTTTGCCTAAAGGACCATGTTCGGGGAGGGATGAATGCTTGTGTTTTAAGAAGTTTTTGGCAGATTACCAGGGGTGTTCAGGTGTTATGCAAGAAGCCGGTAATTCCTGTAACGTCAGTTCCTTGGAAAGTAGTCACCCAAAGCTCTGACAAAGCTGATCCTGATGTGATGCTTCGTAAAATGTTCTTGCCCGGCGTCTAATGAATGCCTTCAGGCAGAGAAGAAGCGCCGAGGTTTCATGCAGTAGCCTCGCTAAAAGGCGGCGGCAGCCACAATACATTGAGCAAAGTCCTTTATTCTGATTCCACTGTAGCCAGATAAACTAGGAGTCTACTGCCACGCCCCGGGCATAGAACATGAGAGGTACAATTCGAGTCATGAAAAGGGTAGCTTTATTTGAACAGGCCTGTGGAGTTAAAATCCGGTGATAAGACGACTATCATACCCTAAGTGGGGTTAATTGTCACTCGCATGTGTTCAGAATGGTTAGGCTGTTGTCCAAAGTGAATGTAGCTACAGGACAGTATTACACCATTCAGTTCATTGACCTTGACAGAATATATGAATCTCAGCAGGGATTAAGCGCTTGTTGAACAGGATAGCATAACTTTTGCCCCGATTCACGGTCAAGTACCATTGCCTGTCCTAATGCCGGACGAGAAATAACTGTGTTTGTACTGCTTTTGAAGGTTTTGAGAAGGTGTGTATCTGTTCTGTAGAGCAGGACGTTATCAGTAAAATGGATTATGCTAATTCTGTGCCAGTGGAAAGTTGCCATAAACTGGCTTAACAGGTTGTGATAAAATGTAAGAACTCCGTCGTGCAGTCCCCCCCGTGAAATATCCGACGCTTGACAAAGCTACGTAGGCTGCTAAACAGTTTTGAATGTAGTCTAGGTCGGATGAGTTTGTAAACGAGTACAGTATGTAAGACGTAGAGAAGACGATCTCAGCAGTCGACATCAGCGACGTGGAGGCGGTATGATGTAAATTTAGCACAGCATCCTCCAACTCTCTCAGTAGCGGCAGTGGTATACCCAAGACAAAAGTCAGGTTGATGGGCTGGGATAGCTTGAATATACACCAGGCGAGTATTATCTTCTGGAAGATCTTAATCTAATTTAGTAATAGGCTGATGGAATGTAGCTGGAGCGGATAACTACATCTTTACATGGTTTCAAAATGCAAAGAACAGAGTTCACTCTCCACTCACATGGGTAGCTACCCAATATAATGCTTGCGTTGTCCAGTTTGGTTAGGAAGAGTACAGATCGGAAGGATATGTTGTCGAGAGTGAACCCGTACTTTTCGGGGTTGATACGCAGGAGCGCGCCCTGAAATTCACCGGAGCAAAATACTGGGAATGGCTTTGTCGATACCTAGAGAGGCTGACACAAATTTTGAGAAATTTCCTGACAAATACGAATCCAGAATTCCACATCCTAGTAGTCTTCTCTTGACCTGAAGGTGTGCTTAAGGTAGTCAGCCATCAGGAGTTTTTGAGATCTTGACTAGACCTTGGATTTGCTGGTGATGGGAGATATGTTGGTTTATTTGGCGACGGGGGTTTTAGGCAGCCACTCTAGAAACCAAATTTGCCGTCATGACTTCCCACGCTTGAATGCCCACGAAGATCCTACGGAGTTCCCTATTGAGTAGCTTTCATGGGGCTGGTATAGTCTATAGGTTGCCTAGAAACCCCGGATGAGGTGCTATAGGTCTACTGTATTGAACCCTGGATGGAAAGATGGGGATTTAAGTACGTTGAGGTTAGTACCAATTAGGTGGTGAAGGCTTTGACTGATTTCTCCACGGATGTATGTATGTGATTCGGGTCATTGCACTGAGGCAGATCCAGTCGCATTTTCAGTAAACCTCTCTAGTACACCGAGATAAATCGTGGCTGGCTACTCTTCTGTTAATTTTTGCCAACCCTGGATCTCGCTGTTAACGTAGCGCATTTAGTCAGATAATAGCGAAAATGTTTATAGTTGGAAATTTGATGACATATGTTAGTCTCTGTCATGTGGGTGGTGGGTTACATACTGGGGACCAATTGGGAATCCAAGCATGTGAATGATAGCATTACTTCTTGCATTTTTAGAGGACCTGCAAACCAAAGTTGATACTTAACATTGAAGTCTCCCACCAGAATAATCCAGGGATAAAAGACTAGGATGTTTTGTTGGTCTGCCCGCACGAACAACCTTCAAGGAGGCTGGTACATAGAGATTAAAATACTATGAGAACCTCTGCAACTCCGAATTGTACACACACTTCCGTCGCCTCCAGGTTTGTAGGGAAGGAACAACGGCAGATTTGTGGACCACGTTCTGGCTCACACGAACCACAGTGCCGCCTACTGGATTGGACACTCGATTATGTAGTAGCAGACGTCTAGGCTATTTACAGCTGGATACTGGGACGCACATGTGTTTCACCAAACTAGGATGAGATGTAGACTATATTTGGGGCGCAAAGTGGGGTGACGTAAAATGATATAAGGTCAAAACACCGAGAATTTACCAGATAACACCTTTTGCGGCTTGGTATATATTGTATAAATTGTAAGCGCCATCGAAGAGTGATGTAAGCAGCATAAACATCATCTTAGGTTGCTTTAGCTGGAAATGGCTTTACTTGTCCAACACTGCATTCATTCAAGTCATCGTCTCCATAAGAAGTTGACGGTTTTAAACAAAAGACTAGTTGATCTAGGAGATACTATGTAAGATTACGAAAACACCTAAGACATATTACAGAAATAAAATCCGACAGTTGCATGAGGCTTGAAAGCGGCTATCACTCTAATAAAAGAGGCCGTGGCAGGAGAGGCAGTAGCCTCGGAAATTCAGATAACGTTTCCTTTATTTTCTGTATTTATTACTTTATTTTATTTTTTGTGGGAGGAATCAAAGACTTGAAGAATGTAACAAGTAAAAAATCCGCGATACAATTGCAGAAGTAGACGCGGATTCCCGCAAAAAAATCTCCATCAGCCAGCGTTAATTGGCTATTGGCAACTATGGTTCTATGGTTGTCAGTGTATGAAGGTTGGTCGGGATTTACTGTTCCGAGGCTTTAATTACAATAAAATTACAATGAAATATGGCAGGGAAATTTGCGGCGAACGTTTTATTTAGTCACCCAATGAGGTCTTGTATGCTTTTGAAAGTCGTATATATGACTATCATTTCTACCTGTAGATTCGTGACGTGGGGTCTGAGTGCGTCTGATAGAACTCATTGAGAGCTTTTCAGGAACTCTTCTGTTGCTTACGTCGGTGTTGTAAATGTTCCACCACCCTTGTGATGGAGATTCTTGAAGGTGCATTGAGTGAGGTAACAACTCTCCTTTGAGAACTACGGCGTTTTGATTTTGGTTACTTTGGGTCTGTTGATAGATGGTGGCCAGTGCTCCTGTTGGGTCTAATACTTCATTGATACTGATGATGTATTGGAGTCCATATTATGGCGCGTTGCGGATGCTATTGGTTGTCTTTAGTGTGTCCGTAGGGGAGGGATCCCGACCCCTTCAGCTGCCGTGGTGCAAGCGCTACGTACCCCTAACACTCGTGATACTTCTGGCCTTACCAGAAATATGTCGGGTCGAACATCTGAATGCCTCCCAAAGTGGAGCTGTTAGGATTGGGTTGGCCTCGACAGGGCAGTGGGACACCATATCCACTGGTACCAGCCTGGAGAGCTTCAAGACGGTGTTTTATTCATTGTCGGCCCTATCGAGGTTTTTGGGTAGTATTCCCATCTGGGGTCAATGCGTGTAAGTGGTGTATTCCCTTCTGACCTGAGAAATCGGGGGGGGGGGCTTAGGAAACACAGTATTGGCCTAATTTAAAAACCCACGGAGAGGAGTGGCACTGGATTGGCGTTTTTCCCTGCTCATAAGATGGGAGGTTCTGCTCTGGTAGACCTTTGTTACAAACTTATCTTTAGTGTGTGGTGTTCCACAGCTGGTAGATTTAAATAAAAGCACAACAAACCGGCGGACACACCCATGTACATGACCACCATACTACAGCAATCTGCAGGAGAAAATGGTCATCTTAAGGGTCTCCTCGAGAGCATCTGTTGGCACAACACATGCTAACGTTTTTATATGAATGGATAGCAATGCTTATTATTAAATATATTTTATGCTTATCCTAATATTACCTTTAACCAAATGGTGCAGCAGAGGACTTCGATCAGGACTGCAGCCTAGTAGCAATTCTTTGCCAGCCATTAATTGGCAGTACAAAAATAACGTCAACTAAAGCAGATACTTATGCGGGACTCCATCATTAGTCTCCTATCTCCCCAAATTATTTTCCCTTTCGCAACTTGTACTTTCTCTTTCCTTATTACCATTTACTGTCCTCCCTTAAATCGTGGACAACAGAGAGAAAGACCTTCGAACTACATGGATTAAGATACCAACTAAAAGAAGAAGAAGAAGAAGAAGAAGAAGAGGAGCATCCGTAACTATGAAACTTCGCTATTAGAAGCCTGTCATCTCCAGGGCATTTATGAACCTCCTCCAGCGCAGCCCAGTTACCACACATCACACCAGTCTTCATCTGCCCACGGAGCCGAGTGCCTCATGGTGACCGCCTCTGAAGCAGAAGTAGCGCGCCAATCTTAGATGTGCCTAGTCCTTAAAAGCAGATATCAACTGGTGAATCCAGTGCCCAACAGAAACAGATGAGCCCAAGTTCACTAACCTCACGCCGCTCACTTAGTCTTTTGTTTACGCAGCACTCATGAGCGACCCATTTTGTGTCGTATGTAGGGTGCACAGATATTTGTCAACACAGATCTTGGTCGAGGAAGCCCAGAAGCACTTGCTGTCTGGTATGAGAGCCTCGAACACATTCTCTCCCTGAGCCCCCACGGTGCTAACACGCCTCGTTTTCGTTGATATTCTTACTATGTTACCACCGTCGCCACAGATTAACGCCCTGACGCTAATGCTGCCTGTCTTTGGACCATTGCAGGACGTTTTCAGGTTGCCCCTACTGCTAGGAACCAAAACTGATGCCACAATGCATTAGTTAGCGTCGGTACTGTGCTAGCTGCAGTGTGGCCCCTCCATCCGTATCGGCCATAAATCCAGCCTTCACTTCCTCCAAGAGCTCGAACACCAGATGAACTCAGTTATCAGGTGGGAGGGCTCGCAACTTGTAAAAAATGTGGACTTCAATAGAGTATCAATGAAGAGTCATCTTCTCTGATCTAGGGGCACCATGCTAGCCTCTAATGCCCAAAGTCACGGGTTCAAACCCGGCGGAGGTGCTTAAACTGACCACAACCTATTAGCATAGCTTAAGTAACCAAAATCACCAAAACACTGAAGCCTTCAAAGGAGATCAAGCCAGCTTGAAGCTGTTACCTCACCCACTGCATCTTAAAGAATCTTCAACACCAGCATAACAGAATAGTCTCACCAACACAAGCAACAGATGAGCTCCTGAGAAATTCTCAACGAGGTACACTAGGAATAGCGCACACTCAGAGTCGGACGTCGCAGATCTACTGGCTTCAACAGTAGTCAAATATGCGGCTTTCGCTAGTACATAGCACCACAATGTATAATTCAATAAAACTCGCCGCAAATTCCTTCTCAATCTCATTTTGATCCACTTAGACTGCAGTCAGGACTTCGGTCATGATTGTGAAGTCAGGAACAATCCGTCATGCAGTCCTAACCAAATTTGAATGGGAGTAAAAGTAGTAAACATTACGTTGCAGGAAATGATTTTAAAATGACTGTAGGAGCAATTTAATGTTTGCAGACATTTAATGTGACCTGAGGGTACTTCCAAGCCTCGTAGGACTCCAAACCTTTGCCCAACAAATAGATCTAAGGTTACAAATTATTTTGTAAAAATACCAAATTGGGTTAATTTTCCTTTTTATTGAACAAATTTCCAAAATTACACCAATAAACCCTTAAACCATTGGGGGAGACACGAGGTTTAGCCCAACCCCCTGGTTGCCTACTGTCCAAAGGACTTCTTTTCTATTAGCAATGTGTCGCTATAAAGTCCGACCAACTTCTGCACACAAAGTTGTAGGGAGAAAGGAGGTGAATGGTACCGAGTGACACAAAATGGCGTACCTTCCTTAAACTGTTTCACGTATCAAAATTTAATAGCAGTTTACTCGTTAGGTGTTTACCCCAGAAACATATTCTAAACGCTGATACTGCTTTAATGCTACTTAGATTAATCTCTGGTGTATAGACAACTATTGTTTCATGTAAATATTTAACTTTGTGCCAAAATACTATTTGAATCATATTATTATTTAAGTCAAGATGTTTAGTAATTGGGTGCTCATGGAATAAACCTTACCCAGGTATTGCATCTCGTACGCAAGGTGCTAGACAAACGCTCTGGTATCCGATGCGAGCTGGTAGTTTCCAAAATGGTTTGTTAGATTTAAGTGGATTTTCTATAAAATCAATATATCCTGTAACTGAACAGTATTTTGTATATGTGATTGTATCAGGCAAGGAGAAACTTGGAGTGGTGGCCGGTGAGCCGGTACGCCTAGTGCTCGAGTCGGACGGTACCCAAGTCGAGGACGGAGAATACTTCCGAACACTGCCAAACAACACGGTGCTGCTCCTGCTGCGTCAGGGAGAGCGCTGGTATCCGAGTGGCGTCGACGTTATCAGGGCTGGTGAGTACTGTGGTGTTGGATCACCTATAAGGGGTAAAATGCACAATTTACTTAAATTAAAGATCGGAATCACCGCCATTAACCTTCCATAATACCAAGCTGAGTACAACTATATTCGAATTGTTTTTAAATTGTATGTATTGGACTTCTGATGTTAAAACGTCTTTGCTAAATATCACAATATAGCTAGAAGTAAGAATAAAGTAACCTTTATTTGATAACACTAGTCTGCATGATATCGCATGGCTGAAAACTAATAAGTGATTCTGACTCACTTTTTTATGCTGATTTCAGAACTGCTTTTAGTTTTTTTCTATCACGTACAGTTTTTTCACAATCTCACTTCCAAAATATAGAGATATAAAGATATTGCTTCCGCCACTACACATAAAATTGGGCTTTATGAAGAAATTTGTAAGGGCTCTATCACCCTGCTTCAAGCACCTTTCTAAGAAGTTTCCCTTCATTACACAAGATAAATTAAAGGCTGGAAGTTTTGTTGGTCCTCAAAGAAATTGATGAAGGATGAGGATTTTGAGAAGATAATGAATGAGAGAGAAATAGAAGCATGGACCAGTTACTAAAAACTTCTTAGGCAATAACAAAGATCCTAATTACAAGGCCATTGTCGAAACAATGTTGAAAAATTTCAAGAAAATGGGTTGTAACATGAGTGTAAAGGTACATTTTTTGCATTCAAATATCGACTACTTTCCAGAAAATCTGGGACGTTATGGTGAACGTTTTCACCAAGATATTAAGGAAATGGAGAGGAGGTACCAGGGGAGATGGACTGAAACTATGATGGCCGACTGCTGTTGAATGTTGAGGAGGGACAGTCATCTTCAAGGATCGGCAAGGAAGTCAAAGAAGAGAAAGTTTGAAAAAAATTAAATGAAACACTTTGGCTTCTTATTTTGTTAAAATATAGTCATGAAATAAATTAGGGGAGTTCATGAGAGTATTCTTAAAATATTTCTTGAATAAAAACTTACCTTGTGTGAAATGGTATTTGAATACTTTTCTACGCTCATTAGTAAAATTGTCAAAGCATTACTTATTTTGTGTAAAAACCTGACGTGATAGAAAAACAGGAAGGTTATTTCTAGAATCAGCATAAAAACTTGATTCAAAAACACCTACTTTTAAGAAACCATCTGACAAAAAGTTTGAAAATGCAGACTGGTGTAATTATTGAAGGCGCGTAATGAATCTCACGAGAAAGCATTACTAGTATGCTCTCTGCTTATAAAAAAGGTCGGAAAAGACCATCGATGTTGTCGTTTATCAGTGTTGATTATTAAATTTTAACTTCATTTTTTAAATTCAAAGGCCGGTATTGCTACCTCAGTGCAGATGCTGAACCTGCCGTCCGTTGCAACATCGCAGCGAATGACATTCATATTTAGTAAGGGCTGTAAAATAATGTTTACTTGATCAGAGAAGTATGTGATAGAAATATAGTGAAATTTGATCTAAGATTATGGCAAGCATGTGGTAATACAGCATTGCTCTACCCAACATCTAAGGGGAGTGTCCTTATGAGGGGCAAGAGACCAAAATCCCTGCGAAGACAGCCAATTGTGTTACATGATAATGTCTATCATACAACACTGTTGCAGCATTCCCAATACTCGCTTTACAATTTTGATTTTTTTTCGGAAAACGAAAAGACCGCTGTCAGGTCAAAGTTTCCTCCGCCCCCCCCCCAAAGAACACATCGGACATAATAGCAATGCTCTCTCCGAGAAAATGACGTTTGTTGAGAGAGGTATCTGACGCCTACAAACAGAATACGAAATTCACTGAGATTATTATGGAGCCTTAACGGCAAGGAAAGGCAAATCTGATAATCGTCTTGTTATTAATTAGTCTACCATAATTATAACACAGCCATCCTATATCTTGAGACATACGATGACATGAAAGAAGGAAATTGTCTGTGGTATTGAAAGCAGTAAGTCTACCTATGAAAAATATGAAATCTGGATCTAAACTGGGCAATAGACAACTTTCACTTTGAGCTTTAGAGTTTGCCTTTTTATTCAGAAGCTCTATTCTAGAGGCATAAATAAGTTAATAGAACTTGGCCTTCTTAATAGAACATCCCGCTTATCGATGTGCTTGTGCTAAAGCTTGGTATTTCGAAGGTTAAATGTAGAATAAATAGACTAAATGGTTAGAAGTAACTGTTCCAAAAACATTCCTTCGTTGTCCCTCAAAACAGAACCGATATTATATAAATGTATTGGAGTAAATGTGCTGATGTAATAATATAAGAGTACGAGAGATTGCGTTCATCAACCTGTTTCTCTGTGTTACATACCTTAATAAAATGAATGTGATAGGCTTATATTCTAATTAATAGGTAAACGATAAGTGAAATCAAAGACAAAGCAAATTTTTAATCTTTCATAATTCCTCTTTTTGAACAATTTGTTTAGTAATACAATAAGTAAAAAATACGAAAAAGGGGTTACGCCCTCTGGCGTATGCGTTTGAGCGTGAAACAATTCGTATTTGCATCATATACATACACCTTTAAACAGAATAGAGCCAAACATTTCAATGTCGGCATCTCCTGCATATAAGTTTTGACATCATAATAATAATAAAAAAGCATTGTATTTTTTGTATATAATTCAAATAAGCTTGTTTTTAAAACCAGAGAAAGTAAATTACGTCTTCCTAAGCCCTAGTTTGTAGTCTAAGAAAACAGTATTATAACACTGGATCTGCAGACAGTCAAAGGAATAATTAGCTCTTAAGATAGGAACAAGTGAAAATGAATGAAACTTTTCTTATTAATGTTTAAATGCATCTTCTGCACAGATGACACTGTCGCAGTATTAAAAGGTACTGCAAATATAAGTGCTCACTTGCTGAGCAGCACATACTCTAACGTGATAAACGTGCTTTTGATAATAATTACTGGTATGAGCACAGTAATTTCTTGCGAAGTGTATCAATTAATTGTAGGATGCTAACGACAAAACCTTCTAAGTATCATGAAGGAGAACAAGAAAGCAAGTTAAGCAGGAGAATAATACGTGAACGGTATTCTAGTTCATTTTATGCTACTTCTGGCAACGTTAGTTATATATTATCTCGCGTGCAAGTGTGCCACATATAACGAGAATACTGAAAAAAGTTGGTTCCTAGAAGGTTTTGACAATTGCACCTTTCAGTTGTGGTTAATTTGCGATGGTTTAGTCCCATTTTCAGATTTAAACTCAGCTGAACAGGTAGGAAGAGAGAGGGAGAAATGTTTAGACTCCAATTGGCAGAAGAAAAAAAACAGGCATAAACCTAGGTTTCATTTATCCACTCTTTCTTCTTTGTTCCAGTGTACACGTGAAATCCAAGCAGAAATATGCATAATATAAAGCGTTTTGAAAAATCGTAATTCACATTTTAAATTAATGGTAGTTATAAAATACTTAATATATATGTCCCATGTCATCTGTATGTACCACAATACAACTTTTTAGAATATATTAACTTCTCTTGCAGTTTTCGTTTCAGAAATGAACTACAAAAGCTCATAAGATATTCTAAAAATTGTCTCTGTATAATTTATATCAGTATTTTTATAGTCTTGCTAATAAATGATGACTGCAGAGTTAATTTGTGTGTATAGACATTTAAGATGTTCAAAGGCACTCTGGAAATATTCGTAGAAAACATTATTGAATTGCTTTAATAGAAAAAAGCAAAGAATGTCCTTTAAAGCTGAAATACAATTATAAAAACACTAAAATTTGACAAAATGAGTTTGTTTCCTAACCAAATAGTACAAGTATTTCTAAAGAATTCTCATAAACATGGTGTTGCTAAACAACATAGAGGAAAAACACACAGCATAGCTTACAACAGTACAGCATAAAAGTAGCCACTCTACGGGAAAAGTAAGAAACAAAAAGTATGAAATGTAACAAAGAAGAACAACTTTGACTTTGAATGTGGCCTTTGTATGGAGCACATTGCAGTTCTTCTTGTCACATGTTGAAATATATGTGTTGTAAGATGACACTTGTACATTAGGTTAGGAAAATATTCCCAATACATCGGTAAATCATGTTCTAGTTGTTTTATTACAGCATTTTTAGTAGATTTTGTACACATAGGTAATGGAGGTTTACATTCCAATCTCCACCACTTACACCACATTTTTCACATGTGCTTATTTATCAAATAAATTTAATTTTTACATGTAGGTACTTTTTCTCTGGAACAGTTGATGACCCTTTACTATTTTTGTGGTTGTGATAAGATATTTGTATTAGATATTTTACCTAAGAATTTAGCATTATTTTCTGTGCAATGAATGAGAAACATTAAATTTGAATGTGTAATTTAAATTTGGAAGAATCTAAAGAAATTTATAACTATTGGTTCATTTTACACATACACACATATTATTACATACAGATTTTGATTTAATTAAATATAATTCTAGATAAAAACTATTTTAATTGTTTAATATTAATTTATAAAATAATTTAAAAATATTATTTTGTTGATCATAGATAACCAATAGCTTTTTTAAGAATGTGTGTATTAATCACAAGAAATTCGAAACAGGTTGCTTTTATAGTCTCGTACCTGTTAGCGCTACTTAAGCATGGATATACTTCTGATATACTGAGACAAATGAACAGAAGAAGAAAAAGAATAAAACGCTCTAAGCACAGTTGAGATTGTCTGTCATCTATAAATTGATTTAAATAATGTCCTTAGTTAATAATATGGTGAGATTTTGAATAAAGTTAAAATATCAGGATTGATGTAATACAAACCAGAGTGAATGCACTAGAGAATCGCGATTTTAAAACAGCAATTTCTTAGAATTTCTCCTTTTGCTGGAGCATTTAGCAGGTCTCCAAAGCCGTCAGTGTCATAATGCATGAGAGGTACATCCTTTGGTTGTATAGAACAAGTTTCTTACAACATAATGGGGAGACAGAAAGAATTCATCCTTTTAACAATTTATTTCTAAGATATTTATAAAAATTCTTGAGAAAAGAGGAAGTGTTTGAAACCTAAATCAGAATGTCGAAGTTCGTATATAATTGTCTAATCAGACGATTCGTTGAAATAATACAAACCGATAAACTTGGTAAATTGCTGTATATAGTTCAGGGTGACTTTAAAGTCACTCTAGATCGGTTACTCCTACCCCTATCTGCAATATAGCTATGCTCTATCAGGGTCATCAGTATACACTGCGACGCTCACTTTTCCCCTTATCCAACGCATTCTTATTTTTCGTGCCTTTTGTACTGTTTCAGCATAAACTCTGTGTCTGAAAATTAATAAAAAGATAAATTGCAGCTTCATAGAAGTGAATCTGTTTTGCAAAATCAGTTTATGAGTGCACTTACTAGATATGTTGTTATATTGATAGAGTTTGAAAATGTTGATAAGTATTACTATTTCCAGAGCGCCTGTTTACATTAGTTATGCATAGAACATGTATATGATATATATTACCTCCTCTCTTATTAGTGGCTTTTCATCACTCCAACAGATGTAAATTAGGCTGACTGTACTCATGCCAATCACGATATTTATGAACCATAAGGAACGCACTGATCTATTTATATTTATTCAAAACATAAAGATCAAATAAGACTTCTTGTTTGAAATCATTTCATATCATTTGGGAACTCATGAAATGCATCCTTCAAACAACATAAAAAGCTAAACAAGGTAATGCTTTTGTTGAGATGTGATGAATCTCTCGAACAACGGACACATCAAGAAGATTATATTAGGATCCATTCTAGAGGTTCCATATGAATCATTCAATAATCGTTTCTGTGCCGATAGGATCTATATTTGGGCACGCTAAACTTCCAGAATCTTGTGAGTGCAGTTATACTACACTACACTGCCCGTCGTATTATTTCGTGTTTCTGTCAGGAAGACTTGTGAATTCTATGTGTCTGACTGCTTGTGATTGATGACAATAAACTCTGAATCGAAGCCCTATTTTTGCTTCCAAGCCGTCTACTAGCGATAAAAGACACTATCCAGAACAAGCGTTTGAGTATACTAAATAATTAAATTTATTCACTAAGTTAATACTGCTGAATTGGTGTTGTGGCATGGTGTTGTGAAATCACTGCCTAACTAAAGCTCCCAGTTTCTATGCCATTGATTGAGTGTACAACGTTCAAGGAACAGTTTCCTTCGAACACTCAGCATATCTTACCGCTAATTCAACTCTTACATCACTTCCACTGATTCCTTCACAGTGTTTTGAGTTTTGACACCAAAGCTGATGCAGTGTGTTGTAGGCGCTTAATCCACATACACCTGTGTCATGAAATACGAGGTACGTCCAGAAAGTAAGCTCCGTTTCAATTTCTCTCCGCTGCAGCGCTGCGATCGCAGTTCCGCACATGCGCGGTAGACGCTCTGTATCAAGGAGAAGAAACGTGCGACATTTTGAGATCGCTGTCAGCCACGTACGCTTTGTTGTGCTTGTTTACAATGTCGGTGTTAATTGAAACTCCCGCCACTTGTGAAATCAGATCTGTGATTCGTTTTCTGAATGCTAGGAAATTGAAACCAATTTAAATTTATCGGCAAATTTGCGAAGTTTACGGACAAAATGCGATGAGTGATTCAATGGTGAGAAGATGGGTCCGACAATTCAATGAAGGACGTAGTGAAGTGCACGATGAAGAACGAAGTGGGCGTCCATCTTTGGTTACAGAAGAATTGGTTCACGCGATTGATGACAAGATCCAGGAAAACCGCAAGTTTACAATTAGTGCTCTCGCTATGGAATTTCCCCAAATCTCAGGATCACTAATTCATGAAATTGTCACCAAAAAACTGAAATTTCGTAAACTTTGCTCGCGTTGGGTACCAAAGATTCTTACTGAGCAACACAAAACAAACCGGATGGGTAGTGCACTTCAGTTTTTGACCCGTTATGATGAAGGCGGCGAAGAATTTCTGACACAGATAGTCACAGGAGATGAAACTTGGGTTTCTTACGACACCCCTGAAAGTAAGCGGCAATCAATGGAATGGAGGCACACTTCATCCCCAGCAAAGGTTAAGCCGAAACAAATCTGGACACCTCGAAAAATGATGTGCACAGTGTTCTGGGACTGAAAAGGCATCTTACTCATTGATTTCTTACCGCGTGGTCAAACAATCAAAGCAGATGTTTATTGCGAGACACTTAGGAAATTGCGCCGCACAATACAGAATGAGCGCCGAGGATTGCTGTCAAAAGGTGTTGTTTTTCTTCACGACAACGCACGACCACACACTGCAAATGTGACGCAAAACCTCCTACAGGGATTTGGCTGGGACGTGTTTGACCACCCTCCGTACAGCCCTGACCTCGCTCCTAGCGACTTTCATCTGTTCTTACATCTCAAGTCTTTCCTTGGCGGTCAACACTTCAACAATGACGAAGAGCTGAAAGAAAATGTTTCCGACTGGTTGAAGACACGGGCGGCAAACTTCTACGAAGAAGGTATACAAAAACTTGTGCCACGCTATGACAAATGCCTGCAAAATTTCGGCAGCTATGTGGAAAAATAGTTTAAGAGTTGTAGAATTTTGTGCAATAAATAATTTTTCTGTATCTGTACACAATTTAATTTTATTACCAAACGGAACTTACTTTCTGGACGTACCTCGTATAACCATATACAATGATTCACAGTGATCTCTCTTCTGTGAAAATTTGTAAAGTTCTGCATTCTCTTTGAAAGGTGTAAATGTATCGTTTGTGAATGGAATGTAAATCGCAGTATCACAGCGACAGTAAATCACAGAAGTTTACCAGGTGAATCAGCTGCCCCTAGGTATACGTATCTATGCAACCCGCAGTTTATAGTCTAATGTGAAAACATCGACCGTTTTAGCAAACAAACTGTTATTGTAACTCTACTCATCTATTCGGTACTATACGTAACTAGCATTAATAATTAAAGGGCTGAATGAGAAACCAAGGAGCTGCAAAAGGCTTAAAAAAAAAAGGCGTCTGTTCATGGTTATAACGCTTGCAAGGGTGCAGAGGAATGTTCTCGCAAAGAACGGCAGAGAGTGAGTTAGCCGAGTGGGTTAGCTGCATCAAATTGTTTTGGTTCATTTTATTTTCTTTCTCCTTGTGTTTATTTTCTGTATTTTAGTATACTAATTTATTTATTTTTGTTATTTGCTCTCCTGTGAGACAGACACAACAATTACAAGCAGATATTTGTGTATCATGTTTACCGTAATAATCTGTACCGCATCTGGTGATTTAAGCGTGTTACTAGTTAGCTTTCATTATTTTGGGCGGATATCGACGATATTAACTCTAATAGTTTTTGTTTCAGTTTAAACCTTATGTTTCACTTCTTCTATTGACAAAGGAGTTGTAAATGTGCTAAATTTACGGGTAAACAGAATAATAAATTGTTAAAGAGCGTGGATTTCATCAAGGAAGTAAATGTTCAAAATGATGACCCCGTTCATCAATGCACATTTGTGTACGTTGCCTGAGAAACCTTCTTGCATGCTGTAACATGCGCGGTATAATCTGCCTGCATTCTTTACGTATGAGTTCCCGTAGATGTTTTGGGCTTTGCGGTGGAAAACATGGCGATTATTCTATTTTGTACACAGTTGTGGTTTTTATATCATAATATCAAATTATAGACCAAAAGAGATAAAATAAAAGGTAATAAAACGTTTGAACTTAACCCGAATGATTTGAACCCGAACTGAAATGGGACAGTGTTAAAGCAACCATGATAATACCATTCGGCTAATGCTACCTTGCGAGCTTAGGTTCCTATACGAATTAGTAACGGCAGAACTTGACCCCACCTCCAATCTTTACACGCCTTTTGCAGCTTCTTACAGTGTTATGAGCTCGGTTTGGTAGTTTTAACTCAAATAAAGAGACTGCGTCAGTCATTACACTTGCAGTATGAACTAAAATATGTCATAGTTTATGACAGAAGAGAAATTATCTACCTAATACTTAGCATTCTTTTGCAAAGGCTGTACTGTGAACCTTTGTTGGTTGACAGCTTAAATCCAATTGGTCTCACTGCGTAGATCTGCCATTTTGTTTCCAAACAGTTTTGTCAACCGATGCCTGTGATAAGTTGTTCCTTCAGGGGCGTTTTCAAAGGTGTGTAGGAATGTATGCTAAAGAATAACAGCTAAACAGTTTGTAAAATCAGCTAAAAGTGCTGCTGCAGCTGCCAGTGTCAAGGTGGGATGTATTTGAAATCGACATACATGGCGATTGTATTCTGTCCCGTAAAACACTTATGCGCTGAGTTATCTATCCCTCCTCTATAAAGTGTTATGCAAATTAGCCATTAGAAGGATTTCGAGAAAGGGATAAGTCACATATGTCGCTAGCACGTTGCATAAATTCAAAAATAAATAGGCGCAGCTGACTCACCTGGTATATGAAAGTTTAAAAATAAAGTTTTCCTAAGTTTAAATAGCTCCATTTGTATCCATTTTAGTTTCTTTCCTTTTGGTCCTCAGAGAAAAATGAAGTACCCCATCAAGAATAACAGCTTTCTCCCAAAATATTGACGTGGAACTCTCCCATTAAACGTTTGCCATGTACACAATAAATACTTGCCTAACCGGTTTCCGGTAGATTAATGCCCAATTTTTGCTAGGGTGTCATTCTCTACAAATACAATTACCTAAAATATGCGTACAGAGCCTATATGCAAACTAGTACTCCATATAATGATAAATATTACTGCTCTGCATTTCCATTTGTGTACTGGAACCATTTGAATCGTGGGTATGGGACAGAAACTCAGAGCAAAACTGAATAAATAGTATCATCGAATCATTCTAAATACCTAAGTGTTTTTTCCCTTCTGGGATGTGTAATATGCAACATAATGGAAATTCAGTAAACCCGGATCTGTATTCAGAGATTCCAATTTAAAACTGAAATATATGCACTAGAGCACAAGATGTTAACTACTCTTTATATTGTCTGATACCCCTTAGAAGTGTTGCGTCTCTAAGTGGCAAATGACACCTTTTGACATTTCACTCTTGTCTGACTTATAACTATACATTCATAGCTGAAGCATTCTAAACTGTAGCTTCTGAAGAAAACTTACATATCTGATCCGAAATTCTCCAATTTAGCCTAGGTTCTAATATTTGAAAAGCTCCCAGTTACCCTAACGTTATAGGTGAGAGCTTATAATTTGTAGTTAGCAAAGGAAATATACCTATATCATTTACATGTTCTATGTTTAGACTTTAGTCTTTAAGTAGCAAGTAGTTAAATATTTATAAATGAAAAGAATCAAATAATGATATGTACATGTTCTTTTGCAAGTCTGGAAACTAAAGTTCTCTTTTATTAAGTGCACGCTTGGTTTTAGAAAGTTTTATATTCAGTCAGGCAAACTTCGTTTTACAACATGGACTCCATCTATTATGTCTTAGAAAAGCTCTTAAACCTATAATATTGTCTTTGTCATTCATGCTGCAAACCCTAAGTTGGTTTTGAATTCATTCGGAGAATAAATATAATTAATTAGAGGATGTTTCCAAGGTAGAGAAGACACAATGGTAGTAAATATGTTTATAAGCAATAAAATAAAGAAATGGAGCTTAAGTATTGCGGAGTTTACAAGGTACAGGTACAGTAAAACTGTTTCAGAGCCACATAATACAGACCAATTTCTTGGATAAGAACACGGATGTGTTAGGTAATTCTCAAAAAAAAATAAGTTTATCTTGAAACAACTTTCCCGTTTCGGATGCAGCAATGAAAGTGGGAGGGAATATATTCGAAACATTGGGGTAAATCCGAACTTCTGCAGCATTTTGAAAATTATTTAACGTTTATTATTAGAAGGAAATCTATATAAGAGCCTCCTCTTACTTTTGTAACCTATAGTCAGGATATTTCTAGCTTAGTAAACAAAGTATTTGCTAATTCATTGATGGAATGTATCTCAATAGGTTGAAGTTCACACACTATATTAATCACTAACCTGGGTATTTTTCAATGAGAAAGGCTGTCTTTTTTTAACACAAATTCTCTGAGATATATCTCGCTCACATTTTATTTCTCTAGATCAGGTTCCAAGTATTTCTGTTTTTCAGTAGATAACGATATAATTGCAACGAAATTGAGTTAAATTATTTTGAATAGCATTGCATAAAAAATTTAAATAAATATTCCCTTATGCTTTTTTGAAATCTAAGTAGCGTGAAATGCTAGACGGAGAACTTTGGTTTCTTCATGCGATTCTTTTCATTATTTGTTTCTTTTCAGTGTAAGACAGTTGGAAAGAAAGTGGTCACAACCTCCACAATATATACCGATATATGCACCCAAATCAAAACAGCAGGTGTGTATCATAAATATTGGTAATGTTAGTATTTTCCAAATGTAAGACATTTCTCTTAGTCACATCGATGCAGCACGATATGCCCATAGACTGCTCACATATTCCTTCGGAGATTCTTTCCGCTGGGGAGAGCATTTAGATCCCAGAAGAATTTGTCGATGATCAATGAGAATATCCAGTCCGCTTAAGCGACACTGTTCCTACAAATGAACACAAAATTTGGTCTCATATGCCAAAAAGCTGGACTAAGACAGAGTTGAAAGTGAGCTGTTTGCTTGTAATGCAGTTTGGTATAGAGCGATTCATTAACTCCAGCTCTAAATCAGCTACCAGTGCAATCTCGTATCTCCCGAGTTCCTGTCTAAGGTTTTTGAATACCATGACATATCAAGGTTTGGTGTTTTACCCTTATCTCCAATTAAATATTTTGGAACATCCCTATTCATTAGGACATCTTTGCAAATGTTCCATATTCTTCTTCGGGTTAAAAATGTAAAATAAACTAAGAGACGAGTGGGTGCAAACTCCGAGCATTACAACTTCTGTTGCTGCTGCCAACATAAAATACCGAATACAGTATTCAAAAATCCAAGAAGTTTGATGATATAGCCAGCAGTTACTTTAAAATCAAATAATGTTCATTTAGATGGCGTGGCAACTTTTCTTTCCTACTGACATAAATATCCGTAGTCCATGTTAATATATATGATACCTCTCCATTCAATTGCATGTTTAGTATTACGGTTCACAAAGCTGAAAGGATGTTTACTAAAGTGGTTTGTGTGGAACAGCCATCTCCGCGATCCCCAAGATCGTGTGCGAGACGATCCATGCCCTCGAGTTGCACGATGAGACACCATCGTGGAAGATCATGGACAACAAGGGGCGGGTCACGGTCGTGCTCCACTGGGACCAGAGGCAGCAACAGCAGCAACAGCAACAGAAGGTGGCGGCGGCGGTGGCGGCGGACGGTGCTGCTGCCAAGTATTCGCCGAGCAAGAAGCAGGACTCCATGCGGCCCTCTCTGGTGATCCAGACTAGCCTCGAGAAGCTGGCGGGGATGGGGCCCGGCGGGGCCGCGCCGCCCAAGAAGGAGACGCTCATCAACGACGTGTATACTCCCCCACCCTCGCAACAACAGCCACAGCAGCAGCAGGCGGTCGCGGCGGCCCGCTACAACTCCGGTCCTCAAATCACTGTGATAAACCACGATGACGTCATCAGCGGTAAAGTGGCGGCGGCGAACCTGCTGGCGGCGGCGGCTCCGACAAGTTCCTATCACCCACCCCACAGGCTCACAAAGCAGGGCACCGGCTCCTTCGAAAGTACAACAATCCACATCCATACGCCGGAGTGCGCCAACCATGTGCACCATCCTCTCGCGGGGGGACCCGGCCAAGTAGGCGGCGTCCTCAACGGAACCGACGCCAATAACGCGGTCGAGTGCGATTTCCATTGTTGCGCCCTGCACGAGGAGGGCAGGAAGATCGCCGTACATAAGTCGGTGGCCACTTCGCCCATCCAGGACGCCCAGCAGCAGACGTCGCCGCAACCGTCATCACTATCGGATGGCACGAGAAGGGCCGCCCTCGGTAAGTCAGCGCAGCATGTCCGATTTCTGGACGTGGAGGGTGGTCGTCTTCAGCAACAGCAACAGCAGCAAGCGGAAAGCTCCGAATCGGAGACGGAAAACACCATCATGGAGGAGGAAGCCATCACGTCCGAAAAGTTCCTCCTCCTTATAGACCAGCTTTCGGTGGATCAAAAGCGCCACCTAACCATCAAGGACATCGGCATCATCCTGGAGCGCCTAAGTTCCAAAATTGTAGACGTTGAGAGGTTGGATCGGGAAAGTGAAAGCGACGACTGCTACAACTGGACCATTAAAGCAACCATCCGTGGCGATGTTCTGAGAGAGCTAGGCGTCATTTACAACGGCAACTATTACGCTATTTCCGAACATCCTGGCTACAAGGAAGAAACAGAGGAAAATCGCGAGGAAGGAGAAGAAGAGGAAGAAGAGGAGGAAGAGGACAGGCTTTAAAGACAAGAGAAGCATAGGACCGTTAAATGAAATAATAATAATATTAAAGTCATAAGTTAAATTAAGCTTAGAACAGATTTAAATAATTTAAATGTTTTTTTTTAGAACTGTGGCACGGAAGGAAAAATAATTGTACCCATCCCTGCCGTTGTGGCTGGTGCGCGGACAGAGAGGGTTAGTTGAGCAAATATATAAATATATCTATATATACTATATATAAGATATGCATTTGACAATGAAAGTGCATCAGTTGTTGCACTACTCTGGGTACGATCCCAGAAAATGGACGGAACAAATCCGAGAGTTAGGTTAACAGAAAAGTTTAACTGTGGATAGCGAAACTAACAGACTATAGCAATTGACTATCAATATTTAAAGGAAAATTAAATAATATTTCCTTTACGAAAAAGTAAAATAGAAAAAAAACAGACTCCCGTTTTCATTTTGTTTTCGGAAAACAAAATGGCGTCGATCGAAACGTCGATGGTGCTCCTCCCGAATACTTGTTTTATTTTTTATTTTTTACTCACAAACAGAGCAATAGCATCCCAAAACCTTGTCTTATTGGTCTAGTCCTGTGTTTTTGCTCCCTCGTGATTTGTTGATCTATCATCAAATATTATTTTCAATTTCCATACGCCATTTAATGTTGTATCCTTTGTCTTTAAAATAGAATCGGGTGACTGAAGATTCTATAGTAAAACAACAATCAATAACATTATATACTTACAGTTATTATTATTACTAGTCCTTCATAGTTATGATCGAGTCAATGGCACAAAATGTGAACTTGAAATTTTTTTGGATGTGTGAAAAAAGTAAAAAAAATACATAGCAAATGGTAAAAAATAAATATATTATATATATAAACCTGATGGCACATATCTGATGTGAAATTGTGTTTACATCGTTT
This sequence comes from Deroplatys truncata, assembly GCA_030765065.1. Lineage (NCBI taxonomy): Eukaryota > Metazoa > Arthropoda > Insecta > Mantodea > Mantidae > Deroplatys > Deroplatys truncata. Next base: position 215,829,521 of record CM060978.1, read on the forward strand.
TAATGTGCATCTTTTTTAGTGAAAAAATAAAGAAATATTCCTCCTTACAAAAAAGTATTGGTGAATTGATAAATAAGGCCGCGCCGTCGTGTCGCGTAAAATTATTTGCCGTTCGATTATTATATATTTATTTCGAAAATATAAAATAAATGAATAAATAAATTTGTACAGACGTTATCGTATTGTCATTGTCACTGTCAAATTATGTGTATCGTTTCCCCCACTCCCCACCCCAAGGTCCGTTCCCCGATAGATTTGAAAGCTCACAGCGTGCGTGGAACGGAAGATTTGCAAGAATAGGATCAGGTCTTCTTGAAGTTTACTACTTCCATTTTCAATCAAAAACTTACCAAACAAGAAAGAAAAATGTCGTGTACAGTCATGTTCAAAAACAGATTTGAAGTTAATATGTACTACTTACGGAATCTGACATGTTTTCAAAACGAAATCCTTTGCATTCTCTTACATTTCAGTATGAAGGAAGCGTTCGCAAAACGGATTAAAAATTATTTCTACATTACAGCGGATATATGATCTTTAGAACTTGACTGTACATTATCTATACGTAATTTCTTTTCTTGGGAAATTGTTTATCTCCTTACTTATCTGAAACACAAAAGCCGCACAATATTGTAGTATATTCGAGTGTATTTGTTCAATAGTTTGTTGGAAATGAGTAGAGAATGAATATAATTAGCGTTTGCCCAAAAGTGTTTGTGTAAAAACAAAACAAAAAAAATGTATATATGAAGCCATCAAGAGACAAGAATAACAGAAGAAAGATGGTCATCAGCCAGCTACAATCGTGAAGGAAGTTATAATAGCTATATACTATTCAAATTCATTGCAACAAGGAATCGAAGTTTTCGATTTTTTATCTTTTTTTACTTTTAAAATGAGTGAGAATTGGTTGTGAAAAAAAGTAAAAAAAAAAAAAAAAAAAAAAGCTGGGCTTCATTTGTGCCAACATTGGTAAAGAGATGTGAAAGTAAAAGCTGTAGGCCTATTAGATCATAATAATACATAGAACAAAGTTCAGAGCAGATATGGATCATTCTAAAATATCAAAACAAGATAATGCTGTAGTGGTTGTTGGTGTTTTGTTTGAAGAGATGCGATAAAGATAGCTATCCGTCACTGCCACAGAATAAGACATCCGCATACAGAGACAATTTATTATTATTATGATTATTATTATGCACATTCAAGAAAATAACACATTAAAATATTACATCTTATCATCATTATTGGTTACTGGTTACTGTTAATCATATAAGCCATTGGTTGATTAGCATATTTATTATAATTAAGTTTTAACTAGAGATTGATTATCTATTTACTGTGTGAGAGTGAGAGTGAGAGAGAGAGTTATCACTACGTTGATCGTAGTTTGTGAAATATTCATATTTAATTATGAGGCGCGTATTTTCGCCAGGCGTTGTTGCTCTGTGAAATGATTGTTTGACGGTTCAGATGTTTAAAAATTATATGGTAGAAGTTTAAAAATATACAATTGTTCAATGATTAGCTCTTTATGAAGTTCTTGGACAGTTTCCGCTGCGTCTTTCCAAAGAATGGAAACATTTTAACAACGTGGTTGTAAACTGTTGCAGGAAGGTAAACCCTCAAACAAATGTTATAAAATGCCGCGAAAATATGCGTGCCTACTAAAAGTGTGAAGCGAATTGTTGGGCAATAACAATAAATTAATTGTAACATGCATGGACGAAATTAATTAACAATCAAAGAAATGTAATAAATCGGTACGGAATTTTCCAATGATTCCAAAAAGAAAATCTTACCAAATTTATTTTCTTTCTATCAAAATTGCATAGCCCTGTCTTTAATTAAATTACTTTCTTCCTTGTTTATTTATTTCCCCCGTTATCCTCTTTGCGTTTCTACCTTGATCTGTTCCTTAACGCTTTTTATTATTTTCTATTCGATGTTCAGTGGTTAAAAGCGTATCGTATTTCTCGATGGAGACAACTGATATTTTCTTATCCCAACTCTTATTATTTTATTATCTTTTGTTTATTATTGCCTAAATTTATCTTTTATAATTTCTTATTTTGTGTTGTTATTTTTCTTCTTAAGTTTTCTATGCTACGTGTAAAAATATCTTAGGAGAAAATGTGCCAAAATTTCCTCAGTACTCGGAAAAAAGTGTTTTTAAAGGATCGGCTATGGTCAGGTTACCATATTTCTCTATCCTAATAAGGTTTTGGCTCATCAGTAGAATCACATGGAGTGGAAAATAGAAGTTTTCAAAATTTAATTTTAAAACATTTTCGTTCATTAAATTTATATACTACATAATGCAAAGTTTTATAATGAAAATGGTAAAACTAAGGAATTCGTTGGCTTTTTTATTTCTCGTTCTAATATGTGAAATTGCAACAAAACAGTGGTCCTTTACCTCAGGCGGATGTCTAAGTTTTAGAGTAAACTATAATCTTATTAAAAAAAAAAAGGAACTTAAACATAGTACATGTATAATAGCCTCTGCCGAGAACGGGTTTTGTCCACCTGAAAGCTGATTTCATACCTATAATCACAATTTAGAAGACATGTTAATTATTGTTAAATTTTTATCATGTAATTCTCAACTTGCGTTTTTATGACATAACATCTCAGTTTGTATTCTGCTCAAATATAGGGCGTGATGGGCGATTACTTAAGCGCACCAGAGGTAATCAAGAAAATCGAAATATTGCTGGCAAAATTTGTGCCCAATGTTTTGTGAAAAGAATGACAATGTACAAATTTTAAGAATATTACACTTTTAGAATGATATAGTGAGCTTTATCAGAGAAATTGGCCGCTGTCGCCATTGTTTGGCTTTACTTCCAGTTGGTACTGTCTCTTATGGCTTTGCATTTAATTCTTGATTACTTTTGGTTGCGTGTTTGTCGCCAGAGGATGAGAATGTAGTTCAAATAAGGTAAAAATGCTTTAAATCTAATAACATCCAAAGCTGGCGATTGTTCTAAAGGAACTCTAATAACAGCAAAGTGGTGATATACAAGCGCCTCTTGCGGGAAGAATGTTGTGGTTTTTCTTGTGTTGGCCAACGCGTTTTTGTTTTTAGTTGTTGCAAAATATTTCGTTTAAGAAATTTTACAAAATATATAACAGTATAAATTGTTAATTTAGTCGTAAAAGCGTGCCACATTTTATCACATATGCAACCGCGAGATTCTTCTCCGCATTCGAGATGTGTTAAGGCTGGTTCACAACCACCCGGTAACGGTAACCAGAACGGAAACGAGAACGGGAAGCAAGAAATTTTGATTCACAACAGCCCGGTAACGAGAACGGGAATGCATATCGATCACAAAGTGAAAGTCGGTTTTGCGCATTGGGATTTCATTTGTTTTTAACTGACCAATGACATTTTTTCACCTACTTCCAATTTAGCCAAGCCAACGTCAAAATTCGATAGATTATCTAAATGCATATTCATTACATTTCCGATCCCTCTACTTATGCCAAACTTTCATTCCTTTATTTAATGGCATACATTAAAATTGTTTATTATTTTTTCATTTCCACCGGATTTAGCTGTTCTTTGTAGCTTTTGCCATTATTTTTAGGTAATAGCCAGTTTTGAGTTGCATATAAACAAACTACAAATGATCCCTTCACCAGAGGAACCAACGTTGATTAGATTTGCGGGTGTCGTGATGAGGTTAGGAAGCACATTTACTACTAATTCCTTCCAGTTTCATGTTTCCAGCTTGCGACCATAGAGAGCACTAGTGGCTGTTTCATGTCACGGCCGCTTAGAATAACCTCTAGAGTGAAGAGTCTAATATGCACAATAGGGATCTAATATGCCGTGCCCGGGAACGAGAACGAGAAAGTTAAAAGTTGGGCAACTCTTCTTCCCGTTCCCGGGGCCCGGGAAGGCTTCCCGTCGGTTGTGGAAACTCCCATTTGAATACATGTATTTCAACTTTCCCGTTCTCGTTCTGGTTACCGTTCTCGTTGGTTGTGAACCAGCCTTAACTGATAACAAGAAAGAGGCATCTTCCGGTGCAATGCTTACAACGTAGTTAAATGATTTTGGGATAGCCACAAGGACTCTGGAACATTAAGTTTACCATGCGTTTGGCATATCTTACTTTTGAAACTTCAGAGTGTAAATAAAATGTATCAAGTTAATGGAACTTTTCAAGACCTTGTCAGCATCCCAAAACCATGTACTGAAGAACTTCCTCAGACCGGAAGAGACGCTTTGTGGAGGGGAAGAGCGTTCTGTACAAAATGTAGGACATAATATAACTATGTAATGGCTTCCTCAAGATTGGCGTGCTGGAAACACACGCCAAGTTATGTTCAGCTCATTTGCTAACTATACGCACAACTTAAATAATTAGTTCATAGAACGTGTGTTCGACAAGAATTTAAAAGAAATATATATACAGGTACCAATATTATTAACAATAAATGATGGGCATAAAATCAAGTGTTGGTTTGTTTGAAATTAAGAACTGTATCTCATTTACGTGACATGATCCAACAGCTTACTTTTGCTTTAACCCAATTTGTTAAGTATTAACACACTAACTCCCAACATATAAACAATGTTGCAGATCTGAATATGCAGACTTGGTGCCAGCATTTATTTCTTCATATCTTGGAAATTAGGAATATTTTGTATAACATCAATTTGATACTGTGTGTATTAAAAGCTGGTGATTTAAAACAGTGAAACGTGTAGTCGATGACTGACTGAAAGTTGAAGACAGTTCAGTTGCAGTTCCCCTCCAGAGTCAAAGAGATACCGCCGAAGATAAACCATTAAACTGATAAATTACCATCTATTCACATTCTGATTGGCCAGCGTTAGGAGTTTTATGTTATCCTGACTTTTAAGTAGGCAATGCATATCTTGTTTTAACACAGTCTTTACCTTATACTGTAATAATGATAATAATAATGTTTGTCAATATCGGTGAGCTCCAGCTATGAGCTACGGGCATGTAAGTGCTATAAAATATTTGAAACTGTCAAGCTGTTGTGCCGAAACCAATGTGTTAGTCTGAAATCAAAAGCTTTGCTAGGCTCAAAGGTCAAAATTTGTTTAAGTGATAAGGGTATTGATCTCAGGAGATAATGCAAATTCTGGTTTGAAACTAAGCCATTGATCAAGGAAAAGAATAGGAAAGTTAAACACACAGATTGTTACTGCCCGGAAAAACTTGAGAAATGTTGACTAATTGTTTTCAGAAGGAAGTCAACGTAATACGATAGTATATGAGAAATTTCTTAAAGTGATATTTATTATAAATATTTAATTCGGTATTTCCAATGGATTATGATAATGTCGAAGAGATTACAACTAGAGGCTAATCTCCTCTTAGAGTATCCCCGTTGAAAATGCTTATAAAATGAAAAGGAAAGCCAATTAAATTACCTTAGGAGTGAGTTTAGAACAGGATGTGATCTCTTCTATATCTTGCGCCCACCTGCCCGACCCTTTTAGGTGTTTTACTTATATAGGCAAATCGTGTCAGGAACACAAACGTAGCCATTTTTTCGATAAATCACATGTAAAGTGGGTACTGCCAACCTAAATGAAAATGTGAAATCTGCTAAAAATGTGATGCGCTGTTGTTACCACTATTTCTTCTTCTTCGTTAGTTTCCGCTTAAAAAATGCAACACATTCATAGTAAGAAAAACTATCCACCAAAATTGTAATTTTTGTATTCTTTTTGTGAAAGTTTGTTATACTAATATGTTATTTCTATTAAATAAAGAAGTTCCTTTACTGCAACCGTGGTAGATAGTTAACGCAAGTTTACATAAAAAATAAAACCTAACCTAAGGCTAACCTTCCGTGAATTCAGAAAAGTAAGCTTATTTAAAAAAAAAACTAAACCTAACCTAACCTCCCGTGAGTCAGAAACCTAAGCTTAGGAACGCACGCGAGCTAAGCTCGCTTGCTTTGATGTAACCACTGGTAACTAATTAAATCAAGGTTGTATAAAAAAAAAACTAAACCTAACCTCCTGTGAAACAGAAACCTAAGCTTATATAAAAAAACTAACCTAAACCTAACCTTCCGTGAATTCATAAGCCTAAGGTTTTATAAGATCCCTCGGCTACGCTCTGTGGTCGTTTCCGCAGTTGCGGCGCTTTGGCGGCATTAATTTTTCATATGTTGGCAGCATAAGTGTATGACATACAGTGCCATCTGTTGAGTTAGTGCATGACATAGTGTAACATAACATCATATTCATCGCCGTGGGGGATACTCTAAGAGGAGATTGTCCAAAACCACAATAAGTATTAGATAACTCTAGGACAGAGATGACAGATGTCCCTTAAAGATTTTCGTGGCAGCCATCAATACGAACCAAAAGATCAACTACTTTATTTGCACAAAAAACCTATAGTATGCTCATAAATAAACATGTTTGCTATATAAAATTCCGGCAGATTCACCCCTTCCGGTTTTCTAAATTACTGAAATACTGTAACACATCACATTCATATTCGTACTAGAACAAGCCACTGAGCACTCTAATCAGGTAGTCACACTCACCTTATTTACATGCTGTGTTTTCCGTCCTATGTCTTTTCATTGGTTAGGCGTTAGAGTCGAGTTGAAGCAAATACCAGTGTGGCAGTTTTACGGAAGAAACACAACTGTTATTATTTGGGGAAGTCTGCACCTTTTTCTCATTCCAGCGATTGCATTCAAACTTCTATGTTCTCTGCAGAGATTATGTAGAAGAGACATATGGCAGTATAGATCTTATGAAAGAATAGTGCTTCATGGGTGTTGAATAGATTCGTTTTAGTAGATAATTTCACCGATAGGTTATTCTTTTCATACATATTCTCCATAGTTCAGAGCACCAATTTGTTGAAAGATTCGAAACTTATTACCTTCTATTTATTTAGCTCGATTAGAAGTAGCAGAAATCTTTTTAACTATGCGGTCTCATCTTGTGGCTTCATAACGTGCAGGAGTTTAGTGTTTATAAAGCTACTTGTACACGATCAAATTTTTGTCAAATTTAGTACTTTACAAGACTTTTCAAGAGTTGTAACAACTTCACAACTTTTCTTGTCAAATTTATTCCAATACTTTTAAAGTCTTGAAAGCAAATAAGGACATGCTCTAAACGATCAAAGATATGACAATGATTTGATGGCTTCAGCCAATGAAATGCGTGTATTTACAGTTTGTCACGAAATCTGCAACATGGCTGAAAGCGAAAAGTAAACAAAAATGGCTACCCGGCCAAGGTATGTCGTATGTAAACTGATTGGGTTGTACATAAGCTGGCCATGTCTGTATGTCTAGGACTCTGTGGGTTACCACAAGATGAAGCAGGTGAAGGCATATGAAGAAATTACTGCTAGACAGATTTCCGAACTGTGTATACATTAATGCAATGTTATATAGTGTGGTTAACCTATAGGTTGGTGTTATTTCCGTTGTATTCTATAATCGTAATGTGGTTTCATTGGATATAATACGTGAAAGTGCTACATAATATTGGTATAGAACAGTATTTCATTGCAAACTGTTATACCATGATGCAAACAGTAAATTGCTTTGTGCGTGATACATTACTTATTAATGTGTTCTGAAGGGTTTCAGTTTGAAAAAAGACAACTTGTAAATACACATTTATGACATTGTCCAGTCTTGTCCAATCTTGTCACATATTGAAAAATGTTTGACAATTTTTCTTGTAAACTATTGAATTGAAAGAAAAGTTTGATCGTGTACAAGGGGCTTTAGGGATATAGCTGAAATTTCTGCATACGCATCACAGATAATTTGTTTAGCAATGTTTGTTTCTAAGGCGCAGAAGGCTATCTAGGATTCAAAGCACATTACTATTAGATTCTTCACATTTTCTCGTGTTTTAGATTTCCCTGTTGTTTTCTTTCTATTTATTCATTTACTTATTGCGGATTAACAGTGTCTTGAAAGTGTATGTCATTTTCATATAGTGGATGTGAACTCCATCGTCGATCTTTAAGACATATCCAATTTTTTTTCTGCAACAGAAATAATTTATAAACACAAAAACAGTTTACTCTTACTACACATATGTGTTTGGTGTAGAGAAAGGGGGTTCATAGCGTGCATTTATTTTAGGATACGCCCAGAAAATGAAAGCATTTAATAAAAACGAGAGATAAAACACCCTTAATTACTGAATTAAATGAAATTACTCTCAATCCATGCGCATCATATACATGTAAATCCCAATAACCTCATGAAACTGCACTATTCGTACTTTGAAACCATCCGCAGTAAACTGCATTTTTGTTTAATTCATTAGTTTGCAAAAAAAAAAAAAAAAAGGATATAAATGTAACGATAATCACTTCAATATTTGTAGGATCTTCGGTTAGCTTTGGAGAAAAATGCAACAATGCTATAGAAATACCTTGCATACCAGTGTTTCGTATGCGAGCTTAAAATGAGTCGAGGAACATAAGAAATCCAAACTAACTGCTCGGCTAAGACTTCTGTTGTTACCTACGAAATGCTGTGAGATGAAAGTGCTGATATGGAAATCAATTAATGTTACATATTTTGTTGTCTTCCTATTCCCTGATCAGATGATGCAACCTTATTTCAAACAAAACAAAATCAATCGTTTACGTATCGATGTGGGCACTGTTCTTGGTAAAGATTCGGACACATGTTTTCAGAATCTTGTGAAAATCTTATTGTATAAAGGTTTCCGTTTTAGTTCAATAGCCATTAGGTGTTGTTCCCAAAACGGACACTTTGAGGAGTTATCAGTTTGTTTCCCGGTGGCTTGCGTACTGTAGAAGTTTCTTCCCTGCGTCGCTGCGGGGACTGCTAGTTAGGTCTCTCCTCCGAGTGGACGCTGGAGGTTGGTTGCTTGTGGGCAGGACCAGGCGGCGTCGGGTGCGTTCTATCTGGAAACATTAGAAACCCCGTCTGCGCTTGCGCTCGTCGTCATCCGCATCCTTCGGGTCTCTGCCCTCATTCCTCCTTCCAGGGGGTCTCCGATAGACGCACAAGATGTCGACTTGCCTGCGTGTGCCATCTCCGTCTTTCGCACCTTTACCTTTTTCCTGTTTCGGAAAGGCTGGTTGTTTCATCCTTTTGTCATTATGAGTAGGTACATTTCTCAACCCAAACAAAATAAATTTCGCAAATAATACAACAATCGCTGCAAAATTTTACATATAAAAGTTGATATACTTTGCGATCAATGGTTTTGAATTGAAATTCCATTTTTTAGTGTCTATTTTACAGTTTGTAAACTTCACTAGCACAGCAAATGCCTACAATATATGTAGTACTAAAGTCACTCTCAAGAGAAGCAACCATCTTAAGCAGGGATTTGATGAAAGTTGGCATTAAGACCTTAACAAACGTAGTGACAGCAGTTTGAGAACTCGTTTGCTTGCTATATCAGACATTGCAGCATGTGACTTGTATGTGCCATTCCCCATACTGTACGAATACTTCATGATGGTGCTCCTTCGTATTTATGTGCATCACAAAGCGGAGTTAACTTTGTGTACAATCAGTGTATGTTTATGATAGGCATGATCTTGCCACGAAAGTATCAGCATATCACAGAGATTAGTGCTCCTCTTTGGTGGTATCCTCAATATTTTTTGTTAATGCCACATTATCCAAAATGCGGAAGAATCTAGTTTTATGTGCACGGTTTGCCTTCAACAGCCAGTTTATACTTGAAGCCATTTCTTCCATGTGCTCCGGTTGTGAACCGTTGCTCTGGGGCATGTAATTGCATCATCACTTAAAATCCCTAAAACATATTTTTTCTGTTCTTATTTACTGTACTCTTTTATAACCACATCTACAGGCTTCCAATGACTGTTTTTACTACCTAAAACAGTAAATAGGAAGTACTGTACCTGAAATACTTGACTTTACATCCGTATTATCAGATAAGAGATACCTAAACAGACAAGAAGCCTTTAAATTGAAGCACAAGCCCCTAAATGATGAGTACTACGGTATCTGCACGCATAGTTCCAGCCACGACATATCACATATTACGAATCTCGTTGGAATAGTTCCCATGTAAAATCGAAGTGAATCCAAATACAGTGTATCTTTTTTGCTTCACTAATTTACTTTGCTGAGAGGGATAATTCCACAATAGTATTAGAATACTGGAAATGGAAAGGAAACGTGTGGTGGGTGTCAAAGCGCAGGTAAGCCTTTCTGATTCCTCAGAATATGTGGAATATTTCTCGTGCATTTAAAACTTGATGAATTGATGATCATGCTTCCAATTACAAACGTACTGAATTGGCTCGCAGTTAAAAGCCTTTTGCATGTCTATAGGCCTCAAAAGACGCCAGAAACGTAAATTCAATTTTGAAATAAAGAAGCACTCTCCATACATCAGTAGTCCTCTTGATAGTGTTGCGATCAATAGCATGAATCGTTTACATTACGTCCGAGAAATTTGTTACCTCTTCAAGAAGATGCAATGAAAACTTACCTGATATCAAGTGAACATTGCTGAAGTTTAAACACAGTGCTGGATGAATTCCACATAAATTACCTTTACGCCTCTCAATACATGAAACAGCTTTTATCTTATTTTTCTCCTTTTTTGTGAGTTAAAAGTCCTTCACCTGGGTAGATCAAATCGGATGATGAATAAACGAAATGGATAAAATTATGCTCCATTAAGTCTGAGATCGATAGCTTCCAGAATCTTTGAAACCTTTAATTTATACCCTTAGAAACTTGAGAAATTGGCAGTCTGATCTAGAGAGTAATTTCAGCCATGCACTATCGAATTTAAATATAATTACATATAGCTTCTTAACAAAACGTCCTGTCAGTTTTGTCCTGTAATATTTTAAGAGGCATTTATTTTAAATAGCGTCAACAATGAGAACACATTACACAACTTTCACATTCGCAGAGCAAACAGGAAAAAAGGAATTCCTACCTAAATTTTTCTTACTTTGATCCTCTTATGAACACAGGATTTTTTTTCTAAATTATACTTAAACGACTTCAGTCATATTACGTCATACATTTTGAGATATAATGCTTAGCTGTTGATAAGGATGTGTCGTCATAATTATTGAAATGGAATTTGGACAGAGCTTTAAAGCTTTATTACGTCGGTTAGTTGAAGTATTAACGAAACCAAACCCAACATCCATTGCTTGGTATTATGCTTTTCAGATCTTGAAATAGACAAGAATGTTGTTAAAGAAAGCAGCGTATTCTCAGAAGAAACCCATGTGTTCTATGATGTTGAAAGACACTATAAACGTACTAGAATATCGTTAAGGTTGAGCTTAAAAATGTTCAGCAGTAATATTTGTTTATATCCAACAACCACTCACGTTAAGTAGCAGATCCGAAAATAATAGTTTGTGAGAAGATACGAATGTAAATTTTCTTACAGCACTTGAATAAACCACGAAAAAAACAAGGAGTTTTGTAAAACTCAAGACGTGGCAGGGGAAACTGCCCCCCCCCCCAACAAAGGTGACTGTGAAGTTTATAGAGTAGCTGAAGGACTCTACTAGGGCATTTGATGGTGGACACCAGGCTGTGTTTATACTGGCTACACAAAACGCGTCCTTTTTTTCCCTTGCTCATTAAAAAGCGCCAAGTTTGAAGACTCGATGTCTCTTCTCATTTCCCCAAAAGAATGGCAGTGCGTGCGCGTTTGCACACAGGACCCATTAGTGGTCTCTATTCAGGAAGCCAAGGAAGAATTCTTTGACAACAAAACAGCCCTCTGCCTTGCCGACACGCTCGAGCGTTGGCTAACAGCGCCTGCTGTGTGGTGTTATCAGACTCACCTAAGAAACCTGAGGCGAATTACAGTTGGCTATGCTGACAGCATTGTCGACGTGTTCATAATTCTAGTTAATGTTTTTATTATTTTGGTGGTAGATACATCCACTTTCTTAAATGTACATTAATGAATAAAACAAATTCATTTCCAGACCTAACGCACTGCAAATCGCTGAGTTAAGCATTCAGCCTATACAGGTGTATTACTTTTCCAAGCTGTAATTGTAAAGGTTAGGTAAATCTTCACTTTATTAATACATTCGATACGTTATTGTGGGAGTACCCTGGAGTGCGAACTTTACCAAACTGTGAATAGACCTATGGCAGAGCTTTCTTGGACCTTTATGGCAGAGTTTGCTGGACCTTTCAACGGTTATTAAGAAATATAATGCACCACGCGTTCTACGAAAGCCTGAGCTGAGGTTCTTCTCCACTATAACCACGAGTATTTATAACACTTTGGTTGTACCTACCTACCTTTTTTCAACGCATTGCGCCACTAAAAATCCTTTCGATAAACGGCTCAGTTTTTGCCTCTGAATAAACTGAATGTGTCCACTAAAAGAAAGAAATAAACTTAATACTTACAGGGGTGGATCTGAACATTAATAGATATTCCCTCTGTTTATCAATTGGAACTATTGTGCAATGTAAGATAGAGTGTATGGGAAAAGACAAAGCTCAATTCTAGTGTCTTCTTTTCTAAAATTGGAAACAAATTTATATTAATGATATTGATATAGTAGAGGGTATTTACAGAATGTGACCTGTGGATCTTTGTGCTCTAATTTTAACCTGTGATTCCAGTTGTAAAGGTTCTGTAACCTTTATTGAAGTCTGCAGTAGACAATGAAAGAATACGAGGTCCTAATAAAGGACCTCTTATTTTTACAAAAGTTTTCCCAACATACAAACGTGAATGCCAGTTCCATATATATTTTTGCGTTATATAAGTCGGATTATTATTTCCATCTTGAGGTAATTTTAAAAGACACTGCGTTTCAATCAACCTGCTGTACTTGAGACATGTGTTCTTTTAAGCCAAAATGAAGCTGTAATCCTGTTACGTCCCTCTAGTGAGATCTTATGACGTGTGTACTATTTAGTCGATCCTCAGGACTTCCGTTGTTTTCTGAACGTCCAGCTTTTGACTGTTGCCTTGATGAGTCAAATGACATTTCAGTTATTGGCTCAGGTTTTCCAGCACCTCTACCCCCTCCCTCTTTTCACCACATGATACAGGAATATCGCTATGTGCCGGTACCCACATCAATTCAATGGAGCTGTGTTTCATCAATATTGTAAGGTGCACTAGTCCAGTGAGCGTCGAGGTGACCATGGGGATTTAAATACCTTTAGAGCAGCTTGACTGATATATACATTTCTCTACTTATAGACCTTATCCACCCTTTTCTAAATGCTTGCCTATACTCGTATGAGAAACGCCCTATCATGTTTGTCCGGAATTAAGTTTAAATTTCTACAATATTAACAGCTAATCTGGTTTGGTATCAGACCACCGTTATATAAGATAACCGGCTTTTTCTAGAAGTTTCTGCTAGCATATCAAACTAATAAGTATTAAAACGGTTTATTTCTAAAATATTTGAGCAAAAATGTTTATTTTTTGTATGATGAACAATGCAAACATTATCTGTAAAAACAGCTTATAGAAAGTCTGCGCTTCTGAAGAATGCATGCACATAACGCTCCACTACAATTATGTTTGACCGTTTTATTGGTTGTCCTCAAGATTAGAGACTATTCAAGAATTATTTATTTATATGTTTATCTAATGCAATTAATGGCGCAAAAACCAAGTGCCTTTGTTTGAAAGAGATAATTAAACGATATTTATGACTCGTTTTATTTTCTTGTCAAATAAAAGCATTAATCAATACAGCATCACAATTGATAAAAAAGGAATGACAATAACGATAGGAGTTAAATCCTATATTGTTTGCTCAAACTTACTGAGTGACTGCACTCGCTCCGAGGTGACATAATTTATTCACCAGCCCTAACCGGTCGAGGAGTAATCTCTCAAGAATGCATATGCAGTGCACTATCCGCACACAGCTAGCGCTGTAACACACGAGGTTTGGAAGCTTACATCATCCGTATGATAGAATTTCTACTACCCCTATGGAATCAAGTATGGACCATCCCTTCCGGTACGCGATGCTGCACTACCCCTCCGCTCCCCTCGCTGTGGTACTTTCCCCGACCTCGCTAGTCGCTGGCTAACGTAACGACAGCTTTAAGATGCAGGCCCTTGCTTTTAATTACATAATGCAAAATAGAACTTAGAGATGGACGTAGCTCAGGCCGGCAAGTACTTGTTGATTTCTTCGCTTATTACAAAAAGTCTTTGACGAACACTATAAAAAGCACAATAACAACTTAGTGCTTAATTTCGTTTCCACATTCAGATTAAAAAGTAGAAAAGTTGCATACATAAAGTGATAGAAAACACAATTTAAAGTGCAGAGTGGTCAGAAATAAGACGTACCTCATTTAACCCAATGTAACACGATGCTGACGGAGATTTTAAAAGTCCAGAACATAAGTCTGAAGACCGTCATTCCGACAGAATAACTAAATTATGCCTCACATGCTGGTAATTCGAGATCATGTCTGTAAAGGGATATTCCTGGCGTTCTACAGTACCTGCATCCTGTATCTCCTTAATTCCAGACAGAAAGCATTTATCAGGTGTGAGTTCGGTACTTCTTGGAAACCACATCAAATAAGCTGATAACTTTCAGAGTTTCCTCCAGTTCACATCCCGCGAAAGCTCTTTTTAGTTTCTCTACTACGTATAGTAAGTAGGGGAAATATTGTATTCCACCCAAAAATTCGATACCGAGATTTCACCGGAAATACATGTTTGAGGCCCCTTGAATCCAAAAAAAGCATTTTTGGAAACATGTCCGTGTGTGTGTCTGTCTGTGTGTCTTTGAACAGCATAACTCAGAAACGAACAGTCGGATAAACACCAAACTTGGTATTTGGGCTCAGTATCTTCCAGAGATGCGACACGAAGGTTTTAAAGAAAATCCCCCCACCCTTTACATGGAACATTTTGCGAAAATTTTAATATTCTAAAAAATGGCTCTAACGATTTTGATTAAAACATCATATGTTTAAGATATTATCATGACAAATGAAATGTATAACTCGAATTTTCTGGGAATGTCTCCAAAAGTATTCTTCATTGTGAACGACTTTTGCATAACTGGTAAACCATAAGAGATAGACAAAATTTTACTACACAAAAAACGTAGATCGCGTTAAAATACACAATTTATGTTATATTTTTTTTTTGTTGAGGGAACCATTTTCGAGATATTGCTTGTTATTCCCTTATATTTTTCAATACTTATACTTTTTCTCAAATGGGAAACCGTTATTCATTTTTTTTGTCCTGGTAATGCAAAGAAAATGGAATACTCCACATAGCAACCAGCTCTTAAAATATTTGACTCGCTTAAAGCCTACCAATTCCCCTTGCATCTACAAGAAAATTAGCAATAAGATTAACATCTCGATTAACATGAAGCATATGGAGAATAAATGTTTGTAAAAATAGTTTGTACAAGAGTGGAGAAAGTCATGTGAGTGTAACACATCAGATTTTACAAGTAGAGACGGGCTTGTAACACCAAGTGTGCTAGCTCACACTTCTATTACTGACAGCACTATCGTTATAATTGTAGCATTACTTACATAGTAAGCACAGCCGTAAATAGGTTGAGTGAATGAACTTTAGAAGAAGAAAAGGCCAGAAATATGTGTTTGCTCATCTCAGCTCGCATCCCGAAGTATGATAGTTAATCTTAAGTTCTTCGTAAAAATTAAAGTTTTCCTAAGGCCATAAGAGTTTAGAAAATACATGCTGTGGTATATAGCACACTCATCTGCGAAGAAAGGACATAATCATGGGTAGAATAAGCCGTGCGTCCCGATTGTGACCATCCCGTAGAAACGTTGAGAAATTGACAGCCTAAATGGATCAAATTGGCAATGGAATATAACGAAAAAGCAAATAAATCTAGGATATCAACATTCTTTTTAGGTAGCGCACCGGGACACCGAGAAACTTGGCTTCAGTGCACTTTAGAATCTACTTGATGCCACAAAGTACCAGAGCTTAGGAACCACATGCTTGTTTTAACTACTGGGCCTTTCAAACCAAGAAACCTTCCACTGCATTTCGTACTTGAAGTAACTTCTAAATCATCAACTAAATCCCTAAGTAGCATCATTTCAAATTTGTGCTTACTGTTTACCACTCTTCGGTCTGGATTTTAAGTGTGCGATCATATTTACATTTATATTTATGATTTATCATGTTATTCGCAGGTAAGCCGTATCACCAATACTTTACAACAACACCAATCACCATTAATGGACTATAACATCAATAAAATATGAAGTAGATAGCTAAAAGAATGTTAGGAGAGTATGGGTATGGTTACAGGGGCGGCAGAGAAAACAGTATAACCATCAGTAGTGGTATTACTTGCCCATGCTTTGGATAGAACAGAACATCGTGAGCGGTATTCCATTGTTAACATATTCTACCTTGAAGATGTACGCTCTACTTCATGTTCAAAATGATCCCTATGTACCAGACTAAAGAAAGAAAAAAAGAAGACACCTAACTTGAGGTTTGAGCACAACACTCGTCACTGTGGACATCATACTCTTCTTTCCCTTTTTAATGGTGGCCTATCATTTAAACTGAGTATGCCACTACAGAGTGTGTCGGCAGATCGTGGTCTGGTTCCCACATTCTGCTCAATGTTTAGTCTGCCAGTAAATACAAATGCCTATGATAAAATCCTTGAAAAAACTTACAGACGATGTGTGCCCGACACTCAACACACTACCTTTACTTAGTGTTTCCAAGTACTACGAGCAAACAAATGGGTTTTTTTTAAATGTTCCATGTCAGAAACATACAGCTAGTCCTATTAATACAGAGGAAAATATTCCACATTGCTTCAGTACGTTCAGAGATCCATATATTTCGTACTGTGAATGTAAATATGACCGCTGACAAAGAAGCTACCTTTTTACTTTCTCTACTACGTATAGTAAGTAGGAGAACTATTGTATTCCACCCAAAAATTCGATACCGAGATTTCACAGGAAATACATGTTTTGAGGCCTCCTGAACCCCCAAAAAAATATTTTTGGAAACGCCCGTGTGTGTGTCTGTGTGTGAACAGCTAACTCAGAAACAAACAGTCGGATAAACACCAAACTTGGTATTTAGGTTCAGTATCTTCCAGAGTTGCGACACAAAGGTTTTCAAGAAAAACTCCCCACCCCAGATTACCCTTTACATGGAACACTTTTCGAAAATTTTAATTTTATCAAAAATGGCTCTAATGATTTTGATTAAAGTATCATAAATTTAAGATACTTTCATGACAAATAAAATGTATATCTTGAATTTTCTGGGAATGTCTCCAGAAGTATTCTTCATTGTGAACGACTTTTGCATAACTGGTAAACCATAAGAGATAGACAAAATTTTACTACACAAATGGCGTTAAAATACACAATTTATGTCGCATACATTTTTTGTTGTTGAGTGGACCATTTTCGAGATATTGCTTGTTATTCCCTTAAATGTTCCAATACTTATACTTTTTCTCAAATGGCAATTCGTTATTCATTTTTTGTCCTGGTAATGCAAAGAGAATGGAATACCCGACATAGCAACCAGCTCTTAAAATATTTGACTATCGCTTAAAGGCTAGCAATTCCCCTTGCATCTACAAGAAAATTAGCAATAATATTAACATGAAGCATATGGAGAATAAGCGTTTGTAAAAATAGTTTGTACAAGAGTAGAGAAAGTCATGTGAGTGTAACACATCAGATTTTTTGTTTTATTTTTGTCCTTTAAGCCGGGTGATCGTATTGGATATAAATAGATAAGCGCTTGAAGTGAAACTTGTACTAGTTTACTTATACCACAGCATGAAAATTTCACACTTTTGAGTTTCTCTTGACAATGGCAGGCCTTACAGAAAGATCTCCTTATCTCTCAATGCAGCCAGTAGGATGTGTGCATAACCAAAGTAACTCTAAATTTAGTTAAACACTAAGTAAACCCTAGAAAGATTGGCCGGGAGGTCAACCATAATTTTTACTGAATGTTAATATCGTTACATGTTCCTATTCATTATTTATTTCTTCCTCGCAGCTGCCATTTTTGAGCTGCGTACCGATACAAGGCCGTTGCGATTCTTTCACTTCAGAGAAACAGCGTTTTTCGTAAAATAGCTAATCGTTTCTTCCACCAGTCCTCTAATGCCGTCGAAGTTACGGAAACTTTTTCATTCTAGGTATTTTTCTTCTTCAGTGGCCCCTTCAATATCCGCTCACCAACGGCATATCTGATAGGACTTGGAAGATACGAGCTCAACTGCCATCCTTGAATCGCTTGTGCACTGCTTAATGTTTGCTCCCCAGAAGCTTGTTCCATTATTTGCAAGGCTCACACTGCACTTTCGCCAGTGTGACATAAATCAAAGTATACCCGTTGCTGCAAAGTTCTGATCCTCGCTGATATGGTAAACATGTCTTCGTGTATCGGCTTCTAACTCCCATAAAGGTTTCCAAAGTAATGGTGCTCAGGGTTTCCCCCCCCCTTAAGGTTTGATCTTCTGCAAGTTGTTTAAATAAAAGCAAGTAGATCTTGCGCATATTTTTTCATCCCTCTCATTTCGTAAATCTAAAAACACTGTGAAATTGAAGATAATAGCAATAATTAAGGAAAACGTGAGAAAATATAATTTAATATAGAACTTATAATGAACTACTAACTAAAATAACTGTTAACAAAGAACTACTTAGCAGCTCTTTTCCCTCCATTTGTGTCCACTGAAGTATAGCGTGATGAAAATTGTGTTAATATATTCCTTATCTAAGGTTACGTATCGATCAAGGTGGCAAAGAGAATTATTTAAGCATGCTTTATATCGTAATTTAAACGTTAAGGAATAAGAGTTTTGAAATCTGAAGTTTTATAATTGATTTGGGACGGTTCGGTGAGCTGGTATGATTTAAAATGTATAGCAAACATGTAGTGCTTGAAGTGTTGCGGAAGTATTAATACCACACCCATTCTTACTTGAAAACATTGCTACCTTGAATATTTTTCATCAAAGTAATAAATATTTCAGCTGTATGAATGCTTGCATTATTTATTTATGTCCGAAATTCCATGATATTTCAGCTCTAATAATATATAAAGCATTTGTAAGCAGATATTATGTTTAGCAGGTAGGTTTAACATATCATCTAAATAACATACTATTTGTGGTATTTGATATATGAACTTCAGAGAAACAGCGTTTTTCGTAAAATAGCAATACTCAATAAAAGATGTGAAAGCTATCTGCTATGGTATAAAAGTTATGAAAATGAGAGTGCTTCCTTTCGCTAATCTGGAATGATTTAATAAATGACTAGTAGAAGCGCTGTCGGTAAGGGAAACTGGACTTGACACCAAGAGTGCAGAACTGGAACACAATTGCGTGCCTATGTCAGAAGTAGTGCATCTGGGTGTGTGTCATTACAGAGCTTGCAACATCGCTTGTTCACGAACTAACTATAAATGCATCATAATATGAGTATACGCCATGTAGGAAAACCTGTGCTTTCGGCTCTCTTCCATCCCTCTTTTCGATTTCAGCATCTTTGTTATTGATATCTTCAGTCTCTTGGGTACTGGGAGTGCCAGCCTCATCTATTATCAGTCTATCAGCAGCATATTTGGACCTTGCTGCAACAGCAAGGTTGGTCAAGTTCCATAAAGCCATACTTTTCTGCGACTTAAGTATTACTTTCTGATACGAATATAACCATAAAACTCGCACATTTAATTGATTCTGCGCAGTGCACACTGTAGAAAACAAATTTTCACAACTTTATGGCATTAGACCGCATACTTAGCTAATATGTTTATAAAATTTACTTAAACATCACGAATTGAGTTGAGAATTCATAAGCATATTTATGTCTTCGCATACCGGCACGTCTGAAAACGTGCATAAAACCTCGAATTTAGAACACGTAACGACCGTTTCACTGCCACTCAAATTTGCTCTGACAAAATAAAACATTCGTATTTCTTAACGGCTCGCAGCGTAATTAAGAAGCTTTATTATCACTACCACAAGAAAGTTATTCACACTCTTGGCGAGAAAATTTGAGAAATTATTTTTGGTCGCTGTACAGAATACAGGGAATCTCACGAGAAATGTAGATTCCCAATTACAAGCCATACAATATTTTGCTGTGAGGATGCATTTGGCAAGGAGCTATGCACAATAAACACCGCACATTATAAAAGAAAGCAAGGGGAACCCGGACGAGGACTACTTCTGACACCAGTCGAAGCACATCCTCCCATACCAACCTGGGTTTAACTGGTACATTTCAGTGAAGCAGATACAGTAGAAAATCATCTGTTATGCTTGACAGCGCACGAAACGCCATACCTGAGTAAATGTACAGTAAAACAATGCAATTGTTTGTAAGGAAAGCAGTTGTGGCACTAGCCAAGCAAACGTACGTTACTACTTCACCGCCCAGCCTCCCCTTAAAATTAAAATAGATGAGTGAGTGAAGATTTCCATGCCGGGCATATCCTTCCCTCTCACCCCAATGGGCTGGACTGGCCTAGTCCTCACCCCACCAAGTCGCTGCACGGTCGGCACCACTATTGATCTACTGTATGGGAGTGAGTTCACCGAGCCGAGCCGAATCGAGCCGAGCCATCCCGAACCCAACAACCCAGCCAATGCATGTAATGGCAGGTCTCCTCGCCCTTTCTTACAAGATGTATCGTTATCGGGTAGTCAGCGTCCGGGGTTCGGTTCCCAGATGAGATGAGCGAAGATCGTTGATGCCGCAAGACCTGCAGAAGGGATGGGCAGCTGCTGGGAGGTATCCCTCTCGGAAAGAAGAATGGATAAGCTACTCCTATGCTAAGGCGTGGCCGGCGCTGCCGTTCGATTTGTGATGGAACAAGACAGTCGAACTTCTGTGGGGCAGGAAGTAGTCTCTGTGCTTGGCAGCTCTTCCAAAACAAAATCCTATCGGTTTCTTCCATTACGTTACTGGCTTTTAGATTTCCTTTAATGACTGTATGCGATATACTTCTTCACTCCCAGCATGTATGATGTACATCTGAAAGAAGAAATCAAATAACGCACCTAACTTGTTAACCAAGGTTGAAATGTTCGTAGATTTCAATTGAAGCACTCCTTACTGAGATCGCACTCTCGAAGAGCACAGCTGAAAAATAGAGAGTTTATTTCACGCCTTAAACTGGGTTTACGGGAAGACATAAACAGTTTATCGCCTAACACTCTGCCCTCGACCCTTCAGCGGCCGTACCAAAAGTACTGGACGAGTCTTATCAAACGCAACTGTAAATTGTATTTACATTCGGATTAATCCATGTTGTTGCGGAATTCTACCGCAATGTTTCACTTCTTCTACCGTAGAAAATTAAGCAGAATCTGGATGTAATATTTACTTCTCTTCTTTTCACTGCCTGTAACACAATGCTAATAAATTATGTGAACAAACCTCTGGGAATGATTGCTGGTTTAACAATCATAATATATCCGAAAGGCACCAGAAACTTAACGGCATTCAAATTTAGCATCCACACCTCTATTGCCATGACTGACAATGTAAGCATTGCAGTGCGGAAGTCTGAACTAGCGAACCTTATAAGACATCAAGCACACTTACTCAAATGTGCACAGGTTAGGAACTAGCTTAGCATGCACAATAATTCTTTGTGTGACCCAAAAGTAGAAGTCGAAAAATATGATCTCACTGAAGACGAAACCGCAGGCCATGCATTTGGTCCACTTCGGCCAATAATTTATCTTCCCGGGAGTCCACTATATTTTTTCTATTTATTTATTAGGTTTAGATAATAAATACTATAAGATTATAGTCCATATAGATACACCCCCCAAAGAATGCATGTATCTACTACAAACACTGGAAATCGGTCAGCAGGTGGGAACTCTTATCATACACGAAAAACCACATCTGAGCCCTTAGGTGCGTTTGCTTTAGACGATGGTATGAAAGAAAAACCGTCATATAGCGCATACATGTGTATAGCATTTTTACCTGAAACAGAATTGTCTGCTAAACCCAAATGAAGCATTTGAGTTTTTATTTTTTTTAACATTCTCTGCCAATTACGTATAGTAGGTGGAGGAAACATTGTATTGCATCAAAAAAAATTGATACCGAGATTTCATACACGTTTTGGGGTCACTGAATAGACAAAATAAATTTTTAGAAAAAACCTATGTCTGTGTGTTTTATTTTTAATTTTTGCAAAAATGACTCTAACAATAGTTATTAAAATACATTTGAGATATTAATGTGACGGATTAAATGTGTATCCTGAATTTTGTATGAGAAGTCTGTGAAGCCATCTTCATTCTCAATGCATCTTATTTAAATGTATATAATTGGGAAATAATATCAGATAGACAAAAACATATTAGAGAAAACACGTAGAGCTTATTAAAATACCTTTGTCCAATAACTGTTTTTCGTAGCGTTAGCTGTTTTCGCAATATTCCATGCTGCAAGTCTGCACGTTCCTAAAAGTAAGTGTGTCATCTGAGGGATATGCTTGGAAATTTGCGATTTTTTTCCAGCGCAAGAACGCGTTACCACGACTAAATATTTGAATAATGTGTAACCAAGCACGTATTGCCTAATTTGAAATCATTTATAGGTAAACATATATAATGAATGATGTAACCAATGTATAATTCCGCATTATATAAAGATTATGTGAATTTTCATTTGTAGAGGAAGCCGCTAATCAAACTTTTCCTCTCCCCCCCCCAAGTTTTGCCCGATAAAGTACACATTAACGCACTGTATAAATTGAGATTTTAAATTATGCGTACCCTTTTGATTTGTTTCTTTAAACTTCCAACCCCTAAGTGACAATAAATTCCTCTTTATTATGATTGAAACGTTAACACTTTGTGGTCTGGAGTTCACAACCTTTTGATGTCCCACATCAAAATAATATATAGATTATTTTTACGCATTTTCCAGGAGCTGAACGCGACTTGCATTCGATTCGTAGTAAGCATATAAGGACATATAATACATGGTGACTCGCCAAGAAATGCATTTGTATTTGACTCGCAAAATAAGTTTTCCTTCGCAGCCCTTCAAATGTTGTTAGATTCCCTTAGTTCTAAATTACGCAATGCTCTCCTAATGAGACAGTCTACTTAATATGCTATTTTAATCTTCACTGATAACAAACAAGCTGAGGTGTGATATTATTTTAACTACCTATTTTTACTTTCTCTACTACGTATAGTAAGCAGGGGAAGTATTGTATTCCACCCAAAAATTCGATACCGAGATTTCACTGAAAATACATGTTTTGAGACCCCCTGAATCCAAAGAAAGCATTTTGGAAACATGTTCGTGTCTGTGTGTGTGTGTGTGTGTGTGTGTGTGTCTGTGAACAGCTTAACTCAGAAACGAACAGTCGGATAAACACCAAACTTGGTATTTGGGCTCAGTATCTTCCAGAGATGCGACACGAAGGTTTTAAAGAAAATCCCCCCACCCTTTACATGGAACATTTTGCGAAAATTTTAATATTCTCAAAAATGGCTCTTAACGATTTTGATTAAAATATCATATGTTTAAGATATTTTCATGACAAATGAAATGTATATCTCGAATTTTCTGGGAATGTCTCCAAAAGTGTTCTTCAATGTGAACGACTTTTGCATAACTGGTAAACCATAAGAGATAGACAAAATTTTACTACACAAAAAATGTAGATCGCGTTAAAATACACAATTTATATTATATACATTTTTTTGTTGAGTGAACTATTTTGGAGATATTGCTTGTTATTCCCTTAAATTTTCCAATACTTATACTTTTTCTCAAATTCGTTATTCATAGTTTGTATCCTGGTAATGCAAAGAGAATGGAATACTCCACATAGCAACCACCTCTCAAAATATTTGACTATCCCCTAAAGCCTAGCAATTCCCCTTGCATCTACAAGAAAATTATCAATAAGATTGACATCTCGATATCTCGATTAACATGAAGCATATGGAGAATAAGCGTTTGTAAAAATAGTTTGTACAAGAGTAGAGAAAGTCATGTGAGTGTAGCACATCAGATTTTTTGAAATATTTATAAATTCTTGTTTTGACCAAAGGCAAACGCATAGCCTTTTTCATCTCTAACAAATAATATTTAAAATGATTTTGGTGTGCACAAAACAACTAGAATTTAAATCAAATCGAAGTGCTCGGCAGATACATATTATACACTTTTAATTATTAGATAAATATTTTCAATAAAAAATTATAGTTTATTTATCTATTATCCTGGGGCGAGAAATATTGAGATTCTTATTGCAAGTGTTAAATTAACCATCCTGATAATAACTGCAACTTTGCTAGCCATTTGAATGTCACCGGCAAGAGAAAACAAAAACCTGATATGCTGCATTCACGCGACATTCTCTGTTCATTCAAACTCACTGCAAACTATTCCTACCAAGGCTTATTTTTCCATCTGCTTCTTGTTGATAAACTTAAATCTTGATTACACATTTGTACATTTCGTTGTACGTATAAGAAGAATACAGTAAACTAAAACAAAAGTCAAGTATTTTAAAAGTGTTCCGCTATGTGATGGCTTTGAAATTCCGTTCTCTTTGCATGACTACGAAAAAAAATATTAATAGTGATTTGCGGCTGGAAAAGTATAAAGTATTTGAAAATTCAAACCAATAGCAAAAATACTTTGTAAATGGTTAACGCTACAAAACGTTTTATTTCACATACATTTTTTTCTTTTACGAGATCTATATTTTTAGTATAGTCAAGTTTTGTCCATCTCTTACGATTTAACAGTTACTCAAAAGTCAATCAGAACAATGAGTCCTTCACAGGCTATTTCCAGAAAATTCAAGTTTAGTACATTTTATTTATTATGTAAATATGTTTAAACATATGGTATGGTAATCAAAATCGTTAGAGTACTTTTTGAGAAAAGCAAAAGTAACGACAATCTTTTCGTGTAAGGGGTAGTTTAGGGTGGAGCGATTTTGTTGAAAATCTTCGTGACCATCCTTGGAGGATACTGAACTTAAATACGAAGTTTCGTGTTTAACTGAATTTTGTTTTTGAGATACGCAATTTACACATATACAACACACCGGCCTTTTTGTAAAAAAAAATTGTCGATTCAGGAAGCTTCAAAGCGTGTATTTCTGGTAAAATCTCGGTTTAGAATTTGTTAGTGGCATCCAATACTCCCCCTACTTACTATAGATAAGTAGCAGAGAAAGTAAAACGTGTGAACACCCTTCGTTATATCTACCGTTATGTTAAGCTCAGCAAGACTTGAAACACCCTACTCAATGTGCTTCAGTAACACTAGAGACATTGAAAAAAGCGCGTCGATGGAGCTCCCATAGAAGTGTTGCTGTGCAAATGGCCATCTCTGAAAATGACATAAAACGTCTATTGCGAGAAACGAGATTATAGCTGGCGCAAAACTTCTGGAATCGTGACCCTGATTGCTACCCCAGCTGCCGAGCCTAGGAATGGTTTATGTTTAGCTTAATCAACGAAAGCGATATAATACCTTTGCTTTCTCACAGTGCGTAACACATACAGTCTGCATAGAAAGTGGTTGTAGTTTCAAAGAGAGCAGTACCCAAATAGTGCTTATTTTATGTGTTATATTTATAACCATGGCTCCTACGCTTTCAAAGTTAAGTGGTAAGGTATTACATACTCAAAGCAGGGAAATAATTGCAAATTTCCTCGACTTCATGAAGCAAGAAGCAGAGATGAAGGAAGAAAATATATGTTAACCCGAGTTCCACAAAAGCGTTAAGAGAGTGAAAGAAAGAGTAGCCAAAGCAACTGATGTTTCACTGAGTTCCGTTTCCACAGTTCTCAAAGATAACAAACAACACATGGATGAAGGAGTACCATTTGGCCTACCTGGGAAGAAACATAAGGCTCCTAAATGTGTTACAGAAATAGACGATTTCGACAAATGCATCAATCGGCGCAGGATTCACAATTTCTGTGTGTAAGAGAAAACTGTGCCAACAATAAGTAGATTGCTCATCAAGTTGAAAGACGGCATCAATTTTCAAGGTGGTGCTACAAATCTCAGAAAAATTATAAAGGATTTAGGGTTCAAGTGGAAGAAAACGAAATCCAATAGGAGAGTTCTAATAGAAACGCATGACATACGATCTCAGCTGGAAGAGTACCTTACTCAGAGGTACAAATTAAAGGATCACACTATAGTGTATGAAGACGAGTCATACATACACAGCAGTCATACAACATCTAAAAGTTGGAGTGACGATAGCGAATTAGATTTGCAGGCACCTGTTGCCAAAGGGCAAACACTTATTATCGTTCATACTGTTGGAAAGATCGGCTTCTCATTTACAAGTCGCAACCAAAAACAGGAGATTTTCATCAAGAAATGAATACAGAAAATTACATGAAGTTGATCAACATCATGTTGATACCTCCTGCTGGGTTCGTTCTGCTTATCGACAATGCTTCTTACCATAACACTCAAATTGACAAACCACCTACCTATCAGATAATTGACAGGTTTCTATATTGAGCGGTTTTTACAGCGGTGGATTTAAATATACTGTATATAGCTATAAGTTTATCAGTGCAGCGCAGTGTAGTGCATTACCGGTGTGCGGATATTTGACAATGACTGTCCCACGCACTCCTGCAGCATGCAGACGAACGGTCACCTCCTGATCTGGTAAGTAACTCGCTTCATAGCTGTCATTAAGATTTTCACATGTCTACAACTGTTGCGTCAATTATACCCCGGAGCTATTTTCTGTTTTTATTTTACATTTTCCTTTACTAAATGCATTTATTTTCTGTTATCCCCTGAATGTGTGCAAAGTTTCTGTAATAAAACACGTTGCCAATCAAAACTTAAGCTTCAGCGCCATATATTGGCAGTTACTTGCTTAATTTTTAACTTTTTTAAGTATGCCGAAATCATTTTCAGCGTTACAGGAGGTAAAAAAGAATTAGATGAGCCATACTGCGTTTCTTTATGGGGTACCACATTAATTACCTTCCGTCAAATTCTGTTACATACGTATATTACACGTTGGTAAACTCATTGGATACACGTTCAGACTACCATTTTGTTCTTAACATGTCTAACTGTAAAGGAATTAATTTCTGCGTTATCCTGCAGGCACTTCAATGCTTTGAAGCGTAGAATCCGTACATTTCCACCACTGAAGTGGATATAAGAATAGCAACAGAGCGAACTGATCGAAGCGCTTTGACCTAAATGCACCTGAAAGGTCTAAGAAGAGATAAAATACCCTCAGCCACCGTGGAACTGCAGGGGTAACGAACTTGTCTCCATGCAGCAGCTTCAGTGATTGAAGCTGCCCGGTTAGGCTTTTGATCGGGTTTTTCCCTTAGTCCTGAGGATCAATACCTACTCACCTCCAGGAATATAATTTTCACATCTTAAATGACTCCTGTTTTCGCTTATTCGACTCCTATGGGCAAGGTGTATGAGTTTCAGGAGGGCTCCCGCCTCGCTTCAATTTCATTCTCTTTGTTTGTTTGTTTGGTTTTAAATCCGCCCGTAAGTTGATAGATGTGGTTAAAAGTTTTTGGTATTACAGTCCATCAGCCCTAGAGATATACCCGAGCTCATTTGCCTATTCGTTATAAAATCTACCGTCGCGCGTCGTCTAATATGACCTGCCCAGTTAACACAAGGTGTGATTTTAAAAAGTACATAAAAAGACCAATACAAAGAAATAAAGAAAACAAGAAATTCACAAATAAATAAAGAAGGAAAGAAAAGGAGCCCTATAACGTTAATGCTAAATTTAGTATTATCTTAGAAACTACTCGTGATATCATTGCGAAATGTTAATATTTAAATGTAATATGTTAAAGTTTGCTGCATCACTTTTAGGAACAGATAGAAATTCAAGATATTATACCGCTTTTAAAAACACACACACTGAATGCCTGTAGTATAAAGTTGCAAGTAGGTGATGTTACCCGCACGCTGGCTACAACCGCCTAGGCCCCGTTATCCCGAACAAGAGCGGCGGCGGGGGGGGGGGGGGGAGCGGAGAAGATATGCAGTTACAAAAAGAGTGTAGCGAGGAGGAGTACGAGGGGCACTGTTTATATTTTGAGCCTAATAATTAAAACAAAGTAATTTCTGATTGAAAACTACTTTATTGTTTTTCAAAATATTCTCCTTTATGATGAATACACTTTTGCATCCGTTTGAACCATTTGTCAAAGCATTTATTCCAATCTTCTTGAGACACCTCCAAAACATAGCTTTTGAAGGCTCAACGGCTTCTTCTGCCAACGAAAATCGTTGTCCACGCAATTTATTCTTGCTGTTCGGGAACAAAAGGAAGTCATTGTGTACCAGATCAGGACTGTATGGTGGATGATCCATCAATTCGATTTTTTGAGCCTTCAAATACTCTGTTGTTAGACGAGATGTGTGTGCGCTCGCATTGTTTTGATGAACGATCCTACGTTTCTTGTTGGTTTTCCTTACTTCACCGAAGACTTCCGGCAAACAAATGGTTGTGTACCATTCGGCATTGACCATTTTACATTCCTCTAAAGGCACTGTTGCCATATGGCCAGTTTTGCTGAAAAAGCAGGCGACCATTTGCTTCAAAGTGCTTCGAGCTTTTGTTGGATTTGCTTCATCTTGAAACATCAATACAGTCGACTGCTGTTTACGTTCCGGCTCATACGCATAGATCCGTGATTCGTCACCTGTTACAATCTTATATACGTCTTTTGAGGCACCGCCATTGTATTTCTTGAGCATTTTTGTACACCAATCGACACGAGCATCTTTTTGAGATTGCGTCAAATTATGTGGGATCCAACGAGAGCAAACCTTTTTCACGGCTAAATAATAATGCAATATTTTATATATGCTGGTGGAACTAATGCCTAGGGTTGCCTCAATCTCACATATGTCGCATGACGATCTTTCATTATTAGTTTTTGCACAGCATCAATGTTTTCTGGCACAACAACTGATTTTGGACGACCTTCACGAACTTCATCATTGAGCGAACGGCGGCCACGATTAAATTCGTTATACCAGCGTTTCACAGTGGCAAAGGATGGAACTTCGTCGCCAAATGTGGAATTTAGTTGATCGATGCACGTTTTTCTTGATAATCCACGTCGAAAGTCGTAATAAATCATTGCACGAATATTTTCACGAGATAATTCCATGTTTTTGTTGACACACAATTTTCAAGTTAGTGTGAACAAAACAAATGACGCTCTATTGACAAAATGTTTGAAGTAGATTATGGTCATAAATGTCAAACTTTCCCTCGGAAACGTCAGATGGCACCTACAACATTCAGAGTTGCCAACCCTCAAAATATAAATAGTGCCCCTCGTACTGCCAGCTTCAAAATCATCTCATGTTTGTGCCCATGTATAAAACTTGCAAGGTTTGAAAAAACAAAAATGTAGATATACTGGTTTATCACGCCCTTCTGAGTTAATGTTGAAAATATATAAGTATATTATTATTATTGTTATTATTATTATTATGCACTTATTACTTTCCATGCTGTACATAAAAATTAGTAAAATACGTCTATAATGCAGTCGAAGTCAATAGGCACAAAATTCATAGTTTGATCAAAATTTAAATTTAATATCCCCCTTAAGAGGGAATTATGGAAATTGTGACAAAATGAATATTCTGAAGTTTTTATTTGATAGACTATACATTTGAGAAGATGTTCCCAAGATATGGTTATATGAGGAGGATCAGTATGGAGTATTTTAAAATTCAGGTTAACCTGTTACATGTTGAAATATCTGAACTAAATTTTTAAAATGCATTTTGTCGAAATTACATTTTTGGATACAGTAGAAACCTTTTCTCAAAAAGTGGTAAAGCTAAGAAGTTTCAAAGCATATTACTCATATTACTGCATATTTGTAATTGGAATAGTAAAATTTCATTAATTAAATTCTGATTCACAGGACTGTATGTTAGGCAAAAACACTTAATTTTGATTATTCTAAATTTAAAATTGTATAAGCAACAAAATTTTAAATATACATTAGTTACTATAGTTAAGCATCTCATAACCCATATAGGATCATAAAGTAAAATTTTCAAATAAATTGCCTAATTAGAATTTCAGTCAAGGTTTTTATAACAAAGGGCATAAATATTAAAAAATATAATATTTGTAGCAAAAGCACTAGCTACGGACCTTTCACTGTCTTTTTCCAATAAAATGCAATTTATATCTTGGTGCATTCATACTTTCAGGTCTGTGACTTAAAAGCTATGATTGTAATGACTTTTTTAAAGAAAGCCTACACTTTAGGTAACAGCCCCTTGAGCAAATCATAATTGACTAAATTAGATCTGGCTCTAGCGTCATACAGCTATTATAGCTTTGCAAGGCTTTCTCCTCCGTTTGTATACACAGATGCTGTCTTGGTGCATTTCAAGATAATATATTCTCTATAAAATATAGAGAATAAACTTAATTAGAATTGTTTGTTCTCCTTATTAACTGCTACTAACGGCTTTAAGGCGCTGAGTTTCATTCCATTCTCTATGTGGAGGACCCCCCCCCCCACCCACAGCAAAGAGGTATAGTGATTCATACTGCCGCAAAAGAAAGCTTCGTGGCAATTTTCAAAGGTGTTATCTATTTTGCGCCAATCGTCGCGCCTCTCTATGCTTCGAAGACTGCGCCGTTGGTTACAGTCCCGGGTTCGATGCCCGCGTGGATTGGAGTCGAACGCGGTGTAGTGGCAGATACAGGAGAAGTAATGGTAAAATTCACTGTACCTGCTTTATGTCCTCCATCCGACGTGGCTTCATCTTGTTGCCCTGGCTGGTTGATTTAATTGTACGGTAATTCTCGCTGTTGCCCTGGCTAGTTGGTTCTCAGCGGAGATGTCTACATGGACTTTGCCTATCAGGATTGCTAATAAGCTCGTCGATCTCAGTAGTGGTACAAAGGAGCTCAGAGGTGAATTCACTACTCATCATAATGTTTAGGTAACTGCAATTTATTGTCACTTCTCACTTTAAAAACACTAAATAATGTTCCTGTTCACTTATCACTATATAGAACTCGGGAATCACCGATACATTGTTAATTAATATCTGATTGATCACATTTACACTTCCGCACTGAAGAACACCATTTGCGCGCCAACTTTGTCATGCGGAATAGCGTGGATTCCTCGTCTGCATCTACAAGTCAACTCCTTGGATTTTGGGGTAAATCTCGACTATTTATGGAATACGACCCTCCGCTTGAAATTTTACAATCGGATTTCTTATTGGAAGAATTTTCGCGGTTCTCTCAGCGTGGCTAAATATTATTTAATTTATATATATTCTTATTGGCTAGTTTGTAAATATCACGTGACTTTTTCCCGGGCTTCTCTCGCTAATTTTCCGTTTTGTGTTATATTTTCCTCACTCCATACTTCCAGAGCGGAGACAAAGTCATAAAACCTTACCCTAGAATAACACAAAAGATCCCGGTTTCCTCTGCACATGCGAATAGCATATTTTCTACAAACGACAGGGTTTAAGGCATTCTAAAACTAGTGACACAGAAACATTATATATATACGAGACAAATATTACATTATACAAAAATGGCTATTTACATGGTGTTCACATTATACACACATATCATTCATTTATCAAATTAAACACTAAATAAATTAACACACAAAATTAATTCGGGCACATTCTGTCTCAATTTTGACTGGTTTCTTAGAATCCATAACACCCTAGCGAGAACTTCAGAAAAAACGAAACATGGTCAAACATTACTTCGGAGAAATTTTTAAGACGTTCTTTGTGTTTATAACTTCTTATAGTCTTTGTGTTTTGTTTAATTTCTTTACTCTCCTTTTAGCTATGTTTTTTCTTTCTTTCTTTCTTAATTTAAATTCTCGGTTCTGTTATGAAATTCAGTCGAAGTAACATCTTAACACAGCAATAAGCACAAAAAACAAAACAACAATTGAAACCACCGTATAAGTTATTTCTTATACCTGCTTTTGCAAGTATTGTACGTATCCCTCCATCTACACTGCCATCTATTCAGAACTTCTTGCACAATCTGTGCTTTTTAACGTCTCTTAAAGAAATTATTAATAGAAATTAAGAATGAAAACGGTGCTATACGATTTAGAGTCGACAGTTCCTATTGTAAGCGGGTCGCAGTATAAGAACAAATATAAGGGTGGTTGAGGCAGAACGGCAATAAATATTCATAGAATCCTCTATTCAGGACTGCATTCCATCTTATGTATCTTTGATGTTCTTTGGTAGACCGGCTCTATGGCTAACCTTCATTTGCATGGTGCTCAGCGGCATACAGATGTATACTTTACTTTCTTTCAATAGAGTACGTTAACCGTTGGAATACCATTCTGCAGCAGGTTCTTCAGTGCTTATATTGTAGAGATATCATTACTATGTTTCGTAAACATGCTTTACTCCTTTACACAACAAAAGTAATCCGATTGGTATACTCGAAAATTAAAAATGCAGTCAGTGCATTTGTTAAATTACGTATTGTAATTAAAAATTAGAAAAGAAAGTCTTGCTTTATGTGGAACAACGAAAGTTTATATATCTCGAAATCTTTCAGTTTGGAACACAATTTACTGTTGGTACTACTAAAGAAAAATGGTAGTTATGTCGGTGGCTTTGGTTCTGTTTCAAGTAAATACATTAAACAAAATATTAAGGAACAAACGATATAGAATTCTTACAGGCAATTTACGATATGGGCTTTCATGCAATCTTGAACGAAATGGAAAGCCAAATTGTTTTGTCATACGTCACAGATCTCTAAACCAGTTTTGATCAAAATACTGGATGAATTTCAATAAGTGTCACGTATGTATTTCGTCTTCGAGAGCTTGTTTCTGACATCGGAAAAGATGTTCTAGCCTGAGAGTTTTGAAGTGATATGGTTATTTTCTAGTTTTTACACTACAAAAAGAAAAATAAATTGAGAAATACACTGCAAACACGTTTTAGTTTTCAGGTGTACTTAAATACTTCCCTTGCAAGCCACAAATCACTACATGTAATCATTAATCACAACATTTCAATTAGTGGGTTTTTGTTAATACTATAGATAAATGCTGGCATACCTGAAGATAAAAAATAACAAATAAAAAAACAAAGATGGTGGATACATAATCCCTTCGTTTTCCATGCTCTTTCTTAACTCTGAAAACTTGTAATAATATAAGCGTTACGATATAAGCTTTAAACTCCATAGCGCCAGAGATGGAAAATTGATACTCGGTTACGAAACGTTCCATCCTTGAAAGCACTAGTTTTTGAGGTTGTGTGTGTATGTGTGTGAGTGTGTGTGTGAGAGAGAGAGAGAGAGAGTGCGTGTGTGTATATGTGAGAGAGAGAGTGCATGTGTGTGAGAGAGAGAGTGTGTGTGAGAGAGAGTGTGTGTGTTTGTGAGAGAGAGTATGTGTGTTTGTGAGAGAGAGTGTGTGTTTGTGAGAGAGAGAGTGTTTGTATTTGTGAGAGAGGGAGTATGTGTGACTGAGAGAGGGAGTGTGTGTGTGAGAGAGAGAGAGTGTGTGTGTATGTGAGAGAGAGAGTGCATGTGTTTGAGAGAGTGTATGTGAGAGAGAGTGTGTGTGAGAGAGAGTGTGTGTGTTTGTGAGAGAGAGAGTGTGTGTGTTTGTGAGAGAGAGTATGTGTGTTTGTGTTTGTGAGAGAGAGTGTGTTTGTGTTTGTGAGAGAGGGAGTATGTGTGACTGAGAGAGGGAGTGTGTGTTTGTGAGAGAGGGAGTGTGTGTTTGTGAGAGAGTGAGTGTGTGTGTGAGAGAGAGAGTGTGTGTGTGTGTTTGTATGAGAGAGAGAGTGTGTGTGTGTGAGAGAGAGAGTGTGTGTTTTTCAGATCGTTGAACTTATGCTTAGGGAACGTAACTGGGTTCTGGGATAGTACACTTACGATAAGTGTCTGTGTGCCAGTGCTCGCTTCCACCTATGCTGCGACCGTGGACTAAGTTGAGGAACACTGGACAGGCACCGAATCCATTCTCCACTTATGACCTATCGTGAATGCACATTTTTTTACTTCGTGTGAAAGAATTATTCATCGATACACGTGAATAAATGTGGATATGGTAAGAAGCTCGAATTTTGTAAATAAGCGTTCCAGATCTAAGAAATACGAGAAGTTCTTGCTTAGGCTTGGCGGAGGACATGGTAGCTCAAATGACTGTAGACTCGGCTGAGGATTCGTGGCTTAGATTTTATCCAGACCTTGTTCCCCCTTGTAATAACTTCTTTGTAACGTAAAACTTAGCATTTCAGAAACAAAGATTTTTAAAGAGTTCTTATTATGACTATGAACATATTATTCAATCGTGCCGTGTCTTGCAAAACCTTGATGTCAGTGAAAATGGGAGACAGAAAAATGCAAATGGGTCAAACGCTAGAAAACTAATTGATCATTTATTACCCCAAAGGTAATCTTCCACAACTGCTAACACATTTATCCCGCCTACAGATAAGACGGTCAGTTTCATTCACGTAGAAGTTTTCTGGCTGTTAATAGATTCACAATGTTGTCGAATTGCAAGTGAACTCGTTCGGTTCTTGTCAAACCGATGCTCAATAGTGTCTCTTCTCTGTCTCCCAAAATACCTATATAAGTAGCAAAGCCAAAACCATATTAATATTTTAGTATATAAACTAAATAACTCCCCAAAATTTCCACAAAATAAGAATTAAATTTTAAAATCCTTAAATTATTAAGAAATTCTTAATTCATAAAATCCTCTGATCATTTTTTTAAGAGGATTGTGTTCTTTTTAGTCTGTGGCGAACATTGAAAATTGTCAGGTTTTCTTTTCTTTTTTTCTTTCTTCGATCATAGGCCCACGGTTAATTCGGAATTTGCTATAAAAATTAAAGCTTCCTGGGCAGCCCAGAGCATTGCTCGTGCAATTTTCTTAAAACGAGAGATTCTTCAACATTCCTTTGAGCCAAACGAGGGCATATCCACAACATTATAAGTCTGTCAACTACCTAAAAACTTCTACAAGAAGGCGATCGATTGTCGTATCTCCCTGTGTAGTAAATACATTAACAGATACAATCGCCGCGCTTATTGCGTTAAAATTGAAACCTCGAAACCGCTTATCTCCTCAGGCCTAAAACTGAGTTGCGACGCTTCGTTCTGCGCTCTGTGCGAGGAAACGGACAGGGACATGAGAAAATGAAAACTATACGTGCTTCTCAGGTAAAAAAATATGTTCAATGATACCGTTTGACCTCTGACCTATTTTCATTTACTGGCTCCACATATAGGGAGTGTCAGTGACCAGAATTCAGTTCTTCGTCACATACAAACGCATTTTCGAAATGAAGACAAAAATTAACTGTAAGTGTTTTCCCTATACATCCCCTCAAATCTTACTCAATGTGGGTGAAGAATTTCATGGTTTTGGTCTATTTATTATTACATGTAGGATTACTGCCTAACAGAAGAAATCCACTACTACTACTACTACTACTACTACTACTACTACTACTACTACTACTACTACTACTACTACTACTACTACTACTACTACTACTACTACTACTAGTACTACTACTACTACTACCACTGCTGGTGATGATGATTATATAATAATAATAATAATAATAATAATAATCGTTTACTGCACAAATGCAGACCCTTTTACTACAATTTTAGTCATCTTTATTATTTTATTTAATATTTTATGATTTCTTCTTCGTTAAGAACCATTTATCTTAACTTTGTGTATCATTTAGTATCTTAGTTTATTCCAAACTTTATCTCTTCTGGCAATTTCTTTCATCCAAAGTCCCAGCCAGTTTCCATTCCTCTTTCTGTTCAGTTTTATCTTTGCTCTACCCTCTACCAGTGTGTGAAACAACTTCATTACTTTGTCTGTCCATTCTGCTGTATACTCGTACCCACATTTCATGTACTTCCAATTGTTCTCTCACTTCATCGCGACGTCCGAGTTTTCACAATGTATAATACCACGCTCTCCATAAAGGACTTCATAAAAACTTAGTTGTTCAAGGAGCCACAGAAAATCATCACGAATTTCCAAGAATATTTTATTAGCCCTTCTTCCAATAACGAACGATAGTTGTCCCTTTACTTTTTCTAACACCCACGTGTAATAGGTATGAGGAAGTACTGTATTCCACCCAAAAACTTGATGTTAAAACCATCAGAATACATATTTTGACGTCCCCGAATAAAAAAGAGCATTTTTAGAAAACGGTCCCTGTGTTTGTCCATTTGGTTGTCTGTCTTGAAGAGGACAAATCTAAAACAAACTGAAAAATACCAATATTAGTATTTAAGTTCAATATATTCCAAATATGCTATACAAAGATTTTTAATAAAATACTCCCACCCAAAATTACCCTCTGCATGAAGCATTTTTCGAGCCTTTTTATTTTCTAAGAATTTGTTCTAATGATTTTGATTAAAGATATTTACATGACAAATACAACGTATACCTTGAATGGTTGTGGGAATAACCTGTGGAGTCTTTTTCATTCGGAAGAAATTTTGTATAATTTTTATAACGGGTAAACCAAAAGAGATAAGACAAAAACATACCACACAAAAAATGTAGATCTCCTTAAAACACACATATTTATTTTAAATAACTTTTTTATGCGGAATCAGCAATTTCCAAGGTATCCACTATGATTTGGTTTGAATTTTTAAATATATTTGTCATCTTTTTAAAGTACTGTCGCTATTCAGCTATTTCTCGTGATGTCATGGAAAGAGATTAGAATTTCAAGGCCCGCTTTTAAACCTGTTTTATTCGGTTTTCCCTACTCCCCTACAACGGACTGTGCAACGGTTTATTTCGATTAGCATGGAGTAGGTAGGAAAATAAGCTTTTGTAAGAACAGTTTGTAGAATCTATATAAAAATAAACGATAGTGCTTAGAGAAAGTAATGTGAAGTAAAACATCAGGTTTTTTGGGGGACTGGGGCTTCACCTCGTAAATCGAGGCCAAATTGTCAACAAATATTATATCTTACGCATTATTCTGCTTCCTCCTACTACTACAACTACTTCCGTGTTATAGAAACGATTATTTATAGCAATAATAATAATAATAATAATAATAATAATAATAATAATAATAATAATAATATCGACTCCTTGCTGACTTGATAAAAAATAGCAATCAAAGGGATGATGTGAGTAAGTAGTTCATAGACTTGTGAAAGCAACCGCATGACCAGCTCTGTTATTTGTTACATCTTAACCCCGCAGTCAGCTGCCAGACATCGATTCTTGCCTTCTCTTTTCTGTACATGAGGTGGGGCGGGGCGCTAGCATCCCCCTACACACACACATACCTAGCCCAGAGCGGACCCACCCAAATTCTGGGGTCGTTCACCCGCACGCTCATGGAATTTAATTTTAACGAAAATGTAAGGTTAGGGCTCACATATCTGCATCTGCTATATTAGTTCACAATTTAATCTATATTTAAAAGCATAATTAGCCAATAACAATAGTTTCAAAACTTTTACATGTCAATTCTCCTGAAACAGATTTGTCTACTAAAAACAACTCTGTACATAAACGGTCTTTCAAAAGTCACCTCAGGGTTCAAACTATTACAAGTATAACAGTATTTAGGATTGAAAAAAAATTCTAATGTGTTACACTTGCATGACATTCTCTACTCTTGTACAAACTATTTTTACAAACGCTTATTCTCCATATGCTTCATGTTAATCGAGATGTTAATCTTATTACTAATTTTCTTTTAGATGCAAGAGGAATTGCTAGGCTTTAAGCGATAGTCAAATATTTTAAGAGATGGTTGCTATGTCGAGTATTCCATTCTGTTTGCATTACCAAAAAAATGAATAACGAATTCCCATTTGAGAAAAAGTATAAGTATTGGAAAATTTAAGGGAATAATAAGCAATATCTCGAAAATGGTTCACTCAACAACAACAAAAAAATGTATATGGCATAAATTGTGTATTTTAACGCGATCTAAATTTTTTGTATAGTAAAATTTTGTCTATCTCTTATGGTTTACCAGTTATGCAAATGTTGTTCACAATGAAGAATACTTTTGGAGACAGTCCCAGAATATTCAAGATATACATTTTATTTGTCATGAAAGTATCTTAAACATATGATATTTTAATCAAAATCGTTAGAGCTATTTTTGAAAAAATTAAAATTTTCGAAAAATGATCCATGTAAAGGGTAATCTGGGGTGGGGGAATTTTCTTTAAAACCTTCGTGTCGCATCTCTGGAAGATACTGAACCTAAATACCAAGTTTGGTGTTTATCCGACTGTTTGTTTCTGAGTTATGCTGTTCACAGACAGACACACAGACGGAAATGTTTCCAAAAATACATTTTTTGGATTTAGGAGACCTCAAAACATGTATTTCCGTGAAATCTCGGTATCGATTTTTGAGTGGAATGCAATACTTCCCCTACTTACTATACATAGTAGAGAAAGTAAAAATAATAAAACAT
Organism: Deroplatys truncata; assembly: GCA_030765065.1. NCBI lineage: Eukaryota > Metazoa > Arthropoda > Insecta > Mantodea > Mantidae > Deroplatys > Deroplatys truncata. Next base: position 215,868,074 of record CM060978.1, read on the forward strand.
CATTTCTGTGTTTCTTTCCGCATACGCCTTCTTTCATTTTGTTAACTAAAACATAATTAATTTATTAGTGCTGCTGCTAAGAAGCACGTCATAGTTATCATCAAATGCGACGATATAGTTGAATTATTTATTTATTTATTTCTGCAGGCTCTTTAGTTACACCTGAAGCAGTGTTGCCAGATAGATGGAGTTTTGGAATCACAGCACTGTAGGGTACAGACAATCGGTGTTTTGACGGATTCGCGGCCTCCTTGCACCATTTGCTTGAGTAACATTTTGATAAATGCCTTAGTTGCGTAATCGCCTTCCAGTACCATCAAACTTTAGTTCTATTTGCTTTAATTTATGGTTGGAGTTTTGGGTTGTGGTACTGAAATATCCAATCCGATATTTACCTAACGGCTAAGGGAAACCACAGGAAAATAAAGACTCAAATTGTCGAGCACATGGCATTTCAAATCAAGAACTCACGAAAGTGAGCAGGTGCCACCGTTACATCCAGTTTTATATCGCAAGGGGATGTTTCTCAATGCCCGAAAGAATTTGCAACACTAAGCGGTTCCTGCAAATCATTTATGGCTATCATATTATCAACACACTCTGATAATCTCTGGATATTCTAGATCGCAATCTGACTTGCTTTTTGTTGCTGATAATAAAACACTTTAAATTATAGTAAAGAGGGCATATTCCTATGTTTTTAAAATCCGAAACTTTAATACTTCAACAACAGAGTTAGGTTTTTGTTTTTTTCCTCTCTCAAACATTACAGCATTTATAACCCTTTGAAGTGGCTTTCGAAAGACCCTGTAGGTATATTAAAACTAATTGAAAAGAACATTTGTTATATGATGAAGTGAGAAACCTTTTGTAGATGTAAATTTGTTATAATCTTAATTAAAAATACTAAAGCTTGCTGCAAGACGAATCCTTTACATTTTAAAATATTTGAACCAAAATATTTTATATCAGGGTTATAATTGAAGATACTTTTTATTTTTACCTTGTTTTGTTACTACCAGAACCTGCAGCTCTGCTCCCCTTATTATGCTATTCTCTTCTTCTCTCTTCGTCTCTCTTTTCCACCCTTCCTCCTCCTCTCTCGCTCTCCATCGCGTGAACCTGTCTCCTTTCTGTGCAACTTAGATATAATGTGATGTTATAAAAACCAATAAAACCGCAGTTCTGGTTATTAATACAAATAGAAACATAAGTAAAGGCTTAGAATTACATAGAATTTGTGCCTGTTCCATTTTGCTTGTTATGCGAGCGGAACTTTATCTTGCTTGTGCTGTTATAATTAGTACCTAATGAAAAATTAGCACTATAATCCTCTTAAATATTTCACCTAACGAAATTTTGTAATTAGCAAACCTAGCCAATAACATTCCCCCGATTTCCTGTCCCTCCATTTCACTTCCATTCTCATTTCACTTCACCTTTCATCTGCTTGAACTATTTCAAAGCTAAAAGTGTTGGTGGGAATTTCGGCATTGCATGACAGGGGAAAACGACACTCTATGTAACCCTTCGTCCCCCGGAATGAGGACGGTTTCCGAGCCCCGGGTCCTCCAGGGGTTGTTTAAGCCCGCAGGGGAAAGGGAACCGGTTGTACCGGTTGCCATCCGGGGAGTTTGAATCTGTAAAGGGTAGAGATCCTGCCCTCTGCCCTGCAGTGCCTCCTGGTCCGGCCGCTCTCTGTCTCCTCTCATCTCACCCCTCCCTCCGGGTGCACCACCTCATGAGCTTCAGGCACAAAAGGTCTTGTAGGTCAAGGTATTAAGTCCCCCCGCAATTAGTCCTAGTCCTATAGTAAGTAAAAGGAAGTATTTAATTCTACTCAAAATTTCGGTACTGAAATTTCACGGAACTACATGTTTTGAGATCCCCTGAATGCAAAAGTAGTATTTTAGAAAACGGTCCGCGCGCGCGTGTGTATGTGTGTGAACAGTATAACTCAAAAACGAAATGTCGTATAAATACCAAAATTGATATCTAAGTTCAGTATCTTCCAAAGATACGACACGAGGATTTAAGAAAACAACTCCCCTACCCAAACTACACTTTACATGGAAATGTTTTCAAAATTTTCATTTTCTCAAAAATCTCCCTATCGATTTTTATTAAAATGCTATATATTTAAGACAATTACATGAAAAATAAATTGCATATCTTGAATTTTCTCGGAAAAGACTGCGAAGTCCTCTTCATTCCAAGAAATTTTATCTAATGTTATTTAACGGGTAAAGCATAAGATATACCTAGACAAAAGCGTGCTGCATAAAAAGTGTAGATCTCTTTAAAATTTACAATTTATTTCCAAAAAATTGCACTATAGCATCATTCATTTCCGTGATATCCAATATTATTGGTTTGAATGTTTCAACATCTGGTCATTTTTAAAGTGCTGGCACTATTCAGTTGTTTCCCGCGATGTCATTGAAAGGGTATTTAATTTCTGGGCCAGCATATACCAAGTTACACTGCTATCGATTCTATTTTCTGTATTCCCCTGTACCTGCAACGGAATGTGTAATGAAACTGTTTTTGCTAACGTTTATTTCAATTAATATGAAGTGAATACAAAAACAAACCTTTATAGGAATAGTTTGTAGTAACTATACAAAATAACACATCAGCATTTTTTAATGTGCTGTCGCTATTAATTATTTTTGGCCATGTTATGGAAAGAGTATGGAATTTCTAGGCCAGCATATAGCGACCCGGTTTTTAAACAACTGACTGTCGATTCGGTTTCCTGTATCTCCCTTGCACCTACTACGAAATGTGTAATGTAACTGTTTCTACAAAGGTTTCTTGATTAACACGAAGTACATAGAAAAATACGCTTTTGTAAGAATAGTTTGCATAAGATATGCAAAATAAACAATAGTGGGTAGAGAAAGTCAGGAGAATGCAACACATCAGATTTTTTCCCCTCTTTCTTTTCTTTCCATCTCAAGAGCTTACTACCACGAATAAACATTTGAATGCTGTTTCCGCATGTTGATAACTTTCTAGCTTAATTTGAACAATTTTTGGGTAAAACTGTAACACGAGTAACATGGCGAGGATAGAAGAATAGCTTTTTAGATAACATGGCCTAAAAGTAGAACTTCTAACACAGAGCACACGAGCTAAAAGTTTTAGATTATCGCACTATGTGACCAACTTTGATTTCAAGTTCAATCACATGGCAAGTACCCTGTACTTCCACGTGTTTAATAACTCGGCTTGATTTGATTAGATTTTACTTTCCATAATGTATTTTTACATGATTATCCGTTCACATTACAAATCGTCATACATCAGTTTATCGCAATACTTCGTTTAGCCTATACGTTATATTGGTAGCTTTCTTTGATCTAACCTGCATAAAGATTAAATGGCGGATATTATGAATTCAGAAGAAACTAAAATGGAAGTGAAATTACAGAAGCAGCAGAAAGAGTAGCACTAGAAGTGCTTACCAAAAACAATCTAGAAAGCAATATGATATAGCATTTAATCGCTTCATTGCCTGGTGTAAGGCAGAACATGGTGAAAATAATTTCATTAAAAATGCAAGTGTGTCAACAAAACATCTTACCTCTCGCTTTTTAACCTCATTTCTCCTGTTTCAAGAACGCGTTTTAAACGTGATCTCTGTTACTTCCAGGAATCAATATAATATTACTGATATTTTACAAATTCGAGCGCTGTCTAAAGAATAACATCATATGCCACACGTGTTAAAAGGCCTACGGCATTTGTTTCGCAAACATTCTACTCGCAAAATAAAACCCTACTTTTACCCTTTGGATCATAATCTACTTTATATGAATAGCATAATATCTCATAAATATGTTTGAATGTATTGGTAGATAAATATGATTGCATCACATCAAATTTGTTTACATTAACACATTTCGATCGAAATACCAGGCACAAGGTGGAAGTTATATTTGTCACTCTTATCTCTGAAAGTGAATCGTGTCTATTATTTTAGTTTAGTCTTGAAGGCTAGTCCTAACAGAATAACGAGGATAGCAGCAGGATTAATACTATACTGCTTTTCACTACCCACATTCGGAATGATTATTTAAGGTTTAAATGAACACAAATTATTAAACACTTCCGTTTTAGCTGGTAATGCGGAGTAGACGGTTGCATGCAGCGTTTCAAAAACTTACTATAGTTTTCTGATTGTTGCTTTCATTTTTTACTTTTATTTCTAAATGCAACTTTTCTTTCGGTTTATTAACAATAAAAAGCTATATTTTTTTATTCTATTTTATTTTACGTCGCTTTAACTCCTTGGACATATCGCGACGATCTGTTGGTGGATATCACTTAGAACGATATGTGATGGACAGTTAGCCTTCTAGGTCTCATTCCTGTAACCCCTACTTCATGCTGTGCAATGACATTAGGGTGCCGTCTAGTCTAACCGCCCCCCCCTTACTCAGAAAGGCGGACAGTTAGCATTCAAGGTCTCATCCCAGTAACCCCTGCTTCATGCCGTGCAGATGGCATTAGGGTGCCGTCCAGTCTGACTGCTTACATTGTCTGTAGATAGATGGCATAGCATTCACTATTACCACTTATTTTCCATTTTACTGTTGTAAATGATGGAACTTTGGGTCGTGGTATTAAATATCCAATCCGATATTTACCTTGGCGACTGAGGAAAACCAGGAAAAAACCTCAGACAAAAGCTATTTAATCATCCCTTAAAAGCTCAAATATGTTTTTTATCAAAATAAAACCGTTATATTCTAGTAAAACATCAAGAAGTGATGGATGTGGAGATATTAAAAAACATTGGTTTTCTTAGGGTGGCGTAACGAACGTTTCCAAATCTGTTTAAAACACCGATAAGCACTGATGCTTAGTAATGAATTGACATTTACACTCAAAAATAAAACAGGATTCTCATACATTTGAAGAATGACCGAAAATTAAATTTGAATATTCGGGGCATAGAAAGAGTCGAATCGCTGCTAATCAACGACAAAAAGGTTCACATTTTTATTGCCAACTTTAATTCGATTAACAGAAAGCACAAACCTGGAACCACATATTAATATAGTGTTTTCAAAACTACTTAGTTATATAATTTAGATGTTTTAACGCCTTATGTTCCTGTACATAATAATTCAAGCTTTAATAAAAAGGTGTTTGAATCCGAAATCTATTTAATCCCTGAAAGGAACGTGTTAAGTTATCGGACGGTTTCTCAGCTGCGTCAAAGACCCCTTACTCCCAATTGTAGATCTGTGCCTACTTGTATAATTTTCAATAAGGAACAAAATTACTTTGCATTACTTTTTGAATTCTATGCATGAGAGTCATGCAAGTAACATCATTATAGTCTTGTTACTTCTAAGGTAAAAACAAATAGCTTTATATAGCTTCGTTCACAGAGCTGAAACCAACAAATTTTCTTGTCTCGGAAATGTCTGTCTATTCAGATGTTACTAAGTCCAGGCTGTTTCAGTTTTGTAAACTAATTAAAGTTTAATAATTTTGTAATTAATTTTGTAATGATTTTAAACACAATCATTAACTTTTTTCACAAAAACAGCCGAACTTAAATAATACGAAGTAAAATGAAGTAATATTATAAATTGACTTTTGAAACGAAGTCTGAAAGCAGTTTTCTTGATTCATGATTCGCCCAAAACATCCCACTACCCTTGGATTTTACTGACTGCATAATATTCTCGAAAATATGATCATATTTTCCAGTTCCTTTTCAACGTGTTCTACATGCCGCCCCCTTCCTTTTCTGTTTCTAACCAACCTCTATTTTCTCCATACTTTTATTGTCTTTCTTTTTTCGTTTTTTTTTTCCCGCCACCCCTGATCTGTATTTTAGTCCCTATCTAGGATGTGTTGTTGGTTTGTCCAGCTGACACATACACCGCGCGTACGCAAACTCTAATGCCCGAGACGGCACCCAAACCCCATGCCACGAAATCAGCGATGCCCATCCCCCCCCAAAGATTATGGTGTAACTCCCTAAAACAATATTCCTTCCCCCATTTTTCAGAGAGCTCAATAATAAACTATTTAGTTCCTTTTCTGTGTTGCTGGAAAGCTTTGCCTTATATAGGGCCTTTCAACAAGAGTGCCCTATCTTTGAACTTAAATAAAACATGTTCTATAAATGATAGAGGTTTATTTCTTTTTTTATTTTGGAACATAATTAATGTCATTACGTGTGGAAGAGAACATCAGTTAAGTGACCGCCGCGACTTCGTTGGGTTGCGCGTATACGGTTGACCCAATTTTCAATGACAGAAGAACGTAAATTAGGTCCAAATTCACGAATAACACGCGTGATGTTATTCATAAGATCATTTACTGTTTCTGGCTTGTTGACATAAACTCGAGATTTAACATAACCCCACAAGAATTAATCCAACGGCGTTGAACCACATGACCTCGAGGGCCAGTTAACATCACCGCCACGGGGAATTATGAAACCTCTGAACTTCTCCTTCAAAATATCGATTGTTTCGAGAGCAGTATGACATGTGGCACCATCTTGCTGGAATCAGATGTTTCTGAGATCCATACCATCCAATTGAAGCCAAAAATAGTCCCTTATAAGAGCCCAGTATCTTTCTCCATTCACAGTTAAAGCTTCTGCATCTTCATCTTGGAAAATATGGACCAATGATTCCACCATACCAAAATCCACACCACACAGTAACCTTTTGGGGATGAAGTGGTTGTTCTTGAATCTGCATTGGATTTTCATTGCTCCAATAGCGGCAATTTTGTTTGTTAACACAACCATCCATGCAAAAGAGGGCGTCGTCGCTGAAGATGATTTTTCGACAAAAATCCGGGTCAGCTTCCAATTGCTCCATTGCCCAGTCAGCGAATACACGGCGCAACCTATGGTCGTTGGGCTTTCGTTCTTGAGTTAACACCATTTTGTAAGCGTGAAACTTCAAGTCCAGATGCAGAATTCGCCAAGTTGTGTTCGGCGAAAGCCCCAATTCTTGCGCTCGACGAGCAATTGATTTGTTTCCGTTCTCGCGTACACTCTCACGAACGGCGCCTATGTTTTCGTTGGAACGTTTACGTCGATTACGTACAGACGTTCTTTGATCGCTGACAGAACCACCTCTTTCAAATTTATCGATCAAATGCCGAATCGTTCTCTCGCAGGGACGATTATGCACACCGTAAACTTCACGAAATACACGGAAGGTTTGGCGAACAGATGATCCATTTTGATAATAAATGTTCACAATTTCTACGCGTTGCTGAATGCTGTAACGTTCCATGACTATTTGTCAGTAGCAACTGTAACCACATGAAACAAATGACTGCTGTAACTCAATAACAACGGCAGCTATCACATGTTAAAGATAGGACACTCTTGTTGAAAGATCCTATAGGTACTGTAGTAGTTCTTGTGATACCTACAAAATAAAAGCTTAAAGAAATAATTGGTACATTAAAATCAACAAAACATGGTAATATTTGCAGCAAAAACTACAAAAAAAATATTTGGCAGGTGGTGTATTTCATTACTTGTTATTTCAATGTATCGTGTTATATCTGTTTAAATGCACCAATTTAGTAAGTGTAATAACGCTGTACATCTGAAAAACTACATATCTGCCTATAATGTTATAGTTCCTTTTATACATTTCCAAAACAGACGATTTGATATAGCACATTATATCATACAATATGAATTTTACTTAAGATTACTTTTGGGGGGATATGGCACATTTAGATTAACAAACTGAGTTAACAATTAAAGTAATCGATTAAAAATTTTTGTTTATATTACCTGTGTTAATTTATTTCAATATTTTCGTATTCCTTAAAATTTTTAATCCCCCGCAGGATTTTCCTAATGGTGCAACTTTCGGCATGATCCCCCCACCCCCATTAACAGCCCTATAGAAAATAAGTAATGATATGATGCAACGAGCGTTATCTTGGGAAGCCCAGATGAAATTTCCAGTTTTGGATGGCATGTTTGAAGCAGTCTATGCAAGGAAACTCGATGTTTGAGACTACTAATCAAGAAAACGGTAGACTATGCTCTAGACAGCTAACCAATAATTTTGTCACAACAACACCCCCCCCAAATAAAACACATATTCAAAAAAAGTCAAGTTTCAAATAACCTAAATGTTATTAATGATCTATGTAGAAAATAAACTTTGTGTTTAGGAACTAGAATAATAAAATGCGGCTGCCAAGACCAGCTTATGGCATAAGCACAGTCATAAACCTACTTTGCACTTGAGGAAATTCCCTGAGCACAGTGTGGCAACGTAGTAAGCAGTTGCGCAACGTGAAAATCATGATTGGAAACAAAGAGAAAAGGCAACGTTGCGCAAGCACTCTTTCGATCACCGTAGGGCCTATCCAGGCATGAAAAGAGATCCTTCCCTGGAAGGAAGCATGCACGCTCATTCTTCCCTATACTTCATACCACGGCAAGGGAGAGGAGGAAAATGATTTACTAATCATCCGTTCAGGAGCATTTCAGCTCTGTATTTAGGAGGTCAGAATAAAGTTGTTAAAATATACTTACTAACAGTTGTTGAATCATTTCTGTAATGCAACATCACCACAGACGTTTATCATTTTTGGCGTGCTTTTTAGATTCAGAAATTAAATGATGGGGCTTCAACTAGAATTGTTTGCATTCCCTGTGATGAGCCCAGAAAAGTTGGGAACTTAGCTCCAAAAGGTAGCTAATATGTAGGTATTTTACAGGAGTTACAATCATTATTAATTATATATTATTTCCTTAGGTCACTTTGAAGGTTTTAAGATCTATTTTAATAAGTTTCGTACTTTATTACCAATTACAGCGAATTGGCATATTTTAACATGCTGGGGAATACTGTATACTCTGCTTTAAATATTAAACAATACGAGTAAAATAAATAATATTTTATTGTGTTTATTATTAATCATTACACGGGTGGGCCATAATCAATTATGAAACTGTTACATCGGTAAAGTAATAACAATAAGTGAAAAGTGATTAAAAAAACGAGAATGAGACCATTCGGATAGGCCTAGACGCTGTCTAGGGTGGCAGATTTGAAGGGGCGGCTTTCAAGCCTTTACTGTTAACTATTTTTATATTTTAAAAACTTTATTCATAACTTTAAAATAGTAACGCAACGCAACGCACAATGAAATGGAAATGAATAATACGCTAAATACTAAAACTCAATCAACTGCCTGCAGTCTGTCAACAAAAAAACCGGACATTCTTTTCTTATAATAATCTCACAGTGTGTGCTTTAGCAATTTTTTCAATGTTATGTTCCCTTAATAACTTACTGCTATTATATCACTATACGTTATGAAAGCAAATCCTGTTGTTCCAATCATAAGCTTTATTATGAGAGACGCTGCTACTAATGTTATAAAAGTAGCCAGTGTCAACAGTACCCTTTCTCTAGTACGCGAGGTCGCGGGTTCAACCCGGCGGAGGGCGATGGATTTTTTCGGGCGTAAAAATCCTTAGCATGGCTTCCTTCGGAAGGGAAGTAAAGCCGGTGGTTCCGTGTCGTAGATTTACGGTACGTAAAAGAACCTCAAGCCTGATAAAGAGGCCTCTGAACAAAATTACCGGTCTTTCACGCCCAAAATAGAATGGGACGCTAAGAACCATAGCAGTTAAAGAAGGTCCATAAATAAAACTCAACTTCAGTACCCTTTCTAACTTAAAGAAAACACCGCCAGCCGCTAGCCGGTCGCTTGGCAGTTCAGCTTAATTTGTAACAGTAAAAAGTGCAGTCGTTTGTTAATGCCTAATGACCGCCAATATAGCCATTGCAGTTAAAGGTGGGGCATTAAATGGAACTTATTTATTATTAAATAATACCTATGTGATTTATATTTTAATATTCATGAAAATCAGCGACAGTGGAAAAAGCTAAGTGATTCTCTATATCGGAAACTCGCGAAAGACAAGGCAATAAAAAGAGGAAACTGTGAAAGTGGGTAAAAAAAATAAAATTATGAGCTGTTTAAAAAACAAACTTTCCAGTTCAGACACATTAGAGTGTGATAATGTGGCGAACAGTGGTGTGTGTGGTTTAAAAGCGTTTCCGATATTACAAACAGTAATAATTACGCGGAATCAGTTATTTCGGGCGAACACATTTCTGGTTATTATAGACAGATTGATATCTAAATTTGAGAAAACAAAAATCATTACAGAATTTTATAGCAAATTTCAGATCCTGGTAATTTGGACGAGACAACATTGAACTATTAAAATGTGCTAGAAAATTGCAAGAGAATTACAAAGACGACTTAGCAGAATTTTTGAGTGATGAGATTTTCCATTTTAAAGCACATATTAGGAATAACGAAATAAAAACGCCCTTCCTAAAGTACATTGCATAGAGTGTTGCTTGCAAACCCATTCAAGAACTGTTTCTTAATTTAGAAAATGCATGAAGAATATTATTGTCAACGTTGCAACTAATTGCTCGGCCGAGCGCTCAAGAATTACGATCACCCATGTCACAAGATCGAGTCAACAGTCTGCCGTCCGCTCCATGAATTCTGAACATTCCGTAGCAACTATAAAGATGTAATCTTGCTGCTAGCCTCTCACTTTGCTACGTCACGCCGCTAAACCATACCAACGTTAGAGAACAAAATTCGCGAGGAAGACATGCGAGTTGACAAGAAGGGATGCAAGTCCGAGTTCCGTAAGGCAAACGGAAGTGACATATGAGGGAGCTTGTATTTGCGGAAAGACGGGAAGTGGAACTGAAATGGATCGTAGGGTAGATGAAGTCACATGATTAAGCAGCCAATTAAAGTGCAGATTAATAGTTATCATGCATTTGAATTCCCTTTTAATCCCCAATAATTTGCTGATATTATTTTTGGTAAATGCGATATTTAAAGCGTACCGTTTGTCAATCTCACTAGCACAAGAAACTGCATGATGGTTAAATAAGCATATATTACAAAATGTATTCAATTATTAAAGTTATTTTCCTATTGCGGAATTGCTCGAGGTTATGATTTAATAGTTATGTGGTACATACATTAACTTAAGTTTATTTAATCAGAAATTATGTAATCCCCATTACGAAATGCATTCTCACAGGTTATTTGCCTGTCGTCCTCCGTGGTCTAGGGGAACCATGCTAGCCTCTAGTTCCCGAGGTATAGGGTTCAAACCCGGCGGAGGGCGATAGATTTTTTCGGGCGTAAAAATCCTTAGCATGGCTTCCTTCGGAAAGAAGATTTACGGCACGTAAAAGAACCTCAAACCCGAAAAAGAGGCCTCTGAACAAAATTTCCGGTTTCACGCCCAATACAGAATGGGACGCCAAGGACCATAGTAGTTACAGAGCCTCCATAAATAAAACGCAATTTAAGTTTTAGGTTATTTACCTATTGCAGTATTGCGCGAGGTTATGATTGAGGTTATGTGATACATCCATTACCTTAAGTTTATTTCATCAGAAATGATGTAATCCTCGTTACGAAATGTGTCTACGCAGGTTATTTATCTATTGGGGAGATTGCGTGATTATGGCTTAATAGTTATTTAAGGTTATGTGGTAAATGAACATGCTTTTACCGCCTTCTTCTTCCTCTCGACGCCATGGCTTACGTATTGCCGACATTATTCTATAATACATATTTGGTGTAATTTTAGCGATTTTTCATTCGCAAAGGTTACCTGTACACCATGACATAGAAAAGGGAGAGGCCAGATTACCAAAACCTGAAAACACATACAATAAAACAAGAATAATAAATAAATAATAATAAATAAAAATAAAATAAGAATAGATAAATATATAACTGAGGAAAGCTACATCAGAACAGGAATAAGGCAAAAAACATCCTCAATCCGATTAATGTAATGGATGAAATCTTAATAGAAAGAAAAAAAACAAGAGTAAGCTATTGCATGGGAACACACACAAAAAAGAGAGAGAAAAGAAATTAATACATCATGCCACCGATGTAGTACTTTTAGCTGAAAATTAGCATAACTCCAGGAGCTAGTAGCAAATTTCAAACATCAACTAGTTATTTAATATGAAAAAAGCACAAAATATCTCTAAGCAACCATTAAGATGTAAATTAGCCCTATATCACAAAACGATGGAATTGTGTGTATGTGAATTTAATAGAAATATGGCATCCTGATAGCTAATTGGTCCTTGACGACCAAAGGCCACAAAAATACATGTTATGGTTTTTAACTATTTAACTACGGCGGCGCCGTGGCCGAGTGGTTAGACCGCTCGCCTCCCACCGAGGCGGCCCGGGTTCAATCCCAGGGACCTGCATGTGGGATTTGTGGTGGACGAAGCGGTTACTTCCTTCATCCCATCGGGCTGATCACCCATCCTGGATGTTCTGTCTGATCCATCCTATGACCCCAGGCACCCGCCTGTAAGTCCTGGGGGGTGTAAGTCCTACATAAGAGGAGGGTAAACAGATAATGAATGAACTATTTAGATACAAAGTTTACAGGTATAAATAGACGAAATAAGGGAATAATAAAAATAAAATAAATAATAAACTCAGAATGATATACAGATATGTATATGAATATGAAAAGCAAAATAAGAATGCATAAAACCTGTGTAAAACTACAAACAGAAAGAAAAAAAACAGTTTAATGACAACAAAAATGTAAAGTGCTTCTGCGAAGCGCCACAGGTTACAGACAAGAAAGAAAGACAAACGAAGAAACTAGAATCAAATGCGGAACAATGTTTTGAAGTCCCCTTTGACGACCTTCAAAGCAATGGTAGGAAAGATGAGGAATGACTGAAAAAATAAAGGAGGAAAACAAACAGGAAAACAAAAAGAAAACAATGTGTGCTCATATAAGCTGGGCTATTAAAAGCTGAGAATTTTGCTGTTTAGTATAAGAGAAACCCCTGCAAGAAAACTTTCACTAGTGATTCATCCTCAACTAAAGTTCGAACTCGGCCATTCCAGACACGCTAAACGTTATACCACGAAGGTAGGTTCTGGAATTTGGCTGCACTAGGATATTAGCAGGACCCGGATTTTGATGCCTAACATTTTAGAAAATTTATACATGCGCGTTACTACTATACAAGCAGAAAAAGCAGGTATAAGAATAATGATGGGATAATTTAGAAATTAATTAAAAATATATATTTACTCCGCGTTCTTGTTGAAAATTGTTTTTGAAGCAGTTTTTAGAAAACTGTACCATTAAGTCTTTCGAGTTCTCAGATTAAACCAAATTCATAGTGAATGACGAGGACTTCATAGCCTATTTTGTTCTCCGTGCTATCCTCTGGTTCCCGAGGTCACGGGTTCAAACCCGGAGTTTTTTGGGCGCAAAAATCCTTAGCATGGCTTCCTTCGGAAGGGAAGTAAAACCGGTGGTCCCGTGTCGTAGATTTATAGCACGTAAAAGAACCACAAGCCTGATAAAGAGGCCTCTGAGCAAAATTTCCGATCTTTCACGCCCAATATAGAATGGGACGCTGAGGACCACAGCAGTTAAAGAGCGTCCATTAAATAAATTTAAAAAAAAATCATAGCCTATGAGGATAAGGGCAATAGTAACCTGACTGTGCTCACTCATAAACGGAAAAAAGGCAAAACAGACCTACCTCATGTCCTAGTTTGGGGCATGAATTCATAACTGTAATAATACCTGCTACCCGTCCCATAAGAAACCCTTTTAGACTAACCGTTAATAAGAATGTGATTTTTTCCCCAAGAATGCGGGTAAAGGATGTACAAAATTACTCTTTTTTTCTCAGTTGAATAGTGAAACTTCTAATGTTTGAAAAGTTATTCTTGCGTAAAATGTCAATAATATAAAAAAAATCTGATGTGTTACACTCACATAACTTTCTCTACTCTTGTACAACCTAATTTTACAAACGCCTATTCTCCATATGCTTCATGTTAATCGAGATATCGAGATGTCAATCTTATTGATAATTTTCTTGTAGATGCAAGGGGAATATGGTAGCTTTTAAGCGATAGTCAAATATTTTAACGCTGGTTGCTATGTGGGGCATTCCATTCTCTTTGCATGTCCAGAACATAAAAAATGAATAACGAATTTGCGAAAAAGTATAAGTATTGGAAAATTTAAGGGAATAACAAGCAATATCTCGCAAACGGTTCACTCAACAAAAGAAAGGTATATGACATAAATTGTGTATTTTAACGCGATCTACATTTTTCGTGTAGTAAAATTTTGTCTATCTCTTATGGTTTACCAGTTATGAAAAAGTCGTTCATAATGAAGAATACTTTTGGAGACATTCCCAGAAAATTCGAGATATACATTTTATTTGTCATGACAATATCTTAAACATATGATATTTTAATCAAAATCGTTAGAGGCGTTTTTGAGAAAATTAAAATTTTCGAAAAATGTTCCATGTAAAGGGTAGTCTGGGGTGGGGGGATTTTCTTGAAAACCTTCGTGTCGCATCTCTGGAAGATACTGAACCTAAATACCAAGTTTGGTGCTTATCCGATTGTTCGTTTTTGAGTTATGCTGTTCACAGACACACACACAGACACACACACAGACACACACAGACACACACAGACACACACACAGACACACACACGGACATGTTTCTAAAAATGCTTTTTTTGGATTCAGGAGGTCTCAAAACGTGTATTTCCGGTGAAATCTCGGTATCGAATTTTTGGGTGGAATGCAATACTTCCCCTACTTACTATACGTAGTAGAGAAAGTAAAAACTTTCATTTACGCGGTGTAAATGAAAGAAAATGACTAAATAAAGGTGCAAGGGAAAGAAAATGGCATAAAATGACTTAAAATGACATAAAAAACATGCCTTTTCATTATCTGGAACCCTTAAGGATTTATTTACACATTAGTAATGCCTATGGTGCAACAATTAAAAGATCACATGCCATCAGAATCCGGGTCCTGTCTTTTAGTATCATAAGTTGCACAGGGTACACAGAAAACCTACTTACAGTATAGTAATTTTACATGATCGTTCATTTTGAAGATGTGGTCAGTTCATTGGCCTCCTGGATCATTTAATATAAGCATTGGAGCTTTACAATGAGGACACATAAGTTTCTGCTATGGAATAATTACATCTGCACCATTTAAGTAATTTAATTGATGGCGGAGTTGAAAGAATTTTTATAAATAATGGGAAGTTGTATGACAAGATGTGTAAATCAATGTTTGGATGTGACCTAATAATGGAGATCACTATGAACGGTTATTGTAGAAAACTATTTATTGCTTCTCATTCATTACTGCTATACTAGATAATGCATTTTCGGCTGACTTTGTCACACCTGTTTTATTCCATGAATAGATATTTTTATGAAGGAAAGAACTCATTTATATCTTAGTAGTATCTATAAAAATGCTTCATTCAATAGAATAACATTCCTATTATCGTTGGTTGCATCTGTCTGTGGCTCTAGTAACACTACTTGCCTCTACCACACTCCTGTAAAATAGAATTTGGTTTAGTGCCTCAAATATGACAATGTCAAAAATTGGGATTTCGTTGCTCTGTAATAATTCTAAGCTAAACAGCGGGTTTAGTGTTTCTACTAGTTTAAAATCTATATATTATTTAAATTTTATTGTACAAATTTAATACAAGTACAATAAAATTGTATTGCAATAGATAATCCTTTAAAACTAATTTGCCAAAGAATTCTGATAGACATAATATAAAGATTGTCATAACAGCTATTTTAAAACTTAATTGGTTCTAAAGTGGGTGAGTAATTTTAACTTCAAATATTGCAAAAGTTTAAACTTGCTCTTCTTAGAATTGACATGAAGTAACTATAGTTCTTTTAACAGTTTTTAACATCAGATATGTCAGACTGGATTTTTTTCTCTTTTTCCAGTATTCTTATTGTAACTTGGGTTACAATAAGACCAAACTTCTAGTGGTGCGATACAAAATAAGAAAATGACTATTGAGTTTTATTTGGAGACTTCTTGTGAGCATAGGAATATGCTGTTTTCAACACTCATGTGACTTAAACCTGTATAATACGGTCGAGAAAAAAAAAAAGATTCTCATGTGAAAAGGGGCAGAAGGGGGAGAGCAAGAAAAATTATCAAGCTGATGATGAAAGCGCTCGAGAAAGATTATTACCAGTTAATGGAGGCTCAAAAGTCGATTTGCCATAGCCTCTTCTATCATGTTTATAGCCGCGGATGTCCGGGAATAAAGATTCAGACGTTCATTTAAACAATCCCTTTACGTTTTATTGTAACAATGAGTTGAACATATTTGGGCTGAATTCGCAAATCTCTAATCTTTGTTTTACAATTCATCTTGTTCTTACCTGTGTTTTCTTCTAACACTACTTAACAAACAAGTAAGCTCCCTCTAGGAGATCAAGTTTTGCTGCAATGTGGCATAAAGAAGGAGCCAAACCCTAGTTAGCTAGTCCCTTCCCTTCGCTTGCTTTGCCAGGCTGAATTTTAAAAATTAATCTGCTGCGTACAATGCGGGAGATGAGACCAAGTGGTCCCTAGCGCCGCCAGTGTTGCCAACTTTTCATATTCACACACTTTCAAAATGCACCAACATCCCACGAGTTTAAGAAAAGAACAAACACACCCTTTCGACAAGAAACAATTGAACAGCATCGCCACTTTATTCTTACATTCATTACTGACGGCCACGAAAAGCACATAATTATGCTGCATCACATTTTTGCATCTGTAAGAAAGAGAGGGAGGGAGAGAGGCACACAGAGAAGAAAATAATGCTAATTTCATAAATGACCCTAGTATATGAAAAAAGGTACTTCTAATGGAGGAAAGCTTTTCTTAATAACCTTAGTTTACTTCATAATATTGCAAGGGCAACAATTCCTAATACCGGCCTTTTCAGAAGCCTGATAACCTCATCTAAGACGTATTTTCATATCGTTGCTTCGATGAACCGGTCACCAGCAACTGCTGGTTGTCTCATAAATACTCATACTTTTGTCACATTTTCGCTTGGAGAATATTTTTTAAATGAAGTAAAACTCGTAGTACAGGCAATCGTCTAGTAGCTACTTTAATTCGAATGGGGAAGAAGGTGACAAGTGCCATAGCAGGATGCGGTTGGGGGATTCATAGAAGCAGTAGATCTTAGAGCTGTGATATTTCGGTAAACTTGAGATGTTTACTCACTGCTGTGCTCGAAATAACTTTCGTTGTATAAAATAAAATTCTAAGAACAACTATAAATATGGTTGCAACAAAGGTTTCCCTGTGAATTTAAAAACTGTTTCAATATGACGATATCTCCTATCTGTGTTGTATTTTGAACGGTTTTTATTATTTTTGGGGGTAAACAAAGATGGTAAATTACATTGAGAGAGGCTTTTCAGTTTTTCATGCATAATCTCTCACTAACTGAATTTAATGAAAATGTTCTTACGCTGCTGCTGGATGCAAACATAGATATATAGAAAATGAAAATGTTTTAACTTCAAATGGGGACGCGATACTCTTGAATATTATTTCATTTCGTCGCATCCCTAGAAAAACACCGCCACAATTCAAAAAGCACAGTTTTGAGACAATTGCATTTAAAAGCTTTGATTCGTGATGTTAGCAGAATATTCCGAATTGCAACACCAACATATCTCATGCAACACTAACATCTTCCGGAAGGCGATTCAAGATATGGTGGTTTTTATTTTTGCTAGAGAAGCGTTCCATGAATCAGGAAATGGATGCAATTCAAAACAGTCATTTTTACTTTCTCTACTACGTATAGTAAGTAGGGGAAGAATTGCATTCCACCCAAAAATTCGATACCGAGATTTCACCGGAAATACATGTTTTGAGACCTCCTGAATCCAAAAAAAGCATTTTTGGAAACATGTCCGTGTGTGTGTGTGTGTGTGTGTGTGTCTGTCTGTGTGTGTGTCTGTGAACAGCATAACTCAAAAACTAACAGTCGGATAAACACCAAACTTGGTATTTACGTTCAGTATCTTCCAGAGATGCGACACGAAGATTTTCAAGAAAATCCCCCACCCCAGACTACCCTTTACATGGAACATTTTTCGAAAATTTTAATTTTCTCAAAAATGGCTCTAACGATTTTGATGAAAATATCATATGTTTAAGATAATGTTATGAGAAATGAAATGCATATCTCGAAATTTCTGGGAATGTCTCCAAAAGTATTCTTCATTATGAACGACTTTTGCATAACTGGTAAACCATAAGACATAGACAAAATTTTACTACACAAAAAATGTAGATCGCGTTAAAATACACAAGTTATATCATATACATTTTTTTGTTGAGTGAACCGTTTTCGAGATATTGCTTGTTATTTCCTTAAATTTTCCAATACTTATACTTTTTCTCAAATTCGTTATTCATTTTTTTATGTTCTGGACATTGAAAGAGAATGGAATGCGCCACATAGCAACCAGCGATAAAATATTTGACTATCGCTTAAAAGCTACCATATTCCCCTTGCATCTACAAGAAAATTACAAATAAGATTGACATCTCGATATCTCGATTAATATGAAGCATATGGAGAATAGGCGTTTGTAAAAATAGATTGTACAAGAGTAGAAAAAGTCATGTGAGTGTAACACATCAGATTTTTTGAGTTGTGACAGTGTTGGTCTAGGGGTGCGACGTGTGTTTTAAATTTGTCATTGTTCGTAAACTTCTAACTGTGTTTGCTACAAATTTTATTATATGTGCTAAATACACCGATAATTAATATCGAAACTTAGTCTATGTTTCTATGTTATCTAATTAATTTTATAAACATTTGCTTATATATACATACATATAAGGATTTTTACGCCGAAAAATTCCTTAGTAATGCTTCCTTCGGAAGGGAAGTAAAACCGGTGGTCCCGTGTCGTAGATTTGCGACACGTAAAAGAACTTCAAGCCTGATAAAGAGGCCTCTGAGCAAACTTTCCGGTCTTTCACGTCCAATATAGAACGGGACGCTAAGGACCACAGCAGTTAAAGAGCGTCCATAAATACAACTCAATTTAATTTTTAATTTCTCACATGAACGACAGCTTTCGGAGGTTGGATTGGAAGGAAAGGTTCCATTCCATAGCCAGAACTCACACCTCTGGATTTTTCCTACGGAGGCGCGCGGGTTATTGGTGTAGAAACAAAAGAGGAACTATTTGCCAATGTCTTAGCTGTCTGTCAACATATTCCAGAACTATTTGAGAGTTTTCGACAATAAGTCATGCGCATTGTAATGTTTGTAATGACGGTTAATGCTCGCCACTTTCAACGCTGCTATGAGTAGTAATTTTCAATGAGTTTAAGAAATAAACTAGCTTGAAAAGTCTGCCTCAAACATTATTAATCGTTTTGTGAAGTTTGAAATAGACGTTTACGTCCAGTGGTTCCCAATTCCAAAATAATCGTTTTAGTTTTCTTAATCAAGTGTGTTAGTTTGGTCCAAGAGTTCTGAGACATGCTTTACATGACACATTCATTCATATATTCCTTTAGACATTTTTACGTAGAATACGCTGTTCTCAAAATCATTTCAGTACGGCAACAAATGACTTTATGCGTTTTCATAAGTTTAGTGGTCTAACTTGAAGTAGAACGTTTGTTGCATTGTTATGTGCCCCACGTTTTGGGAGCCAATTTGAAGAAGGTTTGTTGCTGCTACGTATGTAAAGTCAGTTTGAAGATGTATTATAGATCAACTGTTGGGGAGCCGAACTTAAAGTAGTTGCAACCGCACGTATGGTACCCGCTAGCCTTTGTCCAAAAATTTAAAAATATTAACTTTGTAATTTGACTGATTCTTTAAATAATATATTTGTGTTTGCCTCGGCTGCGTCAGTATTATTGTTAGAGACATGGTTTTCTTTGCAGGGAGTGGTGCGGCTAAGAATGTAGGCTTACACAGATTTTAATTTTTTTATTCACTCCGTTTTATTAATTCTTGACACAATTTAAATAACACTTCATTGATATAGAGAGCTGTAAGATTCTTTTATTAAATACTTGCACTTTTTAAACACGTAAACTGTTTTCTCACACAAAATACGTATTAAATTTCTCGAGGACACATCTCGCGTCCGGTTAGGAACACTGTCTGCAAGCAACTGCAACTCTAAATTTGTAAATTTTGTTATATTTCAGTTTCTGATTAGCTAATCCTAGTCCAATAGAATACCTTCATTTAACTAAAGCCTTTTCTGGTTGTTGATTGGCTATTTTTAAACTGTCTCTAAAATTATATTATTGCTTCCAAGAATCACAAGTAGCATTAAACTTACAAATTCATTATTGCCTCAAGGTTACCTCATTGTTAGCAACTTTTAACCTATTATTCTCACAGCTCCTACATTATTAAATTACGTAATACATTCACATAACATTATTGAACATGTATACAATAATATAAACATTTACAATGACTGTAATATACACTTTTTATATATTGTTACATACACATATTGCTTTAAGGCTGTTATTGTATTATATATATTATATAATTAGATTAAAATTATTTAAGTGTTAAAAATACTGCCTCAAACTGCTTTCTCACTTTCAGTTTTTCGCATCAGCTAAATCAATGAAGAAAAGTTAATCTGCACTTGGAACTTAACAATAATTGTTTGATGATGTTTGCTCTATTATCAATAATTTCCATAATAGTGTTCACAAAATATTTTAAATATTGTTTTATTGTGTGTTACACAAGTTATACAATTTTAGATTTATAGCTTAAAAAAGTGTTCCTAATTTTGCAAAGTTTCGAAATGATTTTGAAAGCTGAAGGATCACATGACATATCTACTTAAAGGAATTTAAGTACCTTAAAATTGTTATTAACCTACAAAGTATACATTTTCCTAAACTAAAAATTTCAGAGAAGTTTTTCTGAAAAAATAATGAAACTACTACTTCAAAGTAGCATGCGACCTGAGATTTGATCCCGGGAAGCGATAAAGGAATTTTTCTCCATTCTGTTCGTGTTACATGGTCCAAGATTCGCTCATTTGCCGTCAGTATGAGCACCCGGGGAGTTTCTTTTCAAAAATTCACTGCGAAGTAAGGACGGCCGCAGGCATTCTGCTCCCCTGCAGTACAGTACAATCTCAAGTTGCATGAGTTAGCTTCATTCTCCTTGCTACCTTTTCCCAGAGAAACACAACTGTTCAGAGGAAGTGCATAGCAACCATTCCACGTTATGTATGTGAACAATGAGACTGAAAAGCCTCCTAATGGGATTTGCCAGAAAATAGGTGCATTTTGCTATATTTGATTAATTACAAAAATCCTATGTTATAATCACACGACTTTCTCTACCAAATATAATTTATTCCGTGTATTCTTCAATCTACTCACACAAAGGCTAGTTTTCTATGTGCTTCTTGCTAATCATGATAAGTATTAGTAAAACCAGTTTCTATATATGTATATATTCTGTACCAAACTCACAAGAGCATACAGGAAACTGATACAATAGCCAATCAATTTGTATATACCTACATTAGTATAAGCCCAGAAGAAACAAAGGAACGATACTTGAAAAGAGCAGTGGCAAATATTTTAAAAAATGCTTAATGCTATTAAAATTGATATATTTGACGTAACTTGTATATGTTATTAAACTCCTTTGATACGTGCCTTTGTCTCTTGTATTTTCTCAGTTATGCAAAACTATATAACATTCAATTCGAATAAGATAACTTCACAAGGCATTCACAGAAAGTTTAAGATATACATTTCAATTTGTTGTGTCAATATCCTAAACATTGATCTGATATTTTAATCAAATCGATGGAGTCATGTTTTAGAAAATAAGAAGAGCGAATTTTTTTTTTCCATTTAAAGGGTCTTTTGGTGCAGTCCACTACTATCCTTAAAACGTGTCTGACCTAAATATCAATTTAATCTTTATCCAATTTTTCATTTCTGGAGTTATGTTGTCAGACAAAAGACCGACAGACACAGAGCCCCCCCCCGCTACACGCGTTGCGCGGCATTTTTTCTAAAAGCAGATTTAATTCAGGAATCTCAAAATGTTTATTTCCGCAAAATCTCGATATCTCATTTTTGGGTGGAATACAATACGTCTTCTACTAGGCGTTTATTTCAAAATATGCCGAGACATGCTGTATGACGCCACTCTAGCCGCGGAGCGTACAATTCAATCCGCCTAATACCTCCGTTTGACTTCCGTGTCGGAGAAGTTGCCTAGCAAACACGGCGTTCGGCCTGACCGTGAGCATACCTTTCATATCGTAGCAATAGTTGACGATCTATACAGTATGTGTCCTACCAAAACCTTTTTTGCACTGTGCTTTGTTTGGTTGACATCAAAGTTCCGGGAAAGTTTTAAACGAGGTACTTGTCATCATTGCTTGCGTAACACAGAAACTAGTCAACAGAGTGTGTTGCGGCTCCCTTGTGTGGAATGAATGGACGTTGGTAGGGTTATGCAAGAAAGATTAACATGTTTTATTGTTTATTTTACACTTCTATGTGTGATATTGCGAGTTATTTGGTCTACATTTTATGATTATTGCCGTTATCCTATTAGTATTTCAAGGATTGAACGCCATACTAGCTAGGCAACGTCTCTGCCACACTTACACTACATTACATCCTTCCAGTTAGAGCTGGCACTTCAAAAACATTGACTCAAAACAAGGACGTCATGACACACTTTGAAATGAACACTCAGTACTTACCATAAAAAAAGGAATCAATACTTTCCTATCACATACCCATTTTTCGCAGTTCACCTTTCTTCTTATAGGCCGTATTAAGATTATGCAAGTTTAGATTTGATAAAGAAATGTTTGAAAGCTTTAAATAGTTTTGTGGAAAGTTTTACGATCATAAATTAAAACAAGGATTTTTTATTCGGCCACAGATCAGGAATTTGATGTCGGGTACTTCACTTAAGGAAACAATGTCTGGAGGTGAAAACCAAACAATGTTAGATTTAAAGTTATCATCAAAACTCCTTAAGAAATTATAGACCTCAAGATAACAAAAAGACTGTTTAAAATATATTTCAGAAGTTGTACGCACTAGATGGCAATGTGTATGTTAAAATCCATTAGAAGTTTCACTACAGATTCATGAATATGTTAGTGAGGAGCAGGGTGAAAGATTTCTCCAAAATATAAAGGACATGGATATGTGACACAAACGAAGATTAAATGTTAATATGAAGGAATACCATTGGTATTTAAAAGATAATCATTCAAACGAAAAAGGCTTTATATACCAAGGAAGAGATGTAAACGTTTCAGCAGAAATTTAAGCACATATCCCTGTCTCGCCTGTTTTTAATTTGAAATATATAAATAGTTTATAGTATTTTTATTTTGCGCCTTTACCTTGAACATTTCTTAAGTTGGAAAAAACTGATTTGTAAAAGGACAAAATCAAATGCATATCCAAACTTAGCATAGCTAAATTGTGTATGTTCGTCTCTTACAATGAAACCTTAAAAATAAAAATTATGTTATCCAGTGATAATCTGAAAATGTTAGGTAGCATAAGTGACAGCCGATTCATTAGACGGATTTTAATGCATTCTCCACACGCATATGAATATTTTCTGTAAACTTACTTATATGCAGCATCTTTAATTGCCTGTTACATATGTTACAACAAATTAACATTTTCTTATAAACGATGTTTTCAAATTCTAAAATTTGTCCGAAATGCAAAATCCTAAAATCTAAACTCACACACACACACACACACACACACACACACACATATACACCAGTGGTCCATCTGCGTCGGCAGCTGTTGGATTTTCACCGTGCTAAATGGTTGCCGAATTTAAAGAAGCAATGTGTTTATTTTATTGATTTGCTCTCCACTAACGGCAGTCTCATTTATATTGGCCCATAAACATAGAAAACTCTTCATACTTCTCCTATTTGAGTGGCTGACTGTTTGCTTTCCAGAAAATGTGGATCGATTAATTAATTATATTTTTCTGCCCAAGGGCAAATCTTTCACTGCCAACCCAATCTCTTGCTCCTGCTTCCCTCTTTTTTGCTTTCTTCTTCGTCTTAGCGTATGTTAATATTGTCTATCCTCTGGCATTTTCTTCATTGAAACTTTTCAACGTCCACCATTTCTTCTAGTACATTTCTTAGCAAGAAGTTTTTTCACACGCTATATCCGAGCCAATTGTTTCCTCTTCCTGTTCAGTTTCAACCTGCTTTTTTCTTACCTTCTTTTTTAAACGGCATATTTATCTATTTATTTATTTATTTTATGTCTATTTCACCCACGTGGCAAACGTTATGCGTCAACTTTAAAAAACTACCTGTGCTTAATATTTTTGACTCTGGAGTAACCTACAACTTTCAAAAACTGTTCCTAATTAAATCTTCAACCTCTTATCTCATACAAAGCACACCGTTTATCCCTCTGGACAAAACTGTATCCACTTAGGATACAGTTCTCATAAAAATTACAAGCTTGCAGGTTTCCTTAAAATTCCAAAAGCTACCCCTACCCTTATTTTCAATCCCTTATATAGATGGAGGTTTGCACCGTTTTACTAATCTGGAAGAAAATTGTGCACTTACGCTTTTGACTCACTGATGTTGCTGGATGCAAATAATAAATATTTATACAAATAATGAAATGATGTAAATGTTTAAACTTTAAAATAGTGATATTTTAAAGGGATGCGATTCTCTTGAATACCCTTCTACCATGTATACTTTAAATTTGTAACTATTCGTAAATTTCTAGCTGCATTTGCTACAAATGCTATGAGAGGTACTAATGATACTGATAATTCAGTATTGTGCATAATTACAGCTATAAAATTAATTTAGCTAACTTATAAAATTCAAAAGTGACATTTTCCTGTACAAAACCCATTGCCTTTATGGTCAGAACTTTGTAACCTTACCATCCGGACCGGTAGAAAATTATAAGCTCCCTATTTATCCATATATATAAATTTTTAACCCTTTATGGATGCTGTTTGGCTGGTTTGGACAAAATTTGGATATGTATATTTTAGGATTCACGGTCTAGACGGGACGGAATGTGACCGTATATGGAGAATTTTTCGGTGATACACATAGTGTTGAGTATTCTATTGTATTCAATAATTCTATTCTATCCTAAACTGTTCTGTTTCGAATTTTTCCACAACATACAGCTTCAGAGATTCAGCTATTCTCCTAAAATCGACTGAAGTTTCAACACTATACTTTAATACTAGCACAATGATTCAGTTTAATGAAATGAATGGAGTAATATCAAAGTGATGGTATAATGCTTTAACATATGAATGTTCTATGTGTTATGATTTACTTTTGTTTGAAATTGCAAGTTTGTTTAGTTTATATATAAAAAAAATTAGAAAATTAACCCTCTTATTTTATTTTCTCTTTTTCCCACATAAACAAATCAAAGATCAGGCACATAACTGTGGTAACTACTTCTCCTGAATTAATAAGTCAACATACAATTGCTTTATCTGATTCTGAGAACATTATGCATTCAAATGTGGTTTTATAGAATTATTATTATTATTATTATTATTATTATTATTATTATTATTATTATTATTATTATTATTATTATTATAATATGCCGCCTTTGATCCTGGGAATATTTGCTCATCCGCAATATTGTTCAATAGTTTTATATTTGATTCGTTTCGTTGGATTTTATTTCTGTAAGTACTTTCTTTTTAACTTTGATTCTCACACGCACACACACATTCATAACCATACTTCCAGGCTCTTGAAGAGGATGAATGAATGTATTTATCTCCAACAAATATACAACTGCAGTAAAATAATACAATACTCATAAAACTTTAGCACAACTAATTGTCCGTTCTCCCATACCTTAAACCTCGGGTTTTATGTATGAAATAGTACCACTAAGATATATCTCTATTTTCAAAACTATACACACCCTTGCTCTCTATACACATAACCTTTATCTTTCCTAAACTGTTCATATTGCGTTAGTTTTATCTGACCTTGTATTTCCCAGCATTTTAATTGCTACTATATCTGTAAATTATTCCAGTTTTCATCCCATATACTGCCCTCTGTCTTTGAACCCTTTGGCATCCTATGTAACAATGAAAAACAGCGGACTTCTCACAAAATACTTTTTGTACAATTATTTATTGATCCTTTTAGAAATAATGCTCCTGAGCGCAATCCTGCAAGCTTACTCTTACAAACTGATAAATGTTCAAGTATGAGCCCCAATTTATTTTGGCTAGTTTATACAAATATAAAGAACTTTTGTCCTAAAAGCTATCCCAAATCTCCTACTTCCCTATACCCTCCATCTTTGCCTCACTTCTGTACAATATCTATTACAATTGTTTTTACCTAATAGCCAAATATCGCCCATACCATCTTCTTCTAGGTTTCCCACTTCCCCAAATTAACCCTCTCTTCCCATTACATCTCTTTGTAACTTTAAGCATTGTTTTAGTATATTGCTGCTATCTGCTTTTACACATCTGTACCAACATTTCAAAATTCTCTCCCTATTCTCTCGCCTCTTCCATTTTTACTTCGTCCCACGATTTCCTCTTTTGAGTTTTTTGTAATACATCAGGCGTTTGCATGTAACCTGTGTAAAGAAAGTAGATTTTATTATACAATTTTCGGTAGAATATAGGTATTTGATGCTATTTCTATAATTAAATTATCAAATAATTACCAGTTGCATAATAAATAATTTGAATAATAAGGAATACTATTCCATAATTGTATATCCTACAGTACTCCATATTATTACCCGCCATGTTGGACATTTTCGTAGAGCATAACTGCCCTCCAAGAAAGCCACGCTAAGGGTTTTTACGCCCGAAAAAAATCCGCCGCCCTCCACCGAGTTTAAACCTGCCACCTCGGGAACTAGAGGCTCATCCTAGTTTTGCCAGTCCTATTCGCCTTGGAGAACTCTTGGGTAAACCCAGAGCTTCTGTACAAACAATGTCATGTTTTATATAAAGTTTTGACCACGCCTTTGACATTCCCCTCTAAGGAGGGTAGGTAATAATTGTATATAATTTTAAAAAAAAATCCCCTCTTCAACAAGGAATCTTGGTCGCTGGCCACTTCACATACAGACAGTCATTTTTAATTATGGCTTTATTAGAAAATGTTTTTTTTATAGACGCGCTTATTTTACTTCCTGTATGACATAAAAAAGTGCATGAAATCTGATATATACTTCAACCTGAAATGTTACCATCGCATTTTCTCAAACTAGCAAATATGCTTTTGAAGAAAAAATGGCAGACCTCTATCTCAATACATGACGCAAAATCAAAGCAAATACGTTTCCTCAGTTAAGAAAGAGAACACAGTGTCCTATTGTTTCTTACTTATACTCCCATCGCAGATTTCAACTGACGGTTAAAGCTAATAATATTTTTTATTTTGCTACATTTTGAATAAGCGCATCCTTAAGCCATTTATTTTGATATGGAGTATGTCATTCCTGCTTCTACTGCAATACAGAAATATCTACGCTCAGCCGTATGTAAATCGTCGTGTTAGCGCCAGGGCTAAATGAACAAATGCACATCGAGGCGTGTGCCTCCATTTCTTATTCTGCCAGTCCCACAATACATCTAAAGAAGTTAGTTACATAACAAGCAAGGGGAGCATTAATGTTTATGCTCACTAGACACTGCTACACCGTACTTCGTTAATGTTATCGCTGCATTAAGGCAGTTCTATTCATACCATTTAATTTTCTTACTGTTATCCTTAACCACTGAAGTTTTAAATAATACAAAGAAGTAGTTAATGCAATACTTAAAAAATTACTAATAGATAAGTACAATTTTTGTAGGTGTGTATAATTGGAGGCGGCGCCGTGGCCGAGTGGTTAGACCGCTCGCCTCTCACCGAGGCGGCCCGGGTTCAATCCCAGGGACCCGCATGTGGGATTTGTTGTGGACAAAGCGGCCTCCGGGTCCTCCGGTTTCCCCCGCCAATCATTCCTTTTCTTTCATCATTTCGTTTCATCTACTTCCTTTCTCTCATACCAGGTATCGGGCTGATCACCCATCCAGGATATTCTGTCAGATCCATGAGTCTCTGCTCCTCGACGGGCCTCTGACCCCAGGCACCCGCCTGTAAGTCCTGGGGGGTGTAAGTCCTACATAAGAGGAGGTTAAACGGAGAAAGAAGTCTATAATTGGTCCGTGTGCTGTAGGTAATGGTTTCTTCCAAATATTTCTTTAAAATATTTTATAATTTTTAAGATATTCACAACACGAATCAAAAGGGCTGTTTACTTTTTATCCATTTTAATTATCCTGAAAAGTACATCCGTATAGATAAATTTCTTAGAAGCTCAATTTTTAATTAAGAAATGCCAACATGGATATTTAGAGTGTATGTTCTTAAACTGTATGTAAAAAAATTGGTACGTCACGTTCTGTTAGAATATTGGTGTGTTTTGCTTTATGCCAAGAATGTTGCTTTAAATACAAACAAAACTGCAAAACTAGTAGGTTTTAATAAAATGTTGCTCTCATAAAGTATCAAATGTTCAATAGCACTTATTAAATCTGAAACTGAACATCTTTTTATGACAAAGTGAAAACAAACATCCATTCAAATTATTTTTTGTTCGGTATGTCTTAATGTGCGAACTGAGAAAATAAATTTCCGTACAGAAACTGTCATGGTGTTGTAATAATTGTAGTGGGTATATTAAGAAATTCATTTACTTATTACGAAGAATGTAAGACAAATTTAAAATGAAGAGTTCAGGGGAATAAACCCCTGTCACAGTTTTCTGCTTTTGAAATGTTTCAAGACTTATGTTTTAGTTTTCAGTTTAGTTCTTCCTCTGCTTTCCTTTTTCATCGATGAAGTGTAGAAAGAATTAACATACCTTTATTTTCTCAGGGAGTAGCGATATACCCACAATAAAATAATATAAACTTTTCAAAGGCAAGCTCTAATAATTTCTATACTTAAAGTATTCTGTCGTATTAAAAATAATCTAACTGTCCATCTTATTTAAGAAATGACAAATGTAGATGTGCAACATCTCCTTCCTGGGAGATTCCATAAATTCTAATTCAGGCATTAAATTCTCGTAGCGCTTTACGAAACGGTGCCTTCACTTCGTTCTTGGTCTTCTCCCTCTCTCCACTCTTTTTTCTGGGACCCCTCTGTGTTACCTATCTGATGATCTATTACGAAATAAATAGATAAATGTTTATTTCATAATTATTTTAAACCCGTTTATTTTATTAATAAACATCCACTTATTTTTATCCTTAACAATATTAAAGCAATCTGTTTACACCTATATTACTCCTGTTGCATATGACTGCAGTCGTAAACATTTCACAGCACCAATAATACAACCTATATTTTTGTCCTTTTAATCGTTTTTAAAAACATACTTCCTTCTTGAACAGAATTTCACTATCTTTTTAATTCATATTTAAATGGGATCAAAGAAAGTTTCTTGCCAAAACTAATTTCATACAAAGCAACTAAACTTGACATCTCTAATTGCCATTGAACATTTACAGGCCAGGTAAGGCAATAAATTTTCTATTAGATTGTGAGATGTATGAATAGTCCCATTTTTCAAGGGACTTTGAAGTTTTATGCACTTTTAAGAAATAGAAATACCTCTGTACTTTCCAGGATACTGTTCATTTCAGTGATGCATCAGGAACTGTACTGGATTGAATTGAATGACATAAAATTAAAAACGGTGCACTTTTGAATTTGCCTTGCTTTTCCCTCTACCTTTAAAATATAAATTAAAATCATAGTAAATTACTGAACGTCTATCTTGCCGCTGTTTTAATAAGTTAACTTTTTTGTCATTTGTAACTCATTTTAACAACTAGCATCTCTAGCAGATTCCATCAAATGCATATATAAAAAATCTGATGTGTTACACTCACATGACTTTCTCTACTCTTGTACAAATTATTTTTACAAACGCATATTCTCCATATGCTTCATGTTAATCGAGAAATCGAGATGTCAATCTTATTGCTAATTTTCTTGTAGATGCAAGGGGAATATGGTAGGTTTTAAGCGATAGTCAAATATTTTAAGCGCTGGTTGCTATGTGGCGCATTCCATTCTCTTTGCATGTACAGGGCATAAAAAAAATGAATAACGAATTTGAGAAAAAGTATAAGTATTGGAAAATTTAAGGGAATAACAAGCAATATCTCGAAAATGGTGCACTCAACAACAAAAATGTATATGACATAAATTGTGTATTTTGACGCGATCTACATTTTTTGTGTAGTAAAAGTTTGTCTATCTCTTATGGTTTACCAGTTATGCAAAAGTTGTTCACAATGGAGAATACATTTGGAGACATTCCCAGAAAATTCAAGATATACATTTTGTCATAAAAATATCTTAAACATGTGATATTTTAATCAAAATCGTTAGAGCCATTTTTGAGAAAATTAAAATTTTCGAAAAATGTTCCATGTAAAGGGTACTCTGTGGTGAGGGGATTTTCTTGAAAACGTTTGTGTCGCATCTCTGGAAGATAGTGAACCTAAATACCAAGTTTGGTGTTTATCCGACTGTTCGTTTTTGAGTTATGCTGTTCACAGACAGACACACAGACATGTTTCCAAAAATGCTTTTTTTGATTCAGGGTGTCTCAAAACATGTATTTCCGGTGAAATCTCGGTATCGAATTTTTGGGTGGAATACAATACTTGCCCTACTTACTATACGTAGTAGAGAAAGTAAAAATAAAGCAGTTAAAGATAAAAGTTAGATTAAGAGATCGTAAAGTGATACGAATATTTTATCTGCACCATGGAATACCTTAAAGAAATGCAGAACGTGATTTTGTAATTAAATTGGCACAATTTCTTAGCCTTAAACTGCACGAAATTGTTAAAATAATCCTCAAATGAGGCCATAGAATTTAGGTCTTCGTCGGTTAAGAATAAGGGGGAAAAAAACAAGAAAAAAAACCTTACTCAGACCGAGATTGAATGGGATATCTTCAATGTGAGGTAGATACGTTACCCCCACAACTGGCAAGTGGGCTCATATTAGGTCTTACAAAAAGAAGAACTGCAGACTATCACAGAATTGAAAAGCTCGTCGTTCATTGAAGGCGGATAAAGTCCGGGCATCATGCGTCCACGAAGTGAAACATTTCGGAAACGTCATTGCTTTACCTGTATAATATCGATCAGATGTGTATTACTGTATTTTGGGCAAAGGGTGAGGACCAGTTCTGTTTATATGAGGTTATCTTTTGGTCGTAAAGTTCGAAGATGCTGTACTCCCACCTTGTCACGTGACCTGCGCATGGAGTCTTTCTCTTTTTCCTTTCCTAAGTTCCTGAGGTAGGCACACCCGCAGTGCCCCACGCCCTACCATCACGCTGTGCTAACATAGGAGACAAGGTGCACCAACTCGGAAAAATACGTAACATCTAGATGTAGAAGATTGCTTCAACCGAGTCTAAAATGTAATATGTCCTTTTTACTTTCTCTACTACGTACAGTAAGTAGGGGAAGTATTGTATTCCACCCAAAAATTCGATACCGAGATTTCACCGGAAATACATGTTTTGAGACCCCCTGAATCCAAAAAAAGCATTTTTGGAAACATGTCCGTGTGTGTGTCTGTCTGTGAACAGCATAACTTAGAAACGAACAGTCGGATAAACACCAAACTTGGTATTTAGGTTCAGTATCTTCCAGAAATGCGACACGAAGGTTTTCAAGAAAATCCCCCCACCCCAGAGTACCCTTTACATGGAAGATTTTTCGAAAATTTTAATTTTCTCAAAAATGGCTCTAACGATTTTGATTAAAATATCATATGTTTAAGATATTTTCATGACAAATAAAATGTATATCTTGAATTTTCTGGAAATGTCTCCAAAAGTGTTCTTCATTGTGAACGACTTTTGCATAACTGGTAAACCATAAGAGATAGACAAAAGTTTACTACACAAAAAATGTAAATCGCGTTAAAATACACAATCTATGTCATATACATTTTTTTTGTTGAGTGAACCATTTTCGAGATATTGCTTGTTGTTCCCTTAAATTTTTCAATATTTTCTAAAATGGGAATTCGTTATTCATTTTTTTTGTCTTGTATATGCAAAGAGTATTAATCTGTGGCAAAGGGAATGGTGCTGCACCTAACAACCAGCTATTAAGAGATATGTATGTGCTTAAAGGCTACTGTTTTTCTATATTACCCTTGTAAATATATATTTCCTTACATCTACAAGAAAATTAGCAATAAGATAGAGTCTGCAAATGTTTATCTCGATTAACATGAAGTAGATGGAGAATAAGCGTTTGTAAAAATAGTTTTTACAAGAGTAGAGAAAGTCATGTGAGTGTAACACATCAGATTTTTTACTTTCTCTGCTACTTAACTATAGTAAATAGAGGAAGTGCTGCATACCACCCAAAAATTTGATATCGAGATTTAACGGAAATACACGCCATGAGACTCCTGAGTAAAAAGATCATTCTTAGAAAAATCTGCGTGCGTTTGCGTGTGTGAAAAATTAAATTAACTTTTATTTATGGATGCTCTCTAACTGCTATGGTTCTTAGGGTCCCATTCTATATTGGGCGTGAAAGACCGGAAATTTTGCTCAGAGGTCTCTTTATCAGGTTTGAGGTTCTTTTGCGTGCCGTAAATCTACGACACGGGACCACTGGCTTTACTTCCCTTCCGAAGGAAGCCATGCTAAGAATCTTTACGCCCTTCGCCGGCTTAGAAGTGTGCTTGTGTGTGAACTGTATAACTCAAATATGAAAAGTTAGATAAATACCAAATTTGGTATTTAAGTTCAGTATCTTCCAAGCATACGACACAAAGATTTTCAAGAAAATTTCCTCACCCCAAAATATCCTTTACATGGAACAGTTTTAATTTTTAATTTTCTAGAAATCGTGTAACAATTTTGATTAAAAGTCATATGTTTTAAGGCCCTTATATGACAAGTAAATGTATATCTGGAATTCTCCGGTAGTAGCCTCTGTATTTTTCCTCATTGAAATGAAGTTTGTATAATTTTGATAATTGGTAAACTATAATAGAGAAACAAAACCTTATTACATAAAAAATGTAGATCTCTTTAAAATACACAATGTATTTTTTGCAACATAAGTCGTTTCCGAGACATTTATTGTTATTCGTTTGAATTTTTCAATTCTTTTTTGAAATGGTCAACATTTAGTTGTTTTTCGCGATGTAGTGGAAAGAATATGGAATTTCGCTGACAGCATACGAGTATAAATATCTGACTATCGCTCAGCCTCCTGTATCCCTCTTGTGCCTATAACGAAATGTGTACTGAAGCCATTTCTGCAAACGTTTGATCCCGATTAACACGAAGCAGATCATTGAAAAATAAAATTTTACAAGAATAGTTTGTAGGAGCTATATTTATTTATTTTATTTATTTGTTTACTTATTTGTGCTAGCAATCTTCCTTAGAATATGGCTATACATCAGCCCAAGCTGTTATCTTGCCATATCCTACCCATATTTCTTTCTTTAATTATAACATAAAATGATAATAATGATAATATAATAATAGTAGTAATACCAAAATTATAATCTAATAATACTAATATTATAATGATGATAATATAATTAAATAACTTAGCATCACATGATAAAACTAATTCACAACTCTTTTTATTGTCCATTACCATTTCTTTTTCACTTTGGACAGGTACTCTACCTTTTTACTATCCTTGTTAAAAATCTTGCTTAAAGCTACTTTCCTGTCCAGTTTGAACCATTTCCCATTTATAGCTTCCTTTCTCCAATGCTGTGTATCTTTACAATAAAAAACGATATGTTCTAAATCTTCTCTTTCCCCACATATTGGACGCTGGTTCTGTGGGAACCCATTTCTTATTCCTATTAGTCTCCATACACCTGCTCGTACCCAGGCTATACTTTCTCTTTGTTCCTTATTTGAGTAATCCACATACTGTTCTCTAGTAGATACATTTTTATTAATATATATGTTTCCAAGGAACTTTTCTTCCCGATGTTACTAAAAAAAAATTGTATCTCTATATCTTCAAATCTCCGCCTAGCTTCTTTCCAGAAACCCTTAACATTATTTTCCCTCCTTCTCCAAATTTCTCCCAGACCACTATTTTCCAAATTAGTTTATATACTATAACTCCACCCATTTTTCTTTAAGCTCCTTTCTTGGAATTTCAAACACTGCCTCAACAAGTTCTTCTCTTCTAAATTTAATAGTCTGTACCAATATTTAAGAGCTCTCTCCATTATTACCCCTTTTCCCCCACTCTCTGCATTTCAATTACAGCAAATTCCTTAACTGTAGCATTTGGCAGGCCTAAAACTTCTCTACAAAAACTCCTATGTACCATATCTATCTCTTCCCAGCCTCGTTCTACTCCCCATATTTCACTTCTATATAACATTTTTGCTTCAACTACTGTGTTATATATTTTCTCTAGGCATTTAACATTTATATCTGGTATTCTATATTTGCACCTCTAATTGCTGACATTGCCCCCTTTCCCCTTCGCCAATACCAGTTTCTTCTGTTTCTCCCATTTTCCACCCCCATCCATTTTAACCCCTAAGTATATACAATCTCTGACCACTTTATATTCCTTCTCTCCATTCTTTCACTTTTCATACTTGCCCAGTTTGGCACCTTTCTTAAGACTATAATTTGGGTCTTCTCTTGATTTACTTCCAGATGCCATTCATCACAGTATTTATTCATTTGCTGTAGGGACCGCTTCAGACCAATCGTTGAAACAGATCCTATCACTAAATCATCAGCGAATAATAACCCAGGAATTGATACCTTATTTATCACAGGCAACCAATTATTATTTCTTCCTATCTCATATTAAATAACACTGGACTTAACTTACATCCTTGTCGTAACCCCTTCCTTTGGTTTACTTCTTTTGTCACCAATCCTACTCCTACTTAGGAGCTATATATAAACATACATTTTCCACTTCTTCTTCTTCTTCTTTTGGTATGAATTTTTGAATCGGTTGATTTTATTTGGAACAATTTCTTTTCCCGAAATCTGTTCCCGAGGACAAAAAATAAAGGCGCGCATAAAAACGTAAACATGTATCTTACAACAGAGAAAAGCTTTTCCAACTGAAACAGAAATGAATTATTCCAACAGAAACTTCAGGACAACAAGCTTCTTAAACAGCATCATTACAGATTGATCTCTATTAAATTATAACCTTCCAGTTTATTTTTACTCTCATAATTATTTCCCATCGATCGTAAATCACTGAATACTGAAAAACGCGGAGTAGCTTACTTTACTATTTGTCAAAAATTAAAATTGAGTTTTATTTATGGATGCTCTTTTAACTACTATGATTCTTATCGCTCCATTCTATATTGGGCTTGAAAGACCGGAAAGTTTGCTCAGACACCTCTTTATCAGGCTTGAAGTTCTTTTACGTGCCGCAAATTTACGACACGGGACCACCGGCTTTACTTCCCTTCCGAAGGAAGCCATGCCAAGTGTTTTCACGCCCGAAAAGAACCCATTGTCCTCCGCCGAGTTTAAATCCGTGACCTCGGGAACTAAAGGCTGGCATACCCTTAGACCAAAACAAGTTCAGCACTTACTATAGGAAATACGTATATAGTCTAATTTATGGGCTCGGCTACAAATATTTAAAAAAATATTCTTTGGAAATTCTGGTCTTATTTTCTGTAACAGACACAAATGAGGAACATATTTTTAAACATGCAGTCTTGTAGGAACTTCATGATTAAGTTAAACATTTGTAACAGTGTTTCGTAGCTCACATAATGGAAGTTGTACTAATGCTAACGTTGTTTACTTCATGCAATTGTTTTTACCGTAAAATATTATCATTCGCACAAAATGCTATCTCATCAACTCACTTGCATTGCATGAGAAATTTTCATTTTATTTGAGGTTTGCTACCAGCAGTTACCTATGCACTGGAAAAAAAATCCATTTCAAACTAGATTGTATGTCATAAATTGTATTTATCTTGATCGGAAATGTTTTCAAATATTTACTTCTGCATACGATCCCAAGACAAAAAGTGCGTTGCTGCCTTTCTCGATTTTAGAGAAAAATTTTCTGAGTGCCATTGTTTCTACAAGAATGTCTCTTTACATTATTTATTACTGGCCCATTGAATTATTATTATTATTATTATTATTATTATTATTATTATTATTATTATTATTATTACAAAACAAATCTTCTAAATCTATGTTAGGTTGTGGATGAGTAAGGTCTATCACGAACCTTAAAACATTGCATACCTATTCTCTGTACCGCGTTACAAGCGACCCTTATTTGCTACTAAAATGCCAAAGTTGAGCCTGACGTTCTACACCTGCACATACGTGGGCCGACTATGGCATGCCACGCCACGCCACCCACTTGAATGCCGCTTCAAGATAAGCATACGCTGACTTTTGCTGTTTTGACAAAATGTTGTTCAGCATGCGAACGATTTTATATTAGCCCGCTATCCCACGGAATGAGCGAACTTCTATAGATTTGCTTTACTTTTCAATGCTAGTGGATATTCTGGAAGGAAATAAGAACCCTAAAATTAGAAATTGCGTTTACAAAAATCGCTGGGCTTAAGAGTTAAATGTTTTCGTAAGAGATATGCAGTGAAGTCTTGGATATCTAAAACCCTGTGCTAGAGGAAATGTCCTACGTGTTTTCTTTTCTATTTTTTTTTAACTGAAAGTTTAGATATATCTAGATTGTGAACTTTTTCAGCACATTTTACTGCATGCTGTAGCAATTATCACTTCGCTTGTGTCATCTATACCAATCAAAGCATTGTATGCAGATTATTTTGTTGCGGGCATAGGTATAATGTCTCAGAGATATTGCACCATCATGGAAAGTTATCCTTCCTAAAAGAAAGAAAAGCAAAGACTAAGTTATCGATGAGACATAATTTTATCGAAAACACAATGAAAGTAATTTTATATATTCATACCTAATTTTTATTTGGCTGTAAAATATTCGTTACTTTTACCATAGAAAGTAATTTTTAGATACATTTTATTTATACCTTAAGTTCATATAAATGCCCTTTTCTTTTGGTACAATTTGGGATTCATTTTACAGTCCAAACAAACAATTCACAAAAAGCATAGGCTCAAAGTTTTCGTATCCTTGTTCGAAAATATGTACATAAAGATAATCTTACAATGAGGTAACTACATAGGATTGCAGCAATACATTTAATTAATGTTTATCTCCGTGAGTGTTAACTTTTAGGCGGTGGGTGCAGCAGTGTAACAGTAATTATTATAAACTCTGCCCAGCTATCTTCCCTAGTTTCTTCCCGTTTCGCGAATATCAGCTGTTTCTATAAAGTTGGAGCTGAAGACATTTCGACGAAAGTGAGATGTAATTCTTTTTTAAAGGTTGGCTACAATAGTTTCCTATACAGTTAGATAAATTGAAGTTGTATTTTATTTTTCATTGTACGTATTTTTAAATGGGAATCTGGTTTTAGTGATTTTGTCATGAATGCTATTGGAGCTTATTTCGTTTTTCTCCAGAGAATTTGGGACTTGCACATGAACAATGTTAAAGGAAATGGAAGGGTTTCTTACACTTTATGAAGTGAATGCGTAAATAAAATGGCTTGTTTTTCATGGATCCTAAGAGACCTTAATAGCGATTATGGAAGATTAAACTGGGCGGGAACTACTTTCTTTGCGGGGTGGTTGTAAGCGATAGGCTTGCCTGGGCCCGGCCGACCGACGTATGAATGAACCGGGATTTGTATTACTGGCCGGGGGAGGAGAGGATGCGTATATCTCGGCGACATGCGTGGAGGCGCACTGTGCACCACCAGGCGGCTCTGCCATAGCGAGCAACCGCCGCTCAATGGTCGCCCACACCTGCCCAACCCGTCCTATACACCCACATAACAGATAATCTGATTAATGATAAATTCCATCTCGGTTTTCGTAAATTTCTAGAGTTGAGTTGAAAAGCTACCCTTGTTCATGCTGCACAATCTGAACTTTAAATGTCTTACGTTATATTAATAATAATAATAACTTTAACGATGAATAAAACACTTTCCTGCAGCAAATAGTTCAGCTTTGAAGAGATGGTAAAAAGTGACTAAAAACTATTGTTTTATTTTGCACTTAAAAGCCTACACATAACATTCATGAAGAAGACATAATATGTGATTTTGTTTTCTGGTGATGAAGGAAGGGATTACTTTCCTTAATTTTCTTTCTCCAAAAATGGTAATGAGATTTCTGAAGTGAAAGTTTGTCCCATCAACTAATAAATTATATAGCTCCATATAACCAGGGATGTAGTCCAATTGAGAGCTTGGCTTAAATGTAAATACAAAATTCAAGAGCATGAAGTGCAACTTATTATTATCATGATTTGTTATTAATGGAAAATTACTAGATATCATTTTTATTGTACTGGAAGAGGAATCATCCTCAGAGTTAATCAGTCGTCCTCCACTGATGATAAGTTAGGTATTATTATAAATAACATTATAATTATGGTAAAAACTTATAAATTATTTGTAACAGCTAAGCCTATCTCTGATTTTTTCTTCTTTGTACTACCACCATGCCAGTGTGGTAGGGACTGCAACAATAAAGTTGCACATGGAAGCGTGAATAAATAGTTCTGAATCTCATTCTTTTCATATTTACCTGTTTTTGATAGAGACAGCTGAACTGTAGAGGTATAAGATTGTTGCCTGAAGCTACTCTAAACTCCACTGAAACCAAGGAAATGGAATACATAAGGACAGTTGTTTTTTTGTAGCAAAAATGAAAAAAAGGAACAAGCTCCTATTTTTGACAGAAAATTGGTAATTTAGTTTAATACTCATAATTATAATTAATTAAATGCATTTCAACAATTATAATGTTTAGTAGTATTGGAGCAATGCCTTCACGTGACTACATCCCTGCTAATACTGATTGCACCTTTCTGCATATGGCCCCTTGTTAGAATAGGGGAGCCCAATGTCTACAGAATACTCATTTGATATTTGTTTTCCAATAATTTGATGCTGCTCTTGTACACAATATTTTTTCTCCCTTTTTCCACATGATTACTAGTGGTGGATGTGACTCTGTATACTGACATGCCACGATGAAGATTTCCATATTATATATGAAAAGTTCAATAAAAATGCTGCAAACATTATAAACATAAAAGTTATGTAGATATTTACAGGAAAATTGTGTTCATATAATTGCTAATGTTCCATATACTATCATAAGGCATTCCTCAGGAGATTGGCATACATTATTAAATTTATGAGTAACATTCATTTCCAGTTTTTAATGTTCACAATGGATAAACTTTTGGATTACATTAAATCAAGTGTCTTCATTTATTGTTAAATCTCTAGCC
Organism: Deroplatys truncata; assembly: GCA_030765065.1. Classification (NCBI taxonomy): domain Eukaryota; kingdom Metazoa; phylum Arthropoda; class Insecta; order Mantodea; family Mantidae; genus Deroplatys; species Deroplatys truncata. The sequence goes on from CM060978.1 coordinate 215,907,519, forward strand.
AAATATTTATGAACAGAGAACGGGGCAAAGAACTCCTATTACAAGTATCCAGGAGGGCACTCGAAAATGAAAACTGTTTACAGAGTATTTTAAGATTACATAATGTGCTTTGTATATCAAAAAACAACCCTTGCTTTGTGGCCTGTGACCCAAAATTCCACTGGCACACATAATTCAAATGTTAAGCAACAACCACTGCCACAAAATGCAGAGAAATGTTATACATCTTTTAATATTTCTGACTGCAAGCCTTTAAGTAAAACATCAGAATACATTGTATCTATCATTGTTTGGTTCCTTTAAAGAGTTCAGAGGCCAAAATTTTTATTAGAGTTAATAATTAAAAGCATACCTATAATTTTTTTTAAACAATTTCTCGTTTTTTTTACTGAAAATATATCTGCCTTTCTTTATACCAGCAAACCCCTTAATTTACTGAGTTAAATTTATAGGTGGAGTGTGGTATTTTAAGCTTTTCAATAATTTCTCTTGTTAAATTCACACTGATAATAGGTTATTACACAAACTATTTACAGTCACTGCTTATTTAATAATGCTCTTTCACATTAGTTGTGTGTAGGCAGTGGTCTAAAAAAATTTGATGGTATGAGAACTCAAATCATGCAGTACATAGAGCCCAAATTCCTGGTTCAAGCCTGGCCTTGACATCGGCATTGAATTTTTCAAGTTTGATTCAGTTTTCCAGTTCAATATTCATGTTGAAAGTATTAACTATAACTTGGTGAAATACAGAAATATTGAATATTTCAAGCAGCACAATATATTACTAACAAAAAAGTTAAATTAGGATATGTGCAAGTGATTTTCAGAGCAAGGCAGCAATAATAGGGTGAGGGTTGTGAAAAAACTAAGTTTTTAGAAAGGTAGGTAGCCATGGTGGAATCATAATAAGAAAATGGCAGTGTGTCAACAGCATCATAAACAAAGACAAATACCAATGGTTGTGCATAGATTCTTGTTATCACTTTGAGTTTGATGTGACCTTCCCTTGCTCATCTCTGTTGTATCTACACAGTTCCACACCATTTCCATTATGAGGTCTCATGGCAGGCAGCAGCCATGTGTCCATCAAAATTTGTCATTCCCACACATTGTAGAAACATGCTGTCTCTTTTCATTCCAGTTAGTGAATCACATTCTTGTATAGTCAACAGAAGAGATGCTATGATGCCTTCACATAAAATTGAAAAATAATGTTTTTAAAGCTGACATGCATTTAAAGGAATATTCAATGCATGTGTTTAAATGTCTGAATAAAAACAGTACACATGTAATTATAATATTTCTTTATTATAAGTGAAACTTTTGGAGATAGTGCCAACCAGTTATCACTTACAGAAACTGCCCTTGCATTTATGGAGTAAGAAAAGTAATACCTTTTAAAATCTTTAAGACTAGAGCACATTTTCTTTTCCATGCAAAAGTAAACTTTCCATTTTTTACCCACCAAAAGAAGATGAGAAGCATAGATAACAGCTATGGTCATCATATGAATGGTTTAGAGATTTGTGACAGAACATGACAAAAGTAATATTAATAACAAAATTTATTATTTCAGTATACATTTAGTTTTTGATATCATATGCATGCATATTGTGAACTGCCTGCTGTAATTCAGTGTTCTTAAAATGTTATTACTAAAGTACCCAAAACATTAATATTACTAATACCTTTTCCACTGTAACTACTCTTATCATATTAGAAGCTTTGACTTCGGAAACAATTACATGAATATTAATTTGCTTATGCTGATTTTTTACATTAGGTTTATAAATTCTTTTTACCATGAGAAACACTTCATTTCCTCTCACACTCACACTTACAAACCCTACTCTGCAGAAAGCACAGAATTATTGTAATTAGAAAACATCCCCTTGTCCCAGCTGGAAGCCGAACTAAAAGATTTCTAGGTTAAGAAGCAAGCACACTTACCACTCAATAGCAGAGTAGAGTATGAACAATAAATTGTATTATAACTTACTGATTTCAAGGAGCATATAATTACTGCTCTAGAAAAAGCAATGTTCTCTTTTCTTACATGATCTTACAAATGAATTGCAAACATACTTCAAGTGCCCATCCAAATACTTCCCTTATTAGTGCTAATGGACATTCATGCAAAAAATCTTCTAATCCATTCATTGATTTTTTGATTTGAGTCTTGAATCAGAACAATAACAGAAATTAGCTACATAGCTAAGATAGAAATTCTTCCATAAAAGTAAAAGAAAAAGGTAGTAACAGTGGAAATTGATCAGAAATTTAAAAGTCTAATAATTATCAACAGGAAAAAATATAGTTTTTTAAGAATAAAGAAATGGAGAGTCAAAGTGAGTCTAACATGCATATCTAAAATAAACAATCTTAACATTTTGTAATTTTCATGGTAATGCATATGGTGCCATAAAGCTCAATTACTTATTTCATATTACTGATAGATTTTACTGTTTTATCCTAGGACCAGTCTAGAAAAGGATTTGTTAAGAAAGTAGCAGTGTATGTTCTGAGCATCTTACTTGCTTTGGGTATAATCGTTAGTTCCAACTGAAGTATCCGTTTGATATCTGTTGTTGATTTACCCTTCGGATCTCCTAACTAGGCTTTAGAATTGTTTTATTTACTGCAGTGTTTAAGATGAATCTGAAGAAACAAAAATGTTATGGATCCTTTTGTCGCAATCATCATTATAGTCACCACTTCATTGAGCACATCCACCACTAACACTTGCTATACCCTTATATTCCTCTGAAATTTCATAGAATCTTTTAGTATTAGCTACATTACAAGCAATGCAATCTAGTATATTGTTACCTTTGTGTATCCAGAATGTAAAAAGAATATAGGTGGAAAAAAAAAAAAAACAGAAAGTGACAAAGCATCTAACTATATGGGATTGAAATATTAAATTCCTTCTGAGCCATCAAAATACATTTTGGAAAAGTGTGAAATTTCATTAGCTTGATTTGTTACTATGCGGAACAAACATATATAGACTAAATAGACAGGCATTTTAAAACATTAATAATAATAATTTTCTGGATGCCAGCCTAAACTTATTTTAATGTATATAAGTTAATAGTTAACATGATGCGTATTCCCTAGCACACACATATTTTAGCCGGGTATTTTGTATACTACAAAAGAAGCACAACCATCTTTTTTTTTTTTCAGTTTTTTCATCAGTGCATTTGCGTGGTATGCCAGTTTCTTTCTTTCTTAGAAGAAAAGCATTTTCTTGCTATGACCCAGCTTTCTTTGTGAATTATAATGTGTTTAATCATGATGATTATAATATGACATTGATGATGAAAAACAATGATAAAATTAGATTGAGTAACAGCAGCAATGACAGTGGCACATTAATTTTCTTTTCTCCTGTTTTTGAGATGTTAGTTATTCTGCCAATCCCTACAGAAAATATACAGTTTACACTTTGATTCTACATTCTAATGATTTAAAAAATAAGAATTCTTACAATGATGTTAAACTTATGCATAAACACAAAGAAGATGGGTGAGGAAGACAATTTCTTTATTCAACAACCTATTCATCTCAAACTTGGTCATTTGACAGATGCATATCTTGCCAATGACTTTGTTTGGAACTAACAAAACTTTTGGAGCATGTTTTTGTGAATGTAGATAATTCTGGTAAATGATGTTTCTACAGAATAGTATTTTTGTTAACCATCATTTAGTAAACATTTTGTTATATTTTGTAAAACTGATAGATTCCCCAGTCAGACATGGTGAATTATTAATAAACTAACTTGTTTATAAGCACTTCACTTCCCTCAAAACCATGGGCGTAACTTGGGGTAGGTGAGGTCAGCAAAATGTATTATAAAATATGTTTATAATTGGTTTTCAGCCACTTTTCAAGGAAGTGATGTTAAACTGTTAATTGTTTTAGAGGAGGAGGAGGATGTTGTTGTTTTTGCATCTTCAATTGGACTACAAAACTGGTTTATTCCCCATTTTCACTTTCAGTTAACACCATTGATAAAAGGCAGAATTTACTGCATGTTTAAGAATCATTAACATATTTTTAAAGTGCTTGATTTATGAGCATTAAGTATGAGAGTTTTACAATGCTACTGAAGCAGAAGTCTACCTTCTCAGAGTTACCTTGTAGTCAAATTTATTTATTATTTTTTATATGTTTGCATCAAATATTCTTTCAGTGCCCAGAGTCAGTCTTTTGCCTGCAGTGCTACATACATATGTTTCAGTCTCTGAATGGAAAAAGAAACAAAACAAACAGAGCTCTCAGTACTTGCTGAAGTTACTGACCTGTCAGGAATATTTTAAATATTTTGTTTATACCTGAGAAGCATTGATTCAACCTTAAAAAAAATTTGTATATACCATAAATTGGGGTATTTATGAGATAGGGATAGGTATAACTTTGGTGCAATGCATTATTTTATGCAAAATCCAAGTGAGCCAAGGCCACCCATGCTGCTACATCCTTCACATAGTAAATCATAAGCAGAGTGTCACACTGGAAGCATAATATGAATTTCTCCCCACTATTTTAGACATAGCATGCAAGAGCATGAGCTGCTTCTATTAAGCAGCTCTTTACTTAGTCTCCTAAGACCTCACGCACCACAAATCGGATCTCCTGCGAAGGGAAAAGCAGCAATGCTACCACTATGCCATGGAGACAGACCTTGTTCAAACATCAGCCCATGATAAATCTCTATACAGTATTAAATGCACACTGATTTACACATGTAGACAACAAAACTTAATTCTGAAGAAAATTGTTTCACTCATCCTACTAAATAGCATACACCAAGCTTAGTTTAACTTGAAGCTCAACACAGTGATTGAAGCAGCTTCAAATAATTTTATTTTTAATAAATAATTAATGTAACCTAACGAATACTTAAAAAATTAAAATAAATAGTTCTGCCTATAAAAGGCTAGATGTGATTTTAGTTCTCTTCCAGATAACTACCATCAACATATTCCCATACTTCCTTTTTGCTTGGAGCCCTATAATTGCAAATTCTTCTGCTTCAGATATTGTCATTTTACAATAGTTCTGCTTAAAAAGAGAGTAAAAATGTTGTTAAACTGAAAATATTGAGTGCTAAGTGCCTCACATTGCCCCCCTCCAAGTTACGCCTATGCTCAAAACTTCATAAAGTTCTGATGGAGGAATTGAGAAACATGTGACAAATAGCATACAGCCAAGACCAAGTCTTTGTTCATAAATGGAAGATTGAGAGATCATAATAGAGATATCATGTGTAGATAAGTAATTAGGAGAAAAATAGCATTGCGAACTGTCAATGAGAACGTTCTTATGCTTACCTAGTTTTCAAAGATGTTTATCATCATTTGTTTCATATAATCAGTGCATAGATTAGAACAGCAAAATACAAATTATATTAAAACCATTACCACCATTACCATTGAAATAATGCGTTTATTGCTTTGAGAAAGCTTGCAAGCTACTTAGTTGCCGATTCTCTATTATGATAAATGTTATGATATATACTTAAAACTACCTTCTTTACATTGCGCTTAGTACTTCCAGAAAAAATTCTTCGTACATTTAGTATATACCTATTTACAAAGGGTTTAATACTAGAAGAAAATTAAATAAGGTTTTCTGTAATCTGGAGTTGCAGCTGAGAGAAGAAAGAAGTTGAATAAAACATAAGTGAGGCAGGTCAGTTGTTTATACGGCTCTGTCAAGTTCTTCCAATTGGGACCCGTCATCGCTTGTTAGTGTAGGTGTGCGTGTGTTGTGTACTGTACAATAGTTCAGCACCAGAGAGCAGATAATTCAAAGTGACTGTGAAACAACTGACTTCCACACTCATGTCTAAAGGTGTAAATCCTTAGAATTATCATAAAATTCCTTGCAGTAGAGATGGTAGTTTTGAGGGTTTACAAATTCTAGTATGCACAACCATTTAGCAAGGTCCATTAACTTTGCAAAAAGAAAAATAAAGTGTGGTCGAAAAACCAATCATTGTCACCATTGTAAATCTGCATGAGTATATGCGAATGTGTGCATGTGTGTGAATGTATGCATATGTGTGTTTGAGTGCATAAACACAAGGCTCACAGTCATATGATAAAAACTTTGTTCTGTGCAGTCAGTTCCTTCAACAATACATAGACAAGACTCGATTCAGTGATGGCTCAGTCAATCAACAACAGTGTGTGTGGAGTTAGGAACAGCAACTTTTTTTTTTCCTCTGGTGTATTTATGAACAAACACAAAATGACAAACAGACAGAAAAAGGAATAGTCTAAAACATTTCACATTATATAAAGCTCACTTGAATCTTCACTGCCCAATTGTTGTTTACAAAGAAAAACACATGTTAATTAAAACATAAAAACATTGGTAACTAAATAAAAAAACCATATTAATTATAAAAATAAATTATCCGAAACCAATGGTTTTAAAAGTTGTATTTATCTTTTTATTTTAAGTTCAAATTATCCCGAGTATTGTTCTGTTATTACCACTGAGTTATCTGAAACTCACCCACTGGTGCCGAAGTATTGTACTGGATGATTAACAATAACATATATTTCCATCCTCCCCAAAAAGAGAAAGGAAGGGGAAAAGTAAGTCATTAAGACAATTATAATAATTATTTTTTAATCACAGCTTTGAAAAACAGATAAAGCTAAATCATCAGATTGTTCATGAATTCATAGTTAATAAATTTCAATATACTTAGGTTATATAAAAAGTGAATGTAATGTTCATAATCACAGATAGGAACACTCAAATTTTGTAACTCACAGAATTGCAAATAAAATTTAAATTTTGAAAAATGATGGGAGATAGCTTTGTAAATCTTTATAGCAAGTATAGCTATAGCATATTTATGTGCTATTGGCACACTAACCTATCACAAATTTTTGCAATTCTGTAATTACATTTCTATTTTTGTTTGAAAAGTTTGGTGAAATATTGCAAATTTAAGGCATTATCCATTTCAAGGGTCACTCCATACCTTAATCATAAATGAATTACTGCACTTGTATTGTCAACATAATATAGGGAGAATATTTGAAAACATGAAGCATGGCCACCATGAATGAATATATAGCACTTAGCGATATAAAGAATGTATAGAACCCCCAAACTTGAGTTAATGAATGATCCAAAAAACTAAAAAATGTTTGTCATCATGCCACCAAATGTACTTTAGATGAGCAAATAAGACAATCCTAACAAAATGGAGTGAAGAGGTCTAGAGACATACCTAATGCTTTGCAGTTCCTATTATAAGGTAGTTCTGAGAGAAACTTTGGAAGGAGTAAAAATGCAATGGTCACATTATTTTGTTTTGTGTTTAAAGCATCAATATCTGGAAATTCTGCTTGTTTCTAGTTCTGAGTGACCAAAAGAATTTTTCTTTCTCACCCAGAAATTTTACTTTTACCCTAGAATTAAAGAAAATTTTATTCAAGAAATTTGAATGTTCCTAATGAGATTAAGGCAGTTTTCAGAATACAGCAGAGCTCCTAGACTCTGCACACTAGGCAAACTTTAAGCAAATTTAGACTGAAAATGAAGCATATGAAACAACAATTTGTAAATCTGATGATTCTACAGCACAATAGTTTAGCACCAATTGGAATAACTAATAGCTTTCAGATAACTGAACCTGCTCTCATCAGTAACACTATACATTGGTATGGAAGACTTCGACACTTGAAATAGGTAACTATTAACCATGGAAACAATATTTACTAGAAAAATATCCAAGCACAGCTTTTATGGTCATGAATTGAACAGCTTATATACAAACAGCTTAAGTGAAAATATAAAATAACTGTATTTTGGGAACCTAAAAGTAATTATGTTTCCATGGTTAAAATTCCTGCTTTTCCAAACCTGTGATCTGCATTGGACTTGGCAATGAAATGCAGAACATACATCTTTAACAACTATGAAATGATATTCTACGGCCAGCAAGAAGAATGTTTCTATCACAGCATCAAAATGAACACAGGTATGTTTTACATATTTCAGCTCTGAAAGTAAACTCTATAAGTTTACATAGAAGGAAACTGATTTGGACCACATTCAAAATGTCATACAACAGCTATAAACTAAAGAATATTAGCTTCTCTTGAAGTTTCAGGCTTAAAGCATCTACCGGAAATGCAGTCCTTAAGTGATTTACTCTGCTGATATAATAATGGAAAGCTGTTTTTATGAAAAGTAAGTAACATTTTGTAAAATAAAGTAGATTTTATATTAATTGTTAAAAATACTGCATCTTTAATCATTTCAACTGATTACCTCACCATAATTTTTAATGACAGTTTGGAACATTCAGTCATATTAAACTGTTGCTGAGTGCTCCTGACCCATCCTTCATTTGATAATGAAGAATGTGGGAAACAATTCCAAGTCAGGAAGCTCAAACATTAATATGCAGCATTCAAAAAATTATATTGGTTTTGAACTTTATATAGGTATTATGATGTAAATGGTTTGAAATTGTTACAGACATATTTTAATTATAGTTTAAAACAAACATCCTGCAAATCTCTTAATTCTGTCAGGTGTTATTTAGGTTTGAAGATGAAAAAACATTAGAAAATCTACCTTGTGATAAAATGCATTTAAAGATTTTGCTACCAATTGCTGTTGGGGCAATCTGGCTCATACAAAACTCCTTCCTAATCCTTCATATATAAACCAAATATTTTTAAAAAGTACCTGAAATTTCCTTTTATATGGACTAATAATTTAAAAATACTAAAATCTAAAGGCATTTGGCTACCTTAATTCAGAAACACAGTTTGGTCATGCAACTGTAAAGTATGATCCTTTCATTCTTGGAATGAAAGGTGATTCATGTGACTGAATGACACCATAACCAAAATGAAACCTGATGATCTAAGTAAGAATTTCAAATGAAAATTCAGAAAGAAAGAGAAACAGAATGCTTCCAAAGATATTAACTTATACCATAAACATAGTAAAAGTGCAAAGTTGATTATACACAGAATGAATATTGTTTGACCAGGATGATGAGCAATTAAAATATGTTTGTAACCAATATTTGTTTAAAACCATATTTTAATCTTGTCCTTCATAATGAAACATGTCTTGCTCATATTTATTGCTTTTTTACTGTGAAGAATTAATAGTTTTGCAGCATTGTTTAAATTGTTGGAGGTGCAAAATACAAACAGCAGGCAGGGAATTATAATTTGAATAACAAGAATATTTATTAAAAACTTCCAATAGAAAAAATAATATTGGTATTCAGTTGTGTTTCAAAATGATCTTATTCTTAAAAAAATCATAAATAAGAACACTGTGGAAAAAAAATGAATGCAATTGAATTTGCTTCTTATATATGCAAAAGTTTTAATGACAATGAACAAAATGCTTATTCAATAAGTTTTATTTCAACATTTTTAAAAGCTTTTACCTATGTTAAAATTTAAGAATAGTACAATGTACATTATATTCTTATTTAAAGTACAACCATTTTCATGAAAATCTTTCTCGTACAAATAGTACATGCAGTCAGTACAGAAAGTATTCATACTTCAACCAAGTGAAAATATCATGTGTTGTTGCAATGTAATTATTTATGAAACTTAATCCACTTATAAAATTATATTTTAATAAATAATAATAATAATTCATGAATTTGTTTACGTATTTCATCAACAATTTTGCTGGGAATAGTTTTCCACAATAACGCTGGATGATACTGTAAATTTGGCACAAAACGTATTTGTACACCAAAGGTAACTACATTAAAAACTATGGTTATATCGTGTGTTACCTATCTTTTTGGATAGCCTGCATTTATCTGTCTTACAGCAAGTTGTCTGCATGTACAAGACTGACATAGAACACAATAGGTTGTGAGATAAAGTAAAACAAACCAAAGAAGGAAAGAAACTACTGCCAAAGAGAGAAAAATAATAATTAGACTTCACTGTGATCTCAAAACCCTCTCCAAGATATCTCGGATAGTGGGGAGATCACAGTTAACTATTCAGTCCATTATTGACAGGGTAGGAGCCAGAATATTGGTCCTAAATACACCCAGAATTGGTCGATCTAAAGTCCTCATGGCTATAAATGAGAAAAGTATTCTTTGCCGCTTAAAAAGGATCCACAAATAACTGTTCGCCAGATTGTTGCAGAGGACAGAAATTAAGCACTATGAGAACTGTTTACAATATCAAAGGGTGCAATGGCAGAGTAGCACATAAGAAGTTCTCTGTCAGCCCACAGACAGGAAAAACTGCCTAGAATTCGCTAGTACTGTGATAAGAGTTAGACTTCTGGTAAAAAGCAGAAGCCTATTCAAAGTGTTTGGCTTGAACTGCAGTCACAAAGTATGGAGGAAAAATAATACGTAACTGGAGCCAAAATAATCTTATTTCCACAGTGAAGCAGGCAGAGGATCCGTCCTTTTCTGGGGTTGCATGAGTATATTAGATGTCAGAAACCATCATATTATGAAGGGGATAATGGATCATAGGAAGTACATGGACATTCTTAAGGTAGAGTAGCATACCAGTGTGGAAAAAATGGGCCTCCAAGAAGACTGGATGTTTATGCAGGATAATGATCCAAAACATGCGGTCTTAATATGCAACTGTGGACATTATGTAACGTTCAAAAACAGCTTCATACCCCTCCCCAGTCTCCAGACTTTAACCCTATTGAACAAGTGTGGAGCATTCTGGGTAAACACATAAGAAAAAGGGCAATTTCCAACAAAGAAGCATTGAAAACTGCTCTTATGGAGGAATGGAACCAATGGAACATGGAGGTTATAAAACTTGTCCATTCCATACCAAGAAGACTAAATGCTATAATTAAAGCTAAAGGGTACCCTATGAAGTGCCAAATACAAACAGTTTTGTAATGTTATGTATTGTTTTTGTGAGTGTATGATTACATTTTGTGTTGAGAAATTTGCAAATTAACTTTATATTTATAGAAGTGACATTTTCTTTGTAAATGTTGCTTTTTTCTTATAAAGCATAACTTCCTGGTGAAGATGCTAGCTTTTGTTTGAATAAATTTCAAATTATCATTTTAATTCTTTTCAAAATATAAGTTTTCCTTAAAGTGTTAGTAGTGTGCAAATACTTTCTGCACTGACTGTATTTTCTATGGACCGTTGTCACTTTACTTTGTATATATTTATTCCATTTCTGTACTACACTACCTGCAGGAAGTGTTATATTAAGGTGTACAAATACAGCAAAACTCCATTAACATGCTCCCACTAATAGCACCATCTTCTTCATTATGCTCATTTATATGTGGTCCAGGGACAATTCATACATATTTCTATACAATTTTATTCTCTTATAGCATTTCGAATCCAGCTTTTTATATTGGAAATTACAAAAAATTGCATATAAATTATGACTGGTCAGTAGGAGAAAATGTTAATGTCCAGAATTCTAGAAGCATGCAAATATGCCTCTTCAGATTACCACTGAAGTTAATGACACAACTGGAACACTTATTAATGATAGGAATTTCTTCTTAATCCTCTGATGGCTTTTCATTATAGAAAAGAAATTGAGCATAAAATTTTGCCAATCAATTTTCTACTCTCTGTTTAAACTTTCTTTTAATTCTGCATTGAGTATAGTGAATTGTGATGGTGTAAAATAAGAAATCAATCGTCTTCTTAAGCGAAAACTTATAAATTCTCTAATACATAAGATAAAATGTCTATAGTTACATTTTTACCCTTGGCTCCTAACTCACTTTCTTTGTACGGTGCTGACATTTTTATTACACATTTTGAGCTGCAGGCTGTTGAGCATATTAATGGAGTTACACTGTAGTTGCTTTGTGGCAGGAATACCTATAATGCACAATTATGAATATGCAATTCTGTCTTGCTATTAGTGCTGATCAGTAGTGAATGCCAAGTGCCTTGAGAAACAAAATTATAACCACTAATACTCAAAAAAGATTGTATATTAGAGTTTAACATAAAATTGATTCTATTGTCAATGTTATTTACTTTCTGGTATTGTCACATTTAACAATATGTGTATGCAAATTGTGGATGCACTACAGGCATACATTTGTTATATTATACAACAATGCTTTGTTGAAACCTACAGATTAGATAAAGCATTGTGGTGAAAGTAAACTTTTAGTTTGACTGACATTATATTAATTTACTGGATATTTAATAGTTTAATGTAAATTAAGTACTTGCTTCCAAAAGCAGAACCCACAAAGGTAGAATACATTATCAGGACGACATAGGATTCATAGGAAAAGATGTAGAAGGGCATACAAGAGCAAGTTAAATTACCAAATTCATAATCCATATATCTCATGAACAACACAGAAGCAATATTACGGTCTTATAGGCCAAAGATTGTTGTCAGCATTTTATTACGAAATCCATCTTGGCAGTTCCTTTGTCAGTCATTTGGAAACTGATGAAGGGATTACTTGCTTATGAGTAAAAGCTGTTATTGAGAACTAAAGCTATCTATTTGTCAAAAGAATTGTGTCATAAAGCTGTTAATATGAACAGATAATGAATACAACACTGCCTATTTTGCAAAACTGTTTATTCTTCATTCTCAAGATCATTTCAGCCACCGCTATGGCAATGAATGGCAATATGTGGCTCCAGTAACAGTTACCTATATGTTATAATTTCTCCTCCCCATAAATAAACCATTTACATCTTCAAGGGGAATACCTATGTGGGTATGTCATATTTATGCCATTACAGCTTCTAGTTCCATCTTTTATCCATTTGCCCACTTCGTCTGTTTCCTTGTAATCTCTTAATCTCTCTCATTTTCACTTTCCTTACAATCTGTTCAGTGCTCTGTATGTAAACTGGATTTACTTCTGCTTTTCTTTCCTCTTATGGGCTTGTTCCTTGGATTTGTAATTGCAATTAACTGTCAGTTTCTGCATATTTCATCAATTTATTGTTTTATAATTATTAACATAGAAAATGGACACAGTTCTGACCACTTTGCAAAACTATTATTTATGCTTCACACTCAACATGCTCAATAACATTACAACTGTTAAGACAAATGACAATAATCAATTTATGCTAATAGTTATTACAAACATCATTTGTTCAGCATAGTGGAAATTAAACTTTTTTCTCTTCATTGCCATTCACTTTAATTATCATTCTAAACTGCATATTCTTAAATGAGGCATTAAGAGGCAAATGGACTTACCCCTTCATATGTTTAAAATTTAAAGTAAAGGCAGCTAATTTTGTAATATTGATATGCATGTACATTTATCCCCAAAAGCTGCACCTTTGTAGAAGTATTTAGCTTGATTGACTAATATCTCAAAATGTTTCTTTGAAATATTAGTAACTCCACTTCTTAAAGCCTTTAAGTACTGCTGATCATCTTACAATTTTGCTCAAAGATGAATATGATGTTTAAAATTGCATGCAACTATATCTTTATGATAAATGTAATAATATTTACAGCAACTAAATGCTGCACTAATATCTAACTTTTCAACTTCAGGAACTAATAATTTTTAACATCAATTTGGTTGCTGTGCTACAAAAGGAAATACACCAGAGAAAAACAGTTGTCTAAGTCTGTAAGTATGGTGCACATATATTCATTTTTTGTGTGTTTGTGTGTGCATTAATGCCATAGTACAAATTGTCTTGTCTATTTTAATACATAAAAAGGAAGATATTAGTAGCTTCTTGCCATTCACGCGCCTAAACTCTATAATAATATTATAAAGAGAGAAAAGCTGTGAGTATGTGTACATATCCAGGGTAATCTCAAAAACCACTTAACCATTTTTGTTAATTCTAACACTTTCTCAACAGATATATCTATAAGACAACTTTGAGTTTCAACTGTTAAATGAGTAAACAAAAAAAACAAAAAAAAACAAAAAATAGCCTTTACAAGGCCTGAATATTATAATACAAATATTTTGGAACTATAATGAAAGATACTCACTAAGATAGCTTTGGCTTTTCATTTTCATAATAGTTGTTGCTTCACAGAGAATGCATGTAAAAGAAAAGCCATGAAGAATGTTAAGCAGACAGAAGACAGCAAAACAAAGGGCATCAATTATGCTGATAATAGTAAAATTTGTATGTTATATTTGTTTTTCAGAATAGTAGAAGTTTGCAGTGAAATCAGCATCAAAACCTGATTAAGCTTTGTTATAGCTCTACAAGCATATATAGTGAAGTTTATATATGCCAAAACCTATTAATAATACTATGTATTTTGCTACAGTTCTTCCTTATGTTGTAATCAACTTCATTACTATGTACGCTATAAGCATAAAGGGAGAAAATTGTGTGCAGTGTAATATCCAAAATTACTCAACCAATATATTTTATAATTAATAACTAAGAGGATTATTTGTTTTGAGGGTTATAGAGAATGACCAACTTCAAAATATTTCAATTGCTGGCTTGGGAGACGGGATATGTCTTTATATCCATATTTTTGCCTCTATTTCACTGAATATTGCATATCAGGGTGCTTCACTACTGTGAAAATTGTAGAGCTTTTGCATTATTAAATAATTACAGGAACAAAAAGAAGGTACATAAGCTTAACATTTCATCTGCTGTGCTCATCTAAAAACTATTTGACCAAGTTCAAAGATCAGGTTAACAAAAACCTCCAAGCTGGGATTTACAAGATTAACTGCCGAATGCAATTAAGTATACATCGGAAACACCAAGCGCAACATAGACATCCACACCAAAGAGCATATCTGGAACATAAAATATAAACAGACAGACAAATCAGCCATTGCAGCACACTTTTGGCAAACCAACCATGAAATAGACACAAACTTTGATGTACTAAAAGAAGTAAACCATCCTCTAGAACTTGCCATATGGGAGAAGATTTTTATCCAAAAGCATAAGTATAGAGTTATTAACTTTGAAATCCTGCCTCTGGACATTATACCAAATTCAGTGCGTCATCTACTAGAGACCAGAAATGAAGATGACACCAGCGCTGCCAGTCAATCTATAGCTGATGATGGAAGTGTAAACTTCTGAAACATTTCCTCTATAAATTACAGAGTAGTGAAGCAAACATGTCCCAAATTTAACTAATGCTTAAATACTGGATTTTGCCTTCACTGTTACAAAGCTTCTAAAAATTAATTAAGGTCATAGAATTTTACAGCTGGTGTGCTTAAATAAGCAATATGTCTTCTGAGATAAGAAATAGTGGTCAAAGAATAAAAACATGTGAACTTGACATTCTGTCCATCACTGTGGTACCATATTCAGTGCCAGTCACTTGCCTGCAGACTTCTGAAGACATTCACCACAGTTGGAGAGGAAACGCCAAGTTCACATGTATTTACTCTTCAACCATAGCATTCCAGGCTAGCAGATACTTGAGAACACAGCATTTCCAGAATTTTTAGTATTGCTGGTAGGAGGTTAATGAGTTCAGGAGAACAACATTTGCCAGAATTTCACTCCCATTTCCGTGAATATCATGGGCTTTTTGTTTTGTTATTACAAAATTACAGTTCTAAAAGACAAAAAGCACATAAACATTGTGTAAACCGCTGTACAATAATTTCACAGAGCACAGGAGGGGTAAATGAAATTAATTAAATTGTCATTCAAGACTTTAAAAGCTATCTGTAAAATGCTGGGTAAGCATCTGTAAATGTATACATACATTGGACACTAAGAGCAGCAATGTTTCCTGGAGACTTAAAAGCCAGTCAAACTGTTTTTCTCAATATCATGTTTCAGTCAATTTCTTTTCCTCCCCTTTACAAGTTTCAATATTAATCTTCATTCATCCACTATTTCTGAAAAAGCTTCATTTATTATTTTGCCTGTCCATTTCAAATGCTGCATTTGCCATCATATCCACATTTTCAATGATTTCAATCAATTTTCCTTACCTCGTCTATAAATCCAAGTTTTTGCATTATAAGGTGCTACTCTCCACAAAAGCCATTCACTAATCTCCTCCTGGTTTCTTTCTTCAAGGGTCCACCAAAACTTCTTTTTGTAATAAAACTTCCTTTATCATTTCTCCCCTCTGTTTGGCTTCTTGACAATAACTCAAGTTACCTTGAATGTACAGCTGAAGGGTCTGGAAAAAGTCCACAAAAGTCTGAAAATAAATGAGCGCCTTCTTATTTTTGGTACAGATACAATATAATACATAAACAGTTTTCTTGCATGCAATTAGTGGTTGTGAATGGTAAAACTTCTACTGAAGATTAATTTAGCCATAGCCAATATTTCAAATGGAGAGGGAGTCTTGCAACAACAGCCAAATAAAATTTAGTACAGGATGATTTATGAAGAACTGACACATTTCTTTCTTTAATTATTCTGTTCGAAATTCACTCAATGCCAAAATTTTAGCGCCAAATTAAGCAGAATCTACTGGAGTTTCAATTGCTTGTCACTAGATGTGCAGATGTTCAAGCTTTATTCATAATTGTTAGCTTTATTGTCGGCAACTGTTTTTGAGATTTTGTTCTAGTCAATGTGAAAATGGAGTACACATTAAATGAATGACTCTACCTTCTAAACAATATTGGATTACAAATTCAATTACAGCTACTCAAAGGGCATACCAGAAAGAATTTGGTGTTCAGCATCCTCTCCAAAGAAACACAACTGGTAAACAAACTGGAAACAACTGGATCTTTGATGAGTGAAAAAGGCAAAACTCGTTCATCTAGGCTTCCTGCGGTTGTTGTTGATGTAAGAACACGACTGGATCAGTCACCCAAAAAATCATTAAGACGTTTGTCGCAGGAGACAGGGTATAGCTACTCCAATGTGTCAGAGAGCTGTGAAAAGCGCACGCCTAAAGCCGAATAGGAATATGGTTGTCCATCAGTTTCAGGAACCAGATAAGAATAGATGCCTGAATTATTGTCATTGGTTTCAGGCGTTTATTGTGCAAAATCCTGCCATATTTTCCATCACATGGTTCACAGATGAAGCATGGTTCTATTTATCCGGCTATGTGAACTCAAATAACACATGCTATTGGGCCAGTGAAAATCCATATGTTATTCATGAAGCACCTATGCACCCAGTTAAAATCGGAGTTTGGTGTGCAATATCCACACAGAGAATAGTGAGACCAATTTTTTTTAAAACAATGTGAACACTGCAGAGTACCGATGGATTTTCATGGAGTTTGCTGAGCAACTAGACGATGTAGAGTTGCATCAAAGATATTTTCAGCAGGACGGTGCTACATGTCATACATCAAATGAATCCATGACACTAATTGCAAGTTCCTTTGACAACTGGATAATTTCCAAGAACCTGTGGCCACCGAGATCTCCAGATTTGATTCACCGGACTTCTTTCTATGGGGTTACTTAAAAGACTGGGTTTATGCCACACGTCTCCAGACATTGGACGATCTGAAGCACAACATTACACAGGAGATTCAAGCTATTGATAACAGAGTCCTCCAACGAGTGGCCAGTAACAAGGAACAACATGTTGAGTTGTGCCTTATGCAGGATGGAGGACATTTTCAACATTTGCTATAGAGGCAAATGATCTCCCAAAATTCCTCTGCATTTCAGGTATAATAAGTTTTCGCTAGCATAACTCATTTTGAAACAATTAAAGAAATAAATGTGTCAGTTCTTTATAAATCATCCTGTATATTAGTGTGATGCATATACACTCTCTTAACCCTTAAGTACTATGGCACTTCTCTCAGAGTGCATGATTTTTTTCTTTTATTTTATTTTATGGCCAATTCTTCAGCTTTGTTCCTGGTGAAACCTCCCACAGACATAATGCACTGCTTAAGTAAACAGTTCTTGCAAGTATATTTCACTCGCGCATCACATTTTGATCATTAGTTTAAAACTTTGATTTATTATTATAATAATAATCTTTATTAGTTTATAAAATGTATTTTAAGTTTCTTGCCTTGTCAAGTAATTATTTAAATAATTACAAATTTATTTATAATTCATCTATTCTATACAATCACTTTTTATTAGAAGTGCTTCTAACTTACTTTGAAGTAAGTTACCACTTGCAATTTTTAATTCACTTGGTAGCCTGTTATAGAGGATTTTGCCTATTGTGAGGGGATCCCTTTCAGCTTTTTTATTTACATTATCTCTATAATGGTCATTTCGTGTTCCTGTACTGTACTTATTTGTGACTATCCCTTATCTGTATAGAATTCTTACTTACTACACACATACATAAGTACTTTATGTACAAGAAATATAGTAGCTAATATTTCCTATTTCACAAAAATATCTCTACAGGATACTCTACTATTTACTTAAAGAACACATATCATACGTTTCTTCTGCAGCACTAGTAATCTGTTTACATTTGTTACACTTGAGCTATCCCACACCTCAGTTCCATATTGAAAGTTCCATATTCCATATTAGTCTATAATATACCATTCTTAAATCATTGAAGTTTAGATATTTTGGCAAATTTTTCAATAAATATAAGTGCTAAATTCTGTTACACATGTGTTCAATGCAAAATTAAATTCCATGTTTTCATCAGCAATTGCTCCCAGAAATTTCTTATTTTTCAAATTCTTGATTAATTTATTTTCATACTTAGAATTTAATTTTTAGACCTATTATTTCAGTGTTGAAACACAATCACTTTTATTTTTTGAGGATTTACTTTTAGGTTATTGTATCTAAGTAATTACAGATGTCTTATATTTGGTAATTAAGTTTTCTAAACTACTTATATCTTTATTTGCAAACATGACTGAGAAATCATACACATATGAAATTATGTAATTTGCAGATTTGGGAAGATGATTTATGTATAAAAGAAATAAGAGTGGCTCGAGTACAGATCCATATGGTACTCAGACATTTTTTACTTCATAGCTTGATATAGTGGATTTTATTGAACATCCTTGTTAGTAATGCCTTTCAGTATATTATTTGTGAAGACACTCCATCCCACTCAGTTGATGATTTATTTTTTAGTTTATTTATAATTTGTTTTACTTCTTCTTCTGATGTTTCTTACAGAAAGATGGAAGGTAAAACCTTAAAATTCCATATGACACTTATCTACCATGTTTTGTTTGTCTTTTATTAAATTTTTAAAATATTTATTAAAAAGTTGCCATATTTGTTTAAGATTATTGACAGTTCAGCCATTTTCATTTAATTGTACACTTTCATTCCTATTGCTTATGCTACTATGTTCACTATGCCCCATAAGATCCTAACTTTGTTATTTGATCTTAATGTTTTATTGCTATATAGCTCATTCTTTAAAAAAATATTGCTAATGAACACTGTTTTCTTAATTTTATTTATTTGTTTATATATGTTTCCAGATTTTTACATTATTTGGCATCTGGGTGGCAACATGAACTTTTCTGTAACTAATGCTAAATTTGTTTATACATGTAAGTGCACTAATGACAAACATGGAGCTGGCAAATAAATGCATCTCTTTTAGGAAGCTAGTGGATGCCAAATTCATGTAAATTAAGCACTGAAAATTTGTATGCAGGAAAACCACTCTGGCACTTCCTGAATGAAATGCAACTGATATTGTTAAAACTCTGAATATCATGAATATATGTACACTCAGTAAGAGGGTTTCAAGGTAAAGTATGAGGGTTGTTCCTGGGTTCAATTCCTGTTGGACTGGCTACTCTGACCTTGGTTTTTTTTTTTACAGTTTTCCCTGGTTGGTAGGCAAATGCTGAGGTGGACTATATGTTGTGAATCTTCCTGTCCCCCATTTCCTGTGATTTTATTTCCTTATCATGTTTCAGAGTTGAAGGATCAGACAGGTAGGAGTGGGCGAGGTGTGTGGGAGTGGAATTTGCTTTAAGGAACTGCCTGCACTGACATCTGGTGTGTGACAGGCACCTGGAGGGACCTCTGCTTGCAGAGAGGTAAGCCTGTGTTGGAGGTTGCACTGGTATTGGATTTTAATATCTGATAATGTTAGGAATTCCACCTGCATACAAGTCTGCCACCACGGATCTGGTTGCTCTCCATGTTCTTTGCTTCATCCCTTCCTCCGAGAGGTTTCCAGAAGCACAATCTGCATTCATGTGTGCTTTAGTGCTGAAATCCTCCTCCGTTACCTGACAACCATAACCAACATTTTGCTCTTCTGTTGAAATCATTTACTTAGTTTTTTTTTTTTTTGTTACTTTCTCTACTACGTATAGTAAGTAGGGGAAGTATTGCATTCCACCCAAAAATTCGATACCGAGATTTCACCGGAAATACATGTTTTGAGACCTCCTGAATCCAAAAAAAGCATTTTTGGAAACATGTCCGTGTGTGTGTCTGTGTGTGTGTGTCTGTGTGTGTGTGTGTCTGTGTGTGTGTGAACAGCATAACTCAAAAACGAACAGTCGGATAAACACCAAACTTGGTATTTAGGTTCAGTATCTTCCAGAGATGCGACACGAAGGTTTTCAAGAAAATCCCCCCACCCCAGACTACCCTTTACATGGAACATTTTTCGAAAATTTTAATTTTCTCAAAAATGGCTCTAACGATTTTGTTTAAAATATCATATGTTTAAGATAATGCCATGAGAAATGAAATGTATATCTCGAATTTTCTGGGAATGTCTCCAAAAGTATTCTTCATTGTGAACGACTTTTGCATAACTGGTAAACCATAAGAGATAGACAAAATTTTACTACACAAAAAATGTTGATCTCGTTAAAATACACAACTTATGTTATATACATTTCTTTTGTTGAGTGAACCGTTTTCGAGATATTGCTTGTTATTCCCTTAAATTTTCCAATACTTATACTTTTTCTCAAATTCGTTATTCATTTTTTTATGTCCTGGACTTGCAAAGAGAATGGAATTCGACACATAGCAACCAGCGTTAAAATATTTGACCATCGCTTAAAAGCTACCATATTCCCCTTGCATCTACAAGAAAATTAGCAATAAGATTGACATCTCGATATCTCGATTAACATAAAGCATATGGAGAATAGGCGTTTGTAAAAATAGATTGTACAAGAGTAGAGAAAGTCATGTGAGTGTAACACATCAGATTTTTTTTTACTTTCTCTACTACGTATAGTAAGTAGGGGAAGTATTGTATTCCACCCAAAATTTCGATACCGAGATTTCACCGGAAATACATGTTTTGAGACTCACTGAATCCAAAAACAGCATTTTTGGAAACATGTCCGTGTGTGTGTCTGTGTGTCTGTCTGTGTGTCTGTGTGTCTGTGAACAGCATAACTAAGAAACGAAGAGTCGGATAAACACCAAACTTGGTATTTAGGTTCAGTATCTCTTAGAGATGCGACACGAAGGTTTTCAAGAAAATCCCCCCACCCCAGACTACCCTTTACATGAAACATTTTTCGAAAATTTTAATTTTCTCAAAAACGGCTCTAACGATTTTGATTAAAATATCATATGTTTAAGATATTGTCATGACAAATAAAATGTATATCTCGAATTTTCTGGGAATGTCTCCAAAAGTATTCTTCGTTATGAACGACTTTTTCATAACTGGTAAACCATAAGAGATAGACAAAATTTTACTACACGAAAAATGTAGATCGCGTTAAAATACACAATTTATGTCATATACATTTCTTTTGTTGAGTGAACCGTTTGCGAGATATTGCTTGTTATTCCCTTAAATTTTTTAATACTTATACTTTTTCTCAAATTCGTTATTCATTTTTTTTATGTCCTGGACATGCAAAGAGAATGGAATGCGCCACATAGCAACCAGCGTTAAAATATTTGACTATCGCTTAAAACCTACCATATTCCCCTTGCATCTACAAGAAAATTATCAATAAGATTGACATCTCGATATCTCCATTAACATGAAGCATATGGAGAATAAGCGTTTGTAAAAATAGTTTGTACAAAAGTAGAGAAAGTCAGGTGAGTGTAACACATCAGATTTTTTTAAGTAATCATCATGTGGTAAATGAAAAGACAAAAGTAAAGTTCTAAGTTTGGCTTAATGCAAAATATTAACCAGGTAAAAAGATATACAGCTTATTTTTTGTATATAGATAACTTGTACATATCTTGACAATTCAGATATCATTTGTAAGATAATAAATTCAATTCATTCAGTCACATAGGATTCAGTAGATGACTATCTGAATTTTCACAGGTGTAACAAAAATATATAGGCTTCAACTGGCAAACCATACACGGTCAGGAAGGTAATGAGAAGTGGCCTTTTAAAAGAGGTGTCAAAAAGCAGTGTAAACAAAACAAAAGCCTGGCACTTTGAGAGCATTGTTACCACTAGAGTGTTCAAAGCAAATCTTTAAGACTTACGGGAGCATTTCAGTCTACTCAAGAAGCTAATGAATAACACTGAGAAAATCAGGAAACCAATTAGATCCCTACAAATGAGTGGCACAACTTCAATCATCCGCCCCCAATTGTCTTCCACTCGATATAGCTGCACTGAGGACACTTAACAACCTAACCTATTGGAACTTTGGAGATTTCTTGATCAAATCTTATTCCACTGGGAAGGTTGCACCCATATTTTTACTTTCTCTACTACGTATAGTAAGTAGGGGAAGTATTGTATTCCACCCAAAAATTCGATACCGAGATTTCACCGGAAATATATGTTTTGAGACCCCCTGAATCCAAAAAGAGCATTTTTGGAAACATGTCCGTGTGTGTGTGTGTCTGTCTGTGTGTCTGTGAACAGCATAACTAAGAAACGAACAGTCAGATAAACACCAAACTTGGTATTTAGGTTCAGTATCTTCCAGAGATGCGACACGAAGGTTTTCAAGAAAATCCCCCCACCCTAGACTACCCTTTACATGGAACATTTTTCGAAAATTTTAATTTTCTCAAAAACGGCTCTAACGATTTTGATTAAACTATCATATGTTTAAGATATTGTCATGACAAATAAAATGTATATCTCGAATTTTCTGGCAATGTCTCCAAAAGTGTTCTTCATTATGTGCGACTTTTTCATAACTGGTAAACCATAAGAGATAGACAAAAGTTTACTACACGAAAAATGTAGATCGCGTTAAAATACACAATTTATGTCATATACATTTCTTTTGTTGAGTGAACCGTTTGCGAGATATTGCTTGTTATTACCTTAAATTTTCCAATACTTATACTTTCTCAAATTCGTTATTCATTTTTTTATGTCCTGGACATGCAAAGAGAATGGAATGCGCCACATAGCAACCAGCGTTAAAATATTTGACTATCGCTTAAAACTTACCACATTCCCCTTGCTTCTACAAGAAAATTATCAATAAGATTGACATCTCGATATCTCGATTAACATGAAGCATATGGAGATTAAGCGTTTGTAAAAATAGTTTGTACAAGAGTAGAGAAAGTCATGTGAGTGTAACACATCAGATTTTTCCTTTATAAACATAAAAGAACATATCACTGATGTATTCAAAATAAATAGGTTTGAGGAATTTAGTAACTCCTTTGAAATGGCTATGCCCATCATAACAATAATATATTAATTGTGGCAAGCTTCCTTGAACTTCACAGCCTCAAGGATCCTCTTTTTTTGTTTGTTTGTTTGTTTGTTTGTTTAAGGGTGTATGAGAGTATGAAAAATTATAGCACATAACAAGTTATAGTACCACATGGAAAAATGGGGAATGGTAGAGGAATATTTGCACTTCAGAGCTGAACAGATGAAACTGTCTAGGACTGCATGTAGTTTACTGGAAGAAGACAAACAGAAATAAAATTAAATGTCTGTCATTTTTACTACAATTTCTCACTTATATAGGTATTTATTTAATTCACGCAGACATGCATTTATTAGCCATTGCTCTAGATCACAAAGAAAATCGCTAACACAGATAATAATGTATATACACGTTTGATATTATATTCTGAAAGCATTAATACTTATATTTTATACTAGCTGTGTTACCCAACATTACATAGATGCATTTTGATATTTAAAATTTTATATTATGATTCATAAGAACTGATGCTTAGATATATAAGTAAACAGTGACAGATTTAACACAGTGACATTGAGTTTTGTCAACATTTCATAGTATTTTATGCTGAAAGAACTAGCCAGTTGAATTTGCAATAATTATCTACTTCAGCATCAAACACACAAATATACACACTTTCTCTTTATACATAAATAAGGACAAAATAAAAGTGGTGATCTGATTTATTTTACCTCTGTTAAAGAGCTCAATTGAATCTTTGTTCTTCTAATCTAAGAAAATTTGTGATTGCTGTGCAGTTTTTGTAATTGGGTTTCACGAACATAAGTAACAAACAAATATGTCACTAGAAAAATAAATTTTCACACATGCATATTGTTTTTACCTTTAGTAAACAGTGGACAGCCTTTGTAGGGTGACCCACTCAGTGGTTGTTGTGGACTTAGGTCTTGGATTCATTTTAGGGTGGTTAGGTTACAGTGGAGGGGGGGATTTGGGTAACCTATGGTATTTACAACAGTAAAAACAAAGATGCATGATTAACCCTGCAAAATGGCCATCCAGTATTTACTGAAGGTAAAAACAATGTGCATATGTGAAAGCTATTTTCCTAGTGATTTAATACCATGCAACAGTGAATAAAATATGAAATTAATATGGTTGGCAACATTCAGATTTCAGTCAGTCTTATTCATTTGTGATGTTTAACATGCCTGACACTAGGCAGTACAAGATTCTTTCTCTTTATACAGTCCCATGCGAATTAATCGGAACAAGGTAAATTTTGCTGCATTTTCCCAAACAATTGTCAGCACTGTGCTTATAACAAAATCAAATGCTCTCTGGCCATTGTTTCTTGTTGTTTCACATGTCAATTGTTGTGTGGCAGTTGGTTTTCAGTTCAAATGTGCATTTATTTGGATGTGGTCGAGTTTTATAGTTCTCTTGTAATATTTGCAAATTTTGGTCTTCAGTGGATATGACTCCCAGGAAGTGAAGTGCAATTCTGACATTAGCACAAAATACTTCTAGGACTCAAAGAGAGATAGCTACAAAGTTTGGTGTTGGTGTAGCCACTATGTATAGAATTATTCATCAGTACAAAGAGACTGGATCCATTAACCAAAGAAAAAGGGGAAATGTTGTCGCAAAAAGAAACCTTTATCAACTGATGACTGCTTTCTCCTTAGGAAAAGCAAAACCAACCCTAAGCTCACTGCTGTGGACTTGACTCATGACCTGAAGGACATTTCTAGATGCATCTAATATCCGTCGTAGACTTTTAGCAGTTGAAGAAAAGCCCAAAAATTTGTGAAGAAAGAACTTCTTACACAATAAATGCATAAGAAATGCCTATTTTGGTTGCATGCTCATCAGAATTGGACACTGCAAGACTGGAAAAAAGTTCTTTTCTCTGATGAGACTCATTTCAAAGTGCAAGGTCAGAGGGTACAGTATGTGCGCCGAGCAAATAATGAACCTGCAAATTCAGCATATTTTCAACAGACTGTAAAACACCCTGAGAAGAAAATGTTTTGGGGCTGTTTCACCCATGAAGGACTAGGACCTTTAATTCCAGTTGAAGGCATGATGAAAGTGATCAGTACATCACAGTACTGGTGAGAGTTGTTCTTGAACTCCAGAAAAGGTTTCTGGAAGATGACGGAATTTTTCAGCAAGATTTAGCTACCTGCCACACTTCTAAGAAAGTGAAGAAATTCTTCGAAGATAATAATGATACCAAGAGAATAGCTTAATGAATGATGGATGGGTAAGTAATTTACGGAACATTTTGGAGAAAAATGGGTTAGGAGACATGTGGAGAAGGGGAGAAAATAACTTGAAAAATTTTTGGAAAAAGGCGAGGAAAAGACTGGAAGATATAGAAATACAAATCATGTTCAGTGAGGTTGCCAAAAAGAGCTCATTAGTTTGTTATAGGTCAATGAAAAATACATGGGGTAGGGAAAACTATATAGACATAGTAAATAAAGAAGAGAGAGAATCTATTGCATGGATAAGAACCGGAACATGGAGGCTAAGAGGGTTAAGACAAGGTATTCCTCAGAACCAATGTCCGATATGTGGTGGTACTGAAGACATTGAACACATAGTATTTAAGTGCCAAGGAACAGAAAATTGGAGAAAAGAATTTTTTAATAAGAAGTGGTTGAAGAGGGATAGAAATACGCTTATGAACGAAATGATGTGCAAGGACGCTAGAAGCATTGGACAGTTTTTGTGTAAAGTAAAAAATAAATGGCTTTGGACAGTGGATAGAGAAAAGTAAGAGGTAGCGTATCTTACTTTGAATGGAAAACTATGGTGAATGTGTGATGGTTAAGTAATCAATAAATGAAAAGTGAAAAAAAAAGTGGAAATGGGACATGAAAAAAAAAAAAAACTGAAAAAAAGAGCAAGATAATTTATTGACAAGAAATTGTAAAATGTAAATAAACTGTAGTGATTGTCTACTGAATAAGTGACCAGGGTCAAAATGCAGTAGACAATCAAATTTGTAAAACTCTTAGCACAATACAAGTTATTGTTAATACTTTCTGTGACAAGCATACCTCTCCAGTTCTCCTATACTCATTCCATGTCAAGTCAAACATCCATAAAAAACCAAGTCTCAAATCTCTTCAAAAATTTTTGTAAGCATTTGTTGCTTTGAAATAAAAGACACGTAATTTTTTTTCATCAACTTCAGTATTTTCAATACCAGCCAAAGTCAAAGTTTTTGAAAAAGTGGTTGTGCTCCCATAGATAATCACTTTTATCTCCCATTCAAATTCTTATGTAAACTCTACATTAGACTCATTTCAAAGCTTATGGAATCTGCTTTAAACATGTACTAGGATAAACCTGATTCAACAGATTAGTTGTTTATCACAGAAATTTGGACTTTTAAAATTTTATTTTGTGTTATGTAGAGGGTGCCAAAAAAATGTATACACATTTTGACAGGAGATATCTGTTTAATATGTTTCAAAGTTGGACTGAGGAACAACAGTAATGTGTAGTATGATGTTCTGTAAACAAATGTGACTCACATTACATTGTGCTAGTATTGCTACATGACAGATAAATCAACAATGAACAAATGAAGCCAAGATTATTGTATGATGTTCTATAAACATATGTGACTCACATTACGTTATGTTAGCATTGCTACAACAAAATGAAGCTAAGATTATCGTTTGAAGAGTGGAAAGCAGTTTTGAAGTGGTATTGGAAAACTGAGAACGTTGTTCAAGTTCAACAGTAACGGAGACGTGTGTACAGAACAGAACCACTAATGCGAGGAACAATTGCACACATTCAAAAAAATTTGAGACTCATGGTACTGTATGCAATGTTCACAAGGGCAGTTCTGGGAGACCTCACACAGCAACAAGCACTGCGTCCTCAGCTATGGTTTTGGAATGCTTTGAGCACTCACTGCAGAAATCTACAAAGCAATGTGCAAGTGAGACTTCTTCCAGGACACTGGATAGGACAAAGAGGTCTGATTGAGTTTCCCCAGATCTAACTCCATTGGATTTCTACCTATGGGAAACTCTTAAGGATGTCGTATACTGTAGAAAACCAGCTACACTGGCAGGGCTTCAGGAAGAAATTGAAACGGCATGTGCGGCAACCTCTGAGGACACTTTTGCAAATATTGCTTGATCAGTAGTTCAACACACTCAGAAGTACATTGATGCAGATGGTGGGCATTTTGAGTAGCTATTGTAACTGTAAGAATTTAAAATGATTAGAGCTCGCCATTTTCTGTTTGTGTGAATTCAGCTTTGTTATGTTAACACAGCTTTTTCTTTGCTTGAAGTGCATATACATTTTTTGGCACCTTCTCTATATTGACAACCTAAAAATAACTTTTAAATACACACTTATTCTCTGTTTAGTAGTATACATGAGGAAAGTTTCAGGAGGACGTTCGTTCAAATATATTTATAAGAAAATATTTCTCCAGCTGAAACCCTCATGATCCCATAGTGCAGCAGCTTCCACCTGGAGTGTGAGAGCAGAAGGGATAGTGCGGCAACTTGCAACTGTTATGAATTACCCAAGATTATTCTTCTGAATCATTTTTGGATTTAAAAAAAAAAATCTCTTATCACGGCAAACCAGAATAAGCATTTCCTTCCACAGAGGACCAGACCAGAATATTTAATTTGTGGAGGAAGACTACAGTCTGTGTCGTTTGTGAGTTTAATCTATTAAACTTTGTTGTGAATATTCGTTAAATATTTAATATGAGTAGTAATGGTTCTTAGTACTTTTTCTTGACAACATCTTCATATACCCACTCATTAATATGAAAACAGGTACAGATTGTCTTCATACCATGGTTTGGATGTTGTTTGTCTTTTCTGACAAAAGTGACCTTTTCTTGCAGTTAGTGGTGGTGGAAGTGAAGTGTCTGGTGTACTTATATGTGCTGTTGAACTTATAACATCATCCTCACAATCAAAATCCTTGTCTTTCTTTTACTCCCAAACACAATTCTTGATCCCCTATTCCATGATGACTCTCCTTTACACTATCAAGAATATATCTTGACTCGAATTGTAGCTCTTCATCAGTTAGGAACTCTGTAAACAAATGGCAATATTGTCTATTATAACTGTATGAATTCCTATATTGGAAATTGTTATCATCCAGGTCTGATAATTATTTAGTTACCACGAATGTCATCCACAGTTGCTTTCTCTTGTGATGTGATGATAGTTGCATTTTGCCTAAAATGTGTTGTCTTTAACTTCTCCATAGTGTAATTAGCAATGTTTGCTTTATTCAAAACCATTTCCTTGGATTTCTTACTTCAATCTGGTATTATACAAACAGTTTGATCTGCTGAACATATTCCTAAAGATTATGCACCAAGAATGAAGGTAAGTGGTTGCTTGTCCTCTGTCAGTGAAATGTTTGAGATGAATCTTTTTTCTCCATCTCTCTCAGCACCTTTTGGTTCAGTGAAGATAGATCACCTTATTTGGAGTTCAAATAACCATAAAGAAGCCCAAAATCCACTCATCTGGTGGATGGTCAGGAATACATTTTAGCATTATTGATATGAAATTTCCTCAGCATTACCAGCATCCGCAAGGCTTTCATGAGAACAGTAGACACAGCAGAAAATTTTGGACAAAATATTTTCCTTAGTATAAAATATATATGAAGTAAATAGTGATTTAGGAACACAGACTGTTTAAAACAGTAGTTGTATAGCAGCAACAAACCAACCATACCAAAAAATTCACCACTAGGGAGTTTCAGTTGTTATTCAAGCAGTTTACTGCACTGCATATATCTTTGGATCAGTGGCATAGGTAGCTCCCTAAGGGGAGCTATCATTTTTAAACTTACTTTAAGAAATATCAATAACAACGTAGTAATACTCTATGATTACTTCTGAGTAATTACAGCAATGGTTACCTAATTTTGGAGGGTTGAACTAATCCTATGGTTTTTGTTGCCAAAATTTCAATGATGATATGTTCAAACTCTGCTGAAGATCTCATTTTGTGCAAGTGTTTTTCAACATTAAGAGTGTAAGGGATGAAAGCCAAGCTTTCCCCCAGAATTCTGCATATAACTATTGATATCCTTTAGGAGGTGGCATTGTCTTTAAAGCTGGGATTGAGCTGAATACCAGAATGCTTCAAATATTAAGGAATTCAGTATAATTTCCCCTTTTTGAAAACTGGCACTTTCATCATTGCCACTAAAAGCAAGATCCTGAGAGTACAAAAAAAACAGACAGTTGTTACAATTTTAAGCAGGATAGACACATAAGTTGTCCATTCTACTTAAAACTGTACACTTGCATCTAAGTATTGTAAGAATCCATTGAGCCAGGAACTGAATCATAAATGCATCCATTGCAATTTTGATAAAATGCTCTAGTTTTAGTCTCCAAACAAAGTGTAGGTTTTGGTAGACCATTTTCAATCCCAATTTCTGTTCAGATGGTGATAAACCAAAATAAGCATTGAGTTACTTTTGTATTGAACATTTGCATTTACTTTTACTAAAAGCTATATGAGATGGTGTAGTTATGCTTCTTTCATATACTACCAACCAAGTCATTTCTATAATGCAGTTTCATTTATACATATATACAGTTAAACCTCACCTATATGTTATTCACATCTACATTTTTTGCAAATATACACTAAATTTTTAGGCACTGAACTTTATCCATTAATGTTTAGCTCAAGTATACATTTTCTAATTAATGCGTCACATTTTTGTGGTCCTAATGTAAACAAAATATTAATTTACTTACTCATTTATACGTTATGTTTATGCTATGTTAAGATATATTATGCATGGAGCACAAAACAGTATTGTGCTAAGAGTTTTACAAATTTGATTGTCTACTGCACTTTGACCCTGGTCACTCATTCAGTAGACAATCACTACAGTTTATTTACATTTTACAATTTCTTGTCAATAAATTATCTTGCTCTTTTTTTTCAGTTTTTTTCATGTCTCATTTCCACTTGTTTTTCACTTTTCATTTATTGATTACTTAACCATCACACATTCACTATAGTTTTCCATTCAAAGTAAGATGCACTACCTCTTACTTTTCTCTTTCCACTGTCCAAAGCCATTTATTTTTTACTTTACACAAAAACTGTCCAATGCTTCTAGCGTCCTTGCATATCATTTCAATTATAAGTGTATTTCTATCCCCCTTCAACCACTTCATTAAAAAATTCTTTTCTCCAATTTTCTGTTCCTTGGTACTTAAATACTATGTGTTCAATGTCTTCATTACCACCACATATCGGACATTGGTTCTGAGGAATACCCTGTCTTAGCCTTTTTAGCCTCCATGCTCCGGTTCTTAACCATGCAATAGATTCTCTCTCTTCTTTATTTACTATGTCTATATATTTTTCCCTACCCCATGTATTTTTCATTGGCCTATAATAAACTAATGAGCTCTTTTCGGCAATCTCACTGAACATGATTTGTATTTCTATATCTTCCAGTCTTTTCCTTGCCTTTTTCCAAAAATTTTTCACGTTATTTTCTCTCCTTCTCCATATATCTCCTAACCCATTTTTCTCCAAAATGTTCCGTAATTTACTTACCCATCCATCATTCATTAAGCTATTCTCTTGGTATTATATACATTGTCTTAACACATTACTTTTTCCTAGATTTAAAGTTCTGAAGCAAAATTTCAAAGCTCTTTCCATTATCTTCCCCTTAGTTGTCACCATGCCCATCTTTAATTGTGCTACCTGTCTCACAATTGACTTCAGTAGCCCTAGTATTTCTCTACAAAACGGAATGTTGGGTGAGGTATCAATATTTTTTAAACAAATTTTTGCTTCATACATGTTAACAATGCAGTTGGGCAAAAGTCATTCTTCTCCAAGTTGTATCTGATGATGATGGTGATGAAGATGCAGGCCTAAGTAATAAAAGTGTGCACAGGATGGATGAAACAATTTAAGCTCTAGAATTTACACACAATTTCTATCACCACAAACCCTAAATGATGGAAGTATTTCTGTCGCAGGATCATATAATCGACTAATGTATGACTCTGTGTAAAAATCAAAGATGCAAAGAAAAATTAATGATTTTTTTTTAACCAGTGTAAAGCATCAGTACTCAACTTTTTGTTTAGTTGGAACTAGAATAGTAGTACTAGTATGCATATAAGACTTTAATAGTATATTATGTTCATTGTTTATGCATTGTTTTGTTATATTAAATAACACATAATTAGCTTCATAATAATCTAAAAACCTGCAGTTTCATTTTATAATCAAATTAATTCTTTACATTTTCTCATTTATACATTATTTTAGCTCTCTTGCATTGAAAACATAATTGTATAATACTAACTGTATAGCACTAACTTTAAGTACATACCATTACACACACCAGTGTACCATCTGTAGACAAGAATTCCCATTCAAACAATTCAAAGTGGTCGTGATATTACCCAAATTGTGAAGGATACTTATGCTGAAGAAAACATCCTCTCTAGGGGCACTTGCAGTAGGTAGTAAATATCATACTCATTTGGCATGTTATAGTTTGACTTTTGGGTTAAACATCATTTATAACAAACTATTTAAAGCCAAAGATAAACTTACGAAAACATAGTTTTTAAAAGCAGGTCTTCTACAGCTTCCATAGATCCCACAGCCCTTGCTTTGGATGTAGCTGCAATTCAGGGAAAAACATTTCAATTTTATGTAATAGGTATCCATAATTTTATAATACTTAAATGTTAACTGAGGAAAGAATTGGCTGTTCAACAAGAAAACTACAAGTTTCATGACATTTACTGGACCACTGTCTGCATAGTAAACTGAGCACAGATTTTCATAACTTAGTGTTCATCATACTCCTTCCCATTAGTGAGTAGACAGCCATATGGTATACAATTAGCATCGTAGGTTATATTATGGAAGTGTTATCACTTTGCAATGACTCAGCTGTTCTGTTTTTCTAGCATCTGTCCATCATGCCAAGCTGATTTGCACTTCCTCATATCTAGCATACTATTAATTTGCAGGCCTTGGAAATCAATGTTATTATCTTTTGTTTGTTTTAAATAAGACATGTATAATGGCTACACCCTTTTATTTATATAGAATGCAGATATCTTGTTCTTCTGCAATCAGCAGAGATCCCTTGGAATGTGTAGGGAATTAAGTATATAGAACAACTGATTTGAAAATAAAAATAATAAAAACAGTGGTTTAGAGAACCTTCATATCCTAAGTGACTCTCAATATCCATAGTAAGTAAGGATTTATGAGAAGCAATATTAAATGTACACATGTTTATAAACACATTTATTTCTTAATAGTGTTACTGTGTTTGTTTGCTGATTACCTAGGTAGTAGGTTGGCTGTTAGAAAGGTACTAAATGGTATACAATAGATACTGTTCTATTCTTCAATAACTGTTTATTTTTTGCTTATATGGCAAAGATTCTGCTCTTTTTTACTTTCTCTACTACGTATAGTAAGTAGGGGAAGTATTGCATTCCACCCAAAAATTCGATACCGAGATTTCACCGGAAATACATGTTTTGAGACCTCCTGAATCCAAAAAAAGCATTTTTGGAAACATGTCCGTGTGTGTGTCTGTCTGTCTGTCTGTGTGTCTGTCTGTGTGTCTGTGAACAGCATAACTCAAAAACGAACAGTCGGATAAGCACCAAACTTGGTATTTAGGTTCAGTATCTTCCAGAGATGCGACACGAAGGTTTTCAAGAAAATCCCCCCACTCCAGACTACCCTTTACATGGAAGATTTTTCGAAAATTTTAATTTTCTCAAAAATGGCTCTAACGATTTTGATGAAAATATCATATGTTTAAGATAATGTCATGAGAAATGAAATGTATATCTCGAATTTTCTGGGAATGTCTCCAAACGTATTCTTCATTGTGAACGACTTTTGCATAACTGGTAAACCATAAGAGATAGACAAAATTTTACTACACAAAAAATGTAGATCGCGTTAAAATACACAACTTATGTCATATACATTTCTTTTGTTGAGTGAACCGTTTTCGAGATATTGCTTGTTATTTCCTTAAATTTTCCAGTACTTATACTTTTTCTCAAATTCGTTATTCATTTTTTTTATGTCCTGGACATGCAAAGAGAATGGAATGCGCCACATAGCAACCAGCGTTAAAATATTTGACTATCGCTTAAAAGCTACCATATTTCCCTTGCATCTACAAGAAAATTACCAATAAGATTGACATCTCGATATCTCGATTAACATGAAGCATATGGAGAATAGGCTTTTGTAAAAATAGTGTGTACAAGAGTAGAGAAAGTCATGTGAGTGTAACACATCAGATTTTTTTTCACTGAATCATTTCAGGAGAATTATTCATGGTTTTGCTTGCATTCTAAACCATCATGATTATAATTATTAAAAGGAAAAGGGTACACTTTAATACCAATTTAATTCAAGCAGCATCCATCAAGAAGTTATTTCGAACCCTCAAAGAGGTAGAAGAATAATGGGCAGCTTATTAGGCAGATGCCAAAAAGATGAAGATAATGGCAACAGATAACACCAGCATCATGTTGCATAACAAAGGTGAGTGGCTTCATTAGCATTGATCAATATTTTATTGTATATACACCGTAATGCTATTCATGTAATGTAATTGGAAAAATTTGTTGCTATTTATTCTCTGCCAAGTATAAATTCTTCTCCCTTAGATTCAAGACCAGTAGTCAGCAAAAATATATAACACTTTAAAATAAAAACTGCCATTAGGACAAATATCAGCTAGTATATCACATATTCTTTTTCACTAATCATGTTGCAATGCTTGATTAACCCCAGCTATTCATTTATTTAGGTATCTATAAAAGATAGCTTATAAATGAAAGTAGCAATCATGACAATGCACATATAACTTGAGACCACAACTTTGTTACCTCTCATTGAAGACTATGCTGGAGGGGAAAGGCTGCCTGGCTCTGAGAGCATGAGCTGTGGGTTCGATGCCTCTGTGTCACACAGGTTTCCCTCATCTCAACATGGCTTCTTCTTCTACTTTTCTCTGCCAGTAATGTGCTTATCGCTTTAAAAAAATTATGCCCTGGTTAGGCAGGTCTGAGTGGAGAAACAAGGATTTTTGCTTACAGGATAGGTAAGCAGTAATGGAGATCTCTGTGTGTGGATAGGAAACTGGGTAAAGTGATAATGCACATGTACTGGATGAATATAAACTGTATCACACACTCCACAAGTGCCCCAGTTAAATATATTTCTGGTGAAGTTTCATTAATATTACTCACTGAAATTTTGTACTTTGCAGTACATGTCAGTCACAACCATAAATTACATGTCTTACTTTTATCATGTGATACTTTTTCAAATTAGATACATGCAATATTTCTCAACGCCTTTGCGAGTTATAATGAACTATGCTGGAATACACACTTCAGCACTTTATACTGTCCGTGAATATCTCTAGTTGACATAACTTTTGAGCGCAAACTTATTTCCTCAAAGTGAAGTGATCTCTGCATGATTTATATGATAACTGTGTAATATTCTTTTGGCATAAACTTCTTTCTTCAGAGTGATGTGGTATCTGTGTGCTTTAAATGATAACTGAGTGTTGAACAAGGGATTGCATTCTCTATATATACAAAAATACCCCATGCTTGAAGTAAATTTCACAACATTTTAGGTGTGGGTTTTTAATTACTCATTTTACTTAATGCTCATTAGTTTATTTACAGAGTCACATTGGTATTTTAATACGAGTTATGTCATACAGTGATTTCCCTCTTTCCCTCAAAATTTTGTCACCTCCTATGTCTCCTATATATCTTGGGACTCACACAAAAGGACAATGAAGATTTCCCCCTCTTCAAAACACAAAGGAGTTATGGTATCGTGGCTGCTGCAATCTAGCATCAATAAACCTAAATCATACTTTTTAAGGTTTCCTGAGGCTACAAAACCAGGAACATTTTAACACGGGTGAATATTGTACATGTGAATAACTCATAATTGTGGCTGTTCTTTAATATTTACATAACTCATACATATATCAAAATGGTTGCTGAGAAAAACTAAATATAAAACTAAACTAACTACATATAAAAATAAAGTTGGTAACAAAATTCGGTCTCAAGCTCATAATACAATACAATTCCTTTTCTTTCTTTCATTCTATCTATCATAAGGATAGGAATTAGGTACTTAATTCATCAACAAATAACACATATATAATGATACAAAGGCACTGCACTTACCTTCCCCTATTCTCTTATGCTGCCCTAATGTGGTGGCCAAGAGTTAAATTTAAGAAATCCAAAACCAAAATTCTCAGGTTCCAAAGAATGTTTTGCATTACATTAAGGGGCATACACTAATCCCTATTGTACTTCCAGAAATGCTAATAAGACACAGCAGCATTACCTATTTGGGTCATGACTGAGATCTTTATAGCATTTCACTGGAATAAACACCTAACAAATCTGTCCAAAGATGGACGTTTAGATCTTGGGATAAAGAAAGTTATCGGACTTTCAAAAAGAAGACTGATATTCTGAGAATATGGGTTTTATTTGATAAAAAATTCACTATTACCTATCCAGTATGCATTGAATGGGAGAGGAGGATTAAACTGAGAAAAATTATGGCCTATATTGGCATACTGATGGTTGTAACACTAAGCCAAAAATTGATGCTGGGCTATAAGTGAATGGCACCAAGCATCCATTTACCTTGGGTCAGTGTACCATAGCTTTCCAGGCTGAGATATTTGCTATAGTGGAAACAATTTAATGGCAGTTCCAAGCATTCAAAGCAGCTGACTTTACACTAAACTGAAGTACTGCCAACCTTACAATGGGAATTACTAGTTTCAAGTCAGTCAGTAAATCAAATCTTGTTTTGGAACAACACAATTTGATTAAATCACTTCCCAGGCAAAATATTGCATTGTATTGTATTATGAAAAATCGTGTTGTAAAAACAACAATTAAAAAGTGTGAAACACTTGCATAAGTACTAAAACTATTCCAAATAAAATGTATATGTAGAACACAATGGCAACCAAGGATTATTTGTTTTAAACTCAACAGATGACATCCTGCAAGATAATGCCTGTACCGCCAACATAACAGCTTCAATTAACACCAGCTGTGGCCATATCTTTATCATGCATATACACTATGTGATCAAAAGTATCCCCACAAACAAACGTTTCTCATCTTAGGTGCATTGTGCTGCCACCTACTGCCTGGTACTCATTATCTGCGACCTCAGTAGTCATTAGACATCGTGAAACAGCAGAACGGGACGCTCCATGGAACTCACGAACTTCGAACGTGGTCAGGTGATTGGATGTCACTTGTGTCAGAGGTCTGTACGCAAGATTTCCACACTCCTAAACATCCCTAGGTCCACTGTTTCTGATGTGATAGTGAAGTGGAAACGTGAAGGGACATGTACAGCACAAAAGCGTACAGGCCGACCTCATCTGTTGACTGACAGAGACCACCAACATTTGAAGAGGGTCGTAAAGAGTAATAGGCAGACATCTATCCTGACCATCACACAGGAATTCCAAAATGCATCAGGATCCACTCCAAGTACTATGACAGTTAGGCATGAGGTGAGAAACCTTGGATTCCATGGTCAAGCGGCTGCTCATAAGCTACAGATCACGCAGGAAAATGCCAAACGACGCCTCGCTTGGTGTAAGGAGCGTCATCATTACATGATTGAACAGTGGTAAAACGTATGGAGTGACGAATCACGGTACACAATGTGGCGATCCGATGGCAGGGTGTGGGTATGGCGAATGCCCGGTGAACATCATCTGCCAGCATGTGTAGTGCCAACAGTGAAATTCAGAGGTGGTGGTGTTATGGTGTGATCGTGTTTTTCCTGGAGGGTGCTTGCACCCCTTGTTGTTTTGCATGGCACGATCACAGCGCAGACCTACATTGATACTATTTTAAGCACCTTCTTGCTTCCCACTGTTGAAGAGCAATTTGGGGATGACGATTGCATCTTTCAACACGATCGAGCACCTGTTCATACTGCACAGGCTGTGGCGGAGTGGTTACATGACAATAACATCCCTGTAATGGACTGGCCTGCACAGAGTCCTGACTTGAATCCTATAGAACACCTTTGGCATGTTTTGGAATGCCGACTTTGTGCCAGGCCTCACTGACCTACATTGATACCTCTCCTCAGTTCCCCACTCTGTGAAGAATGGGCTGCCATTCCCCAAGAAACCTTTCAGCACCTGATTGAAAGTATGCCTGCGAGAGTGAACACTGTCATCAAGGCTAAGGGTGGGCCAACACCATATTGACTTCCAGCATTACCGATGGAGGGCGCCACGAACTTGTACGTCATTTTCATTCAGTTGTCGGGATACTTTTGATCATGTAGTGTATTTAAGGAGCAGTTGCTGGTATTGATGTGAATTGAACAAAAGATTGTCATCAAAAGTAACCAGAGAGCACTATAATGCAGAAAATATGTAAGTTCTTTTGATTAATTCCAAGGGCTTGCATTATATATCTTGGCTAGTTTCTGAGAGAGCATTAAGAAGGTTTACAAGGTTAGGCGAATTCTTACACTGTCTGATAGACAAGTTAGCCTGAAGGCTTTTGAAGGTTTCTTGATTATGTCCAAGCTGGTCTAGGAATGCCTACAGGCCCTCATGATATTGACTGAATACAAACCAGTTTATCTGGAATGGGTGCCAGGACAAGTAAGGATTCTAGGCAATGAAATAGCAGGCAAGGCTGCCAAGAAAGAAACTGAGATCTCATTTACTGCATCTAAACAAGTGCTGGGACTATCTTTAACACGATTAAGCTGTGGTATACTGTGGAAACATGTAGGATACTGGAATTCTATAGAGGATTTCAGGCACTCTGTAGCTCTTGTGCAAGAGATTTAATAAAGGCAGATTGTAGGAATTGCTAAAGCTGAGTAGGAAGAAGTCTCATGGGCTATAGGATTCCTCAAAGGACACCTGTACGATATAGAACAGTATAGATACCAACATACTTGCATGAAGTGTCAGCAAGAGGGAAGAATTGCTTGTTCATCTAATGTGCAAGTGTTACATTCTTGCTTATCACGACTCCCATTTTTGGGGAACAACTTCCAAGGGAAAGCACAATAAGATATCTGAAATGGTTTCAATATAAGGTAGTTTGGATGACCTCCCCTCCCCCCAAGCAATTAACTAATTTAAATTCAACACTACCTGGCCATTCTATTTGTTTCACATTGGTTATTGTGTGACTTCCACATCTGGTGTTGCAGTGCAACAGTAAACATTTTAAAATTACAGTTTGACATGAAGAACAAAGCGAGTATGGAAGTGAAATGTAACATGAATGGATGATCATTTAGTAGTAAGTTCATGTTAATTGGTTAAAGCAAAAACTTTTATAGGGTACATGTTTCCTTAAGGATTTTGAGGAGCAACATATATACCTATATTATCATCAGGATATACAATACCAATTTGTGTCAAATTAAAATGTGTTGCCAGGTACTATCAATGATGTATAAAGATCTGTATGAAAAGTGGAGAAACTTCAAACTCAACTCACTTCTATAAAAGATTATTATTTTAACAGTTTTATTGTTGGTGTAAATTCACCTAAAAGTAGCTCGCACTATAATATTTAGCTCATTATTATATTTTTATAGCCTGTATTAGTTGAGTTTGTTGTTCTACCTGAAAAAATGTCTAGATAATACCTAGTTTCCAATGTTGAGTGATGTCACCTGAGAACATACAAATTTGCTTCAAATTGGGCAGACAATTTAGGTAACCTTAGAGTATACTACAGTGATTGGCGGCTAAGACAATGAACACAATGATTTTGAACTAATCAAGCAAACGAACTCAGAAAATGTCTTAATTTATTCAGCATTCACCTCAAAAAGTTAGATAAATGGCTCAAGAAAACCGCTCAACTAATTTATTTGAGCCAATAAAGAACAGATTTTGTGCTCACTATTAAAAAATTAAATAGAAAATTTATGGGGGCGGGGCTCATGGTTCTCAAAACAGGCAAAGCACTAAAAAGTGTGTGGTAGGTAAATTAATCTTGATTTTTACCCAGATTTTTGCACCTTACAACATTCCTAATTAGTATTTTGAATAGAATATAGCACAAGTGAAAGGTGAATTGAATCAGTGCTTCAGTTCCTTAGAGGAAACCTTACTGAATTATTGCCATTAGTCATATTCCAATATGGAATAAAAGCCCTAATAAGCAGTGCTGATTATGGTTTTCTCTGGCCCATGAAAGCACTTGACCCAATTAGTCCTATGAACAATTCACTCTTATTTACCCTATATTTGCTTTTCTGAATCTATTACTTGCATCAGTGAAGCAACTGAGCTAGTTTATACGGACTCAAATTGCTCCTTCTACTTCACAGTTCTGATTTTGACTTTTCTGTTAATTATAAAATTTGTCAAATTTTTAATTTATATTATTTCAGTTACTATAAGAGGATTTGTAGTACATCACAAGCAAGAACTTTTTTTTTTCATTCTTTTTCATCATATATTTGAAGAGAGAATTTGTAACAAAATGCATTCAATATTACCTATAGATTTCATATCTAACTGAAACTTGTACTCATAGCATGCATAGAGCTTAAATAAGCCATTAACTACCAAAGCTTACTTCTCTTTGTCTACTGTATAACTTTTAATTTAACAAGTATTTGTTTTTCAGAATATGGATGGATGTATTAGGTGACTGCAATTTTACTTTACTGACCATGGCTGGACTAGAAGTATCAGGTGGTTTCAATTCATGCCATCTCACTAGCCACAGAACCCATATAATTGACATCACAGTTGCCTTGGCAGCAATCCAGCTAACTGGGCCTGCTAAGTGCATGCTTCAAAGTCTACAAGGTATATCCCTGCACCCTCTGTACAACTCTTCTGTGGTGAACCCTAAATATATAAGAGAATCAGCTCTTCAATTCATGCATTATCATGGTTGGTTGTAGTATCATATATGAAATTTTTTCACAGGTAAATGTTTGGTGAAGATATGTATCAGACATGGCCTTCTCATTAGGTTCACCCCTTGTTACTCAACAGATTTTCCCAATTAGTGTATTGCTTAGAGTAAAATCAGGAAAGATATTGCCGGTGTTTCAGCTTCTGTGAGTTAGAACATAAAGAAACTATAGCTTCTTAAGCCAGTTGGAATACCTAACTGTATAGCCGCATTGTGGGCTCATTCTACAGAATGAACCTTCAGAGGCCTTTAAAATACACTTAGGTAGCAGACACATGTTTAGAGGTATAGGGAAAGATGTCTATCCCTCCCAAAGCTCTAGCTTTATATGTCTATTGCTTGCAATTTTTCTTATACACTAAGAGTCTTTTAGCTCTATCATTTCCATTATACATATCACCATTTATATTTCCCCACTGCTTACCTCACATTTTAATCCTTCTACATTCCAAAACATTACTTTTAGCTGCTTCCCTATCTTGAATTTTATCTTTTGACAAATTTAAATTTCTGTCTTCTTTCTAACATCTTGTTTCTCTTGGGCTTGTTGCTCCTTTTCCCTCCCTTTC
This sequence comes from Deroplatys truncata, assembly GCA_030765065.1. Lineage (NCBI taxonomy): Eukaryota > Metazoa > Arthropoda > Insecta > Mantodea > Mantidae > Deroplatys > Deroplatys truncata. The sequence continues at coordinate 215,948,639 of CM060978.1, forward strand.
TCCCCTCATTTATATTGAACTTCACTGTTCCACGAACATTATTTTATATCCTTTCCTTTTTTCAACTTCTTGTGCTTCGTTTATCTCTCTCTCTCCCTTATAGTTTGATCTAATTTGGCTCCACTGACACATTTCACAATCTCTGAGTAACAGTTTGTTGCTCTCTCCATTAACTCCCCTCTACTTTCTTCTCATTCCTCCTTCAAGCCCAGCCTAGGTATTGACACCCTCTCATCCAGCTGATGCTTCCTCTTGTCCATCAGTGTATTGACTCCCTCTCTCCAATAACTCATTGGTATATCTTTCAACATCTTCAATACTTGATTCAGTTTTCTATACCTCCGATTATTAGTAAATTGCCATTACCATTGCTAGCAAAATTTGTGTTGTTACCATTAGCATACTTGTTTTCCTCTTCATTTTTGTCTTCTTAAAGCTTTCTATCCTTATGTGATATACTTGCAATTCCATTCCCATCTTCATACTTTTGCTGAGCACTATATTAACACATCCACTCCCTATCATGGTAACGCCACTCAGGAAAAAAAATACAAAAAGTGCTACAGAATTTTTTAGTACTGTGAACAATAAAACCATATCAATTACTTTTCAGGAGATATCACAGATTCAGATAGCTAAAAGAAACAATCACTGTCAAAAACCCTTAAATTTTGCTATATACGAGGGACATTCCATATTGATTTACACTTTTTTTTTTCACCCACTCTGTACCTCTATGCCTTGACAGATACATCCACTTTTTCAACATAGTCTCCATTAAACCACCAAAATTATGCCACAATGTGGCAACTTCTCTATGCCTTCCTCTAACAGCTTTTTTGTAGTCTGTCACACCCACATCAGAAAGGCTGCCTGCAGTTCCTGGAATTAAGTCAGGAAGTGGGTGTGGCAGCATCTGTAATCCCATCTTAGCAATGGAGGATTGTGGTTGCCCGTACTTTTGTGGGGACGAGCATTTTGCTTGCAGGAGCACAATTTCTGCACATTTTTCTGGCCATTTCTTTTGAATAGTACAATAGAAGCTCTGAAGAGGCACCACATATGCCTTGTTGTTAATGATGGTCTCTGCTTCCAGCCAGTCAATGAGGATAATTCCATCCTTGTCCAAAAAGACTGTGGTCATACATTTGCCTACTAGGGAGCTGTACAGAACTTCTTTGGTGGGAGGCTGACTTTATGCTTCCACAGCATTGATTGGGTTTTGGTCTCCAGCTTATGGTAGTGAGCCAAGTGTCGTCACCAGTCATGAGTTGGGCAATGAAGGAGATCACTGAACACATCCTTGCGCAGTAGTCTTTGTGCTGTATTTAGGGTTGGGAAGCCACCTGGCAAACACCTTCCCTATTTTAAAGTGTTTGTGCACTATGTAGTGCAAAGTGATACTGGCAAATCCTGCAGCTGCTTACAGTGCCAAGAACTTGATGTATCTGTTCTCCTTATTATGCCACTCCACTCTTGAAATGTTGACTGGCATTGTCACAGTCACTGGTTCCTTTCTCCATTGACATGTGGCCACGTTTCCAGCCATCCACTGAGGTGTATATGGTTTTTCATGACAGCGCACTCTCTCCACACACTGCCACCAATTACCTGTTAATATTTGCAGTGTTTACACCCTCCTTCCACAGAAACTACACCATCTAGTGCTGTCCTTGATGATCACACTCAATGTTGTCTGCTCACATAACGACAGCAGTTGGAGAAGTGTGCTTTACTTTGCAGGGTTTACACTTCTCTGTATCATCCTGCCACCTGTGGCCAGACAAAAGTCTACATACTTGTAACTGTAATGATTAGTCAAATGGCAAACCATGAATGATAAGATAAAATAAAGTGTAAATGGAATGCCCCTCATATTAATGGAATGAAAGTGTGTTATAATAATTTACGCCATGTTGAAATAATGCTACAGTTAGCATTCCTGAGGTATGAAGTTGAAGTGTACTAGCCAAGGTTACTGCAGTGACAATCGCTATATCTGGGTGTATGATTTTGTTACTACTTAAGCATTTTTTGTTTTATTTTGTACTACTGGTGTACTTACTACTGATCCAAAACAAATTAATTTTAATAAAAAAAAGAATACAACATATCAAATAAAGATGTTTTGATATACCACATAAATATGAAGAAGTTTGATTTCAGGTTTAGGAAATTTCTACATAATATATCCTGTATTTCTTTGATATGACATTTACTGGCACAAATATGAACATTTGTAAACTTTAGGATATAATATTTATTTATTGGTGTCTTTCCTCTGTGGAGAAGATCATAGTGAAACTAAAGAATCATCCATAATATTATTTAAATGTTTCACGAGATGTTGTCCAACCAAAGGATTAAAGTACTAAACTACATTTATGGTAGTTTAATAGTAAAATTTATAGTAAACATCTTTGATTATATGGATGTTGACAAAACACAAGTCTCTTACATTTCCCATCCACCTTACCGGAAGTTATACTTATTTGGACAGTTTATTTTAATCTACTCCACCACTTCAGTTCAAGTAAACAGGCTAACCCTGTTTTGGAGGGAGGTAGATATCATGCTCCAGGTTCAATTCTTGCCATCTTTATATTGAGATTAATTACTTTGTAATTTTTCCCCTTAGGGAGTATTTGAAACACAAACTCTTTCACATCACCAAATGAATTAATTAAATCAAGTAATATGAGATGAAATTCCTGAAATACCAGCTTGCAAGCATGTGTATAATGAAACATTGCTCCATGGCTGCATGAGCACTCAATCAGGATGGAGGACATTTGAAACAGGTAATTTTAAAAAAATAATTATTTTATAAATTTCTTAAAATGTCAGGCATTCAGCTCTCATTCATTACAACTGGAATAAACTTCATGTATATTGAAAAAAAAACGAAAAAAAAAACAGTACAAGTTTCAACATGGCAAAAGAGCCTTCACCCTACTCATTTTATCTGCACTATACATATACTGCAGATACTAATAAACTACAACAAAGGATGGTATAAGATGCTGTTGCAGGCTGTATTCCTAACAGGCAAATTATGTAATGAAAGATATCTGAATTAAATGTTATGTTTTACTAGGTGCATTCAAGTCCTAAGGTCTCTGATATCCCCCCCTAACAAATTACTTGCACAAAAAATTGAACCTTTTTTCATTTCTCAACATAATCTCCTTGCACACATAGCGATTTTTCACAATGTTGACATCATGATGCTATGGTCACTGCAAATGCTGCTTTGACCACTGAAAAATCAGTGATACAATAGCAGCACAATTGGAGAAATGTACAACTGTAGAGAGTATCCTTCATTGTTGGAAAAAGCCAAAAATTACTAGAAGCATGGTCAGGTGAGTAGGGAGCATGAGCAAATACTTCAAAGTTGTTTTCATGAAGAAATTCTTGCATATATTTGTCCAATGAGCAGGGGTGGTGAAAGAGCACATATGAAACCTTTTTCAGCTGTTTTTCTTGTAATACAGCAATGAGCTTCCATTTCAAAACATTTTTTTAAGATGCACCATAGTGCCCTTTGAAATGCAATGAGTGAGGATTACGCTGTTATTGTCCCAAAACATGGCCACCACCATTTTCTTGGCACTTGCACTCACCCAAAGTTTCTGTAGTGATGAGTCACTTAGCCTTCTTTGAACTGCTGCACCCACAAACATACCAGAAAGAATACCAACACATTATCCACATAGCCACCATGAATGGATACCAGAAAAAAACAATAGATAAGTAGATAAAAAAGTTTGAAAGACAGAAATACACCCAACAAAAAACTACTTTACTCAGACAACAAAAACTACAAACATATAGAAAGTTCACTTACCACCCTTGGACACATCATAAATTTCAAAGGATTTTCAAGAAATACATCATCACCCTGACTCCATGAAATAACCACAATATACAGAAACTATTATGCAACAGAACAAAAGATCCTATCCCCAACGATAAATCAGCTGGTATATATGAAATAGTTTGTAGTGACTGTAACTTGGTATACATAGGAATAACCAAAAGAAATCTTGAAATAAGACTTAAAGAGCATATGCGATGCATTTACCAAAAACAGACAGAAAAATCAGCAGTAGCACATAATTTCTGGTCTTCAAACCATGAAATCACTCCAAACATAAAACTCTTAAAACCGGTCAACAGCAGCAATGAATTGGACATCTGGGAAAAAGTACATATCGTCAAACACAGGAATCACCTAATGAATTTCGAACTACAGCCACCCATCAGCCTTGAGGTTCATCAACCCAGCACCAGAGAACACCACTAACCACACACATTCCCCAGACAATAACTGACAAAATCAGTTGGAAACATGCTGATGATGGGAGCAAACCATCCTCCCAAAACGCATTCAAAGTAAGAACCTTTTAGTGATGTAGTGTAATACCCTCCAACTCTCTTTATTTTAAAATAGACGAATCATGTAAGCAAATAGACAGTGGATGATCAATACATGGAAAACCAAGAGTTGTGTGTATTGAGACCGTAGATTAGCATAGGCAAACCAAGAAGTGAATCTATAGTGTAAACAGCCTAATATTTTCAAATGTTATTATTATAATTCTAAAGTGTATGTAATTTTGGGTACTGAGAAATAAATATTATTCATTCATTCAATATCAGCATATCACTTGGTTTCTGTGCATCATATACTGTTGCCATTTCTGTTACCATTCACAAAGAGTGCACACACCTTTGACTCAAACTGCAGGTTTCTTTCTGCTCCCAGTCCTAAGAAAAAGCAAATTTGAGACTGTAGAACTTGAATGCATGGGGCATTCCATGCAAATGGTAACATGGTAGACCAAAGAATATCTGCAGTGACTTCTTTATCATTAATATATGGAGTAAATACCAAAGTTCATTTACCTTGCTGCCCTCATGTCAAAGAACCATTTCATGTAATTGTTTATTCATAAAGTATTACATTTCATCAAAAGATAATAAACATAAAATTTATTTAATGCTTATAATTACCAACTATGTAATATAACCTACCAAAACTTTACTTTTTAAAATGGTTTTCTAACAAAATAATGTCAGATGTGTTAGTTTATACAGGGTGAGCCAAAAGACTCTGAACCGCCTGCGCGATGTTTTTCCTGTCCCCATCCTCGGTGCTCGTTGCCATCTGCCACTATCATAGAAAGGCGCAGATGAAGCCATACAACATTTTTAAAACTACTTTTAAAGGCTTTACTTACCAATTTTATAAAAGGAAATGCTGAAACTGTCCACCGTCGCCCGTACATTTTTGGCACCCCTTTAGGAAACTGTCCATCATGGAATCTTTGGGGGGAATTTTCCAAATGCTGACCAATGTCGTCTAATGTTTCTTCAGTAAGAACCGAACGCCGTCTTTTAGATTTCTTAGCCTGAACACTTCCTGTGGCCTGTTCATGGATTGTTGTACGGCCTGGAACTTTTACACCTGGAAATCTTTCTGCAAATCATACTTTCACTTGGCGAGCTGACCAAGTTAACGCATACGAATCATAAATACATGCTGTGCCATAGAAAACATATACTGAGCCATAATATACTTTGTGACTAAGTACAGGACAAAATAATAAATAAGTCGTAATAACTGAACTACATCACATCACCGTCAAGTCAATACTGCACTTCACACTGCAGAGCAAAACTACGACAGCGTGACTTTGTTTATAGAAGCAGTGCATTATCATGTTTTAATCATATTTCCACACACCCAGTGGAAAAACACCAGCAGCCGGTAATATTGTTCATAAAGTACCCCTCTGGGGTAATTAAAACATAAAGTGTACAAGACAAACCCACACACCCTGGAAAAATTAAAACAAAATATCCGCCAGGAAATTTATCAGCGTGAACTACGGCGAGTGATGGATAGTTTCCTAAAGAGGTGCCAAAAATGCATGGACAATGATGGTGGCCAATTTCAGCATCTCCTTTCGTAAAGTTGGTAAGTAAAGCCTTTAAAAGTAGTTTTAAAAATGTTATGGTTTTATCTGTGCCTTTCTATGATAGCAGCAGACGGCAATGAGCGCTGAGGATGCGGAGAGGAAAAACACTGCGCAGGCGGTTCGGAGTCTTTTGGCTCACTCTGTAATTTGCATTTGTTTACAAACTTAAAAAGATATATAACAAGAATAGTGATTATACCTTTGTTTATCTTTGGTTGCAGACTGGAAACCTGCAAAAATTGTTCATGACAACAGTAAACCAAGGAAGTAATACCCAGTATTTCTGTGTATGCTTTGTACTTCCATGGATCGACACAAAATATTTTTTCATCTCAAGGTATAAATAGCCTTATCTATAGCCACAGTATTTTCCATGGTTCAGAAATTATTTTAGGGATATTAAAACATCCATATTAATTTTATTTAGAAGCAAGTTTATTTAGCAAGTTTGATTGATTTGTTCATTCCATTTTAGTTTATTAATTAGGTATATATCCAAAAATTTAACTACTTTGGCATCTTCTATCTGGACATTATCAATTTCTACCAATTTTTGATCTTCAATAATATGTCTATTGTTCATAAACTCCATTATTTGTGTCTTTTTGTGTTTTTGTTTTCACATGCTGAAGGAATATTTTTGCTAAAGAAAAACAAAAGAACAAAATGGAATTCTGTATTTTTAATTATATTCATATTCATCTTAATACACCATAATATTCATTTACAGAATTAGGCTTCATCAAATATAACATATAATATATAAAAAATAGAAAATATATAACATTACAAGTATGCTATTTACAATGTTTGAATATTTACAAATGAAATTTTCATGGAACACAATTTACAGATGAATGACTTGCATTTCTCACAGTTGTTGTTTGAGTTATTGACGTGTTCAAGGAACTGCATTGTGCTGTAGAAGCAGTGTGAGGTTAAGCATTATTTTTACCATATGCTTGAACTGTTTACATTTAGGGTTGTATTTTTTTGTGATTGCATTATACAATAGGATTCCAGTGTGGAAAATTGACTGGTTCTTTTTTAGAGGTTCTGTTATTTTCTATATGGATTTGATTATAATTATGTGTAAAGTAGGTACGAATTATACCGTTAATATTAAATAGGTGTAAATTGTTTTACATAAAGCAGATTGTTTCCAGAATATTTATTTATTTATTGTGCTAAGAGATTTACAATTTGATTGTCTACTGAACTTTGACCCTGGCCACTCATTCTCTAGACATCACTACAGTTCATCTACATTTTACAATTTCCCGTCAATAAATTATGTTGCTTCAGTTTTTCACGTCCCGTTTCCACTTGTTTTTCAATTGTCACTTATTGATTATTTTATCATCACACATTCACCATAGTTTTCCATTCAAAGTAAGATACACTACCTCTTACTTTTCTCTATCCACTGTCCAAAGCCATTTATTTTTTACTTTACACAAAAACTGCCCAATGCTTCTAGCATCCCTGCACATCCCCCTTCAATCACTTCTTATTAAAAAATTCTTTCCTCCAATTTTCTGTTCCTTCGCACTTAAATACTATGTGATCAATGTCTTCATTACCACCACATATCGGACATTGGTTCTGAGGAATACCCTGTCTTAACCCTCTTAGCCTCCATGCTCCAGTTTTTACCCATGCAATAGATTCTCTCTTCTTTATTTACTATGTTTATATATTTTTCCCTACCCCATGTATTTTTCATTGACCTATAATAAACCAATGAGCTCTTTTCGGCAATCTCACTGAACATTTTTGTATTTCTATATCTTCCAGTCTTTTCCTTGCTTTTTCCAAAAAAATTTCATGTTATTTTCTCTCCTTCTCCACAAGTCTCCTAACCCATTTTTCTCCAAAATGTTCTGTAAATTACTTACCCATCCATCATTCATTAAACTATTCCCTTGGTATTCTATACATTGTCTTAACGCATTACTTTTTCCTAGATTTAAAGTTCTGAACCAAAATTTCAAAGCTCTTTCCATTACCTTCCCTTAGTCGCCACCCTGCCCATTTTTAATTGTGCTACCTGTCTTACAATTGCCTTCGGTAACCCTAGTATTTCTCTACAAAACATCTTGTGCACCTCATCTATACTTTCCCATCCTCTATCTAATCCCCATATTTCTATACCATACATCATTTTTGCCTTCACAACCATCTCATAAACTTTTTCCAGCCATTTAACATTTATATTAGGTACTCTATATTTGCAGCTTCTAATTGCTGCCATCGCCCCTTTACCTTTTGCCAGTGCAAACTTCTTTTCTTTCTCCCATTTATTACCTCCATCTATTTTTACTCCTAAATAAATACAGTCACGCACCACCCTGCAATCTTCATTCTCTCCCTTCCACTTTTTATATTTGCTTCATTTTCCCCCCTTTTTGAATACCACAATCTGTGTTTTCTCTTGATTCACTTTTAACCTCCATTCTTTACAATATACATCAATTGCTTGTAATGATTGTTTTAAACCATTTACTGTAATAGATCCTACCACTAGATCATCTACAAAAAGAAGTCCTTCCAAAATATAGTATATGCATAGTACTGTCAGTATTTCTAAGTCAATGAAGAAGGATCTACAATGTGTGGTCTTACTTACTTTTACAATGGTTCTTATTATCTTATCATTCTATCATCTTATTATCATTATTAATTCACTGTAAAATGTTTGTTCCATTCTGATGATATTTAATATGGAAACCTGACAATCAAAGTGGTCCACTTTGTAAACCATTTTGTACTTCTTATGTAAACCTATGCCTTAAGTTCTGTGTAAAACTAAATCACTACATCACATATATTGTACCATTAGCACCATGAAACAATGAAAATATGCTTAACTTCAAAAGCAAAGATAAAGCGCTGCATTAACAGAATAGAAATCCAAACCCTCTAAAAGAACAAAATTTATTTTTACAACAAACTAATTAATCATTTGAAGCCTAGAGCTGTCATTTTTAAATCTCTCATAATAGTAAACAAATAATGGACAATAATCACTTCATAAAGATGAGTTTAAACATGGAGGAGGTATAATTATTGGAAGATTATCACCTCCTCAATGCAATTAGTATTCTGTAATTGAACCATGATTAGTAGATATCTAAGGTAACTTTTAATGTTACATATTTATCCATGTCATGCTTCAGTCATATGAGTGAAATAGTCATCATGATCATTCTAGGCATTTTTAATCCTACTACTTTCCTGTAGTAAGTAAACAAAGCACTGCATTTCACACAATAATTTGATAGGAAGATGTCACCGAAAATATACCCTAAATCCAAAAAAAAATAATTTTTGGAGAAAGGTCCATGTGTGTGAACAGCATATCCCAAAAACGAAAAGTCAATTAAATGCCAAACTTTGTATTTAAGCTCATTTTCCAAGGATATGACACAAAGATTTTCAAAGAAAGTCCCACACCTCAAACTACCCTTTATATGGAAAAATATTCATTGTTTTTCACTTTTACAAAGATAGCTGTACCATATGTTTAAGATGACAAATAAAATATACCTTGAACTTCCTGCACATAACCTGTGAAATCCTTTTCATTCTGAGTGACCTTTGCATAATTGGTAAACTGTGGGAAATAGCAAAATTTTAGTACACAAAAAAATGTAGATCTTGTAAAGCACATGCTTTATTAAAAAAAAATTGTTGTGCCATTAACCATTTGCAAATATTCTTTTTGTTGACTTGAATGTTCAAATACTTACAGTTTTTTAAAATGCTTTGTTGCTGTTTTCTTGTGGTCGTGCAAGGAGCATGGAATTTCAAAGCCATCAAAGAGTAATTCACTTTTTAAAAATATGACAATTACTTTAACTTACCATATCATTCTTATACCTACAGAGAATGTGAAGGTTTATCCGAATTAACATGTAGATAAAAGAATAAGGTTTTATAAGAATATGTTGCTGAAGAGTGAGTAGACAAAGTTATGTGAATACAATGCATCAGCTTTTTACTTACTTTAACAGGTACCTAGTAAGTAGAGAAGGTATTGCATTACACCCAAAAAATTTGGTTTGGGTGAAATGCATGAAATGCATTTTTGAATAATAATAATAATAATAATAATAATAATAATAATAATAATAATAATAATAATAATAATAATAATAATAATAATAATAAATAAAAATAATAAAAACCAGAATTTTTGGAAAAGGATGTGTGCATGTGTGTCTGTGAATAGCATAATGCAAAAACAAAAACAAAAACTTGTATTAATAAGAAACTTAGTATTTAAGTTCACCATCTTTCAAAGATGCAACACGATTTATAAGAAAATCCCCCAAACTACCCTTTACATGGCAAATATTTCAAAATTTTTTATTTTCTCAAAATGGCTCTAACCATTGTGATTAATGTGAGATTAAGATATTTACATGACAATAAAATGTACATCCTGAATTTTCTGGAAATACGATATGAAGTCCTCTTTTGTATAATTTTGTATAATGGTAATTGTTAACAGGCAGACAAAAACTTACTATAGAGAAAATGTAGATCCCTTTAAAACACACAATTTATTTCAAATAACTGTTTTGTGACATTAGCCATTTCCGAGACATCTATTATTGTTTTGAATTTTTCAATATTCTTGTCATTTTTACTTTCTCTACTACGTGTAGTAAGTAGGGGAAGTATTGTATTCCACCCAAAAATTCGACACCGAGATTTCACCGGAAATACATGTATTGAGGCCACCTGAATCCAAAAAAAGCATTTTTTGGAAACATGTCCATGTGTGTGTGTGTGTGTGTGTGTGTATGTGTGTGTGTGTGTGTGTGTGTGTGCATGTGCGTGTGCATGTGCATGTGTGCGTGTGCGCGTGTGTGTGTGAACAGCATAACTTAGAAACAAACATTCGGATAAACACCAAAGTTCAGTATCTTCCAGAGATGCGACACGAAGGTTTTCAAGAAAATCCCCCTACCCCAGATTACCCTTTACATGGAACTTTTTTCGAAAATTTTAATTTTCTCAAAAATGGCTCTAATGATTTTGATTAAAATAAGATATGTTTAAGATATTTTCATGAAAAATGAAATGTATATCTCGAATTTTCTAGGAATGTCTCCAAAAGTATTCTTCATTGTGAACGATTTTTGCATAACTGGTAAACCATAAGAGATAGACAAAATTTTACTACACAAAAAATGTAGATCGTATTAAAATACACAATTTATGTCATATACATATTTTTTGTTGAGTGAACCCTTTTCGAGATATTGCTTGTTATTCCCTTAAATTTTCCAATACTTGTACTTTTTCTCAAATTCATTATTCATTTTTTTTGTCCTGGTAATGCAAAGAGAATGGAATACTCCACATAGCAACCAGCTCTGAAAATATTTGACTATCACTTAAAGCCTACCAATTTCCCTTGCATCTACAAGAAAATTAGCAATAAGACTAACATCTTGATATCTCGATTAACATGAAGCATATGGAGAATAAGCGTTTGTAAAAATAGTTTGTACAAGAGTAGAGAAAGTCATGTGAGTGTAACATTTCAAAGTGCTTTCACTATTCAGTGGTTTCTCATGATGTCATGGAAAGAGTACAGAATTTCAAGGCCAGCACTTGCTTTTAAACATCTGACCATCAATTCTGTATCCCGTATCTAATGGCACAGCATGACTTTTGATTTGAGGAAAACAATTAATAAATGTTTGCAAAGTTAATATAAAGATGATGAAGAATTTTTACATGAACAAGTAAGTTCTCAGGAAGTAAAAGTTTTCTATGTTAAAAATATTAACTCATTTTTACTTTCTCTGCTACATATAGTAAGTAGGGGAAGTATTGCATTCCACCCAAAAATTTGATACCGAGATTTCACCGGAAATATATGTTTTGAGGCCCCCTGAATCCAAAAAAAAAGCATTCTTGGAAACGTGCGTGTGCGTGCGCACGTGCGAGAGAGAGAGAGAACAATATAACTCAGAAACGAATAGTCGGATAAACACCAAACTTGGTATTTAGGTTCAGTATCTTCTAGAGATGCGACACGAAGGTTTTCAAGAAAATTACCCCACCCCAGATTACCCTTTACATGGAACATGCTTAGAAAATTTTAATTTTTGAAATGTATATCTCGAATTTACTGGGAATGTTTCCAAAATTATTCTTCATTGTGAACGACTTTTGCATAACTGGTAAACCATAAGAGATGGACAAAGTTTTACTACACAAAAAATGTAGATCGCCTTAAAATACACAATTATGTCATATACATTTTTTTGTTGAGTGAACCATTTTCGAGATATTACTTGTTATTCCCTTAAATTTTCAAATACTTATACTTTTTCTCAAATGTGAATTTGTTATTCATTTTTTTTTTTTTTTTGTCCTGGTAATGCAAAGAGAATGGAATACTCCACATAGCAACCAGCTCTTAAAATATTTGACTATCGCTTAAAGCCTACCAATTCCCCTTGCATCTACAAGAAAATTAGCAAATAAGGTTAACATCTCGATTAACATGAAGCATATGGAGAATAAGCGTTTGTAAAAATAGTTTGTACAAGAGTAGAGAAAGTCATGTGAGTGTAACACATCAGACTTTTTTATAATGCAGCTCAATTCTTTGATTTTTCTTTGCAAATAGGTTGATAATATCATCCTGAAACCTCTCTGTAAGCTGCATTTTGACTAGCGGGTACTTCTCAATATTTCTCAGTGCAAGGGATGATAATCTAATTTGGCTCTGGAAGTTGCTCAAATAGTTATTTATTCTTTTTAAAGTGGAAAATGACCCTTCATTTGCCACTAGTTGCTGGTATACTTAATATACTTAATAAACTCAGAAAGCTATGATGTTTGTGGGATAACAGATGTCAGCTCTAGTTTTTGCATGCACTGGTATAAGTGATACACTGTATTTCAACATATCTGGATACAAATAGATTGCTGCAAGCTGACTTTTCAAAGCTACAAAATCAAAGAAAGCTCTGTAATTATCTTTTAAACACGAAGACATTCTTTCATGATAGTTTATGATCATGAAAATACTTTTAATCAAGGAAAGTAAAAAATCAAAGTTTTGAGTCCTCTGAAAATCATTTGGAAGGCTTTACAGTGAACTGTATCAATGCCCTCATTATATAGCTATCTGTAGGAACATTTTCTTTCTTCCCCTCTCATTGAGTCAAAACAAATTCTTTGATATGTGATGAGCAATCAGAATAAGTGGTATCTTCCATTTTTGTCCACAGCTGATATAAACTGTCCCTCAAACATTGGAGGTAGTCTTTAAATTGCTCAATTTCTTTAGTGCTAAATGCTACATTAAATCTTTTGGTCTGGAGGATCTTAAAGAGAGAATGAGAAAAAATCACAAAACAAATTTCCAGTACAAAATTGAAATAAAAATTGCTTAAAAGCAAAAGAAGACCACAAACAGAAGAAATTGTTTCTATACCCCATTCATTTGGATTTTCAATAATAGAAATAAAAGGCTTTCAATCCCATTTTTATATTCGTGGACAATTTCAATAGGTGGCTTTGATACTGCCAATGAGTTGGTGACATGGATGAAAATCTTTTCTTAAGATGCTGTCAAAAGTCTCTGTTCTCTTAATGGACTTTGAAAGAAAGATTCCAAAGCTAGGAAGAGTGGCAAGGAAAACCCTTACTTCCTTAATTAAATTGGTAGACTAGAAAGTACTAGGTTTAATTTAGTGCATAATGGTGGGAAAATATGGAATTTTTATAATACTCTTGATTTTTTGCTTGCAGCACCATAATAGGTCTGTGTCACAAATTTAGAATAAGATTAATGCTTGCTTACAGTCCAACAGCATGATTAAATAGAAAAGTAACAGAACAACTACCTCTCACATCTGTGAAGTGTAAAAATCATTCTTAAAAATTAAATTAAAGAGTTTTATTTATGGACACCTTTTAACTGCTATGGTTCTTAGTGTCCCATTCTACTTTGGGCATGAAAGACCAGAAATTTTGCTCAGAGACCTCTTTATCACATTTGAGGTTCTTGTACGTGCCTGTAAACCTATGAAATGGGATCCACAGCTTTACTTCCCTCGGAAAAAATCCATTGCCCTCCGCCGGATTTGAACACACAACCTCATAAACTAGATGTACCACTAGACCACGGAGAACAAACAAAAAAAAATCTGATGTGTTACACTCACATGACTTTCTCTATTCTTGTACAAACTATTTTTACAAACGCTTATTCTCCATCTACTTCATGTTAATTGAGATAAACATTTGCAGACTCTATCTTATTGCTAATTTTCTTGTAGATGTAAGGGGAATATATATTTACAAGGGCAATATAGAAATACAGTAGCCTTTAAGCACATAAATATCTCTTAATAGCTGGTTGCTAGGTGCAGCACCATTCGCTTTGCCACAGATTAATACTCTTTGAATATCCAAGACAAAAAAATGAATAACGAATTCCCATTTGAGAAAATAAGTATTGAAAAATTTAAGAGAATAACAAGCAATATCTCGAAAATAGTTCACTCAACAAAAAAATGTATATGACATAAATTGGGTATTTTAATGCGATATACACTTTTTGTATAGTAAAATGTTGTCTATATCTTATGGTTTACCAGTTATGCAAAAGTTATTCACAATGAAGAATACTTTTGGAGACATTCCCAGAAAATTCAAGATATACATTTTACTTGCCATGAAAATATCTTAAACATATGATATTTTAATCAAAGTCGTTAGAGCCATTTTTGAGAAAATTAAACTTTTCGAAAAATGTTCCATGTAAAGGGTAGTCTGGGGTGGGGGGATTTTCTTGAAAACCTTCGTGTCGCATCTCTGGAAGATACTGAACCTAAATACCAAGTTTGGTGTTTATCCGACTGTTCGTTTCTGAGTTATGCTGTTCACAGACCGACACACACACACATACAGACAGACACACAGACACACACACGGACATGTTTCCAAAAATGCTTTTTTTGGATTCAGGGGATCTCAAAACATGTATTTCTGGTGAAATCTCGGTATCAAATTTTTGGGTGGAATACAATACTTCCCCTACTTACTATATGTAGTAGAGAAAGTAAAAATCATTCTTGAACCTCACCATCACTATCAGGATTAAAGCCATAAAATTAGCATAGAAAATTTCCTTTTTTATTTCAAGGATCATTAATTTAGAAACAGCTTACACTAACTCATTTTGTATATCAGGAGAAGAACCTTGAAATGAACGTGATGACTAAATGATTACACAGCTCCAAATCATTGCAGCTTTGAGAAGTGCATTGTAA
Source organism: Deroplatys truncata (assembly GCA_030765065.1). Taxonomy (NCBI): domain Eukaryota; kingdom Metazoa; phylum Arthropoda; class Insecta; order Mantodea; family Mantidae; genus Deroplatys; species Deroplatys truncata. Next base: position 215,963,937 of record CM060978.1, read on the forward strand.
TTGCCTCTATTGGGAAATGAGTTGCTTTTATCATGGCCTTGTGTCCCTAAAAAGCAGACTACGGTGATTAAATGTCCGACAAATTTCATATTTTGCCTTAGTAATTCGTTGTGCTTTTAAATCACAATTTCACAATGACTGCTGAGAGTGAATTAAATTTTGTATTATTCTTGCCAAATAACTTAAATTCTTTAAAACAAACAATATGATTAGTTGGTTTCCTATGTCGTTTGTCTGCCTTATAAATGTTATTTAGATCATCATATCTAGTACTATTAAATACGTGTCTTTCTTTGGAAAATAGTACATATTCCAACAGTACATTTTGTTAAGTTTTTTACATATGCACAACCAAGGAATTCCCTCATACAAATTCATATTAAAATGCTTAATACATCTCTTTATTTTTGTTTGCAAGTTGAGACAAAGCTTCAAGGAATCACTCTCTGTTAGCTGAAGTTTATTGCTGTATGTCATTGTACTAAATGGTGTTTGTAAAGGTTTCTCAATGACAGTATGACGATTACACAATGATTCTGCCATACCAATGTCTATGAAGATTACACTAGTAAACCAAAGAACTATTTAATTGTTTATTTGATAACTGCTCACCACTTCATTACTATAGAAACACTGGCTCATATGTCTGCTGTTTGTCAGTCAGGCTATCATTGATCACTGAGTGAAGACAACAAGACAAGCAGCCGTTCTGAAATTCTCATCCCATCCCTTAGAGAAAAGTTCATTCCCCCAAAAAATTTCCAAGGTTGACCCTAGAAGCAGCTTTCCCTTTACATACCTCGCTGTAGTATCCACAGAAAGAAAACTACTTCCACCTCCCTCTCCCTCCCCTCTCCCTCCCCTCTCCCTCCCCTCTCCCTCCCCCTCTCTCCCTCCCTCTCCCACTCTCTCCCCCTCCCCTCTCCCCCTTCCCCCTCCCTCTCCCCCTCTCTCCCTCTCTCTTACTAACCCATAGTGAGTAATAGGAAAGTTGGAAGCTAACATCTCAGACAGTGCACAAGCTCAAATTTGATGTCCAGATGTTGTACATAGGCGGCGCCGTGGCCGAGTGGTTAGACCGCTCGCCTCCCATCTAGGCGGCCCGGGTTCAATCCCAGGGACCTGCATGTGGGATTTGTGGTGGACGAAGTGGCGTCTGGGCGGGTTTTCTCCGGGTTCTCCGGTTTCCCCCGCCATTCATTCCACCAACTGCTCCATCATCACCTTTCCTTTCATCCATTTCACCAACATTTCGTTTCATCTACTTCCTTCATCCCATACCAGGCATCGGGCTGATCACCCATCCTGGATGCTCTGTCTGATCCATGAATGTCTGCTCCTCGACGGGCCTGTGACCCCAGGCACCCGCATGTAAGTCCTGGGAGGTGTAAGTCCTACATAAGAGCAGGGTAAACAGATAATGAATGAATGAATGAATGAATGAATGAATGAATGAATGTTGTACATATAGCACACATTATGAAATATGAAGAATATGTTTATCTACTTGCATTCATTTGCCACTTGCTGAGCATATCATTAAACGTTTTATTGAGAATTCCCCACATCCATTGTCACTATGCCCCTGCCTGTATCTCCCTTGTACCTACAATGAAATGTATAATGAAGATATTTCCTCAGGTTTATCTGAATTACCATGAAGTAGATAGAAAAATAATCTTTAATAAGAATAGTTTGTAGAAGCTATATAAAAATAAATAATAGTGGGTAGAGAAAATCACGAGAATGTAACATATAAAATTTAAAAAATTGAAATGAAAATATGAAGTATTATTTGTGATGAGGAAAATGCCTTGAAAGTAACCTTATACCCTTATAAGGTGCCTGCATGCATACATGCACATACACAACTCAACCACCCACATACACATTCTAAAAGTTACTTTTTAGGGACCTCAAAATGAATATTTCTGGTGAAATTGCGATACCGTATTTCTGTGTCAAATAAAATATTTTCTCTCTCATAGATTATCATAAAAAGTGAAAATTGCTTATATTTATTTGAGCAGGTTCTGGAAAATAAGGTTTCAATTTAAAGATTTTAAATACCTATGTATGAAACCGTTGTTCCTAGCAGCCATTAGTTGCTATATTCAGAAGTTAATAGTTATTTATAATTTTTAAAAATGCATATACAGGGAGGTTATTCGGATTGCAGGCTGAGAATGCTGCTGCATTTTGCAGGACTGAGGGTAGTGACAGAAAAGAGAGAGAGACAGCATCTCCATGCATAAAGCAATAGGTTTTTATTGAAAATATAAAATGATATTTAAAAAGCAGGATAATATTCAGTATGTGAGTAGGTACCACTTTTTCTATTAACATGGAACACACAAAACTTACAAGGTCATCTTTATTGCTTTAATAGCATGATTACACATAATGAACACTAATGTACTTTGTAGTTAAGTGACATTTCTGAAATATATTGTCAGTTTTGTTCCATTTTCACTAGTTACACAAATTGGACATCACACACATTTCAACCAAGGCATTCATGGGAGCATTGCCAACATTGCAATGTTGAGGACCCTAAGCCGCAAAGCATAGCTGAGGGATGTCTTTTAGAAGCACAGGAGTGGAGCAGTTGCTGCCAAATGACTGAACTGTGTAGCAACAACAGGACATAGCTGTAGGATCTGCATGACTAAACTCGAATTATTCACTTTAGCTACATTTTCATTGCTTAGCGACATTCCTTTAGCCACTTTATTTTTAATGTTGGCAGTAACTCCAGACAAAATGTCGATTGTGGCCACTATATAAGAATGGTTGCTAAGAAGGGTTGAGAGATGGGTCCAATGATTTTGATCAAGCAACAACTCCATGCATTATTTAACAACTCGGCATACTACACAATCAACTCTCCATATAGAAAAACCCCATTTCATAAGTATCTTAAAATTCTATAGCTCCTACCCACATACTGTATAATATAAAAAAAGCATAAAATGATACTGAAAACCAATAATAAAGATAACCACTAACCTGTGCATTATGATATAATACATTTCTTGCATCTGTATATGAAATTCCCGTGAAGATCCATTAGTTCTGGCAATTATCCTGAATTCTTTTTTGAGATCTCTGTAGGCAGGAAATTCTTATACACTTCGTGCATGCACACGCGCGCGCGCATTTTTTTTCCCCCCATAAATAAAAATTATAGGGTCTCAGATCAAGGTTATGAGTGGGCCATAACTTAGTACTGATAATTCCATACTCAAAATCCTCCTTAATCAATCTGTTTGTAAACAGTGTGAGCAGTAGCCCAAATTAATCCCTCTGCTGACTTCCAAATGAAAGTCATTTTAAAATTTTCAGCATGAAATGACATTAAATTACAACCTTATAAAATGATAGTAGTCCATAAATTGGAACATCATGTAACTAGTTACCACCACCAGCATTAATGCAGTCAGTAGACTCTCACAAGAGCATCAGACACTTTCATTATGAGAGCTGTCCAGAAAGTAACCTCCATTTTGAAATAAATATACATGCAAAAGTTTTATTACATACATCTAAAAACAACAGTTTTTCTCTATTTTTCTACATAGTCTCCGAAAATATTCAAGCACTGTCACACCTTTTTACAGTCTTTGAAATACTCTCTGCATAAACTTCTGCCACCTGTGAAGTAAGCCAACCTATCATGGTATTTTGAAGCTCTTCATCATTGCTGAAGTGCTGAGCTGCAAGCCACATTTTCATGTACGGGAAAGATAGAAGATGCTAGGGGCCAAGACCGGGCTGTACGGGAGATGTTCAAAAATGTCTCATTTGAAACTGGCCAAAAGTTCATTTGTGTTGTTTGCTGTGTGAAGGCAAGTGTTGTCATACAAAAACACAACACCAGATGTCAGAAGACCACAACGCTTTTTTGGATTGCTCTTCTTAGCCTTTTCACACTTCACACGCACTTCATACTTGGCAGAATTTGTTATTTCAGCGCTCATGTTGTTAGGTTATAACTAGCAAACACGTGACAGTACGATGCTCCACCTTGCACAGCTAGAAGCGTACTGAGCCATTGCGTACACTGATGTGGAATTGACAGCGCTACCTCTACTACTACTCGTGCTATGCATGAACGGTCTGGACAGCCCTTATATCTATACAATTACAATACAATGAAGTTATTTACAAAATAATTAATTTATAATAAAAAAGGACACTCTTATCTGTAGTATCAATCAGATTACAATAATACCATAAGTTATTTACAAAATAATATTTCTATAATAATATTTACCTACCTACCCACTGACCAACTGATTCATCCGCTGATCCACCCACCCACCAGCCCACCCTTCCACCCACCCACCTACCCACCCACCCACCCACCCACCTACCTACTTACACATATCCATTATAATTCAGTAGTATAACATAAGTATTTCTCTCTTAGGAATAATTTTAGAACAGGTTTAAGTTTTGAGTCTATGGTATTCTTAATCGCCAACAGTAATTTATTATACAATGTTGCTCCTGTTTTATACAGGTCCTTATTGGTGGCTGAGTTCATTTGCAAAACAATCAATATTGTTGTGCTGAAAAATGTGACCATGTGCATGATGTCCTGCTCCATCCTGAAAATAAATTGTTGTGTTATGTGACCTGAACATATACAGAATAATAGGTTCATTTGTTTAAGTTACTATCAATGGTCAAAGATATTGAAGTGGAAAATTAAAACCATTTTTCAAACACTTAATGAACAATAAATTTCAGCAATCATTCTTTCAACAGGACTGCTATTGCTCACACTTCTTAAAAATGTATAACATCATCCGGCTCCACAAAAGAGATACAGTACAGAAAAGTTACTTTGCAAAAACGTAAAAAGACAAAAAAGCTAAAATAAAGATACAAAAAGGTGTTCAAAATAAACTGTTCAGAATACAACAAAATCTATAAAGGCAAGATGAAAAGAAATCTGGAAACCAGATTCAAAGGACATATGAGATGCATAAAATATAAGCAAACACAGAAATCTGCAGTGTCACACCACTTCTGGTCAACCAACCACAACATTTCAGCAAACATAATGTTACTAATACCTGTCAAATATACATCAGAAGTGGTCACTTGGGAGAAAATCTTCATTATAATATACAATGATCAACTGATTTACCACACTAAACTCCTTTGAAAGTTGCTGCAAAAGACCATCACTACCAACAACCATAATATCAGCTCCACTAAGAATCAGTCAGATGCTTGCTGAGGGTGAGGGCAAATACTCCCAAAACGTATGTGTGTGAGTGCATACATGCGTGCGTATGCATGTGTGTGTGCATGCGTGCCTTTTTTCACCATTGGAAATTTTATAATTTCATGACTTCATCAAGAGTATATTACATAAAGAAATGTTGTGGTTAAAAGTTGCTATATACATAGGAGAAAAGAATCTGAATAGCAAACCATAATATAACTTTCAATATAAGATGATTAAAACATAAAGATTACAATGGTTACAACACTTCAACATGCAATAAGTAAAACAACACAAGAAATACATATACAGTCTTTGATAGTAAATATATACATATGTAAAATAACAATGTTATAATATGTTTCGCATACAACAGACCAGCATTAATGATACAGAACATTTCTATTGCTCTTTCTATTGCTATTTCTATTGTGAGCGAGAATACTTACACGAGATATGCTGCTTGTTTGAGAGCAGAAGGTCAACATTTCCAGCATCTATTATAAGGTAAGGATTTTAGTCCTTCTCTGCCAGTGTAATTTCCCTGGCAACTGCCGGTAGTCTTGTGCAGTAGAGAGAGGTCACGGGTGGGTTCAAATATAATTTAACTACCCTATATTATATTTATGATATTCAGAGTTTTTTTTAAAGCTGCTTATATTGTCATGGAGAAAACATACAGTATTTAAAATGAACATGTGTGATACTGGCAGTATTTTGAGCTCTTTGAAGATGTATCTGCTCCCTGTTCAATTAGGTACTTGTTTTATAATGTTGATTATTCTTTTTTGAAGCCTTAACACAGAAGAGATTTTGGTTGACATTCCCCATGTTATAATGCCATATGAAATTGAGTGGACATAGTCTTAATAAGGTGACATCAGTACTTCTACTGGTGTCACCTTATTTAGAACTCTCAAATGCATAGCATAAAGTGCTTAGCTTGTGTACTAAATACTGAATATGGCTTTCCCAAGTAAGATTTGAGTCCACCAGAATAACTAGAATTTAGTGGTCACTGTTTCTTTAATTTGGACTCCATTCAGTGTTATTGTGACAGGATCCTGTAAAGTTTGGTGACTGAAGCATAGATATACAGCTTTGTCAACATTTAATTTCAATTTATTCTTTGCAAGCCACTGCTAGTTCAATTGAAGTTTTGTTTATTGTAGATTGCAACTGATTTTGTTTAATATTATTAACAATCATATTTGTGTCATCTGCAAACAAGACTGTTTGACTTGAGTCATGTTAGCAGTGAGATCATTTATATACCTGAGGAAAAGGATTGACCCCAGAATGGATCACCACAACTAATGGTTGTAATGTTTGACCTTGAGGGTTCTACTTCAACAAATTGTTGTCTGTTGCTTAAATATAATCTGAACCAATTTTCTGCTACACCTCTTATGCCAAATTAGTTTAACTTTTTAAGTAAAATATTATGATCTACATTGTCAAATACTTTACTGAGATCAAGAAACAATCCTACCGTGTGCTCCCTGTTATCTTTGGCATTCAATATAGACTCTATGAAGGAATATAGAGTGCTGTTTATATCCCTATTCTTTCAAAACCCATTTTGAGAGTTTGATAGCACATTGCATGATTCCAGAAATCAATTTAATCTGGTATACATGACAATTTCTAAAATTTTGGAAATTACAGATAGAAGGGCCCTAAAATTTCCTATACCTACTCTGTTTATCACCTTTTTACTTTCTCTACTACGTATAGTAAGTAGGGGAAGTATTGCATTACACCCAAAAATTCGATACCGAGATTTCACCGGAAATACATGTTTTGAGACCTCCTGAATCCAAAAAAAGCATTTTTGGAAACATGTCCGTCTGTGTGTGTGTGTGTGTGTGTGTGTGTGTGTGTGTGTGTGTGTGTGTGTGTGTGTGTGTGTGTGTGTGTGTGTGTGTGTGTGTGTCTGTGAACAGCATAACTCAAAAACGAACAGTCGGATAAACACCAAACTTGGTATTTAGGTTCAGTATCTTCCAGAAATGCGACACGAAGGTTTTCAAGAAAATCCCCCCACCCCAGACTACCCTTTACATGGAACATTTTTCGAAAATTTTAATTTTCTCAAAAATGGCTCTAACGATTTTGATTAAAATATCATATGTTTAAGATAATGTCATGAGAAATGAAATGTATATCTCGAATTTTCTGGGAATGTCTCCAAAAGTATTCTTCATTGTGAACGAGTTTTGCATAACTGGTAAACCATAAGAGATAGACAAACTTTTACTACACAAAAAATGTAGATCTCGTTAAAATACACAACTTATGTCATATACATTTCTTTTGTTGAGTGAACCGTTTTCGAGATATTGCTTGTTATTCCCTTAAATTTTCCAATACTTATACTTTTTCTCAAATTCGTTATTCATTTTTTTATGTCCTGGACTTGCAAAGAGAATGGAATGCGCAACCAGCGTTAAAATATTTGACCATCGCTTAAAAGCTACCATATTCCCCTTGCATCTACAAGAAAATTAGCAATAAGATTAACATCTCGATATCTCCATTAACATAAAGCATATGGAGTATAGGCGTTTGTAAAAATAGATTGTACAAGAGTAGAGAAAGTCATGTGAGTGTAACACATCAGATTTTTTTATGTCCTGACATGCAAAGAGAATGGAATGCGCCACATAGCAACCAGCGTTAAAATATTTGACTATCGCTTAAAAGCTATCATATTCCCCTTGCATCTACAAGAAAATTACCAATAAGATTGACATCTCGATATCTCGATTAACATGAATCATATGGAGAATAGGCGTTTGTAAAATTAGATTGTACAAGAGTAGAGAAAGTCATGTGAATGTAACACATCAGATTTTTTTAACATATGACAATCTTTTGCTACTTTGAATGTTTTAGGAAATTTCCCTGTTTCCAGTGAAAGATTACATATTTCAACTAAATGTTCAGATATAAGATGGGCACATTCTTTTACAATAATATCTGATATTTCATCTGGACTGCAGGGCTTTTTGTTTCTTAATTTCTGAATTAGTTACTGGCCTTAAGAAGAATGTGGCATTATTTTCTGCTAACTCTTGCATTAATGGTACAACATTTGTACAGGTAGTCTGTGAGATTTTCTGATATCCTGGAAAAGAATCTGTTAAATGCTTCTGCAAATTATTTGAATCTTTTATCTTTTGCCCTTCTACAATAATTTTAAGGTTATTTTTAATAAGTCCCCGTCTCCTTCTTGACAATGTCCCATGTAGCTTTACGCTTGTTTTCAGAGCTGAGAATGTATTTTTTATTATCATAACGTTTTGACTTGTGTATTACTTTCTTCAGTATATAGCTCTATATATTTTATAGTAAAGTTTTAAATTGGGATTATATGAGTATTTACATCCTCTATGTAACATACTTTTCTTTCTACAAGATACTATAATACCTTTTGTAATCAAATCACACCTGCTTGACTCTTTTTAGTTTTATGTGACTTTAAAGTCTTTAACTGGGAATGCTGTCTTAAAATAATAGGTGACAATATTCAAGACTTTTGTGATTTCTCACCTACATTTTGTAAGTGCGCCATGATGTCCCAGTTTTCTTTTTATAACAAATATTTAAAGTATGTGTATTATCTTCATTGAGTATTCTCTTTGTTACAACTAAGTTATCTATGTAATCGGTTTGAACTTCTGTGTAAAAATAAATGAAGGTTGCATTGTGATCTCAAATTCCAATTTTTGTATTTTGTGTAGAATAGGTACTTATTTAAATTTTTGTTTATTATTATTTGATTGAGGCAACGTTGTGATGTAACCATTTTTTAGTAATTTAGTATTTATTGTGCTAAGAGTTTTACAAATTTGATTGTCTACTGCACTTTGACCCTGGTCACTCATTCAGTAGACAATCACTACAGTTTATTTACATTTTACAATTTCTTGTCAATAAATTATCTTGCTCTTTTTTTTCAGTTTTTTTTTTTTTCATGTCCCATTTCCACTTGTTTTTCACTTTCCATTTATTGATTACTTAACCATCACACATTCACTGTAGTTTTCCATTCAAAGTAAGATGCACTACCTCTTACTTTTCTCTTTCCACTGTCCAAAGCCATTTATTTTTTACTTTACACAAAAACTGCCCAATGTTTCTAGCGTCCTTACATATCATTTCAATCAAAAGTGTATTTCTATCCCCCTTCAACCACTTCTTATTAAAAAATTCTTTTCTTCAATTTTCTGTTCTTGGCACTTAAATACTATGTGTTCAATGTCTTCATTACCACCACATATCGGACAATGGTTCTGAGGAATACCCTGTCTTAGCCCTTTTAGCCTCCATGCTCCAGTTCTTAACCATGCAATAGATTCTCTCTCTTCTTTATTTACTATGTCTATAAGTTTTCCCTACCCCATGTATTTTTCATTGGCCTATAATAAACTAATGACCTCTTTTCAGCAATTTCACTGAACATGATTTGTATTTCTATATCTTCCAGTCTTTTCCTCGCCTTTTTCCAAAAAAATTTCAATTATTTTCTCTCCTCCATATATGTCCTAACTCATTTTTCTCCAAAATGTTCCGTAATTTACTTACCCATCCATCATTCATTAAGCTATTCTCTTGGTATTCAATACATTGTCTTAACACATTACTTTTTCCTAGATTTAAAGTTCTGAACCAAAATTTCAAAGCTCTTTCCGTTATCTTCCCCTTAGTTGCTACCCTGCCCATCTCTGATTGTGCTACCTGTCTTACAATTGACTTCGGTAGCCCTAGTATTTCTCTACAAAACATCCTGTGCACCACATGTATACTTTCCCATCCTCTATCTAATCCCCATATTTCTATACCATACATCATTTTTGCCTCCACAACCAGCTCATAAACTTTTTCCAGCCATTTAACATTTATATTAGGTACTCTATATTTGCAGCTTCTAATTGCTGCCATCGCCCCTTTACCTTTTGCCAATGCAAACTTCTTTTATTTCTCCCATTTATTACCTCCATCTATTTTTACTCCTAAATAGATACAGTCATGCACTACCCTGTAATCTTTATTCTCTCCCTTCCACTTTTCATATTTGCTTAATTTTCCCCCCTTTTTGAAAACCAGAATCTGTGTTTTCTCTTGATTCACTTTTAACCTCCATTCTTTACAATATACATCAATTGCTTGTAATGATTGGTTTAAACCACTTACTGTAATAGATCCTACCACTAGGTCATCTGCAAAAAGAAGTCCTGGGATTTGGATGTTGTTAATTACTGGTGCACAGTTATTATTCCTTCCAATTTCTAGTAAGACATCATCTATAAATGCATACAACTGTAACACAGGAACAGTGACTTCTAATTTCAGTTACTGTGTGCTCATAGACCTTTTCTGTATTTAAATAATTTGTGTGGGATTCTTCTTTGTGCATTAACCCAGAATTATTTTTTATGAAAATTGCAGTACCCCTATTTTTGCACTTACTTCTACAGAAAAAACTAGATAGTGTATAATTTTTTTATACAGCATGCTTTCATTTCATTTTCATTTAATCAATGCTCTCATAGGCACAAAACATCAACATCATTTGACTTATTATTTAAAAGTATTTCTAATTCAAGCAATTTATTTCTGAGACACTGCATGTTTTGATGCATTAATGATGTCATTTTAAGTTTTGAAGCTCTACCAGAAGTCCATACATATATAGAGTAAGTGGTTTATAAGTGATGTGGCTCAACATCAGTTCAAATTTAATAATTCAATTATCGTATGAATTGCATGGCTACCTGTAATCTAAGCTGAAAATGTTATTCCACCCTCATATCTATGAGAGGTGCTTACTACCATCTTTACCGTGATTCTTTGTATGAAAATTCTTTCAAAACAATGGAAACCAGCATAAAAAATTTGAGGAAATGTGGGCTTTTATGATCAGAATCAGAATTATAGATGTATTTTCTCCAATTATAGCCAAGCCATCACATAGCTTAACACATGCCAATTAAAATGCACATTGCAGTTGTGGATGAAACCTCTGGACTTCCAGAAGTCAATGGCTTCTCAGCTCATAAGTAACATATATTTACGGTTCATAATAATCTGCTACATAAAAAGTGCTTAACCATCACTATCAGGCATTTAATGCCCATATCACAGCAGCACATCACCTAATATTGATTTAAATCAGAGTGAGATTTAAACTAATGGGTGTTCATGAAAACACAATTTATTCCATTATTTTGCAAGACATTTAAGTGAAACAAAAACTTTATAATAATTGACTCTATAACCTGTAAGGAAATATGTATACCGCATAAATATTGGTTACTATTGTATTTTTACTTTCTCTGCCATGTGCATAGTAAGTAGAGAAGGTACAAGGGCAATACTGAAAATTTTTAGAATACCATGTTTCTAAAAACAAATAAAATTTGTTTATATTTGAAGCTGCATTCTACTGGTTTGCAAGTTGACTGCCATGTAATTTGTTTAATTTGCTAGTTTGTTAATCATCATCATTTAAAGATTTTGTGTTCACCCAAAGATGAATTTGACTGGAGAACATTTCAGGCTGTGATTGTTTACAATTTTAAATATTCATTAATGCCTAAACAATGTAAGATCAGCTTAGAAATGCCTTTGGCAAAGAAGCCCCATCTAAGGCAACAATTTACAGTTGGTACAACGAATTCAAAAGAGGTCGGTTTTTTTCTTAGTGATGAATTTCATGAAGGATGCCCAGGAATTGCTGTTACTGATGAAAATATTACCACTGTTCAAGCAATGCTTGAAGAAGGTCAACAGACATCTTATGAATTTATTCAGGCAACACTGGACATTGGTACAGAATGGAACAATTGGTACACAAATGTCTATTTACTGCAAATTTTTGAAAAAGTTTATGAAAAATGCCCAAAAGGAAAAATAATTTTATATCATGATAATGCATCGTCGCATACAGTAAAACTAACAACTTGAGTTTTTGGATGCCCTAGAGGTCAGCACCATGGACTGTCCACCATACAGCCCTAACCTAGCACGTTGTGATTTCTTTTTTTTTCTTTTTTTTCCAAAACTTAAAGATAAAATGCATGGAATCACTTTTTCATCATCAGATGAAATCTGATGTGCTACACTCACATGACTTTCTCTACTCTTGTACAAACTATTTCTACAAACGCTTACTCTCCATATGCTTCATGTTAATCGAGATATCGATATGTCAATCTTATTGCTAATTTTCTTGTAGGTGCAAGGGGAATATGGTAGGTTTTAAGCGATAGTCAAATATTTTAAGAGATGGTTGCTATGTGGAGTATTCCATTCTCTTTGCATGTCCAGGACATAAAAAAGTGAATAACGAATTTGAGAAAAAGTATAAGTATTGGAAAATTTAAGGGAATAACAAGCAATATCTCGAAAACGGTTCACTCAACAAAAAATATGCATATAACATAAACTGTGTATTTTAACGCGATCTACATTTTTTGTGTAGTAAAATTTTGTCTATCTCTTAGGTTTACCAGTTATGCAAAAGTCGTTCAGAATGAAGAACACTTTTGGAGACATTCCCAGAAAATTCGAGATATACATTTCATTTGTCATGAAAACATCTTAAACATATGATATTTTAATCAAAATCGTTAGAGCCATTTTTGAGAAAATTAAAATTTTCGAAAAATGTTCCATGTAAAGGGTATCCTGGGGTGGGGGGATTTTCTTGAAAACCTTCGTGTCGCATCCCTGGAAGATACTGAACCTAAATACCAAGTTTGGTGTTTATCCGACTGTTCGTTTCTGAGTTATGCTGTTCACAGACACACAGACACACACACACACAGACACACACACGGACATGTTTCCAAAAATGCTTTTTTTGGATTCAGGGAGTCTCAAAACATGTATTTCCGGTGAAATCTCGGTATCGAATTTTTGGGTGGAATACAATACTTCCCCTACTTACTATACATAGTAGAGAAAGTAAAAATATGAGTATAAAGTGTTTGAAAATTCATACAATCAACACAAAACAAAAATATTTTGAAAATGGTTACTGCCACAAAAAAAGTATTTGACATTCATTTTATGTGACCTACATTTTTTGTGTAGTAAGTTTTGTCTGTCTCTTATAGTTTACCAATTACACAAAATTATGCAAAATTCATTCAGAATGAAGAAGTCTTTGCAGCTACTCACAGAAAATTAAAGATATGCATTTCCTTTGTCATGCAAATATCTTAAACATATGGAATTTAATCAAAATCATTAGAACAATCTTTGATAAATAATAAAATAACAAAAAGGTTTCTATGTAAAGGGTAGTTTTAGATGATATAATTTTCTTGAAAATGATTGTGTTGCATTCTTAGAAGATCTGAACATAAATGGCAAGTTTGGTATTTAACCAAATTTTCGTTTTTGAGTTTTTATTATGCTAAGAGTTTTACAATTTGATTGTCTACTGCACTTTGACCCTGGTCACTCATTCAGTAGACAATCACTACAGTTTATTTACATTTTACAATTTCCCATCAACGAATTCTGTAGACAATCACTACAGATTATTTACATTTTACAATTTCTTGTCAATAAATTATCTTGCTCTTTTTTTTCAGTTTTTTTTTTCATGTCCCATTTCCACTTGTTTTTCACTTTTCATTTATTGATTACTTAACCATCACACATTCACTATAGTTTTCCATTCAAAGTAAGATGCACTATCTCTTACTTTTCTCTTTCCACTTGATCATAGACAAGACACATGGACTTATAGAAACATACATATACATACAAATATGGACCTTTTTCTTTTTTTGGGTGGGGGGATTCAGGGGACCTCACAAATATATTTCCAGTGAAATCTCCTTTCAAATTTTTGGGTGGAATACATACTTTCTCCACTTAATCTAGGTGGCTGGAAGCAGTATTGTATTGTATTGTTTTATTGTGCTAAGAGATTTACAATTTGATTGTCTACTGAACTTTGACCCTGGCCACTTATTTTGTGGACAATCACTACAGTTTATCTACATTTTCACAATTTCCCGTCAATAAATTATCTTGCTTCAGTTTTTCACGTCCCATTTCCACTTGTTTTTCACTTGTCACTTATTGATTACTTTACCATCACACATTCACCATAGTTTTCCATTCAAATAAGATACACTACCTCTTACTTTTCTCTATCCACTGTCCAAATCCATTTATTTTTGACTTTACATACAAACTGTCCAATGCTCCTAGCGTCCTTGCACATCATTTCGATTATAAGTGTATTTCTATTCCCCTTCAACCACTTCTTTTTAATAAATTCTCTTCTCCAATTTTCTGTACCTTGGCACTTAAATACTTTGTGTTCAATGCCTTCATTACCACCACATATCGGACATTGGTTTTGAGGTTGTCTTAACCCTCTTAGTCTCCATGCTTCGGTTCTTACCCATGCAATAGATTCTCTTTCTTCTTTATTTACTATGTCTAAAAGGAATTTGATTATTTAGGAGTTATTCTAAGCAATAATGGTGGATGGGAAGCACATGATAGGAAGGTGGAGAGCAACCATGTCAGGATTAATAATATGAAAATATAAGTTGCCAGAAATGCTGCTCAGCTGTTTGGAGAGGATATAGGAAGTAAAAATGCTACATGCAGTGGAAATGTGGGGGTTGCAAAGTTTGGCAGTAAAATAGATCAGATCTATAGAATATTCTGCAAAGAATTACTGGGATTAACTAGGTCAATACCAAGAAGAGTGTCAGTGGTGGAATTAGCAAAAATAGGGAAGAAAGGCTTAGTCCTCAAAATCGTTTCGAAATATTGGTATAGGTGCTTACAAAGGGAAGATGAGAACTTACTAAAGATATGTATGGATCAGCAAAGGGCAACTTCAAACAAGAATAGTTATTGGGTAGGAAGAGCTATAGAGAGGATAGTTGGAGTTGTTTTATGTATTTGCACCAAATATGGACGTCAATTTGAAGTTGTCTTTATTACATAATAGTTACTGTTGTTATGTAATATGCTGCTACATATGAGAAGTAGATTTTTGAAGATGTATTTTTGTTGTTACGCTCTAAGTTTTAAAATATTATTTAACTTTGTTATTAAACTGCTTCTATAGATAGTATTTATGTTTGCCTCAGCTGCGTCAGTCGTACTTTAGAGACACGTTTCTCTTAATCAGGGCGTGGCACGGCAAGAATGTAGGCTTACACAGATTTTTAGTTTAAATTCACTTTATTAATCCTTGACACAAATTAAATAGCACTACGCTGATTTTAAGAGCTGTGGGATTCTTTAATTCAAAACTTGCACTTTGTTATCGCATAAACATATTTATGATTCACATGAATACGTAATATTTCTTTAGAGAACACATCTCCCATCCGGTCACTACCAAGGTCTGCAGGCAACTGAACATATTTCAACCATCAAAACCCGTAAGCTTCTGTATTTCAAGTCTCTGGTTGGCTAATCCTAGTCCAATAGAATACCTGCATTTAATTAAAGCTTTTTCTAGCTGTTGATTGGCTAATTTTTAAACTATCACAAAATTTACATTATCGTTGCTCTAATCATGACTAGTAGCATTTAAACTCTCAAACCCATTATTGCTTCAAGGTTACCTCATTGTTACCTCATTGTTAGCAACATTAAACTTATTATTCTCATAGCTCTTACATTATTAACGTAAATGTATTCACATAACATTACTAAACATGTTTACAATAATATAAGCTTATGCAATGACTGTTACATACATTTTTTTAAAAATTATTACATACATACTGCTTCAAGGCGGGCTGTTATTGAATTTACATATTATATAATTTAATTGAAATTATTCAAGTGTTAAAATACTGCCTCAGAACGAAGCATAGCCCATAAAAGACAATCAGGCTATAAATGTACTTAAGATACACAAGATGTGAGCAATTTTGCTGTAAGTAATATGTCAAGATATTTGTTTCTATGTCTATAAGTACAAATAAATACAACCAAAAAAACAAAAGGCATCCCTCCATCTATTACAAACGAATATTGAAGAAGCTAAAGAACGTTATGTAAAATAATTAAATTATGCCATATAGTTAATAAGAGTAGCCTATAAAAGCTTTTGGAATAGGTTTAATTTAAATTTGGAAAATGACAGGTACTAAATACAAGTGGTAGAGAAAGTATTGAAAATTATGAGTATCATATTTCTTATTTAAGCCCAGTATTTCAAGGATTATTCATTCTTCATTACGTATATCCAGCCATAGCTGATGACACGAGTCCATTGCTATTATTATGCTTCTTAAAGATGAGTTATTTTTATATGTTAAGCATATGTAACCTCTGAAATACTGCATCATTTAGGGTGGAGCTAATATATATTGAAGCTTATCAACTGAAGTTTGAAGTAATAAGAGACTGTAGAATATTTCTGTGACAGTTTACAGATGCATGGTTCAGTAGAACATGTTCTAAATTTTCTTCTTTGACTTGACACAGTGGACACATGGGTAAATTAGTTACGTTGAACTTGTATAGATATACCTATATTAGTTACTGTATGACCATTTTTTGCTCTAGATACAAATGTCTGCACATGTTGTGGAATGCACTGTTATACAGTCATTTTAAGTAATTTGGTTTCTTCAGAATTTTCTGTAATATTTTCCCATTTTCCAATGCCAACCATACAGTATTATGAGAAGTCTAGATTTATAGTTGCTGTTGCTTTATTTAGGGATATTGATCTTTTAGGTTGTGGGAATAATTTTGTAGCTGTTTTTGCAATTTTGTCTGCCATTTCATTGCCAAATATACCACAAAGGCTTGGAAACCATTGAAATATTATTTCAAGGATCTGCAGCATAAAATTCCCCTTACCCAAAACTATACTTTACATGGAAAAATGTTCATTATGTTTTATTTTCTTCAAAATGGCTCCAATGATTCTGATTAATATATAATGTATTTGAGATATTAATATAAAGAATAAAGTGTGTATATGGAGTTTTCATAAACAACTTGTGAAGTTCCTTTTCATTCTGATTGAATTTTACTAAGGGGAAGATAATGGAAAGAGCTTTGAAATTTTGGTTCAGAATTTTAAATCTAGGAAAAAGTAATGTGTTAAGACAATGTATTGAATACCAAGAGAATAGCTTAATGAATGATGGATGGCTAAGTAAATTACGGTATATTTTGGAGAAAAATGGGTTAGGAGATATATGGAGAAGGAGAGAAAATAACGTAAAACATTTTTGGAAAAAGGCAAGGAAAAGACTGGAAGATATAGAAATACAAATCATGTTCAGTGAGATTGCCGAAAAGAGCTCATTAGTTTATTATAGGCCAATGAAAAATACATGGGGTAGGGAAAAATATATAGACTTGGTAAATAAAGAAGAGAGAGAATCTATTGCATGGTTAAGAACCGGAGCATGGAGGCTAAGAGGGCTAAGACAGGGTATTCCTCAGAACCAATGTCCGATATGTGGTGGTAATGAAGACATTGAACACATAGTATTTAAGTGCAAAGGAACAGAAAATTGGAGAAAAGAATTTTTTAATAAGAAGTGGTTGAAGGGGGATAGAAATACACTTATAATTGAAATGATATGCAAGGACGCTAGAAGCATTGGACAGTTTTTGTGTAAAGTAAAAAATAAATGGCTTTGGACAGTGGAAAGAGAAAAGTAAGAGGTAGTGCATCTTACTTTGAATGGAAAACTATAGTGAATGTGTGATTGTTAAGTAATCAATAAATGAAAAGTGAAAATAAAAGTGGAAATGGGACATTAAAAAAAAAAACTGAAAAAAAAGAGCAAGATAATTTATTGACAAGAAATTGTAAAATGTAAATAAACTGTAGTGATTGCCTACTGAATAAGTGACCAGGGTCAAAATGCAGTAGACAATCAAATTTGTAAAACTCTTAGCACAATAAATAAACTTTTGTTTAGCTGGTAAACCGTAAGAGATAGATGGAAGCTTATTACAAATTTGCTAAAAGTTCTTTCATTTGTCATCCTTGCTCTCAGTAGCATTTGAAATGCATAATCTTTGCTGGTTAGTACTGTACATTATAAAAACAGTTCCCTATTCACCACAGAATCTTACTTACTCAAAGTAGCATAGCCACAGTTGCTGGAACATCTACCTTTGGTGCTCTGTGGAACAAAGGATTGTGGGTTTGAATACCACCATGGGCATGAGTATTTGTGTCTGTGAGTTTCCCATACTGGGTATAGATTAGATTGTTGGTAGAGTTTTGTTGACTTCACACATGTCAGCTGAAGAGGCTTATTGTGCAACCCCATTAGAAGGGATGCCTTCACTTTTTCCCCAAAATCTGTTCCCTGAACAAGTTGCAGTATCGTGGTTTCAATGTCAGCATCCTTCCTTGGTTGTAGAAAGAATAAGCTTCTTTCTTAACAGCAATGGACAGTCAAAAAGGATATGCAAGGTAATTTCCTCATCTTCTTTGCACATTCTACAAATGGGTTCATCCTTACATGGATGCTTCCTGAAGTGATCATGTTCAGAAATTAATGCAACTACTTTCCTTATTCCTATTCTATTCGGTATCAGGAGAGATGAGGAAAGAGTGGTGCATGGACCTAAGACCAGTTTTCTGGCTTGTCTTTATCCAGGAGGTTTGCCACCTGAGTTGGTGTGCTCCCTAATCCATGCTTTTACTGAGGTTTTGGCAGTACTGTACTGATTCCAACCATGGTTCAGGGCCAACAAAGGGTATCTCAGTACCCGTTTTAGTCAGCTGATCAGCTTTTTCATTTCCAAAGATGTCCTGATGCCCCAGCACCCGACGAAGTTTTAGCCTGTTGTGAGATGACAAGGCAATCAGGGCATTTAGGCATTCCCATACCAGTTTTGATTTTACCTGGTCTGAGGAGAGTGTTTTTAAAGCACTTTGACTGTCTGTAAGGATGGGAATTCCTTTACCATCTTAACCTTTCTCAAGACCTCTTAGAGCACAGCTCAGGACAGCAAATACTTCTGCCTAAAAGACTGTGCAATATTTCCCAAGACTTATACTATAATTTGTCCTTGGAGATAAGTCATATATACCTGTGCCTGATTGTGTCCCTATATGGGATCCATTTGTGTACTAAACAAGTTGATCACATCCTTTATTAGGAGTAATTCCTTCCATCCAGTCTTCTTGAGACCCAAGAGTCACCTTAAATGGAGGTGAACAATATTGGGGTTTCATTAGGTCAGACTGCACGCTCAATACTGGGATATCCAGAAAAATTAGGATAGAGGTGTGTCCAGTTTTTGAACAGCTACTTCTCCAGTTCCGTTTGCACTAACTGGTAGGCAGTAACCTTAGCCTTTGCTTGTAAATAAATATCCATGGGAGGGAGTCCTAGAAGGGTCTTCAGTGCAATGGTTGGAGTACTTCTGAAAGCCCCTGTAATACAAAGACATGATAGAATTAATTATTCTTCCACACAAGCCGTGTGTTGGACAGGGTTGGAAAGGTAGAATCAGGCAACTGAAAAATTCAATGCCATAGCCGTGGTTCAAATCCTGGCTATGGCATTGAATTTTTCAGTCGCCTTATTCTACCTTTCTAAAGACATGATAGTCTCTGTAGCTTGGTAAATTTACCTCCTACAGTAGTTTGTAGTGTTTTTGTCCACCAAATGATGGCACCATAACATAGCTGGGACCTAACCATTGTACATATAGCCAATGGCTAATGTGTGGCTTCTTGTCCCAGTTTGTTCCAATAGTGCATTTGGTAGTTACAAGCAACCACCTAGCTCTACAGAGAATAGCATCAATGTGTTTGTTTCAGGTCAGTTTCTTATTCAGTACATGACCTAGATATTTTACTAACTCTGAATATTCCAGGGGTGAATTGCCTAGTTTAAGATTTCCTATACCTAAATTCCTCCTGTTGGTAAAAGGAATAACAACTGTTTTGCTAGGATTGATGGATAAGCCTTCCTGCATGCACCAGTTGTGAATTTTTTCAGTCCATGGTTCATCATGTCTGAGACTGTATTGGAAAATTTCCCAAAAGTAACCAATGTCATGTCATTTGCATAGGCTTGTATATAATGTCCCTCCTGGGTCACAACTTTGAGTAGACCTCCACCATGAGAATCCAAAGTAAGGTGAGAGAACTTCCCCCCTGTGGGCAACCCCTCATGGCGATGATCCCCCTTCATTTCCCCAAGGAGGCCAGCTGTGATTTTCTGCTCTTGAGCATGGAGTTTATCCAAATACAGAGAGTGTCACTGACTCCATACTTCTGTGCAGCCAAAACCATAGATTCACAGTGGGTGTTATCAAAAGCATCCTCTATGTCCAGGAAAGCTCCTAGGGCTATTCCTTTTCAAGCTATTGAGTCCTCCATTCTAATAATAAGACTGTGCAGTGTTGTTATACAGGACTTTGATGGCTGGTAGGCATATTGATTTTGATGGAGGGGAGTATATCACAGTACCCTTCTTCAAATGCACCTTCTGATCATCTTTCCAAAGCCTTTAAAAGGAACGATGCAAGACTGATCAGTCAGTAAGCCTTAGCTTCAATGTAATTGTTGCACCCACGCTTTGGAACAAACACTACTCTGGTAGCTCTCCAGGCCAAGGGAGTGTAGCCAAAAGCTATATTGGCCTGGAAGAGGTTACAGAGGAGGATATAAAGTGAGTCAGGTCCCTTCTGCAGCAGTGCAGGAAAGATATTGTCTCCACCTGGCAATTTAAATGCATTAAGTTTATCAACTGCCCATTTAACACTATGAATTGTGACTATTTGATGTGCATCTTCCCAGTCCTTCTACGATGCTCTTGGTCTAGATTTTTACAGTGGTCTGTAAATTTGTAGGTTTCATCATTGTATTTACACCCACAACCTCAAAGAGGGCTTTGAGGGTTTCTTCAGCCAAACATGTAAAACCATCTGTAGGTTGGATATTGTTACTACAGGATTTATTGGACCATGGGCCAATGCTCTTTATAGCTTAACTGCCTCTGAAAGTTAGATATTTCCTGATAGAAGGTTTTCCAGGAAGATCGTTTGGCCTTACGTATACTTTTATTGTAGTCTATGAGGGCTGAATGATACTCCCTCCTGTTTCCAGTTCTTTTTGTTCTATTAAAGAGATCTCTTACTCTGCCTGTCCTATGTTCAAGGTCTTTAGTCCACCATGCCACTTTCTTGGATTTCATCTGCATTTGCATGGCAATACTTGACAACTATCATGATAGCTGTCAACTATAGCCTCTTGAATTGAATAGGCGACCTTGTCACTTCACCAAAAATCTAATCCATCAGTTTGCCTAATCCTACCTGAGAGATCCTGTATATAAGGCTCCCACCAGTTCTCCCGGGATTCCTGTAGAGACTAACTCTTTTAACTACGTTAACAGTAAAAGATAAGTAGTTATGATCTGAAATTGATGGTTCACCCAGGACCCTCCAATCAGTGATCAGAGTTGAATTATGGTCAGTACAAAAGTATGTCAATAACTTCCTGTCTTAATCGATTAGCAAAGTTAGGCATGTTACCAACATTTAAAATATATAAATTACTGGAGAGTAGAAAGTCTGAAATGTACTGACAACTTTTATTGATGTTTTTGCTGCCCCAGATTTCGTGATGAGAATTGGCATCACATCCAGAGACGGTTTGTTCCCTTCTCTGAGTACAGTATGCGACCAACTGCTCTAGCTCCCTAGTGGGTGGGTTGCTGCTATCAGAAGGGAGGTAGACAGAGCTTGTTGCTAGGCCTTTCTTCCCTCCTCCTGCATCAAGTTGATTTTCACTGTGGTAATACCACCAGAACACGAGATTTTAGAAGTGGTAAACATTGAAGAACAAGGATACAACTCCTGTTATAAGTGCTCTTGCTAAAAAGTATTAACTTGCCTTGACATTCACCTAGTCCTGAAATTGCCAGGAAGATCATTTGGCCTTACGTATACTTTTATTGTAGTCTATGAGGGCTGAATGATACTCCCTGCTGTTTCCAGTTCTTTTTCTCGTATTAAAGAAATGTCTTACTCTGCCTGTCCTATGTTCAAGGCTTTTAGTCCACCATGCCACTTTCTTGGATTTCATCTGCATTTGCATGGCAGTACTTGACAGCTATCATGACAGCTGTCAACTATGGCCTCTTGAATATTTATCCAGGGTTCATGAATCAGGCCTAGGTATATTCCTTCTTCATTGAAGGTTTTGCAGAAGGCAGTCAAAGCCACCTTCTTATGCTCCAGGTTGATCTGAAGGACCTTTAGGGCTATCCTTGACTAGAGTCATGATTGTAATTCTTCCAAGGCCCAAAAAGGCTCTGTCACCCAGATGTTTTATAGCCTTGTAGTTTCCCTGTTCTATGTCAGAGATTTGTTCTGAAAGAGCTTCCTCATCAAGAGAAGTGGTTGTTGATGTTATTGAAGGCTCACTAATGTGGTCCTCAGAAAACATTTCCATAAAAGTCCGACGAGAAGCTGGGGATTTGTGAAGTCTGCTCAGGCAGAGCCCCCCATGCCTGGTAAGGCTTATACTCTGGAGTTCGCCTGGTATTCAGAGGCCCCATTTAAGACACATTAGCCCTCTGTATCATGTGAATTGTGTATGTGAAATTCTTTATTTTCTCAAAAATGCCCCAAAATATTTTTATTTTTATTGTGCTAAGAGTTTTACAAATTTGATTGTCTACTGCATTTTGACCCTGGTCACTTATTCAGTAGACAATCACTACAGTTTATTTACATTTTACAATTTCTTGTCACTAAATTATCTGGCTCTTTTTTTCAGTTTTTTTTTTATGTCCCATTTCCACTTTTTTTCACTTTTCATTTATTGATTACTAACCATCACACATTCACTATAGTTTTCCATTCAAAGTAAGATGCACTACCTCTTACTTTTCTCTTTCCAATGTCCAAAGCCATTTATTTTTTACTTTACACAAAAACTGTCCAATGCTTCTAGCGTCCTTGCATATCATTTCAATTATAAGTGTATTTCTATCCCCCTTCAACCACTTCTTATTAAAAAATTCTTTTCTCCAATTTTCTGTTCCTTGGCACTTATATACTATGTGTTCAAACACACTCTCAGCATGGGTCGCACTGTACTTTAGGGTTGGGCTTATCGTAAGCCGCTTCTTCATCTGGCATCTCACCTGTGGCCACTCTGACATGAGTAACTTTTTCAGTACAGCCCACAGATTTGCAGATACATAGAAGACCCTGTCTCAGGTTCAAGGTCATGCGACTTCTGCAGGGTACTCGGTATAAGGGACAGCACAAAAGACTTGTAATGGTCAAGGTGTGAGGTCTCTGAATCCTCCAATAACCCTCAACATACTCTATTCTACTGCAAAGTATGCAGTTTGGAGACATATAGAGATGTTGATTTTATGAACCAAGGTGCATGAACAAAGGTGGGTGGGGAGAAAGCTACTGTACATACAGAGAGACAAACATAATATACCATCTCTTTCTTTCATTTTTTGCTCACTGTGTGCCTTAATGGATGAGGGGAAGGAGAGATTCACAAGGCTTGTTCTATTTGCCCTCCAAGTTTGAAGAGGGGAACAAACTATTCCTACCAGGCATGTACTGATCCACTATGCTTACAGTGTGCCAAGAAAATCTGTCCCAAATGTTCTCACCACAAAAGATTTAAGGGCTTAATTTAGTGCTGTTATAAATTTAATATTGTTTATTTTGCAGCATGTTTAAGATATCATTTAGTGTTTGTACCAAGATTTTTCTTTGTTTACAGCATAAGAAAGATACAAAATTCACTAAAAACAAAAGTTTCTAAAGAAAAGTATGTTGCCATTGTTGAAGTTTTTGGGACACTAGTGCCAATTAATTATGTTATTTTATCTAAATTAATTACTGCAATGTATTTCTTGACCCTCATAAAAACCTTGGTTTTGTAAAATAGGTTGCAATTGTAATAAGTGAGCAATATTAGACCTACGTTGATATTGTAATGAAAAGAAGCTAGAAACAGTGATGTGTATTGAATATTTATAAATAAATATTAGACCTATTTAAAGTCTATAGTAACATTGTTAATGTTGTTCAATAAATATATTCCAGTTCTAAATAAAGTATAGAGTCACAAGGAAAATATATTTTCAAAACAAAAATTTAAATAACATAAATTTTATGTGTAATTCTAGCCATCTGATAGACACCACAAAAAAAGTTGTGTCAAAGAAAAAGATTATACCAGTTAAGGGTTAAAGCTTAACTCCTTTTATGACATAAAGGCATAAGTATTTTGTTTTTTCCATGGATAATTTATATTATCAATAGGTAATGACGTATTAATTTTATAAATAAGTTAAGTTGTTTATTCCTGATAAAAACTGTATAAGGCTCAGTAATGTCAAGAGGTTTAATGAACTATGAACCAGCTGTGCTGTGCTTTTTCACTGGGCTTGTAGGAATGTGTTTCCCACCATTACTACAATCAAGGTCATGCTACTGAATGCTGGCTTTGCTCTGCTCTGCAGTATTGCATTGACTGTGAAGCTGTGAAGTTCAGTGTGAGTTGGTGTAATGCAGTTGTTACAAGTTATTGTGTCCTGTATTTGGTCATAGTTATGGCTTAGTATATGTTCACTATTGTACAGAGAGAGCCAAAAAAACTATGAACCGGCTGCGCAATGTTTTTCCTGTCAATGTTCTCAGCGCTTGTTGCCGTCTGCCGCTATCGTAGAAAGTTGCGGATGAAACCATATAACATTTTTAAAACTACTTTTAAAGGCTTTACTTATCAACTTTATGAAAGGAGATACTGAAACTGGCCACCGTTGTTGTCCATAGATTTTTGGCACCTCTTTAGGAAACTATCCATCACTTCCCTTAGTTCTCATTGAGAAATACTGGCAATTTCCTGGCGGATATTTTCTTTTAATTCTTCCAAGATGTGTGGGTTTGTCTTGTACACTTTGTTTTAAGTTACCCCAGAGATAGAAATCACAGGAGTTTAGATGAATGAATCTCTACTAATAATTCTATCCTGAAACACACTTTCATAAAGTTGGTAAGCAAAGCCTTTAAAAGTAGTTTTAAAAATGTTGCATGGTTTCATCTGCACCTTTCTATGATAGCGGCAGACGGCAACGAGTGCCGAGGACACGGACAGGAAAAACACTGCGCAGCCCGTTCATAGTCTTTTGGCTCTTCATGTATAATGTGCATAATACATTGTATTTATGTATGATTTGTATGTGTTAACGCAGTCAGCTCATAAAGTTTAAATACGACTTGCAGAATGATTCCCGGGTGTAAATGTTCCAGGCCATACAACAATCCATAATTATTATAATAAATTTCAGGTCACACGAAGTGCTCAGTCTAAGAAACTAGCAATATAGGATTCTTACTGAAGAAACATTAGACAACATCGGTCATCGTTTGGAGACTTCCCCCCAGAAATTGCATAGCCATCTTTCACAACAGGCAGAAATTTTGTATGGCTCTGTGCAGAGTTACTATATTGATATTGTTGAACTTAAAACCATACAAAATACTGTGACACATACCCTTCAGTCAGGTGATCTTGTTTATAGGTACACATTTTGCGAGTGGAGACTCAATAACATATATAATGATGAACTATACACAAATTTAATATTTTTCTTGAATGAGATCTGGGTCCACCTTCATGGATATGTGTGTACACAAAATAATCGTTATTGGAGCTCTGACAAACCTAATACTCATATTGTTCATGAAGTACCCCTCCATGATGGAAAAAAAAAATGGTGTATGGTGTGCCATGAGCTGAGAACAAAATATAGAGCCCATTTTTTCGAGTCAACAGTTGATGCCCCATATGTGTGAATACAACTTTGTCTCCAATTTTTAGAGAATTAATAGACAGGGGAGCTTGCCTTTGCCTTTTTACAACAAGACTGCCACAGCCAATATTTCAATGAGAACTATTGAAAGTGTGTTTGAACACAGAATTATTAGTGGAAATCAGTCGCCATACCTAATCCTCAGTGACTCTTATCTGTGGGGTACATTAAAACATAAAGTTTACAAGACAAGCACACACACACATCCTGAAAGAAATAAAAACAAAATATCCTCCAAGAAATTTCCAATATTTTGCAACGTGAATGACAGTGAGTGATGAATAATTTTTTTAAAGAGGTGCCAAAAATGTATGGACAACAATAGTGGCCAGATTGAGCAACTCATTTTGCAACTTTGATAAGTAATGCCTTTATACATAATTAAGGAAATTGTTGTATGCTTGCTCAGCGCCTTTCTATGATTACCACAGCTGACAACACACACCACCATTGCAAACAGAAAACACAGCACTGGGTGATTTATAGTTTGTTGGGTCTCCTTGTAGATTGTAAAATATATATATAAATAATTATCAATTAGACGTGTACATATTGTACTAAATCTTAGATTAGAATAACACATTATAAGTGTGACAAAACCAATATCTTATAAGAACTGATGGTGAATAAAAATTGACCGTCCAACTGATCGATCGATACACAATATTGTGCTTCTCTCTAATAGTAGAGCACTACATTTTTACACTAAGCACATTTATTGTGCCGTTGGAATATTGTATTGTATTGTACGTATTGTTTATTTATTCTTTTTAATCACTATTGAATATTTGGTTCATCTGATATAAAACACATCAAAGAATTATATGCATTATTTACAAAGATGTTCACTTACAATATAAAAACAGTTTTCATTTAAGAATTATTAGTTTTAGTTTTAAAAGTTTAAAATTTTTTTTCAGCTTTTATTTTATTTGGCAACACTGAACATTTTGATAGCTGCATGAACTTTTTCAGTAATTTTGTGTTTGCTAAAACGATGTATATGTTCTTTATATATCTATTGCTGTGGGTTTCCCCGTAAGGGGGGGGGATCCGACCCCTTCAGCTGCCGTGGTGCGGGCGCTGCGGACCCTTAGCACTCGTGGTACTTCTGACGTTACCAGAAGTACGCTGGGCCGAACATTCGAGCCCCTTCCGAAAGGGAATTGTTGTGATTGGGTTGGACTCGGCGGGGCAGTGGTTCCCGATACCCATAGGTGACTGGGTACGCCTGGCTAGGTTTATCCGCCCAGGCGGGGTTGTGAGACGCCTCGAGACTCTCCGGCACCAGCCATGAGGGATAGCTAGTAGACGGTTGCTAGAAACTGTCGGCCCCACCGAGGTTGTTCGGTAGTCTCCCCTAGTAGGGTTCGCCCTGCTGGCCTGACGCGCGTAGGTGGCGTATCCACTTCTGGCCCTGTTTGGAAGGACGGACTGGACTTCCAGTCCGATCTGACCAGGCAGGGGGGGGCGGTGTATAAAATAGGTACCGCCCCTAACGGAAAGGGCCCACGAGTAATCCTGGGTGAAGCGAGGGCGTGTTCTCTGCGTAGGCAGACCCCGTCCCATATTGATAAGTGCTGTGGCTATGAATTTCTTAATTAAATTGAAAAAAAGGGGAGAAAAGGTATTTTACTGTGCAAATAAAACATTTCCAGAATGTATATACACTATGTGATCAAAAGTATCCGGACATCCGCACAAACATATGTTTTTCATCTTAGGTGCCACCTACTGCCTCGTACTCATTATCCGCGACCTCAGTAGTCATTAAACATCGTGAAACAGCAGAATGGGACGCTCCGTGGAACTCACGGACTTCGAATGTGGTCAGGTGATTGGGTGTCACTTGTGTCAGAAGTCTGTACGCGAGATTTCCACACTCCTAAACATACCTAGATCCACTGTTTCTGATGTGATAGTGAAGTGGAAACGTGAAGGGACATGTACAGCACAAAAGCATAGAGGCCAACCTCGTCTGTTGACTGACACAGACTGCCGATATTTGAAGAGGGTCGTAAAGAGTAATAGGCAGACATCTATCCAGACCATCACACAGAAATTCCAAACTGCATCAGGATCCACTCCAAGTACTACGACAGTTAGGCGTGAGGTGAGAAACCTTGGATTCCATGGTCGAGCGGCTGCTCATAAGCCACACATCATGCAGGAAAATGCCAAACGATGCCTCACTTGGTGTAATGAGCATCAACATTACACAATTGAACAGTGGCGAAACGTTGTGTGGAGTGACGAAACATGGTACACAATGTAGCAATCTGGTGGCACGATGTGGGTATGGCAAATGCCCGGTGAACGTCATCTGCCAATGTGTGTAGTGCCAACAGTGAAATTTGGAGGTGGTGGTATTATCATGTGGTCGTGTTTTTCCTGGAGGGGCTTGCATCCCTTGTTGTTTTGTGTGGCACGATCACAGTGCAGACCTACATTGATATTTTAAACACCTTCTTGCTTCCCACTATTAAAGAGCAATTCGGGGATGGCGATTGCATCTTTTCAACACGATCGAGCACCTGTTCGTACTGCACGGGCTGTGGCAGAGTGGTTACATGACAATAACATCCCTGTAATGGACTGGCCTGCACAGAGTCCTGACTTGAATTCTATAGAACACCTTTGGGATGTTTTGGAATGCCAACTCTTCATGCCAGGCCTCACCGACTTACATTGATACCTCTCCTCAGTTCCGCACTCTGTGAAGAATGGACTGCCATTCTCCAAGAAACCTTCCAGCACCTGATTGAAAGTATACCTGCAAGTGAACGCTGTCATCAAGGTTAAGGGTGGGCCAACTCCATATTGACTTCCAGCTTTACCGATGGAGGCGCCACGAACTTGTACATCATTTTCAGAGGTGTCCGGGTACTTTTGATCACGTAGTGTACATGCCAGTGGTAGAATATCTAGTTGTTTAAATAATGATCTACATAACTCTCTAACTTTACTCCCTGTCATTTTTTTGAAGATTCTTTTTTTAATTATAAATATTCTTTTTGCTGGTGGTGAGTTTCCTCAGAAAATAATGCCATATCTTGACAAGGAGTGAACATTAGCAAAATAAGTGGTTAATGGTTTTTATAATTATGTAGCATACAGAGTTCTTATTGCATTTGTGTTTTTATTTAATGTTTTGGCCAGATTATTTGCATGAGTTTCCTACTTTAAATTTTTTTGTATTCAAAGTCCTAAAAATATGCAGTATATATTAAATTATATTTTTACAGATCAGGAAAGGAGAATGAGCAATAATACCACTGCTTGATGGTTAATAACAACGTTTATGGCAACTCTTCATATGACTTCAATGCTGCATCATCATTCAGGAGAAAAAAAAAGTAATGACTGCATAAAGCATGAGAAAATTCATCCATTATAATTTGTTTTTTGTACAGTAGTGCAATAAAATTATAAAATGTACTCGGAAATTACAATTTTACTACTTCTCAAATAGCATTAACCTATTATCCTCTATCCTTGAAGATGCCAGTTACTAATTACTTCCCAAATTAAATAAATTTCACTGGTATTTACAGACATCAGCCTGATGATGCCATCTACAAACCATAGGAGAAAAGATGGCAGTAAATCTAGCTGAGGATAGAAACAATCTCTAAGACATGTCTTTTAAGTTCTTTGTTAAATGGCAAAGCTACATGATCAAATTAATTTTGAAGTACAAAACAATACCTCCTATAAATCATGAAAGTAAATGCAGCAGTGAGTTTAGGATGAGAATGGAAAACTTTAGTTTAGATTATTAGTCCCCAGAATTACAACAATCCATGGCATTATCAAATACATGTACCTTATATCTAATGAACTAAACCACAGGGTAAGTCAGAATAAAGCTAAATAGGCATGATTCAGTGGTTATATTCAAGTATTTTCATATAGGGAACGTATATCCATAAATGTCTTGTTATCAAGCTAGAGGACATTAACATTTTTCAAACACCATGTTGGTTTAGGTGAAAGTTTGTCAAACAGATCCCTGTTCACCCATGGCATTGGAATATCGGTTATGTTTTGTTTTCTTTGCATTTTCAAATGTTACCATGTTCTGTTTTTAACATTGTTTATATCACCATTAACCTAAAACCTGCATTTTGTTTATTTAAGCGGTAAGGGATTCTGTTGCATATTATACAGCACTTTGTGACTTTGTGGTTCCTACAAGAGGTGTAGATTATTAATCTCAGCAATTAGGATATACCAAAGTGCTCTGTTTATTGGAAGGACTTTCAGTTTTACAGCCTATTATAAAAATGTTCCACTTTACCTATGCAGACTAGCAAACATTCATTATGATTATGACACTGCTTGGGGAAATGTGAAAAGGGCACGAGATCTTTATGGTGAGTTTTATCCAAGAAGACATTTGCCTTATCACAGCACCTTTACTGCTGTTCAACAATGACTGTGAGAGATAAGAACTTCCCAAAAACAAGCACATCATTCGGGAATCCAAAGAAATGTGAGAACAGCAGCTCTAGAAGAGTAGGTTCTTGACTGGATTCATAATTCTCCATCCGCAAGCCAAGAGCAATAGTGCATGTCATGCATATAAGCCAGTCTTTGGTTACTAGAATTATGCCTGAACAGCAATTACATCTGTATCATTTCACCTGAATTCAAGCCTAGGGCCAGATAACTTTCCACCCCGACTACAGTTTGTTCAGTGGCTTATTCATAAATGCATTGATCAACCAAGATTTCCTACAACCATATTGCAGACAGGCAAGAAGGCTTTTACATAAGAGAGTATGTTTAACACACATAACAGTCACATTTGGGCAGAGGAAAACCATAGAGCTATTAGAGTTACACATTACCAAAACCGGTTTCGAGTAAACATTTGGCTGGCACTGTGAATGGCAAACTCATAGGACACTAATTACTATCCATGTTTGATGGGCACATTTAACTACACTTTTTAAAACAGACTTTGCCAGAACTTCTGGAAGAAGTTCCTTTAGGAATATGCAGTAATGTGGTTTGAAGGTGATGGGGCACATTATTCCAGTGATGTAAGAGATTTCCTAAGTGTAACATATCCTGATTGCTGGATCAGAGCACCGAAATCATGGCCAGCAGGTTCACCAGATCCAACCCCTTTGGTTTTTTTCCTTTGGGGTATACCCCCCTTGCTGAAAAATCTACAGTTACCAAACCTTCACCAAAACTACAAGGAATTATGAAACGGATATCACTTGAGTTAACATTGTATTACTGGAAGCCACATTGGTTTTGCTATAGCTGCTCCTATACTCAGTGTCCGAAACAAGGCAAAAGGTTTACCAGTTTGCCGCAGTAGGGGAAGGGCAGGATGTTTGCAGCAAGTACCCTCATCCTCAGCCATCTTCAGCTGAGAGGTTCACCCTGCTAAGACACCGGAACAGAGAGAGAGATTCACTGGGGTTGAAGCAGGAATATGAAAACAGCACTCCAAGTCATACTTGTTTCGGGAAGCAACACGCACTATATATCTTGTTTCAGTTCTGTCTAAATTAATCAATTTTTTTTTGCAAGTAGATTTTCAAAATTATAACCTGTAGATGTATAAGCAGTATTTTTTTAGTGCTATTTTATTCCAGGTTAGAAGGCGAGGCTAAATTAAAACATTTATTTACTCTGAAGAAGCATTGGCACTAATAAGAAATCTAAATAATTTAATTGTTGACTTAATTTTCAGAGTTTCAAATTGTCAAATGGGGATGAGTCTTGCCTTTCTCTGCTGTAACTGCACATATGTGTTGTTTTTATGTGTTAAATTTTAGAACTAAAATGTTCTCCCATTAAAATATGCTCTCTTCTCTGAATTTTATTTTGATTCAAAGTTTATATGAAAATTTTGTTGTATAAGAAATTGCTATAATATTGAAGAATGTTTACCACATTTGTTAAACCATAAAATATAAAGAAAATTGAGAAAAGAAAGTAGTAAAGCGCTTAAAACAAATTGTGCCACATTTATCTATGCAATCCTCTAACATGCCATATTCCATTCCTAGTCATTGTAGACCATAAAGTGTAGGTTGTGAAACCATCTGGCTTCTGTATGTACAAAAGTGAAAGCTTAAACAAAAATTCACCGTTATAAACCACCACGTTTCCACTGGTCTACGTTTGTGATGAGGTTAAGCTGTTTTTTACATTTCAATAATTACAGGGGACATGTTCAGACTCTTGTGTATGAGACACCAATTAATAGTGAAGAGAAGCTGATGGCTGGGATCTTTGTAGCATTTGATGCTATTCATGATATGCCAGGTATTTTTGAAAGAACTCGGCAATCATTACAATGACACAATCAACTATGCTCTGAAGTCAAAAGTCTGCATTTTGAACATCTTTTATAAACACTTATTCACTTGTTCATTTCTTTTTTTGTTCTTAGTTTAACTAGGTATGTCTGAAGCCTTTTAAAAAAACAACATATGTTTCCATCATTTAACATTGTTTTAACTTTTTACATGTAATTTGTATAATGGTGGAGAAAAATTCACCAATCATAGTGTTATTTGCATATGTTATTGACAATAACCTGCATTCACAGCTGCAGATTGGTTAAAAAAAGTTTTGACTTACTTTAGAGCACATGGATTTAGTGCCATATAATTAAATAAAGATTCATAAGTTACTAAATCAATGTTGCATTGTTTAAAATTAAAGATATTACTCTTATTTCAAAACTCTCCCAATGCCCTGTAGCACAAGATGCAGTATGATCTGTTTGGTAGAATTTCATCTAACCCAACACAATGTTTCAAAAATGTTAATGCTGTCTAGCTCGATAACAAGATGTTTATGGACATACATTCCCTAAAAGAAAATACTGAAACAGAACCCCTTAATCATGCCTTAAAATTATTCAGTGTTACTCTACTCATCCTGTATATGTATGTATTATGCACAAATACAGAATTTATTAAAATAGTCATAATGTAATATTCCTATTTACAATATTGTTAGAATAAAATGTTCACACATTAGATTTTATCCAACACTATTTTCAAACAAAGAAGAAAGACCAGGACTGGTATGGACCAAGAACACCCATAGAATTTTTTGAAAGGTGATGCAAAATATCTTTTGATGTGTTAGCTAAGAGCTTTTTGCTGTTGCCATTGCCTCCGCCACTGCCATTGCCGCCGCCACCACCACCACCACCACCAGCATAATAATTGCTATAACTATTATTATAGATGGTGACCCAGACCATCTATAACAATAATTTATTTCAGAAAATTTTTGAGACAAAAATATTTATAACTAAAACACATTTGAACTTTCACTTAAGCTTGATCTCATCAATCAGCCATAATTGCAAGTGGGATATCACTTTGCAATCCAAATGGGAGCAAGGGTCAAATAAGAGTACCATTAGATAAACCTCTTCAAAAAATAACTTTTGTAGGAGACATATTTTCATGAATTCACACCCTTTCAAGGAGAAAAGCAAACAGAAAGACAATACTATAAATTTGATAAATGTTGACAAATGTTATAAAAATATTGTAAATGCCATTTATTTTTACAAATGTTAAAACTGTCTGCTGTTCTATACAGCAAATATCCATATTCTTCAGCTTACACTGTCAATGATTTCAAACACTTGACACAGTCAAGTGACTGGCAGATCTCTCTGATTCACTGTTTCTTGTCATCTCTTGTGGGATAATCTTGATAGATGATGTCCTTTAATCATCCCCAAAGATAGAAATGCCATCGATTCAAGTCTGGAGATTGCAATGGCCATGTCACAGCACCACCTCTTTCAATCCATTGCCAAGGGAAGAGCTGATTGACCACCAAAGAGAAATGAGTTGAAGAACCATTGTACTGCAGCCATATTACTGCTTGTGTTACCAGTGGAACATTTTCCAAAAGCTGGTTGAATTAAATTGAGTTATATTATCTTTCACTGATAAAAAAAACACACACACACACGCACGCACGCACGCACGCACACGGTATTGTCAAGTTATGTACGAAATATGTACAAGAAAATGGTTTTCAAAACAATAACAACTTTAAGCAATAGCTAGCACAAGTATAAGGAATAAGAGTATAATGATATCACATTTCTACTTAATTTCCCTGCTGTTTTAGCATAGAGGATCAATGCATATGTCTCAATAAAGTTGTTCATAATTTTACGACAACATGAAAATGAAAGAAAGCTTTTTATTAATTAAATACAGTCAGTCACCAAAGCATATTTTTATGAAACAGTGTAATTTGCAAATATCCCTATTTCTTTTCTGTACTCTATTCCATGCGTTCTTTAATTGAGTAGAAGGTGTTATTAAGAAAAACATTGCGTATTTCTTTTTTAAATTATAATATACAGCTTATTCTTTTTATATATGTTGGTAGATTATTGTACAACTTTACTCCAGTGGACTTAAAGGATTTTTCAAATGCAGTGATAAAAATCTATATGCAGTTTATTTTTATTGCTGTACTGTGATCATGTGTTTGTAATTAAATTTCCCAGGTTGTTCTTTATATGTAATAATAGTTTCTTTATATAAACACAGAGCAAGGGTAATATACTCAGCCTTCCAAAATGTTTTCTACAGCTTACTATGTTTCATATGCCAACTATTACTCTTATTGCTCTCTTTTTTAATTTGAATATATTCTCATTGTTTACTGCATTCCCCCATAATATTACACCATATGACATTTTGGAATGGAAGAATATGAAAATAACATGTTATTAGCACATTATCCAACACTTGAGTCTTTAGTTGCCTAAGATAGAATATTGCC
The DNA here is from genome assembly GCA_030765065.1 of Deroplatys truncata. Classification (NCBI taxonomy): domain Eukaryota; kingdom Metazoa; phylum Arthropoda; class Insecta; order Mantodea; family Mantidae; genus Deroplatys; species Deroplatys truncata. The sequence continues at coordinate 215,998,830 of CM060978.1, forward strand.
ATGCTAAGTTTGACTGCCAAGTTTTTGATCTGCATGTTCCAGCTTAAGTGATGGTCAATCTATAGACCAGAAATTTGGTTTCAATTTCACAGTTCAATGTATTAGATCCAAAACTAATATTAGGTTTCTCATTTGCCCCACAATTCTTATGTTGGAAATTGATAGCTATAGTTTTTTTTTCATTAACAACTAACTATTTGTTTTGAAACAGTTTAATACTTTGTTAATGGCACATGTAACTTTTCCCCTAAGGTGGTTTTTATCCCATCCCAGAATAAACATGCTTGTGCCATCAGTGAACAGTGTCATCTGAACTACTTGATCATTTTTACATACATTGGTATACAATTGATATAAATTAGAAACAATAATAAGGGACCAAGATTGGATCCTTGCAGAACTCTAGTTTTTATTTTTATAGTTTTCAAGGTTTCTGTCATTACTAGCATTTTTTGTGGGTTAATACATTCTATTTCTACTAATTGTTTACTATTTTCTAGATAAGTTTGGAACCAATTATGTGCTAAACCTCTGACTCCAATTTATACCTACAGTTTGTCAAGTAGGATGTCATGATCCGCCATAACAAAAGCTTTGGTTAGGTCTAAAAATAGCCCCACAGTTCACTGTTATCCAGCATATCATAAATGCTATCAGTGAAATTCTTATTGACTTGTTATTGGATATTTTGCTTTGGAAGCCAAACTGACAGTTACTAATTACATTAAAGTTCTTAAGGAAGTTTATTAATCTTTTGTACACTACTTTTTCCAGAATATTGAAAATACTGATAACAGTGCTATAAGGCTATAGTTATTGTTCTCTTGGTGATTACCTTTTTATAAATTGGCTTTATTTTTGCTACTTTGAGGAAACATACCTTGTTCTAAGGATTGATTTATTAATTGATTTATTAAGTAACAAAGAGGTTTGCATAAACATTTGTCACAAGTTTTAATGAAATAATTAGAAGTTTCCATCATGCTTCACATTTCTTATTCTTCATTGTACAAGTACTAATTGTATTTAATATATAATTTTCAGTTATTCACTCAAGAAATAATGATTTAGAATTCACAGACTCAAAATGCCATTATCGGTTCCTTTTGCTTGGTTTGAAATTTCTATGTTTTGTTTTGTTTGTTTGTTTTGTTATTTCTACAAAGTAATTATTATTAAACACCTCTGCTATTTGTTTGGGATTTTTTATAATGCCACCTCATGTTGGAGTTCAAAGTTATTTAAGGATGCATGGTTTTTTGTTTAATTATGTCTCACATTGTGTTACTTGCAGAACTGCTAATTGTCTTTGAGTTCTATAACCATTTGGAAGCCCGGATAGTTAATTTTATGTATATATTTTGTAATTATTGTAGTGTGCTCTGAGTTTCTGTGAGGAATTTTTCTTTTTAACTTGTTGACTTAGATATCTCAGTTTATTGCGAGAGGTTTACCTTTGTTTACCCAATTAGGTATTTTATTTTTCACCTTGACTTTAATAATTGGTAAGTATTGATTATAGTTGTGTTTAAAGGTATAGTTAATTTTTTTGTTTATTCCTTCTACTATTTTCTCAGATAAGTTTCTCCCCCATGATTCTTTTTTCAGTAGACACTGGAAGTATTTAAGGTTTTCAGGAGTTTGTAGATGCACTGTTTTATACCTCACACCTGGATTGTCTTTGTTCTTTGTTGCTGTGGATTAAGTATAACTGTTTGGGCAAAGTGAGGATATTCTCCATGAAGTTAGTGTGCATGCCACTATTAAGAATATCTTGAAAGAAATAAAGTCCAATGATTTGGTATTGAATGACATTGAGACTCCACGTATGTTGCTTGTCCACTTCTCTCATCCAATAAGGATTGATGTGAGACAGTACTGAGCATTATGGATTTTGACTCCAATGCCCTTGAATGTCACTTCATCCATCCCTCTAGAGAATAATGTGGTGGAACCAGCGGATTTTACCTGATAAGTAATTGGAGAAGATCACACAATTCTGAAAAACTTCACCTTTGCTGGTGCAAACTGATATAGTAAGGATGATACTGCCTTTCAGAATCCTGCGCACAGTTGACTGATTAATGTCAGCTTCCTTAGCAATTCTCCTGGTAGAGTCTTCTGGATTGACGACAAGGCAGCAATGGCATTAACTGATCTCTTCTCTTGCAATGATCATCTGATATGACTGTTTTTGTTGTCCAGTTGCTTGTACAATAAAGTGAGATACCTGCAAACATTGCAAGACTGAAGAGCACATTGACGATATCTCTCTGTGTACATATACTTAACAGCCTGAAAATTTATGCAACATTCACCCAGTACCATCAACAAATCAAAACCCTCCTCATTTGGTAAAAAGTATCACTATTTGCAGCAGAAGTAAGATATTTCTGATCACTGGTAACTTATATATTTATTAGGCACAAAAATAAAATAAAACAGCCAATGTCATTATATTGTCCAAGGCCATCTGAGCCTCCTTTGCTAACATTAATTTTATTTTTCTTTCTGTAACATTTATCAATATAAATGGCATTGCTATCTGCATATATGGGTTTGGGAGCACTGTCTTTTTGGATGATTTTCTTATTGAAAGAGTACAAATTAATAAAAATGCTTCCTACCAAAGTTGTTTGTTTTGAAGAGCTTTATCTAATGATGCCCTATTTGATCCCCCACTCCTATTTAAAATTTTAAAGCAATACACCACTGACCCCATTTCCGTTATTGAGGCAGGTTAGGAAGACAATGGTCAATGAAAGAATAAAACAGGTTTACTACACTTTTATACATTCGCATATAAAATACAAGGTAACACTTTGGGAGAATATTACAGCAGCGGAAATGAAACAAATCTTTAAAAAAAAATAATAATATAAAGCAAAAGGCAGAATAATAGGGAATGTGGATAGATGACACATATGTAGAGATATTTTTAAAAGCTTAAGTATCTTAACTGTCCCATGCGCGCGCCCACGCTCATACATGCACACACGCACACATATGAAAGTATGAAGCATGTTTTAAAAGAACAAAATGTATCCAAAAGTAATTTACATAAATATATTTCAAGAAACAATGAAGACTATTGCAGAACAGCACTATGAGGTACATTAAATAATTGGGACTTGGAAAGCATGGGAAAAGAACTGTATAACAGATTACCCCCCCCAAAAAAGAAGTAATACTAAAGCTGCTATAAAAACAATTAAAAAATACTTATCTGAGAATGCATGTTATAGCATGGAAGAGTACAAATACAACTTGTAAATAAAAACTTTATTGTAATCATGTACATATATTTAAATTTTCACATGTCCTTTATTGTATATGTTAAAGGATGAATATAATGACTTACGGATGTGTATAAACAACCCCTGAAAACCTCCTTTATAGCAGACTTAAGTAACACACAATACACAAGCAGTGGCCCTTTAATTGCAGAAGAGTATACTAACCAGGAATAACTCCTTTTAGAATGAAAATTTTGTTCCATACCAATATATATATATATATATATATATATATATATATATATATATATATATATATACATACATACATACATAAATCTAAATAATTTTTACTTGGCTTACCTTCAGTGTTACCCCTTGGTCTTCTTTATGGGCTGTGTCAGTTGGTGTTTTTCCTCCAGCTCCATATTTTCAAGCATGAAGCAGTGGCATTCTCTATGGATTCTTCAACCTCATTTCTTGGAGATAAATCACTGTGTATCACTCATTTCAGGTTCAGTACAGTACTACTTTTACAATTAGAATGATGCCAAAATATACAGTTTGCACTAACAGATTACAACAGCATATTATATTAACAGCTTTCAAAATATAAAGCATACTGGTTGTTTAAGACAGCAGGAAAAAAAAAGAAAGTAAGCTATAACCACATGAAAATTAAAAAGGCATTAATTATCAACTAGAGTTAAACAGGTCTGTAATGCTGCCAGCTCGTGGTATTTATTGTTGGTACGTGTGATTGAATAAATAAACAGCATTTATGTTTATTTTGTGTGTGTGTTTTTTTCCTTTTACTTTCTTTCTTTCTTTCTTTTGTTTGTTTGTTTGTTTATTTTTGTCTTGCAAAAAGGAATGAATGAGCATAAATTTTCAGTACTGTAATGATAAATCAAGAATGCTAAAGTAGCATGTTAGATCACAAAACACAAATTCAACCCACAATACAAGGCCAACCTTTATATATCACATTACTACAAGGGGCATTTATAGCATAGACACCAATATGCTAATCAGACTACATGTTTAATATTGTTATTGCCATAAAAACTTTGTTTTTGGGAGTTAAGATAATTCATTCATTTGTTCATTAACACTCACGTTGGTGTAATATCTTTAGACTTTAGATTTCTTTGACCCACAGACCCCTTCCACAATAATATGAATTGTGTGAAACTCTTTTCAAAATAAATATGAATTGTGGAACCACTGACAAAAATTTGTACTTACTTTAGACATACAAATAATTACATTCCAAGCAAACGGTTGAATAGCCTTAATGTCTAGTTGTAGCTTAACATACACAATGGGTAGGCCTAACGGCAATATTAAAATATTTTACACTTCTTTCTTAACCTACAAATTTTCATTACAGAATTAAGCTGCTCACCTCTTCTTTGGAATTCAGTGAGAAGGATACGCTTGTTTTGCATTACATGGAAATTTTAAGCCAGGAACCAAAGAAGTTAAATACACTCTCAAATCACTTTTGGCAAAAATTTTGTTTTTGTATTTATTTTTTAAATAGGCATATGAAGGAAATGCCCTTTCCACAAATATGTGGACAAGAAAGGTAATAAAGCTGTTATGGCTTTTTTCACTAGCACTGAAAACTCCATTTTTTAAATTTAAGCAGAAACTTATAGTGATAAAGATTTATAATGTTTCTGAAACTGAAAATAATTGAAAATTTTCAAAAGCTGCTCTTTTTCATTTACACTTAATGTGAATTCCAAAATTGTTGACTCTTCCGAGGGATTGTCAATACAATTCTTATTAACGGACAGAGCAGGGAAATAGTCTCGGAAAATTTTTCCAAGTTCCTTAAAATGTTCTTTAATCTTGTTCTTGACAATTTTGTCCAGAACAAGATTAAAAAACAAGGAAATATGATTTTTTTACTAGAAAATCATGAAGGTTATCAAAGCTTGATTAGTACTTCAACACATTTCCCAAAAGTTAATTTTTTTAATGAATGATTCAATATGGCTTTGCACAGATTAAACATTTGTGTTTGACCTCTTAAGAGATAAATTTAAACAGTTTATTTTTGAGGAAATATCTGCTAAATAAGCCAAAGTCTGAAGCCAGATTTTATCTTCCATCCACTTTGCTTTAGGAAAGCTATGGCTGGTGAGAAAAACATAAACTTCATCTTTAAGTTCATACACTCTAGAAACAGTTCTACCTCAAGATAGCCATCTAACTTCCAAATGAGGAATAAACACTTGTAATTATTTCCCATTTCCTCACAGAGAGTTGCAAAAATTTGAGAATTAGTAGACAAGCCTTAATAAAGTTAACAATTTCACTGCATCAGTACAAATTTTAATCCATCAGGCATACATTTGGATACAACAGTATGTCTATAAATGCAAAAGTGTGTCCAAAAAGCTCTTGGCACTACCAATTTCACTCTTGCAACAAATCCTACATAACATCCTTTCATAGATTTTGCACCCTCTGTACAAATTCCAACACAGTGAGATTAGTCTATTACATTTTCATAAATGTATTCTCAGTTAACTTAAATATATCTTTTCCAATAGTTTTCTCTTTAAAAGGTCAGCAGAATAACAGTTCCTCTTCTACAGAATCCCATTTATATAATGGATGAAAAACAAGAAAAATGGCTAAATTGGCAACATCAGTCAATTTGTCAAGTTGAATTGCCAAAAAGAGGACTACTATGAACTATTTCCAAAATTTTGTTTTCCACATAGTTTGCCATATCGTTAAACCAACCATCGCGTTGTGACAATGGTACCATATTGACTTTTTAATGAAATATTCACAAGCATGCACTGCACTACATCATTTATACAAGGGTGCACTAGAACTAATACGATACTGTGCGTTCGCTTCCCCCTGCGGGTGGCCAGGCGATCGCATGTAAGCGTGGAGCATCAGTTAGCGATGTGTATCAACCCTCAAGCATTAGATAGTGATGTGTATCAACCCTCAAGCTTATCCTACTCATTTATTGTTTATTTATCGTTATCACTTGAGTACTAACCTTGTCACAGAAGATGTTGAAAGTGGTGTCCATCTACATTGATGCATTCTTGACATTTTTTATGAAATTTCCTTCACCCGCTGAAGTTCTTCTTTAGCAATTTTCAAAATTTCTGTTCTTATATTGTTTCTCAATTCGCCTATAGCATGAGGATTATTCCTATACATCCTATTTTTTAGAGTTCCCCACAAATAGAAATTGCACAGTAAGATCGGGAGAACGTAGAGGCCATAACCGTTGAGAAATTACCCTGACCTCAAAAAGCTCGTTTATATCGTTCAAGGAATTATGGGCAGTATGGGCTGTGGCAGAATGTTGTTAAAAAAATGCCCATTCTCTCTCTCATTATGTGATAATTGAAAAAATGGTGCGAGTATATGTGCACGGTACCTCTCTGAATTTACCGTCTCATCAAAAAATATCGGCCCTATTATTCGTTGTGCTGTTATTGCGCACCAGACACGACCTTTGCATCATGTAATGGGTCTTTTCTGTGCTCCAGTGTCTATATTTCTGTGAAGCGACGTGGCCGTTTAAATGAAGAGAAAATTATTAACTGCAGATCAACAATTCCGTCAACAATGTTATGTAAAATCCAATTACGAAAAGTAATACTTTTTCCATTTTCAAGGGGTCGTAATTCATAGATTAGAGTTACGTTGCATGGTTTCAGTTTTAAAATTTCAGTAGCCGTATGGACTAAGGTCTTTGAAACACATACTTGCTGTGCAACACGTTTTACCTCAGTTGTGACCCATCTCTTTAGCTTAGGACATTTGGCGTTTAGGGATCCCGTTGTTCTTAATTTATTAACAAGACGCCTGACAGTCTCCATATTTGGAACTGGAACGGTAAGGAAATTGAAATTGCCTACACACCGCTCTGCATGACACGGTTTTTACCGGTGGCTAAGCTCCTTGGAGGCAATTGAGGCATTGCCTACCCTAAAATCCCCCTCAAAACAAAAATTATATTTAATAATTTTACTTTGTTATGAGACCGAAATATTCTATATCGTTCTTGTTTATTGTTCGTCGGCGAGCAAGTAGTGCTTGCATAGACAGCTAGATGGATTCAGCAGAGAGGATAAGGCGTGTCGGGGCAAGAACGTTTTCTGACTCAGAAATGTTTCTTTCCAATACAATGCTTGGGCTTCAGAGGAGGGAGGCGAAAAGGCCCCCTGATAGTAGAATGACTGTCCTTCTTTGTAGTTAAGGAGGCATGCCTCTTCTCAGTTCTGTGCTGGTTTTAAGTAAGAATTCGAAGCGACTGTGAGCATGAATAAAACCGGTTCTTTCACGAACGTACTGAGTACTTCGAATCTACTGGAAACCAAACCATTTTCTTCTTGGACTTATGAAGAAGAATGTACCGTTATAGAAATTTTCGATTTTTGTGGTACATGCGATACTCGTGGTTACATGTGCAGCCACTAACAAACTTTTTTGTTACACGTGTCGTTTATTTGGTGGTGAAAAGGAATGGGCATTACATGGAATTACGGTTACAAAAAACTTTCTCAGAAAAGCAGATAAAAGATAACGATTCAAATAAACATATTCAGAACGCAGAGAGCTTCCGTTTACTGGGACGCAGGAGAATAGAACATGTTCTCTCTCAAGGTGCAAGAATCCAGCTATTAAGCATAATGAAGTCAAAACAAAACAGGCTAGTTTTTGAAAGATTTATTGACATTGTATGCTTTCTTGGCAAGCAGGAACTTGCATTTCGAGGTCATTTTGAAGAAGATTCGGTAAACAGGGGCAATTATCTAGAATTGTTAGATCTTCTTTCTAAGCAGGAACAATACATACGCGATTATCTCGTCTACCTCAGGCTTCATAGGTACTTCAAGCGATATCCAAAACGAATTAATTGAATCCGTAACTGATATAATTAAAGAGAAGATTATGGAAGAGTTAGCGTCTTGTGAGTTCATTGGTATTCAGACAGATGAAACTTTAGATGTTTCAAATAAATCTCAGGTCAGCGTAATTTTCAGATTCTGTTCAAAAGAAGGCCCCATAGAAAGATTCATGGGATTTTATGACATTTCAGTATATAAGACCGCATCAAGTTTATCAGAATGGCGGGGAAGCATGGAGGTGTTCAGCCTATGTTAAACTTGTCCAAAGGCATTATTCTTGCATTGTTATGCTCACAAACTGAACCTTGTTCTTCTTCATTGCTCCAAAACAATAAAGTCAGGCATTTCAATCATAATTTGACAGCCTTTCATTCATTTTTAGTATATCCTCGAAGAGAACTCGCCTTTTGGTGTCTGAAGGATTCAGACTTCCACAAGCGTGCACAATCCGTTGGAATTTCCATTCCAGAGCAGTTCACACTATATTTTTCCGCTATGATGCTCTAAGACAGGTTTTTTGGGACGTTAAAGAAAACTATGAAGATTGGGATAGTGAGTCCTGCAATTCTGCTGTTGGGTTGCTCAACATTCTCAAAAAGACTCATTTCATTTTTTGCTTTGTTTGTATAAAGAAATATTCATTTATACTGACCATCTCTTTGCATTATAACAACGCAAAACTATCTCTGATGTAGTTTACTGCAATAATGAAATTAAGAAAACCCCTGCTACTCTAACGGAAATGAGACAATCAGGTAAAATTGTTTCCTCTTGCATTGGAAAAATGTCGCCTAATAAAAGAGTCAAATGTAGATTACAAGAGTTCCAAAGTCTGAAACAATTAACGCGCGAAGTTCTTGACACACTGATTATGCAGATGGAAGAACGTTTCGGCGATTTTGAAATATTCAATTTGTTGAGCCTTTGGATAAAAATCAATTCGTTGTCTACAAACAAAGTTTCTCGTGCACTGTTAGCCTTCTAAACAAGTACCCTTTCTTTAATAAAGAAAGATTAGGAAACGAATTGAGAAATATTTACTCCGACATAGATAAACAATTGTCCTCTCAAAAACTTCTGGAATTTATTCTAATTAATGACTTAGAACTAATTTACAGAAGTTTGCAAACTGATTCGTTTGATTTTAAGGTTTTCTGTGACAGCGGTTTTGTCTGAAAGGAGCACTAGTGCTATGAAAACGCTAAAAACATACTTACGTAACACAATGGTCAATGAAAGACTGAGCTGTCTTAGCACCATTGCTATTGAAAAAGAACTTGTGAAGGAACTGATGAGTGACCAGTTGCTGAAGGACCGTGTGATTGACAATTTTGCCTCTAAGAAAACTCGACGTTTGGAACTACCCTACTAGAAAATTTAAGGTAAGAATTTCTGCCTACCCATTAAATAGCTAATAGCTTCGCCACTGGTTTTTAAATAAATGTCATACGTGAAAACTCTCTGTTCAAGCGGAAATGCCTTTATTACCATATTAATGGATGTTAAAATAAACCTACGACACGTCTTATACACAGTACTACGTTTTATACACTGTAGAGATAAATTAAACCCTGCACTATGTTTTGTACACTGTAGAGATAAACGAAACACTGCACCACTTTTATACGCTGTAGAGATAAACGAAAACTGACTGCGTCTTCTGCACTGCACAGACCAGCTGACTGTCTGGTTTTCGTAAAACAGTAAAACTGACTACGGAAACTACCACGGTGAGACAGCACATAGGTACGTAGACTGTATTACTGCTGCTCCACGCTTGCATGCGATTGCCCGGCTGCAGGGAAGGCGAACGTACTGCATGAGGTTTTGCAGTTTTAGTAATTCTGTAGCCGACACGATAAGATGCTTTGAGGGCATTGTCATTGTTTATAGTAGACACAAAAGAGGTTAAATAATTTTTCCTTCATTAGCTTTGTGCATGAAACAATCAGCAGACTTATTTGCATATGTGGAGTGTTTGATCTCTAAATGTCATTTAAGCAGAGAAGGTTTCAGACTGCTGTTAGCAAGAATATCCTCATAGTCTTGGACAGCCCTCATCACCTGTATGTGAAAATTCAAATCTAATGTAATTATCATCATACTTTCTATTCTTTATATGCAGTTCACCTTTATGGAACAATGCGTAGTCGGATTCTTATTTTTATGTTTGTCTTTGTGTAATGTTTGATTTGTATATTGTCTTGCTGAAACAAATCAAAGTCCTTGTTCTTCGAGAGGGAATTAATCATAAATATATTGGAATTAATAAAGATCCAATGAAAGTTGCTAATCAGAACTGTTGTAAATAAATACCTGTGGTGCATAGTGTTTGCAATAGCTCTTTTGTTTAAGTGTTTATCGTTGCTCTTTTGTTTAAAGCAAAAAGAAAGGTGAACATCAACAACGTAGTTGTCTCGTTGCTAGAAGAAATAAACATGTTGCAATGAAGGCACCTGGTGTTTTAATTTCTCTATGGTGTAGATGTAAATAAAGTCTGGTTGAATCAAAACAAGGCATCAAGACATACGTCTGCTTCAATCTACAAAGTTTTGGAGAACATAGAGAGAGACATGGGAATACATTCCATACCTTTCAGCAACATCCCTGTTAAGTCATCTGATGTATCACCGATGGAGTTTTGTGCATTTGGGTTACTGAAGCCCTTGGAAGCAGACGGCCGCGAACTTTGGATGGTCTCTGAAACGCTGCCCGGAGGAATGGAATAAACTGGACATCTCTGTATTCCGTAGCAGCTTGCTCCAGCGGAAGCTGTGCTGCAGATTGATAAGGCTGCCAGATAGCACATCACTGCTGGTGGAGGTGTGGTTTTTCATAAGTTAAGGGGATCTTAAGTTTGTTACCATAGATTGCGAACAACACTATGTATAAACACGGGCTTAGGAATATTAAGTGTGAGCACTAGAATAACAAGTTTATGGGCCCAGTCACGTGAATTACCATGGAATGCAAATTCAACAAATATGGTATTACTTCATTTGCGGGAAGTGACTTTAATAATTGGTTATTCAGAGTAAGGTTGCTTAGACTCGATAGAACACTCCTGGAGACACTAAAACAAGGATTTACTACAGTAAATTCGGACGACTCGTTGTTTAGAAATAATCGGGGATTGCGGCAGCGCACACGAGATTATTCAGAAGCTTTACAGCTGCATTTCAGCATGCAGGTATTGCGTCGCAACTTCTTCTGAGAAAGAGATTGCTTCCACTTAGGGAAGCACAATGAAAACAACAGACTTGAATTCTTTTTAACATTTGACAAGCTGATCAGAGATCTGTAATCGTCGGAGGCGAAACCAAGTGATAGCGAGATCACCTATTACTTATTGCTATGCCGGCGTTCTACGACAGCATAGTCACAGCGAACGAGACAATGGGCCCAGAATTGACATTAGAATTTGTCAAGAATCGACTTCTCGATGAAGAAATTAAAAGAAAATGTTGTAAGAAAGAGGAAGAAAGCTTAAAGTCATTCGTTACCAAACAGAACCAACCTCAAGAAAGAAAATTTATGTATGACTGCTATCTCTGCGGAAGAAAGGGTCATAAGAAGTCGGAATGTAAATTCACATTTCCAAGAGAAAAGAAAGAAGCGAATCAGGCCGAGCAGGAAGAGATCCAGATGGAGATGTAATGTGTTTCCTAGCAAATTATAGGTTAGGAACCGAGACAGTGTACAATTTTATGTTGATTCCGGAACGTCAGTCATCTGGTGAACTCAGAAAAGTACTTTCAAAAGTGTACAATTTAAAGGAATCAATTAGAATAAATTTTGCCAAGAAAAATCAGTGGTTAATGGCAATAAAAATAGGTGTTATTAGTGCTGAAAAGGTATAAAAAATGTGCTTTACGTTCCTGATTTGGCAAACAATTTGCTTTCTGTAAGAAGGATAGGAGGAATCGGGACTTGGGGTTAAGTTCGAAAAGAATAAAGTAACCATTTACAGAAACAATGATGAGATTATTAAAGATTTCAGGAACAACTTATATGAGGCAACTTTCAGGATTAAAGAAAAGGAAGCACAAGCATAAGAGGCACATTGTGTGTCTCCACAAGATCGAGATAATATGGCACCGGCGGCTAGGCCATGCATCAGTAGAGAAAATGAAGGAACTGGAGAGAAGAAATCTTAATAACTGTGAGTGTGAAACTCCTCAACTCTCATTATGTAAGTCCATGTCTAAAAGGCCGTCAGACCAGACTGACGTTTAACAATACCCTAAATCCAGAAAGAGTTCTAGAATTGATCCATTCAGACTTATGTAGCCCTATAGCTATAAGTCCTGTTACGCACAATAATGAGATATACCTGTTAACGTTCCTAGACGATTACAGTAATGTTGTGATGATTTATATATTAGAAAATAAACCCGAAGTCTCGAAGTAGGTATCTCAAGGAATACGTCGAGATGGTGGAAGCCAAATTTAATTCCAAAATCTCAAGATTTAGATGCGACAATGGCAAAGAATATGTGAATAAAGAATTTCAACAATTTTGTGCAAATAAGGGCACTAGAATTGAGCAGGCAATTCGGTATTTGCCGCAGCTGAATGGAAAGAGCGAGCGAATGAATCGCACGCTAATTGAAAAGGGCAGAGCATTACTTTCAGATAGTCTTTACGAGAAAGATATGCGGGGAGAAGGCGTTTATATGTCGGCATACATAGTAAATACATTACCAACTTTACAGAATAAAATATCAGCCGAAATTTGGAATGGAACGAAATCTAACTACAACACGCTAAAGGTATTTGGCTCAGAGGCATATACACATATAAATAAGGAGGAAAGGAAAATTGTCTGAGAAGAGCAAGAAATTATATATTATAGGATGTTGTGAAAATGGCTATAGACTATGGAATACAGAAGAAAGAAAAATGGTTCGAAAAAGAGACGTGATATTTAATGAAGAGAAGAAACCATTATACACTTCACAGAATTTGCAAGAATTACTATTAAATGGAAAAGAAGTACTGGACTCTGATAAGAATATACAGAAACCAGAAGAAGAAGAAGAGAATAAATCTGCTAAAACTTAAAGAAAATCAGAAAACACACCAAGAGAAATGCACAAGAAGAAACCCAATTCATTTGAGAGATTATGCGTATAAATTTACTGTGCTAAGGGTAGAATGTTTATTGCAAAATGATGAACCAAGAACTAAAAAGGAAGCTTTAGAGTCAGAAGATAAAGAGAAATGGTTAGAAGCAATAAACGATGAAATGAAATCACACGAGAAGCATTCTACTTGGACAGTTGTTGAAAAAACCCCAGACAAGAAAATCATAAACCTTTGCTGGGCATTTAGAAAGAAAGGAGAAGCTATTTACAAGGCAACATTAGTCGCAAGAGGATACGAGATAAAGAATATGATAAAACCTATGCTCCAGTTGGTAAATTACCTAACTTGAGAACCTGTTATGTATAGCAAACCAGAAGAACATGCATATTGAACAAATGGATGTTAAAACCGCAAGTGTGGTATACTGAAAGAAGAAATATACATGCATTTACCTGAAGATGTGAAATGTGAGAAATATGTTTGCAAATTGAACAAATCATTGTATGGACTTAAACAAAGCCCTAAATGTTGGAATGATGCATTTCATAAATTTATGATAATGATTTCAGTTGTATACCAAATATGAAGGTGATAATTCACCATTATATGTATTTCTTTATGTTGATATTTTGTTATTATACAAAGACAAAACTGTAATCAGATAATTCCAAGGGAAATTAATGTCACAATTTGCTTGGCTTGTCTAGAAAGTGTCAAAAAGTTGTTAGGACTAGAAATTGATAGAGATTTGAAGTGTAATATAATATTAAAGTCCATCAGAAGTCCTACATTGAAGAACTATTATGCAGATTTAAAATGTCTGATTGTAAAGAATAAACACCCCTGAAGAAAAAGGTTTAGTTCTCACTAAAGGAACTGATGAGAAGAATTTCACTAAATAACCTTATACAGAACTCATTGGCTATATGTATTTAATGATGGGCACTAGGTCTGATTTTTGTTTTTCTATAAATCTGTTCAGAAGATTTGACTGTGCAAATGACATAAACTGAGCTCATCTTAAAAGGGTAATCAATACTTAAAACATAATAAAGCTATGGGATTAGTTTACACAGTAAATGAGAATAAAGATACAGTTGTTGGGTATGCAGACTCAGATTGATCTGCAGATCAATGCTGATAGAAAAAGTGTTTCTGGCTTCTGCTTAACACTCTATAACAATCTTGTAATATGGAGTATAAGAAAACAGAAAACGGTATCTTTATCCACAGCTGAGTCTGAGTATATTGCCCTCAGTAACTTAGTTTCAAAAACCATGTGGTACAAGAGTTTGTTGACTGATTTAAAACTCTCTGTATGACATGTATTAGTGTTGGAAGATAACCAAAGTTGTAACCACATTGCAAAGAATAGAATTCAAAGAGAGTTAAGCATATAAGACATTATTGATCATTTTATTAGAGATACATTGGAAAATGACATTGTAATTAACTATGTTCCTTCCTCAGAATTTGGTCATCCTCCATGGTGTAGTGGTTACCATGCTAGTCTCTAGTTCTCGAGGTTGCAGGTTCAAACCCAGTGCAGAGCGATGGATTTTTTCGGGCGTAAAAATCCTTAGCATGGCTTCTTTCAGAAGGGAAGTAAAGCCGGTGGTGCCATGTCATAGATTTACGGTACATAAAGGAATCTCAAGCCTGATAAAGATGCCTCTGAGCAAAATTTCTGGTCTTTCATGCCCAATGTAGAATGGAATGCTAAGAATCACAGCAGTTAAAGAACGTCCATAAATAAAACTCAATTTAATTTTTCCTCAGAACAAAAATATCTTTACAAAGTATTTTTACAAAGTCTTTTATAAAATTACAAATAGTCTGGGCATTAATGTCTGTTAAAAAATTATTTGCATTATATAAAACAAGTTCTGAAAGTGTTATACTAGTGTTAAAGGGGAGTGCTGTAAATGTAACACTATCATAATAAAACGAAAAAGAAATGCCTGTGGTGCGTAGTGTTATAATAGTTCTTTTGTTTACGTGTTTGTTGTTGCTCTTTTGTTTAAAGCAAAAAAGAAAGGTGAACATCAACAATGTAGTTGTCTTATTGCTAGAAGAAATAAACATGTTGAATTGAAAGCACCTGGTGTTTTAGTTTTAACTGTATAAACATGGGCTTAAGAATATTAAATGCGAGCTCTAGAATAACAAAAACTTTAACTGAATGACTTATTGAGGTTGATGACAAAACACTAATTTCCAATGTTACTTTCATTTCATTTATTTATCTGCCGATTAAAATTACACGTATTCATGACATTGTCAAGAAAATGCTAAGTACAAAAGAAGTTACATTGTACAATACATTAAATTATACCTATATGCAATCCTACTCTTACAAGCTATTACAACGAAAATGTATGTATAAAGTTTGTTCTTAAGCTAATATCTACAGTTTTGTCTAGTAGAAAAACTTAATAATGTACCTATATGCTACAAAAAGTGTAACAATACTAAAATTTAATCACTTATAAACTCATATACTGAATAATAGCATGTTTGAACCAAAAATGTTTTTCAGTTCCCTTTTAAATTGTTTCACATCTTTTATTTGTTGCATATGTGTTGGTCGTTTATTTGAAAACATACAAGTAGCAACAGTGGGTTTCATCTTGAACAATAGTAATCTATGTGAAGTTATATGGAAATGTGTGTTACCCCTAGTGAAATGGTTGTGAATCTGGCTGTTAATTTTTGTATGATTTTCATTATGTTTTAGATACATTATTTACCTCAAAGATATATAGAGAGATAGAATATTTAGTTTTCTGAAATAATTTCTGCAATGCTGCGGCTTTAGGCCTACCATTATCCTAATTGTTCTTTTCTGTAATATAAAAATTCTTTTGGTGTAGGTACTTAATAGCACTTTGTCCTCAAACTGTAATTCCAGAGAAAATCTCAAACTATTTTACATTGAATAATCTTATTATAAATACAAATAAAACCGTAGCAATGGATATACACACAAATATGAACAAAAATTATCTTGCCCCTCAAATACAACTCTCTAATCAGACACTTAAAAAAGTAGAATCTATAAAATTCCTTGGGGTCTGCGTACAAAGCAATCTGAAATGGGATGCCCACACTAGCCTCATAAATAATAAACTCAGCTCTCTATGTTATATGCTAAGAATATTGACAACATGCACAAGTAAAGAAACAGTTAGAGCAGCATATTTTGCACATGTGCACTCACTCCTAAGTTATGGAGTAGTCTTCTGGGGTGAGTCTCCAACAAGCAAGTCAATCTTTATTGCACAGAAAAAAATTATCAGAACTATTGAAGGAGTCAGCCCAAAGTCGTCATGTAAACCTCTCTTTAAAAAACTGGGGATCCTCCCACTTCCCTGCATTTACATATATGCAGTTATTCTGCTTATAGTCAAGAACATTAATGCTTCTGATTCACTATTCATAACTAATAATATGGTGCATGAACACAATACTAGGGAAAATACACAAATACATGTGACCAGCTGCAACACCTCGCTCTACCAAAAAAGTATCTTATTCTCTGGCATTAAACTTTATAATAATTTACCAAGTAATATTAAGGCAATTAAAAATGTAAACCAGCTGAAATCCAGTCTCAAGGCACATCTAGTTAACCACTCCTTTTATTCTATTAATGATTTCCTTGAACACAAATGTATATCATGAACCATAGTATTTAGCATGTAAATACCTATTGTATAATGTAAAAACATATTGTATATATTGCAAAAACCTATTATTGTTTATGTTTATAGCTTGACGTGTCCAATAGTGAATGTACATTGTACCAAACCACTTTAACGGATGAATAAACTAACTAACTAACTAACTAACCATATGATAAATGTGGGTATATTAATCCATAATAGATATTCATTAAGATGTTTATATCAACAATTTTTGCCAAATACTTGAACTTACTTCACTGCAGACTTTATCTTTTTGTTTGTCCCATATAAAACGTTTGTCCAGTGTTATTCCTAAAAAGTTAGAATGGTTTACCTCATTAATTTCTTCATTATTTGTATTAATATTTAGTTGGGTTTCATTTGTTTTGGATTGTTTGAAAATTGATGAATCCTGTTTTCTTTACATCAATGTGCAGCTTGTTTAATGTAAACAATAGCAAAATTTGTTTTGTATGTTGCTTTGTATAAGCATATAATTTCTGTTAGCTTTCGCCAGTGTTTAATATAGACGTGTCATCTGCATCTGCATTAATTTTCCCATTTTGTGTCAATGGTATATCGCTCATATATATTATGAATAGCAGAAGCCCTAATACTGAGCCCTGTGGTATGCCATATATCACTGTGTGTATATTTGAGTAGTACTCCTTTATTTGCTGATTACTTTTATGCATAATTTTAACTTGTGTTCTGTCACCTAGTGTGAACTTATTAGTTTAAATGGTACTCCGCAAATCCCATACCGTTGTAGTTTATTTTAATATTTCATGGTCCTCACAATCGAAAACCTTATTTAGGTCCATGAATATGCAACTATTTGGTTCCCTATTTTCTAAACTATTAAGTTATTCAACTATTTTTATTATTGCATCTTTTGTTGATTTCCCTTTCCTAAAACCATGTTGAAAGTTATTTAAAACCTTGGGTTTTTCTACAAATGTTATAATTTGATTAGCAATGATTTCTTCCATTACTTTTGTAAGTGATGAGACCAATGTTATTGGATGATAATTCTGTTTTTATCAGCATTTTTCTATAAGGGTTTTACAATAGAATTTTTACTTTCTCTACTACGTATAGTAAGTAGGGGAAGTATTGCATTCCACCCAAAAATTCGATACCAAGATTTCACCAGAAATACATGTTTTGAGGCCTCCTGAATCCAAAAAAAGGATTTTTGGAAACATGTCCGTGTGTGTGTCTGTTTGTGAACAGCATAACTCAGAAACGAACAGTTGGATAAACAACAAACTTGGTATTTAAGTTCAGTATCTCACAGAAATGCGACACGAAGGTTTTCAAGAAAATCCCCCCACCCCAGATTATCCTTTACATGGAACATTTTTTGAACATTTTAATTTTCTCAAAAATGGCTTTAACGATTTTGATTAAAATATCATATATTTAATATACTTTCATGACAAATAAAATGTATATCTTGAATTTTCTGGGAATGTCTCCAAAAGTATTCTTCATTGTGAACGACTTTTGCATAACTGATAAACCTAAGAGATAGACAAAATTTTACTACACAAAAACTGTAGATCACGTTAAAATACACAATTTATGTCATATATGTTTCTTTTGTTGAGTGAACCATTTTCGAGATATTGCTTGTTATTCCCTTAATTTTTCCAATACTTATACTTTTTCTCAAATGGGAATTCGTTATTAATTTTTTTTTTGTTTGTCCTGGTAATGCAAAGAGAATGGAATACTCGACATAGCAACCAGCTCTTAAAATATTTGACTATCGCTTAAAGCCTACCAATTCCCCTTGCATCTACAAGAAAATTAGCAATAAGATTAACATCTCGATTAACATGAAGCATATGGAGAATAAGTGTTTGTAAAAATAGTATGTACAAGAGTGGAGAAAGTCATGTAAGTGTAACATCAGATTTTTTTAACAGTTTGGGTATATTCCTGAATTTATACTTGCATTGATCAATTCTACTAATGGTTTTAATATGCTGGGAGCACATTGTTTTAAAAGAATGGTTGAGATTCCATCTTTGCCTGTTGAATTTTTACTTTTCAGTTTATTTATCACATTTAAAAACTTTTCTTCAGATATCTCTTAAAGGAGCATCAAATTTGAGACACTGTGTCTTTATTTTTATGCAATTTAAAGGGTATGTTTTTTTACCTAGAAGTGCGTTAATATTTTCAATAAAGCCAGTATTAAATAGATTACTTATTTCTGCAGTATTTTCTAATTATGTTGTTACTTTTAGTTATTTCAATATTTTCATGCTGGGTTTTGCCTTTACCACATTTATTATTTACAACATTCCATGTGGTTTTTGTAACATTATTTTATTTTTCAATTAATGTTTTATGTATTCTGATTTACATTGTTTCATTAATTTTCCGTAATTGCTTTTAAAGCTTATAAATGTTTCTTTATCTTGATCTAGATTTGTAATTCTATACTTATCATAATAATCATTTAGTTTTGTTTCTACTATAATTATATCTTTATTAAACCATTGATTTCCTCTGTGGTTTTTTGTTTATTTTCTTACTTTTTAATGGACAAGCAATATCTAAATAAGAACTAAATATGGTATAGAATGTTCCCATTTCTTATTAACATCCACTTCATTGCAAACTTCTACCCATTGCTTGTTTTGTAACATAGCATAAAGAGCTCTTACATTAGCATTATTAATTTCCCTCACTATTTTGTTGAGATTTTGTAATGCCAGGATTCTACAGGAAATCAATGGATTAATAAAGAAATAATTATAGCAGAAAAAAACTAAAAGATTTTTATGATAAGTATAGAATTACAAAAGATAAAGATAAAGCTTTAAAAGAAATTACAGAAAATTAATGAAACAATCTAAATCAGAATACATAGAACACTATTTGAAAAATAAAATAATTTTACAAAAACTGCATGGAATGTTCTAAATAATGAATAAAAGTCAGCACGAAAATATTGAAATAATTAAAGGTAACAACATAATCAGAGATCCTGCAGAAATAAGTAATCTAGTTAATACTGGCTTTATTGAAAATATTAACATACTACTATGTAAAAAAGGTACCCTTTAAATTGCATAAACGTAAAGACGTATGTGCAATGCATAATGATTTGATAAGTGACTTTTTATTACCTTTGTATGATATTGTTCTAGAGGTAAGTTTGTTAAGATCTGATCTATAATAGTTGCAGTAGTATCGGTTACTCTTGTTGGTTCATTTATTGCAATTTGCTGTTTGTACATGTTACCAAGATCAACCAGTTATTTATAATCACTACTATTGCCATCCTTATTTATATTTAGATCCCCTAATATCATAACATTTTCGCTATTAAGCTGATCCAGTATCAATATGAGATTTTGGAAGAAATCTTTTGTCATACTACTTGGTGATCAGTAGCATGACATAGTTATAATCTTTCTGTTTTCCTTTTGAATTTCTATTGCTACTATTTCACATGCTTTTTTCTTTTATCCAATTAGGTGGCTTGATGCCTCTTATTGTGTTTGAGATTAATACAGCTGTTCCCCCTCTCTTAAGAGGTAGCATATTGCCTTTTGGTAACCTTCAATACTCCCTGTTTCTCTTTCAACAAATTATTCATTTTATATGTTGTTATTTATTTAGAAATGATGACTTGATTGGCTTTTCATTTTCTGAGCATAACGCTGTTTTGGAGAAGTTTGGACATTAGAAATTAATGCAAAAACATGTCTTTGAAATCCAAGCAGTCATGTTTTATGACTCCTGCACATGGCACCAAAAGTGACCAGAGGTTCAGACATGATGTCTGCACACCTTAAACAGGTCAGGAAGACAATAAAAGAAAAACATACTTTTCCCAACTTTCATTTACACAAACATAAGCAGAACATAACAAGCAACCTTAATTAAAACGAATCTGAGACTTTCTTTGTTATTGGATAGCACCACAGCCTCCAACAGCAGGAGGAAAGATGTACTTTTGGTTGTAGCTAACGAAATTCTGCTCATCATAAATGCTTTGGATGGGTGGCTGGTTTGATTGTTATCTGCTTTCATGCATCACAGTTGTGCCCATCCTTGTTTGTGTATTATTGGAAAATGGATTATGAATGCTAATTTCTGTGGCATAATTTAAATTGCACATCACATTGTAATTTTATAATAACATTAACATGAATATTCATGACACAACAATAACAATAATAGACCTAACCACTGCGTTATGATTAATAGAAAATTTTTGGCAAACCCTTTGGAAGATTTCATGAAACTTTGGGAGTTTGCAAATCATAGTTTGGGAACCATGCTGTAGACTATTAATCCGGAGGTCCCCGATGGAATTCTGTGGAATCTTTTGAGATTTTATTAAACATTGTTGTCAAAACATACACAAAGGGAAACAGAGTCTTACAAGCAGGACTGTTACTACACAGACAGTAGAAACATTTTGTTTTAAACTTTTAATAAAGAAAAATAATTCTCTAATAAAAAACAAACAGCACAGACTGAATTGAAATTGAATTCAAGATTGAATCGAAAATCATTGTTTTTATCTTCTTTTTTAATTTGACAAAAGTGTAAATTCCAACCCATATAAAATTCATTCATACCACATCCTGGTGTATCTATCTTTAGATCTCAAAGCTTCCTTCCAACCAACCCTCTGTCATTTCACTTTTCAATGTTCTTGATGTGCCTGTGGAGGTCATCAAAGACATCACCAAAGTCTTCCAGTTCCTTCTTCATGCCAACAACCCTTTTCAAGCAGGTGAACTTTTCTCTTGTGCTGAACAGCTGCTCAACCAACTTCACCATCTCACTCTTCATCTCTCGGTTCACCTGCTTCATTTCTCCAAGGTCGTTTTTATCTGCTCATTTATCTAGACTGTTATCTCATTTTGTTTTTTAAATTCAGGTTCATCTTCACTTATCTGTTCATTCAGCTCCTTCATTTCACTTCTCCTCTTTGTAAATCTTCTTCACTTCATCTTTCATCTCCTTGTTCATCTTACCCAGTTTGCTCATAAGCCTACCGAACATTTCCTCCAAGCATTTTACACAACTGACACCAAACATGGCTAATAAGTATGAACCCTTTAAACTTCCATGAACTTTATTTGCCTTTGAATCAAGAAATCAGTGTTTTGAGGCCTCATTACTTAAAAATGGAACTCGGATAAATGCCAAACTTGGTTTTTAAGTTCACTATGTTTCAAAGATGCGACATGAAGGTTTACAAGAAAATCCTCCAATTTCAAACTATGCTTTACATGGAACATTTTTATAAATTTTTTATTTTCTCAGAAATGGCTGTAATGATTTTGATTAAAATACCACCTATTGAAAGTATTTAAATGCATGACAAATAAAATGTATATCTTGAATTTTCTGGGACTAGCCTGTGAAATCCTCTTCATTTGGAAGGAATGTGGTATAGTTCTATATAACTGGTAAACATTAAGAGATACGTAGACAAAAACTTACTACACAAAAAATGTAGCTCTCTTTAAAACACATAATTTATTTAAAATAATCTTTTTTGTGGCATCAACTATTTTAAAGATATCCATTATTATTGATTTGAATTTTTCATTACTTTGGCCTTTTTTAAAGTGCTATCACTATTCAGTTGTTTCTCATGGTATCATGAAAAGAGTATGGAATTTCAAGGCCAATCACTTTTAAACATCTGACCATTGATTCAGTTTCTCCATCTCCCTTGTGCCTACAAAAAAATGTAAAATGAAACCATTTCTGCAAAGGCTTATTCGATTAACATGAAATAGAAAAATAAGTTTTCATAGGGGTAGCTTGCAGAAGCTATGTAAAAATAAACTATAATGGGTAGAAAAATTCACATGAATGTAACAAACCAGATTTTTAAAAATATTATTTGCAGAACTTTTTCTATTTGCATAAAGTGTATGCTCCCATAAACAAATGCCATAATTAAAATGAGACTGAAACATTGTGCAATCTAAATTTTTAAATATCAGCTAGGTTATAAAAAGTAAAAGATAAATGAATCCCTTTTTGCAACATTACTTATGGACAGCCAGACAATGGAGCAAAGTATTAAAAAGAATAGTAAATACACATTGCTTAACAAAAGAGTTATAAAAATTCTTCTGAATTACATCATCCTGAACTATTAAAACAACCTAGGTGTTCTAAATGAACGACAAAATATGCACTATATATATATATATATATATATATATATATATATATATATATATATATAAATTCTCCACAACACAGTGAATGGATTTATCAGGAATCAGAGGGAAAACATACTACCAAATCCCAGAACTCCCTCAAAGGATAGTTGTGGTGTAATGCAGACTGCTAACTGGATATGATTACCTGACTCAGTATCTCCAAATTGGAATTAAGGACTCACCAAACTGTCCTCTGTGCCATAAGGATGTTGTGATGGATGGACTTCACCAACATACATACACAGCTCTAAACAACTCCAACAATATGCTAGGAAAGTATTGTGATGTTGAGAGGAGAATGATCTGATAATCAAGTCCTCTGCCTTTAAACCCAACTGACCAATCAAACAAAGAACCAACCCCCACGAAATTTGAGATATACATTTTATTTTTTATGTAAATATCTTTCATATATGGTATTTTAAACAAAATTGTTAAGTCATTTTTTTAGAAAATCAAAAATTTTGAAAAATGTTCCATGTAAAGGGTAGTTTGAATGGGGGTATTTGTTGAAGATCTTCATGTTGCCTCTTTGGAAGATGTTGAACCTAAATAACAAGTTTGGTATTTATCTGACTTTTCGTTTTTGAGTTATGCTGTTCACAGACATACAGGTAGACACGCAGATGGATATATTTTCAAAAAATGCTTTATTTGGATTCAGGGAGACCTCAAAAAGCCTTTCTAGTGAAATCTCGGTATCGAATTTTTGGGTGGAATGCAATACTTCCCCTACTTACTATACGTAGTACAGAAAGTATAACTCTCTAGTTATGGCATGAGGTGATGAAAGCAAAGCATACGTACATTTTACCTCACTTTGACCATAATACTTGTACCTGCCAAAACACACGTATACAGCTGTTTATGCTTTTGCTTATTGTTAGTACACAATTTCAATCAAGACTTTTATCTGTATGTGGTCTTACGAAATTTATATTTTCTATCTGTGGTAATTTTTATTTTGATCTATAATTTCAGTATCTTCTTAGAAGCATTTAAGTGAAATTGCATCCAAACAGTTTACTGAAATTTAATACCATATTAAGACTGCTCAAGTGTTTGCATACTTCACCCACTGTTATCTGTTTATCTTTTATATGCAGGTGTCCTTTACAATTATAATACAGAGTGAGCCAAAAGACTCCAACCGCCTGCGCGGTGTTTTTCCTGTCTGCGTCCTCAGCGCTCGTTGCTGTCTGCTGCTATCATAGAAAGGCGCGGATGAAACCATACAACATTTTTAAAACTACTTTTAAAGGCATTACTTACCAACTTTACAAAAGGAGATGCTGAAACTGGCCACCGTTGTTGTCCATACATTTTTGGCACCTCTTTAGGAAACTATGCATCACATAGTTCACGTTGAGAAATTTCCTGCCAGATATTTTGTTTTAATTCTTCCAGGGCATGTGGGTTTGTTCTTATACACTTTATGTTTCAAGTTACCCCGGAGGGGTATTTTATGAACAATATTACCGGCTGCGCAGTGTTTTTCCTCTGGGCGTGTGGAAATATGATAAAAACATGATAACGCACTGCTACTATAAACAAAGTTTATATTAAACACACAGCGTGTATTTATTTATGATTTGTATGTGTTAACTCTGTCAAGTGTCAGCTCGCAAAGTGAATGTACAATTTGCAGAAAGATTTCCAGGTGTAAAAGTTCCAGGCTGTACAACAATCCATGAACTTTACAGTAAATTTCAGGCCACAAGAAGTGTTCAGGCTAAGAAATGTAAAAGATGGCGTTCGGTTCTTATCGAAGAAACATTAGACAACATCGGTCATCGTTTGGAAAAATTTTCCCAAAAATTCCATGATGGATAGTTTCCTAAAGAGGTGACAAAAATGTATGGACAATGATGGAGGCCAGTTTCAGCATTTCCTTTCATAAAGTTGGTAAGTAAACCTTTAAAAGTAGTTTTAAAAATGTTGTATGGTTTCATCCGAGCCTTTCTATGATAGCGGCAGACGTCAATGAGCGCCAAGAGCGCAAACAGGAAAAACGCCGCGCAGGCGGTTCGGAGTCTTTTTGCTCACCCTGTAGTATCACTGGCATGGAAAATTACATTTCCATCTTGTTTTATATCATTGAGAGTCTACCAGGATCACTATGAAAAGACAATGTGACCAGGATCTGACAGTTGACAGATAGCTTCATTTACATAGATTGTAAGTGCAGCCCATCAGCACATGTCTAGTGTATCAGTGAGTGCTTCACTGTAGTTGTTACAATTACAAGGTTTTAATAATATCATGATCATACCTATCTTTAAAAGTTATGCACCTTCCGAAATAGGTACTTTACTAATTTATACTGGGAAAACTTAAAATACTTTAGACTTGAGTACGTAAAATATCTTCCTACAAATGTTTTAAATGGTACATTAAATTAGTATTTCATAAACCATTAAACCAGTGGACTTTAAAGTACACATATAATAAAAATATCTCCCAGTTGAAGTGAATTTTAATTTTCAATAATGAATAATATGAGCTCGATGAGTACTGTGGTTGGAAAAAAAAAATGTAGAAGGTACTTCAAAATCAGATGACAAGATTCCAGATGGATCCATATTGACCATCTTTTGGCTGAACACATTTCTCCCACGCTGTTTCCTCTGCTGAGCCTCTTCCAGATGTGAGCCAAGGCTGAAAATGTGATTGGGGATTAAATTTTCCAAGAGGTGGTCCAGCACTTTTTAGAAAAATTAGTCTACCAGTTTGCTTTACCAAGAGTGTCCCTCTTCTTGCTGCCAGCCATTCATCATCATGGGTGGACTCATCTGCAATAAAAGCTTTGCTTCACTGTAATCCCTTCTTACAATTATACAACTTAGTAAAATACATATTTCCGTATTTTTCTTTAAAACATTTCATTTCACATTATTTTGTTTTTTAATTTGAAGATGAAGTTTTGCCAGTATGCTGGCAAATTGCTCACTTTTAGGTTGCATGGCAAACTACCCTGTACCATTCCAACTACAGCCTTGGTTCTGATACAATAAACATGCTAGCGGTAGGGGATTTTACTTGATTCAGCTCCAAGCTCACCAAAGAAAAAACAGGTACTTTTTAAGATTTTGTTCTAGAAAATTGTAGCTATAAAAGCAGTAATAAAATACTCTGCTAATAATTAACACCTCCTTAAATGCTTTCTTTTAACATTAGAATCCATTTATTCCCTGCAAGCTTCTCTATGCAGGTGCTGCCTACATGGACAAATTCTATTCAAATACACAAGCTCTACCATTGATGAAATACAATATAAATAAGAAAGTAAATAAATAATAGTTCAGTCACATGCAATCTAGATGGCACTTCAGACTTTTTTGTAGCTGATATAGACTGCTTTTTTGTTTTCTTTCTTTTCTTTTTCCTTCACATATGGAAGTAATAGTGACAAATTCTCAACAGTCAAACAAATGTACTGTCACCTAGGAATGTACTGGTTGCTTAAGTCATGCAAGCTGTGAAATTCAAAAGTTGCTTGAGAAAAACGATCTCTTGTGCTTATGCATGCAGTGAAATCATAGGTATATAAAATCATCTGCATCAGTACCACTGCTGTATTACTTTTATCTTCAAAATCTTCACCTGGTGATTTTTCATTGAAATCATTATCATGCAAATTCTAAGTAGTGGTGGTCTGTGAGCAGAGTATCTGCCTCACATTCAAGATATCTCGAGTTCAAATCTCAGTTAGAGTTACTTGGATAAGGTTTTTTTTGGGGGTTTTTGCTTATCCTGAAAAGATGAATGGAAACTTTAAGCTTTGTGTGCCCCAGACTCATTTAAGCATCATTTCACCCAATTCATTCATTCATCGTCTGATACTACCTGCTCGGTTAAAGGCTGTTAAGCTATACAAAGAAAAAGAAAGAAAAAAAACTCTAGGTGCCTAAGATTAGTTAAATAAAAATACTACAGATTCCACTATAAAGGATGGAGTTTTCAGGTGCATGGCATCCAACGTAGGCAAGTACCAACTTTTTATTACAGGGTAACAATAATAACAATGGCCTCTTAAACTGTCAGACAAGAAGATACTATGTCCAACAGCCTTTCAAAGCAAATAGAGAAGAGTGACATGTGAGAAACAAATGCTGGTGCTTCATGGGTGCAATGTAACCACTGGAAGGTTAAATGATAAAGAGATCCTTTTCAGCAGTAATAATTGCCACTATCATATTGGATTATAAAAGAAATGGAGATATCGATAGAAGTTCATGAAGAAATTATACATTAAACTATGATCTCACTGGCTGTTAACATGCACTTTTCCTTATAGTGAGGGGCAAAGGGTTCATATAAAGGACATTTTTTTATAATGAACAAGAGGCTAATCTTCATGTGACTGTTCTAACAATAAGTTCAATGATGAAGCCAGATGAGAAATCAGGAAGAATGTCCATACACCTACTTATGAACAGCATAATTATTTCAAATGTTATGTATGATACATGGTGTTTCTCAGCTAAAAGACAGATTCTCAGGACATAACCGTTTATTTGAATTTTATGCCATATCAACAATGGTTTCACTGATCAATACTATTGCTTTTTATAGAGGGATTAAGCTTAATATTTTTTATGTAGATAGGGAATGAAAATCTGAAATTAATGTGCAAATGGGCTTAGGAATCTAAAGTGCTAAAACTGTTTAATAATCATCCTAAGAACAGAGGTAAAATCCCAAATACAAAATCTGAGCCATCCAAACTTGATTCAAATTTAGCCACTCAGAATGATAGAAAATAATATTCCCTCTCAATCATTTCTCACACACATGATGAGGTAACGTTCATATGTTTACACAAAATAAAGACAGTAGAGTGCCATATGATTGCAACTGCATCTAACCAGAATGCAGGTTTTGAGTAACTCAAAATTGATTCTAACATTGCTTAAAAAAAAGTAAATGCTTTACATTTGTATGAAAGAATATAGTCTCCTGTAGTAGTTGACAGCAGTCAAAATGTGAATTGTAACAAATGGAAAGATAAGGGAATTTGCATAATGTTTTAATATTTACTGTACGAATTCCAAGGAATGAGAAATTCTTAGACAGCAATAATTATTCTGATATTTACAGGTCAGAGAGCACAGAAGCTTGATTTATCCATAAAAGTGTTGATTAGTTCATTCACACCTCAACCTATAATCACAGTACATTTATGTTTGCTAAATACAAATCTATTTCACAGAGAATAATTTTATAATCATATGAAAGCTTTCAGAAAATGAAATGAAGCTTATTCAAAAATTTGTTACATGTTTTCAGCAGCTAGCAAAGCTAGGAGTAAACACAAATATGCTTTTTACTGAAAAAATACTGCCTTTATATGTTACTGCAATATCACAATGTTTATTGGCCATGGAAGTACTTGTTTGTTTCTATATAATTCTTGGGAGTACCGCAGTTGGACCTGCTCATATTGATGGTATCTGTTTCCCAAAGTTAATGAATAATTCTGGAAAAAAAGCAAATGTGCTGGAGTCACAGGATGGCAATACTCTTGAAAAAGCAGACAATTAGTTCTTCCATTACCTTTAGATTTGCTATCAGTGTATGGTGCAGATATGTACTCAATAATGTTCATAGGAAATGCAAAAGCAGTGTATGAGACATACACTACGTGATCAAAAGTATCGGGACACCTGGCTGAAAATGACATATAAGTTTGTGGCGCCCTCCATAGGTAATGTTGGAAGTCAATATGGTGTTGGCCCACCCTTAGCCTTGATGACAGCGTTCACTCTCGCAGGCATACTTTCAATCGGGTGCTGGAAGGTTTCTTGGGGAATGGCAGTCCATTCTTCTCGGAGTGCGGAACTGAGGAGAGGTATTGATGTAGGTCGGTGAGGCCTGGCATGAAGTCGGCGTTCCAAAACATCCCAAAGGTGTTCTATAGGATTCAAGTCAGGACTCTGTGCAGGCCAGTCCATTACAGGGATGTTATTGTCGTGTAACCACTCCGCCACAGTCCATGCAGTATGAACAGGTACTCGATCGTGTTGAAAGATACAATCGCCATCCCCGAATTGCTCTTCAACAGTGGGAAGCAAGAAGATGCTTAAAATATCAATGTAGGTCTGCACTGTGACTGTGCCATGCAAAACAACAAGGAGTGCAAGCCCCCTGCAGGAAAAACACGACCACACCATAACACCACCAAGTCCGAATTTCACTGTTGGCACTAAACACACTGGCAGATGATGTTCACCAGGCATTTGCTACATGCACACCCTGCCATCAGATCGCCACATTGTGTACCATGATTCGTCACTCCACACAACATTTTGCCACTGTTCAGTCGTGTAATGTTGACGCTCCTTACACCAAGCAAGGCATCGTTTGGCATTTTCTTGCATGATGTGTCTTATGAGCAGCTGCTCGACCATGGCATACAAGGTTTCTCACCTCACACCTAACTGTCATAGTACTTGGAGTGGATCCTGATGCAGTTTGGAATTCATGATGGTCTGGATAGATGTCTGCCTATTACTCTTTACGATGCTCTTCAAATGTCAGCGGTCTCTGTCAGTCAACAGACGAGGTTTGCCTGTACGCTTTTGTGCTGTACATGTCCCTTCACGTTTCCACTTCACTATCACACCAGAAACAGTGGACCTAGGGATGTTTAGGAGTGTGGAAATCTCGCGTACAGACTTCTGACACAAGTGACACCCAATAACCTGACCACGTTTGAAGTCCATGAGTTCCACGGAGCTTGCCATTCTGCTGTTTCACGATGTCTAATGACTACTGAGGTCGTGGATGAGTACCAGGCAGTAGTTGGCAGCACAATGCACCTAAGATGAAAAACGTATGTTTGTGGAGGTGTCCGGATACTTTTGATCACATAGTGTATATTTCAAGGCATATTGAAGAGGTGGGGTACATTGTAACTGTCTTGCAGTAACAATATAACCTATGAGTAAACCTTGACCCAATGCAGATCTTTGGTACTTACCATCCCCAGGAGGAATGGATGAGATGAAGGAACTGCAGGAGGCTATAGGCTGCAGGCATGCCAGCTGACAGAGAAGCGCAGATGTCCGTAACAATTCCAAGTTTGATGACTCAGTCATACCAGTGAGCTGCTCAGAAAAGGCTTCTCTCTGGCAGAACTGGGGAGAACTCAATCCACCTGAGGTGGCTCAGAGAAAGCAAAAAGAACTTTCCAAGCCTGAGATTTGTATGCAATTTCACTTTCACTCAGCAGGAGATTTTTGCGGTTGACTTGAAATTTTGGCAGCTGTACAGAAATATTACATGGTTTCCTAGTTTAAACATTGGCTGCTCAACCTTGCAATTTTAATTTCCACAACCTGTCATTTGAGTAGGAAATATTCTTTCCTAAAGTACAGCCAAAAACAGTTACGCTTTTGTCTCTGGAGAAAAGCCTACTAATTCTTTCTGATCTAAAATCTGCCAATATGATTTAGCAATAATTATGTTAAAAGATTATCACCTACATTTGGATTACACACAGGAATGCCTAAAAAGGGGGACTTTAAGACATGTGTTGGGAGAGCTAGAAATATCTAGGCAGTTAAACTTCAGAGTAGTGGATGTTACTTTATGATATATAATTTTATGTTTTTCTCCCTTATCTATATGCTACTGTTTTCCTGTTACTGTACAAATTATATGGGACTTTGTAACTAGCAGGTAGCCCACCTGGACTTTGACATAATTGGAGGAAGTCCATTGTTGTCTTATCAGGGCAGGATAGACAAGGACAGACAACCAACGGTTACAAAAAATGACATGAAACCCAAATTACACTGTTTAAAGTAATTGTTCAAATGTTGACTGCCATGATCACGGGAAACTTCATAGTGATGACTCATGTACTGTTGCACACTTTCTGGTATCACAGAAGATTGGCACACAGTGTCAGCAGCTGCTACAATCCTAGCAACCAGGTCCATATTAGTTTCGACAGGAGTCACATAAACTAGGCTCTTCACGTGACCCAAGAGGAAAAAGTCCATGGGTATCAGATATGGTGATCTGACATCTGGACACGTTCTGGAACACAACCACCATGACCACCCCTTCTTTGCCGGAACTGTTCAGCAAGGTATTCCTTAACATTCACTGCAAAATGTGCTAGTACCCTATCATGTTGAAACCACACAGTTGCAGATTATCAGTGGCACATCATCCAGATAATGTGGGAGGTCATGTTGAAGGGATAATTTGTAGACTACTCCATTCAGTCTCTTGGGAAGTACATAAGGCTCAATCACAGAATCATTAATAATACCAGCCCATACCTTCATACAGAATGTCTGTTGGTGGCTCAATTTATCACAGCATGTGGATTTCCACGCTCCCAGATATGGCTATTCGGACTGTTGAACATGCCGTCTCTGGTAAACATTGCCTCATCTGTGTACAATATCATAGCAGGAAAATGTTGGTTGTCTGCACATTGCTCTAAGAACCAATTAGTAAACTGCACTTGATGTGGAAAGTCTGCTGGTTGCAATGCCTGGACTCTCTGTGGATGATATGGGTGCAAGGGCTGCATTGTTGAGTGGCATAGCAGACAAACACCAGGTGTGATGGTCTGGGGTGCCATTGGTTACAACAACTGATCTCACCTCCTACAAATTGAGGACACTTTGAACAGCAACCGGTACCTAATGGTGGTTGTAGAGCCTGAGGTACTCCCCCTGCTTTAGGCATCTACACAGGCCACATTTCAACAGGACAATGCCCGGCCACATATTGTGAGGAATGTACAAGGCTTCTTCGAAGAGCAACAGGTACCATTGATTCCCTGGCCTGCATGTTCACCTGACATGTCGCCCATCGAACATGTCTGGGATATGGTTAGTCGGCACCTGGTCCTCCAGTAACCAGTGTCACAGATTTCTGGGCTCAAATACAAACTGCGTGGAGGGAAATCCCTCCTCAGGAACTTATTCAGAAGCTTTTTGATTCAATGCCACAGCGTATAGCAGCTCTAATTGCAGTGCATGGAGGCCACACCAAATACTGAATATTAGGGCTCAAAGGTCATGTATAGATTTGAAATGTTTATCATTTGTTACTTGTCATGTACCTAACCTGTGGTATTAAATTCATGCAGTTCCTTCTTGGTGTTGCAATTTTCACAAACAGCAGTGTAACATCCATGAAAATTATTTCATGAATACTGAGCCTATGCATAATTTTGGAATTAAGGATAAAAATATTATGAAACATGTCTCCAGGGCTGGCCTTAGCTGATATGGCACCATGTGCAAACCTTGACTGCGGGGCTCCTACAATTATGGATATATCAAAACACTACTAGCACTCTTGTAGCCTATTGATGCAAAGAATTCATGAAAACTTAATATATAGCCAATTAATAAATGTTAATAATAAAACTAAACCACTATCATTGGAATTTCTTTGAATTGTACTAAATTTAAGATGAGACAAGGTTCACAGTTATTATTTAGAATACACTTATTAAAATATTCATTACTATACTTTTATCTATTTTTAAATTTAAGAAATTAAAAATTTTAAATGCGCACTTAAATTTTGAAAAAGATCCACAGAGTTTACAGCAAAAACAAAAAATGTTGTCATTGGATTTTAGATACATGAGTCATTTCCAATATCTTTTCTCTCCATTGGATAAAGTTCTTATGTAAAAATAAGACAAACATTTTCTTCTGTTCTTTTTTAAAGGATAATAAAAACGTATAACTTTATCAGGGCCTTTTTGCACAATTTCGTCATTGGGGGGATGTTAATGTGTTGGGCCAAGTAACTGGATCTGTGACTATTTAATTGTCATCACTTCTACTAGGTCTACCTGAATGTTGGATAGCAGGTGGGTCACAATCCAATAATTTCTTTTTCACCTAAAACTATAACAGATGAGAAGTCACCACTGTTAAACGTACGACGTTCGGTTTCACAGCAATTCATGTGTTGTGTGCATGTTCTATGTTTAGAGTGAAGAGTATTTCTTTGTTATACTGCAAAGTTTAAATTACTAAGAATGAAATGTCTCTTAAAAGGAACAAATTTCGAAAATATGAATCATGAGCCCAAAAGGCCAAGAAAAAGTTTAACAGTTTTAGAACTCACAAAAAGATGCTTTCAAAAAGTTTCTTCAACCTAAATGTTCAAAAATTGAGAATGAAAGTGAAGGATACTTAGAAATGACAACACCTTAAACTCGCAATAATCCCAACAAATGCACAACAAACATGTAGCCCTTGATGAATCCTACTTGCTACCTCATGGTGCTTCTTGTGACAAACCCATTTGCCAGTAGCATATTACCATGACTACTTTACTGCACTATGCTGTTATTAAAAGCTCCTTCCATAATACTGGTTGATCAGCATAGAGCAGAACAGGTTTCACAGCTTTTAGCCAGTCAGCGGTGCAGCACAAGGCTTCAGTGTGAGTTGAACTCTTGCAAACATGATACGTGTTTGTTAGTTGACACAGTACAGTGTGTATTAAGTGAAGTGGCTCTATTTGGGTACTGGTATTCTGTTCCCCAAAAACGTATTCATTTATGATTCATATGTCCATACAGAATCTGTGAGAGCTGTAAGGAGATTATTTCAAGAGAGATTTTCTGATTTTGAAGTTTCGGGTCGAACTAAAATTCATAGATTAGTAAATAAATTGCATGAAACAAGATGTATTTCTTGATAAGAAAGCATATACAGTCCTCACAGAAGGAACTCTAGATAACATTGGACATGCTCTGCAAAGGTCTCCTAGAAAATCACTTCAATGTCTTTCCCAACAATTAGAAATTTCCTATGGCTCTGTTCAAATGGTTAGAAAGTTACTCAAGTTAAAGCGCTATAAAATTACTGTAGTGCAAGAACTTAAACCGGATGACCCTGTATTAAGGCTGTGATTTTGTGAATGGGTTTTGAATCAGGTACATGACAGTCAAATAGACCCTAATCAATTTTCTTATTGGATGAATTGTGGTTCCACCTAAGTGGGTATATTTATACACAAAACAATTGTTACTGGAGTGCTGAAAAGCCTAACTACCCTTCACCAGGAACCCCTGCATGATCAAAAACTAGGAGTGTGGTGTGCTATTAGAGGCAAGAGAATAATAGGCCCCCTCTTTTTTTTTTTGGTGAAAATAATTAATAGGGAGAGGTATGTGCAAAACATTTTGTAGCCATTTTTGATGAATTTATTGAGAGGGAAAGAAGTTGCTTGACTTTCCAAAAGGACTCTGTGACAGCACATACAGCCAATTTCTCCTTACAGGAAATCCATGAAGTGTTAGAAGATAGAATATAGCTATAGATAACATAGATAGAATCGCATATAGCCCCTGCGTCCCACGATTTAACACCTGAAATTTTTATCTCTGGGCTGGGGATTAAAAGAGAAGCTTTACAAAACAACTCCACACTTTAGAGGAATTTAAAAATAACATTCGTCAAAAAATTACTGCCGTTTCTCAGAGGGAACTGCAGAGTGTAATGGCCAATTTCCTAAGGAGGTGCTACAAATGCTTGAACAATGAAGGGAAGTACTTCCAACATCTCCTGCTTTGATATATGTGAGTACTTTTATTTTTAAGTGTTTACTTTTTGTTTCTTTGTTAGAAATAATTTACGCAACAAACCATATATTTACAGCAGATGTGCAATCACCCGCTCAGTGCGCATAGCAAGTAGCATTGCCGGCCGGCTAAGAGCTGCAAAAATGTTCTGCTCTATGCTGATCACCCAGTAGTTAACCTCATCTTTTCCATTTCATCTGGAGGACTCAAATTCAGATTTTTTTTTTGTTTTTTGGTGTGTGTGTGTGTGTGTAATTCTTTGCATGGGGCCCTTAGAAGTGTGAGGCCAGGTTTGGCAGTGCCTAAGACTGGCCCTGAGTGTGTCTCTGTGTTTCCTGAGAACAGTCAAGGCTGAATTTTTAAAAACAGTTCATTATGATGGACATGAAGAGCACAAACTTAGTACATGCTTCATAGCAGTAACAAATAAAGAATGCTTGTCACTCAAGTGAAAAGAAACATTGAGCCTCTTGAGTAAAATAAAAATAATAGCAATTCAACCACTTCAACTTATATTAAAAGCAGGAGTTATCATGATCATAATTTTATTGTATTTAGTCTGTAACTCTGGCAGCTGCAAAGTTGGCCCATTAATTAAAATGCTGCTGCATTATAAGAAAAGATAGGCAGGTGTACACTAACAACCTTCAAAGTGTGCAAGAAAAATAAGGAAAACCTCAGCTTATTATTTATTCTCCAACACTATTTGAACCTTAGTGCACCAAATGGCATGTTAGGGTTATAAATACATATACCAAATCAACAAACAAATAACAAATGAAAGTATTACAAATAATTAAATGGATGAATATATAACAGAAATAAAGGATATAAAAGAACAGGTATAATAGGATTTAGTGAATGTGTTGTCAATGGCTGTAAATAATTGATATCACAATGGTAGAGATGTCTTAGTGGAATGTATCTTCTGATATAGTGTTGATCGCGCTGGTACAGTGGGTGAAGTATTGTTTCTTCTGAGATTTCATTTGCAAATAAAACCATTTGGTGACTCTAGATCAAAACATTGTAGGTAACTTTTAAATTTTCCATGTTTAGTAATAAATTGTGTAAGAATGTAAACTGATGTGAAATATTTGCAAGGAATGTGATTAAAACTGAGAGAACAAATTAATTTCTTGTTAGTTGTCCATTTAAGCTACTTATCCAGAGGTTATTCCATTTTCCTACTAATGGAAGAAATGACTTCATATTAACAAAGTATGACAAATATTTTGAAAAATGTAGAACAATCTCACACAGACTTGGATTGAATCAACTTCACATTGTGAATACAGTGTTTACAGGTGTATAGTTTGCTCTAAATCAATATCACCCCTGCACTATGTAAGCAGTTTAGACAAATTTTACGCATGAATTTGGACATATAAAATAGCTAATTTCTAGTTGGATTTGAGAAAGTTTTACAATCCACTCAGCTCTCTCGTTTCCAACAATTCCAGCAAGGCCCTTAGTCCATGATAGACAAATATTCTTGGTATTTTGAATAATGCTCTTTCTAATTATATTTGCCAGAGGAATGTTGTTATACTTGTCTTAAATGGTTAGAAGAGAGGCATTTGAATCAGTGTGAGCATATGCTATGCGTTAAGTTGATTTTCAATATTCCATCTTATAGTTTGATCTAAAGCAAACATTTCTGCTTGAAAAATGGAGCAGGGAGGTAGACAAAATCCTTTGCTGAACATTTTTATGTAATGATTTCTGCAGTTGTAAACCAGGAAAGCGCATCCTAAGTAACTGGTTTTATCTGCTTCTTCAACTAGCGTGAGCCATCAGTAAAAATGGCAATGTTGTGAATATCATTACAATATTGAATTGGAATGAGTCACACTATGTTTACATAAGCCTTCACTTACTAAATTATTAAAACTGGAGTCACTTAACTGCTGATGATGACAAATGCCCTCGAAAACGTTCCAATTTTAATGACTTGGTAAGTGAAGGTTTGTGTAAACATGTGACAACATGAAACAAATTTCACTACTTGTAGTGCTTCTGTTTTTAACAGCTATCATTACAATAGTTTTGCATAATCAATTCACAGTGTACACCAGAATGTCTATTATAGATGACAAAGAATATGCTCGAAACTTTATAAGTCCTTTAAAATCTTAGATATTTTATGAACTTGAAGCAATCAATAATGCTAAACATCTGTTTCATCTGGATGCAATATAGCTAAAGGAAAACATTTTTACTAGAGGGATTTTATGACAAATTAGGGAGTTTCATATTGCTGCATTAAATTACTTGCAATTCATCATGAAATAACTTCAGCTGTATGGTTGAAGACATTCAGCAATCTGGCCTGCTGCTGCATTGTTTCTCTCCATGCAGAGCCAATGAACAGAGCAATATTGCAGGTGTTATAAATAAAAAAATGGCCAACTGGCATAAATGATCCAGTTTCTTCTTTCTATAGTTGAAATTGATACTAGGATTCTGAGGAAAACTTATAAAACTTCAGATAAATATTAACTTACACAGAAATGACTTCATATTAACAAAGTATGACAAACATTTTTGAATAAATATTTTGAAAAATGTAGAACAATCTCACACAGACTTGGATTGAATCAACTTCACATTGTAAATACAATGTTTACAGGTGTATAGTTTGCTCTGGATCAATGTCACCCCTGCACTATGTAAGCAAGACATACAGAAATAAAAATGTGCCCCATAAATTGGTTTTATTCTGCACAAACATGGAAAACAAAGAGGAAAAAGAGGCAAAAGGTATTTCTAAAAAGATAAACACTTCAAGAGTTTGTCAAATTTTAGTATTGGTATTTAATTAACTGTTCTCAAAGCAAAAACAGAACATTCATTAAAAGCTCAAAGTATTGAAAATTTCTTGTTAAGTACAGTACTGTACCATATCTATTGAAATCTCAACTAAACAAAAGTTTAATTTTGACACATTAAAGAATTCCCTTTGGCTTAACTGTTTAGGAATTTTTTGATTACATTCTCCCATTCATATCCTCTTCTTTCTTTGGCATTTCCAAATTTTCACAGACTTCTCCATACAACTAACAGTTGGCTAGACTTTCTCATCAAAGCTAGATAGTTTATGTATAACTCTGGATTCTCTTCTTCCATTGTAACTAACAGTTATTAAGCCATTTTTTTCTCAATGCTTTCTTCTATTACAATGTCAAGGTTGAAGCTTTATGATTTGAGTGTTCAATCTCTACATCTACTGGTCTTGCTCACATGGTCAGATTCCAGTTCCATTTCTTTGAATTCACTTGAATCGTCACTTTCAGCCAAGTCTACGAATTTTTGTAGGATCCAAGTTTCCTTTTTGGCTTTTCTTCTTCATTTCTTAAATCTTCATTTGTAACACTTTGTTCAGCAGGTATTCTTAACTTTTTCTTTTTTGTTTTCCAGGCCTACTAACATCAGTATCTTTATGTTTATCCACAAAGTGTTCTTTACAAGCTTTAAGAACTGTTTTGCTGTTATAGGTAACAAGATTATTGCCCATTAATACTTTTGGACCTTCTGGACATTTCAATATTGTCAAACCAGCCACTAGTTCCGTTATATTGGCAATGTGCACGTCCATTTAATGCCCAGGTGTTTCGCACAAGAGAGTTCTCTCTTGCTCATTTAAGGTGCAACAATTCACCATTGGTGCTGCTGGCAAACAACACTGAGGTACATGTTTATTTGTATTACAGACATGCTCCCCCTACGATAAATGTCATGTTTTAGACCTGGATTGTCTATAAGGTAAGTTTTGTCATAGTTCCAAATATGGATTGGTGGAACATTTTTTACCTTTTTCATCAAATGATGTTAATATTCTTCAATTATTTCTTTACTGACAGCAGCTCTTACTCTTTATACCTATGTTTAAACAAAAATGACTTTTTAGAGGGGATGACATCCTAAAAATAATTTAACCTAATATTGCCCTGGCAAATTATTTTTAAATTTGGAGATAACTCTCCCAGTCTTCAATAAGTAATTCTTGATACAGAACCTGAAGTCTGTTTCAGTGACAGGAAATCCAAAATTTGCAAGTTTCAATGGATGATTCTTGAAAGCTTTTCTTTTTGGAGAGTAAACACTGTTGCCCTCCAATAACCTTTCAATTTATTTACTATTGTACTATGGGGAATGCCATGCTGCTCAGCTTCACATTCAAAGAGAGACATTTACATATATCTTCTAGGCACTTTTTCAAGGTTTCAGCTGAATAGTTTAAACAGGAGGGCATCCAACCTCCTGTTTGTAACTTCTAGGCATAGTGAACTGAAACAAGGGGAAAAAAATAGAATTCTCTTTAAAAACTTAGGTTGATAAAATGAACTGAACATGATTCGGATTTTTTGCATTACTTTGATCTTCACTGAAAACGTTACCAAAAGTAACGGTTAAACGGCCCTTATTTAGTCGTTTTTGGCGACTTTTGGAAAGACTTGCTGCCAATGTGAATTATTCGAGTTTTAGACGCGCAGAACCATTGGCTACGTCCCGGCCGCAACTTCTACACTCCTTTCCTTCTAAAAAAGCTTCCCTCGGCTACGCCCCGGCCACAATTGCTACACTCCTCTCCTTCTAAAAACATCCCTCGGCTACGCTTTGAGACTGAGGGATCTCAATCATGTTTTCAGTAATGTTGGGATTTCAAATGTTGGCTTTGAAGACCAACGTAATGTAAATTACCGACGTTTTCAATGAAAAACCAAAGTAATGCAGAATGGCCAAGATTGTATAAAGAAGTTAACTTAAAATGAGGTGACATGTTTCAGAACCAGTCCGCTTTTTAACCTCAAAATTTACTTCAATATTTGATTATTATTGGATAATACTGAAATTTAACTTTCTACATACCGACTGCTTTTTGATTAGCATAAACACGGTAATGTTGTCCTCCCTAGTGAAATCTTAAAAGCAAACAGTTGTTTCAGTGTGGCAACATATTATATCCAATCACACGCAATCCAAATTTCCCCAATTTTCAATTAGCATTACTCGAAATGGAACAATGAAGAACAAACCCTGTTGAAGGTACTTACAGCATTTTTCAAACAGAAACAACTGTCAGCTTTGTGATTTTCATTTCATTAAATTCCGGATTTTAACCATTCATGAGTACAATAATTCAGATTGTGATACGTGTGTATTCATAGCGATGAAACATTTATATTTTGTATACGTCCCGCCTTTTTAGAAATAACGACAAAGGGAAATGAGTATAACGTTGGTATTAAAAGAAATTTATGGACAATAAAAACATGAATGTGAAACACGCCAAAAATAGCTCTCAACCACGACGTGACACTTAGAAGGTTAAATGCTTGTAAAGTGTAGACACTAGACAGCTAGCTGCTACCTCTGCGCATTGCATATAGGCTGAAATAATTTGCAACTCAACGAAAACTGCAAAAAAGCTTTCTGTTAGCATGTTCACATAATTGAAGAAAATTAAAATTAATTCATAACATATATTTGTATACAAAATACAAGCTATTTTGTCTGCGTAAAAGTCATCTCTTTTATATCTTAATATCGCTAAATTATCGAAGTTTTATCATTCACCGGCTGCAGTGTAGATTGCTGAGGAGCAGTGCAAGAATCGCTTTTTTAAGAAGTGATATTGGTAAGACTGGTTGTCATGGTGACGTTTTAAGCTGCACGGAAATTAAAGAAAAAGGTTAAAATACTCTCTCATCTAATCATTTTTACCAATTTTTTTTTAATAGTGTCCTGGTTTAGACCAAGTAGGAGAGGTTCAAATGTAGGGTTAATTTCAGTGAAAAATGAAATTTGACCCGCAAATTAGGGGTTAGGTTAACATGCATGAAGTGTAGAAAACGTATATTTATGTTATTTACTTAGTTTGCAGAGGCAGTAACATCTTCCACATGAATTTCTGGAGACTATGGCATTTCTTACTGGTTCTGTTACCGAATGTAGTTCAGTGCTGGGACAATGAGGAATTGGAGATATTTGATTTGGTTGAAGAAGTAAACATCAACTTTTACACTTTACTTGGTGTAAATGAGGCAAGTAAATAATGATGCTCCTGTGAATAATGGGTAAAATGAGACAAAAGCATGCCTCTTGTTTGAGGAGAACTTCACTGTTTGTAAACATTCACAAAGTTGCCTTTTCAGAGATAAATAAAGTATAAGTCTTTATGGAATTATATTGTTGCATTAAAAACCTCTAGGCATTCAGGGAGATTGTATTGATGCATTTTTAGAATGAAAGTAACTACATCACCTAACAATAATATGCTTTCATTGAACCCATATTTTAATTATATATCTTTTTATCCCTTCACCTTTAGGATGCTGATGGTACAGAAATTCGCAAGGCTTACAGGCGCCTATCTTTGCAATTACATCCGGACAAAAATGATGCACCAGATGCAGAGATAAAATTTAGACAGGCAAGTCTTTTACTACATTTGCACTGTTATACACTTTTTCTAATCATTTTATGCACACTTAAGACCTCTATTTTTCTGTTAGCAATGTTATTTTCTACATTTCACCCCATTCCCCATACTTTCCCATCTTAATGTACAACAAATATTCAGACTTATTTACTGGCTGTTGACATTTAAGTTTGCTTTGTGAAAATAGATTATGCAATTTTTGCAGATATTTTACCATACTAAACAAGTTCATTTCTCTCTTTGTTCTCAAGTTTCAATTTTATCCCACTCTTTGTTTATTAGCTTACTTTAATCAGTGATGAATTTGAGTATTTTGGCTGATGTGGATATAAAGTTACACTTTGAATGTTCTGTTATGGTGTTACAAAAAGTTTTCTTTCTTTCCTCTTTTTCTGAATCCTGCATTGCTGACATTAATGCCACTGTTTATTTGCTAGTTTGTGTATTAATTCACATAAACAAGGCCACTTAAAAAATGAATGAAATACATTTTAATAACTTTTTACTGCTAACTATATTTTTACCAATTTAATTTGGCTGAAAAATATTATTTTTGAGTTATGCTTTAATTTACTAATGACTCATAGCTAGAGCTTGGCACAATAAGTATTAAAACTTAATATAGGCACTATCGGTAATAATAAACATTGAAGTAATTTACACTTAAAAGTACATTTTGAAATCATATATCCATATAGGAATATCAAATAGCCATATACCATATATTAGGTTTACTAAATTCCAGTATTATCTTAATGGAGTGTAAACTGTAAGCATTATTTCTCTAAATTTGCACTCTTTAGTTACTATGTATTTTTTATAGCAAACCCTGTTATCAGTTTTTAAGTAATTTCTGTCTTGAATACGTTTTACACTCATGCTGGTTTGTAATTATTGAGTGTTTTTAATAACAGTATTATTGTTAAACAGGCTGTTTTGAGTTTACAATGACATAAGTATAGTCTTTTTAGGTCAGTATTGTGTTTTTACCCATATGGGAATAGGAAACAATGAAGCCATCAAATTAATGGACAAAGCGATGAGTTAATGCTAAAATGATCAATTTCCCAGTCATAAACCAATAGTTATTTGTAGTTAACCATTTACTGTACTCTTTATTGTGCTAAGTAGCCACTATTTTATTGTTACACGATAGAATACATCTACTGATTGTTGAGAAAGGAATGCCCGAATTGCATACTTCCTCAGGCATGTTATCAACAATGGCTCATTTGCTTAGAGCACAAAATATTAATTGCAATACTAGGGTTAAGATCACATTAATAAATAACTGCCAATAACAAAAATAAGGAAATTATGATAGACAAAAAACTTGATAAAAGATCTCATTAAAAAAAAAAAAAAAAGCCATAATAGGCACTTAAGCTACAAAAAGGCACAGGCAATGAAAATTTAACAATTGTAGGCACTATAAAATTAGCAAATTTTGCTCCAGTAAGCATTAAACATATTTACATATACAAAGCCTATGATTCTAACCAAAGGAACAAAATAAGCAAATGTAGAGCTCTATTCATAGCCATAGCAATTATTTATGAAATAAAATGAATAAGGGAGAATTTTA
The DNA here is from genome assembly GCA_030765065.1 of Deroplatys truncata. Classification (NCBI taxonomy): domain Eukaryota; kingdom Metazoa; phylum Arthropoda; class Insecta; order Mantodea; family Mantidae; genus Deroplatys; species Deroplatys truncata. The sequence goes on from CM060978.1 coordinate 216,041,570, forward strand.
GAAACTTCTATTATAAATATTACATTTGAAGGCACTAAAAGTTATATTGACAACATTTTAGTAGCTTGGCTGTCTGTATAACCTAAAATGAGTAAGAGGCAAAAGGCAGGAATAGAAACCTAATTTAACAAGGCACATATGCTGAAGTATAATAAGTGAATATGATGATATTCTGTGTGCTTAATTATATATTAGCTTAAATTGAATAAGAGGTGAGCATAGGCGCTCAGGATGTAATTTACCTAATAACGGATGATTAGAATTTTGTGACCAACCAGGTCATAAAATAAAATATCATTTTAATGGTTTAAAATTTAATATTAGTCTTTTTCTGTAAGTTGTAATGTCCTTTAATCTAGTAGGTCATGTTGGATGATGAACGAAGTTGTTGAAATTATCCTCAAATGAACCCAGGGTCCATAGAGCTTGAAGTTACCTGACATTTGTCTTCTTTAGGATAAGGGAAAACCTGGAAAAAAACCTTATTCAGGTAACTCACCCTAACCAAGATTTGAACTCAGAACCTTTTGAATGTAAGGCAGACACATTACCCACACACCACAGAGGTAGGCTCAATATTGGTCTTGTAAACTATAAATTTGCTATAAATTGACTATTCAGACAATTCCTTAGTCTTAAATTGTGTAGTAGGCATGTTAGGAAAGACTGTCAGGCCATAGCTAATTGCAATGAAACCACCAGGTGTCTAAATTTAAGCTACTATTATAATAAATGAGCCATAACTCATTTCTCTTTAAAGCAGAACTTGAAAATTTGACTTGTATTTCTGCACGCTGTACATATAGAAAACAATACTAAACATTTGTACAATCACCTACCTAACCGCATAAAACAAATAACAGAAAATAAGAAAAAACTTAAAGTAACTGAAATGTTGATATTGTAATGAAAAGAAGCTAGAAACAGTGATGTGTATTGAATTTATTTAAAGGTGAGTCGGAATTGTTACACTAACATCACTTAAGTTTACTCACTTAACATGTTTCGGGAAACCGTTGTTCCCATCCTCAGAAGGTTAATTCGACTGGCCCGTGTTGTTGGTGTTTCCGTTTTTGGACTGGATCCTGTGGTGGCATCTTGTGGTGGAGAAATGTACTTCCAGAGAGGATTTGGTGGCGGCAAGTCAAAATTCATTAGATGTGTGTTGTGTTTTAGAATGGTGATCTTCTCCCATGCATCTAATTCGGCTGCAAATTTGGCTGGTTTGACTAATGTAATATTGGATTTGATGTGATTAGTGATCCAAAAATGGTGTGAAACTGCAGATTTGTCCATTTGTTTGTATTTAATACATCTCATGTGCTCCTTTAGCCTAGTTTCTAGGTTTCTTTCTGTCTTACCTATGTATACTTTATTGCAATCTGAACAATTGATTTTATAGATTCCAGCTTTTTTGTCTTGTGGAATGGGGTCTTTTAACTTGTTACAAAGTAATTTCTCTATGTTAAATTTGTTCTGTGGAGCTAGGCTGATGTTATGTTTCATGAAAATCTTCTTAAATTTGTGAAAAGTTCCTTGGTGGTATGTGAATTTCTTGAACTTTAGCTCTTTATCTTGCTGGCTGAGATTTGTTGTGTTTCTGATGTGCATCTGTCGTTTGAATTTTGCAATTTTTTTGTCAATAGTTATTTTGTTGTACCCATTATGTATTGCTGTGTCTACTATATGCTGGTATTCTAACTGGTATTCTTTTTTATTTAAGGGGGTATATACCAGTCTATGTGTTAGGCTGTTTAGTACTGCATGTTTGTGTGTGGTTGGATTGAAACTCTTATTTTTTATGTAATTAGTAGAGTGTGTTGGCTTCCTGTATATGCCAAAGGTTAGGTTCTTTTGTTCTCTGATGATTTTTAGGTCTAAAAATGGTAGCATGCCTTCTTTTCTATTTCTATGGTGAATTTTATTGATTGGTTCTGTAGGTTTAGTAAGGCTAAGGAGTCTTGTATGAACCTGTTAGGGACAACAGCGAAGATGTCGTCAACATATCTGTGCCAAACTTTAAACATGTATGGAAAGGAAGTTGTTATGTGTGTTTCTAAGTAGCTCATAAATAGCTCCACAGAACAAATTTAACATAGAGAAATTACTTTGTAACAAGTTAAAAGACCCCATTCCACAAGACAAAAAGCTGGAATCTATAAAATCAATTGTTCAGATTGCAATAAAGTATACATAGGTAAGACAAAAAGAAACCTAGAAACTAGGCTAAAGGAGCACATGAGATGTATTAAATACAAACAAATGGACAAATCTGCAGTTTCACACCATTTTTGGATCACTAATCACAACATCAAACCCAATATTACATTAGTCAAACCAGCCAAATTTGCAGCCGAATTAGATGCATGGGAGAAGATCACCATTCTAAAACACAACACACATCTAATGAATTTTGATTTGCCGCCACCAAATCCTCTCTGGAAGTACATTTCTCCACCACAAGATGCCACCACAGGATCCAGTCCAAAAAACGGAAACACCAACAACACGGGCCAGTCGAATTAACCTTCTGAGGATGGGAACAACGGTTTCCCGAAACATGTTAAGTGAGTAAACTTAAGTGATGTTAGTGTAACAATTCCGACTCGCCTTTAAATAAATTTAACTAAAATGTATTTGTTAGAAAATGTATTTTATTCGGTAGAAGAGTATAAATTGCTGATGTAAATGTTTCATGGTATCTATTGTTATACAAGATGTTTCTTTGTTCAATTATGTATATATATATATATATATATACTTATTCTTTTTATGTAACACTCATATTTTAACAATTTGACAATCCTTGTAAAATGTATGTATAATTGAAGCTAATAAATGAATGTTGCCCAAGAGAGCAACATAGTAACAGAGGTATAAATATTAAAAAAACTTATGTCCCATAAACAATTATAAAATAATTATATATTTTTATGTCACACACTTCATTACTCTTCCTTAAAAATGTTTTAAGAAAGCCCTACTTGATTGCAAAAGTTAACAGTTTTGGCTTGTACAACACTTAGTCGTCATATCAGCACTTTGATTCTCTGCACTGATTTGTTGAACAACCATTTCATTTCTTAACACTTTTTTCCCTAATGTAAAAATGTCTGACAATAATGGGTCATCTCTGTTAAATCTCTGTCATTTATCAACCAATAATTTTAGAAAATGAAACCCAGAGAACTCAGATTTTGATAAAATTCTGTTTGAATGTTTGTGATGATGATTTAGAACTGGGAAGAAAATGTTTTGTTCGTATATTAAACCATTTTTCAGCAATGAGCTTTTGTAGTTAAACATGTCAGCCTATTGCTGTTAGAAAAAATTCCATGTCACAAAACAGCTATAAAATTGGTGTTAAAATAACCTGAGTTATTTATTTTTATTTTAAAATTGTAAGAGTTTATACTGACATTATGGAATTATACTCAAAATTAATGCTTTGCTGTAGTCTGAGGGGTAATTTTACATTTTTATGTCCTTAAAATCAATTCTTTTAGTTTTCATAACATTCAGTTTTTTATTACTGTACCTTCAAATTTGCTGAAAAAAATTCTGCAGCTTTCTTCATTACTTCTACATTTATCACAAAAAATTTTTTTGGAAAATAAAGAGGAATTTAGATGAACAAGTTAATATATGAACTCAATTCCTTTGGCTTTAATGTAAGATTGTCACTTTGATTTGACAAGCTTGATTGATGTTTTGGAAAGTGTATATGTTCTTCCTGCAATGATTTGAACATCCACCTTGCATAGTACATTTGGAGATGAAACTTTTAATGCATCATTATAACGCCCGTAAAACGATGGAGATAGTCCATTGGATGCATAAATGCAGTTACATCACCCCCTTCTGGATGTATTTTCTACAAAACTTACATACCAGTGCATATCATATAACAGACCTCTTAACAAGTAGCACACCAACTGTAATTATTTTGTGATGCCTATATACTGAACTTGAAATAATACAGTAATCATTATCAAGGCTAACCCTCTTTCCTCCAAATCTTTGTAGTTAACAAAGATATAAAGTGGAAAGGTAGAATCAGATGAGCGAAAAATTCAATGCCATAGCCGGGATTTGAACCACAGATCTCCCAGTTTCTGTCTGGTTGCTCTAACCAACTGAGTTACCATGGCAACATGCCAGTAGCAGTAATTGTATAGCATTAATTAATGTCAGTTGCCATTAATTCCAAATGGAATTAATTGTCTTTCCAAGGATGTGTGTAGGACAAAGTTGGAAAGGTAGAATCAAACGACTGAAAAATTCAATGCCATAGCCAGGATTTTAACCATGGATCTCTCGGTTCTATCCAGCTGATCTAACCAACTCAGCTATCAGGCAACATGCTGTAGGACATTAAATTCTCCAGCTGACTCTCATTTTTCTCTGTAAACCACAAGCAGATCTAAAATTGTTTTCATATGACATATCCCAGTGGTGACTTACAGTGCAGTAAGTACTTTTAAGTCTTGGGCTTCATTAGTTTAACCTTTATTAGGCCAATTAATGGAATTAATTGTTTTTGCTTAAACTGTTTAGGACAAAGTTGGAAAGGTAAAATCAGACGACTGAAAAGTTCAGTGCAATAGCCAGGATTTGAATCACGGATCTCTTGGTTGCTGTCCGGTTGCTCTAACCAACTGAGCTGCCAAGGCAACATGCTGGTAGCTATGTTTCCTGTGTAGGAAAGCAATATAAAGCGTGTAAACTTCATGCTCCAGCAACAGTTTTTCCCTCTCTGAAATCTATCCAACATCTCAGAACGAATGTTGGGCATCTCATTCTTCAAAACTAGATAGGAATGTATTTCTTTGATTGTCTCTGAACAAAACTTGTACATATCAAAAGCAGAAATTATCTGGTCCAATAAGGTGAAATCCGTGAAAATTAAAAATCCACAGTTTTCTTCTGATTGCTTTGACTTTTTTACCATATGCTCAAAACATATAATGCACACAAATTGTTAATGAGCTATGTGAGACCATTGTCAAGATATTAATATTTGTATGCATAATTAATAACTTATTGATATGGTAATATGAAACGCTCTGTGGACCCTATGATTAATTATATTGTGACTTTGTCCAGTTTTTCTTTTAATTGTCACTTCTCTTAGCTCACACTGTCACTGTCCTAAGTTCTTACCTAGTTCAACTTCACTGAGTTCACTTTGTGTCATTTCACTAAGGTGAACTAGTTGTAGCCTCCTCTTCCGGTTGTTTCACTCACTGAGGAGTTGAACACAATCCCTCACTCTGCATCAGCACTCATTGCACGCCACAAACCTGCTTGGAGAATTGCACTTGATGTCCCATGGGAAACTCTCCCACCAACTTGTTCACTTCTGACTGACCGATGCAACTCAACCAATTCTCACTCATGAGAATGCTCGCTTATATAGACAGTGGAATCTTCCACAGAACATTATAGAACTATTTTGACACACAGGAGAGGAGGAAACGTTCAGAAGATTGTAATCATCTGCTGATAATGGATGCAGTGTTTACACTGGCAAGCGACATTTATAATTGTTTATGCCGAGTGCTGACCTCCCGATAACCTTGAGCCATAGCTGCATCACACAACTCCCTCCTCAGAGCTTAGAATTGACGAGTAGTTCCATCAAGGTCTTGTTCACCTCCAGGTGCCCCCCCAGTAGTGCTGGCACGTGTTTCCTCTAGGACTTCCTTCATCGTTTTCTTCGGGAGCACCAGCTGTTCCACCCTTGTTCTTCTGGCTGTGAGCTATCACACTATCTTTGATACACCGTTCCTGATCACCAGGGAGTCCCACTGCGTCCAACAGCTATCATAGCTTGGGCCTCTGGGAGAAACATCCACCCATGCTGGTCATACGCCAGATTCTTTATCCTTCACGATTAGCCCTATGTTTTGATCATCCAGCTGCTCCCTCCACAAGATCTCCTCGTTCCAACTCACTACAGGTTGTACTGTGACTGGGCTTAAGGCTTCAGCACACTCCATCATCTGCTGGTCCAGATGCTTGCCCATTGCAGCCTCTATCATGCTGTTTTTGTTTTTTTTGGTCTGCCTGTCTAGCCATTTTTCCTGCCAATCTAGACTATCTTCCATCACATTAATGTTACCTTCCATGTCACGTTTAGTTCCTTTTAACTCCTCTACAATGTCATCCTTTTCCACCATTGCCTTTATCTCAGATTTTACAGTGCCAATGACAAAGCTGAGTTCGGATCTCATTTTTTTCATTTCTTCATTAACACTGCTCTTCTCCATTCCAGATTTCATATCAATCTTCATCTTCTTTCAGATTTCACTGTCTTCATTTCACTCAGAATCTTCTCCTCCATTTTGACCAATAATCTTTTAAGTATTTCTTCCATTCTTGGCTTTTTAATCCTACTCCTGACACCAGTCTGACTTTGTACAGCTTTTCTTTTAACTGTCACTTCACTTTCTTCATGACGTAGCCTCCTCTTCCAAATGGTTCACTTGCTGGGGAGTCGAACACAAGACCTCCACAATCCCTCGCACCCGTTACACGTCATAGCAGATACCACAATCTTGCTCGGAGAATCATAGTTGATTTGCACAGGAAATTCACCTGCCAACTCGCTCGCTGCTGACTGACCAATGCAATTCAACTGACTCGCACTCACAAGAACACTCACTTATATAGCCAGTGGAATCTTCTGCAGAATATTCCATGATGGTCAATCCAAAAGTAATGCCTCCCATTTTTTTTTGTGTTGCCTTTGAGTGTCTAAGCCAGATTATGTTGGTGTAGTATTAATTGTTGAACTTTCCTACTAGTGTCCTGTTAGTTTTGTTGTCCTGCGACAGATAGCAACAGCAGCAGGGGAGTGTTCTAAAATGGAGTGTAGAAAATAGGGATGTGTGATTGAATTCCTTACCACTGAACGAATAGCGCTAATTGAAATCCATCAGCACTTGTTAAAGATATATGGAGATGATACAGTGGCTGTGAGTAATGTGAGGCAGTGGGTACAGTGTTTCAAAAGTGGTGAAAAGGATGTGCAAGACAAGCCACATTCTGGTTGACCCTGTTCAACTGTTACAGCACACGATGAACAATGTCTTGATCAACTCATGCGTAATGATTGGCAGATTATGACCAAGGAATTTTGTGTAGAGCTGAATGTCGACTGTAATGCCTTAGACAAGATGTTATGCAACCTTAATTATCACAAAGTGTTTGCGAGATGGGTCCTGCAGATGCTTTCTTTCACAAGACAAAAAAACTCATTGAATGAAAATTTGTTGAGACCTGCTGGACCAATAAGAGGCTGAAGGTGATAATTTTCTGATATCACTGGAGATGAGTCGTGGTGTCACCACTATGAGCCAGAATTTAAACAACATCTACAGAGTGGTAACATCCGACCTCTCCAACAAAGATGATGTTCAAGACACAGCCATCCACAGCTAGCCAAGACAGTGGCTACCTTCAGCTAGTTCAGATTTTTATGAGCGTTGCATGCAGGCTCCTATTCATTGTTGACAAAAGTGCATAACGGATGGTGGTGCTTATGTGGAAAAATAATACTATGTAGATTAAATCTTGTTTTATTTAACTGTGTTATTGTGCTTTATGCATCTGTTGTAGTTTCCATGAAAATAAATAGGAGGCATTATTTTCGGAATGATGTAACAGAACTATTTCAACACATGTTCTGAGGAGGAGGGAAGGAAACTTCCAGAAGGTTCTGATTATCTGGCAATAGCATGTGCAGTGTTCATGCTGGCAAGCAGCACTTGTTGTTTATTCCAACTGCCTGGAGCCGACCTCCCGATAACCTTGGGCCAATGTCATTGCATCACAATATTGCTCCCAAGTTTTTAATTTGAGCTTAGTATACAAATGTAAAGAGATTATTGTGCAGGTATTTCTTAATTTTAATTAATTTAGGAAAAAACATTTGTTGTTCACATGTTATTAAAGTTTTCAAATTTTTCAATTTAAGTTATCAAAAATAATTAATTTCAACTGAACAATTTTATAGTTTTTAACTAGTGCACAACAGTTTTTAAGTTCATAATTCCTGAAACTCGCCTAAAAATGTAAAACTAATAAGATATAAGCTGTTGTCCAATGAGCAATTTGGAAAGAGAGAGATGCTGGAAAAAAAGGAACTGAGGAAAGTGGAGTTATAAGTTCAATGCAGTGCTTTACAGCACCAACTAAATAGACATTTGTGATTTAAAAATATTTGATATTAAAAAGCCAATTGTGTAGCACAAAAGTACAATTATAAATGTAATTAAAATGCAAAAATCAAAAGACCAAAAATGTTCACATTTTATACCAAATTTCACTGATGCATTGCCTTAAAGGCTATTGTGAACTGGCTTTTGTGTTAAGTCTCACAATGCTATTGTATAGAGATTTTCCATAACTTGTAGCAAAAAATTATTATTTGTAGTTTAAGCCAAAATTTTGTACATGCTGCCACACATTTAAGGTAATGCATCATTCTATGAAAATCTAAAATTTTCTTCTAATTGCTTTGAGGTTTTTTACCATATGCTCAGAGCATAAAACATAATGCGCACAAAATTCTAATGAGCTGTGTTAAATAGTTGTTAAGATACTAATTTATTTGATTCATAATTACCTTTTGATATGATAGTATAATATGAAATGCTCCTTGTACCATACAGTTTATCATATTGTTCCCAAATTTTTAATTTGAGCTTGGTATACAAACTTAAAGAAATCATTGTACAGGCATTTCTTAATTTTAATAAGTTCAAGAGGAAAACAATTTTGTACTCTTGTTATTGAATTTTTCACTTTTTTCAAAGTGAGCTATGGAAAATAATTTCAACTAAACTATTTAATATCTTTTTAACTAGTGTACAACAATTTTTAAACCTGTAATTCCTGAAACTATCCTGAAAATTTCAAGCTATACCTGGCGCCAATCAAGAAGGTGATTGACATTTCGCAGAGCAAAAGAGGCGACGTTGCCGCTCATCGCGACCACGTGGAGAGCATGTCGATGGAGACTGGGTTGCACCTGCATTGTAGAGTGGATACTATTTATATTCGTATACGAAGACAATTGTAAAATAATGTATCTACGTGCAGAGGATAGATCATGCAAGAATACATCAGTGTAAAGATCTGCGTTAACAGAAGAAACATGCCTGTGAAATATTGATGCTTATTCTAATGGAAAAATGCCACTGATTTCCGAATCGCTTGCATCGCTGTTGTTGCTGCTTGCTTGATAGACTTATTCGGTTCCCGAGTGCACCCAGTTTTTCGTTTGACTACGCTATCTTTGTCACTATTTTTGGACATTGTTAAATATCCATTAAATGCAATTATAAATGCTCACACCACACACACGCGCACAAATACACAAACTCAAATACACGTAACACAAGGCAAATACCATACAAATACGACGACGCAAAAGAACTTTTCAGTATGCAGGCAATCTCTAAACTGATACAAATACACAAGCAAGCTGGGGCTAAAAGGAGGAATTGTTTATAACTGCAGCTACAGCAGAAGATAAGACTTCAGTTCATGTTACTGCAACGGTCACTCGCCCGGCACGTCATGCCAATCATGTGTTAGATATCGCAACAACGCATTTGCGTCTATCGTTGCTATAGAAATGTCTTAGTTCTAATTGGTCCTTCTAATGGTTGCTATGATGATCGCTGTGACGTATTCATCCCCTCCTATTCATTTAAAGCTTTCTGCCACGTGGTTAGTAGCTGTCAATCACCTTCTTGATTGGCGCCGAGTATAATAAGTTATAAACTGTAGTACAGGGAATATTTTGAATAGTTTAAATGGTGAAAAGAAGGGATTGAGAAAAATGGAGTTCAGAGTTCAATGTGGTGCTTTTCCTAAGTGGTAAAGAACCAATAAAATAGCCATTTGTGACTTTAAAATTGTTGATATTAAAAAACCAGCTGTATCAACACAAAAGTGCAAGTTATAAGTATTATAAAAATGCAAAAAATAAAATATTTTCACATTTTTTACCAGATTTCACTGACATATTGCCTTAAGACATTTTTACAGTTTTTATATTGTGCAACATAACTATCTATGAAATGTTCAGTATTATTTAATTCTGGTAGCATGTCCTTAAGATATGTTAAAATCGGATGCTGAACACCATGGAAATATGCATCAGATCATCAGGGAACACACACAAACGTGTAAGAACTTCACCTTCCTTCCTATAATGGACAACAGTGTGAAAGGTACAGAAAATATTATTCTATTATAGCTCTGAGCTTCATTTTGAACAACAAAAGAAGAAATCTCACTGAAATCCATAATAATGAGAGCAGTTTCTTCATCTAATGTTTCTTTTTTGCTGTTTAGATAGCTGACTTGCTATAAAAGAATATATTAGTTTTTCAAGTTTTTCTAAAAGCATGTTAATGAATGTTGCTTTGTGTTACTACATCTATCCTGTGCTTTGATACCCACTGATTATATTGCATCAAACCATCAGGATCATATTCTTGAAATTTATTCATAAAAAACACCTTCAAAATAGTCTTGTAGGATAGTTAATACATAGCTGTAATCTACACAATTTTTGTTATCCATGTCACATATCATATACATCAGCTGATATGAGACACTTCTATCTGCACACTTGATAACAATAACTCTACATTTTTATGTATGGTGCATACACAAACTGTATGAGTTCCTGATGTACCTGCCAGACACCTGTTTGGGCGTAAGTTTGTAGAAAGTTGAAAATCCTGTTTTCAAATGAGGATACTTACTTCAGAAAGCACTGTATAGGTCAAGTAAAGTACACAGTATAAGCATCTTCTACTTGTAAACATTCTTAACTAATTTTATCTTTCATTCCCAGCATTATTCACGAATACCAGGATCAGTAAAAGTTAACAACACTGTTAATATACATCCATCAGAGAGTTTCTTTCCTTTTCTTATTTCAGAAAGAGATAAGCTTCCTTGTTTCTCTGCCTTTAATCCACTATGCTTGCAAATTCCTGTATTTCTTTCTTTGGAAATTTGCTCTTTAATGGAAAATGACTGCTTGAACATACTACGAGGTTATTCCCAAAAGTAAGGTCTCCAAAGTGCTGGGGCTGCAGGGAAACTTTTTGCACAGCAGTTGGCCACAGTGTTGTGTTTGTTGCTTCCACCACTCACTACAAAATGCATCACACAGCCACTGGGGTGCTCAGTCTTGGCTTGGCAGCCTTGTAATGGAGCTCGCATTTACCACTACTGCCAGGTGCGAAACTCACGTAGTTATTCAGTTTTTTTTAATGCAAAAGGCATTAAACCAATAAAAAGTCATCGACAGTTGATGGAGAGTCACTTATGGATGTCAAAAACGTCCTCAAGTGGTGTAGAGAGTTTGCAGCTGGTCGTACTGAAATACAATAGCACTTTGGTTGGTGTGTTGAAATTTCGGAAGGTGTGCACAAAGTGAGTCCCAAGAATGCTGACAGAAAACCCAAATAGCAACGCATTGAAACTTCCCGCCAATTTCTTCAGCACTATGCAGATGTAAAGGACAACCTTTTGGATTCAATTGTCACAGGTAATGAAACCTGGGCTTTCCGCTTCATACCTGAGACTAAACAACAATCATGTGAGTGGCGACATTCCTCTTCACCCAAGCCGCAAAAATTCAAAAGAATACAGTCTACTGATAAAGTCATGGCAGCTGTGTTTTGGGATCAAAAGGGGATATTGTTGATTGACGTCATGGCTCTGGGATCACAATAAACACTGACAGGTATTGTGAGACACTCAGAAAACTCAGACGGACGATTCAAAACCAGAGAAGTGGAATCTTGAGCAAGGATGTAAGCCTTCTCCATGACAACACTTGCCCCCCCATGCCGCCCATCAAACTCTGGATCTTCTTCAACAGTTTGGATGGAACATCATCACCCATCCACTCTATAGTCCGGACTTAGCACCCAACGACTACCACTTGTTTACCAAGTTGAAAGAACATTTGGCTGGAAGGTGCTTCAGTGATGACGAGGTGAAAAATGAGGTCCAACGTTTCCTCAATAGTATGGTGGTGAACTGGTATGACATGGGCAAACAAAAACTGCCACAGCGTGTACAAAAATGCATAGACCAAAATGGCGATTATGTAGAAAATTAGAAGAATGTTCAAGCTTCAAAACTATGTACCATGTATTGAAAATAAACGTTTCTCTATATTTTTAAAAAAATAGAGACTTACTTTTGGGATTACCCTCATATATCCATCACTTCAAAATCAGCAAGATACGTATCTAAATCTATTATACATAACCAGGGTTAGGATTTTTAGGTGCAAATTTCAGATGAAAAAAGGAAGGAAAAAGGTGCTCAAATAAGATGAAAAAAGGGACAATAAGGTGCTGGTTTATTTAAGGGAATGCACAACTGAAATTGCTATTTTCTAAACTATCCATTTAATTGAGCTGAAATTTTAACCACATGTCGGTCTTCTTTAGATATAATTGTTTTGTGAATTTCAATCCAAAATCTTAACTAGTTTTCAAGTTATTAATTTTCAAAATATAAAATTATGGGTATATGCAAAATGCAACACATGCATTTAAAAAAAAATTGTATGTTCTTCTATGTCAAGGAACTACAAATCTGTTATGTAATTTTTTTTCTACCATTCTTAGTTTAAGAGAAAAAAAAGTTTTGCAGTTTTGTATTTGCATTTTTTTTGTATACATTGTTATCTTCAAAAATTAGTATCGCATAAACTATTCATTACACAGAAAAATTATAGCACAATTTTATTTATTTGGGTTTTTGAAATATGCATAAAAAATGTCAATATGAATGGATGAAAACTACATCGTGTGGAACATTTTGAATATGCAGAAATGCTGAAAATAAGAAACGTCTTAAAATAAAGTTTTAAAAATATAAACAGCTAGCAACCAAATGTGCAAGGGTATTTAAAAAGTCTCGTAACGATCTTGAAGCGTTTGCTAGGTCAAAAATAAAAGTGGATTCTAAAACTACAAGCAATGGAGAATTTTTTGGGAACATTTTTTTTTTTTTTTAGATTTTTTTAGATTTTGGGTTAATTTTAGTTGTGCAATCCCTTAACTAATTCAACGATTTCTCTTTCCTCTTTCTAATTTATTGAACTACAAACAAGTACATCAAATTATCACTCATCAAAAGAAGGAAAAAACATGAAGCTGTTGTACTTTAAGACATTAAGCATCTCCACATTTTTATAAGTAAGTCTGTTTCTATTAGGAGATAGAATGTCTTTGTAGATGCTAAAGCTTCTTTCAACATCCACAGAAACCAGTGGGGCAAACCTTGTATTCACTCGGAATGGCAACTCTACAGATGTGGCGAATTCCTCAATGTCTGGATTCTTCTGAAGACTAGATTCAAGTTTGTCTTTGGCAAAGCCATCTAACTGCTCCCTCATGGAAGTAAAAATATCCCATGTTTTTCCTTTTCCAGACCTTGTTCTTCCAATCATTTAATAGTTGCAGGCAGGTACTTCTAACTATGGACACAATAAAGTTCTGTCTGCAAATTATGTATTTTCTCCGGTAACAAGTTGCTGTGCCTTGGAAATTGCACCTGCGTCAGATGGATCCAAAGAAAGCACAAACTCTTTAATTTTGTCAAAATTCTCACACAACATAGCAGCACACTCAATCCAAGATCCTCAGCGAGTAATGACCGGGAAATTTGGAAGGGACAGGCCAGTTATTTCCCTTTAGTAAACAACACGGCTCGGAGCTTTCCGTAGAATCTTCTTCAGGGCAGAGATGAATTGATTTGCGATGTCGTATTCGTTCCTTATGGATTCAGAAATCCTGTGAAGGGCATGAGCCAAGCATGTCACATGCTTCAAGTTAGGAAATAAAGGTTTCAATTTAAAATAGAGAGTTGAGGGTTGTTACACTACATCACTATAATATTCTTACTTGAACGCGTTTCGGGAGACAGCTTGTTCCCATCGTCAGCATTTTCTCTCAATTTTCAGTTGAGAGAAAATGCTGACGATGGGAACAAGCCGTCTCCCGAAACGCGTTCAAGTAAGAATATTATAGTGATGTAGTGTAACAACCCTCAACTCTCTATTTTAAATTATGACACATCACTGTTACTAGCTTCTAAATCTTCAAAATTAGTCAAGGTTTCAATTGCTTAACAGCTGAAACCATGTATGGAGCCTGGTCCGTAACCACAAGAAGTTTTTCAAACTCGATACCAGTAGGCCAGAGTTTTTGGCGGAAGTCCATAATGGACTGCATTACTGTACTGGCATTGGCTTTCTGCAGCTCATACATTTTTAACAACATGGGCTTAACTTTCTCCCCTGCCAAGGGAAAAACTAAAATGTTCAAAACATATCATTCCATTGAGTCTATGGTTTCATCCACAATGATTCCCACATCGCAATCAGACACTTTCTCCTTGATTCTTTCTATGGTTTCTTGATAAACAGGCTCCATGTAGTTTTTTCTTAAAGTACTCTCATCGGGCATTGACATCTTTGGGTATTTTTCAAGAAATCCCTTGAAGGCTGGATGGTTCACCTTATTGAATGGAATTCCTGCTTGTGTAAGAGCTGCACACAAATCAATGTTTAATTCCTTCAAATTTTGGCTTTTTGAAGAACTCTGTTGAAATGCATTTCGCAATAGAGATTGCCGTGATTTGTTTGCTTGAAGAGTCTTGTTCATTTGATACTTAGAGATGGAAATATGTTGTTGATGTGATCTCACTGGTGTTTTTGATCTAACAAAATTCCTGAATCACAAATAGTACATCGCATAACAGTTTCATCAGTGTCTATGAAATCTTGTTTGAATTCCTCAGCCAGAACAATAAATTGAGCACTGGACACCTTTGGCATGGTAAAATCTAGTACTAGTACACTCTGATATTCTTACTTGAACGCGTTTTGGGAGACGGCTTGTTCCCATCGTCAGCATTTTCTCTCAACTAAGAGAGAGAAGTAGTTGAGAGAAAATGCTGACGATGGGAACAAGCCGTCTCCCGAAACGCGTTCAAGTAAGAATATCATAGTGATGTAGTGTAACAACCCTCAACTCTCTATTTTAAATTATGACACATCACTGTTACTAGCTTCTAAATCTTCAAAATTAGTCACTAGTACACTCGTTTGGTAATGTAACATAGAGCTAACACTAGTTCACTTGCTAACACAATGCGACTTCACACAACTCACTCTTGCGCCCATTCTTTGTCCACATTTTCTTATAACACTGTGACAATTACCAGAATGCTCTCATTCATGCTGGAACTTCAATCTCAGTGATTTCTAGTAGTTTCGAGCAGAACCCAGTCTTAATAATTCTCGGAACTGCATAGGTGAGGTTATTGCCGTCTCTGCGTGCCCAGTCTTCGCCTCCACGCAAACAGATGATGTCTCTCACAGTAACAAACTCACATTCACGAACAGCAGGCTACTGATTCTGGTGTGATAGAATCACTCATTGTCAATTGCATTATTGCGGGCTACTTTATAGCGGTAAAGTGAGAGAAATAGGTCTTCATCGAACACACAATTATTTTCCATTGTTGCGGGTATGCTTTCAATTCCCGCGCAGCGTTTACTGAAAGAGGTAGGCTTACTATTCGCACGTACACAGCAAGCTGAGGAGATGTTAATTGAAAGTTAAAGAATAAATTAGAATGAAGCTTAAAAGAAAAAAGGGGGAAAAAGGGGATTATGGGCATGGTTGGGGGAAAATGGGATAAAGGTGCCAAAAAGGGGTAAAGGTCCCAAAAAAGGGAAAAAGGTGCAAGAAGAAATGCCTCTTTTTGCAACTAGAAACAAAATTTCACACTGTGATATCTTTCCGTACAACTTTAACTTACCCTAAGAAAAAAAGGTGCGCACTTAAAAATCCTAACCCTGTACATAACATATAATTGATAACACTGACCATTACTATTTACAAAAGAAAATTGCTCATGAATGTCTTTTCCTCTTGTACCATTACACATCATATTATATTCCTCACAGAAATTTAATAGTTTCTTTCTTTCATTATTACAAATATCATTGCTAGCCCTTTCTGCTCCACATTCCTTTCTACATATCATTTTGAATGTCTACTAATTTAATTTGAGACTACTCTTGCATTATTATTAATCTGTAAACATATACCTACTTTGTAGAGTTTCCATATCTTGTCTGAATTTATTTAACAAATTTGGGTTCTAGAACTTTGAAGCAATTGGTGGGTTATATACTGCTGCAAGACACATCCTTTTAATTCCACAGATATCATTTAATTCACATCATAACACTGAGTCTCCATCTAAATCTTTAAATACTTTGACTCTGAAACTTTTGCCAATGAACATCCCTGTTCCATCCTTCATCTTGCTGCTTAAGCACCCTTTTTTGTGTAAAAATAAACCCATTCATCCAAATATCAATATCCCTATTCAACCATGTCTCAACTACTGCTATCACATCGCCTGTATGTAACAACTACACTATTTCGCCATTCTTCACTTTTTTCATCAGTCCTTCAGCATTCCAAAATATAAGCCCCAATTCTTTCCCCTATACCGAGTCCTTTCTTTTGAATCGTAACTCCTGTAATTTAGTCCTACATGGTCTTGTGCTTCGATGCTGCTTCCTCCAAGTATTGACATGATATCAAGCTGGCACCCCTGCAAATGTCAGTCCCCTCAGCTGCTCTCAGGGCCATTCTGTATGTGTCCCAATAACCTGTCTCTCTGGCATCACTTATCTGGATCTTGATGTTGTTGACCTTCATCACTTCTCTCATATTGTGCTCGTGCCTTCGCTTCTTGAAGCATCTGACACACCTCTCCTTACCCACTTGTCAAACTTTACACCTTGCTCCTACATTCCAATGACCAATATCCTGTTTTCTGCTATCAGTCCACAAGTTGAATCCTCAAATGTATGATTCACTTGCTTCTGTTGTGACTTTTTTTTGTTTCTTTTATAATTATGTCTCTCAAATCTCTTTCTTTCTTGTAGTCATTTTATCAATAAATATTTTTGACCCTTTAAGTTTTTTTGCACTAGATAGGATTATTAAAACTTCACAGCAGATAGTACACCTATTATACCACAGAGGGTTGATTGCTCTCTAATGTGTCATTTTCATTTTGTAATGAAGGAGCCTGTTTGTAGTTTACCTTCACCACTGAAAAAGTTTATATAAATAAGGCAAGTAATAGTAGGTTTTTATATACCCTAACTGCAATTTATAGATTATAGATTATGAAAGAAGGGGAAAAAAAGGAAGGTACATTATGTTTATCAATATTTTATTCTGCCCTGCTTATGTGCTATAAATTTATTTATTTACTGTAGTAAGTAATGTGTTTTCTCTGCAGTTAGTAGCTGTGTATGATGTTCTTCGTGACCCTGGCAAGCGAACCCGTTACAATGATGTCCTCAAAAATGGGTTACCTGATTGGCGGCAGGCTGTATATTATTATCGGCGGGTTAGGAAGATGGGATTGGCAGAAATGTCAGTTATACTCTTTATTCTCATTACTGTTGGACAGTACATTGTTTCTTGGGCAGCATATCTGGAGAAGAAATATACAGCTGTAAGTATCCATAAATTACATTTCTTAACACTTAGGTTTCAAACAGTGTTCTGATGATGCTCACATTGCAACTGCAAGCAGACATAAAACAAACTGTGGAGAGGATAAAATATCATACTGTAGCATATTACTTTTTTACTCTGTTTAGTCAATATTGTACACTTTTATGTATTTGGTACATTGCTTACGAAGGTATTCACTTAGTGTCAAAGCAGTGTTCAAATATAGACACTTCAAATTTTATTTTAAATGTGTTGAACTTTTTTTCTGCCTTCATTTATTATTTATTTATTTTCCAAATTGAATAACCCGTTTCACTTGTAAGGTATGTTAGGGTTGGGAAAGTAGTTTGTATTGGCTTTTCGTTGTTTGCAACACGCTTTGGGTGTCAATTTGAAGTAGGTTGTATTGAAGGAGTTGTATTATATTCCAACTGTTGGGGAGCCGAACTTGTGGTAGTTGCAACCGTACGTATAGTAAACAGTTTCCGGTAGCCTTTGCCCCAAATGTACTTTCAGGTGGCCTTTGCCCCAAGTTTAAAAAAATATTAACTTTGTAATTTGACTGTTTTTTTAAATATTTATATTTGCCTCGGCTGCATCAATATTATTGTTAGTCACGTTTCTCTTAGCAGGGTTGTGATGTGACAAGATTACACAGATTATAATTTTACTTCACTTCTTTTATTAATACTTGATACGATTTTAAATAACACTTCACTGATATAGAGAGCTGTGAGATTCTTTAATTAATTAATTAATTAATTACACTTTTTTAACACGTAAACTTATTTTTCGTCTCACGCGAATACATATTATATTTCTTGAGGACACTTTTTGCATCTGGTTAGTAACTCTGTCTGCAGGCAACTGACTTCTAGATTTGTAAATTTTTGCTATATTTCAGTTTCTGATTGGCTAATCCTACTCCAATAGAATACCTTCATTTAACTAAAGCTTTTTCTGGTTGTTGATTGGCTATTTTATAAACTGTCACTAAAATTACATTATTGCTTCCAAAAATTATAAGTAGTATTGTTAAACTTTCTTGCTCATTATTGTTACCTCATTGTTAGCAATTTTTAACTTATTATTCTCACGGCTCCTACATTATTAAATTATGTAATACATTCACATAACATTATTACACATGGATACAATAATATAAGCATATGCAATGACTGTTACATACATTTTACAAATTATTACATACACATATTGCTTCAAGGAGGGGTGTTATTGAATTTACATATTATATAATTAGACAGAAATTATTTAAGTGTTAAAAATACTGCCTCAGGGTTCTAGTTTAACAAAAACGAAACACATGAATAGAAAAGAGACAAATTACTTAAACAATATTATAGTTACAACGATTTGAAAATTTGGCCAATACAATATTCAAAAGTTGAAGTGCAAAATTTTTTGAAGAACATATTAGTCAATGGTGTTTGAAGATCCATATTACAATCTGATAGATGTTGAATAAGAGTATATCTCTTTCTTGAATGAAAAACACATCCGTATATTAAATGTTTAACACTTTTGTCCTTTATCACTGCTTATCCATTCCATTTTTGAAGAATTTCTTTTTTCAAGGAGTTTTTAATATATGTGATTGTAGAACCTTCAAAATTGAATTCTTTTTGAGATAATGCATATGGTTTTGCAATTTCATCAGCCCTCTCATGCCATGTGTATCCATATGACCTTTAACCTATGTGATACACACATGGTTAGTGTTTGTTATAATGATGTTCCTTATTTTAGTAGCAAGTGGATATGTAGTATATTTGTCACAAATAACACTGACAGATGCCTGGGAATCACTGTATATGCATGTGCTATACTCATTATAGTGGCACTATTCCACTGCTTGATTCAGAGTTTGGCCAGGAGTATAGTACAATTTGGTGCAAGTCTGTATCCTTTATAATGCAACTCCACATTGTTTTTGTTGTAAACAATGAAGGTGTATCCCACACAAACTGGGTCCTCCAGATGATCAGCATATTATGAGCCATCTGTGTAGATGTTGTATTCATTACTTTGTGTGCAGTTATCCTCACTCACAATGTTGTGAAATACAGCAGAATGTCCAGTTTCCATGAAATGAGACCTTGTTTGAAAGTAAAAAAGAGGAACTTGTAGGGAATCTTGATAAGCATTCTTTATGTTATATATCTTTGCATTGAAGATTGCTGATAAGTATAACGGTTTTCTGCCTTTATGTTGAGTAAAACATTAAATACTCATATTGCTGCGTGAAGCAGTACATTTATCATTTTGTATTAAGTGACATACACTACGTGATCAAAAGTATCCGGACACCTGGCTGAAAATTATGTACAAGTTCGTGGCGCCCTCCATCGGTAATGCTGGAAGTCAATATGGCATTGGCCCCCCTTAGCCTTGATGACAGCGTTCACTCTCACAGGCATACTTTCAATCAGGTGCTGAAGGTTTCTTGGAGAATAGCAGCCCATTCTTCATGGAGTGCGGAACTGAGGAGAGGATCGATGTAGGTCAGTGAGGCCTGGCATGAAGTCGGCATTCCTAAACATCCCAAAGGTGTTCTGTAGGATTCAAGTCAGGACTCTGTGCAGGCCAGTCCATTACAGGGATGTTATTGTCATGTAACCACTCCGCCACAGCCCATGCAGTATGAATAGGTGCTCGATCATGTTGAAAGATGCAATCGCCATCCCCGAATTGCTCTTCAACAGTGGGAAGCAAGAAGATGCTTAAAATATCAATGTAGGTCTGTGCTGTGATTGTGCCATGCAAAACAAAAGGGGTGCAAGCCCCCTCCAGGAAAAACACGACCACAACATAACACCACCACCTCCGAATTTCACTGCTGGCACTACACATGCTGGCAGATGACGTTCACCGGGCATTCGCCATACCCACACCCTGCCATCGGATTGCCACATTGTATACCATGATTCGTCACTCCACACAACATTTTGCCACTGTTCAATCATGTAATGTTGATGCTCCTTACACCAAGTGAGGCATCATTTGGCATTTTCCTGCATGATGAGTGGCTTATGAGCAGCCGCTCGGCCATGGAATCCAAGGTTTCTCACCTCACACCTAACTGTCATAGTACTTGGAGTGGATCCTGATGCAGTTTAGAATTCCTGTTTGATGGTCTGGATAGATGTCTGCCTATTACTCTTTACAATCCTCTTCAAATGTCGGCGGTCTCTGTCAGTCAACAGACGAGGTCGGCTTGTACACTTTTGTGCTGTACATGTCCCTTCACGTTTCCACTTCACTATAACGTCAGAAACAGTGGACCTAGGGATGTTTAGGAGTGTGGAAATCTCGCGTACAGACTTCTGACACAAGTGACACCCAATCATCTGACCACGTTTGAAGTCCGTGAGTTTCATGGAGCGTCCCATTCTGCTGTTTCACAATGTCTAATGGCTACTGAGGTCGCGGATAATGAGTACCAGAAAGTAGGTGGCAGCACAAGATGAAAAACTTATGTTTGTGGTGGTGTCCGGATACTTTTGATCACATAGTGTAGTATGCATACCTTTTATTGTGGGTGTGAATTTCTTAATTAGTTGAAAGAAAGATTTAATTTAGTATGCTGCAGGAGTATTTCCAGTATGTGCAGTGTACCTACATGCACAAAGAATGCCTAGTCCAGTGTCGACCAACTGAATGCTCTGTGTTGTCAAAGAACAAGTGTCTTCTTATTCCCTGCTCAGAGAAAACAACTTGCTGAGATGTGTAGAGCAAATGAGACAAAAGGAAAGATGAAGTTGCGGATAATGAAAGGGCTATGGAACTAGGGAAATAGTGCATGCTGTACTTTGCATTACCTGGTTGAAATACATGAAACCTGCATTTCCCATCCTGCATTCCTTGTCTATGGATCTCTGAAACCATTCTTAAATCACAAGAAGTGGGGTTCACTGTTCCTGGCCTAGTTGTTTACACTTTCCACACCATTTTCTCCATATGGAATGGAGATTTTTAAGGTTTATATAATAGTGTGTGATAACAAATGTAATAATAAATTGAACTACAATAATTAGGTCTTGTTATTCTTGCTGGTGTTAGTTCTTTCAGTTATGATACAATTGAATTTAAAAAAGGTGTGCTTTTGGTTTCATTGTTTAATTTTTCTTTTCTTAAATACTATGTAAGTTTTATGTGGAACATTTTAAATATTTATACATAATTTATGAGCATTGTTTGAAGCCTGGTACTTATAGTTCAACATTTCAGATTGCACACCTCCATTATCATGCCATTCTGTCTCTTCTATCATATTTGTTTTGTCATTTAAAACAGATGACACTATTTTACATTTAAAACAAACTATGTGAAATTTTTGTATTTTAACCAAACAAAACCTTTACAGTTCTAAGGTTGCACTGAAGTAAATTGTAGTGAAAAATGGCAAAAATATGCAGAATCCTGAAATGGCTATTAATCGATGCTTCAAAAGGCTAAAAACCAATGTATTCATCTATCATTCTAAGATGATACTGAAGAAATAATAGTGTCTTTTAAACCTGAAGCTTGAACCTCCATTTCATAACCTCTATACAGCAGCTAAATGAATCAATGAAGATCTGTGTAAATACTGTGTAATACAACTTGGCATTCTATGCAGGAACAGAATCTACTAAAAATTATATTTGAAGAAACAAAGAACAGGCAGAATATGTTCTGTTGTATTATGAAAGTCTATAATAGCATCAAAGTAAGGAAGACAGGCTTCGTTCATACAGCCAAATTGGTGAGAACATAACGGATATGGGCTTCTTGTAGACAATGTTAAATAATAGTCTACATCCCATCAGTATTTTAATAAATCTATGTTGTATTATGAAATGTTCTTGCTGATTGTAAGTTTTCCTAGCAGGCAAAACCTAATTTAGGAAGCAGTTGATTATTTGAAAAATAAGTGGTTCTTGAAAGTTTTTAGTTTGTTAGAGGGCAGTTCTGAAAGTTCTCTGTCCAGCTCAGAGATGGTCTGGCAGTATCAATTTGGATGTTGTGCAGTGATTAAATACTTCATATTAAAACGTTTCTTAGCGAAATAAAAAAGGAATTGAATTCCATTTTTGAAGATTCTTCACAGTCATTTTCTATACTGAAGAAATGGGCTGCAGAGTATAAATGTGGCTATTCCATTTTTATAACAAAGATCCAGGATGACCAATTACTCTGCAATTGAAAAAAAACATTGTGAAAACCACAATACTGTGTTAAATGACAGATGAATCAAGGTATATGAGCTTGCTGACATTGCCAAATCTCAGTCATGTCTGGAGCATTTTGCATGAGCATTTGCACACAAGAAAGCTTGCAGTGTGATGTGTGCCACATTTGCTAAGTGTTGATCAGAAGCATATGTTAGTGAACATCGCACAGGAGCGCTTGGGACATGATCACATGCAACTCATTAGGCTTTTTGTGACATTATATCACTTTTGATGAAAGAAGGTTTCATTACCACATGCCAAGATGAAGTAGCAATCCAAATGATGGGTTCAAGAGGGTTAAATACTCCAAAGAAGGCCAAGTTTGTTCCTTTAGCAGGAAAGAGAATAGCCACTGTTTTCTACAATGCCCAGGGTGTGATGTTGGTGGACTACCTGGAAAGAGGTAAAACTATCAATGAAGAATAGAAGGATGCTACGAAGGCCAAACTTCTGCATTTGTTAAAGACAAAAGTCCTTTTCCATCAAGATAATATACTGGTGTACACTTCTTCAATCATAATCACTAGGGCCTTGATTTTTAGGTTTTAACATATATTTTTCCTCACTATTTAATTAACACATTTCAAGACGTATATTCGTTTCACACTTTCTGGAGCAGAATAACCAAATTTCATTACACCTAAAAAAACCTAAATGAGGGGTTGACACCTAAAATAACCTAAATAGCTGTTTTTCTTCTTTCGAAATGAAGAATGTTATTTTTGGATTGAAACTTAGTGTAAAATTATTTCCACCACTTATAGCCAGTAGATAGTTCAAGTTACTACTTTTACGTAGCACATGTGACCTGGTGACACCTGGATGCAACTGATAGAAGGTCAAGAGGAGTGTAACCTGCGTAAAGGGATCGCCTCCAATCGTTCACAGAGAGTACAACAGAGTACACCGAAAGTATTTTTCTAATGGAATTGTTGTATAGGAAAACAATGCCTAAATCACGTTTATTGAAAAAGTGGATTGCTGCAGATCCACACTTCACTTTTGTTAGTGACAGGCAGGGCCAGAGGGCGGTTCTACAGTCCTTCCACCCGACCATGCTACATGTTACGTGCTTGGCCCACGGCCTGCACCGCCTTACAGAGGAAATTAGAAGCCACTTCGGTGACATGAACAGCCTGATATCTTCAGTCAAGAAGGTTTTCTTAAAAGCCCCAACATGTATACAGTTGTTCAAAGAGAGAGTACCAGCAACCTCTTTCACCTGGGCTGATACTTACCCGCTGGGGAACTTGGCTGTCTGCTGCCATTTACTATGCAGAGTTTTATACCAGAAGCTACTCTTCGGTTGGAAAGTACAACTTGCCACTGAAAGATGCTCTAGGTATCATTGGCAATGTTTCCAGTAAAGAAATACCTGGACCAGTGGGAGTTGTATGTTCTTCGAAGTTGCAGAAGATTCCTCAACGGAATCCTGGTTTTGAAGATATGAAAATAATCAATTCAATATTGCAGGGAGAAAAGTATACAGGAAAACTACCCCTAGAACCTGCTGCAGTGGCATCTATATTCTACGCTCCAATGACGTCGTGTTCCGTTGAAAGAACCTTTTCTTCATTCAAGAATGTGTTACGTGATACTAGGTAATTATTTATGCCAAAAAAATTGAGAATGTATGTAACTATCTACTGCAAGCCAAAATATAAATCTTACAACTAAGTACTAGAAAAGAAAAATTATTGATACCTCTATTGGTCCACAAAGCAAAACAACAACAAGACTATTTTAATCAAGAAAAACCTAAAACAACCTATTTTAAGTATATAGGAAACTTAAAATGAAGGTTTATTCCACCTAAAAATCCAGGCCCTAGTAATCACAAATGGCACAAACAGAACTGCTACCAATATATCATATTCACCAGGTTTGGTTCCCAATGACTTTCTTCTTAAATCTAGAGAAATGGCTCTGAAGAGAGATTTATGTTAGATCTGAAGCTATAAGCCACACAAACTCTTTATTTTGCAGAGTTAGACAAATCATTTTATGCTGAAAGTGTAAAGAAGTTGAGAGATGGTCCAAGTGTATAGAGTCGAAAGGTGACTATGTTGAAAAATAAAAAATAGTTGCATTAAAAATATTATGTTTTCTTTCTCAAGACAGGAACTTTCTGAACAACCCTTGAACGCCAGAGTTCTTATTGCAATCGCGCTTGTGCTTATTCTTGGATATGTTATTTACATGAATTTATCATTTTATGCTATTTTGTATCCACACAAAGTTTTTATGACCCTTAGAGCTAATTTTAGTGCTGTGGAGTTTTAATGGGACTACGCTCATGACTCACTGGTTTATTATGAAATGTTAGACAAGCCATTTATTCTGTATTTATTATTAAGTTTAGTGTTACTAACAGAGGGTTGAGGCTTTTCATTTGTTTTCTCTTTAATATATCTACATGTATAATTTACGCAGAAGATAGTTTCATTTGCTTTGACATGTGAGTTTATACAGTGTGATTCTCTTGCTAGAGGCACCAAACTTTTGCCTATATGTTGGCCATTTATGTGAGTTTTGTGATGAACCTTTGTGTACACATACCTTGAACAATGTAATGTAGTGCCACACCCCCTCCCAATAGGCTTGGACTGTTCCACTGACCTTGGCTCTGCTTAGTCACACGAACGTCTCCATGCGTTATACTCCAGTGTTGGCTTGGAAGCAGCATCGACAGTGTCGTACACAATTGCAGAACGCGTGTTTCTCGTTCATAACTACTGGCAAACGGCTTCATTTAAATCATGTCAAAGGGCATTTTGGGCCAAATTTGGTAAGCGACGTGTGCCCTCAAAATGTTGTATTCAGAAATTGGTAACAAAGTTAGAGACGACTGGAACCTTGATCACACAGCATGCAGGCTGCCGGAAAATGAATATGGGTGTAATGGAAGAAGTAAAGGAGCAATTATTGGCGTCACCATTAAAATCCTTGCTACGACTTTCCCAGGAAATGAATGTTTCATATTCTGTGTGCCAAAGAGCTGCTAAGAAAGCAAACCTCCATGCTTACCGTGTGACATGTGTTCAAGAATTGCAACCGACGGACCATGAAAAATGTGTGCAGTTCTGTGTATGGTTTCAAACCTTTATTAATCGGAATCCTGGAACTTTGGACTCTACTTTGTTCACGGATGAAGCGTGGTTTCATCTGAATGGCTACATAAACTCGCGGAACATGCGTATATGGGCACAAACAAATCCTCATGCCCTACATGCAGAACCTCTACATGCACAGAAAATTGGAGTTTGGTGTGCAGTGTCACTTAGGCGTATTATAGGCCCTATTTTTCATGAGAATACGGTAAACACTGAAGAATACATTAGAATATTCACTGAGTTTGTCAATCAGTTAACAGATGATGAATTAACTCACGGATATTTCCAACAAGATGGTGCAACAAGTCACACGTCACATGCAAGCATGAGGGAAATTGAAAGCTTTTTTGAAGATCGAATCATCTCAAAAACTCTTTGGCCACCAAGATCTCCTGACCTAACACCACCCAACTTCTTCCTGTCTGAAGGGAAAGGTATACAGGAATAGACTACGTACAACTGCACAGTTGAAAGATGCTATACATCAAGAGATTGAAGCCATTACCGAGCAGACCTTAATAAAAGCATTCCAGAATTTGGAGCAATGTATACAAATGTGTTTGGATGTGGGAGGGCACAGTTTTCAGCATCGGATGAGTGTATAGTTCAAGGTATGTGTACACAAATTTTTATCACAAAACGCATATAAATGGCCAACATATAGACAAATGTTTGGGGCCTCTAACAGAGAATCACACTGTATAAACATCGAAAATACAAAGGAAGCAGGCGTAAAACTGAATAAATGAATTACAACTATCCGGGCTTGTAGGCCGTGGTCTAGAAGGCATCGTGGATACCGACGTTTCGCCAAGTACAGCGCTTGGCATAACGTCGGTATCCACGATGCCTTCTAGACCACGGCCTACAAGCCCGGATAGTTGCAATTCATTTATTAGTTATGACGCCGACCATGAAAGCCTCAGTATGTACGTAAAACTGAATGTTATGGTACTCCAAATTTTGGCATTTCTGCAGATGAATTGCAGGTCATAATGGATTTCAGGAATTTAAAATATTTGACTCTGTTATTTGTATTCTGTTGACAAGATCAATCATTCATTTGCTTTGCTACTCCTCTGATCTCAGAAGTTGATAATTTTCTAAACAATGGTTTGTGTTGTACAATAACACAGTAAAAATATCCTAATACCCTTTATCTTATAGCTGACTTAAAAG
This sequence comes from Deroplatys truncata, assembly GCA_030765065.1. Classification (NCBI taxonomy): domain Eukaryota; kingdom Metazoa; phylum Arthropoda; class Insecta; order Mantodea; family Mantidae; genus Deroplatys; species Deroplatys truncata. The sequence goes on from CM060978.1 coordinate 216,068,705, forward strand.
CACTGTAAATTACTATAGGAAGCTTACCTGAAGTGTTCTTTGTTGCTATAGGAAGCTCATCTGAAATGTTCTTTGTGACATATTTATTCCTGGATGTGTTATTTGAATATGTTTATGATTCACTTGTGTTATATTATTAATATGAATACTACATTTCTTTGTTTATTTATGGGTATATTAATATATTTTAATGTGCATATGTCCAGAATTATAAGTACAAATGAAGCACTGAAACAAAAAAGAGGTTAATTACCAAAATGTTTAAACCAAGATAATAGAAAAAAACTGTCTTATTATTAATACATCATAAATTATTTCACCTTCAGCATAAACATTCTACATTGACCTCTTTATAATGGAATATACTTTTTCTTCAAACAATGTTAAAACTGAGGTTTTAAAAATGAGGTTAAAATTGAATTTGATTTGTTAAAAGTAAGAATGCACCAATTGCACTTTTATATAATCAAAAAGGTGCTATGTGCATAAGGGATTTTTCAGATTATAGAAGTATACAACAGATTGTTAATTCAATATTAAAGAAGCAGAATTTTATTTCCTATGCAGCTTTGCACAAATGCTCATAGAAACCCATGTATTACTTTTTCTACTACGTATAGTAAGTAGGGGAAGTATTGTATTCCACCCAAAAATTCGATACCGAGATTTCACCGGAAATACATGTTTTGAGACACCCTGAATCCAAAAAAAGCATTTTTGGAAACATGTCCATGTGTGTGTCTGTGTCTGTCTGTGTGTGTGTCTGTCTGTGAACAGCATAACTCAGAAATGAACAGTCGGATAAACACCAAACTTGGTATTTAGGTTCAGTATCTTCCAAGGATGCGACACGAAGGTTTTCAAGAAAATCCCCCCCACCCCAGATTACCCTTTACATGGAAGATTTTTCGAAAATTTTAATTTTCTCAAAAATGGCTTTAACGATTTTGATTAAAATATCATATGTTTAAGATATTTTTATGACAAATAAAATGTATATCTTGAATTTCCTGGGAATGTCTCCAAAAGTATTCTTCATTGTGAACGAGTTTTGCATAACTGGTAAACCATAAGAGATAGACACAGTTTTACTACACAAAAAATGTAGATCGCATTAAAATACACAATTTATGTCATATACATTTTTTTTGTTGAGTGAACCATTTTCGAGATATTGCTTGTTATTCCCTTAAATTTTCAATACTTATTTTCTCAAATGGGAATTCGTTATTCATTTTTTTGTCTTGGATATGCAAAGAGTTATAATCTGTGGGAAAGGGAATGGTGCTGCATCTAGCAACCAGCTATTAAGAGATATGTATGTGCTTAAAGGCTACTGTATTTCTATATTGCCCTTGTAAGTATATATTCCCCTTACATCTATAAGAAAATTAGCAATAAGATAGAGTCTGCAAATGTTTATCTCAATTAACATGAAGTAGATGGAGAATAAGCGTTTGTAAAAATAGTTTGTACAAGAGTAGAGAAAGTCATGTGAGTGTAACACATCAGATTTTTTTTTGGTCTAAATCAGATATTGATAGCAAATATTTTGTTTTTCTTTGGTGAGTTTTTTTTCCAGCATTCACTGATAATTCCACCTTTATCGCATCATCTACTGCAATGTCTTTTTTCAAGATACACATTGTTTTGCCAGTCTGCTAGTTCACTATGGTTGTTTTCACTAGAATACTATCTGGATAATCTGAACTTAACAGTGTACAAGCAGCTTGAGATATCTTTAGCTTAGCTGTTGAAGTAAATCTGTCTGCATTTTCTTGAATGTTCGGAAAATTATTTTCACACATTTTTAGCACTTGGTAGGGATGATCAACCCTTGCAGATATAATGACATGTTCATCAGGAACAAATGCTTTTTCTTTTCTCAGTTTGTACAAAAGCACCATCACATGCAAGAAAACTATGACCGCTAACAAGAAACTTCAAATCAAGCACTTTGAAATTTTTGTTTGTCTCCAATAACATCATAAGAAACACCCTTGCTCTATTCTTATTTTATCCAGCTCAGTTATCAGCCCAAATTGCTAGGCTTTCTTGCTTCACATACCCTGTACTTATTACATGCAACAAGCATGAAGCAATTTCAATAGCGTAACAAGAGGATTGTCCCTCATGCCATAAGCAACAAATTACTTCGTTAGTATCTGTTACATGAATTCAAAGTGTGATAGCAATGTGTCATGGCGGTGTGTAATGTGAGAATGTGTAGTATGCTCTGGGAAAAAAATGAAATAAATGGTGAAGAAATGGGAATAAAGCAAACAAGAGAAACAGAAAGGAAGAGAAGTAACAGTGGAATGAAGGCAAACTTCTGGAATATGTACAGGAGTCGAAGTTAAGTACTGAAAAACAGCATGTGATGGCATCTTCGGGAAGGTGAGGTTATAGCAATGCTGCAGCTAATTATTGAAATGCTTAATAAGGACTTAAAATGTGCTCAGGAAGAAATAAAAGCGCTCAATCTAGAAAAAAATAATTAAAAACCAACTAAAGCAGCAACTGGAAGCAGAAACTTAGACTGGTGTGGTCAAAAATGATGATGGGAAGGTATTAATGAGTAAACAACAGATAACAATGGACCGGACTAAGAGTACCGGCAATTCAGACAGTAGTTTGAGGCATAAAGAATATAAAGTTTTTATATACAAAATAGATTAAATGTCCGAGAAAAGGTAAATGAAGATAGTGGTGGTGAAAATGAAGAAGAAACAACTACAGCAACTCAGTATAAAATGCAAAATAAACACAAGTGGTAAAATCAAGAATATAAGAAACCAAAAAGAAGAATCTGATTATTGGAGACTCCATAATAAAACACATGAAGGAACCCAGGGCGAAAAAAATAGAGGTAAAAAGTGAAATTAGAACAGACCAACTAACAAATATTATGGCGTATAAAGATTTTGAATTGGCGATAAAATACAACAAAGTGAATTTCCAGACAGTTATGCTACACATCGGTACAGATTCAGTGCAGCATATGACCCCAGAAGTGATTGAAAGTGATACAAGGAACCTTGTTCAAATCACAAGAGCTAAGTTCCCAGAAGCAAACATTTTCGTCAATGGAATACTACACAAAATAAGTATGAGTGACTCCTACATGGATGGAATAAATGAAGCAGTGTTTAGTGTATGTGAAGAACAAATTGTGTCTGTGGACACAAATTCTGTGATTGTAAAGGTTTAGGTAGAGATGGTTTACATCTGAACTGACATGCTTTTCATCTAATGTGTAAACTGGTAAGTAAAATAATTGACATAATACGGGGAAACTAATAAGGCAGGTAGGAGATCAAAAACTAACTGTAACAAGTATAGGTAAGGTTATAAATGCCAACACACAAAGTGTTGCGAGATAAAAACATAACATAGTAACAAAAAACAAAAGTAGTAATAATATTTTTAGTCTATTTCACCAAAACATTCAAAGTATTACCAATAAGAGAGCAATCATTGAGCAAAACATACTAACATGCAACCAGATATTTTAATTTTTAAGGCTGGTTCACAACCAATGAGAACGAGAAAGTTGAAATACATGTATTCAAATGGGAGTGTTCACAATCGACGGGAAGCCTTCCCAGGTCCCGGGAATGGGAAAGAAGAGTTGCCCAACTTTTAACTTTCTCGTTCTCGTTCCTGGGCACGGCATATCAGATCCATATGGTGCATATTAGACTCTTCACTCTAGAGGTTATTCTAGGCGGCCATGACATGAAACAGCCGCCAAGTGCTCTCTATAGTTGCAAGCTGGAAACATGAAACTGGAAGGAATTAGTAGTAAATATGCTTGTAAACCTCATCCCGACACCCGCAAATCCAATGAGCGTTGGTTCCTCTGGTGAAAGTATCATTTGTAGTTTGTTTATATGCAACTCAAAACTGGCCATTACCTAAAAAATGATGGCAAAAGCTACAAAGAACAGCTAAAACCAGTGGAAATTAAAAAAGAACAACAAACAACTATAATGTATGCTACTAAATAAAGGAATGAAAACTTGGCACAAGTAGAGGAATCGGAAATGTAATGGATATCCATTTAAATAATGTTTACTCTATCAAATTTTTACGTTGGCTTGGCTAAATTGGAAGTAGATGAAAAAATATCATTGGTCAGTTAAAAACAAATGAAATTCAATGCGCAAAATCGACTTTCATTTTGTGATCGATATGCATTCCTGTTCTCGTTACCGGGCTGTTGTGAGCCAATATCTTGCATGGTGCATTGCTTCCCGTTCTCGTTTCCTTTCTGGTTACCGTTCTCAGGCGGTTGTGAACCAGCCTTTATTGAACATGGATTAAAAGTAGGCTAATTAAAAGCCAACTGCTACGAAAACTATTCAGTTCGGTCTAGTTTTTGTACAGAAAAACATAAAAGTGGTGGTGTGGAATTAAATGCAAAGAAATAGAGTGTAAAAAATTCTGTGAGGAAATGTATAGTGAAATTGCAGCAATTGAAGTAAACTTAAAAAATAAAAATCTGGCAATAATAGGGATGTATAGTCCTCCAAATACAAACAGTGTCACCTTTTTGGAAAAATTAGAGGAATGCCTAAATAATATAATCAACAATAAAGACATCATAGTGATAGGCGATTTCAATGTAGATGTTGTAATAGAAAATAATAAGAGTAAGTTATTATTACAGATACTAGTAAGAAACGATGTTACATTGATTAGAGACGGAACCTACTAGAGTAACCAAACACTGCAACTTATGTAGATCTCATTTACAAATTTTAAGAGGGAATGTTTTAATGTTAAGATTATCAAAAATGGAATTAGTGACCACTATGGTCAACTAATTGAAAGTGAACCATTAGGTAAACTAAAACATAAAATAAACATCTTAATTGAAACTAAAAGAGTAGTGAATAAAAGCTCACCAGAAGCATTAAAAAACAATGTTAAAGAAGCACAACGGATAGAGATATACAAAAAACAAGAAGTTAATGAAAAATTTTAGTATTTTGCTAAAATTTCCAAAGAATGTGTAAATTCTGTATTCCAGTTGGTAAAGTAAACTACAATAAACAAAAAAGTAAAAATTGGTCTTCAAAAGGGATAAATGTCTATAAAAAAAATACCATGTGATATTATCCTCTATCTTTCTTGGTGGGTATACAAACTTTCTTGCTAAAGCTTATTTTTCCATCTACTACATTTTAATCCAAATAAACCTTTGCAGTATAGCTACATTACACATTCTGTTATAGATACAAAGGGAAGAGCAATAGTCAATGTTTAAGAACTGGACGCTATATGCTGGCCTTAAATTCCATACTGTTTCCATGCATTTGCAAGAAACAACTGAAAATCGGTGAGACTTTAAAAGAAAGACAACTATTGAGCAATTTGAATATTTAATAACGCATATCTCAGAAATGGCTTATGCCACGGAAAAACTTATTTTAAGTAAATTGTGTGTTTTAAAGAGATCTACATTTTTGTATGGTATGTGTTTGTCTATCGCTTAACATTTATCAGTTATACAAGAATATACAAAATTCTTTCCAAATAAAGTTGACTTCACAGGCTATTCCTAGAAAATTCAAGATATACATTTTATTTGTCATGTAAATATCTTTAATATATGGCATTTTAATAAAAATTGTTAGAGCCATGTTTTAAAAAATCAAAATTTTTTAAAAGTGTTCCATGTAAAGGTGGTTGGGGTGGGGTGATTTTCTTGAAAATCTTTGTGCTGCATCTTTGGAAGGTATTGAACCTAAATACTAATCTGGTATTTATCTGACTTTTCATTTTTGAGTTATGCTGTTCACCGACACACACAGGCCTTTTTCTAAAAATACTTTTTTTTTTTATTTAGGGGCCTCAAAACATGTATTCTGGTGAAATCTTGGCATCAATTTTTTGGGTGGATTGCAATACCTTCTCTACCTACTATGTATATGGTAGAGAAAGTAAAAAAACACAATTCCTAGTTAGTTTAAAGCTTGCCAATCTAAATGAGAAATGGCATACTTAGAATGAAAATTACAAACAAATTCTTAAAAATGTAATAAATGATGCTAAAAAGGTATATAATAAAATTTTGATTCAAAATGCAGAAAATAAAGCTAAAGTGACATGGAATATTATAAAAGTTGGACACAACGAAAAGAAACAAAAATTTGAGAACTTGCATGTAGAAGTTAATAATAGAGTTATAAATAACCCTGTAAAAATAACAAACTGTTTTAATGAGTATTATATTAATATTATAAAAGACCTGGGAATTAAACAACTCCCAGTCGGGCAAACAAACAAAAGCAGTGTATGTAACTCAATGGTGTTACAAGAAATAACACAGGATCAGGTTATCAAACAGATAAATGATTTAAAAAGTAAGCGATCATGTAGATTGGATGAATTTACTAATGAAATGTTAAAATATTGCAAATATGAATTCTCTTAAGTAATAACACATGTAATTAATTATTCATGTATGTCAGGATTATTTCCCAAATTATTAAAAAGGTAATAGTGAAACCAGTATATAAACAAACATTCTCAAAGCTAACAATAAAAAATTATAGACCTATATCACTATGCTCAACTTTTTCCAAAACAATAGAGGGGATTTTTTATACGAACTACAGAGCTTTTGCAAGAAATACAAAATAATATCAAAATACCAGTTTGGTTTTCAAAAAGAGAAATCCACAATAAACACTATCTGTAAAGGAAATGATATTATTACAAAGACAATAGACAAAAAGGAATATGTAGTGGCAATCTTTCTTCATCTGTCGAAGGCATTAACTGTGTAGACTTGTATAAATTAATCATAAAACTTGAAAATGATGGGATCAGGGGTTTACCACTGAACTGGCTAAAATCATATCTACACAATAGAGAACAGTGTGTCGAAATAATACATCATTTAGGCGATAAATTACACAAAATTAGATCAACATATAAGAAAGCTACGTATGATTTTCCACAAGGCTCAAAGCTTGGTCCATATCTATTCTTATTGTATATAAATTGCATATTTAAAAAGATAACAGATGCTGTTAAAAAGTTGTGTTTTATTTATGGATGCTCTTTAACTGTTGTGGTCCTTAGTGTCCCATTCTATATTGGACGTGAAAGCTGGTAATTTTGCTCAGAGGCCTCTTTATCAGGTTTGAGGTTCTTTTACTTGCTGTAAATCTATGACACGGGACCAGTGGCTTTACTTCCCTTCTGAAGGAAGCTATGCTAAGGATTTTTGTGCCTGAAAAAATCCATTGCCCTCCGCCGGGTTTGAACCTGCGACCTCAGGAACTAGAAACAGATGCTGGTGGTTTAGCCATCGGATATGCAGATGAAACAACGATCAATGTGAATAGAAACTCAGAAATGGATGCAAATTAAGTCTAATTTACTACTAGAAGCAATTAATATCCAGTTAAAGAACTAAGTATAGCACTGAATATTAACAAAAGCAGAGTGGATGCAAGTCACACTAAGTAACGCAACGGAATTAAAAAATTAAATTGAGTTTTATTTATGGACGCTCTTTAACTACTATGGTTCTTAGCATCCCATTCTATGTTGGGCGTGAAAGAGTAGTAATTTTGCTCAGAGGCCTCTTTATCAGGCTTGAGGTTCTTTTATGTGCCGTAAATCTACAACACGGGACCACCGGCTTTACTTCCCTTCCGATGGAAGCCATGCTAAGGATTTTTACGCCTGAAAAAATCCATCACCCTCCGCCAGGTTGGAACCTGCGACTTTGGGAACTAGAGGCTAGCACGGTACCACTAGTCCATGGAGGACAATGAAATGCAACAGAGTCCAATATACAACTAAAGATAGAAAATAGATTAATTCAGCAGGAACAGAAACAAACTAAGTAGGACTAGTGATAGATGATCAATTAAATTGGAAAAACCATACTGATAAAACAGCCAAAAAAGTAAATATAGGGCTATATATCCTAAGACAGCTAAAAACATGAACATACACAGACACAATACAAGAACAAATAACAGTTTTATTAATAGATTAAGAGGAACTTTCGGTTATAAAAGTAAAGGAAACAATACTAAAGAGCTGTACAATCACCTACTAACCAAATAAAACAAATGATATAAGATAAGATAAAACTTAAAGTAACTAAAATGTATCTGTTAGAAAATGTATTTTGCTCAGTAGAAGAGTATAAATTGCTAAATGCATATAAACCGTGATGTAAATGTTTCATTGTACTTACTGTTGTACAAGATGTTTCTTTGTTCAGATATGTATATATACTTATTCTTTTTTATGTAACACTGGTCATTTAACAAACTGACAATCCTTGTAAAATGTATTTTTAATTGGAGCTAATAAATGAATGAATTGTAGCATATTAGCTGTCTTTTGTAATACATCTCACTGTGGGTAAGTGTGGATACCCCCCCCAAAAAAAAACACTTTTTTAAGGTCTATAGACACTGTTGATTGAAGTTGAGATTTCACACAATCCTGCCTCAAAAGAGATAGCTCTTTTTCTGCTCTAGCATATGTAATTGCAGTGATTTCTTGGCTTGAGAAGAAATAGGTAATCTTGATCTTATTTTACAGATCGGATAGTTGCAGGTCTTGTGTGTATCCACATGCAGACGTTGAAAGCTAAGATTAAATTCTTTGCTAAATATTTTACTGTAATACTGAGGAGTAGCTTTGAAATCTGTGAACTCTCCTTGAAATGCTCGGTGAAGTCTGCTGACGTCTGGACGTAAGAATTCCTTAGAAGATTTAAGATAAAGAGAGTTGAGGGTTGTTACACTACATCACTAAAATATTTTTACTTGAATGCGTTTCGGGAGACGGCTTGTTCCCATGTCAGCATGTTGAGTTGAGAACATGCTGACGATGGGAACAAGCCGTATCCCGAAATGCGTTCAAGTAAGAACATTTTAGTGAAGTAGTGTAACAACCTTCAACTCTCTTTATTTTAAATTATGACACATCACTGTTACTAGCTTCTAAATCTTCAAAATTAATTAATATTCCGGACATTTAGCATATTAAGATGGTATATTATGTTAAATTAATTATAATATTTAAAATGTTATAATTTTGAAATATATCTAAAATAATTGAATAAATAGCCAAATTTTAACATGGAATAAATTATTCAGAAAAAAGCCTTACCTGTTACCACACTCTGTAAAAAACCAAAAAATCTGATAGCCTTAAAATAAAATAACATTAAATTCACAAACTACGGCTTCAATAGTATGGACTTGAACCCAACATACATATTTTCCATCCGCTGTATCATTCTCCCGAACATGGGAAACTTATTATTAAAAAACCACCGCAACACCATTTAGGAAGTTAAAAATTACTGTTTTAATTTGTGTTATTTTTAGAGTAATGTTGCAAATCTGGTAATGTTGTTATGCATTAATCTCTCAAGTTATCAAACAACAAATGCGATGGAAATTGTTTTATAAATTTCAGAAATGTCTTTGTCCTTTGGTTTTTTTATCACTTCTCTGTTAGGAAATATTGTATTCAAGCCAAAACTAGGAATCAAGGTTTCAGCAGAAATGCACATTTTGAGGTTCCCTGAATCAAAAGAGAGGAATCTTTAGAGAAAGAGAGAAAAGCATACATGTTTGGAGGAGAACAGCGTAACTCAAGTATGAAAGTCCAATGATTACTACATTTTATACCTAAGTCATGCACCTTTAAGAATAAAACACAAAGATTGTCAAGAAAATCCTGGCACCTCAACTCTTTACATGGAAAAATTTTCATTATTTTTTATTTTCTTAACTATAGCTCTAATTATTTTGATTAAAATATAATTTTGCAGACATTGGTATGGCCAATAAATGCAAGCGTTGAATTTTCTGTGAGCAGTCCTCTTGATTACAGTTTGCCCATCTTTCACATAACCATAGGAAAAAATCTGATGTGTTAAACTCACATGACTTTCTGTACCTGTTCTTCAACAAGCTATTCTTACAAAAGATATTCCTCTATCTACTTCATGTTAATCGAGATAAATGTTTGTAGAAATTATTTTATTATGTATTTCCTTGTAGGTACAATGGGAATAGGGGATACAGTAGGCTTAAGTGGTAGTCAAATCTTTTAAGAGCTGGCTTTGAAATTCTGTTCTCTTTTCCTGATCAGGAGAAAAAAAAACCAATAATGACTTCCATTTCAGAATGTATTTGAAAATTCAAACCATAACAAGGAATATCTCAGAAATGCTTAATACCACAAAAATGTTTACTTTCTCTACTACGTATAGTAAGTAGGGGAAGTATTGTATTCCACCCAAAAATTTGATACCGAGATTTCACTGGAAATACATGTTTGGGGCCTCCTGAATCCAAAAAAAGCATTTTTGGAAACTTGTCCGTCTGTATGTCTGTGAACAGCATAACTCAGAAACGAACAGTCGGATAAACACCAAACTTGGTATTTAGGTTCAGTATCTTCCAGAGATGCGACACAAAGGTTTTCAAGAAAATCCCCCCACCACAGATTACCATTTACATGGAACATTTTTCGAAAATTTTAATTTTCTCAAAAATGGCTCTAATGATTTCTATTAAAATATCATATATTTAAGATACTTTCATGACAAATAAAATGTACATCTTGAATTGTCTCCAAAAGCATTCTTTATTGTGAACGACTTTTGCATAACTGGTAAACCATAAGAGATAGACAAAATTTTACTACACAAAAACATAAAAGAAGCTTAAAATAGCTGAATCTTCTCAATGCATATTAATGTAATTTCTGAAAATACAGAAATAAGAAAAATAAATTCCAAGATGATTTATGATTTTGCACTTATGAATTACCCTGCAAAGATAATCCCAGAAATAATGCATACTCTGAATGCGCTCTCATTTCTTAGAGATATATGGTTGTTTTCTTTCCATGGCTCGTTCCAAACAAGTATGTACAAATTTAACTCAATTGCTTAAAAACTGTTTTGTCTATAAGCAGCTAAAAAGAACAATGAAAATCAGTCACATTACATTAGTAAGCAACAATACTCACAGAAATAAAGAAACAGCATTTAAAATACACTTATTACAACATAAAGGCATACAATACTTATATCAAAAAATCTGATGTGTTACACTCACATGACTTTCTCTACTTTTGTACAAACGCTTATTCTCCATATGCTTCATGTTAATCAAGATATCGAGATGTTAAGCTTATTGCTAATTTTCTTGTAGATGCAAGGGGAATTGGTAGGCTTTAAGCGATAGTCAAATATTTTAAGAGCTGGTTGCTATGTGCAGTATTCCATTTTCTTTGCAATACCAGGAAAAAAAAAATGAATAACGAATTCCCATTTGAGAAAATGTATAAGTATTGGAAACTTTAAGGGAATAACAAGCAATATCTCGAAAATGCTTCACTTAACAAAAAAAATGTATATGACATAATGGTGTATTTTGACACAATCTACATTTTTTGTGTAGTAAAATGTTGTCTATCTCTTATGGTTTACCAGTTTGCAAAAGCGTTCACAATAAAGAATACTTTTGGAGACATTCTCAGAAAATTCAAGATATACATTTTATTTGTCATGAAAATATCTCAAACATATGATATTTTAATCAAAATCATTAGAGCTATTTTTGAGAAAATTATTGAAAAATGTCCCATGTAAAGAGTAATCTGGGGTGGGGGGATTTTCTTGAAAACCTTTGTGTCGCATCTCTGGAAGATACTGAACCTAAACACCAACTTTGGTGTTTATCCGAGTGCTCGTTTCTGAGTTATGCTGTTCACAGATACACAGACACACACACACACACACGGACATGTTTCCAAAAATGCTTTTTTTGGATTCAGGGGGCCTCAAAACATATATTTCCGGTGAAATGTCGGTATCAAATTTTTGGGTGGAATACAGTATTTCCCCTACTTACCATATGTAGTAGAGAAAGTAAAAAGACTAAATGAACAGCGGCTAATGAAGCCCACCAGTGAATTAAGAATTGAAGAATATAAGTAGCAGTGTTCAGAAAGTAGCTTCTGAAGCACTGGGAACAAGATTTAAATATATAAAGGGATTAAGAATATGGAACGAAGATTTGGAAAGAGTAATTCGAGAAAAAAAGAAAACTTACTGTATATATCTGCAAAAAAGAATGCCAGATTTAAGACATTAAGAATGTCATAGAAAATGACATTAATGGACAGCAACAAATAGCTTATAAAGCAATAAAGCATATAAATAGACAAGAAAAAGATACGCTAAACATTAACATAGAAGGTGGAAAAGGGTTAGATGTACTAACATTAGCAGAATTAGAGGAAACATTAAAAATAATGAAAAATAGAAAGACAGCTGGTATAGATGGGATTAATAATGAGTTATTAAAATATGGAGGAATCCTTTTTATTTTCTCTACCAAGTACATACATAGTAGGTAGGGAAGGTATTGTATTCTACCCAAAAATTTGATATTGAGTCTTCACTGGAAATACATGTTTTTAGGCTCTTTTAGACCAAAAAAAAAAGCATTTTTAGTAAAAAGGTCTGTGTGGGTGAGTGGGTGTGGGGGTGAGAGAGAGAGAGAGAGAGAGAGAGAGAGAGAGCAGCATAACTCAAAAACGAAAAGTCTGATAAATACCAAACTTGGTATTTAGTTTCAATACTTCCAACAATGGACACAAAGATTTTCAAGAAAATCCCTCTCCAAATAACTCTCTTCAAAAGTTTTAATTTTCTAAAAAAATGGTCCTAATGTTTTTTTATTAAAATACCATACAATAAAGATATTTACAGTCAAGCCTGTGAAATCCTCTTCATTTGGAAGGAATTTTGTATAATCTTGCATAACTGGTTAAATGTTAATTGATAGACAAAAACATACTACACAAAAAATGTAGATCTCTTTAAAACACACAATTTATTTCAAATAAGCTTTTTTGTGACATGAGCCATTTCCAAATATCTGTTATTAATGTTTCAAATTGTTCAGTACTTTCTCATTCTTTTCCAATCCTGTCGATTTTCAGTTGTTTCTCCTGATGTCATGAAAAGATTTGAAGCCCAGCATATAGCATCCAGTTCTAAAACATTTGACTATCTCTATTCCCTTTGCATCTATAGCAAAATGTGTAATGTAGCTATTTCTGGAAAGTTTTATCTTGATTAAAATGAAGTAGATAGAAAAATAAAACTTTCATGAGAATAATTTGTATACCCACTAATAAGAGATGTGGGTAGAGAAATTCATGTAAATGTGCATAAGATTTTTAAACTAAGATTTTTACATTTTTCTAAATTTATGCTGGAAGAAAGCTAGGATAGTGATATTTGGTCAACAGTGGTTGTATACTCAATTTTTTAAGAAAGGAGATTCGAAAGATTGTAATATTTATAGGGGAATAAGTGTTCCAACCTCTGGGTACAAAATATATGCAAAAATTTTAATTTTAAGGTTAAGAGCAACTGTGGTCCTAACTAATTTTAACTGAAGACCAGAGCGAATTTAGATTAGGACGAACAACAAGGGTTAACACATTTACATTGAAGATATTAATAAATAAAAGAAGACAATTTAATAAAGAGACACACATAACATTTGTTGACTATGTCAAGGCTTTTGATTGATTAAACAGGATAAAACTGTAAAGAAAATGGAATAGGCCACAAAATTTTTAATAAAAACAAGCAATAAAATAAATAAGAACTCCATAGCTAAACCAAGTATTTAAATAATGCTGCAGTCTTTCCCCAATTTTATTTAATTTTTATATGAATGATATGATTAAAAAGTGGAATGAGGAAACAAAGGAATAAAACTAGATAAGGTCCATTAAATAAAACCATTAGGAATAGCCACTACAGAAGAGGAGTTACTAAGAAATATATTTAAACTAAACCAAATTTATCAAAAATATAATTTAAAATATTAAAAGGAAAGGCAAAAATAATGGCATTCCATGGGAAACACCAAGATAAAAAAAATCTGATGTGTTACACTCACATGACTTTCTCTACTCTTGTACAAACTATTTTTACAAACGCTTATTCTCCATATGCTTCATGTTAATTGAGATATCGAGATGTTAATCTTATTGCTAATTTTCTTGTAGATGCAAGGGAAATTGGTAGGCTTTAAGCTATAGTCAAATATTTTAAGAACTGGTTGCTATGTGGAGTATTCCATTCTCTTTCCATTACCAGGACAAAAAAAAATGAATAACGAATTTGAGAAAAAGTATAAGTATTGGAAAATTTAAGGGGATAACTATCAATATCTCGAAAATGGTTCACTCAACAAAAAAAAAATGTATATGACATAAATTGTGTATTTTAACACAATCTACATTTTTTGTGTAGTAAAATTTTGTCTATCTCTTATGGTTTACCAGTTATGCAAAAGTCGTTCACAATAAAGAATGCTTTTGGAGACAATTCAAGATATACATTTTATTTGTCATGAAAGTATCTTAAATATATGATATTTTAATCGAAATCGTTAGAGCCATTTTTGAGAAAATTAAAAGTTTCGAAAAATGTTCCATGTAAAGGGTAATCTGGGGTAGGGGGATTTTCTTGAAAACCTTTGTGTCGCATCTCTGGAAGATACTGAACCTAAATACCAAGTTTGGTGTTTATCCGACTGTTCGTTTCCGAGTTATGCTGTTCACAGACACACACATGGACATGTTTCCAAAAATACTTTTTTTTGATTCAGGAGGCCTCAAAACATGTATGTCCGGTGATATCTCTGTATCCAGTTTTTGGGTGGAATGCAATACTTCCCCTGCTTACTATACGTAGTAGTGAAAGTAAAATGATTGAAGAAGTAAATCATTCAGAAATGATTTACAATTGCATTATTTCTGGAACCTGCTTCCTTAAACACTTTACTTTTTTAAAGCAACTTTCTTTTTCTTTCTTTTTACTTAAATTTTCTAAATAATTGATAGTAGTTCTTCTACAATGCCATGTTGGAAAGGTTGAATCAGACTGAAAATTTCAATGCCATAGCTGGGATTTGAACCACCAATCTTTGGCCTTTTGTGCTGCTATTCTAACCAAATGAGCTATCATGGCAGCATACTGGTACAACATTAAATTTCCCAAATGATTCATGTTTTTCCTGATAAATCACAAGGCATTTTGAGATAATATACCCTAATAACGACTTACAATATCATAAGTATGAGGTGCATGCAGAAACTAAGTTGAGATGACATCCAGAGATGGCATGAGTAGTTGGACAGGAATGCGCACACTTAGCAGTAGAGAGGGGTTATATGAGAATAATGCAGTGGAGTTTCGTCTTGTGATGGTAGTAGTTAGTGCACAGCGTAGGAAGAAAGTGGATGCATTGATATTGTCTCCTGCCAACTGTGAGCTTCGTGCAGTTATCAGATTTCTGCATGCTCAGAAGCATTCTCCAACAGGGATCCACTGCCAATTTGCCACTTGTATGGACAATGGTGCAGGCAATTCATTGAAGGCTGAACAAATGTGCACAACAAATACTGGTGGCCAACCATCCGTGGTGATGCCGTAACTGATGGAAAGTGT
Source organism: Deroplatys truncata (assembly GCA_030765065.1). NCBI lineage: Eukaryota > Metazoa > Arthropoda > Insecta > Mantodea > Mantidae > Deroplatys > Deroplatys truncata. The sequence goes on from CM060978.1 coordinate 216,084,249, forward strand.
GCAGTAAGCAGTTGTGCAGAACCGGCGCTTCACAATTTCGGAACTCTTTGGTCAATTACCCAGTTTTCTCACTCACTGGTGCAGAAATTGTCGCCCAGTGGCTTGGGTTTTGGAAAGTGTGTGCAAGATGGGAGCCAAAGCACCTGACAGATGAATGCAAAACCAAATGTCTGGCCACAGCATTGACATTCCTCCAGCGGTACGCAGGGTTCTCAACAGTGTTGTCACTGGGAATGAAACATGGGCATCGCATGCCATACCAGAAACAAAATAACAATCCATGCATTGACGGTATAGTAGTTCACCTGTGAAGACCAAATTCAAGCAGACAATCTCTGCCAAAAAAAACATGTACATGTCTTTTGGGATTGAGATGGTGTCCTCTTGTGCCAATGTTTACTACGAGGGAAGACTATAAGTGATAATTGATATTGTCAGACATTGTGAAATCTGAGAACAAGAACAAGAAACATGAAATGCTGACAAGAGGTATTAACTTTTGCACGACAATGCATGAGCCCATACAGCTCACGCCACATGGGATCTGTTGCTTCACTTTGAATGGGAGATTTGTAACCATCCACCCTACAGCCCTGACCTCGTGCCAAGTGACTTCCATCTGTTCTTCTCATGAATTGCTTTATGGCAGGGAAACGTTTCCAGGACGATACTGAGGTACACACGGCAGTGACTTCATGGCTCCAGATGTTAGCAGCAGACTCCTATGACACAGGCATACAAACGTTGGTGCACCAGTATGATAAATGCCTCAGTAATGGTGGTTACTATGTTGATAAATAGCAGTGAATTTCTGTAAATATTGCAATAAATATTTCTTACCTATTGATGCTTTATATTTTATCTTTCTTGCCCCTCAGAACTTAACTTTTTGAATGCGCCTCATACATTAGTCTCAGGTTTCATAGTTGATCACGGAGTCTAGCGCGAGCAGCGGAAGCGAGCGGTCGCGTATACGTGGCGCTCCTGGAAAGATCGGAAAAAAGAAAAATGGGGGTAGATTTGGAAGTGTATAGGGCCAGAATTGGATGCTTTACAAACGGTAAAAAGAATAAGGAAGAGAAAAGGAATCAACTATCAAAGGAATACCTATGGCTGTTTGTGATCCTGGCAGTATTATTGGTTATTGGAGGAGTAGAATTAAACCCAGGACCTGAAGGAATGACACAGATAAAGACAATGTTAAAAATCATTTCAGAGGATATAGTGGATCTGAAGAAAATAGAAAAGAGAATAGAATTAAATATCGACAGAAAGATAGAAGAATTGAAAGGAATGCTGTTCACTACAACGAAGGAAGTGCATGAAGAACTTCGCATCTGTAAAGAAAGATTGAACAAGATGGAACGGAATATGGAAATGGAGACAAGAAGACAAAATATAGTGATATTCGGGGTGGAGGAAAACAGAGAGAAAAGCCTAGAGCAAGCAGTGGAGGAAATACTAGAAAGACAAATGGATATAAAGCTGGCAGGCTGGGAAATTATAACGTGTTTTAGAATCGGAAGAAGGGGCAACAGAGCCAGACCTATAGTAGTAAAATTTGCAACTAGTAAAATCAAATGGACAGTTTTGAATAACGGAAGAAAATTGAAAGGAACGAGAATTTTTGTTGAACGAGACTATGGAAAAGAAGAGAGAGAGATAAGAAGATTATTATTAGCGAAAATGAATCAAGCCAGGCAAGAAGGAAAAAAATCATTTGTAAGAGGACTAGAATTGTGGATAGACGGCAGGAAGCAGGATATGAGTCAGCGTTTGATTTCAGATCGAACAACAAACAGAGCAAATTCAGCAGAGGAAGCGAATGCAGTGAAGCCGGCCGACGTAATCCAAGAACGAGAGGGACACGTGCGTAGAGGTGCAAGTGGAAGGGAGGAAACAGCTGGCGTGACGTCACCAAGGAGATGCGTCATACCCAGTGAACGAGAGAAGCAAGAGGCGTTGACCCTGGTGGCAGCTGATCGAGAAAAACAGATGATTGCGAGTGGAAGCGGCCTCAAAGTGGTGTCAACCTCAGAAGGAAGTATCCTGGAATTAGAGGAGGAGAAAGAAGATCCGGCGGCGCAGGAGAGGAAAACTAGATATAGGGCAAAGTTAGAAAAATACAGACAGGGAAGAAGGGATTCAAGATAGGGTCTAGATTTGAAGGTGGTGTCATTTAATGTGGAAGGGCTAAAAGCGAAAGTGATAAATGGCGAAGTATTTGAAGTGCTAAAATTAGGTGAAATAATAGTAATGGTGCAAACTTGGTTGAATGAAAGGGAGAAGATAGATGTGGTAGGATATGACTATATAGGGGATGATGGTAAAAGGAAAAGCAAAAGAGGGAGGGCCTCCGGTGGTATTGGAGCGTTCATTAACAAGAGTAGTGGAATAAATGTGTGTGAAGTGTTGAGTATAGAGAAAGGCCAAATAATGTGGATAAAGATAAATAGGGCGAAGGGGATGGAAGTTTGTATAGGATTAGGCATAGTCTATAACCCACCAGAAGTCTCGGAATTTTATAAGGACAATTTATATATAAGACTGAATGATAGTATGGAAGAATTAAGAAGCAAAAATCCTAACATAGAGTTCATTGTAGTAGGGGATTTTAATGCAAGAGTAGGGGAATATAATCCAAGAAGTTTAAATGTAGAAAGTGAATGTATCTGGGAAAAAAATGAGGAAAAGGAGAGGAGAAGTAGAGATAAAGTGATAAATGCAGAAGGTAGAAAGTTAATAGAATTCTGCGAACAGAATAATTTAATAATATGTAATGGATACAAAGGAGAGGACCAGTGGGGAGAGTTTACATTTGTAAGTGTAATCGGTCAAAGTGTAATAGACTATATGATATGTAGTATAGGAGTCGAAGAGGTGATGGAAGAATTCAAGATTATGAACATAATAACAAATAGTAGTCATTTTCCATTAAAGATAAAAATAAGACTAGGGTTATGTTACAAGGAAGATGAAAAATTAGCATTAAAACAAATCAGAAGTTACAAATGGAAAGAGGAGAATGCAGAACAATTTAGGTGTAATTTAACTTCAAAGTGTGGTGAATTAAGGAAACTTGGTATTATAGAAGCATTACAATGTGGGAGGATAGAGGGAGCACTGGAAAGGCTAGAATCAATGGTTAACTGTGCAGGTGGCAGGATGGAAGTGAAACCTAAAGTGAATGAAAATCAGTGTGGGTGGTATGATGAAAAGTGTGGAAAGGCTAAGAAAGAAGTGATGAAAGAAATGGATAGATGGAGAAGGTCAGAAGAGGAGGAAGATAGGCAAATTTTTTTAGCAAATAAAAGGGGTTATAAATGTTTACTAGATGAGAAAAAGAAGGATTGGCAGCAAAGAATGGGAGAAAAGATTAAGGAGGCGGTCAGAGGGAAAGAAAATAAATATATATGGTCAGTTGTTAAGGAAATGTACAGAAAGAAACAGGTAGTTAATAAGATAACACCAAGGGAATGGAAATATCATTTCGAAGGTTTATTGGGGGAGGAAGAGTTCAAAAAAGTGAAGTATATTGGGGAAATTTTGAGAACAGAGTGGACCACTTAGACAAAGAGATTACAACCATAGAGGTAGAGTATGAAATAAAAAAATTAAAACAGAAGAAGGCTACAGGGGCCGATGGAATTCTGGGGGAATTTTGAAAAAATTTTGGGGAGTTAGGAGAGGGTACAAAGTTGTTGACACAGCTATTTAACAGAATCAAAGAGAAGAAAGTGATACCGGAGAGCTGGAAAGTGAGCATTATTGCACCATTGTATAAAGGAAAGGGAGATACAAATAATCCAAGCAACTACAGAGGAATTAGTTTATTATCTATATTAGGCAAAATATACACTGGTATATTAGCTAGAAGATTATACGAGTGGGTAGAGAGGGAAGATAAGCTATCAGAATACCAAGCAGGTTTTAGGAGAGGAAAAAGAAGAATAGATAACATAATGATAATTCAAACCATAGTAAACAAATACTTAAGAAATAAAAGGGGTAGGGTATACATATTTTTTGCAGACTTCGAGAAGGCTTTTGATACTATAAACAGAGAGGCTTTGGTATATAAATTGAGGAACAAAGGAGTCAGCACTGCATTCATCGAGGGGATACAAAAATTGTATGAAGGAATTAAATTTTGTGTAAAATGTGGAAGAAATAGTACTACTGATTATATACAGCAAAATTTAGGTCTGAGGCAGGGTTGTAAACTCAGTCCAATATTATTTAACTTATTTATAGATGATATTTTAGATAGAATAATGAAAAGTAATAAACACTGTCCAGTCATAGGGAAAAAGGAAATACCAGGGTTATTATTTGCAGATGATCTAGTAGCTGGGGCAGTAACAGTGATAGGGTTGCAACATGCTATTAATGAAATTGCAAAATTTTGTATGGAATGGGGGCTAAAGGTGAATACAAAAAAGTCCAAGATAATAGTGTTCAAGAAAGGATCAAAATTAAAAAGAGAGGAAAGATGGTATATAAATGGAGAGCAAATAGAGGTGGTAAAAGAATTTGATTACTTGGGGATTAGATTCTTAAGCAACGGGAAGTGGGAAGCACAATCTAAATATGCACAATTGAAAGGAAAGCTAGCGATGAAAGCTGTTAGAGTTTGCTTGTGCAAAACACCCACGCTAACAATGAACTGGTTGGAAAGGCTATATGAAGCTGTAGTAGAGTCAAAAATGTTATATGGAATAGAAATATGGGGGGTGGCAAAGGGATGGATTAAGATTGATATAGTCCATAGAATGTTTTGTAAAGAAGTTTTGGGTTTACCCAAGAGTTCACCAAGGGGCGTGGGACTGGCAGAGCTAGGAAGGGTAGGGAGAAAAGGTATAATAGTGGAAAGAATTTTGAAGTATTGGTATAGATGTTTAAATTTAGAAGATAATAATATATTAAAAGAATGTATAAGTTTCAAAAAGCTGTCCTAGGAGAAGAGTGTTGGTTAGGGGAGATGGGAAATGTCCTAAAAGAAATTGGCATGAGGAATATTTTCCTATTAGATAAATATAATAACAGTGGGTTTTGGAAAGAAGTGAGATTGAGGGTGGAAGATATCGAGAAACAAGAGATATGGGCTAGTTTTGAGGATAAAAGGTCATTGATCTTGTATAAATCAGTTAAAAGAGATTGGGGAAGGGAGAAGTATGTAGATATATGTAATCAATTTGGTAGAATAGGTCTTGCGTGGATGCGCACAGGAGTAATATTTTTACAAAGGAATGGATATAATTGTTCGGGGAGATGTATTATGTGTGATGAATCGGGTAGTACTTATCATTGTCTAATAGAATGTGATAAGGTTAAAAGGTGGAGAGAGGTTATATGGAATAAAAAATGGGACAAGCTAAACAAAGAAGCAGTAGCATTAAGAATGTTGGGAAGCACAAAAGTAGGAACAATTAAAATGATGGGGACATTTTTAGGCAACACAAGGGATAAGTGGATAAGGAGCTTAAGAAAGGTACAGCTGAACGAGCATAGTTTGTAAAGTGGAGAGATGGTATAGTAGCTTTATCCCAATATATACAGCCTAGGGGCTAAATATGGGGGAGCTAGAAAACTGGTGCACTAGACATAAGTTTTAGATGTAAGCTTTATTTGTATTATTGTAATAATGATGAAATAAATATTACATATTACATAGTTGATCACTATTACATCAATCAGTGTAATAATTAATTGTTCTTTCACATATGCCATGTGTAGACTAAAGTTGGAAAGATAGAATCCCAGCATGGCATTGAATTTTTCAGTCTGACTACCTTTCCAACTTTAGGCTACACGCGGCATGTGTGGAAGAAGAATTAATTATCATTGATTGACCTTGCTTACATTATGTTTATGTCTAATTTTTGTTCTGAATGGCCCATAAAACTTCTCATCTAATTCAAATTTCTCACTGAGCCTTCAAAGCAATATCAAGATATAATGTTTTGAGTTCCCTTTGAAATAAGATATCCTGAGCATTTAAGATTGTCAGGATACTTGAATCAGATGAGAACGTTTAATGGGTGAATAGGAATCTCACCAAGGTAGCTCAAGTAGTAGGAGCATCAGCTCAAACAGCTGAAGATTTGTGGTTCAAGTCCCAACCATGGCACAGACTTTTTCATGTCAGGTTCATTTTTCCAATTTACTGCCTGCACACAGCTAGTGAAAGAACAATTATTGAATATAAATTAACCATAATAGAAGTTAACTATATATTCCATAAATTATAAGCACTTGCAGCATTACAAGTCACCTTTGAGGTATGATCTCGAGTATTTGAGATATCTTGGAAAGTTTATTGGGGTATTTGAATCAAATGAGAGGGTTTAATGGCATATCTTACCATGTTTGCTCAAGCAGTAAGAGCACCAACATGGAGAGCCAAAGATCTTCGGTTCAAGTTCCAGTCTTGGCATAGAATTTTTCTAGTCTGATTGAATTTTTAAATGTAGTGGCTATATACAACTAGTATGATAGAATAATTATCAAATATAAATTAAACGAAATAAAGGTTAACTATAAAGCCCAAAAATTAAAAACACTTGTAGCCTTGCAGGTATTATATCTCGAGTATTCGAGATTACTTGGCATGTTTACTGGGGTATTTGAATCAGATGAGAAGATTCAATGCATTTATGGGCATCTTGTGATCGCTCAAGCAGTGACACAGAGAACCAATTCAAGCCATTGAATTTTTCCGTTTGATTGTCAAAAATACAAGTATAAATTGAATAGCTTGCAAGATAATATAAATTTGTATTTGTTCAGTAATACTTGACGAAATTGTTGTCATTTGCCATCAATGTGTAGTGCATACTGCCAGTACCAGAGAAGCAACTATGAAAACTTAATGCTTTCTGCACAAAAAGTGGATTGAAAAGTCATGTCTATAACAGTTGCCAATGATGATAATGTTACATATTTGTGTTCACAGGAACAGTTCCTGAACATGAAGTTAAAAAAGCTACAAAAGAAGCAAAAAAAAGGAAAATATGATGGACCAGCTCTCCCAGAGACAATAGTGTTAGATATTCCTACTCCAAGGTGTGTATTTTCTTGAAAGTGTTAGAGAATAATACAGGTAATATGGGGTGAATATACCTTTAATTTAGATAAGGATTTCTGTAGTTCAAATAAACCATTGATCAGCTAGACATACTTTAAGTCAAAATATCAGCCAGGAAAAATAAATATATTCAATTAGATTCTTTGTTGACTTCCACATTAATATGAGCAGCACCACACATGCCCTAACTTCTTTCAACACAATTGTTTTCCTCAGAACTCGCTATATTAGAACAAAACTTTTGTAAGTAAACTAGAAGTAATTCTGCAATCATTCTTACCAATCCATGACACTAGTTGCAGAAAGCCCCAAACAGTATACACTTTCTGGTAAGGCTGGTATTGTGAAAGACATATTATTCTTACATTCTTTTATGTGTGTGAAATGTCTCATTTCCTTAAATTATTGTGTATAGACTGCATTGTTGTGCTTGTTTGCACCCTGTCACATCCTGTGTTTGTGAACTTTGTCCAATTGCTCTTCCAAAAAAGCCATCCAGGAATGGAAGTGACTGGCACTTAAGACTAAACAGTATTCTTGATGTTTAAATATTACCCCTTACACCTTAGCTTTAGGCACTGTTTAATGCTAAATACTGTCTTTATAATACAGCTTTCATACTAAGATGATGTTTTAACATTAGCTATTGTGCAAATATTGTTTCTGCAGCCGGCTCATAGTGTTTGGTTTTGTAGTAATAATAATACTTTTTATTTTACTAAAAGAATAGGTGTTTCATTTAAGGGTTTAGCTGGATATATCACTGCTGAAAGGACATATCACTTTTTTCTCGAGAAAATTAGTGTGTTTCTGTAAACAAAGCTATTTGACTTACACACATTTGCTTATCAGGAATGTAGTTCTTGCGGTACTGCCTTAGTAATTAATCAAAACTTAGATGTTATAAGCGCCTTTCTACAACAACACATTCAATTAAAACCATGTTTTACAAGTTATTTGACCTTAAGTTTTATTTCTGTGTCATACATCAGTATTAATCATATTAATGTTCATATTGCCATTTATGCTTCCATTTTTACACTGTGACTTACAACATTTTTGTATATTGTTATATACTGGGGTGAGGCCAAAAGGTTTGAAGCTAGATATTAAATTTTAGTTACCCGGAGGCATAGCTGCAGAGGTAGCAAGAGAACCAGAGTCTTAAACTACATGTACCAGAGCAGGTGTGATATAGTTATAACAAAATGCACAGAATTTCACATTACATGTGGTTTATTCAGTATAAGCCCGGTGCCCCTACATCACATACAAAAATTAAAAAGGAAGAAATTTGAGGGGAGATGCTACACACACGGTGCTACATTCACATGATTTACACACAACCTTCCATACCAGACACTCAGACCAAAAGTGACACTCACCACACAACACAGAGAATTAACACTCACTCCCCCCCCACTCTCCACCGCTAACTAGGATCACCAGCTAGATGGTGGCAAGTCGCCACGCCAGACAAAACTTCAAAACCCCAGCCAAAAGAATTACCCCAACAATGCTGTCATCAACAACACAATAATGTGTCTGGCATGACAATACACACTCATACACGCCAAATCTCCCCCCACTTACAATAATGAGGCGTCCCTGCCGAAAAGAGAAAGAAAATAAAAACCAAAGAAAATATGAACATACAAAGTTGTTGAGTATGCAGACATTACAAAAAGCCCTGATGAATCCCCACAGGGATAATGATCCTGTATTAACGATGAAGCGGTCCCACAGGACCACCCCCCCCCCCAGCTCATAAATCCTCTTCTGCATGAACACAGTTTATATTAGGAAATGCTGTTTTGGGAATGGTGCAGAAATACTGCTTTGTTTGGTAGCTTTTCCCACCACTTAATCACACCTGCCGAAGAAAAGATGAAAGAAATTTATAGCACACATAGTCTGTACCAATCAATCACCACAGTGAAGTAACTGGATATCTGCAGAGTTGGTCTGTGACAGACAGGCCCTGTCGGCACAGACAAAGCCAAAAGGGAGTAGCCTGCCAAGGTGAGGTGGTCAAAGTACAGCTGAAAGACCTGTATGGGTGCAACCGGGGGAAGAACCACCATTCTCTGGATGATCTGGGACTGTTCTCTTCTGTGGAGGGGAGCGTTTCCTGGGACTACCAGCAGACTGGAACAAGATTTGGGGAAAGCATCAGGGTCACTATATACAAGAAAAGATACACAGAACAAATATTACAAAAACAAAAAGGCAGGGGATACACAAAACTAATAAACCTTAAATCTAAAGCAAGGCCTTGCAAAAAAAAAAAAAAATGCATTGATTGAGCGCTCAATTATTGGATATGACTAACAACTATTCGTGAGTATATTTAAAGTAGGGACATTTAATGACAAAAATTTTGAAGGCTTTAACATGACAATGAAATTTAAGGCCTTTAATGCTTTACAATGAAAACTGAACATAGAAATGGTATTACTGTGAGAATTAATACAAGTAAGGACCAAAACACATTGAGAAATTGGTAATAAGAATTTAAAAATGTCATCCTCAGAAAAAATAAATTTTGTTCAATCAATCTACTAGCAAAATACAATGTAGCTACAGACAGGTACAAATATAGGTAAGGGAACCATCACCAACTATGCTAAGGACCTACTCCCAAGCAATGCTCTATGCGTAGTTCGCAAGTGGCGTGCTCAAACTCTTTTTTTTTCTATCATAGATATATATAGCCCCATATATTTTGTCATGGTTGGAGTGTATAAAACAAACAATGTCCTTGATATCTGCCCTTCTTATCTCCTCAGGTTTCAAAAAGAAGGACCCTTGGGATACATATTAATGCATAGAGAAACCTTTGCATTCCCATAGTATATGCTGTTAGGTCTCAAAGTCCCTCACACATTTCCGTTATAAAGGGTCTGGTGTAAGCCCCATTATGTATAAATGTCTGCACAGAATGTTGTGGCCTTTAAGATAGCCCACAACACCTCTGAGTTTAAATGTCAAATTCAGGAGAAGCTCACTCACTTTCTGGTCAGCAGTGTTGCCAACACTTCCTCGGAAATAATGGCTAGATGGTATCTTTAAAAAGGCATTATTTAACAAAAAATGGCTAGATATTATTGGCATCTAAAACTAGCCATATTTGGTTTGCAGAAGTTAAACCCCATTAAGACATTCTAAATATTATAATTGATTAGATAATTCCATAGTATTTAAACATTGCAAAAGAATAACTTATTTAATATAAAATTGAAATGGAATAAGTTATATTTTTGCTAAGCAACAACACCGTATGTTAAATATAACTGATAGTGAAATATGAAGTTTACTGATTTTCTTCAGGTAAAATATGTAAAAACTGACTAACTCTATGTGTCAAAAATCATACATTTTGGGCGCATACTCCAGAAAGTCAACCTTATGATTAGTACACATTTTAATGACATGTCATGACTCATGATAGGAACATAATACATACAACTACACGGTAGTGGGGGATTCACCGTAACCATTTATTCCTTTTGCATAGCTAAAGCGCAGATGAAATTATGCTATTTGGGCTAGATTTTGGCTAAAGGAGTTTGTTAAATAGGCTAGATTTCAGGCTATAAGCATTTTATGATTTTATGTGGCTAAATGCTACTGCAAAAATGCTAGATTTAGCATAAAATAGCTAAGTTGGCAACACTTGTATACATATCTATACAAGTTTACGTCTTTTCCCCTCTCCTTTTCTCGCAGAGCAAATGAAAATATAAATATGCATTGGAACCATCGAACTAGTGCAACATAGTTCAGCTTTAAATTACTTGGGGGTGAATAACCACAATGAATAATCGCAAGTCAAGTTCATGTTACAATGGCGTATTATCTAGATACTAATACATATTTACCTTATGAATAGTAAATATTTTGATGGCATGCCATGACTCATGATAGAAATATAATACAGCTACAAGGTAGTGGGAATTCATCCTAACCATTTTTCCTTTGCATAGCTAAAGCGCAGATAAAATTTTGCTATTTAGGCTAGATTTTGACTAAGGGGTTTGTTAAATAGGCTAGATTTCAGGCTATAAGCATGTTATGATTTTAAATGGCTAAATGCTACTGTGAAAATGCTAGATTTAGCCATAAAATGGCCAAGTTGGCAACACTGCTGGTCAGGTCCTGATACAAAAGCATGGGTATGCCTGGCAGTGGTTTGCTTACTCCAGATTTCAAGATACAACCTCGCCATAAGTTGGGTTATTTCATACTTGACAGTTCTAGTCAACTGCAGAAGGGTTCAGGTTTAATAAAATCGAGCCCCGCTTTGCAAGAGTGTCTGCCATCTCATTTCCTTTAATACCAGCATGCCTAGGAACCCAGAAAAGTGTAACCAGACAGCTGTACAGAGTAATATCCAACATCCTCTGGCATTGCCACACCAATCTGGATGTAGTTTTAACCACCCTAAAGGCTTTCAAAGCTGCCATGCTAGTGCCCCTTATGGGGTAGCTTAAAACACCACCCCTTTATAGTCCAGAGGCAGTACACACTTATCATGGCTACCTCCTCTTCACAAACAAGTGCAAAGGGGGAAGGACTACCAAAATCTCTAAGGCAGACTGAGGGGTCGTTTGCACTGCCCCTGTTATATATGCCAATTTTCTTCTTCTTCTTTCTCTGTTTACTCTCCCCATTAGTGGGCTTACAAGCAGGTGCCTGGGGTCAGATGACTGTCGGGGAGCTCAGACTATGGATCAGAGAGAACAGCCAGAATGGGTGATTAGCCTGAAGCCTGGTATGAAAGTGAGGGAGTAGATGATATATGAAATGGCAGTGAAAGGGATGAAAGGAAAGGTAATGATGAAGCAGTCAGTGGAATGAAAGGTGGCGGAAATTGGAGAACCCGAAGAAAACCTGCCCAGATGCCACTTTGTTCACCACAAATCCCACATGCAGTTCCCTGGGATTGAACCCAGGCTATCGTGAGAGGCAAGCAGTTTAACCACTCGGCCACAGCGCCACCTACATGTGAATCTTTGCAGTGAATCCAGCTTGGCAGCAACTGCCTTCACGAGAGAGGCAGGCTACCAAACCAGCGCTGCATAAGATATTGACAGTCTTATAACCAAGGTGTCTAGCCATTTGACCACCTTAGGTCTTGGGCCCCACCTCAGTCCTATAGATCTCCAGCAGGCCTGCAAAACATTGTAGGTCTACCATATTTTATAATCAACATGCTTTTTCCAGCTCAGCTCAATATCCAGAATGATCCCTAGATACTTAATTGCTCTGGAAAGCTTCAACTTCTTTCCAAACAGATAAGGCTCTGCCAAACCAGGCAGCCTCCTCCTCCTCCTCTTTGTGAAGATCATTATTTCAGTCTTGTTTGTATTAACAGACAAATCTTTTTCTTTACAGCATTCCTCTAGAACATGTAGGGAGCCCTGTATGAGCTCTGAGACAGTACTTGGGAATTTTCCACTTGCTACAAGGCATATGTCATTGGCATTACTTTGAGCATGAGTCCCTCCACTTTGAGTCTGTTCAGCAGTTCATCCACTACCAGAATTTTGTCACAGGGTAGGTGATAAAACTCCCCCTTGTGGACAGCCCTGGGGCACTGTTGCCCTCAAGAGGACTCACTTCCCCAGGGTCACCACTGCCTGACAGTCTTACAAGGAGGTCATAATCCAGTCCGTGATAATCAGGTTGACTCTCCTACTCTCCAGACATTTCCTAATGGTGCCTAAAAATCATACAATTAAAGTCACCTTAAATGTCCAGAAAAACTGCTGTGGTGAGTTCCCCAGAGTCCAGCACTCTCTCCAGCCTCACCAAGAGCTGCTGGAGTGCTGCTTCCATGGATTTACCCAGCCAGTAGGCATCCTGATGAGGGTGTATATGGGTCTGTCAACCAGTACTCCATCCTTCAAATGTCTATCTACGAGGCTGACACTGAAAATTTTTAAAAAATTAAGCAAGGATTAAATTTAATGAATTTAAATGATTTTATTCTCCTTCAAAATATTCCCTTTTAACATCAATACGTTTTTGCATTCGATGAAATCATCCTTAAAGCAATGATGCCATTCTTCCTGAGGCACTTCAGACCAGGTTTTTATAATGCTCCACTGTTTCACCTGATGACAAAAAGTGATTCCATGCATTTATCTTTAATAAAAAGAAATCACAAGGTGCTAGGTCAGGGCTGTATAGTAGAGGGTCCATGGTACTGACCTTTAGTGCATCCAGATACTCAGTTGTTAGTTTTGCTGTATGTGACAATGCATTGCTCTGATGCAACATTATTTTTCCTTTTGGGCATTTTTCACGAACTTTTTCAAAAATTTACTGTAAAAAGACATTTGTATACCAATCGCCAGTAACAGTAAGTCTGTCTTCTAATGCTATAATAGCAATATGGGTTGTTTTACAAAAAAACTAGCAACCATGTTCTTACCAGTACTGCAAATTCGTCAGACTTTTGTATGGTTATGTTCGAAAGACTCATTGAGCCAATTGACTTTTCTTTTCAAAAACATAACCAATACAAGATTCGTCACCAGTAACAGTTTTTTGAAACCAAATTTGAATTGCCACCTTGGAATTTTTCCAGAATTTTTCTGCACCAATCAATGTGTTGTTGTGTTTGATTTGAAATCAGTTTATTTGGAATCCATCAACAACAAAGTTTTCTCACGTCTAACAATTGATGTAAAAGGTTTTGGATTTAAGTCATACCAATGCCCAATGTCACTTGAATAAATTCATAAGATGTCCTATGATCTTCTTCAAGCATTGTTCAAACAGTGGCAATATTTTCATCAGTAACAACCTTTCTTGGGCATCCTTCAAGAAATTCATCACTAGGAAAAAAACCAATACCGATTATGAATTGTTGCTTTCGATAGGTTTTTGCCAAATGCATTTCTAAGCTAATCTTCATATTGTTTAGATGTTAATGATTTGAAATTATAAAAAATCATAGCCCAGAAATGTTCTCTAGTCAAATTCTTTTTTGGGTGAACACCAAATCTTTAAATGATGATAATTAACAAGCTATTAGAGCAAATCGAACAAACTACACAGCAATCAACTCGTAAAACATTAGAAAGTAGCTGTCAAATATAAACAAATTTCCTTTGTTTTTGGAAACATGATATTCTAAAAATTTTCAGTACCACCCTCATACCAGTCTTTCCAGAGCTTTCAGCAGAAAGGACGTTAGACTAATAGGACGAAAATCCCTGAGCCAGCAGTAGGATTGTCTACCTGGCTTAGGAATAAACACCACTTTGGCCTGCTTCCAGAGGCAAAAAACGTGCCTCATAACCAAACAGGCCCTGATTACTTTCATTATGAAGGTAATCAGGGCCTAAGAAGAAATTGGAGGAAGTCCCAAGAAAATGGTATTTCTTCCCATCATCAGGTGCGAAGAAATGAACTCCCAACTCTCCTGCAAAAAAAAATGGGAAGATCCCATCATCACCTGCACTTTTATAGTACTCAAAAGAAGAAAAAAAATGGCCCATTTAACTTCTTTAAAGGTAACAATCTCAGCGCACTAGCCAGCCATCTTACAAAGGCCTGCATGCCTTAACCATGTTTGGTTCTTGATCTATTATGCAGGTCTCTGGAAAATGGGTCTCCAGTTATGCCTCAAGATCTCCCCCCTCCATTTGCATTATAGCACCCGAGATGTCCTCCAATGAGGTCAACTGGCCCTACCTCCATAGACCAGCAATTTCTGCAAGCGAGCAATGCTCAACTGCTTCTTTATATTATTACAGAAGTGCCTCCAAGATTCCTCGGAGGCCTTCCTAATTTCCTTTTTACATACTGACACTGACACTTACTGGCCATATACGCATTATGTAGCGGGCTTCCTTATAGGAATCCCAGGTTGCCTGACACTTATTGGCCATATATGCATTATGTAGTCTATATATCTCTTTCTTGATGAATCTTAAAAAGGAATTCTATCTAAGTTTATCATTAGCCCGAACCTCATGAATGAGGGGGCAATTTCTTTCATAGGCAGACACCAGAGTGTTTGTGAAAAACCCTACATGCTATTCCAGGGCCTCCACATTTCTTAGCTTGATCTGGGGTTCATTCTTAAGCCTGCCATCCAGGTCCCTTCTAAAGGGGTCCCCAAATGGTCCTCCTTGGGTCCCTGTACAGGTGGTTCTTTCCTTTTTCCTCAAGACCAAAGCAAATGTGTCTGTTCGGAGAGGGAAGGTTCCAGAAAAACCCTCTAGTCCTTGATTTCCTCTAGAATCCCAAAGGATGCTAGTTAAAAGTCTTGAATAATTTGACAATTCACAAAAGTTGGAATGTCCCCTTGGTTCAGGATCTTGAGATCTGTTGAGCTCAAATGCTTGATCAGTATCTCCCCCTTCCTGTTGATGTCCATGCTATACCAAACGCTATGATGAGCATTGGAGTCACAGGCAATCAACGGTTGAGGTTTTCATCCCTGCAATAAAGCATGAGATTTCTGAACTGAGGAGGAGGAGGAGGAGGAGGAGGAGGAGGAGGAGGAGGAGGAGGAGGAGGAGATTCCTCAGAGCCATATGGGAAATAGCCGAGCAGACTACCACCTGACATGGCACTCTGCCCTCCTCATACGACTACCACCAGATCTTTCAAAAGAAAGCCTGGCAGAGCCCAGGTATTATTTAGTCTTGTCAAGACACATGCTCTAGGTTTTACATCAGACAAAGCACTGATAATAGTAAAACTCTTTATATTTAGCTCCATAATAAGACCTTGCCAAGCCAGGATTCTTGTATTATGGCGACATCCAGATCATGCCTCATTACATTTAAATCAAACAGATCTGATGTTACACCTTCTTCAAAGAAACCAGGGATTTATAAAGTTAGCTGTGGAGATTACGAGAAAATATACATGGGAAAAACAAAAAGAAACATTGAAACCCGCCTCAAGGAACACCTTAGGCACACAAAGTACAAACACACAGAAAAATCAGCAGTAGCATACCATTTTTGGAACTTAGCCACAACATTGAAAACAATGTCCATCTTTTGAGTACAAAGACCAATAGAACTTGAAACTTGGGAGAAGATTTTCTTGAAAAAATATGAGTCAACGCTGTTAAATTTTGAAATCCCCTCCGAAGACAACCCACTCCTTAGATTCATCAGAGGTCCAACAGGAGAGCCTCAAGTTTCCAGAGGGAACACATCTAATTATTCTGGCAGTCAAATGTAGCTGCTGATGCAGTAAATATTTATGAAACATGTTCTACATGTGTGTAAGAACTTAGTAAAGCATTAAATGTTAATTTCAACTCAATGTTACTTAAATAAATCATCAGACTATAGCTTTACCTAATGCATCCGGCAACAAAATATGTAAATGTGAATTGAAAGTTTATCTGGATTAATAATAAAAAGAAGATAAAATAATAAGCTTTTATAAGAATATTGCATAGAAAAGTGAACAGAGAAAGTCATATGAATGCAACACATCAGAATTTTTATTTAAATTTTGACACAAAAAAAAATAAGTAAAAGGCGACCATAAATCATTATAAATTATTATGATAACTATAAATTATTATTTATGAATCTTTGACCCTTCACGAGCAGACGTGTTTTACGGCTCTGAGCGGAAGGTAATTTTATAAAAATATTCAACTCTGTAAAGTACATAATCATGCTCAAATGTATTAAAAAACATATACTTTGGTTTAGGAGGAATTGCACACTGCTGTCTTCCAGGAGTGAAGTTTTGTTAATGTGCGTAAAAATGTTGCTCCAAAAACAGCATAAGTAGCACTTTTCCATTTTGTATCAATAGTTCGTACATATACTCATATTCACAAATAAACCAGGAACTGTTCAGGATCTAAATACTGTCACTTAATGACATGTACCCATTTGTAAAAAGAAGGGTAATGATAATAATAAATAATAATTTTGATAAAAATGTGAGGTTACATGTAGCTAGGACAAGGTATCTAATATACATATGATTTTGAAACTGATTCTTTTATTTCAATATCATTTACATTGGGAAGTATATGAATAACACATTGTAATGTTCAAAGATGTGCACCTGTTTCCTAGAAATGTTCTTTTGTGTGATATTTTTTTGTAACACACATCTGGATGAAGGGGAGGCTTGGAAATGCAAGTCTCAAAAAGTATATTGTTTACTTTGTTTGCTTTTTGCCCCTATGGGAAGAGTATTTTCATCAAAATGAGAAAGAAATATTGACCCCTGTTGGATATTATGCACTGATATAGTAGATGTGGTGCCAGGATCAAAATTACTCATCTCTGCCCAACTAGGCGCACAGTTGTCTGCAGTATCACTTGTATCACTCTCGCTCTTATACACTTTCATCCTCACTGAACACAAAATCTGACAACTCATTATCACTTTTGTTCAACAAAGCTACAATTTCTTTTTCTGTCACCCTTTGTTTCTTGACATTATGTTAAAAAACAAAATAAAATCTGGTTTGCTAGTTATAAACACCGCACTGTTTATTGTTTCACTGTTGAGAACTACGAGAGGAATTACTGACAAAACAAACTTGGAGATTTACCGACCACCAATGTTTGAAAGAACATTTGGCAGCATATCTGAACTATTTGAATGAGAAGAGCCAACCACAATAGCTCTGTAACTGCACAACCATATATGGGATTTTCGCTTGCGAAGATTTAATTTCACTTCAGTTTCATTATTGTACTGAAACATCACTGAGTATTTTAAAGCAATTGAATCAGTGGTCTTTTACCTAGAGATGTACGCTCAGAAAAATGTAAAAAATGACAATATGGATCAAGATAGGTTACCGAATATTGCTTTTGCATGGATGTCATCAAGGAGACAAAAAAGAGGGCAACCTCCAAGAGCATGAAAGAATGGAGTTATGGACACTATAAAGGAGAGACACTTAAGAGGACAATGGATAGATAGGACAGAATAGTTTTTGTCAATACGAAAGGATGTCTAGTTTAATGTGTGTTTGGCTGTACTGTGAACATAGAAAAAGCTGACTAATAACAATAAAAATGTAGCCCTGAGAAAAATATACCTCAAGATAAAATTGCTGAAACTTATTCACAGTTCCACAGTAAATTTAACATCTCAGCAACCATAATAACTACCAAAGCTGCATGAAGTTACCTCTATCAAATGGTTTAATGAGAATCTCCTAGTTCATATGATTGGATAATTGCATATGTAGTTTTGAAATAAATGCACTCCTTTGTTTATGGTTATTAAAAAAACAAACTTCTAGGCTATATATCATGATAAAGCTTGTATTAAACATTGTTTTGGAGAAGCCCAATGATTTCATTATTTTTTTAACAAACTTTAAAATATTTCAGATTTTACCTTCCAGGCCCCTTTTAATACTGAGTTTGAAAAGTGAGAGATGAGGTACCTCAACCTGCATCTAATACAATCTAAAATCACTCTATACTTTTCTTTCTTCAGATTCTTCAAATGGAAATTTTTTGTCCAGAATATTAATTTAAATTACCTAATTCAGTGTGTTATTTATTAGATCAGTCAAGGAGACAAATAAAAAGTGAAGTGTAGTTTGTTTTGTAAAGCTTTCAATTTAATATTGCATTTGACCCCATCATTTCACTTGTATACACTTCTGTCCATCACAAAGCAATATGTATTCTTTGTCTCCAAAGGAGTGTTTCTTTTAGAAGCATTCTTTTTCAAATTGCCTCTCATTTAATTCTCCAAATCTCCTTGTATCATTAAGATGTTGATTTGATTGCAGTATTTGGAACACACTGCCCTTTCAGCTGCCACGTTGGGTGTTTTGGTTCATAATGGTGCTGTGTCCAACGAGTGTGACAATGTTACGAGAATATTGGGCTGAACGTAAGAGGAGGAAAGAAGAGGAAGATCAGGAACAATGGTAAAGACTGGGCAATTTCGTTCATTATGAAAATTTATGGTATTAGGTAGAAGGTCATAATGGCAATTAAGAATTATCTAGATATAGTTCTCTCACATTAGCTCTGTATAGGTTAGGATTCGAAGTTGAATCACATTACAAGAGGAACTGAAATCATGGTTCTTTGGCTATGCATTTCAATACTCTGCTTCTGAGCTAATGTGACAAGATCCTCCTCCTGAGCATACATTGAACTTATCTTATTCATGCCCCTGATATATGTTGGATTAAACAGCATTCTGCAAGTTTCCTGGTGCTCTTGGAGGCCCATGAACATAGAACATGTCCAGGTTATACACCTATGTGCATACGTACACTTCACAGGGTATTTATAACCTGTATATCATAGCATTGTTTTTAAAAGCTAATTTACATTTTACAGAAATTACATCATTCACAAACATTAAATCAGGGCTATTTTGTAACTTTCTTGATAAGAAGACTGTTATGTTACTGTTAATGTTAGGATTAACGAGGCCTAAATAACTTTGGTGGTTTTACTTTCTCTACTACGTATAGTAAGTAGGGGAAGTATTGTATTCCAACCAAAAATTCGATACCAAGATTTCACCGGAAATACATGTTTTAAGATCCCCTGAATAAAAAAAAAAGCATTTTTGGAAACATGTCTGTGAAAGCATAACTCAGAAACGAACAGTCGGATAAACACCAAACTTTGTATTTAGGTTCAGTATCTTCCAGAGATGCGACACAAAGGTTTTCAAGAAAATCCCCCACCCCAGATTACCCTTTGCATGGAACATTTTTCGAAAATTTTAATTTTCTCAAAAATGGCTCTAACGATTTTTATTAAAATATTATATGTTTAAGATACTTTCATGGCAAATAAAATGTATATCTCGAATTTTCTGGGAATGTCTCCAAAAGTATTCTTCATTGTGAACGACTTTTGCATAACTGGTAAACCATAAGAGATAGACAAAATTTTACTACACAAAAAATGTAGATCGCGTTAAAATACAGAATTTATGTCATATACATTTTTGTTGTTGGGTGAACCATATTTGAGATATTGCTTGTTATTCCCTTAAATTTTCTAATACTTATACTTTTTCTCAAATTTGTTATTCATTTTTTTTTGTCCTGGTAATGCAAAAAGAATGGAATACTCCACATAACAACCAGCTCTTAAAATATTTGACTATCGCTTAAAGCCTACCAATTCCCCTTGCATCTACAAGAAAATTAGCAATAAGATTAACATCTCGATAACTCGATTAACATGAAGCATATGGAGAATAAGCATTTGTAAAAATAGTTTGTATGAAGAGTAGAGAAAGTCATGTTAGTGTAACACATTAGATTTTTTGGTATTGTGTAACTGTGTTTTTTTTTTTGTTAAAGCTGTTGTCTTCCATATTGTTAAGCACCCAAAGCAATTAATCACAAATTTGTATACTTTGGAAGTATGTTTTGTTTTCCCATCATTCTTGGCATTGGAGTTCCTGTACTAATTGTTTTGCTTGTGAATCTGGAGTGTTGTTCTGTGAGATCTGTGTGAAATGGAAAGAAAATGAAGCATTAAAATTATGCTAGAGTAATATAAAATATACTTGAAAAGCAATCCAGTAATGAAAACTGACCATTTTTGTTAGTAAGTGCGATTTATTTCTAAAATAGTAGATGCAAAAATGCTTGACCATATGGTAATCATGCTGCAAAAGCAGTGTGGTCATATTATATGTTGTATAAACCAAAATTTAAGAAAACAGAAAAATACAGTAAATGTAAGCTCAATTTTTGAAGATTTAGAAGCTTGTAACAGTGATGTGTCATAATTTAAAATAGAGAGTTGAGGGTTGTTACACTACATCACAAAAAAAAAGAAGTTGAGTTGAGAGAGAATGCTGACGATGGGGACAAGCCGTCTCCCGAAACGCGTTCAAGTAAGATTATCATAGTGATGTAGTGTAACAACCCTCAACTCTCTATTTTAAACAGTAAATGTATTGTGCATGAAACACTTGCAAAGTTGAAGCTTCTCTTCCTAAAAGTTATTTCATAGTTTTGAATAGGATGTGAGTTGATTGAAAACTTTTTATGCTAAATTAAAAAGCTTCGCATTTACTTTGTCTGCAAAAGGAATTAATGAAGGGTCGCTTGGAGTCAATATACATTGTCGCGGTATCATTGTGTTATCTCATTTGCTGAGCGCCTGTTATTGTTTTACTATTTTGAATTTTGAGTTCTTTGTCCTCCGGCTAGCTATTATTACTCAGTCGAGCAAATCTCTTGAACAGGGTGTGTAAACGGAAAGGAGTTGTTACTAAAAGATAACACTGATAAAAGAATTTGTTTTTACACTTTTATTGCCATCACACGTTATTAATTTCACATATTTACTCTTGATACACGCCCGACTGAAACTGTTATATTTTTGAATGTAACTATAATCACTTATTTGCCGCACATTATTAATTCGTGTATTTCACATTTTGTAACTAACTTTACTGTAGAATTGCGTAACGTGTACTTTGTGAATGATTCTGTTGAACTGCGCGACGTGTAACCCGTGGATGATTCTGTTGAGATGGGCAATACTTGTCTCTGGCTTATAAGTTATACTCCCTCACCCCGATATGCCTAAACATTATAACAGAGCTGCTATTGGTTAATAAAACGCGCCAACATTAACGTCTATTTTTATATCCAATCAAAATTACGAACACATATGCTTTAGGGAAGATATTCCCTCCATTTCTACAGAAAAGCGCGCTACTCTGACGTCATTTGTTTGTCTCTTCTAATTGATAAACAACTCACCCCCTCGCTACATTGTTACCCGCTCCTATTGTCAGTTTCAGTGAGGCCGTGTAAACTTATTTCCTAACAATGCTTATAATTAACAAACATCTCAAATCATTGTCATACAATAATGCTAATTTACACTATAATCACTCTGGCATTCACAGTGTTGTGATATAAAATACTGCCTCAACATGCATATTGACATAACCACTGCTGCCACCACCACCTCCTCCATTCCAGTTTACCACTTTTGTCTACAACCAATCTGTACTTATAATAAAATTGCCATGTAATTGTTTCCATTAAGTTTTTATCTTTGGATACATAGTTTATATTATGAAATACAGCTGAAGCATATTTTATTTTTGCAAGGACTGGTGTATATAAATTATAATGAAAGCAGTGCTCTTGTTCCAAGTGTACTGCTGAGTAACTGTAAAATTGAAAAAGGTTTGTCTTCCATGCTTAAACTGAATTATGGGCTCTTGTGGAGCTTAAGTATGAGAAGAATGAATGGATGGGGTCCGAAGAAGCATGGTGTCTAGAGGACTAACAGATGAAGATGCAGAGGATAGGAATTTATGGAGAACTAAAATTATGAATGGGGTGTAGGAAAACTACTACTGCATGGTAGATAATTCCTTTAAAAAAAAATCTGATGTGTTACACTCACATGACTTTCTCTACTCTTAGACAAACTATTTTTACAAACGCTTATTCTCCATATACTTCATGTTAATTGAGATATTAATCTTATTGCTAATTTTCTTGTAGATGCAAGGGGAATATGGTAGGTTTTAAGCGATAGTCAAATATTTTAAGTGCTGGTTGCTATGCGGCGCATTCCATTCTCCTTGCATGTCCAGGACATAAAAAAAATGAATAACGAATTTGAGAAAAAGTATAAGTATTGGAAAATTTAAGAGAATAACAAGCAATATCTCGAAAATGGTTCACTCAACAAAAAAAATGTATATGACATAAATTGTGTATTTTAACGCGATCTACATTTTTTGTGTAGTAAAATTTTATCTATCTCTTATGGTTTACCAGTTATGCAAAAGTCGTTCACAATGAAGAATGCTTTTGGAGACATTCCCAGAAAATTCGAGATATACATTTCATTTGTGATGAAAATATCTTAAACATATGAAACTTTAATCAAAATCATTAGAGCCATTTTTGAGAAAATAAAAATTTTCGAAAAATGTTCCATGTAAAGGGTAATCTGGGCT
This sequence comes from Deroplatys truncata, assembly GCA_030765065.1. Classification (NCBI taxonomy): domain Eukaryota; kingdom Metazoa; phylum Arthropoda; class Insecta; order Mantodea; family Mantidae; genus Deroplatys; species Deroplatys truncata. The sequence goes on from CM060978.1 coordinate 216,107,284, forward strand.
GGGGGGATTTTCTTGAAAACCTTCGTGTCGCATCTCTGGAAATTACTGAACCTAAATACCAAGTTTGGTGTTTATCCGACTTCGTTTCTGAGTTATGCTGTTCACAGACACACAGACAGACTCACACATGGACATGTTTGCAAAAATGCCTTTTTTTGATTCAGGGAGCCTCAAAACATATATTTCCGGTGAAATCTCAGTATGGAGTTTTTGGGTGGCATGCAATACTTCCCCTACTTACTATACGTAGTACAGAAAGTAAAAAAGGCAGCAAACATCAGCTAAAACCTTTATCTTAAAATGAAGGCTAGTTCACAATAACGTGATAACAGAAACCACAAAGAAAATGGGAATGGGAAGCAGGACAGATACCATTTGGTTCACAATACTCTCGTGATGAGAACAGGAAAGCATATCAATGTCCACACCAATAGCAAAGTGGAAAGTCAATTTTGGGCATTGGGATGTCATTTGTTTATAACTGATCAATTATATTTTTTCACCTGCTTGCAATTTAGCTAGTGTCACAATTCAATAGCATTTACATTTACTAAATGCAGATCCATTACTATTTCCCATTCCTCTAGTCATACCAAGCTTCATTCTTCATTAACAGCATACATTTGTTTGTTGCTCAATTTCTACCAGTTTTGCTGTTCTTTGTAGCTTTTGCTACTTGCATATAAACAAACTACAGATGATGCTTTCATTAGAAGAAACAATGCTCAATGAATCTGAGGGAGTCAGGATCTGTGGTCAGGATGTCATACATTTGCTGAAATTTCTTCCAGTTCATTTTCCCAGCTTGCAACCAGAGAGAGAGCTCTAATGGCTGTTTCATGTCATGGCCGCCTGGAATAATTTCTACAGAGAAGAGTTTGAAGGGCACGATTAGATCTAATATGCCATGCCCAGGAACAAGAATGAGAAAATTAAAACTTGACCAATTCTTCTTTCCTGTTCCCAGAACCTGAGAAAGCTTTCTGTTAATTGTGAAAACTTACATTATAATGCATGCATTTTAACTTTGCTGTTCTCATTCTCTCGGTTATTGGGAATCAGCTTGAGGGGTAGATACTCTTTAAAATACCTATTTATTTATTTATGAATATCCTGTATTCATGCCTGTTTTTCTTACTTGCTCCCTCTAAAACAATTAACTAAGGTTTGACCGTAAACTATGCATGGGAATAACATTTTTCATGAATCCATGTGTATGTAATTAACTATAAAGCAAGTTAATTTAATAAATTGCATTAAAATACACAATTTATGTCATATACATTTTTTTTGTTGAGTGAACCATTTTCGAGATATTGCTTATTATTCCCTTAAATTTTCCAATATTTATACTTTTTCTCAAATGGGAATCGTTATTCATTTTTTTTTTTTTGTCCTAGTAATGCAAAGAGAATGGAATACTCCACATAGCAACCAGCACTTAAAACATACGACTATCGCTTAAAGCCTACCAATTCCCCTTGCATCTACAAGAAAATTAGGAATAAGATGGACATCTCGATTAACATGAAGCATAGGGAGAATAAGCATTTGTAAAAATAGTTTGTACAAGAGTAGAGAAAGTTATGTGAGTGTAACACATCAGATTTTGTTTCTAATATATTTATTGAAGCAATTCAAGTTTTTACATTTAAAAAGTTTTGCTGATCGTTACCATTACCATGTGTTCTCAGCCTCATAAGGTCAGCACTTTGATAAACATTCATCTGCAAATAACTGTTGCTTCTGTGTCATCATCTTCTTGACAAATATTCATCAGTGCAAATGGTTTCATGTAGTTGTTGCCACAGTAGAATGCACAACTCAATGAAGCGCACACACAAAAGGGAAATGACTGACATTACAAGAACACCATAGACCACCTCTGTGATGTGGTGGTGTTAGCATACTAGCCTCCAAATACAAATGTCCTGGGTTTGATTCCTGGCTGCAGATTTCAAATTTTTCTTTAGCCAGAATTATTCTGTATCATCTCTAGAGTCTGCTGTATGAATTTATTGTATATATATATTCTTAACATATGTCCAAATTTCCTTACCAGCTATGCTGCTCTTTTTGCCTGGCACCCTGGCCTTCTGGCTCCTCTAAACATTCCTTACTACCTTTTATCCATATTTGCCCATCTTCTCCTTCCTCCATTTGCCTTTCTACCTTTCTTATCTCTCTTACTTTTCTACTCCAGTTCTCTTTTACTTTCTTTAAGAACTCCCCCATATTCTTAATTTGCTTTTCTTCTTTTCTCGTTAGCATTTTAATTGCTACTATTTTCCTATCTATTTTTTCCCATTTTTCTTCCCATACTTCTTGTCTCCATTCTGCTAATTCTTTGCATTCTGACATATAATTCTCTGTGCTTTCGCTATCGTTGCATACTTCACAAATTCCATTTTTTTCCCCCTTAACCCTCTCAAATACATTGCTCCTGTTCTCATCCATGCAAACGCTTCTTTTCCTGCTCTATTACAATAATCTACATACCCTTCTCTTCCCCATTTCCTTTTTACTAATCTATAGAACCCTAGTGACTTTTTATTTTCTAAGCTTCCCCAAATCTCTTGTCTTTCTATATCCTCCACTCTGTTTCTTACTGCTATCCAAAAACCATCGCTATTTCTTTCTCCTATTCTCCAAATATCTCCCATTCCTATCTTCTCCATAATTTTTTCTACCCCTGTCCACCAGCTATTTTTATTTTTGATACTCTTTTGTTGTTCCATGCATATCTTTAAAATTTCCTCTTTATCTTTTCTCAAGCACCTAAACCAAAATTTTAATATCCTTTCCAGTATCACTTCCTTTCTTCTTGTTCTTCCTAATTCCACTAATGCTACTTCCCCTGGTGCTGATCTTGTTAGCCCCAATAGCTCTTTACAAAACATTCCATAGCTCTGGTCTATTTTCCTGCTTAATTCAGATCCTCCCCAAATTTCTACTGCATATAACATTCTTGTTTCCACCAATGTTTCATACATTCTTTCTAGCCACTTAGTTGGCATTTCCAATTTATATTTGCACATCCTTACTCCTGTCATTGCTGCCTTTCCTTTAGCCACAACCTTCCTGCTATGCGCCCCCCATTCACCATTACTGCTCAACCTCACCCCCAAATAATCCATCTCCTTGACAACTTCTAATTTTAAACCCCCCATCTGCCATTTCTCTTCTCTTTTTAGTTTATTTCCCCTTTTAAATACCATAACTTTTGATTTATTTATATTTACTTTTATTCCCCATTCTTCGCAGTATTCTTGTATTCCGTTGACTGCTTTCTGTAACCCAATTACCGTTATAGCCCCGACCATAAGATCATCCGCATATAGTAAACCTGGTATCTCTGTATTTGCTATTATGGGGCAGTGCAGATTTTTTCCTTTCACTCTTTCTAATATGTCATCTATGAATATATTAAATAGTATAGGACTCAATTTGCACCCTTGTCTTAATCCTATTCTTTGCTCCGTCATTTCTGTAACTCCATTATTTTTACATCTTATACAGAATCTTACATCTTTATAAATCTTTCTGATTATAAAGTTTTTGCTTACCCCTTTCTTGCTTAATTTATATGCTAATGCTTCCCTATTTATTGTATCAAATGCTTTTTCAAAATCTGCAAAAAACATATATATCCTTCCTCTTTTCCTGCTCAAGTATTTATCTATTATAGTCTTTATTATAAATATATTGTCTATTGTTTGTTTACCTTTCCTAAACCCAGCTTGATATTCTGACAGTATTCCTTCCTCATCAACCCAGCTTCTTAATCTATCGGCCAGTATACCTGTGTATATTTTTCCTAATATTGATAATAAACTTATTCCCCTGTAATTCTCTGGTCTATTTGCTCCTCCCTTTCCTTTGTAAATTGGTACCACCATACTTATTTTCCAACATTCTGGTACATCATTCTTTTCTTTAATTTTATTTAATAATTTTGTCATCATTGTTAGCCCACTTTGCATTTCCCCATATATTTTCCAGAATTCCCCTGGTATTCCATCTATTCCTACTGCCTTACCTTTTTTTATATTCCTTATTTGCTGGCTAACTTCCAGCTCTGTGATTTTACTGTCTAATTTCTCATTAAATATTCCTCCTTGTCCTACCTCTTTCATGTCTAACTTTATTTTCTTCCCATCTCCAATTAGCCTTCTAAAGTTGAAGTGGTATTAATTATAATGTTTATGTATTTATGTGATGTTGTGTATGTGTGTTTACTTCATGTAAAGCCATCTTGTGACGTCATTCATTTGTTCGGTTTGTAGCTCCATCTGGTGTTAGCAATTTGCGGCAGTATTAGTTTTTGTTTGAAAGAATTTTAATTTTATTTTTTTTATTTAATTCTGTTTCACTGTCCTCCGGCTAGCTATTATTTCTCGGTCGAACATGTTTCTTGATCAGGGTGTGTAAACGGAAAGGAATCTTTTATCCAAATATAACACTGATGAAGAAATTTGTTTTACACATTTATTGTCGAACACGTTAACTATCACATTTATACATTGATCTTAACACTCGCCAAACTGAAACTGTTATAATAACTTCTTACTGATAATTCTTTTAATCCACGTACTTCAATCTTTTGTATAATTAACTTTACCATACTTTAGATCTTTCATAATTCTGCTGTGCGTAACTTCTGAATCTATATCTGATGTATGCCGTACTAATACTTTCAACGAACTGACTGACTGAAAACGACGTGTAGTGTACACAGATTTTTGATGAACTGAACTGACTTTACCTCCAACCTACTGCTTTTATACCCATACACACCGATATGCCTAAAGATTATAACTGAGTTACTATTGGCTAATAAAACGCGCCAACATTAGCGTCTATTTTTATATCCAATGAAAATTATGAATACATATGCTCTAGGGAAATATTCCAGAAGGTTCTAAACGGAAAAACGCGCCAACATTACGCAACTTCCTCGTTTCCAATAATGATAAACAGCTCACCCCCTCGCTGCATTATTGCGCGCTATTATTGACAGTTTCAGTAAGGTCGTATAAACTTACTTATCAACAATAATTACAGTCAAGAAACATCTCAAATCAATGTCACATAAAAATGCATATTCATATTACAATCATTATTTACATTTAAGTAATTTGTGATACAAATTACTGCATCAAAGTACCCTATCCATTCATTCGGTGTAATTTCATTTTTGTCCTCTCTCTTCTTATTCATCATCCTCACTATTTCCCATATTTTTTTACTATCCTTACTCTCTATTGCTGCCTTTAGATTCTTTTCTATACTTCTCTGCCATTCTTTCCTCTTGGCCTCAAGCAAACCTTTATATTCCCCCTTAAGTTTCACCAGATTTTGTCTATCCCTTTCTTTCTCTGACCTCCTCCAGCTAATAAGCTCATTAAATACCTCCTTTTTTTTTTTTTCTACATTCTTCATCAAATCACCCCTTAATTTCTTGGTCTTTTCTATGCCTTCTTTCCATCCCTACTCCTGCTCTTATTAGTAATAATTTTAGTAACTGTAACCCTTTTTCTGAATTTCCCTCATCCATAGCCATTTTTATACCACACTCCACAATCTGGCTTGCCTTTGACTTTAATTCTTTCACAAATTTCTCTTTTAATACTTCTCTCCATTTATACACCTTTATTGTTTTTATTTTAACTGTTTCTTTATTCTTTACCCTCTGTTCCAGAACATTTATTTCCATCATTAGTGGGAAATGACTACTACCTACTACTTCGTTTATTATTTTAAATGTGGTGATTCTATCCTCCAGTTCCTCACTGCATATCATGTAATCTACTACACTTTGACCGTTTGCATTTACGAATGTAAACTCCCCCTCCTCGTCTCCTTTCATTAATCCATTACATATTAGCATGTTATTTGTCTCGCAAAATTCTAGTAATTTTTTCCCCTTCTTATTTATAGCTACATCCCTGCTTTTCCTTGGCCTTATCACATCCCTAACTTCTTGTATCTGCTCTTTACTTAATAACCTTCCATTCTCTTCTCCTATTCTCGCATTCAAATCCCCCATCACAATAAATTCTATCTCTGGCATCTTTTCTTGTATTTCTTCCATCTCTTCTTCTAATTTACTATAAAAGTTACTATCGTAAAAAAATGATATTTCTGGTGGGTTATATGCCACCCCTATTCCTAATCTTACCCCATTATTTTGCTTAATTATTGACCATAGCACATTTGTGCCTCTATTCTCCATTTTTTCTATATCAATAATTTTTTCTGAATCATTCTTTACAAACAGACCTACTCCTCCTGATGCTCTTCCCCTACCGCATCTTTTCCTTGCCTTTTTCTCTAGAAACTTGAAACCTGCAATTTCTACTACCTCATCCTTTCCTAACCATGTCTCTGCTACTCCTACAAAATCCATAGAACACATAACATTTTTCATTTCCTCACTACCTATCTTATTTCTTAGCCCTTCCGCATTCCAAAACATTAATTTTAACCCCTTTCCCTATTTATTCTTTGACTGTTCTTGGAATTTGAAACTCTCCAACATTTTCCCGTATCTTGTAGTTCGCGGTTCCATTTCCTTTTCTTCTCTTACATCCTTAAGAATTTATTGTAATTACCAAAGGTAATAACCACAAAGGTTAACACAATTCTAAATAAATGAACATTGCCAATGAGTAAAGGTTCCACAGGTAAAATGCTACTGATACGACCTGGGATGTTAAAGGCAGCATATTAATGGAGCAACAACACCAAAAAAAAGCATTATGTATTGATCATATTCTTTCCTATATTTTTAGTAGCCAAAAGCATACATCCTCCCTGCCCTATTATGCTAGACAGATGTGATCTTTGCCATTATTTAACCACTGAAGTAACTTTCAGCTTGTTGCTACACGCTGTTCAAAAAATATCAGCAATTATTTACAAAATATGAGTATGCTTCAGTTACTCCAGTTTGAAAATTATCATTCAAGATCTGTTGGAACTAAAATTTCTCAGTGAATAATGCAGGAAAATTATATTTGAGGAATGATAAATGCAGATTTTATTAACATGTGTTGTAATGGACACTGTTTCAGGACTGTGTTATTAAAATGATAAATACAAGAAAACAATTACTGTGGGAGCAATAGATAAAGATTGTATTGTACACTATGAAATTGATAAGTTCTTCTAATTAGAGAGTATTTGCTTCCAAACTGGCTACTTTCTATTGCCTAGCATGTATTCATTTATGATATGCTTTGCAGGTCTGAAGAAGAGGAGGAGAATGCAGAGCCTGAAATTCGGGGATCCAGAAGACGAAAGAATAAGACATTCACCTTGCCAGAAATGACAGATAGAAGTCCTGAAGAGACAGAAGGTTGTATATTGGACCCAGGTGAAGCCCCATTGAATGAAAGTGAGCCCCAAGTAAAACAAGAACCCTTATCTGGAGGGCTGTGGACAGATGATGATTTGGTAGAGCTCGTACGTCTTGTGAAGAAATTCCCGCCAGGTACTGCATCAAGGTGGGAGAAGATTGCAAGTGCCATGAATCGTACAGTGGCAGAAGTGACACACATGGCTAAGAAAGTGAAGGAAGATGGTTATAGGGTTGCTCCTGTTGCTAGCAGCACTTCTGAAGAGCAGGAGCCTCCCAAAAAGGTGAAAACTAAAGGTGGTGTACATATAGCTGAAAATGAAAGTGTACAGGAATGGACTCAGGTTCAGCAGAAGGCGCTAGAAGCAGCACTTACACGTTACCCCAAAGGTGCTATCACAGACCGGTGGGATAAAATTGCTAAATGTGTTCCAGGTAAAACAAAGGTCAGTATGCATATATTTAGTTTGGTTCACACTAAAATAAGTAAACATCATAAATTCTCTTCCCCCCCCCCAAAAAAAAAACTTTCTCTTTGTTCGTAGTGTCCTCCAGTTCTTAATGTTTGTGTAACCATTGATAATTAATTAGCATTAATGCTTTCCAGTCCATGTATGATAGGGTTGTCACTTTTTACTTCCTTGATTCCTGGACAATGATGACAATGTGATAATCATGGTGGTGGCAGTAGCAATGGTGGTAATGGTGTTTACAACTCTTTTTCTCATTGTTTCTTATAACAGCAGCATTTTAGCAGAAACAGATCTACCGGATGATTCTGACTCTCAGCTTTGTAGACGCTTATCTTGTTTTGCATACATCTTTAATTTCTTAAAAAAACAACTGATACAAATGTATACTACTATATTGTTTCCAAACAGGTCTGTAAATAACTGCTAAACTCATACTAAGCTAATAACATAATACAGTAGAACCAAACACCTTGCAGTATGAATAAAGCCCCGTTATCAAATGCAGAAACTGCTATAAAAATGTTTGTCTAGCATGTTTTCCTGCTTCCGCTTACTATGATCAAAGTTTGATGTCCTCATTCACTAATTTTGTTGAATCCTTGATCAGTCCAGTTGGCATGGGGACCAGCAAGCAATTACATCATGCACCTGTGTGATGCAGTTTATGTGGATGGGATAGAAAGTGCTTTAGCTTGGCATGGCAAGAGCAGACAATAGTTTGTAATGTTGACTAAACATACGTACATTGTATTTTAACTTTTTACTTCCTCTACTATGTATAGCAAGTAGGGGAAGTATTGTATTCCATCCAAAAATTTGATACCGAGATATCACCAGAAATATATGTTTTAAGGCCCCCTGAATCCAAAAAAAGGAATTTTGGAAACATGTCCGTGTGTGTGTGTGTGCATGCGTGTGCGCATGCGCGTGCAAACAGCATAACTCAGAAAAGAACAGTCGGATGAACACCAAACTTGGTATTTAGGTTCAGTATCTTCCAGAGCTGCAACACAAAGGTTTTCAAGAAAATCCCCCCACCCCAGATTACCCTTTACATGGAACATTTTTCGAAAAGTTTTATTTTCTCAAAAATGGCTCTAACGATTTTGATTAAAATATCATATGTTTAAGATACTTTCATGACAAATGAAATGCATGTCTTGAATTTTCTGGGAATGTCTCCAAAAGTATTCTTCATTGTGAACGACTTTTGCATAACTGGTAAACCATAAGAAATAGACAAAATTTTACTACACAAAAATGTAGAGCACGTTCGTTAAAATACACAATTTATGTTATATACATTTTTTTTGTTGAGTGAACCATTTTCGAGATATTGCTTGTTATTCCCTTAAATTCTCCAATACTCATACTTTTTCTCAAATGGGAATTCGTTATTAATTTTTTTTGTCCTGGTAATGCAAAGAGAATGGAATACTCCACATAGCAACCAGCTCTTAAAATATTTGTCTATAGCTTAAAACCTATCAATTCCCCTTGCATCTACAAGAAAATTAGCAATAAGATTAACATCTCGATATCTCAATTAACATGAAGCATATGGAGAATAAGCATTTGTAAAAATAGATTGTACAAGAGTAGAGAAAGTCATGTGAGTGTAACACATCAGATTTTTAACCTACCGCTACAGTCTTCCAAGTTCTGAAAATCCTACATAGCCTATACACAGCCTTTGGCAGTGAAAAAGCTACGGTCGGAATAGTCAAGAAATTTGTTAGATAATTATTGCAGGTTGTTTTAAACCTTTGTACCATCCTTTTGATCCCATAGTTATACCAGGTGAGTCAGCTGCGCCTATTTATTTTTGAATTTATGCAACGTGCTAAGCAACATATTTGACTTATGCATTTTTTGAATGCCTTCTAATGGCTGATTTGCATAACACTTTATAGAGAAAGGACAGACAACTCAGTGCATAAGTGTTTTAGGGGACAGAATGCGATCGCCATGTATGTCGATTCTAAAAACATCCCAAAAAGCCCAAATCATATACGGACACACTCATACGTGAAGAATGCAGGCAGATTACACAGCGCATATTACAGCATGCAAGAAGGTCTCTCTGGCAACGTACACAAATGTACATTGATGAAGGGGGTCGTCATTTGGAACATTTACTTTCTTGATGAAATCCACGCTCTTTAACAATTTATTATTCTGTTTACCCGTGAACTTAGCACATTTAAAACTCCTTTGTCAATAGAAGAAGTGAAACATAAGGTTTAAACATGTAACAAAAACTGTTATATTTAATATCGTCGATATGTGCCCAAGAGAATGAAAGCTAACTACGTAACATGGTTTACAACACAGATACAATACAGATTATTACGGTAAACATGATACACAATTATCTGCTTGTAATTGTTGTGTCTTTGGCTCACAGGAGAGCAAATAACAAAAATAAATAAATTAATATACTAAAATAAACACAAGGAGAAAGAAAAAAAAAAACGAATCAGAACACTTGATGCTTGTATTAGATTCGAACCTCTGAAGTTAATCTTTGCTTCACCATATTCCAGCAGCTAACCCACTCAGCTAAATCGCTCTCTCTCTCTTGCTGTTTGGGAGAACACTCCTCTATCTCCTTGTAAGCATTATATCCATGAAACGCCGCCTTTTTTAAGGCTTTTTGCAGCTCCTTGGTTCTCATTCAGGCCTTTAATCGTTAATGCTAGTTGCGTATAGTACCGAATAGAAGAGCAGAGCTACAATAATGGTTTGTTTGCTAAAAGGGTCAATGTTTTCACATTAGACTATAAACTGCAGGTTGCATAGATACGAATACCTAGGGGCAGCTGACTCACCTGGTATAATAACAAAAGCTACACAATTTTTACACAATGTAGAAATCCTTAACATTTACAACAAAATAAGATTCGACACTTCCATATCACCTAGTTAACCACTTTTGAAAAGACTCATAGTCTGAGGTCATAGAGAAAACTAATATTTTCAGCTGTTAACTATAAAATATTGGTTCACTGATTTCTAATGTTAGAAGTTTTCTCTGTTTATACAATTATTTAGTATACCCTGCTAATCAACATGATTATAACTTAAGTACAAAGGAAATAAAGCAAAACTTTCTTATGTAAGAGTTATTAGAAGACTTTGCCAATTAGAAACATAAGTGCATACATCTATAGAATTAGAATAACGGTTATTCAGAGGTTTTGAGACTGTTTAATTATACGTACTGCAGTATTTGATAAATGGCAATTGAGAAAACAAATATAACACAGGATCAATGGTCACTTTTGAAACTCTTGGCTTGTGTTTGTTGAAGTATTGCATCATGAACATCTGTGTATATTTCTTGCAATAAAATGTAACCAGGTTTTGTTTTTATATTCTGTGGAGTGCAGCAATTATTTGTATTCTGTGGAGTAACAACTATTACTTATACTCCATGGTATTTTCAACAAAATGTCAAGGTCAGCTTCACAAGCATGTTCTTTATAACTCCACTGTGTTCTTATTTAAGAACAAGGGCTTTGTAAATCATTTTGATCTTTTACTAATTAATGAAATTAAATTAGAAGGTGCTTTATAGCCCCATGTCCGTCAGAATGAGCTGTGCTTTTCAATGGTGAAAGAATTATCAAAATTGGTTGAGTGACTTTTTGAGATTACCCCCCCCCCCCACACACACACACACACACACACACACACACACACACACACACACACACACAATTTGCTCTCTTTATAATATTAGTGTGGATATATCAGATGGCATATCCTTCTTATTTGTTCTTAGATTATCAACAGCATTAGTTTTTCTGTATCTTAGTCTTCTAAAGAGAGATGGAAATCCTTTGAATTTCACCTGATAGTTAAAAAGGTAAATAGTATATGTAGTTTTATCGACCAATGGACACTTGCAAGTTGTGCTTCTCATGCAATTTAAATGTCATTAATAACGTATAGTACGGCTTCTCATATGACAAATTGTATAATACTCCAGAAAAAGCAGTTTTATTACTCATTTTCAAAATGTAATATGAAACATGCATTACACAGAGAGACATATATGATTTGAAGATAATGGAGGAAAAGAGAGAGAATGAAAGATATAATGGAAAGGGAGAAAGGGGGAGAAGAGGACAAGAGTTACAGGCAGTGTGAGGGAGTGGCAGAGTAGAATCCCTGCAGTTAACACTATGTGAGCAGAACTGCAGGTTCTACTATTATATTAGTATATACACACCTGTAAATTGGTAAAGGGCAGAGAAGGCCCTGTGGAGTTATTACTTTCTCTATTGTAAGTTTATTTGTTCTCTATTCTCTACCTATTGTAACTAGGGGAAGTATGTATTCCACCCAAAAATTCCATTTTGAGATTTCAGATTCCATTTTGAAATGAGATTTCATTTCAGCAACAGATGTTTTAAGATCAAGAAAAAGCAATTAGAAAAAGGTGTGTTTGTCTGTGAGATCAAAAAGTAAACTTCAGATAAATACCAAGTTCGGTATTCAAGTTCAGCATCTTCCAAGATTGCAACTTGAAGATTTTCATGAAAATCCCCCACTCAATTTTTTTAATTTTTTTTAGAAATAGCTCTTTAATGATTTTGATTAGAACACAATAAGTATAAGATATTTGCCAACTAGTAAAATAAATATTTTGAATTTTCTGCAAATAACTTGTGAGTCCTCTTTATTCGGAATGAATTTTACATAACTGATGCACCATAAGAGGAAAACAATAAGTTACAACAGGTCTTGTTAAAATATAAATTGTCAAATAATTTTTATGACATTAACCATTTCTGATACATTTGTTGTTTTTGGTTTGAATTTTGCAACACTTCTTATTTTGATGTGTGCTTGGTCACCATTCTTTTGTTTCATATGATGTGCAAAGAATGGAATTTCAAATTGACTATCACTTCAGCCACTTGTATTCCCCATGTGCATATGAAGAAATCTATAAAGAAAGATTTCTACAAACATTTATCTTGATTAACGTGAAATAAATAAAAAATATGATTTTGTTGAATAAGTTGTAGAAGAGAGAGAAAAATAAACAATGTGTAAAGAAAGTTATGTGAGTATAATACATCAGATTTTTTTTCCTTACATTCCCTGAGAAGAAATGGGTTTATTTCTATTCTTTTTATGATTCTTCCTATTGGAGACATGAACAGATCAAAGACAGAACAGCTGAAGGTCTCTTTCAACTTTCCATATTTAGGTTACTCAATGTTAATGTGAATAACAACAAATTTTATGAGTTAGCAAGTCACCTTTGAGGAATGTTATTGAAGATAGTAAGATTGCCCTGAAGTCTTATCAGATGACGTGAATCAGACTAGAAAACTTCTGTGTGTATTCATGAACAAGTAATATATATAAATAGCAAGTCACCTTTGAGTTGTGATACTCAAGAAAATAAGATTACCCCGGAGTCTCACAGATAATGTGTGTGATTCAAATAAGAAAGATTCAGTGGTATTCATGGATGAAAGCCGCAAAAGCTCAGTGGAAAAGAATTATTTTGGAAAGCTGAAGGTTTGATTTTCAAATCCTGGTCATGGCATTGAATTTTTCAAATATGTTCTCTCTCATTCTCCCTCCCCCTCTCGCTCTGAGTAAAGAATCATTAAATTAGATAATTGTTCATAAGCAGTTTTGAAAATTTTCTGTTATATGGATGTAACAACAAATACGTATACTGTTAGATATCATTACTTAGAATCCAAAATCTTGAATTCAATTTTTCTCCCAGTTGGTCTTTCAATGTTTAGTATACCTTCTGCTAACTAAATTATTAAACTTGGATAATACTTTACAGTGCCAGGAGATACCAATTGAAAGGTCACATAGCTTGCCTATCTCAGAATAGTAATTCCAAAACCCTCCTAACTGATCCAAATCTATAAGGAACAAATGTACACTACATGATCAAAAGTATCAGACACCTGGCTGAAAATGATGTACAAGTTCATGGCGCCCTCCATTGGTAATGCTGGAAGTCAATATGGTGTTGGTCCACCCTTAGCCTTGATGATAGTGTTCGCTCTCGCAGGCATACTTTCAATCAGGTGCTGGAAGGTTTCTTGGGGAATGGCAGCGCATTCTTCATGGAGTGTGGAACTGAGGAGAGTATCGATGTAGGTCAGTGGGGCCTGGCACGAAGTCGGCGTTCCAAAACATCCCAAAGGTGTTCTATAGGATTCAAGACAGGACTCTGTGCAGGCCAGTTTGTTACAGGGATGTTATTGTCATGAAACCACTCCACCACAGCCCGTGCAGTATGAACAGGTGCTCGATCATGTTGAAAGATGCAATCGCCATCCCGAATTGCTCTTCAACAGTGGGAAGCAAGAAGGTGCTTAAAATATCAATGTAGGTCTGCGCTGTGTTTGTGCCACACAAAACAACAAGGGGTGCAAGCCCCCTCCAGGAAAAACACGACCACACCATAACACCACCACCTCTGAATTTCACTGTTGACACTACACACGCTGGCAGATGACGTTCACCGGGCATTCGCCATACCCACACCCTGCCATCGGATCACCATATTGTGTACCATGATTTGTCACTCCAAACAACGTTTTACCACTGTTCAATCGTGTAATGTTGACACTCCTTACACCAAGCGAGGCGTCGTTTGGTATTTTCCTGTGTGATGTGTGGCTTATGAGCAGCCGCTCGACCATGGAATTCAAGGTTTCTCACCTCACGCCTGTCATAGTACTTGGAGTGGATCCTGATGCAATTTGGAATTCCTGTGTGATGGTCTGGATAGATGTCTGCCTATTATTCTTTATGACCCTCTTCAAATGTCGGCAGTCTCTGTCAATCAACAGACGAGGTCGGCCTGTACGCTTTTGTGCTGTACATGTCCCTTCACGTTTCCACTTCACTATCACATCAGAAACAAAGGACCTAGGGATGCTTAGGAGTGTGGAAATCTCGCCTACAGACTTCTGACACAAGTGACACCCAATCACCTGCCACGTTCGAAGTCCGTGAGTTCCACGGAGCATCCCATTCTGCTGTTTCACGATGTTGAATGACTACTGAGGTCACGGATAATGAGTACCAGGCAGTAGGTGGCAGCACAATGCAACTAAGATGAAAAACGTATGTTTGTGGGGTGTCCACATACTTTTGATCACATAGTGTAAATGCAGAATTTAATCACATACTTTCAGTATTCCATAAAAATCAACCTTGAATGCTTGGATGCATTTTATTCTGTTTTGGTATACTTTTCATCCGATGTTTTCCTTCTTTGACAAAAATCAGAGAAATTAGTAAGGAATATGAAGGGTAATAATTTCACCCAAAATATTTTTTATACAATAACAAAGTTGATTCTTATTAACAGTACTCTTATTTCCTTATTAATTTTAGTGTACAAGCTTTCATGATTTAGAGTGTGTAGTAAAATCACATATTGAATGTATATGTTACAGGAAGAATGCATGTTTCGTTACAAGCAGCTGGTAGAAATGGTTAAGAAAAGAAAAGTGAATGGTGAATCTGTATCACATGATACTCAGGATGGTGACGTCTCATAATATACTGTGCTACTTAAGACCCAAAGGTATTGTGTAATAAATTATTTAATATTGTAATACTGTAAAACAAATGAACCACTTTATCCTATGTTTTATAAAGTGCAAATACAGTTGTTAATGTTGTAACTTTTATTACTGGATACATTCTTGTTTCACCTGCCTTCTCCTGTTGCCCATATCACCACAGTTGGCAATGTAAAGGAAGCCTAATTAATACCACACCATTATATGATTCTTTATTTTTGAAGCTGTGATTGATAGCAAATTCCATTTTTACTTTCTCTAGTATGTATAGTAAGTAGGGGAAGTATTGTATTCCATCCAAAAATTTGATACCGAGATTTCACCAGAAATATATGTTTTGAGACCCCCTGAATCCAAAAAAAAGCATTTTTGGAAACATGTCCCCGCGCGCGCGCATGCGCGCGCATGTGTGTGTGTGTGCATGCGCGTGCATAACTCAGAAACGAACAGTCGGATAAACACCAAACTTGGTATTTAGGTTCAGTATCTTCCAGAGATGCGACACGAAGGTTTTCAAGAAAATCCTCCCACCCCAGATTACCCTTTACATGGAACATTTTTAGAAAATTTTAATTTTCTCAAAAATGGCTCTAACGATTTTGATTAAAATATCATATGTTTAAGATACTTTTATGACAAATAAAATGTTTATCTTGAATTTTCTGGGAATGTCTCCAAAAGTATTCTTCATTGTGAAAAACTTTTGCATAACTGGTAAACCATAAGAGATAGACAAAATTTTTTACACGAAAAATGTAGATCGCGTTAAAATACACAATTTATGTCATATACATTTTTTTTGTTGAGTGAACCAATTTCGAGATATTGCTTGTTATTTCCTTAAATTTTTCAATACTTATTTTCTCAAATGGGAATTCGTTATTCATTTTTTTTGTCTTGGATATGCAAAGAGTATTAATCTGTTGCAAAGGGAAAGGTGCTGCACCTAGCAACCAGCTATTAAAAGAGATGTCTATGCTTAAAGGCTACTGTATTTCTATATAGCCCTTGCAATTACTAAACAAGTGGAACATAGTACGCCTTAAGCGATAGTCAAATATTTTTAGAACTGGTCACTATGTGTAAAATGTAATTCTCTTTGCATGTCAAAAGATCATTTCTGCAAATGTTTATCTCGATTAATATGAAATAGATGGAGAATAAGAGTTTGTAAAAATAGTTTGTACAAGAGTAGAGAAAGTCATATGAGTGTAACACATCAGATTTTTTTTTTTTTTTATCCCTTCTATGCAAATTATTTCTTTTAGCTTTAATTGTACCTCCAGAGGTACAATTGTCTAGTACTAAGGCCTCTGTGGACACGTGACAATGCAACTGGTATGGTACAGTGATGAAACTTAGAAGCTTAATCATCTACCACATACCAAGCCATGAGATATCCAATGCCATGTCAGTAGGTTTACTAGTATGTAAAGGAATTGCAAAACGAAATTTCAGCACACCTGCTGTGCTGATATGATCCTGACAATTGATAATGTCATTAACAGACAAAATATTTATTTCATGAGGTATCTCCTAACAGATTCATCATGATATGACCATGTAGTTAAAGCGACGTAACATAAAAAGAGAGGAAAAAAATTATTGTGACTTATGCTATGTTGGATTGCAAGAAAACAATTCTAGAAATTTCTATTCTGTCTTTAATTATTGGAACTGTAAATTAGTTATTTTTTATTACAGATAATTTCATGTGTAACATATAACATTCCACAGCTGTTGTTTCTTTAGACAGAACAGATCAAAAATTCAAGCTCCGAAAATTCCTCCATGTATAGCATCACAGAAACAACTGCCGCTAGTAATATAATTTAGAATTTGCACTTATACGTAACAGTACATGAACAATTCAGTAAAATAGATAAGAAGAGATGCAGGAGGTAAAATTTTCTGTGAAAGAGAGAAACCGATTTTGTTAACTTTAATTACAGAGCATAAAGATATTGCTAAAATTAAAAAATGCATGTGCTTATCAGCAAAATAATGCATTGCAACTTCAGTGCTTGCCAAAATTCTGTACTTTTCTTTTAAATTTGTGGAACATATAGGTGCCAGATTGTTGTGATATAATAATCATATAGATTGGTTATGATATATGTTGAGGCGTATGTCCAGCAGTTCTCAAATATGATAATTGGTTAATTCAGTAGCCAAACACTACTTTAAACATACTGAGATGATTTTTTAATTTAAGAGAGAAAAAGAAAAGGAAGGAAAAGAACAAAAATCAACCACATTCAAGAATTGAATCAGGCAAGCAGGTGCTTTACTGTATGCTACAAAGGATATGTTTTTTTTTTTTTTTGTTTTTTTTGCTAAATGTAGCCATTTTTGCTTGATTTCATCATTCAAATGCTGCAATAAGTTTGCATAAGACTCGCAATTGATTGCTTTTCCTTTTTGAAGATAATCAATGAAAATGATTCCACGCATATCCCAGAAAACTGACGCCATGACCTTGCCTGCAGATGGAACTGTCTTTGCCTTCTTTGGAGCCGGTTCTCCCCTTTCAATCCACTGTTTTGACTGTTCCTTCATCTTGGGCGTGAAGTGATGGACCCATGTTTCATCCATGGTTATGAATCGACGCAAAAACTCTGCTTTATTGCATCGAAACATCACCAAACAGTCGACAAACATCCTCACGATGCTGCTTTTGTTCCATTGTAAGTAAATGCGGCACCCATCTTGCGCACAGCTTTCTCATGTCTAAATTTTCAGTTAGTGTGCAATGTACAGCACTTTTTGAAATGCCTATTCTGCTAGCTCACGCACTTTCAGCTGATGGTCATCCAATACCATTTTGTGGATTTTCTTCACAATTTCTGGCATGGTCACCTCATTTGGTCGACCACTGCGATGTTCATCTTGGCAGCTTTTACGGCCTCACTTAAACTCTGCCACCCAATATTTTACTGTTGTAAATGAAGGAGCAGACTCCCCCAGAGCAGAATCTAGCTCAGCTTTAATATTAGTTGGACTAAGGCCTTTCAAATGAAAGTATTATATCACACAACGTTGGCCAGTTTTATCCATGTTTACAAATTTCACTGAGAGAGTTCACTATTAATGGCTGCCAAACAATTACTAAACAATGTGACATTGTCAAACTTCAAACATAAGCTTTATAAGGATGGTGCTTTCTACCATAGTCATTTGTTTGAAACAACAACCGCTATGTATGTATATATATATATATATATATATATATATATATATATCGGCTCAGGTACTTCTGGGACTGCCCTTGTATTAATAACTACAAATGTAGAAAAACTTAATATTCTGCAAAACCAAATTCTTCTTTTAGTAACTTGACCTGTTAAGCACTTGCTCTGCAGATTCTAACAAATAACTCCATACTTAATCTTGACATTGAAAAAACAGTTATCATGCAATATGAAAAATTAATCAGATTACCCTATAACAATTGGGAAAAAAGGAAAAAAAAACACAGATGAACTTAAATATTCAACAAAGCTTTCTTAATAAAGTCTAAGAAATCAAACAGAAATTAAAACTTCCATACTTAAAATAAAATGTACAAACAAGAATCAACCCTTTGGACCTATTGGATACTGAGCACTATCTACATTTAGCAGAAGAATTTTAAAAATCTGAAATTCCATGTGTTTTAAAACAAATATCACTAGAAATAATAAATTAAAGATATCATGCTAAAAAATGGCTACATGTTTACACTGATAGATCCAGCTTACCAAATAATGGTGGTGTTGGTGCAATATGCTCACTCTTTTCATTTCATAGAAGATTTAAATTCAAATTCTACAAATTTTGATGGTGAAATTTTAGTAATTCTTCTCGGTTTACAAAATCTTCTATATCAAATAAACAAATTTAAGAGAGCTATAACATTTTCTGAACTCTAAAGGAGCTATAATATCAATAGCATCTGATCCAAAAGCCTAAATATCCTAGAGTGCCAAAAAATTATAAAACAATTAATTTAAATAAAAGAGTAGTCCTTCAGTGGTTACCAGCACTTTGTGAAATACATGGCAATAAACAGCTGCTTTTCTGGCCAAGAAAGTAGTAAAATCACATCAACATACAATACAAAAATTAAAGAAAAATATGTATCGCAAACAATGGGAAAACCTATATAATATGACCAGAATTACTATACTACAAAGAAAATCTTCTGTAGCAGTTTTTAGATTATTAACAGGCCATGACTGCCTCAACAAACATCTACACAGGATTGGCATAGCAGAATCTACCATATGCCCTTTCTGTGAACTTCAAGAAGAATTGAAGAGAAACCACCTACTCCACTGCACGGCTATCAATCAACATACCAACCTATCATCAAAATACTGGAGTGCAAATGGCCTCACTATCAACTGTTCAACATTAGATACCAATCAACCAACTTAAGATGTTAGCATTTGACATTAATATTAATAAATAATTATTATTCGATAATTAACTTATTATCAAGTAGTTATGCATTTTAAAAAAACATATGTTACTACACTACAGACTACAGTACATCAATACCCATCACTGTACTTTACTATTTTGTACAATAACTATGTGGGACTTGAAGTTTGGAGTTAGGGGGCCCCACAATCATGACTTTTCAGAGGGCCTAATCATTTATCTGGGCAACCCTGCAAAGGAGCATGCACCACACTCTCTGCCAAGAGTAACTGGGTATCATAGGTCGGTTAAGAAGTAAACAGCTTAACTCTAGGATAAACACTGGCAGTGTGAAACATCCCTCCCATTTGAACAGCACGACAGTGTAAGTGTTCAGTGGATAACACGTGGAAGTATGATCTCATATTGCTATGCAACAAATTTTGCAATATACTTTAGACTTTAATAACAAATAAATTATGGCATTATTATTATTATTGCTGCTACTACTATTTTCACAATTAACAACAGTGTACATTGTTATTGGACATATCAAGGTATAACATTTTGCAACATTAAATTAATACTTAACTATTAAATTGTTATTTACACTGCAAATAGACCATTTAACAACCTGAAAACCACAGCTGCAGTCATTTCATTTACAGTTGTACAATTTAAGGTTTACAGCATATTACAATTTTCCATAAATTTGTCTAGTGTGGAAAACAATGCTATAGCAGTAATATTTTGAATTTAATATTAAAGTTTTTGAGATTGCTCCTAAACACTAGGAGCAATTCATTGCAAATAAGTAATCCTGTATTACAAGCTGTCTTTAAAAGGTTTATATCATATACATTACTTTTATCTTATCATGCAAGTGAACCTCGGATACTGTGTTAAATTGGTGTAGGTTGGCTTTGATGTAATTTAGCTATTCAAACACGCACACCTAGCATAATATAGTACAATCCTTAGTTGCTTCAGGTATTCCCTTCAGCTTGCTCTACAATTTGTATTTACAAGTTTTAAAACTACCCATATAATTAGTGACAAAGCTACACTTACCTTTTTAAATAAAATTCAGTATAACATGTTTTGCAATCACTTGATTGCTTCATGTGCTTCTTTGTTTACTGGTTGTTGATTTAGGTAGTTAAAGTTGCCTGATTCTTCTGCAGTATTGCCATCCATTGGAAATACAACAAATATGTTCATAGAATCAATTGGCACTATTTCAAAGTTCACTGTGTGATCTTTATTCATAACATTAAATATTTTCTCCCAAATCATTAAATCTATAGGCACATTTAACAGGTTTAATAATTTAACTTCAGAGGTTTACCATGTATTTTACCAAGTAAATATCTGTTTGCATGCCACTGGATGAGGCTCTTTTCTTCAGTCCTACAGTTTTAATAAAATTATCACTCATCAAGTGCTTTTAGAACACAACCCTTACAGACAGTTGTCATTTTTCTATTACCTGTCAAGTAATATTTGTAAGTCACCATTCCATACTTCTGTTTATTGGGAGAAATAGCTCTAATTCTACAGGGTGACCCAATGAACTATGAACCGGCTGCACAATGTTTTTCAGTTCACGATGGTGGCAGCGCATTGCCTGTAGTTATCATAGAGTGGCACTGATGCAACCATACAGCAATTTCCTTAACTATGTTTAAAGGCTTTACTTACCAACGTTATGAGGGGAAGTGTTGAAGCTGGCCACCTCGTTGTACATATATCTTTGATACCTCTTTAAGAAACTATCCATCACTCACTGTAATTCATGTTGCGAAATGCTGGCAATTCCCTGTGGGATATTTTCTTTTAATTCTTCCAGTTTGTATAGGTTTGTCTTGTATATCTTCCGTTTTAATTTACCCTGTGGCAGTATTTTGTATACACTTGTTTATTGGGTTCTTTTCTTAGTTTTTTCTTAGCGTCCCATTCCATATTGGGCGTGAAAGACAGGAAATTTTGCTCAGAGGCCTCTTATCAGGCTCGAGGTTCTTTTACGTGCCGTAAATCTACGACACGGGACCACCGGCTTTACTTCCCTCCCGAAGAAAGCCATGCTAAGAATTTTTACGCCCGAAAAAAATCCATCGCCCTCCGCCGGGTTTGAACCCGCGACCTCGGGAACTCGGTAACCACTACACCACGGAGGACGACTTCGATACAGATGCAAAACTGTACTTGCTTAATGGTATCATTTTATCACTTTCGCTAGAACAAAGGGTTGTAATAAAAATGCAGACACGGCTTGACTTTATCACAGCGGGATGGAAAATTTGTACGAAAATTAAGAAACAAAAAATGGTACGATAAATGCCAATGATTGTGAGGAAATTGGGAAGGAACTGATCAAAAACTTCTGTGCTTCTATTGCTTGATGTTTGGCGGTAAGGGTTTGTTGAAGAACTGGCGTAAATATTATAAACAATTTTGAAAAAGAAACCCAAGAAACACGCGGCATCTGAGAATCACAAGAAATGTGCGCAGAAGTTTCACATGTTGGGACGATGTCGTATAAAGGATGCTGTTTCACAGGTACTCTGGTTTCAAGTCATTAGACACAATGAAACAGTGTCTATAACAAATCAGTTGTAGGCAGATTAGTAGATGTTTGCTATTTGAACATGCAAAAATTGCTATTTCGGGATCATGCAGAAAGCCAAAGTTCTTGTAATAAAGAGAACTACTTGGCTAGTCCTGATTTCCTCGCATTGGAAGCATCTTTGATGAGAGATCATTTAAAGTCAGAGAATGTTTTCAAGGGTACTTTGAGTAACATACAAATTATTTAATTCAAGCTGTGACTCTGTGTTCAGGAATGTATTCGAGCAGGAACCGAATCTGTTGAATTCTTTCCATCCAAGTGACGAAACCACATATGTTTCAGTAAAATCTCAGTTGAGTACTGCACCAACTGAAAAGCTGAAGAATGGTTCATAGGTTTTTTTTTAATGTGTGTTTTGATAACACTGCTAAGGTTTAGCTGACGTCATAGTCCCAAATCTTAAAGACCGAAATACTGGTGGAAATAAACTCATATGCGAAACATACAACGGATTTACAGGTATTTCAGGGCATAAGAGGTGTTCACATAATTGTCAGTCTTATACTCCGGTAATCTTTGCACACAGCTAAGCCCACCAACTAAATCTGGTTCTGCTTCGTGCTGCTAAAGACATAAAGGAAGTGCAACTCTTTAGCTGCAATTTAGCTGGCCTTTATTCATTCTGCTCTCGTTTCTCATGTCGAGAGCAGAATTGCTGTGAGAGAGAGAGAGAGAGAGAGAGAGAGAGAGAGAGAGAGAGAGAGAGAGAGAGAGCTTGGTTTTCAACTTCCGCACCCTTTTCCTATCTGATGAAATTTTCATTCTCGGCCTGTTATGACTAAGGAAGGGATTTTAAGATGCAGCACCTTTCCAAAATATAGCTACTTACTTCACACACACATATATATATATGTGTGTGTGTGTGTGTGTGTGTGTGTGTGTATCTGGGGACATGAAATAAAGCCAAATAAACAATTTTTTGCACTTTTTTGTGAAATTACTACATTTTCACACCTTTTGCCATCTATTTCATGCTTCAATATCTCCCCTCACCTTTATTTTTTTAAAAGGTTAGACAACTGTTTTTATGTTCTTGAAGATATTTTAAAAATTTTATTTAATCAGAAGTCAACAACAGTCAATAAACATTAAAATATAATTTATAGAAACTACTCGTAATTCATGTCCTAGCAGCAATGAGCAACCTGCAGCTGTGAAATCAAATTACAGTTTAAACAATAATGCTGAAACAGTTTAAAAAAAATAGGTTTAGTTAATGGGGGCATGAATTTAACGCCTGCTATGTACTGTGCACTCTTTTGTTGGCCGTATCAGTGTCTTACAAGTCCGTACCAGACGTATTTTTCTCAACAAAATCACAGCGAAGGTTAAGAAGGGTAACTTGTATGCATTTTCAGAAGAATTCAAGATGCAATTTATCGAAACCCTTGGCATCATTCTTGGATATGCAGCCTGGGAAGTAAAT
This sequence comes from Deroplatys truncata, assembly GCA_030765065.1. NCBI lineage: Eukaryota > Metazoa > Arthropoda > Insecta > Mantodea > Mantidae > Deroplatys > Deroplatys truncata. The sequence continues at coordinate 216,131,162 of CM060978.1, forward strand.
ATTGCATAAAAGAAACAGAGTAAACGAGCACGTCCAGTACAGAAAACATGTAAAGAACATTGAACTTCGAAAATTGAAACCTACGCAAACTACTATGATACACACCTTCGCTTCAAGATCTGAAAATCAGATTAGCGGTCATAGAATGAATTCAGTGCGGATCTTGCCATGGCATTAATACAGTCTGGAGTTCCAGTCTACAACATAAACAATCCTACATTCAAATCAGAAGTACACGTAAAGTCAATACCGATGAGTGCTACTTTTGTCAAAAAAAATTACATACAGGCCAATTTATGAGAACATCTTCGGGAAAATAAAAGGCAGTCGGCAAACACGAAGTAGGATTCATTTTAGATGGAACCACTGATGAGCTGTAAACATATATTTTGAATGTGTTGGTATTTCCAGTATCTGATGAATGGATGAAACCTATGCTTTTTAAAATGCATGAACTCGAAAAGACAAGTGCCTGCACACTAATGCAGCCATTTAGTAACTCATGTATGAGCCTGCGACCATGGGGCAACGGTGCACATAATACGACAAAGTCAGGCTTGCAGTGACGATCAAGCACACCACGTGGCTTTCCAACAAATGAAGAACACGTACCTCAACGATGTTACATGTATTGTACATGCACTACACCGTGTTTGTAAAAGTATCAGGAAAATCACAGCAGGATAAGTCTCCATTGCTGCTGTGAAGATGATTCTTGCAGAGACTCTTAGTCAAGTTTTGTACCAAGAAGTGGCTGAGCTCCACCATCCACATTTCCCTGTCATCGCAAGGTGGGGTACTTGTTATGCAATTCGTTTGTGCGAGAGAAATTGTGATAAAATGAAATGCTTCAGATGCGCCATAGATTCCATCGACGCAGCAGCATCAAGTAGGCCCAACAATTATTCAAAAACAAAGACGTGTAGTTAGAGTTTGGAAGAAGGTATGGAAAAGGAGGAATAGTGTGAGAAGTTGGTGAGTGTTAGGGACAACCGTGATGGATCTTCTAAAGACAAATTGGAATTAAATTTGAAAAACAATCCAGATTTAGAAAACCTGGACTGAATTCCCTTTGCGTGTGCTGACAAGATATCGAACGGAGTTTCCGCATATATGAGGATCTGCTGAGCTCAAAGCACCAGCAATACTGTAGCAATATTGAAATACTGTGTGTAGCCCAATACAACAAGTTTATGAACTATTAGAACCTAGCAAATTGGATAAAGAAGGGTTATGTCAGTGCTTTAAACCTTAATAAAGTCCTCTCATCAACACCTTTCTTGCATCTTATTATATGTATTCTCAGAGCTTTTTTCCTCCTCTGACCATAATTTTCACCTGGTTATGACTGTAAAAATCTATAACTCTGAATTGAAACCGCAGTCCAACATACTATTAATTCTGAAAATTGAAATCCAGAATCATCGTCCTTCGTGGTCTAGTGATACCATGCTAGCCTCTAGTTCCCGAAGTCGCGGGCTCAAACACGGCGGAGGGCGATGGATATTTTGGGCGTAAAAATCCTTAGCGTAGCTTCCTTTGGAAGGGAAGTAAAGCAGGTGGTCCCGTGTCGCAGATTTACGGCATATAAAAGATCATCAAGCGCCCATATATAAAAAACTCAATTTAATGAGCTCCAGTATCAGTTCAGGTAGGCACAGGAGTTGATAATATATTGAGCGGTAGTAGATTTTTGTTCTTCCTCTGTATATAATTTGAATTTGTAAATGAACTTACACACAATCTTTGAAAGTCCGAACTAAGAATATCTGATCAATGGAAACTTCTTAGTCTCTGCAAAAATATAAACTTCTAAAATTTCTTCATTAATTGTCAAAATATTTGCAAACTATGCGTCGATTCCACAGCGATTGGCTGTTTAATTATATTTATTTCAATCAAACGAATAAATTTTATTTACCACTGGTTGGCAACTATGTTCTTATCCAGTAAAAAAGAAAGAAAAAAAAAGACTTGTCATAAGCTTAAGTGTTACTCTACCGTATTCTCGCCAATCTAATGCGCACACTTTTATCCAAATGATCTAGGTATTCAAAATTGTGATGCACATTAGATTCGAGTGCAAAATCGCGGTTTGCCGGTAACTGCATTCAAATTTATCATACCTATCTTACGTCACAATGCGAAATTATGACGTAATGGCATTGTTGCCATTGTCGAGTTCGTCATATTGCAAGGGACGTTTAAATTAGGTTACTAGGCGGAGGGGAAACAGAAGAACATCCTATGACGCTACTTTCAAGCGTAGAGTGATTCTTTGTGCCGATAAAATTGCGACGAAAGGCAAGAAGAGTGTTCCACACTTCAGGAGGGTGTCGTTGGGAGAGCGAACCACCTGAATCAGGTGGTGTCTCCCGACTGGGACCATTCCAGGACAGTTGTCCTATGCTGGTAGGATGATGGGATTAGGGTAAATGGCGGTGGTTTGGCGGTGGTTTTTTTTTTTTTTTTTGGATTAGGGTGTTAGGTGTGGGGTGAGTTTTTTTTTGTTTGTTTTTTTTTTGTTTTTTGTTTTTTGTTTTTTTAGAATGGATGTTCATGATTTCCAATAGATTTGTTATTATTATTATTTATTTTTTTTTTTTTTGTTAATGCCTGCCAAGAGCAAGTCTGGGGCGTTTGTAGCGTTCCCCGGGATCAATATCATATTCCCCGAGGCCGCGGATGAGGGAGTTAAAGCTGTGAGGAAGGGAGTCGTAAAACCTTTGGGATAGGGAGAGGATGAAGTCTTTTAGGGTGGGGATTTTAAGGTCACGGTGGATGTCTGCGTTTGGGATGTACCAGTCAGCATTGACAGCGGTACGGAGGAAGCGGTTTTGGAGGGTTTGTAGGCGATCAAGATGGGTTCTGGCGGCGATTCCCCAGACTTGACAGGCGTATGTGAGGGCAGGGCGTAGCACCTGCTTGAACAGGAGCACTTTGTTGCGCACGGACATAGTAGAATTTCGGTGGTATAAGGGATACAGCATTGCCATCCTACGATTTATTTTAGAGGCTAGTTCCTCTATGTAGGGCTTCCAAGTTAGTTTGACGTCCAGGGTGACGCCTAGGTATCTTGCCTGTGTGGTCCAGCGGACTGTCCCACCTGCTATTGTCAAGTCAGGCACGTCATCCAACACGAGTCTTCGAGTGAAGGTGACGGCCTGAGATTTCGTGGCGTTTATTTTTAAACGCCACAGGTTAAACCATGTGGTGAGTGTGTCGGCGTAGTGCTGGAGTCGAAGAACAGCTGTGCGATGTTTGGTGGAAGCAGAGGCGATTGCAGTGTCGTCAGCAAACTGATATAGGGAACAGCCTGGGTAGGATGGCAATGTGTTTATGTAGATCAAAAATAAAAGCGGGCCGAGGACACTGCCTTGGGGGACACCTGCATGGATGGGGCGGGGGGCTGAAGTTACATCGTCCTTAACCACACTAAAGGTTCGGTTGCGGAGGTAGGAGTGGATGAGATGGATTAAAGGGGATGGGAGATTGTATTGGATTAGGCGGTGCAGGAGGCCCTCGTGCCAGACATGGTCAAAGGCTCGCGTGATGTCCAGAAATAGTGCTACAACAAAGTGTTTGTTGTTGAAGCTCTTGATGATTTCGTCCACCAGCCGAAGGAGTTGGTGGACGGTGGAGTGACGTCGGCGGAAGCCGAACTGCTCGGGTCGGAGCACTTGGAGATCGTCGAGGCTTTGCTGGAGCCTTTGTTGCACGACCTTCTCGAATAGTTTGCCGATGGCCGGGAGGAGGCTGATCGGGCGGTAGCCTTCAGGGGAGGAAGCATCCTTTCCGGGCTTCGGCAAGGTGATAATTTTGGCGTGCTTCCAATTTGCAGGGAAGTACGCCAAACGAAGCAGGCTATTGAAGAGGTGTGCAACGAGCTCAAGCCATTCCCGTGGAAGAGCCTGAAGCGCTGCATACGGGATATTGTCATGCCCCGCTGCCTTGTATGGGGCGACGGTGGAGAGAAGATGTTGGAGCTCCGTTAACGACGTGGGGGGTATAGCGTCCAGGGGAAGTGGCCTGGTCAGGAACTGCTCGACCACTGTGTCGACCTGGTGGATGTGGTCGACATTGCAGGTTTCTGCCGGGTGAAAAGCTGACTCCAGGTACTCCGCCATCAGTTCCACCTTCTCTCTAGCTGACTGTGCAAGGCGGGTGCCCAGGAGGAGAGGTTTGTCCTGCGATGGAATCCGCAGCATGGCTTTCGACATACGCCAAAGGGACTGGTCCTCAGTGTCGAGGGACGAGAGGCGACGCTCCCACTCCTCGTTGGCGTGGTCAGCAAGTTCCAGTTTGAGGGACCGTTGCAGCCTGTTGTACTCCCTCTTGTCTTGTGGAGAACCGGTATGTTGGGCGCGTCTACGAGCCCTGTTCTTAGCTGCAATGAGCTGCCGAAGATGGCGAGGTAACTTGCGCATTGTTTGTGCTGGCCGTCGAGAAGGTGGTGAGGCGCTTTGAATTGCAGAGGCTATGGATGTGGTTATTTTCGAGGCCAGAGCGTCGGCCTCCTGCTCCGTGGAGCAGGGCTCTAGTGCTGCTGGCGTCGCTGCCATGATTCTCGTGAACTCTCGCCAGGGCACATGCCGAGGGCTGGGAAGGAGACGCTGTGTTTTGAGGGAGGGTCGGGAAGCAAACAGCAGGAGGATGGGATAGTGGTCCGAGGAGAGCTCGGGGAGGGAGAACACCTGAGCTGAGAGCAGCGTTGGTTTATCGCAGCAATAGAAGCTAGTAGAAAGTTACTGTGCGAGTATAACAAATTGTATGTTGCAAATAAATGTTTGTTTACATAACTTTATCTGCCCCACGTATGGGAGCCAATTTGCAATAGCAATTTTACGTGTTTATAGCACCACGTTGTGGAAGCCAATTTACGAGAGCAAATATGTGTTTACTTCACGCGAAGCCATCTTGTGTGACGTCATTCGTTGGTCTGGTCCATAGTTCCCTCTGGCGTAGCAATTTGTATCAGTTTTTGAAATAATTTATTTTAAATGTCCTCCGGCTAGCTGTTTGGGATCGAACATGTTTCTCTTGCAGGGTGTGAAGCGGAAAGGAATCTTTTGTCTAGAAATGATAGTGACGAAGAAATTGGTTTTATAATCTTTATTGCAGAACACGTTCACGAACACTTTCACAGATTTATCTAGATAATCGCCATACTGAAACTGTTTGTAATAACTGCTTATCACTTTTAACTCACGTACTTCAACTTTATATATTCAACTGTATAATACTTTATAAGATTTCTCGTACTTCTGCTGCGCGTAACTTTACGAATTGAGAGACCGACATGAGAATCTTGTTGAACTGGGAGCTGACGTGTTATGTGTTGAGAATCTTGTTGAACACTGGGGGCTGACGTGTTATGTGTTGAGAATCTTGTTGAACACTGGGAGACCCGCTACCTCGACCTGGCTTATTTATAGGCTTGCCTTGAGATACGCCTAAAGATTATAAATGAAATGCCATTGGCTAATAAAACGCGCCAACATTAGCGTCTATTTTAACATCCAATGAAAACCACTAATACATATTTCTTTTAGAGAACATTCTGGAAGCTTTTTTTTTTTACCGAAAAGGCGCGAAACATTACGTAACTTCCTGGTTCCCGGTAACGATAAACAACTCACTCCTTGCTGCATTATTGTTAACAGTTTCAGTAGAGCCGTATATCATTATTTACCAATAATATTTACAATTAATAAACCTCTGAAATCAATGTCACATAAAAATACATATTTATATTACAATTATTATTTACCTTTAAGTAATTTGTGATACAAATTACCGTATCATATGCCCCACTAGAAACATAATTATAAACATTTATAACCTGTTTGGAAATTTTAAAATTGTGTTTTTAGTCTCCTAAATCTTGGAACACACGCTATCACTTTCACTTAACACTTCACACGCATTTAACACACGACATATGTTTTATCTCGCCACTACTTACTGGCTTTGGTTTAATTAATTTAGATATTAATCTGATATCACAAATTTTTTTTATAGCAAATACTATACCCTAAACTATTTAATCACTGCTACCAAATTGTTTACTTTGAGTTGTTGACAAAAATTTATACATTTAAGATTTTTGTAATTATTATACATATGTACCAAAATATTCACCCTCTACACAAATATTTACATCTCTTAAATCTAGGCAATGTTTCACCTTTTCTGTTTGCTACATAAGTATTTGTTTTGAATTATTTTTACCCATTTTTGTTATTTTGTACTTTATTTTAACAATGTTCTTGGAATTGTATTTACGTACTTTTAATTTAGTATCATATTAAGTTTCAATCTTTGCATTCTTAATTTTCAAATGTTGTTACAGTTACTAAAAGTTTAATTTACTTATTTATTTATTTATTTATTTTTAAAACATTTCTCTTTTTTTTTTTTTTTATAACTTATTTCTCTTTTCAAATAACATATATATTTAGTTAACCCTCTTACGTTCCAATACATTTCTCTGCAAGTCATCTTTAACTATCCAGCATTTACTTTACATCTCATTGCTATTTACCCTCCTGGATCAAATTGTGTGTGGCTAAACATTACTCGTAGCCGTAACCTAACCTTCAAATTTTTGTTAATGAATAACCTCTTGTATTCATTTGAAATTTCATCACATGATAACATTTGAAAACAATCTACAGTTTCTTGAATTACACATCTTTTAACAACTTTCATTTTCAATTCTTCTACTATCTTTTTAATTTGAGAATACTCTGACAAATCTGTACTAAACTGTACTGGACTGGAGTTTTCAATTTGAATATCTTGGCACAATTTATTTCTTTGCATTACTGACTCTTTTTGTATTTCTGATATCTCCGCTCTGAAATTAACTTGCGCCTGATTTACATCTACATTCCTAACCTCACTTTTTTGGTTGGATATTTCCCTGCTCATATCTAACATTTTCTGTGAAACTTCACCTATTTCATTTGCTATCATTTCCTGATTTTCATTTTAATCATACTACTATCTAGCTCCATGAATTTCTTTTCAATCTCTTCCCTGTTTTGTTCTAAGCTTTTACCAATATCTTCCCTCAATTTCTCATTATTCTGAGTTAGTTTTTGTTCTAAACTCCTATCAATATCTTCCCTGTTTTGATCTATTTTCTTTTCTAATTTCTCATTATTCTTACTAATTTCTTCCCTTATACTCTGAGTTAATTTTTGCTCTAATTTCTCACTAGTCTTTTGCATATCTCCCCTTAATTCTTCCCTTAATTTTTTCATATTCTCATTCATATTTCTCAGCATTTCCATCATACTAACATCAAAATTAACATTTCCTGCTATTCTATTCTCACTTTCTACACTAACATTTTCATCTTCAAATCCCAAAAAATCTGGGCTATTTCCTGTAACTTGTATTGGATCACAGCTAACTGTTACACTATCTCCCTCCATAATTATTTCTTCTGTATTCCTAGCAGCCATTGTTTTTATTATCCTACCATTCCTAAGTAACATTGAAATTGATTTACCTTTTTGATGCTGTATGTTGCTGTTACTTTAATGTCCAGCGTTCTGCCCCATTCTCCTAGATTTGATGTCGCTTCTGCGTTGTTTTGTGATGAATCTACGTCGTTTAGATGTTTTTGCGTTGAATTCCCTGTTGCCTCGTAATCTTGGAATTACGATCGAAGTCTGTCGTCCCTGTTGTTTCTTGAATCTGGGTCTTGTAGATGATTTCACCGCTGCATTCCTCCTTTGGTCCTCTCAATTCTTCTTGGTTAATTCTGATCCTTTCCTGGTTACTCGAGTTCCTTTCCTGGTCGCTTCGCCTTCCTTTCCTGGTTATCTTCGCCCCACGTTATGGGTGCCAATTTGCGAGAGAACAAATTGTATGTATGTTTACATAACTTTATCTGCCCCACGTATGGGAGCCAATTTGCAATAGCAATTTTACGTGTTTATAGCACCACGTTGTGGAAGCCAATTTACGAGAGCAAATATGTGTTTACTTCACGCGAAGCCATCTTGTGTGACGTCATTCGTTGGTCTGGTCCATAGTTCCCTCTGGCGTAGCAATTTGTATCAGTTTTTGAAATAATTTATTTTAAATGTCCTCCGGCTAGCTGTTTGGGATCGAACATGTTTCTCTTGCAGGGTGTGAAGCGGAAAGGAATCTTTTGTCTAGAAATGATAGTGACGAAGAAATTGGTTTTATAATCTTTATTGCAGAACACGTTCACGAACACTTTCACAGATTTATCTAGATAATCGCCATACTGAAACTGTTTGTAATAACTGCTTATCACTTTTAACTCACGTACTTCAACTTTATATATTCAACTGTATAATACTTTATAAGATTTCTCGTACTTCTGCTGCGCGTAACTTTACGAATTGAGAGACCGACATGAGAATCTTGTTCAACTGGGAGCTGACGTGTTATGTGTTGAGAATCTTGTTGAACACTGGGGGCTGACGTGTTATGTGTTGAGAATCTTGTTGAACACTGGGAGACCCGCTACCTCGACCTGGCTTATTTATAGGCTTGCCTTAAGATACGCCTAAAGATTATAAATGAAATGCCATTGGCTAATAAAACGCGCCAACATTAGCGTCTATTTTAACATCCAATGAAAACCACTAATACATATTTCTTTTAGAGAACATTCTGGAAGCTTTTTTTTTACCGAAAAGGCGCGAAACATTACGTAACTTCCTGGTTCCCGGTAACGATAAACAACTCACTCCTTGCTGCATTATTGTTAACAGTTTCAGTAGAGCCGTATATCATTATTTACCAATAATATTTACAATTAATAAACCTCTGAAATCAATGTCACATAAAAATACATATTTATATTACAATTATTATGTACCTTTAAGTAATTTGTGATACAAATTACCGTATCAACTGCTAATACTGGCAGTAGTAACTGTCCATTTAAAAATGCTTATGTAGTCTAGGTATTTCATGTTTTCTTTGGTGCTACATAGGTAGTGGTAGTTTATTTAAGATTTGAGTGTGTCACGTAACAATAGGCTACTTATAAAAACGTATAGGTATGTTCTGAAACATTATGCACAAAGCCACTGTTATACAAAATAAATAAGCTCATCCTACCATTTATTTGCATTACATTCGACAACCAATTCTTTATTATTATTATTATTATTATTATTATTATTATTATTATTATTATTATTATTTTAAGTTTCAAATTTGGGGTGCATATTAGATTCTCGTAAATACTGTATTTTGTTCTGTTCAATATTTTATATTGGATTAGGTGGTTTATTTTGCGTATAATGTTTGTTTAATAATGAGTAATCCTTTAAGAGGAACTCCACGGTGGCGTGTTATAGTGCTAAGGTATTCATCAACAGCAGAGCCAGATTACAAAAGTTAGGTCCAAGACCCCTAGGTCGTAAAGCTATTTAAAATGAAAACTCTATTGAAGAGTGGAGATTTATTCATAATATTGCGCTTTAACCTTAAATACTGTGCAATAAATATATGAAATTTCTTGATAAATATATTTCTGCTTTCAACAATTACAGTCATTAATTCGTAGGTGGAGCTGCGATTAGCCATTAGTTTTTTAATTCCTGTTTCTTATAACATTTCTTCCGCGCTACGTTTCCTTCCTCTTTCCCGTGAATGCCCAACGTACACCTTCGAGTGGTGACAAATAAGCCGTGTGCAGTGTAAGCATAGGTGATACAAGCTATTTATAAACACTGTCATGATAGGTGCACGTGCTTTCGTCATTCTGAGAGGCAGGTTTAAACCGAAGGATCCTCCCATCTATTTGTTGGTAATTTAAATGAATTCTGGATGTATTAACTCTGTTACGTAATATTGTAGCGGGCCGTTGTATAGATCCGCGGGCAGGAGAGTTGCATCAGATTACGGTAACTTTCGAAAAATGTCGTAACGAGGTTAGCACCGGCATTGAGGATAGCAGAATGTTGAGTCGTCGCCTAAAGTCTTATATATTGACCGCGAATGAAGATAAACGGGGTCTATTCTCTTTAATACCCACGACACAGGGACCACGTCCGTCAGGGTTCTGGGCTCCACCCTAATACCTTAACATTCAACCCTGTGTATCAGCAAGATGTCCGAGAGCTTTACCGGTAAGGAATGTATGGATACAATAAAGTTCTCGCACACACGACCCCTCCACGGGGGCCCCGAAGCCATTTTAAGTTATTGGAGAATATAGTCATTAGTCTTCTTATATAACCCTGGATGCTTAAGGAACTCCCCCTAGTAACCCGAACTTCCTCAGGGCGCCTTGCATCCTGGTACCTCTACCACCTGAATCTATTCCCATGTAGTAAGCAACTCCCGTGGCTAACTGCTCCAAGGGTCTTTACAATTATGATGTTCGGTCCCCGGTGGACGAGCTGGATAATTTTCTGAATGCTGAGTAAAGTTACTATCACAAATAGGTGTTAGTACCAATCAATAGCTTGGCTCACAAGGGGATGTTACGCGTTACCGCCACAGAATGCTGAAACTGCAGAGTACAACTCCCAGTATTTTTTTTCTCTATCTCTCCCCACCCTCACATTATACTAGGTGAAAATTCCACGAATTAATTATTTTCCTCCTCCCTCAACTACATTTTGGGAGATGTAGCCAAATCCTATCACCAAAATTCAAGATAATGGACGCACAGGAATATATTCCCTTCATTAAACTACTGAAGATTCCATAGTTACTAGATCCCGTTATGATATATTTAGTAAGACCCATCCACCGATTGCATCATGATAATGTGGTGCTATTATGTATAGCCTTAGTGGGCAAGTTTATCTTTCAGCTGCACGATTTGTAGATATATTTAAGTTAGCTTTAGGTTAAAATCAAATACTCTGTCGCCAGAATGTAGTATACAATACAAATGACGCAAGAAATGTTAGCCAGCAAACACGCGGAGTGCAAAAACAACAGTCGCGCTTTTACAGAAAAACATATAGGCATATAGCAGAGCTTGACAAAAAGCGTTTTGTAAGGCGAAGTCGCCTTACAACATTTTCATTGTATAAGTAAATTTCTTCTTTATCTGTAGGACTTACACCCCACAGGACTTACAAGTGGGTGCCTGGTGTCAGAGGCCCGTCGAGGAGCAGACACTCGTGGATCAGACAGAATAATCAGGATGGGTGATCAGCCCGATGCCTGGTATGGGAGGAAGGAAGTAGATGAAACGAAATGATGGTGAAATGGATGAAAGGAACGGTGATGATGGAGCAGATGGTGGAATGAATGGCGAGGGAAACCGGAGAACCCGGAAAAAAACCGCCCAGACGCCGCTTTGTCCACCACAAATCCCACATGCGGGTTCCTGGGATTGAACCCGGGCCGCCTCGGTGGGAGGCGAGCGGTCTAACCACTCAGCCACGGCGCCGCCTATAAGTAAATTTCAATTTTTATAAATGTATTCAAAGATAATTATCTCCAGAACAGCTTCATCAGATTTATATAATATAATACATTCAGGAAATGAGTTCAATGGCCTCTACATGATTAATGATCATGATGTTTCCCGCAATATTTTTACTTCCCTCAAACTCGCATATTAATTTTATTGAAGAAAGTTTTTGTTGACACGATTACGTGAATCATAGCTGACCCATATTTGGCACGCGTAGCGAGCGCTGAGTATTCAAATACGTCAGGAGATCACGCCACACACAGTGTTAGTGAAACATGCTGACGCCACACTTCCCAGCAGACACACTAACGAAATGCTTTTACACACGAAATTGTGAAATGTATTGTCTTTCGCGCCCATGTGATAATAAATAATGATAATAGTAAAACGAAGGTGACGGAAAGTAAATGATAAAGAATGAAGATTTTAAGTTTTACATTTCTATGGTAGTTCTCAATTGTTCGACTGATTTGCCTTAATACCGTACAGTATATGTTTTCGTACCTCCAGCCGTAATTTAAGTATTTTTGTAGAGCAGATGGTAATCCATGTGACCCAACTTGTTTTTAGAGGTATAAAAGAGAAAATGTCTTTCAAGTGGTGATGTAAGAGCTAATCCTAAATGCGATCCTGCTGTTGCCCACACTTTAAAGATATTATTTGTTCAGATATGGAGTTCTGAACCGAGTATATTGTGGCCCCAGAAGTTATGTTCAGGAATACGATTCTAATGGAGCTTATAGTGTACGCTTCCAGGAATATGCGTACATGAATTATGAGAGTTTTTGTATCTGCTATATACCTTTAAAATAAAGACTAAAAGTAATGCTGGAGTGTGTGATAGATATTTAAGATTACACGTGAAAACTCAATTAGTATTTTCCTACAGCAATACCGCATTTAAATTTAACACAGGCACCACTTGCAATGATAACGCACACAGTATGACAAGAAACAAAATTACGTCCCCATATGTTCATTATACTATACGCTTGGTCACCTCAACACTACTAGTCGGGCTCTAGTTCCCGAGGTCACGGGTTCAAACCCGACGGAGGGTGATGGATTTTTTCGGGCGTAAAAACCGTTAGCATGGCTTCCTTCGGAAGTGAAGTAAAGCAAAGCCGGTGGTCCCGTGTCGTAGATTTACGTCACGTAAAAGAACTTCAAGTCTGTTAAAGAGCCTCTGAGCAAAATTGCCGCTCTTTCACGCTCGGAATAGAATGGGACGCTAAGGACCATAGCAATTAAAGAGAAACGAAGCAAACAAATATAGCGAAGAATATACACAGAGGAGAAAGTTCTTATACACGGTAAACAGGAAAGTAATACAGTTGTTAAAGTGTTTCAGATTCCCTGCAGAGGAAGTGTACCATGGCAGACCAGTGTAAAGAAGTCACTATGATCCCCAGGGAACAACTGAGAGGCCACGATAGAACGGAAAGCACCAACTGAGAGAGCCAGGCAGCAGTAACGTAAAAGCGAAGAACAGACAGATCACATACACCCAGTGAAACCATATATTTTTCCCTAGAAACATGCATTTACAGACAGACAAACAGCAATGAAAAACCAATGTAAACATAGAAATGCACAGTCAAACTAATACGTGCAAGAACTTAAGAAAATGAAATGAAATTGAGGTTTATTTATGGACGCTCTTTAATTACTATGGTTCTTAGCGTCCAGTTCTATAATGGGCGTGAAACACCGGTAATTTTGCTCAGAGGCCTCTTTATCAGTCTTGAAGTTATTTTACGTGCCGTAAATCTACGACACGGGACCACCGGCTTTACTTCCCTTCCGAAGGAAGCCGTGCTAAGGATTTTTACGCCCGAAAAAATCCATCGCCCTCCGCCGGGTTTGAACCCGCGACCTTGGGAACCAGAGGCTGAAGAACTTAAGGAACGCCTTGTCATACCTGAAGGGTAGGTTAAAGTTCTTTGTTTCTCTCCCACTTTCAAAATTCAGGAGCAAGGTAAATATTCGGCCTGGGTACGCACTTTCAAAATTTAATCCCCGTATTATTACTGGAATCATCCCTGAACTTAAAAATTAAACGATTCCCCCTTTCCTTACAGTAAATCCGTCTCAAAACTCTCACGCAGCGTGCCGGTCGATGGTGGTAGAACAACGGTAAGCAAACAAGAAATAGGGAGACAACAATATAAAGAGACCAGGAAACAGATCACGCTAATTCCAGGAAGTGAGCGGCAGAGACGTTTATATTACTGGAAGCTGTAAAGATCAGTGAGAACAGTGGCAGTATATTCCTACGAGTCACCGCTGATGACATAGGTGTGTACTCAGCAGGAAATATGCTCGACACTTGGATCTGCCATGGCAGCAAGAAGAAACAAAACAGAGTAAGCGAAAGGACGCTGTACGGTGCCGAGCACAGCATATGGGTGGAGGAAAGTCAACGGACTTGCAAGAAGACCGACATATAGAACCTACACCCGTACAATGTCCCAGGAATTCTTTCCCCTGGCTGGCGAGACTTACACAGGAGTGGTAGGTGACAAGGTTGGCAACAACCCCAGCTTCTTCAGTCAACTGACTGTAGTAACACCTTATCATTGTCGTCCATCATGGTGTAGTGATTACCATGCTAGCCTCTAGTTCCCGAGGTTGCGGATTCAAACCCGGCGGATGGTGATGGATTTTTTCGGGCGTAAAAATCCTTAGCATGGCTTCCTTCGGAAGGGAAGTAAAGCCGTTGGTCCCGTGTCGTAGATTTACGGCACGTAAAAGAACCTCAAGCCTGATAAAGCGACTCCTGAGCAAAACTTCCAATTTTTCACTCCCAATATAGAATGGGGCGCTAATGACCATAGTAGTTAAAGAGCGTCTATAAATAAAAAATCTCAACTGATTACGGCAAATTTCGAAAAGTGTCGAACGTTAGACTGACAAGGTTAGCACCGGCTTTGAGGACAACAGAGTGCTGATTCGTCTAAAATCATAGTAATTATTGACCGCGAATGTAGCAGTGTCTATTCTGTTTAATACTCGAACGTCACCGGGAACACATCCGTCAGGTCTGTGGGCCCCACCCAAATAAGTAAATATTTATTCCTGCTATTTAAGCAAGATCTCCGAAATCTTTACAGGTAAGGAATGCGTGGATACAGTTGAGTTTTCGCTCGCATGGCCCCTCCTCGCAGGGGCCCCAACGCCTCTTTGAGTTATGTGAGAATATAGTCAGCCTTTTATATAACTTCCGGGTGCTTATTGAACTTCCCCTATTAAACCAGACATCCCCCATGGCACTTTGCAACCTGGTACTGTCTAGCTCTACCACCTGAACCTATTCCCCCTGTTGTAAGCAATCCCGGCGTCCACTGCCCTAAGGGTTGCCACAATATATTTAATCCATACGGTTATGAACATGTATGTTAGACAATTATCTACGAATATATTAAGACAAGTAGTCATGTTAAATAAGGAAGTATTTTGTATCACATAACAACCTATTCCTGCAGCCAATAACAGGTGATTAGTGTATATGACCATTAAGAGATACGGGGCAAAGTTATGTGGGATAGACCTTTGAATTTCATCTATACTAATTTCTTTGTTTAACATTTTACAATCCAAAGCGACTTCTGATGTAAGTTTATATTTAAAAGAGATGATGGTTGCAATAGAGAATATCAGGTCCCTATGAAGTGACTCGATAATTAAAGGAATTTAAGAGAAGTAAATTAAATTGAGTTTTATTTATGGATGTACTTTAACTGCTGTGGTCCTTAGCGTCCCATTCTATATTGGGCATGAAAGATTGATAATTTTTTTCAGGGCCTCTCTCTTAGGCTTGAGGTTCTTTTACGTGCCGTAAATCTGTGACACGGGACCACCGGCTTGACTTCTCTTCCGAAGGAAGTCATGCTAAGAATTTTTACGCCCGAAAAACACCCATCGCCCTCCGATGGGTTTCAACCCACGACCACGGGAACTAATGTCTAGAACGGCAATTACTGCACCACTGGGGACGACAGAAGTGCAGTGGTTTGTGTTCCAATACGATAATCGCCAACCAGGCTCAAAGAAGGGTTACCTGATGCAATGCTGGTTCGACAGGAAATGCATTGAGAATAAGCATCTCGCTTCCGTGGAACTTCTTGACGCTGCTAAATTTAACAGTTACCAAAACAGCATTCAAACCAACTAGTCTATCTATAACCTAAACCCTTCTATGCAGATCAACTTATGAACGAAGTCACAAATGTTTACTCCGATCCTGAAAAATATTCTCCACCTGTTGTTCCTTTATGCACTTAACAATGAACTACAGAAGTGTATACAGGAGCAACAAAACTGAATTAATGCTGACGTCCCTGTGACAGCTGTATCAAGCGAACGTGCCATGGTACCTTCAAGTAAGTAAAGAAATGCCATGGCCAATAGAGGCGAATCTAGCTATAGAAAAGGAATTGCAGTAAGATACGACTTCAAGATGAGGATTGTGTGTGTGTGTGTGTGTGTGTGTGTGTGTGTGTGTGAGCGCGTGCGTGCGTGAGATAGGCGTTAATTTTGTACTCCTCCGTGGTGTAAAGGTTACCATTCTAGCCTCCAGTTCTCGAGGTCGCGGGTTCAAAACCGGCAGAGGGCGATGAATTTTTTCCGGTGTAAAAATCTTTAGCATGGCTTCCTTCGGATGGAAGTAAATCTGGTGGTCCCTTGTAGATTTATGGCACGTTAAAGAACCTTAAGGCTGATAAAGAGACCTCTGAGCAAAATTACCGGTTTTTCACGCCCAATATAGAATGGGACGCTAAGGACCACAGCAGTTAAAGAGCGTCTATAAATAAAACTCAATTTAATTTCAGAGGTTAATTTGAAAAAAAGGTGCTCACCTAATATTCGAAAATCTGGCATAGATGCTCATACTCGTGAGCTTCTTGGCCGTGGTTTCTCATCCGGGAGTGAGTTTCAAGGGCTGATGGAATTCTAGACAGCAACCAGAACTTAACATATATTCAGGGTTGAAATTTTGAAGATTTGGTCCCACGAGATTAATGAAGAATTGATGGGATACATGCTCAACTAGAAGGCTGCTTCGACAATAGGTAATGATTTCATTCAAAGAGCTAAGTGAGCGTTCTCAATAAGCAGTCAAAATTGGTATTGTATCAACTGCTGATGTAAGTGATAAAAGTTAGGTAGGGGACACCTATTCTTCTTTAAACTCTCTTAATGCCTTTATTGTCGAGTCACATTTTCAAGCCTAAATTGTCCACACAAAGATCTCTCACTTTCTTCCCATATTAGGCATGTAAGAGCACACTGTCACACCAACAACCTGGATTTAACACTGGCAAGTTTTCAATAAGCTTGTCATAATTTTCATTTAACTTGCCATCTTCCTTCAGACTGCAATGAGATGACTTGGTGGTAAGCAATTTGTTTCCGAAATTCACGGCAAGACTTTTATAAAATTGCCCATGGTTAATTTTGGTTACACACCTGTTGCTTATAAGACGGGAAATTTGAATTCAAGTTTTTGTATTGAATCTTTAGCACATTTTGTGTAAGGCCCTGGATTATGTGACATTGATTCTAATACCCGTATAGTTCTTCGGATCAGTTTGTGCGCTTCTGGTAATATCATGTTTCATTTCTGGAGATCAAGTGTCAAGTCAGTCAGCTCTATCAGTGCATCTAACATTCTTCCATATTTTCTAAAAATTCAAAAGATCTCAGAATTTTCCCCAGCCCTCTATATTAGATCGTTCCCTAGAATCTCTAGTTTTATTAACCTCTACCATTTCAAAATGTGAATACCAGCTTTGAAAATCCTCCCACACTGCTCTCCCAAACTTCTGGCTTAAAGAGACCCATTTAATTGTAAAAAAGCTGTTATATCTAACAAATATCTGAATATTCATAACTTCAGTATCATTGATGTCCAATAGTTTTTAAAGTTAATGTAGGGTTTGAAAGCCTTTGTCCCAATTTGTTTACACACTGCTGAAGTTGCTCTTGAGTTTTTGAAGAGGAAATGCATAAACTCTAGAGTTCTTCCAAAAAAACCTGAAAAGGGTTTAAACCGTGTAATTCTCATAACTTATTAAGATTTCTTTCAAACATTGAACTGTCAATCAATACATGTTTAATAGGAGAAGTTATGTTAGTACAAGCAGCATTTGGTTGTAAAATCTTTCCCGTGTTTAAACTATTCAGTACCTGAAGTTCCACATTTACAGGCATATCGGTGTAGGGTAGCTGATGTTTTGCAATGTTATATGCAGTTTAAAGATTCTTGTTGTGCTTTCAATTTCGTCTCTTTGCAATTTAATTAATCCTTTCTCCATTTATCGGCTTTTACTTTCTTCGAAGACCTTTGAGGCGGCCTCATGAGCATTCGTTGTGTATGCTTAGTTTATTTCTTAGCCTCAGTTGCCGACTATTTATACCATTACCATAACAAGAAATTCTTAACTAATACCATTCTTGGGAAATGTGTAAGCCCTGACTTTTGTCGTTTACTAAGGTCTGTATTTCAGAACAAACTTAGCAATCAAGCTTACCTTGCCTGACGAAAACTCTATGGATGCTCCTTTGTAAAAAAATATTTTTAAGTTGTGCTTCATTCCAACATTCCGGTAAACGTAAATCATTTCTTTGCTTAACTTCATTCACACCCGCACTTTCTGTAGGTGTACTTGGAATATCTGGATTAATATTTACAATCATTTCATCGGAAACGTTCTCCTGCGTTTCATCACTCTACATTACCTCAGTACTTTGCACTTCACCGAGACTGTTATTTGTTTTGTCAAACCATTTTAAAAACTCATTTTGTTTATAATTGCCTTTTGCAACATGCATTAATCTTTTGGCGCGCTAGAATGGCAGACGTGTAGCAACCTCACAAAGGAAATATAGACATTAACAAACAGCAAGGCTACCAACTTGCATTCTAAACATCGTAGATCAGTTAGAAGTATGCACCATCGGCATCTATTGCATACATTGTAAATGATTTGAACCTGAAAAGTAACTTCCGCGTTTCGGATCACATTATCACATATCAATTGACACACGCAAGTTGCATCAGATCTTGGAACATATAAAGTTAATTCGGTGTCATTTATCATTGACGCATAACGGTACGCTCTGTATTGGATTAAAAAGTACCGTAATGTATGTGCAAAATAAAAAGAACAGGTGTGGTGTCTGTGTACATTATATATACATTGAAATGAAGAACAGGAGAATTGGGGTGATTTGCAAGAATGTGATTTAAAGTGATTTGAAGGAATATTTTTGTTATATTGTTAACTATTAACGCAATAGTCTTTTTACTTTCTCTACTACGTATAGTAAGTAGGGGAAGTATTGCATTCCACCCAAAAATTCGATACCGAGATTTCACCGGAAATACATGTTTTGAGACCTCCTGAATCCAAAAAAAGCATTTTTGGAAACATGTCCGTGTGTGTGTCTGTGTGTCTGTGTGTGTGTGTCTGTGAACAGCATAACTCAAAAACGAACAGTCGGATAAGCACCAAACTTGGTATTTAGGTTCAGTATCTTCCAGAGATGCGACACGAAGATTTTCAAGAAAATCCCCCCACCCCAGACTACCCTTTACATGGAAGATTTTTCGAAAATTTTAATTTTCTCAAAAATGGCTCTAACGATTTTGATGAAAATATCATATGTTTAAGATAATGTCATGAGAAATGAAATGTATATCTCGAATTTTCTGGGAATGTCTCCAAAAGTATTCTTCATTGTGAACGACTTTTGCATAACTGGTAAACCATAAGAGATAGACAAAATTTTACTACACAAAAAATGTAGATCGCGTTAAAATACACAACTTATGTCATATACATTTCTTTTGTTGAGTGAACCGTTTTCGAGATATTGCTTGTTATTCCCTTAAATTTTCCAATACTTGTACTTTTTCTCACATTCGTTATTCATTTTTTTTATGTCCTGGACATGCAAAGAGAATGGAATGCGCCACATAGCAACCAGCGTTAAAATATTTGACTATCGCTTAAAAGCTACCATATTTCCCTTGCATCTACAAGAAAATTACCAATAAGATTGACATCTCGATATCTCGATTAACATGAACCATATGGAGAATAAGCGTTTGTAAAATTAGATTGTACAAGAGTAGAGAAAGTCATGTGAGTGTAACACATCAGATTTTTTCTTTTTGTATTTTTAAGTAACTATGCTGTGTTGCTCTCCCGCACTGCTTTAATGTAGGATGAAATATTTATAAGCACAGAGTTCTATGTCATTCTGAATCTGTGCAATCCTGATAAAGTTATTACACTAAACGTTGTGCATTTCTACATTTTACTTTGCGCATTTTAATAAAAGAAAACATAGACGGGTTGTTTCGTTTAAGTTACTCAAAATTATCTCTGACTATAAATAATGTAAATGCATAATCTTCGACACAATAGCTTTGTACGTGGGCCATATCTTAGAGAATTGAGAAATATTTTCTAAATTTTGTGGGATTTTTCGTTTGTCGGTATTTCATAAAATGCAGAGAAGTGCAGTAATATTTGCAGAAATCTTATTTGGAATACACCAAAATATAAAAGTACATAATATACAAAGTACAACGGTATAAAAACTAGCTAATAACAATCTTCAGACTATTAATTTGAATATGCTTGAATATCGTTGATACTGTGACTCCATAACTTTGATCCGTAGTCTCTATATGATGTTTAAATATATATATATATATATATATATATATATATATATATATATATATATATATATATATATGTGTGTGTGTGTGTGTGTGTGTGTGTGTGTGTGTGTGTGTGTGTGTGTGGAGGTGTCGATTTCTTGGGTAACACTCTCCTTGAAACTACCTTTATAAAGCGGGATACCCTTTTATGTATACAACGCCTTTACAATAGTTTAATTATGGATGCTTGACTGCGAGTGTTTAAGTCGTTCCTTACTGCATTTGCGTGTGAGAGATTTATTTAGAAAAAAACAGATACGGTATAGTGGTTGAGTGAATGAGATTCACATCGGATTCACAGCACTGTCAGTAATGCTGATTCAGGATGTTTACGTACTTGGCAGTCAGCTGAGCGACCACGATGTGCAGGATTGTTATTAAATGCTCATAAGTCTAAGCCTCGGATTTTTAGGTTCTAAAAAGTTAAAATTAGGTTCTATGTATCAGTGTATTAGGATTTTATAGGATCTTATATGTTGAATTTAGGAATGTATAGGATCTTTGGCATATATTCATGGAAATCACTGGGCACTTTGTTTAAAACACTAACTTTAAATTGTAAAAAGTTAAATTAACTGTAACTTTGGTATGTATTTGAAAGTACAAAATTCAAAAATGTCGTGTTAGAAACTCCCTATAACGGAAGAAGCAATAATGCATACTACTCAACAGCGCTATTAAAATGTTTGCCTCTAGTTTTCACCTATTGTTGCAGCATGTAAACTTCACACGTTTCAGAAATGCCGCGTGCCACTGACCACCTCTTTCGACAATAGCTAGAAAATGATAACTGAAGGCGGCGAACGTTTTAAATACTTTATTATTGTGGCGGACTGTTTAATTAAAGTTTATTATTGTAAGGTATTGCGCAAGATTTAATAATCTAATTATTTAATAGTTTCCTTATTCGAACGATCTCCTTTCGTTTTAAAAATACTTTTATATTCATAAATCTACTCTTAAAATATGAGTTGGTATATGCTAATTCATATCACATAAAAGGCGCTAGTTGTTACCGTAACAACTAGCGCCTTTTATGTGATGTGAATTAACATATACCAACTCAAATTTTAAGTATCATATAACAGCACAATAAGAAATACTTCTTGTTTATTATAAAATCCACTCTTATTTGCTTAAATAACCGAATTAGGCACTTTTAGGTTCTATCGCGAAAAATATGTTTTTTTAGGTCCTAACGTAAAATTAGGTCAATTTAGGCTCTATAAAATTGAAGTATATTGCTCGTTGGTAACTAAAACATTAAAATAAACCGAAGTTTGGAGTGTAGGAGGTCAGGAATAAAATAGGCCAGAACCTAAGAATCCGGGCTTACTCATAACTTACAGTTCATGTTACGTATGAGGTTAGTAGTAGACACATATAGGATAATTCAGCCTTTCGTTTTGGCTACTTCTACTGACCGCCAATTGGAAAATAAGGTGACAAGTTTGCAGGAACATTTTTCGACGATATAACACCTCTGTTTAGACCCACAAGTATTTTCAGTTAGAAGTTCCTTTCGATCTAAACTTAAAAGCATGACTGGTGTGATACAGCTTGTTAATCTACTGTTGATTGAACATAGTTCTTAGACTTTTGCCTATCCCGATATATGTATTTAACAGTGGTCAAGTCTGAAAGATAATCTAAATTAAAACTGACCAAAAACTACTTAGAAGTTCTTTGATCCAAGAGAATCTAAATGACTTCGCTTTCTTTGTCAATAGAAAATAGCGGATCGGCCATTTATACGTTCCATAAAACTGGCATTATCATAATTGTTAGTATCCCCTTGTTTATTAAGACGAATTGTTTACTTTTAATACTCGAGATGGATTATTAGCTAATTCCATTAAATGTTTCACTGCATCGTAACCTGCTTTTAACTATGTTGGATGTTTCACGCTATATAATGAACAAGAAAGGGGGCTTAGTACGAGAATCTAGTCCTGTGCTTATAATCAGAACCGAATCCAACTGTACATATTTCGAGGGTTATGACTGCCATAAGCGCTGAAGTCTGAAACATTAGTGAACGCAGCAGTCCCTTTGCTATGGTAATAGCCTCCATGGTCTTTCACTGCTTGAATTCACTTTCTGCGTTGCACTCTTATTCGAGTTAATGAAGGGAACGCGTCAGATGAAATTAATAACAAGCTGAATTGTTTACCAATGGTTAGTACCGATTTGGAGTATAATTTCTCGAAAGTCCCTTGATTTCCCCCTGGTGCATATCTCGCTAGCCCCCCTTGCAAGCCTTTAGGTGATCACTCGCATTCCATTACTGTACATGATAGCTCTTCAAACTATTATGGATTGTCTCAAAAATCCTGGTGGCTAAATGGTCGGCGTGCAAATTTTGAACACCTGCGAATATAAACACAGGTTGCCCTCCTAATACTTGTAACCGGTGGGTATTTGCGGAGGGGTTGCCGGTTTTGTATTGAACCTAATAACCTGAATATCACCACATTCTAGTGACTTTTCCTATAAGGGTGGGAAAATGTCAACGTTGCACTTTAGTAACCTCTCGTATGTTGTAACCTCTTTATACTCGTAGTAATATGTGGCACAAACTTTACCCGAACTTTTATTTCTTTCTTTTCTTTCATATTTGACTCAACATCTCGAATGAAATTCATTGTACAGCAGCTGTTAAGCTGTGTTGTTTCGGTCCAAACTGGTAGTAGTATTAGCGCATCCCTTCTTGCGGTCAAAGCAGGAGTTTTCTGCATTTAATTAGAATGTATTTGATTTAATTGCGTTGACGGCAGCGGTAGTCACAACCGTAAGTCACATGGATTATGAAAGCACAGTGTGGTTATTGCTTTTAGAAATGTAGAATTTTTCTCTCTCAATGTCACACTCATATCTCTAGAGATGTATTTTTACTTTCTCTACTACGTATAGTAAGTAGGGGAAGTATTGCATGCCACCCAAAAATTCGATACCGAGATTTCACCGGAAATACATGTTTTGAGGTCCTGAATAAAACAAAAGCACTTTTAGAAAAAGGTCCGTGTGTGTGTGTGAACAGCATAACTCAAAAACGAAAAGTCGAGTAAATACCAAACTTGGTATTTAGGTTAAGTATCTTTCAAAGATGCGACACGAAAATTTTCAAGAAAATCCTCCACCCCAGGCTAACCTTTACATGGAACATTTCTCGAAAATGTTGATTTTCTCTAACGTTTTTGATTAAAACATATGTTTTTTATTAAAACATGTATTTAAGATACTTTTGTGACAAATAAAATGTATATCTTGAATTTTCTAGGAATATCCCCAAAAGCTTTTGTATAACTGGTAAATCATAAGAGATAGACAAACATTTTCTACACAAAAACTGCAGAGCTCATTAAAACACACAATATGTCATATACTTTTTTTTTTGTGAAGTGAACATTTTCGAGATATTGCTTGTTATTTGTTTGAATTTTCCAATACTTATACTTTTTTCTCAAATGGCAATTCGTTATTATTTTTTTTATGTCCCGGGCATGCAAAGAGAATGAAATGCTCCACATACCAATCAACTTTTAAACGATTTGACTATTGCTTAAAGCCTACCATGTTCTCATACCTACAAGAAAATTAGCAATAATTTAGTTTCTGAAAATGTTTATCTCGATTAAAATGCAGTAGATGGAGAATAAGCGTTTGTAAAAACAGTTTCTACAAGAGTAGAGAAAGTCATGTGAGTGTAACACATCAGATTTTTTCCTTCGTGTGCTCAAATCTAATTAAAAGTTGTAGTGTTTTAAGTCTCTGCTTATTCGTCGACTTGACATAATGAAATTATACCGAACTTAATGCAATCCGCTATATCTCAGCTTTCAATATTAACTGATTCCAGTGATTTAAATGTTTTGTCTTTAATTTTCTATTTTATATAGTTAGTTACTTATGAAGAATGATGTTAATAACTCACTATGGCATTTTTATTTTGTATGCTCCCCCTCTTCATTTCAAGGAATTTTCCAAACCCCATCTAAAGAGAGATAGAAACAAAAATTGCAGTTATTACTCGCGCAAAACTTCTGGAATCGTGACCTTGATTGCCATCCCAGCTGCCGAGCCTAGGAATGGTTTATGTTTAGCTTTATCAACGAAAGCGATATAATACCTTTGCTTACTTACAGTGCGTAACAAATACAGTCTGCAATGAAAGTGTCTGCATCTGGTTGTAATTTTAAAGAGAGCTGCAGTATCTAAATAGTACTTATTTTTTATTTGTTATATTTATAACCATGGCTCCTATGTTTTCAAAGTTAAGTGGTAAGGTGTTACATAGTCAAAGTAGGGAAATAATTGCAAATGTCATCGACTTCATGAAGCAAGAAATTATATCCGAGTTCCACAAAAGCCTTAAGAGAGTGAAAGAAAGAGTAGTCAAAGCAACTGGTGTTTCACCGAGTTCCGTTTCCAGAGTTCTCAAAGATAAGAGAAAAAAACATATGGATGAAAGAGTACCATTTGACACACCTGGGAAGAAATATAAGGTCCCTAAACGTATTACAGAAATAGACGATTCCGAATGCCTCATTCGGCGCACGATTCACAATTCCTATGTGGAAGAAAAAACTGTGCTAACAATAAGCAGATTGCTCATCCAGCTGAAAGACAGCAGAAACTTTCAAGGTGGTGCTACAAATCTCAGAAAAATTAATAAAGATTTAGGGGTCAAATGGATGAAACCGAAATCAAATAGAAGAGTTCTAACAGAAAAGCAAAATAAATAAATAAAATAAAAAAGTAATAATAAAATAAAAAAATAAAAATAAAAAGTAAATGTTGCCGTGATAGCTTAGTCGGTTAGAGCAACGGCACGGAAAGCCTAAGATCCGTGGTTCAAATCCCGGCTATGGCATTGAATTTTTCAGTCTGATTCTACCTTTTCAAATGACTATAATTTTATATGTACTTATATCAGTGTGTACTTATATCAGCATCAATTTTCAAGGTGGTGCTACAAATTTCAGAAAAATACTATAATGTATGAAGATGAGTCATACATACACAGCAGTCATACAGCATCTAAAATTTGGAGTGACGATAGCGAATTAGGTTTGCAGGCACCTGTTTCCAAAGGGCAAATACTTATTATCGTTCGTGCTGTTGGAAAGATCGGCTTCGTTCCAAATGCCCTTCTTTTACAAGTCGCAACATACAACAGGAGATTTTCATCAAGAAATGAATACAGAAAATTACATGAAGTGAATCAACGCCATGTTGATACCTAATATGCCTGCTGGGTCTGTTCTGGTCATCGACAATGCTTCACAATGCGTCAACACTCAAATTCACAAACCACCTACCTCAACTTCCTTGAAAGAAGAAATGAGAGCTTGGTTACTTAGACATAATAAAGCTTTAGATGAAAGCATGAGTAAAACAAAGCTATATAACTTAATTAAAGCCAACAAACAGCTTCAGAAGTCATACATACTTGACGAGATAGTAATACAACATCGCCATAATGTACTTGGACTGTCATCGTATCGCCCAGATCTAAACCCAATCGAAGTAATCTGGGCTGATGTCAAAAAATGGGTGGCATGCAGAAATATCACTTTTAAATTAAAATATGTGGAGCAGTTATAACGCCAGCAATTTGCTGAAATTGGAAGGGCAGAATGGGAAAATGTATGGCGACATGCTGAATAAATTAAGAATCATTATTCCGAAAAATACGGAATTGCAGAAAATCAAACAGAAATAATTCTCATGCAGGATAATGGTGCAGAAGGTAGTGACAGCAGTGATGACGGCAATAATGTGAGTGATTCCGCAGAAGAGGAAGGGTTGTTAGATGTGGAAGAATTGGAGGCAATGATTGACAGCGTTTTTTTATATTAAGGGCTTTTTACAGCGTTGATTTTAATATACTGTATATAACTAAGTTTATCAGCGCAACACAGTGCATAACCGCTGTGGATATTTGACGAAGACTGTCCCACGCACTCCTGCAGCATGCAGACGACCGGTCACCACCTGATCTGGCAAGCAACTCGCATCATAGCTCTCATTAAGATTTTCACGTGTCTAGAACTGTTGCGCCGATTATATTAAATGATGTTGGTATCTCTGAAAATTGTCATAGAGAAGAAAACAGTATATGCGCATACCCGAAACGCCGGGCTGCCGGGCAACGAACTGAAACAACGATCTGTGTAGTACAAAATGGCGCAGAGGTTTACTGGTTCACAGCCAACTCCAAATTCGGTTCCACCTCAGCAGCGATATCCTCCCCCTCCTGTACCACCACTTCGGCAATATGCTGGGCCAAGTTTTCCGGTAAATTTTTGTATAAATTTTTTAGTTATTAATAACCTGAGCGAAGCTTTACAAAACCATATAACCTCAAACAATCTTACATTCCCATAAACAGAAACGTTTGCATGTGAATTAGAACTCGTAAGTTTTTGCGATTATAGCTATTGAAACGAGTAAAAATGTACAACCCATTGATGATTAAGATCTGTCCTTTGAATAATTTCATTTACTGGTTTTAAGAATGATTTCCGAGGCAGTTTTAGAGTTAGGGCATTTGTTTACTTCGCATCAGCATTCTTTTTCACAATTTCTCCGCTGCGTAATGTAGATTTTTGATTTTGGTTTTCGTCGCATTTTCATAATGTTTAATTATATTTAATTTCCAACATACTGTTTTGTGTAATCTTACCCCAATCATACACCCCATCTTCTACTTTTCCTTTCTTTCTCTTACGAGTATTGAGCTTGGTTATTTGGTCTGTATCAAAAGGTATTAAGACTAGTTTCACTCCTGTCACCAACTCCCACATCAATTGATGCTGCGACCGTCAACAATTATAATATGCATAATAAAAACAAGGTTTGGGAAAGGGTGGGACTTTTAAGCTTTTAGATAGCTTATAAATGGAAAATGTATCGGATTAAAATTGTAGAAACACTAGCTTATTGTTTTAATGAATAGCTTTTCTGGAGCTTTGACTTTAGGATTTAATACCATTAAATGTTTTTGAGCATGCATGCGTTTTGTGATGAGCATTGTCTCTGTGGATCACCATAATTGGATGGTGTTATCGAATATAATTAATAAACTTCCCAGTAAAGGAATTACTGACAGTGATGTCTTATATGTATACAATATATTTGAAATTGAGGCTTTGTTTTCGTTTGTGTAGCAAAAAAAACTATCATTGGTTAATGTACTATATGTGATGTGTCAAAGATGGAAATGCAACTATTGAAATATGCATTACATCTGCCATTAAATTGATACAGAACTATTTTAGTAGCTGTAAGGCATTAACAAAGTATGAGTTTTAGTCTTAGGAAGGATTGCTAGGTTATCCTGTATAATAGCGGCCCGTCTTCTGCTAGCAACGGCATGGGCGTGGCTTAAGGAGATCTAGTGTTGCCAACCTTAGGAAATGAACTTGTGGAATATAACAACATTGTAACATTAAATTAGCAATGCGTGAATACATGAAGGAAATATAACATTGTAGCATTGCAAAGCATGAAGGGAAAATAACATTGTAGCATTAAAATAACCTTACAGCATCATTAAATTAGGGGTAAACGACTGTTTGAAGGAAAGTGTGGCATAAAATTAGTGTAGCACCAATGCATGAAAAGATGCAGTTTTTCCATCTGAGCGATAGTATAGTTAAATGCACGTTTTTTTTTCCTTCTGCCCCTTTTTTGGGGGGGGGGAGTTTTTTCATGAATGTATTGTACAACATTCGATGTACATTTAGGCATTTAGTATGGGCTTTTAATAGTAAGAATATATTCCCTCTTGTAAAAAATAATCTCTTTTTATTCAGGGAAACTAAAAATTGTATATAGCTGCAGTAGGATTTTAATATCAAACCTTTGGTTATTTGATGCTATCAAAAGGTTTAGGAAATTATACAAAATGGCCATTAGGCAAAAGTTATTTTACACATCTAGAAGGAAAGGAAGCACAAAAGTCATAAAGGCAAAACAGGAGGAGGTTCGGATTAAGGAATTTTTTCGTTGTTTGTTATATTGCATCAAAGCCTAGTTATTGTACAAAATTAACAAAACCTGCATGTTTATTTATAGCCAGTGAAAATGCTTTAATTTCAGGGCAAACACATTATCGTACGTATAAAATAAAAGATGCACACATTATTAACAGAAGCAGTGGCAGCACTGTTGTCATTGTCTTTGAACCACAAAACACATGTATTAGTTTACTGCAATGGACATTACAGTAATGAAAACCTGACGTCATTAAAAAAAATTGAAACAGAGATATGCACCTTTGATTGAATTCCACCTTGTTAAATCACACTGGGTAATGCTATGCAATGATATCTACTATCACACCAAATATGTCTTGTTCCCGAAATCTATTCCGGAACAGGCATTCATGAAGATAGGATGTGAAGAGGGCATAACTTGTAACAAACTAGCGCGGAATTTTCCTCCCTATCCTCATCCATATGTTTTTCCACATTTGGCGTGTGGATGGAGTCATCCTCGGGGTCAACAAAGTTCTGCTCGTGGATAATAAGGTTGTGAACATTCACACTATGATGTAGATTTTGAGTGTTGGCGTAAAAGCAAGCCATCCATCTGAGATGATGTGGCTTCCGGGCAAAATATGATCAATGATCACGACCTCCAGGGTTTCTGCTCTCCTGTTGAGCACATTCACCAGGAAGCATTCCCCAAAGCCCCTCTCAGTACTGCTGAACATCCAGTGGCCCCCACACTACATCCCTCTGTGGTACTTGCGGGGACTAACTTTGACTCGTCTATTTCAACAGTGATGGGCTTGTTTTCATCTAGGCCACCAATGAAGTCTGAATTTTCTTCCAACCACCACTCAGTTTCTTCTCTGAGGAAGTTGCACCAGTCCACAGAGGTATGGTAATTGGCCACTTAGGCTTCCTGCCTCATCATGGATTGCGGTTGTTCGAAAGCCCACTGCTCCTGGAGAAGACCGATCCATCCCATATAAACTTCCTCCTTTCGCAAGATCCACATAACCATTGCTTCCCATCGATGCTGCCATTGTGATTGTGCAGCGCACATGCTGCTGATAGTCATTGCAGATCTTGCTATTCACAAGCAGTCTTCTCCATGCTACCCACTGCGGAACAGCCAGTATCCCCTCTATTCTGTGGAACAAAATGAGCAATGACCAGACTTTGACAATGACTGCTTCCCGATCAAGAATTTCTTCTTCAGGCATGATTGTTAAAGGTTGGGCCATGTTAACAAAAGAAAAACACAACTGGGAATCTGCGCTCCTGAGAATAACTTTCAAGTATGTGAATAGCATCTGGAGAAATAATGTTAGAAGTAAAAGTAAGGACAAAAAGCTTCGATCCCTAAATTTCTATCTGGCCACCAGGGATGGATTTCACTCTAAATCAAAGGCTGTGAGCTGGGAGGGGCTGATAGTTATTGAAAGGAAAGTGGGAGAAATATGAATTTTTAAGGTTGCCAATCCTAGGTGGACTTTCGCAAACAAAAGCATTAGAAAAAGAGCGAAGAGGGATAGTAAATCCCTCCCTCCTCTAGAACACCCTGTCATCGATAAATTAAAACATCATCACATGTTGATTTGTTTACTTGTTTATCTGGTCTTTGACTTTATCTGTGGCTTACCTTCAGTAAGCAAAGTACTGCATATCATCCAAAAATTTCATATCAAGATGAGAAGGTAAATGAGTAAATGATAATGAGCAGAGAAATACATGTGAATGTAATATAAGATAAATACTTATAGATTTGGTTTGGACTTGGCATCAAAATTTTGAGAAAGTTGTAATACCTGTTTTACTGTATGATGATTCATTCGAAAACTTATGCCACCAGCATAATAGGTGCATCATGGAAGAAACATTTGTAAATACAGTAGATAGAAAAAAAAAATCTGATACTTTCACATGACATTCTCTACTCTCTTATCTTTATTAGTGGGTATACAAGCTGTTCTTACTAAAGCTTATTTTTGTATCTACTACATGTTAAACCAAATAAACCTTTGCAAAAATAGCTACATTACACATTTCGTTATAGACACAAAGAGAACATAGATAGTCAAATGTTTAAGACCTGGACGCTATATGCCAACCTTAAATTCTATACTGTTTCCATGTAATTGCAAGAAACAATTGAAAGTCGATGAGACTTTAAAAGAATGACAGGTATTGAACAATTTGAACCTTTAATAACAGATATCTCGGAAACGGCTTATGCCACAGAAAACTTATTTTAAGTGAATTGTGTGTTTTAAAGAGATCTACATTTTTTTTGTGGTATGTTTTCATCTATCGCTTAAAGTTTATCAGTTATACAACATTATACAATATTCCTTCTGAATGAAAAGGACTTCATTGGCTATTCCCCGAAAATTCAAGATATACATTTTACTTGTCATGTAAATATCTTTAATATATGGTATTTTAATCAAAATCGTTAGAGCCATTTTTTAGAACATCAAATATTTCAAAAAATATTCCACATAAAGGGTAGTTTGGAGTGCGGGGATTGTGTTGAAAAAAATCGTGTTGTGTCTTTG
Organism: Deroplatys truncata; assembly: GCA_030765065.1. Classification (NCBI taxonomy): domain Eukaryota; kingdom Metazoa; phylum Arthropoda; class Insecta; order Mantodea; family Mantidae; genus Deroplatys; species Deroplatys truncata. The sequence goes on from CM060978.1 coordinate 216,161,888, forward strand.
GAAGATATTGGACCTAAATACCAAGTTTGGTATTTACCTGACTTTTTGTTGTTGAGTTATGGTGTTCACAATTACACACACATACAACATGCATGCACACACACACACACACACACGCACCCACCCACGCATGCACACGAGTTTCCACAAATGCTTTATTTAAATTCGGCGAGTCTCAAAACGTATATTTCTGGTGAAATCTCAGCATCGAATTTTTGGGTAGAATGCAGTATTTCCCCTACTTACTATACATAGTAGAGAAAGCAAAAATTAACAGACATGGACAAAACTTTGAATGTTTACACTTTGAGACTTGGTGGAAATAGTTCTGTAAAAATTAGAGGAATAAAATTCTCTGAGGGTCCATCATGTGTCGGAGGTCCAACTTTATGTTTTGTTTGCAACATCTGCTAACCAATTTCTAGTAAATGCATGTTGTCATTTTTATAACTAAATGATAATCTCAAAAGCCATGCATGAAAAACATACATAAATAAAATAAAACATTTTCCAGTAAAAATTTTCTTTCCCCTCAAAATAATACTTAAAAATTAAGAGGTTTAAGGATATGATGTGAGGTATTTGAGTTTTATTTTTATTTTGCTCCTCGCACACAACAGATAAAAGCTAATAAGACTGCTGTTATTCAGATATAATAATAATAATAATAATAATAATAATAATAATAATAATAATAATAATAATAATAATAATAATAATAATAATAATAATAATAATCGTGGTAATAATGATGATACAAATGCTGTCTATACATATAAACTACAATGGCTCACTCTACATTTTGTGCAAGGTTTGGCAATGTGTCATGCTTACAGTGTGTTTTCTGTTTGCACAGCTGGCAACAAAACCGCCTAGGCCATGCCCACACCGCCACTAGCAGACGATAGACTGCTATTATACAGCTATTATATTAAAAATGAATTAACATAGAACTGTAAGAATTTAAAAAATCTGATGTGTTACACTCACATGACTTTCTCTACTCTTGTACAAACTTATTTTTACACACGCTTATTCTCCATATGCTTCATGTTAATTGAGATGTTAATCTTATTACTAATTTGCTTGTGGGTGCAAGGGGAATATGGTAGGCTTTAAGCAATAGTCAAATCTTTTAAGAGCTGGTTGCTATGTGGCGCATTCCATTCTCTTTGCATGTCCAGGACATAAAAAAATGAACAACGAATTCCTATTTGAGAAAAAGTATTGGAAAATTTAAGGGAATAACAAGCAATATTTCGAAAATGGTTCACTCAACAAAACAAATGTATATAACATAAATTGTGTATTTTAACGCGATCTACATTTTTTGTGTAGTAAAATTTTGTCTCTCTCTTATGGTTTACCAGTTATGCAAAAATCGTTCACAATGAAGAATACTTTTGGAGTCATTCCCAGAAAATTCAAGATATACATTTCATTTGTCATGAAAATATCTTAAACATATGATATTTTAATCAAAATTGTTAGACCCATTTTTAAGAAAATTAAAATTTTCGAAAAATATTCCAAGGAAAGGGTAATCTGGGGTTGGGGGATTTTCTTGAAAACCTTTGTGTCGCATCTCTGGAAGATATTGAACCTAAATATCAAGTTTGGTGTTTATCCGACTGTTCGTTTCTGAGTTATGCTGCACACACACATGCACGCGCGCGGACATGTTTCCAAAAATACTTTTTTTGGATTCAGGGGCTCTCAAAACATATATTTTCGGTGAAATCTTGGTATCAAATGTTTGGGTGGAATACAATACTTCCCCTACTTACTATACGTAGTAGAGAAAGTAAAAAGATTGGTACTTATTAATGGTGGACTTTCAAAATGCCCATTTTTTTGAGGTAGGAAAAAATTGTTTTTAGGAAATGAGTTGTGCTAACATCCCCTTTAAAATCTGTAATCATAGTATAAGGGAAGCTAGGTTTTTAGTGTGGGAGAAAATGAAAAGAATTAAAAATAATGTACAATTTCATTTACTATTCTTCTATATCAATGTTCAATTTAATATTTCTGCATGATTTATTTTATAGATAAAAGAGGGACCACTCTCAAGACACCAAGAAATAGGACGGCAAATAATATTATATCATAATCTATCTCACATTTTACTTTTCTTCATTATTAACCTAATATACATACAGAAAGTATTGCATTCATACAAAAATTAGATACCAAGATTTCACTAGAAGTGTACATGTTTTGAGGTGTGCTAAATGTAAAGAAAGCATTTTTAGAGGGAGAGTGAGAGTGAGATATTTTAGTTTTTATTTTTTGAAAAATGGCCCTTAACAAATTAGATAAATTGAAATATGGTTATTAAAATATTCAATATATCAAGCCCGCCTACTTGGTGTGTGTGTGTGCGTGCGTGCATGCGTGTGTCACCTTAAGCACTATGGGACTCAGGCTTGTTTGAATACAATTTCACCTATTTCATTCATCCATCGTCTGATATGACCTACCTGGTTAAAGGGTATGTCAGATAAGGGTCTGTCCATGAGATTTTCGAAGGTTTTCCCTTATTCTTAAACAAATGAATTTCGAGTAACCTTAAGCACTATGGGACTCAGGCTTGTTTGAATACAATTTCACCTATTTCATTCTCCTTCGTCTGATATGACCTACCTGGTTAATGGGTATGTCAGATAAGGGTCTGTCCATGAGATTTTCGAAGGTTTTCCCTTATTCTTAAAAAAAATGAATTTCAAGTAACCTTAAGCACTATGTGACTCAGGCTTGTTTGAATACAATTTCACCTATTTCATTCATCCATCGTCTGATATGACCTACCTGGTTAAAGAGCATGTCAGATAAGGGTCTGTCCATGAGAAGAGGTCTACTTTTGTAGAAAAATGAAAGCAATTATATTTTACCAAGTGATACTCCAAATGAAACTTGAAACATTCAATTTTGGATATATCAGTGTAAGAAACTGTCATTCTAAGCATTAATGTGTGCTTATGAAGTCCAAACTTTCCTTAAAACTGAACAGCCAAAATTTTAAAATTTAACCACACACTGATTATTAAAAATACTAGCAAGCAATAAAATTGGGTAGAAAGTTTTATGCAATACTTAACCTTTTGTTTCTAATTTATTGTTAATGGCTCACAATGAACACAAACACTTTTTTAAATAAAGAAAACTTGTTTAAAGAATATCATGTGTATGCTGTCCTGATAATAACAGAAAAATTGTTTTATTATACTAACACTAAGGGAATCTGTACAAAACTTCTGGAACTGCTGGTTAATGACTCGCCAACAAATTACACTAGGTTTGTGTCAGAGTTCGGATTTCTTATATTATTTTTGGAGTTTTGTCCTGATACAACTTTTGGAGTGAAACTTTGGAATGTGCAGCACGAGGGTAATGTTTACTTTATATTAATGCAATTTCAGTCAGTGAAATTATTGGTAAGTCCCTGATGATAAATTCCATTTTGTTAGGTGCAGAAATTATTTAAATCACTTCTTTTCCTAGAATGTAAAAACTAAACAGTATGTTATTATCAGTTATCAAAACAAGGGTAAAAGAATGCAGAAAGGCAGCAATTCTTTGTACAAAAGCATAAACCTGATAAAGAATACAAGCTTAAGAGAAAGATTATAATGAAGATGTATAGGAATAAGAAAAACTTAAAAGAAAGAGCAGAAGTAATTTTAAGGAAAGTAAAGGAGACAGAAAGGAAGAGATTAAACTATGTTGCTAAAAAGAGAGCAGATGAAGCTAAATATTATAAAGTTTCTCCATTTGCTGTAGGAAAAGCCTATAAGAAAGAGCAATGTCAAAAAATCCTCAGGAAAATTGGAAGCTATTAAAATACTTGCAGCAATTTTGGAGTACTCTGAAGATAAGTTCTGTAGAAATATTTAGGAGGAGAAGTGTTGACAGTATGCAGCAGGTTATAAAATTTTACAACAATAAATTGTGTTAAGAAATCCAGAAGTCATGCAAGACATCACTTGCTGTTTCTGTAACTGAAGCTTTCAATTTATTTAAGGAGAGATATCTAAATGGCAAGCATTGGCTGTAGTAAGTATGCTCACTGACATTCATCACATGTTAGAGCATATTGGACATTCCACCCAATGTGTGTGTATGTCACTACCATGAAAATTTTGAAAGTACAAGATCAGCAGTTTCTCAATATTTTTTTAGGTTTTGACACATCAAGTAAGGATTTCGTACAGTTCACTGTTTGATGAAAATTGTACAAAATGCACTAATTATAATCCAAATTCTCTAATTTGTTTGATATCTGCTTGAATGAAAAAGACCATGGTAATGTGGTACAGAACCATGAGTAGAAAATAATAGGTAAGTGATTTGAAAGGGTGTTAATGGAAGAAATTGTAAGTGATGCTTTAGATGAATTGCAAACAGCTGCCACGATTCCTCATGCATACCTACTCCAGTAATACACAATGGTGTGATAGTTATGCTCTTGTGTCAAATAACATCTTGCTTGACAAATATTGTGCGAATACACTTCTTTGTTCCATCCTAGAAGCTGCAAGAGCAAACATCAGGCATTACTACAGTTTCACATATTTCCAGGTGGAGCTACCTCCCAATTCAAACTGAAATACAATTTTGTGAATATTACATTTTTAAGATCGAAGTACAAGCCTTGAGAGCTTAAAATGGACAGTTTTTGCCTATCTCATGGCAAGAATGCCATAGATGGGATTGGTGCTGTAGTGAAATGACATGTTTGGAACATGGTGCGTTCAGAAAAGAAAATAGCACATAATGCTGAAATGTTTTCACACACATGTCAAAATCTTAAAACCAGCCATATACACTAAGTGATCAAAAGTATCCAGACACCTGGTTGAAAATGACGTACAAGTTTGTGGTGCCCTCCATTGGTAATGCTGGAAGTCAATATGGTGTTGGCCCACCCATAGCCTTGATGACAGCATTCACTCTCGCAGGCATACTTTCAATCAGGTGCTGGAAGGTTTCTTGGGGAATGGCAGCCCATTCTTCATGGAGTGCGGAACTGAGGAGAGGTATCGCTGTAGGTCGGTGAGGCCTGGCACGAAGTCGGCATTCCAAAACATCCCAAAAGGGATTCAAGTCAGGACTCTATGCAGGTCCGTCCATCACAGGGATGTTATTGTCGTGTAACCACTCTGTCACAGCCCGTGCAGTATGAACAGGCGTTTGATCGTGTTGAAAGATGCAATCGCCATCCCCGAATTGCTCTTCAACAGTGGGAAGCAAGAAGGTGCTTAAAATATCAATGTAGGTCTGCACTGTGATTGTGCCACGCAAAACAACAAGGGGTGCAAGCCCCTTCCAGGAAAAACACGACCACACCATAACAACACCACCACCTCCAAATTTCACTGTTGGCACTACAAATGCTGGCAGATGGCGTTCACTGGGCATTCGCCATACCCCACACCCTGCCATCGGATTGCCACATTGTGTACCTTGATGCATCACTCCACACAACGTTTTGCCACTGTTCAATCGTGTAATGTTGACGCGCCTTATACCAAGTGAGGCGTTGTTTGGTATTTTCCTGCGTGATGTGTGGCTTATGAGCAGCTGCTCGACCATGGAATCCAAGGTTTCTCACCTCACGCCTAACTGTCATAGTACTTGGAGTGGATCCTGATGCAGTTTGGAATTCCTGTGTGATGGTCTGGATAGATGTCTGTGTGTTACTCTTTACGACCCTCTTCAAATGTTGGCGGTCTCTGTTAGTCAACAGACGAGGTCGGCCTGTACGCTTTTGTGCTGTACATGTCTCTTGACGTTTCCACTTCACTATCACATCAGAAACAGTGGAGCTAGGGATGTTTAGGAGTGTGGAAATCTCGCGTACAGACTTCTGACACAAGTGACACCCAATCACCTGACCACGTTCGAAGTCCGTGAGTTCTACGGAGTGTGCCATTCTGCTGTTTCACCGTGTCTAATGACTATTGAGGTCGCGGATAATGAGTACCAGGCAGTAGTGGCAGCACAATGCACCTAAGATGAAAAACGTATGTTTGTGGGGGTGTCCAGATACTTTTGATCACATAGTGTATATGCCTTTGTCAATCATAGAACATTCAAAACTAGAATATAATAGACAATAGGATAATATTAACAAATTGAAGGGCACACACAAAATGCATCAAATTAAAGCCATTTTGCCATAATGCATCACTAAATGAAGAAGACTAGACTACAGTCAATATGAGAACTTCAGCATTGAATTACCATGATGTTCAAGCCACCAAAGTGACTTGTATGTCAGTGTGGACTGGAGAATATAAAGAAAGAAAAGCAACCATCATTAGGGGAATGGGTAGCTTTCATCTATGATGATCAGTGGTTGCCAGGGACAGTTGAAGAAATTAAAAATGACACAACTGTTTTTAAGTTAATGAGCTGTGTAGAACAGAATCGTTTTGTGTGGTCATAAAAAGAAGACTATGATAGTCTATTTTATAAAGCTATTCTTACTACCATAGAAGAAGTTCCTGACTTAATTTCGTACTGAAAACATTCCATATATTCCTTTCCTGAAAAAGAAAATCATTTGTATCCATATACTCATCAACATAATAATTTATTGACTTCTAATTAACACCACGAATTAATATTATGCGCTGTACAGCACATCAGTTTACAAGTGATATGGAATTGCAAGTACATCAAGAGCATCTTTTAATAGTGTATGTTTTAATTAGGTTAAAGAAATCATGAAATCCCAGTTTTAGGAGTAATTTTAGACCGATTCATCCTGTCTACTTTAACCTCATTTTCCTTTTCTGGATACTAACAAAACAAAGGTGACCAATGGATACTATATCCTTGACATATTTTTCTGCTAACTTGTTGGAAACAGGAAGTGTATACAGTGTTTGGGATATCCATAGCAAAACTGTTTTCTTTTACTAAAATACTACTTTGTAATATAGATAATAATAGAATTTCAAATTGAATGAAAGTGTCTTGATGCTAACAATGGACAGAACCATAACCTTTTTGCTGCATTATTCATTTCCAAAGTATTTGTTATTTCACTTGTAAGTTTCCACATCCTGATGCCTGTCGACCTCTGCGGTATATGGGGTACCATGCTAGCCTCTAGTTCTTGAATGGGTTCAAACCTGATGGAGGGCGATGGATTTTTTCGGGCGTAAAAATCCTTAACGTGGCTTTCTTTGGAAGGGAAGTACAACTGGTGGTCCCGTGTTGTAGATTTATGGCACGTAAAAGAACCTCAAGCCTGATAAAGAAGCCTTTGAGCAAAATTTCTCATCTTTAACACCCAATATAGAATGGAACCATAGTAGTTAAAGGTGTCCATAAATAAAAATCAATGTAATTAATTTTTTAATTAGCCTAATGCCCATATTAATGCCCATCTATGAACATTTGAAACTAAGTGATCCTCTTTTGTTTTTCTGCCCTTACCTGTGCTCATGAGTCATAACAGACTAAACCAACTTGTTATATAAACATCCGTTATTTTCACATCTTGCGTGTAAGAATAGAGGGATAAAAGTAATAATTAATGCTGCATTGTTTAATATGAATTTGTAATAGAGAAAATTGTATGAGTATTGTTACATCAGATTTTTATTTCTGTCATGTTGCCTGTATAATGTAAATTTACTAAGAAATTATTCTATTACAACAACTTAATGTTTTTTGTGGCTTGTTTTGATTTGCATTAAAACAGCCTGAATCGCTGTCTTTTAGTATTGAGTAATACATTGTTTAAAAGAAATCAAGAACTATTAAAAATCTATTTACAAGTGGTTACTCTGAACAAGGATATAACCAGTAAAAACATAGTTTTTTGCTGGACTGTGAAAGAAGCTTAGTTGCTGTGAAATGTTCAAAGGCTAGTGTTTAAAAACCAATGTTGGAGTGCAAAAGAATCATGTTTAACCATTTCATATTTCTCACAAGTTATGTGCTTACATAAATGAAATAAGTGAGTATGTTAATATTCTTTTGAGCTATAAATAACCAAGAAAATTGGTTTTTGTAACCTTGGTATTCAAACATTATTAAAAAAAAGATACATAATATACTGTGAAGTTCTAAATTTATTTGACAAAATTTAAACATTTATATGTAGAGACTGCCTTTGTGGTCTGGTGGTTAGCATGTAGCTTCAAAATTCAGAGGTGTTGGGTGGGAATGGGAATGGGAATTTTTCTTTAGCCAGGATTATTCCCTTTCCTTCTGGAGTCTGGAAGTACAAGTGAGATTGTGACTGTGTGTGTGTGTGGATTTCAAATTTAAAAAGAAAACCCAACATAAAACAAACGTAAAAGATGATCAGAACGGTAAACAAGTGAATATCATTGCTGATGAGCAATTGTTCCAAAGGCCAAGCTGCCAATATATACAAATTTAAAAAAAAAAATCAAGCAAAAACATACATTCAAAAAAGGAGTAACTAAACACAGTGAAGCTTTTTAGCATTAATTTTGTTGAGATGACTTTTTACACTCTTCTCTTGTCTGCCCAGTGTAGACTAAGAAGTATAACTACATACCCCCTTAAAAAGAGAAGACGATCTTAAAAAAGCATTTACTTACCACCTTTAGGACAATAAATGAGTTTTAGAAAATCTTTTAATATTATATTATTTCCTTGGTGCCATAGGACAGATACAGCATAAAAATTTCATTTATCTCAATAAAATAGATAATGTCCATCCTGAAAAAAGATTGGGCATATACAGGTTTAATTGCTTGGATTGCAGCAAATAATACATTGAGAAATCTTGAAACCCACCTTATAGAACATTTCTGTCATATTTTAAATAAGTAAACAGAAAGGATTGTAGTATCAGTGCAGTTCTGGGAGAGAAACCATGAGATTAGTGGAGAAATTTAAGAGTTTTAATTCATCAATAGAGCCATTGGTTTCTCTTAGCACATTGGAGAAGAGTTATATAAAGAAATTCAAGAACAACGTATTCAATTTTGATATCCCAGAAGACAATGAAATCTAAAGTTATGTCAAACCTCCACCAGCAGCACATCTGGGTTCCCACACTGATGATTTACCTGTGGCTGCCAGCTGACAAGTAGCTGATGATGCAGACATTGGTCTATCAAATATGTCCTCACAATTGTGGCTTAGAGAAACAGGAAGAGTGTGTAAAGTTATCTTACCAAAAGTAATAATGCACAATTCTATCATACACAAATGAAAATAAATTGAACTTGCCATTACTGCAATATGGCTCGAGTGCAAATGTGCCTCTAGTGAGTCTGAACTTGTTTTTTTCTGGTTGAAACACTATTTTTACATAAAACTAGCTTTCTATCTAACAAGGGAGCATTAGTAAATGTTACGAAAGCTTGAAACCGATTTATACACCATTCGGAAGGGCACACTGAAATATGTAAAACCCTCGAATATTACATCCTGTCATATATAACAGGATGATAAAGATGTGCGGGTGGGGGTTGCCAGTGTCAGTCGGAGTGAAGTTCTCTTGAACTGATGGCAAAGTTTTGAGAAGTGTGTGAGAGTGCACACTGACTGAGTGTAGTGAACCTTGTAAGCATTGTACGCCTGTTAAACTACGTATTACTTTCTTTTTAATCATCATGCAGTGATCAAAACACTTCTAATTGATACTGTTTTAAAGACACAATTAAGTAGTAACCTACGGTTGTATTCGGAAGGGCACACTGAAATATGTAAAACCCTCGAATATTACATCCTGTCATATATAACAGGATGATAAAGATGTGCGGGTGGGGGTTGCCAGTGTCAGTCGGAGTGAAGTTCTCTTGAACTGATGGCAAAGTTTTGAGAAGTGTGTGAGAGTGCACACTGACTGAGTGTAGTGAACCTTGTAAGCATTGTACGCCTGTTAAACTACGTATTACTTTCTTTTTAATCATCATGCAGTGATCAAAACACTTCTAATTGATACTGTTTTAAAGACACAATTAAGTAGTAACCTACGGTTGTATTATAAACGTGTGGAGGATAAAAACATTCAAGCTGAAAATTTAAGCACTATATGCATGAGTATGTACTGATTAATCAATTACGTAATTACAATAATGTGGCAGAGCTGTTTAATCCCCTTCGACATATTAACTCTCCTGTAAATGATAATGGAAATTAAGAAAAAAATGTTTGAAACACAAAAGCTTCTTGCACCAGCTACATTTAGTAAAGAAAGCTGATCACAATTATTGTCCTGATAAGGAATTCACAAGTACCATTCCATTCCTAATACAATAGTTCTCCACTGTTTTCAAAAGTTTCATTCCTGCTAATTTCCTCCCGTGTCTATGTGACAAGTGAAAGTGCGGTAAACATTCTTAATTGTAGATCAACAGCATGCGTTTGAGAATACTGTTAAACTGATGCAAGCTAACATCAATATTATTTAATACAGTGAAATCACATATGCAGGACCATTGTTTTGAACATTTAGAAAAAAAGCTATATGGTTGTAATTCAGAAGTTGTTTTTGCTGGAATGATTTGCACTTTTAAGTTTTCAAGTTTATAGCTATTTATACATATTAACTGCACCTACTGCTCTATAAGCAACATTGTCTCTTCTCTCCAGGAATGCAGTATGTTGTTAGTAGTTTCATCTTCTTATTTTCTTATGACAAACTGCATAATTTTTGGTAATCCTGTGTGAAAATGTTTGAAATTCTACTCCCGTGTTGACAAAAGTAAATCTAGTGATTTGGCTTCTTCACAGGCCCATTTTTGTAAGTTCATATCGTGCACTATCAAGTGGTTTGTGTGAGTTTCCATAAATTTCGTAAACACCAACTTGCACAACTGCTTATATTTATCTGCGACTCTTGCCAGTAAAGTCCGCGTTTGCAATATCTTCCTTAAAGTCGTATAACTGTGTCTTGTGCTGCAGTCGAGGTTATCTTTTTTTCATACAGTTTTATGATAAGTGAAGAAATGTTTGCTTTGCTTTCAACTCTTTTGCACTTAAACATTTGTTTATAACCTTTCTTTTTTCTTCCAATGACCATTCTACTCTTATGTTTTTCTGGACTCTGTGGACACCTTTTGATGTTGATTCCTGTTTTGATAACGAAGTATTCATTTAATGGAAATTTGTATTCATTGGACACTAACACTGTTTCAAATACTGGTGTTTGCATTCATTAATATCTGAAGCCTGTGTATATTTCTGTATCAGACTCTAATATGAGGGGCTGTCAAAAAATAACCAGAATTAATTTTTTGCATTGTAAGGCACCTGAGCTGGAGTTTGGTGTTGGCAGCACTGGAAAGGTCTCACCTTGAGTGACGAAATGCCATATGTGTCATTTGCCTGGCTGTCCTCAGTTGGAGGGAAGCAGGTGAAGTAGAAGAGCGTGTTAATTGTATTTAACATGGATCTTAAGTTGCAGCAGTGTTATCAATTAGATTTTGCATTCTTTTTGATAAAACTACATCTTACCCACTGGAAATGTTGTAGCAAGCCATGGGAAAAATGATTTTGGGAGGGTAAAAGTGACCTTGAGGATGCTCCAAGTCCTGGAAGATCCTCAACATTGAAGACTGACATCCATGTCAATACAACTGAGTCATGTTGCAGGAAGATCGTCATTTGTCATTACCAAAGGTTGCATAGATTATGAATATATCTTATGGATCAGCTGAAGGCATTGTAGAAATGTTCTAGGCTATAGGAAAATTGCAGCAAAGTGGATGCCTCATGTGATCAATGATGAACAGAAGACTCACCACGTGATGGCATGTCAACAATGGAAGGGAAGGCTATCTGGATATTTTGGACAGAGTTATTACATGTGTTGAAGCCTGGTGTCATCATTATGATCCAGAGTCAAAACAGGAAAGTGCTGAATGGAAACATCCTTCTAGTCCAAGACCCAAAAAGGGCCAAAGTTCAACCAAGTGCATGAAAACTCGTGCACCTTGTCTTTTTCAATAAGCAAGGCATTGTATACAATCGCATTGGATAAACAACATACTCTTCTGCTGATTGCTTTGGGAAGTATTGATGGGACCATTAAGGAGGAAAATTGCCAAGAAAAGACCAAATCTGTTCAGATGGGATGGATCCTTCATCAGGATAATGCACCCACTCATCAAGCCATGAAGACTCAAACAATCATGGAATTAGGTATTGAGGTAATGCCACATCCACCTTATTCACTGGACCTAACACTTTGTGACTTTCACCTATTTCCTACAGTGAAAAAAGAACCTCCAAGTTGTCATTTTCATAGTGATCGTGAGTTCAACCTTACAATTTTGGGTATACTCAACAGACTATCCCAAAGGGGCTTTAGGGAATGTTTTGAACAGTGGACAGAATACTGGAACCATTGTATTGTGTCCAAGGGAGAATACTTTGAAGGTTTGTAAAAGAATTTGAATAAAGATGAGCAATACGGGGTGTGATATCAAAAAGTTTCCGGAATGGCTTCACAACAATGCTGATGCTGAGATTTCTTTAATTCTTACCCAGGCTGTACATGCAGCGTTCCTTCCCGATAAAAATGAGAGGTCACGTGACTTTCTGTGACCATGCAGTGACGAGGTAGACGCTCTGAAGTAAACACATATTTTGCATGTGCTGCAGTTTTTCCACGTAGCAAAAATGTCAGATTACGAAGAACAAAGAACGAACATCAAATTTTGCTTTAAACTCTGTAAAATTGCAACAGAAGCCTTTGAAATGTTAACAACAGCTTATGGGGAAGAAGTTATGGGCAAAACTCAAGCATTTGAGTGGTTTTCGAAATTTAAAAGTGGTGTGACATCAGCTAAAGATGCAGATTATTCGGGGCGACCCTGTTCCAGAAAAACTGATGAAAATATCAATCAGGTGAGGGAAATGGTCTTGAATGATAGGCGCATTACAATAAGAGAACTTTCTGACTCATTAGGACTCTCCTTTGGAAGTGTTCAAAGCATTTTGAAAGACAATTTGGACATGAGAAGAATTGCCACCAAGTTTGTGTGCCCCGCCTGCTTTCAAATGACCAAAAGGAAAGCCATGTGATTACCTGCACAGATCTTAAAGAACAGCTACAAAATGACCCACAGTTTATGGAGAAAATTATTACTGGTGATGAAACATGGATTTGTGGGTACGATCAGAAACAAAGCAACAATCTTCACAATGGAAGAGTCCTTCATCTTCACGCCCGGAAAAGGCCACACAAGTTCCATCCAAAGTGAAGTTAATGATGATTGTGTTTTTTGGCATTAAAGGCATTGTACATAAGGAATTTGTGCCACAGGGTCAAACAGTGAATCAAGTGTTCTACAAACAAGTGCTGCAAAGATTAAGGGAGAATGTGCGATGCAAACGGCCAGAGAAATGGAGGAGTGGTGACTGCTTCCTGCATCAAGACAATTCGCCGCATACAAAGCCCTTTCTGTTCGCCAATTTTTGGATAAAAATAGGATGAATACTGTTCCCCATCCCACCTATTCTCCAGATTTGGCACCAGCGGACTTTTTTCTTTTCCCGCGATTTAAAATGCGGCTCTGAGGACACCGTTTTGAGGACATTGATGTCATCCATCGCGAATCGCAGAAGGCTCTGAACATGTTGAAGTGCTTCCAGCAGTGGCAGAAGCGCTGGGACAAGTGTATCAACTCCCAAGGAGACTACTTCGAGGGTGATAGTGCAGATTAGATGAAACAAACTGTTGTGTAGTATTTATGACATCATTCTGGAAACTTTTTGATCACGCCTCATATTTTCCAGCAAAAAAATAATTCCGTTTTTTGACACCTTCTCGTATATCTAGTAAGTACTGACACATTGTCTCATCTTCTTTGGTAAAAACAGAGAGCTAAAATTTTTTTCTTTAAAGTGATTATATAACACATTCACTAGGTTAAGAGGATTCATTTCTATAGGCAGATGCTTGCTTTGGGATGGCCCATACACAACTGACGGTGCCAAGTTCACTGTATACTCTCAGTCAGTGCATGCTCTCTGTCTTTCACCCGCTCCCCAAAACTTCGCGCCAGCAGTTCAAGAGAACTTCCCTCTGATAGGACACTGATGACCCCCACCTAAACATTTTACCATTCTGTAACTGGTTTGTATATGCATGATAGGATATAATATTCGAGGATTTTACATATTTCAGTGTGCTCTTTTGGATGGTGTATAAATCGGTTTGAATTTCTTTTATCATTGATTGATGGTCCCTTGTAAGCAAAACAAAGCAGAAGGCAGATCACACATAAGAAATCTGATGTACTCCTATACAACTTTCTCTACCTGTTACAAAATTGCACACATACCTGTATATATTACAGCATTGAAAAGTAATTCTTCAATTCACATTATGTTAACAATACCGTTTGCGTAGAAATAAATTCAGTTTAATCAATAAAGCCTCATGTGCAGTATGTGGAAACAGTGTTCGTCCAGAAACACAAGGAATAAATTCAGAAGTAATGAGTTCTTGTGAAGGAAAAGAAATAAACTAATTAGAAATTTTCAAGAATCTTCCAACAGATGACAAATGAATGATGCAGTCATAGAATATTTAAGAAATGGATACAAATTATTTATTTGAATGAGCTCTACATTTTCCCTGAAGTGGTTTTTTCCTCTCTCTTATGGTTTCGTAGTTATAGAAAACATGTAATCAAATTACTAATGCCATTTTTGAGAAAAAAATACAGCCTACAGCCCTGACCTGGCTTCCTCAGTCTTCTTTTTGTTTGGGCTATTAAAGGTTGAAAGTATGTAGGAAAAGCATCATTCTTTCATTTGTGTAAATTTCGTGTTTGTAGAATAAATACTTTGTGATAAAAAAAAATGTGGGGCTTTACTTATAGGGTAACCCTTGTAATTGCATACTCACTACCAGTTGGTATTTTTAAATGAGATTCACATATACTTCCAACAAAGTCCACTTTCTGTACTTTGAACAGCAAGAATGATCTGTATTAATATCTTGAGAAGAGGTGTTTAATAAAGTCTTTTCATGAATAGAAATCCATATGTAGTATTACTTTATACTCACATCTAATTTCACACTGGAATGGCTTTCCTTCATTTTAGTTCATTTGCTAGCTACAAAAAATTGAAAATCAAGTAATAGTTTCATAGGAAGTTGAGTATGAAATATAACAATTTAAAATTGAGAATTTTATAGTGATGATAATTGGTTGAAGATGAAGTTAGTCTTAGATTGGATTTTTTAGTATCAAATGCCTGGCCTATGAAGAAAGTAGTAACTGGACTTGAAAGAAATAAGCATTGAACTTGAAAGAGAATGTCTTACACATATATTTATAATGTTGCAATAATTAAGGCTAAGGTCTACTTGCTGCAGAGAAACACAGTTGGAAACTGTTATGTAACATCACCAAAGTAGCTATTGAAGAGGCTATCCTATTCCCCTATCCCCATTTCTTTTTGAAGAGGAGTTAGAGCGAGGTTTTTAAGGTCTTGTTCAAAGTATAACAAATTACAAAATTGTTATTGAGTCTGGTGCTGACAGCGGTAGGAGAAGGTTGTGTGGAGCGAGAGCTGAATAATTGGCGGAGTAGAAGTGAAAACAGGACCGGCAGAAATGAACCAGCAATGGAATCCGAGGAAAATTCAAGACAACTTGAAGTTATGAAGAAGCAGAGAGAAGAGATGATACAGCAGATAATGGATTGCAAGAAAAAAATCGAAGATATAGAGAAAAGATTCGAAGCAGGACAGAGAAGAAAGAACTACGTAATTTTCGGAGTGGCAGAAGAGTACAGAAACCTAGAAGAAGTAGTGTACAGGATCATGGAAGAAGGACTAGGTATAAAAACGTTTGGTTGGGAGACAGAGGACATGTACCAAATCGGAAAAAGAGGAAGAAAGTCTAGACCCATTGTTGTGAGAATAACGACAATAGAAAAAAAAAAGGGAAATTTTAAGGAACACCAGGAGGTTAAGAGGCTCAAAAATCTTTATAGAGCAGGACTATACGAGAGAGAAACAAATTTTGAAAAAAGAATTAATTGCCAGGATGAAAGAAGCAAGAGCAGCTGGGAAAAAGACATTTTTGAAAGGTTTAAAATTATTTGTGGAAGGAGAAGAATGGAGTATGAGTATACGGAGGAATGAACGAGAAAAAATGTGCGAACAACAGCAGAAACAATGGCCCAGGATACATACAAGTCAAAGAACTGAGAGAATAGCTGAGTGGTAGTTTGGAGAAAGGAGTAGAAAACAGCTGATCAAATTACAAACTCGACAGATGCGAGAAACAGTCATGAAAGGAGAAAAAAAGAAAATAGGGAGGAAGAACCAGCAGCCATGGAGGGGGAAGAGGAGCTAACATTGGTAGCAGCAATGGGGCAGGAAGAGATGCAAAGGAGGAGAAGTGGGGAGAAGCCGAGAGAACAGATTACTGAAGAAGCAGCAGCTAGGGAGGGGAGGAAGAGGAGCTAACATTGGTTCCAAAGGCGGGGCAAGAAGAGATGCAAAGAAGGAGAAGTGAGGAGAAGCCGAGAGAACAGATGATTAACACTGCAACAAGAAATGCGGAGGCGGTGGAGGGAGTGATATAAGTGAGAACTGGGGAAGTAATAAGAATGAGAATGGTTAGTGAAGCGGAAGAAATTGCAAGAAGGGGGGAAGGGTATAAAATAATAGATTTGAGAGAAGGGAGGGTAATGCTACAAGGGGAGGAAAGTGTCGACCATGTATTCAGGTGTACTAGACTTAGAAAAGCAATGGAGAAAATTATGTATCAGGATAAAACAAAGAACAAATAGGGAAATGGAGTAAATTGACGCGCAATAAGAAAATAGGATTAAGACAGGGATGTAAACTAAGTTCAAAATTATTAACCTATTCATAGATGATATATTAGGAGTAAAAATAAGAAATTAGCATTGCCCAGTAATAAGAGATAAGGAGATTCCAGTTTCAGGTTCATTATACGCAGATGATTTTATGGCACCATATTGATAATAGGGTTACAAAAGCAATAAATGAAATTCAAGAATGTGTGAAAAATGGGGAATTAAGGTAAATATAAATAAGTACTAAGTGATAAATGGAGGAAAGAAAAAAACTGGTATCTAGGTGGTCAAGACCTGGAGGTAGTCAAAGAATATGACTATTTAGGAGTAAGGTTGAGTAATAGTGGGGAAATTAGAGATGAAGTAGGAAAATTGACCAAAAGTATATAAGGTTATAAAGAATTAATTGGACTAAATTTGGTTAGATGTAGGAAAATGAAGGAAGGTAAATCTTAAAGATATGACTTAACTCAAAAAGGTTCTAAGAAGCAAAATCAAGGACAAGGGAGAATATTAAGGAAGGTAAAGAAAAGAAAAAACAAATGGTATAGAAAAGTAAGAGAAGCAAGGGCCGCTCAGTGAGTGAAAAGGCCAGGGAGCCAAGCAATCTGAGTGGCCCAATAAGAAAACAAACACCAGACATATTGTACAATAGATGTAGTGGTAGAATGATATATGAATATACATTGTATGTATTGTAAACTGAACTGTAGAACAAATTGTACAATAAATCATTCATTCATTCAAAAATGTTATTAATCAATGTTTCAGTTGCAGCAACGGCCAGGTTTCAACCCACCACCTGCAATTGGTACATCTCCTGGACCAAACATGATGCCTCGACCACAGCAACAAGCTCCTTACACTCCAATGCGACAAGGGCCCATAAATCCTCCAACTTCTGCAAAACGTCCTGCTGATTCAAGACCTCCACCTCCACAACAGAAGAAGTTAGTGATAAGTACTACTTCTCAGTAAGAGTTAAGAGAAAAGCTATTTTTATCACCACCTAATTCAAACTAAGCAAAGCCCCCATACTATATGCACAGTTCCGTATTTTGACTTGTCCAGAGAAATGCTTTTGAGACTCCCAAATGTCCCATATTTTGTAAGTTTGATCACATGAAATCAAAATTTAGTGTAATAAATTGGATATAAAAGTGGATTACAGCAATATCAGCTTGCTGTAATTAATAAAATGGCTAGATTGGCTAACTTGGTGTTTGCTATTGTTCTGCCAGTAGGATATAATTACAGTAGAATCTCGTTAGTACGTTTTTGCAGGGACCTAAGAATTTGGACGTCATAGGCGGGAAAACGTGTTAACGAAAATGCAAAATTTGCAATTTAAGAACATAGGTAATAAAAATCTAATAATTACTACGTCTCCATGGGCAATTTAAATCGATTTTGAGTACAATTTCATACTGAATATGATCTGCGTTTCCATGTTAAATTCAATATGTTTAAATGGATTTGGATACACAAAGCCTGAAAATAAATAATTCAAGCTTTTATTTTGGTCAACTTGGATATTTTAGGTTATGAATGTTTTTGAGAAAATAAATTGCGAATTGTGGAAGCGGCAATAGTGGTTTTGCTGTGTGTTTTATTACACACATGATAACAATTTCTGCTAAAAAAGAAAAAATTATGAGCGTGCATCGTGTTACGAGTACAATAGACGATATTATCTTTGGTGTATACAAGATGATTTGAATATGGAGGTGTTTCCATGCAACAAATTTCGTTCCGGTCCTCTTCTGATCCTATTTTCCAAGAGAAAAGTTTTGTTTTAGTATTTTTGCTTTCTTTAAAAGCACTTTCAATCAATTTAGGTTTGCTAACAATCGTGTTTAAGGTTGACGGAGGAATGTTTAACTTCCGCACTATATCGACATGTTTTATACTTGGATTGTGATTACATCAAGGATTTTCAGTTTTTCACTGTTGGTTATTTACCTACTACACTTTCTTTTTTTCATTGTAAATGAAAAGTTAAAATACAATCTACGGTTGTTTGGTCATCACTCAACATTAGAAACTATCGTTAGCTTTTACCACATTTACCATGCCAAGGTAAAGCATTCTCTATCCCGCCCACAGAAATCGTGTCACACAAATATTTAAATGCATGTATGTGATTGGCTGCTGATTTCCACCCCGTGACCAAGGATTGACCAAAGTAGCAAATGAGGACGTCAAACTATGAATGTGTTAAACGCCTACTCCCACTGTGCCGATCAAGGATTGGCCAAAACAGCGAATGAGGACGTCAAACTTCAAACGTAGTAAGCGGGACCGGGAAAACGCACTAAGCAAACATTATTTACTATATTTGGTGATTTGGTACCGGGACTTTTATAATTAAACGTATTACATGGGAAAACATGTTAATGAGGAACGTGCTAACGAGATTCCAATGTATATTGTTTGGCGCTCTGATACATGGCAAGTGGCTCTGTCTTTCCGAGGAAGAAAGTAGCAATCAACTCTTAACATCTTGAGAATGATATGATGTATTGTGAACCATTTTAGAAATTAGAAAGTATCCAAGTCAGAATGCCAAAATGGCAATATGTTTTCAATAAAGATCTTCAGAAAATGGAAGTAACCTATACTCCCGCTGCTGTATCTTTGCGCTTGACAGTTCGTGTGGCTTCGCATAAGGTTGGCTACATTGCAGTTGCGACATTGCCAGAGTGGCTAGTAAACAACAACAGCTGATTGTTATCCTTTCTATTGTGTCTAAGCAGCATACAAAAAGTGTATGCAAGTAGCGAACGTCAATGAATAATAACTATTTCGTATTATTGTTAATTGAAAATAAGCGATATAAGCAGCTTTGGTATGGTCGGATACTCCTTTCTATGATAATAGGCATAAATGTGTCTATGTATGGCATCTAATTGGAAAGCATCAAGATTTGTGACTGGACGAGGCTGCTTTCTTTTCTTCCCTGGAGTTGATAGAAATACCTGTTGCGTTCCAGATGGTTCAGGAATTTTGCCCTCTTTCTCTTGGAGTTTCACTCCCTTGTGTATAACAGTTCTCGTGCTTAGCCCAAGAGCTGCTGCAGTTCGCTGTACGGCTTTATCAGCAGGAATAGAGGGATTGCCATTAAGCTTCACGTACTCCTTTTCCTGTTCAAAGAATTCCTGGGTTCTCCTTAAAATGTTCCAATGCCTGACTATTAAGTGGCACACCTTGGCGCAAAGGATTTTCACTTCGTGAATCATCACTCGGCGATCGGCGTCATTTTTCAGACATTGTCGCACTTAATTTTTGTTTAAATAAATAATATGAATGAAATATATATAAAATGGATAAATATATATGTATAAACGAACAATAACAAAACTATCAAACAATAACCACAAATATAAATAACAATGAACAATATGTAGCTTGCAAAGAACAACTCAACGCTCATGCTAGAGATTCACAAACTAAAGTACGTGGTTGGGAATAGTTATATCCGGCAACAGAGTCGATTCTAGTTCCGGTTCCGCTTTGTCATCGGCCATCCGGAATGCTGCCTTGTGATTGGCTTAGGAAGTCAAACGGTTGAAGCTTTTCATCTGTGTTTTTGCGAGTGTACCAACTTAAATGCTAGCTGTCAAGTGCAAGGTTACAGCGGTGGGGGTATAGTGATTGAAAGTCTTTGGCAGGGTCTCATGGTTGTAATGCATGTACTTAGTAATTTTTTTTTTTTTTTTTTTTTTTTTTTTTTTTTTTTTTTTGTGTGAAACCGGTATTCTGTGTCAAAGACGATCAAAAAAAATTATGATGTTTTAATGCATGGTATGTAGTGCAGAGTTTTCTGTAGTACATGTGCAAGAGTGACATTGAGCAGCATTTGATAAGAGAGATGTATAAAATCTGTGGTCCCCTCAGCAATCCATTTCAGAATATGATTTTTTTTTTTTTTTTGGGCTAAGCTACTCCCACAGATGGCCCTTCATCCAGCAGCACTGGAACAGACAACGGTATTCCACAGTTTCTAAAAATATCAGTTTTAGATCCAATGGCTACATATCAAAATTAATGCAAGTGTTTTAATGGACATATGCATGTGGTCTTACAAAGCTGGGGGTTATCATTATTAATGTGCTTACCCTTTACCCCCCCCCCCCCCAAAAAAAAAAGGTTTTAAGTGAACCTAATTTTGTCCCTGTTTTGACAGACTCATCAAATCACAGGAACATAAAGATATTTTCAATAATTGTTAGGTGCTTTCTGCCCCTTTGTGACACTCAAGTAAAACTTTTGGATTAAAGGTGCAGCTTGGTGAAACTTCATATATTGTTACAACATACCTAATTGATACAAAATCAAAATGCACTATCTACAAGATAAAGCAACAGCTTTCTGTCGGGACAACACAAATATGAATTTCAGAGGGATAGCTCACTAAGAGAAAAATAATGTTTACAAGATTTATCAAATTTTCTTAAAGAAATTATTCAATTACGGCATCTGAGGTACAGCTTGTAATTGGTAGGCAAACCTGTGTTTCCTTTTTTAAACTTTCAAAGTTATGATACTTTTTTGAATTCTGGTATCCAAACTGATATACCAATATAACGTGAGTGTGTGTATTAGATTTTCATTCAGAATGCGTGAGTTTTGCCCAAGTAGTCAGAAAAACATAGTATAAATACAGATGCACGGGAAGTTGGAAATCATTAGCTTTGCTTCTTTGGTAAAATTGATCATTCTGAGAGGGTTTGCACACCAGTGATTTGATTTGAGTTCAGTTCAAATAGTGCTGAGGGGCTAGAGCATTTCGTTCTACCGTATTTGTGGTTCAGTCAGTAGCCGCAAGTGAGTAAATGCAATGTTTTGCAGTTTTGGTTTTCCTTTTTCTTTTTTCTTTCTTTTTTTCACTTATTCTTATGGTGCACAAGTTGTGATAGTTTAAACTTTGAAAGCTAGACAGGAAAGCTACAGGCAATGACTTTTCTGAAGATAGAACGAAAGCTACCTAAATTCCAATAGTGGTAATGGAGCAAGCAATTGACGGGCATGATAGCTGCATAGGTTCTTCAAATGAAAGAAGTATAATTTTCCTGAAAGGTTCATCCATGCTTTGTAACCTACTAGAAACTAAACTTAGTATTTCATAAAATAAGTGCTGTTTATAAAAGAAAAGAAATAAAAAATTATATGCACATTACAGGCAGGAACCAATACTACATCTCATTGTAATTTAAAACCAGCACTTTACCAACTGAGCTACAAAGAGCATCCGTCTTCTGAACGCATGTAATGTGAATGTTTCTGCATGCATGTAGTGCTACAGAGTTAATTGAGCATGTGCAAATGCCTAGCGCATTGCACCTGAGTGGCTAATCAGCCATTATCTGCTCTGTATATAAAATACAGCAGACTGGTCACAGTTGCTCAGAAATATGAATAATGCATTTTCATTTGCTGAGCTTGCTGATATGCATTTGATTTATGGGGAAATTAGAGGACATGCTTCTGTAGCTGCACAATGCAGACATAATCCTTACAGCTCAACCTTCCAAAATGTTCATCAGTGTTTATGGAAAACTGAATCTTGATAGTGCACAGAGATGTGTTGCAAAACGAAGGCGTTTTACTTCAGCCTTTGAAGAAGAGATGCTTACCAGAGTTTGGACAGAACCTTCCACCAGCACCCGTGTAATTGCAAAGGCTATAGATACAGATAAATCCAGTGTTCAAGAGGTCCTACAAGAAGAATGATTCTACCCCAATCATCTGCTTAAGATACAGGCATTGGTTTTGCCTGTATCTTAAGATTTTGGTTTCAGGCTAAAGTTCTGCAGGTGGATCTTACAGCAGCAGAATGAACAGTCTGACTTCTCCTCTGCTCTCTTCACTGATGAGGACATGTTCACAAGAAATAGCCTAATTGTGAACCTTAGGAATAGTCATGTATGGTGGTATGAGCAGCTAAATGCGTGTTGGAATCTGGTTATCAACACTGATTCAGCTTCAGCATGTGGGTGGGCATCATGTCGAATCAAATAATTGGACTGTATCTACATCCTACATGGTTAAATGAGCATGTTTGTCTTCACTCCACCTGCGTTTTGCCTGTGGCTTTGGAAAAGACTCTGAACATCCAATGTTAGAAGTGGTTGCTGCATGTTGGAACTACTCCCCATTTCAATGTGAAAGTACGAGATCATCTCAATGGATGCATCCTGGGCAGTGGATGGAAGAGGAGATGTCCCCTAGATGTTTTATGGGAACATCTTAAGAGCCTCGTGTACAAATCATCAATTGACCTGATGAGCCGTTACTAGCATGGGTCTTGGCTGCTTGTGATCAGGTTTGTAACACTCCAGACATTTATGAAAGGTTGTGAGGTTCATTTCTTCACAAGTGCTCTAGCTAATGGTCACTATCATGAATCATTAGCTAGGTATGTTGCAGACCACCACATCAAATAATTCCTCTGTTAGATCTTTTGCACTTAAAATGCATTTTTGTGTTAGTCCTCCAAGAATTAGAAAGTTAGGAAAATATATGAAGGCATAAAATTTTGTATAGGAAGTGATTGAAACAGAATTATGGAGATGACTGAGCAAACATTAAGTTTTAAAACAAGAATGCAAACTAAGTCCCAGCTTGTTTAATTTATTTATAGATGATATAATAGAGTTAGAGAAAATAATGGACACTGCCCTATATTAATGAACAAGGAGATAGCGGACTTGCTGTATGCAGATGATCTAATGGTAGGGGCTATAACTTTATTGAAATACAGAAATGTTGAACAGAATGGGGAAT
The DNA here is from genome assembly GCA_030765065.1 of Deroplatys truncata. NCBI lineage: Eukaryota > Metazoa > Arthropoda > Insecta > Mantodea > Mantidae > Deroplatys > Deroplatys truncata. Next base: position 216,185,461 of record CM060978.1, read on the forward strand.
TTGAGTTAATGTAAATAAATAAAAAGTTAGATTTCAAAAAAGGAAATCAACTAAGAGAAGATGAACAATGGGAACTGAATGGACAACATTTACAGGTAGTATAGGAGTAAGATTAAGTAATAGTTGTGGTTTGGAAGCACATGGGAGGAAAGTGATGGCTAAAAAATAATATTTAATGAGTACTACAATATATAAGTGAATTTCTTGTGGTTAGAGAAGATTGTGTTAGTCTTTGTATCCCTGCGCTAATTGTGCTGTAGTATAACCTCCTGTGGGAAAAGTAGTCAAGATGCAACATAGTCAATTTGCTCTGTGGACTTATGTTATATAGCAAGTTTTGTAACAATTAATTATTTATGAATAAAAAGGTTACATACTTATACACAAAATATTTAAAGTATGCTATTTTTTGGCTTTAGCGTAGCCTATTGTGCATTGTTAAACTCAACTAGCTTCCAAAAAGAAAAGAAAAAGAAAAAAGAAAGGAAAATTTTGCTTATTTATTGTTTTGTACATATGTAGACAAATTTATCTAATAACACTGGATCCTGAAGAAAGATTTAGACCTGTAAGTCTCCAGCTTAATTTAATCAATTTAGCTTCACCCTTTGGAATGTAGATAGTAATACAATTTAAGTAGGTTTTTTTAAATACAATTTAAGTACGTTATTTAGAAGTTGAAGATATTAATATGCCTCCTTCCTAAGAAAATGCATTGTAGGACATAAAGCTCTGAGCCATTCTATAACTTAAGAATACGCAGATATCACTTTGCTCCTCTGAAGAGCCATAATTGAAAACATCTGATCCCTATTTGTAATGCAGAGAAAAATATTAGTAAGGAATGAGCAATTTCATCAGAAAGAAAACAGATTAATCTGGATATCTGAATCTTAATTTTCAGTGAGTTTTCACATTCTACTAGCAAGAAGAAAAAGAAGCTTGCAGACAAAATACTGCCACAAAAAGTGCGAGATCTAGTTCCTGAATCTCAAGCTTACATGGATCTACTTGCATTTGAAAGAAAATTGGATTCAACCATAATGAGAAAAAGACTGGATATTCAGGTAAGTAGTGGCATACATTGTCTTCTGCATTTTTTTGTTTTTGACTTAGTGTTACCTGCCAAGTTAACTAGAAGAACATGTTTAAGGACTGGTCCACAACAAATGGTAATAGGAGTCTAAATGAGAACACAGACTGAAAGACATGAGCTCTAAGGGATTTTAATTCACAATAAACCAAATAAAACCTAGAGCTCATAAAGAAAGTGGACTGTACCCCACATGTTGTAGCAAGTCAATGGAAAATTTTAATTCTTTTGGTACATCAAAATTAATATAACATTTCTTTTTAAAAATAATAAAGAGAAGAATGCTTGCATGTCGAATGTATTAGTAAAACATGTTGAAGATGAATTCTGAGTGACCTCCTTTAAGAGGCCTGCACATAAGCTTTAGGAACCCTTTGTCCTCTTATCCTGGGCATTACTCAAGTCCAATGGTCTGAATAAAACGGACCAAGTCCTTGATATCTGCCCCTCTTATCTCACCAGGTTCCAAAAAGGACACTAGGGAAACATATCTATACATAGTGAACTTCACATTCACATAGTATATGCTGTGACATCTCAAACTCCCCCACAAATTTCCGACACAAAGGGTCTTGTGTAAGCCCCATTATGTATAAATGTCTGCGCAAAGTGTTGTGGCCTGTAAGATAGCCCACAACTCCTCTGAGCTTGGATCTAGTCAAATTCAGGATGAACTCACTCACTTTCCAATCAGGCCCCGATATAAAGGCATGGGCTTGCCTGGCAGAGTTTGCTTACTCCAGATTTCAAGATTAGCTCTTGCCATAAGCTGGGTTACCTCATACTCGACAGTTCTAGATGATACCCTTCAGGCCCAATAAAATCAAGCCCTGATCCCCTCTTTGCAGGAATGTCTGCCATGCCCAGGATCTCAAAGAAGTGTAAAACTGGCACAGAGTCTATCCAACATCCTCTGCATTGCCATACCAATCTGGATGTAGTTTTGACCATCTTAAGGGCTTTCAAAGCTGCCTTGCTATCTGAGCAGACGTACACATCCACTCGTCTGCATGACTGCAGTAGCAACACAGAAAAAATTTATTTTGCTCATTGGAACAGAATTTGTTTATAGCTGGCCATATATACAGTAGAATCTCGTTAGTACGTTTTTGCAGGGACCTAAGGATTTGGACGTCATAGGCGGGAAAACGTGTTAACGAAAATGCAAAATCTGCAATTTAAGAACATAGGTAATAAACATTTCATTATTCATGAGGTAATTTTAAGTTCTAGAAATTTGATTTTGTTACTAATTTTTGATCACAAGAAATTTATGATTACTGAAGTAGAATTTATTAAGTAACTTTGTTAATACATGAGTTTATGCTTTTCAGGAAGCTCTTAAAAGGCCAATGAAACAAAAAAGAAAGCTCAGAATCTTTATTTCAAACACCTTCTATCCTGCAAAGGAACCGGCTGAGGGAGAAGAAGGGAGTGTTGCATCGTGGGAATTGAGAGTTGAAGGAAGATTACTGGAAGATAGCAAAAATGATCCTAACAAGGTGAATGGAAAATTGTTATTAAATTGTGTGCTATATCAGGAATTTGGAATATGAAGCATGTAACTTTTAGTCCTTTGTAGACTTTGTACAATGTTTCTTTATAGGGTTTAGGTTTATTGGGTTGCCACCTTTTATTTTAATACGAGTTTGCAGCATTAAAACCCTATATTTGTTTCTGTCATAGCCAGCATCCACTAAACATTGATTCAACACAACCGTGCATAATGTTGCTTGTCATGGCATACTACTTATATCAATAAAGATTTTTTTTTTTAAATCATTAATTTTATAGCTCCATTTAATTGTTTAATGGTTTACCTATAGGGGATTATTACATGATTTAGATAACCAGAAATGATCAGCTACAGCTGATTTGTCAATGTGCTATTTAATTCTGTTTTATAGGTTATGGTTCATTTTTCCAATGTTTGATCAGAATCCATATAGTTTATTTGATAAATACCAGATTTTTTCATTTTTAAAATTTTATTTTTTCAGAAATTTATAAGATATTTATCAATTATAATGCATGTTCTTTAGAAATATCAGTTCTTGTATTTATTAAGTTGATATTAAAACTACTTATTGTAGGTTTAATAAACGTATGTATTCCTTAATGAGACTTCATTGCTAAATTTCTTAGCATGAGCAACAACAAAACATTTATGATGAAGTATTGATTTTGAGGTACCAGTAAAGGGGCAGTAACAAACTTATATAAACTTGATTTTTGCGACACTAACTTTGCTTACTTGTTCAACATTAGGATATGTTTTGAGGACAGTTGCTCTTATCATCAGCTTTAGAACAACTGGCAGGAACTGTTCCAGCCACTTCTGCTTCTTTTTGGAGACATCTGGTGGTGTGATGAATCTGCTGAGTCAGTGCTAGAATGTTGAAATTTATAACTCTTTATCTGTGTTTTATAATATAAATGTTTTCCCAGATTGAAAGTAGTTCTGCATTTTGGAGGGATTTTAAATAATCTTGCTTCTTGTTTCATCTTATTTGATTTGATTTCATCTCATCTGATTTAAAATCTTGAGTTTTTATTTATGGAGCTCTTTAACTACTTGGTTCTTAGCGTCCCATTCTATTCTGGTTGTGAAGACTGGAAATTTTGCCTAGAGGCCTCTCTATCAGGCTTGAGGTTCTTTTACATGCTGTAAATCTACGACATGGCACCACTAGCTTTACTCCCCTTCCGAAGGAAGCCATGCTAAGGGTTTTTACACCTGAAAAAATCTGTCACCCTCGGTCGGGTTTGAACCCACGACCTCGGGAACTGGAGGCTAGCATGACACTCCTAGACCACTGAGGACAACTTTTCATGCCATGGTTATATGTCCAGAAATATGTGACAACTGACAATTTGTCTGTTTTAGCTTGTGTTTTGTTGTCATTTCCAAATTTCTTTTCGTTTTTCCTGTATATATCCTGGTCACTATCTGAGTATTTGATGGATATATGCTGGATTTTTTTATGTTGTGGTATTTTGTCCTTTGAAGATACATTTAGTAGATTTCTTAAATTGTACTTTCTGTGTGGGGCCATGATTATGGAATGCTCCTTAAATATTTTGCTGAACCTAATGTGTGTTTATGGGTGATATGTAGATTTGCTGTATTTGCTTTTTTCTTGGTTAACTTCAAGTTTGGAGGTTTCTTATATGTCTTTTGATCTTTGTGTTCATTGAGTCTATGGTGAAAACATTTTGTAATGCTATGCTTTTGATCTGTTGAGCTCTTTCTTGCAGTCTTTGCTTAATGGAACCTTAAGGAGTCTATGTATCATGCTATTGAAAACTGTTGATGTATGGCGTTGAAGTTGTCTTTTTAATGTAATTATTTATGTGGATAGACTTGCATAATATGGTAAAGCTGAATTTCCCATTTTTACTTTTTGTGCGTGCGTGCGTGCGTGCGTGTTTTTTTTCAGTATCTTCCAAAGATGCGACACAAAGATTTTCAAGAAAATCTCCCCCACCCCAACTACTGTTTACATAGAACATTTTTCAAATTTTTTTATTTTCTCAAAATGGCTCTGACATTTTTTATTAAAATACCTTGTATTAAAGACATTTTTATGATGAATAAAATGTATACCTTGAATTTTCTGGGAAGTCTGTAGAATCCTTTTTATTCAGAAGGAATTCTGTATAATATTATAAGCTGGTGTACGTTAATTTGATATACAAAAGTGTACTATACAAAAAATGAAGGTCTCTCTTTAAAACACACAATTTATTTCAAATAATTACTTTTTTATGCCACAAACCATTTCTGAGATATTTGTTTTCAATTGTCCAAAATGCTCAATACTTTGTCATTTATTTAATGTCCTGTTGATTTTCAGTTGTTCCTTGTGATTGCATGGAAAGAGTATGGAATTTTAGGGCCAGCATATAGCATCCAGTTCTTAAACATTTGATTATTGCTCTTCTCTTTGTATCTATAATGAAATGTGTAATGTAGCTTTCTGCAAATGTTTATCTCGATTGAAATGAAGTAGGCAGAAAAATAAGCTTTCGTAAGAATATTCTGTATACCAACTAATAAATGATAGATAGAGGAGGGTAGAGAAAGTCATGTGAATGTAACACATCAAATTTTTTTTCTTTGAAAATTCAACTCCAGCTGGGGTAGGTAACCATATGTCTTGATCTTTGTTGTAAATTTAATGGATTTTTTTCCTGCATATTTAGTAGTTTCAATGCATCTTCTGTAAAACTGTTAGGGATGATAGCAATCACATCATCCATGTATTGGTACCAGGTTTCCAAAATTTTCGGGATGCCTTTCTTCATATGCATTTCAATAAAAAGCATAAATAGTTTGGCTAGGAATGGAGAGAGGGGATTGCCCATAGATATTCTCAAAACCTGCTGGTAGATAATATTGTTGAAGGTGAAATACTTCTGTTGGATGGGCAACTTTGTTAATGAAACTAGGTCATCTACTTCATTTATTTTCAGTTCAGTGGGTATCAACCATTTTTCAATGAATGTGGTTTATATAATTTCAAATTTTTCTTTGTTGGATAATCTTGGATAAAGAGTTTGAGATGACTAAACACTCATGCTATTTCGCTTTACTGCAGAAGCATGCATCTGTTACTAAATACATATTTGTTTGCTGTTTTTAAAATTTGTGGGAGATAATGCCAGGAAATGTTTTGATTGATGATAATGTTAAACTCAAGGTTTATTCATCTTTAATAGTGAATGTTCGACTCAAACAATTAAAAGTGTATTTAATAAGATCACATAATTAGGACTTACTTGGGCCTTATTTCACTCTTACATCACAAAAATGAGCAACATCAGAAAATGCGTCCAATTCAGAAAGCTTTGAAAGCATTTGTTGATGCTGTGTTACCAATATACAATTTAATATCTACATTAATTTTAAGAAATGCAGTACACAAGAAGATGTGCATATGAGCCTTAAAATTGAGTTTTATTTATGGATGCTCTTCAACTGCTATAGTCCTTAGCATCCTATTCTATTTTGGGCGTGAAAGACCGGTAATTTTGCTCAGAGGCCTCTTTATCAGGCTTGAGGTTCTTTTATGTGCTGTAAATCTATGACAGGGAACCACCGGCTTTACTTCCCTTCTGAAGGAAGCCATGCTAAGGATTTATACACCCGAAAAAATCCATCGCCCTCTGCGATCTCGGGAGCATATGAGTCTGGTTGTGTGCTCTAATGGCTGAATGGATAAATGCACATGTCTGGCATTTATAATTGTCTATGTGCAAAACCTTGTATACCACTTTTTGTTTTGGCAGGGCAAGTAAAAATAAATGTTTAGTGTACAGCAGTGTATTTACTTTCAAAAACAAGATATATTTGAATAATAGGGCGTTAAAGCTTCATTTACACATCTAATATTAAGTTAATTTATTCCCACAATCTTGAGAAAAATTTGACATACTTGGAAGTAGACAGAGGGAGAAGGCAAGTGCAGATTCTAGCAACAGTGTTTCTCTTTCTTTATCATCTATCACTTGGCCACCAGCTACAGGATGAAGAGCAAATACTAAGATGGGCTGAGATATTAACTGCATGTGCCCATTGCAAGCAGTATAGAAATATCTACTGGTTATTTGTAGTTTTATTTATACTCTAAAATAAAGCTCTTGAAAACAATCTGCAATAACAGATAACTTCATAGGAACTAACAAATAATGATGTTGATGATGATATAAATGAATAGAAAGAATAACCTATCTTGGGTTCAGTTCTCCAAAATTTATGTCTTTATAAAAAGGTCTGCTGCAATAAATTTGTAAAATCTCTTTGTGTGATGATGAAGTTTAGGGAGAATAGCCTGTTATGTTTTGTAAAGAGCAAGAATATCTATCAAAATAATTTTGAAATTTTTTACAGTGGGGGGGGGGAATAATAATTATAATAACAATAATCATTTAGGAATTATCTACTGTACAGTAGGTTTCATACAATTCATTCATAATTTTATTTCTCCATGAATTCTTGTCCTCTGCAGCTTCAACTGTTAGTCCTCTAGGTGCCATACTTCTTCAGACCATCCATCGTTCTCTTGGCCTTCCCTGTCCTTTGTTTCCTTCAGCTCCCTGTTCTCTCTCTTCCAATTCTTTTTACGTGGTTGAGCCATTTTAATTTTCCCTCTTCTATTATTTCCAATCCCATTTTTTGTAAATCCCATTATTTCCCATTTTTTTGTATTTCTAATTTTATCCCTTCTTGAGATTCAAGAAGCCCTTCACCAAAACTTCATCTCTGTTAATAATTTTCTTTCTTGTTACCTGTTCGTTGTCCACGTTTCTGCTCCATAGAGTAATACACTTTGTGCTGTTGAATTATAAATGAGCTTTTTAGTTTTATTTAAACTGTTTCTGCTCCGTGAATAATAAATGGATAGGAATAGCTTGTTCTGGATTTGATTCTTTGAAATTTACACTTTTGTAATCAGGTCTGCCACAACAGGTATGCCACTTATGGCTTGACATTTTTGCAATAACTGAAGATGCACAAATGACAGACAGCTTATTACTCTATTGTCCATTGTTACCCCTTCCTTTCCAACTTACTCCCTTATGTTCATTGTCCATATAACTCTCCACCTAACTACACAGAGGACATTGTTAGCAACTTCAGCTATCATGGCTCCAGAGACAGGAGTGTTTTTTGATTTGGTTTGTTTATTTAACAGAATGTATTAATTTAATGTCTATTTTTAAAACAAAGAAGAGTGCTTCAGTTTAAAAAACAAATAGAACACTTATGGTTAGGATTTTAACTTCTGTAGCTCTCACTGACATTGTGGACTCTGTATTACTGATGATGGAGTGAACCTAAGAGCTAGTGTGGAGATGTCCCAATGTTACTGAAACATAGAGCCAACTAGAACTGAAACAAATGTACATTTTGTGTGTCTAATCAATTTTTTGTCCAAGGTTACACACAAGTTACTACTGTCCATTCCAAACCAGAGTGCCTTTCACTGAAAACAAACTCTTTGTATTATCTGCGCGAAAGTAGTTCGCAATCCCCGCCCATAATGGCTGCTTGTTTCCCTCCCACGTGCTTGTTGAACACTATTTAATCTATAAAAAGGCACCCTACGTGAGAATCATAGTTCAAAATGCAACCTGAGGTAACAATTGATTTTATAAGTATGCGGCAATGAACATTTTACTTACGTTAATCACAATCCTCGGGTAAAAGTGCAACACCCAAATCCGAATCCTCTGAAGATGACTCAGCTGCCATATCAGAATCAGAACTACTCTCCAAAATAATGACAAGCTTATCCACAATTCCACAGCACTGTCGTACTTAAAACAAGTTCCCACATTTTATCCTCTTCTATGTTCTGTTATGTCTGTTTATATTCCCTGCTCGCTTTGGTTACCTTCTCACTGAAATGCCTGTAAAATCCGATATTAGTTTCGTAATATGCAATAATGCAAGTGTCGGGTATTTTTGTAATGGTGAGTTGGATATATGAAGTATTGTTTGTTTTTAGCCACTTTTTAACTGTTTCCCGCTTCTGTGTTTGAACAGTTTATTCGCACTACACGCACCTTCCTCTGCCATGTGAGCTCAAATACCAACTGACTAAATCACAAGATTTGATCTGAGCTGAGTATATATGTGTTAGTGTATTATGTTTGCTTATCATATATCCTGTGTTACACAAAGTTTATTCGGTACTCAGATAGCACCTCTGGGAATTCATTGCTGCATTTCTTGTATATGTAAGAGAGTGGCAGTCGTGCATGTCGGTTGGTATTAACAAGCAAGAAGCTCTCTGCGTTAGCACAATAGCAGGCGAAAATCATATTTTGTAATCTCTTAACAGCTAGTATATATGCATTACCTTTAACGATGAGTTCTTATGATAACAGCAATAAAATGTGTAGTTCTATACCTTTCTTGCTCTAATATTTCATAATATAATACATGTATTAAGGAACTACTTACGTTGGCGTAAGAGTATATTCTTGGGTTCGTGACAAGCCGAAGCACGTGCTTCTGTTTACATCAGAGGGAACTCTGGTTTGGAATGGACAATAGTTAAAGCTTTCTTTACTGTCACCCATGAAATATATTAAATGGAAAATAAAACACTAACTTTGGTTATTGGATATACTCAGAACACTTTTGGCGTACAATTAAATCACTTTGTGTTTTTGCAGGTTAAAAGGAAATTTTCTTCATTTTTCAAGAGCTTGGTCATTGAATTGGACAAAGATCTGTATGGGCCAGATAACCATCTAGTGGAGTGGCATAGAACTCCAACTACACAAGAAACAGATGGCTTCCAGGTTTGTTACTTATAGCACTTTCTTCCTGAAGTATTTCTATAGATGGACAGATTGAAAGATTTTTTTATAGGCAGGTGTATGAAATGGACGTTTTTATAGATATTAAATTTCACTTGTATTTCAGTATATGAAAGGTCCAGGAAAAAAAGCAGGTAAGTCAATTTTTTCAAGAAACCCAGAAAATGAATTTGTAATTATAAAACGCAATGGGTGATTCCTATACAAATTACTTATTTCAAACAAAGTGAAATATGAAGTTTCAGATGTAGTGAACCAAATAAAATGTTGTTTAATGTCTCTTATATCAATAATATCATACAAAACAAAAAAGTTCACTCAAACAGCACTTTTTTCAGGAAACAAACCAGGCAAGTCACCTGAAACAGAAAGAGAACCAGGCATGTCAGCTATCCGAGATTTTGTTTGTAATTAAGATTGGATTACCATCATGTAAATACTATTTATTATTATTATTATTATTATTATTATTATTATTATTATTATTATTATTATTATTATTATTACAACTGTGGCTTTGGTTACCTCAGTTATCTCACAGGTTATCAGTTATGTGCTAATCCTTGGAAAAATATTTCACTGCTGGTTGACCAAGAATTTCATGAGACTCATTATATCTTGGTACTTAGCTTTGGAAATATGTAGAAGATCTGCATACAATACAAAAATTTGTTACATGTATTGCATATAAACAATTTTATCAGAAAATTTGAAGGATAGGATAATATTTCTACTAAAATTACCTGAATAGGCTAAAGAAGGTAGCTCAAATTCTCCTGACCTCTGTGTTGAAGCACCTTTGTCAGGCTTTCTTATGATACCATCGCTCCGTTATATGTAGCTCTCCAGTTCAGTAGACGTGGGTGGAAGGATGAGGCCCCAATTTCCTTCAAGGGCTGGGGGTCTTAAACTGACATTTCAGTACATATTTTTGATCTTAAAATGTTTCCAATCATTCACTATTTCCTGACATTCATAACAATGAAAGGCAATGGTTTGCTTCTTGAATTTGCAATCATTCTTTTGAACTCCTCTGAGATTTCCATCCTTTGTTTCAAATTCCAAAGACCAACGTTCTTATCACATTCTATGTATGAATGACTTCGTTTTGGAAATGTGGTCCTGATGTTTGTCAAGCCATGGATGATATTATGAACCACGTAATACATGAAGCGAAATACAGTGAAATTTTTGTTTTGCCCTCCAGCAGAGTTACAAAACACTTGAAGCTCTTCAACCTCGTCATCAAGATAGTTCATAATGAAATGAAATGGAAACGAGGCTACCTCGTTGGGACCTGTCTTTCCAATACCCTTGTGATACACATAGAAAGCTGTCTGGCCTCTAGAGAGATGTGGATTTTGAATGAATGCATTGATAGCTGATGCTTATAGTACATGTCATTGGTACTTATATTCGGTATTGGGACATTTTTAGCAAAATCCAACAAAATTAACAAAAGTAAATGGCGGATAGGTCGTTCTGCTGTCTGTTGGCGGGCAGATGACTTACCTGGTTCTTTTGTTGGAACAGTTGACTTGCCTGCTTCTTTTCCTGTACGCCAAAACTTAAACGGCAAACAAATCCATGACTAATCAATTTCTTTCCCTGTTTCATACACCTAAACAATGGCTTTTTCCATGGAGTATCCAAAGGCATATCAAACTCTTTTAGAAAAAAAAGGGACTTACCTGGTTTTTTCCTGGACCCTTCATATATTTTATTAAATGTGTAAATAAACCATATGCCTCCTTTGGTGTAATACTTTCTTTGTTTCCTTTCTTTATTTCCTATAATTTTACACATTAGAATTAACAAGTATATTAAAATGTTAAATGAGTACATTATTCCTTTTAATAAATCTGCATGGTTGGTTTAACGAATGCGTTGGAATATATAATTTAATGAAAGGGTTTGGGCTAAGATACATTTTTTTCCCCATTACAGGTGAAACGTCCTGGTGATAAAAATGTAAGATGTACAATTCTCTTACTACTAGATTACCAGCCTTTGCAGTTCAAGTTAGATCCTCGTTTGGCTCGACTTCTTGGAGTACATACTCAGACTCGTCCTGTCATCATCAGTGCACTCTGGCAGTACATAAAGACTCATAGACTGCAGGTAACGTGCATTTTGTGTAACAGAGGATAGTTAATGGGGACCTGTAAAAGTCTGTATTGTTTCCTTTTTTAAAATGTGTTGTTATTTTTCCCTAAAAGCAGTGTTATTTCTCCCTAGAAGTGCTTTTATTTTTCATACACTATGTGATCAAAAGTATCCGGACACCCCCACAAAAATACGTTTTTCATCTTAGGTGCTGCCACCTACTTCCTGGTACTCATTATCCGCGACCTCGGTAGTTATTAGACATCGTGAAACAGCAGAATGGGATGCTCCGTGGAACTCACAGACTTCAAACGTGGTCAGGTGTTTGGGTGTCACTTGTGTCAGAAGTCTGTACGTGAGATTTCCACACTCTTAAACATCCCTAGGTCCACTGTTTTTGATGTGATAGTGAAGTGAAAACGTGAAGGGACATGTACAGCACAAAAGCGTACAGGCCAACCTCGTCTGTTGACTGACAGAGACTGCCGACATTTGAAGAGGGTCGTAAAGAGTAATAGGCAGACATCTATCCAGACCATCACAAGGATTTCCAAACTGCATCAGGATCTACTCCAAGTACTATGGCAGTTAGACGTGAGGTGAGAAACCTTGGATTCCATGGTCGAGTGGCTGCTCATAAGCCACACATCATGCAGGAAAATGCCAAACAATGCCTCGCTTGGTGTAAGGAGCGTCAACATTACATGATTGAACAGTGGCAAAACGTTGTGTGGAGTGACGAATCAGGGTACACAATGTGGCGATCCGAAGGCAGGGTGTGGGTATGGTGAATGCCTGGTGAACGTCATCTGCCAGCATGTGTAGTGCCAACAGTGAAATTCGGAGGTGGTGGTGTTATGGTGTGGTTGTGTTTTTCCTGGAGGGGGCTTGCACCTCTTGTTGTTTTGCGTGGCACAATCATAGCGCAGACCTACATTGATATTTTAAGCACCTTCTTGCTTCCCACTGTTGAAGAGCAATTCGGGGATGGTGATTGCATCTTTCAACACGATCGAGCTTGAACTGTGGCGGAGTGGTTACACGACAATAACATCCCTGTAATGGACTGGCCTGCACAGAGTCCTGACTTGAATCCTATAGAACACCTTTGGGATGTTTTGGAACGTCAACTTCGTGCCAGGCCTCACCGACCTACATCGATACCTCTCCTCAGTTCTGCACTCTGTGAAGAATGGGCTGCCATTCCCCAAGAAACCTTCCAGCACCTGATTGAAAATATGCCTGCGAGAGTGGACACTGTCATCAAGGCTAAGGGTGGGCCAACCCATATTGACTTCCAGCATTACCGATGGAGGGCACCATGAACTTGTACATAATTTTCAGCCAGGTGTCTGGATACTTTTGATCACGTAGTGTATTATCTGAGCTTAACAGGTATTAAATTTACATTTTTCAGGAAGTCAACAAATCCTTGGTGCATGAAACTAAGTAGTGGACAGGTAAATTACTTAACTCCTAAACATTTTCAAGCTATTAGATCACATGCACATAAAGAGACAAATGGAAATGGGATAAAATATGATGATAGGGTCATACAATGGATATCAGTCAAGAGTAAAATGAATCATTGTATTTCTGTGTAGTTTATACAGGTATCAAACTGAAGAATGTTAACTTTCAAATGAAAAACATTGCCAACTGTGGTGAAACTACTATTTCTAAGTGGTTCTTTGCTCAGAACTCGATTATGGGATGATGAAAATCTGAATCTTCTGAATTTACGTTTGCATATGAAATCCATATTGTCCTAAGACAGTCTAAAGCAAACTCTGGATATGAAGCCATTATTGCAAATAGGACTTTCGTCATGTTTACAGAATCACTAGAAGCCAATTTTTCAACTGCAGCTCTTAGCTGCTGAAAATCTAAAATTCCTGTGACAGAAGCAATATAGTATGTGAGATCATACCCTAAACATCAATGGTCAGTTTTAGGTATAAACGTCTGAAAATTAAGTCCAAGTCTTCCAATTAAACTATATGGAAAATAATACTTTTTATTAACTAACTCTGATGGCTCATTGAGTACCATGCGAAATGTGGGACACAGGCTCAGATTACGGGTTTCTATGCCGTAAAGGGGCCTTGGAAATGAAGCTGAGGTAGTGGGTATGAGAGTAAACATAGAGATCAGCTATTGATTATTTTGATTATATATTTATAAAGTAAATAAAGATTCTTGTGAGGGTTTTTTAAATAATTAAATGAAACAGGACCACAATGTGTTCTGTCAGTGAGAGAGGGGTTCTAAATCCTGTTAATATTGCTGAGTTTTGTGTTAAATTATTCCACAAAAAAACATTTTTTATCTACCAGCAACATAAACATAGAGGAATGGGAAGTGGGCCAATATGTGATACAATTCATTGAAACTAATTATGAAGGAGTTCACCATTGAGGAAATGGTTCTAGAGGTACATAATGACAGTAAAAATGGTTCTAGTGATTGTAATTATGAAAGTATACTCTAATTGGAGGTAATGTTGCAGATCTGAGTTTGATACCATAGTCTGAATCATAGAAGTGCAGCGATGTAGGCCAGTTGCCCTGCAAATCCTCTACTGTGCATTCCAAACCAGAGTGTCTTTCACTGAAAACAAACTCTTTGTATCATCCGCGCGAAAGTAGTTTGCAATCCCCGCCCACAATGGCTGCTTGTTCCCCTCCCACTGCTTTTTGAACACTATTTAATCTATAAAAAGGCGCCCTGCGTGAGAATCATAATTCAAAATGCAACCTGAGGTAACAATCGATTTTATAAGTATGTGGCAATGAACTACAATCAACACCCAAATCCTCCGAAGATGACTCAGCTGCCATATAGAATCAGAACTACTCTCCAAAATAATGACAAGCTTATCCACAATTCCACAGCATTGTTGCACTTAAAACAAGTTCCCACATTTTATCCTCTTCTATATTGTATTATGTCTGTTTATATTCCCTGCTCGCTTTCATTACACTTCTCACTGAAATGCCTGTAAAATCTGATATTAGTTTCGTAATATGCAATAATGCAAGTGTCGGGTATTTTTGTAATAGTGAGTTGAATATATGAAGTATTGTTTGTTTTTAGCCACTTTTTAACTGTTTCCCGCTTCTGTGTTTGAACAGTTTATTCGCACTACACGCACCTTCCTCTGCCATGTGAGCTCAAATACCAACTGACTAAATCACAAGATTTGACCTGACCTGAGCATATGTGTGTTAGTGTATTATGAATGACTGTTCGCTTATCATATATCCTGTGTTACGCAAAGTGTTTATTCCGTACTCAGATAGCACCTCTGGGAATTCATTGCTGCATTTCTTGTATATGTAAGATAGTGGCAGTCATACATACATTGGTATTAACAAGCAAGATGCTCTCGGCGTTAGCGCAATAGCAGGCGAAAATCATATTTGTAATCTCTTAACAGCTAGTATATATCCATTACCTTTAACGATGAGTTCTTATGATAACCGCAATAAAATGTGCAGTTCTATACCTTTCCTGCTGTAATATTTCATAATACAATACATGTATTTAGGAACTATTTACGTTGGCGTAAGAGTATATTCTTGGGTTCGTGACAAGCCGAAGCATGTGCTTCTGTTTACATCAGAGGGAATTCTGGTTTGGAATGGACAGTAGTTCCAGTTATATTGGCAGTCTGATATAAAACAATGTAAATATCAGCAATAAAAGAGGAAGGCTGTTTTCTGGCTTAATGAAGGTGGTAAGAACTAACCTTCCTTACTGCATGTCCTTTTGGAAGGGAAGTGAAGCCAGTGTTCCTGTGTCGTAGATTTGCAGTACATAAAATAACCTCAAGCCTGATAAAGAGCCCTCTGAGCAAAATTACCGTCTTTCACGCCCAATATAGGACGCTAAGGACCACACCATTAAAGAGCATCCACAATTAAAACTCAATTTAATTTAATTTTTTACTGCACATCTGCAAAAACTTTCATTTGCTAACATCAGAACAATAACTATTTGTAAAAACAACAGGTGTCCAATCTGTCTATCAATTATGTCAAGCTAAAGCAATAATGTATGATAAACTGTTGAGTGTTACACAGGAGCTAGAAGAGCTAAGTGAAATGTGAGTGATGAAGACTTGTGACTATGGGCCTTGGAAATTTCACAAGGACTAGGTACTGAAAATAAAGATTTCTATACATGTTTCAAGAAAAAACATAAATTAAGGAGCAGGAATATAATGAAAATTCATATCCCACTCCCATGTTCAAGATGTAACACACATGGATAAGACTTCAGAGGAATCTCTTGGAATTCTTAGAGTGATTTATCAGTTACACTCCCTCCTCTGTTTATGATATAGACCAAGAGAAATGTGTTCAAAATGGAATCTTGTTTTATGTTGGGGAAAAACACACATGATAGTGTTATTGTATCGACACGTTTGTAAATTATCTTGCCAGTAGTCAGCATTGATAGCTCTTTATTTCCCAAATTATTCATTCAGATTCAGATTCACATTTATTCACCAATTGTAAAAATTTACAAGGTTTCGTCAAGTAAAATTTAAAGAAATATACATTATTAACCATTAATAATGGAGAGGTACTAATCTATATGTACAATTTTAGCATTACAATTTTAAATTTTAAAGACAACAATTTGTTCTTCCAGTTTTATACTCTTCCACTGTATAGAATGCGTTCTTAATTAGATATAACTTAATTTGTTCGATTTTTGTTCGTTCTTCATCAGTTACTTTAATCCAGTGAGGTAAATGATTGTACAGATCTTTTGCCTTAATTTCAATACTTTTATTTTCAAGAGAGCCTCTTAATCTATTTCTAAAGTAGTTTTTCTTTGTTCTGGTATTATGTTCATGAGTGTTTGTATTTTTGTCTTCTTTATAGGATTTTATAACATATTTTAGACATTCATATATATATATAGACAGGGCAGTGTTAGTATACCGAGTTTTTTAAAAGCGGATTTGCATGTGTTTCTCTTTTGGATATTTTTAAGGATTCTAATTGCTCTTTTCTGCAGCCTAAATATTTTTAATATGTGTTTCTTCCCTGTTGATCCCCATAATATGATGCCATAACTCAAGTGTGAGTGCATAAATGCATAATATACCTGTGTTGTGCTATCTTCATCCATGATTTGTTTGACCTGTTTTAGAATATATATACCCTTATTGAGTTTCTTAGCGAGTTTTTCTATATGTCTGTTCCATTTCAGATTGTTATCTATGACAAGCCCTAAAAAGTTTGTTTCTCTAACTTGCCTAATCGGCTCACTTTTTATTTCTAAAGATATGCTAGCTTGTGTTTTGTTGTTTATACTGATTTGCATCCATTCCGTTTTTTTTGTATTCAATGCCATTCCTAATTCTTCCAGGTATGTAACGACTGTCTCCAACAATCTAGTTGCAGTTTCTTGTAATTCTGCCCCTGTTTTGCCTGTAACAATAATTGTTGTGTCATCTGCGTATCCAATGGCTTGTCCACCTGCTTCCTGAATTTTTTTGAATAGGTTATTTATATATAAAATAAATAAATATGGCCCCAATTTTGACCCTTGTAGTACGCCATAAGCTATATGTTTAAACAATGATTGGACTTTGATTAACTGTCCATCTCTGTTATGCATTACTTCTACACATTGTTCTCTATTTATTAAATACGATCTTAGCCAGTCTAATGGAATGCCTCTAATGCCATTGTTTTCAAGTATTACCATTAATTTTTTAATATCCACACAGTCGAAAGCTTTAGACAGGTCAAGAAAAATTGCTGCCAATAATTCTTTTCTATTTAATGCTTTAATAATTACGTCGTTTCCCTTACTTATTGCATGTATAGTCGATTTAATTTTTTGGAAGCCAAATTGGAACTCTGACACAATGTGAAATTTGTTACAGTACTTCTGGAGTTGTTCTAGAAAAATTCCTTCCATCACTTTGGAAATAGCAGAGCATAGAGATATTGGCCGGTAATTTTCCATCATTTGTTTACACCCTTTTTGTTTGAATATAGGCCTAACTATCACTTTTTTTAACCTATTTGGGAAAATTCCTGCATTAAAGCTTTCATTTATTATATGTGAGAGAGTTTCAGCTAGTTCCTGTTTGCAATATTTTACCATCTCATTTGAGTATTCATCTAGGCCACTGGATTTCTTACATTTTAATGTATTAATTTGTTTAAGTACATCTTCTTTTGTGATTTCCCTGATTACCATAGAGTTACAAATGCTTCTATCATTTGTAGCTTGAAGCCTCACTTTCTTAATCCCCAGATTTGTTATTATATTTACATAATAGTCATTAAATGCATTACTTACTTCTACTGGATCTGATAATATCAAATCTTTTATCACAATTTTAATATTTTCCCCCCATTTTGCATTATTTTCTTTCTGTACAGTTTTTATGATATTCCACGTTTTTTTAATTTTATTTTCAGCTTTTTGAAGAAGCCTTCTGTTATGTAACATCTTTGCTTCATTTATTACTTTATTTAATATCTTTTTATAATTTTCAATGTATACATGTGATTTTTGGCTTAGCTTGGCAGATTTTAAGCTATTTAGGAACTCCATTCTTTTTTTGATTTATGTATGCCTCTTGTAGACCAATTGCTAGTTTTATGTTTATTGCAAACTACTTTGCTTAATGGAAGTGATTTTTCTATGCATGATGTTAATATGTTCATAAATTGCTCAAATTTATTGTGTACATTTGCTGTTTCGATACTTCCCTCCATTCCATCAGACCAAGATTGGATCTTAAAGAGTTTAGTGTTTCGTTATTTACAATTCTTTTTACTTCTGTTAGTCTGTTTGCTTTTACCTTTAATGTTTTTATTGCTTCACTTTCTATTAATTGACCAAAATGGTCGCTAAGCCCCCCCTTAATTATGGATACTTTTAGATCATCTCTTCCCAAATTTGTATATACGTGATCATTGCAAGTAGATGATAGATTTGTCACTCTTGTTGGCCCTGTTTTTATTAACTTTAAATTACTCCTTCTCATCACTTCTATCAATAAATTTTTCTTCATACTTTTTACCAGGATATCTATATTGAAATCACCTATTACAATAACTTTGTTATTTTTTATCAAATTATTTAGACATGACTCTAATTTACTTAAAAATTGCCTTTTATCTGCTTTAGGTGGACTGTAAACCCCTAATACAATGAGCTTTCTTTTCTTAAATATAATTTCAATTGCCGATAGTTCACAACACATCTCCTCACAATAAATATTACAGTCAATTTGCTTATACTTAATATCCCTCTGCACATATATTGCAACCCCACCACTTTTATGCATTTCTCTGCAGTAGCTTGAAGCCAAAGCATAATTTCCATAACAATTTGCCTCCATTTCATAATTTTTTAACCCATGTTCTGTAAAGATTAGTACATTTGGCTGTAGTTCTATGATTAAGTGTTCAATTGCTGCTCTTTTGTTAACTATATACTGTATGTTTTGATGGAAAACCCTAAAGTATTCCTGTTTTGATAAATTTTCATCTGTTTTGGCAAAATTTATGCAATCATTTACCTCACCTTCCTGTGTTTCCATTTGAGTTACATTCTTCTTTCCTCCTGAGTGGTTTATTTCACATCCCCATGGCTTTAGTTTCCCTGTCCCATACAGAGATTTATTACATTTTTCATTACACTTGCTAGCTTGAAAGATCCCTTCCTATTCAGGTGTAGTCCATCTTTACCTAAGCAGTCCATTTCTATCTGTTTGTTAATATCTACATATATACACTTTAATGTCTCACAAACCCATCGTATGTTTTCATTTACCCTGTCTACATAGGTGTGGTTCACGTCCCTTCTTCTCACAATACCGTTCACTAACACTCGCGATTTGGGATAATTCTCCTTTACACATCTTACTAAACTGTAAATTTCTCCCATAACGTCTTCTGGCGAGTTTGCACCTTTTAAATCGTTTGTGCCCGCGTGGAGAAGAATAAGTTTTGGATCACTGTGTTTAATTGTTTCTTGTTTTTCTATCACTTTTTCTAGCTGGCTTGACTTTATGCCGCTAAACACGTGCACTTTAGCGTAACCGTCCAAGTTCACATGTTTGATTATTAAATCGCCACTATATCTTCTGCATTCCTGTTGCTAACTGATGTATGTGTTGCGTTCTCTTCATCTTTTTTCTTTTCTACCGTTTCCAATGAATCTTCTTTCTCGTCGCTCTCTGTAGATCCTAGCGTAGAAGACGCGCCACGTGGTCCTTGTTTTTTTACCGTGTCCGCATAAGATTTTCCTTCTTCCATGGTCTTGACCCTACTTCTCAGATTGCCATTTTCCATTTTTAGCATTTTAATTTCTTCTTGTGCCTTTTTTAGATCCTTGTTAAGTATATCTATTATAGTATGTAAAGACGCTATCGTCTCAGTTTCCTGTGCGTCGTGGTTGTTTGTCGAAGTTGTCTTTTCTCGAGCCATTCTGTTCTGGATTTTGTTGTTTTCATTTGTGTAGCTTTCTTGTCCTCTTGGTTTTACAGTTTTATTTCCTCCACTCGTAATTTTGACCTTTACTACCTTTTTTCATTGAAATTCTGGAGCTTACTACACGTTGTTACACAACACGCCGCCATCTTGTCCGCAGTCATAGTGCTTAAGGGGTGATGTAGTCAGAAGTCACTAATGTAATGTGTTTAAAAATTGTCATTAGCTCATGAAAAGTAGGTTTTTGAAATTTTGCACACGAGTTACCTACAAAACGTAGTATGTAAACAAAAATTAATGGTGAATTTTCCTTACACAGGTTGCGCAATACACTAAAACTAAAAGAATGATTGGAAATTATGTTCCCTTATCTCATGTTCATTCAAACTCAGTGCAGTACATTGAAGCATGCCTCTGAAGCAGGGATGTCCATCTGGATCGCATATTGAGTTACTGTTGAAGGATTGCAGCTTCAATTGCGGCACCTTACAGTAAAACTCTGTATACTACATCGCTTCTGTCACAGGAATTTCAGAGTGGGTTTAGAATGAGGGATTGTGAGTACTTAGATTTTCAGATGGTTTTTACTTTGGCCACCAATGCAGCATTCATTTCATGCAATATTACTACACTGAGCTCAAAAAGAAATGCCTTCAGATCTGGCTTTGTTGGGATCTGAATTAATTAAAGAATACAGCTTTTCAGAAGTACTCAAAGCAATCTACTGAAACACAGATTTTACTGCTGCTGCTTTCGTCACATTTAATGAAGAAACAGTTAGGGCTGTTTTCAAAGTACACCCCAGTATAAACATAAAAGTTATTCCTGCACTTCCTTAGATTGGAATACAATGTGTGAGCAATAAGGTAACCTGATGCCTTAACTTTGTAATTAAGTTGTCCAATTCTTGTCCATGGTCATTAGCTTGGCAAGATCATATCTGAATTTGCAAGGCACTGAGATATTTGTAAAGTAGGATATCCTAATATTTTCTGCATTCCTTACTTGTTTGGTTTTGCAAAATGCAATAATATCCATAAGGGATTCAGCCTTTCTATCAATGGAAAGAGATTTCTCACCTCTTTGTTGCTTAAGAAATGAAGCATAGAGATGTTTTCTGGCATGCAAAAAGACACTTTTCCATGGTCTTGGCTATATTCAACTCAGGCATTGGTCGAGGTTGTGGGTTCAAACCTGGCAGAGGACAATGGATTTTTTAGGGCGTAAAAACCCTTAGCATGGCTTTGGAAGGGAAGTAAAGCCGGTGGTCCTGTGTCATAGAGTTACGGCACATCAAGCCTGATAAAGAGGCCTCGGGCAAAATTACCAGTCTTTCATGTCCAATTTTAAAATGGGACGCTAAGGACCACAGCAGTTAAAGAGCATCCATAAATAAAAAACCTCAGGCATTGCTTGGGTGCATACACATTGCTCATTATATTTCATTTGTGCAGCCCACACTGAACAGTGTCATATGATGCCCAAAAACAATTTTCAAACCATTGAACAGCACAGATGTAATGTGTGACATTCGCACTGCAAAAGATGTACCCCTGCAACAAAAAATTATGGACAATAGATTCCATGCAACAACCTGAATAAAACCACAAGCACACTGCATCCCATTTTATCTGTGGTTTCACCATAAAGAATGCCTATTTCTTTATTTTCACATTTTATCTTATCGAGGTCCAGTCACAATCTCCACATAATGTGTTCTAAGGGTCTGCACTCCAGGAAAATTACCTGCACCTAGAAGCAGTTTTTATTAAAATGTTGGTTGGTTGGTTTGTTTGTGTCTACTGTTTGGAGGACAACCAACATGTGGCACTCGAGCAGTTAATCAAAGACTGGGGAGTGAAGTAGATGGTCTCACTCCTGTGAAAGTTAAATTGCCCCTCGGTTTCACCAAATGACTTCCTTTCTGCACATAAAGATGTAAATCATTATGTTCACGTTGTCCTCCGTGGGCTAGTGGTACCGTGCTAGCCTCTAGTTCCCAAGGTCACGGGTTCAAACCCGGCGGAGGGTGATGGATTTTTTTCGGGCATAAAAATCCCTAGCATGGCTTCCTTCGGAAGGGAAGTAAAGCCGGTGGTCCCGTGTTGTAGATTTATGGCACGTAAAAGAACCTCAAGCCTGATAAAGAGGCCTCTGAGCAAAATTACCGATCTTTCACGCCCAATATAGAATAGGATGCTAAGTACCATAGTAGTTAAAGAGTGTCCATAAATAAAAAAAAAAGAATTATGTCCACAAAAAGAAGAGAGAGAGAGATTTTCATGTCGGAGAACAATTTGAATGGCAAATGATTTCTTCCATAATAATCTTTGGATTTTATTAAAGTATTCAATTATTTCCCAGGGTTCATTTCATCTGATCTTAAATAGTTAGACCAGGTCATACATGTTAATTTTGAAAGAGCAAAAGGTATTTTGCTACTCTGCCTGCTGTTTCATTAGGTTTCTTCCAATCCACAGTTGGTGCTTTCAGTCAAACATGGTATTTTCCATTTTTTACAATTCTATTTCTGATGAACTCTTGATTGGAACAAACGTTTGTTGAAATGCTTGAATGCAGTGTGCAGACGCCATGAGTATATATTGGAATGCACTAACAGTCAGATTTCTTTAACCCTCAAGAATGTGTGCGAAGTAATTGTATCCCAGGAACAACAAAGATGTGACTTTCAGGCATTTAGTTAATTTCTGATGAAGCCGGCAACTCACCTATTCTCAAATGGATTCGTCCAGCTGGGTTTTTCTATATTTTAATTATCTGCAATATATAAGTCAATTATAGCTGTTCTGTTTCATTGTGTCCATGGAAAGAATTTATCACATGCATCTGTAATACCTTCTAGCAAGGAATCTTACCGATTCTCAAGTGGATTCGTCTGGCACGTGTTTTTCTATGTCTCCGTAATTTGCAGCTGTTCTGTTCATTTTGTATGAAGAAGTTTTATCCTAGCTAACATCTATTAGTAGGGATTTCTATACATTCTTTGTGCTATTTCCATTATATGAAAGTAGAAATGTTTAGAATGAAGAAATATTTGATGGACAACGAAATGTAGACCACCTGGAGGCTCCCAGTGATGAAATTGTTGGGTATTTCTCATCTTCATCAGAAGAGGACTGTATAGAAAACAATAATCATGATACCAACTCAACAAAGAGCACTGTAAATGATCAAGGTGAAAATATGTTCAGAAGATGATGAATATCCATTTTCAGCAGTTCTCTACGATGACATTCCTTTGGCATTATGCATGACTCATTATAGAGGAAAAGATGGCACAGTTTGTGCAAAGAACTGCCAGTTGTTGGAGGAAACACACCAGCTTGAAACACTGTAACAGAGGAAACAAATAGCAAAAAATACCAAAACTAGTGTTGATGCATGGATTATAGAACCAGATAATGAAATACCCAACATTCAGATTGATATGAAGAGAGCACAGTGTTCAAGGGAGCATGATGCCACTTCAACCTGTGCAGAAGAAGTCGGGCATTGTTTGGGACTCTATATATCTGTGGTGTTATGAAATCTGCACATTTGAACACCAAGGATGTTTGGGCCACTGATGGCACCAGTAGAGATCTTGTAGTTTGGACCATGTTGCAGAAAGGCTTTCATTTTTTTTTACAAACTTCCTCCAATTTAATGACAAGATTACTAGAAATGACAGAAAGAAAGCGGACAAGATTATACATTAATTAATTTTGAAGATTTAGAAGCTAGTAACAGTGATGTGTCATAATTTAAAATAAAGGGAGTTGAAGGTTGTTACACTACATCACTAAAATGTTCTTACTTGAACACGTTTCGGGAGACGGTTTGATCCCATCGTCAGCATGTTTTCAACTGATTTTGCCGGTCATCGTCTGGGGGATGTGTGTGGCTAGTGGTGTTCTCTGGTACTGGGCTAATGTACCTCCAAAGGCTGCTGGGTGGCAGCAGTTCGAAATTCATTAGGTGATTCCTGTGTTTGACAATATGTATTTTTTCCCAGATGTTCAATTCATTTGCTGCTGTTGATCGGTTTTAAGAGTTTTATGTTTGGAGTGATTTCATGGTTTGAAGACCAGAAATGATGTGCTACTGCTGATTTATCTGGCTGCTTTTAGTAAATGCATCTCATATGCTCTTAAGTCTTATTTCAAGATTTCTTTTGGTTCTTCCTATGTATACCAGCTTACAGTCATTACAAACAATTTGATATATACCAGCTGATTTATCGTTGGGGATAGGATCGTTTGTTCTGTTGCATAGTAGTTTCTGTATATTGTGGTTATTCTGTGTAGACAGGGTGATGTTGTATTTCTTGAAAATCCTTTGAAATTTATGATGTGTCCAAGGGTGATAAGTAAATTTCCTATATGCTTGTGGTTTTTGTTGTCTGAGTAAAGTAGTCATTTGTTGAATGTATTTCTGTCTTTCAAACTTTTTTATCTTCTTATCTATTGTTTTTTTTCTGGTATCCATTCATAGTGGCTATGTGGATAATGTGTTGGTATTCTTTCTGGTATTCCTCTTTCTCAGATGGTATATGTACTAACCTGTTTGTAATACTATTTAAAATTGCATGTATGTGACTTGTAGGATTGTAGCTATTGTTTTTAATATAATTGTCTGTGTGAATAGCTTACAATCATACAAGTCACAAACATGCAATTTTAAATAGTATTACAAACAGGTTAGTACATATACCATTGGAGAAAGAGGAATACCACAAAGAATACCAACACATTATCCACATAGCCACTATGAATGGATACCAGAAAAAAACAATAGATAAGAAGATAAAAAAGTTTGAAAGACAGAAATACATCCAACAAACGACTACTTTACTCAGACAACAAAAACCACAAGCATATAGGAAATTTACTTATCACCCTTGGACACATCATAAATTTCAAAGGATTTTCAAGAAATACATCATCACCCTTTCTCCACAGAATAACCACAATATACAGAAACTACTATGCAACAGAACAAACGATCCTATCCCCAACGATAAATCAGCTGGTATATATCAAATTGTTTGTAATGACTGTAAGCTGGTATACATAGGAAGAACCAAAAGAAATCTTGAAATAAGACTTAAGAGCATATGAGATGCATTTACTAAAAGCAGCCAGATAAATCAGCAGTAGCACATCATTTCTGGTCTTCAAACCATGAAATCACTCCAAACATAAAATCATAAAACCGATCAACAGCAGCAATGAATTGGACATCTGGGAAAAAATACATATCGTCAAACACAGGAATCACCTAATGAATTTCGAACTGCTGCCACCCAGCAGCCTTTGGAGGTTCATCAGCCCAGCACCAGAGAACACCACTAGCCACACACGTTCCCCAGACAATAACCGGCAAAATCAGTTGAAAACATGCTGACGATGGGAGCAAACCGTCTCCCGAAACGCGTTCAAGTAAGAACATTTTATTGATGTAGTGTAATAACCTTCAACTCTCTTTATTTAAAAAAAAAAAGATTATACATGTACGAGAGATATTTGAAGCCTTTATAAGCAACTGCCAACTCTACATACTCAATATCTGAATATTCAACTTTAGACAAGAATTTGGAAGCATTTCATGGCTTCTGTAGTTCAAGGTATTTGTGAAGTCCAAGTCACGAAGTATGGTCTGAAAATTTCAGGCTAACAGCTGTCAGTCATTCTTTACAACCAACTTGAAAATATATACTTGATGGCCCCTATGCATTCAGCAATCTGCCAATGTTGATGTAAAGAGGTTGGTAGCTCCCATTTCATTGATTGGAAGAAATATCACAATCAGCAATTGGTTTACCAGTATGCAGTTAGCACAAGATCTGCAGAATCACTAACTGTCTTTGGTCAGAATTGCTAGAAAGAATTAAAGGGAGATTCCTAGAGAATTTGTCCAACCAAAGGACAAGCAATTTGTTCTACTACTTCCAGTTTCAATAAGGATAAGATGACCCTTGTTTTGTATATACCTAAAAAGCACAAATGTGTGGTCTTGTTGTCAATGATGCATTATACTCTTAACATAGTTCCTCAAAGTTCTGGAGCAAAGAAGTCAGAAATCACCACCTCTTTATCAAACAAAAGTTGCCATTGGTGTTGTTAATCAGATATGTCAAAATTATTCAGTGAGCTGTATTTCCAACTGGCCATTGGCAATTTCTTATTTCTTGTTGAACGTGTGTAGCATCAATGCACAGATTATAGTGCAGGAAAGTACAGGTGAAAAAAATTGCTCACTGTGACTTCCTAAAAGAACTTGGAAGGAATCTCTAGATGTCTACCTGAATAAGAGCCCAGTTATCAACACTTTGCCAAAAACCCTTCAAGACAGAATAAAACAACAGATGGGACCTGTGGATCAAGGTGAAGCAGTGACCTTTAGGAAAGAAGGAAGTTGCCACTTGTGCCCAAGGGCCAAGGAGTGCAGTACAACAAAATGTTGTGCCAATTGTGGGAAGCCAATCTGCAAGGATCACATAGTTAGTCCTGTCCAGACTGTTTCCTGTCAAGTGAAGGTGTAAATCAGTGAGCGTTAAAATATATTTTGAATAAATTTGTTTAACAAAGCCAAATAATAGTGTTTATTATGCAAATTATGTAAACAACAAAAATTTACTCAATGCAAGTCCTCATGTAGTACTTATAGATGCAATTTCTGAAGGTTTAATGTGCATCAGTGACCTAAACAACTACAGATTCGTATACCATCTATGGAGATCAATGGTAACCAGTAACAAAGTGGCACATCCTTTGAAATTATAGGGAAACACACCAGATGTGTAAATTCATATCATTTTACAAAAAATGTAAACATTGCATTATTCTTGTAAACATTGCACAATTGGTACAAAAAGTTTTGTTATAGGTGCCAAACAAAAGTCCCTAATAAGTACATATCCACTGTTGATTGAGATGCTAATTCTGTTAATTTCTATTGTGCTAAGGTCCAATTTCATCAACGTTAGTTTCTTTTATCACAGTTTTAAAATAGTTTAACATTCAATTTAACATAATTTCCATTTAAAATAATAGTTTTCAAAAGGGGATTAAAACTAAGAGGAGATGAAAGATGGTATATAAATGGGGAACAGATAGAGGTAGTAAAATAATTTGATTATTTGGGTGTAAGAATTTCAAGTAATGGAAGCTGGGAGGCACAGGCTAAAGCTGCCTAGTGAAAGGCATGAAAGCAGTCAGAACATGTTTATACAAAATGCCTACATTATTAATAAAATTGTTAGAGAGGCTATCTGAAGCATTAATGGAAATAAAGGTGATGCATGCCATAGAAATCCGGGAAATGGCGAAAGGGTGGCAAAAAATTAACATAGTGCACAGAATGTTTTATGGAGAGGTTTTGGGCTTGCCAAAAAGTTCACCTAGAGGATTAAGTTTGGTTGAATTAGGAAGAGTAGGGAGGAAGGACGCAATAGTTGAGAGGTTTTTGAAATATTGGTATAGTTGTCTGAAATTAGAAGATAATGCACTAATGGAATGTATGAAATTCAAAGAGATATAAGGGGAAAAGAACTGGTTTGGAGAAGTGAAGAAATTGGGATTGGAGAAGTTGGGCAATGGGGTGAAGTTAATTGCAATGGATTCTGGAATGAGAAGAGTCAGCGAGTTGAGCATGTAAGGAAACAGAAGATATGGATTAGTTTTAAGGATAAACGATCATTGGAATTATATAGGAAAATTAAAAGGATTTGGGGTAGGGAGAAATATGTGGTTCAATTTTTGAAGATTTAGAAGCTTGTAACAGTGATGTGTCATAATTTAAAATAGAGAGTTGAGGGTTGTTACACTACATCACTATGATAATCTTACTTGAACGCGTTTCGGGAGACGGCTTGTCCCCATCGTCAGCATTCTCTCTCAACTACTCCCGAAACGCGTTCAAGTAAGATTATCATAGTGATGTAGTGTAACAACCCTCAACTCTCTATTTTAAAATAAAAGAAATATGTGGATAATTCTGACAAAGTGGGAAGGATGGGCTACACTTGTATGTAAATAGGTGTACTATTTCTTAAAGGATTAAGGCCAAACTTGACAGAAGGATGCAATATGTGTGAGAAACCAGAGGACATTTACCACTGTATAACTGAATGTGAAGTAGGTAAAAGGTGGAGAGGTAATATTTGGAATAAGAAATGGAATAAATTACCAAAAGATGTAACAGCATTAAAATGTTAGTGGATAATAGAGAAGTTAGTAGGATGGGGGAATTCCTAGGAAGAGTGAGCGGTAAATGAACAAAGAGCTCAAAGAAGGAGCAAGAGGATTGTAATAATGATGGTAATTTGTTGTAGAGGCTCTACACCATACATACGACCTGGGGTTTAAAGTATGTATAGCTAGGGACCCGACTTTTCGCGAGTAGTTAATTCGCGAAATTGGCCGAAAATTAACAATAAGGAAAACCTTTAATCAATTATTTTTAAATTCCACATATATATCCATTCTGAGTCGCGAAATAACACGGCATTAGTTCTATATTGCGAAAATGCGAAATAACACCGTTATGAAAAAAATGTGCAAAAAACCCGAAATTTTTCTCTCTCTCTCCTTTTTTTTGCCGTTTATCTCTCCTTTTCACATAAATAATCAGATATTTGGCTTATGAATCATTTATGGATACGTGTATTGTCATTCGCTACGGCCATGCTGCATGGTGTTGTGTGATGCACAGCACAGGACACCAAACTGCACTGCACTGTGATTTAACCAGAGCTTCGGCAAACATTGGTACTGCTTCAACTACCCCGTCCCCTTCAATCTTCACCTATCACATGCACATCAAAAGGAATGCCATGTTTATCGGAACTCGGCAACACCGCATCAGTGACGGATTTCTCATTTCACTCAAATTATTCTTTGGATTTAAATGATAATACTACCTGCAATTCTTCTCTAATGCCATATTTTAACGATTCGTGCTTGCATCGCCCCATTTCATGCCGGCTGGAAAAGACTGTCGCAAAAGTATCGTTAAATAATGCATGAATTTCTAAGTCTGGTTCAAGTCAATTCTGACAGTAGACAGCCTCTTCTACCAATCACTGTCTCCGTTTCCTGTACCCCTCGCACGAAAATTGTTGCTGTCTCGCGACGTTGCCATAATGTGAATGCATGTCTAGGTATATTTTGTGTCCGCTATACTGAAAGATTCGTTTGGAGTCAAGTTATATTCTTTAAATTACGTTACAATTTAGTGCAAGGAGTCTGTTTACCTTCTGCTCTGAAAAAGAAAAGGAATTATGCCGATGGAGCCACGTTTCAAATTAAGCTAGCGCATGCACAATTCAGCTGACGGTGGAGTTGGCAACGTGCCGTTCGCGCGCCGTACAGACAGCATGTGCAAGACGTTGCCAGGTCAGTTTAGTTTTGCGGCACGCGGGAATTCAAACCGATTTCACAGTAGTA
Source organism: Deroplatys truncata (assembly GCA_030765065.1). Lineage (NCBI taxonomy): Eukaryota > Metazoa > Arthropoda > Insecta > Mantodea > Mantidae > Deroplatys > Deroplatys truncata. Next base: position 216,214,917 of record CM060978.1, read on the forward strand.
TTTCAATGCGGTCTCAAAATATAATAAACTGCCAGGCATCTTTCCTTTTTGAACACTGCAAAGACACCATTTGCCTTATTGAAGTGCTTGAGGGATCTAAATATCCATTTGTTCATAAACTATATAGCAAACTTAAAGATATATCAAATGGCTTCACAATAGTAGCTTCAAGTCTTCTTCAGAGACTGCCAACCCTCAAGAAGTGTTATGTTATCAGTCAGTTCAAGCAATTGGGCATAAAGTCAGTTACCAAGCTGAATTCCTTAATGTCAGCTGATCCAGCTGATGATGATATTCATTCTGCAGGTAATTTGTTTGATGTACGAAAAATAGTATCAAATGAGGCATCTACTGATATAACTATAGAAAAAGCAAGAAGAATGTTACCTTTTCTGCGAGACTTGCCAGAGAAGACATTCAAGGAGGGATATGCTGCTCTGAAGAACATAGTGTGTGAGAAATTAGATGATGCTGCTGAAGTAAACATACTGGATTTACTTTCTAGACTTCAATGTGATCACTTGTGTTTCAGTGAGAAGTGTATGAAACTATTGTGGGTACCCATGTCCAATGTGGACAGTGAAAGACTTTTCTCTGCATATGGGGACATCATGACAAACTTAAGAACAAATCTTAAGCCAGAGAACACCGAACTTATGGTGGCTTTGTCTGTAACAAAGTAAATCAGTCGAAATGTATACTATGTAAATATTTTCATGCTCTTTTTTAAGTTACATGTAAGGTGCCCTTTGTTCCACAGTAAAATAGTTTAAACTGTGTTTTTGTTTTTTCCCTTTTTTTTTTTGCACAAGATAACAGCGTTAAGCAGTTTTATTTACCGCCCACAACACCGCTCACTATAATATTTTTACACCGATATTACATTATTTTATTTACCGACAATCTGGGGTCCCTATGTATAGCCTAATTTACAAAGTGTTAAACTCTTAAATGTATATTATCTATCAAGGATGTAATTTATATAAAGAAAAGAAACTAAATATCAAATAATTTCCATTTCTTCAAACATTGTTAGCTTTAACAATGTGTTAAACCTCAAGTTAATGTTACCATAGCCTTGTGTTAAGCATTTAACAAACGTTAAAGTTGTAAAATGACTGCCACTAATCAGGCTAAAGGTGCTGATTATGTTTAGAGCTTTTAAATGACGTTCATAATTGAAGAAGAGCTGTGCATCATACGACTTTGAAAACCTACAAGAAAAGGAATTCTTGGAAAGATACTGAATCTCAAAAGCGGTTGTGAATAGAGTTGTAGAAGAAACATATAAGAGGTTAGATGCTATCAACTGAAACGTGCCTCTTCCCCTTCCTCCTATGCTACTGAAATTTTTAATTTGTTAGTAACGGAATTTTGGAATTTCAAAAGCCACCATTCGTAGGGTTATATGAAAGCATCTCTGAAGCAATTGCTTCAAGAAATTAAATGCTTAACTTTTTCTTTAGTAAAGGAAGTATAGGAGTTATCAACTTTTATCAAATGTACAGCTTCCAGGTATTCTGGAACAATGAATTGTGCCCTTGTGAGAATTTAGTCTTGTAGTGGTGACAGTTGAAATTCATTGCAATGGGTTACTTTCCATTAATGTACAGATTATAAGGATTGTAACATTAAAATCAGGAACATTGCATAAGTGTTGTGGTGCACGATAGCACCATATTCTACAATTATCATATATGAGTTTAGTCTAAAATGGGAATGATTAATGAAGGTATGTTATTAGATGTCAGTGTGATGCCATTACCCCTGGCAAAAATATCTTCTATATCTACCTACATCTGGAAACAAGGGCCCAAAATGAATGCAATGACACACATCAGCTACAACTGTATTGAATGCACAATTGGAATGTAGAAAAGGCAACTTCCCGTTGTCAGCCTGGGATTAGAAATCAAAATTCAAACTACTCTCACAATAATTGTGGCTACAGCTGTGTTGTATAACATAGATATGGAGACCAGAGACCTGCTTCCTTTGGAGGATTTACCTATGCACCAGTTTATCAGGGAAATACAACATAGGGATGAGAGAATTAGGTATCCTATTCAAATAGAAAATGAAACAATAGCTGTGGCTTAAAGGAATGCAGTTGCACAAGAACACTTCAGCTGTAAGTAAAATTCAATTAACAAACTTAATTTTTTTCTCACAAATTACATGGTATCAATTTTGTTTTAGCAGTTGTTGCTTCAGTCTGTGTTTCCCTCTTCATTTCTATAGTCTGATTTTTCCTAAGTCATTTCATTTCTGTTCTTGGTGCTTGCCAACTCTGCAATGTTGTTGTGAACACTGACCTAAAACAAACATTACACTTGAATATGTTAGCATTCCACCAATACCAAGTGAAACAAAATGGTGGTTATTGAGGCGCACAGCCTACAGATTTTTTCAGCAACTGTTTTGGAATCTTTATCCTGAAAAAACACAATATTGCATTATAAAACCTTATGGAAATTCAATTAAGAAATGAGATCAGTACTTCTCTTTTTCTTTAGTACTTGCCAAACATGCCTTTGGTATTCAGGTTTCTGGCATGTCATCTGCCTATAGTTGTACTGAAGATATGCTGGTTGCCAGCATAACATTTGTGTTGATGTCCTCTTCCATTGGACCCAATTGAGAGTTGTTTTCATCCTACACACATTAATATTTTGTTTAGTTTAATTCACTGGCATAATTATGATCACAGTAAAAACAAAAATGATTTGTAATATAAATCTAACTCCTGTATTACTGCCTTGGCCGTCATTTACAGCCTGAGCGACCTCTTCTGTAAGAAAACTTTGAATTTATTCAAAATGACAATACCCAGCTCATTTTAAGTTGCAGATCAAATGCTTTTATATAAAACTGATTTACTTACCATAATAGTGAGCATTGGAATCATCATTTTCTGGATCTGATATGAGACAGGGCTTTTTAGGAGCTCATCCAACTGAGCCTTTTTGGTACTACATTTCAAATTAACATAGAAATGGTGCAGTTATTTCATTGACCTGGGAGAAATGCTTGTATTGGTACTGAATTCTTAATGGATTTTCTCTGAACTTCAACTAATATATATTTTATTAGTTTTGTTTTTGCACTGTATTACATTTCTGTACTTGATAACTAATTCCATGAACAACTCAAAAACTTTAAAGTTGTACTTTTGGCATTGGTTTTCTTCTTTTCTTCATCATGACTACACGCACATAATAGAATTAAGCACTTACACAATTGTCTATTAATATACAAACAAAACACTGTAAAGCAGTATAATCAAAAGTGTATCAGAGTACGTTCAGAAGCCATGATGTTTGGCTACTATACAGTACTCTTTGACATTGACATGGTGCTAGCCTTGTATTAGCTAACAATTCCCTAGAGTAGCTTGATGAAATGCAAGTGTCTTAACACAAAGTTAACAAACAAGATTTTTGATATGATATGATATCTTTATTGAGTGTTGAGCTAATACAATACATTTGGGCATGATCAGCATCGAGCCCTGGCTCCTTTTGCCGATCATACCCAAGCTTCCGCATTTACAAAGCATGTGTGTTGAGTTAGCTTCATATCGCTAACGTTTCTCATTTAAATTCACTATACTGCTTACTGTTCTTCTCCCCTTCCCTTACTTCCTCTGCCGCTTTAATACTTCACTATCAGCGGGAAATGGGAACTATTAGATGCAATTTAGAGAATGTTTATTTGTACCCCGTACTGATTGTCCATAACAACATGCTCGTTCATACTAAGAAATGTACCTCTCCCTCCTAGCCCTCTCGTATTTACCGTCCTTTATATCTAAATCATTCACTTCACGATTTCATAAAATCTATCACTTGCTTATCAATACCTTGTCTTTACTTTGCTTAATTTGTTCCCTTCTATACATTCTATAGTCACTCTCCCTCCCTATTCTATTTACTTCATTATTACTGCTTCTGTTTTCCCATACTTCTCACAGAGCCTGCACTATTTCTATATGTATGGCACACTTTCCTACTCCATAAATCTATTTCTGTTGGCTCCTTTAACGGTCCCGCTTTGTTTCTGTCCAAAATCCGTAGACTCCCATTAGGTGTCAACACAATGCTTTCTTCTTCCACCAATTCGCCATTGTGAAACCACGCCTCTGCCCTGCCCGAAATCGTATCACGTGTCGATTGAACTCCCTCCCTCCTTGATGATGCCACTTTCCTAACTTTGCCACTGCCTTGGCTCCTAATCCCCTCTCTGACTCAGCCATGTTCTTCCCGCCAACCCCACGTAGCAGTGACGTAACTTCCATTTTCCTTGTTTCGCCAGCTGATGCCCTTGCGTCACTCTGATCTGACGTTCTGACTGCGTCCTGGCCACGCCTACTCTCTAACACTGTCATCTTCTTTCTGCCAGCCCCACGTGCCAGTGACGTAACTTTCATATGTCGATCCTTATCCTCTGGTCTCCAATCGCTCTTTGGACTTCCTCTGCATTCCTTCTCTCTGGTCTCGGATGTATTTTGTTGAATCATATCCTGCTCCTGTGATCTGCTGACAAGATTTTTAACACATATTGATTAAAGTGGCCGTAAATGAAAAATCAAAACTGAAAGTTGGTACCATAATTATTGACAAATAAATAAATAAATAATAGTAAGGTAGAGAAATAATTGCAATAAATAATTTCTGTATATTAAATCAATGTATAATGTAACAAGCTTGAGTTGAAAAATTTTGTCTGGAGAAAAAGGTAATTAGCAAGCAAAGTCATTAGTAATAGCTGAGGAGCGAACATGTTAGTATAAAGATTCCTAGTATGCATTTAAGGTTATACAGCCATGTAGGTCAGAATTCTGCAAAAGAGAAACGTAAATGAAATTCTTAGAATCGGGGAGGTTACTGCCTAGTAACATCACATATGCATACTTGAAGTGCATGTGAAGTAATGGTGGCGGTAGTGATATGTAGGCGAAGCTTAAATTAATAAAAGAGCATGTATTAAAATTAGCATCTTACCTTTCTTTTCTTTGTGCACAGCCTTAGGGGCTTAAGTCTTTTATGGTGATCAGCAGTTTGTAGTATCTAAGACCGTGCTGGGTTATCAGTTACTTAGTGGTAGCCGTGAGGGTTTTTGCTGGTAAGCAGTTTAGCGACTCACAGAAATTACTCTTCTGATTTCTTTTATTGTGGAAACAGTTCAAACCATAAAAGTGATACCTCAGAGGTTAGTAGATATAATAATTTAATTGTTACAGTTTCGAGTGCTACGATTCATAAATCAGTTTCATTCTTTATCTTCAAACAGTCAGCAAGTCACATCAATAGTTCAAGTATAAGTATTAGATCACATTAAATTTCTCAGTCAACTTAAACTGATGTTGTCCTTTCAAAATACACCCACGCATACCCTGAGAGAAAGATCTCATAGACAACCACTGTAGCAGCTGGCAGCAGAATCAACAGCAGATATTGGAAACGATGCCAAAAGGTGACACAGGCCATTCGTCATCAAACTTGGTGACCATCACAGGGCTGGAGTACTACACAGTGCTAATTAAATTTTGTATAGGATAAGTGTTTAAGTGGTGCACTAAATCCTTTACTTACACAAGGTATGCATTCCACATTCTCAGCTATTTTGTGGCTCTCAGAAGTGCTGTCAGTGTGTTTGTGTTCTCTCAATATCCCCCTTTAGGATGTCTCATGAATTTTTACAGTGGTGGATTGTCTGTAATGAAGATTTATAAAATGCAATCACATTTCATTTTGTAGATTTTCTCTCTGTAGATTGTCCTACAGATTGTTCACCTCATAAAATCCCATTCCTTTGAAAAGGCAAAGAAAAACTACTAGTATGGAGGAAGTGAGGTAATTTGTGCCTACATCTTGTTTATTCTGTTCACCATATCATTGTTTGTTAAAATATGAAAAAATAAGCAGAAAAGTAAAATGAGAATGAGCATTTGTTTTAATGGGTCCTGGCATGTCCTAATTAAGTGAGGACCTTGTATTTTAAGCTTTAATAGTGACTGCTGTTAAAGGATCTTCTACTATTACCCAAACAAAAGCATCTTGTATACTTCTGCATTACATGATAGCTCATTTCAGTATGTTGTTTTCTAGGATGCCCATGAAAGAGAATTCATCAACTGTGATAAATATTTGGAGCAAATATTTTCTTGCCAGAGGATGAAGTTCGCTGAAATACCTCAGCGCCTCAATCCACTGTTGCACCCACCTGATCCTATTGTTATTAATCACATAATAAGGTAAGTTAAAAATAAAATTACAGAGCCTGAAAATTACAAGGTGTGACACTGATAAATATACCTTGTGGATGCATGTTACATTTAAGGTCTGGTTATGAAGTGTGTAACATTGGATAACTTTTCTAGAAATTTTAGATATACGGTTTTCTTCTCAAGAAGGAAAGAAAGAATGGGGGGGGGATTTGATGTGTTACACTCATAGGGCTTTCTCTATTGTTGTACAAACTACTCTTACGAATGTTTATTCTTCTATCTACTTCATGTTAATCAGAATAAACCTTTGCAGAAACTGTCTTATTGCATACTTCCTTATAGGTGCAATAGGATTAGGGGAATACAATAGGCTTTAAGTGATAGTCAAATCTTTTAAGAGGTGGTTGGTTGCTATGTAATGGCTTTGAAATTCCGTTGTCTTTGAATGGATAAGAGTGAGAAAGGGGGGGGGGGAAGAAAAGAAAAAAACAAATAATGAATTCCCATTTGAAAAAGGTATAAGTATTTGGAAATTCAAACCAATAATAATAAGAAATAACTTGAAAATGGTTGACTTCACAAACAAAAGATATTAAAAAAAAGTTGTGCTTCAACAAGATTACTTTTTTTGTATACTAAGATTTAGTCTCTCTCCCTCCCTCCCTCTCTCTCTCTCTCTCTCTCTCTCTCTCTCTCTCTGTTTTTAGAACTTCAGAGGCTATTCCTAGAAAATGCAACATAAACATCTTGTTTGTCTTGAAAATATCTTAAACATATATTTTAATCAAAATCGTTAAAGCCATTTTTGAGAAAATAGAAATTTTAGAAATATTTTCTATATAAAGGGTAGTTTGGGTTGGAGAAATTTTCTTGAATATCTTTGTGTCACACCCTTGGAAGAAGCTGAACTTAAATACCTAGTTTGGATTGCAACCAAGTTTTCGTTTTTGAGTTATGCTTTCACAGACAGAACACACTCAGAAACCTTTTTTTAAAAATGTTATTTTTGGATTCAGGGAACTAAATAAACTGGTAAAAAATGTGATTTTATACCAATTTGAATCTTGCAGAATAAATGTGAAATTGGCAGCAAACCAGAAGATGAGCAAATAATATTCTAATCTCATAAGAATTTTCATCCAAATGGCTGTTGCAAGATTTTAATGTATTAGAGAAAGCCTTTACTGAACCGACAATGTTCATTCATATGCCGATAGAACTTCAGGGTCCCAATCACTCGTATCGAGCTGCATTGGCTTTTTTTTCTTCTTGGCTAATCTGTGTTAGCCTTCACCACTTTTTACTGTAATGTTGTATATTAGGGTTTTGAGTGCTAAGTGCATACAGACAAGTATGCCACATTGTAAATCACATCCAAACATTTAACCTAAAATTTGTGGCTACACATTTTGCTTGCAGGTTTTATGAAATTTAATAATGTAAATCAATCAAGTTCTTGCTGTGTGGCTGAAGGTTGTTCATGGTTCATGGCATTTTTTCCGTTTTGCAACAAAGAAATTATTGAAATCAGGTTCTGGCATACCGGGTGAGCCAAAAAACTATGAACTGCCTGTGTGATGTTTTTCCTGTCCGCGTCCTTGGTGCTCGTTGCCATCTGCTGCTATCATAGAAAGGCGCAGATGAAACCATACAACATTTTTAAAGCTACTTTTAAAGGCTTTACTTACCAACTTTATGAAAGGAGATGCTGAAACTGGCCACCGTTGTTGTCCATACATTTTTGGCACCTCTTTAGGAAACTATCCATCACTATCCATGATGGAATAAAATGAAGGTTATTTCCAATTTGCGAAGAATAGTTACTAACTTCATTTTGAACTTCAATTGAGATTAGGAATTCTTTGAGTTCATGAGGGGCACCAACAAAATTTCTTCATGAAATAGGGCACCATACCCCAAACTACCCTTTACATGGAACATTTTTTGAAATGTTCAACTTTCTCAAAAATGGCTCTTAACAATTTGGATTGCAATATCGTATTTTATGTATTTAGTGCACAATACTATAATTTTAAAGCACTAAACTTCTTGTGCTTACTCAGGAACATCTTTGTTTCAGTGTGGAAGGAGCAGAACAGAAACAGACAGCATGTTATGATATTGATGTTGAAGTCGATGATACTCTGAAAACACAGATGAACAACTTCTTGTTATCCACAGCCAGTCAGCAGGAAATCCAGGTAACATTAGTTATATAAGTGTTTAAGTGAAGTATAATACACCAGATTCATAGTTTATCACAGAATTATAATAGTATAATTATGCCCGAATAAACATACGCTTTCACATCAAATGATGGACTTTCATTGGCAGCACTTCCAATGCTAGCTGATGGAAATTAGTGCATTCTTTTCATGGCAGCTTTCCTGTGTATCTAACAACTTCCAACTTGGTGTCACAATCGAAAAATGTGATTCATGTTACAATAAAGCTTATATGATGAAAACCTCAAATATTAGCTGCTAATACCACTACAAGCTGATTTTGAAGACAATGAAAGAGGGCTTGTATGTTAACTATTAAATTATTCCTGCTAGAAAGTGTGTCACTCTGAACAACTAGCATACCTAACCCCAGTGCAAGGTATATTTTCATTTCATTTACTGCTATGCGAGTAAGCAGAGTTACTTTACCAATATGCCAAAACTGTGAGTAACTTGTCCAAATTAGATTGCATTCTCCCACCTTCCACCAGTACAGGTTGCAAAAATACAGAGCAAGATTCAGTGTTCCATCTGAGTTATTCCACGTCCAACCGAACATACACATAAAACATCACTTTCTCTGAATTTTAGTTTACGTGTTCCACACATAAACTAAATTGACACATACTTTATATTTTGCAGAAAATCAAATTATTTTCGGATTTACAGCTTACGCGCACAACGTTACATAAAAGTAATTTATTCTTGGAATACAGAATGGCCAGGGATAAAAACAATACATTGTTTTGTAGATAAAAACCATTGTGGTTTTCCTTATATAAAGTACTATTTCTTTCGGAAAAAAAAATCACATTTTTAAGTATGAATATTTTAAACAACAATATCTAATTTAACCCCGTAATATTAAAATCTGGAAAAATTACAGGAAGAATTTGTGATATATTTTGTTTTAAATCTGTTAATATCACGATGGGATCTTCTTTAGAAGTATGCTTTTAAACAGTTTATTTGTGTTAATGTGTAGGGTTGTAGAACATATGAGGGCTGATCAATAAAGACTGAGACTGATTTTTTCCTGTAGCTTCCTTGATAGTTTCCTGTCTCTACCATGAATACAGTAGAATCTCGTTAGTACGTTTTTGCAGGGACCTAAGGATTTGGACGTCATAGGCGGGAAAACGTGTTAACGAAAATGCAAAATCTGCAATTTAAGAACATAGGTAATAAAAATCTAATAATTACTACGTCTCCATGGGCAATTTAAATCGATTTTGAGTACAATTTCATACTGAATACGATCCGCGTTTCCATGTTAAATTCAATATGTTTAAATGGATTTGGATACACAAGGCCTGAGAATAAATAATTCAAGCTTTTATTTTGGTCAACTTGGATTTTTTAGGTTATGAATGTTTTTGAGAAAATAAATTGCGAATTGTGGAAGCGGCAATAGTGGTTTTGCTGTGTGTTTTATTACACACGTGATAACAATTTCTGCTAAAAAAGAAAACATTATGAGCGTGCATCGTGTTACGAGTACAATAGACGATATTATCTTTGGTGTATACAAGACGATTTGAACACGGAGGTGTTTCCATGCAACAAATTTCGTTCCGGTCTTCTTCTGATCCTATTTTCCAAGAGAAAAGTTTTGTTTTAGTATTTTTCCCTTCTTTAAATACAGTTTCAATCAATTTAGGTTTGCTAACAATCGTGTTTAAGGTTGACGAAAGAATGTTTAACTTCCGCACTATATCGACATGTTTTATATTTGGATTGTATTACATCAAGGATTTTCAGTTTTTCACTGTTGGTTATTTACCTACTACACTTTCTTTTTTTCATTGTAAATGAAAAGTTAAAATACAATCTACGGTTGTTTGGTCATCACTCAACATTAGAAACTATCGTTAGCGTTTACCGCGTTTACCACGCCAAGGTAAAGCATTCTCTATTCCGCCCACAGAAATCGTGTCACACAAATATTTAAATGCATGTATGTGATTGGCTGCCGATATCCACCCCGTGACCAAGGATTGACCAAAGTAGCAAATCAGGGCGTCAAACTATGAACGTGTTAAACGCCTACATCCACTGTACCGATCAAGGATTGGCCAAAACAGCAAATGAGGACGTCAAACTTCAAATGTAGTAAGCGGGACCGGGAAAACGCACTAAGCAAACATTATTTATTATATTTGGTGATTTGGTACCGGGACTTTTATAATTCAACGTAATACACGGGAAAACGTGTTAATGAGGAACGTGCTAACGAGATTCCACTGTATTTGAAAAAAACGGGGTTTCGCATATAACGTCCATAGGCGGCAGCACTGTCGTATCGGTAGGTTGATAGTAATGCTGTATATTGTTGACCCTACTTGAATTTTGCATACCACAAAATGGAGGTGACACGGGAGGAGCAATACAGCGCAATAACATTTTGTTTTCATTTAAATCATACAGCCTCTGAAACTTTTGAAAAGCTGAAGCAAGCATACCTCATGCAACAGTGTTTAGGTGGTTCAAGGACTTCAAAGAAGGGCAAGTCCTCTGGGCTAAGCAAGGTAGGCCTGGTGTTTTGGAATTGAATGGTGTAATGGAATGATTTACCAGCATGCAGTTCCCCCTCACACTACTGTTACAGCAGCGTACTACACGTCAGTATTGGCTACACTGAGAAAGCACATTGCAAGGAAATATCCAGAACTTCATTGGATTGGGTGGTGACTTCATCACGACAACATGCCTCCTCACGTCGCAAATCAAGTCCAAGAATTTTTGGCTAAATTCAACATTACCTGTGTGCCGCATCTGCCTTATAGCCATGATCTTGCCCCCTGTGATTTCTTTTTATTCCCATCACTAAAGGCAAAGCTCTGGGGCATTCGTTGTGAGAGCACTGAAGCAGTGCTGAAGAAAAATGAGGCGATTCTCAAAGACCTGACAAAGAATGGCCTGCACCATTTGTTCAAGGACTGGCAGAGATGCTATAAAAAGTGCATTGAAGTAGGAGGGGACTACTTTGAAAAAGATCATGTCAACATTGAAATGGAGTAATAAATATCTGTGAAAAAAAAATCAGTCTCAGTCTTTATTGATCAGCCCTTGTAGACTGCTGACAGAGCTTTATACACTGCAGCAGCACATCACGCTGGCTGATACATTACGCAGCATGAACATGATAGGCTATCGCTTCCAGTGTTTGGTGTAACTTAGCAATGGAATCTGATATTCTATGAAGCCTCTCTTCGCTGTTTCATTATAAATGTTACTTTGTGTTCAGCTTTTTGCATTAGAAGTTCATTCTTGGCTCTTTGATTTCTGAAAGTGCATAAAGAGTGAAAAGAAGAAATGTAGCTATGACTATTGTTTCAATCCATTTAATGTTTCCAAGCATAACACAAGGCAGAAATCATTTAGCTTAGTTATCTGCAATATGCTTACAAACTTAAAAATGGAGAACTTAACTTTGTCACCAGACATAACTATGTGATGCGTGTCGAAAACAAAAAAAAACCCAAAGTACCACCCACCAATAACAATGATTGGGTGCTATAAAGTGCCAATGCCATGAATAATCCAGAAGCAGTTTTGAACATAGTGACCATTTTAAGGCAAGATACAGCAATTTGAAAGGGATCCCTGGTACCTTTTTTCATTTATTCCATCAACCAATAATACAATAATAACTCTGGTGTTCACTTGAGCCTGAAGTGGAAAAAGTGCACATTTAAATTGTATTTAAGTTGCCTCCCATGGGATAAGGTAGGAAGTTTGAATGTTACTCAACTGTTTGCCAAATTTAAGTTACATGTGAACAAAGTGCAACTAAAGTGCTGTGAACAGTTGACAAGGCATCCAATGACAGACTGCTGTTGCTGCTGCTGCTGCTACTACTCATCAGTCGTGCTGCACTGGAATCCCACTATGCACCACTTTCTACGTTAATTTATTTAAAATTAACTATACAGGATCCTATCTTGGTTTTGTGTAAATATATAAAAAAGCTATGAGGAATTTATTTATAATTTTTATAGAAATTTAAACTTGGGGTTAATAGGGATATTTAGGGCCGTATTCATAGAGTTGACGTTGGTCTGGACCATCTCTGGACTAATTTGGTCTGGACCAAAGGCTGATCAAGTTTTTCGTATTCATAGACGATAAAAAGCCTCGGACCAAGAAAGGCCGTGGATCAGCAAGGAGAAAATGTTACACGATGAAGAAAGGTAGTTCTGCGCATGCGCGACTGCCATAGAGTAGTAAACTAACCACTGTTATTCCCTAGTTTTGACTTTCTATGGTCGTTTCACAGCTGTTTTTTCATCGGTTCAGTGCTCACTCCTCGCCCAAAGTAAAAAAAATGGAGATAACCTAAAAGTGTGCATTAAAATGGTCAGAGGAGGAAAATGCCTGTTTTCCTTAATACAAAAAAATTATGGATATTATTGAAAACTAATCCGTTTCGACAAACACAAAAACAAAAGGGAGGTATGGAGGGAAATAATGCATATATAGGCATTTTGGGCATGCTTCTAACCTATTGCCACACCTCCCTTTTTGGAAACGTTCTTATCTACACAGTTTCATGGCATTGTTAATCATTTCCATAAGAATTTAACTTGCTGGAATATTAACCTTTAGCCTTAAAATTTCAGAATCAAATCGTATTTAAATAGGAAGGAACATTTGCTGTTATTAAAATCTCACCCTGGATCTTAACCAAGTAAATATTGTGTGATAGTAATTATACAGAAATAATTACCTGAGGAAATTCTAATACATCATAAACCTTCCGGAAGTTGTAATCCTCCTCTCCTTGCCGGGAAAACGTAAGCAAAGCCTGAATTATTTCGAACTTAACCCAAGTGGGACATTATTCCGTATCGGGTAGCAGTATGAAATGTTAAGAAATATACGAAATCAGGGTTTTTTAATATGTAGGGTTGATTGTGTAGTATCTAGGTTCTTGTTCGAGTTTAGACGCGCAGATCCCTCAGCTACGCCCTGTCGTTGCTTCGCAGTTGTAACTGCTACACTCCTCTCCTCCTAAAAAAACATCCCTCGGCTACGCCTTGCGGCTTACGGCTCTCGATGTTACAATGTTGAAACTCCGATTCCGTAAGTTTCTTAACATTTCATACCTCCTACCCGCATATGGAATAATGTCCTCTTTTGGCAGTGTCAAACTTTTCCTTCCCGTTACGTGAAGTTTAATGTGACATGGCAATTAGAACCAATCGGCGTGAAGCAGTAGCATGAAGTAATAAAAGAACAATCAGTAAAGATTCATTCCCGTTACGTTAAGTGCATCCTAATTAGATATTTACTTTAACAGAGTTTCTTAACTTCGCGTTACATTCCGTCATGTTATGCGAAGTACATAGTAATCCCGGTTTAACGAAGGTAAATCTAGCAATGACATGAGTCATTCATTACTTATAATGCAACTTTCTAAGGTCAGTAGTGTTTTCTTGATACCCTTCTCTTGCATAATGTGGAAGTGCTATTAGCATCGTACCAATTGAGATACTCAAACCTCGGTTATCGTTGTCTGTCATATAGGTTAGGATGAATCCGTTTTATCAGCCTTTTAACCTTTGCTTTACTAAACCTGTATTTCTTTTGAAATTTAGGTCGCCATACTTTCCAATTATGTCTAATTTTAGTAGATAGTTTTACTCCACCGTCTCATTTCGCAAATTCTACGCAAGCAGCCACGCCCATTACTCCAAAGTCATCCATTTTGTAAAGATGGTCTGCCTTTAATCTACCCCTCTGAGGTAGATCAAAATTTGGTCCCGAGCAAGGCGTTTGATCCCCAGACCAACGCAAATCCCAGACTATGAATAAGAAAATCGATGGTCCGCTGTAAATCCGCCGGAAGTAGCAAGTTGGGCCGGACCAGAATTGACTATAAATACCGCCCATAGTTTTCAAATGTTTGAATTTTAAAAATTAATGTAAATAATTAATTATATCAATTATAATAATAAGTAAGTAAAAGATTAAATATTAAGCTTTGCATCGCACTTTATAACATAATTTTATCACTTATCCCTGTGAGATATTCTAATTTAAAGGTGGAGAGGTATGCAGCTTTTAACAAGTTGGATTGCGCAATATTTTAAAAAATATTGCAATTTAAAAAAAATAAATTAAAATATAATTCACTTTGTTTTTGTAATCCATGGACAAAACTTGAAGTGAGTCAGAGACATGATGGTCAGATTTTGCAAAAATTTGTGCAAGTTGATGTGCAATGTCAATATTTGATTCACCACGTTGGTTTGTAACTCCAAAGTCTGTTGCTTTTAATTTGCAAGGAATCAATTATTGCACTTGTGAGTATTATCAGGTGCTCTTGGTGTGAAAAGACTTTTTTGTTTTTAGATGTTTTCAATTCTCCTGATGATCACTTTTCTAAATGTAATTATTGTGCACCATAAAATGGGTGGTGTTGTAAGTTGTTGGCAAAGAACAGTGTCGGATTTTATGAAATATATTTATTTCTCAAAACACAGAATCCATTAGCAGCTAACACTCTTAAACATCTAGGCATCATGTGGTGTTTCTATTGATATCACCAGTTTCTTGCTATCATAATTCACAAGTTGGAATGTTCCCTTGTAAGTCAGTGTACTGTTGATGTGACAGTCTGCTTACACTTGACCTTATGCATCTATGTATACCACCCTACCTTTTCATTACAAACAGTGTGACTGACTTAAGCTCAGAAACTAAATGAATTTGACCCATTTTTATATGAACTTTTTTGCTTGTTTTTAATTGTCATTCAGTTCCCCAGAAGTCTCCAAAACTTGCATCCTACATAACAGTAACATTGTGATTATTGCAATCAGTTAAGAAGGAAGGTGATAAAAGTAAACAGGAAATTCACGAAGAAACCTGTTGATGGTTTTATGGACCCTGAAATTTCTTGAATGAATTTTTATGTAATTTCTTAAAAAAGAAAACAACTCTCTCTCTTCACTGTTTCAATATTTGTGACTTTAATGCTGTTACGCAAACAGGATATATATACACTACGTGATCAAAAGTATCCGGACACCTGGCTGAAAGTGACGTACAAGTTCGCGGCGCCCTCCATTGGTAATGCTGAAAATCAATATGGTGTTGGCCCACCCTTAGCCTTGATGACAGCATTCACTCGCGCAGGCATACTTTCAATCAGGTGCTGGAAGATTTCTTGGGGAACGGCAGCCCATTCTTCACAGAGTGCGGAACTGAGGAGAGGTATCGATGTAGGTCGGTGAGGCCTGGCACGAAGTCGGCGTTCCAAAACATCCCAAAGGTGTTCTATAGGATTCAAGTCAGGACTCTGTGCAGGCCAGTCCATTACAGGGATGTTATTGTCGTGTAACCACTCAGCCCGTGCAGCATGAACAGGTGCTCAATCGTGTTGAAGATGCAATCGCCATCCCGGAATTGCTCTTCAACAGTGGGAAGCAAGAAGGTGTTTAAAATATCAATGTAGGTTTGCGCTGTGATCGTGCCACGCAAAACAACAAGGGGTTCAAGCCCCCTCCAGGAAAAACATGACCATACCATAACACCACCACCTCCGAATTTCACTGTTGGCACTACACATGCTGGCAAATGACATTCACTGGACATTCGCCATACCCACACCCTGCCATCGAATCGCCACATTGTGTACCGTGATTCGTCACTCCACACAACATTTTGCCTCTGTTCAATCGTGTAATGTTGACGCTCCTTATACCAAGTGAGGCGTTGTTTGGCATTTTCCTGCGTGATGTGTGGCTTATGAGCAGCCGCTCGACCATGGAATCCAAGGTTTCTCACCTTGCGCCTAACTGTCATAGTACTTGGAGTGGATCCTGATGCAGTTTGGAATTCCTGTGTGATGGTCTGGATAGATGTCTGCCTATTCCTCTTTACGACCCTCTTCAAATGTCGGCGGTCTCTGTCAGTCAACAGAGGAGGTCGGCCTGTATGCTTTTGTGCTGTACATGTCCCTTCACGTTTCCACTTCACTATCACATTAGAAACAGTGGACCTAGGGATGTTTAGGAGTGTGGAAATCTCGCATACAGACTTCTGGCACAAGTGACACCCAATCACCTGACCGCGTTCGAAGTCCATGAGTTCCACAGTGTGTCCCATTCTGCTGTTTCACAATGACTAATGAGGTCGCAGATAATGAGTACCAGGCAGTAGGTGGCAGCACAATGCACCTAAGATGAAAAATGTATGTTTGTGGGGCTGTCCAGATACTTTTGATCACATAGTGTATATATATTTTTCTATATTTCTTTCTGTAGGATGTTTTATTTGTGAGACACCATTTGAATGTCTGTTTCTCCAGTAACTTGGCTTAGCACTTGGTTGTGGGTGCCATGGGATATAGTTCCCCGTCTTGATGATTAGTCAAGGATGACTATGCTGCTAGAAGAAGGTGCACCTGGTGTCCTTGGCCTCTTGTTTTGGTATAGGTGGCATTAAAGGCAGAAATTTCCTGCCCTGGCTTTCTTTGAATAGTTTTCGGAGGCAGATTCTTTGCCCGTGATGTTTGTAGGCAATTTACATCCATGTGGCTAAATCTTTCCTCAAAACTATAAAACTTACAACTTCCCTCGGCTTGCATTGCAGGGAGCGTGTGTTAGTTAAAGCTGTTCTGCAAATACAGAAGGCTAATTGCTAATTCTATGTTTCATGACCTATTAAATACTTTCCTTTTCACTTGTTCTCACATGCATATTCTTGCACAAATCTTCAAAAAATACTTTTGTTATAGACAGTTGATTCTATTTATAATACAATTTGAATGCAATGAATGCAAATGTATGTCTGTTTAACTCAACATTTTGGATGCTAGTGAAAACGGCTTGGGTATGCCAGGAGAAATCGAGAAGGGATGCCAGGCTGTGATTCATCAATTACGGACTTTCCATTCCTAATTGCTTATTGTTGTCCAATCAGCATTATAATTGCATAATTGCTGTAGCAGTGAAGCTTTGGGAATTCATTTATCAAACATTACAACTTTCAGTTATTGCATAGCAACTGTGCATTGTAAAAATTATGATGTGAATGAAATAAATATATGTACAGAGCCTTTGTTTGGATGTATGGCCATATTATGGGGATTTTCTTGTCCAGCATTGTGCTTGTTTCTAACCAGTTCTACTCCCCCTCCTCTCTGTGTGTCAGCTAATCAGTTGTTGTGAAGCCTTTGTGCTATACAGAGGTTGAAACATTGTAACACCACATATTTCAGTATTGAATATGTTAGTGCTGTTGTAATGCCATAAAGTCCGTACAGTTTAGTACACACAATTTTTGTGTATGATTCCTATGTGAGAGACTCTTGTATAGAAGTGAGACAGCATTTTAAGAGAGATTCTCAGCTGTAATATATGGATAAGCTAATAACAGTGATGTGAATTTAAAATTATTTAGAAAATTTGAGTCGGATTTGAAACACTTAACATCACTTACACGTTTTTCATCTCAACCAGTTTCAAGAGCTATTTGCTTCCATCATCAGAAGTGGCTGACTGGTTCTTCGTGGTGTTGTCTGGTTTGTGTTTGTGTGTGGTAAAATTTGAGCTTTTTATTTATGAATGCTCTTTAACTGTTGTGGTCCTTAGTGTCCCATTCTATATTGGGCATGAAAGACCGATAATTTTGCTCAGAGGCCTGTTTATCAGGGTTGAGGTTCTTTTACATGCCATAAATCTACAACATGGGACCACCGGCTTTACTTCCTTACTGAAGGAAGCCATGCTAAGGATTTTTATGCCCAAAAGAAAAAATCCATTGCCCTCCAACCGGATTTGAACCTGTGACTTTGGGAACTAGAGGCAAGCATGGTAACTACTACACCATGGGGGACAACTTGTATATAGTGACATCTGGTGGTGGAGTGATGAATTTCCATAGTGGGTTTGGTGGCAGCAATTCAAAATTCATTACATGGTGTTCATGTTTTGTGATTAATACTTTTCCCAAGTATCCAACTCGGTTACATATTTTGCCAGTTTTAGGAGTGTATGTTTGGTGTGATGATATGATTTGTCATCCAAAAGCGGTATGCAACTGCAGATTTATCCATCTGTTTGCATTTGATGTGTCTCATATGCTCTTTTAATCCAGTCTCTAAATTTCTTTTTGTTTTACATATGTATATTTGGTCACATTCTGGGCAATTAATTTTATAGTTTCCTGCTGTTTTGTTCTGAGAGGTGTTTGGTCCTTCAATTTGCAACAAATCTAATTTTGCACTTGCATATTTTGCTGCTGATGTTACTCCAAAAAATTACGCCACACTACACAATGGAAGATCACACTGGCTGCATTTATATATATATATGTATGTGTGTGTGTGTCTTAAAGTATATGTACTACTAGCTTAACACCCCAGAAAATCCCCCAGACTGGACCATAGGTACATGTAGGTAGTGGAATTAAATAGCTAGAATTACCAGATTAAAATATAAGTATAAATAATCTTTCAACAAATTTATTTCCTCTAATAAAATCTAAACATGGAACACAATATGAATTCTCTTGATTTTATACAATTAAGTTGGTGTTTTGACTCATCGAGAGATAATTAGTAGAAATCTTTTGCATGAGATAGGTAAAATTTTTCCTGGTAAAGTACAAATAGCGTTTAATGTGTTGAGAACAGTGATTCTTAGACGGAACATTGTTAATGTCATACCCTCCTTTACTAGAGGTAATTGCCCACAAAAGGAAAATTATTCTACCATTGCACAAATTCAGTACTCCATTCTTTAAAAAAATGATTCTGAGTAACTTTCTTTGTGTTTTCAGTGCCAAAACTCATGATCTTAATGTTCGGAAAATTAATAATGTTTTGCCTGACAGAGAACTATAAGTTGGTTATATGTTTGAATTAATAATGGTCTGTTTACAAGAGTGGCATCACACTATTGTTCGTAATGGGAAATGGTTTCCTTTTTCTTTCTTCACTGTATTGAAAATTAGAGAGTTCAGTAATATACAAATATTTTATCAAGACTTTCTTGTAGAATCTGATGCCATATATAGTTTTTGAAAAACAGATTATATTTTTATACAAAATTTATGCTAAATCAGTGATATATGAAACGTTTAAATATCTTAAAATCTATATAAATAATTACTAGTTCTCCAACCATTCACTTTAAAAGTTTGTGCAGTTCAAAACCCACCTCTGAATGGCTGTGTGAAAACATACAAATAACAAATTTTGAAATTCTGGACAGACATATGTTAATGCGCATAACAATCTCACACTACTGGCCGAGAACTTCACTTCAAAAATCAGATTTGATAAATTCACCATATGTGAAGTCAAATAAAAGGATATATTATAGAAGTCCTGCCATTTCTACCTTGCCATCATTCTATATTGCTTGTTCACTCTATGCTGATGGCGCATTGCAGCAGGAAATTCTGCAACCATGGGTGAGTAGGCACAATCCTCACATGACCGGTGATGCTGTGTCTGCCATAACATTTACCAGAGGCTAATGAATTGATACCTCTCACGCGCAACCTGTGCTGTGTCTTGGCGAGAAATCATCTCTGCTGGTGTCGTCACTGGCCTCACCAACTGACTTTGTCTCAATGGTCCGTAAAAAGAGGGAGTGAGGGGCAAAAGTGATACAATACACCCCCTCCAGATGAAAGTGAGTGGCTTCCAAGGCAGAGGCAGCATCAGGTCATGAAAAAAGAGCACAAAAATAAGTTACAAGCAAGGTAGACGGCATGGAGCATTCAAAATGCCCTAACAACATTAAAAAAGAATGGAGTGCAATGTAGCGGGGAAAACTATGTGATGGTAAGGTTATGGTATTAATCTATAACAAAAAGCCCAAAGGGCAAAGACAGCCAGAGAGGAATGGGTGGTCAAAAGCAAAACGTAACCATAAAGCTAGAAATGACAAAGTAAAACAGGATGAAACATAAAACTAGACAGTACAACAGTACAAACTTACATAAAATAAGTCTGGTGCCAGATGAAATAAGAACTTTTAAGTATAAAAAAGAAAATCAAGTCTCACCACGCAGTCAATAAAATTGCTGTCCAAGGGACACAATGGCAATTGTCATTCGGAATGAACATAAAGACTCATGATCACATCATCCAAATAAATATATAATAAATACAATATTGTGGTGATTGCGTTAAGGGCAAAGGAAAGATAGTAAAAGATACAATGGTGACTAATAAGCCTATGTGATAACATAAAAGGTACGTACGAATGTGCAGGTAAACATACAGAAGGGCACACGGCCCTTCAATACATACAATATATGTGGGCTCACTAGAATTTAAAGTTCATAGTAAGGATATTGGCCAGCATAAATCGACTTATCATTAAGGCGCCATGAGGATCTCACACATAGGAAAATGGAAGTACAACACAAGACAAAGGGGAAAGGAAACAAATGGGTAAGCATGCACACAAACGCCGAGGAAGGAGGAGAAAGGAAACAAAAAAAGGACAGACAAAAATGGTGGACATAGATGAGCATAAGAAAGGATGGAAATGGTAGGTAACAGCAAAAGAAAAGATAGAAACCGACCCGGCTTGAGCATGAGAACACGAACAATATAATTGCTCAAGCATGGGAAGGCAAAGTGGCTACCTGCCAGCAAGAAATCAAGCCAAAGTACTAGATTTACTACTATGGTATAGATTTAAGTTGGGAGGCAGGAGCTGTGGTCATCTTGTCTGTGATACAATCCTGTAATTGAAATGAAACCAAATTAATAATATGTACTATTCGAAAAGGTCGCACATATCGTTGGGCAAGTTTCTGGACAAAATGCTGCAAAACATCACTGAAAGGGTGAGCCTGCAACAAGACGAGATTCTCAACCTGAAAAGGAGGTGGTTTATGTTGAAGATTATAGTGTTGTGCATGCTGTTGATGATCATGGCGAAGTTGTGCTCCAGATCTTCCACACATCCTCATTGGTAGAAGAATCTGAAAGTAGATCAAGCAACTGCCAGTGATTAGAAAGTGGGCAAATGGGAGAAAATTTGAAAATTAGGTGAAATGTGACCTACTGATATGCCTCTTGTGGCTGTATTCAATGCAAGCTGAAACTGATTTTGGAAGATATCCCAACTTGCATGATCATCAGGGTGGAATGCAATGAGGATACTTTTTAAAATATGATTTACTCACTTAGCCAATTAAGGGCGCAGATAATATGGTGAGGTTTGAACAAACTGAATGCCTTGCTCAAACAAAAAGTACAAAATACATGTACTTGAAAATAGGAAGCATTGTCAGCAACTATAGTTTGTGGAATACCAAAGGAAGCAAAGAGTCCCGACAATACGAAATTGATGCCAGAACTGTAGCAATTCGAACTGGAACTAGCAAAATGAACTTCGCAAAGGCATCAATGACAACACAAAGATATGTATTGCCCCAAGATGATCAGGGTAAGAGACTGATATAATCCATAAAAAGATGTTCCATTTGATAAGCTGCAATTTTGGAATTGAGAAGACCTAATCAGGTATTCTGTGCTGGCTTAGCCCTTAAACAGATTTTGCAAGATTTAACAAAGGTCCCGATATCGCAGTACATGTTGTGCCATACAAATATTGGCATATCTTCATTTTCGTTTTGTAAATCCCCAGATGAGCATCAAACTGGGAAGCCTGAAAATAGTGCAAAACCATGGGAACCAAGGTCTGGAGAAGCAAAATTTTAAGGACATGCAACCATGGAAGGTGGGTATATAAAAGCCTGTCCATAAACTTATATCCCTGGGGAACATCTCCCATCTGACAATGTTGTCAAAGGGGGCTAAGTTCTAGATCCCATTGTTGGTGCTCAGAAACAGATGTAAAAGCTGTGGGGAAATCCCAGGAAAAGGTACCGATCTGCAGGGCTGTCAATGTCATTACTGGTTCTGTGTTGGCAGGCTTGAGGAACATCCATGACAAGGCATCAGTAACTGGATTGACAGATCTATGTATGTGTTTGACCATAAATTGGAAAGCACTAAGCTTAACAGCCCTATGAGTGATTTTGCTGGTTTTTCTAGCATGTGACAAAACCCAAGTGATAGCCTGATTGTCACATTCTAAGACAAGTTATAAGCATGGCAAGAGCCTCAAGTTAATAAACCGATTGCCTGCACTCAGCTACTGAGAGACACCTCGAGATATAATAAATAGGACAGTGTTCCCATCCCAAATCCTGCAGTAGGATGGCTGCAACCACAAAACAAGAGGAGTCAGTTTGGGCGATAAAGGGCTGGCTAAAATATGGCATGACCAAAACTGGCAAGTTCGTGATAATGGTTTTTAAAGACTCGAAGCCTGTTGAGTATAGATGTTCAGACAAATTTGGCCCCTTTGGAGCATGGTGCATTTAGAGATTCAGCAATATGAACGAAGGAGGCAATAAATTTTCAGAAAAAGGTCACCATACCTAAAAACGATGCCAACTGTTTCTGAGTGATAGGCAGGGGGAAACGTCAAAGAGCTAGGGTACAGTCAGGATCGATAGATATGTCCTGGGGAGAAATAATATGGCCGCAAAAAGAAATTTGGTTGACTGCAAATTTTACCTTTCGATAGCCTTTTGAAGACAGGAAAAATTAGATGCAAATGATGTTAATGGGACTGTAGATCCAGAGAATAAATAACTAAATCGTCTAAGTAATTGAACACAAATTTGAATTTATAGCGATGTAAAAACCTATCCAATAAGCGAGACAACACCTGGGCACCTGTAGAAACACCTAAGGGAACGCACTTAAATTGAAACTAGTTCCACGGTGGCAAAAAGGCAGTGTAAGGTTGTGAAAGATTTTTCCAATGATATCTGGTAGTAGGCCTGATTAAGGTGTAATGTAGTAAAGAGTTTAGCATTCAGAAAATAGTGAGTCAATGTATGCAATTTGGGCAAAGGCATGGAATCAACTTGTATTGATTTATTCAGCTTATGGTAGATGACTACAAGGCTAGCATCCTGATTTGGCTTTACCAAAAAACAGGGGCTTGATTGGGGACTATCCGACAGCTCGATAATGTCTTGGCATAACTGGGTGTCAATTTTAGTGCAAAGTAGTTCAAGCTCAAGTGGGGAAAACTTATATGGCAGAGAACATATGGGTGTAGTATCCAACAAATGGATAGAATACTCTATATCTTTGACCATCTGAGACTTTTGGTAAAAACATTAGGAAACTGATATACAAGATTGGTAATCTCCTGTTGGAAATGTGGGGCAAATGCAAAAGGTCTAATCCCTCATTATGACCAGGTGGCAAGGTCACACATGTGGGCGATGGTGAGTGTGGATCCAACGAAAAATGAACCAAGTTGTGTGGGCAAAAGGCAAAAGAGAAAGTGAAATGTGTAACATCTAGTGTTAATTGAGTGTCAGACATAAACGGTGTCCCCAAAACCATATTATAAGGTAACCCTTCGGCAAAATGGAAGGTCACATCCTATGAGAAGGAGTGCAATTTAGTATGCAAAATAACTTCCCAAAAGTGGCAATTCAGAATCTGGCATTGTAATGCAGTGCAACTCCACTGAGTGTAAAGAGCCGCTGCATTTAGGCAGAAGAGAACACAAAAAACAGACATCGATTAAATTGACAGAAAGCCAGAATCCAGTAAGAATTGTACCTCAAAAGATCCACAAGAATCCGGACAACAGGCAAATACTTCTGAAGACAGAAGTGCAATCATGAATGTGGAGGTTTTATTCACAGCTTTCCTTGTTGAACATAATCTCCCTTTGGCCTGCAGTAACCAGGCTGGACATTTATTCAAAAGAATGTTTTCAGATTCAAAAATAGCAGTTAATACAGTTGTGCCAGAAAAGAAACTGGAGCAATAATTAGGAGTGCAGCCAGATCAATTGGTGAAAAAATTGCAGACATCTTGATGTGTCAACCCTTCTCGCTCGCTACAGATACAACAATATTGACAATTCAAAACTCTATCCTATAGTTGTATCCTTTTTTGACTCAGAAACTAGGATGATTTCTACAAAGATCTTGACCGTCCCAGAATCACGGGAGAATACAGGTAAAGATATCTTTAAAGTTTTAGATGGGGAACAGTTTTTAGTTGATATCTGTTATTATTTACAGAAGAGCTCCAAGAGTAAAAGCATTTTGAAACTTTGTCAGCAAGTCTTTGGGTTAAAGCTCACAAAATATTGAAATACATGTCCACTCGATGGCTATCTCTGTTGCAGTGTTTAGAGAGTCTTGGAGCAGTGGAATCCTTTGAGTGTTTTTCTGTGATACAGACCATGGCAATGCAAATTTCAGAAAGTTAAGGAGCAGCTTGAAAATCCTTCTACCAAACTATACCTTCTGTTTCTTAACTCTGTTCTTCCACTTTTCAACTCGAATGTATCCCTGCAGCAATAGAAGCCTCTTATTCACCAACTTCATGCTAATTTGAATTGTTTTTACACAGATGTGTTTGATAGATTTGTCAAAGCATCTTTGGTTCCAGGCACTGATTTGTTTTATGTGAACTTTTCTTGTAGGAAGTATCAGAAAAGTGACAGTGATCTGGTTGTTGGATCTAAGACAAGGGCCTACATGAAAGAAGTTTCTTTAGTGAGCATGAAGTGAAGGCTTTTTTTTTTATTTTGATGTCAGATCATTTTATTTGAAAACATGTGAATATATTATGAAGAAGTGGCCCATCAAAGAAAAGTTTTTAGAGTATGCTGAAATTGCTGATCTGTTTCAGCAAAGAACAAAAAGTTTTTCTTTGATTGAATAATGATTGACCAGTTTCTTTTAGTACTAACAGAGGAAACTGAACCAGTAGAATCCGAATTTAGTCGTTTCCAGTTGGATACTTTCAGTTTTGACAAGAATGAAAGGGCTGATATAATCTGCAGCACAATTTCTAAGATTACAAATGTTTCTGGATTAACGAAGTACCCTTCACTAAGTTAACTTATGAAGGAAGTTTTTCTGGTCCCACACAGCAAATCTTCCAAAGAAAGTGTTTTTAGCTTGGTAAGAAACAACAAAACTTGATTTTCCAAATTTGATATTTAAGTTTAACATCTTCCAAAAGTGTGACACAAAGATTTTTAAGAAAACCATCCAACCTCAAATTACGCTTTACATGGAAATGTTTTCATTAGTTTTGATTTTCTCAAAAATTACTAAATATTTTGATTAAAATATCTTATATTTAAGATTTACATAACAAACAGATTACAAATCTTTTATTTTCTGAGAATAGCTGTAAAGTCCTCTTCATTTAATTTTGCATACAGGTAAACCATAAGAAATATTAGGTTGTCTCATAAGTAATGTTGGTTTTTTAATTGGGTTTATATTGTACATATATATGGTTTTATTTTTGTCAATACTATTTATAGGATGCTGTGGTTATTGTTCCTTATTGTTAACATGTTGGCAGTCAGCAGTTGGTAATACAAGGTTTTAAAAAATGGAGGCAACAAAGTTTGAGGCTAAAGTCCTTCTGAAGCATTACTGGAAACAAGATTTTAAAGCTGCAGCTTGAATATGTAAAGTCGAAGATGAACGTGTCGTTAATGAGCTAACAGCACAATGATGGTTCCGTTTTCAATAATGAGATGAAAACTTTAAATATTTACGTTTTAGAAGACCCAAGTTATGGAATATTGAGAATACATGCAGAGTTTTGGAAGAAAATCCACAGAAAAGCACCCAGAGGTTGTCAGAAGAACTTGGTGCTTCAAAAGATACCATACTTTGCCATATTAAGACACTTAAAAAATCATTCAGAAGCTATAAATATGTACACATGAATTGACACCTGATTAAGCTCAACGGAGATTGGATATCTTAGCTTATCGCTAAGTCCTGGGATGATAGATTTCTCAGGAGAATTGTCACATGTGATGGAACGTAGGTGTGTTACTGCAACCCTGACGCCTCAAAACAGTGGCTCAATACCTGTCAGTCTGCAAACGTTGTTTAAAAAAAAGATTGGTTCGGCCCCAAAATAATGATGTGTGTGTGGTGGAATTTTGAAGGTGTGATTCACTGCGAATTTATTTCAAATGGACATGCTCGATGCAGATCTTTATTCTCAACAACTGGAACAAGTTCTGAGGTTTTGAGGTAGAGGTATCCAGCATTAGATAATAGAAACAGAGTTATCTTGCAGCAGGACAATGTGAGACCTCATACAGCGCAAAGAACAATGGACAAAATTCAGGAATTGCAGGGAATCGAACTTCTACTACATCCAGCATATAACCCTGCTCTTATGCCTTCAGATTACCATCTGTTTAGATCCATGGCTCATTTCTTATGTGGAAGAAATTTAGAAAACATTGAAGCAGTTGAAATAGGTATCAACAAATTCTTTGCATCAAAAACCAGAAACTGGTACTGTTGTGGGATAGCAAACCTCGCTGAAAGGTGGCTCAGGACTATAGAACGTAATGGTTTTTACTTTGAAGTTTCTAATCATTTCCTGTAACAACACACTGAAAAAAGATCTGATGTGTTACACTCACATGGCTTTCTCTACTCTTGTACAAACTATTTTTACAAATGCTTATTCTCCATATGCTTCAGGTTAATCGAGATATCGAGATGTCAATCTTATTGCTAATTTTCTTGTAGATGCAAGGGGGATATGGTAGGTTTTAAGCGATAGTCAAATCTTTTAAACGCTGGTTGCTATGTGGCGCATTCCATTCTCTTTGCATGTCCAGGACATAAAAAAAATGAATAACGAATTTGAGAAAAAGTATAATTATTGGAAAATTTAAGGGAATAACAAGCAATATCTCGAAAATGGTTCACTCAACAAAAAAAATGTATATGACATAAATTGTGTATTTTAACGTGATCTACATCTTTTGTGCAGTAAAATTTTGTCTATCTCTTATGGTTTACCAGTTATGCAAAAGTCATTCAGAATGAAGAACACTTTTGGAGACATTCCCAGAAAATTCGAGATATACATTTCATATGTCATGAAAATACCTTAAACATATGATATTTTAATCAAAATCGTTAGCCATTTTTGAGAAAATTAAAATTTTCGAAAAATGTTCCATGTAAAGGGTAATCTGGGGTGGGGGGATTTTCTTGAAAACCTTTGTGTCGCATCTCTGGAAGATACTGAACCTAAATACCAAGTTTGGTGTTTATCCGACTGTTCGTTTCTGAGTTATGCTGTTCACAGACACACACACGGACATGTTTCGAAAAATGCTTTTCTTGGATTCAGGGGGTCTCAAAACATGTATTTCTGGTGAAATCTCGGTATCGAATTTTTTGGTGGAATACAATACTTCCCCTACTTACTATACGTAGTAGAGAAAGTAAAAAGTTTTGCTTAAAAACTGACATTACGTATGAGACATCATCTGTAAACAAAAATGTACTACATAAAAATGTTGGACTTCTTTAAAGCACAGGATTTATTTAAAAAAAAAAAAAATTTCCTGTGCCATCAGCCATTTTCGAATACCCGTTTTTATTGGTCTGAATTTTTCAACACTGTCATTTTCTTAAAGTGCTCTCACTATTCAGTTGTTTCTCTCAGTGTCATAGAATGAGTATCAAGGCCAGCATATGCTGACAAGCTTTTTAACATCTGACTATTGGCTTGCTTTTCTCATCCCCCCTTGTACCAACAGTGAAATGTGTAATGAAACTATTTCTGCAAAGATTTGTTTCAATTAACATGAAGTACATAGTCTATAGCAACTGCATAAGAATAAACTATACTTGAGAGAGAAAGTGTATGAATGCAACACATCACAGGTTTTTAGTGCACTCTTTAGTTTAGTATATTTAGTTCACATTATTAGCTTAATTATTAATAGAATTGTTATAGGCTGTATTAGTTTTAGTGCTCTTAAAGCCTGCTAATTTTTCAAGCTAAAATGTACCTCTTTCTTTTGTATACAGAGCCTGGACAACAAGATACATGAAACTGTTGAAACAATAAATCAACTCAAGACAAATCGTGAATTTTTTCTGAGCTTTGCCAAGGATCCACAGCAGTTCATTAACAAGTGGATTATATCACAAACCAGAGATCTGAAGGTAAATATTTATTTATTTATATTTAAGTGCTCAGTTCATACATGGTTATGGACTGACCTTAACCCTAGTGTAAACTTCTCTCTCTCTTTATTAATGGGTATACCAACTGTTCTTACTAAAACTTATTTTTCTATCTACTACATTTAATACAAATAAACCATTGCAAAAATAGCCACATTACTCATTTTGTTATAAATACAAAGAGAACAGCAATAGTGAAATGTTTAAGAAATGGATGCTATATGCTGGACTTAAAAGAATAAGTATTGAACAATTTGAACCTTTAATAACAGATATCTTAGAAACGGCTTATGCCACAAAAAACTTATTTTAAATAAATTGTGTATCTTAAAGAGATCTACATTTTTGGTGTGGTACATTTTCATCTATCACTTAATGTGTACAAGTTTATGCAAAATTTCTTCCAAAGGAGAGGACTTCCTAGGCTATTCCCAGAAAATTCAAGATACACATTTGATTTGTCATGTAAATACCTTTCATGTATGGTATTTTAATCAAAATTGTTACAGCCATTTTTTAGAAAATAAAAATGTTCAAAAAATGTTCCATGTAAAGGATAGTTGGGGGTTGGGAGGTTTTCTTGAAAATCTTTGTGCCGTATCTTTGGAGGATACTAAACGCAAATACCAAGTTTGGCTTTTATCCGACTTTTCGTTTTTTAGTTACACTGTTCATAGACAGAGGCACAGGTTTCCAAAATGCTTTATTTGGATTCGGGGTACCTCAAAACATGTATTTCTGGTGAAATCTCAGTATTGACCTTTTGGCTGGAATGCAATACTTCCCCTACTCACTTTACGTAGTAGAGAAAGTAAAAATAAAAACACTTTAAGATAATGGTCCTCTTTGGCCATCAACATCAATGGACATTTTTCATGGTGTGGAGTGTTGAACATGCAGTTATTACACTGAGAGTAAATGTGGCTACATTTTCAAAATACTTTCTTATATTAAAATCAGAAATTCTCTACTTTTGTGGGAAAGCCTGTGCTGCTTTTTCCCTTTGTATTTCTAAATTTTTTGTTCTATAAAAATGTGATTCGCCAAGAATGCTTGCAACAAATGCAAATAATCTTTCAAATTTTCTTACAATTATTGTTTTATGGGTAAGTGTATATATAGTTGGTAACAGAGAAGAAACATATTTATACAACCGCTGACTTGATGGAGCATTTCATGAATGATTCCACATGCGAGAATGACCCTGACCAGATTTGCTGTCTCCTTTGAGCCGATAAGTTGCTGCTTTAATTATTTTAGACGAATCCTTATCAGATACCTACAATAAAATGTGTTTGATTGCACATAAATTATTGAATCTTTCAGTATATGATAAAAAATGTTAGTGTAAAAGTGCCTAAATTAAAGAAAAGATCAAAATTACTTGTTTAAATTAAAAAAAAAATACTTTTAAGTATTGGTGTCAAATTACTGTTTTAGGAATCAACCTAAAGCTCAATTTAAATAGTTCAATTGAAGTTTCAGAGCTATAATAGCTTGAATTTGGGAATTTTAAAAAGATGCCATAAATTTGAACAATTTTAATTACAAAACTATAGTGTTCTGAATTTTAAAATTCTGCACAAAGCAATTGTATTAGACTTGTCTCCAAACACAAAAGGTTCTGTTTTGTTTAAAAAATGTGTTGCGGTAACTTCGTGTTATCTTTTTGCTGAGCGCCTGTTATTGTATTACTAGTTCAAATTTTGGGTTCTTTGTCCTCCGGCTTGCTATTATTACTACTCAATCGAGCATGTCTCTTAAACGGGGTGTGTAAACAGAAAGGAGTTGTTACTGAAAGATAACACTGATAAAAGAATTTGTTTTTACACTTTTATTGCCGCCACACTTTATTCATTTCACATAATTATTCTTGATACACGCCCGACTGAAACTGTTATATTTTCTAATGTTACTATAATCACTTATTTGCTGCACATTATTAATTCGCATATTTCACATTTATAACTAACTTTACGACGCGAGAGATTCTGTTAAACTGTGCGACGTGTAACCCGCGAATGATTCTGATGAACTGAGCGACGTATAACCTTTGTATAATTCTGTTGGACTGAACGACGTATTACCCGTGAATGCTTCTATTGGACTGAGCAACGTATAACCTGTGTATGATTCTGTTGGACTGAACGATGTATTACCCGCAAGTGCTTCATAATTTATACTCCCTCACCCGATATGCCTAAAGATTATAATCGAGCTACTATTGGTTAATAAAATGCACCAACATTAGCATCTATTTTTATATCCAATCAAAATTACGAACACATATGCTCTAGGGAAGAAATTCCCTCCATTTCTAAAGAAACGCGCGCTACTCTGACGTCATTTGCTTGCCTCTTCTAATTAATAAACAACTCACCCCCTCGCTCATTGTTGCCCGCTCTTATTGTCAGTTTCAGTGAGGCCATGTAAACTTATTTCCTAACAATGCTTATAATTAACAAACATCTCAAATCAATGTCATACAATAATGCTTATTTACACTATAATCACTCTGGCATTTACATTGTTGTGATATAAAATACTGCCACAAATGCAAGTTTGATTTTTCTTCCATTTTGGATGATTTGAGGTGGAATAATCTGGCTCTCTAACAAAAAGCCTCAATGACACAAAATACCATGAAAAAATTAGTTAACTGTTGGACAAAACGTGTATTATCTTTGTGTCAACACTGAATTTTTATAAAATAAGAATGTGAAATTGTAAAAACAGTGTATTTGCATGGTTTTGTTATGATTAATGTTTTTGTGGCATGTTTTATTGTGGAATAAGAACATAGAAGCATAGTTTTGTAAGTTACTAAAGGTTTTAAAAATTTATGGATTGCAAATGACCCCTATCTCCTCCTTAATCCAGGGAGCTTAAATGTTTGCTATAGACTAATTTTGAAGATTTAGAAGCTAGTAACAGTGATGTGTCATAATTTAAAATAAAGAGAGTTGAGGGTTGTTACACTACATCACTATAATATGATATAATAATTATATTATAGTGATGTAGTGTAACAACCCTCAACTCTCTTTATTTTAAAGTTTGCTATAGAATTTTAAAGCTGTCAGGGCTGTGGACTGCTGTTCACTAACATTCTTTTGACTAGCCAGGTTATTGTTAAATTACTATTTAATCCACCAAATAAATTTTTTTTTTGTAATTTCTTTTGCTTCTTACAGACAATGACAGACGTGGTTGGCAATCCAGAAGAAGAAAGACGATCAGACTTCTTTTATCAGCCATGGGCTCAAGAAGCTGTATGCCGCTACTTCTACACCAAGGTGCAGCAGAAACGAGCTGAACTTGAGCAAGCACTTGGGATACGCAATGCATAGAATTTTAGTCATTCTTGACCAATTACAGCAATAATAACTTTCTTGACGAAGCATACCATTTACTTGAATAACTTTGTATTTTTTAGCTGCAGAAGTGTTCTGAAAAATGACTGCCTAATGCGCTTTATTGTGAAACATTTATGATCAAAGGTTGAATTCTTTTGGTAAAAATGAGTGGCACAGTTTCACAGACATTTCTATCAATTTGTAGCAGTCCAAGAATATATTAATTCTCTCTAGTTTTGGTCAACACTTTGTTTATTGTTGCCTTTTATGTCAAAGAGAATTCGCTGGTGAAATGTAGAAGTTGGTGCAAAGCAGAGATGGAGCTCCTCTGCCACTGTTCTTAGAGAAACTATGTTTTTTGCAATGTTTAACTGACCAAAATAAGCCCATTTTCTAAGAATCCTCATTTCAATACTATGTATGACCTTGTTTGGGTTTAATCCTTAATTGCATACTGTAACTTATCTGGAAGATAGTTTATCAAACTGAATTAAGTAATGATAATTGTTAACACAAGTCGTGTGTAGGACAAGGTGGAAAGGTAGAATAAGACTGAAAAATTTAATGCCAGAGCCAGGATTTGAACCACAGATCTTCCGATCTCAATTGGGTTGCTCTAACTGAGCTACCATGGCAACATGCCAGCAGGACATTAAATTCCCCAATTGACTTGCATTTAACCTGATAAAGCACAAGGGGATCTCAAATTCATTTTGAGATGACACACGCCACAGGCGACTTACTATGTCATAATCACTTTATTTATTTATTTTATTACGTCATATAAACACTTAAATAATTGAGCATATGCTCGTAAATTGGTGGCTTGCCAAACATGAAATTTATATTGGTAAAATGAATTGTATAAGTAAAAGTAATAATATTTATATCAGCATAAAGTTACCATTAAGAATTACTACTAATGCTACTGCAAGTATGAGATAAACAGACCATAAGTTAAAAACATCACATATGTACATTTCCCAACAATTATACAGATACAAAATATATTGAGATCACAGTTCATCTTCTATATGCTTCTTAATTGAATAAGATAATATACAGAATTTTTGAAAAGAATTTGGTTTTATGTTTCCATAAGGGTTTGAGGCAATTGTTTTATATTTTTATGCATGTATATTGTGGACTCTCTTCAAGCACTGCCAACCTTTTGCAGAGTGTTTTATATCTCTTCTATCTCATGTACTGTAATCATGTTGATGCTGATCATTTAAAAAACTGAAATAACTATCATGTATATATACATATAACTAAATTATACATATATAGGCAAGGTTAGGTCAAGATTGTTAATGTTTTAAAGAATGGTCTGCAAGAGACTAACTTTAATGGGGGTAATTCCAACCAAAACAGACAGCCAAAAAGATCAACATCTCGAAAATTGTGTATTCTTATGCATGTTAGTTTGCAGATGATGCACAAATACCACATGCAATCTGAAGCCCCTAACCCCCACTGTTTTCGTATTATAGGTGGTTGGAATTTCAAGATTACTGCTGACATGCTTGTAATGAATGTTTTTAAATGATCATAATAAATATTGAATATAAATTCTGAAAGTAATTTTAAGTAGAATGTCAATGCTTTCAAATACATCCTGTGTTTTTTTTTTAACCTGCATAATTAATATAACAGAAAACTAATTAATGGATTTATAAATAATTTACTCTAAAATTACAACTTGTTGATAATAATTATTTTGCTACCCATGATTATGACTGACATTTGCCTGTAAGCTGCCAAAATTTTATGTTGATATTTCAATAATTACTTGGTTAAATACGTTTAAACAACTCAACAGCATGGTGCTGCTGGTTGCATGCCTGCATCTGCTGCTTGTAGGGAGTATCATATGTCACACTTTCACTTCTCTCAGCATTTCTGAAGAGCTTGAGTATATTTTCACATGTATTTTTCCATTTGCAGGCACAACACAATGAATGTTTCTAGTTCTCGGAACAGTCTTTACACCATGAACCTCGTAGAATTTAAAAATTAACTATCATTTGTCGTAAATGAACACACAATTCCACTTATGTTGGACTTTGTCCGTTCATAGAGTTTTTGGATAGTATTAATCATTGTTTCTTGAATATTTGCATTAATTTTCCTAGTCCTGTCACATTCAGTTGTTTCTCGCAATTGCATGGAAACAGTATGGAATTTTAAGACCAGCATGCAGTTCTTAAACATTTGACTATCGCTGTTTCCTTTGTATCTATAACAAAATGGTAATCATTGTATAGTCCCCCCACCATCACACGGACCTTTGCCATGGCTTGTGGTGAAGAAGTGCTACTTGGCTTGCATGCCAAAATCTTTATGATGAAGGTTTTCAAAGTTTTTTTTTTGTTTTTGTACCGGGCAGCAACTTACTAAAATAAGTATTTTTTTGAGCTGTGAACATTTTTGTTTCAGATGGGCAATTAATTTTTTCTGGAAAGATAAAATCCTGCAGTGTCATGAATTAAATATTTGGAAACTTTTGAGAAACAGATACTGTCTAAATTGTTATCTGCTGTTCTGTAATAAATAACAAAGGCGTGTATGTTGCTTGAGAATGACTCCAATATTTGTATAACATCCGGAATGATGAAGCTAATTTTCTGAGTGATCACCAGTAACTATAAGTTCTTCCTGCTTTATTTGGGTTTTCAGATGCCTTAGGTAATTAGATTGCACTTTTACAATGAAATTGTGTGATTTGAATTTTTTTAAATTCATTATGAAGTTATGCATGAAATTTGGAGGCATTGTTTTTATCAAGGTTATCTGTGCTCCGTCATTTTCCACTTCCTGTAGTTAATTTCATCTATTAAATTGGTCTGGAAAAGATTTGTCAATGTTTCTATCAGAACCGCATCTGTAGGGTATTTTTCGCACTTGTTGAAATAACAATCTGGTGACAGATCAAAGCATATTAGTTTATGCACCAAATCGCTAAGTTCTGTGCAGAAATTTTCACTCATGTTTGAGATTCTTGTGACTTATGACCATTAATTTTGAGTTTTCACAAATCGTGTGCGCACACATTCATTGTGTGTCCCTGCTGCTCCTCCAAAACGCAATATTTAGGTGTTGGGTGCAAATAGCAAAAATTCTATTTTAGTTCCTGGATTTCTGATTTTAATTTCCCTATAGAGTTCTTTAAAATTGGACAAAAGTAACCTCTTCTGTTTTTTTTTAATTTATTTATTTATTTTGTCCTTCCTTTATGGACTTTACGTCTTTCATGCCTGCCATCATTCTGCTGATGTCATCTTAATAAAATCGTTTTACTATTCTAACAATCATCTGGTGGATTATGTTGGTAGTTCCTGCCTAGTTAGACATAATGCCTTTTTGTCTGCATTAGCTCTACAGTATGTGCCATATCCCTAGATACACCAAACTCTGAGCACATTTTGTGTTTTACTCCGACTTTGGGGATGGCAGGTTATTATCATGTATTTTTCAGCTGCAGTGTTAATGCTTACAAATATATCTTTAAACTCAGAAATCATTTCATCATCATTTTTTTCAACAGGTTCAGTGTCCTGGCCACAGAAGCAATTTCCTTATCAAGTACGATTTAGTGCAAGACAATTTTAATTTGGAAATAGGGGATTCACCTAATGGAGTTAAAATTGTATTTAATGTACTCACAGTATCTCCAGGTTGGACATGTTTCAAGCGATACTGAGCCATATGAGAAAGTTTTTTTTGATGGTAGCATCTTTATACTACAGACAACGGGCAGAATTTAACATGTTGCACTAACATCCCATATTCTTCCTAAGAAATAAAAATGGAACAAAAATAAAGGTCCGTGTATATTTAACGATCATTTACATTTTTAAGTTACTTTCAAATTCAAGCAAGTAACTATTTATACAAAAATAAAACCTCACATGAACCACGAGTCTTTTATCTTTCCTGAGATACTTTAGTTGCTTCTTGCAAATAAAGGATGTTCCACAAAATAATATGTTCTTGAATGTCCATCAGTCCAAACGCTAAAAACATTCAAGTGCTTCTCAAAGCCATAATATCAGTACAAAGAATCTTATGTTGTGGCATGTACATATTAACACAAAGGGTATTCATGTATTACAGTATAAAAACACTGGAGATTCATATGTAAAAACTCTAAAATTTTGCATGGAATAACCCATGGTCATTATTCATATTATTTTGTTTTCAATTCAAAAAATTCGGTTATATACTGTTGCATTTCCCCATATAGTTATTCCACATGAAAGAATTCAGTGAAAATAACTATAATATATGATCTTTCGTGTTTGCAAGTTTGTAACTTGTGCCAAGGACAGCATGTTGAAACAAATTTCAATTTTTAAATTTTCAAGATTTGAACCATTTAGAATAATTGAGATGTAATCAGCATAAAATATTGGATGTCCACTAACAGTGAGTGGGATAGCATTTGTGTATATTATGTAAAGTAGCATACCCAGTACAGAATATTGGGCATTAATACTTTTCCATCCCGTATGAATAGGGCCTACTTTACTTCCATATATTATTTTCTGTTTACAGTCTGCTAAATATGACTTGAATCATTTTAAGTTGATATATCTTATTCCATACTGGTGGAGTATACTTATTAGTATTTTGTGGTTTACACTATCAAATACTTTAGATATATCACAGATTAAGACAGCAGTTTGTCTGCTTTTGTCTAGATTTTTTTTATATTTTCTTAACAAAGTTCATAAGGGCAGAGCTAGTTGAAAAGTTTTTCCTAAATCCATGCTGTGAACTATAAGAATGTCTGCATTTTCAAGGTAAGCTAATAATCGCAAATGCACCATTTTCTTTAAAATTATTGAAAAAATAGAAAGTGTGATAATATTTTTTATTTCATATGCCCCAACTTTGTGAATTGGATGGATTATAACATATTTCATCCTTTCTGGAAAAACTCTGGTAAGGAGTGACTTGTTGTATAGCCAAGCAAGTGTCACTCTCAATTCTTCTTTGATCTTTTTTTTACTAGCATAGGTGGGATTTCATCCTATTCTTTTAATGTTTTTTACTTAGCTGCACATATCTTTTTTACTTCAAACAGTGAGACTGTCTAGATTGTTGTCCTCTGTGGTGTAGTGGTTACCATGCTAGGCTCTAGTTCCTGAGGTTGCAGGTTCAAAACCCAGCAGAGGGCGATGGATTTTTTCAGGCATAAAAATCCTTAGCATGGCTTCCTTTGGAAGGGAAATAAAGCCAGTGGTCCCATGTCGTAGATTTACGGCATGTAAAAGAACCTCAAGCCTGATAAAGAGGCCTCCGAACAAGATTACCTGTCTTTCATCCCCATTATAGAATGGGACGCTAAGGACCACAGCAGTTAAAGAGCGTCCATAAATAAAACTCAATTTAATTTTAAACCCAATGTAACCTAATACTCTGAAATGCTTTTCAGAACCGCTTTTCAAATTGTGTTACACTTGTAGCTATCCTATTCAACACTACCTCCAAGAACTATATTAATGGCAAATCATTCTTTTTTAAACATATTAAAATACACCTAACCTATTCCAAACTCACTGCAACTAAACTAACGATATAACCCTTTGAAATTTGCCACTACCTAACCTATATAAATCATAATATTAACATTAAGTATGCTTTATTATATTCCCTAATTGCATCCAGCCTAGTATCAAGCTATCAGAAATGATCTATATTATCATGAAAGCCCACCACACTAATTAAATAAAAATTTTAGATTTTAGTATACACATAAACCAAATGGCATGCTCAAGAAAATTACAGCAGAAAGATTATTTTGAAGATCTAATGCTGAGTTTTCACCTAGGTGGCATGAAATTGTTATCAACCATATTAAATTGTTGACAAACTCCAGGTTAACTAACCTACAGTTACCAGCATTTGTAGTATGGGGCACTGTGTTTAACCAACAGTTAGCAGTAACCACAAGTAGGGAAACCTCAGCTTTTAACTGTTATACAAGCCCTTAGAGGTTTTTACTCTCTGTGAAGCATCCTCTTACTCTTGCCTGAAAACCACATTGCGTGTTTATGCCAATCTAAATTAAAGGTATTTAGCATTCATTTACACGTAACCTTTGGAAAGCAACAGTTTTATGCCAATAGAAATTCTCAGAAAATCATTGTAGTTTTCATCTACAGTTTTTGTATTATTTAGTGGCCACTTTGGGTTAGCTAAATTTTCCTTAAACTTGGAGAAGTTTTGTTCACTAAAAACTCTCATTATTTTATAGTTATTTCTACTTTTAGCATTCTCTGTTTCTGTACAAATAAAGCTTTAGGATCAGGTAATCCTGTGCCCACTGTAAAGCACTGTTTTCTCTAAAAAGTGTATTAGTAATAGATTATCTCTACCAGTGGATGATGTGCTGGTTACTCATGTTTGTTCTCTTATATTGTAGATGAAACCGTGTTATTTGGGTATGGAAATTGCATTTTTTATTTCACATTTATTTTCCCTGAGTATATCTATATTCCAATTTGTAGCCATTATAATCTTTTTATTTCTTTCTTTACCTAGTTTATTCACTAGACCCTCCAGTTTGTGTAGGAATGTTTCTGATGTATGATGATAAGGTATCCTATAGAGAAAAATCACAATAACACAGATCATATAGCTCAATAACAAATTATTCAAATAAATAATCTTTAAAGGTTTTGAGATAATCTCTTTTTTTAGTTTCAGTACTTAAATTTTTGTTTATTAAAATGCATGATCCACCATGAGCTGTTGATTTTCTTGAGTAATAGTCCATCAAGATATATCATTCAATCTATTTAAGATATTTCTCTCTTCATTAGATAACCAGTGTTCAGTTAGACAGAAAATACTTATATTCAAATCTTTAATTTCATCTAAAACTTTTTCTAGAGCCTTTATTTTCAACTTGATACTTTGTATATTCAAACGTAATATTCAATCTGTTCAAATGGTCTGCAATTTTGCTCTTTTAATTTTAGAGCAGCGATTCTCATTGGTGAGGAATTTGTCTCTATTTACCTTTTGATTTTCTATACTTTGGATGACACCTTGCACAGGGATTAGTTTAACTGACCTTTACATGTTACATCTACTGCTTTATCATTAGTTTTGCCCTAGGAAATAAGAGTTCTTAAAATTTAGATACAAGCCACGTGTGATCCAACTGGTTATTTACATTTATAGATACTGCTTTTAATGAACTACAAGCGCATCTTACGAGGGTCACTAGATATATAATTGGGATAACAAAATATGAATAGTCACAGAAACCTATTGTTTATCCCAGTTTCTCAAAGTATTCTCCCTGGCACTGTATGCAGCATTCCATCCTCCGGAAGCATCCACCACTCAGTTTCTGGCACTGCAGATAACTCCTCTTTGTATGCAAAAACTGCTTCTTCAGAGGTAGAAAATCTGTGACCTCGAAGTCTTTTCTTCACCGTAGGGAACAGAAAGAAATCACATGGTGCCAGATCGGGACTATAGGGTGGATGAATCATTGTTTTGCCTCAGTTCCTTGCAGAAACTCCATTGTGACATTAGCGGTGTGAGCTGATGCATTGTCATGATGCAGCAATGTGCCTCTTAGTCCTGTCTTTGGACGCTTTTCTTGGATTCTTTGAAACACTTTCAGAAGGCAAACTTCTGTGTACCATTTTGCAATAACAGTTTTCTGATTTTGGAGTACAACTGTTGCCAAGTGACCACTTGTGGAGAAGAAAGAAGCAACCATTTTCTTTCTGGCATTTCTTGCTCTCTTGACCTTGATGGGTGATTGGTCATCTGGGAATACCCAAATGGAGGACTGGCATTTTGTTTAAGGGTCAAAGTGATAGATCCGTGTTTCGTCACCTGTAACAATATATGAAATATGGTGAGACTCTCCACAGTTAAATCTTTTCAACATTTCTTTGCACCATTCCACCCTATGGAACTTCAGTGCTTCGGATAAATTATGGGGCACCCATCTTGAAGAATTTTTTTTTACACGAAGGTGTTCATGAAGGATGGTTGAAACACTTGACAAATTAATCCCTAATGCCAACTCTATGTTCTTGTAGGTTAGTTTTGGAATGTTTTTGTCAGTCACCACTGTTGCCAGTTTGCCATTCTTCTCTTCATCTTTAAGAGATTGCCACCCCCTCTTAAATTCTGCAAACCAGTGGAACACAGGTGCACGTGACACAGCCCTCAAACGCTTAAGTGACTGCATTTCATTTAAGCATATTTGAAGTCGTGCGAAATCATTGCACGAAAATGCTCTCTCTGAATCTCCATTGCACTTGAAAAACAGTCCACACTTTCCGGACTTCAAATATAAACTGAGCAAAAATGAATGGCGCAACAATGCTTTCCCAAGGGTTAGCCAATTTTCCTGTCTCAGTACATATCTAGTGACCCTTGTATGTTGTCATTTACACATTTATGTACCATTTGGGAATATCATGCCTGTTTACAATGCTATTTATTGCCATAGTAGCATGCAGAAACTTTGTCATAATGTTATCTGGACTAGATGACATTTTCTAGTTATTTGTACATATATGCAACACTACTACTTTGGCATTTTGTGGGAAACTATCACTAACACTTTGCTCATTCACTTTTGCAGGCTTTATTACAGAGTCGTCCATCACTATCACATTTTGTTGTTTCTTTTACTTTGGTAATGTTTAGGTAAGGACAGTGCCATACAATCTGGAATTGTTCTTCTCAGTTTTATTTCCTCTTCTTTCCCCAAAAACATTGGTTGCAGAACTTCAAATCTATTACTTGTGGGGATTGCAGAAATTGGTGTATTTTTCACTAGACTTGCAGACTGCATTGATGCCTTGGCTGATTTTTTGATCATCACTTTCATCCAGTCATTGTTGTTCCCTGTTTGTTCATAGAGATTTACTTGCTCCATCAATTGTGCTTATAGTTCCTTGTTTTCTTTTCTTAATGTTTTTACTTCCTCTTGAACACATTTCAAGTCTTTATTAGTTATATTGATCACAGTCTGTAGTGATGCTATGATTTCAGCATCACATGGTGCCTGCCATAAACCAAGAGAGTTTATCAGATTTCGATGTTTCGTATTTGTTGAATCTTTGCCTTTATTTTCCTGAGTTTCATTTGTACTTAAATTTCTTTATACTTTCGTTTCCCAATAATATGCCACCAACAACTGACAAGTTTCTGTTTTGCTTCATGTTAACACACGATTTCAAGTACATGTAGCACATCCATATAAAGGGTAGTTAAATTATATTCAAATCCATTTGCGGTCTCTCCTTTGCTACTCCTGTGCCAGGACTTCGGACTGGCAATGCCCGCTTGAAAGTGCGCCAACGCCAACTCTCATTGGTATTGCTGCGTTAGGTTCAATCATTCAGTGTGCCTCTGTCATGCAGTAAACATGGTGCGTCACGTATCTGTGGAAGAACGTGTGTTTATTTGTAAAGTTTACATCAAGCATGAATCTGCTCGCAGTGTGCACAGGGAGTTGAAAAGTTTCCTAACTCTGTGCCACCTGCAAGGTGAACCATACATGCGATCGTAAATAAATTTGAAGCTTAGAGTTCAGTGTTCGACAAGAAACATTCGAGAAAGAGGTCAGTGTTAACTGAAAATAAACTGGATGACATTGGTGCAGCTTTGGAGCATTCGCCTCAAAAATTGCTGAAAAAACTAGTGCAGCAAACAGGTGAATCTCGATCTTCTGTGAAAAATGCTACACGTTTGTTGAAACTGCAGCCCAATCGCTAGACACAAGTGCAAGCGTTAAAGCCAAAAGATCCCGCTAAACATGTGAATTAATCTAACTGGCTTTTCCAATCCATAGAAAGGGATTTCATTGACTTACAGCTTTTGTTTTTCACTGATGAATCTTGGTTTCATCTAAATGGACGTATGAATACTCACAACAGTCGATACTGGGCTTCAGAAAAACCTGTGCTACTGGATGAAATGCCTCATTATGATCAGAAAATTGGAGTGTGGTGTGCGATAAGTGCTAGAAGAATAATAGGGCCCATATTCTTTGATGAAACAAATGCAGAACGATATCAGAGGTTAATTCTGAAGCCATTTTGCAATCAGTTGACAGAAGAAGAGAAATCATATGGTTGGTTCCAGCAAGATTCTGCAACAGCACATACGACTGCCGAATCATTACATGCAATAAGAGAGGCATTTGATGACAGAATAATTAGTGTTCATTTGTGGCCCCCTCGTTCTCCTAACCTAACGAGTTGTGATTTTTATATATGGGGTTCTTTAAAAGACAAAGTGTATCGTTTGAATGCTTGCACACTACAGGAACTTAGAGAAAACATTGTGCAAGAAATCACAAGAATTCCTGCTGCTGAGCTTTGGAGAGTGAGCGAGAATACTTACACGAGATATGCTGCGTGTTTGAGAGCAGAAGGTCAACATTTCCAGCATTTATTATAAGGTAAAGATTTTAGTCTGTCTCTGCCTATGTAATTTCACCGGAGACTGCTGGCTGTCTTGTGCAGTAGAGAGAGGCCATGAGTGGGTTTGAATATAATTTAACTACCCTTTATCTTCATCATTTATGTTTTTTATGTCGACATTAGCACACTTTTCATGAATAAATAAAAAAAAACTATCACATCTTATTCCTTTTAGAAACTCTCTTCATACAGTATTTAAATTTGTTTCCACTGAATTTTATCTTTTCTTGAGAGTTTCTATCATTAATGTAAATTTGCCACGCCATCTGTACATACGTACACACACCTGTGTAAAAGAACAGTTATCATTGATTGACCTAGTTAGTGGCTACTATGAAGCCACGACATTGTAAGTCACCATTGAGGTCATTTCAAAATGAATTTGAGATCTCCTTGTGGTTTTCTAGGAAAACTACGAGTCATTTGGGGAATTTAATGTTGTGCGAGTATGTTGCCATGCTAGCTCATTTGATAAGAGCAACCGAATGGAGATTGGAGCATCTGCAGTTCAAATCTCCCGGCTAAGGCATTGAGTTGTTCAGTCTAATTCTATCTTTGATTTAAATACTTCAAAAAGTTATTCAGCATTTGAGCTACACATTCCTAGTATGCATATCTACTGATTGACCATGGGGGAGACCCAGAAAATTTTCAAATGAATTCATAAATTAACTGCAGTAAACTGTTTAGGAAGCGTTTTTAGCACTATGTTTGAAGTATTGAGTGTTTTTCCACTACAAAATTTGAAACATTTACCTCCATTTGTAAAAAACAAAACTTATGAAAAGTTTACGGCATTTACTTTTCCTGAAATTGTTGACTGTGAAGCATCAACATGAGTTTCATAATGTTGCACTTTTGGTAATTTTCTGAACATAGGGGCCAGCAATCAATAAATACCTGCATTAGTTCATATAGATAACTAAAAAAATCACTAGTTTTTGATCTTTGGTAGCTCTTGTAACACTGGTTTTACATCTTGTAGCACTCCCACAACTCATTTGTAAAGAGTTATAAAAGATTGTGTGTGTGTGTTTTTTTTGTTTTGAGATAAATTTAAATGTGATAGAATGCGATAATAGACCAACAGAACAAATTCCACTCAAGGTGTAAAATGAATCTTTGTACTCCAGTATTTATTTTATATAGGGTATATCGAATTAGATTAGATCAAGTTAGTTGGACCAGTATATTCAGCAATTCTTGTTTGCAATGTTTTAGTATTTAAGTGACATGCTATCCCACCTAGAGGATTGTTGATTTTTAAAAATGCTTATTATTTTGTGAATTTCAACAGCATTTGTCTCTTGCAAATACATGCTATTCATAACAGTTTTGTCTAGTGTTTTTACTGCCTATGTTGTTAATTATAAAATTACTATTAGAGTTTAGAAAGAAGGCGTTAAATAATTTGCAGATTTTGGAAGGTTCATGTATCTCTGTCTTAGCTTAGTCTTATGTTTGAGTGTTTACACATTTGGGGCTTAACTCACTTTTTATAATATTCCACACTGGTTTTGTAGTATTATTGGAATTTGTTATTTTCATCCCTATATGTTCTGCTTTTAGATTAAGCAGCACTTTCATGTATTTTGATTTATACTTATAGGTATTACTGTGAGCACTCAGATTGGTGGTTTGGAGGAATCCACACATACTTTTTATTTTATTTTTTAAATTCAGTAGTTCAGGTGGCAAAGTTAATTTGTCAATTGTTTGACGTTGAACTGATCTTCATCAAAGTGGAAAGTAAATTTGTGCACAAAAATCTTCCATTTTTCATGTGTATTGCATGCATTATGTACTTCTGCCCATTCCTCTGTAGCAAGTAGATGTTTCAGATTATCTAGGTTATATTTTCGTGTATCCCTAACATAATTATATATACTTCTATAGATTTTATCATGCTAGCCTCCGGTTCCCGGTTGTGGGTTCAAACCTGGCAGAGGACAATCGATTTTTTCAGGTGTAAAAATCCTTAGCATGGCTTCCTTCAGAAGAGAAGTAGATTTATGGCACGTAAAGGAACCTCAAGCGCGATAAAGAGGCCTCTGAGCAAAGTTATCGGTCTTTCACGCCCAATATAGAATGGGATGCTAAGGACTACAGCTGTTAAAGAGCATCCATAAATAAAACTCAATTTAATTTTTTATAGCTTTTACTTGTTTTGGTGGATAGAGTTACTGTGCATGCTGTTTTTATCGTCATAGGATGAGTATGAATTTACATTTTATTATTCAATGCTATCTGCATTTCCAGTTAAGCACAGGGTTTTTGACTGATGGTGATTGTTATTTTCTCTGAGAGCTGTGAACTTAAGTACCTCTTCCTTTGTTTTTTGAAATGTAAGCCATGCATAGTATGGTTCTCACGCCTGAGATTGCTGATGTGCACTATATTCACATTTGAGTACACTGAACAGATTAATTTCATCTTTTTATTTATTTCAGATTTCTATGTTAACACCTAAATTATAGTTCAAATCATACCTGTTAGGAATGTTCACCACTATTATGTCCATTTTCTCCATGTTCTCTCTTTGCAGAACTTGATTTTTAGAATGTTTATGGCACTGT
This sequence comes from Deroplatys truncata, assembly GCA_030765065.1. NCBI lineage: Eukaryota > Metazoa > Arthropoda > Insecta > Mantodea > Mantidae > Deroplatys > Deroplatys truncata. Next base: position 216,259,836 of record CM060978.1, read on the forward strand.
TTGCCTCATTTTTGTACATCATGTAAACCAGCCATAATAATTTTCACCTTTTTTCCCACTGTTCTCACTTTGCTAGATATATTTGCTGTAGCATCTCGAGTTGTTCATTGAGCTTCACAAAACCTACAATTTTACTGTTAGTAATGTTTTCATATATTTTCTGCACAAGGCTCTTGCATGGCTATCTCCCAAAAAAAAAACTGTGATTTTTCTTGCTCTTTCTACTTGATTTGTTTTCTTTGGTAGATTTCACTCAAAGTTTTTCTATCACTGGATGAGTTACCTCTTCTTCATTTGTTGTTAGTGAATTTGTTTCCCAGTCATGAACGCATGCTGTATAGTGGCATTGTTTGATTTTCTGGTGTGTGTTGTTTCCATCCTGCTTCAGGTTTGATTTGGCTTTTTAAGTGTACATTTCCTGTCATGAGTTATTTCCAAGCATGCTCCATTCAGCTCTTTATTTAGTATATTATCATGTGTAGTAACTTGATGCATTCATTCTTGCATCATGTCATTGTTGTACAGTTTTCATTTGTTTGATTTGTGGCTTTTAACCCCTCTCTGCAGTTGACAAATACATACATAAAACTTCCACTGCTTGACTTGGCTTAGCACTGATAGCATCACTTCAGAGTGCTTACTTTTTCCTTCATTGTCACTGATGGGGGACTCTGTTGCTATTGTTGTGCAACAAATTCTTCCATGCCTCTTTCCTCAGCAGTTATCACAGCATTATCCATGTACATAAAGTCTTCAAAAGTGCAGTTTGGCTGCAACATTTCCCATGTAGCAGGCCTTCTTCTTCAGCCAACTGCTGCTGAGAAAGATCCAAGGTCATTCAAGGTTTTTGGTTGGCTCATAGGAAGTTTGCAACAACTCCACATTTTTGAAACAAGGCCTTTTAGGTTTCCCTATTATAAAAGGGCGCAGCTTCTCAGAGCCATCAGTATTTATAACTTCACTGTGAGCCTCATTTTGTTGTGTTTTCCACCTTGGCATTTATCACCTCTGAATTTGCAGGTTATGTTATACCTTTTCTTGAATCTATTGACTCAGCCATTGGATGTGCCAAAATTTTCAGTCCCGAGAATGTTGGCCACCTTAAGAGCACCAATCAACTGGAATGCCTGCTGCTCTTGAAGTTTCAAACCAGGTTTTTACTATTTCTTCCGGTTCTTCATATTTTGAATAAGTTGCCTATTTTCATTCTTGGAATTTGTCCCATATTATGAAGCACTGGATGTAATGCTTGTTCCGCTTTTGAACCATTGAATTCAACATGGAAAACACAAAGCTGCAACCCATGTGAAGGGGCAACATGCAAATATAATGAATCACCTACAGTAACTTAAACAGCTGCAACAAAACCAAGCCTAAAAACGAAACCATGAAACGAAAAACTTCGGCAAGATGAATACAGAATCACTTGATAGCTTCACAACTTCATATCAATGTAGCTTCTCAAAAAATAAAAGTTTCAAAGGAAAAACAAACACTACAGATCACAAAATATGCCTGACTGCAAGTGAAAGCTGAAAGTCAGGCCATGGTTGTTTGATTTGGTCATAATGCCTTGGTTACTCAAAGTGCTTTTGGTTGGTCACTGTGCCATTCTGCTTCAATATTTTCGTGCTCGAACTGCCTGATGTATTAACTGCATGGAGCATAAAATTTGTAACATAAACTTGAGGATTTTAACACATTGTGAAGATAAATCTGAGGGGACAAACAGAAAGCGTTTTAAACGACTGGAAAACATAGCAGATGGGAGTGTAAATGCAATTCTGTATTTTTACTTTCTCTATCACATACATATTAGGTAGAGGATTCTACCCAAAATTCAATATTGATATTTTACTGGAAATGTTTTAAAGCCCCTAGAATCCAAAAAAGCATGTTTGGGAAAAAAGGTCCATGTGCATTGGGTGGGTGTGTGCAAACAGCAACTCAAAAATGAAAAGGTGGATAAATACCAAACTTGAATATCTAAATTCAGTATCTTCCAAAGACGTGACATGGAAGGTTTTCAAGAAAATCCCCCTACCCCAAACTACCCTTTACATGGAATATTTTTTTAAATGTTTGATTTTCTAAAAAACGGTTGTAATGATTTTGATTAAAATACCATTTATTAAAGATATTTACATGAAAAAGGTGTATATCTAGAATTTATTGGGAGAAGCCCATAAAGCCCTCTACATTCTTAAGCCTGAGGCCGTGGGTTCAAACCCGGTGGAGGACAATGGATTTTTTTGGGTGTGAAAATCCTTAGCATGGCTTCCTTCGGAAGGGAAGTAAAGCCGGTGGTCCCGTGTCGTATATTTACAGCACATAAAGGAACCTCAAGGCTGATAAAGAGGCCTCTGAGCAAAATTACTGGTCTTTCACGCTCAGTATAGAATGGGACGCTAAGGACCAGAGCAGTTAAAGAGTATCCATAAATAAAACTCAATTTAAAATTTTTTTCATTCATAGGGAAGTTTGTATAATCTCGCGTAACTGGTAAATGTTTAGTGACAAAAACATACTACATAAAAAGTATAGATCTCTTTTAAACACACAATTTATTTCAAATAACTAGATATCCATTATTAATGGTTTTCGAATTGTTCAATACTTAATTCTTCATAAGCCCTGTCAATATTCAGTTGTTTCTTGTGATGCTGTATACCCTTTGGTTCAAGTACCATGATGAGTAAACGGTGTTGTAACTTTGAAAGTATTGGATGTAGAAGTTGGGAAAAAAATTTTAAAATGTATATAACAAATGAAATTGCAGGTAGACTGGATGCCCTGCAAATTGCATGAAAAAAGTACGGAATTTTAAGGCCTGCATATAGTGTCCAGTTCCTACCCATTTGACTATTGCTGCTCCCTTTGTATCCTAACGAAATGTGTAATATAGCTGTTTGCAAATTTTATCTCGAATAAAATGAAGCAGATAGAAAAATAAGCTTCTGTAAGAATAGTTTGTATACCAGCTAATGAATGATAGAGATTACAGAAATCATATGAGTGTAACACATCAGATTTTTCATATTAAGTTGAGTTGTATATTAAGAAAGCCAAAATTAACCAGCAAGAAATCTGTGTATGTAAACTTGAAAACATTACTGCGATAAATGAGTCTGGAAATAGGGTAGAAATTAAGTTCATATGATTTTGTGTAGAGTTTAACACCACTGCAAAAATTCAAGTCATTTGTTATATTTTGTACTAGAATTTGCTGAAGGAGAGGAAAAAATGGAATATTAAGTGAGTAAGATGGGCAGAATTGCATGTAGCACATACATATTGTAAACATTATGTTAATAACTTATGCAGGTAAGGTTGAGTGTAAAGTGGAAGAGAGGGGAACACAAAGCAATGTATCTTTTTGTTTACGCCCGTTGACTTCATTACAGTAAAACCTATATTTGTTATTCAGGGGAAATTAAGATTTTTTCCTTAAAAGGGGTTAGCATAAGGTTAAGCATTCAATTGCCAGAAATAATGTGCAAATTGTGTTTTTAAGTATTTTAATAGCAAAACTTAATTATTTTTAGAACGTTTAAATCATTACATACACATGTAATACTAAGAAAGGAATTTCGAGATTAATGAACAAAATGCAGTAAATTAAAGAATTAAAATGTTATAATAGCTGTAAATTAATACTAGTTTTAAAAACACTGGTATTAACACTGCTTCATGGTCAGCCATTTGCGCTTAATCTGCAACAAACAAAATGAAAGTGGATATCAGATTTACATATTGATCATTAGATATGAATGCAGGCTGATTCTTCAGTATTACCCGGTAAAGAAACCAGACAGTAAAGTTACTAACCATTTCTTCAAGAAATCCAGCAGAGTAGTCTGCTTCCTCCTAACCAGGTATCTGGCACTTAAAATCCTATGTTCAATGTGATTAATGCTGCTGAGTAGCAGGAGGGAAGGAGCGTCTCACAACATTCAATCCTGCCACAAATGTTCGTACTCCCGTTTCCTCTTCTGGTTGCTTCATTGTATAGCTCAACAACGTCCACAGATGCTTCTAAGATTAGAACACTGTTGTCACAACTTACAAACTCCAACGGTTATGCTCTGTAGCATCTCCCACTCTTCCTGCATACAAATTTCTTCAGTATCATTGTCCTCGTTGAAGACATCGGTGCAAGAACCAAACCCAGCTTTCCCAAAGCAATGCTGTATGGTGCCTGGCATAAGTAATTGCCATGCAGCCACAAACATATGCATGGCCTGAAGTATATTCAAATGCATATCTTGCTTTCTTTCCAAGAAAGAAATAGCTCGTTGCACTAGGGCTTTCCTGTACTTTGCTTTAACAGAATGAATAATTCCCAAATCTACTCGTAAAGGCTGCAGATTGCTAGTAAAAAGATTACTTTTATGTTCCGTAAGAATGATGGTTCTGATGAATGATCTGCACACCTGTCTTATCACCAGAGTAATCTTTCTTCCTTGAGATCCCATTTTGGTATCCAGGCTTCGTAGACATTTAACAAATATTTCCGAAGTCATCCATGAACTTTTCTGGAAATTGTATTTGCACGGAAGTTTACGAATGTTTTTGAAACACCTCAGATTTTTTTTCATTTTCGAATGGTTAGCGGAGATAACTTCCGTCATTAATGCGCTCAGCAGAGCTGTGAACCTTTTTTTGCGTTTTTTCCTGCCACATTTTTCACCGCGAACTGCATAAGTCTTTTTTGGTAGCAAGTTGAACACTCCCGTTTCGTCTACATTGAAAGCGTCCTTCGCGTTGTAGCCACGGAGGAGATTAGGCAAGATCTCCTTTTTCCAAAACTCCAAAGGAGTCAACATCCGTACTTTCACCGCACATGCTTTGCCATGAAAGGTCGCTTCTTGAAACAACCAAGCCAACCATTTGAAGAACAAAAGTTGTCCATGTGTGAAGTTAAGGCTATTTGGCGAGCTTTCTCTTCTAGGATGTTTCCGTCGATAGGAACATGCACTTCTTCTGGTTTCAAACTATTTCAATAAAATGTTTGCGATTTTTTCAAACGGAGAGCTACGAAAATTCTTTCGCTACTTCAACGCGGATCCGCGGCCAGAATAGCAAATATCTTTCAAAGTACCCCGAGTAATGTGGAAGAGCCAAATCATATTTCTTCGTCATATCGGTCAAAGAAACTGCGCTGTTGTTTGCCACATCTTGAATTATTGCAATCTTATCGCGAATCGTAAGTTGCATCCGTTTAGCAACGATTTTTTCGAATGGGAAATATAAATCATCACAAACACAGCACAACTTAACATGCCGCTCGGTGAACTTGAAAACGGAAGCGCAAATCAACTCGGAAGTCAAAGAAAGATACGGAAGTTAACAGGTTTGAAAACGTGATTGCAGAGCTGCCAACTTTTGCAGTTTCAGGTGAACTAAAGCGGAACACGAAGTGACGCGCAGAGGCTAATGAATTTGAAAGCATCCCAAAAAGCGTAACGTTGTCCGTTATAGCGGAGGTAGAATTGTCTGCATTCTGAAAATCGTAATACACTAACTACGCAGAAGAAGCTGCGCGATCGCAAATTCGAGAAAAATATTTTCGTTAACGTGGGATTCTAAAAAGCGGGCTTAAATAACATCACACTTATGGAACTTTTGGGGGCTTTAGAAAACGTTTGTTAAAAACGGAATTTTGTTAAAAGCCGTCAAACGGGATTATACTGTACCTGCCAGACAGGAACAAATATATGTGCTTCATATGAATAGCATCATATTAAAAAATAGTATCATTTTTATGTTGCATAACACACAGAACTATTTGAAAAACAATAGGAATGGCAAATGGCATTTTCATTAATATGATGTGAGTTTTACCAAAATATACATATTGTTCTTGAAGCTTCCTTTTAAGTGTTCTCAAGTGAGAGATTGTACATCATAGCCAACATAGAGAATCATATATTTCCATCTGGATCATACAGCTGGCAGTTCTGATCACCAGAGGATTTTTTGCCACTCCGCTTGCTGTTTCATTAGTTTTGTTTGAATACACTTAGTTGTGCCATGATTGGTATTTAGCTGTAAGCTTGGCTCAACAATGTGATTGGCTAGCAAGTTTACACCATGGCAGCTGTGAGAAATTAAACACAGTAAGATGGGCATGATAATTGTAACTCATATCATTTCCTTCTGTGTATATTAAATTTTGAATGTTTTTTAACAGTTATCTTTGTGAAATATGTTTTAGCATATGTTAAAACTCTACTGGCCTGCGAAGCAAGGACTAACTAACATTTTATGCAGATGACAAAAACTTTATATAATATATAATTTTCTTGTACACAGTGTGTTTAATAAATCTGGTTAAAATTCTGAAGAGCATTTAACCGTACAAGCATTTAGCTCCCATAGTTAGTGGCTGCCATGACATAAATTCACTAGCCAATCATATCCATCCAAATCTATGGCTAAATGCATGTGTGTATGGTACTACCATTTGCTAAATACTAATTGTGATGGACTTTGTTGAATGCCTGAATGCGGTCAGAGTTTGTTGGAACAAATTGCCAGTCAGAATTCTTAGATGCACATGTTCAATCAGTGACTGATCATTGAATGCACTACCGATGCCTATTTCAGAATGATGCTAACCACAGACCACAGACAATATCATGTGTCTGTTTGAAATTATGACAGTACAATGCAAAACTGCTCTTACAGACTACAAGAAATGCAAATTCCATTACTCTATGAAAACTAGAAATCTCATTATTCACTTAAAAACACATGTATTACAACAAATGTGAAAAATAAAGGTCCTTAATCACTTATTTTGATGTTTTATAATTCCTCTTGGGCTGAACCAAAGGAAACGCTGTCTCGCTGCGCCAAAGCACTCGGTTATGAAACAACCACCATCTTAGCATTTAACCTGAGTTTGTAGCATTTCTCCTTCCAGCGTGTTCCAATATTTCAGTTGTTCCAGCCACTGGAAGTTTGTTTCCAGAAGGCTCCTTTAGTTGCCTGTAGCTTCGGATCTCCCTCTTCCCTGTCTTGCCACAAAGGGGGCTCAAACAGTATATCTGCTTATCAAAAGTTCTGACATAACATCAAAGAAGATATTGCATTCCCACTTTACAATAACTGCACACCAGTGATAAAAATTGCAGAAAGTGACAAATGACATTAATAATCCTGATTGTAACATAACAAAGTTTGTTGCACATAGTGATGCATGCATCTGTGTGCAAGGGATGTGTTTGTGTGTATATATACACACACTTTTTTTTTTTAATGAAATTTCAGATAAAAACCATACTTTGTACAGAGAATAAATGTTTGTAAAAATAGTTTGTACAAGAATAGAGAAGGTCATGTGAGTGTAACACATGAGATTTTTTTCTTATGTGTATATGAAAATTTTGCAATTTATTGTATACTAAATATGGCTTTTAATTTTATAAACAACAAATATCAAAAGTGTGTACATAAGTTACCCTGAAGACAAAATCAGTATTGATTGTGTGCGAGAGAGAAAGACTTTTTATGCAAAAGTGGCTAAACCAATTAGTGAACTTTTTATCCTTACCTGAATATCACCCAGAAAATGAATTATATGGCATCTTAATTACTTAATTCTAAGGGAGAGTTTCTAATGAGCCTTACATTCAAAAAATTGAAATACCTCACTTATTATTCAATGGAAAAATGTTACATTCTTAAAGCTTATAAGCATAAAATATATCCTTTCTGAGAAATCCTGTTATTTACAGAACTTTAAGAGGATGAATATTTAGGAAGTAATACCAATTTTTACTTTCCTTACTATAGTAAGTGGAGGAAGTATTACATTCCACCCAAAAATTCAATACCAAGATTTTACCAGAAATACATATTTTGAGACTCCCTAAACCCAAAAAAAGCATTTTTATTTTCTCTACTACGTGTAGTAAGTAGGGGAAGCATTGTATTCCACCCAAAAATTTGATACCGAGATTTCACCAGAAATATATGTTTTGAGACCCCCTGAATCCAAAAAAAGCATTTTTGGAAACATGTCCGTGTGTGTGTGTGTGTCTGTCTGTGTGTCTGTGAACAGCATAACTCAGAAATGAACAGTCGGATAAACACCAAACTTGGTATTTAGGTTCAGTAATCTCCAGAGATGCGATATGAAGGTTTTCAAGAAAATACCCCCACCCCAGGTTACCCTTTAGATGTAACATTTTACGAAAATTTTAATTTTCTCAAAAATGGCTCTAACAATTTTGATTAAAATATCATATGTTTAAGATATTTTCATGACAAATGAAATGTATATCTCGAATTTTCTGGGAATGCCTCCAAAAGTATTCATTGTAAACGACTTTTGCATAACTGGTAAACCATAAAAGATAGACAAAAGTTTACTACACAAAAAATGTAGATCGCGTTAAAATAAACAATTTATGTCATATACATTTTTTTTGTTGGGTGAACCATTTTCGAGATATTGCTTGTTATTCCCTTAAATTTTCCAATACTTACTTTTTCTCAAATTCGTTATTCATTTTTTTTTGTCCTGGTAATGCAAAGAGAATGGAATACTACACATAGCAACCAGCTCTTAAAATATTTGACTATCGCTTAAAGCCTACCAATTCCCCTTGCATCTACAAGAAAATTAGCAATAAGACTAACATCTCGATTAACATGAAGCATATGGAGAATAAGGTTAGTAAAAGTAGTTTGTACAAGAGTAGAGAAAGTCATGTGAGTGTAGCACATCAGATTTTTAGAAAAAAAGTCTGTGTGTGTGTATACGCACATGCCCGTGTGTGAACAGCCATAACTTAAAAATGAAAAGTCTGGTATTTAAGACACAAATATTTTAAAAAATCCCTCCAACCCAAGCTACCCTTTACATGGAAAAATGTTTATTGCTTTTTATTTTTTCAAAAATGGCTCTATCAATTTTTGTTAAAATACCATACATTTAAGATATTTGCATGAAAACAAAACTTGTATCTTATATTTTCTGGAAACAGCCGGTGAAGCCCTCTTCATTGTGAATGACTTATATAACTGGTAAACTGTAAGTAAGACAAAATAATGTAACACAAAAAATGTGTATCTTGTTAAAAGTGCACTGTTTATGTAAAATCTGTTTGTAGCATTAACCATTTCCAAGATATTTTTTGTTATTGCTTTGAATTTTCAAATACTTATTCTTTTTGCTAGTGGCAAGCTACTATTTGTTTTTCTTGTGATCATGCAAGGAGGATGGAATTACAAAGCCATGTTTAAAAATCTCACTCGCTTTACCTACTGTATCCTACAGCAAAATATTTAAATGTGAATTGAAAGTTTATGTGGATTAACAAGAAGCAGATAGAAAAATAAACTTTCATAAGAATAGTTTATAGAAAAGTGAATAGAGAAAGTCATGTGAGTGCAACATATTACATTTTTCATTTATGTTATTCATGCACATAAACGGGTTGCCATGATAAATAGTATAACAATCATATTGCAAGTATTAAGATGAGACATAATTTCTGTATTATTTAAACTTTTAGTTGTGTTTTAATTTTTATAAAGGTCCCAGAAGTTTTGTTACATTTTTCTAAATATCACATGGCAGAAAGGGAGGGAGTGGGAGAGAAAGACAGATGGAAGGGTAGAGTGAGAAAGGGGGAGATAAGAGATGAATTGCCACATTTAACACAATAACACAACAGAGCTGAGCTCTGCAAGTCATATAATAAAGTTGCTTTTGAATCGTAGACATTAGTGTGAAATTACGATATTTAGGAAGTTTTATTAAGAATAGCAGAAATCCAGCTGTTTAATGTCTGGACTTGGCTCACAGTGACATTGTACTTATTAATTTAGCATAGCTGCTAGAGGTGTTGCATTTGTCTTAGTTAATCTTGGGAAGGAGCAGTGTCAACACTACATGCTGCTGGAGGTTTATTCTTTTTTTCTTTTCTTTCACGCTTCAGTTGAGTTGTGTGATTCTAAAATCCACTGTGATAGATATAATGCAAAATCAGCTGTTGCCATGATGATCCATGCTAGAAGCTTCCTTGTAGATGACAGTTGTAGCTAATGTGAAGGGACATAAAGAAGAGGGGAAAGTAAAACCAAGAGCCGAAACAGTGCCTAGGAACACTGAAGCTCTGAGAGCATACAAATCTAAAAGCATTGGTCTACAAAGTTGACTCTTATAGTACTGAGAATATTTTAAATTTAAAAAATCTGATGTGTTACACTCACATGACTTTCTCTACTCTTGTACAAACTATTTATACAAATGCTTATTCTCCATCTACTTCATGTTAATCGAGATAAACATTTGCACACTCTATCTTATTGCTAATTTTCTTGTAGATGTAAGGGGAATATATATTTACAAGGGCAATATAGAAATACAGTAGCCTTTAAGCACATACATATCTCTTAATAGCTGGTTGCTAGGTTCAGCACCATTCGCTTTCCCACAGATTAATACTCTTTGCATATCCAAGACAAAAAAATGAATAAGGAATCCCCATTTAAGAAAATAAGTATTGAAAAATTTAAAAGAATAACAAGCAATATCTCGAAAATGGTTCACTCAACAAAAAAAATGTATATGACATGAATTGTGTATTTTAACGCGATCTACATTTTTTGTGTAGTAAAATTTTCTCTATCTCTTATGGTTTACCGGTTATGCAAAAGTCGTTCACAATGAAGAACACCTTTGGAGACATTCCCAGAAAATTCAAGATATACGTTTTATTTGTCATGAAAATATCTTAAACATAATATATTTTAATCAAAATCGTTATAGCCGTTTTTGAGAAAATTAAAATTTTTGAAAAATCTTCCATGTAAAGGGTAATCTGGGATGGGGGGATTTTCTTGAAAACCTTCGTGTTGCATCCTTGGAAGATACTGAACCTGAATACCAAGTTTGGTGTTTATCTGACTGTTCGTTTCTGAGTTATGCTGATCACAGACACACAGACACACACACTGACATGTTTCCAAAAATGCTTTTTTTTGGATTCAGGGGGTCTCAAAACATGTATTTCAGGTGAAAACTCGGTATCGAAGTTTTGGGTGGAATACAATACTTCCCCTACTTACTATACGTAGTAGAGAAAGTAAAAGTTAGTTGTTTTGATTAAAAGGAAAGAAAGAAAGAGAAAAAAAAAAAGACAGCAAAGAGAGAAACATCAAGAAAAGAAGAAAAAATGGGCAATATTTTGAAAAATAAATGTACTACTTGGGACATTTTGTAATGGTGTTGGTTTAGTGGCGCACTGTTATTATGTTTACATGTAATCAAGGACAAGTAGAATGCGAGAGTATGTAATTTTCTACACAACAGGGATAGTTGCTACTTTGCCCACAAGTAAACAACACAGAGATACATGTCTCAAGTAGTAACATATAATGCATGCTTGTACACACACGCACACATATTTATTCACCATAAGAAATCATACAGAGTTATAGGTTTCGTCCACAAGTATATACAAGGAAAACATATGTACAAGTTGTATTAAGAAAAACAATATGCAGGTAGACAAGCTCTTGTCAATCCATGTATGTCATCATTTAAGATAAATTTGAAGAGAACAGCAATTATACAATGGTTTCAAAGGCAGACATCCTCTTGGCCGAAGTGGCTCCCTCAGATGAGAACAGGACCCATGAAACAAATGAGTTCACAAGATATGTAAATATTTAAGTTTTGCTCGTACAGTATTCCACATATTCATCTAAAGAGTAAAACTGATTTTTTCCAAAGAACTTATGTAATTCTACCTTATATTTATTTGACGAGGTTATATTTTTAAAGTACCTGGGTAAATAGTCATATAATTTTAAGCCGTTATACCTAAGGGATGTTTCAAACAATTTGGTTTTGTGAGTGATCGAGTGTAATTTGTCCTTATTCCTTGTATCGTGTGAGTGAATTTCACCATTTGTGACATAATTTGAAATATTCTTCTTGGTGTAAATTAGCAATTCTTTCATATACAAACTGGGTAAGGTCAAAATGTTCAAGCTGTGGAAATATTCTCTGCAGCTTTCCGTTTTTGGGATTCCTGCTAGTATTCTTAGTGCTCTTTTTTGAAGTTTAAATATTTTGATACTCTTTGTAGTATTTTCCCATAAGGGTAGACCATAGAGCAGTTGCGAGTGAATGTAGGCAAAGTAACAAATTTTGAGAACTTTAGCAGATACATGAGGCTTTAGTTGACGAAGAATAAAACAGGTGCTGCTAAGCTTGCCTAATAGTTTTTCAATGTGAAAGTCCCAACTTAAATTATTACTAGCCACAGCCCTAGAAATTTCGTTTCACCCGCAAAGCTGACCAATTTAGAACCAATTTTGATGCTGGGATTCCCTGATTTTCTACAAGCTTTATGTTGAAAATTTAGAGCTATAGGTTTCTCTTCATTTTCAAGCAGTTTATTGACTTTAAACCAATCAATTATTTTATTCACGACCACTGTTTGCATTTGCTGTAGGCTACTATTATCCTTCCCTGTAATGAAAATGCTTGTATCGTCTGCAAATAGAGTTATTTTGGCTTGTGTTGTGTTTTCAAAACATAATGGTAAGTCATTTATGTACAACAAGAACAGCAAAGGACCCAGAATAGAACCCTGTGGAACCCCCGATGTTACAGTTCTTTTTTCAGACAGGTCCTTTGCTTAGTCATTTGTTGCCATATCCAAGACTTGAACAATAGATATTTGGTTTCCTAAATGATGTTTCTGCTGAGATAATATAGTAAGACTTCAGAGTGCACATTGAACTCTTCTCATCTGTCATGGTAGCTCAGCAGAAGAGTATTGGCATGGAAATCTAAAGATCTATGGTTTGAAGCCGTTTATGGCATTGGTTTTATTAAATCTAATTTAGCTTCTAGCCTAGTCTTAGAAGTGTAAAAATTAATAGATTAAATTAACTCCTTAGTGCAGTTAATTGGAATTAAAAGTACTTGCAGCAGTGGAAGTTATCTTTAAAGTACCTATTGTATTTCAGAGTAATTAAGATCATGCTGGAGTTTTACCATAACATATACAGGTCATAGCTCAGAGTTCATTTGATGGACTAGTAGAGTGATGACAAGGAGCACCAAAGATCTATGATTTGAATTTGGTTGTAGCATTTTTTTCATTCTGATTCATTTTTTTCATCTTTGTTTACTTGTAGGCACTGTGAAAGAATGATTAATAGATCTACATTAAGTCTATATTGTGCTTAATTAAAAAGGCTGGAGTCAAAGGTACTTGCATAATTGCAAATTATCTAAAACGTCAGTCACCTTGAAGGTTTGACAAAATACATGAATTAAATGAAAGGAACTCAATGGGCATTTGGCCACCTGGATCACAGTAGATAAGCAGTACAGTATCAACATGGAAAACAAAAATGTCTGTTGTTCAAGTCAAGCTCTGGAATGACATTTTTCAAATTTAATTTAACTTTTGAATCTAGCAACTATAAAAAAGGAATTAATAATGCATATTTAATATTAATGCTAACAGCAGGACCATTATAATCACCAGTGGCCAAGAATTCTGTACCATAGCTCTTTTATTTGCCATATACCTAACAGAAATATATATTATAAAAACAGTCCTTATGGTGGTTTGTACTGGAATATGTGAGTGATGGATGCTAAAATCAAAGGCAGGGTATTATCGGCAACTGGTTAAGTTGCTAGTGTCTATATAGGTCTATTACTTGGAGCAAAAACATTTGAAAAATGTAGGAAAATTATGACAACAGGAACAAAGTTGAAGTTTATTGTGTGTAAGGTTATATATGCATGTCCTCAGCTCAAAAGTCCTGCAAGGAGAGGAAAAGGGAGAGGTGAGGTAATGAGATATACTTCATCTATATACAGGTGTTCTGCATATTGCAGCATTGCTTGTTGACTTGATTCTGAAGAAGTGTGATCTGGGAACATAACTATAATATAAGGAGGTAATTTCTAGAGGAATTAAATTGATAAACGTAATATAAGGCATCATTTAATTTGAACAACTTAATTGGAAGAGGGAGATAAGTCCATGGAATGTAATTTTACAGGAATGGCTTTTTGAACTTCAAAACCAAGGTATGCCATATCCTAAATATTATTTCTAAGTGCCTTATCTCGGGACTAAAGACAAATTTCAGCATAGGAATTTTTAAGGAAGGAAGGTAATAACTATTTATTATCTACAAGATAGACTGGCAGAGTAGTCTAATTTTGACTGAATGTGAACTTAACTCCCTCTTCCCTTATGATATTAATTTATTAATAAGTAACATAATAGCTGTACATTTACATGCATCACTGAGTTTGCAAAAAAGATGGATAAATAATAAAGCTGTAAACGAAGGAGGAAAAATCAAAGTCGTTTGGAGACACTAAATGAAAAGGAACTGCTTGCTAACAGATATACTGGATATAATGCTAAATGCAGAATAATATACCAGATGAAAGACAGTATTAAGATACAGGGTTCATATTTCTCATATGAAGAGGAAAGCCAAAGAGGGTAAATAAAGGAGGCTGGATTTTCAGAGAAGTACGTATTCTTTGCAAAGTCTGCTAAAAGCAGATTGAATAAAATTATACTTTTATACTCAGAGTTAAAATTTTATAGCAATCTATTTATGTGATAGTTGTGGAATAAACTAGTTTTAATAATTTAATTGAATCTTGAGTTGATGGATACAGTAAAACCACTTACTTGAAATTAATCGAACATGTTTCGAAAGCACTTCTTGATTTCATCTTCGGCTTTTTTCCGACTGAGCATGATAAAAGTTTGGGAACACATACACACAATCAAATGCATGAAAACAATAATGAACTTTGAAATCCTGCCTCTCAACAATCTAAGCAGCTTCATCATGGACACATCAAATGACACCACTTCCACACCACCTACACCTATGGACACAAATCCCCGTCATGCTCAGTCGGAAAAAAGCTGAAGATAAAAGGAAGCAGTGGTTTCAAAACTGTTGAATTAATTTCAAGTAAGTGAAGTTTTAGTGTATCCACCGACTCAAGATTCAATTTAATTATTGTTTCGTTTCACTGTCTCTAACTTCTGAATAATACTTCAACTAGTTTTAATGTTCAAAAACTAAGTATTGTAAACTATATTAGGGAAGTCAAAACTTTATTAACCACATACATTTATGTGCATGAATCAGAATTTTATACTGTGTGATTTTTATACATTTTAGTCTGTTTGTGAATTGGTTTTATTCTTATAAAAGGAAAGTAGACATTAAAGTGATGATTCTTGTTATTTGTAAGGTCATGTAGATTAGAAGTTATTGTTTGAAGGCTAATCCTGAGGACAAAAGATGCACATTTAGTGCGTAGCTTACATTTGCTTATCACATTGTAAAACAGGACATAATATGATTTGTCATCATGAAGATCAAGTGAAATTCTGGCAGAGTAGATATAAAAAAAAGCTAGGATGCAAGTAAATAAAATTAAAATAGCACATATAACTGAATGCATGTGCAAAGCTATTTCAAAAGAAAGTGAAACATATGCACAATATGCATGTTTGCCAGTGATTGATTATAGTATTCACAACATTTTATAAATGATATTTCTCATGAAATAGTTTTATTAAAATATAATCTAATAAAACTATTTAATCATTAGTAACCATAACTTATGATATTACTTACAGATAGGAAACTTATGTTCTTGGGGTTTGTGTTTGACAGTGGTATTTGAAATCCTTATGTTGATGCAACATTCCTCATTCATATAATGGAATAAATTGTGAAGAATGTGTAAGTTACTTCTATCATATCCTTATTGTGTGGTATATAAATTGTTTATATGACTACATGCCTTCTTGGATCGTGTAAGTGAATGGTAGTGAATGTAAGAGGCATATGAGTTAAATTTTATGTGATTGGTTATGGTGTCTTGTAGCATATCATGTTCAGTATAATCAAACATTGCTCTCAATGAGATCCCGAGAATGAAAAACAGATAAATATGAAGTAATTAAGATGCAGTGAAAGGCAGCTCTTTGTATGTGCCACAATAGATTTATAAATGTCTTTGTTGCTATTACTGAATTTTCTTGAAACAGTTATTATATATGTATTACAGAAATGATGCACTCTAATATTTGAATGTTTGTTAAGGAAAAAATTGCTATGCGAGAAGGTTTTTTTACCCCTCCTGAACTTTTTTTTTTTTTTTCCCACATAGAGCAGATTTTGCAAAAGTGACTGTGATATGTGTTGGACTTAAGTATTTTGTACTGGAATAGTAATTTATATAACTGCTGAAGAAAGTGATGCATTTCCATACAAGCAAACCATAGCTGAGGTCAGAATTTGAATATAAAAGAATAAATGATGCTTTCTTGGCAGTTGTGTAACATTTTGCCCCATATGGTATAGTAATTATATTATTCTGCTTAAAATTTCAATTCATGTTGAGTATTAGGTACACATATCATTGATTAAATGATAATATAAACATCTGAATGTCATATTATTTTGTTTTCTGGAAATTTGTTTTAGAAGGCTTTGAGCATTAGGCTAGGTTTGCTAAAGGCAGCTGTATAAATGAAACCAAGTACAACAGAATTTAAGGATTAAACCTTGTTCAAGGTCTTGGAAAATTATAATTCCAAGATTTCACTGAGAGAGCTCCATTTCTAATCATGTACTAAGCAATACATGTTATAATACTTCTGCTATGCAGACTTTACAATTATGCACTTCCTTGTGCAACACAGCCATTAGAATTAGAGCTGCTTGTTACATGGCCATAACTTTTGTTTATGAAGTTTTAAGATATAGTTAAAATCTTTGACATGCCCAATGCCAAGAGAAGAAAAATAAATGCCTACATTAGCAGTAAAGGATAATTGTTAACTCAGTGAAATATTCCTCTTAATATTTTAAGCTATTATGAAGTGTATGTTATTATGCAATGTATTGTGTTATATAGTGTTCATTATAACAGTCTTACATATTTCTTAATAAATGCATTATGCTCTTCATAATGATAACCATATTCACATGTTAGCTGGTTTCACAATTTGATCAACAAAGAATTAATTTTGTTTACTTATGACAAGTGTGTTAATTGGAACAAATATCAAAGAGGAAAAAGAAACAGAGTAATTCATATAAACCTTTACTGTTTTAATTAATAGTAATCTCTCATTGAAAATTACGGGTCCCATACACAATATTTATTTGTTTCAAAGTGTATGTTACGGATGTATCATGCCATCAAGGTTAAATAAATTCTGTGCAATGTCTGCAGATGTAATAGTTAATGTGTCTGCCCAGCAATCCGAAGGGCCAAGTTCAAGTCTTGGGGGATTTTCCTGGATAAGGATTTTTTCTGGGGATTTTCGCATATCATGAAAAGACAAATGTTGAGTAATTGTGAGCTCCACCCATCATAAACACTCATTATTCCTCATTTTATTCATTGTCTCTGTAGACCTGAGGGAGACACTCTCAAAAAAAGAAGATAACAAGAAAAAGAAGGAAGAACAAAAACAGGGGGTATTGGGAAGAGCTCTTGAGTAGATGCAAGTTCTTCATATTGTGATGCAGTGTTACAATGGACTCCACAACTATAAAATTATAATTTGAATGTCACTGTTACAGAATTCTTCTAAACATTAATTTATATTAATTATGTTTGTTGAATTCAGATTTGAAGGACTACTCAGATAAACAGATTAGGTAGCAATAATAGAAAGCATAGTTAACAGGAATAGAGTTAGATACACCAATCATAATTTTGTAACCACTACAGCAATGGATTTAGATTAATTACTTTACATCACAGTCTCTGCTCTGATTAAGCTACTAACAATTGATGCTGTCAAGGTGACGTCCACATGAGTGTCTGTTGCATGATTTCATATCAGTGACTGCAGATTCTTGTGTTATTGGTGCACATGCTGTTGCTCTCTTGACGTGATATGTAGAATACATTATATTGTGCATGCAGTAAAGAACTGCAGCAGTTTATTTTTTTCATTCCCGTAGGAAATAACACAGAAATCAATATAAAAGGTTTGGCAATATCAGTGTATTCTATTTGTGCTGTGTCAAGATTAAAAAGAACCATATATGAAAGGAAATATAGAAGAGCGCGGAGACATCCTGATATGTAAATAAAACTGAACACTTTCATTTGTCTGGGCCTAAGAATTTAACATTTAAAAGAAAACGCACAAATATTTCAAAACCAAAATAAAAATCCAGTATTTTTATATTTAATAGGTTACTATTGGTACCCATCCCAGTGTTTAACAATTGAAGTTGACAAGAAACCATGCTTCTTTCTTGTTCTTTTAATAACTTTTCATCGGCAAACTTGCAATAGGCAAAATAGCACTTCAGGAATTTTACATGAGAAGAAAACGCAAGTATTTACTTTCACTCTTTGTGTGAAATAACAATTACAATTTTTTAAATTCTTAATAAGTGCATCCAGATTTTTAAAATGTAGTCCAATTATTATTGTAGAAGTATAACAAAAATATGTATGCCAACGATGATAATGATGTCATTCTGAAAATCTTTTCAGATATTTCTAATTGGAATTGCAATTTATGTCATTTGTCAATCTGATTATTCGTAATGACTTTGTTTTTAGCAGCTCAAGTTGACACGGTTCTAGTAACTGTAATGTGTTTGCTTTAATAGATATTTGAAACAAGCATTGAATTAATGCTAATACATGGTTAACATTGCTTTATTGTTGATTTCAGCAATGGTTATTACAATGCCAAAAAGACAGTGTAAATTCTCAGATGAATTCAAAAGAGATGCATTTGCTTCAGGGCGGGAAACAACATTGTGTTGAATGTAAAATGTGCAACTGTGTTGTATTTGTGTCCCATTCTACTGGTGCAGATTTAAAGCATAATATGGAATCTGACAAACTGCAGATTCATTCAACAAAGTGACATCATTGTTCATAAAAATGAATACATCTGAAATAAAAGCTGAGGCAGCAGCAGAAGCTATCATCGTTTCATGTTGTTAAACATCATCAAACTTATCGTTCAAATGACTGTAGTGTACAACTTCAGAAAAAAAATATTCAGATTCAAGGATTACACAAAAAGTTATATGAAAGAATAAAGTGTGAGGTGAAAATTCATGTGATTGCTCCACATTCTTAGAAGCAAGTTTTGCAAAGCAAGTTGTGTAAACAAAAGCTAAATATTTCTGAGAGGCAATAATTAAGAATATGTTTTCTCCACATTCTCAAAAGCAAGTTGTAATCTCTGTAAACAAAAGCTAAACATTCCTCTATTGCTATGGCCATCCTATGACAGTTTAGTACTTTTGAGTAAAGGAAGGACATTTACAAATTAAATTATTAGATGCTAGTGACTGCAAAGTGAAAAATCCGAGACATTTTCAAATTATTCATTCAGTATTATTAAAATGCAAAACAAACCTTTATGGTGTGTCTAGTAGGAATAGAATGTTCGGGCCATGTTTTACGTAATACGCTTCAAATTGCCTGTGATGTGTTCCCTGTAGGTATAGACAGCATGTAATGAAAATATTTAATTATCTTTATACATTCACTGTCCGTATAACTGATTTAATATAATTTATTGGTTTTGTGGGCATAGCATATGGGAATTTGTCTCATTTTCAAATAGAAGATGGTTGTCATTACTTCTAGTTATTCAAAGAGGTCTCAAGATGTGTGAACACTAAAAAGCATATTTCGTAAAGTGGCCTGCTAACCTTAAATCCTTTACTGAGGATAGTATAAGTGAATGTTATTTGTTCACTTATGTGCTACATAAATCCATTCATGTAAAGTATTCAAAAAGGAAAATTCTGTTGTGAAGTATTAGCAGTGTTAGAGAAAGTCTTGATATAATGAAAGAAAAGATGAGAATTTTATTTCCCTTAATGTTAAGCAAATTTTAAATAGGTCTGGCAGTCAGTTACTGAGGAGATTTCAGATGTATTTGACTGGTTTTAAATTTGTACGATAGAATATCTCACTTTCCCAAATTTTTTTGGATGCTGCTGAAAGAACAACCAAATTGGTCAGTTGTAGAAAACTGTGTTATATACTTGAAAGATTTGGGCGTTGTTATAGATGATACTTTATTATTAGGGTTGATGATTTTTCACAGATGTGTCAGCCACAAAATGCTAATAAAAGCTTGTACTCTTGTGTTTTCAATTTTCACCACATGTAAACCACTTTTTAATGTGTTTTGAAAATGTGATAAGATGCAAACTTACCTCAAAACATAAAAATTATGCTAAAATGCAATATAAATGAAAATCCATGATTTTTTTCAGATAAAACTTTTTTTTTCTCTCATTCTTTCATTTGAAACATTAAACTGCAGGGTTTGCACACTTATGGGATGTTTATGATGCACTGGGAAGGCAGAACGGTAATGCCAAAAGGGAACAATTTCCATTATTTGGTGAAATTAGCATAATTGATCAATTTTACTTCATTATGAGATTTAAAATAAATTAAGCGTGTTTAAAATCTGATTTGTTGGGCATAGCAAAAACAATCACAGTAGTGATCCTAATGACAATGTATATATTTTTAATTATAGCATCAGACTAAACTTCTGACTCTGAGCCACAATAAATTGATTACCCAGCTGAAGGGCACTTTCTACCCTTTTGCTGCAAGTTGTGGGATGATTTTCTAACTTTAGGTATGGTGCTAAAAAGATGTGCTGGATAATGTTTACCCATTATGTTTTGCAGTTCTTGGACTCTTTTTTACTTTCTCTACTATGTATAGTAAGTAGGGGAATTATTGCATTCCACCCAAAAATTCCATACCGAGATTTCACCAGAAATACATGTTTTGAGGCCCCCTGAATCCAAAAAAAGCATCTTTTGAAACATGCCGTGTGTCTGTCTGTGAACAGCATAACTCAGAAACAAACAATCAGATGAACACCAAACTTTGTATTTAGGTTCAGTATCTTCCAGAGATGTGACATGAAGGTTTTCAAGAAAATCCCCCCACCCCAGATTATACTTTACATGAACCATTTTTCGAAAATTTTAATTTTCTCAAAAATGGTTCTAACGCTTTAGATTAAAATATCATATGTTTAAGATATTTTCATGGCAAATGAAATGTATATCTCGAATTTTCTGGGAATGTCTCCAAAAGTATTCTTTATTGTGAATGACTTTTGCATAACTGGTAAATCATAAGAGATAGACAAAATGTTACTACACAAAAAATGTAGATCGCGTTAAAATACACAATTTATGTCATACATTTTTTGGTTGAGTGAACCATTTTCGAGATATGGCATTTGTTATTCCCTTAAATTTTCCAATATTTATACTTTTTCTCAAATTCGTTATTCAATTTTTTTTTTGTACTGGTAATGCAAAGAAAATGGAATACTCCACATGGCAACCAGCTCTTAAAATATTTGACTGTCGCTTAAAGCCTAGCAATTCCCCTTGCTATCTACAAGAAAATTAGCAATAACATTAACATCTCGATATCTCGATTAACATGAAGCATATGGAGAATAAGCGTTTGTAAAAATAGTTTGTACAAGAGTAGAGAAAGTCATGTGAGTGTAACACATCAAATTTTTAGAACTGGTCCCTATGTATACAATTTAATTCTCTTTGCATGTCAAAAGATCGTTTCTGCAAATGTTTATCTCGATTAATATGAAATAGATGGAGAATAAGAGTTTGTAAAATTAGTTTGTACAAGAGTAGAGAAAGTCATGTGAGTGTAACACATCAGAAATTTTTTTACTTTCTCTACTACGTACAGTAAGTAAGGGAAGTATTGTATTCCACCCAAAAATTCAATACCGAGATTTCACCGGAAATATATGTTTTGAACCCCCTGAAACCAAAGAAAGCATTTTTGGAAACGTGTGTGTGTGTGTGTGTGCGTGCGTGCGTGCGTGTGTGTGTGTGTAGCATAACTCAGAAACGAACAGTCGGATAAACACCAAACTTGGTATTTAGGTTCAGTATATTCCAGAGATGCGACACGAATGTTGTCAAGAAAACCCCCCCTACCCCAGATTACCCTTTACATGAAAATGGCTCTAACGATTTTGATGAAAATATCGTATGTGTAAGATATTTTCATGACAAATGAAACGTATATCTCGAATTTTCTGGGAATGTCTCCAAAAGTTTTCTTCATTGTGAACGACTTTTGCATAACTCGTAAACCATAACCATAAGAGATAGACAATATTTTACTACACAAAAATGTAGAGCCCGTTAAAATACACAATATATGTCATATACGTTTTTTTGTTGGGTGAACCATTTTCGAGATATTGCTTGTTATTCCCTTAAATTTTTCAATACTTATTTTCTCAAATGGAAATTCGTTATTCATTTTTACTTTCTCTACTACGTATAGTTAAGTAGGGGAAGTATTGTATTCTACCCAAAAATTCGATACCGAGATTTCACCGGAAATACATGTTTTGAGCTCCCCTGAATCCAAAAAAAGCATTTTTGGAAACATGTCCGTGTGTGTGTCTGTGTGTCTGTCTGTGAACAGCATAACTCAGAAATGAACAGTCGGATAAACACCAAACTTGGTACTTAGGTTCAGTATCTTCCAGAGATGCGACACGAAGGTTTTCAAGAAAATTCCCCCACCACAGAGTACCCTTTACATGGAACATTTTTCGAAAATTTTAATTTTCTGAAAAATGGCTAACGATTTTGATTAAAATATCATATGTGTAAGATATTTTCATTACAAATAAAATGTATATCTTGAATTTTCTGGCAATGTCTCCAAAAGTATTCTTCATTGTGAACGACTTTTGGTAAACTGGTAAACCATAAGAGATAGACAAAATTTTATTACACAAAAAATGTAGATCGCGTTAAAATACACAATTTATGTCGTATACATTTTTTTTCTTGTTGAGTGAACCATTTTCGAGATACTGCTTGTTATTCTCTCAAATTTTCCAGTTACGTTTTCTCAAATGGGAATTCGTTATTCATTTTTTTTTGTCTTGGATATGCAAAGAGTATTAATCTGTGGCAGAGAGAATGGTGCTGCACATAGCAACCAGCTATTAAGAGATATGTATGTACTTAAAGGCTACTACTGTATTTCTATATTGCCCTTGTAAATGTATATTCCCCTTACATCTACAAGAAAATTAGCAATAAGATAGAGTCTGCAAATGTTTATCTCGATTAACATGAAGTAGATGGAGAATAAACGTTTGTAAAAATAGTTTGTACATGAGTAGAGAAAGTCATGTGAGTGTAACACATCAGATTTTTACTTTCTCTACCACGTATGTAAGTAGGGGAAATATTGTATTCCACCCAAACATTCTATACCGAGATTTCACCGAAAACACATGTTTTGAGACCCCTGAATCCAAAAAAAGCATTTTTGGAAACATGTCCGTGTGTGTGTGTCTGTCTGTGTGTCTTCTGTGAACAGCATAACTCAGAAACGAACAGTCGGATAAACACCAAACTTGGTACTTATGTTCAGTATCTTCCAGAGATGCGACACAAAGGTTTTCAAGAAAATCCCCCCACCCCAGACTACCCTTTACACGGTACATTTTTCGAAAATTTTAATTTTCTCAAAAATGGCTCTAACGATTTCGATTAAAATTACATATGTTTAAGATATTTTCATGACAAATGAAATGTATATCTGGAATTTACTGGAAGTGTTTCCAAAAGTGTTCTTCATTGTGAACGACTTTTGCATAACTGGTAAACCATAAGAGATAGACAAAATTTTACTACACAAAAAATGTAGACCGCATTACAGTACACAATTTATGTCGTATACATTTTTGTTGTTGAGTGAACCATTTTCGAGATATTGCTTGTTATTCCCTTAAATTTTCCAATACAAATACTTTTTTCTGAAATTCGTTATTCATTTTTTTTTGGCCTGGTAATGCAAAGAGAATGGAATACTCCACATAGCAACCAGCTCTTAAACGCTTAAAGCCAATTCCCCTCGCATCTACAAGAAAATTAGCAATAAGATTAACATCTCGATATCTCGATTAACATGAAGCATATGGAAAATAAGCGTTTGTAAAAATAGGTTGTACAAGTGGAGAGAAAGTCATGTGATTGTAACACATCAGATTTTTTTACTTTCTCTACTACGTATAGTAAGTAGGGGAAGTATTGTATTTCACCCAAAAATTCAATACCGAGATTTCACCGGAAATATATGTTTTGAGACCCCCTGAATCCAAAAAAGCATTTTTGGAAACATGTCCCTGTGTGTGTCTGTCTGTGAACAGCATAACTCAGAAACGAACAGTCGTATAAACACCAAACTTGGTATTTAGGTTTAGTATCTTCCAGAGATGCGACACGAGGGTTTTCAAGAAAATCCCCCGACCCCAGATTAGCCCTTACATGACATATTTTTCGAAAATTTTAATTTTCTAAAAAATGCCTCTAACGATTTTGATTAAAATATCACATGTTTAAGATATTTTCATGACAAATAAAATGTATATCTTGAATTTTCTGGGAATGTCTCCAAAAGTATTCTTCATTGTGAACGACTTGTGCATAACTGGTGAACCATAAGAGATAGACAAAATTTTACTACACAAAAAATGTAGATCGCGTTAAAATACACAATTTATGTCGTATACATTTTTTTTGTTGTTGAGTGAACCATTTTCGAGATACTGCTTGTTATTCTCTTAAATTTTCCAATTACGTTTTCTCAAATGGGAATTCGTTATTCATTTTTTTTTTGTCTTGGATATGCAAAGACTATTAATCTGTGGCAGAGAGAATGGTGCTGCACATAGCAACCAGCTATTAAGAGATATGTATGTGCTTAAAGGCTACTACTGTATTTCTATATTGCCCTTGTAAATGTATATTCCCCTTACATCTACAAGAAAATTAGCTGTAAGATAGAGTCTGCAAATGTTCATCTCGATTAACATGAAGTAGATGGAGAATAAGCGTTTGTAAAAATAGTTTGTACATGAGTAGAGAAAGTCATGTGAGTGTAACACACCAGATTGTTTTGTCTTGTAAACGCAAAGAGTATTAATTTGTGGGAAAGGGAATGGTGCTGCATCTAGCAAGCAGCTATTAAGAGATATGTATGTGCTTAAAGGCTACTGTATTTCCAAATTGCCCTTCTAAATATATATTCCTCTTACATCTACAAGAAAATTAGCAATAAGATAGAGTCTGCAAATGTTTATCTCGATTAACATGAAGTAGATGGAGAATAAGCGTTTGTAAAAATAGTTTGTACATGAGTAGAGAAAGTCATGTGAGTGTAACACATCAGATTTTTACTTTCTCTACCACGTATGTAAGTAGGGGAAATATTGTATTCCACCCAAACATTCTATACCGAGATTTCACCGAAAACACATGTTTTGAGACCCCTGAATCCAAAAAAAGCATTTTTGGAAACATGTCCGTGTGTGTGTGTCTGTCTGTGTGTCTTCTGTGAACAGCATAACTCAGAAACGAACAGTCGGATAAACACCAAACTTGGTACTTATGTTCAGTATCTTCCAGAGATGCGACACAAAGGTTTTCAAGAAAATCCCCCCACCCCAGACTACCCTTTACACGGTACATTTTTCGAAAATTTTAATTTTCTCAAAAATGGCTCTAACGATTTCGATTAAAATTACATATGTTTAAGATATTTTCATGACAAATGAAATGTATATCTGGAATTTACTGGAAGTGTTTCCAAAAGTGTTCTTCATTGTGAACGACTTTTGCATAACTGGTAAACCATAAGAGATAGACAAAATTTTACTACACAAAAAATGTAGACCGCATTACAGTACACAATTTATGTCGTATACATTTTTGTTGTTGAGTGAACCATTTTCGAGATATTGCTTGTTATTCCCTTAAATTTTCCAATACAAATACTTTTTTCTGAAATTCGTTATTCATTTTTTTTGGCCTGGTAATGCAAAGAGAATGGAATACTCCACATAGCAACCAGCTCTTAAACGCTTAAAGCCAATTCCCCTCGCATCTACAAGAAAATTAGCAATAAGATTAACATCTCGATATCTCGATTAACATGAAGCATATGGAAAATAAGCGTTTGTAAAAATAGGTTGTACAAGTGGAGAGAAAGTCATGTGATTGTAACACATCAGATTTTTTTACTTTCTCTACTACGTATAGTAAGTAGGGGAAGTATTGTATTTCACCCAAAAATTCAATACCGAGATTTCACCGGAAATATATGTTTTGAGACCCCCTGAATCCAAAAAAGCATTTTTGGAAACATGTCCCTGTGTGTGTCTGTCTGTGAACAGCATAACTCAGAAACGAACAGTCGTATAAACACCAAACTTGGTATTTAGGTTTAGTATCTTCCAGAGATGCGACACGAGGGTTTTCAAGAAAATCCCCCGACCCCAGATTAGCCCTTACATGACATATTTTTCGAAAATTTTAATTTTCTCAAAAATGCCTCTAACGATTTTGATTAAAATATCACATGTTTAAGATATTTTCATGACAAATAAAATGTATATCTTGAATTTTCTGGGAATGTCTCCAAAAGTATTCTTCATTGTGAACGACTTGTGCATAACTGGTGAACCATAAGAGATAGACAAAATTTTACTACACAAAAAATGTAGATCGCGTTAAAATACACAATTTATGTCGTATACATTTTTTTTGTTGTTGAGTGAACCATTTTCGAGATACTGCTTGTTATTCTCTTAAATTTTCCAATTACGTTTTCTCAAATGGGAATTCGTTATTCATTTTTTTTTTTGTCTTGGATATGCAAAGACTATTAATCTGTGGCAGAGAGAATGGTGCTGCACATAGCAACCAGCTATTAAGAGATATGTATGTGCTTAAAGGCTACTACTGTATTTCTATATTGCCCTTGTAAATGTATATTCCCCTTACATCTACAAGAAAATTAGCAGTAAGATAGAGTCTGCAAATGTTCATCTCGATTAACATGAAGTAGATGGAGAATAAGCGTTTGTAAAAATAGTTTGTACATGAGTAGAGAAAGTCATGTGAGTGTAACACATCAGATTTTTTTGTCTTGTATATGCAAAGAGTATTAATTTGTGGGAAAGGGAATGGTGCTAGCAACCAGCTATTAAGAGATATGTATGTGCTTAAAGGCTACTGTATTTACAAATTGCCCTTCTAAATATATATTCCCCTTACATCTACAAGAAAATTAGCAATAAGATAGAGTCTGCAAATGTTTATCTCGATTAACATGAAGTAGATGGGAATAAGCGTTTGTAAAAATAGTTTGTACATGAGTAGAGAAAGTCATGTGAGTGTAACACATCAGATTTTTACTTTCTCTACCACGTATGTAAGTAGGGGAAATATTGTATTCCACCCAAACATTCTATACCGAAGATTTCACCGGAAACATATGTTTTGAGACCCCTGAATCCAAAAAAAGCATTTTTGGAAACCTGTCCGTGTGTGTGTCTGTCTGTGTGTCTTCTGTGAACAGCATAACTCAGAAACGAACAGTCGGATAAACACCAAACTTGGTACTTATGTTCAGTATCTTCCAGAGATGCGACACAAAGGTTTTCAAGAAAATCCCTCCACCCCAGACTACCCTTTACACTGTACAGTTTTCGAAAATTTTAATTTTCTCAAAAATGGCTCTAACGATTTCGATTAAAATTACATATGTTTAAGATATTTTCATGACAAATGAAATGTATATCTCGAATTTACTGGAAATATTTCCAAAAGTGTTCTTCATTGTGAACGACTTTTGCATAACTGGTAAACCATAAGAGATAGACAAAATTTTACTGCACAAAACATGTAGACCGCATTACAGTACACAATTTATGTCGTATACATTTTTGTTGTTGAGTGAACCATTTTCGAGATATTGCTTGTTATTCCCTTAAATTTTCCAATACAAATACTTTTTTCTGAAATTCGTTATTCATTTTTTTTGGCCCGGGTAATGCAAAGAGAATGGAATACTCCACATAGCAACCAGCTCTTAAACGCTTAAAGCCAATTCCCCTCGCATCTACAAGAAAATTAGCAATAAGATTAACATCTCGATATCTCGATTAACATGAAGCATATGGAAAATAAGCGTTTGTAAAAATAGGTTGTACAAGAGTAGAGAAAGTCATGTGATTGTAACACATCAGATTTTTTTACTTTCTCTACTACGTATAGTAAGTAGGGGAAGTGTTGTATTTCACCCAAAAATTCAATACCGAGATTTCACCGGAAATATATGTTTTGAGACCCCCTGAATCCAAAAAAGCATTTTTGGAAACATGTCCCTGTGTGTGTCTGTCTGTGAACAGCATAACTCAGAAACGAACAGTCGTATAAACACCAAACTTGGTATTTAGGTTTAGTATCTTCCAGAGATGCGACACGAGGGTTTTCAAGAAAATCCACCGACTCCAGATTAGCCCTTACATGACATATTTTTCGAAAATTTTAATTTTCTCAAAAATGGCTCTAACGATTTTGATTAAAATATCACATATTTAAGATATTTTCATGACAAATAAAATGTATATCTTGAATTTTCTGGGAATGTCACCAAAAGTATTCTTCATTGTGAACGACTTGTGCATAACTGGTGAACCATAAGAGATAGACAAAATTTTACTACACAAAAAATGTAGATCGCGTTAAAATACACAATTTATGTCGTATACATTTTTTTTGTTGAGTGAACCATTTCCGAGATACTGCTTGTTATTCTCTTAAATTTTCCAATTACGTTTTCTCAAATGGGAATTCGTTATTCATTTTTTTTGTCTTGGATATGCAAAGAGTATTAGTCTGTGGCAGAGAGAATGGTGCTGCACATAGCAACCAGCTATTAAGAGTTATGTATATGCTTAAAGGCTACTGTATTTCTATATTGCACTTGCAAATACAAAACAAGGGGAACATAGTAGCGATAGTCAAATATTTTTTATACTGAGAAATCTACGAACTGCTATGATTTTGTGAATCTTTTATCGGTTTTTGCTTCAAAGGAATGCTGATTTGAACCAATTTCATGAGATCCTTTCATTTTATTAATTCATATCTTATTGTTCGTTATAGTAACATTTTAAATGTTCCTATTTTAATTTATATTTTCTGTTTCCACGGTTTAAGGTCTGTTTCATTTTATTCATTCATATATTATTTGTTATACTACCAATTTTGGTGTTTCTGTTCTTTGTTTACTGGTTTGTGTTTTAAGACTTTTCATAATGCCTAGTAAGAATTGAACCAGTTTTAATTTTAATGTTAAGAAGTTGTTTTTCGTGAAAGGAGCCAAAGGGATTGCTGGCACCTTGAGCCAAAATAACGACATATTTGGTGAGGTTATAAACACACAGTGCACCATGAACTCGGTGATGGCGTTATGTTTTTCAACTGTAATAAATATTGATGCTTGGGTTCTGAAGTAATTGATAAAATTCTTCATTTAGGCAATGATTTGCACTTAAAATCAATTTCAAATTATGATGGTGTTATGCCATATCCGCCTTACTTCTGCGCTGATGAGGTTTGGCTGCAGGATATTGTAATTGATGATGTAAAAGTAATCTGCAATGCAGTTACAAATAATTTTGCATTACAAGGGATCATACCGAGGGATTTAGGCAGTGTGTTAAAAACATTTTTCCAGTGCTAACACTACGGTGTGTTTACTGCACAGATAAAATTTATAGCTCTTATTTTTTTTTGTCCTGGTAATGCAAAGAGGATGGAATACTCCACATAGCAACCAGCTCTTAAAATATTTGACTATTGCTTAAAGCCTACCAATTCCCCTTGCATCTACAAGAAAATTAGCAATAAGTTTAACATCTCTATATCTCGATTAACATGAAGCGTATGGAGAATAAGTGTTTGTAAGAATAGTTTGTACAAGTGTAGAGAAAGTCATGTGAGTGTAACACATCAGA
The DNA here is from genome assembly GCA_030765065.1 of Deroplatys truncata. Classification (NCBI taxonomy): domain Eukaryota; kingdom Metazoa; phylum Arthropoda; class Insecta; order Mantodea; family Mantidae; genus Deroplatys; species Deroplatys truncata. The sequence goes on from CM060978.1 coordinate 216,289,784, forward strand.
TTTTTATGTCCTGGTAATACAAAGAGAATGGAATACTGCACATAGCAACCAGCTCTTAAACTATTTGACTATCGCTTAAAGCCCACCAATTCCCCTTGCATCTACAAGAAAATTAGCAATAAGATTAACATCTCGATATCTCGATTAACATGAAGTAGATGGAGAATAAGCGTTTGTAAAAATAGTTTGTACAAGAGTAGAGAAAGTCATGTGAGTGTGACACATCACATTTTTTAAAATAGGAATCTACAATTACGGTGACTTTAAATTCACCCTAAAATGACCCTAACAACGTCCTCCAAATAAAACACGACCAATGTCGTTTACTTTCCCCCATAATATCAAGAAACTTTTATTCAAAACATTTTTTCCTACAACGCTTAGTGTTGGCGATATTGTACAGTCTCAACTTAAATAGTCCATTCTGTATATTACAGTTATCATTACATAATTATGTTTTGGATATCTTGAGAATAACATTGAGTGAATTACATAGTAATACTGTGATGACAATACAGTTGATCAATGAGACAGTAACTATATCAAGTGATATTTAATGGTTAATGTGGCATATGATGAGGGTGATTTACAGTTTATTTAGTATTCCAACATTACTGAGAAAGATCTTCAAATTAAAATAAGCTGACGGGACTTCCGATTGCTTTATGGAGTTGGGCGGGGATTTCATATCTTTTCCTCTTAAGGTCATTTGTTGGCATTTTGTGACTATGTGTTCTATTGTCAAGGTAGCAGAGCGGAAGGGACATTTCGGTGCTTCATCTTTAGTTATGAGATGAATATGAATACGTCTTGAGGGGCCTATGCGAATCCTTGTTGCTATGATTTGATCTTTGCGTTTTATGGTACTGTAAGGAAAAGGTTTACTTTCGTTATTCCTAGCCATGTGAAATTTGCTGTCGGAAAAAGAAAGCCATTAAAGCTTCCAATTGTTATGTAGAGTTCCCTTGAGGTGTGATGTTAAATCCAGGTGAGGAATTTAAGTGGAATAATTAAAGGAGTTTTCAAGAATAGCTCTTTTAGCCATGGAATCCGCTAATTCATATCAGCGATGCCAACATGTGATGGAATTCAGATGAGAACTACATGGTAGCCCTTAGCAGAAATAGACTGGAACAGGCGATGCGTATCATGAACTAGAGGGTGGTGCGTAAATCGATCTAATATTGCTTGAAGGGAGCTTTTGGAATCACTAAGATGACTGAATTTGTTATCGGATGTCATAATATATGATAGTGCTTCCCTGAGAGCCAGTAGTTCGCAGGAGAAGATCGAAAACTTGTGAGAGATGCGATGGGAAGCTATGCAGTTGGTGTCTATGGTCACTGCATATCCACACCCGAGATACATTTTTGAGCCATCTGTGTATAAGTGCGTATTGAGAAGCCAGCTCTCGGAAAAGTTGAATATAAACAACATTGCTAGTGACTTATTTCTCTTTTTTGCTGGGTTCCATATTAATCTGTAGTATTTTGATCCTCCATGGTGGACATCTATGCCCATTTGATGCGTTCAGTATTTATGGTATCGTGAACCCGATATAATTTAGAATAAGCTGATATCTGCTTTGGAATGATGAGCATTTGGAAAATGAGGTTGCGAATGAAAAAACAGTTTCATGTATCTGCTGTAACTGTGCTTTGGATCCTGCTGCAAGTGCGTAAATAGTGGTGAGTTGTTTCCTTCTGAAGGCCAGAGATGGTTCATCGGTTTCAATTTGGAGGCTTTCAATTGGACTGATTCTGAATGCTCCGAGGGCTATGAGTGATGCTGATGATTGAATGGAGTCTAAGGTTGCATAGAGACTGTCTAGCGATGCTTAAGTGATGGATCCGTAATCTAACTTTGAGCGTATGATGACTCTATAGGAAGACAGCAAGGTTTGGTAATCTACCCCCCCCCAGTTCTGAGTCGCTAATCATCTTAGAATGTTAAGTCTTCTGAAATTAAATTAAATTGAGTTTTATTTATGGACACTCTTTAACTACTATGGTCCTTAGCGTCCCATACTATATTGGGTGTGAAAGACCGGTTATTTTGCTCAGAGGCCTTTTTATCAGGCTTGAGGTTCTTTTACGTGCTGTAAATCTACGACACAGGACCGGCTTTACTTCCCTTCCGAAGGAAGCCATGCTAAATATTTTTACGCCCGAAAAAAATCCATCCCCTCTGCCGGGTTTGAACTCGGCGGCCTCGGGAAGTAGAGACTATCGTGGTAACCAGTACACCATGGAGGATGACAAGGGGGATTATCAGTGCTGCAGATGAGATACCTATCTTAGTCAAGTGTTCAAGTATATAACTTGGAAAGTTTGGGCTGACATTTGAGATAATTATTGTTTTGATCTTGGTCAGTAGAGTCTTATCTCAAGGCGAATGTGTTAATGTTTATCTTTGGGTGTGATGATATCAAGTTTTCTACTCGTACTATACTTTTGCTTGCTAAATACATACAAATTCTTTCGTTTAATATTCTGGACATGAGCCTAATGTTTGAGGGATTAGTGAGTTTACCTATGGCAAGAACGTATTCTCTTATAGTTGTGCTGTCATTAGCTTAACAACTACTGCCTGTTCCCTGCTGGGTGTGTTTTGAGTTGCGGATGCATAACTTTTATTTTCGTTAGTTTTGGTGTTCTTTAGGGTACTTGAAATTTAGAGCACCTCTGTAGTCAGAGATCTTCATTATGTGGCTTAAAGCTAAATCAATAAGAAGCTTGGTTACCTGAATTAGATGGTTTTCTGCAAAGGTTATGGAACACGAAAAACTGAAAAAACTTGGATGTTGAAGGGCGATTTCGTGCAAAATCTTTTATTATTCAACGATGTTGGTTTCTTTTGAAAAAATGCCAGTAATTCACAGCAACTAAACGGATGATTACTTAGGAATACCACTAAGTAACATTTAGTGTCAACTTATGCGTCTTTGTTACATAGAAGCACGAAACAAACTCCTGGTTCGAATTGTTCGATACTTAGCCGTTCTTTTAGTCCAGTAGATGTTCAGCTGTTTCTCGCAATGTCATGGAAAAATTATGGAATTTTAAGGCCAGTATATCGCGTGCAGTTCTAAAACATTTGAATATCGCTATTCCCTTTGTATCTATAACGAAATGAGTAAAGCAGTTAAGTAAATTATTATAGAGAGATCTGGCGCAGTTTTTTGCGTTTATATGGGAAAGGATAGGGAAAACGAGGGTTGATGCGGAGGAAAAGCGTTTATATGGGAGAGATAGGGAATACGGGGACTGATGCTAGGCTAGACAGTGGTAGAAGGAGGGGCAATGCACTTTATATGAGAGAGATAGGGAATATGTGGAGAGGTGCTAGGCTAGACAGATGGTGAAGGAGGGGGAATATAGGCTTATACTGTAAAAATAGGGAATACGAGGGAAGGTGTTAAAATAGACGAATGTTAAAGGTGGAATGCGTTTATACAGGTGACATAGGAAAAACGAGGAAAAAAGCCAAGGATAATCAGATCTAGCGGGGTATACGTTTATACGGGAGAAGTAGGGAAACGTTGATAGGTGTTAGGGAATGGTTAAAGAAACTGTAAACAAAGAACCTCATTATTCAAGAACTTTAACAACAAAACGACTCGAGTATAGATCACTAGTAAGGTATTCGAGGAGGGGTCTTTAGTGGAAAAACCCCCCAAGTCAGTAGGGGAGAATGAGAGTTCTGTATCACTTAATATGCAGGAATGTGTATTCATATGCAAATGAGCTCCCCCAACTCCTCCCCCAACTCCTCTCCCACCCCCTTCCCCAGCTCCTTGGTACTTCCAGGTGCAGCTGAGGGTCATAAATCTTGTTGAATATAATGGAAGCTTGACAGTTAAGCAATTAAGGGTGTCAATCAACTGTCAAAACGAACAAAGGGGTCATAAATTTTACGCTTCTGTAACAAAGGCAGAGATGTTTTCTACCATTCCACATCCGGCCATTTCTGCACCTGCACTATGACAAATCACACCACTCACATTGTTTAACAACCAAGTGCAACATGCTATCGATCACTGTCAAAATGAACAAAAAGTATGCTGGACAAAGGAACAGATTCTATTGTGTCCCTTTCCATTGTTTTGCGAACACGTGCAGGCGAACAATAGAAATGCTTGACCCCAGCTAACAAAAGGGACAGATTCTATTGTATTCTCTTTCTATTGTCCGGGGCAAGGCTTCTTTAGAAAGGTCAACTGGCATTCGCATTCCACTAGCATTTAACAAAAGAACAATGCTTGCCCTACAACTGTCAAAATTAACAACGAGGATGCAGGACAAAGGAACAGATTCTATTGTATCCCCTTTCTTTTGACCGGGGCAAGGCTTCTTTAGAAGGACCACCTACCCTATAACACTACCCTATAACAAAGCTGGTCCCTTTCCATTGTTCGAACACCTGCATGCTTAACAAAAGAATCCGAGGGAGGCTTTATGCTCGCCCTGTCTTTGTAAGCGTGAAAGAGAGAGAGAGAGAGGTCAGTTTATCTGCTACACGTAAACAATTTAACAACGTCAGAGTCAGCCATCATGGTTTTGCCCTGAGGGGCTGTTCTCCCCGAATGTTTTCACGACGTCCTACGAATATACCCGAACATAGTTGCTCTGTTTATGTAGCTGACTGTTTTCAAATAGCGATATAAAAATGTATTTAACCTATGCCATTACATATATTAAACCTCTGTGTTTACTTGGATATCCATAATTCGGCGTGTGTGTATGTATGTGTGTATGTATGTGTGCTCGTGTATATGTGAACGCCTGGATGTGTACAAGTCTTGGAGAAAGAAAGAGATAGACAGATTGAAAGAGGGAAAAGGAAGAAAGAGAGAGAAGAAGAAGAAAGAAAAGAAAGAATCGTGTCTAGTCATCGGAATATCTAAGTATACGCAGGGGTTTAATATAAATAATTATATATGCTAAATGAAATTTTAATCCGACCGCCCATGCTCACATAGTTCAATATTTATATAGCGTTTCGCTAGATAAGATTCGAACTAGGGGCGCCTGGGTTGAATACAGTTCATTAAACATTGTAATGACATATAAAAATTAAGTTATATTTGTTAAATACGTATTTAATTTGCTCGTGCATGCCTCCATAATTTAATAGTTATTACGCAGTAGAGCTTGCAGGGTAAGATTCGAACTAGGACCCCTGAACGGTCTTTCATTAATCAGGGTAATGATATAATAATGTTTTACCCTAACAAAGTATCAATTTGGATACCTAAGTATACATATGTGTTTAATATAAATAATTATATTTGTTAAATACATATTAACCTGCTAGTGCACGCATCCATAATTTAATAGTTATTACACATTAGAGTTTGCAGGGTAAGATTCGAACTAGAACCTCTGAGCGGTCTTTAATCAGGGTAATGATACAGTAATGTTTTATCTTAGCAAAGTATCAATTTGGATGCCTAAGTATACATCGGTGTTTAATATAAATAATTATATTTGTTAAATACATTTTAATCTGACCTTGCATAGTTTAATAGTTATTACGCATTAGAGTTTCGCCTTGTAAGATTCGAGCTACAACCCTCTGAACACTCTTTTATTAATTAGGGTAATGATATAATAATATCAATCATCAGTTTCTCATTAACAATTAAAACATTAAACTTTTGATTGCAGTAAGAATCGAGCACCGAATTATGGATATCCAAGTATACACAGAGGTTTAATATATGTAATGGCATAGGTTAAATACATTTTTATATCGCTATTTGAAAACAGTCAGCTACATAAAACTATGTTCGGGTATATTCGTAGGACGTCGTGAAAACATTCGGGGAGAACAGCCCCTCAGGGCAAAACCATGATGGCTGACTCAGACGTTGTTAAATTGTTTACGTGTAGCAGGTAAACTGACCTCTCTCTCTCTCTTTCACGCGAACAAAGACAGGGCGAGCATAAAGCCTCCCTCGGATTCTTTTGTTAAGCACGCAGGTGTTCGAACAATGGAAAGGGACCAGCTTTGTTATAGGGTAGGTGGTCCTTCTAAAGAAGCCTTGCCCCGGTCAAAAGAAAGGGGATACAATAGAATCTGTTCCTTTGTCCTGCATCCTCGTTGTTAATTTTGACAGTTGTAGGGCAAGCATTGTTCTTTTGTTAAATGCTAGTGGAATGAGAATGCCAGGTGGCCTTTCTAAAGAAGCCTTGCCCCGGACAATAGAAAGAGAATACAATAGAATCTGTCCCTTTTGTTAGCTGGGTCAAGCATTTCTATTGTTCGCCTGCACGTGTTCGCAAAACAATGGAAAGGGACACAATAGAATCTGTTCCTTTGTCCAGCATACTTTTTGTTCACTTTGACAGTGATCGACAGCCTGTTGCTCTTGGTTGTTAAACAATGCGAGTGGTGTGATTTGCCACAGTGCAGGTGCAGAAGTGGCCGGATGTGGAATGGTAGAAAACACCTCTGCCTTTGTTACAGAAGCGTAAAATTTATGACCCCTTTGTTCGTTTTGACAGTTGATTGACACCCTTAATTGCTTAACTGTCAAGCTTCCATTATATTCAACAAGATTTATGACCCTCAGCTGCACCTGGAAGTACCAAGGAGCTGGGAAAGGGGTGGGAGAGGAGGTGGGGGAGCTCATTTGCATATGAATACACATTCCTGTATATTAAGTGATACAGAACTCTCATTCTCCCCCTACTGACTTGGGGGGTATATCCACTAAAGACCCCTCCTCGAATACCTTACTAGTGATCTATACTCGAGTCGTTTTGTTGTTAAAGTTCTTGAATAATGAGGTTCTTTGTTTACAGTTTCTTTAACCATTCCCTAACACCTATCAACGTTTCCCTACTTCTCCCGTATAAACGTATACTCCGCTAGATCTCTGATTATCCTTGGCTTTTTTCCTCGTTTTCCCTATGACACCTGTATAAACGCATTCCACCGTTAACATTCGTCTATTTTAGCACCTTCCCTCGTATTCTCTATTTCTCCAGTATAAGCCTATATTCCCCCTCCTTCACCATCTGTCTAGCCTAGCACCTCTCCACATATTCCCTATCTCTCTCATATAAAGCGCATTCCCTCTCCTTCTACCACTGCCTAGCCAAGCAGCAGTCCCCGTATTCCCTATCTCTCCCATATAAACGCATTTTCCTCCGCATCCACCCTCGTTTTCCCTATCCTTTCCCATATAAACGCAAAAAACCGCGCCAGATTTCTCTATAATAAACTATTCAGCTATTTTCGGAAAGGTTTTTCTCGATTAAAATGAAGAGATAAGAAAATATACTTTGTAAGAATTTTGTATACCCACTAATAAGGAATAGAGGGTAGAGAAAGCCATGTGAATGTAACACATCAGAATTTTTTCAAGTGTTATGTGGTCATTGGCTTTTCTTCTCTCTCTCTCTCTCTCTCTCTCTCTCTCTCTCTCCCTCTCTCTCGTGGTCACGAAAATAGTGGAATTTTGAAGTCATCGGTTAGCGACCCGCGTTTTAAAGATTTGACTACTGTTTAAGCCTCTTGTACCTGTGTAACCCTAGTTGAGCCTACTTGAGCTTTATAATAGGGGTTTTACCCCAGTGGTTTCGATGAATATAGAGTAACCATTAGCTAGCTGCTTTAGGTCCCTGGGTATATCTCACTTTCATTTTATAGTTATTCACTCATTCCTCGACTAATATGACCGAACTTGCAAGTAAAAAACAAAGCTTATAAAATATTACATCTGGAATAAAACAGTTTCGCTACAATATATACCGAAAAATTTATTTGAAATTATATAGTCCATATTGTATAATATTAATAGTATGTCAGACGATTCCAGTATTCAAGACAAATGTATCGGTGAAATTTGGCAAAAAAAATTTGGAAATTTTAGAGTACTTTAATTCTACACAATTAGTGTTTTAATATAAACAATTTTATATCAACAAATAGCCATTTAACTGGTCCTGCATCACGTAAGTAAAGCACTGCATTGAACTTCAAACTCCACTTTTCTCAGCTGCTTCTTTTCAGCATTTTTCACTATTTAAATTCTCCTTGGACCGCGGTTTATAATTTATTAGCTTGAAATTTCCAAGTTAGCTTCAGAATTTACGGATTTAAAAATTCTTATGCACTAGTTAAACATATTAAATCGTTCAATTGAAATTGATTTCTTTCCACAACTCACATTGAAAAAATCTGATGTGTTACACTCACATGACTTTCTCTACTCTTGTACAAACTATTTTTACAAACGCTTACTCCCCATCTACTTCATGTTAATCGAGATAAACATTTGTACACTCTATCTTATTGCTAACATTCTTGTAGATGTAAGGGGAATATATATATTTACAAGGGCAATATAGAAATACAGTAGCCTTTAAGCACATACATATCTCTTAATAGCTGGTTGCTAGGTGCAGCACCATTCCCTTTCCCACAGATTAATTCTCTTTGCATATCCAAGACAAAAAAATGAATAACGAATTCCCATTTGAGAAAATAAGTATTGAAAAATTTAAGGGAATAACAAGTAATATCTCGAAAATGGTTCACTCAACAAAAAAATATATATGACATAAATTGTGTATTTTAACGCGATCTACATTTTTTGTGTAGTAAAAGTTTGTCTATCTCTTATGGTTTACGAGTTATGCAAAAGTCGTTCACAATAAAAAATACTTTTGGAGACATTCCCAGGAAATTCATGATATACATTTTATTTGTCATAAAAATATCTTAAACATATGATATTTTAATCAAAATCGTTAGAGGCATTTTTGAGAAAATTAAAATTTTCGAAAAATGTACCATGTAAAGGGTAGTTTGGGATGGGGGGGATTTTCTTGAAAACTTTCGTGTCGCATCTCTGGAAGATACTGAACCTAAATACCAAGTTTGGTGTATATCCGACTGTTCGTTTCTGAGTTATGCTGTTCACAGACACACACACAGACACACACACAGACAGACACACAAACACACACACGGACATGTTTCCAAAAATGCTTTTTTTTGGATTCAGGGGTCTCAAAACATGTATTTCCGGTGAAATCTTGGTATCGAATTTTTGGGTGGAATACAATACTTCCCCTACTTACCATACGTAGTAGAGAAAGTAAAATGTACCTATACAAAAGTGTTCTCTTAAAGCAATTCAAATTAAGAAGTACAGGCGCAATATTGTTTTACGTTTGTATACTAAGCTCAAATTTAAAATTTGGGAACGATATAATAATCTGTAGGGTTCGAGGAACATTACATATTACCATATCAAAAAGTGATTAATTATTATGAATAAAAATTAATGCATTACCAATGGTTTGACATAGCTCGTTAAAATGTGTGTGCACTATATGTTTTATTTCAGAGTATATGGTAAAAAATCTGATATGTTACACTCACATGACTTTCTCTACTCTTGTACAAACTATTTTTACAAACGCTTATTCTCCATCTACTTCATGTTAATCGGGATAAACATTTGCAGACTCTTATTGCTAATTTTCTTGTAGATGTAAGGGGGAATATATATTTACAAGGGCAATATAGAAATACAGTAGCCTTTAAGCATAGACATTACTCTTAATAGCTGGTTGCTATGTGCAGCACCATTCTCTTTGCCACAGATTAATACTCTTTGCATATCTAAGACAAAAAAATGAATAACGAATTCCCATTTGAGAAAATAAGTATTGAAAAATTTAACGGAATAACAACCAATATTTCGAAAATGGTTCGCTCAACAAAAAAAGTTTATGAAATAAATTGTGTATTTTAACCGATCTACATTTTTGTATAGTAACATTTTGTCTATCTCTTATGGTTCACCAGTTATGCAAAAGTCGTTCACAATGAAGGATACTTTTGGAGACATTTCCAGAAAATTCAAGATATACTTTTATTTGTCATGAAAATATCTTAAACATATGATATTTTAATCAAAATCGTTAGGGCCATTTTTGAGAAAATTAAAATTTTCGAAAAATGTTCCATGTAAAACGTAGTAGAGAAAGTAAAAAGTCAGAGCAATCAGAAGAGAGTCGTGGATTTTTGGATTTTCACAGATGTATTGTCTTAAACACGAATGTAAGCCCATTAATGATGTTTTTCCTTAGCATTACGCGATATAATCGAACGGATCATCAAGTGGATTATAGTTTCACTTTCGACGAGTGTACACCCGATTCCGGTATTTACAGACTACTATACCGTGACACTTCTATGTATCACTTACCTCGAGAAAAAACTCCAGTTGTCCCCGTCATGTCTCGTGACGCGAGCGCCACAAAACAAAGAACGAGCAACCCACGTTAATGCCATTCTGCATATTGCACGTGACAGGCCCGAAAGTTGTTTGCTTGACCGTGACCAATACAGCCACGTGCATTGGCTCAGGACTAGTCACTCACCTTAGGCCTGAGCATTGAAAACTGCTGTTAAACACAACTAACCAGCCAGCGTTAGTTTGTTTAACACGCTGGCTGTGCTCATTCCTAGATACACGCTGTTTTCGTAGATCACTGGCGAAAAGTTTCCTTAACAACTAACAAGGATATTTTATTACCAGGGTTCGGATTCTGATGACATGTCGTCTTTTAATTGTTGCTAACTTGTACATAAATCCGTATCGTGGGTTGCGGATTATGGAAATGCATATTTATTAGTTCATTTTTTGTCATTGTATTCCATTTTCCTTTTCAGGGTGTTTTTATTTACGTAATTATTTTGTCATTTTCTTGCCCTTGCGTCTTTATTTAGTCATGTTCTTGCATTTACATTGAGTAGGTATATTGTTGACATTTTACACTAGGATAGCTTTTAAAACATCAGAAATTTCACTATTCAACTGAAACATAACAGTAATTTTGTATATCCTTACTCGTATTGTTATAAAAAGTATCGTTCCTATTTAGTGGTTAATCTGGAAAGGGTTGCTTGTGGATTAGGGGTGGCTGTTGGTACGGGAGCAGTTAAACTAGTCGCGGGCATCCTTTCCCCAACCGGCTTCAAAGCGAACGGAAAGCTTTGAAGCCTGACCATAAACCCATCAGTAAACGATTAGTAGGGTCTTCCCATCCCTTAAACACAACACGTGGTCCTTTCTCCAGCTCCACCAAAGCAAAGCGTTGTTAAGATTTTATGGTGCTTGCGGTTAGGGAGGGTAGGGAACAAGTGTTTGGCTACTGCACAAAGGTCGCCGCTTGGGGATCCGAAGGCTGCGATGACCATATAAAAACCAGGAATGAGACAGGTCAGTTTTCCCCTTTTCACATTACTAAGTGCCTACTGTCAGGCTACTGTTGTCATACGTTGTGAAGCCCTCTTCATTCGCAATGAATTTTTAATAATTTGATATCTCAGAACACTCAGTGCTACAGTTTTGTAAGACTTGCTTCAAAAACAATTTTATACTTTATTTTTTTAGATTCCTAAAACAAGAACATGGAACAAATATATTTTGAATTCATTTTCTAAATTGTTCTAATTATTCATATACCTACTTTTTCTACTTATATATCAATAACATTCATATGTAAATTTTTATAACTTTCAGTACATTAATTTTAACCAATGAAGCACGTTTTGTCATTTTTAAAACATTTTAAGGGTTCTTTAATAGGTAATTTTTCAAATATTTTAGGTCATCAAATTCCGGGTCCTGTTTATTACTTACCTTCCTTAGCTGCACAGTTGGGTTTTAACATTTCGAACAATTTTGTTATTCTTTATGTTCAATCCTTTCCCTTTACTCCTTAGAATTGCAGAATTGCAAGATCCCATATTCCCCGCGATATTCGTACCAATGGATAAAATATCCGGAATCTGTATTTCCTAATCCCGTTAATTTCCTTGGCAAGTTTACAAATTTTCTATAGACTGTAATTGTCTTTCAGGGTTTTTTGTTTTATTTATTGTTAAAGTTCCCTTATTTTTTCTTGTTTATTATAACCGTGTTTGTTTTACTCTTTACCGCTTATTACTGCAATTATTGTTACACACCTACACACACACACACAAACTCAAACACCCATGCCTATGGCGGGACTGGAACCCGTGACCCTCAGCTTGGCGGAGCTCCGAAGCTCCAGCGCGTTGAAAGAGTTTTTCGAATATGGAATAATTTTTAGACTACTAACTTAATAAACGATTTTTTTAGGGCGACATGCCTTCAGTTTGACCCAGTAGTTCTTAATAATCTAAAGCCCAAAAATGTTCTTTTCACGGCAGGAATGAACACACTGCAGACGATAAAAGTAATAGAGAACAAGAAAATTAAATTTAAATACAAATAACTAATGAGAATTATAATTCATCAACATGATAGCAGTAATAGGAAAAATTAGTAAATCTTTTAACAATATAATATTGCATTTATTTAAGATACCTATTGTAAGAAGTGCGATGTTAAGTAAAGTATAATTTTTGCTTCTAGGCAGAGTAGATAATGTACATTATCAGATAATGGATGTTAGGAAAGAACAATCTAGCTATTCCATGTAGGAATCGAGTTTCATCATTTAGTAAGAGGTTAGTAGTCAAAGCCAATGTTGAGTGAAGTGTTTCTTTGTAGGGCTTGTTAGTTAGCAATTCCAGTAATCCGGGTTTTCCGGGAAATTGGTTAAAAGTAGTAAATTGAAGATGGAAGATACCTGAGGAAGTGGAATAGGTGAAAATGATGTCAATAAGCGCTTGAGGAGTAAATGAGGCAATGATATATATCAGATGAATCAACTACCCCTATGTTTCAAATTTATACAACGCCTAAACAAAAGACGCACCTTGTGACAATATTTACCATTCACTTTACACCTCACACTTATTTGCAGACAGAAGACGGCTTGAAAACTCAGTGAATAAGCGATTTAAGGGTCAGAAGGTACTCGCCGTATAAAACATATTACTTTCACACTGAGAACTGCACCGGTTTCTATGTATCTTATCAACTTTTATTTTATAGTATACATTCTTACCTACTTCATGGAAACTCCTATTCTACGGATCAAATATTAAAATTAGTTGAAACAAAATTGTGAATCTCTGCAAAGCGGAAAGTAATTGCTTACAACCGATTTAAGATAATTTAAGGGCCTACTATGGCCTACGTGCGGTATTATGCTCCATTTATTGGAGGCCCCTCCATATTACTACTCCTAGCTCCTGGGAAAAGTTTCAATTATCCATTTAGAAGTTTGCTTTAGTGGCACTCCGGTATGTCTTGCTTTTATCACTAGTTTTACTGTAATAAGTGAAATGTGACGATATTAAAATTCCCACACATGCTGTAGTCAGGTGCGGTAGATTCGTTTTTAAACGGCACGAATATAAAACATTTTACTATAATGGTGTGTTGGTTTATAAGGCAACTTCTGGAAAAATCCTTTTCCACGCGATCACTTCTGAAAACGCTCAAATAATTGGCAAGACCGCCTAATATTCCAGATCTAGTTCAGAAAACTAAATAGCTTACAAAACTTGTTCAGCCCGCCTCACACGACCGATGCGGTTGGTTAGCGCACTATAAATGGAAAAATCTTAGAAATTGATTTAAAACTATCTTAATTATATATATAAATAAAACTGTTACACATTTTTTAAAAAAAATTGAATCCCCTCCCCCCCAAAAAAAAGAGAAAATAAAAGAAAATTAGGGTTTAAACTTTTTCTGTGCTTTTACGTTTACACTCTATAACGTCTGAGACAGTTAATATAAAACTATCCGTATAATTTAAGATCCCACTTATTGAATATATTATATTGGTGCCTTAATTCTCCCAAGGTGGAGGGTCATAGTGGAGTCAAAGACTCGCAATCCAGCTTATCATTGAGATTTTGAAAAAAAAATCATAAAGATTTATAAGCATATCTGACAGACTTTCTATGTATAAAATGTCTAGGATGAATATTTCAGAAGTTGTAATATTTTTTATATTTTTATAACATTTAATTTTTTATGAATAAACATTTCTTTGTTGTTGCACCGAAGTTTCTGTTTACAGCATCTCACCCGTAATATTAGGAACTTTTGGTGTTGACTTGACGTAAGCCAAGGTCAGCTTGCAAGCATCTCGCAATTCTTCTTCTGCGTGGACCACCGCCAGTAGCAGCAGGAATCCCTGAGGAGGCTAAACGATGTCAGCAGTACGCAAAGTAAGCTCAGGCTTCGTAAGCAAAAGGTCACCAAGTCGAGAGGCGAACAATGGCATACCAATATAATGAGAATATGCTCCGCGTGATACTGTGTGTTTCAAGGACAATAAATTCACGTGCGGGGTCGTGTGATATTGCTCACGTGCCATTGGAATTCACTTTCATAGGACGCGGGGGAGAGCACTGTCGTGTTCCGTTATAGCAATCCTTGATATTATCTCCTCAGTGCTAACGGGATTGTAAAGATGTTTCGGCAGTCATCTTTAGCAGCTATGCTGTAAAATATCTGTCCTACATTATCATTATTATCCACTTATAACGGCGGGAAACAGTTAAATCGCGGTGAAATATAGATATAAAAGTATACATTGCTGTAAAATTAGCTGCCGTAATATTTTGAGGGTTTTAATTACTCTGCAGTGTTACACGTACACACTTTTTATTTTTACTTTCTCTACTACGTTAAGTAAGTAGGGGAAGTATTGCATTCCACCCAAAAATTCGATACCGAGATTTCACCGGAAATACATGTTTTGAGGCCTCCTGAATAAAAAAAAAAGTATTTTTTGAAACGTCCGTGTGTGTGTGTCTGTGTGAGTGTCTGTGAACAACATAACTCAGAAACGAGACGGATAAACACCAAACTTGGTATTTAGGTTCAGTATCTTCCAGAGATGCGACACGAAGGTTTTCAAGAAAATTCCCCCACCCCAGATTACCCTTTACATGGAGCTTTTTTCGAAAATTTTAATTTTTTCAAAAATGGCTCCAACGATTTTGATTAAAATATCATATATTTAAGATACTTTCATGACAAATAAAATGTATATCTCGAATTTTCTGGGAATGTCTCCAAAAGTGTTCTTCATTCTGAACGACTTTTGCATAACTGGTAAACCATAAGATATAGACAAAATTTTACTACACAAAAAATGTAGATCGCGTTAAAGTACACAATTTATATCATATACATTTTTTTGTTGAGTGAACCATTTTCGAAATATTGCTTGTTATTCCCTTAAATTTTCCAATACTTATACTTTTTCTCAAATGGGAATTCGTTATTCATTTATTTTGTCCTGGTAATGCAAAGAGAATGGAATACTGCACATAGCAATCAGCTCTTAAAATATTTGACTATCGCTTAAAGCCTACCAATTCCCCTTGCATCTACAAGAAAATTAGCAATAAGATTAACATCTCGATTAACATGTAGCATATGGAGAATAAGCGTTTGTAAAAATAGTAGAGAAAGTCATGTGAGTGTAACACATCAGATTTTTACTTTCTGTAGTGCATATCTATGGTAAGCAGCGGAAGTATTGGTGCGTTACTATTTAGTAGTGTAGCGTAAGCCAAAACTTTGGGTAGATATTGTTGCTGGGCACATGTAAAGCTAATGCACTGCTACTGCTGACGAATATCCTCGATAATTAATACGTTACATTTTCATCCTTTCGTTGCTTCTCTGAGAGAGAGAGGTTTCTTCCTAACATAGTATGCGTTTTAAATGCGAACTTCTGTTTCAATGTCCTTCATGGTTTTTATCTTCAAAGCCTTCTGTTGGCACTCCACTGCAGTAGAGTGACGAAGCGTTTACTTAGGACTCCAATCGCTACGTCATCTCCCTAAGTATCAATTACTTAATTGTGAAAGCCACCTGAATTGTTTTCATTAGTGTTGTCCACAGATGAGGTCACGTTTATCAGGGATGGCCGTATTCTAAACTCCAAGAACAATCATATATGGGATGCGAAAATTCCCGTGCTACTGTGCAGAAGAGCCACCAGTGCAGTTTATGGTGAACATATGGGCTGGCATTGTTTCTGACCACGTCATTGGACCAAACTTTCTTCCTCCTCCTCGACTGCGTGGTATTACTTATAAAACATGTCTGGATTATGTATTGCCAATCTTTTTAGAAGAATGCTGCTTGACATCCGCGTTCAAGTGTCGTCCTCCGTGGTGCAATGATTACCATGTTAGCCTCTAGTTCCCGAGGTTGCGGGTTCAAACCCGGCGGAGGGCGATGGATATTTTCGGGCGTAAACATCATTAGCATAGCTTCCTTTGGAAGGGAAGTACAACCGGTGGTACCGTGTCGTAGATTTACGGCACGTAAAATAACCTCAAGCCTGATAAAGAGGCCTCTGAGCAAAATTATCGGTCTTTCAGCATTTAAAGAACGTCCATAAATAAAACAGAATTTAATTTAATTTTGGGTTCAAGTGCATTTCCAACACGATGAAGCTCCTGCGCATTATGTTATAAACGTACGGGAGCATTTAAAGCGAATCTTCCTTAATCGCTGAATCGGAAGAGTCAGTCCTGCCGTGATTCGGTCACCTCGTTCTCCGGATCTCAATCCCATAGATTTCTTTTTCTGAGGCCATCTTCAGACTATGGTGTATTCATCACCGATTGATTCTGAAGAGGCATTGTATTATTGCAGTTAGTGATGAGTTGCGTAACGCACCAGGGATGTTCAACAGGGTTCAGGAATCATTTCTGCGTAGATGCCGCCTATGCATTGATGTTAGAGATAGCTATTTTGAACCAATCCTTTGAAACCAGTGCACGTTCTTCATTTGTTTGCTTATCTTTGTTCATATTGTACCTGTCTGTTCCATTATAACGTTAATATGACAACTTATTTTTGAAATACTTCACACTTAGATCTTTTAAGTGCTTATAAATTTACATTTTTGTTAGTCGTTATTTGTGTAGACTTGTATCAGTTTATTAAATATTGTTGTACGTATTTTTCAGTGTGCACTATTTAGGCTATGGATGTGTAAATTACAATTAAAATAATTTTAAATTAAAAATTTGAACATTGGTGAAGTTATAAATTCTAGGTAAACAACGCAGATTCCTTGTAAATCAAATTAAACTAAATATGTGTTTAGAAAGAAAGAAAGCAACGCGTTCATTGCGATTCGAAGCCATAATTCAAGTGTCTGCTTACTTGCGTCTTTCTGGTAATTATCCATTGCGCTAAAGGCACAAGCTCTGATTGGCTCCAATTGTTTTATAATCATAACTTACAATTGAAGTGGAAGTGTGTTGTAGAGCATAGGTTTCCTAACTCAAATTGAAACAGGAAAACGGTTTAAAATATTAAGTAGCATGCGTATATAATTTTAGGCTTAATTTTTCACATTTAGCTGAGGAAGAACCAATTTTACAACTTTCCCGCAGAGCTCTGCCAAAGTACATACAGCTAAATATTCTTTGCGGTCAATTCACCATGTGTTTGATGACAGAACCATCATCTCTTCGGTTCTTCTGCGATTATTATCTCTAGGGGACATTAAAAGACAAAGCGTACCAGACTAATCTACATACCTCAGATGAACAAAACGCAGCATTTATTAAGACATTTCTGACATTTGTTAGAAGTATCTTCGCAGAAAAATGATAATATAGTAAGCAGATGCCGAAAATATATGGAAAATTGATGCACGTAGTTCCAGGATCTCCTTGCATGTCATGGGATAATTTTGCCTTTTAGGAGATATGTAACTTAAAAAGTCTGATGTGTTACACTCACATGACTTTCTCTACTCTTGTACAAACTATTTTTACAAACGCTTATTCTCCATATGCTTCATGTTAATCTAGATATCGAGATGTTAATCTTATTGCTAATTTTCTTGTAGGTGCAAGAGGAATATGGTAGTATTTAAGCGATAGTCAAATATTTTAAGAGCTGTTTGCTAAGTGTAGTATTCCATTCTCTTTGCATTACCAGGACAAAAAAAATGAATAACGAATTCCCATTTGAGAAAAAGTATAAGTATTGGAAAATTTAAGGGAATAACAAGCAATATCTCGAAAATGCTTCACTCAACAAAAAAGAAATGTATATGACATAAGTTGTGTATTTTAAAGCGATCTACATTTTTTGTGTAGTAAAATTTTGTCTATTTCTTATGGTTTACCAGTTGAATACTTTTGCAGACATTCCCAGAAAATCCAAGATATTCGTTTTATTTCTCATGAAAGTATCTTAAATATACGATATTTTAATCAAAATCGTTACAGCCATTTTTGAGAAAATTAAAATGTTCGAAAAATGTTCCATGTAAAGGGTAAACTGGGGTGGGCGATTTTCTTGAAAACCTTCGTGTCGCATTTCTGGAAGATACTGAACCTAAATACCAAGTTTGGTGTTCATCCGACTGTTCGTTTCTGAGTTATGCTGTTCACAGACACACACACGGACATGTTTCCAAAAGTACTTTTTACTTTCTCTACTACGTATAGTAAGTAGGGGAAGTATTGCATTCCACCCAAAAATTCGATACCGAGATTTCACCGGAAATACATGTTTTGAGACCTCCTGAATCCAAAAAAAGCATTTTTGGAAACATGTCCGTGTGTGTGTCTGTGTGTGTGTCTGTGTGTCTGTGAACAGCATAACTCAAAAACGAACAGTTGGATAAGCACCAAACTTGGTATTTAGGTTCAGTATCTTCCAGAGATGCGACACGAAGGTTTTCAAGAAAATCCCCCCACCCCAGACTACACTTTACATGGAAGATTTTTCGAAAATTTTAATTTTCTCAAAAATGGCTCTAACGATTTTGATGAAAATATCATATGTTTAAGATAATGTCATGAGAAATGAAATGTATATCTCGAATTTTCTGGGAATGTCTCCAAAAGTATTCTTCATTGTGAACAACTTTTGCATAACTGGTAAACTATAAGAGATAGACAAAATTTTACTACACAAAAAATGTAGATCGCGTTAAAATACACAACTTATGTCATATACATTTCTTTTGTTGAGTGAACCGTTTTCGAGATATTGCTTGTTATTTTCTTAAATTTTCCAATACTTATACTTTTTCTCAAATTCGTTATTCATTTTTACTTTCTGTACTACGTATAGTAAGTAGGGGAAGTATTGTATTCCACCCAAAATTTCGATACCGAGATTTCACCGGAAATACATGTTGTGAGACTCACTGAATCCAAAAAAAGCATTTTTGGAAACATTTCCGTGTGTGTGTGTCTGTCTGTGTGCCTGTCTGTCTGTGTGTCTGTCTGTCTGTGTGTCTGTGTGTCTGTGAACAGCATAACTCAAAAACGAAGAGTCGGATAAACACCAAACTTGGTATTTAGGTTCAGTATCTTTCAGAGATGCGACACGAAGGTTCTCAAGAAAATCCCCCCACCCCAGACTACCCTTTACATGGAAGATTTTTCGAAAATTTTAATTTTCTCAAAAACTGCTCTAACGATTTTGATTAAAATATCATATGTTTAAGATATTGTCATGACAAATAAAATGTATATCTCGAGTTTTCTGGGAATGTCTCCAAAAGTATTCTTCATTATGAACGACTTTTTCATAACTGGTAAACCATAAGAGATAGACAAAATTTTACTACACGCAAAATGTAGATCGCGTTAAAATACACAATTTATGTCATATACATTTCTTTTGTTGAGTTAACCGTTTGCGAGATATTGCTTGTTATTCCCTTAAATTTTCCAATACTTATACTTTTTCTCAAATTCGTTATTCATTTTTTTTATGTTCTGGACATGCAAAGAGAATGGAATGTGCCACATAGCAACCAGCGTTAAAATATTTGACTATCGCTTAAAACCTACCATATTCCTCTTGCATCTACAAGAAAATTAGCAATAAGATTAACATCTCGATATCTCCATTAACATGAAGCATATGGAGAATAAGCGTTTGTAAAAATAGTTTGTACAAGAGTAGAGAAAGTCATGTGAGTGTAACACATCAGATTTTTTAATGTCCTGGACATGCAAAGAGAATGGAATGCGCCACATAGCAACCAGCGTTAAAATATTTGACTATCGCTTAAAAGCTACCATATTTCCCTTGCATCTACAAGAAAATTACCAATAAGATTGACATCTCGATATCTCGATTAACATGCAGCATATGGAGAATAGGCGTTTGTAAAATTAGATTGTACAAGAGTAGAGAAAGTCATGTGAGTGTAACACATCAGATTTTTTTGTATTCAGGAGGCCTCAAAACACGTATTTCCGGTGAAATCCCGGTATCGAATTTTTGGGTGGAATACAATACTTCCCCTACTTACTATACGTAGTAGAGAAAGTAAAAACGAGCTTTAGGTAGATTTTATTGCGCAATTCTGACGGCCGCTCAGTGCCGCCATTGGTCTGAACTGCTGCGGATGCACATACAAGTCGAACGCCGGTTCCAGTTTTATTGTTATTCAATACCTGTGTATTTGCCAAACCGTACAGTTTTAGAATATGCCATGATCAAACAGTATAAAAGAATGTAGTCAATTAAAAACACAATTTAGAGACTTTTTACCTCCAGTTAATCTTATCGTAGAGAGTCAACAATTACTGAAGACTTTTTCAGCGGTGTAAAATCAAGTTCGGTGGAATTTCGACGTTAAGAAAACTCATTGGCGGTTGATAGAACAATCGTTTTTATATATAAAATGACACAAAATAACAAAAATGTTCAAAGTTATTCATTTCCTAGAGAATGGCAACAGATCTATAGCTTGTAGGTTCATATTAAGTTAAAGTCCAAATTGATACTCCTTTTCCTGTAAAACATTGCGATGTGTGATTTTTCATCGTGTGTCTCAAAATGTTATTTTTGTGGTTCTTCTTCTTTGCTGTAATTGACCGTAACCTAACGTATACACCACGCTAACTCTAGCTGCTGTCATGTCAATATTCTTTCGTAGTTAGGAAGGAATTCATTTTATAGGTTACTAAATATCTTCAATTCTATAGTAATGCAAACATGTCTTAATTGGAATTGTTGAAATATCATGAGAATAAGTGTATTCCGGAAGACTGTAAGCGTCAAAAGAGTAGAATTTTCAGACTGGAAGATTAGGAAGTAGTAAGAGATAGGTCAGAGGAACAAGAATAAACACTGGAATATGTTGTAATTTCTTATGGAATAGATTGAGGTTACTAATATTCAGGGTCCCGCAGCGACCGTCCTCCATACTGTTTTTTTCTAGGTTAGTAGTAATAGTCCCGGATGAGCCAATTGTTTTAACGATAATCCTGCCGCTAGGGGCGCTAGTGTCGCTAGTGTCGCTGCGTGCGACGGCGGCGGCGGTAAGTTTGAAAAGCGCCCTGAGCGGTAGGATTATCGTTATTGCAATTGGCTCATCCGGGACTGTTTTCTTTATTTATACTTTGAATACAGTACATTGGATAAAGATATGTATACATAGTTTTGATTAACATGATGTATTATTTGCTTAACATATAAATACAATAAATGGACAATATAAGTAATATTAGGAGAAAAAAAAGCACATTAAAATTCATAGTTTTTGTTTGAGGCACTAGGACACACAGATTTCGCGCACAACAATGATTTTAAAGTACGTGGTGCACTTTGAGTCCTCGTCATCGCTGCTGCTGCTATCGGCGGTAAATTGGTGGATAGGTTTGGTGATGCAGGTGACGAGCAGGTGAGAGAAACTTTCGTTGACGAACTCGGTGAAGGTTGGTATATAGATGGGGATGGTAAATTCGTTGTAATGGCTGGTTGAGAAGCATCCTGTGGATGTGACTTTGTTGGTTAGAGCAGGAATGTTGCTGTTGCCGAGGTATATGACGCATAGTGCGTCTTGTTTATGCTGGTGTACTTTGGTAGGTACGCATTTGACGTGGACGGCGTGAGCCCCTTGGACGTCGAGTGTGATGGTGACAACTCTGCTGTTGCGGAAATAGGAGTTGGAGATGCAGAGGATACGGATAGGTGAAGCTGCGTTGAGAATGAGTTGTAGGTTAAGATTGTTCCCCACGGGGACGGGATAGGTTTCGTCGGACATTATTTAGGGTTATATGGGGAGAACGTGACGATGTGACGTTTGAAACCGCTGCGTAGTTTTTCCTCGCCTGCGTATATGATGCAGAATGAGTTAGAGTTGAGTTTGTTGACGAGTTCTGGAGAGGCTTTTGCAAATCTTGTTGGTAGGAAAACTTCTGTGTCGTTGTCGAGTTTGGCGACGAGCTTTGTACCGTGAACGGTGTCGATTGTTTTGACGCCGACGACGCGATATGGTACGTGCTGTTGAAGCGTAGATACGCTGAGAGTGTGGGCGCTGCTGGAAAGTTCTTCTAGCTCTTTAAGGACGTCCTGTGACATTCTGACGGCACAGATGGCAGTTTTTGATAAACGGGGGAGGGCCGTCTATATGAGTGGTTTGATGAGGAAGGTTGTAGTGTTGTTTACACCTGCGATAAGGTGCGCAAACTACCTGTGCGTCTGCGGGAAGTTGGTTCCACACAAGGTCGACGTCGCTTGGGGGATAACGTTCGAAGATGTATATGCCGTTCTGCAGCAGCACTTGGCGTTCCCTGGGCAGTAGCAGGCGGATTCTTCGTCCGTTATCGAGATACCGAAAGAGCACGATGAAGCAGTTCATGTGGTGTTTCTAGCGGAGTACCTTCGAAGGAATTGCTGAATTTGCTTGTTGAGATGATCGAGGTCTTCGTAGAAACCGTGTTGACACTGCGTGCACAGGAGGGTGAGACGGTGCTTAAGTTCGCAGCTGCACGTTTGGTGAAAGCAAAACGAGCAGTGGAAGTCTTTACACGACGGTCCTGGCATTCCCCACGGCTGGCTAGCACCGAATGAAGGGGTAAAGAATGCGCGTGCATAAATATAACCCAACTGCCGGAAGCAGGAAATCACTGGTGGGGGAAAAGTTCGTTGGAGATATACCACATCAGGGGAAGCACTGGTGGGGGAAAAGTTCGTTGGAGAAACACCACATCAGGGGAAGCAGTGGTGGGGGGAAACGTTCGTTGGAGGTTGGCTACATACGCCGGAAGCGCTTAGCGATTATTGCACAACATCCGCAGGAAAAACACTGTGTCCGTTGATTTAACGGTTTTCGTCTTGGAGGAGAACTCTGTTTTTGAACGGTGCTGAACATGCAAACGACCACATCAGGGGAAAGCACTGGTGGGGGAAAAGTTGGTTGGAGATATACCACATCAGGGGAAGCACTGGTGGGGGAAAAGTTCGTTGGAGAAACACCACATCAGGGGAAGCAGTGGTGGGGGAAACGTTCGTTGGAGGTTGGCTACATACGCCGGAAGCGCTTAGCGATTATTGCACAACATCCGCAGGAAAAACACTGTGTCCGTTGATTTAACGGTTTTCGTCTTGGAGGAGAACTCTGTTTTTGAACGGTGCTGAACATGCAAACGACCACATCAGGGGAAGCACTGGTGGGGGAAAAGTTCGTTGGAGAAACACCACATCAGGGGAAGCAGTGGTGGGGGAAACGTTCGTTGGAGGTTGGCTACATACGCCGGAAACGCTTAGCGATTATTGCACAACATCCGCAGGAAAAACACTGTGTCCGTTGATTTAACGGTTTTCGTCTTGGAGGAGAACTCTGTTTTTGAACGGTGCTGAACATGCAAACGACCACATCAGGGGAAGCACTGGTGGGGGAAAAGTTGGTTGGAGAATTACCACATCAGGGGAAGCACTGGTGGGGAAACGTTCGTTGGAGGTTCACTACATCCGCCGGAAGCGCTTAGCGATTATTGCACAACATCCGCAGGAAAAACACTGTGTCCGTTGATTTAACGGTTTTCGACTTGGAGGAGAACTCTGTTTTGAACGGTGCTGAACATGCAAACGCCGTGAATGTGATCGGGTATGATATAGGATGCTTCGCGACCCAAATGCGGGAGCGAAGGGCGCGAGATGTTTGGGTGAGGTGCGGTTGGAACGCTGGTAGAAATACATGCGCACTAAGGACTATTTTGTGAGATGCGCAGTGCGAAATGGGTGTTGAGGAAATGATGAACCTCGAGGAATGTTCTAAAATTGGCGCACCGTATGTACTTGGTGAACTGCGTGAAATTCATGTCATGTAAGGGAACGTTGGAGGCATGGTTGTGAAGCATGTACTTGTGGTATGCCATGATTTGATTTTGCACGTCCGTCTCTTCCTTCTTTTTGTGATACATGATGTCGGTAATGATGCGCTGCAGGGTATGCAACACGTGCCATTCTTGTTGGTTGAGCGTAACGGATGCGCCTTGCGGTTCTTTGAAAACGAGCTTTAGCTTTCCGAACACAAACTTAAACACGATGGTGACGCTGTCGCTGAACTGAAATTGCTGTAGACGTCCCTGCGGGTCATTCAAGCGTTTGTGAATGATGGGGATGGCTTCGACGAGTTTGTGCCACTGCGAGGAACTCATGACGACTGCGTTGTGCTGTCCACATTTGGCAATGGTGACGACGAGATGGTGCGGTGGCCGGGGGGAGAATCCCACACTGACGAATTTAGTTTGTTGCGGGTTGAGGAAGTAGATATCCGCCAGAGGACCCACAACTGCACTGTGTTGGAACTGTGCTGGCGGAGCAGGGCTGTCGGGATGCTGTTGGAGGTCGAAGATGGGTAGTTTCCTTTTTTCCCCGGGTTTTGAGGTGGTTGGGGTTTGACATCCGGTTATACTGGAACACACAAAACAATAATAATAATAATGTGAGGGATAGAGAGATAAACGGGATAGAAAAAAAGCAAGCTAATACATAGGTGCGAACCTACCTGGTCGGCGTGCTGCATGGCAGCAGGACTGTATCCGCGCGCTGCATGGTACACTCTGAATGAGGCGAGCGGCACCGTGACGTTGCTTTTTATATGAGCAGGAGCGTCTTCTGAAAGCACGTGCAAGACGATGGATTAGCTTAGATGTGCTGAATAGTGACACACACACACACACACACACACGTACTCACCTTCAAGGGTTGACAAGTTTGCCGAGCGGCAGAGCACTTTGCGCGGCATGCGTTTTTGAACGTTTTGCGAATGACGACATCATTATGCGTGTGATTGCTGACGCGAAATTTTGAGAAGAATGTATGCTTAGGTAAGCCGGAGCAGCGGTGGGTGAGGTAGGCGATGACGTAATGACCGCACGTGGTGCTGTCGAAACCTTGCAGCCTTCTGGCGTTGGTGGACCAACGCGTCCCGCAGACCGAATTTAAGAACCGGAGAAAATGGGGCGAAAGCGGTCCTATGCCGTAACTGTCAAAATATTCTGCACGCGAGTTTTTGTCCACAAAGATGCAAACCCAGTGTTGCCCGGATTTGGTGCTGGGGTCGGTGTTAGCCACTAGCGCCAAGGGAGGCGTTCGAATGCTGTGAAGTACGGGTAGTTTATCGCAGGGGTAGACGCCTAAAAAGTGAGAGCGCGTAGAGGGGCATGTCGATAGAAACCGTTGAATTTGAAAGGTGTTCATGATACCAAAATGGATCGGTTGGCGTCGATTTCGACCGTGCGATGTATTTCCGCTAGCAGCAGAAGTATGACCGGTTCTGTCAATTTATCGGCAAAACCGATGCTTATAGAGACGGTTCCGTGGCGCTGACCCGAGATGTGAGACTCGTTAGCGCTCATGTCTGCAGTGAGATCGAAAACCATTATCGTATACCCTTGCGGGTAGGTTTCTCTGGAGATGGAGTGTCCCTCGTCCTTGAAATGAATGCCTAGGCCGTCCTGCAGGGTTTGAAAGCATTGCAAATAGTGTCCCTTTGTAAAGTCGGGTTGCAGAGGTTGGGAGGGAACGGGTTGCCCGTTCACGTAGAGCTGAAAGAAGTTCATTTTAAAATGTTTCAAGTTGTACGGATTTGAGTTAAAATGGCCGGAATAGGCCTTGTCGGTGACCATGGCTACTACCACTCTCCTTGGAACTTGCCCTACGCACACGTCGCTAAACGTCATTGCCCTGGACTCCTTGGGGATGCTGAGAGCGTGAAAGCTGACGTCTTTGAGATGGTACTTTGCGTTGCCCTTTGCGAGCACGGCCTGGTGCGCGAGCTTTATGGTCGGCGAGGGCCGCACCGATTTTAAGCGCAGCGTGGCAGACACGATGTCGGCGTACCCCTTAAAGGTATCTACGTCGGAAAACAGATAAAACTGGGGAGAGGCGGGAGTGAGCTTGACGGTCATGCTAACGTTGTTCAAAAGCAGCTTCTCCTGTCTAAAAAGAGCGTTGGACAGAGGACCGATGAGCTGCACGACGTTGCTCCCTTTGGTAAACCCCTGACGCCACTGAAAGCCCGCATTGGCGATAAAAGTGTCCATGATGCCTGCCGTGTCCTTTCTCCAGAGGGTAGATTCTAGTTTGGTGTTCATGGCATCTTCGGAGTAATTGAGAAGCGTCTCGAGGTAGGTTCTATAGGGGTAACCGGCTTGCGGCATGGAGACGATGATGTTATTGAGGGTTACCTCCATCTGTTGAAACAGGGAATTTAAGGCGTTGTTGACCAGAGTGGCGTTAGCGTCAGCGTTTAAGGCCTCTCCTTTGTCATCTACAACGCGCACCATGAGTTCGAGTACGACGTAGGTCAAGTCTAGGTAATCGTCCGCATTTCCGGAATAATGAAAGGTGATGGGGGCATTTTTCATTAAAGTGTTTTGAGGGTTTAGGTATAGGAACCGTGACTCCTCGATGCTCATCTGAACCGGCACCTCTGTAAAGAGGTCCAGTTCGGAACTCATGTGGACGGTCGCGTCTGCCATTACGAAAATACGTCTTGCACCTTGCGCCTACCGCGTTTCAGCTTGGACTGCTTGCTCTTTCCGGATTTGCTCGGTTTTATTCTCTTGAGACGCCTGGCGCCGGAACCGAGCATGGCACCGAGCTTTTCGTCGGCTTTTCGTTTTAAATTGTATCCGGACTCCTTGAGCCTCCGCTGGAGCGCTTGCTTCGGCGCTGCTCTCGCCACAGTCACATCGGACAGAACGTGGGCGCCCGCCTTTAAGGCCTCCTTTCCGACTGCTTTTGCTCCGCTCTTTAAAAACGGTAGCAACCTTCTGAAGAGTCCTCCGAGGGCTGAAAAGAGACCGCTGCCTCTTTGGTAGCGCTTGCCCCTGTAGAGAGCGAAATCGCGATGGTGGAACGCGCCGCCGGTCTGATTGAGGTAGTACCGCGTTACGGCGTGCACGTCCATTACGCCTGTTTCGGACGAAAAGCGAGAACTACAGTAGAGGAAAATCCGTCGGCGAATGGCAAGAGATCGCCGTAACCGTTCCTTAAATCTATGCTGACCGTCTTGAAGTCCTGCTGAATCAAGGGTACCCAATTTTGGGGAAAAAACGTCTTTTCGTCGCTCATGTAAGTGTTGTTGCTTCTTTCGTATTCCACGGCCGCGCTCTGTATGACTTGGGCGAAGGTGTCGCCCACGACTTGCGGGGACACTAGATTACAGTAGACGAACATTTCGTAAGGAAACCCCATATAAGGATCTACGGGGCGTTTAGCAGCTTTTTCGAGAATGACGTCGACGTAGGGATCGAAACCCAACATTTTTGCCATAGCGGGCGTCAAGAGCAAACTGTGGATGCGGTGTAGAGGTCCCGGAGGGTCCTCCGATTTTGAAACGTCTCGTTTGGGTCTGACGGAACGAGCCGCCGCGGGTTCCTGCTGCCCCGAAGCCCGGGGCTTCGGTTTCGGTTTCGGCTTTGGTCTCTGGCGGGGCGCATCGTTGAGAGCTTCGTATTCGCCGACCGCGTACGGTACGACAGCGCGCGCGACATTTTCCACAAACCCGTCGAACGGAATGTCGGGTAGTGGTTCGGGGTGGGCGACGGCGGCATTCACGCCCGCCGTCTGCTTGCGCTCGTCGAAGAGGAAGAAGTTTTCCACGTGCAAGTGTTCGAGTAGAGCGGCGTTGACGAGGTTCACCAAGTCTTTGGGATTGTGCACGATGCCTTGCGGCATTTGCAAACTGAATTTGGAATGCGTGGGGAGGAGCGTCATGGTGTACTTGGTGCCTGCCAGACGGGCGTCGTCTGGCGAAAGGTTATAAAATTTCACCGGATACCTGACCTTTTGCAGGGCGACCTCCCATTCTCCCTGCAGAACGATTCTCTCGGGCAATATGTTAGAAAATCTGGCCGTGGTGTTGTCGGTAAAGTGTTCCATGGAAGCGTTGCTCACGAGGGTGATGGAGAAGGGCTCGGTCTTAATCATGTCGAATCGACGGTCGAAGCCAGAACCCACGAGTTAAACTTTGCCGGATACCCCTTCCACTTTACCAAGACCTGCTTGCGGCGCCCTCGGCCCTTGGTCTGTAAAACGCGCTCGATCTTAAACGTCCGAGGTAGCGCGACCTTTTGTAGCTCCTGGGTGTAAAATGCGCCGTCTATGGCTTCTCCGGCCAGATCCTTCAACTTATATACCACCGGCCGACCGCGCACCACCTCGGCTATCCGAAATATTTCGTCCGTCCAATTCTGCTCGTAGCCCTTGTCGAATTTCATTTTTTCTTTAGAGATGCGCACGTGATCGCCGACGGAAAATGTGGGTTTCCCTGCGCGAGGTAGGGTCCTATTACCGTAGAGATTGCGGTACACTCGTAAAATGTTAGACTCGTTCACGTCCTTCGGAGCCATTTTTATGGACCTGTGATGCGAGCTATTGTACGACTCGAGTAAGGCCGGAAGGACTTCCAGGTATCTGTAACTGTTTTTGTGCGTGAAATACCTCCACATCTTGGTTTTTAAGGTGCGGTTGAAGCGCTCCACGACGCTGGCTTTAACGTTATTTTTGGTTGTGTAATGTTTCACGTCGTGTTTCTTCAGAAAGTCGCGAAAAGTCTTGTTGGTGAACTCGGTCCCCTTGTCCGTCTGGAGGACCCTGGGTACGCGTCGGGAGAATATGGAGCGAAACGCTTGCGCGACCTCGGTACCCAGCTTCGATTTCAGGGGCACGGCCCAAGCATATTTGGAAAATACGTCGATAACGGTCAGAATGTACACGTAAGGTTTGTTATGTTCCCTCACGCTGTTCATGACGTTTAGATCGGCCTCCCAAAGATCGTCCATATTCGTCACGTGATAACATCTGGTGGGGAACCGCTTTCTGATCGGCTTGTGCAGAGTGTAACTGTCCCGGGTTCGAAGGAAGGACTCGATGTTCGCCTTAGACGCACCCGTGGCCTTTCGAAGGGGCTCGACCGCGCCCAAACCGGCATAGTGTTCCGGTCTGGCATAGTATCGCCTTAGCGCCTTCCATTCCTTCATGCTTTACTTGTACAGGGGTTGCCAGACGCGCTTGCGAAAATGGTACGACGCGGAAGGCGATTTCGATTTCTTTTTCGGAGTGGCAGGGTTCGCCCTCTTCTTTTTGCGAGGCGAGAGGAGGTTGACCTTTATGGTTCGGGGTTCGACCTCCTGCTTCACCGGCACGCGCTCGTGCACGTCTTCGTAATCGTCGTCGTCGTCGTCGTCGCCCAGGAAGGGCTTTCTGACTTGTGCCACGAGATCGAGGTAGTTGTCCAATTTATGTTTTACGAGCCGCCACTTTTCGTCGGCAGAGAGCTTCGCGCTCTGCAGGTTCCGAATTTCTTTAGCCAATCTGGATACGGTGCGGTCTACAGCGTGAAGCCTGTCGACGGTCTTCGGTTGCGGCGCAACGAGGATCTGCCTGCCGTACTTCATCCTGTTAATTTCGACACTAGCGCGCCGCCGAGCGAAGCCAAGACGGGTAGGAGGAATGCCGGCAAAAAACCTCCTTTTTGAACCAAGATGCTCTTCTTCTTCTTCTTCAGAGGAACCCGTTTATCCGTCAACTTC
Source organism: Deroplatys truncata (assembly GCA_030765065.1). Classification (NCBI taxonomy): domain Eukaryota; kingdom Metazoa; phylum Arthropoda; class Insecta; order Mantodea; family Mantidae; genus Deroplatys; species Deroplatys truncata. The sequence continues at coordinate 216,319,547 of CM060978.1, forward strand.
CTCCAAGAAGCCTTGTGCTTCTTCAGGCGACCCAAGCACTTTGCGGGAAGTTGCACGTGACCTCTGCACACGTTGAGCATGCATTCGCTAATGGCCTTGATCAGATCGCCGTCGGCATTTTTTAACAACTTTTTGCGCAGAGGGATCTTCGCCTTGGCCAGAGCCGCCAAATTGCCGTGCTGTCTCGCTATGCGAGGACTGGTCAGCGTCGCGAGCCTTGACCTACCTCTAGCCATGCTTGCGCGATAATGACGTTCGCCCCGAAAGCGGTACTTTTTATTTAGACTCGACGGCCTCGGTCGGGGCGAGACCCTGCCGGGATAATATAGAACGAAACGAAACCCGAGTCCTCTCGGCGGCCTCAGTTGGGTACGAAATAAGAGAGGTTTTCCCCCGGCAGCACGCCGGTTCGATACCTGTATCGGGCGGGCGTGTACTGAGTGCAGTCCAGCACGAGATACCCGTGAGGGCGTTCGGTGGCCTTCTCGAAGGCCTCCAAGAGAAACCTAGAGTTCCTGGGTTCGATCTGCTGGCACAGTCTCTCGATCTGCATCTTGTCCCGGTTGTTCTTGAAGACCACGACGTAGTTCGCATTCAGAGAGATGTTGCGATATTTCTGACCCTGCGGAAACACGTTCTGCAGGATGTAGACGATGCCGAAGCGCTTGTGATGGGAGTCTCTGGTGAAAAAATTGGACACGTCCTTCCCGCCACCCTCCACCATCAGATCGTCGAGGACGACGAGGTCGTTCTCGCCCACCGAAGCAAGTTCGGGTATGCCCGCGTGGGTCTCGCAGCGCAGAGCCGAGGGTTCGAGTCTCGGCGAATACTCCGGAGGGTGGCACCACAGCACCCTCCTGGGGCGCACGTCGAACATCCGGTGCGCGTGGCGCAACAGGTTTTTCACGAAGGTCGACTTGCCGCAGCGCGACGGCCCCGCCACGAGCATCGTGCTGGGAAACTCGAATCGCCGCAGGTCTCGGGGACCGGGCATCGTCTCCTCGGGGGTGCCCGGTTCGAAATGACTTTGGCGCGGCTGCGGACGTCTCATTTATGCGTTCCTCTTGAACCCGTAGGGATAGGAATCGTGATCGCCGGCGAGCACGCGCTTGTTGACCACCATTCTAAACGTCTTCGAGCTGGGTTCGGTGACGACCGTCCAAGACGGTTTCCGCGAGATCTGCGTGCCCTCCAGCTTCACCGCGCGGTCGTTGTCCCTGAGCACCACGTCGCGAATCACCTCCGCGTTCACCAGCTCCAGGTTGCCCGAATTGAGCGTGATCCCCTTCACCTTGCACACCGAGAAGGTCTTGCCCGTCTCGGGGCAGACGATCTCCATGCAGTAGCTTTTGGGCCCCGTGGAGGCGAACCGGGCGATGTAAGAGCCCCTCCCGTACTTCTCCAGCTCGTCCGTCATGTCCCCCAGGAGGCGTCCGACGGACGGCGTCCAGTCGCCCGGAGCGGCGGCGACGACGACGGAATCGGTGTCGAAGTAGCAGACCCGTTCTCCCAGCCTCTTGAGGTAGGAGTAGAGCACCAGGCGCGCGTGAGCCGTGGTGTAGGCCGCCAGCACGGCGTTGGCGGCGGTGTTGACCTTGCGGCACTGCTCGCGGTACCTCCACACCGCGTACACGATCCGGTCGGTGACGGGCACGTAGGTCTGCACTTCCACGCCCGGGTCGTTGAGCAGCTCCAGGAGGCGGTCGTACCGGTCCACCAGCTCGCACGTGGGGAGGTTTTCCCTCTGCCCCAGTTTGCCCCAGAAGCTGTTGAGCATCAGCTTGGCCAGCTCCCGCCTGCCGGGGTTGGCGGCGACGGCCTGGGGATCCAGGGCGACGCCTTCGTGTTCGAAGAATTGCTCCACGTACTGCTGCTTTGCGGCGGGGTCGTCGCAATCCGAGGGCCATCCGGAGGCTTCGGTCTTGATCTTCAGGAACTGATTCACGTAGTCCTCGAAGAGACCCTTGGCTCCGGTGGTCGGATCGTGCCGCACCACGTCGTACTCCCAGATCTCGTGGACCCTGAGGAGGCGGTACCCCTCCTCCAGGGCGACCTTCATCTCGTCGACCACCCAGGTACCCAACAACGCCCTCTCGCGCTCTCCGTGGTGGCACTCGTCTTGGTTCTCCGCCTCCGCGCAAGCGCGGCATAGCGGGAACATGAGCTTGCCGCCAATGCGCGCCGGTAGCACCGGGTGGTACAGGTGTTGCGGCGGTAGAACCTCGCACTTCACCAACCCGCCCCCCACGTCTTCCAAGCGCGGGAATCGATCCACGTGGATCTTGGGATGGCCCGCGGGGTAGGGTTTCGTCTTGTTCACGTACGGGTACAGGCTGCACACGTCGTAGTAGTAGATTTTGCTATCCCCCTTCGCCTCGCAGTACGTCTTGGTGCAGTTGGTGCGACCTCCGTAGAAGGCGTCTCTGGGGTTCAGGGGTTCGGGTACCGGAAAGTCCCTTGCGTGGCGCGCGAGGTCCTGGTCGGCCTTCGTCGCGGCGTCGAACTCGCACTCCCACATTTCCACCACAGCGTAGCCGGCGGCCTTGATCTTGGCCGTGACCTTCTCGCTGCTCTCTAACCTGGAGGCCATGGTTTCGTGTCCCGAGTTGTATATCGCCGCATGGCGATTGTGAAAGCACCGCCTGCAGCCGTGGTAAAAGCACCCGTGGAAAAAGTACGCGGTTTTTTCGGCCTCTCTGTACCCGTCCACCTTGAGCCCCACGATTTTAACTTCGCGTCCTCGCATGGCGTGCTGGATGACGATGCGGTTTTGCATCTCTAGCCAAGTTAGCCATATGCATGCGGCGCGAGACTGCCGGTCCGCTAGTCGATACCCGCCCGCTGGCAAGAGGGCAATTTTTTTAAGCGGCATGAAGCGCTTTCTATACACGCACATGCACGCCTGCGCGATGGTGACGCATTCTCTGAACGGGTCTATTCCGTTCTCGTCCAAGAATTCCCTTCTGAATTTGGAAACTCCCTGACTCAGTAGAAATACGTCCATCTTGCAATACGCCACCATTTCCGCCCTCATGTCGAAGACGTGCCCGGAGGACGCCTTTTCTTCGTGCCACTGCTCGAAGGCTTTCCGACCCTCCGCCGACATGCCCTCAGGGCAGTAATGCCTTTTGTCGGGAATCGAACCCACGTACCGCTCGTTTTCCTTCGTGTTAAACAGGTACGGGAAATAACCTTTGCATTCCTTCAATCCGAAGGTCTTGGAAAAGCGGGAGAGTGGCATGGGTATGAAGTTGAGCGAGTCTAGAAATGTGACGTCACCGTACCTCATCCTGTAGATCTTGCTCCCGTTCATGATGAGCTCCGGGATCCAGTCTAAGTGCGCCACCATGTACTTTAATAGAAACTGCCCGTCGTAAGCTCTGAGGTTATGCGCCACGACGTAGACGTCCCAGGCTTCGAATCTCGCCTGCGCGATGTGCTCGAAAAGCTGCTTCACGGGTTCGTCCGTGAACACCCATTCTTTGCAACCGCATTCCATGCAGTATGCCGTCTTGCGGCGTTCGTCGATGCAGTGCGGGCAGGCTTGGTACAACACGCACAAGTTAGGTACATGCTCGTATGTGTCCTTTTTGCCGGTATATGGAATGTTTTGCGTGCATTCGAAGTCGATGAACATAAACACGTACCGGTTTCTTTTGTTCTTTGCGGCGTACGGCTGCATATAGCACATGTGGCTAGAATTCACGTGTGTCTTGCAATGATAGCAGTACTTTTCCCCGCACTCGTGCGCGGTTTTTCTGTACCTCGCATTCACGAGCTTGTTGCAAGACGTGCACACCTTTTCTACGTCGCACACCGACAGCGCCTTTGGGTAAAAAACGCCTTTCTTTGCGTGGTTTGCAAAGCATGTCGGTCCCTTAAAATCTCTGTTGCACCCGGCGCAGCGTATGTAGGCGTCGAATCGCGCATCGCACTGCTGATGGCATTTAGCGCACCCGGCGTCGCACCTGTGAAATTCTTTTTTGTGTGCCGAGGGATGATGACACCGGCGGCAATACGATTTGCATTTAAAGCACTTGTGAAGGTTCACGATGGCGTTAAAGTGCCCGGCGTGGAGCATGACGTCGATGTATTTATCGCATTTCTTATCCGACGCGTACAGCACGTGCTTCCCCGTATGATCGCCAAACACCGTCACAGCGTAGCCCTTTAACGCAGCGTCAAAGCGTCTGACGTCATCTATGGTGCAGCCGTCGTGGCCTTGACCGATGCTCGCGCACAAGGCTACGGCCTTCGATTTTTGCAGATAGTCGGAACGCGTCATCGTTCTGTAGTTGACGTCGCGATCCACTTTGGCTTTGCCTACAACGATGGCTCTTGCTAAACACAAGTTGTCTTTGTTGGCTATTTCGACAATGCCTTTATTGCCCCTACAGGCATCGCAAGGTTGGTGGCACGAACCCGAGACCTCCCTGGTCCACACAAACGTCACGTGAAGAGGCCCGCTTAGCAAGAATTGTTGGTTACTTTGCATTACTTTTTCGATGCTTCCAACAATGACATCCGCATTCAATTGGTCTACGCGCCTAACGCTCATGTTGAAGGCTTTGGACGTCTCCTTTTCGTCTGTTATGGATATGCCTAAATATCCGGGTTCGTTTTCTAACAGGTTCTCTTTCGCAAAGTTTAGAATATCGTTAAACAGATGCGATACCCATTGCTCGGGGTTGACATCTCTGGGGACCGGGTTTACGGTAATTTGAGACTCTGTAAAACCGGAAAAAAGCTTTGGCAGCGTTCTCTGCTTGTGCCCTATAATTTCGAACGTAGGCTGCAAGGTGTCATCGCGACTTCCCCCGGATTGCATCTCCATCTTATCGTCCGAATGCGCCGATCGCTCTTTCCCCTGCAAAGTGCTGCTGCTATTTTGTTTTTTTAGTTTAAACTATTTTTCGTCAAATAGAACGATTTTGTAGAAAAACTCCCGCTATCGCAACGCTTCACTACGGGCGTTTGCTCTTAGCACAGGGTTTTTATAAGCTCGCTTATCAAAAACGCTGTTTCATTATGCGCGTCGAGTTAAATGCCTCGTTTCGCAACAAAATTGTTACGTTTGTAAAAAAAACGCTGTCATTCTGCCACTATCCACCACTGCACGACCACCACTGCAATAAGGCTGCATAAACGCTGACGAGTTTCCTTTTCTCACGCTCGTGTTACACACGTCGGCATACTTCCTTGTGCAGTGCTGCGCATGCAAAATGACAAGCAAGCAAGCAGCGTTTTAACGTTTATGTACACTCGCGTCAGTACAATTTTTTAAAACTAACAACGCCGTGTGTGGTGTTTTTGTGTTGTGCAGTGCATACGTGTTATGTAAAATGCGAGAAATAAAAAGAAGCAGCAGATACTTCCTTTCTAAGGAGTAACACCAACTGTTGAATGAAAATTCTCAAGTGTTAACGTTCGTATCACCTCTAACCTCTGTCTCTTATAGGTGAGTACGAAAGTTTATTTTCATATCCACTTATTTTTAATCCGGTTAAACTTTTCGGGGAATGGTTGCATCCGAAGGGACGCTATACACTGGCCTTAAAATTCTAAATTCTTTCCAACAACATGGCGGGGCAAGAACTGAAAAGCCACATGCTTTTAAAAAGAATGCTAAGCATTGTACAATTCGAACCATTTATAACAAATATCTCGGAAATGGCTGACGTCACAAAAACGTTATTTCAAATAAATTGTGTGTTTTTTAAAAGAGATCTAAATTTTTTTGTATTGTATGTTTTTTCTCAAACCTTAGCAGTTATACAAGATCGTAGAAAATTTCTTCCGAATCAAGAGGACTTCGCAGGCTATTTCCGCAAAATTCGAGATATACATTTTATTTTTCATATAAATGACTTTAATATATGGTGTTGTAATTAAAATCGTCAGAGGCAGTTTTAGAAAATAAAACATTTCGGAAAATAGTTCATGTAAATGGTAGTTTTGGGTGGAGGGACTTTCTTGTAAATCTCTGTGTCGTAACTTTTTGGAAGGTACTCAACCTAAATACCAAGTTTTAGTATTTATCCGACTTTTCATTTTTGAGTTATGCTGCTCTGACACATACACACAGAATTTTCTAAAAATGTTTTTTATTCAGGGGACCTCGAAACAAGTATTTAGTTTTTCCGGTGAAATCTCAATATTGAATATTTGGATGCAATGCATACCTCCTCTACCTACTATTTTACGTGGTAGAGAAAGCCCCCTAAATCAATATTATTCCATGCAGTTGTGAAATGTGTTTCAGTGGGGTGAATAAAAATTAGTTTGTTGGTATCGTTATCACAGTACTGTTTCACTTGTGATATACCGTTCTCTTTGTATCAAAATGAAAAAAAGAAAAGTTAAAAGAATGACGTTTTTTAGTGAGAAAGGTCTAAAGCTTTTAAACATTAAAATCAACATGGAAACTTTGTAAATAGACAACGCCTCAAAGTGATACTAATACACATAGATTGTGTGCTTTAACGTTCTTGTAAATAAGGCTTCGTTTCCTACGGTTTAACACTTTGTACAAAAGACATTCACAATGAGACTACTTCACAGCTATTCCCAGAAAATTGAAGTTATACATTTTATTTGTCGTGCAGATATCTTAAACATACCGCACCGTAATCAAAAGGGGTTAGAGCCGTTTTTAAGACAATAAAAATAACGAACTTTCTCCCGCTAAACGGGTAGTTTGCGGTGTGGGAATTTTCTTGAAAATCTACGGTTTGTTAAATTTTTACTTTCTCTACTACGTATAGTAAGTAGGGGAAGTATTGCATTCCACCCAAAAATTCGATACCGAGATTTCACCGGAAATACGTGTTTTGAGACCTCCTGAATCCAAAAAAAGCATTTTTGGAAACATGTCCGTGTGTGTGTCTGTGTGTGTCTGTGAACAGCATAACTCAAAAACGAACAGTCGGATAAGCACCAAACTCGGTATTTAGGTTCAGTATCTTCCAGACATGCGACACGAAGGTTTTCAAGAAAATCCCCCCCCACCCCAGACTACCCTTTACATGGAAGATTTTTCGAAAATGGCTCTAACGATTTTGATTAAAATATCGCATGTTTAAGATAATGTTATGAGAAATGAAATGTATATCTCGAATTTTCTGGGAATGTCTCCAAAAGTATTCTTCATTGTGAACGACTTTTGCATAACTGGTAAACCATAAGAGATACACAAAATTTTACTACACATAAAATGTAGATCGCGTTAAAATACACAATTTATGTCATATACATTTTTTTAGTTGAGTGAACCATTTTCGAGATATTGCTTGTTATTTCCTTAAATTTTCCAATACTTATACTTTTTCTCAAATGCGTTATTCATTTTTACTTTCTCTACTACGTATAGTAAGTAGGGGAAGTATTGCATTCCACCCAAAAAATTCGATACCGAAATTTCACTGCAAATACATGTTTTGAGAATCACTGAATCCAAAAAAAAAAAAAGCATTTTTGGAAACATGTCCGTGTGTGTGTCTGTCTGTGTCTGTGTGTCTGTCTGTCTGTGCGTCTGTGTGTCTGTGAACAGCATAACTCAAAAACGAACAGTCGGATAAACACCAAACTTGGTATTTAGGTTCAGTATCTTCCAGAGATGCGACACGAAGGTTTTCAAGAAAATCCCCCCACCCCAGACTACCCTTTACATGGAACATTTTTCGAAAATTTTAATTTTCTCAAAAACGGCTCTAACGATTTTGATTAAAATATCATATGTTTAAGATATTGTCATGACAAATAAAATGTATATCTCGAATTTTCTGGGAATGTCTCCAAAATATTCTTCTTTGTGAACGACTTTTGCATAACTGGTAAACCATAAGAGATAGACAAAATTTTACTACACAAAAAATGTAGATCGCGTTAAAATACACAACTTATGTCATATACGTTTCTTTTGTTGAGTGAACCGTTTTCGAGATATTGCTTGTTAAAATCGCATGTTTAAGATAATGTTATGAGAAATGAAATGTATATCTCGAATTTTCTGGGAATGTCTCCAAAAGTATTCTTCATTGTGAACGACTTTTGCATAACTGGTAAACCATAAGAGATACACAAAATTTTACTACACATAAAATGTAGATCGCGTTAAAATACACAATTTATGTCATATACATTTTTTTAGTTGAGTGAACCATTTTCGAGATATTGCTTGTTATTTCCTTAAATTTTCCAATACTTATACTTTTTCTCAAATGCGTTATTCATTTTTACTTTCTCTACTACGTATAGTAAGTAGGGGAAGTATTGCATTCCACCCAAAAATTCGATACCGAAATGTCACTGCAAATACATGTTTTGAGAATCACTGAATCCAAAAAAAAAAAAAAGCATTTTTGGAAACATGTCCGTGTGTGTGTGTGTCTGTCTGTGTCTGTGTGTCTGTGTGTCTGTCTGTCTGTGCGTCTGTGTGTCTGTGAACAGCATAACTCAAAAACGAACAGTCGGATAAACACCAAACTTGGTATTTAGGTTCAGTATCTTCCAGAGATGCCACACGAAGGTTTTCAAGAAAATCCCCCCACCCCAGACTACCCTTTACAAGGAACATTTTTCGAAAATTTTAATTTTCTCAAAAACGGGTCTAACGATTTTGATTAAAATATCATATGTTTAAGATATTGTCATGACAAATAAAATGTATATCTCGAATTTTCTGGGAATGTCTCCAAAATATTCTTCATTGTGAACGACTTTTGCATAACTGGTAAACCATAAGAGATAGACAAAGTTTTACTACACAAAAAATGTAGATCGCGTTAAAATACACAACTTATGTCATATACGTTTCTTTTGTTGAGTGAACCGTTTTCGAGATATTGCTTGTTATTTCCTTAAATTTTCCAATACTTATACTTTTTCTCAAATTCGTTTATTCATTTTTTTTTATGTCCTGAACATGCAAACAGAATGGAATTCGCCACATAGCAACCAGCGTTAAAATATTTGACTATCGCTTAAAAGCTACCAATTAGATTGTACAAGAGTAGAGAAAGTCATGTCGGTGTAACACATCAGTTTTTTTTTATACGCTACTATTTTAGTGTGTGTGTGTGTGTGTGTGTGTGTGTGTGCGCGCGCGCGCGAGTACGTGCCTAGGAACCGTGCGCCACAAGCCAAAACGACGACGTTATAGAAAAACTTTATCATTTGCCTACCGGCCAGGGACAACCGCTAAAAAACCTGAAAAAAAGCTCTAAGAGTATTCTAACGCTTACCGATCTGGAAAACCCTTGAAAACAAGATAGTACACTTTTGAGATATTGCTTGTTATTTCCTTAAATTTTTCAATACTTTTTTACTTTCTCTACTACGTATAGTAAGTAGGGGAAGTATTGCATTAGTTATTTTTTAAAAAAAAAGGAAAAAGACGAATAATATAAGTATGGTAGAAACAGCTTGCATTCGTCTACCAACCAGAGAAAACCCCCGAAACACTAGTTATTTAAAATTGCTGATGAGTTCTGGATAGGCTTTTGCAAATCTTGTTGCTAGCAAAACTTACCTTTCCCATCACCTCCAACATACCCCACTCCTTTTTCTTTCCACCAATCATAATCTCTCTTATTCTCGCCAATCAGCAACCTTCATTTGTTCCTTTCCACCAATACCAACACTTCTTATTCCCACCAATCACAACTTCACACGTCACTTTCTGTTATACTTTTTATCCCTCGTTCGCCATCTTTCCCCCTCTTTCAGCCCCCAACCTCCGCACAGACAACGTCTCACCGCTCCTTAACCTCAACTTCGTGCCTCCGTCATCTTATTTAGTTCCCATTTTTACCACCGCGCCTCTCATCTCCCAACCAGATTGCCGGCAAGAACACATCTCGTTCATTCGCACCTCGACGGTTGACTCGGCAGCAGCTACTGCGAACACCTACGTCGTACACGTTTTTGACCGCTTTCGACCGGCTATGAGAACCCTGCTCCTACGTACGCTAGCGACCATCACGATGGTCCAGTACCAGGTTTTTGGTATAGTTAAATTACGCCTCTGCAAAGGGTGTCTGTACCGCTTTAAAAACCTAGGTATATCAGTGCGTAGTGATGTTGGTTGATCTTAAAGCTGGTTAAGCATTTTCAAAAACAGTTTGCTTTTATTTTTTCGCGTCGCGTGCCGCGCTTTTGGTGACGCATCCACACCGGTAACAGGTAAGTACCACACGCATAATTATTTTTCGGACCTGCTTGGCGTAGGAATATATCCTTTCGTGTTTTGGTACTGTAACCTCAAACCTCCTTACCCACCTCTTGCGTCCGCCATCTTGTTTAGTTCTCACCGCATCTCCTTGTCGCAGACCCTCCGCCATTTTTAGTTCCCACTATTTTAACCTCAAAATCTACTCTTCTAAAACTCTTGCTACCCCCATCTTCTTTTAGTTCCCATTCTCACCACTGCGTCTCCTTACCCCCACCTCTTGCGACCGCCATGTTCACCACTAACCTCAAAATTTCCTCGTCCTTAAACCTCTTGTCTCAAACACCTTGTTTAGTTCCCATTTTCGCCACCGCATCTCATATCGCCCCCCATCTCTCTATCCACTCAAGAAAACTACCATCCGACGTTCAAAAATTGCTGATCAGTTCACGACAGGCTTTTGCAAATCTTGCTGCTAGCAAAACTCACCTTTCCCATCACCTCCAACATACCCCACTCCCACAACTTTTTCTTTTCCACCAATCATAATCCCTCTTATTCTTACCAATCAACAACCTTCATTTGCTCCTTTCCACCAATAAAATCACTTCTTATTCCCACCAATCACAACTTCACACGTCACTTTCTGTTACACTTTTTATCCCTCGCTACCCATCTTTACCCCTCTTTCAGTACCGACCTCCGCACAGACAACACCTCGCCACCCAATTCCTCTCCATCACGCGACCTCCATACTCCTCCATCTTCCTTCCTCCATCTCCCACCCCAAATTAACGAACCAATCAAAACACTACACGTCACTTCCTCAATTCTTTCAACTCGTCCCGGATGAGCCAACCGATTTAACGATAATCCTAACGCTCAGGGCGCTTTTCAAACTTACCGCCGCCGCCGTCGCACGCAGCGACACTAGCGACACTAGCGCCCCTAGCGGCAGGATTATCGTTAAAACAATTGGCTCATCCGGGACTATTACTACTTAGGTTTTCCTCAATCTTCATAACTAGCAAATGCTCGGGAAGTATCCTAAACTTAGGCCTGGAATGTTTCCTTCCCAAACTTTCTTTCCCAATTATAATTTCATTGCGTGTATCACTAGTGTCCACTACCTATGGTGCTATTGTAGTAACAATGGGCATTAAACAATATAATACTGTTTCAACAAGAGTGACCTATCTTTAACATGTGATAGCTGCCGTTGTTATTGAGTTACAGCAGTCATTTGTTTCATGTGGTTACAGTTGCTACTGACAAATAGTCATGGAACGTTACAGCATTCAACAACGCGTAGAAATTGCGAAAATTTATTATCAAAATGGATCATCTGTTCGCCAAACCTTCCATGTATTGTGTGAGGTTTACGGTGTGCATAATCGTCCTTGCGAGAGAACGATTCGGCGTTTGATCGATAAATTTGAAAGAGGTGGTTCTGTCAGCGATCAAAGAACGCCTGTACGTAATCGACGTAAGCGTTCCAACGAAAACATGGCGCCGTTCGTGAGAGTGTACGCGAAAACGGAAACAAATCAATTGCTAGTCGAGCGCAATAATTGGGGCTTTTGCCGACCACAACTTGGCGAATTCTGCATCTGGACTTGAAGTTTCACGCTTACAAAATGGTGTTAACTCAAGAACTAAAGCCCAACGACCATAGGTTGCGCCGTGTATTGCTGACTGGGCTATGGAGCAATTGGAAGCTGATCCGGATTTTTGTCGAAAAATCATCTTCAGCGATGAAGCCCACTTTTGGATGTATGGTTGTGTTAAGCAAACTTTTTCAGCGGTGTGAAATTGCTATTGGAGCAATCAAAATCCAATGCAGATTCAAGAACGACCACTTCAACCCCAAAAGGTCACTGTGTGGTGTGGATTTTGGTATGGTGGAATCATTGGTCCATATTTTTCCAAGATGAAGATGGAGAAGCTCTAACTGTCAATGTAGAAAGATACCGGGCTCTTATAAGGAACTATTTTTGGCCTCAATTGGATGGTATGGATCTCAGAAACACCTGGTTCCAGCAAGATGGTGCCACATGTCATACTGCTCTCGAAGTAATCGATCCTTTGAAGGAGAAGTTCAGAGGCTTTATCATTTCCCGTGGTGGCGATGTTAACTGGCCCTCGAGGTCATCTGACTCAACGCTGTTGGATTACTTCTTGTGAGGTTATGTTAAATCTCGAGTTTATGTCAACAAGCCAAAAACAGTAAATGATCCTATGAATAATATCATGCGTGTTATTCGTGAGGTTGTACCTACTTTACGTTCTTCTGTCATTGAAAATTGGGTCAACCGTATACGCGCAACCCAACGAAGTCGCGGCGGTCACTTAACTGATGTTCCCTTCCACACGTAATGACATTAATTATGTTCCAAAATAAAAAAGAAATAAACCTCTATCATTTATAGAACGTGCTTTATGTAAATTCAAAACAGGATATACTTGTTGAAAGACCCTATATATACACCGTATATACACTGGTGTGCAAAACCTAAAGACGAGATGGGTAAAGTAACATAAATGAACTACTTGGTGGAAGTAGATGAAGGTGAAGGTGCTAGTGCATATTGCCAGAGGTCTTTCACACGTACACAGAAAGCTGGACGTCACATGACGTGAGTGTAGCGAGCCTATAGTGCCAAACGGGTCTGATCCCGTAACACGGGGCAGTTGACGAAACAGGACAAGACGGTGTGTGGTAATTAGAGGGCTGTTACGGTGCAATGTAGTGGTGTTCTTCATTGCAACATGGCCCGTAGACACCATTTGGATGACTTCACACGGGGAAGAATCATCGGGAAACTGGAAGAAGGGTGAAGTGTGACGAGTGTTGCTCAGGAGTTTGGAATTGCTCACAGCATTGTTTCACGTGCATGGTGAACCTTCCAAACCACAAGCGCTGCTGTCCCAAGGATAGGTGGTGGTCGACCACGCGCAACTATAGCAGCAGATGACCGCTACATTGTGCAACAGACAAGAAGGGATCCACGCCAAACAGCGGGTGCAATTACAACCATGTTTAACAGGACAGCTAGGCACGCAATCTCACGATACACAGTGGCACGGCGACTACACAGAGGTGGTCTCTTTGCCCGATGGCCAGTACGTTGTGTTCCATTGACATCCGCACATCGGCGGCACTGTTTGCGATGGTCCCAAGAGCATCAAAATTGGACCAATGAGAATGGGGTCGCGTGCTCTTCTCGGATGAGAACAGATTTATTCTAAGTAGTGATTCTCGACGTGCCCTCATCTGGCGAGAGGTGGGAACCAGGAAAATCCTTGAACATGATCGTGTTGGTGGTCCGGGTGTTATGGTTTGGGGAGGAATAATGTTGCATGGGCGCACCGACCTCCAAATCTTTGAACACGGTACGCTCAGTGGTCAACGTTATTGTGATACTGTACTCCTTCCCCATGTGCGTCTTTTCAGGGGTGCAGTCGGTCCTGACTTCATTTTTATGAATGACAATGCGCGACCGCATCGAACAGCGCAGGTGGAGGATCTCTTGGAACGAGAGGATATTCGGCGAATGGACTGACCTGCCCGTTCCCCCGATTTAAATTCCATCGAACACGTGTGGGATGCTTTGAAGAGACGCATTGCAGCACATCCACATGCACCAACGACCATCCAACAGTTGTCAACAGCGCTGGTGGAGGGATGGAACGCCCTACCACAAGAACTGCTTACCAACCTTGTGACCAGCATGGGAGCACGATGCAGAGCATGCATTGCTGTCCGTGGTGATCATACACCCTTTTAAGCACTGTGTATCTGTTTCTGTAAATCTAGAGAGCCATCATATGTCGTATTGACTTTAGTGTAGCTTATGGTCTATGAATAAAAGTGGCATATCTGTTCGTCTCATTGCATATTTCGTTTAGTTGCCTACTGTAGCATACTAGCAGTTCCCTCTATGTATGATTCAAGTTTCATCGAGCTGTGTTACTTGGCAGTGTCACAGCATGCAAAGATTACTTTCATCCTTAGGTTTTGCACACCAGTGTGTGTGTGTGTGTGTCTGTGTGTATATATATATATATATATATATATATATATAGAGAGAGAGAGAGAGAGAGAGAGATAGGAGCTGAGGAGTATGTGTTTCTAAGCCACCTGTTTCCATGAGTACACTGGACACATGTCTGTTAGTGCTACAGAAGACTTTAAGTAGGGTCGAGAAACACCTGCTGTGTCCCTTTCTTAAACATAGAACACGAAATGAAATAGATCGGTACCGAAAGGGTATCAAACCTAAGTTTTTTCTAGGTTTCTAGAAAGGGGAACCGCTTAGTAAAATTACTGCGATTGGTGTGTAAAAGAGTTCCATTGCGTCTGTCATTCAAGGAAACAATGACTTCCCCCAATTTAATAATTCACTTGGGGAAATAGGAACGTGTGATACATCTCGCGTGTCTTGCTAAATTGGCCAACCTATTAACAGTTCCATTTCTGAGTATTCCAGGATGTCCCGGAGTCCAAGAAAAAAGGATTCTTGAGATGATAAGCATTGGTAAATAACATAAACAAAATTACAGCAATCATAAGAGATGGCGATGAAGTGTCTCTAGAACACACAGAGAATCGATATAAATTGTAGCTATGATATAATGTATACGTGCAAAGAATTCAGTAAAGTAACTCGAATAAAAGGTTAGGTACGCCCGCTTCTAATCAGGAATACATTTTAACATTTTATTATTAACATTAATTTTAACATTCTATTTGTGAGAGTTTTGGTATTAAGTACATCTCATAGTAAAATTGCATACCTTATAACATTTTCGAGAAAGATTTTTCATAGCATTTTGTACATCATTCACGTTTATAGCGAACATTAACAGACGCCAATAGACCAAGTTCTGCTAAGTGTCTTCTTACTCCGATGATATAAAATATCACAGCTCTGGAGGGCAGAACTGTGATCAGTAGATACTTCAAAAGTCTGAAACTCCAAATCTCTATTGCCGCACTTTCCAACGTTAGCTGCTCAGCTGGTCTCCAACAATGTTCGAATAAAGCTGACGAGTAAGAATAAAATAGAAAATCCGTCCAAAATCACGATTTCTTCCTCTTGAAATGAAACCCCTACTTTTATTGCTGAAAGTCGATGCACTACTTAGTTGGGTGTACGACTTTTAAGTGGCAAGGATTCGTCCCTGGAGGGAAAGAAACTTTGCCTTTGTGAGTATTCTCTTTGAGAAGGAAAATTGCTTCCATCCCTCCTCTTGCGTATTTGAACATAGGCTTTGTGCCATCCGTTCAAACTTGCCATGCAGTAAGGGTACGAACGTAAGGAGGGGATCCCAGAAACCGGGGCAGAGCACCACACGCAGGCCAGTCGGGCCCTTGTGCTTCTACCAGTGTCCCCCGGAGGGAGGGATGAGGGGGGTAATCCGAAGGACGACCTGACTGGCGTAAGCGCAGATTGAACGCCGTCCGGTCCTGCCCACAAGCAACCAACCTCCAGAACCCCAGGTGCGGAGTCCACTAGGGGGACAGACCTGAGTAGTCCCCGCAGCGACATCAGGGAAGAAACCTCTACGGTGCGCAAGCTACCGTCCAGCCGCAACCCGCCGAACACCGTTGCCTGGTCCTACAACCCTGAAACAGATGACAAGGAAGATGATGGCTACAGGAAATGAGAGGGAGGAGAGTCGTGGTAGAAGGTGAACAATCCCAGCATTCGCCTATCGACCCGGGAAACCACGAAAAACCCATGGGTCAGACTGGGCGGACGCCCGGGATCGAATGCGGGTCACAGAGGTTGCCGCGTGAACCATCCCGCTTGGTTTCCATGCAGTGCTCGGTATCCACACCTAAGTATTGCGATATACAGACAGTAACACTATCACACGACCATGAAGTAATCTGTGTAAAACTTTTGAAGTATTTATTAAAAAACTTAATTGCAGTACAACCTCAATTAATCAATTTTAATTACGTGTATTTACATCATGATACCAATAGCACCAGAATTTTATTCTAGTAAAACGTCACGTATAGCAGGCCGTTTAGACCATTACTCTCTGATTTCTAATTAATAGCATTTTCTACTTTTTTATTTGCACGTATATAGAAAATGCATTGCCACTTTTCCTAATATCGCACTTTTATTTGTGAACGAAATATTCTGTGTATCTCTTATCGATTGTTACATTCCTAGAAAGATTATAGGAATAAATAGCAATATGCATAACGTACCAGCAGGTCAAATAACACAGAGCAATCTTGGATGACCTTACCGTGAAGTAAGATTCGTTACTGCTATTATCTATACCTGAAAGTGAACGGGAATTTTCAAAGCGCTGAAATCTTTGTGCGTTCTTGGAAACAAAGATGAATAGGTACTTACATATTACGACATAACACGCACATTATACCGTGCGCGTGAAATCAAGACAGCTAGTTTCTCCAGAATTTCATTATAAAAAAATCGGATGTCTTACACTCACATGACTTTCTCTACTCTTGTACAAACTATTCTCCATATGCTTCATGTTAATCGAGAGATCAAGATGTTAATCTTATTGCTAATTTTGTTGTAGATGTAAGGGGAATTGGTAGACTTTAAGCGATAGTCAAATATTTTAAGAGCTGGTTGCTATGTGGAGTATTCCATTCTCTTTGCATTACCAGGGCAAAAAAAATGAATAACGAATTCCCATTTGAGAAAAAGTATAAGTATTGGAAAATTTAAGGGAATAACAAGCAATATCTCGAAAATGGTTCACTCAACAAAAAAAATGTATATGACATAAATTGTGTGTTTTAGCGCGATCCACATTTTTTATGTAGTAAAATTTTTTTTGTCTGTCTCTTATGGTTTACCAGTTATGCAAAAGCCGTTCACAATGAAGAATACTTTTGGAGACATTCCCAGAAAATTCGAGATATACATTTTATTTGTCATGAAAGTATCTTAAATATATGATATTTTAATCAAAATCGTTAGAGCTATTTTTGAGAAAATTAAATTTTTCGAAAAATGTTGCATGTAAAGGGTAATCTGGGGTGGGGGAATTTTCTTGAAAACCTTCGTGTCGCATCTCTGGAAGATACTGAACGTAAATACCAAGTTTGGTGTTTAGCCGACTGTTCGTTTCTGAGTTATGCTTTTCCCAGACAGACACACACGCGGACATGTTTCCAAAAGTTTTTTTGGATTTAGGGGACCTCAAAACATATATTTCCGATGAAATCTTAGTATCGAATTTTTGGGTGGAATGCAATACTTCCCCTACCTACTATATGTAGTAGAGAAAGTAAAAATGTTAATAAATTTTCTGGTCATCTTAGTGTGTTCAAACCTTACAAGAATGTTGAAATCAATTGAACAATTACGGAGGGCTGTACACGATCTATTACAACAATATCAGACGAGCACAATAGTTCCGCGCTGAAACATGTGAAACCGAATGAAAGTTCAGCAGTATGAGTGTATCACTGTGTTTGCTGTGCTCTTGCTCTTGCTGCATCAAATGGCGTCAAAAATAGAACCATTCTAATAAGAGAACAGTATTGCCCTTTCCGATGCAAAATACGTGTATTCTAAGACTATTAAACAATGCAAAAGCGTGGTTTTACCATGTCCAAGAAAGCGATCTCATATGCACTCAACAAAATAAGTAAGCCCACATCATGACTTATTCCAAAGGGCAAGAAACAGGGAAATTCACGACCGGCCACCAGTCGCACCCCGAAGATAATCTGGATGGTGAATGCTAATGCCTCTGGACCAAATTCTGCACTGCCATTGCACTGTAATTAGGGATCTCTGTTACTGCTGTGAACACCATTATTAACCAGGATTTCAGTCTACGAAAGTGCCGTAAGAGCCAGGGATATAAGCTGTTGCCTAAACACATTGCAGAACCTGCCACTAACAGCAGAATGTTGTGTGAACGATTCCTAGCTGGTGGTTGTTTGTTGTCTTTTTAGAGGAAGCATATGTTTTTCTAAGTGACTGCAACAAACCCTTGGCTATTTATTACCGACCAAGGGGAGAAAAAAAATTGAAGTTTGGTATAAGGAAACTAACGAAAATTTTTCCAATGGTTTTATGGTAATAGCAAGGTACAGTTACAATGCAAATTAACCATTCGTCATGTGCATAAAAATGTGAAAATCAACTCGACATATTCTCAGACTAACGTCCATGCAGAAATCCCTGCTCTCAATGGTGCAGATGTAAATAAAGTCTGGATGCATCAGGATAGTGTATCAAGACATACGTCTGCTTCAACCTACAAATATTTGGAGAACTTAGTGAGAGAATAAGTACGAAGGCTTTCACGGCCGGAGTTAATCGATAAAATATTAAAATATTCCGGGCTGGAAGGCCGTGGTCTAAGGGTAAAATTACTAGCACCCGACGTTTCGGTCAACTCTTTGGTTGTCATCTTCAAGAGTGTAACACCCAAGACAGCTTGATAACGACTGCCAACTAGACTTTTGAAGGGACAGGAATAAAGGTGTAAGGAAAGAATACAAGAATAATTAGGTGATTGGAAGGAAAAAGGAAGAGGAATAGAAAGAATTTAATATTGTGGTGTCGCTGTTTAATTGAGGCATGCTGGTGATAATGGTGGCAGATACCGCCGAAGCAAGTGAGTACTTGTTAGAATATGGCGGAGTACTCCGCAGTGATAAGTAGGTAACTGCCATGGCCGAAGCCCTGACAGGGACCTATGACAGTGGTGTTATAACAGACAATTTGGCTCCGTACCCGGGCCTGTTGCCTCCGGGCGTTGGTTTTGTGAGTGATGTGGACAGAAAGTTCTGGACCATGTGGTCGCGTGTTGTGGTGCGGTGACTCTCCTGATGGTGATGTGCTGTAGGGCTGGAGAGTCCTAATCACTCTTGTCGCGTGATCTGCGATTCTGACCCGTAGGTATTCATTACCCTGGCGAAGGGCGGTGCGGCTGTTGTGGTCCAT
The DNA here is from genome assembly GCA_030765065.1 of Deroplatys truncata. Classification (NCBI taxonomy): domain Eukaryota; kingdom Metazoa; phylum Arthropoda; class Insecta; order Mantodea; family Mantidae; genus Deroplatys; species Deroplatys truncata. The sequence goes on from CM060978.1 coordinate 216,338,678, forward strand.
CTTCTCTATGGTGTTCGAGTGCTATTGTTCTACTGTGTCTGTGAGTTGTCCAAAGACTCTAAGCAGGACGTCCTCTAGAGGGCTTACACGTTCCGTTAGGTGCTACAACTCAGCGTGAAGATCTTGAATGGTTATAAGGATGCTGTTGTTGCTTACTAGAAGGCTATTGGTGCTAGCCAACTGATGTTCTAGGTGTGAGGTGTCGATCGGCGGTGGAGGTGGTGGTTGTTGTTGTGCAGATCTGCGGTGCTGTGATGTGGTCGGTCGGCGATGTTCTATGTGGATATAGTGGACAGCGGCTTGATCAGTGAAGTGTCCCTTGCCCCCAGGAGGAGCAGAAGCGGCGTCGTTGGGTCAGGTCGTATGCCCGGCAGTCGGCGGTGAGTGTCCCGTTGCCACAGTAATGGCAGCGGGGTGCGACGTCACATATAAGTCAGTGTGCCCGTAGAGGCAGCAGCGGCGCATAGTGTTGGACGAACACTGCGGCTGGCCTCGAGCAACAGAGTTTGCCCTAACAAGGGCAAGCTTGCGCCCAGTGCCGCCGAGTAATCGCCCTCATCCATGAAGATGAGCCTGACCAGCGGTGTAGGACCTCTGAAGTTCCGAATTCTCGTCGCCTTGGCCCAGACGGCCAAAAGCGCTGCGCGGCGGTTGAGCAGTAATGTGTCTGGGAGTTGGAGATGCACTCCCCGGACAACAGCGGAGTAGCGTGCAGACACGCTGTTCAGCGGCGTGTGAGTGACTGCGCTGGTTGGTGAGTTGGCGCTGGGCGCTTCGGCTGGCGGCGGCCAAGACGCCGGAGGTTGTACTTCTTGGGCGGCGTTGGTGGTGGCTACCTCACGAGGAGGAGGCGGCTTGGAGGCTGCGGCTGTCTACTTCATTCCCATGTTGCCTGGAGGAGAGCTTGAAACCAACTAGGCAACAGATGTTCCGCAGTTTATAGCTCACGCCAAGGTCAAAACTGCTGCATGATTAGTGGGTCTGCAGTGACGTGCCATCGCTGGTATTCAGGTGCGATTGAGCTAAAATTTCGTTCCTTGTTATTAAGGTTGTTGGATTGTTTATAAATTTCAATTGCTTCTCTATGAAGTCTAGCATGATAATATTTTATTGAAGATAGTACTTGGGTGCCTTCATATAGGATACGATGACCCATAGTAACAAAGTGTTCAGCGACGGTAGACTTATCTGTTTGTGCAAGGCGACAATGTCGTTTATGCTCTATTATTCGGGTATTTATACTATGTTTTCTTGTTCCGATATAAACAGAGCCGCATGTGCAAGATATTCTATATACACCTGGAACACATAAGGGGTCTCTCTTGTCTTTGGCAGATTTTAAAGTTTGTTCAATTTTTCCAATGCGGTCTGTGACGTTTTTAACATAAGAAAAGTTTCCCCTTATATGTAGATAATTCGTGCCCTTGATGTAATATCTTTTTAGGGTGAATTGCTCTGTTAAAATCTTTGTCCGTAAATCCGTTTTGTAACATAGCCAGCCTAAGGTGCTGTATCCCGAGTTAAGTATTGCCCTGTACAAATACGTTTGGCTCGGTCCACTAGAGTTTTGATTATTCCTCTCTTTTGTTGTGGGTGGTGATTGGAGCTTTTATTTAAATATCTGTCGGTATGGGTGGGTTTCCTATAAACAGTGTGGACAGTGATCCATCCGCATTTCTTATTACCAGAACATCTAAGAAGGCTACCTTATTGTTATTTTCTGTTTCCATATTAAATTGAATCCTGGAATTCATATTATTAAGATGTTTCAGAAAGATGTCTTCCTTCAGTGGTCTCACGGTAAACAACAACTCGCAAACAACTGATTGATACGCAATCATACAGACAGACATGCGTGCGGATACTTCTCTAAAAGATATTCTTGCTCTTTTTATTTTATTGAATGAGAGGATTGAAAATCTGCATTTTCAGTGAAATCTGGACTAGAATTTTTTTTAGTCGAATGCAATACTTCCTCCGCCTTAGCCAAGAGGTAAAAAAATCTGGTGCGATACATTCACATGACTTTCACTACCTTCACTGCATTAGTGGGTATACAATGTAGTCTTACTAAAGCTTATTTTTATACTACTTCGTTATAATCCAAACAAAATTTTGAAGAAATAGCTACATTACACATTTCGTTATAGATACAAAGAGAACAACGAAAGCCAAATGTATAGACAGTCAGGCAGGTAGGTATTTTATTTCATAAGTTACATAAATTAATTCTCATATAAGTTCTATAATGCATAATTTTATCTCTACACATTTTGTCGAGCTATTGGGTCCTATTTAATTTTATGATTCAACAATCTACATTTTCTTTCTATTCCCTATTTTTAATTTTTTTCAGCCATTTATTTCTCAGTACACCTAAATATTTTCCTATTTCAAATAAACTTTCCTTGGATTTAACTCTTAACATCCTTTTACGTATAATTTCATTTGGTAATCTAGACCAATTGTTTCTTTGCAATTTTTTCCTCATATTCATTGTTTCTTCATATTCTAACATTAAATGCCAATAATTATTAATTTGTTATTACATAATGGGCATTTGCCTTCATTTTCTCCTTCTCCTATGCTTTTTAACCTCACCACCCCTGACCTAGCCCATGCAAAACCCTCTCTTGCTATTTTATTACAAACATCAACATAGTTTTCTGTTTCTCATGTCCTTTTAATCTCTGTATAAAGCACTGGATGCTATACGCTCATTAAAATTTCATACTGTTTCCTTGCAATCGCGAGAAACAATTGAATGTTGACAGAACTTGACTAAATATTGAACAACTTGAACCATTAATAACGATATCTCGGAAATGGCTGATGCCACAAAAAGTTATTTGAAACAAATTGTGTGTTTTAAAGAGATCTATATTTCTTGTGTAGTAGTTCTCATCCATCGCTTAACATTTACAAGTTATATAAGATTATACAAAATTCCTTCCGATGAAGAGGACTTTAAAAGCTATTCCCAGAAAATTCAAGACATAAACTTTATTTGTCATGTAAATATCTGTAATATATCGTATTTTAATCAAAATTCGTTAGAACCATTTTTAGAAAATAAAAAAAAAATAGAAAAATGTTCCGTGTAAAGGCTAGTTTGAAGAACATAAAATATTTCAATAATCAAATATCAAATAAATTACATTCTTCAAATTAGATGCGTTTATTAAAAAAGAAAGATATACTTCAAAACGGTTAACATTTCATTGGTGGCTGGATTTTCTTGAAAATCTTTGTGTCGCATCTTTGGACGGTAATGAACTTAAATACGAAGTTTGGCGTGGATCCGACTTTTCGTTTTTGAGTTATGCTGTTCACAGACACACGACATAAGCACATACACACATACGGACATGTTTTTTCAAAAACTCTGATGTGTTACTTTCTCTTTCTCTACTCTTTTACAAACTATTTTTACAAAAGCTTATTCTCTGTCTACTTCATGTTAATCGAGATAAACATTTACAGAAACTTATTGTTAATCTTCTTATAGGTCCAAGGGAAATATGGCTTTAAGCGATAGTCAGATCTTTTAAGAGCTGGTTGCTATGTCATTGTCTTTGCATGTCCAGGATATAAAACAACGAATAACAAATTCCCATTTGAGAAAAAGTACAAGTATTGCAAAATTCAAACATTAACAAGGAATATCTCGGAAATGGTTCACTCCACAAAAGAAATGTATATGACATAAATTGTATTTTTTAACGAGAGCTACATTTTTTGTGTTGAAAAATTTTGCGAAGACTTTTGGGGACATTTCCAGAAAATCCAATATATACATTTTATTTGTTGTATAAAAATCTTAAATATATGATATTTTAATCAAAATGTTTTAGCCATTTTGGGGAAAATAAAAATTTTCGAAAAATTTTCTATGTGTAGGATGTGTAGGATTTTCTATGGAGTGGGGGAATTTTATTAAAAATCTTCTTGTCGCATCTTTGAAAGATACTGAACCTAAATATCAAGTTTGGTATTTATCCGACTTTTCATTTTTGAGTTATGCTGTTCACAGATACGCAGATGACACACACGCACACGGACCTTCTTTTAAAAGTGCTTTTTTGAATTCAGGGGTCTCAAAACATGTGTATCCGGTGAAATCTCAAAATCGAATTTTAAGATGGAATGCAACATTCTCTACTTACTATGTACATAGTAGAGAAAGTAAAAATGTTATGTATTACATTCACTTAACTTTCTCTACCCTCTATTGTTTATTAATGGTATACAAATTATTCTTACGAAAGTTTATTACTTTCTCTACTATGTATAGTAAGTAAGGGAAGTATTGTATTCCACCCAAAAATCCGATACCAAGATTTCACCGGAAATATATGTTTTGAGGCCACCTGAATCCAAAAAAAAAGCATTTTTGGAAACATGTCTGTATGTGTGTGTGTCTGTCTGTCTTTGAACAGCATAACTCAGAAACGAACAGTCGGATAAACACCAAACTTGGTATTTAGGTTCAGTATCTTCCAGAGATGCGACACGAAGGTTTTCAAGAAAATCCCCCCATCCCAGATTACCCTTTACATAGAAATTTTTCGAAACTTTTAATTTCTCAGAAATGGCTCAAACAATTTTGATTAAAATGTCATATATTTAAGATACTTTCATGACAAATAAAATGTATATCTTGAATTTTCTGGGAATGTCTCCAAAAGTATTCTTCATTGTGAACGACTTTTGCATAATTGGTAAACCATAAGAGATAGACAAAGTTTTACTACACAAAAAATGTAGATGACGTTAAAATACAGAATTTATATCATATACATTTTTGTTGTTGAGTGAACCATTTTCGAGATATTGCTTGTTATTCCCTTAAATTTTCCAATACTTATACTTTTTCTCAAATGGGAATTCGTTATTCATTTTTTATGTCCTGTACATACAAAGAGAATGCAATGCTCGACATAGCAACCAGCTCTTAAAATATTTGACTATCGCTTAAATACTACCATATTCCCCTTGCATCTACAAGAAAATTAGCAATAAGATTGACATCTCAATTAACATGAAGCATATGGAGAATAAGCGTTTGAAAAAATAGTTTGTACAAGAGTAGAGAAAGTCATGTGAGTGTAACACATCAGATTTTTTGAATTATGCTGTTCACAGACACACGCGCGGATATTTTTCTAAATTTTGTTTTGGATTTAGGGGTCCTCAAAAGATGTATTTCCGGTGAAATCACGGTATCGAATTTTTGGGTGGAATGCAATACCTTCTCTACCTACTCTATACGTGGTAGAGAAAGTAAAAATACTTTCTGGAAACCAAAACTGTCCTATAACACAATGAAAACATTAGATGAATAGACAAGCAAATAATTTTATATTATGATGAAGGGGCCTTTTACGGCAAATAAAATACGAAGAATTTGTATTGGTAACAAGGTAGCTGTTTCTATCCGAACAGTGTTCCCGTGAGAATTCTGAGCAGGTGAAGGTCAATTTCCGAATATAAGTTGGTGATCGCATTGGTTGGAGTCTAGATATGCTAATTTAAGTTGTCGTGGAAGTATGAGCCTAAAATGTAGTATGTACTGCGTATAGAATATTAGATTTTAGTGTGTACTAGAGATGGCAGTAGAAGATGTTTTGTTTCTTGTGCGGAGAAAAGCAAGCTAAATCATTAATTTCGGTATGTGCACGATTGGAGATGTACCGCCAAGCCCTGCTGAGGCCTGACCTTTCCCGCGAGCTTAGGGTGGAGTGTTGTTCGCCACAAACATCTACAGTGTGAACAAGGACGAAGTTGTTTCGATACCAAAGGATGAATCACGGCGGCGGCAGTGCCAGGCTGTGGCATCAGCGAAACCTCGGCCTTTTCCTTCTGTTGTGTTTTACAGAGAGAAGGTGTGACTATGGAAATGATTCCATGTCTCATCAATAATAGCTACGAGATTAGCTTTTGCATAGCCAGAGGCGGATTTAAAATTAAAAAGGGCGGTTCATCTCACCCATTGTTTGGGAACTTTAGGACACCCAGGCCTGGCTGTGTTTATGCTTACAATATCTTTAAGAGACGCTTTCATAAAGTCATATCACAGATAGGCTAAAGATAAAATTAATTAATGCATTTTGCAGATTTTTTTTTTTACTTTCTCTACTACGTATAGTAAGTAGGGGAAGTATTGCATTCCACTAAAAAATTCGATACCGAGATTTCACCGGAAATACACGTTTTGAGGCCTCTTGAATCCAAAAACTCTGATATGTTACACTCACATGACTTTCTCTACTCTTGTACAAACTATTTTTACAAACGCTTATTCTCCATATGCGTCATGTTAATCGAGATGTTAATCTTATTGCTAATTTTGTTGTAGATGCAGGGGGAATATGGTAGGGAATATGATAGTCAAATCTTTTGAGAGCTGGTTGCTATGTGGCGCATTCCATTCTCTTTGTATGTCCAGGACATAAAAAAAATGAATAACGAATTCCCATTTGAGTAAAAGCGTAAGTATTGGAAAATTTAAGGGAATAACAAGCAATATCTCGAAAATGGTTCACTCAAAAAAAAATGTATATGACATAAATTGTGTATTTTAACGCGATCTACATTTTTTGTGTAGTACACTTTTGTCTATCTCTTATGGTTTACCAGTTATGCAAAAGTCGTTCACAATGAAAAATACTTTTGGAGACATTCCCAGAAAATTCGAGATATACATTTCATTTGTCATGAAAATACATTAAACATATGATATTTTAATCAAAATCGTTAGAGCCATTTCTGCGAAAATTAGTATGTTCGAAAAATGTTCCATGCAAACGGTAATCTGGGGTGGGGGGATTTTCTTGAAAACCTTCGTATTGCAATTCTGGAAGATAGTGAACCTAAATACCAAGTTCGGTGTTTATCCGACTGTTCGTTTCTGTTATGCTGTTCACAGACAGACACACACCAGTCACACCACGGACATGTTTCCAGAAATGCTTGTTTTGGATTCAGAAAGCCTCAAAACATGTATTTCCGGTGAAATCTCGGTATCGAATTTTTGGGTGGAATACAATACTCCCCCGCTTACTATACGTAGTAGAGAAAGTAAAAAGTATTTTTGGAAACATGTCCGTGAGTGTGTCTGTGTGTGTCTGAACAGCATAACTGTATTTTTTTACTGAATATAACCACAATCAAGAGACATCCAGGTCTCTCGATTGTGGTTATATTCAGTATCATCAAATAAATCAACTACAAACTTGTCGTTTATTGGTAAGTTTACATGAACTTCTTTCAAATAGTTGTTTACGGAGTAACAATATTTTGGAAGGGTTGTGATCCATAAAATTCTAAGGCACAGAAAATATGGGAATGCTACGTTCATCAGTTTTTTTTGCATATACCCAGGTACTGTTTAGATTACATCGATGAACCGAAAGCTCATTTGAAAATACACTGTTTTCTAGATAAAATATCCGTGGGTCACATATAATATCGTATCTCCATTCGAATGTTTCTTTTTCCCGCAAATGAAATTCAGAATTTATTTCCCTTGCAGATTTTTAGCCTGCTTCTCTTTCTTCATCCGTTCAACCATCGAGGCCTGAACGTCAATGCTGGAAATGTTTGTGTGTGTGTGAACAAAAGAAGGGAGTCCAGAGACAAGAGAGTTTTTGCAATCATAAGCTACTTGTACCAGCCTATTCCACAATGCGGGCATGAAGTCAGTTTCTTGTTTATCAGGCTTCTCTGCCGATTGCGTTGTCTTCCTTCTCCTTCTGCATAATCTCTTTTCACGGAGAATTATGTGTGTCCTTGGGAATGTGAGATCCATCATGGTTGTGATTTGCGCGATTCGTTAAATCCGTCCCTATGTGTTGTAAAATATCCGCTTACATATATCCTCTCAAACACGAGATTAACACGCTTCTTTAGTGTTTTACCGTACAACGTTGCATCAAGGTCCTTAGAAGTTCACGGACATCATTTCATTACCTGACGTCAGACTAGTCCTGTTAAGTGTTCTGTGCATCTCCATATTCAATTGTTCGTCACAAAACTCGCTTCCTGTGTGGCTATACGCCTTTCTTCTTTGAAGATAATAATTGATTATCTTTTGTCGCAAGTGAACTGTTTACAGTCTGAAATGATAAAATACATGATCTTCCAAAGAGAATTTAAGAATCATGGTTTTCACCTTACTTAACAAGGAACACTCCACTCGTTCAAAACTGGATTTTGTTCTCTTGCTAAGGTGATATGCTTCTCAGAAATATAAACGGTTTTGACCTAAAGTGATGTTTAGGGCTTTAAATTTTTGAGCACTGGTACCATTCACTAGAACCTTTCGGTCTGATATTGCTTCTCCCATTCTTGTTCCTTCTACGCCCCAAGCTAATCTTCCCCAATTTCGAACAAAGTGAATGATCCTGGCTGTTAAAGGGTAATAATTCATATATTGCCGATGGGATTTCATTTTCACTTTCTCTACTACGTATAGTAAGTAGGGGAAGTATTGTATTCCACCAAAAAATTCGATACCGAGAAGCATTTTTGGAAACATGTCCGTGTGTGTGTATGTGTCTGTGAACAACATAACTCAGAAACGAACAGTCGGATAAACACCAAACTTGGTATTTAGGTTCAGTATCTTCCAGAGATGCGACACGAAGGTTTTTCAAGAAAATCCCCCCACCGCAGCTTACCCTTTACGTGGAACATTTTTCGAAAATTTTAATTTTCTCAAAAATGATTCTAACGATTTTGATTAAAATATCATATGTTTAAGATATTTTCATGACAAATGAAATGTATATCTCGAATTTTCTGGGAATGTCTCAGAAAAGTATTCTTCATTGTGAACGACTTTTGCATAACTGGTAAGCCAGAAGAGATAGACAAAATTTTACTACACAAAAATGTAGACCGAGTTAAAATACACAATTTATGTCATATACATTTTTTTGTTGTTGAGCGAACCATTTTCGAGATATTGCTTGTTATTCCCTTAAATTTTCCAATACTTATACTTTTTCTCAGATGGGAATTCGTTATTCATTTTTTTATGTCCTGGACCTGCAAAGAGAATGGAATACTGTACATAGCAACCAGCTCTTAAAATATTTGACTATCGCCTGAAGTCTACCGTATTCCCCTTGCATCTACAAGAAAATTAGCAATAAGATTAACATCTCGATTAACATGAAGCATATGGAGAATAAGCGTTTGTAAAAATAGTTTGTACAAGAGTAGAGATAGTCATGTGAGTGTAACACATCAGATTTTTTACTATCTCTATAGATTAAGTATCCGAGGTAGAGGAATTATTTAATTCCATCCAGAATTTGAAATTTAGCTGCCAATATACTTTATAAGGCTTCTTGATTAAAAATATTTCAACATGAGGTTGCGTGTGTGTGTGCGAGTCTATGCGCATGTGTGAATGTGAAAGAGAGAGGGAGAGAGAGAGAGACTCAGTGAATCTGTGGAAGTCTACGAGGGCGATACTGTAAATTTTTAGAATACTAAGTTTATAAAAACAAATGAAATTTATTTTTATTTGACAGCTACTTTCTAATGTTTTGCGAGTTGATTGTCGTGTAATTTTTTCGATTTGCCTAATAGCTAATTTGTTAGTTATCATCAATCAAAGATTTTGTGTTCACCCAAAAATAAATTTGACTAGAGCACATTTCCGGGCTATAATTTACGATTTTAAACCGTCATTTTCACTTAAACAATGTGAAGATCGATTTATTAATGCATTTGTCGAAGAAGGAAGCAATTTATAATAATTGGTACAGCGAATTCAAAAGAGATCGGTTTTTTCTTAGTAATGAATTTCGTGTAGGACGCCCAAGAGTTGCTGTTACTGTTCGAGCAATGCTTGAAGAAGATCGACGGACATCTTATGAATTTATTCGGGCGTCTTTGGGCATTGGTATAAGTCAAATCCAAAACATTTTACAACAGTTAGACGTGAGAAAAAATTGTTATCGATAGATTCCATATAAATTGACTCCCGATCAAAAAGAACGCATTGATTGGTGCAGAAAAAATCTAGAAAAATTCCAAGGCGGCACTTCAATTTTGGTTTGGATATCGTTACTGGTGATGAATCTTGGGTTTATTGTTATGATCCTGAAAAGAAAAGCTAACTGACTCAATGTGTCTTTCGAACAGAATCTAAGCTATAGAAGTCCGACGAATTCGCAGTGCTAATAAGAAGATGGTTACTAGTTTTTTTTTTGCTAAAACGTACCATACTGCCACTATAGCATTAGAAGGTAGACGTACCGTTACTGCCGACTGGTGAACAAATGTCTGTTTACCGTAAATATTTGAAAAGGTTCATGAAAAACGCCCAAAAGGAAAAATAATGTTACGCCATGCCAACGCATTGTTATATACAACAAAACTGAGGCAGTATTTAATATCACAACATTGTAAATGCCAGAGTGATTGTAGTGTAAATCAACATTATTGTATGACAATGATTTGAGATGTTTGTTAATTATAAGCATTGTTAGGAAATAAGTTTACACGGCCTCACTGAAACTGACAATAGGAGCGGGTAACAATGAGCGAGGGGGTGAGTTGTTTATCAATTAGAAGAGACAAACAAATGACGTCAGAGTAGCGTGCCTTTCTTTAGAAATGGAGGGAATATCTTCCCTAGAGTATATGTGTTCGTAATTCTGATTGGATATAAAAATAGACGCTAATGTTGGCGCGCTTTATTAACCAATAGCAGCTCTGTTATAATCTTTAGGCATATCGGGATGAGGGAGTATAAATTCCGTGCCAGAGACGGGTAACGCTCAGTCCAACAGAATCATTCGCGGGTTACACGTCGCTCAGTTCAACATAATCATTCAAGGGTTACACGTCGCGCAGTTCTACAAAATAATTCACAAGGCAAACGTCGCGCAGTTCAACAGAATCATTCACGGGTTACACGTCGCGCATAGTTCTACAGAATCTCTTGCGTTGTAAAGCTAGTTACAAAAATGTGAAATACGCGAATTAATAATGTGCGGCAAATAAGTGATTATAGCTACATTCGAAAATATATCAGTTTCAGTCGGGCGTGTATCAAGAGTAATTATGTGAAATGAATAAAGTGTGACGGCAATAAAAGTGTAAAAACAAATTCTTTTATCAGTATTATCTTTTAGTAACAACTCTTTCCGTTTACACACCCTGTTCAAGAGATTTGCTCGACCGAGTAATAATAGCTAGCCCAATGAACCCAAAATTCAAAATAATAAAACAATAACAGGCACTCAGCAATAAGATAACACGAGATGACCGCGACAAAACTAATGACTGAGAATCTGGATGCCCTAAAGGTCAGGACCACGGACCTTCCACCACACAGCCCTGAACTAGGACCTTGTGATTTCTTTTTGTTTCCAAAAATTAAAGATAAAATGCTGAAATCGGTTTTTCATCATCAGATGAAGCAGTGGAGTATTATAAAAACCTAGTTTCTATAGTGCCTCAGGAAGAGTGGCATCACAGCTTTAAGGACTAGTTTCATCGAATGCAAAGAGTATTAATGTTAAAGCAGAATGTTTTTGAAAAAACAATAAAATAATTTAAATTTTTAAAATCTACTCCTGTTTGGGTTTCCAAAAAATTTTCCCCGTATCTCCAAAAGGGAAAGTCAGACAAATTCTAAACTTAATACTAAGCCAAGCAGGATGTAAGGTGAAGATTTTAAAGAAGTTCTCTCCACTCCAAACAACCCTTGACATGAAAGCAGTTTCGTTATTTTTTATTTTCTCGTTAACTATGGGAATGATTTTTACAAATATGGCATGATTGAGGTATTACGAGCATAAATAAAATCTATATCTTGAATTTACTAAAAATATCGTCCCTTCTTTCTTATATTAAGTAACGGAAACCTTAAGACATAAGCGAAAACTCAGTTGAAGAATGAATTTAGGTACCTAATACCTATGGTATTAACGGAAATATTAGCTTTTGTTCTTTTGAATTTTTGAGCACTACATCATGAAATGTAAAATGATTGTTCTTTTGTTTCTCATACAAAGAGTACATACGTATCCACTAATAGCTGATGTTTGAGGCAGTATTTTTAATACCTGAATAATTTTAATTAAATCATATAGTATGTAAATTCAATAACAGCCTGCCTTGAAGCAATATGTATGTAACAATTTATAAAATGTATGTAACAGTCATTGCATATGCTTATGTTATTGTAAACATGTTTAATAATGTTATATGAATGCATTGTGTAATTTAATAATGCAAGAGCTGTGAGAATAATAAGTTTAGAGTTGCTAACAATAAGGTAACAATGAGATAACCTTGAGACAATAATGAGTTTGAGAGTGGAATGCTACTGGTCATGATTAGAGCAACGATAATGTAAATTTTGTGACAGTTTAAAAAATAGCCAATCAACAGCCAGAAAAAGCTTTAGTAAAATGCAGGTATTCTATTGGACTAGGAATAGCCAATCAGAGACTTGAAATAAAAAAGTGTACGGGTTTGGACGGTTGAAATATGTTCAGTTGCCTGCAGACCTTGGCAGTGACCAGATGGAAGATGTGTTCTCTAAAGAAATATTACGTATTCGTGTGAAACGAAAATTATGTATACGCGTTAACAAAGTGCAAGTAGTAAATAAAAGAATCTCACAGCTCTTAATATCAGTGTAGTGATATTTAATTTGTGTCAAGGATTAATAAAAAGAAGTGAATTTAAACTTAAAAACTGTGTAAACCTACATTCTTGTCCCACCACGCCCTGATTAAGAGAAACGTGTCTCTAAAACAATACTGAAGCAGCCGAGGCAAAAAACAAACATAAATAATATCTATAAAACCAATTTAATAACAAAGTTAAAAGTTAATTTTTTTTAAACTTGCAGCGTAACAACAAAAATACATCTTCTAATCAGCTTTACATACGTAACAGCATATTACGTAACAAACAATCTTCTTCAAATTAACGTCCATATGCGAGGCAAATAAACAACAAACTCCTAAAGACAATAACTTCTTCAAATTATAGCCCAAAGCGTGGTGCAAACTTTAACAACAGAACACTTTCTCAAATTGGCTTCCCAAGCGTGAGGCTAATAATTTACGCAAATAAATTACATAAACAAAATACTACTTCATGTTGTCTTAGCCTACAAAATATACATTACCTTAATATTTATTATCCAATTGAAACCTTCTTGGACGAAAAATTATCATGATAAATAGTAAGTAGATGGAAAGATAAGCTTTTATGCGAATAAGAATGCCAGAGTGGAAGCAAGCCAAGTGCAAGAATGATGATTAATGAACGCTCAAACAAGGCCTTATTTCTGTTGAGGCCCACTGGTTGCTCTTTGGTGTAGAAACATATGTTTTGACTTATAACCAGGCTTAGGCATTTCTAAGCATTAAAGCCAGGACGGAAGGAAATAAGGCTGAACTATAAGCGGACGTCGAAGGTAACAAACTAACCCCTATCTCTCGTACATTATGTTGGTGTTTGCAGATAGCACTCAATAGACCGTATTTACCTGCCGTCAGAGACCCTTAGCCGCTGTTACTTACATTCTTTGTATTGACATATGGTTGGAGTATAGATAACTTGAAGCTAACTGCTTAAGAACTGCTATATCTAGTGACCTATATCTTGGTACCCGATAACAAAAGTTGACTGCACTATAGTATATATACCAGTTCTTTTCTGCCTACTGGGCTATAGACGCAACCAGTAACCTAAAAGGACTGCATTCCACTCTTGTCGGTCCTAAACATTGCGAGCCTAGTGATAACCAGGGTCCGGATTCTGAAGACCTAAAACGTTTGAAAATGTCCTATAAAATTGCTCTATTTTTTAAAGGACTTAAAAGTGAGCTTTATTTAATGTATTAAAATTAGGACACAGAAAGTTACAAATTGATTTATGCACAAGTATAACTGCTATACAAGCAGAAAAAGCAGATATGAGGGTAATAATTAATTTATAAATTAATGGTCTTGTTTGATGAATCCGAAAAGTATATTAAGAAAATTGTTTTTGAAGCAGCTCTTACATAACTGTAGCATCAACTCTTCTGAGTTCTCATATTATACGAAATTCGTAGTGATTGAACATCTATACAACCTAAGCACGGGGGCAGTCCAGAAAGTCCCAGACATTTTGGCCTATCGTGGCGATGAGTAAGGCTAGAGCCGCCATCTTGGTGTCAGACGTTCCTACATTCAGTACGCATCCAGCTGTGGTAGCGTGAGGACTGTGCCTTCCTTATTGTGCTCTCTGTGAGTTGTTAAAATGTGGACTGCAATAGAAAATCCCGCCACTTCTGAAGTGCGGTTGGCTAAAAAGAACAAACCAATTGATTATCGTCAACTTTGTGATGTTTACGGGAAGGGAATAATGAGTGAAAGCCGAGTCAGGCAATGGTGCATCGATTTTAAAAATGGCCGTACCAATGTTCACGACGAGGATCGCAGTGGCAGGCCTAGCCTTATGACTGATGAACTGTCAATGCAAATCTTTGACAAAATTCGTGAAAATTGTCGTTTCACGATTACAGAACTTTCGCAACATTTTCCCCAAATTTCACGGAGTTTGGTGCATCAAATTGATGCTGTGATACTGAAGCTGAACTGCATGCCGGTGTAAACCAGTGGTTGAAGTTGATATTTGTATTTTGTTAATTGTTTATTTCAAAACGTCTGGGACTTTCTGGATTACCCTCGTATGACACGGCATAAGGATAAAAACAACAGAAACCGAACTGTACGCACTTATTAACGCAAAAAATGGAAAGCTGATCTGCTTCATCCCTAGTAGTTTGGGGCATGAATTCATGACACCTGCTGCTCTGGCAATACACTATGTGATCAAAAGTATCCGGACACCTCCACAAACATTTGTTTTTCATCTTAGGTGCATTGTGCTGCCACCTACTGCCTGGTACTCATTATCCGAACCACATTAGTCACTAGACATCGTGAAACAGCAGAATGGTACGCTTCGTGGAACTCACGGACTTCGAACGTGGTCAGGTGATTGGGTGTCACTTGTGTCAGAAGTCTGTACGCAAGATTTTCACACTCCTAAACATCCCTAGGTCCACTGATTCTGATGTGATAGTGAAGTGGAAACGTGAAGGGACATGCGCAGCACAAAATTGTACAGGCCGACCTCGTCTGTTGACTGACAGAGACCGCCGACATTTGAAGAGGGTCGTAAAGAGTAATAGGCACACATCTATCCAGACCATTATACAGGAATTCCAAACTGCATCAGGATCCACTCCAAGCACTATGACAGTTAGGCGTGAGGTGAGAAACCTTAGATTTCATGATCGAGCGGCTGCTCATAAGCCACACATCACGCAGAAAAATTCCAAACGACGCCTCGCTTGGTGTAAGGAGCATCAAAATTACACGATTGAACAGTAGCAAAACGTTGTGTGGAGTGACGAATCACAGTACACAATGTGGCGATCCGATGGCAGGGTGTGGGTATGGCGAATGGCCCGGTGAACGTCATCTGCCAGCGTGTGTAGTACGAACAGTGAAATTCGGAGGTGGTGTTGTTATGGTGTGTTCGTGTTTTTCTTGGGGGGGGACTTGCACCCCTTGTTGTTTTGCGTGGCACGATCACAGCGCAGATCTACATTGCTATTTTAAGCACCTTCTTGCTTCCCACTTTGAAGAGCAACTCGGGGATGGCGATTGCATATTTCAACTCGATCGAGCACCTGTACATACTGCACGGGCTGTGACGGAGTGGTTACACGACAATAACATCCCTGTAATACACTGACCTGCACAGAGTCCTGACTTGAATCCTATAGAATACCTTTTTGGAACGCCGACTTCGTGCCAGGCCTCACCGACCTACATCGATACCTCTCCTCAGTTCCGCACTCCGTGAAGAATGCGCTGCCATTCCCCAAGAAACCTTCCAGCACCTAATTGATAGTATGCCTGCGAGAGCGAACGCTGTCATCAAGGTTAAGGGTGGGCCAACACCATATTGACTTCCAGCATTACCGATGGAGGGCGCCACGAACTTGGACGTCGTTTTCAGCCAGGTGTCCCCCTCGTTGCGTAACCTATACCTATAACTGCTTACAATGTCATTACTAGGTACTCTTTTTTTGGCTAAGATGCAAAACCTGAGATTGGCAGAGACTTCACTATCTTTCTTGATTAACTGTTAATAATTTGCTGAAAACTGTATCAGTTCCTTCCTTTTGATTTACATCTTCGCTTGCAACCACGGTAAGTGATGAAAAGGATTTGTCACGCCGAATCATAGTGACAACCTTATTCATCTGAGATAAGCCATTGCTGGTGCTGGCTCAGAATAAGGTGCATTAGGTTAACACCTTTCATATGACTAGATCGTGCCTCTGCGGTCGTGATGAGGTTGCCAAACACGTAGCAGTAGATGGAATTCAGTTTCATGTGGAAAGGATGCCAAAGAAGGCGTAGTCTATATTCTCTATTCTGCCACCCGACTAACATAGCACTCATCTGCAAAGTTTCTTCATCCATGACCTAAATACAATTACAAGGTTACGGCAGCCTCTAATCTTCAAATGCCACCGATATGGATCAAAATTCTGCACATTTATATGGTAGTAATTGCGATAAAGAGCAGTACGACTTTACCTTTTGCAAACATATAGTGTGTTTTTATACTTCAAGGGTTATCCTTAATAGTTGTGTTGAAGTTTAGGAATGATTCTTCCTCTTCTTCTTCTTCCTCCTCCTCATTCTCCTCGTCCTACTCCTTTATCTCTGTCCATAGAGCTGCCATTTCAAATAACTTCGAACCTTAGTAAACCACTAATCTGGAGTTTACAATTACAATTCTTCTGTTCAGCACATTGTTTGCAAGGAGCACTATGCTCTGAATGGATGCTCAAGGGATTGTGGAGCTTAGATCATACAAAATATGCTATCTGACAATTTTACAAAAAAGGAAGTTTGTTAGTGAAATAAAATAGTATTAATGTGTGTGTAGATAATAAAAAAGCACATAGATATATTTTAAATTACTAGACAGAAAACCTAAAGTTAAACAAAAGTCAAATTGAATGCGCATATACACGTCAAAATAGGCTTGCTTTAAACAATTATTTTGTGTCAAAATCTTTTCTGGTGACTCTCTCATTTTATATATTTTGTTTATATTTTCATCCCAAGCTTTCATGATCACATGCATTATAATATTTCCTGCATATTTAAAGGTATAGCAGTTTCTATTTGCTCTTAAATGTAGCTATCGTGTTAAAAATAAACTTAATATCGAAAAATACCACATTAATTTCGTTGTATTTGGAACTAAGTGACATATTGAAACAAAGGATTAAATAAACGGTTATAGACTATGATAGAGATAGGATTATGGACTATCGCTATATTTGGGTTTTGCTTAAACAGTGTGCTTTAAGATGGAGAAAAAGAGAAGTCAAAACGAACAATAACTAATGTAAAATTAGACACTTTACATTTACACATAATCCAATAATAATAAAAACAATATTATTAGTGATTACAAGCCACGAGGAAAACGAAATACAGGCCGTCCAAGATTAAGATGGAGTTAATGGGCTTGATGCTCTAACCGGGTGGATGAAGATATAGTGGGCTTACAGCTATCAATTACAAAGTTAAATGAAGTAAGAGAAAATAAATAAAAAGGTCTAAATGTTTATAAGTAAAAGAACAGAAAACAGTTCAACTGTCATGGATTAAATTATTATTGAACAAGAATATACATTCAAGTATTTATGATTTCCATTATTGGTCTGAAATTCAAAGGCCGATAAGAAGTAAAGCTTAGAGAAATTTGCAAATGAAGCAAGCAATGAATTAAGTGTTGGCATGTTTAAAACGGCATTTCGATAAAAGGACGAGAAGAGAGAGAAAGAGAGAGACAGACACACACACAAAGACAAAAGAACAGCTACTTAATCCAGCATTAACAATTATTAAAGTATCTTGCGAAATCTGTGTTCAAGATTGCAGGTTGTATATATGAGATTTTTAAAACGCCTCTTGGAAAACTTTAGAGTTTAGAAACACGGAAGTAATAGCACAAATAGGAGAAGAGAATATAATAGAAAAAACAGAAAGCTTCCTAAACGTGTAGTTTGAGATGACAGAGGAAGTTATTAACTTGTGGCAGAAATTATTCCATCTTGTGTGGTAGATTACAGGTTACTTTTCACATCACATTCAATATTTGACAGATAAATTGGTCCGAGATATATGTTGGATATAATTTTTGTATACCGGTTAATTTAAAGCTTCGTCAGTATTCAGCAGGTCGTGCAAAAATTAGGTTTCCCTTCTCATTTGTTGCCAGTTGAGCATTCAAACGCCTTATTTTAATTACAAATAGAGATTACTTTATTCTAAAAATCTATTAAAGCCCCCATAATCTTGTTAAATGTAGTTGGATGCACAAGATGAAATTCACATGAAAGCGGAATTTCAAAATAATTAACAAAGTTGAAATAAGTTACTTTTGACACTTTTTCAACAGAAAGCTAGGATATCTTGTAAAATTGTAATGAAATACTGTGCTGAAATAATCCTATTTCTATAATGATCTATTGAATAAGAATACCAAAGAGAAAAAGACATTATTAATGCCCAGGAACAAAATTCTGGCATCTCAAATCAAGTCGGAGACTGAGTGATGAATCATAGCCAAATTTTACAATTATAAGATATCTGAGCTAAAAGCTGGCCATTTTGGATGTTTTAAATGCTTTGATGAACACAGTGTATACTTTCTAATGCAACACGACAAATCCACTTTTATGAAGAGATCAGTCCATTAGTCAAAGTGTGTTTTGTGTGATTCCGTCAGCAGATACGCTACTCACCAATAAGAAATTTATCAAAAGCAAACCATTGATGTAGATTTGAGGAGGTTATTTTATACGTAGGGCGGCGCCGTGGCCGAGTGGTTAGACCGCTCGCCTCCCACCGAGGCGGCCCGGGTTCAATCCCAGGGTCCTGCATGTGGGATTTGTGGTGGACGAAGCGGCATCTGGGCGGGTTTTCTCCGGGTTCTCCGGTTTCCCCCCGCCATTCATTCCACCAACTGCTCCATCATCATCTTTCCTTTCATCCATTTCACCCACATTTCGTTTCCTCTACTTCCTTCATCCCATACTAGGCATCGGGCTGATCCCCCATCCTGGATGTTCTGTCTGATCCATGAGTGTCTGCTCCACGACGGGCCTCTGACCCCAGGCACCCGCCTGTAAGTCCTGGGGGAGGGTGTAAGTCCTGGGGGAGGGTGTAAGTCCTACATAAGAGGAGGGTAAACAGATAATGAATGAATGAACTCGCCCACTGCATTGTGAGAATACAATTTACATAGAATCAGAGATGTCTTATTCCACTTAACTTGATGTGAATTTGACGTGAGTGTTTTTCCTAAAGCTATGCTTTGGCATTTGGCTTAGTTAAGTCTGGGTGATCAGTTAGTTGGACGTTGGCTTTGTATCCAAGGTCGCAGATTCGATCCTGGCACAGGATGATGGTGATTAAGTGCTCTGGCATTTAAAACTCCCGTGTAATAAATTAAGGCACTTTGGCGACGTTGATATGAACCCGAATTTGCGTCAGTCGTCGCGCCTCTCTATGCTTCGAAGACTGCGCCGTTGGTTTCAGTCTCAGGTTGAAGTCGAACACGGTGTAGTGGCAGATACAGGAGAAGTAATGGTAAAATTCACTGTACCTGCTTTATGTTCTCCGTCCGACGTGGCTTCATCTTGTTGCCCTGGCTGGTTGATTTAATTGTACGGTAATTCTCGCTGTTGCCCTGGCTAGTTGGTTCTCAGCGGAGATGTCTGCATGGACTTTGCTTATCAGGATTGCTAATAAGCTCGTCGATCTCAGTAGTGGTACAAGGAGCTCAGAGGTAAATTCACTACTCATTATAATGTTTGGGTAACTGCAATTTATTGTCACTTCTCACTTTAAAACACTACATAAGGTTCCTGTTCACTTATCTCATTATCTAGAACTCAAGAATCACCGATACATTGTTAATTAGTATGTGATTAGTCACATTTACACTACCGCACAAAAGAACACCATTTGCGCGCCAACTTTGTCTTACGGAGTAGCGTGGATTCCTCGTCTGTATCTACAAGTCAACTCCTTGGATTTTGGGGTAAATCTCGACTATTTAAAGACCACGATCCCCCGCTTAAAATTTTAGGATTTGATTTCTCATTGCAGGAATTTTCGCGGTTCTCTCAGCGTGGCTAAATAATATTTAATTTATATATATTCTTATTGGCTAGTTTGTATATATCACGCGATTTTTTCCCGGGCTCCTCTCGGTAATTTTCCGTTCTGTTATATTTACCTCACTCCATACTTCCGGAGCGGAGACAAAGTCATAAAACCTTACCCTAGAATAACACAAAAGATCCCGGTTTCCTCTGCACATGGGAATAGCATATTTTCTACAAACGGCAGAGTTTAAGATATTCTAAAACTAGTGACACAGGAACATTATATATACAAGAAAATATTACATTAATCAAAAATGGCTATATACATGGTGTTCACATTATACACACATATCATTTATATATCAAATTAAACACTAAATAAATTAACACATTATAAAATTAATTCGGGCACATTCTGTCTCAAGTTATTAATATAAAATTAATTACAATAATGTAATAATAATAGGTTGGTTTTAGCTCTAAAGAGTAGCCTAAATGCTCCATTGTCACTTCGCTTGAAACTGACATTTCTGCAAGACTTCAGATAGAAGACATCACTTTGCGACAAGAGAGCTGGAGGATACATTTGGGGCTACTGGTGACTTGTGAAAGGGATTCATCATCACGACGTCTTCCGAGGTCACCCCCATTTTGCCATGGCCTTTCCTTGCTAGTCTGGCAGAAACGCACGTGAAACTGAGTGTGAGCTATCCTAACTTTCAACTATAATGTACAGATACAGAATTTATGTAGGTGCCCTTTTCTTGAAAATATTCTCATTTTAATGACCTCTTTTCCTGAAAATATTCTCATTTTAATGACCTCTTTTCCTGAAAATATTCTCATTTTAATGACAGAAACAACTTTGTACTACCGAGTGGAATGGCTCAGGCGGTCTGTGGCCCGCGTTCGGGAGGTCCCGGGTTCAAATCCCGTGGGCCGACCAATCTGTCTGAGGTTTTTTCGTGGTTTTCCTCAGTCGCCAAGGTAAATACCGGATTGGATATCGACCCAAAGTTCCATCTTAAGTCTAAAACAATAGTAAAATGAAAAATAAGTGGTAATAGCGAATGCTATATCATCTACATACAATGTAAGCAGTTAGACTGGACGGCACCCTAACGCCATCTGAACGGCATGAAGCTGGGGTTACAGGGATGAGACCTTGAAGGCTAACTGTCCGCCTTTCCGTGTGAGAGCGGCGGTTAGACTGGACGGTACTCTAATGCCATCTGCACAGCATAAAGCAGGAGTTACAGGAATGAGACCTAGAAGGCTAACTGTCCACCACATATCGTTCTAAGAGATATCCACCAACAGATCCGTCGCGATATTACCAAGGAGTTAAAGCGACGTAAAATAAAATAGAAAAAAAAACTTTGTACTATTTCGGCTTAGTTATTTACGCATTTTTTTCTACAGATTGTTGAACAAAGTGCAATATGAGTCCAACAGACGCCAAGCCAATGTTTGTAACTGTACGAACAAGTTATAGAGTCGAAATGTCGCGAAGATTAGTTTTTGGATAGATTTCAGATCGCTGCATTACCTGATAACTGTCATTGGTTTCGTGATTGTGTTTTAGCATCCTTTGAGAGGTAGCTGTTTTCTACAGAAATATCACTGTTGACTTAAGATTCGAAGACTTTATGCATACACTATGTATTCTGCAACTCACCAGTCTTAGCATCATTCCACTTATATCACAGAAAACAAATAACTATTCGTTAATTTTGTAGTCTACGCTTGCATAATGCAATATCTTCAATAATTTTGTGTTAAACATAGCTGTGCTGGCACGAAACAGGGATCATTATTCTTCTAAAGGCGATAGGGTCACATACCGTAGTAATGCGTATTATGTTGACATATAGAACGTCTGGCACAAAAATTATTAGTAACAGAGTTTAATAATTCCTTGAATAAATAAGTATGAAAATTGCGTTCATAGCAAATGAACAGAAAGAAACTTTGGTAAATGATGTATAGAAGAGGTTTCCCAAAACATCTAATCAAGGCATTTAAAGGTATTTATAGAAATACGACAAACAGCATTCGTATTAGAAAGGGAAGATATACTGAGGATATCCCAATTAATCAGGATGTAGAACAAGGATTTCACCAAACTTGCCTTTAATATATATATGGAGGACATTCTAAGGAAATGGAAAAAGTCTCACCAGATGGCATAAAAATTGCCTTTAGCTCTAATATTAAAACGGCGTAATTGCGGATGATCAGGTATCAATAAACTAAAATTAAGACGATCTGCCGAAATCAATATATCAACTATAAAAAATAAGTAGTCTTTATAATCTTAAGATTTCGGAACACAAAACAAAGAAAAGTGGTTAAAAGTCACTGGGAGAAATGGTATCAGAACAAACATCATTTTAAATAATACTTCTATAGAACAAGTTAATAGCTTTAAATATTTAGGATCTGAAGTTGCCTTAAATACATAAGTGATAGCATAAATACACTTCCAATGTTTCAGCAGATATGCGGTACAATAAATAAAATAAAGGGAAAATAAGAAAAGATATCCAAATAAAGTTTTATAATGTAACAGCACTACCAGTTTTATTTTATGCATCAGAGACATGGGCTATCTTAAGTAGGGATACGAATAAGTTACGAGGGCTGATCAATAAAGACTTAGACTGATTTTTTTACAGATATTTATTACTCCATTTCAATGTTGACATGGTCTTTTTCAAAGTAGTTCCCTCCTAACTGAATGCACTTTGCGACAGACCTCCTCGTGGCGTCGTCTTCCTTCCTTCTTGGAGCTGTTGATGGCTGGTTCCTGGAATTCAAGCCTAGCACACTTGTGTGTTGCCCTATTTCTAGACTCTTTTCAGGGTGTGGTAACGGTAGACGAAATGAAACTCCATATGACTCGAACTTTAATTTATTGCATTGTAATGATACTGTTTTGTATCGCCGCTAGCCGTGTTTGAAAACCTGTATGTACTGCAAAGGGGCCTATCTTCAACAATTTACCTCCCCAAGCTAGCTATGTCTCCTATATCTTACTTCACACGCATCGCCACAAATATGGCGTGAATCGTTATCTCTTCTTAAGGACCAGATGCAAAACGAATAGACGCGTGAGTTCTGCACGTGTGCGCTTTTATACCCGCTTGGGGGGACGCTAAGTTCGCCTAGCTCTTTTCTAATCTATTCTGTTATTGGTCCTCCCCTAAGCGTGCTATGAGAACATTTGCCTCCAAATCTGCAGTCTTGACAAGTTTGGGATTTCCAAGGTGTCAAAATCTCTCTCCCTCTCTTTCCATCTTATTGCTATCTCTCTCCGTGCCTGTGACTGTTTAGCTGAGTTGCCAGCTCTAAACCCCTTCTACCTGCCTGTTTGTCTTCTCACGGCTAGCTAGCTTCACATTTTACATATATGTTACAATCTTAGCTTATTCCTATTACATTTGTGTTCCCTATATATCATAGTTCCCGCTATAACTTTTTATATCATCTCTGCCAGTCCTCGAAGACATGGTGCAGGTCATTCTTTGTCAGGTCTTTGAGAATCGCCTCACTTTTCTTTAGCACTGCTTCAGTGCTCTCAAATCGAATGCCCCGGAGCTTTACCTTTAGTAATGGGAATAAAAAGAAATCACAGGGGGTAAGACCGGAGCTTTAAGGCGGATGCGGCACACAGTTAATGTTGAATTTAGCCAAAAATTCCTGGACTTGATTTGCGACGTGAGGCCGCGCGTTGTCGTGATGAAGTCGTCACCCATTCCGATGATGTTCTGGACGTTTCCTTGTAATGTGCTTCCTCAGTGTAGCCAATACTGACGTGTAGTAGCTGCTGTAACAGTAGTGTGAGGGGTAACTGCATGCTGGTAAATCATTCCATTCCGAAACACCAGGCCCACCTGGCTTAGCACAGAGGACTCGCCCTTCTTTGAAGTCCTTGAACCACCTAAACACCGTTGCACGAAGTAGTGCATCTTCACCGTATGCTTGCTTCAGCTTTTCGAAAGTTTCAAGGCTGTATGATTTAAACGAAAATAAAATTTTATTGCGCTGTATTGCTCCTCTCGTGTCAACTCCATTTTGTTGTATGTGAAATTCAAGTAGGGTCAACAATATACAGCATTACTACCAACCTACCGTTACCAGAGTGCTGTCGCTTATGGACATTATACATGAAACCCTGCTCTTTTCAAGTATTCGTGGTAGAGACATAAAACTATCAAGGAAACTACAGAAAAAATCAGTCTCAGTCTTTATTGATCAGCCCTCGTACAAGCATCGGAAATGAAGTTTCTAAGATCAGTTGTACTACAATGGATAGAATTGGGAATGAAGATATAAGAAGGGAACTAGATGTAGTGTTACTGGAAGAAGGAATACAAAATTTTAGGAAGAAATGGAAGAAAATATCTGGAAAGAATAGATTATAACCGTATACTTAATAAAATATTAATATGTAGACCAAAAGGAAAATGAGGCCAGGGGAGACCGAGGAAGCGCTGAGAAGTATCTTTGTGAAACCAGAACAGGCTTAAAGCGTAATCCTTGAAACGAAGAAGAAGAAGCAGCAAATCACAGAGGAAGATTTTCGAGAAGATAACTTTTAGCGATAAGCCCACACTTGCGTTTGGGTGCGTTTGTATGTGTGTGGGTGCGTGGATGGGTGTGTTAAATGTGTTAGACATAATTATCGCATATGGAGATTGGAAAATTATATTGAGTTGACATAAATTTCTTTACAAATAGGTGAAAATTTGGGCCAAAGTCAGGCCATACTATGATACTCCAGAGAAGGACTTGTAGAATTTGTGTTCTCGTAAATGCTACTGCAACCGTGTCTCCGGAATACCAGAAAACACATGCAAAGAACTCGAGTGTCATTTGAATGTCCGTCTTCCTAAAAGAGGTGCACACATAGAGGTTTATTGATAATCATCTCAAATTTGGAAGTCCGCCTGTATTTGCTGCAAATGGAAAATTTGCTTGTATTATTTAGAATGCTTTTTATCACATATAACTTTCCAAAAATTACAACAAAGAAATGTTTACTGTGCGAACTTTTGTATTACATACAGTAACACAACGGAGATAAGTAAAGGTCCCTTTTTACTTTCTTTACTTTCTACCTGTAGTAGGTATGAGGGATTATTGTGTTGCACCCGGATTTCGATTTCGAGATTTCATCCGAAATAAATGTTTTGAGGCCCCCTAAATAAATAAAAAAAGTGTTTTTAGTAAAAGTGTGTGTATGTGTCTGTGAACGGCACAACACAAAAACGAAATGTCGGATAAATACCAAACTTGCTATTTAATTTCAGTATCTTCCAAAGATGTGACATGAAGATTAAAAATAAAAACTAACTTATACATGGAAATGTTTTCGAAACCTTTTATTTTCTCAAATGGCTCAAACGATTTTGATTAAAATGCTACATCGTTAAGACATTAACATAATAATGAAATATATATCTTGAATTTTCTGGGAATTGCGTGTGAAGTCCTCTTCATTTGGGAGGAATTTTATATAATTTTGTATAACTGTTAAACAATAAGTGATAGACAAAACTTACTACACAAAAAATGTACATCTGTTTCAAACTCAGTTTATTTGAAGTAACGTTTTGTGTAGTATAACCATTTCCGACATATGCTTTATTATTTATTTGAATGTTTCGTTTTTAATAGTACTTTTTGCTATTCAGTTGTTATGGAGAGTATATGATATTTCAAGGCCAGCACATAGTGACATATGACTATCGATTTTGTTTTCTGTAACCACCTTGTACCTACAATGAAAAGCGTAATGAAACGATTTCTTCTGGAAAGGTTTATCTCGATTAACAGGTAGTAGCGAGAGACCCAATGAACTATGAACCAGCTGCGCGATGTTTTTTCTACTGGGCGTGTGGGCAGGTGTTTCCCGCTACCGCTGCAATCAAAACGCAGCGCGTCTATATGTATGATTTGCATGTGTTAACGCAGTCGGCTCAAGTGCAAATACAATTTGCAGAACGATTTCCAGACAACAATCCATAACCTGTATAATAAATTTCTGGCCACATGTAGTGTTCAGTTTTAGAAATCTAACTGAGAGCGCAGTATTCTTACCAAGAAACATTAGAAGACATAGGCCATCGTTTGTAGACTTCCTCCTAAAGTTTAGGTGTCTCACAACAGGTAAGCATTTCGTATGGCTCTGTGCAAAGAGCTGCTAAATGTTTACTTTCTCTACTACGTATAGTAAGTAGGGGAAGTATTGTATTCCACCCAAAAATTCGATACCGAGATTTCACCGGAAATACATTTTTGAGACCCCCTAAATCCAAAAAAAGCATTTTTGGAAACATGTCCGTGTGTGTGTCTGTGTGTGTGTCTGTGAACAGCATAACTCAGAAACGAACAGTCGGATAAACACCAAACTTGGTATTTAGGTTCAGTATCTTTCAGAGATGCGACACGAAGATTTGCAAGAAAATCCCCCCACACCAGACTACCCTTTACATGGAACATTTTTCGAAAATTCTAATTTTCACAAAAATGGCTCTAACGATTTTGATTAAAGTATCATATATTTAAGATATTGTCATGACAAATGAAATGTACACCTTGAATTTTCTGGGAATGTCTCCAAAAGTATTCTTCATTGTGAACGACTTTTGCATAACTGGTAAACTATAAGAGAGAGACAAACTTTTACTACACAAAAAATGTAGATCGCGTTAAAATACCCAATTTATGTCATATACATTTTTTTTGTTGAGTGAACAGTTTTCGAGATATAGCTTGTTATTCCCTTAAATTTTCCAATACTTATAGTTTTTCTCAAATTCGTTATTCATGTTTTTATTGTCCTGGACATGCAAAGAGAATGGAATACTCGACATAGCAACCAGCTCTTAAAATATTTGACTATTGCTTAAAGCCTACCAATTCCCCTTACATATACAAGAAAATTAGCAATAAGATTAACATCTCGATATCTCGATTAACATGAAGCATATGGAGAATAAGCGTTTGTTAAAATAGTTTGTACAAGATTAGAGAAACTCATGTGAGTGTAACACATCAGACTTTTTTAAGTTAAAAACCATATAAAATAACTGTGGCACATGCTCTTCAACCAGATGACCCTGTATGTAGGCGCACAATTTGTGAGGAGTCTCAACAATGTATACAACAGCGAACTAGACCCATGTTTAATATTTTTTCACGGACAAGGCCTGGTTCCACCTTCAGATATATTGAGTAGATAAAATAATCATTATTGGAGTTCTGACAAACCTAATACTGTTCATGAAGTACCCCTCTATGACGAAAAAAATTGTGTGTGGTGCGCATGAGCGAAGAATGAATTATAGGGCTTATTATTTTTTTTTCGCTTCAGCAGTTGACGGCCCTACATACGTGAGTACAATTATGTCCCCCCCCCCTTTTTAGAGAACTCACAGACAGGAAGCGTGCTTTTGCCTTCTTTCAAAAAGACTGCCACAGTCCATACAGCCAATATTTCGATGAGAACAATTGAATGTGTGTTTGAGGAGGGCAGAATTATTAGCAGAGATTGTTGCCTCCTTGGTCCCCCGACCTAACTCCCTGCGATTTTTATCTCTGAGGTAAATTAAAACATGAAGTACATAAGACAAACCCATACATCGGAAGAATTGAAACAAAATATCCACCAGGAAATTGCGAGCGAGTGATAGTTTCTTAACGAGGTGTCAAAAATGTATAGGTAACGGTGGCCAGTTCAGCACCTCCATTCTCAACGTTGGTAAGTAAAGCCTTTAAATTTAGTCAAGGAAACTGATGTATGGTTACATCAGCGCCAGTCTAAGATAGCCGCAGACGGCAACGCAATTGCGAACTGGAAAACCACCGCGCAGCCGTTTCATAGTTCATTGGGTCTCCCTGTAGATAGGAAAGTAAGCTTTATTAGGAACAGTTTACAGTAGTTATATAAAAATAAACGATAATGGGTAGAATCATGTGAATATAACAAATCAGATCTATAATCAAGAACTGAATTGTACAAGCATCAATGTAGTGTTGAGCTTGAAAGATATATTGAACATGAAAAATCTGATGTGTTACACTCACACGACTTTCTCTACTCTTGTACAAAGTATTTTTACAAAAGCTTATTCTCCATATGCTTCATGTTAATCGAGATGTTAATGTTATTGCTAATTTTCTTGTAGATGCAAGGGGAATATGGCAGGCTTTAAGCGATATTCAAATATTTTAAGCAGGGGGGTCTCTTCCTGCTCCGTTTTCGCTTGTACTGGTTTCGGTCCGCCTGCTGCATGACGTCATCGAGAGTGAAGTTTTAGCTAGCCAGTATTCTGCACCGTACTTTTCGGCATGAAAGTTCGGATAATATTCTCGTTATACGATCTGTTTCGACCCTATACTATTTGAAACAAAATCGCATCTATAACTAGACTTAGTCTTGGAAATAATAAACACAAACCTGTGTTTTTACAGCTAAATACCCAACTGGCGCCAATTTCATTTCTCCTTGAAATATTCACTAAAAAGCTGTCGATATAATGAAATTTGGTCTTGAGGGATGACTTACAGCATATATGTTATTCAAAGAAAGAGAGATATGTAGATATAAAGCAGATATTTGTTATATTAAAGTTGTTCAGAAGCTCTAAGTTGCAAGCTTTAAAACCATTTTCTTAGTTTATGCTATTGCTTGACTTTAATTATACTATGTTAAAGAAAACCAATAACACATTATTCGGCCAATTTTAGCAACGAAAATAAAATACGTTTTACTCTATATAAAATTCAACGTTATACGCTATCGGGTCTTAAACTTTGATTCGAAATTAAATTGTATTGTTTGTTTATGGATTGTGAAAAACGCAGCTTAATGAGAGAAACTGTATGTTGATCGTGCTATTATGTAATATGATTTAAACATAGCAGCTTTAAAAGTCATGATAGCTGAAAACTTGATATATGTGCATTTTTTTCGAGACTTTTTTTTTCGCATCTAGGTAAAACATGAATAATCGACTTATGCATATGAAACTGTGCCCACATGCTGAAAAACAGTTATCTGCACAGCAAGTCTCGCAAATATCCTCCAATTTTCAAATAAACCGAATTTACAGAGTAGTGCAAATTCGAATGATGTGTTCAGAATTTGGATATTTTGGCTTCATTATTTAGGCTGAGAATGTGCTTATATAAACCTAGTTTCTTAATTATTTCTAGTATAAAGTTGTTTTAATTTTTTCATTAATGAACAATTAATTGTACATAGTTCCCATTTGATCCTTCCTACTTGAAAGCGTAAGAAAAAAGGATGCGTCTAGCCTTAATATTTTGGAGATATTAATTTTAGAACAACCTTTCCTGTATGCTTTAGTATACGCTCGCAACCAATACCCTTAAAAGCACACAAATGTAATGCTTTCACCCACGGGAAAGTGGGTGTTGTTAAAAGGAGGTGTATTAGTGTATTGCACTGGCGATCATTGAAACATATTACACTGATCTTTTTAAAAGGAGGTAGATCTAAGGAACTTGCCAATTGTAATTAGGTGCCTATATTATTTAGTATTTATGCAAGGAAAGTGCAATAACTTACTCGTATATTAGTTTTCGTTATTTTGTATAAAACATGGACACATTTCACGCCAAACTGGCAGGAGAGGCTTTACGAAACAAATCAATATTATATGAGCAAATACAGGGGAGATGAACGTAAATACATGAGAGGAAACAAGGTCAGAGCGGTGTTTTATAAGCAGGGCGCGGATTTTGATGACTAATTTTTTTTTAAAATGACTTTGTAATTACAAAAAATTATCTAAAATGAGATTTATTTGATTTACTAAAATTAGTGTACAGAAAGTTATAAATTAATTTATATATTTACATAACTCCTATACAAGAAGAAAAAATAAGTAAAAGAGCAGTGAAAATGTTCTTGTTCAAAGAATCTGAAAAGAAAAGAACATTTTCTTGCTTTCCTTTTCAGATTCTTCAAAAAAGTAAGAACATTATTTTCTTTGCTTTTCAGATTCTCCAAACAAGAACATAGAACAAATATATTTTCAATTAATTTTCTAACTTATTGTGTTTTTAAACAGGTCTTACAAAAGTATAGCATTAACTCCTTTGAGGACTCAGAATATGCAATGTTTATTGGGAATGAAGAGGATTTCACAGTCCATGTAATATATAAATAAGAGCAATACGCACTTATTAAGCAAAAAAGGGAAAACTGACCTTCTCATCCCTAATATTCTTAATATTGGACCCATGATAAGGATTTATGTACACTTAATCAATACCTTTATTGCAAGAATTAAAAGATGGCATGTCATCAGAATCCGGATCATGCTTATATGATACTTGGTCTTCAAATAGCTTCTGCTCACAATAATTACTGTTTAATACGCATTCCTGAGGAATATAAAGAACTTCCTTTTTGGCAGGTAGGCCGACTCATAAGTCTGCACATGTAAATAAATGTAATGCGGGCCAAAGGTATTCTTCCCTGAAAATGGCAAGCTTTTCCAGGTATATAATCCTTTACAGAACCACAGTGGACGGAAAAAGGTTGTTAAACTTTGGCTGTAAGAGCAAACAGCATTTCCTTTGAAATAATTATGCCGCTCAACTGCTAAAAGGCAACAGATATTAATCTGAGCTTCTCTTCGCTTTAAAAGTCACGTACAAGTGCAATAAATCAAGATGTACTCATATATCGGAAGGGAATATATGCTTCTGGCTTTATTTTGAAAGTATAATATATTTTTAGCTGTTAACAACAGATGTACGAAAGTGCATTGTTCCTTATCACTCAGTCATATATCCCCCCACTTCAACAAATAAGTTGCAAACACATATTTAAACTAGAATCTTGAATATAGATTCAGTTTTCTCTGCTTTGGTGAAGTGTTTAAGTCGGTGTGCAATGAGTGAGAACGTTAAGAGTAGAATATATTGGTAGCACAATACCGTAATTACGGTTTTAAAACGGTTGGTGTGAATTATCACACATTTCCAAAAAATGAGCAATTAAAGCGCGTGTGGGTGTCTCGCTGTAAGCGTACTGACAAATTTAACGCTGATAATTCACGTGTATGTTCAGTGCACTTTCTTCCTAGTGACTATAAACGGGATTTGAAGAGTGAACTTTTAGGTTTGCCGGTTAAGAAAATTCTGCTCCCAGATGCAGTTCCGTAGCAGTTCATTCCCAATTGGCATGGATATGCACTTAGTGAAGGTCCAAGTACAAGTGGAATGTTGCAGGCATGTCTTTTTCATTTTTAAATCCTGTAACAGAATAATGTATTCCGGAATTATTGTTTTCATTTCTTACGGTAAAAAAAACACACCAGCATATCCTTTAGCGATTCCTTTAGAGTAGTTGTAAATTTTCCTTTAGTACTAAAGTAATGTATGCTTGAATCTCTTGTAGCGCCTACAGTTTACGTTGAAGTACTGGATGTGTTCCAGTAGTTTTGTTTATACGTAAATATATTACTAATGTAATGCAGTTTCCATTCGTTTTGCTTTATGGTTAGCCGACAATGTTTCTAAAAAGCTCTTAAATAGTATACCTTTAAAAAAACTGGAAGAACGTGCTAATAATAAACAATTGGGAGTTAATCGGGAGGAATTTAGTGTGTTCTCTGCGCTGTGTATTTATTCCGCGCGCTCGTCTTCACTCTCACTTACGTCACAGGCGGGCAGCCAATGGCAGCTCCCACCCCGAAGTGGCTCACCTTAGTTATCTAGCCACATTGTATTTTAAGAGCTGGTTGTTATGTGTCGAATTCCATTCTCTTTGTATGTCCAGGACATAAAAAAATGAATAACGAATTCCAATTTGTGACAAAGTATTGGAAAATTTAAGGGAATAACAAGCAATATCTCGAAAATGGTTCACTTAACAAAAAAATGTATATGATATAAATTGTGTATTTTAACGCGATCTACATTTTTTGTGTAGTAAAATTTTGTCTATCTCTTATGGTTTACCATTATGCAAAAGCCGTTCACAATGAACAATACTTTTGGATACATTCCCAGAAAATTCGAGATATACATTTCATTTGTCATAAAAATATCTTAAACATATGATATTTTAATCAAAATCGTTAGAGCCATTTTTGAGAAAATTAAAAATTTTGGAAAATGTTCCATGTAAAGGGTAATTTGGGGTGAGGGGATTTTCTTGAAAGCCTTCCTGTCGTATCTCTGGAAGATACTGAACCTAACTACCAAGTTTGGTGTTTACGACTGTTCGTTTCTGAGTTATGCTGTTCACAGACACACATACACACACAAACACACACACATACAGACACACACACGAAAATGTTTCCAAAAATGCTGTTTTTGGATTCAGGGGTCTCAAAACATATATTTCCGGTGAAATCTCGGTATCGAATTTTTGGGTGGAATACAATACTTCCCCTACTTACTATACGTAGTAGAGAAAGTAAAAAGTGTTGAACATGAAACCTGTCCTTGGTATGCTACTCAGCGGTAATCTTAAGGCAAGCTAAATGCAGTTAAATAAATAAGTTCAAAAAAAATCGCTGTGTCAGCATCCGTTCAATCATCTGTGCTGAGAGGCATATAGCACATGCAATTTCACGGAACTGGTGAGGAGGGTCAAGAGAACCACTGAAAGGTGGAGTTGTACATAGTATAGTGTTGTTCTGAGCGTGGCATAGTGATCCAATTACACTAGTTTGCATGATATCGAATGACTGAAAACTAATAAGTTATTCTGACTCACTTTCATATGCTGATTTCAGAACTGCTTTTACTTTTTTTTCTATCACGTACAGCTTTTTCACAATCTCTCTTCAAAAACATAGAGATATAAAGATATTGCTTCCGCCACTACACATAAAATTGGGCTTGATGAAGCAATTTGTAAGGGCTCTACCACAGGATAGACCCTGCTTCAAGTACCTTTCCAAGAAATTTCCCTTCATTACACAAGACAAATTAAAGGCTGGAATTTTTGTTGGTCCTCAAATAAAGAAATTGATGAAGGATGAAGATTTTGAGAAGACAATGAATGAGAGAGAAATAGAAGCATGGACCGCCTTCCGATCAGTTACTGAAAACTTCTTAGGCAATAACAAAGATCCTAATTACAAGGTCATTGTCGAAACAGTGTTGAAAAAGTTCCAGAAGATGGGTTGTAACATGAGTATAAAGATGCATTTTTTGCATTCACATATCGACTACATTCCAGAAAATCTGAGACATTATAGTGAAGAGCAGGGTGAACGTTTAAGGAAATGGAGAGGAGGTACCAGGGGAGATGGAATGAAACTATGATGGCCGACTACTGTTGGATGTTGAGGCGGGACAGTCATCTTCAAGGATCTGCAAAGAAGAGAAAGAGAAAGTTTGAAAAAAATTAAATGAAACACTTTGGCTTCTTGTTTTGTTAAAATGTAGTCAAAATAAATTAGGGGAGTTCTTGAGAGTATTCTTAAAATGTTTCTTGAATAAAAACTTACATTGTGTGAAATGATATTTGAATACTTTTCTACGTAATTAGTAAAATTTACTTTGTGTAAAAACCTGACGTGATAGAAAAAAAAACGGAAGTTGTTTCTGGAATCAGCATAAAAACATGATTCAAGAACACATACTTTTAAGAAATCATCTACAAAAAGTTTGGAAATGCGGACTAGAGTAATCAATTAATGTAACTGTTTTGAATTTACTGAACCAACTGAATCGAGTATGTCAAACAGAATCGCACATGTAAAAACCGCTCTGTAAAATATGTCTAATGTCAGGGGGGGCAGATAATGTCCTTTGAAGCAAAAGAAGTGCTGACAGCTGTTGCCGTCTGAGAAACGGCTATAGGAATTTGAAGGCTATTTGTATCTTAAGTCTAAAGAAGGACCATTAAGCCTTGGAATGGGAATGAATGAACAAATTAAAACACTGCATAAAACGGTTCAAGAGTAGCTATCCAGATACTTAGGTACTAGTCAAATGGTACTATGTAAATGTTTAAAGTTGAGTTTTCGAGCTGGAAAATATCTAGTTTGTCCAGGTTTGCTCTGCCTAGCTATCCGGAGGACCTATGTCGAATCTTAGTTGCAGAGAGCTTCCTTGGTGAGGTCGTCCGGAGTTTTCCTGTATCCTAAGAGCAACTGCTGTTAACTCTGAGGTCTCTTGGACGGAACTCATTTTAAGACTCATTAACCATCGCTTCATTAATGGTTTTTTTAAGCTGAGATTACATAAGGCACCTCAAACACCTGATTTCCCTCCCATTTGAGGAATATTATTGTAGACTAAGAATATTTTCAGGATTTTATTGTTATAAAATATAATTATGGGGGGTACAAACATTTAAACATCCTATAAACCACTCTGCCAGCTGTGACGATTCTTACACTGTTGCAGTCCTTTCTCAGTTCCCGTATTGTAACGGTATAAACATAAATGTGTTTAAATGTGTTATAATTCTTGAATCAGAAGCACCATCTCATATTGGAATTTCAAATGGGTTTCGAACAGCTGTTGTGTTCCTTTATTGCGAATGTAGCTGCAGTGTGTCACAGCATTTTACATTTAAGATATACAACAGGGATTAATGAAAGTAAATACAAATACACCTGAGCAGCTGGTTTGAGAATAAAGGTCTTTGGCTTAGAGAAAATTAAAGATTTCTATAAGCTTTGTCAGCCATTATATAAAGCGTCTCAATGGATATGTCACGCTTAAATAAGCTATAATCTTGCATGCATAAGTGCTTTAAAACTCAGTATATTCAGTGGTTCCTGGAGGAAGGCAAATTTTCATCGCTTCAGTGGTTTTCACATAGGGGAAAGGTCCCTAATTTGAACCGCCTCTTAAATTGAACCGCTCCGATATTTTCCAAACTTAGACAGATAGCACCATAATCCTAGCAGAAGGATAACGTATACCGCTATGAATGCTTGGAGTTGTTGACTTTGCATTCTGAGCTGTGGTTTCAATTGTATGAAGTGTTGTGTGTTTTTGGTGCTTCAGAAGTAATATTTGACTGATCTAGCTAAGCTTATACGATCAATTAGATAAGTTTGAGATGATCTATATATATATATATTACATGTTATGAAGTGTTTATTTAACAACAATATTCATGCAAACGTTTTTTCAAGCAGCGTCTCTCCTTGTCATATAGATGCTAAAGCTTCCAAAATGGCGTGGCTCGTAAATTGAACCACTGTTTGAACCCTATATTGAACTGGTCCAGTTTAGGAAACCTATTGAAGTTCTAGGATTGCTCAACTGCGAATAGTAATATCGTGTGAATAAATGTCCATATAATATGCTAAGTTAAAAAAATCATGTTAAAAACAGTGGATGACATGAATATGTGAATTGTTTGAAATGGACATGATCCAGTGTATGAGTTGTAGCATATGGCTTCACCAAAAGTATGCAAAAGTTAGTTTCAAGAAGAAAGTGGTTTTTTGTGAAGACTGTGTATAATTGGACTCTTTTATATGAGGGTAAAAATTAGTAATAACTCTATATTTGCAAATAATACCTATTCTAAAAATCAAGTGATTGCTATTATATAAAAATTCAAAATGTTCAAGGAAATTGCTCTTCTTATCACAATTTTGGACACTACTTTTATTGCTGATAACATATTTGTTTTTAATGTAAAATAAAATATGTGTATTTTGTATTACTAAAAATACTTTTATACTTAGAAGTATGTGGTTCATTTTAAAACACGGGTGGTTCAATTTAAGGACCACGTTCCTAATTTGAACCGATTTACACCATCTCACTGTTTAAATGTTATTTAATTGATAATTTTATTAATTTTAAATTTGTTGAGGATATTTATAGCACAAGGATTTGTCACTTTAACGCTTGTGTTTCTGAAAATTTTGATTTGAAGTTATAATTATTATTTACTATTTAGGCTCAAATGGTTCAATATAGGAACCTTTCCCCTACTTTAAGTCCCAAAAAATGCATTATGCCAACTGCCGCGAGAGCTCAGATACTTGGTGATACACGAGAGACCAGCAAAGCTTGTAAAACAGAAATACATGAGCTTAAACATCTTGATCAAAGCAAGCATTTATTATACTACAGTTATTTTCTCAACTCTATAAGAAGTTTCTAGAAACATAAAAACAATTTGGTTTAACAAAGAAGTTTGATTTTATCCCGTTGGCTAAGTTATTTTCTCAGAAAATCATCATGAGACCTAATTTAGACCAGAAAAAAGTAGAACGAGGTGTACAACATCCAGTCACAGGATCGTTTTGTCTTTGAAACACTGTAACCACTTATGTACGTTTTTAAGAGCATCTTGTGGACTAATGGAGGAGCCAGACGACAGAACATTTAAGAAAACATTTTCAGAAGAATGAATCACGTCCCACACTTCTAATAAATCAATGGTACACATCCTCTCCTCTAAAGTTTTGTGGGTTCTAGTGTCACCAGGTCTGATATCAGCAGATACTTTTCCATGGGACTCTCTTAGTGAAAGAACTTACAGAAAGAGCTTAAATAATCGACTTGGGTGGCCGAGCTTGTTAAAGCACAGACTCGTACGCGGGAGATCCGCGGCTCAAGTCCAGTTATGACCGTCCTCACTGACCAGGTTTCTCCAGGTTTTTCTCAGTCCTCATAACTGGCAAATGCCGGGGAGGTATATACCTTAAGCTTAGGTATGGAACATTCTTTTACCCAATTTTCTTTCTGAAACTTAAAAGAAAGTTTCCATGTCATATATCATCAGTGTCCACCGCCTGTGGTGCCATATACAGTAAGCACGTGAGTTAAACATTACAAGAATAAAAAATATGATGTGTTACACTCACATGACTTTCTCTACTCTTGTAAAAACTATTTTTACAAACCGTTATTCTCCATATGCTTCATGTTAATCGAGATATCGAGATGTTAATCTTAGTGCTAATTTTCTTGTAGATGCAAGGGGAATTGGTAGGCTTTAAGCTATAGTCAAATATTTTAAGAGCTGGTTGCTATGTCGAGTATTCCATTCTCTTTGCATTACCATGACAAAAAAAAATGAATAACAAATTCACATTTGAGAAAAAGTAAAGTATTGGAAAATATAAGGGAATAACAAGCAATATTTTGAAAATAGTTCACTCAACAAAAAAAATGTATATGACATAAAATGTGTATTTTAACGCGATCTACATTTTTTGGGCAGTAAAATTTTGTCTATCTCTTATGGTTTACCAGTTATGCAAAAGTCGTTCACAATGAAGAATACTTTTGGAGACATTTCCAGAAAATTCGAGATATACATTTCATTTTTCATGAAAATATCTTAAGCATATGATATTTTAATCAAAATCATTAGAGACATTTTTGAGAAAATTAAAATTTTCGAAAAAATTTTCCATGAAAAGGGTACTCTGGGGTGGGGGGATTTTCTTGGAAACCTTCTTCTCTGGAAGATACTGTACCTAAATACCAAGTTTGGTGTTTATACTGTTCGTTTCTGAGTTATGCTGTTCACAGACACACACGGACATGTTTCCAAAAATGCTGTTTTTATTCAGTGGGTCTCAAAACATATATTTCCGTTGAAATCTCGGTATCGAATTTTTGGGTGGAATACAATACTTCCTCTACTTACTATACGTAGTAGAGAAAGTAAAAATACCTAAATAAACAATATCGACGTAGACATGTTGAGGCGTATGTTAATCAGAGTGTGTAACAGGCAACAACGTCTCTTAGGACGAGGGGTGGGTCTTCTAGAAAACCTCGTATTTCTAGGTTATTTTTTCCATACACAATCTCTTATTTACATAATTACATCAGTAGTTTATTACTTAGTCCAACAACAGAACCGCTTAAAACGTGGGATATCACAGTAAAACACTCCTATTAATTATTTCAATTCTGCACGGGATATTTCAGCATGTCAAGAGTAGAATACAAAACAGAATAATAGAATATTAGAGACCGCCGAGAGGCACGACACAGATTGCTCAATGCAGCAATAAACCAAGAAAGAGGGGTGACGTGAGAGACAATAAAAGTAGTTACACACAGTGGTGAAAGTGAAATCACAGGAAAGTAAATCGCCCGTGTGAGAAGGGTCGTAAATATAACAGACAAAATAACATTTTACAGAAGACGGTCCTCATGGAACCACCTGGAGATTTCTCAATCACGAAATCAGTGGATGATTAATGCTTTCCATTAATGTGAAACATTGAGCGTGAACTTTGTACGTTTCTGATTCAAATGCTTCCAAAACCAAGCAATAGCGACATTGGTAACGGATTAAGGAATTTATACGTCAGAAGAAAAAGTCTAAAGGAACCCATGATAAATTACGGCAATCAGGGGGCATGTTCGACAAAGCAAGCATTTGGAATTCAGAACATTTACGAGAGAAACTTACTCCTTCCAGTAAATTATTCGAATACGTTTTAGTTGTCAGTATTCAGAGGTGTTGCTGGACAGAGAAGTAGAAGGAAAAGCAGCGGCTAGCTAATATTGTAACTCGATACTGAATTTGTGATAACATTTCAAAAGAAAGCTTTTTAAAAGCGTTTCAAGGAAAAAATCCACAGACATAGTAGAGCAGGATTCAATGCGGTTTTACATTTCTGTTCATTTAAATACCCAAGCGCCTGTGGCGAAGTATTGTATTCCACCGAAAAATTCGATACCGAGATTTCAGCGGAAATATGTTTTGAGTCCCCTGAATTAAAAAAAACGCATTTTTGGAAACATGTCCCTGTGTGTGTCGGTCTGTGAACAGCATACCTCAGAAACGAACAGTTGAATAAATACCAAACTTGGTATTTAGGTTCAGTATCTTCCAGAGATGCGACACGAAGGTTTTCAAGAAAATCCTCCTACCCCAGATTACCCTTTACATGGAACATTTTTCGAAAATTTTAATTTTCTCAAAAACGGCTTTAACGATTTTGATTAAAATATCATATGTTTAAGATAATGTCATGAGAAATGAAATGTATATCTCGAATTTTCTGGGAATGTCTCCAAAAGTATTCTTCATTGTGAACGACTTTTGCATAACTGGTAAACCATAAGAGATAGACAAAATTTTACTACACAAAGATGTAGATCGCGTTAAAATACACAATTTATATCGTATACATTTTTGTTGTTGAGTGAACCATTTTCGAGATATTGCTTGTTATTCCTTAAATTTTTCAATACTTATACGTTGTCTCAAATGGGGGTTAGTTATTCATTTTTTTGTCCTGGTAATGCAAAGAGAATAGAATAATTCACATAGCAACCAGCTCTTAAAATATTTGACTATCGCTTAAAGCCTACCAATTCTCCTTGTATCTATAAGAAAATTAGCAATAAGATTATCTCTAATCTTAACATGAAGCATATGGAGAATAAGCGTTTGTAAAAATAGTTTGTACAAGAGTATGGAAACTCATGTGAGTGTAACACATCAGATTTTTCCACTTTACACTCCTCCCCATACTACAGTTTTTGTTTAATTTCTTTTCCAATTTCGCATACCGTCTTTGAAGTTTGATGAAGAGCTTTATTTATATCAAGCATAGTTTTGAATTTAGGATTTTCATAATTTAATACATGATTGATTTTTAGACAGTTACAATTGTTATGCACTTTATTTAAAGTTTTAATGCTACACAAA
This sequence comes from Deroplatys truncata, assembly GCA_030765065.1. Lineage (NCBI taxonomy): Eukaryota > Metazoa > Arthropoda > Insecta > Mantodea > Mantidae > Deroplatys > Deroplatys truncata. Next base: position 216,378,583 of record CM060978.1, read on the forward strand.
ATTGAATCTTTGTTATATTCGCGGAATAATATGCAAAATTAAAGCGTTTAGACTTTCCAAATTTTCGCCACGTCGGCATTTCATATTCCATTCGATTGTCATGCTTTGAAAATAGTTTTCTCGGAAAGTTAGATACATAGGAGCATGGAAACTAATTTTATCTACAATTCTTTTGAGCAAATATGTAATAAAATTTCAGCTATATGGATTGAAATTTGTAGAAATTAAGAATTAACAATACCGAGTACCTTTAAAGATGTTATTGCAATGTGTAAACAATACTGGTAAAGTATAAAACTAATAGTGCAGTAGATTCAATAAATTACACGAATAGTTTCAAACTATAGAGCATCTATACTATTGTATCAAATGTACTCCTTGCTGCTTAATCCTTCACCTAGGCTAGAGAAGGTGTATGTTGCTTTCGAATGTATTTAATAGTTCTGTAGGTAGTTTAATACTTTTAATTATTGTATTGACATGCTCTCATTAGGGGTGTCAACGTTTTATGGGTGTTAATTGTGTACATTTATATGCTCGTTAAAGAGCACTACAAAATCCTGTTTCGTCTTTGGCCCGGACTCGGAAGTCTGGGTTCAAATCACATGGGCCGGCCTATCTGACTGGTATTTTTACTTTCTCTACTACGTATAGTAAGTAGGGGAAGTATTGTATTCCACCCAAACATTCTATACCGAGATTTCACCGGAAATATATGTTTTGAGGCCCCCTGAATCCAAAAAAAAGCATTTTTGGAAACATGTCCGTGTGTGTGTCTGTGTGTGTGCCTGTGTGTCTGTCTGTGAACAGCATAACTCAGAAACGAACAGTCGGATAAACACCAAACTTGGTATTTACGTTCACTATCTTCCAGAGATGCGACACGAAGGTTTTCAAGAAAATCCCCCTATCCCAGATTACCCTTTACATGGAACATTTTTCGAAAATTTTAATTTTCTCAAAAACGGCTCCAACGACTTTGATTAAAATATCATATGTTTAAGATATTTTTATGACAAATAAAATGTATATCTTGAATTTTCTGGGAATGTCTCCAAAAGTATTCTTCATTGTGAACGACGTTTGCATAACTGGTAAACCATAAGAGATAGACAAAATTTTACTACACAAAAAATGTAGATCGCGTTAAAATACACAATTTATGTCATGTACATTTTTTTTTGTTGAGTGAACCATTTTCGAGATATTGCTTGTTACTCCTTTAAATTTGTCAATACTTATTTTCTCAAATGGGAATTCGTTACTCATTGTTTGGTCTTGGATATGCAAAGAGTATTAATCTGTGGCAAAGGGAATGGTGCTGTACCTCAACCAGCTATTAAGAGATATGTATGTGCTTAAAGACTACTGTATTTCTATATTGCCCTTGTAAATATATATTCCCCTTACATCTACAACAAAATTAGCAATAAGATAGAGCCTGCAAATGTTTATCTCGATTAACATGAAGTAGATGGAGAATAAGCGTTTGTAAAAATAGTTTGTACAAGATTAGAGAAAGTCATATGAGTGTAACACATCAGATTTTTTCGTAGAGTTTTATTTGTGGACGCTCTTTAACTGCTTAGCGTTCCATTCTATATTGGGCGTGAAAGACCGGTAATTTTGCTCGGAGGCCTCTTTATCAAGCTTGAGGTTCTTTTACGTGCCGTAAATCTACGACCACCGGCTTTACTTCCTTTCCGAAGGAAGCCATGCTAAGGATTTTATACCCGAAAAAAAAAAATCCATCGCCCTCCGCCGGGTTTGAACCCACTAACTCGGGAACTAGAGGCTAGCGTGGTAACTACTACACCACGGAGGACGACGGGGTTTTTTGTCGTTTACCAGATTGGATATTTCATACCAAGACCCAAAGTTCCACCTTGGGTTAAAACAATAGTAAAAGTGAAAATAGATGGTAATAGCGAATACTGTGCCATCTATCGACAGATAATTAAATCAGTTAGATTGAACCACATCCTAATGCCATCTGTCTGCACGTGTAGAAGCAGAGATACAGTTATCTGGCACTAAGGTTTCCGTGGACAAGTGTCGAAGCTGTCATCTGCCCGTCACGTATAGAAACAGAGGTACAGTTGCCTAGCACTAAGGCCTCTGTGGACGCGGATGGGACCTAGAAGACTAGTTGTCCGCCACACACCGTGGCTTGAGATATCCTTAACAGATCGTTGCGATATGACCACGTAGTTAAAGCGACGTAAACTAAATAAATAGAAAACTATTTCCTGAATTTTCTAATACAAACTTCCGAAATTATTACCAGCTAGCTGTATGGGGAAAGAACAGGCTATGTTCTAAACATAAGCTAAATAATAATAGGAAGCAGCAACAGCAGCTTTGTTTTTACCAGTACTATACTCTGACTTTTTGGTAATGACATTTTGATAACGTTTGATACCTCATCTCCATCCTTATTTTTGTTTGAATTAATGACACGATAAATAAAACTTATAGGTATGCATACCTATTTTGCATTTTCTATAAATGAGTGCTGAATTCTTTTCTTTCTTGTGATATTTCATAAGATAACGTAAAACATAATTCAAAAGTTTACTAAGGGAAACTCGCATATATCATTAGAATGAAAATGTATGTATTGCGCCAATAGCAACTTTCGAAACGTTCACTATTGTAGGATGAAGAAGTTAGTTTCTGGCCCACGTATGGAAGCCAATTTCACGTAGTTATTTTGTTGTATTGTAGTTCAACTGTTGGGGAGCTGAACTTGAAGTAGTTGCAACCGCACGTATGGTACCCGGTAGCCTTCGTCCAAAAATTTAAAAAATATTAACTTTGTAATTTGACCGTTTCTTTAAATATTATATGTTTATGTTTGCCTCGGCTGCGTCAGTATTATTGTTAGAGACATGGATTTCTTAGCAGGGAGGTGGTGCAACTGAAGAGTGTAGGCTTACACAGATTATAATTTTTAATTCACTCCTTTTTATTAATTCTTGACACGATTTTAATAACACTTCACTGATATAGAGAGCTGTAAGATTCTTTTATTAAATACTTGCACTTTTTAAACACATAAACTATTTTTCACACACAAAATACGTATTAAATTTCTCGAGGACGCGTCTCGCGTCCGATTAGGAACACTGTCAACAACCAACGCGTCCAGTTATGAGCACTGTCTACAAGCAGCTGACTTGATTTCAACCGCCTAAATTTGTAAATTTCTGTATTTCAAGTCTCTGATTGGTTATTCCTAATCCAATAGAATACTTTTATTTAACTTAAGCTTTTTTATGGTCGTTGATTGGCTATTTTATAAACTGTCACAAAAATTACATTATTGTTGTTCCAAGAATGACTAGTAGCATTATTACACTGTCTTACTCATTATTGCCTCAAGGTTACCTCATTGTTAGCAACTTTTAACCTATTATTCTCACAGCTCCTACATAATTAAATTACATAATACATTCAGATAACATTGTTACACATGTGTACAATAATATAAATATATAAAATGACTGCAATATACACTTTTTATATATTGCTACATACATATATTGCTTTAAGGCGGGCTGTTATTATATTTTATATTATATAACTTGACTGAAATCATTTAAGTGTTAAAAATACTGCCTCAAGGATTAAAGTTTCTCCTATTTAAGGGATGTATTTTAAGACGTTATTAAACTATGTATAACTGTGTATAAACTATATATTTTAGGCAGACTCAGATACATTCATACTATATTTTAATGTCAGTAATGCCTGGCTAATAAGCCAAGTTGCCTAAAACAGGAGTCTTGGAATGTACCCACTTACAACTGTATATCTGAATGAAATGATGGTGAAACACAATTACATTAACTGTGTGTTACCGTTCTTCCACGACTCTGTGACAGGTTTAGAAAGTAAGGACGAAGATCTTGAACTTATGTGAGGATAAAAACGTAATATGCTGTCAAGCTCACCTACTCAGTTACCTTTATTGGTCTCCCGCAACGGCACTGGAATAAGTTTATGATACCCTCAGGTTAAAGGTTTTATGTACAGTTGCACCATGGGGCGGTTAACTGATTGGCGTCCTCATACAAAGAAGCTTGTTAAGATTCTTCTAAAACTGAATAGAAAAACATCAAAACCAATAAGACAATGGAGATTATAAACTCATAAGATTCTTCCATAACTGAAGAAAGAAAAATATCAACATCAAAAGGACATTAACAGTTTACCATTTCCTGAGTCCAAAAAAAAAAAATATCTGTGCGTTACACTCACATGCCTTTCTCTACTCTTGTACAAACTATTTTTACAAACTCTTATTCTCCATTTCTCATTTCATATTAATAAACATTTGCAGAAACGATCTTTTGACGTGCAAAGAGAATTACATTTTACACATAGCGACCAGTTCTAAAAATATTTGACTATCGCTTAAGGCGTACAATGTTCCCCTTGTTTTGTATTTGCAGTGGCCTTTAAGCATATACATATATCTTAATAGCTGGTTGCTATGTGCAGTACCATTCCCTTTCCCACAGATTAATACTCTTTGCATATCCAAGACAAAAAAAATGAATAACGAATTCCCATTTGAGAAAATAAGTATTGAAAAATTTAAGGGAATAACAAGCAATATCTCGAAAATGGTTCACTCAACAAAAAAAATGTATATGACATAAATTGTGTATTTTAACGCGATCTACATTTTTTGTGTAGTAAAATTCTGTCTATCTCTTATGGTTTACCAGTTATGCAAAAGTCGTTCACAATAAAGAATACTTTTGGAGAGATTCCCAGAAAATTCGAGATATACATTTCATTTGTCATAAAAATATCTTGAGCATATGATATTTTAATCAAAATCGTTAGAGCCATTTTTGAGAAAATTAAAATTTTCGAAAAATGTTCCATGTAAAGGATAATCTGGGGTGGGGGGATTTTCTTGAAAACCTTCGTGTCGCATCTCTGGAAGATACTGAACCTAAATTCCAAGTTTGGTGTTTATCCGACTGTTCGTTTCGGAGTTATGCTGTTCACAGACACACAGACACAGACACACACACACACGGACATGTTTCCAAAAATGCTTTTTTGGATTCAGGAGGCCTCAAAACATGTATTTCCGGTGAAATCTTGGTATCGAATTTTTGGGTGGAATGCAATACTTCCTACTTACTATACGTAGTAGAGAATGTAATACTTTCTCTAGTGCTTACCTATAGTAAGTAGGAAGTATTGCATTCCACCCAAAAATTCGATACCAAGATTTCACCAGAAATACAAGTTGTGAGGCATCTTGAATAAAAAAGACATTTTAGAAGGAAGTCCGTGTGTGTTGTGTGCGTCTATAAACAGCATAACTTGAAGTAGGTTTATTGTATTGTTATTTGCCCCACGCTTTGGGAGTCAATTTGAAGAAGTTGTGTTGCTACTACGTATGGTAAGTAGGGAAAGTATTGTATTCCACCCAAAAATTCGATACCAGATTTCACCGAAAAGCACACTTTTAGGGCGAAGGCTACCGGAAACTTTTTACCATAGGTGCGGTTGCAACTACTTCATGTTCGGCTCCCCAACAGTCGAAAAATAACAAACCTTCTTCAAATTGACTCCCAAAGCGTGGGGCAAATAACAATGCAACAAACCATCTTCAAATAATTTGAGAAACTAGTTTGTTGCTGCTACGTATGGAAAATCAGTTTAAAGAAGAAGTTGTGTTGTAGTTCTTATGTTGGGGAGCCGAACTTGAAGTAGTAGTAACCGTACGTACGGTAAAAAGTTTCCGGTAGCCTTCGCCCCAAGTTTAAAAATATTAACTTTGTAATTTGACTGTTTCTTTAAATATTATATATTTATGTTTACCTCGGCTGCGTCAGTATTTATATAATTTTTTTAGAGACATGAATATCTTAGGAGGGATGGTGCGACTGAAGAATGTAGGCTTTCACAGATTATAATTTTACTTCACTACATTTATTAATGCTTGACACGATTTAAATAACACTTCACTGATATAGAGAGAGCTGTGGGATTTTTTTATTAATTACTTGCACTTTTTAACACGTAAACTATTTTTTGTCTCACACAAAAATACGTATTAAATTTCTCGAGGACGCATCTCGCGTCCGGCTAGGAGCGCTGTCTACAAGCAACTGACTTCTGAATTTGTAACTTTTCTTCATTTTAGTTTCTGATTGACTTATCCTAGTCCAATAGAATACCTTCATTTAACTAAAGCTTTTTCTGGTTGTTGATTGGTTATTTTATAAACTGTCGCAAAAATTACATTATTACTTCCAAGAATCACAAGTAGTATTGTTAAACTTTCAAATTCATTATTGCCACAAGGTTACCTCATTGTTACCTCATTGTTAGCAACTTTTAACCTATTATTCTCACAGCTCCTACATTATTAAATTACGTAATACATTCACATAACATTATTAAACATGGATACAATAATATAAACATACCTATACAATGACTGTAATATACATTTTTTATATATTGTTACATACATATATTGCTTTAAGGCGAGCTGTTATTGAATTTATATTATATAATTAGAATGAAATAATTTAAGTGTTAAAAATACTGCCTCAAACTCAAAAACGAAAGATCGGATAATTACTAAACTTCCCTTTACATGGAACATTTTTCGAAATTTTTTATTTTCTAAAATATGGATCTAACGTTTTTAATTAAAATACCACATATTAAAGATATTTACATTACAAATAAAATGCTTATCTTCAATTTTCTGGGAATAGTTTGTAAGTCCGCTTCATTCGAAAGAATAAATTATATGATTTTGCATAACTGATAGGCGTTAAGCGATAGACGAAAACGTACTGCACAAAAAATACACAAATTATTTCAAAGAACTTTTTTGTGGCAGCCATTTCCGAGATATCTGTTAAATAATGGCTCGAATTGCTCAATACTCTCGTTCTTTTGAAGTCCTGTCAACATTCAGTTGTTTCTTGCGATACCATGGAATGGGTATGGAATTTGAAAGCCAGTGAAGAGCATCTAGTTCTTAAACATTTCAATATCGCTAGTCCCTTTTGTATCTATACGAAATGTTGCAATGTAGCTATTTCTGGAAGGGTTTATCGCGATTAAAATGAAGTATATAGGATAATTAACTTTTGTAAGAACAATTTGTATACGCACCAATAAGGGATAGAAGAGAAAGTAATGTGAATGTAACACATCAGATTTTTGAAAATTTTATTCACATTATATAATGTGATAATTTCTCGGTTTTTTTACTTTCTCTACTACGTGTAGTAAGTAGGGGAAGCATTGTATTCCACCCAAAAATTCGATACCGAGATTTCACCGGAAATACATGTTTTGAGAACCCCTGAATACAAAAAAAAGCATTTTTGGAAACATGTCCGTGTGTGTCTGTGTGTCTGTGAACAGCATAACTCAGAAACGAACAGTCGGATAAACACCAAACTTGGTAAATGAATTACAACTATCCGGGCTTGTAGGCGTGGTCTAGAAGCCCGGATAGATGTAATTCATTTATTAGTTATGACGCCGGCCGTGAAAGCCTCAGTATGTACACCAAACTTGGTATTTACGATCAGTATCTTCCAGAGATGCGACACCAAGGTTTTCAAGAAAATCCCCCCACCCCAGATTACCCTTTACATGGAACATTTTTCGAACATTTTAATTTTCTCAAAAATGGCTCTAACGATTTTGATTTAAATATAATATGTTGAGTGAACTATTTTCGAGATATTGCACGTCATTCCCTTATATTTTTCAATACTTATTTTCTCAAATGGAAATTCGTTATTAATTTTTTTTTGTCTTGGATGTGCAAAGAGTATTTATCTGTGGCAAAGAGAATGGTGCTGCACATAGCAACCAACTATTAAGAGATATGTCTATGCTTAAAGGCTACTGTATTTCTATATTGCCCTTGCACAAAACAAGGGGAACATAGTAGGCCTTAAGCGATAGTCAAATATTTTTAGAACTGGTCGCTATGTGTAAAATGTAATTCTGTTTGCATGTCAAAAGATCGTTTCTGCAAATGTTTATCTCGATTAATATGAAATAGATGGAGAATAAGAGTTTGTAAAAATAATTTGTACAAGAGTAGAGAAAGTCATGTGAGTGTAACACATCAAAATTTTTTTTTACGAAATTTGTCATACAACTTTTATTTGCTATTTATTGTTGCTAATCATCGGGTGTAGGTACTATAACATCGTGCTTAGTTATAATTTTGCATAGACATTCTGGTCATACTTGTTTCAATTATGATGCTTGATAATCAGAAATGTCAAAGAGAAATGACTCGAAGCGAGGTGAGTAGTGTTCACGTGATATGATATGCCGCCACTTCTGAAGATGTGACAAGAGAAGTAAGTATGTGAATTAAGAAAGATGAACATGAACGGCTGGTTCCACTATCTCTTCTGTATTCCTTGCAACAAAAATGTGTACAGATTCTAGAAGCGATAACTAAGGCGAGAGAGACAATTAACACTTTCTCCCTGCCGGAAGGCTGTATCATCTGCCCATTGGTAAAACACGCGAGTTAAAATGGCGTATGTCATCTCGCACTCAGAAACCAGTTATGAGGCCAGCTGCAGGCAACGACCATGAGGCGTGACATATGCTATAATGGCAACCAACTTCATGGACGTTTCCTAAAGGACCTCTCCTACTAGCGCAAGAGGAAGAATGGGAAGTTGTATTATTGTTGTTGATCATAATTCCAGATTTTGATTATCTAAAATTGTTTGAAAAGTGACCTAAAACTGATGTTTATTTAATTCATGAAAATTAGTGCACAGAAAGTTATAAATTAACTTATATATGGGTACAACTGCAATAGAAGCAGGAAACGTAGGTATAGGAACGATGTTGAATAGTGAAATTTCTGACATTTGAAAAGTTATCCTTTTGTAAAGTATTCATAATATAAAACTTTATGTAAGCACTGAATGCAAGTTCAAGAAAATGCCTAAATGCGAGGGCTGTCACAGAAGTACCCGACATAACAAAGAAAACACAAAAATTTTGGGGAAAAAACATCTTTATTTCTCTACACAGCCTCATTCAGCTCGATACACTTTTCCCAGCGATGTTCAATAGCTTCGATACCCTGTTTATAGTGAGAACCGTCGAGTTCTGCAAAATAGCCAACAACTGCAAACTCCACCTCCTCATTGTTGCAAATCTTTTACCACCAAGCCATTTCTTCTACTTTGGAAACAGAAAATAATAAGAGGGGGCTAAGTCTGGCGAATAGGGTGCATGAGGAAGTAATTCGAACGTTAACTCATTGATTTTGGCCATGGCGATAATGGATGTGTGAACTGGTGCATTGTCTTGATGAAACAGAAGTTTATTTTTGCTAAATGTGGCCGTTTTTGCTTGATTTCATCATTCAAACGCTGCAATAAGTTTGCATAATACTCACCATTGATTGCTTTTCCTTTTTGAAGATAATCAATGAAAATTATACCACGCGCATCCCAACAAACTGACGTCGTGATCTTGCCTGCAGATGGAACTATCTTCGCCTTCTTTGAAGCCGATTCTCCCCTTTCAATCCACTGTTTTGACTGTTCATTCGTCTCAGGTGTGAAGAGATGGACCCATCTTTCATTAATGGTTATGAATCGACGCAAAAACTCTGCTTTATTGCAGAGAAACGTCGCCAAATACTCGAGTGAAACATCTTCACGACGTTGCTTTTGTTCCATTGTGAGTAAACGTGGCACCCATCTTGCGCACGGCTTTCTCGTGTTTAAATTTTCAGTTAGTGTGTGATGTACAGCAACTTTTGAAATGTCTATGATGCCTGCTAGCTCGCGCACTTTCAGTCGACGGTCATCCAATACTATTTTGTGGATTTTCTTCACAATTTCTGGCGTGGTCACGTCATTTCGTTGACCTCTGCGATGTTCGTCTTGACAGCTTGTACGGCCTCGCTTAAACTCTGCCACCCAATATTTTACTGTTGTAAACGAAGGAGCACACTCCTCCAGAGTAGAATCTAGCTCAGCTTTAATATTAGTTGGAGTAAAACCTTTCAAATAAAAGTATTGTATCACATAACGATGGCCAGTTTTATTCATGTTTACAAATTCGCTGAGAGAATACACTATTAATGGCTGCCAAACAATTACTAAACAACGTAACATCGTCAAACCTCAAACTTAAGCTTTATAAGGGTGGTACTTTCTACCATAGTTATTTGATTGAAACAACAACCGCTATATATACGTCAGGTTGGGTACTTCTGGGACTGCCCTCGTAAAGACGCAAAGGACAAGAAATTGACAAAATAATGATGTAATATCGAACAAAATGGCATAAAATGAAGGAAAAAAAACTGTTGTTACATTCATACGACTTTCTCTACTTACTCTTTTACAAACTATTCTTATAACTACTTCTTGTTAATAAAGATAAACATTCATTGCTCATTTCGGTGTAGGTATAAGAAGAATGCAATAAGCAAAAACGATAGTCAAATCTTTTCCAAGCCTGCCGCTCAAGTGATGGCTCTGAAATTCTGTTCTCTACACACGAAACAAAAAAGAAATAGACTGCTTCTGTTCTCGTGATGAGCATGTCAGCTTCCAAATCCAGAAATCCCGGCTGGAGGAACTTTTCTTTAGCCAGGATTATTCCTCATCCTGCCTAGAGCCTGGAAGTATGAATGAGAGTGAAAATGAGTGAAATGAATGTTTAAATAATAAAACCAAAGATTAACACCATAGTAAATGAGAGAACATCATTTCCGAGAGCAATAATTGTTCTAAAGGCAAAGCCACCGATATGACTTTAGATGTTAAAGGCGGCATATAAATGGAACACAAACATTTTTACGATTTATGATTGAGAAGTGTATAGAGTATATGATAATTTAAACCAATAACAAAGAATATCTCGAAATGGTTAAGGCCACAACAACAACAACAACAACAACGAAACTGACATAAACTGTGTGTTCGACGAGATCTATATTTTTTATGTACGAGGGCTGCTCAACAAAGACTGAGACTGATTTTTTTCCTGTAGCTTCCGTGATAGTTTCGTATCTGTAACATAAATATTTGAAAAGAGTGGGTTTTATGTATAATGTTGGTAGGCGGCAGCACTCTCGTATTGGTAGGTTGGTAGTAATGCTCTATTTTGTAGACCCTACGTGTATTTCGCATACCAGACAATGGAGGTGCTGCATTTTTTAAATCGATTATCACCGGTGATGAGTCATGGCTGCATCATTATGATCCTGAAGGAAAACAAGCCAGCACAGTATGGAAATCGCCAGGTTCTCCAACATCAAAAGAGGCAAAAGTTGTTCCATCTGCAGGGAAAGTGATGGTGATCACATTTTTTGACCGTAATGGAATGATTTACCAGCATGCAGTGCCCCCTAACACTACTGTTACAGCAGCATACTACACGTCAGTATTGGCTACACTGAGGAAGCACATTGCAAAGAAACGACCAGAGCTTTCTCGAACTGGGTGGCGACTTCATCATGACAATGCACGGCCTCACGTCGCAAATCAAGTCATGCAGTTTCTGGCTCGATTCAACATTACTTGTGTACCACATCCACCTTATATCCCCGATCTTGCACCCTGTGACTTTTTTTATTCCCATCACTAAAGGCAAAGCTTAGGGGTATTCGATTTGAGAATTCTGAAGCAGTGCTCAAGAAAAGTGAGGCGATTCTCAAGGACCTGACAAAGAATGGTCTGCAGCACGTGTTCAAGGACTGGCAGAGACGCTATAAAAAGTGCATTGAAGTAGGAGGGGACTACTTTGAAAAAGATCATGTAAACATTGAATTGGGTAATAAACATCTGTGAAAAAAATCAGTCTCAGTCTTTGTTAATCAGCCTTCGTAGTAAGATTTTGTTATCTCTTAACAGTGAAGCCCAACCTGTTCTCTTAAGAGCTAAGGTTCAAAGTCCATAGTTCACCGCACCTACTGTATTTGAAGAGACTGACCAGCTAAACAAATCAAGTTTTAGTCCTTGGCAGCACGAGTGGAGATGAGTGGGAAGGGAAACTCCCTTTATCCGCTCTCTCTGTAAGGTTGAGCATCCCTGTTTGTTACGGGTTACCGATTTTACAAAATTGGTTCAAAATAAAGCGGACTTCAGAGACTATTCCCAGAAAATTCAAGATATACATTTTATTTGTCATAAAAAGAGCTTAAACTTATGGCAGTTTAATCAAAGTCGTTAGGGCATTTTTCAGAAAACCAAAAATTTCGAAGAATCTTTCATGTAAAGGATAGTTTGGGGTGGGGGTATTTTTTTCAAAATTTCGTGTCACATCCTTGGAAGTTTCTGAACTCAAATAACAATTCTACGATTTTGAGTTATGCTGTTTACAGACGCACACACAGATATACACACGGACATTTTCTAAAATACTTTTTTGATTCAGGGGCCGCAAAACATGTATTTCCGGTGAAATCAACATCAAATTTTTTGGGTGGAATACAATACTTCCTCTACTTATTGTAAATATGTAGTAGAAAAAATAAAAATGACCTAATAAGCATGCATTTTCATAATTGGGATACATTATGAGGATTTATCTACACATTAGCACATATGATGCAACAATTAAAAGATGACATGATCAGAGCCTAGGGCTTTTTCATCATCAAAGGCCTGCGTTTGGGCTTGAAAGTCCGAGTATAATAATACATAAAAACTATACTTAGTGAGCGTAAACTTGAAAAAAAAGAAGCCCTTATGTTTAATTCAAGCGAATTTATTTAACTTTTTATCATTTATCTTTATACCTGTATTCTACAAATTATTGATGCAACAGTTTATTCTCTGTTACATCTTAACTGTACTCGTAACAATATTCGCTACACAGAGTGCTGATAAACGTTTATTCCCCATTTACATGCCACCCAGATCTTTGATCACATCGGGGGTTTTGACTTTGGCAGCAATTCGATTTGTTTTCGAAAGACCATCAAAAAAGGAAATAAAATTTATTCCAGTACTGCTAAAGGAAGTTCCAGTAACTCCAACTTACCTTTCTCTCATTACTGCCATTGCTCTGAGTAAGCTTAATGCTATCCGCCGAACTAAGGTGCATAGATTGAAAATCGATTAAAACGTTGTTCTTTCGCTTGGTTAACAGCGTGCACTAGCATAGCCATTAACCGAAAGAATCTTTTTCTAAAACTTACATGATTTATTATTTCCTTTTTATTTTACTATTTTCCTGCATGCTATTACTTATTGCTTGTGAATATTAGATTTAGCGTGCAGGAGAAATTAGAAGTAACATTACATACTATGGTATTCATTGGAATGCTAATTTAAAGCATAAGCATTAGATAATTCAAATAAACATATTGTGGATGCTTCAAACAGAATCTTACTACGCATATATTTACTCTGTTTTATCAGTTCTTAATATTTTAATCTCTCTTTCTATTTTAGAAGGATTATACCCCACATTTCCTATAAGATTATGAAATCACGCTGACTGTCCGACCTTGCACTGGTAGCTTTTTACATTCGGATGACAAATTAATTTGATTTACCTCCCCCCGTTCTTTATGAAATTATTGTACAATGATCCATAAGATTTTTACCCCTACAATTGTACTTTCAGACAGCCCCGGCAATTCCCTAATATTCACGCAAAAGAATGTGAAACATCAGCGGAACTTCTGACTCCTTTTACTTCCCCGTGACAATATTCCAAGTTCTGGAAATGCTGCATAGCCTACATATAAGTATCCTTTGATGGTGAAACAATCATTTAAATGGTCGAGTAATTGTTGGATATTCACAGTAGTGTTATTTTAACCTTCTCTTTGGTACCATAGTTATCTAATAACACAAAAGCTACGTAGCTTTTACATAATATATACAACGAAATGGAGGTAAAATTGGTGAATATCAAGATTCTCCACATCCTGGCCACCAAGTTAACCGGTTTAGAAAAGGCATATAGTCTGCGGCCATAGAGGAACATAAAATTCTAAATTATTAATTACAAATTATCGGTTGGCTAATTTCTAATATTAGCTAGACACACTTTATCTCTTTATAACATTATATAAATTACTCTGCTAACGATATTGATTATGACGTATTAAGGAATTGAAGCAAAACTCTCTTACTTGAAGGTTATGAAAATATGATCGCATTCGTAATCACTTGCATAATGTATTGTTATAAGCAGATTGGATTTCTCTCTTGTTTTGCTGTGTCTTAGTTGCTAAATCTGACCTTCTGCATGCATGTATGCATGTATGTATTTATGTATGTATATCAGGTGGCCCAAAGAAGCCGTCCTTTGCAGTTTTATGTTTCCCGCATACATAGGTGCAAAAGAAAATGCCTCATCACTGCTATTCAAAGGGGCAGTGCAGGTACTGGTCTCTTCTCTGTCGATATGGAGTCCCCTTTACAATTCTGCTTAGGTAACCCTTTTGGCATCCGCGCTATCCGGTATAAACTAACTTCAAACTAAGGACGTCTTGTGTGGGCCACCTGGTGTGTGTGTGTGTGTGTGTGTGTGTGTGTGTGTGTGTGTGTGTATTGCTTGGAATGAAATGTACGCGGCTACTGCCTTGTTTTACATACATATTCTGTGGGGTAAAAACTATTTTGTGCTCGACATTCTCAACTAAAAGAGTCAGTCTTCTTCACAGGCATGCTACTTTATAACTCCAATGTGTCTGTATTGAAGAAAAAAGCCTTGTATACCCTTTTTAGTCTTTAAGTGATTTATGAAATGAAATTAGGTATTTTATAGACCATGTCTGTTAGAAAGATTTGGGCTTTACAATGGTGAAAGATTATTAAAATCGATTGAGTGATTTTTGAGGTTACCCTACATACATACACACACACACATTTTCCATTTTCTCTCTTTATAGTATTAATATAGATTTACGTGTTTGCTATGGTATATGAGTCATTTCCTCAAAGGGTCTTGTAAGGTGGTAGGAGGTGAATGGAGTTTGCTATGAACCTCCTGTGCCCCTTTTCGTAACCTTCTTCCTTAAAACATGACAACTATTGAGTGTGCCATCCAAAAGCATTGAATGTCCCAATCGAAACGAAACAACCGAGATCGGAAGCCTATTGCTCGATAGTGGTCCGACGGTAAACAAAATGGCGGAGAATTGGCATCTGACATTCACATCTGCACTCTAGATGCTTTTGTCCTCCTCTGTTTAATGTTCATATGTAAATTGAATTACTGAAGTATCAGTTCCCCTGTCTCAACTGTCACTTTTACTGCTTTGTAGTTGGGATTGCCAGCCGGCTCCTACTGTCGACAGCGGTAAGTTCTGCTCCAGAAGAGAATATCATTTAAATTCTATTGCACGCTTGCCAAAAATAACACTGGAGAAATTAAGAGAAAGTTTATACTGTTTCCTTGATGATTCCTGATGTAATAAAACGTTTCATCGACCTGGAACGCTCATGTGGCTGATAGCATATTCACATCTAAACCACCAGCACCTGCAGCATTGTTTTCATGGGTTGCACAAAATAATTCTGAGAATTGTTTGCGCTAACATTCTCATATAATTTCATTCCCAAAGAATCGGCTTCTCTAAATTTCTGTAATAATTTAAAACATCAAAACCATATGAGCTCTCGTTACATCCACTGAAGACAGCATACTAATGGACTTCTTTAATCTTTCGTAAGAACATTGGAAGGTAAATAATATGTGATTAGTATTATATTCCTACTTGGCTAATCTACTATGCTGGATCCACCTTGAGGATTCGGTGCTGTATCTGTACAAGGTAACTATAGCACATATTCAACAATAGAGTCAATCAATACTATATCAACAGCTTTACTCCACCCTATTGGTATTTCGGATTCAACAGTATCTTAGACGTCTTCCTAAATTCATTACAATTTTCTCTGTCCTCCCGAGACTTATCCTTCAGTCTCGTTTTTGCCATTGTTGTCATTATTGTTCCGTCTTCCGGCGTAAGTTTTTGTTTTCTTCCTTCTTCGTATAATCAAACCATTCACATGATTTTTACTTTCTCTACTACGTATAGTAAGTAGGGGAA
Organism: Deroplatys truncata; assembly: GCA_030765065.1. Lineage (NCBI taxonomy): Eukaryota > Metazoa > Arthropoda > Insecta > Mantodea > Mantidae > Deroplatys > Deroplatys truncata. Next base: position 216,394,658 of record CM060978.1, read on the forward strand.
GTATTGTATTCCACCCAAAAATTCGATACCGAGATTTCACCGGAAATCCTGAATCCCCCCCCTGCATTTTTGGAAACATGTCCGTGTGTGTGTCTGTCTGTCTGTGTGTCTGTGTGTCTGTCTGTGTGTGTCTGTCTGTGAACAGCATAACTCAGAAACGAACAGTCGGATAAACACCAAACTTGGTATTTAGGTTCAGTATCTTCCAGAGATGCGACACGAAGGTTTTAAAGAAAATCCCCCCACTCCAGATTACCCTTTACATAGAAGATTTTTCGAAAATTTTAATTTTCTCAAAATTGGCTCTAACGATTTTGATTAAAATATCATATGTTTAAGATATTTTCATGACAAATAAAATGTATATGTTGAATTTCCTGGTAATGTCTCCAAAAGTATTCTTCATTGTGAACGAATTTTGCATAACTGGTAAACCATAAGAGGTAGACAAAATTTTACTACACAAAAAATGTAGATCGCGTTAAAATACACAATTTATGTCATATACATTTTTTTTGTTGAGTGAAGCATTTTCGAGATATTGCTTGTTATTCCCTTAAATTTTTCAATACTTTTCTCAAATGGGAATTCGTTATTCATTTTTTGTCTTGGATATGCAAAGAGTATTAATCTGTGGCAAAGGGAATGGTGTTGCACCTAGCAACCAGCTATTAAGAGATATGTATGTGCTTAAAGGCTACTGTATTTCCAAATATCCGTTGTAAATATATATTCCCCTTACATCTACAAGAAAATTAGCAATAAGATAGACTCTGCAAATGTTTATCTCGATTAACATGAAGCATATGGAGAATAAGCGTTTGTATAAATAGTTTGTACAAGAGTAGAGAAAGTCATGTGAGTGTAACACATCAGATTTTTTGTTGTTATAAATATGGAAATAACCCGTTGTATCAACAGGATCAGATGATTTTGAATTAAGATTTTCTGCCTAGTTCAGGGCGTAGAACTGGAAAGAGAGAGACTGCATAGAATCTCTTTTCACAATCTCCACTTAACTGTGACACTTTCATAATCTGTAAACAAGTGAATGTCCAATTACAAACTCTGCGAATGAAATGCCCTCACTGAGGCTTTGGAAGAGAGGATTATAGCAAAAGTTAGATTATAAAGTAGCAAACTTTGGCATGCCTGCTCCAGCCTTTGACGATCCAACTTCTGACTTCAGGGCGCAGTGCTGGTTTTTATCCATCCTATGTCATTTATTTGCCCGTGAACCAACTGTACCTGGTATGTATCGTACTTAGGAGGTACCAATGAGAGATTAGGAACTCCTCATGGATGTCTCTTATGTAAATGATACTACTACTTTAATGTGCATAATAAGTACTTAACTTTGCATCCCTGTAGTTATACAACAAAATTTTACAGCAATGTATATCCTCATTCTGCAATATTATAATTTTATATATGGTGTACTATAAACTATTGTCAAATAAAACGATATCATTAGAAATATAAAGTCTTAAGTGTGGGAGTAAACAAGGAAGGTTTAAAGTAATGAAGATCCATTGCTTTTTCACACAGACCACAGAAGGCCTTTATTAAATTAGATGGAAAACCCCTACAATATTTTATAAGCTTCCATGCTTATTACTAATTATTTTCTCTACTACATATAGTAAGTTGGGGAAGTATTGTATTCCACCCAAAAATTCGATACCGAGATTTCACCGGAAATACATGTTTTGAGACCCCTTGAATCCAAAAAAAACATTTTTGGAAACATGTCCGTGTGTGTGTGTCTGTGTCTGTCTGTGAACAGCATAACCCAGAAACGAACAGTCGGATAAACACCAAACTTGGTATATAGGTTCAGTATCTACCAGAGATGTGACAAGAAGGTTTTCAAGAAAATTCCTCCCACCCCAGATTACCCTTTACATGGAACATTTTTTGAAAATTTTAATTTTCTCAAAAATGGTTCTAACGACTTTGATTAAAATATCATGTGTTTAAGATATTTTCATGACAAATAAAATGTATATCTTGAATTTTCTAGGAATGTCTCCAAAAGTATTCTTCATTGTGAACGACTTTTGCATAACTGGTAAACCATAAGAGATAGATAAAATTTTACTACACAAAAAATGTAGATTGCATTAAAATTCACAATTTATGTCATATACATTTATTTTGAGTGAACCATTTTCGAGATATTGTTTTGTTATTCCGTTAAACTTTCTGATACTTATACTTTTTCTCATATGGAAATTCGTTATTCATTTTTTTTGTCCTGGTAATGCAAAGAGAATGGAATAGTCCACATAGCAACCAGCTCTTAAAATATTTGACTATCGTTTAAAGTCTACCATATTCCCCTTGCATCTACAAGAAAATTAGCAATAAGATTAACAATTCGATTAACATGAAGCATATGGAGAATAAGCGTTTGTAAAAATAGTTTGTACAAGAGTAAAGAAGATCATGTGAGTGTAACAACGTCAGATTTTTTTCAATTTGTCTCCATACCGAGCCTTTCACTGCTTTCATAAGCAGCATATCATAATTTTGCTTACCAATCCTCCGTAAATCAATAAACAAGATGACTTCATGGGTAGGCGGTCGAGAGAGGAACCATACAATTACCTACAGCAGCACAAATAATGGCGACGCCAAAAAGGAATAGCGCGATATAGCATACCTGACAGTGGAAGGAATTTCTAACGTGACATTCTTAGTAATTATTACATCGGTGTTTCAGGGGTGACCAATTAACAGTTTTCGTCAAAATATGTATTTAAACGAAACGTTTACCGTTGTGTGGTTCTAAGTTGTACAGACAATGATAATGCTCATTTCGAAGAATAATTACGTTCATAATTACGAGTTTCACTAGGTATAATCGTTCCACTCTTAAGAGCCCAACTTGATGCAAACACATGACGTCATTAACTATCCCGCGATGTGAAATAAAAGAACACCATAACATATAGAACCTTAAAAGTGCGCGACTATCTGTGGGTTTTCAAGAAGTTGGTCATTGTACGGTACATGTGAATAAGCTCGCGATCACTATACTGATTACACTGACGCGTCTGAGTTAATCTTTTTTGCTTAGGATGAGTGGATAAACATAACAAAGACATGTATACGTTGTCTGCACAATTTAACACAACAAAAGTAACACAAATAAGTTCACTAAAGCCACTTATGTCCTCGATTAACACGTTACATGAAGCCAAGCACACGCATTCTATCCGAGGCATTATGAGAGCTTTGCTTCTATAACCAACATTGCAGAACCAAACATAGCCGATGGTAAACCTCCAGGTGCCCTAAGCCGCAAAGCGTATCTAAGGGATCTTTTTTATAAAAAAACCTGATGTGTTACACTCACATGACTTTCTCTACTCTTGTACAAACTATTTTTACAAATGTTTATTCTCCATCTACTTCATGTTAATCGAGGCTTTAATCTTTTAAGAGCTGGTTGCTATGTGGCGCATTCCATTCTCTTTAACGAATTCCCATTTGAGAAAAAGTAAAAGTATTGGAAAATTTAAGGGAATAACAAGCAATATCTCGAAAATGGTTCACTCAACAAAAAAAATGTATATGACATAAATTGTGTATTTTAACGCGATCTACATTTTTTGTGTAGTAACATTTCAACTATCTCTTATGGTTTACCAGTTATGCAAAAGTCGTTCACAATAAAGAATACTTTTGGAGACATTCCCAGAAAATTCAAGCTATACATTTTATTTGCCATAAAACAAAATCGTTAGAGCCGTTTTTGAGAAAATAAAAAATTTCGAAAAATGTTGCATGTAAAGGGTTATATGAGGTGGAGGGATTTTATTGAAAATTTCGTGTCGCATCTATGGAAGATACTAAACCGTGAAGAGAAACCCCAATGATCCATGTTGGCGTATATCCTTACCCTTTATTGTTAAGCTGGAGAACCTACCTCAAAATATCCCCAATTTCTGCTATATAAACAATGTCACTAAAAAGGGTGGGCGGGTGCGTCAAATTGCTTCGTCGAGGCAACATCTCCTACTAAATCAACTCTTGATTACTTAGATTATTCTACATACTGAATTTCATCGATTCCGTAAGTATTTTGTATGTTGTAAATTTATTCCGATATAGTAAGTAATACGAATAGTAAAAGTAAATAAGTTTGTGGCTTCCGCTGAGTTCTGTGTGGTGTCGTTCATACATCACACGATAACGATAAGCAGTCAGTAAAGCGATAAGCATGGCTGCTTCCACAAGTGCTGGTAGTTTGGTGAGTAACAATAAAGGTGAAATAGCGAAGCATTCTATAGCAAGCTGATAAAAGCGGCGAGAAACGAATTGTGTTGAATGTTTTTAACAAACTGAGGCAGTATTTTTAACACTTAAATGATTTCAGTCTAATTATATAATATAAAATATAAAAACAGCCGCCTTAAAGCAATATGTGTGTAAAATAACATATAATATGTATATAACAGTCATTGTATTAATGTTTAAATTATTATGTACATGTATAATAATGTTATGTGAATGTATTAGAATTTAATAATGTAGGAGCTGTGAGAATATAGGTCAAAAGTTGCTAACAATGAGGTAACAATGAGGTAACCTTGAGGCAATAATGAATTGGAAAGTTTAATAATGCTACTAGTAATTCTTAGAAACAATAATGTAATTTTTTAAACAGTTTATAAAATAGCCAATCACAACCAGAAAAAGCTTAAGTTATAAAAGTATTCTATTGGAGTAGGATTAGCCAATCAGAAACTGAAATGGAGCAAATTGTACAGGCGCCAGTTGCTAGTAGACAGCATTCCTAACTGGACGTTTAATACGTACCCAGTGTGAGATGAAAATTCATTACAGCGAGGATATTATAAAGTTTAGTGTTTAAAAAGTGCAAGTAATTAATAAATAATCTCACAGCTCTCTATATATCAGTGAAGTGTTATTTAATCGTGTCAAGGATTAATAAAAGGAATGAAGTAAAAAATTATAATTTATGTAAGCCTACATTCTTTACCCGCATCACACCCTGTTAAGAGAAACATGTTTCTACAAATTAATACAGACGCAGCCGAGGCAAACCTAAATATATATATATAATATTTAAAGAAAACATTAAAATACAAAGTTGATTCCTAATCGTTGGGACGAAGGCCACCGGAAAGTAAAGTTGGGGCGAAGACCACCGGAAAGTGAACATTGGGGCGAAGGCCACCGGAAACTTTGTAACGTGGTCTAACAAAACAATACACCTACTCCAAAACGAATTGTGTTGAATGTTTTTAACAAACTAAAGCAGGAGAATCTACTGTCGTTGTGAATAACTTGTTTAACTAACAGCAGATTATAACGGTGGGGGTTTAATGTGCGTGTAAAGAACTAAAGAAAATGGGAGCATTGCCAACACCAAAGAAGAAAAGAAGCAGATGTAAGCGATAATTAGAAAAGAAAGAATTTAAAAAATAGGGAAGAAGGAAGGAAGGGCGGGAGGGTGGGAGGGAGGAGGTAACCAAATGTGATATTCGTATAAAAGTGCATGAGTTTTCTTTAGTAATGGACGCCGTTAGACAAAGTCTTAAATTCTGTCAACAATGATTCTACACTGCCAAGTTTTTAAGCAATCCACATTTATAAATTACTGATTTAGAATCTCCCAGCTACAGATTAACGCGAGATTTTTGTACTCATAGCTGATACGAACACGGGGCTGACGCGGGGGGTTACAACATGTTTCGTTTACATCAAACTCGGTTCTAATGGATTTAAATTAATTTTCTCATGCTGGAAAACTAAAACTAGAAACTTTCTAATAGTAACCAATTGCAGGCCAACTATCGCATACCATTCGGCAATAATTGCCTTTTTCTCTTCCAGAGGAACAGTGGCCAGTTGTGCCTTTTACTAGAAGAACTAGTATGCAAGATATTGATTATCAACATTAACTTAAAGTGATGGGCCAGTTTAAGACAACTTAAAATTGCATGCTATAAGTTCACTCTTAATGAATGCCAATCTTAGCTTCTTTAACAGCCCTAAGATAACTTTTAAAAATACAGGGTTATTCAAAAAGAAGCAACAGACTTTAAATATTTATTTCTAATGAACGACAATAGATGGCGACACATGCAATACATCACTGAATAGAGAAAAGTTCAAAATTTAATTTTATGTGTTCAAAATGAGCACCATTTGTTATGCGAGAACGATCAGTGCTTTTCCGTTTGCATACACAACCATCTTCTACGAATTTATTGTATCAATTGTACATTTTTTATGATGAGGCGACTCGTTGTTGAACTTACAACGAAATGCACGCTGAAATGAAACAATGGATTCACTTTTGCATAATGCAGCACACAAAACGACTTTTCCTATGGTGTCACCATTTTCTCGTAAACAAACACAATGCCGCTGTAGCCACTGAACGGAACTAGTAGGTGGGGCTTTAAACTTTGAACTTTCCTCTATTCAATAATGTGTCGCTATCTATTATCGTTCATTAAAAATAAATATTAAAAATCTGTTCATTCTTTTTGAATAACCTTGTACGAGGGGTACTATTTATATTTTGAGTCTTGGCAACCCTGAATGTTGTAGGTGCCCTCCGACGTTTCCAATGGAAAGTCTGACATTTTTGTTCATAATCTACTTCAAACATTTTGTCAATAGAGTGTCATTTGTTTTGTTTACACTAACTTGAAAATTGTGTGTCAACAAAAACATGGAATTAACTCGTGAAAATGTTCATGCAATGATTTATTACGACTTTCGACGTGGATTATCAAGACAAGAGTGCATCGATCAATTAACTTCCAATTTGGCAACGAAGCTCCATCCTTTGCCACTGTGAAACGCTGGTATAACGAATTTAATCGCGGCCGTCGTTCGCTCAATGATGAAATTCGTGAAGGTTCTCCAAAATCAGTTGTTGTGCCAGAAAACATTGATGCTGTGCAAAAAAACTAATAATAAAAGGTCGTTATGCGACATATTGTGAGATTGAGGCAAATCTAGGCATTAGTTCCACCAGCATATATAAAATATTGAATGATTATTTAGCCGTGAAAAAGGTTTGCTCTCGTTGGATCCCACATAATTTGACGCAATCTCAAAAAGATGCTCGTGTCGATTGGTGTACAAAAATGTTCAAGAAATACAATGGCGGTGCCTCAAAAGACATATATAAGATTGTAACAGGTGACGAATGAAGGATCTATGCGTATGAGCCGGAACGTAAACAGCAGTCGACTGTATGGGTGTTTCAAGATGAAGCAAATCCAACAAAAGTTGTTCGCACTCGAAGCACTTCGAAGCAAATGGTCGCCTGCTTTTTCAGCAAAACTGGCCATGTGGTAACAGTGCCTTTAGAGGAACGTTAAACGGTCAATGCCGAATGGTACACAACTATTTGTTTGCCGGAAGTCTTCAGTGAAGTAAGGAAAACCAACAAGAAGCGTAGAACCGTTCTTCATCAAGACAATGCGAGCGCACACACATCTCGTCTAACAACACAGTATTTGAAGGCTCAAAAAATTGAATTGATGGGTCATCCGCCATACAGTCCTGATTTGGCACCCAATGACTTCTTTTTGTCCCCGAACATCAAGAATAAATTGCGTGGACGATTTTCGTTGGCAGAAGAAGCCGTTGATGCCTTAAAAAACCATGTTTTGGAGGTGTATCAAGAAGACTGGAATAAATGCTTTGACAAATGATTCAAACGGATGCAAAAGTGTATTGATCATAAAGGAGATTATTTTGAAAAACAATAAAGCAGTTTTCAATCACAAATTACTTTGTTTTAATTATTAGGCTCAAAATATAAATAGTGCCCCTCGTATAATGACAGAAATAACCATTCGCTTTAAAACACTGTAACTACATGCTATAAACACATTCGAAAACGATACCATTTTAATTTTCGCTTAGTCTGCAAGCTTTCAAAGTCATTAGCAACAATTCCCTTTTAATTACATAATAGGATTCATGTTAGCAACATGGCAACATGTCCGGGTTACGCAAAGTTAGGAATTTCTGGGATAAGTGGCGGAATCTCTAATGAAATAGTTTTCCCACACTTTTTAGAATTTTAGCGTAATTTATGCAAATTCTATGAAATTATAGGTTCTAAAAATAGTGTTACTATTACGCTGTAAGCATTTCTGATTCCTTTTAGCGTAATTTCAAAGCTTTTAGCCACCATTCGACAGTAGGTATTGTATACCTGCACACTTGTTTTTGCAGAAGGATCTTCTTCCGAGAAATTCAAACTGCCGAATATTGTATGATTTGTGAATGATGTTGGTAACTGAGGATATTCGCCATAATTTGCGAAACATTATTTTAAAATATTTGGGTAATGTCATGGCAGAATTAATCATAGGTTAATGCTGGTAAAATTGTGGCATAGCGGGAGATATTGATGCAAGATGGCACGCATATACAACACTGCTGGTTCCATTTTGTATACTATTGCAGTCCATGGCCAGGAGAAACATGACAATAGTGGTCCATGAGGGCGAGATGTTAGTGAGTTTGGTTTTATGTTGCAAATATCTCCTGCTGTGTTACTGACGTTGGAAATGGACCATCAATCGCATCTGTAATTGTGTCTGTGTTAAAGCACATCAGCAAAACACCATTGCCAGAAAAAGCTAACTTCATGTTAGATTAGCAGAGGACAAGTTTATGTAACTGCAACAATTGATGATGAGTGTTGGTTTTAGTTATTTATCTTCTTCTTTCTCTGTTTAACCTCCTCTCATGTAGGACTTACACCTCCCAGGACTTACAGGCGGATGCTCCGTCGAGGAGCAGACACTCATGGATCAGACAGAATATCCAGGATGGATGATCAGCCCGATGCCTGGTATGGGAGGAAGGAAGTAGATGAAACGAAATGATGGTGAAATGGATGAAAGGAAAGGTGATTATGGAACAGTTGGTGGAATGAATGGCGGGGGAAACCGGAGAAAACCCGCCCAGACGTCGCTTTGTCCACCACAAATCCCACATGCGGGTCCCTGGGATTGAACCCAGGCCGCCTCGGTGAGAGGCGAGCAGTCTAACCACTCGACCACGGCGTCGCCCTAGTTATTTTTCAAGTGGATATATAGGATGAGTTTGAAGTCCCCTGACAAACTTCAGGGGGCGATTCCTGACTGAAAATGGAGCACAAAGGTTCATAACGCCTTGTGCCCGGAAATCTTAATTTCCACGGTAGATGACACTGAAGAACGTCATCAAACAAAGAACCTGGCACACAGTACATGGCCTGGATCCAATCCATGTCACAACAGATGTTCAAAGTGGCCTCCATTGAACGTACTGCAGGCATTCACGTGTCGCATCATGGATTGCCTCACTCGCTCGAATGTCCCGAGCTGTGTCCGAATATCGTCACAGGTTTCGTGGACACGCTGTTGAACGGTCTGAACATAAGGAAAAGGCTCACCGTACACAATGCATTTCAGATGTCCCCACAAGTACAAATCCAGGGGGTTTAAGTCTGGCGATCGAGTAGGCCATACAACAGCACCTCCACATCCTATCCAACGTCTGGGGAAGATATTGAGGTGTCGGCGAAAATTAATGCGGAAGTGCTGCAGCCAAATTGCCTGTCGTATTGCCAAGTCACATTCTCCAGCAAAGGAGGCTGAGTATTTTGATGGGAAGTCCAGATACGTTTCTCCGTTCAGGCGTCGTGGAAGAAAAACTGGTCCAAGTAGGTGGTCACTAATAATCCCGCAAACATTGAAGTCTGCTGATGAGACGCTTCAACCAATCTGTGAGGATTTTCTGCAGCCCAGAGATGATGATTATGCAGATAAATGATGCCATCTCTACCAAAGGCCACTTCATCGGTGAGGAGAACTGAAGACATAAACACCAATATGGCGATGGCCTGTTCCACAAACCAGCGACAGAATCTTTCCCGTGTAGGAAAATCCGCTGGTGATAATCCCTGCACATGTTGAAGGTGATAGGGATGATAGCGGTTGTCATGTAGGATGCTGATGACCATCCTATCACTTACACCATATTGGCGGGCCAATTGTCTGGAGCTTGTACCACGGTTGTTCTCAATATCATGGAGTACATGTTCCTCCACATCTGGTGTACGCCCTGAACGTTCATCTGTCTCAAAGGACCCGTGCTCACTCAAACGCTGAAAAATGGCCCCAAATGTGTGTTGTCTGTCAGAGTACGTGGCTCGATACATCCGTGCTGCCTCTCAGTCGTTTCCACCTGCTTGGCCTACAGAACACCATCTCAGCTTGTTCCTGGAATGAATACGGACCACTCGCCACCAGATAGTTTATTTACTTGCGTAAATAAACTATCTGCAACATACAAAACGCACACTGCAAGTTATGAGAGAATGTCGTCATTGCCATCTACCGTGGAAACTATGCATTTCCGGGCACAAGGTGATATGAACTTTTGTGCTCCATTTTCAGTCAGGAATCACCCCCTGAAGTTTGTTGGTGGACTTAACACTCACTCTGTATTCTTTCCATTATTACCAAATTGAAACATAGTTTTTCCGCATCAAAGAATTACTTTATCGAGTCTTTTATTATATTTCAACGAGTGCACAGCAAAATCTGCATGTAGGAATCAGGAAGAATAGCATTAATAGGAGTAAAATCTCCACGAGAGAGCTTATTATATCTGCAGATTCGCCTTTTTAAGTTGGAATAACTTTTGCTTTATCTTTTCTGTGCATCTAACGATTAATTTATCCCTTTTTCAGGTTCTGTGACACCTATACTACATTAATTACACCTGTTGTCCAAGTTATTTCGTCTGCCTTTAAACCAGCGAGGTGGTTCCACATTAACGTGTGAGGATTGCATTCGGGAAGTCCCGGGATTGATTCCCGTCGGACCAACCCCTCTCATCATAGGTTTTTTCGTGGTTCCTCGGGTCGGTATGCGAATGCTGGGGTGGTTCTTCTACCATAAATTTATTGCCCATCATTTCCTTTCATATGTTTCACCTCATCTGTTTCAGGGTTATAGGACCAGGCGACGCCGGTGTGTTGCGGCGGGGCATTGGAATTTACACTTTGGAAAACTTTCTATCTGGCGTTTAACGGAGTGCTAGGCCCCCTTCCTTCCTGGGAGAGTCTAGTCTATTCTCGGAATCCCCGGGTTACGGGTTGCTACCTGGTGCGGCGTCATGATTGATGTCATGTTGGAATCGTTAAGGACGCCGTCCATGCTGGCGCACATCATCGTCCGACCGTCTGGTTGCCCTTCGGGTCACTTCTTCCTCCATTTCCTACCAGGGGTTACGTTGGAACTACAAGAGCCCATTATGGCCTACATGCGGCACTGTGCTCCAGTTACAGGACACACCTCAGTCTACTACTATTAACTCGTCTTCCTTTATCTTTTCCTTTCCTCTCTTGAGGCAATGATGTCACATTTCATCTCGGATTTCTTTTCTGAAAGTTGGAATTCATCAGGTTACTATTAATTATAGTGATTTACATAGATTTATTTATCTAAATGGACTTTCAGCTTTGTGTTTTGCCAATTTGGCAACGAAATAAATATTTTTCGTGTACTTAAATGTTGTTTATTCCCTTAGTGCAGCTATTATTAGTAACCGTTGGAAATATTTACAAACACATTCGACTTAGGATTGCTCTTGTGCTGGCAACAGCCCAAATGGAATTCTCTTTTAGCTTTCCTCTTTGCATTTAGTATTCAAGGTATATAAATACATATTCATATTTTTCCTTATGTTTCCGCCATGTTATTAGACTAATTGTATTTCTCATTTTGTATTTAGCACTACTATTTTGACATTACTTTTTACTTCGGACAAAAGGGTAGTGGAATGCTTCGTCAAGGAAAAATCTTCATCAATTCAGTAAAAGCTATTTTAGTCCATGGGGCATATGAATAAAAAGCAAGTACTTTCTCAAAGTTCATACTTATGACTATGAACACTTTCTATAATTATATACTAAATTCGATGGGAACATACTCTTTTTCATAAGAATAAATACCTGCGACCTCATATTGAGTATATACTCATCTACTTAACTATCTTGTTCAGTTAAATACAAGTGTGTACTCGTGTCATCTACACTCTTTGACAATATAGCTTCATTGATAGTATGGTGTTGCTCCACCGTTTGATATGTATTAGTGCAGTAGATATTGCTGTATTCATTTTTGTCCCATAAAAACTGCTCAGGAATTATCCTATGTTATGTGACAGGTCAGAGCAGTAAAACAGGCAAATATGAAATCCTTCAAGAAATGAAAAATTAGTTAAAGCAGCACGCACAAAGTCATAGCTGTAACTTACCAGCATAGCAATATATTAAATGACGGTGATATTGTCGTAACCTCTTTACATATTTTAGCTCAATTGGAGTAGAGCGATAGGTACCTTTATTTAAGGCATCATAAACTACACGAGGTCCGACGAGGCGAGCTCAACAAAAGTCCTAAATACACCTGGAAATTCCTAAAACATTGTATGGGAAGGAAGAAGGATCAAATAGCTACTGAAAATCACATTCCATGGCTTTAGATTGACCAAGATGTATTGGATATAAATAGATACAAAATGTTACTTGTTTGCCATCGGCGACGCGTCGATCATGTTGTGGCCATCCTACACGAGTGCTCCCTTGCAAGAGAGAGAAGCAACTGACGCTACCTTCTAACAAACCGGTTTCCCCCACTATTTTGACATCATACGATCTCTGTTACCAACCCACACACTAGTACATACATTTCCCAACCAAATGTCACAATATTCAAAAGCATTATTATCAATAAACCAGACAAAATGAAAATATTCACGAACTGTAAAGTCATAACTCATAACGTGCTGGCTGCAGATACAAATCAGACTGTTTCTAGAATCCTGGGAATGTTTAGAATCTTTTTTTACAATAAAACAGTTTTCTTGTAAGTAAATTCTTAAGCAACTGAATTGTGAGATTAAGATTTTACACAGTAAGTTTAATTAATAATTACGACTTTAAATCATACTTCCAGGTTATGTTTTCGTGAAGCTTTAGAGAAATTTGAAACTCCTTGAATGTTCAAGGAACCAATACAGAAATGGTGGGTGATAGGCAAAACATATTACATTAATAAACCAGGATTGTGGATTGGAAAACCCATAATTCATGAGGTGCTGAATGAAGAGTCAGATCTCACTTTTAGAATCCCAGGATATTCACACTATTTAGGTATACTATGATACCGTTTACTTCTAAAGTCGTGAGTACCTGGATTTTGAAGATAACATTTTGCATAGCAAGGTAAGTAATAAAGCTGATTTTCAATGTTACTTCTAGGTTATGTTTCGTGAAGTAATGGGGGATTTTGAAACTTCTTCAATGCCCATGGCTATGCTTGTTTTCCATGGGCACTACTTGGCTCATAAACTCTGCCATTCTCTGAAGATTTACTTTTAAGTAAAAAGAAATCAACATATACTTAAAAGTGATTATGCATCTAACCTTGCTCAACATGAGAAGAGAATGAACTTGTAAAACTGAGAATATACTAGCTTTTATTCATACCAAATATGAGTGTATACCTGTAAAATGGGCGTCCAAGTATGTCCTACTCTGCTTCCATTACTTGAGTATGTTCTTAAACTGAAGTAGGTACTCGAAAGGTTTCATTCTTACCAACAGAGTCCTTACTTGAAAAAGTGAAGTATATACTAATTTTTACTCATATGACTGCTTATCATGCCTACATTTTAGGACACCAGAAGTATCAGACTGTGGTGGAGTTTGAAAACTTCTAGTGCTTTTCTTTGCTATTATGACGATTCTTCAAATTAATGACTTGGAAGCCAATAGGAAAAAGGGGCTTTTCGTTAAAAAATATTGTCTACTAGTAGGCATCTTCCGCCATTCAATATTGAATTGATTAGCTTTATAATCCTTGGCGACTACTTCCTTTTTTAGAGAGGTCCTGTATTTTTAATTTTTCTGTATATCTCAGTAATATAATTATATTAGTTTGTTGCAATATGTCAGTGGTCACCCCTGATCCATAGCGCTTACTCTGTGCCTAACAGGAAGAACCTTTCTCCTTTCTAAATCACATGGCGGTGACTTGTTTAATAGATTCTCTTCTTACATAGAGCTTTTGAAAAGCGACTTACCAGTTGTTAATTTCACACCATATTTCCCATCATCAAGGATACTTATTGTTGACACTAAGATTGTTAAATTGCTTGCAATGTGTAGGGTATGGGGAGCACCTGGCTTACATTAAATATAAACAAATTACATAGGTACCTGAACGAAAAATGTTAGGGGAAATAAGAATTACTGCAGAAGTAACATATCAACGTGGGAAATAATGGTAGAATAAAAGTGAGACTAATGAAGAAACAATGAGAGAACGAATAGGAATATTAAAACATCTGATATGTTACATTACATCAGTTTCTTTATAAGTGGATACATAAACTATTCTTATGAAAGCTCATTTTTCTATTTACTTAATTTTAATGGAATTAAATATTTGCAGAAACAGCTAATTACATTTCATTATTAATATAAAGGGAACAGCGATAGTCAAATTTTAAGAACTAGACGCTATATTGTCGCAACCACAAACAAATTCAGATTACACTAGTCTGCATAATATCGGATGACTGAAAAATAATAAGTGGTTCTGACTCACTTTTTTGTGCTGATTTCAGAACTGCTTTTAGTTTATTTCTATATGTACAGTTTTTTTTCTTCAAAATTTCACTTCAAAAATATAGAGATATAAAGATATTGCTTCCGCCACTACACATAAAATTGGGCTTGATGAAGCAATTTGTAAGGGCTCTACCACAGTATGGACCCTGCTTCAAGTACCTTTCCAAGAAATTTCCCTTCATTACACAAGACAAATTAAAGGCTGGAATTTTTGTTGGTGCTCAAATAAAGAAATTGATGAAGAATGAAGATTTTGAGAAGACAATGAATGAGAGAGAAATAGAAGCATGGACCGCCTTCCAATCAGTTCCTGAAAACATCTTAGGCAATTAAAAAGTTCCTAATTACAAGGCCATTGTCGAAACAATGTTGGAAAATTTCAAGAAGATGGGTTGTAACATGAGTGTAAAGGTGCATTTTCTGCATTCACATATCGACTACTTTCCAGAAAATCTGGGACATTATAGTGAAGAGCAGGGTGAACGTTTTCAACAAAATATTAAGGAAATGGAGAGGAGGCATCAGGGGAGATGGAATGAAACTATGATGGCCGACTACTGTTGGATGTTGAGGAGGGACTGTCATCTTCAAGGATCTGCAAGGAAGTCAAAAAAGAGAAAGTTTGAAAAAAATTAAATGAAACACTTTGGCTTCTTGTTTTGTTAAAATGTAGTCATGAAATAAATTAGGGGAGTTATTAAGAGTATTCTTAAAATATTTCTTGAATAAAAACTTATCTTTTGTGAAATGGTATTTGAATACTTTTCTACGCTCATTAATAAAATTGTCAAAACATTGCTTCTTATTTTGTGTAAAAACCTGACGAGATAGAAAAAAACGGAAGCTATTTCTGGAATCAGCACAAAAACTTGATTTAAGAACACCTACTTTAAAGAAATCATCTGACAACAAGTTTGAAAATGCAGACTAGTGTTATTAAGGTACCGGAATCTTGTTATGTTATTACAGGATCGGACATGGGAAGCATAGCACACATACGTTGTCGTTATCCGTGGTGTAGTGGTTACCATGCTAGCCTCCAGTTCCCGAGGTCGCGGCTTCAAACGCGGGCGTAAAAATCCTTAGCATGGCTTCCTTCGGAAGGGAAGTAAAGCCGGTGGTCCCGTGTCGTAGATTTACGGCACATAAAAGAATCTCAAGCCTGATAAAGAGGCCTCTGAGCAAAATTACCGGTCTTTCATGCCCAATATAGAATGGGACGCCAAGGACCACAGTAGTTAAAGAGCGTCCATAAATAAAACTCAATTTAATTTTAACACATTGCGTTGCAAACTTTCTAACTTATACTTGAAAAGGAAGGACAGGGGAATTATTTTTTTAAGAACTCAACAACAATTCAAGAATAATTAAGCTAATTTATTATAAAAAGACAAATTTAAAATCATTACCTGTGCGGTGGTTTCCCTCTTGTCAGTTGTGGTTATTTATCATTAGTAATGCAGCATAAATATCGAAGGATAACCAGCCAGCATAAATTTTGTCTAACCTAACGAAATCACTGGATGGATGTTGTCTTCGTGAAATGAGAAGTGTTGAAGTTGTGATTTTTAGTTGAGTCGGCGAGTTACAAGATCGTGCCTTCGATTCCTGCTGCTGTTCAGAATTTCAGTGTCCACGGCTGCAGTCGGCTGTAACAAATCTTGTTGAGCATTGAAGGAGTTATTTTTGTTGTATTGTTATTTTCCCCACGCTTTGAGCGTCAATTTGAGATAAGTTAATTTTATGGTGGTGTTGTATTGTATTTCAAGTGTTGGGGAGCCGAACTTGAAGTAGTTGTAACCGCACGTATGGTAAAAAGTTTCCGGTAGCCTTCGCCCCAAATCTTTAAAAATATTAACTTTGTAATTTGACTGTTTCTTTAATTATTATATATTATGTTTGCCTCGGCTGCGTTAGTATTTATATTTTTTATAGACATGAAGCTCTTAGCAGGGTTGTAGTGCGACTAAGAATGTAGGCTTACACAGACTATAATTTTACTTCACTCCTTTTATTAATGCTTGACACGATTTAAATAACACTTCACTGATATAGAGAGTTGTGAGATTTTTTTATTAATTACTTGCACTTTTTAACATGTAAACTATTTTGTCTCACACAAAATACGTTTTAAATTTCTCGAGCACGCATCTCGCGTCCGGTTAGGAACATAGTCTACAATCAACTGACTTCTGAATTTGTAAATTTTGCTCCGTTTTAGTTTCTGATTGGCTAATACTAGTCCAATAGAATACTTTCATTTAACTTAAGCTTTCTTTCTGGTTGTTGATTGGCTATTTATAAACTGTCTAAAAATTACATTATTGTTTCCAAGAATGACTAGTAGCATTATTAAACCTTCTAATTCATTATTGCCTCAAGGCCATCTTATTTTTACCTCATTGTTAGCAACTTTTAACCTATTATTCTCACAGCTCCTACATTATTAAATTACGTAATACATTCATATAACATTATTGAACATGTACAATCAATATAAACATTAATACAATGACTGTTACATACATTTTTATATATTGTTACATACACATATTGCTTTAAGGCAGGCTGTTATTGAATTTATATGATATAATTAGACTGAAATCATTTAAGTGTTAAAAATACTGCCTCAGCATCAAACTGGATGTGTATCCCAAGGTGTGTCCCATAAGAAGAATTACTAGAATGAAGGACAATGATGAATTTGAACTGATGATTTTTACTTTTAACCACTTTGACAAGAAACTTTAAGTTGTTAACATGTACTCTTTAACTTTACAATGTACTCCTAGCGAGAATCTGACGCTTTCCACCTTGATGGACTTTGGATCATGATTTAGTGTACTACACACTTTGGAGATTGTTCACTTCACATAAATACGTTCAGTAAACTATTCTTTTCGCGCACTCGACACTTCTTTGTATCGACACGCACTGGTTTCGGAACGCGCAATTGTTTCTCGGACGCTAGTAAATTTTAAGTCTATTTAATCAACACAAATGCTTCACTTGCAATAGTTCCCGTCGCGCACACCAAATTATTTCCTTATATCGTTGCACTTTTTGTTTACACTGAATGTCTTCACTAAGTAGCGCAGATTTGTTCGGTGAGCGAATCAACAGAACAGCACCTCAGCTTATATTGTATGCTAGTCTGTCGGTCCGTATTTTACGTTTAATTTTCTTATTAGATTAGAATAGGTTTTTTGATGGCCAAAAGGCCTTGAACATAGAACATGTCAAAAGTGTTTACATCTCTATTGTATTGTATTGGCTGGTTCATCGCGCGGTTTATCAAATTTTAGAACATTGGAGGGGATTTAGCTCTTCCCTATTGGATTCTAAGAAAGTCACACGATTTAACACAAAGAGAAATTCCCTTCTTGAGCAACATCTTGATAACACCCAGAGAGTAGCAACCCATGTCTATTCAGCGCGTACTGTGAAAAAGAGTTCTTTGTGATTTTTCGAAACTTTTGTGTTGCAGTTGTCGTTCGTGAAACCAAGTCCATTGGAAAATTGCTTTGCGTCATATACCAAAATTATCGCTGAAATATGTTAAACTAGCAATCAAACTAATGGAGTACTCACATGTTAACCTAAAGAATATAGATAACACATTTAAGTATTAATAATACGTAATATATTATTGTTTCCGTACAGAAAACTGCCTCGCCTGGTGATCGGAGAAGATGTGTGTGCTGTTCACCCATGTTGACTATCCGATGACAACACACGGAAAGAGAGAGATAATGATTTTCGAGTGGAGGAGAAAAACATAGTTACGTGCTAACCTCAACCCTGATGGGAGTCGGAGACTGAGAATGTGGAACTCGCCAAGAGGTGGCCATACCCACTAAAAGTCTCCTCTACAGGAAGGAAAATGGAAGAAAGAAAAAGAGGATATGCAGCAGTACTGCTATCGTACCTGCGCATTCAGGGAGCGGGTATATTGGGTGGCCCGGATTTGGCCTAAGCCAGGTGAAAATGGGAGCCAGGACGCAAGCATGGCCGAGGCCCTACTTGCGTCCTTGGGAATCTGGAGTGGTGTAATGCTAATGGTGTAGATTTTGAGAGACGGAATGAGGTACCGGAAGGCAAGCTACTCAAAGCCCAGCTTACCACCGTGGGGAATTCGGTGTGATGGTTTCTAGAAGTACTTCGGCTGTCGAGTGCGGTCTTTAGGTGCTGCGTTTGTTCACTCAGGTGGCTCTGCAGCTGGCTCTCTATTGAACTTCCTCAGGAAGAACTTGAGTTCATCCTTGACGATTCTCTGGACTGTGATTTTTATCCCGCGTATAGTAGCGTTGACATCGTCAGTAGTTTGTATACGTGTCGGTGGTGCTTTCTTAGGTGGATTGAAGTTATTGGGTGCTGTGTTGTACTCAGAAAGTGCCCCATCCAAGGCTGCAACCCTTTCTGAGAGCTGAAATATCTTGGCTTGGAGGTCCTCCAACTTCTTGAGGATCTCTGGTTAAGCTGATATGGAGTTCTGTGTTGTTGGTGAAAAGGCCTTTGCGATGGATGCATCGCAATGGACTGGAAACTGCGGATTGTTGTCGTCCGGGGAAGCGTGGGCACTGTGCCTGGCCTGTGTAGTGGACGAAGCCGTTATAGGTGGCACAGTACCGGCGTCGGTACTGCAAGTTGTGACGGGAACAGTCGCCGGTGTAGTGGCACCTCGGTCCCTGGGGTAGGAGTCAGTTGTGTGACCGTACAGGCAACAGCGGTGACATGGAACAGGACCGACACTGCGATTGGCCTCCATCAGCACGGTTTGTCCAAAAATGGGCAGCCCCACGTCCAGTGCAGCTGAGTATTATTCCCTGTCCATAAACTTCAAAACCTTATCAGCGGTGTCGGTCACCGTTGGTTGTGTATTCTGGTAGCTTTGGCAGCTGAGGGCCAGAATTCCTGGGCGTTGCGGAGATGCAGTGCGACAGGCAGTTGCCTATGAGTTCCCCTGACCACGGCGGAGACGGGAGGGGACAAGTGCTGTGGTTTTTTTTAACCCCTCTAAGGGGGAAAAGGACGGGCCCCACATCCGCCCGTCCCGGTGGCGATCGTCCGGCATGCGTTGCCGTTCAAACTACATCGCCTCCCTCGTGCAGTTACTGTCTAACATGCAGGGAGTTGGTTATGAGTTAGTGAGTAGGTTAGTCGGGTCCCGCATAAGCACCCCGGTTAATTTCGTGATGTGTGTTGCTGGCATGCTTTGCATGCGAGCGCGTCAAAGGATGAATTCCCACTGCAGCCATGAACAAGTCCTGAGTACAGCCTGAGGGTTTGATGGTGTAAGTGAGGGAAGATTTGGTGGCTTGCTAGTGATTTGTGGTGATTTGGTTAATAGTGGTTTGTACGTGCACTTTTAGTAATTACGTGGGGTTAGCATGCGGTTGCGTAATGGGATGGTGGGACCGGTAATGAGTTGTGATTCTGCGAGGTCTCGGAGCCGTGTCAGTACTTCCGTGTACGGCCTGAGGGCGTCGTCAATGATTTCCAATCCTGGGTCCGGCGTTCGTGCTGGGTCGTCTAGAGTGCAGACTCGGCTGGCTGCCTGCCTGATAGTGCAGGTGCGGACCAGTGCCACTCGCGGGGAGGCCCTCATCTCCCGGGTCCGCCTTTGCTGTGTAGCAGAAGGACTTCAAGGGCAGCTGTGAAGTGGAGTGCTGGCGTGAAGAGCTAGAGGCGGCGCTGGTGTTGACGGCAGAGAGTAGTCGGTAGGTGAGGCGACGGCTGCGCAAAGTTCAACATCTTCCATGCCGGTAGGCTTTGGAGCAGCGTGTTTCTTGTCTTCTTTCTATCCATGTTGACAGGTCGAGATCTCGAAGCTAAGTGAGAGAGATAACTATATACGCGTTAGTGAAATAGCTGTTAACTCCATCCTCTAATCTCTACGTGACATACTGCCAACCTCTTAGAATGTGTAACTTCCCCAAATTTAATCCCTAAAGACCTGTTAAAGCCACAACATGCTGGTCTTAAATTTCATACTTCTTCCATGCAAACGCGAAAAACAATTGGAAATTGACACGACTTTAAAATACAAAGTATTGAAAAATTCGAACTACAAAAAACGGATATCTCGGAAATGGTAAACTGTGAAACCTACATTTCTTGTACAGTACGTTTTTGTATATCGCTTAATATATATCAGTTATACAAGGTTATATAAAAGTCCTTCCTAATGAAGAAGACTATTCCCAGAAAATTCAAAATATGCGTTTTATTCGTCATGAAAATATTTTTAATATACAGTATTTTTATCAAAATTGTTAAAGCCACTTTTGAGAAAATAGAAAATGTTCCATATAAAAGGTAGTTGAGAGTGGGGTATTTTCTTGAAAACCTTTTTGTCGCATATTTGGAAGGTATTGAACTTAAATACCAGGCTTGTTATTTATCCGATTTTTCGTTTTTGAGTTTTGATGCTCACACACAAAACGGCCTTTTTCTAAAAAGGTTTTTTTTATTTAGGGGTCCTGAAAAGAGGTATTTCCGGTGAAATCTCGGCATCGAATTTTTTAATAGAATGCAATACCTTCCCTAACTACTATGTACGTGGTAGAGAAGGTACAACACATGTAAATACTTGATATAATACAAAAATATTACTATGCAAGCAGAGCTGAATACTATAAAGGTTAAAATTTGTTAAAAAAATTTGAGAAAGGTAATTAACAATCGGAACACACATGGTGGCTCGGAGAAACCCATCGCAGGAATTAGGTTAAACAAGTGACCAAGGAGCGCGATAGATAATATCAGAAAGAGACAGAGAGAACCCGGAATTCCCAAATTGGACAAGCTTTACCATATTATACAATTGTTTTGCTGTTTAAAACACAATTTTTGCTTAATACATATTTGGGCAAGTTTCTAGAACTGTGGAGTTGCAAACATCCATAAGTTTTTCCTTTTGTTTACAATTAAGTTATGAATGGGAAAACATTCTTCCTGCAAAATTTGTGATTTTTTCGAAACTAAGACGAAATTTACTTCTTTTTTTCAGAAAATACTATGGAGAATTGAAATTCACGCTTCAGTATCTTCACTTTCACACCAGAATATATCTCATATCCGAACATTTAAAGTTACAACAGGATAGGACTTTAGAAGTATGTGAAAATAGAATTTTCAGAACTATCCTTGCTTCAAATTACTAGTATTGTAATCCTACTTTTAATTATTGTGCAGAGCAGAAATTTATGAAAGAAATGCTTGTTTATCGTAACCAAATACACAAAGCCCTCTGTAAGCAGTTCCCAGAAATCAAAGCGGAAAAATGATATATTAATGGACAATATTTCCATTCCTTGAACATATATTCCAACTGAATATACCTTGAAACGCTGTTTACCCTTTACCGTTAACGGTGAAAGAATTATCGAAATGTTCCAATAATTCCAGACAGATGAAATGCTCCTAGTTATTTGAAAACTTAAAAGCTCTAAACTAATATACTTGCTACACAATTTAATATTAAAGTAATCAAAAAATCATAGGGATATGGAAAGTAGGTTTGATCAAAGCTTTTGAAAATAATCGAAAATAACATTTTCTGGGATAAAATTAATTTATTTTGGAGTTTTCACCTGATTCAGAAATTATTTGCATCCATACCAAGCGAGATGGCTCCTTGGTATCATTTAAGGCTCGCATTCGGGAGGTCCCAGGTTCGATTTCAGTCGCGGATCACTCTGACCTTGAGGTTTCCTCAAGTCGGTAGGCGAATACTGGGGTGGTTCCTCTTCTACCACGGATTTACTGTTCGTTTCCTTTCATCTGCTTCACCACTATATGTTTCATGGACGGGGAATTTCCTCTTTGTAAAGTTGTCTTGGCTGGCCAGCCGGGGATCCTTTCTGAGAGCGGCTCAGCTGGTTGGCTGATACCGAACCTGGTATCCTGCCGGTGTCGAATGGTGTCATTCTGGAAACGTTAGGCACCCCGTCCTTGCTAGTGAGCATCCCACTCTGATCTCGTCGCCCTTCGGTTCTCCCTTTATCCCTGACGTCACTTTGGAAGAACATCCCACGTTCTATGGCCTACATGTGGAGCTGTGAAAGCGCCTCCGGCTCAGTAATGCTAATCCTTGGCATCGGTATCCAACGGAACATGGGCGGAACTGCAGAATTCTCTCCTCATTCCAGTTCATAACCTTCATATTCATGCGTCCTGTTATTCGTTGAGCTGAGCCCTGGCAGCTGGACTATTATGTCTATTTCCCGTAATTTCTTTAGTTTTTTGCCAGACCGCTCGGAGCGCCAGCTTTGTTGCCAGCTTCACCATAGGAGGCACACTTTTGCCTAATTTATACTGTGTATAGTGAGTGAGATGTTGCAAACGGCGTCCTTCTGAAGACGGTGCCCTCTTCAGTGTCAAATTTGAATCGGACTTGAAACATTTAATGTCGCAGTCGGCACATCGACCACAGAGCCTCCGCTATAAGTCCCGATGCTCTTAGTGTTTAGGCTACCATGAAAAAGTATCCTTACTCGCATGAAACCTCATCTGACACAAGTATTCTAGAAAGCCTTCAAGTCAGTGTTGCAAATGCTTTACTTTGCTTTAACCAACCTATTTATGCTCTGATAATTGTTATTTCTCACTAAGAACACACTAGGCACTAAGCTAGTTAACCACCCTATTTATGTTCTGATAATTGTTCTTTCACCCTATGAACACACTAGGTACTAAGCTAGTTAACCACCCTATTTATGTTCTGATAATTGTGCTTTCACCCTATGAACACACTAGGCACTAAGCTAGTTAACCACCCTATTTATGTTCCGATAATTCTTCTTTCACCCTATGAACACACTAGGCACTAAGCTAGTTAACCACCCTATTTATGTTCTGATAATTGTGTTTTCACCCTATGAACACACTAGGCACTAAGCTAGTTAACCACCCTATTTATGTTCTGATAATTGTTCTTTCACCCTATGAACACACTAGGCACTAAGCTAGTTAACCACCATATTTATGTTCTGATAATTGTGCTTTCACCCTATGAACACACTAGGCACTAAGCTAGTTAACCACCCTATTTATGTTCTGATAATTGTGCTTTCACCCTATGAACACACTAGGCACTAAGCTAGTTAACCACCCTATTTGTGTTCTGATAATTGTTCTTTCACGCTAAGAACACACTAGGCACTAAGCTAGTTAACCACCCTATTTATGTTCTGATAATTGTTCTTTCACGCTAAGAACACACTAGGTTCGGTCCATCACTAATTTGGAGGCGCTCTCTCTTGTTGCCTTGCGAGGTGGTTCCGTGGTAATGTGTGATACGTAATTCCTTGGAGGGTCCGTCAGGCCAGTCGCTCTATCTTTGAGTTGTTTCTGTTTTTTTCTGGTCAGTAGGCGAATGCTGGTATTCCTCTTCTACCAAGAATTTCTTGTCCCCTTCATTTCCTTTCATCTGTTTTACGCTTCATATGTTTCAGAGTTGTAGGACCAGGCGACGGCGATTGGTGCGTTGCGACAGGCCGTTGGAGTTTGTGCTGTGCAAAGAGTTCTCCCCGATGCTTGAATGGCGCGCTGGTGCCCCTTCCTTGGGGGGGGGGGCTCGTTCGTCCCGGAAACCTTGTTGAAGATGGCGCAGACAGGATAGCGCTGGTGTCAGGATTGGTAGCATTCTAGAATTTTTAGGGATCCCGTCTTTGCTAGCGCGCATCGTCGTCCGGATCTGGTCGCCCTTGGAGCTCTCCCGTTCATATCTTCCTCCCAGAGGTCACGTACGGCACAAAGAGCTAACAAGGCCTATGTGCGGTGTTGAGCTCCTGTAGCTGGGGTCCCGTCCGTCTGACTAAACTAAGACTAATCCTCCAGTCTGCAGTGTCATACTATTGGTGGTTATAAACTTATGACTTGTCATCGCAAATCGGAACAGGGGAATAGAAGATTCTCAGCGATGAATAAGAAGTGAAATATAAAAGCTAGTCGCAACTCAGAATTTTCAATCTCGGTCATTATCCTCGCAGGTATATGTGAATTGCTTCATCAGTGACATAAAATCGCTCCAAGCTCCTGATATGTAAAGTTGGACGCAGACCAATGTAAGAAACTGCTTCCGACAGAAGCCCTTTTGCTGAAATGTGCTCAAATATGCTTTCACAGTTGTAACGCATGACTAGTTCGCACCCATTAAGCAAAACGCAGAAGCTCGAGCAGAATTTAGCACAGCGTATTTTACACGTTGCACTTAGCTTATATAGACCTTTGTTCATTGTCAACGTAGTAAAATTCTGTACCTCTCTTCTGCTTTACTGAATGCATCTAATTCTGCTCCTCCCCCCATGTATCGTGTGTGATTGTTCCAAAGAGAACCTCAATAGCACTGCAACATTCTCGTTCTCTTGCCATAGCAATAAAGGCGGAACTGTATTTTCATTTGAGAAAAGAAAGAAAAAACAAACAAACAAAACAGAAATCAGAACATTGCAGATTGATTTCGGTACAGCTAAAATGGATTTCCATAGAAGCCACTACGCTTTTTTTATTCAAAAAATGATGTGTTGCATTTGCATGCCTTTTTTATTCACTCCTCCACAAACAACTCTTATAAAAGCTTATTCTTCTATCTACTTTTTGTTAACAGAAATAAACTTTCATTACACGTTTAAACATTTCCTTGTAGGTGTAAAAAGGATACAATAGGCTATTAAAGCGAGTCAAACTTTTTATGTGTGATGACTCTGGAATTCCATGCTCTTTACATGACCACTAGAAAATAAGAACCACGGGACCTGGGCTGACTACTCAGCCCTCACCCTAGGATCCCAGGAGATAATCTTGTGTGGATTTTCCATTAGGGTAGCATCTATCTTATACTCTGCCACCCCTGCGTGGCCGAAATTGGGACAGGACACCTACTTCCCTCGTCTCCTGCCACGTAGGGACGAAAATGGCTACGCCACTTACAAACGTCAGCCCAATAGGGAATACTCTATTAGGGAAGACTACGAGGGGCACTATTTATATTTTGAGCCTAATAATTAAAACAAAGTAATTTCTGATTGAAAACTGCTTTATTGTTTTTCAAAATATTCTCCTTTATGATCAATGCACCTTTGCATCCGTTTGAACCATTTGTCAAAGCATTTATTCCAGTCTTCTTGAGACACGTCCAAAGCACGGTTCTTGAAGGCATCCACGGCTTCTTCTGCCAGCGAAAATCGTTGTCGACGCAATTTATTCTTGATGTTCGGGAACAAAAAGAAGTCATTGGGTGCCAAATCAGGACCGTATGGAGGGTGACCCATCAACTCTGCTATTAGACGAGATGTGTGTGTGCGCTCGCATTGTCTTGATGAAGAACGATCCTACGGTTCTTTTTGGTTTTCCTTACTTCACCGAAGACTTCCGGCAAACAAATGGTTGTGTACCATTCGGCATTGACCGTTTTACGTTCCTCTAAAGGCACTGTTGCCACATGGGCAGTTTTGCTGAAAAAGCAGGAGACCATTTGCTTCGAAGTGCTTCGAGTGCGAATAACTTTTGTTGGATTTGCTTCATCTTGAAACACCCATACAGTCGACTGCTGTATACGTTCCGGCTCATACGCATAGATCCATGATTCGTCACCTGTTACAATCTTATATACGTCTTTTAAGGCACCGCCATTGTATTTCTTGAGCATTTTTGTACACCAATCGACACGAGCATCTTTTTGAGATTGCGTCAAATTATGTGGGATCCAATGAGAGCAAACCTTTTTCACGGCTAAATAATCATGCAATATTTTATATATGCTGGTGGAACTAATGTCTAGGGTTACCTCAATCTCACAATATGTCGCATGACGACCTTTCATTATCAGGTTTTGCACAGCATCAATGTTTTCTGGCACAACAACTGATTTTGGACGACCTTCACGAACTTCATCATTGAGCGAACTGCGGCCACGATTAAATTCGTTATAGCAGCGTTTCACAGTGGCAAAGGATGGAGCTTCGTCGCCAAATGTGGAAGTTAGTTGATCGATGCACTCTTGTCTTGATAATCCACGTCGAAAGTCGTAATAAATCATTGCACGAACATTTTCACGAGTTAACTACATGTTTTTGTTGACACACAATTTTCAAGTTAGTGTAAACAAAACAAATGACGCTCTATTGACAAAATGTTTGAAGTGGATTATGAACAAAAATGTCAGACTTTCCATTGGAAACGTCAGATGGCAGCTACAGCATTCAGAGTTGCCAAGGCTCAAAATATAAATAGTGCCCCTCGTACTGAAGAACCTCGGTGGGACCGACAGTACCTAGCTACTGTCTACCAACTCTCGCTCGTGGTTGTAACGACTTAACACTTGCAAAAAGTGTAAGTATTTGAAAATTCAAACCAATAACAAAGAATATCTCGGAAATGGTTAACGCCACATAAAGCTGTATTTGACATAAATTGTGTAATTTAATGAGATGTTTACCAGCTATACAAAATGTTATTCACAATGAAGAGGACCATTCACGTCCATTCCCAGAAAATTCAAGATATTAATTTTATTTATCGTGCAAAGACACTGAATTTAAATACCAATTTTGGTATTTAACGAACTTTTAGTTTTCGAGATATGCTGTTCAGACACACAACGCGCGCGCGCTCACGCGGAGCTTTTTCTAAAAATGCTTCTTTTTTGGATTTAAGGAGTATCAAAACGTGTATTTCCGTGAAATCCCTGTTTCGAATTTTTAGGGGAAAGGCAAGTAGTGGAGAAAGTAGAAAACGTTTCCATATTGGTTTGCGCTAGTCATGCTTGATTCAATCTAAAACAAAACAGAACGCAATTTTCTTGTTCACATAATAAAGTCATATTTTAATTGTTATTTGTAAACAAAAATCGTTAGAACGCAGTTGGTGATTGTACTTGAAATCTGAAAAAATCTGCAGGTTTGCAGTGTGATCTCGGTTTTACCGCCATAAAAACTTGGAAGCCTGCTTAAAACAGTAGGAAAGTGAAAATGTAATCTAAAGGTTGTTTTAAAAATTGAGATTAATACGTTTTAGATAAAACTGAAATTTTTGGAAACATTTATAGCCATTATGAAGTATGATTGATAACGAACAAATATAAGGTTAATTTAACATACAAGTCTTACTATAAAGTCAAATTACATAACCATTTGAGACTGACATTTCCTTCCTTTAAGGATGTAATAATTGAATAACGATATACCAGTTACTCGCTGCCTTATGAGTAAATGATAATATCTTCTGTTGTATCTATGTGGAAGGTGTGGAATACAAATGTTTTATGGCCCCATAAGTGAGGGCACATAAGTTACGTTTGGTTCTGCCCCCAAGTTCATTTGGCAACAGTCCAGAAGGAGGTATTTCCTGTATCACGTCATGTGCGCATATTTCACTGCCTTATTAAACTGCTAAATTGCTCCTCCTTGGCATGGTGTTGCGCAAATCGAAACGTTAACAACCGTCAAACATTAATAACTATAGTTTGTAAGTAAGGACCTAGACTTCCTTAATTTTCTTTCTTTCTTCTTGGAAATTCAAAGATAAATTATTTTAAATGAGAATTGTGAAAATAATGATTTGGAAAGCGTGACAGATAATACATTTATTATACTCAGAACCATTCATCAAAATATGAAATAAAGGAAATGGAGTAAATTAATCAGCCACAAGGTTCATGCAAAATTAGACAAAAAGTTTGCGGTATCTTAGCCGAATAGTGAGTCCAGTGTTCTCCCACCCAAACAACCGGAGTTCACTACCATTGGCCTAAGGGAAACCGCCTAGATTCTGCAATCTAAGCAGTGTCCGACAACTTTGCTTCAGAATCTCGAGAGACTTCCGTGCGACTCGTTCCACCAAGTGCGCCAAGCAAATAAGAAATAGTATCTCGGAAATGGCTAACGCCACAAAAATATTTACTTGATCTAAACTGTGTGCGCACTTGGTTATTTATCTCCATTTTCAAAATTTGGGAGGCAGGCATCAGTAACGAGAGGACGACAGAAAAGAATTAAGAAGAGAAAAGAGACAATATGGAAACCAGGGTGTAAGATACACAAACACGACCTAATAGAGGGTAGAGGTACTGCATTTCACCCATAAATTCTATATAGAGATTTTACCGAAATATATGTTTTGAGGTCCCCTGAATAAAAAAATTGCCTTTTCGGAAAAATACCCGTGTGCGCATTTGTAAGCGAGTGGGTATCTCGTACCTGAAACGTCGGATGAACACTAAACTTGGTATCTAAGTTCAGCATCTTCCAAGGCTGTGACACGAAGATTTTTAAGAATATCTATCAGCCTGAAACTAGCCTTTACTTGGAAAGAAATTAGTTATTTTTTGTTTTTTAAAAAACTGCTTCAATAATATCAATTAAAATACCATGTAAGTAGCTTAATAATTCCTCTTCATTCTGAATGACTTTTGTATAAATTTATATAACTCCTAAATAGTAAAGCATAGACAAGAGATTACTGCATGAAAAATGTTGATCTCGTTAAAACCGGCAGTATATCAAATTTTTGTGTCATCAACCATTACGGAGAAATTCACTGTTGTTGGTTTGAATTTTCCAAACCTTTAAATTAGCCACCCGCATTTTAAACATTTGGTGGTTTCAGCATCTGTATCCCATACATACAACGGCATGTGTAATGAAATTATTTCTGCAAATGTTTTTCTTAATTAAGACGAAGAGACAGAAAAATAAGCTTTTGTAAGATTAGTGTGCAGAAGCTATACATAGATAAATGATAGCGTGTAGAAAACGTGATGTGAAGTTCCGGCGATAAAATCAATGTTTTCATACATCGTTTTACAAATTGTACTGAGAATAAAATATTCTTTCTTCATGTAGTATGAAAAGGCAAAGGATACGATAAGATAATGATGGTATTTAATGCTAATGCGAAATTCCTCATAATTCTATTTGTCAATTTGTGGACAGTGAGCTACCCGACAAAACCGCGCACTCTTGATAAACAATAGCCTTAAATTACACTCTTTATGGCTGCAAATGAGTCATTCCATGTCAAGTCGAACACTTTTTACTTTCTCTACTACGTATAGTAAGTAGGGGAAGTATTGCATTCCACCCAAAAATTCGATACCGAGATTTCACCGGAAATACATGTTTTGAGACCTCCTGAATCCAAAAAAAGCATTTTTGGAAACATGTCCGTGTGTATGTCTGTGTGTGTGTGTGTCTGTGTGTGTGTGTGTCTGTGAACAGCATAACTCAAAAACTAACAGTCGGATAAACACCAAACTTGGTATTTACGTTCAGTATCTTCCCGAGATGCGACACGAGGATTTTCAAGAAAATCTAGCCACCCCAGACTACCCTTTACATGGAACATTTTTCGAAAATTTTAGTTTTCTCAAAAATGGCTCTAACGATTTTGATGAAAAATTATATGTTTAAGATAATGTCATGAGAAATGAAATGTATATCTCGAAATTTCTGGGAATGTCTCCAAAAGCATTCTTCATTATGAACGACTTTTGCATAACTGGTAAACCATAAGAGATAGACAAAATTTTACTACACAAAAAATGTAGATCGCGTTAAAATACACAACTTATATCATATACATTTTTTTTGTTGAGTGAACCGTTTTCGAGATATTGCTTGTTATTTCCTTAAATTTTCCAATACTTATACTTCTTCTCAAATTCGTTATTCATTTTTTTATGTCCTGGACATGCAAAGAGAATGGAATGCGCCACATAGCAACCAGCGTTAAAATATTTGACTATCGCTTAAAACTTACCATATTCCCCTTGCATCTACAAGAAAATTATCAATAAGATTGACATCTCGATATCTCGATTAACATGAAGCATATGGAGATTAAGCGTTTGTAAAAATAGTTTGTACAAGAGTAGAGAAAGTCATGTGAGTGTAACACATCAGATTTTTTTGTCTTGGATATGCAAAGAGTTATAATCTGTGGCAAAGGGAATGGTGCTGCACCTAGCAACCAGCTATTAAGAGATATGTATGTGCTTAAAGGCTACTGTTTTTCTATATTGCCCTTGTAAATATATTTTCCCCTACATCTACAAGAAAATTAGCAATAAGATAGAGTTTGCAAATGTTTATCTCGATTAACATGAACTAAATGGAGAATAAGTGTTTGTAAAAATACTTTGTACCAGAGTAGAGAAAGTCATGTGAGTGTATCACATCAGATCTTTTTTACTTTCCCTACTACGTATAGTAAGTAGGGGAAGTATTGTATTCCACTCAAAAATTCGATACCGAGATTTCACCGGAAATACATGTTTTGAGACCCCCTGAACCAAAAAAAGCATTTTTGGGAACATGTCCATGTGTGTCTGTGTCTGTGTGGCTGTGAACAGCATAACTCAGAAACGAACAGTCGGATAAACACCAAACTTGGTATTTAGGTTCAGTATCTTCCAGAGATGCGACACAAAGATTTTCAAGAAAATCCCCCCACCTAAGATTACATTTTACATGGAACATTTTTCGAAAATTTTAATTTTCTCGAAAATGGCTCTAACGATTTTGATTAAAATATCATATGTTTAAGATATTGTTATGACAAATAAAATGTATATCTCGAATTTTCTGGGAATCTCTCCAAAAGAGTTCTTCATTCTGAACGACTTTTGCATAACTGGTAAACCATAAGAGATAGACAAACTTTTACTGCACAAAAAATGTAGATCGGGTTAAAATACACAATTTATGTCATATACATTTTTTGTCGAGTGAACCATTTTCGAGATATTGCTTGTTATTCCCTTAAATTTTCCAATACGTATACGTTTTCTCAAATTCGTTATTCATTTTTTACTTTCTCTACTACGTATAGTAAGTAGGGGAAGTATTGCATTCCACCCAAAAATTCGATACCGAGATTTCACCGGAAATACATGTTTTGAGACCTCCTGAATCCAAAAAAAGCATTTTTGGAAACATGTCCGTGTGTGTGTCTGTCTGTGTGTCTGTGTGTCTGTGTGTCTGTGTGTCTGTGAACAGCATAACTCAAAAACGAACAGTCGGATAAGCACCAAACTTGGTATTTAGGTTCAGTATCTTCCAGAGATGCGACACGAAGGTTTTCAAGAAAATCCCCCCACCCCAGACTACCCTTTACATGGAAGATTTTTCGAAAATTTTAATTTTCTCAAAAATGGCTCTAACGATTTTGATGAAAATATCATATGTTTAAGACAATGGCATGAGAAATGAAATGTATATCTCGAATTTTCTGGGAATGTCTCCAAACGTATTCTTCATTGTGAACGACTTTTGCATAACTGGTAAACCATAAGAGATAGAAAAAATTTTACTACACAAAAAATGTAGATCGCGTTAAAATACATAACTTATGTCATATACATTTCTTTTGTTGAGTGAACCGTTTTCGAGATATTGCTTGTTATTTCCTTAAATTTTCCAATACTTATACTTTTTCTCAAAATCGTTATTCATTTTTTATGTCCTGGACATGCAAAGAGAATGGAATGCGCCACATAGCAACCAGCGTTAGAATATTTGACTATCGCTTAAAAGCTACCATATTTCCCTTGCATCTACAAGAAAATTACCAATAAGATTGACATCTCGATATCTCGATTAACATGAAGCATATGGAGAATAGGCGGTTGTAAAAATAGTGTGTACAAGAGTAGAGAAAGTCATGTGAGTGTAACACATCAGATTTTTTTCATGGTAATGCAAGGAGAATGGAATACTCCACATAGCAACCACCTCTTAAAATATTTGACTATTGCTTAAAGCCTACCAATTCCCCTTGCATCTACAAGAAAATTAGCAATAAGATTAACATCTCGATATCTCGATTAACGTGAAGCATATGGAGAATAAGCGTTTGTAAAAATAGTTTGTACAAGAGTAGAGAAAGTCATGTGAGTGTAACGCATCAGAATTTTGTTTTAAGGGGCGCCCCCACACCCGTCGCCCCTGGTGGCGATCATCCGCAGGAACTACATCGCCTCCCCGTGCAGCACGTAATCTAGCATAAACAGGGGAGAGGTAGTGGTGAAGTACATGCGTGGAAGCCGGGTTCCGCTGAGCATCCCGGATAGTACAGATGGACATGATGACCTGCAAATACATGCAAGTGAGCGATGATTGCCCGGGTTCTGCACATACCAGAGTCTGTGTAGAACCCTGGGGAAATGAGTGATGGTGAGGACAGTTGAGTGCTATGGTGGTTTGACAGACGGACTGACAGACACGACGCATGAGGTGTGGTCTGAAGGTGTAGTGGATTTTGGGGGAGGATGTTGATGTAGTACCTGGTTTAGACTTGTTGGAGAGGACTGTAGTATGGTAGTACTTACAGGCTGGCTGCCTACCTGAAGTGTAGGTGCGGACCCGTGGTACTATTGGTTGTGCTGAGGTACTGGTTCGAGGCTAAGATGAGCATTCTGTGGATCTATTGCAGTGTTCTAAAATGAGAAATCAGATGCTTAAGTTACATGTTAAGTTGTATAGATGTATAGCTACGTCAATGGCAGAATTGTCGATACTGAGGAATCGGTCGAAGAGGTGTAGTGGACGTTTGTGTTGTAAGTTGTCTGTGTCGTAGTTACCTAGGGGTCTAATGAGTGGATTGTAATGGTTGTGTATGTTGTGGTATAGGTTGTGAGCGAGCATTTTGATGTATTGTTCAGGAGTGTGCATATGGAGCTCATCGTGTAATTTAGGAGCTGGAGCAAAAGGAGGGACTTTGGCTGCAATGCGGGGAATTTTATTCTGAAATGTAGATGTATGAGATATATGAGGGGCAGCATATCCGCAAACCGAACGAACACCGATGAAACCCAAGTCACCAAATTTCTTCGAATTTTTTTGTATGCATTTGATGCTTTGAAATAGAAGACTTTTCTTGTCCCTAACTTCAACGTTTTGAATACCAGCTAAAGTAAAAGTGAAATTGTTAATTCTCGAAAAAGCGAGTGTGCCCCTTACATAATCGATTTTATCTCCCGTTCTCGTATAAACTTGAACTTATTTTAAAGCTTATGAAATATACTTTAAACATACACTAGATTGAATGTGATTCAACAGTTTAATTATTTACAGCATAAATTTGTACTTTTAAAATTCGATTTTGTGTTACGTATCGACAACTTAATCTGCTTTAAAAATGCATACGTATTCTCTGTTTAGTAATGCATACATGTGCAAAATTTTAGGAAGTCATTCGTTCAAATACATTTATAAGAAAATATTTTCTCAGCCGGAACCCTCCTAATGATAAGATAGCGCAACTTCTCCCGGCTAGAATGTGAGAACAGCTGTTAGGAGATACCCAGCGTTATTCGTCTCAATCACTTCCGGATTTAAATTACAAGCAAATCCTTATCACGGCAAAGCAGATTAGGCATTTCCTTTCACAGAGGACCAGTTCGGAATGTTTTGTTTGTGGAGAGGGACCTTAGTCTATGTCGTTTGTATATATAAATGCTTGTCTAAATATTCTGTAACAATGATAGCTATTTCTGTTAAAGTCTTTGTTGATATTTGTTTTCTAATTTGAAATACTTTCAAATGGGACTGCCTCTTTACTGCGATTAACATGTTAGCGTCTAAATGCAGACGAGACGGGTTCAATTCCGGGTAGGAGTGAGAATTTTTGTTTAACTTGAATTATTTTCTATCCTCCCTAGTGTCTGGAAGTGTGGATTGGTAATATGAATGTGCAAAAACAATTATAAAGTAATACCGAAAAAGAAACCTGATGAGTTTCAATCACACGACTTTCTCTATACACAATTTCTTTCATATCTATCCTGCAAATTATTTGTATAAAATGTCTACTTCTTATCAATGGCTAAGTTTACCGAAATGGTTTCAATATGCATTTTATTATAGCTACATGGAAGCATATAGTGTGACGATCAAGCTCGCTCTATGTAGTAGTGGGCTTCATAGTTTGAATACCTTTGCATGGCTTATGGGAAGCAAAGGAACTGACATAATATTTCAGAAGTATCTACGAGAGCTTGAAATCATGAAAAATTCCGATCAATAAGAAAAAATATCTCGTAAGTGCTAAAGCTACAAAAAGTGATGTAACATAAATTATATATTTTAACCTGCACTACATTTTTCATCCGATAAATTTGTCTATTCCTTGTGGCTTCATGGTTGCATAAAATTCAATCAGAATTTCAAAGGCCTCTTCACAACATTCAAAGTGTAAGTTTTATTCACGTCAATAGGCCAAACATGTTATTTTAATAGCGAAAATGTTTAGTCATTTTTTAAAGAATAAAAAGAATTAAAACATTTTCCATTTAAAGGGGAGTTTGGGGATGAGGGATTTGTTTTCAAAAATCTTCATGCTGCATGTTTGGAAGCTGCTAATATGCCAGATTTTCCGAATTTGGTTATGCTATTCAAACACATACTCACACATACGCGGATCTTACTCTAACCCTTTCGGGAGTTCAGATATCTCAAAATGCGAATTATCGGTGAAATCCGGTTATCAAATTTCCTCTCATAACTAATAGGTAAGTGGTAGAGAAAAGAAACATTCAGATGGTTTAGTTTATTTTGAAGATCGCTGTAATTCCATGTTTATTGTGGAATACACCACGTGATCAAAAGTATCCGGACACCTGGCTGAAAATGACGTACAAGTTTGTGCCGCCCTCCATCGGTAATGCTGGAAGTCAATGTGCTGTTGGCCCATCCTTAGCCTTGATGACAGCGTTCACTCTCGCAGACATACTTTCAACCAGGTGCTGGAAGGTTTCTTGGGGAATGCCAGCCCATTCTTCACGGAGTGCGGAACTGGGGAGAGGTATCGATGTAGGTCAGTGAGCCTGGCACGAAGTCGGCGTTCCAAAACATCCCAAAGGTGTGCTATAGGATTCAAGTCAGGACTATGTGCAGGCCAGACCATTACAGGGATGTTATTGTCGTGTAACCACTCCGCCACAATCCGTGGCGCTCGATCGTGTTCAAACGTGCAATTGCCATCCCTGAATTGCTCTTCAACAGTGGGAAGCAAGAAGGTGCTTAAAATATCAATGTAGGTCTGCGCTGTGATCGTGCCACGCAAAACAACAAGGGGTGCAAGCCCCCTCCAGGAAAAACACGACCACACCATAACACCACCACCACCTCCTAATTTCACTGTTGGCACCACACACACTGGCAGATGACGTTCACCGGGCATTCGCCATACCCATCCCTGCGATCGGATCGCCATATTGTGTACCGTGGTTCGTCACTCCACACAATATTTTGTCACTGTTCAATCGTGAAATGTTGACGCTCCTTACACCAAGCGAGGTGTCGTTTAGCATTTTCCTGCATGATGTGTGGCTTATGAGCAGTCGCTTGACCATGGAATCCAAGGTTTCTCACCTCACGCCTGTCATAGTACTTGGAGTGGATCCTGATGCAGTTTGGAATTCCTGTGTGATGGCCTGGATAGATGTTCGCCTATTACTCTTTACGACCCTCTTCAAATGTCGGTGGTCTCTGTCAGTCAACAGACAAGGTCACCTGTACGCTTTTGTGGTGTACATGTCCCTTCACGTTTCCACTTCACTATCACATCAGAAACAGTGGACCTAGGGATGTTTAGGAGTGTGGAAATCTCGCGTACAGACTTCTGACCCAAGTGATACCCAATCACCTGACCACGTTTGAAGTCGGTGAGTTCCACGGAGCGTCCCATTCTGCTGTTTCACGATGTCTAATGACTACTGAGGTCGCGGATAATAAGTACCAGGCAGTAGGTGGCAGCACAATGCACCTAAGATGAAAAACGTATGTTTGTGGGGGTGCCCGGATACTTTTGATCACATAGTGTAAGTTGATTTCGCTTAAACTTGCTGACTTTCTAAACAATAATGATGTGTTATGACTACAATCAATATGATACTGCAAACTCGCTTTAATATAACTTATGTTATTGTGTTTGTAGTCAACAATAACAAAAACAGGTGTACTGATGAGCTGCAAGTTTTACAAGGTATTCCGTTAACGCTCCATGTAAGTAGCCGAAATAATAAGACATGTGCAGACTCCTAGCTTGTAATTTGCGCTCTCGTCTAAACGGAAAACAACCTCTAGATCAGCTTCCTCTGTTGCATATAAATGTAGCAGGTGTAATATTGCCCCGAGGTGCCAGCATACCGGTTTGACTTATTTGTCACGACGCTCGCGAATTATCTCGCCACATTAAAGTAATATTCATAATAGCTTTTTATATCTTGTTTTCACGGGCAGCTGTGACTTCGGTATCTTTAACTTGTAAGTAACAATGTTACATCTAGTTACATGAGATGGGACGGTTCTTTCAGCCGTTAGTAGCCCTTTTTACTTTCTCTACTACGTATAGCAAATAGGGGAAGTATTGCATTCCACTCAAAAAATCGATACCAAGATTTCACCGGAAATACATATTTTGAGGCCTCCTGAAACCAGAAAAAGTATTTTTGGAAACATGTCCGTGCGTGTGTTTGTGTCTGTCTGTGAACAACATAACTCAGAAACGAACAGTCAGATAAACACCAAACTTGGTATTTAGCTTCAGTATCTTCCAGAGATGCGACAAGAAGGTTTTCAAGAAAATTCCCGCACCCTAGATTACCCTTTACATGGAACATTTTTCGAAAATTTTAATTTTCTCAAAAATGGCTCTAACGATTTTGATTAAAATATCATATATTTAAGATACTTTGATGACAAATAAAATGTATATCTTGAATTTTCTGGGAATGTCTCCAAAAGTATTCTTCATTGTGAACGACTTTTGCAAAACTGGTAAACCATAAGAGATAGACAAACTTTTACTACACGAAAAATGTAGATCGCGTTAAAATACACAATTTATGGCATACAAATTTTGTTGTTGAGTGAACCATTTTTGAGATATTGGTTGTTGTTCACTTACATTTTCCAGTACTTTTACTTTTTCTCAAATGGGAATTCGTTATTCACTTTTTGTCCTGGTAATGCAAAGAGAATGGAATACTCCACATAGCAACCAGCTCTTAAAATGTTTGACTATCACTTAAAGCATACCACTTCCCCTTGCATCTACAAGAAAATTAGCAACAGGATTAAAATCTCGATTAACATGAAACATATGGAGAATAAGCGTTTGTAAAAATAGTTGTACAACAGTAGAGAAAGACATGTGAGTGTAACACATAATTTTTCTTTCTTTCTTAATATTTTTTGAGGAAGATTGAAGGCCAAAAGCCACAACGTGATGAGGATTAAATATGATTACAATTAGATTGCATAATTGTAAGTCTTTGCGGATAATTATAAGCTTTGCAATATAATTATCTGGTTTTACGCTTACGTCTTTTAAGTGTATTGTGACTATGCACGGTTTTCATTGTTAATTCACGAAGTTCTCATTGTCACTTCACTAATGTGATCTAGTTCAATTTTCACTGGCACTTCATTTATGTGCTCCGTTCAGTTTCCCTGGCACTTCACTTTTCTTTGCGAGCTAGCGGCGTAATGAAATACGCATAAAGCGGCCTCTTCTTCGGTTCATTTGCTAAGGAGTCAAAAACCAACCTCCCTAATCTCTCGCAATAGGAGCACTCACTGTACGTCACAACAATCGTTGCAGCCTCATTCGGACAACGCACTTAAAATACGAGCACTTTATGTAGCTTCAAGAAATCACTATCTCACTAACTCGGTGACTAACTTTGTCACTCACTTATATAGCCACTGACGTTTTCGAGAGAGTTCTAGAATGTTCGAGAGGCGGGGAGAAGGAAAGAAACTTCTGGAACAATACCTTCATCTCTCGATAGTACTTCTGCTTCACTCTAGTTGGGAGCACTTACACTACGTGATCAAAAGTATCCGGACACCTGGCTGAAAATGACGTACAAGTTCGTGCCGCCCTCCATCGGTAATGCTGGAAGTCAATATGGTGTTGGCCCACCCTAAGTCTTGATGACAGCGTACACCCTCGCAGGTATACTTTCAATCAGGTGCAGGAAGGTTTCTTGGGGAATGGGAGCCCATTCTTCACGGAGTGCGGAACTGAGGAGTATCGATGTAGGTCGGTGGCGCCTGGCGTTCCAAAAGATCCCAAAGGTGTTCTATAGGATTCAAGTCAGGACTCTGTGCAGGCCAGTCCATTACAGGGATGTTATTGTCGTGTAACCACTCCGCCACAGCCCGTGGTATGAACAGCTCGATCGTGTTGAAAGATGCAATCGCCATTCCCGAATTGCTCTTCAACAGTGGGAAGCAAGAAGGTGCTTAAAATATCAATGTAGCTCTGCGCTGTGATCGTGCCAAGCAAAACAACAAGGGTTGCAAGCTTCCTCCAGGAAAAACACGACCACAACATAACACCACCACCTCCGAATTTCACTGTTGGCACTACACACGCTGGCAGATGACGTTCACTGGGCATTCGCCATACCCACACCCTGCCATCGGATTGCCGCATTGTGTACCGTGATTCGTCACTCCACTCAACGTTTTGCCACTGTTCAATCGTGTAATGTTGACGCTCCTTACACCAAGCGAGGCGTCGTTTGGCATTTTCCTGCATGATGTGTGGCTTATGAGCAGCCACTCGACCATGGAATCCAGGGTTTCTCACCTCGCGCCTAACTGTCATAGTACTTGAAGTGGATCCTGATGCAGTTTGGAATTCCCGTGTGATGGTCTGGATAGATGTCTGCCTATTACTCTTTACGATCCTCTTCAAATGTCGGCGGTCTCTTTCAGTCAACAGACGAGGTCACCTGTACGCTTTTGTGGTGTACATGTCCCTTCACGTTTCCACTTCACTAACACATCAGAAACAGTGGACCTAGGGATGTTTGGGAGTGTAAAAATCTCGCGTACAGACTTTTGACACAAGTGACACCCAATCACCTGACCACGTTCGTAGTCCGTGAGTTCCACGGAGCGTCCCATTCTGCTGTTTCACGAGGTCTAATGACTACTGAGGTCGCGTATAATGGTTCACTCAACAACAAAAATGTATATGACATAAATTGTGTATATTAACGCGCTCTACACTTTTTGTGTAGTAAAAGTTTGTCTATCTCTTATGGTTTACCAGTTATGCAATAGTCGTTCACAATGAAGAATATTTTTGGTGACATTCCCAGAAAATTCGAGATATACATTTCATTTATCATGAAAGTATCTTAAACATATGATATTTTAATCAAAATCGTTAGAGCCATTTTTGAGAAAATTAACAATTTCGAAAAATCTTCCATGTAAAGGAATATCTGGGGTGGGGGATCTTTTTGGATTCAGGGGGTCTCAAGACATATATTTCCGGTGAAATATCGGTATCGAATTTTTGGGTGGAATACAATACCGAGATTTCACCAGAAATACATGTTTTGAGGCTCCTGAATCCAAGAAAAGTATTTTTGGAAACTATCTGTGTGTATGTGTGTGTGTGTGGTGTGTGTGTGTGTGTCTGTCTGTCTGTCTGTCTGTCTGTGAACAGCATAACTCAGAAACCAACAGTCGGATAAACAGCAAACTTGGTATTTTGGTTCAGTATCTTCCAGAGATGCGACACGAAAGTTTTCAGGAAAATCCCCCAACCCAGATTACCTTTTATATGAAACGTTTTTCGAAAAGTTTAATTTTCTCAAAAATGGCTATAACGATTTTGATTAAAATATCATATGTTTAAGATACTTTCATGAAAAATAGAATTGATATCTTGAAATTTCTGAGAATGTCTCCAAAAGTATTCTTCATTGTGAACGACTTTTGCATAACAAGTAAACCATGAGAGATACACAAACTTTACTACACAAAATATGTAGAACGCCTTAAAATACACAATTTATGTCATATACATATTTGTTGTAGAGTGAACCATTTTCGAGATATTGCTTGTTATTCCCTTAAATTTTCAATACTTATTTTCTCAAATGGGAATTTCTTATTCATTTTTTGTCTTGGTTATGCAAAGAGCATTAATATGTGGCAAAGAGAATGCTATTGCACATAGCAACCACCTGTTAAGAGATATGTCTATGCCTAAAGGCTACTGTATTTCTATATTACCCTTGCAAATACAAAACAAGGGGAAGATAGTACGCCCTAAGCGAAAGTCAAATACTTTTAGAACTGTTCGGTATGTGTAAAATATAATTCTCTTTGAATGTCTAAAGGTCGTTTCTGCAAATGTTTATCTCGATTAATATGAAATTTATGGAGGTTGTAAAAATAGTTTGTACAAGAGTAAAGAAAGTCATGTGAGTGGAACACATCAGATTTTTTTGTCCTGGTAATGCAAAGAGAATGGAATACTCCACATAGCAACCAGCTCTTAAAATATTTGACTATCGCTTAAAGCCTACCAATTCCCCTTGCATCTATAAGAAAATTAGCAATAAGATTAACATCTCCATTAACATGAAGCATATGGATAATAAGCGTTTGTAAAAATAGTTTGTACAAAAGTAGAGAATGTCATGTGAGTGTAACGCATCAGACTTTTTGTTCAAAACGGGTTACTTCCGGTGATATATGGATATTGAATTTTTCAATGAAATACAGACGTCCTCTATTTACTATAGGTAAGCAGAGAAATTAAAATGGTTGGAATGGTTTGGAAATACGGGCTGACTACTTTTTGGAACTTGAAAGGTAAAATAGTATTGGTCATCTCCTATAATATAATTGTACAATATTTTGAATAGATATTCTAAAAACTGCAGGATTCTGTGATAGTGAATGGTATGATAGTACCTGATAATAACTGTAAGGGAGCCAATAGTTTTCTTTAAGTCCTATAGTTGAAGTAGTTTTAAAAGTGTGAAATCCTCTGTAGCCTTCTGGGAAAGCGATAACACTGTAACCAAAGGCACTGTTGCAAATTGTGATGGCTTACACAATTTAAAGTAAAGAACCACTTTTTTTAAATATTTTGATTTGAGCACATTCTTTAAATAATCCAATGGATAATTATTTGAATCATTTATCCTGTGTTCCCGTCTTAACTACAGGAAATGTATTCCAGTCCTCAAACTGAGCGCCAACAGCATTATGTTCAGGATACTAATTTCTACGATTAACAGGAAAGGTCAATGTATCGAGTTACAACGTTTGGCGTTACTTTTCCTCCCTCAAGCAAGATCATGGGCTGAAGACGACAGAAGGGCACAGAGTATTTCACCGGGCACTCGAGAAAGAACTACCCTGATGGGTTAAGGGTCGCCTAGGTACTACGTAATCATCGAGCATCCAACACGTTCGGACTTGGTAAAATTTCTGCTAGCATCTGTTTGGATGTAATTAAAAATTTCATATATAGGGCTGGACGTACCGTTTAATCTGGCTTTTCCTAAATTGTAACTTAAAATGAGTTAGGTCATTATAGTTTGTGCAAAACAATTAGTAAATTATTAACTGCTCGAGAAAATTAGTGCCTTTCATGCGAGGAAGAAAGACAATTGAAGTTCGTTAAGGTTTCTTATGCTTTTTGCACTATTCTCTTAATGTTTCTTTTATACCAAAGGAAAATTGAATAATGAAAGAAAGTGATATATATATATATATACATATGTATATATATACATATGTATACATTTTTTCTAACAATGTGCAATTAACTGTTAAATCTAAACACGTTAATAATGTTTAATAAATTGCAAGTAAGACGTAATTTTATCCTTGTGGTTTTCCTTTCCAATGCACCTTCAAGGAAATAAGATCTACTCTCCTGGGCAGTAAGGCAAACAAAACCAAAACAATAAAAACAACGAAAAAAAAACCGATACAGTCCTTATCCGATCTATGTTCTCTATAAAGGATTGAAAATGTTACTCCATATCTGATGTAATTCAAGTATTCGAGTTATGCTTAATATACGTCTTACGATCTGCTCCTCTGGGCAGTTAAGCAAACCAATAGAAAACAAAGCGTTACAATCCTTATCCGATCTATGTTCTTTATAAACGATTGGAAATATTACTTCATATCTAATTTAATTCAAGTAATTTCAAGCCCTGCTCAGTACTACGCTTTACTTATCCCAAGTCAAGATTGATATTTTTGCTTTTATCTGTATATATGATTTTGTAGCCGATATGTTTAGGCGCCATCCGTCTACAGGAGTATATGAGATTACAAAAGAATTTGGTAGTGCATAGTAACATGTTAGTAACCAAACAGGCCGTTCATAGCTTACTGCTAATCATAGATTATCAGATGCTGTGTGAATTCTAATGAATTGAGCCATTATTTAAAACAAATACATTACATTAAATAAGTCGAATGCATTATATAAAACAATGAACACCATTTTAACATTCAGTGGAATAGACGAAAGTGAATTATTCAGCATATGAAGCACATATACGATAAAAGAAAGATTAATAAACAAATACATTGCATAAAATGATAAAGAAGAAATGACAGTAAATAACGCTCTGAAGCTGACCGCCTGTGTGAGCGCATGGTGGTCGTTTACCTTGCCGCCTGGATAGGGCTTTCGGCCGGCCCTTCAGAACAATGGCGCGCGCAATAAATCCATATATGTGCCGCCTCCTCCCCATTTTTTGTAATTTCTGCTCCAGAGGGAGGTTCGAGTAGCTTCCCCTTCGAGAACGTTCCGTTTTGTGT
Organism: Deroplatys truncata; assembly: GCA_030765065.1. NCBI lineage: Eukaryota > Metazoa > Arthropoda > Insecta > Mantodea > Mantidae > Deroplatys > Deroplatys truncata. Next base: position 216,437,966 of record CM060978.1, read on the forward strand.
GCGGGGCCTACTGCTGCTAGCGCCCAGTTGGACAGTTAAGAAGTTGACGAGTTTGAACAGTTAAGGGTGACTGTTCAGAGTGTAGTTCAATTGTGATTTCTGATTTGACGGTTCAGTTGTGTTCTGTTCTGAGTGTGTACCAAAAGTGACTCAAGTGTAACATGTTGTGCTACGCTGAGTATCTAAGTGATAAATAAAGTGTGTTTAGCAGCACTTGGTGTACTCATTTGTTAAATAAGTTCTGTATGTCATGTTTCGCTGCATTAGTAGAAATGCACACAGTTTTGTCTAGATAGGCCGAGGAGTGTTGATTGGTATGTAAAGAGTTGAAAATACTGATTGAAAATAAGGGTAGCGGAAGTTTTTGGACCGCTCAGGGTAGTTTACTATTTTTAATTTTCGCAGAGTTTAAACCCAAGAGCAGATCACAAGTTTTGTTAAAATCACACCGGAAATATACATGATAACATAGTACACGGAAATCAGAGGGACATTTGGCCATATGAACACGATTTGCAACTGCCCCCTCCCTTCAATAACCCAGTTATTTAAAACTATGTGCATTGTAAGGTACATTTCTTCAGGTACTGCCAAAGCTACACACATGATACTTACAGTATAGCCAATGCACACTGTGATCAAAAGTATCCGGACATCCCCACAAACATTTGTTTTTCATCTTAGGGGCATTGTGCTGTCACCTACTTCCTGGTACTCATTATCCGCGACCTCAATAGTCATTAGGCATCGTGAAACAGAAGAATGGGACAGGCCGTGGAACTCATAGACTTCGAACGTGGTCAGGTGATTGGGTGTCACTTGTGTCAGAAGTGTGTACGCGAGATTTCCACACTCCTAAACATCCCTAACTCCACTGTTTCTGATGTGTTAGTGAAGTGGAAACGTGAAGGGACATGTACAGCACAAAAGCGTACAGGTGACCTCGTTTGTTGACTAACAGAGACCACCGACATTTGAAGAGGGTCGTAAAGAGTAATAGGCAGACATCTATCCAGACCATCACACAGGAATTCCAAACTGCATCAGGATCCACTCCAAGGACTATGATAGTTAGGCGTGAGGTGAGAAACCTTGGATTCCATGGTCGAGCGGCTGCTCATAACCCACACATCACGCAGGAAAATGCCAAACGACGCCTCGGTTGGTGTAAGGAGCGTCAACATTACACGATTGAACAGTGGCAAAACATTGTGTGGAGTGACGAATCACGGTACACAATATGGCGATCCAATGGCAGCAGGGTGTGGGTATGGCGCATGCCCGGTGAACGTCATCTGCCAGCGTGTGTAGTGCAAACAGTGAAATTCGGAATTGGCGATGGTGTTATGGTGTGGTCGTGTTTTTCCTGGAGGGGGCTTGCACCCCTTGTTGTTTTGCGTGACACGATCACAGCGCAGACCTACATTGATATTTTAAGCACCTTCTTGCTTCCACTGTTGAAGAGGAATTTGGGAATGGCGATTGTATCTTTCAACACGATCGTGCACCTGTTCATAGTGCAAGGAGGCTGTGGCGGAGTGGTTACACTACAATAACATCCCTGTAATGGACTGGCCTGCACAGAGTCCTGACTTGAATCCTATAGAACACCTTTGGGATGTTTTGGAACGCCGACTTCGTGCCAGGCCTCACCGACCTACATCGATACCTCTCCTCAGTTCCGCACTCCGAGAAGAATGGGCTGACATTCCCCAAGAAACCTTCCAGCACCTGATTGAAGGTATGCCTGCGAGAGTGTACGCTGTCATCAAGGCTAAGGGTGGACCAACACCTTATTGACTTCCAGCATTACTGATGGAGGGCGCCACGAACTTGTACGTCATTTTCAGCCAGGTGTCCGGATACTTTTGATCAAGTAGTGTATCTTCATATCGGTGCTATTGGTTTGTTTTTAAGTGTTTTATTTCATAAGATATAAATGCTTCTGTTTAATTCAAATTATTTCCTAATCTTTTAATTATGTTTATTTTATGACAGACTTTAATCGTAATAGAAGCTAGAGGTAATAGCATCAATTTTTGCACCTATACAACATAAATGAATCCGGAAAGTTTCATTTCTATGTTGGCTGGAACCTGAGGAAATGTTCCTTAAATAGGAATATAATAAACTTATGGAAATCGGTCTTCGAGTTCTGCAACTTAATGCTTCCCTGCTCCAGAGCAGTTGAACCGCGACAACTTGAAGCAGAAAACGCATGTGCAACGTTTTATTGAAAATTAACGATAACGTATTTAGGTTATTATATATTTATGATTGATACATTAAACAGGTGATTTCAAAGGAATTTCTTTAAAAATCCATTTTTCAACCCAAATCCCTTGAAATATTTTAAGTCTTCCGATTAACCCACCTGGTCTGGAGAGGTCATTAACAGTCTGCCATGTTAAAAAAAATGTGTCAAACAAAGAGTCCTGTGATCTTCATATTAAACGAAATGGAATCGAAATTCAGTGACATGAATATGAAACTCCGTAAACAGTCCCTCCCAAAGTTTCTTTTAAAATTTTAGAAAACTTTTATAGTCCATATCTCTTAGTGCTTTTCAGTAAAGGAGACATTATCGAAATAAGAAATAAGTCGCAATTGGCGTATAAGGTATGAAGTACAAGTAAAGAAAAGTCTTAAGAAAGAGAGAGGTAAATAAGAGTATAAGGAACTAACAACATTAAAATAAAATTATGAAAAAAAATTAACATCAAAGTTAAAGGCAACAGAATAGGGTAAAGGTAAAAGTTACGTATCACGGTAGGGCCCCTGGAACCGGGACAGAGCACTCCAAATAGGCCAATAGCCGGCCTTTTATGCTTCCAACGTGACCCCTGGGAGGGAAGGATGAGGGGAGAGACTAAAGGGCGACCAAATACGCATGCCGACGGGCGCAAGCATGGGCGGGTCCCTAACGTTTCCAGATAGAGCGCATCCGACGCCGCATGGTCCCGCCCACAAGCCATCAATGTCCAGGGTCCACGCTGAGGAGAGACTTAACTGAGCAGTACCGCGGCGACACCAGGCAAGAAACCTTTAGAGAGCGCAAGCCACTGTCCAGCCGCAACCCGCCGAACACCGTCACTTGGTCCCACAATCCTGAAACAGGTGACAAGGAAGATGAGGGGTACAAAAAATGAGAGGAAGGAGAATCGTGGTAGAAGATGAACCACTACAGCATTCGCCTGGTGACCCGGGGAAACCACGAAAAAACCATGGGCCAGAGTGTGCGGTCGCCGGGGATCGATCTCGGGACCTCTCGAATGCGTGCTACAGACGTAACCCCCTGAGTCATCCCGCTCGGTAATAGAGAAACTAAGTGACAACAAGAAAATGAACCCTTGGAGAGATCAGTCAAAGAAAGAGATAAAAAAACCAGCCAAAATGGAAGCATAATGAAGGTGTTAGTGAAAGAGTAATAGCCATAAAGCAGAATTAAGTAGCACCCGGAACATGCTGACATGATCACAATTACTATCATTGCAGTGATTGTTGCAAACCAACTTTTTCTTAACTAGATCTATAAATCCTACGATGCCTGAGGCACTGGATGCACAGCACTTGCTCCTCCTACAGTTTATTGGATAAAATACTTAAAACAACCCCGCCCTCTAGCACATGGCTTTATTTCCGGGAAAATGAGGCGATACTTGCACTGCCGCTTTTATAACGTAGCATTGACACAGTTCAGCTAATGCAGTTACACACACTTGCACACCAATAACACTAGTCTGCATGATATCGGATGACTGAAAACTAATAAGTGATTCTGACTCACTTTTTATGCTGATTTCAGAACTGCTTTTAGTTTTTTTCTATCACGTACAGCTTTTTTCACAATTTCACTTCAAATATGTAGAAATATAAAGATATTGCTTTCGCCACTAAACATAAAATTGGGCTTGGTGAAGCAATTTGTAAGGGCTCTACCACAGGATGGACTCTGCTTCAAGTACCTTTCCAAGAAATTTCCCTTCATTACACAAGACAAATTAAAGGCTGGAATTTTTGTTGCTCCTCAAATAAAGAAATAGATGAAGGATGAAGATTTTGAGAAGACAATGAATGAGAGAGAAATAGAAGCATGGACCGCCTTCCGATCAGTTACTGAAAACTTCTTAGGCAATAACAAAGATCCTAATTACAAGGCCATTGTCGAAACAATGTTGGAAAATTTCAAGAAGTTGGGTTGTAACATGAGTGTAAAGGTGCATTTTCTGCATTCACATATCGACTACTTTCCAGAAAATCTGGGACATTATAGTGAAGAGCAGGGTGAACGTTTTCACCAAGATATTAAGGAAATGGAGAGGAGGTACCAGGGGAGATGGAATGAAACTATGATGGCCGACTACTGTTGGATGTTGAGGAGGGACAGTCATCTTCAAGGATCTGCAAGGAAGTCAAAGAAGAAACAAATTAAATGAAACATTTTGGCTTCTTGTTTTGTTAAAATGTAGTCATGAAATAAATTAGGGGAGTTCTTGAGAGTATTCTTAAAATGTTTCCTGAATAGAAACTTACCTTGTGTGAAATGGTATTTGAATACTTTTCTACGCTCATTAGTAAAATTATCAAAACATTACTTATATTGTGTAAAAACCTGACGTGATAGAAAACAACCGAAATTATTTCTGGAATCAGCATAAAAACGTGATTCAAGAACACCTAATTTTAAGAAATCATCTGACAAAAATTTTGAAAATGCAGAGTAATGTTATCAATCATTTATAGCTCCAATAGTTGCACATCCTTGAGGTGCATGGTGACAAAACATTTTCGCATACAAAATACATATTAAGCTTGCACAAAAATTACCATTACGCCATATCCCGTAACGCCAGCGTTTAAAAGCGATGATGAGTTTAGTTTTCCTTAAAGGCGTCATTGTGTGACACTCAAGGACGGGACTGTGGACTTGAGTTTGCTGAAAAGAAAAATGTGTTGCTTCCTGACCCTTGAGAAAATACCACGTCCGGAAGTACACTTCGCCGAAGCTTGTTTTTATGTTGCGTTGTGATTGAACAGAAGGATATTGCAGATTTCGTTCCTACAAGACTCAAGGATATACCTGCTTGCGTAATCTTCACAGACTGTCAAAGCGCACATAGTAATTACTTTATTACGTGATTTCTTTTGTAAGAATTCTCCAACCCTGTTCTGTGTGGCGCAAAGGTTCACGAGAAAGCAGAAGTCTGAGGTGTGCAATAAACCTAACTGACTCATTCTCCAACTAACATTGAGTGAGGCTCAACAAATTAAACTTTATTTTGCTGTGCCTGGTTTGTATATGGGCAGATTCTCGTAATAATGGGATAGTAATTTCATGGAAAAACCAGATTAAATCTATTACATCAGATCACTTGGACACAGAGTGTTAATACAATATGACGATACTTACAGTACTGCAATTAGTAGCAAATTCTCCTTGTTTTATGGCAATTGATATGAGTGATACTAATTTATGCATTTATGGAAGCTTTGATACAACTGAACATACAAGTTTTATTTGTATGTAATCTAAACAAACATAAATATGGCTCTCTGTTAATGGAATGTACAAATTGGACTTTCCTGGACTAATAAAATTAACTAATCTAATTAAACGTTGATGCCTTAAAAACGCATATAAAACCATATTCAGAAACGTAATATTAAAGTGTAAACAATTAATTTCATAGATACTTCATTCATTGCCATATATTAGCTAGACGATAAAATAAGAGTACTTAATCTTCAGGGGCGTTACAATAAACAACAGCTGATACGCCATTCATGTAATAAAATATTGTATTAGTTACTAGATATATGAATTTACTGAAGAAAGAACCTGAAAGCTGATGAGCATAAAATCTTTTATTTAACAAATACGTACTTGCTTAGCTTAAATATGCGCAAACATGCGGGATTCGTTTTATTGTCAGCATAATTTCTGTTGAGAAATCGTATGATAAAGCAATTTTTGTTTAATTTGTTTGTAAATTAGATTTAACTATGAATGTCTTATTGTATGAGCTGCAGGGAACCTAAATAATTAAAGGTAAGAATACAAAGCTAGCGGCGCCGAGGCCGAGTGGTTAGACCGCTCGTCTTCCACCGAGGCGGCCCGGGTTCAAACCCAGGGACCCGCATGTGGGATTTGTGGTAGACAAAGCGGCGTCTTCTCCGGTTTCCCCCGCCATTCATTCCACCAACTGCTCCATCATCACCTTTCCTTTCATCCATTTCACCATCATTTCGTTTCATCTACTTCCTTACTCCCATAACAGGCATCGGGCTGATCACCCATCCTGGATATTCTGTCTGATCCATTAGTGTCTGCTCACGGGTCTCTGACCCCAGGCACACGCCTGTAAGTCCTGGGGATGTAAGTCTTACATAAGAGGAGGTTAAACAGATAAAGAAGAATATAAGGCTGATTTTTACATTCCACCAAAAAATTCGATACAGAGATTTCACCGGAAATATGTAATAAAAAAATTTTTTTGGAAACATGTCCGTGTGTGTCTGTGTGTGTACACAGCATAACTCAGAAACGAACAGTCGGATAAACACCAAATTTGGTATTTAGGTTCAGTATCTTCCAAAGATGCGACACGAAGGTTTACAAGAAAATCCGCCCCACCCCAGATTGCCCTTTACATGGAACATTTTTCGAAAATTTTAATTTTCTCAAAAATGGGTCTAACGATTTTGATTAAAATATCATATATTTAAGATACTTTCATGACAAATAAAATGTATATCTTGAATTTTCTGGGAATGTCTCCAAAAGTATTCTCGATTGTGAACGACTTTTGCATAACTGGTAAACCATAAGAAATAGATAAAATTTTACTACACAAAAAATGTAGATCGCGTTAAAATGCAAAATCTATGTCATATACATTTTTTGTTGAGTGAACCATTTTCGAGATATTGCTTGTTATTGCCTTAAATTTTCCAATACTTATACTTTTTCTCAAATGGGAATTCGTTATTCATTTTTTTTGTCCTGGTAATGCAAAGAAAATGGAATACTCCACATAGCAACCAGCTCTTAAAATATTTGACTCGCTTAAAGCCTACCAATTCCCCTTGCATCTACAAGAAAATTAGCAATAAGATTAACATCTCGATATCTCGATTAACATGAAGCATATGGAGAATAATTGTTTGTAAAAATAGTTTGTACAAGAGTAGAGAAAGTCATGTAAATGTAACACATCAGATATTTTGTTTTTATTTTGTTTGTAGAGCATGGCTTTAGGTGGATTTTAAGACTTTAAGGTTGTATACATATGAGTATATGCCAGATAAATGACCTGAGTTCTGTAGTCTCCTTCCTATAGCGCCTGAAACAACTAGGAGAGGAGCATAATCAAATTGTTGTAACATGCACAACCGGTTCTATGAATTTATGAATTTCTTTATCTCCAATAGTATATAATTACAAATAAATACCTACAACACACACATTCTAGCGCAACGTTCATTGGTCCCTTAAGCTCCCCTACCTATAGTTGACATGAAAAACCGAGATACAATATAGTGACTCTGTAATAGGACAGTCAAGCCTTAGTGTCTAAACGGTTGGCGCGCAGAGTTTGAGCTCTTGCGACCCTATAAAAATGTAACAGGAGTGTGTCTGAGAAAGAGTTGCCGGTTATCAACAAATGCCATGATGGTACAAAAATATCACAGCTGTTGTACTTTAGTAACCTTTGGTAAAATGCAACCATTACGTTTATCATGCGATTTTCTATAGCTTAATATTTATCCTAATAGATAAACCCAACAGAGTATACAATAATATTCCAAAAATGTATTACACTCACATGACTTTCTCTACTCTTGTACAAACTATTTTTACAAACGCTTATTCTCCATATGCTGCATGTTAATCGAGATATTACTATTATTGCTAATTTTCCTGTAGGTGCAAGGGGAATTGGTAGGCTTTAAGCAATAGTCAAATATATTAAGAGATGGTTGCTATGTGGAGTATTCCATTCTCTTTGCATTACCAGGACAAAAAAGAATGAATAAGGAATTCCCATTTGAGAAAAAGTATAAGTATTGGAAAATTTAAGGGAATAAAAAGCAATATCTCGAAAATGGTTCACTCAACAAAAAAAAATGTGTATGACATGAATTGTGTATTTTAATGCGATCTACATTTTTTGTGCGGTAAAACTTTGTCTATCTCTTATGGTTTACCAGTTATGCAAAAGTCGTTCACAATGAAGAATACTTTTGGAGAAATTCCCAGAAAATTCGAGATAAACATTTCATTTTCATAAATATCTTAAACATATGATATTTTAATCAAAATCGTTAGAGCCGTTTTAGAGAAAATTAAAATTTTCTAAAAATGTTCCATGTAAAGAGTAATCTGGGGTGGGGGGATTTTCTTGAAAGCTTTCATGTCGCATCCCTGGAAAATATTGAACCTAAATACCAACTTTTCGTTTATGAGTTATGCTGTTCACCGACAACACAAACACACACACACATACACACACAACACACACACACACACACACACTCACACACACACAAACACACAATACATATACACGGACATATTTCCAAAAATGCTTTATTTTTTATGTCTTGGACATAGAAAGAGAATGCAATGCTCCACATAGCTACCAGCTCTTAAAATATTTGACTGTCGCTTAAAGCCTACCAATTCCCCTTGCGTCTACAAGAAAATTAGCAATAAGATAGAGTCTGCAAATGTTTGACTCGATTAACATGAAGCATATGGAGAATAAGCGTTTGTAAAAATAGTTTGTACAAGAGTAGAGAAAGTCATTGAGTGTAACACCTCGGATTTTTTAAGTTTAGCTTAAAACAGTGCATGTGTGAAAAATCTAAACTCCACAATTTAAATCTGATTCACTTTGCGTTTTGATCTTAGTGTATCCAATTTAAAGGCAATATATGCACAATTTCAGCGAGATAAATGTTGTGTCATTTCTGAAACATTAATGTTTGTATGCTAATTTAATCATTTTATACGTTTTTAGCGAATGATTTAGATACCAAATGCTTGGTTAAAATTTTGTTTTGATTTTAAAGGACCGCAAGATATTTTAAAGTATAAAATTAATTCTTATGAGGATATATGACATTTCCGGAATTTTCAAAAATTAAAAGTTAATAAAAATATATTATTTAAGCATTTTCAAAAAAATATGTGCGCGTGTTTTTGTACATTATTTTGAAAACTTGAAGTTAATATAATAAAAATTATGGCACGTGGAACTGTTTTGGACTATAAACATTATTGGAAAAACGTTTTCAGGAAAATTACATTTAAAATTTTAAATATGCCTTGCACTACTATGCTTAACCGTATTTAAACTAGCTACGTGGATATTAAAATGTGGGCAAAGTGAATAAATAAAATTGCCACACCAAAATACAAATATAGTAAAGATAAACTATATAAAATTGACTCTTAAATGTCTATATTCTAAACTTCACAGATACGAGGGCAAATCAAAAGGTCTTTGCCCCCATTTTTTTCTGGTAACATACGATACATACAGCCAACTAAACATGTAGATATTATTCTTTGTAGCTCTCACTATTTTTCCACATAGTCCCCGTGCCGGTTCAGACATTTGTCCCATCGCAGCACTAATTTTGCGATGCCGTTGCGGTAGAAGTCGGCCGTCTGACTACGGAACCACTGTCGCACTGTTGTCTTGACTTTGTCGTCGCAAGTGAATCGCTGTCCTGCCAGGAACTTCATCAACGGACTGAAAAGATGGAAATCACTAGGGGCAAGATCCGGACTGTATGGTGGATGCTCTAGAAACTCCCTGTGAAGGTTCCTTAGCTTGCCGACAGTCTTGTTTGCCACATGTGGTCTTGCATTGTCGTGGAGGATGATCACGTTGTCAACATCGAGAATCCCGTGGCGCTTCTTTCTGATCGCAGCCCGCAGAAGTGACAGTGTGGAACAATATCTATCGGCATTGATGGTGGCACCTCGCGGCATGAAATCCAGCACGACCGTTCACGGCAATCCCAGAATGCCATTAACATCACTTTGTGAACCGATGGCGCAGTACGGGATTTCCTTTTCACAGGAGACTGCGGATGTTTCCACACCATACTCTGCTGTTTTGATTTCGGCATGTAATGCAGTACCCAAGTTTCATCGTCAGTAACAATGCAATCCAGGAAATGGTCACCCGCCTCGGCATATCATTGCAGATGATTCAAAGAAGCAATCATTCGCTTGCCTTTCATCACGTCATCCAACTACTTAGGAACCCATCGACATGAAACCTTCCTGTACCCTAAACACTCGTGAATGATGTCAAAAGCACTCCCAAAAGAAATGTCGAGCTCCTGAGTAATGTCTTTGATGCGCACGCGCCGCTCTGCTTTCACCATCGCATCCACGTGGGCAATATTGTGATCAGTCACCGATTCACGCGGTCTCCCCGCACGCTCATTGTCATGCAGATTTGCACGGCTATTTTCGAACTCAGAACACCACCATCTCACACTTCTCAAAGCAAGACACCTTTCCCCATACGATGGCTGCATTTCCTTGTGGATCTCGATGGACGTTCGTCCCTTACTCCATAGAAAACGGATCACACTTCGTTGCTCGTAAGCCGTGGACGTGTTAAGCACACCTGCCATTTTGAATGCACTGACAGCAGCGCTGCTGCTGGCAGCAGGTGGAAACTCTATGAGGACCGACCCATGAAAAGTCCATTACTTCGATTGTATATGTTGATTTTTGTTTTACATTCGTAATTTGGCCGAAAAAGAATAGGGACAAAGAGTTTTTGATTTGCCCTCGTACATTCTATTAAGCTTTATTTTGGGGGGGAGGTAAACTAAGTATATACCCATAATGATGCATTTCATAAAATATCTCGCATCCACACTTGAGAAGACAGAGGATAAAGTATATCTTTCAAAATACTTCCTATAGGTCTAACGATCTTATCTTTTATCAGCATTGAAAACTATGAACATAATTATACAGAGTTTGAAAAAGTCTTTGTTAGAAATAAAACGTATCCCTGGTAAGTTGCGTTTTATGATAATACGTTGTTGACACAGCCTTTGACAGTAATTAATGTGAGACTAATAGCGTTCCTTCATACCATAAAAAGACTAATGACGGAGAAAATTAGGTATAATTTACATGCAACGAGCCCTCAGTGCATCACCTCGGTTCATCATTAAAATCTCATTCACCGTATCATTTAACAGGACGTCCTTCATAGCTCCTAATTTATGCTTAGAAAAAATAGAATACTCTCTGCAGTGAGTGCAGCCTACACTTCTGTCTCGCTTGACAATAACGGTAACATTAAAGGAAGAATGCCTGATTTGAATAAAGCAGTTAGGTTACAGTGAAAAGGTTCCGTAAAATTAAATCACAACCACTTTCTACAACATTGCCTAACTGAACTTCCTGCCTATCTATGGTATTCCAAATTGTAAATTCAAAACTGTTATGAAAAGTTTTCAAGAGGTTCTTCTTCAGCAAAGGTGAGGGGCATGCTAAAGTTCCCGGCATGACTCAAAGATTTGGTGAATATGGCCAAATTACTATGAAAGGGATTAAATTGAAATACAAGCAGCGATAAAGTACTTCGTTTTGAAGGGTTTAACCCCAACACAAATAACACAAGGACTTACATACGACATAAAACGATTCTTTCCCTTAGTTTTCGACATTTAAAAAGTAGGTTGCGGAATTTAAATGCGGTCCTACATGCATTCAAGATGAGTGCTCAGGTCGTCCCAAAAATGCTACGACCGACGAGATTGTGACAAAAATTCACGATGGCATATTCAATGAACCTCGGATTGAAGGAAGGCCTGTTGTATAAATTGCAAAGACCTCGATAGGCCGTGTCTACTGCATTTAGCACGGCTTTGGTTATGGGAGAGATTTCCGCTCGATGGGTGCTGCGTTTGTTAGCAATGGACGAAAAATACATTCGAATGGGCATTTCCCAAGAGTGTTTAGACTTGTTTAAACGCAATTCCAGTGAGTTCCTCCGAAATTTCATAATAGTAGATGAAACATGATTTTATTACACGTCAGAGACGAAGGAACAGTCCAAATAGTGCGTGGCAACAGGTGAAAGTGTCCCAAAGTCTATCTGTAGGAAAAGTCGTAGCTTTGATTTTCTGGCATTCTCAGGGTGCAGTACTCCTAGATTACCTCCAGAAGAGCAGAACCATCACCGGGGATGCTTCACTATTGGACTAGCTGAAGGATGCTATTCAGGCTAAACGTCACCACTTTGCGAAAAAGAAAGTCCTCTTTCATCAAGATAATGTGCCTTAAATTGTTGCTGCAAAACTGCATGACTTTCGTTTCCAAGTGCTTCTACAGGTGCCGTATTCCCCGGATTTGGTTCCAGCGATTACTTTTTGGTTCCACACATGAGGAAACGGCTGAGTGAATGAAGATTCACATCAAATGATGAGGGTGAAGCTGAGACAGACACTTAATTTACAAATTTTATTGAGGGTGTTAAAAGCTGGAAAGTCATTGTGCAATTGTATTGATTTACAGGGCAACTGTATTGAAAACAAAATTCTCATAAATGTTGTGTTTTTTTGGTTAGGCCGAGAACTTTTAGAACGCCCCTCAGCGACTGTTAATTATTCTGTGATGTTTGAGTTTGGTTTAGTTTGGTAAGAATAAACAGTAGTAGACTTTAGTCCAATTTACAATGAAAAGTAAGGGCAGACGCAGCTTAAACGAAGACTTTGCATCCTTGTCAGATAATGGAAGCATTCATATCGTTACGCAACTCACTACGTTACGTAAGAGATTGCGAAGTCGAAATTTTATGTTTGCGTTGCGTGCATAGAGGAAGCATTCTACCTTTTTCATGTATTGCTAGCTTCTGGACAGCACACGATTGCAGTGCAGGATTTTACGTTATCTACTGTACAATCATGGTGCTCTTCTATTTGCCGCCATGCCATTTTAAATGCTGACGCTAGACGCTGCTCCATTGTTTGCTTGGTTCAACACACCATTTTATGTCTTATTGATTTATAAGAACTGGTTGATTTCCATATTGAATATTATTGGTTGTTATTCAGTTAAACTTGGGTATTTTCGGAAGGTTTCCGTATGCAGCTTACGGAAAGTTTTTTCCTTACGCTTTCGGCTGCATTATGAATGGTCTTACCTCACGCTTGCTCTTATGCTGCGTTCAACTATTTATATATACCTACATCTAAATAGCTGAACGTGTATTCGAACGGGAGCTATCGTCTGCAATTGTCCGGCATGTAGATGGATGGCAAATAAACTTTCTGCCACCACATTCCCTGTATAAAATGCAATTGGGGGGCTTAAAAGCAAAGGGATGTAAGTGCACAAATCAAGTTTTAAGAAAAATCAGTTTAAAAATTACATGCAAAGCTGTCGCTCTCAACATATAAGTTATTTGATAAATCAGACTTTGAATGTTCTACGTACAGTTGTTAAAAGTTGTATATCACATTTATAACTTACAAAATATTTATTTTTTGTTGGTTGTGTTTTCACTTACATCTGCTTGTCACAAAATTATGCAATTACATCCCTTTACCTTATAAAAAGATATCTAAATTATTAATAAAGGTAAACTGAATACAAAAAAGCAAAGTATTGTTTCATTAAAACTTATTTATTATATAGTCACAGTATTTTATTTTTCTTGATACCTTGTGGATGGAATAATATCACCTTAAAACACTGAAATGCTTATTCATACTCTGATTCTAAGTGATATTATAAGTTTCCTGCATCAATTTCTTCTGGAATTCTGTATTTTTTCACGTATACTGACAACCACGCCACTTGTTTAAGATTGATGTAAAACGGATGGTGCACTGGAGATATAAAGGCAATAGTTCCAATAAATTCTTGTATTTTGAATCTTGCACTTGATCTTCAAAATTTTACCTCGTGAGCTCAACTTCATGAAATGGTGTGTCCTCATTCAATGTCTCTTTGTAAAATACCTGATAGGGCTCGCTTTTATCCAAGTGAAGCCATCGAATATCCCTGATACCTTTCAAACTGTCTTTCATTACATATTCATTGCTTCAATGGAGTACAACTCATTGAGTAGTTGTGATTCTTTTCACAGTGGTTGATTTACTTTCTCTACTACGTATAGTAAGTAGGGGAAGTATTGTATTCCACCCAAAAATTCGATACCGAAATTACACCGGAAATATATGTTTTGATACCGCTGAATCCAAAAAAAGCATTTTTGCATACATGTCCGTGTGTGAGTTTCTGTGTGTGTGTGTGTGTCTGTGAACAGCATAACTCAGAAACGAACAGTCGGATAAACACCAAACTTGGTATTTAGGTTCAGTATTTTCCAGAGATGCGACACGAAGGTTTTCAAGAAAATCCCTCACCCCAGATTACCCTTTACATGGAACATTTTTCGAAAATTTTAATTTTCTCAAAAATGGTTCTAACGATTTTGATTAAAATATCATATATTTAAGATACTTTCATGAAAAATAAAATGTATATCTTGAATTTTCTGAGAATGTCTACAAAAGTATTCTTCATTGTGAACGACTTTTGCATAATTCGTAAACCATAAGAGATAGACAAAATTTTACTACACCAAAAATGTAGATCGCGTTAAAATACACAATTTATGTCATATACATTTTTTTGTCGAGATATTGCTTGTTGTTACCTTAAATTTTCCAATACTTATACTTTTTCTCAAATGGGAATTCGTTATTCATTTTTTTGTCCTGGTAATGCAAAGAGAATGCAATACTCCACATAGCAACCAGCTCTTAAATATTTGACTGTCGCTTAAAGCCTAACAATTCCCCTTGCATCTACAAGAAAATTAGCAATAAGATTAACATTTCGATATCTCGATTAACATGAAGCATATCGAGAATAAGCGTTTGTAAACATAGTTTGTACAAGAGTAGAGAAAGTCATGTGAGTGTAACACAGATTTTTTTATACGAGTTGACCACAAGCTCGTCCAGTCATCTGGCATGAACATACAGAGACAATTTTTCTTTTTTCTCTTTATAGGACCAAAATCTTGGTCGCATTCCATGTAAGAATGCTCAGAGATGATGTATTTATGGTCAACCTGTGCAATGTTTTACTCTGTACAATGTAAGTCCAAAATTTAATAATATTTGTATTCTTATTCTGTCCTCCTGCATTATCACTAATTGCAGTAATATAAGTTAAGGGGGCGTATATAATGCACCACATAAAACAAATTTCCTGTGATACTCTTGAAGCTATTCCTTTATGCCAAATGAACATTGTAACGTGGCCACTGGCTAAATCATGAACATTTAAGTTATATGTCCATATGACTGACGTAAATGGTATGCTTTGCTACACGGCAAGGCAACATTGCTGTAGACAAGGTTTTCTGCAAATCAAAACATATAACCCTAGAAGTATTTAGTGATAACTTTGTCTTTTCTCTGGCTCCATTTTTAACAGTTTCTGCCTTCTCTTCTCTTCGTAAATGCAGCTCTTTGTACAGTCTAGCTACTTCAGCTACATATGGATCACTAGCACATCTTATTTGATTTTCAAGTATTTCTCAAGTGCAGCAAGTATCAGTCTTAGACTTTTTGAAATTAATGTTGAAACTTTTATTAAAAACATTCCTATAGTATCTTGCTTTAACAGGAGCTTCCCCTTTATCTTTGCACAATTCTTCATAACTTATGCATTGGGAACATTTAAAGAACAGTTCAAATATTTCCGTCTAGGATTGCAATTCCTCGAGTAATGACTTGTATAAGTGGGGAAACAGCTACAATGTTTTCCCATATTCAACTTTTTCATCCGAGAATTTATTTACTGGTTTATAGCGTCCACTTTTATCTTTTGGTGATACTCCAGTTTCTGGTTCGAATTTCAATACATTATCATAGCGCTTTACAGTTATATCTAAAGTTTTTAAAAAAAATCTGATGTGTTACACTCACATTACTTTCTCTACTCTTGTAAAACTATTTTTACAAACGCTTATTCTCCATCTATTTCATATTAATCGAGATAAATATTTGCAGAAACGAACTTTAGACATGAAAAGAGAATTACATTTTACACATAGCGACCGGTTCTAAAAATATTTAACCATCGCTTAAGGCCTAATATGTTCCCCTTGTTTTGTATTTGCAAGGGTAATATAAGCACATACATATCTCTTAATAGCTGGTTGCTATGTGCAGCACCATTCTGTTTGCCACAAATTAATACTCTTTGCATATCCAAGACAAAAAAATGAATAACGTATTCCCATTTAGAAAATAAGTATTGAAAAATTTAAGGGAATAACAAGTAATATTTCGAAAATGGTTCACTCAACAAAAAAAAATGTATATGACATAAATTGTGTAGCAAAATTTTGTCTATCTCTTATGGTTTACCAGTTATGCAAAAGTCGTTCACAATGGAGAATACTTTTGGAGACATTCCCAGGAAATTCAAGATATACATTTTATTTGTCATAAAAATATCTTAAACATATGATATTTTAATCAAAATCGTTAGAGCCATTTTTGAGAAAATTAAAATTTTCGAAAAATGTTCCATGTAAAGGATACTCTGGGGTGGGGGGATTTTCTTGAAAACCTTCGTGTCGCATCTCTGGAAGATACTGAACCTAAATACCAAGTTTGGTGTTTATCCGACTGTTCGTTTCTGAGTTATGCTGTTGACAGACACACACACACACACAGACAGACACACACAGACACACAGACATGTTTCCAAAAATGCTTTTTTTGGATTTAGGGGGTCTCAAAACATGTATTTCCGGTGAAATCTCGAATTTTTGGGTGGAATACAATACTTCCCCTACTTACTATACGTAGTAGAGAAAGTAAAAATTCTTTACACACTCTTTTACCTTACATTTTAAGAGAAACACTACCTCTTTTGGTACAACTCCTGCTTTTCTTTTGGGAGGGACAACTTCAATACTGATGACAAAAATGACTGTAGATTCCATGAACCTAGACTCCAATGAGAGTCAAATATTGTTTTCCGCTCTTATCTTCCAGGAAAGTACTGCAATCATACGGATAAAGGCCTCGCTAGTTTAGCAGGTTTACTCACACTTGATTGCAATATACTCCTTCCCTTCATTCGTGAGCTTCTGGGCCTTTTTGCTTCCACATGTGTTCTTTCCTCTATCTCTTTCTTGGTTTACGTGTATCACTTTCTTCTGACTCTGATGATTCTTGTTGAGGTTGATAATTATTGTCATCTTCACTCTTGTTCAGGTTATCTACAACATAATACACAAAAATGTGAGTATTTACTTTGGCTAAGTGGCTTTGCTTTAGGTTCTTATTACTTTAAGATGTCTTTAAAACATTAGCTGATATTGTGATGCAATAATAGGTAGAAGGCGGGACCAGTATACAAGGACTATGTATAAAATATAAGTTAGCATACGACATAATATTATGTTTATCAACAATACCTCCAGTATTTTACGTATTTTAGGATAGATATGACTATCTAAGATATAACTTTCACAATTGATTAGCACTTTAAACAGCATTAATATACCATTACCTTAAATTTTGAGGTTATAATTGCAAAGCATTGATATCAGGTATGTATGAATATACTGGTTTATAATATGTAAAACGAATAGGCCTAGTTTTATTGATGTTACAGTTTAATTTGTATATTTTAAAAGCTGCTTCTTATAGAAACATAAATACACACATAAAAAAGCAAAGGTAAAGCATGGTAGACGTTTTATGTTTGATTAAAAATTAATTCAATTTTGTAAAGCAGCTTATAAATTAATGGAATCTTGAATTTTTCTGATTGTTTACAGTAAACTTGCCCTCTAAATCACTTAATCCTTCAATATACATCTTAAAGTTATTGCTTCTTTTAGTATTTTCCATATGCAATGCTTTTACAGAAAAAAATAAATCACTTACATCCCTTGGCAGTGAAATGTTTTGTTCTTTAGTACGTAAAGTGAAAATGACACAGATAGCACCACTATGATCAACTTTCACTTGCATCCTTTTGGCAGGAGAATGTTACCACACATTGAGACTGAAAGCACATTTAACTCATTTTGAAATAAAATTTCACTTACACCCCTTCTCTTCTAAGCCCCTTCTAAGCTATCTTACAATGGAAATTCCATAACGTGCCTCGCATTGCTCGTAGTAATAAATATAGGGACTTAATATGCTAACAGGCATATTATTTGGTACTTTTCATTTTCCAGAAGTGTTTCTTCTGAAAATATGAGGAGATTTTTCACCACCTAGATAGATACAACGTTTATGAAACTGAGTTGTATTATACACCTTAAGCATAATTTAATGCAACCATATTTTGCATATCTACATCTATGTCATGTATAGATTGTAAGAAAAAGTCATTTTTTCAAAACGCGATAATGCATCCGCTCGTTTAACGCAAAAGTTGATACGCAATTATTTTGTAAGTAGCATGCAATAGAATGATATTCAGTGAAAGCTAGTGAGTGTAGTGTTTTCTTGGAATTTCGGGTTACATTAAGGGGGGCATTGAACATCCGTCTCCCTGTTTTTGTACCTAGAAGTAATTCTAATACATTTCCATGTCCAATGGCATATAAATCAGTTTTAAAATTTCATCTTATTTTTACCCCCTCTCATTCATTAGCTACATTAAGAAAGCAATGCAAATGCAGGTATAATAGAATATTTAATAACTTCAATATTCTTTCATATAAAACCCTTCATTTGGTCTTATTTGAATTAGTGTAACCATATGCGACGCAAACAACACCCATATTTAATGCCATAGCCGGAATTGGAATGGATCTTCCGGTTTCCGTCCGGTTGCTTTAACCAACTGAGCTACATCGGCAACATACCGACACGACATTAAATTCCCCAATTGACTCGCATTTATTCCGGTAAACTACAAAGAAATCTAAAATTAATTTTGAGATGAAATAACCAATGACGACTTACAGTGTCGTAAGTGCTGTAAGTACCGGGCTTCATAGTTTAACTAACTATTAGGTCCAGCAAATGTTGATTAGAGCAACCGGACGGGAAACCATAAGATCCGTGGTTCAAATCCCGGCTATGGCATTGACCTTTTTACTTTCTCTACTACGTATAGTAAGTAGGGGAAGTATTGTATTCCACCCAAAAATTCGATACCGAGATTTCACCGGAAATATATGTTTTGAGACCCCCTAATCCAAAAAAAGCATTTTTGGAAACATTTCCGTGAGTGTCTGTGTGTGTGTCTTGTTGTGTGTCTGTGCGTGTGTGTCTGTGAACAGCATAACTCAGAAACGAACAGTCGGATAAACACCAAACTTGGGATTTAGGTTCAGAGATGCGACACGATGGTTTTCAAGAAAATCCCCCACCCCAGATTACCCTTTACATGGAACCTTCTTCAAAAATTTTAATTTTCTTAAAAATGGCTCTAACGATTTTGTTTAAAATATCATATGTTTAAGATATTTTTATGACAAATGAAATGTATATCTCGAATTTTCTGGGAATGTCTCCAAAAGTATTCTTCATTGCAAACGACTTTTGCATAACTGGTAAACCATAAGAGATAGGCAACATTTTACTACATAAAAGATGTAGATCGCGTTAAAATACACAATTTATGTCATATACATTTTTGTTGTTGAGTTAACCATTTTCGAGTTATTGCTTGTTATTCCCTTAAATTTTCAATACTTATACTTTTTCTGAAACGCGCTTTTCATTTTTTTTTGTCCTGGTAATGCAAAGAGAATGGAATACTCCACATAGTAACCAGCTCTTAAAATATTTGACTATAGCTTAAAGCCTACCAATTCCCCTTACATCTACAAGAAAATTACCAATAAGATTATCTCTATATCTGGATTAACATAAAGCATATGGGGAATAAGCGTTTGTAAAAATAGTTTGTACAGCAGTAGAAAAAGTCATGTGAATGTAACACATCAGATTTTTTAGTCCTGGTAATGCAAAGAGAGTGGAATACTCCACATAGCAACCAGCTCTTAAAATATTTGACTATCGCTTAAAGCCTACCAATTCCCCTTGCATCTACAAGAAAATTAGCAATAAGATTAACATCTCGATATCTCAATTAACATGAAGCATATGAAGAATAAGCGTTTGTAATAATAGTTTGTAGTAGAGTAGAGAAAGTAATGTGCGTGTATCACATCAGATTTTTTTTGTCTTGGATATGCAAGGAGTATTAATCTGTGACAAAGAGAATGGTGCTGTACATAGCAACAGCTATTAAGAGATATGTCTATGCTTATATTCTACTGTATTTCTATATTGACCTTGCAAATATAAAAATAGGGGAACATAGTACGCCTTAAGTGATAGTCAAATATTTTTAGAACTGGTAGCTATGTGTAAAATGTAATTCTCTTTACATGTCAAGAACATAAAAAAAGAACAAGGAATTCTCAGTTGAGAAAAAGTGTAGGTAAGTATTGGAAAATTCAAAGAAATAGCAAGGAATATCTCGAAAATGGTTCAGTTTACTTAAAAAATGTTTATGACATATATTGTTTTAACGAAATCTACATTTTTTATGTAGTAAAATTTTCCCCTTGCACCTACAAGAAAATTAGCAATAAGATAGTTTCTGCAAATGTTTATCTCGATTAACATGAAGTATATGGAGCATAAGCGTTTGTAAAAAAAATCTGATGTGTTACACTCACATGACTTTCTCTACTCTTGTACAAACTATTTTTACAAATGCTTATTCTCCATCTACTTCATGTTAATCGAGATAAACATTTGCAGACTCTATCTTATTGCTAATTTTCTTGTAGATGTAAGGGGAAAACATATTTACAAGGGCAATATAGAAAAACAGAAGCCTTTAAGCACATACATATCTTTTAATAGCTGGTTGCTAGGTGCAGCACCATTCCCTTTCCCACAGATTAATACTCTTTGCATATCAAAGACAAAAAAATGAATAACGAATTCCCATTTAAGAAAATAAGTATTGAAAAATTTAAGAGAATAACAAGCAATATCTCGAAAATGGTTCACTCAACACAAAAAATGTATATGACATGAATTGTGTATTTTAACGCGATCTACATTTTTTGTGTAGTAAAATTTTCTCTATCTCTTATGGTTTACCGGTTATGCAAAAGTCGTTCACAATGAAGAACACTTTTGGAGACATTCCCAGAAAATTCAAGATATACGTTTCATTTGTCAGGAAAATATCTTAAACATATGATATTTTAATCAAAATCGTTAGAGCCGATTTTGAGAAAATTAAAATTTTCGATGAATGTTCCATGTAAAGGGTATCCTGGGATGGGGGGATTTTGTTGAAAATCTTCGTGTCGCATCCTTGGAACATATTGAACCTAAATACCAAGTTTGGTGTTTATCCGACTGTTCGTTTCTGAGTTATGCTGTTCACAGACAGACACACACACACACACACACACACACACAGACAGACAGACACACAGACACACACGGACATGTTTCCAAAAATGTTTTTTTTTGGATTCAGGGGGTCTCAAAACTTATATTTCCGGTGAAATCTCGGTATCGAATTTTTGGGTGGAATACAATACTTCCCCTACTTACTATACCTAGTAGAGAAAGTATAAATGAATAACGAATTCCCATTTTAGAAAATAAGTATTGAAAAATTTAACGGAATAACAAGCAATATCTCGAAAATGGTGCACTCAAATAAAAAAAAATGTATATGACATAAATTGTGTATTTTAACGCGATCTACATTTTTTGTGTAGTAAAATTTTGTCTATCTCTTATGGTTTAGCAGTTATGCAAAAGTCGTTCACAATGGAGAATACTTTTGGAGACATTACCAGAAAATTCAAGATATACATTTTATTTGTCATGAAATAATATTAAACATATGATATTTTAATCAAAATCGTTAGAGCCATTTTTGAGAAAATTAAACTTTTCGAAAAATCTTCCATATAAAGGGTAATATGGGGTGGGGGATTTTCTTGAAAACCTTCGTGTCGCATCTCTGGAAGATACTAAACCTAAATACCAAGTTTGGTGTTTATCCGACTGTTCGTTTCTGAGTTATGCTGTTCACAGACAGACACACAGATAGACACACATACAGACACACGGATATGTTTCCGAAAATGTTTTTTTTGGATTCAGGGGGTCTCAAAAGGATGTATTTGCTCTGAAATCTCGGTATCGAATTTTTGGGTGGAATACAATACCCCCTCTACTTACTATACGTAGTAGAGGAAGTAATAGCTTGTACAAGAGTAGAGAAAGCCATGTGAGTGTAACACATCAAATTTTTACTTTCTCTACTACGTATAGTAAGTAGGGGAAGTAGCTACTGTATTCTACCCAAAAATTCTATACCAATATTTCACCGGAAATATATGTTTTGAGACCCCTTGAATCCAAAAAAAAAAATCTGATGTGTTACACTCACATGACTTTCTCTACTCTTGTACAATCTAATTTTACAAACGCCTATTCTCCATATGCTTCAAGTTAATCGAGATATTGAGATGTCAATCTTATTGGTAATTTTCTTATAGATGCAAGGGAAATATCGTAGCTTTTAAGCGATAGTCAAATATTTTAACGCTGGTTGCTATGTGGCGCATTCCATTCTCTTTGCATGTCCAGGACATAAAAAAATGAATAACGAATTTGAGAAAAAGTATAAGTATTGGAAAATTTAAGGAAATAACAAGCAATATCTCGCAAACGGTTCACTCAACAAAAGAAATGTATATGACATAAATTGTGTATTTTAACGCGATCTACATTTTTTGTGTAGTAAAATTTTGTCTATCTCTTATGGTTTACCAGTTATGCAAAAGTCGTTCACAATGAAGAATACTTTTGGAGACATTCCCAGAAAATTCGAGATATACATTTCATTTCTCATGACATTATCTTAAACATATGATATTTTCATCAAAATCGTTAGAGCCATTTTTGAGAAAATTAAAATTTTCGAAAAATGTTCCATGTAAAGGGTAGTCTGGGGTAAGGGTATTTTCTTGAAAACCTTCGTGTCGCATCTCTGGAAGATACTGAACCTAAATACCAAGTTTAGTGTTTATCCGACTGTTCGTTTTTGAGTTATGTTGTTCACAGACACACAGACACACAGACACACACACACACACACACACACACACACACACACACACACAGACACACACACGGACATGTTTCCAAAAATGCTTTTTTTGGATTCAGGCGGTCTCAAAACATGTATTTCCGGTGAAATCTCGGTATCGAATTTTTGGGTGGAATGCAATACTTCCCCTACTTACTATACGTAGTAGAGAAAGTAAAAATCTGATGTGTTACACTCACATGACTTTCTCTACTCTTGTACAATCTATTTTTACAAAGGCCTATTCTCCATATGCTTCATATTAATCGAGATATCGAGATGTCAATCTTATTTGTAATTTTCTTGTAGATGCAAGGGGAATATGGTAGCTTTTAAGCGATAGTCAAATATTTTATCGCTGGTTGCTATGTGGCGCATTCCATTCTCTTTGCATGTCCAGGACATAAAAAAATGAATAACGAATTTGAGAAAAAGTATAAGTATTGGAAAATTTAAGGGAATAACAAGCAATATCTCGAAAACGGTTCACTCAACAAAAGAAATGTATATGACATAAGTTGTGTATTTTAATGCGATCTACATTTTTTGTGTAGTAAAATTTTGTCTATCTCTTATGGTTTACCAGTTATGCAAAAGTCGTTCACAATGAAGAATACTTTTGGAGACATTCCCAGAAAATTCGAGATATACGTTTCATTACTCATAACATTATCTTAAACATATGATATTTTAATCAAAATCGTTAGAGCCATTTTTGAGAAAATTAAAATTTTCGAAAAATGTTCCATGTAAAGGGTAGTCTGGGGTGAGAGGATTTTCTTGAATACCTTCGTGTCGCATCTCTGGAAGATACTGAACCTAAATACCAAGTTTGGTGTTTATCCGACTGTTCGTTTTTGAGTTATGCTGTTCACAGACACACACACACACACACAGACACACACACACACACAGACACACACACACACAGACACACACACGGACATGTTTCCAAAAATGCTTTTTTTGGATTCAGGAGGTCTCAAAACATGTATTTCCGGTGAAATCTCGGTATCGAATTTTTGGGTGGAATGCAATACTTCCCCTACTTACTATACGTAGTAGAGAAAGTAAAAAAGGATTTTTGGAAACATGTCCGTGTGTGCGTCTGTCTGTGAACAGCATAACTCAGAAACGAACAGTCGGATAAACACCAAACTTGGTATTTAGGTTCAGTGTCTTCCAGAGATGCGACATGAAGGTTTTCAAGAAAATACACCCATCTCAGATTACCGTTTACATGGAACATTTTTCGAAAAGTTTAATTTTCTCAAAAATGGCTGTAACGATTTTGATTAAAATATCATATGTGTAAGAGATTTCATGACAAATTAAATGTATATGTTGAATTTTCTGGGAATGTCTCCAAAAGTATTCTTCATTGTGAACAACTTTTGCATAACTGGTAAACCATAAAAGATAGACAAAATTTTACTACACAAAAAATGTAGTTCGCCTTAAAATTTAAAAATTTATGTCATATACATTTTTACTTTCTCTACTACGTATAGTAAGTAGGGGAAGTATTTTTTGTTGGGTGAACCATTTTCGAGATATTACTGGTTATTCACTTAAATTTTCCAATAGTTATAGTTTTTCTCAAATTCGTTATTCATTTTTTTGTCCTGGTAATGGAAAGAGAATGGAATACTCCACATAGCATCCACCTCTGAAAATATTTCACTATCGCTTAAAGCCTACAATTCCCCTTGGATCTACAAGATAATTAGCAATAAGATTAACATCTCGATATCTCGATTAACATGAAGCATATGGAGAATAAGCGTTTGTAAATAATAGTTTGTACAAGAGTAGAGAAAGTCATGTAAGTGTAACACATCAGATTTTTTTTATGTCCTGGACATGCAAAGAGAATGGAGTGTGCCACATAGCAACCAGCTCTTAAAATATTTGACTATCGCTTAAAGCCTACCAATTCCCCTTGCACCTACAAGAAAATTAGCAATAAGGTTACATCTCGATTAACATGAAGCATATGGGGAATAAGCGTTTGTAAAAATAGTTTGTACAGGAGTAGAGAAAGTCATGTGAATGTAACATCAAATTTTTTTAAGCGAGTGTGTGCTCGAAGAGGAAGGACGTTACATAGTACACTGTGGCTGACAAGTTGACAATGCCACACGTAATAGCGTAAAGTAAAATAAAATAAAACAAACAATGACACATAACCCTACCAACGTCTATTCATTCCACACAGTTAATGTTTCTTTTTTACTTCGTAGAAGGGAGCCGCAACATTCTTGTTGACAAATTTATGTTGCCTTACGCTAGCGACAACTACCCCGCTTACAACTGTCACGGACCTTTGATATTTACCAAAAAAAAAAAAAAAACCACAGTGGCAAAGAGGTTTTGTACTGTACAGACCGTATTATTATGACGTGAAAGGTTTTCGCGTTCAGACAGTACGCCGTGCTTGCTAGGGAATTTCTCCGACACACGCGTTATGCACCTTTGCGGAAGTACTATACGGATGTAATTCTAGGCTCAGCGGCTAGACAAGTGACGTCATAAGCATGTCATGACACACTTTGAAATGAACATCCAGTAGCCTTACACCCCGCTAGTCCTACGATAACAGTAGCTTCGCCTCTCCTGCTGCCCTACATGTCTTTTCACTATCTTCCTTTCTCAGAGCCGCGAGCAAGAAGATTTACTCTCTGATATCACAGATAATTCTGTTGGCTGGCAATCGGTAAACCCTCAAGACGATCTCTAATACTTGAAATGTCAAACCTCAAAGGCGTTTTGCAATTTTGCAAGTGACCTTAGCTTTTCGACTTGGTGGTTATTAAATTTAGCTCAGTTGTAAGAGCATCGAACCGGGAAGTTGAAGATCTGTGTTTTGAGTCTCACCATGGTATTGAATTTTTGAAGTCTGATTCAACTTTTCCACGTAGTGCCTACACACAGCTAATGTGGAAGGCAATTATCAAAAATAAAATATTTTAGCCAATAATAATAATAATAATAATAATAATAATAATAATAATAATAATAGAATAAATGTTTTAAGTACTTGGAAGGTCCGTGATTCAGATCCCGGCAATGGTATTGAATTTTCCAGTCGTCTGATTCTACTTTTCCAACCTTGTCCTACACACGGCTTCTGTGGAAGAACCATTGATGACACAACAGTTGGTTAAACTATGAGATGATTGTTTGTTAGCCCCACGTTTTGGACGCCAATTTGAGAAGGTAGTTTGTTACGTAATTTTTAACCCATTTTGGGCGTCAATTTGAAGAAGATTGTATTGTTGTACTGTTATTTGCCCTGAGTTTTGGTAGCCAATTTGAAATAGTTTGTATTGTATTTCAACTGTTGGGGAACCAACTAGTAGTAGTTGCAACCGCACGTATAGTAAATAGTTTCCGGTAGCGTTCGCCCCAAGTTTTTTTTCTAAAAAAAATATTAACTTTGTAATTTAAACTGTTACTTTAAATATTATATATTTATGTTTGCCTCAGCTGCGTCAGTATTATTGTTAGAAACACGTTTCTCTTAGTGGGGTTGTGATGCGACAAGAATGTAGGCTTACACAGATTATAATTTTACTTCACTCCTTTTATTAATGCTTGGCAGTATTTAAATAACACTTCACTGATATAGAGAGCTGTGAGATTCTTTTTACTTTCTCTACTACGTATAGTAAGTAGGGGAAGTATTGTATTCCACCCAAAAATTCG
The DNA here is from genome assembly GCA_030765065.1 of Deroplatys truncata. NCBI lineage: Eukaryota > Metazoa > Arthropoda > Insecta > Mantodea > Mantidae > Deroplatys > Deroplatys truncata. The sequence continues at coordinate 216,464,862 of CM060978.1, forward strand.
AACCGAAGATTTCATCGGAAATACATGTTTTGAGATCCCCTGAATCCAAAAAAAGCATTTTTGGAAACATGTCCTTGTGAGTGTCTGCGTGTCTGTCTGTCTGTGTCTGTCTGTGTGTCTGTTTGTGAACAGCATAACTCAGAAATGAACAGTCGGATAAACACCAAACTTGGTATTTAGGTTCAGTATCTTCCAGAGATGCGACACGAAGGTTTTCAAGAAAATTCCCCACCCCAGCGTACCCTTTACATGGAACATTTTTCGAAAATTTTAATTTTCTCAAAAATGGCTCTAAGGATTTTGATTAAAATATCACATGTTTAAGATATTTTCATGACAAATAAAATGTATATCTTGAATTTTCTGGGAATGTCTCCAAAAGTATTCTTCATTGTGAACGACTTTTGGTAAACTGGTAAACCATAAGAGAAAGACAAAATTTTACTACACAAAAGATGTAGATCGCGTTAAAATACACAATTTATGTCATATACATTTTTGTTGTTTAGTGAACCATTTTCGAGATATTGCTTGTTATTCCCTTAAATTTATCAATACTTAATTTCTCAAATGGGAATTCGTTATTCATTTTTTTGTCTTGGATATGCAAAGAGTATTAATCTGTAGCAAAGGGAATGGTGCTGCACCTAGCAACCAGCTATTAAGAGATATGTATGGGCTTAAAGGCTACTGTATTTCTATATTGTTCTTGTAAATATATATTTCCCTTACATCTACAAGAAAATTAGCAATAAGATAGAGTCTGCAAATGTTTATCTCGATTAACATGAAGTAGATGGAGAATAAGCGTTTGTAGAAATAGTTTGTACAAGAGTAGAGAAAGTCATGTGAGTGTAACACATCAGATTTTTATTAATTATTCGCACTTTTTAACACGTAAACTATTTTCGTCTCACACGAATACGTATTAAAATCTCTCGAGGACGTGTCTCGCGTCCGGTTAGGAACACTGTTTGCAGGCAACTGAATAGATTTCAACCGCCTAAACTTGTAAATTTCAAGTCTCTGATTTGCTATTCCTAATCCAATAGAATACCTTCATTTAACTAAAGCTTTTTCTGGTTGTTGATTGGCTATTTTTATGAACTATCACAAAAATTACATTTTTGCTTCCAAGAATCACAAGTAGTATTGTTAAACCTTCAAATTCATTATTGCCTCAAGGTTACCTCATTGTTAGCAACTTTTGACCTATTATTCTCACAGCTCCTACATTATTAAATTACGTAATGCCTTCACATAACATTATTGAACATGTTTAGAATAACATAAGTATATGCAATGACTGTTACATACATTTTACAAATTATTACATACACATATTGCTTCAAGGCGGGCTGTTATTGAATTTATATTATATAATTAGACTGAAATCATTTAAGTGTTAAAAATACTGCCTCAGCTATGAAGCCCGAGACTTGAGTACTTACAATATTGTAAGTCACCATTGGGGTATGTCATCTCAAAACAATTTAAGGCCTCCTCGTGGTTTATCGGGAAAAATGCGAGTCATTTGGGAATTTAATGTCCTGCCGCATGTTGCCATGGTAGATCAGCTGGTTAGAGCGACCGGAAGATCCGTGGTTCAAATCCCGGCTATAACATTGAATTTTTCAGTTCTTTGATTCTAGGTTTCCAATAATAATAATTACTGACTACATAAATAGTCAACATATGGATGAACTCAGGAACTAGGTGTAACGCTGACAAGATGCGAAAATTGTTCTCGGTTTCATCCTGAAATGCAAAAATTCTGATGTGTTATACTGACATACTTTTTCTACGCTCTCTCATTTATTTTCATATATCTTTTTCAATTTATACTTACTCAAGGTTATTTTTATATCTGCTTTATGTTGAAGCAGAACAGTTGCAGATGTAGTTTCATTACAAATGTCACTGTAGGCACAAGAGGGATAGAGGAAACCGAATCGATAATCAGCTGTTTAAAAGTGGCTCGCTATGGCTTTAAAATGCCACACTCTTTCCATGACATCGCGAAAAACAAGTGAATAGCGACAGGACTTTAAAAAATGACAAAGTATTGAACAATTGAAAACAATGGTAACGCATAACTCGGAAATGACTGTAGTCACAAAAAGGTTATTTGAAATAAATTGTTGTGCTTTAAAGAAATCTACTTTTTTGTGTAGTATGTTTTTGTTTTCTCTTAGGGTTTACCAGTTAAACAAAATTATACGAAATTCTTTCGGATAAAGAGGACTTCAGAAGCTATTTCCAGGAATTTCAGATACCTATATATTTTGTTTTTCATGTAAATACGTTAAATAAGTGGTATTTTAATTAAAATCTTTAGAATCGGTTTTGAGAAAATAAAAATTTCGAGAAAAAAATCCATGTAAAGGATATTTTGGTATGTGGATAAATTTTTCTAAAAAGTTTTGTATCGCATCTTTGAAAAATAACTGAACTTAAATACCAGGTTTGGTATTTATTTCAATTTTTTAGTTGATATATCGATTAACACGAAGTAGGTAAAAATAGGCTTTTATAAGAATAGTTTATGGAATCTATATGAAAATAAACTATAGAGGGTAGCGAAAGTTATGTAAACGTAACACATCAGATTTTCGCAATGTCATGGAAAGAGAATAGTATTTCAAGGCCAGCATATGAAGACACATCACCATCGATTCGGCTTTCTATATCCACCTTGTGGCTACAACGAAAAGTGTAACGAAGCTGTTTCTGTAAAAGTTTATTTCGGTTAACTTGAAGTAGGTAGACAAGTAAGGTTTCATAGGAATAGCTTGTAGTAGATAAACAAAAATCTGATGTGTTACACTCACATGACTTTCTCTACTCTTGTACAAACTATTTTTACAAACGCTTATTCTCCATCTACTTCATGTTAATCGAGATATCGAGATGTTAATCTTATTGCTAATTTTCTTGTAGATGCAAGGGGAATTGCTAGGCTTTAAGCGATAGTCAAATATTTTAAGAGCTGGTTGCTATGTGGAGTATTCCATTCTCTTTGCATGTCTAGGACATAAAAATCTGATGTGTTACACTCACATAACTTTTTCCACTCTTGTAAAAACTATTTTTACAAACGCTTATTCTCCGTCTACTTCATGTTAATCGAGATAAACATTTGCAGACTCTATCTTATTGTTAATTTTCTTGTAGATGTAAAGGGAATATACATTTACAAGGGCAATATAGAAATACAGTAGCCTTTAAGCACATAATAGCTGGTTGCTAGGTGCATCACCATTCCCTTTGCCACAGATTAATGCTCCTTGCATATTCAAGACAAAAAAATGAATAACGAATTCCCATTTGAGAAAATAAGTATTGAAAAATTTAAGGGAATAACAAGAAATATCTCGACAACGGTTCACCCAACAAAAGAAATGTATATGACATAAATTTTGTATTTTAACGCGATCTACATTTTTTGTGTAGTAAACTGTTGTCTATCTCTTATGGTTTATCATTTATGCAAAAGTCGTTCACAATGAAGAATACTTTTGGAGACATTCCCAGAAAATACGAGGTATACAATTCATTTACCATAAAAATGTCTTAAGCATATGATACTTTAATCAAAATCATTAGAGCCGATTTTTAAAAAATAAACATTTTCGAAAAATGTTCCATGTAAATGGTAATCTGGGGTGGGGGGATTTTCTTGAAAACCTTCGTGTCGCATCTCTGGAAGATACTGAATCTAAATACCAAGTTTGGTGTTTATCCGACTGTTCGTTTCTGAGTTATGTTGTTCACAGACACACACACACAGACACACATACGGACATGTTTCCAAAAATGCTTTTCTTGGATTCAGGAAGCCTCAATATATGTATTTCCGGTGAAATCTCGCTATCGAATTTTTGAGTGGAATGCAATGCTTCCTCTACTTACTATACGTAGTAGAGAAAGTAAAAATAATGGTTCGAGAAAGTCATGTGATTGTAACATAGCAGATGTTTTAATTAATTAAGTTTCACAGGAAGCCTGGATCATTCAATAGTGATAAGAAATACTAAGATATAAGTTATGAAGATGTAATTATCACCTTAAGGAATACTGGCTGGAATATCAAGGGAAAGTAACGATCGGAAATCTTCATAAACGGGCAACTTATAAACCTTTACGGTGAACTGAAAAGACGCGCGCATCAGCTGTAACGGTAACTTAAGCGGAAGAAAATTAAGATGTCCACGCATTCTTACCATGGAGTCAGCTGATTGTGACGTGTTTGATGGTATTTTATCATCCTGAAGGTCATCAACCACGCGTTCCAATCTCCTGCCGCGCTCATGACGAGACATCGGCACCGTGTAATTATATATTTCATGGTCTAAGGAAGGGAAAAGCGAGCGTTAAATAGAAGGCATATTTTTACTTTCATACATTAATATAGAGAGGATATTCCCAAGACCGAGTGATCAATATTTCACCTAAAGGCCACGTGACAATCATGATAAGTTCATGGAATTTATACAGCTCGGATCATCAAGACCCGGATTCTGGTGACGTGTCATGTTTTAGTGTTGCATCACGATATTGCTAACAAGTGCAGAAACGACCGGAAGAAATCAACACGGCTTTCCTGCCACACCGCATTTCTTACCATTTGTAGGGTACTTTATGACGTCATGACTTCATTTTATTGGCGGATGCCGTCACGTCCTCCTTCACCCTCTTCACCTTCGTACTAAGGGTGCAAAGGGCATCAGCGGATATCTTAAGACACGCCCTATTAACCCCTTACAGACGATCAGAAATGTGATGTAGTTTACTTCTCGTGGGATGTGTACATAAATCTGCATACTTATTTCGCTTAGGAGTAATGATAAAACAAAACATGAAAATGGAAATTGTGTAACATTATGTAGGAAAAGAAATCTTGAACGTAATAATAGGTAGAAACAAAGTCGAAAACGCACATAGGCTATTCATTCCTTTGCCTTAATGCATTGAAGCAATACACCCGACAATAGCGCTATGATGTGAAGTCTGGAACGAGCGAATACTCGAACGGGTATATACCCAGAAGCTCGACTGTAGTTCGGTATATTCGTTGCTGCTTTTCGAACGATTTGGACTGGAAGAAATGAACGAGTCTCATTATGTATCACATAATAAGAAACGAGCGAGTAAAACGCATGTTCTTGACAGTTCTAATCTTAACAAACACGTAGATATTAAGTACAACATACCGCTAATCCTTCACTATAGTAACTATGTCTTTCCCCTTCGCTCATATGCCATAAGCTTCTCCCTGTGTTACCAGCTGAGAGCCGGGGAAAAATAAAAAATGGGAAAAAAAAAGTTGCTCGCGAGATCACAGAGTTTTAAGACACTGTTTTATAGGCAGCTGATTGGCCAATACCTGCTAAGTGAATGTAAGAGAAAAAACGTTCTGCTGAAGCTATTAAGAATTTCGTATAATAATAATAATAATAATAATAATAATAATAATAATAATAATAACACAACTGAGTTTTCAAAATACACAGCCGTTATACTATCACTTGATATTTCGAATGCTACGTAATGATACCAAAAATACCTTAAAATTGGTTGAAATGATGAAATGGGTTGATTTTGTTGAGTCTTGTGCGCTGAAATTTTAAGTGTTAGCCGGCCCTCGTAGCCGTGGTCGCAGGAGTGTATACCTCCGGCGCTTCGCCAAATTTAGGGTCGCGGGTTCGAGTCCTGCTGTGGGCATGGGTGTTTGTGTGTTATGTAATTGCGGTAATAAGCGGTTAACGAACACAGTACATATAAACTGGGTAAAACAAGGGAACTAAAAAAAATCTTATGTGTTATACTCACATGACTTTCTCTACTCTTGTACAAACTACTTTTACAAACGCTTATTCTCCATATGCTTCATGTTAATCGAGATGTTAATCTTATTGCTAATTTTCTTGTAGGTGCAAGGGGAATTAGTAGGCTTTAAGCGATAGTCAAATATTTTAACAGCTAGTTGCTATGTAGAATATTCCATTCTGTTTGCATTACCAGGACAAAAAAATTAATAACGAATTCCCATTTGACAAAAAGTATCAGTATTGGAAAATTTAAGGGAATAACAAGAAATATCTCGACAACGGTTCACCCAACAAAAGAAATGTATAGGACATAAATTGTGTATTTTAACGCGATCTACATTTTTTGTGTAGTAAACTGTTGTGTATCTCTTATGGTTTACCAGTTATGCAAAAGTCGTTCACAATGAAGAATACTTTTGGAGACATTCCCAGAAAATACGAGGTATACAATTCATTTACCATAAAAATGTCTTAAGCATATGATACTTTAATCAAAATCATTAGAGCCGATTTTTTAAAAATAAAAATTTTCGAAAAATGTTCCATGTAAAGGGTAATCTGGGGTGGGGGGTTTTCTTGAAAACCTTCGTGTCGCATTTCTGGAAGATACTGAATCTAAATACCAAGTTTGGTGTTTATTCGACTGTTCGTTTCTGAGTTATGCTGTTCACAGACAGACAGACACACACACACACACACACATACACACATACACACGGACATGTTTCCAAAAATGCTTTTTATGCATTCAGTGCACCTCAAAACATGTATTTCCTGTGAAATCTCGTTATCCAATTTTTGAGTGGAATACAATACATCTCCTACTTACTATAGTAGTAGAGAAACTAAAAAAAAGAGCAGCACTGAAGCGCACTCAAATCTATCATTACTTAATTATATGCCTGGGATGTTCGGAATCTGTAAAAGTAGAATACAGTATATTATATTAAAATTTACTTCCTTAGAAGTTTATAGAACCTTGAAAACCAATGAAGATAAGAAATTAATTATTTTATGTCATAAAAAATACTATGCTCTTTCCATTAAAACTACAAATTTATAACTAAAATGAAAAATTTTGTTCCTTTGTTTTTCTAAATTCTCCATTAAAAATTAGGATAAATGTTGGATATTTAGAGGAAAAAATTCAAGCAAAATGCAAAATCCGTAACACCGTTCTAATTATAGAACTGTGGTATCTTTAAAAATAAGTGGAAAATTTAAATAAAGAAATTTGAGTCAAGGTCCCCCATAAGGCCAAAGTTACGCTATCCTAATATACATCTGACTAATTTTCCATACAATTCTATAAAAAATTCATGCTTTTTGGAAAGGTTTGAAAATTTAATTATTAGGAACAGCATTTTCTGTAATCATATATATTTAAGTATGGAAACAGCATTAAAAAGTGATTACTGGACGTCATTCTGAATCCAAGAGTATAGATTTTGGCTAGCAACTGTATGCTAACCCTCCAAGGAAAATAATAAACAAAACTGAAAAGAAGAACCAGACAGCCTGTCGTATTTTTTATTTAAATCTCAGTCCTAGTGCACCTAAATAATAGAGCTTTGAGAAATTTTGTTCTTAAATGCCTAAAAATGTAAGGTTAAAAGCGATATAGATTTTCATCTACGAGTTTTTGGACAATAAATAAACATTATTTATGTGCGTTCAAAGGCATAACCCAAACAGATAAAACGGAAATATGCCGTGAATTTTCATACAAAACTGGGAAATTATATAAAGTAGACGAAAAGGATAAAAATAGAATTTTATTGCTTATGTTGCTGAATATGACTTAAATTACAATGGGCAGAGAAAGTCATGTGACTGTTGCTCCATATGTTTAGTGTACTGAATCATGTAGTATGATTGCAGAATCCTGTTTGAAAAGCTCCCAGAGAGGTCATATAAACACACATTATTTACATTATAACTTGCAATACAACCAGTAATATTCTATGGGAGATAGAGTTTCATTGGAACATTGGAGCTTTGAAGTAATGAGGCTATGTCGTTTATGGTTTTAACCCCTGAAGCAATAACTGTGTTCCTTTAAACATAGTAAGCAAACAAAGCTCTGTATTGCAGAAAGAATAATCAAGTGCTAATCTGCATCGATTGCGTAGGAAGTGGAGGAGACTGGCCTTGATGTCGTTAGCTTCTCATGTGGTTGTTTGCAAAGGCCTTCGAAGGTCCGGGCACGACGGAAGCATCATCCTTGACAGGATTGCTCACTCACCGCTAAGCCTGCCTCTAGCATCGGCCTTCCAACTAAGGATTCGCTTCCAACCGCCGACTTTCTGGGCGGTTTCCTGCAGAGAAATCTCGTGCTTTTACGCCTAATAGCTCACGCTTTCACTATGGTTGCATAGGTGTTGCTGAAACTCTGCTCAGTGAATGCATAGAGTTTTCTGTCACTGCGTTTTCGGTGAACGGTTCTGTCCCAAATTGCAAATTTCATCTGTAGACCGAGCTACCCTTTGAAAACCTGAGCTTGTTGTTGCTGAGGGGATGTCTACTCAAACGCATTCCCTAAAGGTGAAGTAGTCTATGAAACCTTGTTAAAAGCGTACAAAGACTGCCTGTCAATTCCCATTATTTGTGCCTTACAGATTTCCTTAATGATCAGCGATTGTAAAATGTATACGCAGCTACAAAGTGGTGCAGCCGTTTCCCAAGTATCCGAGGTATGATGTCGGATCACGCTTCTCCTTTCGGAGTGGAGGCCTAGCACAGAATATGCGGGGGTACACTACGTGATCAAAAGTATCCGGACACTTGGCTGAAAATGACGTACAAGTTCGTGGCGCCCTCCATCGGTAATGTTGGAAGTCCATATGATGTTGGCCCACCCTTAGCCTTGATGACAGCGTTCACTATCGCAGGCATACTTTCAATCAGGGGGGGAATGACAGCCCATTCTTCACGAGTGCGGAACTGAGGAGAGGTATCGATGTAGGTCGGCGAGGCCTGGCAAGAAGTCGGCCTTCCAAAACATCCCAAAAGTGTTCTATAGGATTCAAGTCAGGACTCTGTGCAGGCCAGTCCATTACAGGTATGTTATTGTCGTATAACCACTCCGCCACAACCCATGCAGTATGAACCGGTGCTCGATCGTGTTGAAAGATGCAACCGCCATCCCCGAATTGCTCTTCAACAGTGAGAAGCAAGAAGGTGCTTAAAATATCGATGTAGGTCTGCGCTATAATCGTGCCACGAATAACAACAAGGGGTGCAAGCCCGCTCCAGGAAAAACACGACCACACCATAACACCACCACCTCTGAATTTCACTGTTTGCACTACACACGCTGGCAGATGACGTTCAGCGGGCATTCGCCATACCCACACCCTGCCATCGGATCGCCACGTTGTGTACCGTGATTCGTCACTCCACATAACGTTTTTCCACTGTTCAATCGTGTAATGTAGACGCTCCTTACACCAAGCAAGGCGTCGTTTGGCATTTTCCTGCGTGATGTGTGGCTTATGAGCAGCCGCTCGATCATGGAATCCAAGGTTTCTCACCTCACGCCTATCATAGTATTTGAAGTAGATCCTGATGCAGTTTGGAATTCCTGTGTGATGGTCTGGATAGATGTCTGCCTATTACTCTTCACGAACCTCATCAATTGTCGGCGGTCTCTGTCAGTCAACAGACGAGGTCGGCCTGTACGCTTTTGTGCTGTACATGTCCCTTCACGTTTCCACTTCACTATCACATCAGAAACAGTGGACCTATGGATGTTTAGGAGTGTGGAAATCTCGCATACAGACTTCTGACACAAGTGACACCCAATCACCTGACCACGTTCGAAGTCCGTGAGTTCCACGGAGCGTCCCATTCTGCTGTTTCACGATGTCTAATGACTACTGAGATCGCGGTTAATGAGTACCAGGCAGTAGGTGGCAGCACAAAGCACCTAAGATGAAAAACGTATGTTTGTGGGGATGTCTGGATACTTTTGATCACATAGTGTAATAGTAATAGCCAGTGCGCTGAGCGTGTTCCTACAGCAATGGTTTCAAAGAGTAGCTCACCACAGCCACGTCTAGTTCCTTCTGGTTAGGAACATTTAGCCCTCTACATGGAAAATGTTTACGCACGGAAATTCTATGCTGCTCGATATGATAAACATAAAGAGGAAACAAAAGTTTAGTGTCAAATTGCTTAAAGACAAGAACCTAAATACGAAGAATGTTGTAGGAGCGGACCATTGCGATCGCAATATACTTACCTTCAAAATGCCAGAGGAGAAATACTGTTTTAAGATGATGTTTAAGCTACGATAGACATTAAATATCGGAAGGATAACAAAATAACTAATTTCAACAATACCCTCCAGTACTTAGTTTCTTCTTCCATTGGCTGAGTTATATTCAAATAAATTCTTCCCGCGAAATTTTCTCTTTGTTTCGCGGCAATAAAACTATTAATATTGTTGCCTTCTCGTTACTTATTCAAGGTTCTGCATTCTTCCGGTTATTAAACCATGTACAAACTGACTACACCAGTTTCACCTACTTCAAAAGCCGGTAGGGTGCACAGTAAATCTTCCCGGTACTAGGAGAGTAAAGAGAATTATATTTTTGCATTATCAAACTCCTTTTAAGGAATTTTTAGAAGCATATCTCACTTTGCCAGAATATTTTAAAAGGTCACTAACTAAACGTTGTAAAATGCCATTAAGTGCGATATATTCACGCGTTTCGTCATATGGAATCCACTCCGTTGGGTCTACGCTCACTGACATCTGTCATGGTGAATTGTTCGAATTTGCTGCAGACACACCATTCGTAGATTAAAATCCCGTCTCAGTCCTTTTGTTCTTACAAACACAATTATTACTACTACTACTACTACTACTACTATTATTATTATTATTATTATTATTATTATTATTATTATTATTATTAGCAGATCCTAAAGAAAAAATCTGATGTGTTATCTTCACATGACTATCTCTACTATTCTATATTCGAAAACCTATTTTTTATTTACTTCATGTTAATCGTGAAATAGTTCCATTGCATATTTCGTTGCAGGTACAAGGGGAGCGCAGCAAACCGAATCGAAAGTCAGATGTTTAGAAGTGGGTCTCTCTGTGCTTGCCTAGACATTCCACACCCTTTTCACGACATCGTAAGGTACAACTGAATAGCGACAATACTTTAACAATGACGAAAGTGTTGAGAAATTGAAACTAATAATAACGGATATCTCGGAATTGGCTAAAACCACGAAAAAGGTATTTGAAATAATGTGTGTGTGTTTTAAGTATATTACGTTTTTTACTATCTCTTGTGGTTTACTAGTTACACAAACGTATACAAAATACCTCTTAAATGAAGAGGTTTTACGGCTATTTCCAGAACCGTCATGATAATGATGTACATTTTATTTGGCATTTAATTATTTTAAACACATGATATTTTAATCAAAATCTTTAGAGAATTTTTGAGAAAATTGAAGTTTTGAAATATTTTCCACTTAAAGAGTAGTTTGGGATGATGATGTTTTCTTAGAAATCTTCGTGTAGCATATTTGGAAGATACTGAACTTAAATACCAACTTTGGTAGTGTGACTGCACGCTCGAAGTTACCTGCGGGACGCCGGTGAACACAACCCGGCCTGGTGGCTATGTGCGGCTAACAACCGGCCCTTCAGAACAACAGCGCGCTTAACAAACCCATTATGTACAGCTTTGTGGTACCGTTACAGCTACACAGCGATCAGGGCAAGAACTTCGAGTCGAACCTGATGAGGAAAACACTATAGCGTTTTGGAGTGCACAAGACGCTCACAACGCCTTTCCATCCGCAGTCACACGTCATGGCCGAGCGGTAAATCAAGACACTTGAAGAACACGTGAAGAAGGCAGTGGCTAATCACCAGAGGGACTGGGACGTCAGGGCGTCGCATTTCTGACTGCGCTTCCGCTCCCAGCGCACAACATGGGTTGACACCAGCCAGCTTGGTCTTCGACAGCGAGCTGCGTCTTCCACGTGACCTGGTGTTTGGGAGGGCCCCCCCCCCTGGGGCAGAACAACCACGTGGAAAACCTCTTGGAGCGTCTTCGTGGTGTGCACGATATCGGCAACACATCTATGTAGCGAGCGACCAGATGAGGACCCGTTACAACCGGCAAGCCAACGACCAAAGCCTCCAGCAGGGTGATGTGATGTGGTTGTATCACCCTACCCCAAACAGTGGGTGTTGCTCCAAGCTTCAACAACTATGGCAAGGGCCGTACCGCATCGTGGAGAGAATCAATGATGTAGTCTACCGCATCCAGGGACGACCAGCCCTAAACAGGGAGAAGCTACCTGTGGACCGGCCCTTCAGAACAATAGTCGTGCAAAAAGCCCATTATGTGCCACTTCCTGGAAATTTTGGTAATTACTGCTCCAAAAGATTCCTTTCGGGAGGTTCTAGTAGCCTCCCCTTCGAGATCGCTCCGCTATGTTATGTGCGGCCTATATAAGGGGCTGACTAGAACCCAGTTGGGCAGTTCGGTTAGTGAAGAAGTTACGAAGTGTTTGGACAATTAAAACTGGAAATTGGACAGTGCCGAGTGCAGTTCAGTCGTGAGTGGTGATTGACGGATCAGTTGTGTTCTGTTCTGACAACAGTGACTTAAGTGTAATGTATTGTGCTACGCTAAGTTGCAAATAAAGTGTGTTTCGCAGCAAATGGCGTTTTCATTTGTTACAGTAGGTATTTATCCGACTTTTCGTTTTTGAGTTATACTTACTGTTCAGAGACACAGACATGGACAATTTTCTAACCTTTTGGATTCATAAGCCTTAAAACATGTATTTCCTGTGAAATCTCAATATCAAATTTTAGGTGAAATACAACACCTCTACCTACTAGGTATCAGGTAAAGCAAGTAAAAACAAAAGTTATGAAGTTTTCTTGTCTTCGACACTATTTCATTAACTTTCATTGCCTTCTCTTCTTCTACTCTTTCTCTTACAATCACTGTCACCAAGTTGTTTTCTGCAGTCACTCCTGATATGTTAAAATTAATAACTTAAATCTTGCGCAAATTTTGGAATAATTTAAATTACATGTTCTCACTGTTCTTTTGTATTCAAAATCAATGTTATTCGATTACTCCTGTTAACTATATTAATCTCTGTAATATGTTATCATTGTGTATGAAAGAGAAAGTTGCGATAAGACTTTTCGAATTCAAAGCGACTCAATAAATGTAATAAATATGTATCAGCATTATGGATACTCTGTGATACGCTTGTCGGTTTGTCTAATAACCTATATGGTATAAACAGGAGGGTGGGGCGACAGTCTGTTTTTAAAAAGGAAGTGCAATCTGCAAGCCTTGATAATACTTTATATATTCTTTGCACGGGCTGATGAGAAACAAAAGAACAGATAGGTGACATTTAAAAATATGTATTACTAAACATATTTAAAAACTCAAAAGCGCAAGAGAAAATATTTTGAAAAAGTCTAAGCCTGCAAACACGCATTGTTTGACATAAATTGTACATTTTAATAAACTCTCATTTTCCCAGAACTCAGCTTTTGCCTTATACTTTTTATTTTATCTTTTGCTTTATGCTTTCCAGATCAAAGAAAATTGAATAATTTTCAGCATAATTACAGAATACTTTAGATGTACGTTCCGACGTGACACAACACTATTTATTTAAAAAGACTATCTTTGATAATACGAGGGGCACTATTTATATTTTGAGCCTAATAATTAAAACAAAGTAATTTCTGATTGAAAACTGCTTTATTGTTTTTCAAAATATTCTCCTTTATGATCAGTACACTTTTGCATCCCTTTGAACCATTTGTCAAATCATTTATTCACGTCTTCTTGAGACACCTCCAAAACATGGTTTTTGAAGGCATCAACGGCTTCTTCTGCCAACGAAAATTGTTGTCCACGCAATTTATTCTTGATGTTCGGGAACAAAAAGAAGTCATTGGGTGCCAAATCAGGACTGTATGGCGGATGACCCATCAATTCAATTTTTTGAGCCTTCAAATACTCTGTTGTTAGACGAGATGTGTGTGCGCTCGCATAGTCTTGATGAAGAACGATCCTACGGTTCTTGTTGGTTTTCCTTACTTCACCGAAGACTTCCGTCAAACAAATGTTTGTGTACCATTCGGTATTGAGCGTTTTACGTTCCTCTAAAGGCACTATTACCACATGACCAGTTTTGCTGAAAAAGCAGGCGACCTTTTGCTTCGAAGTGCTTCGAGTGCGAACAACTTTTGTTGGATTTGCTTCATCTTGAAACACCCATACAGTCAACTGCTGTTTACGTTCCGGCTCATACGCATAGATCCATAATTCGTCACCTGTTACAATCTTATATACGTCTTTTGAGGCACGTCATTGTATTTCTTGAGCATTTTTGTACACCAATCCACACGAGCATCTTTTTGATATTGCGTCAAATTATGTGGGATCCAACGAGAGCAAACCTTTTTCACGGCTAAACAACCATGCAATATTTTATATATGTTGGTGGAACTAATGCCTAGGGCTGCCTCAACTCACAATATGTCGCATGACGATCTTTCATTATTAGTTTTTGCACGGCATCAATGTTTTCTGGCACAACTGATTTTGGACGACCTTCACGAACTTCATCATTGAGCAAACGTCGGCCACGATTAAATTCGTTATACCAGCGTTTCACAGTGGCAAAGGATGGAGCTTCGTCGCCAAATGTGGAAGTTAGTTGATCGATGCACTCTTGTCTTGATAACCCACATCGAAAGTCGTAATAAATCATTGCACGAACATTTTCACGAGTTAATTCCATGTTTTTGTTGACACACAATTTTCAAATTAGTGTAAACAAAACAAATGACGTTCTATTGACAAAATGTTTGAAGTAGATTATGGTCAAAATGTCATACTTTCCATTGAAAACGTCAGATGCGCCTACAACATTCAGGGTTGCCAAGGCTAAAATATAAATAGTGCCCCTCGTATAAACATTAATGACAAATGTTCCACTTAAGGTGTTGTTTAGGATAGGAAAATTCCAGAAAACTCTCTCCATGCTTCCTTGGCAGAGCTTGACATAAGTATGATATTTAATTTTTTCTGATTTTTATTTTTGAATTGTGCTAAACACATATGCAAACAGATAGGTACAAAAAGAGTTTTTCTAAAAATATTTATTCAATAGCCTCAAAAAGTATATTTTTAGGGAAATTTTATAATAAAATTTTTAGATGCAATTCATTACTTCCTCCAGTACTAACTAGAAAAATCTGATGCGATACATCAGTCTACCTACTCTTCTAACACTATTCTTATAAAAAGCTATTTTTCTACCTACTTAATGTTAATCAAGATAAACGTTTGCAAAAATAGTTTAATTACACATTTCGTTGTGGGTAGAAAAGGGATACAGAAAGTTTAAACGATAGTCAAAGCGAGCCACTTGGAAATTCCTCTCTTTTCATAGCCATGAAAAAAAAAATCTGATTGAAAACTTCACCTGACTTTCTCTACCCTCTATCGTTTATTAGTGGGTATACAGCCTAATCTTACTAAAGCTTAAGCTTCTGTGGTCCTCCTCCATGGTGTAGTGGTTACCATGCTAGCTTCTAATTCCCGAGGTTGCGGGTTCAAACCCGGCGGAGGGCGATGGATATTTACTTTCTCTACTACGTATAGTAAGTAGGGGAAGTATTGTATTCCACCCAAAAATTCGATACCGAGATTTCACCGGAAATACGTTTTGGGGCCCCCTGAATCCAAAAAAAAAGCATTTTTAGAAACATGTCCGTGTGTGTGTCTGTGTGTCTGTCTGTGTGTCTGTGAACAGTATAACTCAGAAACGAACAGTCGGATAAACACCAAACTTGGTATTTAGGTTCAGTATCTTCCAGAGATGCGACACGATGGTTTTCAAGAAAATCCCCCCACTCCAGATTACCCTTTACATGGAACATTTTTCGAAAATTTTAATTTTCTCCAAAATGGCTCTAACGATTTTGATTAAAATATCATATGTTTAAGATATTTTCATGACAAATGAAATGTATATCTCGAATCTTCTGAGAATGTCTCCAAAAGTATTCTTCATTGTGAACGACTTTTGCATAACTAGTAAACCGTAAAAGATAGACAAAATTTTACTACACAAAAAATGTAGATCGCGTTAAAATACACAATTTATGTCATATATTGTTTTTTGTTGAGTGAACCATTTTCAGGATATTGCTTGTTATTCCCTTAAATTTTCCAATATTTATACTTTTTCTCAAATTCGTTATTCATTTTTTATGTCCTGGAAATGCAAAAAGAATAGATTGAGCCACATAGCAACCAGCGCTTAAAAGATTTGACTATTAATTAAAACCTACCAATTCCCCTTGCATCTACAAGAAAATTAGCAATAAGATTGACATCTCGATTAACATGAAGCATATGGAGAATAAGCGTTTGTAAAAATAGTTTGTACAAGAGTAGAGAAAGTCATGTGAGTGTAACACATCAGATTTTTTCCTTAGTATGGCTTCCTTCGTAAGGGAAGTAAAGCCGGTCCCGTGTCGTAGATTTACGGCACATAAAAGAACCTCAAGCCTGATAAAGAAGCCTGTGATCAAAATTTCTCGTCTTTCACGCCCAGTATAGAATCGGACGCTAAGAACCACAGCAGTTAAAGTGCGTCCATAAATAAAAATCAATTTAATTTATTTAGGTTTCTGTCTACTTCATTTAATCCAAATAAACATTTGCAGAAATACCTACAATACACATTTCCTTACAGATACAAAGAGAATAGGGAAAGTCAAATATTTAAGAACTAGACGCTATACGCTGGTCATAAAATTCCGTACTGTTTCCATGCAATCGCCAGAAACAACCGAATGTTAACAGGGCTTTAAAAGAATGACCAAGTAATGAACAATTCGAACAATTAATAACGGATATCTCACAAATGTCTTATGCCACAAAAAATTTATTTGACATAAGCTGTGTGTTTTAAAGAGATCTACAATTTTTGTATAGTACAATTTTGTCTATCGCTTGACGTTTAGCAGTTATACAAGATTATACAAATTCCTTCGAATGAAGAGGACTTCACAGGCTATTCCCAGAAAATTCAAGATATACATTGTATTTGTCATGTAAATATATTTAATATATTGTATTTTAATCAAAATCCTTAGAACCATTTTTAGGAAATCAAAAGATTTTCTTGAAAATCTTCGTGTCGCATCTTTGGAACATACTGAACCTAAATACCAAGTTTGGTGTTTATCTGGTTTTTCGCTTTTGAGTTATGCTGTTCACAGACAAATAGACAGACACACACGGGCCTTTTTCTAAAAATGCTTTTGGTTTCAGGGGGCCACAAAACACGTATTTGTGATTGAATCTCGGTATAAATTTTTTGGTGGAATGCATTACTTTCTCTATCTATGTAGATATGTGGTAGAGAAAGTGAAAAGTAAGTAAGGGAATAGCAGCTTAGCACTTTAAATTAAAAAGACGTATAAACTGTTCGAAATTTCAAAGTAATAACAACTAATATCTCGGAAATGTTAAATGCCACAAACATTTTCTGGACATAAACTGTGTGTTTTAAAATCCACATTATTTTTGTAGTAAGATTTTTTCTGTTTGTTTATTGTTTACAAGTTATACAAAAACGTACAAAATTAATTCCGAACGAAGATGGTTTGACAGTGTTTTTGTAGAAAATTAAAGATGTTTGTCATGTCAATATCTTAAACATGTAGTATTTTAATAAAAATCGTTAGTGATTTTTAAGAAAAAACCAAATTTTTCCATGTATAGGATAATTTGGAGTGCATGGATTTTTTTAAAACTCTTCGAGTGACATCCTTGGTAGATGCTGAGGTTTAGTACCTAGTCTGATATTTAAGTGAATTTTCGTGTTAGAGCTATCTTGTTCTCACACATACACACGCCGCGCGCGGATCTTTTTGTAAAAATGTCGTTTTTGGATTCAGGGAATTCTAAAACTTGTATTTACACTGGAATCTCAGTATGTAATTACTTTCTCTATTACGTATAGTAAGTAGGGGAAGTGTTGTATTCCACCCAAAAATTCGATACCGAGACTTCACCGGAAATACATGTTTTGAGAGTTCCTGAATCCAAAAAAAGCATTTTTGGAAACATGTCCGTGTGTGTGTCTGTGTGTCTATCTGTCTGTCTGTGTGTCTGTCTGTGAACAGCATAATTCAGAAACGAACAGTCGGATAAACACCAAACTTGGTATTTAGGTTCAGTATCTTCCAGAGATGCGACTCGAAGGTTTTCAAGAAAATCCCCCTCAC
Source organism: Deroplatys truncata (assembly GCA_030765065.1). Classification (NCBI taxonomy): domain Eukaryota; kingdom Metazoa; phylum Arthropoda; class Insecta; order Mantodea; family Mantidae; genus Deroplatys; species Deroplatys truncata. The sequence continues at coordinate 216,483,018 of CM060978.1, forward strand.
CCCAGATTACCCTTTACATGGAAGATTTTTCGAAAATTTTAATTTTCTCAAAAATGGCTCTAACGATTTTGATTAAAATATCATATGTGTAAGATATTTTCATGACAAATAAAATGTATGTCTTGAATTTTCTGGGAATGTCTCCAAAAGTATTCTTCATTGTGAACGACTTTTGCATAACTGGTAAACCATAAAAGATAGACAAAATTTTACGACACAAAAAATGTAGATCGCGTTAAAATACACAATTTATGTCATATACATTCTTTTGTTGAGTGAACCATTTTCGAGATATTGCTTGTTATTGCCTTAAATTTTTCAATGCTTATTTTCTCAAATGGGAATTCGTTATTCATGTTTTTGTCTTGGATATGTAAAGAGTATTAATCTGTGGGAAAGGAAATGGTGCTGCACCTAGCAACCAGCTATTAAGAGATATGTATGTGCTTAAAGGCTACTGTATTTCCAAATTGCCCTTGTAAATATATATTCCCCTTACATCTACAAGAAAATGAGCAATAAGATAGAGTCTGCAAATGTTTATCTCGATTAACATGAAGTAGATGGAGAATAAGAGTTTATAAAAATAGTTTGTACAAGAGTAGAGAAAGTCATGTGAGTGTAACACATCAGAATTTTTTTGGTTGAAATCTTACTTCCTCTACCTACTAGTTATCTGGTACAAAAAGTAAAAAGTGAAAGGTTACACCTTACCTGCTTTATGACTTCAGGAGAAGCGTTTTAAACGCTGGAAATGTCTTATTAATTACTGCAAGTCATTATAGAGAGCACATGTTTTCCTCGTGCTGCACAAATTGCACATTTTCACGGTTCGCAAGTGATGAAACAAGTAAATTAGCAGTTCGCTCGGCCATTACACTTTCTAATTTATGATAGGCATCATATCGGTAATCATTGAGGTCCGCTGTCACGATGAGACATAAGATGTACCTACTCTTCTCTAAGAAAATGTTTCATGGCTGAAAAAACGATGCATAATGTGATTACCTCAGAAGTTACCAGACAATACGTTGGATATTTAAATACAAAGATGACTTGATTGCTTTCAAGCGTTTAATACCAACAGAACCCTCAGCTGTATTCGAGGGTTAAAGTGCGGAAGTTCTTCTTTCCTCTCTCTCTCACTCTGTGTCACGTCCCGTTCTTTTTGTTTTTCCGTCCCAACGTTTATTTTACAATGTTCCATACTTAAGAATATATTTTTTACTTTCTCTACTACGTATAGTAAGTAGGGGAAGTATTGTATTTCACCCAAAAATTCGATACCGAGATTTCACCAGAAATACATGTTGTGAGACCCCCTGAATCCAAAAAAAGCATTTTTGGAAACATGTCCGTGTGTGTGTCTGTGAACAGCATGGCTCAGAAACGAACAGTCGGATAAACACCAAACTTGGTATTTAGCTTCAGTATCTTCCAGAGGTACGACACGAAGGTTTTCAAGAAAATTCCCCCACCCCAGATTACCCTTTACATGGAACATTTTTGAAGATTTTAATTTTCTCATAAATGGCTCTATACATTTTGATTAAAATATCATATATTTAAGATACTTTTATGACAAATAAAATATATATCTATCTTGAATTTTCTGGAAATGTCTCCAAAAGTATTCTTCATTGTGAACGACTTTTGCATAACTGGTAAACCATAAGAAATAGACAAAATTTTACTACACAAAAAATGTAGATCGCGTTAAAATACACAATTTATGTCATATACATTTTTTTAGTCCAGTGACCATTTTCGAGATATTACCTGTTATTCCCTTAAATTTCCCAATACTTATACTTTTTCGTTATTGATTTTTTTTTCCTGGTAATACAAAGAGAATGGAATACGCCACATAGCAAAAAGCTCTTAAAACATTTGACTATCGCTTAAAGCCTACCAATTTCCCTTGCATCTACAAGAAAATTAGCAATAAGATTAACATTGCGATATCTCGATTAACATGAAGCATATGGAGAATAAGCGTTTGTAAAAATAGTTTGTACAGGAGTAGAGAAAGTCAAGTGAGTGTAAGACATCAGATTTTTTATATTACATGCTAATTACAATAGTATTTACAATGTGTCTGCTATTTACATCCCCTTTCTTACTTATTTCCCTTTTGAATATTCTCTGCTATTCGTTTTCCTATCGTTTATTAACATATCTGGGATTATATTCTTTCTGTACCCTTTTGCATATTAACTATGAGGTAGGTGTTCCCCTACATATTTAACCGACTTTTAATTTTTGAGTTAAGCTGTTTACACAGGCCTTTTTATAAAAATATTTGTTTTATTCAGGAAACCTCCAAACGGTATCGAATTTATGGATGGAATGCCGTACTTGTTTCACTTATTGAAAGTAAAAGGTAATCTATCAATTTTGCCAAAAAAGGGTACCCGTATATAAACGCAAAGTTATGGCGAAGATATGCCTCTGTAATGGGATACAAAGTGTGTATCGTTTTCTTATTTACTTTTTAAAGTGTCTTATGTCACCCCATTTTTGCATTAAAGATACTTTTTTTTCACTGCAGCCTACAAAAAGCATTGATATACCCTGATGTGTTACACTCACATGACTTTCGGTATTCTTGTACAAACTATTTTTACAAACGCTTATTCTCCACATGCTTCATGTTAATCGAGATATCGAGATGTTAATCTTATTACTTACTTTCTTGTAGATGCAAGGGGAATTGGTAGGCTTTATGCGAGTCAAATATTTTAAGAGCTGGTTGCTATGTGGAGTATTCCATTTTCTCTTTGCATTACCAGGACAAAACAAAATGAATAACGAAATCCCAATTGAGAAAAAGTAAATTTAAGGGAATAACAAGCAATATCTCGAAAATGGTTCACTCAACAAAAAAATGCATATGACATAAATTGTGTATTGTAACGCGATCTACATTTTTTGTGTAGTAAACTTTTGTCTATCTCTTATGGTTTACCAGTTATGCAAAAGTCGTTCACAATGAAGTATACTTTGGGAGACATTCCCAGAAAATTCGAGATATACAATTCATCTGCCATAAAAATGTTTTAAACTTATGGTATTTTATTCAAAATCGTTAGAACCATTTTTTAGAAAATTAAAATTTTCTAAAAATGTTCCTAGTAGAGGGTAATCTGGGGTGGGGTGATTTTCTTGAAAACCTTCGTGTCGCATCTCTGGAAGATACTGAACCTAAATACCAAGTTTGGGGTTTATCCGACTGTTCGTTTCTGAGTTATGCTGTTCACAGACACACGGACATGTTTCCAAAAATGCTTTATATGCATTCAGTGCACCTCAAAACATGTATTTCCTGTGAAATCTTGGTATCGAATTTTTGGGTGGAATGCAATACTTCCCCTGCTTATTATACGTAGTAGAGAAAGTAAAAATGGGGAATGTTGATGTTTTTAGATAGGACGTTAGGGATAATTGGGCTGTCACAGCTCACTGTCCTGTATAAGTATCCGCAAACGAGAGTATGTAAATGGCTCTGAACGCTTACGAAGTGATTTTGATTTAATCACACAACTTCAGTTCTGTTTTAATTAAGCAGTGAAACTAGCGATATTTCGCAACATATTCTCTTTGCAGATGTTTTTGTGTCGCTTTGTTCTTAATGTTTTCTTTGCCGCAAAAGTGACATTCTATATTGAATCTTGAACATCCTTTAGAGGAACGTTAAAAGTTAGCCATACAGGAAGACACTAATACAAGTTAATAAAGAAGAAACTCGAAAGTAGCGTGTGAATTTAATGCAAGGTGAAACTAAAATTGACTTCTGAGCGATGTAAAGAAGTGATTTCTCCCCTGGAGGGTTATCCTGAGTCATGCATGAGTCATGGATGAAGGGTTGTCCAACACTAGTTTCCGGTAAAACAATTGTTAATCGATGATGCATAACGAAGAGCTTGTTCTGTTAATGTTAACAAAGTTACGCCTTTTATTTTAATTTCAATATACTGCATATCAGAAAAAGTGTTAAGGCGGTGTGGCGGTGCTCATCTAGGGAAGGAAAATTATTTTAAACTTAGTAGCCTAAGGGAAATAAGTAGGAGTTGGTCAATGTGATAGTCATACATTGCAAGGCATCCTTGTTTACTATGTAGTACCTATTATGTGTCGGCAAGCACTTGCCAAGGGTTCGAAGTCAGCCAATAAAACATATTTCAGTATAGTCCTGTTTTATAATGTACAAGAATGGATCTCAGTGATAGATGTATTATGGGCTAGATTTGTCTCGCACTCCCCTCCCATTTTACAGGTGGCGTATACCTAACTTAGAATATGAAACTTTGACACACTTCTAAGTGTATTTGTAAAGACAGTTGTGCATGTGCTTTCCTAAAAGAGGGAGAGCGTTTCGCTTTCCCTGTCATAAGGCGCATGCATTCCAATAAATATGCAACCATGTGAGTATAAAAGAGGAGAGTGACAAGAAAGGAAGAACACAGCCCGTGGAGGGGAACGAACGTAGCTGTTAACCACAATGACTTTGCCTCTAACTTTATTTCAATGCAAGAAAGTCATCATAAGACAATGAAAAACAAATGTCGATATTAGTTTTAATATAAATAATTTTAATTTATTCACACTTATATATGCTGATGGCCAGATCTTGTTAACAGGTCAGAAAATGAACTTACAAGGAGCTTTTTATAATTTGGACAAAGTGAATAGCGGCTATAATATAACAATATCTACACAGAAAACTAAATTAAGAGGAAAATTTGTAACATACAATAACATTACTGAACAATTAATAATTTTCATTATTTGAGATGCATAATAAGTTATAATTTTAATTACGATATAGGGAGGAAAATAAATAACTTTCAAATAATTGTGGCAGTATTATAAGAGCATTGAAGGGGAAAGATACGTTTCTAAAGCTTTATAAACTTATGGCGGTTCCTGTCCTCTACAGATCGAAACCTGGACCCTAACATAAAGTGACTACAAGCGTATCTAGGCAGCGGAAATGGAATTTCTCGGATCATTGGCAGACTACAGGTTAAATGATAAGAGGAGAAATGAAGACTAGAGTAGAGTTGGGTATTTTCTCAATAAATGAAAGGATAGCTAAATACAGGATAAAATGGAAAAGTCACTTAGATAGACGACGATTAGTAACATAGCCAGACAAACCATATATTATACAGCGACAGGCAAAAGTATACTGCGTTCCAAATCAAGATGGTCACAGCAATCATTTGAGGCCGGAATGGGATGCATGGATGCCTAATCCCTGACTGTAGACGACGACGAAGAAAGCTATAACACCAACAGACAGTGAAGACGCGCTCCTAAAAGCTTGAAAATCACTGATAGCAGTTTCTCCCAGACCAACGTCGTTAAGCGTTATCGGGATGAAAACCACACTCATCTAAAGAACAGGTAGGGTAGCATAATGAATCCTTGAGGAATATCCAATATCCATAAGCTATATCAGAAGTTCTTGAAAATTACAAAGAAAATAAATGGCAGCTCGTACATAACTTTGCTTTGGCCTTTTCTTTCTTTCCTTTTTACTTTCTCTACTACCCAAAAATTCGATACCGAGATTTCACCGGAAATATATGTTTTGAGACCTCCTGAATCCAAAAAAAAGCATTTTTGGTAACATATCCGTGTGTGTGTCTGTGAACAGCATTAACTCAGAAACGAACAGTCGGATAAACACCAAACTTGGTATTTAGGTTCAGTATCTTCCAAAGATGCGACACGAAGGTTTTCAAGAAAATCCCCCCACTCCAGATTACCCTTTACATGGAACATTTTTCGAAAAGTTTAATTTTCTCAAAAATGGCACTAACGATTTTGAGTAAAATATCATATATTTAAGATATTTTCATGACAAATGAAATGTATATCTCGAATTTTCTGGGAATGTCTCCAAAAGCATTCTTCATTGTGAACGACTTTTGCATAACTGGTAAACCATAAGAGATAGACAAAACATTTTACTACACAAAAAATGTAGATCGCGTTAAAATACACAATTTATGTCACATGCATTTTTTTGTTGAATGAACCATTTTCGAGATATTGCTTGTTATTCCCCTAAATTTTCCAATACTTTTTCTCAAGTGGGAATTCGTTATTCATTTTGTTATTTCCTGGACATATAAAGAGAATGGAATGCGCCACATAGCAACCAGTTCTTAAAATATTTGACTATCGCTTAAATACTACCATATTCCCCTTGCATCTACAAGAAAATTAGCAATAAGATTAACATCTCATGAAACATATGGAGAATAAGCGTTTATAAAAATAGTTTGTACAAGAGTAGAGAAATTCACGTGAGTGTAACACATCAGATTTTTCTTAATACTTAACTGTTACATTCATATGTGGCTGTTACATTACGTATGATCAATTAAAGACTGAATGACATAAGGTACCTATGATAAAAACACATGGGTAAGTGTGGGTTTATATGCACTAATTAGTGTTTGAATGGAAAGTAGCTTACAGTTTAAAAATCTTTGATGTGGATACATGGCTTTTCATAGCAAGACATTCTCAGGAAAGTCATTCGGATTTTCCCACGAGACAATATGAATACTGTTCTTTGCTGGTCAATAGTCTTGAAGTCTTCTTGGAAAATACAACTTGGCGGGTGGATAAAGGACTAACGGATCTTGGCTCTATGAAGAATCATACCATTTTATTGCATACATTCAGCCAGTTTATTAATTACCAGTGGTAAGGGAATCGCAGTTGTGGAAGGATGTGTTTGCTCTTTGTTAGCAACAATCTAATCAGATTCCCAGATATGCTTTTTTTTCATTATCTGAAAATTAACAAGATTAAGTCAAACATTCTTAAGTATAACAAAGTATTTGTTAATTTATTGATTACTGTGTATTTAACTTATGTATAAAATGGTGGTAATGTTGAACGTCAGGCACAGTATTCATAAAATTTCTCACTAAAGACCTAAGCTTAATACTATAATAAAAACAAAGGGAGAAAAAAATGTAACAGGTGCAGAGATGTATCTCCGGGCGCAGCGTAATTATTGATAATGTAGTATCGCCATATACCATGAAGGTTTTAAGTCCCCTTGACATAAACAACAAAAAAGTGAAATAGCACTAAATTTTCTCCCCTCTACATCTGCCTCTAGGTTTCTCGCTATCCACATCAGGATATTAATTATTGGCCGAATTAATTTGAAGCGATGTCGTTATTTAAGGGGGAGCTTTTTTATCCTATTCGCCCAAGTTCAAATAATCATGGTCTACAAGTCCCATATAAGACTTATTTTATTCTGCAAAATGTCAATATCTTCTAATACATGTTTCCTCTCCTGTATTGTGTCGGTTGAAAGAGAAATATTGCAGTAACACTTTTTCTCTATGGACATTGAGATTCTAGTATATAGCATTGGTATGTCTGAGATATTTATGATGCTATGAAGAAAAGAAAGTGAATCGAATGGTTCTTCCTTTGGATATATTTTGTAAAACCAACTTCACTTTTGAAGTTTCTATAGATTCGCAATTCTCTGTGTACTACAGATTGTGGAAAAAAGCAGTCTCGTTAACAATCTGACATGTTGTTAGTCTTGTTGCTCAGCAATGTACTTTTTGGTCGGTCAAGTTGTTTGACCTAGAAAAACGTTTGGGACGGAAGTCGATATATCCTATGGGACTGTTGTTAAATTGTTAATTTGATACAACTTTCCGATAGTATTTCGTTAGGTCGGTTGTATGGGAAGAGGTTGTCAACGCCCCGCACATACAGGAGTAAAACGGCAACGTGCTATTACAGATAAAGGTGTTTCAAAGATGAACTTGCTCACAGAATACATTTTAGCCATAAAATAGGGCAATGTGTGCATTGAAACTGCAAATTTAAAATCTTAAAACATCAAATCAAGTCCAGTCTTTCTACAAACATTTCAATTAACAATTTCATCCTTCACATCCAAGCATACACACTGTGCTAAACGTTATTCTGTCAATGCAATATGGCCTCAAAAATAAAATTAACTGCATTAAAATTTATTTTCTACAACTACCATGTAATATAAGAAACAAATTAAACTAGTAAAAACATATAAACAATATAGAGACAGTCCCTATTACAGTATTTAAAAAAAATCTTTGTTTACCAGGCTAAAGTATAAAGCATATAGAAAAAGAAACATAAGGCTATCTTTAAATAATGACGAATGTCATTTGAACGTACTTAAAAGTAAATAAAGCAACATTTTTAACCATACCACGATTATTTTACCTGCTGACAGTACAAAGTCTGCACGAAATGAGAGGGAAAATACTGCTGTAAAATGCCCAAACGCAGTACAGAAATTGTCCCAAACGACATAACAGATGAACTCGCACCACCAAACGTGGTGCAGTGATAATGGGGGTTTGTGGCTCAAGTAAGTAGAGATGCCGGCCCTCCTAGCAGTGAAATTAAAAATTAAATTGAATTTTATTTATGGACGCTCTTTAACTACTGTGTTCCTTAGCGTCCCATTCTATATTGGGCATGAAAGATTGGTAATTGTGCTCAGAGGCCTCTTTATCAGGCTTGAGCTTCTTTTACGTGCCGTAAATCTACGACACGGGATCACCGGCTTTACTTCCCTTCCGAAGGAAGCCATGCTAAGGATTTTTACGCCCGAAAAAATCCATCGCCCTCCGCCGGGTTTGAACCCGCGACCTTGGGAACTAGAGGCTAGCACGGTACCACTAGTCCACGGAGGGCCGTGGTCACTGGAGTGGTTGCTCCGGCGCTCCGCCAGGCTGAGGGTAGCGGGTTCGAGTCCCGCCACGGGCATGGGTGTTTGTGTGTGTACCTGTGTTGCGGAAATAAGCGGTATGAAAACAGTAAAACACAGTAGCATAAACTGGGTACAACAAGGGAACTTTAATTCATTCATTCATTCATTATCTGTTTACCCTCCTCTTGTGTAGGACTTACACCCCCCAAGACTTTCAGGCGGGTGCCTGGGGTCAGAGGCCCGTCGAGGAGCAGACAATCATGGATCAGATAGAACAACCAGGATGGGTGATCAGCCCGATGCCTGGTATGGGAGGAAGGAAATAGATGAAACGAAATGTTGGTGAAATGGAGGAAAGGAAAGGTGATGATGGAGCAGTTGGTGGAATGAATGGCGGGGGAAACCGGAGAACCCGGAGAAAACCCGCCCAGACGCCGCTTCGTCCACCACAAATCCCACATGCAGGTCCCTGGGATTGAACCCGGGCCGCTTCGGTTGGAGGTGAGCGGTCTAACCACTCGGCCACGGCGCAAGGAAAAAAGGGAGAAAAAAGGAGCCCAGTTCCACTTTGCATCTAGGTAAACCTACGCCTGATCAACATATCAACTAGGAAAACCTTCTCAGTGCATGCAAAAGTGAGATGCAGAACTAGAGAAACAGCAAAAATTTATCAATTTAAATTTGTTGAAGAAAATCTCGAAGGCAACGCATACAAGTGAACTATGACTCCTTATAGGAGTATAGAGGGCTAAAATACTATCCAAATATTTTTGATCCAGAAAGCATTAATTCTTCAACTTAGGGTGGAAAGAAATTAAGAAGAAGGTTGAAGTGTCTTACTGAGTGTTTTAAGAACACATTAATATGATGTAATATTCTTAATGTTACGAATACGGGCAATGTCCCAGCGATAGCGATTTTGAACTGCGGGTGAGATTTGTCAGAGCCTACTATATCAGTACCAAAAACTCCTGCTCAGCTACCGGGGGCACATGATTGTGCCTTTAATTTTGTGGACAGAAGAGAATGAATACGCATAAATGGAAGTACATTTTAAAGAATGATTTGATCAGAATATATGTATTTTAGTCAATTTTCCTGCTCGTTAATATTAAGTTTGTACATTTGTTTTAAACTATACGATTTGCGTAATTTTTACTTTCTCTACCGTGTACATAGTAGGAGGAGAAGGTATTGCATTCCACCCAAAAATTTGATACTGAAATTTCACCGGAAATACATGTTTTGGTGACCCCTGAATCCAAAGAAAGCAATTTTAGAAAAAGGTGTGAATAGCATAACTCAGAAACGAAAAGTCGGATAAATACCACACTTAGTATTTAGGTTCACTACCTTCCAAACATGCGACACAAAGATTTTCAAGAAACTCCCCCACACCAACTACCCTTGATTTAAATATCACATATTAAATATATTTACATGACAAATAAAATGTATATCTTGACATTTCTGAAAAAAGGCTGTGAAGTCCTCTTCATTCGGAATGAATTTTGTATAATCTTGTATAGGTAACTATGTGAACGTTAAGAAGTAGATCTCTTTAAAACACACAGTTTATTTAAAATAAGTTTTTCTGTGGCATAAACCGTTTCTGAGATATCCGATATTAAAGGTTCGGACTGTTCAATACTTGGTCTCATCAATTTTCAGTTGTTTCTCGCGATTGCATGGAACCAGTATGGAATTTAAGGCCGGCATACGAGATGTGATCAAAAAGTTTCCGGAATGGCTTCACAACAGTGCTGACGTTGAGATTTCCTTAATTCTTACCCAAATTGTACATGCAGGGTTCCTTCCCGATAAAAATGAGAGGTTACGTGATTTCCTGTGACAATGCAGTGACGAGGTAGACGCTCTGAAGTGATCATGTGTTTTGCATGTGCTGCGATTTTTCCGCGTAGCAAAAATGGCAGATTTCGAAGAACAAAGAACGAACATCAAATTTTGCTTTAAACTTGGTAAAACTGCAACTAAAAACTATGAAATATTAAGAACAGCTTATGGGAGGAAGTTATGGGTAAAACTCAAGCATTTGAGTGGTTTTCGAAATTTAAAAGTGGTGTGACATCAGTTAAAGATGCAGATCGTTCGGGGCAACCCTGTTCCAGCAAAACTGATGAAAATATCAATCAGGTGAGGGAAATGGTCTTAAATGATAGGCGCATTACAATAAGAGAACTTTCTGACTCTTTAGCACTCTCCTTTGGAAGTGTTTAAAGATTTTTAAGACAATTTGGACATGAGAAGAATTGCCGCCAAGTTCGTGCCCCGCCCGCTTTCAAATGACCAAAAGAAAAGCCTTGTGATTGCCTGCACAGATCTTAAAGAACAGCTACAAAATGACCCACAGTTTATGGAGAAAATTATTACTGGTGATCAAACATGGACTTATGGGTACGATCCAGAAATGAAGCAACAATCTTCACAATGGAAGAATCCTTCATCTCCACGCCCGAAAAAGGCCACACAAGTTCGATCCAAAGTGAAGTCAATGGTGATTGTGTTTTTTGACATTAAAGGCACTGTACATAAGGAATTTGTGCCACAGGGTCAAACAGTGAATCATGTGTTCTACAAACAAGTGCTGTAAAGATTAAGGGAGAATGTGCGACGCAAACGGCCGGAGAAATAGAGGAGTGGTGACTGGTTCCTGCATCATGACAATGCGCCCGCGCACAAAGCCCTTTCTGTTCGTCAATTTTTGGATAAAAATAGGATGAATACTGTTCCCCATCCCGCCTATTCTCCAGATTTGGCACCAGCGGACGTTTTTCTTTTCCCGCGACTTAAAATGCAGCTCCAAGGACACTGTTTTGAGGACATTGATGTCATCCATCGCGAATCGCAGAAGGCTCTGAACATCATGAATGAAGAGGACTTCCAGAGGTGCTTCCAGCAGTGGCAGAAACGCTGGGACAAGTGTATCAACTTCCAAGGAGACTGCTTCAAGGGTGACAGTGCAGATTAGAGAAAACAAACTGTTGTGTAGTATTTATGACGCCATTCCGGAAACTTTTTGATCACACCTCGTATAGCGTCCAGTTCTTAAACATTTTACTATCGCTCTCCTCTTTATATCTATAACGAAATGTGTAGTGTAGCTATGTTTGCAAAGGTTTATTTCGGCTAAAATGTAGTGGATAGAAAAATAAGCTTTAGTAAGAATAGTTTCTATACCCACTAATAAGATATAGGGTAGAGAAAACCATGTGAATGTATCACATCAGATTTATAGAAGAAGGTCCATGTATATGTCTGTATGTAAGCGGCATAACTCAGAAACGAAAAATCGGATAAATACCAAACTTGGTATTTAGGTTTAGTACCTTTCAAAACTGCGACAACAAGATTTTCAAGAAAATCCCAACCCCAAACTGCCCTTTACAAGGAACATTTTTCAAAAATTTGTATTTCTAAAAATGGCTCTAACTATTTTGACTAAAATACAACACATTAAATATATTTACATGACAAATAAAATGTATGTCTTGAATTTTCTGGGAAAAGACTGTAAACCAAGTCCTTTTCATTCTGAAGGAATATTGTATAATTTTGTTTAACTGATAAACGTTAAGCGATAGATGAAGACGTACTACACAAACAATGTAGATCTTCTTAAAACACACAATTTATTTCAAATAAGTGTTTTGTGGCATAAGCTATTTCTGAGATATCACTTACTAAAAGTTCGAATTGTTCATTTATTGGTAATTCTCTTAAAGTCATGTCAATATTCAGATGTTTCCTGCGATTGCATGAAAACAGTATGGAATTTTATAGCTAGCATATAGTGTCCACTATTTAAACATTTGACTGTCGCTGTTCCCTTTGTATCAGTAACGAAATGTGTAATGTAACTATTTCTGCAAAGATTTATTTGGGTTATAACCTAGTAGATAGAGTAGACAGAAAAGTAAGCTTTAGTAGGAAGTGTTTGTATCCCCACTAATAAACGACAGAGGGTAGAGAAAGTTATGTGAATGTAACACGAGTCCTTTTCAGCTATGCATGACTAAATATCTCTGTTCACCAAAAAGACAATCATAGATATTACGAATTCCTATTTTGGAGCAAGAGCTTGTCAGAGCAAGTAGTACTGCACGTCCTCTAATATAGCATGGGAAATCACTGATTTTGGTGAAATGCACGGGGAGAGTATAAACATTATGAGAGATTTCTTTGCTCCTTCCAATGACTGCTATTCATAGTTTAAAGCTAATTTAAGGATGGACAACTGTACGTCTTTCACCATGTATTAACCTTTTTCAGATATATAGGTACTAAAACGGCAAAATGCATTAAGAACATATGCAAGTAAGCTGAAAGAGCTTTATCTTAGCAACTGGGGAGATATTACTTTCTCTACTACGTATAGTAAGTAGGGGAAGTATTGCATTCCACCCAAAAATTCGATACCGATATTTCACAAGAAATACATGTTTTGAGGCCTCCTGAATCCAAAAAAAGTATTTTTGGAAACATGTCCGTATGTGTCTGTGTGTCTGTCTGTGAACAGCATAACTCAGAAACGAACAGTCGGATAAACACCAAACTTGGTATTTAGGTTCAGTATCTTCCAGAGATGCGACAAGAAAATCCACCTACCCCAGATTACACTTTACAAGGAACATGTAATTTTAATTTTCTCAGAAATGGCTCTAACGATTTTGATTAATATATCATATATTTAAGATACTTTCACGACAAATAAAATGTATATCTTGAATTTTCTGGGAATCTCTACAAAAGTATTCTTCATTGTAAACGACTTTTGCATAACTGGTAAACCATAAGAGATAGACAAAATTTTACTACACAAAAAAATGTAGGTCGCATTAAAATACACAATTTATGTCATATACATTTTTTTAGTTGTTGTTGAGTGAACAATTTTCGAGATATTGCTTGTTATTCCCTTAAATTTTCCAATAATATACTTTTTCTCAAATGGGAATTCGTTATTCATTTTTTTGTCCTGGTAATGCAAAGAGAATGGAATACTCCACATAGCAACCAGCTCTTAAAATATTTGACTATCGCTTAAAGCCTACAAATTCCCCTTACATCTACAAGAAAATTAGCAATAAGATTAACATCTCGATTAACATGAAGCATATGTAGAATAAGCGTTTGTAAAAATAGTTTGTACAAGAGTAGAGAAAGTCATGGGAGTGTAACACTGAAAACGTCATCTCCCAAATAGGGATTGTACTAGACGCAAAGAAATACTACAGCAATGGCCGCAGAATAACTGGATATAAACAAAGCCGAGTCTTCTCTCTTCTAATGGAATGCTAGAGGTCACTGTTTTGAACACCTAATTATTGTAATTATATCGAAAGACAAGAGTGAATAAACAGACCTAGACCTTGAGAAGAAACCGTCTCTCTCTCTCTCTCTCTCTCTCTCTCTCTCTCTCTCTCTCTCTGTTATTTTCAGTTATAATTGTTTTACAAGGTGGAAAGGTGTCATCCGATCATGCTACAGAGTATGAATAGATCGAAATATATAATGCTCCCACTACATCGTTCAACGCATAACCACGCCACGTGCTGTCAACCTTGAGATTTCCTTCAAGGCGGAGTCTTGAACAACTATTATTTCCTCACGTTCCTTTTTCGCTCCAGGTTTCAATAAGTTTAACGGAAGCATGTAATTTAAGGTTAGTCTTCTCAGTAGCCCGTTATTGTTGGCACACACTGTAATTTTTATCTTACCACAATATTAACAACGTGACGTACGGTTAAGTTTCGGCGGGGTTTCATGTGGGAGCCATAGGTTGAAAACATAGCTTTTTACTTTCTGTATCACCTACCAATACTAGGTAGAGGAAGTAATAGATACCACCCAAAAAGTCAATATCGGGATTTCACCGAAAATACAGATTTGAGATCCTCTAAATAAATAAGGCAAATACTTTTTAGTAAAAGGTACAATTGCGCGTGCGTTTGTGTATGTTCGAACGCGAAAAGTCAAATAAATATAAAAAATCTGATGTGTTACACTCACATGACTTTCTCTACTCGTGTTCAAACTAGTTTTTACAAACGCTTGTTCTCCATATGCTTCATAGTAATCGAGATATCGAGATGTTAATCTTATTGCTAATTTTCGTGTAGATGCAAGGGGGAATTGATAGGCTTTAAGCGATAGTCAAATATTTTAAGCGCTGGTTGCTATGTGGAGTACTCCATTCTCTTTGCATTACCATGAACAAAAATGAATAATGAATTCCCATTTGAGAAAAAGTATAAGTATCAGAAAATTTAAGGGAATAACAAACAATATCTCGAAAATGGTTCATTCAAAATAAATGTATATGACATAAATTGTATATTTTAACGCGATCTACATTTTTGTGTATTAAAATTTTGTCTATCTCTTATGGTTTACCAGTTATGCAAAAGTCGTTCACAATGAAGAATACTTTTGTAGACATTCCCAGAAGATTCGAGATATACATTTTATTTGTCATGAAAGTATCTTAATCATATGATATTTTAATCAAAATCGTTAGAGCCATTTTTGAGAAAATTAAAATTTTCGAAAAATGTTCCATGTAAAGGGTAATCTGGGTTGGGGGATTTTCTTGAAAACCTTTGTGTCGCATCTCTGGAAGATAGTGAACCTAAATACCAAGTTTGGTGTTTATCCGACTGTTCGTTTCTGAGTTATGCTGTTCACAGACACACACACACACACACAGACATGTTTCCATATGCATCCAGTGCACTTCAAAACAAGTATTTCCGGTGAAATCTCGGTATCAAATTTTTTAGTGGAATGCAATACTTCCCCTACTTACTATACGTATTAGAGAGAGCAAAAATGGTATTTAAGATCAGTATGATTCAAATATGCGACTTTAAGATTTTCGAAAATACACCCTCACCCCAAGCTACCCTTTAGATCAGGGACATGGGAGGGGCTGAAACAATAATAGCTGAAACTCACGCTGTCAGTCATACCTTCATCCCGTGGTCACCTTTAGAAATTTATCCAAGTCAGGGGTAGATCAACTGAATATATATGACCAATTTATAGAAGTACATAGAAACCAAACTCCGCAGCCAAACTTCCTATACAGTGAGGTGTGTTAACCGTTAGACTCACTCTGCAGTGCTACACGCGGTGCTCTGTAACCATCTATAGTATAGTACATGGTGTATGCCTAATTATTTGGGATATTGTGATTGCTTTCTCTGCTATGTATAGCTAAGGGCCACAGCAGTTAAAGAGCGTCCATAAATAAAACTCAGTTTTAAGTTTAGTTAAAACACAAACTTTTTTTTTTGAGTGAGCCATTTCCGAGAGATTGCTTGTTATTTGTTTGAATTTTCCATACTTATACTTTTTCTAAAATGGGAATTCGTTGTTTGTTTTTTATGTTCTTAACACGCAAAGAGAATGGAATACTCCACATAGCAACCAGCTCTTAAAATATTTGACTATCGCTTAAAGCCTACCAATTCCCCTTGCATCTACAAGAAGATTAGCAATAAGACAGTTTCTGCAAGTGTTTATCTCGATTAACATGAAGTAGATGGAGAATAAGCGTTTGTAAAAATAGTTTGTACAAGAGTAGAAAAAGTCATGTGAATGCAAAGCATCAGATTTTCAAGAAAAGGTCCTTTGTGGGTGTGTGGGTGTGTCTGTCTGTGAACAGCATAACTCAAAAACGAAAAGTGGATAAATAGCAAACTTGGTATTTAACTTCAGTATCCTCCAAGGATGCGACACGAAGATTTCCAAAAAATTCCCCCACCCCAGACTACACTTTACATGGAATATTATTCGAAAATTTTTATTTTCTAAAAAATGGCTGTAACAATTTTGATTTAAATACCATGTATTAAATATATTTACACGACAAATAAAATGTATGTCTTGAATTTTCTGGGATTAGCCTATGAAATCCACTTCATTTAGAAGAAACTTTTATAAACTTGTATAACTGGTCAACGTTAAGCGACAAACGAGAACATACTACACAACAAATGTAGATATCTTTAAAACACACAATTGATTTAAAGTAGTGATTGTACGATACCACTATTTTTCGATACTCGACGCTCAATACCGAATTTGAGCACCGATACTCGATACGCACTTTATAAAAACTGTAAAGCGATAGCTTGTTCACTGAATTACGTTCTTATTAATAGTTTTCTGTGTATAAACGCATGTAATCAATTTTATATGTAGGCTTATTCCGAAAATGTTCCTTCTCCAATTGGCAGCAATGTTTTTATCTTGATAATTGCACAGGTTTTATGTTACCTATTGTTAGCCAAGGCTAATAATAATAACAATAATAATAAACTTCTTTCCCTCCCTTTTTATGTAACTATATTTTGTGAAGAAAACTTTCTTTTAAAGGATTTTCTACCCATAGTATAACAAATACTAGCAATTCTTTATTCTCTAATCTTGAAAATATAATCTAAAAAAATATATGTTTCCATGCGCTTGTTATCTCACGTCCTAAGTTCTTATTTGTTTCTGCTGGATTCCCAGATTTTGATCACCGGAGTAGGCAAATGTAATGGCTGAGTTATCAGGCCAGGCTATTGCAGAAACGTGATTTAGTGCGTCAACTAAATCTGCTTCATTCACAACTCAGTTTACGCTGCATGTTAAATCAGTGTCTCTACTCCTTCCCCCATTGTTTTTGCTCGTTTTCATTTGGGTACAAGTGCGAGGCAATAACGCGAAGTCTCGACTCCTTTCATTCCTTATCCAGCATAAAGTTAAGCGTAACAACTTTCAATAATGCAAAGCTTAAACATTTAAAAGTATCGAAAAAGTATCGCATGGTTAGCTCAAAGTATTAGACATACTTCGAATCGACGAGTATCGAGGTATCGAAGGTGTCGAGATTCCATCCTTAATTTAAAATAAGTTTTGTTGTGTTATAAGCGGTTTCTCAAATGTCCGTTATTAAATGTTCGAATTGTTCATTTCTTTGTAATTCAGTTATAGTCCTTTCAACATTCAGTTGTTTCTCGCGATTGCATAGAACAGTATGGAATTTTAAGGCCAGCATATAGCGTCCAGTTCTTAAACATTTGACTGTCGCTGTTCCCTTTCTATTTATAACGAAATGTGTCATGTAGCTATTTCTGCAAAGGTTTATTTTGTGGATTAAAGTGCAGTAGATCGAAAAATAAGTTTCGGTTACATTTCAGGAATATTTTTGTGTTTGAGTTTTGTCAAAGTAATAATACTTCGGATTTTCTTTCTGAAAAGGAAAACAAAATGCTTACTACTTGTGATATAAAGCAGGGAGAAAGCGCATGTGCATTACAAATGGTGCTTTGTGCAACGACAGAAACTACTTTAAGGAATCCTGAAACCAGATGGTGTAGAAGCCCAAGTACATGAACAAGAAAGTGTACCAGAAACTGTGATATATCGGCACAAAAGCGAATATCTCAAGAGGGGCTTAAATATATTGTGGGGTACACATTAATCAGTATCCCGGCTTGGGAATATACACAAAATTGATGCTAACTGACAACAAAGACTGGATTAGCAGTGTTTCAAGAAGAAATTTAGTTATGCCTTGCATGAAGCTCTAACTGGTTGCTACTGTAATGGAAAATATACACTATGTGATCAAAAGTATCCGGACACCCCACAAACAGACGTTTTTCATCTTAGGTGATTGTGCTGCCACCTACTGCCTGGTACTCATCCGCGACCTCAGTAGTCATTGGACATCGTGAAACAGCAGAATGGGACGCTCCGTGGAACTCACGGACTTCGAACGTGTTCAGGTGATTGGGTGTCACTTGTGTCAGAAGTCTGTACGCGAAATTTCAACACCCCTAAACATCCCTAGGTCCACTGTTTCTGAAGTGGAGACGTGAAGGGACATGCACAGCACAAAAGCGTACAGGCCGACCTCGTCTGTTGACTGACAGAGACCACTGACATTTGAAGAGGGTCGTAAAGAGTAATAGGCAGACATCTATCCAGACCATCACACAGGAATTTCAAACTGCATCAGGATCTACCCCAAGTACTATGACAGTTAGGCGTGAGGTGAGAAACCTTGGATTCCATGGTCGAGCGGCTGCTCATAAACCACACCTTTTCGCAGGAAAATGCCAAACGACGCCTCGCTTGGTGTAAGGAGCGTCAAAATTACACGATTGAATAGTGGCAAAACTTTGTATGGAGTGACGAATCACGGTACACAATGTGGCAATCCGATGGCAGGGTGTGGGTATGGCGAATGCCCGGTGAACGTCATCTGCCAGCGAGTGCAGTGCCAAAAGTAAAATTTGGAGGTTGTAGTGTTATGGTGTGGTCGTGTTTTTCCTGGAGCGGGCTTGCACCCCTTGTTATTTTGCGTGGCACGATCACAGCGCAAACCTACATTGATATTTTAAGCACCTTCTTGCTTCCCACTGTTGAAGAGCAATTCAGGGATGGCGATTGCATCTTTCAACACGATCGAGCACCTGTTCATACTGCATGGGCTGTGGCGGAGTGGTTACACGACAATAACATCCCTGTAATGGACTGACCTGCACAGAGTCCTGTCTTAAATTCTATAGAACACCTTTGGGTTGTTTGGGAACGCTGACTTCGTGCCAGGCCTCAGCGACCTACAGCGATACCTCTCCTCAGTTCCGCACTCCGTGAAGCATGGGCTACCATTCCCCAAGAAACCTTCCAGCACCACCTGATTGAAAGTATGCCTGCGAGAGTGAACGCTGTCATCAAGGCTAAGGGTGGACCAACGCCATATTGACTTGCAGCATTACCGACGGTGAGCGCCACGAACTTGTACGTCATTTTCAACCAGGTGTCCGGATACTTTTGATCACGTAATGTATCTTTAAATGTGCATGAGGAATTCGTTGCCCATGATAAACAAAGAACCGTGAAATTACTCAATGAATCAATAAAAAAAGCCTAGGAAATAACTTCTATCACTCCATAGGAAGTAATGAAGAATTTAAGAATAACTATCTGTGGAATTTCTAAAGTCCATTACAGTTCCATTTATTTCAAAATTTAATATAGCATTTAGGGTTTTAATGCATATCAAATGCCACGCATCTGTTCAAATTGGTTTGCGAATAGTACATTTTTATTAACCCTTTTTACTGTTTTAAAAAAAATGCTTCACACAATAGAATTATATTTAAAAAAAAGTTTTATAATTTTACTCTTTAAAAGTATATGGATAAACTATAGAGATGTATGCTTAAATAGTTATACTAATAGTTCAATATAGTCTTCAATTTTTAGCTTAAACATTTACACCATATTTATATTAATGTTTAGTTACTCCACAAATAAGCATGTTAACAAAAAACCTTCTCATAATTTTTAAAGTTGCTATTAGGAAATGTAACGAATTTCACACATGTATACCGAAAACTGCATTATATGGAATACTTTTAAAATCCGATATTTAAAACTACGACACTAAATAATGTTTCTGGCCTTTAAGCTGTTTAATAAAATTTAATATACCTATGTGCAGGCCCTCCGTCGACTGCTCCGCTGTATCTAAGTTGGTGACATGGAAATTCTTGCCGCTTCTTTGATGTTTTGTTAAATTTTATAAGTACGCAAAATGTATCCTTTATACCACAATTTTATAGGAATCTGGGACTATAGAATTTAAATGTACATCTACTGTGGTTTAAACGAACATATGACTATAAAAACTAAGCATTAAAGTTATTTAATAACTCAAAATCCATGTTTATAATTTGTAGCATTTTTACTTTCTCTACTACGTATAGTAAGTAGGGGAAGTACTGTATTCCACCCAAAAATTCGATACCGAGATTTCACCGGAAATACGTGTTTTGAGACCCCTGAATCCAAAAAAAGCATTTTTGGAAACATGTCCGTGTGTGTGTCTGTGTGTCTGTTTGTGTCTGTGTGTCTGTGAACAGCATAACTCAGAAACGAACAGTCGGATAAACACCAAACTTGGTATTTAGGTTCAGTGTCTTCCAGAGATGCGACACGAAGGTTTTCAAGAAAACCCCCCCACCCCAGAGTACCCTTTACATGGAAGATTTTTCGAAAATTTTAATTTTCTCAAAAATGGCTCTAACGATTTTGATTAAAATATCATATGTTTAAGATATTTACATGACAAATAATATGTATATTTTGAATTTTCTGGGAATGTCTCCAAAAGTATTCTTCATTGTGAACGACTTTTGGTAAACTGATAAACCATAAGAGATAGACAAAATTTTACTACACAAAAGATGTAGATCGCGTTAAAATACACAATTTATGTCGTATACATTTTTTTTGTTGAGTGAACCATTTTGGAGATATTGCTTGTTATTCCCTTAAATTTTTCAATACTTATTTTCTGAAATGGGAATTCGTTATTCATTTTTTGTCTTGGATATGCAAAGAGTATTAATCTGTGGCAAAGCGAATGGTGCTGCTCCTAGCAACCAGCTATTAAGAGATATGTATGTGCTTAAAGGCTACTGTATTTCTATATTGCCCTTGTAAATATATATTTCCCTTACATCTACAAGAAAATTAGCAATAAGATAGAGTCTGCAAATGTTTATCTCGATTAACATGAAGTAGATGGAGAATAAGAGCTTGTATAAATAGTTTGTACAAGAGTAGAGAAAGTCATGTAAGTGTAACACATCAGATTTTTTAGCCTTATTTTCATCGATGAGTATCCCTAAGGGAGTTTGAAAGGAAGCACATGGTAAACCGGTAGTTACTTCATATACAACTTCACTATTATCTTGTATTCTATAAAGGAAAATATTATTACTATTGTAATCAAAATGCAATTATCGTACTGTATTCAGATTATATGCGGTGTTACTCTAATTGATAAATATTCTTGTTTGTTACAATTATTATATAGCTTCTGTGTATAATGATGTTTTGCATGAATAAATATATACAAGCACCTTAGAGCAAAAGAGTAGTCCTGCTCCAGCTTGCAATACAAAGTTAGTGATTTCTTTGTATTTATAAGCTAAACATTATTATCTATGCTTCATATACTTTCCATTTGTTCTTTTGCATTAGAAATTGAATAAATAACGCATTCAGGCTTTCACATTACAACTATGTTAATATTGTTCTCGCCGCAGTCATCAGCAAAACTTCTAAACATTGTTACTTAACGTTGCAGTCAAGGTGACGTCACTGCGCAGACCGAATGAAAACAAGCAGAGATTGTCCCACACTTTTACTATTGACTTCACCATGCTAGTAGTTGCATACATGTGACTAAAACTGCACAGAGAAAAATCTGATGTGTTACACTCACATGACTTTCTCTACTCTTGTACAAACTATTTTTACAAACTCTTATTCTCCATCTATTTCATATTAATCGAGATAAACATTTGCGGAAATGATCTTTTGACATGCAAAGAGAATTACATTTTACACATAGCGACCAGTTCTAAAAATATTTGACTACCGCTTGAGGCTTACTATGTTTCCCTTGTTTTGTATTTGCAAGGACAATATAGAAATACAGTAGCCTTTAAGCACATACATATCTCTTAATAGCTGGTTGCTAGGTGCAGCACCATTCTCTTTGCCACAGATTAATGCTCTTTGCATATCCAAGACAAAAAAAGTTAATAACTTAAAATATTTGACTATCGCTTAAAGCCTACCATTTCCCCTTGTACCTATAAGGAAATTAACAATAAGATAACATGAAGCATTGGAGAATAAGCGTTTGTAAACATAGTTTGTACAAGAGCAGAGAAAGTCATGTGAGTGCAACACATCAGATTTTTAGAAAAAGGTTCGCCGCGCGTGTATGTCTGTGATCAGCATAACTCAGAAATGAAAAGTCCGATAAATACCAAACTTGGGTAGATTCAGTGCCTTCCAGAGATGCGAAACGAATATTTTCAAGAACATTCCCCAGCCCCAAATTACGCTTTACGTGGAACATTATTCGAAAGTTTTGATTTTCTAAAAAGATGGCTCTAAGATTTTCATTAAAATATCATACATTAAACATATTTACATAACAAAATAAAATTTATATTTTGAATTTTCTGGTAATGACCCGTGAAGTCCTTTTTGTTCCGAAGGAATTTTGTATAACCTTGTATAACTGGTAAACGTTAAGCGATAGACCAAAACCTACTACAGGAAAGAAAAAAAAGAGTAGATCTCTTTATAACACACAATTTGTTTAAAATAACTTTTTTGTGGCGTCAGTCATTCGAGATATATCGATTATTAGTGGTTAGATTTGTTCAATACTTCTGTAATTTTTTTAAGACCCATCGATTTTCAGTTGTTTCTGGCGATTTCATGGAAACAGCATGGAATTTTAAGGCCAGCGTAATGTGCTATTCTTAAACATTTGACTGTCAGAGTTCTCTTGGTATACTAACAAAACATGTAATGTAGCTATTTCTGCAAATGTTTTATGTGGATTAAAATGAAGTCGATAAAAAAATAAGCTTTCGTAAGAATCATTTGTGTACCCACTAATAAACGCTAGAGGGTAGAGAAAGTTATGTGAATGTAACACACAAGGTTTTTCTATTCGCCTCCTAGGAACTGTGTGTTTGCGTTCCAGGATTTGGTTCAAGTAATAGAAGTAGTAGTAGTAAATATATGCCACAAATATCTGAAGAGCCGATGAGCGAAAACATTACAGATGAGGCAGTATTTTTAACATTTAAATGATTTCAGTCTAATTATATAATATAAAAAATAACAGCCCGCCTTAAAGCAATATGTGTATAATATAATGTATAAAATGTATGTAACAGCCATTGTATTATGTTTACTTTTATTATGTACATGTATAATAGTGTTATATGAATGTATTAAGTAATTTAATAATGTAGAAGCTGTGAGAATACAGGCCGAAAGTTGCTAACAATGAGGTAACAATTAGGTAACCTTGAGGCAATAATGAATTGGAAAATTTAATAATGCTACTAGTAATTCTTGGAGCAATACTAATGTAATATTTCAAACAGTTTATAAATGGCCAATCAACAACTAGAAAAATCCAAAGTTAAATAAAAGTATTCTATTGGAGTAGGATTAGCCAATCAGAGACTTGAAATAGAAAAATTTACAAACTTAAGCGGTAAACGGCAGTCGATAGACGGCACCGTACTTGAGCAGTTCATTCGCTCGGTACGTTTCCAGTATGGGACGAAATTTCATTACGACGAGAATATTATAAAGTTTAGTGTTTAAAAGTTAGGTAATTAATAAATAGTCTCACAGCTCTCTATATAAGTGAAGTGCTATTTAAACGTGTGAAGGACTAATAAATGGAGTGAAGTAAAAATTATAATTTGTGTAAGCCTACATTCTTTAGCCGCATCACCCCCTGAGAAGAGATACATGTTTCTACAAATTAACACTGACGCAGCCGAGGCAAACATAAATATAAATAATATTTAAAGAAACATAAAAATACAAAGTTGATTCCTAAACGTTGGGGCGAAGGCCACCGGAAAGTAAACGGGGTGAAGGCCACCGGAAACTTTGTACCGTACGTGGTTGCAAATACTTCAAGTTCGACTCCCCAACAGTGGAACTATAATACAACTCCTTCAAATTGACGCCCAAAGCGTGGTGCAATTAACGTAACAATAAAACTCCTCCTTAAAAATAATACTCTTTTTTCACAGACTATAAACCCAATGACATTATTGTATTCGCCAATATCCCGTTGTTAACAGCAATCAATTCCGCACGAGGAGCAGACTCACAGTAAATTAAAGAGCTAAGAAGCGTTTGATTTGTTAACTTCAACACTACTAAGTACTATGATATCATGTCTATTTGTTCGCTGAACAGTGCCGCTATTTTCGTATTTCATCATCCTTAGTAATTTCCTCGCTAAGAATGAGTCACAAACGTACGCTTTAAAATAACGTATTCTCTATTAAGCAACAAAAATAACATTCCTACACCGAACCGCAAAATTATTCTTTCGTAAATGTATATTTAGTATTGAAAACCGTCGTCATTTCTTTCAAATCTTTGGGTAGCATTTTGTCAAACCAGGAGGTTTGGTGAAGAATGTTGGAGCTGATTCCTAATACTTTGTAGGAACTGAGGGCTTAAAAATTCAATGTATGGCAAATGCCAGTTGTGGTTGCAAATAAGTCAAAATTATTTGAGCAATTACAGCAGCATATGGAACAGAAAACAGAAATTGTTAGGCAGTTCATCAAATTGTATTTTATTTATGGACGCTCTTTAACTACTGTGGTCCTTAGCGTTCCATTCTATTTGGGCGTGAAAGACAGTAAATTTTGTTCAGAGGTCTCTATCAGCCTCGAGGTTCTTTTACGTGCCGTAAATCTGCGACACGGGACCACCGGCTTTACTTCCCTTCCGAAGGAAGCTATGCTAAGGATTTTTACGCTCGAAAAAATCCATCATCCTCCGCCGGGTTTGAACCTGCGACCTTGGGAGGCAGTTCATCGGCTACTATTCATGCATTGTAAAATTTCCTACTCTTAGCTAAACGAACATACAGGACACCGGTCGCAACTTCCAGAACGAAAACTTAGCTAGATTAAACAACTTCAGCTGACTTCACTGCACAGATCAAACAGAATCCGTTCCAAGAAGGCCACTGAAGCTTTGTTTACTGATCTTAAAGTGGTGCACACTGGTAGGAGAGTTTTTCTTTTTTTCCTGATTATCGAAAGGGACTCGGCACTGCTCCAGTGAGGATGTTGTACCTGTGCACCACAAAGGGGCTTCCCCGTTGGGGGAGGAGTGAGAGGAGACACTGGGCAGGCGCCACCAGAAATTACGGCACAGCTATGACAGGATCCCTACAGGATAGGATAGTTAAAACGGTTGTTATCATTATAATCATCTTTGCCTTCTTATCTCATTCTTGGTCGTCCTCCGTGGACTAGTGGTACCGTACTAGCCTCTAGTTTCCAAGGTCGCGGGTTCAAACTCGGCGGAGGGCGATGGATTTTTTCGGGCGTAAAAATCGTCAGCACGGCTTCCTTCGGAAGGGAAGTAAAGCCGGTGGTCCCGTGTCGTAGATTTACTGCACGTGAAAAGAACCTCAAGCCTGATAAAGAGGCTTCTGAGCAAAATTACCGGTGTTTCACGCCCAATATAGAATGTGACGCTAAGAACCATAGTAGTTAAAGAGCGTCCATAAATAAAACTCAATTTCATTACTCCTAATTAGATCTTCTAGACAGTTCGGTCTGTATATATGCATTCGTTCTACATTTTCAATCTTCCTTTCCTCTCGTTTCCTTCTGGCTTGCGCTGAAGAATACATTCTGAACACCTGGCGCCATTCCATGTTTGTTTGGTGTGATGTCCTGTATATTTGGTGCATGTATAATTTCATTTCACTAAGGATCTATGGAAGTGCTAAAGGCCGAATATTTTCAATTCTGTACGTTTCCCTTGACATTAAGACTCATAATTTTTAGTTGTATGTTACTGATGAAACTGCTTGGTTTTGTAAATGTTAATGTCGTGTTTGGGCTCATCTTCTTCATGAGCATCCTTTATGTAGTTCCTGCGAACATCTGAAACTTGTATAATTTTGATTCAGCGTCCTAAATCTACAATGATAGAGCAGATATTCAGCATTACCTAAAATAATACATGCTCTTATAGGGTTGGTTTCCTGAAAAGCAAGCATTTTTATATTTTCTGTGATGTTAAGACCCTCTCATTTGCAGTGCTGAAGTGTTAATTGACGGACCTCTGAAGATTGTATCTTCCATCAAACGTAAAATCAATGACCAATAAATTCAGCCACCTATGTACGATGTCGTCAAAATATGGGTTAAATAATACTGGTGACAATGGATACTCTTGTCTAATACCTGGCACTATTTCTTGTCATTCCTTGATATTTTCCTTTGTTATGTTTAATTAAGTTGCTCTTCCCTCGTATAGGTGAAGTTCTATTCTTATAGGACGGCTTGGCTTTACTCTATGCAGTAACTGTCCTGCTTTGAAGATTTACAATATCAAATACATTCTCCTGCCGTGATGAAACGATGTAATCCCAGCTTATAGCAATATGGACTATATACTTGAACACACTATCAGACATAGAGGAACTACTGAAGGGAGAGCGCGATAGAGAGAGAAACAGAGAGAGAGAGAGAGAGAGAGAGAGAGAGAGAGAGAGAGAGAGATCATGGAAAGAAGCATCAGGTATCTTCTCGTTTCAACTTTGAACCACACTGTTATTTGTCGTTTTTATTTGTGAAATGTGTTTCTTATGTTTTCTCTCCTGTGTATTGGTGGAAGCTCGTGATTAGGGAAGTCATTACATACTTTTATCGTTATATTTATAAATGAAATATTAATTAATTTTACCTATGAAGATCATGAATACATCGATTACACGGAGCAATATTAAAGGGCATACACAGTTTACAACCAGTCCAATTTTGCAATTTAATGTATTCTATCTTCATTACTGTTGTAGCTATGTCAATATTTGGGACGTATAAATTGATATACCATGCATAGATAAGAATATTACATAGTAATAATATAATTCACCAAGAAACATGTTAAAATATAAGAATTGTACAAAGCAGATTGTAAGAAACGGGCGAGCTAGCAAATTCCAGGTAAAAGATAATTCTAAGTAGAGCCCACCTTTCACCAAGCTAATGAACAGGGAGCCGGTAGCGGTAAGGAGAAATAGAAAGATACAGATAGAGAAAAGAAAGAGACGGAGATATTGAATCGCTTCATGACGCGCCATGGTGACGCGTAAGCGCAAACTTTGAAGTAGAATATTCTCATACATGTTAAGGTAACGCGGTCTGAGGACCAATTAGATATGTCGTTACATTTTGAAGCGCAGAGGTAAGCGTCACTAGGCTCAGGTATATAAAGGGGAACAAAGCCCCAGATTTTCACTCTGTTCTAGAATTTCGTCGACACAAAGTGCTACGCTCTTGATGACAGATACACGTGTGTGCATATGGATGGGAAGACGTGTACAGTTAGTTTAGGCTCCTGATTTATTCAAATGGTGGAATTGGTATAATGGGAAAAGCTAGCCACCCATAAATATTTAAATTGATAATAAACCATGAAGTAGGTTGTTTGTTGCTGCTACGTATGGAAAAGGGTTTGAAGATGATGTATTTTTACGTTTGGAAAGCCGATTTTAAGTAGGTGTTGTATTGTAGTTCAACTGTTACGAGCCGAACTTCAGTTTGTTTGCAACCGCACGTATGGTAAAAGTTTCCGGTAGCCTTCGCCCCAAGTTTAAAAAAAAATATTAACGTTTTAATTTGACTGTTTCTTTAAATATTTAATATTTATGTTTGCCTCGTCTGCGTCAGCATTTATTTTAGAGACATGGATGTCTAAGCAGGGTTGTGGTGCGACTAAGAATGTAGGCTTACACAGATTATAATTTTACTTCACTCATTTTATTAATGCTTGGCACGATTTATATAACACTTCACTGACAGAAACCTGTGAGATTCTTTTATTAATTACTTGCAGTTTTAACACGTAAACTATTTTCGTCTCACGCGAATACGTATTAAATTTCTTGAGGACACTTTTTGCGTCTGGTTAGTAACACTGTTTGCAACCAACTGACTTTTGAATTTGTAAACGTTTCTCCTTTTCAGTTTCTGATTGGCTAATCCTACCCTAATAGAATACCTTCATTAATCTAAAGCTTTTTTCTGGTTGTTGATTGGCTATTTTATAAACTGTCAGTAAAATTACATCATTGCTTCCAAGAATCACAAGTAACATTTAAACTTTCAAACTCATTATTGCCTCAAGGTTACCTCATTGTTACCTCTTTGTTAGCAACTTTTGACCTATTTCTCACAGCTCCTACATTATTAAATTACGTAATACATTCACATAACGTTATTGAACATGTTTACAATAATATAAACATATACAATGACTGTAATATACACTTTTTATATATTGTTACATACACATATTGCTTTAAGGCGGGCTGTTATTGAATTTATATATTATATAATTAGACTGAAATCATTTAAGTGTTAAAAATACTGCCTCAACCACTTTTATTAAGGGAATTGCAGTATATTTTAATTTGCCTCACCTACGATAGCCCTGAGACCCAATAAATAACTATATAGGTATAGATTAGGAATGGAAAACACAGCAGCCGACGAGCATCCATAGCCGAGGGCAAGAACACTGCAGTAGATGGCATCAACTAGAGGAACGACGCTTTCCAGATGCTACTGATCAACGATTTCCCGCTACAAAATAATCTCCTTTCGCTGTTCTAAAAATAATTTTACAATGAGATATAATATTTTAGTATTTTTAAAGATGTGCAAAATGGCGCTTGTTCGTCTTGCTGATATACAACATTTCCATTATAACTCAGGGAGTTTTAAACTTTTTGTCGCTTAATATATTTATTATATACATTATATTTATTTTATTGACACATTCCTGTTTATAGAACCACGCCCTTTTATTTAAACGCATTAATGAATTTACTAATTTAACCTTCTCTGCCACCTACCTAGTAGCCAGAGAAAGTCTTACGTTCCACCCAAAATTTCGATACCAAGATTTAACCGGAAATACGTGTTTTGAGGCTCCCTGAATTAAAAAAAAGCATTTTTAGAAAGAGGTTCATGCGTGTATGTCTATCTGTGTGTGTGTCAACACTTAGTCTAAAACAAATGTCGGAAATATATCAAACTTTGTATTTAAGCTCATTATCTTCCAAAGATGTGATACGATTTTAAAGAAAATTTCCCCACCACCACAAATACCCTTTACATGAAAATGTTTTCGACATTTTTATTTTCCCAAAATAACGATTATGTTTAAAATACAATGTGTCTAAAATATTTGCATAACAAATAAAATGTACATCTTGAATTTTATAGGAATAGCCTATGAAGTCCACTTCATTGGGTAGGAGTACAAATTACACACTATTTCAAATAACTTTTTTGTTGCATTAGACGTTTACGAGATTTCCATTGGTATTGGTTTGAATTTTTCAATACTTTAGTCGTTTCTCTTTTCTCTGTCACTTATCTAGTATAGGTAGAGAAGTTATTGCATTCCACCCAAAAATTCTATACCGAAGTTTCACCGGAAATACTTTTTGAGTGAATCCAAAAAATAATGTATTTTTTTAAAAAGGTCCCTGTGTGTGTCCGTGAATAATATAGGTAACTCAAAAGCGAAGTGTTCGATAAATAGAAAACTTGGTATTTATGTTCAGTATCTTTCAACGATGCGACAAGAAGAATTTTAAGAAAATTCTCCACCAAACTACCCTTTACTGGAAAAGTTTTCGAAATTTTTTATTTTCTCAAAAAGCCTCCAATTATTTTTATTAGAGTAGCATATATCTAAGATATATACACGGCAAATTATATGTATATTGAATTTGTTTGGTAATCGTCTGTGAAACCTTCTTCATTCTGAAGAAATTATATAATTTTGTTTATCTGGTAAACGTTAAGAGATAGTCAAAAATGTATCACAAAAAACATGTATATCTGTTTAAAACACACAATTTATTTCAAATAAATTTGTTTGTGGCATCAGCGATTTCCGAGGTATCCGTTATCATCGATTTAAATGTTTTAATACTTTTGTCATCCTTTTGAAATGCAGTTGCCATTAGTTATTTCTCACAATGTCATGAAAAGAGTATGGCATTTCAAGGTCAGCTTATACAGCCCCGCTTTTAAACATTTGAGTATTGATTCGGTTTCCTCTATAAAGGCTGGTTCACAACCAACGAGAACGGTAACCAGAACGAGAAAGTTGAAATACGTGTATTCAAATGGGAATGTTCACAACCGACGGGAAGCCTTCCCGGGCCCAACTTTTAACTTTCTCGTTCCCGGGCACGGCATATTAGATCCCTTTGTGCATATTAGACTCTTCACTCTAGAGATTATTCTAAGCAGCCGTGACATGAAACAGCCACTAGTGTTCTCTATAGTCGCAAGCAGGAAACATGAAACTGGAGGAAATTAGTAGTAAATGTGCTTCCTAACCTCATCCCGACACCCGCAAATCTAATCAGCGTTGGTTCCTCTGGTGAAGGGATCATTTGTAGTTTGTTTATATGCAACTCAAAACTGGCTATTACCTAAAAAAACAATGGAAAAAGCTAATAAGAACAGTTAGTGGAAATGAAAAAAGAACAATAAACAATTTTAATGTATGCCATTAAATAAAGGAATGAAAGTTTGGCATAAGTAGAGGGATCGGAAATGTAATGAATACGCATTTAGATAATGTTTACTCTATCGAACTATGACGTTGGCTTGGCTAAATTGGAAGTAGGTGAAAAAATCTGATGTGTTACACTCACATGACATTCTCTACTCTTGTACAAACTATTTTTACAAACGCTTAATCTCCATATGCTTCATGTTAATCGAGATATCGAGATGTCGATCTTATTGATAATTTTCTTGTAGATGCAAGGGGAATATGGTAAGTTTTAAGCGATAGTCAAATATTTTAACGCTGGTTGCTATGTGGCGCATTCCATTCTATTTGCATGTCCAGGACATAAAAAAATGAATAACGAATTTGAGAAAAAGTATAAGTATTGGAAAATTTAAGGTAATAACAAGCAATATCTCGCAAACGGTTCACTCAACAAAAGAAATGTATATGACATAAATTGTGTATTTTAACGCGATCTACATTTTTCCTGTAGTAAAATTTTGTCTATCTCTTATGGTTTACCAGTTATGAAAAAGTCGTTCATAATGAAGAACACTTTTGGAGACATTGCCAGAAAATTCGAGATATACATTTTATTTGTCATGAAAATATCTTAAACATATGATAGTTTAATCAAAATCGTTAGAGCCGTTTTTGAGAAAATTAAAATTTTCGAAAAATGTTCCATGTAAAGGGTAGTCTGGGGTGGGGGTATTTTCTTGAAAACCTTCGTATCGCATCTCTGGAAGATACTGAACCTAAATACCAAGTTTGGTGTTTATCCCACTGTTCGTTTCTGAGTTATGCTGTTCACAGACACACAGACACACAGACAGACACACACACGGACATGTTTCCAAAAATGCTCTTTTTGGATTCAGGGGGTCTCAAAACATATATTTCCGGTGAAATCTTGGTATCGAATTTTTGGGTGGAATACAATAGTAGAGAAAGTAAAAATGGCATTGGTCAGTTAAAAACAAATGAAATCCCAATGCGCAAAATCGACTTTCACTTTGTTATAGATATGCATTCCCGTTCTCGTTATCGGGCTGTTGTGAATCAAAATTTCTTGCTTCCCGTTCTCGTTTCCGTTCTGGTTACCGTTACCGGATGGTTGTGAACCAGTCTTTACCCTTGTACAGAAAACAAAATTTGTAATGAAACTCTCTGGAAATGTTTATCTCGATTAATATGAAGTAGATAGAAAAATAAGCTTTCGTAAGAATAATTTGTAGAAGTGATATACGTATATAAACTGTAGTGGTTAGTCATGTGAATGTACATCAGACTTTTAAATATGCACTGAAAGGAAACTGTGTTTTATAATAGTTTTCAGTACGACTATTATTTTTAAAAGACGATTAATCAGCAGAGAGACAGAGAGAGGGGTTTCACATCGTTATTTACGTATATCTGGCATAAGTACGCACAACAAATTTTAAAATTCTTTACCCATAGTTTATGTGTTATCAGGGAATTTTGCTTGAAAATACAACTTATAGAAATAAATCAATAAATATTTGGCTATATATTAATGCTTCAGAGTGTATTAAAACTTAAAATAATGCATCAAATATTGAAACAAAGGGTTCAGCGAAATGCTCCTAAATAAGTACACGAAAAGTATTTTGAAATAATACGCTCCCGCTGATAATTCCACCCCCCCTCGTTACGCTCTTTAGTTTCGATCCCTGAATCTTTCATGCATAGTTCTTATAACGCTTTCAAGTCCACTTGTAGTGTTTTTTCTCGATCGTAAATGATCATAAATTCCGTATTTTAAAAACACGATAATGGCATATTTTGCTGAGACTGATTATTATGAGACATTTTAATATTTATTTTCCACGAATCTTCCTTTCGCAGCCCTGAAGTTAACATCATGGACTCTTAACCCCAATTAGTAGCAGGAATTGTACTTGACGCCTTAACGACTTTTCTTTGCATGAAAATCATTTACACCAAGCAGTTCCTGTTAAGCTTTTTTTGTTTCTGAAAAGTTTAGCCTTTCCATGAAATCTTCACCAGCTGCATCAAGCTACGGTAAGTGGCAAAGTGGAAACCTCTTTCTATAAACGATAATTCATAAATTCTCTATAAGTGAGCTAGCATTTGCTTTCATTGTAGCTTCTACACCATAAAATGATTAGATCCTTGAAGAAAGAACTCTGGCAAAATGTTCCTTTCAGTTTTATGCATAACAATCGCATTCTTTTGAAGTAGACGGACTGATTTGATTGAAGGTGTATCATTTCTGGCTGGTCCACTGTTCTCCACAATCGGCTCTATAGCCCTGGATGCGCCTTGTCTCCTTTTATGTAACGCACATACTAATCTCCAGAGCAAGATGGAAATATGACTTTTCTGCATGGGCCTATTAAAATTTACTTTCAATGAAAGCGTGTCAAAAATGTTCTCCTCGTCAAGAGATTTTCCTTATATATATATATATATATATATATATATATATATATATATATATATATATATATATATTACTTACCTTGAAGAGTGGAGTTTAGAAACATGCATTTGAATCTTTCTAACTTAAGGAGTTCCCCTGAGCACTAATGAATGCGAGACAAGTTATGAATCCTCTTCTTTGTCCTTCTATCGCATGAGACTACGCGGAAGTATGAGATCAACTCTTCTTCACATCACCCAGGTTCGACTCGGCTTGAACTTAAGCTATCGGATCAAGGTTTGTGTGCACGTTGCTGATTTCCCATCACTTCCTCTTTATTCTTATAACCTTTCATTTTCGCCGCTCAGAATTCATAAGACTTTCATTTTAGTATCTTTCTTATCAGGATATCGTTAAGAAAGTGTTCACTAAGGCAAACCTTCGATGAAAATTAACCAGACATTCAGAAATGTCAGTTTTGGTTTTTAAACTCAAATAAATAAATAAACCTACTTTCAAAATCTGCTGCAGTTTTTTTTTACATCCGTAACTTTAAATGGGACGTTTGCCCATACCCCGTGGTTTAAAATTATTTTCCTCAGTGTTATTTGCTTTGTATTTCTGTGACAAGAAAACAAAATGCAGATGCCAAATAATTTGTGTTCTAGTTATGCTGAGTCCACATTCTATGGATAGAGGCACTCGTCAAAGTATAAATTTCTCATAACATAAATCAAGCCGACAGCTATAATGGCCAATGAGAGCTCTTTTAGTAGAGCGTCGAATGCACTTTTAAAATGCCCACTAGGATAATCATCAGCAGCATGCTGGGAAACACCTTCCATGAAAATGCTACGGAGATAGTGTCTTCTGAATGGCAAGATCTTTACATTTATAATAAGAGAACTATTACAATTAGAAGATAACCTTGTAGTAGTGTTGTCTCCAATTAGTATAATATGGTCCAAAAGTAGTGATACAATATATAAAATAGTTGACTAACTAAAATGCTTCAGTTACGTGGACTGTAACATTTTATTGGGTTATGATTATGATAAAAGTAATAAAATAATTTTAATGCAATAAACAATGCAATAAAATTAATATCAAATTTGAAGGTGTAATGGGCTATTCTCACAGGACATTTCTCTACCGTTACAGTTCACCTACACACCTTGTATATTACAGTGCTCAATAAAAATAGCTATTCTTCTATTCAAGTTACGTATTTGGGATATATCTACACTATGTGATCAAAAGTATCCGGACACCCCCACAAACATACCTTTTTCCTCTTAAGTACAATATGCTGCCACCTATTGCCTTGTACTCATTATCCGCGACCTCAGTAGTCATTAGCAGAATGGGACGCTCCGTGGAACTCACGGATTTTGAACGTGGTCAGGTGATTGGGTGTCACTTGTGTCAGAAGTCTGTACGCGAGATTTCCACACTCCTAAACATCCCTAGGTCCACTGTTTCTGATGTGATAGTGAAGTGGAAACGTGAAGGGACATGTACAGCACAAACGCGTACAGGCCGACTCGTCTGTTGACTGACAGTGACCGCCGACATTTGAAGAGGGTCGTAAAGAGTAATACGCAGACATCTATCCAGACCATTACACAGGAATTACAAACTGCATCAGGATCCACTCCAAGTACTATGACAGTTACGCATGAGATGAGAAACCTTGGATTCCATGGTCGAGCGGCTGCTCATAACCCACACATCACGCAGGAAAATGCCAAACGACGCCTCGCTTGGTGTAAGGAGCGTCAACATTACACGATTGAATAGTGGAAAAACGTTGTGTGGAGTGACGAATCACGGTACACAATGTGGCGATCCGACGGCAGGGTGTAGGTTTGGCGAATGCCCGGTGAACGTTATCTGCCAGCGTGTGTAGTGCCAACAGTGAAATTCGGAGGTGGTGGTGTTATGATGTGGTCGTGCTTTTCCTGGAGGGGGCTTTCACCCCTTGTTGTTTAGCATCGCACGATCACAGTGCATCTACATTGATATTTTAAGCACCTTCTTGTTTCCCACTGTTGAAGAGCAATTCGGGGATGGCGATTGCATTTTTCAACACGATCGAGCACCTGTTCATACTGCACGGGCTGTGGCGGAGTGGTTACACGACAATAACATCCCTGTAATGGACTGGCCTGCACAGAGTCCTGACTTGAATCCTATAGAACACCATTGGGATGTTTTGGAACGCCGACTTCGTGCCAGGGCTCACCGACCTACATCGATAGCTCTCCTCAGTTCCGCACTCCGTGAAGAATGGACTGCCATTCCCCAAGAAACCTTCCAGCACCTGATTGAAAGTATGCCTGCGAGAGTGAACGCTGTCATCAAGGCTAAGGTTGGGCCAACATCATATTGACTTCCAACATTACCGATGGAGGGCGCCACGAACTTGTACGTCATTTTCAGCCAGGTGTCCGGATACTTTTGATCACGTAGTGTATGTGTGCCCAGAAGTGCTTTCAAATTAGGTGATATGTGCCTTAGTACCACATACACCGTAGTATATTTATAAAATGATTGTCACTGCGAAAAATATTCTTTAAGCAAATTGTGTGTTCTAATGAGCTCTTAGATTTTTCCCGAAGCAAGTTTTTGCTACCTCTTATAGTTTCACAGTTATACAATATTCTCTAAGACTCGATAAAAATGAAGAGAATTTGCAGGCTATTTGCAGGAAATTCAAGACATACAATTTTGTTCACGTCTTTGCATATGCTAAACATGCGATATTGTTATACACGGGGTGAGGCCAAAAGGTTTGCGGCTAAAATATTAAATTTACTTACCCCGGCATAAACGTTGGGGACGTAGACAGAGGCAATCAGAGAGGTACCAAGAACTTACTGCACAAATTAAGCGGGTGGGAATATTTATAAGATTAGAACGATATCAATTTACATTTACCTCTGATTTATTATACTTAACACGGTGCACTACATTATATACAAAGGATTACAGAAGAACACTGGGGGAGATTCCCCACGCATACACTCCCTCACACGCACGCACATTCATTCCCTTTGTAAACCTACATGACGCCACTCTGGCTACAACTAGACCCACGCTATCAAACACACACGTAACTATTCCCTCAATTGCCTTCACCCCCCAACTAGAGATAGACTTGCCGCGCCGGACGAAGACTTAACATACAAACACAGCAATTAACTCGACAATATTCTATACAGCAATAATGTGTCCGACGCGACAATACACACTACACACACACACACACACACACACACACACACACACACTACATCTCCCCCCACTCACAATAGTGAGGCGTCC
The DNA here is from genome assembly GCA_030765065.1 of Deroplatys truncata. NCBI lineage: Eukaryota > Metazoa > Arthropoda > Insecta > Mantodea > Mantidae > Deroplatys > Deroplatys truncata. The sequence goes on from CM060978.1 coordinate 216,519,731, forward strand.
CCGCAGAAAAAATCTGATGTGTTACACTCACATGACTTTCTCTACTCTTGTACAAACTATTTTTACAAACGCTTATTCTCGATATGCTTCAAGTTAATCCAGATATCGAGATGTTAACCTTATTACTAATTTTCTTGTAGATGCAAGGGGAATTGGTAGGCTTTAAGTGATAGTCAAATGTTTTCAGAACTGGTTGCTATGTGGAGCATTCCGTTCTCTTTGTATGTACAGGACATAAAAATGAATAACGAATTTCCATTTGAGAAAAAGTATAAGTATTGGAAAATTTAAAGAAATAACAAGCAATATCTCGAAAATGGTTCATTCAACAACAAAAATGTATATGACATAAGTTGTGTATGTTAACGCGATTTACATTTTTTGTGTAGTAAAATTTTGTCTATTTCTTATGGTTTACCAATTATGCAAAAGTCGTTCACAATGAAGAATACTTTTGTAGACTTCCCAGAAAATTCCAGATAGGCATTTCATTTGTCATAAAAAATCCTAAACATATGATATTTTTATCAAAATCGTTAGAGCGTGTTTGAGAAAATTAAAGTTTTCGAAAAATGTTCGATGTAAAGGGTAATCTGGGGTGGGGGATTTTCTTGAAAACCTTCGTGTCGCATCGCTGGAAGATACTGAACCTAAATACCAAGTTTGGTGTTTATTCAACTGTTCGTTTCTGAGTTATGCTTTACATGGAACATTTTTCGAATATTTTAATTTCCTCAAAAATGGCTCTAACGATTTTGATTAAAATATCATATGTAAGATATTTTCATGACAAATGAAATGTATATCTCGAACTTTCTGGGAATGTCTCCAAAAGTATTCTTCATTGTGAACGACTTTTGCATAACTGGTAAACCATAAGAGATAGACAAAATTTTACTACACAAAAATGTAGATCGCGTTAAAATATACAATTTATGTCATATACATTTTTGTTGTTAAGTGAACCATTTTCGAGATATTGCTTGTTATTCCCTTAAATTTTCCAATAATTGTACTTTTTCTCAAATTCGTTATTCATTTTTTTGTCCTGGTAATGCAAAGAGAATGGTATACTCCACATAGCAACCAGCTCTTAAAATATTTGACTATCGCTTAAAGCCTACCAATTCCCCCTGCATCTACAAGAAAATTAGCAATAAGATTAACACCTCGATATCTCGATTAACATGAAGCATATGGAGAATGATCGTTTGTAAAAATATGTTGTACAAGAGTAGAGAAAGTCATGTGGGTGTAACACATCAGATTTTTTTGGGTGGAATGCAAAGCATTCTGCACTTCTATATTCGTGGTAGAGAAAGTAAAAATGACAAAGTAGTGAAAGATTCAACAAATAATAACAGATATCTCGGGAATGGCCAGTCGTTGATTGGTATTATGCGCACTTCTTTCTTTCTTCTTTTTCTTCTTCTTCTTCTTCTTCTTCTTCTTCTTCTTCTTCTTCTCGCTTACCTGGTCTCTTGTCCTGGTTTCTCCACTTCGTTATCCGTTAGTCCACTGTGCAACATGCAAATTTCCCCCAGCGTGAAGCCCACTTTCTTTCTTTATAATCGCACCACTGCCATTCGGCATTAGAGCCTTTTGTCTAGAAGTCTGCACTGGTTTGGGTTCTCGAACACAGCATGAAAGAAAGACAACAATAACGAATATTTTTTCTCTCGAATAATAAAATATAGCAAAGCCTCAAACGTATTTATTCCCGCACAGCATAAAAGATTTATCCTAGTTTGGTATTCGGGCCGTATTAATCTTGTTCGTTTTTCCACATATAGTTTCAATAACGTATCAGCACCATGAATCTTTCAATTCTACCATTGGAATAAAGCATTCCATATCCATGGCTAGTTCACTACTTCTGTCCCACCTCGATTTCAATATTTGCACAATATCAGTAGCTTCTCATTTACTTTTCCCAGTTTTCGAGCTTGTCTGCTTGTAGAAGAGGACTTAGGCTGCACATTTCAGTGCCCAATCTTTTCTTCTGTGGCTTTTGTTGCTTCATATTATTTCCTTCTTCAGTATCTTCTCTGACATGAGCACGAGGAAATAAAAAATCTGATGTGACTTTCTCTACTCTTGTACAAACTATTTTTACAAACGCTTATTCTCCATATGCTTCATGTTAATCGAGATATCGAGATGTTAATCTTATTGCTAATTTTCTTGTAGATGCAAGGGGAATTGGTAGACTTTAAGCGATAGTCAAATATTTTAAGAGCTGGTTGCCATGTGGAGTATTCCATTCTCTTTTCATTACCAGGACAAAAAAATCAATAACGAATTCCCATTTGAGAAAAAGTAAAAGTATTGGAAAATTTAAGGGAAAAACAAGCAATATCTCGAAAATGGTTCATTCCACAAAAAAATGTATATGATATAAGTTGTGTATTTTAACGCGATCTACATTTTTATGCATTAAAAGTTTGTCTATCTCTTATGGTTTACCAGTTATGGAAAAAACATTCAGAATGAAGAATACTTTGGGTGACATTCCCAGAGAATTCAAGATACATATTTCATTTGTCATGAAAATATCTTGAACATATGATATTTTAATCAGAATCGTTTGACCATTTCTGAGAAAATTAAAATTTTCGAAAAATCTTCCATGTAAAGGGTAATCTGGGGTGGGGGAATTTTCTTGAAAACCTTCGTGTCGCATCTCTGCAAGACACTGAACCTAAATACCAAGTTTGGTGTTTATCCGACTTTTCGTTTCTGAGTTATGCTGTTCACAGACAGACACACAGACACAGATATAAACACGGACATGTTTCCAAAAATGCTTTTTTTTTTTGGATTCAGGAGGCCTCAAAACATACCTTTCCGGTGAAATCTCGGTATCGAATTTTTGGGTGAAATACAATACTTCCCCTACTTACTATACGTAGTAGAGAAGGTAATACTTGAAACAAACTGTGTTTTAAACATATCTACATTTTTAAGTACATTAGTGCGTTTTTGTCTATTAAGGTCTATCAGTTATACAAAATTATATAAAATGAAAAGTGGTTCAGGCTATTCGCATAAAATTCAAGATACACATTTTATTTGCTATGTAAGTATATTGAGATATAGTGTTTAAATCAAAATCATTAGAGCTATTTTTAAGAAAATAAAAAATACCGGAAATTGTTTCGTGTAAAGTATACTTTGCGGTGAGAAGATTTTCTTCAAAATCTGCTTGTTGCATCATTGGAAGGTACTGAACTTAAACATCAAGTTTGTTATCTACTCGAAGTTTTGTTTTCGAATTACATATGCGCATGCGCGATTTTTTTCTAAAATGCTTTCTGTGTATTCAAGGGACCTCAAAAGTATATTTCCGGTGAAATTTGGACATCAAATTTTTGAGTGGAATACCATACTTCCTCTGCTTACTTTGACATGTATGAGAGCAGGTAAAAAGTAGATTATTTTATAGTATGGATGTGATTTTCGAAAAACAAATTGGTAACTATCATTAATCTGAAAAGAAGAAGCCATCAGTTGAGAAGATGGTTTTTTTATTGTTATTTTCCCCACGCTTTGGCAGCCAATTTGAAGAAGTTTTATGCTTCACGTATGGAAAGCCAATTTTAAGTAGGTGTTGTATTGTATTTCGACTGTTGGGGAGATGATCTTGAAGTAGGTGTAACCACGTATGGTACCCGGTGGCCTTCGCCCCAATGTTTAAGAATATTATCTTTGTAATTTGACTGTTTCTTTAAATATTATATATTTATGTTTGCCTCGGCTGCTTCAGTATTATTGTTAGAGACATGTTTCTCTTTGCAGGGTTGTGGTGCGACTGAAGAATGTAGGCTTATACAGATTATAATTTTTAATTCACCCCTTTTGATTAATTCTTGACACAATTTAAATAACACTTCACTGATATAGGGAGCTGCGAGATTCTTTTATTAATTACTTGCACTTTTTAACACGTAAACTATTTTCGTCTCACACGAATACGTATTAAATTTCTCGAGGATGTGTCTCGCGTCCGGTTAGGAACACTGTCTATAACCAACGCGTCCAGTTATGAGCACTGTCTACAAGCAACTGACTTCTAAATTTGTAAATTTTGCTATATTTCAATTTCTCATTGGCTAATCCTACTCTAATAGAATACCTTCATTTAACTAAAGCTTTTTCTGGTTGTTTATTGGCTATTTTATAAACTGTCTCAAAATTTACATTATTGTTGCTCCAATAATGACTAGTAGTATTGTTAAACTTTAAAATTCATTATTGCCTCAAGCTACCTCATTGTTACCTCATTGTTAGCAACTTTTATGCTATTATTCTCACAGCTCCTACGTTATTAAATTACGTAATACATTCACATAACATTATTGCGTGTATACAATAATATAAACATGACTGTAATATACACTTTTTATATATTGTTACATACACATATTGGTTTAAGGTGGGCTGTTATTGAATTTATATATTATATAATTAGACTGAAATCATCATTTAAGTGTTAAAAATACTGCCTCACAGTTTGGCATCTTAAATAGACATGAGATCTGAAAGCAAGTTTAAAAAAATCCACGCATGAAACAATAACTATTTAAAGTAAATATTTAGTCCAGTGACCTTTTTGACCCACTGAATTTGACGTCTTTGAGGAATAAGCTCCCAATTTATTTATTACATTAATTGCAGTGCCACGGATATCTTAGTGTTATTTTAAGCATGGGCAGCAACGAACAGGTTGTTCACCGCGGCGAGAAGGAAGGAGGAAGGTTATTCTGTATAAAACATCGTGAAAGTGTATGCCTCGCGTTCAGTCTTGCTGTGGAGCGCGGTGTAGTGTGAAGTACGTACGCTAGGTTAGGAGCATGTGCATCACGATGAGGAGAATGACATTTACTCTTCTGCTGCTTTTGGCCGTCCTCAGCTGCGGCTCTGCACTACCACCGCCCTCGCAAGGTGAGTTTCTTTTCATTGTTTATGTGCGTCTGTGAAGTGACATTGGTTCTTCATCATAGAGTTCGTACACTCGTTACTGGATACTGGAGGCGGAGACACTGAGTGAAGGTTAGGAAGTTCTAACCTAAATACAATACCGGCTCTCGACGATGCATAAATCCTGGCATTTTTGACTATGGATCACGTATTGTCCTTCTTTCATCCCTGCCTTAAGTTATGCATTAACTGTCGTGAATGGGTGTGTGCAAATGTTTAACCTTAATATCTACTGTTCAATTTCCGCATTACGTCAGTTAAGGACCGTTGTTTCTTGTTGGAGACATTGACAAGAGTAATTATTTTCAAATGTATTTTTCGGCAGAAATAGAAAGGGAGCTGGAGCTGAAATAGTACACGAGAATTAAGAGTTATTTGAAATGTTTAAATCATGTAGGTTAAAACGTTCTTTTTATCGGTGATTTTAATGCGACACTTCTAATACTCATCCTAAGAGCTGAGGGAAAGCTGCAAATAAAACTCTCTCTCATGCAGCTGAACTCAACAGGGATTTTAATCCGGACTGCGGAATGCGAGACAAGTTGACATCCCTACATTACCGTGGTGACTTAAGAAGGAAATTAAACAGGATCAAGCAGTAATCGATTTAAATATAAGTCATTTTAGTTAAGAAAACGTATTTTAAGTAAGTGTTAATATACGAGAATTGGTGGAACGTATCAGAACAAAATTTTAATGCTTATTTATGTGCAACTGTGATGTAAATACCTTTTTTTAAAATATTACGTTAGAGAAAGCAAACGTTTTCTACACAGTAGCGAGAGGACCAGCAAGAACAACAACAATAATAATTAATTAAGCCACTTAATGGCATTAAAGCCAACCCATAGACGCAAAAATTTTAAATTCTCCTCTATGTATATCTATTCCTTTTATATTCTGCTGTCATAGATATAGCACCCTCTGCATATGGACCATTTTAGGCACCTTAATTTTAAAAAGTACTAGTTAGAACGTATATTTGCAGAATTTCAGCGCCTTATTTCTTTTATTTGATATTTCAAACGATTTTGTAATATAATATAGTATTCCACGCATAAACGTTTCTGCCTTATTCTCTTAGTATTTGCAGGAAAGACGTCAAAATATTAACTTTTAGATTCCCAGCTTTTGGCATTTCAAATGTATCGTTTTTAATGTAATTTTTTAAATTGATTATATACCGATTTTTTAAAGCGTGGCGCGCTTTGAAATAGTTCCATAAATTGAGTGAATTCTAAACACTATTTTATAGACAAATATCTTCTGGGAAGCAAAATAAGAAGAATTAGATTGTTTAATTCACAGTGGCGACATAAAAATGTACATTAACCTCAAATGTCAATATTTTCAAAACGTGTATAGTTTGAATGTTGCATGCACTGAGGAAATATTTGTTGAGATGGAAAACTGACACATGAATACCTCAGTAGGTTAAATGTTTTACTTTCAATATTTTGTTTCTTAAATCAGCAGAATTTAGCGGTTCTGGAATAATATAAAGTCTTACATTTATTTAAAATATAGTTATTATAACTACACTGAAAGAAGATATGATAAGTCCTCCGTTTTTCTGGGAGAGCATTTTTGGACAAATCTCTTGAATAATTGGTTGGCTACCGCTGTTCGTAGTTAACATATTTTGATATACTTATGCTTCATGAAAATACTTTACTTTATATGATTACTACAAGTAAAGTGCGGGTCTAAGCTGTGTTTGTTGTTTCCACTACTACTGTTGTTGACACACAATGTGAAAGGACAAAGCGACTCAAGTACTTTATGAAGGGTTTACTGACTCATCACATGAGATTGCGGCTATAGTGTGCTGTTGCAAAATGTAAAGGTCATAAGCTTTCGGTGTCAACTATGCAGACAATAGTCCTTGTTGCCTTGTCGTCTATAACTGATTGTGAGAGATTGTGCAGTACTTTGATTGAGATTTGGTCACTTCTGTGATTTGCGGATTAACTCAAGCGATTCTGTGACAACGAAGTGAAACTGTGGTTGAAGAAAAAGCGTAAGAAATCTTACATAACCAGCATCTGAGGCATTAGACAGAGGACTTAAAAAACGCGCGCTCAAACCTAAGCAACAGTATTTCATGCAATCAAGAAACTCTTGAACTCCAGGTCGGATTTGTTTGGCTTGAGTGAAAGTGTATGTCTCTAAATCGGTGAAATTGTTATGAAGTGACATCTTGTATATGTCAGTGAAATGAACGGTTTTCGTTTGAAAGTGGATAGTCTATGTTTTTAGCGATTCATATCGCGTGGAAGATCACGACAACGAAAATGAGGCTTAAAGGGAGTAGGCCAAACGATTCACCCACACTGTCCTTGAGAGGGCCACTCTTACTTTGATAGTCTTGGCATTTTAGGTGGTTATGAAACAACGTATTACCACTAGAAGTTAGTGGGAAAGCACGAGTACATGCACTTAGAAACCACTTTATACAGGGCTTCCAAATCACAACCTTTCCAGTCTAAATAACTAGTTTAATTCCATTTAGTTTAAACAAAGGATAAGGGAGAAGAGAGAGAGAAAAAAAAATCTGATGTGTTACACTCACATGACTTTCTCCACTCTTGTACAAACTATTTTTACAAACGCTTATTCTCCATATGCTTCATGTTAATCGAGATGTTAATCTTATTGCTACTTTTCTTGTAGATGCAAGGGGAATTGGTAGGCTTTAAGCGATAGTCAAATATTTTAAGAGCTGGTTGCTATGTGGAGTATTCCATTCTCTTTGCATTACCAGGACAAAACAAAATGAATAACGAATTTGAGAAAAGTATAAGTATTGGAAAATTTAAGGAAATAACAAGCAATATCTCGAAAATGGTTCACCCAACAAAAAAAATGTATATGACATAAATTGTGTAATTTAACGCGATCTACATTGTTTGTGTAGTAAAATTTTGTCTATCTCTTATGGTTTACCAGTTATACAAAAGTCGTTCACAATGAAGAATACTTTTGGAGACATTCCCAGAAAATTCAAGTTAAACATTTCATTTGTCATGAAAATATCTTAAACATATGATGTTTTAATCAAATTCGTTAGAGCCATTTTTGAGAAAATTAAAATTTTCGAAAAATGTTCCATGTAAAGGGTAATCTGGGGTTGGGGGATTTTCTTGAAAACCTTCGTGTCGCATCTCTGGAAGATACTGAACCTAAATACCAAGTTTGATGTTTATCCGACTGTTCGTTTCTGAGTTATGCTGTTCACAGGCACACGGACATGTTTCCAAAAATGCTTTCTTTATATTCAGGGGGTCTCAAAACATGTATTTCCGGTGAAATCTCGGTATAGAATTTTTGGGTGGAATAAAATACTTCCCCTACTTACTATACGTAGTAGAGAAACTAAAAAGATGTTGCGGGAAGTTTAAAACTAACTTTTATTTTGATTTTCACCGCCTTAGCTCCAGCCATACCCGCTTTGAAATTTAAAATTCATTTCATGGTTTTATTTTATCTGTACTTACCTGGCAAACTAGAAAGATCTGAGTTTCAATAAATAAGAACTAAGGGAATTTGTGGTAGGATAAAAACAGTATTTTGGTTTACTTTGTATATTTATTGTTGATTTAAATGCTTAAAATGTGTTCCATTGTTATTTAGACAATAATGCAGGCTATTTGTAACCTCCTCGTGAAAGGTTTACGGAGTGACACACTTACATTCCCTGGTTATTCTATTTTGCAGTCTTGATGTAACCTTAATGTAGCTGACAAAAACAACTGCTTCCTGTTTTCTTCTCATACTGACATTTTCAATTGTATTCCCAAATACACGTAAGCTGTATAGTGGTGTAAATTCATCCTCTTCAGCAATAATCAAAAGTAACAGAAGTTCAGATTACCAGGCGATGACAGAAAATAAAAGGTGTGAGAACACATGAGGCTAACATTCCATTCGTTTCCTCCTAGAATGGGAAGAATACCGTACTGGAAAGGTAGAATCAGACGACTGAAAAATTCTACCTTTCCAACCTTGTCCAACACACGGCTTGTGTGGAAGAACAGTTAATTCCAATACCATACTGGTATGGTATTGAGACTGTTTCTTGCGCTCCATAGGCAGCAACGTTACCGCATCACCAAGGTGCGACCTTTAGGCTACTAATAGTGAAATTAAACATCTCATAATTCGGAATAATCACACTTTATCTCGACGATAACCCCCGAGATTTAAAAACCAAACACGCATTTTGCTTTTATTCAAAATGCGCGAAGCCCCTTTTATTTCTGTGGCCCTGAAAAAATCTTCATAAATGTGCATAGTACAATGTTGTACCATTTGAAAATGTTTAAATACTAAAATGAATTTGGTTTGTGAGAACATTTGAGTGAAGAAAAGGATCCGTTGCCAACATACAGTAACGTAACCTGGATTCAAGTGGATTTAACCTTTCCTGACTCCGTGTCAATTAGCATACGCAGCACGTTGCGATTTTTTTTAACAGTGGCAAATAATATGTTGTATCATTGAGTTTGTATAATTCACCTCCGTCCATGAATCCTTAATGTTTGAGGGCCTCGAAAATGCATGGTCGTGCAAGAAAGTGCAGAGATTTTTGGTCACACAAGAATATCATTTACCATGAAGGTGGTGTACGGATTATTTTCCCTACTTTACGTTGTTTTCCGTTTTATTTATACATACACACACTTACGTACATATATTTACAAACATCTATGCCCGAAATGGGACTCGAACTCGCGGTCTTCTGCGCCACGAAGCACCAAAACTAGCACTTTAGCGAGTGTGGCCACGGGACCGGTGGGTTAAGGCCTTTGCCTCTCACGCTGCGAGCCCAAGTGGAAATTTTAGTTAGATCAAGCTTAAGTCAAGATGAGGGTTTTCCTGTTCCTTGCAATGACCATCAGGTACCTTTAAGTATACACACTATGTCATCAAATGTATCCGGACACCTGGCTGAAAATGACGTACAGGTTCGTGGCGCCCTCCATCGGTAATGCTGGAAGTCAATATAATGTTGGCCCACCCTTAGCCTTTATGAAAGCATTCACTCTCGCAGGCAAACTTTCAATCAGGTGCTGGATGGTTTCTTGGGGAATGTCAGCCCATTCTTCACGGAGTGCGGAACTGAGGAGAGTTATCGATGTAGGTCGGTGAGGCCTGGCACGAAGTCGGCGTTCCAAAACATCCCGAAGCTGTTCTATAGGATTCAAGTCAGAACTCTGTGCAGGCCAGTCTATTACAGGGATGTTATTGTCATGTAACCACTCCGCCACAGCCCGTGCAGTATGAACAGGTGCTCGATCGTGTTGAAAGATGCAATCGCCACCCCCGAATTGTTCTTCAACAGTGGGAAGCAAGAAGGTGCTTAAAATATCAATGTAGGTCTGCGCTGTGATCGTACGACGCAAAATAACAAGGGTTGCATGCCCCCTTGTTGCCACTACACACGCTGGCAGATGACGTTCACCGGGCATTCGCCATACCCACACCCTGCCATCGGATCGCCACATTGTGTACCGTGATTCGTCACTCCACACAACGTTTTGACACTGTTCAATCGTGTAATGTTGACGCTCCTTACACCAAGCGAGGCGTCGTTTGGCATTTTCCTGCGTGATGTGTGGCTTATGAGCAGCCGCTCGACCATAGAATACAAGGTTTCTCACCTCACACCTAACTGTCGTAGTACTTGGAGTGGATCCTGATGATGCAGTTTGGAATTCCTGTGTGATGTCTGCCTATTACTCTTTACGACCCTCTTCAAATGTCGGCAGTCGCTGTCAGTCAACGCTTTTGTGCTGTACATGTCCCTTCAGGTTTCCACTTCACTATCACATCATAAACAGTGGTTTAGAAGTGTGGAAATCTCGCGTACAGACTTCTGACACAAGTGACACCCAATCAGCTACCACGTTCGAAGTCCGTGAGTACCACGGAGCGTCCCATTCTGCTGTTTCACGATGTCTAATGACTACTGAGGTCGCGGATAATGAGTACCAGGGAATATGTGGCAGCACAAAGCACCTAAGCTGAAAAACGTATGTTCGTTGGGGTGTCCGGATACTTTTGATCACATAGTGTGGGTCTCCGCTTATTGGCGCACTCGATTTGTGCTTTTTTTGTATTTGCTTGAAGTTTATCGTCCTTTAACGGTCATATCGAACGATGAATGAATGAAATGGATGAAATGACAAAAGAGCCCGGCTTCCTTGGACTTTGGTTACCTAACATTATTCTCAGGATAAGGGAAAATCCAGAAAAAAAATACCTTATCCGGGCAACTCATTCTAACCAAAATTCGAGCTTAGGACCTCTTGAATGTGAAGCAGACACCTACCCCTAGATGTGGCCTGCTGTCACGTGTACAGTTTTAGAAGAAAGGTGTGACCACAACAATAATACATAGTTGAACAATTATCAAACTACGAATTGAATTTCGATACCAAGTCTAAAACTGGATAATAAACTTAGACCTAAACGAGAACAAGATTATATAAGACAAAGTAGAGTTATCATTGGTTTTCTTTAATTTATTTATTCCATTTATATGCCGCCTTTAACATCTCCTTTGGAACAATTGCTCATTGGTAATGACGTTCACTGGGCTACTTCGAGTATTGTGTTAATCTTTGGGATAGTTTACTTTGGATTTTCTGTTTAAACATTAATTGTTTATCTCTCTCTATCTCTCTCTCTCTCTCAGACACACACACACACACATATACACTCTGACTTCCAGACTCTAGGGAAGATCGGAAATAATCCTGCTAAAGAAAAATTCCCATCCTCCCGCCGGGAATCGAAAACGTGACATCTGGAGCAGGAAGCTAGCATGCTAACTACCAGGACACAGAGGCATTCTTATTCCAGGTATTGAAGTCTATGTTAGAAGCCAAGTACGTCACCTAACTCCTCTCTGAATGCTACGGTGAGGGGCGTATCGTTCACAGAGTTGTATTTCGCCACTCGCTTATTTACTTAAGATAAAGAAGCCATAGTCTGTGCGTGGAATCTAAAAGGATAATCTACACCTTCCCCTTCATTCTGTCGCTTCTTTACTATTTCATTTTTTCCTCCTCTTGATTATGAGGCTGGACACCTATCCAAATAATTTAAAGGTTCAGCATAATATTTATAGAACAAATGAAATACCAATGCTACCCAAAAATATTATTTAGACTGTAGGCCTAAAGAAAAGGAATACGGGTAGACAGGTTAGAGTGGAAATTACTTCTAACTGTGAACGTAGATGACGATAATAATTACCATTAATGCTTTTTTTAACAATAAATGTACACGAAATGAGTAGAACTAGACTGAAAGACTTTACAGATCATACTGTACACTAAACTCGTAAACTCTCACTGTTTTGATATCAGTGTTAAAGAAAGCAGAATTGTTTGGAAACCGCAGATATGCGCTTCTTCAGATCATTGGCCTTAGAATTTCACAACGATGACAAATGTAATTCCTACACAGACTCCAAATAAGAAAACAAAATATAAAACATATACACTTAATAAAACACTTTAAGACAAAAAAAGATCAATAAAAATTATAATTAATCCAAAGAATTTAAAATTTCTTTAAATGAAAAAGGTGTGAAAGAATTTGTTCAAACCGATCAATATTATTTGCATCTCAAATAAATAGATCAATAAAAAAACAATATTAATAAAAGACTGATAAAACACAAAGATAAATAAATATTAACCTAAGATAATTTTATGACTATAATATTTATTATTTATTCAAATATCTTATGTAGAGTATAATACCGAATTCTTTATTTAATTGACGAAAACACAAATTCAACTCTAACTTTAAAAGCAATTGGACAGAGATGGGCGCAATTAGATGATATTCGCTGAGATAAAATGTTGAAACGTTACAACTGCAAGGGAAACTTTCCAGAGCGTGATATTTTTACTTTCTCTACTACGTATAGCAAGTAGGGGAAGTATTGTATTCCACCCAAAAATTCGATACCGAGATTTCGCCGGAAATATTTGTTTTTAGACTCCCTGAATCCAAAAAAGCATTTTTGGAAACGTGTGTGTGTGTGTGTGTGTGTGTGTGTGTGTGTGTGTGTGTCTGTGAACAGCATAACTCAGAAACGAACAGTCGGATAAACACCAAACTTGGTATTTAGGTTCAGTATCTTCCAGAGATGCGACACGAAGGTTTTCAAGAAAATCTCCCCACCCCAGATTACCCTTCATTAAACATTTTTCGAAAATTTCAATTTTCTCAAAAATGCCTCTAACGATTTTGATTAAAATATCATATGTTTAAGATACTTTCATGACAAATAAAATGTACATCTCGAATTTTCTGGGAATGTCTACAAAAGTATTCTTCATTGTGAACGACTTTTGCATAACTGGTAAATCATAAGAGATAGACAAAAGTTTACTACACAAAAAATGTAGATCGTGTTAAAATACAGAATTTATGTCATATACATTTTTTTGTTGAGTGAACCATTTTCGAGATATTGCTTGTTATTCCCTTAAATTTTCCAATACTTATTCTTTTTCTCAAATGGAAATTCGTTATTCATTTTTTTTGTCCTGGTAATGCAAAGAGAATGAAATACTCCACATAGCAACCAGCGTTAAAATATTTGACTATCGCTTAAAGCCTACCAATTCCACTTGCATCTACAATAATTTGCAATAAGATTAACATCTCGATATCTCGATTAACATGAAGCATATGGAGAATAAGCGTTTGTAAAAACAGTTTGTACAAGAGTAGAGAAAGTCATGTGAGTGTAACACATCAGAGTTTTTTGTCAAGTGATTCTAGAAGCGTTACAATTGCAGTGGAATTTTAAAAGCTAGAGGTTGGCGAGAAAAACTATTTTTCAAGGACTGTTCGTTTATCCAACCGCTGCATCACTTCCTTATGGGTTAGAGATTATATCACCGACCATGAAGTGCCAATAAAATTAGTATCACGTTTACGAAAATATGCGCTACTTACTGCAAATGCCTTCTATCACTTCTGATTTATAGTGCCTACCTATATATAGAATATTATGGGTTTTATTTTAAACTTGTTTGAGGACAGCAGTGCCAGTCGCGCATCTGCCATTATTCATTTAAGACGACGAATTAAATTATGTACATCAATCCTTCGCAAACTGGGAGACGTAACTAGCAAGTTGTGTGAGAGTTGAAAAGGCAGTGAACATACTTTTACGTTCTCTGCTACTTACGTATTAGGGGTGGTGTTGCATTCCACCAAAAAATTCATTATTGAGATTTCACTAAAAGACAGCCTTGAGGTCCCCTGAATCCAGAAAAAGCAATTTAAAACGGTCTGTGCGGATCAGGTGTGTGTTTCTGTTTATCCTTGTTCTTGTGTTGTCGGTTAAAGAAAAGGTCATTAAACCAGATTACACTAGTTAGAGACGTTACTGACTTTAGTTGCCTGAAACGTGATGTTAGTATTATAGTCATCATCATGATCGTCGACAGCTTTTGTGTATAGTATATTGGTGTAGACTCCATATTGCACAATTCAACATTAAAAAGCACGTTCAAAGATGATAACGAGAAAATACCCAAGTTAAGTGCAATGTGCGGGGTCAAAACTAAGACATGTTTTCTCCCCAGTTAACGCACAAAAATAGAAGTTGATCCCGGAAGCTCTCTACATGAACACCGCTGTCTTTGAGAAATTGGTTAACATTCATCATAATAATGCACGTGTCCCTTATAGTGCACGTGACTTTGCGTCTTCGTCATAACAACGGGCCCACGCATTTGGCTGCTGTTTCTACAAGGTGTCCAGGACAACCATTCACTTTCTTCCAAGAGGCATCCAAGCTCTTGCAATATGGAATGTTGGCTACTGGTTTAACAGCATTAAAAAAATGCAAGGATTGAGAACACGTGAGGAAGCGATGTACATTACGTGATCAAAAGTATCCGGACACCTGGTTGAAAATGACGTACAAGTTCGTGACATCCTCCATCGGTAATGCTGGAAGTCAATATGGTGTTGGCCCACCCTTAGCCTTGATGACAGCATTCACTTTCGCAGGCATGCTTTCAAACAGGTGCTGGAAGGTTTCTTGGGGAATGGCAGCCCATTATTCACGGAGTGCGGAACTGAGGAGAGGTATCGATGTAGGTCGGTGAGCCCTGGCACGAAGTCGGCGTTCCAAAACATCCCCAAGGTGTTCTATAGGATTCAAGTCAAGACTCTATGCAGGCCAGTCCATTACAGGGATGTTATTGACGTGTAACCACTCCGCCACAGCCCGTGCAGTATGAACAGGTGCTCGATCGTGTTGAAAGATGCAATCACCATCCCCGAATTGCTCTTCAACAGTGGGAAACAAGAAGGTGCTTAAAATATCAATGTACGTCTCCGCTGTGATCCTGCCACGCAAAACAAGGGGTGCAAGCCCCCTCCAGGAAAAACACGCCCACACCATAACACCACTACCACCTCCGAATTTCACTTTTGGCACTGCACACGCTGGCAGATGACGTTCACCGGGCAGTCGCCATACCCACACCCTGCCATCGGATCGCAACATTGTGTATACCGTGATTCGTTCCTCCACGCAACGTTTTACCTCTGTTCAAACGTATAATGTTGACGCTCCTTACACCAAGCGTGGCGTCGTTTGGCATTCTCCTGCGTGATGTGTGGCTTATGAGCAGCCGCTCGACCATGGAATCCAAGGTTTCTCACCTCACGCCTAACTGTCATAGTTCTTGGAGTGGATCCTGATGCAGTTTGGAGTTCCTGTGTGATGGTCTGGATAGATGTCTACCTAATAATCTTTACGACCCTCTTCAAATGTCGGCGGTCTCTGTCAGTCAACAGACGAGGTCGGCCTGTACGCTTTTGTGGTGTACATGTCCCTTCATGTTTCCACTTCACTATCACATCAGAAACAGTGTACCTAGGGATGTTTAGGACTGTGGAAATCTCGCGTACAGACTTCTGACACAAGTGACACCCAAACACCTGACCGCGTTCGAAGTCTGTGAGTTCCACGAGCGTCCTATTGTGCTGTTTCACGATGTCTAATGACTACTGAGGTCACGGATAATGAGTACCAGGCAGTAGGTGGCAGCACAATGCACCTAAGATAAAAACGTATGTTTGTGGGGGTGTCCGGATACTTTTGATCACATAGTGTATCTGTAAAAATTGTCGTTTATTCAAACCTATGTTCATACGCATAAAGATCCGTGTTCTTGGAACGCAAGAAAAACTGAAGGTCTCAACAAAAGTGACTGGAAAGAGGTTCTAAAAATGACTGCTGTTAAAACTCTCTTTGGAAGAATGTGTGTAGATCGCCATAAGATCAGGACGTTGATGGCAGAAGCGTTGAGGTAGAAAAGACTGACTTTAGAGGAAGTCTACACAATCTCCGAAAATGTTATTCTACAGCATCGCGCTCAGGTTCGATCCCACCTGGGGGTGTGGATTTTAAGACCCAGGTTTAGGACCGGTGCCCATTCAGCATCGTGAGGAAATTGAGGATCCCAGCCACGTAAACCAACATTGCGGACTGTAGCGCCCCGGGATTAATCCAGCACCATTGCATAGACTAACACTCATCTAGTGGCCATCATTGAATCGATCGCAAATTCTGGTGATATGTGTAAAGATAAAGCCCATTGTTACAAAGCAATAGCAAGCTTTCCGACATCGGACTGATTGCTGATGCTATTCCGATTTCCTTCTCAGCATTTTCTCTGTCGAACTGACTAACAATTTGTTAAAACCACTTTGACTAGTGACATTAAGCTTTACACAAATTCTAAGGTTTCATTTATGTAGCCGATAGACATACCACACATTTTAGTTAATTTCTAGCGTCCTTTTATCCTAAATTGTATAATCTATGTTGTTATTCTTAATCTGCAGCAATCTCCCATTACCTAATTGAATCTATGTATTGGTATTAGGTATATTTATCTGGTATTGTAAATTATAATCAGTAGTGTATATCTGTGTTTATAATTAAAGCAGTGTTATAAAGTGTCATGTTAGATGCATTATAAAATAAGTTGGATAAGTTGGTTTTTACATCACATAAGCGCTTCAGAGCAAGAAAATTTAAGCGCATATGTGATGCGAGTGAAAGTCAACCAACTCAACTTATTTTAGAATGTGTGTGTGTATGTGTGTACATTTTTTTTTAAATTTATGTAACTATTTGCTTTGTCAAGTTAGCAACACTAAAATTAAGGCAAGAGAAAGAAAGATAAAACTTCCTTCAGTATATAAACTCATTTTTTATCTAATAGTTTTCCTGCCCCATCCTCCTCTTATATTTTCAGTAATAGGTCCGCGAGAAGCAATATTTCCATCTCACCTATTCTACGTAGGCCTGCAGATGGTCTCCCGAACCATTGTAAGATATTAGGTCCTGTACTATTTGACATATATGCAAAGATTTTGTAAAGATACTAACCAGACTCCCGCTAGCGCTAGTGTATCAGTAGGAACTGAACTACGGTTCGTTGTGTAGGGCTAAAACGTGTTGTCGTTTTTAAATGGCTAACGAACTGAGAATAGAGAATGGGTAAGGGCACAGAATGTGTATGCTTGTTAAAAAGCATAACATTTGTAAATTGATTTTAATTAACTACAACATTATTATTATTATCATTATAATTATTATTATTATGGCCTAGCTATTAGGATAAATAGAAATAGGACTTATTGTGCTGCATTCACTTTTCTGTAACAAAACATCAAAGTATCTCCACATATATCCTTAGCCTCTATGCAGATTCCGTCATGGAAGGCAACAGTGGCAGATAGGAATAACGATTTTCGCTTTTAGAGCCTTGAACAAACAACTTAATATAGTGTGAGAATGCATTAGTCAGATACTAAATGCAATGCCGAACTGTAACACAGAGAAATGTATCAATCCCTATCTTTGCTTATGATATAATTAATCTTAGTTTTAAGCCATAACTAGACTGTGGAATGTTCACTATTTCGAAACAAGAACTTATGTTATGAAATTGTAAAATATAATGATGATAATGATAATAATAATAATAATAATAATAATAATAATAATAATAATAATAATAATAATAATAATAATTAACAGTCTGGTTAACCACTAAGCGGGATGGCTTAGGCGGTTTCGCCTGTGGCCGCATTCGGGATGTCGTGGGTTCGCTTACCATGGCCGACGTTTCTGAACCATGAGTTTTTTGGGGGGTTTTCCTGGATCACCAGGCGAATGTTGGGAAGCATTCTCACATCCCCGAATTTCCTGTCTCTCCAATTCGTCTCCATTCTCATTTCACTTCATCTTTCATCCTTTGGTATCTTTCAGGGTTGGAAGTGTCGGCGATGGTGTTTCGGTGCAGAGTGGCAGGGGAAAGGGATACTCTTTGTGGATCTCTCTGTCCCTCGGCTTTCGGCTGGCTGCCGGGGTATCCGAATCCCTTGAGGAGGTTGGATCCCCCTCTGTGCGGGGTGGGATCTCTGGTCTGCCTGTCCGTCTGCTAGGGAGTCTCTGTCTGGAAACCTGGGGACCCTGCCACTCCTGTGCCGTCACTCCTGGTTCCGGCCGCTCGGTGTCTCTTCTCGCTTCATCTTTCCTCCCGAGGATTCCCCCTTGTGGGGCGTAGGTACAATATCCCCTCTGTGGACCAGTGCCGAGTCCCCTCGCTGTTTCAAAGCATTTCTTTGTTTTGCCGAGGTTATTTTTCTGTAGAATTCTGTATATGTACGTTCCCGTTTTGATTTTTTTCTTCAACAGACATTATGTAGTGGATATTTGTACTTGGAAGCAACAGCTGGGATACAGAAAGCAGGCTAAGGCTTCCGAGAGAAACTGAGGTAGTAACAAGAACTGTATCTCGAAAAGCCCACGGGCGTGAAGTTCACGGTCGCCCTGAATAATTACATATGCATGTGTGGGAAAAGTGATAGTTGAGATCAACGACCGGGAAAAAGTAATGTAAACTTTTTCTGTCTCCTTACAAAGTTTCATGTGCCTTAAGGCGAAACACGAGTGAGATTTGGGGAAACATATTATAAAATTTAGTTGTGATGCTTATATTTCGTGATTTAACGCTGCACTATTGTTTTCTTGATATCGACCATTGTTAAAACCCCATACGGCCCTAAAACAGAGAGTTAAGCTTCAAGTTTATTTTTCTCAAATTTCTTTTTTCAGAATTTTTCAGTATTCAAAATGCTCTGCATACCACAATTTTTAATTAAACTGCTTGAAATGTTCAAGAGAATTTCGGTTAATAAGGATCTAAAGTTATTTTGCAACTCTTCAAATATATTACGTAGTTAATTTGTAATAAAATGTTTCCGTAACTCAAGTTGGAAAAACTGAAATATTCAATAACGCACAACCTTTTCTCTATTGCACTAAAATTAATCAGTGTCTGCACAAAGCTTGTATATTATTTTAAATTTAAAAATAAACTTTAAGACAGATATATTGCTACACTGTGTGTTGCAAGAAACATTTTATTAGCATATCCAAAGTGATTAACTGTAAATAAAAAATAGTAAACAATAAACAATTTGACATAACTCGTTAAAATTGTCTCGTCAGTTCAAACTTTTTGAACACTTGCTGTAGTCAATTTATTGATTTAAAAGTACCAGAAGACTGGAAACTCCTGTAAAACTAATTTTAGGATTATTTATTAATAATGCAATCTATGTGTATAATTTTTTATTTATGGACGCTCTTTAACTGTTTTGGTCCTTGGCGTCCCATTCTATGTGGGCGTGAAAGACCGGTAATTTTGCTCAGAGGCCTCTTTATCAGGCTTGAGGTTCTTTTACGTGCCGCCCAAAAAATCCATCACCCTCTGCCGGATTTGAACCCAATGTGTATAATAAAACTGTAACGAAACTATTCGGGTAATCTTCGATTCTGGATGGCTAATTGATCCTAACGTATACGATGGACTACCTTGAAGCCAAATATAGGGTTTTAAAATTTGTTTTCAGTGTATGCGCGGTGCCCGTGCATGCGCTTCGTCTTTTCATGCAAGAATGGGGAACCTATTGTTATGAACTTGATATGCAACACAGCTTAGGTCCTACTTAGAAAATAGACACTACGAAATCTTAATTATTTGTCTCAAAAGGAGAAGGTTTCTAACTGGACGCAAAATTGAAACATTGAAATATCTGGCTTATTATTCAGTTTTTTTTTTGTGATGGGGAGGGGAAAGCGTTACATAACGATAGTTTATATGCATGATATTTCATACAAGTTTTATTACTTATAACATTTTGATGGTATGAGTATTCAGAAGTCATACAAATTTTCTCCATTACCTATTATTCCTGTCTGTAAACCTACTACCACGATAAATATTCTAGTTTTGATCGCATTGCAAGTATAAGGAAGAGGTACAAGAATACTATTAAACCTTTTACTTGTATTTTAATAATTATTAACAGCCGGGTTCTTAAAATGTAATATGACACGTTCGTTGCACAGAGGGAGGGAGAAAGAGACGAAAAATTTACAGGGGAGCAGAGGATGAGTGGAAGAGGAGATAGGGAGAAAGTGGGGATGGAGAGAAAGACGAGTGGAATGAAACAGAATGGAGTGAAAAAGTGAAAGGAACAGCGACACAGAATAGAATCTTCGCGGTTAACGCAACAGCGCGAAAAGAGCTTAAGGTTCTGCCAGTGTTAACTAAGATTACATTTAAATACTTCATTGTTTTATTTTATTTTAGTTTTTATATCCATTTTATTTTAATGTTATTATTTCATTTAATTCTTTATTTTATTTATTTCTTGCGCATTAAATCTAAGGCACGTTTGATTCGAGTAAGAATATTCTTCCTTTCCTCAGCAGTTAGTAGCTAGTATTTGTTACTTTCTCTACTACGTATAGTAAGTAGGGGAAGTATTGTATTCCACCCAAAAATTCAATACCGAGATTTCACCGGAAATATATGTTTTGAGATCCCCTGAATCCAAAAAAAGCATTTTTGGAAACATTACCGAGTGTGTGTGGCTGTGAACAGCATAACTAGGAAACGAACAGTCGGATAAACACCAAACTTGGGATTTAGGTTCAGTATCTTCCAGAGATGCGACACGAAGGTTTTCAAGAAAATCCCCTCACCCCAGACTACCCTTTACATGGAGTATTTTTCGAAAATTTTAATTTTCTCAAAAATGGCTCTAACGATTTTGATTAAAATATCATATGTTTAAGATATTTTCATGACAAATGAAATGTGTATCTCGAATTTTCTGAGAATGTCTCCAAAAGTATTCTTGATTGTAAACAACTTTTGCATAACTGGTAAACCATCAGAGATAGACAAAATTTACTACACGACAAATCTGGTTCGCGTTAAAATACACAATTTATGTTGTATACATTTTTTGTTTGTTGAGTGAACCATTTTCGAATTATTGATTGATATTCCCTTACGTTTTTCAATAATTTTCTCAAATGGGAATTCGTTATTCATTTTTTTGTCTTGGATATGCGAAGAGTATTAATCTGTGGCAAAGGGAATGGTGCTGCACATAGCAACCAGCTATTAGGAAATATGTCTATGCTTAAAGGCTACTGTATTCCTATATTGCCTTTGCAAATACAAAACAAGGGAAACATAGTACACCTTAAGCGATAGTCAAATATTTTTAGAACTGATCCCTATGTGTAAAATGTAATTCTCTTTCTATGTCCAAAGATCATTTCTGCAAATGTTTATTTCGATTAATACGAAGTAGATGGAGAATAAGAGTTTGTAAGAATAGTTTGTACAAGAGTAGAGAAAGTTATGTGATTGTAGCACGTCAGATTTTTTATTTTAATGTTAGTATTTAATTTAATTGTTTATTTGTTTATTTAATTTATTTTTGTGCATTAAATCTAAGGCACGTTTGATTCGAGTAAAGTAATTCTTCCTCTCTGCAGCACTTAGTAGCTGCTGTTTGTTTACTGCACCATCCTTTATTTTGTTTATGCAGTAGATCTTAAGTATATTCGAGTCAACAAATGATTAGGTAAGATTAAACTTTTACAGAGCACATTACTTAAGTACTGTTAACATTCCGGCGACGGTTTACCGAGTTCTTTGTTCCTCCGGAATGTCATTACTTTTATGTTCTTAATTAATATTCCTAAGTTAGGATCTTTACGGTATGATTAATTTCCGTGTCCTAGTTGAGGTTATACGAGAGACCCTAACCATAACTTAAACGTATGGATAACTGGCGCTTTATTCTGAGTCAATAAGAAGAATACCGTTTCATTTTAAATTGCCAAAGGAATTTTCCTATCATTTGCTACATAGAAAGAATTCTTTCGAGTCCAAAATTTATCGTACTTACCACCTACTATTGCTACTACTACTGCAGCCGCTACCACTAATAATAATAATAGTAAAAATGGTAGTGGTTATGATGATTTTCATGACAAATTTTCAGCAGTGTCTCTCACAAGCAGAATTTTATGTGCGGTTCCCAGCGAGAAACATGGGGAAATTTTCACCCAGACTTTTACTACTTATCAGACTGGAAAAATAAGTGATGACAGTTACTGACCAGCTTCTCATAGTCACGTTACGGAGTCCGAACAGCGAGAACAACACCAGATCACCATGATTCAACGTAATATTTCTTTGCTGCTTGGTGGTTTTATTGTATAGGCTGTTACTAAAGTCTGTTGAGAACTAAATTTTTTACATAAATTTGGGCTTACTCTGATGCAATGAAATGGAACTGAAACACGATCTTTGGGCTAATGTGAAGACAGCCCAGCACAGCTTGCTTATCAAATGCAGTTCTTCTTTGTAACAAGAAACATTAAATAATATTGTTAAGGAGTTGATCGTTTGAAAGCGGTGTAGCGATAACATGGGGCGGCGCGATTATCCTTTCATTTTTACTTTCTCTACTACGTATAGTAAGTAGGGGAAGTATTGTATTCCACCCAAAAATTCGATACCGAGATTTCACCGCATATACATGTTTTGAGGCCTCCTGAATCCAAAAATTCTGTTGTGTTACACTCACATGACTTTCTCTACTCTTGTACAAACTATTTTTACAAACGCTTATTCTCCTTATGCTTCATGTTAATCGAGATGTTAATCTTATTGCTAATTTTCTTGTAGATGCAAGGGGAGTTGGACATGTTTCAAGAATGCTTTTTTTTGGATTCAGGGGGCCTCAAAACATATATTTCCGGTGAAATATCGGTATATAATTTTAGGGGTGGAATACAATACTTCCCCTACTTACTTTACGTAGTAGAGAAAGTAAAAAAGTATTTTTGGAAACATGTCCGTGTGTATGTCTATGTGTGTGTGTGTGTGTGTGTGTGTGTGTGTGTGTGTGTCTGTGTACAGCATAACTCAGAAACGAACAGTCGGATAAACACCAAACTTAGTATATAAGTTCAGTATCTTTTAGAGACGCGACACGAAGGTTTTCAAGAAAATCCTCCCACCCCAGATTACCCTTTACATGGAACATTTTTCGAAAATTTTAATTTTCTCAAAAACGGCTCTAACGATTTTGATTAAAATATCATATGTTTAAGATATTTTCATGACAAATGAAATGTATATCTCGAATTTTCTGGGAATGTCTCCAAAAGTATTCTTCATTGTGAACGACTTTTGCATAACTGGTAATATACATTTTTGTTGTTGAGTAAACCATTTTCGAGATATTGCTTGTTATTCCCTTAAAATTTCCAATATTTATACTTTTTCTCAAATTCTTTATTGATTTGTTTTTGTCCTGGTAATGCAAAGAGAATGGAATACTCCACATAGCAACCAGCTCTTAAAATATTTGACTATCGCTTAAAACCTACCAATTCCCCTTGCCTCTACAAGAAAATTAGCAATAAGATTAACATCTCGATATCTCGATTAACGTGAAGCATATGGAGAATAAGCGTTTGTAAAAATAGTTTGTACAAGAGTAGAGAAGGTCATGTGAGTGTAACACATCAGATTTTTTAAATTAGGTTTATATTCTTTTTATTGTGGAATAATGACAATCGCCGCAGTTATTTACGATTCAGAAACTTGGACAAATACAGTACAAATTAGGTATTCCAGATGTGCAGCAGGATATAGCTTTCTGGAATAAAACTAAATCAACAAAATACGACGACTAATTTGAAGATTTAAATATCGGGTCTGATTTTTGTCAACAATGCAAACATGTGTAGATTTATCGCAGCTTTAAACAAGAGTAGCTCCTTTAACCTTCTGCATATACATATGGCATATTCAGTGACTGTCTATACTTTCGTGAATGAATAGGAAACCACAAAATCGAACAGCTATATACATATACTTAATGTTCACACCGTCCGTAATGTGGACGTATGCACATTCTCCGTCGTAGGATGAAACGATGTGGATTGGTGCATACAACGTGCGACTTGAGAATCGTCAAACGCCTCTAGCGGCTCCAGATAAGAATCCCAAAAAACTACTGGCCACTTTGCTTCGTCTTAAAGAGGTCATGACTGGAAATGAAATCATCCAAGCAGCGTTAACATGCAATTACTACGTGCGGTGCTCAAAGTGAAACTGAGCACATTTCGAATTTACGAATATTTTTCACTCCACGACATAAAACTAGGTAAGGTGCTTTGTAAAGTAGAAGGAAAAAATTAATGGAATTTATCTAGCACCTCCATTGAGAGAATTGCGTGTTGTACTGCATGCCTTTATAAACGCTTTGCTATTCTTTTTCTTTACTAATATGGAAGGCAAATAATTAATGCAATAAATAGAAAAGACGTGGTGCACTTGAAAAACTTGGAAACAAAGCACAGAGCTGCTTGGAGAGAACATTTGAACTAAATGACAAATAACAATATTAAAACCAATTTAATGACTCCAAGGAAAACAAAATCAGGATGACATGTGCAGAACAAGACTCTGAACTTCTAACAGCCCAAAAATGGTCCAAACCACGTGATAGAAGACGATTTTGAAACACACTCCATTCACTGTCACATTTAAGTTTCCTGACAACGCAGAAAATAGCAGATAATAATCCCAAATAAGGAAAAGTTGCACCCTCGCTGGACGGCTGATCGCTCGACTGCAGACTGGTTCAGATTTTTATTTTAACGTAAGGGAAAGGCGAAGTGCACTCATCCCTCGGAAACCTGTGCTACAGAATTCTCTTCGTATTCACATGAGTCAAAAACGTTCTGTAATGAGACCGTTCAATGATTTCAGACATAAAGCCTGTAAAAGGATCTACCACAGAAAACGGGTCCAGTTTGCATCTGTTATTGCAACGCAAGGCGTGATTCCTTGTGTAAGGTTGCTCGAGGCAACGGATTCTGTGTATTAGAGGCCAGATCACGTTTTCATTTCGGTGGTTTGCGGGACTCTTGTTGAATATATATGATCAGCCACAACCTCAGCAACGGTACTTGTAGTAACAAGGTTGTTCTTTGCGCGTCATTTCCTTGGAACGCAGCCGGAATAGATGCGCGCGCTCTCGCGGAACACTCGCTTTAATATTACGTATTTTAAGAAAGCGTGTATATATATGCTTGTATGATTGGACCTTCAAGAAATCTGATAATACTAATGATAAATAATTCCATCCATGTAGCGAGGGCACAACTAAATCCATTGTTTAGCTTGCATTACTGCGGGGATGGGTGAAACAGCGTCAACAGACTTTGCAACAGTGGTAAGACAACAGTTTTAGGATTAGAATAGTTTCTGAACCACTATGATGGGGTCCTATCCTTGTTAATAAATTTATTTGAGAAAGGAAAAAATAAATTCTGTCTTCTTTTTACTTTCTCTACTACGTATAGTAAGTAGGTGAAGTATTGTATTCCACCCAAAAATTCGATACCGAGATTTCACTGGAAATACATGTTTTGAGACCCCCTGAATCCAAAAAAGCACATGTCCGTGTGTGTGTCTGTGTGTTTGTCCGTCTGTGTATCTGACTGTATGTCTGTCTGTCTGTCTGTCTGTGTGTCTGTCTGTGAATAGCATAACTCAGAAACGAACAGTCGGATAAACACCAAACTTGGCATTTAGGTTCAGTATCTTCCAGGGTTGCGACACAAAGGTTTTCAAGAAAATCCCCCTACCCCAGGATACCCTTTACATGGAAGATTTTTCGAAAATTTTAATTTTCTCAAAAACGGGTCTAACGATTTTGATTAAATATCATATGTTTAAGATATTTTCATGACAAATAAAATGTATATCTTGAATTTTCTAGGATTGTCTCCAAAAGTGTTCTTCATTGTGAACGACTTTTGCATAACCGGTAAACCATAAGAGATACAGAAAATGTTACTACACAAAAAATGTGGATCGCGTTAAAATACACAATTCATGTCATATACATTTTTTTTGCTGAGTGAACCATTTTCGAGATATTGCTTGTTATTCCCTTAAATTTTTCAATACTTATTTTCGCAAATGGGAATTCGTTATTCATTTTTTGTCTTGGATATGCAAAGAGTATTAATCTGTGGCAAAGGGAATAGTGCTGTACCTAGCAACCAGCTATTAAGAGATATGTATGTGCTTAAAGGCTACTGTATTTGTATATTGCCCTTGTAAATATATATTCCCCTTACATCTACAAGAAAATTAGCAATAAGATAGAGTCTGCAAATGTTTATCCCGATTAACATGAAGTAGATGGAGAATAAGCGTTTTTAAAAATAGTTTGTACAAGAGTAGAGAAAGTCGTGTGAGTGTAACACATCAGATTTTTGTATTTTTTGTGCTATTTCCAGTTCCTTTCGAATTTCTGATTGTGTTTGCTTACAAATAACTGCCTTCATAACACACGAAATCATAAACAATAACACAGCTAACTTATAAGTTGCGAGGGCTGTGTCATAATTAAATCTGATGTGTTACACTCACATGACTTTCTCTACTCTTGTACAAACTATTTTTACAAACGCTTGTTCTCCATATGCTTCATGTTGATCGAGATATCGAGATGTTAATCTTATTGCTAATTTTCTTGTAGATGCAAGGAGAATTGGTAGGCTTTAAGCGATAGTCAAATATTTTAAGAGCTGGTTTCTATGTCGAGTATTCCATTCTCTATGTATTACCAGGACAAAACAAAAATCGAAAAACGAATTCCCATTTGAGAAAAAGTATAAGTATTGGAAAATTTAAGGGAATAACAAAGAATATCTCGAAAATGGTTCACTCAACAAAAAAAATGTATATGACATAAATTTTGTATTTTAACACGACCTACATTTTTTGTGTAGTAAACTTTTGTTTATCTCTTATGGTTTACCAGTTATGCAAAAGTCGTTCACAATGAAGAATACTTATGGAGACATTCCCAGAAAATTTAAGTTATACATTTTATTTCTCTTGAAAGTATCTTAAATATATAATATTTTAATCAAAATCGTTAGAGCCATTTTTGAGAAAATTAAAATTTTCGAAAAATGTTCCATGTAAAGCGTAATCTGGGGTGGGGGGATTTTCTTGAAAACCTTCGTGTCGCATCTCTGGAAGATACTGAACTTAAATACCAAGCTTGGTGTTTATGGATTGTTAGTTTCTGAGTTATGCTGTTCAAGACAGACACACACACGGACATGTTTCCAAAAATAAATTTTTGGGATTCAGGAGGCCTTAAAACATGTATTTCTGGTGAAATCTCGGTATCGAATTTTTGGGTGGAATGCAATACTTCCCCTACTTACTATACGTAGTAGAGAAAGTAAAAATAGCTGGCCGGCCGACGTTATGCGTAAAGATTTGTAAACTCGGATGACGATGTAATTAATTTCATACATCTCCCGCCGTTCTATATGGAACTATTGTACAATGATCTAGATTATGTTTATGGCAAATCTTCCCCTTTACACCTTATAATTATAATTTCGTACAGCCCCGGTTATTCCTAGTAACGCATGAAAAATCCCCTGATATTCACGCAAAAAGATGTGAAATATCGGTGGAATATCTGACTTACTTAACCTCCCCGCGACAGTCTTTCAAGTTCTGGAAATGCTGCATAGCTTGGCTGTGGAACAATCATCGATCAGAATGGTCGAGTAACTTGTTAGATAATTACAATACGTAAAATTTTAAATCTTTGTACCTTCTTTTTGGTCTCGTAGATATTTAATAATATAAAAGATACACAGCTTTCACAAATATAGAAAACCTTAACATACACCACGAAATAAAGATGAAGCTGGTGAATATGTAGATTCCGAACTTCCTGGCTACCTCTTTGGAAGGGCCATAATATTATAGTCTGCAACCATACAAAAACATGATCTTTTCAGTTATTAGTTAAAGTTCACTTGATTTCAAATGTTAGCCATTTTATCTCTTTATAAATGATTTAGCATACATACGAAGGTAATTACAGCACAAGTATCTTACATGAGCGTTAGTAAAGTATTTTGGCATTGGTATCGCATACGTATCGTGGCGTTATGAACAGATGCGATTCCCTTTCGTTTTGTTGTGTATTAATTGCCAAATCGTGACCGTCTACATATATTGCTTGGAATGAAACATCCGTGGCATCTGTGTTATTTTACATGCATATTCCGTGGAGTAACAGCAACTATTTTCTACTCTGTGCCATTCTCAACTAAAAGTCGAAGCCTTCGCAAGCATGTTCTCTTATAACTCCAATTATTCATATTGAAGTAAAAGAGCTACGTATATATTTTTTAATATTTTAGTAATTTATGAAATGGAATTAGGTGTTTTATAGTCCGAGTCCGTCAAAACGAAATGGGCTTTTCAATGTTGAAAGAATTATCAAAATATGTTTTTGAGATTAACCCACACATGTTCTCTCTTTATAATATTGATGTAGTTTATACAAAATTCTTTTCGAGTGAAGAGGATTTCAGAGGCTATTCCCAGAAAATTCAAGATATACAATGGCATGTAGCATAAAGTAAAACAAAAAAATGTACTTTATATATTATATAGACCCAGAAGGTATCACCAAACCCAACCCTCCTTCGATAGGGTCTCAGACATTCGTCCTGTATTAGCGCCAGAAGTACACTCTCACAAAAAGTAAAAAAGGGAAATTGAAGTATCTGCAGCAAGCTTATGCCTGTTTTGTGTAGTTCCAGCCTTTGGGCGGTGGTAACCTTAATACCTTAAAGTAACCAGAAATTGTACGTCCAGGTAAAAAGGGCACCAAAGAAAATCTCACTGCACCTCGCGTCTACGTCACATTATTTATCGTTGTACGTGGACTTGCGAAGCTATGGCCATTTCATTGGTTGGTTTAGGCCACGGTGCAAGGATGTGCCAGTCCTTCTGCTAAATAGTTTCACCAATAACCGCAATAAGGGTTACAAAATGACGTAGAAACGAAATATGTGTTTACGCTCTTGATCGTATTGGTTAAAAGAGAAAGAGGTAGCGTGAGTGCATTTAGTTTGTCATACAGACCTCTTATCGTGATTGGTAGCACATACCTTATCGGCTAGTGCAGGACATGTCTTTGATAGAGTTTAAACCTAAGGGGAAAACTTGATGAGCGTCCAGTTTAGTGAAATGTAGAATGTGTAGTGTGAGAAGATTTTCAAATTAAAGCTTGAATGGTATTCATTAAATACATAGCAAGCAGCACTTTATAACAAAAAATAAACAGAACTGTATTCTCACAGTGGTATAAATGCTTGTTGCTGCATAGAAGCAAACATAACTAAATAAATAAAGCAGCATGTTTTCCCTCTAATTCAAACTACAAGTGGTTAATATACCTTTACTAACATATTGCAGATCATGGGAATACAACAGGATTGTAGACAAAAATATAGCCAATTTTATTACTATCATATTTATGTCATATTCGGTAAACCATATACATATACACATGTACATATTATCTCTAGTTTCTAAACATGATGAGTCAATTCTAACAAAAGAGTAATTTGCATTTAGTAAATGAATATCATCATCTGCGGATGTTTTACAGGGAGTGCCCACTTTCTGACCAGTATGTAGACCGTCTTCCCAACTTCCCTGGGATATTTTTATCCAGTAATTTACTATAAAACACTTTTATGCACTACCGTTGCAATTGCTGTAACGGTGCGACCAGCTTCCCACACACCCACTATACGACCACGAGTAATTTCGCTAGTATACGGCATGACTGGTTCTGAAACAATAAACATGTTTTGGTTTCAATAACACCAGAAAAAGCAAAGGCATCAACCTTCCCTCTTTTCCCCCTCATTGCTGTGCTATCAAGCCACCACACTCTGCGATAGGTAACGTGATAGGGCCCTCAGAAGACCCCAGAAAACGATAGAAAATACGCCGAAGATTTTCTTTGGTGCTGTTTGTACATCTAGCAAATTATATAGCATCATATGCTTTGCACGGCAAATAAAAAAGTTCTAAAATCAATATGAAACTTTATTTAACAACACTTAATAAAGAAGCGCTGAAAATGCTAATTGTCTAATGCATATAGAAAGCTTTTTAATAAATGTAAACAAAAATAAAATCTTATTACAAAAATGAAAACAGTATGACAAATCTTGTAGTTTAGTTATAAACTATTTGGAATTATTTTTTTTGCATAAACTACATACAACATATAATCCTGTGTAATAGAATAATTTTTCTATGCTCTGCTCTTAAACAATAAATTTTTAAATTTTGAACAAAACAAATATATTTCTTACTTATTGCTATGGGTTTTTATAAACTAATGGTGACATTTAAATAATTCTAGTTCCCAGGATTAGGTAATGTTGTATAAAGCTTATGTAAAAAATCTTACCCTCATATGACTTTCTCTACCCTTGTACAAACTATTTTTACAAACGCTTATTCTCCATATGCTTCATGTTAATCGAGATATCGACATGTTAATCTTATTGATATTTTTCTTGTAGATGCAAGGGAAATTGGTAGGCTTTAAGCGATAGTCAAATATTTTAAGAGTTGATTGCTATGTGGCGCATTCCATTCTGTTTGTATGTCCAGGACATAAAAAAAATCTGATGTGTTACACTCACATGACTTTCTCTACTGTTGTACAAACTATTTTTACAAACGCTTATTCTCCATCTACTTCATGTTAATCGAGATAAACATTTGCAGAGTCTATCTTATTGCTAATTTTCTTGTAGATGTAAGGGGAATATATATTTACAAGGGCAATATAGAAAAACAGTAGCCTTTAAGCACATACATATCTCTTAATAATTGGTTGCTAGGTGCAGCACCATTCCCTTTCCCACAGATTAATACTCTTTGCATATCCAAGACAATAAAATGAATAACGAATTCCCATTTGAGAAATTCAGTATTGAAAACTTTAAGGGAATAACAAGTAATATCTCGAAAATGGTTCACTCAACAAAAAAACTGTATATGACCTAAATTGTGTATTTTAACGCGATCTACATTTTTTGTGTAGTAAAATTTTGTCTATCTCTTATGGTTTACCAGTTATGCAAAAGTCGTTCACAATAAAGAATACTTTTGGAGACATTCTCAGGAAATTCAAGATATACATTTTATTTGTCATAAAAATATCTTAAACATATGATATTTTAATCAAAATCGTTAGAGCCATTTTTGATAAAATTAAAATTTTCGAAAAATGTTCCTTGTAAAGGGTACTCTGGGGTGGGGGGATTTTCTTGAAAACCTTTGTGTCGCATCCTTGGAAGATACTAAACACAAATACCAAGTTTGGTGTTTATCCGACTGTTCGTTTCTGAGTTATGCTGTTCACAGACACACACACAGACACACACACAGACACACAGACACACACACGGACATGTTTCCAAAAATGCTTTTTTTGGATTCAGGGTGTCTCACAACATGTATTTCCGGTGAAATCTCGGTATCGAAATTTTGGGTGGAATACAATACTTCCCCTACTTACTATACGTAGTAGAGAAAGTAAAAATGAATAACGAATTTCCATTTAAGAAAAAGTATTGGGAATAATAAGCAATATCTCGAAAATGGTTCACTCAACAAAAAAAAAAAAAAACGTATATGACATAAATTGTGTATTTTAACCGTATCCGTATTGACAAATGACCGCGTCTGATACAGCAGCAACGACTCGCCTGTTATTTGCTTGGTAGTATCTAGGAGTAAAACCGACTCGATTGTCTAGACTTGTAGATTCTCTGCCTTTCTTCTCTCGCAGTGTTCTGAATCTGTAGTTGAACTGTCACCTATAAACCATAGACATGAAGACAAGTAGTAACTGATTCACCAGGCTTGTGTTCTTGTAACAGCAGCCCTCAAAAGGGATATCTTTGGGGTGAGAGGTTTGTTTTAGTTCGTAACTACAGTACGTTCGTACTTACAATGATACTTAATAATAATACAGCTGTATGTTTGACTCCACAATGTATAAAAATCTGACTTTTACACTCACATGACTTTCCCTATTCTTGTACAAACTATTTTTACAAACGCTTATTCTCCATATGCTTCATGTTAATCGGGCTATCGAGATGTTAATCTTATTGCTAATTTTCTTGTGGATGCAAGGGGAATTGGTAGGCTTTAAGCGATAGTCAAATATTTTAAGAGCTGGTTGCTATGTGGAGTATTCCATTCTCTTTGCATTACCAGGACAAAAAAAAATGAATAACGAATTCCCATTTGAGAAAAAGTACAAGTGTTGGAAAAATTAAGGGAATAACAAGCAATATCTCGAAAATGGTTCATTCAACAAAAAAATGTATATGACATAAATTGTGTATTTTAACGCGATCTACATTTTTGTGTAGCAAAATGTTGTCTATCTCTTACGGTTTACCAGTTATGCAAAAGTCGTTCACAATGAAGAATACTTCTGGAGACATTCCCAGAAAATTCGAGATATGCATTTCATTTGTCATGAAAATATCTTGAACATATTATATTTTAATCAAAATCGTTAGAGCCATTTTTGAGAAAATTAAAATTTTCAAAATGTCCCATGTAAAGGGTAATCTGGGGTGGGGGATTTTCTTGAAAACCTTCGTGTCGCATCTCTGGAAGATATTGAACTTAAATATCAAGTTTGGTGTTTATCCAACTATTCGTTTCTGAATTATGCTGTTCACAGACACACACACAGACAGACAACGGACATGTTTCCAAAAATGCTGTTTTTGAATTCAGGGGGCCTCAAAACATGTATTTCCGGTGAAATCTCGGTATCGAATTTTTGGGTGGAATACAATACTTTCCCTACTTACTATACGTAGTAGAGAAAGTAAAAAGCACAACACTTCATATCTGCTCATACAGTCAATCTACGTTACATCTGATGTAAAGAAAACAAAAGTGTTGAATGCCTTTTAACTAGCCGAAGATTTCTTATTGTCGGCATCCAACAGAAAGTTAGAGTGTTGCGAATGCGGAAATGAGAAGCATTGGAGCAAAAACGAAGCATGGAAGATATTTCAGTACAAAAAGAGAGTCTCAAATGAGCAACACATTTTTAATCCTTCAATATGCTAGCTGCAAAAACTACGACAGCAGCACGCCTTGGCAATTAGTACATACCTTGCCACACGACTTTAACTATTAAACTTCATTTCATTTACTCTAGTTTGCTAAAAGTTAATTAATAAAAATCTCGTCAGGCGCACAATGCTGATTAAAAGAGAATGGCCGTTAATCTGAATAATGGCTGGAGTTCGAGACAAAGAGACATAACCAAGGTTAGGAGTTTAATTTTTCATCAGAATGAATAATATTCGGACCCTGACCCTTAAGTGTCCATGAACCTTGTAACCATTTTAGGACGATATTAATGTTTGTACTGGAAACGTTCTTGCCGTGTTTGTCACCCTTTAGAAAGCAAAAGGAGAATTTAGAAAAGGAAGAACAGAGTGGGAGAGTCAAATAAACTTCTTTTAATTCACCTGAGCTTTCACGCAGTGTATGTCATTAAAATATATTAATCTATGACGCGTCTTTGACCCCAATTGCTAAACAACAACAACAACAATAATAATCATAATAATAATAATAATAATAATAATAATAATAATAATAATTGCAAAATGGTGAATGTTATAAAACTACGGAAGAAAACGTTTTAAATGCCTAGGGTATGCCATTGGATATTTTTTACTTTCTCTACTACGTACAGTAAGTAGGGGAAGTATTGTATTCCACCCAAAAATTCGATACCGAGATTTCACTGGAAATATATGTTTTGAGACCCCCTGAATCCAAATAAAGCATTTTTGGAAACATGTCCGTGCGTGTGTCTGTGTGTCTTTGAACAGCATAACTCAGGAACGAACCGTCGGATAAACACCAAACTTGGCATTTAGGCGCAGTATCTTCCAGAAATGCGACACAAAGGTTTTCAAGAAAATCCCCCCACCCCAGACTACCCTTTACATGGAACATTTTTCGAAAATTTTAATTTTCTCAAAAATGGCTCTAACGATTTTAATTAAAATATCATATGTTTAAGATATTTTTATAACAAATAAAATGTATATCTCGAATTTTCTGGGAATGTCGCCAAAAGTATTCTTCATTGTGAACGACTTTTGCATAACTGGTAAACTATAAGAGATAGACTAAATTTTACTACACAACAAATGTAGATCGCATTAAAATACACAATTTATGTCATATACATTTTTTTGTTGAGTGAACCGTTTTCGAGATATTGCTTGTTATTCCCTTAAATTTTCCAATACTTATACTTTTTCTCAAATTCATTATTAATTTGTTTGTCTTGGATATGCAAAGAGTATTAATCTGTGGCAAAGGGAATGGTGCTGCACCTAGGAACCAGCTATTAAGAGATATGTATGTGCTTAAAGGCTACTGTATTTCCAAATTGCCCTTGTAAATATATATTCCCCTTACATCTACAAGAAAATTAGCAATAAGATAGACTCTGCAAATCTTTATCTCGATTAACATGAAGTAGATGGAGAATAAGCGTTTGTAAAAATAGTTTGTACAAGAGTAGAGAAAGTCACGTGAGTGTAACACATCAGATTTTTAGTATACGTACTGAGCAAATAACTGAGTACTGACTGGAAAAGCTGATATATATATATATATGTATATATAGTGCTTACAGTGATCAATAACTGAACATTTTTAAGTTAAACAAAAAGTAAAATAACAAAGAAATATCTCATGCACATTCTAGGAACACGGGACACCTGTATTCTCTTAATATCACCTGTTGTATGAAAAACAATAACAGCTGTATTAGCTGAAGATAAACATATGACACCAGAACAAACTAAAACAATATGATTGTTACATTCACATGACTTTCTTTACCCATTCTTAAACAATTATTGCAAAAGCTTATTCTTCTATCTTGAGGCAGTCTTTTTTGACACTTAAATGATATCAGTCTAATTATATAATATAAAATATAATAACAGCCCTGCTAAAAGCAGTATGTGTATAATATAATATATTAAGTGTATGCAAAAGTCATTTTATTATGTTTATATTATTATGTACATGCATAAAAATGTTATGTGAATGTATTACGTAATTTAGCAATGTAGGAATTGTGAGAATAGAAGCAAGCTGCTTTCCGTAGCAAACAGAATTACAAAGTAAAAGCCGAAAGTTGCTAACAAGAGGTAACCTAGAGGCAACAATAATTAGAATGTTTAATAAAGGCTACTAATAATTCTTGGAACAATAATGTAATATTTAAAACAGTTTATAAATAGCCAACTAAAAACTAGAAAAAGCTTAAGTAAAATAAAAGTATTCTATTGGAGTAGGCTTAGTCAATCAGAGACTTGAAATAGAGGAAATATGCAATTTCAGGCGGCAGACGCTACAAGATTGCGTACCCGATCGGTACGGTAAGTGTTCAATATGAGACATAAAAATTCATTGCGGTGAGAATAATATAAAGTTTACGTGTTAAAAAGTACAATAAAACAATAATCTCACAGCTCTATAGTAGGATATATCAGTGAAGTGTTATTTAATTGTGTGGGATTAATAAAACAAAGTACAATACCTTCATTCTTTAGCCACACCAGCCCTGCTAAGAGACACGTGTTCTCAAAATTACTACTGATGCAGCCGAGGCATACATACATATATAATACACAAATAAACAAAAAATTGTTTCTAAAACGTGGGGCGAAGGCCATCGGAAAAGTGAACGTGGGGCGAAGGCCACCGGAAAGTTTGTATTGTACGTGCGACGAGCACTCCAAGAAACATAGCCCCCACAAAAACGTGGTGTAACTGCTACAACAATTCATCAACTTTAATCTACTTCATGTTAATCAAGATAAACATTTACAAAAAAATACTTTTATTACGTATTTACTTGTGGGTACAAGAGGAATGAGGAAATACAATAGGCTTAAACGACAATAAAATGTTCTAAGAACAAGCCGCTATGAGATAGCTTTGAAATTTTCTTATTTTTGAAAGACCACGAGAAAAAAACGAATAGCGATTTTGCAGTTGGGAAAGCATAAGTATTCGACAATTCAAACCAATAATAAAGGATATCTCAGAAATGGTTAAAGCCATAAAAATTTTATTTGTCATAAATTGATTTAACGAGATCTACATTTTTTGTTTAGTAAGCTTTTGTCTTAACTCTTACGTTTAACAAGTTATAAAAAAATTCATCCAGAATCAGGACGACTTCTGAGCCTGTTCCCAGCAAATTCAAGATAAACATTTCAATTATCATGTAAATATCTTAAAAAATTCTTTTAATTCAAATCGTTAGAACCACTTTTGCGAAAATCTAAAAATAACGAACATATTTTCTTACGAAGGCTAGTTTGGGGTGGGGGATTTACTTGAAAATCTTCGTGTTGCATCCTTGGAGGACACCGAACTTAAATACCAGGCCTGGCATTTAACCAACTTTTCGTTTTAGTATTATGATGTTCACAGACACACACACACGGATCTTTTTCTAAAAATGACCTCAGAACTGAAATGACGGTATTGCATTTCTTCCTCTACTTACTGTAGGTAAGAGTAGAGAAAGTAAAAATAAAATATTAAAGTTCTATAGGTTTTGGTATTTTTATGAGAAATATGGAGACAGTGTTAAGCAATGAATATAACTGCAGATGCATACATTTGGACATTATACGTACTGTAATGTTATAAGAAATGAATTGCGCATTTTAACACAGGCGAAGAAGGGGAGGTTCAGAATAAGACAGACTCAGGCAATTAAAGTTTTCAGAAGCTATAAAAAGCTTTACATGGCTTAGAAATTAGTTACAAACGCTGTATTTGTATGGGAATTTACAAGCATAGGGAGAAATCCTTTTTATAGATGTTTGCAGTGCAGTTTACTCAAATAATTTAAGAAAAATATTTGGGTATCTTTATTTTTTAGTAACATTATTTATAAAACGTGACTTTAATTGAAAATTAATTAATTTCCTAGTTTGTTCCTTTTTATGTCACGCAGCAAATGTAACCCCAGGCTTTTGACCTTCCAGCTCAGTATCCTAGCCGGAAGACATGTTTAGCTTATTTGACGACACTAGGGTGTCTGTGGCCTTTCTGGATCGAATGATATTTTGACAGCAAAGTAGATGAAATTTCAAACCTTAACTTCTCTTTTGTCACGTAATTATTTAATGACGTAAAGGCTTGATATTACTATTCAACGAAATAGGGGGAAAAGTGGTGAATATAAAGATTTAATACCCCTCCCCCAATTCAGGTTGAAATATTTTGTACTTGGTAGGTAATCTACAACCCTCACAAAAATATCTTAAGAGTTATTAATTATAGAAATATAGCGGTTGAGTAATTTCGTGTGTTAGGCTGGACTCAATCATTTTCTCCCTTTATATATTCATTACACATTGATAATGGAGTTGATTATAACTTAAAAAGAAAATGCAGCAACTTTCATAAGGGTTGTTAAAAGGTTCTGACATGATGAAATTTCACCTCACACATCTATAGAACTACAATATACATTACTGTGGCTCTGATATTGAGTTTGCAGGAAACTTCTACAGTGACTATTTGATAAAATGCTAATAAAAACCATATCGCTATAAGCACAGAAAACTAACAACGAAGTTATAAGCACGATCGATTGATTGTCCTTTGTTTCCCCTGTCTTCTGCGTGATTAGCATTCCTTGTTACATCATGGCCATTTATGTGCATTACTCGGAATAAAATGTACGCGGCTTTTGTTTTTCTCTATGAAATAGTAACAACTGTGAGAGGACTGAAAAGTCTAAGTTTTACTCCAGTGCCTTGCAACAGTAGAAGAAATTTTATAAAAAATGCTTGAGTAGCTTATGAGATTGCCCTACACACACACACACACACACACACACACACACACGCACACGCACACACACACCTACACTTTCTCTCTGTACAATTATTATTAATTTAGATTAAACGATAGATTAACAGATTATATTCTTACAACTATTTTATAATTCATTAAATTATACGTTTATGGTCTTTTTTCATCTAAAATAAATTCAGAACAAAACATGTAATGTGAGAATAATGATATATTTGGCATGTTTAGCTCTTAGCCCATACATACGTAGTAAGAAGGCGGACGTAATTTAAAGAGAGGAACCGCTACGAAAACCAGAGGTTTTGTGGTTGATGTCATTTCATCACTTTGCCATAACGGTCCTCGTGTGCAGTGTAGCGTGCAGGTCGCTTTTCACTTACACGGGCGTACGCTGTTGTTATACCATTATTACGAGTGCGGTTGACAACCGGAACAGACACCACGGAGATCTTGGCACGGGCGAACGCCGAGGAATTTCAATCGTTTGCATTTCTTTTATTGTAACGTTTAAGATAAACGTGATTACGGGGGGGGCGTCATATGCACGCGGAAGCCTTCATTATCATCACGTGAGTTTCTGCTTTAAAATGCAGTAGGACAATATTGTTACTGGTACAGAGTGTATCCTCCAGATTAGACACGGTTCTGTTGAATGAATTAAGGACATGTTTAGTGAGGGAAATCAATGCTGTAGATTAGGATGCCACTGGAGGGAATACAGGTTTAACCCTTCCCCGTAAAGTGTCACTGTGTCGTCGTAAAAGACCAACAACCCCCAACTAGAGGTCCCCGGGCGGGTTCGGACGTAATTTAAAAATTGTATGTCTGGTTTGGTTTTGAAAATAAAGATGAAAAAAATGCATTTATCACACACAACGTTCGCATTTTATTTGTCATGTAATTATCTTAAACATTTGGTATTTTATTAAAAAAACCATTAGCGCATTTTTGAGAAAATTAAAAACAACGAAAGTTTTTTTATATGAAGGGAAAATAACGACTAAGAAAGTAATTTATTTCATTTTTGGTCGCGAAGTTACAATGGCTGGAGTAGCACAATTATTGCAGCATGCATCCATCATGGTAGTAATAGTAAATAAATCCTGCTTCGGCCAGTTACGGATAACAGCACCTGCAAACTCCTGCCCCCTCCGTCCACCCACACCCAGGACATCTTACGCAGACTGCAATAATAGAGGCAACATGTGGTCAATAAGGCAGTATGTCGTCAACATACGCTTACCAGATGCGGATTTTAGGACCTCAGGCGACACTATTTTTGTAACTCCTCAATTGGTCCCAAGAATATGAGTACATCCCTGCCTCACAGCAGGGGGAAAATCGTTACTGGAAATCGAACCCGAGTCCCTTCGCAAAGCAGGCAGCAGCCCTTCGTGGACTGATAATGATGATGATAAGAATAATAATATTAATTGTAAAATAGTTCTATTTAAAACAAAATTAGACAATCGGGCCCCACCCGGGTGGTACAGTATAACCTATTCTCGGGCTAAGAATTTCGACGCGTACAGACCTCTACTCCCAACACACGAATGTTGGAGGGAGAAAGGAGGAGAATGACACCGAGTGTTAAAAAATTCATGCCTGCTGTAGAGCTTTATTTTATATGTAGCGTAATAGAGATTGAGGCAGTATTTTTATCACTTAAATGATATCAGTCTAATTATATAATATAAAATATAATAACAGCCCACCTTAAAATCAATATATATAATATAACATAAAATGTATGTAACAGTCATTGTATTGTGTTTATATTATTATGTACATGTATAATAATGTTATGTGAATGTATTAAGTAATTTAACAATGTAGGAGCTGTGAGAATAGAAGCCGAAAGTTGCTAACAATGAGTTAACCTTGAGGCAATAATGAATTGGAAAGTTTAATAATGCTACTAGTAATTCTTGGAAGAATAATGTAATATTTAAAACAGTTTATAAATAGCCAGTCAACAATTATAAAAAGATTAAGTTAAATAAAAGTATTCTAATGGAGTAGAATTAGCCAATCAGCGAATTGAAATAGTGGAAATATACGAATTTAGGCGGTAGAAAGCAGATGCTAGAAGACAGCGCTCCCAGCCGGACGCTATTAGGCAGCGTTCCTGAGCACTTCGATACGGTACAGGTTAAGTGTGAGATATAAAACTTCATTACGGCGAAAATAAAATAAAGTTTACGTATTAAAAAGTGCAATTAATAAATAATCTCACAGCTCTACAGTATGATATATTAGATTAAGTGTTATTTAATCGTGTGAAAGATTAATAAAAAGGAGTGAAGTAAAAATAATAGTTTGTGTAACCCTTCATTCTTTAGCCACACCATTCCTGCTAAGAGATACGTGTTTCTACAAATTACTACTGACGCAGCCGAGGCATACATATAATATTTAGATAAACATTAAACATACAAAGTTGATTTTTAAACGTGAGGGCTAAGGCCACCGGAAAAGTGAACTTGGGAGCGAAGGCCACCGGAAAGTTTGTAATGTGCGTGGTCTAAACAACTTCAAGTTTTGGCTCCCCAACAGTGGAACTACAATACACCTTCTTCCAGATGTATTTCAGAATTTCAGGGCCATATCTTTCTAGAATGAAAATGGGTGTAGCAACATTTTGTTTCCTTGTTACAACATTTTTTTTGCAGCTCTGCTTATACTATATGAT
This sequence comes from Deroplatys truncata, assembly GCA_030765065.1. Lineage (NCBI taxonomy): Eukaryota > Metazoa > Arthropoda > Insecta > Mantodea > Mantidae > Deroplatys > Deroplatys truncata. The sequence goes on from CM060978.1 coordinate 216,560,696, forward strand.
ACCATACAACAGGAAATAAAAATAGCAGAGTATATTTCTGTTCTGGTGTTGGATCTATATGTTGTCATTCCACTTAAAGGCAGAATAGCGTGAACATCATCCGTGTAGGTAAGTAAAGTAATAAGAAGCTAAGAGTGGCAATGAAGCCTTTTCAGAAGTTCGTATAACATGTTTCCATACCCTACATGAGCACAAGTTGCTCCTAAATGTTCGACATATATTTTTGTTAGATACTGCTCAGACTTACATCGATTTATGCGAGTAAATTTGAATGAATGACATCATTACTGAAGAGAATGTTTCTACTTATAGTAATATAATGAGAGATCCAGAAATTATCTTCAGAGAATCTGAAGCTTGAGTTTTGTTTTGATTATTTCACCAATAAAAAGATAAACATTTAATAACATGCCCATAAAAAGCATTTATAGTTATCTTAATAATAATTGTAACAAACAATTACATTTATGACTGTCCAGTCCGACATTTTAATTTTAATTATACCGGATGACATAGATGGTGACACTAATGGGACAAAACAATCGACCACGAGGTGAAAAATGCAGAAGATAAAATTAAAACGGATAAAACTGACAGAATAGCAGCTCTAATTGGCCTCAATCCAAAGCATTTCTATCCCGGATAGAAATAGTCCTCAAAACTTGTATTCCCCTGCCCAGAAAGAAAGATATACAAGACATTGTAGCTATCGACAGCTCCGGCGTGTGTTCGTCTGAAAGGAAAGATAGAGTATTGAGACCTTACTGAATAAACTTATTTCTTAATAATTATGGACTTAGTACCATTCACAGTTAATTGTTTTATATATTGCTATTTATGTTTGTTCGTAGGATTCGATTGTTTTCACTGAATGTATATTATTTCACTGGCGTTTTTAAGGAAATAAATGTTTATTCAAAGCAAAGACCGTTGCATTTAACTAATATCACAATCAAATAGCATTCAAGTTTTTCAGTTGGGGATGGTAGCTAACGTAATATAATAAAGATAGATTGGAGTTTTCTAAGCCAAATCTATTCCCTGCAATACCTACATCGTAACTGGCTAAAACCTTTCTTTTTTCCCTAAACGTATTTTCTACAAACCCTAAAAGATGTAGGAGAGAGGGTCATAAATTTTATGCCTTGTCGAAAGAGCCTACAGTATTTTTAACAAATGCACGTGTAATAATTAACTCCCTCTTAATGTTATTTCTCAAGTACAGTATCGACCCCTTTGATCTATTTATGTAACACCTGTTTTAGAGGCTAGTAAAATATTAGCTTTTTAGCTTTAATTTTTTGTTCCTTTTGCGCTATGTTTGTTCATGCAGACGTGCAACATGCTTTGCCCTTGCTTCTGAATTAAATTTGCTGTAGTAAGTATATGGTATAAAGCATACTGAAACTTATTTGGAATAACATGCATACCTGTCTGTCACAAGGACACCGGGTTAATTAAAGAATCGTTCTACAGTCATTTTGTCATAAAGAATCCAAATGAATATTCTATAGTAATATCAGCCGACTTGGTGAATTGTGACATCAGAACATTTGTATGACTCAAGAGCACAACTACAGAGCAGTTGCTAAGCGTTTCCATTCCCTCACTGATGTACAATTTTTGACCCTAGTCTTTCAAGAATATCGTTCTCAGTGGCTTCGAGAAGAGAGCCATAGGAATGATCGATCAGTTCTGTAGGTATTTCACGTTTCCCCATCCTATTCTAAAGAGCGCTGAAAACTTGAGGCAATGCTTCCTTGTTATTTACAGGAATTAGGCGACAGCCTCTTCTGTTCTCCCACTTTATTCTAGCCCCTTTCTTGGATGCGTCGTGCATCTTTTGCCTTTAGGTTTATAATTATATATGATTCATGGCATTGTCTCTTAGCTTATTCTTCAGACACCTTATTTTCTTTAGCATTTTTATTTACATCAAATACATTTGAATATTCTCGTGTTTATGTGATCTATTTTGTATAATCTTAATCCTTTTCAAAATATCATTTCAGCAGCCGGTTCTTGCTTATGTCCCTTTGTTTTAATACACTGACGCAGACCTTTGACACATCTGTGTTGTTCCTTGCTGTTGCTTCAGGAGACTCAGAGTCCCGGGTTCGATTGTTGGATGGCAGGGATTAGGAATTTGTTTTGGTAGAGCTGAGGTTCTGGTTTTCAGGGGTGGTGACACTGCCTTGATGATATTAATAATACTACCGGCGAAGATTGAGTTATTAATTTTGTTACGTAGATTCCTATCTGGTCGACCCGCCACCTTCGTCGTCGAAACCACTGTTATTATTGTCATCACTTTCGAAGTCGCTACTTATGTGTTCCTCCGAGTAGCCCTCGAATTGCCTAGATTTCACACTATAAACTTTCTGATTATTTTCTTCTTATTTTGTTTCATCAACCGTCCTCGTGGTTAGTTTATACCGGAATGTGTGTTCGGCGTTTCTTTTCTTTTTTCACGCCTTTCGCCAAACTTAGAATGTTCCCCCACCTTTCTTATGTTCAGTTCCGTTTAAGTTCAAGCGTATCATGTGATGTATACGCGATCTTTTGATTGGCTATCAGTTTTGTTTCATGATTTTATTATTGGCTACCCCCACTTGACAACTTTCACGTCTGCTTCTTACAATTTATTTTGAGTTTGAAATCTTCCCACAAATATTCTTAGATCGCAGATAAGACACGTATACTTTCTGACCCTGCTAAGCTTTGAAATCATTGTAAACTACACGTCCGAGCCAAAGTACAAAAGCGAAACTTCCGGTAGACTTGTCGCCGATAGCAGGTAGATACATCTGCTTTCGTTTCGAGGAAAACAAAAATTGTTTTTCTGCCTTTTCAACAAAACCCATTCCTAATGTGAACTTACAGAGCGGGCGCCTTTTTTATTTTATAAATTGATTCTCTTTATACCCTTCAGCACATTTTTGTCGTTATGTTTGATTTCGATCGTATATTATTATTATTATTATTATTATTACTATTTTCCCTCGTGGGTCTCGATAACCGGCTTTAACACGTGACTTTTTATCAGAATGGAACAGACATAATACTATGCAATGTATAATTTTGCTTCACGTGTGTCTTATTCTATAATGTTCTTGTTATTGTTTCACAGAGTCTTTGAAATGCATCATCAACCAAACAATCAGTCAATCAAACAAAATCTTTATTGAAAACTCAGACGCCCCTTTTCCTGAATCCTCCCCATTCCCAATTTTTTCAGTGCCCTTCTTCTCATCCAGTGTCGTGCTAATTTCTTTTCTTCTTTCCGATTAGTTTGTATGTTCTTCTTGCTTTCCTTCCACTCTTTCTAAAGCGAATTCACAATTTATTTTATCTCTCCCTTACATTCGCTCCATTCTTCTCCACATCCACATTTCAAATTATTATGGTAATCTCTCTTCCTTTCATCACAATGTCAAAGCTTCCACTCTATACGATGTCACTCTTCACAAAATGTCTTAGCGTTTTCTCCAAGGGTTCACAGAAAATGGTTCTTTCCCTTTCTAAAGTTTCTCCTTTTCATTGCTTCCTTTTTCTGACAGCAGCTCCTATTTTAGTTATGGTACATTCCAAGTCTCAGAAGGCGTCTTTTGGTTCTATTAGCTCATTTCTAATCCGCAAGTTTATTTTCTTTGCTTCTCTTCTATAAACGATAATCTTGATTTTGTCCTATTCCATACATCTTCCTCACCGGCGTCATTTATCTCTATCAGCATGTATTTCAGGCTCTTTTCTCTCTACTGTTAGAAGTAACAGATGATCAGATAATTTTATACACTTTATTCTCCTTCCTCTTACTGATATCTAGGCTTCGGACACGGTTGCTGTTTCGTTGCACTTTGACTGGAAAACAGTTACGTGCGCACAGGGTTTCACTGAGACCTGAGGGGGTGCCAAGCACTGTCAGTCATTCACTCTAAGCAAGCGATCAGTACATACACAGCCTGTTCTGAAGTTACGAAGTCCGGCCGTTGATAGCTGACAAAACATGCGGAAAACAACCAGTAAGAAGAGTGTCTTACTTGAAAATGAATATGGACGTGAATATTTTGATGTAAGATAGGAAAATATATATTGTAAAGTATGCCACACTGAAATCAAGGGGAGAGAAGGGTTTTTATTGCAAGACACTGTAAATCTAAAAAAATACTTACAAAATATTACATTACTTCCTAGAAATTAGTTAGTGAGGATAAATTATCCACATCAGAAACCATGAACTCATGTAGCCAAACCGAAGCTTACAGGGGTTCATCTGACATGATGGTAAGCACAAATATCCGATTTAATAAGCTGTAAAATTCTGCTTTTAAAACGTTTCTGGAGAAATGTACAGCTATGAAATTTCCTTGTGGGTCTACTTTACGCAAATTTTATTTGTCTTTGTCATAGATGGCAATACCAGAGTTCTTGAAACTTGTCAATTTGACACAACACTGTTCTGCTGCTGAAATAGCACAGCAGAAACTGAAGAATGTTTTAGATAAAAACCCAGGATAAGCAATTATGTGTCGTATTAGGCATTAATAATAATGTTCTATTATAATAATATTCTAAATAATGAAAATGTATGCGTTTCCCAGAGGTGTGTGACCGTCGTCAGTTTCGTTTTGCACTAGTAACATCATGTGATGTGGAACGGAGCTTTTCAAGATATAAACTTTTTTGAGTTTGAGAAGAGGTTTGCTTTTGATACATTCAAAAAATATATTGTAATCCATTGTAATAGTTGTCCAGGCATGTAAATCATACATGTAACTGATTATTTCATCTGCCACAGTTAAGATTTATTATTTTGTTCGTCTTATTTATGCTTTGTAATAAAAGCTTAAGCTTACTACAGAAGTGTATACTTACTTTTGTGCCCACCTATACCTATAGCGTACACAGTACTCGGCACAGCACAAACTCAGTAGCGCACGAGACTACTGCCTCTCTCCTCTCCGCTCGCATGTAAACAAAATGGCAGTATAACAGAAGTTAACTTAACCTAAAGTCATGTCCGAAGCCTACTGATATGCCTTCGTTCTAAAATCAGATATTCTAGTAGATATTGAAAATGAATGGACGTAAATGCGTATTCCTGTCTTGTATGGAACTTCCCTCTAATATATTTTCTCTCTCTTGAATACAATTAGTACTTTCATTCAGAATTACCAGAAATGTCTTACAATCTATTTTCTCAAATCTGTTTTCTATATCTACAGGTTCCGTTTTACATTTTCCTAAGTAACGTTTCGGAATTTTTGTAACATTCCAATTGCATCCTTTATTCCTTTTGCGTTTCCAATGTCAAAGTGCTTTGTAGCTTCGGCGCTCCGCCAAGGCTGAGGGTCGCGGGTTTGAGTCCCGCCATGGGCATGGGTGTTTGCGTGTGTGTGTCATTGCGGCAATAAGCGGTAATGAAAAACAGTAAAAACAGAGTAATGATAAAATGGGTAAACAAGGGAACTTTAAAGAAAGGAAAAAAGAGTTCTCTACTCCGTCTTCCTTTAAACCTTACGGACGATATGCGTAGATGCTCTTCATTCGCTGTTTATCCTCATCTTATGTAGGACTTACATCCCCCAGGAGTTACAGGCGGATGCCTGGGGTCAGAGGCCCGTCGAGGAGCAGACAGGAGAACCAGGATGGGTGATGCGGGATGAAGGAAGTAGGTGAAACAAAATGAAGGCGAAGTGGATGAAAGGAAAGGTGATGATGGAGCAGTTGGAGGAAACCGGAGAACCCGGAGAAAACCCGCCCAGACGCCGCTTCGTCCACCACCAATCCCACATGCGGGGGGATCCCCTGGGATTGAACCCGGGCCGCCTCGGTGAGAGGCGAGCGGTCTAACCACTCGGCCACGGCGCCGCCCTGTAGATGCTCTTCGTGTGGTCTAACTAGACTTCCGGTTTATCAACAGTAGATAGGTGGTTCATGAACTGTGATACTTAGAGGTTTAAACGCGAGTTTAAGTTTATTCGCGCTAAAGGTTTGATGTAGGTGACCTCTACAAAATGGCCAGCTTTCCAGCTTTGCAAGTGACTTTTGTATATCGAATGATTGAAACAATATAACGGAGACACATATACCAAAACTGAAAATAAAGTATTACGGCATGCATATTAGAGGCTTGTACGCACCTCCATGAGCCTCCAGGAAATGCTACATCCCAGCCTGTTATACGAATGAACGTAACCCCAGTTACTCAATCCCTAGTAGCATTTCTACCGGGTGTCCCAGAGCCGTTTTACTCTAAAGCTATAAGATACTTGTTGTTCGCAAAAACAATTTGATAACCAAAATCTATGAAATGAATGGAATGGTGGACAAACCGGAAGTAGAGGTACTCGTGGTCAACTTTTAAATGGGAACATGACTTGTTTAAGGTATCGTTGGATAGTACTTTTAAAATGAAACAACTTTTACGAAAGCCATCTTCTAATGTTTACTCACAAATGAACGATGGACTTCCTCGTCAACATTTTGCAACAGTTGCTTGATGGTATTGCTCTGTCTGTATGGTTACCTATGTGGCTTCAATACGATGGCTGTTTGGCGAGTACTTGACCAATTGTTTCTTGGACGGTGGATTGGACGAGGAGGACAGTACGTTACCTATCTCCTGAAACTTTGAAATTTTAAAATGAAACAAGTCTTACCCAAACTGTTTTCTATCTTCTAATGTTTACTCACAAATCAAAGACAAAATTAAACAAATTAATGAAATCTGAGAAATGCTGTACGTACCGATGGTAATGATTGTGAACTCTCACTCTAAATGTTCAAAATGTCCACCACATTATGCTACACAACGCTGTGATCTACTTTTATCATCATTGATGGCAGCCGTGCGTCTCCCAGCGTCACTACTGAGAGACGCACAGGCTGCTCGAATTCTTTCATATCTTGCATAGTTGTAGGACGCACCTGGTAGACAATGTCTTTAATTCTCTCCCATAAGAAGCTGTTTGGTGTTAAGTCAGGAGATCGGTCGGCCAACGTACTGGTCCTCCTCGTCCAATCGACCGTCCAGGAAACAACTAGTCAAGAATAGTTATAGAGAAAATCGGCTGATACTAGTGCTCTGGGACACCCGGTATACAATGCAACAAAATGGCCTCAGGTGTATTAACTTATGGTCAGATGTGACAATAAGTTATACTACAATAATACAAACATTTTCAGAAAGCGTGGTCAATGCTTGCATTTTATGTCTTCTTGTTGGTGAAGGAATTAACCGGAATTAATTTATGCTTATCCTTGGCGTAAAATATGCGGAATTTTGCACAATACTGCAACGATTTATGTTACGTGCTCCACAAGGCTAAAAAAGTTGTTTTTCATGCCTGTGTTGTTAGATATGCTTTTAGAAGTATGTTGCTATACTTCTGTGCTCTAGTTGGCGATTCGTACTACCCATAGACATTGCTTGTACTGATTCAAAAAGAAAGAGAGAAATAAAGGGAAGAAGGAAGGGGAAAAAAAACGAAAGAAAAAGGGAGTAGCACTGCAGCTTTGTGCCTGTGTATCGGGCTAAAAAGGTTTGAAAATGATCTGTAACTTGGATCTGGAGTAATGTACGATTACCATATGTTTAGACTCGCATTAGAGCAACCTATCTTAGAAGGCAGAAAGGTCAGATTAATATGTAAATATAACCACTAGCACTCTATTCAGATTCGTATTAGAATCTCTTGATAGATATCAGATCAATAGACCTGAAATCATTGAATTTCTTGGTATTGTTATTATTTTGCGATTGGCAGTACCATGATGTCCTCAGACTATTCCCCATTCTCAACAATTGTACTGCAAAACGACAGAATTTTTCTCTGTCCTTCACCGAGTCGTTAGCAATAGCTATACTCGCTATGGCTATACTTTACCGCAACCTAGTGCATAGCTGAAGCAGGAAACCCGTTCTAGGCACGTTTCCTTTAATAGAAATCTTGATTGGAACGGGATATTTTCACGGTGCCTCGGGAAGGAAACCTAAAAGAAAACTGATTCTCCACTGATCAAGGAGAACGAGCAATCTGAACGGATATAAATATAAATGAAAAAGGCGCATCTGAAACAGGAGAACCACTAACAAACATATTTTCTACCAACTTTTGCAGAAAAAAGCTATTGCATCTATATAAATGTACTTACTAGATTTTTATTTGCTTTTTCAGTTTGAGGCATTTTACAATACTGCTGCCTAATTGACCTAAACGAACTGAAAATAAAACCAGCAAATTAATCACATATATAGCAAATAATAAAGTTACCTTGTGGTCATCTAAGAGTGAGATGTGTGGCTGAGGAGACTAGCAATACATTTGTTAGTATACGAATCAATGTTTAATTTTATATTCCATATACAGGGTGCGCCATTTAAGCTAAAACTTTACAGTATCTCCAAACTAAGGGTTGTAGAAAGACATTTCTTGAATAAAAGTTGCTTGATATTATGGGGGAAAGTAAATGCCATTAATCGTATTTTATTTGGAGGACGTTGTGATGGAATTTAAATTGACCCTAATTGTATGTTCCCATTTAAAAAAATTAAATTGACTCTAAAATGGCCATCATAACGTTCTCCAAACAAAACACGACTAATGGCATTTACTTCCCTTCATAATATCAAGCAACTTTAATTAAAGGCATTTCTTTCTGCAACTCTTAGTTTTGGAGATATTGTACAGTCTCAACTTAAATGGTCCACCCTGTATTTCGACGTCCATAATAATGTGCAGCCTCAAACAATTAGTTTAACTTGCTCTTTATATAGGCTCATTAACCAAAAATGTTTGGATATTATTTATCCCTGAGACGTTTTACTAAATTAATTATTCAAAAACAATCTAACTGATAAATATGTCAGTTTTTATTTTGTCGATAAATATATTAATCAAAATAATTTGGAGAATTTGCTTCTTATTTTTCTTAAGTTCATTGTATGCTGGAAATACGCTTTCAGCAACGTGTATAAAGTAGTTAAGGACGCTTGTGTTGTTGCTTTATAACATTTTTCATTTCACAAACTTTATTATAGAAACCATGAAGTCATTCTGCGGTCTTCAAATGCTGGTGATTCTCTCCACAGAGAACAGAAAACTTCTATTTACAGCTACTCATTAATGTTTACTAGTTAACCTTTAAGAAAACATACAGCGAATGGGATTAACTGTAGGAATAACCTAAATATGGAGAAGGTGTGTGGCGTACAGAGGAAGGAGAAATGATGCTTTTGTCATTGAATGTGAGGAGTATCAGGGTGGGGGAATAGTGATAGTAATGTTAGGGAATTAGTACAGCTGTTCTTTGATTCAGTAAATCCTTTTCCGAGAGCTGACTTCTCAATATACGCAAGGCAAGCACTTATACACAGATGAATAAAAAATGGATCACGAATGCCGACATTGTGGCGTATTAATAATTCGGGGGTTTCATTGTCATTACCAGACATATTGTTGTTGCACTTTGATGTTGACTGGGATGACGTTCTGGTTGCTTTGCCAGCCACGAGTGGTGAGGATATAGCGTCTGTCTTGCTGAGTATTCCGTGAGAAGTGGATCGGTGAGCATCTTCCCTCACCTTTAATATTTAATAATGTAGGAACCCCAAACGGTTGGGAAATAAATCCGGGAAGGTGTAATTAGATTTGTGTTATGGATTTTGTACGGTGAAGAACCCACGCCTTCCTCTTAACCTCCACACCACGTTTCGGTCCTCCACGCCCAAGTGAGTATACATCCCCTCATTGTGCAAGCTGGGTACTAAAAATTAATTTAATTTTTCATGTGTACCTTTAGGCCTCTACCCAGCATGTAACAATACAGACTGCATAGCTTCCCATCGCGTCTCTGACAAGTTATCGATCTTCCCCTGAGAACTACTGGCTCTCAGGGAAGCACTATCATAAGAGGGCGGATCGAAAAGTGACGCACAATATTTTTTTTACAAAAAAGTTTAATAATTAAAACAACAAAAATCACAAATGAACTTACACCTTTTACCCACTTTTCGACATAGCCACCAAGTTTCTCAACACAGTTCTCCCATCGTGATACCAGTTTCAATATGCCCTGTTCGTATAAATCCGTTTCCTTGGAGTATATCCATCTGCGGACTGCTGATTTCACTTCCACATCTGTTGTAAAGCGTTGGCCGGCCAGGAATTTCTTCATGGGACCAAACAGACGAAAGTCCGACGGTACAAGGTCCGGACTGTATGGTGGATGCTGGAGCACCTCCCAACCAAATTTGGTGATTTTCTGACGAACAGCAGCAGCAACATGGGGGTGAGCATTCTCATGAAGAATTTTTACATCGTCAGCATTCATGTTGTGGCGTTTGTCACGAAGGGCACGACGCAACTTCACCAAAGTTTTCATGTAGGCTACATCATTCACAGTGGCTCCGTGTTCAGCAAAGTCCACCAATACAACACCATGCATATCCCAGAACACCTTCACAAGCACTTTCCTAACAGATTGAGTCACTTTGAATTTTTTCTTCACGGGGAACCAGCATGTTTCTACCCCATACTTGCCTTCTTCGTTTCGGACGTGTAATGGTATGCCCACGACTCATCACCAGTGACGATTCCTTTCACAAAGTCATGCCCTTCTGCGGTGTACCGCGTTAGGTGATACAAGCTCGTCATCATTCGCTGACCTTGTGGTTATCTGTCAGTTTCTTAGGCACCCAGCGAGTACTAACGTTACGAAATTTCAACGTGTCAGAACAATATCGTACACTGCACCATTGGAAATGTTGAACTGTTGCGATAAGGTTCGCAGTTGTTCAAACCAGTCGTTCAAAATTGCCGCCTCAATGCCTCTGACATTTTGCAGGGTTGCAGCTGTTACCGGCCTCTTGAAGCGTGGCGAATCACTAAGGTTCACACGGCCCTCTAGGAAGAATGCACACCACCCGGAGACATTGCTACGGTCCATACAATCATCCCCATATACGCCACGCATGTTCCTGTGAATATCACTCAGTTTATGCTTTTGGCCCACAAATATCGAACCACACCTCTCTGCTCTTCACACGTGGACGACAGTAACATGCGCCTCATCTTTGTTGCGTAGTTCACGCTTCTCTCGCTAGTGCTGCACATGAAACAAAAAATACTCTGTAGTGAAAACTTCAAACTATATCTGTGTGAAATTGCAAAATTCCAGCTGCAATACCAAGGCAGAAAAAAATATTGTATGCTACTTTTCGATCCGCCCTCGTATACATTATGACATCCGATAACAAATTCTATGTCATTTTTACTGATTCCAAAAGCTCCCTTAAAGCAATATTAAATCGATTCACGCATCTCCCTCTAGTTTGGTACTTATCGCCTGTTCCATTCTAGTTTTGCTAAGGGCTACCCATGTAGTTCTCGCCTGGATCATATCACATGTTGGCATAGCCGGAAATAAATTAGCGGATTCCATGGCTAAAAGAGCTTTTCTTCAAAACTCCGTTGATTATTCCACGAAAATTCCTCACCAGGATTTAACATCACATCTCAAGGGAACTCCACGCAACAATTGGAAGCTTCAATGATTTCTTTTTCCGACAACAAACTTTACATACTTAGGAATAACGAAATTAACATTACAATACCGTGTATCGCCAAGATTAAATCATAGCAACAAGGATTCGCATAGGCCACTCAAGACTTACTCATGTTCATCTTATAACTAAACATGAAGCACCGAAATGTCCCTTCTGCTCTGCTACCTTGACAATAGAACATATAGTCACAAAATGCCAACAAATCGACCTCAAGTGGAAAAGATATGGAATTCCCGTCGAACTCCATAACGCAATCGGAAGCCCGTCAACTTATTTCAAGTTGAAGATCTTCCTCAGTGACTTTGGAATACCAAACAAACTGTAAATCACTCCCATCATATGCCACATTAACCATTAAATACCACTTGATATAGTTACTGCCCAACTGATCAATTGTATTGTCACTCATCACATTATTACTATGTAATTCACTCAATGTTATTCTCAATGTATCCAAAACATAATTACACTATGTGATCAAAAGTATCCGGACACCCCCACAAACATGCGTTTTACATCTTAGGTGCATTGTGCTGCCACCTACTGTCTGGAACTCATTATCCGCGATCTCAGTAGTCATTAGACATCGTGAAACAGCAGAATGGGACGCTCGGTGGGTGGAATACAATACTTCCCCTACTTACTATACGCAGTAGAGAAAGTAAAAATGCTAATATTACACCGCGCATACACCGTCATAAAAATACATGGGACGAAGCAGCCGATCGCACGGCAACGGATTTGAACTCCCTGGGTTTATTTATCTGAAATCCAGTACATTTAGCATTAAGATAATATAGGTTCCCCAATGCTGTATTAAGGCAAGTACTACTTCTTCACTGATCTTTCAGATGTGTCACTTTTTGTAGATTTGTTCCACTAACACTCCAATTACCTTTCTTGGTTGTTATTCTGCACCGATAGATAAATAATTACTACTGAAACGAATATCTTCTTGCTTGTAATTCCAACAACCAATCGTTTCTTTCATTATGTTATGCCTTATAAAAGACTCTAATATCTTATCTTTTGTACGTGAAATGTTTTCAATGAAATGATGACTCAAAACTCAGTTTCACTTGAAAAGATAAATAGAAATCAACAATATTACTGCCAATATTCTGTCGTTTTTCTAACGCGTGTGTAGCTTGGTTTTATTTTACAAATTATTATATGAATTAAAATTAATATTTTATAACATAACAGCGCATAAAACAACTTGAAGTTGCTTTTTATGATTTCCTTAAAACAACATTGCACCAAAATGGTTTCATGGATGCATTTGAACCGCAAAAGTGAATATAGAAACCCAATAGGAGTCGTAGAATTGTAAACGACGAAACAGACGAGATGGATAGAGGATCGATCAGCAAGGACCATCCCCTCCAGTTGAACCTAAGTGGCTTTCAAAAGACAAACAGGTGATAACTGACCGGAAGAGAATGTATTGTAAGAGGGTAGGTAAGAGATGAAGGAGAGGGAAAGGAGAAAGATATAATCAAGGGTAAGGAGCAAGTTGGTCGATAAATTGCTTAAATTTTATATTTTTCTCCGAAAGTAAGATTTTGCCCCCTCAAGAGACAGCCCAACAGGTTACTAAGGCATTATTTAGCACATATTAAAGCAGTTTGAAACAAATCGGTCACCGGGTACTGAAGTAAATAATTTAGTCCAATCATAAATAATGTCTCACTTATGCATTTAGGCTACACCCTTGAAGGGGTATTAACGAGTTATGCTATCTTCTAATATCCCTGCCCTTTCAATGAGAGAACTGTACGAACAAGGACATTTTTCCACAATATACTCTCGAACGTAGCAGACGGTTACGATAATTAATAAGCTTTTCGTCTATTGCTCATTTATGTGACATTGATAACATCTTTGTTAAAGTTGAAAATGGTAGGCTGTCGGTTCGTTCTATTGCAAGGTTATTCTACGAGGGCTGATCAACAAAGACTGAGACTGATTTTTTTTCACAGATGTTTATTACTCCAATTCAATGTTTACGTGATCTTTTTCAAACTAGTCCCCTCCTACATCAATGCACTTTTTATACCGTCTCTGCCAGTTCTTGAACACGTGCTGCAGACTATTCTTTGTCAGGTTCTTGAGAATCGCCTTACTTTTCTTGAGCACTGCTTCAGAGTTCTCAAATCGAATACCCCTAAGCTTTGCCTTTAGTGATGGGAATAAAAAAAAAGTCACAGGGTGCAAGATCAGGGCTATAAGGTGGATGTGGTACACAGGTAATGTTGAATCGAGCCAGAAACTGCATGACTTGATTTGCGACGTGAGGCCGTGCATTGTCATGATGAAGTCGCCACCCAATTCTGAGAAAGCTCTGGTCGTTTCTTTGCAATGTGCTTCCTCAGTGTAGCCGATACTGACGTGTAGTATGCTGCTGTAACAGTAGTGTGAGGGGGAATTGCATGCTGGTAAATCATTCCATTACAGTCAAAAAATGTGATCACCATCACTTTCCCTGCAGATGGAACAACTTTTGCCTTTTTTGGTGTTGGAGAACCTGGCGATTTCCACACTGTGCTGGCTTGTTTTCCTTCAGGATCATAATGATGCAGCCATGACTCATCACCGGTGATAATCGATTTAAAAAATGCATCACCTCCATTGTCTGGTATGCGAAATACACGTCGGGTCTACAAAATAGAGCATTACTACCAACCTACCAATACGAGAGTGCTGCCGCCTACCAACATTATACATAAAAACCCGCTCTTTTCAAATATTTATCTTACAGATACGAAACTATGACGGAAGCTACAGAAAAAAATCAGTCTCAGTCTTTGTTGATCAGCCCTCGTATTACATAAACTGTTATTTAAAAGGATTTTTACCAACACAAACTCCAGAAGGAAAGCGGGAAGTGTAAGATCACGTGCGGTATTTGTAGCGGAAAATGTGGAAGAAAGACGATTAGCAGACAATGAAGAGAATGCACCAGGAAGAAATTTCCGTGCGCAACAAAGAGCGATTAGTTGCAGTTCATTCAGTTCAGTATAGAACCTCTGAGATTTCAAAAATGCAGGATTGTACTTACGCCTCTATGACAGGCCCACTACTTCCGTCATAGAAAAAATCTGATGTGTTACACTCACATGACTTTCTCTACTCTTGTACAAACTATTTTTACAAACGCTTATTCTCCATATCCTTCATGTTAATGGAGATATCGAGATGTCAATCTTATTGGTAATTTTCTTGTAGATGCAAGGGGAATATGGTAGGTTTTAAGCGATAGTCAAGTATTTTAACGCTGGTTGCTATGTGGCGCATTCCATTCTCTTTGCATGTCCAGGACATAAAAAAATGAATAACGAATTTGAGAAAAAGTATAAGTATTGGAAAATTTAAGGGAATAACAAGCAATATCTCGCAAACGGTTCACTCAACAAAAGAAATGTATATGACATAAATTATGTATTTTAACGCGATCTACATTTTTTGTGTAGTAAAATTTTGTCTATCTCTTATGGTTTACCAGTTATGAAAAAGTCGTTCATAACGAAGAATACTTTTGGAGACATTCGCAGAAAATTCGAGATATACATTTTATTTGTCATGACAATATCTTAAACATATGATATTTTAATCAAAATCGCTAGAGCCGTTTTTGAGAAAATTAAAATTTTCGAAAAATGTTCCATGTAAAGGGTAGTCTGGGGTGGGGGGATTTTCTTGAAAACCTTCGTGTCGCATCTCTGAAAGATACTGAACCTAAATACCAAGTTTGGTGTTTATTCGACTCTTCGTTTTTGAGTTATGCTGTTCACAGACACACAGACACACAGACACACAGACGGACATGTTTCCAAAAATGCTTTTTTTGGATTCAGTGAGTCTCAAAACATGTATTTCCGGTGAAATCTCGGTATCGAAATTTTGGGTGGAATACAATACTTCCCCTACTTACTATACGTAGTAGAGAAAGTAAAAAAATTCGAGTTGTTGCATTCATATGACTTTCTCTACTCATTCTTCTACCTACGAACTATTCTTACAAAAGCTTATTTTCCTATCTACTCCATTTTAATCAAAATGCAGCCTTCTGGAAATAGCTGCGTTACATATTTTGTCATAGATACAAAGGGAATAGCGATAGTTAAATGTTTTAGAAATGGACGCTATACGCTGGCCTTATACCTCTATCCTTTCCATGGCATCGCGAGAAACAAATGAAAATCGACAGGACTTTAAAAGAATGGCTACGTGTTGAACATATGGAACAATTAATAACGGATATCTTGAAGACAACCTTATACCACAAAGAACTTATTTGAAATAAACAGTGTTTTAAATGGATCTACATTTTTGTGTAGTACGTTTTCGTCTATGGCTTGACGCAGTATTTTTAACACTTAAATGATTTTAGTCAAATTATATAATAAGTAAATTCAATAACAGCCCGCCTTGAAGCAATATGTGTATGTAATAATTTGTAAAATGTGTGTAACAGTCATTGCGTATGCTTATATTATTGTATACATGTTCGCTAATGTTATATGAATGTATTACGTAATTTAATGATGTAGGAGCTGTGAGAATAATACGTTAATACTTGTGATTCTTGGAGTAACAAAAATGTAATTTGAGACAGTTTAAAAATAGCCAATCAACCACTAGAAAAAGCTTTAGTTAAACGCAGGTATTCTATTGGAGTAAAAATAGCGAATCAGAGACTTGAAATACAGAAATATACAAGTTTACACGGTTGAAATCTAGTCAGTTGCCTGCAGACTGTACTCATAACTGGATGTGTTTCTTGTGCGTCCTCGAAAGATATTTAATACGTATTCGTGTAAAACGAAAATAAGTTACGTATTAAAAAGTGCAAGTATTAAATAAAAGAATATCACAATTCTCGAAATCAGAGAAGGGCTATTTAATTTGTGTCAAGGATTAATAAAAAGGAGTGAATTAAAACTTAAAATCTGTGTAAGCCTACATTCTTGTGCATCACGCCCTGCCAAGATATCCATGTCTCTAAAAACATATACTGACGCAACCGAAGCAAACATAAATATTAAATATTTAAAGAAACACTCAAATTACAAAGATAAAATATTTTTAAACTTGGGGCAAGCTGGTGCAAATAACGTAACAAACCATCTTCTTCAAATTGGCGCCTAAACGTGGGGCAGACAATAAAGAAAATAACAACTTCAGGCTTAACGCTTACCAGTTATGCAAGATTATACAAAATTCCTTCTGAATGAAAAGGACTTCACAGGCTATTCCCTGAAAATTCAAGATATACCTTTTATTTGTCATGCAAATATATCAAATATGTGGTATTTTAAACAAAATTATTAGAGCCAATTTTTAGAAAATAAAAAATTTCGAAAAAGTTTCCATGTAAAAGGTAGTTTAGGGTAGGGATATTTTCTTGAAAACCTTAGTGTCGCATCTTTGGAAGGTACTGAACTTAAATACCAAGTTTGGGCTTGTCTTTTTTTCAGGGCAGTATTTCTGGTAAAATCTCGGTATCAAATGTTTGGTGGATTGCAATACCTTCTCTACATACTGTGTTCGTAGTAGACAAAATAAAAACGTCTGGTGTGTAACACTCGTATTTATAATTGCAGTATTCTTTATATATATTTTCTTTATATATAGCACTATTCCTGTAATTTATTCTTTTTGCTGCTTGACTGATACCACCATAAATGTTTATCCAGAAATGGTTATAACTTAGGCAATCCAACTAGGCTAGAAGTATGATTTGAAAACAAAATTCAACTGTTTACATCACAACTCAATTACGATATCACAATTATTCCGGGAATTTTAAACATTTTATCGCAATTTAAATGAGGCCATTGTGTGGAAGATAATTTTAGTACTTTCAGCAGTTAATACTTTTTCTGCTTATATTTGCTCTAACAAATTATATAAATACAATTTAGTCTGCCAAAGTAACTGGCAAATATAAATATAAATGAAACACATTTATTCCGCGTATTATGATTATTTAGGTATATGAAAAGCTGACTTATGTATACCTATTATTACTAACAAAACTTTGTTAGTTTATTTCACACACAGCTAAAATATGTACCTTTCCATCTGACACTGACACATATAAAATTTAAATAAATGAATGCATGATCTTGGAATTATTTTAGCTTAGAGTTAATATATGCAATTATTTACTTTCGAATTTAGATTTAAAACTTTTGTAAAATAGTTTAACCATAGTTAGGTCAATGTGTGAAAGAGAACAGCCATAGCATAATCAGAATACATAATCATAGGGTGCAAAGTGAGTAAAGTACAAACTAAATGAGTGAAACCACAGTTTTATTCATGTCTTCTTTGATTTCCTACCTGCATTTCTTTAATACGTGCGTACTTCGTATACCTTTCTGTATGAAATTTATAGATATTAAATACTATAAACTAATGACGTGGCTATTCAGAACAGGATCATGTAGAGTAGGAAAAAAACTGGGAGACCAATGAGTGCCCGTAAATTATGTATAATATAGACAAAAGTCACTTCCATTTGTGAAAATTGCAACAAGAAGAAAGAATTTCACGAAAAACTCCAAACTTGGTGGAAATATAGAAGAGTGTGCAAGCAATAAGTGATTAGGTTTGCAGAGAAATGGGGTCTACGTAGGCCGAGCAGAGCCGTCTCGTGTCGGTCCGACAAGGTCAGTGTTGCGCCCAGTGTAGTCAGTGCAGAGCTGTCAAACAAGGTGGAAACAATAAAATGTGTGTGCCAGTATGCCTCATCGACGTCAAAGGGAGCTATATTGGCATGTGAGTTCAAACGGGGCAGAATGATCGGTCTCAGGGAAGCAGGTTTGTCATACCGTGCCATTTCGGCTCGTACAGAACGTGCTGCTACGACAGTGATGCGTGTGTGGAAACAGTGGATAGATGAAGATCGTACGCAGCGAAGAACGGGTACATGACCACAGCACGGGATGACCGTCATCTTGTCCGCGTAGCCATAACGGACCGTACAGCTTCATCCACAGTGTTGGCTCGACGCTGGAGCACTGCAATAGGTGTGAACTTGTCTGCATCAACGGTTCGTCGCCTCTGTTGCAGATTGGACTGGTTCGGCTTCCATTGTCCAGAAACCACAAGCTCCTCCGACTGCAATGGGCACGTGAACACCGTCACTGGAGTCTTGAGTGGCAAAATGTAGTGTTTTTGGAGAGTCCCGCTTCAACGTGTGCTACAGTGATGGCCGCATACGTGTCCGGCGGTACCGTGGTGAGCGCAACCTGGAGGGCTGCATTGTTCAGCGGCATAGCGGACAAACACCAGGTGTGATGGTTTGGGGCGCCATTGGTTACAACAACCTATCTCGCCTCCTACAAATTGAGGGCACTTTGGACAGTAACCGGTATCTAACGGTGGTTGTAGAGCCTGAGGTACTCCCCCTGCTTCAGGCATCTCCACAGGCCACATTTCAACAGGACAATCCTCGGCCACATATTGCGAGAATGTATAAGCCTTCTTCGAAGAGCGACGGGTACCATTGCTTCCCTGGCCTGCACGTTCGCCTGACATGTCGCCCATCGAACATGTCTGTGATATGGTTGGTCGGCACCTGGTGCGTCACGGTGCTCCAGTAACAAGTTTCGGATTTGTGGGCTCAAATGCAAACTGCATGGAGGGAAATCCCTCAGGAACGTATTCAGAAGCTTTTTGATTCAATGCCACGGCGTATAGCAGCTCTAATTGCAGCGCATAGAGGCCACACCAAATACTGAATATTAGGGGTCCAAGGTCATGTATAGATTTGAAAAGTTTATCATTTGTTACTTGTCACGTACCTAACCTGTGGTATTAAATTCATAGAATTAATGCGTTTCCTTCTTGGAGTTGCAATTTTCACAAACGACAGTGTATTTCTATAGTTACATAGTTTAAATTCCAATCACGATCCGAAACAGCTAGTCTATTTTGAAGCAAACCCTGCTAAGGCACCATGATTAAATACAAAATGTAATATTTATTTGTTCACACGGCTCCCCAATGGGATTAAGACCTTTTGCTTACATTTGCTATAAAATAAAATTTATAAGTCTAAAATCCTAAACCAAAAATATAACCACTGTTTAAATTCGTACATTTTAAAGAGATTGATGGTTGCAGGCTTAATTACTGCACGTCTAGAACAGCAGTTTTATATTTCAAATTTCACCGAATTTCTAACACTGCTCATAAGAATACCAACGTTTTTATTAACTATTTTAAAACATTGTACTTATTATTTTATGAATGGCAGTGCTGAAGCTGCCCAATACTTGCTATATTTTATATTGAAGATGCTCATTGTTTCTTTGGGGTTATTTTTGTTTCACTTTTTCCAGGCTATGTAGGTCTCTCTTATATAAGGACTTTTTTGTATTTACGGCTGAAATAAAATGTATAAGAGGTATTGTCGGTGATTATTTACCAAATAAGTCTACCATTCTGGAAGGTTTTCTTCTCATCGAAACATTTCACTGTGTATAGAGTTGCGGCATCGTCTTGCTGATAAGAGATGAAATCACGCTCCTTGCTGGTTAACTGCAAAACAATTGTGTTCAACTTGACCATCAGACTGATTTAATGCATATAAATTGTAATAAACTGTTCCAGCTTGTGTGCGCGCCAGTGAGAGTACTCACGCCTCACAGGAGTCTGCCTGCAGCATGCGATACAGCTCGGCACTGGAGCAAGCTGTGATCACGGCTGAATAAACTGTTGTATAATGACGCTGTACGTTCCATTTCCTCATTAAATTCAGCATCTTTTGATGTAGAAGACACTGCGGGAGTTCATCCTTTTCGGTAAACAGAAACTGTCGCTCCCACGAAATAATCAACGGGCCTCCCCGGCTTGATGTTGTGATATATGTTATAAAAACTACACAACCTCAAGATTGGCAGGAAGTGCAAGCACTTGTGCAATGACCTTCACCCAGTGACTTTAGGGTATCACGCCCCCCCCTCCGGCCGGCTACGAGCACTGTTGCTGCGTATGCGCGAGTAGTTTGACTCAGCCGAGCAGAGTGGAACAGGCTGTGTTCATTTCCGTACAGAAAGTATTGTATTCCACACAAAATTTCTATATTAAAATTTCACCGGAAGTACATGTTTCGAAGTCCCATGAGTAAAAAAGCACGCGCATATGTGTGTGTGTGTGTGTGTGTGCATATGTCTGTGAACAACATAACTCAAAAACGAAGTCGGATAAATACTTGGATCTTCCAAAGATGCGACATGAATATTTTCAGGAAATTTCCTCTACCCCTAGCTATCCTTTACATGGGAAATTTTTATTTTGTCAAAAATTGCTCTAACAATTTTGATTAAACTACCATATGTTTAAGATATTTTCATCACGAATGAAATATATACGTACCTTGAATTTTTTAGGAATAGGCTGTCCTCTTCATTCTGAATAACTTTTTTAGAATTACTAAACCGTAAGAGATAAACAATTTTACTATACAAAAATGTAGATCTCGTTAAAGTACATCATTTATGTACATCATTAACCATTTCCGAGATATTTCTTGTTATTGATTTGAATTTTCAAATACTTACACTTTTCTCACATGGAAAGTAGTTATTCGTTTTCTTTTTCTCGTGTTCATGCAACGAGCATAGAGTTTCAAAGCCATCACATAGCGATGGCTTTGACAATTGCTTTAGTCTAATGTATTCCCCTTGTGCCCACAACGAAATCTGGAATTAAACCATTTGTGTAAATTTTTATCTCGATTAACATGAAGCAAAAGTCCCAATCTGGTATACTGATGGTTCTAAAACCAAATGAGGAACGGGGGCTGGGCCTTATGGTAATGGCACCAAGATTTCTTATAGTCTGGGAACCTTAGCTACAGTTTTCCAGGCTGAGGTTTATGCAATCCTAGCCAGTGTCATGGAAAGCATTAAAAGGAGATATAAAGATAGAAGTGTTCTTATCCTCTCAGACAACCAAGCTGCTCTTAAAGCACTTGAATCACCATCAATAAAATCAAAGTTCGTCTCAGAATGCCGGGAATCCTTAATGGCACTGGCTGAAC
Source organism: Deroplatys truncata (assembly GCA_030765065.1). Taxonomy (NCBI): domain Eukaryota; kingdom Metazoa; phylum Arthropoda; class Insecta; order Mantodea; family Mantidae; genus Deroplatys; species Deroplatys truncata. Next base: position 216,582,322 of record CM060978.1, read on the forward strand.
ACAATAAGGTTCAACTTATGTGGGTGCCAGGACACACAGGTATACCAGGCAATGAGAAAGCAGATGAAGCAACCAAGATTGGCAGCGAAATCCCATTTTTGGGTCCGGAGCCTGTACTGGGGGTGTCCTACAGACCAGTGAAACAGGCTATTAAGTGCTGGGCTCAAGCAGAACACAAGAACTACTGGAACTCCATTGAGGGTTGCAAACATTCCAAGTTGTTTATTAGAGACCTGGATAACAGCCGGACAAAGTACCTGCGCGGTCTTAGTAGAAGAAGACTTGCATGGGCAACAGGATTCATTACAGGACACTGTGCCCTAAAGTTTAATCTATACAGAATGGGATTGTTTAACAACCCTATCTGTAGTAGGTGCCTAGAAGGAGATGAGACTGTTACTCATCTGCTATGTGATTTCCCTGCTCTTGCGAATCAAAGAGCAATAATTTTGGCAATCACTTTCCAAAGATAGATGAACTATTGAAAGCCTCAGTTAGCAGTCTGGTTAAGTTCATATCGAGCAACAGACTACTTAACTGATGAAAGGGGGGATGCGCAATAGATCCGTAAGGTCACAGTGCTTGGGCATAAAACCCTCCCCATTTTAAACTAGAACATGTAGCAATAGTAGAATAAGCTTTCGTAAGAATAATTTGTGAAAGGATGGGTAGAGAAGGTCATTGAATGCAACACATTCCATTTTTTTTCACTGCAGTGTGTTTCAGCCAGCCTGTTTTGTTTTTGTTTTCTCTGCTTCTAGGCAATTCTAAGAGTAAAAGCGAAGCTTCTTTTGGAAAGCAGAACAAATAAACCGACCATTCGTACAGGTAGCAATACAATTAGCAGGCATCCACATGAAGAAAGACAAATGCTTGGAAGTAATTTTCTTTGGAGGAACAAACAACTTAAGATGCTTGTAGTTCTCTCCAGCCATTTCTCTTCCTTCACGGCATAAGAATAACTGTGACAGTGGTTATCCTCACGCAGTCTCGAAAGTGCTCCACAAATAACACATACAGTATCATTCCCGTCAAACAGAAGGCTTTCACCTTTGGTCACGCATAGAAAATATATCAAATGCTGGAATTCCCTGCTGGTGCTAGGATGCGAAACCAGTTTAAAATGCTTTGCAACCGCAGTTCTAGAAAGTTTTCCTCACTAGTTCCCGGAAATAAGTTTATTCCATAGCTTTTAACAAAAAGTGCCCAGTCGTGGAGACCAATGTACTCGTGCAGGTAGCGTTTTTGTAAGTTAACAGTCTGTAAGCTAGGAAACACCTACACACCCACTTTAGCCCGGAATGTAAACTACATGAACAGTGTTCTTGTGTGTTGTGCTACATGTATGTGTAAATTATGAAGCAAATCTGTATTAATCTCCAACATATTTTCACTTTTTGGAATCGTTTTAAGTTTAAATGAAAAATATTAAAACACATTAAAAGTCAATTTATGAATCTGAATAATCGCTCATACTAGCATACAAGGCTCAATGCATTATTTTGCATCAATAAATATCTATAAATAATGAGGCAGTATTTTTAACACTAAAGTGATTTAAGTCCGATCATAGAATATAAAATAATAACAGCCCGCCTTTAAAGCAATATGTGTATAATATAATATATAAAATGTATGTAACAGTCATCGTATTTATGTTTATATTATTGTGTACATGTATAATAATGCTATGTGAATATATTACGTAATTTAATAATGTTGGTGCTGTGAGAGTACAGGCCGAAAGTAGCTCACAATGAGGTAACAATGAGGTAACCTTGAGGCAATAATGAATTGGAAAGTTTAATAATCCTACTAGTAATTCTTGGAACAATAATGTAATATTATAAAACAGTTTATAAATAGCCAATCAACAACCAGAAAAGCTGAACGTTAAATAAAAATATTATATTGGAGTAGGATTAGCCAATCAGAGACGTGAAATAGAAAAATTTACAAATTTAAGCGGTAAACGCCAGTCGCTAGAAGGCAACGTACCTGAGCAGTTCATTCGCTCGGTACGTATCCAGTGTGAGACATAAAATTCATTACGGCGAGAATATTATAAAGTTTACGTGTTAAAAAGTGCAAGTAATTAATAAATAATCTCAAAGCTCTCTGTATCAGTGAAGTGTTATTTAAGTGTTATTTAATCGTGTGAAGGATTAATAAATGGAGTGAAGTAAATATTATAATTTGTGTAAGTTTACATTCTTTAGCCGCATCACCCCCTGATTAGAGATACATGTTTCTACAAATTAATACTGACGCAGCCGAGGCAAATATAAATATAAATAATATTTAAAGAAACAAAAATACAAAGTTGATTCCTAAACGTTGGGGCGAAGGCCACCGGAAAGTGAACGTTAGGGCGAAGGACACCGGGAACTTTGTACCGTACATGGTTGCAACTACTCAAGTTCGGCTCTCCAACAGTGAGGCATTCAACTATTTGAATAGCTAAATAAAGGAAATATAGTGTATAACAAGCAAGACATTTGGGAAGCCTGACTTGTTTAAAGTGGGTAGAAGGTAATAATAAATTAAACGAATTATTTTATATAATTCTCAGTAAAACCTTGATAGCTGTATATTCAGTGATGCTCACACAATCTGATAATGGTGTCTGATACAGACAAACCCTTGTAACGAATAAGTTCTGCTTTAAGCTTAATAAATCTAAACAATACTCTTATGTGAAAGCATCTAGTACATTGGATATTCGCAAAAGAAAACACATGTCAATTGAGAATGATGAAAGAAGTGTAGCTTCTTGGCGAGGAGGACAGAAACTTTGAACGGCGGAAAATGCAGCGGTGGAGCACATTCAATCTCTTCTCTCGAAGCCCCATAGCACTTGGACCAAGTTACTATGCATCTGAGGTTCTGCTCACTCGGGCCGGCGTAAAACAGAGCTTGATGCCAGTTTACAGTACGATAACTGAATTAGGTTTCGCGGCAGTGCTTGTGACTTCGAGGTTAGGGGTTAGAGTAGTCAGATGGAGGGGCCGCCAGTAACGGTACCACACAGAGGCCACATTGGGCCCTTTGTGCTTCCAACGTGACCTCTGGGAGGAAGGGGAGACCCGAAAGGCGCCCAAATCCGGACTCGCACGAAGTGTGCACTAGTAAGGACGGGGTCCCTAACGATTCCAACATGACATTAATATTGATGCCGGCTAGCCCTGCCTTAGCCACCTACAACCTGAGTGTTCCGGGAGTATACAAAACACTCCCAGGAAGGAAGGGACCTCAGGAGCCTCGCCAAGCGTCAGGGAGAAATCTTTTCATAGCGGAAATTCCACCGTCCTCTCGCAGCATACAAACCGCCATCTCCTGGTCCCAGAACCCCGAAACAGCTGAGATGAAACAGATGAAAGGAAATTATGGGGACGGATAATTCTTGTAAAAGGGGAACCACCATAGCATTCGCCTACCAACTCGGAGAAACCATGAAAAAAAAAACATGGTCAAAGTGGTTGGCCCGGTAAGAATCGAATCCTGAACCTCCCGAATGCGAGTCTTACACGTTACCGCGGAGCCATCTTGCGCGGTGCTAAGGCGTGTTTTGCTGAACCGTGTGAAACATACACTACGTGATCAAAAGTATCCGGACACCTGGCTGAAAATGACGTATAAGTTCGTGGCGGCCTCCTTGGTAATGCTGGAAATCAATATGGTGTTGGCCCACCCTTAGCCTTGATAACAGCGTTCACTTTCGCAGCCATACTTTCAATCAGGTGCTGGAAAGTTTCTTGGGGAATGGCAGCCCATTCTTCACGGAGCGCGGAGGTCGGTGAGGCCTGGCACAAAGTGGGCGTTCCAAAACATCCCAAAGGTGTTCTATAGGATTCAAGTCAGGACTCTGTGAAAGCCAGTCCATTACAGGGATGTTACTGTCGTGTAACCACTCCGTCACAGCCTGTGCAGTATAAACAGGTGCTCGATCGTGTTGAAAGATGCAATCGCATCCCCGAATTGCTCTTCAACAGTGGGAAGCAAGAAGGTGCTTAAAATATCAATGTAGGTCTGCTCTGTGATCGTGCCACGCAAAACAAGGGGTGCAAGCTCCCTCCACGACCAGACCATAACACCACCATCTCCGAATTTCACTGTTGGCACTACACACGCTGGCAGATGACGTTCACCGGGCATTCGCCAAACCACGCCCTGCCATTGGATCGCCACATTATGTACCGTGATTCGTCACTCGGCACAACGTTTTGTCACTGTTCAATCGTGTAATGTTGACGCTCCACACGAAGCGAGGCGTCGTTTGGCATTTTTCTGTGTAGTGTGGCTTATGAGCAGCCGCTCGACCATGGAATCCAAGGTTTCTCACCTCACGCCTAACTGTCGTAGTAATTGGATTGAATCCTGATGCAGTTTGTAATTCCTGTGTGATGGCCTGGATAGATGTCTGCATATTACTCTTTACGACACTCTTCAAATGTCGGCAGTCTCTGTCAGTCAACAGACGAGGTCGGCCTATACGCTTTTGTTCTGTACATGTCCCTTCACGTTTCCACTTCACTATCACATCAGAAACAGTGGACCTAGGGATGTTTAGGAGTGTGGAAATCTCGCTTACAGACTTCTGACTTAAGTGATACCCAATCACCTGACCACGTTCGAAGTCCGTGAGTTCCACGGAGCGTCCCATTCTGCTGTTTCACGATGTCTAATGACTACTGAGGTCGTGGATAATGAGTACCAGGCAATATGTGGCAGCACAATGCACCTAAGATGAAAAACGTATGTTTGTGGGGGTGTCCGGATACTTTTGATTACATAGTGTATAAAGGAAACAGGCTTTTCTTACCTTAATTGAAATTCGCTTTAAATTTACCTCTATAGAAACTTCTCAATTTTGGTTAATATTAGAATAATTTTAGAAACTATTGTTGTTAAGCGAACATGTAACAGCAAAACATTTAACAATAAGGAAACTTTTATCACGTCTGCAGTGCAAACTCGTAATACATATTAGCAGAAATATCGAGCTCGAGCTAGGGCTCGCTTAACGAAAGACTCGAGAGATGAGGCAGGTAATACTCTTCACCTTCACGTTTTACCATACGCAGGGAAATACACTCAGCTCGAACCTTAAACTTGTCAGCAAAGACTCCAGGAGTTAAAAACTCGGTGAGCACATAGGCTTGTAAGACTTGCTCTTCTGCAGTTACTTAATGCACTGATGGTCAGTCCGGGCAGGGAAAAGCATACACCATTTATAATGCACCTTCTGTATTTTCCTGATTCAAGCCTGTCGGGCTGAGTGGCAAAGACGTTTGAGTATTGACCTTCTGAGCATATTGATATAGCTTCCTGTCAGAAAGTTTATCAAATGTAAAAGTTCTCCTGCGGGATAAAATTATGGTATATGGAAGAAGTTAATAAAGATTTCAGCAGTTACTAGCGTCTTTAAAATAAACTTAAAGCTTCGCGTCATGAAATGGCCAATACCCGATTGAAGACCAAGGGCATGTCTTCTGGTGACATAAGGCGGAGGAAAGTTTTACTGGCTGCATAAATAACAATGAAAATATCGCTTGAATTGGTGTATACATACGAGGGTGACGGTAGCGGAGAAAACTTCTTCTTCTATTCCCTAGTGCCTTCCCAAGCGTCGGGGTAGCCTCGTTCAACCCATTTCCTCCATTTTAATCTATATTCACTAAGCCTTTTGAGTTCCGCCATTGTCGTTCTAAATTTCTGCCCAATTCTTTCAATCCTCTCCTCCCATGTCGTTCGCAGCCTCCCTCTGGATAAACTTCCTCCCACACGCATTTCAAAGACCTGTTCATTTTTCTTTCTTTGCTTATCTGTCTTACATGTCCAAACCATTTTAATTGCTTCTCCTCTATTGTATCAACCATTGGTTTCTTCTGCATTATTCGATCCTAACCCTTTCGTTCCTTATTCTATCTCTTCTAGTTTTCCTCGCTATTCTGACGCAGGTAATTCTTTCTGCCCCAGTTTAGGCGCAATATGACGCAGCCACGCGCCGTCCTCCAACAATGAAGCAATACCTTTGCCTCACGGTTGCTACTTGTCTCCTCCCAGTTGGTTCTTCTTTTGCCACGGCTGCCCCATCATGAAACCTTAACCTCAGGGTATGCGTGGGTGTGTACAGAGAAACACACAAACGCTGTCTTGGAACTCTTTTATTCACTATTTAAAATAATACTTTAGGTTTGCCGATCACTTCTAAATGCATACCAAGACCGAAGAAAATTAACTACAGCTAATCGTTCTACCCTCCAGCATGTTCGCCACCAATGTCCACAACTCGACGAGAACGTCGTCGCGTCCTCACCAGGCACTCAGGACAGACTGACTTACCCACGCTGCACAAGGAAAACCAACGCCTAAACTTCCCCTCTCTCCCCTAAACGCTCGTCATCACTCGGCTTAGAGTGGCCTTCACCAGGCTAAGTGCAGCTGTACTCGGCTGTTACCAGGAAAAAACTTGCTTCAATGATATTTACTCTTTCTACCTGAGGCTGCTCCCGAATTAACAAAGCTGTGCCTGTCTGGTCTTTCTGTCGCTTATAACAGTCAACAATTTTCACAATGCTTCTCCTTTTTATACATACACTGATTTTAAATACATTATTACTTATTTCATGTCGCTATCCTTCTCATAATATTATGATAATTATTACCTTCATAATTCCGGCTTCAGTTCTTATCAAGCATTTCATTTCCACTGCTGTAAATTTACTCAAATGCTTATCTTGTAATGCCAAACTTTCTGTTCCATATAGTATCTACTATTGGCTCCAATATTGCTCTATACATTTTCAGTTTTGTTTTATTATTTATTTCCTTTCTTTTTCCAGTTATTGCATTGTTCATTCCATAATAGGCTGAGGTAGCTCTTTTAGTCCTTTTCGGTACCTCCTGTTCTATTTTCCCATCGTTACTTATTAACGTGCCGAAGTACTAAAACATTTTCACCTTCTACAATACTCGCCCTTCACATTCTATTTTAATGCTTTATCGCGTGTCTCTTGTTTTGACACCCATTACCTTGCTTTGCTCTGTGTTTATTTCCATTCCCTTCCCTTTTAGTTCCTCATTCCATTCCATTACTGCCTGTTGAAGCCTCCTCGGAGTATTTGCTATTAATACTTCATCCGTTATAACAATGTCTGTAGAAACTGGTCTCATTCATTCCTGGTCTCATTCTCCACATTACCATCTTGTTCTTTTCTGTTCTTCTTTTACATATCTTGTTATTTCATCCATAAAGAGCGTAGAAAACTTTTAGAGTAAATAAGTGAGGCTGAAGAACTAGTGGACTCATAACTTCCTCTACTACATACACAATAGGTAGAGAATGTATTGTATTGCACTGAAAAATTGATACCGAGATTTCAAGGAAATATATTAATAAAAAGCAGTTTTAGAAAAAGATCAGAAACAAAAAGTCCGATAAATACCAAACTTAGTATTTTAGTTCAGTATCTTTCAAAGATACAACACGAAGATTTTCAAGAAAATCCCCCACCCTAAACTGTTCTTTACACAGAATATTTTTCGAAGTTTTTGATTTTTTAAAAAATGGCTCTTAACGATTTTGATAAAAATACCATACATTAAAGATATTTACATGACAAATAAAATGTATATCTTGAATTTTCTGGAAATAGCCTGTGAAGTCCTCTTTATTCGGAAAGAATTAATTAGCAAGGAATACCAGTTGTACAATCTTGTACAACTGGTAAACTTTAAGCGAAAGACGAAAACGTACCACACAGAAAATCTAGATCTCTTTAAAACGCATAATTTATTTCAAATAATTTTTATGTAGCATCAGCCTTTTCCGAGATATCTGTTATTAATAGTTTCGAATCGTTCATACTTAGCAATACTTTTAAAACTCCTGTTGATTTACAGTTGTTTCTCACGGTGTCGTGGAAAGAGTATGAAATTTTAAGGCCATTATTATTATTGTTATTATTATTATTATTTCGAGTCTTATACAAATAAAGTATTTTTGGAACCTTCTGCGGATGCCTATAAAACTACATGAAAAGTAACGTTTATTCTGCTTTCTCCAACTGAAGTTGCCAAAGACAGAAGTTTAAAATTAGCCACTACTCCTAGCAAGAGGCTATATAAACCAGAGTGAGACTAAACTAATATTTATTTTGCTTTAGATTACTTAAGTTCTGGGCAATTTCCATGTGGGACATTCACATTTACTTCGCCTCCCCGTATACTTTGCCGTGCGTACGGGAGCGTGAGGGCGGCAGCCGGGTTGGCAGGTCTAAGCCCTTTGTGGGCTTTAGCGCCACGGGATTATTATTATTATTATTAATATTATTATTATTATTATTATTACATTCACATTCAGTGGGTACAAACTACTTGTTATATTAACTCGAGGTAATGCATTAGAACGATGTCGTTACGTTATCTATATCAGAAAATAAATAACATGTTTAAATTTTAAGCAAGCAGGAAAGAAAAAAACAAAGCAAGAAAGAAATACACATAAAGGAATACAGAGATCCAATAGGCTAAGAAAAAACTTGCAATGGTCTATTTTTACTTTCTCCACTACGTATGGTAAGTAGGGGAAGTATTGCATTCCACCAAAAAGTTGATACCGAGGTTTCACAGGAAATATATGTTTTGAGGTGCTCTGAAAGCATATAAAACATTTTTGGAAACATGTCTCGTGTGTGTGTGTGTGTGTGTGTGTGTGTGTGTGTCTGTGAACAGCATAACTCAGAAACGAACAGTCGGATAAACACCAAACTTGGCATGTAGGTTCAGTATCTTCCAGAGATGCGAAACAATGGTTTTCAAGAAAATCCCCCACCCCAGATCCCAGATTACCCTTTACATGGAACATTTTTTGAACATTTTAATTTTCTCAAAAATGAATCTAAGGATTTTGATTAAAATATCATATATTTAAGATATTTTCATGACAAATAAAATTTATATCTTGAATTTTCTGGGAATGTCTCTAAAAAGTATTCTTCATTGTGAACGACTTTGCATAACTGGTAAACCATAAGAGATAGACAAAATTTTACTGCACAAAAAAGCTTGTATGTCAAATTTGACAAAAAAAGAACCAAATGGTGTGAAGATAAACTGTAACTTCTTGTTGATCACTTACAATAAAAACTGAAGTGGTTGTAGAAATAACTATACAATATCTTAGTTTCAAATTAGAATTGTATCTAACAATCAGAAGTAATTAATTTCTTCAGCTAAGTTGACGATTTGTGTGCTGTACACTGCTCTACAATGATTAAATATTTTTGGCTACATCAGTATTTTTGTTGTAGTTCTTGTTTACTGCATTTATGTAAGATGAAATTAATAGATTATTTGTAAATTAAAAAAATGGTTAAAAACAATTATTACTTTTTAATTCTGAACTGCTTGTCATGGCATGTACATTTTACTTGCTGAGAGAAAATACCTGAAGGCAGTATCAGCAAAACTGAAGTCCTTAAATTAAAAAAATATAGCGTAGATCGCGTTAAAATACACAATCTAGGTCATATACATTTTTGTTGTTGAGTGAACCATTTTCGAGATATTGCTTGTTATTCCCTTAAATTTTCCAATACTTATACTTTTTCTCAAATTCGTTATTCATTTTTTTTTGTCCTGGACATGCAAAGAGAATGGAATACTCCACGTAGCAACTAGCTCTTAAAATATTTGACTATCGCTTAAAGCCTACCAATTCCCCTTGTATCTGTGAAAAAATTAGCAATAAGATTAACATCTCGATTAACATGAAGCATATGGAGAATGAGCGTTTGTAAAAATAGTTTGTACACGAGTAGAGTAAGTCATGTGAGTGTAACACATCAGATTTTTTTGCCTGCTATGGAGAGAATTGTAATTCAGTATGCTGTCTAATACATATCGTGTATTTCAGCCTATTCTAACTCTGCTCGGCTGAGTAAGAGTACTGGCGCGTAGGCAGCAACAGTGCTCGGAGTGCGACTGGAGAGGGAGCGTGATAGCGAATACGTCACTGAGCGAAGGTCATAGCACAAATGTTTTGCTTTCTGCCAATCTTGAGGTGGTTTCGTTTTTCATAGCATATCACTCAACATCAAGCCGGGAAGACCCGTTGATTATTTCGTGGGAACAACAGTTTCTGTTTACCGAAAAGGACGAACTCCCGTAGTGTCTTGTATGTCAAAAGATGCTGAACTCAACGAGGAAATGGAACGTACAGCGTCATTATACACCACTTCACTCAGCCTTGCCCTAGTGCTGGGCTGTATTGCATGCTGCAGGCAGACTCCTATGAGTACTTTTGGCGCACACCGAAGCTGTAACAGCCTGGCCCACTGTCCTTGAATGCATAACACCTATAGGGGTGATGGGAATTGGTAGGCGCGAGCTTGGTAAAGCTGCATATATTATCATTAAGGCTCGGAAGTTGGGGCCTAGCGTTCCTAAGCGACCGATATTCAATGACAACAAACACCTCCTAATCATACAGAGGTACTGTCACTGAGTACACGTTGTGTTGATTTTGTTTACGTTATACCTGTAGTCCCAGTTAACTCCTGGACACACCGGGTGTCAATATCTAGTATTAATATAAGACTAGTCTGCATTTTCAATCTTGTTGTCAGATGATTTCTTAAAAGTAGGTGTTCATGAATCAAGTTTTATGCTGATTCCAGAAATAACTTCCGTTTTTTTCTATCACGTCAGGTTTTTACACAAAATAAGAAGTAATATTTGACAATTTTACTAATGAGCTTAGAAAAGTATTCAAATACCATTTCACACAATGTAAGTTTTTATTAAAGAAGCATTATAAGAATACTCTCAACAACTCCAATAATTTATTTTATGACTACATTTTAACAAAACAAGAAGCCAAAGTGTTTCATTTAATTTTTTTCAAACTTTCTCATGTTTGACTTCCTTGCAGATCCTTGAAGATGACTGTCCCTTCTCAACATCCAACAGTAGTCGGTCATCATAGTTTCATTCCATCTCCCCTTAATATCTTGGTGAAAACATTCACCCTGCTCTTCACTATAATGTCCCAGATTTTCTGGAAACTAGTCGATATGTAAATGCAGAAAATGCACCTTTACACTCATGTTACAACCCATCTTCTGAAATTTTCCAACATTGTTTCGACAATGGCCTTGTAATTAGGATCTTTGTTATTGCCTAAGAAGTTTTCAGTAACTGATGGGAAGGCGGTCCATGCTTCTATTTCTCTCTCATTCATTGTCTTCTCAAAATCTTCATCCTTCATCAATTTCTTTATTTGAGGACCAACAAAAATTCCAGCCTTTAATTTGTGTTGTGTAATGAAGGGAAATTTCTTGGAAAGGTACTTGAATCAGGGTCCATCCTGTGGTAGAGCCCTTACAAATTGCTTCATCAAGCCCAATTTTATGCGTAGTGGCAGAAGCAATATCTTTATATCTCTATATTTTTGAAGTGAAATTGTAAAAAAAAACTGTACATGATAGAAAAAAAATTAAAAGCAGTTCTGAAATCAGCATATAAAAGTGACTTAGAATCACTTACTAGTTTTCAGTCATCCGATATCATGCAGACTAGTGTTATCATATTCCTAATTTATGACAGGAAACTAGGGAGCGTTATTTTATTCGTATATGCTTTTGTTTTATACAAGAAGAATGGATTTACAATGCATTTACACGTAATCATTGTCTTAATAATTATCTTAAGCTAGATGAACGAACTTTGGGATACTTAAGATATTGTTCTTATTAATTTTAATCACGAAGCAGCTACGTTTGTCACTGAAAATCTCCTTTAGGTTTAAATAACTATTGTGAATTACGTATCGCTCGCTGGTTTTCTATCAGTGGGCTGCAGAAGACGTACAACTCCTTTTACGGATATACCACGCTTACATTCTTTAACTGCTCCAAATTATTTGCTAGCGAATTCAAGTCATGCGAACTGCCAATCGAATGTATGTCCGTAAGTGCTGTAACTTTCTTGTTTTAATTTCCTAAGTGATATTTTGCTGTATATGTACACTTTCATACAAAAAGTCTTGTCCCTCTCTGCGGATCGCGATGTTATTCCTTCATTAAGTTAAGAGTTGCTTAGCAACATTCGACTTCTCCCAACGCGTCTTCTTTATGCATTTGACAGCGGTTAACCAGTAAACAAACATCGCTGGAGTAGAACAAGAACGTAGTACATGTATTACAATTGGAAGTAAACATATGTGTGGACCAAGCATCTTGTAGTAGTGGTTGTTTGGTTAAAACCTACGTGCCATGCTTCTGTAATACGGAAGGTAGAACTGCGAGATAATCCCAATACCTGTTTGATATTTCAGTGCCAACTGCAATGTTCCTATATCAGCAAGAGTGTTTGCACTAAACTGTACATCTAATGTATCCCCATCTCCCTTTTTACAATTTGTAGAAATTTGAATCTGAGAAAACCACTGTTGATATTTGACAGAACAATGTAAGGTATAGAGCAAACCTTACTTGTGTAGTTGTAAATTAATCTTCAGAAGGGCATAATAATAATAATAATAATAAATAATACGATTAAATACCAAACTTGGTATCTGTGTTCAGCATCTTCCAAGGATACAACAAGAAAGTGTTCAAGAAAATCACCCTACCCCAAAGTACCCTTTACATGGAAAAAGTATTTGTTATTTTTTATTTTCTTAAAAATGGCTCTAACGATTTTGATTAAAATTCCATATCTTTAATATATTTAGATGAAAAATATAATGTATATACACTGCCGTTTGTGAAAATTGCAACACCAAGAAAGAATTTCCCAAATAAATCCAAACTTAGTGGAAGTGTAGAAGAGTGTGCAAGCAATAAGTGATTAGGTTTGCAGAGAGATGGGATACACGTAAGCCGAGCAGAGCCCTCTCATGTCGGTCCGACAAGGTCACTGTTGCGCCTAGTGTAGTCAATGCAGAGCTGTCAAACATGGTGGAAACAATAAAGAGAGTGCCAGTATGCCTTGTCGACGTCAAAGGGAACCATATCGGCATGTGAGTGAGTTCGAACGGAGCAGAATGATCGGTTTCCGGGAAGCGAGTTTGTCATACCGTGACATTTCGGCTCGTACAGGGCATTCTGCTAAGACAGTGATGCGTGTGTGGAAGCAGTGGGTAGATGGATGTCGTACGCAGCGAAGAACGGGTACTGGACCACGGAATATGACCACAGCACGGGATGACCGTCATCTTGTCCGCATGACCATAACGGACCGTACAGCTTCATCCACAGTGTTGGCTCGACGCAGGAGCACTGCAACAGGTGTGAACTTGTCTGCATCAACGGTTCGTCGCCGTCTGCTGCAGATTGGACTGGTTGCCTGCATGCCATTACGTCGGCTTCCATTGTCCAGAAACTACAAGCTCTTTCGACTGCAATGGGCACGTGAACACCGTCACTGGAGTGCTGAGTGGCATACGTGTCCGGCGGTACTGTGGTGCGGGCAACCTGGAGGGCTGCATTGTTGAGCGGCATAGCGGACAAACAAGCGGTGTGACGGTTTGGGGCGGCATTGGTTACAACAACCGATCTCGCCTTCTACGAAATTGAGGGCACTTTGAACAGCAACCGGTACCTAATGTTGGTTGCAAAGCCGGAGGTACTCCCCCTACTTTAGGCATCTCCACAGGCCACATTTCAACAGGACAATGCCCGGTCACATATTGCGAGGAATGTACAGGCGTTTTTCGAAGAGCGACGGGTACCATTGTTTCCCTGGTCTGCACGGGATATGGTTGGTCGGCACCTGGTGCGTCACGGTCCTCCAGTAACCAGTGCAATGAATACAAGCTGCATGGAGGAAAATCCCTCCAGAACTTATTCAGAACCTTTTTGATTCAATGCCACGGCGTATAGCAGCTCTAATTGCGGATGGAGGCCACACCAAATACTGAACATTAGGACTCAAAGGTCATGTATAGACTTGAAAAGTTTATCATTTGTTACTTGTCATGTACCTAACCTGAGGTATTAAATTCGTTGATTTCAGGCATTTCTTTCTTGGTGTTGCAATTTTCACAAATGGCAGTGTATTATGGTTTCTGGGAATAGCCTGTGAAGTTTTCCTCATGCTAAACGACTTTTGCAGAACTGGTAAACCGTAAGAGGTAGACAAAATCCACCGCACAAAAAGTATACGAGTAGATACCATTAAAATGTACAATTTATGTCAAATAAGCTTTCTGTGGAGTTAACCATCTCCAAGATATTCTTTGTTACTAATTTGAATTTTTAAATACTTATACAATAGACAACCTACTGCTATTCACTACTGGCAAGTCACTGTATGTCTTTTTCCTTAGTATGCAAGGAGCACTTCAAAGCCATTACATAGCGAGTTTTTAAAAATCTGACTCGCTTCAGCATGTTTTTCCTCCTTATAGGTACCTAAAACAAACGTGTAACGAAATTTTGTTCGTTTAATAGAAGTAGATAGAGGAGTAAGTTTCGTAAGAATAGTTTGTTGAACAGTGAGTGGGGAAAGTCATGTGAATGCAACACATCAGATTCTAAAAATCTGATGTGTTACACTCACATGACTTTCTCTACTCTTGTACAAACTATTTTTACAAACTCTTATTCTCCATCTATTTCATATTAATCGAGATAAACATTTGCAGAAACAATCTTTTGACATGCAAAGAAAATTGCATTTTATACATAGCGACCAGTCCTAAAAATACTTGAATATCGCTACTATGTTCCCCTTGTTTTGTATTTGCAGGGGCAATATAGAAATACAGTAGCCTTTAAGCATAGACATATCTCTTAATAGCTGGTTCCTATGTGCAGCACCATTCTCTTTGCCACAGATTAATACTCTTTGCATATCCAAGACAAAAACATGAATAACGAATTCCCATTTGAGAAAAAGTATAAGTATTGGGAAATTTAAGGGAATAACAAGCAATATCTCGAAAATGGTTCACTCAAAAATGATGTATATGACATAAATTGTGTACTTTAACGCGATTTACATTTTTTGTGTAGTAAAATTTTGTCTATCTCTTATGGTTTATCAGTTATGCAAAAGTCGTTCACAATGAAGAATACTTTTGGAGACATTCCCAGAAGATTCGAGATATACATTTCATTTTTCATGAAAATATCTTAAACATATGATACTTTAATCAAAATCGTTGGAGCAATTTTTGAGAAAATTAAAATTTTCGAAAAATGTTCCATGTAAAGGGTAATCTGGGGTGGGGCGATTTTCTTGAAAACCTTCAAGTCGCATCTCTGGAAGATACTGAACCTAAATACCAAGTTTTGTGTTTATCCGACTGTTCGTTTCTGAGTTATGCTGTTCACAGACACACACACATGGACATGTTTCCAAAAATGCTTTTTTTTTGGATTCAGGCGGTCTCAAAACATGTATTTCCAGTGAAATTTCGGTATCGAATTTTTGGATGGAATACACTACTTCCCCTACTATACGTAGTAGAGAAAGTAAAAAGGTCCATAGGTTTCTCTGTGAACAGCAATAACTCTAAAACAAAATGTTTGATAAATACCGAACTTGGTATTTAAGTTCAGTATTTTCCAAAGGTGCGACACGGAATATTTGCATGGAAAGATATTCAGTTTCTTTATTTTCTCAAAACTTCCTGTAACGATTTTCATTAAAATGCCTTATATTTAAGATATTTACATGAAAATAAAATATATATCTTGAATTTTCTGAAAACAGTCTGTGAAGTCCTCTTCATCGGAACAAATTTTACATAATCTTGTATAACCCTATACATTAAGCGATAGACGAAATCGTACTACACAAAAAGTGCATATCGCTTTAAAATACACAATTTATCCCAAATAACTTTTTCTGTGGCATACTTACATCATTTCCGAGATATCCGTTATTAATGGTTCGAATTGTGCAATACTTAGTCGTAACTTTAAAGTCGATTTTGAGTTGTTTCTCGCGATTTTGTGGAAAGATTATGGAATTTTAGGCCAGTATATAGCATCCAATTCTTAAACAGTTGACTATTTCAATTCCCTTTGTATCTATAACGAATATATATCTATAAGTGTATCTATAAGTGTAATATAGCTATTTATGCAAAGGTTTATCTTGATTAAAATGAAGTAAATAGAAAAATAAACCTTTTTAAAAATAGTTTGTAAACCCACAAATAAATGAAAGAGGGTATAGAAAGTCATGTGAATGTAATACACAAGTTTTTTTAAATCAAAGATTAAATAAAAGGAAATTATTACTTATTACGAGGGGTGCTTGGAAACGGACAATTTTATCAGAACTTTCGTTGTTCGGTTACACACACACACTCACAAACACACACACTCTCTCTCTCTCTCTCTCACACACACACACACACACACACACACACACACACACACACAAAGTAATGCTTTTCGGATTCAGGGAGCCTCAAAGCACGTATTTCCGGTTAAATCCTGGAATCGAATTCCTGGATGAAATGAATACTTACTCTACTTACTACAGGTAAGTAGAAGAGAAAGTAAAAATGCTTTTAATAAGGGAACCTCAAACGTATATTTGTGGTGAAATTGCTGTTTGATGTTTTTGGTGGAATGCAATATTTCCTAAATTTACTTTAGGTAAATGGTAGAGCTCCAACTCCTAACTGATAACACTGGCCAACAAAATTTCAGTTTTTTAAAGCTAAAAAACGTACAAAGGGTGATTCTTACTGATGTTTTTGTGCTGATTTCAAATCTTTTTACATAACGTTTCCATCACCCATAGTTTTTGAGTAATTGCATAAATAAGAATTCTGGTAATTATACATTTTAATATGTGTAGCACCTTAGCTAGAATACCTTTATGTGCTAAAATGAATGTGAAGTGGATATTTGACTGTACTCTTAAGTGTCGAATAATAGCCACATATATGGAGTCCATCTTCCTTAGCGTTTTCCATTTCAGCATGTCCTGATGTAAACGCTCGCTATTGTTCATTGCTGACATTGCCGAGGTTCTCAGGGAGGAAGTCAAGATCGGAGAGATTTTCAAAGACATATTGCATCCCATGATCTTGTAGTTCTCATTCAGCTCACTGACAAGTTCTCTGTAATGTTCAGAGCTGTAGCTTCCTTGAAAGTTTACGTTGTTTTTGAAAGAGAAACATGCAGCTCATTCTTGCATGTTTAACAGACTTTCAAACTGTCAATGTTTCATAAGATCTCTAATTTGAGGAATGGCAAATATTTCCTCTTTTAGTTTCCCTTCACTAGTCTTTGGAAACTTAATTTTCTGGTACAGAATGCACACCCGTCACGATCCATTACTTTCACAAAGTTCTTAATAAAAGTAGTTTGATGTGTAATGGAGGCAATAACATTTTGTCAGCACTTATAAGTGGTTGATGAACATTTGCTGTCCTGGATTTAACGACTCTCTTTGGCCAGCATTTTTTAACATAATGGTTGTTTTTATCTCTTCTGTCCCACATGCACAAGAAACAGCAAAAGTTTGTATTCCCAAGTTGTAATCAAGTAAGATAGCTATCACTTTAATATCTGCACATATCTGCCATAAATAGTCATGCAGAAAGCTACGTTACGGTCAAGAATGTGGGGAGAGGTACATCAGGATGGAGACGTTAGGGAACCCTCCTGAATAGCAAGAGATGCATATTCCCGTAACTCTCCTTCATACCAACTGCGTGGGCTTTAGGAATGGATGGAAACTTGTAGCATTATGTAGCAGGACTCCTTTCAAGCTTGTTTTCGAGGAGTCAATGAACAAATGTCAGTGTTCAAATATATGTTGAATACCCAGGGACTCCATCAAGAAATCAACATTATTACAGAGAACTAGGTCCTCTTGTTTAGAAAATAAATGCTCAAATTCCTTTTGACATTGACAGAAAGAACTTACACTGGTGCCATTCTGCAGGAGGCAGCTTTTCAATCTTGAAGCGAATAACTTGACTTTACTCTTAGATAACGTAAGATCACGAACCAAATCATTTAGATCTACTTGTGTTAGAAAGTGCGGTTCGTTTATAATAGCTCCAACCACAAAATCTGGGTCATTCTGTTGTTGTAATTCACCAATGTCATCAATACTTTCAAAATCTTCAGTTACATTTCTGTCGTCTGGTTGAGTTGATATGGGAAGGCCTGGTCCATGAGGCACTGGTCGAATTGCTGATTCTAAATATGGGTATTTAACAATATGTTTGGACTTTGAACTTATTCCAGATATGTCAAACAGAAGTAACAGACTGTTATGTGATCCATAGGTTCTCGCCATATATAGGAACTGCAAAAGACATATGACGGGACTCTTTTAGCCAGCCGGTTAATAGTGTTACGCATTTCGCACACAGATTTCCGGAGCCCAAAACTTATTCTGGTCTATTTTACTGTCAAAATAACACTCATAAGCTCTTTTAATTCGAGGAGTAAAATTTCGCCTCTGTACTTTTAAAGTGAACTCACCACAAATCTAACAAAAATTATTTTTATCGTTTACACTTTTGCGAGACTTTATCCTCCTTCTAATTCTCAATGACTAAGAAAGCACACTATTAGCTGACACTACACTTGTTAATTGCCAAGTAAGAACACACAGAATTAGTGTCTTTCATTAAACAAAGCTTCTACTCCTCTGGCAACTATGCAGGACCCTCTCTATCTGTAACAGACCTTCCTTATCTGTTGTTGGAGTAAACATTGACCTGGGCGGCAAAGCCAGTTTTGTAAAGAGAAGCTCATTGTTGAACATTGTCATTCCTGAAATCCCAAAATCAAATATGTCTTTGTTGACCCAATGTAATAAAATTATTTTCTTTTAATCACTACATTCACTGCCCTATGCCAATAAACATGAACAGTTCTTTTAATATTACAAAACAATGCTGGTTATGGAGCATTTCTGGCTTCATTTTTGTATTTTGACAGATGAAAATACATAAGAATCGGCAGAAATTATTCATTTAATATTTTCATTGTTGACCAGTGTAAATTAACCTCTACAGTTGTAAAGAGTTAAACCATAATACTTTTGTTTCTCCCCCCCCCTTTCTTTTTGTGAGATTGAAATGCATATAAATCATCACAAGTCTCCTTAGAAACAACTATTATGAGGCTCACAGGATGTTTGTAGAGAAATACTAGGATTACCGAATTCAATGGTAAGACAGGTAGCGCAATTAGAGGTGGGCACGGTGGCAACTAAGGGAAAGATAATGGAAAGAGCTTTGAAATTTTGGTTCAGAATTTTAAACTTAGGAAAACGTAATGTGTTAAGACAATGTATAGAATACCAAGAGAATAGTTTAAAGAATGGTGGATGGGTAAGTAGTTTACGTAACATTTTGGAGAAAAATGTGTTAGGAGACATGTGGAGAAGGAGAGTGAATAATGTGAATAACTTGGAAGAAGGCAAGGAAAAGACTAGAGGATATAGAAAATGTTTAGTGAGATAGCCGAAAAGAGTTTATTGGGTTGTTATATGCCAATGAAAAACACATGGGGTAGGGCAAAATATGTAGATAAACTAAATAAGAAGGGAGAGAATCTATTGCATGGGTAAGAACAGAAGCATGGAGGCTAAGAGGGTTAAGACAGGGTATTCCTCAAAACCAATGTCCGATATGTAGTGGAAATGAAGACATTGAATACAATATTTATGTGCCAAGGAACAGAAAATTGGAGAAGAGAATTTATGAAAAAGAAATGGTTTAAGGGGGATAGAAATATAGCTGTAATTGAAATGATGTGTAAAGACGGTAGAAGCATTGGACAGTTTTTGTGCAAAGTTAAAAATAAATGGCTTTGGGCAGTGGATAGAGATAAGTAAGGGGTAGCATAGCTTACCAATAAGACGATGGACAGAGGTAATGAGAAATCATAATTTCAATGAAATAAAGTGTTGAAATTTTGATTGTAAAATTGTGGTGAATATTTGATGGTAAAGTAATTAAAAAATCTGATGTGTTACACTCACATGACTTTATCTACTTTGTACAAACTATTTTTACAAATGCTTATTCTCCATCTACTTCATGTTAATCGAGATAAACATTTGCAGACTCTATCTTATTGCTAATTTTCTTGTAGATGTAAGGTGATTATATATTTACAAGGGCAATATAGAAATACAGTTGCCTTTAAGCACATATATATCTCTTAATAGCTGGTTGCTAGGTGCAGAACCATTCCCTTTGCCACAGATTATAACTCTTTGCATATCCAAGACAAAAAAATCTGATGTATTACACTCACATGACTTTCTCTACTCTTGTACAAACTATTTTTACAAACGCTTATTCTCCATCTACTTCATGTTAATCGAGATAAACATTTACAGACTCTATCTTAATGCTAAGTTTCTTGTAGATGTAAGGGAAATATATATTTACAAGGGCAATATAGAAATACAGTAGCCTTTAAGCACATACATTTCTCTTAATAGCTGGTTGATAGGTACAGCACCATTCCCTTTGCCACAGATTAATACTCTTTGCATATCAAAGACAAAAAAATGAATAACGAATTCCCATTTGAGAAAATAAGTATTGAAAAATTTAAGGGAATAACAAGCAATATCTCGAAAATGGTTCACTCAACAACAAAAATGTATATAACATATATTGTGTATTTTAACGCGATCTACATTTTTTGTGTAGTAAAATTTTGTCTATCTCTTATGATTTACCAGTTATGCAAAAGTCGTTCACAATGAAGAATGCTTTTGGAGACATTCCCAGAAAATTCAAGATATACATTTTATTTGTCATAAAAATATCGTAAACATGTGATATTTTAATCAAAATCGTTAGAGCCATTTTTGAGAAAATAAAAATTTTCGAAAACTCTTCCATGTAAAGGGTAATCTGGGGTGGGGGATTTTCTTGAAAACCTTCGAGTCGCATCTCTAGAAGATACTGAACCTAAGTACCAAGTTTGGTGTATATCCGACTGTTTGTTTCTGAGTTATGCTGTTCACAGAGAGACACACAGACAGACACACAGACACACACACACACACGGACATGTTTTCAAAACTGCTTTTTTTTGGATTCAAGGGATCTCAAAACATATATTTCCGGTGAAATCTCGGTATCGAATTTTTGGGTGGAAGACAATACTTCCCCTACTTACTAGTAGAGAAAGTAAAAATGTCAAGTGAAAAGCAAGTGGAAAAGGGACATGAAAAACAGGAGCAAGATAATTTATTGATGGGTGATTGTAAAATGTAGATAAACTGTAGTGGATGTCTATTGAATGAGTGGCCAGGGCCAAATTTGAGTAGTCAATCTAATTGTAAATTCCTTAACACTGTGACAATAAATACAAAATATATGCTATGAAAGAATTATATGCAAATATTTGGCTAGACGGTGTACGTAGAAAAGAAATATTATCCCACGTTTCAGTAATGTCATACGAAGAACTAAGAAGGAGAACTGTGAAGTAGCAGTATAGTGGTAGGGGAGTGTGCCATTATAGTGCGGAAACTTTAACATTTCGATGAAATGTGAAAAAGCTGTTGGAAACATTTGAAATGTGAATGAATCCAAAAATAAAGCGCATTTTTTTTAAAGTTCCCTTGTACCCAGTTTATGCTACTGTGTTTTACTGTTTTCATACCGCTTATTTCCGCAACACACATACACCCATGCCCGTGGCGGGACTCGAACCCGCGACCCTCAGCTAGGCGGAGCGCCGGAGCGACTACTCCAGCGACCACGGCTACGAGGGCCGGCTGCATTGAAATGGGAAGAGAAAATAACCAATGAAACTGTTTTAGAAGGAGGGGGCGAAATTAAATTAAATTGAGTTTTATTTATGGACGCTCTTTTAACTACGATGGTCCTTAGCGTCCCATTATAAATTGGGCGTGAAAGACCAGAAATTTTGCTCAGAGGTCTCTATCAGGCTTGAGGTTCTTTTATGTGCCGTAAATCTACGACACGGGACCACCGGCTTTACTTCCCTTCCGTAGGAAGCCATGCTAAGAATTTGTACGCCCGAAAAAACCCATCGCCCTCCGCCGGGTTTGAACCCGCGACCTCGGAAACTAGAGGCTAGCACGGTACCACTAGTTCACGGAAGACGACGGAGGGGGCGAAGGAAAACATTCCGTTACTGATCAGGTATAGTGAAAATGTTGCCTCAAACGCTGGGTGAGAAGAAACTGTTTTCTATGTGATATACTGGGAAAGAATGACTAATGTGAATAAGATTTGGGTCACAGAAAATACAAAACAATGGATAATACTAAAGCAAACGGTTCTAGGCGGAGACGAATAGGAAAGTGTGAAAGAGTGAAGAATGCAGAAAGCTGCGCTACAGTCAAGGATGTGGGTAGAGGTAAGTCAGGATGGAGACGTTAGGGACCCCGCCTGCGTCCGAGCTTGCCGCCCTCTGTGTCGTTGGCTTCATCCCTTCCTCCTGGAGTTTTGCAGAAGCACAACAGGTGACTATGTATGCACTAAGTGCCGAAATCGACCTCCGCTTCCTGATAATCAGGCATAGGAATTTCCAAGCATTAAAGCCTAAAGAAACTTAGGTCGAACTATTACCGGACTTTATGCAATGACGTGGTAGTTGACAACCACCCTCTATCCCTCCTTCAGCCTGTTAGCGTTTGCAGACCACTCACGACACGGTTTTACCTTCCGACAGTGACCCTTAGGAGGTATTGTTTAGTTCATTTGTACTCATAATGGTTTGAGTGTAGCTAACGAAGCCAACTGCTTAAAGATTCTTATGCCTGCTGATAACCACAACCATATAGTGAATGATCTGCCCTTGATTAGAAAATGATGACTGATAATATCATGGTCACTACCTTAACCGGCTGTGAATGCCAAGGACTTTTCTCAGGCTTATTAAATCTCCACATAAACATGCAAGCCCAAAAATGAAATCGGCAGTGAAGTTTAATGCTATGCTAACTGCCGAGGGCGTGCATTGTCACGGAACTGACCGAAAGTAAACAAGCGACTGAATGGAAAATGCCGCACTCACTCTGTATCCTTTATAAAAGTACATTGTACAGGTAATACTTCTAGACAGCGTTTAGAGTTTGACTTATGGTGATGCATGATGATGGAAGATGCTTTCCCTCTAATTTGGTATTATGCATACTTTCACTTTGCTTCGCTAAAACCTGTCCTTGTGACTATGCAATATTTTGACGTTCCCGACTAATTAATCCGGAACTATTATTTTATCGTTTTACTCTCTAGTGTCATTCTGCTTCCATTTCTAAAAGTTCACAATAACTGATATTAAAACGGTGACCTGAAACTGCGCGCTTAAGTAGTATAAGTGAACCTGTAAGCACACGTAAAGTCTTATACCGACTATTGCCTGACGATAAGATGAATGCTAAAGTGGACATCAAAACCTAGGCTTTCTAAGAGCAGCCAATAGGGTACTAGTGAGCACAGCGTTGTCAATTCAATTCCGCCGGGCCGGTCACTCACCGGTTTTTCTGTGGTTTCCCAGGGTCGGTAGGCGCTGGGCGGTTCCCCTTCTACCAACATGAATTTCCTGTTCATCATTTCCTTTCAGCTGTTTTATGGTTGTGGGACCAGGAGATGGCGGTTGATGTGTTGTGGCAGGACAATGGAATTTGCGGTCTGGAAAGATTTTTCCCTGGCGCTTGGCGGGAGTGCTAGGGCCCCCTTCCTTCCTGGGAGTGTCTCGTCTATTCCCGGGAACCCAGGTTGCGGATGAATAAGGCAGGGTTAGCTAGTATCAGGATTGGTGCCATGTTGGAATAGTTAAGGACCTTCAAACGGATCTGATCACCCTTCGAATCTCTCCCCTTCCTCACAGGGGTCATTTTGGAAGCACAAAGAGCCCCTGTAACCTAAGTGCGGTGCTATGCTGCAGTTACTGGAGCCCCAACGTCCAGCTACTCCTAACAGTGTTGCTGGACAGATGAATGATAAATACAAAGTTACTAATCATATTTGTCACTTATATACTGTCATCTAGTACTAAGATATGCAAAACAAAGCTGTCAACCTGAAGTCTATACAACGTTTCACTGTCAAGTTTCTTACGGAAGAGGGATAAAAGAGGCTGACATACTGAGTAGGTTAGGAATATGGTTTACTTTACAGTTTATTTATTATGGTTGCCATAGGATATTTTTATGAAAGGAGAACTTGAAGGAAAGCAGCCTGCAATTGCCAAGATTATTTCCATCGAGAAGTATATTTGGGTTGCTTACAACCTTATTTAAGTTTATCGCTATTTCAAAATAATTTAAATATTTTCCTAGATAGGCACAATTCCATAATTAGCATATGATCATTTATTATAATCTGTAATACCGAGCAATCTTATCGAGATACATTCCACTCTGCCTTGCCGATGGAGGAAATTCACTAGACTCTTACTGAATATTCCTCATCTATTCAGATTCATTTTTCTGAAATATCCTATATTTGAACCAATGAAATCAGGACTGGAACGCTCAGTATTTCGAAAACAATACAGTAATAGGTGACCCGTGCCCAATGCGAGTAGTTGCAGACACCCAGTTCTCTCTACCAAAACGGAGTCCTAAAATTGCGAACAAAAATGCATTTCTGTAGCAGAAAACCTCGCAGAGTATTAAGCATTTGTTGTTGTTGTAAGTTTCTA
The DNA here is from genome assembly GCA_030765065.1 of Deroplatys truncata. Taxonomy (NCBI): domain Eukaryota; kingdom Metazoa; phylum Arthropoda; class Insecta; order Mantodea; family Mantidae; genus Deroplatys; species Deroplatys truncata. The sequence goes on from CM060978.1 coordinate 216,606,963, forward strand.
ACAGTTTTTAACCCCTAAGGTGATACCACATGGCCAATACACTCATGACATGAATACCTAAAGTAGTTTGGGGACCTAAATCCTTACAATTTCCTGAAATTCGACCTAATAAGCGATGAAAAATCATGAATTAAAACCTCAGCCAGGGTAATGAGCGTGAGAAGCAATATAACACCTTATAATACTGTGATGTCTCGTTTTCTCTGGCATTTATATTTTACAACCCTAGAGTATTTTATTTCTTACCAACGGTCATATCTGCGTAGTTTCTCAATATGATTTCAATGATTCGGGTATGAATTTCTTGTCTTTCTGAACATTTATACTTTAGGAAGAGAAGCATGCATAATCATGCTTAGCCGAGCTGAATATAAGGATATGTTTTTTGCTAATTCTTTGCGAACTTTCTCAGAAGTAGAATTGGTTTGGCTAACATTTGGAACATTTGGTTAACTCGTGCCTTAAAACTACGTACTACATGTTCAGGCCTTAGAAAGAACGATTTCCTGGGTTGGCAATAACAAAGCCCAGTGGGAGAAATCCAGGAAACAATTGCCGGATTCCAACGATATTAGCTCACGATAACTTCTTCAGAGGAGACGGTAACTTCTGTGACTCAGGGTTCCAACACAACTTGTTTCGCAGGTTACCGAACTTCTGTTTTTCGCAACTTCTCAAGCACGTTCCGAATATTAACCTTTTGATGTAACGCTCTAGCAACTGTAAAATCAGATAAGAAGGATTTTAGATCCACGCAAACAAATTGTTACTGTAAGCATCAAAAAAGAAAGAACAGCTGTCACGACAGAGATGCGAGAGTTCGTATTTGGACTTCTGTATCATTTACATAATGTGGCATCTCCAGAACCACTCAACATCTTCGCAGCCACTGCTTCGAGAAACTAAGCACAAACTGTCTGTGAAAGAGCATCACGTTGCACACATTTATATAACATCGTGCTTCTTGTTATACCCCCGGATTTAAGCTGATTATTATTTATGGTTGTTTTAAGTCAAATGTCTTAATAACTATTGAATTTGAGACAGTAACTATGGTTATATATATGCCATATATACAATAATGTGAATTGTAATGTGAAATGGTATTAATAAGAAAAATACTTGTATAAATAGAAGTTAAGGCATAAGTTTTATGTATGTGCAAGTGTAGCTGGAGCTGTGGAATTCTTGTTAAAAGCCGACAAACATATCTTTGTGTTAGAATTAAGGCCCAGGCAAAAAGGACTTGTACGGGAAGGTCATAAAAGCCAGACCTTGAGTCTTTGTGAAATAGAAAAGGCGACAAGCGAACACAACATATTTTTGTAGAGAGGCCACATGTTTGCAAACGTAGAACAATAGCCGGGTAAGTCTTCTGGAAGGTTCCAAGCTGAACGAAGACAGACAATGAAATTTTAAGGAAGAATATGTTTAAAATCTTTAAGGGGAGAAATGTTAGTTCTAGCGTCTCCATCAGCCAGGGCGGTTGAGTATAAAGTACTGCGATGTGAATAACATACATGTAAGCTCTCAGAAGCAGGCGATATTATTTACTTCTTATAATGTAGTAGGAACGGTGAAAGGTTATCGATATAAAGGTCTATAGGAACGTGTGATAAATATTACAATTATTTCTAGAGCACGTATAAAATACTTAATTGCTCAGCGACCGCAAGTTTGGCTTACGAACAGGGTAGGGCTCGGACGTTCTACAGCTTCAACCAACTTAAGGAACTGTGTAGATTATTACTAAGACAATCAATGCGTGTGCCATTAAAGCATAGTGTTCTTCAATAACTTGATCTATTGTTAGAGTTGTTACTTATTACCTCCCTTCCCGTATCACACCCTGCAAAGTTATACAAGCTCTACCAGAAACCTAAATAACAGCAGCCGTGGCAAGAAATATAAATAACACTTTAAGAGTAACAACTAAAACATCGGATATTTAACAACATTACCATAGTTCATATATTAAATCATATATTAATATGTCGGACATACTGCGAGTTATGCTCTCCCTCCACGAGTATACCGCAAGTTCTCTAATTTCTGTATCCAAATAACCATTCCTGCAGAGATAAATTCATGGAATTCATGTTGATAAATGGCAACAATGGCTCAATAAAAAGAAATATATTTGTCGTGATATAACAGTTTCCTTAAATGTGAAGTATTCTTCTCTGATTATATACTAACACAATTTGTTCCTGGTCCCGGCAGATTTGGTACATACTTCCGAAGATTTCATATTATCTCAGAAAAGGATCTCAATTCCCTTGTACAAATGAAGAAGCAGCAGCTTCGTCTGAGGTAAGCATGTCGTCTGGTTAAACTAGTTATGATTTACTTTTCGTAATGATTTTCAAGAATCAGACTGACGCAGGTTCGTGTAGCAGTCCCTCTGGAGTCCCCCCATGTCCTAAAAGCCAGGAGTTTTTTAAGGTGCACTCCTGCTACCTCAGCAACCCTTCACCTCTTGGGCGAATGTCCTAACCCGAACCAGTAGAATTCGCGCACTGTTTCTAAGTTGAAAAAAACCCGACGCTGCGCCTAGTAACGACAGAGTGCTTGGACATAGGTACGTTCTGCGTGTCCGCCTTTTTACTTTCCCTACTACGTATAGTAAGTAAGGGAAGTATTGTATTCCACTCAAAAATTCGATACCGAGATTTCACCGGAAATATATGTTTTGAGGCCCCCTGAATCCAAAAAAAAACATTTTTGGAAGCACGTCCGTGTGTGTCTGTGTGTGTGTGTCTGTGAACAGCATAACTCAGAAACGAACAGTCGGATAACACCAAACTTGTTATTTAGGTTCAGTATCTTCCAGAGATGCAAAACGACAGTTTTAAAGAAAATCCCCCCACCCCAGATTACCCTTTACATGGAACATTTTTAGAAAATTTTAATTTTCTAAAAATGGCTCTAACAATTTTGATTAAAATATCATATATTTAAAATATTTTCATGACAAATAAAATGTATATCTTGAATTTTTTTGGAATGTCTCCAAAAGCATTCTTCATTGTGAACAACTTTTGCATAACTGACAAACCATGAGAGAGATAGACAAAATTTTACTACACAAAAAATGTAGATCGCGTTAAAATACACAACTTATGTCATATACATTTTTTTTGTTGAGTGAACCATTTTCAAGATATTCCTTGTTATTCCCTTAAATTTTCCAATACCTATACTTTATTCAAATGGGAATTCATTATTCATTTTTTTTGTCCTGGTAATGCAAAGAGAATGGAATGCGCCACACAGCAACCAGCTCTTAAAATATTTGACTGCCGCTTAAAACCTACCAATTCCCCTTGCATCTACAAGAAAATTATCAATAAGATTAACATTTAGATATCTCCATTAACATGAAGCATATGGAGAATCAGCGTTTGTAAAAATAGTTTGCACAAGAGTAGAGAAAGTCATGTGAGTGTAACACATCAGATTTTTAACTTTTATGGTGGAATAATTTCCAACGATACTGAGCTAAGAACAATGCTACAAAATTAATAAAGTAAATCCATGCATCGTGAGACAATATATTAGTCGACAACAGATAATTTCCTCTCTTGTGTAGTTCGTTAAATTAACATTTTAATTTTGTTAATGAATTCTCCTACACCACCCGAATAATTTCTCTTAGAGATGCCACAACTACTGTTAAATATGGGGCAGATAGGGCTTATTATGTAGCAGTATTAAACGGTAAACAATAAACTTAAGTATATTATGTACTAATTTGTGGCAAAATGAGTGTAACATCCGAAAATGGTCAAAGTAGTTATGAATTGCGTTTTTGTTAAATAACTGGTTGCCATTTAACTTACACTGCATTTGGATGCGCACTATGAATAAACAATTATTTTTGACTAAATCAGTAAATCAGTAAATAGTCTTTAGAGTTTCTTTTAAGGTATTAAATATGTTCTCAAATTGTGATATTTGTGAATGAACCTATTATACACTTCCTGCAATAATAACCGCAAGTTCTATTCAAAAAAATATTTTCCTGTCTTAAAGCAAATAGTCTTTTGAATTGAATCTTATGATAAAATGTTAAATAATTAGATACTTAAGTTTGAATAAAGATTTAAAAAAGCAAAAATGGTTAATGCTACAAAAGTTATTTATTACCAATTCCATAATTCAGCGAGATTTACATTTTTCCGGCGGTAAGTTTTCTTCTATCCCATGTCGTTCTCCATTTATGCAGAATTGTATAACATTGAATCATAATTAACATGATTTTCAGACTGTTCATTGAAAGTTTAGCATATATTCTCTTGTCCACATATGAAGTAATTGGTATTTTATTTCAGCCGTATTTGAGAGAGTAAAAACAACGAACATTTTCCCAGGTACAAGGTTCCTTGAGGAGGATTTCGTCATAACCTTCTATGTTGCATCCTTGAAAGACTGTTCTTCAATAGGAGGTTGTTATTGTTGTTCACACACACACACACACCACAGACTTTTATCTAAAACTTCTGTTTTTGGATTCAAGGTGCTTGATAACATGTACTATTTCTCGTGAAATCTCGATAGCTGGAATGCACTACCTTCTCTACCTAGAGATACGTGGTATATGAAGTAAAATGAGCTTCAATTGGATTTTGGCACGCAAACTTATGGTTCAGAACCTAATATTTTATTCCCAGAACACACAGTTTGACAGAAGCAGGTGTATGAACTTAGCTGTGCAAAAGGACGATTGTTTCCCGAACTCTAATGCTATAATTTAAAAGCAGCAAACAACTAAACGCGCAAAAACCGTTGATATATTATACGAGGAAGATTTTATTGCAATATATTTCTTAAGCGTAAAACCGTCGCTGTAAAGATGGATTACACCTGTCTCGGTAGAAACAAACCACTCCAGAGCTTCTATTTTGCATCTGTTTCATCACTCCGTGAAAGTTATATCACGTAACGTTCTCTATTCCACAGAGAATGACAAGCCCATTTTCAGGCACAAATTTTCGGAGATGTATCTTTCAATCTTTATGGAAACGAATAGCAAAGCTTTCGTAAGACGAGCGATAGAAAAACAAAAACGGTATTTGCTAAGGGATAAGTGGGGAAGATCGTTTTTATCATGAGTCTGTTTATAGCTTTTGCCACATTTATGTTGTGGAGTTCATGTTAAAATGTTCGTGATTCTCCCACCTTATTGATGTATTGGTGAAACACATTTTAACCGAAGACTCTATACTTTCGTCATTACTTTAATTACTTTAATCGTTTCATTGGCGACCACCTGAAGAACGTATAAGAGTGTCATTATGGCCGATGATTTGTAAGCCTCCAAAACGATTAGCCCATAAACGATTATGAATCCCAGAGAAAGCTTCCATTCTCTAATAACTTCTTCTTCTTCATTCACGGGCTAAGTCTTTTGACTGCTTCTACTTCAGATCATTGCTTCCTGCGTCCTTCCACATCTATTCTCCTCCTTGTCTATGATGCATTACGTATTTTGGAAGTCATTTGTTGTTCACCCTAAAAACCGCTTCTGCTGATATGTTTATATTTCAACTATTATTACAATAGTTGCCATTTAACTTACACTGCGTTCGGATGCGCACTATGAATAATTCTAATATAATACTATATAATTCTTTCTTTGGAATACTTTCCTGCTCTAGGCGTAATTTATAAAAGCCAACTCTTTTCTCTCCCCATGGATGCTTTTTTGCGCTCTCTGGGAATGCTGATACTTGCAACGGCGATTCAAAATTTAAAACTCCGATCTCTGATACTCACCGAATTTTCTGTACTTATCGTTTTGTTTCATAGTTATTCTACAAATAATGACACAGAAGCTTATTCTTCGCTGGAAATAATACCCATACAAACGCTATTCCAGGCACACAAGGTCCTGAAGCATGCTGGAATACAGTCAACTGTTAATAAGGCAGGTGATTGCATGAAAGTCCTAATTTTTATATGCATTAAAGTAAAGGTAAAGTACACATTACGAAGGGGTTCCAAAACAGGGTGAACCTGCAAGCCGCTACGGCTCTTTCTGCTTTTAACTGCCCCCTGGGAGGAATGGAGGGATGACAGGAGTGACCCGAAGATACGATGACGACGGGAGCAAGTGACGGGGAGATAGAACGTACCCGACCGCAACCGCGTGCCCCTAGCCCCCTGCAGTCTGTCCTGGTGGGGTCCACTTCGGAGGCAGGTCTCGACTGGACAGTCTGACCGATGCTTGGAAAGAAACCTCTACAAAGCATACATTCAGCGCCCAGCCAACCAGTTGAACACCGTCGCCTGATCCTACAACCCTGAAACAGTGGCATGAAGGAGATGATGGGCACAGGAAAGTTGTGGTAGAAGAGGAACCACCCCGGCATGCGCCTGCCGACCCGGGGAAACCAATGGGTTAGAGTGGGCTGTCGCCGGGGATCGAACCCTGAACCTCCCGAATGCGAGTCCACGCGTTACCGTGGCGTCACCTCAATCGGCTGTTTGCATTAGTTCATGAGGTAGGAAAGAACGATCAATTGACACTTCGAATGTATTGCTTAAAGTACTGGAAAATTTAACCCAACAATGGTAAATATCTCGGAGTTGGTTAAGGTTACGAAACGTTTTATTTCAGTTAATATGTATACCTTAATAAGGCCTATATTTTCTTCTTTAGGTTTTTGTCTTATTCTTTCACAGTTACAGTAATACCAATTACATTAACTCTCAGAGTTATGACATTCTTCCATACTGTTTTGGAATCGCATTTTACGCAAAACTCGACTTTTTTGTATATTGACTGAAGTGCCCTAATAATGTTTCCTGATAAACCCTTCAGCCGTAATTTCACCCAGAATGCTTGCCTTTCCTCACAGTGTAACGCTTTACGAAAATCTATAAAAGCACATGTAGTTTTCCTCTCTTTTTCCGGGTTTTTTCACTGTAATACTATCTAATATAAATATATTGTCTACCGTACTGCGTTTCTCCCTGAACCCCGCTTGAAATACCCACAATTTCTCGTTTTCGTTGACCCATTGTCTCAGTCGCTCATATATAACACTAGTCTGCATTTTCAAGCTTTTTGTCAGATGATTTCTTAAAAGTAGGTGTTCTTGAATCAAGTTTTTATGCTGATTCTCGAAATAGCTTCCGTTTTTTTCTATCACGTCAGGTTTTTACACAAAATAAGAAGTAGTGTTTTGACAATTTTACTAATGAGCGTAGAAAAGTATTGAAATACCATTTCACACAAGGTAAGTTTTTATTCAAGAAACATTTTAAGAATACTCTCAACAACTCCACTAATTTATTTCATGACTACATTTTAACAAAACAAGAAGCCAAAGTGTTTCGTTTAATTTTTTTCAAACTTTATCTTCTTTGACTTCCTTGCAGATCCTTGAAGATGACTGTCCCTCCTCAACATCCAACAGTAGTCGGCCATCATAGTTTCATTCCATCTCCCCTGGTACCTCCTCTCCATTTCCTTAATATCTTGGTGAAAACGTTCACCCTGCTCTTCACTATAATGTCCCAGATTTTCTGGAAAGTAGTCGATATGTGAATGCAGAAAATGCACCTTTACACTCCTGTTACAACCCATCTTCTTGAAATTTTCCAACATAGTTTCGACAATGGCCTTATAATTAGGATCTTTGTTATTGCCTAAAAGTTTGCAGTAACTGATCGGAAGGCAGTCCATACTTCTATTTCTCTCTCATTCATTGTCTTCTCAAAATCTTCATCCTTCATCAATTTCTTTATTTGAGGACGACCAAAAATTCCATCCTTTAATTTGTCTTGTGTAATGAAGGGAAATTTCTTGGAAAGGTACTTGAAGCAGGGTCCATCCTGTGGTCGAGCCCTTACAAATTGCTTCATCAAGCCCAATTTTATGTGTAGTGGCGGAAGCAATATTTTTATATCTCTATATCTTTGAAGTGACATTGTGAAAAAACTGTACGTGAGAGAAAAAAAAACAACTAAAAGCAGTTCTGAAATCAGCATATAAAAGTGAGTCAGAATCACATATCAGTTTTCAGTCATCCGATATCATGCAGACTAGTGTAATCTTACAGCAAATTTTACTCATTACTGGAAGAAGCGCTACCTCCTGTAATTGTCCGGAAGTTTTGTGCTTCTGTTTTTATATATTGAACATACAATTGTCGTCGTCCATTCCTGTGAAAATGTGCCTCCCCTTAAAAATTTTGTTCAATACTTTTAGCGCCAAACTTTTAAAGATCTTGATTTTCATCCCCTCCTTAAATAGTTCAGCTGGTTTGCTATCTTTTAAACTCTTCATTGCCTGAATTACTTTCCGCATAGTTATATTGTTATCTAAGTTTTCGATTTTTGGCGCTCCTAGTAATTGGATTTCAGTCAGTATCGCCCCCTCCCAATTCCTCCCAACGCCAAAATTTTCCTGAAAATGGCTTTTTTATTGCCCTGGTGTCATACAATTGTGCACAAGAGGACTCTTTCTAACCTTCTCAGAGTCCTCCACACAATAGCTTCCTGACACTGATATCATCTCCGAAATTTCCCCTACTATTTTCTGTCTCCATTCCTCCTTCTTACTGACTAATTACTCCTTGTATGTTTTTCTTAACAAAACGAAAATTTTTCCGTCTTTCTTCTGCCCCTTTCCTCCTAAAGACTTTGAGAACCCGGCCGATTGCCCTTTTACCTTTCTTGCATTCTCTGCTACACCAGTCACCCTAGGTAGAAAATGTGTTTCTCCCACATTTTATTTTCATATTATTTTTAGCATCCCATATTGGAGGGATAAATTGGTTGTACAGTATTTCTGGGATCTTCAGTGTTATCCAGAATTTCTCTCAAGTTTTCTCTATATGTCTCCCCTTCCCCTTCCCTCCATTGATATCGTATTCTTAGTCGGCCTTGCCTTCAGTATTACCAACCCCCGGGACGTTCTCTCTTTCTTTTTCTACTGGGATACGTAAACCTAAAGGAAAATGGCAAGAGACGACCCTGTCCCCTACCCAGAAATCTCTAACTAATCGTATAGTTTCTGAGCTGCAGAAATTATACCATTTGCCTTTATAAATGCCAGTTCACCCTGTAAATCTTGACCATACGTGACATTGAGAATTTCTAAGTCTAGGGCATCTCAAAGCAGCTCTCTTCTTCGGATTAATTACTTTATCTTCGCTCATACTACACGCTAGCACTTTCCCCTGTGTCCGAAAGAGATGTTTTCGCTCCCTATCCTGGCATTGAAATCCACTAATATAATGATCATTGTGCTGGAATGCATTTCCTGTAAATCCGTCATCTTTTCTGTTAAATCGTCAAAGAATGTCAGACTCAATATTTGGATGCGGTTGGCGCGTTATAAACAGAAATAATTATGAACTCTGTATAAAGGACATCCTAATAAGGTTCTAAACCGCACCTGAAAATATCACGACAATTACAAGCATTAATCAAATTTGGATTTATACATTAATCTAGTCTTCTATACTGTGAGGTATTGAGGATTAATAATGTTTAGGAACTTGATATAAAATAATTACCACCATTATTTTCTTTTTATTGGCTCTTAACTTTCCCTTTGGTAATTAAGGCAAAGATTCGGCGAGAAAATGAAAATGCGCAATTTTGTCCTTTGAAATTTTACCATACAAGAAGAAATCTAGGCGTTTATAAATATATCTTAGGAGTTTTACGTTATACAACCCAATAACAGGCATGAATTTACTGTAATATCTGTTTTATTGCACTTTAAATTTTCAATAATTTATATTTACTGAAATTCTACTGACGAAATTTGTGGAGTAACTAATCTAAATTTTTCACATTTGTTGAGGGAGCTTAATTTTTTCAGTCGAATAAATGTCTAGGCATAAAGAAAACAAGTTATTATTACAAGAAATGTTTAAATAACGATCTGTCTCCTTTCAACCTTTATACGAGTAGGTTAGGAACTCTGTATACAGCAGATTCACGCCAATGACATTTTTGTGTGATTCTGTTACAAATATTCTACGAGATATCTTAATTTCAATTTACAATTATACTGTATTGGATTTACACCAGTAATTGTAAATTCAGAACACGGAGGAAAGATGAGACGATCATTGATAATGGAGCTAAGTGATTTTAATCCACAAGCATAGACAGCTTTGTAATAATTTGTTATAATTACGGAATATTTCTAGTGTATAGCTTTTAAATGCCAGCTATGGTAGTACAGTCCTTTGTTACGGAAGTGAGAATTGGACCGTAAGCAGACAGGACAAAAGAAGAATTGAAATTTCGGAAATGAAGTTCCTCAGACCACTGGCCGGACATAAGTTAATAGATCAGAAGAGAAATGTAGAAATAAGAGAGGAACTGCAAATACATATATATATATATAACCTAATAGAGCATATAGTTCAATTAAGAACAGATTCCCGAAAATCATATTTAAACTATGATCCCCAAGGTTACAGAAACAGAGGTTGACCGTTTTTAAGATGGCAAGACCAATTCTTGAAGTCGGAACAGGCCCGATGGTCTAATCCTTGTTGAAGAAGAAGTTTTTAAATAGAGTAGAAAAGTTACCACTTACAAGTTTTGAGTGACAAAGTCTGTTTAACAGTATGGACCAGAATCTTCTAAAAGCGTCATTGGCATACTAATCTTATCTTTCTTTCTTTCTCTGTTTAACCTCCGCTTATGTGGGACTTACACCCCCCAGGGGTCAGAGGCCCGTTGAGGAGGAGCAGACACTCATGGAGCAGACAGAAGATCCAGGTTGGGTGATCAGCCAGATGCCTGGTATGGGATGAAGGAAGTAGATGAAACGAAATGATGGTGAAATGGATGCAAGGAAAGGTGATGATGGAGCAGTTGGTGGAATGAATGGCGGGGGAAACCGGAGAACCCGGAGAAACCCACCCAGACGCCGCTTCGTCCACCACAAATTCCACATGCGGGTCCCTGGGATTGATCGCGGGCCGCCTCGGTGAGAGGCGAGCGGTCTAACCACTCGGCCACGGCGCCGCCCTAATCTTATCTAATGAAGTCAGATGTTCCATTTTAAGAAATGTAATTCGGCTATAACATTTTCTTTCTGAAATTAATACAAACCAATGCACCAAGTTTATGAATCTTTATCTACACTTCCAATAGAACGTTTCGTTTTGATGATTCATTGAAAAAAAAATACCATTTGATATCGAGAATTTCAGAGATGTTATTGAATAACAACCAGTAAATCAATGTCATACAACAAGTACAAGACAGTCTTTGTTATCTGTCCTCTGACATACAAAGTGAGAGTATTCTGTCTCCTGCGATAATCGCTGTAATTATTTTATGTGCAACTGCTCCAGGCCATCACGCACAGAGCTAACGTTAACTGCAAGTACTGATTGTCCGTGCTCGTCACTTACATAGCGACTCCACGTATTTCTGCTGTTTCGTATACTCGTACGTACACATCGAAGACATTGGTCTCTCTAATGTGCCCCCGAAATGTCTATCTCTCAAAGTCGTAATTAAAAATATATGAAAATGCTTTAAACTAAAAATTAACTATTTTAACAATTTTTAACATTTTATGTTAATAAATTTTTGAATTATTACAAACTATCCAACTAATTTAATGAGCTCCAAAATGAGCTGATAAATATCCTCATACGAGTATATACATTTAAAAACCAAAAGTGCTTTTAAAACTCTGTTCGTTTATAATTTATTTTATTTTTGTTAAACCGGCATCTTATTATTACAGCCAAGCGCTAATAAGGTGGCAATATCCATAAGTCGTGCCGATATAATGCGTAGATTTTATGTTGGTAAGGAAATACTAAACCGTCCTCTCCCCTTACCAGGTTCTAGCACTTTTAGTGTTTGTCTCCCCCCTTTTCGTTCGCTCCTGAGCCTGAAACCGACCTGTGCTCATGGGTTAATGTTTGAGTGGCAGACTTTTGACTTCAAACCAATACGAGACGGACTCATCCAAGGGCTGACGTGGAACTGTCGTTGCGAAGCCTGCATTCCAGCTACTCAGATGAAATCTCTACGTGCTCCTCCCCTTTCGCCGCCCATCAAGGCCTGACTTTTGTTCGTAGGCTAATGCGTATGTGTCGGACTTGAATTCAACCCAATAAGAAATTGACTGGTGTGGAACAACAGCCAATTGCTGTTATTCTGCCAACATTAAAAATAAAGCACTATAGGAAAGCAAAAGCACCATCACCTTTGCGTACATTCGACTGTACATACAATGTTATCACGATATACATTCACTAATATTAATTATAAAATATACATTCTAAAATAACTAATGGAGTTTGTTTTTAAGAAACATCAGCGTTTATAGGTGATTTCCCAAATACAGTATTTTGGAAAATTGTTTTACAAAAATAGTTGTAGCTCCGGGTTACGAAAAAAGTTTGATATATATCAGAAAAGAAAGCTAGCTATGTGCACCTCCGTTTTTTTTTTTGGTTCAAATAATAGCAGCATTGGATCCTTGAGTCCCCGAAGAAACTAAGGGTGTTAGCTGTTTTATGTGCCTGTGTGATGCCCTGTTTATAATAATATAATGACTTGTGTTTACCTATATTTTGATTGCCTGTCGTTGCAGCTTCGTTGGAGAATATAGTACGATTGCATGACTTATAAAACTATCCGTACTAGTCGGTCACGACATGAGTGCGCTTGGAGGAGGGCGCCACTTTTTGTTGACAAAAACAACGTTTGGGATGAGAGGGAAGTGAGGGGTAAGGCGATAGGGGAATGTACAATTGCACAATGAAACCCATACTACATTTTTGCAGTCCTCAACCTCGCTAGCAAATGCAACTCGGAACTGCGGATGTTTCCTTTGCCTACTGTCCTTCCAATGCCACGCCCACTTGTTCTGTTGCTGTTTATTTTCTCTCCCCACCGATCCCATTCGTATCGTGGCCGATTAATATGTGTGCTGTTGATATATGTTAAATATCGTTTGATGTGCGCTTCCGATATTGCTTTTGTTAAATGAGAAAATCATGCTCTTACTTTATGTTTACCCATAAAGGATTTTGTAATGATAAGCATTATCATTATATAAGCAAGAATATATTTTTTTAAATTATTTTAGAATACAGAAAAAGTTATTATTCCCTAAAATACTGTCTTCTTCAACCGCCCCCACCCCGTTCTAGATATTTAGGAGAAAATATATTTCACTCTCTTAATGTGTACCAAAACAAACTTAATATCACATTATTTTGTAAAAAACAGTATCATAATAGAACATATTTCCCCTCGTTTAATGCCGTATCTAGTAATGCAGGGAGTCTGAAAAACACTGGAGCTAAGAAACATTTTAGAAACCTAATCCAAGAGTTAAAATAATTATTATAATGTTTTTTATTATTAAACATAGCATTGGTCCATTATAGACATGTTTCGAATATCAAATATTTGAAAGTAAATATTAACCAGGTGTGACATTTAGTTATTTGTTGCCAATGAATTAATCGTCAGAGATCGTTAATGAAAAAAAAGTTGAGAAAGGGACCATTTTCATTATTTTTCAGCTCCATTCATTTTCAGGATTCCGCTACAGTTTTGTTCCGCATTTGGAAACACAGCTTCGTTTATTGTATTAATAAACTACCTTGTACTCTGACATTCTGAATAAGTAGGAACCGCTATAAAATATTGAGTTTATTACTGTTCCCGCTGAGTTGGTAATAAGGCGATGTTTATTTGCTCCTAATGTGAGCTACCTGTCTATACTTATGTATGTCTCTGATCTGATTTCGTAGGTAGACATTAAATAGGCATTCACGATTCATAACTTTGAATTTATAACCATTTCAAAGTTATGGTAGCAATATATTTAAACAAAAGCTTTTTAAAGCTAATTTATTGCAAAACCACACTTCTGGAAAACTACGGTTCATTTTGAGACAAGGTAGAATCTTATTTTGTGTTTATTTGACACATACTAGAAGGCGTAGGCATTTGTAAGCATTAAAGCCAGGACGAAAGAAATTGAGGTTGAACTGTTACTGGACTTTATGCAGTGACGTCGCAGGCTAGAAAACACCCCATCCCTCGCAAAGTTTATAGGCAGTGTGTAGACAGCACTCGCTAGAGCGTGTTTACTTGCCCGTAAATGGCCTCTGTTATTCACATTCTTTGTATTGATATAATGGTTTGAGTACAGATAGCTTGAAGACAACTGTAAGCGCTTCTATGCCTGCATTTTGGTGAGACATACACTATGTGATCAAAAGTATCCGGACACCGCCACAAACATACGTTTTTCATCTTAGGTACATTTTGTGCTGCCACCTACTGCCTGGTTCTCATTATCCGCGACCTCAGTAGTCATTAGACATGTGAAACAGCAGAATGGGGTGCTCCGTGGAACTCATGGGCTTCGAACGTAGTCAGGTGATTGGGTGTCACTTGTGTCAGAAGTCTGTACGCGAGATTTCCACACTCCTAAACATCCCTAGGCCCACTGTTTCTGATGTGATAGTGAAGTGAAAACGTGAAGGGACATGTACAGCGCAAAAGCGTATAGGCCGACCTCGTCTGTTGAGTGACAGAGACCGCCGACATTTGAGGGTCGTAAAGAGTAAAAGCAGACATCTATCCAGACCATCACACAGGAATTCCAAACTGCATCAGGATCCACTCCAAGTACTATGACAGTTAGGCGTGAGGTGAGAAACCTTGGATCCCGTGGTCGAGCGGCTGCTCATAAACCACACATCACGCAGGAAAATGCCAAACGACGCCTCGCTTGGTATAAGGGGCGTCAACATTACAGGATTGAACAGTGGCAAAACGTTGTGTGGAGTGACGAATCACGGCACACAATGTGGCAGGGTGTGGGTATGACGAATGCCTGGTGAACGTCATCTGCCAGCGTGTGTAGTGCCAACAGTGAAATTCGGAGGTGGTGGTGTTATGGTGTGGTCGTGTTTTTCCTGGAGGGGGCTTGCACCCCTTGTTGGCACGATCACAGCGCAGACCTACATTGATATTTTAAGCACCTTCGGGCTTCCCACTGTTGAAGAGGAATTTGGGGATGGCGATTGCATGTTTCAACACGATACTGCACGGGCTGTGGCGGTGTGGTTACACGACAATAACACCCCTGTAATGGACTGGCCTGCACAGAGTCCTGACTTGAATCCTATAGAACACCTTTGGGATGTTTTGGAACGCCGACTCGTGCCAGGCCTCACCGACCTACATCGATACCTCTCCTCAGTTCCGCACTCCGTGAAGAATGGGCTGCCATTCCCCAAGAAAACTTCGAGCACCTGATTGAAAGTATGCCTGCGAGAGTGAGCGCTGTCATCAAGGCTAAAGGTGGGCCAACACTATATTGACTTCCAGCATTACCGATGGAGGGCGCCACCAACTTGTATGTCATTTTTAGCCAGGTGTCCGGATACTTTTGATCACGTAATGTATTCATTGTTTTATCATGTGCAGGCAAAATGTAGCTTAATTTACAAGCTGAGTAAAACACATTGTAAGTTGCTGATAAGAATTTGATACTATGGCTATTTTTTTTTTTTTTGTCTTTTGTTTTTGTTTTTATGTTCCCTTGTGTTACAGAGTTAATCTTACTGTGCTTTTACTGTTTTCGTTACCGCTTATTATGCAATTACACAACACACCGACACACACACTCAAACACCCATGCCGGGACTCGAGCCCGCGACCCTCAGCTTGGCGTAGTACCGGAGCTATACCCTCCAGCGACCACGGCTACGAGGGCCGGTTCTAGTGGTCATATAAAAATATAATGCCAATCAGAATGAGTGTTGCTCCCTCTATGGTTTTATTCGTGGCTCTAGGACTTTTTCAAAAGAATCTTTCGATATTTATTTACACCGGGCTTTATTTCATTTATCAAATGGGAAACTCAGAATGCTCTTCAATCCTGTTCCGTTCCGTTCCATTCTAGTAGCATTTTAGAATATTTGCTTTATTGATCATCGGTTTTGTTGCACTACTGTAGTTAATGCACTGTCAGTACATTTTGCATAAAGGTAGTTCAACACTGCAAAATCAGAAAATGATATTTGTTTTTATTGTTCACTTGCATACTTTCTCTACTTGTTGGGTCATTTCGTTAACTTGGAACTTTTAACACACACTATTGTTTTGTATATTGATCTGAAGGAAGCAAAGAAATCAAACACAACAATCGAAATGATGTAAGTGCTAAGTACGAGGGTTCATTTACTATGTTTGATTGTAACTTTAGATGATAATTATATCCAAAATCGAAGAAAATGATACGAAAGTATTTCCCAACTTCCCTCTCTATCTTAAATTGAAAGTTACAATTTTCGCTAAATTTTAGTTTAGTGATTAAAAATTAAATTTGTAATTCATTCAATCCAAAAGATAAATCTACAATTTCTTTACTTTGTAGAGCATTTTATTGAAAATGGTCTAAATTACACGTTTTAATGAGAAATGAATCAGAAAAAAAATTCTACTTGGCGTGACATGTGAAATGGGGAAGGGGAATTAGGTAAAACGTGACAGACTTGGACATGGTGAGGGAGGTTAAAAAGTGTTAAAATAGCCTAATCTATTAAATGAACTTTCACTAACAATTTTTACTTTCTCCACCACATATAGTAAGCAGGGGAAGTATTGTATTCCACCCAAAAATTCGATACCGAGATTTTTGGAAACATGTTCGTGTGTGTGTGTGTCTGTGAACAGCATAACTCCGAAACGAACAGTCGGATAAACACCAAACCTGGTGTTTAGGTTCAGTATCTTTCAGAGATGTGACACGAAGGTTTTCAAGAAAATCCCTCCACCTCAGATTACCCTTTACATGGAATATTTTTCGAAAATTTTAATTTTCTCAAAAACGGCTCTAACGCTTTTGATTAAATATCATATGTTTAAGATATTTTTATGACAAATGAAATGTATATCTCGAATTTTCTGGCAATGTCTCCAAAAGTATTCTTCATTGTGAACGACTTTTGCATAACTGGTAAACCCTAAGAGATAGACAAACTTTTACTACACAAAAATGTAGATCGCGTTAAAATACACAATTTATGTCATATACATTTTTTTGTTGAGTGAACCATTTTCGAGATATTGCTTGTTATTCCCTTAAATTTTCCAATACTTATACTTCTTCTCGAATTCGTTATTCATTTTTTTTGTCAGGGTAATGCAAAGAGAATGGAATACTCCACATAGCAACGAGCTCTTAAAATATTTGACTATCGCTTAAAACCTACCAATTCCCCTTGCACCTACAAGAAAATTAGCAATAACGTTAACATCTCGATATCTGGAATAACATGAAGCATATGGAGAATAAACGTTTGTAAAAATAGTTTGTACAAGAGTAGAGAAATTCATGTGAGTGTAACACATCAGATATTTTTTCTTCCAGAAGCAGCTGTCGAACAGCTTTATTGGTACAGATGCAGCTCACGATTTCCATGCCTCTTCCAAAGCAACTTACACTTTAAGTAAATTTTCAACTTTAAACACGTGTTGCATTTGTGCCGAAATTACACCAGAGGTGTAATCCAGGAGGTAATCGGAAGAGGCTTGCAGTGTGCGAAGGCATTCCTTTTCTTACCTAATATTTATTAGACCAAGGATAATCAACATGTGTACCACAGTGAAGAAAGTTGATGACGGTAGCTATACCGGCGGATATTACAAAGTGTGAAGAGTCCGTGCAGTATTTAAGTAGTGCAATTAGAAAGCAACTGGCGGAAACGGGTTTCCCAACCCCCGGTAAGATAGCATCGTTATACAGCATGAGGAAGTCTGGCACACAATGGTACCACCTACTTCATTAACATCATTGTTACTGCACATGAGCAAAAACAATAACACTTTAAAATGAATTACTATTGGTACAATAGGGTTTCTCAATGTCTGGCACGAAAACAACAGGAGTTACAATAGGTTGAATTAAATTGCTTGCACACATGTGCAAATTAGTTCTATTTGAAATTAGCTTTTATATATATATATATATACCTTTTTATTTATTTCTTTTTATCCATGAGTTGTAAGACTCTGCTTGGTTAAATTTCCTCGTACTTATTTAAGGTTTATCACGTTTTATTTCTAAGTACTCGTGATATTTTCTTTTCATAATTAATTAATTAAAGTCAGCTATGAATATGTGCTTCCTACGGTGTCTTATTTACCACAATCATGCATTTTCTCGCTCCTTTAACTTTTAGAACGCGATGCAGTTTTGTACCAATTTGTATGCAATATTAAACCCACCTCTAGTATTGACTTTAAAACCAGCATACCGATATAGCTTTTACTTACTTTCATTTTACTCAGCTCAAAACACTTTAGAATTAAAAATCGCTTTGATCGTAAAACAAAGAAAAAACCAGAAGATATGTTCACTTCCGTAATTGATCGAATAGTAGTGTGAGTGTTCCGTTTTCACTGTCACTTCGGTTTGATTTTCTTGCGCGAAACGTTGTAATGGAATATGAGTTCCCTCCGCTTCACTTACTGGCGTGTCGAACGCTGGACTTCTCTTCTCTGGCATGCCGAGTAGCATTCACTCTCCGTCATAACCAGGCCTCGGTGCAGGGTCCCGAGACGCATGAAGTCAGGAGCACACAAATCACTGTTGTTTATGTGCTCCTAACTAATGGCAGGTAACGTGTGCAGGCAGTCCTTGCCTCAACCTATAAACATCTAGTCACAGTAGGGCACAAAATAAACGTCACATTTTGCAGTGCGTATCGAGTACAGAAACTAATAGCCTAACATAACAATGTTGCATGATTGTACCTGTTTTAACTTTCTGAAATAGCCATTTTCCACGACAGAAAAAAGTGCAAACAATGTACACATCACAAAATGGATTTCTTCCAACTTCATTGTACCATATACATAAATATTTAAAATAAATAAATAAATACATAAAGTAATAACCCAATTAATGCAAATGAATACAATACACTTCTTTACATGTCATTGCAGCGAATTACAAGGTGCATACGCAATGTATCAAATAAAAACATCTCCTATTTTCACTTAAAATGAATTTATAGCTAGAAAAACTTCGTTCTTCGTCACACGACGGGACAGGTGCATAACTAAAGATTGGGGTATCACACGAAACAAATTTTGTGGATTTGTATTCATTGTTTGAATCCAATAAAACGTCCTTAATGGCACACATATTTGCAAAGCCAAAAGGACATTTTTTAATTTGGCGTTCACACTTGCAATGCACGGCCCACAGTAGCTGCTTCACAGTACCTACCCACGTTTTTTACTCGCCATCTGAAAGTTTCTGCATAATATATGCCTTTATTTTTACTTTTTCTACTACGTATAGTAGAGTATGTGTCAGTTTTGCACAGAATGGCTTTCATAAACTATATAAACCATTATCCACTACACAGAAACACAGTGTTATTTCTGGAGCGAGAGTTTCCAAATAGACGTAATTTAATTCTGGTTTAATTCTCGCGTTTTAATTACTAGCATTATAGTCTCGTTGCATAATATACTATTAAATCACTAAAAACTCAACTTAACCTAAAGGCTGCGCACATATCTTTCCTCTCACACAGCGTTAAAGAATTATTCCTTAGCAGCTTCAGATAAGTGTGCAGATGGTCGTGCCTGGAGTAATAAAAATACTGTATAATACAGTAATCTTCACAACAACAATGATCGCCATCGTGCATAACCACCAGGCGACATGTCTTTATGTCTGATGACAGTGGAATAATCGTGGCTAACTTAGCCGAATTTAAACCTAGAGATGACACTTTTTTCTCAAGACACTGGGGACCTGCTCAACATCTCATTTTCTACCTGGCGGAGAGGACTGTGTTGCAAACAACCGGTAAGTTCACGGGCATCTAACATTTGCTCTACCCATGGGTGAATCAACACAAAAACCAGGGACAGACTTTTTCGGCAACAATCGAAAAAAATGATTTCAGTACATTGGAATCTCCAATAAAAGGACGACCAAGCAGATGCAACAGAATCAGATGAGAATCACTTACCGCAATTGCCATCTAATCAAGAGATCGATTAATTTTAAAAACTGTTACACATATTAATAAAAACATCACAATTCTGGCATAAAATATTATACTTTTGTTTCCTTACTTTCGTGAAATCCGTTGATAAAGAATATTTAATATTATTTGTGCCTTATTTTGCAAGTATGAATGCACTTATTACTTTCTCTACTACGTATAGTAATCTGGGATGAGGGATTTTCTTGAAAACCTTCGTGTCGCATCTCTGGAAGGTGCTGAACTTAAATACCAAGTTTGGTGTTTATCCAACTGTTCGTTTCTGAGTTATGCTGTTCACAGACAGACACACACACGGACATGTTTCCAAAAATGCTTTTTTTGGATTCAGGGGACGCAAAACATATACTATACGTAGTAGAGAAAGTAAAAATACATCGGGAAATGTGAAGAAGATAAGCCCTTCACCTCTTAATGCCTGTGAGTGTTGTGTACCTACACACTTCAAGTAGTGAGGACGCTACGTCCCTGTGCCTACCAAGTGTGCGAGGTCAACATTGGGTGACAATGAGGAGAAGGTGAAAGAAGATTGAACGGATTGGACATCAGTTTGGTTAGCAGCATAAACTGATAAAGGACAATGGGATGCTGTAGTTGCAAAATACATCAAAGTTAAAACATATTTAAATCATGCGATGTTTAGAAGCGCAGATTACACCATAATCTGCAATGAGTAGAATAAGGAATGTTACCACCAATTAATTGGAAATTCTGCTAAGCAAAGAGCGCAATAGAGCATTCTGGAATTCTCGAGGAAGATCACTCTATAAGTAATCACGGTACGTAATTGTTATGTTCGCAAAAACAGACATAAACCTTTAACCGTTTTTGTCTACCCTTGCTTACCGAGCGGGATGGCTCAGGCGGTGACGTCTGTAGCCCGCATTCAGGAGGTCCCGGGATCGATCCCCGGAGACCGCCCACTCTTACCCATAGGGTTTTCCTGGGTCGTCAGGGTATAATGGGGCATCTTTCATCCCTCGAATTTCCTGTCCCTCCATTTCGTTCCATTGTTCTTTCATCCTATTGATCTTTTTCAGGATCGAAAGTGTCGGCGATGGTGTTTCGGTGTGGCGTGGCAGAGAAAAAGGATGCTCTTTGTGACTCTCTCTCTATCACTCGGCATTCGGCTGGCTGCCGGGGCATTCGAAACTCTTTGAGGGGCATTGGACTCCCCAGTCTGTCTGTCCGTCTACTGAGGTGTTTCTATCTGGAAGTTTAAGGACCCTGTCATTGCTGTGTCGTCGCTTCTGGTTCCGGACGCCCGTGTCTCCTCTCGCCTCATCCTTCCTCCCGGGGATGACCTCTCATGGGGCGTAGATACAATATCCACTCTGGATCGGTGGCGAGTCCCCTCCGTAGCCAATCCTAGCCTACCCTATCCTACTCTTGCTTCATATCGTGCAACACTGAATGGACGAGAAGTCAACACCGGCATGCCTTGTTTTCTGGTCAAGAATTGTATTATGGTGTGTTTTAGCAGAAATACCGTATTTACGACGCTCACGTTCTGGATAAACTATACCTTTGAGTTTTCGTTCGTTTGGTTGTTCTTTGACTGGGTACTTACATTCAAACTTGAACGCAAAATTTGAATTTGTTGAGGACTGCGTAGAGCTAGATATTAACAAGATCTAACGGTTTTGCAATATTTCGAAGATTTCTCTCAGCTGACATTTGCAAGAAAGTAGTTCAAATGCCGGTTACAAATGTTCGACATGTGTACCTATAATAACGGCATTCAATTCTATGTTGCTTCATTTCTGTACTGCACCCTACTTTCTCGTTCAAGTTCTCTGATGTTTTAAAAGTAA
The DNA here is from genome assembly GCA_030765065.1 of Deroplatys truncata. Classification (NCBI taxonomy): domain Eukaryota; kingdom Metazoa; phylum Arthropoda; class Insecta; order Mantodea; family Mantidae; genus Deroplatys; species Deroplatys truncata. Next base: position 216,628,837 of record CM060978.1, read on the forward strand.
TTGAGGTGGTAGGCATTATCGTATCGTCTCTATACGAGTTTTAGGGTATAATTCTTCAATATTTACTTTTATTGGTTGATTATTGTTTTCTTATTTTTTTCTTTTTTGCAGTTGTATAAACCTGATCAAACTTGATTGGACCTTAATCTATAGTAAGAATCACCTAATCACGATATGCGTCTCAATGATAATCGAGCGCTGGTCGGATTAGACAACAAATCTTCGTTCACTACTTTGTTGTGATACATTTATCAGTTTATTCGCATAAAAAATAAATTTTTTGTTAGATTCCTCGGATAAATAAATATTTTAACAATATGAAACAAGATGTACTAATGGATAGGACAATAGGATGCCCATTTATCGTCCCTTAGTGTCAAGAAAAAACCTTATTCCATTCTCTGGTAGAGGCTATAGCTACAACGAATGATTTAAATTAACTTGTTTAAAATTTATTATATAATCTTAGTTCTGTCAATAGAGTTCAGTAGGTTATGTATGCAGTATGAAATAATACGTTTGAATTGTAACTAATTCTATAAATATAGAGATTTAACTTTATCAAGTTAAAGAATACATAAACTTCTTTAGTTTAAATCAAGAATATTACTTTCTCAACTACGTATAATAATTAGGGGAAGTATTGTATTCCATCCAAAACTTCGATACCGAGATTTCACCGGAAATATATGTTTTGAGACCCCCTGAATCCATAAAAAGCATTTTTGGAAACATGTCCGTGTATGTGTGTCTGTGAACAGCATAACTCAGAAACGAACAGTCGGATAAACACCAAACTTGGTATTTAGGTTCAGTATCTTCCAGAGATGCGACACGAAGGTTTTCAAGAAAATCCCCCCACCCCAGATTACCCTTTACATGGAACATTTTTCGAAAATTTCAATTTTCTCAAAAATGGCTCTAACGATTTTGATTAAAACATCATATGTTTAAGATATTTTCATGACAAATAAAATGTATATCTTGAATTTTCTGGGAATGTCTCCAAAAGTATTCTTCATTGTGAACGACTTTTTGCATAATGGTAAACCATCAGAGATAGACTAAATTTTACTACACAAAAAATGTAGATCGCATTAAAATACACAATTTATGTCATATACATTTTGTTTTGAGTGATCCATTTTCGAGATATTGCTTGTTATTCCCTTAAATTTTCCAATACTTATACTTTTTCTCAAATTCGTTATTCATTTTTGTTTGTCCTGGTAATGCAAAGAGAATGGAATACTGCACATAGCAACCAGCTCTTAAAATATTTGACTATCGCTTAAAGCCTAGATTAACATGAAGTATATGGAGAACAAGCGTTTGTAAAAATAGTTTGTACAAGAGTAGAAAAAGGCATGTGAGTGTAATACATCAGATTTGTTTTTTAATAGTATTGAATACACTTTATGGAATATTCTTTTCCGAGCATGCAACTATAGTGAAACTACTCATTGCACTGAAACCGAAATGTTCTCTAGTATGTGAGTGTGTTATGTTTATATCAGCTGCACTCTTGATACCACTGAGTTTTCAAACCCACACCTAATTATAGCCATGGAGTCTTCAGAGCTTTCAGCGAACCCTTCCAAAGGTTTTATTTTTAGTTTTACTTATTTGTACACAGCAGGGAAAGTATAGTCATAGCTGCTCCACAGGTACCCACTAATCTATATTTCCAGGGTGATCAGAGAGTTCATCCATGAACTTGGATCATCATCGCAGGCTTGTGCTACTATTACGGAAACGGGACCTCTTAAATTCAGAGCAAATTTTAATTCCAGTCAGGATTCCGAAGAGTAATTTAGTAATACTGCCTGCATTCATAATCCCATTATATAATCCGTAGAGTAATTACTGAGCTTAACCGAGTGCTGTTTGTGTATAGTTTTTATGGTTTAAGAACATTAAATATCTCCTGGAAGCTTCTGCACATATTCATAACTATACTTTTATGTGTAGATTACGCGCAGGTTATGTTTAACTTTAAGACGAATGAGAGGAAAAGTCAACTAACTTCTGACATCTCGTTTGTAATCTATACAAAGAATACCTCTACAAATCTAGAAGTATACGGCGTACTCACGACAATGATAATAAAAGGAAAGTACAACCATTTACATTGAGAGACGAGCAGGAATTCACGTGGAACTGTTACAAAACAGCGGTTTTTGTGCATGGTGCACGACCGACGATGCCGTTAAGAATCGCATCACGGTATTAAATAAATAATGTTCTCGTTAGCAGTTAATGCGGTAAGACGTGAACACGGACTACTACATTACACATCGAGATAAAAACACGGCGGTTCTTCGAAACGTTACTATGGTATGCTGCTAAATTAAAGTTAAAAAATACAAGTTGAACAACAATATGTTCTTGATAATATTTTAAATTTACTTAATTTAATCATATACACATAAAAGATGGTTTTCAGAAGGATTAATGCTGTATTCGTGTTATGTGTTATATTATTTCAATATGTAACAAATGAAAAAGAAACTTGAAGTTGGTAGATGTATAAAAATTTGATCAAGTTTAGGATCACATCCATAATGAAAATTAATCCTAATAGGAAACTCAGACACTAAAGAAATCTTTTATTTATTAAACGAATGCCGCTATTTTCTCTAAATGGTGAGTGTCTACAATTTTAACACCCTTACAGTTCACAATCTCCTTTTGACGACCCTAGTAGAGCGGAGCTTTGTAAGGAAAATGCCTGTCGCCATTAATCAATCGCACAGATAGTTGTATTATCAACTTTGTTACAAACTTTAGGCAGTCGTCATGATAACATCTACTAACTTAGGAAAGAGCCAGAAATCTGCCTGAACTACTGGAGATTTTTAACACCTGTACCATTGCAGTGTATATAATGCATAACACTTGCAGGTGTTTACTTTTAGACACTAAGATATGAGAACTTCACTGTTAACATAAATGAATATGCTTGGAGCATAGTGTTCAAGTTTTACAAGCAGCATAGTAAACAGGGCGTAGAAGGAATACTAATACATTAATGTTAAGGTAACACTTTTACTGTAGATGTAACAAAGTTGTCGAATAAAATCGTCCTGCTTCTATGGACAAAAAGGAATAACAAACTCAACCATATTGAATGTTTGAACCCATTTACGAGCAAGTCTCTGGGTACTTTTAAACCTTCATAACATAATATTAAAGGAAGTACCATAAAGAGCAATTTTTGTCATTGTTATATTTTAATAATGCAATTATGATTTAAATGAATTATGAGTAACGAATATAAAACTGAGTTCAGACATTAAACATACCCTTTTTTGTCTAAACGGGAAGTGTTTTTTTCCCTGTTATATACTCTTAATATTCAGTTATAAAACTGGAAAATATCCAGAGACCTCTCTATAAACCAGGTTCAAAAATAGAGCCTACATCATTTTTTTTCTAAACCATTAACTAGAGAAAACATCAACACTTACAAGTGATGATGCTCCACTGTGCGTGGAAAAGGAATTTGTTGGAGGAAAAGTCGCATGCTTAAAGAGAATTCTCTAAAATTTGGGGAAGCATTCCATATATCCGTAAAAGAAACACGATTGTTAAAAACGCAGGCGAATAGAAATACTGAAATATGTGTAAAAAACACTCTCTTCATTTAGGTACAGGCATAAATGTCTGCTAGTATTAGTATTTGATGCACGCTTTTGCATCAAATATGTTTAACCAGGAAGTAAATTATACTAAATCTGAAAAATACACACGCTATAAAGGGCTGCAAAAATCTTCACATGCTTTTTCTTTGTTATACGTGCATGCTCTGTATAATAACTATTGTTTCAAGGGTCAAGTGCTACCATTTTACTACCGCGACGATGGTCCGAATACCCATTTACATTTCTCTGATCTATACCCCTGTGAATCTTCGAGACGATCTCAATTAGCCTGAGTTATCGTAGCTTAAAGGCAGCTAGCAATTTGGCAAATATTATTTTTTACTTTTACTACAATGTGCATACTAAGTAGGGATGGTATTGCATTCTAACCAAAAATTTGATATCGAGATTTCACCGAAAATACAATGTAGTTTGCTGGATAGAAGGAATGACAGCCCGTCAAGCGATGAGATCCCGGGCTGCAACCATGAGCGAGTCCTACGTGCAGTAGTCCGGGGAGTTGGGGTGATGGTCAGGTGTGTTTTCGTGGCTTTCAAATGGTTTGTTAATGGTAAGGTTGTTAATACTACACTATGTGATCAAAGGTATCCGGACATCCCCACAAACATACGTTTTTCATCTTAGGTGCATTGTGCTGCCACCTACTGCCTGGTACTCATTAACCGCGACCTCAGTAGTCATTAGACATCGTGAAACAGCAGAATGCGACGCTCCGTGAAACTCACGGACTTCGAACGTGGTCAGGTGATTGGGTGTCACTTGTGTCAGAAGTCTGTACGCGAGATTTCCACACTCCTAAACATCCCTAGGTCTACTATTTCTGATGTGATAGTGAAGTGGAAACGTGAAGGGACAAGTACAGAACAAAAGCGTACAGACCGGCCTCGTCTGTTGACTGACAGAGGCCGCTGACATTTGAAGAGGGTCGTAAAGACATCTATCCAGACCATCATACAGGAATTCCAAACTGCATCAGGATCCACTCCAAGTACTATGACAGTTAGGCGTGAGGTGAGAAACCTTGGATTCCATGGTCGAGCGGCTGCTCATAAGCCACACATCACGCAGGAAAATGCCAAACGACGCCTCGCTTGGTGTAAGGAGCGTCAACATTACACGATTGAACAGTGGCAAAACGTTGTGTGGAGTGACGAATCACGGTACACAATGTGGCGATGCGATGGCAGGGTTTTGGGTATGGCGAATGCCTGGTAAACGTCATCTGCCAGCGTGTGTAGTGCCAACAGTGAAATTCAGAGGTGGTGGTGTTATGGTGTGGTCGTGTTTTTCCTGGAGGGGGTTTGCACCCTTTGTTGTTTTGCGCGGCACGACCACAGCGCAGACCTACATTGATATTTTAAGCACCTTCTTGCTTCCCACTGTTGAAGAGCAATTCGGGGATTGCAATTGCATCTTTCAACACGATCGAGCACCTGTTCATACTGCACGGGTTGTGGCGAAGTGGTTACACGACAATAACATCCCTGTAATGGACTGGCCTGCACAGAGTCCTGACTTGAATCCTATAGAACACCTTTGGGATGTTTTGGAACGCCGACTTCGTGCCAGGCCTCACCGACCTACATCGATACCTCTCCTCAGTTCCGCACTCCTGAAGAATGGGCTGGCATTCCCCAAGAAACCTTCCAGCGCCTGATTGAAGGTATGCCTGCGAGAGTGAACGCTGTCATCAAGGCTAAGGGTGGGCCAACACCATATTGACTTCCAGCATTACCGATGGAGGGCGCCACGAACTTGTACGTCATTTTCAGCCAGGTGTTCGGATACCTTTGATCACGTAGTGTAGGTTACATGAGGCTTTTTTTAAGTTCTACGTGAGTTAGCATGCAGTTGCATGGTGAGGTGGTGGTATCTGTGGAGTATGTAAATTTGCGCGGTCTCCTCAGTGGGAGCCGCATAACCTTTAGTATGAGCAATTCTGGTAAACAGTCTAAAATAATTTGTTGCATTACCTAAATGCAATTTAAATAACTTTCAGTGCAATATCGTCCAAAAAAAGAGCAAGGCATTCACTCAACGCGTTTTTTTATAGCAACCACCTCTTTTTTTTTAAATTTTAATTTTTTTTTTCGTAACCATCGGTCCTTCCTTATTGGGGGGGGGTAATTGAATGGCAGTTCTCTGCCAAGGCTAATTTGTTTTATTTTTATTTTTTTAAAGTTTTTTTTAGTTTTTTTATTTTTATTTCATTTTATTTATTTATTTTTTTAATGTTTTTTACTTTCTCTACTACGTATAGTAAGTAGGGGAAGTATTGTATTCCACCCAAAATTTCGATACCGAGATTTCACCGGAAATACATGTTTTGAGACTCACTGAATCCAAAAAAAGCATTTTTGGAAACATGCCCGTGTGTGTGTCTGTCTGTGTGTCTGTGTGTCTGTCTGTGTGTCTGTGTGTCTGTGAACAGCATAACTAAAAAACGAAGAGTCGGATAAACACCAAACTTGGTATTTAGGTTCAGTATCTTTCAGAGATGCGACACGAAGGTTTTCAAGAAAATCCCCCCACCGCAGACTACCCTTTACATGGAACATTTTTCGAAAATTTTAATTTTCTCATAAACGGCTCTAACGATTTTGATTAAAATATCATATGTTTAAGATATTGTCATGACAAATAAAATGTATATCTCGAATTTTCTGGGAATGTCTCCAAAAGTATTCTTCGTAATGAACGACTTTTTCATAACTGGTAAACCATAAGAGATAGACAAAATTTTACTACACAAAAATGTAGATCGCGTTAAAATACACAATTTATGTCATATACATTTCTTTTGTTGAGTGAACCGTTTGCGAGATATTGCTTGTTATTCCCTTAAATTTTCCAATAGTTATACTTTTTCTCAAATTCGTTATTCATTTTTTTTATGTCCTGGACATGCAAAGAGAATGGAATGCGCCACATAGCAACCAGCGTTAAAATATTTGACTATCGCTTAAAACCTACCATATTCCCCTTGCATCTACAAGAAAATTATCAATAAGATTGACATCTCGATATCTTGATTAACATGAAGCATATGGAGAATAAGCGTTTGTAAAAATAGTTTGTACAAGAGTAGAGAAAGTCATGTGAGTGTAACACATCAGATTTCATGTTTTTTTTTTAATTTTGTGCAATGTATTTATTTATTTACTTTATTTTGGGATAGGTTTTCAGGAGAATATGGAAACTACTACACAAGGATAGATCACCTTTGTTTCTTCTTCTTCTTATCCCTATTCTTAGCATATGCCCTCCTGCAGTGGACACTTAGAGCTTCCTTAAATGCGGGAGGTCCAAGGCCAAAGTGGTCCTTATGTCCAACTCCCAGCGTTTCTTCCGGATAAATCTCTGGAAGGCCTGCAGATTCACTGCGTCCCCAACTTTTAGTACTCAAAAATAGGTGGCAAAGATGAGCCAAGTAAGGGCATGTGTCAGTTTCTTGTCACCGTGTTTGACTTCGAGATTCAGATAGACCTCACGTGGAAACATCTGCACGCTACTACAAATCACTCCTATGCGACCATATATCCAGTCCCATATTGGGCGTACGACGGCACAATCCACCAACTGTGACTCAATGTCTTAACGAAGTGTTTCCGCCCGCAATTGAACCGAGGACCTCCCGTAACGTTGAAAGAGTTTTGCGTTGTAAGAGCTATACAATATTTTATGCAGCGCATCAAGCAAAGAAACATTCTAATCTACATTTGCTTTGAAGAGTTTCGTTTAGAATCTAGCATTTCGTCCGTACATAACCATTATATAATTATGCTTTGTAACGACACTTAATAGCTTGAGTACTTAACAAAGATGGGATCTACAACAATAAAAATTAAAATGTAAACTTTGATAGCAATCTCTGTAACCAGAGAGGTCATGGACAGTGGAACTTTTTCTCTCTGGGTTTGAGAAAAGTTCAGCAAGATGCTGAGGGTAGATAATATTATGCTAATATAAAGCGAAATCTTAAGCAAGGAAACGAAATCCAACGAGTTACAACCATGATCAAGATCATCAAACTACTAGAAGCTGAAATTACGTGTATGAGCAATAATATCCTCTTATACTCCTCTCCAACAAAATTATTAAAATGCTCAATACTTTGCATATATCTATAGATACAGACATAAGAAATTTGAGTGCTCTGTAGAATTTAGGTGTACCAAAATTCTATAATTTTTAGGCAGTGCATAAAATTGATCTCACTGGTGAACTTATGTATACAGTCGATTTCATGGAATCGTGCCGATGTAAAGCGCAGTGCTACATGTTGATAAGAAAATACTAAACCGCTTCTGCCATGCCCAGTTCCCACCTTTAGTGATTCTAACACTCCACTTAGTGTTTGTTTCACTCCCCGCTTTTCTTTCTCTCCTGAGCCTGAAGCTGACATGAATTCTGTCGCAGTTCTCATGGCTCGCGATATCTTATTTACTGGGCGCCTCTTGTTTTATTATTTTAAATTTGGGTTCCTTTTCCTCCGGCTAGTTATTATAACTCAGTCGAGCAAGTATCTCTAAGCAGGGCGTGTAAACGGAAAGGAGTTGTTGCTAAAAGATAACACTGATAAAAACAATTTGTTTTTACATTTTTATTGCCGTCACACTTAATAATTCACATATTTAATCTTTATACACGCCTGACTGAAACTGTGATATTTCTAAATGTAACTACAGTCGTTATAGTTGCCGCGCACCAATTACTTCGTGTACTTTACATTTCTGTAACTAATTCTGCGACGTGCACCTCGTGAGAGATTCTTCAGAACTGTGTGACGTGCATCTCGTGAAAGACTCTTCAAGACTGCGCGACATTTGCTTATGGCTCGAGAATATATACTCCTTCACCTCGAATTGCCTAAACATTATAATAGAGCTGCTATTGATTACCAAATCGCGCCCACTTTAGCGTCTGTTTTGGTCAGCCAATCACTACTACTAACATATACTCTAGGGAAGATATTCCCTCCAATTATAAATAAAGGCACGCTACCCTGACGTCATTTGTTTATCTCTTCTTAGTGATAAACAACTCACACCCTCGGTTTATTGTTACCCACTTCTATTGTCAGTTTCAGTGAGGCCGTGTAAACTTATTTCATAACAATACTTATGGCTAACAAACATCTAAAATCCTGTACATACAATAATATTAATTTACACTACAATCACTTTGGCATTCACAGCATGTTATGATATAAAATATTGCCTCAGTTCATGGGTTAGCATATTTGGCATCAAACCAATATGAGATTGGATCGTCGATCATTGTTGCGAAGCATGCCTTTCAGCCACTCAGATGTAATGTTTCCTTACTCCTCCCCTTTCGCCGCACACCTAGCCTGACCTTTGTTCATGGGCTAATGCATGTGCATCGAACTTGGATTCAAACCAATAAGAGATTGGCTCACCCAGGTCTGGTGTGGAATACAGAATATAAGAAAAAACACTATAGGAAACAAAAATCATCGGCACGTTTATTTAATAGAGTGGACGTTAATAAAGTGCTTAAACGTTATTAAGCTGCAACAGCTGTGGTATTGTTATATTGAACCTGGACTATAAACAGAGTTTTAAGCAGAGGATTGGAGGTACAAAAATAAACTTTCTGAGCTTGGTGGCGGAGTATGTCTTCAAATGTAAATACCGAAAAGGGAACATTTGGAAACCATTGGGAATATTTAAATTTTCTATATCTGACTGAAGTATAAAACATAAATTGATGCCACCTCTTCTGAAGGATGTCAGACAACAGCACAGCTTGCAGAGCAATGCATAGTTGTGCTCCCAGAGAACAACAAAGATGATGACCTGACAGAAGGTACATGGGATGACTATAAATTGGATTCAGTACAGATCATTATTGGTCTAAATTCTCTAAATTAAGATAACGCGCCTAGAATATATTTCTAGCTCTATTAGATAATTTTCCTCATTTGTAACACCTAAAGAGATGAAAATACAACTAAAATTACTAAACTATTTCGTGAATAAAATTACATAAACAGTATTAATATTAAATTTGAATTTTTATTCATTATGACGCACTTACAAATCTAATTTTAAAAACTGAGAAAGATTTTCCTTAATTTTATTTGTTTACTGGTTACGACAGTTGACAATTAGGTGCGATAATTTCATAGACAGCTGAAAATCAAGTGCGACAAGAGAACAGTCAACCGATGGCCGTGATGGTTGAAACTGAAGCCATGCTTGAAGCGATTGGTCTGTTTCAACCTGTAAACCCTAGGATATTAACACAGCGTTAAACAATGCAGAAGTCATCAGGTCCAACAAATTCCGAGTAGGTGTCAGCTAAAGAGTTTGTGATATAGTTACGAAGAACCGTGCAATCAGTAATCAGATTGAGAGATAGTACTAGTCCCATAGTAGTAAGCACTAGTTTGTCTTGTGTTCTGTCTAAGGGAGGGGAGGAGGAATTACAACAAGGCAAAATATATTTTACTTTCGCTACTGCTTAGTAAGTAGAGGAAGTATTGCATTCTACCCAAAAAATTGATACCGAGATTTCACCGGAAATGCACGTTTTGAGACATCTGAATTAAAAAAGAGCACTTTTTTTAAATAGAACTCTGTGTGTGAATAGCATAATTCAAAAACGAAAAGTGAGTTAAATACCAAAGTTGGTATTTAAGTTCAGCATGTTTCAAGGATAAGACACAAAGATTTCCAAAAATTCCTCTACCAAAAACATGAAAAAAATAGAAAATTTTGATTTTCTAAAAATATTTCTAATGCTTTTGTTAAAATACCCTGTGTTTTAAGATATTCGCATGACAAAATGCATTCTATATGCTATTGTATATATTTATTTATTTATTTATTGGATTTTCTGGGAATAGCCTGGGAAGTCCTCTTCTTCTGAATTAATTTTGTATAACTTGTAAACCGTAAGAGATAGACATAAACTTACTGCACAAAAAATTTAGATCACTTTAAATCACACAATTTATGTCAAATTAAATGTTTGTCTAATTAACCATTTCCGGGACATTCTTTATATTGGTTTGAAAATATCAAATACTTTATACTTTTTCAACTGCATTTTTTTTCCACTCACACACACACGCACTCTCTCTCTCTCTCCCCCCTCTCTCTAGGTCGTGAAAAGAAAACGGAATTTCAAAGGCATCAAATAGCTAACCACTTCTTTTAAGATTTGATTAACACTTAAACCTACCATGTCCCCTTCTTCCCTTATACCTACAAGAAAATAGGTATAAAGTCATTTCTGTAAATCTTTATCTGGATTAACATGAAGCAGATGAAAAAATACATTTTGTAAGAATAGTTTATTCAAGAATGGATAGAGAAAGCTATGCGAGTTTAACACTTCCTATTTATTTATTTGTTAGTTTATAGTCGCCAATATACCATAGGTTTATAGCTAATTTTACAAGGTAACACACAATGCAATATGTAATACTATATAGAGTTCTTATTTATGTTTGGAAACATTAAGAATAACACTGGGTGAACTACATAGAAATATTATGATGGGTAAAAGTACAGTTGATCACTGTACTTAGTTGTGAGACAGTAACTATAATTGCGGTTAGTATGCAATATAGTATCTATAGCATATGATTAGGGTGATTTACAGTTTATTTAGCACTTCAGCGTTACTGAGGAAAATCTTCAACTTGAAAAAAGCTGACGAGTTTTCTGTTGCTCTATGGTTTGACGATTAAAAAACATTCAAACGATGACAACTGCTGATCTCGACTATGACAGGCGGATGACATTAAGGAACTACGTACACTACGTGGTCAATGTACCCCGGACACCTGGCTGAAAATGACGTACAAGTTCGTGGCTCCCTCCATCGGTAATGCTGGAAGTCAATATGGTGTTGACCCACCCTTAACCTTGATAACAGTGTTCACTCTCGCAGACATACTTTCAATCAGGTGCTGGAAGGTTTCTTGGGGAATTGCAACCCATTCTTCACGGAGTGCGGAACTGAGGAGAGGTAACAATGTAGGTCGGTGAGTCCTGGCACGAAATCGGCGTTCCAAAACATCCCAGAGGTGTTCTATAGAATTCAAGTCAGGACTCTGTGCAGGCCAGCCCATTACCACTCCGCTACAGCCCGTGCAGTGTAAACAGGTGCTCGATCGTGTTGAAGATTTCAATTGCCATCCCCGAATTGCTCTTCAAGTGGGAAGCAAGAAGGTGCTTAAAATATCAATGTAGGTCTGCGCTGTGATCGTACCACGCAAAACAACAAGGGGTGCAAGCCCCCTCCACGACCACACCATAACACCACCACCTCAGTATTTCTGTGTTGGCACTAGACACGCTGGCAGATGACGTTCACCGGGCATTCGCCATACCCACACCCTGCCATCGGATCACCACATTGTGTACCGTGATTCGTCACTCCACACGTTTCGCCACTGTTCAATCGTGTAATGTTGACTCTCCTTATACCAAGCGAGGCGTCGTTTTGCATTTTCCTGCGTGATGTGTGGCTTATGAGCAGCCGCTCGACCATGGAATCCAAGGTTTCTCACCTCACGCCTAACTATCATAGCACTTGGAGTGAATCATGATGCAGTTTGGAATTCCTGTGTGATGGTCTGAATCGATGTTTGCCTATTAATCTTTACGACCCTCCTCAAATGTCGGCGGTCTCTGTCAGTCAACAGACGAGATCGGCCTGTACGCTTTTATGCTGTACATGTCCCTTCACTTTTCCACTTCACTATCACATCAGAAACGGTGGACCAAGGGATGTTTAGGAGTGTGAAAATCTCGCGTACAGACTTCTGACACAAGTGACACCCAATCGCCTGACCACGTTCGAAGTCTGTGAGTTCCACGGAGCGTCCTATTCTGCTGTTTCACGATGTCTAATGACTACTGAGGTCGCGGATAGTGAGTACCAGGCAGTAGGTGGCAGCACAATGCATCTAAGATGAAAAACGTTTGTTTGTGGGGTGTCCGGATACTTTTGGTCACATAGTGTATTACATGAATCTTGCATATTATAATAACTAGGTCCCTGATTCTGATGACATGCCATGTTTTAGTTGTATCATATGCCTTGCTAAGGTGTGCATAAATCCTTATCATCGGTCCACAATTATGGAAGTGTACATTTATTAGGTCATTTTGGTCATTTTTTGCCGTTTTTTGTTTTCGGGCATTTTTTCCCGATTTAACATTATTATTCTTTCATTTTTCTTGCGTTTTGCGTCTTTATTTATTTATTTTAATTGCTATTCAGTGTTAAACGATTCTTATATTATCGGCATTTTATATAAGAATAACTTTTGAAACATCATAAAGTTCACTATTCACTGTACTCATTCCTGTTTAGTGGTTAGTCTGAAAAGGGTGGCCAATGTTAGGGGAGCAGGTATGATTACAGTAATGAATTCATGTCCCTAGCTAGGGATGAGATGGGTCAACTTTCCTTTTATCGCGTTAATGAGTGGGTACAGTGAAGTTGCTATTGTCATAGGCTGTGAAGTCGATTTCATTTGCTATGAATTTTGTATAATCTGAGAAATCAAAAGAGTTTTGTAAGACCTAATTCAGAAACAATTATTTTGAAATTCTTCAAATAAGAACATGGAACAACTATATTTTTAATTACATTTCTAAATTATCTCATCATAGTTTTTATATCTACATTTTCTACTTGTACAGCAGTTTTATCCAAGTGTAAGTTAATTTGTAAATTTCTATACATTAATTTTAAAAATTAAATCTCAGTTTTAGGCATTTTGTAATTGTGTAATTTTTTACAAAATGACTACATTTTATATGCCAATCTTCAAAATCTGGGGCTTGGTAATAACCCTAGTTTTAGTATAGGAGTCTGGATAATGACAGCTGTTCAGTTTGTGACATTTTCTAGCTTCGCTTTCAAAGGATTTGTGCCTCAGTTTCGGTAAAGGATTTTTATCGTGTTCAGGTCTGGCTCTGGATCTAGAAGCTCTTCGTTGATCTGATCGTCCCATATACTGTAACGTGTAATTGCCCGATTTGAAGTTACCGCTCCAATAAATCAGTTGGTATTATCATGTCTGACTGGTGTGGCAGAAGTGATTCTTATAGCTCCTCTCAGTAATTGTTGGGCTGTGGTAGCGTGTTACACTTCAGAATTTTGTTAAATCTGTTAAATTTACACACAGTGTTTCCTGATGGATAATGCAATGGAATAAGCGTACGTTTTTGGGGATTTGTAACATTTTAAATAATTTCTTTGATCTCCCTACCAGACCCTCTTTTTCCCCAATCATTGCTGGAGTACCATCTATCGCTTTTTCAGGTCTAGGTTCCTTTTACTGGTTATCTTTTCAATGCCCGGAACAGTTTTTCTCCCTTGTTTGCTCCTTAAGGTTTACAACAGGATTCACGAGATATTCATGTACGAATGAAGATTAATCTGAGCCTCGTAGTTTATGTCTGTTGTCTCATCTAGTGCTAGAGAGTAGTTTAAAAACTCATTAACTTTATTTTTAATATCGTTTTCAGTTACTTCTGCAATTTTTAGCACTCTAGTCTGAGGCAGTATTTTTAGCACTTAAATGATTTCAGTCTAATTATATAATATAAAATATAATAACAGCCCTCCTTAAAGCAATATGTGTATAAATAACATATAAAATGTATGTAACAGTCATTGTAATAATGTTTATATTATTGTGTACATGTATAATAATATTATGTGAATGTATTAGGTAATTTAACAATATAGGAGCTGTGATAATAATAGGTCAAAAGTTTCTAACAATGAGGTAACCTTGAGGCAATAATGAACTGGAAAGTTTAATAATGCTACTGGTTGTTTAGAGCAACAATAATGTAATTTTTGAGACAGCTTATAAATAGTCAATCAACAACCGGAAAATCTGAAAATAAAATAAAAGTATTCTATTGGAGTAGGATTAGCCAATTAGAAACTAAACTAGAGCAAAATGTACAAATTCAGAAGTCAGTTGCTAGTAGACAGCGTTCCTAAACGGACGCGACACGCGTCCTCGAGAAGTTTAATACGTATTCAGTGCGAGACGAAAATAGTTTACGTGTGCAAGTGTGCAAAGTAATTAATACATAATCTCACAGATCTCTATATAAGTGAAGTGTTATTTAATCCTATCAAGGATTAATAAAAGGAGTGAAGTAAAAATTATAATCTGTGTAAGCCTACATTCTTTAGTCGTATCACTCCCTGCAAAGAGAAACATGTCTCTACAAATTAATACTGTCGCAGCCGAGGCAAACATAAATATATGATATTTAAAGAAGCATTCAAAATACAAAGTTGATTGTTAAACTTGGGGCAAAGGCCACCGGAAAGTAAATTTGGGGCGAAGGATACCGGAAACTTTGTACCATTCGCGGTTGCAACTACTTCAAGTGTTCGGCATCCCAACAGTTGAACTACAATACAACTCCTCCAAAAATAAAGGTTTCATACTTTTCCGAGTTTCTAAGCTACATGATAGCTTGCAAGCAGCTGCTTTTGAATCACAGTCGGAGTTTCTATATTGTCATGTCTACAATGTCGTCATCCGTGGTGTAGTGTTTACCATGTAGCTACCGAGGTCGCGGGTTCAAATCCGAAGGAGGATTTTTTTCGAGAGTAAAAACCCTTAGAATGGCTTCCTTCGGAAGGGAAGTAAAGACGATGGTTCCGTGTCGTAGATTTACGGCACGTAAAAGAACCTCAAGGGTGATAAAAAGGCCTCTGAGCAAAATTTCGGTCTTTCGCGTCCAATATAGAATAGACGCTAAGGACCAGTTAAAGAGCGTCAATAAATAAAAACTCAATTCATGTCTATTACATTTGCTAGAGTTTGCTACCTTTGAGTATAGTAAAGCTGTTATCCGTTCATGACCTAAAACATCATAATAATTGACTCCATGAATTTATACACAACTACACTTATAGGAAATGAATCTGTGACTTTGACATTCGTATAGAAAGTCTCTTAAATCTCGTATTACTTCACAATATGAATTACCTGTAATTTACATATTCAGTCAGTATTAAACTTATCTGATTTCGTAGCTGATCTTTCTGACATTTCACATAATGTGGTTGCATATTGCTGCTGTTGGCACCCACTAATATTTGGAACACAAGTCACATTTGTCACTGAAAACATTTCACGCACTACTCAGATAATGGACTGTACCACCGCTGGCACGACTACCTATACCCCCGCCGTTGAATCTTTGCACTTGACAGTTCATGTGGCTTTGCTTAAAGTTGGCTGTATTGTGGTTGCGATGTTGCCAGAGTGGCTAGTAAACAAGAACAGCTGATAGTTCTTTCTATCGTGTCTAAGCCGCATACAAAAGTGTATGTAGTAGCGAACGTCAAAGTATAATAACCATTTTGTATTCTTATTGTTAATTGAAAATAACTCTGCATAAACATTGCAGCGTATGTAGAATAAATTACGCACTTTTGACAATATAGAAACAGAACAATGCAAACTTGCCTGCCACATTGAGGAGAAATAAAACAAATTATAAGCATGCGATAACAAAGTTATTTTCATTCACCGATTTAAAACTGCAATGGCTCAATTCCATCCAAATCCCCGTCATTATTTTCACCAAGGCATATCATTAATAGTTCACACTCACTAATAACTCCATCTTTTTCTTGTGTTTTTCGTATTAGCTTATTCACGTGATCTACTTTCTTCTTCCAGGAAGCCGCGTCCACCGTCGCCACACCTTCCCACAAAAGCCTTTCCACCTCGGTAATGGTAAATTACTTATTGTTCTCCCTCACATAAACCTTAATTCGCACCACACTAATTCGATAGGGTTGAAGTGACAGTGTATGGCTTTATCAGCAGGAATAGAAGGATGCCCGTGAAGCTTCACGTACTCCTTTTCCTGTTCAAAGAATTCTCGGGTCCTCCTTAATAGTTTCAATGCCTGACTATTAAGTGGCGCAAAGGATTTTCACTTCGTGAATCATCACTCGGTGATCGACGTCATTTTTCAGACATTGTCACACTTAAATCTTGTATAAATAAATAATGACTTAAATGTATACAAAATAGATAAATACATATATGTATAAACGAACAATAACAAAACTATAAAACAATAACCACAAATACAAATAACAATATGTAGCTTGCAAAGAACAACTCGACGCTCGCTAGAGATTCACAAACTGAAGCACGTGGTTGGGAATAACTACATCCGGCAACAGAGCAGCTTCCAGCTCCCGTTCCGCTTCCGCTTTGTCATCGACCATCCGGAATGCAGACTTGTGATTGGCTTAGAAAGTCAAACGGTGAAAGCTTTTCATCTGTTTTTTTGCGAGTGTACCAACTTAAACGCGAGCTGTCAAGTGCAACGTTTCAGCGGCGGGGGTATAAGCCAGGGAAGGGAGTTGAGTGAGGAGAGGGATGTTGTGACGTGAAAATTGGTCAAAGGTCAGGCGCTGTCTCATGAGACCCAAATTTGCGGTGCCTGTCCAAATATACATTTTATTTCCTATGTAAATAGCTTAAACACATGGTACCTTTATCAAAATCGTTTAGGCCATTTTTATGACAATAAAAAATTCCGAACTATTTTCCTTGTAAAAGATACTTTGAGGTTGGAGGGGTTTTCTGGAAATCTTAAAGGTTTCAATAACCCATGGTTTTAGTAAGCAGGCCAATTTTTATATCAACATCTTAATCTAAAATTAATGTTTAAATACATCTCTGTCTCCTATGAGCCAAACTGAAGCCAAACTTCCCTATGCTATGCGCGTTTGTGTATTTGCCCAACTTATTACAAGCTTTATTCTTGTTACCTTTTCCAGAACTGAAAACTGCTAAAGGAATACTGTTAACGTAAGTCATGCAATTTACTGACATCGGTGTTGAAAATGTGAACCCATTATCAGCACTGTTTTTGCATTCACTCAACCTGACCAGCAGCTACCTACTAAGGTACCCCCTCTGTGATACAACCCACAGACACGTTGCATGTTTTAAAATTTAAGGACATTTTATGTTTTTAACACAGGAATGTATTATTCATTACCCAAGAGGAGGAAGTCGCATGTTTCTGACTTGTAAATAAACCTTGAGACATCATAAAATATGACTAACGAGTGTTTTATTTACTTTCAGGTAAGAGTTTCCATCGACACGCGACGCGGGAGATTAGTCTGAACTTGTGTGTGTACAGGTATGTTTACCTTAAGATATACTGGTATTATTTGAACTTTGGCACCTTACACGTCACGTGTTGCTGTTTTTATTTCTATGCGGGAGTTTTTATTATTCGTCCTTCAAATACCTGATGGAGACAAAAAAAACGGGACTTAGGTCGTTATTACATATTTTATTTCTTAAACTCGAGAAACATAAACCATTTTTGAAAGCTTGCAGAAGACAGATTAGCGTGTTAGCAAAACTTTGTATGACCGCCTTCTTTCCCCCTTTTTCATATTTATGTCCGCTATGTGACATCTTTCTTTGTTTCATTCTTTCTCTCTTTCTTTCCCCACCAGCTTCTCTGTTTGTATGGAGTTTAGGTGCATTTGCTACTGCAGAGCACCCACCAGCGTTGCTTTTTATTGTTCCAAAGTAGAACTGCAGTGAAAATTTGCTTTGAATGCCTACCAACGTTACACGTTTCAAATGAAAACTAAATTACTGGGAATTTTATACTGAAACAATTCCAAAAATTCTAAAAATATTTCATTCTTTTAGCCTCTAGATCTACTTCTACATGACGAAGTAATGAATCTATGACTATGCTATGAACAAAGACGCAAGTTGCACACTTAGTCATAACACTATTCTCTAAAATCTCAAATGAAAATTCTATATAGTGTATGTGCTGTTTTCTTAATTTAATTTTTACTTTCTCTACTACGTATAGTAAGTAGGGGAAGTATTGCATACCACCCAAAAATTCGATACCGAGATTTCACCGGAAATATATGTTTTGAGGCGCCCTGAATCCAAGAAAAGCATTTTTGGAAACATGTCCGTGTGTGTGTCTGTGTATCTGTCTGTGAACAGCATAACTCAGAAACGAACAGTCGGATAAACACCAAACTTGGTATTTAAGTTCAGTATCTTCCAGAGATGCGACACGAAGGTTTTCAAGAAAATCTCCCCTCCCCAGATTACCCTTTACATGGAACATTTTTCGAAAATTTTAATTTTATCAAAAATGGCTCTAACGATTTTGATTAAAATATCATGTGTTTAAGATATTTTTATGACAAATAAAATATATATCTCAAATTTTCTGGGAATGTCTCCAAAAGTATTCTTCATTGTGAACGACTTTTACATAACTGGTAAACCATAAGAGATAGACAAAATTTTAGTACACAAAAAATGTAGATCGCGTTAAAATACACAATTTATCTCATACATTTTGTTGTTGTTGTTAAGTGAATCATTTTCGAGATATTGCTTGTTATTCCCTTAAATTTTCCAATACTTATACCTTTTCTCAAATGGGAATTCATTATTATTTTTTTTGTCCTGGTAAAGCAAAGAGAATGGAATGCTTCACATAGCAACCAGCTCTTAAAATATTTGACTACGCTTAAAGCCTACCAATTCCCCTTGCATCTACAAGAAAATTAGCAATAATATTAACATCTCGATATCTAGATTAACATGAAGCATATGGAGAATAAACATTTGTAAAAGTAGTTTGCACATGAGTAGAGAAAGTCATGTGAGTGTAACACATCAAATTTTTATGATCCACTGATTCACTTATTTCATTTTAAACTTTATCACATAGAAGGCCTTGTCATTAATTATTATTTTTCTACAAATTATTATACCTATAATACAGTTTATGATTAACACAGCATGTCCCTAATATCACATCAAACGTACTGTTTATTCGGATTCGTATAAGCGTTCACTTATAGTTAGAATGCAATCCTTATGTAAAATTCTTAATTTCATTTTTAATTTATTAAACATGAATTTCAGTAAACTGTGATGATTTATTATCAATTCTAGAATAATTAATCTCTTATCTGTTGTACTAATGTCCTTTTGGGGGGGAGGGCTTTCTTAAGTTCTTCTCTCTAATCAACAGTGTATTTAATTTATTTTGTAATTATAATCATAGTACATTTTGCTAAGTAAAAATTGTAATTGGGGGAAATCTGTAATATTCATATAAATCGATTAAAAAACTTTCAAATAAACCAGCTACATCAGTTTCTCTTAAGCATTTTAACATGTTAAATTCTGAGAATTACACCTTTAAAAGTTAAGAAGATGAAGATTTTAGACATACATAAATCATGTCATAACTGCAATCATTTATGGATCTTTCTTCAGCGATGGCGAAGAATCTGAACTTCAGGAGTAATAATTATATCGTACGTTAGCACTCGATCCTCAGAGTATTTACTATATGGATGAACTCGAGCTATAAACCTTAGGAATGCGCAGAGCAGGTAATATGTGTAATACTACACGTTTTTCCACAGCCATATAACAGCGAGCATTAATTTGGCAATAACTTGTTTAGAAGCAACATGCAAAGTGATTAAATGTGTAGGTAGCACAGATACTTTTGTGCTATAAAACTCAGCAACGCCTCCGAAACCAGTACCACCTATGTTTACTGCCTAGTGAATCATTTATACGGGACATAAATAATATTCAGGGAAATAATAAAATTGCATGCAAATAACATTCTTCAACGCACAAAGTGCTCTGGAAATAAAACTACCTAATCTGATTAATTTGCGGACAATGAATTCGAAAGTGATGCTGAAGTTCCAGGATTAGCTTGAATTTTGCATCGTAGACATTGCCAAATATTGTGGTTAATTTAGTATATATTTTTTTGTCTGCGAGATATTGGGTAAATTTATTTGGGGTAAACTACTGGCGGTATACTGCAACAGCATGCCATATTACTGTCTCAGCAATAGCATGGGTAAATATTAAACAACATGTATAAGTTCACATGATTCAGAAGGAACCTAGCAAACTCAGCGCTGATTGCTAATTACTTTCTCTACTACGTATAGTAAGTAGGGGAGGTATTGTATTCCACCCAAAAATTCGATACCGAGATTTCACCGGAAATATATGTTTTGAGACCCCCTGAATCCAAAAAAAAAACATTTTTGGAAACATGTACGTATGTGTCGTCTGTGAACGAACTCAGAAACGAACAGTCGGATAAACACCAAACTTGGTATTTAGGTTCAGTATCTTCCAGAGATGCGACACAAAGGTTTTCAAGAAAATCTCCCACCCCAGATTACCCTTTGCATGAAACATTTTTCGAAAATTTTAATTTTCTCAAAATGGCTCTAAGGATTTTGATTAAAATATCATACATTTAAGATACATTCATTACAATTTTCTGGGAATGTCTCCAAAAATATTCTTCATTGTGAACGACTTTTGCATAACTGGTAAACCATAAGAGATAGACAAAGGTTTACTACACAAAAAATGTAGATCGCGTTAAAATACACAATTTATGTCATATACAGTTTTTTTGTTGAGTAAACCATTTTCGAAATATTCTTGTTATTCCCTTAAATTTTCCAATACTTATACTTTTTCTCAAATGGGAATTCGTTATTCATTTTTTTTGTCCTGGTATAGCAAAGAGAATGAAATACTGCAAACAGCAACCAGCTCTTAAAATATTTGACTATCGCTTAAAACCTACCATATTCCCCTTGCATCTACAAGAAAATTAGCAATAAGATTGACATCTCGATATCTCGATTAACATAAAATAGAGAATAAGCGTTTGTAAAAATAGTTTGTATAAGAGTAGAGAAAGTCATGTGAGTGCAACACATCAGATTGTTTTTGTTTCCTACTATTACGGAATGATATTCGTAAAGAAAACATCTCAAGCCTATCAGACTGCTTCTACCACCCGTTATCATTTATTAACGAAATAACTAAATAAATAACATTACTCAATAAAGCTCATGGTTCTATCTTCTTCCTATCAGGCATGAAACTATTTGTCTGAAATGGTTTCAAAGCATGCAGATGCAGAAGTAGAACGAGCTCAGAGGTGGCCAGAAGACGAGCCGGTCAACTTTTTAAAGCGCGACTTGATTTTGTTACATGTTGGGGTGAAGGCCAAAAGAATACAGAAAAAGGAATTAATTTAGATCACCCCAACACGCACATAGGGGTGCCGTAACTCGCTCACAGCGAAAGTCCGGGACCTTGGTGTGGAATTAAGCGGAGGCGTGGGTTTTATGCTATATTGCAAAATTACATAACACATCACCTTTACTTACCTGAGATGTATTTACAACACGTCTGGCGACTCTACATATTGAAACATCTGATGTGTTACCCTCACATGACTTTCTCTACTCTTTTACAAACTATTTTTACAAATGCTTATTCTCCATCTATTTCATGTTAATCGAGATATCGAGATATTAATCTTATTGCTAATTTTCTGGTAGATACAACGGGAATTGGTAAGGTTTAAGCGATAGTCAAATATATTAAGAGCTTGTTGCTATGCTCAGTATTCCATTCTCTTTGCATGACCAGGACAAAAAAAAATGAATAACGAATTTGAGAAAAAGTATAAATATTGGAAAATTTAAGGGAATAACAAGCAATATCTCGAAAATGGTTCACTCAACAAGAAAAATGCATATGACATAATTAATTATGTATTTTAACGCGACCTACATTTTTTGTAGTAAATTTTGTCTATCTCTTATGTTTTGCCAGTTATGCAAAAGTTGTTCACAATGATAAATACTTTTGGAGACATTCCCAGAAAATTCAAGATATACATTTTATTTGTCATGAAAGTAGATTAAATATATAATATTTTAATCAAAATCGTTAGAGCCGTTTCTGAGAAAATTAAAATGTTCGTAAACTTTTCCATGTAAAGGGTAAGCTGAGGTGGACAGATTTTCTTGAAAACGTTCGTGTCGCATCTTTGGAAGATACTGAACCTAAATACCAAGTTTGGAGTTTATCTGACTGTTCACAGACACACAGACAAACACACGGACATGTTTCCAAAAATGCTTTTTTTGGATTTAGGGTGCTCAAAACATATATTTCCGGTGAAATCTCGGTATCGAATTTTTGGGTGGAATACAATACTTCCCCTACTTACTATATGTAGTAGAGAAAGTAAAAACAACATATTCATACAGCATAATATTAAAGCTTTCAAAACTGGTTGAATAGTGCCATTCAAAAGTTCAGCATACGCTACTTTGGTCGCGAACTTTCATTCCCACCCATTCTCGATCATCAGGAAGCGGATATATGTATGTCATTGAAAGTAAATTACAAAACTTGGCAACGATAAGTCACATTTATGGTGCCAGAGTACATTGCCCAAGAAAAAAGCCCATAGTGCATTTATATTCCGTGGCTGCGGCCAAGGATCACGAAACAGACAACACCGCAATGCTTGTTCTTCTCGTGGGAGGCGGAGTATTTCCAATACTTCACCGATAGCATGCAATAGGTCGTGATGAAGTCAAGACTTTCATCAGGCCAGGTGCTAGCGTGACTGACAGTTTTATGTGACCGCAGACGGGCTCTCAAACATTCGAAGGATGTGGGTTAACTCCGTTCACAAGTTTATGGACTCAAAGGCTATATGCATGCCACTTTCTATTGAAACCTTGAACTATTAGACATTCTTCCTACTTCAGTTTACGTTAATCACTTCCGATACTTCCAGTGTTTTACCAGGCCCAAGGATATCTCGTGAGTGCAAAGCAGTTACTGAATTCGGAACACGAGTGGGCATGTTGAAGTCTCTAGAAGTGTTCTTCTAGGTCGTCTGCATCTCTAAATGAAAGAAGACATTTTTATATTTGACCATTAGTTTATGTACTGCAGTTCCCTTAATAATTTTGCATTGTTCTGGAATGCACATTGAGGCTGTAGAGAACTTGTTTTTAAGGAACGAGTCCTACGTCTTGCTACAATTGCAAATAATCCTGTTAATTTAAAACTGGCTTCTTCTTGAAAACTACAAAATGTTAAAGATTTAATTTGAAATCATCTCAGTGATATGTTTCAGTTATTGCAATTAGGAGGTTCTGGTGAAATCCCGTGTATCTTCAGATCAGGATTTCCTTCATTGCTT
This sequence comes from Deroplatys truncata, assembly GCA_030765065.1. NCBI lineage: Eukaryota > Metazoa > Arthropoda > Insecta > Mantodea > Mantidae > Deroplatys > Deroplatys truncata. Next base: position 216,652,631 of record CM060978.1, read on the forward strand.
CTAACTGATAAATGTCGGACTTAATATTTCAGTGCCATATACTAAATTAAAAATAAATTACCTATATATGGTATACGAAGACGACTACACAGGTAAGCTCTTCTGTCAACCGGTTACTAAAGCAGATAGCACATGAAGCCTATTTGTCTACATTACATTAACTAACTCTTATCAGACCACAAAGACAGATTCTATATACCAGGTGGCGCAAACAAGTCATCCTTTGCAGTTTTCTGTTCCCCGCATACATAGGTGCAAAAAAAGTTTCCGGATTACTGCTGTTCAAAGGGGCAGCGCAGGTACAAAGCGAATGGTTACTGAGGTAGTGCTGCTGTCTGCCGGTGTTTACGTGGTAATTTCGTACTGATAAACGTCGCGTAGTCGCCTGCATGCCGTTCGAGCCAGATCATTCAGACAAAAAGGTAATGTTCACCAATAACGAACACTGAGATATGGTTATGATCTGCGCCGAGACGCACCAAAACGCAGCTCAGGCTCGAAGGCTGTATTCTAAACATGGTCAGATGCGCATCGGTCTTCTGCGAACGATTTTTCTGTACAAAAATAATATTAAAAAGAGATTAATTATTCCACGTAAAGTATGGGCCAGATTCGTCCACCAAGGCGATATGTTTTTGCACATACTTATTATGAATAATGCACTAATAGAAAGAAATTTAATTCTAACGTACCTTTAAGAGTACATAAATATAATGAAAAATAATTCTGTTTAATGTTGTTAACTATGCGGCACCAATTGGGCATATAGTTGTACTGATTGTAGATTAACTGTCATGGAACTGAATGACTTATGTGCGCTGTGTGTTGAGATTTGCGTAAAGCGACAATCCTGAATTCTTGTTAGTAAGCGAATTGCTTATTAAATAACCGATAACACACCCCCCACACACATAGGTACTCTCCTAAATTCAGACTCTAGGCATACCATGAAATGTTTTTGTTTAAAGGCAACTTTCTGGAACCTAGCCTGGAATCGAACCCGGAACACCTCATATAGTAGGCAGTTTCTCTACCAAATGAGCTCTGGGATCAGTAACAGCAGTTAAAGTGTTTGTTTTGAAGCATTGGTCTTTCATTTAGCGGTCTCCTCTCTGTGGTATAGAGACCCCTTTTCAGTTCTGCTTAGGCAAACTTCTTGTCATCCGCGCTATCCGGATAAACTAACTTCAACGACGGATGGTTTGTGTGGGCCACCTGATATAATTTAGTTCCCGGTCCCTAAAGTTCACATTCTAGGTATATATAATCAAAAATAAAGTACAAGGAGAGGACTACACAATTAAGGTCATCTCTCTGGCATACATTCTGTCATTTGTTTTATATAAAAGTCATCGCAATCTATCTAATCCAAGTGACGTTATATAATCAGAAGTTTTAAAAGAGAAATACTTTATAAAATGTTCTTTAAAGTACAATTAGACTTACTTTTGGAATATACAAAGGAGAGAACATTTGAAACTAAATTCTATAGGACTGTGTAAAATGAAGCATAAAATAACACTACTAACTTCATTCATGTCACGTAGTATCCACAAAGCAGTATCAGTAGAATGCAAAGGAAGGCAATGCTATTGTGTTTCATACAGGTTTTTATAGAACATTACTAATTTATTCTTCCTAGAAATAAATAACAATTTGACTTTGCAGTACTCGAGGATAATGCGGATATTGGAAACATTGCTACTTGAAGAGATACCTTGTACGGAAAAAGAGAGAGAGATAGAGAGAGATGCAGGGAGAGGAGAACGACAAAAGCTTTGAGACACTCAACGAAATTATGCGAGTAGAGCTGTTGATTTTGCTGATACATCTTCAAACTGTCTTCTTATTACACTTTATTATCAAGTTTGACATAACAGTCTTTCGCAAGAAAAAATTGAACCGATAAGTTCCATAGAGACGATATTTAAATTGTTTGTTTGTTTCGCCTCCTTTAACTTCTATAGTCATATCGGGGGTTTAGACTTGAGAAGCAGTTATTGATGGTGTCATAACTCGTTGAACTGTGGGGTTCTATATCATAAAAGCACACTTGCATTCACTCCCATATCCATACTTTTGGAATCTGCTGAGGGTAGAAAAACTTGCACACCCAAGTCGGTAATCGAATCCGGGACTTCAGAGTTAAGAAGCTAGAACGCTGACCACTTGACCGACGAGGCAGGCTATATATCTTTATTTGAAAGGAAAGTGGTTAAGTACAATAAAATGGACTGCAGTAACTCTATTCGCGTCTATCCTAATATAAGGAGAGAAAGTGAGGTGAGTGAGTGAGTGAGTGAGTGAGTGAGTGAGTGAGTGAGTGAGTGAGTGAGTGAGTGAGTGAGTGAGTGAGTGAGTGAGTGAGTGTGTGTGTGTGAGTGTGTGTGTGTGTGTTTTTTTTTGTGTTTTCGGAAACCGTACAATCCATTTTGATAATTCTATCGCCAATCGAAAAGCACTGCTCTTCCCAACGAACATAGTCTATAGACTAAATGTCTAAAAGGTGAAAAGGATTTGCAGGCCTGAATATTAAATATGAAAATGTTGGAGTCATAGCAGAGCATTCTTGCTTTGACTTTTTATTGTAAATGTGATAGAGTTGAAAACAATTGTTTTTATTCCACAGAAAATGCACGCAAAAATAAGATAGAAGCTGCGGATATTCCGTCACTATACATGGATGTTCACGATATCATAATACAAAACAACAAATGGCATAAGAAAACAGAAGACACAGCAAAACAAAAAACAATCGCATGCTGCATAAAACGATACGCTATATACGCGATACCTATGTAATTGGCATATTATTCAGATACCGTATTTGGGTGTAAGATTTACCATTAAAGCATCTCAGTAGCCTTTATTCTAATCCTACAGAGGTATACAGTGAAGTTTTTGTATTCCAAAACCTTTTAATAACCCATATGTAAGAAGGCTTTAAAATATTTCCTCTGTGTGTTAAATTCATTATCAGTATATGCTAATTATATAAAAAGAGAAAATTGTATCCTGCGTAACACCATAAACTACTTAACTAGTTTTACTTTTATTATAAATATTATTATATATAAATTATATAGTCTTGGCAAGTTTCTAATATAGAGTTCGTAATATTAAAAACTTGCCAAGACCAGGCTAAGGTCTATAAAAAGCACAATTAATTTATATATAATAATAAAAAACAAAACCTTAAAAAAACATGTATCCAGCACTGAATAATTGCTATAGCAGGTTGCCGTTAAGATTCTCATCTCGAATGAGATGCCTCAGTGGTCTGTGTGGGAAACAACTTGAGTCAATTGGGGAATTCAACATCTCCCCGGCAGGTTGTCACACTAGCTCAATGGTTAGAGCAACCGGCGGGAGAACCGTGTTCAGATCCCGGCTGTGGCCTTTAATTTTTCACTTGACTCTATATTAAACACTTAACTAGTATTTGTAATTAACAACTGAGAAGATAATTCTTTTTCGGTAGTTACGGACTATGTGCTATTTCCAAAATGTTTAAACTAGTAGTCTGAGAATGGGGTTATCATGTTCACCAGTTTTGCAAGATGCCATTATGTGCATTATGTGAAAACTGTGGAATCCTCATGCTATTAAATGAATGAAACCAAAGATAACGTTCAAAAGATTAAAATTCTATTTGCTGTGGTTACTGTACCATTCCGATAGTTATTTCATTATTAGAATACCTTACAGCCTATACAACATTTCCAAAATTTGTGAGGTTGTTAGGGTAGGTTTGGGAAATTAGAAATATACATTTCGGCGACATTTCGTACCCACTTTTCGTATGCTATACAAATATTACTGCGACTTTACGAAATTACAGTTATAAGGGGTAGAGGGGAGGATTTAAGGTACACATTTTCCAAATCATTGTACATAAATAATACAGGGGATAAATTAAATGTATTAATTCGTCTTTCCAGTTTCAAAAAGCCATCAACGCAATGCAAGGTATGCCAACTAATAGAATATATAACTGTCAGCTGCATCCAAATATATTTACTCTGTATTTTATGTTCTCGTATTTTATTTCCATAAGGGTTTTATGATTTCATCGCATTTTTACGAGCAGTAGATATATTAATTCTAAATAGCTTTACATGATAAAGAATCGAAGCCAAGGAATACTAAGGAGCAAGTACCTAGTAATTTCAATAAATGTCCCGCATTCTTGCTTAAGAAGCGTGGAAGAGAAAGCTATAGCTTAATTTACATTACTCGGCAGCTATTAAACCAGTTAAGGATGTTTTGCATTCCTTTGGGAGCAAAATAAACAAAATGGACATCAATTTCAAGCGCCACTCTCTTCTACGCGGTGAAGATAGCTAACGGGTTCCTTCACGGTTCACAAGATACATTCGGCAGGCAGCTACTGTATAATGAATAGCTTTTAGCAAAGTAAGGCATGTTTGCCATAAATCTTTGTGGATTGTTATGATCAGATAGAAGGACTTTCAATTGAGATTTTGTTTACTTAAACAGAAACAAAAACATCACACATTTAAGGAAGGGCTATGTTCACAATGTAAAATATACAAGAGTGGGCCAAAATAGGTAATAGTAAGTTAACAAATTATAATGTAATATGTATTATAGGTGGACAACATTATGATGAAGAGTTATATTTTCAGCAAGATGGTACTCCCGCTCACTAAGCATGAACTGTGCAAGACTTTTTACTTTCTCTACTACATATAGTAAGTAGGGGAAGTATTGTATTCCACCCAAAAATTCGATACCGAGATTTCGCCGGAAATATATATTTTGAGACCCATGAATCCAAAAAAAGCATTTTTGGAAACATGTCCCTGTGTGTGTCTGTCGTGAACAGCATAACTCAGAAACGAACAGTCGGATAAACACCAAACTTGGTATATAGGTTCAGTATCTTCCAGAGATGCGACACGAAGGTTTACAAGAAAATCCCCGACCCCATTACTCTTTGCATGGAACATTTTTCGAAAATTCTAATTTTCTCAAAAATGGCGCTAACGATTTTCATTAAAATATCATATGTTTAAGATATTTTCATGACAAATCAAATATATATCTTGAATTTTCTGGGAATGTCTCCAAAAGTATTCTTCATTGTGAACGACTTTTACATATCTGGTAAACCATAAGAGATAGACAAAATTTTACTACACAAAAAATGTAGATCGCGTTAAAATACACAATTTATGTCATATACATTTTTTTGTTGAGTGAACCATTTTCGAGATATTGCTTGTTATTTCCTTAAATTTTTCAATGCTTATACTTTTTTTCAAATTCGTTATTCATTTTTTTTGTCCTGGTAATACAAAGAGAATGGAATACTCCACATAGCAACCAGCTCTTAAAATATTTGACTATCGCATAAAGCCTACCAATTCCCCTTGCATCTACAAGAAAATTAGCAATAAGATTAACATCTCGATATCTCGATTAACATGTAGCATATGGAGAATAAGCGTTTGTAAAAATAGTTTCTACAAGAGTAGAGAAAGTTATGTGAGTGTAACACATCAGATTTTTAATCGAAGAATTCCAAATAAGTGAATAGTGCGAAGGAAACCAACCTATGGTCAACAAGGTCTCTGGATTTCTTAAATGTAAGGTTTCCGCAGGAAGATCACGAATTCTTCCCGACATGATTCAGTTTTTAGGGAGGCATACCTAGAAAGTGATAAGGAACTGAGTAGTAAAATATGTCCGAGTATAAAATCTAGACTATGCCTAGTACTGTGTAAAGACGAAGTCCAACAGCTTGAATATCCACAAGAGAATATTCTAATGTTATGTACTCTAAAATTTATATAATAATATTATGAGGGTTTGGTTCTTTGACGACTTCATATTTCATTACCATATATGTATGCCTACTGTATACCTACTTTCGCCCCCTACGAATTTTGTTTATGTCCCTTTGTTTATAAAATCACTAATTTTGCACCAGTGAAAGTTAATTTAATGCTATTTAATACGAGTATGTTTGACTAAAAATGCTATTTTGTGTGTTTAGAAGGGCCCTCTTGACTGTCCATTTGTATATTCATGAACAAAAAAACGAAAAATCGAATAGGTATTAAACCTCACATGTAAGACAGAATATTGAAAATGATGCAAATTGAAGCTTTTCATGAAATTCCCAGGCCCAGATTTAGCATTTTTTAATTTCCTCGAAATGTTTCTGTTTTCCTTAAGACATGAATTTTAAATTTTGGCATTATAAATGAGGTATGCAACAAGACTGTAAAGTCCTCTTCATTCGTATTGAATTTAATAGAGGAACCTTAAGAAATTTGCGAAAATTTATCTACCAAAGGAAAAGTGCAGATCTCATTATCATAGCAGTTTATATCAAATAAACACCTCTGTGGTATTAATTATTCATTTTTGTTAGCTTAAATGTTGCAAGGCTTTAAGTACTACACCTTGAAGCGTTAGATGGTCGTTGTTTTGTCTCTCGTGGGTCCATGCAAAGAGTTTGTAGTACCCACGTGGCATACATGCCGAGCTCTTTCTAAACTGTTAACTGTCATTTCAGCTTCCTTTATACTGTTGTGTATTCGCATCAAAATGTGTATTGAGCGCTTTCTTGGCGAGTATTTATAATTAAGTGGTTAGAAAAATAAGATTTTGTATAAATAATTTATAGAACATCTATGAAAATAGACACTAATAAGTAACTTGCGATCAGTGATTGTTACACATTGGACTTTCAAGCATGTTTCTTGGCATAGGCATTAAAACGTTTTTGTTTCTAATTAACATTACATGATTTTATATTCAATTACGGTGCAAATATTTCATTAGTACAGGGATATATTATCCAAACACCATATAAAAGGTTTCTGCTTTAAAGCAACAACTTTCTAGTTAAAAGTTTCTGTAGTGAAGCTTATTATTGTAGAAATGCGTTTTCAGTAACAATTCATCAGTTTATAATATGAATACTTATTTGTGCTCTAGCATTAAATTAAAAGCAAGCTATGCAAAATTTACGTCAATTTTCTTCTGCGTTTTGCTTATATAACAGAGCGGATAGTTACGAAGCAATATGCAGAAAATGCTAAAATGAGATAACATTATATTTGATATCGCAACTATATTTCGTGGAACTACTAGAGAAAATTTCACAGTGCGCAGAAGCCAAACCAAGAGAACATTTTCAGCGTTGTAAATGCTAAGATGTTTTAAAATAAGTTTTCTTAAAAATTTTGAATTATAATTTTTATACAAATAATTGAAGAAAGAAAGAAATTCTAACATTCGATCTGGTGAAACTATGCATATGCAGCCGATTATGAGGGCAATAAAATAAAACTTAAATTTAAGACAATTTCTGCCAAAAGCTTTCTGAGACAATATTGAGCTTACTTTTACTTTTAAGGGTTTCTCTACTCTTCAGCAGTTGCCCTGTATTCCCATTCGCCATTCTTCCTGATTGAACAAGTCATCCTCCTCCAGGCATCGATCATTCATCATTCTATGAATCTGTCCTCTCCAGGCTGCTCTTGGTCTACCTCGCTTTCTTCTTCCACGAAGTGACCATTCTAAAAAAGGTTTTAAGCCACCGATCATGCACCATTCTTTTCATATGTCCATACCTTTCAATTCTCTCCACCACTGTTTCCTCCATACCCATCATCTGTCTCACCTCTTTATTTCTCCTTCTTTCCATCCCTGATACTCTAGCACTACGTCTTATTTCGTCCATTTCCACTGCCAAGATCTTAGATTTTTGTCCCTCTACCAAAGTCTACGCCTCGGCACCATAGGTCATTATACTTTCCACCACAGTCCTCAGAATCCTCTTCTTTGTACAAATCGACATGGCTCTACTCCAAAAGAAACCCATTCAACATTTTTATGGCTCTTCGTGCTTGTTCTAGCCTAGTGTCTACATCCGCTTTACAGCTTCGTACTTCATCAATAAGCGATCCCAAATATTTAAACTTTTTAACAGCTTTAATAATTCCTTGGGGTAGTGAGATGTCCCGTCCACTTCCTCCTACTACTAGGTATTCCGTTTTATTCATATTTACTCGTAATCTTACTACTTCAAAAGCTTTCTCATTATATATTTCACATCCTCACCACTCTGAACCATCACCACCTGGTCATCTGCAAATAGTAGTGAATGTACAGTACCACCTTGAACTGGTATACCCATACCTCCACAGGACCGATTCCAGTTTACTAGTACATGTTGAATATATATTTTAAATAAAGTAGGAAACATACTACACCCCTGTCTTAGGCCTTTTGTGTTTTGACTGAAGAGGATATCTTCCCTATTTTAACAGAAGCTTGACACTGTTGATACAACCGCCGAATAAGTAAAATCATTGGTAACTCAATACCAACATCACTCTAACATCTTTTGTTTTGATCATGCGTTGTTGTTTTACTATTATAAAGTCTATAATAGATATCAAATTCCTGGAAGGGTTTACCCAGGTGTATTTATGAATGTCTTTATGCTTAAACTTTGTATTCATGATGACACATTTCTGCTCTCTACAGAATTCAATTAATTTCCTGCCATTGCCATTTTCTATATCTTCTCCCCAACTTCCAACAGTGTCATCAGTAACTCTCCTACCGACACGTCTATTAAAGTCTCCCATTAGCAAAAGCTCATGTCCATCCGGACATCCATCACTTACTTCTCTCAGATCTTCATAAAAGTCTCTTTTTTCTTCAACTAGAGCATCATTATTAGCATACACACGTATTACTTCGATAATAGATGCATATATACGTATACTTATCTTAATTATCCTATCACTTATCTCTTTCCAATCAATTATTCCAGATTTCCATTTTCTCTTCACTAAAACAGCCACCGCGGATTTGGCTCTCTCTGATTTTGGTACTTTACTTCAGAACTGGATATAATTACCAACCAGTTCTTGTCCTTTTCCTTTCCTTTTTGTTTCATTTAAAACTACTATATCCATTTCTAAAGAGTCTATCTCTTTCTCTATCTCTATTAGCTTTCCACTCATCCCTTGTACATTCCAAGTTCCACATGTCAGACCCGTTTACGTAGCCATAGTCGATGCCTATTAATCCGTCCAGTCATATTCTCATTCTTGGGAAACGTAGCAAGCTTTCTTTTACGGAAGTGGGCTGCTAATCCCCTGCCAAACCCCCAAACCTGGAGGACCAGACCGTGGCCTCATCTGCCGGTTTTCGAGGTTCCTGTTTGACCTTCACGGCTACCGTAGCGGCCCCGGGCACACGAAGTCCCCACCGTACTTCGCTCAAACATTTATTTATTTCTTTTTTTTTAATTTTTTAAATGTTTTTTATCTTTTTAACCTTTTATTTGTCTAGTATACCTTTTTTAGGATAACAGGAAAACTACTACACAAGAAGGATAGATCTCTTTTGTTTCTTCTTCTGCTTCTTGTCCCTATTCTTATCATTTGCCCTCCTGCAGTGAACACTTAGAGCTTCCTCAAATGCGGGAGATCCAAGGCCAAAGTGGTATTTTTGTCCAACTCCCAGCGTTCCTTCCGGATATATATATATATATATATATATATATATATATATATATATATATATATATATATATATCTGGAAGTCCTGTAGATTCACTGCGTCCCCAACTTTTAGTACCCCAGAATAGGTGGCAAAGATGAGCCAAGTAAGGGAATCTGTCAGTTTCTTGTCACCGTGCTTGAATTCGAGATTCAGATAGACCTCCCGTGGAAACACCTGCACGCCACTACAAATCACTCCTACGCGTCCATATACCCAGTCCCATATTGGGCGTACGACGGCACAATCCACCAACTTGTGACTCAAGGTCTCCACCGCAGGACACCTGAGGCAGAGATTTGAGGTTGCTCTGCCATGTCGGCACAATTTTTCAGCTATCGGTACAACCTCATTGATAGCCAAGTAAACCGCAGCTTTCCAGTCAGTGGGGATCTTCGGATTTCTAAATTTATTCCAAATTGTCCTCCATCGTCTAAGCGAATAGTTTTGTTGTACCCGCGGTAGAACACCGGTGGTAGACATCAGATATTTGTAAAAGAAGGCTGACCGAGTAAAGGCCAACCTCTGAGTAGTAATGATGGGTAGGTCCGCAAATGTCTTCCATCACCGCCGAAATTCGGGTAGCCGCCTATCTGGAAGACGAAGTTGAGCTGCCCAAAGAGATCGCTGTAGCGGAAGGCCCTCACCGTTCAGAACACGCAGTATAGTTTTCCCAAAAAGTACCAGACATTTCACATCCACTGCGATCAACCCACAATCACCTTTATTAACTGGTAGCCGTAGTTGTTCCCTGGAAACCCGATAAGCAGCTCCGGACCAGAGAAAATAACCAATAAGGCATTCGATCCTCTGGGAAAATTGCTTGGTAATAGGCAACACTTGGGCAATGTACCATATTCTACTGAGGGCGTAAGTGTGCACATACCACACTCGTTGGAAAAGGTTTAGTGATCGAATCCGCTGCTCTACTAAGAGCACCCGTAACTTCGTCAGTTTGTCAGCCCAATTAAGCGCCACAGCCTCGCGAAAACAGTGCGTAAACACAACGCCCAAGATCTTCGTGCGGCTTACTGTCTATATACCATGAAGGTTCAGGGGTTCTGGCTAATGACCAAACTGTAACACCTCCCTTAATTCCCGTTGCCCACCCCTCGGGACGTGAACCAGAGGTCGAATTTTGAGGGACCAATATTGAGCGAACATTTAAAATAAGAACATTTTCTAAGCATAGTAGAGAGATTTTTAAAAAATGAGCCTCTTTAAACCTTACTCTGTATGGAACAGCTGTGCATGGTTTCGGTCACCTAAGTGTAAACCGAGAAAGCAAACCACAAGAAGGAATTTTTAGGTATACCATGCAGCATGATTGTTTACTCGAGAGTAGATCGGTACGAACTTGGCATTCAAGCAAATTCGAATATATTTCTTTTATTCTTTGAAATTCGGTTCTTAGTTTACATAGTATGCCAGAGTTCAGATGCTCATAAATGTATTGAATTGATTGCATGCTTTTACTGATACATTATTGCAACTTAATATTATTTTCTCAACGATAGTGTTTTTATCCATTTCACACTCATGCTATCATACATGGGATGTTGAAAATTCTGCACTCTGTGCATTTTGTATCTTTGCCGCAGGCGTTAACGAAATGCATTTAATTCTCCAACTATTGATATGTACGTACAATTTGATGGTTGAATTTTACCATTTAAAGTTTACGTTTGTTACTTCCCTTTATTCCTTAACACTTACGAGTTAACTCATGCAGTACTTAAATATAACGTTTTCGGCGCAAGTAGTTATGTTACTTGGCCAACACTATCAACTACGATCACCAGTCCGCAGAGACTAACGTGGTCGACCTTGATGCTGTTTTTGAAAGCCTGAAAGTGATTCATTTTATTTTCACGTAAACATTTCTATTATTGACTGTCTGAAAAAAATGGTACGCAATACACATGCGTTAAGTGCCTTGCAGAAACTCGGAAATGAAATGTACTATTATTTTATTATTATTGAAACTTAATCTTAAAATGAATTATTTTCACTTCATATTTATTTTTTTACATTTTATTAAAACTACTAATCAATTTTGTTAAAATTATTAGGTTTCCGATTAGGTAGAATTTTATTTAGTATAAATTAAATTATTAGCTTAATAGCTTAGTGCGGTTAGTGACTTGGCCCTCCTCGTCCTGAGTAAGAATGGCAATAAATCCTGACACCCACGCACATGTTCAGAGTTTTCATCGTTTACGAAAATGAATAACGATCCAAATACCATATCTGCATTTAGTAAAGTGAAGTGAAAAGTAACAATAAATTTAGTTAAACGTTTATAGCTATGAAGAGATAATAATGCAGTTACGCATTCCACCAATAACTTACCTAATCCTTAAACACACTGGAAATCTCAATGTGTTCCATTTTACTCCATTCTCGCCTGTTTTATGTCATTTAATTTGAATAAGTATTCTTTTAATTCGCTAGCATTATCATTTGTCAGCGCTATGTGATAAATTAAAAATATGTCGGCATAAAAATATCAATCCCAAGTTGTCATATATTGAGCTAGTACTTCTCCCGTACTTAAAAGGCGTTGTTTGTTAAAGAGCATTTATTGACATTAACGTAATTACAATTTTCCAAGTATTCCAATCATGTTAATTGAGGGTTCACTTATCTTCTCCCGCTTGTATAAAAAGTAAACATAATTATTACCGGAAGAAAATAATACGGTATGATGTGGTAAAATAATGTAGTATCGTAATTTCTGAAAATTATCTGGGTAATGTCTCTTGAATACTAAGTGTAGCGTGAGAGAGGAAGACTTCTTCTGTCTAGTAGAAAGCTTCTCGTGGAAAACCAGACAAACTGGATGTCTTCTGCCGACCGGATGTTGGGATAAATATCATCCACATCCACACACACACACACACATCCTCTAATCCTCTCTCTCTCTCTCTCTCTCTCTCTCCCTATCTTAACGATAATGCTCACATTGATAATAAATGTAAAAAGTAGAAATTGTAGCACTTTATATTACTAATATCGTCAATTATCTCCCCATTAGCAACTGGTAGGGAAATAATAAACAACACAAATTTTAAACAATGAGGATGTCCATTGTAAATGCTCATATAAATAACATAGACAACGAGCGAAACAAAACAAAACGCTAGCATCCTCTAAAAAAACAAGAGAATTTCAGGCTAGGATGCTTGTCCATTAAAACTCACTGAATCTGCGAGTAGATATACTTATGTAAATATATACACACACAGGATTGGTCAGAGTATCCCAACATAATTTGCTTTATAGTTTCTCTATAGTTTTTCTCAATGTAGTAGTAGAGGACGTATTTGTATTCCATCCAAAAATTCAATATGGAGATTTCAATGGAAATGTATGTTTGAGGCCTAACTTTCCTCACGAACGAAGGTTTTCAAGCAAATCCTCTCACCAAAAATTACCCTTTAGGTGGAGCATTCTTGTTACCTTTTACTTTCTGAAAAATTGCTGAGTTGATTTTGATTAAAATATCCTATGTTTTGAGATATTTGCATAATAAACACAATGCATACCTTAAATTTTCTGCAAATAGCCAGTGAAGTAGTCTCTATTCTGAGTGAATTTTGCATAGTTTTGTATAACTTTTAAACCTTAAGAAATAGACAGAAACCCACTACACGAAAGATCTCATTAAAACACGCAATTTATATCAAATAACTTTGTTGGAGCATTAAATACTTTATACTATTTGACTTTCACTTCCATCTCTATATCCCTTTGTACCTACAATGAAATACGTAATGAAACTATTTCTGCAGACGTTTATTTCGTTTAACATGAAGTTGATGGAAGAATACGTTCTCATAGGAATCGTTTTTAGAAAAAAAAGTCGTGCAAATGTAACAAATCAGATTTTTAGACATTGGCAGTGTTTAATCTCGAAACTTATCGGTATCTTCCATTAGCATTGTAACATTGCCGGAATCTATCCAGAATAGTCTTCAATGCACTAAAACAAACATATCCAGTCAGTGTCAGTTCATCGAAAGTTGGGTAGTCTCTCAAATAAGGTATCGTTCTACACGCCACCGCGTTCCCCCAAAAGTCCACGGATTTCAGGTCGGGTGAGTGGTGGCCAATTAGTGCTGCTACTCCAATTATACGCTGTCGGAAAGTATCAAGGTAGCTCCTTACCAGCCCAGGAAAATGAGGAGCTGTCTGATCTTGTTGGAGGAACGGTTTAAAACCAGCCTTTGATGACAGTTGTGGCATCACCATGTTTCGCAGTCCTTTAAATAATCATTGCCATCCACAGATTTCCATAGAAAACTATTACTTTCTCTACTACGTATAGTAAGTAGGGGAAGTATTGTATTCCACCCAAAAATTCAATACCGAGATTTCACCGGAAATACATGTTTTGAGACCCCCTGAATCACAAAAAATATTTTTGGAAACATGTCCGTGTGTGTGTCTGTGTCTGTGAACAGCATAACTCAGAAACGAACAGTCGGATAAACACCAAAGTTGGTATTTAGGTTCAGTATCTTCCCGAGATGCAACACGAAGGTTTTCAAGATAATCCCTCGCCCCAGATTACCGTTTACATGGAACATTTTTCGAAAATTTTAATTTTCTCAAAAATAGCTCTAACGATTTTGATTAAAATATCATATGTTTAAGATACTTTCATGACAAAGAAACTGTATATCTTGAATTTTCTGGGAATCTCTCCAGAAGTATTCTTCATTGTGAACGACTTTTGCATAACTGGTAAACCATAAGAGATAGACAAAGTTTTACTACACAAAAAATGTAGATCGCGTTAAAATACACAATTTATGTCATATACATTGTTTCTGTTGAGTGAACCATTTTCGAGATGTTCTTGTTATTCCCTTAAACTTTGCAATACTTATACTTTTTCTCAAATTCGTTATTCATTTTTTTTGTCCTGGTAATACAAGGAGAATGGAATACTCCACATAGCAACCAGCTCTTAAAATATTTGACTATCGCTTAAAGCCTACCAATTCCCCTTGCATCTACAAGAAAATTAGCAATAAGATTAACATCTCGATATCTCGATTAACATGAAGCATATGGAGAATAAGCGTTTGTAAAAATAGTTTGTACAAGAGTAGAGAAAGTCATGTGAGTGTAACACATCAGATTTTTTTAGGTAAATGACATCCTAATTGAACTAAGATGCGAGTATGAGAATATTTATAATGTGTAAAGATTATGTTCGTGTTTCTCGTTAAGAGTTGTTGCCTCTGCATATCGTAATATATAGTTTAGATTTTGTGTTTATGGTAATTCGTTGATACTCAACGAGCTTGTTATGTCTCGTAAATATATAAATTACAAGGATCCCTACTCATAGGCTCAGACACCAATAGTCTTATAGACCCTTATGTTTCTTCAAATTATATTCTCTCATTCCCGCAAGACCCACATATGCACTTTGAAAGGCTAGGGCATATATGTATCTACCAAATAACTAGAACATTTATTCAACGTGCGCTATTAAGGGTCAAACCAGCACCTCTATTCTTCTCTTATGATATGAATTCAATTGCCTATTATGAAAAACCGGCGGCGATTCAAGGGTATGGTGCATACAAAAGAATAACTGAGCATAATATGATTATAGTTGAGCTAAATAACTTTGCATAATAATTATTTCTAAATACAATTAAGGGTAGGAAAGGTCTGCGGTGTGATCGTGCCATGCAAATTAAGAAACCGAAGTTTTCTCTGAACTGATTGTTGATAACTGCTTCTTCGGCTACCAGCCCATTAATTTCTTTGCAGATGACCGAGTCTAAAAAATGCTGAAGAATTCTTATGGCCAAAAGCTTGGCAGCCCATGTAATAATACGCAACATACACTACGTGATCAAAAGTGTCCGGGCACCTGGATGAAAATGACGTGCAAGTTCGTGGCGCCCTTCATCGGCAATGCTGGAAGTCAATTAGGTGTTGGCCCACCCTTAGCCTTGATGATAGCGTTCACTCTCGCAGGCATACTTTCAATCAGGTGCTCGAAAGTTTCTTGGGGAATGGCAGCCCATTCCTCACAGAGTGCGGAACTGAGGAGAGGTATCGATGTAGGTCGGTGAGGCCTGGCACGAAGTCGGCATTCCAAAACATCCCAAAGGTGTTCTATAGGATTCAAGTCAGGACTCTGTGCAGGCCAGTCCATTACAGGGATGTTATTGTCGTGTAACCACTCCGCCACAGCCCATGCAGTATGAACAGGTATGATCGTGTTGAAACATGTAATCGCCATTCCCAAATTGCTCTTCAACAGTGGGAAGCAAGAAGGTGCTTAAACATCAATGTAGGTCTGCGCTGTGATCGTACCACGCAAAACAACAAGGAGTGCAAGCCCCCTCCAAGAAGAACACGACCACACCATAACACCACCACCTCCGAATTTCACTCTTGGCACTACACACGCTGGCAGATGACGTTCACAGGGCATTCGCCATACCCACATCGCCACATTGTGTACCATGATTCCTCACTCCACACAACGTTTTGCCACTGTTCAATCGTGTAATGGTGGCGCTCCTTACACCCAGCGAGGCGTCGTTTGGCATTTTCCTGCGTAATGTGTGGCTTATGAGCAGCCGCTCGACCATGGAATCCAAGGTTTCTCACCTCACGCCTAACTTTCATAGTACTTGGAGTGGATCCTGATGCAGTTTGGAATTCTTGTGTGATGGTCTGGATAGATGTCTGCCTATTACTCTTTACGACCCTCTTCAAATGTTGGCAGTCTCTTGTCAGTCAACAGACGAGGTCGGCCTGTACGCTTTTGTGCTGTACATGTCCCTTCACGTTTCCACTTCACTATCACATCAGAAACAGTGGACCTAGGGATGTTTAGGAGTGTGGAAATCTCGCGTACAGACTTCTGACACAATGATTCCAATCACCTGACCACGTTCGAAGTCCATGAGTTCCACAGAGCGTCCCAATCTGCTGTTTCACGATGTCTAATGACTACTGAGGTCGCGGAGAATGAGTACCAGGCAGTAGCTGGCAGCACAATGCACCTAAGATGAAAAACGTATGTTTGTGGGGTGTCTGGATACTTTTGATCACATAGTGTATATGAAAAATCTTAACGTAACGGTGGACAGACGAATCACGGATCTTCAGATATGCGAGCAATGCTCTTACCGCTGAGCATTAAACCTCATTTGATTTAGCTATTTCGACCAACCTTCAAGAAGAGCAGAAATACTCGACATATAATAAATACCTCAAAGATGACTTGCAATCTTGCAAGTGCTTGTGATTGTCGGACTTTATATTTAAGCAATATTAGGCATAATTTGTGTTTGGAAGTTGTAGCGGAGGTAAGACGCCTTTGAGGTTTACCAGGATACTTGAAAAAGACGAGAAGTTTTAATGCGCGGGGTGGAAATTGTGTTGCAAACTCATGCCTCCTCGTACGTTAAACTTCAGTGGCATTTTAAAACGAGTTTCTGTTCATCAAAGATCAAGGATGCCTCGGCCATTTTCATTCACTATCATAATCGCATGTTAGTC
Source organism: Deroplatys truncata (assembly GCA_030765065.1). Lineage (NCBI taxonomy): Eukaryota > Metazoa > Arthropoda > Insecta > Mantodea > Mantidae > Deroplatys > Deroplatys truncata. The sequence continues at coordinate 216,669,728 of CM060978.1, forward strand.
ATAAGGGTATCGAATCTATTGAGAAAACAACATACTTGTACAATTGACTGCTGAAATCGTGCCGATATATGCGCATGATTTATGTTGCTAAGGAAATACTAAATCACCTCTGCTACGTCCAGCCCTCACCCCTTACCGTTTTCTAGCAATCCACTTTATGTTTGTCTTACTTCACCCACTCACTTATGCTTGTCCGTTTTTCTTCGCTCCCGAGCATGAAACCGACCTGCGTTCACAGGTTAATGTTTGAGTACCAAGCTTTTGACATCAGACCAATACGATAAGGACTCATCCAGGCTCTAATTTGGACCGTTGTTTCAAAATATACCTTCCAGCCACTCAGGTGAAATGTTTCCGTACTCCCCTTTCAACGCTCACCTAGGCCTGACATTTGTTCATACGCTAATGCGAGTGTGTCGGACTTGCATTCAAACCAATAAGAGATTGGCTCACCCAGGGATGGTGTCAGGACCGGCTCAAGGGGGTCTAGCCGTGCCACCGCCCACGGTGGCAAAATCTTAAAACATAAACAAGACACATGAAATTATAAGGGAATTAAAAATCATGCTTAAAATATCTGAAAACTTTTTGTTATGAAACTGGTGTCAAATGAAGCATCCTAGTGATTTGGATGCGATCGTCATTAATGATCATCGAAATATTCCGTAACGTCAGGTGTTCAACAATAAACATCAGGTTTATAAACAGCAATGTTTCATCAAGCCACTAGTTTTAGTTTATTTGCTTACATTGCTTACCTCTGAGGTAAGTACTCGCCCTAAGGTATCGTGGAAGACGCTGTTTGAGTATTCAGTTTGTAGTGTTGTTAGCCTACTTTGTACCTACTGTTTTTAAAATCAGAGAAACAAAATTACAACTTTGAATTAAATGCAACAAGAGGCATATCTATGCCTACTACCCCGAAATGAGTATTCTAATACACGCAAACTTATTTCTTTACTTAAAGATGCAGAGCTATTTCAGAAAAGTTTTAGTTCTTTGAACAAGGTCTCCACCATGATCTCAATTTGAATTCAAGACAATAAATAAGAGAAGAATTACACTTAAAAATCGGATACTGAAGCCCTAAGAACATTATTTTTAAGATAAACACAAAATAAGAGTTTGAAGGAAATAGTATTGTTGGTTAAAACGTGGTTAAACACCGGCCATTCCATATCAAAGTTCTTGACTGATGACAGAATATCATCCGTACCACATGGTCAGATAAGCTCGCACTAATAGTAACACTAAAATACAAATGGTAGAATGGTTCACTCGCATCATGCGGCATTTAACACTACTTATACAACGAAATAAGGCGAATTTATTAATTCTGTAACTCCTAAATGAAAACAAGCACAGGTCCAAATATTCTGTGGATTATTAACCAGTACAGTCGATCATCAAGTGTATGTTCGTTTTCTGTGTATTTTTAGTCTTTTAATATCCTAATGAAGGAGTAAACCTGAAATATTGAATAATTTTACTGTGTGACTTTGCTGTTTTATCTTTCTCTTTATATTTCTCCTCTTGAGTTTCATTTATTGATTACCCCTGCAAATACGAGGCGGACTCATAGGTCCATGACTTTGACAAGAGATAGCGTTCCAATCACAGATTTCTTGTTGGCACCCAAGTGTTACATCTATTCTGGGTATAATCGCAGAAGTCCATCCTTTGTTTCTTAGAACATTGTTGGGAACGTCTAAAATAAGCAGATTGTGTGTTTCTTCGTTGAAAATGGTGAAAACTGAACTTCGTGTTCTGATAAAGCACTACTTTTTGCGTGGTAAGACGGTGAAGGAAACGGAAGAAAAGTTGAAGAAGAATTATGGGGACTCTCTCCATCACATGGCATGGTTCACAAGTGGTTCGCAGAATTTCGAGCACAAGAGATGCCGTGCGTATAGGACGGCCGTTTGAGATAACAACAGAAGAATGGTGAACAAAGTTCACGATATTGTGTTGGAAGACCGCCGAGTGAAAATCCGTGAGATAGCCAACACCGTAAACTTCTCGAGTGAACGGGTGTATAAAATTTTGCACTAATTTTTGGGTATGAGAAAGCTATCAGCAAGATGGGTGCCTGCGACTGCTCACAGTTGAGAACAAGCGGAATCGTCTGACCACTTCACAGGGATGTTTGAACATATTCCAGCGCAACCCAAATAAGTTTTTGCTGCATTTAATCACGGTTGTTGAAATTTGGATCCAATACTATCAACCTGAAACCAAACAACAATCAAAGCAGTAGTTGATTTCCTTGGCGAACCTGCTCCAAAGAAAGCGAAAATCATTCCGCTGGCAGGAAAAATCATGGTAGATATCTTTTGGGATTCACAAGGAGTGATAGACGTCCACTAGCGTAAAAGCGTAAAAGATCACAGGCCCATATTGTGCCGCAATGCTGGATCAGTTTCACAAGGAATTGTTAAAGAAACGACCCTATTTGGTGAAGAAAACGTTTGTCTTTCACCAGGATAATGCACTTGCACACAAATCAGCCATTGTCATCGCAAAATTAGTGGAACTGAGCTACGAACTGCTACCTCATCCACCATATTCTCCAGATTTGGTTCCGAGCGACTTCTTCCTCTTCGCAAACCTGAAAAATTGGCTCGCTGGGAAGAAATTCACGTCCAGTGAACACATCATGGCAGAAACAATCTCATATTTTTCAGACTTCAAAAAATCATATTTTTGGAAGGCTTAGAAAAATTGGAGAAACGTTGGACAACGTGTATTGAATTGAAAGGAGACTATGTTGAGAAACAAAAATGAATTTTTGGAAAAATTTGTTATTTTCCTTAAAAAGTCACTGACTTATCAATTCGCCCTCGTATATACTTAGTGTGAGAATGAGTAGTCATGGAGGGCTGACATTGCGGATCAAAATTATTTGTCTGAAAGCGTAAGGGGAGGCTTGCAGTAATTGCACGGGGCGGCAAAACTCCTAGAACCGGCCCTGGCTGGTGTGGAACACAGCAGATAAGGAATTTCTGAACATGAAATAAAGCATAGGGAACCAAAAGCATCGGCACATTTCCCTGAACTCGATTGCGTATATTCCACAGTTAATTCAGTGCAACTGTATTAGAAAAAATATGATATGTTACACTCACATGACTTTCTCTACTCTTGTACAAACTATTTTTACAAACGCTTATTCTCCATATGCTTCATGTTAATCGAGATATTGAGATGTCAATCTTATTGCTAATTTTCTTGTAGATGCAAGGGGAATATGGTAGGTTTCAAGCGATAGTCAAATATTTTAACTCTGGTTGCTATGTGGCGCATTCCATTCTCTTTTCATGTCCAGTGAATAACGAATTTTAGAAAAAGTATAAGTATTGGAAAATTTAAGGGAATAACAAGCAATATCTCAAAAACGGTTCACTCAACAAAAGAAATGTATATGACATAAATTGTGTATTTTAACGCGATCTACATTTTTACTTTCTCTACTACGTATAGTAAGTAGGGGAAGTATTGTATTCCACCCAAAATTTCGATACCGAGATTTCACCGGAAATACATGTTTTGAGACTCACTGAATCCAAAAAAAAGCATTTTTGGAAACATGTCCGTGTGTGTGTCTGTCTGTGTGTCTGTCTGTGTGTCTGTCTGTGTGTCTGTGAACAGCATAACTCAAAAACGAAGAGTCGGATAAACACCAAACTTGGTATTTAGGTTCAGTATCTTCCAGAGATGCGACACGAAGGTTTTCAAGAAAATCCCCCCACCCCAGACTACCCTTCACATGGAACATTTTTTCGAAAATTTTAATTTTCTCAAAAATGGCTCTAACGATTTTGATTAAAATATCATATGTTTAAGATAATGTCATGAGAAATGAAATGTATATCTCGAATTTTCTGGGAATGTCTCCAAAAGTATTCTTCATTGTGAACGACTTTTGCATAACTGGTAAACCATAAGAGATAGACAAAATTGTACTACACAAAAAATGTAGATCGCGTTAAAATACACAACTTATGTCATATATATTTCTTTTGTTGAGTGAACCGTTTTCGAGATATTGCTTGTTATTTCCTTAATTTTTCCAATACTTATACTTTTTCTCAAATTCGTTATTCATTTTTTTTATGTCCTGGACATGCAAAGAGAATGGAATGCGCCACATAGCAACCAGCGTTAAAATATTTGACTATCGCTTAAAAGCTACCTTATTCCCCTTGCATCTACAAGAAAATTACCAATAAGATTGACATCTCGATATCTCGATTAACATGAAGCATATGGAGAATAGGCGTTTGTAAAAATAGATTGTACAAGAGCAGAGAAAGTCATGTGAATGTAACACATCAGATTTTTCAATATTTATTTTCTCAAATGAGAATTCCTTATTCATTTTTTTGTCTTGGATATGCAAAGAGTATTAATCTGTGGCAAAGGGAATGGTGCTGCACCTAGCAACCAGCTATTAAGAGATATGTATGTGCTTAAAGGCTACTGTTTTTTCCAAATTTCCCCTTGTAAATATATTATCCCATTATATCTACAAGAAAATTAGCAATAAGATAGAGTCTGCAAATGTTTATCTCAATTAAAATGAAGTAGATGGAGAATAAGCGTTTGTAAAAATAGTTTGTACAAGAGTAGAGAAAGTCATGTGAGTGTAACACATCAGATTTTTTTTCTTTCTTTCTTGCTAACAGCCCAATAGCAATATCCTTTAATAAGTCTAAATATTCCCCTCTTTAAGCTTTTCCAACTTATGCTACCATATGGCATCACCATGTATATTTGTTGTTGGAAGTTGGATAAAAAGTTTGACTTGAAAGGGCTAAAGCCAACAAGCCAGAATCTGCGTGATTTATTCCCATAAGGATGAGGTTTTGTATTTTCTTCTCTTCCGTATTCTCTCTTTTCCTTTTTACTCAGCGCATTTGAGTTTATAGAAAATTACAAGTCATCAACAAGGGCAGAGTATGGTCTATTTTAAACAGATATAACAATTCATACTTGTATGTGATAAAAATTAATCGCCTTCTTTGTTGATTAATGCTTTTATGAAGTTGGATATAGAAATGCAGAAAATGATTACCAAGTGTCACAAAATTACATGTCTGCTCTAGAAGATCAAACTTTTATAATATTTTAGGTTAATACTTTTACGACTTCAATATGTTTATTGTTTTATTTTCTGCCTTTTAACCATGCGATGAATAAGCACAAGACAAGAAGCATTCATAAGAGTCCTAGGATCTAAATTTCTACCTGATATCCATGCTCAGGACTACGGAAAAGCTAGGAATAAAACCATGGGACAACAGGTACTTGATCTCGGGCGATGTGTGAGGCAAGAAAACTTTATCGGTCACCAAACGGTTCGTTCTCGGCATTTAAAATATTGAATCTAAGGTTTATTCTCATTTAGCTTAAAATAGTCAGATTTTTATATTTTCTAGCTTTCTAGTTTTATCAATTTCAGGTAATCTTTGATGAGTAGTTAAGCAATAGAACACTACGTTTAAAATATTGGCTAGAATTGAACATATACGAACAATAATAATAATAATAAAACAATTATAATTATATGCAATATACGCATATATATGTATTATATAATTATATACAATATATACATATTGTATACAATATATAAATTCACATAATCGATATTAAGAATGTTACATAGCGTGAGATTTTAAAAATTGTGCGGCGTTCATATCACATGCTGCTACAGCCTGAGAGTAAGAACGTAGAAGTCGTTTGGTAAGTCTTTTTATTATTCTTAATTACAGCAGATTTGGTTTATATAAACAATATAACGCAACATTTTTGCGATATCTAATATTCTGATGCATGCTATACCGTGTAAATTGAAGATCTTCTTGAGTATTAACGCTACAGGTTTTGGTACTAAACCAGGGTCTGCCAACTGAATGCCCTGTGACGTCAGCGGACAAGTTCTACTTTCGGCTCTCTGCCTTAGAACTTAGTGAGAAGTCTAGGGTAGGTGAGATAAGGGGAAAGGCGTTGCTACTATTAGCGAAAGACAAGCAGGTTTAAGGGAATACATATTGTACTTTGCACCTACGTGGTTGTAAGACTCAGGCCTTGCCCTTCGCACCACGTCCCTTGCCAGCGAATCCCCGAAGCGGTGGTATGTCACACGACTGTTATGCCTCACACGTAATTGATGTAGCTGACTCTTTACTAAGCACTAGAAGATATAGCACACAAGGTGTTTGATTAGCGTTATTTCTCTTTTCACATTTAAATTTCCCCCAACTTTTGACATTTTACTCAAGCATACTTGTTTCTAAATACAGTCCTGCCGTATGTTTGGATAAATCCTGAAAAACAGACGGCGAATGAATAAAATAATGAAAAACTAGGGGCTATTTATAAACGAATACTTCTTTTAAACAAAATATAGGTACGTTTCATAGCCATACTTGCCTAATCAATTATTCATGTTTTTCATATCATACTTACAGAACTAATAACTTACATCAAAATGTTATGGTTAGTATTTTTCACAGAAGAAAGAATTTTGATTAGCCGATACTTTCTTGTATCCCAAATCGTTTTCTAATAAAAGAGCTGAAATGCTGTCCCAACAAAAACTTAGATGTGTCATCTCAATGAAAACAAATATATATTAGATGACACGAGAGAAAGCCGGAGAGCTATCAGATCATATTATACCACTAACCACCGAAGATATACGTTCATGCATTTATAATGACCTGTAGTCAATTAGCAGCATGTTTGGATCTTGTAAAACGAGATTTATGTTAGGTAACTTCTCCTCTTACACCGGCATAACGCTCCGACGCCCTCAAAAATTAACTCTATGTGTGCAGTGAGTGTAGGACAGAGAGACGACCATAGATTCTGAGTAAATACAGCTACCGGTAAGAAAGTTTAATAACTCATTGAATGACTCAAGTATGATAATACCGTTTACAGCTAATGACAAAACTTCCAAGGTTTGAACTGGCTATCACTATATCTCTATGTGTACCGCCCTTGCATGATCAGGCGCTTTTCCAATTCTGCCAAGTATTCTTTGCCCTCTCCGAAGTGATAGCTGTCTTTTTCTGCCGCATCAAAATATTCAGTTTGACAAAAATATTTTCGACGATTTTGTTTTGATTCTAGAATTATAGTATTGAAGATATGTATACACATACACCAATATTTCAAATCTAATACATAAAATAATGCCTACAAGAATCCTTATTTCAGTGTTATATACTCGTACATCTCAATATTGTTGACGTTTCTTTCTGTCGATTTTTATTTAGAATAGTTGCACCTTGTCCCCTCCATGTCTAGCAAACTGATCTAGTTATTCTGTTTTCTTTATGCACTGACAAAAAATAATTCTGTTTTGGGAAAGCGATCACTCATTCGGAGTCACAGTAAAGGAGTAATACCAAGATGATGGTTTTCCAGTAATTTAATTGAGCTAACGAATATTCGTTGTCATGATAGCTATTTCCAAACCGAAATAACCACTTTAGGGACAACAGACACGAGTTTAAAAATTAATTAAATTATCAAAATGAAAATATTAGTTTTTAAGTGTTACGCTCACTGAAGTGATTACTGCAGTGGGAAAGGTTATATTTTTGCTTTGTACTTTTAAAATCGAAGAGACGGCAGTGACTTGCCTATTCTCTCTTTCTTAAGAAAACACATAGAATGTTAGTATTATAAGTTGAACCAGGCAGATATCTGGCATTAAGTCACATTAATAAGAAATGAATATTTGAGGTTTTTAGCAGCATACAAATTCGAGATTATAACAGCATGCAAATGCGAGATTATAACAGCATACAAATGCAAGGTTATAACAGCAAATTCAAGATTATAACAGCATGCAAATGCAAAATTATAACACCATACAAATGCAAGGTTATAACAGCATGCAAATGCAAGGTTATAACAGCATACAAACGCAAGGTTATAACAGCATGCAAATGCAAGGTTATAACAGCATGCAAACGCAAGGTTATAACAGCATACAAACGCAAGGTTATAACAGCATGCAAATGCAAGGTTATAACACCATACAAACGCAAGGTTATAACAGCATGCAAATGCAAGATTATAACAGCATGCAAATGCAAGGTTATAACAGCATACAAACGCATGGTTATAACACCATACAAACGCAAGGTTATAACAGCATGCAAATGCAAGATTATAACAGCATACAAACGCATGGTTATAACACCATACAAACGCATGGTTATAACACCATACAAACGCAAGGTTATAACATCATACAAACGCAAGGTTATAACAGCATACAAACGCATGGTTATAACACCATACAAACGCAAGGTTATAACAGCATACAAACGCAAGGTTATAACACCATACAAACGCAAGGTTATAACACTATACAAACGCATGGTTATAACACCATACAAACTCAAGGTTATAACAGCATGCAAATGCAAGATTATAACAGCATACAAATTTGAGATAATAACATCATATAAAATCAAGATTATAACGGCATAAGAATACAAAATTATAACAGCATACAAATGCAGGATTATAACAGCATACAAGTGCAAGGTTATAACAGCATGCAAATGCAAGATTATAACAGCATACAAATGCAGGATTATAACAGCATACAAACACAAGATTATAACAGCATACAAAGGCGAGATTATAACAGCATTAAAATTTGAGATAACGACATCATATAAAATCAAGATTATAACGGCATAAAAGTACAAAATTATAACAGCATACAAATGCAGGATTATAACAGCATACAAGTGCAAGGTTATAACAGCATTCAAATTTGAGATAACAACATCATATAAAATCAAGATTATAACGGCATAAAAGTACAAAATTATAACAGCATACAAACACAAGATTATAACAGCATACAAAGGCGAGATTATAACAGCATTCAAATTTGAGATAACAACTTCATATAAAATCAAGATTATAACGGCATAAAAATACAAAATTATAACAGCAAACAAATGCAAGATTACAACAACATACAAACTCAAGGTTATAACACAATATAAATGGATATTTTCTCGCTTCGCAATCGAATCGAAACAGAGAGGACGAGAATAAAATAAATTAACGTAGCAGAAAGCCTTTAAGCGGCATGCTATTGATTATGAATTGTGATATCATGAGTGTGTTTTATCTTGTCGAAAGTTCCAAAGTACGCAGCGCGAGATAAATTATCTAAATAAAATGAAACCACAAATGGTATAGCTAAGACTTGTTACTGAATACAGGGTTTAATAAATAATGCTAATAAAATGAAAATAACATTGATAACTCATGTACTATTATTTAGTTCAAAGTATTGCAAACAAATATCATACTGTAGCTCGGCGCTCTGTGATCTTTAAGAAAGGTTTCTTTGTTTCCTTAGCTACAAATCAGACGCAATAGCGAATCAGCGGCACAATTTCCAAACAGCTGGAATTAGATGCGACAATCTCATTTCAAAAGACTTCAGTGATAGTCGACCATAATTGAAATACATGTACTATAATTTGATTGTTATTGAACGTTAATACCTTCGTTGATAGGTCCAAAGTCACTCCCATGTAACTACGTACTAACATAATCGCGATTAGTCCACACCTTGCATGTAAAAGGTAAAGGACTGACGAACGGGGGGAGGCCGAAACCGGGGAGGAGCACCACATGCATGCAATCTGGCACCTTGCTTCTACCGTGAGCCCTGGGAGGGAAGAGTGAGCGGAGAGACCCGAAGGGCGACTCGACCCAGATGACCGCGGGCGCAAGCATGGACGGGGTCTGTAATGTTTCCAGATTGAACGCATCCAACGCCGCCCTGACCCACTCATAGACCTCGAGCCTCCTGCGGGACCCCGAAGGAGCGCCTGTCCGAAAGCACCCGTTAGGTGGGTCCTAACCGAGTTGTCCCTGGAACGACGTTCAGGAAGAAATCTCCACCGCCCAGCCGCAACCCGCCGAACACCGTCGCCTGGTCCTACTGAAACAGATGACAAGGAAGATGATGGGTACAGGAAATGAGGGACAGGAGAGTTGTGGTAGAAGATGAACCACCCCAGCATTTGATGCCGACCCGGGGAAACCACGAAAAACCTATAGGTCATAGTGGGTGGTCGCTGGGAATGGAATCCGAGACCTCCTGAATGCGAGTCGCACACAACACCATGACGCCACCTCGCTCGGTACACCTTGTATGTAATGTTGCATTCAAATATTTTCAGTTCCTCCCACCAACGAGTCCTGTCGTTCTTCGATCCGAGGGTCCATCTAATGGGTTTTGCTGCATCTTATTTTCTATCAATATTAATGTTTATTTCTATAAAAATATTATTTGTCACTAGATTGGCCCACTTTATAAACAAGCCTACATTCACGCTCTAATACTGCTTCAGTTAACAAAAGCAAGACACCAGGGTAAAGGGGTTTACGGTGTCTTTGAAAATGCCGCGAGGAATGTCATCTTTTCAGCCTAGGAATTTAGAAAGTGCATTGTCAAGAGCTCATAACATCTGTATCGCATGTCTTTGTTACCTTCCAAATGTCAAACCCGTTGTTCGTAAACCGCTATAACCAGCAGTTCGGGGTCTGAACAGTGTCATCAAGGGATTCCTTTAACACCCGGTTTAGGCGTTATATATAACAGACTCGGTGAAAGTTGAATAAAGTGAACATCCTGGCTTTGCTGTCACAGAAGATGAGAATCATTCTTGTGTTTCTAAAAGGTTTTATTACAAAATGTGGCTGTAACACAGTTGACCCATCAGTTAGAGAACCTAGCACACACGGGAATATTCTACTAGCGTTAACTTTGTGCTTTGCCATCAAGGCTATCTATTTTTCGTTAATAACAACTTAGCATTCAAAACCGCGCCATTGCTTGTTCATTTGTCTAAGCGAATCAGAGTGATAAAAATCTGATGTGTTACACTCACATGAGTTTCTCTACTCTTGTACAAACTATTTTTACAAACTCTTATTCTCCATATGCTTCATGTTAATCTAGATGTTAATCTTATTGCCAATTTTCTTGTAGATGCAAGGGGAATTGGTAGACTTTAAGCGATAGTCAAATATTTTAAGAGCTCGTTGCTATGTTGAGTATTCCATTTTCTTTGTATTACCAGGACAAAAAAAATGAATAACGAATTCCCATTTGAGAAAAAGTATAAGTATTGGAAAATGTAAGGGAATAACAAGCAATATCTCGAAAATGGTTCACTCAACAAAAAACTTTATATAACATAAATTGCGTATTTTAACGCGATCTACATTTTTGTGCAGTAAAATTTTGTCTATCTCTTATGGTTTACCAGTTATGCAAAAGTCGTTCACAATGAAGAATACTTTTGGAGACATTCACAGAAAATTCGAGATATACATTTCATTTGTCATGAAAATATCTTAAACATATGATATTTTAATCAAAATCGTTAGACCATTTTTGAGAAAATTAAAATTTTCGAAAAATGTTCCATGTAAAGGGTAATCTGGGGTGGGGGGATTTTCTTGAAAATCTTCGTGTCGCATCTCTGGAAGATACTGAACCCAAATAACAAGTTTGGTGTTTATCCGACTGTTCGTTTCTGAGTTATGCTGTTCACAGACACACAGATAAGACACACAAATGGAAATGTTTCCAAAAATACTTTTTTTGGATTCAGAAGGCCTCAAAACATGTATTTCAGGTGAAATCTTGGTATCAAATTTTTGGGTGGAATGTAATACTTCCCCTACTTACTATACGTAGTAGAGAAAGTAAAAATGCAAATATGCTATCTGACTAAACATGTTGATGATAGGTGCCTCATATGCATTACATTGCTAGTTTTCGAACGAATAGGGAGGAAAACCGCACATTACGCTTTCAAAAGAAATCTTAATACAAATGATAATTCAAAACCACATTGGGTTGCATTCAGTGGAAATATTTATGAAGAGTATCGCAGCTATCATTAAATTAAACGCGTTAAGATTTTACTATCGAAACACTGACAGTATACTTTTTAAGTTATTTATTTTAAGCCGCTTTAATTCACAAATATGTATTCGCGACTCGTACATTAATACAGTGGTGGTTGAACGCTAATAGATTTCTAGGAATATACATACATTTGGTAATAAACAGATAATGCTTATCTTATGTGAGCAATACAATTCAAGAACAGTTATAATTATAATTATTTTAAATTTCATTATACAGTTGTATGTTTTGTAACAACATTATAATCTTTTTATACACTCTTGAATCATTAAGACAGCTAATATTATTTGGGATTTTATATATTTTCCTGTGTGGGTTACAACGTTGGCAATGTAAGCTAAGAAACAGATTAAAAAATCTTATGCGAAACGTTTATACGACTGTGTTTACGATTTACCAACTGAAATCTACCCACATGTCACAGTATATTAATTAAGTATGCAGTATTCCTAATGAATATGTTAGTTTTATTGAAAACTGGCATATAAAAAGTTATTGGAAATATCTAACTTCAATTTAGAGCGGTGGTCTCAAAATGATTGCTCTATGTACAGGTGTGGCAGAAAATGTATTTTTAAATTGTATTCTATTTTACAAATTTGAAATCTCTTCAATTTTACACACAGTATACGTTCGACTCACAACAGAATACTCTCTTGTATACTACATGGCTCTTTCAATGTCCTTGGAGTAACAAAACACTAGCATAGATCAACATTGCTTCCTTTTCATTCCTGAGTTGAAAATTGTTCATCATGGAAAATGATGTAAATCCTAAGATGGTTGGTTATGGTGACAAAAACAGAAACCCACAAGAGGTATGTGATATATTTAATGAGGTACACTAAATAATAGTATAATAGATGTTCTTTTTCTTCACCATAGATGGCGAAAAAACGGATGTCAGCCACGTATCAGTATGGAAATTGAAATTACAAAAATACGTCCATACAAAATTCGTATCGTGCAGGAGTTGAACGAGGCGGATTTTGATAGAAGGAATGGATGCTATGAAACATTAATTGGGATGCTAGATCAAAACCCATATATTGAGCCCTGCATCACACTTTCAAATGAAGCATCTTTCTCGGCATTGGTTATCTCACAAGTTCGACACAGCAACCGCAAAATGTCATGTCTGAGTAAGTTACGTGAGAAGTAGTAAAATTGGCCCTTTTTCATAGATGGAATTTGAACTCTTTTGTATAACTTTGGACATATTTTCCATGATGATGTCCTACTAGCCTTAAGAGAACTGTGTTCTGGTATGTTTCAAGGGAACATCTGGTTTAAAAAGGATGGTGCACACTATGGTAGAAGAGTATTAGATTTTCTGAACAAGTGTTGCCCGATAGATGGATTGGAAGAAGAGGACATATTGATTGGTCAGGTAAATTACCTGACAACCCATTTGAAGTCCAAGGTTTATCGTGAGAGACCGAACAGTATTGATGCCCAGAAGTTAAGACTTTGCAATGGGACGGAACTGGCCACTCCTGAAACTTCGAGAATTGCAATGGAATGTTTTCGTAATAGATCAGGGCATTAATTGGTTGTTAATGACTCTCATTTTTAACATTCGTTGTAAGTTCAAACATTCCTGAAACAGATATGTTAGCCTATTGTCGTATAATGAAATGTACTCTATTAATTGCACATTAAAGCAGTTTTATAGCCACCACAATGAAGTTATTAGCAATAAGAGTTGTTGGTATATTTCACTCTCAATTAATACACTTATAAAAATACTCTTAATAATTATAGACAGTTATTTCTGCTATACATTTTAGGCGAAGCGCGATATACATCCTGGCCTCAAAATGCTTTCAAATTAAACAATATGAACTTTGTTACATTTGGAAAGAACATTCGGCTATTAGTATCACAAATAGATGTCTCTCACTCACGCGAAAAAATTAAAATCCCACATTTTTAAGCACATTACATAAATGCTACTAAGTAAATGTCAATATGGAAACACTTAAATATACAACATGAATATTTCAAGAGAAGCTAATATTAGGATGAAAAGTTGCTTGGAATAAACCGTATATTTTAATGGGTTCTGCTTTAAGTCTTTTTCTATTATAATTAGGCATGTATATACAATTCATTAAGAAAGAAGTGAATATGTAGGCTATTGTAAATAAAATTCAAGGTAAGCATTTAATTTGCATTACTACTACTTCAGAGAATGATATTTTAAATAACATCGTTACAGCAAATAAAAAAATGACAACAAATTTCCAGATAAGGATTATGTTTAGGGTGGGGATTTTTTTTGAAATTCTTTGCCTTCTACCCTTAAAGGTGCTTGGCTTAAAGATAAAATTCCATTCTTATCCGAGTACACGCTTTTGAACTATGGTGTTCACACACACACACACACACACACACACCATACAAACCCTCAGGAACTGACAAGATAGATTCTGATTTTGTTTCAAGTCTTTTTGGGGCTCCAGGAGTTCTAAAACCCTGTATTTTCTATAAAATTTCGATATCGAATTTTTGTGTCGGGTGCAATATTTCTTCTACAATGGGGAAGCGTTAATATATTTTCTTAATTTAACATAAAAGTCATACATGCATCGTTTTCAGGGCCATCAACGGGTTCCATATATTAAGCAGTTCCTCTTCGGAAAAAAATGAAGCTTATATCCTAATCAAACAAGTGATTCAACTCACTTTATATTATAACTTACAGTAAGTATCATTGGTCTTTTTCACTGATTAGCTCACGTATGCCCTTTAAACACAATGGGCATAGAGAATTCACATGCCTTTCAAAGCTTCAAAATCCACAAAGAAAGGATATGCTCACTGCTTGTCTACCGTCACTCTGGGAAGCGAATGCTCATACATTACCTGTATGAAGTCGATGTAATTATTTAGTTAGCTAGAGTGTAGTTAATTGTTCAACATATAATGAGGAGATTCGTATTACCAGCATGGTTCCGTAACACCAACTTTTCGTCCAACAGGTATTGTAAAAGAAAATAGGAAATTCATTGTTTTAATTGGAGGTCAAAGGAATTTGCCTTTAAACAGTTGCTTCATGTGTTGCATTCAGTGTTCCTGGCACTAAAAATCACTCTTTCAAGCTTAAGAAAGCCTCAGGTCATTCCCAATTACAGGAAACCGTTCTATCCACCACATAATCCAACACTCTGAACAATAACTGGATATGCTAATGAACTTCCTTAGACCAATTGACCAGATTTCCAGGAGCAAAACACGGATCTCATCAAAGTTTCATATTTTCATCATATCTGAAGCTAACATTTAGCGAATTAGCAGTTTTTATATAGTCGATACATAAAAGGTTTGAATAAAAACACTAATATTAACTTACAGTTTCATTTTTGGTTATGGCCTTATTTATTAGTAAGGTATTTGCCTGAGGAATTTATTCCTTTTCGTTTTTCAACAAACACTTATTTTTTCAGCATTAAGAACTCGACACAGTTGCCATTAAAACTTGTTTTTGTGGGAGCATTCCTTAAAGCTTATCAATGTGAATAGGCTTCTCTCAAAAGTACACAACTTATTTATGTATGCAAAACTGATCCTTCTGGAGAAGCATTTGTCCATGGCAAGCACAATACAAACTCTGCAATCTATGCCATTTCTGTACATATTTGTAATGCCAAAAAGCGATTGGAACTTAGAATCAAGAAGTGCAGATCTTAGTTGGATGGAATTGCTCACTTTTATACCTATTCATGTGTATATAATTGATGGGCATACATGTATTCTTCAAACACTTTGCTATCACAAATATTACTTGGACTATATTCTACAGTCAACTCCACAGATTTTTACTTTCTCTACTACGTATAGTAAGTAGGGGAAGTAGTGTGTTCCACTCAAACATTCGATACCAAGATTTCACCGGAAATATATATTTTGAGGCCCCCAGAATCCAAAGAAAGCATTTTTGGAAACATGTCAGAAACAGAAACGAACAGTCGGATAACACCAAACTTGGTATTTAGGTTCAGTATCTTGCAGAGATGCGACACGAAGGTTTTCAAGAAAATTCCCCACCCCAGATTACCCTTTACATGGAATATTTATCTAAAATTTTAATTTTCCCAAAAATGACTAACAATTTTGAATAAAATATTATATGTTTAAGATATTTTCATGACAAATGAAATGTATATCTCGAATTTTCTGGGAATGTCTCCAAAAGTATTCTTCATTGTGAACGACTTTTGCATAACTGGTAAACCATAAGAGATAGACAACATTTTACTACACAAAAAATGTAGATCGCGTTAAAATACACAATTTATGTCATATATATTGATTTCGTTGAGTGAACCATTTTCGAGATATTGCTTCTTATTCACTTAAATTATCCAATACTTATACTTTTTCTCAAATGGGAATTCGTTATTCATTTTTTTGTCCTGGTAATACAAAGAGAATGGAATGCGCCACATAGCAACTAGCTCTTAAAATATCTGACTAATCGCTTAAAGCCTACCAATTCCCCTTGCATCTACAAGAAAATTAGCAATAAGATTAACATCTCGATATCTCGATTAACATGAAGCATATGGGGAATAAGCGTTTGTAAAAATAGTTTGTACAAGAGTAGAGAAAGTCATGTGAGTGTAACACATCAGATTTTTTTCACATTACTTCAGGTAGGAACAGAATTCCATACTATCACTTTAAAACTATTGATGTCTTGAAAATTTACAATACACTTCTCAAGATATTGCATGAATTCATAATAACATTCACAAAGCACCCGACGGAAATTTTCAAGCTGTAAACTCCTTCTGGCAACTTATCCAAGGCAGCTGAAACCATACGTGGTATGTTATTGGTTATTGTTCTTTAAAAGACCAAAAAATGTCAAAAACTTAGGGATATTTCCAACTTCCATAGCTGTTATCTTATCTTTAATTTTCATCTGTGCTTCACTGAGTGTGGCTTATGTAAAACATAAAAGCAACTTTTGCACAGGGATTTTCAAGATTGTAGGACTTTTTCTTGGCTTACAATTGGGATTTCAAAGGTTCAAACATTTTCTGTATGCTTTATATTTCATGTTGCGCTGCTGTAGTCAAGCAGCTGTTTATACTCTACATTAACAAAGTCACTAAATTCTCGAAGTGATTCGAAATGGACAATGTAAATAACGAATTTTCAATTCTTATTTTAGTTTCGAGGTGTTGTTTGTTTTAGCATCTATAAACTAGCGTGGTTAAAAGTAAATTCTGTATCTAAAAGTAGATGCTTTTATGCACGCTAATTAGAAATACTGAAAATATAAATTCTAACCATTTATTTACTATAAATATTCAAAACACAATTATTTAAATTGGATATTACAACATTTGGAGAGTTGATACATACATTATTTTCTTCTCGCAGGATACAGCTATGTTTTGTAGCAGAACATAACTATGTCAGGTAAAACAGAACTGTTATGCAATGCACTTTCAACATCAATGGTCAAGCAGTGAGCTGAATTTTTAATTGAACTGTGTACTATGTGCGTAACACATCCAACATCTGAAATGTTAGAATTTCCTAGTAAACTCCTTCAGTTTATCGTAAACATTTCTTTCCCCCTTGAGATGCTCCTTCAAAATTCCTATTGGTATTGTCTCAATAGAAAGCCACTACTTTATTCTGTAGATTGTGCTTTCTGAATGTGTCAACTAGTCTTTTGTAACTGTCTTTATTTTTCACTAGGCCACTTCTTTTGTTCCCGCATCTGTTAGAACACTCACAAAATTATATTAATATAAACATTTTTACGGTTGCCCTATGAGTAAGGGGCAAACGTTTCACAACCCCAACCCCGATTTTGTACGATCACATGTATAATTGGGCCCAAACACTACTGAATTAATTTTGAAATGCAATAATTCGATTTGAAACTGGATTTTTTTGAAAACTGTGGAAGCACAGATCTCTCCCACTACTGATATATAAAGTTGAGTCATTTCTGGGAGTAGCTTGGGGAAAAATAATTCATCTTACTCCGAATTGCCGAGGAGACTGCCCATTTGTGCTTATCTGTTTTCAAAATCTGATTCAACGTCGCTCTTTCCCCGAGTGCTACACACATTGAACATCATAATCCGTTTTGATTTTCTGTAGAACAGAATAAGGTTTCAGGTGAGAAAAAATGAAGTAAGTACGATTAAGCAACCATAACAAAGATATTTGTTTACTTGGTAACACGCGATTCCTGAAGCAGTTTGTTCATGTCGTTTTAGCATGTAAATTTAGGTGCCTTCTTGGCTCTAATATCCACAGTATACGAGTATACAGTATCAAAATATTACCTTCAGAATGATAGAATCAACCACGTATTTGAGGCCTCTGAGCAAAATTACAGGTGTTTCACGCCCAATATAGAATGGGACGCTAAGAACCATAGTAGTTAAAGAGCGTCCATAAATAAAACTCAATTTAAAATTTAACCACGTATTCCTCAGAAAGAGAAAGACTAAAAAGAGTACCAAACAATACAGTTATGTGCTGTAGTTACGGCCAGCTGGCAAGGCAATAACAGTCAGGGTAGTCAGTCCATCCGTTTAATAGCTATATGACTGTAGCAAGCTGATATTACATTAAAATTCTATTTCATGAAATTTTCTGCTTCATCTTAGACAACGAGGATTAGGCCTTCTGGTCTGTTCCGTCTTCAAATTAATATTTCCAAAATATTTTTCCTTTTTCTACTACGTATAGTAAGTAGGGGAAGTATTGTATTCCACCCAAAAATTCGACACCGAAATTTCACCGGAAATACATGTTTTGAGATCCCCTGAATCCAAAAAAAGCATTTTTGGAAACATGTCCGTGTGTGTGTCTGTGTGTCTGTCTGTGAATAGCATAACTCAGAAACGAACAGTGGGATTAACACCAAACTTGGTATTTAGGTTCAGTATCTTCCAAAGATGCGACACGAAGGTTTTCAAGAAAATCCCCCTACCCCAAATTACCCTTTACGTGGAAAATTTTTCGAAATTTTTAATTTTCTCAAAAACGGCTCTAACGATTTTGATTAAAATATCATATGTTTAAGATATTTTTATGACAAATAAAATGTATATCTTGAATTTCCTGGGAATGTCTCCAAAAGTATTCTTCATTGTGAACGACTTTTGCATAACTGGTAAACCATAAGAGATAGACAAAATTTTGCTACACAAAAAATGTAGATCGCGTTAAAATACACAATTTATGTCATATACATCTTTTTTTTGTTGAGTGAACCATTTTCGAGATATTGCATGTTATTCCCTTAAATGTTTCAATACTTATTTTCTCAAGTGGGAATTCGTTATTCATTTTTTTGTCTTGGATATGCAAAGAGTATTAATCTGTGGGAAAGGGAATGGTGCTGCACCTAGCAACCAGCTATTAAGAGATATGAATGTGCTTAAAGGCTACTGTATTTCCAAATTGCCCTTGTAAACATATAATCACCTTACATCTACAAGAAAATTAGCAATAAGATAGAGTCTGCAAATGTTTATCTCGATTAAGATGAAGTAGATGGAGAATAAGCGTTTGTAAAAATAGTTTGTACAAGAGTAGAGAAAGTCATGTGAGTGTAACACATCAGATTTTTTTTAATCGAATATTAAAGCTTGGTCTCTCCAACGTTTCCTTGGTCTGCCGATATTTCTTCGACCACTTGATGTGTATTGAACTACTTTTAAAGATATTCTCTCTTGAGAATCCTTAATTCATGCTGTTTATTTATTTCTATATTAATTTATGGTGTCTAAGACATACGGTACGTTTATTTTGGTTAATTTCTTCATTCTTCCTATGATACAGAAGTGAATAGTAGCCTTAGTAATTTCATTTCAGCAGCTTCTACTCCGTTTCTGCTGTGCTGTCATTGTCTATACTTCTGACCCATACAAATCTTAGTATTGGGAGCGCCATTACCTTATAAGTTATCAGGACTGTCTCTTGTCTAACATACTCTTTTAGTAAGATAAATTGCAGCCTAAGTATTTAAATTGAATAACTTGTTCTAATGTTTCAACATTACTAATAATGTTGGATTTAACAGGATCTAATCCATGGAAAGCGAGAACTTTTATTTTAGGAGCTGATATTTAAGATTGTACTGCCCCGCTAAACTACCCAACATATAGGTTTAACTTTGTAAATTGCGAACATTGCTTGATCATCGGGAAATAATATTGTATTTCAAGGATACTGGACTAAGGTATGATTATCTCTCAAACTGATATGCCATTTTCAAATGGCTACATATAAATATACATTAAACAAAACGAGTGAGAGAGGACACCCTTGTCTTATTCCTTGATTTATATACCTACCTAGACTCTTCACTATATTCCTTTGCCGTTTTAACTTCTATAGTATTATTATCATCATATATAAGCTTTGCGTTACTTTCACTAGATGATTCGATATTCCTTACTTTAATAACATTCCTCACAGTTTCTCTCGAACTGCTGAACTAAAAGCTTACTCAAAATCATTGAAAACTATTAAAGTTGGAATATTAAATTATTTATGCTTTTCGATTAGTTGCGATAGTGTACAGACATATGATTAGAGCTAGACAAATATCCATTGAGCGAAGAATCAACGTGACTACTACCCTAGCTAGTACGCGTGACGTCGTACTGAATACGCAAACCAAGGTTGCACAGTCGAAAATCGGTTGTTCGCTTGCGTTGCTGGTGTGGTGGCGCTGCTCTCGGGACGCTTCTGTTTACAGTTCCAGGTTACCTGTGGTACCCCTTTTCCCTCGCCGCACCGTCGATACAAACTAGCAGCGTGCACACATTGTAAGCCAAAGGATATTTAAACTAGCTCTGTACATGATATATTTGGTCTAAATCCGTTCTGTTCTTTGAGAAGAATTGCTTCTGATACAGTTCCTAATCTTTTCGATATAATTTTTGCGAATATTTTATATCCACAGTTCAGTTCGTTCTATAGTTATTGCAATTTTTATGATCCCCTTTCTTATACTTAGGCACAATACAGAATATTCCAATTATCATATATATGGCCACTTTTTCATATATACTTATAAATTTAAACGGATATGAAGTATTGTGTCTGAAACATACTTAATTAATTCGTTATTAATATTATTATATCCTGGAACCATGCTTACAACATACATTAGTGACATTTGGGCGTCCCAAAATCATTTCTCGGGCAACAAGTCAAAATACCGTACTGTCCCATACAATTCGGAATGTTTGCTCAATTGCTTCAGAATGATTTTGGTTCAGATCAGCAAAACTCCACTACCAATAACAGACCAACTAACTTTATGCAACAACTGCACAGTTGAATAAACATGCAACAGCCTTTTCGCGAGTCATCGAGTTCAAGAGTGGGTGGTCCCGTCACGCAGAGGGCCAGCTATTCGAAACCATCCGTCCCATCTTGCAACACTTTACGTCATGTTTCAGACTTGTTTCATCTAAGTTGCTCTTGTCGGTGCTTTCATGAGAATCATTTTCATTAGTTGTGGAATGCATTTGTAGCAATTTGTGATTCAGTGTGCAAAAGCAGCCGTTCTTCCTCTAGCCAGTCTTATGCAAATCCTTCGTTTTCAATTTCATCTTGCATGCTTTTTATTATTGTCTGCAATTCATGATGTTGCAAGCAAAATCGTTACTCTTTGACTTTCATATCATACAGAATTGTTAGTTTTGTAACTGATTTTAACGTCCGGGACAGTGACGTTTGGCTTTAAGAGGGGTTATAGGAGAAGTTATTTTCCAAATTCTTACTTTTTATATCACATTCCTATGGTAGATAAGTAGAAGTATTACATTCCACTCAAAAATTTGATATCAGTTTCATGAAAATACATTATTTAGGTGCCATGAATATGAAAATTAATTTTTGGTATATGTATGTCCAACAATCTCTCTGTCTGTGTGCATTTTCTGTGAAAAGCATAACTAAAAACGATATGTCGAATAAATACAAAACTTGGTGCTTAAGTTTAACATTTTCCAAAGATACGACAAATATGAGGAAAATACACCATCCCAAACGTTAGATGGAAAGTGTTTCTTTATTTTTATTTACTCAAAAATGGCTCTAACGATTTAGATTAAAATACCAGATGATTAAGATATTGGCAAGACTAATAAAGTATATGACTTGAATTTTCCTTGAATAACTTCTGATCTCCTTTACATTTACAAAACTTTGTGTAATTTTGTATAGCTGGTAAACCTAAGACATAAGCAAAAGCTTACTACAGCAAAAATGTACATGGTCCCATTCTTTTGTTTCTCGTGATGTCATGCAAAGAATGTGACTTTCAAAGCCAGTTTACAGCGACCTCCTTTTTGTAAGATCTGGCTATCGCTTTGGTTTCCTACATCCCTCGCAACGAAATGGGTAATGAAACGATTTCTGAAAACGTGTATTTGAATTATCATGAAGTAGATGGAGAAAAACTTTAGTAGTAATAGTTTGCAGAAGAGATATAAATATAAATGATAGTGGGGTGAAAGTCATGTGAATGTAACACGTCAGATTGTTAGATTAGAGACAATTTTTTGTATAGTAACTTCTTGTTATGGGTATTGGCACATTAAGGTTCCTTTGATACAAGGGAACAGTTTTGCAATTTTTGAAGGTTTTTCTTTTTTTAAATTCACGTTTTTAAGACGTGTCTGCTTCAAATCAATATAAACTGCAGGCCTGAAAAAAGTCTGGGGAACAGTTAATCCGAAAATATTACGGAAAAATATTATTTTAGTATCTAAATGGTACACATTTTTAATTGCAAAAATATTTACTTTAACCAAAATAAAACTCTGTAGTTGTTTTAATCATAGCTTTAGCTTTAGAATATGCAGTAAACGGTTCAGATTCCTAGAATAAAAATTGTGGCATCGTATAAGCATTCCAATGTAAGAAAACGTAATAAAAAGAAGTATAGAAAGCTACCTCTAAATATGATCTAATTAAGGATATTTCTAAGCGCCATAGTGGTCTAAAATTTGACAATATACACAGCTCAGGTTACAAATTGTTATATTATACACAAACGGAAATGGGATATTCTTGAAAAAAATGACCAAAATTTCACCTATGTTCCTCCTTAAAAATCAGCATTTTTCACTTTTAAATTGTCATCAGCTTGAAATTTAAAGAAAAAAGTTTTGGAAGTCGTAATATAAAGAAAAAGCCTAAATTTATACACATGGCTTTAGATGAGATTCCTAAAGTTATCACTTCCTTGATAAAAGAATCATTTTCTCAAAACATAAGGATCGTGATGCACTGTGTTTTAGAACGCATTTATTGTGACGTACATTGCATGTTAGACCGCAACCGAGTGCGTTACAGGAGCGGGTTGAAGTAGTTTTATTGTTAAATTACTAGCCCCACGTATAGATGTCAATTTGAAGAGGTGTGTATTGTTTCCTTTACGTTATTACCACCACGCTTTGGGCGTCAATTTGAAGGTTGGTGTATCCCCACGTATGGTACAAAGTTTCCGGTGGCCTTCGCCCCAACATTTAAAAAAATTTAACTTTGTATTTTTTATGTTTCTTTAAATATTATATATATTTATGTTTGCCTCGGCTGCGTCAGTATTAATTTGTAGAAACATGTATCTCTTAGCAGGGGGCGATGCGGCTAAAGAATGTAGGCTTACACAAAATTATAATTTTTTACTTCACTGTTTTATTAATCCTTCACACGACTAAATACACGTCACTGATATAGAGAGCTGTGAGATTATTGATTAATTACTTGCACTTTTTAACACGTAAACTGTATAATATTGTTAATGAATTTTACATATCTCACATTGAATACGTAATAAACTTCTCGAGAACGCGTCTAGCGTCCGGTTGGGAACGCTATCTACTAGCAACTGACTTCTACCGCCTGAATTTGCAAATTTCATCTATTTTAAGTCTCTGATTGGCTAATCCTACTCCAATAGAATACTTTTATTTAACTTTTAGCCTTTCTAGTTTCTGATTGGCTATTTATAAACTGTTTTAAAAATATTAGCTTATTGTTTCCAAGAATTCCTAGTAGCATTATTAAACTTTACAATTAATTATTGTCTCAAGGTTATCTCATTGTTAGAAACTTTTGACCTATATTCTCACAGCTTCTACTTATTAAATTACGTAATACATTCACATAACATTATTAAACATGTGCATAATAATATAAACATAATACAATGACTGTTACATACATTTTATATATTATATTACACACATATTGCTTTAAGGCGGGCTGTTATTTTTTATATTATATAATCAGACTGATATCATTTAAATGTTAAAAATACTGCCTCAGGTTACGCTTTACCATACCCTCCTTCGATTCACTTACCTAATAGTTAAATTCAGTTTCTCGTATCTTTCTATGCATATCAATATTATCATGTGCTGTTCTTCTGCTTTCATTGACTGCTGAACACAGAACTGCTAACTGCGATATGGATTAATCCTTTAATCACAATTAATAATTTTATCCTCATATATTCAAAGAATCTCCTAAAAAGTATGTTTTCCCAAGAACATGAAGGAAATAAATGTGTTGATGCACTGGCCAATATCAATGGTATTACGACATTATGAAATAGGATAGATTATCTGGCATTTTAAACTAGAATCATCGTGACGCGAGCATCTGCTCACTCTAATTACTACATTCGCTTATCGCTAGACCTAGCTGTTATGCGAAATACTGCAGTTCATTAACACTAAAGTTATGAACTGTGAATGTTGCGAAGCAACATAGCCCTTAACATGTACCACGGATCTGAAACAAGACTGGGGAAAACATTTATCAGTGCATTGATATTTAATTAATTCTGTTAAGAACATTATTTACGTATGGTAAGTTACCCCTTCCTATTTACTTTGTTTAAACAGTTCCCATAATTTGCAATACAATTGCTATAGTGTGGTAAACTCAAATATTTGACACATCTCGTTATAAGTGTTAATTAAGTATCAATATCTTCGTATTTATTAATGGGATGAATTCTATATACCCCTCACTTATATTGAACATTCTATAACCAAAGAACTTGTAACTATAAATCTCCCAGACTTATTTCGGTTTTACAGAAAAAAGATTGCCAAGGCAACATTTAGCATCTTTAAGATAAATGCACTGATTGTGAGCTTATAACTCTCAGTTGCTCGTAGAGAAGCAGGTTTATTTATTGCGTTAACACATTCATACTGAAAGCTCAAAATATAAAATCAAAAGTATATCTTCCTTAGGCTTGTCTAGAATAAAAGAAAACACAGCGTAGAATAATAATATTTATGTATCTGGTATACATCGTATTTTGTAGTCCACCTCTGTGGTATAACAGGTAACGTCGCTGATTAGTAATATATAAGGCCATGGTTTGAATCTCGATAGGATTTGCCTGAAGAAGCTTCCTACCACGTACATAGTAGATAAAGAACGTATTGCATTCCACCCAAAAATTCGATTTCACCGGAAATACGTACATGTTTTGAGGCCCCCCTAACCCAAAAAACAGTTTTAGAGAAAGGTCCGTGTATGTGTCTGTCTGTGTGTCTGTGTCTGTAAACAGCATAGCTCAAAATGAAAAGTCAGATAAACATCAATGTTGGTATTTAGGTTCATTATCTTCAAAAGACGCAACACAAAGATTTTCAAGAAAATTTCCACCCCAAACTGCTCTTTACATGCAAGATTTTTCGAATTTTTTTTATTTTCAAAAAAATGACTAGCGATTTTGATTAAATCACCATATATTAAAGACATTTACATGCCATATAAAGCATATATCTTGAATTTCCTAGGAATAGCCTGCAAAGTCCTCTTCATTAGGGAGAAATTTTGTATAATCTTGTATAACTGGTATATGTTAAGCGATAGACGTAAACGTACTACACAAAAAATGTAGATCTCTTTAAAACACACAATTTATTTCAAATAACTTTTTTGTGACATCAGCCTTTTCCGAAATATCCGTTGTTAATGGTTGGAATTGTTCAATATTGGTCATTCTTTGAAAGTTAACATTCAGTTGTTTCTCGCGATGTCATGGAAAGAAGATGGAATTTTAAGGCAAGCGTGTAGCGACCAGTTCTTAAACATTTGACTATCGTTGTTACCTGTGTATTCGTATATAACGAACTGTGCAATGCATCTATTTCAGCAAAGGTTTATTTGGATTAAAATTAAGTAGGTGAGAAAAAAACTTTCGTAAGAATAGTTTGTATACACTAATAAGCTATAGAGGGCAGAGGAAGTCGTGTGAATGTAACATATATTTTTTATTTTAACCTTAAAGTGTAAATTCCAGATAGCTATCAGTAGTTTAGAATCCGGCCTCTCTGGACACGTATTTGATTCATTTATAAAAGAAAATAAATTTTAAGAATGATCTATAATTCAAGAATTAGAATTTTAATAACTGCAAAAGATGTTTTACGTCCGTGGCATCAAGCGCGAAGAATGTTTATAAAGGGAACAAAAACTAACCCACACGATTTGCACTGTCCTGTCTGAATACGAATTCAGCAATTTAAAAAAAAAACGCGCTCAAAGCGTTTGCAGTTCTGTAGTACAGGACTGAAATCTAACAAAGATAAAACATGTTAAGGACGTAGAAATCAGGTAAGAAGCGAAATTTGAGTGAAATTTTCAATTCGCAATGGTTACTGAGAAACTGTTGAAGCTTATCCAGTTGAGTTTATCATGTGGTCTCAAACTTGCGAAATATACAAGAGAGACATAAGAAGTATCGGTCTAGTAATCAGAGTTCTAGCCATGACCCCAGGGTCACGGTGACAGTTGGCCGGGAGACATTTGGATATTTCAGCTTGCATATTTTAGAAATCATACCTTACAAGGGGGAAGAATCATTGGTCCGCTTCAAGGCCTTTCATTGTTCTTGACCGTGGAGGTGTCGTAGGAGATAAATCGTGAAAGAAAAACGCTTTGGAATCTTTCTTTACTCTGCAAGAGCAAAAATTCAAGATGTATATGGAGATAAAGATTTTTGTATACATTATATAAGAACATTTTGTTGTGATTTATGGGGCATAAAATGGCAAACATTATATAAAATGCTTGTTTCATGTATACCAGATTAATATAATAAATTTGATATAGGAATAAGTAATTCATTAATTATGGTTATATAGATATTTATTTATTTACTTATTTTGCGTACACTCTGTGATATAGGTATGATTTCTTATATACTTGTTTAATTAACACGTTATACACTGATAATATAGCTGATTACGGCATTATATTACCGTGTACGGATGCTTAACATAAGCAAAAATGTAGAAACATGTAAGTTTTGTGAACAAACGCCAATCGTAATGGCTAAAAGAAACGATGCAATGATACGAAGTTCAGAATGCCTTAAAGCATTATTGCATATCCAGAGAAGATTTCAGTGTAATGCGTATCGATTTCAGAGAAAATGGGTCATTGATCTAGTTGTTTTAAATTTGGCGAGATTGGGCACTTTATTCCAACTTTAACCCCTACCTCTTGTGAGTAACAACAAAACAAGCAAATGACCGGCTGCACCGTTTATTTGCAACAAAGAACGGAATAATTAATGACAGGTTACATAGATCAAAGGGGACTGGATCAGTTGCATGAAGGGATGTCCAGACCCATTTTGTAAGCTTTTGCCTGAGAATTGAAAAAATTAGTACAGAAATCCGGATAGGGTTCAGTTGGAAATTAATAATTAATAAATATATAAAGAATCACAAAACGTACAAACAATATTTTGAACCAAATACTATTGCCCTTTTTCAGGAGTAAAACTGAGAGGTCTTCGCTGCCCTTATGTTGATACTGCATACTGCTGGTGCTAAGAAGTGAAGAACACTGCCTCTGAGGTCTAGTGTTAAGCATTTTGACTTTTAATCACAGAGTTCTTGGGTTCAGTTCTCTGCTGGAGGAATAAACTGAGTTAAATACGTTTATTCCCTCCCCTCCATAGAGTACGGATATTAGGAATGGGAAAGCAAATACTTTTCAACCTATTAAAAAAGTTAGTTTAAGAACCTAATGAAAACGAATTAATAACTTGTAGGATGTCAGTATGAAATAGAAGTTGAAGGCGGCTAATAGAAGTGACCACGAGTTCACTTATGGCCTCATTTTCGTAATATTCCAATCACCAGACAAATACAAGAATTGATATTTTACTACCATGACCCAAAATTCCCACAGGATAATAATAATAAAATGAATGGCAGAGGGAGGTGACTATATACAGCTAAGGACTTGCGTCTGTCACCATAATGACTACGTGTATCCGGAATCGAAAGCAATGGTCCTGAAAGACCATTACTCAAGAAACAGCAGAGGACACAGCAAAACCGTCGCCGTCGCTGTATGCTCTCACACTTAAAACAAACTTAAATAAAGAACAAAAATCATCAAATGTAGAAAGTAAATAAAAAAAGCTGATGTCAGCGTAAGACAATAAGAAATCCGTCTGGAACCTATGGAGAGGACTGTGGAGGACGGTAAAAAGAAAGAACGAATCTGATGAGATACATTAACATGGCTTTCCCTCCTCGCTCTTCTACAAACTATTCTTACAAAACCTTATTGTTCTACTTCTTGTTAATCCATGTAAATTTTCAATTCACGTTTACACATCTCATTGAAGGACACAGTAAGTAAAGTGGTAATCGGATTTTTATAGAGGTGTTGGTATGTAATGGCTTTGAAATTCAATACTCTTTGCATGACCACGAGAAAAAAAAGCTGATGTGTTACACTTACATGACTTTCTTTACTCTTGTACAAACTATTTTTACAAACGCTTATTCTCCATATGCTTCATGTTAATCGATATGTTAATCTTATTACTAATTTTCTTATAGATGCAAGGGGAATTGGTAGGTTTTAAGCGATAGTCAAATATTTTAAGAGCTGGTTGCTATGTGGAGTATTCCATTCTCTTTGCATTACCAGGACAAAAAAAATGACTAACAAATTCCCATTTGAGAAAAAATATGTATTGGAAAACCTAAAGGAATAACAAACAATATCTCGAAAATGGTTCACTCAACAACCGAAATGTATATGACATAAATTGTGTATTTTAACGCGATCTACATTTTTTGTGCAGTAAAAGTTTGTCTATCTCTTATGGCTTACCAGTTATACAAAAGTTGTTCACAATGAAGAATGTTTTTGGAGACATTCCCAGAAAATTCGAGATATACATTTTATTTGCCATAAAATGTCTTAAACATATGATACTTTAATCAAAATCGTTTTGAGAAAATAAAAATGTTCGAAAAATGTTCCATGTAAAGGGTAATCTGGGGTGGGGGGATTTTCTTGAAAACCTTCGTGTCTCATCTCTGGAAGATACTGAACCTAAACACCAAGTTTGGTGTTTATCCGACTGTTCGTTTCTGAGTTATGATGTTCACAGACACACACGGACATGTTTCCAAAAATGCTTTATATGCATTCAGTGCACCTCAAAACATGTATTTCCTATGAAGTCTCGGTATCGAGTTTTTGGGGGAATGCAATACTTCCCCTACTATATACAATACTATCTCTTAACATAGGCAAAATTTTACTACACATAAAATGTAAAACGCGTTAAAATACGCAATTTATTTTATATACATTTTTTTTTGTTGAGTGAAGCATTTTCGAGATATTGCTGGTTATTCCCTTAAATTTTCCAATACTTATACTTTTCTGAAATGGGAATTCATTATTCTTTTTTTTTTGTTCTGGTAATGCAAAGAGAATGGAATACTCCACATAGCAACCAGCTCTTAAAATATTTGACTATCACTTAAAGCCTACCAATTCCCCTTGCATCTACAAGAAAATTAGCAATACGATTAACATCTCGATTAACATGAAGCATATGGAGAATAAAAAAATAGTTTGTACAAGAGTAGAGAAAGTCATGTGAGTTTTTAGTTATGCTGTTCATACACACACTATACACAGGGATCTTTTTCTCAAACTGCATTTTTTGGGGTTAAGGGTGCCTCTAAATATGTGTGTCCTGTGAAATCTCGACATCCAATTTTTGGGTAGAACACAATACTTACTGTAAGTACGTAGTAGAGAAAGTAAAACAGCTCGAGCAATATACTGAGTGATAAAATGAAGAAGAGGTGAGCAATTCAAGCTGAGATCAAAGAAGGAAATTAGCCTAATGAAATGTTCCGAGTACATACTACGTCTACATACATGACTAGGAGCATATGGTACACATTTCTCCGTGAGAGTTTCCTGGCAATAAGAAGTAGAGCAGACTTGTGCATGTGTGGTCGCTATCTCACTTCCGCGATGAGCATCAGATAATGACCGGTTGTTGTGAAACATAGGGTCACCGGGACACCTGGTCCACGAGCAGTGTGTTCCAATACTCAACGTTTGCGGAAGTGCATGTACTGACGGAATTCAATCCATCATAGGAGCAAAGATGTCATAACTACAACAGATTTCCATATTTGTCAATCAATTGTCTCGGTGAAATTGCTGTGAATGGTGAACACGTGAGGAACGATCGTGAGCCCAGGTGGAGAAAGCATATGCGGGTTTTCGGTGGCGGAGTAACAGTTTCTGAGATTAACAGCAAAACTATTGGCAGAGATAACTGGATAACTCCAAACATCATGTTGTTTGGTGGAAGAGATACACAACTTAGCTCTATAGTCTTGTCTAGTAGCCATTTTGTGACTGCTACTCTACCTTTATCCAACCAAAGGGACCATCGTATTCGATGCAAGCATTCCAAACCACAATTTCACTAGAAACGAACATTTTGAGCTACACCGAGTACAAAAATTCCAGAAAAATTTCTAGAACAAATTTATGTATTTGTATACAACATAGCCTAAAACCGAAAAGTCGGATGAATACAAATTGCAAACCTGATCCAGCAATTTTTACTTTCTCTACTACGTATAGTAAGTAGGGGAAGTATTGTATTCAACCCAAAAATTCGATACCGAGATTTCACCGGAAATATATGTTTGGAGACCCCTGAATCCAAAAAAAAGTATTTTTGGAAACATGTCCGTGTGTGCGTCTGTGTGTCTTTGAACAGCATAACTCAGATACGAACAGTCGGATAAACATCAAACTTGGTATTTAGGTTCAGTATCTTCCAGAGATGCGACACGGAAGTTTTCAAGAAAATTCCCCCACCCCAGATTACCCTTTACATGGAACATTTTTCGAAAAGTTTAATTTTCTCAAAAATGGCTCTAACGATTTTGAATAAAATACCATAGGTTTAAGACATTTTTATGGTAAATGAATTGTATATCTCGAATTTTCTGGAATGTATCCAAAAGTATTCTTCATTGTGAGCGACTTTTGCATAACTGGTAAACCATAAGAAATAGACAAAATTTTACTACACATAAAATATAGATCGCGTTAAAATACACAATTTATGTCGTATACATTTTTTTGGTTGAGTGAACCATTTTCGAGATATTGCTTGTTATTCCCTTAAATTCTCCAATACATTTCAAAATATACATTTTATTGAGGAAGTATTGCATTCCATCCAAAAAATTCGATACCGAAATTTCACCGGAAATACACATCCAAGATCTCCTGAATAAAATCATCTTTAGAAAAAGGTCCGTGTGTTTGTGTATGTGAACAGCATGACTCATAAACGAAAGGTAGTATTGAAGTGAAGCATCTTCCAAATTTGTCACACGAAGCTTTTTAGGAAATTTTCCCACCCCGGACTATTACATGGAAGATTTTTCAAAATTTTCGATTTTCCCAAAAATGGCTCTAACGGTTTTGATTAAATGCAATATATTCAAGATATCTACATTATAAATAAAATATACGTATCTACCTATATTTTGAATATTCTGTTAATAGTCTGAAAAACCCTCTTCAATTGGAAGGAGTTTTGTATAATCTTGGAAACTGGTGAACGTTAAGCTATAGAGGAAAACGTACTACTCAAAACGTAGATGTCTTTAAGAAACAATTTATTTCAAATAATTTTTTGTGGCATCAATCATTTCCGAGATATCAGTTATTAATGGTTCGAATTGTTCCATACTTCGTAATTCTTTTTAAGTCTTGTCGACGTAAGGGGGGCTTCCGACCACTTCAGCTGCCGTGGTGCGGGCACTGCGTATCTTGACCAGTCGTGGTACTTCTGACGTTACTAAAAGTACGTCGGACCGAACATTCGAGTCCCTCCCGTTAGAGAGTTGTTCGGATTGGGTTGGACTCGGCGGGACAGTGCTTCCCGAGACCCGTGGGAGATTGGTTACGTCTGTTTCCGTACAGGCGGGGTTATGAAACGCCTCAATGTCCTCCGGTACCGCCCTGGATAGCCGGTAGACGGCATGCTAGATTGCTGTCGGCCCTACCGAGGTTTTCGGTAGTCGCCCTTTTGGGATGACGCGCGCAAGTGGCGTACCTACTTCCATCGTTTTAGAATCAAGGTATTGACCTCATGGGAAACCCCCACGGTTGGAGATCCACTCGGATGGCGCTGGACCTGGGTATAGGAGGGGGGGACTTGGGTTTCGGCTCTTGTCCTGATACACCTTCGCTCCACACATGTTTCTTGCTATTGCATGGGAAGACTATGACATTTTAAGGCCAGCGTATAAGGTCCAGTTTTAAAACATTTGAGTACCGCTAACGAAATTTCAAATGTGAAAGGTTTAACTCGATTAAAATGAAGTAGTTAGAAAAATTAGCTCTTGTACGAATAATTTGTATATCCACTAATAAACAATTGAGGGTAGAGAAAGTCATGTGAATGTAACACAGATTATTAAAGATATAAGGCAACGTTTTAAGCAAATTCACCTCCACCCTAAATATCCTATCTTATTTTTTATTTACAGAAAAACGTCTTTAATTATTTTGATTCAAATATCATATTAGGTATGTTTTATAATACCTACAGTAGGTAGTTGAAAGCCGAGCTTTACTCGATGATGCCATATTTGTTTGGTAGAAGTTTAAAAGCTTTTAAAATCGATTGTTCTGCGCCAGTAATTAAGTTAAAATCATAGGAAGTTGTCAAGGGTAATAATGGATATATTTCTATTTTGGCAGATTTGCAATATATTTTGTACATTTGATATTTAAAATTTCAGCTCGGAGTAAATCAAATGATATTTAATTAGCAGGTATATCTATCAGTATTTAAAATAAAGATACACAAATGCTGTGTGTCCTTAACTGCAAATCTAGCCTGCTCCATTTTTCCCTCTTTACATCATGTAAATTGTTTATCGTAATTCTGTTTACTATCTTCTTCGGCTTTAAACGTTTCTCCTATGTACCAATACTTACACTGCATCCTTTATCAAGCAAGTTCTTGTCATCCCATTGCTATCCAATTTCTATTCCTCTTCCTGACTAGTTTAGCACCATTCTTCCATTTCCCACATTTTATAAAACGTTACTTTGCTTTAGAAAGAGTGTTATAAACTTGATTTTTAATATTTGCATTTTAAAGCCCTCCTACTGTTTTTCCTTACTTCATCCAAACAATGTTTCCACTCTGTGAAATGCCGTACTTCAAAGTAGTTCATTAATCCTTTCTTTAATTATTTCTATAATCATTCCTCATTATGGCACTTTCTTCCTTAGCACTTTCTTTAAAGGTTCACAGAAAACGTTTGTTTTCTATTTAAGCCGCTTAGCAAAGCTATCCCCTGGCTTTTTGACAATAGCTCGCGTTACTACTATCCCAATTAGCAGAATCCGTCCACTTGTTCCATTATTACAGCTCGAATCTGCAAGTGTATATAACTTGTTTTTCTATCAATAACGGTACTTCTCACAACTGGCACTTCTCCTTGTTATGGAAAGTTTTTCACTAATTACTCCAAGTGGATGTTGAACACGGATGGTGATGAGGGGCATTTACATATGTATATATGTTAGGAATAGTTTGTGGTTTATTTGATGCGCTCCCACCTTTGGGAGAACGCAAACTTTCCTATTCCTTTATTTAGTTTTTTACAAACTCATTTATGTAATAAAATCACAACAAGAAAAGTGAAAGCCTTTCCCATATAGTCCTTCCAACAATACGTAATGGTAAGTAACAGTGTTCCATCATATGCGGGTGAAATTGATAGCTCTTGGTAATTTTCTGTGTTAGCAGCCCACATCTCAGAAATTACCTGGAAATGCATTTTACACAGCATTGCTTCCATGTAGTTTTCACTCACTTATTTATAATAGATGGCTTCAATGACCTCTGTTAGGGTTCATTACCTTTCTCTTATTTTTCTCTTTCATTTTGGTTAACTCCATTGGGTACGTAAATCTTATGTTCAGCATTCAGTTAAGTGCGAAATCGCTATGCTTCCGTGTTTTATAAAGCCTCTATAATTTAACTGTAAATATTATAATGTTAGAACTGAAAAAGTTAATTGTTATTAGGGGTAATAAGGTAATTTTAACTTTGTAGCTCTTAAGTACATACCTTTCTCTGCTGCCTTCTTTTGAGGCAGTATTATTAACACTTAAATGATTTCAGTCTAATTATATAATATAAAATATAATAACAGCCCGCCTTAAAGCTATATGTATAATATAATATATAAAATGTATGTAACAGTCATTGTATTATGTTTATATTATTGTGTACATGTATAATAATGTTATGTGAATGTGTTACGTAATTTAATAATGTAGGAGCTGTGAGAATAGAGGTCGAAAGTTGCTAACAATGAGGTAACAATGAGGTAACCTTGAGGCAATAATGAATTGAAAAATTTAATAATGCTACTAGTAATTCTTGGAACAATAATGTAATATTTTAAAACAGTTTATAAATAGCCAATTAACAACTAGAAAGGCTAAAAGTTAAATAAAAATATTATATTGGAGTAGGAGACTTGAAATAGATGAAATTTGCAAATTCAGGCGGTAGAAGTCAGTTGCTAGTACATAGCGTTCCTAACTGGACGCGAGACGCGTCCTCGAGAAGTTTAATACGTATTCAGTGTGAGCCATATAAAATTCATTACGACAAGAATATTATAAAGCTTAAGTGTTAAAAAGTGCAAGTAATTAATAAATAATCTCACAGCTCTCTATATCAGTGAAGTGTCATTTAATCGTGTGAAGGATTAATAGGAGTGAAGTAAAAATTATAATTTGTGTAAGTCTACATTCTTCAGCCGCACTACCCCCTGCTAAGAGATACGTGTTTCTACAAATGAATACTGACGCAGCCGAGGCAAACATAAATAAAAATATGTTTAAACAAACATTACAAAAAATAAAATAAAATTATTTTTTAAACGTTGGGGCGAAGGCCACCGGAAACATTGTACCATACGTGGGGCAGTTCTTCATCAAGTTTGGCTCCCCAAAAGTGGAACTACAATACAACTCCTCCTAGAATAAACCTCACTTTCTTGAAACCTGTTTACTTGTTAATTAAGTCAATTAAGTAATCACGTTTGCATTTCAAGATGTTTGAAGCTGTATACATTGTCTGTCCTTTTAATGGCAGTGCTCAAGATCTTCCCAAGTTTTCATTAATTGTATGTATTTTAATGAAGCATCCATCCAGTTTGTTCCTTCAGCTGGTAAATTATGTATGAGTGATCATTTCAAGAATTATTTGTTATATATGTATAGAAGTCTTTATTATGTGTCTCTTTGACTGCTACGTTCGTACGTGCAGCTTTGACCCTTTAAAACAAATGCTGGTGTTTATTAGATTAACACTCACTGGGTTTCTTTCTTTGAAACTCACTCAGATTGCCTCTCATTCATATGATCATAATTAATGAATAATTCACTCCACCAGAAGCAAATCGAACTAGTGATTTCCGAGTTTAGAGACCAGCATACGTTTCTAGAAACATTTAGAAAATCTCTGTTTTTATGAATGAAATCCTCAGATCAACTTGGTGAAAAAAACTCTTATTCTAAATTTGGAGTAATTTAGTAGCATTTAGTGATCTTATGATAAAGTCTTCGTATAATGAAGCGCAATTGATAAGCTTTGTAAAATGTCTGAGGTTGAAAAACGACATTTAGACAAAGGCAATTAACAAAAATAGCTATGAATTAAATAAACCTTGTTTTCATATGTTGTTTATACGTGTACAAAGAAGGGTTCAGAAGTAAATTCTTTGCGATATATACCTGCTTGGTAGTCAATTTTGGTTGAATTTATTTCTCGGTACCTGAAATTAGTTATATACCGTGTACTCTTCCGATGCCCATTTAAAGGCATTCAACAGAATGCTCCCTTTTACCTGTAGTGAAAGGGTGGCGCAGAACTATCTTCCCCTATACTTAAAATGAATACTTGACTAGAGGTACGCCACCTCGCAAGGGAGTTATTTGATTATTCATTGATGTATGAAAAGTAGTATACGTAGCATTTAAACGTTATTTATATTAAATACATATGTTGCTTTGAGAATTTGCCCAGATGCTAAAAACAAGGTTTTAAGTGAACTACATTTTTAATAAAGAAACCCATAAACACAATACCAGTGATAATGTGAATAGAATTTCCGATGCACTTTAATCGTTAAAGTGTAGTTCAGAAGTCCATGGAAACAGTTAACAAATTATATTAACAGAGAGTTTGTAGGTATAACTCTGGTAGCCATTGGCTGAGCTCTAGAATCCTATCAAGTTAAGAAGTAACACAGATTAACCGCATCGTGAAGACATTGTGTAGAACTGGTTTATTGAAAATGCAAACGTGAAGTCATGAATAGAGAATATTAATCTAATTAGCCACACTTGATACTGCACTGCATTAAAAGTATTGTATCAAATAATGTTATCTAAATAAATGCACTTGTTCTGAATCATAGGATGTGCAGTTTCTCGATACCTTATCGGTCTCTGAGGCAATTCCGTGAATAAACAAAAATAAAGAAGGAAAATTATTAAAAAAAATCTGATTGTTACACTCACATGACTTTCTCTATTCTTGTACAAACTATTTTTACAAACCCTTATTCTCCATATGCTTCATGTTAATCGAGATATCGAGATGTTAATCTTATTGCTATTGTAGATGCAAGGGGAATTGGTTGGCTTTAAGCGATACTAAAATATTTTAAGAGCTGGTTGCTATGTGGAGTATTCCATTTTCTTTGCATTACAGGACAAAAAAAATGAATAACGAATTCCCATTTGAGAAAAATTATAAGTATTGGAAAATTTAAGAGAATAACAAGCAATATCTCGAAAACGGTTCACTCAACAACAAAAATGTATGACATAAATTGTGTATTTTAACGCGATCTACATCTTTTGTGTAGTAAAATTTTGTATATCTCTTATGGTTTACCAGTTATGCAAAAGTCGTTCACAATGAAGAATACTTTTGGAGACATTCCCAGAAAATTCGAGATATACATTTCATTTCTCATGACAATATCTTAAACATACGATATTTTAATCAAAATCGTTAGAGCCAGTTTTGAGAAAATTAAAAATTTCGAAAAATGTTTCATGTAAAGGGTAATCTGGGGTATGGGGATTTTCTTGAAAACCTTCGTGTCGCATCTCTCAAAGATACTGAACCTAAATACCAAGTTTGGTGTTTATCCGACTGTTCGTTTCTGAGTTATGCTGTTCACAGACACACACACAGACACACACACGGACATATTTCCAAAAATGCTTTTTTTGGATTCAGGGGGTCTCAAAACATGTATTTCTGGTGAAATATCGGTATGGAATTTTTGGGTGGAATGCAATACTTCCCCTACTTACTATACGTAGTAGAGAAAGTAAAAAAAAAGTTCTGGAACGGTAATATCGTGTAAATAACAAGAAGACTACATGGCGACCCAAAGTTCCACTCCGTTAGTATTCAAATGTTATTGTTCAGAGATTTAAAGTAATCTAGGAAGAAATAAGAAAATGAGCGATAGTGAACGTAGTAATAGTCATCCAATCTGAATGACAAGTCACCATGTACGTAGCTTCCGTATGATGTAAGAGGCGACTAGAATAGAGAAAGCCCGAGAGTCTGGAGTAGACACCCCTTCCCTATTAGAGGTAAGAATGGCTCTGAAAATGGAATGGTTCCAATGTCATAGACCCAGTTATACAACTACTAAATAATAGTCTTCCAACGTTCCACAAAGCGATCACTCGGGCCAATCAGATTTAATTACACAAGTAAGCTCTTGCGATACACACGCGAAAGGCAGCTGCTTTGATATAATCGTAAGCATCATTGAAACTGAGGCAAACCATTATTACAACGACGATAGAAGTCCTTTAATGTGAGTTGAGTGAGCAGTAATTAAAATAAGTATTTAGATAAAATGCATACGCTTTGTTATTAATAGTAGCCCAACGACCATAGGCTGCGACGTGTATTCGCTGAATGGGCTATGGAGCAATTGGAAGCTGACCCGGATTTTTGTTGAAAAATCATCTTCAGCGACGAAGCCCACTTTTGGATGGATGGTTTTGTTAACAAACAAAATTGCCGCTATTGGAGCAAGCACAATCCAATGTAGATTCAAGAACGATCACCCCATCTCCAAAAGGTTACTGTGTGGTGTGGATTTTGGTATGGTGGAATCATTGGTCCATATTTTTACAAGATGAAGATGGAGAAGCTTTAACTGTCAATGGAGAAAGATGCCGGGCTCTTATAAGAGACTATTTTGGGGCTCAATGGGATGGTATGGATCTCAGAAACATCTGGTACCAGCAAGATAGTGCCACATGTCATACTGCTCTCGAAACGATCGATCTTTTGAAGGAGAAGTTCAGAGGTTTCATCATTTCCCGTGGTGGTGATGTTAACTGGCCCCCGTGGTCATGTGATTTAACGCCGTTGGATTACTTCTTGTGGGTTTATGTTAAATCTCGAGTTTATGTCAACAAGCCAGAAACAGTAAATGATCTTATGAATAATATCACGCATGTTATTCGCGAAGTTGGACCTAATTTACGTTTGTCTGTCATTGAAAATTGGGTCAACCGTATACGCGCAACCCAACGAAGTCGCGGCGGTCACTTAACTGATGTTCTCTTCCACAAGTAATGACATTAATTATGTTCCAAAATAAAAAAAGAAATAAACCTCTATCATTTATAGAACGTGTTTTATTTAAGTTCAAACATAGGACACTCTTGTTGAAAGA
Organism: Deroplatys truncata; assembly: GCA_030765065.1. Taxonomy (NCBI): domain Eukaryota; kingdom Metazoa; phylum Arthropoda; class Insecta; order Mantodea; family Mantidae; genus Deroplatys; species Deroplatys truncata. Next base: position 216,708,881 of record CM060978.1, read on the forward strand.
CCTTATACAAGCTTCTGTAACTAAGTAAAACTTTTTTTTAAGTTTTATTTAGGATCGTTTTAACCTTCCTAAGTTTTATCACGACCTTTCATGTACAGTTGCTTACATTATAAGATTACAATAATGATATGTATACATTATATATACATATACAGGTTACAATTTAGTTAAATGTATTTATGTATATTAATTAATTTAAGAAAAATATTATTTCTGTATGAAAGTTGCATCATTGAGTGCTGCAGAAATATTTCTGGACATACCAACCTGACTACGTGGATTTTCAAATTTTGGACATGTTAGTATAATATGTACTACTTTAATGTTGTTTTAAATGCTTCACATATTGGTGAAGAGATTCTATTTAACAAATAAGAGTGTGTCAGTTTCGTATGCCCAATTCGTAGTCGGGATATTACAATTTGGTTTCGCCGCTGTAGCTGTCTTATTGGATATTCTTGAGTTGAAGCTCCACGTACATCATGAAGTTTACTTGTAGAATTGTCCATCCTTGTGCTCGGGACGACAATTATGTTTGAAGCGATCTGATTGGGTTAAAATCTGTATGAGCCGAAATATTTTGATTACATGATTTTCTGTAGGATACTATGCTATGTACCTATAATTTACGATGTTTGTACTTTTATATGAATATTAATACAATTCTTACTTAACCAAATGATCTTGAAATTGCGATTATAAACTGCTGTGGGTCATTGTCCTATGAATACACATTTATTTAGTTTCAACATTTTCCACTTTTTATGTGCAATGCATAAGTAAAATACATGAACATATATACAGCAAATAAACAACAAATTACAAGTCCCTGAATACAATAACTTATATCAATTACATTCTTTTCCATACCATTATAACAACTCATTTTCCCAGTATTCATAAAATTAAAATATTATAAATATAGCCTTGCTGTTGCTAGAATTTTGTATATAAAAAATTAAATTACTGTTTTAATACACACTGTTATTTTGGAACGGTCACTTTACAATGTAGTTCTTGAAACTGAAACGACTGGAACTGTTATTGAAAAAGAATCATCATTCCCTGCACCGAACCCAGAAATTTTGGCAACGCTAGACGACATCATAGACGTGAGGATCAACAGCGTTTGTCGAATCAAAAATTAGATTTCCTGATTGTCCAGGAAGTTAGCGAGTCTTGAATGAGTATATATTTAATGTAATATATGTTTTGATATACCGTATCACACTACAAAACTTGAGGCAGTATTTTTAACACTTAAATGATTTCAGTTAAATTATATAATATAAAATATAATAACAGCCCACCTTAAAGCAATACGTGTATAATATAATATATAAAATGCATGTAACAGTCATTGTATTAATGTTTATACTCGTATTATTATGTACACGTTCAATAATGTTATGTGAATGTATTACGTAATTTAATAATGTAGGAGCAGTGAGAATAATAGGTTAAAAGTTGCTAACAATGAGGTAACAATGAGGTAGCCTTGAGGCAATAATGAATTAGAAGATTTAATAATGATACTAGTCATTCTTGGAAACAGTAATGTAATTTTTGAGACATTTTATAAAATAGCCAATCAACAATCAGAAAGAAGCTTAAGTTAAATTTAAATATTCTATTGGAGTAGGATTAGCCAATCAGAAACTGAAGTAGGGCAAATTGAATAAATTCAGAAGTCAGTTGCTAGCACACAACGTTCCTAATCGGACGCGAGACGCGTCCTCGAGAAGTTTAATACGTATTCAGTGTGAGGCGAAAATAGTTTACATGTTAAAAAGTGCAAGTAATTAATAAAAGAATCTCACAGCTAACTATATCACTGAAGTGTTATTTTAATCGTTTAAAGAATTAATAAATGGAGTCAAATACAAATTATAATCAGTGTAAGCCTACATTCTTAGCCGCACTACTCCCTGCAAAGAAATCCATGTCTCTAACAATAATACTGACGCAGCCGAGGCAAATATAAATATATAATATTTAAAGAAACAGTCAAATTACAAAGTTATAATTTTTAAACTTGGGGCGAAGGCTACCGGAAAGTTTTTACCATACGTGCGGTTGCAACTACTTAAGTTTGGCTCCCCAACAGTCGAACTACAATACACCACCACCATAAAATTCTCCTTCTTCAAACTGGCATCCATACGTGGGGCAGAAACTACCTTCATCAAACTCCATTTTATATTTAAGCTTTAGTGTTATAACAAAATCAGCAAAAACAAGTTAAACACCTAACAATTGTAGTTTCTTGAAATTCATTTCTGGTAATTTGACGTTTAGCATGACGACGAAAGAAATCCGCCTTCACTAGCAAATTCATTCTGCTTTAAAAGGAGCTTCGCGCAAAAGTAAGCCATGTGGAAGTTTACGGCGGAAAAAGAAAGGAAAGATAAAAAAAAAAAAGCCCGTATGTCATAAATTTAACTTTGTGCTTCTGGTATTGGTTCTAGAAATGATGGGACAGGAAATGAACTACTGCGGGAATGCTGAGATAAATTACCGTAAACATTACAGAGAATAGGAAGTAAAGCAATGAATAAGCATAATGAAGAACTAAAGAAATAGGGAGGCAAACATTATGTTTATTTCATCATTGTTTACAAAACAAATTATTGCTTTACATGCTTACAGCTTCCTCCAAATTCTTCCATATAATGAATTGATTTCTTACTTATTTTGAAATGTATTCTCCCAACTCTTGTCATACATGTTCCACTTTTGTCTTCATTAACAATGACTTTACATATGTAACATACACTGGTACATTAAATGTGTAATTTATCGAACTTGTCTGTATTCGGGCCAATTTACTAATTTTCCAACCATGTCTTTACCACCTCCATAACCTAGGGACATGTCTGTCATATGATTTTGTGTCTTGTCTCCGAATCTGAATAAAAATGTGTCTTTTAATGTTTTTTTCAAAACTGAACAATTGGTTCATAGATTACAGTGACCAAAGCGACTTTTTATACTCATTTGAAGTATACAAAGCATTTAATTTTTATCGTTTCAGGCTCTACGCTTTTACGTATTCACACAAAATTTCTTTGCGTTTTTTATTCTCAAGTAGACGAAATCAGAAGCCAAAAAACAAAACAAGCAAAGCAATACGTCACATTCGTGCAGGATTTCCCGTTTTACTTTTTCTACTACGTATAGTACGTAGGGGAAGCATTGCATTCCACCCAAAAATTCGATACGTGATTTCACAGGAAATACATGTTTTGAGGTGCACTGAATACATATAAAGCATTTTTGGAAACATTTCCGTGTATGCGTGTGTGTATCTGTCTGTCTGTGAACAGCATAACTCAAAACGAATAGTCGGATAAACACCAAACTTGGCATTTAGGTTCAGTATCTCCCAGAGATGCGACACGAATGTTTTCAAGAAAATCCCCCTACCCCAGATTACCGTTTATATGGAACATTTTTCGAAAACTTTTATGTTCTCAAAAAATGGCTCTGACGATTTTGAATAAAATACCATAAGTTTAAGACCTTTTTATGGCAAATGTATTGTATATCTCGAATTTTCTGGGAATGTCTCCAAAAGTATTCTTCATTGTGAACGACTTTGCATAACTGGTAAATCATAAGAGATAGACAAAATTTTACTACACAAAAAATGTAGATCGCGTTAAAATACACAATGTATGTCATATACATTTGTTTTGTTGAGTGAACCATTTTCGAGATATTGCTTGTTATTCCCTTAAATTTTCCAAAACTTATACTTTTTCTCTAATGGGAATTCGTTATTTATTTTTTTTACCTGGCAATGCAAAGAGAATGGTATACTCCACATAGCAACCAGCTCTTAAAATATTTGATATCGCTTAAAGCCTACCAATTCCCCGTGCATCTACAAGAACATTAGCAATAAGATTAACATCTGGATATCTCGATTACCATGAAGCATATGGAGAATAAGCGTTTGTAAAAATAGTTTGTACAAGAGTAGGGAAAGTCATGTGAGTGTAACACATCAGATTTTTTGTTTATATATAGCGACCCCCACTCGGACCCATGTGTTTTTTGTGGTTTCCCCGGGTCGGCAGGCGAATGTTGGGGGGTTTATCTTCTACCACGGCTCTCCTATCCCTCATTTCCTGTACGCGTAACTTCCTGTCTATATTTTAGGGTTATAGGACCGGCGACGGTGTTCGGCAGGTTGCGACTGGGCGGTGGCAATGCGCTCTGTGGAGGTTTATTCCTGACATCGTCCAGGGACAGCTCAGTTGGATACTCGCCTCTGGGTACTTTAGGGCAGGAACCCTCCGGAGGCTAAGGGCCCAATGGGTGGGCTCGGTCGGCGTTGGAGGCGTTCAATCTGGAAACATTAGGGTCTCATCTATGCTTGTACCCATCGTCATCTGACCGCCTTTTGTGTCTCTCCCGTTATGCCTCTCCTCCAGGGATCACGGTAGAAGCACAAGGAGCCAGATGGCCTGGGTGTAGTGCTCCCTTCCGTTCGTCAGTACTTCACCTTTACCCGGCTTTGGCATGGATGCTTAATAATGTATGCGTATGTGTGCAAGTGAAACAGGGAAACAACTAGGAAAACCAAAACAACATAAGCACAGTGGAAAAATGTTTAACGGAGGCATAAATTCAGAATATTTGAAGGAGAAAAACATTCCTGAGAACCCATTGGAGGATTCAGAAGCTTGGAGATTGAGAATACGGAGGATGTAGACACACATTTAAAAATAGTGATAAATTCAGAGGAACCAGTCCTGGAGGAAAAATGATTCCTACATGGGCATAATAACGAACTCTTGCAAAAAGAATGAAAGTAATATAACTTTCAAGTATCTTCAGATGACGCTAATTGGAGAATCTAATAACACAGCATGAAATATTTCGAAAACAGCTAACGAGAAAAAATATATATTTATCACAAATTGTATATTTAAACGGGATCTAAAGTTGTTTCTTATGTAATTTTTGTCTATCTCTTATGATTCCTTAATGATGCAAAGCTTCACAAAATTGAATCCGCATAAAAGGAGCTTCATGGGCTATTTACAATAAATTCATGAAACTTATTTTTGTTTTTCATGACAACATGTCATATAATTTATAAATGAATATTTCTGGAACAATATAAACAATAAACTTATTACATTTCAAATAATGTGTGGTACAATACAAAGAACACTAAAAATAAAGCAGGGCAAAGACAAAATTAAATTCTATAAGATATTGGCCATACCGGTTTTAACCTATGGAAGTACTCGTAAGTTATACCCCCCCCCCAAAAAAAGAGCAACAAAATATGCAGACTGCACAGATATCAAGTTTTCAAGAAAAGTAAAAATTGAACAATATTGTATCAAATACGAAACGAATACATAGGCGAAGAATTAAAAATATAGTTCAGTAATGAACATATACAAGAAAATAAACAACAATGAATTCAACATATAAAAATCTGATGTGTTACACTCACATGACTTTCTCTACTCTTGTACAAACTATTTTTACAAACTCTTATTCTCCAGCTATTTCATATTAATCGAGATAAACATTTGCAGAAACGATCTTTTGACATGCAAAGAGAATTACATTTTAAACATAGCGACCAGTTCTAAAAATATTTGACTATCGCTTAAGGCCTATTATGTTCCCCTTGTTTTGTATTTGCAAGGGCAACATAGAAATACAGTAGACTTTAAGCATAGACATATCTCTTAATAGCTGGTTGCTATGTGCAGCACCATTCACTTTGCCACAGACAAAAAATGAATAACGAATTTCCCATTTGAGAAAATAAGTATTGAAAAATTTAAGGGAATAACAAGCAATATCTCGAAAATGGTTCACTCAACAACAACAAAAATGTATATGACATAAATTGTGTATTTTAACGCGATCTACATTTTTTGTGTAGTAACATTTTGTCTATCTCTTATGGTTTACCGGTTATGCAAAAGTCGTTCACAATGAAGAATACTTTTGGAGACATTCCCAGAAAATCAACGTACACATTTCTTTGTCATGAAAATATCTTAAACATATGATATTTTAATCAAAATCGTTAGAGCCGTTTTTGAGAAAATTAAAATTTTCGAAAAATGTTCCATGTAAATGGTAATCTGGGGTGGGGGATTTTCTTGAAAACCTTCGTGTCGCATCTCTGGAAGATACTGAACCTAAATACCAAGTTTGGTGTTTGTCCGACTGCTCGTTTCTGAGTTATGCTGTTCACAGACAGACAGACACACAGACACACACACACGGACATGTTTCCAAAAATACCTTTTTTGGATTCAGGGGGCCTCAAAACATGTTTTCCGGTGAAATCTCGGTATCGAATTTTTGGGTGGAATGCAATACTTCCCCTACTTACTATACGTAATAGAGAAAGTAAAAAATTAATAACGAATTCCCATTTGATGTTCGTGTTAAATTCGAACCTCCGAAGCTAACCGTTTCTTTATCACATGCCGGCAGCTAATCCACTCGGCCCGAACGCACGTATTATCTCCTGCTTTCCGGGAAAACATACTTCTATCTCCTTGTAAGCATTATATCCATGAAAAGCCGTCTTTTAAAACCTTTCGCGGCTCCTTGGCTCATTCAGGCCTTTAATCCTTAATGGTGGTTGTGTATAGTATCGAATAGAAGGACAGAGCTACAATAACAGTTTGTTTGATAAAAGGTTCAATGTTTTCACATTAGTCTGTAAACTGGAGTTGCATAGATATGAATACCTAGGTGCAGCTGACTCTCCTGGTATATGGCAATGGTAGTGAAGACAAAAAATCCCACATGAAAAGCTAATTCTTTAGACAAGAGAAGAATTTTCCTTCTAGAATTGAGTAAACAACCAGTAACACCACATGCGATAAACAGAATGCAGTCTCCAGGCTCTCTACACAAATCTACAGAGATGCTATGAAGAACCCTGGTACCTGTAGAGAAGAAAACAGCTACATCTAAAAGCCGATGCCTAGTAAAACATGCAGGAAAATAAGAAGGAAGTGTGAGAAAAGTTATAAATTCATTTTTAAAACCAATAAAATATTTATAATGCTTATTTACTGTTAAAAATACTGAACACAAATCTGAACAAGCAGTGAAAAAACTTAAATAATTCTATTACAGGTTTGAAGTGTCAGAAGTGTATGTCAAAACTAGTGAGGAAAAAGAAAATAATGTATTTAAAATAAGAATTAAAACATTATGGTGGATATCCATATGTTACTTTAAAATAGTGTTACAGGTTCTAAATAAAATAAATTCTAAGCCATAGGCAAATAAAAGTTATTAATTATTATTTTAAATGTTTGTCTGAGGCACGCTTAGACACCACATAATGCTTTAAGGGGCTTATAAGGTAGTAGCAGGGTTAAAGAAATGAATCCGAAAGTTGATTATTGCAACAGCGAATGTTTTGAAATATCAGGTTAGCAAACAGAATGACCGCAATAAAGATATCTGAAGAGCAGGCTCAACAATTGGTTCTTTGTTTTATGTAACTTTCATTAGGTGCCGTAACTGGTGAACCACGGAAAAGCCAAACTGGCGAGGACATGCACAACTTTCCGCGTCATTCTAAATTATCAACGGTAAGCGAGAAAGAAGTTGACGGCGTTGGTTTCCTTCAAACGATAAACTGATATTTGTTACCGTATATTTGACTTTGTAAGATGCTATTTGTCTACACCAGAAATCAAACCCCAAATTCCTACACCGAGCTATGTCATGCAATGTAATACGTAACACAACCTCATTTGAAACGTTGCAGATGAATTTATTTTAGATTTTTGAAGTACAACATACATACTACATTACCATGTCCGGAATAAAAATAGTTAATTTCAAGCACTAGAGCAGTTATTTTGAACACCCCAATAGAAATTCCATGACATGCCTCTAAGTAATAGGATGATACATCTCCTTTTTGATACTGAATATCCACTTTATAAAAAAGTTCATTGAATTATGTCCTTATTAGTAGTTTTCTGTGTATAAACGCATGTAACTGGCAACAATTTGTTATGTTCATGATGCCACAAGTTATACACACTACGTGATCAACAGTATCCGGACACGCGGCTGAAAATGACGCACAACTACGTGGCGCCCTCCATCGGTAATGCTGGTGGTCAATATGGTGTTGGCCCACTCTTAGCCTTGATGACAGCGATCACTCTCGCAGGCACACTTTCAATCAGGTGCTGGAAGGTTTCTTGGGGAATGGCAGCCCATTCTTCACGGAGTGCGGAACTGAGGAAAGGTATCGATGTAGGTCGGTGAGGCCTGACACGAAGTCGGCGTTCCAAAACATCCCAAAGGTGTTCTATAGAATTCAAGGCACGACTCTCTGCAGGCCAGTCCATTACAGGGATGTTATTGACGTGTAACCAGTCCTCCACAGCCCGTGCAGTATGAACAGGTGCTCGATCGAGTTGAAAGATGCAATTGCCATCCCCGAATTGCTCTTCAACAGTGGGAAGCAAGAAGGTGTTTAAAATATCAATGTAGGTCTGCGCTGTGATCGTGCCACGCAAAACAACAACGGGTGCAAGCCCCCTACACGACCACACCATAACACCACCACCTCCGAATTTCACTCTTGACACTACACACGCTGGCAGATGACGTTCAGCGGGCATTCGCCATACCCACACCTTGCCATCGTATCGCCACATTGTGTACCGTGATTCGTCACTCCACACAACGTTTTGCCACTATTCAATCGTGTAATCTTGACGCTCCTTACACCAAGCGAGGCGTCGTTTGGCATTTTCCTGCATGATGTGTGGCTTATGAGCAGCCGTTCGACCATGGAATCCAAGGTTTCTCACCTCACTCCTAACTGTCATAGTACTTGGAGTGGATTCTGATGCATTTTGGAATTCCTTTGTTATGGTCTGGATAGATGTCTGCCTATTACTCGTTACGACCCTCTTCAAATGTCGGCGGTCTCTGTCAGTCAACAGACGAGGTCGGCCTGTACGCTTTTGTGCTGTACATGTCCCTTCACGTTTCCACATCAGAAACAGTGGACCTAGGGATGTTTAGGAGTGTGGAAATCTCGCGTATAGACTTCTGACACAAGTGACACAGAATCACCTGACCACGTTTGAAGTCCGTGAGTTCCAGGAGCGTCCCATTCTGCTGTTTCACGACGTCTAATGACTACTGAGGTCGCGTATAATGAGTACCAGGCAGTAGGTGGCAGCACAATCACCTAAGATGAAAAACGTATATTTGTGGGGGTGTCCGGATACTTTTGATCACATAGTGCATCTCCTATTGTTATTCAAGGCTAATAATAATAATAATAATAATAATAATAACAACAACAATTTCTTTGCTTCCCGTTTTATGTAGCTATATTATGTGCTTAAAAGTTCCTTTTAAAGGATTTTCTTTCCATAAAAACACAAATACCAGCAACTCTTCTTTGTTCTGCAATCTTGAAAATACAAAGTAATACTTTACATGAAACTCAAACAACGAAATATAACCTGTGCGTTACATCATCATCCGGTAATAAGTAATTATAGTTAGCCATATAATACTAGGAAACAATACGTTCGTGGATTGTGCCTCTCTACTAACCAGCTTCATACATTAGCATATGTATGTGTTTAATTCAAAGGTTTGACTTGGTTATTACAAATTAACAGATGAAGGAAATAACAAATATTTCCAAGCGCTGTATTATCCCACGTCTTAACTTTTGATTCTTTTCTCCTGGATTCACAGATTTTGATCACCGAAGTAGGTAAATGTAATGGCTGAGAGTGAGTCACCAAGCCAGGCTATTGCAACAATGTGATTTTAGTGTGTCAGCTATATCACTTCATTAACAACTCACTTAACGTTGCATCTTACACGAATACCTCCACTCTTTTCCCCATTGCTTTTCATGTTTTCATTTAGATTGTATTGATTCACCCACAGAAAACGTATTCAAGGTCTATCAAGAACTATAGTCCAGCAGATCTTTGGCGACACCTGCTAGGCAATAATGTGAAATCTGACGCCTTTCATTCATGATATAGCATAAAGTTAAACGCAGCAACTTTCAACAAAAACGTTTAAAGTATTGAAAAACTATTGAAGGTTTATCTGCAAGTATTGGACATACTTCCATGCCGGGAGTATCGTGGTATCGACGGTACCGAGGTCCCATTTCTAATACACATACATGTAACCACCGCGCCGCAGCGTAGCCGGTGATAAGTTCCATATAAGCGCATAATTTGACGTAACGCGATCTACATTTTTTAGTAGTAAAATTTTGTCTATCACTTATGGTTTACCAGTTATACAAAAGTCGTTCACAATGAAGAATACTTTTGGAGACATTCCCAGAAAATTCGAGATATACACTTCATTTTTCATGAAAATATCTTAAACATATGATATTTTAATCAAAATCGTTAGAGCCATTTTTTAGAAAATTAAAATTTTCAAAAACTGTTCCATGTAAAGGGTAATCTGGGGTGGGGGGATTTCCTTGAAAACCTTTGTGCCGCCGCATCTCTGGAAGATACTGAACCTAAATACCAAGTTTGATGTTTATCCGACTGTTCGTTTCTGAGTTATGCTGTTCACAGACACATACACACTTTTTTTTATTCAGGGGTCTCAAAACATGTATTTCCGGTGAAATCTCGGTATCCAATTTTTGGGTGGAATACAATACTTCCCCTACTTACTATACATAGTAGAGAAAGTAATTATTGATAGGCACTGTTGCGCTGATACGGACCAATATCATCTACGGGACCACAACCACCACCACCACCAATAATCATTATAGTAATAATAATTATTATTATTATTTGTACCCCCGAAAAAATTGTGGTAAGCAGGTCAACGGGAAGCTGAAGATCCTTGATTCTAGTACCGGCCATGTCAATGAATTTTTCGTCTGGTTCAGCTTAGAGCTACACGCAGCTGCTGCAAAAGAACAATTATCAAATACATATAAACTGAACTTGAACATATACCTACTGCGTCATTATTGCATGATATCGCCTGCTTAAAACACCAATAGAAGATGTGGCTATAATTTAAAGTATGCTAGCAAAAGAGAAACTTATGCATAGGTTTGGTAGTTCAGGTCTTGCAGTTTATGTCATGGAGACCGAGATTGTGAAAGGGACGCATAAATAATGCTAAACTATGATCTAGAGTATGTGGACGATTGAGAAGAACATCTCATATGCTTTTGGTTAGCAGAAACAAAGTCTTGTGTAACGTCGATTTCCTCGATTACAATCTTCAAAGACACGATTCCATTCCTTGCCTTGCAATTCAGAATGTTGCGACTGCCAGGTTGAGAAATATGTGCACGAGGGTTGACATGTGACGTGCTACAAATGTAATCATATTGAAATCTACTTAAAATTAAAATTAGAACTTTTAATATATCAGAATCTAAAGTTTCAATAAAATGAGCTATAGCGGTTTATGTTGTTGGTGTTTAAAGCGAGATATCCTGTACATCAAGGACAGATGATTGAGCTCTTTATCATCTAAACAAGCTAGAATTAATTGAAAAATATATCACTGGCTTGTTGCAGAAGCCGTTCTTTGCTGTTTGTGGCAACAGAGTTTCAGCAATTCCTTGATGCAATTGTTTTTCGTCATCCAGTATTACAGCACAACGCAACGCCGATTAAACGGCGGCAGCGTAATCGCAAACCAAGTATTGTACTTGGCACTGGAAAAACTGTAATCCCTTCCTCAGTTTCTTACACATCGCTGTTAGGCAACGTGTTATAGGTGAAGCGAAAGTGCTAAGATGGCATGACAAATGAAGCATGAAGAACTGTTTTAAAAGGTGTCACGATTGCTGAACTCATCCACTCAACCGTAGATTCCTCTAGTTCTGAACTGCAATTCCCAAGTTTTCAGTTAATCTATTCGTATAAGGAAGGAGAACATACATTTTAATCTGTAAGGACGGAGCAATGCACTTTTCATGACAGCTTCAGATCTCGTGACCTCCTTGTATGGAAGCTGCAGGTTCGATTCTTCTTGAGTCACTCTATACTGTGACTCTTAGGTTGATCCGCGTCAAAACAAACCCCAGGTGACCAGTGCACCGTTATAATGTATCCTTCCGCCAGTCGCACTAGAAATACTGTCACACTTTCAGACCGTGTGCAGTGACTAGCATATTCTGTTTAGGGTTAAAGATGATAAGATTGATAGTTGCAACAAAACAAACGTTTGCACATATCATAATAGTTAATTCTAAAATAAATGAGCGAAAAATAAAGTAACAGGTATGCGATAACTTAATTTATTCGCTCTCTGGAAGCGGCACTTTGTTAACTGTTGGCGGCTCATTTTAAAAAATCTGCTTGTTACATTCACATGACTTTCTCTACTCTTGCACAAACTATTTTTACAAACGCTTATTCTCCATATGCTTCATGTTAATCGAGATATCGAGATGTTAATCTTATTCCTAATTTTCTTGTAGATGCAAGGGGAATTACTAGACTTTAAGCGATAGTCAAATATTTTAAGTTGGTTGCTATGTGCAGTATTCCATTCTCTTTGCATTACCAGGACAAAAAAAAATGAATAACGAATTTGAGAAAAAGTATAAGTATTGGAAAATTTAAGTGAATAACAAGCAATATCTCGAAAATGGTTCATTCAACAACAAAAAATGTATATGACATAAATTGTGTATTTTAACGCGATCTACATTTTTTGTGTAGCAAAACTTTGTCTATCTCTCATGGTTTACCAGTTATGCAAAAGTAATTCACAATGAATACTTTTGGAGACATTCCCAGAAAATTCGAGATATACATTTCATTTGTAATGAAAATATCTTAAACATATGATACTTCAATCGAAATCGTTAGAGCCGTTTTTGAGAAAATTAAAATGTTCGAAAAATGTTCCATGTAAAGGGTAATCAGGGGTGGAGGGATTTTGTTGAAAACCTTCGTGTCGCATCTCTGGAAGATACTGAACCTAAATATCAACTTTGGTGTTTATCCGACTGTTCGTTTTTCTGAGTTATGCTATTCACACACACACACACACACACACACACACACACACACACAGACACTCAGACACACACAGGGACCTGTTTCCAAAAATGCTTTTTTTGGATTCAGGGGGCCTCAAAACATGTATTTCCAGTGAAATCTCGGTATCGAATTTTTGGGTGGAATACAATACTTCCCCTACTTACTGTACGTAGTAGAGAAAGTAAAAAGAAATTGTGCACTGTTAGGCGAATTGCATTCTTCTCAAGATCACTACATTCTTGCATCGCGTATTTCATATGCTTTCTTTTCTTTTTCCGGGGTAACCACTTTTCTCGTTTCAGATTTTTCTGCACAAGCACTGTTTATACTTGTACTCGAAACAGCGGTGAACTCAGAAGTTAATTTTGCGATTTCTTTCGCGGAAAGTGTTGGATATTTCTCACATAACTTATAACAAAAATTCAACACTTTTGTTTTTTCACCACTAGTCAATGGTTTGCGCGGCTAATCCTTTACGTAATTCGACGAAAACACAAGAGCGAATTCACCGTCCTCCATGATACTAAACACAACTGCTCGTTTCTGGCTGTTAACAATATTCTGCGCCTACCCGGATGTCAGGTGACTCATAAAAATTGCATCATGGGACTTGTAGCTCTGTTTTACGGTATAAATTAACGCTAAATAAAACCTTAGGTATTTGTATAGAATATTATACTATTTACGGATAAATTCATTCTAAAATACAGAGATTAGCATGGGACTACTTTCTTGGGCGCATTGCTACCGTGTTGCAACACGGTGCACTGACCACGTGGGTTTGTTTTGCCGCGGATCAACCTAAGAGTGAATTTAGTGTAGGTAACTGGCATTTTATCCAATGTCATGCCCAACGAAAATATGACGTATCTGGTTACTTGCATCCGCTCTAGCAGACCTATTATGCGGTCCAAATCTCTTAACGTTTGAGGCGTGTCCACTAAAACGGTACTAGGGAATAGCAGCAATGCGACGTTGCTTCATACGGACAGTACACTTCGCCGCTGGTAAAACTCTAATTGCAATATCATGTGCGCGCATGCGTATTTCATATTTCAGAGAAGCAACATAACATAACATCTCAATCTATAGACCCTATAGTGAGCTAGACCAGCTTAAAGAAAGTTAGTCTACTGTAGGATATAGATTACGCATAATTACATTGTGTACTTGTATGTAAATAAATTGTAGTTCTTATGTAGAGTACGTTAGAGCTAAAAATTTTAAAACGATATTATTTATACTTAATGTAGTTATAAAATTTGGTAACATTTTATAGTCAGTTATTTTTTCGAATGAAAGAAATCCTCCTCTGTATAGAAAGTGTGAGTGATGGGACATCTTTTTAATGCTAACTTGAATTTATTTTTATTAGTTTTCAGTTCCTTAATATATGATGGAAGTGAATTAAATAATACTATACCATTGTAGTAAGCCCCTTTTTGGAATACTTGTAGGTTATTGCTTGGCCTGTGTAAGTCCTGCCCATTTCTGGTTTGTTTGCTGTGTATGTCTGAATTTTTATGAACACTTCTGGGTGGTCAACCACGGTTAAAAGTACAGCTAAAATATATTCACAGGCTAATGGTAGAATTCCAAATGTTTTGAATAGTGGTTTACAATGAGTTATTTCTTTACACCTGCCATTATTCTTATTACCTTTTTTGCAAAAGAAATATTTTTTTTGCGTCTATTGAATTTCCCCAAAATGTTATTCCATAAGTCATAATTGAATGAAAATAAGCATAATATACTGTTTTTAGGATGCTTTTATTTGTAAAATGATCTAATTGCAAAACATGCAGAGATTAGTTTTGGTAGGATGTAGTCAATATGGTCTTTCCAATTCGTATTATGATCTATAATAAGACCAAGAAATTTTAGGCTACAAGTTTCAGTAATTTCATTGTCTTCATGTTCAATTCATATGTCTGCAATACTTTTATTTTTTGTGCGAAAATTTATATACTTAGTTTTTTCAAAGTTTATATGAATTTTGTTACTATCGAACCAATTATTTAGCATACTGAAAATACCGTTGGATAACTATGAGAGGCGACTGATGTGTTCTTTAATTATAATACTTGTATCATCAGCAAAGAGAACTGGGTGAGCATGTTCATTTATTACTCTGGGAAGGTCGTTGACATATATTAGAAACAATAATGGACCCAAAATCGAACCTTGTGGAACACCATGCTTTATTTCTGACCATTTGGAATATATTTTGGAATTATCTGCGGTATTTGTTATGACCTTTTGATGTCTGTTTGATAGGTAAGATCCAATCCATTGATATGTTTTATTCTTAATGCCATAATATGATAATTTTGATAGTATATTATGATTTACACGTCAAATTCTTTTGATAGGTAACAGAATATTCCTAGTGTATTACATTTATTATCAAGTGATTTCAAAATTTCATTCGTTGAGTTGACATGTTTTTCCTAAATCCAAACTGCCTCTTTGCTAAAATATTATTTTTAATTAGGTGGTGACATATTCGTTTTAAATAAGTTTTTCAAATACTTTGGAGAAAGAGTTAGTAATGATACTGGTCTATAGTTTGACAGTTGTGACTTTTGCCCTTTCTTGTATAGTGGTTTAACTATAGAATATTTTACCAGTCAGGAAAAATTTCTGTTACAAAGGAGAAGTTACATATATGACTTAAAGGTTTGCTAATTTTATCGGTGCATAGTTTTAATATCTTAGTATTTATTTCGTCATAACCCGATGAATTCTTGCTTTTGAGGGATTTTATCGTTTTATTTACTTCTATGTTGCTCGTGGGTACTATTTCTGTACAAATAGGCCGTTCTAAGCTTGCTTTTTTCAAATATGAAATAGGGTCCTCCACTTGTTGTTTGGACTGTAACAGTAAATTTTCTGCTAACTGAATTACTCATTAAATAATGTTGCTATTTCTTGTGGTTCTTTTGTGGTGATATGATTTACTCTAATTTCTTTTATTTCATTTTTTGTGTGATGTTTACCAGTCACTTTTTTTATAACTTTCAATATTGTATTAGGCTTATTATTTGAGGACTCTACCTGCTTTTCATAGCAGAGATTTTAGCTAAATTTATAACGTTTTTAAAATTTTACAATATTTGTTATATTGTTGTCTATGTTTCTCACAGTTGCCTTCTCTAGTAGCCAAGTAGAGTTCTCTTTTGTGTTTGCAGGATATCTTAATACCTTGTGTTAACCAGCCATTTCTAGGTGTGTTAATAATTTTCTTTACATGAGATGGAATACTTGAGTTATGAATCCTTATGAAAGTATTTAGAAAGGAGTTAAACTTGTCATTCATGTTGTTCTTTTTGTATATTTCTTCCCAGGTTTGTTCTGAAAGCTGGTAGTTAAAGAGTTTTATGTTCTCACTGTTAATGACTCGGTAGTTGAATACATTATTCGTTATTTTGGAATGGGGGATGTTATAATTGATTTTAAGCAACTGTCCATCATGGCCTAAAAATCCATTAGTTATGGGTTGGATTTCATGGTACTCATTTTTAGACATATCTATGAAAATATTATCAATAGCTGTTTTGAATTTTTTTTTAATTTTAGTTGGAAAGTTGACTGTATGCATAAGGTTGTATGTTCTTAATAATGAACAAATTTGTTCCTTTTGGTGCTGTCTTTAATGAAGTCTATATTTAAGTCACCATAAAGTATAAATTCAATTTTAGGCTTGAATAGATATTTTAGAGCAGCATCCAGAGTGTATAGGAAGTTTTCAAAATTGGCAGCTGGGGCTCTGTATACTTTTAACAAGTAGTTAGGATAAAAGGCAACGTTTTCCTAAACATGTACAAAATACAAACATATTTCTACACTCAATGATTCGCCATTAATTTATAATTAAGTTTCGTGATGTCTAAACGGAGAGTTTTAGTTATAGTTAGGCTAGTAATAGTAATAAATTCATTGCTATTGTGAATTCAGCTGCGGTGTACTCAGTTAATACAGTGATAGGCTTTTCCTAGCGTTTAACAAAGTTAACTCTTTCACGTTAGGTAAGCCCAGTAGTACCAGTGGATATAGCAGTAACGTTAGGGATGTTGTCTTTAGTGTATATAATTTTTTTAAAAAGTATGCTACGAAGAAAACCGCAAAAATCTTAACTTTACGAAATGTCAAGAACTTACGACCCAGGCGTGCTCATTAAGTACATCACGTGTGTGTAGGAAAGGGAAAAAGGCCACACAGAGGGTACGCGAAATTAATTACATCGCCGAGAAAGCATATACGCTTACTTAAGAGAGTGACAAATCTGGATGACTTCGAAAAAGATGAACGGCGGAGTGTATTTGAAGTTTATGATAAACGTGATATCGAGGACGATGGGAATATGCCGTTAGCTGTGCCATTTGAATACTAAAGGACGCATAGAAAGTTATGTTTTTTCATTTCTCTGTTTGTTTACTAACATTTCCATTATTATTACGTCTCTTCTTATTTTCTTGTAGTTTTTAAGTGAACATTGCAATGGCATTTACAACAAAAGCGTAACGTTCTGACGAAGTGAAGTTTGGCAACCGCGCGGTCACTCCGTATTGGTTGCCACGAAACGTCAAGAGATAGAAGTATACATTCTCTATCAACTCATCATGGGATGCGTCGCGCGGTGTACATCCTCTTTATTCCATCCTGCAATCACAGAAAGGCAGCAGGAGTCGTGTCAACGCCCAGTAGAGATAGTAAAGCTAAAAGAGGTAATTAATACCTGTATACAACACACGTAAACATAAAAACCGAACCCAAAGCTATAAACTCAAGGATAGGCGGTACATTCCTGAACAAACAGATGTTCTCGCTAGCGAAGGAACACTCAGCTTAACGTAGATGACGGCCACAGAATAAGACAGTGCTCCAACAAATTAATATATCCAGCGATAGCAGCAAAAGAGTTAAAGCTGCGCACCTTGATCTACATAACATCATTTCATGGTGTTACATTTTTAAAAATCTGACGTGTTACATTCACATGACTTTCTCTTCTCTTGTACAAACTATTTTTACAAACGCTTATTCTCCATAAGCTTCATGTTAATCGAGATATCGAGATGTTAATCTTATTGCCAATTTTCTTGTAGATACAAGGGGAATAAGATAGACTTTAAGCGACAATCAAATCTTTTACGAGCTGGTTGCTATGTGGAGTATTCCATTCACTTTGCATTAGCAGGACAAAAAAAAATGAATAACGAATTTGAGAAAAAGTATTAAGTATTGGCAAATTTAAAGGAATAACAAGCAATATCTCGAAAATGGTTCACTCAACAAAAAAAATGTATATGACATAATTTGTGTATTTTAACGCGATCTACATTTTTTGTGTAGTATCTCTTATGGTTTACCAGTCGTTCACAATGAAGAATACTTTTGGAGACATTCCCAGAAAATTCGAGATATACATTTCATTTATCAGGAAAATATCTTAAACATACGATACCTTAATCAAAATCGTTAGAGCCATTTTTGAGAAAATTAAGATTTTCGAAAAATATTCATGTAGAGCGTAATCTGGGGTGGGGGGATTTTCTTGAAAACCTTCGTGTAGCATCTCTGGAAGATACTGAACCTAAATACCAAGTTTGGTGTTTATCCAACTCTTCGTTTCTGAGTTATGCTGTTCACAGACACACACGGACATGTTTCTAAAAATGTTTTTTTTGGATTCAGGGGGTCTCAAAACATGTATTTCCGGTGAAATCTCGGTATCGAATTTTTGGGTGGAATACAATACTTATCCTACTTACTATACGTAGTAAAGAAAGTAAAAAACTAACAATTCCAAAGCGAATGACTGTTGTTATTGCAACCTGCAGTCCCAAATCATATTTCATAACAATCGAACGATTCCAACGAAGATAACTCCTTTTTCAGGTATCAGAATGCGGTAACCAAAGCGGAAGTTGGCAAGTTCAGTTCCCAATGAGGCAATCGAATTTTTTAGTAGTTCGGACCCGTTATCAATAAGTGTACAGTAAGGCATATTATTCAACCTTAAACATGTGCTCCCACCAGTTATTTTTCGGCTCAAGTACCTCAAACTGCTTAGTTCAGGTAGTATTTTCGGTTTACTAACATGCACTCGTACAAACACCTTCTACACATTTAAAAAAAATGTTATTTCTCTTAGGTGTGTTTGATATTGGTGTAGTATCTGTTAGTGTCGCTTTATTGCATGAAAAACTCACGAACTACTCACTGCATTTATAGTTTTGAAATTTATATATTTGCAGAATATTCTTCGAAACGTTTTAAGTTTGGCTGAAAACGATGTAACTGAATTTGGCGTAGTTAGTTTGTAGAACCTCTAATATTTCACGATTTTTACGTGGAGCTTTGTATGCGGACTGATTGTAAGAGCTTGAAGCGTAGGTGTTTGTCAACACATTTCAAACTGGGTTGAAATCCATTCAAGTTTAAGGATAGTTAGTGCTGGATCCTCCTCCATTTTAGGGCTATTAAACATTAGTAATTATTAACTTTAACAGTGCCACTGCATTATTTCTGAAAAAAAAACCAACACACCAGAAAGTTAAGCTATGCGTACATTTAAGTATTTTTTCATTTTTACCGGGCAGGTCATGTTAGCAATAAACGTGCAAATGAGTTTAGGGATGTCAAGGGCAGCCGGCCCTCGTTGCCGTTGTCGCTACAGTGTATAGCTGAGGGTCACGGGTTCGAGTCTCGCCATAGGCATGTGTGTTTGTGTTTGTGTAATTGCGGTAATAAGCGGTAAAGAAACAGTAAAAGAACACAGTGATAATAAAAGTGGGTAATACAAGTAAATTTAAAAAAAAATTCTGAAACTATCTGATATTTATATTAAAGCCAGTAGCCAATCTGATTTCTCCACTTTTTCTATTTTCTTTTCCATGTTATTTTGAGTAGGTACTCAAGTTTCACTTTCAAATAATCGTAACTTCATTTGTAAGATGTACGAGTACAAGTGAATTCTGTTCCTTTCCATTGTCAGTCACAAACATAGATGAAGGCCAGTATCTCTGTGTTTCATCATTTGTTGAGGTTAATCAGAAGTTACGAAAGTATAGCAATAGCGTGAGCATGAAATTCAAACTTTCTCTTCATAGTTTCTTAATAGCCTTATTTTTCTTGAGAAATTACTGATAAAAGTGTAAGTCCGGCAACATGACCTCACAAGTACTAATTGGCCACCTATATAAAACTATCTAGAAGCAAGAAACTATAGCGGTTATGCCACATTGCCGAGCGGAATGGCTGTGGGAGGTCATGGGTTCGATTCCCGTGGCCGACCTTCCTGACACATAGGTTTCTTTTCGGGAGTTTCCCCGGATCGCTAGGCGAATGCTGGGAAGGTTTTACATCCCCAGAATTTCCTGTCCCTCCATTTAAACTCCATTCTCATTTCAGTTCACATTTCATTCGCTTGGCTGTTTCAGGGTTTCAAGTATCGGCGGGAGACTCAGCGTTGCATGGCACGGGAAAAGAACGATCTATGTAACACTTCCCTCGGAATGGGGGCAGTCCCTGAGCCCCGGACCCCCCAGTGGGATGTGCAAGTCTGCAGGGGGGAGGGGAGCCGGTTGTAGTAGTTGCCATCCGCAGAGTTTATACCTGGAAAGGTAGGGATCCTGCCTTTGCCCTGTCGTGCCTCCCTCCGTCTCTTCTCACCTCACCTCTCCCTCCGCATGCCTCGTCAGGGGCTTAGGCACAAATGAGGTCGAGGTGCTAAGTCCCCATCCGCTCTTAGTCCTATGCCACATTTGACAATCACATGAGGTAATATTGTCGTAACATTACATATTAATATCACAAATTTAGATGGTAGAGCAGAAAGGTACCTGGGAATTTACTTTACTTCTCACATTAACACGAGGCCGACGGGGGCCAGCCTAAAATTAATTTAAAATATACTTAAAACATGCTTAAAATTGCAGGATTAAGGAATAGGATTAGCTGTTCAAATAATCACACCTTACTCAACTTTGGATGGCCACTGTATTCCACCGAAATTCACAGATTACATTTTGTATTTGCTTCCACGAGGACCTCCATGCCTATCACGTGCTATCTCTTCCGTTGCCAGTCACAAAGAGACAGAGACTTCCTGACCTTGCCGCAAATAACACGTTATCCCCTCCCTTTTACAATATGCCACATCCTGTTCGTGTTGCCAACACTAGCAGTCCCAGTGCTACCAACACGTCACATTATGCCTACTCTGAAATTATATAAACTATAAGCAGGATGGAAAGGTAGAATCAGACAACTGAAGAATGCAATGCCAGAACCGAAATTTGAACCACAGATGTCCCGGTCTCCGTCCGGTTGCTCTAACCACTGAACTACCATGGCAACATGCGGTACAACATTAAACTCCCCAACTGATTCGCATTTTTTCCGGTAAACCACAAGAAGATCTCAAATTTATTGAGATGATATTTTTCAGTCGTCTGATTTTACCTTTCCAACCTTGTCCAACACACGGTTTGTGTGGAAGAATAATTAATTCCATTAATTGACCTAATAGTGATTGAAACTATGAAGACCGGGACTTAAAGTACTTACAACATTGTAAGTCGTCATTGGAGTATGTCATCTCAATGGAGTCAAGCTTTCAACTCTGTATGTAAAACAGGCATTCTATGCCATGGATTTTATAATGGTACTACTACATTTGTTTATAAATGCTTTTTAAACTCTTTGCATTTGCGTTATTGATTTTGATAGAATTTTATTTTTAATGCAAACTTAAAACTTTTTCCATCCAAGTTGTTTATTACAGACCTGGATAACAGCCGGGCAAAATACTTGCGCGGTCTTAGTAGTGCCCTAAAGTTTAATCTATACAGAATGGGATTGTTTAACAACCCTATCTGTAGTAGATGTCTAGAAGGAGATGAGACTGTTACTCATCTACTATGTGATTGCCCTGCTCTTGCGAATCAAAGAGCAAGTATTTTTGGCAATCACTTTCCAAAGATAGATGAAGTATCGAAAGCCTCAGTTAGCAGTCTGGTTAAGTTCATTTCGAGCAACAGACTACTTAACTGATGAAAGGGGGATGCGCAATAGATCTTAAGGTCGCAGTACTTGGGCATAAAACCCACCCCTTTTCAAACTAGAACTAGAACTAGAAAACGTTTTCCAGGTAAGATGGCTTAATTAATTATTCTGTTATTTAACTAACTGTTAATATACGAAACCGTATATTATTCAACCTTAAACCACCTTCATTGATGATACCCGACGTTATTTCAATTCTTCTGTCTGAAACATCGAAACCTTCGACAAAGTAATAACTCAAATCTTCTCGTGGCGATTCCAAGTATTTACTATATGGGAGAACGACTCTAATAACGGTGTCAATGTAAGTTATCATCAACCAAATTCTACACCGAAATTTGGCAGTATTTCACAAGCATCAGTTAAAAAACCTCCTTTTTGAATATAGAACCTAAAGATTTGGTATAAACTAGTAGATACGCAACTTTTTACAAGAGCTGTTACCAGTAATCCCAAAATCTAAAAACATTTTGGGTAGCCAAGAGGCAGATGTTGGGAAACTTCTTTCTATCTGTCTTTTTTTTTTCGAAACCACACCCTACAAGTATTTTTGCACTAGACCAATTTCTGAATTTGAAGAGTCCAAAAGCCGTAGAATTACGAAATTAATCTAATGGAGCTTGATTAAAATAGTCTTTCTCATTTACTGCGAAAAATGAGAGCTTTGGAGGGCGGTCAAATACAGGAGAAGTTTTTAGAACAATTTTTATTAAACGTTTATCGCTCCATGTACGGACGATACTGGCTTCTAGTATTTAGCAGCGTAGTCATATGTATGTTCGTCATCAGGAATTCAGGAAGATTTGTGAATGTACGAGGCGTGCTTTTAAAGTAGGTACAGATAATTTTTTAAAAAAAATAGCACATTATTTTACAAATACTATTCATTACCTTCTCGCTACACTACTTCTCCACATAGTCACCGCCATTATTCACTCACTTGTAACGGGAAACCTCTTTTTGTATGACTTCGTCAAAGAATGATGCCGCCTGTGATGAAAGTCATATCTGCATTTCTTGTTTCACAACATCATCGTCGTTGAAATGTTTTCTACCAAGGAATTTCTTCAGTTGAAGAAACATGAAAATCGCATGGTGCCAAATCCGGACTGTATGGAGCGTGGTTCAATTGTTCCCAACCAAATGATGCGAGCAGATCTTGAGTTTATTTTGTTGTGTGTGGCCGGGCATTGTGATGGACCAAAAGGATTCCACGTGAAAACATTCCACGGCTTAGGTTCTGTGTTCTGTGTAGTGTCTCATAATAGACGTCTTCGTTGATTGTCGCATTCGTGAGCAAGAATTCAACCAGCAAAACACCTTGACTGTCCCAGATAACCGTGCACATGATCATGCGAGCACATGATCTCTCTCTGCGTGGATTTATAAGAACAAATCCGATGGCCATTTTCCTGAGACGCGCTTTAAAACATAGAATTGTGGCAAGAGAAAACGTTTCTTGTGTGTTACTTTCAATCGCAAGTATTCCGGAGAGAAAATGTCATTTCATCTGTCTGGGTTATAATGCGTTCTTTTCTTCTTCTTCTTCTTCTTCAAAATGTAGTATTAACGCATAACATCTGAAGATGCTTGAAGATCAGCTAGACTGAATCTTTAATCGCTGGCTATCTATTCGGATTACAATGCACATTACGATAACATCAGCACCTAAACTTTTTCTGAAAATGCCAATCGCTTTTCAGACATTGCCCTGTTGTCATTTTTCTTGAGCTTTAAGCCCAAACAAATAAGGGATGCTGACCACTAGAACAGCGATGATACAATACCTGCAAAATGTCAACGATTATGCAAGCTGTTAAGATTTTCCGTTAAATACAGTTTAATATACAAACCTGTGTTTAGTTTTCAGATAAATCAACCTCCCCAAAATTTAAAAAAAAAATACACTATGTGATCAAAAGTATCCGGACACCCCACAAACATACGTTATTCATCTTAGATGCATTGTACTGCCACCTACTGCCTGGTACTCATTATCCGCGACCTCAGTAGTCATTAGACATCGTTAAACAGCAGAATGGGACGCTCCGTGGAACTCATGGACTTCGAACGTGGTCAGGTGATTGGGTGTCACTTGTGTCAGAAGTCTGTACGCAAGATTTCCACAGTCCTAAACATCCCTAGGTCCACTGTTTCTGATGTGATAGTGAACTGGAAACGTGAAGGGACATGCACAGGGTGACCTCATCTGTTGACTAACAGAGACCGCCGACATTTGAAGAGGATCGTAAAGAGTAATACGTAGACATCTGTCCAGACCATCACACAGGAATTCCAAACGCATCAGGATCCACTCCAAGTATTATGACAGTTAGGCGTGAGGTGAGAAACCTTGTATTCCATGGTCGAGCGGCTGCTTATAAGCCACACATCACGCAAGAAAATGCCAAACGACGCCTCGCTTGGTGTAAGGAGCATCAACATTACACGATTGAACAGTGGCAAAACGTTGTGTGGAGTGACGAATCACGCTACACAATGTGGCGATCCGATGGCAGGGTGTGGGTATGGCGAATGCCCGGTGAACGTCATCTACCAGCGTGTGTAGTGCCAACAGTGAAATTCGGAGGTGGTGGGTTATAGTGTGGTCGTGTTTTTCCTGGAAGGGTCTTGCACCCCTTGTTGTTTTGCGTGGCATGATCACAGCGCAGACCTACATTGATATTTTAAGCACCTTCTTGCTTCCCACTGTTGAAGAGCAATTCGGGGATGGCGATTGCATCTTTCAACACGATCGAGCACCTGTTCATACTGCACGGGCTGTGGCGGAGTGGTTACACGACAATAACATCCCTGTAATGAACTGGCCTGCACAGAGTCCTGACTTGAATCCTATAGAATACCTTTGGGATGTTTTGGAACGCCGACTTCGTGCCAGGCCTCACCGACCTACATCGATACCTCTCCTCAGTTCCGCACTCCGTGAAGAATGGGCTGCCATTCCCCAAGAAACCTTCCAGCACCTGATTGAAAGTATGCCTGCGAGAGTGGACGCTGTCATAAAGGCTAAGGGTGGGCCAGCACTATATTGACTTCCAGTATCACCGATGGAGGGCGCCACGAACTTGTACGTCATTTTCAGCCAGGTGTCCGGATACGTTTGATCACGTAATGTAGGTGATGCCGAAGGTGTAGTTTTTCTTTAAGTGAGGATATCACTGATCTCTTGAACTCTGTTTAAAATATCCGATTTTCCGGTTTGTTAAAATAATCATAACGTCTCAGCATGCTTCAAGCCGATTCCAACTGTTTGTAATGTTCATATCCATAAAAGGATGGATATTTATCCTAAAACCCTTCATTTGCAATTATTCCATGAGGATGTTTAAGTCGTGAAAGGGAATGTAATGCAGTACTTAAAAACTCTCTCTGTATAATTAAATAAAATGCAATTATGCAATACATGCCAGTTTTTATTACATCATAATGCACTTATATAATATGATGTAATAAATGAGCATGTCTGATTTCACTTGGGATTTAATGAGTGAAAATTCAATAAAATAACTTTCAAGTAGTTAAATTCCTATTTACGTATTTTGCACTGTAATTTAATTTGCTTCTTGAAAACAGTCACTCATAACATATTATTGCATGGCTCACAGTTCTACAGTGACAGCACAAAGAATGCTTTATAAGAAGTTTTAAATATTTTATTAACGAACATTTGAGTTGACTGCTCTAGGTGAATCAGCACGGAGAGTCAGTAATAATACAGAATGTGATAAGTTGCCTCAAACCACTTGGTCACGTTTGCAAATTTATGTATCTAGCATAATAAAGCAGAGTTTAACTGGGTAATTCCAACCGATATTAATATGTTTATATTTAAGAAACTTACTTCGGTCTGCTGTACAGGAGGTACTTTGTTTATTCCTTTTTATTAATTTAGTGTATACCTGTCGCATACATTATGCATTAAATCATTTTTATAAAAAAGACAAAGGTGTATGCAACGTAATATGATGGGGATACATGTTAAAATAATAACCGCATAGGATTTAGTCAATTTTCTCTTTTTAAATGACAATTACGGACTTGAACAAGTCAACATGCATGCCCGACATCCATTTCGCGTATAGAACACGCATAATAAGTAAACACCTCAGCATAATGAGGTCTACTTTCTGATCGGAGGCCTTGTATGACGTCACGAGCAGAACGGATATAATAATATCCAAAAGCTTTGCTCCTACTATTGAACAGTAGATTACAACTCTATAATGGCAGGATAAAGTAAACAGCTTAAATATTGCACTAGAGATACCAAATGTTGACCTAGGTATATTTTTACTTTCTCTACTACGTACAGTAAGTAGGGGAAGTATTGTATTCCACCCAAAAATTCGATACCGAGATTTCACCGGAAATACATGTTTTGAGACCCCGTGAATCCAAAAAAAAGCATTTTTAGAAACATGTCCGTGTGTGTGTCTGTCTGCCTGTGTGTGTCTGTGTGTCTGTGAACAGCATAACTCAGAAAAACGAACAGTCGAATAAACACCAAACTTGGTATTTAGGTTCAGTATCTTCCAGAGATGCGACACGAGGGTTTTCAAGAAAATCCCCCCACCCCAGATTACCCTTTACATGGAACATTTTTCAAAACTTTTAATTTTCTCAAAAATGGCTCTAACGGTTTTGATTAAAATATCATATGTTTAAGATATTTTTATGACAAATGAAATGTATATCTCGAATTTTCTGGGAATGTCTCCAAAAGTATTTTTCATTGTGAACGACTTTTGCATAACTGGTAAACCATACGAGATAGACAAAATTTTACTGCACAAAAAATGTAGATCGCGTTAAAATACACAATTTATGTCATATACATTTGTTTCGTTGAGTGAGCCATTTTCGAGATATTGCTTGTTATTCCCTTAAATTTTGCAACACGCTTTTTCTCAAATTCGTTATTCATTTTTACTTTCTCTACTACGTATAGTAAGTAGGGGAAGTATTGTATTCCACCCAAAAATACCGAGATTTCACCGGAAATACATGCTTTGAGACTCCCTGAAGCAAAAAAAGGCATTTTTGGAAACATGTCCGTGTGTCTGTCTGTGTGTCTGTGTCTGTGTGTGTTTGTGTGTGTGTGTGTGTGTGTGTGTGTCTGTCTGTGAACAGCATAACTCAGAACCGAACAGTCGGATAAACACCAAACTTGATATTTAGATTCAGTATCTTCCAGAGATGCGACACGAAGATTTTCAAGAAAATCCCCCCACCCCAAATTACCCTTTACATGGAACATTTTTCCAAAATTTTAATTTTCTCAGAAATGGCTCTAACGATTTTGATTAAAATATCATATATTTAAGATACTTTCATGACAAATAAAATGTATATCTTGAATTTTCTGGGAATGTTCCCCAAAGTATTCTTCATTGTCAACGACTCTTGCATAACTGGTAAACCATAAGAGATAGACAAAAGTTTTACTACACAAATAATGTAGATCGCATTAAAATACACAATTTATGTCATATACAGTTTTTTTGAGTGAACCATTTTCGATATATTGCTTGTTATTCCCGTAATTTTTCCAATACTTTTTCCCAATTCATTATTCATTTTTTCAATGTCCTGGACATACAAAGAGAATGGAATGCGCCACATAGCAACCAGCTCTTAAAAGATTTGACTATCGCTTAAATACTAGCATATTCCCCTTGAACCTACAAGAAAATTAGCAATAAGATTAACATTTCGATTAACATGAAGCATATGGAGAATAAGCATTTGTAAAAATAGTTTGTACAAGAGTAGAGAAAGCCATGTGAGTGTAACACATCTGATTTTTTTAAATCTGATCTGTAGTTTATATTATTTATTTTCTTAAAGATACAGATTTTGGACAGTAATCTATTTTCCCCGGTTTTAAAATTACTTTAAACATTGGGCTGATCACACATCCTGGACATGCCACCCAAAGGTTTGCTTGCTCCTCGACAGGTGCTGATCTAAGGATTGACTTGTAAGTCCTTGGGAGTGCAAGTCCTACAAAGAGGAGCTTAATCCGTTGAGAAAGAAGAAGAAGAAGTTATAATTACTTTGAGTTGGAGCACATAATAAAGTGAAGTGTATGTTCACAACAAAGTTCGCAATATCTAGCTACTAATATCGCAATGAACAACTCTAGTATCTGGATAACTATCCATGATATTTCCATATATTCTTTAAATAATTACGCATTTTTTGTATTACACAAAATAACTGTTACACACGACTTCGTCTTTATGCATATTCGTTTGCATGGTGTCGGTATTATCCACACATCAGACAGGGAGTCGGAAATACTTCTGAAGCACTCAACTGATTTAATGGTTCTTGCTCCAGAAGTGCTGGAGCAGTGATATAGCTCTTATTTTAGGAGTTTTATAACAACTGGATAACTAATCACCATCGTATGCCATGCACCGTATGTAAAACATACAACGCCATGAAAGGAACGTTATTAGGCAAGGGCATTTGAGGCAGTATTTTTTAACACTTAAATGATTTCAGTCAAATTATGTAATACAAAATATAATAACAGCCCGCCTTAAAGCAATATGTGTATGTAACAGTATATAAAATGTATGTAACAGTCATTGTATATGTTTATATTATTGTATACATGTTCAATAATGTTATGTGAATGTATTACGTAATTTAATAATGTGGGAGCTGTGGGAATAATAGGTTAAAAGTTGCTAACAATGAGGTAACCTTGAGGCAATAATGAATTTGAAAGTTTAACCATACTATTTGTAATTCTTGGAAACAATAATGTAAATTTTGAGACAGTTTATAAAATGGCCAATCAACAATCAGAAAAAAGCTTAAGTTAAATGAAGGTATTCTATTGGATTAGGAATAGCCAATCTGTGACTTGAAATACAAAAATTTACAAATTTAGGCGGTAGAAATCCAGTCAGTTTCTTGTAGACAGTGCTCATAACTGGACGCGTTGGTAGCAGACAGTTTTTCTAACCGGATGCGAGATGTGTCCTCGAGAAATTTAATACGTATTTGTGTGAGACAAAAATAGTCTTACGTGTTAAAAAGTACAAGTAATTAATTAAAGAATCTCACAGCTCTTTATACCAGTGAAGTGTTATTTAAATCCTGTCAAGAATTAATAAAAAAAAGGAGTGAATTAAAAATTATAATCTGCGTAAGCCTACATTTTTCAGTCGCATCACAACCCTGCAAAGAGAAGCATGTCTCTAACAATAATACTGAAGCAGCCGAGGCAAACATAAGTATATAATATTTAAAGAAACAGCCAAATTACAAAGTTAATATTTTTAAACCTGGAGCAAAGGCCACCGGAAAGTACATTTGGGGCGAAGGCTACCGGAAACTTTTTACCATACGTGCGGTTGCAACTACTTCAAGTTCGGTTCCCCAACAGTTGAAATAACAATACAACAATGTAAAGACAACAAACCTTCTTTAAAATCGGCTCCCAAAACGTGGGGCAAATAAAAATACAACAAAACACCTTCTTCACATTTGCATTGGTCGAAAAGTCGACTGTTGCACTTAACTTCACATGTCGAAAAAGTGTTCTCTCCATGGTAGACTTGTCACTGGATTATTTTGGCTCCATCCGCAAATTTGTGATGTTTATCTCATTTCTTGAAAGTCAAATGAATAGTAAAGCCGGGCGTTGCTCGTCTCTGCCGTACCCTTTGCTTCAATATCTGCTGATGATTTTGCTGCCGGCTACAACAATGGTTGGCTATGAGATCTTTCTCTCAGGGTATGTGTGGGCGGGTGTGAAAGGATAATACCAGTTTAAATTGACTGAGAAATTTAATGTGATCTAATACTTGAGCTATTGAAGCGAGTTGCCGACCGTTTGAAAATAAAGAACGAAACTCATTATGAATTGTAGCACTCGAAACCATAGCAATTGTATTATTATACCCGCTAATTTCTACAGTACCAATTGTATGTTTTGAAATAACGATTTCCGCAATAAACTAGATTAGAAGCGTAAGATGCCGTAAGTCGCTAAAAGGCCTGGCAAAATCCCTCACGGTGGCCGCTAAATCTTACTTACACAAGCGCGTCACTGATCGCTTAAAATAACACACGAGTATTCACCAGATTAAGTGACGACAGGAGTGTATGCACGAAGGTGTGCATGAACGAATGCGTCTCTGATTAGAACACGCGTCCTTATATCAATTTAAGCTCCGCCTAGTTTAGAACTACCCATAAAGTCTCCTTGCACGGAACCAATCTTACAATTCTTACGTGTGCGTCTGTTAACTTGTTGCTATGGGATACCTCCCTGATTTTTTTTCATTCCCTTTCTTTTTTACAGAATTCTGGTATACCAGTACGTGACAGTTCAAACGTACTAAATTTACCCCTTACCACACTTCCAGTCTCTATGGAGGAGATTCTCCCTAGCCGGGAAAGGAACTAGGGACTTCCTGCTTCCTGCTCGCTGACCACTCGATTACGGAGGCAGTCTTCTACTACTACTACTACTCTGCTGTTCTTTATCTTATGTTTTATAATATTCAACATGTTTCATGCAGTTCAGTTTCTATTGTTCTATTTTTCACGTTACCTTTACACTTCTTAGCAGGAACAAAATCTGATGTATTGCATTCAGATGACCTTGTCTACTCACTCCTCTAAAAACTATTTCACAAACTATTTCCTGTAACTACTTCTTGTTAGTCTAGATAAACTTCCATTACACATTTCGTTATAAGAATAAGAAGGATACAGTAGGCTAAAATGACTTTTAAAAAGCGATTCGCTTTGTATTGACTTTGAAACTCCATACTCCTTGCATTACAATGAGTAAAAGCTAATAGCGACTTATCACTTGAAGAGAGTATAATAAGTATTTTGAAATTCAGATTCTGGTAGCATCCAACTATTCCTGTTCTCTCTCTCTCACACAAACATGGACCTTTTGTTAAACGCTTTTTTTGGGTGGAATTTTGTGAGGAATTCGATAATTTCCCTGCTCACCAAAAGTAAACAGTATATAAAGTAACACTACTAGAACAGTAGTCCGTGAAAAAGATTTCAGCACATTTTCTCGTAAACTACAGATTTTAGGGATTTCCTCATTGCATTTTGCTTGGAACGCATTGAAGCCGTGCCACAAGCCTGCATCTAGTGACTTACTGAGAATGTGAGAATCAAGAGTGTCCAGTTGAGCTGCGTACACAGCATCGAAAATTACACTAGTCTGCATGATATCGGATGACTGAAAACTAATACGTGATTCTGACTCACTTTTTATGCTGATTTCTGAACTGCTTTTAACTATTTTTCTATCACGCACATTTTTTTTCGCAACTTCACTTCAAAAATATAGAGATATAAAGATATTGCTTCCGCCACTACACATAAAATTGAGCTTGATGAAGCAATTTGTAAGGGCTCTACTACAGGATGGACCCTGCTTCAAGTATCTTTCCAAGAAATTTCAATTCATTACTGATGCAGTAATTTGTATCACAAATTACTTAAATGTAAATAATGATTGTAATATGAATATGCATTTTTATGTGACATTGATTTCAGATGTTTATTAATTGTAATTATTATTGGAAAATAAGTTTATACGGCTTTACTGAAACTGTCAATAATAGCGCAATAATGCAGAAAGGGGGGTGAGCTGTTTATCATCATTGGGAACAAGGAAGTTACGTAATGTTCGCGCGTTTTTTCCGTTGAGAACCTTCTGGAATGTTTCCCTAAAAGCATATGTATTCGTGGTTTTCATTGGATATTAAGATAGACGCTAATGTTGGCGCGTTTTATTAGCCAATTGCAATTCAGTTATAATCTTTAGGCGTATCTGATTGAAGGAGTATAAATAAGCCAAGTCAGAGGTAGATCGGTGTCAGTTCATCAAAAATCTGTGTACACTACACGTCGTCTTCAGTCCTTCAGTTCGCCAAAAGCATTCATACACTACACGTCGTCTTCAGTCAGTCAGTTCGTCGAAAGTATTAGTACGACATACATCGGATATAGATTCACAAGTTACGCGCAGCAGAATTATGAAAGATCTAAAGTATGGTAAAGTTAATTATACAAAAGGTTGAAGTACGTTGATTAAAAGTGATCAGTAAGAAGTTATTATAACAGTTTCAGTTTGGCGAGTATCTAAATCAATATGTAAAAGTGATAGTGAACGTGTTCGACAATAAAAATTATAAAACAAATTTCTTCATCAGTGTAATTTTTGGATAAAAGATTCCTTTCCGTTTCACAACCTGTATAGAGACACATGTTCGACCCAAGCCAACAGGATAATAGCTAGCCGGAGGACATTTGAAATGAAATCAAACGAACACTAACACTGATGCAAATTGCTAACACAAGATGGAGCTACAGACCAAACAAATGAATGACGTCACAAGATGGCAACGCGTGAAGTAAACACACATACCCAAACATCACAAGCATCAACATTATAAGTAAATGTTACTTCAAATTGGCTCCCATACGTGGGGCAGTTAAAATTATGTAACCAAACAAAACAAAAGCAGCACAATATAAGATCTTCAAGTTCTAATAATTTACGTAAAAACATATTACGTAAGCACTGAAATACCGTCGCATTACACAAGGCAAATTAAAGGCTGGAATTTTTGTTGGTCCTCAAATAAAGAAATTGATGAAGGATGAAGATTTTGAGAAGACAATGAATGAGAGAGAAATAGAAGCATGGACCGCCTGCCGATCAGTTACTGAAAACTTCTTAGCCAATAACAAAGATCCTAATTACAAGGCCATTGTCGAAACAATGTTGGAAAATTTCAAGAAGATGAGTTGTAACATGAATGTAAAGGTGCATTTTCTGCATTCACATATCAACTACTTTCCAGAAAATCTGGGACATTATAGTGAAGAGCAGGATGAACGTTTTCACCAAGATATTAAGGAAATGGAGAGGACGTACCAGGGGAGATGGAATGAAACTATGATGGCCGACTACTGTTGGATGTTGAGGTGGGACAGTCATCTTCAAGGATCTGCAAGGAAGTCAAAGAAGAGAAAGTTTGAAAAAAATTAAATGAAACACTTTGGCTTCTTGTTTTGTTAAATTGTAGTCATGAAATAAATTAGGGGAGTTCTTGAGAGTATTCTTAAAATGTTTCTTTAATAAAAACTTACTTTATGTGAAATGGTATTTGAATACTTTTCTACGCTCATTAATAAAATTGTCAAAACATTACTTGTTATTTTGTGTAAAAACTTGACGTGATAGAAAAAAATGGAAGTTATTTCTGGAATCAGCATAAAACGTGATTCAAGAACATCTACTTTTAAGAAATCATCTGACAAAAAGTTTGAAAACGCAGACTAGTGTTATATAAACAAAATATGTTCCTAAATTTTTCTGCACAACAGTAGGTTAATAAAGAGCAAAGAACTTTTGAAGAGCTTTGAATCAAGAAAATATGCACTGCACAAGGAAAGAAATTAAGCGCAATTTTATATTGTGAAAGTAGCGGTATTCCCACAGTGTGAACGCCGGAAAAGGAAGTTGGCACTTAAGATAGTAGAACCAGTTTACAAGAGCCGCTATCTATTCATCTGGCAGGTGATGGTGTTTTATAGCAGCTTCATTACACTGCAATAAGGCATACTCCCTCCGCCTTACACTCCGGGCACTATCACTACTAAATGAATTTCAACGCATATTGTAACGTAACACCAAAGTGGGAGAGTCGATACACGCCCACTCCTCTTTATTAGTCACTTATTTTCAGGCAGTGTTATGCTATGTGAATACCTATGCTCTACTCGTATAGAACCGAGAAAGCAATGATCCAAAACATGGTTTCTCGTTCGCTCTATACTTCATTTCCAAAACAGATTATAGAAGCGAAGCCGGAATTATAAAGACAATAATTATCATAATATTCTGAGAAGGATAGCGATATAAAATAAGTAACAATATATTTAAAATCAGTGTATGTATAAAAAGGAGAAGCATTGTTAAAATTGTTGACTGTAAAAGCGACAGAAAGACCAGACAGGCACAGTTTAGCTAATTAGGGACCAGCCTCAGGTAGAAAGGGTAAATACCATTGAAGCAAGTTTTTCCTGGTAACAGCCGAGGACAGCTGCACTTAGCCTGGTGAAGGTCACTCTAGGCTTCAGGACGCCGAGTTGTGCCGAGCGTTTGAGGGGAGAGTAGGGGAAGTGAGTGGCTTGCTTTTCCTTGTGCAGCGTGGGTAAATTCAGTCTGTCCTGAGCGATCGATGAGACGACATTCTCGTCGAGTTGTGAACATTGGCGGCGAACATGCAAGAGGGTAGAACATTCCACTATAGTTAATAATCTTCGGTCTTGGTAAAGACACAGTAGCATCGTATGTATTTAAAAGTGTACGGCAGACCTTAAGTTTTATTTTAAATTGTGAAAATAAAAGTGTTCCAAGAAAGCGTTCTTGCTTCTCTGTACACATCCACGCATACCCAGAGATTAAGATCTCATGCTCGAGCAGCCGTGGCAAAGTATAAAAAAAACAACTAGGAGGAGAAATGCAGCAACCGTGAGGCAAACGTAGTGCTTCATTGTTGGAGGACGTAGCGTGGCTGCGTCAGAAGTCATCATCATCACCTAGTCCAGTCCCTGTTTTCACCTGTTGCTTCCACAGGGTCTAGCAACTCATCTTACCCCTTTTAGTTTGCATCATGCCTGTAACGACTCGCATTCGGGAGGTCCCAGGTTTGACTCTCATCCACCTCTCACTCCGACCTTGGGGTTTTCGTGGTTTTCCTGAGTCAGTAGGCGAATGCTCGGGTGGTTTCAAATCTACCATGAACCCTCATTTCCCTTTCATTTCATTTCCTTCGTGTTTCAGGTGTGCTTTTGGTTTCAGAGTTGCCTGGTTGCACGGGGCGTTCATCGACCTCTATGGACAGTTCCAGATGTGGGTCGGGACTTGAAGTTGGAAAATGTTAGAAACCTCCACGTGTCTCTGTGGTCTGTAGTCCCCTGTGGCTCCTTCGCTTTATCCCTTCCTCCTGGGGGCGATTGATCTCTGAAGGTCACAGTGCAAGGTGCGAGGTGTACCCTCCCGTATACACCCTATACCCCTAAATACGCTACGCCTGTAAACACTATCTAGCTCTTTCTGTGTGCTGCAGATAATCCAACTTATTATTTCTTCTGTCGTTTATCACGTCATTAATATTAAGTTTTCTTTTGTATATTCATTTATAATCTGTCTCCTGGAGTAACTCCTAAGAATCTCATTTCTGCTGCCTTAATGCTTATGTTTTAAAGCCTATAATCGTACTTTTCACGCCTAAAATTATAAAAACGACTGACACTATTAATGTTGTATAGAACATTAAAAAGAGCAAAAGAAAATAACAAACAAATCTGATGTTATACATTCACATGACTTTCTCTACACTCTATCTTTATTAGTGGGTATAGCAACTATTCTTACTAAAGCTTATTTTTCTATCTGCTAATCCAAATATACCTTTACAAAATTAGCTGCATTACACATTTCGTTATAAATAGAAAGAGAACAGCGATAGTCAAGTGTTTAAGAATTGGATGCTATATGCTGGCCTTAAAATTCCATAGTGCTTTCATGCAATCGTGGGGAAACAACTGAAAACCGATGGAACTTAAGTATTAAACAATTCGAACTTTTAATAACGGATATCTCAGAAATGGCGTATGCCACAAAAAACTTATTTGAAGTAACTTGTGTGTTTTAAAGAGTTCTATATTTTTGGTGTAGTACGTTTTCGTCCATCGCTTAACGTTTGCAAGTTATACAGGATTATACAAAATTCCTTCCGAATGAGGACTTCCTAGCCTATTCCCAAAAAATTAAAGATATATATTTTGTTTGCCATTTAAATGTCTTTCATATATGGTATTTTAATCAAAATCGTTTTTTTAGAAAATCAAAATTTTCGAAAAAAGGTTCCATATAAAGGGTAGTTGTGGTGGGGGATTTTCTTGAAAATATTCGTGTCACATCCTTCGAAGATACTGAATTCAATACCAAGTTTTAGTGTTTATCCGACTTTTCGTTTTTGAGTCAAGCTGTTACAGACAGACACACGCAGAGATATGTTTCTAAAAATGCTTTGTTTCGATTCAGGGAGCTTCAAAACATGTATTTCCGGTGAAATTTCGGTAATCGAATTTTTAGATGGAATGCAATACTTCCCCTACTTACTATATGTAGTAGAGAAAGTAAAAAGAAGAAAATAAACATACATTCACTCTTCTCAAGATTTGCACCTTCACACAGACAGAAACAACAGGAACATTTCTTTAATGTGTGCTTAAAATGTATGAAATCTGAGTTTCGTAATTCACTCTTTTATATTTTATGTAAATATGATTAATAACGTAATCCACAAAACGTAACAAAAAGCAACAAAACTTACACGTGAAAGAATTTGTGTACCAAGATTCGCTTTCCAACTTAATTACTTAATTTACTCAAAACAAACACAATTTTAATGACAAAAAAACGTTTCTTGAATACTATGCGCAAAATAATATGAAACGTTGTAACAGCAAATAAAGATAGTAGTGCGCAGCAAAGTATTTAACGTTTTTGTGGCGTGAGTTAAGAGAGATTTGTGGCGAAGAAGAATAAGAAGAAGTGCAATAAATGAAACAAAAACAAATTATGGCCATTTTTGTGACCATACTAAGAGGAATACAGGGGAGCTACAAGTTCGGCGCTTTCGATAGCCCATTAAAACTTGCAGTGCTTTCCCTGTCTATTTATCATCATTAAGATAGCATCAATGTTTTTGGTTGCCCACACGGAATGTGTCAAAGACCTGGTGTTGCCGGAAGTGTCAAGGGGTACACGAGCACCCTGTGAGTGACAACCAGATTAATGTTAAAGATCCTGGTCAGGTGCCAGGGTAACATGCATACAGATGAGATCACTTTGGAAGGGCGGAGCGGATTTCTCCAGCTGGTCTTTTCTTTGTTTTACTTGGTACGGTTTAATCTTCATGTCTACACCGGGGAGTGGCCGAAATGAACGATGTCTTTTGTTTTGCATTCTATAACTCTTTGTGCTTAGCGCTTTTCTCAGCTGGATATGCACTGCATTAGTTTGGTATTATTAGAACCTACTGTTTTCGTTTTTCACTGGAGACGTGGCTGTGATTCTTGGTAGCTGTTACCTGGATTTACACTTTCTGAGGTTCATACATTTCTTTCATCATAAATGTGTGTTACACTTTAAAAAATCTTATGTGTTACACTCACATGACTTTCTCTACTCTTGTACAAACTATTTTTACAAACGCTTATTCTCCATATGCTTCATGTTAATCTTATTGCTAATTTTCTTGTAGATGCAAGGGGAATTGGTAGGTTTTAAGCGATAGTCAAATATTTTAAGAGGTGGTAGCTATGTGGCGCTTTTCATTCTCTTTGCATGTCCAGGACATAAAAGAAATGAATAATGAATTTGAGAAAAAGTATAAGTATTGGAAAATATAAGTGAACAACAAGCAATATCTCGAAAATGGTTCACTCAACAACAACAAAAAATTATATGACATAAATTCTGTATTTTAACGCGATCTACTTTTTTTGTGTAGTAAAATTTTGTCTATCTCTTATGGTTTACCAATTATGCAAAAGTCGTTCACAATGAAGAATTCTTTTGGAGACATTCCCAGAAAATTCGAGATATACATTTTATTTGTCATGAAAGCATCTTAAATATATGATATTTTAATCATAATCGTTAGCCATTTTTAGGAAATTAAAATTTTCGAAAAATGTTCCATGTAAAGGGTAATCTGGGGTGGGGGGATTTTCTTGAAAACCTTCGTGTCGCATCTCTGGAAGATACTGAACCTAAATACCAAGTTTGGTATTTATCCGACTGTTCGTTTCTGAGTTATGCTGTTCACAGACACACACACGGACATGTTTCTAAAAATGCTTTTTTTTATTCAGGGGGTCTCAAAACACGTATTTCCGGTGAAATCTCGGTATCGAATTTTTGGGTGGAATACAATACTTCCCCTACCTACTATACGTAGTAAAGTAAAAATTGAATTGCGTTATTATATGCTAATCTACGTATTTATTTACTTTATTTACTCTCTGAAAGCAGCGTAGCTGAGAACGATCACAATAAATGAAACGCAGACAAACTCGCACGCATTAGTGTGTGCGTGCTCGTGCATGTGTGGCGGGAAACCGCAAGTAGTTTGGTATGAGTAGAACTGCCCTTTGCCTGAAAACAGCCTCTTATTTCACGACCGAATTAGCTGGTGCGGGGGGGGTGTGGTTAGACCTGCTGGTGCTTCATCTCACCTGCGGATTAGGGAAGGGTGGGCCTGCATAAAATGATCTGTGATACGGCATGCCTGGATGATAACGGGACAGGTGTGAGATCTGTTTTGTAAATTTTCGAAACATACTACTACGCTCACGTCGTTTAATTATTGTTGCACTCCTAAACAGTTACTTTTTAGGTTCTCTTGTAACATTTAAAGGAATTTACAGATTTGGTGAAATAATAATATAGCAATATAAACTCCCCCAATAAAAACGCAGCTAGTGCCTAATCTGAAAAGATACGTATTTAAATGTTAAATTAAAATTCAGTGGGAACATGTTCTCAAATACTCCTAGGTGTAATTTATCAAATAAAAATGTCAGAAAAATTCAGTTTTTGACATAACATACATCTCCATTAAGGGAAAGAGGAAATGAAATTTCATAAACAAAGAAATTGTGCATAACAGTAGATTAAGATACAAGGGGTAAAAGTAGGGTTTTATTTTGCGAGTATGAATGTAGAAATGACGTAAAAAATTGATGTGTTACACTCACATGACTTTCTCTACTCTTGTACAAACTATTTTTACAAACGCTTATTCTCCATATGCTTCATGTTAATCTTATTGCTAGTTTTCTTGTAGATGCAAGCAGAATTTGTAGGCTTTAAGCGATAGTCATATATTTTAAGAGTTGGTTGCTATGTGGAGTATTCCATTCTCTTTGCGTTACCAGGACAAAAAAAAATGAATAACGAATTCCCATTTGAGAAAAAGTATAAGTATTTGAAAATGTAAGGGAATAACAAGGAATATCTCCAAAATGGTTCAGTCAACAACAAAAATGTATATGACATAAATTGTGTATTTTAACGCGATCTACATTTTTGTGCAGTAAAATTTTGTCTATCTCTTATGGTTTACCAGTTATGCAAAAGTCGTTCACAATGAAGAATACTTTTGGAGACATTCCCAGAAAATTCGAGATATACATTTTATTTGTCATGATAATATCTTATACATATGATATTTTAATCAAAATCGTTAGAGCCATTTTTGAGAAAATTAATATTTTCGAAAAATGTTCCATGTAAAGGGTAATCTGCGGTGGGGGGGATTTTCTTGAAAACCTTCGTGTCGCATCTCTGGAAGGTACTGAACCTAAACACCACGTTTGGTGTTTATCCGACTGTTTGTTTCTGAGTTATGCTATTCACACAGACACACACACGGACATGTTTCCAAAAATGCTTTTTTTGGATTCAGGGGGCCTCAAAACATGTATTTCCGGTGAAATCTCGGTATCGAATTTTTGAGTGGAATACAATACTTCCATTACTTACTATACGTAGTAGAGAAAGTAAAAAAGTGAAATGTCACATGTTTTGTTGTTTTGTTGATTCGCTAGCATACTTTTCACTGAAATTATTTTTGAACGAGTTTTGCGTTACACCAGGCAATGAAGCGATTAAATGGTATATCATATTGCTTTCTGGACGTTTTGGGTAAGTACTTCTAGTGTTATTATTTCTGCTGCTTCTGTAATTTTACTTTCATTTCAATTTCTTCTGAATTCATAATTTCCGCCATTGAATCCTTATGTAGGTTATAGTAGATAAAATAATGGATTTTTATTAATCCTGCGCTTTATATCAAAGAAGGTAGAAGGCTGCCAGTATAATGTAAAGGTTAACTCTACAACGAATTGCGATAAATTTATGACGATTTGTGTCGTGAACAGATAATGCGAGCGCCATGAGAAATTAATCATGTAAAAAGACAATGAAAAGTAAAACATAATTAATCCGAGTCGAGCTATTAAACATGTGCAAATGCAAATGGTTATTGCCATATGATTGGACTGGAAACCAAAGTTGGTCACAATGAAGATGTTAGAAGTGCTACTTTTAGGCCTTTCTGTATGAAAAATAATTTATTTCGTCTTTACTAATAATATGAACTTAAGACAAATACTGTACAAAAATGTTAATCATACTAATATATAAAGAGAAAAATTGTCTGTGCGTATTCTCAGAAATCAGCCAAGCGATTTTTATTATGATTTCACCTTTGTAAAGCCCTATTCTTTCAGACAGTCTTATTGTATATATTCATTCATTATCTGTTTACCCTCCTCTTATGTAGGACTTACACCCTCCAGGACTTACAAGCGGGTGCCTGGGGTCAGAGGCTCGTCGAGAAGCAGACACTCATGGATCAGACAGAACAGCCAGGATGAGTGATCAGCCCGATGCCTGGTATGGAATGAAGGAAGTAGATGAAACGAAATGTTGGTGAAATGGATGAAAGGAAAGGTGATGATGGAGCAGTTGGTGGAATGAATGGTGGGGGAAGCCGGAGAACCCGGAGAAAACCCGCCCAGACGCCGCTTCGTCATGCAGGTCCCTGGGATTGAACCCGGGCCGCCTCGGTGGGAGGCGAGCGGTCTAACCACTCGGCCACGGCGCCGCCGAGATTCATTAAATATTTTAAAATTAAATTACTGAAGAGGGAGATGTATATAGTCTGCATATCATAATTTTTTCTCTTGATTTTGCCGAACTTTGCTATCAAGGTGGTATGATTTTGGCTTAACTTGGTACCATTGGGTTTTAGACTCTGGCACAAATGATAAGCTATTATAAAACTTTCAGAAGTTTCACTAACCTTAGATTCAATCCCGATTTTTAAACCCTAACACACAAATCAGCATTCTTTGGTCTATCAAAACGGAACTTTGCACGCTTATGCTCTAGGACTCATAAAAGTTATAAGCTACCTTACAATCTCTCAAAAACAACCATTACCATATTTTTAACCCCTTAGGTACAAATCTGCACTGTATCATCTGGTCAAAATATTGCACAATTATGCAATAGGAGTTGCAAAAATCATAAATTACGTTACAACTTCCAAAAACGCCTATTCCTTGTTTTCAATTATATGATATTTTGAATATGTTTTTAAAAGCTATCATTACTCATTTTCAGCCTCTTGTAGACAAAACTGTCCTGCTGGTCAGTCAAGGTACTATAGGAGTTGGCGAAAATTATATTATATCATACAACTTCAAAAACTACTCCTATACATATTTCCAACCCATTATATAAAAATTTGCACCATTTGACCAATCTGGAGAAAAATTTGGTTACTTACGCTTTAGGCTACGAGTGCAAATTACAGAGTACTCACAACTTTCAAAGCCCACCCCTATTCTTATTTCCAACCCTTACTTACGGAATATATTCTTGCAATGACGGATGAGACCGATAGTTTATAACACAATAATTGTTATTTACAACATTTGTACAATTTACACTTTTTAAAACGCAATAACTGTTATGTCGTGAAAACCATTCATTTTTAAATTTTGTACAACAATTCATTTTTACTTATATTTTTGGAGCTAAACTTTAAACAAATAACTTTGTAATTAAACAAGTTGGTAGAATCTAAACCAGTTTACTTCAAAAGGTACCATTAACAACAATTTTGCTAACGCTGTCTTTTGAAACCAACTTTATTGCTACATTTGCTACTTTCACTGGTTAATTTACAGAAGTTTTAAAACTTGCGTTTGTATATTTTATCTAAAGAAATTTCTCATATACTCTGTTTAGAACTGAAGTAGATATTGTCTTGAAGTTTATTTATTTATATGCCTCACATATGGACGTTAATTTGCAGAAGATTGTCTGTTACGTAATATGCTGTTACGTATGAGAAGCCGATTTTAGAACATGTATTTCTGTTGTTACGCTCCAAGTTTAAAATATTATATTATTAACTTTGTTATTAAACTGCTTCTATAGGTAGTATTTATGCTTATGTTTGCCTCGGCTGCTTCAGTATTGTTTTAGAGACACGTTTCTCTTAATCAGGGTGCGGTGCGACAAGAATGTAGGCTTACACAGATTTTAAGTTTAAATTCACTTCTTTTTATTAATCCTTGACACAAATTAAATAGTACTACACTGATATCAAGAGCTGTGAGATTCTTTTATTTAATACTTGCACTTTGTTAACGCGTATAGGTACTTAATTTTCGTTTCACACGAATACGTAATATTTCTTTAGAAAACACATCTTCTATCTGGTCACTGGTCTGCAGGCAGACTCTCTCTCAGGCAGACTTTTAAACTCTCAAACTCATTATTGCCTCAAGGTTACCTTATTGTTAGCAACGTTAAACTTATTATTCTCACAGCTCTTACATTATTATATTACGTAATGCATTCACATAACATTATTGAACATGTTTACAATAATATAAGCATTTGCAATGACTGTTACATGCATTTTTTTAAACATTATTACATACATATTGCTTCAAGGCGGGCTGTTATTGAATTTACATATTACATAATTTAATTGAAATTATTCAAGTGTTAAAAATACTGCCTCAGAACAAATAATATACGTGTGTTATAATTATATATATGTATTATAATTCGTTCCTTTTAGACGTTATTTTGTCCTCAGTAAGCCTTTATCATGTTTGCCTCCTATATGTTCTTCAATTTTCCATGTTATGTATTACTTGTAATACTGCTCCACAGAACAACTGTAATAATACTAGAACTCCATTGCGTAAACATAATTTATCTTTAGGAATTTTAAAAGCTTACATAAAATCTCTACTGTGTAAGCACATACCAACGGTCGTAATTTTTTCCCCATTCTGTTTCTAACATGAAATAAAACACGACCACCTCAAAGCTATCCTTTCAACGAGAGAATAACAAAGGAAACAAATGCCAACGATGTATAAAACAAGGAGATAAATTAGTTAAACATCAACTTTCTTCGCTTCATGGCAGCTTCTCTTC
Source organism: Deroplatys truncata (assembly GCA_030765065.1). NCBI lineage: Eukaryota > Metazoa > Arthropoda > Insecta > Mantodea > Mantidae > Deroplatys > Deroplatys truncata. Next base: position 216,752,138 of record CM060978.1, read on the forward strand.
ATGAAGAGGCTGAACACGTACAGGCACGCATCATTCCAAAGACGTCACCCACATTCGAAAGTCACTGTTTTTCACTGCAAGAGTTCAATAATTGACCTTACAGAGTATTTACATCCATTCTTTGACGACTTATATTAGATTCACGCTTAGCGGCGAAGCCTGTTCGTATCAAATTTCCACACATGTTGAGAACGACCCCGATACCCCGTGACCTTGGCAATGCACATTGAAACCGGTCCCTCGACTGTCACTCTCCTACGCGCCTCAGGCTGATGCTGGAGATAAAGCTTGGTATTTGCCACTTTCTCCTATACTGGTTTGCAATTCTACTATTTTCTCATCATAACACCTTTCTCTGCCTTTCTCTTAATATCGTCTTCCTCATCCTCGCAGGCAGTAAACTTGACTGATTACTAGCATCTCTCTTATAGAGAAGCAGCATAAATGAGTACCAAGTTTTTGAATGCAGCATGAGAAAAATCATGCCTATGACTAGAGACAGGAAAACATGAACAAACGTTTGCCAAAATATGAAAAGATGAAAAAATCCCAAACATAATGAAATATACAAAATATCTTATACTTTAAGGGTTTAGCAATTTCACTTCATTAGTTTAAAAAATAGGCTCTTAATAAGATATCAAATGAAATACAACAAATTACATGATAGGTTTTTAATCATTCTGAATCCTTAAACTCAGGAAAACAAACAAACAAAAGATTGCTTGTTGCTTTCATCCTTGCCTAATAGTATTTCCAATATGCCACTTAAAGCACTACAGGGCGTTTAATTTCGCGTCTAACTTCATACACTACGTGATCAAAAGTATCCGGATACCTGGCTGAAAATGACGTACAAGTTCGTGGCGCCCTCCATCGGTAATGCTGGAAGTCAATATGGTGTTGTTAGCCTTGATGACAGCGTTTACTCTCGCAGGCATACTTTCAATCAGATGATGGAAGGTTTCTTGTGGGATGGCAACCCATTCTTTACGGAGTGCGGTACTGAGGAGAGGTATCGATGTAGGTCGGTGAGGCCTGGCACGAAGTCGGCGTTCCAAAACATCCCAAAGGTGTTCTATAGGATTCAAGTCAGGACTCTGTGCAGGCCAGTCCATTACAGGGATGTTATTGTCGTGTCTGCCACAGCCCGTGCAGTATGAACAGGTGCTCGATCGTGTTGAAACATGCAATCGTCATCCCCGAAGTGCTCTTGAACAGTGGGAAGCAAGAAGGTGCTTAAAATATCAATGTAGGTCTGCGCTGTTATCTTTTCATGCAAAACAACAAAGGGTGCAAGCCCCCTCCAGGAGAAACACGACCACACCATAACACCGCCACCTCCGAATTTCACTGTTGGCATTGCACACGCTGGCAGATGACGTTCACCGGGCATTCGCCATACTCACACCCTGCCATCGGATCGCCACATTGTGTACCGTGATTCGTCACTCCACACAACGTTTTGCCACTGTTCAATTGAGTAATGTTGACGCTCCTTACACCGAGCGAGGCGTGATATGTGGCTTAAAACAGTCGCTCGACATTGGAATCCAAGGTTTCTCACCTCACGCCTAACTGTCATATTACTTGGAGTGGATCCTGATGCAGTTTGGAATTCCTGTGTGATGGTCTGGATAGATTTCTGCCTATTACTCTTTACGCCCCTTTTCAAATATCGGCGGTCTCTGTCAGTCAACAGATGAGGTCGGCCTGTACGCTTTTGTACTGTATATGTCCCTCCACGTTTCCACTTCACTATCACATGAGAAACAGTGGACCTAGGGATGTTTAGGAGAGTGGAAATCTCGCGTACAGACTTCTGACACAAGTGACACCCAATCACCTGACCACGTTCGAAGTCCGTGAGTTCCACAGAGCGTCCCATTCTGGTGTTCCATGATGTCTAATGACTACTGAGGTCGTGGATAATGAGTACCAGGCCGTAGGTGCAGCATAAGCACCTAAGATGAAAAACGTATGTTTATGGGGGTGTCCGGATACTTTTGATCACGTAGTGTAGATTAATACTTCCATATCTAATGCTACATCTCGGATTAAGACAAATGGCTATTTAGTTCCTTTAATGGAACATGGGAAGTAATCGTAAATGTTTGGAAATCATGAAAAATCAAGGCTACTAAAAGAACTTTGTACGCTTAAAATGTGGCCTACTTTAACTTTTTATATTTGATACATATCTGTTGAGTAGTTTCTACTTTCTACTCCATGATATTCTCAACGAAAGGTAAAAGGCTTCTTCGCAAGCATATCTTACTATGACTCCAACATGTTCGTTTTGCAGCATCCTTTCACATAGCCTATGTTCGTAAGGAAGAACAGAGCCTTTCAACTGTGAAAGGATTACGAACATCAGTTCAGTGATTTTCGAGATTACACCCCCATACACGGCAAGAATTCTCTTTCTACAGTCACAGTATATAAATCTGTGGTGCACTTGCTCCATTGCCTATCTTGAACTCCCAACATCATATTGTTTGCTTTTCTTTCACTACCATAGACTTGTATCTTATGCATTTATCTTTATTCCGTGCACCTTACCGCTGTCATTTGTCTTTATTAGCATGTTCCTTCGCATCATTTTTTCTTCCGCTAACAATGCCAGATCATCCCCAAATCCTTTCTTGTTTACTTTTTCTACTACGTGAAGTAAGTAGGGGAAGTATTGTATTCCACCAAAAAATTCGATACCGAGATTTCACCGGAAATATATGCTTTGAGACCCCCTGAATCCAAAAAAAAGCATTTTTGGAAACATGTCCGTGTGTGCGTGTCTGTGTGTCTGTCTGTGTGTCTGTGAACAGCATAACTCAGAAACGAACAGTCGGATAAACACCAAACTTGGTATTTAGGTTCAGTAGTTTCCAGAAATGCGACACGAAGGTTTTTCAAGAAAATCCCCCACCCCAGAGTACCCTTTACATGGAACATTTTTCGAAAATTTTAATTTTCTCAAAAATGGCTCTAACGATTTTGATTAAAATATCATATGTTTAAGATATTTTCATGACAAATGAAATGTATATCTCGAATTTTCTGGGAATGTCTCCAAAAGTATTCTTCATTGTGAACGACTTTTGCATAACTCGTAAACCATAAGAGATAGACAAACTTTTACTACACATAAAATGTAGATCGCGTTAAAATGCACCATTTATGTCACATACATTTTTTGTTGTTGTTGAATAAACCATTTTCGAGATATTGCTTGTTATTCCTTTAAATTTTCCAATACTTATACCTTTTCTCAAATGGGAATTCGTTATTCTTTTTTTCCCCTGGTAATGCAAAGAGAATGGAATACTCCACAAAACAACCAGCTCTTAAAATATTTGACTATAGCTTAAAACCTACCAATTCCCTTTGCATCTACAAGAATATTAGCAATAAGTTTAACATCTCGATATCTCGATTAACATGAAGCAAATGGAGAATAAGCGTTTGTAAACATAGTTTGTACAAGAGTAGAGAAAGTCATGCGAGTGTAACACATCAGATTTTTTCAAACGTTTCATTGTTTCATTTCTATATTCCCCTTTAATTTCTATGCTCATGTTTGTATGTCTGGAGTTTGGACTTAAGAAACAACTGATGGTGCTTTCTGAACGTTGGTTTTATTAACTTTTACACTAAACACACACTCACTCCTACTACCAGACTCTGCGAACTATATGGAATGACTGAATAAAGAAAAATTCCCTACCCAGTCGGCAATCGGACCAGGTAACTCTGATTTGAGATGCCAGAACGCTGACCACTCGACCACAGAGGAAGTCTAGCAAATCTTATGTTATATTATAGCTAACTTAGTTGTAGAATACAAAAAAGGAGCTTTAGTTGAATCACGTACTTTCATATTTTTACTCCTTTCCACCTTCTTTCTTTCTTTTCTTTCGTTTAAAGTATTTGCTGTGCATGTTTTACAAATTACATTTGCTCGCACATGAATGAAGATAGCATCAGGTTCCAAAAGTAAGCGCAATCAATTCTACTTGTTGTTGCAACCTGTCGGCGTATAAGATTACTGACAATTATAACATTAAATCATTTGTCAAGATCTGAGCTTTTAGAATTTTAGATAGGCTGCTTTTCAGCATACCAGAGATTCCTTTTGATAAATCTGTCTTATTAGACGCCTTTCTGTATAGTTTATTTTTTGGAACACAGATTTAATGTTATTACAATATTACAATCCTGAAACGCTGTAAACCATCATCACCACACTATGATGCAGATGACAGTTGAGTGCATGGAATCTTACCGATATAATGTAGGAAATTCTCAACCGACTCTGCCCCGCCAGTTCCCACTCCTTACCTAGTTCTATCACTCCACTCTTACACTCCTCGATCCTGAGCCTGAAACCGACCTGTGTTCATAGATTAATATTTGAGTGCCAGGCTTTAGACATAAAACCAATACGAGGCTTACTCATCCACGGCCTGATTGGGACCGTCGTTGCGAAGCATGTCTTCCAGCCACGCTGGTGAAATGTTTCGTACTAGCGATGGACAGATAATAATGTAATGGTTACATTATAACGGCTACCAAAGTAACGAATACAAAGTAACTAGTTACCCAATAACACTTACCAAAGCAACGAAGACAACTAGTTATCTCGTTAACGGTTACTGAAGAAACGAGACAGTTACCGAGCCTGGATGACATCATTTATTGCGTGTGCTCGGCATTGGTATCGCTTATTGAGAACTAGTTCGTTTACAACTTGAGTCATCCTCGCGCGGAGTTGCAAGCACATATTTGTTTATTACAGCGTGTTGTTTATCGCTTCGAACATAGGTTCCAGGCCGCAGATGACAGGTCAGTCAGCAGTCAGGCAGCAAAGCTGCATGCATTGTATTATGATGATTATTCACATACAATTATACGTGCACGAGTTTTTATGGTTCTAGGGTAGATGGATACAAATAAACAATGGTGTTTAGTAGCAAAATATGCGCGGGCCGCTAAGTTCAAACAGCGCCATCGTTCATATTGAAACGTAGTTACATCTAATTGCTACTGGTAACCGTTAATGTAATGTAACTGCGAACGTGATAACCATGAAAACAAATAACTTAATCGTTACTGGTAACCGTTATATGTAACCGTTAACACACTGTAACTGCGACAGTTACAACCGCTACTCGAAAATAACTGTTTGTCACATCCCTATTCTGTACTCCTCCCCTTTCGCCGCCCAACTAAGCCTGACCTTTGTTCATAGGCTAATTATAGATATCCGTCGGACTTGAATTTAAACCAATATGAGACTGGCTGACACAGATGAGAAGGAGATTCTGAAAAGAAAACGCTATAGGAAAAAAAAACATCTGCACGTTTCAGTGCACTCGACTTTACATGATATACACTAATCTGTAATTAATTATGCGGATCTAGGATAGAAGTATGAATAAAACAGTTCCATGAGAATGACATTTCTCAAGTTGTTTGGAAATAAAATTATTCAGTAAGCCGTTAGTATATCGTGTTCCGTGATGTCAATCATATTGTCACGTGCTAAGTTGTGACACTGGGGGGAATAGCTAAATGAGGGATTGAAGAGGTAGAGACAATCATTAAAACGCTTGGCTAGAGCGATCTGACTATATTCTAAAGAGTTACATTTTTACCGTGCGATAGTTGGGTTTACAAGATCAGGGATGATGATGGTACTAGCTAACATTATTATTAACAATTTATTTCATAATGCTTACCTGAAGAAACATCTCGTCGTGGATGAGGAGAGCCAGTACTCAACACGACTTTGTCAAGCCGTGCAGCGGCCGTCGACGGGTACCATAGCTGTCCCGGCCAAGCTACAACACAAAGTCTCCGCGAGCAGAGCTTGAGGGCTTGCTTATATAGAGTCGAATACCGTGGCAGCTACGATCTGCCAATGCCCTGGAAAATGCGTAGGCTTAGGACTTTCCAACGATCATGTGATCCACAGGGTGCAGCTAAGAGCCGTGCAGAAAGACACGTATCCCTGAGGAAATATGCCATAGCGAAATCCCTTTGAAATGTCAAAGGAAGTGGCAAACCACTGTTTCCTGTCATATATACAATTTACTAAGACTTGAGCAGGATTAAGAATATAAAATATGATTCTATATGAATTCAGAAACTTGTGACAGGTTAATAAAATAATGCCAATTTAATATAAAATAATAATTACAATATGGATCTTATAAGTCACATTCGTGACAATGTTATATCTCAAAATCGGTGTATACTGCACCAACAATAAGCTAGAGAAATGAAGTACTATAGTGCGATAGAATTCTCGCCTTATATTTATTTACCCCATAACATAAGAACCCTTAAACTTAGCCAGTTTTTACTTTGCACTTTAATTTCAGATTTTTCCATAGGAAACGATTCTAGGGAGTCAATATGCGAATTCATGGACGGCTTTTAGAAGAGTGAGACAAGCAAGAAAGACATTTTATACATGGAAGTAGAACAAATCAAATAGTTTGTCTAATGATTAATGATCAAAATAATAAACAAGTCAAGGTGTTAAATTATTAAAAAAACACAGAATTAAATGGAGATAAATAAAATAGGGTGTGAATGTGTTGCCCGTAACACTATGAGAGGCATTTTATACCTATCAATTTAAAATATTCATAGCGACGCATAACAGTTTTACACTATTAAGGTGTCTTACGCATCAAACATGAGCTAGGTGTTAGGGAGAATTGGTAATAAAATGTCAAATTACGCGCAACCACAACCTTGAAAACATAATAATACACAAAGATAAGACCTAACAAGTTAAGATTTTGCCGAGGTATCACTTGATTTAGTAGTCCTGTGATTAATACCCACCCTTCTCAACTGGCATACCCATCGAGGGTACATATTCATAGTAATTCAAGAAATAACGTTAAAAATGACTTCTTAAGAATTCACATCCTTAATGCAATTCAATTATGTCAGTGCAATTAAGGTTATAATTACTTACGCTTCTCGGTATTATAGCTGTGCAGAGAAATATTAATTGTTTGATATTCTTGACGCATTTCATTTAATATTTTCCTGGTATATTCCATTTATTAATGTTAAGATTTTTTGACATTCCAATTAAAATTTTAATTTCTTTTGTGATTACTTTCTCTACTACGTATAGTAAGTAGGGGAAGTATTGTATTTCACCCAAAAATTCGATACCGAAATTTCACCGGAAATACATGTTTTGAGACCCCCTGAATCCAAAAAAGGCCTTTTTGGAAACATGTCCGTGTGTATGTCTGTGTCAGTGTGTGTCTGTGTGTCTGTGAACAGCATAACTCAGAAACGAACAGTCGAATAAACAGCAAACTTGGTATTTAGGTTCAGTATCTTCCAGAGATGCGACAGGAAGGTTTTCAAGAAAATCACCCCACCCCAGATTACCCTTTACATGGAAAATGTTTCGAAAATTTTATTTTTGTCAAAAATGGCTCTAACAATTTTTATTAAAATATCATATGTTTAAGATATTTTCATGACAAAAAAATGCATATCTCGAATTTTCTGGGAATGTCTCCAAAAATATTCTTCATTGTGAACGACTTTTGCATAACTGGTAAACCATAAGAGATAGACAAAATTTTACTACACAAAAAATGTATATCGCGTTAAAATACACAATTTATGTCACATACATAAATTGACCATGAGTGAACCATTTTCGAGATATTGCTTGTTATTCCCTTAAATTTTCCAATACTTTTTCTCAAATAGGAAATCGTTATTCATTTTTTTATGTCCTGGACATACAAAGAGATTGGAATACTCCACATAGCAACCAGCTCTTAAAATATTTGACTATCACTTAAAGCCTACCAATTCCCCTTGCATCTACAAGAAAATTAGCAATAAGATTAACATCTCGATTAACATGAAGCATATGGAGAATAAGAGTTTGTAAAAATAGTTTGTACAAGAGTAGAGAAAGTCGTGTGAGTGTAACACATCAGTTTTTTAATACATTATCGTACACTAACATTGTTCTCTCTTCCCCCGATAACTTGAAATGTTACGATTTTTATATTGTGCGACAGCAGCAAGGTTTCAACTTTCGATCTCAAATGTCCTGCAGCGATATTTTCGCCTGGGTGCACCTGGACAAAAAGGAAATCTTAACTAATTATGCTTTATGAATTATTAGTGGTTAATTAACATGCCAGTTGATGATTTTCTACAATTTTAATGTAATTGAATTAAACACTATATCAATCAAAAGCCCTTTAAAAAGTGTAAATGTGTTATAAGTTTCATAATTATTGTCATATAAACGAAGGCGTATTTGCCTAAGGAATTCTGAAAGATTTAGGTGAATTACAGTAGCATCGCTTCAAAATGTTCATTATATTTTTCCGAACGTAGGGCCATAAAACTCCAACGTTTCTTTGTATTTCCAAGGGATTAACCAAGTTTCAAGAGAAAGTAGACGCTACGAGCAACCACCTCTTATACTTAATAATAAAGATACAGAATGATTGTTAGCACCAATGAGAAGACAGAAAGACGTGGCTTCATGTACAGAAATCCGGAGGCTAGTAGTAACTTGGCATATGTGAACGTAGTGATTTGTGTGGGATATTTATATATTGTGCTAATACTATTCGTGGATATAATTTTTATCCAAAATTATAAATAATTGAATATTTATCAAGTGACTATTTCAAGTTAACGCGAGGCTAAAGAAGTGATAGAGCACCGAGTTATTGAGTAACTAGCGGAGGAGATGTTCGTGAACCAGGTGATAATCGTGGGAGTACAGCCTTAAAGAATCGCATGTGTTAGTGACAAAAAAAAAAAGAGTCGTGCAGGATTTCTCGCATAAAGATGCACCGTAGTGAGAAAAGCGAAAAAAGTGTTTCATTCTAGACAATATCCTGGTGTTACCACTCCTGAATTCTATCCTGACATAATAACCGTAGGGAATTTCAGATCGATTCGCCGACAGTAGAACCCTGAGATGACGACGTGTGCTTCCTAGCTGACATTCGGTGACATAGATTCCTGAAGACGACCTCTAAGTCACAGCGGGGATATTTACGGCGGCGAGAACCCCTGCAGTCTTGTTGTGTTGCATTTTAATGTTTTTTTATTGCTAGGGAACTAAATTTTATTCGTTGCTGGAGAAATTCAGGATAAAATATAAACAATAATAGCTAATTTCGAGCACCACCCCCGAATGAACCAATCTCACAATAGACGATCATAGCCTACAAGTAAATAGAAACGATAGCATTATTAAACAATAATTAACTAAACTAGGATTTGTGAGGTAAAAGCAATAAAACAAAGCTTAATTTTAAATTATAAAAACTAATTTTATTATACAAATTCTTTATTAATTAGCACTGAAGTTTTAAAAAATGAATATGCTGCTAAAGCAATATTCACAATAATAAACAAATAACACTAATGCAATTAAATTAAACAATTCTGGTTATAAAATTACTTCGTGATAATGCTTTTAGTTGTGTTGTTTACTTTCTCTACTACGTATAGTAACTAGGGGAAGTATTGTATTCCACCCAAAAATTCAATACCAAGATATCAGCGGAAATATATGTTTTGAGGCCCCCTTAATCCAAAAAAAAAACATTTTTGGAAACATGTCCGTGTGTGTCTGTGGTTCTGTCTGTGTGTGGTCTGTGAACAGCATAACTCAGAAACGAACAGTCAAATAAACACCTAACTTGGTATTTAGGTTCAGTATCTTCCAGAGATGCGACACGAAGGTTTTCAAGAAAATCTCCCCACCCCAAATTACCCTTTACATGTAACATTTTTCGAAAATTTTAATTTTCTCAGAAATGGCTCCAACGATTTTGATTAAAATATCATATATTTAAGATACTTTCATGACAAATAAAATGTATATCTTGAAGTATTCTTCATTGTCAACGACTCTTGCATAACTGGTAAACCATAAGAGATAGACCAAATTTTACTACACAAAAATGTAGATCGGTGTTAAAATACAAATTTATGTCATATACATTTTTTTTATTGAGTGAACCATTTTCGAGATATTGCTTGTAATTCCCTTAAATTTTCCAATACTTATACTTTTTCTCAAATTCGTTATTCATTTTTTTATGTTCTGGACATGCAAAAAGAGAATGGAATGCGCCACATAGCAACCAGCTCTTAAAATATTTGACTGTCGCTTAAAACCTACCATATTCCCCTTGCACCTACAAGAAAATTAGCAATAAGATTAACATCTCGATTAACATGAAGCATATGGAGAATGAGCATTTGTAAAAATAGTTTCTACAAGAGTAGAGAAAGTCATGTGAGTGTAACACATCAGATTTTTTTATTTAAAGATGCTATAGTACTGCAAATCTGTATATTTTGTATCATTACATTGCATAACCTTAGACCAACATTGTTGCTGTGGTCGAAGGATGCAGTTGTTAACCATTTAAGTTCAGGCAAACATAGAGTATCAAATCGTTTAGTTTGTATTTATTTTAATACAACGAGACTTTATTCCTGTTTTGTGTATAATTCAATAGGACAGTATAATACATTTTATGGACTTTGAACATGTCGAATTCAAGGAACAGATGTTCTTTTGGATAATTACTAGTGTTTTTAATTATTTTTTGTAACAAATTAATGGTGGTGTTAACGAATTGCTCCATCCTGTGATATTGCACTAAAGAACTGGCTGAACCAAAGATAGATATACCAGATGCAAAATATCAGTCGGCAAATTGTCCGCAATATGACAAGAACTGGTTTATTTATCTTGTAACTTCACATACTTATTCGGAATATTTGATAGTACGTCGTTGAGAAATTTGTTAAAGATTCAAAAGAGCTGTATATGAGCTACAAGGGTAATAAAAATAATGGGGATTAAATCATAAATAAACAATTTGATCATTAAACTTAATTCCTTAGCACTGGCCTTCTGGTAGTTTCTTAAAATTATTATTATTATTATTATTATTATTATTATTATTATTAACTGGAGTGTAGAGAACCTCATTTTGAGAAAAGAGCATTGCTTCAAGGTGAGCTGGACTAAATTCTGATCCTTTCACAAAGTTTCTTTGAAAGGTCATTGAGAGGGTGGGCCTGGAGAGGCAACCGGAGAAACGAAGATATGGGGAACGGAAGAGAGAGTGTAGAAAAGAGAATAGCTCAATCCCCTGGCAATCGAGAGCATAGTGCTCTGATATGTAACTCTCAGAATTGACGATCTTAGCACGTATCGCGTAGATAACGTAGTCGACACGTCGCATTTTGCCAATTTTAACCACGGCTTTCTGAATCTAGGTAAGCTATCTATTTGCTAAATTGAATGGGTGCTTGCAAAAACGGGTTAAGCAATATAAGTTACATGATTTGATCTACTGCAGAAACTGCAATTCATCCTCTCCGAGTTCGGCTAATTTCAAGGAAATCCGTGGGATGAGATACAAGGCTTAGAATTTTTACATTTTATTAAAGACATGGCATAAGGGGAGCAGCAATTCCTACTGATCAAACAATTAAGGGTACATGAGTTTGGTTTATGTAAATTAGCTTTATATAAATTATAGTTGCAATAAAGTTTGCAGCTCCTATAATTCTTTATGTACCTGCAAGATTTAAGGGAAACATAACAGCACGTCCTGCTGTTTTATAATAGCAAAATTGGATTCATTTGACGCTTTACACAGGAGGCCGTGCAGATGGCGTGACTATGTAAGATGGCTATATTGTTAATTTATTCCTATGTACACTAGAATCTATGCGCGATTTGTTTAATTAGCATTGTAAAGTTGGTGTTTCTTCTGATAAAATGATGGTTAGTCCATTTTTGCGAGCACCCACTCAGGTAGTTCCACAAATAATGTCTAAGCTGCCATATTCTGTTCGAAAATAATTAGGAGCCTCGGAGTGTGCCTTTCGAACACCTTCAATTAAAACTCTTTCAATAAATCCATTGATTAGAATACACACACACGCACACGCGCGCACACACACACACACACACACACACACACTACGTGATCAAAAGTATCCGGACACCTGGCTGAAAATAGCGTACAACTTCGTGGCGCCCTCCATCGGTAATGCTGGAAGTCAATATGGTGTTGGCCCACCCTTAGCCTTGATGACAGCGTTTACTCTCGCAGGCATACTTTCAATCAGGTGCTGGAAGGTTTCTTGGGGAATGGCAGCCCATTCTTCACGGAGTGCGGAACTGAGGAGAGGTATCGATGTAGGTTGGTGAGGCCTGGCACGAAGTCGGCGTTCCAAACCATACCAAAGGTGTTCTATACGATTCAAGTCAGGACTCTGTGCAGGCCAGTCCATTACAGGGATGTTATTGTCGTGTAACCACTCCGCCACATTCCGTGCAGTATGAACACGTGCTCGATCGTGTTGAAAGATGCAATCGCCATCCCCGAATGGCTCTTCAACAGTGGGAAGCAAGAAGGTGCTTAAAATAGTATCAATGTAGGTCTGCGCTGTGATCGTGCCACGAAAAACAACAAAGGGTGCAGGCCCCCTCAAGGAAAAAGACGACCACACCATAGCACCACCACCACCTCCGAATTTCACTGTTGGCAGTACACACGCTGGCAGATGACATTCACCAGGCATTCGCCATACCCACACCCTGCCATCGGATCGCCACATTGTGTGCTGTGATTCACCACTCCACACAACGTTTTGCCACTGTTGAATTGTGCAATGTTGACGCTCCTTACACCAAGCGAGGCGTCGTTTGGCATTTTCCTTCGTGATGTGTGGCTTATGAGCAGCCGCTCGACCATGGAATCCAAGGTTTCTCACCTCACGCCTAACTGCCATAGTAGTTGGAGTGGATCCTGATGCAGTTTGGAATTCCTGTGTGATGGTCTGGATAGATGGCTGCCTATTACTCTTTACGACCCTCTTCAAATGTCGGCGGTCTCTGTCAGTCAACAGACGAGTCGGCCTGTACGCTTTTGTGCTGTAGGTACATGTCCCTTCACGTTTCCACTTCACTATCACGTCAGAAACAGTGGACCTAGGGATGTTTAGGAGTGTGGAAATCTCGCGTAGACACTTCTGATACAAGTGACACCCAATCACCTGACCACGTTCAAAATCCATGAGTTCCACGGAGCGTCCCATTCTGCTATTTCACGATGCCTAATGACCACTGAGGTCGCGGATAATGAGTACCAGGCAGTAGGTGGCAGCACAATGCACCTAATATGAAAAACGTATGTTTGTGGGGATGTCCGGATACTTTTGATCACATAGTGTATATATATAAGTCGTTGAATATTTTTTTTCGTTCTTTTTCTTGTAGGTTTTTTTTTTTTTTTTGTCTGTTTCTCTTCCAATTTTCTTTATCACATATCTTACCTTTATCGATCTTCTGCTGTTTAAAAATTCTCCTCCTCGAATGTTCCTTTCTCCCCTTGATGTCCTTTCCATTCATTTCTCTCTCTCTCTCTCTTTCTCTATTTCTTTATTGCTTTTTTGAGGGTATTGAACAGACGTCATACCTGTAATACCAATTATTGGCAATTTGTGTGTCAAAAGACATATGCAGGTTGAACAAAAAGCCTAAACCAGCGCATTAGCCACATCCTCTGGAAGCAGACGGAAACACTGATACGTGTGACGGTAATTTTCCCATGCCTGTTTCTCTTCTGTTCTCATCTTATCTTTGCTTAAGTGTAACGGTTTTTTGTGTATTCTCCTTTTGCAATTAATCCGGATTTAATTGAAAATGTTTATATCATCGTTTCCTTCTGGCCTCCTTGGAACTTATTTTAATTGCTTTCAGTGTTATTGAACCATATAGGAAGGCCTGTTTCAAGACAGGAAGACATTTACATTGCGGTGAATATTCGAAGCTGAACGAAATCCTGCTTAGATTGAAAGAGCGTGAAATTGCGGTAAAGCACCATTTTAACTCTCACTTTTCATCATCATACTTACACTCTTGCTCCCGCAAGTTCCGCTCGCTCGTTTATTTCCTGATTCGCAAGTCTTTCACTGTTGTCTTCATCATCTAGTGATAGATCACAGAAACAGGTACAGCCAGCAAGACGTGCTTCATGGGCTAGAATTCGGAGAGATTAAATCCTGTGACGTAAATCCCATTTGAATCCTAAACCTAAGTTATCGTGAAGGATTATCGAATGTATACCAGACTTTATTTCTTACAACTCTTGGAAAAGACTACAATAAAAATCGGATGTGTTACACTCACATGAGTTTCTCTAGTCTTGTACAAACTATTTTTACAAACTCTTATCTCCATCTATTTCATATTAATCGAGATAAACATTTGCAGAAACGATCTTTAGACATGCAAAGAGAATTACATTTTACCCATAACGACCAGTTCTAAAAATATTTGACTATCGCTTAAGGCGTACTATGTTCCCCTTGTTTTGTATTTACAAGGGAAATATAAAAATACAGTAGCCTTTAAGCATCGGCATATCTCTTAATATCTGGTTGCTATGTGCACCACCATTCTCTTTGCCTCAGATTAATACTCTTTGCATATCCAAGACAAAAAAATGAATAACGAATTCCCAATTGAGAAAATAAGTTTTGAAAAATTTAAGGGAATAACAAGCAATATCTCGAAAATGGTTCACTCAACAAAAAAATGTATATGACATAAATTGTGTATTTTAACGCGATCTACATTTTTTGTGTAGTAAAATTTTGTCTATCTCTTATGGTTTACCAGTTATGCAAAAGTTATTCACAATGAAGAATGCTTTAGGAGACATTCCCAGAAAATTCGAGATATACATATTATTTGCCATGAAAATGTCTTAAACATATGATATTTTAATCAAAATCGTTAGAGCCATTTTTGAGAAAATTAAAATTTTCGATAAATGTTCCATGTAAAGGATAATCTGGGGTGGGGAATTTTCTTGAAAACCTTCGTGTCGCATCTCTGGAAGATACTAAACCTAAATAGCAAGTTTGGTGTTTATTCGACTGTTCGTTTCTGAGTTATGCTGTTCACAGACACAGACACACGGACATGTTAATCGAGATAAACCTTTCTGGAAATAGCTGCATTACACAGTTCGTGGTAGATACAAAGGCAATACCGATAGTCAAATGTTTTAGCACTGGACGCTATATGCTGGTCTTAAAATTCCACATTCTTTCCATGTCATCGCGAGAAACAGCTGAAAATCAACAGAATAGCTTAGTAAAAATCAATTCCAACCTTTAATAATGGATATCTCGGAAATGGATGGTGCCATAACAAACCTTGTTTGCACTAAATTAAAGAGATCTAGATTTTTACTTTCTCTACTACGTATAGTAAGTAGGGGAAGTATTGTATTCCACCCAAAATTTCGATACCGAGATTTCACCGGAAATACATATTTTGAGACCCCCTGAATCCAAAAAAAGCATTTTTACTTTCTCTACTACGTATAGTAAGTAGGGGAAGTATTGTATTCCACCCAAAAATTCGATACCGAGATTTCACCGGAAATATATGTTTTGAGACCCCCTGAATCCAAAAAGAGCATTTTTGGAAACATGTCCGTGTGTGTGTGTCTGTCTGTGTGTCTGTCTGTGTGTCTGTGTGTGTGTGTCTGTGTGTCTGTGTGTCTGTGAACAGCATAACTCAGAAACGAACAGTGGGATAAACACCAAACTTGGTATTTAGGTTCAGTATCTTCCAGAGATGCGACACGAAGGTTTTCAAGAAAATCCCCGCACCCCAGAGTACCCTTTACATGGAACATTTTTCGAAATTTTTAATTTTCTCAAAAACGGCTCTAACGATTTTGATTAAACTATCATATGTTTAAGATATTGTCATGACAAATAAAATGTATATCTCGAATTTTCTGGCAATGTCTCCAAAAGTGTTTTTCATTGTGAACGACGTTTTCATAACTGGTAAACCATAAGAGATAAACAAAAGTTTACTACACGAAAAATGTAGATCGCGTTAAAATACACAATTTATGTCATATACATTTCTTTTGTTGAGTGAACCGTTTGCGAGATATTGCTTGTTATTACCTTAAATTTTCCAATACTTATACTTTTTCTCAAATTCGTTATTCATTTTTACTTTCTCTACTACGTATAGTAAGTAGGGGAAGTATTGCATTCCACCCAAAAATTCGATACCGAAATTTCCCCGGTAATACATGTTTTGAGACCTCCTGAATCCAAAAAAAGCATTTTTGGAAACATGTCCGTGTGTGTGTCTGTGTGTGTGTGTGTGTGTGTGTCTGTGTGTCTGTGTGTGTGTGTGTGTGTGTCTGTGAACAGCATAACTCAAAAACAAACAGTCGGATAAGCACCAAACTTGGTATTTAGGTTCAGTATCTTCCAGAGATGCGACACGCAGGTTTTCAAGAAAATCCCCCCACCCCAAACTACCCTTTACATGGAAGATTTTTCGAAAATTTTAATTTTCTCAAAAATGGCTCTAACGATTTTGATGAAAATATCATATGTTTAAGATAATGTCATGAGAAATGAAATGTATATCTCGAATTTTCTGGGTATGTCTCCAAAAGAATTCTTCATTGTGAACGACTTTTGCATAACTGGTAAACCATAAGAGATAGACAAAATTTTACTACACAAAAAATGTAGATCGCGTTAAAATACACAACTTATGTCATATACATTTCTTTTGTTGAGTGAACCGTTTTCGAGATATTGCTTGTTATTTCCTTAAATTTTACAATACTTATACTTTTTCTCAAATTCGTTATTCATTTTTTATGTCCTGGACATGCAAAGAGAATGGAATGCGCCACATAGCAACCAGCGTTAAAATATTTGACTATCGCTTAAAAGCTACCATATATTACCAATAAAATTGACATCTCGATATCTCGATTAACATGAAGCATATGGAGAATAAGCGTTTGTAAGATTAGATTGTACAGGAGTAGAGGAAGTCATGTGAGTTTAACACATCAGATTTTTTTATGTCCTGGACATGCAAAGAGAATGGAATGCGCCACATAGCAACCAGCGTTAAAATATTTGACTATCGCTTAAAACTTGCCATATTCCCCTTACATCTACAAGAAAATTATCAATAAGATTGACATCTCGATATCTCGATTAACATGAAGCATATGGAGATTAAGCGTTTGTAAAAATAGTTTGTACAAGAGTAGAGAAAGTCATGTGAGTGTAAAACATCAGATTTTTTGAAACATGTCCGTGTGTGTGTCTGTGTGTCTGTCTGTCTGTGTGTAACTGTGTGTCTGTCTGTGTGTGTCTGTGAACAGCATAACTCAGAAACGAACAGTCGGATAAACACCAAACTTGGTATTTGGGTTCAGTATCTTCCAAGGATGCGACACGAAGGTTTTCAAGAAAATCCCCCCAACCCAGAGTACCCTTTATATGGACGATTTTTCGAAAATTTTAATTTTTCAAAAATGGCTTTAACGATTTTGATTAAAATATCATATGTTTAAGATATTTTTATGGCAAATAAAATGTATATCTTGAATTTTCTGGCAATGTCTCCAAAAGTATTCTTTATTGTGAACGACTTTTGCATAACTGGTAAACCATAAGAGATAGACAAGATGGTACTACACAAAAAATGTAGAAAGCGTTAAAATACACAATTTATGTCATATACATTTTTTTTGTTGAGTGAACCATTTTTGAGATATTACTTGTTATTTTCTTAAATTTTTCAATACTTATTTTCTCAAATGGGAATTTGTTATTCATTTTTTTGTGTTGGATATGCAAAGAGTATTAATCTGTGGGAAAGCGAATGGTGCTGCACCTAGCAACCAGCTATTAAGAGATATGTATGTGCTTAAAGGCTACTGTATTTCTGTATTCCCCTTACATCTACAAGAAAATTAGCAATAAGATAGGGTCTGCAAAAGTTTATCTCGATTAACATGAACTAGATGGAGAATAAGCGTTTGTATAAATAGTTTGTACAAGAGTAGAGAAAGTTATGTGAGTGTAACACATCAGATTTTTTGTGTAGTACGTTTTCCTCCGTCGCTTAGCGTTTCTGTTAAAAAGATTATACAAAACTTTTCCGAATGAGGAGAGCTTCACAAGCTATTCCCAGAAAATTCAAGATGTACATTTTATTTGTCATGTAAATATCTTTAATATATGGTATTTTAATAAAAATTGCTTGAGCCATTTTTCAGAAAATCAAAAATTCCGAAAGATTTTCCATGTGAAGGGTAATTTGGAGTGAGGGTATTTTCTTGAAAGTCTTTGTGTGCATGTTTGGAAAATACTGAACCTAAAAACCAAGTTTGGTATTTATGGACCTTTCATTTTTCAGTTATGCTGTTTACAGACACACATAATCACACAGAATGTTTTATAAAAATGCTTTTTTACCTTCTCTACTACGTATAGTAAAGCATATGTTTTGGGAAAAATGTCCGTGTGTGTGTCTGTGTGTCTGTATGTCTGTGAACAGCATAACTCAGAAACCAACAGTCGCATAAACACCAAACTTGGTATTTAGGTTCAGTATCTTCCAGAGATGCGACACGAAGGTTTTCAAGAAAATCCCCCCACCCCAGATTACCCTTTACATGGAAGATTTTTCGAAAATTTTAATTTTCTCAAAGTGGCTCTAACGATTTTGATTAAAATATCATTTAAGATATTTTCATGACGAATGAAATGTACATCTCGAATCTTCTGGGAATATCTCCAAAAGTATTCTTCATTGTGAACGACTTTTGCATAACTGGTAAACCATAAGAGATGGACAAAGTTTTAGTAAACACAAAATGTAGATCGCGTAAAAATACACAATTTATGCCATATACATTTTTTTGTTGTTGAGTGAACCATTTTCGAGATATTGCTTGTTATTCCCTTAAGTTTTCCAATACTTATACTTCTTCTCAAATGGAAATTCGTTATTCCTTTCTTTTATGTACTAGACATGCAAAGAGAATGGAATACGCCACATAGCAACCAGCCCTTAAAATATTTGACTATCGCTTAAATACTACCATATTCCCCTTGCATCTACAAGAAAATTAGCAATAAGATTAACATCTCAATATCTCGATTAACATATAGCATATGGAGAATAAGGGTTTGTAAAAATAATTTGCACAAGAATAGAGAAAGTCATATGAGTGTAACAAATCAGAAATTTTTTTTTGATTCGGGGAGCCACAAAACATCTATTTCCGGTTAATTCTCGTAGCGAATTTTTGGGTATAATCCAGTACCTTCTCTACCTACCATATACTGGTAGAGAAAGTCAAAGTCGTGAAGCTACGTTAATATTGACATGTTATTAGAGGAATGCTTTTGCTGGAAGCAAATTGCAACGGCAAACCCTTAAGCAAGTTCATTTGAGGAATTATGATTATTATTATTATTGCGCAACTGACTTGCAGGTACACCCTTTTACATCTTTTAAAGCGCGAAAAAAGCAAGAATTCTACTACAATTTCTAAGCTGTTATGTATTACCAGATCTTCCCTTTTACTTTTTCTGTGCCTACCTTCAGTAAGTAGAAGAAATATTGCATACCATCCAAAAATTCGATATGGAGATTTCACCAGAAATACACGTTTTGAGGTTCCCTGAATCCAGAAAAGGATACTTAGAAGAAAGCCTGCGCGCGCGGATGTGTGTGTGTGTGTGTGCGCGCGCGCGCCTGCGAACAGCATAACTCATAAAGAAAATGTCGGATACATATCAAACTTATAAATTAAGTTCAGCGTCTGCCAAGGATGCTGCACGAAGATTTAAAAAAAAACACCAAACTACCCTTTACATGGAAAACTTTACGTCATTTTCTAACTTTTAAAAAATGGCTCAAACGATTTTGATTGATATGTCATGTGTTTAAGATTTCTGTATGAGTAATAAAATCTATAGCTAGGATTTTCTAGGAATAGGCTGTGAAGTTCTGTTCACTTGTAATGAATGTTAACCGTAAGAGATAGACAAAACACACTACACAAAAAAATGTAGTTCTGTTAAAATACTCAATTTTTTTAGAACTGGTCGCTATATGTAAAATGTAATTCTCCTTGCATGTCAAAAGATCGTTTCTGCAAATGTTTATCTCGATTAATATGAAATAGATGGAGAATAAGAGTTTGTAAAAATAGTTTGTACAAGAATAGAGAAAGTCATGTGAGTGTAACACATCAGATTTTCTAATTTGCTTTGCACCACTAAATTCCTTGTAGAATCAGGCACTTATTAACGGTAACACTCAAAATCATGAATATTTGACATTTTCTCATTTCAGTAGCACATACTTCTAACGGTGTGATCACGTCGGTGTTTTTAATTGTTGTAACTTAACAAATGATAAAGTAAGTGTTCAAAACGGTTCGGTGCTCCGTGTTTCATATTCCACACCAGGGAACCCTTAAACACTAAGCAAGGAGCTTGCTTTTATTTAAGAATATAAATAAATGAGAATCGGGCATTCTACAGTAAGTTTCCCCTATGGCAACAAGTTTTTAATAATACCACTCAACAATATAAATAAATTGTACGATTTACTTGCTACGAGGGCGGATTGATAAGTCCATGACTTTGACGAGAGATAGCGTTCTAATCCCAGTTGTCTTGTTTGCACCCAAGTCTTACATCTATTCTGGGTATAATCGCAGAAATTCGTCGTAATTTGTTTCTTAGAACATTGTTGAGAGCGTCTAAAATAAGCAGATGTGTGTTGCTTCGTAGAAAATGGAGATAAGTGAATTTCGTGTTCTGATAAAGCACTACTTTTTTCATGGTAAGACGGTGAAGGAAACGGAAGAAAAGTTGAACAAGTATTATGGGGACTCTGCTCTATCACATGGCATGATTCACAAGTGGTTTACAGAATTTTGATGTGGCCGTTCGAGCACAAGAGATGCCGTGCGCACATGACGGCCGGTTGAGGTCACAACGGAAGAAATGGTGAACAAAGTTCACGATATTGTGTTGGAAGACCGCCGAGTGAAAATCCGTGAGACAGCCAAGACCGTAAACATCTCGAGTGAACGGGTGTATAACATTCTGCACGAATTTTTGGGTATGAGAAAGCTGTCAGCATGATAGGTGCCGCGACGCTTACAGTTGAGAACAAGCGGAATCGTGTGACCATTTCACAGGGATGTTTGAACATGTTCCAGCGCAACCCAAATGAGTTTTTGCGGCGTTATATCACGGTTGATGAAACTTGGATCAATTACTATCAACCTGAAACCAAATAGCAATCAAAGCAGTGGATTTCCTTCGGCAAACCTGCTCCAAAGAAAGCAAAAACCATTCCGTCGGCAGGAAAAATCATGGCAGCTGTCTTTTGGGATTTACAAGAGGTGATAGATATCCACTACCTGGAAAAGGATAAAACGATCGTAGGTCCATGTTATGGCGAAATGCTGGATCAGTTTTACAAGGAACTGTTAAAGAAACGACCTCATTTGGTGAAGAAAATGGTTCTCTTTCATCGGGATAATGCACCCGCACACAAGTCAGCCATTGCTATTGCAAAATTTGTGGAATTGGGCTACGAACTGCTACCTCATCCACCATATTCTCCAGATTTGGCTCCGAGTGACTTCTTCCTCTTCGCAAACTTGAAAAATTGGCTCGCTGGGAAGAAATTCACGTCCAGTGAACACATGATGGCAGAAACAACCGCATATTTTGGAGACTTCGAAAATTATATTTTGGAAGGGTTAAAAAAAATTGGAGAAACGTTGGACAACGTGTATTGAATTGAAAGTAGATTATGTTGAGAAATATAATTGATTTTTTGGAAAAAAATTGTCATTTTCTTTAAAAAGTCGCTGACTTATCAATCCGCCCTCGTATTTACGTAGCTTCCGTTTGTTGATCAAGTACACCCCAAACCTAGGATAAGCAGTAGTACAGTAAGAATGTAGTTTCTCAAGTACGCAAATTTGTGTTTTGCTTCATTATTTTTGCGCTGATACAGTTTAGTGTATACAATGGGGTGTACAACGGGGGAGGACAGCTCGTGCATTGCGATCTACGTGAGTCTATTGCGGCTACCATTCCCACAGGAGGAAAGGATGAAGTGAAGAACCACAGAAGGCTATAGGTAACACAGACGCGCGGAAGTCCGTAACAGTTCCCGGCTCAAAGATCCGTCCCACTGCTGGAGCTGCCCAGAGAGAGAGAGAGAGAGAGAGAGAGAGAGAGAGATGAACGACCCTCGAACCAGGCAGCCCTCTAGTGTCCATGGGGAATACTCTTCCCTTGGAGCAAGCATCCGCCCCATCTATCGGCAGCGCCTCACACTATGAAGCGTAGTACAGCTGAAAAATGAGAAGGAAACGGGATGTATTGGAAAGGAGGGAAAAGAAATCGTGGTAAATTATTCCCCAGCATTCGCCTACCGACCACGGAAAACTACGCAAACCCCACCATAGGTAAACCGGCAACGGGCGGTCGTCGGAAATCGAACCAGGGACCTGCCAAATGGGAACCTCTTACGTTAACGCGGGGGCAATTCGGTCGGTATGATTTAGTTTTATAAATACCTACCCCCAAAAAGTTTTTCATAGTCTAGATATAGTCTTAACTTCTGAGCTCAATATTCTTTAGCAAATTATGTTATGCTTTGGATTATAGTGTTCTAAGCTAACTCGATTTAAATTTTCCCCTTTTCAGTCTGCTGCTACTTCGAAAGCACTAGCACATCCTTTACATCTATCAAACACATTTTGTGCTGCAAGCTTATGTAAACTGCATCTGTAAGTTGCACAAGTTATTGGCTCTGTCTCCTTGCAGGAACTGCAAATCCAGTTGCAGCAATAACTTATGCATGTTATTTGTAAATGTAAACAATCAATTAACATTGATTCCCAAATTTTTACTTTCTCTACTACGTATAGTAAGTAGGGGAAGTATTGTATTCCACCCAAAAATTCATACCGAGATTTCACTGGAAATATACGTTTTAGACCCCTGAATCCAAAAAAAGCATTTTTGGAAACGTCCGTGTGTATGTGTGTCTATGTGTGTGTGTGTGTGTGTGTGTGTGTGTGTGTGTGTCTGTGAACAGCATAACTCAGAAACGAACAGTCGCATAAACACCAAACTTGGTATATAGGTGATTAAAATATCACATGTTTAAGATATCTTCATGACAAATAAAATGTATATCTCGAATTTTCTGGGAATGTCTCCAAAAGTATTCCTCATTGTGAACGACTTTTGCATAACTGGTAAACCATAAGAGATAGACAAAATTTTACTATACAAAAAATGTAGATCGCGTTAAAATACACAATTTATGTCATATAAATTTTTTGTTGTTGTTGCTGAGTGAACCATTTTCGAGATATTGCTTGTTATTTCCTTAAATTCTTCAATACTTATTTTCTCAAATGGGAATTCGTTATTCATTTTTACTTCCTCTACTACGTATAGTAAATAGGGGAAGTATTGTATTCCACCCAAAAATTCGATACCGAGATTTCACCGGAAATATATGATTGAGACCCCCTGAATTCAAAAAAGCATTTTTGGAAACATGTCCGTGTGTGTGGCTGTATGTCTGTGTGTCTGTGTGTGTGTGTGTGTGTGTGTGTGTGTGTGTGTGTGTCTGTCTGTCTGTGAACAGCATAACTCAGAAACGAACAGTCGGATAAACACCAAACTTGGTATTTAGGTTCAGTATCTTCCAGAGATGTGACACGAAGGCTTTCAAGAAGATCCCCCCACGCCAGATTACCCTTTACATGGAACATTTTTCGAAAATTTTAATTTTGTCAAAAATGGCTCTAACGATTTTGATTATAATATCATATGTTTAAGATATTTTCATGACAAATAAAATGTATATCTTGAATTTTCTGGGAATGTCTCCAAAAGTATTCTTCATTGTGAACAACTTTTGCATAACTGGTAAACCATAAGAGATAAACAAACTTTTACTACATAAAAAATGTAGATCGCGTTAAAATACACAACTTATGTCATATAATTTTTTGTTGTAGTTGAGTGAACCATTTTCGAGATATTGCTTGTTATTCCCTTAAATTTTTCAATATTTATTTTCTCAAATGGGAATTCGTTATTCATTTTTTATCTTGTATATGCAAAGAGTATTAATCTGTGGCAAAGGGAATAGTGCTGCACCTAGCAACCAGCTATTAAGAGATGTGTCTATGCTTAAAGGCTACTGTATTTCTATATTGCCCTTGCAAATACAAACCATGGGGAACATATTACGCCTTAAGCGATAGTCAAATATTTTTGGAACTGGTCAATATGTGTCAAATTTAATTCTCTTTGCATGTCAAAAGATCGTTTCTGCAAATGCTTATCTCGATTAATATGAAACAGATGGAGAGTAAGAGTTTGTACAAGAGTAGAGAAAGTCATGTGAGTGTAACACATCAGATTTTTATGAATAGTTCTTCTAAAGTACTATTTCATGAAGGTTAATCATCATTATCTTAATTATCAATTATCACGTAGCGCATTGTAGTGAATAGCTTGCACTGTGATAATGTATTTTTGCCAGTGGTTGATAAACTTTGTGATTCCCTTCTCTCGACCTCTCTGTAATCACTTTCATACATACAAAACCGTATCGTTCTCAAAATGGTGACATCCAACCAATATTTCATTGGTCCAAACAGTTGTGGCTGCTGTGTAAGAGCACAAGAGCACTTCAGCATCCTAATTATTGACACCTTGCGGATTTATTAGTTATTTTTTCTTTAAATGTTATTACACGCAACATAGATGTGATAATTTAAAATCTACAACGTTTAAATCTACCTCGTCTGTCCTCTAAACTCGATGAGATATGGCAACATAGTCATGAGTATATCTTGTGCACGATTTTATGAGCTTTTCCTCATGCGCATCTGCTAGGATGTAAATAACTTATGGGTGAAATACATACGTGTCGTGCACACTTGAAGACGTGCACTGCTCCTTACTTTCCATCTCTCAGCAACAAGTTTACGTGAATGCCATTAGGTGGTAGCACACTATTGCAGATGTTTCATTCATGCGAGAGTGTAAGGGCGTGAAGTTGGAAACCCACGTTCCTTTTTAGTTTGGCATGCTAGATGGTAGGATACTGAACATTTATACCTATTCACTCACTGTACAGAGAAATTTATATCTGATCTGAGTTACAGTTATATAGAATAGAAATGCCTAAATTTTTTAAATGGAACCTAGAATTAGGGCCAAATAAAGTCGACCCTAAAAACAGCATCACAAGTCCTCCTAACAAAACAGACTAATGGAATTTACTTTCCCCCATAATGTAAGCCACTTTTATTCAAGACATTTCTTTCTACAACGCTTAGTTTTGAAGATATTGTACAGTCTCAACTTAAATGGTCCATCCTACATATACACTATGTGATCAAAAGTATCCGGACACCCCCACAAACATACGTTTTTCATCTTAGGTGCATTGTGCTGCCACCTACTGCCTGGTACTCATTATCCGCGACCTCAGTAGTCATTAGACATCGTGAAACAGCAGAATGGGACGCTCCGTGGAACTCATGGACTTCGAACGCGGACAGGTGATTGGGTGTCACTTGTGTCAGAAGTCTGTACGCGAGCTTTCCACGCTCCTAAACATCCCTAGGTCCATTGTTACTGATATGATAGTGAAGTGGAAACGTGAAGGGCCGACCTCGTTTGTTGACTGACAGAGACCGCCGACATTTGAAGAGGGTCGTAAAGAGTAATAGGCAGACATATATCCAGACCATCACATAGGAATTCTAAACTGCATCAGGATCCACTCCAAGTGCTATGACAGGCGTGAGGTGATAAACCTTGGATTCCAAGGTCGAGCGGCCGTTTTTAAGCCACACATCACGCCTCGCTTGGTGTAAGGTGCGTCAACATTACACGATTGAACAGTGGCAAAACGTTGTGTGAGTGACGAATCACGGTACACAATGTGGCGATCCGATGGCAGGGTGTGGGTATGGCGAACGCCCGGTGAACGTCATCTGCCAGCGTGTGTAGTGCCAACAGTGAAATTCGGAGGTGGTGGTGTTATGGTGTGGTAGTGTTTTTCCTGGAGGGGGGCTAGCACCCCTTGTTGTTTTGCGTGGCACGATCACAGCGCAGACCTACATTGATGCTATTTTAAGCACCTTCTTGCTTCCCACTGTTGAAGAGCAATTCGGGGATGGCGATTGCATCTTTCAACACGACCGTGCATCTGTTCATACTGCACGGACTGTGGCGGAGTGGTTACACGACAATAACATCCCTGTAATGGACTGGCCTGCACAGAGTCCTGACTTGAATCCTATAGAACACCTTTGGCATGTTTTGGAACGCCGACTTCGTGCCAGGCCTCACCGACCTACATCGATACCTCTCCTCAGTTCCGCACTCCGTGAAGAATGGGCTGCCATTGCCCAAGAAACTTTCCAGCACCTGATTGAAAGTATGCCTGCGAGAGTGAACGCTGTCATCAAGGCTAAGGGTGGGCCAACACCATATTGACTTCCAGTATCACCGATGGAGGGCGCCACGAACTTGTACGTCATTTCAGCCAGGTGTCCGGATACTTTGATCACGTAGTGTATATAATGGATTTCTGCATGAGCTATGGTGTATTACGTTATAATACTACAGACTTCAATCATAGAGTGATAGATTCATTTGCTCGATTAAAAAATAGACACATGGATTTTCTTTATAAATATATAGTATCAGCCATGATGCAATATAGTATTCCCTGTTTAACGTGGACCTACAGTGCAATGTAACGTGTATTTATATTGATGAACGTTTGTGTGAACTATATAGAGCGGCAGGACCTTCCACAAGAAGAAGTAATGACGTTTTCCTGCTTCAGAAAATGAGACTTGGTGAGTGCTAATAAATTAGTAGTATTTATAATTGGATGACGACGGAATGCAAATGGAGAGTAGCGAAAGCTTATACATTACTTCGTTGTTGCCCTAAACTCACTACAACAATTGACAAAACAACCCTTTCTTTCGTCGTCAGACAAGTTATGACTATGACTATTATTATTGTTATGGGCTGCAGTTGTATTATTGTTCATAATCATAACCATTTTGCAGTATGTGCTATTTCGCATTTTGGGCTATCTGAATCTACTCAAGGGCCGCCACTGGACCCAAAATGTGATGGTCACAAGAGGAAAAGTCTGGGACAAAATGGAACTTTTAAAGTAATATCTATTAAATTTACTATCATAAGGTATCAATTAGACTTTTACAGAGTTGATGCATACCGCAGAAGGAATTCCAGATATTATGAAATAACAGAAGGTTTCAATAAGGTCTTTGGCAATTAAAAGCATTTCCAAATGACGCTCATTCTTGACAGTTGTGACTACTTTCGTTTTCAACGATTTCTCTTTCTCTAAACCTACTATGTGAGGTTCATATATGCTGGTAATTGAAAAGGTGGAATCCCTTTGTAGCGTGACCGAAATCTCTGCTATGTTATATCGTGCTTCATAAAAAACTTGCTTAATGGGTGCTAGGGAATGGACGGTCATAGCTCTAGGATTCTCGCTATAATACTGACCGCCTTGGAGGACTAGCAAGGATTTCGGCAAAGAGAATTTAAAATACCCCCACCAATTTTGGGGAGGAGTTCAGCGAACCTTATATGACGTGTATTTCAAACGTTTCCTCAATTTGTATTTACACCTGTTTGGTGATTATAATTATTATGCCCTTATATTGTGAAATTGTCGGCTTAGCAGTGCAAAACCTTGTTCCTGTTCTTTACGGTAATTACATTTATGGCAGCCTTTTACCTCCGCACTGCCCGGTCCCTTACTTTATTAAACATTAGCGTACCTACTACATTGCCGAAAATACCTGGTTTTAGAACACTTTCCAGTAAGTGAAACTTGATCGTAATAGGTTTTGTAAGTAGAAAATTTGCCAGTGTAGGTATATTCCGGAATCGCTTCCGGCGAGGTATGATTTTGCACAAGCAGCTATCAGAATCAATTACTGTTTAAAGATCTTCGTCATCAAATGGAATGAAAGTCGTTTCGCCATCAGGAGAGTAAAAGCACTTCCTGTGCTAACGTTTTGTTAATGTTGCAGAAACTTGTGTACGGAGCTGTACGTAACTTGCAAATTGTATGAATCATCAGGAGGAAGAACGCCCCTTCATTACAGATACTTTACTGTGGACGAATTGTATGGTAATTTTTGTTGGGTACCCCGAGGCTGATCGGCCACTTTCAATATTGTTACCGTTTAGTTGCAGTGCATAAGCGTTTATAAACATCAGCATAAAGACTTCTTGATAATGTGGCTTGCGTAAGGTAAAAGTACCCGGAAAGAATGCAGAGCTTTACTTTCGTCCCTTCATCACCATCTCATTAACCGTTTCAAAACGCCCAGTGAAACCATGGGATGTAGCACCGGCATTCCTTGAGGAGAGGTTAAGAACCCGCATTATTACCTGTAACTTGACGGATGATCCGTTTTTATAAATGTATTGTGGCTTACATCCACTCTCGACCAAGTCTCTTCATTTCAAGTAAAAAGACTTTTCTGCAAATTTTAATACGAATTCGTTGTCTTTAAATGGCAAAGATTTACCAAAAATGACATTTTTAGCTTTTGTGCAGTGTCAACAATTGAAATGTTCTCTTCAATTTGATATATATATATATTTCTTATTGTAAGCACAGTACTTATGTTAAAAATGTTACTGCATCTACCACTTTGTACCGTCAAGTCTGCACTTCACAGAAAAAGCGTAACTCTCACACCGTTTGGAGTAGTGAGGTAAACTATAGCCAAACTTAATGGGGAATATTGCTCAAATTGGTACTACTGTTACGTATACAGCTTCTGTGTTCGATACACGTGGTTTCTTTGTTTGAAAATATGTGCGAGTATGTTTTTCTCATTTTTTTTGAACAGCTTTTTCTGTGAAGTACGTTTTCTGGTATAAATAACCCGTTTTCTAAGAATTTTTGAAGATAGCTAAGTTAAATTTCAGGATGATAAAAACAATCAATAAGTTTGTTGTGGATCTCCTTTGGTGTTAATATATGCTTGATTAGGGCGTCATCCCATATCAAATATAATCGGTACACAGGAGAAGTAATAGAAATTGTAAACGGAAAAGAACTTAGACAATTTTCTGTCTTCAATGAATATAGAATAACAAATTTTGTTTTAGGAAAAAGGATATATATAAATACACCTGGACAGCTAGAGTATTAAGATCAATAATTGATTACTTCTTAGTAAATTAGTACCATGGGTCACAGACACAAGAGTATATAGAGATTTCGACGTAGGAACAGATTACTTTCCCTTAACACATAATATTAAATTAGTAGAACGATGGAGAAAACTACCCATAAGAAAAGACTATAGGGAAGAAACATTTTAAGTTTAATTACTACAGGATACATGTATAACAAAAGTGTATGATAAGTAAACTGTCCCATTATATGCTACAGAAAGAAACGAGCAATGATGTTAAAGAAGAATGGAGTAATATAAAATGGGCTTTAAAGAAAGATGCATATGAAGTACTAGGATTAAGAAGATGAAAAATATTCAATAAGACGAGAGGACTTAGAATTTTGAACAACGAAATAAAAACAGTTGAGGAAAAGAGAAAATCATATCTACAGTTCTTAAAAAAGAAAACAGAAAAAACGAAAATTATTTGCAAAGAAAAAGGAAGAGCCCATCAAGACAGCTGGGATAAATTCATTTTCAGTTTAGAACATAACTTGCATGGAAGACAGTGGAAAACCTATAAAATAATTAAACGTCTAAATAAATCTGAAAAGGAAGCAGCATACATATCCATATCAATATCAGAAGAACAATATATAGAAAAGTTTAGAAAATTGTGATACAACAAGGACGCAAAGGAAGACTAACCTAGTCAGGAAAACTTAAATGTAGATAAGCACCAGATGGAAGAATTAAAAGAATCGCTTAAATCAATGAACAATAGAAAAGCTATTGGCCCAGATGGGATAAATTCGGAATTAATTCAGTATGCAGATACACTTTCCAAACTAAGATTCCTGCATTTCGTTAACATGTCTCGAGAAAACAATGTATACCAGTTGCATAGAGACAAGGATTAGTCAAAGCTATACACAAGGAAAGGATATCGAATCCAAACATCAAACTATCGAGTTATTACACTCCTAAATAATGGATACAATATATGCTAAAATAACAACAAAAAGAATACAAAAAATTGTCGAATATTCGTTATCAGAAGAACAACATGGGTTCCGCAAAGGAAGATTCTGTACTGATGGTGTTTTTTGTCCTCAACCAGAAAATAGATAAAAGAGAGACTCATTGAATATTTATAGACTTAGAAAAAGCATTCAACAGAGTAAATAGAGAAACCCTATAGAAATTTCTAGAAAATAAAGGCCTCCCTATCCAGTAAATAGCAACTGTTAAGAGCGTATATTATGAAATCAATATTTGTATTGACCCTCAAATGACCAGCAATAATAAAAGGTATTTTAAATAAGCCAAGGAGTTAGACAAGGGTGCTAACTTTCTCCCATATTATTTAATATCATTTAGACGTCATTCTAATAGAATAGGTGTTTTTCCTGTCCGCATCCTCGGCGCTCGTTGCGGTCTGCCGCTATCATAGAAAGGCGCGGATGAAACCATACATTTTTAAAACTACTTTTACAGGCTTTACTTATCAACTTATGAAAGGAAATACTGAAACTGGCCACCGTCGTTGTCCATACATTTTTGGTACCTCTTTAGTCTTTTGGCTCACTCTGTAGATAACCAAATTTCTGAATTCGGTTAGGTGCAAAATTAACAATGGTTTTACTGTTTCCCATTTATTTGTATGTATGCATAAGGCACATTTTTACATTGTCCCTTTTAATCACATTGAATGTAACATATACTAACTATCGGAACGGCACATTTATTCCGCGGAGAATTAAATTGTATTTTAATATAATCATCACTTCGCTTCAGCACTTAAAATGCGTAATTCTTGCTTTGTCTCGCCTATCACGTATCTAGTCACCTAACTTTCCCTCCCCGCGATCAATCTAGGTCTTGACTAAAGCATGAAATTATCGATTTTAAAGTAATTTTAATCTCCTTTTGAAAACGATTATGGCTAACGTTAGACCGGGAGATGAATTAATGATATGTATATTTTATGGCGAGTAGCATTGGGAATTAAGGCACTATACAATATTGGAAAACGTGTTCAAACTCGCTTTGGTTCACCATGAATGTTCGGAGAGAGCGTCCTATAGTACCGCCCCTAGGCGGTAATTCCATTATGGGCAATAAAGATTAATATTAATCCAGTGTAAAATATGGGTGAAAAGGTGTATCAGTTAAACTTTGGAAACATCATCTTGTACAGAAAGCTGCCAGCGATATTAGAACTTAAACGAGGCAAGTAACATCTGACACAGATGGCTCCTCGGTAACGTGTGAGGCTCTCTTTTCGAGAGATGCCGGGCTCGATGCTCCTCGGCCCGGTCACTCTGACCATGTTTGTGCTAATTTTCCTAGAACTGTAGGCAAATGCTGAGGTAGTTCTCCTTCTACAATGAATTTCTTGTCCCCTCATCATTTTCTTTGAGGGTTGTAGGACCAAGTTATGCTGGTTGGTGTGTTGCGGCTGGACGGTGGAGTTTCCGTTTGTAAATATTTCTTCCTGGCGCTTGGCGGGATGCTGGGGTCACCTTTCTTCCTGGATGTTTCATTTATTCCCTCCAGGTTGCGGATGGCTAAGGTAGGCTAGGACTTGAAGGGTGGTTTAGCTTCACGTATGAAAAGCCAATTTGAAATAGTTTATTTTATTGTTGTTCCACTTTTGGGGAGCCAAAGCTTGATGAAGTAACTGCTCCACGTATGGTACAAAGTTTCCGGTGGCCTTCGCCCCAATGATCACTTTCCGGTGCCCTTCGCCCCAAGTTTAGGAATCAACTTTGTATTTTAATGTTTCTTTAAATATTATATATATTTATTTTTGCCTCGGCTGCGTCAGTAGTAATTTGTAGAAACATGTGTCTCTTTGCGGGGGGTGATACTAAAGAATGTAGGCTTACACAAATTATAATTTTTACTTCACTCCTTTTATTAATCCTTCACACGATTAAATAATACTTCACTTATATAGAGAGCTGTGAGATTATTTATTAATTACTTGCAGTTTTTAACGCGTAAACTTTATAATATTCTCGCCGTAATGAATTTTATGTCTCACACTGGTTACGTATTTAACTGCTCAGGAACGCTGTCTACTAGCAACTCACTTCTACCGCCTGAATTTGCAAATTTTTCAAGTCTCTCATTGGCTAAACCTATTCCAATAGAATACTTTTATTTAACTTTTAGCCTTTGTAGTTGTTGATTGGCTATTTATAAACTGCTTTTAAAATATTACTGATTGTTCCAAGAATTACTAGTAGCATTATTAAACTTTCCAATTCACTATTACTTCAGGGTTACCTCATTGTTAGCAACTTTCGGCCTCTATTATCACAGCTCCTATATTGTTAAATTACCTAATACATTCACATAACATTATTAAACACGTACATAATAATATAAACATAATACAATGACTGTTACATACGTTTTATATGTTATTTATACACATATTGCCCTAAGGCTGGCTATTATATTTTATATTATATAACTGGACTGAAATAATTAAAGTGTTAATAATACTGCCTCTGACTTCAAGATTGGTGTCTTGTTGGAAACATTAGAGACCTCGTCCTTGCTAGGGCACATCGTCGTACGGATCTGGTCGCCCTTCTAGTCTTCCCTTCATCCCTCTCTCCTAGGAGATACGTTGGAAGCACAAAGGGCCCACTATAGCCTACGTGAGGTGCTGTTCTCCCGTTACTGGAGGTCTTTTTGTCGGGCTATTTCTAATTCCTTATATAAGCGTATGGTCTTAAGTCCTGAGGAAACTATTCAAATGAGCGAATCAGATCGACGCGGCCGAGTCAGTACCATCCGTCGGGGTCCGCGAAGTCTGTAACAGTGAAATGGTAGGGCAGGCTAACACACACCATAGGCATTATCTGAAATTTTAATATCTATAAGTGTAATTGGAAAGAGGTGTCAGATTTGAAAAGCAGAAGATTACAGACCTGAACTACGGATGTTCGCAGTACTATCGTGATGTTACTCTCAAACAAGCCCAGATATTTTCCATTTGACTTAACACATACCTCTGTGTACCTTTCAGGTGATGTCAGTTACGTTTACTCTGAGATGTCGTACCTTAAAGGTCACTTGCAATGCTGAAAGTGCTTTTCATTTCCGGGCTTCATTACTCTGCTAGGATAAGCCAAAGATTCATGGTACTCGTCTCGGCTATGAGCTTGCTTTCAATTCTTATTCAAATTTTCAAACTTCATTGGGGTTGTGTACACTCCGCAAGTGTGAAAGAATATACTGTGGTTTCTTCAGATATCATATAACTGACCAAATTTTAAAATCTGGGATAAGCTCGTAAAATATTTGCAGGTGGCATAAGCTTTCATGTAGCAAATCACTATTATTATGTTGTCATTATCGCTATTATTATGTTGATCGCCCTGAAGTCACCTATTTCCTGTATACACCTTATTGTGCAGTAACCATAGTGCGGAACAAGCCTAGAAAGATGGCGAGTTTTACACGAAGCAGAAAACATACTCTAAAAAAGCCCGCCCCTTAACTCCATGCAGGCATGTGTTTATGGTCTCTCTAGTAAACGTATAGTAAGATAAAGCTATAAAAATAAATTGAAGTAATATTAACCAAAACGCAATTATGAAACGAACCCGTAGCTTCGCTGGCATTATTGCACTACACTTGTTTAGCTTTATGTTGAAGTGCATCAAACAAACCTAAGCACGCACCGTCAGGGCTGTTGATTGCGCGCGAAGAAATAGTTCGCGTGTGTATGCCTTCCCTATTAGGTGAAATGTTAGCACAATATTAACACATTATAAGAGTATGAATTGGGGTTGGAGAAAAATGTCATTACTAGAAAATAACTATGCTTAGCGTTATTCTCTGCACGAGTCGTCTGTTTTGCTGCTATATGGCCAACGTTATACTTAGTGATGGGACAACCGAATGCTTTACAAGTTTACACTATCCATTGTTAAACGATAGTTTCCTATAATAACCGAATGTTTTCATTGGTTTGGCATTCGTATAAACATGTTAAACTATAGTCGTAGCAATGGAAAAAAAATTAAAAAAACAAATGTTTTCCATTAGATAGTCGTCCGTCTACTAGATGTACGGTTTGTTCGGTTCTGCGTTGCATTAAAATTATATTCCCAGCACAGATGTAATGTTGTTAATGTGGTCCGAAAATGGAATTGTGACCGTAAAGGTGTAATTGTTTAGTAATCAACGAAGATATGTACATTTACAATTATTATTTGCCCTAGTTATTCATAATGTATATTGTGAAACATGATTGTGCTGCGTTATGTTCGGTGAAATGTAATTATAATTTTCGAAATTGCACGGCGTGCTGAAGCATAATAGTTTTTATTTGAATGTATGAATAAATAAATAAATGGATGTAAAATTTAAACATCTTATTCAATTTTTGTAACTTTTGTAACTTGCAGCCTCTTGCTGCTTTTTAACCAAGGTTATAATAAATGAATTACAAGATTCAATACGAATTATTTTCAATATTCATAGTGCAGCCAAATAAGAAGAATTCAATAATAAACGGTGCAATGCTAGAGGAATTTTTAATTTTACTTATTTATTATAATTTTTTTAATTGATCCCAAGAATAGTCAAGTAAATGACATTAGAAGGAAAGCACAGATTCATTCATGCACAGTTCCGCGTATTTTGTATTTTGAACAGTAGCATAGCGTCAATACACCAAAATTATCAAAACAACATTTCTGTGTTTACACGCAGTATTGCATCAGTTCTGACATTTATTCTAAACACTTCTATAACTATACTTTGAGTTCAAACTAAATAATTAATTTATGAATGTTGCTTCTAGCACAAATCCAACTCTTGTATAATTTAACCTCTAAAATTAGAACCTAAATTAATTAACCATTTTTATTTTACATCATTTATTTATTTTCATTTTGCTATCTAACTTATGCAGTGATGTTGATTTTATTAGGTGAGATTCATTTTGAAAATGTAATTAAAAAAGGAGGAAAAGTAAATACTTATGAACAAGTTAGTATTATTATTATAATTCCCACCGAAGTAAACGACATTACGGC
This sequence comes from Deroplatys truncata, assembly GCA_030765065.1. Taxonomy (NCBI): domain Eukaryota; kingdom Metazoa; phylum Arthropoda; class Insecta; order Mantodea; family Mantidae; genus Deroplatys; species Deroplatys truncata. The sequence continues at coordinate 216,787,389 of CM060978.1, forward strand.
ATAAGACAAGTTAAGCAATTTCCTATTCTTAATTTCCTCCTCCCTTGATTTTTAAGTTAATATATTTGCTCATTCCTTCATAGCTCTAATTGCATGATTAGTGGTGAATTAGCATATGCACGACAGGTTGTGATGGATCAGAGGGGTGGAGTTATTGGTTTGAAACATCAGACGGCAGCATATCTGTATAATGGCGAATATAGGGCTGGGTAAATGCACAGTCAGCTTTAAGGAAGCTGGAGTCGAAAAACCTGACAACAATGTGAACTCGGCTGGCTTGGCTGGCTTCGTTTCCTACTCCCTAGTGAGATCGATGCACGTGATACTTGTGGGATCCTTAATTGAAAATTGAATAACAAAAAGTTATTGTGGATAAATAAAACAGCCAGTGGTAATAATCACCTACAATACAAAGCTTTCAATGGTAAGTGTAGCACATACCTATAATGTATAGGTAATTATGTATAAAGGGGAAAATCTGCCCATGTGCTGCTAATACTTTTAGGTTAATTCCAACGATGAGTGGTTAGATAATTTCGATTTTACTATTTCAGTTTTATTTATGCTGAAATAAAAAATGTGGTTTTTATTTTATTCATTTTTTATGCCTGATAAATGCTCTGTACCAGGCTGTAACAGTAATTAAGATTCCGAGAAAAGCAGCTACGTAACTGTGTTCAATTTTCCTGCTGATCCTGAAATACACAGTGCGTGGGTCAAACGGATTCTGAGAAGGGACTGGAATCCAACGAAGAGATCTGTAGTATGCATAAAGCATTTTTAAACCGAAGATGTAGTTATCTACGGTGTTTATCATGATTCAGAAGGTAACGAGAAACAATTCCCACGTGCCCGACCAAAACTACGACCTGGAGCAATACCGTGGACTTTTCCTAACCTCCCCACTTATTTAAGCAGCCCAAGAAATGAAGTAACACGAAGAGATCCTAGTGAAAGGAGAAAAGAAGAAGAAGAATGAAGCATGGTTGACCGAAGATGTTTTTACAGGTTTCTCCGATTTACATAATAACTTTCTTCAGAAGCTTTCAGAGGTGAATAGATGGAATTATCTGATGTTGAGGGATGTGGTATGTTTTTATCAGTTGTCTGTGGAGGATATTCCTAAAATTGCAGCAAGTGCAAAAGTGAATTCTGATATGGAAATTCAAGTGTGTACAGGCTCAGCTATTGTGAGTGCCGGTGATTTGAAATGGATTTTGCCCGGAAATCTCAAAGTTACAAGGTGGTCACAGTTAGAAAATATCCTAATAAGGTATGAAATAAATGACAGTAAAAATAATGTAGAGGTTAGTAATATTGAAACTTTGGAAAAACTTAGAGAAAGCATTAGCTCTCTGGAAAATTCAGGATTAGGTGAAAGAGAAAATCATTTTCAGTTAGATTTCTTAGCGAAACTTTTGTGTGCCATGAAAAAAACTCTGTAAATATGATGCTCCGCGCCCTTATGACTTTTAACAGTCCCACGCAGCATATGATGCTATAAGAACCAATAGGCTTCTGTGTTTAGCTCATTCAAAACAATTGCAAAAGCTTATTTCTTCTTTTGGTGTCACACCAAGTAGCGATTCAAATAATCTGTATTTTCTAAAAACTTTGGCTAGCAGGTTATCTGAAAGGGAAAAGCTGGCAAATCTTCAATTGGACGAGATTTATATAAACCCAAGTTTTCAGTACAAAGGGGGAGTAGTTACTGGTTTGGCAAAAAAAAACTCGTCATGTAACGATGCAGCGAAGACAGTACGAGTTTCCCTTCTGCCTGCAGTATTCGGTAGTATGAAGGAAATGGTCACTCTGTATCCAGTTAAGAATATTTCTGGTCAGCAGCTGTATGAGAAAACTCTGTCAGTGTTAGATTTGGTGTTTTCATGTAATTTAAGAGTTACCACAAACATATTTGATGGCAATTCTGTAAACAGAAGCTTATATCTTAAACTCACTGCTGAATCAAATAGCAAACTATACTTCAATTTCCATACAACTAGTGGTAATGTTTGCAAGATTTTTGTCCTTTTTGATACAGTTCCCTTGTTTAAGAACGTGAGAAATAATTGGCTAAATTTACGTGACAGTGATGAAACCTTTTGTTACCCTTATTTGATCTTGAATCTGGCAAAGTGTTGGAGGCCAAGTTTGTTGATTTGAGAAAGTTTTATAAATCTGATAGCAGCTCTTCACCGCTAGTTAAAGCGGCTCCAAAATTGAACTACAAAACAGTTTACTCAAACAGCATGGAACGACAAAAAGTAAATTTGGTAGTAAATGCTTTTCTTGAAAACACAGTGACTGCTTTGACATGTTTTGAGGCTAAGAGTGCGGGCACCAGAGAGTTTTTGAAAATCATTAGCAATTGGTGGAAAATTGTAAATGTCAGGCATTCAGTAGATGGAATTGTGAATAATGATTCAAGGGTGCAGTATCTAAGGAGATCATCTTCGCTCACAACAGAAACGCACAAACCACTGTCCCATAGCTCTAAGGCACTCGTTGAATTAACAAGCTTTTGTCATATGCATTTTGAAAGTCAGTACACATTGACTGCAAGGTTTCAAAACGATGATCTTGGGGGCAGTTTTGGATGTGTCATTTACACAAGTAATGGAATCAGAAAAACAGATCAGAGTAAAGGGTTTGCTAGGATTACATTCTTCTCGCTATGGTAACGTAAATTTTTGTCCTCAAATTTTGAATGAACTATTTTAACCTGCAGTTACTGGTGATAAACGAGATATTTATGAATTTGTTGGAAATAATGAATTTGAAGAACTCTGTCTTCATACCAAAGAGCGTAGTGATTTGGTAAGTAATGCTACAGCTTTTGTATATGTAGCTGGTTATGTGGCACATAAGGCTGAAATATTGTTATCCTGCGGTCATTGCACTGAAGTTGTAAAATCCAGCAGATAGACAGCATATACTTTGACATTCTTAGCAGAGGAGGCTTAACAGCTCCATCATCAACTGCGTTAAGGCTTTGCCGTTTAGCTTGGAGTATAATGTCAACTTTCTAAACAGAAGAGTTTGAAAATATTACACAGAATTATTACACTTAGAAATAACCTGGATTGGATTAATTCAAAAACAAGAACAGATTCGGCAGTGATTCCGGTTTTATACTATGTAGAGCTAGTACCCGTATGAAAAGTACATGCTTATTAATGATTTTTCACACAAAAATAAATCTTGACCTGGAAGGATTTGAAGTCGAGGTCTACAGCGCTGTATGTCACCGCTTAACCATCCGAGCTATCCAGACGTATATAATGCGATCTGATCAGTTACTGGAATTCAAGCGAACAAAGTAACTGATTCTTGCCAATACATTATGTATATCATACAATTTTGAACTTGATTGTTAATATAATTTGTCGTTACATAGCCACTAAAGGCAACAAAATGTAGCATAAGTCCATAAGACATTTTGCAGCATTACCTATATTTTGAGGTGGACTCTCAAATAGTCATAAAAAGCAAATAGTCATAATAAATGCCGCTAGATCGCAGGATGCACAAATGGCAGCTCGAGGTAGCTCGAAACTACTCGAGAAGTGACGTCATCGTTTCAAATTGCTCGAGCTGAGCTGAAAACACACTCACGAACTATAGTCGGCGCCAATCAAGAAGGTGATTGACAGTTACTAACCACGTGGCGGAAAGCTTTAAATGAATGGGAGGGGATGGATACGTCATAGATACGTCATAGCGGTCGTCATAGCGACGATTAGAATGACCAATTAGAGCTAAGACATTTCCTTAGCAACGATAGAAGCAAAGCAATGTTGCCGATATTGTAACACTGATTAAGATGACGTGCCTGGCGAGCGACCGTTGCAGTAACATGGACTACACGTCTTATCTGCTGTCGCTGCAGTTATAAGCGATGCTTCTTTTAGCCACCGCTTAATGTATTTACAACAGTTTAGAGATTGCCTGTGTACTCACAAGTTGCAACCCCATCGCCTTCGTACACATAATTCTAAAGCGCTCTCCACGTGGTCGCAATAAGCGGCAACGTCGCCTCTCTCTCTCTCTCTCTCTCTCTCTCTCTCTCTCTCTCTCTCTCTCTCAGCGAAATGTCAATCACTTTCTTGTTTGGCAGCGAGTATAAAATTACGCTCGTGGGATATTGTGTATACTAGTTGGCAGGGTCCTCCAATCATATTGGTTAGGTAAACCGAAAGAAGTTACTATCGTTTTGAAGCAGGGCAAGGATATTCGGTAAAGCGAATAGAACACCGAATACTGACGGAAACTACCGAATAATTTAGTTCTTTGCGGCTATTGAATAATTCGATAGTTTTCATTCCTATTGACCAATAGTAGTTACACTCAAATCAGTCCATTGTCAGTGTTAAGTGTATGAGAACGAGCGTGGTGCTTATGCAATAGCAAAACTATAAAAGGCAAACTTTTAAACAGTTGGGAGAAAACAATTCTTCCTAACGTGTTAGCAAGCTTTTGTGAGAAGTATTGTATAGATGACACTCAAAATTCACAGATGCGTCTAAGACGAATGTACCAGGTGAGTCAGTTGCGCCAATTTATTTTTGAATTTATGCAACGTGCTAAGCGACATATGTGACTTACGGCTTTCTTGAATGCCTTCTAATGGCTAATTTGCCTAACACTTTATAGAGGACGGATACATAACTCAGTGCATAAGTGTTTTACGGGACAGAATGCAATCGCTATGATGTCGATGCAAAAACATCCTACCCTGACACTGAGAGTTGCAGTAGCAATTTTAGCCAACTTTACAAACCTTTATTCTTTAGCATACATCCGTGCACACCTTTGAAAACGCCCCTGAAGGAACACCCTATCACATGCATCGGTTGATAAAACCATTTGAAAACAAAATGGCAGATCTACGCAGTGCGACCAATTGGATTTAAGCCCTTAGTCAATGTACAGCCTTGTCAAAAAAATGCTAAGTGTTAGGTAGATAATTTCTCTTATTCCACAAACTATGGCGTATTTCAGATCATACAGTAATTGTAATGACTGATGATGTTTATTTGTTTGAATTAAAACTACTACCAAACCGAGCTCAAAACACTGTATGAAGCTGCAAAAAGTGTGTAAAGATTCGAGGTGGGGTCTAGTTCTGCGATTACTAATTCGTATAGGAACCTGACCTCGAAAGGTAGCGTTGGCCGAATGGTATTATCATGGTTGCTTTAACACTGTACCGCTTTAATTTGTATTCAAATTCTTCGGATGAATTTCAAAGTTTTTATTTCCTTTTGTTTTATCTCTTTGGGCCTATAATTTGATATTATGATATAAATAACAGTTTTAATAACATTATAAGTGTGTACAAAATAGAATAATCGTCATGTTTTCCACCGCAAAGAAGAACGCAAAGCCCAAACATTATACGGGCACTCATACGTGAAGAATGCTGGCATATTACACCGCGCATGTTACAGCACGAAGGTCTCTCCGGCAACGTACACAAAAGTGCATTGATTAAGGGGGTCGTCATTTTGAACATTTACTCCCTTGTTGAAATCCACGCTCTTTAACAATTTATTATTCTGTATACCCGTGAACTTAGCACATTTACAACTCCTTTGCCAATAGAAGAAGTTAAACATAAGGTTTAAACATGCAATAAAAACCGTTATATTTAATATCGTCGATATGCGCCCAAGAGAATGAAAGCTAACTACGTAACACGGTTTACAACACCAGATACGGTACAGATTATTAGCATAAATATGATACACAATTATCTGATTGTAATTCTTAGTCTTTGGCTCACAGGAGAGCCAGTAACAAAAATAAATACATTAGTACACTAAAATACAGAAAATAAACACAAGGAGAAAAAAAACCAAAACAATTTTATGTTTGTATCAGATTCGAACCTCCGAAGCTAACCTTTACTTCACCACATTCCGGCAGCTAAACCACTCGGCCAGAACCCACGTAATTCAACCCCCTCTTCGAAAAAACGTTTCTCTACCTTCTTGCAAGCATTATATCCATGAAACGCTGTCTTTTTTTAAGCCTTTCGCAGCCCTTTGGTTCTGATTCAGGCCTTTAATCATTAATGGGGAATGCGTATAGTATCGAATAGGAGGGCAGAGCCACAATAACAGTTTGTTTGCTAAAAGGTTCAATGTTTTCATATTAGACTATAAACTACGAGTGGTACAGATACGAATACCCAGGGGCAGCTGACTCACCTGGTATATAGTACAATAGTACAAGAAAACAACGCACTACGCTGGAGTGGAGCCCCTTCCAGAATCTGATTAATGAAAGCACGTAATGAGTTTTATGTTAAAAGGTTTTGCATCATCCTAGGTGTTTAAATGATAACCATAACAATAATAATAGCACAACTTCTACCATCTGTTTGCCAGACCAACGCAAGTGCGTGGCACAGCGATGCATTACTTCACAGTAACAGTAAACACCCTCTTTCGCGCCTTCATTCTCCCGTTCTCTCTCCTTCTTCTCCTTCCGTCTCCCTCCCACTGTCACTTTTCTCCCACTGTCACTTTTTCCCTCCCTTTTGTTTCTTCATCTCTCTCCGTGCAGCGTGGTGTCAGTTGATGTTTTGAAAACCACTAATAAAATTGCTTTGTCTATGGTGTAAATAAAAATTAAACATAAACGAAAGGTTGATAGCACAGCAAATGTTTCTGTTCTTTATAGTTCTTATGCAACCCGAACATGACAGATTCCTGGTAACAAAGAATGACAAGGTTCAGAATTATGTACTTGAGTAATAGTAACAAAACAATTCATCCTCTCGAAAGTTTGTAAATAACTGAACTTGCCAGAAACATTATACTTACAAAACTTTGCTACGTAACCTCACAAATTTGTGTAATAACCGAGATATTTCTATTTTCGATCCTTACAATTGTAATCCCCACCCATTTTAGGGGAAATAAGTAGGACTGGGTGATGTAGTTTGATGAGTCCCAACTTCCTGTGCTCAAGTTTACGGGTTCGACTCAGCCTAGGACATTTAATGTGCTATCCAAAAAATATGATGTGTTACACTCACATGACTTTCTCTACTCTTGTACAAACTATATTTACAAACGCTTATTCTCCGTATGCTTCATGTTAATCGAGATGTCAGTCTTATTGCTAATTTTCTTGTAGATGCAAGGGGAATTGGTAGGCTTTTAGCGATAGTCAAATATTTAAGAGCTGGTTGCTATGTGGCGCATTCCATTCTTTTTGTATGTCCAGGACATAGAAAAATGAATAACGAATTCCCATTTGAGAAAAAGTATAAGTATTGGAAAATTTGAGGGAATAACAAGCAATATCTCGAAAATGGTTCACTCAATAAAAAAATGTATATGACATAAATTTTGTATTTTAACGCGATCTACATTTTTTGTGCAGTAAAATTTTGCCTATCTCTTATGGTTTACCAGTTATGCAAAAGTCGTTCACAATGAAGAACACTTTTGGAGACATTCCCAGAAAATTCAAGATTTACATTTTATTTGTCATGAAAGTGTCTTAAATATATGATATTTTAATCAAAATTGTTAGAGCCATTTCTGAGAACGTTAAAATTTTCGAACCATCATTTTTTATTTTGTTTCCTTATTCCTCATCACAAAATAAACAGCTTTTTATAAACCATTTCTAATGATAAAAAACATATAAAACATAGGTTCCCATTTAAAAAAAATCTGATGTGTTACACTCACATGACTTTCTCTACTCTTGTACAATCTATTGTTACAAACGCCTATTCTCCATATACTTCATGTTAATCGAGATATCGAGATGGCAATCTTATTGGTAATTTTCTTGTAGGTGCAAGGGGAATATGGTAGGTTTTAAGCGATAGTCAAATATTTTATCGCTGGTTGCTATGTGGCGCATTCCATTCTCTTTGCATGTCCAGGACATAAAAAAATGAATAACGAATTTGAGAAAAAGTATAAGTATTGGAAAATTTAAGGAAATAACAAGCAATATCTCGAAAACGGTTCACTCAACAAAAGAAATGTATATGACATAAGTTGTGTATTTTAACGCGATCTACATTTTTTGTGTAGTAAAATTTTGTCTATCTCTTATGGTTTACCAGTTATGCAAAAGTCGTTCACAATGAAGAATACTTTTGGAGACATTCCCAAAAAATTCGAGATATACATTTCATTTGTCATGACATTATCTTAAACATATCATATTTTCATTAAAATCGTTAGAGCCATTTTTGAGAAAATTAAAATTTTCGAAAAATTTTCCATGTAAAGGGTAGTCTGGGGTGGGGGGATTTTCTTGAAAACCTTCGTGTCGCATCTCTGGAAGATACTGAACCTAAATACCAAGTTTAGTGCTTATCCGACTGTTCGTTTTTGAGTTATGCTGTTCACAGACACACAGACACACAGACACACACACACACACAGACACACACACGGACATGTTTCCAAAAATGCTTTTTTTGGATTCAGGAGGTCTCAAAACATGTATTTCCGGTGAAATCTCGGTATCGAATTTTTGGGTGCAATGCAATACTTCCCCTACTTACTATACGTAGTAGAGAAAGTAATAATTAAATTGACTCTAAAATGACCATCGTAACGTCCTCCAAACAAAGCACGACTAATGGCATTTACCCTCCCCCACAATATCAAGTAACGTTTATTAAAGGCATTTAGTTTTACAACGCTTAGTGTTGGAGATATTGTACAGTCTCTACTTAAATGTTTCACCCTGTATGTATGATACAACAGAATGTTAGATATAAGGGGTAGAAAAATAATAAGCAACACCAGGAAGTAGTAACACATTGTATAAGTTGTATGTAAAGTGTAAAGAAGACAATAAATCATGCAAACCTATTCTAAAATTTTTTAATACACATTTTATTTCTGTTACTTCTGTTGCTACATCCTTAACCTGATCTGCGATTTCTTCAAAGCTTCTGGCCAGTTCTCCTATTTTGCCTTTCTGCTTTTTCATGTCTATTTCTACTTTCCTCTAATTCTTTTATAGCAATTTTCCTAGCCTGCTACATTTATTTGTTTGCTATTTCCCTTTCTGTTTCAATTTCTTTGGTACTTCCTCCCTTAATTTCCTTCTTTCTGTCTCTAATTTCTCACTGGCTTGTTTAGAAATTTTCTTTTCAGAGTTTGTATTTCTTGGCTAGTTTCTTTCCTAACATTTTCTGTTTCTCCCCTAACCTGTTCTCTGTTTTATTTTATTTCACCTCTAACAAGCTTATTTCCCCTCTAATTTCATCCTTAAATGCTTTTAATGCATGCTGCTGCTTTTCTAGGTTCTTTCTCTAACTTCTATCCAGTATTTTCTAATTTCTGATTATTACTCTCCATCTTTTTCTCTGATCTCTGTTGAGTATTTTCTAATTTCTCTCCTACCTTTTCCTCTAATTTCTTTCCTTATTTCTGCCATTTTCTTCTATTCCTGTTACTCTATTTTGTACAATTTCTTCTCTACTACTACTACTACTACTACTACTACTACTACTACTACTACTACTACTACTACTACTACTACTACTATTAACACTACTACTACTACTACTACTACTACTACTACTACTTTCTCCCTCTTGAACTCCCATTGTTTCTACTAAATTATGTTTACCTAACATTCTTCCAATTCTTAATCGCATCTACATTAGTAAACTCTAATAAATATTGTACACCAAGTACCCTGTTTGCTGCTGTAATTGTTTTTCTTGATCGCCTCGCCGGAGCTATCGCTGTTGTAGATCGTCTTCCTTCCTTCTCGGGCTGTTGTTTGCTGGATTTGAGTTCCAGTGTGGCCTCCTCATTTTCTGATGGTCCTCACTTCGAAGTCCCGCGATGGTGTACCATTTTTGAAGCCGTTCGTGCGTGCGACAATTTTGAAGCCGTAGGCTTTGCTACAGATTTTAATGCTGCCTTCTCAAAGTTGCATCAATTAGGATAACGATTAATGTTACCTACTTTGTTGTTGAGTTATACGATGTCGTCATCTCCCAGCTCGTTCTGCGTTTCTGGTCCGCCAGCTGCTTCAGTGGTATAGCTATGAGTTCTTTGTCTCAGGGTATAGTGAATGTAGTGCAAAAGGATAACACCAGTTTGATTAACTGATAAATTTTAATGTTGACTCATATGTTCTGTTTGAAAAGAGTCACCGACTATTGAATTAAAGAATAAAATTATTTCAATAATGATGATGATGATGATGAAACGAAGCGTTAGTTGCCCTAAGTCGCAGAAATTATACTCGAAAAGATCCCTCGTAATAGCCAATGAATATTTCTAATTTACGGCGTCGCTTGGCGCTACACAACTTAAAAAATCACTCGAGAAACTCACATGGTTTAATAAATAAATCTGATTTAGAATGCACGCTCTTTTCTTAAGATAAGCTCCGCCTACCTGTCACTACGCCTACCAACATTGCTACATACGCGGTCCAATCTTAAAAGTCTACGTTATGCATATTTGACACTGTTTCTATGCAGTGCCTCGCTCGAAACTCAGAATTTCATTCCTTCTCTAATATCCAGTACTCCTCTGAATACATAACTTTTCAAACGTACTGAACTCAAGCCTAACCTTATTCTAGGAATCTATATGCTAATGCGTTCTCTACTCGGCTGTTACTAATGAATTTACTTAACATTCCTCGCTAATTACCTTTTTCTCCGGACAAACCTTTCAACTCAGGCTTATTACATCATACATTGAATTTAATATAAGGAAATTATTTATTGCAATTATTTATCTTATTGTCGTTTCTTTATTTATTTAGTTATATCTTCCTATCTATAATTACGGTATCACAATTTATATTCAGTGGCAAATAATCATACCCAGCTATGTAAACGAATGAGAGACTTAAGGTTTAACTAGTATATCTAGCATAAGCTCATCTGTAAAAGCTCAGTATACAGATTTGTTTCACAATAAGTGAGAAATACATTAGTGGTAAAAGCATATTCTCTAGCTGTTATATGAAACAAATATTAATGTTTAGAGCAATAAAACAAAATTATCTTATTACCCTAGGAGTTGCATAAAACATATTCTAGTAAGTAGAGGATGTATTATATTTCCAAAAATTCAATGTCGTGATTTCATTCGAAATGCACGTTTTGAGACTCCCTGAATCCATTAAATGAATTTTGGAAAAAAGTTCGCGCGCGCGTGTGTGTCTATGAACATCATGATTCATATACGAAAAGTTGGTTATATACCAATCTTGGTATTTAAGTTTAACATCTTCCAATGATGAGACATGAAGATTTCAAAGGAATTATCTGAAGCCCAAACTACCGTTTACGTGAACAAATGTTTATTATTTTTTATTTTCCTAAAGATGACCCTAATGGTTTTGATTAAAATGCCATATGTTTAAGATACTTGCAATACAACATAGGTAATACATTTTATAGGAATAGCCTGTGAAGTACTCTTCATTAAAAATTAATTTTTATGATTCGTAAATTGGGTATCTTTATTTACCACTGGATGAGAAACGCATAGGTTCCTTCGGAAGGGAAGTAAAGCTGGTGGTCCCGTGTCGTAAATTTACGGCACATAAAAGAATCTAAAGCCTGATAAACAGGCCTCTGAGCAAAATTACCAGTCTTTTAAGCCCAGCATAGAATGGGACGCTAAGGACCACAGCAATTAAAGAGCGTCCATAAATAAAACTCAATTTAATTTAATTTTTTTACCGAATGTGAACCGATATGTATTTTAATGTCAATGATAAAGACATATTGAAAGAGAAAGAACTTCCCTGACGAGATCCCTAAAGGAGCCAAGGATTAAAAGTATTTGCTTCATTGCAGGTCGCTTTTTAGGTATGAGATTTCGTAAAAATTGAGATCGTCTTGGAGGTTAGTCAGAATGTATAAATCAGGCGAGCGAGGTTCAGTGCACGTTCCATAGGTCGTAAGGGTGGCTCAGTGGTAGAGTGTCGGCAAGAAAATCCAAAGATTTGTGTTTCCAATGTGCAGCACATCTTTTAGAGCCAAGGCCTGGAAAATGTGGCGCTATATTTTAGCCGATCTAACCTGGTTGAGTGTCTGAGAGCCATACGCTTTTGTTCTCTCGTTACTTACGACTTGTATCAACCATTGAAATGTAGACATGGCTTTTGTTAGGGATAATTTATATACGCTATGGGCCTTTCCAAGTTCATTTTTATGGGTAATTCGAGAAATGGACGTTTCATTGCAAGATGGGCAGTAACTGTGTAGGGCAAACTGTAGTTTCCCATGCCCCAACATGGTGTTTCTCGGGTGAAACATGGCAATCTCAATGGTCACGTATTTCATACAACACGATTCGTTTCAGCTCATTATTTACTGTCTTATTATGATCATTGGGGTCATGCCATAACTACGAAGTTCCGAAATCATGCTGAGAAAGAAAGAAAAAAAAAAAAGCAATTGCGGAATGTTCACTTGTAACTAATATACACATAGTGTCCTATATGTCCTATATATATCAATAGTGGATGTTATGTATTTCGAGCCATTTTCTTTTTAGTTGATGGATAGCATTATTTGAGCACGAAATTTTAAACTGTAGCTCCGCTGTGTTGCTGTTTGGCTTTTGTACAAGCGTTATGAATACACCGTTAACAATAAATACGTAGGTGATTTATTAAAATAATCCTGCATCTAAAACCAAAAGCTTTTTGTTGTGAAATTATGCAAATTTATGCCACTGATTTTCATAATGGAGAGTGGATTATTAATAATAATAATAATAATAATAATAATAATAATAATAATAATAATCCTCAGGAATTAGGTCTCGAAAGGCTTGTTCCGGTCTCATGAATGAAATGTTTGCGTTTTCATTCTTTTCTGGATATGCCAATGTTTCTCTTGCTTGTAGGTTCATAATTATTTAGTATCAATTTTGGTATGCGTAATCTTCCATTCTATCCACATACTCTTTCTAGTTCGTTCTATATTGGTGCATCTTCTCAATCAGCTTAAAAATAACTGAGTTCCTTTCTGATCTCGTCACTTCTGCTTTATCTCATACACTATAGTCCGCGAGGTTCCTTAGGAATCTCATTTCTGCGGCTTCTATTTTTCATTTCTTCGATTTTGCGAAGTGCTCAACAACCTCTGTCATACAACAATATGGGCACAGCCATTACTTTATAACATGTTAGTTTAGTTTGTGTACTAGTAGTTACGTTAGTTGTGCTGCATATATAATAAAATTAAAAGACTTATTTGTAATATGATGGTGATAATAATAATAATACCAAGCCGCTACAGTCCAATGGGCTTTGGCCTACCAACCCCACTGTTTGTCTCACATCCACGTACGCACGACAGAGGTGAACGATCATTCAACCGATACGGGGATGAAATGGGGCCTGCATCACGCATTCCTCCGCCGAATGTTGCCTTTACAGGCCAGAAACGCTGCCTATTGCAACTCCTCAGTTTCTTCACGATTCTGAGAGGGCACCACTTCTATACCAGGGACCTAAAATCCCCAACCCCGTGGGTGGGAGCAAAATCGGGCGCATTCCATAGCCGGGAACAAGAACTCCACACTCTATTCCATAAGGTAGAATGATTACAGTCCACTGCGTATTTTTACTTTCTCTACTACGTATAGTAAGTAGGGGAAGTATTGTATTCCACCAAAACATTGGATACCAAGATTTCACCGGAAATGTATGTTTTTAGGTCCCCTGTATCCAAAAATAAACATATTTGTAAACATGTCCGTGTGTGTGTGTGTCTGTCTGTGAACAGCATAACTCACAAACGAACAGTCGGATAAACACCAAACTTGGTATTTAGGTTCAGTATCTTCCAGAGATGTGACACGAAGGTTTTCAAGAAAATCCCCCCACCCCAGATTACCCTTTACATGGAACATTTTTCGAAAATTGTAATTTTCTCAAAAATGGCTGTAATGATTTTGATTAAAATATCATATATTTAAGATACTTTCATGACAAATAAAATGTATATCTTGAATTTTCTGGGAATGTCTCCAAAAGTATTCTTCATTGTGAACGACTTTTGCATAACTGGTAAACCAAAAGAGATAGACAAAATTTTACTACACAAAAAATGTAGATCGCGTTAAAATACACAATTTTATATATATTTTTTGTTGAGTGAACCATTTCCGAGATATTGCTTGTTATTCCCTTAAATTTTTAATACTTATACTTTTTCTCAAATGAGAATTCGTTATTCATTTTTTTCTTGTCCTGATAATGCAAAGAGAATGGAATACTCCGCAGCTCTTAAAATATTTGACTGTCGCTTAAAGCCTACCAATTCCCCTTGCATCTACAAGAAAATTAGCAATAAGATTAACATCTCGATATCTAGATTAACATGAAGCATTGGAGAATAAGCGTTTGTAAAAATAGTTTGTACAAGAGTAGAAAAAGTCATGTGAGTGTAACACATAAGATTTTTTTTCTGTAGGAATATCGCTGTTCCATACATCTTGTAGAAGTAGGACTACAAACGAACACTGACACTGTTGGAAAATACGCTTTAGAATATAATAAAATCTTAAACAATCTTAACAAAGTACTTTCAGTGCTAAGGTGTTTCACAACATAGGACAGAAAAGCAGTGAATGGTATAGTATTAAAATCCATGGGCGTAATATTTTAAGCATACTGGCAAGAAAATTTAACAAATGACGTCGCGTTTTCTTTAAGAAATTCGTTTAGTAAAACAGATACATTAATCTAGGCTTTCTCAGGTATAAGGATTTGCTTTTTCCAACAACAAAAAATCTGATGTGTTACACACACATGACTTTCTCTACTCTTGTACAAACTAATTTTACAAACGCTTATTCTCCATATTCTTTATGTTAATCGAGATATCGAGATGTTAAACTTATTGCTAATTTTCTTGTAGATGTAAGGGGAATTGGTAGGCTTTAAGCGATAGTCAAATATTTTAAGAGCTGGTTGCTATGTGGAGTATTCCATTCTCTTTGCATTACCAGGACAAAAAAAATGAATAACGAATTCCCATTTGAGAAAAAGCATAAGTATTGGAAAATTTAAGGGAATAACAAGCAATATCTCGAAAATGGTTCACTCAACAAAAAAAATGTATATGACATAAATTGTGTATTTTAACGCGATCTAAATTTGTTGTGTAGTAAAATGTTGTCTATCTTAAGAGACTGGTTTACCAGTTATGCAAAAGTCATTCACAATGAAGAATACTTTTAGAGATATTCCCAGAAAATTCAAGATGTACATTTTATTTGTCATGAAAGTATCTTAAATATATGATATTTTAATCAAAATCGTTAGAGCCATTTTTGACAAAATTAAAATTTTCGAAAAATGTTTCATTAAACGGTAATCTGGGGTAGGGGGATTATCTAGAAAACCTGTGTATCGCATCTCTGGAAGATACTGAACCTAAATACCAAGTTTGGTGTTTATCCGACTGTTCGTTTCTGAGTTATGCTGTTCACAGACAGACACACACACGGACATGTTTCTAAAAATACCTTTTTTATTCAGTAGGCCTCAAAACATTTATTTCCTGTGAAATCTCGGTATCGAATGCAATACTTCCCCTACTTACTATACGTAGTAGAGAAAGTAAAAAATAAGTTGGTAAATTAGTGCATAACGTTAAATTGTGGAAAAAACACTGTAGCTGTTTTGATAAAATTTATTATTATGGATATTTTGGGAAATAATCGTAAATTATGTAAATGTTCCAGAGGTTTCTATGTAAAATTATCCTTATATTTACCGATTTAAATTAAATTAAAGAATATGTGAACACACTTTCTTCAATCATTTATACATAATGTTTTACCGACGTGTTTGCATCGGTTCGCCTAAAATATTGACCTTTTTAAGGATTTTCTTATAAATTGACCTTACCTTGTTAGTTTCAACCAAATCGGAGATGTGCGGGAAGATTTCCTTCAACTCTTATAGATAAAAGCTCAGCTCCGTAATTGCAGCGGTTCTTATGTTGTCTCTAGGTACAGTTCAGACGGTCAACGCGGCATTAAAACTACACGTTGCGCGGCAGCGAAGCAGCTGAAGTTAGTATATATTTTGTAAGATTCAAAGTGATTAAAAGTGCAACATCTGTTCCTTTAATTGATCGAACTTTTTTTAAATTAATAGATTAATAAAATTTCACGAAAACAGTTACATCACAGTACAGGCTCTCTTCTTGTGCGTGTTATTCCCTGCATGTTGCCACCTATTAGAATGTTCTGAACAGATGAACTAGTATGAGCAAACATATTCAATCACCCACCTTATATCTATTGAAAGCATGTAACGTTCTCCATTTTCGAATAGCAGGAGCTATTTTCAAGCGAAACTGCGATTTCTTGTGAGGTTAGAGTCTGACAAAATCACGGATTGTAGCTTCTGGTTGACCTCTGCTTTGAATATGTCATAGGAAGGCGCTTTACAATTCTGGAAACATCACCTGCCAACTAAAGGCCGGGCTGACGAGGTAATAATATGATGCTCAAATGGAAGCCAGAGAAGCATAGTATTGAAATGGATATCACGACACTACTATCTACTGGAATTTCAAAAAGGGTAGAACAAATGATTTTCAACAGAATCTATCAAAGCGGTTACCCTAAAACGATTATGGGTGCGGCTGAGTGGTGTCAGCTTAGCTTCAAAAGTCGTGGCAGAATCCTCCCGCAGACCTGAGCATCTCGGTTGAGGGCGGATCTGTCTGTGGATGTGATGGCTCGCTACTCGGCACTTAATCGGATGTTGTACTGAAGTGACGTGAAACGCCGATTCCACCATCTTCAATGAAGTGTTCCATATCTGAGGATATACAGGGTTATTCTAAATTAGTTACCTGAAAGTATGAATGAATTATTTCGAAACTGTTGACGGAAATTTATTCCGACGTTCATCAAACCTTATGTCATATCAAGTTTTAAACATGGTCGGCAGACTTCGCTACATGCACTCGCTCGCTCGTCTGGCGGGGAAAATGTGAAGCACTCGCAACACCTGGAGCCTACTATTAGTTTCAAATGGGAAGAGTTCTGAGCTACAGCGAATAAGATGCATTTGCGTGCACAGCGTTGCCACCTCGTTACCCCCACTCTTTTCATATTTCCCTCTCACTCTCACATCTGCCTGTCGCTAGAATGGTCGACGTAAAGCAACCCAAACTGAATTATCTAAACTTTTATAATTCTCCTGGTGTTTAAATTCATAATTGGGAATATACTCGCATGCTACGTACGTATTTTTTAAGTGTTATATAATTATAGGATATGAATTACCTGTGCTTTTAATCCAATGGAACTGCCAGTGGCTCATCCGTATCACTGTCATCAGTTACGTGAAGAGGCAATTCGTCACTGACACTGTCTTCATCGTCTGAGTCTTGCAAATTTATGATGATAGGTTCCAAAATATCGTCACGGCCTATTTCTTTCCAAAAGTCGTCTTCTTGTAGTTTTTCTGCATGTCTCACGCAGGCTTCCCAGTCTTGTTGAGTTACCTTGTCAATTTCTTCGTGAATAAGACGTTCAACGTCAGTCAGTTTAAAAGTGTTATTTCTGTTTGCAACCCCTCGTTTTATTTGAGCCCATACTAACTCAATTGGATTATACTGGCAGTGATAAGGGGGGAGGCGGATTACCTCGTGTCCCATTTCCATTGCAAGTTGATCCAGCTGATACACTTTTCCCTGGTTTTTAAATGGAAGTACTCGTTGCAGTAACTCATTTTTAGTTTCTGTTGCCGAAAATTCAACCCCCTTTTTTTGCAACCATTCAACAATTTCGTTCTTTCTACTGGCAGTATTCGGTACTTTGTTTTCAATAACCGAATGATATGGTGCATTATCCATTATAATTATGCTTCCCTCTTCTAAATAATTTAGGAATCTGTTCAAAAACCATTCTTTAAACGTATCAGCTGTCATCTCTTCGTGATAATCTGAGGTGGTTTTGGACAGAAAAATCCATTTGCTTTCAGGTACAAATCCTGTCTTAGCGGACCCTACATGACAAATGATAAGTCGACTGCCTTTTCCAACAGGTACCTTCAGGCCACCCTTTTTTGAGGAATCTTGCCAGATTGAATTTTGAGTGTGGTTTTTATTTACCCATGTCTCATCTAAGTAAAATATAGGTCTCGTATCGCAAGAATTGCGAATTTCGTGCATTTTGCGTAAGAATTTTATTCTTGCCGCAACAATGTCACTCCTCTCCATTAAAAATTGTCGCCCATCATTTGTCTTTCTGTACCTGAACCCTAATCCTCTCAAAATTCTATAAGTAGATGAATTTGAACCAGTGTATGATATTTTAGTTCTAAGGGCACAAGTTATTTTCTGTATTGTTGGGAATTCACCTTGGTCATAAAACTCGAAAACAGTTCTGCGTACAACGTCCTTGTCAAAGTCAGTTAAATTTGTAATCCTCTTCGGAGGTCCAATGTGCTTTCTGGGCGATACAAACACTGGAGTATCACTGGGAACAGATTTTCTTGCCTCTCCGCAAATGCGAGACACACTTGCTTTACCGACACAACACGCTTTAGCAGTAAGCTGTTGAGGATTTTTGAAATCAAGTTGATTTCTGTGTTCCTCATTGTTACATTTTTTAAAAAACGAGTAGACCCTAAATATAATACTTCGAGCCTGACTTCGCAATACCTGCCTCTTTGACTCGCCACTAAATTCACCACAATAAGCCATTGCACTATTTTACTCTTGCTGCTTGCTCTCTGAACAACAACTGAATACTGATATTAACTGTGTAGGGTAAATAAACTCCAACCCAGATTTAAAAATAACACACAATCATAAACATGTGACGGCTCACGTTCTGCAGATTCTACAAGTAACACAAGTGAGCTTGGTGGGCTGTTTGCTCTCTTTCAGCTTTAACAAACGCCTTGGTTTTACAACATAATTCTTTATCACCATCAAGTCAGTAGTTCTGTATAATTACAAATATATATACATAATGTATACAATAATGCATACATACAAATAATGTGACCATTACAGTGCTTACGTGGTTATATTATAACATATGGGAATGTTTATTTGTTTGTATTATGAAAACTATTTGAGCTAAAAATATGTGGTTTTTACGGTTGTGTTACGAAAATTACTCCCTACCTTCTAGTGGGTTACTTTTTGCAAAATTTGAATTTTTGTCTTAGCGCAAATTATATGTATTAGAAACACATTCGCTTAGCACGCGTCATGCTTAGCTTACGGCGAATGCAATATGACAACACAGCGGAACTCCGATTGGTTGCCGCTCTGGCCGCGCTCAAGGACAAACATCATCCCATTTGAAAAACACAGTAGTAAGCAGTCGCCATGGAGTCTTACAGCGGTGCGGAGCGCGCGCAGTGTTGTCTGTGATTTCATGAAACTAAATCGCAAATTACCACACAAAGATGTTTTCGTACAAAGTACCAAAAAACTGCCCCGCAGGTGAAAACTACCAAAACATGGTATGATCGATTCGTAGATACAGGTTATGTGGGACACCGAGAGAAAGGACAGGGACACCCTCCTGTAGCAGGCCACGTTGTGGAAGCCGTGAGAAGAACTTATGCACAAAGTCCAAAGAAGTCTACAACTAGAGCAAGTTTGGAGCTGACCATTCCACAACCTACGGTATGGAGAATTTTACGACGACTGCAGTGTAAGGGGTACAAGTTGCAACTGCTTCAGGCACTGAGTGCTAATGACAAGCTTAAACGTTATGAGTTCTGTGCGGACATGCTGAACAGGATGGAAGAAGACGATAGTTTTCTTAATAAGATTGTGTTCAGTGACGAGGCAACTTTTCACCTTAGTGGTACAGTTAATCGCCACAATATAAGGATATGGGGTACACAGAAACCGACGGAATGCCTGGAACATACACGTGACTCACCAAAACTGAATGTGTTTTGTGCGCTAAGCTCCGTGAAAGTGCATGGACCATTCTTTTTTATGAGAAGACTGTGACTGGCATCACATATCTAGATATGTTAGAAAACTACCTGATGCCACAGCTGCAAGAAGATATGAGAGATAATTTCATTTTTCAACAAGATGGAGCATCTCCTCATTACCACCATGAGGTCACTATGTACCTATTCCACACCACTCCTGCTTGGATTGGACGTGGCGGGAACATAGCTTGGCCTCCATGATCTCCTGATTTAACACCGATGGATTTTAGTCTGTGGGGTTACATTAAAGATAACGTGTACAACCGACCAATCTCGATGATCTTTGTCAACGAATTAACGTAGCGGTAGCTCGGGTAGATGCGGACATGATCATGCGTATCTGGGATGAACTGTCGTACAGGTGGGGTATCTACCGAGTGACAAAAGTTAGTCACACTGAAAATAAAACTTAATGTTAATGTATGTAAGATACGTAAGATAACTATGTATAATTTAGCTTTATTATCAGGTAACTAATTTAGAATAACCCTGTAGTGCCGGTACACAACTAATAGAGCTGTCCGCCACGCAGTGTTCACCCGTCATACTTGTATTCCGAGGACTAAACGCTGTCATTTCATTGTCACTCATGCATGCAAAGTAAACATATCGCGGGTGCTGAAAAGAAGATAGATGGTTTGCTGGAAGCGTAGCGAGACGGTCATAAACAACTGTCATTCTTTAGAGAAGCACAGCCCGCAAACTTCAGAACCGTTGCTTCAGTTGTTAGTAAACATATGAGTAGTTGACTTCATATTAATGAATTCTAAAATACTGTTGCGAGGATGGGCCATTGCTGGATACTTGTCATAATTTCAGAATCCTGATTATACACTTCTTCCAACTGATCTTGCTGAAGTTGGTTTGTTGTATGGTAGTTCAACTGTTGGGGAGCCGAACGTGAAGTAGTTCCAGCCGCACGCATGGTAAAAAGTTTCCGGTGGCCTTTGCCCCAAATGTTTAAAAAAATATTAACTTTGTAATTTTGTAACTGTTTCGTTAAATATTATATATTTATGTTTGCCTCGGCTGCGTCAGTATTATTGTTGGAGACATGGATTTCTTTGCAGGGAGTAGTGCGGCTAAGAATGTAGGCTTACACAGATTATAATTTTTACTTCACTACATTTATTAATCCTTGGCACAATTTAAATAACACTTCACTGATATAGAGAGCTGTGAGATTCTTTTATTAATTACTTGCACTTTTTAACACGTAAACTATTTTCGTCTCACACGAATAGGTATTAAATTTCTCGAGGACGCATCTCGCGTCCGGTTAGGAACGCTGTCTACAACCAACTGACTTCTGAATTTGTAAATTTTGGTATATTTCAGTTTCTGATTGGCTAATCCTACTCCAATAGAATACCTTCATTTAACTAAAGCTTTTTCTGGTTGTTGATGGCTATTTATAAACTGTCTCAAAATTTACATTATTGTTGCTCCAATAACGACTAGTAGCATTATTAAACTTTCTTACTCATTATTGCCTCAAGGTTACCTCGTTGTTAGCAACTTTTAACCTATTATTCTCACAGCTCCTACATTATTAAATTACGTAATACATTCAGATAACATTATTACATGTATACAATAATATAAACATATACAATGACTGTAATATACACTTTTTATATATTGCTACATACACATATTTCTTTAAGGATGACTGTTATTATATTTTTACTATATAATTTGACTGAAATCATTTAAGTGTTAAAAATACTGCCTCACTATGTATTACAAATGCATTAAAAGAGATACTATAGCGTCTGCCATATTAGTCATCTGACCAAATATATCGTGTTACAGAATTTCCTAAGATACCACGGGGATCCAGTGTTTTCATATTACAATGTAAATTGCGGAGTGGATAAAGTTGGATCGGTAGGGGCAACTGACTCACCTGCTATAGTAAGTTGTGCGTTAAGATCACATTGAAAGTTTCTTCAATTTGGGTTCAGCACGTTGATCATCTATTTGGGGTGCACATACAGCAAAGCTTGTCTGTGATCTAACAGAGCGATTGGTGGACTGTGCAGCACCAGGAATAATAAAATGGTCAGTGATACTGGCATGAAAATTAGTCGTATATATTGTATGGATTTGCATATACCAGACTAGACACATCACATGTAATCTTGAAACTCACATATACCATGTTATAGCGTAAGATGAACCAAAGTAGTATTAAATGAGTTAGGCTCCCAAAATATTTAATGCTAGGATATTGGTTAAGGTTATCACTGTTATTTTCCATTCGGCTGTGCTCAATAAACGAAAGGTATATAAATCATTCCATCAGCAGGTTTGGTTATATTATCGGTTGTCACTGATTACTGAACGAAAGTTATATTTTTGTATAAATGGTGCCGTTATGGCGAATGCCAATAAAGAATTTTACAGCAAGTAATGAAAGGTTTGTATACACAGTTCAATCCTAAATTCTAGTCCTGTAAATTGTGACCGGAAGCAATATATTTAACTGCATGCGTTTATTTAGAAATTATAATATTCTAATAGCAAAAGATAGGCAGGGTAAACAGTAGGGCACAGAAATTGTCAGGAGCACAATTCTGTGTCATCATGGTTCTTGTGAGATGCAAAATGTTTCAGTAAACACGTATCTTCAGTTTTCCTCTTATAGAATGTTGTTTCAATTTGTATGTACCTACTTAAAGATGTACGTAGAAGCTTAAACTAAACATATAAGGATAAGTATAATGAATCGGATCATTGGACGAATTGGGTAACCTTAAAGAATTTACCTTCATATCTAAAAGGTGTTCACAAAGAAAGTTGAGCTGCCTCTGGCGTTTCTCTGAGAGTGAATATTCCTCTACTTCCATTTTTCTTTTGTGTTCTACAGAGTGGCATAAAGTAGGGACGCAAGAAAGGAAAGCATTTTCGCCACGCCTGTGCAACAATAAACCGCATCAAGCCACTACTACTGTATCCTGGCATTCGGTTTTCACTAGCGTGTGAAGAAAAGGGTTTAAATTTGACCTCCGTTCTGTGGCACGAGTCACCCTTATTTACCCTGGTAGAAGGTTCATATATGAATTTTAAGTATATAAAGACTGCGATAGTATTCTATTATATGTGCAAAACTGCGCTTTTAAGCCAATCCCCTTTTTCTCATAGTTGTGCCAAAGTGATTTGATGAGTTTTACACAACATGGAAACGTATAGTAATCTTTACACCTTGCAGAATTTCCATTTATTTAAGATTATCGCCTGAAGTAACAAATTCTTTGTACCGTTAGAAGTGTGTGTGTTCTAACTATGCATTCTCTGTACTTTTGCCAGTAACTTATATATAAATTTCAATATTATTCAGGCAATAATAAATAAATATAGTGCCAGATACTATACTCATTCACTTTTCATGCCACAGACGTTAACGATTAATAAAATCACTTTCACGTAAGAGCTTGTTACGTTCCCAGAATTTCGTTCTATATCGACAGGTATCCTTTTTATAAGGCTTTCGTCATAAAGGAGCTTTAGTGTATTAATATTAGCTGCCTACTCCTGTAGATGATGAGATTTGCCTCGGAATGAAGGACTTGGAAGTGATCCCCAGCACCCTTTTGCTGAGAAATCTCCAACGAAAACACTTAGCTTATGACATCCTTTGAGAATATTGAGAAGAATTTTATCGAAAAACAGATGCCCATGATTGCAAAGACCACGCAAAATGTAGGAGATTATACATGAAAAAATATAATCACCGTATAGACAGCCCTGAATTTGCTTTTACTTATAACCAAAATCACTGGTTAACAGATAAAGTTCAGATGCTTTTCACGTTTCATTCTCCTATGTAAAACGAGGAGCCATTCTACGAACAGATAAATGAAATTAACAGTGGGCACATCTTCAGATATTTTCTTTTATAAATTAGATTTTCGAAACATTAGAAAAATGCAAAACAACCGCTACTGAAGTTCCGCAGTACCGTTAGGTGTAATGAACCGCTTAAGTTTCGCGCTTACCCTAACGTTGAACTCTCCAGTACCCAAATTACAATTACATAGAATGTGCGTTTGGCTAAGATAATCGTCCCGCACCAAGCCATCTATGCGGGATTAGAAAGAACAGGCGCTGGTGCCAAGTTTATAAGGATTGTAAAAGATATGTATACTGACACAACCACCAGAATATTGACGGGTCAAGGTGGCACTGACACAATAGACATGAATGTCGGGGTTAAGCAAGGATGCCCCATCAGCGGCCTGCTTTTTAACATCGCGATTGACCCGATAATAAGGAACATCCAAGGACAACAGGCCGAACATAAAATCCTGGCCTATGCTGATGATCTGGTGTTGCTAGGTAAAGAGCCTGAAGAACTGCAAACTATGATTGATTCAGTCTATACCTTGGCTGCATCAATTAATATCAAGTTAAACCCAGGGAAATGCTTCACTTTGCATCTCTCTGGAAAGACCCCAATTGGCACGAGGGACACCAAGTTTAAAGTCGGAGAAAAAGAAGTTAAACAACTAAAAGACGGTGAGTTCGACAAGTTCCTTGGGAAGCCAGTTGGATTTCACATCACGTCAAACTTGAGAGAGCTAGCTGACCTGATGCTCACTGCAAGGAAAATTCTCCAGTCCAAGCTAGCTCCCTGGCAGAAGCTGGATGCCCTCAAGACGTTTTTATGCATCCTTGAACTTCCTGACGAGAACTGCCCAATTCGCAAAGGGTGACTGGGCCAAGCTGGACGATGTCATCAGGGCCGAGATCAAGAAAGTTCTGAACGTCCCACAGGAAGCTGCAAATGGCTACATCTATGGCCCTTCCAAGTCCGGATGCATAGGAATTCCGGTAGCAGCAAGCGACTCAGACTTCCATCTGATCGACAATGCTTTTAAGCTCCTTTCCTCCAAAGATGTGTACACTGCGGAGCTAGCTCTTGGCGACCTACAGAGTGTCGTAAGAAAGAGGCTTGGACGATTAGTCGATCACGATGACGTCGCTGCCTACCTGACTGGAGAGAACGAGGGCGAGTTCAGGCGAAACACCAATGCCATTTCTTCGACCTGGACTCAAGCTCGTAAATCTTCTGCCAGGTGTGATGTAAAATGGTCCTTTGAGAACTACAAGCCTGCCATAACCGTTGATGACAAGATCCTGCGTGCGAGCCAAAGACATCAGGTCTTAGAACACTAAGAGATAATAGAAGAAATCAGCACCTGACTCGTCTTTTAGAGCTGCCCAGCCAAGGAAAAGCCATCGACTGCGTATCCGCCGATCCTGCAAGCTCCCATTTCAATAGAATGGGCCTCTACACCAGATTTGCTGATTGGAGGTTTATCCACAGGGCACGATTAAACTTATTGCCCCTGAATGGATGCCGGCATCACGACCAACGATGCAACCGGAGCTGTAGAAGATGTGGATACGAGAGCGAGACCCTCCCTCATGTGATCAACCATTGCATGAGGTACTCCGATATCATCACCCGGAGACATAACGCCGTGGTCAGTAGGGTCCGCAAGGCAGCCAGCAGCAGGTTCACAATTCTGGCCGAGAATCAAGTCGTTGAAGGAAACTTGAGGCCAGATCTCATATTGGTGAAGGATGGTAATGCTGTCATCATAGACGTTACCATCCCTTTTGACAACAAAATGGAGGCTTTCACTGAGGCAAGGAGAGCCAAGGAAGAAAAGTACAGAGACTTGGCCGAGGCTCTGAGCACCAGATTCCAGAAGGTGGAGGTGGACGCTATCGTTCTCGGGTGATTAGGCTCCTGGGATCCCGAGAACGACAAAACCATGAAACGGATATGTTCAAAGAAGTACCTATCGCTGTTTAAGAAGTTGTGTGTGTCGGACGTCATTAGGTACTCCAGGAACATCTACGCCGAGCATATTACTGGCGTCCGACAGTGATCAAGTACCCTGACTGGGGATTTGCTGTGGTTTTCCCCAGCCTCTCAAGGCGAATGCCGGGGTAACAGATCACCCAAATTGCCACAGAGACATACTGACTTATATATGTCTATCATATATATATATATATGTGTGTGTGTGTGTGTGTGTGTGTGTGGACCACGGCACCACTACATTAGTGTGCATTGTGACTTGTTCTAGTGCATCAAGAGAACTTGACTCTATGAGCATTCATATTGAATTTGTACAAATTGTATATATATTTATTGGACTTTGAGAATTATCTCTGTAACTTCTACCTCTGTATATTGACTGAACAGAAAATCTCCGACGAAAATGTATACTCAATGTAGTAGTTTAGCATTTGATCAATAAACAAAATTTGTTAGCGTTGACCACACACTACTTCAAATTACTGCTTTCTGCCTATGTGTTGTCAAACTTGGCCATTTGTGGTTTCTGCACTCATTTTAACACAATGAAATGGCCTTTTGTGGCCTGAGCTCGAAAATCTGTGTAATCACTGCACCAGTGTTATAAGATGGCAATAAATAGATGAATTCTGGTGGCATTGAGCTTTCTCTTATTAATATAGTTATAACGCAGAAAAGAAATGATTGGCGTGTGTTTTAGTATTTTGTTCTCACACGCTAAAATAATCTTTATTGTTATAATTATTTAAATACATAACAGGCTTAAATATTCTAAAACTCACCTCATATGCAAACATCGGTAGAAAGAATATAGTCTAATCATGAGATAAAAGCCACGTCACTGTAAGCTGTTGTATTTCTCAAAAATAAATACAAAAACAGGGAAGTACTATACATTTATACGCAGCCATAGAATTCTGAAATGTTGTACTTTTCAGGTGGTTTGACTGCGACTTTAAATGTCGAACTTACTTGCAAAGACTGTGGGACATGTAGATTCCTATGAAGCTCTTTACTCCCCTATTCAATGGAAATGCCATTTTATAAAGAATTTGAAGAATAATGTAACTTTATTCTCGTATATAATACAGTAATAGTTTGCTCCATTTATTCTTCAACGTTCCTCCTGTTATTGTGCACTAATTAAATAAAATACACCAATTCATAACTGTGCGTGATGGGAAGAAGTGTGCAAACTCGTATGACTCAGTGCTTAAAGAAACTGCATGAAAAATAATGTTTCTAGGAGCAACTCCACGCTTAAACCCGACACTCAAGTAAACATCTCTTAGGTTTTGTCTTAAAAAAACAGTTAACAGTCGTTTGTTTGAACCATAGAAAATTAAAGAGACGAATAAGAATGTTTGTGTACCTACATTTCTTCTTGCGTAGACCACTTTTGTTATTGTTGGACCACAATTGAACAATTATTTATCTGAAAAGCATTCAGCAGTTTTCTCGGCATCAGTATAAAAATGTATTGCATTGCAGCAAAAGTGGGTAGTTTTCACCACAGAAGGCTTTCATAAACTGGTAAAAACTGCTGAGATAATTTAAACTGAGTCGTTATGTGTTAATTCCCATCACATTAGCGCTAGATGTTAACTAAGGAGCGCTAATGTGATGGGAATTAACACATAACGACTCAGTTTAAATTATCATATGATAACATCACAATAAAAAGTACTTCTGTTTCATTATAACTGTTGAGATATTAATTTCAGCTTATAATTTCTTAGAAATGTGCAATACATAATCTGCAGTTTTTTATTTTTATTTTTCAGTTTTTACACAAAATTTTCTTGTCCGTGGTAGCCACAAAATAAGTTGATGAGTTAAGAAACGAAACTTTCACTACCATATTTTAACCAACTATATTAAGTTTAATGTTGAACGATTTAGCTAATGTAAATGAAGATTTTTAACGATGTTTGTTTCAGTGAAAAAAATATATATGTTAATATTTAACGATAATTGATTAGTGTAGGATAGAACATTATATTATATCAATTTTTCCTCAAATTCTAGTAGAACAAACATAAAATATTTACAGCGCATATTGTTCCTGTTTATGAATAAAGCAGTTCTGCCGTGTAACCTTAATACAGAAGATGTGTTTTATAGTCTAAGGCCGTACAAGGTTTCATTTCCAAAATGTATAACCTATGTATTTTGTCGTGTTGTATCTTCACTCATTTAAGTACAGTACTGACGCGGATTCCATAATCAGAATGAAAATATTAGTGTGTTTTTAGTAAGAATGTGTAAAGAAGGCAGGTAAATCCGTGAGACCAAATGCTTAATTTGGTCTAATCAACTTTCTGTCTACCTACCTGTCCCTATTCTGCTTCTTTTATGTGGTTCATCTGAGTTGAGATAGCTAAAAGATATTAGGCTGTATAACAACTTCATTACTATGAAGGAAGAAGTGAATAAAGGCACGGAAGAAACACTGGAATTTACGTATTTAAATGGATATAA
Source organism: Deroplatys truncata (assembly GCA_030765065.1). Lineage (NCBI taxonomy): Eukaryota > Metazoa > Arthropoda > Insecta > Mantodea > Mantidae > Deroplatys > Deroplatys truncata. The sequence continues at coordinate 216,815,683 of CM060978.1, forward strand.
GGCTAATAAAATTAATACAAGAACCCTACGGAGGATATATTCATCTAGTTTAGGATATAATATGCACAACTTATTCACGTGCTTTTCTTTTACCGCAGCGCTAATGGTATTCTTTAAAACCGATATCAATAATTTGTCGGAGTTTATTATTCATGCTTCTACGCTGCTTACTATTCATTTCTATCTAGTTGAATTAGGTACGCTCTTCAAACAGGGATTTTAAAACATCTCCATTGAACCAGAATAATTACATAAGAGTTCTGAATAATAATGTAGTTGCCTTTTAGGGAATAATGTTACAGAAGTAGAAAAAAACGACGACCAGCTTTCACCTGAACTGCCTTGTTTTATAGCTCTTCAGCTGTCGAAAAAAGAAATGAGCATATTATGTGAATATAAATGTATACGTAAGAGCATATTCTAAGCATAGAAAAGCATACTTATAGTGAAGGTCTGAAAATATTTATGTAATCATCATCGTCATTATATAGCAAGAATTGAGACAAAATTTGATTTCAATGCTGTGTAAAGCCTGGGCGTTGATATACATTTTTAAGGGAAAGCACAGAAGTAAGTTTGTCAAAAACTAATATTCAAGATACTGAATGCATTGTGGTACTTTTCTGATAGTCGAAAGCAGGAAAAATGCGGCTGAATCTAGTATTCTACATATTTTTTCCTTTTGTAGTGTTAGCAGAACCTCTCCATTATTCCATTTTCAAATCAGGCCTAGATGAGCGAGTTGGCTCCGCGATAACGTGTGATGCTCTAATTCGAGAGCTCGGGATTCGATTCCCTTAGGTTTTTCGTGGTTTTATCTGATCGGTAGACGAATGCTTCTAAGATTCGTGGTGTGTGGCAGTGCCGGGCAGATGACTTGGATGCTTGCTCCAAGGAAAGAATATTCCCTGTGGACACTAGAAGACTGCCTGGTTGGACAGGTTGTTCAATGACCTCTCTGGGGCTCTCCAGGTCTTCGAAGCAGGAATGTTACGGACTTCCGCGCGTCTCTGTGGCCTGTCTGCTTGCGGCTGTAGCCTCCTGTAGTTTCTTCACTCCATCCCTTCCTCTTGGGGAGTGGTGGTCGCAATAGCTCTCACGTAGGTCGCAGTGCGCGATGTGTCCCCCTCCGTTGTATACTCTACATCAATTCTAGGTGAGAAGTGAAAACAGAAGACAAAGGAAAACTTTACTCTGCATTCACTCTTAGGTTGATCCGCGCCAAAATAAACGCACGTGACCAGTGTACCGCGGTACAGCACAGTAGCAATGCGCGCAAGAAGATAGTCCCATGCTAACAATCTAAATTTTAGACTGAATTTATTCTTAAATGATACCAATATTATATACAAATATCTAAGAGTTTAATAAACACTGATTTACAGTCTAACACAGCTAAACTCCAAAATGCAATTCGTATGCCACCTGGCATCTGGGTATGCGTAGAATATTGTTTAAAGCCAGAAATAGTCGTCCTCCTAGTGGTACCGTGCTAGCCTCTAGTTCCCAAGGTCGCGGGTTCAAACCCGGCGGAGGGCGATGGATTTTTTCGGGTGTAAAAATCGTTAGCACGGCTTCCTTCGGAAGGGAAGTAAAGCCGGTGGTCCCGTGTCGTAGATTTACGGCACGTAAAAGAACCTCAAGCCTGATAAAGAGGCCTCTGAGCAAAATTACAGGTGTTTCACGCCCAATATAGAATGGGACGCTAAGAACCATAGTAGTTAAGGAGCGTCCATAAATAAAACTCAATTTTTAAGCCAGAAATCAGCACTTTCTATTTATTGTAATGGCGGGCGGAAAATTTGCTCTGGAGTGTTCGTCACTTACGTAAAGCATAAGCCGGGCAAACCATTGGCTAGTGGTGAAAAAACAACAGCGTTGAATGTTTGTTATAACTTGTGTGAGAAATATCCAACAATTCTCGTAAAAGAAGTGGGGAAATTAACCTCTGAATTCACCGATGTTTCGAGTACAAGTATAAACAGTGCTCGTAAAGAAAAATCTGAAACGGGAAAAGTCTAAGGAAAAAAATCTGATGTGTTACACTCACATGACTTTCTCTACTCTTGTACAATCTAATTTTACAAACGATTATTCTCCATATGCTTCATGTTAATCCGGATATCGAGATGTCAATCTTATTGGTAATTTTCTTGTAGATGCAAGGGAAATATGGTAGCTTTTAAGCGATAGTCAAATATTTTAACGCTGGTTGCTATGTGGCGCATTCCATTCTCTTTGCATGTCCAGGACATAAAAAAAATCTGATGTGTTACACTCACATGACTTTCTCTACTCTTGTACAATCTATTTTTACAAACGGCTATTCTCCATATGCTTCATATTAATCGAGATATCGAGATGTCAATCTTATTTGTAATTTTCTTGTAGATGCAAGGGGAATATGGTAGCTTTTAAGCGATAGTCAAATATTTTATCGCTGGTTGCTATGTGGCGCATTCCATTCTCTTTGCATGTCCAGGACATAAAAAAATGAATAACGAATTTGAGAAAAAGTGTAAGTATTGGAAAATTTAAGGAAATAACAAGCAATATCTCGAAAACGGTTCACTCAACAACAAAAAATGTATATGATATAAGTTGTGTATTTTAACGCGATCTACATTTTTTGTGTAGTAAAATTTTGTCTATCTCTTATGGTTTACCAGTTATGCAAAAGTCGTTCATAATGAAGAATACTTTTGGAGACATTCCCAGAAATTTCGAGATATACATTTCATTTCTCATGACATTATCTTAAACATATGATATTTTCATCAAAATCGTTAGAGCCATTTTTGAGAAAATTAAACTTTTCGAAAAATGTTCCATGTAAAGGGTAGTCTGGGGTGGGGGGATTTTCTTGAAAATCTTCGTGTCGCATCTCTGGAAGATACTGAACGTAAATACTAAGTTTGGTGTTTATCCGACTGTTCATTTTTGAGTTATGCTGTTCACAGACACACACACACAGACACACACACAGACACACACACAGACACACACACAGACACACACACGGACATGTTTCCAAAAATGCTTTTTTTGGATTCAGGAGGTCTCAAAACATGTATTTCCGGTGAAATCTCGGTATCGAATTTTTGGGTGGAATGCAATACTTCCCCTACTTACTATACGTAGTAGAGAAAGTAAAAAAAGAAAGAAAGCGTGTGAAATATGCGATGCAAGAATGTGAAATTTTGTGAAGAATGCAATTCGCGTAACAGTGTACAATTTCTTTTTACTTTCTCTGCTACGTATAGTAAGTAGGGGAAGTATTGTACACCACCCAAAAATTCGATACCAAGATTTCACCGGAAATACATATTTTGAGACCCCCTGAATCCAAAAAAAGCATTTTTGGAAACATGTCCGTGTGTGTGTGTCTGTGTGTGTGTCTGTGAACAGCATAACTCAGAAACGAACAGTCGGATAAACACCAAACTTGGTATTTAGGTTCAGTATCTTCCAGAGATGCGACACGAAGGTTTTCAAGAAAATCCTCTTACCCCAAACTATCCTTTACATGGAACATTTTTCGAAAATTTTAATCTTCTCAAAAATGACTAACGATTTTGATTAAAATATCATATGTTTAAGATATTTTCATGACAAATGAAATATACATCTCGAATTTTCTGGGAATGTCTCTAAAAGTATTCTTCATTGTGAACGAATTTTGCATAACTGGTAAACCATAAGAGATAGACAAAATTTTACTGTACAAAAAATGTATATCACGTTAAAATACACAATTTATGTCATATACAGTTTTTTGTTGGGTGAACCATTTTCGAGATATTGCTTGTTATTCCCTTAAATTTTCCAATACTTCTACCTTTTCTCAAATGGGAATTCGTTATTGATTTTTTTGTCCTGGTAATACAAAGAGAATGGAATACTCCACATAGCAACCAGCTCTTAAAAGATTTGATTATCGCTTAAAGCCTACCAATTCCCCTTGCACCTACAAGAAAATTAGCAATAATATTAACATCTGGATGTCTCGATTAACATGAAGCATATGGAGAATAAGCGTTTGTAAAAATAGTTTGTTCAAGAGAAGAGAAAGTCATGTGAGTGTAACACATCAGATTTTTTAAAAATGAGCCGTCAACAGCTGAAATAGTGCCGCTTCCAGAGAGCGAATACCTGTTACTTTCTTTTTTGATCTTTGGTTCCTTTCTTCCTTTTGTTTCTTTTAGAGCTAAAAATTAACTATTAATATATATGTGCAGACGTTTATTTTGTTGTAACTATCAATCTCATCTCCTTTGACCCCTAACAGAATATGCGAGTCACCGTTTAAATTGTCAGGATAACGGCTTTGTTCTTTTTGCATTATGTACCGCGTGTATTCGCCACATGGTCATCAAAGTATATCTATTTCTGACGCGAATGGCGGAAGGATACTTTTTGCTGGTGCATCGGTCACCTGGGCTTTGTTTTGGCGCCGATCAACCTAAGAGTGAGTATAGTATAGTCCGAATAACTGGAATCCTCGGTTTTGTAACATAGCTATATCTTATTTTATGAAATGAAGATGGACTGCAAACCAAATGCATTGCACTTATTGAAAAAGCCGGCAGAGTGTAGGGGCTGTTGAGCAATTTGATGTGTTACATGATGTACTTTATTAAATTATTACTGAATAAACCTACGGTATTATTTATAGAGGAACATGTAGTTGAGCATCACGCTCTACCTGTTGTCTTAACAGTTTTTTACAATATTATTATAGTTTTTTATTAGTATTAGGAATGAGACAATACCACTATTTCTCGATGCCCGATACATTGAGTTTTGAGCACGGCACTCGACATTCGATACTTTATATAAAAACAATTATTGCTACATTCACATGACTTTTCTACCCACCTTTCTGAAAGTTATTCTTACAAAAGAGTACTCTTTTATCTACTTCATGTTACCCAAATAAAAGTTTACAGAAGTGCTTTTTATTACACATTTCGTAGTAGGTAATAGGGGCATAAAGGATCATGTGATTGTATCACAGCAGATTTTTAAAGATTTGACTATTACTTCAGTCTCCTTTATCCCTATTTTTTTTAATTGTTGCATTTTTATAGCCCCTTCAAATTCTATGGTCATATCGGGGACTTTTGACTTAAGAAATAACTCAGGGTGTTATTTCTCGCTGAACTGTAGCTCGCTCACTATTAAGCACACTCATGTTCACTCCCACATCCATACTTCCAGACTCTGCTGAAGATAGAGAGTGATTCTGTTTAAAGAAAAAATTCCCCCTAAGCTGCGAATCAAACCCGGCACCTCCGGTTTGTGAACGCTGAAAACTACCGCAGGTGAAATTAAATTATTTTATTTATGGACGCTCTTTAACTGCTGAGGTCCTTAGCGTCCCATTCTATAATGGGCGTGAAATATTGATAATTTTGCTCAGAGATCTCTTTATCAGGTTTGAGGTTCTTTTATGTGCCGTAAATCTACGTTACGCGATCACTGGCTTTACTTCCCTTCCGAAGGAACCCATGCTAAGGATTTTTCCGCCCGTAGGGTTTGAACCCGTGACCTCAGGAACTAGAGGCTAGCATGGTAAACACTACACCGGAGGACGAGGTGATGTGCGTGTATCCTCTTGTACCTGTAATGAAATGTGTAATGTAACCATTAAACTTCATTTAATATGAAGTAGATAGAAAAATAAGCTTTTTAATAATAGTTGTAGAAGAGAGATAAAAATAAACGATAGCGGGTAGAGAAAATCATAGAATTGAATGCATCACCCATTTTTATTTCATCGAAATTTCTGGCAATATCTCTCGGTGTATAGAAGTAACAGGCCTCTTTTATATTTGCTATACTGTGTGGCTTACCACCGCGCGAAATCCTTCTGTTACATACTTTACACACCGCTTTGTTGGTATTAGTTGCGTCCACTTCAAAATAGTTCCATGCTTCATTCATATATTATTTAATTTCACTGTTGAACATTCTAGAACCTGAAACAAACAATATGTTTAGCGAAACTGGTAGTACGATACACAGTTTGGACTGCGCTACACGGAAAGTATCACCTGAATGTATAAACCAGGTATAAACTAACAAACTGAAGGAAAAACAAATCTTTTCACGAGATCAATTCTCTCATGTCCGAAGTTTTGGGTCGTTTCTGCTAGATTCGCTCATGTTGGTCACCGGAATATAAATGTACAGGCTGAGAGCGAGTCACTTACCATGTCAGGCCAACTCAGTTCTACCATACTGTGCAGAAACACAGCATACTGTGCGTCAGCTAAATCAGTTTATTCACAACTCAGTTAATGCTGTAGGTTACATAAATACCTTTCCTCCTTCCTCGTTCATTTAGATGTAAGGTCGGAAATGCTGCATTATTTCACTTACAGAAAACGCAGTGGAAGGAGCCAACAATCATGAATACAACAATTCTTTAGTGACATATGCTAGGCAGCAGTGTGAAGCCTCTTCTGCTCCCCACTTCTTTCCTATTCTAGCGCAAAGAGAAATCACATTGCTGCGAATAATGCTTCCTAGAATAGAAAACTAAAAAATTAAATTTTGAAGTATCGGGAAAGTATCTTAGATTTATTTCAAAGCGTTGGACAATCCAATACCACCGAAAGCCAAAAGCATCAAGATAACGACGGTATCCAAGTTCCTTCACTCTTTATTAATATTATTATTATTATTATTATTATTATTATTATCATCATCATTATTAATCCTACTTTCACATTTTCGTTCTTCTGTAGTTAAAAATTCTTCTATATACTAATTTCAATTTTCATATCGATTCTAAAACAATTTAAAGACGTTAAATTAAAATAAAATTTTTCATGAAAATCAGTTTCCTCTTCACTTGTTTATACTACTTCTGCATTTTATGAAAATTGTTTTACCTAGCTTAATTTCAAATAATTATTATTTTCTAATTTACCTTATATTTATATATTACATTTATAAAGTAATAAAAATTGTCAAAATAAGTGAGATTATATTTAATTTTATAGCCCAGTTTTTAATAGGTTTCACTTAAGTAAAATATATAAAAGCAAACGTTTTACGTTATATTAAAGGATAATATGTTTACGGTCATATTTTTGATAATTTATTTGAGTCTTTAAGTATAAAATACAATTGGCTGTCATAACTTTAATAAAATATACAATATTCATAAAATGGAAACTTATCATTTGAACTTAGAAATAGTATTAAGACATTCTTGCATATTGTAAAATGGGTTAACTTTTAGTCTTGAACTTACATAATTCTTGAAAAGTTTACACAGGTAGAATCCCTTCACTTATAAACAAAGGTCTACAGGAGGCATCAGGAAAATTTCTAGTAATTATTCTTAATGCTTTATTTTTTGTAATAGTAGTACATCCCCTAAGCCAGCACTATTACCATACAATATAAGACCATACCTAATAATACTTTCAAAATAGGCGAAATATTTTATAACAAACAACAAGGCATATAAATAGATGTCGAATTATATTATTAATTCTGAAATCTGATTAAGACTTCCGAGCTTAATTAAACAATAAAACTCGGCATTTTAACTGCCTTTATCTTATTAGTCCATTTAGCAACTTGAGTGCGTCTGCTATTGACCAGGGGTAAGCGTAGGCGTCATTTAACATAAGGGAAATGCTAAGGCCAAGCAAAGATGGGACAAAGGCATTTTAACTTTCCAATACCAACACAAATCATTGTTTCTTATATGGGTATGTATCCTTAAACAGCAAGTATTTATTAAGTTCGTAATTTGTGTTCCTTCCTATCAGTTAATTAAATGAAAATATTACCAAAATAAATTCATTGCGTCTTTTAATACACAGGTTTTCGGTAGGTTATACTCTTCTCCTTTTCCTGGACACAGAGAAACATTTGTACATCACTATAACGGCGTATGGTGCACATAAATGGAAATATTGTTGGCGATAATGATCTACAAAGTAATTTGCCAAAAGAAAAAATACTATTGTTTGAGTTTATATTTAAATAATAATGGTATGCAATGCATTAAAATGATTTGTAAGACCTTTTGAAAATAAGATATCAGCCAAAAGCTTTTCATACGAAAAAATAATCGTATTGCTTACTACCCAAAACGTCTACTGCTAGCCGTCTGAGAATGTGCACTTAAATATGAAATATTCATTGCTAAATATAGAGGTCTTTAAACTTCATTTATCCATTTCCATACTGCGTGTTGCCTTTATTTGGAGAAAATCAATTCACCATATAATCGAACAGCTTTGAAAATAATGGAAAAATTTAACGACAGAAAATAATCGATTAACTTTGATTCAATTATCCTAACGGACTGTGATTCAAAATGAAGCTTGCTGCATAATCTGAAACCTGAACTCTTGTGCTGCATATTTCGTTTTATTTGGTAATCATCCTTGTCTTCTCTGTAACTAACATTCTAATTTGGAAGCTAAACAACACAGGCTGTGTAGCGTGTTGCATAGCTTACACGTTGTTATAAAAGCCCGCAGGGACTGACATGTTACGGTAAAGTTATGACGTGAAATTATTCAAGCATTGCTGAATTATGAGAGCTATTATTATTGTGCTGCGTGTGAAAACTGACAACTGATTATTTTCGTCAGAGGAGCAGCTCTTTCTCCGGATAGGAAAGCGGATCCTACGTTGTGAGTGAGATAGCGCCACTTTCTCCATGGAAAAGAAAGATCACAATCTGCTACTCTGGTGTTGTCCACTGTCATCATGTTGGAGACCTGGCTCATTCAGACTAAATTGCCTTTTCGCCTGCTTTCCAAACAATAAGTTCTGGAGAGAGCCTTCTATATCAAAACGAAAGCATCAAATTAAGTTTTTTTAAACGTTCGGACAATTACACTAGTCTGCATTTTCAAACTTGTTGTCAGATGATTTCTTAAAAGTAGGTGTTCTTGAATCAGTTTTTATGCTGATTCCAGAAATAACTTCCGTTTTTTTCTATCACGTCGGGTTTTTACACAAAATAAGTAATGTTTTGACAATTTTACTAATGAGCGTAGAAAAGTATTCAAATACCATTTCACACAAGGTAAGTTTTTGTTCAAGAAAAATTTTAAGAATACTCTAAAGAACTCCCCTTATTTATTTTATGACTACATTTTAACAAAAAAAAACAAGCCAAAGTGTTTCATTTAATTTTTTTCAAAACTTTCTCTTCCTTGCAGATTCTGGAAGATGACTGTCCTTCCTCAATATCCAACAGTAGTCGGCCATCATAGTTTCATTCCATCTCCCCTGGTACCTCCTCTCCATTTCCTTAATATCTTGGTGAAAACGTTCACCCTGCTCTTCACTATAATGTCCTAGATTTTCTGGAAAGTAGTCGATATGTGAATGCAGAAAGTGCACCTTTACACTCATGTTACAACCCATCTTCTTGAAATTTTCCAACATTGTTTCGACAATGGCCTTGTAATTAGGATCTTTGTTATTGCCTAAGAAGTTTTCAATAACTGATCGGAAGGCGATCCATGCTTCTATTTCTCTCTCATTCATTGTCTTCTCAAAATCTTCATCCTTCATCAATTTCTTTATTTGAGGACCAACAAAAATTCCAGCCTTTAATTTGTTTTGTGTAATGAAGGGAAATCTCTTGGAAAGGTACTTGTAGCAGGGTCCATCCTGTGGTAGAGCCCTTACAAATTGCTTCATCAAGCCCAATTTTATGTGTAGTGGCGGAAGCAATATCTTTATATCCCTTTATCTCTATATTTTTAAAGTGAAATTGTGAAAAAAAAACTGTACGTGATAGAAACAAACTAAAAGCAGTTCTGAAATCAGCATAAAAAGTGAGTCAGAATCACTTATTAGTTTTCAGTCATACGATATCATACAGACTAGTGTTATGATTTTCTACCTAAGATAGGTATTACATCGCGTTTCCGTTATTTCCCTTGTATTGCTTACCTCGTCATCCGCGAATAAGAAGCATTTATCTCAATATTCCTTATCGTGTGGTATTTTCTTTTGATCCAAACATTTTTCCTATCCATCCTTCCTTAAGTGGTTTCTACTCAGCTAGTGTTCCACTCAATTTATTTTCCTCTTCTGAATCAATTTTGGCATTGTTCTATTTCCGTCCACTCCGAGTAAAATAGACCCATTACTTATTTTGTTGTCCATTTCTTAAGCCCCATTCTTCTCCATGTCCGCATCAGAAATGCTTTCACTAGTTTTTCCTCACTCTGTTGCAACGCCTACGTTTCTACTATACTACACAGTGTTACGATCCACAAAGCACTCTCTTCCTTAGACTATTCTTCAAGGATCTAGGGAAAATGTTTGTTTATCTATTTTTTCTATTACAACATTAATTTATTTTATCATAAAAAATCTCTGCCCATTTTGATTTATGTACGAGTATCATATATTAAACTCTTTCATGCTCATAATTCTTTTACGCTGTTTAACCACACGAGTTTCAATTTTTAAACACTGTAAAACAAATACACAGTACAATGCAAGTAAGATACTGATGATATGCCGTCTCACTCTGCAGCCGACCAATCGGGAGAGTGCGGTAACTGGTCAGATCCACCGTCTGTTGCAACATCTGTGTGAAATCTATAGTTACGTTGGGTCCTGCTGAGATGGAGTTAATGTCTAGGAGCGTCTGGAAAGAATAATTTAATTTTTTACAAATGGAGAAATAACCTGGAGGAGTTATTTTACTGTGACCCACACTGCTACGGCCATTCCGCACGAAACCAAATAGTGTTTCACTATATCTAGTCCCTTACAGACACCCGAGGAGGGCAGGCCATATCCGTGTTGTTTTTCTGCTGTGGGAATGATGCGATTAAAATAACGGTAGTCTACTCCTTCCACCTAAGCGGCAGCTGGGTCGTAGGAAGATTTTTCCAAATGCATGCCCAGTGGTAATTATGCACTGTCATTCCACAGAGGTACTAAAACGGACTCGTCAAGTAGAAGTAGATGATTTGATAGAGATTAAATCCACGGCACTACTGACCTCTGGAGGAAATGTTTGGATGCTGTCCCAGTGGCTTCGGAGAAGCTGGAGTACGGCACGAAGCTGCCCCAAAGCATATCTTTTCCATATGTTTTCCAACTGATCTCCTAGTCATACTTGGATCTTAGTAGATTGCAAATCAAAAGGATTCACGTTTTTCCTGAACTAATATCAGGTTGAGACCTTCCTTCACTCTAGGGAGGTGTAATTGCTGCCGGGGCAATTTATAAAAATAACCATTCCAGTTATGGATATACGCCCATAGCTCTCTCCTACATCTCCAAGTGGTATGGGAAGCACCTGGGCCAGGTACCATCGTTTCGACAGGCAAAATACACTCACATACCACAAGTTCCTGGAGATCTGCTTAATAATCGGCGCCCTCGCTTTCCCAATAATCCTTGCCCAATTCATTGCAACCCTATCCTCCCAGTTTTTCAAGACTATGATCTCAAGAATTTTAGTCTTATTCACAGAGGTAACAGTTCCTATCGTTTGGCGTTCTGGCCACCTCCCAATGGTATCGACGCTGATTTGGAGTATTTAATCCTGGCACCAGAAGCTTTGCACAAGTATTCCGGGAATTGACGCAACAGGATCACCACGACATCTGCGTAAGCTGTAGCCTCAACAACTTCCTTTGCTGTTTCTAGCTCTTGTTCATGACAACAGCTACATCCGAAGTATCTAAAGATACTCACTTGCCCCACTGCCTCATTCCGAATTCTTCGCTTTTTTCTGATAATAATCCGTCTTTGACCTTTTGTATTTACCTTCATCCCGTGCTCCTTACAGTTACCTTTTAGCTTCTTCAGTATGATTCTTAAGACGTTTTCCTTTTCTGCTAGATGTGCAATATCATCAGCATTCCTGATATATTTTATTCTTTTTTTCTCCCACTACCACTTCTGCCTTTTCCGGAAAAAGAATCTTCGCCAAATTTTCCACATTCAGTGCTCAAAGGGGAGAACGAAAAAGAGGGAATAATGGTAGAAGTTGGGTTTGAAGTGAAGGATATCACCAATTGATGGCCAACAGTCCGACCGATCGATTAACTGATAGGGAACCAAAGAAGTGCTTAGAGGTTTCGTTGGACTAGTCTTTCCTAGATGCATACAGTGAAAGGTGAAGTATGCAGAAGAGGAAAATAAAAAATGCTCGGCTTCTTTTGCAATTTAATCTATTATGTCAATATGTATAACTTTTTATTCAGCCAGGAACTGTAGTTTTTGAGCAATAATACATTATCTCATCTAAATCAAGCAGTCAGCTGCACGAATTTGTTCGGAGGATATGTACTACGTGATCAAATGTATCCGGACACTTCGCTGAAAATGACGTACAAGTTCGTGGCGCCCTCCATTGATAATTCTGGAAGTCAATATGGTGTTGGCCAACCCTTAGCCTTGATGACAGCGTTCACTCTCGCAGGCATACTTTCAATCAGGTGCTGGAGGGTTTCTTGGGGAATGGCAACCCATTCTTCACGGAGTGCGGAACTGAGGAGAGGTATCGATGTAGGTTGGTGAGGCCTGTCACGAAGTCGGCGTTCCAAAACATCCCAAAGGTGTTCTATAGGATTCAAGTCAGGACTCTGTGCAGGCCAGTCCATTACACGGATGTTATTGTCGTGTAACCACTCCGCCACAGCACGTACAGTATGAACAGTTTCTCGATCGTGTTGAAAGATGCAATCGCCATCCCCGAATTGCTCTTCAACAGTGGGAAGCAAGAAGGTGCTTAAAATATCAATGTACGTCTGCGCTGCGATCGTGCCACGCAAAACAACAAGGGGTGCAAGCCCCCTCCAGGAAAAACACGACCACACCATAACACCACACTACTTGGCAGATGACGTTCACCGGGCATTCGTCATGCCCACATACTGCCATCGGATCGCCACATTGTGTACCGTGATTCGCCACTCCACATAACATTTTGCCACTGTTCAAACGTGTAATGTTGACGCTCAGCGAGGCGTCGTTTGGCATTTTCCTGCGTGATGTGTGGCTTATGAGCAGCCGCTCGACCATGGAATCCAAGGTTTCTCACCTCACGCCTAACTTTCATAGTACTTGGAGTGGATCCTAATGCAGTTTGGAATTCCTTTGTGATGGTCTGGATAGATATCTGCGTAATACTCTTTACGCCCTCTTCAAATGTGGAGGTCTTTGTCAGTCAGCAGACGAGGTCGGCCTGTACGCTTTTGTGCTGTACATATCCCTTCACGTTTCCAATTCACTATCACATCAGAAACAGTGGACCTAGGGATGTTTTAGGAGTGTGGAAATCTCGCGTACAGACTTCTGACACAAGTGACACCCAATCACCTCACCACGTTCGAAGTCCGTGAGTTCCGTAGAGCGTCCCATTCTGTTGTTTCACGATGTCTAATGACTACTGAGGTCGCGGATAATGAGTACCAGGCAGTAGGTGGCAGCACAATGCACCTAAGATGAAAAACGTACTTTTGTGGGGTGTCCGGATACTTTTGATCACATAGTGTACTATAGGTTCATAGTACCCTTCCATCACAGGGTTGGTGTTTGTAAGCCTATGTGCTTACGTTTGCACCCGTTTCAAACGCTATCATAACATAAGTTTCAACGATCGAAAAAGCTAACCAAACACCTATTTATTCCCATGCTTTACGGTGGCCTAAAATAACCTTATGTTAGAACAGTTTTCAGACAAGTGGAACTTAACACACATGTTGACATAATTCAGCTGACTTAACTCTTACACTTCCCATCGTAGGCAATATAAAACCTCGTATACAGAATAGTCATAATTTTGAAATCTACAACTCTTCGTCCCTTCTGCCTTATACAAAGAAACAAACTTTTAGTTAAGCTTGGAGAAATTTGATTAGCTTTTCGTGATTGAAAGTTCGTGACGGTCTTTAGAATTCCGTTTTGCTTTTCTACTTATCTTCTGAAAAGTAGGCGCCGCATTTCTCTTATTAACCACTCTTTCCATTCTGCATCAACCTCCTTGAAACTGTCACATCGCATTCGTGTTCAAAAGAAAACGTGCTGACAGGACTGTATAGACAATCAACATTAATTAGATAAGATGCTTGTATACTAGTGACTAGAAACCGACATCTACCGGTTTATCTTCAAAGCTGGAATCTCCGAACAAAGATTTCCGCTTCTTTTCACTAATGTCTCTGTGAAAGTTGTGTCGTCGGTGAGTGATTCTCAAAAGTTTCATCACTATGACCCCAAAATAACGGAAAAGTCATAATTTAAAATCAGAAAGTATCAAAGAAGGTGAGGATGTAATGTAAAACTAGTTAGAAGAATGGACTACAGCAGAGCAACGCGTGGAATAGCGCTTCGTGAACTCTTGGATAACTCTACTTGCTAACAGTTCTTCCAAAGTTTCACAAGCTGCTTTTCACAAGCTGTCTAAAATTTATTTTTTATATATTAAAATCTAACAAAATGAATAAATTAATTTAAATACATATTAAATTGTCTGATATACACTCGCATAATTCAATTCGGCCCTTAAAGTATCTTGGATGTTTTGTAAGTCATTAAATCATTTAATTTCAATAATAATTAAGCATGACCTGTAAAAAATTACTCATTAATTCTTAAATAACAGAACTTTATTTACTGATGATTATTTGGATAAGTTCTGAATTTGCGACAAATAACTTTGAAGATAAATTCCAAAGCATTCATAAATTGTTCCCCATAAAACCCTAGCAACACCACTATAAAAGGAATAAAAATCTGATGTGATACATTCACATGACTTTCCCTAACCTTTATGTTTATTAGTGGGTATGCAAACTACTCTTACTAAAGCTTATTTTTCTATCTACTACCTTTTAATTCAAATAAACCTTTGCCAAAACAGCTACATTACACTTTCGTTATAGGTACAAAGAGAACAGCGATAGTCAAATGTTTAAGAACTGGACGCTATCTGCTGGCCTTAAATTCCACAGTTTCCATGTAATCGCGAGAAACAACTGAAAATCGACGAGACCTTAAAAGAATGACAAGTATTGAACATTTCGAACATTTAATAACGGATATCTCAGAAATGGTTTATGCCACAGAAAAACTTATTTTAAGTAAATTTTGTGTTTTATGGTACGTTTTTGTCTATCGCTTAACGTTTATCAGTTATACAAGATTATACCTACATTCCTTCCGAATGAAGAGGACTTCACAGGCTATTCCCAGAAAATTCAGGCTATGCATTTTACTTTTATATTAAATATGTTTAATATATGATATTTTAATCCAAATTGTTACAGCCACTTTTTAAAAAATCGAAATTTTCGAAAAATATTCCATATAAAAGGTAGTTGGGGTGGTGAATTTTCTTGAAAATCTTCGTGTCACCTCTTTGGAACGTACTCAATCTAAATACCGAGTGTGGTATTTATCCTATTTTTCACAGTTTAGTTATGCTGTTCACAGACACGCATACACACGGACCTTTTTCTAAAAATGCTTTTTTGGGGTCCAGGGGCCTCAAAACATGCATTCCCGGTGAAATATCGGTATCGAATTCTTGGGTGGAATGCAATAGCTTCTCTACCTATTGTGTACCTGGTAGAGAAAGTAAAAATGCAGTTTGGTTTATCAAATAACACGTGTATCGAAGATTTTCATTTTATACTTTTATTTATTTTATTCTACTTATTTTGAGAGAGAGAAGAGAGAAAGAGTTTAACATCTCAGATCGGCAGACATGATGAATGAAGTAATCATTATCATTAAATGTCCAAATGAGCCGGTAGTCCAAAGCATTGAGGGCTATCCGACATTTGCCTTTGCAGTACTCGTATAAAAGTAAAACCCGGTCTTCAGACACTTCACTTCAACGGAGATTCGAACTCGTGTCCTACAAATCAAAAGGCGGGCATACTACTTATAACCGCGGAATAGCATGTGGACGGTGTACGCTACCGCGTATTCAAATAAGAGCCAAAATATATTTTGGAAGTCTTTTATGTAAATAAAGCATTTCAGAATGTACGTAAATTGCACTATTTATCTAAAACCGAAATTCTTAGATATGTTCAGAAGAATTTTGTGGGTCTAAACTTTCTTTTCACGCTATAATGTTACCTCTTTCAATTACCTCTTTGTTTAGTGTAAACGGACTTCATAATGTGCTGTTGATAGCATTTCTATAGTAACTTAAAGATTTCTCTTAACAAACGTTTTGGTAAGAAATGCACAGCATATTTTTGCTAAAATTAAACATTAGGAGATTTATCTAGCGAAATTTCTTGAAATATTAAGAGTATTTAACAGCATTAAAATATCTCTCCGTTTTGAGTAAACAAAAAGATAAAATAAAAAATGAACACCTATTGTACCCAATAATACTTCTATATCAATAGAAACCTGGGGTGTATCTTTATAAGCGAAATTAAATAGAGACAAATATGCTGGACACTTTGTTGAGCTGTTATCTTGTTGTACCTTAATCTAGTTTCCACATAGGTGGATGGTAAGGCGGAGAAAATATAAATTAATCCTCTTCATGGAAACCCACGGAGATTTTACCACCGTGTTGCTCTTTCGAGGATGCCAGAGCAAGTCAAATAATTTCTTTTGTGAGATGAACAACGGCAGTTTGGAGAAATTCTGTTATTACTGAGTTCAAGAAAAATAATTAATCCTTCGAGGCTCGTCAAAACCGAAGCTTCGATGAGTTTCATGAAATTTTCTCACAAGTTTCGCAAGCTGTCGCCTTTGAGGTTATTGCCGTTCATGTCAAATGCAACTAAAACTTCTTTACTAATTTAATCGCCAATAACTTTCGAAGTGAGCAGTAATTGTGGCAGAATCATTTAGTTATATTGTGTGCTGAAAATTACCTACTTTAATCTGCAGACGAACACAATTGTACCTGTTGAACCATATTGCTTGATTTTTCGAAGTGTATCCCCATGAATGCCATTATATTTAAGGCCTCTGAGCAAAATTTCCGGTCTTTCACGCCCAATATAGAATGGGATGCTAAGGACTACAGCAGTTAAAGAGCGTCCCTAAATAAAACTCAATTTCAATTGCATATATATCCTCGGAATAATTGTGCTATGCCTAGATACTCGGTGCTTAAGTTGGCCCACAAATCTGTAGAGGTTAGATCTGATGGTTGCATGAGACCTGGGTTCCTTTTAGATCAGGCTGCCACCGAAGAAGCTGGCTTTAAGCTCTTTAAAGTCTTTAGATGCATGACATGTTACGTCATCTTGTTGGAAATAGTCTTATGTCAATCCGATGTCATTCTCTTGTTTCACAAATAATTCAAAATTGCACTACCGAAGTGAGTAACAAGTAATTAATGCCTGTTTGAGATATTACGTTTGACTAATCACTTAATATGCTGTCTGCAGTAATAGCCAACAATCGTCAACATGGACGGCAAGTGTCAATACGGACACTGTCATAAACACAGAGGATTAAATTTTAATGCCATGCTTGGCAAGTTTCCAAAGAGAAATTATAATTAATTGAAATGGAAGATACATAAATCGCTCTGTTATTGGATAAGCATAGAGGTAAATGTAGAGGTTATTGAAATATACAATTTGTGTCAAATTTATATTTTTCCATTACATATACTTCGTTAAGTGTCCAAATATCTCATGTTGAAGGTTTGCATTTTGAAAAATGTAAGTTCGTCACCTGATGAAACGTGCTTGAAAGTTTGGGTCGTTCCTTTTTTCTTTCATTCTTTCTTTCGTTCCTAAGAGCCTGATACTAAAACTTATTTGTTGCACCATACTACTGATTGGAACATTTGAAAGTTGTTTCCTTAAGTTGTACTAAAGTTAGCGCTTATTTCTTAATCCGAAATCATTCTGGGGCAAAAATTAATTGTGAATAACGTGATGAGGATAGAAGGATATCTTGATTGAATACATTGTCTATATACGGTATGTAGTATGTGAATTTATAATGGGTAAAGAAATTTTGTGAGTATACCACGCCAGCTTTTGCTTCTTTTCTTTTGGGGGAGGTTTTCTTCTGTCCCCTCCACCGAAGGTCGTTCGTCAGTTTTATTCAGCAGTGTGGCGCTGCCAATGCTTTATACTCTTTTGCTAATGTTTCCATCCACATGCTACGTTGTAATATTCTTTATATTGTTTCACCAATCTGTTGAACTCTCTTTTATTTTTGTTTCTATATCAACAATGTAGTTAATATTTTATTTGATAGTCTTATTAAATATATTTACTTGTATGTTTGTATTTTTAAGCACTATTTTTGCTCTATTTTTGTTTATTTTTTTACCTCTTAATTGTTTCCTTTAGTTTGTTGGACACCAGATGTGTGGGCATATGTTTATCAGTTTTTGTTTTGTTTTCAGGAAGAAGTCTATCTCCTGCACAGACGCTGGTGAACGCGGCGTCCGTAGGCACGGATCACGGTACGCAAGTTATTGTTGAACTTCCTGAGTTTGTGTGCAAGGTCTACAGTAGTCACTTCCTTACTCAGTTTGCGGTAAACTCGACGAACAATACCTTTCACTTTCACTAGCTGTGCGTATTGTGTTGTTCTTGAAAAAGGAAAAGTAAGGCTTTGTAACCTAGTATTGAGTTCTCTTTTTCCCAGTAATTGTCAGACTCAGTAATGCCTATTTAGGAGTTCATCAGGAAGATATACGCTATAGGGGAGGGGGACCGATAGTTCATATCTTAATATATTCCAATCCAGTAATCTCAAAACACGAATGCAATGAAGTTTACTTTTTTAAAATTGACACTACCTACTTTACACAAAAAATGTTGTGGTACTTGTAAAAAGCAACTAAAGAAAAAATAATAACAATAGGTATAGGTTATACAATGGAGGCATGCACCTCGCGCACTGCGTACATAGATCTGTTCTGGCTGCCACCCCCAAGGAGGAAGGGATGAAGTGAAGACGCAGGAAGACAGGCCACAGTGACGCGCGGAAATCCTAATAGCTCCAGGTCCAAGACCCGTCCCACTGCTGGTGATGCCTAGAGAGGGCGAAGAACGACCAGTCGACCAAGCAGCCCTCTAGCCCTCTTTGAGCAAGCAATTGCGCCATTTATCCGGCACCGCCATATACCACAAAACCTAGAAGCACACCTGAAAAATGAGAAAGAAATGAAATGAAAGAGATATGATGGAAAGGAAATCGTGATAAATGATAAACCACTCCAGCATTCTCCTACCGACCACGGAAAACCACGAAAAAACCTAAGGTCACAGTGGACGGTTGACGGGAATCAAAACCGGATCTTCCGAATGCGAACCTCGCACTTAAGCCATCTCGCCTTGTAAGAAAGAATAACTTTTGTGTTTAGAAAAACACGGGTGCGGGGTTAGGAGGTTGGAATTAACCCCCCCCCCGCAAATGCTGAGATAAAAATGGAAATTTTGTATAATATAAATATACATTCAATAAAAGTTTAATAAAAATGCTCTTACAAATAAGCAATTGTGTAATTCAGTTAGTTTTTGGTATTGCCTGTACAAGGAGTGAACTGTGCGCTTGTGAGCATAGGTAAGACACGATACGAGCTGCTAGCAGGCTGGGGTTCAGCCTGAAGATTTTGCTGCGTGCCCACTCTCAATAGGGTTTTATCTCAAGGTTTTTATTTCAGAATGAGTTTAAGAATGACTGATTTCAGTTTAGAGTGGATAGATGTGTAGTAGCATGTTGCTCCTCGACCGCTGTCAGGGAGCAGCGGCCCTTCTGCACCTCTGATGGATAGTCCATCTATTCTGCAACAGCCATCAACATCAAGTGCCTTTGTGAGTGAGAAATAAGAGTCGATCAGTACATTTTAGCAATGAACGCAACATCACACTTAATAACTCCTCTCATAATTCTATAACTGGTGCAGGAATAATGGGGAATAATTTTGAAGGCAATCACTTTTGGATGAAAGTGGGAAGAAAACCACTAGATTGTTGGAAAAATGTGTAATTGTTATTTGACAGAGACTAAGTGAATTATTTAACTGAAATCATGTAATTAAATGCGTCTACAGAGGCGGATAAGAAAGGGACATAACGTTCGTTGTTAGTTATCTATACTTTCTACGAATCTTCTTGTTTATATGTCTACATTACAGATGCAGCAAATAAATTTTAAAAGTAGGCTATATCTGTCAGCCATGTGATTCGTCACTCATAAGAAAAATGTTAAAGAGAAATCCAAATATTGCTCTAGTTTGGTCATACAATTGTGCTTGGGATATCAATTTATAGGCTTAGTATTAGTTTTTTATTATAACTTGAATTATGGGTATTAGCTTTATCATTTTCCTCCGTAGGTTATAAAGATATAACAGAAATCCGACGTAGTACATTCACATGACTTTCACTACCCTCTATCTTTTAGTGGATATACAAACTATTCCTGCTAAAGCTTGTTTTTCGATCTACTGTATTTTAATCCAAATAAGCCTTTGCAGAAATAGCTACATTACATGTTTCGTTATACATACAAAGGGAACAGCGATAGTCAAATGTTTAATAACCGGACGCCATATGCCGGCCTTAAATTCCACAGCTTCCATGTAATCGCGAGAAACAAGTTGACAGAACTTTGAGAGAATGACCAAGTAATGAACAACTCGAACCATTAATAACGGATATCTCAGAAATGGCTTATGCCACAAAAAATCTTAAGGAAATAAATTGTGTGTTTAAAAGATAACTACATTTTTTGTGCAGTAAGTTTTCGTCTATCGCTTAACGTTTTGCAAGATTATACAAAATTCCTTCGGAATGAGAAAGACTTCAGAGAAGATTTAAGAGATGCATTTTATTTGGCATGTAAATATCTTTAATGTGTGTTATTTTAATCAAAATAATCAGAGACATTTTTAGTATTCCAAAATTTTCGAAATACATTCCATCTAAAGGGTAGTTGGAGTGGATTTTCTTGAAAATCTTTGTGTCACATCCTTGGAAGATACTGAGCTTGAATACCAAGTTTGGTATTATCCGAGTTTTCGTTCTTGAGTTATGCTGTTCACAGACACATTGACACATACACAGATCTTTTCCTAAAAATACATTTTTCGTTTTAAGGGCCTCAAAACGTGCATTTCCGGTGAAATTTCGGTATCGGATTTTTGGGTGGATTGCAATATCTTCTGTACCTAATATGTACATGGTAGAGAAACTAAAAAGTTAGTGCTGCTGGAATGCGTAATTTTACGGAGAATATTGACACCATTTTTGTTTCCGGAAAAATATTTTCTCACTAAAACGTTGCATATGAAATATTACAGTTACGACATATGAAGTTTGATGATCAGTCTAGGGCGTATAATTCGTAGAACAAAATCAGCGGCTCGAGCCCAAAGAAGTTCAACTGTTTTGTGTTTTAAAAACATACAAATAAAAGTATTATTATTATTATTATTAATTATACTTTTCTCATCAAATATGGCAAGTTATTACGCTTTTACCAACTTAAACAATTTAGTATGCCGTAAGTAGGTAAATCTTTACTTTGGTCCAATTTTTAC
Source organism: Deroplatys truncata (assembly GCA_030765065.1). NCBI lineage: Eukaryota > Metazoa > Arthropoda > Insecta > Mantodea > Mantidae > Deroplatys > Deroplatys truncata. The sequence continues at coordinate 216,837,194 of CM060978.1, forward strand.
TTTCTCTACTACGTATAGTAAGTATGGGAAGTATTGCATTTCACCCAAAAATTCGATACCGAGATTTCACCGGAAATACATGTTTTGAGACCTCCTGAATCCAAAAAAAGCATTTTTAGAAACATGTCCGTGTGTGTGTGTGTGTGTGTGTGTGTGTGTCCGTGAACACCATAACTCAAAAACTAACAGTCGGATAAACACCAAACTTGGTATTTACGTTCAGTATCTTTCAGAGATGCGACACGAAGATTTTCAAGAAAATCCCCCCACCCCAGACTACCCTTTACATGGAACATTTTTCGAAAATTTTAATTTTCTCAAAAATGGCTCTAACGATTTTGATGAAAATATCATATGTGTAAGATAATGTCATGAGAAATGAAATGTATATCTCGAAATTTCTGGGAATGTCTCCAAAAGTATTCTTCATTATGAACGACTTTTGCATAACTGGTAAACCATAAGAGATAGACAAAATTTTACTACACAAAAAATGTAGATCGCGTTAAAATACACAACTTGTATCATATACATTTTTTTGTTGAGTGAACCGTTTTCGAGATATTTGTTATTTCCTTAAATTTTCCAATACTTTACTTTTTCTCAAATTCGTTATTCATTTTTTTATGTCCTGGACATACAAAGAGAATGGAATGCGCCACATAGCAACCAGCGATAAAATATTTGACTATCGCTTAAAAGCTAACATATTCCCCTTGCATCTACAAGCAAATTACAAATAAGATTGACATCTCGATATCTCGATTAATATGAAGCATATGGAGAATAGGCGTTTGTAAAAATAGATTGTACAAGAGTAGAGAAAGTCATGTGACTGTAACACATCAGATTTTTTCTTAAATTATCCACCTATTTGTACAAATACCACAACGTTATATCAGTTCAGTATGTTTACAATCAGTATAATGTTTCGAAATTCGATACAATAAACATATTCTAGAAGCCACAAAATCACCATTTCCATTCCTCTTGTGAAAGCTTCATCTTAATACGTTTATAATGGATGTCGTATATTACAGTTTGTTGATTTTAGCTACTTTCTGCTGTTTGTTTTCAGGTTTGGTTTTTAGACTTGGGACTTATGAGAGCTCAAGTGGCGGCTATAGTTCATGGCCTCCTTGAATAATTTCTACCATTATATTTACTACGCATAGTATAAACCCAAAATGCCATTCCCAGGAAGGGAAACGAAAAAATCTTGTGTTGCAATCACATAACTTTCTCTAGTCATTCTTCTATAAAGTATTCTTACAAACACTTGTTCTTCTATTTACATCTTGTTAATACATATAAACCTCCGTTACTCATTTGCATATTTCGCCAAAGTATAAGAAGTATACAGTAAGGTAAAGCGACTGTCAAATCTTCTCAAAGTTAGTCGCTATTGTTGGCTTTGAAATTCTGTTGTCTTTGCATGAACACGAAAAACAAAGAAATAATAATAACAAAAAGAATGCATTTGGGAGAAGTATAAATATGGGAAAATTCAAACCAATAACAAAGAATATCTCGCAAATGATTAACGCCCAAGAAAAGAAAATCAACATAAATTGAGTGCCTTAAGAGGTCTATACTTTTATGTGTACAAAAGTCATTCATAATGAAGAGGACTTCACAGGCTATTCCTATAAAATTCATGATGTACAGTTTGTTAGGCATGCAAATATCTTAAACATATAGTATTTTAATCAAAATCGTTGAAGCCATTTTGTATAAAATAAAAAATAACCCATTTTTTCCATGTTAACGGTAGTTTGGAGTGGGGACTTTTCTTGAAAACCTTCGTTATTAAACTGTCTTTTCGTTTGAAATTATGTTATTAACAGCAGACACACACACACTTCATGGAGTCTGAAAACGTGTATTTCTGATGCAATCCCGTCGGTATCGAATTTTTTGGTGGAATGCAATACCTACTTCCTCTACTTAGTAAGCAGTAGAGAAAATAAAAATTGTACCTTGACTAAGTATCCCGTTCCTGACTCCATTAACATTGTAATACTAATATTTTACATTCCCATTCTGGTAACCGTTCCCGATTGTTGTGAGCCAGCCTTAGTCAACAGCGGTTTGCAGTTATTTACACTACGTGATCAAAAGTGTCCGGACACCTGGCTGAAAATGACGTATAAGTTCGTGGCGCCCTCCATCGGTAATGCTGGAAGTCAATATGGTGTTGACCCACCCTTTAGCCTTGATGACAGCGTTCACTCTCGCAGGCATACTTTCAATCGGGTGCTGGAAGGTTTCTTGGGGAATGGCAGCCCATTCTTCACGGAGTGCGGAACTGAGGAGAGGTACCGATGTAGTTCGGTGAGGCCTGGCACGAAGTCGGCGTTCCAAAATATCCCAAAGGTGTTCTATAGGATTCAAGTCAGGACTCTGTGCAGGCCAGTACATTACAGGGATGTTATTGTCGTGTAACCACTCCAGCACAGGTGCTCGATCGTGTTGAAAGATGCAATCGCCATCCCCGAATTGCTCTTCAACAGTGGGAAGCAAGAAGGTGCTTAAAATATCAATGTAGGTCTGCGCTGTGATCGTGCCACGAAAACAACAAGGGGTACAAGCCCCCTCCAGGAAAAACACGACCACACCATAACACCACCACCTCCGAATTTCACTGTTGGCAGTACACACGCTGGCAGATGACGTTCACCAGGCATTCGCCATACCCACACCCTGCCATCGGATCGCCACATTGTGTGCTGTGATTCACCACTCCACACAACGTTTTGCCACTGTTGAATTGTGCAATGTTAACGCTCCTTACACCAAGCGAGGCGTCGTTTGGCATTTTCCTTCGTGATGTTAGGCTTATGAGCAGCCGCTCGACCATGGAATCTAAAGTTTCTCACCTCACACCTAACTGTTATAGTACTTGGAGTAGATCCTGATGCAGTTTGGAATTCCTATGCGATGGTCTGGATAGATATCTTCGTAATACTCTTTACGACCCTCTTCAAATGTGGAGGTCTTTGTCAGTCAGCAGACGAGGTCAGCCTGTACGCTTTTGTGCTGTACATATCCCTTCACGTTTCCACTTCACTATCACATCAGAAACAGTGGGCCTAGGGATGTTTAGGAGTGTGGAAATCTCACTACAGACTTCTGACACAAGTGACACCCAATCACCTGACCAGGTTCGAAGTCCGTGAGTTCCACGGAGCGTCCCATGCTGCTGTTTCACGATGTCTAATGACCACTGAGGTCGCGGATAATGAGTACCAGACAGTAGGTGGCAGCACAATGCACCTAAGATGAAAAACTATGTTTGTGGGGGTGTCCGCATACTTTAGATCACATAGTGTATATACCGGCTAGATTTTAAACATCTGACTACTGTCCCGGTTTGCTTTTCTTCCTTATACCTAGAACGAAATGTGTAATGAAATATTTCTGCAAAGCTTTATTTCGATTAATATGATAGAAAAGTCAGCTTTCGCAACAATAGTCTATATGAGCTAAATAAAAATAAACCATAGTGAGATGAGAAAGTCAAGTGAATTTAACACATTTTTTCAAGTGGGAAGTCGGTATTCGTTTTTTTACTTTTTTTACTACTTACCAAAAAGTCGATACAGAGATTTCACCGGAAATACACACTTTGATGCTTCCTGAAAAGCAATAGATAAAGGTGTGTGTCTCTGTGTTTGTGTATTTTACAATTTCCACTATAATTGGAAAACGAAAAGTAAGTTAAATATCAAACTTGGTATTCAAGTTTAGGACTTTCCAAGAATGCGAGACAAGGAATTTCTAGAAAATGCCACCTCAACTACCCTTTACAGAAAAATGTTTCGTTATTTGTTTATTTCCTCAAAACGCCTCTAATGATTTTAATTAAAATATCACATTTTTAAGATATTTTCATGAAAAATTATATGCATAACTATGTTGAATGTGCTGGGAATAGCGTGTGAAGTCCTCTTCAACATTTGAAATAATTGATGCGCCGTAAGAGATAGAAAACTCTTACGACACAAAACTGTAGATCTCGTTAAAGCACACAGTTTGTGGCATTAATCCTAGTTATTGGTCGGAATCTTCAATTACTTATAATTCTTCTACTTACCTATAGTAAAAAGTGGAAGTATTGTATTCAACCGAAAAATTAGACGCCGACATTTCACTGGAAATACACATTGTGAGACTCCCTGAATAAAATAAAAATAATTTTTTAGAAACACTAATACTGTGTATTATTTCTGGCATCGTCCTCGTATCTGGGCCCTGCAAACCTCCAGTATTTGACTTGGAGAGTCTATCACACACTTGTATTTGATTTTCTACCTGTATGTTCTGACACCTGTTATTTCTAAGCCACAAATTATATCCCTAAGCTCTTTAACCGAAGTGCTTCAGTACACTATATTGAATGCTTTATGAATACAATATACAATCTTTTAGGACCTTGTATTTTTCTCGTGTATGAAGATCAGAACTTCCAACTAAAATACTCTGATGCTAACAGTAGCTTCACCGAAACATATTTTGCAATATCACGATTTAAGAACACTTAATGGCTCAATACTAATGTTTCTTTGAATTTCAAAAATATCTAAATAGTTCTAATTTTTACATTTCTGTTTATTATGTTTATACGTGTCTAGGACAGTGGTGGTGATAAAGCGAATCGCGAGGCAATGTGACTCGCAGGCGCAACTCCTTTTCTAGCCGTCTATTCATTTGTTTTCCATGTGCTGCTGAGTGGTGTAGTGCGTGTTGCATATTTGATGGCTCGAGAGAGAAAGGCATTTTCGCCAACCTTGGTCTAGGGGGTTAAATATCACCGCACGTAGCCTGCACGTGACACAGCTGGGGTTGCCGTCTGAGGTGCGGTTGTTTCAATCCCCGGCACCAGTATGGAATTTTTCAAATGCTAGTGGGTCTGGTACGGAATTCATTCAGCCTTGTAAGGCCCGTGGGGTTTTAAGGAGTCATTTGATTAAATAACAGCCACTGCAACAGTGAAATGCGCTTAAGCAGCCGAGGTAGCTCGGCGTGCTGATCACATATCCTCACTGCTGCACTTCCATAACGCCTGTATGAAAGGAGGCAGAGGACGTAGCGGCTGTGTAGTATAGGTTCTTTCAACAAGAGTGTCATATCTTTGAACTTAAATAAAACACGTTCTATAAATGATAGAGGTTTCTTTCTTTTTTTATTTTGGAACATAATGTCATTACGTGTGGAAGAGAACATCAGTTAAGTGACCGCCGCGACTTCGTTGGGTTGCGCGTATACCGTTGACCCAATTTTCAATTACAGAAAAACGTAAATTAGCTCCAACTTCACGAATAACACACGTGATGTTATTCATAAGATCATTTACTGTTTCTGGCTTGTTGACATAAATTTGAGATTTAACATAACCCCACAAGAAGTAATCCAACGGCGTTAAATCACATTGCCTCGGGGGCCAGTTAACATTACACCACGGGAAATGATGAAAGCTCTGAACTTCACCTTCAAAAGATCGATTGTTTCGAGAGCAGTATGACATGTTGCACCATCTTGCTGGAACCAGATGTTTCTGAGATCCATACCATCCAATTGAGGCCATAAATAATCACTTATAAGAGCCCAGTATCTTTCTCCATTGACAGAGCTTCTCCATCTTCATCTTGGAAAAAAATATGGACAAATGATTCCACTATACCAAAGTCCACACCACACAGTAACCTTTTGGGGATAAAGTGGTTGTTCTTGAATCTGCATTGTATTGTGATTGCTCCAATAGCGGCAATTTTGTTTCTTAACACAACCATCCATCCAAAAGTGTGCTTCGTCGCTGAAGATGATTTTTTGACAAAAATCCGGGTCAGCTTCTAATTGCTTCATAGCCCAGTCAGCGAATACACGGCGCAACCTATGGTCGTTGGACTTTAGTTCTTGAGTTAACACCATTTTGTAAGCGTGAAACTTCAAGTCCAGATGCAGAATTTGCCAAGTTGTGGTCGGCGAAAGCCCCAATTCATGCGCTCGAAGAGCAATTGATTTGTTTCCGTTCTCGTGTACACTCTCACGAACGGCGCTATGTTTTCGTTGGAGCGCTTACGTCGATTACGTACAGGCGTTCTTTGATTGCTGACAGAACCACTTCTTTCAAATTTATCGATCAAACGGCGAATCGTTCTCTCGCACGATTATGCACACCGTAAACTTCACGCAATACACGGAATGTTTGGCGAACAGAGATCATTTTGATAATAAATTTTCACAATTTCTACGCGTTGCTGAATGCTGTAACGTTCCATGGCTATTTGTCAATAACAACTGTAACCACATGAAAAAAATGACTGCTGTAACTCAATAACAACTGCAGCTATCACATGTTAAAGACAGGACACTCTTGTTGAAAGACCCTTTAGTTCTTAACCTTCTTGGCTATTGCATCATGAAGCTTATATTTTTCAGTTTAAATAGAAAGAATTTTCTTTAAATTTTATACAAGCTGTTTGGCTCATACCTCCGAATTTCTAATTCACTACCTGCGTTCAAGATAATAACTCCGACAGAGCGCTTAGATAACACATGCAACCCTAGTGAAAAGGTTCATGGTTTTAACAGTTTATTGTCCAGTTACTATAGTAATTAAACAAAGGACAAGCCAAACCAATTAGTTATCCTCTACATAAGGATAGCAGAGTTAGCTCCAACAGTTTGATAATCTGAAGGTACAAACACCCGATTTGGGATTCATTTTCTTGTTTCTGTTTGATTTAAGGAAGAGAGAGCTAAAAGGAATGATAAATTGGTACATTTGGACCAACACTGGGACTTAGAAAGCAGTGTGTTGGTGGGAAAGGTTCGGTGACCCGGGATTTAAATAATCCTTAACAAACTAAGGAATCCTTACACTAGTTTTCTATTTCTGATAAATGCGATTTACGATTTAGGTAGGTAGGCTGTGAACGCATTTTGAGAGGCCCCCACAGCTTGTCACTTTCATTCCGGGCCCACCAAAGGTGAAAGGCGAATGGAAATATGCACTAATTCAGGCGCCGGTCAGCCATAAATTAGATCAGATCTTTGTTAGAGGACACGTAGATATAGGAAACATGTTTGTGATCCGTGGGCGCATACCAAGGAATTCCAAAACATACAACTTCCGCATTGGTTTCCTATTAATTTTTCATTTACTTATTTTCTCCTCTTAATCCCATATGCTACCTTTTCCTGTTTCTATACAAGCGCTAGGCAAGCTGTGGAGAAACCTCTAAACTGTAGGTGAGACCAGCGTATCCAGGGGCACGTTTTATAACTTGCATAACGCCTACAATTTGAAAGGAATGTACAAACAAGTTATTGATATAAAGTGCACTCTTAGGAGAATAACTTCACTGGCTGTTTATAATTTTAACTCACACTGCATTATAGAAACCTCTGCCAATGGCCCTGGGTAAAACGCAACCTTTAAGCTAGATGATTTATACTTAGGATTTACTTATTAAATGTGTTTTTTCATAGATGTGAATAATTCAGTTATGCATTTATAGTGTATCACAAACAAAATCAATACTTTAGCTTTAATGTTCAACATTATAAGTAGCAAAACCTACACAAAATGGCAAACGAAAACGTCATTGAGCAGATCCTCCAACCGAAATACATAGATGATGGAATCTTCTTAACAAATATTACTTCGGAATGTATTAAATAATCTCTATAGTTTATTTTGTTCCACAGTGTAAGGAAATGTACTAGTTTCCAAATTAAAAGCAGTGCGAAAATAGAAATGTACAATTCACAAGCCATATGCCAAGCTAATGCTTTACCAACTTACGCACAAAAAGTTTTATCACAAAAATATTTCAATTTGGAGTGGGATAATACCTCATAATAATGTCAAATATGAATACTAGAATAATATTTATTAAATACCACGACACTCGCAAGCACTTTGGGTTTTTTTTAACATTGTTCATGGAAAAAATCTGATATGATATGTGCGCACGACTTTCCCTACCAATAGGAAATTCACATAATATATCTAATATATGTTGTATTTATATAAAAAGTTATTCTTCTACTCACGCTACCTTACTCGGGATTATATATGCTTAGGAATTATTTAAAATTAGACAAGACGGGCTTAGTTACACATGCGGAAACAGTATTCAGATGTTTATGCGTGGTAACAAGCTCTCTGATTGGAAAGAAAAAAAGGGGAATGAAAAGTTAACAATCGCAAACGTTAAATCGTGTCAGTTAGATGGCGAACAGGATGGAATATTTCCAAAATGGTTTACACTACGAAAGGTTTATATTACACAAATTTTGTATGTAAATGATCCCGACCTTTTTCCTGCAGTAAGGTTTCCTTGTAATTCAAAATATACAAAACAAATCAAATAAAAGGGGCTTCACGCCTTCCCAGAAGATGCAAGATGTAAATTTTATCTATAATTCAGGTAGCTTAAACATATACAGCTTTTTTTGAGAAAATCAAAAGTAACGAAGATTGTTCCATGTAAAAGCAGTTTGTTGTCAGGGGATTTTCTGTAAAATCTTCATGTGGAATTCTTGGAAGATTCTGAAATGAAATACTCAGTTTGATATTAAACACACATTTTGTTTTCGATTTATGTTGTTAACAGATAGAGATGTTTCTCTAAAAATGTTTTTTTTTTTAATTTAGGGAATCTCAAGACGTGCATTTACGAAGTTTTGGCTTACTATAGGTAAGCGGTAGAGAAGTTAAAAATTTATGGTAGAAAATCTCGCTCAGCGTAACTAACAGAAATATTAAATTTTCTGAACACAGAAAAAAATAAACCGCGACACTCTGAATTTTATATCGGCATATAACGGACGGTGTTTCTGAGGACATCTTTGACATAGATTCCAATTTCAATTTTAGTCATAATATTGAAATTCATATATATATATATATATTTAAAGTATTTAATGGAATACAATGACAATTATAGTGTTTAAATCCCAAAGTGTAAGTGCATTTAATGTTCGGTATTCCACTCCATATGAGATAATCGTGTTTATTATTATTATTATTATTATTATTATTATTATTATTATCGTTATTATTATTATTATTACACTGATGAAATACTGAATACTGTTTATATTATAGCAAAAAATGCTGCCTCTAAGTATACAGTTAATACAGTATACAAAAAAATCTGATGTGTTACACTCACATGACTTTCTCTACTCTTGTACATATTATTTTTACAAACGCTTATTCTCCATATGCTTCATGTTAATCGAGATATCGAGATGTTAATCTTATTGCAAATTTTCTTGTCGATGCAAAGGCAATATGGTAGGTTTTAAGCGATAGTCAAATCCTTTAAGCGCTGGTTGCTATGTGGCACATGCCATTCTCTTTGCATGTCCAGGACATAAAAAAATTCTGATGTGTCACACTCACATGTCTTTCTCTACTCTTGTACAAACTATTTTTACAAACTCTTATTCCCCATCTATTTCATATTAATCCAGATAAACATTTGCAGAAACGATCTTTTGACATGCAAAGAGAATTACATTTTACACATAGCGACCAGTTCTAAAAATATTTGCTATCGCTTAAGGCGTACTAGGTTCACCTTGTTTTTTAATTACAAGGGCAATATAGAAATACAGTAGGATTTAAACCTAGACATAACTCTTAATAGCTGGTTGCTAGATGCAGCACCATTCTCTTTGCCACAGATCAATACTCTTTGCATATCCAAGACAAAAAAATGAATAACGAATTCCCATTTGAGAAAAAAAGTATTGAAAAATTTAAGGGAATAACAAGCAATATCTCGAAAATGGTTCAGTCAACAACAAAAAATGTATATGACATAAATTGTGTATTTTAACGCGATCTACATTTTTTGTTAGTAAAATTTTGTCTATCTCTTATGGTATACCAGTTATGCAAAAGTCGTTCACAATGAAGAATACATTTGGAGACGTTTCCAGAAAATTCGAGATATACACTTAATTTGTCATGAAAATATCTTAAACATATGATATTTTAACCAAAATCGATAGAGCCATTTTTGAGAAAATTAATATGTTTGAAAAATGTCCCATGTAAAGGGTAATCTGGGGTGAGGGGATTTTCTTGAAAACCTTCGTGTCGCATCTCTGGAAGATACTGAACCTAAATACCAAGTTTGGTGTTTATCCGACGGTTCGTTTCTGAGTTATGCTGTTCACAGGCACACACACAGACACACACATGGACATGTTTCCAAAAATGCTTTTTTTTTGGATTCAGGGGGTCTCAAAACATGTATTTCCGGTGAAATCTCGGTGTCGATTTTTTGGGTGGAATACAATACTTCCCCTACTTACTATGCGTAGTAGACAAAGTAACTAGTTACAAAGGCGAATTGACTGTTAATAACACTGTAGCCAGCATAAGAAACACTTAAATTTTCCAACACAACTTCAAATACAGTATGAATTTCCTCGATACGCTAATCTACCCTACATCTATGTTCAAATTTAGAGATATTTTTAATCCCTTAAGAAACCAAACCATACTTCCACACCTCCCCATTTCAGATAAAATTCTAAGGCAGCTACCAAGTATTCTCTAATGTTCAACTAACAACAATAATCACAAATCTGCCAAGGCCAATGGTAAAGCTATTTAAGTCGATACGCATTTATAGGGGCAAAGCTGTTTGTTCATTGTCTCATGCGACAGGTATTTTAAGGATAGACAATTTTTGTTCCTTTTAAATTTAACGTCTTTTAACCGGGTAGGTCATATTGGACAAGAATGAATGAAATGGGCAAAATAATGTTCAAATAAGCTCAGAATTACCCAACATTCGTCTTCTCGCAACAAGAAAAAGCCCCGAGAAAATCTTATCTTTGTAACTCATCCTAACGAGATTCGACCTCTTGAATGTGAGACAGACCCACACCATGCGTATCGATTATTAATCTTTTCTGAATAAACTGATTCATTTTTATGTTAAAGTACCGATGTAAAAAAATTGATTTTTTTTTGTAAAACTCTAAAAAGTTCAATAAAATTTCGAATATTTTATTTTTAAAAAAAATAAACTATATGAGCAACTTTAACTAAAGCAACTCCACATGATTATGGGGTTGTTTTTACTATGTGCTCGAATTTTTATGTAGATCCACCTTGTAGTTTCAGAAAAAACGGATCATTTATGTTGAAAAATGTTATTTTGAGTAATCTCACATTTAAAGTGGAAGTGTTTATAAAACTCGCTTAATCATAATATTTTTATAAATTAATTTATAATAGTAAATATTTGAATTTTGTTATGAACCAAACACAAAATTACGCACAAAATATTTTCATAAATGCAAAAAAAAGTAATGTCTTTTAATTTTTGGCTTGACGACTCCCCTTAAAGTCCTTTATATGCATTTGTTGCTAAAGAAACTGAAATAAAGTTTTCATGTAAATAAACTGATTTTCTGAACAATACTGTGTTGCTGCTTGTATAATTGTTATATTTTCAGTTTGCCTGACTTGTACATTACCAACTACGTAGAATCTAAATAATTTTATATTTGGCGTTCCATCTGCCTGTCTAGAAATTCGCTTTAGAATTAGTTTAGTTTTTACAATCTTTTAGTGCACGGAACTCTTGAGACAACAAGACATCGGTGTGAAGGTAAACTATTGTTTAAATGTGGGAAGTATGCAGATTCATTTTCTGCTTCGTTGATGTGCGACAGCTTTCGTCATGTGCATGCATTCTCAATGTCACTGTCTAAATACTGCTTTTCTTTCTCTTTTCTGTTACGCAGGTGGCCCATTAAACAAGCATTCAAAACAGCATAAAGCAAGAATAATGTTCTAGAATTTGACGCTATGCGGAGATCAATAAAGGGAACTCAGTTTAGTATGGTCTGCACCACGAAAATATTCAACAGCTATCGATGCAGATGGACTATACTTTTAGTAATACAGCATATCTTTGTTTTCTCTACCAGTACCTAGCAGGTAGAAAAGATACCGTATTCCATTCCAGAATTCGAAATCGAGATTTTACCATAAATATATATTTTGAGATTCCTTAATCCAAAAATAGCATTTCTAGAAAGGTCGTGTGTGTGTGTGTGTGTGTTTTCTGTGAACAGCATCACCCGAAAATGAAATGTCGGATAAATACCAAAATTGGCGTTTAAGTTCAGTATCTTCCAAAGACGCAACACGAAGATTTTCAAGAAAGTTCCGACATTCCAAACTATCCTTTAAATGGAGAATTTTTCTAAATATTCTATTTTTACTTTCTCTACTACGTAGACGATAGGGGAAGTATTGTATTCCACCCAAAAATTCGATACCGAAATTTCACCGGAAATATATGTTTTGAGACTCCCTGAATCCAAAAAAAACATTTTTGGAAACATGTCCGTGTGTGTGTCTGTGAACAGCATAACTCAGAAACGAACAGTCGGATAAACTTGGTATTTAGGTTCAGTATCTTCCAGAGATGCGACACGAAGGTTTTGAAGAAAATTTCCCCACCCCAGATTACCCTTTACACGGAACATTTTTCGATAATTTTAATTTTCTCAGAAATTGCTCTAAAGATTTTGATTAAAATATCATATATTTAAGATACTTTCATGACAAATAAAATGTATATCTTGAAAATTCTGGGAATGTCTCCAAAAATGTTCTTCATTGTGAACGACTTTTGCATAACTGTTAAACCATAAGAGATTGACAAAATTTTACTACACAAAAAATGTAGAACGCGTTAAAATACACAATTTATGTAATATACATTTTTTTTATTGAGTGAACCATTTTCGAAATATTGCTTGTTATTCGCTTAAATTTTCCAATACTTATACTTTTTCTTTAATGGGAATTCATTATTCCTTTTTTTTTATGTCCTGGACATGCAAAGAGATTGGGATGCGCCACATAGCAACCAGCTCTTAAAATATTTGACTATCGCTTAAAGCCTACCAATTCCCCTTGCATCGACAAGAAAATTAGCAATAAGATTAACATCTCGATTAACTTGAAGAATATGGAGAATAAGCGTTTGTAAAAATAGTTTGTACAAGAGTAGAGAAAGTCATGTGAGTGTAACACATCAGATTTTTTCAAAATGACTCTAACATTTAAATTAAATTGCCATGTGTTTAAGATACATATATGCAACTAAAATGTACATCAAGAGTTTCTGGGAATAGCCTATGAAGTCCTCTTCATTCCGAAGGAATTTTGTTTAATTTTGTATAATTGGGAAACCGTAAGAGATAGACAATGGCGTACTATACAAACAATTTAGATCTTTTTGAAACACAATTTATTTCAAATATCATTGTTTGTGCATCAGTCATTTCCGAGATATCCGTTGATATGGGTTCGACTTTTCAGTATTTGGCAATCTTTAAAGTGTTGTAGCTCAGCTCAGTTCAGTTGTTTCTCGTGATGTTGGAGAGTGGAATTTCTAGGCTATCATATAGCGACCCGGATAAACATCTGACTATCGATTCGGTTTCCTCTATTCTTCATTGTACCTTCAACGAAATATGTAATGAAACTATTTCTGCAAAGGATTATCTCGATTAACATGAAGCAGGTAGATAGAAATATAAGCTTTCGTAAGAATATTTTGTAGAACCTACAGGGGTAGTAGGTAGAGAAAGTAACACGTCAGATTTTATCTCATACACTCCGCATATTTTCACAGGTTTTCCGGCTATCCAGATCAATATGAATACTTCGTAAATGTTTTACTGCCATTTACGTTCGGCATGTTATCAGATTTTATAATTCCCAAGTAAAAGTCTTGAAATAAATGGGTAAAACTTTGTCACCGCAAGATTTCAAGTAAAACGCCAGTTATTTGTTCTGCCATAATTAAATAGGTCAAACTCTAAACTAGAAAAGCTGTATTAGGGTAGACAATATTGATCTTGAACAGAAAATTAATATTAGGTATTTTTAAACATTCCAAATCGGTTTTATTATTTTGAGCCAGTGCAGGAAATAACTTGAAAGTCAAATGAGGGAAGAATAATTCACAAAACCATAATAGCCTGATATTGGGATATTGTCCTGGTCAGTCAACCCGCATTATATATATATATATATATATATATATATATATATATATCTGTTTTGTACTTCGTTCCCGCTTTAGGGCGGACCTAAAGCATTTTTAGACATTCACTAAACTTTGTTTATTTATTGATTAAATGCTTGCTGTTTTTAAACGTTCTTTCTGACTTCCTTTTCTTCAAATATTCATTGAAATCGTACAATTTCTTCTCTCTCTTTTACTTTCTTTATCACCTGCCTAGTAGGTGAGAGGACAAGGAATCTGAATTTACTGCAGCGCATTTGTTACATACATACTATGGCCTCAGCGAAATTTGGTACCTAGCACAGATTCTGCCGATTACGAAACATGACGCACAAAAACTTGAGCAACTCATCGGTTTCTTTTTATGCTCTGGTAAGGTGTATCGGGTGAGCAGACCTCAACTACGCTTGCCACCCTCCAAAGGCGGATGTGGATTAGTTGACATCGAAAAGAAATGTATGGCATTATTGGGGAAGACTGCCGCCCGGTCCTTGTGTGGAAATGGTTCTTCCATCGACAAAAAGTTCTGGGAAGAACAAGCGCATAACCCACATACGGTACTCCCAGGGTTCAAGCCAATTGTTCATCATCTTCAGCGCATGCTGGATACCGGTGATGAGATCTCCGCGTTCGATGTACCCGGAGCCAATATCGCCTGTTAGCTTTGGTTCCTTTTACTTCTAGAATTGAAGGGAAACATAGTCGAAGATGGAAGATTATCTGGTAGAATGTGTTCTGCAAATATTTCCAACTGATTGGCAAGAGACGACCTATGAAGTCTTAAACGAGACCATACCGACGGCAGAAAAACTCTGGCGACATGGACGAATACAGTCTAATCAGTGTGCAGTCTCCTCAGGACTTGACACCTTGGAGCACCGGATTGCGGCAGGTTGATGACATCTGGATGGTGCTCAGGGATCACATATCCCGATGGTGCTAAACGGTGACCCCGCCATGTCTTGAGGAACTGCAGTCTGGAATTTCGCTTTCAGAATATGGCCCTCCAACGCTGTGTGATTTGGTTGGTAATGGGAACGTTACACTGAATCTTTAAACGGAATGTCGACAATGTAGCAAAGCGGATGGAATGGTTTGGCTTCTTGAGACTGGAACGGTGGAGGCTGATAAAGTCCGGATTCATCCGCTCAATGTAGCCCTTTATCTCATGTTTTGACGTCACTAATTAATGCTGTTGCACCAATCTAAAAAAGAAAAAAAAAAGTCTTAAATTTTTGTGTCAGGAGGCATGCAGTGCTATTTACCTTTAGATAATTAAAAACACAATAAATAAATAAAAATAATAAAAATAACAAAAAATAAATAAATAAAAAATGGCGTTACATGTTGTTTAGTGGAGAAAAGCAAATGCAAGTTTACTTACTACTTGAAAATTGACTTATACAAAAAGTTAAAACAAAAAAGTGTAGAAAGAATTATCAAAATTTGTTGGGTAGCTTTACAAAATAAAAAAAATCAGTTTTTTCTCGCGAAAAAAAAGAAAAAAATAACATACTGAAAAAAGGAGGGAGTAATGAAAGAAGGAAAAAAAAGTAAGTAGAAATATTGCATTCCACCCCAAAAGAATTGATCTCGATATTTTACTGAAAGTAGATACATGAATCCAAAAAAGCACTTTTAACAAAATGGGTGGATGTGTACGCGTGTGTGTGTTTTCTGTGTCTGTGAACTGCATAATTCAAAAACGAAATGTCCTATAAATATTAAACTGCGCATTTAAGTTCATATCTTCCAAAAATGCAACCTAAAGATTCTCGAGAGAATCCCCCCCTCGCCAAACTACACTTTACATGGAAAATGTCACAACACAAATAATGTAGATCTCTTTAAAGAAGAACTTCTTTCCAATAACTTTTTTGTGGCATCAGCCATTTCCGAGATATTCGCTATTATTGATTTAAATTTCAATACTTACGCCATTTGAGTGTTGCTTCAATCTCCTGTATCACTTTGTACTGACAGTAAAATGTGTAATGAAACTATTTCGTTAAACGTTTTTCTCGATCAACATGAAGTAAATATAAAATAAGCTTTTGTAACATTATTTTGTAGAAGATATACAGACAAATTATAGTGACTAGACAAAGTCACGTGAATGTAACATATCAGATTTTTACTTCCTCTACTACGTATAGTAAGTAGGGGAAGCATTGTATTCCACCCAAAAATTCGATACTGAGATTTCACCGGAAATACATGTTTTGAGACCCCCTGAATCCAAAAAAAAGCATTTTTGGAAACATGTCCGTGTGTGTGCCTGTGGACAGCATAACTCAGAAACGAACAGTCGGATAAACACCAAACTTGGTATTTAGGTTCAGTTTCTTCCAGAGATGCGACACGAAGGTTTTCAAGAAAATTCCCCCAACCCAGATTACACTTTACATGGAACATTTTTCGAAAATTTTAATTTTCTCTAAAATTTAACTAACGATTTTAATTAAAATATCATATGTTTAAGATATTTTCATGACAAATAAAATGTATATCTTGAATTTTCTGGAAATGTCTCCAAAAGTGTTCTTCATTGTGAACGACTTTTGCATAACTGGTAAACCATAAGAGATAGACAATATTTTACTACACAAAAAATGTAGATCGCGTTAAAATACACAATTTATGTCGTATACATTTTTTTTGTTGAGCGAACCATTTTCGAGATATTGCTTGTTATTCCCTTACATTTTTCAATACTTATTTTCTCAAATGGGAATTCGTTATTCATTTTGTTGTCTTTGATATGCAAAGAGTATTAATCTGTGGCAAAGAGAATGGTGCTGCACCTAGCAACCAGCTATTAAGAGATATGTATATGCTTAAAGACTACTGTGTTTCTATATTGCCCTTGTAAATATATATTCCTCTTACATCTACAAGAAAATTAGCAATAAGATAGAGTCTGCAAATGTTTATCTCGATTAACATGAAGTTGATGGAGAATAAGCGTTTGTAAAAATAGTTTGTACAAGAGCAGAGAAAGTCATGTGAGTGTAACACATCAGATTTTTTTCTGTGAAGTTCTGTTTTGAAGTATTATCTTACTGTAATGTGAAATATTTCAGTAGTACATTTTTATCATGTATGTTGGTAAACATGTACTGCCAAAAATAGTTACTGAATCGTTAAGTTCCGTTTACCAAAATATGAGTATTTTTGGTTTAAACACATAATTTTTATATAGTGAGGGGAAAAAAGCCTCTTACGGCCTTCATGTAATAGAATAAATTAATATTATGTTTAAGATTCCTATAAACTAGTTCACAGTTGAGTGTAAGTATGTGTTGAGCACACTTAATGGATCACTCTGACCTTTTTATTGCATCGACTGTGTTACATAAAAACATGCTTGGAAACGTTTCCGTTCGTTGATTAAAGCTCAACAAAGAACATCTCTATTTATTACTAACGAATACGGATTTGAATTGCTTTAAATAAATTCTTGGGCATTATTTATGTTTCAAGACTGTATTTTTATGTTATAAATAACTATTTCGTAATTAACAATTAACTGTAATATGAACAGAAAGTACAATAGGTATTCCCTAAATATATTAAGTATCTGACTGCATCTTACATTCTAGAGAAATTAACTTGTATATCAAAATGACGGCATTATTTTTGGATCTGTTCTAAACGAACTAAATACGAATTTCTGCTTGTACATCACTTATATCCTTTGTATTCAGAAAGCCTTGTCTATAAGTTGGTGCTCACAAACACAATGTATTGAAATTAGTTTGATCCTTTCAAACTCGGAGATATTTGTAGTATTGTGACATACACAATAGGGAGGAGTTGGTGGAACATTCAAACTGCAGGGATGTCAGTCTGTTCATTCCATCCTCAAACTTCATACCATCAATATCACGCACATGCTACTAGTTCAAGCTGTCTTTTCCCTTTGTGCCCGCAATACATACTAGAACTATTACTATGAGGCGGGTGTATACAGGAGGTAACAAGCTCTATCCCTCTATCACTATCCAGCTTTCATAGGCCAGCAGCAATCGATTGAAAATCGTCCTATTGTGTCAGTGACATTTAAAATTCATATAATATGACTGATCCGTATAGGAATCGTAAAATAATAATGGTGGTGAGACAAATCGTTACGAATGTTATTCGCTTCTATACGCAATAGAAAACGAATGGAAATGCCAACCATTTCAATAAAGCAAACTTCATTACTTGCCACCGTCACTGTTGGTGTATGTTGTTCTACCATCGAGTCAAGTAGCGGCAAAGTACAAACGGTCCTTCTTTGACACCTACAAGTAAAGAAAAAAATCTGATGTGTTACACTCACATAACCTTCTCTACTCTTGTACAAGCTATTCTTACAAACGCTTATTCTCCATATGCTTCATGTTAATCGAGATATCGAGATGTTAATCTTATTGCTAATTTTCTTGTAGATGCAAGAGGAATTGGTAGGTAGGCTTAAAGCGATAGTCAAATATTTTAAGAGCTGGTTGCTATGTGGAGTATTCCATTCTTTTCATTACCAGGACAAAAAAAAATGAATCACAAATTTCCATTTGAGAAAAAGTATAAGTATTGGAAAATTTAAGGGAATAACAAGCAATATCTCGAAAATGGTTCACTCAACAAAACAAATGTACATGACACAAATTGTGTATCTTAACGCGATCTACATTTTTCAGTAGTAAAATTCTGTCTATCTATTATGGTTTACCAGTTATGCAAAAGTCGTTCACAATGAAGAGACATTCCCAGAAAATTCAAGATATACATTTTATTTGTCATGGCAGTATGTTAAATATATGATATTTTAATCAAAATCAATATAGCCATTTTTGATAAAATTAAAATTTTCGAAAAATGTTTCATGTAAAGTGTAATGTGGTGTGCAGGGATTTTCTTGAAAACATACGTGTCACATCTCTGGAAGATACTGAACCTAAATACCAAGTTTGGTGTTTATCCGACTGTTCGTTTCTGAGTTATGCTGTTCACAGACAGACACACGCACGGACATGTTTCCAAAAATACTTTTGGGGTGCAAGAGTCCTCAGAACATTATTTCCGTGAAATCTCGGTATCGAATTTTTGGGTTGAATGCAATCTTCCCCTACTTACTATACGTAGTAGAGAAAGTAAAAATACTAAATATTGACAATGTGGATAAATGTGCATTGTGATTGGGAATTCAAAAGATGATCCTATTTGTTTTGCGATGTGCAAATTATGAGTTAAGTTTTCCAAGCAGTAAGTCCTTAGCGAATATGGCTATAAAAGGCAGATTTTAGTTGAAAGGCGTGAGTACGTAATCACTAATCAGTTTAATTGTCTATTTGTGTATACAAAATTGAAACGCATAAAGTATATTATATTTATATTGCATTGCATTTACTTCCTTAAGGCTGAACAATTAAACAATATTGTTAAACCAGTGTTAGTACTTATAATTTTGTAAGCGCTATGTTTAGTTCGGAGACAATGCACGGGTACACTGTTCATTCACCAGCTCATATTCCGTGGCAGGAATAGGCAGTAGATAACTACATCTACACCGCGATATCTGATGTGGATTAGTTCCTCTTTATAATGAAATAAACTTAAGGTAATGCGCGATAAGCAATGGGCGTGTCTCACATCGTACGCCCCCTTTTATCTTTGGTCTGTTTTTATCTACGCATTCTTACTTGCGCTTTCTACAATCCGTTTCATTTCCACTTTCGGTCCTACCTCCCATCATACGTCACTTCCGTTCAACTCCGACAGGCATCTTTCTGCCAACCAACACATCCCTCTCGCGTTGTTCAACGTTACAAGGTTGGTATGATTTAGCGACGTGACGTAGGACAGGGAGAGGCTGGCAGCAACATTACCCCTCTAACTACGATTTTGTCAGATGTGTTCACCTTGGAGTACGTATTCTTGCTAGATTAAAGTGAAGAAGTCGCTATAGGGAATAGGGTATACAACGGAGGGGGATACCTTGCGCACTGCAACCTACCCACACAGGAGGTAACAGGTGCACACAGAGACACGCGGAAGTCCATAACAGTTCCTAACTCGAAGAAGACCCGCCCCAAAGAGGGCGATAAATAACTCGTTCAACTACGCAGCCACGCAGTCCACGAGGAATACTCTTTCCTAGGAGCAAGCATTCACTCAATCTATCCGGCACCGCCTCACGCCACGAAATTTAGAAGAAACCCGAAACATGAGCAGGAAATGGAGTTAAAGCGAAATGAGGGAAAGGAACTCTGGTAGATGAGAAACCCCAACATTCACCTACCGACCGGGAAAATCACGAAAAAACCAACGCCAGAGTGAGCGGTCCATGGGAATGAACCCTGAGCTTCCCGAATACGAGCCTCCCACGTTACTGCGGAGCATCTCGCTCGGTGAAGAAGTCCCTAAATAATCGCGAAACTTAAAATTAAAATGTATAATCTGGCGTAAACCTATTTAACCTATAACTAATATGCATTCAAACAACTGTTAGGGCAGCTTTTCGGAGATGCATTCATTTTGACTGTTGGAGGAAGAGGAAGGTGAAGAATCACTGTTGTCATCTTCCAAGTGAAACGACAATACTGTTTTCTACTACACCATCCTTCTTTCAGTAATCACTTTCTACCTTTTTATAAATACCCTGTTTCGGTCACAAGCAATATACCCTCAATGGTTATATCCTGCAATTTCTGCAGCGGTAAGTCGCCTTTTATCTAATCATTCACTTTTGCTCAAGCTAGCTCTATGGGATTCAGATCACAATGTATGGGGGCAAGCGACGGGGTGGCCCAAAGAAAGCAAAAATGCGTCCACTTTAATTTCTTTAACTTTGTTTACCCAGGCTGAAGATGGCTAAGGCAAGATCGCTGGCTTCATTCTGAAATTGTTAGGGACTCCGTCAGGTCGCCCTTCGGGTTCACTCTTAATCCCTTCCTCCTAGGGGTCACGTTGGAAGCACAAAGGACCTACTATGACCTACGTTCGGTACTGTGCTCCAGTGACTGGAGCCCCCGCCCGTCTGTTTGCTCCTAATCCTAGATTTGTTTATTTCAATCAGCTGATATACCCATAGAACTGCCGCACTAAATATTACTTTCTTTACTACGTATAGTAAGTAGGGGAAGTATTGCATTCCACCCAAAAATTCGATACCGAGATTTCACCGGAAATACATGTTTAGAGACCCCCTGAATTCAAAAAAAGCATTTTTGGAAGCATGTCCGTGCGTGTGTCTGTGTGGTCTGTGAACAGCATAACTCAGAAACGAACAGTCGGATAAACACCAAACTTGCTCAGTATCTTCCAGAGGTGCGACACGAAGATTTTCAGAAAATCCCCCCACCCCAGACTACCCTTTACATGGAACATTTTTCGAACATTTTAATTTTCTCAAAAATGGCTCTAACGATTTTGATTAAAATATCATATGTTTAAGATAGTTTCATGACAAATAAGATGTATATCTTGAATTTTCTGGGAATGTCTCCAAGAGTATTCTTCATTGTGAACGACTTTTGCATAACTGGTAAACCGTAAGAGATAGACAAAATTTTACTAACAAAAAATATAGATCGCGTTAAAATACACAATTTATGTCAGGTACATTTTTGTTGTTGAGTGTACCATTTTCAGTTATTGCTTGTTATTCCCTTGAATTTTTCAATACTTATTTTCTCAAATGGGAATTCGTTATTCATTTTTTTTGTCTTGGATATGCAAAGAATATTATTATGTGGCAAAGAGAATGGTGCTGCACATAGCAACCAACTATTAAGAGTTATGTCTATGCTTAAAGCCTACTGTATTTCTATATTGCCCTTGCAAATACAAAACAAGGGGAACATAGTACGCCTTAAGCAATAGTCAAATATTTTAGAACTGGTCGCTATGTGTAAAATGTAATTCTCTTTGCATGTCAAAAGATCGTTTCTGCAAATGTTTATGTCGATTAATATGAAATAGATGAAGAATAAGAGTTTGTAAAAATAGTTTGTACAAGAGTAGAGAAAGTCATGTGAGTTTAATATATCAGATTTTTTTTGCTTTGCGATCATATCATAGATTTTACGTAACTCCTAGAAGTGGTTAGTTCTTTTCTGTACGTGGTATGCAGCATTGTCTAAGACAAAAGATGAAATGGGCAAACTCGGAGGTGTATTTTCTCGAATTCACTTTTCAAAGTTCACATGGTTCGTTTATCCATGGTAGTGATCTTTAGTTAACCCGGTCTCGTAAACAGGAAGACAAACCCATTTACACCCGCATGAGTTGTTCCCTATATAAATGTTGATATTAACGCCAAATTCCTCCCTACATTTTGCTAGCACTTTCCAAATGTTTACATTCTTGCACTAGTTACCCCTAAGAAATTACAATTGAAAATGAGATATATCAGCTACAACTATGAGTAATTATAGCGTAAAGAACATTAATGCTATTTTGGCAACATTTTACAACAGCAGCATAACCACGATAGCAGAGATGTTACAAACTCTCGGATAAACTTAAGCTGGGGAATCTCTCCTTTCCCTTCCATTCCCCTGGGAGAGGGTGGTAGTGGATAGACTGCAGTTGGTGCGCCACTGACGGAGCGGGTCATGGTCAATACAAGATCGCGAAGGGAGCTGCCCTATTAATGCCGATATTACGTAAATGCAATGAGACAACATAGTTCCGCCCTGGGTCGACAATGCAAACTAATCAATCACATCATCATTGCTTGTAGTTAAAAATGGTTGCACTTTACCACATTTGGCTTAACTCTTAACACAGAATACACAATTTTTGATAAGTTACAGGTGTCCTTCCCATGTGCAGAAGTGTTCTTTTGGAGTAGTGCACGAGTACCCAGCACCTAAAGCGCGCATGTACAGACCGACTGGCCTTGCTTGAGTTTAAAAATGATAATTAGATTGCTGTAAAATAACAAAAATAATGTACTAGATGTATCAACAGGAAATTTTGAACAAGAGGACATTATTATGTTTCGAATCTACGAATATTCCTCACAGAGGTCATTTTCTTACGAGCGAGCGCATTTTGGTGAGCTTTAAGGGGTTAGTAGTCTGAGACACAGCGATGTACAAACTCTACGGTATTTTGAATGAGGTGTAATATTATATTGATTATTTATGTCTGTCATTCCTTAATATTAATAATCCATACAAGGATATGAGATAAAATAGCTGGTGGAAACAAACTGCTGAAGAGTTAAGAATAGACACAAAGTCCGAAATTTCCCGATGACACTGTAAATATATACGAGGTGTGATAAAAAAAATAGCGGGAATTTTTTAATTTCGCGAGCTTTATGCATCCGATGTTCATATTTTGTTTTATCTTGTTGGTACACGTGTTCCTAATGTATGTTTGCATTTTCAACTGTTTTTAGTATTTAGTTTATTGTTGACAGTCGAAAAGGTTATACGTGTTTCCGAGTGCTCGGCAAATTTTTATTTTCGAAAAAGATGGATCAATAAACTTGCATTACGTTTTGCTTTAAAAACTGAATTAAGTGCAGCACCACATTCGAAATGCTGACTGTGGCTTTTGGTGAATGTACTATGAGTAAGACAAGAATTTATGTGTGGTATAAGCGTTTCAAAGAGGGTCGAGAAGACGTTGAAGACCAAGTTGAAGACGATGACCGCCCTGGACGACCTAGCACATCAATTACTGACGACAATATGAAATAAGTAAAGAAAATGGTTCTGGAAAATCGCCGAATCACCATCAGAGAGGTTGCTGATGATGTCGGCGTATCCTTTGGCTCATACCAAGCAATTTTTTCGGATGTTTTGGGCATGAAACGTGTAGCAGCAAAGCTTGTTTACCGAATTGTTGAATTACGACCAAAAACGACGTCGCGTAGACATCGCTCAGGAATTGCTGAATGAGGTCGAATACGATCCAGAACTTCTAAATAAGGTTATAACAGGTGATGAAACATGGTTATATGGGTATGACGTCGAAACTAAAGCCCAATCGTTCCAATGGAAACTGCCTGAAGATCCAAGACCGAAAAAAAAATTCAAGTTCGATCACATGTGAAGGTTCTTCTCACTGTTTTCTTCGATTACAATGGGGGCATCAGGAGTTCCTGCCTCATGGTCATACGGTCAATAAGGAATACTACCTGGAAGTTATGCGCCGTTTGCGTGAAGCAATCCGAAGAAAAGACAGAATTGTGGCAAAACCACTCGTGGAAATTCCATCAATAATGCACCCGCTCACATCTCAATGCTTGTTCGTGACTTTTTGGCAAAAAGCTAAACCGTTATGCTGCCTCAACCACCGTATTCGACGGACATGGCCCTCTGCGACTTCTTTCTATTCCCGAGGCTGAAGAGAACTTTTAAAGGACGACATTTTGTCACCATTGATGAGATAAAAACATAATCGTTGAAAGGAGCTGAACACCATAACGAAAAGCGAGTTCCAGAAGTGCTTCCAAGATTGGAAAAAGCGCTGGCACAAGTGTATTATATCTAAGGGGATTACTTTGAAGGGGGAAAAGCTGATGTTGATGATTAAATAAAACTTCTATAAGAAAAACAAAAGTCCCAACTTTTTGATCACACCTCGTACATATAATCAAACCTTAATACTGAGGTGATTTTCTTGCATTTAGCATTCCCTACATTAGTATAAGTACAGTTAATTAATTACTTGCGGCAATAAATTGTATTTTTGACTATCCATTTGTCTTTGGAGATCGGCAGAAACAAATCTTAAAAACTGATCTGGCGTGGTCATAAGTTATAACTGGATTGGACAGCAAGCAATAGCAGTCAATCGTGGAATAGTCGACAGTGTTCGCTAATGTGGATACAAGAAAAATAAAATGTGTAGAAATTTTGAGGCGGCAACGGATGGGGACTCTTGAGATTGCCCTATTTCAGGGAGTAGCAACCCTGCTCACATGGTCTCCATCTCCCTCTAGCTTCAGAGGAATAGTTCCCTATTCTCCCAGGTTACGAACGAAATCCATAACAGCGGATAAGGCGAATGTTCGGCTAAACCGCCGAAAGTAGTAACCATACATTGGGGTTAATATAATTGGAAAGCAGGAGGATTTCCAGAGCCAGAGTGAAGGCAATCCTCCTAAGGGAAGAAATATCTACGGAAAATCCACTGTAGAAGGGGCTGGTAACCCCTTCAAAGTAATTGCAAATTACTCTGTTTTCTCACAGTAAACAGCTGGTTAGATTTGTGGGCCAACGACAGGCGAGGAAAAGAAATACACGATTTGAAATTTCTAATAGATTAAATTAACCACTTCGAATGCAGATCTTGGAAATAAGAAATAAACTTGAAAGGATACTTAGTGACAGAAAATTAGATATTTCTGTCATAATGGAAACTAACAAAATATGATCAAAATATTTAAATAATTAAGCCAATCCTTATAGCGGTGTATCTTAGCATGTAAGATCAATAAGTGGAGTTCAAATAAATGAAAATCTAAAACTGAATTTTATAGCTATGAGAATGAAAGAGTATTATCACTATGACGATAATAGATAGACGATTTCTAACAGTAGTTCAAATTTATGCTCCTGAAGAAGGGACGAAGGAAGAAACAGTAGTTTTATGAAGAACTTCGGAAGACCTACGACAAATTAATAAGAACGGTTACATTGTGGTATGCGGAAATTTTAATGCAGAAGTTGGTAATACACAAATTCCGAACATAATAGGCACCGTTGGAGAAGCAATATTGAATTTTAATGGATCACAAAAACTAAAACAATATGCAAGCAGTTGTGAATTAAAACTTACAAATACATTGTTTAAAAAGCGAGACATGAATAAATTTACATTAAGTGCAAGAGGCCTGAGATCCAAAATAGATTATGTTCTGGTTGATGATAAAATGCCACCACAGCTGCAAAACACTGTGGATATAGAGAATGTGATATAAATTATGATCATTTCTTAGTAAGAGCAAAAATTCGACTATGGACAAGTTGAATAAAGACTATTGCTTAAAGGAAATCAATGAAAGAGGAAGTAATGTAGTATAGTTATTGAAAGATGAAAGCATTAAAGCATTATTTCAACAGAGACTATAACAATTCTTATCCAATATTGATAAGATTAATTAAGAATGGCAGAATATTAAGAATTGCATTAAAAATAACACAAGAAATGTTTGGGGGAAAAGAATAAATACAGAAGTAGAAAATGCCTACGGATTTAAAATTAAGAAATAGAAGCTGTAATAAAAATAACAAAAGCATATAAACAATGGCTTTAGCAACAGTCTGATCAAGCCAGAGAAATATATTTGGAGAAAAGCGAAGCGGTAGTTAGACATACTCGTCAGGAATTATAGAGTTAGTTCACTAGTGAAATATGGCTTTCATGGCAAACGAAAATTCTCATGTAAAGTAACACAACCATTACACAAATATGAAAAAGGAATAGCGAGAATTAATGCTACTGAAACAAAATTTACATCCAGAAAATACGTCACTGAGGTGTGAGCCAAGTGAAGAGAATATGATAAGAACAAATAAATACATATACTGATATGACCTCAATTGAAGAACTGCAGGAACTTTTCAGGAAAGCAAAAGTAGAAAGGCAAATGGACCAGATGGAATTAATAAAGTATGACGTGTTTTACAAATCTGAGATTATTATATCCGATAACTGATTGTTGGAAGGGATGAACTCCAGAAATATGAAATATTGCTAAAGTTATTCCAGTTTTAATAAAGGATACAAGAGAGAATGTCAGAACTATCTTGGTATATGCTGAAACTGCAGCTTCTACGTGTGCTTTAGGTAATCATAAGTGTATTAAATATATAGGCTCAACACAGAATACAAAGTCTATGCAAGAATTATAAATAAAAGACTTGGAAGAATAGCTGAAGTACTAATAGAGGATAAACAAAGTGGCTTTAGACCAGAACGATCAACAACAGATAATAATTTGTTCTACAGCAATTATTTGGAAAAAAGCAAGAATATATATAATTTGCAAAAATATCTGGCATTCCTAGATTTCAAAATACCGTTTGATAAGGTTAATTAGGGAAAGTTATGGGAAATTGTGGAAAGAAATGGATATATATATATAATTAAATCAATTAAGAATATGTATACCTCCGCAATAATAATAATAATAATAATAATAATAATATACAAATGAGTTCATACAATCTAACAATTAAAATTAATAGAGGGGTAAGACAAGGGTGTAGTACGTCGCCCACTCTTGTAATTGACAACCATAAATAGGAAAGGCATAATTAAATGAGGAATAGAACTAAATCGATATACAATTTTAAATAGCCTATTATATGTAGATGATGCAGATTTTTAAGCCAAGAAACTGAGGATGAATAACAGTATCCATTATGCCACTTGAGTCAGTTATGCCTGCAATATGACCTTAATATATGTACAGAGAAATCGAAGATATTGGCCGTTTGGGGAAGAGGATGTATAAGGTCAAAAATATTTTAGAAAACAAACCGTTGGGATCGGTAAAAGAATTTAATTATTTAGGACATAATTTCAATTGCATGTTAGGAACTGAAATACATATGATTAAAATGCTGCAAGATTCCAAATTATATATGGAACTGTACATAGAACGTTGAGAAATAAAACAATAAAGGAAAGAAGGCTGAAGTTCTCTAAAACAATTGCGATCCCTACACTATCTACGGAAATTACACGGGTCATTATGAAGAAAATGAAAAGCTGATTACAAAGTGGAGAAGTGAACTTCTTAAATATATTTTTAAACTATAAAGACATTCTTAAAAACTTTTCTTGTTTTTAATTAAAACAAGGTTCTTCTAATACAAAATTAAGATATAAGAACACAACTTAATGTAATGATTTTCAACAAATAATAAAACTAAAAAATATTAATGATAGAGGGAGGAAGAGAGAGAAAGTGGATGCAGCATGTTCAAAGAATGTTGGATTCAAGATAGCCTAAGGTTGTATTTTAATATCAACCTAAAGAAGGAGATGTCGGCCTATCCAAGAAAAGCTTGGAGGAAACAATTGTGAGACGGGACAGACCTCAGTAGTCATTAGACATCGTGAAACAGCAGTATGGGACGCTCCGTGGAACTCACGGACTTCGAACGTGGTCAGGTGA
Organism: Deroplatys truncata; assembly: GCA_030765065.1. Taxonomy (NCBI): domain Eukaryota; kingdom Metazoa; phylum Arthropoda; class Insecta; order Mantodea; family Mantidae; genus Deroplatys; species Deroplatys truncata. The sequence continues at coordinate 216,865,415 of CM060978.1, forward strand.
TTGGGTGTCACTTATGTCGGAAGTCTGTACGCGAGATTTCCACACTCCTAAACATCCCTAGGTCCACTGTTTCTGATGTGATAGTGAAGTGGAAACGTGAAGGGACATGTACAGTACAAAAGCGTGCAGGCCGACCTCGTCTGTTGACTGACATTTGAAGAGGGTCATAAAGCGGAATAGGCAGATATCTATCCAGACCATCACACAGGAATTCCAAGCTCCATCAGGATCCGGTTCAAGTGCTATGACAGGCGTGAAGTGAGAAACCTTGGATTCCTTGGTCGATCGGCTGCTCATAAGCCACACATCACGCAGGAAAATGCCAAACGACGCCTCGCTTGGTGTAAGGAGCGTCAACATTACACGATTGAACAGTGGCAAAACGTTGTGTGGAGTGACGAATCACGGTACACAATGTGGCGATCCGATGGTAGGGTGTGGGTATGACGAATGCCCGGTGAACGTCATCTGCCAGCGTGTGTAGTGCCAACAGTGAAATTCGGAGTTGGTGGTGTTATGGTGTGATCGTGTTTTTCCTGGAGGGGGCTTGCACCCCTTGTTGTTTTGCGTGGCACGATCACACTACAGACCTACATTGATATTTTCAGCACCTTCTTGCTTCCCACTGTTGAAGAGCAATTCGGGGATGGCGATTACATCTTTCAACATGATCGAGCACCTGTTCATACTGCACGGGCTGTGGCGGAGTGGTTACACGACAATAACATCCCTGTAATGGACTGACCTGCACAGAGTCCTGACTTGAATCCTATAGAACACCTTTGGGATGTTTTGGAACGCCGATCTCGTGCCAGGCCTCACCGACCTACATCGATACCTCTCGTCAGTTCCGCACTCCGTGAAGAATGAGCTGCCATTACCCAAGAAACCTTCCAGCACTTGTTTGAAAGTGTGCCTGCGAAAGTGAACGCTGTCATCAAGGCTAAGGGTGGGCCAACACCATATTGACTTCCAGCATTACCGATGGAGGGCGCCACGAGCTTGTACGTCATTTTCAGCCAGGTGTCCGGATACTTTTGATCACGTAGTGTATGAACATAAACGTCAGGCTTAAAATAAATAATGTTACAGGTTAAACCACTAGAGAGATATCAAGAGGTGTAAGCCAAGGGTGCCCTTTATCACCAATATATAGTATCCTCGCACTCGAGTGTAATTACATTCCGAGTTGAACACAATGAATTTCACAATTCCTTTCTACATCTTTTTTGCTTAATGCAGGTGTTTTACAAAGGGCATCCTCATTAGTTCACTTATTTAATATAAAATGTCTTAACATTGATTAAGTTTACTGTAAGTTCGCCTTCTCTTATCCATGGTACACGCCTTGTCCACCACTCTGTCTGTAAGGTCAACAACCCACTCTCTCTCTCTCTCTCTCTCTCTCTCTCTCTCCTGCTCCTAAGCGCTAAAATGCAACTTGGGGATAACTGTTAACGGGCATTCTTTTACATGCCCCTCTTAAGGGTTCTTCTTCGTCCGATGGCGCTACAGTCCAAAGCAGGCCCGGGTCGTCCTGATCTGAGACCACCAACCTTCTGTATCTAACGCTCTCTGTTGCCAATTTCTCCATTTCAAGATCTGATCGCAATCGTCCTTCACTGAGTCCATCTTTTCCTGGGTTTACTGTCGGCATTATACCAAATATCATCCCCATCATCGCCTTCTTAGGCACCTATGTTTCCTTCGTCCATTCTTTGTACATGTTCTACCAATTGTAATCTTTATAGTTTGACAATACTGAATAATTCATGTTCCTTAAACAGGTCATATACTCCCTTATTATATCTCATTCTCCATATTTCATTCTAATTTGTAGGGCCACGTATTCTTCTCAAGATCTTTCTTTCGTATGTGTTGATTAGTTTTTTTTAGATTTCTTCGTCACAGTCCGGGCTTCACATCATAAACAACAGAATGTATACAGGTTTTATATAATCGTATTTTAGTTTTTCTGTATACATATTTGAATTTAAAAAAATCTGATGTGTTACACTTACATGACTTTCTCTACTCTTGTACAAACTATTTTTACAAACGCTTATTCTCCATATGCTTCATGTTAATCGAGATGTTAATCTTATTGCTAATTTTCTTGTAGATGCAAGGGGAATTGGTAGGCTTTAACCTATACTCAAATATTTTAAGATGTGGTTGCTATGTGGAGTATTCCATTGTCTTTGCATTACCAGGACAAAAAAAATGAATAACGAATTTGAGAAAAAGTATAAGTATCGCAAAATTTAAGGGAATAACAAGCAATATCTCGAAAACGGTTCACTCAACAATAACAAAAATGTATATGACATAAGTTGTGTATTTTAACGCGATCTACATTTTTTGTGTAGTAAAATTTTGTCTATCTCTTATGGTTTACCAGTTATGCAAAAGTCGTTCACAATGAAGAATACTTTTGGAGACATTCCCAGAAAATTCGAGATATACATTTCATTTGTCATGAAAATATCTTAAACATATGATATTTTAATCAAAAATCGTTAGAGCCATCTCTGAGAAAATTAAAATTTTCGAAAAATGTTCCATGTAAAGGGTAATCTGCGGTGGGGGGATTTTCTTGAAAACCTTCGTGTCGCATCTCTGGAAGGTACTGAACCTAAATACCAAGTTTGGTATTATCCGACTGTTCGTTTCTGAGTTATGCTGTTCACAGTCACACACAGACACACACACAGACACGCACACGGACATGTTTCCAAAAATACTTTTTTTGGATTCAGGGGGTCTCAAAACATGTATTTCCCGTGAAATCTCGGTATCGAATTTTTGGGTGGAGTACAATATCTCCCCTACTTACTATACGTAGTAGAGAAAGTAATATCCCTATTTGGTATATATGTTCGGTTCGGATTTGTTCTGTTTCATCATTATTACTGGTAATGGTTGTATCTAAATATGATAATTTCTTTACTACTTCAATGTAGTTATCAACTATTGTTCTGAATTGGTATCTGTTCGTGATTGTGTTAGCATTTTTGTTTTGGAATTATTTATCCGTGGTCCTACTTCTCTTACTGCTTGTTCTAAGTTAACTCTGTTTTAAAGCTTGATGAGATCTTGTTATGATGTTAACATCATCAGCATAAGCTTGTATCTATAGTGATTTATACAGCAATGTTACCTTACTGTCTAGGTATATTTAATTTCCTGATTATATATTCTAATGCTATAATAAATAGGAATGGGGTCAGCCCATCTCCTTGTTTGAATCTTTTGTTTACGAGTTAGATTGTGCAATTTCCATATTCATTCTAATTTGGGCAGTAAAGTCCTCCATAGTTGCTTTTATTAGTTATATTTATTTTGGGGGGATCCCAAATGGTAACATAATTTCATATGGTTTCATTCCGTTAATCGTATGCCTATTTAAAATCTATAAATATGTTGTACGTCGATTTTGTACGCCTTAAGAGTTAGTCAGTGTAAGTAAATGGACAAGCACTCCAGCTATTGATATTCTATAACAGACTTACATCGCACTGCATCATTTTTGCTGAAACGACCTCGAAAGAGAAATGTTTACCTGCCGGTCAAGAAGTAATAACGGAATTATGGAAGTAATTATGACTACAAATCTCTCAACTTCCTGCGGAACTTATAACAACAAAATAATTACAGGCGTGTCTTCCTGGAAGTCAGTTCAGACACGCCTACGATTTGCGTCTTAAAAGCTACATGTCAGATTCCAGAATTATATACCTACTCGAGTAAAAGAAGAAAGTGGCGCGGTGAGAATTGGCACTGCTTGTTAGGCCCTCCTAGATGTCGTTGTAGGAACAAGGGCGGCATGTGTGTGTGTCATATTTTCTAGCCCATTAGCGTCTCGTTCTTGTTTTCCAAACCTGCCCCTTCGTGAAAGTGCTATTTCAAGGCGGAGCTAATACCTGAAAAGAAAGAGTTATCGAGAGGAAGTTGATTTGCATACCAGGGGTGGAGTCAAAGGTAGAGCTCTTCGGAAGCTCGGAATGTTTTCAATTTGCTGAGTGGTTCCGGGAATAACTTCCACGAGTTTATTTCATGAAACAGTCCAGAAACTTAAGAGCATTTAGAAAGTGTAAATCAGTTTACAAAATACCGGATGGGAAGCCGAAACGAAACAGTGTACACTCCTACATGGCTGATAATGTATCGTACACCAACAGAAGAAAAGGTATGCACCTTCGACGAACCATTTTCTTGCTTAACTTACATTATGTGTCTCTGAAACACACACTTAAGCCTTCCAAATATTTATCGTGTACTCCTAATAAAAAATTACATACTTTTAAATCTTTTCCCAGACTAATCAAATTGGTCATTCCATATTTTGTATTGTCGTTCAATGTTTCTACTTCCAGTAGGAATGTGAAACATATCTCGCTTTATATATCCTGAAAGATGCGTTCTTAGAATACGAAGTTTTCATTTCTTTTGATACTTCTATGTTTCTCTAATATTTTAGATGTAGGTTTAGCTGTCCTCTCCTCATTCCTGAGAACAGCTAAACTATCTGATGCTTTTATTTCAAGTAGGAACTTGCAAAGGATGTATCTAAATCCAAGAATTCTGAATCAATTCAAAATATAGTTACTGTAAAGGATATGTCTAATCTGAAAAATTCTGAACCAATTAAACATATAGTTGGGATACATACTATTTGTTATAAAAGCAATGGCATTTGTAACATCATTGGTGGAGGAATGCAACAATAACACTACAACATTGAAATTTTGTTTCGATTCCTGCTATATCGATTCTTTGGCTTATTGCGTTCTGAACTCCCTCTCTTAGACCAAGAACACATGAACTCTGGGTAATGTCTTTATTAGTAAGAGCCAGAGTTTTGCACGAAAAATGACCAGATCTTTCTAGACCTAGAAATTTGAATTCCTCTGTTTCAGTTAATCTTTTTATTATGAACACTTACCATTAAATGATTTCGGTCATCGAAAGCCTGCTTGTTCTTCAACCAAAGTGATATTTTATTATCTTTTTATGTGTTTTGACACTAGAATAACAAAACCTACAAGAAGCTACGTATTCTATACCAGAGGTAAAATATCTATTAACCAGAGTTATTAATTAGTTGGAACTTCTATTCAAGACACAAGAGAATTAATTGATAATTTATGATAAACCTGACTGTCGACTCAAGCTAACTGCTCTTGTGTGCACAATTATCGTGATAGTGTTTTGTTTCTAGAAACTCGTCTCCTTTTTATTTTCCCTACTGCTTATCCATAATAGATTGCAGAGGAAGTACATATGTATTCCATCCAAAAAATCGATGCCAAGATTTCACCGGAAATACGTTTTGAGACTCCTGAATCCAAAAAGGTAATCTTTAGAAAAAGGTCTGCGTACAACTGCGCAGGCGCGCGTGTGCGAACGGCATAACTCAAAAATGAAAAGTCGGTTAAATACCAAACTTGGTATTTAAGTTCAGCATCTTACAAGGATGCCAGACGAAGATTTTCAAGGAAATCCCTCTACTCCAAACTACCCTTTACTTGGAAAACTCTTCAAAAAAATTTATTTTCTTAAAAATGGCTCTACAAGTTTAATTAAAATGCCTATTTTTAATATAATGTTCACGACAAATAAAATGTGTATTTGAATTTTTGGGAGTGGCCTATAAAGTCCTCTTCATTCTGAATGACTTCTGTACAACTGGTAAACCGTAAGACATAGACAAAATCTTACTAAAAAAAAATTATAGGTCACGTTAAAGCACACAATTTACGTCAAATAAACTTTATTGTTGTGAAGTTAACCATTTCCGGGATATTCCTCGTTATTGCTTTGAATTTTCAAATACTTACACTTTTCTCAAACAGTAAGTCGTTATTCTTTTCTCTCTGTCTGTCCGTCTCTCTGTCTCTGTCTCTCTCTCTCTCTCTCTCGTGGTCATACAAAGAGCATGGTATTTAAAAGACATCACATAGCGACACACTCTATAAAAATCTGATCATCGCTTCTACTGTAACGTACAAGAAATGTTTAAATGTGAATTGAAAGTTCATTTGGACTAACTAGAAGTAGTTAGAATAATAAGCTTTTATACGAATAGTCTGTAGAAGAGTAAGTCGAGAAAGTCATGTGACCGTGATGAAAAGGTGGGATATATACTTTTTCTTTCTTTCTTCAAAATGTGTGCATTTGATCAATGGAGACTTCAACATATTTTATGTCTGATTTTTTTTTTTTTGAACTCAGCGAATCACCATCTTCTTCGTCTGTAGCTGTTTCTTGTTACCATATGTTCACATTATGAGTACTTCTATAACTATTGCATGAGCTCTTACTATCAGCATTAAACTAAGAAGAGCTGCCATCAGTTGGAGCGCTTAGTGATAGACGTTGGTTATCAATATACGTAGACGTGACGTTTGCTGCCAGACATACATAAGCACCTTTGACGTATTACGAAATACGTGTAATTTAAAAAAAAAAACGCAGTGTTTTAATGCGGACTGTAACGTAAGTATTAACATCACGTAAGACTTGAGGAAACGTTAGAGCTCTAGACCTCAGTTCTTTAGTTTTGATGTTATAAGAAACGAAGTATGATGGCACGCCGAGTGTGACGACTTTCCGATGCTGCCTGATTTCGCGCATGCGCGTGATTTTCTTTTTCTTTCTTTCTTTCTTAATGCCAATTTACTCCTTTGTTACTTCTTTTGATTGTATTGTATCTTCTGGCTGCATCTTCTTTAAGGGAGCTATGTTTTTATTGTAACATACAGATTATAGGAGTTTAATTAAAATGTTCCATGTAAAGGGGAATCTGAGGTGGGGATGTATATCTCGAGTTTGGTGTTTGTCCGACTGTTCGTTTCTGAGTTATGATGTTCGAACCTACTTATTTTCTCAAATGGAATTCATTTTTTATTTTTTAGTCTTGGCTCTAACGATTTGGATTAAAATATCGTAAGTTTAAGATATTTTCATGACAAATGAAATGTATATCTCGAATTTTCTGGGAATGTCTCCAAAAGTATTCTTCATTGTGAACAACTTTTGCATAACTGGTAAAACCATAAGAGATAGACAAAGGTTTACTACACAAAAAATGTAGATCGCGTCAAAGTACACAATTTATGTCATATACATATTTTTTTGAGTGAACCATTTTCGAGATATTGCTTGTTATTCCCTTAAATTTTTCAATACATATTTTCTCAAATGGGAATTCGTTATTCATTTTTTAGTCTTGGATATGCAAAGAGTATTAATCTGTGACAAAGAGAATTGTGCTGCACATAGCAACCAGCTATTAAGAGATATGTCTGTGCTTATATTGACCTTGCAAATACAAAACAAGGGGAACATAGTAGGCCTTAAGCGATAGTCAAATATTACTTTCTCTACTACGTATAGTAAGTAGGGGAAGTATTGCATTCCACCCAAAAATTCGATAGCGAGATTTCACCGGAAATACATGTTTTGAGAGGTGCACTGAATGCATATAAAGCATTTTTGGAAACATGTCCGTGTGTGTGTGTCTGTGTGTGTGTGTGTGTGTGTGTGTTTGTCTGTGTCTGTGAACAGCATAACTCAGAAACGAACAGTCTGATAAACACCAAACTTGGCATTTAGGTTCAGTATCTTCCAGAGATGCGACACGAAGGTTTTCAAGAAAATCCCCCACCCCAGATTACCCTTTACATGGAACATTTTTCGAAAATGTTAATTTTCTCAAAAATGGCTCTAACGATTTTGATTAAAATATCATATCTTTAAGATACTTTCATGACAAATAAAATGTATATCTTGAATTTTCTGGGAATGTCTCCAAAAGTATTCTTCATTGTGAACGGCTTTTGCATAACTGGTAAATCATAGGAGATAGACAAAAGTTTACTACAAAAAATGTAGATCGCGTTAAAATACATAATTTATGTCATATACATTTGTTTTGTTGAGTGAACCATTTTCGAGATATTGCTTGTTATTCTCTTAAATTTTCCAATACTTATACTTTTTCTCAAATGGGAATTCGTTATTCATTTTTTTTATATGCAAAGAGAATGGAATGCTTCACATAGCAATCAGCTCTTAAAACATTTGATTATCGCTTAAAGCCTATCATATTTCCCTTGCACCTACAAGAAAATTAGCAATAAGATAGTTTCTGCAAATGTTTATCTCAATTATTATGAAGCATATGGAGAATAAGCGTTTGTAAGAATAGTCTGTACAAGAGTAGAAAAAGTCATGTGAGTGGAACACATCAGTTTTTTTTAAATGATTGCTACTGCTGAAATAATATCTTGAGGCATTTTAGGGCTCAAATCGCTTTTCTGTTGCTAGGTTTAGGTGCTAAAGCGCTTCAAAGTTTCTGAGGTAGTCGAGGTGTGCGTGCGTGTGCGTGCATGATCTCACTCCTAAAAATACGAACCTTGACCCCCAAAATGTTTCATATAATTGCAACACTGTTGCTCTGTGAAATGGTATTTATTTCGTAGGAGTTGGATATAAACTGATTGGGCTGTAATCGTTTGAAGTTACCCCTGTTTTCATAACGCCGTAATAAACAATGTAGATGGCCTTAAGGTGCACGAGTTCAAAGATGATAAGCTGTAAAAAACTTAAATTATAACAATTTCATACATAATAATAGCTTAATAATCGTTACGATTCCGCAGTTAGACTGAATGGATTTGCATATGAGCGAGTATGAACTAGGGATCAGCACTGTAACTTTATCCTTTTTGCAGTTATACCGATGCTTGTTACGGTTATTCTCTCCCAGCAGGTACTCGGGATTGTCTTCCATAAGGTTCAGTCATAAACTTCAACCCAGCTGCTTTAGGAGTTATTATTTCTAATCTTTATTGCCTGATCTTCCTACCATAAAATAACTGATATAATGTTCTGTAGAATTGTATTGAAGTCCTTAAGCTTATTTTGTTATAGCCCTGCGTATATGAATTCAAATGCTAGTAAATTCCTTTTCCCTGTTGATAGTCTGCAGTCGCACTAACTGAATATCCTTAAACGCTGTATTTTTAAAAATATTTTCCAGTTGTTGATAATGGGACCTTACCAGCAGAAGAGGATGGTATCTTAAGGGTCGTGCTAATGAGGCTAAATGACAACGGTGAGGATTAAAGGATAAAATAAAATGAAAATGCCAGGATATGGTTATAAATATAAGTAAATAAGAATTTGAGATGAAGTAGTTCAGTAAGAGGTCACTTGCAGACATTTTAGTTGCACTCTATAAGTCAACATGAGCTCTTGTCAAGAACTCAGAAGCTGGCAATGGCAAAGAAGGTTTTTAATAGTAACATAAGCATCTTCTGAGAAGCCTTGAAGAAAGATCTAAGACACAGATTAATCAAATGAGTTTTGCCGAGAGTGGCATTGTACGTGCAGGAACGTTGATGTTTCAATGAAGTGATGCGAACAATTGAATGCATTTAAAATGGATTCGGAAATGAATGGAACATGTAAAGTCGACATACAAAATAAGCAGTGAAGTAGTTTTAATGAAATGAATAATGAAATTGGCTAGGATACTTAATGGGAAAAAATTGGTTGGTAAGAGATACACTGGAAGGAAAGGTGAAACAGTCATTTGTGGAAACGAAGATAAAATTGGGAAAGAGGGAAAAGTGGAAGAGAATGGTCTACATAAGAAAAAAATCTGATGTGTTACACTCACATGACTTTCTTACCCTTGTACAAACTATTTTTACAAACTCTTACTCTCCATCTATTTCATATTAATCGAGATAAACATTTGCAGAAACGATCTTTTGACATGCAAACAGAATTACATTTTACACAAAGCGACCAGTTCTAAAAATGTTTGACTATCGCTTAAGGCGTACTATGTTCCCCTTGTTTTGTATTTGCAAGGGCAATATAGAAATACAGTAGCCTGTATAGACATATCTGTTAATAGCTGGTTGCTATGTGCAGTACCATTCTCTTTGCCACAGATTAATACTCTTTACATATCCAAGACAAAAAAAAATGAATAACGAATTCCCATTTGAGAGAAAAGTAATGAAACTTTTAAGGGAATAACAAGCAATACCTCGAAAATGGTTCACTCAAAAAAATGTATGTTACATAAATTGGGTATTTTAACGCGATCTACATTTTTTGTGTCGTAAAATTTTGTCTATCTCTTATGGTTTACCAGTTATGCAAAAGTCGTTCACAATGAAGAATACTTTTGGAGACATTCCCAGAAAACTCGAGATATACATTTCATTCGTCATGAAAATATCCTAAACATATGATATTTTAATCAAAATCGCTAGAGCCATTTTTGAGAAAATTAAAATTTTCGAAAAATGTTTCATGTAAAGGGTAATCTGGAGTGGGGGGATTTTCTTGAAAACCTTCGTGTCGCATCTCTGGAAGATACTGAACTTAAATACCAAGTTTGGTGTTTATCCGACTGTTCGTTTCTGAGTTATGCTGTTCACAGACACACACACACACACACACACGGACATGTTTCCAAAAATGCTTTTTTTGGATTCAGGGGTCTCAAAACATATATTCCAGGTGAAATCTCGGTATCGAATTTTTGGGTGGAATACAATAGTTCCCCTACTTACAATACGTAGCAGAGAAAGTAAAAATTATTGAGTTATTGCTTAGCTCGTTTGTTTATTTATCCTCGGTGCATTTTCTTTAAACGCAATGTACTAAACATTATTTATTATGCATTTATGGCATTTTTCAACAATGTTTTCCCTATGGGAATAGGCATATTGCCTGTGAGTAGTGATAACATAAATGGTGTATATCTTGTCAATAACTTCACGTACGCTTGCTCGACAGAAATGATCTAAAAAGGTGGAATCATGATGGTATTTTCTAAACCTGAATATCGTTCTAAAAATAGTATTAACACTTACTCTTTCTATTATTATTTAATTTAATGCATTTGCACATACAGCTTTACATATGGGAACGACTTTTCCTGCAGTTAGTTTTGTTTACTAGCTATAAATAAAGAGTTTTTGAGAAGCTACAACTTAACAGAAAGCTGACAGTCAAGTGCAACAAGATTATTTCGATAAACTTCTTACAGTGATAGATGGCTGTGAATTGTTGGAATCGAAACTACTCGCAGATTGGATTTGTCAATATCAAAATTTTAGCATGTGAACGAATAATCTTAAGCAACTTGTGCTTCCAGTAAGCTTTGTCCTCGTCATCATAATTAATTTATTACAATTGCACAACTTAAAAGTATCCGAAGGATATTTATTGGATTGTATTGTCTGTCTATAAGCTAAATAGTAAGGCATGCCACTTCTTATTTCTGTGGGTATGTCACAAACTTTTAGAGGTGATAGAGGACACAATTATGAACAACTTTCATATAGGAACCCATGTCCGGAAATGCTTCATAATGATAATAATTGACCTAAACCTTTAAATTTTTATTAAAAACTTGTATTTATTGAATACACTTGAAGATCATAACACTCACAACAATACAATTAAAATACCGACACACAATACAAGAACTGTTGAAAATGCCCTCCACTAGCCTCAATACAAGCATTGCAACGCCGCTCCATCAACTGTTGCACTCCCTCAAAATTCCTGGCATGTTCCTGACTGTGTCACCGGAATTAGTATCCTTGCTATTAGGTCCTCTTCTGAAACGATAGGTGTGTCATAAACAAGGGTTTTAAGAAGACCCTACAGGAATAAATCTATTCGTCTCAGGAAAACTGGCAGGCCTCTTCCGATCCACCTCGCCGGAAAGCGTTCATGGAGAAGACTGTGGACATCCCCGGAAAAGTGAGCAGGTGCACCATCATGCTGCTACTACTTGCGCTGACGAAGATCATCCTCCATCAGCTCAGGTATCACAATCAGATCAAGCAAGTTGTGATAGGTTTGTCCATTTAAACGAGCTGGCAGTAGAATGGCTCTATGACGTGATCATACCAGCCCGCACGTTGACTGAAATTGCTGTTGATAGCTTTTAATGATGTGAAAGTGTGAGTTTTCTTGAGCCCAGAGATGGCTATTCCTGGTGAAGCATGGTTCATCAGAAAATAACACAATGCTTATAAAATCAGGTTGTTGAATACACTTTTGCAAAAACCACTGACAGAATTCCACTCAAGGATGATAATCAGCTGTACTCGGTGTCTGGACTTTCTGACCATGAAATGGGTACAGACATTGTTCGAGTAGAGCTCTCCACATTAAAGATTGCGAAGAACCCATAATGTTTTCAATCTCTCCAGTACTCAAATGCAGCTGCTCACTTACAAGATTCAACAAATGTTCCTCGAATTGAGAAGTTCTGCGTGTTCTTTTTGCACTATGTTCATTTAAGTTTGCTCGCAGGCTTCTGTTTCTTGCAAACGTCGGCGAATCTCATTGGCTGCTTGGTACCATAAGAGATATGTCAACCATTGAAGGTTTTCTTCCATTACAGTCTGCTTTTCTATAAATTAAGTGCATATCATAAAGTTCTCTTAATGTGAATCTTTCAATCATTACAACAATGTTAACATACCAACATGTAAACATCACTATGGCAACATCTTGGCCTACATTAAAGAAAATACTACGATTTACTAGACCCTTAATCACTTTATAATGAAAAGCTTCACTCTAGCAGTCTGTTACAGACAGCATTCTGAACACACACTAATGCTCTTATTTACCAAACGAGACATTTCCGGACATGGGTTTCTATATGAAAGTTATTCATAACTATCTCCTCTACCATCCCTAAAAGCTTGTAACAAATCACCCCGTATAGTTCATCTCAAGGAAGTTGCATATATATGTTTGCTAATTTATACTTGGTGGAAGGGAACCTATTACATTCCTGCTACGGTGGGAGCGTGAGGAACAATTATAACATTTTGTTGCATTATCAGCTGTTTGCGAAAAAATCCATTTTTACAACATTGTGGTTAATAATTCCATTAGAATATGTACGTATAATGTTTCGTTCCTTCTTTGAAGGATAACGTAAAATGGGCTATTTACGAATAGTGGTGTTAAGAGATTTCCTCAATGTGCAGATGCCGAATAGTCACCTAGAAGTGAAAACTGCAATTTTCGCTTGGCGCCAACAGCAAACACGGATAACACAGTCAATTAGTGTACTTAAGTCTGGCAGCCTGAGTACAGATAGGGCGAATACAGATTTGGTTACGTGCCTCCAAAGCAAAATAAATGTACGTTGATGACACAAAAGATACTACCTGTCTGATGAAAGAGTGCAGTTTTCAGGCAAGGTCGCTAGTGGGCCATGGCTAGCTTTAGACAGGAGAGATAACGCCCGAACGAGAGTACAACACATATTGCACACTGAGAATAGTGACGTATGTTTCAATTATGTTTCTGCGCCAGCATCCTGGTGTCTCTTTTGAACGTATTCTTCAGACAGGTAGTACTTCTGTCCTCACCCACTTGGGCCATGCCTTTATCATCAGTTCTCTTCAACCACCTCGAGAAGCACACCTAACTGTTTTAGCTAGCTCTACGACTTACCTTACTTGAATTGGAAGGTACCCACGGTGATTATAACACGAGATATCATAATTTGCAAACAGTGGGCACTTTGACATTTTATTTATGGGGGAGCGACACACAACAGCTACAACAGCCCCCTTATATCACCAGAGATTTCCCACCCAGCTCTCAAGAATCGTTGAACGAACAGCACAGAGGTTTTGAATATAACGAACCTGCAACCAACCAGCTTATGGAGGAGTTCGATCAAGGAATATTGCTGAAGCTGAGGAAGCGATTTTAAATGTTATAGCTGAAGATTCCAGCAGCAGTAACTCTTGAAATGGCTCGGATGGTAAGCGTCTCCCATATTGGCCTTAGAAAATTAAAAGAACAGTTGCTGCGATCCAGTGGGTTCAGTGTCTTACGAAACAGATCACGTCCACAGATTTACGTTTGCCAATTGGTTCCTGGAACAAAATGCAGATTTTCCAAAAAATAATCTTAGCAACAGACGAGGCCATCTACATGAAGAAAGGAACTGTGATCTTCCACAACACCCGCACCTGGCCGAAGAGTATCCTCACAACAAACGACAGTATCATATTTTTCAAGCCGTTTGCTGTAAATGGACCAGGTAAAAGAACCTCAAGCCTGATAAAGAGGCCTCAGAGCAAGCGTTTCCAGTCTTTCGCGTCCTATGTAGAATGGCAAGCTAAGAACCTAGCAGTTAAAAGACCGTCCATAAATAAAAACATAATTGAATTTCCACATAGTTGGTTCTCTTAGATACATCGGTGTAGATCAAAATTCAGTCTGTAACCTGACAAAAATTCTAAAACAACAAGTGCGGATTCTAAAAGCAGGCATCGCACTTCCGGTGTGCCGTCATCTCAAGATCCACGTGAGATCGCACGTAACCAAGGGGTATACCCTCTCCCCCTTAGGGGAGTCGTCCTCCGTGGTATAGTGGTTACCATGCTACCCTCTAGTTCCCGAGGTCGCGGGTTCAAACCCGGTGGCGGGCAATGGATTTTTTCGGGCGTAAAAATCCTTATCATGGCTTCCTTCGGAAGGGAAGTAAAGCCGGCGGTCCCGTGTCGTCGATTTACAGCACGTAAAAGAACCTCAAGCTGATAAAGGAGCCTCTGACCAAAATTTCCGGACTTTCACGCTCAATATAGAATGGGACGCTAAGGGCCACAGCAATTAAAGGGCGCCCATAAATAAAACTCAATTTAATTTTCACTCCCTTAGGAAGCATGCTAGGCATTTCAATATCGTGCCTTCTAAGAAACTTCCGGAAACGACACCTGCAAGACTTGGATTATGGAGCTGTTCCTGTAATATTCGTTCAGCACGGTGTGGAAAAAGGAAGCGAGATTTGGATGTACAGGCGTAAGCCCACAGCCATATTTCCTAACAGACATCACGCCGATATTGCAGTCGGCGTAAAGATCATAACTGGGTTAGTTGGAAAAACACCGACAGCCATTCAGATGCCCCGATTATGGACTGTGTCTGATCTCAGCACAGATGGCCGTGCTGAAGAATATACCGTACACCCATAATCTAACTTGGATCGGATCAGTGCGCGATGCTGACGCAGCAAACCTATCCGATCCGCACCTCAAGATTTCCACTTAATGCCCGCAAGATATTCTGAGCACGGTCACGTCGCGTCTTCAGAAGAACTATATGCTATGACCAGCTAAGCTTTCTATCAAAAGTCAACCCCAGGAATTTCGTCTCATCTGCGAATCTGACCGAATCGGAGCAAAGATGGTAATCATCTCCTACGCCAGAATTTACACAGATGGACTTCTCAATTGAGAAACGAAATCAGTTTTTAGAACTCACTTCTATAAGTTTGTATTATAAACATAACTGCATACGACATTCCAAAAACGGCGTACGCTGAGAAGTACAAAACACGGCAAAGTCGTCGAATAAGCATGACAATACTCCTGGAGGAACACATTACGTGATCTAATTAATCACTATAGTAAACAGTGTAACCCATAGAGGCACTCCGTTCTCCTGAACATAAGGACTGGAAAAAAACGAGCTGACCGTTACTCGGAAAATACTATCTTTCATTAGCTCCTGAATGAACAGTGGTAAGCTCCACGTATGTTCTAGGTATGTAGGGAACGTAGTATCTCTGCACGCCAGCACATATCATAAGCCTTCTCGAAGTCAAAAATATCCCAACGGTTTGACAATTCTTCATGAATGTGTTCATGATCTGCGTTGATAATGATATAAGGTGGTCCACAGTTGAACGGCGTTGTCGAAAACCGCACTGAGTGTCGGTCAGTAGGTTGTGAGTTTTTAGCCACATACCAACCGTCCACTGATCATGCGTCCCATCACCCTTCAAATGCAACTTCTGAGGGAAATAGGAGACGGTAGCTGGACGGCAGATGGCGGTGCTTTCTGTCTTTCAAGGTGAGTATAACGGTGGCCTCTCGCCACATTTTCGGGAAAGTAACGTCAAAACAAACACGATTATCGACTTCGAGCAGGAAAGACTTACCTTCAGGAGAGAGCCGTTGCAACATTCATACATGGATACCATCTGGTACTGATAGTCGCGAAGATGAAAGAGGATTTTCTACCTCCGTCATGGTGAAAAGGTGATAGTAATCTTCAACGTTTCCAGAACGAAATGAGAAACCCTGAAATTCCACATAAGTTTTAACTGGAAGGAATTCGGTCGAATAGTTATCTGAGCTAGACACTTGAGCGAAAGCACTGCCAAATATATTGGCACGTCAAATGATCAACAACAGCTCCTGCAGCTGTTTTAAGACCGGCGATAGGCAGGTAGGTAGCGTTTCCGGCCATACGGCTTAACTTATCCCATACAACAAAGGAAGCGGTATGTAAATTAAATGAAGCTACAAAATTGTTCTTGTGTATTCTTGCTATCCTAGCGAAAGCACTGCAAAATATATTGGCCACGTCAAGTGGATTAACAACAGCTTCCGCAGCTGTTTTATGAACGGCGAAAGGCAGATAGGTAGCGTTTCCGGCTATACGATTTAACTTATGCCATACGACAAAGGAAGGCGTATGTAGATTAAATGAAATTACAAATTTGCTTCGTTGTGTATTTTTGCTATCCTTAATAGCGTGCCAAGACTTGGCAGGCATTTTCTTGTACTGGATCAGGTTATCCAGTGTAGGGCGACGCTGGAAAACCCTGAGAGCACGCCCGCGAGCACGAATGGTCTATCGATATTTATCCGTCCACCAAGGGATCGGAAATCAACAGGGTTGGGCAGTCCACCGAGGAATAGATTGTTCAGCAGCAGAAATAATCATCTCTGTGAAATGTACGGGTAAAGCATTCACAGAGTTCTTTGTAATTAAACACAACCACCTTGGAGTAAAAGTTCCAGTTGGCTTGATCTTTGCGCCGACTAGGCAAACGTGTGGACTAATAAGACATGGAAAGTTGTCACTAGAGTGTAAATCGGAGATTACAGTCCATTATAAGGAAACTGCCATCTGTAGAGAACAAACTGCTAAATCAAGATGTGAAAAACTATTGAAGGAGTAGGGCCGGTTTTACAGTTCAGGCCTAAGTCGAACCTTTACTAAGCTACGGACGCAGCTTAAACAAAACTTAAGCTTTGGTTAAAGCTTTGCGAGTTTCACAGTAGGGCAACCACGTTTGGCTTTACTGAGCTGAACAACTCCTCGAAACTTTAAAGTTGGTAACGCTTGCGCATGCGCATCGAGCGAATTCCCATCATTTGTTTATGGCGACGCTGTCCTGAAAGTAAGGTTTTATAGGTTATTCAGATACACACATTAAAATGACCAAAAAATCAGAGCCAAAACGTACTGCTAACTTCACTTCTCAAGAAGTTAGCATTCTGTTAGAAATTGTAAAGCAGTATAAACACATAATAGAGTGCAAGCAATCTGATAAGGTACTGTGGAGCAGGAAGAACCAAACGTGGGGGAAAATTGCGGAGTTATTCAATGCAAAGAGCGGAATAATATACAGAGATGCTACCGTGTTGAAGAAGAAATATGACAATTTGAAGAAAGTTACAAAAAAGAAATACGCCGAAGAGAAATGTGCTATTCGGGGTAAAGATGGAGGTCCAGCTGTGCAATCGTTAATTACGCCAATCGACGAGGAAATAAAGGAATTAATTGGTGTCCAAATTGATGGATATGAAACAATTTTCACAACCCTGCATGCTGTAGATGAGACGCCGGAAAAATCTCCATCTGCAATTAGCATGCTTCCACTTGCATATAACCTCAACATCAAAAGAAGCATCGTTTCTGACGAGAAGGTTTTGTTCCTGAAATATAAAGTAATAATACCTTATGAGCAATAAAGTATATTATAAAGGTGTAAGAATATATTTAATATTAAGTTTTACTTACCAGTCTGTTTTATATTTAATTGCATCATCAATAATCTCTAGTACCATAATCGCAGACTGTTTACTTAACCGAAACCTCTCGTAGAATTGTCGGTCATTCAATATGTGGAAATGATTTAGACGCATTCTAAACACGTTAGGCCGTCTTATATTGTGGATAAGGTTTAAAATAACTTGCATTTTCTCGTCAATAAAATTTTCGTCCTCAGATAACATGGCGACTCCTTAACTTAAACCGCAGTTCAGTACGGTTTAAGTCGAGTCCCGTATAATCTCGGCTTAGCGCTTGAACTACGCACTGTAAAACTCAGCTGTAGCTTAACTCTCCGGTTAAGCCCGATTCGAAGTTTAAGCTTATACTGTGAAACCGGGCCTTAGAGAAATGTAGGCTCTCCGGTATTCAGAAGAGCTAGATTGTAGTTGTCCAAAACAATGGCGATAAATTTGCCTCTCGCACAAGCCCAAGGTGAGCCCCAAGGAGGGTAATGACATTGGCGTCTTCCATCAAAAGAAAGGGTATTCGTAACTGGGAAACTAGATCTTTTAAATCAGTGAGCGAGAGGTCGTCAGATGGAGGCAGGTAGTTACTACAAATGGTAAATTGGATGGATGGCACCTTAATCCTTACAGCGACTGACTGGATGTCAAACAGTATGGATACGGATTCCACAAATATATCATCTTTGATGAGCATCATAGTGCCCCCGCGCGCAGGAATAACCCCTTCCGGTGTAAGATCACTTCATGCTATACCATCTGATTTGAAAGCTGTCTTGCCGACGGAGCTTAGTTTCTTGCAAACACACGAGCAAAGGTTCATTTTTGTCGAGTAAAAGTTCAAGCTCTGGTCGATGTGTTATAATTCTACTGTGTTCCACTGTAGGATAGACAGAGTAATTATAATGGGATACGTTCTCAGTCGTAAGAAGCCACTACGTTGAGAAACCGATGGCTTATTCAATTTACCCTTTTTCTTGGTGTCAGGCTAACACCTTTAACGGAGGATTTATCCTAACTCTTTTTCACTGTCGTTGTGGCATTGTGGGCAAAATTCGCCTTCTCCATCTCCTCCACGGGAAAAAACCCTTTTCAATTGAAAACTCCGGTTCGAGAACCTCGATCCGATTGGGAGTGGAGATCAGCGAATATATAGATCGCCGTTTTGAGTCCTTCCTAGAAGATTCCTGAATAGAGGATCTCCGAGGAGATGCTGATGAATTTGTCTTCCCTTTGGATGTTCTGGGTACAGACTTCTCATTTTCTTTCAGGAAATTGGTTCTATCGTAGCTGGTCCTGAACTTTTTCGCTGATGAATTATACGTACGGGCTTTCAGTCTTATTGTTTGAGGTCGACGGTTTTGATGATGAGTTTACCGAAACAGACCTGGCAGATAATGCAACTGTAAGTATTTATTTCGAGGGCTTTGAAAGTGATCTGGCTATGAGAATCTTTTCTGAAATTGTGGCCCCGTTAATATCGCTGGTCTGAGTTACAATTTCCCGACTCGGTACCGGTTTAACTGCAACTGAGCTATAGGTGCCGGATTTTGGGGACAGAGGGTTGGCAGATGCGCTGGAGTTTCCAGGCTTTCGAGGTACGTTCTCGCTAACCCAGATCTCTTGGATCGCTCTTTCCTCCGTAAAATGGAGGCATACTCGGGAACTAGATGAATGTTCACCGCAGCAGTTGAGGCACGCTGGAGCTGATATACATGCTACATCGTGTGAGATGTCTCCACAATTAACACACATAAATTTGCCGTTGCAAAATCACTAGTGTATCCAAAGCGCTGACACTCAGCGGGTTCGGGATACTATATGACCTGACTTCAATTACTTTATATACCTCCTTAATTCTTTGAGAGAAAAAATGAAAATTAAATTGAGTTTTATTTATGGATGCTCTTTAACTGCTGTGGTTGTTAGCCTCCCATTCTATATTGGGCGTGAAAGACCGGTAATTTTGCTCAGAGGCCTCTTCATCAGGCTTGAGGTTCTCTTACGTGCTGTAAATCTACGACATGGAACCACCGGCTTTAGTTCCCTTCAGAAGGAACCCATGCTAAGGATATTTAGGCCTGAAAAAATCCATCGCCCTCCGCCAGGTTTGAACCCCCGACCTCGAGAATTAGAGGCTAGCCTGGTAGCCACTACACCACGGAGGAATACTACTTTGAGGGAGATCTACCCGATCAAATGCAAGGAACAAGGTACGAGTGGGCACGAACTCACCTCTTTCCTTCCGCTGAACCCGATATACAGAGGTTTCACCTTGATCTGCAAGATTTTCTTGAATCTCCTCATTAGACATATCGTTCAATGCACGGATATTTACCACATCGCGCGAGGAGTTCCTTTGCATCTCAACCCGTATAGGGTAGCTGGCTAACAATTTTGTTGTCAGTATTCTCGCTGCCTAGGATGCTGAATACGCTTCAACTAGGAGTGCGCCATTGCGAGATCTAATACATGATTTAGCTGGTCCAGCAATATTATCCAGACCCTTTTGAATTGTAAATTGATTCACCTAATAAAATTTCTTTGCTTCCTCAGTTCTTGCAATAATCGCAGATCACTATAATTTATCATATGGCTGGAAACGCTGGCAGACATTCAAATCCTACGTGCAATTGAAGCAGGATCAAACCTGCATAAAGACCGGTTCAGACTTGTATAATTGTGAGAATTATCACACTACACAGAGGGTGGTTGATATTATTCATAATACCACGTTAATGTGATTACTTCTTTAATAAATTATTCATTTATCAAACTAACCAGAAGTGCTGACTATTATGCATAATAGCCTGTTATTATGCGTTGCACTATAGCCTCCCTTAAAAGATTTTTCATGTATGTGGGTGAAAGGAGGAATTATCACATAGGTCCATACAGAAACAGAACGCCAAGATGCAAGTCTTTCCGTAGAATACTTTATGATTACAACAGTATACATAGAGTTTATATTAATTAAATCAACAATATAATAACAATGATAAGTAATCTAATGGCTTCATGAAGTTCACTTTCGAGTTCCCAGGTCCATCAACAATGTATATCAGGTAAGCGGCGTTTAAGAAGAGTTGTCTGCATTGCAATTACTGTAAATGTGGTTTGGTTCGCAACGGTACTACCAAATGGTTTAGAGAACACCGTCGTATCACTATCATACCCAATATTATGCTTATTCGCGGTAACCATTATCAGAATGCCCAAAATCCAGAACTCTTGGCTAACACAATAATGCCATCAGAAAATCATTTACAATAACCGAACGAGCACAGCAATAGTTGAAAGGTCAAGACAGCCAAGTTACTGTTCATTGTTGTATTTAAATTGCCCACAAAGGCAACTACGGCATCATACTTATCCGGGTTAGAAACTCGCACGCCACTGACGACCCGTCGCTACTGAGAGAGGGTCATCAACTATCCTCGGCTAAAGCCCAGAAGTTTTTCTTCCGCAATTTTCACAGACGCTCTCTCTGGGCAGCAGTGAACACGAGCGCCCTCATCCGGAACTACTGCACAGCACACTAGCGCCCGACGACCGGCATGAACCATAAATTATGAACGCGCGATCATTGAAACTGTAATTATAACTGGTGCCGAACATAAATCATACTGTATCCTTAGCATGGCTTCCTTCGGAAGGGAAGTAAAGCCGATGGTCCCGTGTCGTAGATTTACGGTACGTAAAATATCCTCTAGCCTGATAAAGAGGCCTCTGAACAAAATTATCGGTCTTTCACGCGCAATATAGAATGGGACGCTAAGGACCACAGCAGCTAAACAGCATCCATAAATAAACAATAAGAAAAGAGCATATTGCCCAAATTTATCAAATTAACGTTAACATAACTACAAACAATAAAGCGCCATTTAACTCACCGATTAAACTTAATCATTATTATGCTCTAAAATACGTGTAAACGATGAACAGATCATATTTAAATAATGATTCGCGAGTGCAGATTGATACTACAGTATTTAGCATTCTTATTCGTACACTTCAATTTTCTAAGAAAATACCTTAATATTTGTTAGAAGACACAGTCAAATTGATATTTTTTTTCCATATATGTTGAACAGTATAACACGTGCTGTTTCAGGAATTAACTAAATATTAACTTATGAACTTACAAACTAAATTAAATAAAATTGTAAAAGAAACATGACCATATTTGTACTTTTCTATTCGTACATTAGAAATAATAGTTTAATAACAAATACACCACTGATCATCTAATATTTTGTTGGGTTACCTTTGGCTTAATAACTGCCTCACACCTTCTCTTCATAGAAGTAACCAAGGTTTTGCATTCTTCTAGGCTAATTTTATTCCATTCTTCTTCCACAACACATTTAAGCTCTTGTTTAGACTTTACTCTACTTTTACGGATTCGTTTCTTCAGAATTGTCCACAGATGCTCGATTGGATTCAAGTTTGGTCTCTGAGAAGGTGTTTGTAGTAGTGTGGGTACATTCCATATCAACCAATTCATGTTCAGTCTTGCCTTGTGTTTAATGTCATTATCCTGCTGAAACCTATAACCAGATGCCATGTCCATTTTCTCGGCACTCTGCTTTACATTGTTCTTTAAAATGCCAAAATGCAGATATTTCTCCATAGTGCCATCAAAAATTGTATATTACCAACACCGTTGGATGACACGCAGGCCTAGAGCATAATGGAATCACCATCATGCTTAACTGTGGGAAGAGTGTCTCTGTAGTCATTGTGTAAATTTGCTTTTCTCCAGACTCTGTTTATCCCATCTGACCCGAAGTCAATCTTATCTCGTCTGACCGTATCACGCTGTCCCAAACGTTCTGATCCTTATGAATGTGATCTTTAGCAAATGCAACACGTTTCTTCCTGTTTGCTGCAATTACATAAGGCTTCTTCCTTGGTGTTCGGCCATGGTACCCATACTTCCATAAGACACGACGAACTCTTTGGTCAGATATCTTCTTTCCAGACACATTTTCTACTAATGGTCGTAACTGAGGAACACTTAATTTTGGATTTTCTCGGATTTGGCTTACAATGTAACGTTCCTCTCGTACATTCGGCCTACTTTCTTTAGGTTTTTTTGGTAAATTCTTTGTAGAACTTGCTCCATAAATTTTTTCACTACATACCGAATGGTAGAATGCGTTTATTTACTGTCTCTCCTATTTTTCTGAGAGAATGCCCGCTAAGTGCCAAGCTTATAATTATTTGCTTCAGATCAGAACTAAGCTCCTTTTGCTCACCCATTTCGATCGCTACTGACAGAACGTATACAACTGCGACCGCAGTAGCCTAAGCGACCTTTGAAACATGTGCATGTTGAAGCTGTTTACGACGCAGTGGTCATTCTTAACAACTGTTCGAATAGGAAAGTTGTATAACATTGGGGGCTACTTCTTTAACATTGCTGTTTCATGCAATGGTGTAAGTTCTAAAATGCAGTTTTTCATTGGAATTTGTTTGAATTAGATTCATCAAGCACGTATAAACGACTCACAGAAAAACACAAGTTCTTAAGCAAGAAGAGCATGACTTTTTATTGAAACCCTGATATGTACGAATAAGAATGTTATATACTGTATATGGATTCAAGTAAGTGGAGTCATTAAGAGGGCCGAGACAACACATATAAAGAGCGACGAGTTTACGAGATACTCAAAACGTTTTTATATTATAGTAATACGTGATTTTTTGTTAGATTATGTGAAATCCACCTCCAGTTTGTGTGCCCGTAATCTGTAAGTGCAAGAAAACACACGATTGTAACAAAAAAAAGTTATTTGAAAAGATAAGACTGTCACTGAATGCTTTGGGTCATTTCCAGGGAAACTTGTTTTAAATAATAATTATATTTGATGTTATCTTAATTAATACTTAAATTAGACCACATTGCCAGATATTCTATAAAGTAAAATAAATAAACAAATCGCCTAAACTTCTTCTTTACTGCAGTCATTAGCAAGACATAAAGTATAAGGTGTTCGTGTAGCATGTGAACGAACTCCGATCGAATCCCTTTCATTGGATTCATTTAAAATAACAATACAGAAGACTAAACTTGCTCGTCATTTATCCCATAAAGTTATTGTGCAGGTTGTTGTTTTTTTAACGTTTTCTCTTTCAAATCCTGCTACGCTTTTACTTTCAATTATTACCTCACAACTCAATAGGGATGACTGATTACAACAGAGAACAATACAAGCAAAAATCGTGTTTGAAACACTCGTGCGGCTTCTCGACGATGAAATAAGTCACTTGTCGTGACAAAAACGTAATTTACTGCATTATTGTAATATTAATCTTCTAATTAATACACAAGCACTCTTCCATAAATGGGTCACTAGAATGGCTCGGAGTAGTAAAATTTCAGCAGATAAAGCTACTCTTTGGTTTCGACAATAGGTGGTTTCTATAGAATGTTCCATAAGTTGTTCAAATTATTACAAATTGTTCAAATGTAAGATTTTTACTTTCTCTGCCATCTACCTAGAGTAGATATAAGGAAGTATTCCATTCCACTCAAATCCTCAGTAACGGTAATATCAATCTGGCTCTGACTACCAGTTTGTTCTGAAGAATTTGGAACAGTTTCCTCTTCTGAAACATTTTGAATTGTCAAGTTCTTATCCAATGAAACAGTGAGACTCAAAGAGAAAGCACTCTGTAATCTAAGATTTTTTTCTGCCTCAAGTATTTGTCTCATTGAAACATATTGTGAACCTGCCAACTGTCTGTATAAACCAAATCTGCTTCCAACGTGTCAGTCTCAAACTTCCCAGTTAGAATATAGAACATTTTGAGCTCATTTGTACAATAATTTGTTATTTCAAGAATGCTATAGGTTGTTAAAGAAATAGCACGGAGTTTCCTTGGTGAGTTTCCCCTTTACATCTGGAGTTATTCCAGTTATCAAGCCAAGAAAGAAATTTCTGAAGAATTCATATCTAACATCGCCCTGATTATTAATAAGGGGCTTTTGCATTTCATTATTCAGCCGAAGCTCCCTTGGCGGCATCTTCACATTCATAATGGACTACCAGCTACTAATAATGTTTATAAACTTAGCAGTGTCCTGGTAATTAAAAATACAATTTGCTTGTCCTAGTTCAACTAAGCCACTTGCTACATATTCATTAAAAATCCTAAAGCCCAATTTAACATTCTCTTTCTCAAACGAAGATGACTCAAGTGCCTTTACACATATCCAACCTTACAATTTTTTCTCTCTCTCAATGTAAAAGAATGCTCTAATTGCAGAAAAGATGCAAAATAACACTAGAGTCATGAAAATCCGGATAGCAAGATCTTAAGCCATCATTTTTTAAATTCAGCCAGTTGTTTCTTACACATTTTAAAATATGCACTGAATCATGCAGAAAAAAAACAGTGGACGAGAACTATCCCTGAGATTTGGATATACTATACTCTCTTTTGGTGGATTTACAAAATTATTAACTGCCTTTCTGTTAATCCTACTGTTATCTGCAATTGCGCTGATTATTTCAAATGCTATATCCTCTAATCCTAAGATAACTTTCTGTACTACTGGAAACAACATAGCATAATTAATCCTCTTTACAGACAAAATATTCACCACATCCTTGAAAGGAAACATTATGCTTTGCATCACAAAAACATGGGCTGTAGTTACGATATCAGTGTTGTCAAGGGTCATTCCAACAATGTTACCTCCTTTATAATTTAAACATGGCTTTACGCATATTTGATCAGGCATTAGATTAACAGTGAGATCCAAAGGTTTGAGAAAACGTTTCTTGTCTTTTTATGTAACTAAGAAAATGTTCTGTACTTGCATTATTATACTAATTATATTATTCTTTATGGTATTTGGATGTGGCAAAATTAAGCAGCTACGGTTTCTTATAAATTTATATGCCTGTCTAGAAATAAGAACAGCAGAGAAGAGAATATAATCGTTTTATAATCAAATTTATGACATTCTTTTGCCTGACTGATCAGCAATATTTGTGGCTTAAGGAATTTACAGCTTTTGCTTTGTTTCCTTCACACACAATGTTCCAACAAGTGAACGGTAATATTAGTATAATCAATATTACCATTACTTCAGTTAATCAGGATTTCTACACTTTTCATTACACTCTTTATATCATCACAGACTTTAGACTTCGCAGCTTCTGGAACTACTTTCATTGTTATTTCAGCACCTTTAAAAAATACTTATACCTTCGGGTCTTCAGAAACAGTGAAGTATGTAACATGTGCGCAGTTTCTTCTAAAATCCAAGTATATAAACAAAACACACAATTTCTTTGTTACAAAACATCACTTTTCACTTACAGATATGTGCTTCAGTGAACTCATGAAAATTATTAAAGCAATGCTTCTCATTATATTCATCTAAACATTTTTCATTCTCTAAGATAGCAGATATAAGGTTATGACCCTCCAATCTCTTTCATGTCTTGATTCTGGAGCTTCTCTTCTGGAAGAAGGAACTGAAAGATATGCTGGGTAATTCGGTAGCAGTTCAGGGAGAGCGTCTTCCTTCAGGCGGTGTCTCTTTAAAGGAACAGTTACTGTACTGCCTGTCTTCCAGTTTATACAGGAAGATGATGTAACAAAATCATTTGCTTTGAAATGACGTTTGCAGACATGAAAAATCAGACACATTTTTATGTTAGAACTATACCTACTTAAGTACAAAATACGGTAAGAGTAGGGCTCTTGTACCAGGACTTTAACTTTCTAAGCCAGTCGACAAATATAAGAGCCCTACTCTTACCCAAAATACGTTTAACTAAGCCGATTAAATAAATTAAATATAATTAACTTTTTTATCTTTTGTTTTACTATTAAATAATGACTTATTGACAAGCGCCACATTACAGATTAATATTCTCTAAATTTATCATTATTCCAATGGATTCACTGGATATAGCTGAAAAGCTGGAAGGACGTATTCTTATTTAGTTTCTCGAGTAAAGCTTAATTACAGAGCAAATGCATCAAGTTAACTACCACCTGCCTATTTATCGGACATGTTAAGTTATTTTATGCTTTAGAAACCTGAAGATATTACATTTGCTTTAAATATACCATACATATTACAGATAACGTATAACATAACCTACAAATGTATAAAATGTATATTTGAGAAAGCTGTACTGGATAAGCTCTACTACATTGTTGGCTCTTTTAGATAAACTTCGATATTGGATTATGGCGGGTATCACTATATATACTGCATGGCTTTTATTGACTTCAACACATTATTACACATAATAATGAGGTAATCATGATGC
Source organism: Deroplatys truncata (assembly GCA_030765065.1). Classification (NCBI taxonomy): domain Eukaryota; kingdom Metazoa; phylum Arthropoda; class Insecta; order Mantodea; family Mantidae; genus Deroplatys; species Deroplatys truncata. The sequence continues at coordinate 216,892,605 of CM060978.1, forward strand.
TTTGCTTATTTTCATGAATATATGGCATATGTCACTTTTGTTCCATATTACTATCAGACGTCGCATCGCATGCATCTCACCCGTGGCATCATGGGAACGTTGGTTGCGTTGTCTTTCCGTTGCCAACATTTGAAATCCCAACATAGCTGAAATCACGATTGAGGGCACTCAGTCTCAAAGTGTAGCCGAGGGATGTTTTTAGAAGGAGAGGAGTGGAGTAGTTGCAGCCTTCGACGACAGAGCGTAGCGGAGGAATCTAAAACTCAAATGATTCACGTTGGCAGCAATTTCTTCATAAAGGTGCCAAAACGACTATATAAAACGGCCGCATAAAAAGGAGGGTGGGTGGGCAATACATTACCCTGGAGCAGCATCTACTACACCAAGACGTTCCTCATTAACCAAGAATTACTGTGGGTAGCAAAAAACCTCAATCTCCTAAGTTAAAAGCTTCTATTTTCACCATAATCCAATATCGAAGTAGAACGACTCTTTTGAACCATTATGCACTTAAGAGCCATTAAAATAATACTAGAATTTCCGCATAGTCTAAATTTGCTAAAATTGACTACAAACTTACCACTGAATATATTGATGGAATAATCCAATACTGCAGACAGCCTCGTATTTAAGTAATTTTACACCCATGGGCCTAACAATTTTTCCGGCCATACGACGCCACTCAAAAACAGATGTAAGATCTCTATCCACCTATGTACAATTTTCCTCTCACCAATAAATGCTCTTTTTAGCGCATGTGAAAATTTATTTTCAAACATATTCATATATATATATATATATATATATATGCTCTATAAATATAATTTCATTTTTTCTCAATGTTGCCGCCCTGGGCCTGGACCCATGTGTTAATACGTGGCTGACTGTAGTAGAATCAATTCTACTATGAATTGCGGATAACTATTTATTGCGCCTACATTCATCCTTAGGAAATGTGAACACTTGTGCACTTTCGCCACCAGAATAATTGCTGGAACATCTAGGAACACAGGACTGTTGCGTATTTTCTAATTAGCCTGTAGCAATGAAACTGGAAATTAAATTCACTAAACACACCATTTGAAACCTCTAATGGCCGGCAGGAAGTCGTATGAAGCTGGCAGCTCTCCATCAGTGGTTGCGGATTAATGGGCTCATACACAAAAAACGTTATACAGGTGGACTAATAGTAAAATACAAGTTTAATGCAAGGTAGAAATATTTGTCAACACTTTGTAAATAAATTATTGTATGCCGGAACACTAATACAATGTGCATTAAAATTATACTTAAAAAATAATTTTTCGGTGGCAGCATTTTACTGCACTGTGCAGTTGCCGTGCCTAAATACGACCCCGCCCATACGGAACCAAAAAACATATAAAAGTCTGTTTCGTAAGTAGACCAAATAAGATAAATTACAATATTCTGCAGAAGTTAATCAAATACCACTCTCATAACCTCACTTATTTTAATTAGTTCTTATCTAGCTTATTTTTCTGGGAAAGGGTTCCGTAAGGCACAGTTCCATACAGGAATAATACTTATAGAATGTCTAGCCTCTTTATTATGGATTAGTGGTATTTTATACACAACATTTAAATTGTTTTTATATGCTTTCAATTATTACACAATATAGAAAATATTCCTCCAGCTTAATTGCATTTAGTTACATTATTCTGTTTTTATTTTAGAAAATGAACAATAAAACTAAAAAGCAGAGATACTTTGAGAAGCTAAAAACAGATCCAGAATGACTAGCAGCATACCGTGAAAAGCAAAAACAAAGACAGAGAAGTTCCAGGAGCAAAGACAGAGAACAATTTAAGGATAGGCCATGTTTACAGAAAACAAAAAACCAAGAAACTTTGAGAAAACGCATATACAGACAGAAAAAGAAATTAATGGTAAATGAACCCACTCATACCTCAAACGCAACTCCAGAACTCGGTTCCTACAGACGACCTCAAAGCTTGAGAGAAGCTGTAATTCGGCTAAAAAAAATAGTAAAATGCTTCCTAACAGTCCTACAAAAAATATTGCTGTTGTTAAGAAACTAATACACAGTATCCCAGAATTTTCAAATGCTCTCAAGAAGGAAAAACAGAAAAGAAAACTGAAGCTTTCTGTTGAAGTTAGGGAAAAGGTTGTGCACTTCTTTTGTAGAAGAGACATCAGCAATTTTTAACAGAGATAATGTACATCGTATAAAGAAAAGCACATTTTATGAACTGCACTTCAGAAAAGTTTTATTGGTTTCAGATATATCACATGGGTATGTGTGTGTAATTTACCAATTCAAATTTTGATTTCTTGCTAGAGCCTTTGCAGAATAATGGAATAACAGGAACTGACTTTTGTAGTTTGTAGCATCAGAAATGAAAAGTGTATGTTAGTCTTTTGTACAAAGTGCAAAGATGCTAACATTAAACAGATTTTAGTTCCTGGGGTAGGTTATGACCCTCACCAAAAATTAAACTGGAAAAAATAGGTTGAAGTTGAGAAGCGAGCAAAACAGGTTGAGATGAATGCATGAGTTTCAGAGGTAATTCATGAAATTAAAAATCAACTACCAAAGTTCATGCTTCACTACTATGTCAAGAATACTCAGTCCAAAGCTTTTGAATTAAGGAAAGAGAGTAGACCTAAATCAGGTGTTGTGCAAATTGATTTTGCAGAGTATTATTCACTTGTTTCCCGGATGAAATCTAAAGTGCACACTGGTGACATGGATAAGTTATATTATTTACAGCATGTGCTTGGGTGGGTGGAAGTAAATGTTCATATGCAATTGTTAGTGATCTCTCATATGGAAAATTACCTGTTAGGGTTTTCCTGTATAGACTCCTTACAGACTTGCAAAATAAGCTTCCTGATCTAACAAACCGGTCCATTTTCTCTAATGGAGCTTCATCACAATTTAAGAACAAGTTTTTCCCTTTTTCTCTTGTGTTCAATGAAAAAATACTTTTAGATTCATGTAAAATGGTTATTTTTTGCTAAATCACGTGGGAAAGGAGCAGTAGATGTAATTGATGGGGACTTTAAAGGGCAGGGTGCGGAATGCAGTGAAATCCAGAAAACAACAAATAGATGATACATATCAGTTTTATCAATGTGCTAAAGAAGAGATCAAAAGGACAACAGTTTATTACATTCCCAAAGTAGAAATGTTAGCATATGAAGACTTCATGAACAAGGAATGGGAGAAAGTGACTGCTATTCCTACGTTTTACTACTTTTTACATATGACACAGAAAGCATTCTTGTTGCCACGACTGCAACATCTGAAACTAGACATGGCATATTTAAGAAACCAACTGCTCCAAAACAAAATCCACATATGATGAGGCATATTTGAATCATCAGACTGTGTTAAGTGGCCCAAGATCAGATTTTGAGGAAAATAACTGTTTGAATATATGTGACAAGTCACAGTTAAGTCAGCTTATGAATCTGGAGGGTTTAAGTCGTGGAAAATTCATAGAAGTTGAACTGACAAGTGATAAGGAGTTGAAACATAAATACTATGCTATTAATGATAGTAATCTTGGAAATGAAGGCATTACAGTTCTCTTTTTAAAGAAGACAGCAAAAAAATGACAGATTCTTCAAACTAGATGAAGAGTCCTTATCATTGTCAAAGTGAATTAGATCATAAGAATTTTGGACGATCCTGATATAGTCCGAAAAGGAACTGATAGACTTTATTATAAGTTTGTTTACAGATTAAGCCAAAATAAAATTGCACTTTAATATATATGTAAACAAATATTAGAATTTTTGTGTTACACGCGTTTATATGTTTTGTTGTAAAATTTGTTTCTAACTATATATTATTATGACAAAAAATGAAAATAATATGGGATGAAATACTTTTTTTTTTCATTTTAAACCTATAATACTTACTTTCAAAATCATAATCTTCAAATGAAAGCTTTTTACTCACACATATCCAGTAAAGAACCATAATTTTTTTATTATTTAGTAGTATTTAAAATGTGCGTTTAGTTAGTAACTACCTTTCTAAAATGGTTCAATGCTTAAAAATTTGTGGTAAAAATTTCAGGTACTTATACAGAAGATATGTCGTAGACTTTTGCCATTAAAGCTTTTGATTCCAATTGCGGTGTCCAAATAATGCCCCATTTTGGTGAGACACTACTCAAAGAGTGCAGTACAAAATACCAATTCTGTTTGCAGGGATATGTTTCCTCATGCCTTAACAATCATTCATTCATCATTGAACTTTTAGTATTACAGATAAGAAGTTTATAACTATTGTATTTTCTAAGTTGCTCTGTAAAAGTCTGGTACAGAACTGGAATGGCTGTATACTCTTTGAATGATGCCATGAGAAACAAAACAATCCCAGAAAGCTCATGATATGCATTTTGCTTGTAATCTGAATATCCTTAATATATGGTATTTTAATCAAAATTATTAGAGCATTCTTCAGAAAATAAATGGAAAAATGTTCCATGTAAAGGGTAGTTTGGGTGAGAAGATGGAGATCTTGAAAGTTTGGTATTTATCCTACTTTTTGTTTTTGAGTTATGCTGTTCACAGATACACCCATGAATCTTTTCTTAAAATGCTATTTTTTTATTCAGGGGCCTCAGATATTTTTCTGGTGATATCTCTGTATCAAAATTTTTAGTGGAATGTAATATCTTCTCTACCTATTGGTACGTGGTAGAGAGAGAGAGAGAGAGAGAGAGAGAAACAAAAGTACACAACCTACAAGTTAAGTGTTTCTTTAAGATCTTCTGCTAGGATAGTATTGACTACGGAGGGGACTCGGCACCGATCCATAGGGGGTATTGTACCTACGCCTTGCGAGGGGCGTCCCCGGGAGGAAGGATGAGGCGAGAGGAGACAGCAATGACGGGCCCTAAGTTTCCAGATAGAGACGAACAGGTAGACCGGAGACCCCACCCCACACAGAGAGGGTCCAACGTCCCACAAAGGGGCTCGGATACCCGGCAGCCAGCCGAAGGACGGAGAGAGTAAAGGTACTCGTCCACGATACCAGTTTTATGGCATGCCACTTTCTGTTTATACACAGCACGATTTCGAGCTGCACCACTAGAAAAGTGGCATCTTCCACAGAAATGTTGCACGAGCGTTTACACGACGCTATATTTGTGGCGGAAATGTTTGTGCATGCCACTTTCTGTGTTCTTCGCGTGACGAATATGTCTGATAATGAAGTTTTGTCCGCAGCATGTTTGTCTCTTATTTTACTTCTTCGACGTAAAGAAATACATAAAGGGCGGCAATAAAATGTTGGATAAGAGAGTGGATTCTAAGTCGCCAATATTGTGGGGTTGTAAGCAACCTGCTGCAAGACCTCTACGAGGGAGATAAACATTTCTATAAGAATTTCCTTCGCATATCACCGGTTGATTTTAACTATTTGCTTAGAAGAGTAGCACCTGGAATACAAAAGCAAGTCACGACAATGAGAAAGTCAATACCACCAACAGAACGTCTTGTATTGACGCTGAGATTTCTAGCCACAGGTAATTCGGCTTGAAATAATGGAGCAGCAACATTTCCGAGTTTAATATATAGGTAACACGTTCGGCTGTCATTATTTATAACTATATAATCAATGTGATTTTTTAGGCGAGAGCTATCAGTCACAGATATAGTTATTTCGAATACTTGGCACAACAAGAACTACGACTTAGTCCCGTTGCAAAGAAAACTGTAAGTATAAATCCCCATACTCAGCAAAAAACATTAGAAATTCAAGGAGTAATTTTGCCGTGAAGGAGAGGTTCCTTGGCAATATCGCTACATTTAAAGTGTGTTGCTACTTACCAAAGAATCTACTCATCTACTGCATCATTATTGCTGCTGGTGTGGTAAAACATCAACTGCAGTGCATCATAAAATTCCGATTTTATTTTATACTCGTATTTTGCACCACTTCCAGGTTTCCCTTCCTTTCGTTGGTGAATTGGGTTCTTAACCTGTGGCATGCCCGTACACAGAAAAAAATTTCGGGGAGGGTTTTCCACAAGCAGGTCTAAACTTAACAGTAGCCCACACAGTTACCGTGTACCTACTCCGTAGTATATAGACGTTACATGGATAAAAAAATTGCTTGGAGACATTATATAGACAAGAAAAACTCACCAGAATGAGAATATTCTACCTTACAGCACAAAACATGGACTACTTCGAAAACCGGAATGTATGGTCACCTTACCTATGTAAGGCGACGATATTGTTTCCCTTTTTCTTGTAAATATGCTACTAGCAATAGACTTACTGTTATCCAACGACATTTTCCCATATTGGTTTGCTATGAATTTAAATAAATAAACTGTCAGAAGTTTCGGGAGGGGGTTGAACCCTAGAACCCCCCCCCCTCTAAATCGGCCCTGACCTGTGGATTTTTACTTTAATTTCCTCTGCTGACATGTTGAACTCTATTCCTATATCATGTAACGCATTTTGTCACTTTTGTTTATTTCTGGAATCCGCAGTGTCTACTCTTTGTCATTTCCCATGTCCATTTATTATTATGGACATTATTACCTATGAAGAATAAATTGTCACCGTACTTCAATAAATTGTTCGCATTGTTAAGGAAATAAAGTGCACGTAACTGTCTTAATTCTGTACTTAGTGTAACACAAATTATGATCCTTATACCAACCTCTCAAACAGCTATTTACCATCACAGCAGACTACGTAACAAAGTTGCGCAGAATACGCCACATACAATTTTCTACACTGTTCAAGCCACTTTCAGATGGCACAACTTTCTTTTTTTTTCGCTGCGTACACGAAGGAACTTCCTAAGTTGAACGCCACTTATAAGTTGCGCTGAATTTGAGTTGCGCGTGCTATTTTTCTATGTGTTTGACAGTTTACATGGTGAAACTCCACTTTTCTTGCGCACTTCGAAGTTACAAGGCATTTAAGTTGCACCGTGGACGAGTACCTTAACAAAGAGCATCCTTTTTCCCTGTCACGCTGCAACGAAAGGCCATCGCCGCCTTTCCGACCCTGAACGAGACCAACGGGATGAAAGATGAATGAAATGAAGAATGGAACGAAATGGAGGGACAAAAAATTCGAGTGATGAAAGAAGCCACTCCAGCATTCGCCTGACGACCCGGGGAAACCCAGAAAAAACCGGGGATCAGAGTGGGCTGATCACCGGGGATCGATCCCGGGACCTCCGAATGCGAACCACAGATGTTGCCGCCTGAGATCTTCTGCCAATCTCATCATAGATTTCTCAAGAATATAGTCACCACTAGTATCAGAAATTTGGATGTTTCATATTCTGGCCCCATGATTATTCCACCTTAGTGCAGGTCTTCCAACATTTCTTTTGTCAATTGGTAGATATTCACTGTATGCTATCTTTGGAAAGAGGCTTTTATGCATCCACTGTATATGCTCTCACTAGCTGTACTTGTATTGATTCATTTTTTCAGTAATAGAAGAGGTATTTAATTCTCTTCTTATAATTTTGTTTTTTTATTTTATCAGTAATCCTTCATTCTCAACATCATCATCCTATGTATCCAATCCCAAAATCAAAAACCCTACAACAACAAAAAGTCAGAATAATTACATATCACTATGTGGTCAAGTGTAGGTATATGCACCTTCCTTCAGTTGATGACAATATGACTACAATCAGATTTCTGTTCTCTGATTAACAAGTTTCATTTTTGTTTGAAAATTGGCTCATTATGGGCTTGATAATATGCTGATTATTTGAAGTGGCCAGCTCCCAAGAAGCAATTAGAATTGTTGTGGTGAGCAAATCACAAGATAATGCATTTTGAATTTATTGCATTTTAATGTCTTTTGCTCGTCTTTACTGCGCACACACTTTTTGGGGGGGGGGAACCATTTTTGCTTGATTGGCATGTTAGATCACTGGGAGTAAACATAGTGTAAACAGGTTTGTATATATTCACAGATAGACTTTATAGACTATATCGTGGTAGAAATTATTGCTGCTCTTGCTCTTATGGGAATTATTCTTTGCACTATTGTTCTTATAAGAATATTCCTTGTAATTAAAGAGTTTTTAAATTGTAAATGTTAAGATTTTACTGTGTTGCTATAAGGGTTGTGTCAGCATTAGTATTGGTTACAGTTAAATGTTTCAAACCAATTTTTCATTAGTGTACCAACCCTGCTTATAGCACAAATAATTAACAGCAGGTATTTCATTATATGTTATTATACAGCAGTATCCTATAAAGCTCATTTGGATTCTATATATTAATTTATGGCTGCAATATTGTTAACAATGTAGCTAATATGTTTTGTCTTTTGCTTTCCCTTGTGTTGATGAATGTGAGCACTGTACTATACCAATTTCAAGGATGATAAAGTTAACTTCTGCATTACCATCAGATCAAGGGCTAACAAGGGAGTGACTTGGCCAAAAAGTGTCAATGCAATATATTTTTTCTTCTTTTCTTATCTTTTCTTTCTTCATCTTATTTTAAGATGGGTACATAAAACCCATGTACCCAATTATCCAGAAAAGTTGTAGTTGGAAAATTATCAAATTAGTTATTACTTATAAACAGTTTAAACTTGCTTCCCTGAGATCTAACATAAAATATGATAATAAAAGATACATTTATAAATTATTTCATATATTCAAGAATTTTATACTTTTTCAGCTTCACCCAATGAATCTGCAGCAGAAACAGAGGATGACTTCAAAAAATATCCTGGTGCAGCAGAAACTGCTCAACTGCCAGTTCATGAGCAAGAAGAACAAGTGCAGCTTGAAAGAGAAGAGTTCAGCAGAGTGGTAAATTTCTAATTTTACAGTCACAATACAGTCACTGTCAATGTTTTAATCTTCATCATGGTTGATATCAAAGGGCAAATAGTTGTGCAATTTCTTGTCAGTCTTTTACAATAGACTGCTGCTGATCAGAGCTTTGAGAAAGGGTGGGAGCCACAGTTTTAATGCTTGGAGCTCAGCCTCTGAGGAGGATTATAGATTCATAAAAATATTTAAAAAATTGAAAAACTAAAAAAGTATTATGCTTTATTTAATCAAAAGGAAAACAGGACATCACAGGAACTAGGGAAGGTCTCCCACCCACAACAGCAATTGCTGAATTCTTACATGAAGTTCTTTGTCAAACAGAACAGGGTGGAAAAATCAGCACAATATTTCTTGATTTAATGAAAGCTTTTGATCCAGTAGAGCAAGGTATGTTAATAAATAAATTAGAACAATATCGCATAGGGACTAGCTAAAGATCTATTAGAAACATACTGAATAGGAATCAAACAGTGCAAGTTCTTCATAAGACATGCAAAAAAAAAAACACAATACAGTCTGACTGTGGTGTCATATAATATGGGATCCCCCAGGTTCAGTCTTGGGTGCTACGTTGTTTATTCTTTATGTTAATGATATTGATGTCGCAAAATATTCTTGAATTATTTCCTTTGCTGATGATACAACAGCAAACTGCTGGGGTACCAGTTATATTTCGCTAAATGAAAATATGTTAAATACACTAAAATACTTGCAAAAATATTTTGTATAAAATAATCTTCTCCCTAATGAAATGAAAAAGACAAACTACATGATATTAGAATTACATTCTACGGAAATAGGTTCTGAAATCAACCTTATTGTGAATAAGGAAGAATTAGCAAAAGTGAACAAACATAAATTCTTAGGTATAACAGTGGGGGGAGTACTTTAATTATTATTTATGTAACAAAACTAATAAGTTAATGTATCTCTTAAGGTATTTTAAAATATTTACAAATAAGCATATTCTTCTGCTGTTATACTATGGTACAATCTATGCAAATTTATTATATGGTATAGAGACTTGGGGAGCAGCAGCAAAGGCATATATTGATAGATTATTCATTTTTGCCCCCCCAAAAAGTATTAAGATTATTAAAAATATGCAGCCCATAGCATCCATAAATAAAACTCAATTAATTAATTCAGCCCACAGAATCTATAGAAATGCATTTATAAACAATAAAATACTTATGGTGTACTTGTTTTACACATATAAAGCAATACTATTTATAAGGGAAAGAGATCTAACAGCAAACAAAAACATTCACAACTATAACATTAGAAATAAGGAGACTATTACAGATTTGGTTTTAGTAAAGCAGCTACTGAAAATAATGTATATATTATGGGAACTATATTTTATAACAAATTTCCATGAAAAATCAAACTTTTAAATAGACTAACCTTCAAGAAAGAGCTAAAAATGTATCTCGTTAAAAAATGTACCATGTATTCAATGAATGAATTTTAAACAAAACTGTATAAACTTGCGTATAGAATTTGACAGTGCTAGACATTTGTGTAAAACAAGTCTATGAGCAATAAAGATGATAATTATTATTTCAAGAAATTACCTTAAATAAAATAACACATTTTTCTTTTTCTTTTCACATAAAATCAACTTGTCACAAACAGGAACAAGCAGCATAGGCAGAACTATACACTATGGATACAAGAATTTTAAGAACCTGCAACACATCAAAAGCTAAAGTAGGGAAAGAAGAAAAGTAAAATTAAATTCATTCAAATTTAATTAACAGTTATAAGGTTGAATTAGATTTGAAAAATTTGGAGCTGTGGTCAGGACTCAAACCACGATCTTTGGCTTTCTATACCAATGCACTACCATGCTAAGTTGCTTGAATGCACACTAAACTTTTCTCATCTGATTCATACATCAAGTAAACCTCTGAGGCAATCTCAATTACTAAGAGAATTCTAAGGTTTATTTTACCACACTATAGCTTTATTTGTATCTATTAAAGGTTCTTTCCCACTGATTAGGTAAGAAGGCTGAATCAGATATAATGCATGCTTGGGCATGTCACCATGGTTGCACTTGATGGAGCATCAGCTTGGAAAAACAAAGCTCCATCATTTGTGTCCCAGCCATGGCAATGAAATTTTCAAATCTGACTCAACTTTCTAACCTTAGCCTACATGGAGCCAATATGAAAGAATCACTAATGGATGTGTCAAATTTACATTTTATTACTTCTGGCAACCTTTCTGAAAATTATATGAACGTTCCATTACCTAATCTTAAAGAAACTACAGAACCTGCTCTTAAGGAAGCATGATTGTTTAGCTAATCGCATTTTTGTATTATATGTCCCTGACCACAGCAACTACAAATACCAAAAACAAAATGTTCCAAGTCTTCATACATCTATTTTGTTTTAATTAATTTTACAGGAATCTGTTGTTGATGCATCTGAAGAACTTCAAGGCAACAGTAAATCTGCTGGAGCTTCTCTGCAAAATGAAAACATGACAAAAGTAGCAGAATCTGCATCAGGTGAAACATCATCAGCAGCTGACGATTATAATGATGACAGTGATATGTTCCTTGAGCCAGAAGAGGAGGAAGAGCAAGATGAATCCAAAATTGCAAAGCACCAATCTTCTGGCCAAATTCCAGAAACTACTGCTTCCAACAACATGAGAGAAGCAGATACAGCTGGTATGGCCCAGCATTTCTTTCCAGCTTTTGCACCCCTTTTCCCTGGTCCTCCTCCCTTAGGTCATTCTCGACCTTCATTATTCCAAGAACCAGCACAAAGTCACAGGTCACCTCTTCTTCGAAGTCAACAAAATGGCTTTCAGCCTCTAAGTTTTGGCACTGCTTTTCGTGAAAATGCTTACTTTCACAATCCTGTAACTTCAGAAACAAAATCAAATAATTTACTTGGATCAGGAAACTTCGGAGTGATTCGTGGAGGAACCTTCTATGATGATGAAGATCGTGACTATGGTGGAAGAGGAGGCATCTACAGTTCTTACCAAAATAATGGACATGGACGACCAGCTTTCCATGGCAATCCCAGACCACAGCAGGGCAATGACTTCTTTTCCAATTTCCGTGACTTTGCTGACATAAATACTCCTAAATCTTCATTTTCAGAATATGTTGTTGTGTATGTAAACAAGAATGCAAGTCGGCATGATGGTAATGATGAACAAAAGGTGCTAGCTTCAGGAAACTTCAAGCCAAAAAATATTATAGAACAACTCAGAATGCTTGATGGAGAAGATCAAGAAAAATATGCAGTGCCTGCCAGTTTGTATGCATTTCAGGAGAAGGTATCAAAGAAAACTGGAATTTCATTATCACCAGCAAAACAAAAGCTTGCTTTATATCAAGAAAAATTTAATAAAAGCAAGAAATCAAAGAAAATTACTTCAGCAGTACCTAAGGATTTATATGAGCCTCTCTTAGCTCTGAGCTGAGAAATTCCTTCATGGAGTTCTGAAGGTTTCATCCACATTTCAAAGTTAAGTTTTCATAAGTAATTGAAATAATGAGGCTTTCTTAGTGCAACAGTGCAGTACTGATAGTGAAGGAACTTGCTGTATCTTGCCAAGACAGTGACGTTAAAAGTAAATACACTGTACCTGAAGAACTGTTCTGCTAACAGGCCAATTTGAAGTGTGGAGTAATGTATAGGGAGTTGAACAAATACAATACATTGTACATTCTTCATCACATACATCATAAATATGTTACCAGGGCATATGCTTAAATTGTAAATACTCATGAGAGTAATCATCATAGCATTGAGTAAAAAGTGAGCGTGGAGGGGGATAGTCATTTGCCACAAATCATACATCATAACCCAAAAATTATTTGTGTTTGATATACCAGGGCAGCCTATCAGAGACTAATTGTTTTAAATATAAACCAAATAGCTGTTTCAACTAATATTGAAGAAAACAATTGGAAACTATTTTTAAAAATGAAGATTCAGTTCAATGAAAGTTTATATTATTATTAATTTATTCACTGAAAAGGAAGAATCATTTACCACAAAAATATATCATAAGCTAAAAATTATTATTTTGTACACCAGGGCAGTATATTACTCTATTTTTTTATAATAAATATTATACTGAGATGCTAAGTTGATTTAAATATAAACCAAACATGTGTTTTAATTAATATTCAAGAAAACACTAAGAAATTTATTGCTTTTTAAAATAAAAATTAAAGTTTTATATTATTATTAATTTATTAAATGAAAACATTTGCAAAAAGTCATGTCCATATGAAGAGAAGCTAAGCTATTGTGTTTTCAGATTTATTTCTATATTTCCTTTTTGCTACCTGTTCTAAATAAAAGTTCCATTAGATCAACTTGACATGCTGTTTGGCCCTGCTCTTTGAGTTGTGTAATGGCTGCAAATGTATATGGAATATACATGTTCACATATATGAAATTGACACATTAAAATAATTACATATAATCTCTAAATCAAATAGCACTGGTGGCTGTATAAAATATTATTAAGTGCTCGTATAAGAATATACGCATGCAGTATTATAGGTTATGCATATCTGTTGCATGACTTATCAGTAACAAAAATAAGTGCATAATTCCTCTTCTCTAAGACAACTAACAAATATACAAAGGACTACCTGGATGTATCTATATTGCATATATATTGTTTACATGCAGTTCCACAGCAAAAGCTTACTATGGCCTACAGATAATTTACTGTATTAAATACTTTTCCAAGTATAGAATGTCTAAGCATTACCAGTATTTTTTGTTTTCTTTCATATCAGCAGATAACGCAACTTTGTGACACACAAGACTGCTAAGGTTGCAACCACACTGTAATCATTTGTGTTTCTCAACAATTTTACTAGGTGCTGGCAGCTTAAAAATGTTTAAACATTTGTCGCTGCATCCATATTGCAGCAACATGTATTAATATGTTAAAGCTGCTGTTTTGAATAATGTGCAATATTGCTGTTATCTTTCACTGCATCTACTACAAAACACTTATCAGCAAGTAGTTCAAAAATAGAACTGAAGGGCAATGTAATCTCGTAAAGTAAAGATTTGTTGCTCTAAACTCATTCATGCAAAATAAACTACTATTGGTGCATAGTCTGATAACTTTAATTATGGAGTTCATATTTTCTGTTATCTGCAGTAACTCAAATATGTAGGTATGTCATTGTGTTTGAGACATCTTCCACAGGTGTCCACTTTGAGTACATGTAATCGGACACCAGGCCCAACTTTCCATGACGGCAACCAAGGAAGGTCTATCTAAGCTAGAGAGTGGTGGAGAGGAGAGAGGGATAGAGGGAAGGAGAGGGAAAGGAGAAAAAGAGGAATAACCATTAGGTGACATTAATGACAACGGCAAAACCTACCCAAAGGATGCTGAGTGCTGTTGGAACTTGGAATTAGTTGTTTAGAAAGGTGAAAAATAAAGGCTTTTACTTAGTTATTTTTAAAACTTTGTTGAGGGAGGAAAGATGTGGGTTAGGTTGGGAAAACATACTCTTGGTTATCTGTCTATCCTAAATCAAACTATTCACAAGAAAAAGAAATTTAATCTCTAAACTAATTTTTTCTTTATAAATTACTTTCAAAGTTCAGACCTTCAATATGGTAAAAGTTAGGATTAATTAGAAGGGGGAGAAAATGAGAACATATAGTTTAAATTTTGTTAGTGTTGAAAAGAAAAAAAAAAGAAGAAAGAAAGATAAAAAAAAAATTGTTCATCAGGCTGCAAGACAAGGAGCCTTTGTCAGTGACATTATTCAGTATTTATATTGATGCAACTGTTTGTCAATGGCAGCATCAGTTATGTAATAATTTTAAATTAGAACACAGTATTACTTGTTATAAAATCCACCTTTCAAACGCAGAGGAGAACCTGCAAATAGCAAAATGTTTATTAAATAAAATTATGAAAATTTTAAAAATATGGTATAAAAGTCTATAGTAAATGGTATTTGAGGGTAAAATATAAGTCGAAAACAAACAAAATGGTGAATGGAAGTGTTAGGGTTTTGTATGCTATTAGCAGTTTCACTTCTGATATGATAGTGAAAACTGGGATTTGAATGGACCAAGGAAAAGGAAGACTGAATAAGTATAAAAGCAGTTATGAAAGAAGGTCATATCCACAATTTGAACATCAAAAAACAGTTCAACATTTATAATTTAGACCAAAAAATAACAACAGAATAATAGACAATGGTTTGAATTGATTGATCACAAAGATTCCAACATAATAAAAAAACAATGGCTACAATATGCCCCACAGGGAAGGCATTCAGAAGGATGCCCAAGACTACAATAGGAAGTGTTTTTTCTAGACAATACAGACGTTTATTCTAATCCTTTTATGATGATGACATTGACAAAATTATGAGCCATGATAACCCTGGAGTGCACTTATATTTCATAAATCATCCAATGCCACATGCAGTCAATACATATTCCAGCTGTCCTATACATGCCACTCTTAGATAACTTCAGTACCATAACATTCCTTGTGGCTTTGAGAAAGGAATTATTGTTATCTAAATAGAAGCCATCATCTCTTTATTTTACAAAAGAAGAGTATTTTTCACTCTAGAATCCTCTTAAAAGTTCCTTTTATGGCTTAATATTGTCGTGACACTGGTAAGAAAGTGAAATATTCTAAATAACAGAAGACAAAAGTTCTTATGGTATTCTATGATTACTCCCCCCCCTCAATACAATAAACATGTTCTTTGAAACTCCATCCAACAATTCATTTTGGCCCAGAATAACAAGTTTTCAATAACTTTCCCTGTTCATCCACAGGACGTCCATTCATGAAATATATAAACATAATGACATAATTCTAGAGCTTCTGGTGAACAGTGTCAAACAAGTTATTTCATAAAGGTATGTTCGTCTAAAACAATATTATCTCTTTTAAGCAAAGCTCACAGTTATCAATGATTAATTATGGTAACTCTCTAAATTTTAAATGCTGCAATCCATTACAGGGAAACAATGGAAATATCTTCATAACAAAACATGGTTTCTTTTTCAATTTCATTTATATTTAACCAAAGGCTGAAAAATTGCTTGATATCCCGATGATCATTAAACCTAGATCAGGAGTACACAACTTGGAAAGAAGCAGTAGAAAAATGGGGAAGGTATAAGTTCTTCCAGTCCTTGCATGCATCAGTGAATGGTGAATTACATACAAACAATATACCCCTCAGTGCATCATTTAGTTTGATGCAGCTGCACAATTGTGTTCCAGCTCTGCATTCCTACCGTAACTCTGTATTTGCTGATTTGTGTTTGTAGACATAGTAAGCATAACATTTCTGAGAAACACAAATGTCACACCATTCATTATTGTTACTTTCTTTGTTGATTTTTGTATATAAGAAGAAGAGTGAACATTATCTAGGTTACTGCAGTATTTTGTGCATATCATAAAATGTAAACTATAAGATACTTAATCATGGCTGAATAAATGTTTTATTTTTCTTCAAAGTTTTCTGTATCTAATGGTACCTATAATCCTCATGAATTTAACAAAAACAAGGTTTAGTCTTTATAATCAGGACTTCAGGTTCCTTCTCTTGTTACCTTCTATCCTTCCTTACTATAAAATAAAAATGTAAACATTGTATAATGATGTGGTTCCATGTGCACTGCAATATAGTAATTTTACTAATGTGAAAAATGTAATTCGTTTTATTAATATTTAAGAGATCTTGAGATAGCACAAAAATTGAATATTATACATCAATAATGACATATAATGCACTGCTATCTAACACAGGAAAGAGAAATTAAGGAAATAAAATTATCTGGCTTAACAAGGTTGTATGTCCAATGTAAAATGTTATACCCTTGTAAATCTGAGCTACTGAAGTATGATGGATAAGTACAGCATGGATATGAACTACCATGCAGGTCCTACTAAACCGCTCTTCAAAATTATAGTGGTGGTTTTGGATAAAAGCACAGAGAAAATGAGGCAGGTGTCTGGGAAGTTGCTAATGCATTATCCCAAGTTCTATTTATTTGCTACCTAATTACTTTCTCCACTGCTTACCTTAAAGTAAGTGTGAAAGCATAATATTTTGTTCAAAAATTCAATACCAAGATCTCACCGAAATACAATTTTGAAACGCCCTGAGCCAAAAAAAAAGCATTTATAGAGAAAGGTTTTTTGTGTGTGTGTGCACGCACGCAACTGAAAAATGGAAAGTCAGTTAAATACCTAATTCAGTATTTAAGTTCAGCATTTTCCAAGCATGCAAAACAAAGATTTTCAAAAAAATATCCCATCGCATACTACTCTTTAGATAGATAAAAACGCATTCTTTTTTTATTTTTTTAAAAATGACCTTTTAACAATTTTGATTAAAGCATCATATGATAAAAATTGTTGGATAACAAATAAAATGTTTATTTTGAATATTCTGCAAATAGCCTGTTGAAGCAGGTATAATACCAAATGCCAATGGGCAACTTCTTTAATTAATATAATTTACCATATTTCTTTATTTGTTAATAATTATATTTATAAATATTTTAGTCTGCATAATGTCCATATATTGAGGAAAGACAAAAATATTAAAATGTAAAAGCTACATGGCCTATCTTATTATAAAGTGTCAACAAGGAAAATATTTTATCTCTTGTTCATAAGCATAGAAAAATGACAAGCAAGAATGGTTCTTGACAAATTGACATGGAGATGGTAGACATATACAGGATGAACCAGAACTCCACCAACAAATTTGCAGAGGTTGTTCAGTGATACCTTCTGAGTATTTTGGTGTAAGGGACCCATGGTCTCTGGCACTCGTTTCAGAGTAATAATGTAATTATGATTTATTCAGTTTGTTACCCCGATCACCCTTGTTTGTTTGAAAATACCTTCACAAAGTGAAGAAGCCTGTATAATATGCAATAACCAAAACACAATAGAGAGTAATGCAACTTCCTGCAGATAAATCATGTACACTTTTATCAGATCTGTCAGTGTACAGTGCAGCACATAACAAAAGCAGAACTTTTCCTTACAGGTATTGTTCAAAATGTTGACGACCATGATCACAGCACAGTGTACAGCATCGCACCATTGACTGTCTTACATGCTCAAGCATTCAGGAGTTTGGCATACTACTTCTGCAGCTGCGATAATCCTAGCAACCAGATCAATGTGAGTATCGACTGAAGTCTCGTAAACTAGACTCTTCACTGTCCCCAGAAGAAGAAGTCCATTAGTGTCACGTCTGGTGACCAAGCTGACCATGGAACAGAACCACAGTGACCAATCCATTGTCATCCAAACTGTAATCAATGTGGTTCCTAGCATCGAGTACAAAATGTGCTGGTGCCCGTCATGTTGAAACTACACAAGCTGATGAATTCTCAGTGGCACATGTTCTAGGAATTGTGGGAGGACATGCTGAAGGAACATTTTGTACACGACTCTGTTCAGCGTATCAGGAAGTATGTAAGGCCCAATCACAAAATTGTTCATATTACCAGCCCATAATACCAAAATGCTGTTGATAGGATCGACACATCAGTGCATGTGGATTTTCACAATCCCATACATGACTATTCCTACTGTTGAACTTGCCCTCACTTGTAAACTTGGCCTCGTCTGTAAGTAAGTAATTTTATTAATCCAATTAATTGTACAAATTTACAGCAATTTTACAAATTTATTCTTAACCCAGTTTCTAAAAATAACAATAAAATAAAATATAAAGAAAACTAACCTTATAACTACTGGTATCCAGCATTCCTCCTAATCTAAAAGTACAATTCTAAATTTATTTAATCTGTAATCTAACTCTAACTCTACCTTGAGTTGCTTTCCTTGGACCACAACAAACTAAACCTTTGCCTCATCTGTAAACCCCAAAGTAGGAAAACTGTGGTTTTCTGCACACTGCTGTAAGAACCAATTTGCAAACTCCACTCAAAATTGGAAGTACACTCCCTGCAATGACTGCACCTTCTGTGAATGATATGGGTGCAATTGTTGTTCATGTATGACACTCAAAACAGTTAATTGGCTGCTGTTCAGAGCTTGTGCAACACACTGATTGCTAGCAGCAGTATTATCACCAATCTTGTGTAGCACATTCTCTTCCAGATCGGGTGTTCTGGCATACCTCACATGGCCAGTGTCTTCCATTCTAACATAGAAGGATCCAGTTTCTCATAGGCACATATGTACAGATGCAAACAGACTGTGATGTAGTTGCTGTCAGTGTAGGAATAGCCCAGCATAGCATCATTGTGCCACTCTTCCATTGCATTCAGTGAACCCATACAAGAGGTGCATATCAGCCAACTCTTCATCAGTAAACCTATCCATACTGCTGTGCATCATTGCTAATGCACAACTAATGCTGCCAGAAAAACAAAACCCTAGACAGAACCGTAAACTGAATGTAAACCTGAAGGCAATGAGTTAAGGAGGGCATTACTGTTGTCAATAGCAGGTACCATGAGCAAATGGAAACAATTTGTTTATAAAAAAGACACACAACACACACTGTCGACATTTACACTGTTGTGCAGTGTTTTCAACTAATTGGGACAAGAAACCAAATGAAATGCAATTACTCTGCAACAAGCCAACAGAGACTGGGTCCCTTATACCAAAATACTCCAAAGATATCCCTCCACAACCTCTGAAAGTTTATCTGTGGAGTTCTGGTTCATCCTATATAAGTATATTTTTCAGAAGGGAAGCCATGATTACCATCAGTATCACTTAGTATTCAGGACAAGTAACATTAGAATTTTCAGTACTCCCCAGTATTCTTGACGGATATCATTGTCAATAACTGCAGTATGAATAATTAGTTAGCACGCTATTAAATAAACAGTTGAATCAACTTCACTGTTACTATTTTGGAAATTTAAATTTTGAAATGAAATAAAAAAAAATCACTAAATTAAAGGAAAATTCATTTCAAATCACCTTCCCTCTACCACGCCCGAAGCAACATACAAGAGATCTCATTACTCAAACAAACTCGTGGATAATTTCTAAATTTACAATGCAGCAATAAAGAGACATTGCAACTTGGACTTGAACCCAGCACCCTTTCGAAAAAAAAGTTCTCTTCATTCTGAATGACCTATATAAATGGTAAACCACAAGAGCAAGACCAAATATTTCACTGCACAAAAAATGTACATCTTATAACGCACACAATTTAGGTCAAATAAAGATTTTTCTGGCCTTAACCATTTCCAAGATATTCACTGTTAATGATTTGAATTTCCAAATACTTTTCTCAAGCGGTGAGTTGCTATTCATTTTTTCCCATGGTCATGCAAGGAGCGTGAAATTTTAAAAACATCATGTAGCAATCCACCTTTTGAAAATCTGTATTCTCCTTATACCTATAACAAAATGAGTAATGAAAGGTTACTTCAATTAACAAGAAGCAAATAAGAATAACCTTTTGTAAGAATAGTTTGTAGAAGAATGAATAGAAGTCATGTAAATGCAGTGAATCAGAACGTTTTTACCTCTGGTCTTTTCTTTTTTTATGAGCACATATTTACCACTGGTAGTGAGTTTCTGTGAGATCTTCCAACAATACTCTCCTTGTGTTGACAACTTCATAGCTTATCTAATATTTATATTAAAATGCCAATAAAATTACCTGACAGGTTACACAAATCCTTCACATACTCATGCATTAAGTGATGCATGCTCTATTTGTATTGCACCATGGACCTACAGATTTAAATAGTGTATAACGCTTTAACGCTCTAAGTGGTGAGTACTGATAGGAACTATTAGGAAAGGAAATGTTTGAGGTACGTCCCCAGCATTTGCCATTTATGAGCACTGAGGAAAACCTGAAAAAACTTCTATCAAGGAGAGCATGGTCCTGGTAAGAGTGAAACCATAGATCTCCCATTCATAAGTCCATGCCTTAACTTCTTCAACCATTCATGTCCATGTCATGCATTTACAGAAAATCTACAGAAACCAAATTCAGGCTTTTCAGCAGAGGTAAAAGCTCATAGAGCACCTCCTGGTCAAAATTATTTTGCTGATGGTTATGGATGACAGGATTTTTAAGTACACACAATATCACACTATTCAGTGATTCAATGTTACAAATTCAACTCTTATAGATAGCTGGCAGGAGCGTGCGGTCAGTGGACTAGTAGGACTAGGCTAGTCTCCTAAGTATCAGAGCTTATATATAAACTTATTAAATTTCATGTTTTAGCTTTACAAGTCATGATAACATAAATCTCTTTCCATCTGCTCAGCGTCTGTACCTTGCCACCAGCAACAATCAGCTTGCCTAGAACTAGCTGCACTGCATATGTTCCTCGTGCCACATGAAAGGTAGCACACGCTTGGGTGGTCGCTGGTGAACAACTTTTGTGTATCCATTCTTGTTAGAAAGAAGTGTTAGTATGTTTATTGTTTTTGTGTATTATGAGTTAAGTGCTGAAAGTGTGCCTGTGAAGTGTTACATGGTTTAAAACAATATTGTGTGTTTTAACGCTATTTAGTATTCATAGAGAGGGACTCGGTTCAGCATACGAGTTCTCTGCATCTCACATCAGCTCAAGGTAAGTGGAGTAGAGAAGGTAGTCCATTTTGGCACATTTTGCTCTCATTGGCTGCTGTCAAATACTTAATGTGGAAGATTGGCTGCTCGTGCTCTTCGAATGGCAATTTAAAGCAAATACATAAAACCTTGCATTTCAAAGCACGAATTTGTAGATAGTGTAAATGGGTACTTAAAAAGTACTTGACTGTAACATGAACAGTAGCATGTATTGAAAAAGCCTTTTGCTAAGAAAATGCTTGGGTTATCTTTGTCAACTTCTATACTGATTACAAGCAACTCAGCTATCACAACTAATATTTTGGGTACTGCTAAGATAAAGTGAAATAGCCTGTTTTGTAACACAAGTTTGATTTACATTTAGAAGTGATCATTTATGCTGTCACAGAAGACCCACTGGCAATTTTTCCTAGAACTTTGTTCCTCCATATCAGCAATTTTCATTTTTTACTTACTCCACTGCATACATATTAGGTAGAGAAAGTATTGCATTCCACCCAAAAATTCAATACCGACATTTCACGTAAATACACGTTTTGAGGCTCCCTGAATCCAAAAAAAAGGATTTTTAGAAAAAGGTCTGTGTGTGTCTGTGAACAGCAGAACTCAAAAACTAAAAGTCGCATAAATACCAAACTTGGTACTTAGGTTCAGTACCTTCCGAAGATGCAATACAAAGATTTTCAAGAAAATCTCCACCACTATGTTTGATTTTCTGAAAAATGGCTCTAACGATTTTGATTAAAATACCATGTATTAAAAATACACTGTGCAGCAAAAATAGCAAAACAGCAACCTATCCTATATTTAGTTTTTTACAGCTCTTAAATTGGGGTTTCAAGCGATGCATAAGAACAACTTTACGACATCATAGAAATGCAACAAATCCCTAATACTTAATCAATGGATTTAAAAAGCTTTGATCAATTCCTTGGACCTTTTGGTGATCCTGATTAATATGCTGCTAATTTTGCGCGTAAGGTGACTTCTTGCAACAATCGCTGCAAAGCAATGTTTTAGTGTTCAAATTGTTACAGTGCATTGTTCTGCTGCATGACAATTTAAAGCATTCCGGCTTGCCTAGTAATCAAGTCTTAAGTTAGTTTTAAGGGCTTAAAATGGTTTTTAGAGCTGAAGATACAGTAAGCTCTGTGGCATTGGTGGAGGATGGATGAAGTCTGCGATATGTTGCTGACATCATTAGTATGCAGGACTGTCCAGAGGTTCAGGGAGGATGGTATCTACACCCAGAGGCCTGGTTCTTGCCTTAAGAAGAGTACTTCTGATCACAATGATTGCTTTCTTTTACTGCAAGTTCTTCATGATCGACATGCAACATTGGTTGAGGCCAGGAATAATTTGCAGCAAATATGGTAATGTTACATAAGTGAGAGAACAGTTAGGAGGCGACTATATGAAATGAATTTACAATCCAGGAGACCTGCAAAAGGACAATGATGAGCAGGGAACATTATAACTCTCAGATGCACATTGCTTCCCCCATCAAAACTGAACTATGGAATAATGGAGCAGAGTGCTTTTCATGGATAAGGAAGGGAGAGAGTGTGGAGAAGGCCAGGAGAATGCTATGCACCCTCCATTTTCTCATCTGGACACCTTTTAATGGAGGTTCAGTACTGGTTTGGGCAAGGCTCAGCATTGAAGCAAGGACAGAACTGATGTTCATCGAGAATGGTTCAATGACAGCTCATTGGAACATCGAGGAGATTCTCACTTATCATGCAGTGCCTTTTGCACCCATTATAGGCAACAACTTTATCTTTATGCACGACAATGCTCATCCACATATTGCTTGGTGTGTTTCTGATTTCCTGGATGTGGTTGGGATTGAATGCATAGTATGGCCAGCACACAGTTCAGACTTGAACCCAATAGAACAAGCTTGGGAGAAGTGCTAAGGGTTGATTCCCAAACTCAGTGGGAGAACTTTGGGCTGCACTTTAAGCCTAATGGGAGCTCATACCAAAAGAGGAAATTACACATCTTATTCGGAGCATGCTTTGTTGAATTGCAGCTGTAATCAGAGCTAGAGATGGCAACACTTGTTACTGAGACCTTAACTATACTTCACAAACAGCTAGAGAACCACAGTCATTAAAGGTATCATTTTCCAACATTTTAAAAAAATTGTGTTTATTGCGATTTTGACCATGTTTTAAAAATTTTAATTGCATTAAAATCCACAATCAATAATATGGTATAATTTATGTTTAAAATATTCCTGTAGCATTACTTAGATGATATTATGTTAAATAATTGTTAAAGAAATTATGGTTTAATAATTATGTCTTCATTTCATTAAACACACACAATTAATTCATTTTTTTTTCCACTCATGTATTTACACGAAAAATAAAATGTTTATCTTGAATTTTCTGGGAATAGCTTCTCAAGCCCTCTTCATTAGAAAGGAATTTTGGTATAATCTTGTGTAACTGGTAAACATTAAGCAACAGAGGAAAATGTACTATACAAAACATGTAGATCTCTTTAAAACACACAATTTATTTCAAATAACTTTTTATGCACCAGCCATTTTCAACAGCATATTTTTACTTTCTCTACTACGTACAGTAAGTAGGGGAAGTATTGTATTCCATCCAAAAATTTGATACCAAGATTTCACCGGAAATATACGTTTTGAGGCCCCCTGATTCCATTTTTGGAAACATGTCCGTGTGTGTGTCTGTGTGTGAACAGCATAACTCAGAAACTAACAGTCGGATAAACACCAAACTTGGTATTTAGGTTCAGTATCTTCCAGAAATGCGACACGAAGGTTTTCAAGAAAATCCCCCCACCCCAGATTACCCTTTACATGCAACATTTTTCGAAAATTTTAATTTTCTCAGAAATGGCTCTAACGATTTTGATTAAAATATGTACCATATATTTAAGATACTTTCATGACAAACAAAATGTATATCTTGAATTTTCTGGGAATGTCTCCAAAAATATTCTTCATTGTGAACGACTTTTGCATAACTGGTAAATCATAAGAGATAGACAAAATGTTAGTACACAAAAAATGTAGATCGCGTTAAAATACACAATTTATGTCATACCTATACATTTTGTTTGTTGAGTGAACCATTTTCGAGATATTGCTTGTTATTCCCTTAAATTTTCCAATGCTTATACTTTTTCTCAAATGGAAATTCATTATTCAATTTTTTTTTGTCCTGGTGAAACAAAGAGAATGGAATACTCGACATAGCAACCAGCTCTTAAAATATTTGACTATTGCTTAAAGCCTACCATATTCCCCTTGCACCTACAAGAAAATTAGCAATAAGATTAACATCTCGATTAACATGAAGCATATGGAGTATAAGCGTCTGTAAAAATAGTTTGTACAAGAGTTGAGAAAGTCATGTGAGTGTAACAAATCAGATTTTTTTAAGTCATGTTCACAGTCCATACGAAAATGTACTGAGCATACTTGAGCATTCAAAGGAGTGTCAAATCGAATTCAAAATGATATTTTTGAAAGTATTAGTGACACAATGCTAGACATAATAAGAAAAGAAGTAAAATGTGCACCTTTTGTTGCTTTAATGTTGGACGAAATGACAGATGTTGCAAAATTATCTCAGCTTTCCAATGTCATTGGTTATGTAAATGAGGGTAAAATTCAGGAAATTTTACGGACGTCAGCAATAATCCCTCTGCAGTTGCGCTAAGTGAGCATGTATATAAAATCCTTAGACTTTCAGTGTGAGTCACAGAACAAGCTTGTAGCTCAAAGATATGATGGTGTACAACATTTTCTGGTCATTTACATGGGTTGAAAGCGCTAGTGGAAAAAAGATTTCCCAAAGCGCTATTCGTCCACTGTTATGCTCATTGACTTAACCTAGTTTTATCCCAGTCAGAGCAATTCATAAAGGAATGTAAAATATTTTTCAAGACACTGAATGGTTTTTATTCAATTTTTTCTCATTCAACAAAACATATAAATGTACTGAATGCTTCGGAAGTCAGGTGTCAGGTTGGAATCACAACTCTAGGATTGTGAACATGGTGCATGAAAATAAGACAGAACTGATCTCATTTTTTTAGAATATTGTTAATGACCCAGACTCCTGCAATAGTGGCACTTTTATTTGTGCTAGAGGATATTAAGCATCATTGAAGGTTTTCACCTTTTCTTTTCTGTTGGGAATTTTCAGTCATTTTTTTGCTCTCACTAAGCATCATTCAATATTCTCCAGACAAAGACTTCTGATGTAAATTATTCCATTGCAAAAGTGAGAGAGACCATTTCTTTCATTCAAGAATCTCAAAACAATTTTAATACTATGTATGCACTAAAAGAAAGTAACATGAATGAGAATGGAGCTATAAAGTGACATCGGGAAAGTGAATTGGACAATCCAATGAAGTAGATGTTTTGTTACGTAATATATTTTTACATATATTATTAAGCTTCACACATTGGAAGCCAACTTGAAGTATTGTTCTTGGAGTTTACTTTGTTTAAGAAGTTTGCAACTCAGTTTGAAGTTTTGATTACGCAATAGTTACTGTTGTTACGCAATATGCTGCTACGTATGAGCTCATTTAAAGGTGTATTATTGTTGTTATACTCCAAATTTTACACTATAATATTTAACTTTGTTATTAAAACTGCGTCTATATATTATTTATGTTTGAATTTGCCCCGTCTGCTTCAGTAATGTTTGTAGAGTCATGTATCTCTTAGGCAAGGTGCAGTACGACAATAACTGTACACATACACAGAATTTAAGTTTTTAAATTCACTTCTTTTATTAATCCTTGCACATTTTTAATAAAGCACTACACTTTTTAAGAACTGTGAGAATCTTTAATACTTTCACTTAGCTAACGTGTAGACATATTTTTACAATTCACACGTAATATTTCTGTAGAGAACACAACTTCCATCTGTTCACTACCAAGGTTTGCCAGCAACCGAACATGTTTCAACCGTTAACCTCTTCAGACCCACTACACCTAAAACTGTAATACTATGCAATTTTTCTATTTGAACTTGTTAATTAGGATAAGTTTATTGACATTTTACTGTTTTTTTGAAAATTTTGAAACTGATATTTTCAAAATTTGATGTGTCGCACAAGACACATTGGGTTCCAGGGAGAACAATTTTTCCACCAACAGAGAGCAAATTATCTTGAATATATTTTATTTATTTAGCAATACATTTTACTGTTTTTGAGTAACTTGTTTGACATACTATCATGTCATTAAAATCTACATCTCATGATAGGATTTGAAGCAATTTCTATTTGCCACTAGACACAAATGAATTTTGCACTGGGTACAAAATACCCTAGCTGTAACACTTTTGCATCCTGGCATTCTACAGCGATGATTTTTACCATCACTCATCACTTCAGGCATATGTGCTGTTCCAAATTTCCTCTTGCTTTGGGAAGGGTGCAGCGCCATAGACTTCCTTTTCTTAGATGAGCTAGGTCTCTCATCTGGTTCATCCTGTTCATTTGGGGCAGAAAGAGAAGCCACTCTGAAAGTTCTGTTTTAAAATTTAGATAATCCAACATGTCTTTACTTTTATTTTAGAGAACTTCACAAGCTTTTCTGTATTCTATTCAAGATGCAGCACAAGCAAAGTCAAAAAAAAATGTAGAATCATTCTCACAGTCCATTTTCTAGTTTTAGCATGTTGGCGATAGGATGCAATAATTCTGTCGAGCAGGTCCACACCGCCCATATTTTCATTGTATTTATTAATGATGTCTGGCATGGTTACACGAATATACTCTTGAGACTGCTTTGACCATGGTTTACAATCTCCTGTGGGTATTTCCCTTCTGCCGATGATGCGAGAATAACAGGCTTGTTGTCATACGATTTGATGAGAGCTATTTGCCCATCACCTCGTACAGACTGGTCAATGGCACCTCGGCCGATTCTTTGCAGCTCGTATGTAATTTTGCCATCGTCAACACTTGAGAAACCTTCTAATTCTGATACGTCACCATCAACGGCTAAAATTCTCTGCAATTCTGCTTCCATTTCAGATTGAGATACTGAAACAAAGATAGAAAGTGTTTTGATCACCTATAGTGCCAAAAAAAAAAAAATTCTACCAACCAGGGATCTCAGAGAAAACCCACCCAAGTGCTACTTTGTCCATTACAAAACCTGCAAATCCCAGGCCCAGAAATGAATCTGGGATGCTTCGCAGAGAAAGAGGCGTGCTAGCTCCCCGCAGACGATACACAAAAAGACCCAACGTGTCGTAGGACTCGTAGGTGACACATAAAAGTGGAGGCAAAAAAGGTGGATGCAGTATAGAGATTGTGTTATATTTATGTATACTATATCTACATACCTTTACAAACACATATGTATCAGTACAACAGAAATAAGTACGATATTAGAAGCAAAACAATGTTACTTACATGCCTTTGCCATTCTTGTGCCTTCTTCCGTCAACACGTGCTCAGGAAATGATCCACAAATTGGCCGGGAATCACGCGGAGGGCGTCCAATGGTTTCCGTGGCTTTACTAACATCTAATCTAGCGGTTACTTTGGTGTTCTGTGGTTACTATGGAACTACTACAAAGTGTGTCGCTAGTGACATTCGAGGCCTGAATGTTTGCTGTTCTGTGGCCTGAATGAACCGAAAACCGAAACATTATGAAATTTTTGTGTCGTATAGGACACGCGGGGCCCGAGGAGGTTAAACGTTAAACCCGTAAGCTTCGGTATTTCAAGTCTCTGATTGGCTAATTTTAAACTGTCACTGAATTTACATTATCGTTGCACTAATCATGCTTACTAGTAGTAACATTCAAACTAGGGTTGGGTCGAACGATTCTTTTGCAGTAATCGATTCATACGATTCGTTCATGATTCATGAATCGATTCATACAATTTGTTCACGATTCATGAATCGTTCCCTTGTTTGCTCGCCTGCCTTTGTGCACGACGTACAAAATGCGCAATCAGGAGTTTGTTGTTACGATGAGGGCTATGATCTTTTTTCTTTCACGTAAAAAAGATAATGTATGTAAAAATGCTTTCCACGCTATTTTGGGTAATACACTTGGAGTTTCCTGAATTTGTCAATGAAACCATTCTGTGTGATTCCACTTAAGTTGCGATTACATAAGGTATTATGCAAAGTATATATGAAGACATTATTATATTCTTCTTCATTTCGATGATTAGGCATTTCACCTGCCTTCGCATTCTTTACTCCCATCTTTTCCTGGGGTGTCCGATGTCTCTTTTTCCTGACGATTTGTACTTATTAATTAATAGTGGTATTCTTTCTTCAATCGTGTAGTGCAGTTCATATGATCTTTTCAATTAAATTAATTTTCTTCGATTTTATCATATAATTTATAAATATTCAGTTCTATAATTTTATGTTTCGTTTATTATAAGATCTAATCTAGTGCATCCTTAAGTTCTTCGTAAAAAATCGTTTCCGACCTCTGAAGTTTACTTTTGTCCGCTTTTTATTTTTATTATTATCATCATCATCACCATTATCATCATTCGTCACCACTACCGCAGTTGCGCGGGCCAATAAGCTCTATAACTTTTATAAATACGTGACCGTGCGTGCAGAGAATAATAATGTTTATACAAATTTTACATCGGCATATTCGAGGTACTATTAATGCATTAGAATTGGCTTAGTTATATCGATGCATGTTCCTATACTTTTAATGTAGATTATAGTATATAAATTAATGCTTTTCAATTATATAATTTTAAACACTTTAATATTTTATAACCACAATGTTAATCAAACCAAGATTTCTAAAATTCTCCATTTTTCCTACATTTTGCATATATTTTGGTATTCTATATTATAATATCTACTATACTGTAATCATGCAATACTGTGTATCAATTCTCCCAGTAAAGTACTGAAAATTACTTCAATTGTTTATACCACGTGCTGCAGCCTACGTTCATCCATTGGCAATGCTTACGATTCATTTTACTGCGCTTTACAGCTATTTACACAATTTGTTTTTAAGAATTAATCTTTCTCGGCTGAACTCGGTACTCCTAGGTTATGACATCAGCATCTCAAAGAATCGTGTTGATCTACCAATTCATATTATGAATTCTAGCGATTTTTTAGACCTGTGCAATTCACTCAATACTTTGATCATTCCGGTGTACTACGAATCGACAGAACCTGGCAATACTTTTTTTTTTAAGCGGTGGTGTTTTTTATGCTGTTTTCGTATACCATGTTACAGCATCACAATGCTTGCCGCTTGGTAATTTCCGTGCTCATCATCGTACTCACTCGGCAACATTCGTCCGGGCTCGGCTTGGCAGCCAAAGCGCAAGCGAGAATGAATCGAGAATGTCCTGATCACGATTCTTACGATTCATTTTGAACGACGATTCATGCACGATTCTTACGATTCATGCTAAGACTGCCACGATTCATACGGTTTTTTCCTTGTAGTTCATATGAACGATTCGTTCATGAATCGCCTCATGTCTAATTCAAACTCTCTAACTCATTATTGCCTCATTGTTAGCAACTTTAAATAATTATTAAATACATATTGTTTCAAGGCGTTATTGAATTTACTTATTATAAAAATACAATTTAAATTATTTAGGTATTAAAATACTGCCTCACCCAGAATAAAATGTTTGTGTCTTTACAAGATAATTGACATGATAATCAAATGGAAAATCAATATTTAAATTTAAATTTAGGACAAAAATTGATTGAGCTACTTGATTTAAAAAGGTTCAGGAATCTTTCAAAACTAGATTTCCCAAAATTTTGTTTACATCTCTTAATTCAACATATAAAAATCTGTTTCATTTCAAAAATTTGTGAAGCGAATTAGTGGATTTTTATAGGTGGTCAGACTTTTCAGGCAGGACAGTGACTGAGATTGCAAAGTTTTAGGAGGACACTGAGTTAGGAGAAGAAGCATTTTCAGAAGTTTATAAATTATGCTCCTCATAACTACAATTCCAGTAAGCACATCTACAGTAGAACATATGTTTTCCTGTTTAAAACACGTAGAGTTATGTGTGGAACACTCAGTGCAAAGACAGGCTTTCCCAACTTTCATTGCTATTAGTTGAAAAGGCTCTATCGCACAAAATTCAAAGTCAAAGACATTTTATGATCATGTAATAGAAACATTTGTCCAAAAAGGAGAGAGGAAGGTTCCATTTACGTACAGATGAAAATACAGGAGGTAAGCTTTATTTGCTTTCTAATATATATTACCTATAACATATTTTGGCTTAATTCAGGTAAGTGCAAATGGCCCATAGCAGAGATTTTGAACTTTGAATAGTAAATAGAATGAAAGAATGCAATTCTTAGGAGAAGTTAAAAATGCAATGATTCAACATTACAAGAATCATAAATATGATTCTTACATGCTTGTTTTCATATTTTTCTCCTGTGTATATTTGTTAAATAGTGTTGTGACACTTCCATTACTACTGGTGCCCCCCTGAAAAATATCACTACATGCCACTGCTAGCTAGCTATATAGTCTATGGCCATATAATTTCCCAACAAGCAGATGTTTGAGGGTAATCTTGCCAATGTTATGTTATAATATATAGTGTTCCAGTGAGTTAAATTCACAGGTCTTGATGTGTTTACACTTGTTTAGTTTATGAGAAAGGCAAAACAAACAACACGACTGTGTTAAACAT
Organism: Deroplatys truncata; assembly: GCA_030765065.1. Taxonomy (NCBI): domain Eukaryota; kingdom Metazoa; phylum Arthropoda; class Insecta; order Mantodea; family Mantidae; genus Deroplatys; species Deroplatys truncata. The sequence goes on from CM060978.1 coordinate 216,923,743, forward strand.
AAAGAAATGAAAAGTCTTTCAAATTATTAGCATGTAATAACAATTTTAAACTCTTCACAAGTATTTTCTAAAGTAACAGTTGGTGTAATAAATATGTATTAGAACAAAAGTAGTTTGCTTTTTTGTGTAAAACCACAATCTTGTAAAACAAATTGGTATCCATTGCAGTCACATGACTTTCTTGAATCACACTCTGATAAAAGTTTATTTTTCTATCAACAGTCACCACCACAATGGAAATCTTGAAATTATAGCAAGAAGGCAATTAAAAACAACAAATGCTGACTTTACATAGTTTTATTTCTAGCATTCTTTACAACTAGTTGGTTATATTCCCCTTAACTTGTATAATTTTCAGCACTCTTTTAGGCATAGAATCTGCTAGATTTTCAAAATATTTTTTGTCCTTTTCCACCAACTTCAACACTCTTGCAGCTCCTTATTCAATGGTTGCACCCCTTCAACCTTATCTTTCACCACATCCCAAGCATTTCCTGTAGTGTCAGGGTGTCTTTGTTCTATGATCAAGAGCAACCATCATCCATTATGTACTGACACTGATAAATTGGTCAAAATGTCAGCAAATGCATTTCAACACTTATTAATTATTTCCCTTCATTGTGGTATTCTTGGGGGGGGGGGATATGATTGCCAGTAAAAGTAACTCATACATGCTTCTGGATGTTTAATGCTTTTGACTGTAAACTTTGGATCCTACCGCCACACATTTGTTGGTCTTCTCAGCAATATGGACCATCCTCTTGACCAGTTTGAAAGTGCTTTCATCAGAAAACATTACCACACCAATCCTCTGATATCTAGCGCTTAAATATGTCACAGAAATTAAATCTTTTCTCTTTCATAGCTTCCGTTAGAAGAGGCTACTTGGCATAACACCAAGTTGCTAAGTGTTTTTGAAGATGATACTGAATGGCCCAGATTACAACACTGTTGAGCAAATCTGGATAGTTCTTCTCTAAACCCTGCTGTTGATTTTTTTAGGTCATAAATAGACTGTATTGAAACCTTTAGAACAATGGCTACATGAATTACAGGTGTGCCTACCTCCAACCAAGACAAAGCAGAAGTTTTCTCCTTAACAGTGAGCTTCTTATGTCCCACTATTTGTATTATAAGCACAAATACATAGCTCTAAAAACAGCACTCAGGATAAAAAGCTGATTATGGTTACAATATTTAAATGAAACACACTATACAAATACCACCAGTAGAGAACTGGCCTGCTAATGACAGCAAGCTGCTGCCGTACACTTGAGAGTCACATGATTTGTAGCCCCATACTTTGCTATGGATGGCAGTGGGAGGTCAAACCAAACGCATTATTCATGTAAAGATTTCCCTTGTCTAAAAAAATCTGATGTTGGATTCACATGACTTTCCCTATTCACTCTCATACAGACTATTCCTACAAGTTTTATTCTTCTGTCTACTTCTTGTTAATCGAGATGAACTTTCATTACACATTGCATCGCATGTATAAGAATAATAAAATTATAAAATAGAATAATAAGGCTAAAGCAATAGATTTTTAAAAAGTGGATTGCTATGTGATGGCTTTGAAATACCACTTTTTGCGTGGCTAACAGAAAAAATAAATAGCAACTTACCACTTGAAAAATGTATTAATATTTGAAAATTCAAGCCACTAACAAAGGATATCTCAGAAATGGTTAATGCCATAAAAATGTTATTTCACATAAATTGTATCTAAATGTTTTGTGCAGAAAAATTTTGTCTATCTTTATACAGTTTACCAATTATACAAAAGTCATTCGGAATCAAGAGGACTTCATAGGCTATTTGCAGGAAATTCATGCATTTTGTCATGCGTATCTTACACATATGGTATGGTATTTTAATCAAAATCATTAGAACCATTCTTAAGTAAATAAAATAAAATTTCCATGTAAAGGGTAATTTTCTTGAAAATCTTCATGTTGCATCTTTGGAAGATGCTGAACTTAAATGCAAGTTTTATATCAACCAACTTTTCATTTTTGAGTTATGCTGTTTATGACAGATAGACAAACACACATATATTGACCTTTTTCTAAAAGTGCCTATTTTGGATTCAGGAAGCCTCAAAATATGCACTTCCGGTGAACTATTGATACCGCATTTTTGGGTAGAATGCATTACTTCTTCTAATTACTATAAATAAGTAGAAGAGAAAGTAAAAATTAAGAGATTTCAATTGCAGCAACTGTATTAAAATAAAATTTTCATTACACATTGCATTGCAGGGTAAGGAAAATAGGCTAAAGTCAGTCAGAGTTTTAAAAAATGGGGTGCTATGTGATAATTGAAATTTTCATGCTCTTTGCATGACTATGAGAAAAAATAAATAGTGACTTACCACTTGAAACAAAACAAAATTTGATGTGTTGCACACACATTGCATGACAAGAAGAAAGCTAAGCACTGGAAAATTCACACCAATAACTAATAATATCCCGGGAATGGTCAATATCACAAAAGTTGTATTTTATATTAATTGCATGCTTTACCAAGATCTAGATATTTTGTGCAATAGGATTTTGTTATCTGTTACGATTTAACAATTATAAAAATCTGATGTGTTACACTCACATGACTTTCTCTACTCTTGTACAGATTAGTTTTATAAATGCTTATTCTCCATATGCTTCATGTTAATCGAGATATCAAGATGTTAATCTTATTGCTAATTTTCTTGTAGATGCAAGGGGAATTGCTAGGCTTTAAGCGACAGTCAAATATTTTAAGAGCTGGTTGCTATGTGTTTCTCTTTGCATTTCCAGGACAAAAAAAAAACAAATAACGAATTCCCATTTGAGAAAAAGTATAAGTATTGGAAAATTTAAGGAAATAAGCAATATCTTAGAAATGGTTCACTCAACAAAAAAAATGTATATGACATAAATTGGGTATTTCAATGCGATCTACATTTTTTGTGTAGTAAAATTTTGTCTATCTCTTATGGTGTACGAATTACGCAAAAGTCATTCACAATGAAGAATACTTTTGGAGACATTTCCAGAAAATTCGAGATATACATTTTATTTGTCATGAAATTATCTTAAATATATGAGATTTTAATCAAAATCATTAGAGCCATTTTTGAGAAAATTAAAATTTTTGAAAAATGTTCCATGTAAAGGGTATTCTGGGGAGGGGGGATTTTCTTGAAAACCTTCTTATCGCATCTCTGGAAGATACTGAACCTAAATACCAAGTTTGGTGTTTATCAGACTTCATTTCTGAGTATGCTGTTCACAGACACACACACACACACATGGACATGTTTCCAAAAATGCTTTTTTTGGGTTCAGGGTGCCTCAAAACATATACTTCCGGTGAAATCTTGCTATCGAAGTTTTGGGTGGAATACAATACTTCCCCTACTTACTATACGTAGTAGAGAAAGTAAAGTCATTCAGAATGAAGGGGATTTCACAGCCTACTCCCAGAAAATTCAGATATTTGTCATGAGATAAGATAAGATAAGATGCTTTATTGTCACAAAACGCTTACATATCAGTTGAGCAAAGCTCAGTAAACAGGTGACTCGTCAAGTATAATAAATACATTAATTAAATAAACATTACAAACCTTAGAGAGTACTATTTATAAAACTAATTCTATTGTTACATTCTACTATTTACATGGTTATGTATTCAGTTACTGAATAGTAAGCCTTATCTATTAAGAAGCTTTTCAATGTCCTGTTAAATAAACCTTGGTCCTTTATGGCTTTAATTTGGTTTGGAGTTTGTTATATGCTTTTACACCTGCATATAGTGGGCTATTTTCGTACAGTTTAAGCCTATGCATGGAAGGTTTTAAATTGTTTTTTGTTCTGGTTCCATAATTATGTTGATATTGTAAGTTGTGCAAGTTATCATAATTAGTATGGATATATTTGTTTAATTCATATAAATATTGAGATGGTAGTGTTAGTATTTTAAGCATTTTAAATAGCTTTCTACATGGCTCTTTTGATCCAACTTGAGACATTATACGTATGATTCTTTTTTGGCATTTGAAAATGGTGTTCCATCCCACTGCGTTACCCCAGAGTATGATTCCATATGTCATTATAGAGTGAAAATAACTAAAATAAACAATTTTTCTAGTTTCTAAGTTAGTAACCTGGGCTATGCAACGCATGTTGAAGCAAGCTATGTTTAATTTTTTGTTAATGTAATGAATATGATCGTCCCATTTTAATTGTTTATTTAGATACACTCCTAATATTTTTGCAGTGTCTGTCTGGTTGATTGGTAAGTTATAGGCCATCCCTTTGTCTCGATTGCAGAGATGCATAAAACATGTTTTTGAAGTGTTTAATTTTAAGCCATTGCTGCTGAACCATTTCTTTAACTGAGTTAAGGCTACTGTTGCATTTTGTAGAAGATGTCCATTGTTTATGCCTTTCAATAGGATGGACGTATCATCTGCATACATGACTGTTTTAGAATTAATGCAATTTGGGAGATCATTGGTGTATATTATATATAATAGGGGGCCTAACACGCTTCCTTGTGGCACACCAGTGGTTATTCCTTTCCAGTTAGATTGGACCGTTCTTGTTGAATTATTCAGAATGACCCTCTGTTTCCGGTTTTTTAAATAGTTTTTAAACCAGACTAATGCAGTATTCTTTATGCCATAAAATTCCAATTTATTTAATAATATGTCATGACTCACGCAGTCGAAAGCTTTGGAATTATCACATATAAGTACTGCAGTATGTTGTTTCTCATCTATCATTTGTGAGACATCATTTACTAGATTTGTTAATGCTGTTATTGTTGAATAGTTAGCTCTAAAGCCATGTTGAGAATTATTTAATTTGGAGTAGTGTTCTAAGTAAGTAATAAGTTGAGAATGAACAATTTTTTCAAATATGATTGCAAATGTTGGGAGAATCGAAATTGGCCGAAAATTTTTTGGTTCAATATTTCCACCTTTATATACAGGTTTCACCACCGCATACTTCATTCTTTCCGGAAAGAGACCCATGGATAAAGATTGATTAATTATTTTGCTGAGTGGCACACTTATTTCATGTTTTATTTCCTTTATAAGGAACGGGGGTAATTCATCCCAACCGTTTGAGGTTTTCCCTTTTAACTTTGTTATTACATTTATTATTACATCCGGTGAAACACTAGAAAAATTGAACAGAGGTGTTAGCAGCCTACAGCCATTTTTTAAGAGTGCAAAATTAGAGTCTTGGACAGATGGAAATTCCTCACGAGTATGCATAGCTATATCCACAAAATAATTATTTAATGATTCCGCAGTTACATTATCTACTACATTGAGTTTATCATTTTTGGTGTTACTTAATCCCAGTTCCCCTTTTATTACACTCCATGTTGCCTTGCATTTATTTTCAGCATTTTTAATAAACTTATCTATGGCTAGCTGTTTCGCCTTTTTAATTACGTGTTTATAAATTTTACAGTATGTTTTGTAATACTGGATAAAGTTTGTGTTGGTAGTAGTTTTATACAATTTATGCAGAAATCTTTTGCGGGCACTGGATATTCTTATGCCTTGAGTGCACCAATCTAGTGAATATTTTTTAATTGATTGTGAAACTTGGATTTTGGGAAACATTTCATTATAACTATTTAGTAATTCCCTGAGGAAATTATTATAATTGATGTCGACAGTATCTGTGAGGTTAAATGACCAATTTGTGTTACGTAATTTATCTTTGAATTTTGCAATGGTTTCTGTGCTGTAAATACTGTAGCGGACCAGGTTGCACATATTTCGTATACCAGGAAGTGTGAAGTTCAGGTTAGCAGAATTCGTCCACGCTGCCTACGCCGAGTCAGCGCTTATGTATGTATTTATACTACAGGGCTTTGACTCGGTCGGGAGTTGCTGTGGGAGTTGCTATCAGGAAGTTGCTACGCGAGAGTTGCCACGAGAAAGTAATCAGAGATCAGTTATCACATTCGCCAACAGCTAACCAGGTAAGCATGCGACTCATCTAAGTTCTCTTGACTTGTCGGGGCTTCACCCCTAACTTCTATTGACTTGTCGGGGCTTCACCCCTAACTTCTATTGACTTGTCGGGGCTTCACTCCGATCTAATTGTTCGCACATTTAAAGCAACAATATAATTTATTGGGACAATGCATCCCCTGTGCTGGAAGAGGTAAGGATTTCCCCAATTATACTCGGTGAGTCCGCCACATTGTAGCCGGCGCTCCACCACATTGTAGCCGGCGCCTACACCAAATTTGTAACACCCCACGGGGGTGGTTACCCCCGCAGTAGGTGATTACACAGGGGGGTTGGTAGCTCAGAGGTAGGGGATGCGTTGGTACTGGAATGGTAGGCAGGCCAGGGTAGCGTTCTAGGATAGGGGTATTTAAATAAAGCACAGGGGATGCATTGTCCCAATAAATTATATTGTTGCTTTAAATGTGCGAACAATTAGATCGGAGTGAAGCCCCGACAAGTCAATAGAAGTTAGGGGTGAAGCCCCGACAAGTCAATAGAAGTTAGGGGTGAAGCCCCGACAAGTCAAGAGAACTTAGATGAGTCGCATGCTTACCTGGTTAGCTGTTGGCGAATGTGATAACTGATCTCTGATTACTTTCTCGTGGCAACTCTCGCGTAGCAACTTCCTGATAGCAACTCCCACAGCAACTCCCGACCGAGTCAAAGCCCTGTAGTATAAATACATACATAAGCGCTGACTCGGCGTAGGCAGCGTGGACGAATTCTGCTAACCTGAACTTCACACTTCCTGGTATACGAAATATGTGCAACCTGGTCCGCTACAATACGCCTAGAAATTGCTTTTTTTACTTTGTTTGTTTTGTGTTTGAGTGGCATCTTTGTATATACTGCTTTGTGATCAGAGAGACCCGTTTCTTGCACTATACATTCTCCATCTTCATACGTTTTGTTGGTTAATATGTGATCAATACATGTAGTAGAGAATTTTGTAATCCTAGTTGGATACTTATGTGTGAATTGAAACCCATAACTCTGTACTATACTGGTGTACAAGTTATGGATGTGATTGCCATGATACTCGTCATTAGCAATTGTGCTTGAATTTGCGTTGAACAGATCAATATTGCAGTCCATGGCTATGATGACTTTTTGTTTTTTATTATTTTGTATTTTATTAAACAGACATTCTAATTTGGTAAGGAATATTTTTAGTGTGTGGTAGTAGGGGACCCTGTATATAGAGATTACCAAGGTGTTCAAACAATCGATATTCACTGCTGACAATTCAAAACTTTTCTCAGTGCTTAAAGCTTTTAGATCATGCCTGATTTTAGTATATGGTAACAGGTGGTCGCGAACTAGAATACAAGATCCACCTCGTGTTGATTCCCTCCTAGTATAGTAGTCTGCTATGGAAAACCCCTTTATTTTATTTAAAGCTACAGTTTCTTCTTGTCCAAGCCAGTGCTCATTTAAACATATTACTGCTAAGTGTAACTCTAATCCTTCTATAAATAAACTAAATTCATCTATTTTACACAATATGCCTTGAATATTGAGGTGCAAAAGCCAATCAGCAGCCTGGTCAAATTGATTTTTTACTTCTATTGATGCCGTCGTGTTTTCATTACCCAAAATTGTTTTCGTTTTATTGTCTGAGTCACCAACTGTTACTACACTTAGTTTTCCTGCACTTTGTGTCTTGTTACAACATTTACAACTTTGTTCAGAACCTGACCAAACCTCCATGTACCTTTTCTATTAAGGTGTAACCCATCCCTTCCTAAGCAAGTCTGGTCTATGTATTTATCTACATCTACATATAATGCTTTCAAGGATTCACAAGCCCATCTTATATTTTCATTCACACTTTGGATGAAGTCCTGAACTTACATCTCGCCTTTTAATTATACTATTTACAGAAATAACTGCTTTTGGAAACCTTGTAAAATGTCTTAAACATATAGTATTTTAATCAAAACCATTGGAGCAATTTTTGAGAAAATAAAACTTTTTCACATGTGCATGCATCCACACACACCTCTATCTAAAAGTGCAGTTTTTGTACACAGGAAAATATGAATTTCCAGTGAATCTTGATATTTAACTTTTAGATGGAATGTAATACTTTCTCTACTACTTCTATGTAAGTATGTAATAGAGTAAAAACTGTGTTGACTTTGAAATGACCTTGAAACCCTTCACTAAATATATTAGAGAAAGTAATAAGCATAAGTATTTGAAAATGCAAACTAATATCAAATAATATCTCGGAAATGGTAAATGCCACAAAGTTGACAGAAATTGTATGCCTTAACAAGATCTACGTTTTTTTGTCTAGTAAGTAATTAATTTATTTATTGTGATGCTACAAATACAATTTCTTGATACAATAAAATAATGATATCAACATAAACCAAAGTACAAGATTTACAATTTAATTATACATTTAACCTACTTATCCCTACATTGAGTTTCTTTAGCTCCTAGGGCCCAAAAGACTCAAACCCTGTGGTTGCCGAGATCATGGGTCCTACTTATAGCTTAAAATTCATACTTAATATTAATTAACTTGCTTCTCCCTCTTGGTTACTAATTTTCCTCAGGCATTGGGCTTTTACTCTACCTAAGTTTCCTACTTCTGTTATTTTTTTGTTTTTTTCAATTTTATGTTCATAAGTTTTTTCTCATGAATTTGTTTTGGTAGATTTGCCCACTCCTTTTTTCCAATTCTCTGCCCAAGTATCTTAGTTTCCTCACATTCTAAAATTATGTGCCAATTATCATCTTTCATATTACACAAAGAGCATTTCTCTAGATCACTCCCTATTCTTAGGCCTTTCAATTTCATCATCCCTGTTCTAGTCCATGCAAAACCTTCTATCACTGCTTTGTCACATATATCAATATAATTTTCCCTGCTCCAGTCCATTTTCATTTCTCTATAAGTTCCTAAGGAGCTTCTCAAATTAAAACTTGTGAATATTTCTTGTTTTTCAATATTTTCCTATCTCAATCTAATTTCTTTCCAAAAACCATTTTGTAGCAATTCCCTATCTCTCCAAATATCTCTAAAACCATTCTTCAGCATAAATTCCTTTATCTTATTGAGCCAAATATCATTTTAATTAAGTCTTTCTTGTATAATCAAACACTGATGTAGAACATTATGCTCATCTAATTTTCTTATTCTAGTCCAATATTTCAAGACTCTTTCCACTATTTTTCCTCTAATTCCAATTCTGCTTGTGCCACCCCATTGGGTGAAACGTTTGGCAATCCCAAAATTTGTTTGCAGAAGTTTCTATGTATCATATGTATATTTACCAATCCTTCCTCCAATCCCCAAATTTACACTCCAAAGAGAACCCTTGCCTCAACAATTGCCACAAACTTTCCATAACCATTTTATTTTCATCCCTGGTATTTTTTCCATATATGTTCTTATAACTTTTAATGCAAGTTTTCCTTTAGCTAGCACTTCTGATCACTCCAGGTATCCTTACTATTTAATCTTTCCTCTAAATAATCAAACTTATTAACTACCTCAACTCTCTTCCTTGCCAGTGCCATTCCTCGTCACTCTTTAATTTGTTTCCTTTTTTAAATACCATAACTTTTATTCTTATACTCCATTTCTTGCATAATCTATCAATTGCATAACTATTCCTACATTGGATATAGACCCTACCACTAAATCATCTGGGAATAACAAACCTGGTATTTAATTGTTATTAATTATTGGCACATACCTATTCTCCACGTTAGTTGCCTCAATAATCTCATCTATAAAATTAAATAATACAGGAGTTAACCTACAGCCTTGTCTTAGACCCATATTATTTTGGATGCTTTTAGATACTTTAGTAATTGGTTATTTTAATACAGAAATCATTGTTAGTGTATATTCTTTGTAAAACTCTAATAAAACTAATGCTCATACTTTTCTTACTCAGTTTGAACCATAGTGCTTCCCAAATAATTGTATCAAAAGCCTTTTCAAAATCCACAAATAACATATACAATCTCCCTCTCTTTTCTGCTAAGCACTTATTTACCAGTGTGGTTATTACAAAAATGCTATCTGTTCTTTTGTTTTGTCTAAAGCCTAGGCTTTAGACAAAACAAAGCTTAGAATTCAGAAAATTGTATTTCTTTTTCTTCTCCTATCCTCTGCCTGCTTCTTCCAAATATGTAATCCTCTGACTGTATTCTACCAATTCTCTGTTGACTTCTTCAAATTTTCCACTTTGGTGTTGAGGCAAACTCTCATAGAATTTTGTAGCCCAGCGTCTAATTTCATCTCCCACGTAAGGAAGACATGAGGCTTTGTGCAGTGATCTCATGGGGAAGGAGCGGCCAACAGAATAGATGGATCGAAGTCCCTTATTCTATATCAATTGTAGCCATGGTCGCCAGCTGTCTGCAGCTATGCCCCAGATCTCACAGGCATAAAGCATGAGGGGGATAACCAGGGCCCAAAAAAGATGTAACTTTAGACAAACAGGCATCCCATCCCGAACTTTAGCATGGGATACAAGGAAGCAATAGCCCCTTGCACCCAAGCGAGTAGGTCTCAGATGTGTTCTTGAAAAGTTAGACCTTTATGCAGCTTCACTGCCAAGTAGGTGATTGAATTCCTCAATTCAATCTTTCGGCCTCTATACCTGAATGTGGAGCACTCTGCAGGGGTGTGGTGCTTTGTTAGCAGAATGGCATGGCTCTTGTCCACATTAACAGACATGTGTCAACATCAGCACCACTCTTGTACGAGGCGTAGGTGTCTTTGTACTGAGTTGAAGGCTCTGAGAATGTGTTTATTGGTGCAAGACAGCAGCATTCTGGGTCATTTTGACTTGCTGCTGGGTTGGAAAGTCTGCCATGAAGACGCTGAATAGCATGGGGGATAGCACAGAGTCTTTGGGGATTACACCTCTTACTGGCCTAAGTGTAGATATTCTCCCTTAAAGGTGCAGTGTCTGAGAAAGCCGTGTATGATGTTATTTAGCTGAGTGGGTAGTGATAGCTGGATAAATTTTGGTACGAGACTCGCATGCCAGGTCATTGAGAAGACCTTCTTGACATCCAGAGACACTGCGGCAGTGTAGGTACCATCCTGGAAACCCAGGACGGTCATCTTCACCATGCACAGCAGCTGCTGAACTGTCGACTGCCCAGGATGAAAGCCAAATTGGTGGTCTGGGATAGATTGAATGTCTCCCAGGAGTGGGGACAAGCAGTTGAGGATCATCCTCTTGTTTTGTTGTTGTTTTTTTTTGAGTGGAGGAGAAAATGATTTAATCACTTACCCCAGTCCCGATGGGAGTCGGGACTGAGAGTGTGGGACTCACCAATATTCGGCATACCCACTAAAAACTCCTCCACCGGAGGGAAGTCATGAGTGGGGATGAGGCAGTACTGCAGTATGCACCTGCGTATTCATGGTGATAGTGTATTGGCCGGCCACAAGGGCCTAAGCCGGGTGAAGAAAGGTGCCAGGATCCAAGAATGACCAAGGTCCTAATTATGCCCTTGGGAATACGGGAGTGAAGTGTGAAGGAAAATTGTAAGTGAAGGAATGTGGTGGTGAAAGGCAAGCTGGACTAGACCAAGCTCACTGCCATGACAAATTCTGAGTGGTGAAGTCTAGTGGTAGTGCCTTGGGTGCCGAGCGCTGCCTCGGGAAGCTGCGTCCAGCCTCTCTGGTTGATCAGTAGTCTGTTGGTTATGCAGTTTCTTCATGAAGAGCGAAAGATCGTCCTTGAAGACATTTGTTAGTGATGTGAAGTAATTGGTGAACACCGTAGTGGTTGGTATAGCATGTAGGCGTAATCGATCGGTTAGTTGGTTCAAATGTAGTTCTTGGAGTGTATCGTGGTCCTCCTTAAGTTCGGCTAGTATCTCCTCCAAGGAGACCAGCTTGGTGGTGATGTTGAGTAGCTCCGCCTGCACATCCTCCAGCTTTTGCAAGATTTCAGGCGAAGGTTGTGTTGAAATGTTGGCTGCGACGGTTTCATGTGTGTCTCCAACTGCAGAAGGCCCATTCTCCATGACACGGTCATGCGGCAATGACAACTGCTGCTGCCGTGCAGGTACCTTGGCCTTCTGCTGCGACAGTGTTGAGCGGCTGTGTGGATGTAGCGGACAACAAGCTTGTCCGGTGAAGTGGTCATGTCTCCAGCAGGTTGCGCAGAAGTAGCAGCAACGCATTAAATCATGCTGTTAGCAGACAGACGACAAATTAGGTACCCCACAGTAGTGGCACCGTAGTGGAGCAGTACATCCTACTTCCGTGTGCCCATAAAGGCAGCAGCATCGGCAGGACGGTGTCCAGGTTGAGCAGCTTGGCTCGATCTTCAGGTATTTGCCCAAGAAGTGCAGTCCATTGGAGAGGGCAGCGTTGTAGTGAGCCTTGTCCAGAAAGAAAAGGCGCATGAGCGGTGTTGGGCCCTTCCATGATTGGATCCTTGTAACCTTCAGAACTGATGGCCAAAGTTGTTATACGGAGCTTAGGATGGTCTGCATCGGTAGATTTTGGTGTACACCCACAACCACAGTGCTGGGTTTCGTCTTACCCCGGCGAGGGTGCATCGAGTGGTGCTCTGTCGTCAGGGACTTCAGAGTGGTGCGAGGAGTCTAGTCCCCGCAGTGAAGCGTTCACCGATGCTGGTGAGCGAGGCGCTGGTGTCGAGCTGGCAGTGAGATCGGTGGTAGCCGGGTCTGTTTCGTCGGCGGAAGTCTCTGCTGCTACTGCAGCTGTATGATGCTTTTGTGTACCCATGGTTAGAGAAGCTCCTGTCTACTCAAAGGTTCGAGGCGAAGTGTGTGCATCCTCTTGGCTGTTCCCTCTCCCTTTCATACCAGAACTTGTGGCTCACTGGTCCAATGTAATTAGCATGGTGGCACCATCTATGTTTTATTGAATAAACTATTTACAGTAGTATCTCTATGTGATAATCTTAGTAACTAAGTATATTCTGGCCTATTGGGCCTTGACCAAAAGGGTTGTTTTATCTGTTGTGGAGGTTCCCAACAGCTTTCAAGATAAGCACCTGAAAAATTTTAAAAATTAAATAGCCTGCATAAGCTGAAATGCATAGAGAATATCATAGTATGACAAATTAGCTTGAGACCGATGTTAAGGGGTTGAATATATTTAAAGAAAGAGATTGTTTATAAATTAAGAAAGAAAGGGAACATATTTCAAGATGCAGTCATTGTTAGAAAATAGTTGAAGATTTTTGAATACTTGTTACTTTATGTTAAAATAATAACTCCTAAAAACTTGTAAAAACTTGTTTGTTTCTTTAAAGCAATACTTTTATAGTATTAGGATCACTAAAAAGTCCGGAATATTAGGAGGTAAAAATATGAAGTATTTTAGCAGGTTCCATGGCAACCATAATGTAACTCCTCATTGTGAAAAATTTTGTATTGGTTCATTACTATCTAAAGGGGTCGGCCAAAAATACTTATTGACTTGGTTACTATGACATCAGAAAAACTATATAAGGATGTTCAAAAGAGAGGAGATACACTGACAGCAACACCTTGCTTCATTGTGCACCTTCACATAAGTTGCGAATTTGATTGCGGATAGAAATTATTAATATTTATATTCCGGACACACATCAATAGTGTTAATATTCCAGAAACATTGTAAAACAGTGAGAAAACTATCATCAATTCAGTTATTTGTGAGAGTTATCGATATTTTCAGAATAAATTAAGAAATTCTGAGAACATTAAATTTTATTAAGATTTCCTTCCTTTACTGTGACCCGAGATTAGCAAATAGAGTTCTCATAGCTCAGGTATTACAGAAACAACAACACAGCACAATCAACGTAAAAATAACAGGAATTCAGCGAGAGAGATATATTGCAGAGATAAGTGGATGCATCGAGATCTTTGAGTCTGGTGAGTACTGTAGTTTTGAAGTGTACCACCAAAAACAGTCGCTGGGTAGTAAACCTACACAAAACCACTTCATATGTGGAGCAGCCAAAAACAATACCACTTCAAGCGTTTTTCTTTAGCAATCTCGCTGTGGAATTCTCAGCCTCCATTACTACTTAATTTCTCTCCTATATAATCAAATTATTTTTTTCTTCTTATTTTTAACCCACTACCTTTTTTTAAACTCATTATTTGAGATTTCTTATTTTTATGCTCCACTCTATCTAGAATTTGCTAGTTATATTAATTACCTTCTGTAACCCCATAGCTATCACTACAACTACAATTAAATCGTCAGTATAAAATTGACACTGGACTATGCAAGTTACTTTTCGCATCTCTTTCCAAAATGTCATCAATCAATAAATGAAATAAAATGAGACTCGGTCTACATCCTAAGACAAAAAAGGAGCAGATTCATGAAGTGTATATTTGTCTACGTCCAAATCGTTTCTGTGGCTGGTTCACAATGATGTCTCGGGAAGCATGCTCTTAGCTTGGTTTTATTGTCACCTTTCATATTGAATATGCACTGATAGCTGAGCAGTTATAAGTAGGTACATAGTAATGAGCCTACCGAGGTTTGTATCCCGAGCATAATTTTAATTTTTTTCCAGAAAAATGCAATGTTTATTATGCATAGTATAATTTCCAATTGCTAAGGCTTATTTGATTTCAAGGCATTTATGCTCCAGCATAAAAATTGAAACACTCTCCTTTTCATTTTCAAACTAAATAAATATTATAGTCCCAAAATGGAAAAGCAAATAAAAATAGAAATTCACTTAAAATCAGGTATGTAAACCTTCTGCTTCAACTACCGCCCTCATTCTATGGGACATGGATGATTAAATGTCTGGTTAAATTTTCACAAGAGGATACTTCCTCCGAAGCATCTTGTATTTCATCACACGAAACTTGTTTTGTCTTGCAGGCCGATTTAACTCCAAAACTATCTTGACCTCTACCCACACATTTTCAACAGGATTCAAATTTGGTGAGGAAGGAGACCAATCATCCTGTGATATCTTACCTTTGCAAACACTAGTTTGAAACCTTCTGACTTGTATGGACAGGGCTGTGGACTTGTGTGAACCTGCTGGAATTCAGTCATTCCATTGGATGTCTAGTTGATACAGAAGGAACCATGATGTTTTCGAGGATGTCTTTATACTGCTGGCTATATCTTATGTGCCATCAAGCTGCCACAACACACTTAAGACCATCTCATGACATTCAACTCCAACACAGATACATGACCTTGGGATCCATTTGTGCCACGTATTTTGTGTCTTAACGTTTTCCTCTGAGGCAGTAGACAATTGCTTCCCCTCAATTTGTAGCTAAAAATGTCACCTCGTCTGCGAGTATAACCCTATTCCAGTTCTGGATAACATTTCTCTTCTGCAGATGCGATGCAACATAATCCGTGATCATCTGTAAGGCGCTGCTTCTTAATTGCTGATTGAGCAAAGAGCCTGCTGTAGTCAAACGACGCATGAAGACTGTGCAGTTCAACCGAGGGAAATTGTAATTACTTCTAATTGTAGACACATGCTGGAAGGGATAGCTGTCTGCCCCTTTTTTAAGTGCAGTGTTCTGCTGAGGAGTGGAAAAACATTTTCAACCCGAACCAGGGTCGACAACAAATAATCCATTCCCTGGATAATAGCACCCACCTCGTAGCTGTAGATACAGGCACTTCAAGTGTTCTTGCAGCCTGCGACACAGAGTATCTAGCAACATTCACTAATGTAACTTTGTCTTTATATGTGCACTCACCCATACGATAGTCAGTATGATTGCTAACATATGCAGCACTTCAAGGCTATGAAGTGAGCATGCATGAGCATGCATGAGCATGCCAGCGCCATTCATAACTAAAGAATGAGACAGAGAGTTTGTATATCCAATATTAAATCAATTTAGTTTTTCACTTTAGAATTCTTACTAATATGGCACTTATTTTGAAAATGAAGAGATAATTTGTTTGTGTTTTTATGCAAAAATGTCTTAAAATAAATAGATACCATATGCATGGAAAAAATCTGATGTGTTACACTGACATGACTTTCTCTACTCTTGTACACACTATTTTTACAAACGCTTATTCTCCATCTACTTCATGTTAATGGAGATAAACATTTGCAGAGTCTATCTTATTGCTAATTTTCTTGTAGATGTAAGGGGAATATATATTTACAAGGGCAATATAGAAATACAGTAGCTTTTAAGCACATACATATCTCTTAATAGCTGGTTGCTAGGTGCAGCACCATTCCCTTTCCCACAGATTAATACTCTTTGCATATCCAAGACAAAAAAATGAATAACAAATTCCCATTTGAGATAATAAGTATTTAAAAATTTAACAAGCAATATCTCGAAAATGGTTCACTCAACAAAAAAAAATATATATGACATAAATTGTGTATTTTAATGCGATCTACATTTTTTGTGTAGTAAAATTTTGTCTATCTCTTATGGTTTACCAGTTATGCAAAAGTTGTTCACAATGAAGAATACTTTTGGAGACATTCCCAGAAAATTCAAGATATACATTTTATTTGTCATGAAAATATCTTAAACATATGATATTTTAATCAGAATCTTTAGAGCCATTTTTGAGAAAATTAAAATTTTCGAAAAATGTTCCATGTAAAGGGTAATCTGGGGTGGGGGGATTTTCTTGAAAACCTTCGTGTCACATCTCTGGAAGATACTGAACCTAAATACCAAGTTTGGTGTTTATCCGACTGTTCGTTTCTGAGTTATGCTCTTCACAGACAGACACACACACGGACATGTTTCCAAAAATACTTTTTTTGGATTCAGGGGGTCTCAAAACATGTATTTCCGGTGAAATCTCGGTATCGAATTTTTGGGTGGAATACAATACTTCCCCTACTTACTATACGTAGTAGAGAAAGTAAAAATATGCCATTGCCATATATTTAAAAAATTAAAACTTAAATAATAATAATAAAAAAAAAACATACACCAAGGATTCAAACCTGTTGTTGCAATTACAACATACATACATTTCACCGCTCTGCTACCATGCACACAACCAAATTGAAAGGCATTTTCCTAGCTATTGCAAAGCTTTGAAATGAACGCAGGATAGTATTAAATTGTGTATTGTGAACGCAGCATCAGCGAATGCTTTCATTTTCTGAATTGAACTCTCTCTGGTTGTTGCTCATGTACATCCCTGCCTTAACCCTAGCTTTTGATTAACTACATTTATAAGTATAATTCCATTATATCACACCTTGTACAGAACTTGTATTTTCTTGATTACTATTACCAACTCAATACTCAGTCCCTTTCTTCCTAACTTCCATTCAAGTGCATTGTTACTGATAGAACCAAATACTTTTTCAAAGTTAGCAAATACATACCTTTCCTCATTTGCAACTTCAGTATTTGCTTACCTTACCTGGATTAAGTTATCTAGTGGTATTATCTAGTTTCTGAATCCTGCTTGAAACTATAATTTTGCTTTCCTTTGAGGTCCATTTCTGTAATCTTGTTACAATTACCCTGTACATATTTGTCCTAAAATAGACAAGAAGACTAATTCCTATTCAAATTACCTGACTTATTTATATCTCACTTGTCTTTGTATAGCGGATCCACTTTGCTTATCTATCAGTTTTCTCTCTTTTTCTTTATTTATTTTAGTTATTATAAAAACATGATTTTAAAAAGAACATACCAAGCACAAAGCTAGAAATCAAATTTAAAATGTTTTCTGGACAGGGAGTAAGAATCAATATAAAACAGCAGAGAATTCATAGCATGGTGACAAGTGTATTATGAACATCATTGTTTCTCTACAGCCTGAAATTATCCAACAAAAGAGAACTAACTTCTGCACTGGTAGCATCAATTTAGAGTCCACTGGAAAAATTTAAATGATCTTTTAGGGATTTGAGACATGCATTCATTTTCACTGCTTTCATGACCGTTTATATTTTATTTTATTGTAACTTTGTTTGCTTCTTTTATTTATACATTCCAATTACAACTGGTACACTTTATACATACAATTTCTTCCCTTTCAAATGGTAATACAATAAAATGCTTAATTGTTTTGTTTATAGAAAACTTTCAACCATAAGCTATGTAATGAAAATGAATGGAGTGCAGTAAGTGCATCTTAACTGATAAATTATTGGAATAGATACACAAAAAACAAAGTTTACCTTTTTAGGCATCTGTCTTATATAAGCATGACTTATTTCAATTCCTCTGCTTATGGTTTTAATCTCAATATTCTGTGAGAGACTTTAAAATCACAGCACTAAGTTTGCTTCATCACCATTTCCCAGAAATAATATATAATCTAGAATACAAGGAGTTTATAATTTTTATAAACATTTCTAACAGTCCATGTTCAGTCTTAAGGCAAGCATCCAGACAGATCAGGTTGTGGTTTATTTTATGAGAGTTATTAGCTTCTTGATCATGCAACCAATGCCTTCATAAATTTTATAAAATTCACCATCATACATAAATGCTGGAGTTGAAAGAATCTGGTTATTCTCGTCATAAACGAATTCATTAACATCCTGTAAATCACAAAAATGTACGCCAAGCATTAATTTAAAAAGAAACAGTTTAAACTACTGAAGCCATCCACACAAAAATGGTTTAATCCTCACAAAGATAAATTTTCTTTTACTGCTGACATCTGTCACTAATAACAGAAACCAAGAAATTATAAATTGTGTTCGCTTTAAAAAAATTGAAGTGCATGCATATTTTGCTTAAAAACTCTGACAAGTTTGCTTAAATAATTTTTGCAGAGGTAAGTTCAAATATTAACAGATTTTAAAAATGAAGGATTAAACCACTTCCTTAGATTAATAACAATAAATTGTGGACTTGCTTCTTAAACCTAAGTATAATTTTTTGTGTTTCTGTGATGCCAATACCAATAAATAGCAAATATCATGTCTATCATTACTATTTTTGGTGTTACTTAAATGACTTACACATTACGTGTTTCTCAAAATCAAAATATGACATTAAAACCCAGGCCAGGTTTGCACTTGGGTGAGTCAAGCTATGGCACTAAGCCAGGCATCATCCACAGCGATTTCTTTTACCATCAAATGGGAATTTTATTTTTGTTTTTATGAAGATCCATAATTAATGATTAAAAGAGGGCCTCTGGAGTGGCCTAACAGCCTGCAAGCCCTTAAAGCTGGTCCTTGAGAGGATACAGGATGCGTTGGCAGGTGGTGAATAGCCGGGACCTGACCAGCGGTGTTGGTTAAACTACCGACACGCTTGTCTCTGAATAACAAATAAGAGACCGTGAACCAACTCCCCAACCCTGAGGTGTTATGTGATCTGTGCCAATGGGGTGCATGGGAAGATGTTTCGCTACCGGGGACTCCAAGATATCTGACGACCTTTCAGAGTATGCGGAGCTCTGTCTGAGCAGACCTGAGTTATCCCTAGCAAATCATAGGAACTGTAGTTGATCCAAGTTCCATTACACTGGAGAGCTCCTTATTAGGAGACCCTGAGAGCACTAATATCAAAGTTGAGGCAGCTGGGCCCTCGAAAGAGGATCTTGCTACCGAGACTAAGGTAAAGGATACAGGAATTGCTACTCCCAGAGATGTGGAGAAGCAACCTTGTACCTAAAACTGGATGCCCCGTTTAGGACACCAAATTAATTACAACTATAAGCATGGACACTGCAGCCCCTGGAGGGAACCTGATCCCATGAGTCATATATCCCGAAAGAGGACCTGGGGAACTTAGGAGAACCGGACAGGGCAAGCCATGACGATTTCGTTCCTTCAGGCTAACCTGCAACACAGTATTACTGCCTTGTAAGTTCTCTTGAGTAACGTAATGAAGTATGAAATAGATGTCGCCATGATACAAGAACCCTGGCTTCGACAGGGCCATATCATCAAACTAAATACAAAAGGTTTTACTACCTTGAGTGCTTCGTCTGAAGTAAAACCTAGAGCATGTATCTTCACTGGACTCAGTAATACCTGAGCCCTGCCAGGATTTCTTACTAAAGACCTGGCAGCAGTCCTACTGAGGAATGAGGAGGGCGGAATGCCACATCAGGTGGTAGTCTGCTTGGCCTATTTCCCCTATGATTCCGAGGAGCCGCCACCTCTTCAGGGGCTCAAAGATCTTGTGATTTATTGCAAGGATAGAAACCTCAACCTGTTGATTGGCTGTGACTCCATAGTGTTTGGGGTAGAACGGACATCAATGGTAGAGGAGAGAAGTTGCCCGAGTATCTGAGTTCTACTGATCTCGAGATTGCGAACCAAGGGGATGTTCCGACCTTTTGTTAATTATCAAAGGGAGGAGGTTCTAGACTTGTCACTAGTATCCTTTGGGATACTAGAAAAGATTAAGGACTGGAGGGTATGTTTGGAAGCTTCCATATCCAACCATAGACATTACTCTTCAGTCTGAAGGGAAAAGGAAAGGACCACCTGTACAGAAACCCTAGGAGGACCAATTGAGACTCCTTTAGAAGGGACCTGGAAGGCAGGCTGAGGAATGGACTCAGATCAAGCTAAGAAATACAGAGGACCTGGAGAGGCACATGGGGTTCTTCACGAACACTCTAGTGTCCTCTATGAAAGAAACTGTCCCCTGATAAACGAGGTTCAGGCTAAAAATAAACTCAGATGGAATTTCTTTTTTAAGGTTCATTAGGAAAAAGACACGAAGGCTATAGAATGCGTATTGGGGCAACAAGTGTCAGGCAACTTGGAACTCCTACAAGGAGTCCCAAAGAATTTATAAAAAAGAAATAAGGAAGGCCTCAGAGGAATCTTGGAGGCTCTTTTGTGATGATGTACAGAAGCAGTTGAGCACCACTTACCTACAGAAACTGCTGGTCTCCGGAGCTAGAGCCAGGCTGGCCTTAATAGAGGATCCCTCCAGTGCTATGAACAGTCAGAGGGGGAGACTTTGAGGCTATTACTTGAGACCTACTTCCTGGAGGCTTTCATTATAAATCAAGAACCAAACTCAGGTAGGGCACGCCAGCCTTCATGAGCATACTGAGTAGTGATCACTCAGATTGTTACTTTTAAAAAACTTAAATAGGCCATTTACACTTTTGAGTCCTATAAAAGCGCAGGTGTGAATGGGGTCTTCCCAGCTCACCTTCAGGAAGGCTGGGAGATTATTTCATCCCACTTGGTGAAAGTACCCAGGACCTGTCTGGCTATGAGGCATGTTTTCGCCTCTGGAGGCAAGCCAAAGTGGTGTTTATACCCAAGCTGGGTAAGCAATCCTAAGGTCTAGGGATTTTTGTCCTGTCAGTCTAACATCCTTTGTTAAAGGCTCTGGAAAGACTGGTAGATAGATTTCTGAGGGATAGGGGACTGGTAGACAGACCTATCCACAGATACAGCGCTCCATCAGCTTGTGGTGGGGCTGTAGAGGGAGAACTCGCCATGGCAGTTTTCTTCCTGGACATTGAAGGTGCCTTTAATAATGAGTTCAGGCATCATTTGGAAATGTCTGGGGAGAAGGGGAGTCCGTCCGGTTGTAACGAACTGGATTATGACCTCCTTGGAAGGCTGGCAGGCTGTGGGAAGTGTGTTCATGAGGGCAACAATGCCCCAAGGCTGCCCACAAACGGGAGTTTTTCACCTACCCTGTAGTAGATGTGGTGCTGGACAGACTTAACAGAGGAGGAATTCAGACTCAAGGTTATGCTAATGACATATGCCTTGTAGCAGGTGGAAAATTTCTGAGTACTGTTTCGGAGCTCTAATAGGGCTCCCTACAGGCTCTAGAGGAATGGTGTAGAGAAATGACTTATCCATTAACCTAGATAATGGATAGATAATAACCAAGACCCTAATGAGGAGGCTGCCAGGTTTGGTAGAGAGCCCTACCTGTTTAGGAAGAAGTTGAAGCTTTCTGGAGCAGTGAAGTATCTAAGAGTTATTCTGGATACTGGGCTGAGTTGGAAAAAGCATGTTGAATAAAAAGTTAAGAAGGCCTACAATGCTTTATGGGCCTGTCGAAGATCTAAGGACTGACACCCAAGGTGATCAAATGGATATATAACTCAGTTAAAACACCGTCAGTAACTTATGCAACATTGGTTTAGTGGCATGCCTCTCAAGAGAAGGTAGTGGCTGCCGGGCTGGATTTGCTGCAAAGATTAGCATGTATGATGTAACAGAGGCGGTGAGGATGACTCCTCAGTCTGCCTTAGAGACTGACATTCCTCCTCTGTGCTTGTTTGTGGAAGATGTAGCCAGAATGAGTGTGGACTGGTGGAATGCCTCTGGACAGTAGGGGGGATGGTGTTTCAAGCACTCACTGATACTTTCTGGATTACAGGATTAGTGCCCTATAAACCAGATAATTGGGGATTTGATGGGGACTAGGTATAACCTAAGTCCATCCCATACTGTGGTAATACTTTCCAGGGAGGAGTGGACTCAGAGACTGGGTCTCTCCCGAAGGCACAGGGCAGGACGTGGTTCACAGATGGTTCCTGCCTCAGGAGCAGGACAGGGGCTGGTGCCTATGGCTCTAGAAGCAGGCTTATTATTTCCCTTGGGCAATTTGCCATGGTTTTCCAGGCTGAGGTCTATGAGATCTTAGCCTGTGCTATGCACACTATGCCATGTTGGACGAGTGGATATATACATCTGCTCAGATAGTATGGCAGCTTTAAAAGCCCTTAGGGCGGTTAAAACCACATCCAGACTGGTATGGCAATGCCAAAGGTTGTTGGATACTATGTACCAGCTGCCCGGTTACACTTCTTTGGGTTCCAGGCATGCTGGTAGGAAGGAAGAAAGGTAGGTAGGATCAATTGTTCCCTTTGGATCTTCCCATCAGATCACTCCCATACTCTGAACAACATACTGTCTTTGGTCTTCAATGAGTTCCACTGAGCCCAATAGGACTTATACACACTACTCCTGGGTGTGATGTCCTCCTAGCTCGGCCTAGTTCCTGCCTCCACCACTCTCAGGAGCAGTCCCAAGTCAGCTGGTCCCTCCTCAGGCTTGCACTGTCCCATACATCTGCAGGCACCGCTGAAATCACATACATAGCTGTGGCACGCTTCTTCTCCTCCACCCTAGTGCACTGGCCGCAATCTTCTGGGCAGGGTCTTCTTGACATGGCATCCGCAATGGAGTGGCTCTGATGTGAAGTTGTATTCCTGAAGCCTTTAGACCCAAAGGGCTGTCTGGCTCTCCAGGTTCTTAAAGCTCAGTAGCCAGATGAGGGCAGTCCTCAGGTGGAATGGCTGACCGTAGAGGTACTTATGGAAGTGTTCCAGCATCTTCACAAATGTCAGGAGCTCCCATCGAGTAACACAGTAGCTCTTTTCCTGTCTTGGAGAAAGTCTTGCTGTAGTACGTTATTACCCGCTGCTGCCAATCCTGAACCTGGGATAGCATGCCTCCAATGCCATTATTGCTGGTGTCTGTGTCCATGATAAAATCCCACCCAGTTGAGGGGATCCCAAAACAAGCACACTGCAGAGTGCTAACTCAAGTGCCTGGAATGCGTTCTCGGTCTCTTCTGTCCACATGTAAGGCTGGTGTAGTTCATCCGTTAGATGAGGCTTCATGATGGAGAAGCCTCTGACAAACCAGTGAGAGTAGCTGCATAGACCCAGAAAACTGCGCAATTCTCATTTATCTTTCAAGCAAGACCAATCTCTCACGGCCTGAGCCTTCTCCAGATCTGTGTCTACCACAGTTGATGAGACCATGTGGCCCAAGTATTTAACCGCCTTGCAGAAGAGTTGGCACTTCTTCGTGTTCTGTTTCAGGTTGGCTGCTTGCAATCTGTGACACCTTGGACAGGTACTCTAGATGATCTTTGAAAGTGCTGCCAATAAAGATGATGGTGTCCAAGTACAGCAGACAAGTGTCGTAAGTCAATCCCGTCATCAAGGATTCCATCAGGCGCTGGAAAGTGACTGGCGCATTGAGGAGGCCAAGGGCATAACTGTAAACTGCTAAAGCCCTTGGCCTGTCGAGAATGCAGTTTCTTCCTTATCTCTGGGATCCAGAGCCTCTTGCCAATATCCTGATTTCCGGTCAAGAACCACTGGGCACCAGCAAGTGTGACCATCAATTTGGGATAAGGAAAAACAGTCATTTCGGGTGACTGCATTCAACTCCCTATAGTCCATGCAGAAGCATGGCTTGCTGCTCTTCTTCTTCACCAAGACCACAGGGGAACACCAAGGGCTGTCAGACTCTGCGATGATGCCCCTAGATTTCATGTCCTCCAGCATGTCTCGTACCTCTTGGTGGTTGCTGCTCGTCTCTGGTGTCAAAATGGAGTACTTGGTCAGTAAGACCGTAATTGCCATCCCCTTGGCTGAAAGCAGACTCGTATTGACTAAGGAGGTGCCGGTCCTTCTTCAGTTGTGCTGCAGTCAGATGGTTGGCAGCGCTCTTCAACAAATCTTCCAGCTGGAGTCCTAGATCTTGGGACGGTGCTGGTACCTTGGGTCTGTTGCACTGCAACACTCATAGTTGGCTCGCATTCCCCCTAACTCTGTTCCAGCCTGTATGTCCTGATCAGTGTCCAATGGAATCAGCTGTCTCACTGGCACTTCCTTCCAGCAGGCAACAGTGCCCTTGTGACACATAATCCATCCAATGGTGTCTTCCAGTCCAAACCAGGTTCCTTGAACGCTGGCCCTCCAGACACACCTTGCTTCTTTGGGCACAACCACATCCTCCGGATCACCCTACAGATTCCCATGTGTTCGTTGGGGCTCTGGGGTGTCACTTTGTCTCGGCTGAATCTCAAGATCCTCCTGCCGATGTCAACCATTGCCTCATCGCTCTTGAGGGCTTTCAGTCCCAGTATCACATCTTCAGTCACCCCTGTGACAAACACCTAGAGCCTTATGATGCTCCGCCCTAGTGTCAATTCCAGAAGCGCTCTCTCTCCACAGGCAAAGTATCATCCGATGCCATATATCAGTTGGTAGGGCTGATTCGGTTTTCTCAATGGCAAGCCCTTCACCACATTAGGTCTGATTACAGTTACGGCTGCACCTGTGTTGACTAGAACCCAGCACAGTTTCCCTCATATCCAGCCATCCACGACAAGGTTGTCACTTATCCTTCTGCCCAAGGCACGCAGCATCACTCAAGTGGATGGTGAAGATGGCCCCAATATGACCCTCGCCATGCTGGTGCTTATTCGTTTCACGCCTGCTCATCGGCTTGGTGTAGACAGTCCTTTACTAGGTGTCCTGGCTGGCAACACCCCTAACACACACTGCTTGAAAATCTCCACTGACGTCCTTGGGTTGATCCTCTATCCCTACCTTACTGAATGCTCCTGGTCTTCATTGTAGGTGCCGCTGTTACCTTGCCCATCTCCATCCTTAACATGACCATTAGTGCCTCATGGATGGTCTTGTATTTGCCAAGCATCAATCGCTCTCGTATCTCAGCATTACTCACCCCATCAACAAAGCAGTAGGCAGCGTCCTTGGATATGAAACTGGGCGGGAGGTCCACAAAAGTTTTATTCACTAGCTGTTCAACTGCCAGGATGAACTCCTGCAATATCTCCCCTGGCTGTTGCAGCTTTGCCTTGAGTTGACTATTATAGGTTGAGGTCAAGCGATGGTTTCCGAACTGGTTTATGAGGGCCTCCCAGATGTCTCCAGACTTCGCTGACGTTGAAATCACATTCATTCAGAATTTTTGCTGCCCGTCCTGGGGGCTGGCTATTAGCTGTGTGGTTTCTTCCTCTGCTGACCATTGGTTGTGGGCAGCAACAACAGCAAATTGTCGGTGGAAGACTTAAAAAGTTGATGTGCCATTGTATATTAGTGTCTTAACGCGGTGGATGTCGTCTAGTGTCCTGATGTTTCGATCTTCAAGCCCTTTAGTATTCCACTAAGCAGTTTTTCCACCATGGCGTTCAGTTGTCGACTCTTCCTTCCAGAATGTTAAGCCATTCGCCAAAGTCCTCCATGGCGTCAATGTGTTCTCCAAGCTCTTTCAACTTTCTGCCGAGCTCTTCCATGCCTTTCTCCATGGCGGCCAGTTGTTCATTAATCTTGTGCAATAGCTCCAAGATGGAGCTTGGATATTTCTATCTTCATTTCTGCCTGCATCTTCTCCATTGCGGAATTTACTGTTGTTATTTCACTTCCCATTTTGTCCAACAATTTTTTCAACATTTTCTCCATCGCAGCTTTTATATCCCACTTCTGACACCATTGTAAAATAAGAACACCAGTTACTATACGAAAGCAAACTTCATTTAACACTAGTTACTCAGAGTAATACAAACGTTACACTTGAGCCACTTTGGCACGCATTCAGAATACAACACAACTACAACTGATCCGTAAAATCACAATTGAACTGCTGAATTGTATGACTCATAATTGAACTGTACTGTCCACTTGCACTCAACACTCGACTCAATTCAACACTGTCTGAATGCACTCTGACTTGTCTTGCCACCAGCAGTCTATCTAGGTCTCACATATAAAGGAACTCACGAGAATGAGAATCTTCCAAAACTGAGTTTTATTTATGGACGCTCTTTAACTGCTGTGGTCCTTAGTGTCCCATTCTATATTGGGCATGATAAACCAGTAATTTTGCTCAGAGAAGGGTCTTTATCAGGCTTGAGGTTCTTTTACGTGTGTAAATCTATGACACAGGGCCACCAGCTTTACTTCCCTTCTGAAGGATGCCATGCTAAAGATTTTTATGCCCAAAAAAATCCATCACCCTCCACCAGGTTTGAACCCGCAACCTCGGGAATTAGAGACTCGCATAGTAACCACTATGTCACAGAGGACGACTTACAATCTTCCGTAGAGGCCTAAAAGGAATCCTCTGAAGCCTGGAAGTTGCACACAATGGCTATTGTTCCAAGCACCCATTGCTCTAGAGAGGGACCAGCCATTACCATAACCTGCAGCAGGTACCCACACTGCCAGTCCGTAGGAATGCGTGCACAGTCACAGTATTTAAAACAGATAACAAAGAATATCTCGGAAATTATTAATGGCATAGAAAATTATATTTAGCATGAATTATGTTTTTAAAGAGATCTGCATTTTTTATTTAAAGAAAGATTTTATCTATCTCTTATGTGGTTTACCAACTATACAAAAGTCATTTAGAATAAAAAGGACTTCACAGGCTATTCTCAGAAAATTCAAGGTATGGGCAATTCCATGAGTAATGGACTGGCAAAACACATTTGTTTTCAATAAAACCAATGTTGTGACTTCTAATTTACTTTTTCAGATGTGTTTATACTATTTTAATTTTAGGAGTTTAAGCTTTGTTTTGATGTTTATTATTTAGAAATATCTCCCAAGAAAAGTTATTTCTTGCCTTTGGAATTCAGGAATGCCCTGACTTCATGTAAACCAGAGATTCTGGAATATACGTTCAGTCAATTAATGCTCTGAAATATAGGGAATGAGATTACTAGCTACCATCTTAATTTACTTGACTAATATCTGGAAATATTGCATATAAATCTCATTTTGTAATTTAAAATCTTTATTAATTAATTCAAATTAATTTAATTAACTTAAAGTTATGAAGTAGCGGATCAACAGACTGATTTTTTTCTTTTTGTATTGTAACAGAAATGTAATTTTAACAACTGATTATAATCCCAGTCTTGAGATATATTTACTGTTGGTTACACTATAAGATGATTACCAGGGTTAGGAAGTTCATGCATTTGCATATTTTTTTCAAAGCATGTTATTGATATTCTGATAAATTATTTTCAGGAACTATGAATTTTCTAGAGCTCTGAGTAACTTTTATTGGGCATATAATTGCATATTTATGCTATTTTAAGTAACAGCATGTTTATTTGGCATATTTTAGCACTTAAATGGGAAATAGTTTTTAAAATGAGTTATTTTGGTTAAATGGTCGACTTGTTTTTCTGTGAACTGATGCTAACAAAAGGATCCAGTTCCACCCTCTGTCAATGTCACTGAGGTAAGTGATTCATGATCACTGATCACATGAAGAGTGAGTGATGGCTTGCCTTTAAGATAGGGAAATTCCTGCTGTACTGGGGAATAGATTAAGCAATAAGGCAGTGTGTTGATCGAGCAGCCAGTTTGTTTGTGACAATTGACGAGGTGGTATGAATACATACAGTATTAAAAATGCTGAAGGTGAAACCAAGTAATGCGAGCAGACTTAAAGAGTTTACAAAGTGAATTTTCTAGTGATTTTATTAGTACAGATGGCAGTGTCTTATACTGTAAGGCATGTGAAAAAAATATTGGGAGTGAAAAATGGTTTCAGGTCATTCAACATATTGATACTGCAAAGCACACGGAAATGATTGTGGAAAAAAGTGACAGAAGTGTCTAACGTCTACTAGTCGAGTGTATGGGAAGTAGAGTTACACAGTTTTCATATGACCTTTGTAAAGCATTCCTAGCAGCTGACATACCTTTATGGAAAATAAATAACCCAATTTTGCGTAATTTTTTTTTAGAAAAGTACACCAAGCAACACGTGCCTGACCAAAGTACCTTATGTAAAACATACATCCCTCGTTACAACAATGTAATGTCTACCTTGCAAACTAAGTTAGCAAATGAGTTTCTCTGGATCTCAATAGCTGAAACAAGTGATGTAGAAGGATGTTTCATTGCAAATGTAATAGTGGGTGTTCTGAATCAGCAGAAGTTACTAACAGTATATCAGTGAGTCAACTTGTGATTCACTCTAAGAAATTAATATGGCCTGGTAATATAAAATATGACAATGTACTTTTATTTTTAACTGATGCAGCAAGCTATATGATCAAAGCAGGGAGCGAGCATTCATTTAACTTGTCTTATTCGCGCCCTTCATCGCATTACAGAAACAATTGGGTTATGTTTTCCTAAAATAGATAAGCTAATCTCTAATGTGAAAAAAGTGTTTCTTAAATCTGCATCTAGGGTCCAGCTGTTCAAAAAGATGGCGCCTAATATTCCACTACCACCTGAACCTGTTGGGGGAGTTGGATAACAGCTGCATTGTATTATGCTAAAAACATTTAGCGTCAGTTAGAAGAATTATTAATTCATTAGAATCAGATGATGCTGATAGCATGGAATGTTCTCTCAGACGAAGAGCTTGAAGGAAATTTTGCCTTTATATTTACACATTTTTCCAATATGCTTGCAGCAATTAAATCCCTGGAAACAACAGGTCTTCCCTTAAATGAGTCATTAATTGTATTCGATACTACAATTTCTGGTTTGGTGTCCATTCCGGGTAATATAGGGCAGAAAATAAAAGACAAAGTAAACTATGTTCTTTTAAGAAACCCAGAGTACTTGAGGACTTGTCTCTTTCTGTGGAAGAACTACCAACTCTTAGTATGCACCAATATCCTCATGTGACAATGAAACAAGTTTTTCAAGATACAAAAGACAAAGATATACCATGGAAAGTCTCTGTCATGCAGTAATGGTAAATTGTAATTCATCCCTCATTTTGGATGTGGAGTCATTTGTATCTACTTGTCAGCAATAAATGTGTGCACATTGATTTTAAATATAATAATTTTTAGGGCATATTTTGGTGCATATTTTGCACATTTTGAGAGCATATTTGCATGCATATTACAAGTGTTTTTAGAGCATGAACTTCCTAATGCTGATGATTACACTCCATGAGTTCTGAAGCGTTCAGTTATTTGTTTACACTTTAATGTTCAGACCTTCTTCTTAAGTTCACTGTACTGCTTCTTCACAGCAGGTACCTCTGGAATTGAAAAGGGTCCAGCTCCTACTACTTGTAATGGCCCAAAAAATATGAACTTCTCATTGATTTCTTCTCTTTGTTCCTTACTTGGCTACCAGCATATATCTCCTGATCTCAAGAAATTTTACGGTTACTTGTTTCTGATGCACTTTCAGTACTCTCCCAATATAGAAGGCAGTAGAGCTTCAACATGATGTGTTCTCTGTGCAATAGGTATAGGATTTATGCCTACCCATCAACGTTCAAGTTCAGGCTGCTCTGCTAATATTACAGCAATAGGAACAAATTTCATATTTATCTTCTTCGCCTTTTCTTTGACTACACTGATGAAGTCTTCAGCATTCCAGATCCTCTTCTTCTTTGACAAAACTGCTGTCCTAGCCAATCATTTCACTTCACAATCTATACAGCAGGTGTATGTGGCAAAGAAGCTCTATGCAATATTCTTATAGGTTTGCAGTAGATATTCTTGCTGCAGAGGGAGTACTTTTGCTTGAATTGACTTGCAGATGTGTCACAAAAAAAGTAAATTTTACTAATGCCAAGGTACTTCAGTTTTAAATCCTGAAGGAACTCTTGAGAGTTACATATGAACTGCAACTTTAACATAATTCACATTATCTGAAACTAAGGCATAACTTTCTACAATTTGAGAATTTTCATCCTTCAACAAACATACAACAGTGGATATTGTTACTTGGTTATTTACCCAGTGAGTAAACATTATTTCATCCTGTTCAAAACACCTGTAATTTTCTGCAAAATCAATTTGGTTAACCAATTCACCTTTATTTTAAGTTTCTTCTTGTGTTTTCAAAGGCTGAGTGCTATTATGTTTGATGAAACTATGTAGAAGGAAAGCTGGTAGTTTCTCTTTAAGTATATTAAAACAGTCTCTTACAGTTCCTTCAAATCCTTGAGCCTTGACTTCACGGTCAGACACCCATTGATTCCATCAGCAAAACTCATCCAAAATGGCCTCGTGCAATAACATGACAATTTTACTCAAGCCATTACAATTCAAACACTTCTGCATCATGCACAATTTGGATTGTTGGTTAAAAACCACCTGATTGATACATTCTTTGAATTTAGGTTCAACAAAGAGGTCTGCAATTTTCAAAGTTTGGTACAGTATCACATATATCATTAAGGCTTTAACATGCATAATACTTATGGAAATGATGAAATTCAATATGTAGAGGAATCCAGAAGTAATGAAAAGTTGATTTAGTAGATATTGCCTGGACAAAGTAATTTGGCACAAACGTCCATTCAAACTAATTGCCTTGTTTACATAGCAAAATCTGCCAACATTTTGAGGTAGGTTCGGCTAACGTTAAGAAATGCACGCTTGCTTCATTTACATGATTTGGTGTAACCACTGGTTGCTAGTTAACCAAGTTTATAAAAAAGAACTAAAGCTAACCTCCTGCGAATGAGAAACGTAAGCTTATATCATAAACATTGTTAAGGAACGCACGCAAACAAAGTCAGCATGCTTTGGGTGCTGCATTTTAAGCTACAATGTTGGCAACAGAAGAAAAGCTCTCATAGTGTCTTGGGTGGAATGCGTGTGCATGTGACACCAATGGCGAACATTTTTTACGTTAGCAATCATATTTGTTTTAATTTTGTTCTGTTCCAATGTTTAAACTGTGCAAGCAAAAAACACATGTGTTTATTATGTTTATTCACTCATTCAAATTATTTCAGATGCATGAGTGTTATTAGTATAGCAATCGTGGGCCTACTGACAGATATTGTACAATATCCCAAAGTTTCAAGTAAAAAGAGCACATTTTCATGGATCTTGCAGATACAGACATTATGAGGAATATATCTCTGCAGGAGGACATTTACAGGTCGCAAGGAAGCAAATTTTGAA
This sequence comes from Deroplatys truncata, assembly GCA_030765065.1. NCBI lineage: Eukaryota > Metazoa > Arthropoda > Insecta > Mantodea > Mantidae > Deroplatys > Deroplatys truncata. Next base: position 216,955,357 of record CM060978.1, read on the forward strand.
AAGCTAATCTTAACACCTATACAGATTACAAGATCTTATGTGCCTCTTTAAGGGTTAAGAGTAAGTAACGTTTCTGTCGTTTCTTTTTTCCAGATGGAGTTTTCACAATAATTCCATCTTTCAGACCAGGTGGCTGCAAAGATGTGGAATCACTGATATAGGAATCTCTCACAGTAGATTCTACACTTATTGTCTCTATATCAGAGATTTGTGCAACTTTTTTCTTAGTGAAGGAAGAAGTAAATCCTCTTCTTTGGAAAATTCATTGATGATACATATTCTCTTTGTTGGAGAATTTAAGAGTGCAGTTTTAATCTTCTCTCTTGCTTTTCCATGGGATTGGCAAGATCTGACAGGTGAAGTAGTTGTTGAGCAGCCAGGGTCTATTTTGAACTTTTATCAGGTTGAGTCATGAACGGTTTCTTCACCCCCCTCCCCCCCTCTCTCTCTCCCCCTCTCCCTCCCCCTCTCTCTCCCTCTCGCGCTCTCTCCCTCTCCCTCTCGCGCTCTCTCCCTCTCCCTCTCTCTCCCTCTCCCTCTCGCGCTCTCTCCCTCTCTCCCTCTCCCTCTCGCGCTCTCTCCCTCTCCCTCTCGCGCTCTCTCCCTCTCCCTCTCGCGCTCTCTCCCTCTCTCTCTCGCGCTCTCTCTCTCGCGCTCTCTCTCTCATTTTATTTATAAATTTTATTTATAAACATGTCTCTGAGTTTAGCAGACTTACACAGATGAGACCTTGCTTCTTTCTTCCTCTACCTGTCCTTTTCTTTTACAACATTTACATCAAGTCTTTCTTTTAATCTCTCCCTATATTTCCTTTGTTTCTCTGCATTGCTCATTATGGGTTTACCCATGCTTTACTAATTAATTTCATTGACTATTGTATGTTTTAAAAACAAACATCTAAGTCTAATAGACTACTTAGGTAATTGTAATCAAAACAATGTTAAATCTTAATTCTTTGATGCATTTTCTTTATACAAGTATTTCAGTATACTTGATAAAACCAAAAACATGTCCTTATAAAGCTATCACAAAGAAGTAGATAGCACTCTGAACACTTCGACTTTAAGTCTATTGGCATAGAATAATTTTATGTTCAAAAGGAAGTTTCCATCTAAAAATTCAGCTGTTTTTCTTTCTTACTGGCCTTCATGATCCAAGAGACCTAGAGCAGGAAATTCAAACCATTTTGTCAAATACTTTTCTGCTCAAGTTTTTCCATAGCTCTACTCTCATGCTTTCTTCATACAATTAATGGCAGATGACAATAGAAGAAAGGAGTAGAAGAGTAATGCTTCTGATGATTATGATAGTCATAATATAACTAGGTATAATGGAAATTTACTTTCATAGACAAGTTCATTTGCTATTCCAGGCAAGTACACGGCCTAGGCATAATTCTCTGCTCAAAAGGTAACAGACCAAATTGATTAGTGTAAATAATAAAATAACTATGATTTTTTTTTAAACAATGATTACTTCATGGGCATGAAGGACTTGAACTATAGGAAGTATAACTATGCATTTCATTCATATGAGTATTAGGTATGTAAAGCAGACATTTTTTGTAATTGTAAGTAACAGACTAACATATTTTGGAGAAGTCTCAGAACTAGTATTTTTATTACATTTATAATAATATTTTTAGGAAAAGCTAAAACTAGTGCTAAAGAATGCAGCCTGAATTTGAAATTAACCCATTCTCATTCCAAAAACCAAAGAACAAAAGCTCTACTATGTTGGGAAGTCTTGTAAAACAATGTAACTTATTGGTGAATTTCTTTACATTTTCCTTTAAGGCAATTTTTAGAAAGTAAACATTTTTGGGAGAAAGTACAAAGTGCACATTCTGAATGAGCTGGTTTTGCTGTTTAATTTTATACAGTAGAATCTCGTTAGTACGTTTTTGAAGGGACCTAAGGATTTGGACGTCATAGGCGGGAAAACGTGTTAACGAAAATGCAAAATCTGCAATTTAAGAACATAGTTAATAGGTTTGTTCCAACACACGGTTCTGAACGGGTTCCGAACTAATTCCAACACATGCTAATGCACATGCGCCAGTCCGGTACGCTCACAGAACTAATTTGGAATTTTGTGTGGTTGGAACACTACTTGAACCGTTCACGTTCTGTCACGGCCTTCTTCATTGCACGGTCAATCAGAAGACGATCAAATATCTACGTTTACAGCGTTGATGAATGAAATCAAACTCAGCGTTTCTTTCATACTGATTCCAGTCCTAATATTCGAGCAAAAATAAATCGCGTTCGTTTATCGGCTTAAAGCTATTGATACTGAGTTATTGCGAATAACAATTGTAATTTATAGATATTATATTTAAACCAGAACCCGGAAAAAGAAATTTAACACAATTCCAATTTAACATTAGGTTTCCTGCTACAGAAGCTTCTAAACACAATGTTTAATTTAAAACTCCAATACTCTGAGACAATGACACCCCACATAAATTCTATTCCGAACATAATGCAAATAATACAAAACTACATGGTACCAATGTATGCTTATGATCAGGGTTAGGATTTTTAGTTGCAAATTTCAGATGAAAAAAGGAAGGAAAAGGTGCTCAAATAAGGTGAAAAAGGCACAATAAGGTGCTGGTTTATTTAAGGGGATGCACAACTGAAATTGCTATTTTCTAAACTATCCATTCAATTGGGCTGAAATTTTTATTTCTTTATATATAATTGTTTTGTGAATTATAGCCCAGTCTTAATAATTCTCGGAACTGCGCGGTTGAGGTTATTGTCGTCTCTGCCTGCCCAGGCTTCGTCTCCACGTAAACAGATGACGTCTCTCACAGCAACAAACTCACATTCACGAACAGCAGGCTACTGATTCTGGTGGGATAGAATCACTCATTGTCAATTGCATTATTGCGGGCTACTTTATAGCAGTAAAGTGAGAGAAAGAGGTTTTCGTCGAACACACAATTATTTTCCATTGTTGCGGGTGTGCTTTCAATTCCTGCGCGGCGTTTACTGAAAGAGGTAGACTTACTATTCGCACGTACACAGCAAGCTGAGGAGACGTTAATTGAAAGTTAAAGAATAAATTGGAATGAAACTTAAAAGAAAAAAGGGGATTATGGGCATGGTTGGGGGGAAATGGTATAAAGGTGCCAAAAAGGGGTAAAGGTCCCAAAATAACGGAATAATGTTTAAATGGAAATAATCCTCTTCTTCGGAAGTCGATGCATCATTAAAAAGATGACTGTCACCTTCTAAATCACTCATTATTGTTATCTTTGAACGCTGTTTTGCTCCCTGGCTTTGTTAGACGTTTGTTCTTTTCCTCAAGTATGTCGCCATACTACTCAACAGCGAGCAACTGCTTACCAAACACCTTTGCTATTCCGTATTGAGAAATAAACACGAATGGAGGAATAAATTACATATTCAAATTTATTTTCTACTGTATACAGAGAGTATGTCGCTTTTTCAATACTCTCTGTCGGGTTTGTTCCAAGCGATTAGAATCGATTCTGAATTAACTGAGTATGCGCTGTAGACCATACAATCTGCGCATGTCTGGAATTTTCAGTTCCTATTCTTAATCACGAACCGATTTCACTCGTTCCGAACTAGTTCCGAAATACGTTGGAACAGCAAACTGGAAATTCAGAATTGGTTCTGAACTGATTCTCTGTCGTGTTGGAACGCCACTTAGCTACTGCACACACTCAGATAATTCGGAATCGATTCTGAATCGTGTGGGAACAAACCTATCGTTAACGTTTACCGCGTTTACCACGCCAAGGTAAAGCATTCTCTATGCCACCCACAGAAATCGTGTCACACAAATATTTAAATGCATGTATGTGATTGGCTGCCGATTTCCACCCCGTGACCAAGGATTGACCAAAGTAGCAAATGAGGACGTCAAACTATGAACGTGTTAAACGCCTACTCCCACTGTACCGATTAAGGATTGGCCAAAACAGCGAATGAGGACGTCAAACTTCAAACGTAGTAAGCGGGACCGGGAAAACGCACTAAGCAAACATTATTTATTATATTTGGTGATTTGGTACCGGGACTTTTATAATTCAACGTAATACACGGGAAAACGTGTTAATGAGGAACGTGCTAACGAGATTCCACTGTACATAATATTGTAGTTTTTACATTTTAAAAGTCATTAATTTGGTAGACATTTCAGTGGAATTGCCCATATACATTAAACACATGGTTATTTAATCAATTTTGATCATATTAGCTATTTTTTCAAAAAATTAAAAATACTTAAAAAATGTTCCTATTCTTTTTTCCCTCCCTCTCCCCTGTCTTTCTGGTGGATCTTTCCTTTGTGCATGTGTGTTTTTTTTCAGGGGACCTGAAAGCAGTAAAATTTGAATATTGAATTATTGGGTGTAATACAGTACTTCCTCCACATACTGTATGTTGTTGCTAGTCCTAGTAAAAAAAAAAAAAATTAGCTCATTTAGGGAGCTGGATTACAGTTATCCTACCTTCTCTTCCACTTTAGCCCCCATAGCTGTAGCAGCATCTATAGCTTGTGCATGAGGCCATTTTCCAGATCCATCATCTGCAACAGATCCATCTTTCTATGAAAAAGCTATAAATCAACAGTGAGCATCTCAACTCCTCTTAAACAAACAAGTAAACAACTTTTTATATTCCATTAATTTCCTTATAAAAATGAACATTTCAATATGTAGCATATTGTAACCAAGTCACATACAATCCACTCACAAGGAGTTACCGATACAGAATGTCACAGATTTGCTTGGGAAATTAAACAAATTGGATATTTATTTAAAGGTGAGTCGGAATTGTTACACTAACATCACTTAAGTTTACTCTTGAGTAAACTTAAGTGATGTTAGTGTAACAATTCCGACTCACCTTTAAATAAATTCAATACACATCACTGTTTCTAGCTTCTTTTCATTACAATATCAACGTAAATTGGATATATTTCAGTTCTTAAGATTTATTTATCAATAGCACGAAAACTGCAAATTTTATTTTTCTTCTTCCCCTCTTCAGTGTGAAAAACTTGAAAATGAAAAGTGCATTCTTGCAGAATAATTTTGTGGAAAGAAAAAAAGAATCAGCTAAATGAACGCTGTTTCAGCAGTGGATAACTGCAGAATTTAGTTTGACTAAATATTTGAAAAGCATTAATAAAAAAAAGGTATATATTATATTCACATGATTTTCTCTACCCTCTACTGCTTATTAGTGGGTATGCAAATTATACTTATGTAAAATTCTTAAAATTATTAAGATTCGAAGCACTATTGAAAGTGAAGCAATATACATATTAAAATATATAAAGAGTCACATACTAAAACAGTCACCAAACAGTTGAAGATGGAGATGAATGTCTCTGAAAAATATTTCCTGATATTAAACATCTGACATAAGTGAAGTATGTTTTAGTATGTAACTCTTTATATATTTTAATATTCTTATGTAAGTTTATTATCCTATTTACTTAATTTTAATTGAGATAAATCTTTCCAGAAACAGCTGCATTACACGTTTCCTTATAGATACAAAGAGAATAGCAATAGTCAAATACTTTAGAACTGAATGCTAAATGCTGGCCTTAAAATTCCATACTCTTACCACGACATTACAAGAAACTATTGAAAATGGACAGGACTTTAACAGAATGGCTGTGTAATGAACAATTTGAACCATTAATAATGGATATCCCAGAAATGGTTGATGTCACAAAAAGTTGTTTGAAATAAATTGTGTGTTTTAAAGAGATACACATTTTATGTGTAGTACGTTTACATCTATTGCTTAATGTTTACCAGTTGATGCCACAAAAAGTTATTTGATAAATTGTGTGTTCTAGAGAGATCTACATTTTATGTGTAGTATGTTTTCATCTATTGCTTAATGTTTACCAATTATTCAAGGTTATACAAAATGTCTTCAGAATGAAATGGACTCCACAGGTTGTTTTCAGAAAATTCAAGATATACATTTTGGCAAGTGAGTATGTTTAATATGTAGTATTTTTAATCAAAATTGCTAGAGCCATCTTTTCTTTTTTCTTTTTTTTTTTTTTAAAGAAAATCAAACATGGATAGGGGGATTATCTTGAAAATGTTGTCTCGCATTTCTGGAAGAAACTGAATATAAATGCCAAGTTTTATATTTATCTGACTTGTTCATTTTTGAGTTAAGCTTATTTTCTGCACACGAGCACACATACACACATCTTTTTTCTAAAAATCCCAGTATCAAATTTTTGGGTGGAATGCAATACCTTCTCCAACTACTATGTACATGGTAGAGAAAGTAAACAAACAAAAAAAGATAAATAAATAATAACCAACAGAAAACAAAAAAATCTGATGTGTTACACTCACATGACTTTCTCTACTCTTGTAAATCTATTTTTACAAACGCCTATTCTCCATATGCTTCATATTAATCGAGATATCGAGATGTCAATCTTATTGGTAATTTTCTTGTAGATGCAAGGGGAATATGGTAGCTTTTAAGTGATAGTCAAATATTTTAACGCTGGTTGCTATGTGGCGCATTCCATTCTCTTTGCATGTCCAGGACAAAAAAAATGAATAACGAATTTGAGAAAAAGTATAAGTATTGGAAAATTTAAGGGAATAACAAGCAATATCTCGCAAACGGTTCACTCAATAAAAGAAATGTATATGACATAAATTGTGTATGTTAACGCGATCTACATTTTTCGTGTAGTAAAATTTTGTCTATCTCTTATGGTTTACCAGTTATGAAAAAGTCGTTGATAATGAAGAATACTTTTGGAGACATTCCCAGAAAATTCGAGATATACATTTTATTTGTCATGACAATATCTTAAACATATGATATTTTAATCAAAATCGTTAGAGCCGTTTTTGAGAAAATTAAAATTTTCGAAAAATGTTCCATGTAAAGGGTAGTCTGGGGTGGGGGGATTTTCTTGAAAACCTTCGTGTCGCATCTCTGAAAGATACTGAACCTAAATACCAAGTTTGATGTTTATCCGACTCTTCGTTTTTGAGTTATGCTGTTCACAGACACACAGACAGACACACACACGGACATGTTTCCAAAAATGCTTTTTTTGGATTCAGCGAGTCTCAAAACATGTATTTCCGGTGAAATCTCAGTATCGAAATTTTGGGTGGAATACAATACTTCCCCTACTTAGTATACGTAGTAGAGAAAGTAAAAAAACAAAGGGCTGTGTTAAAAATCTTATGTTTTCTTTCTTAGAAGCAGAACTTTCCAAATAATTCTGATAGTTTGGCTGATGGTTTCAATGTTCTTTACAATTTAATATTCTTTTATTTTTACTTAGATTAAATATTCTTATTTCTAAGCAATGTCCACATTTTTACTTCTATCCATAATCTGGGAAGCAATAATCCCAATGGTTTCCAATTATTTGGACATTAATTCCTAGTATTACAGAATTATAAAATTGTGCTAATAGAATTTACTCTGTTAAATTTACAAAATACTGGATATTATAACAGAAATCTACAAAGTGTGTGCATTTAATAGTACCACAATATTATTGTGCATATATAAGCATATGCATAGACGCATGCACATTTTGTGCACACAGATATCGGTCCTGTAATATTACACATTAAGTGGGCAATAGTTTAATTGCCATTCTTCTATGATATTAACCATATATAATCACAATTTAGTATATTAATAAACACATACAAGGAAACACATATTCTATGTTTACAAATTTTGATGTACTAAAGATATACATCAGTACATTTTATATAATTTATACAAAGTTCTTTGTTTTGCATGCAGTATATACTTCATGAACTGAATTTGCATTTATGGAAAATGTTCCTACTTTGTGTCATTATACCTTTAAATTGTTGAAATATGGGAGCAGAAATTATTGCAATATACATTTAAAATAATCTATAGCACACTTAAGAATGTATCTCAACGAATTTACAAGATGAATCTCACAGTAAGTATTGAAACTCATAAGTGATATATAGATATTGCAACAGAGATATTGTATTCAAGAAAGGTTCTATTGCCACAGTTACAAAACTAGCACAAAAACTGTTTTCCTCCCATCATAATGAGGCTCACAAAAAAATTCATCTACTTTTTTATATTTTTTTCATTTTTGTTTCCTTCTCTATTGCTTTTACTTTCTCTTCTACGCATAGTAAGTATGGGGAAGTATTGTATTTCACCCAAAAATTCAATGTTGAGATTTCACCGGAAATATATGTTTCAAGGCACCCTGAATAAAAAACAAAACATTTTTACAAAAAGGTCTGTGTGTGTCTATGAACAGCATAACTCAAAAACTAAAAGTCGGATAAATATTAAACTTGGTATTTACATTTAGTATGTCCCAAGGGTGCGACACGAAGATTTTCAAGAAAATTGCACAACCCCAACTAACCTTTACATGGAACATTTTTCAAAAATGTTTATTTTCTAAAAGTTGGCTGTAATGATTTTGATTAAAATACCATATATATTAAAGATATTTACATCACAAATAAAATTTTGAATATTCTTGGGAGTAGTTTTTGAACTCCTCTTTATTTGGAAGGAATTTTATATAGTCTTATACAACTGGTAAATGTTAAACATCGACGAAAACGTACTGCACAAAAAATGTAGATCTCTTTAAAACATACAATTTATTTCAAATAAGCTTTTTTGTGGCATAAGCCGTTTCTGAGATATCTATTATTAAAGATTTGAATTGTTCACTTCTTGGTCATTCTCTTAAAGTCCTTTCAAGATTCAGTTTTACTCACGATTGCATGGAAACAGATGGAATTTTAAGGTGAGCGTAGTATAGTGTCCCAGCTTTAAATCTTTGACTATCGCTGTTCTCTTTGTATCTATAACGAAATGTGTAATATAGTTATTTCTACAAAGGTTTATTTGCATTAAAACATAGATATAAAAATAACCTTTAGTAAGAATAGTTTGTATACTCACTAATAAACAATAGAGGGTAGAGAAAGTCATGTGAATGTAAACATCAGATTTTTATGAAATATATTGTTAAGCAAAATATAAAAGTACAAACCTTTCTTTCCCAGAGTAATTGTAACATTTCCAAACACCTTTGCTGCCAAAATTGGTGATATACATATTAACCCTATTGGCTTATTGGCACAATGGAAATCCTTCAGTACCTTTTGTACTTGCGCAGTAACACAGCAATCTGGACCATTCACAGCAAAATCACTCCTAAAATTAAAAAACAGAAAGCGGCATCCAGTGAGGTTATCAGGCAAAGAAACACAAACTACAGCACATTACCATCTTGTACTAAGAAAGAATTTAGAACAGAGCATTTAATATGTTAGATAATTCATTTTAGAATACAGACAGGAGAGTATTGTCATAAGATGGGCATTGACTCACTATTAATCTAAAGTCATGTGTACTGGGAACAGAAAGAAGGCAAGCAATTCAAAGAAGAGCTATACTTAGTACGTTTGTTTGTCAAAAACTTCATTTGTGTCATGTATTATTTTACATAAAATCATTTATTTAATCATATATCCACTATGGACTTAGGTTCAAATTTTGGTGGAGTCAAGTTGCATGGCCAAGACTTTTATTATAATATGTATAAAAACTAGCATTTTAAGTAACAGCCAGAAGCAAGTAGCATTCATCAAACAACGCTACAGACATGTACCATAAGTGGAATTAAATGTTCTTTCACACAAGTTGTGTGTTGGACAGGGTTGGAAAGGTAGAATCAGATGACTGAAAAGTTCAATGCCACAGCCGGGATTTGAACCACGGATCTCCCGGTGTCCGTCCAGTTGCTCTAACCACTAAGTTACCATGGCAACATGCCGACACGACATTAAATTCTCCAGTTGATTCGCATTTTTCCCGGTAAATTCCATTAATTGACCTAATAGTGGTTGCAACTAGAAAGCCCGGGACTTAAAGTACTTATAATGAATGTAAGTCGCCATTGGGGTATGACATCTCAATACAATTTGAGATCACCTTGTGGTTTACCGGGAAAAATGCGAATCAGCTGGAGAATTTAATGTCGTGTTGGCATGTTGCCATGGTAGCTCAGTGGTTAGAGCAACCGGACGGACACCGGGAGATCCGTGGTTCAAATCCCGGCTATGGCATTGAATTTTTCAGTCATCTGATTCTACCTTTCCATGTACCATAAGTATTTATCACTAATTTACTGTTATGAAAAATAACACATTTTCTCTCTCTCTTAATATCTAGACATACATAAAACACTAGTTGCCTTATCCGATGTGACTCAGGTAGCTTTTTATCTCAAATGACAATTTAATTAATGTAATTAAGCTGTCCTATTATTTATAAGGTTATTATACAATGATCTAGAAGATTTCTGTGGTGAATTGTCCTCTTTACTTCTTGTAATTGTAATTTCATACAGTCCTGACTATTCTTAATAATAGATGAAAACTACCCTGATACTTATACAAAAAGATGTGAAGCATCAATGGAACATCTCATTTATTTAGCCTTTCCCCAAACAGACGTCCAAGTTCTGGAAATGCTGCATAGCCTATAAGTACCCTTTGGTAGTGGAACAATCACCATTTGGAATGATGGTCAAACAATTTTTTAGATATTCACAGTAGGTAAAGTTTTAAAGCTTTACCGCTTTTGTTTGGTGCTATACTTATTTTATTACATAACAGCTGGATAGTTTTCACATAATATAGAAACCCGTAACATTTACCATGAAATAGAGCTGGTGGTAACTATGAAGATACCCTATTCCAAGGCCACCAAGTTAACACTTTGGAAGAGACATATAGCGTGCTGCCATTCTGTTGTTAATTATGAAATTTCGGTTGACTGAATTCTAACGTTAGCTGCACACAATTTTCTCTCTTTATGCAATTATTTAGCATACCCTGCTAATAAGCTTGAATGAATATAAATATGAATATAATGAAATGAATATAACTGTGTACATCAAATAACTATACAGAATAGATTTAAAACCCATTTCATAGATAAGATGATTGTAAAACATAACCAACAAAAAATATTGAAAGAAACAACTACTCTATTCACTATAAGAAATCTCCTAGTTATAGTAAATTTACCTTTCATCCTAAATTGTTTTATAAATTTGAAAAGACATTTAAAGAATTCAATATAAAGTTGGCACCACAAAATAGATATAATTTAAGAAATCTATTGCATCATTCTTTAAAAAATAGTTTACCTAAAAATAAGATGGCTGGAATATATAAAATGGAATGTTTAGTGTGTGATAAAATTTACATTGGAAAAACAAAATAGAGCCTGGAAATTAGAATGAAGGAACATTTAAGGAACATAACATTTAAACAAGTGGACAAATCTGCAGTTTCATCCCATTTTTGGAACTTCAACCATGAAATAAAACAGGAAATCACATTGCTCAAACACATCAAGACATCCTTCGCATTTGATACATGGGAAATATGTAATTACCAAGAATGAGCCATGTCTTATGAATTTTGATACCCTGCCAGTTGACGATATTGTTCAAGTAACCATAGGACACAGAGGGCAGCACAGGCACAATGACTTGGCCGAGAATTTTCCGGCTGCAAGCTCCAATCAAACTGATGAGGAGGAGCATACTTCTAGAAATGCGTTTTAACTATTTAACGTACATGGAGTTCATATGTTTTTAATTTGTGTTAATACTCATAGTGAAACAAGTTGTCTGTAGAGAAGGGAATACTATCAACATCTGAGAGTAAAACAGGAAAAAAGACTGGAAGCACTCATATTGCAAATGGTGTTAGAGTTTTACACTTCAGATGAGATAAGTAGAGTAGTGCCAGGAAAGAAGAATTTTGTTAGTACAATGGAGCACAGTATAAAAGCAAAAGTGACAATATCAAAGGCTCTCAGAAAAACCTATCAATATTTTAAAGACAATGGTTTTCCTAAATTTGTAACTAAGACCTAAGCAATGTATTTTATCTGGATCCTATGGAGCTCACATCATATGCATCATGTGCCTACCATGGAAATGTAAAACTTGATGAATGACGGTGCAAATATTCCAAAATTAAGGAACTAGTTTGATATTAAAGTTTATTTAATAATTATAAACAAGTGTTAACTCAAATGACTTGTAATCCATCTCAGCTGTTATTTTCAAGAATGCCCAATTTGTCCTGGAATCAATAACTTATTGCTTACCTATTAGAACAATGTGAAGCAGAAGAAATACACATTAGATATAAGCAGCGAGTTACTAAGGATGGAACAAATTTGGAAACTTAGGAATATCCAGTAGAAGAACATCTAAAGAAGCTATCAAATAAGCTAAAGAATTTAACACCTTATGTGTTTCTATTTCAGTAACAGTCTTTATTCTTGGCTAAACCTACAAAAACTTTGTAGAGGGAGATTGATTGCATTATTATTTGTGATTTTTCAGAACACTATGCTTTTGTGTGCAAGATGCAGCTCATCATACATTGGAACAACAATCAAGCCACAATATACCCATTTGTAGTGTATAACAAACAATGCAGTGAAATACGCCATATAAAATTTGTTGCAATTTCAGAGTGTCTGAAACACCACTCCAATGCAGTGCATGTTTTCCAGACAGAAGTGAAGAAACAAAACATTCAAATCTTAGATTATATATTACTTTTTTGATGAATCCCATGCTTGGTACAAGAATATAAAAAAAATGTCTAATCTGTGCTATCTTGAGTACCATTCAGCATCTGTAATGAGTGGCATCTCTTTGCGAGTCACACAGAAAAGGACTGTATGATATTCTTGGAGGTGCGACTAAAAGACTTGCAATAAGAGTCTGTCCACAGCTATCTCAATATCCAATTACAACTCCCAAGAAGCTGTTTATTTAGACTAAACAAAACATATTTCCAACATAATATTTATGTCTTACACAGGGCAACATCAGAGACACAGTGAATGTTTTTAGACAAGTAACAGTAATGTTAAAGTGATCTGTGGCACCGTAAAGCTATAATCATTTGAGCCTGAAGGAAAAACAGTATGCATTTAAATTGTAGTTATCTTGTGACATACACATATAGGATAAAACTGAAAGTTAAGTTCTTTCTTCTTGCATATACAACATTTAACAGCTTCCTGAGAATAAAATAGTGCAAATAAAGTAGCATGAACAATTAGCAAGGTAGTACATGAGTGACTGCTGCTGCAATGCATCTTTATAGAATAGAGGGGCCAAACTATGCACTGCTTGTAACTTATTATGTTTCAAATTAATTATTTGGGATCCAGTCTTAAATTTTTGCTCAAACACACAACAATCTTCACGGTATTTATCTGTATTCTTTTTTTTAGAAATTTTAAACAAAGGAGATAACAATGATATATACTTTCTAAATTTTAAGACCTTAAAAAATAATGTAAATTATTGTTTATGTCCAATATACCTGATAAATGTTAATGCAAGAATACCTTCTAAGCTTTACATAGAACTTTATAACAATTTCTTTTTATTTATCACTTGAGAGACACAATAGTTTAAAGGTAGAATAGTATGATATTTCTCACAAATTGTGCAACATTTTTTAATACAAGGATGTTGTGAAGGATATGAAGAAAATTAATTTTGTTTACTTATTCCTTGGCCTAACTTTCAAGTATATCGGTGTCATAAAGTAAAATTTTATAAAAAATTGTGCAATTTGACGTGGAATGACTCAAAAGAGAAAATTTGTGTGATTTCTAAGCATGGAATATCAAAATACTGTTTATTTATATCACATGTTTCATGTGTTAAAATTTGGCTTTTCTAAAAAAGTTTGTACATGCATAAAGCAATATTTTGATGCTATCTGTGCAGAATATATTTTTGTGTCTTTAGGTTGGTTATCACTGCTTGGCCCAGTTTATTTAACGACATGTCTATAAAAATCACCAAAACAGGTTACAGCTCAGAATACCTTTAACAATATCTTACACTTTCTGTGCTATAAGAAGAACCAAAGCATAATCTGTTAGTACCAAATATCCAGCTAATATGTAAAACTTCATAATATAATATATAACAATGCCTTCACACTTCTAATGCAAACTTCAGTTATTACAGTGTGTTCAGATTTTATCTTCATGCTCTGTTTTGCAATGCATTAAATAGATGCACTCAGAAAGAATGGAAGATAAAAATGTGTTTCTTTTTCCACCTGCTCTTACCAACACAATTATCATGTATTAGCTATCTTACCAGACACTGTATTGGTACATTCTATAAGTACAGGGTTGAAAATAAGGATGGGGTAATTTTTTAAAGTTGTAAGAGTCTGTAATTTGTACTTCTATCTAAAGCATAAGTGTCCAAAGTTTTGCCCAATTTAGTCAAATAATGACAATTTGTGCACAAAGAGTTGCAAAATGTATGGGTAGCTTTTTGAAGTTACGTTATATCCTATTGTTTTTGCCAAGTCCTATAGTCCAAGTGCACAAATTGGCTATAGTTTTATCAATAAGAGGTGAAAATAAAGTAAGGTTAGCTTTTAAAAGCTTTGAGTAATATAAATTTAAAATAAGGACAAGTTATTTGTGGACATTGTAACGTAACCATGATTTTTGCCAACTTCTATTATATAACTGTGCAATATTTTGACCATATAGTTTAAACAGTGCAGATTTCTACATAAGGGGTTGAAAATATGGTAAGGGTAGCTTTTTAGAGTTGTAAGGTAGCTTATAATTTTCACTAGGTCCTATAGTACATGCAAACAAAGTTTCATCTAGATAGGCCAAAGAATGTTGATTTATGTTAGGGGTTAAAAATAGGTATTGAATGTAAGGGTAGCTTATCATTTTTGTCAGTTTCTAGAATCCAAATGTACCCGGTATTGTCAAAATCATACCAAACATATTACTTGATAAAACTTTAGTGAAATATGAGGGAAATGTAGTGATATGATCAATATACAACCCTCCCTAAATCCCCATAAAATAACTCAATTTTAAAATACTTTAAGCCTTCCAATTTACCCCTTTGGGAATGAACTCATTTTAAAAAAAATGTCATATTTACAATAAAACGTCAAAAGTAGCCTCTAATATACATTATTCAATGTAACAGTACAGAAATTTGGTGACATGAATATGAAAAAGAAAGAAAAAAAAAAAAATCCTAACCCCCTATTTCAAATGTTTGGAAATATTATATATGTTTGTGACCATTTGGAAGAATACGGCTTTTTAATGGTGAAAGAATTATCAAAATCAGTTGAGTGGCTTTTAAGATATCACACATGCACACAAATTTCTCTCTTTACAATATTAGTATATAAAGGCAGTTATGATAATTGCTAATCATGTTTTAGAAGTGTAAAAGCAGATATTTCCCATTGGAGAACACTGCTGTGCCTTTCAAGGACACTTGGATGAGTCCTACAAAAAACAGTACTTTTGAATAGAAATGCTAGTGTAATTACATCAATCATTAACTACTCTTCAATTCTATGCATTAAATTATTGTTTAAAGCACAAACTAAAAGGAAATCTTACAAATTTTTTGCAGCTCCAAAGCCACCAGGAAACACAATTGCATCTGCTTTAGATGCTGAAAGCTCTGAAAGAGGGCTGATATTTCCACGAGCAATACGAGCAGACTCTATAAGAACATTCCTTTTACTTGCAGTTTCATCTGTAGCACCCTACAAATAATTTTATAATGAAAAGTATACAGAATAGTTTAAAGTGATATGAACACAGAGAAAATGTTAAAAACAAAATGTGCATTTCATTCCAATAAGTAAGCATACCTTGAGGTGATCTACAACATGCATCTGATTAGTGTCAGGTGCATAGCATTGCGGAGTTGCCCCTTCTCTTGTTAAATGGATGAGAACTGAAGATGCTTCATGAATTTCTGTACCATCACCTACGCCACACCCTGACAGTATCTGGTATAAAAAGGAATGCCAACATAGAACACGTTCATTATGAAAAGAATTTCTATGTTTCTTTTTCCACAAGAAAGAAAAATCTAGTATTTAACTCTCAGTTTCAATCTAACTGAAATGAAATGTATTTCCAAAAGCATTTAAACATTACTACATATAATAAAATAATATATAATATAACAAAAATAAGCTGTTATATATCACAATACTACACAGCTATAATTATGAACCATGTAACAAAAAACTACCAACCAGATTAACATAAAGTATTGTAACACTTATAGACCACGCATACTTAAATACAGTGGCGGAAGGTGCCCCATGATCATCATTTTAAACTATGAAAGAGCATAGTGTTTTTCTTGAGATAATTACTATTTTATTTTGCATAATACTGCAACAGAGCAAATTCAACGTCATTAATTTTGAAATCCCACCTGTGAACAATGTGTTAAAACTTTGTGCCCCAACACCAGATGGTAACAGGTTCAGAATCCGCAGGAAGAGGAAGAAGAGCATACTGAAGAAAGAGACCTTCAGTCACCCAGTCGCTGACAATGAGGACGAATGCCCTTAACAAATGTTTTCCATAAAGCTTCAACAATAAACAAATTGCAGGAGGGCTTTTCATTGATAAATAAAGCAAACTAAAACAAATCTTGGTGGCCATCTTATTGGTCCATTCTGAGTGATCCAGCTTTCTATACAAGTGTTACATAGATGACCACATACGGCTCTACTTATGTGTGCATGAAGCTTTGCTTTTTTTTGTACCATGCTGACAAGTACTTTTGGGTACTCCATTTTCTTGAAAGTCGGCGGAATAATTTAAAGGGAGATGCCAGTAGCCTATCCTTCACATTCTGTGTCATTTGTTTTCTACCTCCAGCATGTCTGTCCAGTAAAGCCCCTGTGTTTCAAGTTTCTTCGATAAAGCCAAATGGTGGACTTACTTGCTGGATATCAGTTGTCTCCAAATCTCTCTACAAACTGCTCGACATGCCTGTGCTGCATCTGTTTTACAAAATAATAAACACACATTCTTCTAGAGTATTCCAATTCATTTCAACTGCACTGTACTGAACTTATTGTCCTTCTATGAACTGAACTGTATTGAGTCTATTTTCTAATACACTTGAATTACAAATGCAGTATGTCCATGATTACACATACAATGCAATAATCACAACAATCACAAATAAGCCAGCAGACAAGTACATTGTTGCTATTCCAAGTTGCACAACACAACAGTGATCAATGTCCGGGTTTGGTAACAAGTGGGACACACTGTATTAAAACTATGCTTCTATTTTGTGCATAAACATCTCAGCCTAATTTACAGCAGATACCCAAGCTATATCCACATAGCAATTCAAGGAACTTTTGCTTTTAAACACAATGTCGATTTGTCTTTCAGTGTCTTCTATTGTATCCCTCAATTTTTCCAAATGTTTGTTAGAAAACGGTTTAGTTTATATACCATTATAAAAATGAATTCCACTATCATTTAGTTACTGGGAGTTAAGTTATTCTACATGCCTCATGATTCTACACAGACAAACACGTGTGTATGTATTGACCAGCTAACTGTAAGCTGCACATTTTATACATACACATAGCAATGTCAGGCAAAACAGCATAGATAGCAATGGCAAAATGATGAAATTTATTTCAGTACTAACTGAACTTAATAGGTATCATGTCTTTATCATAGCCAACACTTATGCACAATATGCCTTGAACATCTGTTCCAAGTGAAATCAAATCCATTGCCATTTGGAACTTGAATCCACACTCAAATTAAGTTGAAAGGATGTTGTCTATGAACTTGAATGTCACACATCTACATTTGAAATGTTTTACAAGGGGAACGGCACCACAGAGAATAGTGTTCAACCTTATCATTTTATTTTTCGTAGTTTCAGCTCTCATTTACAAGCTTCTATGTTTACATTCTATTACACCTATTATTTTTTCCACTAGCTTTTGTTTCCTATGCAAATTTTCTCTTTAGCATTATGTGATTTTTTTTAAAACATCCTTTAACCAGATAGGTCATATTGGACAATGAACGAATGAGTGAAATGATGCTCAAATGAGCCCTGGATCCAAAGACCTTAGTTACCCAACATTCATCTTTTCAGGATATGGGAAAACTCCAGAAAAAAAAACCTTATCCAGTAACTCACCCTAACCAAGATTCAAATTCAGGACCTCTTGAAAGTGTGACAGACTTGCTACCCCCATACCATGGTGGAGGGCCCTCTCGAAACTGTTTTTCACTTTGTAATTATAGATTTAAAAATTAGTTAATCCAGACTTAGGTGTATTTGTTGTTTTAATCAAGACAATTTAAAACAATGAATTTAAGATTTTGATTTTGTGCTGATTACTAATGAATGAATAAGCAAGCAGCATTATGTAAAATGTTATGATTAGTGTTATGAATACCTTTATAACATGAGCTGAAAAATTAAAAACTGAAGAAATTGCATCTGGTTTGACAGTGTAAGAGCATTTAAAATGAAGTTGTTATGAGAAATGAACCAAGAATCCGATAAAAGACTACACAACATGGCACAATTACAGCCAATTTTCCAAATATTTGCTGAGCCTTCTCTGCAAACATCGACAGTGTTCTACTTGGCCAGTAGCTTAACACTTTCTGAGGAAATTCAGCAGCATTAGTAAGCAGTGAACTTGGTTATAAAAGCAGAGTGAAACTTATAATTAGAGAACAGATTATTAGGTAAACATTTTTTCTCCTTGCAGTTACAGGCATGAAACAAAGTATAAACACTGAATATTATGTCATTAGCACAAATACAAAATATTATTTCACAAAAAAATATGTAATTAAGTATTTTTCATAATTTAATTATTAGTACATATTTTACCATTTTTTTTAGCAATAAACTATACTTTCCATTACTATGCTTTGTTTCCCCTTTTATTGTATGTGGCAAACATAACTTGATTTGTGTCAGAAAAGAAGCTGTGTAACCTCCTGCAATATTCTGTAACCTCAGATTAGATTACATGTCAACACACACTGGCATCAGTTTCGATTGCACTCTATTATAAACATATGTATATGGCAAACAAGTTTCACGTGTCAGAGTATTGCATCATACACTGTAAGCTAAATGGTATTCCGATTTTGATTTGTTACTGTTCTTGTTCCTTCAGTTGTGAAGTGCCTGGTAATGCCTAACATACATATTGAGTGATTGTTAATATGCATTGTCATTGTTCTCATCAAAATGCCAAAAGTAAAATGTAGTGAAACTTTTGGTTGCAGCAGTATGTTAAAGAATTCTCAAGTACATTCAGCACAGATAGAAAAATTATATATTGTCAGCCATGTGGAAAGTCTAAAAAAGTTGAGCTTCTTGTTGCCTTCGGCTCGCATTCAGGACCTTACAAGTATTGTGAATTTTATTCACATCTTTTGTTTTGGTGGATATTCCTCTATTTAAAGTGAACAATCCAGGAAGGCCACCAAGTAGATACTGAAAGTGTAAGTGCTAGTAATGTGTCTCTTATGGAATAAGCAAGTGACTTCATGTGACATAGAATTATTATTCTCCTAATACCGGGCAATACTCCATGACAATCACCACAAATTTCTAATGGAAAATTTAAAAAATACATGTGTTGTGCACTTTAATTCCAAAAAATTTTCTCTTTAACTCATTACTGGTGAGTTGTTAAAACACTGTTCTTTTATTACAACTTGTTTTATTATGGAAAATGAAAGAAAGTATTTGTTGTATTTTAATAAATATTTTTAACTTTTTGTTAAATATATTCTCAATTTAATGCATAAAAAAATTAATTTAACTTTTATAGCACCTAGAAATCTGTTCCCTATTTATAATTTAACAGCACATAAGTAGCAAAGTTATAAAACTTCTGTTAGTGTTAAAAGAATCTTCATTGCTATTGTCTGTTTATTGAAAAACAAATTTATTCTGCCTATGAGACAAAGATATGTCTTTCCCTTATGCTATAAATACTACATATGTGTGTATAAAGAAAGTCTTGATAGTAGAATTACAAAATACAGGCTTCAATTCTTACTGTAACAATTACAAGCACTAACCAAAATTTCAGTTTTTATAACAGTCTTAAATTTAATGTCAACAAATGCACAACTGTTCAACTCTATGCAAAATAAAAGAGAGAGAGAGGAAATTATACAAAGAGATACACATCAAAAGATATTTATTTTTTATTTTTCTTATTCATTTCAATTTCATTCGTGACAGTATTAAATGGATACCCTTTAAATCACACTCTTGTGTACCTACTAACTAGTAGAGCTAAAATCACTCGGCATATGAAATAAAATTTGGAATGGGAATTAAATGGTTTATTTAGTAAAAGATATAAAGGGTTAAATGTTTCATTTAGCCACAAGATTTATTAAGTTTAGCATATCACTGCATTTCATGTGCCAACTCTTCCCCTTGCCCCCCCCCAAATATATGCATATAAGGTGAATAAAAGCCAGAATCTATATACTCACCACTGCCACTTTCTTACTTTTGCACGACTCCGATGAGTAGAAAGCACTGCAAATGGCATTTGTTTTCAAATAATTCGAAGAATTAAGCAACAATGGACGTAGCATTTTAAATTTTATTAATCTGAAATTTAAAGAAACATTAAATGTCAGCTATGAAAAAGTACAGAATTTATTTGCTTAAATTCTATTAGTGTCACTGCTCTCGGCACTACTGTCTGGCATATGAAGGTAGTGAATCCTGTTCCTGGTTGGGGAAAAGCTTCTGTCCTGTGCTCAAGACTGGGTATATGTGATCCTCACTTCATTCCCATTTATCATAGCCCACCTCCATGGTATGGGGTAGCAAGTGTAATTTTCAACCCAGAGGACCTAAGTTTGAATCTAGGTGACTCGCTTAGATGCATTCCTCCTCCACACCAGGGTTTTTTCTCTTATTTGTAATATAAATGTCTGGTAGATCTCAGTTTAATATGCCCAGGGTTCATTTGAGCACCACTGTTGTTATTTGTTCACCATCCTTGCATATTGGAGTTTTAAAAGGATCATTACATACTTAAAAAGAAAAAAAAAAAATTATGATGTGTTATATTCACATGAATATCTCTACCCACTATTCATTTATTTTTATATACTATTCTTACACAACCTATGTAATCACATTAATCGAGATGTTTTCAGAAAGAGTTTCATTACACATTTCATTGTAGATGCAAGAGAGATATATAAACTGAAGCAACGTAGAATATTTAAAATTGAGTTGCTATGTACTGGCCCTAAAATTCCATACTGCTTTCATGATATTGCAAAAAACTGAATGATGAGATTTCAAAAACTCTTGTGTGTTGCATTCACATGACTTTGTCTACCCACTACTCTACAATTTATTCATACGAAAGCTTCTTCTTCCATCTATTTCTGTTAATCAGGTAAGCTTCCATTACACATTTCATTGTATATATAAGGAAGATACAGCAGCCTAAAGCAATAATCATTTTTTTAAAAAGCAGGTTGCTATGTGATGTCTGTGAAATTCCATATTCTTTGCATGACAATGAGAAAAAAAGAAAAGAAAAGAAAAGGAAAAAAAGAAGGAAAGGGAAAAAAAGAATATCGCTTAGCACTTGAAAACAAAGTACTCAAAAATCAGGCCAATAGGAAAGAATGTCTCGCTAATGGTTAACATATTAAAAATTTTATTTAATATAAAATTTTTAAGTTTAATGTCATATCAGACTATGAATGAATGAAATGGGTGAAATGACACAAACAAGCTCAGGGTCCCTAGAGCTTACAGTTATCAACATTCGTCTTCTCAGTAGGTGGAAAACATCTTATTCAAATAACTCACCCTATTCTAATTTCCAACTCGGAGGCTCTCGAATGTGAGGCAGGTACACTACCCCACATGGAAGTGGGCTCTATATTTTTTGTGAAGAAAGATTTTGTCTATCTCTTACATTTACCAGTAATGCAAGTCATTCAGAATAAAGAGGACTTCACAAGCTATTCACAGAAAACTCATCATGCACATTTCATTTGTCATGCAAATATCTTAAATAATAATTTTAATCAAAATCCTTTGAGCCATTTTTGAGAAATAAAAATATCAAAAAGTTCTCTATGTACAGGATAGTTTGGAGTGGGGGATTTTCTTGAAAACCCTCATGTCACATCCTTGGAAGATACTAAAGCGAAATACCATGTTTGGTATTTAATCAACTTTGTGTTTGAGTTATGCTAATCTGTCTGTCTTGTCAGTAAAATTTCAATATCAAATTTTTGAGTGGGATGCAATACTTCCTCTACTTAATATGGGTAAGCAGTTGAAAAAGCTATAAAGTGAGTACCAAAATAAATCTACATCAAGTTTGACACAAAAGCAAGTTCTTACAAGTCACTATGGACTCTCAGAAAATTTAAACCAAAAGCAGACGTCTCTGGTGCAAACAAAAGCTTACTTCTTGTTGTGAAAGGGAAAGTATAGATGGAGACAGTATTTACTATACTGGTGATGATCAGGCAGGGAAACTTGGTACCTGATGAAATAGATTAGTTGTTATATGACTCTAGGCAGAACCGTATTTAGAGGGGGGGGGGGTCCCTAGGGTTCAACCCCCCCCCCCCCGAAACTTCTGACAGTTTTGTTTAATTAAATTCATAGCAAACCAATATGGGAAACTGTCGTTAGATAACAGTAGGTCTATTGCTAGTAGCACATTTACAAGAAAAAGGGAAACTTAATATCGTCGCCTTACATAGGTAAGGTGACCTACATTCCGATTTTCGAAGCAGTTTCCATGTTTTGTGCTGTAAGGTAGAATATCCTCATTCTGGTGAGTTTCTCCAAGCAATTTTCTTATCCATGTAACGTCTATATACTACAGAGTAGGTACATGGTAAATGTGTGGGGTACTGTTAAGCTTAGATCTACTTGTGGAAAACCCTCCCCAAAATTTTTTTCCGGGTACGGGCATGACTCTAGGCACAGGTTTATTTACTGCATGTTAGTAGTCATAGTCAGCAGTGGAAAGGGAGAGAGAAGTGAACACTCCATCCCTTTTTTTTATACATGAAGCCATGACTTAAGTTACTGTACTTGCTTACTGCAGCAAAAAAGTAAACAGCTGTTGCATTCCTCTTAAGAACACCTGAGGCACATTAGTTCAACAGGACATGAATGTCTTATATTGTACAGTGCACAGAACAGGTTCACTAGCACACAGTTAACCTAAAAACAACTATCTCTCTCCCATCAGCTAAAAAGTTCCATTGCCTGGTGGTGATATTAACTATGCACGTCAATGAGAAAAAAAATACTAATGTGAAGTTTCTGACATTTTTGAGAGGCATGTCAGGCTACAGCAGAACAGGCGGGTGAGGAATATGAAACTACAGCTTGAATGTGCCTTGTTGGATGCCAAGAATGCTCAAATTGATAGGACAGATGTATCTCACAAAGGAAGGGAAGGTTATAATGAGGCAAAGCTATACCTTAATTCTGCAGGCAAAATAAGATTCTCACTTCTGATTGCTCATAGAAATATGAAGTTCCTAATGTAAGAGACAGACATCTTTTTTAAGACAAGAATCACACCCTATTCAATAAAATTAGAAGATGCATTAAAAACAGTAGCAGCAACATCTCTATAGGTTAGTTAACAAACACTGCATACATTTTTATGAGGTGAAATCAGACTGAAATATTCAATGCCACAGCCATGATTTAAACCGCCAATCTTTTACTTTCCGTGTGATTGCTCAAACCAACTGAGCTAATATGGCCACTTTTTTGAGAGGCAGAATCAGATTGAAAAATTCAATGTCATAGACTGAATTTGAACTATGGACCTTGCGCTTTCCATGCAATTGCTCTCAACAATTGAGCTACCATAGCAACTTTTTTGAGATAGAATCAGATGAAAAATTCAATGCCATAATCAGGATTTGAACCATGGACCTACCACTTTGCATGTGGTGCTCTATCCAATTGAACTGCCATGGCAACTTTTTTTGGGAGGTAGAATCACAGTGAAAAATTTGGTTACTATCCAATGAGTTAGCCAGGATTTTAATTTTTCAGTCTGATTCTTCCTTCAAAAAAACATTACCAGTGTAGCTCAGTTGGTTAGGGCAACCATATGGAAAGTGGAATATCCATGGTTCAAATCCTGGCTATGGCATTGAATTTTTCAGCCTGATTCTACCTCTCAAAAAAACCTTCAATAAACTATTGTATCTAGGGTACCAGTACTACTTGCAGAGTTTTGACAGTAGCCACTCTCTTCAGAACTGCAGGGGTACCAACATGACTAACCATCACCACTACGACTAACAGCACCATCCTTTCATGAATAACGAATACTCCTTGCGCCTCTTTAATCACCACAGCTGCCTTAATATTACTACTCCTTACACCTCTTGGGGGTGGGCCGTAATCTAATACTGTGATATTAAAATTTAGCCAGAGGTTAGGCCGACGCCTAGGTTAGTGTGCAAATATATGAACAGGATTATAGGGTCCTGTGATATACAAATTTAGCTAGAGGTTAGGCTACGATGCCTAATGTGTATATACGAATGGAATGACAGGGTCCTGTAGTATCCAAAATTAGCCCAACGTTAGGCTATGATGCCTAGGTTAGTGTGTATATGAACGGGATGACGGTCCTATGGCAACAAAATTTGCCTGGTTGGGCTAAGACACCTAGGTTAGTGTATGTGTATACGAACGGGATTCAAATAACCTTTCTCGTGAATTACACTTGAACCCCTATGCGGAAGAAAAAAAGACAATGTATCGTCCTCCGTGGTATAGAGGTACCATGCTAGCCTCTAGTTCCCGAGGTCGCGCGATCAAACCCAGCGGAGGGTGGTGGATTTTTTTCGGGCGTAAAAATCCTTAGAATGGCTTCCTTCGGAAGGGAAGTAAAGCCGGTGGTCCCATGTCGTAGATTTACGGCACTTAAAAGAACCTCAAGCCTGATAAAGATGGCTCTGAGCAAAATTTCCGGTCTGTCACGCCTAGTATAGAATGGGACGCTAAAAACCATAGCAGTCCAAGAGCGCCATAAATAAAACTGAATTTCAAGACCAACAAATGCGTTAAAACATCGCCAATCTAGTAGATTTGCCTCACTACGATAGGTTGGCAATTCCCTATGCGCATGTGTACTATCGACAAAATGGCAAAGTTTGTTGCCATTAGCCAAGAATTTTATTATAAACGAGAAGATCCTTAAAAGGGTGGGTGTGTCAGGCTCTGGAAGTGTCAACATCTACTACAAAACTCAATTCTATGGTAATCTTACCTATCTTACTAACCCGTACGCTTTTCCACTATTTAATGAGGCACTAGGCAATGATACAATAGATTTGCCATTGCATATACAGCTTGTTTGAAAGATCATTTTATTACCATTGACTGTACTAATTGTTCAAAAATTACAAGAAGGATAACAGATAAAATTTAGAATTAGATGTTCTTGGGGACAATGTCAACATTTAGCAATATTATATAAAATGCATTTATGCACAAACAAGAGTACAAACCTTGATAACTCGGAAACCCGATTTTGAAAGTAAAACACTTCAATTTTGCTAATTCCACTACCGAAACAGCTCCAAAAACAAAACACTAATAAACTTTTAAAATTTTAAAACAGGTTAACCAACATAAAAATATTTCCCCCTCAGTAATTATGGTACTGTAACAGTTACAAATATTTTGAAGAAAAATGGACAACACGTTTGATCTTTTACATATATCCTGTCTTGTCAATGGAGGTGCAATGCCATTCGTAAATTTCCATCTTTACTACGAACCTACTTAGCACGGCCAGTATATACAAGCTACACGTTGTAAACTTGGCAACGTAAGGTATAACAAAGGCCGTTTGATTTGTTTCGTTTTGAAGCAGAGTGATAAAATGTACCGCACAAGCTGGTTATTTTAAGTAAAAAGAAGTCACATGAGTGGATTCTTTATTCTGAAAGGTAGGACGGTAACATATTAGGGGTTATTCTGTAGAATAGCGGCCTGTCTTCTGCTAGCAGCGGCGTGGGCGTGGCTTAAGGGGCTCGAGCGTTGCCAATCATAGGAAATGAACGCACGGAATATAACAATATTGTAGCATTAATAGCCTTACATCAACATTAAATTAGGGGTAAATGAATGTTTGAAGGAAATATAACATTGTGGCATGAAATTAGTCTTGCACCAATGAATGGATATATGCAATTTTCCCATCGGAGTCATAGCATAGTTAAATGCATGTTGTTTTTACTTTCTCTACTACGTATAGTAAGTAGCGGAAGTATTGTAATCCACCCAAAAATTCCATACCGAGATTTCACCGAAAATACATGTTTTGAGGCCCCCTGAATCCAAAAACGTATTTTTGGAAACATGTCCGTGTGTGTGTGAATAGCAAACTCAGAAACGAACAGTCGGATAAACACCAAACTTGGTATTTAGGTACAGTATCTTCCAGAAATGCGACACGAAAGTTTACAAGAAAATCCACCCACCCCAGATTACCCTTTACATGGAACATTTTTCGAACATTTTAATTTTCTCAAAAACGGATCTAAGGATTTTGATTAAAATATCATATGCTTAAGATATTTTCATGACAAATGAAATGTATATCTCGAATTTTCTGGGAATGTCTCCATTGTGAGCGACTTTTGCATAACTGGTAAACCATAAGAGATAGACACAATTTTACTACACAAAAAATGTAGATCGCGTTAAAATACACAATTTATGTCATATACATTTTTGTTGAGTGAACCATTTTCGAGATATTGCTTTTTATTCCCTTAAATTTTCTTATAAAAAAATCGTCTTTTTATTCCGGGAAACTAAAAATCGTATATAGGCGCAGTAGGATTTTAATATCGACTTTTGGTTATTTGATGCTATTAAAAGCTTTAGGAAATTAGACAGAATGGCCACTAAGGCAAAAGTTATTTTAAATACCTAGAAGGAAAGGAAGCAAAAAGATCATAAAGACCAAACAGGAGGTTCGGATTAAGGAACTTTTTCGTTGTCATATTGCATCAAAGCCTAGTTATTGTACAAAGTGAACCAGATATTGATGAAACTGAATATTTAAACTCTGAGACTCGGCTAAAATAGCATTCTGTAAAAGAAGAACAAAATCCTCTGAGGCTCCATCATGTGTTGGAAACCCAATTTTGTGTTTTGTTGCAACGTTTATTAATCAATTTCTAGTAAACACGTGTTATAACTAAACCATAATCTCAAAAATCTGCATGAAATACATAAATAAAATATTTGTCAGTAAAAGTTTTATTTCTCCTCAAAACAGTACTAGAAATTAAGAAGTTTAAAAAGATCACGTGAGGTATTTGAAGTTTACTTTTATTTCACTCCTCACACACAACGGATAAAAACAGGTAAAACTGCTATCATATTTTGATAGCAGTTTAATAATAATAATAATAATAATAATAATAATAATAACAATACACATGCGGTTTATGTATATAAACTACTATGGCTCACTCTACATTGTGTGCATGGGTTGGCGAATGTTATGCGTACAGCATTTTTTCCATGGTTGGCAACCTCCGCCTAGGCCACGCCCACGCCGTTGCTAGTAGGAGACACAGGCCGCTATCATACAGGATGACAGGAACGCCTTCCTTCCGTGAGTCACCAAATATGGAACACGCACTGCATCACTCAGCAGCATGTGAAAAGCAAATGGAATGTGGCAGAGAGGGAACGGCGCCTGCGAGTCAAAATGACTGGCGAGTCCCGTTTTCACCACCTCTGATTTACAACATGGCCCTCGAAGTCAACCAGTTCTGCTTCATGTTGCAGTACCTGGCAAGGCCGTATTTAGAGGGAGGGGGGTTTCTAGGGTTCAACCACCCCCGAAACTTCTGACAGTTTTATTTATTTAAATTCATAGCAAACCAATATGGGAAAATGTCGTTGGATAACAGCAGGTCTATTGCTAGTAGCATATTTACAAGAAAAAGGGAAACTTAATATCGTCGCCTTACATAGGTAAGGTGACCATACATTCCGGTTTCCGAAGCAGTCTCCATGTTTTGTCCTGTAAGATGGAATATTCTCATTCTGGTGAGTTTTTCTTGTCTATATAATGTCTCCAAGCAATTTTCTTATCCATGTAACGTCTATATACTATGGAGTAGGTACACGGTAACTGTGTGGGGTTACTGTTAAGTTTAAATCTACTTGTGGAAAACCCTCCCCGAGTTTTTTTTTTCTGGGTACGGGTATGATACAAAGAGATACTATCCCTCATACATCTAGGAAACAAGAGCAAGAAAACTTATCACAACAAATTATGTGCCTTCTGAAAGCAATAACTGAAAATGAGAGGAGAGTTAAAAGAAACTAGCACAGAGCTGAGAGTAAAGTAATAAGATAACTGAAACTAATACAGAGCTAAGAGTAGAGTTAAGTAATAAGTTAACTGAAACTAATACAGAGCTATCTAGTATAAAAAGATCTAGCTAAGCAAATAGAAAATTGTATGAAAGAAAGCAAAGCTGAAAGCAAGAGGTTAGAAATCAAAATAGAACAATCTTCTAAAGCACTTCAAAAAGAAATAAGATTTAAAAGTAAATAAAGGTTGTAAACAGCTTGAACAGAAATTGTCAAGTCATATTGATAAAAATATAACTGAAATGGAGTTGAAACTTACTAATACTAAACAGGGTATTTGTAGTAAGTTAGATAAACAGGGTGAACAATTGAAAACAATGGTAGAAAATACAAATGCAGATCTTGTACAAGTACAAATAGATTTAACAGGGAAATAAATAAAATGCATGAAATGGCAAAAACAAATGCAGATGCAATAAAAGAAGAAAATGCAGAGATGCAAGAACAAGTAATGTCAATGATAGATGAAATTAAAGATAAAGTACAAGAAAGAAGCAAAGAAATTGATAAACTTAGAAATAGTTTTGAAAATTTAAGTACCAGTGTACTAAAAGTAAATGCAAATATAACTAGTTCTGTAAATGCTAATAAAATACATTACAATAGTACAAGTGCAGAAAGACGTGTATCACCTTTGTTCACTAATAATACAAGAGACGCTGCTGCTTTTTCCATAGCATCAGCCTCTCAAACACAAAACAATAATGATGACACACATATGCATGTACCAAATCAGATGTCAAACTATTATTCTGTGCTAAATGAATTACCATTACCTTATTTTAATGCTTCCTCAAGTCCAGTACAATTTATACATGATTTAGTAGAATATTTTAAATCGAAGAATGTGCCTGAAGCATTAAAAACGGCACTTGTTAGAAAATGTTTGGATAACAAAACCTTAGAATGGTTACATATGCTAACAGACAGAGAAATGCATTTTGAAACATTTATAGTTTTATTTATGAATAAATTTTGGAATACAGCTGTGCAACATAAGTTTAGGGCAAGTCTAAAGAGTTTGTGGCATAAGAATAAAAAGAAAATAAAGTTTGCAGGTTATGAGTGGCACAAAAAGAAAAAGCTCCGAAGATAGAAGAGGCAAAGAATAGTACAATCGCTGTTTAAAATGGTGTATTATATAAGAAACATGGAAAGGAGATAAAGAGGTGCAAAACATATATTCAAACAAGTATAGAATTAGAAGTAATAGAACAATTTCATTTAGGATTAATGCATGCAGGTACAGAGAAGACAACCCTAAATTTTGGAAAATTTATATATCTCTAAACTAGGACATAAAGTAAGGAAATAAATATCATGTTTCGATCTTTGTCAGGATGCAAAACAAATTAATGTAGCTTATGAGTATACAACGAAATCAGTACTTGGAGATAAACCAAGATGTTTATTAAGTTTAGATTGCATGGTCCAATGCCTGTAAGTATATTTGGGTACAAATTTTTATTTGTATACTATGACGTATTTAGCAAATATGTACGAATATATGCACTCAAGAATGCAACCAGCACAACATGGTTAAACAAATTAACAAAATCATATTTCCCAGAGGAAGGAATAGTTCAGGCCATACTTTGTGATAATGCATCAGTGTTTACCAGTTCTAAATTTGCGAATGGAATTAAAGATTTGGGAGTCAAACAGTATTTCTCATCAAGATACAGACCTAATTCAATCCAGGAGAGAGAGAGAGAGAGATTTCAAGTTATCTACGTGTAATGTGTCATAACAAACAGAGCAGTTGGTACTCTTACATCAATATTATACAAAATCTACTTAATCAATCCATAAATACAGTAACAGGATTTAAACCCATAGAACTTCATCATGGAAAATTATACAATACTTTGAGCCATAATGTATCAGACGTTATTGAAGACCAATCAGTTAAATTGCCAGAAAAAAAGGAAAATTTTAAATTAGCATTTTTAAAAATACAAGTAAAAGCCCTGAAGAGAAAACAAAAGCACGAAGAAAGAAAAAGAAGAGTTTGGAAAGTAAAGATAGGAGATCAAGAGTTAGTGAAGAACAAGAGGTTATCAAATAAACCTCGTAAAAATATTGGAGATTGTTTCTGAGCTATCATGGTCCTTATAAAATAATAAATATATTTGGAACAGATACATACGAACCTAGGAACAATAAAACAAATAAAATAATTGGAAGATTCCACAAAAAAAATGTTAAGGCCGTATAAATGTAAACAGTCTGTGGCACAGGAAGAAAAAGAAAATAAAGTATTTGGAACATAAAAGGAGAAAGCAATGTAATTTAATAATGTATAATAATATATTTACTAAATGTAACAAATTGTCAATATAATAAAAGAGAGTTTAGATAAAAAGATGTAATAGAAGAAAATCCATTGTTAGTAGGAAAAACATAATAAATCTTAATAGCAAATGCATTTATATTGTACAAAACATAAATTGTTAGAAATTGTAAGAAATATAAAATTGTTTAAGAAATAAGTTGTAAAGAAAGGGTAATAAGTGTTAATATGTCTAATTAAGTATTAAATGTCTAGCACATAGGATATTTAATAGTGGCTGTGTTAGTGAATAAACACACTTCAGTCAGGTCATTGAACACCAGATCATTAACCTTACACCAGGTCATTGACCTTAAAGTGTTGAACAAGTGGAAGAACAAAATAAATTATTCTGCTATACACGAGTGTAGTGAAAAAACAGTGAGTGTTAAATAAAAGTGACATTGAGAAATATCAAGTGTTAAAATAAAAAAGGTCATGTTTCTTTCTTTCAGGAGGCTTTCAGAAAATGTTTAAAAATTTGAGAAGACAAAACAAACATAATTTTTAAATTTTTCTAAATGGGGCAACTTTGAGGCAGTATTTTTAGCACTTAAATTATTTCAGTCAAATTATATAATATAAAACATAATAACAGCACGCCTTAAAGCAATATGTGTATAATATATAAAATGTATGTAACAGTCATTGTATTAATGTTTATATTATTATGTACATGTTTAATAATGTTATGTGAATATATTAAGTAATTTAATAATGTAGGAGCTGTGAGAATAATAGGTTAAAAGTTGCTAACAATGAGGTAACAATGAGGTAGCCTTGAGGCAATAATGAATTAGAAAGTTTAATAATGCTACTGGTAATTCTTGGAAACAATAATGCAATTTTTGAGACAGTTTATAAAATAGCTAATCAACAACCAGAAAAAAGCTTAAGTTAAATGAAAGTATTCTATTGGAGTAGGATTAGCCAATCAGAAAGTGAAATAGGGCAAATTGTACAAATTCAGAAGTCAGTTGCTAGTAGACAGCGTTCCTAACCAGACGCGAGACGCGTCCTCGAGAAGCTTAATACGTATTCAGTGTAAGACGAAAATAGTTTACGAGTTATAAAGTGCAAGTAATTAATAAATAAATCTCACAGCTCTCTATATCCGTGAAGTGTTATTTAAATCGTGTCAAGGATTAATAAATATAGTGAAGTAAATATTATATGTGTAAGCCTACATTCTTTAGCCGCACCACACCTTCTTAAGAAATTCATGTTTCTAAAAATAAATACTGACGCAGCCGAGGCAAACATAAATATATATATATAATATTTATAAAAAGAAAATTAAATACAGAGTTGATTCGTAAACATTGGGGCGAAGGCTACCGGAAACTTTTTACCATACGTGCGGTTGCAACAACTTCAAGTTCGGCTCCCCAACTGTCGAAATACAATACAACAACCTACTTCAAATACAGTGTTCATGGGGTGAGTTAGTTCATTGTGTTACCCGTTTTCCATTGTAGGCTTCACACCTATGGTTGATTACAAACGAGGCCGACGAGAAATACAGATCATGGCGCGGGAGCGAAAATTGGAGGTCATGTGACCAACTTAGTTCCAGCCGGTAGCCATCAGCTTATTAGCCTTAGCCCTCAGCGCAGTTCCATATATCGCCGGCATTCCCTTTGTCTTCTTTCGGTATAAAATATATCAAGTTATCCCTCTAACGCCCCACAGCACTATCATAAAAATCGAAAACGTTTCCAGAAATCCAAGGCATAATACCCCAGATTTGTTGTCGAGGCAATTAGAGATATTGCTAATTTAGGATATTATAACCATCCTTACAGACCATTTTACCAAAAATTGAAAATCACGACTGTGCCAGGTTTATAGATTTACCATTCTCTGACCTTTGTTAAAGAAAACTTAGAAAATTATGCACTTAGACAATACATAGCTATAAAACACGAAATACCTTTTGCATAGACCTGTCTTATTTAAGGCTATCCAAAATACACGATAGCCAAATATATCTGGGTTAATCATGTTTAATAAACTTCCGGATATATTGTCATACTTCCAAATAATAAATTCAAAACATTCTTTGATTTGACTGAAGAATAAGGCATTTTATTCAATTAAAGACTTCTGCGAATAATAATTTTCATATAGATGAGCAGACATTAGTAGGATGATAATTAGTTTACTAATTTATTTACTCTTATTGTATAATTATTGTAACAATTATATTCTAAGTATTTTAAGATCTCAATGTTGAAACGACAAACTTATGTACTAATTGATGAGAGCATCGTTGTAAAACTGCTTAAAGATCAATAAAATTCCGTTCTATTCAAAACAGACAGGGAATAAGATTAAAATATGATAAGCATAATAATAGTAATAATAATAATAACAAACACAAACCATAGTTTATTGCTAGTATACTTCTCATTAAAATTGATATTATGCATGGTCACATAAAAATTGCATCATATGCATAAACAAAAGATAAAGAGATGAAATTCTTGTTCACAAGAAAATGAATACACTTATATATGTACAGGGAACCAAAGATCTACGCTACGTTTAAGCACAAAATGATTTTCATAGGAGGGCTACATTATCATGTAGCGTTGAACTTTTTGAGATTTCCTCCACATCTGTAGCCATTAAAAGTTTGCAGCAATTTAAATAAGGCTATAGCATGTATGGACACATCTCCTTTAAAATCCTTATTGGTTTTAACAAGCTAAAACATGCATACAAAAATTCCATAAAAACAATTTGTAACATAAACCAAACGATCAATATACATGACAAAGAAATGCCTGTCGTCAACTTTTACCTGCCTTTGTCAAGAGCTTCAGTTAAATCACTTACAGCTGACAATTCTGCATCCACTGTTTTATCATGATGCATCCATGAAACACACGTTTCAGATTTCTGCTGCCTCAATTCACACCTTACTATGTATCTTGCTACGTAACTCAAAACTGGAAGCAGTTCTTCTGGTATAAAGGCTACAGAAAAATCACGTCTCCAAGTGGAAGTAAAAGGGAACCTTTGCATCATTACAAGGCAACAAATGTTGAGAGGGACATCTCCAGCTTTAATAACTAACAGAACAATATATTTAAATATCAGTTTTCTCTCACTTTCAATCAGTTGCAAATAGCTTATGTGCTAGTTTCCTTCACGCAGCTGTCTATAATTTTCAAATCCACCTTCAAAGTCATCATTTTTAATTTCTGAACAGTAAATACTCTACGTTGCACAAATAAAATATATACGGTATCATTAAAATGAATGCATCTGCACTTATTAAAAATACTTAAAATGTTTCAGAAGAAAGAATCTCTTTTCCGCCTACTCTCCTCCTCCATGTTTTAGCCAGGTAAATGGGACCTTCAAAAACTGAATCTACAGACCCCCTCTGTTTTGAACTGGTTTCCTGTACTCATCATTGAATCCTCGACCTTCAAATATAATTTTCACATTCACTATCTTCCATGAGGTATAAATTATTTTAAAAAACATGCAAGTGCCTTCAGATCCAGTAAATCACTCATTAGCTTTTAACAGAACCTGTAATGCAGGTATATTCTTTTCACTGAAAATAGCAAGAGCAAAGCTTATATTTTGTTTTCTATTGAAGGGTAAAAAGCTTTATAGCACAGAATCTCAACAAATTTCCAAATATATCTCTCATTTTCTATAAGGTATCAAAATGCTCGAACTTCGCTTGGAAAAAAGATTCATTTTCTTAAAAAAAAATGTGGGTATGTTGGGCATTGCTTTTTATTCCTGCTATTAATCCAGTTGTTCCTAATGCATTTAATTATATATACAGTATCAAATACGCAAAAGGGTTTCCCCATTTCTATCTACTGGACAAGCAAGTGCTAGTTCATAGCGGAACTTGGTTAAAAGCATTCAAGGTCCTTCCTTATTATCAGCTATTACAGAACTATTTTGAAACCAAGCTTTTCTACTTCTTGAATGATTTTCAGAAGGAAATTATACAGCTCTCCAACTGACACATTACTCACTGGAACAATACTGACTACATATTTGCATTTTGAAGTGATTCCAGGCAAATGCATAATTGTGCTCTTTTTGCTACATTTAAGGGTTTGTCATGACTAGACTCCATAACTATACCGGCTTTGAAATTAACCTGAGAATTTATATAAGTCTCGTCAACATGCAAATTAACAGAAATTCATGACCTTCCAACAAGTTTAACTTACTTTTCAGGTAACCAATACTACCCTCAATGCTTCATTCTGTGAGAGAAAGTTTAGCAATCAATTTTCTGATGTTTCTAGAGTGATGTAGGCACAACATATAACCATTATACAAAGAAATATATGCAAACAGAGAATGCAAAAAACGGAGGAAGCAGTATTAATGTTTGGAATTATAACGTGTACTGTTGGCAGCGGTTTAAAAAAAATGTAATTGTGCATTAATGAACTCAAGAGTTTCGTATTGCTCTCAGTGGTATTACTTAGATCTGACAGTTTCACCATTAAGTCGTTGCTCATTGCACAATTAATCTGTTCAGTACTTTTACACTTTACACAGTTCATAAGGTCTTGCAACACTTCCACTGACTGTAACCAATGTAACTTCATTGGAATTTTATTCACTGCTAACTGATAGTTCACAATATTCACTCTATACACAAGGTAAAATTTAATAATTATCGAGGCTTCAATGCAAGACCTTGGGTCACTATTTACATCAATAAGAAGCAAATACACCACTTCACCCTAAATTGTAAAGTCCACCCTCTTCCAGACAAACGTCTGTGAGAATAGGATACATCGAGAAAAGTAATTTGTTTTGCCTTGATTAAGTGCTGATTAGAAATTAAGCTTTCTTCAATTGCCTTGTTAAACTGCTCCTCAACATTTGAAGGCCCTCTATACTCGCTTTTTCTGTTGGTTTGATCTTTGGGGACATTTGGGGAAATGCCAATCACAGCTACATTCTTCCGTTTTGGGATTTTCCTGGGAATCTCTTTACCCACCCCACAATGCATTAGTGTGTGCAAAACGTTTAAGACACACAATGGGATTCTTTAATCCTGTGAAGTCAGTAAAAATCTGCCTTAACCGTATTGCTCTTAAAGTATAATCTTTATGAAGTGAAAAAACCTCGGCTTCTGATTTGTAATTCGACCTGCAGCCCTTCACACTATAGCAACGAGGCATTCTGGTTACAGGTTATAACACAGCGAATCACGAAACGGTGTTCGCTATAAAGAGCAGCACGTTATATTTCGTTAACTAGATAGTACTTAATGTATTTCTGTGTGTACCTCTCCACGTATTCTCCACGCATTGAAGTCAATTTGCTCTTATAACGATAAATTAGTACGTCTACTCGAAATTATTACATTATAGAATTGCAATGCAACAATGTAGACGCGTATATGTTTCACATTCACTACATACACCAATAATTAATATTGCAATGTGTCAAAAAATAACTTCCAAGAAATATCGACAATGAGCGTACTCTGCACGCCTGCAAGCACTTCGCTAGTACTAAGTTGATCTAGTGACGTTCTCACAACATGGCTGTATATCTTGCCGGGCTCATTATCAGTCGACCAATAGAAATATTAATCTCTTTATTCTTGTAAAAGAATGGAATATTTGACACATTAATGAAGTAGACAAAATGGTTCTTCGTGTGGTTTTTCAAAGAAAGATTTTATTCTGTCCACTCTAACGAATACAAAACATGGACCCTGCTTTATGAACAAATGTTGTGTTACAGTTGTTAAGGTTAACCTTCACTGGTTTCAGTTTGTTGATTTATACTTGCGGCTTGTTTAAAAATGTTGATGAATCTGTTTTAAACTTAGGTTTATCAAAGAATTTACCCGGTAGTCTAAGTGTTGCTCCATAAACCATTTATGCAATTAAACAATTTGTCTTTTATAACAGATCTTAAACGCATAAGAACTGTTGCTAATACTCGTGTCCATGTCTGAATTTTGTGCTCGTAAAGCAGCTTTCAGTGTACGATGAAAACGTTCGATTTTTCCGTTGGATTGGGGAAGATAAGCTGTAGTATGATTACGTTTACATCCACATAGTTTAGCTAGGGAATGAAAAAGATCCAAGTTAAGTTGCCTGTTTTTATCAGAAATGATTTTTGAAAGAGTACTGAATCTTGTGATCTAACTGTTGTAAAATGGCTGAGCTAAAATTTCAGCTATTATATTTGTCAAAGGCACTGCTTCCACCCAATATGTAAAACTGTCGACAAAGGTAAGACAGTATGTGAATCCCTCTGCAGGTGGTAAAGTTCTATTTAGATTCACGTTAACTGTATTAAATCTTTGGCGTTCTTATGAAAAAATATCAATGGCTTATTATGTGTATCTGGATACTTTGTTTCCTTGGCAGTATCCACAGGATCTGGAACAGCTATTGAGATCGTATATTGTTGGTCCAGATTACTTTATATATGATAAACCTTGTGGTAGCCCGTTTACAAAGATGAGACATATTATAATAAAATATCCAGGCGGAATATAAGGTTTGATTAGCTGGTACTGAAGTATTGCACCATAATGAACGTCCCGACTGCAATTTGTATGACTTGAATTTTTAAGAGATGTGGGAGGATTACGTCATAAATTGTTAAGATCCGTATAACTTTCTTGAGCTTTAGCAATTTTATCATAGTCTATGTTTGCCATTTCTTCAAGTCTTGAAAGATTACTTGCTATAATGTTGTCTTTCGGTGATATGGCGTATATCGACGTATACTGAGAAACATATTGTAAATGGCGTTGTTGTAGAAGTAGTATACATTGTTGAGCTCCTTGAAATAAAATCCAAAATATTTCTTCTGCAAAATTAGCTCATAGAGAAAGCTTATCAAAATGGATATTTAAATTCATAATTTGCTATCCAGTGTTCTGTAAAAACATAGTATCTAAATCAAATGACTTGTCTGAGAGATATTTTTATTTCCTAAACTCTGAAGGATTTGATGCAAAAGCCTCATATTACAACTACCTACATTAGCAACCTGCAGCTTTCCTACTGATACAAAAGTGTCAATCATCTGTGGTAGCCTTCTGTGACTTACGTATGGCTTTGTCATGATTGATTTCTGTTGCAGCGATCTTCTCTACCAATTTATGTTCTTCCTTCTCTTCTTCATAGATGTTTCTACTCCATCAGTCTTGACCGTCTGATCTTCTTCTTTCTTTTCATCTTTCTTGTTGCTCGTTTCTCTTATTACAAACCTGGCCATAATATTTGCTTCATTTTCCAAATCTCATGATCGCTACTGCGTCAGCTTTTCCCATCAGATTCTCCTCTTTCTTCTGTATCCCATGGCCGTTCATGTCTGCTGTATCAGTCTTTATCACCGGATTTTCGTTTTTCTCCTGTCTCTTGGTTGCTCATATCAATCTTTTCTTCTTTCTTCGTTTTAAGAATGTTGACTCATTCAATATTCCATATAACCTTTCATAAATTTATTTGCAAACTTTTCAGCCATGATGTCTTTACCTACATTATTTATATGAAGTCCATGTGTTGTAAAGTTATCCCTAATCAGCTTCACATCTAATGTCGACACATGTTTGCGAACTTTCGTCATTTGTTATATTTCATTGTGTTAAAATACTTCATTTCACTGTTTACCCAAGACGAGTCCATTAAGTCGTGTCTATGAGGCGCACTAACAACTGTAACATTTGTGTTTTTATTATTTCTGACGAATTGCTTCAATTTGTAAAATCATTCTTTGTTTACTTTTCCCTACATTAAATGTAAAAATATAAGTATGAATGACGCTTTAGAGAATCATATTATGCCTATACACCTTAAAGTAGTAATTAAAACTATTTTTGCTGGTGTGCTCGTGTAATGGTGGGAGTTGTTATATTTAATTTAAATGTTATTTTTTGTAATATTTCAATAAGGGAGGATGGTGTATATTTTTTAAAAAAAAAACAGGATAAGTATGTTCCGTCATTTGCTAAGCCTTCGCGTCTAATATAATAGAGACCTGATCGCGGTCTTCGTAAAGACCTGACGCAAGGATTCGTGTCGTCACATGTGTAGTGCGCTTAGGGCTAGCTACAGCGGTCTTATTCAGCCTCAGTACGACAGGTTAATAGAAAAAATCATTCGAAACTGATTGCGGTTGACAATGTTTCCCTTGAAAAAATCAATTATTAGATAGGATAGGAACTGACACAGTCTCAAAAACTCTATTATCGTTTGACACGACGGTGATTAAATATAATAATGATAATCAAATACTCACCAGAATGTTGCATGGCGAGCACGGAGAGAATCACTGTTGCAAATATCACAATTTTAGGATTGTTCAGTTAACATAATGCTGGTAACTTGTAGAGCTGAGAAGTTCCCAAAACAGTCACACAACGGAAATAGTGTTTGCTAAACACACTGGTCACACTTGTCGGAAACATTTCTTAGGTTTGTTGGCGCCCACATTCTCACACTTTTGAACAGGTGAACTGAATCAAATAACAGAAATATCCTATTTGATGGCTCAAAAGGATTCCCATATATGATTTGATTTCACCATTTCAAAGAAGCATAAATGAGTCACTGTTCATTCTATTATTGTCACAAATCAAGGAAAAACAATGTAACAGCATCATGTAACACTGAGTGCTAGCTTCCTGTTATTACAGGGCAATGATCTCCTCATAGGAACAAAGCAGAGAAGATAGCACGAAGGGCCTGAATTTTATTTGCTACGCTATTGCTTTCTGTCAAACCGTCTAAACGGGCACTCCTGTTTATTATGTTCTACATTTTGTGTATTTCATCAAACATGATACTTGCATTTTCTTTCATAGGTCTGTAAGCACCTAGCATTTTCCTTCAAATAATGTATTTGAGAGGTTTTTAAAGCTAGTTCAGCGTTCATGTCCCCATATAATTTTCTTAAATATGAACGTTGAGGTAAGGTAAACACATCTGGATTTCTCATTTGCATATATGCACTAGAAAATTAGAAAAACAGAGAAGATGCCCATATAAGTGCACCTGAAGAGTATTTTGGTCGTTTACAGAATCTAAGTTTAAGCTGTTATTTTAAGAATTTCAGCTTTCGGATAAGTAGCAATGCTTTATCAGAATCGGAATCAAGTAATTCTGAAATGCAGTCATCCATACTTCAACGTATACTATTTAGTTTGTTATTTATAAGTGAAGCAGAATTGTTAAAGCCATTGGAGGGGCTTAGTAAGCTTTCTAGAGCTGAATAAGTTGTACACAACAGGCTCTCTTCTAAAATCCACTTATATTTTTCAGAGGGTATTTTGAACCAATTTAGATAAATTTGCACGCTTAAATCTTTGAAAATATTCAGAGACACAACGAAAATTGGAGTATCTTTTATGTCCAGTATGTAAAGCAAAATATTTACTGTATCAACTCTACAAGAAAACCGTGGTAAATTTATGTTTTTCAACCTATCCCCCTAAATTCTCATAGCTCACTGTTTATCTTTTAACATCCAGGCATCAAACTTGTGTTTATCTTGTTGAAATACCTGTTGCCTCCTTTCCTCTGGTGATTTTCTTTTAACAGCAACTGTCTGTGATAAGTAAGAAGGCTAACAGGACATATTGTAGCGATGGCATCTTCCGTTAATTTAGGTCTTGTTCTAGGCGGAGCTAGCACAGATCCATTCGGTAATTTGACACTGTCTTTCCGAATGATGTAGCTTTCACTAACATGCTTAATGCACACCAAGTACTTACTGAGTACTAAACTATCCTTTTGTATAGCGTAAAACCATTTTTCTCGCCTTTGTGCATCCAGAGGGAAAATAAATATTACAGGATCCTCTTTAGTCGATCAATAATTGGATATGCATCCTGGCACACAACGCATTCGTCCCATGTTAAAAGGGTACAAAATAAATTAGTTAAAGCCGAAGGTTAATCTTACCTAAAAGCGGTCATAGTCTAATTTTCGCTTTACGCAATGTATTGGAATGCAAAATGGAATGATACACGTTACCTGAAGTAATA
Source organism: Deroplatys truncata (assembly GCA_030765065.1). NCBI lineage: Eukaryota > Metazoa > Arthropoda > Insecta > Mantodea > Mantidae > Deroplatys > Deroplatys truncata. The sequence continues at coordinate 216,996,114 of CM060978.1, forward strand.
GGAAGTTTTATCACTAATTAAACACGCTACCAGTAACAGTATTTATTCTCCAGTTCTTCGCGTAAATTTGAACGTCATAACATAACAATACTTTTTCTTCATTGCAGAATGAATGTTACTGCATTATCGCATCCCACACGGAATTAACACTACAGCATGACATTCTCTGATAATCCAAGGGATAGCTTCACTAAAGTGTTATACTGTAATACCCTCAAGTAGCAACACTTAAAAGTGAAACAATTAGTAACGATTTCACGTGAGTTCGTTGCTGTTTAACGACATGCACGCATTAGGGCGCACTGTTTGAGTGATTTCACGCATCTGAACTTGTCAATTGAAATGGTCGGATATTTACGAAAGCCGCGGTCTGACACAAGGATCCGTACGTCATATCGGGCGTGCTCATAAGAACATTGCTGTAATTCCTACCGTTTAAGAATGCATTTTCAAATCCTGATGAGAACAAAGCCTGATGTAATATACAACTCTTCACGAACGTTTAAGCATGTATATGTATATGTATATATATATATATATATATATATATATGTGTGTGTGTGTGTATGTGCGTGCGTGTGTGTGAAATCTGTTAATTTTGGGTTTGTTCCTCTGAGGCATTCATTTCTATGGCTCTTATAAATGCTATGGTCATATCGCTTTGACTGAAACAGTTTATGGTGTGTTTATCCTAATGAACTGTTAGGTTAGTTTACTGTAAGTTTTCGTTGTTTCTTTGTTTTTAACTTTCACACGTATATTCACTCTCACGTCCACACTCCCAGACTATAGGGAGTAGGGAATAATCATAATTAAAGAAACAATTCAACCTTGGGGCAGAAATCTACCTCCGACCTCCGGGTATGAAGTCAGCTCGCTAACCACTACCGAGGAGGCAGTTAAAACAGTAGCATCTGGCTTCTTAACTGAGCCTCTCTAAAGCTTCCACTTTCAGCAATATGTTTAAAACAAACACAAGAATTTTTAGGTAAACATTTTAAACATAGGCTATTTTAGTCAAAATCAACAGCGCCATTTTTATAACATAAAAAATAACGAAAACTTATTCATGCAAAATGAAAATAATGAAAAAAAATTAATTTATCACATCTTTTGGTTCGCGATGTTCAGATGCCAGGAATAGCGCAATTATCGCAGCATGTGCATATCCATAACAGCGGTAATACTAGTAATAATAAATAATTGTTCCCTTCGGCCAATTACAGATAAAAATTACAGTAGCATCGCAGTTGCAAACTTCGTCTTCCTCTATTCACCCACACTCAGGGCATCGTGGGCAGAGTGCAGTAATAGGGGCGGCATGTGATCATTTTATTATTTATGGACACTCTTTGACCGCTGTGGTCCTTAGTGCCCCATTCTATGTTGCGCATGAAAGACCGATAATTTTGCTCAGAGGACTGTTTATCAGGGTTGACGTTTTTGTACGTGTCGTAAATCTACGACACGGGACCACCACTTTACTTTTCTTCCGAAGGAGGCAATGCTAAGAATTTTACGCCGAAACAAATCCATGACCTCCCCGGGTTTGAACCCTGACCTCGGGAACCAGAAGCTAGCATTGTAACCACTACAGCACTGAGGACGACACGTAATCGGTAAGGCAGTACGCCGTCAACATACCGCTCACCACCTTAGCCGCCACTGTTTCTGTAACGTGGGTCATCAATTGATACCAAGGACCCGAGTGTATCCTACCAGGCCTTCTAGCAAGGAAAAAATCTTCCATTTCGTTAGGAAAATTTCTTTGCATCGAAGGCAGTAGCACTTCGGTTTGAGGGTTTTTTTATTAATGGATACTCTTCAACTGTTGTGGTCCTTAGCGTCCCATTCTATATTGGGCGTGAAATACCAGTAATTTTGTTCAGAGGCCCCTAGATCAGCCTTGATAAATCTACGACACGGGATGACCGAATTTACTTCCCTTCCGAAGGAAGCCAGGATAAGGATTTTTACACCCCAAAAAATCCATCGCCTCCGCCGGGTTTGAACCCGCGACCTCGGGAACTAGAGGCTAGCATAGTAACCACTACACCACGGAGGACGACAGTAGCCCTTGGTGTACTGATGATGAAGAGGGCAATAATAATAGCAATAATAACAAATGCAAAACAACTTTTTAAAACAAAATTAGACAATCGGGACCGGGCCGTGCAATAAAGCCTATTCCCGGGCTCGTTTCAGATCGGGACGGGCCGAACCAAAGAATTTCGACCCGTGCAGATCCCAGTAGAACGAATTCCATTTTCTCATCTGTCTTTGTCAGAAGGAAAGGTAAGAGTTCTAATGTGTCCTTCCTTTTTGAGCCTTAATTATATGTATATCTTGTCTCACTACACATTAACCGCACTCTGTAAAGCAAGAGATTTAGATCCTAAGAAAGTGGTTAGGTATTCCTTACACTAAAATGATCACATTTTAGTAACGGAATCTCTTGAACTCTACGGCTGAGATAATCGTAGAACTTGGCCACCAGGATCGTTTGTATCGAATCGATGAATTTTCTCTACATACTATTGAGTTTGGTGACTCTACACTGTATATGGTAGTCTGTCGTATCGTTGTTATTACAAGTTACAGGGGAAGTTAACGTTATTTGGCCGTAACGATAAGCTTAGAAAATAGCCCTAAAAGCAGAAATCCACTCCTTTTGATTCGAGGTCGATGAAAAATACAGGTTATGGTGCGAGAAAGTCCAATTATTGCTACGAAGCCAAGCTCTCGCAGACGTGCAGAGTATATTGATTGCCGATATTACTTGGAAGTTATATATTATGACATATTGCAGTATTAATTACTGATGTATGTAGTGAATGTGAAACCTGTACGTGTTTTTATTATTGCATTGAAGTTCTACAATATAAAGGCTGAACTGAAACGGTTTCCCAGAAAAAATCCCCACACTAAAGAATGGAGCTGTGCCTTGCATTCTTCCAAATGTCACCAAATATCTAACCAGTGAAAAAAACCTAGTGCAGAAGGCTTGGAAGTGTTGAGGAGCAGTTTAACGAGGCAATTAAGGAAAGTTTAATTTCTCATCAGAACTTAAGCTTTTTTAGTTGTTTATTTACGGATGCTGTTTAACTACCGTGGTCTTGGTGTCATATTCTATATTGGGGGTAAAATATCGGACATTTTGGTCAGAGGCCTCGTTATCAGGCTTGAGGTTCTTTTGCCTGCCGTAAATTTACAGCACGGGACCAACCGCTTTACTTCCCTTCCGAAGGAAGCCATGCTAAGGATGTTTACGCCCGAAAATATCCATCACCCTCGGCCAGGTTTGAAACCGCGACCGCGGGAACTAGAGGCTAGCACGATACTCCTAGACTACGCCCAAAAAATATCCTTCACCCTCCGCCAGGTTTGAAACCGTGACCGCGGGAACTAGTGACTAGCATGATACTCCTAGACCACGGAAAACGACAGAGAACCTAATCAAGGCAAAACAAATTACTTGTCTTGGTGATGTGGTATCCTATTATCAAAGCATTTTGCTGGAAGTGGGTGGAGTTTACAATTTAGTGGTGAAGTGGTGTATTTGCTTCTTATTGATGTGAATAGTGATCCAAGGCCTTACATTGCAGCCTCAATAATTATCCAGTATGACCTTGTGTATAGAGTGAATGTTATGAACAATCAGTTAGCAGTGAATAAAATTCCAGTGAAGTTACATTTGTTACAGTCAGTGGATATGCTGGAAGGCGTGATGAATTATGTCAAGTGTAAAAGTAGTGAATAGATTAATTTTGCAGTAAGCAATGAGTTAATGGAAAATTGTCAGATCTAATTAATGGCAGTGATAGTAATGCAGAAACTCTTGAGTTCATTAAAGAATAATTGCAATCAATTGGAATCACTTCAAAATACAAAGATGTAGCCACTGTTGTTCTAGTGAGTAATATGTCAGGAGAAGAGCTGTATAATCTTCTGCTGAAAGTCATTCAAGAAACAGGAAAGTTAGGTTTCAAAATAGATGTAATATCTGAGAATAACTCTGTAAATAGGAAGGCCTTTGAATGCTTTTCATTAAGTTCCACCTTAGAACCAGCACTTCTTCGTACAGTAGACAGTAGTAGGAAATTGTTTTGTGTATTTGATGCTGTATATATAATTAACTGCATTAGAAACAAATGGACTAGTAGCATAAATAATAGTCGATACTTAACATACCCAGATTTTGGAGAAACTTAATATTTTTGCCAAGCTAAGTTTGAGCAATTTGATACTTTATATAAAAATGAGAAAAAATTTCCTCTAAAATACGGTCGCATTTTGTGCTATAAAACTCTGTACCCCGCTCCAATAGAAAAACAAGACATAAGCCTTGCGCTTGCTATTTTCAATGAATAGAATATAGCTGCATTACAGTTTGTATCAAAAGATAACGAGTGCTTTTCTGGATCTGAAAGCACTTGCACGTTTTTAAAAATAATTTGTACGTGATGGAAGATAGTGAATTTGAAGGTCAGCGATTCAATGATGAGTACGGGAAACCAGTCCGAGACTGTGGAATCTATAGATTCAGTTTTTTGTGGCTATTCATCTAGCTAAAGGCATGGAGGAGTTGACTAGGCAGAAAAGAGTGTCTTTCTTCTGAAACGTTTTAAGTATTTATAATAAATGTGTATGCATTCATTGTAGTAATACCTTATATATTTTCTTTGCACCACAACGTAGATTATTTACTGCTCAATTAATTCCAAAAATTATGTGTTTGAAAGTACATTTGTATATTATGGACAGCCGTGTGGAGGAAACTACCACGTAAGCTATTTACAACTGATTGAGAGTGAGAGAAAGCTGAGTTTTAAATATGTTGTTCTGTTAGCTACTTAAGCTGGAAATATCTCTCCCAACACTTTTATGCCTTGTTGATGTCAAAGGGTTATAACCCCCTCTACTTCCGTTTTGGGGCGTGATTTTGCTGTAGCCTAGGCACCAGAAGAACTTCTTCCAGTTTTTAATTACGTAGCAGATTATATAGTAAGGCGGGAAATGAGGCAGCATAAATGTGAGACATGTGTTTCATGGGTACAGCATGATAAAAACGGTGTATGTAGAATTTCCAGTTGCACGTGATTTAATTGAAGCTGAAGTTGACAACAGACATTTCTTTATTATTTGATATATTTCTTGGTTTGAGTTACAAATTATTTCGGATGCATTTTTGTAGATTTGTTTACAGCTTGTAAGAATCAACTAGGAATTTCAAAGGAACTATGCTCAGGCATACTGCAGCGTTATTTAAATGGCTCTAATCTTATAATTGCTTTAGATATGGAAGAAACATCTTTGTGTTCAGAGAATTTCGGAGAAAATGATCAATATTTGTTTCAGTGCTTGTAGAATTTTATTGAATAATTTCGTAAAAAGAGAGAATATGTCGCATGCTTCAAAATTTGGTTGAACTAAATTGAGTTTTATTAATGGACACTGTAACTTCTGTGGTCCTTGTGCCCCATTCTATATTGGGCGTGAAATCCCGACCTCCAGATGCATCTTTATGGAAGTTGCCGTAAATCTACTGCACGAGAGCACCAGATTTATTTCCCTTCCGAAGGAAGCATACTAGGGATTTTTACCCCCGAAAAAATTCATCGCCCTCCGCCAGGTTTGAACCCGCGACCTCGGAACTAGATGCTACCTGGTAACCAGTACACCACGGAGGACGACTTCGAAATATGATAGTAGAAAACTTATAGATTCAAAGATCACATAGGCTTCTTATGAAAGTAATTTTGTGCTCAGATCTTTGTTTACCTGTACATGATATTTATGTAAATAAAATATGCTAAATGTATTAATTTTGTTGCAGATAATAATTTTGTCTATTTATTTTTCATTTGTGCATATAATTGTATAATGTCCTTGTAATGTCAAGTATAGGAGCAATAAACCATTGTTTATTGTTATTATTATTAGCACCACCCTTCTATTTTGAATAGAATAGAACTTTATTGGCCTTTAGATAGTTTTTTCAACATTGCAATTGGGCTTATCAATTACTGCATAAATTTGTCATTACAGTAACAAGATCTTGACATATTTACATTATAGTTGTTACAATAATTATACAGTAATAATAAATAAACTACTAAACTAATTAATACCCTACTAATGTCAACTCATTTATATGAAAATTGTTACATTCATAGAGTTTTTTAATTGAATAAAATGCTTTGAATACATTAGTTGGAAGTAAGGTGTTATGATCCATAAGTTTATTATACATGCTTAACCCAAGATATTTGTGGCTATTGTATATTTTGGATAACCTTGAATATGTTATGTCTATGCCCAAATTATTTCGAGTTTTATAGCTATGTATTTGTTAAATGCATAATTTTCAAAGTTTTCTTTAACAAAGATCAGAGAATGGTAAGTATGTAATCCTGGAACAGTCATGGTTTTTAGTTTTTAATGAAATTATCTACAAGGATGGTTATAGCATAACATATAGGAGAAGTGTGCGGTCTCCCAAATTTGCTGTTATCCTCCGCCTTGATGGCACCGCTGTTGCTTGCGACGGAACGAAACAATACGTGCAGTGCTAACTATGCATTATAAAACGTCAGTAACTTACTTTTTTTTTTTTTTTTTAAGACTTCAGCTGTTGGACATCTTTGAGTATTTCCGAGAATATTATGCTGCATTAGAGGAAGTAATCTTCCTTATTTCTTTAGTGATAAAGGAAAATCTGCATTTCAGGTAATGAAATACAAGTTTAGCCAGAAGGCACATCACAGCAACCTAACTGCGGCCACTTCACTTGAATCAAGAGTTAATCGTCCAGGCATTCCAAAAATATATTACCCAACACACTGTTTGCGCCGGACAGCTTTCCAGAGATAACCTTTTTCACACGTAATAGAATATCGTAAACACTTCTTGATGCATAACTGAGATGTGACCGGCCATTGCCAGATGAAGTTATTATGTTGGTAGTTGGAAGATGCTTTATTAAACATAAAGTACTGCCCCACGTATGGGAACCAATTTGAAGTAGGTTTGTTGGTGGTAATAAATGTTTACGTAAACTTGAAGAATTGTTTTATGTAATAATATTTGCTTTGAGCGTCGGTTTGTATTTGATGCTTATATAATATTACTGTTTGAATTTGCCTTGGCTGCATTAGTCTTAATTTAAAGTCATGTATCTTGGGTAGGGCGTGGTATGACAATTGTTGTAGACATCAGAGAATTAAATTTTTAAATTAACTTCTTTTATTTAAATTCTTGCACATATTTATACACCACTACACTTTAAAGAACTTTGAGAAACATTTACACATTCACTTAGTGCGTATATCTGTTTGTACTATTCACTCGTAGAGAACACATTTTTCCATCTTTACTCTATCAAGTCTAGCCAGCAACTGAGTAACCTCAACGGTCAAAAAAATCCTTAAGCTTCGATATTGCAAGTCTCTGGTTGGCTAATTTTAAAACTGTTAGAGAAACTATGTCATCGTCGCTCTAATCATGACCAGTACATTTCAAACTCCAAACTCATTATTGCCACAATTACCTCATTATTACTCATTGTTAGCAACCTAAAACTTATTATTCTCACAGCTCTTGCATTATTAAAGTATATAAAGTATTCACATAGCATTATTAAAATATGTTTACAATATAAATAAGCATTTGCAATGACTGTTACCTAAAATTAAAATAATTATTACATACATATTGTTTCAAGGCAGGCTGTTATTGAATTTACCTATTATAAAATACAATTGAAATTATTTAGGTATTAAAATACTGCCTCAAATTCCTCCCTTTTAGAAATATTTAAAATTTACTCTTTTTGTTTTGTTCTTTTAGAAAGATTACTTTTATTACTGCACTTCTTCTCTTTCACTGTCACTTTCTCACTTTTTTTTCAACACTGGTTTTTCACAACACTCATATATAGCTGAACACTTCATATATACTTGCTTGACACTTTCCAAGGTTAATGACCTGGTGTAAGATTAATGATCTGAGCTAAGTGTGCTCATTCACCATCACATTCACTATTAAGCATTTTTATATGCTACCTTTTACATAAATTTGACATATTTATACTTGTTACCCTTTCTTTGCAGTTTGTTTCCTAAACATTTTTTTTTTAATATTTCTTACAATTTCTAACTTACAATATAATGTAGTTGCTATTCAGTTTTCTTACTAACAATGGATTTTTATTACTTCTCTTTATCTAAACTCTCCTTTGTTATAGACAATTTTCTACATTTAGTAAAAATTATTTCAAATAGTACTTTACAATTTTAAATTACATTGCTTTCCCCTTTTATGTTCCAGATACATTATTTTCTTTCTCTTGTTGTGCCTCAGATTGTTTACTTTTATATGACTTTAACATTTGTTTGTGGAATCTTCCAATTATTTTATTTGTGTTATTGTTCCCAAGTTCATATGTATCTGTTCCAAATATATTTATCACTTCATAATGACCATGGTAGCTCAGAAATAATCTCCAATATTCCTTATGAAGTTTATTTGACAATCTTTTATTCTTCACTAACACTTGATCTATCTTTATTTTCCAAATTCTTCTTTTTCTTTCTTCATGTTTTTGTTTTCTCTTGAGGGCTTTTGCTTGCATTTTCGAACTATATATGAGCAATTGTGAATGCCATATTACTAAATCTTTCCCACATCTATTCAAAACCTGGTATACGTATGTAGATGATATTTTTGCTATTGTTCCAAAAAAACTTTCAGAAGATGCTTTGAAATTATTAAATTTACAAAAAAGATCTATTAAATTCACAATAGAAAAAGAAGAAAATGGCCAATTACCTTACTTAGACATCAGGATCATCAGAAATAATGCACACAACAAACTAACGTTTGGCATTTACAGAAAACCAACGCACACAGAAAATTATATTAAAAACAATAGCTAGAATCCTACAAGCCACAAACATGCAATTTTAAATAGTATTACAAACAGGTTAGTACATATACCAATGGAAAAAGAAGAATACCAGAAAGAATACCAACACATTATCAACATAGCCACTATGAATGGATACCAGAAAAAAACAATAGATAAGAAGATAAAAAGGTTTGAAAGACAGAAATACATCCAACAAATGACTACGTTACTCAGACACCAAAAACCACAAGCATATAGAAAATTCACTTATCACCCTTGGACACATCATAAATTTCAAAGGATTTTCAAAAAATACAACATCACCCTGTCTCCACAGAATAACGACAATATACAGAAACTACTATGCAACAGAACAAAAGATCCTATCCCCAACGATAAATCAGCTGGTATATATCAAATTGATTGTAATGAATGTAACCTGGTATACATAGGAAGAACCAAAAGAAATCTTGAAATAAGATGTAGCACATCATTTCTGGTCTTCAAACCATGATATCACTCCGAACATAAAACTCTTAAAACCGATCAACAGCAGCAATGAATTGGACATCTGGGAAAAAATACATATTGTCAAACACAAGAATCACCTAATGAATTTCGAACTGCCGCCAACCAAGCAGCCTTTGGAGGTTTATCAGCCCAGCACCAGAGAACACCACTAACCACACACATCCCCCAGACGATGACCGGCAATATCAGTTGAGAACAAGCCGTCTCCTGAAACACGTTCAAGTAAGAATATTATAGTGATGTAGTGTAACAACCCTCAACTCTCTTTATTTTAAATTATGACACATCACTGTTACTAGCTTCTAAATCTTCAAAATTAGTCACTAATTTGATGTTTTCTTCTTTTTCTGGTAATTTAATTGTTTGGTCTTCAGTAACTTTTGGTACATTATGTCTCAAAGTATTGTACAATTTTCCATGGTGAAGTTCAATTGGTTTAAATCCTGTAACTGCATTTATGGATTGATTTAGTAGATTTTGAATAATACTGATGTATGAGTACTAACTGCTCTGCTTGTTATGGCACACTACGCGTAGATAATTTGCAATTTCTTTTATCTCTCTTTCTACTGGATTGGCATTTGGTCTGTATCTTGATGAAAAATACTGTTTGTTAATTTATTTAGACATGCTACGCTGGTTGCATTCTTGAGTGCATATATTGTAACATAGTTGCTAAATACAGCATAGCATACAAATAAAAAGTTAATGTACCTACAGGCATCAGACCATGTAAATCTAAACTTGATAGACATCTTGGTTTATCTCTAAGTACTGAGTTTGTTGTATAGTCATAGGCAACATTAATTTGTTTTGCTTTCTGACAAAGGTCACAACATGATATATATTTTCTTACTTTATGTCCTAATTTAGAGATGTATAAATTTTCCAAAATGGTTAAGGTTGTCTTCTCTGTACCTGCATGTATTAATCCTAAAAGAAATTGTTCTATTATTTCCAATTCCATGCTTGTTGGAAAATATGTTTTCCACCTCTTTATTTCCTTTCCATGTTTCTTATATAATACACCATCTTTAACAGCGATTGTACTGTTCTTTGCTTCTTCTATCTTTGGAGTTTTTCTTTTAAACTTGCTAGTTTAATGTCTTTGTCTTGCTCTTGTTTAATATTTTTGAATTAGTTCTTCAATTCCTTCTTCATTGGAATGTCAATTGTAAGCACTTTAATTTCATATTGTTGTCTTGAACAACTTTCAGGAAATTGTTTGTTGTGATTTATTCTTGATATTAAATCACTAAATGTATTTTGTTTGCCTGAAATATGTACAATTTCAACATCAAATTCCATTATAGCGAGAATAATTCTAGCTAACTTGCCACTATATAACTTACATTTCTGAATGAAAGTTAAGCTAATATGATCTGAATATATTTTCACTTTCTTCTGAAATATATATGTTTTAAATTTCAATAGTGAAAAATATAGTGCTCCACTGATGCATCTCTTTCTATATTGGTTAGCCACGTGATGCAGTACTAATTACATGAAATGTGTTGTCAAGTTCTCTTTGTCCAAGTATTCCTGCATATCCCTGACAAGATGCATCCACGTATAACCCATAATCTAACTCATCTCTTGGACGTTCCAACAATATTGCATTTGCAACAGCTTTTGGACATTTTCAAAACATTCTTGTAGCTCCGCTGTCCATTTCCATTTGTTTGTTTTCCTCAGAAGTTGTCTTAAAGGCTCAACTTCTATAGCATATCTTGGTAAGAATTTACTTTCATAATTCCAAATAAACATCGTAGCTGTCGAATATTCTTAGGTGGTGGTATTTTTAATATGGCTTCTATTCTTTCTTCATCTGGTCGAATGCCTACTTCATTTATTACATATCCTAAGAATTTGATTTCAGGTACACAGAATTTTGACTTTTTGATGTTTACTGTCATGCCATGTAATTTGTTCAACACATAAATTAGATTTTCTAAATGTTCCTTAAAGGTTTGACTTATTATTAGAAAATCATCAGTGTATCTGGTTAAGAAATCATCTGCTGTGTTACCAAAGATACTATGTATTGCTCTCAGGAATCCACTAGCACTATTCAATCCATATGGATTTACACAATACCTATATTGTAATCCAAAAACTTGAAAGGCTGTGTAATCACGTACTTTAGGATCTAGCTCAACCTGCCAAAATGAAGCTGTAAGATCTATGGAAGAGACATATTTGCCACGTGATAACTTTGCTATTGTTTGTTCTATACTTTCATTTTGAAAGTGATCTGGTAGCATGAATTTATTCAAATATCTGCCATCTATGGTGATTCTTAAACTATTGTCTTTCTTTACTGTCCAACAAACACTATTTATATACTGTGAATTACTAAGCTCAATAATGCTATTTTCTAACATACTAGCTATTAACTTTTTAGCTTCGTTTCTTAGATTCAATGGTAGATTATTATACTTTCTTTGAAATGCTGGTACATTTTCTACTGTGAATGTGTGAACATATGATGTACACTGTCCTGGAATTTCACTGAAAACATGTTTATTGTCTTCTAATACCTTTTCCATTATTAACTTTTCATTGTCAGTCAGTATTGTATTTGTCATCAGTGTATCTGTGTATATCTTCCCATCTTCTATCTCTGTTGCATAACTATCTTCTACCCGCTCTAGAATATTTTCTTCTGTCTTGGATTTCTTTGTATAAGTGTTCCATTTGGTAAGGTAAGTGTTCTGTTCTTCGAAGCTAAGGGTCAATAACCTTTCATTGTTTTCCCTGCTTGCTTGGACATTAACTATTTGTATGAAGCATTCTTCTTCATATACTGCATTTTCTTGTTCCATTCTTTGTACTCTACATACTTTATCTTTTATAAAAGGCACATATATCTTCTTTATTTAATATAAGTCTGTCCTTCTTAAAATCAACTATCGCAGAGAACTCTATTAAAACATCACACCCAATTATAACTTCGCACATAAAGTTTGAAACAGTTAAAAACATGACCTCCAATGTAATATCTGCTATCTGTATACGTATCAGTACTTTTGAATTGATGGTTTGGGTCATTGTACCTATCGCTACCCTACATATTACGTTGCTTATTGGGGCTATGAGTTGTAACCCTTGATTTAACAATTGTTCAAAAAAAATTTCGAGCAGATAAGAGCTTGATCCTGAATCTACTGCAACATTTACTTCCTTTCCTGCTATAATAGTTTGTATGTACGGTGAATCATATTTGTTTTCACAATTCCCTGTATTTGTACTTAGACGATAACAATCAAAGTGTGTAGATATTTTATTCTTGCCGCTAAGAGCAGAAGGTACTGTATTACCAGAATCTACGTCAGGCAATACATAACTTAGTTATCCTGATGATTATGTTCAGTATTTACAGGATTGCCATTTTGTACCACAGTTACTATCATTTCATTATTATTGATATTTGTGTACGAGCCACACCCCATAGCTCTTGTTCTCCCTGTAAAATTGCCACGTCCTCTACGTATATTTTCTTCTGGATGATTGTTGCTTGTTTGATTACAGTTGTGGAAGTTTCCTGTTTTGCATATTTCCTCTATGCTGGAATCTATTATTACCCCTGGGTGAAGTAGAATTCTGTTGATTCATTCTTTCTGTTCTCACATAATTTATGTGTTCCTGTCTCCCTTGTTGTCTTGAATCTCTGATTTGTGTGTTGTAATTGAATCTGTTCTGACCCTGAAATTCATTATTTCTTCTGTTTACATTGTGGTAGCATGTATTGTAAAGCATATCATTACGCCTTTCTCGCCTGTGTGGACTCCACATTTCATTACCATTACTACTTTCTTCTTCTTCTAATGATGATATGAGCTTTGTTGTCTTGTAAATTGTTTTGGGGTCTTGCAATTAAGATGTAGTTTTGTATGTGTAGAGGGTAGTGTCTAGTAATTAAACTAATGAAATCCTCCCCATGCATGGCTGGAGTTAAATATCTGACATATCCTGCATATTTAATAAGATAATCTGTCATTGATAAGTTATCATCCCTATTGTACTGTGAGTAGCTTAGGTTTGCCCTAATCTTATGTTGTACAGTGGTATTCCAAAATGTATTCATGAATAAAACTCTGAAGGTTTCAAAATTCATTTCACTGTCTGCTATCATATGTAACTCTTCTAAAGTTTTGCCTAAGCATTTTCAATGCTTCAGGCACATTTTTCAATTTAAAATACTCTATAAGATCATTTATAAATTGTACTGGACTTGAGGAAGCATTAAAATTAGGTAATGGTAACTCATTAAGCACAGAATAATAGTTTGATACCTGGTTTGGTACACGCAAATGTGTGTCATCAATATTGTTGTTTTTAGAGGCTGATACTATAGAAAAAGCAGTAGCGTCTCTTGTTTTGTTAGCTAACAATGGTGATCCACTTCTTTCTGTACTTGCATTATTGACATGCATTTGGCTAGCATTTACAGAACTAGTTATATTTGAATTTACCCTTGGTACACTTTTAGTTAAATTTTCAAAACTGTTTCTAAGTTCATTAATTTCTTTACTACTTTCCTGTACTTTATCTTTGATTTCATCTATCAATGATTTTACTTGTCCTTGCTCTGTATTTGCTTCTTTTACTGCAGCTGCATTTGTTTTTACCATTTCATGCATTTTATTGATTTCCCCAGTTAAATCTACTTGTACTTGTACAAGATCTGCATTAGTATTTTCTACCATTGTTTTCAATTCTTCACCTTGTTTATCTAACTTGTAACAAATACCCTGTTTAATCAGCAAGTTTTCACTCCATTTCATTGACATTTTTGTCAATATGACAATTTCTGTTCTAGCTGTTTACAACCTTTGCTTACTTTTGAATTGCTTTGGAAGATTGTTCTAGCTTTATTTCTAACCTCCTGCTTTCAGCTTTGCATTCTTTCATATAGTTTTCTATTTGTCTAGCTAGATCATTTTTGATACAAGATAACTCTGCATTTGTTTCAGTTAACTTATTACTTAACTCTGCACTAGTTTCAGTTACCTTATTATTTTTTTCAGTTATCTTATTACTTAACTCTACTCTTAGCTCTGTATTAGTTTCTTTCAACTCTTTTCTCAGTTCTGTATTACTTTCAGTTATCTTATTATTTATCTTATCAGTCATCATTTCAGTTAATTTATTATTATTTTTAGTTATTGCTTTTAGAAGCCACATAATATTTGGTTGTGATAAATTTTCTTGTTCTTTTTGGCTATATGTTTGAGGGATAGTATCTCTTTGTGTTGTTCCTTCCACTAACATGTGTAAAGGTGATTGACTTTGCATACTACTGCTATCTCTATCTACGTCTGAATTTTCAGATAACTGCTCATCTACATTTAACCTATCTGTTTTCTCTAGTTCTGATTGCAAATCTATATTCCAATCTGTATCGGCTGACCTAACCTCCACTACCTCCATTGTTTTGAGTTTCCATTTTACTTTGTTTATTTGCCTTTGAATTGCTTAACTTTACTTTTCCACTTCTTAGTAACATAAAATTTGTTCAAAAATAACAATATTTTTCCTAAACTTGATAATAATTACAATATAAAATGGAATTTTCTGACCTTTTGTTCTGACAGCTATTTAACTTTTATACTCAGTATTCCCGCGCAGTTTGTTGTTGAGATGTTAACCATGTGCCCCTTACTCCTGAAGAATTGTTGCTATCCTTGGATTCCGTTGACGATTTTGAAATTCTGAGATGTAGTCTCGTTGATTCTGGTTGCGTTGTTTTCGTCGATCTTTTCTTCTCTGATATCACAAATTCTTGTCTTTTCGAAGCCCCTCAGTTGGTCGCCAATTTGAAGAAGTAGTTATGTTGGTAGTTGGAAGATGCTTTATATTTAACTGCCCACGTATAGGAGCCAATTTGAAGTAGGTTTGTTGGTGCAAAATAAATGTTTACGTAAACTTGAATTGTTTTATGTAATAATATTTGCTTTGAGCGTCGGTTTGTATTTGATGCTTATATAATATTACTGTTTGAATTTGCCTTGGCTGCGTTAGTCTTAATTTAAAGTCATGTATCTTGGGTAGGGCATGGTATGAAAATTATTGTAGACATCAGAGAATTAAATTTTTAAATTAACTTCTTTTATTTAAATTCTTGCACATATTTATACACCACTACACTTTAAAGAACTGTGAGAAACTTTTACACATTCACTTAGCGCATATATCTGTTTGTACTATTCACTCGTAGAGAACACATTTTTCCATCTTTACTCTATCAAGTCTATCCAGCAACTGAGTAACCTCAATGGTCAAAAAATCCTTAAGCTTCGGTATTGCAAGTCTCTGATTGGCTAATTTTAAAAATGTTAGAGAAACTACATCATCGTCGCTCTAATCATGACCAGTACATTTCAAACTCTAAACACATTATTGCCACAATTCCCTCATTATTACTCATTGTTAGCAACCTAAAACTTATTATTCTCACAGCTCTTGCATTATTAAAGTATATAAAGTATTCACATAACATTAAAATATGTTTACAATATAAATAATAATAATAATAATAATAATAATAATAATAATAATAATAATTCGCAATGACTGTTACATACAATTAAAGTAATTATTACATATTGTTTTAAGGCGGGCTGTTATTGGATTTACCTATTATAAAATACAATTGAAATTATTTAGGTATTAAAATACTGCCTCACAGAATCAAATTAATTAATTGGTATTAGAGAAGCAGACACATTTCTTGTTTTGGGGGGGGGGGAGAAGAGTGGAACACAGCTTGCATTTTTAATGCAAGTGGTACAATGTATCCCGCTAATTGATAAACCAAATATTCTTTTCCAGCACTGTCAGTTACGTCTGGCATATGGTTTTCCCAATCTAGAATATGAATTTCGCTGCCAACAATCGAAATTTTTTCTTGAATTTGTCTTTATTGCAAAATGTTTTTTTAAATTAATTTTAAAGAGAATGCATTTTGTTTATAAAAGAGGTGAGAGGAATTTCAGATTTGTATTCAGAATTTCCCCTTTAGATAGAGCAGGTATGTAGATAAATTGAAGCATGTGTAGCTGAAGAAAGTCAACAGTGGACGCATGATCATCAAGTTTATCTAGGTTAAACAGAATTTCTTCCTTAGTTTAACTTCATCGAAAATTAGCAATCCGCAAGTTCATTCTGTTGCTTTACAATTAAAAATATCTCCTATTGCATTTGGGGTATAGTAGTACATGCTATAAAGACATTTAAGAAGCTTTATTAATATTCTTAAGCGAGCTTCCGAGGGCAGTGGAAGCAAATAACAGTTTAAAGAGTGTTTGTAAACTTTGGGTTATATTTTCAAAAGTAGATAATCCAGGGGAAATTCATCATACGTCATCCCTTTTTTATTTTTTAACATCGACCTTTGAGAGGGTGGTTAGCTCCACATTTGGGACGCCAGATTTGAGATGGAATGGTGGTTCAACCACCGTTGATTCCGGAGTTGGCTCACGTATTATTTTTAGCTGCTGTTACATAATGTTGCATAATATGTTTACACAAACTTGAAAAGTTGTTATGTATTAATAGTTGCTTTGAGCGTCGGTTTGAATTTAATGCTTACATAATATTACTGTTCGAATTTGCCTCGGCTGCGTCAGTCTTAATTTAGAGTCGGGATTCTTATGCAGGGTGTGGTAATGACAATTATTGTAGACGTCACAGAATTAAACTTTTAAATTTTCTCTTTTATTTTAACCTCTTGCACATATTTATAAACCACTACACTTTTAAAAGAACTGTGAGAAACTTATACATATTCACTTAGCGCGTATCTGTTTTTACTAAATGCGAATAGAGAACACATTTTTCCATCTACGCACTACCACGTCTTGCCAGGAACTGAACTAACCTCAACGGTCAAAACCTTAAGCTTCAGTAAAGCAAGTCTCTGATTGGCTAATTCTGGTCCAATAGAATTTCTGCATTCAACTTAAAACTTTTCTTTGCTGTTGATTGACTAATTTTAAAACTGTCACTGAAACTATGTCATCGTCGATCTAATCATGACCAGAACATTTTAAAAACTCTAAACTCATTATTGCTACAATTACCTCATTATTACTCATTGTTAGCAAACTAAAATTTACTATTCTCACAGTTCTTGCATTATTATAGTATGTAAAGTATTCACATAACATTAATAAAATATGTTTACAATAAAAATAAGTATTTGCAATGACTGTTACATACAATTAAAATAATTATTACATACATATTGTTTCAAGGTGGGCTGTCATTGAATTTACCTATAATAAAAAAACTATTGAAATTATTCAGGTATTAAAATACTGCCTCACCTTCTTAGCATTATGTTCAATATAATCTTCTTCTACTTCTTCTTTTTGCTAAAATATGCAAACCATAGATCGCCTTGAATGTGTTAAAAATGTGTTTGAATTTTCATTTGCAATTTTATTTCTAGAAGATTTATTTTAGCTTTGGCGATTTTAAATTTACAGATGTAAAAATCCTTAACATGGCTTCCTTCGGAAGGGAAGTAAAGCCGGTGGTCCCGTGTCATAGATTTACGACACGTAAAAGAACCTCAAGTCTGATAAAGAGGCCTCTGAGCAAAATTACCGGTCTTTCACACCCAATATAGAATGGGATGCTAAGGACCATAGTAGTTAAAGAGCGTCCATAAATAAAACTGAATTCAATTTAAGTTTTTGGTATTTCTACTGTTTCTCTGTTTACTGCAGTCATCAACTGTTATTAAACACTTAGTGGAAAAACAAATGTTACACACATAACTGTTATGAGTGAGTTTTTTTTGTCTTTCTTAGGGATGGTCATTTCCAATTTTAAGAAAATTCCGTATTTGAGTGTTCTAAAGAAATGTCTCGTTCCTTGAAGTGATAAGATCCGCCCGAATAATAAATAATAACGAATAAGAAGAATAATTAATAAGCATATCATCAAAATAATAAGAAGGAATACCAGTATGAGGGAAGAATAAAAGAGAACATTAAGAATTAGAGAAAGGGGGGAATGAAATCATGAAGAGAGAAAAAACGCAGAGGGTAGATATTAATTAATAATAAGAACATGAAATAAAACGTGTAGTTGAGAATGAAAAACTTGGCGAAAATCACATAAAGATAGCAGACGTAGGAAAGGACAGGAAAAAGAACATTACAGATCGCTTAGTGACAATAAGAACCGAGTTGTGCACATGGGAAGCCAAGACAACGGGCAGGAAACCAAAGTTAATCAAGCGCACAGAAAATGCAGTAAAGCGAACCTAATTTGTTAATGTTAGACGCGAGCAATGCTCGGACGATGTTATTGAGAACCAATGGTAGATGGAGGAAAAATTCAGAAATGTAACCAATCATAACGAAGGAAAGTCACATGAATAGCAAAAAGTGAGAGAGAAACTAGAAAATGGGCGTGAAATAGAAAATTATCTATGAGGCAGAGCGACGTTCAGACGCGCGTAAGATAATTCACTCTGTGTCGAAACGTCGGGGAGGGAAGAAGACTCTGTGTTGAAACTTCAGGGAGAGAAGATGATTCATGGGGAAAGAAATAGATTCGTGTAGGAAATGTGAGGGAAAGTAAGATAGATCTAAAAATTCAAAATATCTTGCATTAAAGAGGGAAACAGTGTAGCGGTCTTCGAGTAAATATTTATGTATTGAAAACCAGTTTAAGGCAACCGTGAGGAACAGGGTAACTAGGGCCTGACGAAAGGAAAATTCATTAGCATAGTATTGTAACGTAATTCCACTTCGCAAAGTAATTAAGAAAGCGTAAGAACACAGAAACAGTAGCAGGGGTGACAGGAAAAATCGCATCTTGTGTGGAAAGGAGATTCGTACGAGGACATCAGTGTGGATCATCAATAAACGGGCCATCTGAGAGGAGAAAGTGAACTTCATTTATCTCCCATCCACACTCCCTGAGGTAAGAGACTCCTGAACCTAAATTCCTCTACCTGAGTAGCCGGCAGCAACAACAATCCAACCACCAAGAACCGCACCATTACAAACCATTATTTTTCCATTCCCAAACCCCCGCTACAAAATGGCACCTAACGTGTCTTCCACCCACGCCTAGCACCCTTCCAAAACCAAAACAGACTCACGGCCACACGACGGAGAACACCGCCAAGGAGGATTGCAGCCAACACCGGGACTTCAACAACACAATAGAGCCAACGTACGAGTAAAGCTGTGTCCACACTGATTAACATTTAACATGTTAACCGAGAAGTGTTGCACTTAACACTTTCAACATGCTGGGTGTTTATTGCTTGGAATGGAAAACTTGTTAAGTCAACTTGCTCTTCGTGTGTGATCGGGTGAGCTTCAGAAATTTCCGGGGTGTAACCAAGGCAACGGCTTACTTCCGATTCCTGCTGAACGTATCATCAGATGTTCAATATTTCCGTTACTTTGAATTCGTGATTTGGTGTGCTCCACGTGCTTATAATGGAATGGACAAAAGAAAACTCTTTCCTTAATAAATGAAATTATGTTAAGGCCGTCATTGTGGGATGTTTCTTCAAAAGATTACAGGGATAAGATTAAAAGGGCGGACAATTATGCCGAATTGTGCACATTGTATTCTTGCCACAAAGCTGACATAGAGAAAAAGATCGCATCACTCCGCTCTCAGTACAGTCGTGAGCTGCAAAAAGTTCAAAAAAGCATAAAGTCGGGTAGCGGAGTGGACGATATTTACAAACCTAAATGGTTTGCGTTGCAGCAAATGAGTTTCCTGCGGGGTGGAAACGTGCCCATTGGAACTCGTTCCAACTTGGAAACTGCAGAGGTAAGTTTAGCATTCTATACACCATATCCATGTTGCTATTGAATTAGAATTTTCTTTCTCCTGAAAAATTTAGTTTTCCTTATCTTAGGCGGTTTATAAATACGATGTATGGTATCCAAAACTCACTGAAATAACCCAGTTTGCATTATGTACTTTCCACCTCATAACAATGATTGTGATCTAATTTTTAAGTTTGGTAGATTCAAAGCAGTATATTCTCATTGCAATTGCCTATAACAGCATTTTATTTGGTTAAACAAATAATAAGTCAGATCACAGTACAAACATAATTTCACATAATCAGGTTTATTCTTTTAAGGTTAAGTCAGTTAAAAAAATGAAATTGACTCAAAATGCACATTAAATACACACTTATCCAACTACTCTGTTCTGCCTTGGCACACTTCCTAATTCAGTTTTTAAAAAAAGTCAGCCAAATTTTCACGCATTTCCTTTTTTCAGAGTCAAAAACAGTTTTGTATATTTGAATACACAAGCATTTGAAATTCTTTCCTGTCAGCCAATGTCAACAAATATGAACTTGTATGCAGAATCAACTAAGCCGAACAATGCCAAAACTGCTTTTGTAACTTTAGTACAAATGTCATTGTTGATTGGTGCTTTTAGAATTAAATGTTTTCCATCCATTGCACCAAGATTGTGGGAATGCACCTCAGTCCTTGCCAGGCCAATATTGTTCTCTGAAAACCAGCCGAAATTGAACCAGAAGCATGCAGCATATAATGTAAATTGGTTAATTTCAGCATTATAACTAATACAAATTCTATATTTTCCATAGGAAGAGTCATTCGACAGGAGATGTAGCAGAAGATGAGGCTACAGGAGGTGATGTCGAGGTAACAGTGGAAGAAGTGGAAGATCTTATAGCTTCAGCCTCTACCTATGCCTCACAGACACCAAGGCGCACTACAAAGAGAAAGCCAGATGAGTTTTTGCAGTGTGCATTGAAAACTATGAAGGTAATTCAAGAAAGAAGGATGAGTGTGCAATATTTGGTGACCTTGTGGCAGAACAATTGAGAAACCTGGACGAGGTGTCACGCGAAACAGCCAAATTTAATATTCAAAAAATTGTATACAAATCTATAATGGCTTGTTTAAGTGCAAATGTGGAAGTACAATATATACTTACAAGTGAAGATATTGATTAGTGTTGAAATTTAATTTTAATAAACATAACTAGTAAATCATTTTTGTGTATTTATTCATGTGCTTTCCTCATTTTGTGCATCACAAAGGAGGTGATAGTATTAATACTTATATAATTAATTATTTATTTTTCCTGAAAATGTTGACATTTAAAGTTTGTTTTTTTCTTTCTCTCCCTATCACTAGTGGTAGAGTAGTTGTATTTTACCCAGTATTTAAGTATATAGATTTTACCAAAAGTATACATTTTGAAATCTGCAATTCCCTGAATAAAAGTCTTTTAATTATATAAAAAAAACATCTGAATAGTGCATGATGCTAACAACTGAAGTGTTAAGCTGTTTAAAATGCTGAATATTTTTACATTCTCCTAGTGTGTTTTTAGGTCATAACTTCTAAGTACTTTACCACAAACTTCGAATTTACTCATTACTGCTGGGGAAAAAATTGATACAAACCCAGTACTAACTTAGCTTGCTATAAATACAATGTATATTATGAATTTTTTTTCAAAATTAATTAATATATTATGAAAGTTTCAGAATATTTAATAGATACAAAATAACATTAATCACTTGCTAAAATACAAGCATGTCAGCTCTGACTAAGCAACCTGTGTAATGTAAAGGTAAAATTTGTAACGATGTATTCTTGTACCAAATTTTAATGAGTAAAATACTTTCTCTAACTTGTGTGAATGCATAGTAATCTAGGCACCTTGAATATTATTTAAAACACTTGCTAAGCCTTCTTCAATCCTGCTGAATATCATATAATTTATAGAATATGTGATGAGCACAGGAAAAAATATAGATTGTCTGGGTCTTTATGTGGTAAAAAAATTAACATTTTTCACATGATAATGTTAAATCAAAGAAGAAAAACAACAATATTAAAGTGATAGGATTTTGATATTTTAAGTGCATATTTTGAATGAAACCTGAAGCAATTTTTACTACATGTGTTTGGATTAACTAACTAGCAAAATCTAAGTTTAAAAAACTGCAGCACAATAAGCATGTTTTGTTAGGGGATTTTAGGTTAAATCCCACAATACTGTTATAGGCAGAACATTCAAATGAATGACACAAATTTTAAATTATTGGTTGAGAGCTTTAGAAGGAGAAAATTCCGTCTAGTCTTACGGAATATACATACACACATGTGTTCTTCCATCATGGAGGATATTATTTCCGGAGGCACTTCAGGAACAATTTTTGAGATCTCCAGAGTTATTTCAAGATGTAAATAGGGATTATCATTTCCCACTAAACGGCGAGCTATAGAACAATTATTCTTCACTCATTTCAAACTGCAAAGTCCACATTTGACTTAACACCTAATTTATGGCTTGTTGAAAATGTATTTTCCCTATCTTTTCCCAGGCATTAACTATTAACTCCCCTTAAGGGCAAAGTGATGCAGTGTGGTGCCACTGAAATACATTTTTTATGGGGGAGGGGGGAATAAGGATAGCCATAAATACTTACGCAGAAACAACAGAAAATTACAACTTTGCAAACTGCATGTGTGCTTTTCATAACCTAATCAATAACCATTTAATATCATTACTGGTATTGAGTATTGCTTGTATTAACATAATTACTCTGTTTTATGTAGATGCGCAGAATTATACATTGACAGGAGCAAGCAAGTGTGAGGCTGAGCATTATCACTCCAATTATAATATTGCACATCAACAAAATTTGTAGTGAACAATGGTACAGCATGTTATGGCAAGAAGTCACACAACATTTTGGTTTATGGACACTTAATAATAATAATAAAAAAGTTGCTTTTTCTATGCATTGTTTGTATTACTCCCAGTCATGTAAGAAATTATCTCATCAAAGACTTGACCTGCTCCTTTGCTTCTGGCAGGTATGCAAAGACTGCATTCATTTTAATATTATATGCCAAAATTGCCTTGGAAAACAGAAAAAGGACATTAAGAACAACATTTAAACTTGAATTTATTTAAAGGTGAGTCGGAATTGTAACACTAACATCACTTAAGTTTACTCACTTAACATGTTTCGGGAAACCGTTGTTCCCATCCTCAGAAGGTTATCTCGACTAAGTCGACTAAGTCGAGATAACCTTCTGAGGATGGGAACAACGGTTTCCCGAAACATGTTAAGTGAGTAAACTTAAGTGATGTTAGTGTTACAATTCCGACTCACCTTTAAATAAATTCAATACACATCACTGTTTCTAGCTTCTTTTCATTACAATATCAACGTAATTTAAACTTGATTCTACATTTTCATTTTTAATTGCTTCACGTAAACTTCAGGAAACATTCTGCCAAGGTACAGCCCCTTCTTTGCTTAAGAAAAAAGTTGCAAATCCATCCCTTGTTTCCTTAGCAGAGAAACTGTATCTGCCACCGTGACCTTGTAGAGAACATAACCCTTCAGGTTCTCCTTCACTCCTCCAGGATCCAGAATTAGGTTTCCTGTCTCTGTATCCTCTACATCTAATGAACCCGGTGGCGAATACAGTGCCTTTGCTGAGGAGTTTCTCGTCAGAAAATTGTGGAGGATGGTGCTTGTCAAAACAACTGATACTGCAGTATCGACATTTAAAGCAAGAGGCTTCCTAAACACTCTGAATACAGAGGACAAAATACCAAAAGCATTTTCTACAACATTACGTGCCCTTGAAAGTGTATAATTAAATATTCTTTCTCGAGTTCCTCTGTCATGGGAGCCACTATACGGTTTCAAAATATTGTTTGTTAAAGGAAAAGCCTCATCTGCTACTAAAACACATGAAACCACTTTTTCTCTTCCAGGTAGAGGTCTTTTGGGAGGGAAATTCAGTGTATTGTTTTCAAGGTGGGTGCACAAATCTGTGTGTCTAAAAACTCCACTATCTGATATGCGGCCTTGGCAACCCACATCAATGTACACAAAGTTGTAAAATGCATCCACCACAGCAAGCAACACAAAACTATACGTCTGCTTGTAGTTGAAGAACAAGCTGCCACTGTTTGCTGGTGCATCTATCAGTACGTGCTTGCCATCCATTGCGCCTACGCAGTGATGGAAATTCCATTTCAGGAGGAAGCCTTTTGCTTTCTCGTTCCAAAAATCCTCTGTGA
Source organism: Deroplatys truncata (assembly GCA_030765065.1). Lineage (NCBI taxonomy): Eukaryota > Metazoa > Arthropoda > Insecta > Mantodea > Mantidae > Deroplatys > Deroplatys truncata. The sequence goes on from CM060978.1 coordinate 217,020,640, forward strand.
GGGATATCTAAATATAAATGTTTAGATGAAAACTAAATAATGTAGGTTTAAACAAATATACTTTCTTTTTACTAAATAAATTGTTTAATTTTTTAAACAAATTGAAGTCAACATTGAAACAATATTTATTATTCAGTATGAGATCCCACCATGTCACAAAACTTTTGGGAAGGGGTTTAATGTCCAAGAGGCTGTTAAATGCAGTGGTAAAAAGTTCCACAGCTCATTACTTTGGGTACATACTAAAAAAGAGAAAAAGCTCTAGCCTTTCCTTGGAACAATGCAGTTTGTTAGACACCAAGGAAAAGACAATGGCATGGGGTGCTATTTTAAGACATTTAATGGAGGTCATGCATTAAATAAATTCGTAATTTAACAACCACCTAAAATAAATGACACACCTTAATTCTGAGGTTAAGTTTGGGCATTATAACGTTATCAATGAAGAGATAATGTATGTACATTACAAAGAAACTTAGAATATTGAAATGCATACTAATGCAATAGGATAAATAACATGGAAATATTTACCTGCAAATATTCTTTCATTAGAGTTTTGATGATGGCTTCACAGACTTCTAGAATAATTTTGCAGATGGCTTGCTTCGAAACTTTAACTAAATACATCAACGATGTGTATGAATCTCCAGTAGCCAGAAAACGCAGACATATTCCAAGCCTTAAAGGTGCTGGAATTGCTGCTCTCAAATGAGTGTCCTTTTTATAAATAATAGGTTCTGCCTTGCTCAAAATAAAGTTAGTCACTTTCACTCATCCTCAAGAAATTTTTGAAGCCAAATCTATCCTCAATTTTAAGTTCATTCAAAATGTTGTCACTCATATACTGATTAACCAGATAAGGTCTCATCCACATTCTTCTTCTTTTTTTCTTCTCTTTCATTACACACCAAGCAGATATACAAATAGCAATAGCTACTCTCATCACTGGAGTCCATTTTGCTTAGCTGAAATATTTTGTTGTCCCAACAAGTCAACCAGTGTGGATGGAATGTTAAATGTTAACAGTTACAACAAGTTGAAGACATATGACATGTTGAACAGTGTGGACTCACCTTTAGACGCGAGCAACGCTCGGACGATGTTATTGAGAACCAATGGTAGATGGAGGAAAAATCCAGAAATGTAACCAATCATAATGAAGGAAAGTCACGTGAATAGCAAAAAGTGGGAGAGAAACTAGAAAATAGGCGTGAAATAGAAAATTATCTATGAGGCAGAGCGACGTTCAGACGTGCGTAAGATAACTCACTCTGTGTCAAAACGTCGGGGAGGGAAGGAGACTCTGTGTCGAAACTTCGGGGAGAGATGATGATTTGTAGGGAAAGAAATAGATTCGTGTAGGAAACGTGAGGTAAAGTAAGATAGATCTAGAAATTCAAAATATCTTGCATTAAAGAGGGAAACAGTGTAGCAGTCTTCGAGTAAATGTTTATGTATTGAAAACCAGTTTAAGGCAACCGTGAGGAACAGGGTAGCTAGGGATTGACGAAAGGAAAATTCATTAGCATAGTATTGTAACGTAATTCCACTTTGCAAAGTAATTAAGAAAGGGTAAGAACACGGAAACAGTAGCAGGGGTGACAGGAAAAATCACGTCGTGTGTGGAAAGGAGATTCGTACAAGGACATCAGTGTGGATCATCAATAAACGGGCCATCTGAGAGGAGAAAGTGAACTTCATTTATCTCCCATCCACACTCCCTGAGGTAAGAGACTCCTGAACCTAAATTCCTCTACCTGAGTAGCCAGCAGCAACAACAATCCAACCACCAAGAACCGCACCATTACAAACCATTATTTTTTCCATTCCCAAATCCCCGCTACAAAATGGCACCCAACATGTCTTCCACCCATGCCTAGCACCCTTCCAAAAACCAAAACAGACTCACGGCCACACGACGGAGAACGCCGTCAAGGAGGATTGCAGCCAACACCGGGACTTCAACAACACAACAGAGCCAACGTACAAGTAAGTACTACCAACTTTATTACACCAGTGAAAAGTGAATGTTACTGCGTAGCAGTAAAAACCTCAGCAACACCATGGAGAATGCCCCTATGGAACAGCAAATCACAACAGTAGCTAGTCACGAGGAACAAAATTCCAACAATCCATTCACATTAGAAGCGGTATTGCACCAAATGTACGCACAATTCCAACAATTAACAACACAAATTTCCTCACAGGTGAAACTCTTAATGCCCAGATCACCGCACAAGGTGAAACACTTAACACTCTGAATAACCAAATCACAGCACAAGGTGAAACTCTCCAAGCTCAAATCACATCACAAGTAGACACTCTTAATAACCAAATCACCGCACAAAGTGAAACTCTCCAATCTCAAATCACATCACAAGCAGACACTATTAATAACCAAATCACCGCACAAGGTGAAACACTTAACACTCTGAATAACCAAATCACTGCACAAGGTGAAACACTTATCACTCTTAATAACCTAATCACCGCACAGGGTGAACAATTAAACACACAAATCAACACGCAATGAGCAGAACAAAAGGAAGCATTGACACAATTAGAATGCAGACTCATGCAACAGGTAAAAACACAATTAGCAACACAAGGGGAAATACTAGAAGCTCAGATATTAGCAAGACTTAATATACAATTCAACGAACATAAGACACAACTAGGTGGACACGTGAGCAGACAAGCCAGCCAAGTAGAAGAAATTAGTATAGGCCAAGAATCACTAAGAGCTGAGGTTATTACCATCAGAGACGACATTCAGGAGGCATGTGGAGAACTGCAGGTGTTAAAAGGGAAGGTCACACAAATGTCTGCTGATCAGAGTAAAAATGAAAAGATAAATTGTGATCTGCGTGCAGCATGTGAAAAGCTAACAGAGAACGTAAACGAAGAACTGTCTACAATGCGACAAATAATACAAAATACGACACAGGCTGCTGCAGAACACAATTAGGCTATAAAACTAATCGAAAGAAACTCGCGTGAGCTGGCACAGGTCAGGGCAACAATGCAATTGCACCAACAAAATAATTTAAACGAAAATGCCAGTAACCCTGCCATCTCTCGCGAGGTAAGGACAGCGGAGACGCAAAACGCTACAGAAATGCCTCTTGCATTGCCGCAGACACCAATTTCAGGTTTTGCTCATGAGGAGTCTAGCCTTACAAATGTGCATGCGTATCCCATACACTACAATTTGTTAAATGAAATAGCTGTACCGCAATTTAATGACTCTAAAGACAATGCGAAACGTTACATCATGGACCTTGACTCGTATTTCGACTTAAAACAAATTCCTGAAAATTTAAAATTGTTGATAGTTACGAAAGGGCTACAAGGGCGAGCACTCTCTTTGTTCTGGTTAGCAATCGGCGACCACACCACATATGGAGACTTCAAGAACATCTTTCTATCAAAATACTGGAACACCACCACACAGTACGCAGTTACAATCAGGATCAATAATGGCAAATACACGCCAGGGCAAGCACCACCAGTGATCGATTACTTCTTGGACCTAGCTCAACAAAGTCTTTTACTTGATCCCCCCATGCCAGAACACGAATTCGTGAAATAAATTGTGAGACATTTCCCGGACACCATAAGGAACAACTTAATTGTAGCAAGGGCAACCACAATTTCTGAAACCCTTGAACTTTTGACGGCACTACAAGTACACCAGAGCGGTAGCTCTGAGAATAGAGCACCGAACGGAACTTTTAGTGGGTTAAGGGCACCACCCACCTTTCATCAAAGAAGAGGACCGTACCCTCAACAGAACCGCTATGATGACAGGGGAAACTATAACTGACACAGAGGCGACTACAATGCAATCCAGGGACCACCACGAGAAAACACAAGACGACACATAAATTACGTACGAGTACAAGGCAATAGGAGACAAAATTCACACTGGGGAAACCCTACAAATGAAAACAGAGAGTATGACTCACATCAAGAAATCCGACAGAGCCGCCGAGAGGTCGCGCACAAAACGGACAGGGTCGACCAGGTTACAACGTGGACGTGCCAACATGGCCACATGATAACCGGCGAGACCAAACAAATCACAACCAAAATATAAATCACCAGAGGAACGAAACTCTACAAACATCACACACGGGGACAATTAAAAAACAACGTGGTTCAATCGTGACAATCAGGGTGCAACACAACAGGATAACATGTGCGGTCGTGCATACGGTACCGACAACCAGTCGGAAAACTAGAACGGGGTAAGGAAAAATTCCCGTCTTTGGACCCCCTAGTTCTTTGCAACACAAGGAATAAAAACAATAAGGACAACATTATGGCAGACAGACAGGGCGACATTATTGATTCATCTCAAGTATCACTAAACATTGCAGGAGAAGCTTATCAGGCTATAGTAGACTCCGGAGCCAGGGCTTCACTATGTAACCTGGAATTCTATAAAAATTTAATATCAAGGGGATTGAAACTGCAAACACTTCCACTGCAAAATGTTTACGCTATTTTAGCTATAGGTAGAAAGAGGACTCGAATTCAACAACAAATTATGATAGCTTTCAGAATACATGAAGTGGAATTTGAATATATTTTACTAGTCGTACCACATTTGGTAACGCAAATACTAATTGGGAGTGACCTACTATCAGAATTCAAGGCGAATATTGACTACAAAACAAGGGAGCTGACATTAACGAAAACAAACACAGAGACTGTAACCACTAAATTTATAAAAATGCAAGGTACACAACCGCAACTAAGAGGGTGAAAGTGACATTCAGCAAAACCGGTTCTTTGTGCAAGTCATTAGCCTAGGGGAGGAAATCTGCCTAGCACAAGTTGAAGTAGGAGATATATTTAATGAAGATGAGGAAATAGAGTACAATAATGAAAGCGACTACGAAAATAGTGAATATGAAACAAGGGAGAATAATAATGTAAAGATCGCGAGATGCGTAGAAGAAAAAGAGCATGCCGAGTTAACAGTGAGAAATTTTTATAAATACTTGCACGAAGAACTGGACAAACAAGAGATGCAGGAACGTATAACACGAAAGGTCGACATTTCAGCTCTCAATGCTAAACAAAAACGAAACCTCACCACGATACTGTGGAACAACTGAGCAGCATTCATTGACAAAACTGGCTGCTGTACCAATTTCGAATATTCTTTTGACATAAAACCAGCTCCCCCATGGAAGTACAAATGTAGGAACATACCGATAAACCTACAAGACGCAGTAAACAACACAATTAATGCAATGTTACAACAACAGATAATACATTCAAAATCGCCATACATAAATCCTTTATGTGTAGTTGCAAAGAGCTCGGGAAAAGTCCGCATAACCATCGATGCACGCCACCTAAACAAATTCATTGTACCAGACAACACAAGAACGCAGAGCATTGAGTTTATACTAGCAGGAATTGGGAGGAAAACATGGTTCTCATGCTTAGATCTAACAAATTCATATTTACAAATACCATTAGCTCCACATCTCAGGAAACATACCAGCTTCATTCATCAGGGAAAAGTATTTGAATTTTTAAGATTACCCTTTGGTTTATCTGTGACTGGGTCAATTTTTAAGAGCAACAGACAAAATTTTTGGAAATAAAACACAAGACTACCTAACCCAATACATCGATGACTCTCTAATACATAGCAAGGACATCGATGAGCACCTACAGCACATTGACATGGTTCTCACAAAAATAAGAGAAAACGGGTTGACCCTAAATTTGAAAAAAAAAACAACATATTTTTTAATAAACAAATCAAATTCTTGGGATACATAATTTAGGAAAAAAGGCGTGGCACCAGACCCAGAAAGAATCAAAACAATACAGGCAATACCGCTCCCTAGAAATGTCAGGCAATTGAGAAAATTCCTGGGCATATTACAATATGAGGCTCGCTTCCTCGCAAAGTATGCCAGAGAGGTAGCGCCTTAAGAGGATTACTAAAGAAAGGTACACGCTGGAAATGGTCAGAAGAACATCAGGCAACTTTCGATACCATAAAAGAACTTTTCGGCAAGGAAATATTACTAGAGCGAACGAACATGAACTTACCCTTCCATATTTATTCAGACGCAGCAATAACCGGTTTTGGAGCGATCTTACATCAATATGACGAACAACACATCCTCAGTACTGCATCACGAACTTTGACCCCAACAGAAAAGACAGCTGGAATTACAGAAATGGAGATAGCAGCAATATACTTTGCTCTTCAGAAATTTAAACATTACGCATACAACAAACAGATCACAATATACACTGACCATGTGAGCCTATCATTTATAATATCATGTAAACTCGTAAGCTCAAAAATAGCCCGATACATACATGAGATTACAGCATATGATGTAAACATACAACACATCCCAGGGAACAGCAACATTTTCGCCGATACACTATCCCGTCTGGCAAACAGGGAAGGCATCCCAGAATGCTTAGGACACACAAGATGTGAAATCAAAGTTTTAAACACCACATTATATTCAGGTAGTGAACTGGCCAAACAGGTCAAGAACCTGAAATCCTTGCAAGAAAAAGAACCCAAACTAGCAGCCTTAATGGCAGAGGCGAAAGCCATTACACCCGACCTAATTGAACTGATAGGGGTGCACAACGGGATTCTGTATAAATTGAAAAGGTCTGAACAGCCAACATGGTTAACATATGCACCGAGTTCGTTAGAAAATCAGATAATTAATACATTTCACACAGCGATGATCCACGCCGGATCACAAAAGACATGCAACGCAATACAACAGCATTTTTACATTCCTAAATTACACAGGAAAGTAAGGAAACACCTAAGCTAATGTGACATATGTCAGAGATGCAAACCACGGAACGTTAAGTATGACACACCACCGCAGAATATCTTAAGGGACAAACCACTAGAATTAATAGCTGCAGATGCACATGGCCCTTTACCGTCAGGCGTAGGAGGAATGAAATACATATTCGTCATGGTAGACATGTTCACAAAATTCGTGAAATTATATCCCATGTGAAAACTAACAAGCGCAGCATGCGCTAAGAAAATCCTTAACGATTACATACCCAAATATGGAAAAATGAAATCGATGCTTCTATCCACAGGGCAAAACAATTTGTTGACAACATCAGGACACAAGGTATAAAAATTTACGATTCCACAGCATACCATCCACCATCCAACCCATGTGAAAGATACATGAGGGACCTAGTGATTTTTCTTAGAATTCTATGTCACAAAAATCATGCCTCCTGGGTGGGACACATTCCCACGATGGAGAGAGCATTCAACGAAACCCCGAATAACAACACAGGTTTTACACCCCTTACTCTGCTGACAGGAAAAGCACATACACTCATGACAGGGATGCCTTCAGCTATTCACACACAAGAAACCAAACAGGTAGACATGCTGAAACAAGCATATGAACGCTTAAAACGTAACAGCGAACAATGCAACAGGCTCAAGAAATGCCATAACAAAATATGGAATCCGGAAGAGGAAGACTTAGTATTATATAGAGCTCACCGTAAGTCTTCACTGTTAAAGAAAGAAACAAACAAACTACAACTGATGTGGCACGGATCGGCTGTGATTCGGAAAAAATTGAGTGACCGTTCCTTTGAGTTACAACACCCACGCACTTTAAAAATCATCGGTAGGTACAATTTGGCTTTACTTAAACCGTACCGCCTACCGACAAATTGGCGGAATAACATGTCATGATGTTCTGTTAGCAACGTCTAAAAATTAATTAATAAAGAAAGCAAGAAAGAATAACAACTCAATTGAGTTATTCAGCACGTTGAAAACAAGCGGTAAATAATCAGTAACAAAGAGGGAAGCATGACACACATGGTAACAAGAAAAGTATTAGCATAAGTATTGTAAAATAACATGTAAACTTTGCAAAAGCCAGGGTACAGAATGTAAGAATGTCAGGGATAATACATGTAACAGAGAAGGATAATAATGTGAATAACACTGAGTCAACAGGGATAAATAAAAATGTAAAGATTTCCAGAAAATGAGCAGGAAATATAGAAATTCAGGGAATAATATAGGTGAATGTGTATATAGAGATGTGAAAATAAATTTTTAGGATAGGAAATAGCTAAAATATAAATCTTTTCAATATGTGTACAGGGTATTTTCAAATCATGATTGTTAATATTATGATAAATTAAGTTTAGCTGTAAGTAAAATGAAACACGACACTTATGAGCAAAACAGAGTCCTGAGAAACGTAAATAGCTGAAAAAAAATATTTACTTGTATAATCGTGTAGGGTCTTAAACAAAACTGTAAGGTCAGGCAGACAGGTGTTTATTCCCAGGTAGTCTCCAAAGTTCAATGACATGCGCCAACGTCTACCAACTATACGTGTGCACAAAGAGAAATGTGTAAGTGGTCAGTGCGAGAAAATAAACACAAAAAAAAAAGTGCGTGGAAATATTATCTGAAAGCAAAAATATGCAAATAAGTGCTTGCGAAACCAAAACAATGTTCCACAAAAAGGGAAACATGCAACCACATCGACAAGACATGAAACGGCAACTCTAGGCCGAGCCCGAGAACTGTAATTATAGATAATTTATTAATTAATTTTTATTGATGTTAAATCATACTATGTACATATCTTTTTCTTATACTGCTTGTATAGTTTAAGAAGGGTGATTTAACGTTATGTATGTATCTAGGTTACTAATATTACAAGAGTTATAAATGGTTTAATGTAAATAATTTAAGCGCTATGTTAAAATACTGTCCACGACGAAATGTTTTAGCTACAGGAATAGTGCCTTCGAAGGCAGAAAATCTAGTTTATGACGTCTCTCTGGTCGCAGGGCCATTATTCCTACAGCGAGGGTGTAGCGCTTTTGTCTCTTTATTTGATAATTCGCCGTGAACAAGTCAGAGAGACAGATAGCTTAACGGTAAATTTAGGAAAAGCCGCGATTTATATTAAACTTGGACCAATGAGATCCCTGGAAGTTTATACGAAATAGTGAGACGCGTCGAGTGGCGCTAAAAAATGGACCAATAGAAAAGGAAGCAGCCCCAGAAGCCTGCGACTATAAATGGATCTGCTAGAAACAAATCAGGGCAGTTTGGCATTTCATTTCAGTTTGGCATTTTGTCATGTGTGGTCAGGGAGAGATGCTGGAGGATGTGAGATATCGCGCCGAAAAGGGAATAAAGACAGTTTTAGAAACACACCTAAGAACCGCTACTCGTAAAGAGATAACAAGCATATTTAAACTTCGTGTCATATCCGCGCCACGTTTTAACAGCGGTGGACAGTATTTTAATGGCGGCAATACCAGTGTTGTATACTACGTGAGTTAGTTAAATAAAAAAAAAAAAAAAAGGCAGTGTCATCTTTTCATAACCAAAACACGTCTATGTCTTCTTATATCACCACCCGAGATCGACGCTTCCTTTAGCAAGGATAAGTCCATGCTCTCATATAGTTTAAAGAAAATTACTGCAGCTAGCCGAGGATAAAATTGCAGAGAACCAGCACACTGCGAACTTCTGGAACCAACAGGGAAGATGCATCAAGGTAAGCCAACAGCAACGGACAGGAGGAGGTGACTGCCGCAAACTGGCGCCATAACATGGAGCTCGAAGGGAAGACCAACTCAAACGGAGGACTAGGAAACAACGAATAGAGGAAGAATCTTCAGAGGAAAGGGGCACGGCAGAACAAAATTACAACGCGAACTTCTAGTCTACCTATGTGGGACAACAAAACAGCTGAGAACATCGCTTCTAGAAATTCACCAGGATTCGAACCCGGGACGCATCAGTTAACATAGGAGAAAGTACAGGTTAGAACATTTATACAAAAACAAACAAAAAGGCATGCAGAGTAGTGACTCAGTTTTGTGAACACATGTTGTTGAGAGGGGGTAAAGTCATTACTAGGGAGGTAGAACTTGCTAACGGAACCATGAGTAGGTCAAGGGAAGATTTGGAAGAACTGAATAGGGAGGCCATTGTCAGCATAACACCAGATGGAGGAAATGTGGGGGAAGCAGAGGTGGAAGCTAGGCTGGAAGGGCAATCACCAATTGAGCAGGCCATTGACCCAGGTCAGAACCAGCTGATGATATTCCTCCAACATTTGAGCACAAAGATAGATGAGCAGAGGAAGGACTTAAGTGAACAAAATAAGAATTTAGAGGGGAAATTATGTGAGCAGACTAAAAACTTAGAAAAATTAAGTGAACAAAATAAGAATTTAGAAAAGGGAAATTAAATGAGCAGAGTAAGGAGTTAGAAAGAAATTTGAGTGAACAAAATAAAAATTTAGAAGGGAAATTAAATGAGCAGAGTATACAGATAGGCGAATACGTCAGGGAGGAAAACAGGAAGATGAGAAGGGAATTAGCTCAGGAGATGAGGGAATATTTAGGTGAACAGGTCACCAGATTACAAAGTCAGCTGGATTCTAAATTCAGTAAACAAGGGAAAGTAGTGCAAGAAATTCAGGCAGGACAACTAGGTCTAAGAAACGATATAGAAAAACTAAGGGGGGATGTAGAAACGGAATTAAGTGTTACCAGCTTAGCCATAAAAGAACAATTGGATGATGACTTAAGAGCTGTAAATGCTTCTTTAGAAAAAAAACAAAGTACCTTAGAATCTAACATTCAAAGGGAGTTCAGAGAATTTAGAACGGTGGTAGAAAAGGATCAGGGAAAGATAAATGAACTTTCGTCAAAAATTACTGAACAGCTCTCAAATCATTATGAAATTGTGAAGAGGGTTGAAGAGCATGAAAATTGGTAAAGGAGTTAAAACGATCTATTGGTAGACTTGGAATAAGTGTGAGACAGAGTGATGATAGCTCATCCAGTGAAACTAGCACCACATTTAGGGAGGCAAATGGAGGTCAAAGTCCAGCTGCCGACCCATATAATTTCAATTCAGGGCACCAATGTACATCTAACCATGCAAGTAATGCAAACTACCATTTATTAAATGAGGTAGGAGTACCTACTTTCGAGGAAAACTCGGCTGATAATCCGAAACAATACCTAAATCACCTTGAGGAGTATTTCTGTTTAAAGCAAATTCCGGACGAGCTAAAGATGTTAATCGTTCGTAAAGGTTTACGTCAAAGGGTTCTCCAATGGGTAAGATTGACTTTGGGGGAGAATAATAATTTTGAGTATTTCAGAAGGGCATTTTTGAAGTATTGGAGTACTAATACTCAGAACCAGGTGAGATCTATCCTAGTTAATGGCAAGTACGATGAACGCGGAAACCTAAGCATGGTAGATTATTTACTAACTAAAGCACAAAGTAGTAGACTAATTGAGTCACCCATAAGTGAGAGGGATTTCATCAACATGATTGTACCCCATTATCCAGAACACATACACCATTACCTACTCATTGCGAAGCCAAATTCTATTCCCGAATTGATTGAGTTGGTATCATCATTCGAGACAAGTAGTAGGAACCACGGACAAAACTATACAGTTCGACCAATACCGGATAATGCAAGGAATGCGAACTGGAGAGGAAACACAAGAGGGAACTATAACCCCAGAGAGAGATACTGGAACGACGTGCCTCAATCCGGGAACAGAAACTGTCAAAATAACCGTTTCAGGAGGGAAGGTGATAACCAATATCACATAAATGCTATACAAACCAGACCAAGATACAGGGGCCGTTTTAACTATAGGAGAGGCAGGAACAATGAAAACAGATCCAGGGAACATTATTTTTCTGACCGAGGGGAAAGCGATGTAGGAGAGAGGTATGACGAAAATTACCCAGAAAGAAACAAAAGGAGAGACCTTTCCGGGGACATTTTAGAGGAAGCAGAGGAAACTATAGGCGAACCCAGAGAGAGGGAAATGTGGAAGAGACAAGCGGAGCACCTAATGGTGTCGATAACCCGGAAAACTAAGACAGGATCCAATCAAGAGCTCGGAGCGGATTCTAAGCGCGCAAAATTCTCAAATAAATACCAAATGTAAAACAGGGCTAAACAATGATTTTATATTAGGAGAACTAATGGGTGAGATTCAAAATTATTTGGAAAAAGAATAAATCAGAGGAGGATAATTAAAGCGTCAAAACATTTAAGTCAAATAGAGAAAAATGCTTCGGTCACCGAATTACAGATCTGTGCTGTGTATTACGCACTACAGAAATTTAGATCATATATATATCTACAGAAGGTTACTATATACACAGATCATGTGAGTCTTTCATTTATGAAACATTGTCGGCTTACGAGTACTAAATTATCTAGGTACATCCATGAGATTCTTTCGTATGATGTTGAGGTGAAACACATTCCAGGAAAAACAAATGTCTTTAGCGATTTGCTGTCTAGGTTACATAACAACAGTGAAATACCGGAGAGAATAGAACGCCCTAAAAATGAAGTAACCTTAATGAGTATCGAAATACCCTTGAGTAAAAGATTGATAAAAGAATTAAAAGGAATAGGGGACCAGCAGCGACAAGATGAGAAGTTAAATTAATAAAAAAAAAGGCCCCAGAAATAGCTGAAAATATCAAGGGAAACATAGGGGTAAAAGGGGGCATGTTTAATAAACTATATGGCAGCAAAATACAGAAGTGGAAGACGTATATACTTAAGAACATGGAGAATGAACTCATAAGCACGTTCCATCAAGCTCTAGCACATTCTGGCTCAGAACGCACCGCTTTAATGATCCAAGAAAATCTGTATATTCCAAAATTACATCATAAAGTAAGGAGAATAATTTCGACATGCTTACAATATCAAAAAGCAAAGCCATTGAACATACAATACGAATATGAGACAAACTCCATACTAAGAGAAAAACCAGGCATGTTAGTGACCTTGGACTGTCATGGTGAGATGCCTTGTAGTAAATTTGGATTTAGGTATATAGTAGTGCTAATAGATGTATTTTCAAAATTCGTGAAAATTTACCCAGTCAGGAAGATTACAAGTGAAACATGTCTAAGGAAGATAATGAAGTCGTATGTTCCACAATTTGGAAAGATGAAGGCAATTTTATGTGATAATGCTTCAATATTTACCAGCAGAAAATTTGTAGACACCTTAAAAGAAAACGAAATCACGTATCATTGCTCAAAATACCACCCACAAAGCAATCCCTGCGAAAGAATAATACGGGACATTTCGGTTTATTTGAGAATTTTGGCCAATAAAAAACACAGTGATTGGGCAAATCACTACCAGCGTATCGAAAGTACTTTAAATGAAAGTGTGAGCCCTACTACCGGTTATAAGCCCATCGAGCTGATGAAGGGGAAATTAATGGAAACACTTGAAGGGGAATTACCACAGACACTAGAAACTAAAGATCCAAAAACACTAACGGAAGAAGAGATGTTTAAGAAAGCTTTTGAAAGAATGGCAAAGAAGGCGCAAGAAAGAAAAGAAAAGTTAAACAAAAGAAGCGAAAACACTGGTTGATCGAATTGGGAGACTTAGTATTGGTACGGGACAAGAAAAAGTCTAGCATGCTGAACAAAAGGTATCATAGAATGGAAAATTTATTTAAAGGTCCATACCGGGTGATTAACATTTTTGGCTCGGATACATTTGAGTTACAAGAAATAAAGAATTGCAAGATATCATAGGGAGATATCATAAACAGTTGCTCAAACCATACAAATGTTTAGAGAATGAGAAGGGTGAAGAATGTAATGAAAATAATCAGGTTAGTTTTACTCGAAATGAGGTAGCAACCCTATGAACAAGTAGTAAAGGTAATACACCCGATAAATAAGGATGTAAGGAAATAACTAAATACATAATAATTATTATGTACCAGTATGTATGTATATAGATTTAATTTTTAGAACTTAATTTGGGTATTAGCGTATTTGTCTGCACTACAAGTTATTCGTGTGTGTGAAGTGTATTGTGCGTCAGAATGCCTCTCAGAAAACCTGTTTTTAAAAGGAGAGGAGGATCAACCATGACAAAGTGTAAGAGTGAATGATCCAAGTGTAAACATCACTGGTTTGTCAGAACCCTTGTGAAGGAACTGGTATAGCGAAGGGTCTCTGTAAACGAAACAAACCAACAAAGATGTATACTCAGAGGAAGTATTCTGGAAAAGAAAACTATACCAAGTGCTGAAAAATTTATTCTTTTCCAGAACAGGGCAATTTGAAACGGCAACTCTAGGCCGAGCCCGAGAACTGTAATTATAGATAATTTATTAATTAATTTTTATTGATGTTAAATCATACTATGTACATATCTTTTTCTTATACTGCTTGTATAGTTTAAGAAGGGTGATTTAACGTTATGTATGTATCTAGGTTACTAATATTACAAGAGTTATAAATGGTTTAATGTAAATAATTTAAGCGCTATGTTAAAATACTGTCCACGACGAAATGTTTTAGCTACAGGAATAGTGCCTTCGAAGGCAGAAAATCTAGTTTATGACGTCTCTCTGGTCGCAGGGCCATTATTCCTACAGCGAGGGTGTAGCGCTTTTGTCCCTTTATTTGATAATTCGCCGTGAACAAGTGAGAGAGACAGATAGCTTAACGGTAAATTTAGGAAAAGCTGCGATTTATATTAAACTTGGACCAATGAGATCCCTGGAAGTTTATACGAAATAGTTAGACGCGTTGATTGGCGCTAAAAAATGGACCAATAGGAAAGGAAGCAGCCCCAGAAGCCTGCGACTATAAATGGATCTGCTAGGAACAAATCAGGGCAGTTTGGCATTTTGTCATGTGTGGTCAGGGAGAGATGCTGCAGGATGTGTGAGATATCACGCCAAAAAGGGAATAAAGACAGTTTTAGAAACACACCTAAGAACCGCTACTCGTAAAGAGATAACAAGCATATTTAAACTTCGTGTCATATCCGCGCCGCGTTTTAACAGCGGTGGACAGTATTTTAATGGCGGCAATACCAGTGTTGTATACTACATGGGTTACTTAAATAAAAAAAAAAAAACAGCAGTGTCATCTTTTCATAACCAAAACACGTCTATGTCTTCTTATATCACCACCCGAGATCGACGCTTCCTTTACCAAGGATAAGTCCATCTCTCATATAGTTTAAAGAAAATTACTGCAGCTAGCCGAGGATAAAATTGCAGAGAACCAGCACACTGCGAACTTCTGGAACCAACAGGGAAGATGCATCAAGGTAAGCCAACAGCAACGGACAGGAGGAGGTGACTGCCGCAGACACAAACAATGAAACAAGGCCAGAATGAAAATGGCACATCCTAAAACAAATATGTATATAACCTTAGTGAATAAGTATGTAAGAAATATGTAATTGCTAGAGTGAACTGAGGCACAAAGGCACCAGGAGATGCAGAAGTCAGTCTCAGAAAAGAAAAATAATTGTGTGTATTGTAAATTTTCTTTCAGGGTTACTGTATTCATGAATTTGGATGTATAATATGTTTGTAAAAACAGTTCGTAAGAACTAACTACGGAAAACCTTAACACACAAGACGCAAGGGGAAAGATAGCATGAGTACAACGGTACTATTTTCAGTGGGTTTTCAAACAAGACATTCATTTTATCCTGCAGGAAAAAGAAATGCCTTATTTGAAGGGCATTTGAAGTGATAAGATCCGCCCGAATAATAAATAATAACGAATAAGAAGAATAATTAATAAGCATATCATCAAAATAATAAGAAGGAATACCAGTATGAGGGAAGAATAAAAGAGAACATTAAGAATTAGATAAAGGGGGAATGAAATCATGAAGAGAGAAAAAATGTAGAGGGTAGATATTAATTAATAATAAGAACATGAAATAAAACATGTAGTTGAGAACGAACAAACTTGGCGAAAATCACATAAAGATAGCAGACGTAGGAAAGGACAGGAAAAAGAACATTACAGATCGCTTAGTGACAATAGGAACCGAGTTGTGCACACGGGAAGCCAAGACAACGGGCAGGAAATCGAAGTTAATCAAGCGCACAGAAAATGCAGTAAAGCGAACATAATTTGTTAATGTTAGACGCAAACAACACTCGGACGATGTTATTGAGAACCAATAGTAGACGGAGGAAAAATTCAGAAATGTAACCAATCACAACGAAGGAAAGTCACGTGAATAGCAAAAAGTGAGAGAGAAACTAGAAAATGGGCGTGAAATAGAAAATTATCTACGAGGCGTAGCGACATTCAGACGTGCGTAAGATAACTCACTCTGTGCCGAAACGTCGGGGAGGGAAGAAGACACTCTGTCGAAACTTTAGGGAGAGAAGATGATTTGTAGGGAAAGAAATAGATTCGTGTAGGAAATGTGAGGGAAAGTAAGATAGTTCTAGAAATTCAAAATATCTCGCATTAAAGAGGGAAACAGTGTAGCGGTCTTCAAGTAAATATTTATGTATTGAAAACCAGTTTAAGGCAACCGTGAGAAACAGGGTAGCTAGGGACTGACGAAAGGAAAAGTCATTAGCATAGTATTGTAACGTACTTCAACTTCGCAAAGTAATTAAGAAAGGGTAAGAACACGGAAACAGTAGCAGGGTGACAGGAAAAATCGCGTCTTATGTGGAAAGGAGATTCGTACGAGGACATCAGTGTGGATCATCAATAAACGGGCCATCTGAGAGGAGAAAGTGAACTTCATTTATCTCCCATCCACACTCCCTGAGGTAAGAGACTCCTGAACCTAAATTCCTCAACCTGAGTAGCCGGCAGCAACAACAACCCAACCACCAAGAACCGCACCATTACAAACCATTATTTTTCCATTCCCAAACCCCCGCTACATCCTGTAGAAGATTGCAGCCTGGTGCGAAAAATGTGGGCAACTTGCAATTTTTAAGCACTGTATTCACACAAGGAATAGTTATGCATCTGTTCACAACATAACACAGCCAGCATCTGTAACAGAGATGCAATCTGAAGACGGTAAGCTGATTGACATTTGTCACAAAGATAAGAATTTAACTCGTTGCGCATTATAAAGCAACCAACACACTTAATAATAATCGCCAAACCAACATACCCTCTATCGCAAACGAATGTGCTGCCACTGCTTCGCGCAAACACCGCTTCCTTAGCTTGACTTACGACGGTAAACCGGAGATATCACACTTCTCCTTCTATATGCTATGGTTATAATATTCTAAATTAGCTATTATCTAATTGCCTCAACATCAAACCTGGGGTATTATGCTTTGCTTTTCTTGAAAATGTGCATTACGTCATACGTTCCAATTTTTATGATAGTGCCGTTGTGGTGTTTAATGGACACTTATATCCCCGCCGCTGTAAGGTTGCACTTGACAGCTAGCGTTTAATTTGGTACACTCGCAAAAAAACTGATGAAAAGCTTCAACCGCTTGACTTCCTAAGCCAATCACAAGGCAGCATTCCGGATGGCCAATGACAAAGCGGAACCGGAACTAGAATCGGCTCTGTTGCCGGATGTAACTATTCCCAACCACGTGCTTCAGTTTGTGAATCTCTAGCATGAGCGTCGAGTTGTTCTTTGCAAGCTACATATTCATTGTTATTTATATTTGTGGTTATTGTTTAATAGTTTTGTTATTGTTTGTTTATACATATATACTTATCTATTTTATATATATTTCATTCATATTATTTATTTAAACAAAAATTAAGTGCGACAATATCTGAAAAACGACGCCGATCGTCGAGTGATTCACGAAGTGAAAATCCTTTGCACCGAGGTGTGCCACTTAATAGTCAGGCATTGGAACTTTTTAAGCAGAACCCGGGAATTCTTTGAACAGGAAAAGGAGTACGTAAAACTTCATGGCAATCCCTCTATTCCTGCTGATAAAGCCGTACAACGAACTGCAGTAGCTTGGGTAAGCACGAGAACTGTTACCTATACACAAGGGAGTGAAACTCCAAGAGAAAAAGGACAAAATTCCTGAACCATCTGGAACGCAACAGGTATTTCTATCAACTCCAGGGAAGAAAAGAAAGCAGCCTCGTCCAGTCAAAAATCTTGATGCTTTCCAATTAGACGTCATACGTAGACACATTTATGCCTATTATCATAGAAAGGAGTATCCGACCATACCAAAGCTGCTTATATCGCTTATTTTCAATTAACAATAATAATACGAAATAGTTACTATTCATTGACGTTCGCTACTTGCGTACACTTTTTGTATGCGGCTTAGACACGATAGAAAGGAGAAAAATCAGCTGTTGTTGTTTACTAGCCACTCTGGCAACGTCGCAACCGCAATGTAGCCAACCTTACGTGAAGCCACACGAACTGTCAAGTGCAAAGATACAGCGGCAGCTATAATATATTTTATAATGCAAGAAAGCAAAGAAAATACCAGTGATACATCGAGCTGTGCCAAGGCCACATAGGAGTATTCCTAGGTGGCATAGGCTGCGCTAAGCTGAGGACAAGGACTAACAGCTGATGGCTCCCTGCTAAAACTAAGTTGGTCACATGGGGCCGTATTCATAGAGTTGACATTGGTCTGGACCATCTCTGGACTCATTTGGTCTGGACCAAAGGCTGATCCAGTTTTTCGTATTCATAGACGATAAAAAGCCTCGGACCAAGAAAGGCCGTGGATCATCAAGGAGAAAATGTTACACGACGAAGAAAGGTAGTTCTGCGCATGTGCGACTGCCATAGAGTAGTAAACTAACCACTTTTACTCCCTAGTTTTTACTTTCTATGGTCGTTTCACAGCTGTTTTTTCATCGGTTCAGTGTTCACTCTCGCCCAAAGGGAAAAAAAATGGACCTAACCTAGAAGCGTGCATTAAAATGGTCAGAGGAGGAAAATGCCTGTTTCTCTTATTACAAAAAATGAGGGATATTATTGAAAACAAATCGGTTTCGACAAATGCAAACGCAAAAAAAGAGGTATGGAGGGAGATAATACATACAGTGGAATTTCGTTAGCACGTTCCTCATTAACACGTTTTCCCGTGTATTGCGTTGAATTATAAAAGTCCCAGCACAAAATGCATCAAATGCATTAATAACATTTGTTTAGTGCGTTGTCTCGCTCCCGCTTACTACGTTCGGAGTTTGACGCCCTCATTCGCTATTTTGGCCAATGCTTGGCCGGTATTAGTCATTTTTGAGCACATAAAAGTAACGGTCCAGCGGGAGTAGATTTACTACATTCAAAGTTTGACGTTCTCATTCGCTACTTTGGTCAAACCAGGCGGGGTGGAACCGGCAGCCAATAGCATGCACGTACATATTTGTGGGATGCGTTTTGTGTGTGTGTGTGTGTGTGTGTGTGTGTGTGTGGGAGGGGGGGATGCTTTAGTGACCCTCTTTGGTGTTCTGTGGTGACACTTTAGTTTAACAGTGGCTTGGTGTGGTTAGTTTATACTGTTGAGTGTTGACGAAACGTAATATATAGTATTTTAACTTTTTGTTCGCAATGGAGAAAAAGAAAGTGTGGCAAATAACCAACAGTGAAAACTGAAAATCCTTGAGGAAGTAGATCGCAATCCAAATATGAAACGTGTGGATATAGCGCGGAAGTTAAACATTCCTCCGTCAACCTTAAACACAATTGTTAGCAAACGTAAACTAATTGAAACTGCTTTTGAAGAAGGAAAAAATGCTAAAAGAAAACGTAATCACCCTGGCCAGTTTCCAGAATTAGAAGATGTTCTGCTAAAGTGGTTTACACAAGCTAGAGCTTCAAATGTGCCAATACACGGTACTGTGGTTCGAGCTCAGGCAACACATTTAGCACAGAAGATGGGACTGGATGATTTCAAAGCATCCAATGGCTGGATTGAAAGGTTCAAGAATCGTCATGGTTTAGTCTACAGATGTTTGCGAGGTGAGGCTGCTGCCTTAGATATTGACGCTACACTGTGTGAAAACATAGAAATGTGGAAAAATACAACGCTTCCATCAATTTTGAAAGACTATAGCTCCAACGATGTGTATAATGCAGATGAAACAGGACTATTTTTCCATCTTTTGCCAGACAAAACCCTGGATTTTAAGGGCACTAAGTGCCACGGTGGGAAACTTAACAAGGAGAGGATTACAGTTTTGTTGTGCTGTAACGAAAGCGGAACGGAGAAATTGGTACCGCTGGTTATTGGAAAAGCACGCAATCCGAAACGTTTTAAGAATGTGCGATCTTTTCCATGTAAGTACACTTCCAATACAAAAGCCTGGATAACTTCTGCCGTCTTTGAAAATTTCTTACGAGCATGGGACGCAAGACTGGGCACAAGAAGCAGGAAAATTGCACTGTTTATTGATCAGTGTGCCGCTCATCCACCAACTGTTTCAAACCTAAGAAACATAAAGATCATTTTCTTCCCAGCAAACTGTACGAGTAAGCTACAACCTTTAGATCAAGGCATAATTCGGTGCATGAAGCATGCATATCGTAAGAGGCTGGTACAGAGAAGGTTGGCTGCATTGAAATCGACAAGAAAAATCACTGTCTTAGATGCCATGCATTTTATTAGAACTGCTTGGGATTGTGTGACGCAAGATACCAATATGGCGGCGAGTGGTGTTGTGACGCGAAGCATGCAGCATAAATATAGCAAAAACAATGGTAAATATACCGATACAGCAACTGAAGATGGTACTAATTTGAACCATATTAGTAAAGGAATTTGTGTGAATGTAGGCAACCTGGGGGATCAAGGCAATTGGGTGAAGCAAACAAGTAAATTGTGTCAAGATGAATTGACGATCGGGGGCGTGCGTGAAAAGGAAATGGCGGCGTCGCTTCATACAATCGTTGACATTTTGAATAAGGATTTGAGAGAAGCGCAGAAAGAAATAATACGCCTTCAAAGTGAGAACAAGATTCTGCAAAATGAGAGAGACGCGCTTTACAAAGACAAAACAGAAAGTGTCGTCCTGAGAAATGAAATTGAAGTACTAGAAAAAGAAATTACGGAAGTAAAAGAAGCAAACTTAATCCTTCAAACGAAAGTAGCAAGCAAGGATAATAATGGATATACTGAAGTGCTGCACAAACACAATAGAAGATATCAGCATCCAACTCAGAATAGTGGAGTGCAACATACAAAATACAACAGAAGTGAGGTCGAAACGAAAAAGATTTAATGTGCTGATGGATACTAGCCAAGTGAACTTGGCTAGTTCAAACTACCACGAAAACCATGTGAATAATAGTGTTAAAAGAAACAAATCGCCTAATGTTTTGGTAGTGGGAGACTCCATGATAAAGTTTGCAGGACAGTTGTGTAGAAATCGTGGACATGATGTGCGGTGCTTTCCGGGAATTAAGTTAAATGAACTAAAGCACCAAATGGAGAGAATTAACTTGAAAGAACGCAATCCTGACGTCGTGGTGGTGCATGCAGGATCTAATGATGTAAAACCAGGAGTATATGCAGAAGAAATCATGGGAGATACCGTGGATATTATTAACTATATACGACGAGAGTCACCTAACGCCAAGATAATTGTTAGTGGAGTGATAAGACGGAGTGATACAACGGGAAAAAAAGTAATGAGGATTAATAAAGCATTGAACTGGCTGTGTTCCACAAAGATTTGCACATTTGTGGATGGAAATTTTTGGCTAGAGAATAACGAGTTTGGAAGAGACAGCATTCACTTCAACCGCAGAGGGTCTCATAAGTTTGGAATGCTGTTGTGCGATGTAATTAGTTCGGTGATAATGGGAAACGAGTAAACCGGGTGGTGGATGATGCATTAGTGACTGGAAATAGTGATCGAAGTGTGCAGGTGTTTAATAAAACATGCAGAACAGAAACTAATGTTGTAAGTGTGAATGCTTCTGGGGACCACTACTTTAAAGCAGTGGAATCCAACCAACTATCAGGGACGAACGAGGTTATAGGTGCCACTTCGGCGAATCTCACTACCACTCTTACTAAATGTATGGATGGAACAGAAAAAACGAAACTGTTAAAGGTAAGTGATTCTGTAAGAAAGCCTATAAAAATAGATGCACACTATCTAACAATTTTTCATCAAAATGTCCAATCTATTCACAATAAATTAAACTACATTGAAATCCTATTAGATAAAGATCTGAATGAGGTTGGTGTCTTGTGCATTTCTGAACACTGGTTAAAGAGCAATGAAATCGATTACATACAGATACCAAATTATACATTAGCCAGCTCATATTGCAGATCTAACAAAAGTGGGGGTGGGGTATGCATATTTATTAAAACAGGTATCCGTTTTATAAATATAGGTACATGCCGGACATTATGTCGAGAAAGTGATTTTGAAGTTGCAGGTGTGGATTTGATCGAACTAGATATTACTGTGATTGTTTTATACCGTGCCCCAGATAGTAATGTTAGGATTTTTCAAAATAGCTTAGAGACTATTCAACATTCTCGTGAAAACCAAAAAAAAATTTGCATTATGTGGTGATTTAAATATTGACTTTCTTAAAGACAGCAAAGAAAAGCAAGACCTCATACATCTGCTTAGAAGTCATAACCTAATGCATGTCATAACATCCCCTACAAGAATAACTAGTCGTTCAAAAACTGCGGTAGATCAAATTATAATTAATGAAAATTGTACATATAAAGCACAGGTGATAAATACAGGATTTAGTGATCATGAGGCACAAATAATCCAAATTGAAACTAATAATACTAAGATGTTTAGATCAACACTCATAAAAAAAAGAATATTTAGTAATGATAATATTTTGTATATGAATTATCTCTTAAGCAAGGAAGATTGGCTTGACATGTATAATACAGCAGATACTAATGAGAAATTTAGATTGTTTGTAAATAGTTTTATGTTCTGCTTTAATACTGCATTCCCTCTCAAAACATCAAGAACCTCTAATGGGAAAGCTAAGAGAAATTGGTTAACTCCAGGTATAAAAAAGTCATGTGAACGTAGAAGATTACTATATAACTTAAGTAAAGGTAGCACAACAGATTCTGATAATTATTTTAAGAATTATAAACGCATACTAAATAAAGTTATAAGACAGGCTAAAATCAATAGTAATGACAATCATATTAAAAACTCTAAAAATAAGACCAAAGCTAT
This sequence comes from Deroplatys truncata, assembly GCA_030765065.1. Taxonomy (NCBI): domain Eukaryota; kingdom Metazoa; phylum Arthropoda; class Insecta; order Mantodea; family Mantidae; genus Deroplatys; species Deroplatys truncata. The sequence continues at coordinate 217,043,678 of CM060978.1, forward strand.
GTGGCAAATAGTAAACCAAATGACTAATAAAACACGTCATATGCAAGGTAAAATAGAACTTGAGCATAATGATAGAAAGATCACTGATGCAACAGAAGTTGTTACATATTTTAATACCTACTTTACAGAAATAATTAAAGATTTGGTTCAAAATAGTAATGGACATCTTGGCAGTCTAATAAAGACTAATACTACCAATAATGTAAACTCCATATACCTTTATGAAGCTACGCCTGAGGAAATGCTAAACATAATAAATGGATTGAATAATACATATTCTGCAGGTGTTGATGATGTGCCAGATATAATTATAAAAAGATGTAGTGACCACATAATTGGTCCACTTGTCCATTTGTGTAATGTATCCATGACTAGTGGAATATTTCCAGACATGTTAAAAATATCTAAGGTTATACCCTTGCACAAAAAAGGGAAAAAGACTGAGGTAGCTAACTACTGTCCTATTTCCATACCCTCAGTATTTTCAAAGATATTGGAAAAAATAATGTATAGAAGACTTGTATCGTTTATTGGAAAAAATAATATAATTACTAACTCACAGCATGGATTCCGACAAGAAAAATCAACAGAGACTGCGATATATTCTTTCTTAAATAGTGTTATAACTGCTTTAGATAATAAAGATAAAGCAATTGGCATATTTCTAGATTTAACTAAAGCTTTCGATACTATTAACCATAAAATTTTGCTAACAAAATTATTTGACTTTGGTATAAGAGGATCAGCATATTCTTGGTTTGAATCTTACCTTACAAACCGTAAGCAAATAACAGAGATTATAGATGAAAATGCTAACACTAATGCACTTTTGGCAGTTAGATCTAATGCACTTGATATAACTTATGGAGTACCACAAGGCTCTATACTAGGACCATTTTTATTTATCTTGTATATAAACGACTTAACAAATAACATACAAGCTCATAACATTGTTCTATTTGCAGATGATACTAATTTACTAATAACAGAAAAGAGTAATGAAATGTTAAATAATTCACTAAACCAGGCCAGTAAAGATCTGGTATATTGGTTAGATAATAACAACCTGGTTTTAAATACTGTCAAAACTGTTTGTCTTAAATTTCATATTACTGATAGTGCAAACAATAATTATAACATCCCTGAAGTAAAATTAAATAATAAATTAATCTCATATAAAAATGAGACAAACTTTTTGGGCTTGTGGATACAGAATAACTTGAAATGGAAAACTCATATAAAATATCTAATAACCAAACTAAGCAGGAATATATATGCCTTAAGAATTTTAAGTCAAAATGTCAGTCTCCATGTGCTGTTAACAACCTATTATGCACATATACATTCAATAATTAAATATGGTATCATATTTTGGGGAAACTCACCAGAAACTAAGGATGTATTTATCAAACAAAAACAAGCCATACGAATTATATGTGGTGAAAAAATGTTATGCTCATGTAAACCACTATTCAGAAAGCTTGGTATACTTACTTTGGCATGTTCTTATATATTAGAAACAGTCTTATTTGTAAAAAGAAATAAATTTAATGTTCAAAATAATGACAATGTCCATAGTCATTACACTAGACATAATAAGGATATACACTTAACCTCTGTCAGAACTACAATATGTAAGAATGCAGTACTGCATTCCAGTATAAGGAATTATAATTCCCTACCTACATTAAAGATATAAATAATTATAATGTGTTTAAAACTAGAACAAAGGCTTTCTTGCAGGAACACTGCTTCTACACCGTAAAGGAATATTTACAGTTTAACAAATCTTTGTTTGCATAAGACATTGTACTAATCCATTAAGTTATCTAGTAGTATGTCATTCAATTTATAAATATATCTATTGTATATCATAGTTGATTATATATAAACTTATTGTAATGTAATATATAAATTTAACTATTGACGTATCCTGTATCAATGTACTATGTACTGAATTGATGTTAAAGGATTAATAAAACTAAATTGAATTGAATTGAATGCAATTACGCAGGAAGACGAGTTTTCCGAGAGTGAAGAATGGCGCCAAATAGCAGACGATGCTGGCGTGTCTTTCGAAACCTATGTAAACATTGACAATGAAATTCCAGTGTGTGAAACAGCGACAATAAATGAAATACTTGAAGAACAAGTGAAAGATGAGGCGTCAGTGGGAGATGAAAGTGACGAACCAGATCCTGAGCCAGTACCTACAGTGTCGGAAGCGATGCAGGCAATGGACATAGTGAAGCGATATGTGTGCAGTTTCGAAGTTGATGATGTAATGACTACTAAACAAGATGGATAGTAAAATTTTGGCATTAAAACCAACAAATCAATCAACTATCAATATGTATTTCAAACCAGTGTAAATAGTGTCTATATTTCACATAGAGTTTTTGAGGTAAGATGTATTATTAGATTTGGTTACATAAATATGTTCTTAAGTTGTAGAGTATGTATTTTCGTTAACACGTTTTCCCGTCTATGACGTCCAAATCCTTGGGTCCGCGCAAAATCGTACTAACGAGATTTTACTGTATATAGACAGTTTTGTGCATGATTCTAACCTTTTGCCACCCCTCCCTTTTTGGAAAGTTCTTGTCCACAGTGTTTGATGGCATTGTTAATCATTTCAATAAGAATTTAACTTGCTGGAATATTAACCTTTAAGCTTAAAATTTCGGAATCAAATCGTATTTAAATAGGAAGGAACATTTGCTGTTATTAAAATCTCACTCTGGATCTTAACCAAATAAATATTGTGTGATCGTAATTATACAGAAATAATTACCCGAGGAAATTAAAATACATTATAAACCTTCCGGAGTTGTAATCCTCCTCTCCTCGAGGGAAAACGTAAGCAAAGCCTAAATTATTTCGAACTTAACCCAAGCAGGACATTATTCCGTATAGGGTAGGAGGTATGAAATGCTAAGAAACAAATGGAATCAGGGTTTTTTATCACATAGAGTTGATTGTGTAGTGTCCTGTTCTCATTCGAGTTTAGACGCGCAGATCCCACGGCCCATTGTAGCTTCCCAGTTGCAACTGCTACACTCCTCTCCTCCTAAATTTAGCAGTGTCAAACTTTTGCTTCTCATTACGTCAAGTTTAATGTGACATGGCAATTCGAATCAATCGGCGTGAAGCAGTAGCATGAAGTAATAGAAGAACAATCAATCAAGAATCATTCCCGTTGTTAAGTGCACCCTAATTAAACCTTTACTGTAGCAGGATTTCTTAACTTCGCGTTACATCCCGTTATGTTACGTAAAGTGCATAGTAATCGTGGTTTAACAAAGGTAAATCTAGCATTAGCATATGAGTCATTAGTTATAATGCGGCTTACTAAGGTCAGTAGTGCTTTCTTGATACCCTCCTCTTGCATAATGTGGAAGTGCTATTAGCATCGTATCAATTGAGATTCAAGCTCCGTTATCGTCGTTTGTCATATAGGTTAGGATGAATCCGTTTTATCAGCCTTCTAACCTTTGCTTTACTAAACCGTATTTGTTTTGAAGTTTAGGTCGCCATACTTTCCAATTATGTCTAATTTTGGTAGATAGTTTTACTCCATCGTCTCATTTCGCGAATTCTAGGCAAGCAGCCACGCCCATTACTGCAAAGTCATCCATTTTGTAAAGATGGTCTGCCTTTAATCCACCCCTCGAGGTAGACCAAAATTTGGTCCCGAACAAGGCGTTTGATCCCCGGACCAACGCAAATTCTGGTCTATGAATAAGAAAATCGATGGTCCGCTGTAAATCCACCGGAAGCAGCAAGTTGGGCCGGATCAAAATCGACTATGAATACTGCCCATGATCTCCAATTTTCGCTCGCGTGCCATGACATGTATTTCTCGATGGCCATGTTTTGAATGATAGCACACCGAACGTTTTACGTTAAATTGCACAGATCTCCTGGAACAGATGAAATACCAAATGAACATCTAAAAGAGATCTGGCCAGATTTAGGGAAACTCTGAACTGCACTATTCAACAAATGTCTACAGACATGTAATATTCCATCTAATTGGGGAAACTCCAAACTTAAGATTATGTATAAAGGCAAAGGTTCTCCAGACTCATCAGAATCCTATAGAGGAATCGCTCTCGAAAATACAGTGTTTAAGATCTTTAGTACAATTTTAAGAGATATAATAAGACTAGAAGCAGGCTGTAATACCCCTGAGCAATAGTTCGGGGGTATGAAGGGCAGGCCTACACTGCACACTATACAATGTTTACTGGAAGATAACCGAGACTCGAATAGGTTTCGAGAGAGAAAGCTTCATGTCGAATTCATAGACTACAGAAAATCGTTCGACTTTATGGACCGCCAGACTCTTGTAAACAAGCTTTCGAGAATGATTGATGAAGGCAGTCACTTAGTGGAAACCATAGCCAATATATTACAGCATAACTTTATCGCAATTAGGTACAACCTCCAGTCCTCACCCCCAAATTTATGCATACTAATGGTGTCCTTCAAGGTTATCCAGCAAGTCCTCTGCTGTTGAACTTGGCAACAGCAGATATAGTGAACATACTGCAAGGTATGGAAAAGTTCTCACTTCCCACGATGATATAGCAATAGGAGACCTGTAAGAATGCTGGAACCGACCAACTACATGTGCCAGGGAAAACAAATTCCATCTCAACAAAATACTGTACATATGATCTGCAGATGAGGAAGGAGGATAGGAGACAAAGAAAGAATTGTACATGACCAAGAACCACTGACAATAGTAAATTCCTTTAAATATCTTGGTGTAAGATTAAAGACTAGCAGAACTATGTTTACAAAGCATGTAGGAATTATGACGATAGTGGTGGTAACTGCCATGAACGACATCCAGCTTCTATGAAGACTGTCTTTGACTTCCACGATGAAGATCTTTGCTACCAAGATAATCCCGATTGTGAGCTACAGGATAGAACTTATATGGTATTATCTCACCAATTAAGTCAATCTATTTAAAGAAAGTTCTATGCGTATCCAAATTTACCCCATCTAGACTGACATGAACATGCAGGAGAGAATTTCTTCATAGAGCAGTTGCGAATGCAGATACTCCTAGCATCTATGACAGCATATCAAGATCTACTAGCCGTACTTCAAACTAAGAAGGAGAAAATCTGGATTGAATTCTAAGAACTGAAGCCATCCGTCTCAGGGACGGCACAGCAGCAAGTTGGCTCGTTATACAGTGCACGCTGATTTCTGAGGGGAGGGGTGGGGAGATTAGTTTGAGCACGTGTTTGCCTGAAGTACAGGTTCACACAATAGCAGTTTCACTCGTGTATTTCTGTTATTTTTGTGATTTCTTTCTTGTTCTTCGTGATAGTGTGTGACTGTCTACAGTGGGTAAGTGTGATTTTTCCTACTTATCTTCGAGCGAAGTTCGGTGAGTACAGGAAAGGGGCACAGCCCATGCGGGTGCACCATGGTGACTGCAGGAGAGGACCTCATTTGTGAAACGCCGATAGTCGGCATGGAAACAGGGATAATTACTAGTACACCTCCACTTACGCAGGTGACCAGCGCGGATCACGTGCAGTCACCCGATACACCTTTATTAGTGCAGCAGTCAAATGGAGTTGGGATAGCACCACGTGCAGATTCTGCTTCGACTCCGACCAACCACTATTAAGATACCTAAATTCAGACGCAGGTCCATATTTTATGCTTGTGTGGGGCAATAGTAAAAAAATGTGTGATTTCCACCCATTAAAACTGGGTAACGGCCTGTATTACGATCTCCGGTTAAGGTTTGGGGTAAGATTTACCTGAGAGTTACATACTGCGACAGTATTACAATCTTTGGTTATTTTTGGAGGTAAACTAACCACCACCTCAAGTGGTGGATAAAGATGATACCTTGGAGTTAAGTCATATTTCCGAATGAACATGGCGTACCACCGGCAGAGATTGATTATTGAGAGTGATTCAGAAGACGAAATGCTGGAGCAATATTTGTACAATAGGAGAAAAGCAAAGAAAATAAGGCAACAAAAGGACAATTTCGAGGAGTGGGAGGATCAAGAGTTTCGGCAATGCTACAGGTTATCAAAAACTATCACGTTAGAAATTTTGGAACACGTAAGACATCGCATTGAATTTGCGACAGACAGGTAAGTTTTCAGCAAGTACTAACATATTTTCAAGTCTTTGGAAATGATATCTATACATTAGAATAGTTCACTCCAACACTCAGTCTTAAATATTACTGTCAGGGCGTAAGAAACTAACCAATGTGCTTGGATTGTTTTTGGAAGGCCAAAACTTTTAGGTTATATGACAAGCAGTGTGGGCAAAGGTAAACGTATTTTGCATGTTAGTTTATATTTAGGTTGGTTTTTAAAATTGTCGAATGGCTTTCCACGTTAGTTTTAAGTGATATTCATGAAATGTTTGCGTCAAAAGACTACGGTTTTCAGGGTTATTAAAGTGATATTCGTAAAACTTTTGCGTCAAAACTCTTAACACTATTTTTAATGAAACTTTCAAGTGTGGCTTAGTTTTCCAAATAGAACAGCCAAGGAACGGTATTCGAAAGATTTGAAAGATGCAACAAACCTAAGAATATTTTGTTGAACTTATGTCAAGCAACATGTGTAAATCCGAATCAACATTACAAGCATCTATTTTGCTTTTCTATATAATAGCTTTCGCAAACCAAAAAGCTAATAAAAAGGTATTACAACTATTGTTCAAGCATCCTATTGTAGCTCAGTAATCCAATGACGTACTGGAACCGCATCTTGTATGCTCCATGACATGTATATAAATTACATTTTAGGTTATGTTTATGTCTAGTGTTTAAAATTATCAATTGGTTTACAGCATTGTTTGTAAGTGCTATTCATGAAACATTTGCGTAAAATGTAATGTAAATCTGAAGAAGCATTAATGTATTGTAATATCTTTAGCTACACTTGCATCCAAATCCCATTTGCTAATAACAAACTGAATATCATGCAGTACCATATATGTGATCGACTTCAGTTAAGCTAACTTACAAAACAGAAATTTTTTACAGTAGAATTTCGTTAGTATGTTTTTGCAGGGACCAAAGGATTTGGATGCCATAGGCGGGAAAACGTGTTAACGAAAATACAAAATCTGCAATTTAAGAATATAGTTATGTAATAAAATATAAGGCAAATATGCCGTTCTTGTATCTTCGTTGAAATAGCTGAAAGAAGCAAAGGGAAATCGAATAAGTTACCTTAAGAGTGAGTTTACAAGTAGATGTGATCTCTTCAATAGCTTGTGCCCACCTGCCTGTCCCTTTTAGGTGTTTTAGTTTTATAGGCAAATCGCGTTATGAACAAAGAAAACGTAGCCATGTTTTCGCTCAAGCACATGCAAAGTGGGAACTTAATAATTACATCGCCATGGACAGTTGAAATAGATTTCAAGTACAATTTTATACTGAATACGATCCGTGTTTCCATGTTAAATTCAATATGTGTTCAAATGGATTTGGATACACAAAACCTGAGAATAAATAATTCAAGCCTTTATGTTGGTCAACTTGGATTTTTGAGGTTATGAATGTTTTTGAGAAAATAAATTGCGAATTATGGAAGCGACAATAGTGGCTTTGCTGTGTGTTTTATTACACATATGATAACAATTTCCATTAAAAAAAAGAAAACAAAATTATGTGCGTGTATCATGTTACGAGTACAATAGACAATAGTAACTTTGGCATATTCAATACAATTTGAATACGGTAGGTGTTTCCATGCAACAAATTTCGTTCTGATCTTTTCTGATCCTACTTTCCAAGAGGAAAGTTTTGTTTTAGCATTTTTCCCTTCTTTAAAAGCAGTTTCATTCAATTTAGGTTTGCTAACAATCGTGTTTAAGGTTGTTGGAGGAATGCTTAACTTCCGCACTATATCCACATGTTTCATATTTGGATTGTGATCTACTTTAAGGATTTTCAGTTTTTCAGTGTTGGTTATTTACTACAATTTCTTTTTTTCATTGCAAATGAAAAGTTAAAATACAATCTACGTATGTTTGGTCTACACTCAACAGTACAAACTATCGTTGCCAAGGTAAAGCATTCTCTATCCCGCCCACATAAATCGTGTCACACAAATATTTACATACATGCATGTGATTGGCTGCCGGTATTCACCCCATGAGCAAGGATTGACCAAAGTAGCAAATGGAGGACATCAAACTTTGAACGTGTTAAGCGCCTACTCCCACTGGACTGACCAAGGATTGGCCAAAACAGTGAATGAGGATGTCAAACTTCAAACGTAGTAAGCGGGATCAGGAAAACACACTAAGCAAACATTATTTATTACATTTGGTGATTATGTACCGGGACTTTTATAATTCAACGTAATAAACGGGAAAACGTGTTAATGAGGAACGTGCCAAGGAGATTCCACTGTATATTGTACTACAGATTTTGCAATTGCATTACAACTATAAACTTAAGATGCTTTATAATTGGATACATACCTGTATCATTTATAGGATTTATATAAATGAGAATATCAGCATGCCCACATTAGGTAGGAATGTGAAAAATAAATTAATAAATTTTCTCATATACATGATTAAACTTTTATCTCAAAGGCCAATAATTTCATTCAAGTTTTCTCAAAACGTAAAGTGCCAAAATCTAAACAGGTTTCATATATATCTAGCTGATGAAGCTATTTTTCAAAACAAAACAGAATATTATAAATTATTCAGATCATGTCTCTAACTACTTTTAAAGGAAATACATACTGCAGCTTGATGGGATGTAGAAGTATGCACTGTCTCCCAAGCTTTCACTATCCTAATCAGCAAGAGGTGATGTAATATAATGCAAACAAGAGTAGAGCATTTTTACTTATAAATGTGCTATTTTCAACAAAACCAATTGGCAGAAAATTAAATTGAGTTTTATTTATGGATGCTCTTTAACTACTATGGTTCTAAGCATGCTGTATTGGGCGTGAAAGACCAGAAATTTTGCTCAGAAGCCTCTTTATCACACTTTAAATACTTCTATATAATATATCACACACCTGTGCTGTGCATAAGCGGGCATGAGGGTTGCAGGCCCTTCGTCCATGTAGTGCTGTGAGACTTATTTACTTTTATATGTTACTGAAATGCTTTATAGATGTGTTAGCACATTTTTTGTATCCCTTTTGTAAAATCATTAACCTCTGAATCTGAGATTATAAAAGGTATATGCCACCTCCCCACATAACTATTATCACAAAGAGTTGTTTTATATATATTGCAGACAGGACTAGAGCTGATGTTTGTCTTTTCTGATTCTGTCAGGATGCTCATGACTTAAGTAGTAATGTGCTGAAAAGCCTCAATTCTACTTGTACAAAAAGAAACAATAAGAACTTTTCTTTTTTCAGAAATGCATGCCTTTCACCCACAGAGCAGCTGTTAATGACACTGCGCTTTTATGCAACAGCTGGCACCTACACCTTTGTTGGTGACCTCAGTAGTGTGCATAAGACCACAGCAGGCAGAGTCATCAAGTGCATCACTACCACCATTGCCTCATTACGGTCAAGATACATCAGTCTGCCACAAGCACAAGAAGTGAGGAGTGTTCAAGCAAATTTTTTTGAAATTTCAGCTTTTCCAAGAGTTTTAGGAGCTATTGACTGCACCCATGTGCGGATCAAATCTCCAGATGGTGAGGCAGAGCACTACCTCAATAGAAAAGGTTACTTTTCATTCAATGTACAGACTTTGGTGGATGCCAAATTGATAAGAGACATTGTGGCACAATGGCCTGGGTCTGCACATGATTCCACAATTTATAACCACTCCAGGTTGAGAAACCGCCTGGAGAATAATGAACTTCAAACAGTATTGTGTTGTGTGACTCAGCATATGCGGTAGGCCCATACCTCCTTCCACCCTGGCAGGCTCCTCAGTTACCTGAGGAACAGCTGTATAATGAATCAAAGATTCGAACACAAAATGTTGTTGAAAGATGCTATGGTGTCCTGAAAGCAAGATTCCCAATTCTTTCCCTGGGAATCCAGACACATGTTGATCTCGTTCAGGAGGTAATTGTAGCATGTGCTGTGCTGCATAACATTGCACGAATCAACCATGAAGATGTTCCTCCAATAGATGCAAACATCCATGAAGAGATGGCGACATTCTTGCTTTTCTATCTGTGGACAACACAAAATTTATGATTACACTCTAATGAAACTAAGGTGTAGTTTATTTCTCTTCTTTGTATATGCAGATAATGAAACATGCAGCTATTACAGAGCCACAATTTCATTGCTTCTTGCATATACATGGAAACATTGCCATTGAGGGACAATATAGTGATCCAAGGTCTGTAAACTAGAAGGTTGTCTCAAAACTGAGGCTTTAGGTAGGAAAGTGTCACATGTACAAATTTAAATACAGTTTGTGTAAATTGTTGTGATAGTCCCCCAATCCTGAAGCACATATACTCAATAGCACTTGCATAATAAGAGAGGTGGGGGGTCAGTGTTCCAACTGCTGTGAGCTCAAATGCAAGGTAACCTTACACATTTGTTTACAATATGTTGTGTATGTGGCTGCCTCCGAGTTGTGATATCATTTGCTCCCCACCACTCTCACCACTACTCATTTCTCCTCTCTTGCGCATATAGATTATCATGACAATTCACACAAGCAGTATGTTTCATTTCACCGCTGAGTCCAAGATATGCTGTCACTGTTTTTAGCTATTTTTATGTTAAACATAAAGGCTTTGATAATGTGTCACATTTCACATTCCCTTAAGACAAAACAATTTTGAAATTAAGTTTAAAGCAAATGTCTTCAAAACCTTGAAAACGAACTGCTTGGTATGCCCTCGAACTTAATCTGCATCATTTTCAATGTTTCAGTGGAATGTAAGCTTTTGACTTTTTGCATTTCTTTAAAAGTGTGATTTGATAAATGCTCTTTATCTTATGCTAGGTTTGATTCATGTTTTTTATCTGTATGCTCTATAACCTGAACAGAAGTAAGACACAAAATTTGTATTTTGAAAAAACTTGTGTTTTGAGAATTTCTTCTCTCTCTGCATAAAAAATGATGCACGCACGCACGCACGCATGCATGCACACACACACACACCATTCTGTATGAGAGAATTATCTGACGCCACAGTTCTAAATTTGCTGATGTGGTTTTAGACATATATTCGGCAACAAAGAAATTGTAGCTAATGTCTACAGCCCTCTGGAATGGATAACCCATGACCATGATTGCTGTTCTATTATGCACAAGTGCACCATTATTCAAACGAGGCTATTTTTATAAATTATTTGGTTTGCTCATACATCAACCATGACAATTTGTCTCTTAACATAAAAGCTGTTTCTGTCAACAAATTTATTGTGTTGACAATGGGTCAATCAGATGTTGATCACTTCTTTTACATACATTGAGACAAAGAAGGATTAATTGCAATTGTAAACCAACTAGGGTTCTATAACCAATTTTCTTAGTTTCCTGTATATAAATATTTGGTAATGTGTTGAACTCGCCTGACTTTCTCTACTGGCTCTTTTACAAAAACTTATTTCTCTAGCTACTTCATGTTAATCCAGATCAACTTTCAATTCCATTTACACATTTTCTTGTAGGATACAGTATGTAAAACAAGTCACATTTTTAAAGAGTATGTCGCTATGTGATATCTTTGAAACTCTATGCTCTTTGCAGGATGACAAAAAATGAATAACTTCCTATTTGAGAAAAGTGTAGGTATTTGAAAATTCATACGATAACAGGGTATCTCAAAAATGGTCAACTCCACCCAAAAAAAGAAAGAAACATTATATGACAAATTATGTGCATTAACTTGATCTACATTTCCTGTAGATGCGATATGAGTATTTGCTACATATCCGAAACATATGACATTTTAATCAAAATTTTCCATGCAAAGCGTAGTTTGCAGTGAGGGGGATTTTCTTGAAAACCTTAAAGTTGTATCCTTGGAAGATGCTGAACTTAGTATTTAAGTTTCATATTTCACTGACCTTTTGTTTTTGAGTTATGCCATTTACAAACAGAACCTTTTTTTATTATTCAGCCTCAAAACATCTACTTCTACTGAAATCTGTATCAGAATTTTGGATGGAATACAATATTTTTGTAAGCAGCAGAAAAAGTACAAAGAAATCCTATGTAAATGTGTCCAGACACAAACTAAAATATGTCCAATATACACATGGACTGAGCTTATTCTGCCTTTGCCCACGTGCATTTCTTACTGTTTTAATGAGTTGGAATTTAGCAGACATTTCCTGAGGATGCAAGGATATCCCTTACTCCAACCAGCCCTTCAAAAATATGGAGGATTATGTTTTCAAGAAATTCTGCTAACAACGTTGGTTTAAATATTGTGAGGCATGAGACAATTTCACTCTCAAGAGATGTTATTTAAGGCAGCATCTGTAAAATAGTCATATGACCAATAAGGTACAATTTTGTTGTGCAGGAGTCATGTTACATGCCAGTAAATATACTGAAATGTCACATTTTGCTCAGTATCACACACCAACTGACCATACCAAGGAACCTTCTTGATTAAAACTAGAATTGATTCTGGAACATTTGTACAGTAAGCAGACACACTACATATATCAGTTGTTCTAACATGCCCCAGGTTCGTACAACATTTGTAGATGAAATATGTAGAATAGATATCATAAAAGTAGAAAAAAAAAAAAAGGAATTTCATAAACAAGGGTGATACTTTATGTTCCGCTATATGTGAATGTGACACAGCTTTGGCACCTTCCCCATTCACTGCCTGAATGAAGTCCCATTATAAGACAAACAAATTAATATACATATATATTTGATATCTCAAATTTATAGGGGAAAATGCTGCTCCAGCTCTTTACTGTACATACACCAAGAGCACACTGCATGATGTAGGCAATACCACACTTCTGGCCATCGCCAGCTTAGCACAGATGTATTATTACAGGAATTCCTTACCTTCTACTAGGGCAGGTCTTTGATCCACACCAGCAGAATCTTGAGGAACACCACTCTCAGGCACCATTATTACCCCCAAGATTTTGGCTGGTGTGCTGGATACAGCGTGGCCTGGCATCATCACCTCCAAAACATCGCTGCTCTCATCTGCAATACCATTATACATTAAAACATAAGATCTCATTTATATTTTCATAGGATTCATTTCAGAAAACACTTGCCATTCTTACCAAGAAGATCTGAGTCACACATGGATTTTCTACCACTGGCCGTAGTGCCCATCAATGAATTGAGGAGATCGTCTGCCGATGAGGTTTTTGGGGAAGGTGGTTTCCCTCCTCCTGTACTATACTGAACCCTCTTCTGCTCTGCATTTGCCCTGCGCGCTTTTTTTTTCATTGTATCATACTTTTCCTTTGTCGGTGTCGACGTTAGTTGATTAGCGGTAGCGGCATTAAACTTTTTAGCTATTGCTTCCCAAGCTTTCTCCTGAAATGGTAAAATTATCAAATTAATATTTATACCTTATCCAAATAATAATAATAATAAAAAAAAACAAAAAAAAAACGGCATATTTGCCATTCTTGTATCTTCGTTGAAGTAGCTGAAAGAAGCAAAGGGAAATCGAATAAGTTACCTTAGGAGTGCGTTTAGAAGTAGATGTGATCTCATGAATAGCTTGTGCCCAACTGCCCGCCCCTTTTAAGTGTTTTACTTTTATAGGCAAATCGCGTTATGAACAAAGAAAACGTAGCCATGTTTTCACTCAAGCACATGCAAAGTGGGAACTGCCAACCTAAATGAAAATTGAAATCCCCTTAAAATGCGATGCGCTGTTGTTACTACTAAATCTTCTTCTACTTCTTCTTCGTTTGCTTCCGCTGAAGATATATATATATAAAAAACTAAACCTAATCTCCCGTGAACCAGAAAGCTAAGCTTAGGAATTCAGAAACAATATTATATATAATTAGGTTTAGTTTTTATATATATATATATATATATATATATATATAAAACTAAACCTAACCTCCTGTGAACTAGAAACCTAAGCATAAGAATTCAGAAACGTAAGCTTATATATATATATATATAAAAACTAAACCTAACCTCCCGTGAACCAGAAACGTAAGCTTAGGAATGCACGCAAATGCTTGCGTGCTTTGATGTAACCACTGGTCACTAATTAAAACAAGGTTTTATATATATATAAGTAAATTAGAAACCTAAGCTTATATTAAAAAAATAACCTAAACCTAACCTTCCGTGAATTTAGAAACGTAAGCTTATATATATATATATATATATATATATATATATATATATATATATATATATATACATAGGTATAAAAAAAAACTAACCTAAACCTAATCTTCCGTGAATTCATAAACCTAAGGTTATATAAGATCCCTCAGCTATGCCCTGTGGTTGTTTCCACAGTGGCAGGGCTTTGGTGGCATTAATTATTCATATGTTGCCAGCATTGCGTTAGTCAAGCGTATGACATCTGTTGAGCTAGTGTTTTACATAGAGTGATAATACGTATATAGCTCTGTAAGTAGTATTAGTAAATATTAATGACAATTGCCAGTCATATTTGATGCCTGCTCTAGAATTAATGAAGCTATTTAAATGTATGTATATTAAGAACTGGTACTAAATGCTATGCATTACAAATCAAATAGAACAAAATGATGAGACAAACAAAGGTACAAGCCTAGTGAATGTTAAAATAACTGTTCTTGCCTATACGTATGTTAACTTTATAACGGTAAGGAGGTTCTCGACTCTGTACAAAATTACACTTGATTAGGGGTAAATTGCCTTACTTTTGCCCGCATTAGCGATTGAAGTGGTCTTACGCTTGCTTTAACGTAATGCTGCCAACATATGAATAATGCCATCAAAACCCATAAGATACTCAGCCTCAAGGCATAGCCGAGAGATTGAGGGCCCTCAGCCTCACAGCGTAGCCGAGGGAGGTAGGTGTTGGTCTATTGGGTCAAGCGTTATTCTAAGTCCTGGTGCATGCACACAGGGTAAAACATCTGCATGACGTCGTCTGGTAAGATTCGGGATGGGGAGAAGCAGGGTGACCATACGCGTGAAATAAGCATTAAAAGCACTAGAGGAGACTGTGTAATAGTCGCACGATGTACGCTTTAACACGTGTTTATTTGTACACCAAATAAAACGCAGCATGACAGTCACACAACGTTGCTTTTTTATAGCCTGTTTATCTCTCCACTTAATACTTAAGAAACGGTGTGTCAGTTACTCGACGTGCATACGTTTTTAATACTATATCTTAATAATAGTACCAAAAACAGTAGATAACACTAAAAACTTGCGCAAGAAATGTGAAAACAGAGACTGAAGGACAAAATATTCATGAAATTTCAGCGTAATAGCACTAGATCTTAAATTAGGTTTATCGGAAAAATGATAAGCAACTGACGAATTTAATGCCGTACTTGCATGTTGCCATGGTAGCTCAATGGTTAGAACAACTGGGCAAAAACTGGAAGGTTCGTGGTTCAAATCCCACCGATGGCATTGGATTTTTCAGTCGTCTGATTCTACCTTTCCTATTCTAACTAAAGCTTCTTACTTTCTCTACTACGTATAGAAGCAGAGGAAGTATTGCATTCCACCCAAAATTTCGATATCGAAATTCCACCGGAAATGCATGTTTTGAGGTGCCCTGAATCCAAATAACGCATTTTTGAAACATGTCTGTCAGGCTGCGAACAGTATAACTCAAAAACGAAAAGTCAGTTAAATACAGAACTATCGTATCTTTCAAGGATGCGACACGATGGTTTTAAAGGAAATCTCCCACCCCAGACTACCCTTTACATGGAACATTTTTCAAACATTTTGATTTTCTCAAATACACAGTCCTTTTTTTTTCAAGTGAACCATTACCAAGCTATTTCTTGTTATTTGTTTGATGTTTTTAGAAGGAGAGGAGTGTAGCAAGTTGGGCGTAGCCGAGGGATCTGCGCGTCTAAAACTCGAATGATTCACGTTCGCAGAAACAACAGCACATCGCATATTTGGTAATGATGTATGATAGCGGCTGTCGTCTGCTAGCAAGCGGCCTGGGTGTGGCTTAAGGAGTTCGGGCGTTGCCAACCGTAAGAAATGAATGCGCTGAAGATAACTATGTAACACGAAATTTGCAATGCGGCGCGGTTATTTCAAACACACAATTTGTCAATGTTTTTTTACATTGCATTGAAGCACACCTATTGTACAAAGTTAACCAAACCTGCATGTTGATTCATACCCAAAGAAAATGCTGTTATTTCAGGCCAAACAAATTATCGCACATATATGTCATCCTCCGTGGTGTAGTGGTTACCATGCTAGCCTCTAGTTCCCGAGGTCGCGGGTTCAAACCCGGCGGAGGGCGATGGATTTTTTTGGGCGTAAAAATCCTTAGCATGGCTTCCTTCGGAAGGGAAGCAAAGCCGGTGGTCCCGTGTCGTAGATTAACGGCACGTAAAAGAACCTCAAGCCTGATAAAGAGGCCTCTGAGCAAAATTACCGGTCTTTCACGCCCAAAGTAGAATGGGACGCTAAGAACCATAGCAGTTAAAGAGCGCCCATAAATAAAACTCAATTTCAATTTCGCACGTATACGTTATTACACAGAAGCAGTGGTAGCTTTGTTGTCATTGTCCTTGAACCACAAACACACATTCTTGTAAATTAGGTGAAACATCAGCAGTATACCTTATTACACAGAAGCAGTGGCAGCATTGTTCTCATTGTCCTTGAGCCACGTACACATTGTTGTAAATTAGGTGAAATATCAGCAGCATACGTTATTACACAGAAGCAGTGGTAGCATTGTTGTCATTGTCCTTGAATCACGTACACACATTGTTGTAAATTAGGTGAAATATCAGCAGCATACCGTATAACACAAAAACAGTGGCAGCATTGTTGTCAATATCCATGAGTCACAAAACACACATTGTTGTATTAATGTACTGCAATGACGTAGCAATAGGAAAACTGGAGAAGACGTATAAGTTAGGTGAAATATCAGCAGCATACGTTATTACACAGAAGCGGTGGCAGCATAGTCGTCACTGTTCTTGAGTCACAAAACACATTGTTGTATTAATGTACTGCAATGACGTGGCAATAGGAAAATTGGAGAAGACATATAAGTTAGGTGAAATATCAGCAGCATACGTTATTACACAGAAGTGGTGGCAGCATAGTAGGACTCTTGTAGTATAATCTCTTACAGCTTAGTGTTCAGAATGAAGAGCACTTCACTGGCTATTCCCAGAAAATTCGAGATATACCTAATTATATTTGCCATGAAAATATCTTCAACAATAGCGGTTTTTAATCAAAATTGTTGGAACCATTTTTGAGAAAAGGGATAGTTTTGGGGTAGAGGAATTTTCTTGAAAATCTTAACACATTTTGGAGGATACTAAGTTTGAAGAAATGTTTTTTGTTTATGCTGTTCACCCACACATTTGCTAAAGGTGTTTCTTTTTAATTCAGGCACTCTCAAAACGTGTATCTCTGGTGAAATCTCGGTATTGAATTTTTGCGTAGAATGCAATACTTCCTCTACTTGCTATACGTAAGTGATAGTGAAATTAAAAATTGTTTCAAGACGCAAGGACTCGGATGTGTGCTGATATAAACAGTTATTTAAAAGAGAAAATGTAAAAGGTTGCGCAACATTTTCTTCCAGAGGCAAATGAAACACGAGGTGGACCTTCTAACAATGCTGAAAAGATCCTGAGGTGTTTTCATCTGGGTACTATAACGCTAAACAGAATGTGAGTGAGGTCATAGTGAGCCGCTCTTATTACCGGAAGACTGGTAATATAATCAAAGCGATATACAGACGGTAATATAATCAAAGCGACATACAAATAAACACTACATAGAGCAGAATGTTCGCACAAATCAAAACCGGATTATAATTAAAGAATTTCAATTAAAACCAAACTTAAATTTAACTTTCAAATGAAACTCTTTCATCCAGTTTAACTTTAATTCATGGTAACATCTTATAAATTCTTGGAATTACGTCGTGATATTTTATATAGATGCAGAGGATACCAATGTAATGGTGCAAAAACAGAAGTACAAATAACCTACTTTCAATATATCAGTTGGTGACACGTTTGTAATACTACCTATCAAATAAGGAAATGAGGGATTGGATTTAGGAAGGGGATGAGCGTTAGCTATTAAAAGTTGGGTGAATCTCAATGTCTGTTTCATTTGTGAAATCTTTAATTATAATTGTGTTATATAAAATTTGCATCTCTATTAGGTTTCATAAATGAGAGTATGATCAACATGAATGAGTATATGAATATTTAGGTTCAGTAAAGATTTAAATCACCTGCTGACAGAAGAATGGGCGTGTTTGTTTACTTAGATGATGTGTCTGGTGAAGATCACTGAGCAAAAGCTTGGTAGGTGATAGCAATAGCTCATCGAAGAGGGGAAATTTTTATTTATACCAAACCACAACTGATGCTCGTTTCTCAACTTGCTTGGAGCTACAGCTCACAAGCTTTGGCTTGTTTTTATTTATATCACCCAATGCCGTTCTTTAAGTTTAACGTCGCTAACTTGGTAGTCGTATCGGATGACGAATGAATGAAATTGTGAAATGATGCAAATGAGCCTGGGGTCCATAGAGCTTAGTTATCCGACATTCGACTTCTCAATATAAGGTAAAACTACGAAAAACGTTTATCCGAACAACTCACCCTAACCGAGACTAGAACTCGGGACCTCTTGAATGTGAGGCAAACACACTCCCTGCACACCGCAGTCAGTACTTTCTATATTGTTTTTATAATCACATACAACGAAATGTGTCATGCAGGTTTATCTATATTAACAAGGTGATAGAAGAAGAAACTTTTATAAGAATAATGGGTAGAGAAAGTTATGTGAATCCAACATCAGGTTTTTAATTAAGCACAACCTGAAGAGCTGAATCTTTGCAGGGTTGCAGTAGTTTAGGAACAAAAATGTTAAGTGTAACATCTTGTATGAATGTTTCCATTTTTCACCTGCCTGGGACTTTGCAAGGGGTAGTGTTTGAACATTCCGAAAGCAATTCATGTTTATGATGGGCAGTAAATGACTCTCAACCAGGAATACAATACAACAGCACCACATGTTAAAAGTGGATGGGGTAACATCTGTTCTGCAGAAGGTACAACCTTTGGCCAACAAGAAACTCCAGACCGCAATGCAAACAGTACTCAAGCAATTCGAATACACTTATTTACATTTAATTCCAAGAAAAATTCCGCATTCTAGATGAAATAAAGTGAGTAGCATATACCGCAATTTAAGGAATATAATTGACGAATGCTTTGTGGTAAAAGTGTTTCTGTCGGCCTGCGTTTTATTCCAGTAGCAAGAGCTATTCGGAAAGGCTTTCCCCAGTTTTCGTTTATCCCGTAGAGACAATTTCCAAGAAAGTTTTAAGAAGAAGAATACCGTGCTCATCTATGCCATAATTATCTTTTCCATTCCTTCCATTACTAAGAACAATCAGGCAGAAAGGAAGTTGAAGAATACTCCATAAAATTCTATATTTGCAAAACTATACTTTTAGTCATTGATTTCCTTTACACTGAAAAACTAAGAAAAAAATCTGATGTGTTACACTCACATGACTTTCTCCACTCTTGTACAAACTATTTTTACAAACGCTTATTCTCCATATGCTTCATGTTAATCGAGATGTCAATCTTATTGCTAATTTTCTTGTAGATGCAAGGGGAATATGGTAGGTTATAAGCGATAACCAAATCTTTTAAGCACTGGTTGCTATGTGGCGCATTCCATTGTCTTTGCATGTCCAGGACATAAAAAAATGAATAACGAATTTGAGAAGAGTGTAAGTATTGGAAAATTTAAGGGAATAACAAGCAATATCTCGAAAACTGTTCACTCAACAAAAAAATGTATATGACATAAATTGTGTATTTTAACACGATCTACATTTTTTGTGTAGTAAAAGTTTGTCTATCTCTTATGGTTTACCAGTTATGCAAAAGTCGTCCACAATGAAGAATACTTTTGGAGACATTCCCAGAAAATTCGAGATATACGTTTCATTTGCCATGAAAATATCTTAAACATACGATATTTTAATCAAAATCGTTAGAGCCATTTTTGAGAAAATTAAAATTTTCGAAAAATCTTCCAAGTGAAGGGTAGTCTGGGGTGGGGGGGATTTTCTTGAAAACCTTCGTGTCGCATCTCTGAAAGATACTGAACCTAAATACCAAGTTTGGTGTTTATCCGACTGTTCGTTTCTGAGTTATGCTGTTCACAGACACACACACACACACACACACACACACACACACACACACACACACACACACACACACACACACACACACACACACACACACACACACACACACACACACACACACACACACACACACACACACACACACACACACACACACACACACACACACACACACACACACACACACACACACACACACACACACACACACACACACACACACACACACACACACACACACACACACACACACACACACACACACACACACACACACACACACACACACACACACACACACACACACACACACACACACACACACACACACACACACACACACACACACACACACACACACACACACACACACACACACACACACACACACACACACACACACACACACACACACACACACACACACACACACACACACACACACACACACACACACACACACACACACACACACACACACACACACACACACACACACACACACACACACACACACACACACACACACACACACACACACACACACACACACACACACACACACACACACACACACACACACACACACACACACACACACACACACACACACACACACACACACACACACACACACACACACACACACACACACACACACACACACACACACACACACACACACACACACACACACACACACACACACACACACACACACACACACACACACACACACACACACACACACACACACACACACACACACACACACACACACACACACACACACACACACACACACACACACACACACACACACACACACACACACACACACACACACACACACACACACACACAGGTTTCCAAAAAAAATTTTTTGGATTCAGGGGGTCTCAAAACATGTATTTCCGGTGAAATCTCGGTATCGAATTTTTGAGTGGAATGCAATACTTCCCCTACTTACTATACGTAGTAGAGAAAGTAAAAACGGGGATTCGATGAGGAAAGTGCACGAAAGGATTAAACAATCCTTAGATAATTTATAGCTTAAAACGCTGACACAGTGAATTTACACTGTGTAGTTCAAAATCGCAATTTTATGTTTAAGGATTAGAAATCAATAGGAACCTTCACAGTTAGACGAAGTCCTCTACTGATTAAAAATCAATATTCTTACTCGACAAAAAATACTCATATCGTGGAAAATGTATAGTGAATAGAAGCCTAATTTTGCATGAATGCTATATGGTATTCACGTTAAATTTCCTACGAAAAATATTTTTGACCACTATTAATTACATATTTCATTACAATGAACTTGGTTACATCCACCATACGGAAAACTAAAAACGCCACATGTAGCATTTGTGTATATGTGTGTGTGTTTTAAGAGAGGTAGTGTCTGAGTGCGTGTATGTGTGTGTGTTTTAATAAGTTGTAATGCCTGAGTGTGTGTGTGTGTTTTAATAAGTTGTAATGTCTGAGTGTGTGTGTTTTAATGAGTTGTAGTGCCTGAGTGTGTGTGTGTTTTAATGAGTTGTAGTGCCTGAGTGTGTGTGTGTTTTAATGAGTTGTAATGCCTGAGTGTGTGTGTGTGTGTGTGTATGTGTGTGTGTGTGTGGGTTTTAATGAGTTGTAGCGCCTGAGTGTGTGTGTTTTAATGAGTTGTAGTGCCTGAGTGTGTGTTTTAATGAGTTGTAGTGCCTGAGTGTGTGTGTGTGTGTGTGTGTGTGTGTGTGTTTTAATGAGTTGTAATGCCTGAGTGTGTGTGTGTGTATGTGTGTGTGTGTTTTAATGAGTTGTAGTGCCTGAGTGTGTGTTTTAATGAGTTGTAGTGCCAGAGGCTGTGTGTTTTAATGAGTTGTAGTGTCTGAGTGTGTGTTTGTTTTAATGAGTTGTGGAGCATGAGTGTGTATTTTGTGTGTATGTGAGCATTGGAGTGTGCTGGACAGAGGACCAGGCACCAAAACAACCGGAGAAATAGACTTCTTTAAGTAATGACTAAAATCATCCGCAGGAACACAGAGGCTAAAATAAGATTGGGATAAAATGGCACTCTTGGCAGCGGCATGCGCACCTTCATTGGATATATGTACCTTCATTATCGCGTATGCCAAAATTAAATTAAAGTGAGTTTTATTTATGGACGCTCTTTAACTACTATGGTCCTTAGCATCCTATTCTATATTGGGCATGAAAGGCCGGAAATTTTGCTCAGAGGCCTCTTTATCAGGCTTGAGGTTCTTTTACATGCCGTAAATCTACGACACGGGACCACCGGTTTTACTTCCCTTCCGAAGAAAGCCATGCTAAGGATTTTACACCCGAAATAATTCATCGCCCTCCGCCGGGTTTGAACCCGCGATCTCGGGAACTAGAAGCTGGCACGGTACCACTAGTCCACGGAGGACGACAGGGTATGCCGACGTGACCAGGAACCCAGACAAACGATACGCTGATCCCATCAGTGGTAAGCTGGTGAGAACAATCCTGGAGACGCTGCACGATAGGATTACGAACGTACAGCGCACGAAGGCTAGAAAGGACGCTTAGAGAGTCCGTACAGAAAACACAATTCTGTAGACCGCGCTGACGGATAAAGGACAGAGCTTGTTCCAGACCAATAAGTTCAGCAGTAAAAACCGAGCACTGATCAGAGAGACGAAAAATAAAACATTCTACACCAAATAAAAAGGCACATCCAACTCCACTATCATCCTTTGAGCTGTCAGTAGAAATAAAACAATGGCTGCCAAAGTGCGCCTAACTTCGGCAAAAGCCAAACGGATGACCGGATCGGGGGTCGTGGACTTTGGCATGGACGTCAAATCAAGGTGGCAAGATATTTCGGAATGCAGCCAAGGAGGGAAGTGTGTGTGACCCCTGTGTTGAGGCACACGGATAACCGGCAAGCATAGCTGCAGAGAAGAACGTCACGACGATAAGAGAGCGGAGGTTCTACAACTTCTGCACAAAGACTCAAAATAAGACTGGTATGAAAACCACCAGTTGATAGCCGGAGACCCTGGTGGTGAACTGCGTTCAAGCGACTCAGGATGGAAGGTCGCGCAGCGGAATACACAATACACCCATAGTCAAGCTTTGATCGAACCAATGATCGATAAAGTCGCAAAAGTAGCGCCCGATCTGCACCCCAAGATGATTTTTAAAACATATAAGATGGAAAGAAACCTTCATGCCTTCCTTTCAAATAGGTGATATGCGACGACCAACACAACTTCCTATCAAAGATTAATCCGAGGAATTTCGTTTCGTCCGAAAAGGGGAGGAGTGCCGCACCGAGTCGGAGAAAGGTGGAGGGAACGCTTTTCTGCGACAGAAATTAACGCAGACTGCCTTCTCGACAGAAAATTGGAACACCTTGGCAATGCTCCAAGAGTGAAGGCAGTTAAGACACTGCTGTAGTCGGCGTTCCAAAATACAGGTGCGACGAGAAGTTGCGAATACGGCGAAATCGTCAACAAAAAGCAACGAGGAAATTCCGGGTGGAACACAGGCAGCAGTAGGGTTAATCGCAATTGGAAAGAGTATGACTGAGACTTGAGGTACTCCGTTCTCTTGGATAAAAGTTGAAGATGAAACCAATCCTACACGCACACGAAATACACGGTCCTTCATAAACTCATGAATGAAGACAGTGAGACGCATGGAAACTCCACTGATGGAGTGTACGTAAAATGCCGCCCCTCCAACAAGTGTATAAGCTTTATCCAGGTCAAAAAACAGCCACTGTTTGACACTTTCTCAGGAATC
This sequence comes from Deroplatys truncata, assembly GCA_030765065.1. Classification (NCBI taxonomy): domain Eukaryota; kingdom Metazoa; phylum Arthropoda; class Insecta; order Mantodea; family Mantidae; genus Deroplatys; species Deroplatys truncata. Next base: position 217,067,805 of record CM060978.1, read on the forward strand.
CGTTCATAATATGCGTCGACAGAGATACCAGATGGTCGACGGAAGAGCGATGGTGACGAAACCCGCATTGAGCTTTTGCCAGAAGGTTCTGGGACTCAAGCCATCATGTCAACCGCCCGTTGATCATGCGCTCCATTACCTTGCAAATGTAACTGGTGAGGGAGCTAAGCGGTAGCTGGAAGGTAGTTGGCGATCCTTCCAAGGCTTAAGTATAGGGACGATGGTGGCTTCGCGCCAAACTGAAAGAAAAACCCGTCTTGCCAAATACTGTTATAGAGCTGTAAGAGAAAGAGTTTACTGTCGACTGAACGGTTCTGTAACATCAAGACATGAATGCCCTCCGGCCCAGCAGCGGAGTGCTTAGAGAAATGGAGGGCGTGCTTCAGCTACCTTATTGAGAAAAGGTCATTATAACACTCCTGATTAGGAGACCGAAAACTATGGGTCACGGAATCCAGCCGGTCTTTGAGAGTGCGAAAGCCGGCGGAATAATAGTCAGAACTGGAAACCGCCTCAAAGGCAGCATCCAGTGTTAGCAATGGCAGCCGTATCCACTATGGTGACCTTGGAAACCTGAAGGCCATACACAGTACAATTCGACACTTTACCGGAGAAGCGACGACGTTTATCCCAAACAGCAGAGGAAGGCATGAAGCTATTAAAAGACTCGACAAAACGAATCCAGGCCTTCTTGCTATGCTGAATAATGCGACGAGCCCTGGCGCGCGATTGTTTAAAGTAACCAAATTATCAAGTGTAGGGTGCGCTGAAACACCCTGAGCGCAGATCTACGGGCACGAACGGCGTCCTGACAGGCCTCGGTCAGCCACGGAACTGGAATACGCCGAGGGTGGGAGGACCAACGGGGAATTGTGCATTCGGCGGCAGATAGGATCGTAGACGTAAGGTGCTGCACCATTTGGTTAACGTCAGTGGAGGGCTGGTCCACAAAAGACACGAGGCTGGAATAGTCTCCAATCGGCTTTATGGAATTGCCAGGTAGGTGCTCTGGAATGTTGGACGTGGTGAGACAGAAGAGACACGATGCAGACGTAATGATCGTTGGAGTAGGTGTCAGCGACGACGTTCCACTGCAGACGACAAGCAAGTTGGATTGAGCAAACGGCAAGATCCAAGTGAGACAATGTACCAGAAGAATCAGAAAGAAAAGTAGGCTCACCTGTATTGAGGATGGAGAGGCTGAACTGAGCAAAAATGTCGGAAAGAAGCGTTCCCCTTGCACAAGCCCTAGGCGAACCCCACAGAGGTGATGGGCATTAAAATCTCCCAACAAAAGAAATGGTGCTGGAGAGCGGACAGGAAGATTTCGAACGTCCGCGTTAGCGAGGAGAGACGATGGAGGTGAATAGACGGAGCAGAGAGAATAGAAAAAGCCGGGGAATTGAATCCTAACGGCAACAGCTTGCAAGTCGGACGTAAGTGTGAGAGTCTGAAAATGAACGTCGTGACGCACTAATAGCATGACACCTCCATGAGCAGGAGTACCTTCATCCGGTGCAAGATTGTAGCGAACCGGAGTACATCCTCGGAGATCAAAAGGATCGTGAGGGCGAAGCTTGGTCTCTTGCAAACTCACGACCATAGGTGAATGGGAACACAATAAAAGTTGCAGTTCCGCCCTATGCGATCGTACACCACGTAACCGCCCTATGCGATCGTACACCACGTAAATTCCAGGCCAGGATAGCCGTGAATAAAAGGGATAAACTGTCTACTTAGAAGGGCGGCTAAAAATTACCTTCTACTTAACCTTGGGGCTCGAGCTTTTGGTATGGAGTTGTTCAGACTCCATAGGCTCATCGAAAGGAGGGCCCACGCGCTCAATGCCAGAAACCGATTCAAGCGCCGAGAATCGGTTCTGGGTGGCAATGGGTGAAGGGTGTCGCTGAGCGCGACTTGTCCCAGGAGCATCCTGGGACTGCTACCTCAGAGGAGAAGAGGTGAAGTTTTCTTACAGCGCGCACGCGGAGGGTGTTTAAGAAAATCTTCCTTGCGAAGTTTCTGCTTGGATTTCTTCCGAGTGCCTTGTGACTTCAGTACCTTAGGACCAGCTTTAGATGGTTTAATAACTGTGCCAGAGATGGACGGCCGGATGGTAGTTGCGGTAAAGGCAGTCGTGGTCCAGTTTCGGCATCCTTCCGGGATACTGGCGAGGCAACAACAGAGCTGAATGTACCCGATCGCAGGAGCGCAGATTGGCGCATATGGTAACACCTCCGGGATTCAGCGAAGGATAGCTTTTCGTTTACCCGGATCTCCTGGATCGCCTTCTCGTCCAAGTACCGCGGACAGTTGGCAAATGACGCAGAATGAGATCCTTTGCAATTAACGCAGACGGAGGCTGATGAACAGGTACCATTGTGTGAGGGCTGACTACATGAGGCACAGATGGAAACGTCACTCTTACAAGAGACTTGCGTATGCCCAAAACGTTGGCATTTAAAACAACGCAGAGGTCTAGGAATATACCTCACCACAGTGCGTTCGTACCCTGCTGAAAGACTCGTGGGCAGATCGACGCCATAGAAGGTGGGAAACAGGGTACGAGTGGGTACCAACACTCCATCACGTTAAGCCTGCAATCGATGAACTGCTGTCACCTTTTGATCAGAAAGATAGTCGACCAGTTCATCGTCCGACGTTTTTTCGAGGCTATTGAGGGATAAGTATTTTTTTATTTATGGACGCTCTATAACTACTATGGTTCTTAGCGTCCTATTCTATATTGGGCGTGAAAGGCCGGCAAGTTTGCTCAGAGGTCTCTTTATCAGGCTTGAGGTTCTTTTACTTGCCGTAAATCTACGACACGGGACCACCGGCTTTACTTCCCTTCCGAAGGAAGCCGTGCTAAAGACTTTTACGCCCGAAAAAATCCATCGCCCTCCGCCGGGTTGTAACGACGCCTCGACAGGAATTCAAGGTGCGGTGCTTCTCAACACGAATGGGATAACCGTGGAGAAGCGTCGCGCGCAACAAAATCTTACTTTGTTGCTCGGACTTACTCTGAACCAACAATGAACCGAGGTGAAGGCGAAGGAATGAACCGGACCAGCAATAGAGTCAATGCCCTTCTGTATTATAAAAGGGTTCACCTTCTCAAACGTTTGTCCTTTCTCTGTTTGCGTAATGACTAAGTAACAACCAGATGACGCTGGTGCTACTTCTGTTACCAAAACTTTTCGGCATGTTATTAATAATGGAGAAAGAGGGCTCCATAGCGAAATAAATCCTCCACCACTGCAACCGTCTCCGACTTCAGGCTCTGTCTTCCCGGGTGTTACCCCGGCTTGGGTGAGTGGCCTATCCATACCGGTCTCATCCCAGGGTCACAGCTCCCAGAATATAGACAGAGGGACCCAATGGCCGTGGGAAGTCAGCAGCTCATGTAGTGCCCCCCGCGGGACTGCAGTTGAACAGCAGATATGAACACACACCCTACATGACGACCCCGGGTAGTGGGCATGACGCCATTATCCACTCACCCAGCTGCGCACCCAGTGCGCGGGTATCTGTCAGGCTGTGTCCACGGAGGATTAAAATAAAATTGGAAAATAAACCAAAAGTGTGTGGGCGTTTCACACGCAAGGTAGGCCGGCGAGGAAGAAAAAGAGATATGTGAATGGTCGTGGTGCGAAATATTTGTAAATAGATTGGAGAAAAAAGAAGCGTGGCGAGTGGGGGTATGGAACGAAACGAAAAGAATGCACGAGAGCGCATCTTGTGTCTCCCGGTCAAGAGGACGAACCCACCTCGACCGGATAAGGGTGGAGGGATGACGATGGTGATGAGTGGCTCGGGACCCCGGGTGTGCCAAACCCGTACTCACATAAAGTGAGCCCCTGGGGGGTTGGAAGCTGCGTTGAAACAGTGGGACAGCAACCACGGAAATAGAAAAGATCCCTGTTGGTGAGACAGGTGTTAATAAAACCATAGAACCTGAACCCAGTATAAGAAATAATTGTAGAAAAGGAAGAGTAAAATAAATGAAGATAACGTGGCTAGTCCAGATGAGGGTGAGGACTGGCTCAGGCACTCTGGGTACGTCAAAGCCATACTCACATAGTGAGCCCCTGGGGGGGGTGAACTGTGAGTGTGTTTTGCTGGTGAGTTGTAGTCTGTGACTGCGAGTGTGTAAGCTTTGGAGTGTCAGTGTGTTTCTGCTAGTGAGTTGTAGTGTGTTACTGCGGGGGTGTGTGAGCTTTGAAAAATGAGTGTGTTTTTGCTAGTGAGTTGTAGTGTGTGACTGTGTGGGTGTGAGCTTTGGAGTGTGAGTGTGTTTGTGCTGGTGAGTTGTAGTCTGTGACTGCGAGTGTGTGAGCTTTGGAGTGTGGGTGAGTTTCTGCTAGTGAGTTGTAGCCTGTTACTGCAGGTGTGTGAACTTCGGAGTGTGAGTGTGTTTGTGCTAATGAGTTGTAGTGTGTTACTGCGGGTGTGTGTGAGCTTTGAAAAATGAGTGTGTTTCTGCTAGTGAGTTGTAGCCTGTGACTGCGGGTGTGTGAACTTTGGATTGTGAGTGTGTTTGTGCTAATGATTTGTAGTGTGTTACTGCGGGGTGTGTGAGCTTTGAAAAATGAGTGTGTTTTGCTAGTGAGTTGTAGTGTGTGACTGTGTGGGTGTGAGCTTTGGTGTTGAGTGTGTTTGTGGTGTATTGTAGTGTTTGTTTGCGAGTGTGTTGGCTTTGGAGTGTGAGTGTGTTTGTGCTAGTGATTTGTAGTGTTTGAAGGCGAGTGTGTGAGCTACGGAGTGTTAGTGTGGTTGTGCTGGTGAGTTCAAATAAAGCATGCATTTTGAATTTTCTGGAAATAGCCTGTGAACTCCCGTTCATTCTGATTGAATTTTGTATTGCGCTAAGTGTCTAGGAAACTATGAAATGCTCTAAAATGCAGGAAAGATGTACAGTTTGAGGCAAACCAATATTTTCTTGTCTTAGCATTTGTGATAACATTCCAGGATATGTCATTGCACCTTTGCACTTAAAAGTGTATTATAAATGTTTGAAAGTTTGCATAATCTTATAACAGCCTTAGGGGTGTTCTAAGTCTGAAAAATCATTTTATATTACAGCTGCTTTACCCAAAAATTCATTCATTTAATATTTCTTGCTTTGTACAGACTGAAAAAAAGGAATTGCTGAAAAGCATACATTTAGTAGCTCAAAACACTTTAATAATGACATTCTTTGCAGCTTGGTAGCACAGAAAGTTAATTTCTTTCAACTCCTTTTATAAAAAACAATAATAAAATTACAATTGATTCATTCACATGACTTTCTCTACCCTCTATCGTTTATTAGTAGATACATAAATTATTCTTAATCAACCTTTTTTTTCTGTCTACTACATTTTAATACAAAAAAAAGACTTTGCAGAAATATCTACATTACACATTTCGTTATCGATACAAAGAGAACAGCAATAGTCAGATATTTAAAAACTGGACGCTATACGCTGCTTTAAAATTCCATTCTGTTTCTATGACATCACGAGAAACAACTGAATGTTGAAAGCACTTTAAGATAATGGCAAAAAAAAAAAAAAAATGAATTGAAACCTTCAAAAAATGAGCAATTCGCACATTTAATAACGGATATCTCAGAAAGGGCTCATGCCACAATAAAGCTTATTTTAAATATATTGTATGATTTAAAGAGATTTACATTTTTGGTGTAGCACGTCTTCCTCTATCACTTAAGGATTACCAGTTATACAAGGTTATAACAAATTCCTTCCGAATGAAGGACTTCATAGGCTCTTTCCCGAAAATCCGAGATATACATTTTATTTGCCATGTAAATATTTTTAATGTATGGTATTTTAATCAAAATCGTTTCAGCCATGTTTAGAACATCAAAAATTCCCAAAAATATTCCATGTAAAGGGAGTTTAGGTATTTATCCGACTTTTTGATTTGAGTTATGACACACACGACGTTTCCACAAATGCTTTATTTGGATGCCGATGATAATAAATAATAATAATAATAATACATCAACAACGATAAATAACAACACGCGGGCCGTATAAGTATACAACTACAATGGCTCGCTGTACATTGTGTGCATGGGTTGGCTACATGTTATGCCTACCACGTGTTTTCCATTCTCACCGTTGGCAACAACCACCTAAGTCACGCCCAGACCGCTTGCTAGCAGACGACAGCCGCTATTATACATCATAGCCGCATATTTAGTGCATTTCACATTCTTTAGATTACGTCCCGCAAGAATTCTGGCAAAGTCCGACACGGGATAGGCGTACGAGAGCTGACGAAACCTCCCGAAGTTTCCGTGTAATTGCAGCACTGCAAACATCGTTAGTTGTGAATGCATCTCCTACCAACTTCTGCACAATCACCCCAAGCATCTGTTTCGCAGATGTTTGAAACTTCACATGTGCGCAACAGATGTACTATTGTTAGAAAGGAAGCAGTTTTGCTGTTAAATCTGAAAATGGGTATCCTACCTGGCTCTTGGCAGTCAGTATATAAACTTACTAGGTGGAAGTTTCGTACGAGCAATGACAAGGTTTATAAATTTTATTGACCTAGCACCTTTGTGCAACAATGAGCAAGAGTGTATGCAGTTTCTATACGACGAAAGCTTGCATAGAACCCAGATGTTATGTCGGGAATGTGATGCCGTCCTACATCCCGTAACAAAACGTGGTCGAAAATTTCAAATATTTTCATGTAGGAGAGGACATGCAGAGCAGTTTTCAGAGTCCGTGGCAAAAGGCACGTGGTTCGAAAATTCAAGACTGCCACCTGCCCAAGTGCTGCTTCTTACTTACAGTTTCGCAAGTAAGTTATTTTACGAACAAACTGTAATTCAAAGTTCTCTCGGTGATAGTAACATAAGCCACGCAACAATAGCCGATTGGTTTAGTTACTGCCGAGAGGTCTGTATCTCCTCAATGGACGACAAGTACGCCAACAGGCATAAAATAGGCGGTGCCGGCCACGTCGTACAAATCGACGAATGCAAGATCGGGAGAAGAAAATACCATTGCGGCCATATCGTGGAAGGAAACTGGATCCTAGGGATGATTGACGTGGTCACCAATGAAGTGCGAATGACAGTGTGTCCCAACAATAGAAGAGATGGTGCCATCCTCTTCGCATTAATTGAGGAACACGTGGAATTCGCCAGCACAATTCACACCAACTGTTGGGGCGGATATAATGGATTAATGGCTGGAGGTTTTGCAGCGCACCTGACGGTGAACCACAGCGAGCATTTTGTGGACCCCGTAACGAATGTCCACACGAACAATATCGAGTCGCGATGGCGATCTCTCCGGCATCGCCTATCCAGGGGCAGCATCAGAAACGCACAAATGGATGTCCATTTGTCAGAATACCTGTGGCGGCAAGACGTAAAAAACAGATTAGCAGACCTCTTCCAAGAACTGATCGAGGATATTCGAAAAGTTTATCCTGTTGTATAGTGCATCAGCTCCAAACTGTACATGAAGCTTTGGATTAGATATTAGTTTTAGATCAGGACAAAACTTTGGATTAGATTAGATACTAGGCAACAAAAACTAGTGTGATTGCAGGAGCAATGTTGGTAGCAATGAAGATTGTCTGCTACTCATCTCAGCGCATGCGCAGTAAGTACCTTTGGACTTTGATTTTTATACGGGAAAAAGTTGCGGGACGTAATCTAAAGAAGCCCATTTCACTTTTTATTTAGGTTGGCAGTACTCACTTTGCATTTGATTTATCGGAAAAATGGCTACGTTATTTTGTATATAATGTCTATTTTATTTTAAATGTTCTGTATATTATGTAATATTTATGTATATATGTAACCTTATTGTACATTTCCTAGACACGCATAAAGTATGTGTATTTAGCTGAACGTGAATGATTGGAGTTTTAGACGCGCAGATCCCTCGGCTACGCCCTGTCGTCGCTTCGCAGTTTCGGCCGCAACTTGCTACACTCCTCTCCTTCTAAAAAACATCCCTCGGCTACGCTTTGAGGCTGAGGGCCCTCAATCTCTCGGCTACGCCTTGAGGCTGATACTGGAGTAGATGTGCGGGCCACAAGTAGAGAAGATTGTCGTTTATTTGTTCTAAATGTTCTGTATATTACGTAATATTTATGTACATATGTAACCTTATTGTACATTTCCTTGACACGCATAAAGTATGTGTGTATTTTATATTCAAATTTTCTATATTCTGTGTAATATTTATGTTTATATGTAACTTTTGTACATTTCCTTGACATGTTTATGTTCACAAGCTTTAATGGCTGCTAGTGAACTCACAGAATACAATACAATCTAATCTAATCTAATCTAAACATCTGTTGGAAATATACATCATCGTCATCGCTGTGGAAGATACAAGTAGAGCAAAATGTCGGAAAAAAAGTATAAAGCATGTGAAATATGACTCAACACACCTTCTCTTTCCACGTGGCCGCCCAGGTGGCTTTGTTTTCTACCATATCTTTATGCTCGTGAATAAGCTCCAAAAGCACCATTCCTTCCTCTTCTGTATAATTAGCAGAACGTTTCCTTTTCTTCTCTCCGTCCATAACTGCCCTATTTACTAACGCTGGCCAAAAAAATATTACACAATATAACCTAACACCACTTACTTCCCTACAAGAAGTATACTTTCTACCTAATTATAACGAAACTAAACCTAAACCCTAGAATAAGCTAAGTATTAATAAAAATGCTCTAAAAATCTCCATAACTGTTCAAAACCTATGCTCTATTCCCTGGCTTTGTTACTAATCACACAAGGTAACTAGAGGATAGAGACTAATCAGTTAATCACAGAACAGCAAAGTTACCACAGAACAGCAAAAAGTTACTAATGACAATATAATGTTGCAAGTTACCACGAGATAGCGTTGTATTAAACAGTGAAATCACTTCGGAAAACTATTGCCAAGGAGAAATACATATCTCGCCCAGCATCATAAACCTTAGTGTTACAAACCATCAGGGTTGCCAATTTGACGGAAAGTCCGTCAAAATTGACGGAATTTTAAGTTGTATGACGGATAAAAATTGGCTTTGACGGATGACGGATTTTTCGGCGGAAATTATTATGAATTGTTCTCTTTTGACTGATTTTTCTTAACTTCTTTAATTTTAAAAAATCAGTTGTATTTTTTTTTGTTGGAGAAATTGAGACGCATACAAGTCTTATTAGCATATCGCTACATGGGCCACGGTACCTATATTTACGAAATACTCCATTCCATCACAACTCGGATTACGTACATCAGAAAGACTTTCATCATGCTGCCTAAGGTGTAGATTAGATTATCGTAGCATAAATTTGCTGTCACCCCGTTTATTCAACATCTGCTATCTGTACACTGAGTGTGTTTAGACTGCTAGCCCGGGTGCTTGCGATAAAGTATAAATAATAACACCTGATATAGCATCCACGTCAGAGATTCCTCAAGCTTACTTCCCTCAGAATTGTTGCTTGATATACGGCATTAGCGTATGACCTAAAAATCACCATAATATGCACCAAAAAATATGCTGTTATGACCAAACATTTACCAAATATGCACAATAACAATAAATATGACCTAACAATATTAAAATGAGATAAAATTTCTATTGTAAAATGAATTAGTAAGTCAGTTTTGATAATGAACTATTTATTTGAGAATAAAATGCACATGAGAAGCAAGTTAAACTATGCAATTTGACATTCCAGTATGATTTTTATTAACATTATAGGAACATAGTTAACCTATGTGCTTTTTACATCCTCATTCTACTTCATATAAGCTCTGAGTTGCAATTCACAATGAAGACCCCGTGCAAATTTTCAGATGAAAAAGATTTCCTATTGTCAGCCAACAAAGCCTTGTACTTCGAAAAGCTCCTTTCTACTTCAGCTGACACAAGAGGAGCATATTTAAAATTAACAATATAATTTGAATCTATATGCGAATGATTAAGAGAGAACTTTTCACCCAATAAAATCATTGAAATGGAACACAGTGTATCATACCCTTCGTTTTTTTCTAACACCTTTTCCATTTTCTTTGACACTTCTTTTCCCACTTTACCACAAACACCCTCTAATTTATTAACAACTTTTTTCACTTGTTCTATCTGCTTCACCAGTGGCACTTCTGATTCCTCCAAAGCAGTTATGACAGCTGGAATAAATCCAAAATTTGATTTTATGTATGAATGTTTGCCTGAAACTTCACCATTAGACATTAATTCTTGAGCTAGTCCAATTGAAGTAGCTTCACTGCTATCGAATGAATCAATGATGCTTTTCACAACGTTGAATTTTTGGCAGTAATAGTTGCAGGCATCAACCCAGGACCCCCATCTTGTCAAAATTGGAGATGGTGGCAAGGGAATGTCTGAAGCTAACAACTTAAATGCTGCAACACGTGAAGGGGCTTTCAAAAATATCTTTTTGACACATCCAATAAATTTGTCAACGTCACTGAATTTACTACGAATCTCCTCTGCAACTCGGTGCAAGGCGTGAGCTAAACAAGTCACATGCACAATTTTACTGTACAATGCTTTTAGAGAATCGGCAGCTTTCACCATATAAGGTGCAGCATCCGTTACGAAGAGAAGTACATTGTCATGCTTAACACCTTCGGGCCATATGGCGCCCATAGATCTGTCGAACAGCTTAAAAATGGTGGAAAAATTTACTTTTTCTAAATGTTCACAGTTTATTAGAAACTATTCGCCTGGACCATCTTTCAAAGTTCCCACAACGACATTTGCAATATATCTTCCCATAGAGTCTGTAGTTTCATCAATTGATACCCAATTTGTTTTATTTACGAGCTGTTGTCTGATTTGTTGTATTGTTTTTTCGTAGCTTCGGCTGACAAAGTTCTTTCTTAATGTGGAAGAATCAGGAAGAGGTTTCCTGTGTATTTTTCTAAGAATTCACGAAATTTTGGATGGTTTAGTTTACTTAAGAGAATATCAGCACAAAGGAAAGCTGTACAAAGTTCTTCGCAGAATGGTGAATAAGACTGGCGGGATTCCCCTAGGATCATTTGCTGTAGTGTTTTTTTCATTTTCAATCCGTTGTACTCCACGGTTGTGTTTATCTGTTGCCACATGCTGCTGAACATTAAATGACTTCTCCGCAGTTACTCTCACGTCGCACAGTTTACAATAGAGTATTTTACCATCACTTGAAAATACTTTCTCACCATATTGAGACACAAACCTTTTTAGTCTTACTTGAACATTTTGCTTCACTTTAGGCATTTTTTCTGAACTGTACTGCACACGCTTACGACTACAATAAGACTGAATAACACAATAAGTGAATTAGACACTTGTCTGTAGACCAAGGTCCAGAATGACTTAATCAGCTACCTGCTCATAGAGTGCTACCTGTTCATAGAGTAACAATAGCTTACACAAACTCACTGATGCATAAGGGTGAAGTCCGTATTGTGAATTCAAGGAAACAGGGATGGAAGGTAGATACTTCCCACTTTCCAGGAAACAAAATGAGGTGCGCAATTCTGGGAAATGTACCACGGAATAAATAAATTGCATGAGAAAGTTCTTTTCTTCTTGAAAGAGTGAAAATATGACGAATATGACCATTTACTTACTAAAATATGCTCTATCAGAGAGAAATGGCCATATGTGCAAAAATATGACTTAACAAATTAGGTTAATTCATTTCGCTGTTTCATAAGAAGCATTTAAGCATTTAAGGAGCATGTCAGTCCTACCAAAAAATATATGCCCTATCATAAAAATCCTAGCCCTACTGATAAGCTAAGTGGGCTGAATGCTATTTATCAATAGCGTTTGTGACTTCTCCATATATTAAATCAGTTTGCTTTTCAGTTTGTATGCGTACGTGACGTGATCCCATATTCAAGAACTCCTGATCAGAGTTAACTGCATTCAGTGAGTCCAGTCCATTACATCGACATTTGAATATTGTGGTGCTTTTTATTTAAAGGTTTAACATGTCAGAAAAAGATAAGCGATATGTTCGAAAGTTTAGAAAAGAGTGGTTAAATAATGAACAATTGAAGGATTGGTTATTAGAAGTGCCCGGTGAAACTAGTAATGCGCGGTGCAAGTATTGTCATTGCAATCTGAGTGTGCGCTTGTCAGATTTACTTCCTCATGTAAAAAGTAAGAAACATTTAAAAGCAGCAGAACCCTTTTCAACTTCACGGCAGTCAAAGTTGTCATTTCAACCAATTAAACATACGTATGAAATCGCAGCGGCTGAAGCTGCCCTTACTTTGTTTGTAAATTAATCATTGTTCAATCAGATCCGTTGATCATCTTTCAGATCTAACTAAGAAATTTTTCTAAAGTGCTGACCATGCATCTCTTTTAAGGCTGCACCATACAAAGTGTAGTGCTTTAATTAGGAATATTCTCTATCAGCACTTTAAATTAGAACTACAAAATGACATCGGCACTGGCCATTTTAGTCTTCTTATAGACGACTCTACAGACAGTTCTGTCACAAAACTATTGGCTGTCTATATTGTATACTTTTCAAAACAACAAAGCACTATTATATCCACTGTCTTTGGAATTGTTGAACTAAAACAGGGGAATGCTGATTGTATTGTCATTGCAGTAAAGTCTTTACTTTCAGTTTATGGTTTAGACATCAAACAAATGAGAGGAATAGGAACCGATAATGCTTCAGTAATGGTGGACGTTAACAATGGTGTCTACCAGAAACTGAAATATGAGGTAACTAACCTTGTATTGATCCCCTGTGTTTGCCATTCTGTTCAGTTAGCTGTGTCCTCTGCTGCCGAAATGCTACCAAGAAATCTTGAGTTTTTAATTTCGGAAACTTACTCTTGGTTCTCTAAGTCTTCTTCTCGACGAGTCACATACAGGGACTTGTTTAGAACAATAAATGATGGAGCCGAGCCCCTTAAAATTGTACAACAATCAAATACAAGGTGGCTGCCGATCGAAGTTGCTGTTTATCGGATTCTAAATCAATGGCTTGAACTACAGACACATTTTGAGATATGCAGACTTCAAACTAAGTGCTACACAGCTGAACTCCTTTATATCATGTACTCTGATGTCATTAATAAGCTCTATCCTATGTTTCTTATACATCTTGAAGAATGTAAAAAAGTGAATAAATCATTCCAGTCAAGTACAGCAGACCCTTTAAAGCTTCTCCAAGCCCTACTAATTATAGGCCTTACGAGACGGATTGTTGTTCCCGGTTATAGGGGAGGATCTGCTATCCGTGGATGTTAGAAAATACAAATCTCCTAATATTTATCTTGGCCATGAAGTAGAAGTTTTGATAGTGGATTTGATGAAACAAAACAAAATCAGTCCTGAAAGTGAAAAGGTATTTCGCAGTAGGTGCGAGAATTTTCTGCTTTACTTAGCAGAGGGCTCCAGCGGCGACTGCCGAATAATGTTAAGATTTTGGAAAAAGTACCTTTAATTGCACCTGAAAAGAGTTTGAAGGTGATTAAAGAAAGTATAATCCCGCTAGCTCAAGTATTTGAACTACCTGAAACTAAAATAACGAAAATCGACTTTCAGTGGTCAAAATTAACTACTGTCCAATGGAAAAATGTTAGCAGTAGAGTAGAGTTTTGGCAAGAGGTCGCAACATATAAAGATGCAAGTTCCCAAAATCCATTTCAAGAACTCTCGGACTTTGCAATGATGCTTTTGGTCCTACCTTGGTCAAATGCAGACGTCGAAAGAGCATTTAGTATGCTCAACATTGTGAAAACCTCCCTTAGGAATAGGCTTAAAACTAGTACGGTTAACTCAATTCTCACCGTGCGGACCGGACTTAAGCGGGTGAAAAAGTGTTGTTATGATTATGTCCTACCAGAAAATGTTTTGATGCAAATTGGTACAATGGCTGCGTACGGAGGAGTAAACCAACCCAGCACTTCAACTGAAGAACTAGAGGCAGAGGATGATGTGGATGAATTATTATTGTAATCAACACCGGTGAGTAAATTGGCTTATTATTTTTACTTGAAAATACGCGCTAATTTTTATTTTTTCTATTTTGACCAATTTGAGCGCATTTTTTGGGTGTTGTTTCGTGGATAAACAAATAACGAGTGGTATATTTAAAGCAAACTTCATTTTTACATGAAAATACGCAGTTTGTTTTATTTTTAGAATTTTGACGGATTTTGGCGGATTCTTTGGTGTTTGACGGGAAAAGGAATGAAGTGTTGGCAACACTGCTAACCATCGGTTGATATGAGTTTGTAATACGCGGCAATGCACCTAACCTTTAGTAGTGATAACTGATAGGTTACAAACCATGACTATTAACAGGAGATCGTAATACAGGCCGTAAATGGTTGTTTCTACATGCCAGAGGAGTTACTCATAGCAATAAGTCGGCTTATAATCAACTAGAGGTACATTTTGCTTCGGCACAGAACGCGAATGACTTCCTAGATTCTGATTTCGATTCAATGCACGATACAAGCTCCTATATATCTTCGTATAACTTATTTGTGTCGGGGGTAGTACGGGGATGGATTTAGGAGTGGCTCTTGAAAAAATTCGAACACATCTCAGCCTGAATGGGCAATTACCAGTGGACCACATTATGCGTTTTAATCGCAGAACGCAGTTGAATGGGGAAACCACAATATATCCCAACGGGATCACTTAAAATCACTTTTCGAACGTAAACCTTGCCCTCGCATATTTATCTTTATTACCAACGGTTCCATGTGGACCGCTACATTACGAGGGTTGTAGTTTGCACGAATTGTGGGAAATTCCATCACAGGGAATTTTTTTTTAAAAATACGAAGCGTTGCCTAAAATGTGGACAGGATCACTTGGATGCACAACCAGTGTTTCGTGGATAAGCTTCGGTGCATAAACTGCAACCAGGAACTTTTACCTACAGAAAAAGAGAAATGCGCGGCACACACTTGGAAACCCAGATAACAAATACAATTGCTACTCTACCGGTATCCCGTTATGAAGCCCAACAGATGGCGACCGGACACATATCGTATGCGGAGGCCATGCGCACACCACTTATTCCGTCTTCCCGGACACAACCGGGTGAAGGTTTCCCGACAATGCCCATTAAAGCACCTGTGCCGGGTGTCACAATGGTGGCACCGGGACCGGGGCGCCTAGGAGTTTCCGGCTCCAACAAGCGTAAATGTAATGCTCTTAATCCGCTGACTACACTGGAGTGGCTCCAGGAACACTGGGCAACACATGGCAGGTGGCCAGAAGCAGCACATGCAGTTAATACTTGGAACAGAGAAACACACGAACAGGGGGGAGATGGTGGGAGAGACCTCCTACGTCGGCTGTATCTCGGGAGATCCCGAAGACTTGGTTTGAGGAAATGGGTAGGGGAGATAATGTGCTCACACCTGAAGGATGACCTCCTACACTACAGACGCGTGAGCCCAGGGGTATGCCCGGGGTTAACCTTCAACTGCAGACTCTATTTCTAAAACTGTGTACGATGGCACCAGACTACGTTCTGCACGACCTCCAGGGGCTGCAGCATCAGATACACATATAAGCTTTGGCGAGTTACACTATGGATATTCAGCCAACGATTTATTATTGGAACGCTCGCAGTGTGGTTCCAAAGCAGGCGGAACTAAAGAATATTTAGCCCGTGTCCAACCCCTAGTGGTCATCGTCGTGGAGACCTGGTTGAGGGAAGGGCAGTCCTTTCGTCTCCTGTGTTATACGACTTATAGAACCGACAGACTTTCGCATGGAGGGGGTGTGGCCATTTGTGTCGCAGACAACCTTCCGGTTTATAATTGACAGAAAGGCATTAGATTACCACCACACCTCGAGGCGGTTCCGATCGTGCTTGGGGATATTACTATCGTCGGAGTTTACACTTTGGGCACCAGATTCACAGAGCAAGAGTGGGAGAGGTTTCTTCACTCCCGTTCCTCGAAATACTTGCTTGCAGGCGACTTTAATTTTGGTGACCTTGCAGCACTGACGACGCAACTTTTCGCTAGGACAACTGACGAAGCATACCTCACCCTTATACGACTCTGCAAGGACATCATATTTGCCACACACGACATGACTCCACAACTTCAATTATTCCGCCTCAACTATGCCATGGGTAGCGACCATTACCCTTTTATCCTTTACTCCCGTACGGCTCCCGGGGTTAATCCTACTGACCGACATCTTCACCGCACAGGTGTCTTTACTCCGCATCACTTCCAAACTTACCTCCAACACACCACCCGACCACGCAGTGACGCCGATGTCACTTGTGAACTTCTAGGAGATATCATCACCGGTTATCTAGACCAGTTCCACCCGAAAATACCTCAACGCTCTCGCCGAATACCTAGGTCGCCTTGGTGGACACCGAATGCGCCCGTCTGGTGGTAGAAAAACGCCAGCTCTACACACAGTATCACCGGGAACGCACCAGAGAAGCCTTTTTCCTAGTACGGGCTAAAGAGGTATAAGTTCATCGTCGTTTCCGTCAGATTAAACGCGTTGCTTGGGCAAACTATTGTAATTCCACTTCGACACGCACACCTACCGCTCAAGTTTGGAGACGTCTGACGTGGTTTACCAAGGCAAGGTACTCGGTACCACCACCGATATTGGGACGACCACAGTTGCAGTCTGACTTCTTAAGGCATGTTGCGCCTGATTCGGTACTGGATCCTCCTTTACCTCTTCCTGTAGACTCTAATGTATCGGACCCCTTGTGTCGCCCGGTCACGGGAACAGATGTCCGCAATATTGTGATCGGTAAATCCGACAAATCTACACCGGGACTTGATGGCATTGCCTATCGTCATTTGAAATCGCTACCACCCAGATGGTATACGCTCCTGGCGATTGCCTTTACACGTATACTCCGTACTGTGTCCCACCAGATTCATGGCGAGATGTGATTATTTACCCGATCTTAAAGCCGGGTTACATCGGGTTAACCGCGGCAGACTATCGCCCTATTGGCATGTTAATTACCATCCGTAAAGTTTTTGAAAAACTTCTTCAGGACCTCTATTTGGAGCGATATTCCTTATGGCCCGCCACGCAATATGGATTTCGAAAGGGTTATGGCACCACCTACCCTTTATACGTACTCCTTACTGACATCCATATCGCATTTCATACCCACCGGCAGGTACTTGCACTTTTCCTAACCTGTCGGCAGCATATGACCATGTCGTTCTACAGACCCTTATAGAACGCCTACGCAGATATTCAATTCCTTCACGTTTATGTGCATTGCTATATGCCCTTTTTCATAATCGCCGCTACCAACTAGCCGCATTTGCATAACTCACAAATTTGTAACACCTCCCGAGGTTTGATACAATGTTCGGCTCTTAGTCCATTGTTATATTCCTTGTATATAGGGGATATTCATTCCGAGGTGACGATGTCTGCGCGAGTTTTACAATATGCGGATGACATGGTGATATATGCGCCGATACAACCGAATGCCAGAACGGACTTCCGACTATTTGAGCAAGACTGCCTTCGTGCTATTCAGTTTCTGCAATCATTGGGTATGCGGGTAAATATCCGGAAAACTAAATTCCTGCACTTCCGTCGCTCCACCACCTTCACCGTTTACTCTTCGATTACAAGACCACAACCTGGGCCCGACACCGACGGTAAAATTTTTAGGTCTCCATTTGCAACACAATATCTCCGCAACAGCACATTACAAATTTCTTTGGACTACTTTGACTCACACCAAACACTTATTCAGAGCCATGGCAGCCCGACATTGGGATATGCATTCACTCCTACTTCTCCGACTCATACCGCCACTTATATACGCCAGACTGGAATGCGAACAACTCCTGGCGCCGCCGCTAACGCGTGGAAATAGCTGGATGTTGGACACCTTTTTTTTTTACCAACTCTTTAACATAATATTTCATATTCTGGGCAAACCGGCTAAATGCCTATCTCAACGATACTTCCCGAAGTATCAGTTGGACAATCGGCTCTTCACGCTCGGTATACACTTTATTGCTGACCTACTAATACATTCTCATACGCCGTTATTACCCAAACTTACCCGCTTATACGAACTACTATGCAGCAAACCCGGTGGGGTGGCACAATTACCTTTCCGAATACTGCGCGGTCTTGCGGTCTTTCGTCGAAGCAACGATTATTTCAGTACGCTCGCTTATCCTGCGTATCTGCTGGACATTCAGGCCCACACCCTCCCCGATCATGTCCATGTCGACACAACGACGTTCCATATTCAGAGCTCTGATTTTTTGCCAATTTGTAACGCGTACCGGGACGACCGGAAGGTCCTTTGGAAGGACGACTCACCACTCATGATTTTCACAGACGGTTCCAAAACCCCTCACGGCACTAGTGCAGCGATTTACGTCGACGCAACGACGGAAACTTTTACGTGGCGACTGGACGACCGTATTACTATCAACACGGAGGAGCCCATTGCGCTTTACAGAGCCTTGAAATACTTACAATATCATTTCGTCTCTCACTGTATCATCTTTACCGATTGCCGCAGTCTTTTAACGGTACTACAAAGTCCGACTCGATGGCCTAAGATCCCAATGTATGAAGTTCTTATCCGCAACCTCTTACATAACCTACCGGAGACAGTACACCTGTGTTTGACTTGGATTCCGAGTCATGTAGGGATCCCTGGCAACGAACGAGTGGACGCAGCTGCACGGGACGCTACGAGGAACACGACGAACAGTTCCGAACACCACCATCTGACATTGCACGGCATAACCTACGGAGGGTGCCCGACATTGGACGACCCACACGACTGCCGATAGACCATCTCAAGACGTTTTTATCGTGTTCTCGCCGATTATCTAACCGAGCGTTTTCTTATTATTTTCGTATTTTATTCCACGTAGCATTGACTCCTGCTTATCTTTTGCGTATTGGCTACCGAGACACGGATCTATGAACCTGTGAACATCGGGGCGATGTTAACCACATGTTTTTATTTTGCGTGCCCCCTTCGCCAGGCCGCTACGGCAGCTCCTTTTACCGAACTATACCACTTGAATATCATGGGCCCATATCACTTACCCTCGATTCTCCTTCTCTTTTCCGGACATCTTTGTAGAGCTTTATTCCGCTTTATTACACGTACAAAAATGAAGCTGTAGACGATGGTTTCCCCCACTCCCCTTTTTTAGCGTGCACGGAGACTAGTTTCATTGCTGTTAAACGTCTTCCTGACTCAGGAATCCTGAGACGCAGTAGCCCACCTTGTGGTGGGGCAGCAGCGTCTAAAAACAAGCCAACAACAACAACAACGAACTGAGGCGATCCTATCAATAGACTGAAGGGTGGAGATTATGAACTGCATCATACTCTGACACACTTTGTTGTTCGTGGGTTCCACTTCCGTATGTGCACGGTTAAAACTTTTCATTTGCCAAATGAACTATGCAACTGTGATCTGTTTGAGGAACAATGTGACCGCATGCCATCAAATTTAAAAATATGACAATTTCACTAGCAGAACTATGTAAAGATTAATGCACGTTTTGCGCAATTTATATTATTATTTTACATTTTATTATCTTCTTCTACAGTCTTTGCTATATCTCAACAGCACTTCTGAGAATCTATGTTCCGAAGTTTCTGAACGCAGTGGGAGGTTTTCAAGTTTTCACGTGACTGTGGATGTGTGATTTGATAGCAGAATATTCTGTGCACCTGTGTGGAAAATCAACTTGAAATAAGAGAAATGGGTGCTGCTGCTGTTCCTCTGATAGTATTTACCGCTTTATGGGCTGTAGTTGGAATAGTTTTGCCATTTGTGGTTCCAAAAGGACCAAATAGAGGGTGAGATTAAATACCTAAGCAGTGGTCCCTAATTGTAAACTGCTTGATAGTTCGTAAGTTATAACTGTATTTGAAATTGTGGGTGTATTAAAATTGGAAAATTGCTGTTAAAGGTGGCGGATAATATTGTTCTAACGGTATGTTGTAAACAAATCTAAAAGCTTTACTGTTGGAGGAGCATAGTTAAAGTTTTGTAGTAATGTCTGTAAAGGTCCTCTGTTGTGGAAATATTTCCCTTCTGGACCAACATATCGGTTTTATTTGCTTTTTAATTGAACGTTACTCCTACCTAACAAAACATAGTAACTCTAGCAGTCCTTGTTACTTTATGGTAAAGCTCTGCTGTGATACTACTGCTTCTTGACGAAGGACTTTTCATTTCACACTTAATAACGTAATCAGTTGAGAAAATTAAGTATTAGTAGATATTAAACAAGAGTTTCTTGAATTAGTGTGCTTTAGTTCATATATCAATAAAACATTCAAGGACAATGATCAGTTATGACAAAGTGCAATAGAGGATATCATAACTAAGTCAATAGTTCGTGCCAATATCGCTGTGGCACAATAAGATTTGTGCTGCATGCTCACAAATACTGTAGCAAAAGTTGACAATTTTTTTAATAGCACTTTTCAATAGTGTGAACATTTTGGACATAGTTAAAATAAATGCAAAGGAAATTACAGCTAAGAATTCATTAGTTAAGCAATGTATTCATGGAGCACAGGAAGCAGGTACACATCAGATGCTATCAAATAGTAGGTGGTGCTTATTAACTTCCATTACGAGTTTGGTTTTGAAAGTTTTGACAAGATAATGGTGTAATACAGAATTCTTGTGCATGATTTCAATACTTTTGCATTAGCAGTATCTTTGAGACAAATTTGTTTATTATAAATCTCTGTGAAAGTAGCTTTTAGAAAGTGGGTAATGGTTCCATAAATAATCGGCAAAGAATCTGAGTTTTAGATGCACAGATCTTAAGGCTACGCCCATCCTCGCCTTTGGCCACAACTGCTCCACTCCTCTACTACTAAAAAAAATCTGATGTGTTACACTCACATGACTTTCTCTACTCTTGTACAATCTATTTTTACAAACGCCTATTCTCCATATGCTTCATATTAATCGAGATATCGAGATGTCAATCTTATTTGTAATTTTCTTGTAGATGCAAGGGAAATATGGTAGCTTTTAAGCGATAGTCAAATATTTTAACGCTGGTTGCTATGTGGCGCATTCCATTCTCTTTGCATATCCAGGACATAAAAAAATGAATAACGAATTTGAGAAAAAGTATAAGTATTGGAAAATTTAAGGAAATAACAAGCAATATCTCGAAAACGGTTCACTCAACAAAACAAATGTATATGATATAAGTTGTGTATTTTAACGCGATCTACATTTTTTGTGTAGTAAAATTTTGTCTATCTCTTATGGTTTACCAGTTATGCAAAAGTCGTTCATAATGAAGAATACTTTTGGAGACATTCCCAGAAATTTCGAGATATACATTTCATTTCTCATGACGTTATCTCAAACATATGATATTTTCATCAAAATCGTTAGAGCCATTTTTGAGAAAATTAAAATTTTCGAAAAATGTTCCATGTAAAGGGTAGTCTGGGGTGGGGGGATTTTCTTGAAAATCTTCGTGTCGCATCTCTGGAAGATACTGAACGTAAATACCAAGTTTGGTGTTTATCCGACTGTTAGTTTTTGAGTTATGCTGTTCACAGACACACACACACACACACACAGACACACACACGGACATGTTTCCAAAAATGCTTTTTTTGGATTCAGGAGGTCTCAAAACATGTATTTCCGGTGAAATCTCGGTATCGAATTTTTGGGTGGAATGCAATACTTACCCTACTTACTATACGTAGTAGAGAAAGTAAAAAAAATCCTTTGGCTAAGCTTTGCTGCTTAGGGCCCTCATTAGAGTTCTGGCTTCATAGAGTTTCATATCTGCACGAAGTAAATCTTGCCGATTAGATGGGGAACAAAGCCCAAAAGTTGCATTATTTCTATGAATTGTATGTCATAGTTATTTTAACCTTTCAGTTCTGATTCAGTATTGGATTACGAGCAAAATGCACTTGAAGTACTCACAAAATCAATTTTGAGGGGAATGGTTGCCAACAGAAGACAGAATATTGCTAAGCGATTGGATCATTGGGTTTTGTCCTCACAGATTCTTTGGCAATGCCCTGTCATGCTT
Organism: Deroplatys truncata; assembly: GCA_030765065.1. NCBI lineage: Eukaryota > Metazoa > Arthropoda > Insecta > Mantodea > Mantidae > Deroplatys > Deroplatys truncata. The sequence goes on from CM060978.1 coordinate 217,089,876, forward strand.
CACTACTTAAAAGTATCCCTCGACTACACTTTGCAACGTAAGGGCGTCAGTGTTGACTTACGCCTTATGGCTTAGGGCTGTCAATGATGGTTTTATGAATTATCATATTGGCTTTAAAATATCTATAAAATAATTTCTCTGTATTTATAATAGATCCTAATTGCAAAGATAGTTCTCTACTATTCAAAGAAAAATAATAGAAATTGAAATATGGTTAAATTTCTTTTGAAAATGAATCACGTGATTAAAGGAATTTTACTAATTACAAAGAGTAAAAATCATTCTGATTTGATACCAAATATTTTCAAAATAAAGATACGTATGTTAATGTTGGCTTTTACTGCTGCCTAATAATCCTTATTGACAAGAAATACCTTGATCAGTTGGAAACATGCTGATGATGGCAGCAAACCATTCTCCCAAAACGTGTTCAAAGTAAGAACCTTTTAGTGATGTAGTGTAACAACCTCCAACTCTCTTTATTTTAAATTATGACACATCACTATTACTAGCTTCTCAATCTTCAAAATTAATTAAAGAAATACCTTGTTGAACAATGAAGATGTATACTATCCACACATCCATAGAAAAGCCACATGATAAGTGCTATAGGTATATGCACATGAAATTCTTGGTGCATTTGAGTAAAACTGAGACTCCTTGGATTGCAATTTACAAATGGCTTTCACCTAAATATACTGTAAGCCTAGCAACATGGTGCCATGTTATTATCCAATAAATTCTCTGTGTGAGACTTCTCCTAGTGCATCTTTCACCGCTTTCAGCACATAGCTTTTCTTTCCATCAGTATACTGTGCAAATAAATGTGCAAGTTTACGCATTGTTGCCGTTGGTGACATTTAGTGAGGTTTAGTTTGAGTTTTCTCTTAGATCAAGATCATGTTTTCAGATCACTATTAATGTTTTCTAAATTAAAAGGTAAATTGAAATGTGTACATGAATAACAAGCATATTAATTTGTGTTTTTTCCTTTGATACAGGATTTTACAAGTGGTGCTGATGCTCACAGCTGCAACATGTTGGTTATTGTAAGTAAACATGCATTTAAAATCGCAAAACAAATTGAATTTGGTATGCATGATACATTTATCATGCAGTTTTACACCAAAGCCAGTAAAGATATAGCTTGATTTGATTCTGTCAAAAAATAAAGGAAATGATAGGATATGTTAGGCTATAACTGTGTATATAACCGTTTTAATTTAAAATATATGGCGTGCTCAGATTTGTTTGGCCATTGCTGGCAGTCAGTACTTTAAGCAAGTTTATCAGCAGTTCCTGTGGGAGAGAACTAGTGAAGCATGAATGGAAGGGGTGGATGTCGACAGTTTCAGTCACCTTAACGATAGGATACCTTTCCAGTGTTTACGTTTGGAACTTACTTCGCTTGTGTCTCGTAAACTCGCAATATCAGCATGCTGCTGATAGGTAATTCAAATAATTGGACGGTTTTTATAGCATAGTGCGTCTTGGCTTTAATGATACAACTTTAACTTTTTTAATAAACAACTGAAGTAACCTTTATAAGTATTTTAAAAAAATTTAAATATTTCAACTTTCTCCTTTTTTTTTTAAAATCCTGTTTTGTCTTAGTACTTGATGAAATTCTAGGCAAGAATGGAGAAAATCATTCACACAGGAGCCAATATCATAACGATAGACTCCCCCTCCAGTTTGGAAGTAGCACTCCACCATGGAAATTCTGTTGTGATCGGTGGTCACTTCCATCTTGCATGCAAAGAATGCACAGAATTTTCTAGTGAAAAACAGTTCTGCACCGCCACAGCACATCAACCTGTTTATAGTCGGAAATGCATGTAGTCCGAGGTTCAATTCCACACCTCCCCTTTGGGACAAAGGGCTTGCTGAACTAATAATGTCATTCATTTAAATTGATGGGTGGTAAAGGTGAATAAATCTGAAGATCCATTAAAACTATTTTAATTAAAAATGGGGCAGCAATGTCTTTTGACATTTGACAAATTTTCTACAAGGAATACCTGTTAAGTCTGAGCTCTACTGGAAAGTCTGAAATAATTATTCATAGGTTAACACAACCAGAAGAAAGAAAGTGCTGTAAAGTTAATTTTATATATCTAATATTGTTATTTCTTTAAAAGAAAAAACATAGGACCTGTCGTTTTCTAGCTATGAATATTACACTATATCCTATTGTTACTTTCTCTGCTACCCATCTATAGTAGGTAAGAGGAAGTGTTGTATTCTATCCAAAAATTTATTGTTGAGATTTCACCTTATATACAAGTTTTGAGGGCAACCTGAATCCAAAAAAGTATTTTTAGAAAAAGGTCTGCGTGCATTCATTTTTCAATGCTTTGTAGTTTTTGCTTTCTCTACTACATATGTAGAGTTAAAGTATTGCATTCTACCCAAAAATGTTATATTTCGCTGGAAATATACGTTTTTATGCATCCTGAATCAAAAAAAAAAATCACTTTTAGAAAGGTATGTGCATGAGAGAGAAAGAAAGGAAAAAAAAAAGAAACAACCCAATAACAAAATGTTTGATAAATGCCAAACTTAGTATTTAGGTTTAGCATCTTCCAATGATATCGAATGAAGATTTTCAAGAAAATCCTCCCATCCCAAACTACCCTTTACATTGAAAGATGTTTTGAAATGTTTGATTTTCTCAAAAATGGCTAAAAATTGTGATTAATGTACCATACGTTTAAGGTAGTTTCATCAGTAAAATGTATATCTTGAATTTTCTGGAATAGACTGTGAAACGCTCTTTATTTGGAAGTAATTTTGTATCATTTTGAATAACTGGTAAGCCACAAGACAGAGACAAAAACTTGCTGCAGTAAAAGTGTAGTTCTATTTAAATCACACGTACTTTTTTTTTGTGGTATCGTTCATTTTGGAGTTATCCATTGTTATTGGTTTGAATATTCAATACTTTTGTGATTCTTTTAAAGTGCTATCGCCATTCAGTTGTTTCTCATGATGTCATAAAAAATCTGATGTGTTACACTCACATGACTTTCTCTACTCTTGTACAAACTATTTTTACAAACGCTTATTCTCCATCTACTTCATGTTAATCGAGATAAACATTTGCAGACTCTATCTTATTGCTAATTTCCTTGTAGATGTAAGGGGAATATATATTTACAAGGGCAATATAGAAATACAGTAGCCTTTAAGCATATACATATCTCTTAATAACTGGTTGCTAGGTGCAGCACCATTCCCTTTGCCACAGATTAATACTCTTTGCATATCCAAGACAAAAAAATGAATAACGAATTCCCATTTGAGAAAATAAGTATTGAAAAATTTAAGGGAATAACAAGCAATATCTCGAAAATGGTTCACTCAACAACAATGTATATGACATAAATTGTGTATTTTAACGCGATCAACATTTTTTGTGTAGTAAAATTTTGTCTATCTCTTATGGTTTACCAGTTATGCAAAACTCGTTCACAATGAAGAATACTTTTGGAGACATTTCCAGAAAGTTCAAGATATACATTTTATTTTTCATGAAAATATCTTAAACATACAATATTTTAATCAAAATCGTTAGAGCCATTTTTGAGAAAATTAAAATTTTCGAAAAATGTTCCATGTAAAGGGTAGTTTGGGGTGGGGGGATTTTCTTGAAAACCTTCCTGTCGCATCTCTGGAAGATACTGAACCTAAATACTAAGTTTGGTGTTTATCCGACTGTTCGTTTCTGAGTTATGCTGTTCACAGACAGACACACACACGGACATGTTTCCAAAAATGCTTTTTTTGGATTCAGGGGGTCTCAAAACATATATTTCCTGTGAAATCTCGGTATTGAATTTTTGGTTGGAATACAAGACTTCCCCTACTTACTATACGTAGTAGAGAAAGTAAAAAGAGTATGAATTTCCAGGCCACATCTAGCGATTTGTTTTTTAAAGATCTGACTATCGATTCAATTTCCTCTATCCCTCTTGTACCTTCAATGAAATGTGTAATGAAATTATTTCTGCAAGGTTTATCTAGATAATATGAAGTAGATAGAAAAATAGGCTTTCGTAACAATAGTGTGAAGAAGTTCTATAAAAATGAGTGATGGCTGGTAGAGAAATCCATGTGAATGTAACACATCACATTTTTTAAAAGTGCTGCTTGCTATTCTTGCGATGTCATGGAAAGAACATGAATTTGAAGACTGGCATGTTGTGACACAGCAGCTATGAGCTAAAGCTATCAGGAGGTCGGTGTCAGGCAGTCGGAGATTAGTTGCACTTTCATCTGGCATAAACACTAGAAGTGCTATCAGGGAGGACTAGAACCTTCTGGAAGTTCCTTTCCCTCGCCCCCAGAACATGTGTCTGGATAGTTCTAGAATGTTCTGTGTAAGATATCATTGGCTATATAACAGAGTGTTCTCGCAGGAGGAGACAGTTGAGTTGGTCAATGAGTGAGTTGTTAAGCATGTTTCTGCTGCAACATCAAGTGTAGTTCTCCAAGTGAGTTGGTGACGACTATTGTGACAGGTAGCGAGTGGTACTGTGGAGTGACAGATTGTAGAAGTCTTGTGTTTGACTTCCCAGGCAAGTGAACCATCCAGAAGAAGAGGCTATGTCATGAAGAAAGTGAAGTGACAGGGAAATTGAACTACTTTGTGCCCACTCATACGCTGTTCCTTACTTTTGATCGGGTAGATCTCCCTCAAAGGATTATGTCGTCCTCCATGGACTAGTGGTACCGTGCTAGCCTCTAGTTCCCAAGGTCGTGGGTTCAAACCTGGCGGAGGGTGATGGATTTTTTCAGGCGTAAAAATCCTTAGCATGGCTTCCTTCAAAAGGGAAGTAAAGCCGGTGGTCCCGTGTCATAGATTTACAGCACGTAAAAGAACCTCAAGCCTGATAAGGGGCCTCTGACCAAAATTACCGTCTTTCATACCCAATATAGAATGGGATGCTAAGGACCATAGTAGTTAAAGAGTGTCTATAAATAAAACTCAATTTAATTTCAAAGGATTAAGGTGGGGTATGAAGCCGTTGAAGTTAGGCAACATATCCCGAACCCACTGAGGTCTTATTGGTGTCAGCACAATGGACATACTAGTGATTTCTGTAACAGTGAATCCACCTACGTTTAATATGGAGACATCTCACAACTGAACTGAAACTGAAACTGAAACTGAAGTCTGAGCATGTACATCAGCTGCAGCTTGTGTTAATTGCAGTGGTGAACACCCATCAAATTCCTGAGAAGGTGTCCTCAGAAACCCAGAAACTCCTGCATATCCACCAATCCTCTGCCCCAAAGTCTGGGACGTATATCTCAGTTGCAGCGAAACTGATCGAGTTGGGAAATCACAACTCAGACCAGCGATATTATTGGGGCCACCATCTCGAAAAGATTCGCATAGCCAGATCACTTCCAAAGCCCTCGAAATCAACACCTACATCGGCATCAACATTTCTCAAGTCTGTTACTGAAAAGATCACCATCAAAACCATCAACCTTAACCAATAAGACTGGCAAGCCTGTAACGTATAATGCATCACTGATAAAGTTCAGGGTCAACTATAACAGAACCGATTTCCTGAAAGTAAATGAAAAATCTGTGCCCAGAACATCAAAAGTGAAGCAAAACATCAAAAGATCCTCAGAGATCTTCTTATGAGGAATCTTCTGGGAAGGACTCAGATCAGCGATTTTCATCTGAGCTGATATCCACTTCCAATCGGTTCGAGGTTCTCGACCCGAAGTTTTCTATAGGAAAAGGGTCCTCCCCCATGTATGAGATGGAACAGGAGGATTCTACTGCCAGTATCAGAATGACAGTAAAAAACAGCTAGGATAAACTTGCAGTAAAAGATGTTTGCCCAACACCAAAGAAAAAGGATCGTCCACTACTGTCCTCAACGTAGATGAGTCTTGTGATTGAGAACTTACCTCATTATAATTACTATGGTCATTCTACAATGGAACATACATGGGATTAGAATACATCGCACATTGACCGGAGCTTGAATGTTTGCTCAACAAGAATGAGCCTTTGGTCGTACATTTGTAAGAGACTAAGCTCTGTCTGCAAGATAGTTATGAAATCAGGTGCTATACCCAGTACAGTTTGATCTTACACTGGAAGAGGGTATTTCTGCGCATGGGGGCACTATTATGCTCATCAGAGATGATATATTTGTAGAATAGTCAGTCGCTGCAAAGATTAAACTGCCATCCATCTGACGATCTCTTGCTCACTGATTTAGAAGGTCTAGTTTCCCAGTTACCAACACCTTTTCTGTTGATGGGAGACATCAATGCCTTTCACCCACTTTGGGGCTCACCTCAGGCTTGTGTAAGAGGTAAATTAATCACTGATTTCTTGGACAATTATAATCTAGCTCTTTTGAACACCAGAGAACCTATATTTCTTTCAGACTCTTTTAATAATTTTTTACAGCTTCATTTAGCAGTTTCCTTGCAGTGGAATGTCATCTCTGATTTACACCCTAGGACCACTCTCCTTGTCATATTAGTCTCGTAGCACAAAATATATGTTCCACACGCTTGCATGGATGGTGCTTAGATCAAGCTAACTACTGCCAGTTGGCTGTGTTTAATTACAATGAGCACAACTCTGTAAATGTTTTAGCCAAACATCTCACATTGACCATTCTGTCTGCTGTTGAGCAGTATATTCCTCGTCAACTGCCCAACCCCAGCAATTTCTGGTTCTTTGGTGGATGGACGAATGCCGGAATCCTATTCATCCTCGCAGATGTGCTCTCAGAGTTTTCCAGCTTTACCCTACTCTGGATAGCCTGATCCAATACAAGAAAATGTGTGTCAAGTCAAGACAAGTTATTAAGGATAGCAAAAAGACATCATGGAACAAGATTGTAGCTTCATTTAATCCACATACACCTCCTCTGTCGTATGGGATAAGTTAAGGCATGTGGCCAGAAAATCGACCCTTGTGCCAATCGCCAGTCTTAAAACATCTGCAAAAGCTGTTGTTGATACATTTGGTAGTGCTTTTGCTCAAGTATCTAGCTCAGATAACTATCCGCCTGAGTTCCTTACAGTTAAGATTCACATGGAATCTCAAGGTTTCTGGTTTCGTTCTGGAAACCTTGAAGATTACAATTGCCTTTTTACCATGGCAGTATTAGAACATGTTCTTTCATCTTTGGACTATAAGCACCAGGACCAAATGGTATCCACACATGAATGTTGCAACAGCTCTCTCCTGAAGGTAAGGCTTTTCCTTTTGAGGTCTATAATCGTGTTTGGGTTGATGCCACTCACCCAGGAGACCACCATCCTACCCATTTTGAAAGCTGGAAAGGATAGTCATTTTCCTTCCAGCTACTGTCCTATTTCCCTCATCAGTTGCGCTTGCAAGGTGATGGAGCACATGATCACTGGATGGTTGGTATGGTGGCTGGAAATTCACAACCTGCTGACCAAGACCCAGTGCGGTTTTCAACCATGCCGCTCAACTGTGGATCACCTTGTATCATCGATGCAGATCATGAATGGATTCACGAAGAATTGTCAAACAGTTGGGATATGTTTCAACCTCGAGAAGATGTATGTTACATGTTGGTGATCAGGGATACTATGTTCCCTACACATCTGGAGTTCTCCTCCGTGGACAGTGGTACCGTGCTAGCCGCTAGTTCCCAAGGTCGCGGGTTCAAACCTGGCAGAGCACAATGGATTTTTTCGGCATAACCTTAGCATGGCTTCCTTCGCAAGGGAAGTAAAGCTGGTGGTCCCGTGTCGTAGGTTTACGGCACGTAAAATGAGGCAGTATTTTAATGCCTAAATGATATTAATTGTATTTCTTTTATTAATTAAATTCAATAACAGCCCACCTTGAAAACAGTATGTATATAATTATTATTTATATTGTATGTAAAGTCATTGTAAATACTTATCTTTATTGTAAACGTATTTGTTAATATCAAGTAAATGTTTATATACTCTAATAGTGCAAAAACTGTGAGAATACTATGTTTTAGGATGTTAATAATGAGGAAATAATGTAATTTTGGTGACATTAATGTGTCTGGAGTTTTAAAAAAAATACTGGTTATTAAAAGATCTGTTATAACGTAATTTCGCCTACAATTTGGAATTAGCCAATCAAAAGTAAAGAAAAGATTTTAGTTTGAATACTTAAATTCTATTGGGCTAGAATTTAGCCAATAAGAGAATGGCATTACCGACGCTAAAGGTTTTTACCGTTGAATCTAGTCAGTCTCGGGCAAGATATTAGACAGAGCAGACGTGTCAGTCGTGGGCAAGATGTAGTAAACAGCAAACGTAAGAGTTGTGGGCATGAAGCTGTAGAGAGTAGACGTGAAAGTCGTGGGTAAAAAATGTTGTAAAGTATAAATGATAAGATTTGTGTTCTCTGCCAAAAATGTATTAAGTGCTCACAGTTTTATTTTATAAAGTGTTGTGTTTATAAAATGTGCAAATATAAAGTGAAATAAAAAGAAGTAAAAAAATTAATAAGTAAATTGTGTGGCATCTTATAATTTGAGTCTTATCACAACCCTACAACAACTCGTGTTTCTATAGTGTGACTGAAAGCAGCCGAGGCAAATAATTTTAATAATATTACGTAAAAACAAGCATCGTCTTCATATAAAGTTTGGCGTCCTAAAAATCAAACAATATCAAAGTGTATCTTCATTACGTAACCTTAATAATATTTAGGTAACCAAAAACCTACTGCAAATTGGCGTACAACTGTGGGGCAAACTCCTCCAAATAATTACACAACCTACTATCTGTAAATTTGAAGAACAATCATTCTTCAAATTGGCACCCAACGTGGGGCTTACAAGAAACATCTCACATCAAAAATATTGCTTAAATTGCCTTCTTCAAATTGGCGTACAACTGTGGGGCAAACTCCTCCAAATAATTACGTAACCTACAAACTGCAAGTTGAAGAACAATACTTCTTCAAAAAGAACCTCAAGCCTGATAAAGAGGCCTCTGAGCAAAATTTCCAGTCTTTCACGCCCAATATAGAATGGGATGCTAAGGACCATAGTAGTTAAAGAGTGTCCATAAATAAAACTCAATTTAATTTTACACATCTGGAACATACGTGGATGCTTACCACTTCATTCAGGAGTTTTTGAAGGACCATGTTTTCTGAGTAATTGTCAGCTCGGTTTTTTAGAATTGTTTTGTTCAGGATGCTTATTTGTAGACGATTTTGCTATGTATTGTACTTCTCAGCATACACCTATTTTGGAATTGCCTATGCAGCAATATTTAGACAATCTTCAAGAATAGGGTTCTAAAAATGGCTTTCATTTCTCAACTGAGAAGTCAATCTGCATTAACTTCTGGTGTTGAAGGAGACAATTACCACTTTCGCTCTGTTTCGGTCCAGATGGTACTTCCATTCGCAGATGAGATGAGATTCCTGGGGTTGACCTTTGATTAGAAACTTAGCTGGTCATTACAAATAACTCAGTTGAAAGTGTGGTGTGACTGTTCTCTGAATATCTTGCAGGTATTAGGTAGCAAATCTTGGGGAGCAGATTGGACAGTGTTGCTTTGACTGTATCGTGCACTGATTTGATCCAAGTTGGGTGTATCAATTATTCTTCAGCATGGCAAGATTAGACAGTCAATCGGGCATTTGTGTGGATGTTGGAGCTTTTCCAACTAGCTCAGTTGTGAGTCTTCACGCCAAATCAGCAGAACCCGCTCTGCAATATCAACACAATGTACTGTTAGGAAATTATGACTGGGCTTAAATGTATGCCTATGCATGCAACGTTCCATATTTTTTCTAGACTGTGCTGGACGAACGTTATAGGAACAACTCCAGTAGTCCAAGGTTTGCAGGTGTTCATTTCGGGAGCTTCTTAGAAAGCATGATATTGAAATACCTAGCATATTTCCTAAGGGGGAGGGTGTACCTCCTTCATAGATCTTTGAATGATGGCATTCCATAAGTGTACAATGTTTACATTCAGTATGTGCACTTATTTTTAGAATTTTTGTCAGGTTGCAATGATCGAATTTTGATCTACACTGATGGATCTAAGAGCTCTAATGGTGTTGGATGTTCCTATGTTTATGGAGCTGAACTGCATACATTTGGTTTTCTTAGTAGCATTGCATTTATCGTGCAGAATTGTATAGCATATACCGAGCCATTTTGTATGTGTGCCATTGAAAATTGGGTGACTGTCTCATTTTGAGTAATTCCCTTGATGCCATTCAGAGCCTTGATGAGCTGTACAACTTCCATCCCATTGTACAGCGCATCGAGGATGCCCTCCCATGTTTTATACACTTCTGGCATTACTGTGGAGTATGCTTGGATTCCTGTTTATTTTGGCTTGCTGGGGAATGAACTGGTGGATTTGGAAGCTAAGGTGGCAGCCACAGAGCCCAGTGTTGCAATATCTCATGTAACGTTAAAAGACTTTAGGCTTGTTGTGTGGAGAGCAGTGCTATCGTGCTGGCACTAAGAGTGGTTGTCTCTCTATGGAAATAAGCTTAGAGTAGTGAAATACATTCCGATAAACTGGATCATTTCCTCTCGTGTATCTCATTGTGAGGAGGTGAATTTAGCTGTTGTGTATTGGCCATTGTATTTTTATGCATGATTACCTTTTTAATGGAGACCCTGCTCCTCTTTGCCTACTGTGTAGCAAAGGTCTGTCAGTCAGTTATATGTTACTAGAGTGTTCTCCTCTTGCACATCTTCAGGACTCTCTGCAACTGCTGATAAGTCTTGCAGAGGTCCTAGCGAATGATAACACAGCAGTCTTAAGGGTTTTTAAGTTTTTGTCAAAGATAAACTTTCAAATGAGGATTTAGTCATTAGTCATGTTGATATCAAGTTTTTTGTGCCTCTCAGCCTAGTTTTGTAAATTCACCTTTATCTCTGGCTTTTGCCACGATTAGTTCTGTATTTTTTTATCTGTATTTTTGTCATGATTTTTTTTTATATTGATCTTTATCTTTGACCTTTGCCATAATCTGGTTTACAAGGGCACTAATGACCTTGTAGTTGAATGCCCTAAAATTTTTTTTAACGTAATGTATATATGAGTAAGTAAATGAATATATTTTGTACATGGGGAACAGAAAATTGTGATGTGTTAATGAAAAAACGTATAATTGATCTAAATATTAACGGACAATATTAGACATACTAGTGCCTAAGGGCGGTATTCATAGTCGATCTTGGTCTGGACCAACTTGCTACTTCCAGTGGATTTACAGCGGACCATCGATTTTCTTATTTATAGACTGGGACTTGTGTTGGTCCAGGGATCAAACACCTTGTTTGGGACCAAATTTTGATCTACCTCAGAGGGGTAGATTAAAGGCAAGACCATCTTAACAAAATGGATGACTTTGGAGTGATGGGCGTGGCTGCTTGCTTAGAATTTGCGAAATGAGGCGGTGGAGTAAAACTATCTACCAAAATTAGACACAATTGGAAAGTATGGCAACCTAAACTTCAAAACAAATACAGGTTTAGTAAAGCAAAGGCTAGAGGGCTGATAAAATGGATTCATCCTAACCTATATGACAAGAGGCGATAACTGAGGTTTGAGAATCTCAATTAATACAATGCTAAGAGCACTTCCATATTATGCAAGAGAAGGGTATCGAGAAAGCACTACTGACCTTAGTAAGGCGTCAGTAAGCCACATTATAACTAATGACTCATATGCCATTGCTAGATTTACCTTCGTTAAACCGGGATTACTATGCACTTTACATAACATGTTAAGAAATTCTGCTACAATAAAGGTTTAATTAGGATGCACTTAACGTAACGGGAATGAATCTTGATAGATTGATTGTTCTTCTATTACTTTATGCCACTGCTTCACGCTGATTGGTTCTAATTGCCATGCCACATTAAATTTGAGTAACGGGAAGGAAAAGTTTGACACTGCCAAATTCTTTAAGTTACGTCAAAGTAATCCACGTTAAGACAACCCGAAATAGCTCCAGTTAATACAATGTATAAGATCTTAACGTTATGTCCCATTGAGTTAAGTTCAAAGTAATTCAGGCTTTACTTACGTTTTCCGGACGAGGGAGGAAGGATTACAACTCCTGGAAAGTGTATGATGTATTAGAATTTCCTCAGGTAATTATTTCTGTATAATTACAATCACACAATATTTATTTAGTTAAGATCCAGGGTGAGATTTTAATAACAGCAAATGTTCCTTCCTATTTAAATACGATTTGATTCTGAAATTTTAAGGCTAAAAGTTAATATTCTAGCAAGTTAAATTCTTACTGAAATGATTAACAATGCCATGAAACTGTGCATCTGGTGGATAAGAATGTTTCCAAAAAGGGAGGGGTGGCAATAGGTTAGGATCATGCACAAAACGGCCTATATATGTATTATCTCCCTCCATTCCTCCTCTTTTTTTTTCGTCTGCATTTGTTGAAACCGATTTATTTTCAATAGTGTCCATCATTTTTTGTATTAAGGAAAACAAGCATTTTCCTCCTCCGACCATTTTAATGCACACTTCTTATCTCCTTTTGTTTTTTCTGAGAGCGAGGAGTGAGCACTGAACCAATGAAAAAACAGCTGTGAAACGACCATAGAAAGTTAAAAACTAGGGAGTAAGTGTGGTTAGTTTACTGCTCTATGGCAGTGGCGCATGCACAGAACTACATTTCTTCGTCGTGTAACATTTTCTCTTCTCCTTGCTGATCCACGGCCTTTCTTGGTCCGAGACTTTTTATCATCTATGAATATAAAAAACTTGGTCGGCCTTTGTTCCGGACCAAATGAGTCTGGAGATAGTCCAGACCTATGTGAAATCTATGAATATGGCCCTTAATATTTAGTGTACGTCTATGAAAAACATAGAGCAATAATGTATAAATGAAGTTCAACTGTAATTGGTAGTAAAGTGGTTCCAACATTTGAGATTTTTAGGTGTAAAGAAGTGTTATTTAAAAGAAACTAGTTAGTACCATAAAAAAGGGGGGGAATCCCATGGAAAAAACATGCTATCTGCGGAAGTACTGTGTATGTTTTGTTTCAGTGCTCATTTAATATGAAATGACATAGTTGAAAGTAAATTTTGAAATAAGTAAAACCTGTCATAGATAGAGCTAGGAAATAATTGGTAGGCTCATATGATTAAGCTTTGATAATTATTAGGTGACAGCCCTAAATTGTTTGCAAGAATACAGGAAGTAGAGCAGCAACTCATTTGCCTTAATATGCAACTGCATTCTTTTGATACAGAGTTCATAGTTTGTCATAGCCACTAGATTTTATAAACTGTTATGTAAATAACTGCTAGGATACATCACTTAATGATTTTGTTTTCAGTTGGCTGTGTTGCTATATGGCTCAAATGAATCCTCTCATAGGGCCTAAGTTATCAAATACGACCATTTTACTAATGGCAAAGTATTGGGTAAGTAATTACTTTTTTTTCTAAATTCAGCTAACTTGAATATGTGCATCTTAGTAGCATGTAGTTTGCTCATTTTGAAAAATGTGTCATAGAATCACTGTTGAACATGTATTTAGGCATTTGCCCAGTGACAGTCCTGATACATGTTAACTGGTTATTAAATAACCAGAACATATATGTAGAATGACGTTCACATATCAGACCTTGGACATGTCAAGACAATTTAATCAAAGAAAAAAAATCCTCAAGTCCAAAAGGAATCAAACCAGGCACCCTTGAAACAGTAGATAGATACTCAACCAAGTGAGCCTGAAGTCTTGAAATGTTCAGTTTTGTGCTTTTCATTTATTCACTGTCTACAGAATTTTCTCTATTGAGTAATATAAAATATAACACAATTACATTTTAAGTGGTCTATTTACTAAGCAAAACAAAGTTGTCTAAGCAAAACACTGCAAATTGTGTATGTTCCAGTTTTACAACTTTGCTAAGATTGTACTCTTATTTTTATAAAAGATATTGTTTTTCTTTGGTTTTGCATGACAGAATTTGTTCATGTTAACATATATGTTTGCTACATCCATGATTTTTACAACTTTCAAGTTTTGTAATATTTTGGAATTTATGTGTTGCATTTTATTTTAAAACATATATATTGTTACAAGTGAAATAATATTTTTTGGAAGTTTAATATTTTCAAAAATCTTTGTGTTAAAGTGATTAGAAATGTACGAACTAAAAATCTTAATTTTTTACATTTTTAATTGCCATAATACTTAAAGCCCATTTGATGTTAGTTTTTCCTAATTCTCACAACTTTTCTAAATATAACATGTTTAAAATTTAGAGATTCAAAATGTTTTAGAGCTCCTCAGCAGATTTAGTTTTTCTGAAATAGTTTATACTTCTCTTTCACATAATTTTCTGGTATTGAATTGAATATTTATTGAATAATTTATTTGAGCACTAAGTTATTACATATTTAGACTGCCTTCTCTATTTGGCCCTGGCCACTAAAACGAACAGTCATTATGAATTACAGTTACATATTGATATATTTAGTAATTCTTATATTTATTTTTATTTACATTATTTTTCCTCTTTTAACCATCCATATCCATTTATTTTTGACTTTCGTTAAGTATTTACCCATATTTTTACAGTTTTTAACTAAAATTGTATGTATATCTTTATTCCTATTCATTCCATACCATAAACTTTCTTTTCTCCAAATCTCTGTTTCTTTGCATTCAAATATAATATGTTGTATATCTTCCCTTCCCCCGCATAATGGACATTCACCTTGTGCATAGCCGTTTCGCTTCCCTTTTAGCCTCCATATTCCTGCCCTTAACCATGCTATACCTCCTCTTTCTTCTTTATTTGTGTTGTCAACATATTTCTCTCTTCCCCAGTGTTTTTTTATGTTAACATAAAAAATAAAAGATCTCTTCTCAGTTATCTGACTAAATAATTGTTTTATCTCGATGTCCTCAAATCTTCTTCTAATACTCTTCCAAAAACCTTTGTGATTTGTATCTCTTTTCCTCCAAACATCTCCCATGCCATTATTCTCAAGGTTATTTCTTAGTTCATTTACCCAGCCCGTATTTTTTAAGCTAGTTTCTTGGTATTTTAGACATTGTTGTAATAGATTATTGTCATCAGAATTCAAAATCCTGTGCCAGTATTTCAAGGCTCTCTCCATAACCATTCCTTTTCTTGTTACTCGTCCCATTTCAATTTGAGCCACTTCATTTGCTGTAGCTGTTGGCAGCCCTAGTACTTCCTTACAAAATATTCTGTGGACCATGTACCACTTCCCACCCATTTTCAAGCCCCCATATTTCAATCCCATTTTCTAGTAAATATCAGCAAGTGTTGAAATATATGGCCCAAATACCAGTTATGATAGTATATCATTAGCTGTAGTCTTTTGCAGATGTGATTGTATGTGGTAAAAGTTGTGATTCAGAACTAAAAGAAATTTAAGTTGTACCTGTGAATCTAAGGGAAGGGAATGAGAATTTCTAGAGGAGCTATTCTCAGGTTCTATATCAGTGTTCAAGTGCATGTGTGAGTAAAGGCTAACTGCTTGTGAAACAATCACTCTTTGAAATTGTTTCCATGCAAAGCTTTCCATAAGCTGAGAGAACTGAGCTTGACTCAGACAAATGCTCCGAGCAAATTTCAGGCTTTTATCATATTGCAAGCAAAATTCAGCTGTAGTTATGGCACATTATGTAGCTGGTTATTAAATGAAGAGACAAACATCACTTAGAGGCAGACTGAAAAATGTATAAAACTATTCTGTTTATATGGTAGAATCAAGCGACTGAAAAATTCAATGCCATAACTGGTATTTGAACCACGGATCTCCCGGTCTCCGTCCGGTTGCTCTAACCACTGGGAGACCAGGCGATCCGTGGGTCAAATCCTGGCTATGGCATTGAACTTTTCAGTCGCTCGATTCTACCAACCTGTCCAACACACGGCTTGTGTGGAAGAACAATTAATTCTATTCTGGTTATAATTGGACAAAATGGTACAACTGCCATGACAACTAGAATGGAGCATTGAGAAAAAAAAGACAATGCTAGGTAGAACAAGGCAGATGACTCAAAAGTGTTTCATTTGGCACTCAGGCTATATTGATCAGATCAAAATTTAGGAAAGCAAGACATAGTTGGAACTGATGTTTTTAATTTTTCAGGAAAAATAAAAGTTAATTTACCTCACAGTCTGGGTTATATCTCTACTGCATTTATCCGAAGACTCAATTTTCAATTCAATTAGGTTTACATTACAAGTATCCTCCTATGCTGGTCAATAAAGTTTGAGAAATCTCAGCTCCAGTGTAAAATAATAATGTACAGCCTCCTATAAGGCCCAGTTTCATGGTTTAAGCTTAAGCTACAGTGGGGTACAGTATTGTTGAAGCGATATGCTGAGCTTATTAGTGGCTTGACTTAAACTATACTGAACTGTGGTTTAAGCTCAGTATAGTTATCTGAAGAAAATATTAATGATAACAATTATTTTAACACACATGCACAACAGAAGATCTAGAATGTTTAGAATACATCAAACCATTCTCACATACAAAATGACAGAGAATTCTATGAGAGATTCTGATTAAGTAATCAGATGGTAATGAATGAACCAGAAATTATTGAGTACACAGTTAGCCGTAAAACCAACTGATAAGCAAAAGTAAATTTTAATTTTTACTTCATACTTTTATACACTGCCGTTTGTGAAAATTGAAACACCAAGAAAGAATTTCCAAATAACTCCAAACTGGGTGGAAGTGTAGAAGAGTGGCAGCAATAAGTGATTAGGTTTGCAGAGAGATGGGGTATACGTAGGCTGAGCAGAGCCCTCTCGTGTTGGTCCAACAAGGTCAGTGTTGCATCCAGTGTAATCATTGCAGAGTTGTCAAACAAGGTGGAAACAATAAAGTGAGTGCCAGTATGCCTTGTTGGCGTCAAAGGGAACCATATCGGCATGCATGTGAGTTTGAACAGGGCGGAATGATCAGTCTCCGGAAAGGGGGTTTGTCATACCGTGACACTTTGGCTCATATAGGGCATGTTGCTACGACAGTGATGCATGTGTTGAAACAGTGGATAGATGAAGGTTGTATGCAACGAAGAGCGGGTACTGGACCACGGAACATGACCACAGCACGGGATGAACGTCATCTTGTCCGCATGGCCATAGCGGACCGTACAGCTTCATCCATAGTATTGGCTTGATGCTGGAGCACTGCAACAGGTGTGAACTTGTTTGCATCAACGGTTCGTCGCCGTCTGCTGCAGGTTGGACTGGTTGCATGCATGCCATTACATCGGCTTCCATTTTCCAGAAACAACAAACTCCTCGACTGCAATGGGACGTGAACACCATCAATGGGGTGCTGAGTGTCAAAAAGTAGTCTCTTCGGATGAGTCCCGCTTCAACGTGTCCTACAGTGGTGGTTGCATAGTGTCCGGCGGTACCATGGTGAGTACAACCTGGAGGGCTACATTGTTGAGTGGCATAGCAGACAAACACCAGGTGTAATGGTTTGGGGTGCCATTGGTTACAACAACTGATCTCGCCTCCTACAAATTGAGGGCACTTTGAACAGCAACCGGTACCTAACGGTGGTTGTAGAGCCTGAGGTACTCCCCCTGCTTCAGGCATCTCCACAGGCCACATATTGCGAGGAGTGTACAAGCGTTCTTCAAAGAGCAATGGGTACTGTCAGTGACTCAGGAGATTGACTTTGTCCTTGAACTGCAAGCGTGCAGTGGACTGGCAGCTTCTTGCGTAAGGTGTAGATAGTGCAACACCAACAGTTCAAAAATATTCTCAACAAGTGCAGTCTTACTGCAGGCAGTGTCAGAGGATGCTACAGTGTTAAAACGCGTTGTATCGCGAGTGTCAAATTAATATAATCCATTAGTGAAATGGCTAACTTTCGGAAAAAGGGAAAAACCATTCATAGCAAGGCTCGCGAAATAATAAACCATGTAAACGAGCAATGCAAAAAGGAAGCAGAGCAGAAACAACTAATTCTACCGATTTCGCGAGGAATGAGAGAACCGGCAATTAGTGCGGTGTGTCTGTGGGAACAATTAAGAATATAAGACAAGAAATTGCGAAGAGAACAGAAGGAAGCCCTTTACGCACTGCAGGCAAGACAAGACCTCCAAATCCAGAACGAAATATAAATATAGGCGATTTCGACATGTGCTCATTAAGCGGACAATAATGGACTTCTACGTCAATAAAAAGATAGTTCCGACATGCAGAAAGTTACTCCTGTGGTTAGAAGTAAGATACAATTTCCTTGGGGGGAGAGTTAAGGAGAGTTATTCGGAAATTGGGATTTAGATGGCGCAAGTGCCGAGGAAAGCGAACAATCTTAATCGAAAAGCCAAGAATTGTTGAATGGAGGTGCAAATACTTGGCTGAGCTAGGGGAATACCGAAGTCAAGGCAGGGATATCGTTTATTTGGATGAAATGTGGATGGACAATAATTTAACATTCAAGAAATGTTGGCAAGCTGATGGGATCACAGGGGTGCTTACTGATGGTAGTGCAGGAAATACTAATTGACCAAGAGAAAAGGTATTTAAGATTGACCGCATCCTTAATGCACATGACACTCCACTCTGTATCTGCCGCCTTACAATTGCGATCTTAATCCCATTGAGGTTGCATGGGCGACAGTAAAGCACTACATAAGGGAGCGCAACGTTACTGGGGAATTTTCGTTATTTCGTTTATTGAGTTTAACCAACGAAGGAATCTGCGGTA
Source organism: Deroplatys truncata (assembly GCA_030765065.1). Lineage (NCBI taxonomy): Eukaryota > Metazoa > Arthropoda > Insecta > Mantodea > Mantidae > Deroplatys > Deroplatys truncata. Next base: position 217,108,629 of record CM060978.1, read on the forward strand.
CCTGCAGAACACTGGGTAGGATATCACCGGCATGTTAGAAAATTAGAAGATGGTTACTGTCCATGGATCGTGTGGTTTCTGATGTGATCGATCAGATTATTATTTCAAATGCAAACGACAGTTCTTCTGATGCGCAAGAAGGGATATCATCCGATGACTCGGACTCCGAATCATCTGCATCGATCTTGCATACCCTTTGGATTAATGGGGTTAGTAAAATAATATTCCACATGTAGTGTCATAAATATATTGTTTTACATGTATACATGCTTTACAAGTTCACTTATTGAAATTATGATCATAATTGTTTTGTTTGATGCGGTAATAATGTAATATTGATGTTACTTCCCCTAATATTTGTTGTTGCGGAAAGAAAGGATAAGTACCTTTGGAACAGGGTGTAAACAATAAAGCGATAGGAAAGAATAACACAACCCTCTCTCAGGTTCGCTTACGTCAACCTCAAGGACAAAGCTAAACTCCTGAGTCACAGACAGTACCACTGCTTCCCTGGCCTGCATGTTCCCCTGACATGTCTGGGATATGGTTGGTCAGCACCTGGTGCATGACAGTCCTCCAGTAACCAGTGTCGCAGGTTTGTGGGCTCAAATACAAACTGCATGGAGGGAAATCCCTCAGGAACTTATTCAGAACCTTTTTGATTCAATGCCACGGCTTATAGCAGCTCTAATTGCAGCGCATGGAGGCCACACCAAATACTGAATATTAGGGCTCAAAGGTCATGTATAGATTTGAAATGTTTATCATATGTGACTTGTCATGTACCTAACCTGTGGTATTAAATTCATTTAATTCATGCGTTTCCTTCTTGGTGTTGCAATTTTCACAAACAGCAGTATAGTATAATTTGTCGCATTCATTGTTGTTGCATCTATAGCATATTGCTTTATATTTCAGTAAGAGAGCCCTCTCACCAGAAATAATGCTTATCTTGACATAGAGGTTTTTTTTGTAAGTGGAAGCATGCTAATTGCAGCTGTGCATTTTTTCAGCATCTCAAAATTCACAGCATGCAGAGCTGCCAAATTATTTCACACCATTCTAAGCCACTCTTCATATTACAATTTTTGCCCACATTTGGTTTTCTTACTCTATAGTAATTTGTCCAATTACTTGCACTTTTCACATGTATATGCTGCTTCACAATTTCTGGGAAAATGCTAACCTTCTTAAGAAGTAAAGTTGGCAGTACATTTTGACTCTGATTTTTCAGTCATTTTAACTATATGTTGCTAGATACCTACGAAAGCTTATTTTAGGAATAGTAACAATGGGAATTCACTCGATGTGCAAACATTGCCAGCTTTATGGTTGCATAGAATTGTTCAGCTCAGTAAAGCCGAACATGGTTGCCCTACTGTGAAACTTACAAAGCTTAAACCAAAGTGTAAGTCTTGCTCAAGCAGCGTCCATAGCTTATTAAAGCTATGGCTTAAGCTTAAATTGTGAAACTGTCCCTAATATTCATAACTTGACCACAAAGTGCTTAATGGTTTGTTTTCTAGCATAAGGCACTAATACCTCTATTATTTGCTGTTGGGAAGTGAGACTCACTATAATCCACACACGATAAGAAAGTGATTGTCATTTGCAGAACACATGAGACAAAGATTTGAAATTATGGGAAGGGTTTGCAATGCTAAAGCTGTCATTATAGCAATGTGTGGAAAAAACCAATTAGAGCTAGGACGTTTCCATAGCAACACAAAATACATGTTTTGAGGCTCCCTGAGTAATTAAAAAAAAATCTGATGTGTTACACTCACATGACTTTCTTTACTCTTGTACAAACTATTTTTACAAACGCTTATTCTGCATCTACTTCATCTTAATCGAGATAAACATTTGCAGAGTCTATCTTATTGCTAATTTTCTTGTAGATGTAAGGGGAATATGTATTTACAAGGGCAATTTAGAAATACAGTAGCCTTTAAGCACATACATATCTCTTAATAGCTGGTTGCTAGGTGCACACCATTCCCTTTCCCACAGATTAATACTCTTTGCATATCCAAGACAAAGAAATGAATAACGAATTCCCATTTGAGAAAATAAGTATTGAAACATTTAAGGGAATAACAAGCAATATCTCGAAAATGGTTCACTCAACAACAAAAATGTATATGACATAAATTGTGTATTTTAATGCGATCTACATCTTTTGTGTAGTAAACTTTTGTCTATTTCTTATGGTTTACCAGTTACCAAAAGTCGTTCACAATGAAGAATACTTTTGGAGACATTCCCAGAAAATTCAAGATATACGTTTTATTTGTCATGAAAATATCTTAAACATATGATATTTTAATCAAAATCGTTAGAGCCATTTTTGAGAAAATTAAAATTTTCGAAAAATGTTCCATGTAAAGAGTACTCTGGGGTGGGGAGATTTTCTTGAAAACCTTTGTGTCGCATCTCTGGAAGATACTGAACCTAAATATCAAGTTTAGTTTTTATCTGACTGTTCATTTCTGAGTTATGCTGTTCACAGACAGACAGACACACACACGGACATATTTCCAAAAATGCTTTTTTTGGATTCAGGGGATCTCAAAACATGTATTTCCGGTGAAATCTCGGTATCGAATTTTTGGGTGGAATACAATACTTCCCCTACTTACTATACGTAGTAGAGAAAGTAAATAGCATTTCTAGAAAATGTTTTTTTCCCCCTCTTCAGAATCTCCCAATTATACAACTTTAAGATTTTCAAAAAATCCTCCTCACTCCAAGCTACCCTATACATGGTACATTTTTTGCTATTTTTTTATTTTCTCAAAAATAGTTGTAATGCTTTTGATTGAAATTGCATTTGTTCAAGATGTTTACTTAATGCATGTCTAATAAAATGTGTATCTTGAATTTTTTTGCTAATAATCTGTGAAATTCTTCTCATTCTCAATAATTTTGAATAACAGATAAACTTAAAAGATAGAGCAAAACTTACCACTCAAAAATGTACATCTTGTTAAAACACAGTTTGTCAAATATTTTTTGAGCAATAATTATTTCGGGGGTATTTTTGTGGTTTATAAACCAAACGTTTTATGATAATTTTCTTTTTAAATATTAAATCACCATCATTTCATTTTAGTTAGGCTATGCAAAGAGTGAAATTTCAAACCACATGTTGAGTATCACTTCAGCATTCTGCATTCCCTTGTACCTATGCGTAATGATTGTAAGAACAGTTTGTAGATGAGAAATAAGCAAAAGTGGATAGAGAAAGTGATGTGAATGAAACAAATTTTTTTTTCTTTAATGCAATCAACTCTTGTTTCATATTTATGTATTATTAATTTTAAGAAGTCTAGGATTGATAAATTATGATTTCTTTGTCAAACATGAATTGAGTAACTTCATTGGAAAAAGTTTTCACATTAACCTCTTTGCTATTTTAGGTCTAGATTTTGTAGCTGTAAGCATAATTGGATTTAACAACCTTTACTTTTTTATTTTCAGGGAAATGGTTTGACTCCTTGAAATGTAGCAGCCTCTTCATTGGTGTTGGTAATCATTCCATCGTGCTGTAAATATGTAATTTATATTACAGTGTATACTGTTGTGCCTTAATATTGAAAAGTTAACATTTCTTTAACATCTATCAGCATTTGTACATAAAATTCTCAGTATTTTTGCTAGAAGCATTTTCACCTATGTAATTATATATTGTCTTTGATGACTATACTTGTTTTATGAGAATAAAGGGTTCAATAAAATGTGCCGAAATTTAAAAATGTTCCAGTTAAGAAGACCGAAGAAAACAAAAATATGATCTTAGTATAAATCCATATGCCAGAAGTTGAGATACAGTACCTGATATAAAGGGTCAATTTTAAAAATTATTACAAATAATACAGCAATATTTTCTCATTAGAACAGTGATTTTTTGATTGCATTTTAAAAATAATAGAGCCTCAGCAGAAGTGAGTAAGTTGTAGTCAGCCCTTATAGTGGAGGGAAGTTGCTGTTATAATATAGGTAGTTAAACAAAACTACATATGGAAGGCTTAGAATCAGAACCCTTTGTCAGATTTTGGCAAAGCCTTCTAGCTTCTACCTATTCAAGTAGTGTTATGTTTGGACAGCAAATAGTAGATGAATACAACAGATATATTTCTGTTGAATTCCTGTGCTGACAATGTTTTTAAAACATATTTTGCTGTATATCTGAATTCAGTTCTGATGAAACAAAGGATGATCTGCTCCAAAGCCCTTCATAATACCAGCCTATCATTGCAAAGTATACAACATTATGCAACTACCAATGTACTAACAACAAACTTAATTTAAATATATGCATTTGTTGTTTGACAGAAATAGCTATTGTAACATTGATAAAATGAATTACACTGTCAACATTGATTCTGCAGTATAAAGGGAAATGTGTGACTTTAATGGAAATCAGTGCACGGATTTAAAAAATGAAATCCGTTTTTGGGTATCACATCTATTTTTTATATGTCTCTAGTGCTAAATTCATTCAGCTTGTACAGCTTGCTGCTGTGTTTCATATCACCCACATGTTTATATTCTCAGCACTTATCAGTTTTGTTCTATGTGTCAGGTCTGTCTTCTTGTGAGGTATTTAATGTTTACATTTACAGCTATCATAGATCTCAACTTCAGTTGAGCTGAAAACTTGTGTTAATATGCACATTCATCTTCTATATGTGTATTGCTAAAATAAAAGTTTGAGTATGACTTTTACATCAGGATTATGCAGAAGACAGTGTTTACAAAGTCCTCAGAAGTTTTGTTACATTTGTGGGTGTTACGTGTTTGATGGGATGGTACATAAAATAGATTCACAAACAAAGAAACTATGTTACTGATATTTCAAAGAGAAAGTTGGTGATCAGAATAAATTGTTCGCACCTCATATTCCATGTAACAGTTGTGTTAAGGATTGCATTATTGGTATGAAGGAAAACTGAAGGCAATGCCATTTGCCAAACAAATGAGTGTCTTATGAAATGAGAGTCTTTCATAAGAGGGTCTTATGAAACTCTGAAGCGTGTTCTTGAGAAAATTAAGTGCCGCGACCATGAGTGGCAAATATGTGGTGACTTGAAGGTCATTGGTCTGTAACCAGAACAGAGAGGATACACAAAATTCCCTTGTTTTCTTTGTAAATGGGATAGCAGGGCGAGGGACAAACATTGGGAAACTGACCAATGGCTTGAGATGCAGCAACTGGAACCTGGATAAAAAAATGTTACTAATGTGCCTTTGGTTGATTGTCAAATTCTACTTCCTCCATTAAACATAAAACTTGGCATGATGAAACAGTTTGTGAAAGCATGTGACAAAAGTTGCCCTTGCTTCCAGTACTTATGCACAAGGTTTCCATCATTGTCACAGCCTAATCCGAGAGGGAGTATTTGATGGACCACAGATAAGAAAATTGATGAAAGATGTTAATTTTACCAGCTCTATGAATTAAATTGAAAAAGATGCATGGTATGGATTCAGAGAGGTTGTTAAGAAATTTCTGGTCAATGTGAAAGAGCCTCAATACAAAGAAATTGTTAGAAATATGCTGGAAAATTTCAAGTTGCTCGGCTGCTCATTTCCTAAAGTCAGATCCTGACTACTTTCCGTTCCTTTTAGGAGCTCTCAGTGAAGAGCAAAGTGAAAGGTTTCACTAGGACTTGAAAGATGTTAAACGATGTTATCAGGGACGTTGGGACATACATATGATGGCCAATTACTGCTGGTGTCTTGCACGCAAAGAACCTACTGGAGAATACTCGAGAAAATCACATACACTGAAGTTCCATGGGAAAAGAAAAAAGGGTACACAAGATAACTAACATACATTCTCAAATTCAGGTATGCTTTCATGTTATTCTTTATTTTGATTCTGCACACTGAAATTACTAAAAGTCACCTATTTTTAATCGTACCACAAAAAAAAGGTTTTCATTTGTAACCTGGTGGTGTTATTGAATTTTGGGGAAAAAAATGAAATTCCTAAACTTTTAGCAAGCTGCTCACTAAATTATCCGTAATTTTCTGTTGATTTCAAATAAATTTGAAATGGGTATCCCTTCACTTAATATGCGAGAATATCTAAGTTTTTTTTAAGGGTGTCTATATAAACTCCCTGCCTTAAATTTTGTTTGATTTAAGAAAATTTGTAACAGAAACTATATTATGTTTTGGAGGTTCACAAACCTGATTTACTTTGTTATTCACTAGAACATTTTTGGGAGCACATACTACTGTCTTTGTAGGAATCAATCAGGTAAGTGAAGTTAGTAAACATCCAACTAATAATCTTTCTCTGCTTTAGTGAATCAAATTTTGAAATGCTTTGACAAATTTTCTTCAAACTCTTAAATATAACATTTCTGCTTTAAATGTGCAGCAGTGCACCTAAACATCAGAAGTTTTATAAGCTCTGTAATTTTATACTGGTTTTAAATTTAAAATGTATTAATCTTTTTTCAAACTCTTATAAGGAAAATGTAACTCTTGTATTTGCTGTAGTTTACGAGTTCTTTCATGTGTACATACAGATGCATAAAGTTAACAAAATTCTCTGCAGTAGCAAACGCAAAGAAATGGGATATTATATAAGACACATAAAGTTTTATGCCTGAATACATATGTTGGAGTGGGATGTTGAAAAAAACAAATAGGTGTTACAGGAAGTAAAGTACATATTTTATAACTTCACTTTTTAACAGCTTTTTGTTGCTCAACCTACTAGATGTGTTCATCTTAATTTATCATATATGCTGCAAACATACTCTTACTTTCATTCTTGAGTTATGCTACCTTAGTTAGGGTTGTTATATGTCCTGAAAAACTGGGGCTGACGTGACACTTTCTGATATAATTTTTATATTTTAATGCAGAGTTGTTAATACAACTAGTGGCTGGTAGGGCATAGCTACTTCCCCATGAAATGATATCTTTCAGCCAGTGCTATTGCTGGTTGTCTAAGTTTAGAGCACATGACTCTCATCGACTGGTCATGTTAATACACTTCTCTGCTTACATTGTGTAGTATGTGTTAGTTGTTTGCATGTTACCTAGCGCTGTTATTGTTCTTTGTTAATTATGTCGCCTTTCATTGTTAAACAAAGAGTGTTTATGTATGGTAATTGTGTGAAAACTGATTCTAGCAGAGAAGTGATAAGGCACTTTGCAAGAGAATACCCTAGTAATTGTGTTCCAAATAGAGAAGCTGTTCGACGACTTGTTGCAAAGTTCTGAGAGACAAGATCTGTGAATGATATGAAATGGGTTATGAGGCGCAGTGTTCATTCTGAAGATAATTTAGACACAATAGGGGAACATCTCACCCTAATTTTCTAATAAAATAAATCACTCCATCTTGCTCGGAGACAGTGTTAACAGCCTCTACCAAAAATGCAACCAAATTACTTAAATACAAGTGAATGGGAATTTCATATGCAGATGCATTGATATATTGCTGCCTAGGGACATTTTCAACATCGTGTATAACACAGGCCTGAGTGCTAAGCAAGCAGTGGAAGAGAGTGGATGTGTGAGGAGGAAGCTCCTGGAGTGGAAGAAAGAAGGGCTTAAGTAACCATGGGAATTGGTATTGAGGTGCACAGAGCAAGAATTGGAGCATTTAATAAATTAAAATAGAAGGATTTTAAAACAAACAAAGGTGTAGAAGAGATGGTAAACATGTTTCTTCTCACATGTGTAATAGGTATACTATTGGTAATTGGTGGAGTTGAAATCAACCCTGGGCCAAATGAGGATCGAAACGTCATGGAACAAACGTTGGCATACATTAAAGATATGGATGAGAGATTAGGAAATAAACTCAATGGAATGGAAAAGGAACTAATGGATATTAAGGGAGAGATTAAAAATGAAATGCAAGATATACGAAATGAGGTACAGAAAGTTAAAAGAAGAGTTGAGCTGCTGGAAGAGAGACACCGAAGATTTAATTTGGTTATAGTAGGAGTGAAAGAAAGGAATGGAGTATGGCCGGTAGATGAGGTCAGAGAGATTATAGAAGGAAAGCTTGGTTTAAAGCTATAGATTAGAGAAGCATTTAGAGTGGGGAGATCAACAGGAGCCAGAATGATAGTTGCAAGATTTACGTCAGTGCAGTTTGTTTATGAAGTGTTAAAGAAATCAAAGCTACTGAAAGGAACAAATATCTTTATAAATAGAGATCTATCAGTGGAACAACGGACCTTGAAGGATTTAATACAACAAATGATGCTGGCAAGAATGGAAGGGAAACGGGCCTTTATAAAGAAACTACGATTATGGATCGATGGGCGTATGGTGATGGGATACGAAAGTGACACTAGGAACAGCAGATCGCAGGAGCAGGACATGATTCAACGAAATACATCCGAGACCTGAGAGAAGGAATGCAGAGGAAGTCCAAAGAGCGATTGGAGACCAGACGATAAGGATCGACATATGGAAGTTACGTCACCGTCACGTGGTGCTGGCGGAAAGAGATGACGGTGTTAGAGAGTAGGCGTGGCCAGGACGCAGTCAGAACGCCAGATCAGAGTGACGCAAGGGCATCAGCTGGCGAAACAAGGAAAGTGGAAGTTACGTCACTGCTACGTGGGGCTGCCGGGAAGAAGATGGCTGAGTCAGAGAGGGTATTAGGAGCCGAGGCAGTGACGTCAGATCAGAGTGATGTGACAACAGCTGGCAAAGTTAGGAGGGAGGAGGGAGGGAGTTCAATCGCCACGTGATATGATTGCGGGCAGGGCAGAGGCGTGGTTTCAGAGTGGCGAATTGGTGGAAGAAGAAAGCATTGTGTTGACACCTAATGGGAGTCTACGGATTTTGGACAGAAACAAAGAGGGACCGTTAAAGGAGCCAACAGAAATAGATTTATGGAGTAGGAAAGGGTGCCATACATATAGAAATAGTGCAGGCTCTGTTAGAAGTATGGGAAAACAGAAGCAGTAATAATGAAGTAAATAGAATAGGGAGGGAGAGTGACTATAGACTGTATAGAAGGGAACAAATTAGGCAAAGTAAAGACATGTGATAGAGTTTATGAAATCGTGAAGTGAATGATTTATATATAAAGGACGGTAAATACAAGAGGGCTAGGAGGGAGAGGTACATTTCTTAGTATGAACGAGCAAGTGTTGTTATGGACAATCAGTACGGGGTACAAATAAACATTCTCTAAATTGCATCTAATAGTTCCCATTTCCCGCTGATAGTGAAGTATTAAAGCGGCAGAGGAAGTAAGGGAAGGGGAGAAGAACAGTAAGCAGTACAGTGAATTTAAATGAGAAACGTTAGCGATATGAAGCTAACTCAACACACATGCTTTGTAAATGCGGAAGCTTGGTTATGATCGGCAAAAGGAGCCAGGGCTCGACACTGATCATGCCCAAATGTATTGTATTAGCTCAACACTCAATAAAGATATCTCATCATAACACAGGTCAGTGTTCCATTATTATTATTATTTATTATTATTATTATTGTCGTTTAAGTAATGCATTCAGTAAACATTTTAAGCCTGACAAGTCGGTGTCTTGCATAACCACCACATACTGCCGGCCACTATTTGTATTAACAATCGTGTATAAAAAGTTGGCTAATAAATATTTTATTTTGTGTTTGACGATGCAGATTATAATTCCACAAAAATACATTTGTGTTATGGCATAAATCATGTCACCAACATTGGTGGCCGAGGGAGTTGCAGCATCTCTTGTGAATGGGAGGCCATGAGTTCAAATCCAGCTAGGACTGTCTTCCCTGACAGACTTACTTGTTTACTTTCTTTCCTTCCTTCCTTTCTCAGTCAACTAGCAAATGCTGGGATGGTACATAAGCTTGGACCTGGTATGTTTCTTTTCCAATTATTTCATTTCATATATCCATCATTAGTTATTACTAATGTAATAACTATAAGAACAGGCATTAAACACCATAAGTTCAAAAAATCATGTAGTTGTGTCCTATATTCCTTCCTTCATTATGATGGCAACCCTAGCCTGTTTGCTGGGTGGCCTCCAGTTCTTGCCCCAGTTTCCCTTCCTGCTTATACAATGTCATTCAGTTTCTGTCAACATAATTAAAATAAAATAAACACATGGAAAACTATGCCGTTACATTTAGTAAAAACAAATTAAACATATTTAAAATACTTTTAATCCTTTGCTGAAACTTGATACACACTATTTTGAAACAAAAACCAGAATCCAAAAATGAAGAATGAAAGCAACTAATAGATTAAAAGTGTATCAGGATGAACGCTGCGTCTAGCCTTTAAGTAAATGGCAAGTTTTGTGTGAGTGTTCCAGGAACAGTAATGAGCAGAGCTCAGATTTTTATGCAATTCATAATTTTTTTCCTGCATACGTGTATTTCCATAAAAAGCTAAAATATTGGTGTTACAAATATACAGACTTGAGTCCAGTTTGCATCATATAGTCTCACTTTTACTTTTCCATCACTTACCCATTTTTGTATGAACCCAAGATTTCCCTGTATTTATAATAGGTACCTATATTATTTTCATACTTGAATGCTTCAGTGCCATAGGTGCCTAACCCACAACTTCAAAATTTATGCTTCTCTGCGATTGCACTAGAAATAATCACTGTCAGAACCACATTTGCCTAAAACTCTTCTGTGATTTGTTTGGTGCAGCAACCTGGCATGATTTTTGGAACTATGAGCACTTTGTTTTGGTTAGTATCAAATCTGTCTACTCAAAATCAAGATGGTGGCTGAAGCATTCAGAATATTAATGTTAGTAGAAGAAATGTGTGATAATGTGGTAATAACAAAAGATAATGGGACAAATTACGATTTGGAATCTTCAGGTAAATATGGAACTGCTAATAAAAATAAAGTTGGAATAATATGCTAAGGCTTGGGAAATAGCTTGACACATTTCTGTTAGGTTTGGCACTAAATTCATTTCCATTACACAAAAGCTTGCATAGGCATCACATTTATTGTTTTCTAAATTACTTTGATTTTGAATTAATGCTGCTCTTGTAGCCATTAGAAACTGGCTTTATTAAAGCATAGGTTCAAACATTCTTAATTGTGTTGCTCAAATTCATCATTTTTAGTGTGTTGTTGTTCAGATATGTCTGGTTTTAATTTGTTGCAGACAAAACAGAAACAAACAACTGCAATAGCAGCTGATCCTATAGATGAATAAATGGAATTTCAGGAGCTTAGAGTCCCAGCTCACAAGTTCTTTTGATCCTTGTGGCTGCCAATTACAATGTAATACTTTGATATCCAACCAAGATGATGGCAGCAAATTTTTTTATTCTTATTACAATATGTGTTGGTCTCTGAAGAATGCATTTATTAGCGGGCAGGTTGAAGTGAAAGATGTGTATACTAAAAATGATGTTTCTCAGTGAGTAAGACAAGAGTGTATGAGCTTCAGGACGAGAATGGTGAAGATAGTGTGTAAAACATTCTTTCAAGGAACTTTGTCAGTGTGTGATGGTAACAGAAATACTTCTTCTGTCTGTTTTCCCTCCCTTTTGTCAGAGCTTACACCTCCAGAACTTACAAGTGGGTACCTGAGGTCAGATGCCTGTAGGGGAGCCCAGACTATGGATCAGAGAGAACAGCCAGAATTGGTATGAGATCAATGGTATGAAATGATACTGAGATGAATGAAAGGAATGGTGATAATGGAGAAATTGGTGGAATGAATGGTAGGGGAAACCAGAGAACCCAAAGAAAACCCATCAAGACACAGCTTTGTTTACCAGAAATCCCACTTGCGGTTCCCTGGAATTGAACCGGAGGCGTCTTGGTGCGAGGCGAACAGTCTAACCACTGGGCCATGGCACTGCTGATGGTAGCATAAAAACTAATGCTCTTAAAAGGAAGCAAATTAATGGTGCAACAGAATGTGATAAAAGAGGCGAACATGTGCCACACAATAAAACAAAATATGCAAAGTGAAGGTTTGTAAATTTATAGAAAAATTCCCCGCATATGAAAGTCTTTGCTGTTACCGAGGCTACTCATACAAGTATTTTGTCACCTAATTTGTATTTGGCTGAGGTGTTTAAGGTCTATAAAGAGGAATGTGCTCTGAATGCTCACACCTTCAGTGTCGCTATAAATATCTCGCAGAGTTTCAACACACGATTCAATTACATTTCAAGCAATTGGGAAAAAAAAATAAAATACATGCCAGACCTGTGATGAATTTAAAGAAAAAATTACTGGTTTATCAAATGGTCCTCAAAAACATGAACTTCTTGCACAGCATGAACTCCATTTGCAAAAAGCAGAAGCCATTAAGGACATAAAAAAGAAAGATGTATGAAGCATTGCAATCTAAGGGAACGAAACAAGTTTTTGTGTTTTAATTACAGAAAATTCTCCTATTACATTATTAACAACAGGAGTAGCTTACTACAAGCGTCAGCTATGAGTATATAATTTAGGAGTACATAACAAAGTTACCAACACTGTAGATATGTACATCTGGGGTGCATGCATTGCTTCCCGTGGCTCCCAAGAAATTGCTTCATGCCGTTTATAGATAAAAAATTGTTAGCCAGCAACAAGAGAAATTATACTATACAATCATAATTGTGGTGGCTAAAACAGAAACATTAAAATGTTATTAATTCTACAGTGCATTATCTAGAACTCTGATAATGTTGAAACATCAAAATTTTTTCTTTCTAGTCATAGTTTTTCAACCTGTGATCAAGATTTTGGTATTATTGAAAGGAAAAAGAAATGCCTTCCACATGTTTTTCATCCAGATGACTGGTGTACAGTAGTTGAAAAAGCAAAGAAGAAACAGCCAAAATTTATGGTACTAAGATGACTTCTGATTTATTTTTTAGTACAAAGTCTTTGGAAGAAAATGGAACCTATAGGAAAGCAGGTGCCAGCAGCGATGAAGTTAAGTGGTTGAAGATACGATGGCTTAAGCTTCAGAAAGATCTACCAAGAAAAGATTTGTTATACCTACAATTGCTTTGAAGATATTGGTTCAATGGACTTAAGATTGCAAAAAAATCAGGATGAGGATGTCTGGTTTGTGAGCTATAACTCCCGCAAAACTTCTGGAATCGTGACCTTGATTGCCAGCCCAGCTGCCGAGCCTAGGAATGGTTTATGTTCAGCTTAATCAACGAAAGCGATATAACACCTTTGCTTACTCACAGTGCATAACACATACAGTCTGCATAGAAAGTGTCTGCATCTGGTTGTAATTTTAAAGGGAGTAGTATCTAAATAGTACTTTATATTTGTTATATTTATAACCATGGCTCCTACGTTTTCAAAGTTGAGTGCTAAGTTGTTACACAGTCAAAGTAGGGAAATAATTGCAAATGTCCTCGACTTCATGAAGCAAGAAGCAGAGATGAAAAAGAAAATATATGTTCGTCCGAGTTTCACAAAAGCCTTAAGAGAGTGAAAGAGAGAGTAGTCAAAGTAACTGGTGTTTCACCGAGTTCCGTTTCCAGAGTTCTCAAAGATAAGAAAAAAAAACATATGGATGAAAGAATGCCATTTGACACGCCTGGGAAGAAACATAAGGTCCCTAAACGTATTACAGAAATAGACGATTTCGAATGCGTCATTCGTCGCACGATTCACAATTCCTATGTGGAAGAAAAAACTGCTAATAATAAGCAGATTGCTTATCCAGCTGAAACACAGCAGAAACTTTCAAGGTGGTGCTACAAATCTCAGAGAAATTATTAAAGATTTAGGGTTCAAGTGGAAGAAACCGAAATCAAATAGAAGAGTTCTAACAGAAAAGCAAAATAAATAAATAAAATGAAATAATAATAATAATAATAATAAAACACAAAAAATAGAAATAAAAAGTAAATGTTGCCATGATAGCTTAGTCGGTTAGAGCAACGGCACGGAAAGCCTAAGATCTGTGGTTCAAATCCCGGCTATGGCATTGAATTTTTCAGTCTGATTCTACCTTTCCAAATGACTAATTTTATATGTACTTATATCAGCAACAATTTTCAAGGTGGTGCTACAAATTTCAGAAAAATACTATAATGTATGAAGATGAGTCATACATACACAGCAGTCATACAGCATCTAAAAGTTGGAGTGACGATAGCGAATTAGGTTTGCAGGCACCTGTTGCCAAAGGGCAAATACTTATTATCGTTCATGCTGTTGGAAAGATCGGCTTCGTTCCAAATGCCCTTCTTTTACCAGTCGCAACAAACAACAGGAGATTTTCATCAAGAAATGAATACAGAAAATTACATGAAGTGAATCAACGCCATGTTGATACCTAATATGCCTGCTGGGTCTGTTCTGGTCATCCACAATGCTTCACAATACGTCAACACTAAAATTCACAAACCACCTACCTCAACTTCCTTGAAAGAAGAAATGAGAGCTTGGTTACTTAGACATAATAAAGCTTTAGATGAAAGTATGAGTAAAACAAAGCTATATAACTTAATTAAAGCCAACAAACAGCTTCAGAAGTCATACATACTTGACCAGATAGTAATACAACATCGCCATAATGTACTTAGACTGTCATCGTATCGCCCAGATCTAAACCCAATCGAATTAATCTGGGCTGATATCAAAAAATGGGTGGCATGCAGAAATATCACTTTTAAATTAAAATATGTGGAGCAGTTATAACGCCAGCAATTTGCTGAAATTGGAAGGCCAGAATGGGAAAATGTATGGCGACATGCTGAATAAATTAAGAATCATTATTCCGAAAAATACGTAATTGCAGGAAATCAAATAGAAATAATTCTCATCCAGGATAATGGTGCAGAAAGTAGTGACAGCAGTGATGACGGCAATAATGTGAGTGATTCCGCTGAAGAGGAAGGGTTGTTAGATGTGGAAGAATTGGATGCAATGATTGACAGCGTTTTTTATATTAAGCGCTTTTTACAGCGTGGATTTTAATATACTGTATATAACTAAGTTTATCAGCGCAACGCGGTGCATAACCGGTGTGGATATTTGACGATGACTGTCCCACGCACTCCAGCATGCAATCGACCGGTCACCACCTGATCTGGTAAGCAACTCGCATCATAGCTCTCATTAAGATTTTCACGTGTCTAGAACTGTTGCGCCGATTATACCACAAAATTGGTAACCACTTTATCCAAATGACAGGGCAACTACAAAAGAAGAAAAATGAAGGATTTCTTAATCCTTCTGAAATTTGTGCCATCTCATTAGTTTTATAACTCTCTCCAGGGACTAGAAGAAATTCCTGCAAAAAGGGATATTGATAACAATGTAGGGGGACCAAAGATCTTACCAGGGTTTGCAAAGCATGTAAGTCAATGGTGCATAACAAGCTACCCATTTTCATTTTAAAATATGTCACTTTGACACAGTGCCATACTTATCAATAAAGTGCCTAAAAACAATTATTGTTATTTGTTTTGAATTATGTTGAGGTTGTTTAAAACTTAGTATAAATAAATACTTGACATCATAAAGAAACTATTCTATTTTCTTTATATGTTGTGAATATGAGTGAACTGTGGATATTCTATTAAAATAAAAAACAGTCATCTGTATTGAGTAATTTACTTAAAATTTCTCAACTTTCACCTCATTTATTCCAAAATAAAAAGTGTGTCATGGGCATGGTTATGCAAAGCCAAAGGTAGAAATTGTTAGCCTACATTTTAGTGGCACCTACTTGCTTCTGTAGATTAAGCACGCGTTAGCATAAGATCTGAATGCATGTTTGATTTATAAAGCCTGTATATTATATGGATGTGCGTAAGAAATAATATTGACGCTCATCACATCAGGTATCCACGATCTCGCACAGCCATCGAACCCTCGAAGTAACGGATACCTCGCAATACAATTGTAAGGTGTTTGGTGGTTTTCGTTTGTGGAAATCTGCATGGTCATTCTATATTATGCAATGATTCTTTAATACGGTGTTAAAGTTACTGGTCGCTTTGCTCTGCAGCGCATATGGCAATTGCCGAAAAGTTTCATACTGTACATAGTTATCTAGTCAACTTGACTCGTTCCATTGCCTGGCGTCTTCTTGGTCCCACAATAAACACTCCACTCTTAGGGCCAATCTGTGGTGCTTTCTTGAGAGGTACTTGCACCTAAAATATATCAGTTGAGTGCCAATATAAGATTTAAATCCAACTTCATTATTAAGTTGTCCGCGACTGGCGGGCAACCAAGACACATTTACCTTTTATATACCTTTTTTGGGGTGGGGGGTTACATACTAACTCTTGTGCTGGAGTGTGGGACTCTACCAACGGTACTGAGAATTGGCACTATCCACTAAAAAGCCGGAGAGGATTCAAGGAGCGGATATATTAGCCGGCCGCTAGGTCCTAGGCCAGATGAAGGTGAGTCGGAACGTAACCATGGTCGAAGCCCTGGCGGATTCAAGGTAACAGATCGGATGAATTAATGGTTTGTCTTCGAATGCAAACATCGTATATCTTAGTAATTCTGCTGTACTGTAACAAAAGAGGATATAGACATTCTAGCAATGTAAGTGGTGTAGTTCTATTTAGTATTTTAGAATCCTATCTATAGGACTATCCTCCATCATTTGGCGGGGGGGGGCATAGCCTTATTCTATGGGCTTCTGCTCAGATTGTTAGGCGCCGTCTTATTCTCTGGCCTTCCTTTGGTCAAAGTCTTAATTCTACCTGCGCGCCGTCTCCCGGCCGCTACAGCAAACTAAAGGTAGTTAATTATTAACATTTTTACATTTTAGTCAACTGTGAATTGCTTCGCTATAGCTGCATCGTGTGTCTTTAGATTAATGTTAGTAGTAATAATAGTTTAACCCATGGAATCCAGTCCGTTGTTTGCCAATGTGTTCATCCAAGGTTGGGGTCCGTCCAACCCCCGAGTCCGCCTTGGCTCAGAGGACAAGGACTTTGAGGGCTACCGAGTGTCATGTAATGCAACCATAGTTGCGTGCAATGTTTTACGAAAGTCTTGCTTTGTGTTCTTATACGTTAATTTTGGGTTCCCCCAGGCCGATGGTTCAGTCAAACAGGGAGAGCGATCTATTATGCTTATTTTCGTTCGCTTCATATGTTCCTAGTTCCTGCACTAGGCATTGCGCTTATGTAGGTAAAGCTTTGACTCTTAATGAATTCCTCAGTTGGATGGAGTTTTAATTCTTTATAGAATTTAGGCTTCTTTCCAAGTTGGTAGAAACCTGCCTTGTTTGAGATTGAAGTTAAATACATTAGCTAATAGCTTTATTGCTCTATTTGGGAGGTTCTTTAGTACCATACTTGATATCTTATCTGGTCCTGGCGCTGTTCTTGTGGGCAAGTGTCCAATGATCCAACCTATTTCATTTTTCGCATTTTATTGTGCATCCGTGTTTGGCGTATATTTTCAGCTTCGTTTTCAATTTCTAACGTGAATTTGTCTTGTTCAACTGTTAAGTTGGAAGGGAATATATTTCCTAGAGCGACCGCAAAGGCTTTGGCCTTGGTATGGGGAGTATCTGCTATGGAATTGTTAATTTGGAGAGGAAGGATATTTGTTCGTGCGCACGTTAAACATTACGCTATCTGCCAAACTAAATTTTGTTGGGATATAAATTTTCCTTTGATTATGAATGTAATTTCTGGCACGTTTGTTTGCTAAGTCTTTTGCTTGGTAATATTCGATTCGATCTATTTCTCTTCTAGCTTTTTACCATTTATGTCTGGCTGCATTTTGTGCTTGTTGCAACATTTTTACGCCACGGGTAAACCTAGCATTTATAGTGTGTTGCTGTATTAAGGCTACTCAGATTGTGGTGACTAATTGTATTGTTTCTAACTTATTTATCGCGATGTCCTACTCTACAGCGAGTTTATTTCTAGATCTGGAAGGTAGTGATCTACCGTATATATATATATATATATATATATATATATATATATATATATATATAAATCTTCCCAGTCTACTTGGTTGTAATTATGCTTTAGAAAGTTGATTTGAACAGAACTGGAGCAATATTTGTTAACAAGACCGGCAAGTGTACTGACGTGAGCTTATGTAGTACTTTTAGTTCCATGTGATAAGGTAGATTATTTAAAAGCGCGACGTCTAGTATGATTTGGCATGTGAGGTATAAAAGTGGGCCCTTCCGGGTCTGTTATTACGTTATTTATATTGTTGATGCGATTCAATAACTTAGCGCGCTATGAATTGTGGCTCGTGCAGCTCCAAAGATAATGTTTGCAATTGTAATCTACAGCGATTACTCTTCGTTCTAATTTCATGAATCTGTCGGTCATCTGTATCTATGTCCCCGAGGCATTGTAGACTGGCGCTATAACAATTTAAGTATTATGGACTCTAAGTTTTGTTGCTGTGGTTTCGGCACGAGTTGGAATTGGAGAATTAAATTGATAATGGTCTATGTTAGACTGTATAGCAATCGCTGTTCATCCTCCACGGTCGCGATAGTTTGTGTACAGATGTATCCGGGAGCAGAAAAGCGGTCTGTGTGGTTTACTTGTGTTTCGTTTTACGATGATATTTGTATCGATTGTGTCTGAAGAAAATCTGCTAATTATTTAGTCTTTTTATGTATACTGTGACAATCCAAAAAATTACTCTTGTGTTGGAATTCCCACAGCTAAGATTGCAAAGAGTTGTCACCAGTTCAGAGAATTGGTGAGCTGCAATAAGTGTCTGTTTCCATTTGACTAATTACTTTGCAGAGCTTCCGAACTTGCTCTTCAACTCGGTTCAGGGAAGTTTCTCCCTGAACATGCCTAGTGTCTCCATTAGATAGCCCAATGCGATGCCAGCATCTCTGTGCTTCTTTGATTCCCAAGGGGGAAGCGACATTGCTTCTGGATGAGGCCCAGTTGCCTTCTGAGAGAGCCATGAATTTGAGGGTGTAGTTTGTGTTTGTCGCTCATCGCTGATTGAGTCAACCTCGGTAGTGAGCCGAAGGTTCCCAAACACAAAGGGTTCAGCTGCAGGAGCTGGCCAGTCTGTGTTATTAGTGACAACCTCTGCATATGTATGCGTTCTTCCTAGCCTGGGTGCATAGCAGGCTGCGCACGGGGCATGGTCGTTTTGCATGCTGCATAGTATGCGGTGCACCCGCGCCAATTGCACCTGGAACGGTGCATGTCCTTGAGTAGTGGGGTCCAGTGCATTTGCCGCATACTGGGGTATGGGACCTAGTCTCGCATCACATGACAGAATTGCTGTCACCATGAGCATTGTAGTAGCCCTATATTCCTCTACATGAATTCGGAAGCGTGCAAAAAATTCGAGGTCCAAATTTTCCTGTTCTCAAGAGTGTCCTGCAGTTCAAGAACATGGGCAAGGATCCTATTAATGTTTCCCTAATCTGAACGGCCCTAATGGCCTGGAAACCGCTTAGCGGCAAGTATTCTTTAATCTCGTCCCCAGTGACTTCGGTGTATAGCCCCTTAATCACAAGCCGAGCGGTTCTCTCTTCAAGGTGGGAAATGAGATAATGCTGTGCGCCTCTGGTCTTGAGGTGTTTTACCAAAGTCTGGTAATCATTCAGAACGTCTTTATGCAAGAATCACCGGACTTGCAGGCAGTGTTAACAATGTACTAGTAATTAAAGGTGCAAGCCTTGTCTACGTTATTAGTTTGCGGAATGGCGCTGCCTGCCTCTTGCTAACAAATGCGCAGGATCTGACCTCATCTAAAATCGGAGTGCGTGTGTCCTTTGAAGTTCCAGGTTTGGGGGAGGAAGGGTTGACGGGAGAGGGTACATTCAGAGTGGTAATGGGTGTAGTGCTTGAAGGTTTCACGGAGATAGGTTCAGGTGGCGGGGACTTGGGGCTGGAAGCTTCATCCTAATTATCATTGTCAGATATCTATATAGTAGGTGATTTAAGTGTGTCCCATTATCTGTGTTCAGGAAGTATGTTACTCATAGTTCGAAACTTTTGAATTAATATGAAATAATAAATAACTTAAATAGTAAAATTAAATAAGGATTTAGCTTCGTTTAAATTTGTATGGTGTCTTTCAACTCCTTTTCTGCATTCATGCGATGATATTTAAGACGGTAAACATTGCTGCTGTATCAGGAGGTCGTGGGTTCAAAGCTGGTAGAGGGCATAAAAATCTTTAGCATGGCTTCCTTCGGAAGGGAAGTAAAGTCTGTGGTCCGTGCTGTAGATTTACGGCACGTAAAAGAACCTCAAGCCTGATAAACAGGACTCGGAGCAAACCTTCCAGACTTTCACACCCAATATAGAATGGAACGCTAAAACCATAGCAATTAAACAGCGCCTATAAATAAAACTAATTTAATTTCTGCTCGACCGTTGTTGTAAGTTTGGCGAGCGACAATTATGCCGGCTCACAATGGGACGATATTGGAGACGCGGCATGAACGACAAGACGATTGACCAATATTGAATTGGAGTAAACGTTTACGCGTAAACATGACGGTATCTACAGAATATGTTGTATGTTCTTGCTTATGTCCAGGGAAATGTGGAAACAAGCAATAACATAACCATAATACGTAACTTATTGCGAGTGAAATGAATTCTATAAGTAATTTGCAGTTATTTTCTTCTAGGTCGTTAGAGAAGAAAATCGAAATAAAAAGTCTTGGAAGACCAACACATGCCATCAAGCTTACACAAACAATTTCATCGAACGGTAGGACCATAAATAGAACACTATAGGGTGTTCGAGAAACATGGTTGGATACGAAGTTGTGTTTTCCCTGTGTACTATTCTTAGGAGAAGAAGCGTGGACTAAGAGAAATAAGAATGATGTGCATCACTTAAACGAAAGAGTTAAAAAGCACTAAGTATCATAAGCGCATGTGAAAAAGTTTGACCCTTATGGGAAATATAAACAATGCTGCTGAACTAGATGGCGCACATAGAAGAAATATTGAACTTAATAACCAGAAAGTTACCAACAATAGATACGAACTCATTATTATTATTATTATTATCATCATCATCATTAATTGCATCATATTCTGTGGGGCTTTCGAATTACCACTAAGAGGTCATAATGAAACAGATTCGCCCTCAAATCCAGATATTCTTCGTGGCCTAATCAATTTCCACGCAGAACGGGAGAGGACTATGGAGGCTCATCTTGAGAACTCCACGATTTTCAAAGGAACGTCCAAGACCATCCAAAACAAGCTTCTGGAGGTTATGTTAGAAGTATGTCACGATGAAATTACAATCTAGATAAAAGCTGCGGATTTCCTGGCTGTTATTGCAGACAAAAAAGTGATGTATCTAATAAATTCTAATTGGTTGTAATATTATAGATACGTTCATAATAATTGACCCGTTGAAAAATTCTGGGCTTCATTGTTCCTCCTGGCCACGATGCTCCAAATGCGGCAAAATGTATTACAGATGAACTCCATTGTCATTTGGAAAACTACCCTGGAGAACTCATTGCTCAGATATGGTGCATCAGTTATGACTGGATCCTCACGTGGGGTTCAAGCACTAGTGAAGGAGCTGTTCACTGTTATGCACATCAGCTCAATCTGATCATGCACAAGGCAGCATCAGCTAATAGGAACGTGAGAGTGGTTTTTACTTTCTCTACTACGTATAGTAAGTAGGGGAAGTATTGTATTCCACCCAAAAATTCGATAACGAGATTTCACCGGAAATACATGTTTTGAGACCCCCTGAATCCAAAAAAGCATTTTGGAAACATGCCCGTGTGACTTTCTGTGTGTGTCTGTCTGTGAACACCATAACTCAGAAACGAACAGTCGGATAAACACCAAACTTGGTATTTAGGTTCAGTATCTTCCAGAGATGCGACACGAAGGTTTTCAAGAAAATTCCCCCACCCCAGATTACATGGAAGATTTTTCGAAAGTTTTAATTTTCTCAAAAATGGCTAACGATTTTGTTTAAAATATCATATCTTTAAGATATTTTCATGACAAATAAAATGTATATCTTGAATTTTCTGGGAATGTCTCCAAAAGGATTCTTCATTGTGAACGACTTTTGCATAACTGGAAAACCATAAGAGATAGACAAAATTTTACTACACAAAAAATGTAGATCGCGTTAAAATACACAATTTATCTCATACATTTTTTTGTCGAGTGAACCATTTTCGAGATATTGCTTGTTATTCCCTTAACTTTTCAATACTTATTTTCTCAAAAGGGAATTCGTTATTCATTTTTTTGTCTTGGATATGCAAAGAGTATTAATCTGTGGCAAAGGGAATGGTGCTGCACCTAGCAACCAGCTATTAAGAGATATGTATGTGCTTAAAGGCTACTGTATTTCTATATTGCCCTTGTAAATATATATTCCCCTTACATCTACAAGAAAATTAGCAATAAGATAGAGTCTGCAAATGTTTATCTCGATTAACATGAAATAGATGGAGAAGAAGCGTTTGAAAAATAGTTTGTACAAGAGTAGAGAAAGTGATGTGAGTGTAACACATCAGATTTTTTACTTTCTCTACTACGTATAGTAAGTAGGGGAAGTATTGCATTCCACCCAAAAATTCGATACCGAGATTTCACCGGAAATACATGTTTTGAGACCCACTGAATCCACAAAAAGCATTTTTGGAAACATGTCCGTGTGTGTGTCTGTGTGTGTGTGTGTCTGTGTGTGTGTGTGTCTGTGTGTGTGTCTGTGTGTGTGTCTGTGAACAGCATAACTCAAAAACGAAGAGTCGGATAAACACCAAACTTGGTATTTAGGTTCAGTATCTTCCAGAGATGCGACACGAAGGTTTTCAAGAAAATCCCCCCACCCAAGACTACCCTTTACATGGAACATTTTTCGAAAATTTTAATTTTCTCAAAAATGGCTCTAACGATTTTGATGAAAATATCATATGTTTAAGATAATGTCATGAGAAATGAAATGTATATCTCGAATTTTCTGGGAATGTCTCCAAAAGTATTCTTCATTGTGAACGACTTTTGCATAACTGGTAAACCGTAAGAGATAGACAGAATTTTACTACACAAAAAATGTAGATCGCGTTAAAATACACAACTTATGTCATATACATTTCTTTTGTTGAGTGAACAGTTTTCGAGATATTGCTTGTTATTTGCTTAAATTTTTCAATACTTATACTTTTTCTCAAATTCGTTATTCATTTTTTTATGTCCTGGACATGCAAAGAGAATGAAATGCGCCACATAGCAACCAGCGTTAAAATATTTGACTATCGCTTATAACCTACCATATTCCCCTTGCATCTACAAGAAAATTACCAATAAGATTGACATCTCGATATCTCGATAACATGAAGCATATGGAGAATAGGCGTTTGTAAAATTAGATTGTACAAGAGTAGAGAAAGTCATGTGAGTGTAACACATCAGATTTTTTTAATATTCAGAGTATTAGTTCATTTTTCTCCAATCACCTAAGGGAACAGCAGTTTTGGGTGAAGTGATTAATAAAATGATTTCCAAAACCAGTCCTAACCAGATGGAAATTAACAAGAAGAAAGAGATAAAGTAAAATTACAGCATTGATGATTTTGATAGTTTAATTATTGAACCTAGCAGTTTAGTAGGTAAGGAGAAATTTCCAAGTGAAAAGAAAAGGGACTACAATAACGTCATTGCAAATCTACATTAAATTCATAATAATTTCAAAATTGAGACAGCTATTGCCAAATTTGAGGCTAAAACCGCCAAAGAGGTTTGCGAGAAAAAAATTAAGGAGCCTATTGCATACTATGCTCAAGTAACGGCATCATCACTTGAGAACGTAACCAAACTGCAAAAAAACCTGAAGCAAAGAAAATTTAAGATAGTAAACACAAATTTAAAATCTAGAGAGGAGAAAATTCCTACAACTAGCATACGAAGAGCAGAAAAGCACATTATCATGGAAACTGAGACCGAAGACGACCTGCTAAAAGTAAAGAACAGTAAAATTCTAATGGGGAAGAATTTAAAAATAGAGTTGCCTAGAAAGACATATCCTCTTTTTAAGCATGTATGACATTTTATCAGGAACTAAAAGAGGATATAATGGACAAGATTTGGAACAGGCGATTTCCAAAGAGTACTTTGAGAAGGAATTTAAGCTAAGATTCAAAACTGGGCCGCAAAATAGAGCCACTATTCACCACGTGGTCGAAGTTTCATCTAGGGTTAAAGAAATTATTGTATGAAAAGCAAAGCTACGGTTTCAAATACCATCAACACTAAAAATTTTGTCTCAATTGCCAAATGTTTGAAATGTTACGATTACGGCCACGTAGCCAAATTTTGTACCAAAGAACAGATAACCCGTGGCTACTGTGGACAAAAAGACCACGAAATGAAGACTTATGACAGAAAAGGAGCAATCAACAATTTGTATTCCTTGTACACGCAGAAATAGGAAATATGGGGGCAAATAAGGCTGCTCAACTTATAAAATAAAGTGGGTGAGGGCGATTGCTAGAACGGACTATGGATAATTATGTATACAAAAACCACGGAAGAAGAATTCACCGAGCAGAATAAACAGGAACATAAAGAGAGTTATTACCCATAAGTTAAAATTAAAGCAAATTAACAACACAGACAAAAGTACTTTAACTGACAGTTTCTGAACACGACCAACCTTCAAATTCCATGATACAAAAACCGGAACTTCCATTAAAATAAAGAATACACAAATCCAATAGCGAAATTGGAATTAAAACTAAAAAAAGTACACACGAAGTAGATTATAATGCCATTGTGAAATATTCCAGCTCAGATGAAGGTATAGAGGAAGCAGGGGAGCTTTTTGCTGTAGAAGAAGAAAAAGCAGTAAAACAAAATTATATAAACCATTACAAGTACAAACTCTTATAACTGTAAGTTTTTAACTAGTCTCTGGAGAAAAGAAGAGAGAAAAGGGATACTGAAATATCACAGGGTAAGGCACAAATTAAGAAAAGCTTATAATGAAACCATATTAGAAGAAATATTCAAGCGGGACCACACGTTTCTTCTGAACAAATCCACATCGTAAAATTACAGAGAGCGAAGACGACAGATGTCACACGCCGAATACCTCTACTTGAGTTACACAACACCGGAGTTAGCAGTATTTATAAGAAGCTTGATATAAATCTCCAGTTGAGCAGATTGGAAGAAAAACATACACTCTTAGCTTTCCTAAAACATGTAATGAAGATAAAATTAGTTCCATGCCCTATGTCATAGACAGTATGGAACTAAAAGTAATTAACATAACAACATATCCCAAGGAATTACAATGTTTAAATGAAAAAATTGTGAACAGATGGAAGGAAATTTTGGATTTAGAAGAAGTTTATAAACACTTCTTCTGATACACTTCGCTTTATTAGCACACAGAGTTGGCCACATTGTCACACACAACTCAGATATGGTGCTCTTGAATCTCTCAAAATCTCGTCACAAAGCACATCAAAAACACCCATAGTCCCAAAAGTTACTAATCATATCAATATTACTCCTTTCAAACGCAAGCGTTCTCCTATGAAACTAAGCACCTTCAAATCGCAGATAATCCATAAATTTCAATCCAACGCTTCCTTAGTAAATCAATTTGGTAACACTCCTAAAATTATCTAAAGCAGATCTCTATTCCTAAACTCAATGAGAGCAACAAACGCAACCCAAGAATTAAGATATACACATTTTAAGAGTTAATATGTTATTAAAAGGCCGAGTGGTTAGACCGCTCGCCTCCCACCGAGGCGGCCCGGGTTCAATCCCAGGGACCTGCATGTGGGATTTGTGGTGGACAAAGCGGCGTCTGGGCGGGTTTTCTCCGGGTTCTCCGGTTTCCCCCGCCAACTGCTCCATCATCACCTTTCCTTTCATCCATTTCACCGTCATTTTGTTCGTTTCATCTACTTCCCCCATACCAGGCATCGGGCTGATCACCCATCCTGGATGTTCTGTCTGATCCATGAGTGTCTGCTCCTCGACGGGCCTCTGACCCCAGGCACCCGCCTGTAAGTCCTACATAAGAGGAGGGTAAACAGATAATGAATAAATAAATTATTAAAAGAATTAACGGAAGAAAGTTTTAGGTCGGGCAGAAAACAGCATCACATCGCAAACAGAGGATACCTACTCTTAAGACGACAGCATGGGCGACCTAGGAGACTATAACACCAAATATCGTAAGATTGGACAAATCAATGTCCAAAGAAGAAGAATCGTTATGCGCGAATTAAAGAAAGTTTTAGAAGATTTAAATCTTCATATATTATGTATACAAGAGCCGTAATCTTACAAACATTCCAGACATGGTTAGGACAATATATTTTGGGGATATGGCCGCAATAATATTAAAAATCATTATAACCTACAGATAATTAATATAGCACAATTTAATCAACCACCCCTACAACAGTTGTGTACAAATTTGCCACGAAAAAGGGAATTTGATTTTATCTACTCACTACTTTCAGTACAGTCGCCCAATCGAGCCTTATTTAGAGAAATTACAGCAAATCAATAGAACCTTTAGCAATTTTGAAATTATTTACATCTTAGACGCCAATTCAAAATCTGCTTTGTGATATAACCAACAAACAGATGAGAGAGGGGAACAACTGGAAGACGTCTTATCAGAACTAAATTGAAGCGTGCTAAATATCCTCACATCCCTTACGCCTTTGTAAACAGAGCAGAACACCTTTGTAAATATTTCATTGGACAGTTGGACAGAATCATACAACTAGCATCCATATACTTATTTATTTTAAGATAATATAACGGATACTTGCAATTCACACAATATTGGATATAGAACGCAATACAATTACAGGGCAGCTAACTGGGAGGAGATGAAATACCTTTTTGGTAATAGTAATCTGAACTATGAGGGAAAATATTTTGATAGTGAAGATTGTAAATTGGAAACAATTATAAAAAATATAGTAAAACTGCGGTACCAAAACTAAGACCCAAGAAATACTCTGGTAAAGTATGAACTGAAGAATTTCAAACACTTAGAAGTAAAGCACAGAAGCGTAGGAGAATACATAAAATATCAATTATAGCAGAAGAAAAAGATCTTAATCCTAGAAGATATAGGGCAGTGAAAGATAAATTTAAAAAGACTTTAAATGAAACTAGACAAAGATCATGAAACATTTGTTAAAAATAGCTTAAACTTTAGTATTTCGGGCACATCATATAACATTGTGGTGCAGAAGATCAGAAAACCTGAAGGTTTAAATACGCCTAGAAAACATAATGGTAATACGGCATTAAATTGAGAAGACTCCGTAATAGAACTAATTAATAAATTATTATCGGACGACGAAGAGGGTGCAGATAATGGAGCCAATGGTGTTCCAAGAAACAAATTAAAACTAAGCTGCCAAATATATATATATATATATATATATATATATATATATATATATATATATATATATATAAATCCCCTTCATCCATCCGGAATTAAATTAGCTGTTAACAACTCGAAGAAAAAGAAAGCCTCTGTACCAGACAATATAAAAGACGAAGTCTTAATTTGCATAAAAGGGAAACTATCACTCTTTCTATGCAAATTGCTTGTGCTCACATGTTTCTAATATAATCCAGAAATAAATTATTCAAATAATGTTAAATTAATCAAAGCTACTCATTGTAAATGATTATTTATTAAACTAAGAATAATTAAGGTAATAAATTATATATTTACAATGTGTTATTATACATTAAACTGTCTGTAGAGGCTATCAGCTCTTCTTACAATATTAGGATTCATTAAATTTTCATATGAATTTATTGAAAAAATAATATTATTATGAATTTTAATAATAGTTCTAATCACCCCTGACCAGCCCTACCTCCCCTCTCGAGGCTAGCCGCAGTGATCGCCCTTTATTTTGCCACCGAAACTGTCAGTACGGCCACCTTGCGGACGTCTGTGACACTGTTATCCGCTACCAATATTGCTGGGCCACCTCTCTGACCAACGACTGTCGAGAGCACGACCTGACGCG
Source organism: Deroplatys truncata (assembly GCA_030765065.1). Classification (NCBI taxonomy): domain Eukaryota; kingdom Metazoa; phylum Arthropoda; class Insecta; order Mantodea; family Mantidae; genus Deroplatys; species Deroplatys truncata. The sequence continues at coordinate 217,136,596 of CM060978.1, forward strand.
CCGCCGCCGCCGCTTCTGTACCTCTTGCGACACACCGTCATCACAGAATACACAAGCACACCTTCATCACATCGACGCTGCATAATTCAAACAGCAGCTCAACGACATCCCTAAACGTCTCCAACAGAACACACCCACATCTTCGCCGCAATTCAGGACCTTCACGCAGGGGTCCTGGACTTGTCCTCCAGTCGCCTCACCGCGCTGGAAGAACACTTCAGCTATAGGTTCACATTCATCACAAGAACACGAACAATTGAAGACCATCGTCGACATCGCTTACCACATCAGGGATGGGGAGAACCGCATCATTGACTACATCGTCGAGCTCCTGCGGCCGTCACCTCCTTCGTCCGTTGCTTTTATAGGCTTACCTTGATGCATCTCCCATGTTGGTTACAGAAGTTCGCTGTGTGTTGGTTCTCTTCAATTTTATCCTCGGCTAGCTGCAGTAGTTTTCTTTAAACTATATAGGAGCATGGACTTATCCTCGGTAAAGGAAAGCGTAGATCTCAGGTGGTGATATAGGAAGACATAGACGTGCTTTGTTTATGAAAAGATGACACTGCCGTTTCTTTTTATTCAATTAACACTCGTAGTATACAACACTGGTATTGCCGCCGTAAAATACTGTCCACCGCTGTTAAACTACGGCGCGGATATGACACGAAGTATAAATATGCTTGTTATCTCTTTACGAGTAGTGGATCTTAGGTGTGTTTCTAAAACTGTCTTGATTCCCTTTTTGGCGCGATAATTCACACATCCTGCAGCATCTCTCCCTGACCACACATGACAAAAACTGTCAAACAAACTGCAATGCTAAAATTCCATGACAAACTGTCCCGAATTTGCTCCAAACAGGTCCATTTATAGTTTCAGGCTTCTGGGGCTGCTTCCTTTCCTATTGGTCCATTTTTAGCGCCACTCGACGCGTCTAACTGTTTCGAATAAACTTCCAGAGATCTCATTGGTCCAAGTTTAATATAAATCGCGGCTTTTCCTACCTTTACCGTTAGGCTATCTGTCTCGCTCACTTGGTCACGGCGAATTATCAAATAAAGGGACAAAGGCGTTACACCCTCGCTGTAGGAATAATGGCACTGCGACCGAAGAGATGTCATAAACCTAGGTTTTCTGCCTTCGAAAGCACTATTCCTGTAGCTAAAACATTTCGTCGTGGACAGTATTTTAACATAGCGCTTAAATTATTTACATTAAACCATTTATAACTCTACTAATATTAGTAACCTAGATAGATACATAACGTTAAATCACCCTTCATAAAATATACAAGCAGTATGAGAAAAAGATATTTACATAGTACGATTTACCATCAATAAAAGTTAATTAATAAATTATCTATAATTACAGTTCTCGGGCTCGGCCTAGAGTTGCCGTTTCACTCCTCAAACAATCAACTCACCCCCATCTGGCCACAACACGTCAATCGACGAGTTCTAGTCATTGGAGACAACACCACGATGCGTAAGGCCATGTCTGAGCATTTGTCTAGCGAGAGGTCCCACACCCACACGTCGGACTTATTCTAAAATCACGCAAGTAAACACCCACGAAACCCCGACTTTGCTTCAGCGGTACAAGGCTTCATTTGCCTACAGTTGATTCAATAAGAAGAGCCACCGCAGCATAGCCCGTTCCCTTCATTCCTTTATCCTTCCCAAATACCTCCATATCTGTTATCCATTTTACCTTTATTCCTGACCCCCAAAACAGTAGTAGGTTAGTTTTGAGGTCACGTGTTTACTCAGTGAGTTCTGTGAACGACTGAAGAGATAGAAGAGAAATCCGTTGTTCGACACTCCAGCGGCTGAACCGGAAGAAAAAAGAGGTTACTTTGCGCACTATTCATTACACTGCTACGCGCAAAGAAAAGAAAAGTGAAGTGACAGTGAAAACCGAACTAAGTCGTGCTGTATCATTATAAAACATGTTTTTGTTAACACTGAAACACGATCAGTGTATTGGAAGTAAGCTGTTAAAGGTGGATTATGTTAGGAAATGTTAATATTTATTGCCCAAATTAATAATATGACTTTATTTCATTGCTACTTTTAGCAAGATGGTTAAGCTTGTCGGCGCTTATGGGGTACTTGGATATCATAAAAGCGATCTTTCAAATATCCCTACAACCAGTTGTTACTTCTTGAAGGCAATGTATCTGGAAATTAGCTAGAGACGATGAAGTCGTTACTGCATTTTTTCAGCAAATCTTTCACCTGGCTAATCGCATGTGACATTGCCACATCTTGCATGAAAAGGGTCGTGTCATCACTGTTGCGGTCTTGCTTACGACAACCTAGTTATTTACATAATTCGCGAGCGTATTGCTTAAATAGAGTATCTAAAAGATTTTAGATTCCTACGATCATTACAATTAACGCTGTGCCACGCTCAACACCACTTTATGACAACTCTTACCAGTAATAAATGAATAATCTTGTTACGGTTGATCCCGCAGAATGGCGTGTTGATGATTTAACATTGGCATCGCTATATCATATTTGTAACAGCGATGTTTCTATTCAGAAGGCTGATAGCTGGTAAAACCAGAAATCTCAGCAAAATTTTTAATCCTAAACGTTTAAATTGTGAATCAACTTTGCGTGTTTACTTGGTATATTCCTATAGCATGTGGCGTTTATTTCGCCCCGTGTAAATTGTTTGGAAGCAAGACCCCGATCGCAACTCAGCGTTTCAGATTGGAAGAGCGTTTATAGTATATGTCTTCATGAAAGTTCACTGGAACATACAAATTGTAAACTGTCGCTTTTTACAAGGAAATAAATAGCTTGAAATCACAGACAGTCATTTCGAGCTATATGTTGAGGCAGAAAAAATGTACTGACGTAGTGTTCTAAAAAGAGATTTGCAGTAGTGAAAAAGTCCAACAAGTCCTGAGCTTCCTCTAATTGGGCATGTTAATAAATTCCATCGTTACATAACGGCCAATTAATAATGTCTCTTGAGCTTAGAGCTGTGTTGGATTCTTTCCTCTTGAAGCACATTCAACGATATGGAGATCTGACACAGGGACATGTAAACTATCTATCGCCAATAATTTCTTATGAAATAGCAGAACTGCTTTCTGAACCAGCGAAGAAAATTATCATCAGCGATATCAAACAGCAAATATATCTCTGCAATACCTGATCCTGCTGCGGATATTTCACACATCTGTCAGTTATCTTTCATATTACGTAGGTTAATGAAAATTGGGAGCCTGATTAACGTTTCATTTTGTTTTTGCCAATCCCGGGACGCAAACCTGTGAACCTAGTTGAAGCTGTATTGAAAATCGTGTCTACACATTCCATCTACATTAGTGACTGTATAGGCCAAGCTTACGATGATGCAAGGAATAGGTTGGGAGCCTACGCAGGTTTACAGGCACACAATACAGAACAAATCCGAAAGCGCATATGTAGAGCCTAAGACAAAATAAATGAGTAACGGACAGAGATGGAGGACAATTCGGAAAACATCGGAAGCATTTGCTGACGCTGCGTTTACAATACATGATTTAATATAGGGATGCCAAATACTGAAAGCAAAAACTCGGGACACCTGCACGAAATACGTACGGGGAGGGGGGTAGAATTGTACGTAAGTGGAAAATTGATATAATATGCTCAGAAATTAAGTGATATGTGTATGTACAAAGAATGTGACGTTTATTACTTTATTATTTTGGCTATGCAGGTAATAGCTCGCTAACATTACTTAAACTCCATATCTCACTTTTGCTGCTCACTCCATTGCTATCTCCTCCTTCTGGTAGTTAGCGGGTAGTTGATGAATGCGATTGGAAAGGTCACTGTCATATTTTTTGGTTATAGTCCACTTTTCCAGACGTTGATATTACCCTCAGAATATTTTTGTGTACGCCATTTACAAATTGCTCAGCATAAAAAATTTCTGCTCTGTCTGAGAAGAGACTGAACGTCTTGTCCATTGGTGGCCTTCTCAACTATGAAAATATGATAAATGAGTTTGCTGCTCTTAAAGTCAGACGGAAACTTCTGTACGTGCTGAGCTGCTATATATATAGGTCATGGCATTGAATCAAAAAGGTTCTGAATAAGTTCCTGAGGGATTTCCCTCCACGCAGCTCGTATTCGAGCCCACAAATCCATGACACTGGTTACTGAAGGACCATGACGCACACGTGCCTACCAACCATATCCCAGACATGTTCCATGGGCGAACGTGCAGGCCAGGGAAGCAGTGGTACAGTAGAGACAATAGTTCTGTGCCGGTGACCTTCTTTCCTCGCGCACTGAAGAGAGCCTATGCCTAACGCCAGGTAGCTGTCTGCCTGCTGGAAGACGTGGGACTTCGCTGATGCGATATAAACACACAACACCACACCACTGCATGACTGGTTTATTGTCACTATGTTCAGATTGCTCTATCATTCTTTTATATTTACACATTATACACAACCTTATCATGCGAATTCATTGTCTTAAACTAGAAGGGGCTTTATTAGTGTGATAAACACTCTACACCAGAAATATCACCACCGCCGTTTTCTTCTGCAAGACTTTCCCTTTCATCTTCTTCAGATATTTCCCTTTCATCGTCTTCAGTCTTCTTCTCCTTCGCTGTCACTATATTCCCTAACTTGGATTACAAAACCTTCTATGACATTTTCAAACAGGCCTTGTTGTTCTTCAATATATTTGTCTTCCTACTTAATAACGTGTATGACAGGCATTTTCCCACTTCTCCACGCCATTATCCTCAACATGTTGTTAGCTAGGCTTAATAAATAACACCAGATAGTTTAAAAGGGCGTTCTACCGAGCTACCCATTGCTTTATATCAGCCCAGATGAGTTCTACTCGATTAAGACCCGATGAATAAGGCGGTAATTGGAGAAAATTGTGTGCATAGTCTACAAACTATCAACGTAAATTTTCGGAACAGGCTTTGACCCTTACTTAGGTTGTAAAGCTCCAAACTTAGCATCCTTTCATGGAATGGGGCAAGTTGTGCATCTTATTTTGGTATGAGACGTTGGGGCCTTTTCCAACTGCACACTTTGGTATGGTGTGTTATCAATCACCAAAACAGATCTGGGAGGCAAGTTAGGAATTAGTTTTTCCATTAGGGATTTTTTTGTTTTGCCCCCATCATTTTGTGGTATATTAACTTTTTTGTGTTTACATAAAGATTTGCAGAAGACAAGAACCTCCAATAAACACACCAAAATACACAATATATGCAATCCAAGTTTAATTACAGAAAAGCAGGGATATCATTTAGGGGGACAGGGGTCAATTAGCTCACTCCCCTAAGTTACAAGAAATAATTAGGTTTACATTATTGCTCTACCAAAAGAAAAATTACATCTGTACTTTTAATACAAATGTTTCACATTTAAGAAATAGAAAAATATTTTATTTTAGGCCAAATATATGGTTAAAATCCACATGAAAATTTGTTAAACTCCTCCAAGCAATCTTGCCCCCCCCCGCATACAGAAACATATAGTAACTAATTTAGAAACACAAAGTTCAAGGTAAAATAAAATCATAAACAGACAACTGGCAAGAGAGATGTTACTCGAACTACTGCTGCCGCTAGACTGAACTGATTGCACTCACTGCGCATGCCCGAGAATTGGGACTCGTTCACTGTCCAGATAACCAGTGCGCATCCCGGCTTCATCGGCACAGAACCATCGTCCCTACTGTACTCGTCGATCTTCGAAGAAGGCTTGTACATTCCTCGCAATATGTGGCCGGGCATTGTCCTGTTGGAATGTGGCCTGTGGAGATGCCTGAAGCAGGGGGAGTACCTCAGGCTCTACAACCATCGTTAGGTACCGGTTGCTGTTCAAAGTGCCCTCAATTTGTAGGAGGCGAGATCGGTTGTTGTAACCAATGGCGCCCCAAACCATCACGCCTGGTGTTTGTCCGCTATGCCGCTCAACAATGCACGATACCGCCAGACACGTATGCGGCTATCACTGTAGGACACGTTGAAGCGGGAATCGTCCGAAAAGACTACATTTTGCCACTCAGCACCCCAGTGACGGTGTTCACGTGCCTATTTGCGGTCGGAGGAGCTTGTGGTTTCTGGACAATGGAAGCCGACGCAATGGCATGCATGCAACCAGTTCAACCTGCAGCAGACGGCGACGATCCGTTGATGCAGACAAGTTCACACCTGTTGCAGTGCTGCAGCGTCGAGCCAACACTGTGGATGAAGCGGTACGGTCCGTTATAGCTATGCGGACAAGATGACGGTCATCCCGTGCTGTGGTCATGTTCCGTGGTCCAGTACCCGCTCTTCGCTGCGTACGACCCTCATCTATCCACTGCTTCCACACACGCATCACTGTCGTAGCAGCATACCCTGTACGAGCCGAAATGTCACGATATGACAAACCCGCTTCCCGGAGACCGATCATTCTGCCCCTTCGGACTTACATGCCGATATGGCTCCCTTTGACGTCGACGAGGGATACTGACACTCACCTAGTTTCCACATTGTTTGACAGCTCTGCACTGACTACACTGGACGTAACACTGACCTTGTCGGACAGACACGAGAGGGTTCTGCTCGGCCTACGTGTACCCCATGTCTCTGCAAATGTAATCACTTATTGTTTGCACACACTTCTACACTTCCACCAAGTTTGGAATTATTCAGCAAATTCTTTCTTGGTGTTGCAATTTTCACAAACGGCAGTGTATATATACACATAGGCTTTTACCCTTTATTGAAAGCTTGCAAAATAATAATGTTTTATAGTTATTCAAAGCAATGCACGTAGGTATTAAAGCATATTTCTGAAGAGGGGGTGTTTATAATACATTGTGCCTAGGGGCATAAAATATTAAATCCGCCACTGCTACCATTTGTGGGAGCATTTATTGATTATCGCAACGCTTTCTAAAACGTGCCACCAGAGAGGGTGAAACACTCCGGCTGTCAGTGCCATCATTTCGTGTACTAGGAAGAACAGGTATATCAAACGTTGCGGTAGTGAAACGGGGAAATGGGTGCTTCCGCTGTACCTATACTTCTGTTCACAACTTTCTGGGGAGTAGTGGGCATCGTTTTACCGTTTGTTATTCCTAAAGGACCAAATAGGGGGTAAGTATGAACTGTTACAAAATCGAACTAAATGGGCATTATTTTGAACGTTGTTTTTATAATTTATATTGTTTGCATAAAGTTTGTGAACACTCGGCAAGTGGTCTGCGTTCATGATATGGGAGTAGCATGTATTACAGGTGCTCGAATCTCGGTTTTAATTAGTCCCTGGGTACGGTTCTTTTTTCGAGAGTGCAATATCGTGCGTCAAGTAACTTTAAGCTCAATGGTTATTTTTCAGGTTCCGATTTCTTTTTGTAAAATTTCTGAAATAAATATTTATCCTAATCCTTTTCTATTAAAACCAACATTTAAACATGCTGGAAATTAGCAATCCTACAATCATTCTGAGTAAGCTTATAAGAGGACTTTTGTAAACTTTGTCTCCCTTACCTTTGAAGATACTCCCTAAGCCATTGATTAATTGTGCAAACATTTCTATTGTAAACAAATTGTGTTATAAATTATTATACATGTCGCTGTACATCAGAAATGGTAAATCAAAGATTTTGTGGCTTTACCTATACCAACGTGGAAGGACCGTGATAAAGTACAATCGAGAAGCTTAAAATATAGGCTTCTACAACACAATAAACTCTCAAACTAAACACTGCAGATTATATTATAGAATGGTAATATTCACATGCATGAAGTAATGCCTAACATATAAACATTGAGATGTAATTTAAGACTTCTAATACGTTATTATTTTTTTTAATATTTACTTCGTTATTTAGGTGCCTGTGATAGGTAGAGGAAGTATTTATTCCACCCAAAAATTCGTTATCAAGATTTCATCAGAAATACACTTCTTGAGGTCTTTTGGATCTCAAAAAAAATTTGTGGTACATTCACATGACTTTCTCTACCCTCTATCTTTATTAGTGGGTATACAAACTATTCTTATTGAAGCTTATTTTTCTACCTACTGCATTTAATCCAAATAAACCTTGCGAAAATAGCTAGATTACACATTTCGTTATAAATAAAAAGAGAGCAGCGATAGTCAGATGTTTAAGAATTGGACGCTATATGCTGGCCTTAAAATTCATAGTTTCCATGCAATTGCGAAAATAATCTGAAAATCGATGGGACTTTAACAGAATGACAAGTATTGAACATTTCGAACCTTTAATAACGGATATCTCAGAAACGGCTTATGCCGCCACAAAAACCTTATTTTAAATAAATTGTGTGTTTTGAAGGTAACTACTTTTTGTGTGGTATGTTTTGTCTATCGCTTAAAGTTTACAAATTATACATGATCATACATAATTCCTTCCGAATGAAGAAGACTTCCTAGGCTATTCCTAGAAAATTCAAGATATACATTCTATTTGCCATGTACATATCTTTCACATATGGTATTTTAATCAAAATATCGTTAGAGCAATTTTTTTAGAAAATCAAAATTTTCGCAAAATATACCTTGTAAACGGAGTTGGGGATGGAGGGATTTTCTCGAAAATCTTCGTGTCGTATCCTTGGAAGCTACTAAATCCAAATACCAAGTTTGGTATTTATCAGACTTGTCCTTTTTTTATGCTGTTCACAGACAGACATACACAGACATGTTTCCAAAAATGCTTTATTTGGATTCAGGGAGCCTCAAAACATGTATTTCCGGTGCAATCTTGGGTGGAATGCAATACTCCTCCTACTTACTACATTTTTTTTAAATTATGGACGCACTTTAACCGCTGTGGTCCTTAGCGTCCCGTTCTATATTGGGCGTGAAAGACCGGTAATTTTGCTGAGGCCTCTTTATCAGGCTTGAGGTTCTTTTACGTGCCGTGAATCTATGACACGGGACCACCGGCTTTACTTCCCTTCCGAAGGAAGCCAAGCTAAGGATTTTTACGCCCGAAAAAGTCCATCATCCTCTGCCGGGTTTGAACCCGCGACCTCGGGAACTAGAGGCTAGCATGGTAACAACTACACTACGGAGGACGACGTAGTAGAGAAAGTAAACAGAAGGGGAAAAAAGTATTTCTAGAAAACTATCTGTGTGTGTGTGTGTGTGTTGTGTGTGGGTGGGTGTGGGTGTATGTGTGTGTGTGTGCGCGCGCGCGCCTTTTTAAAAGGAAAATTTAATTTTTTTTTGAAAAGAATTGCTCAAACAATTTTGATTAAAATATCATATTTTTAGATATTGTTGTGAAAAAAATGCATATTGTGATTTTCTGTGAATAGCGTGTCAAGTCTGTTTACACAATTTTGTATAATTGGGAAATTGCAACTGAAACACACAAAAAACTGCAGATTTTGTTAAAACATAATTTATGCCAAATATAAAAGTTTATGGCATTCATTATCACTCCAAAATATTCATTGCTGTTAGTTTAAATGTTTCACTACTTTAAGCCATATATTTTTAATTTCTCTATCACTATGAACTATTGCACTAAAAAATACAATATCAAGATTTCACCAATAATAATCCTAAAGCCCCAAAAAAAACATTATTAGATAAAGCTATGTACATGTGTATGTGTGTGAGAGAGAGCATAACAAAAAACCAAATTTCATAATGAGCACGGCACTATTTAAGCATGTCAGGTGAAATTTTAAAGAAAATCCCCCACCCTAAACTACCCAATACATCATTTTTTTTCTCCTCAAAAAATGTCTTTAATGATTTAATTAAAATACCAAATTTTTAAGATAATTTAATCACTATTAAAATATGTCTTGAATTTTAATGAATTTTGCATAATTTTATGAAACTGACATACCATAAGGAAAGAAAGATCTTACTGTACAAAAAAAATGTAAAGTTCATTGAAATACACAATTTATGTCAATTTTTTTGTGCAGCATTAGCTGTTTTCAACATTTTTGTTGTTAATTTTTTCCAGATTAAACTGTCATGTGGCATCTATGAAGCACAGTGCATAAATCTTCTTTTTCTCCTCGTGGGTTCATTTGTAACAAAAACTAAGATACAACATGCAAATCATTATGTTTTGTTTTCTGCATCATGCATACAACCAAGTTCATATTGCTCAATCTGAGTTTACTTCTAGTCAAAAATTAATGTAACATAGGGTGAACAGAAGAATTCCCTTTTTTATGAATAGTGTACTACGTCAACAAAGTATGATGCATATTTTTGAAGTGCTAGGTCACTTTTTTCTGTTTCTCATGAGGTCATACAAAAGGTTTGGAATATCAAAGCCAGCATACAGCAATCCTGTTTTTAAACATTTGATACCACCTGGCCTCCTATAAGCTCTTTCAAAGCTACAGATAAATGTGTACTGAAACCATTTCAGCCAACATTAACTATATTTAACAAGAAGTAGAAAGATAAGCAACCTTTTTTTTTTAATTTGTTGAATATCAAGGAAAATACATTTGTAGGTAGAGAAAACCATATTATTGCAGTAAATCAGATTATTTTGTACAAGGTGATGATAACCAAGATATGGTAATTTGCTTTAAAAATACTGTGGACATCATAGGCATATAATTTAATGAAATTTTATATGCCAAGAAACAAACCACAATAACTGTTACACTTTACATACAGAAAATGATACCCTTTCACAAGGATGTTCCCTTCCTCAGTTACTGAACCTCTAGATTTACTGTCGGTCTGAGTGACTCAGTTGGTTAGGCCTTTTGATCCCATTGGCCTAGACCGATGGCTTTTAAGTGTACTTAAAAGTGACAGCCCCATGTCAGTAGATTTACTAGCACATAAAAGAATTCCTGCAGGATGAAATTCTGGCACAACAGAGGTCTGACATGATCCTAGCAATTGACAAAAAAAAAATATATATATATATATATTTGTCTCTAAATTTATCTTCAGTAATATGATAATCTGTCAAAGTTGTAAATGCCCTGGTAAGAGATTCATGAGCAAAAGCAAAATAGTGCAATGTTAATGTGTAATAATAATAATTTATTATTAATCCTTTTTTTTCAGGATTTTGCAGGTAGTTCTTATACTAACAGCAGCAACCTGCTGGTTATTGTAAGTATTAATGCGCAACATTTAATTTAGCTATTAATAAAAATAAGCATTAGGCATGAGTACTTACCTATCTCTGATATTTTAACTCAAGTGGAAGGCAATTATATTTATAATCATAGAGAACCTGCAATTACATTTTAGCTAGATTCAGTTATATTTTAGCTGTAAATATTAATTTTTTTTCCATAAAATGTACTGATATCAGCCCAAGTTTTGGAGGGCAATGCATTGTCCTCTGCTCTGGAGATGCTCATAAACACTAAATGAAAGAATGTACCACTACATACATTTGATAACATTTCCATTAATGGAATATGCATGAACCAAACAAATCAGAATTAATATTGCCAAATAATGTAAAATAAAAGATTACCAGCTCAGTTTTAAATATTTTGGTAAGTGCACATGTCTTTGTGATATTTGAAAGAATGATAAATACAGTGCTTTTCATGTATGACTTGACTGGTCAGTCATTTTGTGTATATTTAGACTAGGTACATGTGCTAACCGACTGACCATCCAATTCATTTGTGAGATACACTATAGTTATTATACATATTTATCCTTAGGTAGTTTAAATACTTCATTACTTTTACTTTATCTGTCGTTTAATTACTAAAGTGGAGGAAGCATTGCATTTGGTATAAAATTCAGTATCAAGATTTCATCAGAAATTTATATTTTGAGATTGCATTAACACAAAACAACAGAACTTTTAGAGAGAGAGCAGCATAATACAGAGAAAGTATAAATTTTTTAATTGGGTGAAATACCATTTAAGGAGTCAGGGAAGATTCTCGAGAATATCCCCACCCCAAACAACCCTTTACCTGGAAAAATGTTGATTATTTTTATTTTTGCAAAACCGGCTATAAGATTTTGATTAAAATATTATATATTTGAGATACTACCAAGTCTAATAGAATGCTTTTATCATTCTATCAGAAGAATCACCTCTTATGTGAAAGCTGCAAATTATTTATAAGGGGCTCTTATGAATTGGTAAAAATAGAGAAAGTAATTTGACTGCTACACATAAATTTTTTGTTTGCTCTTCTTTTTAAAATCAAACACTGTGTAGATACTAAAGACAGAAAGTTTTTAGAGCATAGAGGCAACAGAATCAATGCAGCTGTACAAAATTGATTTCTTATTATGTAAAGTATGCCTTGTAGGCATCTTGCTTTTTATGAGATGAATGCTGCTTTACAATAATAATATGTAATAATAAAATTAGGTTAAAATTCAAAATAGAACGTGTAAGAAAAGTTACAAATATGGTGGCCAAAAACTACATGTGTAAGGAAAACAAACTGAAATATGATCAGTCCTGTATTTACCTCTGTTAACTGTTTGATTCAATCAATTTGGTAGTGAAGTAAAATTGATGACATGAGTTTTTACTAATCAAATTTCTCTATCTAAGCATGATATTTCTCAAGATTTTCATTACAATAGCATATGTTTTATAGATTAAAATATATTTATAAATAAACATGGAGTGCTAGGGGCAAAGATCACTTAGGTATTGATATTATAATGATAAATGAAAAACTAAATGCAAATTAAACAAACAAAGCTATACAGGCGACAAGACCATTATAAGACCATTATTTAGCAATTTCCAGATTTATAAACAACAGAAAAGAAACATTTATTAACGTTTTATAAGTCAGTGATGATTCTAACTTTAATGTATGGTTGTGAAACATGAACCATAAAGAAAAAAGAATGGGATAAACTTGATTAGCTCATATGTTATAGGTAGAAAGCAGGCCACTAATATATCATAATGAGGCAGTTTAATAACAAAAGCTATATCAACATTGGAAACCATATATGGAGTTAAATGTGGCACTCCTCAAGGCTCGGTACAAGGTCCCTTAATATTTAGCCTATATGACAATGATATCCCTATGTTAGACAACAACAGCAACATTATATTCTATACAGATGATACAACTGCAGTATGTTGGAGTACTACAAACGATTAGTTGAACAATACTATGACAAACAATCAATTCACTTCAACTAGGTGAATAAGTGCTATACATAATACTTCACAAACTTTGGTGTATAATAATATAGTTGGTACAAATAAAACAAATTCTTATAAATCATAATTGATCATAAACTAACATGGTTTGGAACACATCATTATACATTTGGCAAAATCAGCAAATGATTGTACAGTGCCTTCATTTTATGCCAAAGACACAACCACCTTATATGCGTATCAACTGAGACGGCAGTGACCTCAGTAGTACGCCACTGCACATAGCAGTGCAGGACGTGCCAAGGGTACATTTATCAGTTGTGAGCTGCCTCAGTCATTGCTTTGTCTTCATGTTGTAAAGTGTTTCGACAATACGTGTGTTAAAAATTAAAATAAGAGAGTTGGTGGTTGTTACACTACATCACTAAAAGGTTCTTACTTTGAACGTTACAATCCTACAAGCCACAAACATGCAATTTTAAATAGGATTACAAACAGGTTAGTACATATACGATTGGAGAAGAGGAATACCTGAAAGAATACCAACACATTATCCACATAGCCATCATGAATGGATACCAGAAAAAAACAATAGATAACAAGATAAAAAAGTTTGAAAGACAGAAATACATTCAACAAACAACTACTTTACTCAGACAACAAAAACCACAAGCATATAGAAAGTTCACTTACCACCCTTGGACACATCATAAATTTCAAAGGATTTTCAAGAAATACATCACCCTGTCTCCACAGAATAACCACAATATACAAAAACTACTATGCAACAGAACAAAAGATCCTATCCCCAACGATAAATCAGCTGGTATATATCAAATAGTTTGTAATGACTGTAACCTGGTATACATAAGAAGAACCAAAAGAAATCTTGATAAGACTTAAAGAGCATATGAGATGCATTTACCAAAAACAGATGGATAAATCAGCAGTAGCACATCATTTCTGGTTTTCAAACCATGAAATCACTCCAAATATAAAACTCTTAAAACCGATCAACAGCAGCAATGAATTGGACATCTGGGATAAAAATACATATCATCAAACACAGGAATCACCTAATGAATTTCAAACTGCCGCCACCCAGCAGCCTTTGGAGGTTCATCAACCCAGCACCAGAGAACACCACTAACCACACACATTCCCCAGACAATAACCGGCAAAATCAGTTGGAAATATGCTGACGATGGGAGCAAACTGTTCTCCTGAAATGTGTTCAAAGTAAGAACCTTTTAGTGATGTAGTATAACAACTTCCAACTCTCTTATTTTAATTATGACACATCACTGTTACTAGCTTCTCAATGTTCAAAATTAATTAATATATGTGTTGTATGTGATTTCCTTAGGAATGCTATTCTCTTTAGTCCAGAATTGTCTGCCAACAAAATCATGCTTGAACAGCGTATGTTTATGTACTATACATACGTGAAAACTGATCATGTAGACAGGTGTATAGACAATTTCAGCAGCAATTTCCTGGTTATCCAGTTCCGGGTAGAGATACTATGAGATGTTTAGTCAATCAGTTTACAACAATGGGATCACTAAACACTAAAAAATAAAGCTTATAGGAACAGTCGCCACACCAATAGATGAACTTACGGACAATATAAAAGCAGAAATTATGAACATTATGCAAGAAGAACTTATGCGCATGAATGGTAATTTCATTCGACGATAAAAATAAATTTAGAACAATGGGATTGCTAAATGCTAAAAAATAAGGTTTATAGGAACAGTCTCCACACCATAGATGAACTTAAGGACAATATAAAAGCAAACATTATGTGCATTATGCAAGAGGAACTTATGTGTGTGAATGTAATTGCATCCGACGATGTAAAGAACGTCTCCGCGCAAATGGACACCACATTCAACAACACTTATAACAAGATTAGCACTCATTACATATATGTTACTAACACTTGTGAGTAAGTAACGCAGGAGTTACAGAACAGAAAACTCTGCAGGTAGTAGACTGTGTGCGGAGCATGCTGTCACATGATCTGCGGCCTTAGTATAAAATGAAGGCACTGTGTGTACCTAGACATTTTACCAACCTTTTAGTAGAAAAGAAATTAAAAATGTTTTAACTATGGGATCATATTTCTGCATCTGCTACATAGGCTAGAAATTTGGGGATGTGCTGCAATAACCTGCAGGTATAGCCTACAGTTATTGCAGCTCATCTCCAGAGTTTTTAAACTTCAGAAAAATTTGATCAGAATAATGAATCTTTTAAATAATAGGGATTTGTGCAGGCGAGTTTTTACAGCATCATGTATGTACGAGGGCTGATCAACAAAGACTGAGACTGATTTTTTTTCACAGATGTTTATTACTCCAATTCAACGTTTACATGATCTTTTTCAAAGTAGTCCCCTCCTACTTCAATGCACTTTTTGTACCGTCTCTGCCAGTCCTTGAGCACGTGCTGCAAACCATTCTTTGTCAGGTCCTTGAGAATCGCCTCGCTTTTCTTGAGCACTGCTTCAGAGTTCTCAAATCAAATACCCCTAAGCTTTGTCTTTAGTGATGGGAATAAAAAAAAAAGTCACAGGGTGCAAGATCGGGGCTATAAGGTGGATGTGGTACACAGGTAATGTTGAATCGAACCAGAAACTGCATGACTTGATTTACGACATGAGGCCGTGCATTGTCATGATGAAGTCGCCACCCAGTCCGAGAAAGCTCTGGTCGTTTCTTTGCAATGTGCTTCCTCAGTGTAGCCAATACTGATGTGTAGTATGCTGCTGTAACAGTAGTGTGAGGGGGAACTGCATGCTGGTAAATCATTCCATTACAGTCAAAAAATGTGATCACCATCACTTTCCCTGCAGATGGAACAACTTTTGCCTTTTTTGGTGTTGGAGAACCTGGCGATTTCCACACTGTGCTGGCTTGTTTTCCTTCAGGATCATAATGATGCAGCCATGACTCATCACCAGTGATAATCAATTTAAAAAATGCATCCCCTCCATCAGCAAAGAGACGCAGCTGGTATGCGAAATGTACGTAGCATCTACAAAATAGAGCATTACTACCAACCTAGCAATATGAGAGTACTGCTGCCTACCAAAATTATACATAAAAACCCGCTCTTTTCAAATATTTATGTTACAGATACGAAACTATCACGGAAGCTACAGGAAAAAATCAGTCTGTCTTTGTTGATCAGCCCTCATATATAAAGTACCTAAACGTATTTTATGCTCTACAAAAAGAACATTTATGAAACAATATGTTCATATTAAATCACAAGACACAATGATGACAAGATTTTAGAAATAAGTATCTGGTACTAAGACCCTTATGCAATGGGAATGTTTTTGTATAATAAATTACAAACTTGGTGAAGCAATTTAGTGTGACATACTTTTAAATATAGGCGTAATATGTATTTAATAAATATGACCCTGTACAATTTGGGTGAATTGATTATGGAATGAGCTACATATTTGTAAATGCTGTGAATTGTAAATATTGTAAATTAAAAACAAATTTGAAAATGTTAGAAGGTGTATAACAGTGCTGACAATAAATGCTGGCCTGAGATTGCCAGTATAATCTCTCTATATTTTTTTAAAATCACATTAAAAGCCTATGATAATGTGTTATTATTACAATTATGGTTAGCTTTAAAACTGATAATTAGACTTATTTTGATAAGAGATATTCAAAATTTATACTAAATGCATAAGTGAAAGTAAAAATGGGAAAATATTTGTCAAGCGGATTTCATATTAAAAAAGGATTATGACAGAAATGCTGTGTATCTCCTACATTATATAAAATTTACACAAAAAAAGCTATGAGGATCATAATGAAAGTTTTGAGAATGGTTAACAATGCGTAGTGGTAAGCCAAAGCAGCTTTTCCTAACTTCATGTTGAAGTTCAGATAGCAGCATGTGTAAGTCTGGGTGCGCTCCAACAATGTGCATCGTCAGCACTGCATGTGTATGTATAGCAGGTTTTGCTACACTGTATGCTAGGATGGATCTCAAGTGAGAGCATTTCCATGCTATGATTTTCTATGTCTTTAAAGTTAGTTTAGGAAGAGAGAATCCTTGAAAGACTGCATTGTGCATTTGGGGATCTTTGCAGTCCACCATTTATCCATGGTATGCAGAGTTTAGAAGAGGAAGGGATTCCCTCGAAGATGAAGACTGAGCAGGACGCTGACTACAGCAACAATGGATGAAAATGTGGTGAAAGCAGAGCGCATGTTGCAGGAAGATCATCATTGCACATATGGTCAGATTCAAGAAGCTTTAAATATTGGTTCGGCAGCAGTGAAAACAATCCAGAAAGAAAAACTTGACATCAGGAAGCTCTGCAGTTGCTGGATACTCCACCACCTCACAAATGAGCAGAAATAAAGACATGTGCAATGGTGCCAGGAAATCCAAAAACATATTTAACATTGTAACAGGTGACAAAAAGCTGAATTTACCAGTATGATCAAGAAACTAAATGACAGCCATTGGTCTGGGTCTTCCCCGGTGAAGATCCCCAACAAAAGTGAAGCGAACGAGAAGTATTGGTAAGAAGATGATCTGTTCCTTCTTCTCAGCAAGTGGCCACATTGTGACAGTTCCGCTTGAGGGACAAAAGACTGTTACTGTCAGATAGTACACCACAAAATGTCTTCCACAAGTGTTCAATGAACTGAGAAAAAAGCATCTTAGACTGGTCTGCGTGGAATTTTGTTACACCATGACAATGCCTCTGCCCACACTGCACAAGAAACAACCCAATTTCTGCAGGAGTCAGATATTTGTCCAATCCTCCCTACAGTCCAGATCTGGCCCCATGCAACTTTTTCTATTCCCCAAAATGAAAGAAAAAATTTGAGGTCAACGATTTCAGTCACTTGAAGCTGTAGTAGCTGCTTACGAAGAATGTATTTGCACCCTCTCCAAAGAAGAATGGCATTCAGCACTTGAAAAATGGTTTGAAAGGATGAGACGGTGTATAGAATGCAATGGAGAATATTTTGAAAAGATGCAATGATCAGATGCAAATTTTTAATATTTTATTGTGTCCATTCTCAGAACCTTTGGGGCGACTCTCTGTATAGAAGGTTGCAAAATTAAGTGTAAAAATATGCAAATTCCATTAGATGACAACTGAACAAATTACTCCCTGCAATTTGCAGATGATCAGTTAATTCTGGCCCAAGTATATGAAGACATAGAATATCTTATAAGGAAATTGATTCAAGAATACAAAAATGGTGCCTAAAAGAAAATATGGATAAATCCAAATATATAGCCATTGTAGATGTACCAAATCGTGGTACTGGAAAGCGAAATGGGGACAATTAAATACACAGGGGAATATAAATACCTGGGAGTAAAGATTATGCAAGATAGGAAACAAGAAATGGAAATAAGATCAAAGATAAACTCAGGAAAGTATGCTATATCTACTTTGAATGGTATAGTATGTGATAAACAGGTCTCAAAAGAAACAACTCTAAGCTTTAAAACAATAGAAGTATTATTACCTATGGCCCCGATGTGTGGACCCTGAACTATCTGTTAAAATGAAAATTATTGGCAACAGAAATGGATTATTATTGGAGGAGATCTGCTAGGATATCTGGAAGAGAAAAAATTAGAAATGAGATTATAAAAGAAAATATGAATGTTCAAAATTCAATTTTAGATTTTATTCAAAGAAACAATTATAATGGTATGGGCATGCTAAAAGAATGGAAGATGAAAGATTACCCAAAAGAATAATGGAGAGGATGCCACCAGGAAGGAGGAGAAAAGAAAGACCGCATAACATATGGATTGAAGGAATTAGAGGAGCAATGGTAGATTGGGAAATTGAGGAAGACTTATGGTCCAACAGGCAAGAATGGAGAAAAGTTATAAGGTGTTAAAAAGTGTAGTTTTAGATGCTGCAAAAATGTTTGTACATTGTAAAACAGAAATATATATATTTTATAAAGGTTCTCAAGTTTTTCAACCCCTTAATTCTAACATTTTTATGATGCCTTCAATTGTATAAATATTCGGAAAAACTTATCCGTTTTTATACTTCCAATACAAAGTTAAGTTTTCTTTGGGGTACATAAAAGATAAAGCAGTTCTTAGTTTTTCACAGCATATCATCATTACCAATACACTAAACTTGAAAATAAATATTTAATTAATTGCCCCTAGAGATGTCTATTACAATTTTGTGATATGTTACAAATTCAAGCAGTTATTAGGGTTTTATTCAACCTGTTCTGTTTAAAACCTTTAAATAGCAAACCAACCCATTAATGCATTCATCTGAATGTTTCTCATTTTGTGTAAGCTTGATTAGTAGGTATATGCCATAGCATACAAGGAGTAATTTTTAAAAAATCTGATGTGTTACACTCACATGACTTTCTCTACTCTTGTACAAACTATTTTTACAATCTCTTATTCTCCATCTATTTCATATTAATCGAGATAAACAATTTTACCCCCACAGAATTAACAAGGCTCCCTCGCTACTTTGCAACTGTGCTGAAAAAAGCAGTACATCATCTTATGAGGGAATGCGCACTGTTTTCCAGAGAAAGACCTGCAATATTCGAAGTGTCCCAGTACATCAGGTGCTGAAATACCATATCAACACGATCAACCTTGCCAGCTTCCTGAAATTCATCTTCGACAAACTTAAAAACTGTTAATTGTTCAATTATGTATAAGCACATCTAAATTAACTGTAAATACCCCGTGGTATACCTTTAGGTAAAACACGGATTGTAACGATTAGTAAATAAAAAAATTTGATGTGTTACACTCATATGACTTTCTCTGCTCTTGTACAAACTTATACAAATTTTCTTGTAGATGCAAGGGGAAAATGGTAGGCTTTAAGCTATAGTCAAATGTTTTAAGCGCTGGTTGATACGTGGCGCATTCCATTCTCTTTGTATGTCCAGGAGAAAAAAAATGAATAACGAATTCCTAATTGAGAAAAATTATAAGTATTGGAAAATTCAAACAAATAACAAGCAATATCTCGAAAATGGTTCACTCAACAAAAAAAAATGTATATGACATAAATTGTGTATTTTAAAGCGATCTACATTTTTTGTGTAGTAAAATGTTGTCTATCTCTTATGGCTTACCAGTTATGCAAAAGTCGTTCACAATGAAGAATACTTTTGGAGACATTCCCAGAAAATTCAAGATATACATTTTATTTGTCATGAAAATATCTTAAACATATGACATTTTAATCAAAATCGTTAGAGCCATTTTTGATAATATTAAAATTTTCGAAAAATGTTCCATATATAGGGTAATCTGGGGTGGGGGGATTTTCTTGAAAACCTTCATGTCGGATCTCTGGAAGATACTGAACCTAAATACCAAGTTTGGTCTTTATCAGACTGTTTGTTTCTGAGTTATGCTGTTCACAGACACACACACAGACACACAGACAGACAGACAGACACACAGACACACACACGGACATGTTTCCAAAAATACTTTTTTTGGATTCAGGGGGTCTCAAAACATGTATTTCCGGTGAAATCTCGGTATCGAAATTTTGGGTGGAATACAATACTTCCCCTACTTACTATACGTAGTAGAGAAAGTAAAAATTATAAGAGCAGTGTTTAGATCAGAATAAAATCCTTGTAACAAGAAAATGTCTTCATTATGTTAATTTAAGTTAACAAAGAGTTAAGAAGAGGAAAAGAATAATACATTTAATGTCTTTACTTTTATTCTGAAAATAGTTATTATGCGAATTACACAAATGTTTTATAATCTATTCTTTTCAGTTGGTTATGCTGCTACATGGCCCAAATGAATCCTTTAATTGGCCCAAAATTATCAAGAAATACAATACTGCTAATGGCAAGACATTGGGTAAGTGTACAGGACTTATGCTGGGGAAAAGTTTTTTTGTCTTTAGTTATCCAGTGTTACATTCATCCAATAATCTCTAGCATATAAAGAAGGGATCTCTGTGATGAGGGAGGGGTTTCTACCCCTTCGCCTTAATGTGACACTGAAGTATAAAATGAATTAATACGGTACCCATTAATATCTATGTGTATGTGTGTGCGTGTGTGTGTGCGTGCATGCGTGCGTGTGTGTGTGTGTGTGTGTGTGTGTGTGCGCGCGCGCATGCATGCATGCATGCACGTGCAAGAGAGAGAGAGAATGCATTAAATAGCTTCATGCAACATTACCGACCTATTGGCAGTGAAATCCATTCATTACTTCTAAAAAGCTCATTTATTGGGTATACAAATTTAGAAATTTTGTGAAAACTCTTTTCAGCACTTAAGCTAAACACAAGCTGAGCAGAATGACTCTGTATTACTGTTGTCAAAGGTTTATTTTTTATATAATAAAGCTTTAGTTATTACACATAAGCTCATGATCTTATTATTTATATATTTTACTGCACATTATAATTACATACATATTATATAACATAAAGTTGGCAATTAATGGCATGAGTTGTGAAATTAAAACAGAATGATGGGAAAAGAATATCCAGATAGAGATGAAAGATACTAACAGTTGGAATTAGCTGGTCACTCTATTGTGAAAAGAATATTTCATGTTCACTATGCTTTTGTTTTGAAAGGGTTTATTAAAATTATTTGTTTATGTGTAACCAACAATACGTTATTTTTTACTGATACAGAGAACAATAAATATAAATAATTCTACTGTCTTGCAGCTAAACAACATAAGAACCATTACACTTAAATCCCCAAAAACCTGAGTATTAACTTTTGGCAACTCAATGTAAATAAAATAAATATTTAGTTTCTTAACAATGCTGTCAATTGCCATGATCATATCAGCACTGCCAATTTGCTGGAATTATGTCCCGCAGGAGTTTGTTTACTTGCTAGCAAATCTACTGACATGGAGCTGTAGCTTTTAAGCATACTTAAAAACCATTGGTCTGGGTGGATTTGAACCCGCGACCTTTGGAACAAAACACCAGAGCCAGCATTTCAATAATATCAATAACAGAATCCAGCACAGGAAGTTCATCCCAGAAGTGAAGGTATGATTACAACATGTAAGCATTACAGTTCCACCATTCTGGAAACCAGTTTCAAATATTTGGTTTGTACACCTTGAGGCTGAATTATGTAGAAGCAGCATAACACAAGACCAATCAAAATACAATATAGTGCTGAGTTCAATTCATGCTGAAATATTAATGTAAGTAGCTGAAATCCTTATAAAGCCAACAGATGCTAGTAAATATGATGCTAACAATGAATGCCTGATGTTTGTCTTCATAGATAGCAAAACTCAATGGATACAAAAACTATTAATACAATTGAGACTTGGCAACAATAAACCATTCAACTTCTATGCAAAATCAGAAATTCAGCTGATGGTAAAGTTAGAAAACACTTCTTGAAAACATTATGGTTGCAGTGTTTACCTCAGATATGCACAGCATATTATCAATCAGCAGTGACGACAAAATTGGCAACTATGGGAGTTTGAGAGCTGAAACAGCCTTCCTACCAAATAGTGTTGGTAAATGCAGTGAAATACAGTCAACATGATATAGAAGATTTAAAAATGCAGGTATTTGAACTATAATACAAGTAAATGAATTAAACAAACAACTTCGATCCCTCTCCCTTCAACAAAGATCATGGAACCAGTACAACACTAAGCACATGCTACTACCATTCAATTTGGTGGGTGTGCTTATAAGTGCATGAAACCAGGCAGTATGAGTTAGTACTTTAAGCTTAACAAAATAGTTTGGAAAACTAGAAGCCTGTCTTTCCATGGCGACAGACAGTCAGGGGCCCCAGCTGAGTCACCTGTATATAAGTAGAAAGGAATCAGTAGCGGCTTTCTAATATGTCAGTTATTCCAGCTTTGCCAAAAGATAAAATCAAATCAATGTAAGCAGAATTTTACTTTTGGCCACCAACAATACAGGAATTAAACTTGGACAGAAGTTATTAAAACCCAATCTTGACTTACACAGGGGATTCCAGTGAGCTTTCATAGTAGTAGCTCATGTAAGTAAGCCTATCATTTTTGCAGATTTTCTCTCACATTACAACCAGTTAGTTGACAGCAAGCACTGGTGTTTGGTCAATGGCACTACTTTCCTTGTCGCTAATGGCATAAAACATCAAAACATTGAAGCAGAACTCAGACTGTAGAGCAAGGAAACTCCTATCAATCAATTTGAAATGAGTTTCCTGAATTGCTGCGCCCCAATATAATGAGCAGAAAAATAAAATATCATGATGTACAAAACCAAAGAGAGATTAAAGGACCTCCTGTGTTTGCCAAACCAAGAAGACCCAATCCAAAAGTTGAAGCAGCATGACATGAATTCGGAATGTTACAACAGGATTTATGCAGATCTTCAAGCAAGAGGCAGCTGTCAGCCCTCTACATCTCACAAAAAAGAAGTCTGGTGACTGGAGACCATGTGGAGACTACAGGGCCCTAAATAATGTCACCATTCCTGACAGATATCTACTGCCCTTTCTTACTGTTTGCAGCCAGGTATTATCAGATTAGAAAATCTTATCCATTGGCCCGATTCGAAGGCACCAGCTATCCTTTCATCAGGCTGCTTTCACAAAACAGTAATTACAACCCTTTTTGGCTTGTATGAATTTCTGTACATGACGTTTAGACTGAGCACTGCAGTTCACACCAGATATTAATGAATTCAGTACTCATTGGATTATGTTTTGTTTTCTTTTATTTAGATGATTTACTAATTGCTTCACCCAACAAGGACACACATCTGTGCCATCATTGAACTGTCTTCAATAGGCTGAATCACCTTTTTCTGTGTGTAACCTTCGCCAAATGGACCTTTTGGGTTATCTAATAAATCCAGATGGTATGAAATTGCTTCCAACAAAGTATAAATCATAAAAGACTATACAGAATCACAATCAGTCATCTCCTTGTAATATTTTCCTGGTATGGTCAATTTCTAACCAGACTTATACCCAACTGTGCAAGGTTACAACCACCTTTAACCGCTATAGTAACAGGATAGAGGAACAATAGCAACAAGACACTAGAATAGACTGAAGAAAGAAGAAATGCATTTACTGCACTGAAAGAAGCTGCTGGCAATGCAACATTTTTGGCACATCACCAACCACAAACATACCTTTCCTTAGTTACTGACATCTCTGACAGTGCCATAACAGTGATGCTGCAACAAGAAATCAATGATGTAAATCAGCCATTAAATTTCTTCTCCAGGAGCCTCACCAAAGTTTCATTTAATACTTACACATGATCCTGAATTACAAGTCCTCTACAAGTCAATTAAATACTTGAAGTACTTATTGGAAGGACAGAGTGTCACTTTGTTCACAAATCATGAAGCCTTATATATGCATTCCAGCATGATTTAAATGAGGCACTTCCCCAATGAATCTAACAACTGCAGCATATCGCAGAGTTCACACAGATATCATGTAGCAGACACACTTTCCCATATAAATATCATTGCCTTCCAAATGCATTGTTGGTACACAGGAAGACACTCCTTCAAAATGGTATAACTGCAATGATATATTCTACAAAAAAAGAATTTATTGTGGCACATCACCATTTTGTGTTCACCCCTACTTACCTTCTGATTGCTGCAAGACTGCATTTTCATCATATCCAGGTATTTAGGCAACACAAAAAGATTCATCTGGCCAGATATAAAAAAATATAAAAAAAAGATTGTCAAGCTTGGACTCGAACATGTTGAA
Organism: Deroplatys truncata; assembly: GCA_030765065.1. Taxonomy (NCBI): domain Eukaryota; kingdom Metazoa; phylum Arthropoda; class Insecta; order Mantodea; family Mantidae; genus Deroplatys; species Deroplatys truncata. The sequence goes on from CM060978.1 coordinate 217,161,473, forward strand.
TGTCCGAAATGCAAGTTCCACAAACTTACTCACTCTACTCTAGCAGTGTTTCCTATACTAAAACAGTGATTTCAACATTAATGTGGACATTGTAGGTCCATTACCACCTTGCAGAGGACTCTGCTACCTGTTAACCATAGTAGACAGATACTCCTACTGCAGTAGCAGATACTCCACTAAAGCAACGCATTAGAAAACAAAACAGCAGAAACTGATTAAAGCCATAATCTCCTCTTGGCTCTCAAGATTTGGCATACCAGCAGTATTACAATAGATCAAGGCAGACAGTTTGAAAGCCAGCTCTTCAGGACCATAGTCAAATATTTTGGATCCTAGCATAATACTATGACAGCTTACCACTCAGGCTAATGACTAGGCAAACGTCAGCGTAAACCATTAAAAGCTGCATTAAAATGCCATCTGCTGTTCAGGTGAGTCTTTCTTTTGTCCTCATAGGGGCAAAAGTAAATAAGAGAAGATTTAGGATACTCCTCCATGAAATCGGCCTGACTCCACTGTCCAACTCCCAGGTGAATCTTTTTTAGTAATATACTTTATATCTAACATCACCCAACATGACTTTGCAAGACGTTTGCAGGAAACAATTTTTTCTTTAAAACCAATTCCAACTTTAAAACATGGATGCAGAAGAGTTTTTGTATCAAAGATGTTTTTGTACACCAAACTCTAAACTAGTCCTTTACAACCAACCATCTTATACTGGTCCTTTATTAGTCAACAATTGAAAATCACATACAGCTGAACCTCACAAGTTATTCACTTCTACATTCTTCACTGTTATATGCTTCATTTTTGGACACCAAACTTTGTCCATTAATTTTAGCTATATATGCATTTTCTCATTAATATGTCAAATTTTTCTAGTACCCATATGTGAAATATATTAATTCACTTATTTATATCTTATATTTATGTTATGTTAAAATATATAATGCATGGTTTCTGTATACTGTAGATTTCTGTTCCCTGATGTTGCAGCACAAAACAGTAGGCATGTTGGATGAGGCATCAATATTTTCGGAATGCCTTATTGCTGCACATGTGTTAACAGAGGCAAAGAAAATTTGATGACCTTTTAAAACCAGTATAAAGCACCAGTACTCTTAATTTCTTTTCTTTAGTTTAAATTATGAATAACAGTACTGGTATGCATGTAAGTACTCTAAATACTGCATTATGTGATTTGTTTAATTTTTTACTTTCTTATTTAAATAATGCATACATAGTTTGAGTAGTAATCTAATAAAACATTTTCAGTTCCATAAGAAAATTCATTTTTATATTTTGTTCATTTATACATTATTTTTGCTATCTCCTCTTGAAACCATATAAATGAATTTATACTGTATTTTTAATATTGAAATCAATGCAAAAGTTATAAAGATTGTCTGAAGCCAGCCTTCACTTAAGGACCCTTCAGTCAAGATCACAAATAATGCAGACAAACTCACTTCCTATGTCAGCAGCGTCTGAATGTCCTAGAATGGCTTGTTCAAGACAAATTTTATTCCTAAAAAATTATGGAATAGTGAATGTTTTTTAGGGGGGAATGTGTAGTGGAAATGAATATTTTATGCTACTGTTCTTTTGTTCTTAAAGAGTTTGTTAAACTAATTCCTCTATGTATAATGAACAATAGCTTGAATAACATAAGAACCAATGCAATCCTAAGTGTAATTCATTGAATGCTCATTTCTCCCTTTAAAATTTTAATATAACTAACCAAAAACATTGTAACTCGATTTAAAAAATCCATGTACCCAGAGATATTGAAAAAATCCCTTAGATCTACACACAAACTTGTATAGTTGGTAATGTGAACCTCTTCCACAGTATCTTATCAGACTAGTGATCCAAAGGATGTGAGTTCAAATCTTGATTGAGATCAGTTGCCTGGATAAGATTTTTTGTTTCTGACATATGCATTTTGTGAAAAGACATGCCAGATATTTCTCACCTTTTTTTAATACCTTGCTCATTAATCACCATCATTTTTTTCATTATCTCTGTAAACCTGAAATGTTATAAGAGATGCAAAAAAAAAAAAAAAAAAAAAATCAGAAGGAACAAAGAAAGAAAAGAAAATGATAGGTGCTTGTACTGAGTGGCCCAATGTACTATGAACCAGCTGTGCGATATTTTTCCACTGGTGTGTGGACATGTATTTCCTACTGCTGCTGTAATCAAGGTCACACTACTAATGCTGGCTATGGTCTGCTCTGCAGTATTGACTGTGATGCGGTGTAGTGCAGTTGATATGAGTTTTGTTATTGTGCCCTGTGTTTAGTCACAATGATGGCTCAATATATATGTTTACTATCGTGCAGCATGTATTTATGTATTATTTATATGTATTAATGCAGTCAGCTGTTCAAGAGTGATAAATAATCTCTTAAAGAGGTGTCAAAAATGTATTGACAATCACGGTGGCCAGTTTCAGCACCTCCTTTCATAACATTGTTAAGTAAAGCCTTTGAACATAATTAAGAAAATTGTATGGTTTCATCAGCACCACTCTATGATAGCCACTGGCAGCAATGTGCACTGTCATTACAAACCAGAAAAACACAGCACAGTCGGTTCACAGTTCATCCCTGTATGATCCACTGCCTTAGAGGCTTTATATTTATAGATCACAGGTCAGTAGGTGGAAGACATGGTGGAAACATACACCTCAGTAACTCTATCTCTCCAATAATCCACCTATCACTGGATAACATATTCTCTTACAAATAATATAAACTTTATATACTGATAAATATGCAGTGACTTAGGCAGCAAAGGAGTGGAAGTTTTCCATACTTTCAATGTTTTTTTGTTTTTTTGGGTTTTTTTTTTGTAGCTTTAGGAAAAAAAGAAAGAAAGAAAGGAAAAAAAAAAGATATTTAGGCTCAGAATGTCTTTGTAAACATATCAAGTACTATGAATAAGATGAACAAGAAATAAAGCTGATGGGCAGCAAAGTAAACTGAAAAGAGTAATTTTTATTGTTCATTGTACTTCAGGAATGTTTGTTCAGAATGAATGTCTGTTTAAAAACTAGACATTAATTTTCAGTAATCTTAGCAATTCATATATGATAATTAAAATATGGCATTTATAAACTTAAGTGCTCACATTTTATGGAAGTCTTAAAAATTGCAGTCCTTTCCCAATAATCACTGCCTACTAACAGCCTTGCTATAAGACCACATCTTCTCCTTCTCTCACATCTCAAAATATCTAAAAGTTTTATAATAAATTCTAAAATATTTCTAGAGAGTTATATTTCTGTTTCAGGGAAACCCCATCTCATAATAAATGGATTGAAGTAATTTACCAAGCAAAGGCTGAGATTATTAAAGTCATGTTGAGCTGGATTACACATACCTACTACCAAAGAAATTCAATCTTATGTGTATATATAAAGCATGAAAACTTTTTTCAGTATGTATAGCTAATGCATTAGCATATTTGTAATACTTGTGCAAGCATATCTGTAAATGAATAAAAACATCTGTTAATAAACTATTGATTTTGATTTTCTCTGTCCATAAATAGTACTGATGTGTAACCTAGAATTGTCACTTCATTAAGTGGGAAGAAAGAATGAAAAAATGAAGATAATGCAGTAATAAAGAAGAATAGAGTTTCCTGCATCTCCCTATATTTTATGGTTACAGAATTTTTATTTGGTATTGATTCGATTTTCAAAATATACCATCTGATATAAGGAACATTGAATAAATCTTAAATTTTCTTCAAATTAAGTTATTTATGCAACCAATATACTATACTTCTACCCTGAAACCACACATGCATGACACATACTTTACACAGCTTTACATACATGAATTTTATACTACTGTAATAAGAAGAATTTGATAATTTAAGACTGAGAATATATCTGTCTCATGCTTTATTACACTGTCTCATATTGTGCACTAAAATACTGATTTTTAATTTGCATCTTTATTTATAAATATTTTCAGAAAGGACTTCTTAAAGCTCTTGTAAATGTACATACAAGGTTGATCAACAAGTTTCTGGAATGGCTTCACAACAATTTTGCCATTAAGCTGTTTTTAATTCTTAACCAGACTGTGCACCTGATAACAATGAGAGTTCACATGACACTCTGTGAGCTTGCAGTGCAGAGGTAGAAGCTCTGAAATGAATGCGTGTTTTGCACCCGCTGCAATTTTTCTGTCTAACAAAAATGCTAGATTATGAAGAACAGAGAACAAAGATAAAATTTTGTGCTTCAAACTTGATAAAACTGCAACAGAAGCCTTTGAAATGTTAAGAACAATTTATGGGGAGGAAGTAATGGACAAAGCTCAAGCATTTCATTGGTTTTTGAAATTGAAAAGTGGTGTGATATCAGTTAAGAATGCAGATCATGCTGGGCAACCCTCTTCCAGCAAAGCTGATGAAAATATCAATCAGGTGAGGGAAATAGTATTAAATAATAGGCATATTACAGTAAGAAAAATTTCTGATTTATTAGGGTTCTCTTTTGGAAGCATTCAAAGAATTTTAAGTGACAATTTGGACAGGGGAAGAATTGCCATGAAGTTCATCCTACCTCCTTTAAAATGACCAAAACAAAAGCTGTGTGATTGCCTGCTGTGTTAAAGAACAGCTTCAAAATGATGCACAGTTTATGGATAAAGTTATTACTGGTGATGTAATATGGATTTATGGGTACGATCCAGAAACGAAGCAACAACCATCACAAGGGTTTCCCTGATTATATAAATAGCACTCTAAGATGACTCCAGTTCATTGGTATGTATCCTAGGGGGCCAAACTTGCTCTTAGGATTTGTATAAACACTTTTGATAGTTCATCAAAACCTCACTGATGCGACGGAAGTTGCTTGTTTACGTAATATGTTTTTGTATTTGTTAGCCCCACGTTGTGGAAGCCAATTTGCTAGAGAAATTGCTTTACGTAATGTTGTTTACATCAGCGTTGAAGCCATCTTGTGACGTCATTCCTTGTTTTGGTTTGTAGCTCCATCTGGCGTAGCAATTTGCATCAGTTTTTTAAATAATTCATTTTAAATGTCCTCCAGCTAGCTGTTTGGGTCGAACATGTATCTCTTACAGGTTGTGAATCGGAAAGGAGTCTTTTATCCAGAAATTATACTGATGAAGAAAATTTGTTTTATAATTTTTATTGCCGAACACGTTCACTAACACTTTTACATATTGATTTAGATACTCGCCAAACTGAAACTGTTTGTAATAACTTCTTACTTATCACTTTTAACTCGCGTACTTCAAATTTGTATATATTTAACTGTATAATATTTTAGATTCTCGTAATTCTGCTGCGCGTAACTTGACGAACTGAAGGACTGACTAGCGACGTGTAATGTATTAAGAATTTTGTTGAACTGTGCGACCGACGTGTAAAGTATTGAGAATTTTGTTGAACTGAGGGCGATCTACCACGGACTCGACTTTATATACTCCCACTCCTCGACATGCCTAAAGATTATAAATGAACTACTATTGGCTAATAAAACGCGCCAACATTAGCGTATATTTTAATATCCAATGAAAACCACGAATACATATTGTTTTTTTAGGGAAACATTCCAGAAGGTTCTACCGAAAACGCGCGAAACATTACGTAACTTCCTTGTTCCCAGTAATGATAAACAACTCATCCCCTCGCTGCATTATTGCGCTATTATTGACAGTTTCAGTAAAGCCGTATATTATTATTTACCAATAATAATTACAATTAATAAACATCTGAAATCAATGTCACATAAAAAATGCATATTCATATTACAATCATTATTTACATTTAGGTAATTTGTGATACAAATTACCGTATCACTGAAGCATAATGGACATTATTCCATTGCTTTCTGGAGATTTTTATGGTTGAAATGAGAACACTGCCCATTTTTATGCTTCATGTGTGATGACTTCCTTGGCGATTTCCCAGTCTGCCCTAAAGACTCTCTTCCCAGAGCTTCAGTTCCAGACTGTCTCATCCTCCCTCAGGTTCAAGTATAACACAGACCTATAAAATTAAATTTTTTTTCTGCAGCACAGGTTTAAATGGGTCTTTAAACCTAATTCTGGTGTGATGAATTCAAACCTGCTTTCCACTTTTTCGTATCGCATACCATATTTTTTTGGCATGTAATATCAGAGTTTATTTCTAGTTTATTTAAATACAATTTAAAATGTGTGAAATCATACAAACTAAGAAAAAATTTCATTTTTACAGATGTAACAGTTCACATTGAACTAGGAAATTTCAAACATACTAATGATTTTATTTTCTTCTTCACTTTGTTGAAAATGAACACTGAGTTGATTTGCATTTGTGGTCCTGATGAGGGTTGTCTCCAATTAAACACCAACAATAGTCGGCCATCATGGAGACTTCCCATCGATCCTGGTATCTTGTTTCCATCTCCTTTATGTCCTGGTGGAATCTCTCTCCCTGTGCACCCAAGTTGTCAGGAAAAATTAAGATGCAAATGCAGAAAATACTGTTGGACATCAGGAATTAATTTCGACAAATTATTGCCACTTTTACTGGTGGTTTCATATAAATCGAGAAACAGCTTCTCAGGTTCAAAGGTATTCATTATGCACATACAAACTGCCACTTGTTCTTACATTACATGATTCTCTCAATAGATGTATAAATGCTTGTTTAGTGTAAGTTTTTAATATCAGTCACTTTGTATAAGAGTTTAATGAGAGCTTGCTAAGAGCTGAAAATGTTAGTCTCTTGCATTTGCCTATAATCATGACAAACTTTAGGCCCATGAGTATGTATTGTACAGGGTTAGTTAAAAATCCCGCATCACCTAAATAATGAAGCATGAAACTTGCTTTAGGAAGATAGTCATGTACAGGAACTCAAAAATTATATTAACAACTTTTGCTCTTTCGGTATAACCAGAAGGGACTGCAACTTATTTTAAATGGAACATCCTAAATTTTTTTTTACAGATTTCAAGAGCATTCTTCAACAAGTACCCATAACAGATACTTGCAGTTCAGTGCTGCTAAATAAAAAAAAAAGAGAGAAAAGGAGGTTTAATGGAGTAAAATGCATTTTTTTTTCTTCTGTGATTTGACTGTCCTTTATTTGTATCCATGAATTTGTATATGTGATATTTATTTGACTGTCCTTTGTTTATATCCATGGAAGTATTAATACTGATTCATTTATGGGATTGAATCCGACATCTAATGCATTAAATAATATTCTGTCTGATGAGTGAAAAAGAAAGGATTCTAATTTTAATGATGGTTGACTATGGTGACAGGCAACAATCTCATCATGAGGTGACAAATTTACTTAATTATATGCATCCAGATCATGCTTCAATTCCACATAGAACAGTGACAAGGATTGTAAGAAAATTTACTGAAACCGGAAGTGTTGAGATTTGTGTATATGACTATCTCCATACATCAAGTTTCGTGTTAATCGACCACATGCTTCAAAAGTTATTTAGGTGGTGTGGGACTTTTAACTAACCTGTATATGACATATGCAAAGAATAATACTAGACACCTATAATGTTAAGTTAAACTTAATGTATTTTATAATAGAGGTTATACATATATCAGTGCCGGTTTCCATATTAATAAAAGCCAATAGTTGTAAAGCAATTGGAATAAAGATTAGTTGCAGCATTTATTATTGCAACAGCTTTTTATGAATCAGAGCAGGCCTATGTGTGTGAACAGTACCATATTGAACCATGCACATGAACCAAATCAATAAACAATTATTATGTAAGAATCAAACAAAAAATATCAAAACAGACACCCATAAAAGAAATGTCTTGACAAGGCATGCACCAAATTGTTTTGAACAGAAAACTTATGACAACACAGGATAAGCGTTTAGTTTCCAGAACTTCAATTAGCAGTTTAAGTCATAATGCACATCACAACACTAATAGTATATAACAATACTTGCAAGTAGCAAAAATGTTATATCCTGTGGTGATTGATGAAGGCTGAATTGTTTGATTCCCCACCACTCATTGTGACCTCCCTAAGATTGCATGCAACAATTTCTTATAATAAGAGAATTGCAAATAATGACAAACCATACTGTCTACCTGGTTATCCTGTATAATAGTAGCCTGTCTTCACTAGCAGTGCTTGGCCTAGGTAGTTATCAACCTGCAAACTGATATTATTATTATTATTATTATTATTATTATTATTATTATTATTATTATTATTATTATTATTATTATTATTATTATTATTATTATTATTATTATTTATTGTTGTTGTTTTTATATCCAAATACCATAGCAGTTTTACCTGTTTTTATCCATTGTGTGTGAGGAGTGAAATAAAAATAAAACTTCAAACACCTTGCACGATATCCTTAAACTTCTTAATTTTTAAGTACCATTTTCAGGGGAAAGAAAACTTTTACTGGAAAATGTTTTATTTTATTTATTTATGTATTTCACGCAGACCTTTTGAGATTATCATTTAGTTATAACAATAACAACATGCGTTTACTAGAAATTGGTTAGTAAATGTTGCAAACAAAACGTAAAGTAGGGTCTCTGACACATGACGGACCCTCAGAGGATTTTATTTCTGTAACTTTTAGAGAATGTTACTTTCACAGAGTCTCAAAATATAAATATTCAAAGTTCTGTCCGTATCTGCTAATTTTTACCTCCTCTACTACGTATATTAAGTAGGGGAAGTAGTGCATTCCACCCAAAAATTCGAATACCGAGATTTCGCTGGAAATGCATGTTTTGAGGCCCACTGAATCCGAATGAGGTGTGCTTGTGCGCGCGTGCGTGCGTGTGTGTATGTGTGAATACCTTAACTCAAAAACGAAAAGTCGGATAAATACCAAACTTGGCATTTAGGTTCAATATCTTCCAAAGATTCGACACAAACTTTATCAACACAATCCCCCCACCTCAGACTATCCTTTACATGGAATATTTTTCGAAATTTTTGATCTTCTAAAAAATGACAAACGATTTTGATTAAAATACCATACATTAAAGATACTTACATAGCAAATAAAATGTATATCTTGAATTTTCGGGGAATAGCTCGTGAAGTCCTCTTCCTTCGGAAGGAATTTTGTATAATCTTGTATAACTAGTAAACTTTAAGCGATAGAAGAAAACTACTACCTACATAAACATATAGATCTATTTAAAACACAATATATTTAAAATAAGCTTTTTTGTGGCATGAGTCGTTTCTGAGATAGCCCTTATTAAAGGTTCGAATTGTTGTTCTTCTTAAAGCATTATTTATAGACGCTATTGCCCCACCCCGAAGGTTGACGCTGCGTCTCAAAAATACGCTCAATAGCAACTCAAAAATACGCTCAACTGGTCGCCGTGACCCTAAACTCACGGGTGGGGGGAACCGTCGTCTACAGTTTCATTTTCGTTCGTGATATAAAGCGAAATAAAGCCCTACATATATGCCCTGAAAAGGGAAGGAGGAGCGAGGGTAAATCATATGGGCAATGATGTCCAAATTGTTTAAGTCCGATAAGAAGTTAGTCGTAGTCACCTGGTAAAGCGGTCATGCGAAAAACAGGTGTGCACATGTCCGCATGTGCATTGATCCGTGTTTTAATACCCGAAACGAAAAAGATAATATGGTGTCAATGCCACAATTAATAAAATACAAAAATAGTAGGAAAAGGCCCGGTTTGGTAATCGTGAAAGCAAGATAAGAAAGTCGTTAAGTGGTCCGCCGGCAGTCGTGTGTTGTTTCCTGCGTCGGGCACATCCCGTAAAGTATGCAATGTAATGTCAGATGGTGGTATTCGCAACTGTGTACATATTGTGTCCACCGTGGCGTCTCGTGCCACTGCGTCGACTCTTTCATTACCCGGGATCTCCACGTGACCGGGTAACCAGGTAAAACAAATTCGTACATTCGCCGGTAAACTATGTAGAAGGTTGCGAATGAGAATTTCATAAATTGGGACCCTGGACCATCGTACCGGATGTTGGAGAACAGTTAAAAGACTACGATAATCTGTAAATATAATACAGTTAGTTACCAGATGAAATTGCAAGTACATATTTTAGGGCTCTATAAAACGCAATGGTTTCCACCGAGTAAATGGATATGCGATCGTATAGTCTCCACGTAAAAGTTTCCGAAGTAGCTGCACTAGTTTGGAGCCGTCTGTAAAGATTAAGAGTGGGAGTCTCCTTTCAGTCTTACTTACGGTCATCCAGGTATGCGTTTCAGAGTTGCGTATAATTAATACTCTGGATATGAAATGTCGTTATGTCAATATGTACATTAGTGGAGAGGGCGTTGGCCACAAAGTCTAGCAAAAACGCAGGGTATACCGTAGTACGGAAAAAGTCGTAACGATGAAAAATCGCGAGACCGCGTAGGAGTGGAAAAGGTAATTGTGCAACCCCTCCGGGTCTGCCGCATAGTCTCTCATATAGGCGAGTAAGTTTGGGTAATAAAGAATTATGACAATGTGTCATTAGGTCAGCCAGAAAGCGTACACCGAGAGTAAACAATCGATTAATGATACGTCGGGAAGTATCGTTGTGACAAGCATTAGGCGGCTTACTTGAATATGAAAGATAATACCGTAAAGTTGGTAAAAGAATATGTCCAAAGCTCGGCTAGTTCCACGAGACAGCGGTGTCGCAAGAAGTTGGCCACATTCCAGCCTAGCGTGTATAAGTGGCGGTATGAATCGAATAAGGAGGGGGGGTGAATACCCCATTGTCAGGCATAGTCGGGAAGTTTTCCCCCGGCCACGCCCGGGGAGACGGTATAAGAGGTGCACGTATAACCTCCGCATAAGATACATGTCCGATAGCCATATGTTGGGCTTTGTATTGGGATACAGGCAGAATAGCAATGGTATTCGTAATCTGGGTTTCCAGATGATATGATGAGCATTTCTCTTTATCAGGGGCCAAGTTTTCTTGTTTACAATTAATACACCTTAGTCCATCTGTAAAACAACCAGGTTGCGCGTCTAAGTGATCCTGTCCGTATTTGAGACAAAGTTTCCTATTTTTACAGAATTTTGCCCTATGATGGCATTTTCCACAATTCGCAAACGAATTATATTGATCCACTTGAAAGCGTTGGTAGCAGAGATAGACATGCGTAGACAAATGTTGCGTACGAAAAGTAATTTTAAATGTTCGAGTAGGAGCATATTGGGTTTCCCGATTCAACTGTGCTCTGCGATTAAAGCGCATAATATGATGCACTGGTAATTGTCCAATCAAACTGAGATGTATTCGAATTTCATCAAGATCCACCCCGTACTAACCCCGACAAATAAATTATACGAAGGTAGGGTAAACCGCCCTGTTATTGGCACTTAAGCGTAGTTTATGAAAAATCCAAATTTCTTCCAGTTATTCACATTTAATTTTATACAAAAAATCTCAAACTTTTAGGAAGAGTGGACGAATATATGTTTGATAAAGTAAAGGTTTAAAACACATATTGGTAATTAGGAAAAAAAATTCATAACAAAATCCCAGTTATTAGCACAGTTAAAAATTGAGTAAAGTGTTTACATTAAAGATTATATTTTAACACATAGGCCGTCATGACTAACTGGAAGTCTTGTTATTACCAAACAATGTCAGAAACCTAATAATAATTATTAATTAGTTAATTAATTTCAATAAGAGGACTGATACTAGAGCTATGGAACGCTAACTAGGTTTATTACAACCATAATTGATATTTTAAAAACAGATTTCATCAATTTCACCATCAGTGTCGTCCTCAATAGGAAAACAATAATGACACAAGAAGAAATCTTAATCTGAATCATCTGGAATATGACACTGATGTTCCTTAGGGATGCACTGTTCATGGTACAATTTTTACAACTACTGCATTCCAAACCTTTCTTTTCAGATCCCACAGTACGAGTATATTTAAAAAACATTCCATGAATAAAGCCCCTCTGCTAGTAGAATGCTCGGAAATAGGAGTTGAAGTCGCCTGTTATAGCACGAAAATTTCAGAGAGACTTCTTTGCCACATTTGGGTTTTTGTTGCTTGTGTTTGTAGCAGTCCTTGTTTTACCCATTCCTGCTCTTGATTTATGTTGTTCTTCTTTCATTATCTTTTTCTTCTCTCTGTTAGCATTTTCCTTAAGTTTCTCATTTTACGTCATGGGCTTCTTTCCACTTCCCTGAAGTCAAAACAAATGGAACTATTTCGATATTTGCCTTTCCCTTCGTCTTTGGTGTTTTGGCCAAATGAGAATTTGGTGTAGGTTATTATCTTTAGTGGGTGTTATTAGTGCATTATCTCCAGAACTGAGGTCGCGGGTTCAAACCCGGCGGAGGGTGATGGATTGTTTCGGGCGTAAAAATCCTTAGCATGGCTTCCTTCGGAAGAAATGTACAGCCAGTGGTCCCGTGTCGTAGATTTACGGCACGTAAAAGAACCTCAAGCCTGATAGAGGCCTCTGAGCAAAATTATCGGTCTTTCACGCCCAATATAGAATGGGACTCTAAGGACCAGAGCAGTTAAAGAGCTTCCATAAATAAAACTCAATTTAATCTCCAGAACTAACTTCTTGATCCTTGTTATTTTCATCAAGTAGTGATGGTGCAATAGACAGAAGGCCAATGTTATCTTTAGAATCTTTGTCCTCATCTTCAGAACCATGCTGTGTATTATTTGCTTGTTCTTCAGCATTCAGTTCACTGTTTTGTTCTATTTGATTTGCATCCATATCTTAATAACGTTCATAGAGCCTGTAGAGGACAAAGAATTCATCCGCATGTTCTTTGGCTTCTACTATTTTCTTTATGTTTTAAATGTTTTCAATTCTTCTCTCTCCACAATTTTGCAGAAATCATCATATGGAAGTGATTTTAATTCTGAGCTTCTGGTTTTTGCATCAGTGCTTGGAAAATTAGCTCTTGGAACATTTTTGCCAATGCACTTTGAAAAATCCACTGCATCGGCATTCCATGTATACAAACCGGTTGCTCTAAATCCATTCTTAAGTGAGAATTTCAAGTCAATGTTCTGCACCATCGAGGATGGGTGCAAAATCCTCTTTTGTCACAACCTAATTAAGATTTTGTGCTCTCCATGCAAGTACAGCATCTTTCCACTTGCTCTTTACAGGTCTACTGGCTGGAGAATCTGTGTTGAATTTGGATAGAGAGCTATGAGGATGATCTTTAGTTCCTTGCACAACTCACTAAGATGATGCATAAGATGAGTTTTGTGACCTTCTACGAACAGAATAACTGAAAGTGGAATGATGTCTTGAACAAGATAAGAGTAAAATACATTTGCAATAATCTCAAAGAACATTTCCGATTTCATCCAGCCATTGTCGCTGTGATCAATACCCCAATTTTCAGGAATTTTGCAAATAATATTCTGTGGGATTCTATGAAGTGGGTAAGTAATCATGGGCAGACATACCTTGCCAGATGCTGAGAATGTGCACATCACAGTAAGAATTGCTTTTTCCTGACTATGCTCCACTTCATACATATTTTAGATCTGTGTGCCAAAACAAGGCTTTTCTTTGGACATAACATGAAGTTTGTTTCATCGCCATTGAAAACCCTTTCAGAATCTGACTGGACACCAAAAACATTTTCTTCTTTCAGGATATCTTCAACTGCCTTGAACCCTCCGCGAATATTTTCTTCACTTACGCAAGCGCTAGCAGCAGTAACACCTGGTGTCCTACAAGTTATTTCAGGGTGTTTGCGCAGGAAACCATGGTACCACTTATTTCCAGGCATATTTTCCTTAAATGGGTTAGGACGACTATTTTGTTTCATGAATACCTTAACACTCCTTTGGATGTCTTCGTTTCTTCTTGAGAACGCCTTCTGTGCACATTGAAAAATCCACCAACGAAATAAATAAATATGATAACTTTTGTAACTTCATATTGTCGTATGCCTCACTTAATAGTATTATTTAACTTCAGATGAGAGCTACTCGCTTATGAGAGGGATCGTTAATCAAACAAAGAACGTTAATTTAAGAGGCAATGACGAGGGACGCAGCTAAGTTATCTCTCTAAATAATTAATACACCAACACAATTTCTGGCTGAAGGGAGAGGAAAGGAACTCTATTATACCATAATTAAAAGTTAAAAGGCGTGGATTGCACACAATTTCTTGGATGAAGTTAGTTACATACCTTTGCCCATTGCCTGCCGACGAGGACATCGTGTGTTAGCAGTTGCCCGACTCTCTTACCCGAAGCCTACTCACAGAATGAAGCTACGCCAAGTTGGCGTCAGTAACGCCATATCCCCACCAATGACACACTGCTTCCCCTTAATCGCCCCTCTCACAGATAAACTGCCACGCTTCGGCGTCCAGAGAGCGTATTACCATTAATATAATCTGTGCACATGCCACATCTCCCCCTGGCCACCGAAGTCGACGTCCTCGTCGACATAAGGAAAATAAATATAATAAACATGAAAAGAACAAAACAAAATGACATACACATGTGTGATGAACCAAAATATAACAACAATATACATGTGTGGTAAGCACCCAGCCGACGACACAATATTGCTGGGCGATAACGAGATACGAGAGACGTAAGTGCTGTCGACTAGTATTGTTAATGCACTTATCTTTAGCATCCCGCACACGCACACACCACGCTGCCTCAGTTCACAGGCACACTACACTGCGCAAAATAGCGATGGTCTGCCGTAACTGTTTGTGGGTGAGTTTAGACAGTGCCCACAATGACGATTTGTCCTAGTGTAGAATTATCACCGCAGGTCTCTGGTGATGACAACAGGGTGGGCAGTCGCTGGCTTGGACTGCCCCCCGACATGGTGGCTCCTTATGCTACGGCAGTGTAGTGGCTGCCCGACAGCTTCCCTGTGGTGTTTCTTGACTTCTGGTGTGCCCCGGGGATGCTCTTGAATTTTCTCGCTCTCCGCCACAGCGAAATACTAAAACAAAACCACCACACTATAAACAGGGTGCTCCCACAAACAATCACACATAAAAGAATGGTATGTCATGTACAATTAAAGATTTTAAAGTTTGAAAAGTGTACACTAAAAATTCTTATGACATGGGGCAAAGAAAGAGAAAAAAAATTAGTACAAATTGGCATAAGAACGAAATTTTACAGAGTTGCCATCCAAAATTTAACTTACAATGCTTTACAATCCAAATAAAACAGTAAAACAGACTCAAAATACATGAACATGACAGAAATGAAACAACCTTATTTTGGGATCCCAATATTACATCTTAATAACCAGCTGGTATCACTAACAAAAGAAAGTAAGTGCACTTACAAGACAATCACACATGACAATGAAATGAACTCATTCACACTGACCATGGCCCAAATTACACACAACACTCACTTAACTATCTACTCAAACTAGTGTATGTATCACTACAAACTACATCCACAATACATCTCTAAACTACGCCACGTGACATGCTTTCAACTACTATTGTCCTACTCTTGTCACCAATACAACTTCTCGTCCACATCACTATCCTTCTCATCTCATTATTATCAACATCTTTCATAATCATCATCAGTAATAATGCAATCTCGATCATTACTTCAATCATCACCATCTTTCAATTTTCTCTTCAAAACAAAACATCTAACATAGGCATAACCTTCAAGAAATCACATTAACAATTCAGGAATGACACAAATAACATGACACTATACTGTTGCATCCACATCCTCCAAATGAAAATTAAGCTGGAAAACAGGTGGTATTAAAATTTGCTATCTAAGATGGTAATAAACTTGTTGCATAAACAGAGAAAAAAAATATTTTCATTACATTCACTTCCATCCATTTAATCTCTCGTGTGAATTCATCACACACGCTATACTGGGCACGTTACAGCAACACCAATAAGCAAAATCTCTGAAAACATACAATAACTGTCGGGTTACACTGTGGCACTTCCACCGAAGCTGACATCATCTCATCTCTTCTCATCTCTCCTCATCTCATTAACACCGTCGGGGTTACTCTTTGGCACTTCCACCGAGGCAAATCTCACATATATCACATAACCTCAAATACACACTATTCATGCAACAAGTTTTCTGCAAATAAAAATCACAGCATCATTATGAAACCCAAAGTCAAATCGAGTCAAATCAAATCATATCGTATCATATCAAATCAAATCGAATGCAACAAAACAACATCACATCATTACTCAAAACAAAATTGTCACATAACATTCCTGAAAATGAAAGCTCAATTAAGCACATAGTACACCTGAAACACATTCCTGCAGCATAATACAACAAACAAAACAAATGATTTGCAGTTCCCAAAACATAATTTAAAATTTAAGTTACACCCACAATAATAATACACTTTTAATTTAGCAGAGACATCCATAGCACATATTCCTGAAAAGCAAAGCTTAATTAAGCATCAGTCAGTGAAACAATAAATTTAGCATACCTGTGTGAGTCGTAAAACTGTTTCATTCGTCCAAAGTTTAGCACTCACAATGTTTACATACTTACAGGTTATTTTTCTTTCTTTTCTCTTACTCGTTTTACCACAAAATTCCCGTGCAATTTTCCAAAATCTGGTAACACACGTACAGCTGGTTCATCAACATCCACATCGTACTGGTCCATATTAGAAGCACATCAAACCTAATTAGGTGCAGATACTGGCAAGGCTGGTAGGCTCCTGAAACTTTTACTTACATGAGTAACTATGAAGCATTTTTCCCCTAAAAATATGCATTGCGTAATTAAATAAACCAAACTTGGTAACGGTGAAGCAAAATTATCAGCATTATTATTATCACTATTTTTCCGCGAGTGTACAACGCACAAAATTTTCAATATATATACGTGACCTCTTTCATTTTATTACTTTATTATTCTAAACAAATGCACCACACTTTTTATACACACGCAAATTTTAAACACGCGACACACGAATTTTGAACTAATTTGTTGTACTTTCGAGTCGTTAATACTTTCAATATGACGCAATCTAGAATGCAATGTTACGTAAATCAGCTCACACACGCAAACACATTATCAACGACACAAATATCACCCAATTTTCACAATTCACTTTTCGCAATTTACGAAAATAGATACGTCAAAAGGACCAGCACGAAGAACTTAACACAGTGATATAATTTAAAGGAAATGAAGCCAAAACAAGGGGAAAATGGAGTCAGAAGTTTTAGCGTCACGCCGGCAGACAATGGGAAAAATGCAAAAATGAACTCAAAATTAAAATTTAGAAACCAAACTTTCAGATATGATAGAAACAAAATTTAGAGGAAGAGAATCACAAATTAAAGCATAAAAATCCTTACCCTTAAGCCAGAAACAAATTTAGATTTTTCGCGACCACGTGGAGGGCTAGAAACCGTTACATTTGGAGGGAAAAAAAATTTTGCACTTAAAAATCTCACAACAATTTAAATTCTACCCGGCGACTCACGCCAATTTGTCGTATGCCTCACTTAATAGTATTATTTAACTTCAGAGGAGAGCTACTCGCTTATGAGAGGGATCGTTAATCAAACAAAAAACGTTAATTTAAGAGGCAACGACGAGGGACGCAGCTAAGTTATCTCTCTAAATAATTAATACACCAACACAATTTCTGGCTGAAGGGAGAGGAAAGGAACTCTATTATACCATAATTAAAAGTTAAAAGGCGTGGATGGCACACAATTTCTTGGATGAAGTTAGTTACATACCTTTGCCCATTGCCTGCCGACGAGGACATCGTGTGTTAGCAGTTGCCCGACTCTCTTACCCGAAGCCTACTCACAGAATGAAGCTACGCCAAGTTGGCGTCAGTAACGCCATATCCCCACCAATGACACACTGCTTCCCCTTAATCGCCCCTCTCACAGATAAACTGCCACGCTTCGGCGTCCAGAGATTACCATTAATATAATCTGTGCACATGCCACAATATCATGCTATGAAGCTTTAATGTAATAAACATGCACTAAAATAATTAATTAAAAATAAAATCAAGATAAATATTGAATTCAAAAGAATTTATAGAATATAGAAACAAATTAATTATTGCAAAATAATTTTTAGACTCATTATTTATATAAAAAAGAATCTTTAATGTTTAATAAAAATGTTTAAATGTAATTCCAGGAAGGGTAAATTATACTGAATTCAGTTTCACAAAATTATATTTTAGCTTTAGTAATTGTTTTTAATCTTAGCTTTTGCTACAAACCAAACTAAAATGGCTTTCTCTTTTTCACTCATTATCGGAGCAGGTCCATGTGCGGTTTTGGAAAACTTACAACTACAACGGAATTGTAAGGTTGACCTCGGCACACCATGCAGTTTTGCTACAGTCTTACGGTTGGTTCACAACCAACGAGAACGAGAAAGTTGAAATACATGTATTCAAACGGGAGCGTTCACAATCGACGGGAAGCCTTCCCGGTCCCCGGGAACGAGAAAGAAGGTTTGCCCAACTTTTAACTTTCTCGTTCTCGGGTACGGCAATTTAGATCCATATTGTGCATATTACTCTCTTCACTCTAGGGATTATTCTAGGCGGCCGTGACATGAAACAGCCGCTAGTGCTCTCTATAGTTGTAAGCTGGAAACATGAAACTGGAAGAAATTAGTAGTGAATGTGCTTCCTAACCTCATCCCGACATCTGCAAATCCAATGAGTGTTGGTTCCTCTGGTGAAAGGGTCATTTGTAGTTTGTTCATATGCAACTCAAAACTGGCTATTATCTCAATAAACAATGGCAAAAGCTACAATGAACAGCAAAAAACCGGTGGAAGTTAAAAAAGAACAATGAACAACTTTAATGTATGCCATTAAATAAAGGAATGAAAGCTTGGCACAACCAGAGGATCGGAAATGTAATGGATATGCATTTAGATAATGTTTCCTCTATCGAATTTTGAGTTGGCTAACCCGCGTTATGTTGACTAAATTGGAAGTGAGAAAAATATCATTGGTCAGTTAAAAACAAATTAAATACCGATGCGTAAAATCGACTTTCACTTTGTGATCAATATGAATATCGATATGCAATCCCGTTCTGGTTATCGCATGTTGTGAACCAATATCTTGTATGGTGTATTGCTTCCCGTTCTCGTTTCCGTTCTAGTTACCGTTCTCGGGTGGTTGTGAACCAGCCTTCAAATGCCATGCCTTTTCTGATTGCATCAACAGCAGCATCAAGATCTTTATTATATTTGTGTGACTGATGAGGGCCCATATTAGATGAAACTCGTGTCTAGTAACAAATTTAACAATGCATCAGAAATGTACTTGGAAATTTATTATTGTTGCCAATAATTGGCACATGTTTACCAATAATTGGCACCAGCGCCAATAATTGGTTTCGCTTGTTTCCCCAATGTTTCAAATAGTTGAATATAAGAATTTTAGGCACAATTTAAGGCTTATTCAAAACATATTAAGTTAATGCTTGATTTTCCAGTTATTGGCAAATTCTGCCCATAATTGGAATATACATAATTTGATTCTAATAATTCGCACACCTCAAACAATGCTTACATTGAGGTTAGGAACGCCATATTTCACTAAACCACTCCACGAGGCATGCTGATAGCCAGCATTTATATTCAGTTACGGCTATGTTGAATTAAGTTG
Source organism: Deroplatys truncata (assembly GCA_030765065.1). Taxonomy (NCBI): domain Eukaryota; kingdom Metazoa; phylum Arthropoda; class Insecta; order Mantodea; family Mantidae; genus Deroplatys; species Deroplatys truncata. The sequence goes on from CM060978.1 coordinate 217,181,143, forward strand.
GTCTTCATTGAAAACGCGTATAAAAGCAAAAGGAAAGGAAATAAATTACCTTAAGAGTTAATTTAGAAGTAGATGTGATCTGGTCAATAGCTGGTGCCTACCTGTCCGCCCCTTTTAGGCGTTTTACTTTTATAGGAAAATTGCTATATGAACACAACAAACGTAGCCATCTTCCCGCTAATACACATGCGCAATGGGTCGCCAACCTAAATAAGAAGTGAAATCCACGAAATAAGCGATGTGTTGTCACTATTCTTCTTCTTCTTCATCACTTTGTATTGATTTTTGGAAGGAATTTCTGCCCACGTGAGTCAGTCGAGTTTTAGACACGCAAATATCTCGGCTACGCCATGTCGTCGCTTCGCAGTTGCGGCCTTTACTCCTCTCCTAAAAACACATCCATCGCTACGCTTTGAGGGCCCTCAATCCCTCGGCTACGCCTTGAGGCTGAGTATCTTACCGGCTTTGGCGGCATTAGTTATTAATATGTTGCCAGCATTGTGTTAAAGCTAGAGGATGACATAGAGTGACATCTGTGGGACATATCAGGCATCACTTCCATTGCTGTTAAAGACCAACTTAAAGCAGCATGCAGTCAGTTTTAGATAATGTATATACTTGACAAACAATAATATAGTGAAACTGTATCCTTGACTTACCTCTAAGTAAAAGCGCAACAATTCAACAACACGCACACCACTTTACAATCTGGGAGATAGTCATGAAACAAATGCTGATTTATTGCGGGAATCAATCAACACTCTCTAAGAAGAAACTTGAGCCGCAAAATAGGCATCGAACAGTGTTGCCAACTTCGTAAATGCTTAATATCCACATCTTAGTAAAATAGTGCCAATAACTGGAGGGTGCCAATAACAGGGCTCTCTACCCCATATAGGAGTATGTATCGTGTACCGTATCAATATCAGAGTCGAGAAAATCATTCGCGTTTTGTTCCGAAGCAAAGTGCACCTCTAGTTAGTTAAACCCCGAATTATTGCTATGAGTGACCCCTCTTGTATGTAAAAATAGCCATTTGCCCAGTTTCAATGGCTGGAATTCTCGTACATTTTTACTTTTACTACGTACAATCACAAAATGTGGACCAGCGTCCGCATTCGTATATCGTAATGACGGTTGTTGTACCGAAGCATGGGGCTATCAGTTCCCCAGTTGACTGCTGCACAGACAAAGCCTCCTTGGGCGACTGTAATTGGTCAGTACATGCTTCTTGAATGTGGTTGTGTACTAGTGATTGCCTCCGTTTCAATACCAACTGTCGGAGTTTCACATATGGGTTGGGTTCCACCCCATATTGTACCTATGAGCTCCCGCGGAAGCTTCGCCCCATCTCGGAACTCAGGAAAACTGAGTTTATAGAACTTGTGAGAGTGAATAAACCAAAGTATCCAAATTATACAGTATGCTGGGTTCCCGCAAAACGTGGTTTTAATACACTTGAGTTTCTCGCTTGTGATTTTAACCTAATCGAGTTAATTTGGGATGAAATAGAAGGTTGTGTTGTAAACAAGGTTTCTCTAGTCATAAATACTAACGCTGACAGAAGACGTACTAACAACAATAAAAGCTGAAAACTGGAACAAAATTAGATTGAGTTTTATTTATGAACGCTCTTTAAGTGCTGTGGTCCTTAACGTCCCATTCTATATTGGGCGTCAAATACCGGTAATTTTGGTTAGGGCGGCATGCACAAACATAGATTAAGCTCTACTTTTCCAGTAAACTACTATTCAAGTCAACACTGGGCGACTTCCACACGAGTGTAAACTACTTCCGAAGTATTTTACTCGTTTCAGATACTCCCAGATTAAATTATCGCAGAAGTAAATGTCGGAGAGTACTGTCATGTAGTATGTTACTATACGCAATTAAGTAGAACACAAATATTGGATAGAGTTTTCTCTTGCGACCTGGACGGAGTAACTGACCTGTCGATTCGACTAGAATACCGTATCGTATTTGGAGGAAGATATTTTGACGTGTTCGTGTACTATTAGATTACAATGATGATATCGCTGAAGAAAACGGCGATTACTTAGGTTGCGTTGATGACCTCGACGAAGAAAACGGGAATGCTATAATGCTATGCGAAAACTATGTGATACTTATACAGAGGGAGAGGGGGGGTTCAACGAACACTTCGGTATTAGGAAAGAATCTTTTAAATGCCTTTTTAACCTGCTTGGAGAGCATTTACAATAAAACTCAGACGGGAATTCAGCCCTATAACCCAAACTGTAATTATTGTTATGCGCCCTACAAGTGTTTCGTACTGGTATATTTTTGATACTTAAGCCGGCATTACGATAAATGTAACGTAACGTGACAGTTTGACACTGTATTAAGGATTGACTTAACGCGACGTAACTTAAGGGTTTGGCAATGTCAAACGTTTCCTTCCCGTTACGTCAAGCTTAATGTCCATGATAATTAGAACTAATCGGCGTGAAGCACTAGCTTAAAGTAATGAAAGAACTATCAATCAAGTGTCATTCCTATTACGTTAAGTGCATGCCAATTAGACCTTTACTTTACATTACAGCATTTCTTAATCTCATATCACGTTAAATAAAGTTCATCGTAACCCTAACATTACAGGCGATCTTATAAATAAACGTTCACCATGCGTCTGCTGGTCATGTATTTTACCCGTTGTTAGAACACTTTTGAGGTTAAGAGGAAGGTACATATCTACATATATAAATATGCATGAGTGCTCATAAAATAAAGACAACGCTTCTACAATTTTACAGATTTCCCACACATTGTGGGTGGAATAGACTGCACGCATGTTACCATATTGTGCCCATCCGTGAATATTGTGAAATTTTCCGAAATCGTAAGTGGTATTTCTCTATCAACACGAAAGTGACTGCGATGCAAAATGAAGATTAGAAACATTGTTTCCAGAACTTTAAGCTGCTCTTCGGGACCATAGTAGTTAAAGAGCATCCATAAAAAAACCTCTCCGTGAACCGAGGTCACCCTTTTGATTTGCGCAGTTTGTAGTTCCCGTTGGCACAAAATGTTTTTTAATTGTGAAATTTTGCAATACATGCACACTTTATTAGTCTTGGATCTGGCGAAATGCTTAAAGCTTTCACAGAATCATGTAAAGCATGTAACGGAAATTATTATTATTATTATTATTATTATTATTATTATTATTATTATTATTATAATAAATACATGAGACGTGAACACGTAAATTTTGTGAGATCACAAAGACAATTTGGAAGGAGCCAAAGGTCAACAAAGCATTACCGTACAACACCTCAACGCACTAAATGGACTAATGATGATGACTACCACGAAGTACCTAATGCAAATGAAAGACACTACGACACGCATAGAAACAGCAATAACCAGTAAAGCAACTCTGGTATACACAACAATTTTCAACAAAGCTCACATGAAGGTACTGAAATTTATCACCTGTTCGCCAGGGACAACCTGTACAAGCCCGAACGAACCAGGTAAACTAGATAGTGAACGCTATGTTTCGGTAGGTACGGCAGCCGTTCCCTCAAAAGGTTCTATAACGAACATAGGATATTATGCGAAACCTACTAACATGAAATGTAATAAATTTAGAACCATTAGAAGCCAGAAATGAACTCAAAATGAAACACAAATCATAAATGGTATAGTCGCATACAAAGATGCCATGCTTACTGTAGATATGGGATCAACCTCTATGATTTGCAGTCAACAACTATTCGACCAACTTTGCGCCGAAGGACTTAAGCTAATGTCCATACCATGTACCAATGTGTTATGCTATCTTGCCATCAGCAAAACGCCCAAGCAATTAAACAACAGGTAATGTTACCAGTAAATATTGAAGGAAAGGCCTTCAAAATTGTGTCTTGTAGTAAAAAATCTAGCTGTAGGCTGTCTTTTAGGTTGTGATATTATGGAAGAATATGCTGCTGTAATAGATTTGAAAAATAAACAATTACCTTTAGGGAAGATGAAAGTAAATTCGCAGCGCCGTTTATTAAAAAGTTACTGCAAGATATAGAATATACGCAAGAGGAGACAAGAATAGATGATATGGAAGTATTTGTTAGATTAAACCAAGTACATAAAGTAAATGGGCAACCCTTGGAAGTATGAGGCAAGACAGAAGTAAACAATGTGGTACCCAAGGTCGACAACCTGCAAGTGATGATTACAGCTGACAATAATGCACAAGAGTGAGAGAAGACATGGTGCGATAAAAGAGATGCGGCTATCCGAGAAAAATGCCACAAAGCTTACAATCTGAGTAATCTACAACAAGAGTCATTACAGCAGCTATTGACAAACAACAAATAAGTGTTTAGCGAAGTTCCAGGCAGGTGCAATGTTTACCAACAGAATTTCAGGTCCACAATATACAACCTGAGAAATATTTTTTTTATTAGCTCCACGTATCGACGCCAATTTGAAGTAGGTAATTTGTTATAGGAGTTGTATTATATTTCAGCTGTTGGGGATCCGAACTTATAGTAGTACTTGCAACCACACGTATAGTAAACAGTTTCCGGTAGCCTTCGCCCCAAATCTATTTTTACCGTTTCTTTAAGTATTATATTTATGTTTGCCTCGACTGCGTCAGTATTATTGTTTTACAGACATGGATGTCTTGGCAGGGCGTGATGCGACAAGAATGTAGGCTTACACAGATTTTAAGTTTTAATTCACTCATTTTTATTAAACCTTGACACAAATTAAATAGCACTTCACTGATATGGAGAGCTATGAGATTCTTTTATTTAATACTTGCACTTTTTAGCAAGTAACTATTTTCGTCTCACACGAATACGTAATTAATTTCTCGAGGACACATCTCGCGTCTGGTTATGAACACTGTCTAGAAGCAAAACGTCTGGTCATGAGCACTGTTTGGAGGCAACTGAATTGATTTCAACAGTCTAAACTTGTAAATTTCTGTATTTCAAGTCTCTGATTGGCTAATCCTACTCCAATAGAACACCTTCATTTAACTACAGCTTTTTCTGGTTGTTGATTGGCTATTTTAAAACTGTCTCAAAAGTTTCATTATTGTTACTCCAAGAATCACAAGTAATGTATAAACTTTCAAACTCATTATTTCACCTCAAGGTTACCTCATTGTTAGCAACTTTTAACTTATTATTCTCATAGCTCCTACATTATTAAATTACGTAATATATTCACATAACATTATTGAACATGTTTACAATAATATAAGCATATGCAATGACTGTTACATACATTTTACAAATTATTACATACACATATTGCTTCAAGGCGGGCTGTTATTAAATTTACATATTGTATAATTTGACTGAAATAATTTTAGTGTTAAAAATACTGCCTCAAATTGCCCCCTTTTAGAAATATTTAAAAATTGTTCTCTTTCTTTTTGTTCTTTTAAATTCTTAAACATTTTCTGAAAGTCTTCTGCAAGAAAGAAACATAACCTTTTTATTACTGCACTTCCTATTTTTCACTGCCACTTTTATTTAACACTCATTGGTTTTTCACTACACTCATATATAGCAGAATACTTCATATTTATTTTGTTCTGCTACATATTAGACAATTTTAAGGTCAACGATCTGGTGTTCAGCAGCTTCTAATGAAAAATCAGAGATTTTAGTGGACACCTGAACATCAGCCCTGATTTGAAAAGATCAAAGATCTATTGGGAAAATCTATTCTCTTAGAAAGACCATTAAATAATACACCATTTGAAAACTATGTAGACGCATGTATGGTAGCTTACTCAGGAGTATTTAGACAGAGGGATGGAGATAAAAATCTACCACTTCCAGAGAATTTTTACAAGTAGAGAAAAATGCAACAGTCACAACGTTAGAATGAGGTGCACTTTATCCGCACTAATGAAATTCAAGATGTACATCTACCAGCAGAAAATAACAGTGCACTCCGATCACATAAGTTTAACCTTTATAAATAAATGCAAATTCTTATCTGGAAAATTAATGCGCTATATCACCGAGATATCCACATTCGACCTTGAAATAATTCACATTCCTGGAAGAGAGAATACATTTAGCGACCTTCTTTCACGCATTGTGCATAACACAGACATTCCAGAAAACACATTGAGACCTAAGAACAAAGTCAGAATCTTAAAAATTGAAGTAAAAATCTCACAGGATTTAAAGAAAAAATTTAATAATATAGCAAACCTACAAGATTCGAAATCTAAGCTGCTGGATTTCAAAAGAAAAACACCAACAATTGAGGATGCAGAGAATACTGCCGTAGCACTAAATAATAATGTCTTATACAAGCGACACGATAAGGATGTGCCTACCTGGAAGGCTGATGTATCAAAGCCAATGCAGAGTGAAATCATAGACGGCGTGCACACAGCTCTTATACACGCTGGTACTGATCGAAACCCCGCCGTAATTGAGGAAAATTTATATATACCCAAGCTACGAGAAAAAGTACGTAAGTTCACCACAAGCTGTGAGACATGACAAAACACGAAGCAGATTAATGTGTCTTACAAGTACGAAACACATGCAGTACTTCACGAGAAATTTAACTTTTTAGTGAGTGTGGACATCAAGGGACAAAATTTGGTTACCAATACCTGCTGGTAATACTTGATGTATTCAGTAAGTACGTGCGACTATTCACACTTCGCCGAGCCACAAGTACTGATTGTTTAAACAAATTACTAAAGGTATACGCTCAGGAAGAAGGTAAACCTCAAGTAGTCTTAAGTGATAATGCAACGGCCTTCACTGGTAATAAAATTCATTACTGCAATAACAGACACTTATATTAAACAGTACTTTATTTCAAAATACCACGCTCAAGCCAATCCCGTAGAGAGGCAAATTAAAGAAGTATTGAATTTTCTTAGGATCCTGTGCTACCAGAAACACCGCAGCTGGTACGGACAGGTACAAGGTACAAATTACCATTAATTACATGAAGGGTAATTTAACAGGATATAATTCCATAGAACTACAAAGAGGGCGGCTGCTTAGACAGAACCTAAGCGGAGACATACTGACTCCAATACCAGTTGACGAAAATAAATTTAATACCATAACCGAAGACACATATACAAAAAGGCATTGGAATGAATGCAATCGAAGGCAGAGAAGAGAAATAATAAGCACAATGAAAAGAAACACAGCCAGAGATGGAATATACTTATAGGTGATCTCGTGCTGCTAAAAAAATCACCAGCTTTCCAATAAAGCAAATAAGATGACGCACGAGCTATGTTTTAGAATACAGCATGATTTATGAAGAACTGACACACTTATTTCTTTAATTGTTTCAAAACGAGTTATGGTGGCGACAACTTATTATACCTGAAATGCAGAGGAATTTTGGGCGATTGTTTACCTCTGTAGAAAATGTTGAAAATCTCCTCCATCCTGCATAAGGCACAACTCAATGTCTTTCCATGTTATTTGCCACTCATTGGAGGACTCTGTTGTCAATACCTTGAATCTCCTGTGTAATGTCGTGCTTCAGATCGTCCAGTGTCTGGAGATATGTGACATAAACCCTGACTTTTAAGTAACCCCATAGAAAGAAGTCCGGCGATGTCAAATCCGGAGACCTCGTGGCCACAAGTTCTTGGAAATTATCCGGTCGTCAAAGAAACTTGCAATTAGTGCCATGGATTCATTTGATGTATGGCATGTAACGCCGTCCTGCTGAAAACATCCATTACTCAGCCCAACATCGTCTAGTTGCTCAGGAAATTCCATGAAAATCCGTCGGTACTTTGCAGTATTCTCATCGTATTAAAAAAATGGTCTCTGTGCGGATATTGCGCACCAAACTCCGATTTTACCTGAGTGCATAGGTGCTTCATGAATAACACGTGGATTTTCGCTGATCCAATAGCGTGAGTTATTTGAGTTCACATAGCCGGATAAACGGAACCATGCTTCATATGTGAACAATGTGATGGACAGTATGGTAGGATTTTGCGCAATGAAAGCCTGAAACCAAAGACAATAATTCAGTCGTCTACACTTATCTTTTTCCTGTAACGGATGGACAACCGTAATCATATATGGCTTTAGGCCTGCACTTTTCACAGCTCTCTGACACATTGAGTAGCTTACCCTGTCTCGTGCGACAAAAGTCTTAATGACTTTTTGAGTGACTGATCCAGTCGTGCTCTTACGTCAACAACGTGAGAAACTTAGATGAATTAGTTTTGCCTTTTTCACTCGTCAGAGATCCAGTTGTTTCCAATTTGTTTACCAGTCCCAGTATTGTGTTTCTTTGGGGAGGATTCCGAACACCAAATTCTCTCCGGTATGCTCTTTGAGTAGGTAATTTAATTCATAATCCAGTATTGCTTTACAGGAAGAGTTGTTCATTTAATGTGTATTCCATTTTCACGTTGACTAGAACAAAACCTCCAAAAACAGTTGCCGACAATAAAACTAACAATTACGAATAAAACATGAACATCTACGCATCCAGTGACAGGCAATCGAAACTCCAGAACATTACGCTTAAATTGGTGCTAAAATTTAGGCACTGAGTGAATTTCGAACAGAATAATTAAAGAAAGAAGTGTATCAGTTCTTCATAAATCACCCTTAATAAGGGACCTTATGAACTGTCGAAAATACTTAGCACAAAAACCTACGAATTATTTGATATGAATTCAAGAAAAATACTAGGAAACTATCGCATAGGCCCGCTCAAACCTTACAAAAACAGAGTATAAAGAAATCAATCCCAGAAAATAAGCACATAAAGAGAGTACATCAACGAGTAATCCTAAATGAAATATAAAACCAGAATGTAAATGGTTCCCAGTATGTAAGGGTTGCCCTACAAGCAAGTGCTATAATAATAATAATAATAATAATAATAATAATAATAATAATAATAATAATAATAATAATAATAATAATGGTAATAATAATGTAAGCCTATTCAACAACCCAGACCACCGGAATCATTAATCTTGTGAGAAACTATGTCATTTAATAAAACAAAAAGTTATCAATGTCAAATCATAATAAGTGAAGTCGAGCTTGTGTAGATGAGTTACGTCAAGTCAATGTGTTGGTATGTATACAATTAAAAGTGAAGTCTTATAGAGAGTTATCGCAATACATTGCTAACAAACTTAAAACCACCCAGAGTAGGACACCTTTATATATATTACATCATTAGAGATGCTTAGCAACAATGTAAACTTAATGTAAGAGGACATCTGCCTTTATTTTAATAGTGTCACATAATCAGCATTTCTCTCTTTTGTATTTAAATACATGCTAAGCAGGGCGGCGAACCAAAAGTGAAAGTTATTGCTTAATTGATCGTAAGACTCTAACAATAACACATGTGAAGGTCCTTCAACCCTGTGCACACAATAGAATTTAAAGAGCACGTAGCAGTAGATTGTAGAAAAAGTGGTAAACAGTGTTTACATAATCAGTGGTGTATGACTCCTAAAGTGTCACAAAGTCAAGGAACGTTATAGATTTCTGACTAAATACATTTATCCACAAACCTATAACAGGGGCATGTGTAACGGGAATTATGATATATATTTATATATATATATATATATATATATATATTATTAGGTGTTGATTAAAATATGAATTAACAATGCCGACCTAGCATGCTTATCATATTGTAACTAACAATACAATATGTATGTAATGTTAAATTTTTCTATAAGTTTAAGATGTCTTAGAAGTAAGCCCATGTGAGTCGTGAAGGCGAGACACGATTCACTTGTTTGTCACAAACTCACAATGGTGAGGGAGAGTATAAGAAAAAGTTCAAGGACTTGCAAAAGTTTAACAAAAAGCCTTCCCCTCGAGAAAGTTGGGTGGCGGTTTAGTCAACGGAGGAAAATTTGTAGGTGCTGGAAAAACATTGCTTTTATTGGTTAAGTAGAGGCACATGCCATCCATAGAGCCAATTCTAGGTTAGTTACCACTACACAGGTGAGCAACGGGCACCACTAGATCTTCCAGAGCTTCCAACAGGTACGTGTCAAATCAGATTATCGCACCACTTACTACGAGAAAAGAGTTTTATTTATGGACGCTCATTAACTACTATGGTGCTTAACGTCCCATTCAATATTGGGCGTGAAATACCGATAATTTTGTTCAGAGGTCTCTTTATCAGGCTTGAGGTTCTTTTATGTGCCGTAAATCTACGACACGGAACCACCTGTTTTACTTCCCTTACGAAGGAAGCCATGCTAAGGATGTTTACGCCCGAAAAGATCTATCGATCTCCGCCGGGTTTGAACCTGCAACCTTCGGAATTAGAGGCTAGCATGGCAACTACTACACCATGGAGGAGGACACTGACTACGAGGACCCGCGGCAAGCTTACATGGCAGGTTTTTCGGAATCCGGTATATTCATCTTGTTTCGAAGGTCACCCCGCTGTTTCTTGTAGTCACTTTTCGTTAAAATAATACTCACGGTATTTTTTTAGTTAGCTGTATTATAAAAGTATACTATAATGCGATATTACGAAAATTCTTGTATCACTCAAACACTACTATCCCTACTCATAACGATTTAAACTAAACACATGCCGCATGTTGTTCACCTCATTGTGCACCATTTTTTCACTATCTGCATCAGCCGCACACAATGGCGTGTATTAGAATACATTACAATTCATTGTGACAACTCTGTCAATGTTGCCAATTAATGACGAAAATCATGCAATATTTAAAACCAAGTAGAAGTTCAAATTTAGAAATTTAGCTGCCTCTGTTTTCAACCTATGGTTTCTGTAAAATGAAATAAAAAATAATAAAAAAGATAAATTAGAAAATATAATTGTATTTAAAGGATCTCGAAAGACATAGTATTTTTAAAGTCGACCAGGATGTTCGAAAGAGCACGACGATTTTTCTTTAAAACTGGACTGTCCGATAGAAAACCGGATATATGGTAGGTTTTATAGAGTTATGGATAACTGCATTTAGATACTCCTGAATGGCTTCAGAGTATAGTTGGGAATTGCGCTCAAAGTCCTCTGTAATCACAAAATGTGTTTCGTAGAATAAGAGCTGCACATTGTGTAATTCCGAATTCTCCATAAACAGAGAATTTTCGCAATGCCACAAATTGCAAATCCTACGAAAGTTAAGGTTATTAAAGTTATTTCCTTCTAGTATACCCTCTGTTCTCGTTTATTTCTCGAATTTCTACTTTACCTATTACAATTTTCTCTAATTTTCTTCTACGAACTTATAATTTACCATGCTTTCGCCATATGGGCATTGAAATTCAGAACCCTTGAATTACTAGACAAACGATTTAACAACTTAGTTGGCGTGTATATCGAAAGTTCAACAATAGTATAAACATGCTTCTATCAGATTACTGATAGTACAAGCAAAGCATTGGTACGAGGCGTTTAGTAATCGTTGTAGCATCCCAGTATGGAAGTAAATTCTGGCAAATAGTACTCTATGAGAGCGTCCTTACCAAGAGGACTATAACAACTATCTTTTCACTCTAACCAAACGCTTCAGGGATATCCACTTTGCACTTCGCATCTCACTTGACCTGTCCCTCTCTAATACCTGTTCCGCCTGTACCAGCGCAAGAGTCCTCCGTTCTCTAGTTGGTGCAATAAAATTGTCTATAATTGTACGTGAATTATGTGCGTTTTATTTGCGCACAATGACGCCAAATTTGAGTATTCTTGACAACAGTCGAAAGACATTGTGTATAACGTGTATAAATGTTTAAAACTCTGGAAAACTGCTAAGAAAAGGCTTGTGATTTGTTTTAGAGATAAAAAAATAACTGTGGAGACATGTTAAGTGTCTGTAAGAACAGCGCAACGTATATTTGTGGAAGACCAGAAAACTGTATTTGAAAATGCAAAGTCTCCAAGCTTTATCTGGCAGAATAAAACTTTTAGCGTGGCGGTCTAAAGATCCCGTTAGATAAATGATCGCATCTAATATTCTGAAATGCCAGATCAGCCAAATATGGTTTATAGAAAGGACAGGCACTCTGTTTCATGTAAAAGTGATGGTGATTATCATCAAAAGATGAATAATGTAGTCTTTAAGAAATGTCTATCGATCTTCTTCGGAGAATGGAAGAAGGAGGTATGATAGTACTGGGCAATGCGACCTATCACTATATCCTTAAAGAAAAAACCCCAATACCAATTCTAGAAAAGCTGAATTTTTTTCATGATTTCAAAGCAAGATTGCACCTCATAATCTACATACATAATTTTTTAATAATAAAGTAATTCTAAAACGGCCGGCAAAGCTTATTATTAGTAGTAATCCATTGTTAGTGTAAACATTCACACATCAGCTGTGACCATTGACTGAGCTTGCATACGGTCAATGACCCGTAGGCCCAGATCGATGGAGTCGCCTCCATCTGTTACCTCCGGGTAAATATCGAACCATCCCGAGTCTTGGCGGTCCTCCCCAGTGCTATAGTTGTCTGTGATTTAACCATTCCAGCCACTTTTGTCATCGTCACCTGCACTGCTTATAGTGCGGTGGATCACACAACAAAGAAATCTGCCCTCGAACTCTCACCGATTTGCCGACCTGTGCAAACTGCAAGGGCGAACACGTCGCCTGTTACGGGGCTGGCCTACCAGGAAGGCAGTCATCACTTAAAGGAAGCAACAACCTTCTACCATCCAGAGCAGGGAAACGCCTCCAACATTACCAACAAGATTACTTCGATAATTGACTATTTTAAGAAATGTCTACAATGCACTTATCCATTTCCACTTTACTTATATGGACGTGGTTTGGCAATCATGCACAAAAGCTCTGCTACATCAACTCTAAGTTCTACAAAACCGGATAATAAAAATAACTTATATTCTGGAATTTTGTACTCCTACTCAGCTAGTATACTGGTAGACAGCAATTATTTCATTGCCAATGAATATCAAACTATCCATTATCTTATTTGCTTTTAAGGTACTCAATGCCTCAACGGACAATTCCTTTCTAATATAAAAATGATGAAGCCAATTAGCATATACCAACATTACCTAGTTGCGTGAATAGTATTGTAGTGAAGCATGTTGATACAACTAAATATGGATTAAAGTGAATGACCATAGCCTATAATGAACTCCCTATGAATACTAAAGAAATCACAAAATTCGCCCTTTTTAAGAATAAGACAAGAAAGTGCCTATTCACAGAATATTATACTAAAATGCTATTGTAGACATTCTAGATTCTATTCTGCAATATGTTTGTCTTATCCTGTTAAATGGTAATTTTGGAATGTGTTCACTGAATTGTCTTTATCTCTAGTCTCTTACTTCTTCTTATGTATTTTCCTTATGATTCTATTTATATCTTTCTTCCTTAAATATCGTATACTTCCTTATCACTGCTATATAATTATAAAGTGATTGACCTGATATGAGCCCAAGGGCTCCTTGGAATATGCATTCAACTAAATAAAAATAGATAAAGCAGCATGTAAAATATAATATGTAACGCTTGAAATAATTCACATAGAGAAACAAAACGCATGTGAAAGAAAATCTCTAGAAAAGAACGAAAAAGTAATGATATGAAGTATTTAAATGAATATATAGATAGAAAATTACAAAATAAATAATGTAAATAGGTGAAAGTTGCTAGCAAAGACGCCATTATAACTTCATGAGCACCATACGCGTGAACTTCGAAGAACAGAAATCTTGCAGAAAAACTTCGTAGAACAGAGAAATAGTGATATTTAAATTGTGTGAGGCAAGCGGTTATGCCATGGAGTCATTATACTTATGCGGGAATTATCCGTGGGAGATATCTGTATTTGTGTTTTATTGTTTATTTGTACTAAGCCCTTATCAGAGTCCACATTGCCTGGAGATAATCCAGGTTATATTCCATATCATACAGGATCCTTAACTGTGCTGGTGTTTTCAAGCTGCAGTAACATACTTGTGGAGCCTTACATACCCCGGAATTTAAAAAATAACAAAATGTAAAATACAACAAAGATTGTTGATAAACAAGAATATTACAATAAATACAATATAATTTCTGCTAAGACAAGGATATTAACGCTTTTCTCATGCAAAATGGCCAAATTGGCAACAAATAAAACTATCCCACTTTTCACGCCGGCTTTTAGTCTTTGTATCTGCCTGTGGACAAATACAACAAATATTATTTATAAAGCATGGTATTATTAATAAACAAAATATAGCTTCTGGTGAGACAAGGTTATTATCAATTTTCGCATACAAAACGACATGTTAGCCATAAATACGTACATCTTGCACTGAGTTTTAGCCTTTCTAACTGTCTGTCTTGGACATACTTCACAGCTGGATTTTATTTTTTGGTCTGAATTGAGGTCACATTAAAACATAGTTATCCCTAAAAATTTGTGCTCAATGTGTCGAGAAAAAATGTTTCAAATCTCAGTATTCCATATATGCGGGCGAATAAGAAAAAAAGCATAGATTTGCATGCTGGTGAGGTCCAAAGGGTTAAAAACTGTGATGTGTCACCTTTGAGTAGCAACTATGTAAGGCACTTTCTCCAACTTTCAAAAGACAATATACAATAGAATTACAAAAAGCTCCAACGACGTCCAGCACTTAACCTGTGAAATATTAAAAAATAAATGAGGCTTGGGGTTCCACAGACCCTACCAGCGCAGTTAGGGGTTAACAGCATTATTTTCTACGACTTTTAGGTCATGCATTGCTGTTACAATACAATGATTATACTTTAAATTAGTTTGTGCTACGTACTTCGGTTTAATTTACAGACCAGTTCCATCTCTTAACTCTAAATAAGAACTCTCTAAATTAATAGTCTGAGATTGTTTTTTTACTTTTACCATCTTCAGTAATTTATTTTGGATAAACTCTTTCCTCCAGATATCCGTGGTTTTACATTCCAATAAACCATGGGTTGCATCTCCTTATCGCTGCATATATAGCAAATTCCTTCTTCTTTCCCTCCCCCAAAAACTTTTAACTTCCAAGCTTCCAGTTTAAACAATACAGTACATTCTGTTTGATCCCTATTACATCACTCGATATGCACCTATTTAACAACATTACTTCCAAAATCCTTATAACATTTTAGAGAACTTTTTTCTCCAACATTGCCCGTTGATTCTTTCTATTCATATCCTCCAACTAATTGCCAAAAATCCTGTCAACATACCCTCTCTCCCTAACCATATATCACCCATAAAATGTATTATAAGTTGGCTCCTGATTTCACCTAGCAAATTCTTTGAGTGAACATACTTTTCTGTACATTTAACCAATTCTTTTGCCCTCTTCTCTCCTTCATCTTCTGCTTCTTTCTTCAGCTTTTTCCACTCTTGATATCAGTTCCTCCATCTCTCCTGATATCTGTTGGATTCTCTCCTTCGCTTCTTGTAATTCTTTTGCTATTCTAATCGTTTTATTGCTTAATAAATTGCTTCAAGCGTCCATTTTAGTAAAGATTTTTTCTAACACTTTCTGCCATTCCTCAGGACTTGGAGACATTTCCTCTCCTCCAATTATACGCAGTATTAAAATTATACATCACAGTGCAACCATGTTAATATTATATTAGTCGTTTTCCTTACACCTACCTCTTAGCCTTCTTGTTCCGAAAATATTAATTTTTGCCTCACATATGCCCAACTCCACACCCATAGTTACTTTGGTCACTCTTACCTTCCAATTTCAGGCTCTTACACTGCACGTCCTACCTCTTCACTGCTGACTTAGCACTCGAGGATTAAGTAGAATATTTACCACATTACACTAATGACTGTCCATTTTATGTTTCAGGGAAACAGGATTAATACAGATCAAATAATTATAATTTAGGACGACGTTTCCATCCGGAGACGAAGCTCAACACTTCCTATAATCCCTTACTCTGAATTCCCCAGAACGTATGCAGAGCCTCTGCCATGCTTGCGTCCTGACTCTCTTCATTTACTTGACCTATGCCCCCTGTAGCTAGCCAACATACTCCCCTCCTTGAATCCGCAGGTGCAATAGCGGTACTGCTGCACTTCCACACTGAATTACTCCTTTCTACATTCTCCTTTCTTCCGTTGTAGGGGTTCTAGTCGGTATGGTCATTCTGCGAGTCCCACACTTTCAGCTTCACTGGGATAAGTCCGTTAAAGCAGCCCCCTCCTCTTTAAAATAAAAGGGTCCATCAAGTTCATTGATCAATATTTTAGTCTATGGTTTCAGAGAAATTCTCTGGCGAGTGAGCTGAATAATTGCGAACGAAAACGTGTTTCAGATACAGTATGCTCGCGGTAGTGTGAACTTCTTGCTACATAGTTGAATAAGGAATATTTACGAAAAACAGTTAAACATCGCATAGCAGAGGTTGCGCCACGGATTTATGTAACAGCTGGTGCGCCTACCATGTACTGAGAATGAGACCCATTGTCTACAAGCTCCGCCGACATACTGGACGGATCCATTAGAGAATGCAATTATGAATCGTATAGTTATATGTACTTTAAAACATCACAATGCAATGTATCTGGTAACGCTTTAATAAAGAAATAAACAATTAACATAAGTGTAATTACGACTAAGGGAGTATTAAACCTAGTCCGCGGTTTTGTTGTTGTATTTAAGCAATAACCTCTCATTGATATCACGGAATTACAGGCGTATATTTTACAATTTGCAAGCATTGCTCCGA
Source organism: Deroplatys truncata (assembly GCA_030765065.1). Classification (NCBI taxonomy): domain Eukaryota; kingdom Metazoa; phylum Arthropoda; class Insecta; order Mantodea; family Mantidae; genus Deroplatys; species Deroplatys truncata. The sequence goes on from CM060978.1 coordinate 217,197,848, forward strand.
TTTCTGTTCACCCAGTCCAAGTGCTGTGAAAATCTTACAACAGAACTGAATTGTACTTTCAACATTTTACACGTAAATGAGCTGAATTATGTCCGTATAACATTTTACGGGTAAAAGGACTAAAATTTTAAACACATTATTTGCAAAACCAAAAGCTATATGTAATGCATTAATACTGCCTTTGTTACACTTGTCTTCAGATGCGAAGAATTATGTGCCTCGGGGCGTTTATTGATGTAGGTATTAAACAATTACCTGTTCGTTTCTCATCATAACCACACCAGCATCAAAAATATGGGGCTTTAGTTTGATTGTGCATAATCTTTTAAAACTAAAAATGTCGCAAAAACCTTAATCCTAACTATTATCTTTAAAAATAAAATAATTAACTTTCATAGTTGGTGATCCAGGTTAAAAAGAAATATATTGCACCCTATGTTTGAATTTTAAATCAACCCTGCATTATAGACATAAATATAAATGCGAGTAAACGCGACATGAAATTAGAAAAGTATTAATGCTTACTATTGATGGGGTTCTTATTAATCAGTTACCACAGTATCTTTCCCTCTACACATACTATACCAAATTACTGGTACAAATCACAGCTGGTGGCCCATTCAGTATTTTGCGTTTATCTGTCGTTTTTAACAAGTGAGGAGGAAAGCTGAATATAAAAGGGTCGCCGCTTTCGTTCAAGAACTTTGTATTTCTTCTCCAGGCCTCAGCTTGTAACAGTCGTGTTTTATATAACCATCACAACGGTGACTATCTTGATGATTTCCAGATTTTCCTTCGAACAGCTTTAACCCACTTATGTAGGCCATCAGGCCTTGAATGCGGAAACCTTTTTAAATATTGAAACCTATCTAAATATAACCTGCTAAGTGCTATGTATCATGTTTTATATGTTACGTTATTATAAATTACGTGAGCATGTTAAGTGCGCGGCAATAATTTAAAAAAATGCAGAAGATAAGGTCCTTACGTACCTGCGAAAACTTTAAGTTTTGTCCTCGGATCTTTTGGGTGTTATTACAACCATGCACAACACAGTGTATTCATGTAATTTGACCTCAAATTCCATTAAAATACACTTCAATCATATACTCCACAATGGAATCTTCATGTCCAATATGTCTTCTGTGCAGACGACGGCTCGACTTCATTCGTAAGTGGTCCGTTTAGCACCCTCTCCAGTAAATACTCTACTTCCATCGGTTGCGCAGCAATAGTTCGTAGCATTTTCAATTTTGGAAAACACAAAGGTAGCTAAATCTGAAGTATTTAAGAAGCACAACAGCGCCTAAAATTCATGTTTGGGATTGGTGTATATTTGCTCGAATATTTTGCGGAAAGTTTTGAAAGTGTCTTCAAATACAATTACTCTCAAAATTAATGTTACGTTTTCTATACTCAATACTGCTATAATGTTGCAATAACGCTGTAGAGAGGGTAGGGGAAATGGATAATGCCAAATATTTTATATGTGGGTGCTTATTGCATGAGGGAAAGATTATTTTTTTCCATTATAAGTGATGAGAAAGCCTTGTTCCGGGGTATTCCTAACGCTAGTAGTAGTCGACATCATACCTACCAACAAAAAATCAGTAAGACCGTTGCTGAGTGTATGAGCATGATTCCCGTATTGCACCACCTATGACGTAACTTGTGCAATGAATCCTCCCCTTCTAGGAACAAAATTGCAGTCTTGCAGAATGCAATATGCAGTTTGAAATGTTTGGTTCAGTAATTCTTGTTTACGAGCTTAGTAATTCGCAATTATTTTTATACTCCGCCCTTAACTGCATTGGTGTTATCGGTGACCTTACCTTTGGAACTTATTGCCTATTAGCAATGGTGTTAACTCGTGTAACCATTGTCGTTGGGTTTCTTGCACTTTTTTGCTTTTTAATCATAGATCATACACACACTCACACTCTCATTCATACTTCCAGACTCTGGGGAGGATGGGGATTAATCTTGGCTAGAGAAAAGTTCCCAACCCCAGCCGGGAATCGAACCTGGGTCACCTAGTCAGCAGGAAGGTGTTCTACCGACTGAACTACGGAGCCAGCCTCGCGATTTTGCCCGTATGACATTGCGCATTTCGCTGATTTTTTGCGATGGGGCCAAAATATGACAAACATTACCGAAAGATTTGGTAGTCGTATCCTCGGTTTAAGGGGTGGTTTCGTTCAGTTGAAAGTGAGACAAAAAGAGCTTGCTGTATATATTGCAATTGCGAAATTAGTGCTAAATTAGCAGACATTAAGAGGCATTTTAAAATACAAAAACAAAGCAAATTTTCGAATTCTTTTTAAAGTTCTCGACAACGGCAGCTTCCATTTAAAAGTGAGACTCAAGTAAACGCCGATAAAGTATCGGAAGCAGGAATGTGAATGTTCATTGCTGAACACAGCTAGTATCCTTCGTGTGATCACTTGTTAGCATTGTGTAAAAAGCAATTTTCAGAAATAAATGTGCGAAAGAGCTTCAAGTACACAGAATCAAGTGCAGAGAGATTGTCATAAATGTGTTAGCTCCGCACTTTTTGGATGCGTCAAGATGTTGGTGAAAATGGATACAGCTTATTTTACGCTATTTCAGTGTCTCAATGCAAAAACAGGGTGCACGCTCATAGGTTTGCTACAATTAGAATCAAACACAGCTGAAAACATTGTTAATTCAAAAAAGCTCTGTTGGACTGCCATAAACTTAAACCAGAAGATATGATTGCATTGGGGTTGACTGTTTCCATAAACACAAGAATAAACATTGGTGTATAGTAGAGGCTGAAACGAGATTTAAACTTACCACACCTCATGTGTTTGTCACTCGCTGCAATTAGCAATCTCTCATACATTGTACCAAGAAACGTTGACTATTTGGTTCGGGAAACGTAAATTGGTTTTCACATTCTTCTAAGCGCCAAACAATGTACAGGGACATTTAGAAAACATTAAATGAAGGAGAGGAATCTTTGAAAAGTCCAACTGTGTGTATGGGACAAGATGACCTTTCTATTGAACCTGTTGTTACAATAATAGGGAACTTCACTCTCAGATTGTCAAATCTAAAGAAAACTGCTTTACAATAGAAATACTGTACAATATGCATTGCGATCCTGTAAATAAGTTATATTTTTTTAATTAAAAACGAATGGTACAGGAGGTGCAACAGACAACCAAGACTTTTTAAAGATCCTACAAATAACTACTGGACTTGACAAATTTCATCCAGTTAGTGAGTAGGAGACTCTAATATATACATAGAGAGTAGATATCCTTACAACTGATAAAGATTCGCGTATAGATCCTAAGCCTTATGTAGTTTATGAATTTGAGAAAATGATTTCAGAAATTCAGCTCAATCTTGAAAATGAAAATCTCTTTCGGAAAATGTACATAGGTCTCACAATAAATCTCACTTAAGAACTGAAAAATAGATTTCCTAGTAACATTCACATCCTTAAAAAATTAAATATTCTCAATAAACGGGGTTCTCAGTCTTTTGAACTATTTGGATATACTAAAGTAATCGAGTTCATCGTCAGTCAGCGGCGGAATATCAGTTTCATAATAGGTGCAACACTAGTAATACCATGGATTTTCCTGAAGTAGATGCTTATAAAGATTCCACAAGTGTGAACATCTTTAAGAGTTTTGTGTCCTTTAATTAACGTCTCCCCCATTCAAATGCAGAAGTGGAGAGGATTTACATTCAAATGGCCATAATGAAATAAAATTGCATAATATGGTGAATATCGATACTCTGAAATCAATTCTTACACTAAGAGGTAAGCTAAGGCGCATGGGAAAGTGTTTTCATTCATATAAATAGCCTGACTTAGTGCTGATGTTGATAGGTACAGTGGCAAGCAGGAGCGTCATTTCAGTTTCTGCTTGGGGTGGATTGCCTGAAGCAGTTGTTCGAATGTTCATGTGAATTTTAAGGACATGTTTAGCCTAAGAGAAAAATCATCTTGTATTTCTTAAATGTGAAACATTTGCATTAAAAGTACAGTTCCGGTAGTTTTTATTTTGGTAGAGCAATAATAACCAGTAACCCAACTATGTTTCATAACTTGGGGTCAATTGACTGACCTTACGCCGAGATGACACCCATGATAGTACAAGTTAACCAATCTTCTTATACAGAGTGAGCCAAAAGACTCCGAACCGCCTGCGCGGTATTTTTCCTGTCCGTGCCTCGGCGCTCGTTGTCGTCTGCCGCTATCATAGAAAGGCACGGATGAAGCCATACAACATTTTTAAACTACTTTTAAAGGCTTTACTTACCAACTTTACGAAAGGAGATGCTGAAACTGGCACCTCGTTGTCCATACATTTTTGGCACCTCTTTAGGAAACTATCCATCATTCGCCGTAATTCACGTTGAGAAATTTCCTGGCGGATATTTTGTTTTAATTCTTTCAGGGTGTGTGGGTTTGTCTTATACACTTTATGTTTTAAGTTACCCCGGGGGGTATTTTATGAACAATATTACCGGTTGCGCGGTGTTTTTCGACTGGGCCTGTGGAAATATTATAAAAACGTGATAACGCACTGTTGCTATAAACAAAGTAACGCTGTTGTGGTCTTGCTCTGCAGTGTGAAGTACAATTTTGAGTTGACGGTGATGTGATGTAGTTCAGTTATAACGAGTTATTTATGATTTTGTCCCGTACTTAGTATAATGGCTCAGTATGTTTTCTACTGCACAGCGTGTATTTATTTATGATTCGTATGTGTCAACTCGGTCAGTGAAGTGAAAGTACGATTTGCAGAAAGATTTCCAGGTGTAAAAGTCCCAGGCCGTAAAACAATCCATGAACTTTACAGTAAATTTCAGGCCACAGAAAGTGTTCAGACTAAGAAATCTAAAAGACGGCGTTCGGTTCTTACCGAAGAAACATTAGACGATATCGGTCATCGTTTGGAAAATTCCCCACAAAAATTTCATGATGGATAATTTCCTAAAGAGGTGCCATAAATGTATGGATAACGACGGTGTCCAGTTTCAGCATTTCCTTTCATAAAGTTGGTAAGGAAAGGCTTTAAAAGTAGTTTTATAAATGCTGTAAGGTTTCATCCTCGCCTTTCTATGATAGCAGCAGACGACAACGAGCGCCGAGGACGCGGACAGGAAAAACACCGCGCAGGTGGTTCCGAGTCTTTTGGCTCATACTGTAGTTCAGCAACTGGATCTGTCAACCGACTTCAATAATGGGAAGAAATGGAAGTGAGGATGAAGACATCATGTAAATGAAAGTTTTAAAAATTTACTTTAGTTTTAGGTGGTATCTGATTATTGTCAAAATTTGGTTTAATAATAATAATAGTAATAATACATTTTAAGCGAAAAATAGTATGTTTTTAATTTGTTTCATATTTGGGTACTTTGCTTAAAAGTGAGACTTTTTAATTGCTTTTGAAGACTTTTAGCATCTCCACGTTGGACACACTGATAGTTCGGACCTTCGGAGGAGAAATCGGAGTGTAACAGTCAATAATAGGCGTGTGTTTTAGAGGTTATATAGTCAGAAAATTACCATCAAAATGGTAAGGAATCAAAGTTATCATCAGTCATCCTATAGTCTTGGTATTTTAAATATGAAGTTAAGCTTAAGTAGACATCCAAAAGAAATGAAATACCACTAGCGTTTCGCTTTAATCCGAGGTTTTATGTTTTGAAATTAAATAAAAAAATGATAGCCCACCCGGTTCCAATTTGAAATTTTTAGGCATGAAATTGCAAGCTTGATTGAATTTGGCATATTTAGTTAAGGGCTCGGAGTGTAATATAACGTTTGAATTATTGATTCTGGATATTTGTTAACGCAGAAAGTATAGACAAAACATAAGATTGTTGCTAAGAATCATACATGTTTTGTTTGTTCTTGTAGCAGCCGCAAATTATATTGCTGAAAGAAGGCACCGAAAATTCCCAAGGGAAGTCTCAATTGGTATCAAACATAAATGCATGCCAAGCGGTTGTGGATGCAGTGCGATCAACTCTTGGTCCTCGGGGAATGGATAAGTTAATTGTTGACAACGGTGGAAAGGCAACTATTTCAAATGATGGAGCAACCGTCATGAAACTTCTAGATATTGTCCACCCAGCTGCGAAAACCCTGGTTGATATTGCAAAATCTCAAGATGCTGAAGTAAGTGAGAACATAGACCTTGAAAATAAATGTTACAAATATGACAATTGGAGAATGATTTGGTAAAATTCCAATGCTGGAATTCTGTGTGTATAGAAATAAGGGCTATTTTGTCTTTAGAGGGCCCACATAGAAAATGCGGAAGGAAGCAAGAAATACTGTAATAAATTACCTTAAGAGCAAATGCAGAAGTAGATGTGATCTCGCCAATACCTGGTGCCCACCTCCCTCCGTTTTAGGTGTTTTACTTTTATAGGAAAATTGTGGTATGAACACAATAAACGTAGCCATCTTCCCGCTAAAACAGATGCTGAATGGGAAGTGCCAACCTAAATAAGAAGTGAAGCTATGCCCTGTCGTCACTTCGCAGTTGCGGCCATCCTTCAGCTACGCTTGAGGCTGAGGGCCTTCAATCCCTCGGCTACGCCTTGAGGCTGAGTATCTTACCAGCTTTGGTGGCATTAGTTATTCATATGTTGCCAGCATTATGTTAAGAGCTACAGAATGACATCTGTAGGACATATAACACATCACTTCCATCGCTATTGAGGCCCTCTAAAAACAATTTACCCGAAATATGTACACCTAAGACAAAAAAATAAAGTGAGTGGATGCTCAAAGCGTATATTTGTCGAAGTCCAAATGGTTTCCGCGGTTGGTTCACAACGGTGTCTTGTGATGCATGCCTTTAGCTTCATTCTATTGTCACCTTTCATATTGTCAAGCTCTCTTGGATATACTTTGCTATTGGATTATGGCCGGTATCACTATATACACGTAATATATGCATTCACTGCACAACTTTTATTCCTTTCAAAACATTGCATGTAATGAGCAACAAATAACATGGTGCTTTAGGTATTTTCATGAATATATGGGATATTTTGTCACTTTTATTCCATATTACTATTAGAAGCATGCAACTCATCTGTGGCATCATAGGAATGTTGGTTATGTTGTCTTTCTGCTGCCAACATTTGAAATCCCAACATAGCTGAAAATACGATTGAGGGCCCTAAGCCACAAGTTGTAGATGTGGGATGAGGGCCCTCAGCCTCAAAGTGTAGCCGAGGGATGTTTTTTTAGAAGGAAATGGCTGCAACTGCAAAGCAACAACAGGGCATAGCCGAGGGTTCTGCGCATCTAAAACTCGAATGATTCACGTTGGCAGCAATTACTTCCAAAAGTCGCCAAAAATGACTAAATAAGAGTGGTCACGTAAAAGGGTGGGTGGGTGGGCATTACATTACCACTGGAGCAACATCCATTACACCAAAACATTCCTCATTAAACAAGGATTACTCTGCATAGTCAAAAACCCCGATTTTGTGAGTAAAAAGCCTCTATTTTGACTGTAATCCAATATCAAAGTATTACAATGCCAGCTACTGAAAATGCGCTGACAGTCAAGCCACAGCTTACTTTTTACAAGCTGGAAGGATAACACTGATAACGTTGCACATGTACTTGGTAGATGGCTGGACCGTCTCCACATATAGGGGCTCCAGCTGCGTTCTAAATGTTATGCTACAATGTGTTTTGCTACCTTATTAAAACTTACAACTCAGGAAACTAGGACTCAAATCTGAAATTTATGTACTAGTTCTATAGTTCTAAGCTGATTAATTAGATCTCATTCTGCCTGGATATTTTGGTTATGACTTGGATGAATACATCACACAGATTTGAGAAAATCTAAAAGTAACGAAATGAATATTTTATTTTCTAATTTTCTTCATAAGCCAATCTAAAAGGAATGAGGAGTAGAAACTAGAATACTAATCAAAATTTAAAATATAATGGAATCCCATTAAAGTAAATGGTTACCATTTATCTCACTTTTTATTATCAAACATACAGCCTTCTTCCATAGTACAATCACTTTCCTTTAAACACACACAACTTCCTTTTGTTAACAATAGTTTTTGCAGCTACCAAAGCATCATTTTTTTAGTTTTACATAATTGTATATTAGTGTGTTGCTGATTGTACAACTCAGATTTATCATAAATATTATACAAAGGATTTCCACAAAAACAATAATCATGAACAAAAAATGATAGGATATCATCAGAATCTACTCTTCTAAGAAGTTCCTGAAAAGTGTCCTTTTGTTTGCCTGCATTCAAAAATATAGGCTCAGAAATAAGCTCAGACATTAAATTCCAGGCAAATTTGCACAATAGTGGAAGATGGTGCAGTTAATTTTGTTTAATATAAATTGTTATTTAATTTTAATAATTCCTTTATTTAATATATCAAAATATAGACTCTCACAGTTATCTGATATCAGCGAACCAATGCAGTATGAACAGGACAGTTTTTGCTGTGCTTTATGTGACACATACCCACAAACGTACAGAAATCCTAGCTTATGAAGATTATCCTCCAACATAAGAGTGGTGGAGAAAATGTCTTTAAATGCATCAAGTTGTATTGCAGTTTCATTATTAGGTAAATCTTTGATAACCAGATAGGCATCTGTAGCCTAAATTTAAGGCTACCATAACAAACAGATGTAAATCCTAATTTGCTTTTCTGACTCCAGTATCTCAGTGAAAGAAACATGGTAGTTGGCACCAAGTAACTGTCTGTACAAAAAAAACCTTCCTTCTAAATTATCTGTTTGAAATTTAGCAGTCAACACATATTCCATTCCAAAATAACGTAAATAAAATTAATTCCATTAATGCTATTAGGCATACAGTGCTTTGTGGTTCTCTTTTGAAAGCATGGAGCCTTTACTGCCTTTAGACTGCCAATTATTGAGCCACCCTGGAAATGTATTAAATACTGCAGCCTTGGTCATTGCTTTTTAAGCCATTTAAAGGGTTCCTGGCACTACCTACCTTCCACCATTCATTAATAATTCTAATAAACTCTGCAGTATCTTCCCTTTTAACATCAAAACAAGTAAGAGCAGCAATAGTTGTCTCATGAAAAACATTAACAGCTTGTTGAACATTTTGACGTTCAGTGTTATTTGCAAAAGTACTCTTATAATTTAATTTAGGTGCTGCTTTTATTACTGCGGTCCTGTTGCATTCTAACTTGAATAGGTTTCTTACATCAACAAACTTAGCCTCTTGAAGCACATTACCATTAAATGGAGGAAGTATATAAGTTTTGTCCAAATCTGGCAAATTTAACCAGCTACTTCGAATCTCTTTTAGTATATACACAGTATTGTACATTATGTAAATTCTGTTAGGGCCATTTCTAGCAGGAAATTGAAAGAAATAATTACTTTCAGACTTTTTCATTAGCTTAGAGAATAAGTTTCTGTTCACTGCATTGTTATCACAAATTGTGGTTTAAAATAAAGAGAGTTGAAGATTGTTACACTACAACACTAAAATGTTCTTACTTGAACACGTTTCGAGAGACAGTTTGCTCCCTTCATCAGCATGTTTTCAACTGATTTTGCCGGTTATTGTCTGGGGAATGTGTGTGGCTAGTGGTGTTCTCCGGTGCTGGGCTGATGAACCTCGAAAGGCTGCTGGGTGGTGGCAGTTCGAAATTCATTAGATGATTCCTGTGTTTGATGATATGTATTTTTTCCCAGATGTCTTAATTCATTGCTGCTGTTGATCGGTTTCAAGAGTTTATGTTTGGAGTGATTTCATGGTTTGAAGACCAGAAATGATGTGCTACTGCTGATTTATCTGGCTGCTTTTGGTAAATGCATCTCATATGCTGTTTAAGTCTTATTTCAAGATTTCTTTTGGTTCTTCCTATGTATACCAGGTTACAGTCATTACAAACAATTTGATATATACCAGCTGATTTATCGTTGGGGATAGGATCTTTTGTTCTGTTGCATAGTAGTTTCTGTATATTGTGGTTATTCTGTGGAGACAGGATGATGTTCTATTTCTTGAAAATCCTTTGAAATTTATGTGTCCAAGGGTGATAAGTGAATTTCCTATGTGCTTGTGGTTTTTGTTGTCTGAGTAAAGTAGTCATTTGTTGGATGTATTACTGTCTTTCAAACTTTTTTGTTTTCTTATCTATTGTTTTTTTTTCTGGATTCATAGTGGCTATGTGGATAATGTGTTGGTATTCTTTCTGGTATTCTTCTTTCTCCAGTGGTATATGTACTAACCTGTTTGTAATACTATTTAAAATTGCATGTTTGTGGCTTGTTGGATTGTAGCTATTGTTTTTAATATCATTTTCTGTGTGAGTTGGTTTCTGTAAATGCTGAACATTAGTTTGTTGAGTGCATTATTTCTGATGATCCTGATGTCTAGGTAAGGTAATTGACCATATTCCTCTTTTTCTGTTGTGAATTTAATAGATCTTTTTTGTAAATTCAATAATTTCAAAGCATCTTCTGAAAGTTTTTTTGGAACAATAGCAAAAATATCATCTACTTACCTATACCAGGTTTTGAATAGATGTGGGAAGAAGGATTTAGTAATATGGCATTAAAAATGGCTCATATGTAGTTCTCCTAAAAATGGTGAAAGGGGGTTTCCCATAGTTAGGCCTGTGGTTTGTTTCAAGATTTTGTTATGGAATGAAAAGAAATTCTGGTCCAGACATAATTTTGATATCGAAATAGCCTCCAATCGCCTTACAGATAATGATAAAAGAAGAATAAAATCACAGTGTGAACCAATATTGGACCAGATACAAGCCCAAGAATACCACTAAATACCACATCAAAAAATGATCAAATCTCTGAAGTCACAGCCTGTAGTATACTCCAAAGCAGACAAAGGCTTTCAAATACCTTCAACTCCATGCCTGTGTTCAAAAGTCTAAGTATAAAAAATTCATTAGAATTAACCAGTCACCTTTCGGATATAAATATATCACCCACAGACATGATGGTATCATTTGATGTCACTGCACTCTTCCCAAGCATACCAAAAGAAGAATTATTACCACTCCTAGAAACTTGGATATTAAACAATGGCATACCTAGAGCACAAACAGAAGATTACTTAAAACTAACAAAATTATGTCTGGACCAGAATTTCTTTTCGTTCCATAACATCTTTAAACAAACCACAGGCCTAACTATGGGAAACCTCCTCTTACCATTTTTAGCAGAACTATATATGAGCCATTTTGAATGCCATATTACCAAATCTTTCCCACATCTATTCAAAACCTGGTATAGGTAAGTAGATGATATTTTTGCTATTGTTCCAAAACAACTTTCAGAAGATGCTTTGATATTATTGAATTTACAAAACAGATCTATTAAATTCACAATAGAAAAAGAAGAAAATGTCCAATTACCTTACCTAGACATCAGGATCATCAGAAATAATGCACACAACAAACTAACGTTCGGCATTTACAGAAAACCAACTCACACAGAAAATGATATTAAAAACAATAGCTACAAGCCACAAACATGCAATTTTAAATAGTATTGCAAACAGGTTAGTTAGAGGAATACCAGAAAGAATACCAACACATTATCCACATAGCCACTATGATTGGATATCAGAAAAAAAACAATTGATAAGAAGATAAAAAAGTTTGAAAGACAGAAATACATCCAACAAACGACTACTTTACTCAGACAACAAAAACCACAAGCACATAGGAAATTCACTTATCACCCTTGGACACATCATAAATTTCAAAGGATTTTCAAGAAATAGAACATCATCCTGTCTCCACAGAATAACCACAATATACATAAACTAGTATGCAACAGAACAAAAGATCCTATCCCCAACGATAAATCAGCTAGTATATATCAAATTGTTTTTAATGACTGTAACCTGGTATACATAGGAAGAACCAAAAGAAATCTTGAAATAAGACTTAAACAGCATATGAGATGCATTTACCAAAAGCATCCAGATAAATCAGCAGTAGCACATCATTTCTGGTCTTCAAACCATGAAATCACTCCAAACATAAAACTCTTAAAACCGATCAAAAGCAGCAATGAATTGGACATCTGGTAAAGAATACAAATCATCAAACACAGGAATCACCTAATGAATTTCGAACTGCCGCCACCCAGCAGCCTTTGGAGGTTCAACAGCCCGGCACCAGAGAACACCACTAGCCACACACATTCCCCAGACAAATAACTGGTAAAATCAGTTGAAAACTGCTGGCGATGGGAGCAAACCATCTCCCGAAACGCGTTCAAGTAAGATCATTTTAGTGATGTAGTGTAACAACCTTCAACTCTCTTTATTTTAAATTATGACACATCACTATTACTAGCTTCTAAATCTAAATTAATTAACAAATTATGGTTATCACCCTTAAACCACAGTCAAACACTAACTGTAATACTGAAAAGAGTTTTTTCATATAAAGCTTGTCCAGACATATTCTTTATAGGATATAAGCTCACTACCTCTTTCATTCTACCAAAGGCAGAGGAAACTAAAAAGGTTTGAACAGTTTTAGTTTCCTCAGAGGAAACACAGTCAAACACTAACTGTAATACTGAAAAGAGTTTTTTCATATAAAGCTTGTCCAGACATATTCTTTATAGGATATAAGCTCACTACCTCTTTCATTCTACCAAAGGCAGAGGAAACTAAAAAAGTTTGAACAGTTTTAGTTTCCTCAGAGGCCATAGTGTTTTCAGCACCATCAGTGATGGCACCGCCTTTAAACTGAAATTAGGGATTTAAGTAAATTTCATGTAATTGTGGAATCATAAATTTTTCTACTTCATTAAGTCTGCTTGTTACAACTCTTAAAAAATGAGTGTGATTGTGATCATTATGTGTCGATATGTTAAAAGAGGACAACAAACTTTGAATATGTTTAGGATGTGGTAAAGAGAGAATATTGTTCTTTCATAGGGCACTGTATGCAGCAAGGGATTGTTGATATATCATATATGAATAAATCATCATATTAACCAAATATGAATATTTTCTCATGCCACATAACATAATTTGCTTACTCAGAAAGTCAACCTGTTTTTCATCTACAACCACATTTTCTAAGTTAGCTACAATGTCTTTCAATTTAGCTATACTATTTGCAGTACACGTATCTGAAGTGATATCAATATGCACATACCTTGGCAGTAGATTTTGCAGTTGAGACCATCTGATATGTTATAAAATTGAAGATAATACCCAATTCAAGGCCTAGGCATGCATTATCTTACCAGCAAATTACACTTGAATTAAAATTCAGAGTTTATTGTTATGCTAGTAACTACACTAGGTATTCCTTCTAATGATACCCTAAAGAAATTTAATATATTATTTATCAGAACATGATGCCACTCATTTAATTCACTGAACTTAACCTTCAAATTATATAAATCACCAAATCCCTTTACTACATCATCATCCAACCACTATTCATTTTCTGCAGTCCTTCTTCCTTATGGGTTTACTCAGCATTGTTCTTTGCATGTCTGATTTAAATATTTTGGTAGATTTAGAAAAATTGCAGAAAAAGTACAAGGAAACTTCTTCTCACAGTCATCTGCATTTTTATATATATCAAATTTGGTTATGTCTTGCTTCTTAAAATGCTTTTTGCAGATTACTATGGCATGCAAAAGAACCTCAAACCTGTTTAAGAAGCCTCTAAGCAAAATTTATGGTCCATCACACCCAATATAGAATGCGACGCTAAGGATCACAGCAATTAGAGCGTCCATAAATAAAACTCAATTAAAATTTCTTAGAAGGGCTCCAATCCTTTCTAGGAATGCTTCTTACCCATGCTGCATATCTTGCAGAATCGGTAAGAAATCTGAACACTGTGACATATTCTTGTGTTGAGTCATAATTACTTCGGCATCCTGGGACACAACATTTGTCCGGCATCTGAAAACAAAACATGAAGGAAAATGCCATTAAATGTATCACATTATGAGAGGAAACACGAAACTAAAAGGCCACACCTGACCTACTAAATTAGGTATACTGTTTTGTATTTCTACTTTGAAATCCCATTAGGAACATCATTGTTATACAATGAATACATAAATATAACAGCTAATTAGATACTTACTGTGTCGCAAATGAAACGTATAAATTGGCATATTTTCTGTAGATAGTGTTACTCTCATAATGCTTCGAATACGAGAAGCAAGGAAGCCAGCCGTCTTCACAGCATTGCCAAATATAATCCTTCCAGTTTGTGTAAAGTAAGCTGTGGCTGAGCGATTATGAACAGATATGTAGCAATGAGGCCTACCAAGTTTCGTATCCTGAGAGCATAATTTTTTTTTGGTGTGTGTGTGTGCAGCAAAACACAATGTTGATTATGCACATTATATAATTTCCAATTGGGGCATTATTCCATATGTTTCAAGAATCTTTTAAATGGATCTTTGGATGAATTGGATCTCTTTAATGATCTTTGGATCCTAATGAAGATTTTAACACACTTTTAAACACTTAAATAGTTTTTAGACATTTTAAACACCTTTTAAATATTTCAACACTTATGCAATGCAACAAAAACATATGTTCTCTAACGAAAAAAGTTTCAGCCATTGGTGTCATACACGTGCATTGCACCCGAGACACTTTGGGAGCTTTTCTTGTATTACCAACTTTGTAAATAAAAAACACTTTTACACCTGGAAATCTTTCTGCAAATCATAATTTCAGTTGGCAAGCTGACTGAGTTAACACTTACGAATCATAAATAAATACATGCTGTGCAGTAGAAAACATATACTGAGCCATAATATGCTTTGTGACTAAGTACAGGACAAAATAATCAATAACTCGTAATAACCGAACTGCATCACATCACCGTCAACTCAATACTGCACTTCACACTGCAGAGCAAAACCACATCAACAGTGTGACCTTGTTTATAGCAGCAGTGCATTGTCATGTTTCCACATGCCCAGTGGAAAAATACTGCGCAGCCTGTTCATAGTTTCTTGGCTCTCTTGTTACATTTGCATTGTAAAACAATTACATGAACAAAATAAATATGAAATAAGATATCAACATAGAAAATCACTGTAAATGAATAAGAATAAATATTTTGAGGTAAGAAGTTGAATAGTATGATGTTTATGTTTATGTCTTCCAACTTTCTTGTCAATTAATTTAAGCATTGTAATTTAGGCTTCAGTTTTGAAGTTGCTGAAGTTATATACCAAATTTAGTATTTATTTGACTTTTTGTTTTCGACTTGTTCTCACATGTGTGCACGCACACACACAAACACAAATTACCTCTCCACCATAAGTCAATCATATATTTGGTCCATTGACATCAGCTGTAACGTCCTGTTTTGTCAGCCATGGTATAAATAACTTTCTGCTAAGACAACAGCTGCTATTGGGAGTCATACTTATCAGTAATAAAGAAATAGGTTGCCCAGTACACATCTGCCATGTTTTATCAGCTACTTGTATTCATTAAGAGGGATAAAGCTAACTGCTAAATGAGCAAACCTTGATAACTGAGGGTAACAAAATGAAGATACACGTATTTCCAGTAGATTTGCAAATGCTGAGTATGTGAGTTAAAATCAGTTGTTTATATTAATTTTCTGTCACCTAGTATTAGGATTTAGGTAGCTAGTCATCTAATGTTTTGCTAGTATTTGGCTGTAATGTTTACTTTACATTTAGCTTCTAGTGTTTCGTTAGCACTTAGCAATACAGTTGTGATGTAAGTGTATATATATAGCAGAGAGTATATGATATATAGATATTTATTTCACTTTGATAATTACATTCACAAATACAATTTCAATAATACTTAAATTCTATCCCTACATGCTACCCTTTACATATCATTTTCCTCACTTCGCTAAGTTGCTGCATTTCTAAGGACCCATAGCATCAAACACCATGGTTGCCGAGCTACTGGGTCCTATTTACTTCTTTGCTTTCTCAGTCTACGTTTTGTTCCTATTCCTTATTTCTAATTTTCTTCAGCCGTCTATTTCTCACTACACCTAAATATTTTCCTATCCCTATTCACCCTCCATCAGGCGTGCGCTTTGGTAGAATGCCGTTAGTCGTGCGGGCCTAGTAGACACGCACTATATTTTTGTTTTCTGTCCTTTATTTTCTTTTTTCCTATTTTTACCTTTATTTAGATTAAACGTACATGGCTTTCATTAGTGGGTTTTATCTTGCAGCATAAAACTACAAGCTAAAATATGAGTACATATACATTATAAATTGTATTACAGTAAGTATAAAGAAATACATTGCCATTTTCAGGTGTACATACAACTTGTAATTTCAAATGCTCAGTTACTCAGAATCATCTACCTCACCCGTGTTTTCCCCGACTAAGCAACCATCGCAAATAATTTTAGCATGTTTGCTCAAACACAGCGGGGTGTTGCATTTCCCACTTGCATATTTAGTTTTGCAGTTCATTTTGT
Organism: Deroplatys truncata; assembly: GCA_030765065.1. Lineage (NCBI taxonomy): Eukaryota > Metazoa > Arthropoda > Insecta > Mantodea > Mantidae > Deroplatys > Deroplatys truncata. The sequence goes on from CM060978.1 coordinate 217,214,343, forward strand.
CTTTGTTGCAGGGTTCACATCATTTCCTTTTCAATGTGCATAGCGATGTATTTACAATTCATCTACTCCGGATTTATATTTTGTCAAAAGGCCTTTCAAATCACTGGGTAGATTTGATGCTGTTGCTCTCCTTTGTAGCTGTTGCAACAGTAAAGCTAAAGATAGTGATTTCAAATACTCTTGCCTTGTGGATTATTTATTTTGGTTTCCCAGGAAGATAACCCTGGAATTAATACCTGCAATGTTCAGGATATGGTAAAAAATTACCATGGGCCACCTTCTCATATGTAGCACACAATTTATCTACTACATCGACTCCAGATTTAGTGTCGTAATGCAGGATTATTTCAGGCTTTTACTCAGCACTTTCTGTTAACTGTGTGGATGAAACATGTAGACTTCAGAGCAAAACTATTGTTTTGCCCTTTTTTGGAACATATGAAACAAGTGTTTCATTTTATGTGAAGCCAAATATGCTTTCGTACTGACTGTGATCTTTTGGAGAAGTGAAATTAGTGGGTAATTCTTTTTTGTTCTTTCGCACTGTACCGACGAAAGAAAGTTGTCTTTTGCACAATTCATTCACCAGCCCTACACTGGTAAACCAATTATCTGCAGTAACATTTGTCCAGTGCCAGAGATTGGTTCAGTTAGTCTCAGCACTACAGCCCCTGCCGAGTTAGTTTGCAAATATGGTCTGTCCGGCTGCTGTCCACAAATATTTATTATAAATCTCCATGTTAGTTGTATAAAACAGTTTTGCATCACTCAAACAGAATATCTTTATGCCGTACTTGTTTGGCTTAGATGGTATATATTGTCTAAAACCACGAAATGCTGGCAACAGTTCATTGACAGTGACATTTTGTCCAAGAGAATAATGGTTCTGACAGTTGTTCAGAAACAGTGTAAATATTTCTTTAACAGCAGCCAATTTATCCAATCTTCGTCGCTCCAGTCTTGAGCTTTTGTCATCAAAGCGAATAGAGCGTATTAGAAAACTGAGTCGGTTTTCGGACATAGCCATTCGGAATAGAGGAATTCCAAGATTATCGGTTCTCCAAAAATCGTGAATATTCTAGCGTCCACCACAAAAAATTCCTGCCAGGTACAATAAGCCTAGGAAAGCTTTTATTTCTATTATATCAGTAGGTCTGCTGTCTCTTTCATGATCAAATTTGTGCTGCACACTGCTAATGTAACTATTTGAGCTTTCAACAATCAAATCAACTATATCTTCGGTAACAAAAAGGTTCCAACAATCAATTTCTGTTTTCACATTTTTGGCAGCTCCTACCACACCAGGAAGTTTGGTCAATATATTGTGAGCCCTTGTCTGTTTTATTTTCCAAGGTGTTATTTTCCATTTTGTTCCATCTCTTCCTGTAAATAACAACAAATGTATTGTCAATAATAATAATAATAATAATAATAATAATAATTAGAAGAAGAATTACTATGCTAAGCATATGATGTTACGTATAAAATACATGTTATCACACAAGCTGCTTTCATCGTCTTCCTCTTCATCTTATGGTCAGTTTCTGAATAGTTTATCTTCAGAATCATCTGATTCATATAAGTTGTCATCCATGGGCAAAGCATCATCGCAAAGTAGGCGATGTACTTCTTCCAAATCATTCAAATTTTGTAGATTGTACCTTTTACTTGTATTCATGACGAAGCAGTAACAGCTCTCCTTGCAATAGCAAAGCAATATTGCACAACAGCTAATGAGAAGCAAATCTGTCAACAATTGTAACGAGCAGGCGTGCAGGGTCTGGTTGATCTTTACGACACGTAACTGCTGATTAGTCATTCTTCCAGCCAAACAAATAAACAGATAAGGTTATCGCTACAGCAAATAATCGCACAAGGTGTAATGTCCTAGTCAGGCAATTGCATAGGTGCGTTTGTTCGAAAATCATAACATTTATATAATTCCAGGAGGTCTCTCAGGCTCCTAGAGACCAACGGAGGGATAAACTTTCCTTTGATTTAACTCTTAACATCCTTATACCTATAATTTCATTTGGTAAACTGGACCTTTGATTTTTCGCAATTTTTCTCTCATGCTCATTGTTCCTTCATATTCTAAGATTAAATTGCCAATAATCGTTAAAATTCCTATTACACAATGGGCATTTTCCTGGATTTTCTCCTTCCCATAAGCCTTTTAACCTTACCACCCCTGTCCTTGCCCATGCAAAAGCCTCTCTTGTTGATTTGTTGCAAACATCAACATAATTTTCCCTTTCCCATGTCCTTTTAAGCTCTGTATATATACACAATGAACTTTTGGAGCTGAAACTGCCAATTAATTCCGTCTTTCCACATCTTCAATTCTCAATCTAACTCTTTTCCAACACCCTTTCTGCCGTACCCAGCTATCCCTCCAAATATCTCCACATTCTATTTCGTTTAGAATTTGTTCTTGCACCTTATTTACATGTTCCCACCCATCCTCTATACCCTAAATCTCTGCACCATAGAGCATTTTTGCCTCAACTACTGCTCCATATGCTCTTTCTAATCATTTTACTTGCATCCCTGGTATTTTGTATAAACAAGCTGTAATAGCTTTCATTGCCACTTTTCCTTTAGCTAAAACCTGTTTCTTTTGTTCACCCCATCTACCATTATTGCTTAATCTTACTCCTAGATAATCAAAATTCCTAACAATCTCAATTTTCTTCCCTTTCCAACTCCATTTTTCGTCCTTTCTTAGCTTGTTACCCTTTTTAAATACCATTATTTTTGTTTTACTTGTATTGACTCTAAGGCTCCACTTGTTACAAAACCTCTCTATTGCTCCAATTACTTTATTTAGTCTCACAATGGTTATTGATGCTGCAACCAAATCATCTGCGAACAATGGTATCTCATTCCCAATTATTGGAGGATGGCCATTTTCCAGCTTAATTGACTCTAAAATATCATCAATAAACAAATTAAATAATATAGGACTTAACTTGTAGCCTTGCCTTAAACCTATACCATTTTTAATCTCCTTCGTCATTACAGTATTATCAAAAATCATTATTTTCTTATATCCTTTGTACTGTTCTTATAAACTTATTACTCATTCTTTTCATACTCAGTTTGGCCCATAAAGCTTCCCTATTTATTGTATCAAAAGCTTTTTCAAAATCCATGAATAGGAATATAATTTTCCCCTTTTGTTTGTGAGATATTTATTAACCAATGAGGTTATTACGAAAAAATTATCTATTGCTCTCCTATTTTTCCTAAAACCTGCCTGGAGATCAGATATCTTTCCCACCTCCTCTAGCAGTGAGTATTTATGCCAGTTGCACTCTAAATTCAAAGTAGAAGTAAACAAACTTTAATGTATCACCCCACTGAGCACATGGCAGCACCACGTGGAGGGAAGACAGGAACTATGTACTGTTCATTCCAAACCAGAGTTCCCTTTGATGTAAACTAAAACATGTACTTCTGCTTGTCAGGAATCTAAGCATACTCTCTTATGCTAATGTAAATAGTTCCTTAATAAATGCATTCTATCATGAAATATTGGGGCAGGAAAGTGTAGAACTGCACATTTTATTGCAGTAATCATAAGAATTCATTGCTAAAGGTAATGGATATATACTAACTGTTAAGAGATTACAAAATATGATTTTCGTCTGCTATTGCGCTAATGCCGAGAGCATCTTGCTTGTTAATATCAACTGTATGCATGACTACCATTCTCTTGCATATACGAGAAATGGAGTAATGAATTCCCAGAGGTGCTATCTAAGTACCGAATAAACACTTTGCATAACTCAGGAAATATGATAAGCAAACAGCCATTCATAATAACTAGCTGAGCTCAGGTCAAATCTTGTGGTTTAGTCAGTTGGTATTTGAGTTCTCATGGCAGAGTAAGGTGCTGTAGTGCGAATAAACTGCTCAAACACAAAAGCAGGAAACAGTTAAAAAGTGGCGAAAAACAAACAGTTAATGTATTCAACTCACTATTAGAAAAATACCTGACACTTGCATTAGTGGATATTACGAAACTAATATCCAATTTACAGGCGTAAGAAGTGTAACCAAAGCGTGCAGGGAATATAAACATAGTAGTACGTAATAGAAGAGGAGAATCAAATGTGGGAGCTTGTTTTGTGTGCGACAGTCCTGTGGATAAGCTTATCATTAACTTGTAGAATAGTTCTGATTCCAATATGGCAGCTGAATCATCTTCGGAGGATTCAGATTTGGCTGTTGCACCTTTGCCTGAGGATTGCAATTAACATAAGTAAAATTTTCATTTCCACATGCTTATAAAATCGATTGTTACTTTAGGTTGCATTTTGAACTATGATTTTCACGCAGGGCGTGATTTAACAAAAAGTTTGTTTACAGTGAGAGGCACTCTGGTTTGGAATGGACAGTAGATATCTGCGAGAGCAAATTGCTCCACACAACATGCAAATACAGCACATTTCACAGCTTGGTATCATTAGCTTTTAAAATTTTGTATGTCTTATTCCTATATTTTTTCATACTTCCCAAACTTCTAATACGTAGCAGACAAATGAAAGTGGTACCTGAGTAGTTCGGCAGCTCCATTTAGCTACCATTCTACGTGTGATTAAAGATACTGGATTAAACTGCTCTTAACTTAGTTTTAGAAATCATTCGTTTAATGACTATACCACTTTTGCTTTAAACTTTTATGAGTCAACAAGTTAAAAAAATGATGAAAACTATAGGTTAGAAAATAAAATATAACAGAAAGCAGACGCAACTCTGTGTGAGCAATAATTCTGCATCACTAACAACAAAGTTCAATTATAGCTAAATAACAGCTAACCACATCCTTTGTCAACTAAAGGTGGCTACTTTCCATAGGATTTGTTAAAATCAATTGTCTTCTCTCACTTTTGCATTTGTGTTTCTCCACAGTGGCAGAGGATTCTCAGTCATGACACTCTTGTAAATAATATTTTCCCAATGCATGCATCATGTGGCAAGGAGTGGCTTATCTGGAAACAAATTGCAGTGCTTGCACATAGCCTCATAATCCCTCTGCTGTAATGGTTATATTAGATATAGGTGAATCTGAATGAACACATTTTGTTTCATAAATTGAACTGTTATAATAGAGGGTCTTTCTAAATTTTTCTGCACAAGAATAACTACAAAATGTAATGATCTGAACTTAATTGTTTTATTTACGTAGATGAAGAGACAGACTAAGTGGGAAAAGTTGTAGTTCACCCACCAGCCAAAGAGGTGCTCCTTTGACACATGTTTTTGTTTACAACTCCTTTGAACTGAAACCATTTTAGTGTTTTGTTAGCCTTAACAGTTTAGTTAGTATCCAAAATCTCCATGAATGAAGATGGTTGCGCAGCAGCGGAATTTCTGCAATGTCATAGTTATGTGCTTCAAGCCACTCAGAGCGTGTCAACATGAACTTTCTTGCTGTTTTAAAATTGGAATTTGATAATTGTAGGCTGCAAATAGACTTCGCTGTGTGGAGACTTTCGGGATTTGGGCTAGGAGAAAAATCACTAATGAAGAATAAGCTGAGATATGTAGTGTATTAACATTTAACAACAAATAATGTGTTGGATGGTGCTAAACCACCATGCGCCTATGACCACTCTTTTGCAACTCTTTGCACAACAACTCTCATTTATCACCTTCGTTTGTGATAAAAACTATAGTATTTTGCAGTCAGCATCTAGAGTTATCATCATAGTACTCATCGTCTAGTTTAGTAACAGCACTTTCATGGTTTAAGTAAGTACTTAGCATCTAGTATGTAGGCTTTAGTTAGCAATAGCTGCGTCGAACATTAGATGCTTTTGTGCCTCACAGAAATGTAACTCTGTGTAGCGGAGTTTTGTCCAGACCATGGTTTGTCAAGGTTAAGAATAATGGTGGAAAGTGCAAGCAAAACCCCCTCCCTTATCCTGAGAAACAGAAAAGATTGGTGTATGTTTCACTGCCACAGACTTAACAGTGGAGTGAGGATAACTGTAAAAGATCCAGCTAAAAGAGCAGCTTTGATCTTTTCAAAATGGCTGATTGGAAAATATCCACCATGTTTTTATAGTTGCTCCAAATACTGAACTTATGTTCAATGAAATCAAATTAGGACAAAGACTCAGGTTGAATGGAACAACTTCTGAAAGTTGACTGTGGCCCAACTCCAGATACCCAACTATAATGAAATTCGAGAGTAAGTTTGAGAGAAGGAAGTATAATAGAGGCTGTCATGGCTTCTGTTATACACCCACATTGAGTTGTGTGTTTGGCGGGTTGAGAGGCGGAATGCGTGAAACTTTTTTGTGGCAGGAAAAGTACCAAAACACTGCTGCAAGTCAATGAGGATTATATTCTGCCAGATAATATTTTAAGTGATGGCTGAAAGGCATATATATGAAGAAGTAGTATTATTCATCTATAAGTTATCAGATGGAACTTGTGGAGCTCCAGTGTGAAAAGCAAAGATGAATGGAGCAACCGAGTAGGATGAAGAAATAAATATGCATATCCAGAATAAGTGATGTTCTGTCAGGCACTTAATGCCAATCATCAAGAACATTTGAGGGCAACTGCCCAATTTAACATCCTGTAAAACAACATGGAGGCAGCAAGGGACAAAGTTGAGAGAAAATGCTGGAAGAGGAGGGACAAGCATGGAGCTCCTCATCCTCCTGTGACATCTTTCCCAAAAAGTAGCAGCAGGCATAAGTGGAACCTTAGATACAGGCAGAAGCAGCCAAAGGTAAGCTCATGCAGGAGATACCGGTCATTCCACCAGTGACCCCCAGTGTTTTATACATTATGAGATAAGTACATGCATACAAGAAAGTCAAAAGTCTTCTGAGCTCTATTGAAGCTAATAGACATTCTTTCAAACAGCTACTTTTCACTGTCACCAAATTTATGTTCAACTTCACTTAAAGAATAGTTTCACATTTTTATGTAGCAGGCAATTACTGTTATTGCTGCACAGAGTTGTTTTGTAGATTATAAATGCAGTTTTTCTATAGGTGCTGGAATTGGTATTAGTACTAATCATACATTTAAAGCTAGTATTTTATCAAACCTCCATTAATCTATCTTCCATGATTAAGCACAACATGGTCAGGGTTTATTAGTGGAGGAACAGCAAAAGGAAGGATATTAGACTAGTAACTGGTAAAGAGAAAATGTTAACTTCAAGTCCTCCTCACATTCTTACAAAGTAAATATAACAAGTCTTCATTTCACTGATTTTTTAGACATTGTTGACCTTTGATATAATTATTATGTGTTAAATTCAACTTTGATTGCTTGGAGTGAATCAGTCTCTACCTCTGATTATGGAAAAGCAACATTTTAAAGTTAGTTTGTACTTAGAAGGTGTGTGTTATTGCACTCATTTTTCAATTTTACACATAGAATAAACTATGTGTAGACAGAAGATCATATTTATTGCTTGCATATGTAATGCAATTTTCTCCTACAGCTCTAACATATGTTAGAGCTGTAGGAGAAAATTTTAAGCATTTGTAACCCATTCCATATTGAAATCCATACAATAGTTATTCATGAGAAGGCTCAGAAACGTGCATTTCACAAGTGCATAAATGAGTGAGCTGACCTTATAGTTTGAACCAAAAATAGTATGATTTCGAGACTACACTATTTTGACAGCGATTCTGAGACAGGTAATATGAACACTGATAAACATGCTGTTCTATCCATTAGATTAAGTGCAATGAATATCTGCATACCTGTAAATAATGATGAGCAAAATGTGTGTTGTTCGGACTGTAAACACATGCCATTAGCTGTGCTTTTTCCCCCTGGTTTTATTTTTTTTTTTAATTAGATTATGAAACAAATACTATACGTTGAATTCATGTTCAACTTCTGAATACAGGGTTTTCAACAGATACACTTTTATTGTCTGTTAGACGGAAAAACTTTAATTCTACACAATTCCTGTGTTGCAATAAGCAGCCTTCTCCAAATCGTCTTTCACTACTTCCTCTTTGAACAATTCATAATCAATACTTTCGTGGGAATTTAAATCCATGACAGAATATAGTAATTATTTAGCTGAAAATTCTGGGGAGTTATACTGATTATCCCCTGCCAACCATAATAAGGTAGAAATGGCATTTAAATCACATGACTAGCACAGCTCGCAAATATGTGCTGGCCAATAAAACTAAATGTATTTGCATTTTAACTCACGATGGCATATGAAGGACCTCCAGATATTTCTAGAGGGCGAATGGAAGGAAAACCTACAGTTTGTACTGTCAGAGCAACAGGAAGGATATATGTCACCTGATGTATCATAATAAACTGAAACATAGCAATTATGAATCATGGCTGCAAAGAATGTACCATGTGTAAGTGGAAGGATAACAAAGATGTTTATTTCCTATTGACAAAAGATGAAGAGGGCTGGCCTCGTAGCTCAGTCAGTAAGAGTACCTGACTGGTGTGTGAGGGGTCCCAGATTTGATTCCAGACTGGGGATGGGAATTTTTCTCCAGCTAAGATAATTCCCTAACCTTCCGAGTCTGGAAGTATGAATGAGAGTGAAAGTGCATGCGTGCACGCGCGCATATGAGAGAGGGGGGAGAGAGAATACCAGAAATCTATGTCAACTGTGTATGAGTTAACAACATTGCTGATAGGCAGTATTTTCCAAAAGTAAAAGACCGCTGATAAGACCATTGCAGTTAAAGGCCAGAGTATAAATGGAACAATTAAAAAAAAAAACGAAGAAGAAGAAATAAAATAAATATGAAGTGCTGACATTGTAGCAACATGCAAGTTGAGAAGAAGGAAAGGTCAGGCATCCAGAGAGGAAGTAAAGGGCAGTATTCATAGTCGATCTTGGTATGGACCAACTGGCTACTTTCGGTGGATTTACAGCGGACCATCGTTTTTCTTATTCATAAACCAGGACTTGCATTGGTCCAGGTATCGAACGCCATGGTCCAGAACAAATTTGGTCTACCTCAGAGGGGTACATTAAAGACAGATTAGATCTTTGTAAAATGGATGACTATGAAGTGATGGGCATAGCTACTGTGCATAGAATTCACAAAATAAAATAGAGTAGAACTATCCACCAAGGTTAGACATAATTGGAAAGTATAACAACATAAACTTCAGAAACAGATACAGGTTTAGCAAAAGTTAGAAGGCATCAAGAACTGTTCATCCTAACTTATATGACAGAGACAATAATTAAGTCTTGAGTATCTCAATTGATACACAAATACTAATAGCACTTCTGTATTATGCAAGAAGAGGGTATCTGACCTTAACCAGGCATCAGTAAATCACATTATAACTAATGTCTGAGGTGCCATTGTTAGACCTGCCCCTTGTCAAGCTGGGATTAGGATGAACATGACAAGACATATTGCGAAGTTAAGAAATGCTGCTAAAGTAAAGGTCTAATTAGGATGCACCTAATGATTGTTCTTTTATTACTTCATGCTACGGCTTCATGCCGATTGGTTCTAATTTCCATGCGACATTAAATGTGATGTAATGGAAAGGAAATGTTTGACACTGCTAAGTTCTTAAGTTACATCATATTAAATCAAGTCACGTTAAGTCAATCCTAAATAGCTCCACTTAATACAATGTGTAAGACCTTCACGTTATGTCACATTGAGTTAAGTTCAAAGTAACTCAGGCTTTCCTTATGTTTTCCCGGTGAGGAAAGGAGGATTATAACTGCCCGGATGCTTTATGATATATCAGGATTTCGTCAGGTAATTATTCTGTATAATTAATATCACACAATATTTAATTATTTGGTTAAGACCCAAGATGAGATACATTTTAATAAGTAGCAGCAAATGTTACTTGCTATTTAAATTTAGTTTCATTCTGTAATTTTAAGGTTAAAAGTTAATATTCCAGCAAGTTAAGTTGTTATTGAAATGATTAACAATGCCATGAAACTGTGTATCTGGTGGATAAGAACATTTCCAAAAAGGGAGGGTGACAATAGGTTAGAATCATACACAGAATTGCATATATATATATATATATATATATATATATGGTCTCTCTATGCCTACTCCTTTTTTTTTTACTATCTCTACTACGTATAGTAAGTAGGGGAAGTATTGTATTCCACCCAAAAATTCGATACCGAGATTTCACTGGAAATACATGTTTTGAGACCCCCTGAATCCAAAAAAAGCATTTTTGGAAACATGTCCGTGTGTGTGTCTGTCTGTGAACAGCATAACTCAGAAACAAAGAGTCGAATAAACACCAAACTTGGTATTTAGGTTCAGTATCTTCCAGAGATGCGACACGAAGGTTTTCAAGAAAATCCCCCCCCCCCACCCCAGACTACCCTTTCCATGGAACATTTTTCGAAAATTTTAATTTGCTCATAAATGGCTCTAACGATTTTGATTAAAATATCTTATGTTCAAGATATTTTCATGACAAATGAAATGTATATCTCGAATTTTCTGGGAATGTCTCCAAAAGTATTCTTCATTGTGAATGACTTTTGCATAACTGGTAAACCAAGAGATAGACAAAATTTTACTGCACAAAAAATGTAGATTGTGTTAAAATACACAATTTATGTCATATACATTTTTTTTGTAGAGTGAACCATTTTCGAGATATTGCTTGCTATTCCCTTAAATTTTTCAATAGGTACTTATTTTCTCAAATGGGAATTCGTTATTCATTTTTTTGTCTTGTATATGCAAAGAGTATTAATCTGTAGCAAAGAGAATGGTGCTGCACATAGCAACCAGCTATTAAGAGAGATGTATATGCTTAAAGGTTACTGTATTTCTATATTGCCCTTGCAAATACAAAACAAGGGGAACATAGTATGCCTTAAGCGATAGTCAAATATTTTTAGAACTGGTTGCTATGTGTAAAATGTAATTCTCTTTGCATGTCAAAAGATTGTTTCTGCAAATGTTTATCTTGATTAATATGAAATAGATGGAGAATAAGAATTTGTAAAAATAGTTTGTACAAGAGTAGAGAAAGTCATGTGAGTGTAACACATCAGATTTTTTTTTTCTTTTTTATTTCATTTGTTGAAAATAATGCCCATCATTTTGTTTATTAAGAAAAACAGGTATTTTCCTCCTCTGATTTAGCGCTTATTTCTTGGTTATCTCCATTTTTTGCTGAGGGTGAGGAGTGAAAAACAGTTGTGAAATTACCATAGAAAGTTATAAACTTGGGAATAACAGTGGTTAATTTACTGATCATTTTAATTACAATCACATTCAATCTGTCTTACATTTCTCAAACTTTTAATTCATTAAATAACAAAACGATTAAATTTTGCTTATTTACTTGTCTATATGGAAGTCATGTGTGCGCAGAACTACCCTTCTTTGTTGTGTAAGATCTTCTCCTTGCTGATCCATGGCCTATCTTGGTCCAAGGCTTTTGGTCAGTCTTAGGTCCAGGCCAAATGAGTCTGGAGATAGTCCAAACCAACGTGAAATCCATTAATACGATCCAAAGAAACCAAAGTGTGCCCTTGAGAACCAGAAGAGAATGGGAGGTGTCTGTAAGACCAGATGACAGCTTTGTTTCCTTTAATGCAACGCTTGGCCAAAGCTTACAGGAAAATATTTGTATTTGCTGACATGTGCATATTCAGTAGTTTCATTGTGTTTCACAAGATGGCTGATAAGAAAAAGACCAACTACATGGTCTTTAGATTCATGGCTCATCAGCTGCTTCAAAGTATAAACTGACAGAGTACATGTTAGAGGTCGTCCTTCAGCTGGGGATACCCCATTGAGACTGCAAGCTAAAACATGGGCCCACTTTCCATTGCATACTCTGTCCACAGACATGAAAGAAAGGAGAGGAAAAAAAAGGAACAAAAGGATTGTTGTGTGCTACAATAGGGGAAAAATTACGAAAGAGCTTGGCAATGTAAAAAGTGTTGTATCAACCTTCATGTGGAGAACTGTTCTGAGATCTACCGCACCCAACAATCGTATTAGGCTATTGAAAGTAGTAAGTCAATACTTCCAGTATCATGCAAATTTTCACGAAAAAATTTATCTTGGTTGATTTTATATGAATTTTTAAACTTAACGATGCACTTGCACGGCTGCATAGGGATTTATAATAATTATTAGATTTCTAAGGTAGCCATGATGGTATTTAAATACATCACCAATGGGTTAATGAATCGGAGTTCTTTTTTCTTTCTTGACCCCAAAATGTTCTAGCAATTGGTGTTGCCATGTTTCAAATGGTTTTCTGAACTCTAGACCTTGAAAACATTGCCAAACCCAGTGATTTGCAGGACTTAAGTTGAAACAGTACACCAAATAGTAATAAAGAACTTGCTATTAAAGTATTTCCTTCCGATTTCTTTCCTGATGAATTTTGTGAGATCCACGTGGATGTATTATCATAGTAACACATTGTTTTTACATGTAACATTGTCCCTTTGATGTAATGAGTAGAGCTTGGAGTTTTAGGTAAATAAATATATATTTTGCATCGTAATACATACTTGAAACTGAGTTACTGTTCTGGATATTCAGACCGGAGCAAATATTTTAAGCTTTATTTCACATAAGACACACATTTTCTGATTTTTTACTAAATAAATATTTTTGAATATTTATATAAATTACTTAAAAATCACTTAGAGGAAACTTCTCTTTATAATAGTTTTCATATATTTACATAAACTCACATTAAAGCAGCACCAGAATTATTTTTAACAAGTCACCATTCAACTTCTTTAATGCTCAATTACGTAGGCCAGATTTCACAATTTGTTATTGTGAAGAACTGATGTCAGCTATAGTAGCCCTTTAGTTGGAATAAAAATATAAACATCCTGCTTCCTCAAGCTACTTGACCCTGCAAGATAGAAGCAGGGAATTCATAGCTAAAAATTGTGTGCAAGAGCCCACCCCTTGTATTGCTCTGGGATATAATACAAATACTCAAGTATTGCAGACAAGCAGGGAAACTTGTAAAATTGACTGAGTCGTGTTTGACTCGGTCACCCAAAACTATACCCTAAAAACAAAGGAGAATCAATCTTATACATCAAAACATACAGTACTTAAGTAACAAATTAGATGATGACATATTTATTCATGAAAAAATCCAGATGTAATAGCCCTTGGTGAACATGGCTTAAACAAAAATCAAATCAGTGTTCGCCAAATTGAAGGGTACAGTTTTTTAACATATTATTATAGGCATAACTATAAAGGTGGAGGAATAGCACTTCTTGCTAAAAAAAAAAAAAGGTATCAGAAATGTTAAACCAATAAATTGGATAACTAAAGTAAGTTTTGAAAAAGTCTGTGAGATAGTTGGTATGGAACTACATAATGACCTAGAGAAAATTGTAATACTTGCTTGTTATAGATCCCCAAATAATAACATCATAGCATTTTTTCAAGTTCTAACAACTGTGTCATACAAACTTGATAGGCATAATATTATTTTGATTGGAGATTTAAATATAGACAGAAAAGCCAATAATTATGATTTTAAGCAACTTTTAGATATTACTAATATATACAACTTACAATTACGTATTAACCAATCCACAAGAGAAACTGAAACCTCGGCCACAATTATTGACCATATCATAACTATCTACCTGCAAAAAATTTTCAAACCAATGTAATGCACAGTCACCTTTCTGATTAGCATGCTATTGAAATAAAATTTGAATTCAATATCCCAATTATTCCAAAATATCTTCAATTATATAAGGATCTAAATAGTGCTAACATTAAAGGTCTATGCAATTTGTTAAAAAATGAAAAATGGAATATATTTACGAGAGGGATGTAAGTAAAAAAATGGGAAAATTTTTATCTTATTTTAGTTATTATTTTGATATAGCCTGCCCATTTCAAGTTAAAAATTTATCCAATAATAAAAAGTTGCGCTAGATGAATAAAAACATTGAACTCGCAAAAGTGAATTTGAAAGGCTATTATATAAAATAACAAAAAGTGCTATAGATAAAGAGATGTATCTTAGCTTTAAAAAATACTATAGACAATTGATTAAAACGACTAAATCAAATTATATGGGCATGGAATTAGAAAACTCTCAATGTATTTCCAAAACAGCTTGGAAAAACACTGAATGTGGTAATATACATAAAGGCCCTGAAAACATGGTTTTAATTGATGGTAAAATAGTCAGTGACCCTTTTGAAATAAGTAATATTTTTAACTCTAACTCCATAAATTGTATTACCCCTCAGCTAGAAATGAGAGACGTCACTTCAAAACCTATTAGCGACATTAAATATATTAGTAATTCCATTTATATCAGGGAAATTACTAAAGGAGGTCTAGCAAATGTTATAAAGGCTAATAAAATAAACAGACTGCAGTGATTGATGGTATATCTACAACCCTCCTAAAACAATGTGTTGCAGTTTTACTAGGTCCTCTTGTTAGATATGGTTAACTATGTTATCACAACTGGCATATTACCGTTATTGTCAAACCAATCCATAAAAAGGGGGACAGGGAAATTACTGGTAGCCTCAGACCCGTAACACATGTATCTACTTTATCAAAAGTACGAGGGCTGTCCCAGAAGTACCCGACCTAACAAAGAAAACGCAAAAATTTTTGGGAAAAAACATTTTTATTTCTCTACATAGTCTCCTTTCAGCTCGATACACTTTTCCCAGCAGTGTTCATTAGCTTCGATGCCCTGTTTATACTGAGAACCATCGAGTTCTGCAAAATAGCCATCAACTGCAGACTCCAGCTCTTCACTGTTGGCAAATCTTTTAGCACCAAGCTATTTCTTCAACTTTGGAAATAGAAAATAATCAGAGGAGGCTAAATCTGGTGAATAGGGTGCATGAGGAAGCAATTTAACTTCAACTCATTGATTTTGGCGATAATGGATGTATGAACTGGATTGTCTAGATGAAACAAAAGTTTCTTTCCAACTAAATGCGGCCGTTTTTGCTTGATTTCATCATTAAAATGTTGCAATAAGTTTGCATTATACTTGCCATTGATTGCTTTTCCTTTTTGAAGATAATCAATGAAAATTATTCCACACACATTCCAAAAAACTGACGCCATGACCTTGCCTGCAAATGGAACTAAATGAAATTGAAATTGAGTGTTATTTATGGACGCTCTTTAACTACTATGGTTCTTAGCATCCCATTCTATGTTGGGCGTGAAAGACTGGAAATTTTGCTCAGAGGCCTTTTATCAGGCTTGAGGTTCTTTTATGTGCCGTAAATCTACAACACGGGACCACCGGTTTTACTTCCCTTCCGAAGGAGCCGTGCTAAGGATTTTTACGCCTGAAAAAATCCATCGCCCTCCGCCGGGTTTGAACCCGTGACCTCGGGAACTAGAGGCTAGCACGGTACCACTAGTCCATGGAGGACGACTGCAAATGGAACTGTTTCACCTTCTTTGGAGCCGATTCTCCCCTTTCAATCCACTGTTTTGACTGTTCCTCCATCTCGGGTGTGATGTGATGGACCCATGTTTCATCCATGGTTATGAATGGACACAAAAACTTGGCTTTATTGCAACAAAACATCACCAAACACTCGACTGAAACATCTTCACGATGCTGCGTTTGTTCCATTGTGAGTAAACGCAGCACCCATCTTGTACATAGCTTTATCATGTCTAAATTTTCATTCAGTATGCAATGTACAGCACTTTTTGAAATGCCTACGATGTCTGCTAACTCATGCACTCAGTCGACGGTCATCCAATACCATTTTGTGGATTTTCCTCACAATTTGTGGCATGGTCACCTCATTTGGTTGACCACTTCGTCTTGACAACTCCTGCGACCTCGCTTAAACTCTGCCACCCAATATTTTACTGTTGTAAACAAAGGAGCAGACTTCCCCAGAGTGGAATCTAGCTCAGCTTTAATATTAGTTGGATTAACACCTTTCAAATGAGTATTGTATCACATAACAATGACCAGTTTTATCCATGTTTACAAATTTGCTGAGAGCGTTCACTATTGATGGCTGCTAAACAATTACTAAACGATGTAGCATCATCAAACTTCAGACCGAAGTTTTATAAGGATGGTAGGTACTTTCTACCAGTCATTTGTTTGAAACAACAACCACTATCTATACATCAGGTCGGATACTTCTGGAACTGCCCTCGTAATTGAAAAAATTTTAGTAAATCAACTTCTTTTTCTAAATAAACATGAAATAATTAATAGTTCTCAGTATGGTTTTAGAAGAAAAAAATCTACTATGGATGCTATCATTGAATTGAGTACTTTATTGAGAACCTTAACAAACAAGTAAAATGCAATTTATTTACTTGACTTAAGTCTACTTCACTTAAGCTTTTGATAGAGTGAATCATGACATTTTATTTAATAAAATTTATATGTATGCTATAAGAGGAACTCCACATAATTTAATTAAATCATACCTGTCTAACAGAACACAATTTGTTAAAAATACTCACATAAGGAATCATTATATATATAAATGATATCTCAAACATCACTGATGGGGAAATCATTACATATGCAAACGACACTACTGTAGTGAATATTGGAAACAATTTGCTGCACTTAGAAAACACTACAAAACATAATATTAATCAGGTGATACAGTATCTAAAGGCTAATAAATTACTTATAAATGCTAACAAAACAAATTATATGATTATCCAGGCGCAGCATAATAGGAATATTACAAATATAACCATAAAGGTGGATAAAAAGCCAATAAAAGAGATTATAATGCAAAATTCGTAGGTATGATTCTTGATAAACATTTGATTTGGAATAAACACACAGATAAAATTGCTAATAAAATTAGCTTAGTTTATATGTTTTA
Source organism: Deroplatys truncata (assembly GCA_030765065.1). Classification (NCBI taxonomy): domain Eukaryota; kingdom Metazoa; phylum Arthropoda; class Insecta; order Mantodea; family Mantidae; genus Deroplatys; species Deroplatys truncata. The sequence goes on from CM060978.1 coordinate 217,231,195, forward strand.
AATAATATGGCAAAAGTAGTTAATATAAAAACATTAAAGATGATATATTTTGGATTGCTTTACCCACATTTATCTTGTGGTATATCGATCTGGGGACATAGTCCGGCTAAATATACAAACAGGATTTTTATTTTACAGAAGAGAGCAATCAAGATTATGCTGGGCTTAAAGCAAACAGATTCCTGTAGAGAAGTATTTAAGTCCTAACACTATACTCACTATATATATTCGAGGTAACATTGCTTGCAAGAACTAATTTTACTAATCTAAAGACAATCAATCAAATACATAATTATGAAACCAGATTTAATAATAATTTTCACTCATTTACGCACAGGATTGAACTGTATAAGACTAAACCAAGTTATGCAGCTTGTTACCTATATAATAAATTGCCTGAGGAGATACAAGAAATACAGCGAATAAGTAGATTTAAAAAAGAATTGAAGAAATTCTGTATAAATGGTAGCTTTTATACATTGGATGAATATATAAACATGAATAAATATTAACTATTAATTTAAATAATAAGTCAACTGTATATAAGAATATGTTTTTCAATTTAAATTCTGTTATTTTAATTTTGCTTTAGTGTTTAAGTTATCCTTTGCCATCTTGATCTTTTTTCATGTATATATGACTATTTTATTCATTTCTGTATATAGTTTCAATTGTAAGATTTACTTCTGACTTTGCCTAAGTCATGTATGTGATCAATGGGTTAAATAAAGAATTGAATTCCCTAAATCCCCTGTGCTTGAGTAAGCATGTATTATTGCTTCACAGCCCACTAGTGTATACAGTGATGCTTGTAGGTGGCCATTAAACTGCATAGTCAGTCATTTGTGAATCTGTGAAGTTTATACAAACTTTTAGTTGTGTTGGGAAGTAACATCAAGTTTTGAATTCACAGTGGATAAACATGCCTAAAGTGAAAAGCAATACAAGTTACCATGTGCAATAATATGCTGCAGAATTTAGGGGTATTTTCAGTTGTGATGGTAAAATCCTGTATTGTCAGCCTTATGGGAAAGGTATAATGGCAGATCAACGATTGCAAGTAATACAACATTTAAGTGGTAACAAACATAAGGCAGCTATTTCATGCTTTTAAAAAAAGCAAATTTTTATTAATATTCCAATGCCAAGTATTTCAGCAGGAGCTTCCAAATTTGCATATATTGTGAGGATTTGTGCCGAGCATTTCAGCAGACATATCCATTTCGAAAGTGAACCAACCTTAGTTTAAAACATTCCTGACAAAGTATTCAAATATTGACACACCTGATGAATCAACTTTGCGAAAATATTACCTTCCCAAGCGCTACGAAGAAACTGTTGTGTATACATAAAATCTGAAGAAAAAATATGGGTGAGCGTAGATGAAACTGCAAATTCTACTGACAGGAAAATTGGAAAAGTTGAAGTATTGAAGAATGATTCTGAAATTTGAAAGCCATCTTTTCTACTGACCTGCCAAGACATGCTTGCTGCAAACCATGTGACTATTCCCAAATTATTTAATGAAACAATGCAGAATTTGTGACCAGATGGTAAACGATATGACAGTGTTTTTGTTATTTTTGACTGATGCTGCACCATATATGTAAAGGGTGTGATTCGTGTGACATGTGTTGTGCATGGATTGCATAAATTATGTGAGGAAATTGGAGCCATGTTGACAAATTTGTTTCTAATGGGGAACAAAATGTTCATCAAGTCAGCTAACAGAATTGAACTTTTTCAGAACAAAAATCCAAACACTCTGCTGCCTCCTGCACCTGTGGTGACTTGTTGGGAACATGGCTGGCTGTAGTTCCAATATTATGCAGAAAACCTGGATGGTTTTGCTGCTGTCATGAAAGAACTAAGTTGTAAATATACCAGTTCAATTAAAATCCTTCAAGATCTTTTAAGTAACACTGTGTTAAAAAATTATTTAGCATATATGTGTGCAAATCTTGTTTTCTCTGTGATTCCATAAAGAAACTGGAATCAGTAGGACTGCATTTGAGAGAAGCAGTTACAGTGATTCAGGATGTGGGGAAAAAAACTGAATGTTCTTTCTGATCCTGCAGCGCAAAACTTACCAAAAAAAATTCAAGGAAGTTTTCGAAAATAATAGTGGATTTAACATAATGTGTAAAATTTCAAATGTGTTGGATGGGCAAAATGAAGAAAATATTAATGTGAGTCGGAGTAATTAAATTCAAGTCGCATCTTCATGACATTCATCAATCATTTGGGATGGAAAATTTGAGGAAGCATGTGGTTGTATGTTGTAACTCTTCAATACTTAATGATCCCTTCCAGGAATAATGTGGTGAGTACCACGCACATTTTATATTAACTCAGCCATTCAGATGTTAAAAAATCTGATGTGTTACAGTCACATGACTTTCTCTACTCTTGTACAAACTATTTTTACCAACGTTTATTCTCTATATGCTTCATGTTTATCGAGATGTCAATCTTATTGCTAATTTTCTTATAGATGCAAGGGGAATATGGTAGGTTATAAGCGATAGTCAAATATTTTAAGCTTTGGTTGCTATGTGGCGCATTCCAATCTCTTTGCATGTCCAGGACATAAAAAAAATTATTAACGAATTTGAGAAAAAGTATAAGTATTGGAAAACTTAAGGGAATAACAAGCAATATCTCGAAAATGGTTTACTCTACAAAAAAAATGTATACGACATAAATTATGTATTTTAACGCCATCTACATTTTTTGTGTAGTAAAATTTTGTCTATCTCTTATGGTTTACCAGTTATGCAAAAGTCGTTCACAATGAAGAACACTTTTGGAGACATTCCCAGAAAATTCGACATATACATTTCATTTGTCATGAAAATATCTTAAACATATGATATTTTAATCAAAATCGTTAGAGCCATTTTTGAGAAAATTAAAATTTTCGAAAAATGTTCCATGTAAACGGTAGTCTGGGGTGGGGGGATTTTCTTGAAAACCTTTGTGTCGCATCTCTGGAAGATACTGAACCTAAATACCAAGTTTGGTGTTTATCCTACTGTTTGTTTCTGAGTTATGCTGTTCACAGACACACACACACACACACACACACACACACACACACACACGGGCATGTTTCCAAAAAGGCTTTTTTTGGATTCAGGGGGGTCTCAAAACATGTATTTCTGGTGAAATCTCGGTATTGAATTTTTGGGTGGAATACAATACTTCCCCTACTTACTATACGTAGTAGAGAAAGTAAAAATATTTTGTATGTTTTAGCACTTTTTTACATTTTTAGCACATAAATATTCCCCAAGTTTTTGGCACCTAAAACTCCTAGCCCTAGTAATTAGAAATAGTTTTGACTTTATTCCTACAAAAAGCACATATCTTCCTTGAAAAATAAAAGCTGAGAAGTCCAAGTGACAATGAAATATTGCACTGTAACTTGATTTCCATGTGTGCTGAAAGGCACTTCTTCTCTCTCACAAACGTTTGTATCAGAATTGTGCTTGTAATAACTTTCATTCAGTTAATCCATTCTATCTCGTTATTGATTGTTTTATAGATATTTTTAGGTTCCAGGAATATGTTATTTCCTTATAATCTCAGTACATAGTTCACATTGTATTTCTAAATTCCTGGTTTTTTTCATCACCATCTATTCTGAATCCCACTACTGTTACCATCACCACCTTCATTATCAATCTTATCGTAATTAACAATATTATCACAGCTCAGAAACTATGCTTTTATGAATTCTAGCCCCACATAGTTCTGCCCTTTGTCATTTGCTGTAGGATGAAAATGGTGAGGAATCAAAAATTGTCTTATGCTAATTGATGTTTAGATATATTTTGCATTTTACCTTATAGTAGGAATAGTTAAAGGTTATAATGAAGGCCCCCCTGAAAATTTTATCTGGCATAAGCTTTTTTTTTTTTTTTTAAAGAAATCTCTGACTTCATAATCTGCTCTCTTAAAATGGAAAGAACATAAACAAGCTTTGGGACCAAGTGAAACATATTTTCTGTTGCAAAATTCTACCGAAATGCTATGTTTTTTGAGAGATTTGTTTTTGAAAAATTATGAAAATGAGTTCCCACATTACAATCATGCACTACACAGAGGCATTTTCTTTGTCACAGTATTATGTTTGTGTAGTATTTAAAGTGATTCAGTAACACCATCACCAAAAGCACTGTGACAAAATACACTTCTCTTGAACTGGAAATACCAACACAAACAATTAATACAGCTTATTACTGCATGTGTGGTAGTGATTGTCTTCTAATCCCAAAGCTCCCTCCAATGCATGGTCTGCACTGATGACATGTGATGCAGATTTTATTTAGCTTACACAGCGATTACAGCATGGTGGTGTGTAGAAATAATCTAATCATTGCGTTTTACAGGGCATATCCATAATTTAGGAAGTAACATGGTTTTTGTGTTTTGTTCTCCCTTAACTCGCCCAGTACTTCGTTGCTTAGATCAAAGTGCTGGAATTAAATTATGGCATACCTTTAAAAAAAGAATAAAGGAAATTGAAGGTAAATGCTGTTGTGTCTTAACTGATATGCCCACAAAGGAATGGCATTTTGTAGTACTTAACACATGTTAACGATGAATTTTAATAAACTTGTGATTGTAAAATATTGATGTTTTGCAGATGAGTTATAGGTAGAGTTAGCGGAAATTATTTCTTACTAATGGAATGTCAAGATAGCATTGCAGTTAAATGGATTTTATATGTGCTTGTGTTAACATGCAAATAATATCGGTTTTATATGGGGTGGTTGAACATTCTGTGAATGATGAATTTGATGACTTTAGATGTTCATTTGGATTTGGGTGTTTTTTGTTGGTGTTTTTATATGGGGTGGGGAAGGAATTTGTGGGTGTTTATGTGCACTTGACACTCATTCAGGTACGAGTCTTCAACAGCTTTATGTAATGATGATTAATGATGTGTTACATTATATATGTACATTGTACACTGTTCTTTTTCATTCAGTAGTTCTGTTTTGTAGTATCAAAGTTTGGTTGTTTAATTCATTTTCACATGGTATTACTGATATTACAGTAAAAAAATGCAATTATTTTATTTCTTTGCTTTTTCTTTTCCTTCTGTAAGTTCTTTAACCATGTGGGTAATATGAACAGTGACTGAATGAAATTGTTAATGTGATACTCAAATGAGCCTAGCATCTGTATTGTTTTCAGATGGAAATGATTGAATTTCATAACTGTGAAACAAGAACTATTTACCATTCTATATAAATATTCATGACTAAAAATCGCGTCCCTTTATTGGGGTATTTTAAGTGAAATATTTTGCAGTGTTATTCTGGCACCTTCTAGCAGTTTTTGAAGCTAAATTTAACATGTGCAAGTCATTTTTAATTATGCATGTCATTTATAGAGTATTTGAAAAATGCAAGACTCCATAGAGTTTCTCTTTAATAATTATAGCCTAAAAATTTACTTTATTGTACATTTGTTTATTTATTTTAAATATTGCAATGTACAAGTTACATTTTTAATAATCAATAATTGATGTTTAGTTATAAAGCATAACATTTTCTTGTTTGAATCATGCAAAACATCTTCACCACTGCAGTGATGCAACAATTAGCATTTGCATATGATTGGACAATATAAAGAATCAGGAATGGGAAGCCAATGATCGGCCAACCATAGCATAGCTCTCCTTCCTGATGCTTCTATTAGTGTGCACACAAGCTTTCCAAGTGCCAAGCACTAAAAGAAGACAGGCACACTGGGGTGTCACTCCCACATCCAAATTAATTTATTGTATATATTGGCCCATATTAAGTATCTAGAAGCATCCAGAAATATCATCTGTAACAACTGTATCAACAGCATTAAAGATATATTTGGACTTCTTCAGTATTTTGAATTCTTTGAATAAACTAAACATTTAATAGTACAGTTCCTTTAGTAATTAAGTGATCACTTGTTACTTCTTGAGGCAGCCTTGAAAAAGAGTTCTCTATCAGCTGAGGCAGAAAAGTGGGAAAGTGGTACTGCGTAGTTGCATATCACCAGCTTATGGCAACACTGAACTGCTTCTGACAGAAGTTCAGAAAAAATAGGGCAGAGAATTTCTACCCTTGGTAGCATCCTCTTGGAAACACCAAGAGGTGAAGCCCATCAGAGCATAGGACCCTCAGTAGGCACCACCCCCGCAGCGAGTTTAACCCTGATCCAGCATCACATTGGCACACCAATGCAGTGCCATAAAATTCCATCACATTGGCATCATGCAGTCATTGAGGCAGTATTTTTAACACTTAAAGATTTCAGTCTAATTATATAATATAAAATTTAATAACAGCCCGCCTAAAAGCAATATGTGTATAATATATAAAATGTGTGTAACAGTCATTGTATTATGTTTATATTATTGTGTACATGTATAATAATGTAGGAGCTGTGAGAATAGAAGCCTAAAGTTGCTAACAATGAGGTAACCTTGAGGCAATAATGAATTGGAAAGTTTAATAATGCTACTAGTAATTCTTGGAACAATAATGTAATATTTAAAACAGTTTATAAATAGCCAATCAAAATCCAGAAAAGCTGAAAGTTAAATAAAAGTATTCTATTGGAGTAAAATTAGCCAATCAGAAACTTGAAGTAGAGAAATTTACAAATTTAAGCAGTAAACGCCAGTCGCTAGTAGACAGCGTTCTCGAGAAGTTCAATACATATTAAGTATGAGATATATAAAATTCATTACAGCGAGTATATTATAAAGTTTATGTGTTAAAAAGTGCAACTAATTAATAAATAATCTCACAGCTCTCTATATCAGTGAAATGTTATTTAATCATGTGAAGGATTAATAAAAGGAGTAAAGTAAAAATTATAATTTGTGTAAGCCTACATTCTTTAGCCGCATCACCCCCTGCTAAGAGATACATGTTTCTACAAATTAATACTGACGCAGCTGAGGCAAACATAAATATATATAATATTTAAAGAAACATAAAAATACAAAGTTGATTACTAAACGTTGGAGCAAAGGCCACCGGAAACTTTGTATCGTATGTGGAGCAAACACTCCAAGAAACTATTTCAAGTTTTGGCTCCCCAACAGTGGAACTATAATACAACTCCTTCAAATTGACACCTAAACGTGGGGCTAATAACATAAAGGTTACAACCTTCTCACCATACTACAGCAGTGAATAGAATAATCTGGTTGTGACACTGTATTTTATCCTGAGTAACAGGTGTGTGGTTCTCCACAAAGTCAATTTGAAGAATTATGGCGTCAGGTTTCTCTGGCTCTTCTCAGAATATTCTAACTGATTTCTTTTCACATTGCAATGATTTTTAACATTTTTATTTCCTTTTGCATTTTAGTTGAAACTTTTTCACACGTTCATTTTACCAACATGGGTAGCCAGGATCCTTAAGGCACAGCCTATGAATGGGAGGTCTGTGTTCTAATCCTGCCAGGACTCCACCCTGACTGAGGTTTCCTCGGTCTTAGTAACTGTCAAATGCCAAGGAGGTACTGTAAACTTAGGCCTGGAACTTTTCTTTCCCAATTATAATATTCCATGTATCAGTGTCCACCAGCTGTGTTGCCATATGTTGTGAGAATGAGCATTAAACACTAGTAAGTACTGCATATTCGTTAATTTTGTTAAAATAGGCATACCTTCAGAATCTGTATATTTTTGCAGCTCACAGGGTGCACTAAAATGATTTCAATGAATGCAGCAATGTGATAATCTGCACAATCATTGTATGCATTAGTCATACATGTTCATTATCATAGTCATTATCTTCTTTAACCAATTCAGGAGGAGGAGGATCTTGTAACATGAACATTGTTTTAACACATAAATCCATGTCATGATATTTGCATATACACAGATTGTGTGGCATTTTGACATATTTATAACATGTGGAGGTTTGAGCTCAAAAAGGTAGTAAATTTTACTTACATGTTTGGATATTCTTCTGTAAAGCTCTTGAAATTCTCTTATTGAGCAAGATACACTTTTTCTTAGTGCATTTTTCACTGGTATTATCGCTCAGAAATGTATATTTTTTCTGGTAGCTGGTGACACTTGCACATCATTTCTTACATAAATGCCTGAATCTTCCCCCATTATTTCATTGCTTATGGCTGGCCTTCCAGATTTTAAATTTATAAAGGTAAAACAGCTTTAATTAGAAACTTTATTTCTAATTATTGTTTTATTGTTGTCCTTTTTGAGCGATAAAAAGTTTTTCGCTCTCAAGTGCTTTTCCAAAGGAGCTTGTTTGTAGCTTTATTTTTCTGGGGATGATGGTCCATTGTGATAACACTTGGATGTTTTCACAGATTCTTTCTTTCAAGTTAACTTTATCATTGAACACACACACAAAACACTCTCTGCTCTATAGTACTGTTCATACCACAGCAGTTTATGAAAGAACAATCAGTTTCTAAGATTTGTGTGGCTTTCAGGTGCTGTAATCTTATGAATACTGTAAAAATGCTGTTTTCTGGAGGACCTTGTTAATGATTTTGTAATATTATTTTAAACATGATACAGGAAAAGCACAGTCCACCGACAGTTCAAATCCTGAAAGAAAACACAATCGAATATGTATCTAAATGTCCCAGATATGTCTGTACTTTCTGTCAGTGTGGAACGTATTTCACAGCTGGTATTGCCCTTCCATTCAGATTTATCCATAAGAGGTGACAAAAGTGGACAAATATCAGGGGGCTCAGAAAAGCTTATGTAATAAAATATTAGAACAATAGGTATGTCAAGTCTTTCCTACTCATAAGTCACCTGTTTAATATTATTCTACTTGTTATGTTGGCCTTTGTGATAAATGAGGGGGTGCCCCTTGGTTTTCGTAATCAACTGGAGCCTATAATGGTGGGTAGGGGAGTCCAATATTTATGCATGCATTCCATCCCGACAAAATACAACAGATGAAAGTAAATATTAATGTAAAAATTGAAAAGGGGTAATATGTACAGGACCGATAATGCAGGATCCAACAAAAGATCTGTTTTTAGATTGGCTGTAACTATAACAGTAAAACATTTGTGAAAGGAGAGGGACTGTATGTAGTTATTTTAGTTGCAATGGAGTCACTAATGGTACTCATCTTACTATTTGAATGTTTCTTAGAACACCTGATTATAGATACTGCAATAACATTTCATTGTGGATGAACATGGGCATATTCTCACCTGAAACACAATTTTTTTTTTGTGAGTAAACAAGTTTAGAACAATAAATGCAGTTTAGAGGAATTTAATTACAGTATGTCTAAATTATATCTACATGTATATTTGTGCATCAGATTTTTGGCACTATGTCCTTTACCCTTTAATTTCCGAGGGACTAGTTTTGGGAACCATTGCTTACATTTTCAACCTCAGAGGATCTGACTGACGTTGCTGGTTATAGTTGATTGCATTCTCCTCTCTGGTGGTGGAACAATGAACTTTTTCACTAAAGTGTCAACTGGCGGTATTTCAACATTTATTATCCGGTTTTTATGCTTTCATATTAAAATGTTTTCTCACATTGTGAGTTAGTTGTGGCCTGTAATGCTTTGAAGTAGTTTTGGATTTGGGTCTAGATTATGACCTTCATTCCAAAAGTGTAAAGCCATTACTGACTTGTCTACTTGTTTAACGTTTCTGAAGTGTTGTTTAGTTCTGGGTTTTAGACTTCTTTTGGTTTGTCCTATAGAGAACTTTTCACAATCCATACAACTGATTTGGTATACTCGGATCTATTGTCTGGTGAAATCTCATCTTTTGTTTTCGAATGTAGCAAATTTATTATTGGGTATCTATTTTTAAGTGCAAAGATGATATTTTGTTCCCTAAAGATCTTTTTGAATTTTCTAAATTTTATAGGGTGTTAAGTGAACTTCCTGATTGTGTTTATACTATCCTTTTCTGTGGTGAGTGTGTATTTCTTTTATGGCTTTCTTTTGCTTAGCTTTGTTAATCTTCTTGTATACCAAGCTTCTGTTGTATTCAGTTTCTTCTGCAGTGTGGATTATGGTTTTTAGTTCTTTTGTTAAATTCTGCTTGATCCATGGGTGCATTCTCTAGTCTTTGTGTAAGGCTGTGTATTATTGTATGTTTATATGATACTGAGTTATAGCTGTCATTTTTAATGTAGTTTTCAGGTTGGGTAGGGTTCCTGTAAATTCCAAAATTTATCTTTGTGTCTTTTCTGATGATTTTTAGGTCCAGAAATGGAAGTTACCTATTGGTTTCTTTTTACTTTCTCTATTACGTATAGTAAGTAGGGGAAGTATTGCATTCCACCTAAAAATTCGATACCGAGTTTTCACCGGAAATACATGTTTTGAGACCCCCTGAATCCAAAAAAAGCATTTTGGAAACATGTCTGTGTGTGTGCGTGTCTGAGTGTCTGTGAACAGCATAACTCGGAAATAAACAGTCGGATAAACACCAAACTTGGTATTTAGGTTCAGTATCTTCCAGAGATGCGACACAAAGGTTTTCAAGAAAATCCCCCCCACCCCAGATTACCCTTTACATGGAGATGTTTTCATGATAAATGAAATGTATATCATTTTCTGGGAATGTCTACAAAAGTATTTTTCATTGTGAACGACTTTTGTATAACTGGTAAACCATAAGAGATAGAGAAAATTTTACTGCACAAAAAATGTAGATCTCGTTAAAATACACAATTTATGTCATATACATTTTGTTTGTTGGGTGACCATTTTCGAGATATTGCTTGTTATTCCCTTAAATTTTCCAATACTTATACTTTTTCTCAAATTTGTTATTCATTTATTTATTTTTTTTTTTTTTTTATTTTTTTTTGTGTCCTGGTAATGCAAAGAGAATGGAATACTCCACATAGCAACCACCTCTTAAAATATTTGACTATCGCTTAAAGCCTAGAAATTCCCTTTGCATCTACAAGAAAATTAGCAATAAGATTAACATCTCGATATCTCGATTAACATGAAGCATATGGAGAATAAGCGTTTGTAAAAATAGTTTGTACAGAGTAGAGAAAGTCATGTGAGTGTAACACATCAGAGTTTTCCATAATGAATTTCATGGTTTTTCTTGTAGGTTGAGTAGTTTTATGGCTTCTTCTAAACGTCTGGGATTATTACAAAGATGTTATCAACAAAGTGGTACCAAGCCTTGAAGATCCATGGAAATGCCATTTTTATGTGTTTCGAATGAACTCATAAGTAAGTCTGCCCAAAAACAGTGAGTGTGGATTGCCCATAGAGAGACCTGACTTCTGTCTATAGTATTTTTGTTGAAGATGAAACAGTTTTGTTCAGTGCATAAATTTGTTAGTGAGATATACACTACATGATCAAAAGTATCCAGACTCCTGGCTGAAAATGACATACAAGTTCGTGGCGCCCTCCATCGGTAATGTTGGAAGTCAATATGGTGTTGGCCCACCCTTAGCCTTGATGACAGCGTTCACTCTCGCAGGCATACTTTCAATCAGGTGCTGGAAGGTTTCTTGGGGAATGGCAGCCCATTCTTCACGGAGTGCGGAACTGAGGAGAGGTATCAATGTAGGTCGGTGAGGCCTGGCACAAAGTCGGCGTTCCAAAACATCCCAAAGGTGTTCTATAGGATTCAAGTCAGGACTCTGTGCAGGCCAGTCCATTACAGGGATGTTGTTGTTGTGTAAACACTTCACCATAGCCCATATAGTATGAACAGGTGCTCAATCGTGTTGAAAGATGCAGTTACCATCCCAGAATTGCTCTTCAACAGTGGGAAGCAAGAAGGTGCTTAAAATATCAATGTGGGTCTGCGCTGTGATCGTGCCATGCAAAACAACAAAGGGTGCAAGCCCCCTCTAGGAAAAACACGACCACACCATAACACCACCACCTCCAAATTTCACTGCTGGCACTACACACACACTGACAGATGACGTTCACCGGGTATTTGCCATACCCACACCCTGCCATCGGATCGCCACATTGTGTACCGTGAGTCGTCACTCCACACAATGTTTTCCACTGTTCAATCGCGTAATGTTGACGCTCGTTACACCCAGCGAGGCGTCGTTTAGCATTTTCCTGTGATGTGTGGCTTATGAGCAGCTGCTCGACCATGGAATCCAAGGTTTCTCACCTCATGCCTAACTGTCATAGTACTGCAGTACTGATGCAGTTTGGAATTCCTGTGTGATGGTCTGGATAGATTTCTGCCTATTACTCTTTACGACCCTCTTCAAATGTCGGCGGTCTCTGTCAGTCAACAGGCGAGGTCAGCCTGTACGCTTTTGTGCTGTGCATCTCCCTTCATGTTTCCACTTCACTATCACAGAAAACGGGGGCCTGAGTCATCAGAAGCTTTAATTTATCAAAAGCATCTTGATGGCTTTGAGTCCATTCAAAGTCTTTGTTCTTTCGTGAGAGTTCGTGAAGGGGGCTCGCAATGGAAGCAAAATTTTGTATAAACCTTCTGTAGAAGCTAATACTTTGCATATGTCACTTACGTTTTTGGGAGTCGGCAATTGTGTGATGGCTTGGAGTTTATCGGAATCCGGCTCAGTCCCGTTAGCCGAAACTTCGAATCCAAGAAGTTTAATTCGAGACATTCCAAAGAAGCATTTTTCAGGCTTTAATTTAAAGTTGTGTGTTAGCAGTTTGCTAAATACTTCCTCCAAATTGTTAAGCAATTCGGGGAATGTGGATGCAAATACGACAATGTCATCGAGATAGATCAACGCCTTTTTGAATTTTAGATTACCTAGCAGCTTACTGGATATTTCCAAAAAGAAACTTGGGTGTTGCGTAAACCAAAAGCTAATCTCTGGAAGCAAAAGTGGCCTTGATCTGTGCAGAACTCTGTGTATTGTTGGCTATTTTCCTCAATCGGGACTTGAAAATATGCACTGAGCAAGTCTAGAGTACAATACCAAGGGCTATGCTCTTCCTTGAGAATACCTGTGTCGAGCATCTCATGCACCTGGGATTGTATGATTTCTCTTTGTGCCTGAGATACACGATAGGGTCTTTGTTTTATAGGTTTGTCATCAGTGACTTGAATTTTAAACTCTCCTATGTTAGTTTTTCCTAGCTCCTTTAATTATGTGGCAAATGCGTGTCGGTATTTTTGCAATAATGCTCTCAATTGCATTTGTTGGTCCTGTGTAAGTTGTGAGTTGAAATTAAATTTTGCATTTTCATTGTCGACTGAGTGTGTATCTTCGGGAGACAATTTGCAGCTTGTATTAGCGCTACCTACCTTGCGCATAAGCAAGAGTGGTTTCCATGAAAATTGTTTTAGTCTCCACTGTATTATTGTGTACTGGGATGACACATTCTTTGCGAGCTTCGCAAAAGATGGGGGATATTTGCAAATTCTTCTTCTGCATGATAGCTCCTTTTGGTTCTAAGAGAATTCTCCCATTACATTAGGAGGCAGTTGTGAATATTGTGTATACAACACGCTTGTGTGGAACCGCAGTTTCCTCGTTCGATTCCAGGGTAATTTGTGCCAATGGGCATCTTAATTTTTTGCCACAATGTAATTCTAATTGGGATGAGTCTGGAAATTTAAGAGTGGTTGTATTTTTCCAAGTCAATTAGGGCCTTATATCGGTTCATGAAATCCATCCCTAATAGGAGATCATATCCGAACTCTTTAACAACAAGAACATCCTCCTCAAACGATATGTAGTCGTCCTCCGTGGACTAGTGGTACCGTGCTAGCCTCTGGTTCCCAAGGTCGCGGATTCAAACCCGGCGGAGGGTGATGGATTTTTTCGGGCGTAGAAATCCTTAGCACGGCTTCCTTCAGAAGGGAAGTAAAGCCAGTGGTCCCGTGTCGTAGATTTACGGCACGTAAAAGAACCTCAAGCCTGATAAAGAGGCCTCTAAGCAAAATTACCGGTGTTTCACGCCCAATATAGAATGGGACGCTAAGAACCATAGTAGTTAAAGAGCGTCCATAAATAAAACTCAATTTCAAAGGATATGCTGTTAATGTTGAAGCAAAGAGTGGTAGAATAACATACATCTAGTAATGTATTATCCGCTGTCCATAGTATGAACCAATTTGCTGCTGCATCTTGTAAATAGCATGTAAATATTGCACCTTGTGCATATCTTCCCATCCATTCGCCGTAGCTATGGTTTCGAAGTTATAGAGGTAGTTTCCAACATCCTGACCGGGCTTGCCTTCGAATTTTCTAGGGTCAATGAAAGGTCGTGCAAAAGGCACATTTGCAGTAATGACTGCTTTGCACTGGGTCCCTTCGGGAACCGAGGGTGCGGCTGACGTAGAGACTGTATTCATTGCTATAATGTCTTCCATCGAGCTTGAACCTGAAGATGCTAACGTTCCAAAATACTCTTGGGACAAAACTGTGTTGTTCAGGTCACCCACGCTTAAACTACGTTCCTTTAGTGCAGAATACCGAATGGGAGTCAAACCTCGGAGTTGTCTACTAGATCTAACAGGGATATTGGACATATGCGCTTGATTCTGAATCTGAGTGTTAGTATTCAAAATAGTCTGATATTCACAGATTAACATTCTGATTTCAGCACTAATAGGGCTGTCGCTAAGATACTTTGGTAATAATTCCATGCAAAGGAGAAAAGAACACATAATACTCAAATAATACTTAGTAAGCCAAATATTTTAAAAAGAAGAACTTAATAACTAGAAACATTTAAAATTATGTGGTCGGCATTAGGAGCCGCAAAAAAAAACTGGAAACTTTTAAAATTAAGAGGCCGAAGATCGAACCTCACTTTTCAATAAAATAATTTTGGAAAGCTGGCGCCTCCGCCATATTGTCACATCCATGACTGCTTGGACATGGGAATAGTGGTTTCAGGGTAGAACATCTCAAGCTTGGCTTAATATTAATTACTTGGTTTATTAAGCTTACATATTTGCAATGTTGAGTTTACATTGAAAAGGGAGAACAAAGCTAGAGTACATGTAGGATCTTACCTTGAAGCATTTGTCGTGTGTGATGTGGATGGACCTGTGAACCCATCGTCCGATTTGACCCTGTCTAGCATGTATTGGTTTCCCCCGAGCGGCACTCATGCGCTTGCTTAAAATAGGCAAGAACCGACTCAATCTTAATGACGTCTTATGTCCTGTTTGTGGTAAGCTGACGCCATACTTTAAGTATGATTGAGCGGATTTGTGTAGGATTGAACGGAAATACGTGATCAGTTCCATGTTGCAAAAGGCAACATTATTCTAAGAATTTCCATGAGAAATGACGCAAATGAAAAAGTCCCTTGGGCCAAACCTAGGAAATGAGGCAGCCCACATACGTCCTGTCACGTACACATCTTAAGAAAGCTTCTTAAGGCAGAAAATGTAAAATATGATTCTATCAGAATTTAGAAGAATGAGCCATATTAATGCCTAAATGATATTTACTGTATTTTTATTATTATTAAATTCAATAACAGCTCACCTTGAAAAACAGTATGTATATAATTATTATTTATATTGTATGTAAAGTCATTGTAAATACTTATTTTTATTGTAAACACATTTATTAATGTCATGTAAATGTTTATATACTGTTATAGTGCAAAAACTGTGAGAATAATATGTTTTAGGATGTTAATAATGAGGTAATAATGTAATTTTGGTGACAATAATGTATCTGGAAATTAAAAAAAATACTGGTTTTGAAAAGATCGGTAATAACATAATTTCTCTTACAGTTTGAAATTAGCCAATCAACAGTAAAGAAAGATTTTTAGTTTGAATACTTAAATTCTATTGGACTAGAATTAGCCAATAAGAGACTGGCATTACCGAAGCTATGAGATTTTTACCGTTGAATTCAGTCAGTCGCGGGCAAGATGTTATACAGAGCAGATGTAAAAAGTCGCGGGTAAGATGTTGTAAAGTACGGATGGTAAAAATTGTATTCTCAGCTACAATATATACATATAGTGCTCACAGTTTTTCTTTTATAAAGTGTTGTGTTTATAAATGTGCAAGTATAAAGAGAAATAAAAAGAACTGAAATTAAAAAGTAAATTCTGTGACGTATTTTAATTCTTGTCTTATCACAACCCTACAAGAACTTGTGTTTTTATAGTGCGACTGAAAGCAGCCGAAGCAAATAACTTTAATAATATTGCGTAAAAACAAGCATCATCTTCACTATAAAGTTTGGCGTCCCAAGCATCAAACAACATCAAAGTGTATCTTCATTACGTAACTTAAATACTTCTTCGTAAGTGACGCACATACACGGGAATTCTCACATCTCATATCCAGCATCCAGCTAAGTAACTTTTTCAAAGTTGGCAACAAATACGACGAGGCTCAATAACATTCTCAAAGTGGCATTCCTCAACGTGGAGCTTAATAATTACATAACAACTCTTTTGCAAATATATGTAATAATAATATTTATGTAAGCTAAAAACCTCCCGCAAATTGGCTCCCAAAACGTGGGGCTTACAAGAAACATCTCACAACAAAAACACATCACCTAAATACTCCCGCAGATCCAAATTAATGTAGAATAAACAAGTCCATCTAACATCACATGCGACAATATCTCAAGACTCTTTTCTAAGATCGTTTTCCAAAACTTTAAACATGTGGTCTGGAGGTAAGAAGGAATGGTCTCTCACGGGAAATATCAGATACATACTTCCTTCAGATAGCCTGGAGACTTTTCAAAAGCCACCAATTGAGTGCGTGGACCACACGGGCATTTCTGTTTTGGCCAGCACAGCCATCAGAGAAAAGCCTTAATTGGGATACTCCATCTTCAAATTGCTGTTTGCTTAGAAAATTTAACACAGAAGCCACTTCAATAGCTCCACGACCTGTTTGATTTTCCATCCAGCAATAAAATGTTGGTGATTTATTCTCTTTATCAGTGATGCACAGAGCATAGAATGATACTGGCGAAAATAATAGGCTTCTTCTACAGCAAGCTTAGGCAATGGCTACATCTGTTGCAAACTGAAGCATAAAGGCATGGTTGATGAGTCTTTTTTGCTTATTTTGTGGAATGCCTTTGCTTTCAGTTAATGCGCCGTGAGTTCAGCATGTAACTCATTCTTTCTATGGGCATTTTCAGTGACCTGCAGTTCATGTTTTGTCCTACTGCCATAACTGCAAACATCTACAGCTGGCTAACCAAAATCCAAGTTAACTTTATTAGAAAAAAATGCTGTGGAAAAATCACTTCTTCACCTTTAGTGATTCAGCCACACCAGCATTGTACATTATAAATAACTTGTTCACATTTAACTGAAGGAAGGTAGAGTCACTCACTTTTTTGTCTTGAATAATGACTTTCCCTGGCTTTTATCTCGGATAAGAAGCTAATTGCCGATTTCTTCTTTTGGGCATAACTGTTGGGCTTTCTGATCACCTCTCCTTTCCATTATTGGTTTATCTGCTATTAGAGAAGAGCTTGAAAGAACTTAAAACAAAGGTTCGTTGTGTACTCTGACTTGATATTTAATAACCACTGAGTTAATCCTATCTGATTTACTCAGTCTGCGCCTTTTGGGAAATAATACAGACCTCATTGATGCCAGAAGCCTATCTAGTTTTGATTTGTTGCTGTAGTTATACACTAATTTTCTTGTTTTAATAAGGTGATAGGCAGGAATGGTGCAGCATTTAAATCTACTCTCTCTGTGCGTACATGGAGATTCGAACTCTAGCATGCAAGGATCTTGATCAGAATACCTGAAATACACCAATGAATGATGTGGATAAGAACTATAGTAATCGCAAAGTAGCTCTGAATACATTCCAGTTCTTGTGTTTTCTTTAAAATAATACCAATGTTTATTCTTGTTATAAAGTTTAAATACTATTTACCCTCTCCTTTTCTTCTTCTCCTTTCCTTCTTGCCATACCCTTTTGCCTCTCTCTGCAGAACACTCACCTACAACCACATTTTCTTCCATATTCATAGATACAACTGTACGAACTGCTTACAATGCTCACAATAGTAGTACTGTCTTCCACAGCAAAGAAAGTCCCCGGGGAATGAAGGGCAGAGGGGAAATTGCTGATTAGACATGGTCTGAACACTGCCTACTTGCTTATGTTACCCTTATTTATGACACACACGACAACTCAGTTGAATAGTTCTACTCATTGTGTAGCATGCGTTCTCCGTGACACATTCACTGTCCTTGTCACACTTTTTCCAAACAGATAAGGGTAGCACATTCCTGTCAGGGACTTTCTTTCCGTTGGCGAACGGTAAGACAGTACTTCGCTTCAAACTAATTTTCGATCATGAGTGGACTTATTGCGTTTTGAAACAGTGCTCCTCATATATGTGCAGGAATACTTCTGTTCATGTATTTTCAAAGAACTCATGTATAAGTGTGGTTCCCCATTATCTGGGAGTATAGTTTGTTCCTGAATGTAAGGTAATTCTGATTGATGCACAGTTTGGTCAGTATCTGGTATTCCTCTTTTGTTTCCTTATCAGTATTTATGGAGTATAGTCGTTTCATCAAAACACGCTCTAGCTTATCTTTTGGTGTGCTGGGGAACAGTGAAATGTCAAAAGAAATAAGTAGATCATTTTTCTCCATTTCTATATCTTTCATTTTCTCAGTGAGTCATAGAAGTAACCAACTTGCATGATGTGGGTGAGTCTATGGTATTGATGATTGGGCAAATTTTATTGCTGGCTTTGTGAATCTTTTTTAATCCATATATCCTGGTATTTGGGTTGCTTGATCACAATTTTCTTTTCTTGCTTTCCTAGAACGGCTATTAACTTATTATTATTATTATTATTATTATTATTATTATTATTATTATTATTATTATTATTATTATTAAACATCACTCACAAATTGTATTTCCATCCAAACAAGTGCTTCAGGCTCCACCACTTGAAGAGCTATCTCTTAACATTACCTATGAATAATATCTGTATATTGCTTTTTCCACATAGGCCATTTTTTAGTTCCAATGTCATGGAGAATTTTTCAAAAATGGAAATATCAGTATAGTTTTTTTTATGAATATACAGAGTAATTATTGAAATTCAAAAGAAAAGAAGCTAAAATGTAGTTTGTTTTAAATCATGCTAAATCTTTTCATATTGCTTGTGTATCGAAACAATTCTTGTAATTGAGGAAGTTGATAAAGTTAAAATACATAATTTCCACATGACATTTCCTTGCAGTAGGTAAATGCTCTTGGTATATAGCATTGCATTTTGAGATTGCACAGTGGATAGAATTCTACGCTGACATTAAATTAACTTATTAATGTTGTCAATTTTATGGAAATGCTGTTGAAAATAATTTTGTTTACTTTTCCTAATTGCAAAAAATTATTTTAGGTTGGTGATGGCACAACTAGTGTGGTCCTTCTGGCAGGTGAATTCCTAAAGCAAGTAAAACCTTTTGTAGAAGAAGGTGTTCACCCACGCATAATCATCAAAGCATTCCGAAAGGCAACACAAATTGCAGTGGAGAAAATCAATAGTTTGGCAGTTAAGGTAAGTATTACCAAATGATAATGAAGCTATGTAAGTGGTTTATAGAAGCAAACAATGGACTTGCAAATCTGAACGACTACCTATGTGATCAACAGGCTGCAGATTTATATGCACTAAAATTCATGCAAATATGCTCAAAAAATAAAGCACATATGCATTAAAACTTAAAAATATGTGCAGTTTAAAGCATTTTGTTTACACCAATAAGTCAATAAGTTTCGTCCATATATTGGAGGGTATACATACGTGTACCTACACTCACAATAAATTTATTTATATTGGTATTACAGCAAATTACAATGTATTTCTCTGAATTTTTAGATGTAAATCTTTGTGGTTATCAGCAAGTATATGTTCTTATAAACAGAAAATGCTCTTTCAACTTCACACGAGTGCAGTCCTTGTTGGAGCCTTTAAAAATACGTTTTTATCTGAAGAAATCCAATTGTTAGTCTTAGGATGCTGTGAGCAAATCTCTTCACTGACACGATGTAGGCCATGGACAATACAGTAATATGGATCATTTTGGGGTAGAAAACTTGAAATGCCCCTGCTGATTTTAGCATATATGCTGCACTGTCAGTTGAGAATGCCAAGAATCTCTCTTCGTGTTCTTTGCTTTACCACAGTAAGCCTGAAAATAGAAGGAAAATTTAGACACAAGTCATTTTCAGGATAATACTTGGGCAATGCATTTCTCACTACTCTGGCAATAATAGCATGATTGGGTTTTTTGTAAGGCAGTGCACATAATCAGATGCAGAGATCCAGCACCTATAGAATCCATTTTCCCCACAACTACGTTAACTAAATATCTCCCACAGGAGTCTGTAGTTTCATCCACTGAAACCCAAATAAGTGAATCTCCTAACTTGTTTCTAATTTCTTGGAGGACCTACTACAAACATTTTATTGTTTTAATAGTTATAAAAACAACTATTTTAAAATACACAAAAATTACAGAATTTTTTTAAACAATTAGCTTTAATAAACATTATTAAATAATTAAACATACTTTTTCATACAGTGGACTCGAGTAATTTTTTCTCGATGTGGACTCGCTGGGAATTTGCCTTTTAGTGTATTTCTACAAAAATCTGCGAGATGCGGGGTTATCCAGTTTCCTCCAAGGTATATTAGCTGCTACTAGAGCTTCACTTCACACTAAATATATCATTTTCATTTTGCTTTGGATTCAAATTAAGCAAAGACTGATAATTGCTTTTTGTGGCATTTTTTGTGTGAGATGCAGTCTGCAAATGCTGGCCCACTTGCATTTTTTTTGTGCAATTCACCTATTAACTAAAACATTATTGAACGTTAAAATACGTAAAAGTGCAAAAACTTACCTTTGTCGAACAAACTTGACAAAATATATATTTTCAGTCAGATATTAAAGTCTTCTCTCCATCAACCCAGCTTTTCAGAAGAGTACTACTTAGACTTTTGTCTTTGGCATAACAAATATTACAATAAATCACCAGGGATGAAACATACTAACCTAATAAGTGCATGGAAAGCTGGCGGTTGCTGTAAATCAATTCTATTGTTGAAATGGAATACTTTTGGTATGCAATAGAGATGGAAAAAAGAGTGCACATGTTCTTATTGTAGACATTGCCAGCTGAGATGGAGAAGGAGTGTATTGTAATATCACAGTTTATACTTTTACAAAATAAAATATTTGTTTCCATATTAATTTAGTATAAATGTGTAAATATATGCTCTAAAATATAAACATATCATATCGTTACAGATATGCACAATAAAATTCTGCATATTAATTCCAAACAACAAGAAATGCATTTATGTTTTGTTTGCATATAATCAAGTTTAAAAAAAAAAGAACATGCAGATATGCAAAATCTGCAGCCTAGTGATCAAGCACTGAACATGATTGCTGTTCATCCAGATGTCCTGTATTTGGGCCTGGCTGGTGGGTTGGTTGGTTTGTTATATATATAAAGGTTTAATCTTCTTTAACTAGGTAGATCATGGTGAATGAACGAAATGGTTCAAATGATGCTCAAATGGACCCAGGTCCCTAGAGCTTAGAAGTACCCGACATCCGTTTTCTGATAGTATGAATATATGTTTAAGAGTTTAAAAGTTAGAGAAATAAAACCCAATGTTAAGAAACAGTATAAACCAAAGAATATCACTGCAGATGAGCAATTGAATTACAAAAAATGGCCTAACCATGTTACATGCCTCGATCTACTGCAGAAACTGTAATACTGTCTCTGAAGGAGATCTTAAGGAAATGGTGTGATGGGATACAAGGTTTGTAATTTTACAACAATTTATTGAAAACATGGAATTTTTGTTGTGTTTTATAGCAAAATTAGGCTCACTTGACACTTAAAACACGAGGCTGCGCAGATGGTGTAACTGTTTAAGATGGCAGTATCCTGTGTATGCTAGAATCGATGGGCAGTTTGTTTTGTTTGCAAAGGTTGACTTTTCTTTGTTCTGATAAAATGATGGTTAGCCCGCACCCATTCAATTGTTCCCATGGTCATGAGTAGATGTTATAGGTGAAGGTGTGTAAGGAGAGAGAAAAAATATGCTTATTAAATAGGCATTCCAGCATTTGCTCATAAATTAGATAGTTTTGTCCACGACAAGGTTTTGTTTCTAATTGGGATGTTTTACACATATTTAATATAGTTTTAGGTTGCTTTGAAAAGGAATAAGGGACTTGTTTGTCTAGTATTCCATTTAAAAACCCAACAGTAGGAAGGAATAGCTATTTATCCTATTAAAATGCAGGTGTATCTCTGTGTTTTATGTTTGTTGAGATATTTATTTTTGGAAGTTAATGTTCCACATTATCACTTTTATTAATAATGTTTGGAATTAGGAAAAGAAAAGTACATAGAAATTTGTAATAAAAAAGAAATGGAAGCAATAGCATGGTTTAGACTAGGAGTATGGAAACTTGGGGACTCAGAGTAATGTTATACAAGGAATATGTCTGTTATGTGGAGAAATTGAAGATGGAATCACATTTTAATGGTATGTAAAGGAACAAATTAATGGAGGAAAAGATGGCTAAAAAGTAATAGCGTTATAAAAATAAATAAAATGTTTTTAGGTTGGTCTCACATTTAGAGATTTAGGAGAATTTTTGTGGAGTGTAAGAAGGAAATGGAAAGTTGAAAATAGTATGTGAAAAGACAAGAGAGTGATGAAGATTGTAGATTTAAGAATATAAGAGATAAAAGACAGAATGTAATATTGGAGGTCTGGGGAACAACTGGCCAGGGCAAATCCTAGCTGACCCAGAATGTGTAAATAACTTAGCATTTAAATAAAATAATAACCTTCTGTTTTATATGATGGATTTTAGCTTCATAAGTTAAGTTTGCAGCAACCAAGAAAATTAATTTGCTTTTTCTCATAAATAACTATATAAAGTTTTTTAGGAATGAACTGCATTTATGCACAGAATAAACAAGTGCTTTTTATTTGTATTCATGTTTTTGATTTATAGATTGAAAAAAGTAATATAGAAGAGCATAGAAAACTTCTTGAAAAATGCGCAGCAACTGCTCTAAGTTCCAAGTTGGTTAGTCAGCAAAAAGGCTTTTTCTCCAAGATGGTGGTTGATGCAGTTCTTATGCTGGATGATCTGCTTCCACTGAATATGATTGGAGTTAAGAAAGTCACTGGTGGAGCTCTGGAAGTAAGTATATACACACAGCCAATGCTTTTCTACCTTATTGTGCAGGGTTGTCATGGCCAGCAGAGTGCTGTCGAGAAAGAAACACTGAATCGTCAGGCATAAAATGTTTACTGAATGCATTACTGTAAACAACAACAATAATAATAATAATAATAATAATAATAATAATAATAATGGGAACTTTAACCTGTGTTACAAGTGATGTTTAAAATGTTGTCCCTTAGCAGCAATACAGCCGTGATAGCTGTGAATGAAATTCCTGTTCACTTCCATTTAATTTAAGTAATATAGTTGTGTTTCTGGCAGAGACACCCCTATCTCCTGAGCAAAATGATGAGCGATTTTTTTCTGTGAATGTTCAAAACATTCCACTTTTGTGTAACTTTTCTTCATTAAGAACACGGGCTCGTAAACTGTTTCCTATCATTCACAGATCCTTTCTCTTGGAACTTTGTAACAAGTCGTCTCTATTTACAACACAATTATCAAGAGTATTCTCTTGGAAAGTGCCTTATCATTTCTGTGCAAGAATCAGTTTTCACGTAATTATTGCACATAAACACTTTGTTCAACACTGAATGGTGGCATAATTAACAAAGAACAATAATAATGCTAGGTAACACATAAACTAACACACATTGTAAACAGAGAAGTGTGTATAACACAGCCAGTCCTTGAGAATCATGCGCTCCAAATGACTAGATAACTGCATGTCCGGCACCAGCACTGGCAGGCTAATTTCATGGGGAAGTAGCCTTGCTCTACTGTCTGCTAGTTGTATTAACAACCCTGTATATGCAGTACCCAATGTGGCTAGATAACTAAGGTGAGCCACTCCGGGGTGGGAGCTGCCATTGGCTGCCCGCCTGTGACGTAAGTGAGAGTGAAGACGAGCGCGCGGAATACAAACACAGCGCAGTGAACACACTAAATTCCTCCCGATTAACTCCCAATTGTTTATTATTAGCACTTCTTCCAGTTTTTTTAAAAGGTATACTATTTCAGGGCATTCTACAAACATTGTGGGCTAGACATAAAGCAAAACGAATGGAAACTGCATTACATTAGTAATATATTTACGTATAAACAAAACTACTGGAACACATCCAGGACTTCAACGTAAACTGTAGGCGCTACAAGAGATTCAAACATACATTACTTTAGTACTAAAGGAAAATTTACAACTACTCTAAAGGAATCGCTAAATGGATATGCTGGTGTATTTTTTTTACCATAAGAAATGAAAACAATAATTCTAGAATGCATTATTCTGTTACAGGATGTAAAAATGAAAAAGACATACCTGCAACATTCCACTTGTACTTGGACCTTCACTAAGTGCATATCCATGCCAATCGGGAATGAACTGCTACGGAACTGCATCTGGGAGCAGAATTTTCTTAACCGGCAAACCTAAAAGTTCACTCTTCAAATCCCGTTTATAGTTACTAGGAAGAAAGTGCACTGAACATACACGTGAATTATCAGCGTTAAATTTGTCAGTACACTTACAGCGAGACACCCACACGCGCTTTAATTGCTCATTTTTTTTGGAAATGTGTGATAATTCACACCAACCGTTTTAAAACCGTAATTACGGTGTTGTGCTACAGCACAATACATTCTACTCTTAACGTTCTTACTCATTGCACACCGACTTAAACACTTCACCAAAGCAGAGAAAACTGAATCTATGCTCAAGATTCTAGTTTAAATATGTGTGTGCAACTTATTTGTTGAAGTGGGGGGTTATATGACTGAGTGATAAGGAACAGTGTACTTTCGTACATCTGTTGTTAAGTTGTGAAGTTTCCGCCAACATAGCGAGATAAAGTAGGATAATTGTACGTGACTTTTAAAGCGAAGACAAGTTCAGATTAATATCTGTTGCCTTTTACGCAGTTGAGCAGCATAATTATTTCAACGGAAATGCTGTTTGCTCTTACAGCCAAAGTTTAACAACCTTTTTCCGTTCACTGTGGTTCTGTAAAGGATTATATACCTGGAAAAGCTTGCCATTTTCAGGGAACAATACCTTTGGCCCGCATTACATCTGTTTTCATGTTATGAGTCGGCCTACCTGCCAAAAAGTAAGTTCTTTATATTCCTCAGGAATGCGTATTAAACAGTATATTATTGTGAGCAGAAGCTATTTGAAGACCAAGTATCATATAAGCATGATCCGGATTCAGATGACATGCCATCTTTTAATTCTTGCAATAAAGGTATTGCTTAAGTGTACATAAATCCTTATCACGGGTCCCATATTAAGAAATATATATATATATAATTAGGTCATTTTGGTAGTTTCAAGTTTTCTATTTTGGATAATGTTTTTTTCGATATTACATCATTAATTTGTAATTTCTTTGTCCTTTGCCGCTTTATTTGGTAACTTCCTTGCATAAGTATAGAGTATATAAAGATTATTGGTTGGTCTGGAAAGAGTTGCTTGTGGGTGGAGAGATGGTTATTGTCAGGGAAACAGGTATAACTACTGTTATGAATTCATGTTCAAAATTAGGGATGAGGAGGTCAGTTTTCCCTTTTTTGCTTAATAAGTGCGTATTGCTCTTATTTATGTATGACATGGACTGTGAAATCCTCTTCATTTGCAATAAACATTGCATATTCTGAGTTCTCAAAATAGTTAATGCTACACTTTTGTAAGACCTGTTTAAAAACACAATAAGTTAGAAAATTAATTGAAAATATATTTGTTCTATGTTCTTGTTTGGAGAATCTGAAAAGCAAAGAAAATAATGTTCTTACTTGTTTGAAGAATCTGAAAAGGAAAGTAAGAAAATTTTCTTTTCTTTTCAGATTCTTTGAACAAGAACATTTTCACTGCTCTTTTACTTATTTTTTCTTCTTGTATAGGAGTTATATCAATATATAAATTAATTTATAACTTTCTGTACACTAATTTTAGTAAATAAAATAAATCTCATTTTAGATAATTTTTTGTAATTACAAAGTCATTTTGAAACAAATGTAGTCATTTGAAAAAAAAAAAAAATTAGTCATCAAAATCCGCGCCCTGCTTATAAAACACTGCTCTGACATTTGCTCTCATGTATTTACGTTCATCTCCTCTGTATTTGCTCACATAATATTGATTTGTTTCGTAAAGCCTCTCCTGCCAGTTTGGCGTGAAATGTGTCCATGTTTTATACAAAATAATGAAAACTAAGATACGAGAAAGTTATTGCACTTTCCTTGCATAAATACTAAATAATATAGGCACCTAATTACAATTGGCAAGTTCCTTAGATCTACCTCCTTTTAAAAAGATCAGTGTAATATGTTTCAATGATCGCCAGTGCAATACACTAATACACCTCCTTTTAACAACACCCACTTTCCCGTGGGTGAAAGATTTACATTTGTGTGCTTTTAAGGGTATTGGTTGCGAGCGTATACTAAAGCATACAGGAAAGGTTGTTCTAAAATTAATATCTCCAAAATATTAAGGCTAGACGCATCCTTGTTCTTATTCTTTCAAGTAGGAAGGATCAAATGGGAACTATGTACAATTAATTAAAAAATTAAAACAACTTTATACTAGAAATAATTAAGAAACTAGGTTTATATAAGCACATTCTCAGCCTAAATAATGAAACCAAAATATCCAAATTCTGAACACATCATTCGAATGTACACTACTCTGTAAATTCGGTTTATTTGAAAATTGGAGGATATTTGCAAGACTTGCTGTGCAGATAACTGTTTTTCAGCATGTGTCCATTATCTACTTCAAGTAGTCGAATGTTATGTGAATTTAATTCATTTTGTGGAGTTACTCTCTTCTGCCAAAATAGTTATATTAATAAAATTCTTTTTAAAAAAATTATTTTAAATATGCATGTCGATTATACATGCTTTTACCTAGACGTGAAAATAAAAGTCTCGGAAAACATGCACATATATCAAGTTTTCAGCTATCATGACTTTTAAAACTGCTATGTTTAAGTCATATTACATAATAGCATGATCAACATACAGTTTCTCTCATTAAGCTGCGTTTTTCACAATCCATAAACAAACAATAGAATTTAATTTTGAATCAAAGTTTAAGACCCGATAGCGTATAACGTTGAATTTTATATAGCGTATAACGTATTTTATTTTCGTTGCTAAAATTGGCCGAATAATGTGTTATCGGTTTTCTTTAACATAATATAATTAAAGTCAAGCAATAGCATAAACTAAGAAAATGGTTTTAAAGCTTGCAACTTAAAGCTTCTGAACAACTTTAATATAACAAATATCTGCTTTATATCTACATATCTCTCTTTCTTTGAATAACATATATGCTGTAAGTCATCCCTCAAGACCAAATTTCATATATCGACAGCGTTTTAGTGAATATTTCAAGGAGAAATGAAATTGGCGCCAGTTGGGTATTTAGCTGTAAAAAGACAGGTTTGTGTTTATTATTTCCAAGACTAAGTTTTTGTTTCAAGTAGTATAGGGTCGAAACAGATCGTATAACGAGAATATTATACGAACTTTCATGCTGAAAAATACGGTGCAGAATACTGGCTAGCTAAAACTACACTCTTGATGACGTCATGCAGCAGGCGGACCGAAAGCAGTACAAGCGAAAACGATGCGGGAAGAGACCCCCCTGTGCAGTACCTGCTTCAGTAACAGGTGTTAGTTTACTATCATTGCTTAGAGTATTTGTGACACGGATAGCAACTATTTGCTACCTTCTTGAAGTTTGCTGATGATCTCTTTAGACATAAGATTTTATGCTATACAAATTAATGTCTATAAAAGAATATTTAAAATGTTTTATGGTTGTATTCTTTTTTACTTTCTCTACTATGTATGTGGTAGGCAGAGGTTTTACCAGAAATACATCTTTTGAGGTCCGCTGAAGCCAAAAAAAAGCATCTTTAAAAAATGGTCCTGTGCTCATGCTTATGAGTGAGAGAGAGAGAACAGCATAACTCAAAAATGAAAAGTCTGAAAAATACCAAACTTCATATTTAAATTCAGTATCTTTCAAAGATGCGACATGAAGATTTTCAAGAAAATTCCCCACTTCCAACTACACATTACATGGAAAATTTTTAGAAATTTTTTATTTTCTAAAAAAAATGGCTCTTAACAATTGTGATTAAAATATCATAAAGCTATTTATATGACAAAATGTATATTTTGAATTTTCTAGTAATAGTCTACAAAGTCCTCTTCATTTTGGGAGGGGTTTTGCGTAATCTTGTATAACTGGTAAACATTAAGCGGTAGACAAAAATGTACTGCACAAAAAACGTTTATCACTTTAAAACACACAATTTATTTCAAATAGCTTTTTTTTTTTTGTAGCATCAGCTATTTCCAAGATGTCGATTGTTAAGGGTTTGAATTGTTCAATCCTTTGTCATTCTTTTAACTCCTATCAATATTCAGTTATTTCTTGCAGTTGCATAGAAAGTGTATGGAAGTTTAAGGCATATAGCGCCCAGTTTTTAAACATTTGACTATTGCTGTTCCCTTTGCATTTATAACAAAATGTATAATGTAGCTACTTATGCAAAGATTTATCTTGATTAAAATGATGTAGATAGTAAAATAAGCTTTCAAAAGAACAGTTTTATAGCAGTAAATGATAGAGGGTAGGGAAAGTTATGTGAATGTAACACGTTAGATTTTTTTTATCTGTGTTCTGGTTTTAAATGTTCATTGGTGCTAATCACACAGTTGTTAAGTGACCAAACAAATCAAACACTACCCAGCTTTATAGTGAAAGTATATAAGCAAACATTAGATTACTGAACAAATACTGAAATATACAAGACAAAGTCATTTAGGTCATGCTGAGGGAAGATGCGTAGTCCTTAATCGAGGTACACTCGCAATCAAATATCGCTTTAATGCCATTATCCAAAACTCAACCCAAGAGTGAGGAATTGATGAAAATTGAGTGAGATTTGTAACGGTTTAATGTTATTTAACATTATTGTAGCCCCACGTTGTGGTAGCCAATTTGTAACGGTATTACTTACAAATGTTTGTGTATGTGTGTTTACTCAACATGGTGATGCCATCTTGTGACGTCATTCATTTGTTCGGTTTGTAGCTCCATCTGGTGTTAGCAATTTGCAGCAGTGTTAGTGTTTGAAAGAATGCGACTGTTATTTGTGTTAATTTTTGTTTACTGTCCTCCGGCTAGCTATTATCTCTCGGTCGAACATATCTCTTGATCAGGGTGTGTAAACGGAAAGGAATCTTTTATCCAAAAATAACACTGATGAAGAAATTTGTTATTTTACTTTTATTGTCAAACACATTCACTATCACCTTTACACATTAATCTAGACACTCGCCAAACTGAAACTGTTATAACAACTTCTTACTGATAATTCTTTTAATCCATGTACTTCAATCTTTTGTATAATTAACTTTACCATACTTTAGATTTTTCAGAATTCTGCTGCGCGTAACTTGTGAATCTATATCCGATGTATGCCGTACTAATACTTTCGACGAACTGACTGACTGAAGACGACGTGTAGTGTACACAGATTTTTGATGAACTGACCGACTGAAGGACTTTACCTCTAACCTAGCCTCTATTTATACTCCCACTCCCCGATATGCCTAAAGATTATAACTGAACTGCAATTGGCTAATAAAACGCGCGAACATTAGCGTCTATTTTACTATCCAATGAAAATTATGAATACATATGCTCTAGGGAAATATTCCAGAATATTCTAAACGGAAAAACGTGCCAACATTACGCAACTTCCTCGTTTCCAATAATGATAAACAGCTCACCCCCCCCCTCTGCATTATTGCGCGCTATTATTGTCAGTTTCAGTAAGGCATTAAAAACTTACTTCTCAACAATAATTACAATAAACAAATATCTCAAATTAATGTCACATAAAAATGCATATTCATATTACAATCATTATTTACATTTAAGTAATTTGTGATACAAATTACTGCATCAGATTTGAGTCCTTTTGTAGTGAATTTGGTGTATATTAGATTTACTCAAAATACCTTTTAGAGGATTGGATTCTTCAAAAGGTTCACAAACATAATTTAAAATGGAAATTTAGAACTGAGTCGACTTAACACTTCTAGATTTCACTGACTACATTAACTGCAGGAACTTGTTTTGTAAGCTGTTGCTTACATTGTCAACTGCTGTTGACTGGTTTGAATGTCCAGATCACTCGTTGGTTAGCCTAGTTCCCCTGCTGGTGGTGGCTTCAACCATTTAGAGTAGAAGTTCAAAATTCATAACTAAGTGTTCATGTTTCTTGATTTCTCTACATGTCCAACTCCTTTTTATTTATTGTGGTTTTTAATAGTTTATATGTTCCTGAACATTATTAATTGGCTGTTTATTAACAAAATTAAGACACATCTGCACATTATGGAGGTCCCATGGGACCCCAATTGAAGAAATCGTGGTGTGGCAGAGACTTCCTCATAGTGTAGATGCACACTTTTTGGTACAATCTAGGTACACAATAGGATCCTTATTTTTGGACACAAAGAATGTTGAGAAAGCCATTATCAGGGACATGTATCCATCTTTAGAACTGTGAACCTAGATTAGGCTATGAGTTTGAGGCACAACAGGCTTATTGGCCTTGGTTTAGGGCCCATCCATTTTTCCATCCTTTCAACATAGTTGAAGAAAACATCTTGGTATGGACATACTATAAATAGCACAAGTATGTGATACTAGTATGTGCTGAACTTTTAATCTAAAACAGTTGCCAGAATTTTTATGATCATTAAAATTACTACATAAACCATATTTCTGTTTTCGCAATATCTGTCTATTGAGGTCAGATTAAACAGATTTTTCTCCCTCAAATAACTGTTTACCTTTTAATCCCTGCATTTGCCAATTTTACACAAGTGCAGATGTATTGATTTCTGTTACAAACAGATTTCATATTGGAATCAGCTATGCTGTCTGCACTTTCCATTTCGTGTCTAAAGGAGTAGATATATTAACGTTGCTACAATCTTTAATTTGAAAACAAAACTTTAAAGATCTGATGAATGATAACTATAAACAGGTTAATGTATAGAACAGTTTTCTTCCTACCCAGCATTAATTTAAAAATACTTTTGAATAGAAAGAACAAGTACATTTTATATAAGTGGAGCAATGTTTCCTAGTTGCCATATTGATGATTGACTGCTTTTTATATTTTCTTAATACAGTGGAATCTTG
Source organism: Deroplatys truncata (assembly GCA_030765065.1). Lineage (NCBI taxonomy): Eukaryota > Metazoa > Arthropoda > Insecta > Mantodea > Mantidae > Deroplatys > Deroplatys truncata. Next base: position 217,262,606 of record CM060978.1, read on the forward strand.
TTGGTATGTACCTCAGTAACATATTTTCCTGTATATGATGTTGAATTATAAAAGTTCCAGTCCCAGCTGCACCAAATAATGTTTGTTTAGCATGTTTTCCCCGCTCCTGCGTACTTTTTGGAAATTTGATAACCTCATTCACTATTTTGGTTAGTCCAGTTGGCATTGGAACCAGCATGACATGCACTATTGACATGCATGCATCTGTAAGATGCGATTTGTGTGGGTGGGATAGAGGATGCTATAACTTGGCGTGCAGACCAGCGGCCAATGGCATGCATTCATATGTGTTATTAGAATCTTATTAGAATTATTATTATAGAATCTTATTACAGAATTACAATGTTTTAAATTGCAGATTTTGTTTTTTTGTTGTCTATGATGTCCAAATATTTGGGTACCATCTAAAACATAATAATGAGATGTGCTTTTAATAATCACTTAATATATTTTATTTCAGGATTCTTTACTTGTAGCTGGAGTAGCATTCAAAAAGACATTCTCCTATGCTGGGTTTGAGATGCAGCCTAAGAAATATAATAATCCAAAAATTGCCCTGTTGAACATAGAGCTTGAGTTGAAAGCTGAACGTGATAATGCTGAAGTGAGGGTGGATAATGTTCAGGAATATCAGAAGATAGTGGATGCAGAATGGAATATTCTCTATGAAAAACTTGATAAGATTCATAAGAGTGGGGCGCAGGTTGTGTTGTCCAAGCTTCCTATTGGAGATGTTGCAACTCAGTACTTTGCTGACAGGTAAGTGCTAGAGGTCCTTGAAATTCATAAGTTGCAATATTGTTTACTGTTTTAGTTCTCCCAGTGGTGTAGGATGGGTTTGGGCCAAGTGTAATCTTTAAATTTGGATGCCGCTGCATTACCACCACCACGATTACTACTACTACTGCTACTTTCTGTGTTTCATTCCAAATTCTCTCAAATCTATTTACACTCATACCTCTGAAAATCCTCTTAACATCTTCATCTTCAATTCTTTGACAGCAGCAAATGATATCTATACATTTAGTTTGCAAAATGTCATACAGAATGTCTCTATGAGAAAATAAGGATGTAAATGCCTGCAGCGTGAAGCAACATAGAAAACTTTTTAAAAAAAGCTGCGCATCCACCAGCTTGTGGAACAGTATCTGAATCCCATTTCTCTGCCTTGTAAACAATAGATTCAAAAAATTCTGCTGTTTATTCTCTTTCACTGTATTTACCACACGTGATGAGAAATTCCATCTCGTTGGTGCCCATCTAGGCAACTTCTTTTCAACTATTTAAGTACATTCATGCACTTTGGTGATTTGGAAAAGAATGAAGCTATTCCTGATTGTGTAATAAAGAAAGTATTGCTTATATTAAAAATATAGCTGTAACAGTGCACAAACAGCTTCAGAGTATCTCTTTCTGATTAGCATTTGTAAACTGCCTTTGTTACCAGATATGACCAGCACACCATCATATGCTGGTCCTGTAATCCACTATTTTAAATTCATTTACTACCGACTCCACGTGATTTAACAAATCTCTAAAAGAACTCACATCAAGGAATGAGAGGAATCTCTCTTGAGCAAACTCTTTTTATTCACGTAACGTCAGTATGTTGATAACTATGATACATTTGAAATATCAGAGGTATCATCGAGAAATTCAGATTCGTTTACTTCTACTCTTATTGCATTATTAATTGTAATTGGGATAGCTAAATAAGATCAGTCTGAATTTTATCAGGTCATTCTGAATTTCCTGAAGTCCCTCAGAACACTGTAGATGTCTTTAAATGATCATTTAATTGAAGGTCATACATGGCAGTATAGTTGAGGAGTTCTATATAATCCCCTTTATTCAACAAATCAACACCTTCATTGTGCCCACAAAACGGTAGTTCCTGTGTAGTTAGAAAACAAACTGCATTAATTAAGCAGGCTAAGATCTATCTGTTTCTCTTTACTTATTATATTTTTTCATTTCCATTGAATGCTGGTGATCGAGTTGATCAATTCTTTGTTGTGAGAATCTCCAAAAACATGAAGTTTGGAAAAACAAGTAATTTTTGTCTTTGTGATTGCTTTACATAAATTGTTGAGATCACAAAACCATCCCTGGACCAAACTGATCTGTCAGTACTAAAAAGAAGACATGGCTAGCAAAATATTTTATTGACTTTAGTACAGCCAGTTAACCAGGGTGTTTTAATGTAATTAGTGGCATTAAAATGTCTTGAGTACTCACGAGTTTTATCTTTGTATGTCAAAGAGAGCTCCAACTCTGGCTGCAGTCTTCCTTTATTAACTGTGGCTAATTTATCCAAAAATTCTCTTCTTCCAAAAGGTTTTATTTTTAATTCTTCAACAACACAACCACATTCCACTATTAAACAACAATGTAGCCTTTGATTTTTCAAAATAAAAAAGAGACGCTTTGCTTTAACCTTTAATTCATGCCACATGTGCCAACAATGCTGACTTGCCTTAGTACTCTCTTTTATAGTCAAGCCATCTCCCGTACTAGAGATGAACTTCACTGCTTAATTTGCCAGCTTGAGCTTGTTCCAACACATGTGCAAATGTACGTCCCCTTGCCTTCTTTGTCCTGCTGCACGATCCAAAAAAGCTCTTTCGTCATGAGATGGACTAGAGCTCAGTGGCCAGGCTTTCGTGTATAATAATTACTGCAATTGCTGCATTTTGAAATAAAATTTTATGTGACTCTTTGCAATTCTTAGTTCCATGCTATATATGCTTATCTCAGAGTTTTTACCAAAACCGTCTAGGTCAGCTCCGATGCCTTAGATTCCCCAATATACACTCCTGAATTCCCCCTGTATTTTGTACTACTACTTTTTAATTCCCATAACTCGAAAATGCAGATTCTTGAAATAAAATCACCGTTTTTATTCTTTTTCAGAATCTAAATAGTATAATTTTGAGCAATATTTTTTGTAATCATAATTTTTCTTGGTGGCAGCATTAATTTTCATTACAATTGAAGCATTGACATTAAAAAGGAGTTAATGACAAAAAATCAAAAACTTCATTTTTGCATTGAAAGAAATCTATAAGGAGAGTCACTAGAGTTGAAATAGAGTGATAAGTTGGGTAACTTCCTCCACGTATCTCATCATGAGTAGGTCATTTTTGCTTGGTTGCATATTGGCCACTGCAATTTTATGCATGGTTTCAAACCTTCCTATCCCAAAGATGGTTTGCAGTACAATACAAAACAGCCACATCTAAATGGAAACAAATGAGAGTTGGACTATCTCAAGGGTCTGTTACAAGTGCTATTCTGTTCAATATATATATGACCTAGTAGATGTCCTAAAGAAAATAGGTTACATACAAGTAGGAATGTTTGCTGACAACATGGTAATATGGACTTCAGAAAAGAACATAAGATCTGGGAAACATTACAAAAAACTACAAACAACAATGGAGAATACAATCATAACCCTAGAAGATTGGACTAATAATAACAATATGGAAATAAATACACGAGAAACTCAATATAAACTATTCACAATGCAGCATAAAACAGAAAATATATGCCTGCAAATCAACAACAAAAAACTACAAGAAGCAATTACAACAACGTATCTAGGGATAGAATTAGATAAAAAACTATCATTGAAAGAACATGTAAACAATGTAAGGAATAAAATCAACAAAAAGAAAATTTTAAAACGTTTAGCAAGAATAAAATGGGGTAGAAACATGGACCTCCTTAATAATACATATAAAACATACATAAAACCTAACCTATTGTATGGAGGAGAACTACTAACAACAATAAACAAGAGACTTAAAAGTAAACTAGAAATTTCGCAAAATAATTCACTAAGAATAATAACAGGAGCTGTAAAAACAACACCAATCACAGTACTATAAAGCTTCACAAAAAACATGGCTATAGAATTGGAACATGAGTCGAAAGCAATTACTCTAGCACAAAACTACAAGTCAATAGAAACAGATACAAGTGGTACCACACAGCAGATACTATAAGTAATTTAAAAACTCAAATAAGCTTCAGAACATATATTAATAACTTAAACTACAAGAATATGATTACAACAAATATAATTGCAACAGAGGTAACAGTCTAATGGGATACACTGATATACAATATTAGAATGACCTGATATATACAATAGACAAACAAAACAATATACCAGATGAAATGAGAGCCATAGCAATAGCTACAGAAAATGTAAGATACCCAGAAAAAGAATGGCTCCGAATATATACAGATGGATCCCTCATCAATAAAAAAATGCCGGTGCAGGAGTATACTGTAAACATTTTGCACAGTATCTAACATTAGATGAAACGTCAAACCACTATGATGGAGAATTAATAGCTATAAAAGCAGCATTACAGAACATTTTATATAGACCGTACATAAAACAAAAAATAGTCATCTTATCAGACTCAAAATCAGCCATAGATGGAATAGTAAATTACAATAATAAAACAACAAGAAATATTAAAGAAATAAGAAGCGTAATTAAAGCAGTTGAAACTAGAAATCATGTCACTCTACAATGCATCCCAGCTCATGTTGGACTTTTGGGCAATGAACATGCGGATCAATTAACAAAGAAAGGTGCAATACAACAAATGAAACCTGTAGGTCAAATAGAAACAAATAAACAATTAAATAATATTAAACAGCATTTCAAAAGACAGCAGAAACTTGAAGATAAATTAAAAGATAAAGATTATAAGAATATTAAAGATAGAGTTGATACACAAAAAATGCCAAGGAAGACTGCAGTGACCTTATTTAGGATGGTAACTGGCCATGATTGCCTCGCAGAACATTTCTACAAGATACGATGCCTACCTACACCCAAGTGCACTCTCTGTGAAGATGATTTCATCTAAACAAACAACATCTCCCAAATGCAAAGGCCTTAAAACTGATAACTTACAGACTTTATATTGGGAAGCCAGAGGGAAAATGAAGCAGATCAATTAATCCCCAGTGCCATTGGTGAACAACAACATTTTATGCATGGTCACCTTTTTAAGGGGGACCCTACTCTTTGTCTGCTGTGTAGCAAATATCTCTCGGTCCGTCATGTGTTGCTAGAGAGTATTCCTCTAGCACATCTTCGGGACTCTCTGCAACTGCCGGTCAATCTGCAGAGGTCTTAGCAGACAATAAGCAAGCAGTTAAGAGAGTTTTGGGGTTTGTGTCAGGGATAGCTTTTCAAACGCAGATTTAGTCATATTCATGTCAGGTGTTTGGTACTTTTTGGTTTATTTTTATATATTGGTATTTATTTTTGACTTTTGGTATGATTTTATATTGCTCTTTACCTCTGACTTTTGTTAGGATTTTTTATATTCATCTTTATCTCTAGCTTTAGCAATGATTTTTGTGCTGATATTTATCTCTGGTCTTTGCCATAATCTGTTTTACAAGGACCTTAATGATCTAATAGTTGAGTGTCCGTAAACAATAATCATCATTGGCCAATCATATTTGAAAAAATGTTGTTTTTCAACCAATTATGATCCTAATTCACTCAAACTTTATCAAAATCTCTTAATCACCTCCTCCTTATATGATAAACATAGCTGTCAGAATATTAACTTCCATTGCAACTAAATGAGCACTATTTGGACATTATACACAAATTTAGAAACAGTGTGCCTAATATGCTTTTTTGTCATCTACATTAAACATAAAAAACCTTGGCCAAATTCTTTCCAATTTCTACAGATTTGATAAATTCTGTATTGTGTTTTTAAAAAATGTTATAATAAAGAAAATCATAATCTATAATTTTGATTACTGCATTCTTACAATATTGCATGCCTACTTTTAGTTTCCCATGACCAATGGCAGTAAATGATATTAAATTGTAAGTTTCACTATTAAAACAAAAGAAGTGTGATCACATGATTCTGATTAGTGATAACTTTTCAAACAATGTCATTTATATTGTAGGTAAATATAAATATTTTATGACTGTTTTAATAATCAAGATTTTTGAGTAATTCATTTCATTTTATTTGTGACTTAGTGACTCGAATTTATTGATGATTTGGAAATCACTCATGACATTACCTGTGATAATTTCATAAGGTTAAGGTTGTGTTTCTGTTCAGTAAAGTTTCTGAAGTCATGATTCAATCAACAAGAGCTTTGGAAATAGTAAACAAGACACTTGACCTGGATAACAAAAGACATTGACCTGGGTGACAAAAGATAAAACCAAGGCACAAAAAATGTCGTCCTTCATGGTGTAGCGGTTACCATGCTAGCCTCTAGTTCCCAAGGTCGCGGGTTCAAACCTGGCGAAGGGCGATGGATTTTTTCAGGCGTAAAAATCCTTTGGAAGGGAAGTAAAGCCAGTGGTTCTGTGTTGTAGATTTGTGGCACATAAAAGAACCTCAAGCCTGATAAAAAGGCTTCTGAGCAAAATTACTGGTCTTTCACACCCAACATAGAATGGGGTGCTAAGCACCACAGCAGTTAAAGAGCATCCATAAGTAAATCTCAATTTAATTTAACTCTCAATACCGTGCCTCCAAGGTGGAGACATTTTTGTGCCTCTTGCGGTTATATTCACATTACCTTTTCAACTCTTTACTTGATTTACACTTATTACTAATATTTTAATTACATATTTTTTATTAAGTGCCTTCATAAATATATTAGAGAAAGATAGGGAGATGTCTGGGCTTAGACAATTTTATGCTCTGATAGTTAAAATGGTATTATTATTTATTATTATTATTAAATTCATTATTGAAATTGTTCTTACATAACAGATAAATAAACAATCACAACTTCACTAGGCCCACCTCCTTCACTTCCATGACTTCATTAGGCGCATGTACCTGCCTCACATCCAAGAGGTCTGAAGTTTGAATGTTGGTTAGGGTGAGATACCAGCATAAGATTTTTTCTGGGATTTTTTCCTTACCCTGAAAATGAATGTTAGGTAACTAAGTTCTAGGGACCCCAGGCCTATTTGAGCATCATTTCAATAATTTCATCCATCTGCTGTCCAATATGACCAACCTGGTTGTTAAAGGATGTTAAAAAAACCATTAATCTACATAAAAATTAATTTACAATTTCCAGGACATGTTTCAGAGGCAACTTGCCTTCATCAATTTTAATTGACTGTAGATTCATTCAGTTTCTCCAGAGGTCATTTCCTCGGTTTTATGTATTTGATGATGGGACCAGGTTCAGTGAATGTATCAAAGTTTGAGTAACTCTTGTTTGATTGTTCACAATAAGCAGTAAATGGTTACTTTTCTAGGTTTTTGAACATCTCTTAACAATTTTCTTCCTCCTTGAAGTCGTTTGCTTTCCAAAAATGAAAGGCCACTGTGAACTTCTTATTTGTTTTGATTTAATATATGGGTTGATTTTTTAGTAGTGGCAACCATGCTACAGCGATGCCGTGCAATGGAGCCAGGCAATGTCATTTTTACCAATTACCTGCTCCCCTACCTTACAGCTCATGAACTTGTCCACGTTGTCCAAAGAGGCAACAATAAGACTAGCAGTTATGAGCAAGCAGTCATGAGATATAGTCACAATGTTTTCAAAGCATGAACAGAGAAGCTGTTAAAAATCCAGTGTGCTGAGGTCTCACAGAATGAAAGTGTCATCAAGCATTTGCAGTGCAGTTGCATTGCCTTACAGAATGGTAGCAAGGCTGTTGCGGCCTTCTGACAAGGATGCAAAAGTGTGTTGGACATGCCATGATCTGGTCACCCACCAGTAAGTGACGAAGATGTACAGACTGTATCTGTATTAGTGGAGACAGTTTGGAACATAAACGACTTGTGAGTTAGCGCAAGATACAGGATTGGCGCCTTTGACTGCATTTCACATCCTGAAGGACCATCTGAAAAGGAGGAAAATTGTGTCAAAATGGGCTCCACATGAGTTAAGGACACGCAGAAGTGGCTGCTATATAATGCTTCTCGTACACACTTGCACTGTTATGAGCCCAAAGGAGATTTAAGTCCTTGCAACTTCGATCTCATCCCTAAGAGCCACTTTGCTGGATTTGCTTCCATACAGTTGATGTTTTACAGGCAACTGATGCTCTCTTCACACCCTCAAGAGCTTATGTAATGCTGACAGGATCCATTGGCCGCATTACTGGGAACAGCTTGTACACAACACTGGTGACTGCATCGAAGGTCTATAAAACTTAGAACTATGTACGTATGCTATATATGGAGAAATAAAATATTGCCAGAACTAAAAAATCATCCCTTGTATGTTTCACATGTTCTTTGAATTTGTTTTCTAGGCTCTGTTTGTTTTTCCTATATATGTACCTTTTCACAGTTATTACAACTAATTTCATATACCCCAGTGTTTTCATTGGCTGAAGTTTTCTCTTTTTGTCTGATCCTAATTGATTTTTTATGTTAAATTTGTTTATTAGGTGTAGAGTGATGTTGATTTCCTTGAAGATCTTCTGAAATATGTTTGATGTTGATTTCTTTGAAGATCTTCTGAAATATGTTTATTGCCCATGGATGGTATGTGAACTTATTGAAAGTTTTCTTAAAGCTGACACTGCGTGTAGGGCTACAGTTGGAAAGCAAGATGCAGGTTATGGCTGGGATTGAAACCACAGATCTTTGGCCTTCCATTTCTAACCTAACCAGTATGGTCTGTGATGTGATTGTTTATAGAAGTGGTCATGGTAATTAACAGCATTGGCATGGAAAGTAGATCTGTGGTATTAAATTTGTAAATCTCATTGGGGATTCTTTATCTACATAATGTGATGTTGCATATGCATTGTTCATACGTTATGCAGTTATTGTTTTATGGTTTTAATATTCTGTTTTATTTAATTTAATTATAGTACTTTTAAGACTTTTATTAATATTGTGTTACAAATAATTCCAGTTTGGAAAATTAGAAATTTTGAAAATAACTGCAACTTTTGGTTGATTTGTAATATTCCCATGGGGTGAGCATTGTTGGAGGATTTTGTGTCACATTTGCAATGAGGTTTGAAAACAGTTAATATAATATTTACTATCATTGTTTTTCATGTATATGTGTAACAAAATAACGTAGATCAATGGAACTTTAACAGTCTCTGTATGAAGCAAGTGTTGCATTTGTTTTTCTCAATGCCAAGCCAAGGATTTTCATAAGCTTTTCTTGCACATCTCGCTGTTTTTAACTTTGTACGATATGAAACTGCCTTCTTGAAAACTCATGTGCAGTTTACGGTATTCAGCTAGTCTTAATTGTATTCATGATATCAATTTTAATACCTACTCTACAAAATGAAAAATTCATAACATTTCAAGCAAAAATGTCAGTAAGCAAATGTCTAATAATGGAATTTGTTACTAAATACTGTGATGAATGTATAGCAGTAGCCAAACCTGTAAAAATTTAAGTGCAGCCATTTTATTTTTAAGTTTATATTTGAGTCCATAGAATTGGCACCACTTGGAAAAGTTTATGAGAACAGATCACCATAGAAACTATGGGCATAATGGATTAGCATTTTATTTAATTTAGTAACAGTAGGGCATTTTCATTGAATTTTCCTTTCTTTTTACGTACAGGGATATGTTCTGTGCAGGAAGAGTTACAGAAGAGGATATGAAACGTACAATGAAAGCCTGTGGTGGAGCCATTATGTCAACAGCTCACGATTTAAATGATGCTGTGCTAGGTCGCTGTGAATACTTTGAAGAAAAACAGATTGGTGGAGAACGGTAATATTGTTGCTACCTGCTATTAATGTTACCATAAAAATAAGCATAACTTGATCAAAATGATATAGTAATTGTAACTGCTTTTAACACCTCTCTCTCTCTCTCTCTGGCATCAGCTTTTTCGTAATACTGCTTTTTTGTTTATCCACAGTTTCTCAAAATGTGTATCTTTCCATACAAATGCCACATTATTTCAGAATCTAGTTAAGAGTGAAGTTTGTATCAACCATTTCTAGCAGTTAAACAATAGTAATTTTATGTTGAATTATAAATGTATGAAGTACTGGAGCTAAACTGGGGGAAGGCAGACGTAAACTAAGCTGTATAGCAATTAAATGAGAGAAGATACAATCCATGCTTTGTTTGAAAAAGCTTAAAAATCAAACTTTTTTAACGAAAAGTATAAGTATAAAAAATTAAAATTAGATATGAAAGGACATCATGAATACATTAGTTAATTGGCTTCAGTTGTTGGAGATAATATGCGGAAGTTGCTAAATTTAACATGGGGCATTTTGTCTTCCCCCTTAGTATACAAGTAATCATTTTAAACAAAACTATGCAGAAAGAGAATGCATCCTTATAAAATTCCAAAACAAAAATACTTAACACTCCATTCTGAAACAGAAAACGTTTACTTTGTTTTTCTTCAGATATAACATATTTACTGGATGTCCAAATGCAAAGACTTGCACAATAATCCTTCGAGGTGGTGCAGAGCAGTTCATGGAAGAAACAGATCGATCTTTACATGATGCTATCATGATTGTAAGACGAACAATAAAAAATGATGCAGTTGTTGCAGGTTTGTTAAATACCTTAACTGTTATATAACAAGAAATATTTGTAACAATTCTTGGTTTATCTTACATTGAACAGGACATGTTTTCTAATCCATTTGATTTCAGCTTCGTTTTTCTTTGTTGACTCGTTTATTTATGTTGTTACTGTTACTGCAGCAAGGTGATGGGATTGTTCACTATGGTTTTGCCATCTACTAAGTAAAACAAATATGTTGACAGAATCACTCGGTATTTCAAAGTTCATTCCATGATCTTTATTCTTTAAAATAATTTATTGTTATATAATTGGGTTTGCTTCACTGTTGTTAGCTTCATTTATACATGTTGTTAATCTTAACTGTTGTTTCTAGTACTTACCCTATGGTTAGTGACCTTAAAATATTTATAAATGTAAAAGTCCATTGGTTATTATTTGACATTATAAACTTTTTTGTGATCAGATGCATAAAGTGTAAACATTTTCCATCTAATATGCATTAATGGATCTTAAGGGCTTTAAATAGTTTTCATTTCATGGAAAATCTTTTTCTGTTTCTAGGAGGAGGAGCAATAGAAATGGAATTAAGCAGAATATTACGAGATTATTCCAGAACAATTGCTGGTAAAGAACAGTTGCTAATTGGAGCTATAGCCAAGGCTTTGGAAGTTATCCCTCGACAGCTCTGTGATAATGCTGGTTTTGATGCAACAAATATCTTGAATAAACTGCGTCAAAAACATGCGCAAGGTATGCTGTTATTTGTAGTTCTTATTCAGATTATTAGTAGTAAAAGGATCTGCAGTTGGTAACAACCATGACAATCTTTTACCAGAAAGTAATTCTGCAAAGGGCTTCCATCATGATCTTCAGTTCAAGAGTCCAGTTAATCATTAACTGGGAGTTAAGACCAGATATTTGTATTATACTTTTTCAATACAGGCTAACTTTGTGTTACTCCCACAGATAGCTAAGGACTTACTCATGTAATGAACAGAAGACTGACTAACTTGGAGTTTATCTTAATATCAATAGCAGTTTAAAGGATAGAATATTAACTTACTATTGGTATAATGGAAAGATATCAGAAGAATAATTTTGAGAATTGGGAAGAGGTGGAATTTTGAAAGCATTTCTTGTTGAAAGGTGCATATTGTAGCTGTGAAATAGTTTCCAGAAGCATCATAAGTTTTTCATGGGTGTAGTTTGCTGATCATTTTCATATACTACTACAATTTACCGAAGTGTGAGATATACCTAGATATGTTAAATAAAGTATTATCTGGGCTTGTGGGCCGTGGTCTACTGCGCTCCTTCTCCCCAATGTTTCATTTGCAGACTGCAGCAGACATCTCCAGTGGCAGTGTCGAGGTCAAAGTGTTCTGGCAGAAGTTTCGACAAAACTGTGCTTGGTGCATTCTGGACTGCGGTATTTATACCAGTGGCCAGCGGGAAGGTCTGCGGTGATTGGTTTATGTTGGTGGTGGGCTGGACTTGAGTGGATGGATTCTGCTGGTGTCTGATTGGTTCGGGTGAAAGCTTGACTTTGACTTTTGTTAGTGCTGTTTGCATTTTTTGTTTAGTTTTAGACCTTCCTTATGGTTGATGTTGAACTCAAACAAATCACTGCAGACCTCCCCACCAGCCACTGGTATAAATACCGCAGTCCAGAGTGCACCAAGCACAGTCACTGTCGAAACTTCTGCCAGAACACGTCGATCTTGCCACTGCCCCTGAAGATGTCTGCCGCAGTCACAGATGAAATGTCTGGGAAGAAGAAGAAAGAGCCCAGTAGACCAATTTATTTAATATTGACACCAGTCATGAAAGGCTACAAATTTTGATGTGCCTAGATATATTTTTTTAAAAATACTCACATTAATGTTACTGGTCCTCTTGCATTTACAATATAGGTAAACTTTCAGAATTGCACACAGAAAGAAATTAGCACCAAACTTCATGGTTTTAGGTTGAGGGGAATGAGATACCCAGAGGAAATGCTAAAGATTACTACCAAGGGCACAGATTATCAATCTTCGGTGCATGTGTTATTTCACATCTTTAAGCCAAGTGCTTTACCTGCAAAACCAACCGAGCCATATTTGAGGAATTATAAAGATGCCCATTGGCACAACATTTTTCTTTGCAAGTCAAAATAATTTTTAAGGATCCCCTTTTCTAATTGGTGGTTTGGTAGCTAGGGAGGCATATTCCCATATACTAACTTTCCCTCCTTCATGCAATACTCTCATACATTTCCAAACAAATTCATAACAATGCTTTATTATTTTGATATAATAAATATATTACAAAATAACTTTTATATAAATTAACATCTGCATAATTATTATAGTTATTGATCTCCTAAGGCATTTTAAAGGAAATGACATCCATCGTAGTCTCATTCTAATTCCGATGGCTAAGAAACATTTATTAAGATGGAAAGTGAACAGTCATAACTGTATTGAACATCTGATTGAGATGCTGCCATTGTATTTTCTGTGTGCACCCAAGATCAATTGCAAATTTCAAATCACTTAATCTGCCACATCCATTGGCTTAAATAGTTTTTTTTTAATATATATATATATTTATTATGTGTGCGTATTTTATGTTAGATTTTCAAAAACCACAAGAATGTCAGAATTTTTTAGATTTTCCATGACCATTTTCTTCTTCCTTGGAATACAATAAACAATTTGGAGATGTTACTATTCCAATTTAGTAAAGATGTTTATTCAAACAATCAGTCGGAATACAGCTATTAACAAAAGATTTACTTGGTAAATCAGGAATCATGTAAAATTTTCTTCCATTTTGAAGTGTTAGCTGTTGCTTATAATCAAAAATGATTTTTGTTTTTATAATTCATTTAATTGATTCATATTGAAAACATTTGTTTTATCACAAAGTTGATTTTAATTCCCTTCTTTGCTAAAATATTCGCCATTTCATTTCCAGAAACACTGCAGTGTGCAGGAATCCACTGTAAGACTATACTTTTATTAGGTTCTGTATTTGTTTGATCATATCATGTATTTCTTTTATTTTCATCATTTTGAGCTGAGTAGTAGAACCAATAGCTTGGAGTGCAGCTTTAGAATCCGATAGAATACGTTTTTGCATTTATGTAAACATGGAAATAAATTTTGAATTGATGCATCAATTTCGCTGTCAAAATTGGTTGTTTATTTCACTACGTTTTTATAAAAGCAAAATAATGTGCAAATGCTCCAGCTTCATAATCCAGAAAGAGCCATCAGTATTATTAACTTCTCATAAGTTAGAAGAGCTTGCATTTGAAGATCTATCATGATGGATTTGTTTGATGTAACAGTAAAGTTTCAATTGAAGTAGAATTAATGGCACCAGTTATTAATCATAATGCTTGATTTTGAGTTCAAGGATTTTTCTGTTTGAAGATGAAGTAATAAGCACTTCACTGCAATATTTTAAAATGGGTTTAATATGCATGTTGTAAGTTATATTTAAAGTTTTCTTGGAACAACCCCATTTTTTTAAATCTATCGGTTGCTTTTTTACTAATGCTTTCGCCAAGTTAGTTTATTGTCAAAAATCACCCCTATGTATTTAGCCTTTTCGGTTCTTAATAAGTTAATGTTTCCATATGATAGATGGTTATCAACCTGTTTCTTTTGTAATGAAAAGTTGGAAGCTGCTTTTGTATATTTTCACAGATATTGCATTTTTTGAACCACAGGATTTCAGCTTGTTTAATCATCCTTTTACTGATGATTCCATTGTTTTTTAAATTTATCACACTTCTGAGAACACCAAATAACCAGATCATCAGCAAAAAGGGCAGTTGTTGCTTCATTCTCTAGCTGCTTTGGTAGGTTATTTCATTGTTATGTATAGGTATACATATATTTTAAATAAAGTTGTACTTAATACAACACAGACCAAGATGTGTTTGTTTAAACTTGGAGGTAGTTGAACCACAGCATGTTGCACAAAATCTTTGAGTTATAAATTCTGATATTCATTTAATTTAATTCCAAAATGTTCAAGTTTCTTTATAAGATTACATCACCAAACATTATCATAAGCTGATTTAAGATATATAAACACAACCACAGTATCTGCATTTTTGTTATATCCTTTAATTTCTTGACTACTTAGGATAACCTGTTCATTTGTTGAATGGTTTCTTCTAAATCCTGCTTAATATGATAAATTGTTATGATTCTGGGAACTAATTTAATCGTGTAGAAATCATTCTTTCCATACTTTTCACCAGATTACTATTTAGTGAAATTATTAATGTTCTGGTGCTTTATTTGGTTTTAAGATTGGAATAATAAAAGCTTTCTTCCAGTTTGTAGACATTGAAGTTTACAAACATAATTGTAAAAACTTAATAATGCATTTTTTGGCCTTAATACCCAAATGTTTGATAAATTCAACATAAATGTAATCAGGACCAGGTGCTTATTTATTTATAGCACAATCAAGTTCTGATAGACAGAATTCTTGATAAAGTATTTCATCTGTTGTAGTCAATTAGGAAGTTTGATTTGTTATATTTGCTTTGATGTCCTTTTTCATTATTTTTTTTAAATCTTTTTGTATTCTTTGGGTACTTTTAATAATATAAAGGTTGCATTAAAAGCAGCAGTGATCTTTTTATCTTCAGGTAATTCTGTATCTTTATATCTTAATGGCTGTTTTGGACTATTTTGTGTATTAATTTATAATATATGTTTGTAGAGTTCTTCATCTTTACACACTTGCAATCAATTTGTTGAAAGAATTTCTTTTAGCATTGATTATATTTCTTTTAAAAGATGTGTTTTCTTTTTCCAATTAAATGTACTTTCACCATCATTTTTGATCACAGCTTTTTTCCTGGCCTGTTCTTGATCATTTTTTACGTTTTCTAATTCTTTAGACCAAAAGGGTTTATAACTTGAACTTTACTTCTAGGTATGTTGTTTTTCTTTTCTTTCCTTCCCCCCCCTCTCTCAATCCCTCTCCCCCTCCCCCTCGCCCCTCTCTCTGATTTGATAATAGACAGTACATTATTAATTTTATCTGAAGAATAATAATCAACAACCTGATTATATCAGGCAATTCCTCTAGTAATTCTTGTTCATATTTTTGTCAATTGGATTTAAGCTGTTGCTGCTTTATGATTGGAGCCCATACTTTCGGATACCTCTCTAGTTGTTCTTTCAGTTATATCTGATGATGCCAAAAGAATGTATGGGTTATATATGGAACCTGAATGATGTATATAAGTACCCAGATGATCATGGTTGAAAATTAAGTTTAAATTGCTTGTATTTATCCATTCTTCTGTTAATCTACCAGCAGCATTTGAATCTTTATATCCCCAAGATTTTGAGTGGGCATTAAAATCTCCAATAATTATACATTTATGTGTTATTTGATATAAGCTTAAATCTGGTCTGTTTAGGTGGCTTATATATAAAGTATATTGAAAAGTGTTTATTACATTTCGACATTTCGTATGTACTATTTCAGCTTTATCACCATACATTTCTTTAAGAATTTTGAAACGTGAAAGTAAATTATTTTTCACATCTATTAATATTCCACTAGCTATCTCTCGTGTGTGGTTTTTTTTTTTTAAATAGTTAACTGCAGATGTGGTCCTCCAGATGTACTGGAGGTTGGGTAACGATGATTCAACTCCCAACTCTTAAAAAAAGTTGTGTCCCTAAGAAACAGTTGAAAACTGCTCTCGAAAAACGTTTTTTATTTTTTTAATGATTATTCCTAACACATTAGATGTTTACAACCTAGTTTTTCTGACACATTTTATTTATATACTGTTAAGCAGATGGATATTTAAGAAGTTACACCAGTTTTTAATCACTATTAATCATGCATATATACCATTTACAGAGAAAATGTTTTATTACCAGTTTCAAAACATCATATGAGTTGTACTTTGCATATAGAAGGAAAAACAATGGGAGAGGGAGGCAGAAAGGGTGGAGAGAAGAAAGATGGAGGTAGATATAGGGTGAGAGGGAAAAATTTCCACAGTTAACACCATAACACAAGCTGCAGGTTTTGCTAGTAACTTAAAACTTGGTGCTAACGTTTTTTTACGCCAAACTATATGGACTATACTGACAGCGAAATTTAATATCGCAAACTCATATTATGTTAGTAGCAAAACCCTTTATTTGTATGTATGCTAATATTATAAAGGGGCAAAATTTGTGTGCATATGCATGCAAGTTGGCATGCATATGTTCGGAAAGAGGAATGTCAAAAACTATTCAACCAATCTTTATTAATGCCTTTCATGATAGAAAAGACCTGTTCTTTCCAATGGACATAGGCTATTAAAACTGCTTCTAATTTCAAATTCCTAAATGATTAAAAGACTAGGTTTTGCAAACCCTAAATATTGGAATGCGAACTTGCTGGAGCTATAATAAAAGATACTAAGACTGCTTTGCTTTTAGTGGTAATCATAGTAGTTGTTGCTTCACAGAGAATGTATGTAAAAACAGGTATTGATTACATTTTATTCCAAACATTGTACATAAATGCATAGGCTTCCACGGCCAGTGGCACTAGTATCTTGGTCTTCTTTCAGACTTTGTTGTGGTTAGTTTTCTAGCCAACATTTCGCCCATGTTATGAGGAGCTGCTTCTCAGGCCATATGCAGAGAACTTAAGCTAAAGTGGTTTCACTTTAAGTTCAAGGGGGTTATAAACAAAACCACATTACAAGGGAGCTTCTCATTGGCTGGTAGGCAAAGTACAACTTTTCTTGCTGGGCATGTCATCTCTTCCTCTACATAAAACAGCTCTGATCAGATCATAAACATTTTCTGGTAATTCTTCTGCAGAGAAATTTGGAAGAAAAATTGTAACAATTCATTTTATGAAGCTGTGTTAGTTCAGATTCATGTATAACTGAACCATAGCTGTGGATTTATGAGGCTATGGCACTGTTCATTTCTGGTTTATAGATAAGCTGTCTGTACTCCTTGCCGTGTGGTGCATGTGGCGAGAAAATGTTACTTTCGAGAGTGTCATGTCTGAGAATT
This sequence comes from Deroplatys truncata, assembly GCA_030765065.1. Taxonomy (NCBI): domain Eukaryota; kingdom Metazoa; phylum Arthropoda; class Insecta; order Mantodea; family Mantidae; genus Deroplatys; species Deroplatys truncata. The sequence goes on from CM060978.1 coordinate 217,280,181, forward strand.
CTCCACCACTGTAGAGAAATATAAATGCAGAATGTGGAGAGAAGACAATTGTGTTTTTAACAGATTCTGTACCTTTAATCAGCATTGAATAGAATAGTTAGCTGTTCTTCTGCAGCTTTAGTGATGCAGAATTGTTGCTCGGATGGTTTGCATTGCATTTGTTTTATGTTGTAATCTCTAACCAATAGTGCTCATTTTCTTAACTCAATCTTAAAAGTTTAAAGCAAAAATGTTAAACTGATATTAATCATTAAATGAATGATTCCTAAAGCGTAAAGTTAAAAGCAGTCTAGTCCAGTGTCTTTAATCACAGGTGGAATAGTAGATAGGTAGAGCTGCCGAACTATTCATGTATCATTTTATATGTCTACTCTTAATATTGTGTGTTAGCAGTTTAGGATGTGGGGCAAAATACAGAAATAAGACATACAAATATTTAAAAGCTAATAATCCCCAAGCTGCGGAATGTGCTGTATTCGCATGATGTATGGAGCAATTTCCTCTTAAAGGTACTTAGTTTCCCTCATCCCTTCTTGTGGTGTTGCCATTTGCTTGGCAGAGTGATTCATTAAGGGCTGGTTTCACCAACGGATGTTAAATTTTAACACGATGTTAAAGTGATTTAACACCGAAGTTAGCAAACATTCTGCTTCATCAAACAATGTTAACGTTAACAGTATGGTAAATCACTTGTTATATTAACATCCTGATACCCCTGTGTTAAAGCATTTAACTAATGTTAAAAGCTGGAAAATGGCTGTTGTAAATGAAGCAGTAGACGCAGAGCTATTGTATTTATTGTCCATTCCAAACCAGAGTGCCTTTCACTGAAAACAAACTCTTTGTATTATCCGCGCAAAAGTAGTTCGCAATCCCCGCCCATAATGGCTGCTTGTTCCCCTCCCACATGCTTGTTGAACACTATTTAATCTATAAAAAGGCACCCTGTGTGAGAATCATGATTCAAAATGCAACCTGAGGTAACAATCAATTTTATAAGTATGCGGCAATGAACATTTTACTTACGTTAATCACAATCCTCGGGCAAAAGTGCAACACCCAAATCCGAATTCTCCGTAGGTAACTCAGCTGACATATCGGAATCAGAACTACTCTCCAAAATAATGGCAAGCTTATCCACAATTCCACAGCACTGTCGCACTTAAAACAAGTTCCCACATTTTATCCTCTTCTATGTTGTATTATGTCTTTATATTCCCTGCTCGCTTTCGTTACACTTCTCACTGAAACGTCTGTGAAGTCCGATATTAGTTTCGTAATATGCAATAATGCAAGTGTCGGGTATTTTTGTAATAGTGAGTTGAATATATGATGTATTGTTTGTTTTTAGGCACTTTTTAACAGTTTCCCGCTTCTGTGTTTGAACAGTTTATTCACACTACACGCACCTTCCGCTGCCATGTGAGCTCAAATACCAACTGACTAAATCACAAGACTTGACCTGAGCTGAGCATATGCGTGCCTGCGTATTGTGAATGACTGTTCGCTTATCATATATCCTGTGTTACGCAAAGTGTTTATTCGGTACTCAGATAGCACCTCTGGGAATTCATTGCTGCATTTCTTGTGTATGTGAGTGGCAGTCGTTTATACGGTTGGTATTAACAACCAAGATGCTCTCGGCGTTAGCACAATAGCAGGCAAAAGTCATATTTTGTAATCTCTTAACAGCTATTATATATCCATTACCTTTAACGATGAGTTCTTATGATAACTGCAATAAAATGTGCAGTTCTATACCTTTCCTGCTCTAATATTTCATAATACAATACATGTATTAAGGAACTATTTACGTTGGCGTAAGAGTATATTCTTGGGTTCGTGACAAGCCGAAGCACGTGCTTCTGTTTACATCAGAGGGAACTCTGGTTTGGAATGGACAGTAGAAGCTTTTGCCGTTTGGAACCGGAGAAGAGCTGTGCATCGAAATGATTTTGACATCCTGGAAGAAGAGGAATTTTTAAAGCAATACAGACTGTCAAAAGTGGTGATGGGCAGAGTTGTAAATGAAATACAAGAGAGGTTAGAATATGTTACTAACAGGAATTTGCCTCTTTCTCCAATGTTGCAGGTGTTAATAATCCTGCGGTTTTATGCTACCAGCATATTTCATTTAATGGTCGGAGACAGTGTTGGCATTTCAAAATCCACTGTGTGTAGGGTTATCCGGAAAGTTTCCGAAGCAGTCGCTTCACGATGTGCACGGTACATAACCTTTCCTTCTGCAGAGGAACATCCGGCAATCATAAATAACTTCTATCACACATACCGATTTCCAGGCGTTCTGGGAGCACTAACTGCACGTACGTGAGAATTCAATCTCCCAGTGGCGAAAGGGCAGAAATTTACCGTAACCGCAAGGGATACTTTTCGATTAATGTGCAAGCTATTAGTGACTGTAACCTGAAAATCAGGAACATTGTAGCTAGGTGACCTGGGTCAACACACGACAGTACCATATTTAATAACTTCCACATATGCACTCTGTTCGAAATGGGAGTGATAAATGAAAATGTGCTGCTTGGTGATAGTGGCTATCCTTTAAAACAATATCTTTTAATCCCCTACCTGCACCCTGAAACAAGAGCTCAAAATAGATACAACTCTTCTCGCACCAGAACATGCAACTGCATTGAACACGCAATTAGAGTGTGGAAAGGGCACTTTCCTGTACTCAGCATGGGATTACGCACCAAACTTGAAACCACGCTGTCATTGTGGCAACAAGCTGTGCTGCAAAATATTGCTGTGGAGACAAGAGACGTGCTACCTCTAGATGACTTATCTCTCTATCAGTTCATCAGGGAAAGGCAACACAGAGATGACAAAGTCCAGCATCCTATCCATGTGCGCAATAAACCTACAGCTGTGGTGCATAGGAATTCAATAGCACAAGAACACTTCAACTGTAATTAAATTTTATTTTAATTCAGAAGTACATTACTGTAATTTAGAAATTTTTGCTTTGATAAGCTGTTGTTTGAGTGTTTTCTTCAGTTCAATTAACTCTATTTCCGCATTATATTTCTTTTGCAGGAGCAGCATTTCTTTCTCACATAACGTCGTTCTACTGCTTGCTAGTTCTGCGATATTATTGTGAACATTGTCCTGAAGAAAAAAAAGTTCATGTATGAGTATGTTGGCAATCTGTAATATGAAGAATATCAGCTGATATTAGACTACCAATCTTTTGTAAATGCGACGGCTCTTTAACTCTGCTGGCTCCTGCGCTGGAATCTTCAGCCTGTGAACAAATACAACTCAAATGTATTATAGAAATTAAAAAAAACAATAATGAAGATAACACACAGTTCTAATAAATATTCCATTCCTTCTGTTTTTAGTAATACTTACAGATGGCATCTTTGCCTTTGGTGTTGAGGTTTGTGACACTGCTTCCAATAATAAAATGGTGTCTTCAGTTGATTCCAATGAAACCTCGTTAGGATCATGCTGCATAAACGAACATATTTTTTTAATTTCATAGATTTCATTCGCCGGCATAATTATGTTACAAGATAAATATGCATGTAATATAACTTTACCTCTTGTATAATTGCCAGCACTTGCTCTTGCTGAGCAACTTCTCTGTAACAAAAAATTCAACATTTTTAACATCTAATAAAAAGCTAATTTTGAATTACAGTAATGCATTCATTAACAAGAGTATATATAAGCTGTTGGTACATACCATAATAGAATGCATAAGAATCGTAAGGACTGCTATGTGGGTCTACCTGGTCCTCAATTAGTGATAAAACGCTTTCGACTTTAGTTTTTGTGGATTCACCACCACCACTAGTTCTGAATCTTTCTAGACGCTCTTCTTACCTTGCCTTTTTAGTGCCCCATTTTAAATTCACATAAAATTGTCTCAGTTGTTTTGATGACCTGGGAGAAACATGCACTGCAGTTAAATTCTTGTCATATTTTCTCCCAGGCAGCATCTTTCTCTTTTATCTTCAGACCTTCCTTTTTTTTTTTTTTTTTTTTTCTCCACTCAATAATTGATTTGTATTTCATTATGAGCTCAATTACAGGTTCTTTTTCGTACGGTGAAAAATTTGTGCCTCTACATCTGGCTTTCTGACTTATTTTCACTATTTGTATCAAATCACGGATCACAAAAGAATGAAATTAACCTAAAAGATTCTCTTCTCCTCAACAGTAACCAATCAAAATAGAGTGTTGCAAAGATTCGACAAAAGCGCATTGGAGCACTTTCAGAAATTATAAAGTTCGGTCACTGCCCTTTTTCTCGCAGTTATTACGTTGTTCTCTTTGACTTTAACACTTTGTTAGTTAATAATTCTCTGGAAAAGCTTTTTAACAAGTACTTTTTCTTGTTTTAACTTCGGTTTCTGAAAGAATATGTTGATATCTTTAAATGCATCAGAACACAGTTGATTTAAAGGAAAGGCAAGGGAAAGCATTTTGAAATATTTACTTAGTTTTTTACTTTCTGTGTGTGGATATTTTATTATAGATGTCTCCCGAGAAAAATCAATGTAAATAATTTTTGCAATTCAAACAAACAAATGGTAAACATCCGAATTAAGAACAATCAAGGTTCTTGAACTTAGTAGTATGTGCTGTAATAAAATACTACTTCTAGCATAGTCAGTTAACTATTTTTTGACTGTGTCATGTGTATGGTAAATCAGAGCACTCAAAATAGTGACCTGTAATAGGACTTTTTGCCTAATGGGCTTTTCAGTGCATCAGAATTATGTCTCAACAATTTTCTTTGTATTCAAATTCTATCACCTATTATGGTTGATATCCCCAGTTCAATGAATTAACTTTATTTATAGCCTTAATAGTAGCTAAGACTAAGAATTTGCTGGAACAAAATGCAATAATTTACTACTCAGATAATTTCAAAGATCTGGAAGCTGTAACTTAAAGGTGCAGCATCATATAGTAAAATGTAAAACAACGAAAGAAAAGAAAATAGAAAATTTACTACTCAGATAATTTCAAAGATCTGGAAGCTGTAACTTAAAGGTGCAGCATCATATAGTAAAATGTAAAACAACGAAAGAAAAGAAAATAGGAAATGCAGAAAGGTTTTGTTATTATCCATATATGTTACCTATCTACCTGGCAAAGGAGACTTTATGAACAATTTGCAACCTCTGACATTGAGCCTTTTTATCCTTGTATTTTACCTCAAGTTTTTGGAAGAAGCCTCCATTAAGTGCAATGAAATTATTACTGTTCTCTTGAGTCTGTTTTACAACATAAAATATTAACATTGCTATAAAAAAATTGGCATCTTTAGCACTTTTTGAAATAACATAACAGAAATGCATATTTTTACTTTTATCTCACTTTTCAAATCAGAGTTGTTGCAACTCATTAACTGAAAACACTTCTGAACAAATTATGTTTTTGTAGATATATTCTGTGCCTACAGTTTTAAACGTTTATCTAAAGCCTCCCATTTACATTTGTTTGCCTATATGGCACATCTAAAAGAAGCAAAGATTGGATAAAAGTAAAAATTCTGTAGGCCCTTTGCTGATGATGCAATAAGTTTATTATTTTATGATATATCTGCATTAAAATTATTTATAAAATTTACTCTATCTGTACCTTTGCTTCTTTCACCAAGCACAATTTTTGCAGAAATATACAGAACAAATAATTCTACATTTCTCTGACATGGTGTGCTACAATGATGAAAAGCCTTGTAACACATGTTTCTTGCACTGCAATTTCTTCTGTTATGTTTAAGTATTTTTGCACCGCCATCTGTTGCCACTAGATAGAGGTCAATGTATTCATTTCATTTCATTTTGTGCTAACTTTCAAATATTGGCTTTAGAATATACATAGGGTGCCAAAGAAAGTGTATATACACTTTGACAGGAGATATCCATTTAATATATTTCAAAGTTGGACTGAAAAACAACAGCAATGTGTAGTCTGTAAACAGATGTGATTTACATATGTTATGTTAGTGTTGTTATGCGACAGGTAAATCAACAATGAACAAATGAAGCTAAGATTATCGTATGATGTTCTGTAAACAGATGTAACTCACATTAGTTTTGTTAGCATTGCTACAACAAAATGGAACCAAGATTACCATTTGAACAGTGAAAAGTAATTTTGAAGTGGTATTGGGAAACCAAGAATGTTGTTGAATTTCAATGGCAATGGAGATGTGTGTACAGAACAATACCGCCAATGCAAGTAATAATTGCATGCATTCGAGACAAATTTGGTAACGTATGTGATGTTCACAAGGGCAGATCTGGGAGACCTTGCACAGCAACAAGCCCTGCGTCCTTGGCTATGGTTTTGGAACGTTTTGAGCTTTCACTGCAGAAATCTACAGAGCAATGTGCATTTAAGACTTCTTTCAGGGCACTGGATATGATGAAGAGGTCTGATTGAGTTTCCACCGCATCCTCTGGATCTAACTCTGTTCGGCTTCTACCTATGGGGAACTCTTTAAGGATATTGTATACCGTAGAAATCCAGCTACACTGGTAGCACTTCCGGGAGAAATTGAAACAGCATGTACTGCAATCGCTGAGGACACTTTCACAAATGTTGCTCGATCAGTAGTTCAACTTACTTAGAAGTGCATCGATGCCGATGGTGGGCATTTTGAGCAACTGTTGTAACTGTAAAAGTCTAAGATGATTAGTCTTACCATTTTCTGTTTGTGTGAATTCAGCTTTGTTATGTTAACACAGTTTTTTCTTTGCCTGAAGTGTGTGTACATTTTTTTGGTACCCTCTGTATTTACCTTTACCAGGCAAACCATTGTAGTAACAAATTACTCCAGGCTTAAGTAGCTGAAACACAGCAGAGAACTAGGAAAACTTTCCTCAGATATGTATTTGTAGGCCTTTTACATAACTTCATAAAAGAAACTTGTTTCCAGCTGTAAAGGATCAGTTTGGGAATTAAAAGATACAATTTCAAATATTATATCTCTTGAATTTTAAATAAATTTACACATGTGCTTCTTTTCCGCAGGACATTGCTGGTATGGCGTTGATGTCAGCAAAGAAGATATATCTGACAATTTTGAGCTATGTGTTTGGGAACCAGCTGTTGTGAAGATAAATGCTCTCACTGCAGCAAGCGAGGCTGCATGTTTGATTCTTTCTGTTGATGAAACCATTAAGAATCCCAAGTCAGGCCAAGGTGATGCAGCTCCACCAATGGGACGAGGCATGGGTCGGCCAATGTGAACTTAGTTCATGGTGATCATGAGCTAAAAACAAAACTAAACCTAATACAGCTTTAACTAATATTTGCAACAAAGCTGAAACATTTACTCAAACTTGATATCTTAATGTCTTGAAGAGCAAAATGTGTCACACCTTATGCTTGTGTCTGTAACTGAAAATGTGTAATTTCAACATTAATATTTTTTTAATTTTATTTTCATGAGTTATAACAGTTTTTTTACAATAAAATTGTACTAAGTTCAAATAATGAAAGAGAATGAATTAATGTCCTTCGATTATTATGAAATATATTTAAATAAGTTAAATAATTATTTATTTTTCTTTATTAGTAAATACAGAGATAGATTCATGAACACGCTAGCTGGTCTTGTTAGTATCTTCAGACATTTTGGATATGAGGAGTTGTATTGTATGAGAGAAATTCCATAGCCTTTGCATTTTCTTTCTCAAATTTAAGTTGTATGCACAATGAACACAAATAAAGTAATGCAAGTGTGCATTAAAGGTTCAATCAATTTGAACAGCATATGTTTTTGCATAATTAAGCCACCAAAAGTTCCGTAACACTCAGTGGATTTTCATGCTGATTCACTGAACTAGCATTTTCCTATTATGTACGTATAATGGTCCTCCAAATACAGGGTTTGGGGTACAAGTACACATACTTCAAGCTGAAGTATTAATTTCTATGCTATTTTTTACTAAAATTATTATTTTTTGTATTTTTTGGTTGAAAATGCTAACTAGGTATATATTAAAAGATAACCATTTCTGTCTTTATAATTATTCACTAAAATGAGTTGCTTAGCTTTAGATTTGTTTTACAAAGTTTAATGTCATAGTCTTTATTGGAATAAACTCCTGAAAATATATTTTTCGACCTCATGTATGTAGCCAGTGCAGACATGCTGCAAGAAAAGTAAATTAGAACCTCTTGATGGTAGCATCTACAGGAAGGACCTTTTATTAAGTGGGAATTGGTAAGTGAAATTTTACACTCCCCCAGAAAAAAAGAACTGCAGTAATGTCTAGACAATATTCATGTGATTTGGTCAGCAATTTATTTGTTGTTATTGGACACATGGATGAGAATTTTGTTTGAAATGTTCATAGAGAAATCTGAATAAACTAATTTTCTGATTTGTATTTAACTTTAATCTTGAAACCAAAAGGCTATAGCTTCATTTTAACCTTAACTGATCCTATACACCTTTTAGCTTTGTTTGCAGACTGGCTGTAATGTGAGTGCATGTCCAACAGCATAGTATACAAAATATTTGACTGGTGTTAGTGACATACTTGCAGAATGTTTACATGATAAAGCTCAGTTATCTCCTTAGTCTTTCACATAGTTTAATTTTACTATAGGTATTTTTGTTTGCCATTATGCAAAGTCATGCCCCTAAGATCGTGTAATGCAACTGTATGTGCACAAATGTTTAGACATCACTGTTGCGGGTAAGAATGAAGAGAGAAGTTATTTATTGCCAGTTTGTAATCAAAATCTGTAAAATCAGTTACACACACACTCTCTCTTTGGGGGAGCCAAAAAGTGAATCAAGGTATGGGAAATTCCATGGGTATATTGTGGTGTTTGAAAACAAAAAAATGTACGCTACTAATCTTCTCTTATGGATAAATTGGAAGAACATATGCAGAAATTAAATTGTAAGATTTAGCAAAAGTATAGAAATTATTGTTCTTCCACACTGACATGTGAGTAAGACAGCGTAGAATCAGACGACTGAAAAATTCAATGCCATAGCCAGGATTTTAACCACAAATGGAAACCAGGATATCCATGGTTCAAATCCCAGCTATGACATTGAATTTTTCAGTTGTCTGATTATACCTTTCCAAAAACATAGGAAGTTGTTACTTGAAAGTAATCTTCAGAGATGGTGAAAATATACTGAAGCAAAAGAGCACATTTAGATCTCCTTTTATGAAGCAGATAAGTTTTCAGTACTAAGCTGTTATTATCGGTTTGTAAACAAATTTATATATAGAATTAGTTGTTGACTTCACAATAATAGGGCAACACTTAAAAACAGAAGCTGCAGGAAGTTTGTATCATTAGGGAGTCTCAAATTTGAAACCATAACTTCATAACGGGATTTAAAAATGCCTTTGGGGTTCAAAATGTACTGAAAGGGACAAATGCCTCTGTACAGTAGAAATTATGGTGTTTTGATAGATGAGAAACATAAGCTAAGAAATTATATAGAAAATTCAAGTCTGAGAAACACTTAACATCACTTACATATTTTACAACTTGACCGGTTTCGAGAGTTAATTGCTCCCATCATCGGAAGTGGCTAACTGGTTCCTCATAGTGTTGTCCGGTATGCATCTGTTGGTGTAGTGATGAACCTCCACAGTGGGTTCGGTGTTTGTGTTTGGTGAGTTAATAACTTTTCCCAAGTATCCAACTCTGCTGTGTGTTTTGTCGGTTTTAGGAGTGTTATATTTGGTGTGATATGGTTTGTCATCCAAGAGTGATGTGCAACTGCAGATTTGTCCATCTGTTTGTACTTGATGTATCTCATCTGCTCTTTTAATCTGGTCTCTAAATTTCTGTAGTTTGATAGATTCCTGCTTTTTTGTTCTGAGGGATTTGGTCCTTTGATTTGTTGCAGAGTAATTTCTCTACACTAAATCTGTAGGTCCACAAAGCAGATTTAGTTTTTCTAGTAGGATCAGATTTGTTCTTTAGGATCTCTTTCTCCTCTGTTAGCGGTATCTATCAGCAGTTAATCTTGTGTTTTTATTCTTCTTCCTGCTACTGCTACTCCTCCCTTTTTCTGAAAATATTCACCGAATTCTCCAAATAAATGCTGAATAGGCTGGTTGATATAAGCATCCCTTTTGCGCTCTCTTCCTATTTTACATAGCCTTTGATATATCTTTGACTATTCTGATTCTCATTATTTGCTTCTTTTACAGATTACAACACATCAGTTTTCTTCAAAACTTCTGCAAATTTCCTCCAATTAACTTTTTCAAATGCTTTTGCTAGATCCATACAATGCCTCATCTGCTTCTTTAGCTTTCTCTAAGAAACATTTCCTGTCTCAGTCCAGTTGCATCTCTTGTACCTTTTGCTTTGCTGAAGCAAAACTATTCTAACAGGTTCTCCATTTTAGAATGTAGACTTTGATTCAGGATTCTTGATAGGATCTTTGCAGTATGAGATCTGGCTAATAACTCTGAAATCATTGGCATTTATTTATATTATTTTTCTTCTGTATTAGCAGATGCACTGTGTCTGCAAATTACCAAGCCATTCACAATCCTACCATAGGTCATTGCATACAATCAGGTATTATTGTATTGTGCTGATGGTCTTTTTGTCCTGACCCTTTTTCCAGGAAAGTTATTACTCCCTTGAGATGCACAATTGGTTGCTAATTACCTCATTAATAAGTACTGATATTGTGCCAATGAATAGTCCATTCTCAGATTTCTATTACTGGATTTATTAGTCAGAGTGTATTCCATGTACAGCAAATGGAACTGCGAGCCGAGAGTTATGGAAAGTTTCTGGATATAAAGCACTGATGAAAACCTTTTTCTCTAATCAGCTTTTAAAGCACCGGCAAATAGAGCTAGTGGTTTACCCAAGCCTGGGTAAAAGTGTGGAAGTTTATATTTAAGCTAATGTTTCTAGGAAAGTTGGTGATTGTTATAAAAAGTTAAAAATTTATTTTTTAAAAATCTTAAAATATGTAGTTATATCCCAAACTTTCATTTAGCTGTGATAGTTAATTTCAGCTATGATTAAAGCTTTATGCAATTAAATATACCTACGCATAATACTGAAATGCAGGTTAAAATTATTTAAAGTTGAAATAATTTCTAGCCTAACATTTCATCATCACGAAGAATGTAAAGAAGTGGAAGAATTGGTTGTATGAATAGTATATGTAAAATTGTAATGAAAGAGAAAGTAATGTAAGTGCACAACATATGTTTTTGTTGAGATTATGAGAGAGGAGAAAAAGAAAAAGGGCATAATTTTAGAGGATCCCTGCTCATATATACTTACACATGGGAACATTAAACGTACGATACGAAATATTTCTAAAATTATAAGAAAAATGCTCTGAACTTTTTTAGGTCTACATTTTTATACACTAAGTGTTTGCCTATCCCTTATGCTTTACAAGTTAAATACATTAACAGTAAAGATGACTTTGTAAGCTGTTCCTAGAGAATTTAAGATATACATTTTATTTGCCATTCAAATATCTGATTCATTTAATGAGCTGTTTTGAGAAGGTTAAGCTGTTTTTTGTCCTCACTTTTTCAGCCGAGTTTCCTGTATTGATACTGAATGGTATTTGGTTCTTCCCTGGAGACAATAGCTACAAAACTAAAATTGTCATATGGGAAGAATTGATTGATGCAACACAAGACAAGAATCAATTTAGAACAGAATTAAGGAAAGATAGTGGAAAATCGTAAGAGGCTCAACACATAATCGGGATGGCAAGAACCCTCTTGCTATGAAATTCCAACAGTATCTCCAAGAGTCGTCTGCGACTCAAGGAATACTACTACTACTATTTGGTTCAGATTTTATGACCAAGCTTCAGTGTTGGCTAAACCAATTTCCAAACACACAGCCCTCTTATGTAATAAAATCTGTACATGTATAGATCTAAAATCAACTGACGATTGCAATAGAGAAGACATTGGTAGAAGCGTTTGCATTTCGCCTCCACCCTTACCATTATGGCTGTCATCAACACGTAATTATAGGGAAAACTTGGATGCCTTGAGGTTGGGTGAAATATGTTGTGTTCATGTTTTTTATTTCGTTTTTGGAAAGAAAGATAATGTAATGATTCTTACAATATAAACACTCAAAACAGCAACATTTAAATGTCCCTTGGAGAAATGCAGAAGATTTCTAGCTCATTTGTCAACAAATTTAAAAAAAAAAAACTCATTTTTTATGTATGTCAGAACCACAGCTACAAGCACTAGAACTTTCCCCTCCTTGGGTCCTTCACTCAGTATCTACACAGAATGTTGATGTATAAGATCCCTCTGTAAATCAAACAACTTAATTCCAAATCTTTCCTTGAGAAAATTCTTACTATACTATTGATGTTACTTTCTCTGAATGAGCTACAATACTTTTTTTTACTTTCTCTACATACATAGTAGGGAGAGAAGGTATTGCAATCCACCCAAAACTTTGATACCGAGATTTCACGGAAATACATGTTTTGAGAACCCCTGAAACAAAAAGCATGTTTAGAAAAAGTTTCACGCTCACGCATGTGTGTCTGTGAACAGCATAACTCAAAAACAAAATGTCGGATAAATACCAAACTTGGTATTAAGGTTCAGTAGCTTCCAAAGATAACGGCACAAAGGTTTTCAAGCAAATCCCCCCTGCCCCAAACTACCCTTTACATGAATGATTTTTTTTTCTTCTAAAAAATGGCTAACGATTTTGATTAAAATCAGTGGCGGCCGATAAAGGGGGGCTGCCCCCCAGAGCAAATTTAATGTTATTGGCTTAATTGAATGGATTATATCCGTATATATAGTATTTTTTCGTCATTTATAACAAAGCCCCGTTCTATCGCGAACATAATATGGGCACCATTATACTCGGCGCCAATCAAGAAGGTGATTGACAGTTATTAACCACGTGGCGGAAAGCTTTAAATGAATAGGAGGGGATGAATACGTAACAGCGGTCGTCATAGCAACCATTAGAAGGACCAATTAGAACTAAGACGTTGCTATAGCAACGATAGACGCAAATGCGTTGTGATATCGTAACACGTGATTGGCATGACGTGCCGGGTGAGCGACCGTTGCAGTAACTGAAGTATTATCTTCTGCTGTGGCTGCAGTTATAAACAATTCCTCCTTTTAGCCCCAGCTTGCTTGTGTGTTTGTATCAGTTTAGAAATTGCCTGCGTACTGAAAAGTTCTTTTGCGTCGTCGTATTTGTATGGTATTTGCCTTGTGTTACGTGTATTTGTGCGTGTGTGTTGTGTGAGCATTTATAATTGTGTTTAATGGATATTTAACAATGTCCAAAAATAGTGACAAAGATAGCGTAGCCAAACAAAAAACTGGGCTCACTCGGGAACCGAATAAGTCTATCAAGCGAGCAACAACAGCGATGCAAGCGATTCGGAAATCAATGGGATTTTTCCATTAGAATAAGCATCAATATTTCACAGATATGTTTCTTCTGTTAACGCAGATCTTTACACTGATATATTCTTTCATGATCTATCCTCTGCACGTAGATTCATTATTTTTACAATTGTCTTCGTATACGAATATAAATAGTATCCGCTCTACAATGCAGGCGCAACCCAGTATCCTTCGACACGCTGTCCACGTGGTCGCGATGAGCGGCAACGTCGCCTCTCTCGCTCCGCGAAATGTCAATCACCTTGATTGGCGCCAGGTATAGTATAATTCTTACTTAAAATTTGAGTTGGTATATGTTAATTCACATCACATAAAGGCGCTAGGATGAGAGAAACAAATCTCTCGAAAGCGCTCCTACGGTAACAACTAGCGCCTTTATGTGATGTGAATTAACATATACCAACTCAAATTTTAAGTATCATATAACATCACAATAAGAAATACTGCTGGTTTATTATAAAATAGTATAATTCATTACAACTTGTTCATATCAGGCTGCGCAGCAAGTTCATATGTGAAGCCGCTTCTCCCTCGTAGGACTGCCAGTACAACTCGCTAACGTGCGTATAACATTCAGTTCTAAAATACGTGACTGTTGCTAATCCCTTTGTATCTATAATGTTGCTGTTTCCGGAAAGGTTTATCTTGATTAAAATGCAGGTGGTAGGAAAATAATTTTTTTAAAGAATAATTTGTATACCTACTAATAAGGGATAGACGGCACAGAAACTCATGTGAATGTAGCACTAAGTTTTTCAAATCGTATTTCTTGTGAACTAAATAGTACACCTGAAAACTAAATACGTACAATAATGTTAGATGAACTGGTACAAGTCAACACAAATAACGATAAACAGAAATATAAATTTATAAGTAATTAAAAGATCTACTTGTGACTCAATTATTACAAAATAGGTTTTCTCACTATTAGCATTACAATATAATACATACGTACAATAAAAATAAAACAAATGAAAATGCACTGGTTTCAATGGAATTCCTCAAAATGGTGACATCTACGCAGAAATAATCCCTGACCTTGTTGAGCATTCTAGGTGCGTTACGAATCCTATCACTAGCTGCAATAATCCGGGTGACCAGTACCTCTTCAGAATCAGCCGGTGATGAATAACACCAGTCTGAAAATGACCCCATAAAAAGAAACTTGGCTGGTACGGTTGCCTCTTTCGATCCGCGATTGGAGAAGTCACGATTTAGATGCTACCATACGTTTATGGCATAATATTCAGGAGCTTCATCGTTTTGGAAATACAGTTGAGCCTGAACAAACAGCACTTCTTCCAAAAGGGTTGGCAATGCATACCTGAGAAATATTTATATGCATCACCACGCAGCGAGGAGGAAGAAGGAATAGTCTAATGTTCACCATAAACTGATAGCCCTTCTGTACAGTAGCATGGGGAGTTTTGTATGATCATATGCGACGGTTGGAGTTTAGAATTGGCCCATCTCTGGTAAACGCTGTTTCTTCGGTGAACAATTCCGGCGTCTGGCTTACGGCTCATTCACAATTAAAATCCCTCGGAATTAGTGCTTGCGACTTTTGCAGACGGAAGGAATACAGCTGCTCGTCGTCCAAGATTTGCTACACACTTGTGTGGCTGATGCCCATCGCACGTGCACTAGTATGGGTGCTGGTGACAGTTCCTCTTCCAGTGTCTTGCACCGCAGTCTGCTTTATTCGACACCACAGAACCAATGTTTCTCAAACGCCCATCTACACATTTGAAAGTAGTCTGTGGGGATGCTGTCTATTGGGGTACCTTTCGCTGTAAATCTTGCAAATATTGAAGCACAACCTCCTACTTCGCCAAACACACTCCGAATGTGTTGCTTCAACGTAGTGTTGAATTGAATTGAGTTTTATTTATGAACGCTCTTTAACTGCTGTGGTCCTTAACGTCTCATTCTATGTTGGGCGTGAAAGACCAGTGATTTTGCTCAGAGGCCTCTTTATCATGCTTGAGGTTCTTTTACGTGCCGTAAATCTATGACACGAGACCATCGGCTTTATTCCCTTTCGAAGTTAGCGTTGTGGTGTGCTAAAAGCAAATAGGAAATAAGACATGAGTAGCGACGTTACCGCGTTGGAGAATACAGCGGTTAGCTATGACGAGCAAATACTACCATACCGTATGGTGGTGTTAGAGTCCTGATAGGCATCAAGGCCGCCTATAGGCATGCAACAACATTCTCAGCGCCTTTTTTGGGGGAGTCATAGTACTTTTGTATTATTGCTTGGTTCAAAGATGGACTTTTTCAACCTAAAATTGAGTTTTATTTATGGACACTTTAACTGCTGTGGTCCTTCAGCCTTGAAGGCCACTCGGATCTTCGGAGCCAATTATCGAGTTCGCAAACCCTGGCGACTGCGAAGCGGCCTTGAGGGTAGGTCTGTCCTTGTTAGGGCGGTACTTACGCATCGAGGCCAGCCGAGTAAAACGCCAGGTAACTCTGCAGGCGCTGTTGTGCCTACGGGCACGAAGAGAGGATCTGCTCAGCACAATCAAGGTGCCACCAGCAAAACCTCATCGTCTAAGAGGCACGACCTACGCCGCCGCTGCCGCCGCTACTGTGCAACCTGTGAAGAGTCGACGCACTACACCGGCCAAGCGCTCTGCCCCCTGCATCCTCGCAGGAAGGCACTGCTGAAGCCACCAGCACCAACCTCGCCGCAGACGACCATTCCACCAGCGCCGATCATCGCAATCACTGAGGAAGTCCAGGGCTTACGCGACGCCGTTCAGGATCTCCACGCGGAGTTCCTGAACATGACAAAGCTGACAGCCCTGGAGGAACTCATCAGGGATCTTCAAGCCGCATCAGCTGCTCAGCAGGTTCCTCTGACTGGACAGTTTGACACCATCACATCCAAGGTCAACAACATCGACGACTCCATCAGAACTTCATTTACAGCATCAGAAACAACGCAGAAACAGCTTCACTCCATAGACCTGAGCCTCTATCCGCCACCATCTGGCACGTCAATCGATTCAACTCAGAGCACACTTCCAGGGGCCATCCACAAGAGAAGAGATCTCCAGTAGTCACCGAAGGTTTCCAGCCAGATCGAAGTTTGTCAAAGAGTACCTGAACCGGGAAATTCACTAACAACGATCAAGTAAGCTCAACTTTAACATCCCTCCCCTACGTTTCCTTTCTAAATACTCGCTATTTCCACTAGTGTTGCAGTCAGGTTTCATGGATGCATCCTAGTTACTACCTTTACCCGCTCCCGCCCATAGGACGGCAGCCAACAGCTTTGAATTTACTAACGCGGGTGCTATGCGGGACCGCACAAAAGCACGTTCTATTCCACTTTTCCTTCTAGTATTCAATTTCCTTCCGGTGGTGGAATTTTAGTGGGTATACCGACGCTCGGAGAGTCCAACACCCTCAGTCCCGGCTCCCATCGGGGCCGGGGTTAGTGATTAAATCATTTCCCTCCACCCGAAAAAAACGCCTGTTTAGTCTTCTCCACAAACCTATTATCCATTGCGTGAGTGCAGCCATAGTTAGGTCCACACTTTCAGCGATTTTGGCAATGGGAAAATTTGAAAATGCTTATTCATAAACTTAAAAGAAATGTTTAAGTAAGTCCTTTACGAGCTGCACATCGTTTCGAATACTGACATTTACACATTTTGGTTCCGAATTTGATTTATTCTCCCCAGTCTCTAATTAGATACTTTGAAAACGCACAACTCGGCAACTTGACTTAGTAGACCGTTGGTTTCTTATCTCAAATTAGGAACCACCTACTGCCAGTATAATTTGTGCGGTGTTATTCACTTACATTCTATATAATTACCACAGGCACTGACTTTTGAAAATGTTGTGGGCAATTCATATTTAGATTTCGAATTTTTAGATTCAAATAGAATAGGCAGCAAACATTTTAAACATCCCTAAATTATCCAACATGATAAACCACCATGGATGATATTGTCTAAAACTTGGTGCATTGATTAAGGAACGTAAGCTTTACCGTATGCCTGAAAATCCAAGAGCTACAACCATTTTATGAATTACGCCCTACCTGCAAAGCTACATTTAAAATTCGTTCCATATTTTCTTTGTGAAAATATGAAATAAATACTTTAGAAACTTTAAATAATCACCCATCTAAGATTAGAAGTGTTTCTCCCAGCTGTTTTCGTGATGGAGCTGACCATTTCATCGATGTCAAGGGCCCCAGCGAGATTGGAATGCATATAGTGAGTGTTTCAAACGGCCTTGATACATGGCTGATCTTGTATTTTTTTCAGCCTTCTAAGTGCAAAAAATGAACGTTCTGCAATACAGGTGGATTAGGTGAAGCTAAAGAAGCAATACTCATTTCACATATTCTGGTTCTGTATTCTTCAGAGCTATGCACTTATCCTACTCAAATGTTCCACTATCAAAACAATAAGATATTATTTAACAGATTATATTTAATTAATTAGACTGTAGGGTATATTTCGAAGAACAAAAACATTACTATTAAAATGAGTAGATTCCAAACAGATGCGTGGGACAATAAAAATAAAACACAATAGTCAACATAAATATAATTTTATAAAACTTAAGTTGTTCTAGTATCTTATGGGAGCATCCGGTTAACGCAGTGGCTTCGTTTGCAGCTCTCGTTTTTGAAGATCCAGGGTTCGATTCCCTTCTGGGGTTGCGATTTTAAGTCAAACCTATTAATGCCTTCAACTCTGAATGGCTTATATGGAGTACCCCATAGGCCCAACGTGGTTTGGAGTCCACAGTAAAAGCTGTAGGTCCTCTCATTCCACCGCCAACCTCAACATCAACCTACCATCGGAGGTAACGGACTCGGCTCTCTGGGTTCCTCCACTTCAGAAATGCGTCCAATCATACTTGATGGAATTAGGTAACCCCGAAGGTCATAGACCATGTATTGGAGCGTTAGACACGATAACGTATTATCTTATGGCTCAGAAAATTGAACAGATCAGTTAAAAGGAAAATAGAAATGAGGTGAAGTTCCTTCGAAGTGTTGCTGGTCTTATAAGTCAACTTATAGGCTTATACTCACTCTCAACTTAATACAAATGCAGTTTTTAAACAGTTGCATTCAGAAGCAAATGAGAATTTACAATTCATTGAAAATTTGCAGTAATTGAGAATTTATAATTATAATCGAGAGTAAAATCTACAATTATTGAGAATTTATAAAGGTTGAGAATTTGAAGAAATAGCGAATTTGAAGTTATTGGGAATTTACAGTCGTTGAGAATTTATACTCATTGAGAATGTAGGGTTATTGAGATTTATAGTCATTGAGAATTTGCAGACTTTCCAATTTATATACAGTCATTGCGCAACTACAAAGTATTAAAACATTATAATGTTGAGATGCGGTGCATTGCAGCATTAAGATTCACTTAATTCAAATGTGTTTATTTAAACACACAACGCATCTACAAATTTGGGTTTTATACTCGGGGCCAATCAAGAAGGTGATTGACAGTTACTAACCACGTGGCGGAAAATTTAAATGAATGGGAGGGGATGAATACGTCACAGCGGTCGCCATAACAACCATTAGAAGGACCAATTAGAACTAAGACGTTTCCATAGCAACGATAGACGCAAATGCCTTGTTGCGATATCGTAACACGTGATTGGCATGACGTGCCGGGTGAGCGACCGTTGCAGTAAACATGAACTGTCTTCTGCTGTCGCTGCAGTTATAAACAATGTTCTCCTTTTATCCCCAGTTTGCTTAAGTTTTTGTATCAGTTTAGAGATTGCCTGCGTACTGAAAAGTTCTTTTGCATCGTCTTATTTGTACGGTATTTGCCTCGTGTGTTTGAGTCCGTGTATTTGTGCGTGCGTGTGTTGTGTGAGCATTTATAATTGTGTTAGCACGTTGAATGGATATTTAATAATGTCCAAAAATAGTGACAAAGAAGCGCAGCCAAACGAAAAACTGAGCGCACTCGGGAACCGAATTAAACTGTATTTGGTAAAAGTATCCCAATTAAAGGACAGGCGCGGGAAATAATATGATGTGTGAGAGAATATTTCGAAGAGGAGAAAATAGTTCAGTGACTTGTTCGCCGCAATATACCGATGAAGGAGGGACTGAAGAAAAGTGAGCTACTGGAACTTGTGAAAACAAACCAACCGCGGTTTCCAAGTTATGTAGTCGATGGCATCGCTGCAGAAGATGGTCACAAAGTAGTTAGGCTTCCCCCTTATCATTGTCATTTTAACTCGATTGAATTAATTTGGGCCGACATAAAGGATTATTTTGGGCGAAACAATATAGGTTTTACTCTGTCGTCAGTAATAAAGCTTACAGAAGGGGCACTAATAGCAGTAAAAGCTGAAAACTGGAAAAAAAGAAAGAAAAAAAAGCGGTGACTCATACAAAGGGCGTAATAAGTGCAGCTTGGGAAAATGAAGGAGTTTTGGAAGAAACTATAGAACAGCTTGTCATTTCCGTGGGGAATTCTAGCAGCTATTCAGATGATGATGATGATGACGATGACGACGACGTCGACGGTGGCAACATTGTCTATCAAACGAGCAGCAGCAGCAGCAGCAGCAATAGCAGTGATACAAGCGATTCGGAAATCTGGCATTTTTACCATTAGAATAAACATCAATATTTCACAGGTACCTATGACTGTTCTGTTAACGCAGATTTTTACACTGATATATTCTTGCATGTTCTATCGTCTGCACGTAGATTCATTATTTTACAATTGTCTTAGTATACGGATAGAAGTAATACCCTCTCTACAATGCAGGCGCAACCCAGTCGCCTTCGACAGAGTTCTAGCACGCTCTCCACGTGGTCGCGATGAGTGGCAACGTCGCCTCTCTCTTTCTCTCTCTCTCTCTCTCCGTGAAATGTCAATCACCTTCTTGATTTGCGCCGAGTATAGTACCCGTTTTATTTCCTAACACAGTAAATTTGTACCAGATGTAATTTCGCTGCATCAAATATATCACAAAGGTTTGCTTGTGTTATATAGAAAGGACTTGAACCTGGTAATAATAAGTTTATGTTTCTTTGCAATTATCCTCTTAACATTCAGTTCTTTTACGAAAACTCGTGCTGCTTATGGAGTAAACGTTTCCGTCATGGCGAAAATTCTGACAGCTTATTTTGTCCGACTAGTGGTGATAATGTTAAAGGTGCACACATTTACATTGAAGGTTCCGATGGAAGTTAAGAAAACATGAATTTGGGGTGTGGGCAACAATGTGGAATAACCAGTGAGGTCCTCCTCATTCGAAGAAATTTAGCATAATTTTGCATTACTGGTCAAATTCAAGAGACATATAAGAATACTAACATTTATTTCAGCCATTTCCGAGATATACATAATTATTGTTTTTGAATGTTCAAATCGTTGTAATGTTTACTTTCTATATCAGCTAACTACAGTTTATTTTAAACAAGAAACAACTTGTGACAGTTACTTGAGGGGCATGTTTCGGTGCTATTTCCATGGCAACCTCACCTTCGTTATTGCTCTAGCCAAGAAGATTCTATCACCTTCCTTTCCCTTCGCCAACAAGCAGAACTTTGAGGGGAAAAATTGAGTTTTATTCATGGACGCCATTTAACCACTGTGGTTCTTAGCGTCCCATTCTATATTGGGCGTGAAAGACCAGAAATCTTTCTCAGAAGCCTCTTTATCAGGCTTTAGGTTCTTTTACGTTCCCTAAATTTACGACACGGGACCATCGGCATCTCCCGAAGAGAGCTAAGGGCTTTTACATCCGAAAAAAATCCATCGCCATTCGCCCGGTTTGAACCCGTGACCTCGGAAACTAGAGTTAGCATGGTACCCCTAGACCACGAAGGACGACGCTGAACTTTGAAGGATGGGATAGTATGTTGACATGTTATACTGCATTGTAGCACCTACCTTCATACTACTTACTATCTTTCTAATTCCATCCAGCAACGCTGGTCTCCCACTTACCTGATATGAGTGAATTGTCACAGTTGCTTCTTGTTTGAATGGTACGTAGTGGCAGAGGAAGTATTGCATTCCACCCAGAAATTCGATATAGAAATGTCACCAGAAATACATTTTTGAGGCACTTGGATTACAAAAGAAGCACTCTTGTTTTCTGTACTACTTGCTTATAGTAAGTACAGAAACTCTTGCATTCCACCCAACAGCTGGATACCGATATTTCACCGGAAAGGCACGCTTTGAGGTTCCCTGAATTCAAAAAGAGCATTTTTAGAAAAATGCCCGCGCGAGAGTTTGTTCGTTTATCGGCGCATGGTATTATTATTAAAACGAAAAGCTGGATGATTTCCAAACTTGGTGTTTAAGTTCAGCGTATTCCAAGGTTGAAAAACAAAGATTTTCAAGAAAATCTGCCATCCCAAACTATGCTTTACATAAAAAGCATTTAGTCATTCTTGTTCAAAATGGCTCTAGCGATTTTAATTAAAATACCGTATGTTTAACATTTATTTGCACATAATTTTCTGCGAGTATCCTGTGAAATTCCCTTCATTCCGAATGACTTTTGTGTAATTTGGTAAATTGTAAGAGATAGGTAAAATCTTATTATGGAAAAAAATGTACGTCTCTTTAAAGCACACAATTTATTCAAAATAGCTTTTCTTTGGTAACTTCAACCATTTTCGAGGTATCCGTTGTTCCTGATTTGAATTTGTCAATAATATCATTTAATTTAGTGAAGTACTGCCAACATTTAGCTGTTTCTCGGGATGTCTTGGAAAGAACATAGAATTTCAAAGCTAACATATGGCGACCGGTTTTAAACATCTATCTATTCTAATCCCCTTTACACATATAACGAAAAGTGATGAAACTGCACATGCAAATTTTATTTCAATTTACTTGGAGTATGTAGAAGAATAAGCTTATGTAAGAGTCCCTTGTAGAAGCTATGTAAAGTCGGTAAGGCAAGTCATAGGAATGTGACGTATCAGAGCTTTGAAAGCGCTGACGCCATTCAGTTGTTTCTCGTGATTTTATGAAAAGAGTATATTGTAATTCCCAGGCCAGTGTATTACCGCCGCTTTTAAATATGTGACTATGAATTCAGTTTCGTGTATCCCCTTGTACACTGTCTCTAAAAAGTATCTGGGTGCCGTAACGCGCAAAGCTGCTCCATGTACTTTGTTCACCTTTTTAACGAAACTATGGGAAGGGAAAGGAAAATCGAATAAAGTTTTATTTATGGACGCTCTTTAACTACTATGGTCCTTAGCGTCCTATTCTATTCTGGGCGTGAAAGACCGGTAATTTTGCTCAGAGGCCTCTATATCATGCTTGAAGTTCTTTTACGTGCCGTAAATCTACGACACGGGACCACCGGCTTTACTTCCCTTCCGAAGGAAGCCATGTTAAGGATTTTTACACCCGAAAAAGTCCATCGTCCTCCGCCGGGTTTGAACCCGTGACCTCGGGAACTAGAGGCTAGAATGGGGATACTGGAAGGGAAAGGGGATACCAACGATATCAAATGCAAAAATAAGCATAGTTCTTGTATTGTCTGCTTCGATGTAAAGGGACGCGTTATGGCTTAGCATTGCAAAGGCCGCGTGAAGTCTCGGATAGGATTTGTATTTTTTCGGCTAAATAAGCTGCCTTCGTGCCTTTTAGGGGTATATAATTGCTTGTTTTACATGATGTTGTTACATAATTAATTTGACACATCAATGTCGTTATTATTATTATTATTATTATTATTATTATTATTATTATTATTATTATTATTATTATTTACAAAAGCAAGATGAATATTTTATTTAGCGTATGTTTTTAATAATAAAAATATAATAATAATAATAATAATAATAATAATAATAATAATGCAAAGCATTTTTGGGTGACGTCTTCGAGGCATTGCGGAAACGACCATATTTCGTCAGACCATATTATCATCTCCCATAGTCCTTGTCTTGCTAGCAGATGCTGGATGCAGAAGGCCACGCGAGCTTCCCTGTGTTCTTGCTTAAGGGCAACCTTTCTAGCATACCTACGTTGTCCGATGCCAGCAGCATTAAGTCGTCGATGGACCGTATCAGCACCAATAGGAGATTTAGAATTTTTATTGTTCTTGTCGCTGGAAGGAAGGGATTCTCATTGCGGACCTCTAGAAAAGCTCCGTCGTTCTCTGCCGTGGTCTTCTTTGGCCTTCCTTGCTTTTGCTTTATCATGAGGCCTTCTTCACCCATAACAGCACGTTCTCTTTTGCATACCAACTGCTTGGCATATTTGGGCCACTGTGTGGCCATATTCTCACATTTCTACAATGAAGCTCCTGGTTACCTCACTTGTGTATGGTGGTGTAAGGAATTTTGGTAGAGTGAAAGCTTCCAATACTGTCCGTGTATATTGTTTAGGATGCCTTATTCCTCGTTTGGTGATTGCTAGAAGTGATGATAATGTCACATCAAGGCCCTCTTGATTTCACTCCACCAGTTTAAAACAAATAATGAGGCATTTAGAATATTCAGTGTGGTGACTTCTTTGGAGTAGTGATTAGTGCTGGCTTTTGAAATTAGGGTTCTGGATTCAGTTCCCGGCTGGGGGAGAACCTTTTATGACCTTTAATTATGTTATTTCATTTTCTCCAAAGAGTATGGAAGAATTAAAGGTAAGCATAAGTCGTTTCTGGTTGAACGAAGGAGTAGAGCATGTTGTTTCTTTAAAGTGACTGAGAACAAGTACTAGAGAGCATGATTTGATGATATTGCTTCTAAAGCCTTACTGCACAAGAATTAAAGTAGAGGGGAAATTTGGGAACATCCCAAATATTCGATTCATGGTTCCCGGCCTTCTTTGTAGATGGATTTAGTTCTGGAAAGGAGCACTCGGATGTTTCTAACGCTCTTTATCAATTTCAAACACCTGAGATAGCCTAAAAGCAAACCTCCCGAGTGTCAAATGTATTAATGTGATAGTCCAGAACTCGACACCACAGTAGCTCTTGAATAGAGCGCCGGCTTCTAAAACTGAGATACAGAGTTTCAAATACGGAGGATGATGAGTTTTTTCTTTCTTTCATTATTTCTTTCTTTCTTTCTTTCCTTCCTTCCTTCCGGATTCTACCTAAATGAAGAAGCTTGTTTCATATCTTCAGCGTTTTATAGTATTTGAAAAATATATCTGAATCGTTTAGTTAACTGAAGCTTTCTCTTTCTTTCTTTCTTTCTTTCTTTCTTTCTTTCTTTCTTTCTTTCTTTCTTTCTTTCTTTCTTTCTTTCTTTCTTTCTTTCTTCCTTCCTTCCGGATTCTACCTAAATGAAGAAGCTTGTTTCATATCTTCAGCGTTTTATAGTATTTGAAAAATATATCAGAATCGTTTAGTTAACTGAAGCTTTCTCTTTTACAGGCATAAACCGAATATTCATTTGAAATTGAAAACCTGATTATAACCAAACATAAGCAAAATAGTGCTTTCGCATCTGTCGTATACTTCATATTATTTCCACTGGTGCAAGCTTAGAAAGTAAAACATTCTGTTATTAACCTGTAAGGGTGCTGTTAAACGCTGGAGTAGTGTGCTCTTAAACTACTTCCACTACTACTGCCATAACTGCCACAAGTTTTGTTGATAACGTTTATTCGTCGAAGGTGAAAAGTCATTATGACCGTTATGTAATTTAATTTTATACGCATGTAAATACAATTTAGTTGTAACAATTGCTAAAAGAAAAAGCATTCTTGCAGCAATTATCGTCCTTAATTAAATTAGCAAACGTACCGTTTGACATATTTTAATTGCATAAATACCTTGTGCTGAAAGTGCACAGTTCTGTCTTTCTTTATCCCCTTCAAATTGTAAAATCAAGTACGTGATTATTTATAGAAAACATTGCTTTTAAATTAAGTTTATATTAGTGCAGGCTACTATCCTGTAGAGTAGTGGCGTTAAAATAGTAATGTAAAACGCAGAAATCAAGAACCGGTCGGTCGCCTACTGCTTTGGTGATATGCAGCCTTACCCCGCACAAACCTGTGGCTCCGCCCTGCAGTGGCTAGAGATGGAGAAGCAACACATACACGACTCATTCTTTTGAATTATGGGGATTGTATGTGCAACGAATTGTGTAATAAAAATGTTTCTGCAAAGGTTATCTTTATTAACATGAAGTAGATAAAAAAAACAAGCTTTTGTAAGAACAGAGTGTAGAAGTGTAAATAATAGAGATATCCATGTGAATGCAATCAGATTAAAAAAAAAACTATGTCGTCACTGCTATTATACGTGTACTGGGGCAATTTTATTTAGGGGTCGTTTGGTAAGCGCCACTTATAAATGTGACCGAATGGATTATAGTTTGTTTAAAGTAGGTAAAATAAAAGACAAATTCGATCATTGGGTACTTAAATCCATGGAATAATGAAAGTATCACACCATCTCCTTTGTATATTATACTCTGTGCTATGAGATAAGGGATATTGCCGGTTCCGTAGTGGGAGTGTAAATATAATCTTTGGTCATTTGGTGTTCTGTGAATATAATTGTCTATAATAATGATAATGTGCATTTTTTAATTGGAAGTAAACAGAATAATTTTGAAAGAAATAGTTGTAATATTTTCCTACCAGATATTTTACTTTTGGCACTAAATAAATCATGGCAAACTTATATCGGGTTGTTATTTCGGAAATTAGAGTTGGAGCATTGAATATTCAATCCTAACCTTAACTCATCAGCTTACATTTCAGTTGTAGCACGAACTAGAAATGACATCGCGTAAAAGAAGTGGTTCTGGCTCAAAGAGGCAGCTGAAGGAGAAAGTAGTTCAGATATATGAATCGTTTTTTAAGGTGAGAAGGATTATAGGCTAATTGCATCAGATAACATCACTAGTAAAGCAGGATTTTCCTCTATGTAATATTTTTATACAAGGCATGTGCATAAAAACCGTAATGAATTTCTGCCGCTTTACGGAGTTTCATTTAAACATGTAAAATCATATTGTTTTTGTTCTACAGGGAGAAGATCCATCACTGGGGAACCCCAACTTCTGGGATGAACTTTTTCTTCTGAAACCCAAAGTAAGTTACACTAAAAATACTGGTACTCATAATACTGGTTGAAAGCATTGTTTACCATTTTTCGTTCCCTGCTCTCTGTAACCATAGTAATTACATGTACCCTGCTGGGTTTAATCAGAGGTGGTTTCAGCCTCTTAATCGATTTTCTGAAAAACTGCTTCAAAAGTATGGTATATACCATTCTGTCATTCTCATTAGTATACTAATAGGTTTCTCTGGCAGTTGACAGGTGGTTAAATGTGTATTTAAAAAATATACTATGTTTTATTGCCTCGCTTTGATGGAAAAAATATGCTAGAGTGCTGTAATCACAACAGTTAAATCAAATTACAGGTTCTCCATTTATTACCTGCAATATGAGCTGTTGCTCATCATGGTGTGACAGTATATTAGTGGGAACATTAACTC
This sequence comes from Deroplatys truncata, assembly GCA_030765065.1. Lineage (NCBI taxonomy): Eukaryota > Metazoa > Arthropoda > Insecta > Mantodea > Mantidae > Deroplatys > Deroplatys truncata. The sequence goes on from CM060978.1 coordinate 217,307,068, forward strand.
TTAAGCCTAAACATGAATCTTAGAGACTCCAAGAAAATTGTAAAATTTCACTCTATCAGACAGCAAATGAAGTCTTTCACCTTCATTAATTCTCAGTAGTTACCTTTGTCTGATCCCAGGCCTAAAGGTTTCCGTTCTTGGGAGTCTGGCAGACCTCTTGTTTTTGTGTTATTGTACAACAAAACGAGTTGCACATATGAAGTTTTTTTTTCTTGCTTTGTAGATGTTAGTGCTAGGAAATATGGGTTTATTTCTTTTCAAGCATATCTCTTTCAGCTACAAAATCATCTGTTCTTCATGGCCGTAGACATTAAATAAAAACTCCATATGCTGATTTTGATGCACATTTGTTGAGTATATAAATGATAATGGTGATAGTGATGCTATATTTGGTGATTCTGATACTGATTTTATTTAAATGGATAATAAGAAAAGAGACAGTGATTCTGAGTATGATAGTGATGTCTTGTCCGAAAAAAATCAGAAACAGAATATAATGTGTTGGAAAATATCAGAAATTGACTGCAATAGTAAAACCTAGTCGTCCTCCATGGTGTAGTGGTTACCATGCTAGCCTCTAGTTCCCGAGGTCGCGGATTCAAATCCGGGCAATGGATTTTTTCGGGCATAAAAATCCTTAGTATGGCTTCCTTCAGAAGGGAAGTAAAGCCGATGGTCCTGTGTTGTAGATTTACGGCACGTAAAAGAACCTCAAGCCTGATAAAAGAGGCCTCTGAGCAAAATTTCTGGTCTTTCACGTTCAATATAGAATGGGACGCTAAGGACCACAGTAGTTAAAGAGCGTCCATAAAGAAAAACTCAATTTAATTTTAGTAAAACTTAATTATTGGAAACATCTGAAGATACACAGTTCATTAGCAACAATAAAAGCTTCAAACAGGAGTAGAATAAATTATGCAAGGTGCTAAAAATTCTTCAATAAAGAGATGAAAATTAAAGTTAAAAATTGATCTTGGTCAAAAATGCTCCAAAATCTAGGCTTGGGAGAATTTATTTGATTAGAATGTAACCCATAGACCTCAAGTTATTTCAGCAACCTTCCAAGAACAGCAGAAATGATACTGACTAGTTATTTTGACCAGTGAGGAACACGTTTGAAATAAACAAGTGTTTGTTCTACTGCAAAGTGTATCCTGTTTTGTTCCTTATGGTAAACTAGATCTGTTTCTTTTATTTTATTTTATCTGTTGCCAACCATTGTCCTGGCACCTTTCAATGCTTTTCCCTTGGCATGTTATAAATGTAGCTGGCTTCTTGAGTTGAACCATCTAAAATTTGCTACATCAACCCAATGGAGGTGAGGTATAAGATAAATGTGGAGATGATATGCTGGGGAGGCCTTACACCTAAAGGGACATTGCCTAACCAGCAGATGGTCGCAATGGAAAATATCCTAATCAAGAAAAAGCTTCCATGGTATGACCAGGAATAAAACTGAACCACAGGAATGGCAGCCAGCTGTACTGATAACCAAGCCATGGTTTGGCCCGTAAATCGGTTGAATAATTTTTATATGTTGTTGCCACAGTTCAGTATACAGAAACATTAAACTTAATTAGACAACAATTGTACATTTTGTAAAACTTCTCCTTTATTCCTTACACGTATTTAGCAAAGCTGCTAAATATTGCTATAGGTAAGAGGCCTCTGGGCAAAATTACTGGTCTTTCACGCCCAATATAGAATGGGACACTAAGGACCACAGCAGTTAAAGAGCATCCATAAATAATGCTTAATTTAATTTTAGAAGTTCTATTGACTCTTTCAGTCTTGGTTAGACCTATTGTTGCCCATTATGACTGAAAAGAATATGTCTATAAAATCTTGTTAATTCTTGAACAAATGGCTTAAAATCATTTGGCAGTAACTTTCCCGGCATACTTAAATAATTTCCATATTCGTCTTCGATGAATTAAGACCCAATGAAATCATGCCCGTATATTATTGCATACTAAATTGTGATTTTAATGCTATAATGAGAACGTGTAACATACTAGTTGGCCTTTCAAATCTAAGAAATCATCTTGTTTGCTTGTTAATGTATTACCAGTTGTACATGACATTCATCTGAAAGCCAGATTTTGGAAAGAAAATCTTTATTTTGATTTTGGAATACAAACACTATAATATATTCAGACCTGCATTGTCTGTAGCAGCTTTTCTTTTACCATTTATTTCTCTGCATTGACACAAAATTGAGCCAGTTAACTGAATTCCTAACCAAGTGTAATATATTCCACTTTAATAATGGATGCTTGTGAAACTTCTCTTCATAAAGTCTGTATACCACTTTCATACTCCCTCTACTACCTGGACTAATTCCTCTACAAGGAATTTGTTTTCATGGATACTGAGTACCATTGTGATTATATTTCTTTCACAGCCTTCTTTAGCAAACCTGAAGTTAATGATGTTGCTAGTAATTTTTACTTTCTCTACCACATATATAGCAGGTAGAAAAGGTATTGCAATGCACCCAAAAATATGATACCGAAATCTCACTGGAAATATTATGTTTTGAGACCCTCCAAATCCCCCACCCAAAAAAAAGCATTTTTAGGAAAAGGTCCATGTGTGTGATGTGTACATGGGCATGCATAACTCAAAAACGAAAAGTCGGATAAATACCAAACGTAGTATTTAAGTTCAGTATCTTTCAAAGATGCTATTCGATTTTCAAGAAATTCCCATCACCCTTAACTACCCTTTACGTGGAACTTTTTTCGATTTTGTTTTGTTTTCTAAAAAGGCTATAATGATTTTTATTAAATACCATATATTAAAGTTATTTACATGGCAAATAAGACATATATCTTGAATTTTCTGGGAATAACCTATGAAGTCCTCTTCATTCGGAAGAAATTTTGTATAATTTTGTATAAGTGGTAAATTTTAAGCGATAAAAGAAAATGTACTACATAAAATATGTAAATCTCTTTAAAGCACGTAATATATTTCAAATAAATTTTGTTGTTGCATAAGCTCTTTCCAAGATATCCATTATTAATGGTTCAAATTTCTCAATACTTTTGTCATTCTTTTTAAGTTCTGTTGATTTTGAGTTGTTTCTTGCCATTGTATGGAAACAGTGTGGAATTTTAAGGCCAACATATAGCATTCAGTTTTTTAAATAATTGACTATTGCTGTTTGCTTTGTGCCCTAACAAAATGTGTAATATAGTTATTTCTGCAAAGGTTTATCTTAATAAAATGAAATAAAAAAAAAATCTGATGTGTTACACTCACATGACTTTCTCTACTCTTTTACAATCTATTTTTACAAACGCCTATTCTCCATATGCTTCATATTAATCGAGATATCGAGATGTCAATCTTATTTGTAATCTTCTTGTAGATGCAAGGGGAATATGGTAGCTTTTAAGCGATAGTCAAATATTTTAACGCTGGTTGCTATGTGGCGCATTTCATTCTCTTTGCATGTCCAGGACATAAAAAAAATGAATAACGAATTTGAGAAAAAGTATAAGTATTGAAATATTTAAGGAAATAACAAGCAATATCTCGAAAACGGTTCACTCAACAAAAGAAACGTATATGACATAAGTTGTGTATTTTAACGCGATCTAAATTTTTTGTGTAGTAAAATTCTGTCTATCTCTTACGGTTTACCAGTTATGCAAAAGTCGTTCACAATGAAGAATACTTTTGGAGACATTCCCAGAAAATTCGAGATATACATTTCATTTCTCATGACATTATCTTAAACATATGATATTTTCATCAAAATCGTTAGAGCCATTTTTGAGAAAATTAAAATTTTCGAAAAATTTTCCATGTAAAGGGTAGTCTGGAGTGGGGGGATTTTCTTGAAAACCTTCGTGTCGCATCTCTGGAAGATACTGAACCTAAATACCAAGTTTGGTGCTTATCCGACTGTTCGTTTTTGAGTTATGCTGTTCACAGACACACACAGACACACAGACACACACACGGACATGTTTCCAAAAGTGCTTTTTTTGGATTCAGGAGATCTCAAAACATGTATTTCCGGTGAAATCTCGGTATCGAATTTTTGGGTGGAATGCAATACTTCCCCTACTTACTATACGTAGTAGAGAAAGTAATAAACTTTCATAAGAATAATTTGTATACCCACTAATAAATTATACAGGGTAAAGAAAGCCATGTGAATGTAACACAAAACTTTTTTATCATTAAGCTGCAAGTATAAAGTAATCAATCTTCATTATACATCATTCTGTGCCATATTGTAGTAATGTTTCTGATGAACCAGTCATTTAATAAGAGCATAAAATAATAATTTCTGTGTTTACAATAATTCTTTAGGGTACAAAGGAAATCATTTTTGTATTTACATAATATGCAGTAAACACTATCAAATTTTATGTATTATAATGCTGTTTCTTAATTTTAGGTATCTAGCCTAGAGGCAGAAATCCAGAAGCTAAGTGGTGAACAGTTGGTGGCACTGAAGGAAAATATCAACACCTTGTTTAAGCATTGCATAGCAACTTTAGGACATGAGCATCACATAAGGGTTGTGTATGCTTTGCAGGTAAAAACAAAGCTAGTATGCATATCAATGTATTATTGAGGAAACAGAACACCTCCTCAATTGATTGGTGCGTGATGTTTAGTAACGGTTATTTTTTGCTGAAAGTTTTAAATTTTGAAGTTAACACTTAATCAGGGCCATGTGATACCGTTATATACAAGTAGATTAACCATAGACATGAATAACACAAGAGTTTTCCTTTACAGGTTGATTAAGCTTGCGCAACAATAAGACAAGACTATTAACTCTGTTGTTTTGCCTTTTTCTTCCATTTTATACATGGGCACATAGTTTGTAGTTTAATGGAAGTTAATTTAATTTTGCTTGTGTTTCATACCTTATTATCTTTTTGTCGTAATTTGTGCAGGAAATGTTTCAAAACTGAAAAAGAACGACTTGATGTTTTGTATATTCCATTATAGAAAGTAAAACTAAGTCTGAAATTTTTGTATTACTACTTTATGCAGATATACAGCATATTCCAGCTTATTACAAAACTTGATCACTTTACTAATAACATACATGTGGCAATTAAATTCATGCATACAGCTGGTCTAAAAATAACAGTTAAGCGTTATTTTGTGTTTGTTTTCTTTTTCTAGATGATTGCTATAATTAAGTTTTCTTAGATTTATTTTTACTTTCTTATGACTTACCTACTAGGTAGAGAAGATAGGAAACCCAAAAATTTGATATCAACATTTCATTTGAAATAAATGTTTTGAGAAGAGACCCCCTGAATAAATAAATAAATAAAAAGAAAAACAACATTTAACTTGGATAAATATCAGAGCTGGTATTTAAGTTCAGTGTCTTCTAAAGATGCGACTCCAGATGGGTGGAGGAGATCCAAGAAAATCTCCTCCACCCCAAACTATTCTTTACATGAAAAATGTTTTAGGTTTTGGACATTCTCAAAAATGGTTTTAACAATTTTGATTAAAATACCATATATTTACATCACAAATAAAATGTATATCTTGAATTGTCTGGGAATAACCTGTGAAGTTCTCTTCATTTGGAAATAATTTTGTGTAATTTTGCATAACTGGTAAGCATTAAGAAATAGATAAAAATGTACTGCACAAAAGTGTTGATCTCTTTGAAACATGCAGTTTATTTCAAATACCTTTTTTTTTGTGGCATCAGCCATTTTTAATATAGTGTTGTTTCAATACCTATAATGTTTTAAAAGTGCTGTGGCTATTCACATGTTTCTTGCAATGTAATACAAAGACTGTGAAATTCAAAGGATAGCATAAACCACAAGCTTTAAAACATCTGACTATCGATTCAGTTTCTTGTATCCTCCTTTTACCTCCAATGAAATTTGTAATGAAACTATTTCTGCAAATGCTTATCTCAGTTAATGTGAAATAGGTAGAAAAAATAAGCTCTTATAAGAACAATTTGTAAAAGCAATATACAAATAAACCATAGTGGGTAGAGAAAGTTATGTGAATGTAATGCTACAGATTTATATGCCGTTGTTTCCAATTTCCCTACTTCTGTTAATAAAAATTGATTACGTTTATTGATTGTATTTTATCACTTTCTTTTACCACTTGAGCAGAAATTCATGGCTACAGAAATCCCTGCAAGTCTGTACAAACACTATTTTTGAATGCCAACAAACAATATGTCTTCTGCACATTTTTTAATGTCCTTTACAGCATTGAATTTGGTCATTACTTTCTCTTCTAAGATGTTAATAAAGTTAATTGGATTGATTTGCTGCAATGTTTATAAAGCCAATTAATGCTAACGCTTATATTATTGCAATTAAACTTTCATAAACATGAATTGATCATCTTAGATGTAAACCTCCAACCCCTTGTAAGAGTCCTATAGATAGATTGTGTTAATGGATGCAAGAAAAAGTAAATATATAAAATAAAAAAACAAGAACTCATGTTCAATGATTTCATATTATGTGAGTTGTTTCCATTCTTGTTAAAAAGGGTATCTGCTATAACAATTTTGGGTTTATTGCATCTTTATTTTGAAAATGGTAGATTGCCTCTGCATGTGGACTGTATTTCTGTCCATTGTGTCTATTACTCATCAGGCACCAAACTAAGCTTCCTATAAATAATTGCCTGGAAAAGGTTGTTACAAAAAAAAGGCAAGCATGTTGACATGCTCTGCTTTTGTTTGAAAACTGGCCATATTACTAGACACACCTTGATTTTTCTTAGATGGATAGACTTGTATTAGCCAATGAATAAGTACAATTTGTAATAGGTTTTTGTCATACAACACAAACATTAATCATTATAACAACAGATCTATAACAATTTACAAATTAAAGTATTTGTTTGTCATAAAAACAATTTTCATATAAGAATTTTCTGAGATTGTTTTTAAAAATTAAAACTACTTTTCAGGTGAGTTGGCAATTGGTATTGTTATAAAGTTTTAGACTAATAAAAGGTGATTATTCAGTGATTCACTGTCTATGATGGTATTAGTAAGTTACTACTTCTTCTTGTATTATGACATATAGCTCAAGTGTTCGTTCTTGAACAATTACCTTGATGTAGGGAACAGAGAGCGAGTTGGGATCTACCCTTCTCTCTCCTTTATTCAGTATTACTCGATGTAATAGCAGTCTAAACCACCAGCCCCTGAATATAGATTAGTGTAAAGTATTGTCGTACGGATGTTAGTGTGCTTTTACTTATGTTAGTTAACTTTGTGATTATGCTTCCTTTAATTTCAAAGTTAAAAGGAAATACACCTCATAGTCAAACTCCTGAGTGATTGCTAATGTTAGAAATACATTAAGAAAGATGCCAAGCATAAGTTTCAGTACTCTCTTGAGCTTTTCAAAGATGCCAGTAGCATCTTTAATGATTCTTTTGCAGAATTTTACAAAACAAGCAAAAAAAATCTGATGTGTTACACTCACATGACTTTCTCTACTCTTGTACAAACTATTTTTACAAACGCTTATTCTCCATCTACTTCATGTTAATCGAGATAAATATTTGTAGGCTCTATCTTATTGCTAATTTTCTTGTAGATGTAAGGGGAATATATATTTACAAGGGCAATATAGAAATACAGTACCCTTTAAGCACATGCATATCTCTTAATAGCTGGTTGCTAGGTGCAGCACTATTCCCTTTGCCACAGATTAATACTCTTTGCATATCCAAGACAAAAAAATGAATAATGAATTCCCATTTAAGAAAATAAGTATTGAAAAATTTAAGGGAATAACAAGCAATATCTCAAAAATGGTTCACTCAACAAAAAAAATGTATATGACATAAATTGTGTATTTTAACGCGATCTACATTTTTTGTGTAGTAAAATGTTGTCTATCTCTTATGTTTACCAGTTATGCAAAAGTCGTTCACAATAAAGAACACTTTTGGAGACATTCCCAGAAAATTCAAGATATGCATTTTATTTGTCATGAAAATATCTTAAACATATAATATTTTAATCAAAATCATTAGAGCCATTTTTGAGAAAATTAAAATTTTCGGCAAATATTCCATGTAAAGGGTAATCTGGGGTGGGGGAATTTTTTGAAAACTTTCGTGTCGCATCTCTGGAAGATACTGAACCTAAATACCAAGTTTGGTGTTTATCCGACTGTTCGTTTCTGAGTTATGCTGTTCACAGACAGACACACAGACACACACACGGACATGTTTCCAAAAATGCTTTTTTTGGATTCAGGGGGTCTCAAAACATGTATTTCTGGTGAAATCGGTATCGAATTTTTGGGTGGAATACAATACTTCCCCTACTTATTATACGTAGTAGAGAAAGTAATATGAAGAGAATGGAGCATCTTTTGGGACTCCTAGAAAAAACCTAACATCTTGACAAGAGTAATAGAAATTGATGAAAGATGGGAGAAAGGTGGTCTAATGGAAGAAAGAAGTGAAAGAATTATAATGAAAGACAGTGAGATGGACAGTAGTAACAAGGATAACATTAATAGTGAATCAACAGAAGATATGCCAGGCATACAGGAATTGAAATGTAATAAAATACTAAACTATTGTTTACTTAGTGGGAAGTGCTCTGTGGAGCTGAAATTGTTAATGGTATTTAATTTGGTAGTTTGGATTCTTTGGATTGGTACACGAATTCTTTGTGTAGACACACATGAAGTAAACAGTCCAGCAATACTTGAGAGGGTGACTTCATCACAAAGAGATATCGCTGCTACTGAACGCAGATGAGGGACCCGCATCCAAGCTTTCAGTGAAATGTGTGAACTATACTTCATTCAAATGTTCATGAACATATATAATACAGTTAAAAATACATGGATAGAAGGGTCATGATGGAAAACTCTTGTAAACAATTTCTGAATGTACATCAAGGATGTGTTAGCAATGATATGAATGGCTTTCTTTTACAATAAAAATGCATCCTTGACTCCACTACTGGAATAATGGAAGTTCTAATTTTATTTTTACTACCTACGATGAAGCATTACGTTTATTTAAACCTCAATTAAGAATTCAATGAATAATGTACACACTTATATTGATAATTAAAATATATTTATTCATTTTTGTCAAATGCTTACATTTTAGTGAAGCTTTTAGTATTTAACCAAGCATCCTTTGTCTGCTTTGATTTGTCTTGGGATGCTATTAATACTTGCCTGTATTGTATCTCATATATGATAACGGTGATTCCAGAGTTCTATTATCTTTTTAATAACCAAACTTTTTATAGTAATCACTTCCTTTGCCACTTCTTTCTTCTCTAGCTTCCAGGCATTTTCAGTGAAGTTCTCATCTTACTAATTTCTCGCCAAGGTCAACAAAAGAATGTTCTCTCTTCCACAAAAGCTATAATTGATTTTGCAGAGTGACATCTTACATAAAAAAATGATTCTCTGTTTGGGGAGCAATCTCTTATTTGAGGCAGCAGCATATTTTTCAATATTTCCTTGTACTGATCCTGCCACATTGCTCCTTGAACAACAAACAGACATCCTGTGGCTTTGCCACTTATGGCTGATCATACCATGACTTTGGTGGCATGTTTTACACAACACCATCTGGATGATACATTTCACCTGGGCACCTTTGCACAAACTGAGCTCTGTTTGCGAGAATTTCAAGAGTGCTTTGATCACTAAAACAAACATGAAGCAAAAGTTTAAAATAGAGAGTTGAGGGTTGTTACACTACATCACTATGATATTCTTACTTGAACGCGTTTCGGGAGACGGCTTGTTCCCATCCTCAGCATTTTCTCTCAACTGATTTTTGCCGGTCATCGTCTGGGGGATGTGTGTGGTTTGTGGTGTTCTCTGGTGCTGGGCTGATGAACCTCCAAAGACTGTTGGGTGGCGGCAGTTCAAAATTCATTAGGTGATTCCTGTGTTTGACAATATGTATTTTTTCCCAGATGTCCAATTCATTGCTGCTGTTGATCGGTTTTAAGAGCTTTATGTTTGGAGTGATATCATGGTTTGAAGACCAGAAATGATGTGCTACTGCTGATTTATCTTGCTGCTTTTGGTAAATGCATCTCATATGCTCTTTAAGTCTTATTTCAAGATTTCTTTTTGTTCTTCCTATATATACCAGGTTACATTCATTACAATCAATTTGATATATACCAGCTGATTTATCGTTGGGGATAGGATCTTTAAACAAACCTCAGGCCTAACTATGGGAAACCCCCTTTCACCATTTTTAGCAGAACAATATATGAGCCATTTTGAATCCCATATTACTAAATCTTTCCCACATCTATTCAAAACCTGGTATAGGTATGTAGATGATATTTTTGCTATTGTTCCAAAAAAACTTTCAGAAGATGCTTTGAAATTATTAAATTTACAAAAAAGATCTATAAAATTCACAATGGAAAAAGAAGAAAATGGCCAATTACCTTACCTAGACATCAGGATCATCAGAAATAATGCACACAACAAACTAACGTTTGGCATTTACAGAAAACCAACGCACACAGAAAACTATATTAAAAACAATAGCTACAATCCTACAAACCACAAACATGCAATTTTAAATAGTATTACAAACAGGTTAGTACATATACCAATGGAGAAAGAGGAATACCAGAAAGAATACCAACACATTATCAACATAGCCACTATGAATGGATACCAGAAAAAAACAATAGATAAGAAGATAAAAAGGTATGAAAGACAGAAATACATCCAACAAATGACTACGTTACTCAGACAACAAAAACCACAAGCATATAGAAAATTCACTTATCACCCTTGGACACATCATAAATTTCAAAGGATTTTCAAAAAATACAACATCACCCTGTCTCCACAGAATAACCACAACATACAGAAACTACTATGCAACAGAACAAAAGATCCTATCCCCAACGATAAATCAGCTGGTATATATCAAATTGATTGTAATGAATGTAACCTGGTATATATAGGAAGAACAAAAAGAAATCTTGAAATAAGACTTAAAGAGCATATGAGATGCATTTACCAAAAGCAGCAAGATAAATCAGCAGTAGCACATCATTTCTGGTCTTCAAACCATGATATCACTCCAAACATAAAACTCTTAAAACCGATCAACAGCAGCAATGAATTGGACATCTGGGAAAAAATACATATTGTCAAACACAGGAATCACCTAATGAATTTTGAACTGCCGCCACCCAACAGTCTTTGGAGGTTCATCAGCCCCGCACCAGAGAACACCACAAACCACACACATCCCCCAGACGATGACCGGCAAAAATCAGTTGAGAGAAAATGCTGACGATGGGAACAAGCCGTCTCCCGAAACGCGTTCAAGTAAGAATATCATAGTGATGTAGTGTAACAACCCTCAACTCTCTATTTTAAATTATGACACATCACTGTTACAAGCTTCTAAATCTTCAAAAATTGAGCATGAAGCAAAAGACGTCATTTTAACTCATTAATGAGTGTTTACAATGAAAATGTACATATTTTGCAATTTCCAGAAGTTCAAGCAAAAGAAGTCTGTAAATTTGTTTCAAATGGGCATTTTAACTCATTAATGAGTGTTTAGAATGAAAATGTACATATTTTGCAATTTCCAGAAATTCAAATCTTTGTCCTTGTGTCCCTTTCCCCAACTGAGTTGCTTTGCAGGCATAGCAGAAGTTAATTTGGGTTTCTTGGCAGGTCTGTGAGCTTTTAAATTAATTTCTGAAAGATTATGCCTAACAGTTCTGTCAGATGAAGTAATGCCTTGTCTTCAAGATTGAATTGAATTTAATTTGTACTAGCAAACCTATTTTTGTTACATCATTTTCAAGCATTATTCTGCTCTTGGTGTGAAAATTTGTTTCCATCCACATCAATTCTTCCTCTATAGCGGCTAGTTGCACCCAAATTGAATTTTCTTTTTAATATGCTTCACAGATGGTTCTGACACCTCTAGTCACTGATCAAGGTATCAGTTTTAGTCAGTGTTTTTACTTCTTAATTTTTTGTTGTCAACTTACATGATTTTCCAATTATGTTTGCAAACAATTGCCATTTTCCACATAGATTGATAGTAAGAAAACACAACATCATAAATTTCACATTTCAAATAGTAAATAACTGATGAATTCAAATATTGATAGTACAAGCTTAAAATAAGTCCTCTTGTTAGCACTACTGCAATTGTTTGTAAAGCAATCATTTTGGCTCTTAAAAAGGAAACAGCATACAGACCTGTTATAGAAAACAATAGTCCCCTAACATTGTTCATTGAGGTTAACAATGATGGATGAAAATTATTATTATTATTATTATTATTATTATTATTATTATTATTATTATTATTATTATTATTATTATTATTATTTATTATTAAGGCCTCAGAATTCAGTATATTGTAAAATAGACCAGGTACTGCAGGTTGTGTTTTGGGAATATTGTTCCCATAAAATTTTTCTTTGGGAAAATCTTTCATTTTCTATCAATAAAAAAGGGTCTGATGTGTTACATTCACATGACTTTCTCTACAAACAATTCTTACCAAAGCTTATTTTTCTGTATAGTACATTTTAATCCAAATAAACCTTTGCAGAAACAGCTACATTACATGTTTTGTTATAGATACATAGGGAATAGCAATGGTCAAATGTTTTAGAACTGGACACCAAATGCTGGTCTTAAAATTCCATACTGTTTCCATGCAATCACAAGAAACAACTGAATTTTGAGAGGACTTTAAGAGAATGTTCAAGTATTGAACAATTCAAACCATTAATATGGATATCTCAGAAATGGCATATCCACAAAAAAACCTTATTTGAAATAAATTGCATGTTTTAAAGAGATGTAAATTTTTTGTGTAGTACATTTTCGTCTATCATTTAATGTTAGCAGTTATACAAGATTATACAAAATTCCTTCCAAACGAAGAGGCTATTCCCAGAAAATTCAAGATGTACATTTTATTTTCCATGCAAATATCTAGTATATAGTATGTTAATCAAAATTGTTAGAGCGATTTTTTTAGAAAATAAAAAATTTTGGAACATGTTCCACATAAACGGTAGTTTGGGGTTGGGGGATTTCCTTGAAAATCTTCATGTCACATCTTTGAAAGGTACTAAACCTAAATACCAAGTTTGCTATTTATCAAACTTTTTGTTTTTGAGTTATGCTGTTGACACAAACATACATACATGCTATGGAATGTTTTGTAAAGAGCTATTGGGGCTAACAAGATCAGCACCGGGGGAAGTAGCATTAGTGGAATTAGGAAGAAGAAGAAGAAGAAAGGGAGTGATACTGGAAAGGATATTAAAATTTTGGTTTAGGTGTTTGAGAAAAGATAAAGAGGAAATTTTAAAGATATGCATGGAACAACAAAAGAGTATGAAAAATAAAAATAGCTGGTGGACAGGGGTAGAAAAAATTATGGAGAAGATAGGAATGGGAGATATTTGGAGAATAGGAGAAAGAAATAGCGATGGTTTTTGGATAGCAGTAAGAAACAGAGTGGAGGATATAGAAAGACAAGAGATTTGGGGAAGCTTAGAAAATAAAAAGTCACTAGGGTTCTATAGATTAGTAAAAAGGAAATGGGGAAGAGAAGGGTATGTAGATTATTGTAATAGAGCAGGAAAAGAAGCGTTTGCATGGATGAGAACAGGAGCAATGTATTTGAGAGGGTTAAGAGGAAAAAAAGATGGATTTTGTGAATTATGCGACGATAGCGAAAGCACAGAGCATTATATGTCAGAATGCAAAGAATTAGCAGAATGGAGACAAGAAGTATGGGAAGAAAAATGGGAAAAAATGGATAGGAAAATAGTAGCAATTAAAATGCTAACGAGAAAAGAAGAAAAGCAAATTAAGAATATGGGGGAGTTCTTAAAGAAAGTAAAAGAGAAATGGAGTAGAAAAGTAAGAGAGATAAGAAAGGTAGAAAGGCAAATGGAGGAAGGAGAAGAGGGGCAAATATGGATAAAAGGTAGTAAGGAATGTTTAGAGGAGCCAGAAGGCCAGGGTGCCAGGCAAAAAGAGCAGCATAGCTGGTAAGGAAATTTGGATATATGTTAAGATAAGATAAAACATACATACATACAGACCTTTTTCTAAAAATGCTCTTTTTTTGTATTTAGGGGGCCTCAAAACATATATTTCTGGTGAACTCTTGGTATCAAGTTTTTGGGTGGAATGCTATACGTTCTCTGTCTACTATGTACGTGGTAGAGAAAGTGGAAAATATACAACCACCACAGGCCCTATAAAAGTCCTCCTTCATTGCGGTCTTACAGCAACTGACTTGACCACATGACACTATTATACAACCCTACAGCGTGACCGTGTGACCAGTAATTACCAATACCAATGTACTGAATGGACAAGCGCACATTTTAAAATGCAATCTTTAAGCATAGAATGAAATACAGAATTTTTGACATCCTGTATAACGATAATATGTGACACTATTGTTCCTTCTCGAATACGGGAAGTCCTGTATAAGTCTACCTCTATCTTAAAGCATGAAACAAGTAAAAATGTGTAGCAGATATGGAGTTGAAACTTTATATGAGCTTGTAAATTTTTACTTTCTCTACTATGTATAGTAAGTAGGGGAAGTATTGCATTCCACCCAAAAATTCGATACCGAGATTTCACCGGAAATACATGTTTTGAGACCTCCTGAATCCAAAAAAAGCATTTTTGGAAACATGTCCGTGTGTGTGTGTGTTTGTGTGTGTGTGTGTGTGTCTGTGAACAGCATAACTCAAAAACTAACAGTCGGATAAACACCAAACTTGGTATTTACGTTCAGTATCTTCCAGAGATGCGACACGAAGATTTTCAAGAAAATCCCCCCACCCCAGACTACCGTTTACATGGAACATTTTTCGAAAATTTTAATTTTCTCAAAAATGGCTCTAACGATTTTGATGAAAATATCATATGTTTAAGATAATGTCATGAGAAATGAAATGTATATCTCGAAATTTCTGGGAATGTCTCCAAAAGTATTCTTCATTATGAACGACTTTTGCATAACTGGTAAACCATAAGAGATAGACAAAATTTTACTACACAAAAAATGTAGATCGCGTTAAAATACACAACTTATATCATATACATTTTTTTTGTTGAGTGAACCGTTTTCGAGATATTGCTTTTATTTCCTTAAATTTTCCAATACTTATACTTTTTCTCAAATTCGTTATTCATTTCTTTATGTCCTGGACATGCAAAGAGAATGGAATGCGCCACATAGCAACCAGTGTTAAAATATTTGACTATCGCTTAAAAGCTACCATATTCCCCTTGCATCTACAAGCACATTACAAATAAGATTGACATCTCGATATCTCGATTAATATGAAGGATATGGAGAATAGGCGTTTGTAAAAATAGATTGTACAAGAGTAGAGAAAGTCATGTGAGTGTAACACATCAGATTTTTTAGCATGTTTTGGTTAAAATTGGAACAAAATTGGAGAGAGTTAAGACTATATGGAGGGACTTTAATGATTACCCAAAATATCTACCAAAGAAATTGCAAATACACTAGAAGTTCATAATCTTGCTTATTAAAAGATTCTGATTGGCACTGTCTTTTTCAGACTTTATGCGCTTTAATCCATAGCATTTACAAAAAAACATCTGGTGAATTTGGATTTGATGTCATTAACATACTGATGGGTTTTGATGTTGCTGAACAAATGATGCAGTTGCTCTTAGATCATTGTTGCAATTTCTTGACAGGTAAGTGTTAAGTCCTGTATATTTTCTTTTATGGAATCTGAAATGTGTAGTGTGTAAATCCAATGTACCATATGACAAAGTGAAAGTGAGCATGTGTCTCGTTTGCCTTTTTTCCCTTCTTTCATTATAAAAGTCATATATTATTGCATTATAGGTGAATATCCAGCAAGTCTGAAAGCACTGTGCCTGAAATTACTGCTTGTTCTAACAACAGGGACTGACAATGTGAGTCAGAACACATTGTTAGAGTATGTCATGATGAACAGCATATTTGAAGCCCTGATACAGGTTAGTTTTAATGTATACATCATTCTTACACGAGAGTATATAGGCAAATACATACAATACCAATACAGGAAACTCGGACGATTTAACCTGGAATTGGCCAGCAACCTGTGACTGTGTCACCATCTGGAAAATGCACATCAGCTGATTAACTAAATGAAAGTGCTGCTGTGACAGACATATTTTTTATTAAAACGAGTATAAATACATCAATTTATGCATTTTTTTTTCAATGCATGTCTCAAACAAGGATGGAAATCTTTATATTTCAAGTGCAGATTCAGTTAATCTTTGCAGGCCACACAATATAATTGTTACCGAGCAGGATGACTCAGGCAGCAATGTCTGGCCAGCATTTGGGAAGCCCCAGGTTCAAATCTCGTGAGAGGAAGTAGAGGGTAGTGGGAATTTGTCCTGTTAAAATATAAGGATCTTCAACTGGTCGGGCTGACAAATCTGACTGAGGTTTTTTCATGGTTTCCCTCAGCCACTAAGGTAAATACCGGATTGGATATTTAATACCGTGACCCAAAGTTCCACCTTAAGTCTAAAACAGTAATAAAACTGAAAAATAGGTGGTAATAGCGAATGCTGTGCCATCTATCCACAGACAATGAAAGCAGACAGATTGGATGGCATCCTAATGCCATCTGCGTGACACTAAGCACAAGATCCGGCTGCTTTGCGCTGGACTCTGTGGACACATGATGAAGCAAGATGACATGGTTCAGGTATGAGACCTAGAAAGCAGCATTTAGACCGGATGGCACCCTAGTGCCATCTGCACGGCATGAAGCAGAAGATCTGGTTGCTATGCACTAGGGTTTCTGTGGACACGAAGAAGTAGGTGGTTACAGGGATGACACCTAAAAGGCTAAGTATCCACCACACCTTGATCTAAGAGTTATCCACTAACAGATCCAGCGCAATATGACCCTGTAGTTAAAGTGACGTAAAATAAATAGAGTAATCAAAATATATGTATTACATTAGTCTTCATGAGGCCTACATTAGTAGAAAGACTAACAACTGCAATCATATGTTTTGTGGTGAGACGCACGCGCACACATGCATGCACGTGCACACACACACACACACACAAACACACACACACACACACACACACATAGAGGTCTGCAACAAACTCTGAGGAACAATAGATCTCACAAAATGGAACATGTTTTGTCAAGCAACCACTATCCTCCGACTCATTGGCTTGGAGTTATGAATCTTTGGGCAACAGTTGCTCACTGGTGCATCATGTAACAGGTCACACAACAATAAACATAGGACATTCAGTATGGAAGGCATTGAGAGTGTGTGCTCTGAACACGACTACATTTATTGTACCATTGTAGCAGTGATTGTTGGACTCATTCGAACAACTCAGGCATGTGTCAAATTTTCTCAAAAGCAGCGACAATTCACACAATCAGTTCCTCCCTGTTTTCAACTGGCCCCTTAGAAAGAAATCTAGTAAGCTTAAGTCAGGTGATCGAGCTGGCCATGCAATTGGTCCCCCTTTTCCTATCCACTGCTCCCCGAAGGTGGTATTCAGATGTCTTTGTACAACCTGGCTGGAGTGCCATCATGTTTGAACCAGGTGTTCCTTTGAACCACATTCTCAATGAGCAGCGGAAGCATGTCTTACAGGACATCAAGATAAGCTCTTCCATTCAAACAGGGTGGCAAAACAAAAGATGATCACCAATGATTGCAGCCCAGATGTTCATGGAATACTTTGGTTGGTGTGTCTAACAAACACTACATGAGGGTTCTCAACATCCCAGATGTGGCTGTTCTTGCTGTTGAAGTATCCATCTCGTGTGAAGCAGGCCTCATCAGTAAACAAAACGTGCACAGGGAATGTAGGATCTGCAATACTTCATTGCAGAAACCATTGTACAAACTGAACACAAGATGCGAAGTTGTTTGGCCTCAATCCCTGTACTTTCTGGGGGTGGTATGCGTGGAACGCAACACATGCCACACTGATGATAGATTTGTACCCATAACATGGGCAACGGTACACGTGCTAGTTATGGGATCATGGTATTAAACATTCTTACTCATTATTGCCTCAAGGTTACCTCATTGTTAACAACCTATTATTCTCACAGCTCCTACATCATTAAATTACGTAATACATTCACATAACATTATTACATGTATACAATAATGTAAACATATAATGACTGTAATATACACTTTTTATATCTTGTTACATACACATTGCTTTAAGGTGGGCTGTTATTGAATTTATATATTATATAATTAGACTGAAATCATTTAAGTGCTAAAAATACTGCCTCAAAACAAAAGTCTGCTACTAGAATTATTAGAGAGAAATAATCTAATTCTGACAAAAACAGAGTCAACAAGGTTAACCAAATATAATTAAAAGAATAGTAAATGAAAGAACACTAGAGGCACTGAGAAATAATCTCAAAGCAACACAATTGGAAGGGATATACCCCCTCCCCCAAAAAATAATAGAAATAAATGACAAATTTAATTTCTTTTTGTAATATTTCAAAAAATTGTCTGGGTGCCACTTTGCCACTATACAAAGTTAATTGTAATAAAAAACAATGTGATACCTGTTGCTCCAAAGAGCGCGTGCAATTTCTAAATAATCTAAAACACCCTAAACTTGATGTAAAATGATACACCTACATAGAAAAATACAAGCAAATTTTAAATAATGTAATAAGAGAAGCAAAGAAGTTACATAATAAACTTTTAATAAAGGATGCAGAAAAAATGGTCATTGAAAAAACAGTGTATGAATACAAGATCCAATAAACATTGCCAATGGATACTGTATAAATATTGTAAAAAATGTTGGAATTGAACAAATTTATAATGATCCAATAACTGATAATGTATGTAAAACTCTATCATGCTATGAGAAATTACAGAGGGGGAAGTTACTAGACAGATAAACTCATTAAAAAAAATCTAGCGGGCTTGATGAATTTACAAATGAGATGATAAAACACTGTAAATATGAATTTATAGAAATACTTACTCACCTAACAAACCAATCTTTTAATTCTGGAACATTTCCAAGTAAATTAAAACAAGTAGTAGTTACACCAATATATAAGAAAAAAATTAAAAACTAGAAATGGAAAATTACAGACCAATATCTTTGTGCTCAACTTTCTCCAAAATAATGGAAGGATTATTTTTAGAACAGTTACAGAGTTTCTGCAGCAAATTTGAAATTCTCTCAGAATACCAGTTTGGGTTTCAAAAAAGAAAAAAAGTCAACAGTACAGGCAATCCGCAAAGGAAATAATGACATTATAAATTCAATAAATAGAAAAGAATAAGTAGTTACAATTTTCCTTAATCTCCCTAAGACATTTGTGTAAACATTGAAACACTACTACTAATGCTGGAAAATTATGGGATTAGGGGCATCCCACTAAAATGGCTGAGCTTGTTTTTACAAAACAGAGAGCAATGTGTTGAAATAATACACAATATAGGTTGAAATCTTACCAAAATCAGATCATCTTTTAAAAAAGTAACACAAGGCTCAAAATTAGGACTATACTTATTTCTGCTATATATAAACAGTTTATTTAAACATATAAAAGATGTGAGGAGAATAGCTATTGGTTATGCGGATGACACCACAATTGTAGTTGCAGGAAAAACAGAAATAGAGGTACAAAAAAGAGCAAATGCATTACTTGATATAATTAGCAGACAGCAAACTTAGGAATGGTATTAAATATAAACAAGACAGAGTGGATGCAAATCAGTGTGAGTAATAAAACACAGGCCAACATTAAATTAACAATAGAAAATAAATTCAGTAGGTCATAGAAACAAACTTTTTAGGATTAGTCATAGACAATAATTTGAAATGGAACAGACATGTTGAGAGAATCATAAAAGAAAACTAATACTGGCTTGTATATCTTAAAAGAAACAACACAAATAATGGATAGAAAAGGTATCATATAGGTATACTATGCCTTTATCCACTCCCACTTAAGTTATGGGGTTGTTCTATGGGGTACAGCACAAAAAAACTCAATACTAAATTTATTTAAAGGTGAGTCGGAATTGTAACACTAACATCACTTAAGTTTACTCACTTAACATGTTTCGGGAAACCGTTGTTCCCATCCTCAGAAGGTTAATTCGACTGGCCCGTGTTGTTGGTGTTTCCGTTTTTTGGACTGGATCCTGTGGTGGCATCTTGTGGTGGAGAAATGTACTTCCAGAGAGGATTTGGTGGCGGCAAATCAAAATTCATTAGATGTGTGTTGTGTTTTAGAATGGTGATCTTCTCCCATGCATCTAATTCGGCTGCAAATTTGGCTGGTTTGACTAATGTAATATTGGGTTTGATGTTGTGATTAGTGATCCAAAAATGGTGTGAAACTGCAGATTTGTCCATTTGTTTGTATTTAATACATCTCATGTGCTCCTTTAGCCTAGTTTCTAGGTTTCTTTTTGTCTTACCTATGTATACTTTATTGCAATCTGAACAATTGAATTTATAGATTCCAGCTTTTTTGTCTTGTGGAATGGGGTCTTTTAACTTGTTACAAAGTAATTTCTCTATGTTAAATTTGTTCTGTGGAGCTAGGTTGATGTCATGTTTCATGAAAATCTTCTTAAATTTGTGAAAAGTTCCTGGGTGGTATGTGAATTTCTTGAACTTTAGCTCTTTATCTTGCTGGCTGAGATTTGTTGTGTTTCTGATGTGCATCTGTCGTTTGAATTTTGCAATTTTTTTGTCAATAGTTGTTTTGTTGTACCCATTATGTATTGCTGTGTCTACTATATGCTGGTATTCTAACTGGTATTCTTTTTTATTTAAGGGGGTATATACCAGTCTATGTGTTAGGCTGTTTAGTACTGCATGTTTGTGTGTGATTGGATTGAAACTCTTATTTTTTATGTAATTAGTAGAGTGTGTTGGCTTCCTGTATATGCCAAAGGTTAGGTTCTTTTGTTCTCTGATGATTTTTAGGTCTAAAAATGGTAGCATGCCTTCTTTTTCTATTTCTATGGTGAATTTTATTGATTGGTTCTGTAGGTTTAGTAAGGCTAAGGAGTCTTGTATGAACCTGTTAGGGACAACAGCGAAGATGTCGTCAACATATCTGTGCCAAACTTTAAACATGTATGGAAAGGAAGTTGTTATGTGTGTTTCTAAGTAGCTCATAAATAAATCTGCCAAGAAGGGTGAAAGTGGGTTGCCCATGGTTAGACCAGTTGGTTGTTGATAGAACTTCTTATTGAAACTAAAACAATTTTGTGCAATGCATAAATTGGTAAGTTGTATGAGGTCTTCTATTTCTTCTTCAAGTAGGTTAGTCTGCTGTAGCCATTTCTTTAATTGACGCAGGAGTTGATCTGTAGGAACACTTGGAAATAGTGCAGTGACATCAAAGGAAACTAATCTGTCTTCTGGTTCGAGTTCCAGGGATTTTATCTTCTGTATTAAATCTTCTGAATTCATTATGTTTTTACTATTGAATTTTGGCAGTGAAGAGAATCTCTGTACTAACCATTTTGCCATTTTATAGGTAGGAGAATCAATATTGCTGACGATTGGTCTCATCTTATTACCCGGTTTGTGTATTTTAGGTAGAGCATACATTCTTGGTAAAGTGGGGTGATCTGGTTTTAATCTAGATTTATCAGTGTCTGTTATAGTTTTGCTTTCCTGGATGGTTTGATTGAAGGCTTTTAAATGTAATTTTAATGGGTCTTCTTGAATTTGTATGTAATTTTCTTGTTGCAGCATATTTTCTACTCTGGCAATATAATCATCTTTTTGCAGTACAACTAGTTTATTTCCCTTGTCAGCTTTTGTGTATACTACTGGTTTTGATTTTAATGTTTTGATCACATGTTTGGTTGGGAAATTGTTATGTTTATCTGCTTGTATTTCTTGGAGAACCATTTCACATTCTTTTTTTATAGTGGTTTTACTATTTTCATTTAGGTTGTAAGTAGCAATCTCAATGTCTGCGACTATTTCATCGGTTGTTTTTGTGTAGCCAACACATGTTTTTAGGCCAAGGTTTAATACCGATAATTCTGCTTTGGTGAAAGTTACATTTGAAAGATTAATTACGTCTGGGTATGACGTCGTTTTTCATTTTTTAGGTTAGGTTTATATGAATGTTGCTTCCGGCGTAGTATGTCTAGTTTTTTCTTTAATTTCAGCGTTTTTGTTTTCATCCTGTAGCTAAGAATAGTGAGGAATTTTGATTGCATGTTTTGCCAAAGTGGGAACTCGAACCAGAAGACAGATTAGTTTCCTTTGATGTCACTGCACTATTTCCAAGTGTTCCTACAGATCAACTCCTGCGTCAATTAAACAAATGGCTACAGCAGACTAACCTACTTGAAGAAGAAATAGAAGACCTCATACAACTTACCAATTTATGCATTGCACAAAATTGTTTTAGTTTCAATAAGAAGTTCTATCAACAACCAACTGGTCTAACCATGGGCAACCCACTTTCACCCTTCTTGGCAGATTTATTTATGAGCTACTTAGAAACACACATAACAACTTCCTTTCCATACATGTTTAAAGTTTGGCACAGATATGTTGACAACATCTTCGCTGTTGTCCCTAACAGGTTCATACAAGACTCCTTAGCCTTACTAAACCTACAGAACCAATCAATAAAATTCACCATAGAAATAGAAAAAGAAGGCATGCTACCATTTTTAGACCTAAAAATCATCAGAGAACAAAAGAACCTAACCTTTGGCATATACAGGAAGCCAACACACTCTACTAATTACATAAAAAATAAGAGTTTCAATCCAATCACACACAAACATGCAGTACTAAACAGCCTAACACATAGACTGGTATATACCCCCTTAAATAAAAAAGAATACCAGTTAGAATACCAGCATATAGTAGACACAGCAATACATAATGGGTACAACAAAACAACTATTGACAAAAAAATTGCAAAATTCAAACGACAGATGCACATCAGAAACACAACAAATCTCAGCCAGCAAGATAAAGAGCTAAAGTTCAAGAAATTCACATACCACCCAGGAACTTTTCACAAATTTAAGAAGATTTTCATGAAACATAACATCAGCCTAGCTCCACAGAACAAATTTAACATAGAGAAATTACTTTGTAACAAGTTAAAAGACCCCATTCCACAAGACAAAAAAGCTGGAATCTATAAAATCAATTGTTCAGATTGCAATAAAGTATACATAGGTAAGACAAAAAGAAACCTAGAAACTAGGCTAAAGGAGCACATGAGATGTATTAAATACAAACAAATGGACAAATCTGCAGTTTCACACCATTTTTGGATCACTAATCACAACATCAAACCCAATATTACATTAGTCAAACCAGCCAAATTTGCAGCCGAATTAGATGCATGGGAGAAGATCACCATTCTAAAACACAACACACATCTAATGAATTTTGATTTGCCGCCACCAAATCCTCTCTGGAAGTACATTTCTCCACCACAAGATGCCACCACAGGATCCAGTCCAAAAAACAGAAACACCAACAACACGGGCCAGTCGAATTAACCTTCTGAGGATGGGAACAACGGTTTCCCGAAACATGTTAAGTGAGTAAACTTAAGTGATGTTAGTGTTACAATTCCGACTCACCTTTAAATAAACTCAATACACATCACTGTTTCTAGCTTCTTTTCATTACAATATCAATACTAAAGTTTTTTAAGTTGCAGAAAAGAGTAGTTTGCGTAATGTTAAGAATGAAAAAAACTGATACATGTAGAATTGCATATAAGACACTTGTTATTTTAACATTACCTTCATTTTATATACATACAAATGTATTAAATTTGCTGTAAAAAGTTATAATAATCAGAACAAGAATATGAACATTCATAACCAGGGTTAGGATTTTAGGTGCAAATTTCAGATGAAAAAAGGAAGGGAAAAGGTGCTCAAATAAAGTGAAAAAAGGGACAGTAAGGTGCTGGTTTATTTAAGGGGATGCACAACTGAAATTGCTATTTTCTAAACTATCCATTCAATTGGGCTGAAAGTTTAACCATGTCAATCTTCTTTAGATATAATTGTTTTATGAATTTCAATCCAAAATCTTAACTAGTTTTTAAGTTATTAATTTTCAGAATATGAAATTATGGGTATATGCAAAATGCAACACATGGATTTAAAAAATAAAATTGTATGTTCTTCTATGTCAAGGAACTACAAATCTGTTATATAATTTTTTTTCTACCATTCTTAGTTTAAGAGAAAAAAAACGTTTTGCAGTTTTGTATTTTGTATTTTTGAAATATGCATAAAAAATGTCAATATGAATGGATGAAAACTACATCGTGTGGAACATTTTGAATATGCAGAAATGCTGAAAATAAATGCCTTAAAATCAAGTTTTAAAAATATAAACATGTAGCAACCAAATGCGCAAGGGTATTTGAAAAGTCTCGTAATGGTCCTGAAGCGTTCGCTAGGTCAAAAATAAAAGTGGATTCTAAAACTACAAGCAATGGAGAATTTTTGGAAACGTAATTTTTTAGATTTTTTGAGACTTTGGGTTAATTTCAGTTGTGCATTCCCTTAACTAATTCAACGATTTCTCTTTCCTTTATTCTAATTTATTGAACTGCAAACAAGTACATCAAATTATCACTCATCAAAAGAAGGAAAACACATGAAGGTGTTGTACTTCAAGATATTAAGCATCTCCACATTTTTAAAAGTATGTTTCTATTAGGAGATAGAATGTCTTTGTAGATGCTAAAGCTTCTTCCAACATCCACAGAAACCAGTGGGGCAAACATTGTATTCACTCGGAATGGCAACTCTACAGATGTGTCGAATTCCTCAATGTCTGGATTCTTCTGAAGACTAGATTCAAGTTTTTCTTTGGCAAAGCCATCTAACTGCTCCCTCATGGAATTAAAAATATTCCATTGTTTTTCCTTTTCCAGACCTTGTTCTTCCAATCGTTTAATAGCTGCAGGCAGGTACTTGTAACTATGGACACAAATTATGTATTTTCTCCAGTAACAGAAGTTGCTGTGCCTTGGAAATTGCAGCTGCGTCGGATGGATCTAAAGAAAGCACAAACTTTAATTTTGTCAAAATTCTCACATAACATAGCAGCACACTCAATCCAAGATGCCCAGCAAGTAATGACCGGGAAATTTGGAAGGGGCAGGTAGTGATTTCCCTGTAGTAAACAACACGGCTCGGAGCTTTCAGTAGAATCTTCTTCAGGGCAGAAGATGAATTGATTTGCGATGTCATATTCGTTCCTTATGGGTTCACAAACCCTGTGAAGGGCATGAGTCAAGCATTTCACATGCTTCAAGTTAGGAAATAAGGTTTCAATTGGCTAACAGCTGAAACCATGTATGGAGCCTGGTCCGTAACCACAAGAAGAAGTTTTTCAAACTCAATACCAGTAGGCCAGAGTTTTTGGCAGAAGTCCATAATGGATTGCATTACTGTACTGGCATTGGCTTTCTGCAGCTCGTACATTTTGAACAACATGGGCTTAACTTTCTCCCCTGCTAAGGGAAAAACTAAAATGTTCAAAACATATCGTTCCATTGAGTCTATGGTTTCTTGGTAAACAGGCTCTATGTAGCTTTTTCTTAAAGTACTCTCATCAGGCATTGACATCTTTGTGTATTTTTCAAGAAATCCCTTGAAGGCTGAATGGTTCACCTTATTGAGTGGAATTCCTGCTTGTGTAAGAGCTGCACACAAATCAATGTTTAATTCCTTCAAATTTTGTCTTTTTGAAGAACTCTGTTGAAACACATTTCGTAATAGAGGTTGTGTGATTTCTTTGCTTGAAGAGTCTTGTTCATTTGATGCTTAGAGCTGGAAATGTGTTGTTTGATGCGATCTCGCTGGTGTTTTTCATCTAACAAAATTCCTGAATCACAAATAGTACATCGCATAACAGTTCCATCAGTGTCTATGAAATCTTATTTGAATTCCTCAGCCAGAACAATAAATCGGGCACCGGACACCTTTGGCATGGTAAAATCTAGTACTAGTACACTCGTTTGGAGAGCTAACACTAGTTTACTTGCTAACACAATACAACTGTCACACAACTCATTCTTGCGCCCATTCACTGTCCACATTCTCTTATAACTCCGCGACAATTACCAGAATGTTCTCATTCATGCTGGAACTTCAGTCTCAGCGATTTCTAGTAGTTTTGAGCAGAACCCAGTCTTAATAATTCTCGGACGGGTGAGGTTACTGCCGTCTCTGTGTGTCCAGCCTTCGCCTCCACACAAACAGATGATGTCTCTCACAATAACAAACTCACATTCATGAACAGCAGGCTATTGATTCTGGTGGGATAGAATCACTCATTATCAATTGCATTATTGCGGGCTGCTTTATAGCGGTAAAGTGAGTGAAAGAGGTTTTCGTCGAACACATAATTATTTTCCATTGTTGTGGGTGTGCTTTCAATTCCCGCGCGGCATTTACTGAAAGAGGTAGGCTTACTATTCGCACGTACACAGCAAGCTGAGGAGACGTTAATTGAAAGTTAAAGAATAAATTGGAATGAAACTTAAAAGAAAAAAGGGGGGAAAAGGGGATTATGGGTATGGTTGGGGAAAATGGGATAAAGGTGCCTAAAAGGGGTAAAGGTCCCAAAAAAGGGAACAAGGTGCAAGAAAAAATGCCTCTCTTCACAACCAAAAACAAAATTTTGCACTGTGATACTTTCTGCACGCTTTAACTTACCCTAAGAAAAAAGGTGCGCACCTAAAAATCCTAACCCTAAATTCATAATTATCACACCAAGACAAAGCACAACTATTTCAAAAATAGATTAAGAGAAACTGTAAATAACAAATGCATAGAAAATAACACCGACACGTACAATCCCTTTCCTTCTCAAATAAAACAGATAACAAATGAAAAGATAAAACTAAAAGCTACCAAGTCCTATCTGTTAGAAAATGTCTCCTACTCCTTAGAAGAGTACAAAAGAGCAAATGTAAATGCATTCTAAAATATTGTATTTTTGCACTTCTCATTTTCCTGTATTCAGTGTTGAATTTTTGTATAATTGGACAATCCTCGTAAAATGTATTTACAATGGAGAAAATAAATACAAATACAAAATACAAATAAAATAAGCAAAAATGTAATCAAAAAAGAAATCTATTGGTAAGAGCATACTTAATTTTTTTTTCAAGTGTCTCAATTTATGCTTTTGCCAGCGATAGAATATTTTCTGCTACTGCAGCATAAAGTGCTTTTAAAAATAAAAGAGTTTTGAAAATAGGTTATCTGAAGGTTTTATAAACAAAGTTATGGAGATAACTTTAGGAGAGTGAATATTACATTTTTCTAAAATTGTATTTTAACCCTTTTATTATTAAATTCACAGCAATAGTGTTATGAAATATCAATTACACTGGCACCATAATGTGTTTCATATTACATAAAACTAATATTTTTATAATTGCTGCAGATTGAGTTGATTGTAGCATTATGTTTATCTCTTATTTTATATCAAGCAGGATATTATGATCATAGTCTTTTCATGGCCAGTGTTATTGGTAAAGTATAACATCTTTCCTGTTTCTGGCAGTCGTCAGCCATTCTTGCCACTCTTCTCTTCTGAGGATGTCCTACACAGTTGAGGACCAAACATCAAGTTTTAGTAATTTTATTGTTTGACCATGGCCTACAAGCCTGGAAATGATATTACACTACGTGATCAAAAGTATCCAGACACCTGGCTGATAATGACATACAAGTTTGTGGCACCCCCCATCGGTAATGCTGGAAGTCAATATGGTGTTGGCCCACCCTTAGCCTTGATGACAGCGTTCACTCTTGCAGGCATACATTCAATCAGGTGCTGGAAGGTTTCTTGGGTAATGGCAGCCCATTTTTCGTGGAGTGCGGAACTGAGGAGAGGTATCAATGTAGGTCGGTGAGGTCTGGCACGAAGTCGACGTTCCAAAACATCCCAAAGGTGTTCTATAGGATTCAAGTCAGGACTCTGTGCAGTCCAGCCCATTACAGGGATGTTATTGTCATGTAACCACTCTGCCACTCTGCCTGTGCAGTATGAACTCGTGCTCGATCGTGTTGAAAGATGCAATTGCCATCCCCAAATTGCTCTTCAACAGTGGGAAGCAAGAAGGTGCTTAAAATATCAATGTAGGTCTGTGCCATGCAAAATAACAAGGGGTGCAAGCCCCCTCCAGGAAAAACACGACCACCTCAGAATTTCACTATAGGCACTACACCCGCTGGCAGATGACGTTCAGCGGGCATTCACCATACCCACATCCTGCCATTGGATTGCCACATTGTGTACCGTGATATGTCACTCCACACAACGTTTTGCCATTGTTCAATCGTGTAATGTTGATGCTCCTTACACCAAGTGAGGCGTCGTTTGGCATTTTCCTGCATGATCTGTGGCTTATGAGCAGCCGCTCGACCATGCAATCCAAGGTTTCTCAGCTCACGCCTAACTGTCATAGTACTTGGAGTGGATCCTGATGTAGTCCCATTCTGCTGTTTCACTGTCTAATGACTACTGAGGTCGCGGATAATGAGTACCAAGCAGTAGGTGGCAGCACAATGCACCTAAAGTGAAAAACGTATGTTTGTGGGGGGTATCTGGATACTTTTGATCAAAGTGGTGTCCATCTGCGTGAAGACATTCGTGGCATCTTCAGATGAAATTTCCATTCGCACGTATGATCTTCTTGTGTAAAGTTCATAATTTCTGTTTTTACATTGTCCTTAAGTTTATCTATGGTGTGGAGATTGTTCTTATAAACTTTATTTTTAGGGTTCCCCACAAATAGTTGCACCAATTTCATCAATTTTTTTTCTTCTGTTTGAGCATCTCGCTTTCGCTTCTTAAGTTTAGCGATCCTGTTGTGCTAAACTTATTAACCAGATGTCTAACAGTTTCTCTACCTGGAACTGGAATACAGAAATTTCTCCTGAAATTGTCTACAAACCTGTTTACATGATTCAGTTTTTATATATGCATCGTACATAAAAATTTGTTGTTCAAACATGGATTTGTTGGCAAGCATTGCAGTGGACTAATAACAAGACATTAACACTCTTAAGCACATCACAGTAACACAGATACCTTGAATAAACTTTCCCCTTTGAGATGCAAAATGCACAAATCTCTTTACAGTATGAACACAAAGCAGTGGCTGAAGTACAGCAATAAAGATAACCTTGAATGCATCATGCGTTGCCAATTGTGAATCACAAAAGTACTGAGGTCACTGCATACAGCATATAGCCATTTTTTGACCTCACCGTAAAATGATTGCACTGTATTAAACAGGTATTACAATTAATATGCGAATATATAATTTAAAAAGCAGCATTACTGAACATTTTATATACACCATTCATAAAACAAAAAATAGTCATCTTATCAGACTCAAAATCAGCCACAGATGGAATAGTAAACTACAATAATAAAACAACAAGAAATATCAAAGAAATAAGAAGCCTAATTAAAGCAGTTGAAACTAGAAATCATGTCACTCTACAATGGATCCCAGCTCATGTTGGGCTTTTGGGCAATGAACATGCGGATCAATTAGCAAAGAAAGGTGCAATACAGCAAATAAAACCTGTAGGACAAATAGAAATAAATAACCAATTAAATAACATTAAACAACATTTCAAAAGACAGCAAAGACTTGATGAATAAGATAAATTAAAGGATAAAGATTATAAGAATATTAAAGATAGAGTTGATATACAAAAAATGCCAAGGAAGACTGCAGTGGCCTTATTTAGGATGGCAACTGGCCACGATTGCCTCGCAGAACACCTCTACAAGATAGGATGCCTACCTACACCCAAGTGCACTCTCTGTGAAGATGATGTCATCCTGAACAAACAACATCTCGCCAAATGCAAAGGCCTTAAAAGTGATAACTTACAGACTTTATATTGGGAAGCCAGAGGAAAAATGATGCAGATTAATTAATCCCCAGTGTCATTGGTGAACAACAACATTTTTAGAAATATTGTGCAACAGTGGAAAACAAATGTCCATTAGCTTATACATTATATTATTTTTCAAAATTAGTGAAAATAGCCTTTAATTTAAATATTTATCTAAATGTCATGTAATGAATCTGAAGACTTCAAGTTTGAGTGACTTATGCAAGCACAACTTCATTACATCTTAACTCCAAAATTGTGGCTAATCACATTAAGGTCATAATTAAGTAACTTGTGTTTTAACTTTTTCTTTGTTCTTTTATAATGCACTTAACTGCACTTACATTGTAATATATATTATATTGACATGCCAATCAGCATTAAGTTGTATTTAACTCAGTATATCAATGAAAATGCTTAAATACAGATTAATAAAATAGGCTTTTTACCCATTTCTTTCAGCTGCTGTGTGAACCTTCATCACGAGCTCAGCATGGTCATGATGCTGTCTTATTGCTAACATTGCTGGTAAACTACAGGAAGCACGAATCAGCCAATCCATATATTGTAAAACTGTCCATATTGGATGATGAATTGGCATTGAATGGTTATGGGCAGGTAATTTTAGAGTCTTTTATTAATCTATGTACAGTAAGTTCAGAGTGTATCATAACACTGTAAATGTACGTTGATATTGTAATGAAAAGAAGCTAGAAACAGTGATGTGTATTGAATTTATTTAAAGGTGAGTCGGAATTGTTACACTAACATCACTTAAGTTTACTCACTTAACATGTTTCGGGAAACCGTTGTTCCCATCCTCAGAAGGTTAACTCGACTGGCCCGTGTTGTTGGTGTTTCCGTTTTTTGGACTGGATCCTGTGGTGGCATCTTGTGGTGGAGAAATGTACTTCCAGAGAGGATTTGGTGGCGGCAAATCAAAATTCATTAGATGTGTGTTGTGTTTTAGAATGGTGATCTTCTCCCATGCATCTAATTCGGCCAGCCAAATTTGCATGGCTGGTATGGCTTGGCAGACGATGGTGTGTCCTGAGTGTCCCTGATCCTTTTTGAGGTTCTAGGTCTTTGCAGTGTTTGGAGATAATGGCTAGATAGTCCTGGTTGCTTACTCCCCCCAGTATCAGTCTGAGCCAATCTCTCTTTCTTTAATTTTCTTCTTGCCGCCCTGTATAGCTTAGTTGTCAGGTGCAGCCTATTAAGATTTTAGGCTGCTTGGCCTAGTTCTTTGTCCTCAGGTTTGTCAGAACTGCTGGCTCCCTGAGTCTGGTCTTTAGACACGTGTCTCTCTGAGTCCATGTCCATTTTTCCCCCTTTCCCCCCTTTTTTCGTATTGGTTTCCATAATGGTCCCACGATTACCAAGGAATTATTCAGTCACCACCGATATAGTCTCGAATATGGGTGGAAGGCTGCATACGACGAGATTTCTTCTAGTGCCCCAAATGGATTGTTCATGACACTGGCATTACTGCCCTAGTATCATGAGGGTCTCAGCACAATGCCTCACACCTTACCCTGAGCGGACTAGAGCCCAACTTTGTTTGATTCTCCAACTGGGAGTCCTTAACAAATGATTCTTCAACTGGGAGACCCATGGGATGGATTTTATGTTGGAAGCCGCTTCTTAGTCTGACTCCTCCCCAGTGATCACCCTGACATGAGTGACTCTACTGATACAAAGTATCGCCAGTACAGCTCATCAGTTCACAGGAGTACATAGCCCCTCCATCATCGTCAAGGTTATATGGCTCCCAGGAGGGGTCACAATGTAAGCCTTAAAGGTATAATAATTGACTAGGAAGTGCATTCCTGCTTGGTTTTTCATTCAAGTAACAGGTTCGCTTTAATTCTGAAAGTACTTTGAATTACAGAAAGAAAGAAAGACAGAAAGAAAGAAAGAAAGAAAGAAAGAAAGAAAGAAAGAAAGAAAGAAAGAAAGAAAGAAAGAAAGAAAGAAAGAAAGAAAGGAAGGAAGGAGGGAGGGAAGGAAGGATATAGCTTTTTAATGCATTAAGATTTCTGTGAAAACTCAAATGTATACTTTCATGTTTTGCTGATTCATATAGTTTTTAAGAGTTCTATTGGGTAATGTTTATTTAATATCCCTTTTCTTTTTGTTCCTATGAAATTAAGATTTTTACATTTCTGTCAAATGTTGCATATTTTACTCTTGTGTCTAGATTGCTTGTTCATAACCTAGATGTAGCAGCTATACAAATTTGTAGTACTGTAATTTTCAGTTTATAAGAAATTATTTAAGCTATAGCAAGCCATGGTGTAACATAAAAGCTTTAATACAGAAATTAATATAATGAAGTAATTCAGGGCTTTATGGTTGGCAAGATCCTTGAAACTGCTTCCATTATTGACTATATGGTCATTCCTCTATTGAGTAAATAGAGGTACGACAATAGTCTCATGATAGCTGAATACTAGGTATATAGCCACATCAAAATTTTAAATCTGAATTTATAGTGAAAGTCCCTTTCCATGCTGTCATTTCTATTCATACTATTCTTAGAATTTATAACAATTTTATTTCCTTTTCCTTTTATATTTTTCCTCCAAAAAGTGCATCAGTGAACTGGCTTTTCTACATACTTAGGCTTTATGTTCCCAAAATTTTGTTTAAAGCACACACTGTTGTTGTTGTTGTTGTTGTTGTTCACCAATGGCATTGGGGATTAATTGATCTGCATCCTTTTCCCTCTGGCTTCCCAATATAAAGTCTAAGTTATCACTTTTAAGGCCTTTGCTTTTGGCGAGATGTTGTTTGTTCAGGATGACATCTTCTTCACAGAGAGTGCACTTGGGTGTAGGTAGGCATACACTGTGAGGGTTGAATATTTGCTGTTCTGACTTCTAAATGTTTGTTGTGTACCATCTTTACAAATAAAATACTATGTGGAACGAGTGTTCTTTTTGTTTGTAGCTTATGTATATACATCTGTTTGGGAGCTAGGGTAGCTCAGTGGTTCCGTTCATATCTCTCTGTTGAGGGTCCATAGTTTCATTCCAGTCTCTGGGGCGGAAATTTTAAGTTGGCTGTATCCAAGCCTTCACCTCTGACTAAATCATGTGAAACACCCCAATGCCTAACATGATTGGAATACCCAGTAAAAGCTGTAGGTCCTCATCACCACCATTCCATCAGAGATAATGGATACTGCCCT
This sequence comes from Deroplatys truncata, assembly GCA_030765065.1. Lineage (NCBI taxonomy): Eukaryota > Metazoa > Arthropoda > Insecta > Mantodea > Mantidae > Deroplatys > Deroplatys truncata. Next base: position 217,340,263 of record CM060978.1, read on the forward strand.
GTTGGTTGCCTTCAGCTAATAAGTGGGTCCAGTCATCACTTGGTGAAATGAAGTTTCCCTGAAGGTCATTGACCATATGGGAGCATTGAAACAACAGCAGGAACACATATATTATAGGGAATTGTAAAAAATAACATAATATCTGTTGAAACACTTACAGAAGCAGCTTCAAGATATGGATGCTTGTCGAAATTAATTCAAAGTTGCTTATAATTAAAATCTGTTTTCAAATTTCATATTTTATTACATTTGTTATGCGATGCAATGCAATGTTAGTAAATATTATAACCAAACAAAATTACTTCTTCCAACATATGACAAATTTGTTGGCCTCATTTCTATTCATTTTTGCTGGTTCCTAAAGCACAAGGCTCCAAAACCTTTTCCTGATCGTGAACAGTTTGCAGCCAAGTGTAAGATGCTGAAAATTTTTGGGGCAAGTTTTGTCCAAATGAGTTAAACAATGAAGATTTGTAACTAAGGTATGAAAATAATGTCAGAGGAAGTTTTAATAAGCTGTAGACACATTTTTGCTATGTCCATTATAGTGGAATGGGGAGGATTTAGTTTTGTAAGGTGTTACCAGTTGTGGTGAGTGTGGTAGCTATAAGATGCAATATGTACAACTAGGTATCATCATTAGATCTCCATAGTATGTGACTGTTAGGTGGATCAGAAATGGATATATATACCATTATATTTGAGAGCATTTATTAAAAATTTATCCTTTTATCACTTTATTAAAACCCACTGGGGCAAGAAGATAGGTAATCATGGATGACTGTTATGAAAACAATAATAGGTACTAAGGTACAGAAATTGTTGCCAGGTGCCTTGCTACAACCCTGGGAGATAGATTTAGGTATACACTTGGCTTAATAATCATTCTTGTAGTTTATGAATGAGTATGGTTAATTTTCCACACCAGGTTATCACATCATGCTTGACCGATTTCTGCAGGCAGTTTATGGCACAGCATATGGAACCACAATCAGCTAGTTGGCTCTCATCTCTAACAAACATGGTTGGTAACATGTTTGTATCAGAGGAAGGTGGTGTTCGAACACAGCAGATGAGGTAAGTGGCTCTTAATTTATGGGTTAGACACAGTTGCGGCTCACGAGTATATATTTTGGGTGTTCACAAAATGTTAGATTCAACAGCCCTGAAAATGTGATATAGCATGTACTGCTTAATGATTATGATTATGAACAAACTGACAACTACAGCCACTCCCAATAATAATAATAATAATAATAATAATAATAATAATAATAATAATAATAATAATAATAATAATAATAATAATAATATAATGTACAACTTTGACAAAAGAAAAGGTTGTTTTGTGAATTTTTATTTTTTTGTACATAATTAAGTCAGTTTAGAGAAAACGAAGTAATGGCAAGCTTTCGCTACTCTCCATTTGCATTATTTCATCAGCCAAATATTAATATTACTAATTTATTAGCACTCACCAAGTCTCATTTTCTAAGCAGGAAAATGCATAATTTCTTCTTATAAAATGTCCTGTCCCTCCATATAGTCCACACAAAAGTTAATCAATATAAATACATGTTATGCTGCACTGTAGGTACACATTAAATAAGGAAAACTATACTGCATCATGGGTGATATTATCTATTTATAAAGAAAATCCATGTATCTGCTTTTCAAGCACACAAATGTCTAGATCACTCTATGATTGAAGTCTTTACTATCTAATTGTAATATAGCATATCTCATCCAGAAATCCATAATATGTATATACAGAAAATAAACTTTTCTATCCGTATAACTATAACATGCACTCACATCAGATCTAAATTTCGCTGTACAGTGAGCGAAGTTGTATAGCTGTTCAGTATGCTAGCATCTAGTGGGGTTTATGTCAAACTGAAAGGCAAACGGGGGTTCTTAACTTCCCACCCTTGCACTCTCGCATGAATGAAACTTGTGCAGTAGTCTGGTACCATCTAGTGGCATTGATATAAACTTGTTGCTGAGAGATGAATGGTAAGGGCCTGTGCACGATCCATGTGTATTTCACTTTTAAGATAATTACATCATACCAGCTGTGCATGCGCAAAAACTGCTAAAAACATATACAACTCAAGTTGTGCTTGCAACTCTGTTGCCATGTTTCATTGTTTAGAGGAGAAGTGCGATAGATTTGAACACTGTACACTTTAAATTATTGCATTTCTGTTGGTGTCCAAAGAAAAAATAACCAATAAATCCAGAAGGTGTCAAAAATTAGGGTGTTCATGTGGTCTTGTGCTCTTACACAGCAACCGTCACTGGTTAAACAGTATTTCAGTATATAAATGCATTTACTCTCCCTGTTTTGAAATACTTTGTGCAAAAATATATCATGCTTTTCTTTTACGTAATACATATTCAGTACTGTATACATTAAAAGGATCAGAAATAAGAAGCAAATTTCTGAATATACCTTTGTTATTACATGTTTGAAATTATTGCAAGTTATATGAATAAGAAGGATAGATTTTTATGTCATTGTTAAAAGATCTCCCAAATGGGTAGCAGCAGCCTTGCAATTATTGTTTTATCTGAAATCATGGGATAAAACTATTAAAAATATTTGAAGAAAAAGAAAGTGCATTTTTTATTTTTTTTCCCAAAGGGAAAGAAGTGTTCCAGAGCTCTGAAATCAAACATTGATGAATTAGTGTTTTAGGAAGTTGGCACTAAAGAGACATTAATAACCTTATAAATCATCCTTATACATAGCTTTTCCTGTTTTAGTTATCCTTCAGTGTGGGCTTGTATGCTGATCATTTTGTCTTCCAGCAAAATACTTGCATAACTGAAACCATTAGTTCTGTAATTATTCAGGTTTTCACAATTAAAGTTAAAGAGTTACAATCAAAATAAACATACATCTTATCAGAAGAGGTACTAGAAATGTCCTGCTTCTTCTGTATAGTTTTGTCATTCCTTTAGGAAATTGGTCTTCCGTTTTTTTCTGATATTTTCTTTCATTTTTCTGTTTATTCCATATTCATATTTCCCTTTTAAATAATAATCTGCCTATAGATGCAGGTTGTTTGTAAAACTGTTTGTGCCCTCAGGGGCTCACCTTGGTTAGTACGGTAGTGGCGACCCCGAGGTACCTGAGCCACAGTGCCTGGGGGTATAACCAGTCCACCCTGTCTCCTGGGACCAGAAATAAGGAGATCCTCCAGGTTGTGGGTTAAACATGGGGCTCTCAACCCCACTTGTAAAACCCTTGTTAAGACGGATGGTTTGTTGTTGGCGACTTGGAATGTTCAAACTATGTTATGACCTGGAAAAATGAAAGAAGTCGCAAATAACTCTTAAGGCATTGGTGGACAGTAGTGTTGCAAGAAAAACGTTGGAGTGGAGAAAGAAGAATAGATAAACAGGATTACCCATTATTGTATTGTGGATCAACTGAGCCTGGACTACACAAGATAGGATTTATTATCGCAAAGGGAATAAAGAAGAGCCTGATAGAGTTGGACCCAGTTAATAAAGCATTGTGTAAAATAGCCTTAAGGTCCAATTTCGAAATGTGTGTATACTTTCTGTGTATGCATCTGTGGAGGAAAGGGCGAGTTGACAGGAAAGAGTTTTCGTGAGAGTTTGGAAGGAGAGTGTGGTGAAGGAGTTTCTGGATACATTGATGTTCTTGGGTGATTTTGGTGCTGGAGTGGCGTGGAGGCAAGTGTTACTTAACTAGGTGTCGAGGTTGGTGCCTCGCATGGACAGTTTGTGATTGGAGTTAATTGGATTATTAAGGAAGTTTCTCGTGTGTTATTGTTTTTTATAACTGTGTAGAATTGCATTGTACGTTTACATTTGCTCAGGATTAGTTCTTATTTGCCATATTCTGTGAGATTTCTATTGCTTAATTTTTGCATTTGTTGATTTACTATTTCTATTTTTGCAATCCTGGTGTTTCTCTCTGTGAATGCTCTGACTGTATTGGTTTTGAATGTGATTATCTAATAACCAGAGCTGCTTCTGTAATCTGAGTTGACTTGTACTTGTTTTGTTTTTATTGTATTGCTGTTCTGACTTGAATAAATTTATAGCCAGAGGGTGGCGCTGATGACTGCCACTGTTTTGCACCACTCAAACCGCTATTACTACTATTACTAAAATTGTTTTGTGTTCACAACACAGAATCTAAATCCCTTAGTATGGAAAGAAGTGGAATGACTAAGTGCATGCATTCATTTGTGTGTGTGCCTGCCCCTTATACCATCATTTTTCCTGCTGCATGACATCATGAACTGTTGGCTCAGCATAAGTATTCACAAATACATTCCAGCTGAGAGCTTCAATATGGAGAACTGCGTTTTTATTGCACATACTAAGAGAGTTGAATCAGCAGTCAGAATGATGTGATAGCAATCTCTTTAGCTTCATGAATGTGTGTGAAAAGTTTATATCAATGTTTAAATGCTTTTTGATATTTTGTATAAATAAAGACTATACTTACTTAATGCCCACAGTGTATGTTGCATTTAATGATTTGAATTTAATTTTTATGTTTAGGATATGTGAATAAATAAATGAATGATCTACAAAACAAAAAATTAAACTGCTGACCAGATTAAACATGTAACCCCGTTTACTGCATGTCTGAGGAGAGCTGACATAGGGTTAAAGGTTATCAGCCAATGAATTGAGAAGTGATACTAGCCTATTCTTTAAGTGGAACCTAAATGTGTCATTTTCCTAGTTCCATAACAGTTGGTTCAGTCATTCTTGAATCACAAGGTTAAATAAATATAAACAAAATTTTAAAATGTTGTTATTGGATTCAGTGTAGTGTATTATAGATATTAACATAGGTTATTTATGAAACCAAAAATGTCCAGTAAGATTTTGCTTGCAGTATTATTAGGTATATACCATGAAGAAGAATATACAATTTATTAGGATGATTTAACAATTCTTGCAGTGCTGATGCCTAATTTTGGAACCAAAAGCAGTCTCACCTTTATGCTTGTTTAATAATTTTATATTAAATAGAGTTCAACAATATGATTTTTTTACTCTCTAGCACCTACCTGTATTAGGAAGAAGTGTTTTGATACTAAGATGAAAAATTGATATTGAGATTTCACAGAAAATACAAGTTTTGAGGTCCCCTGAATTAAAAAAAAAGTTTTACTTTCCCTTCTATGATGAAGTATTGTATTCCACCCAAAAATTAATTCCAAGATTTTACTGGAAAGGAATGTTTTGAGGTCCCCAAACCCCCAAAAAAGCATTTTTAAAAAAGGTCCATCTATGTTTGTGAACAGCCTTCCAAAGATGTGACATGAAGATTTTCAAGAAAATCCCTTCACCCTAAACTACCAATTTTGTGAAAGAGTTTGTTATTTTAAATTTTCTAAAAAATGGCTCTAATGATTTTGATTAAAATGCTATATGTTTAAGATATTTTCATAAATAAAATATATATCTTAAATTTTCTGGGAGCAGCCTCTGAAGTTCTTTTCATTCTGAATGACTTTTGCATAACTAGTAAATTTAATTTGATTTATCCATCGATTAAAATTCATGAATTCATGGTATTGTCAAGAAAATGCTAAGTACAAAAGAAGTTGCATTATACAATGCAGTACAATACATTAAGTTCTACCTATATACAATCCTACTCTTACAACCTATTACAAAGAAAATGCATGTGCAAAGTTTGTCCTTAAGCTAATATGTACAATTTTGTGTAATAGAACAATTTAATAATGTATACTACAAAAAGCATAACAATACTAAAATTTAATAGTTTATTAACTGGTCTATTGAAGAGTAACATCCTTGAATCATACATTTTTTTTCAGTTCCCTTTTAAATTGCTTTATATCTTTTGTTTGTTGAGTATGTGTTGATAGTTTATTAAAAAACATACAAGCGGCAACAGTGGGTTTCATCTTGAACAATTGTAATGTATGTGGAGATATATGGAAATGTGTGTTACCTGTAGTGAAATGGTCGTGAATCTGGCTGTTAATTTTTGCATGATTTTCATTATGTTTTAGATACATTATTACCTAAAAGTATATAGAGAAAAAAAAGTTAGAATATTTAATTTCCTGAAATAATTTCTGCAAGATTCCTGTGACTTTAGACCTACTATTACCGTAAATTGCTCTTTTCTGCAGTATCTTATCATAAGGGATAGTCAAAATCTTACTACACAAAAAATGCAGATCTTGTTAAAGCAAAATTTATGTCAAATAACATTTTTGCTGGATTTATCCATTTCCAAGATATTGTTTCTTATTGGTTCGAATTTTCAGCACTTTTCTCAACTGAAAATCACAATTCTTTCTTCCTTCCTTCCTTCTTTCCTTCTTTCCTTCCTGCCTCCCTCCCTCCCTCCCTCCCTTCCGATAATGCAAAGAGAACAGAATTTCAAAGCCATCACATAACAACCAGCTTTCTAAAAGATTTGACTATTGCTTTAGCTTACTGTATTCTTATATGTACAACAAAATATATAAATGAGTAATGAAGATTTATCTGTATTAACAAGAAATAGATAGAAGAATAAGCTTTTGTAAGAATAATTTATAGAAGAGTGAGTAGAGAAAGGCATGTAAATGCAAACACATCAGATTTTTAAAAGAGTGCATGTATGTGGGCGTGGGCCTGTGCGCGCGGAGAAGACCAAGCTTGTCTTTTTACCAAGAAAAAGAGGTTCAATGTTTTTGTAAACCGTTCTTCTTTGGGAGGAAGTTAACCTGCTCTACCTCGACTAAATAGTTAGGAGTTATCTGATAACAGCTGAAATGGGGTAAGCATTTTGAAAATAAAGTCATAAAAGCTCAAGTCATTTTGGGCTTGTGGGAGGGCTATGGCACAAGGTTGGGCCTAAGGCCTAAGATAGTTCATTGGCTACATATCTCAGTTATTAGATGCTCAGTCACGTATGCCTCTTTATATATTCTCTGATGTATAAACTGTAAACTAGCAAGCCTAACAGTTTACAAAGATTGGCCTGGATAGACATAATGGGCGCAGTGCAAATCACTACAATGTGTATTAGAGGTGCTCTTTTTGCCTCTCTGCACTTGTATGCTAAAGAACTGGCAAGGCCAGGGGCGCACTGCTTCTGCATGCTGGGTGTATAGTCTTACTTGCATCCATATGGGGGCCTCTTTATCAACATGAGGCTTCAGGAGTTTCACCCCCTCTTTCAAGAATGGCTAGGGACTTAGTGAAGCTTTGTTTTAATGTTAGGAAAAGTTTCAGTGTATTCATACCTACAGAGTGAGCCAAAAGACTCTGAACCGTCTGTGCAGTGTTTTTGCTGTCTGCATCCTCGGTGCTCGTTGCCGTCAGCCGCTATCATAGAAAGGGGTAGATGAAACCATATAACATTTTTAAAACTACTTTTAAAGGCTTTACTTACCAACTTTACGAAAGGAGATGCTGAAACTGGCCACCGTCATTGTCCATACATTTTTGGCACCTCTTTAGGAAACTATCCATCACTCACCGTAGTTTACGTTGAGAAATTTCCTGGTGGGTATTTTGTTTTAATTCTTCCAGGGTGTGTGGTTTTTTCTTGTACACTTTATGTTTTAACTTACCTCGCAGGGGTATTTTATGAACAATATTACTGGCTGCGCAGTGTTTTTCCACTGGGTGTGTGGAAACATGTTAAAAACATGATAACGCACTACTGCTATAAACAAAGTCATGCTGTTGTGGTTTTCTGTGCAGTGTGAAGTGCGGTTTTGAATTGACGGTGATGTGATGTAGTTCAGTTATTACGAGTTATTTATTATTTTGTCCTGCACTTAGTCACAAAGTATATTATGATGCAGTATATGTTTTCTACTGCACAGCATGTATTTATTTATGATTCGTATGTGTTAACTCGGTCCGCTCGCCAAGTGAAAGTATGATTTGCAGAAAGATTTCCCGGAGTCAAAGTTCCAGGCCGTACAACAATCCATGAACTTTACAGCAAATGTTCAGACTAAGAAATCTAAAAGAAGGCGTTCGGTCTTACTGAAGAAAGACGACATCGGTCATCTTTTGGAAAATTCCCCCCAAAAAATCCATGATGAATAGTTTCCTAAAGAGGTGCCAAAAATGTATGGACAACAATGGTGACCAGTTTCAGCATTTCCTTTCATAAAGTTGGTAAGTAAAGCCTTTAAAAGTAGTTTTAAAAATGTTGTATGGTTTCATCCGTGCCTTAGCAGCAGATGGCAATGAATGCCGAGGATGCAGACAGGAGAAACACCGCGCAGACGGTTCGGAGTCTTTTAGCTCACCCTGTACCAGGGATGATTGGACCCAACAGGACCAAAATTGATTCAGCGAGGGGCATTCCTTAATGGTTACAAATGGCTCCCAGATGACATCAGGGGTCAGTCCTGGAGTTTGAGGACCTTCTACAATGATGTCTTTCTGTCCAGCCAAGTACGCCAATATTTTCCAGGCTGAAGTATTTGTTATGCTGTGCAATCATCTTCCGATACAGGGCTAATCTATTTGCCAAGACACTTGGGCACAAAGGAGAATGAGAAGGTAGATACTTTAGCAAAGTAGGGGGCTGCAAACCCTTTTGTGGGACCTGAATCCTTTTTACATTCTCTGCCACATACATATTATAGATAAGAGGTAGTATTGTATTCCACCCAAAAATTTGATGTTGAGATTTGACTGGAAATATGTTTTCAGGTCTCGATAATTAGTAGTTACCTATAGTAAATAGAGGAAGTAATGCATTCCACTCAACACTCTGATGATACATGTTTTGAGGCTCACTGAATAAATAAAAAGTTTAAAAAAAGGTCTTGTGTGTCAGTTAAACAGCAGAGTTAGTGTTCAAGTTCAGCATCTTCCAAGGATGTGACACAAAGATTTTCAAGAAAATTTGCCACCCCAAACTACCCTTTAAATGGAAAATTTTTTCATTATTTTCACAAAAATGGCTCTTAACATTCTGATTAAAATACCATTTTTACTTTCTCTACTACGTATACTAAGTAGGGGAAGTATTGTATTCCACCCAAAAATTCAGTACCGAGATTTCACCAGAAATACATGTTTTGAGACCCCCTGAATCCAAAAAAAGCATTTTGGGAGTCCGTGTGTGTGTGTGTGTGTGAGAACAGCATAACTCGGAAATGAACAGTCGGATAAACACCAAACTTGGTATTTAGGTTCAGTATCTTTCAGAGATGCGACACGAAGGTTTTCAAGAAAATCCCACCACCCCAGATTACCCTTTACATGGAACATTTTTCAAAAATTTTAATTTTCTCAAAAATGGCTCTAACGATTTTGATTAAAATATCATATGTATAAGATATTTTCATGGCAAATGAAATGTATATCTTGAATTTTCTGGGAATGTCTCCAAAAGTATTCTTCATTGTGAACGACTTTTGCATAACTGGTAAACCATAAGAGATAGACAAAATATTACTACACAAAAAATGTAGATCGCGTTAAAATACACAGTTTATGTCATGTACATTTTTTTTTTTTGTTGAGTAAACCATTTTCGAGATATTGCTTGTTATTCCCTTAAATTTTTCAATACTTATTTTCTCAAATGGGAATTCGTTATTCATTTTTTTGTCTTGGATATGCAAAGAGTATTAATCTGTGGGAAAGGGAATGGTGCTGCACCTAGCAACCAGCTATTAAGAGATATGTATGTGCTTAAAGGCTACTGTATTTCTATATTGCCCTTGTAAATATATATTCCCCTTACATCTACAAGAAACTTAGCAATAAGATAGAGTCTGCAGATGTTTATCTCGATTAACATGAAGTAGATGGAAAATAAGCGTTTGTAAAAATAGTTTGTACAAGAGTAGAGAAAGTCATGTGAGTGTAACACATCAGATTTTTAAGATAAGTTCATGACAAATATAATGTAAATCTTGAATTTTCTGGGAGTAGCCTGTTTTTAGTCATTCTGAACGACTTTTGCATAATTGGTAAACTTTAAGAAGAAGATGAAATCATAATAATAATAAAAAAAAAGATGCAGATCATATTAAAGCCTGCAATTTATGTCAGATATAGTTTTTTGTGCATTAACCATTTCTGAGATATTCTTTAATATTTGTTTTCAAGTGGTAAGTTGCTATTCATTTTTTTCTTGTGTTGCCCGTGGTCATGCAAAGAGCTTGGAATTTCAAAGCCATCACATGCTGACCTGGTTTTTAAAAATCTATTACTTAAAGGTACTGTATTGTTCTTATACCTACAATGAATGTGTAAATGCGTAATGAAAATTTATCTCAATTAACAGGAAGAAGATAGAAAAATAAGGTTTGGTAAAAATAGTTTACAGAAGAGTGAGTAGAGAAAGTCATGTGAATGCAATAAGTTTTTGTTTTTTTTTAAGAAAAAGATCCACTGTGTCGGTGAATGGCATAACTCTAAAACAAAATGTATGATAAATACCAAACTTGATATATGATTGTAGCATCTTCCAAGGATGAGACATGAAGATTTTCAAGAAAATCCCCTACCCCAAACTACCCTTACATGGAAACATTTTCAATGTTTTTTAATTTCTCAAAAATGGCTAATGATTTTGATTAAAATAGCACATACTTGAGATATTTACTGGCAAAATGTGTACCTCACATTTTATGGGAATAACTTACTGCTTTGAAGTTTTCAATACTTGTCATTTTACTTTCTATACTACGTACGTACAGTAAGTAGAGGAAATATTGTATTCCACCCAATAATTTGATACCAAGATTTCACCGGAAATACATGTTTTGATGTCTGCTTAACACAAATAAAGCATTTTTAGAATGTGTGTGGCTGTGCATGCACACTTTTCTGGGAATAGCCTCTGATGTCCTCTTCATTCTGAACGACTTGTATAATTGGTAAACCATAAGAGAGAGACAAAATTCTACTACACAAAAAAATGTGGATCTCACTAAAGCACACAACTTATGTCAGATACTCTTTTTTATGGAGGAGTTAACCATTTCCAAAATATTCCTTGTTATTGGTTTGAATTTTCAAATATTTATACTTTTCTCAATTGGGAAGTCGTTATTGTTTTTGTCTCGTAATCATGCAAAGGGCATGGAATTTCAAAGCGATCACAGGTGACATGCTCTTTAAAAATGTGACTTTAGCTTTAGCCTACAGTATTCTTCTTATACGTACAGCAAAATGTGTGTGTGTGTGTGTGTGTGTGTGTGTGTATTGAATTGTTTATCTCTATTATCAAGAAGTAGATAGAAGAATGAGCTTTCATAAGAATTGTGTAGAGTAGAGAAAGTCATGAGAATGTAACACATCAGATTTTAAGTGCTGTGGTTATTCAGTTGTTTCTCACGATGTCATGGGCTATGGAATTTTAAGGACAGCATGTAGTGCCCTACTTTTTAACATCTGACTTGATCACTTTCCTGTATCCCACATGCACCTACAATAAAATTTGTAATAAAACTTTCTGCAAAAGTTTATCTTGATTAACATGAAGTAGATAGGAAATTTGTAAGAATAGTGTGTAAAAATAAATGAATTAAGCATTTGTAAGAATAGTGTGTAAAAATAAATGATAGTGGGTAGAAAAAAAGTCTTGTGAATGTAATGTATCAGATTGTTTATTTTTTGGGGTCATTGTTCCATGGCGTTAGCTTGATGCTGGCCAGTTGGGTGCTCCAGTATCTGGTGATGTGATCAGATCAAATGGGCTAGACAACCTCATGAGCTTATTGCTGAACCTAGTCTCAGACACAAAAAGGCTCATTGCCTCTTAATTGAAGATAATGCGGCAGGTTGTTGACTTTATCACAGGCCACAGCAACCTTTGCAAACATCTCCTTACTATGAAACCATTCAAGGCTCAAGTTTTAGGAAATATGCATTACTGAGAGAGACTTCCTCTCCCATATTATGCACATGTGGAGCTTTTGCACATTTGAGATATGTAACTTTAGGCTGTTATGTTCTTAGGTACTGAAGATATGAGGTACGTCCAAAAAGTAAGTTCCGTTTCAATTTCTCTCCGCTGCAGCGCTGCGATCGCAGTTCCGCACATGCGCGGTAGACGCTCTGTATCAAGGAGAAGAAACGTGCACCATTTTGAGATCGCTTTCAGCCACATACGCTTTGTTGTGCTTGTTTACAATGTCGGTGTTGATTGAAAATCCCACCGCTTGTGAAATCAGATCTGTGATTCGTTTTCTGAATGCTAGGAAAGTGAAACCAATTGAAATTTATCGGCAAATTTGCGATGTTTACGGACAAAATGCGATGAGTGATTCAATGGTGAGAAGAAGGGTCCGACAGTTCAATGAAGGACGTAGTGAAGTGCACGATGAAGAACGAAGTGGGCGTCCATCTTTGGTTACAGAAGAACTGGTTCACGCGATTGATGACAAGATCCAGGAAAACCGCAAGTTTACAATTAGTGCTCTCGCTATGGAATTCCCCAAATCTCACGATCACTAATTCATGAAATTGTTACCGAAAAACTGAAATTTCGTAAACTTTGCTCTCGTTGGGTACCAAAGATTCTTACTGAGCAACACAAAACAAACCGGATGGGTAGTGCACTTCAGTTTTTGACCCGTTATGATGAAGGCGGCGAAGAATTTCTGACACAGTCACAGGGGATGAAACTTGGGTTTCTTACGACACCCCTGAAAGTAAGTGGCAATCAATGGAATGGAGGCACACTTCATCCCCAGCAGAGGTTAAGCCGAAACAAATCTTAACACCTCGAAAAATGATGTGAACAGTGTTCTGGGACTGGAAAGGCATCTTACTCATTGATTTCTTACCGCGTGGTCAAACAATCAAAGCAGATGTTTATTGCGAGACACTTAGGAAATTGCGCCGCGCAATACAGAATAAGTGCCGAGGGTTGCTGTCAAAAGGTGTTGTTTTTCTTCACGACAACGCACGACCACACACTGCAAATGTGACGCAAAACCTCCTACAGGGATTTGGCTGGGACGTGTTTGACCATCCTCCGTACAGCCCTGACCTCGCTCCTAGCGACTTTCATCTGTTCTTACATCTCAAGTCTTTCCTTGGCGGTCAACACTTCAACAATGACAAAGAGCTGAAAGAAAATGTTTCCAACTGGTTGAAGACACAGGCGGCAAACTTCTAAGAAGAAGGTATACAAAAACTTGTGCCACGCTATGACAAATGCCTGCAAAATTTCGGCAGTTATGTGGAAAAGTAGTTTAAGAGTTGTAGAATTTTGTGCAATAAATAATTTTTCTGTATCTGTACACAATTTAATTTTATTACCAAACGGAACTTACTTTCTGGACGTACCACATATTAAAAAGCTAATATCAGGGACATACTGTCCCTTTTGGTAAAGGTAGAGCTGAAGTAAGTAGTGTAGGGGGTACAATGGGCCTTCTTGGTCTAAGTGCAGGGCTCAGTTTTGAGCTCACCCATTTACCATCCATCCATCCATCCATCCATCCATCCATCCATCCATCTGTTCATCCATCAGCCTGCCCACCTACCCCTTCCTCCCTCCATTGAAAGCTACATGAAGAAGTAATTTAAAGTATGCAGAATCCAACAACATTAAAACATTTTAAAGTAGTGTTTTTCTTTTTGTTCCTTTTATATTTACTTTTTAAACTTGTTTTAAGTTACACAATGTAACTCATATGTTGTAGCACGAATTTGAATTGTGTTTGATGATTCTGGGAAATAAGCAGTAGCTTATCTATTTTTCAAAAATCAATGTAAATAAGTTATAAAACTTCTTTTGATGCAATTAAAATATTTACCTAGGGCAAACAATGCTGTGTTGGTGGCTTTATATGAGGCTGTGCATTTGAATCGCAATTTCATCACTACTCTTGCTCATACCCAGACGGATACCAGTGCACCTCCATCACCAAGCAACACACTTAATTCATCACAGCCCACACCAGATCTTTCGGTGGCGCCAGCTGTTGATATTTTTGCACAGCCATCAAATCTGCTAGTCACGTTCTTCCAATATTGGTAAGTGCATTAATTATGTACTGAAATATATAAAGCATATTTAACATTATTTTAAGCTATAAAAGGAGAGAAGGAAAAGAAAATACCAGAGAATTGTATATCTTTGTGAAACTAAATGAAGACACAGGAGCTGAAAAATAGATAATGTTTTAATAATATAATGGCAATAGACTGCTAAGACCATGAAAAATTGAGTGTTAATGTAATAAATGTAACAAAAATAGTTAAAAACAATATAGCTCTTTTATTTATATTTCTATGAATTAATCAATCTGACTGAGGTATTAAGCTGGTTCACTCATGGTAAATGGTTTGTAAGTGAAATAGAATAGTAGATGAACTAATAAGAAACTTGAAGTTGTAATATTTGAATGTTCCAGTTCCATAGTGATGCAAGATACAAAATCAGAAGCAAATGTAAATAATGTGAAGTTATGTTTCCTAATACTCACATGCATATCAGAGGACCAGTATGCTAACTCCCTCATGCATGATGTTAATCTTGTGTTCAAAGTGCAGCTGCATCGTCTGCCAATGAGACATCGTAAATTAAGTCCAGAGAAAGCATCACCTTCGCAACCCCTCGCTTCAACGCTACTAGGTAAGCAGCAACATTTACAGAATTTGATTTTTGTTTGGGCATATGTAAGTAAAAACTAATTTTCCATTATTATTTGCATAAATGAAACAATTTGCTGTGTTATGACATAGATCTTTATTGTTCTGGTCACCATAAAAAACTGAATAGTCCTGAATGCAAAATGAGGATACGCTATGTGTGGTTTTTTTTTGTGCGTGCGTGCGCGCGCGTGTGCTTGCTTACTTAATGACTTTGGGAGAGATTAATGCTGTAGAAAATTTGAATTTTAAAAAAATGATGGCTTATAAAATTTTATTTGTCTTTAGCATACAAATTTCACAATCAGCATTTCATGACTTTCACAGTTTCTTGCTTTGTTCTACATGTTTGCTGAGTTAAATATACAGAATTTTCATAAAGTTCTTATGCATATAGGCCAGTTCATTTTATTTGTCCAAATTTTTCTGACTTGTTCTACTCAGGTCAGGCTGAATCACAGGTTTTCAAGTATACATAAACACCTTCTGCTGCTAAGACATGATATTCTTGCTCGATCCTGGTGTAGAGGTGGATAACACTGCAAACCCAGGACTTCAAAGACTCAATAGTTTTGTGGATTAAAATATGGTGGCCATGGATTGAACAAATGTTCTGGAAACATGTAATTAACTAATCTCACACAGCTTTGGCATTGCACATTGGAGTGCCATTGTGCAAGAGCTAAACTTAATGCTCTCCACTGATACACATTGTTGGCATTTGTCAATCTCCTGTCATTCCCATATAAATTTTACCGTTTCATACTTGGAAACAAATTAAGCCTATGATATTGATCTTTCCAAATGCCACAACAAATCAGGCTGCTGCCGTTAGAGGAATCAAGTCCTCTTTAGATGTAGTATATAGTCTGATTTTTAAAAGAAGTTACTTGACAACCATCACTTTGTCCATGTGGAAATGTGCAATGCTGCCAGTATAGCAGGTGCCTTCCTATCTCCCTTGTTCCGAGTTTCCAGCACTACAAACAAGTGTTTGGATATCTCCCATATCAGGAATAACATTGTGGATGTAACCTGTATTGGCCTACTTTAAGAACAAGAAGTATTTGTTGTCAATACGAATTCATTGCATTGTTGTGTCTTAACAGGTGTGATTCTGAATACCTATACAGGATGACTCTTTATTGCTGTCATATATTTGGGGGACGTGTTCCTGACATCAAAACAGTTAAAAAAGTTCATATGAACATGGGTCTGAAAATCATTTTATTTCAGAACAACACAAAATTGAAAGTTACAAAAATTGTTCGAAGGGGCTTCCTCTTGCTTCAATGCATGTAGTAAGCCTGCGTTACATGCTCTGGCATACTCTGTTGAAAATTTCTGATGTGTTTCGTATTTGATCAAATCCAGTTTGGATACATCCTCTCAAAATGTCAACATCAGGTATAGAAGTCGCATAAACCAATGACTTCAAATGTCCCCAGACGAAGAAATCCATTGGATTCAAATCAGGTGATCGAGCAGGCCATGCAATAGGTCCCCCTCGACCAATCCATCTTTGCGGAAATCGATCATTCAAACACTTACGAACTAACATACTGAAATGAGCTGGAGCACTATTGTGAAAAAACCACATTCGTTGGATGATGTCCAGAGGCACATTATCAGTTAAGTGATGCAACTCATTTCTGAGAAACTGGAGATAGATTTGTCCATTCAGACGCGGAGGGAAGAAGTAGGGACCAATAAGGTGATCATGAATGATTCCACTCCAAACATTGAGAGAGAACCTCTGTTGATGGCTGTTCTGTTGTACTTCATTAGGATTTTCAAATGCACAGTTATGAGTGTTATGAAAATTGAAGAAGCCGTCGCGAGTTAAACCAGTCTCATCCGGAATAAGATACAGGCTAGAAAATCGATGAACACAGCACACTGCTGTAACATGCATTGACAGAAACGTCTTCTTGGCTCAAAGTCCACGTCATTTAATCCTTGCACACGTTGAAGGTGATATGGGTACAGAAGATTTTCATGCAGAATTCTCCAGATAGTCATATGACTAACTCTTTCCCTTACAGCCATACGTCTTGTGCTTTGTAATGGGTCTGCATCCACAGCACGAAGAACTCGTTCTTCAAGCTCAATGCCTCATACCGCTCTTGGTCTCCCGACATCCCTAGTACTCCTTTCAAATGCGCCATTCTCTCTCAAGCATTGGTGAATTTGTGCGAATGTTCTTGCACACAGTAACAGCCTGTCAGGGTACCTTTCTGCATAAAGTTCACATGCTCATGCTGCATTGCTTCTAGCTGGACCACTTCATAGAGAAACTCGGGCACATTCAGCTAGAAGCTGGGGACCGCTTAGTGAGCTTTGATGTTGTCTCATTATTTACCAAAGTACCGATAAAAGACGCCTTAAGTCACATTCAAGAACTGTTCCCAAAGGACATCACAGAGCTGTTTTGTCACTGCCTTACAGCTAATTCCTTTCAATGGGACAACAATTTTTATGAACAGATCGAGGGAGTCGCAATGGGCAGTCCTCTGAGCCCGGTTATTGCCAACTTTTTTATGGAAAAGTTTGAGCAGTCAGCACTCGCCAGCACTCCTCTCAAACCGAAGACCTGGTTACGTTATGTCAATGATACGTTTGTGGTGTGGAACCACGGGGAAGACACCTTAGATCAATTTCTGCTGCACCTAAACAGCCTAAATCCCAATATACAATTTACAATGGAGAAACAAAAAGACAACACTTTGGCCTTCTTAGATGTAAAAGTCATGAGAACACCAAACCTCGGTCTAGAATGCAGTATATACAGGAAGCCCACCCACACAGATCGATACCTAAACAAAACATCACACTACCACCCCAGGCAGAAACAAGGAGTGATAAAAACTCTCACAGAATGGGCAAAAAGAATCTGCAACGAAAAATATTTGAAAGAAGAACTTGAACATCTAAATTCGGCCTTCCAGGCCAATGGCTACATGCGGAAAGAAATCCGGCGCACGCTTCATCCTAGGCGCCCTACGGAAAAGAAGGATCACCGCACAACAAGCACGGCCTTCCTCTCCTACATTAAGAATGTTTCCGATCGAATAGGCAAACTTCTGCGCTCATACGGGATTGACACGGTCTACAGACCAACACAAAAATCAAGGACTTGCTGAAATCAGCCAAAGATAAGCGTCACCCGCATACATCTGCAGGTGTTTACAAAGTGCCCTGTAGCTGCGACAAGGTTTACATAGGCACTACTATGCGCAGCGTGGCCATGAGACTGAAAGAACACGAGTGTCACAGCAGATTGGGACAAACAGAAAAATCATCCGTGGCGGAACACTCGCTATTATTTGGCCATGACATCGGCTTCAAAGAAACCAAAGTTTTATCTACAACTACAAACTACCATGCTCGACTACAGAGGGAGGCCATTGAAATATATAAACACAAAAACAATTTTAACCGGAAAGAAGAAGCTCTCCATGTGCATAAAGCCTGGACACCTATCTTGGAGAAACAGATACATAGAAATAGCAGACATAATAATACCTCGCCAAATCCACCCACTCCCAGAGATGCGACCAATCACTTCACAGGACCTCACAGTAAGGGCCCCTCCCCCCACTATATAAGAGCGCCATCCTCCGGTCTCCACATTCAGACTCCGACCATACAGACACTGAATCATTTCACCCTGAAGATGCCAAGCGCTGTACTTGGCGAAATGTCGGTATCCACGATGCCTTCTAGACCACGGCCTACAAGCCCGGATAGTTGTAATTCATTTATTAATCTTTTAGCCATTCTTTCTTTTTATATATTTCTTGCCATATACTCCTTTTGTATAATTTCACAAAAAAGCACATCACAGGAGTTTTTACCGTATAGACATTTACCATTTTGGCATATGTTACAGAACTGAACTTTCAGATACTCTTTGGTATTAAATGAGTTTCTGATGTTTTAGTACGTAAAATATTCATTACTGGCAGAGCACCTATTAGCTTTGCTTTGTATGTCTTCTTTTCCATATGTCATTTTGTACATGTGAAACACTTCATAAACCCCTGCACATGGAGATGAAATTTTATATTTAGTCTGAACAATATAAGTTGTAAGTTGTAAGTTTGGGAACGACTGATGCAAAGTTGATTGCTTTAAATGGAAAGCCTCATACAACTGTATGCTTTTTAGTGAAACTGCTGCATGTCCAAATAGGAAGTTTTATAAGAGTATAGAGAGTTTTTAACATTTTTAAGCAAACTGCTATATATGTGGAGCTCAAATTGTATATATGTGCTCAAAATGCCTTTATTGACTCATTTCAGTTTTGGTTGAAATCTGTTGATCTATTGATAGATTATAGGGTGAGCCTCCTAAACACTGATGACTTCTAGGTTTATTGCCCAAAATATTCTTAATAATAATTTTTATAAATGCCATGATGAAACAAATGTATTTGAAGTTTAACACTGTTCATGCTTCCACAAACTTGTTACCAATTTGTATCGGTTTTGAAAACACCTATATGAACATCACTGAGTTATAGATAGAGAGCACATTGTAAGTCAGTAGAACAATGTAAACAGCACTATAAATATCCCTATTGTAAACTTGTGTAAGTTTAACAACATCTTTTACTTTTTTGCTTGAAATAAAATCAAGTTACTAATATCCCATTATCATTTTTGTTTCAGATTTGTTAGTTGAATTTATCATGAGCCATATGATGAAGAAGCTGCCAATGGAATTGTACCTACATTGTGTAGGTGTAATACATAGAGTACTGTGCTACCAAAAACGCTGCAGGGTCCGTCTTAATTACCAATGGAAGGAACTTTGGACGGCATTGATCACCCTTCTGAAGTTTCTTTTGGCTAATGAGAATCATTTAGCCAAGAAGATGAATATTTTTCACCTTGCTTTACATGTATGAAGTATTTTCTATTTCACTATGTGGTGTAGCTTTATAGACCAAAAATTATAATTTTTCAAGTGAGGACAATTTTTCTTTCAGGTTATAAATATTTTTAATTTGTTCATAACATATGGAGATACATTTCTTCCTTCACCTGGCAGCTATGATGAACTTTATTATGAACTAATCCGCATGCATCAGGTGTTTGACAATCTTTATTCAATGGGTTAGTATTTATAATATATGAAGAAATACAAAAGAGTGTTAATAATATAGGTGCAAACGTTCTGAAAGTGAATATTGATATGTTTGCAGCAATGAGGTACTCAATGATTGATGGAGAGTTTAAGGACAATGCTTTAAGACTGACAAATAGTTTAATAAATGTGAGGTAAGTAACTTTATTATTAATAGATTTAAGGTGTGATGTAGGCAAGTTATGTGAAAAACTGAATTTATTCTAATATTTTTATTTGATTGATTATAAATTTTGGAACACAACAACAACAACAACAATAATAATAATAATAATAATAATAACAACAACTTTATTGCAGTCAATAGACTCTTACAAGAGCATCTGACACTGTCAATTATAGCTATACAATACAATTTACTTAATAATATTTACATATGTACATATATCCATTATAATTCAGTAATAGCATTTCTCTATCAGGAATGATTAATACAGTTGACTTAATAATATTTACATAAGTATACATATCCATTATAATTCACTAATATTATACAAGCATTTCTCTATCAGGAATAATTTTAGGACAGTTAAATTTTGAATCTCTTGTATTCTTAATTGCACTTGATAATTTATTATATAGTATAGCTCCCATTTTATATGGGTCCTTATTTGTTTGAGTTTTATTCGTGCTCACCCTATGGAAATCGTTTGCTCTTCTCATATCGTATGAATGACAGTCTTTATTGAGTATGTTAAATTTCTTTCTATTTTTAACAAGTATAATGGTTTTAAACACATACAGTGAAACTACAGTTAGGATGTTTTGTGTTATAAATGTTTCATGGCAGGATTGCCCAAACCGAAGGTTGAACACAGTTCTTACGCACTTTTTTTGTATTTTTAATAATCTGTCCATATTGGTTTTACTTGTTCCCCCCCAAATTTCAATACCATATGTTAGATGTGGGTAAATGATGCCATAGTATGCTGCTTTAAGAATATTGGTGTCTCCGTATTTTGCTAATTGTCTCAATAGGTACAGCCCTGTGTTCATTTTTTTACAGATAATTTCTATGTGTATGTTGTAAGATAAAGTTTCTTCTATGTGTATGCCCAGAAATTTATAGCTTCTTACCTGTTCTAAAGCAGTATTGTTAATGTTTATATTTATATTATTGTTTTGAAACGTCATGCATTTTGTTTTTTTTATATTTAACTTTAGTCCATTGTATAGGAGATAATGTGATATTTCATCTATTGCATTTGTCATTTTACCTTCTAAACATTCTTTACTTTCACTCCATCATATTACAGATGTATCTTCTGCGTAGGAGATCACCTTGTTGTTTTCCGGTTTCGGTAAATTATTTATATAGATCAAAAAAAGTGTGGGTCCCAGTACTGATCCTTGTGGTACCCCCGATTTTACTAAATTATACTCTGATTTAATGGTGTGTATAGTGTCACCTTTTTTCCAATTTATTTCTGTGAATGCACTCGGTTTTTAAGATATGTTGCTAGTAGTTTATTAATGTGTCCTCTGAAACCGTAGTATTCTAATTTTGTCATTAAGTGGTCATGGGACACAGAATCAAAAGCTTTGGAGAGGTCTAGGTAAATCCCTGCTGTGTTTTTACGGGTATCTTTCAATTCCAACAATTTATGTACATATTCCGCTATAGCTGTGATGGTTGATAATTTATTTCTAAATCCATGTTGAAATTAATTAAGGGTATTATTAGATTTTAAAAAACTATTTATCCTAACTATAAGTACTCTCTCGTAGACTTTGCTGAATACTGAGGTTAGAGTTATTGGTCTGTAATTACTGACATTTGTGTTTGAACCTTTTTTGTGAATAAGTCGTACCACACTAATCTTTAATATTTCTGGGAATATGTCATCATTCATTGAGTAATTTATTAAATGCACCAGTATACACAGTAATTCTTATTTGCAATGCTTTAGTGTTATAGATAATATGCCATCCCATCCGGAGGATTGCTAATTTTTAAAGTTGCTTATTATTTTATATATTTCATCATCATTTGTCTCATGCAGGTACAGGCTATTCACTGCTGTATTGCCTTTAGTTTTCTTACTGTGTATGTTGCTAGTTATAAGACTATCGCTAATGTTTATAAAGAAGTTGTTAAATAATTCGCAGATTTCAGTAGGGTCATGTAGTACTTCCCCATCTTGGCTCAGACATATATTTGAGTATTCACCTATTTGGGCTTTACTTTGCTTGTTTATAATACCCCACACAGTTTTTTTAGTATTATTGGAGTTCCCTTTATTTTTTTCCCTATTTGTTCTGCTTTTAGATATATCAACGCTTTCCAGTATTGCTTTTTATACTTATTATAGGTATTAATGTAAGCATTTAATCTGGTGGATTGAAAGAATTCATACATAGTTTTCATTTTATTTTTTAAATGTACAAGTTCAGGCGGCAAGGTTAACTTCTCTTTCGTTTTATGTTTAATCATACTTTTCAACTGAGGGCAAGTTTCATTGAAGTGGAGAGTAAATTTTTGTATAAAAGCCTTCCATTTCTCATGTGTGTTGTGTATATTATTTATCTCTACCCATTCCTCTTTAGCAAGCCTATCCTTTAGTTTATCTAGGTTACATTTTCATGTGTCCCTAACGTGCCTGTATATGGTGTCTTTCATTTGGCTGAAGCAGTTGTAAATATTAATAATTTGACCCCTATGGTCTGACACATGAAATTCATTATTTATAGTGGAAAATCTATTTTTATTTAAATTTGTTATTATGTGATCTATTGAGCTGCTAGAGTGATCTGTGATTCTAGTGGGCCCTTGAGAGACAATATTCAAGTAAAAGCTATCGAGGATATCCCGTAGATCTCTGTTTTCCGCGTCTACAGTAAAGTCACCTAGGATGATTGTGTGTTGGTTGAATGTAATTTTGTGCAGTATATTTTCCAGATGAATTAGGAACACCTGTATACTTGAGTTAGGGGATCTATAAACACCAATAATGAGTACATGTTCCAAAGGTGTTTCATTTTCCAACCTAAGTTTATTAAAAAATTTAAATACCTTGGCAGTGCAACTGTGCCACACCCCTTTTTTCAGATCAGACAACAGCCCTATTTTTGTTTGTGTGTATTTACCTAGTCCAGCCATAAGTTCTATTACAAAGTTTTTTTTATAGTGGTAAAATGTATTATAATGTTTTTTTTAGTTTGACCATGGCACCTGACATCTACATGTATTCAATGCTAAATGCGCATATTATTATTCAAAATGATCCCATTTTGCCCTGATACAGGACCTAAGTTTATCAATAACACCATGCACTGTTCATTATAACGAATTGTAACTTTGATATACATTGGGGAATATTTAATCCACCTTTTTCTGACCATAAAGCCTTATAGATAAATGTTCTAGATGTTCATTGTAAAGTTTTTCCACATGTTATAAGTACTAGAAAACTAAATGAAACAACTTTAAACTGCTTTAGGGAAAGATTGCAAGAAATAAATTGGTTTCAAATTATTAACTCTACTAATAATGTATCTGATGACTATCGTTGGTTTCTGCACACACTGATTATAAATTATAATGAAATCTGCTCTAGAATACAGGTTAATATCTCTAAAAGTGGTAGGAAAAGGATACCACAGGTCAATTGAATTAAAAAGGTATAAAATATTATTAAATATATTATATGATAAAAGCTGTAAAGATGATAAATATAAAAACATATACAGACGAATACAGAAAATATATAGAAAGAAAATCCATGAAGCTAAATATAGAGGCATCGAGAATTATATTGAGACTAGTAACAATAAGTGTAAAGCTGTATGGAACGTTGTTAAAGATGAGTCATCCAGAAATAATAAACTAACTAAACTACCATTTACATCTAATGAATTTAACTCGACCATTATAGGTAAAGAAAGTATAAACTATTCTGCTAGTGACACTTCTGAGATAGACGGAAAAATAACTAAACTATTACAATTACAGCAAATTCACCACAGGAGAGCAGGTAGTTTTAAATGGTGACATGTTAGTACACTTGAAATTATTAATATTGTTTCCAAGTTTAAATCATCCAAATATACAGATTATTATGGGTTTTCTAATTATATAATTAAGAAAACTATTGATATTCTTTGTTACCCGCTTGTATATTTAATAAATCTTTTTTTGGATAATTCAATATATCCAGATTGTCTTAAAATTACTTTAACCATCCCCATACATAAAAAGGGGGACAAAGACAACATTCAGAATTACAGACCTATATCCTTAGTCCCAGTGGTATCCAAAATTATTGAAGTAGTAATGTATAGACAATTAAATGACTACTTTGATAAATTTAATTTAATTAATACCACAGAAACTTATCTACTTAAAAGCAGTGGAAAGTGTAATACAAACTATATTGGAGGGCTTTGAAAGCGAAAGGTTGTCATGTGTTACACTCATTGATTTAACTAAAGCTTTTGATAACATATCACACAAATTCTTATAAAAAGGTTAGAATTTTATGGAATTAAACACTCTGAGTTATTGTTATTAAAATCCTACCTGGACAATAGATTTCAAATTGCCTCTATACATAATAAATATTCTAAAGCTTAAGAGTTAGAAAAGGTGTACCTCAGGGATCCGTACTTGGACCCTTTTTGTTTTTAATATATATAAATGATCTACCTGACTGCCTTCCACATAAATCTATATTATATGCTTTATACTACCTTTATTACTACAGCAGAAAATATGGACACTATTGAGCAATTTAATAAGTGTATGTGGGAAAAATCTACCTACTGGTTTAAAATGAATCAACTAGCAATTAATAATACGAAAACAGAAAAAATTGTATTTACTCTCAGACATGAAGATTGCAATATAAATACTGTAAAGCTACTTGGATTGCATTTAGATAGATTAAATTGGGATGTACATACAAATAAACTTTCCTCGAAACTGGCTAGAATTATGTATGTGCTTAATAGATTAAAATTCATTATTAAGGAGAAATCATTGTTGAATATATATTATGCTTTATTTCATTCTCATCTTAATTATGGAATCTTATTATAGGGCAATGCAAGTGGAGCTAACACTGGTTTTAAGTGGCAAAAAAAAAAGCAATTTGTTGCATCAAAAATTTAAAAAATATAGATTCATGTAAAAATTATTTTAAAGAATTAAAAGTTTTCTGTCCCTAGCCTCTACATACTCAGTTGTTTATTATGTATAAAAGAAAACCTTCATACCTTACCTTCTAGAAATACTTTACAGAATCATCATACTAGAAACAATAAAAATTTAGAAATGCCTTACTTTAGGCTGAGTAAAACTCAAAATCACTATTTATATACAGGTCTTAAGCTTTTTAATATACTACCTCCTAGTATCCAAATACTCCCCCTAAAACAGTTTAAAATATATCTTGAAATCTTTTTAAAGTATATGGCTTTTTATAGTATTAGTGAATATGAGGACTATATGTGGCAAATGCCATTGTTATAAAATTTAGTTTTAATCATATGTAATCATACAGGTTTTATGACTATGTCTACAGCAGTTGGATGCTGCTCTTTGACAATAAAGATTATTATTATTATTATTATTATTATTATTATTATTATTACTACTACTACTACTACTACTACTACTACTACTACTACTACTACAAGCAGTATCCTCAAGCACTGACCACAACTTGTAATTCAAGGGTTGAAGTCAGGGCTGCTAGAGGGCCAGTCTTGGGTAGCAATAAAATCTGGAACATTTACATCAAGCCAAAATTGAGTGGATCTTACCTTATGGGCTGGTGCAGAATGTTGTTGGAAGGTCCAGTATTTCACTTTAACCTCAAGGAGGGTTGTTCCATATTCTCTGGCCATTGTCTTTAATCCCTTTTGGCAGAAATGCACCTTTGTGACACCATCATGGCTTACTCCTCACCAAACCATCACTGAGGCAGGATGGTGGCCCACTGGATCTTTGGGATCTATCATCACGAACTTCTGCAGAAGTCCTGGCATACACTCGATTATTCTGGCATTGTAGCTCTGTTCAGTTATGAACATTTGTTCATCCATAAAACAGATTTTTCTGTGCCTGTTAGTATAATGCTCAAGTAAGCATTTGCATTTTGACTCTCTCTGCTCTTAAGTTTTGGAGTTAAGAAATGTGCAGTACACCGGCGATAAACCTTCAGCCCAAGGTCTTGTCTGAGCAATCTGTACATTGATCTGCTGGAGATGATCATCTCACGAGCCATAAATTTTTTGCTTCCACACTGTATTTCTCCTAATAGAGCCACCATTACTTTCACCACCTGGCCCTCACAGAGTGTGGATGTCCCATCTTGGTCAGTCAGCAATTGTACCAGTTTCATTAAAGCACTCAATGGTGCGGTACATAAACATCCTGTTGATTTTTAGCTTCATAAGTGTCTAAAACGATTTCCTGGTCCTATCACTGCAACACAATTTTCGTAATCTCCTCAATCCATGACTAAACCTTTAGCTAGTGTGTCCACTTAGCTGCAGTTGAAGTCAACAAAGTATAAGGTAGAGTTTAGTAGCAGGCATGTTATCTGATTGCCCCAACACCTGGTGCAGTTCCTATCAAAAGTTTATAACAGAACTTAGAGCCAGACTGCATATATTGCTATTTATTCCCTTAAAATTGTAAATTCTTCTAAATATTACAAATCATTTATTACAAGTGAATGCAAAAATCACTGTTTAGAATGCAATAATAATTTAAAAAAGTGAGTATAGTAATATGTTTTTAAAATTTACAAAATGAGGTCTTTACACTCTGTGTTTCTATATGCCCCATCATCCAGACCACTGATTATTCAAACTGGGCCCACCCCATTCAAATTCATAGATGAGATGGAGCACTCAGTGGGTATAGCCATGCTCCCACCAACAGCTTATTTTTGGCCATAAAATAGAAGCTGTCTTCAGGCAGAGAATAGTTTGTCTCGCACCAAATGACTTGTAGTTTTCTGCCACTATACCGGTTAAAGGGAAGTCATTACATTAATTTAAACCAGTTACATATCTCATTATTTGAAGCATATTTTCTATCTTTCAGTTTTTTCTATGACCATTTTCTGTGGAGATATTTTGGGTTTTTTGAGAGCATAAAACACATACACTGGCAATGTTGCAGCGTGTAGCTGGTAGCAGGGGTGGGATTCTCCCTTTCAATACCAGAAGTAGGTGAGCATATAAACAGATTTCACTTTTGTGTATGGCGTGTAATTCATGAGTGTAGATAAACATTATCAAGGTACTCACAATTTGAAAAGACTGGCATCTCGTAAACCTTGTGTTGTGTGTATGATTATCCATTAAATACACTCGGGTTCTTTTATCACTGAGTTTCAATGCATAGTACGATGTTACTCTAATAATGACTCAAATTCTATTGGAGCTCACATAAACATGGTGTGCTTTTCAGCCAGTGATCGTGAAACGCGTATTGGATGATGAAGGTATTACTTACATACTGTTAGCGTAGATCAGTAGCTACCAAGTTGTACTTGTATCTCACCAAAACATACAGTGCCTGTTCATCTTGTTTGTTTGGATTAAAGCTCATGTGGAAAACAAACATGCTAGTCCCCCCCTCCATTTCCCAGTTTGTGTATGTCCATGAGCCGGTTCTCACATGACCTACTGTGACCTAGCAGCATTGCCTATGTCTCCAACCACATTATATCTGCAAAATGGTGCTCAGAAAATGATTAATTATTTCAAAATTCTGTATATCACATAGTTACTACCAAAACTAGGCCAGAAATAGGTTAATCTTCCCATCTTACAACTAACAACTATTATCTTCATACATTCTCTTGGAATAAACCATCTAATTTGGAAAAAACACCCTTTTTTTCGTAAATGGCTGAATACAGAACAAAATACTATACTTTTTTGTTTCTAATAGGTACCTCTATAAAGTAAGTATTAGAAAGAATGTAGTAAGGTTCCTTCCATCCTATATATATATATCAGGCATGGAACTGAAATGTCCGCAGACTGGGGGAGGTGGGAGAGTGAATGTAGATGAACAAAAACCTCCAACACTTTGTAATTAAATGTACCGTTTTTGAGAAAAAAATGCTTTTATCCAAAAAATTTATCATCACCTTGCTGGATTATTGTTGATTAA
Source organism: Deroplatys truncata (assembly GCA_030765065.1). Classification (NCBI taxonomy): domain Eukaryota; kingdom Metazoa; phylum Arthropoda; class Insecta; order Mantodea; family Mantidae; genus Deroplatys; species Deroplatys truncata. The sequence goes on from CM060978.1 coordinate 217,368,161, forward strand.
AGATTCTTAATTTATGACTCTATTCATAGAAAATTGAATAAATGATAACTTTTTTCTTTGGCATATTTCAATAGAATGAATGGCTTTTGTGTAAATTAAATTTAAAAAGTCCATAATTTGTTGCCTCCTTAGTTCTGTTAGAACTGGCAACATTGCATCAGCTGTGTTTACTTTCTTCCAATATTGGTGTAGATCGCAGGGAATGTTTACTTAATCTCGTGCATTTGTTTTTATGTCAAAACCACAAGTTAATATCAGAGCAGTTAAAGGAGGCATGATATAAAAAAAAGCAAGGACAGAAAATCTTGTTACAGAACAATATACACTATGCCACCATTTTCAATTTCTGAATATCTGGACATGATCTTAATTTACGGAGAAATGCAGTGCAATTCTCAATCTGCTCAACAGCTCTATGCTGAAAGATTTCGTAACAGGATCATGCCAAGTGCAGACACATTTGTTGCTGTTTGCCAGCAGGTCCATGATACAGTAGTGTAATTCCGAGCTGTTGTAATCAAGGGCAGAGCAGTCACGATATTGCTCACACAGTAGGAGTGTTGCACTAGACTAGAACTTTTAAGGAACAGTTATTGCGCCCATATCACATCCAGCGAGTACAATGTTTATCACAATGACTTTCATTCACGTGTTGCATTTCTCAGTGGCTGCTTAGTCAGTTTGCACAAAATCCAGATTTTGTAACAAATGTATTGGTGATGGACGAGGCCTGTTTCACGAGAAGTGGCATTACAAACTTTCACAACACACATACCCTTGGCAGTGGAGAACCCGAGAACTATACAACGAAATTTTCAGCATAGATTCTCGAATAACATTTTAGCCAGCATAATTGGAGATCATCTTATTGGAGCAGTCATCCTTTTACCACGTTTGGCTGGTATAGGTATCGGCGGTTTTTGAAGTACCAATTGCATAACATGTTGGAAGACATCCCCTTGGAGATAAGGAGGAAGATGTGCTTCCTTCATGACGGTGCACCACCCCACATCACTCTTGCAGTCCATCATCACTTGGCGAAGACTTTCCAAAACTGTTGGATCGGTCGATTTGGACCTGCAGCTTGGCCTGCAAAATCACCAGACTTGAATCCCCTAGATTTTTATTTCTCGGGGAACATGAAAAACAAAGTGTACAAGGGTGAAATAGAAACTGCGGACGAGCTGCACCAGCACATTTTCTTAGCAACTGAGAAAATTAGAAACAACCCAGAGGTCTTTGCTAGGGTGCATCAGAACTGGTTAAAAAGGTGTGAAGCCTGTCTACGAGCAAATGGTGGACATTTGGAACACTTCCTCTAAACTCTTATTTCAAATTTACATCCTGGAGGCAAGTTCAAATATTTTAAATTAATCCCAATGTTTTCGCATACTTGTGAATGCTAATAAATGCTGGTGATTAAGTAAATAATGGTAGTCCATGGCTGTGAATTCATTAGGCACGAAGAGCAGTGTCAATTTTGTTTACCTATGTTTTTTTGAAATATTTTAATATCTGTGACGCACATATCTTATCAGTAACATTAGTGTTGCAAATTTCACCAACTCAAGTTTTTTTTGCCCTCATAAGCTTATTGTTAAATCATATTGGAGTAACCTTTGGCGAAATTGCTTCTAAAAACTTCTGCTTCATGTTATACAGATTCCTGTTTTTAGATCAGTAATTACGAGATGTACATGCTGGCATGAAGCGCATTAGTCCCATTTTAAAATGGGAAATCAAATAGAAGCGTACACTTCCCGGTTGGCCAAAGCTATAAACAATTGCACATAAATTTCCTTTAAGCATATTGCAATGGAGTGTAAATTACCATTATAAATTATGCTTTCCTAAACGTTTAGTAATTATTAGTACCAACCACATTGTTAAATTCAACACATCATAATGGTGTTAATAATGTAAGAGGTGTTTCACATAACAGTGCCGTAACCTTTGGAATGGTATTTTCATTTCAAGTAAAGCATTGCATTGTCACATAAATATCACTGCAGTATGGCATTGTGTAATAATTAAAATGTACCTTTTAAACTACATACATATGTATTATGTGTACACAAACCTTAAAACTGTTTAATATCAGTCACAATTTCACGTGAGTTTGTTACCTTACCATGGCATAAGCCTCTTAAACAGAATAGGTCATATATTCAGGCCTTTAAATATATCAAATAAAATATTTGTAATTATGTGGGAATGTAGAATTTGAGGTAATGTTTACATATGGTGCAGTGAACAATAACCTGACTTTTTCCCGGAATTTTTATGATGTCTTGCGTGCCAACGACAAAACATCTGAATTTAATACATGGCCAATGTTACTTAAATGATTTTATAGAGTGTTAGAATAGTTCAAGGTGCCACCAGTAGAAGCAAACTACTCAATCACAAGTTGCACCATGTTGCCAAATACTCCTTACTTTTAAATGTGATTATCTAGTTAACGGTGCATTTAATTACAAAAAAGTGTTGGAGGTTTTCGTTCATCTACATCCACTCTCCCACCTTCCCCAGTCCGCAGGACTATTTCACTTCCACTCTATATATATGTATCACCACACTCAGCTATAGCAAAAACAGTTCTTGAAAGTTGACAGTTATAATTGAATTAAAAATGTGCTGGCTGCTTTCAGAGAGTAAATAAAAATGTGGGTTAGCATGTAATAATGAAATTAAAACTTTATACAGGAAAATCAGGTATTAAAACAATAATTGTGATATAGAACAAAAATACAGTTAAACATGCTGTTTATTTTTAGAGAAAACCTGCTGAAGCAAAATAAAAACAATGATTGAACCTGTTAACGCATGTCATGGCATGGACTGTTTGAGATTTCTGGGTACAAATACTTGCAGGCTTAAGGCTGAAGGCACTATTTTTTGTTGCACATTTTGCTTTGTATTAGTGAATGCTACTTCACATGAATTTACATAAATACCAAACTTTGGGCGGAGGGGGAGTAACTCTTTTGCATCAATTTCTAGAAAATGACACTTTTCAAAATAGTGTACCTTTCTCTTGAAACTATTTAATTCAGAGCAGTGAAGCTTGGTAGTATCTTCTAATAGTTTTGAAATAAATTATCCTGTGCAGCAGTTTTTTTTAATATTTTAAAAATAATAATAATAATAATAATAAATGTGATTATGCATGAATTTAAGGGACTCTTTAAAACCCAAAACTGTGAATGTTTTATTTAAAAAACTGGTAGCATAATCAAAATTTTGATTCACATAATTTATCATCATTGCATGAGGAACTTCACCTCAAAGTTTTATTACAATTGATGGATTGAATTCCCAGAAAATAAGAAAATTGTGATGTATTGTTTAATCCCCACCCCCTTTTTTTCAATGGCATGCCAGGAAAAAGTTTCAGCATTAGTGAATAATTGTGAGGCGGTGCCATGGCCGAGGGGTTAGACTGCTCGCCTCTCACTGAGGCAGCCCGGGTTCAATCCCAGGGACCTGCATGTGGGATTTGTGGTGGACAAAGTGGCATCTGGCAGGTTTTCTCCAGTTTCCCCTGCCATTCATTCCACCAACTGCTCCATCATCACCTTTCCTTTCACCCATTTCGCTGTCATTTCGTTTCATCTACTTCCTTCATCCCATACCAGTCATTGGGCTGCTGATCACCCATCCTGGACATTCTGTCTGCTCCATGAGAGTGTCTGCTCCTCGACGGACCTCTGACCCCAGGCACCCGCGTGTAAGTCCTACATACGATGAGGTTAAACAGTGAATGAATGTGAATAATTGTATTTCAAATGCCAAGTTTCATTACATTATCTTTGGGAGTTATAGCTAATTGTTTGTAACATGCATTCTCACCTATGAACCCCCTTAATTCATAAAAATTATAGATTATAACACTTAAAATATTAGCTCAAAACATAAAACAATGCTTTTATACAACAGAATTTTAAACAACATTTAGTGATAAAGAATAATAATAATAATAATAATAATAATAATAATAATAATAATAATAATATTATTATTATTATTATTATCATCATCATCATAATATATGGAATATCTGGTTTCATGATATTAATATGGAAACGTCTATGTCATTTTGCAGAAATTTTCATTACACAGTTTTTGAAGGTAGAAGGGGGATACATGAGACTGAAGCAATAGTCAAGTTATTTAAAAGCGGGTCGATATATGCTTGTTGTGAAATTCTGTACTCTTTCCATGACATTGCAAGGAAAACTGAATTGTACTTTAAAACAGGACAAAGTATTGAAAAATTAAAAGCAATAACAACCAATACCTCGAAAATGACTAATGTCACAAAGAAATTATATGAAATAAATTGTGACTAGAGAACTACATTTTTTGTGCAGTAACTTTTATCTATCTCATGGTTTATCAGTTATACAAAATTCCTTCTGAATAATTAGGACATCACAAACTATTCCCATGAAAGTCAGGATATATGTATGTACATTATGTTTGTCATGTAAATTTCTTAAATATATTTTATTTTAACCAAAATCATCTGAATCATTTTAGAAAAAATAAGAAATAAAATATTTTCCATGTAAAAGGAAGTTTGGGGTGGCAGACTTTCTTGAAAATCTTGGTGTCACATCTTTGGAACATCTTTTTTCACTCGGATCATGTTTTGAAGACATTTGTCTCCATTATCAGCTGTATGTCCACTGATGTCTGGAAGGGAATCCCGTAATTTAGTGTTGGCTGTTCTAGCTGTCTCATAGAAAACTTCACTATGTTCTCAACTGTCAGAATTTCAAAATTTATTACTCTGTGTGCATTTTTGGTGATGTGATTTTTTCCCATACTGTAGTTCTGTTGGTGTGCCTGCTTTATAAGCTTTATTTCCTGTTTAATGTTCTGTTGACCAAAAGCAGTGATCTGTTGCAGAAAGTACAACTGTCACTAAGCACTTCCAGATGTCATTGGATATATGGCTGACAATGGAGACAAACTTCCACAAAACATGTTCTTAATACAAACTTAGTAAGGGAAACTAAAGTGTCATCAATCCAATCACAATTTATGCTAAAAAGTTTCACTGTTTTTTATCATTTCCAATAACTTACCAAGTTTGGTATTTATCCGGCATTTTATTACTTTCTCTACCACGTACATAGTAGGTAGAGAAGGTATTGCATTCCACCCAAAACTTTTATGCAGAGATTTCAACAGAAGTATATGTTTTGAGGCCCAATGAATCCAAAACAAGTATTTTAGAAAAAGGTCCTTGTGTGTATGTGTGTCTATAAACAGCATAACTCAAAAATGAAAAGTCAGATAAATACCAAACTTGGTACTTAGGTTCAGTAGCTTCCAAAGATGCTACATGGAAGATTTTCATGAAAATTCCTTCACCCCAAACTACCTTTTACTGGAACATTTTTCAAAATTGTTGATTTTCTAAAAAATGGCTCCAACCATTTTGATTAAAATAGCATGTATTAAAGATATTTATTACATGACAAATAAAATGCGTATCTCAAATTTTCTGGGAATAGTCTGTGAAGTCCACTTCATTTGGAAGAAATTTCGTATAATCTTGTATAACTGGTAAACATTAAGCGCTGGATGAAAATGTACTACACAAAAAATGTAGATCTCTTTAAAACACACAATTTACTTTAAATAAGTTTTTATTGTGGCAGAAGCCATTTCTGAGATATCCGTTATTAAAGTTTTGAATTGTTCATTTCTTGATCATTCTCTTAAAGTCCTATCAACATTCAGTTGTTTCTCGCATTTGCATGGAAACAGTATGGAATCTTAAAGCTAGCAAATAGCGTCCAGTTCTTAAACATTTGACTGTTGCTATTCTCTTTGTATCTATAATGAAATGTATTTCTGCAAAGTTTTATTTGGATTAAAATGTAGTAGGAAAAAAAGTATTATGCTTTAGGTAAAAATAGTTTGTATACACACTAATAAATGATAGAAAGTGGAGAAAGTCATGTGAATGTATCACATCAGATTTTTACTTTCTCTACTATGTATAGTAAGTAGGGGAAGTATTGTATTCCACCCAAAAATTTGATACTGAGATTTCACCGGAAATATATATTTTGAGACCCCCTGAATCCAAAAAAAAGCATTTTTGGAAACATGTCTGTGTGTGTGTCTGTGAACAGCATAACTCAGAAACGAACAGTCGGATAAACACTAAACTTGGTATTTAGGTTCAGTATCTTCCAGAGATGCGACACGAATGTTTTCAAGAAAATCCCTCCACCCCAAATTACCCTTTACATGGAACATTTTTCAAATATTTTAATTTTCTCAAAAATGGTTCTAACGATTTTGATTAAAATATCATATGTTTAAGATATTTTCATGACAAATGAAATGTATATCTCGAATTTTCTGGGAATGTCTCGAAAAGTATTCATTGTGAACGATTTTTGCATAACTGGTAAACCATAAGAGATAGACAAAATTTTACACACAAAAAATGTAGATAGTGTTAAAATAAACAATTTATGTCATATACATATTTTTTTGTTGAGTGAACCATTTTCGATAAATTGCTTGTTATTCCCTTAAATTTTCCAAAACTTTTTCTCAAATGGGAATTCGTTATTCATTTTTTTTATGTCCTGGACATACATACCAAGAGAATGGAATGCACCATATAGCAACCAGCTCTTAAAAGATTTGACTATCGCTTAAATACTACCATATTCCCCTTGCATCTACAAGAAAATTAGCAATAAGATTGACACCTCAATATCTCTATTAACATGAAGCATATGGAGAATAAGCATTTGTAAAAATAGTTTGTACAAGAGTAGAGAAAGTCATGTGAGTGTAACACATCAGATATTTTAATTATGCTGTACACACACACACACTCATTTTCCCAAAATCCTTACATGTTACACTCACATGACTTTCTCTATCCACTATTGCTTATTTTTATATAGCTTGTACAAACTGTTCTTACAAAAGCTTATTTTTCTATGTACTTCATATTAATTGACATAAACATTTGCAGAAATAATTTATATACATATATCGGTATAGGTACAAGGTGGATACAGGAAACTAAAGCAATAGTGAAATGTTTAAAAGTAGTTTGCTATATGCTGCCCTTAAAATTCCATACTCTTTTCATAATGTCCCAAGAAACAACTGAATGATGACATTTCAAAAACAACTTGTGTTACATTCACATGACTTTCTCTATCCACTCTTCTACAAACTGGTCTTACAAGGGCTTATTCTTCTATCTATTTCATGTTAAACATTTGCAGAAATCCTTTTATTACAAATTTTGCTGTAGGTTCAAAGGGTCTACGCAGGCGGAAGTGATACTCAAATATTTTAAAAGTGGGTAGCTATGTGATGGCTTTGAAATTTCATGTTTCTTAGACCAGAAGCAAAAAATCAATAGCAGCTTAGTAGTTGAAAAAAGTAAAAAGTATTTGAAAATCCAAACCAATATCAGCTGATATTTCAGAAATGGTTAATGCCATAAAAGATTTATTTTACTTAATTGTATGCAGTAAGTTTTTGTCTACCTCGTATGGTTTAAGTTACACAGAATTATACAAAATAGAGTGAAGAATGAAAAGGACTTCACAGAAAATTTAAAATATGAATTTTATTTGCATGCAAAGATCCAACACTTATGATATTTTAACCAAAATCATTATTCATTTTTGAGAAAGCCAAAAATGAAGAAAAATTTCCATGTAAAGGATAGTCTGGGGTGGGAGGATATTTTTGCTGAACTTATATACCAGGTTTGATATATAACTGACATTTCATTTTTGAGTTATGCTAATCACGACACACAGATAGGTGGATATGCATACACATATATGGACCTTTTTGTAAAAGTGCCCTTTTTTTTTATTAAAGGAACCTAAAAATGTTTATTTTCCGGTGAAATCTTGATATCATAATTTTTTTGGGTGGAACAGAGTCCTTCCTCTACTTCCTATAGGTAATCATCAGAGAAATTAGAAATGCCATTTTTGGATTCAGGGGGTCTCAAAATAGGTATATCAAATTTTTAGGTGGAATGCAATAGTTGCTCTACCTATAAGATACATGATAGAGGAAGTAAAAATAGTATGTGAAACTTATTTATAATATGATACATTTAAAGCCTCCCTCAGAATAATGTTGCATGGTACTTTCTGGTTTATATAATTTGGGGGGACACAGATCATAGTGCTATGTATTGCTTGAGATTTGAATAAAGATAAGATGCTTAATGTCCCATGTAGCATTTTTAGTATTTGCCAATAATGTATGCTACATAAGTGCTATACAGCATTCATTATTCAGGGATAAGCTTCAATTATGGCAACCATAAAAATTAAAGAAAGAGTGAAGGAAAGCTTTTTAAACACAAGTTTACACTATGCAGTCTAATATAAATTAATTCATTATATATTATTTTTTGTAGTACACCTTTTATACAGATTTTGCAGCAATTTGTGTTCCTTTACAGCGTTTATTTTAATTTCAACTGTTTCATTTTCAGAGCAATAATAAACCATTTCTCGCCCAAAATTGAAGCATGGCTGGCAATGCAAAGCCTCTCAACTCCTTCAGAGGATCAGGTACTGTTTTAATGGAAACATTCTTTTTTTAACAGTAGTGATATGCATTTCATTAAATAACCAATGCATTTGTGTTTTTTTTAAATGCAAAGAAATGAAATCTAAGCTATTTTTAACCTTCTTATAAATTTCGTAAAATAATGTTTAGTTTCTAGATCCTGATAAAATGTTAGGGTTCCAATTTTAAAAGTTTGAGTTGATTTTTAAAATCTTAGTAATATTGATTTTCCCCTGAAATGAAGAAACATTTGCCATAAATTGTTATATTGAAAACATGTTGCCTTTGTGAATGCAGCTGAAAAGCTTTTAAAGAAGCATCATGTATATATGAACAACAATATTGTGACTGCCTCTGTCGGCTGGAGGTTAGCATGCTGACCTCCAATTCCAGAGATCCTAAATTCAATTCTGGCAGGAGGGTGGGAATTTTTCCTTATCAAGGATTATACCCATTCCTCTCTAGAGTCAGAAGTGTGAGTGAGTGAGGGAGGGAGGGAGGTTTCTTTTTTTAAAGCTTAAATATAAAAGGTGGCATATAAATGGAACCAAAAAAAAAAAGCTCGAAATACTGTTCACACTGACAGAAAAATATATGAAATATAAAATGTAACAGATTAATCTAATTGCGATTCTATAATACATTAAAAGTGGGATAACTCTATGAGACTAAGCTAACTTGACCTAACATTTAAATTACATTTGTCAAAAATATTCAAAACCTGTTAATTATTAAATTTATGACAAACAAAGCCACCATGATTACAATATTTTCTGGCTTAAAATAGGTCCTTAAATCTGAAATAATGTATCCATTTGCAGAGAAGAACGTACTTTTCACATGGGTCACACACATCAAAGCAAATTTCATGTACTTTCCACTGAAGCAGGGATAATCTTACCAGAGTCCAGAAAGCAAGTTCAACACATTCACTTCACCACACCTTACTGTGTACCATGCTTTTGAGAGCAGCACATACTTCTATGAATGTTCTTCTGTGGCAAGTCTCTAACAAATGATAACACTCTACTGTCTTTTTAAGTAGTTTTGTTCAGTTCATTTGGTGCAATTTCTCTTATGTCAATTTATCCACAGAGCAAATAACAGCACTAGCTGGATCAGCATCAGTCAAGGAATTCAGTATAACTGACTTTGTATTCAAATGCTTAAACAGATTTGTTAAAGATTATTGGTCTTTGCAACATCCAAAAGTCCTCTCAGCTATTATTGTAAAACTGCTGTGTTTTTCAGCTGCGTAGTCCTTAAATTAATGGATATTCAGCACTTTAATGAGGGATTACTGTCCTGATGGTCTTGGAGGAATGATTCCTGGCAGATGATATTTTTGAGACTCAGAAGTTATACTCTTGATGTACCAGATTGAAGAACTGTCTTCACCATTATCTTTGAGAAATTGCCATATATCAGATCAGATATTCGATACATCTATGCTTCTGTTTTATCAAGTTTTAATAACAACATTTTAATATTTTTCACACACTAATTTAGTTGGGGAAACTCGGCAATCAACAGGTTTCCCATTAAATTAGGTTTATGTGCCCAACATTGCACTTTGATTAGGGCTTGTACAGATGCAACACATTTTTATATATCTTGCTGAATCTGTAACAACACATTACATTCTCAGTCAGAAGTCCCACAATGGCTCTATTACAGTTCATAGCAGTTGCATTTTGTAGTGTTTTTCAGCAACAAACAAGTCTTTTGTTTCTAGAGTTTTAAAAATCACTCCAAAAATGCAGTGTGCTTTCCTGTCCATCATCTCGTTACAGAGAACTGCTAATGTCTTATATTCAACATTCTGTCTCTTGTGATGTTCATGTTCCTCCCACGCACCCACAGCTCTGGAACATATTCTTATCTTAAAATATCTGCCACTGGGCTTGTATTATGATCTCTGGTTAAAAGCTGAGGTTTGCCAACCTGTGCCTCATATGAACCCTAGTTATAGTTGCTGAGGGAGAAGTTGAGACAGGATTTTAGACAGCATATACACTTACCCTCACTCATAGTCCTGCCATTAGAGAGTTGATGGCCGCTCTTTCCAAAACATCCGCAGTACTATCAGTGGCATCCTGTTTCTCTCTGGAGTGTCTAGCACATACTTCATCCTCAGTGTCGGTGTTCAAGGTTAATTACAAATTGATCAATGGCCTCGTCAGTTAATCCATCTTTCTCCCAATAACAATTTTCCTCCTCTTCCACACTTTCACATGCTTTTTTATAGTTTTCAGGTGCCACCTTTGATAGCGCATTTTCAAGGAGAGTTGTTATGTTACTGGGCTTGAATATTATGTTATGTTTTGCAACATCTTTCTTTGCTGGGCCCAAATTAACTCAATTGCATTGAAATTGCAATGGTAGGGAGGAAGATGCACTATTGTATGTCCTGCTAACTCTGCAATAGTGTCAATTTCATATTTTCTAAATCGGTCTTTCATAAGCTTAATAAAGTTGTATAACATACTTTCGTTGATCTGGGATCATATTCAATATTCTTTTCACATAACCAGGCTTGTATTTCTCTCTTTAAACTGGATGACACAGGAGCCTTATTTAGTTCTACTAAATGATATGGTGCATTGTCCATAACGATTACACTACTTTGTGGGATGTTATGAGGAGTTTTTCTACAAACCAATCTTTGAAAACAATATCGTCTATTTCTTCGTGATAATCTTTTGTTGACTTAGACCAAAAATAAAGCAGAGCATTTGGAATAAAACCTTCAGAAGATCCGGCATGTACTATAATGAATCTCTGTCCTTTACCTAGGGGGACATTCATAGGCATGTCAATTTCACCTTTGGGTGTATCACAGAACCATATTTTACCTGTAGTATGGTTCACATTCAGCCAGGTTTCATTGAGATAAACGATTAGTCTACCACTTGCTCTCATTTCCTGTAATCGTGTTAAGTAATGAAACAGCCTTGCTACAATATCAGGCTTTTGCTTTTCCATTAAAAATTGTCGTCCTACACTGTTTTTAGCATACTGGAATTTAAGAGATTTTAATATTTGTCATACTACGCATATGCTGCCTTCAACTAAATTAGCCTCTCTTAAAGCTCTGTAGATATCAACCAAACTCGGGGCAAAACTTGTTTTAGATAAGGTGTAAATTATTCTTTTGATTGCCGATGCAGTAAATTAGTCGATGTTGTCTTTGTTGAGGAACTATTGTGCCATTTCTTACCCAGGGTTCGGATTTTGGTCCCTGAATTGTCTGTGTTTATATTCTCATTTAACATTCTGTAAACACTTGCACAAGATACTCCAGTTACAGCAGCTGTTCGTCCAACATCATCTTCAACAGATATTTTAGGCTGACCATTTTTAAGTGCCTCAAATTCATCTTTAAAGAACCTATGAACATTGATTACTATTTCCCTACTCTGTGACTGCAATGGCTTTCCCCTCTTTCCAACACCAGTTTGAATAACTGTTAACACGAGAACAAATATAGTCAAATATAGAATAAAGTTAAGCATTTTGTAACTTACATTAGAATGTACTGTGTAGTAATGTTTTCACTTACACTACACTTATAATAAATGTAGCCGTTACTATTATAATAAAATGGAATAACACCACATGGTACAAGCAATGTACAAACTTAACACACAAATAAATTCTAATAATGCTAAAGCGCAGCAAAGATTGCACCAAAAAACTAGACAATAGTGACTGACACTGACAACCTCAAAGGTTATACTGACACAGCGAGACCCTTCCTTGTGGTCCTGCCTATTGTTACTTGACAAGTGCTAGACAGCCTCGGCCGTTTTCTGGATCAGGTAGCATTCTCAACTTATTCCTCACAAACTATAGCTGTAGGTAAGTTAACCTGGAGTTTGTCAACCATTTGGTATGGTTGACAACATTTTTGTGCATGATTTCACGCCACCTAGGTGGAAACTTGTAGCATTAAATCTTCAAGATAAATCTTGTGCTGTAATTTCCTTAAGCATGCTGTCATATTTATATATAATAAAATCTAGAGTTTTTATTAAATTAGTGTGGTGGGCTTTCATAAGTAATATAGATCATTTCTGATAGCTTGATAATAGGCTAGAAGCATTTAGGAGCTTAATAAAACATAGTTGCTGTTAACATTATGATTTGTATAAGTTAGGTAGTGGCAGATTTCTAAGGATTGTTCCATTAGTTTAATTTGCGGAGAGTTTGGAATAGGTGAAGTGTGTTTTGTGTTTAAAAACTCTGATGTGTTACACTCACATTACTTTCTCTACTCTTGTACAAACTATTTTTACAAACGCTTATTCCCCATATGCTTCATGTTAATTGAGATATCGAGATGTTAATCTTATTGCTAATTTTCTTGTGGATGCAAGGGGAATTGCTAGGCTTTAAGCGATAGTCAAATATTTTAAGAGCTGGTTGCTATGTGGAGTATTCCATTCTCTTTGCATTACCAGGACAAAAAAATCTGATGTGTTACACTCACATTACTTTCTCTACTCTTATACAAACTATTTTTACAAACGCTTATTTTCCATATGCTTCATGTTAATCGAGATGTTAATCTTATTGCTAACTTTCTTGTAGATGCAAGGGGAATATGGTAGGTTTTAACCGATAGTCAAATCTTTTAACCACTGGTTGCTATGTGGCGCATTCCATTCTCTTAGGCATGTCCAGGGCATAAAAAAAAAATGAACAACGAATTTGAGAAACAGTATAAATATTCGAAAATTTAAGGGAATAACAACCAATATCTCGAAAATGGTTCACTCAACAAAAAAAATGTATATGACATAAATTGTGTATTTTAACGCGATCATACATTTTTTGTGTAGTAAAATTTTGTCTATCTCTTATGGTTTACCAGTTATGCAAAAGTCGTTCACAATGAAGAATACTTTTGGAGACATTCACAGAAAATTTGAGATATACATTTCATTTGTCATGAAAATATCTTAAACATATGATATTTTAATCAAAATCGTTAAGAGCCATTTTTGAGAAAATTAAAATTTTTGAAAAATGTTCCATGTAAAGGGTAATCTGGGGTGGGAGGATTTTCTTGAGAACCTCCGTGTCGCATCTCTGGAAGATACTGAACCTAAATACCAAATTTGGTGTTTATCTGACTGTTCGTTTCTGAGTTATGCTGTTCACAGACAGACACACACACACAGACATGTTTCCAAAAATGATTTTTTTGAACTCAGGGGGTCTCAAAACATGTATTTCCGGTGAAATCTTGGTATCAAATTTTTGGGTGGAATACAATACTTCCCCTACTTACTATACGTAGTAGAGAAAGTAAAAAGAATGATTTACCATTAATATATTTCTTGGAGATAGTGTTAAATAGGATAGCTACACATATAGTGCAGTTTGAAAAGCAGGTATAGCATTTTAGAGTATTAGGTTATATGGGGTTTCACTCTCAATATAGTTTATTTAGGTTAATGAAAAATAGATATTGCATATATAGAAACATGTAGGTAGCAGAAAAGGCTGGATTCTCTCATGATTCTGACATACGCTAACACCTATTGTATTTATATTGCTGTTAAAGCATTCAAAACTGTGTAGGGCAGGAATGAAATTGTTTATCTGATGTACAAATATCGTACTTTCACTTAAGTCAGGTGTTTGAGGCAAGGAGGTGTTAGCCATAAGGCTTACTCCACTACACTGAAATTTGCATCGGGTACATTTAAGAAACACTTTCGTCAAGTGTGTTAAGTTAAATATATATGTATGCACTCAGAAAGAGGTTGTAATGCTGCTACAGATTATTACAGAATGTGTGATAAAAAAACTAAAGCTATATTGCAGTTTTCATTAACCTCAATCATTTTCCAATCTCTCTCCTCGAATTAATTTGTCCAAGATCTTATTCCTATTATATAAATAATGCTTAAGCCCTTTGTACTCGGAATTGCTATAAAAGGAATACTGTAGAGCTTTTGCTAAATTAAAACATTTCAGGATATTCAATTATATAGGTTTTGCTGTTAGCATGCTCTGTATAAGTTAGTGTGAAAATACTAACCTTAACAAAGTGATTAATAAATGTTTATGTTTAGAATAAAATCATCAAACAAACAAAAAATGGAAATCTTATGTTACGTATGTTTTCACATTTAATATATTCATGTAGATTTGTGTGGAAATACTTTGGTGATTTCGAAGTATGAACTTACATAGATTTTTGCTTTCGGCTTTCTACAGGTTAATAGGAAAATAGGACATTTTGTAATATAAGGTTAAGATTTGTTATTGATATGCTTTGTAAGGGTTACCTGCAAAATAGGTTGGATGCTTTTATGAATATTGGGTTGATATCAGTTGCATTAAATTTAGGCAAGTATTACTTCCATGCGCCTTAAAAAAGAAAAGAGAAAGAAGATAAAACCATAAGCAAACTCTGCATAAGTATACTGTTGGAGGCATTATGCAGCAGAAATGTAATAGAAATTAAAGCAACCAGTGCAATTCGACAGCACCTCCCAATGTATACAAAATTCCTCCTTGTCCCAATCTGGAAATATTCTTTCGAAGTGTGATTGTTTTGGCTTACCTCCAGTTATATAAATATTGCTTCAGTATTTGTTTGGGAATTGTTATAGGCTATCAAGGTATATAGGTTAAAGGTGCCCCATTTTTGCATGGTTACCTCCAAGTTAGTACCCTAACCGCTATCTGAGGTGGCTGTTAGTTCAATGCTAAGAATAACTCCCAGCTATCTGTTAACCAAAGGTCATAATACAAAAATTTGGACTGGCTCTTAGCTAATATTAAACCAGAAGCTTAACCAAAGATCCTAATTCAGGTCCATTACCAAATCTCCAGCTCCTGTGGAATTAAAGCATAGAAAGTAAATGCTTCCATAAAACTAAACCTAGCAAAGGAAATTCCATATTATTACAGCAGATTCATCTTCTGCTTATTGGGCCTGTATGAATAAAGTAAAGCATACACTTTTCCTTCAAATTTTAAAGCTTACATTTCAGAATTTATGAATAAAAATGTGAAGCAAAAGCTTTAGCTTGTAACGAGAAAAAAGCTTTTTCTTCACCTTTAACTCTGGCTTCATTCTGAAAACAATTACTTCTAAAATGTGAAGTATGTTCAGTTATAGACTCATCTTTGCAGACTGCTAACTGCATATGGCTCAAATAACAGTGTGCATATGCCATGAAAAGTGCCGCAAACCATACCAATGTCCACCTGGAGAGTGTTATAAAATACTACATTGTTTCAATAAAGAAAATGATAAGTCATTTGTGAATCATTTTGTGCCAGACACAGAAGAAAGAAAAGGTGGAATACTGTCATCAGAACAGGAAACTTTCCTTCAAAACAAGAATTTCCTTCGGCATAGGCTGATCCAAGATTCCAGTTCGGCATAGCAGAAGTTCATCAAACTGAGTAAAACTGATATCTAGGATTTTAAAAAATAATGTAAAAAACTGACTTTGTTATCATCTTCTGCAAGATGAGCTGATGCTGACCCATTCTGACTCAGAGGTTGACTTCTCATTGGAGTCATGGTCAAACAATACTTTGTTTTTCTTTCGGCTTGTATTCATGAAGGTATTTTAAGGCTGGTCTTAATGGTGTCATTCTTAGTATGTGTTGAAACCATTTTTATTTATTTTCATGAGTTGTGCTATTTAAGTCAGTTGTGAGTAGCTTATCTCGTATAACATCATTCCATACTTGGTCTCTTTGGGTATATCAGCCACATGTTATAAGAATTTCATTTCAGCTGTTTCAACCATTCTCTTATTTTTAGTATTCATTGTTGAGTTTTTGGACCCTTACATTAATACTGGTAAAGTCATTGTTTTGTAAAATTTTAGTACAAATAAAAATAAATAAAATACTGGCTTATGGATCAAATTTCTGTCATTATCACATGAGTAAATGTGACAAATAATGAGTACTTAGAATTGACATCTGATTGTATGTACACTACGTGATCAAAAGTATCCGGACACCTGGCTGAAAATGATATACAAGTTCATGGCGCCCTCCATCGGTAATGTTGTAAGTCAATATGGTGTTGGCCCACCCTTAGCCTTGATGACAGCATTCACTCCCGCAGGCATACTTTCAATCAGGTGCTGGAAGGTTTCTTGGGGAATGCAGCCCATTCTTCACAGAGTGCGGAACTGAGGAGAGGTATCGATGTAGGTCGGTGAGGCCTGGCACGAAGTCGGTGTTCCAAAACATCTCAAAGCTGTTCTATAGGATTCAAGTCAGGACTCTGTGCAGGCCAGTCCATTACAGGGATGTTATTGCCGTGTAACCACTCCACCACATCCCGTGCAGTATGAACAGGTGCTTGATCGTGTTGAAAGATGCAATCGTCATCCCAAATTGCTCTTCAACAGTGGAAAGCAAAAAGGTGCTTAAAATATCAATGTAGGTCTGCACTGTGATTGTGCCATGCAAAACAACAAGGGGTGCAAGCCCCCTCCAGGAAAAACATGACCACACCATAACACCACCACCTCTGAATTTCACTGTTGGCACTACACACGCTGGCAGATGACGTTCACTGGGCATTCGCCATACCCACACCCTACCATCGGATTGCCACATTGTGTACAGTGATTCGTCACTCCACACAACGTTTTGCCACTGTTCAATTGTGTAATGTTGACGTTCCTTACACCAAACAAGGTGTCGTTTGGCATTTTCCTGTGTGATGTGTGTCTTATGAGCAGCCGCTCGACCATGGAATCCAAGATTTCTTACCTCATGCCTAACTGTCATAGTACTTGGAGTGGATCCTGATGCAGTTTGGAATTCCTGTGTGATGGTCTGGATAGATGTCTGCCTATTACTTTTTACAACCCTCTTCAAATGTCGGCGGTCTCTGTCAGTCAACAGACGAGGTCGGGCTGTACGCTTTTGTGCTGTACATGTCCCTTCATGTTTCCACTTCACTATCACATCAGAAACAGTGGACCTAGGGATGTTTAGAGTGTGGAAATCTCGCGTACAGACTTCTGACACAAGTGACACCCAATCACCTGGCCACGTTCGAAGTCCGTGAGTTCCACGGAGTATCCCATTCTGCTGTTTCACGATGTTTAATGACTACTGAGGTCGCAGATAATGAGTACCAGGCAGTAGGTAGCAGCACAATGCACCTAAGATGAAAAACATATGTTTGTGGGGATGTCCGGATACTTTTGATCACATAGTGTATGTGCAAATTCTGAAACCTATGCAGAATGGCGACGGATGTATTAATAAAAAGGATTACACAAGCATCAATATATGGCTACATGCAATACAAAGGAACAGTTCACTAGTGTTGAGGCTTGCTGACCGGATCAGTGCATGACAAATATGGAGAAATTTAAATGTTAGGGTTATGCTAAGTGGATTTGAGAACACTGCCCTTTTGCTTAATGAAAGGCATGGCCTAGCTTCCCTATTGTAATCCAACAGAGGACAATCACAAATCATTTAACCTTTAAAAAGGGAGAGGGTGGTTAGCTAAAGAGGTGATTTTCTATTTGTAATATGTCGTATCTGTTTACTTTTTTAGTCTGGTTTTAATATTATTAAGTTGTTAACAAATCTTTGCAGCAGTTGATGTGCCAAATCAGCCTGAAACAAATGTATGCATTTTTTAGTTGCTTCCTCTTTCCTCCTTTTGCTTGTCTATTCAGTCAGGACAAGTTTTCCTAAAGCGTATCTAAAAACATTGTTGTACTTTTTGCACAAATGAGTTTTCATCTGAATTGGATGATGACATTTTTAATTGACAAGTCATGCATGCTCATTTACAACAAGTGATGTGATAGGAAGCATCAAGACAAAACAGTGACATCAAATGCCCATGCTAACTCAACACATGTTGCTAACAATGAAGACGAAGTAGATGTTAGAAGCTTTCACTTTTTTCATAGAAGTAAAAGATACTACAGAATCAATAAATTTAATTAAATTTAATCCAGCTTTTAAAGGTATATTTCTTACTCCCTTTATAAAACTTAAAGCTATAAATCATATTGAACAAGTCTTCTGAAGTCAAAGCTTTTGCTTGCAAGTAAATTTTCTAGCTGTAAAAACCTTTGCATATTATTTCTACTACTATTTATTTTAAAACAACATATTAATCTTCAATAAGTAGTATGTAACAAATGAATGATAGTTACCTTTCATATATTTTTTCATTCAAACATTGATGCTAGGATGATAACTTTTTCAAAGCGATGTTCACTTCCACAAACACTTTGTTGTTTCAGAAACAAACTCATATCTATGATTCTTTTTTAATGCTTTTTTGAACTATATCTTGCAGATGGCTGTTTCTTTGGAATTCTTTTATTCCTCTTGGCTTGTTTGTTCTGTGTAGTATTTCACATACATGTGCCTACAAATCCAAACAGAACAGTTTCTCCATAATAATATGTGCTACTTTTTATTGAAAAAGTAGAAACCTTCATCTTTAAATTCACTTTTGCACATATAAATGGAAATCACCTTAGGCATGATGAATAACTAACAGCTATCAAATATCAATGATTGCCTCTAATCAGATGTATTAAACTCCAGATGATGTCACAGTGATACCTACAGCAAACAAGCATGCATAGTCATCTCATATGCAAAACTGGAGGAAATCCTATTGAGACAAGGGGGACTCCTGATAGCAGAGTGAGCAAATTTGCAGCTGAGAAAAGCTGAGTCATTTAGAGGAGAAAACAACTGACTGTTGAACCATTTTTACTAAAATGATGATAGAGTGAATGGATATCATAAGGGCATTATTGTATGTCTTTTTTTATAAGTACTGTTTAATGCCCGTTCTTACTACAGATGGCACAACAGGCAACAGACACTGATGGTACATGCAAGAAATTGTGTTTGGAAAAGGAACCTTGGGACGGAAATGTTCCAGGCCTAAGTTTAGAGCACCTCTCTGTAATTTGCCAATTATGAGAACTAAGGGAAGCCTAGAAAAAACCTTAGTCAGTGAGGACAGTCCTGTTGGATTTGAACTGTGGACCTCCCACATGCAAGCCTCACAAGTTACCTCGAAGTCATCTTGCTTAGTATCATATATCAAAATAGCATATTTTTCATATTACCATAGCATAATATTATATGTATTATAATGGGGCAATAGTACTCATGTTCATAAAATTATAAAACTTAAAATAAAAGCAATTGAATGAATTTATTGTAATTCTTTTGCAATTTTTATACAAAAATATATATATATATATATATATATATATATATATATATATATATATATATATATATATATATTGGTGTCATATATTTGGGGGACGTGTCCCTGATATCAAAACAGTAAAAAAAGTTCATATGAACGTGGGTCTGAAAATCATTTATTTCAGAGTTAAACACAAAATCAAAAGTTACAAAAATTGCTCTAGGTGGCTTCCTCTTGCTTCGATGCATGCAGTAAGCCTACGTTCCATGCTCTGGCGTACTCTTGAAAATTCCTGGTGTGTCTCGTATCTGGTCAAATCCAGTTTGGATACATCCTCTCAAAATGTCAAAATCAGGTACAGGAGTCGCATAAACCGAGGATTTCAAATGTCCCCAGATGAAGAAATCCATTGGATTCAAATCAGGCAATCGAGCAGGCCATGCAATGGGTCCCCCTCGACCAATCCATCTTTGCGGAAATTGATCATTCAAAAACTTACGAACTATCGTACTGAAATGAGCTGGAGCACCATCGTGTAAAAACCACATTCGTTGGATGATGTCCAGAGGCACCTTATCAGTTAAGTAATGCAATTCATTTCTGAGAAACTGGAGATAGCTTTGTCCATTTAGATGTGGAGGGAAGAAGTAGGGACCAATAAAGTGATCATGAATGATTCCACGCCAAACATTGAGAGAAAACCTCTTTTGATGGTTGTCCTGTCATACTTCATTAGGATTTTCAAATGCATAGTTATGAGTGTTATGAAAATTGAAGATGCTGTCGCGGGTAAAACCAGCCTCATCCATGAATAAGATACAGGCTAGGAAATTGATGAACACAGCACACTGCTGTAACATGCGTTTACAGAAACGTCTTCTTGGCTCAAAGTCTGTCTCATTTAATCCTTGCACACGTTGAAGGTGATATGGGTACAGAAGATTTTCATGCAGAATTCTCCAGATAGTCATGTGACTAATTCTTTCCCTTACAGCCATATGTCTTGTGCTTTGTGATGGGTCTGCATCCACAGCACGAAGAACTCATTCTTCAAGTTCAATGCCTCGTACCACTCTTGGTCTCCAAACATCCCTAGTACTCCTCTCAAATGCGCCATTCTCTCTCAAGCTTTGGTGAATTCATGCGAATGCTCATGCACACGGTAACAGCCTGTCAGGGCATCTTTCTGCATAAAGTTCACATGCTCGTGCTGCATTGCCGTCTGCACAGCTATATGTGTAGTGCATATCCATCTGTTCACTCATGGAATACATCTTCTTTGACCTATAACAAGGAAACGGTTGATTTTCACACCCATATACATATGAACCTTTTTTTACTGTTTTGATGTCGGGAACACGTCCCCCAAATATATGACACCAATAAAGATACATCCTGTATATATATTTTGTATCCCTACATTTTATGTACAATTTGTCTGGTGCTTGTCTTCTTATTGAGCCACTCAGATTGCTTAGGCTACCAGGCCTTATTGTTCACTGAGTGACCCTTCTTTCTTTGCGCCTCTTACTTTTATAGACCATTTTTCCTTTACCTTCCTTATAAATTCTCCCATCCCCTTGATTTTCTTTTCTTCTTTCCCTGTCAACATCTTCATAGCTACTATTTTCCCATTACTTTTCCCACACTGTTTCCCTCTCACTCCTTATCTCCTTACATTCTGTCATATAGTGTTCTGTACTTTTTCTTCCTTCACACAGCTTGCATATTCTTCTTCTGCTGCCTCTCATCCCTCTTAAATACATTGATCCCATTCTCATCCATGCTAAACTTTCCGTTTCTTGTCTGTTACAGCAATCAATGTACCTCTTTCATCCTCACCCCTTCTTTATCAATTTGTAAAAGCTTAATGATTTTTTATCTTCAAGGCTTCCCCATATCTCTTGTTCTATATCTTCCACTCCGTTTCTTAATACTTTCCAAAAAGTGTTTGTATTTCTTTCCTCTAGCCCTCATATATCCCACTTCCAATTAACTCCATTATTTTTTTTCGGTTTCTTTCCACGAGCTGTTTTTGCTTCTTAGAACCTTTTGCTGAGTCATGCATGTCTTTAAGGTTTCACCTTCCTCCATTGTCATACATCTAAACCAGAATTTTAAAATTATTTCTACTATTATACCTTGCCTCCTAGTTCTTTCTAGTTCTGCTAATGCAACCTCGCCTGGTGCTGCTCTTGGTAGTCCAATTGATTCTTTACAAAGCATTCTATACATTTGGTCAATATTCATACTTAATTCTCCCCCCGCCCCAATATTTCCACTGCATAGAGCATTTTTTATTCTACCAATGCCTCATACATTCTTTCCAACCATTTTGTTGACATCTCTAATTTATATTTTCATATTCTTATTCCTGTCATAGCTGCCTTCCCTTTAGCTAACATCTTCCTGCCATGTGCTCCCCATTCCCCTCTATTACTCAACCTTACTCCTAAGTAGTCATATTCTTTGACTGCCTCTAGTTCTTGGCCACCTAGAAACTATTTTTCTTCCTTCCTCAGTTTATTTCCTTTTTTAAAATCTATCACTTAGGATTTATTTATATTTACCTTAATTCCCCATTTTTCACAAAATTCTTGAATTTTATTTATTGCTTTTTGTAGCCTTATTATAGATATAGCACCTACCATAAAGTTGTCTGTGTATAGTAAACTTACTATCCCTTATTACTGGACAATGCCGATTTCTTATTTTTATTTTTCTAATATATCATCTATGAATAGGTTGAATAATATTGGACTCAGCTTATAACGCTATCTTAATCCTATTTTTTGTTGAATTGTCTCTTTCATGCTGCTTTTTTCAGCGCATATACCAAACTTTACATCTTTATATATTTTCTTAATTTCTCTTATAACTTGTTACTTACTCCCTTTTCCCTTAGTTTATATTCCAGAGCTTCTCTATTTATTTTATCAAAAGCTTTTTCAAAGTCAGCATAAAACATGTATACCCTTCGTCTTTTCCTACTCAAATATTTATTTATTATAGTCTTAATTATAAATATGTTATCTACAATGTGTCTTCCTTTCTTAAAATCTGCCTGGAATTCCGATATCTTTTTCAGTTTCTACCCATTCACTTAGTCTGTCTGCCAAAATTCCTGTATACACCTTCCCTAATATAAATAGTAGGCTTACTCCTCTATAGTTCTCAGGCCTATTCACTCCTCCCTTCCCTTTATAAATTGGTACCATCATACTTGTTTTCCAGCTTGCAGGTATGTCAGTTTTTAATTTTATTTTATTTAGTAACTGTGTCATTAATTCTAATCCTTTTTCGGTTTCAACATTTTTCTCCAAAATTCTCCTGGTACTCCATCTACTCCTACCGCTTTCCCTTTCTTTATATTTCTTAGTTGTAAATATACCTCCTGGGTTTATATTTCTCTGTCTAGTTTTTCATTTGTTATCACCTCTTGTCCAAACATTCTATGCTCTAACCTTATCTCTACCCCTTCGCCAATCAGGTTTTTTAAAATATTCTGCCCATTCAATTGGTGTGATTTCGTTTTTTTCCTGTCCTTTCCTGCTCACCCTTCTTACTATTTCCCATACATATTTACTATCTTTTTGATTGCCCCCTTTAGTTTATTTTCCATATTTTCTTGCCATTCTTTTTTCTTTGTCTAACAAGCATTTATATCCCCATTTGTGAATCACCAAATTTTGCCTGTCTTCTTCTTTTTTCTTATCCCCTCCATTTAATAAGTTCTTTGAAAATCTCGTTTTTTTTTTATTTTTGCACTCTTCATCATACCATCCCGTATTTGTTTATACCTTTCCATGTTTTATTTCCATATGTGTCCCTGCTTTTTTACTATTAGTTCCATTAACTCTAGCGCTTTCTCTGTTTTTCCTTCATATAGGTTCATCTTTATTCCATTATTCTATAATTTGGCTTACCTTTGAATTTAAATCTTTTGTGAATTTTTCATCTAGTTCCTGCTTCCATTTATAGGTCTTTAATCTCCTCATCTTTGTTACCCCTTATCTCTACTTCCTGTTCTACTACCTTTAGTTCCATTGTTAACGGGAAATGGCTGCTATTTACTATCTCGTTTCTGATTTTAAATTTCCTAATTTTCTCCTCTGATTCCTCACTACTTAACATGTAGTCTATTACACTTTGCCCATTTGCACTTGCAAATGTAAATTATTCTTCTTTGTCCTCTCCTGTTGTCCCATTACATATTAACTGATTGTTTATTTCACTGAATTCTAATAACTTTTTTCCTTATTTATTACAGTATTTCTGCTTTTCTTACTTCATTTTTTTATCCTTCCCCTATCATGGCACTTCCTAGTAATCTACAGTTTCCCCTCCCCCCATTCATGCAGTAAAGTCTCCCATTATAATAAATTTTATGTCTGGCCACTTATTTCTAATTTCTTCGTACCTACCGAAACTGAGGTTTGATCCAATGCATTTCTCTCCTTTCCCCAACTACCAACTCAGCTGTTCGCTCAGTTCCTTGACTTGAATGTGCTCTGGGCCATTGCTTCTGTTGACATTGTCACATTCTTTCTCGTTCATTCCTCCTATGCTCATACTCCATTCTTTGTCTTCCATGAATAATTTTAATCCTTTCAAAAGTGCCTTTTTTCCATCTGTTCTTGCTTGTTTCATCCTGGTTATTAGTTTCTTTTTAAGAATTTGTTCTTCTCTCGTGTAGTCTTACTGTATGAAAGGTCTTGTACCTCATAGGCTCCTGGCGTTCCTTAAAATGTATCTCTTTTTTCCCCATTGTCGTTATTTTTATAACAATGGGTCTAGGTTTTCTTCCTCTTTTTCCAATTCGGAACATGTCCTCTATCTCCCAACCAAACATTGTTATACTTAGCCCTTCTTTCATAATCTCATATACTATTTCTGCTAAGCTTCTGTTTTCTTTTGTTACTCCAAAAATTATGCTGTTCTTTCTTCTCTGTCCTACTTCGAATCTTTTCTGTGTATCTTCAATTTTCCATTATCTGCTGTTCCATCTCTTCTCTTTGCATCTTCATAACCTCCTCAAGTCGCCTTATATTTTTATCCATTTTTTCGCCTGATTCTCAGTGCCTTTAGAGATCCATTAGCTGGTCCATTTCTACCGCCCCTGGATTCATCTCCACTCCACCAATTACTAGCAGCATTAGGATTACTGCTGCCATCCATACTTGGAAAGCTATCATTATTTTTCCCATTTTCTTGATTTTTCTTCTCCTGAAGCAGCTTATCCACGCTCTGTATGCCTCCATGTCTATACCCATCATCACGTCAGCTCTCGCTCCATACAACTTTCTCCTACTGCTGTCAGCACCAGACTCCAAAAAAAAAAGGAAAGCAATTAGAACCATAACCAACTCACAAACGAAGGCACACTGCAGACCGTTGTTTATAAGTCAACAAATAATGACAGTTACTAATGTGTATACTTTTCAAGCTGTCAATTATGCGAAAGAAAATTTTCATAGTTTAACTCAAAGAAGTGATATTCACTCGTGCAATACTAGAAGTAGCATTTTTTTTTTTTTTCGATGTACCCAAGTGCAGATAGTTTAAAACAATGAATAACTTTCTCATAATGGTGCTAAAGATAGGGAATAAATTTTCATCGCACATTTATGAATTGAATAAGAGAGCTTTTAATAGGATTATCTCTGGTTATTTGACAAATAATCATTTTTATGATATTAATGAATTTGAAATAGTGGTATAGTTTTAAACAGTCCTACAATTTTAATTAGCAACATGTGTATATTGTACATACAATTATTATTGGCTGTGTCCATTACTCTAAAATGTGTTCTCTGACTGTATATAACAAATCAAACTATATAATAATTATCTAGTTCATGATAATTTAATGTGTGATTGGCAACCCTGAAACTAGGCCCAAAGAGAGTATTGGGTGACTGTAATTCATGCATATTTTGACAATACTTT
This sequence comes from Deroplatys truncata, assembly GCA_030765065.1. Taxonomy (NCBI): domain Eukaryota; kingdom Metazoa; phylum Arthropoda; class Insecta; order Mantodea; family Mantidae; genus Deroplatys; species Deroplatys truncata. Next base: position 217,393,908 of record CM060978.1, read on the forward strand.
GGAGCAATCATTACTACCATGCCTGTAATGTTACTGCTAGAATTGGAGCAATTCAAGTACGAATAAATCATGAATGATATAGAAAAATTTATTGCATGAGTTCTCATTCAAATAATTGCAAAAATTGAACTGAATTTAAATGAAATAGTCCTCACTAATGCACTTCTGCCAAGCTGAAGTGTGCTGAGCACTGACAGAGACACAGCCTTGGCCACTAGCAGTGACTGCTTGATTGGATAGTAGAGAAAAGGAGGGATATGGAAGATGTTTCTGAAGCACTGATGAACAATAACATTGTTTTATTGGAAAACAAAAGAATGAAATCATTAAGTTGCTTCATGTTAAATTTATTTACAACAAAGTTATAACTTCCAGAGGGGTTTGGTGACAGCAAATCAAAATTAATTAGGTGACCCTTGTTTCTTAGCAGCATGTGTATTTTTTCCAGTGTATCTAATTCAGCTGGCTCAGCCTTTAGGAGAGTTATTTTGGGTGTGATCTTGTGATTGGTAGACCAGAAATGATGGGCTTACAGCAGATTTGTCTTGTAGTTTTTGTTTCTCTCATGTGTTTTTTTAGTCTTGTGTTCAGGTCGTTTTTGTTTGCCGTATGTAAATTTGGCTGCAGTCAGAAGAGTCTATTATTTATTTAAAGGTGAGTCGGAATTGTTACACTAACATCACTTAAGTTTACTCACTTAACATGTTTCGGGAAACGGTTGTTCCCATCCTCAGAAGCTAATCCGACTGGCCCGTGTTGTTGGTGTTTCCGTTTTTTGGACTGGATACTGTGGTGGCATCTTGTGGTGGAGAAATGTACTTCCAGAGAGGATTTGGTGGCGGCAAATCAAAATTCATTAGATGTGTGTTGTGTTTTAGAATGGTGATCTTCTCCCATGCACCTAATTCGGCTGCAAATTTGGCTGGTTTGACTAATGTAATATTGGGTTTGATGTTGTGATTAGTGATCCAAAAATGGTGTGAAACTGCAGATTTGTCCATTTGTTTGTATTTGATACATCTCATGTGCTCCTTCAGCCTAGTTTCTAGGTTTCTTTTTGTCTTACCTATGTATACTTTATTGCAATCTGAACAATTGATTTTGTAGATTCCAGCTTTTTTGTCTTGTGGGATGGGGTCTTTTAACTTGTTACAAAGTAATTTCTCTATGTTAAATTTGTTCTGTGGAGCTAGGCTGATGTTGTGTTTCATGAAAATCTTCTTAAATTTGTGAAATGTTCCTGGGTGGTATGTGAATTTCTTGAACTTTAGCTCTTTATCTTGCTGGCTGAGATTTGTTGTGTTTCTGATGTGCATCTGTCGTTTGAATTTTGCAATTTTTTTGTCAATAGTTGTTTTGTTGTACCCATTATGTATTGCTGTGTCTTACTATATGCTGGTATTCTAACTGGTATTCTTGTTTATTTAAGGGGGTATATACCAGTCTATGTGTTAGGCTGTTTAGTACTGCATGTTTGTGTGTGGTTGGATTGAAACTCTTATTTTTTATGTAATTAGTAGAGTGTGTTGGCTTCCTGTACATGCCAAAGGTTAGGTTCTTTTGTTCTCTGATGATTTTTAGGTCTAAAAATGGTAGCATGCCTTCTTTTTCTATTATTTTTTCAGAGTTTATTATGTATGCACCAGATTTGTTGATGCTGGGATTGGGTGTTTGTATACTAAACTTATTTTGTGGAATTAAGGTTATATTGTACTTGTTGAAAATCCTGCTGAATTTGTGATGGGCTGTGGGATGTTGTGAATTTTCTTAATTGCTCAAGTTCTTTTTGATTGCACAATTTTGTGATGTTTGATATCTGCTTTTGTCTTTTGAATGCTGCTATCATTTTATCTATTTTTCTTTTTTTAACTTGGTAGATGCTATTGTACTAATACTCTTCCTTGTAGTGTTCTAATTTCATGGAACATTGGTTTAATACTGATAATGCTGATTTTGTAAACTCATCATGGAAGGATTGACTGCATGTTCTGTGGGCTTCTCTGCATTTTTTAAGTTATGTGGTTTGGTTTGTGTTCTCTGATGTAACATTTCTAGTTTTGAAGTTCTCATCTTTATACATAACTCTGGTAAGAAATACCACCAAGTTTTGCCAAATTGTGTGTTCAAGACAACCCATACAGGCAACTAATAAAAAGCAACAGTTTCAACCTCACATCACATAATCAGGTAGCTTTCAACAGCTTAACTTCCTGGCTAGTGAATTTGGAAGACTGCAAGGATTTTCACAGATGCAACTTAATTTTAGCTCTGCAAAATAAATTTAGTATGCAAAAATTACTATGCACAAATCTAGAGTACCAAGTTCTCAACATCAGCAAATCTGCTCTATATAAAATAATTTAATTGAATTTATTTGTACATTTCAATTAACATGGCTTTTTATACAAAATTTATTCCTATATACTTGGCTTAAACTATATACAAATTGTCTGGTTATACTTTATGTGGTACTTCAGCTTGCTTGGGCCCAAGCATTTTAGCTCTGCTCTCCAACCTTAACCTTTTATATTGTTTCCTCTCTCTATTTTCTTGTCATTCTTCTTTTCTTATATTCCTTCTTTCCTGGGCCATTTTTCTTCTGCTTTGCTTAAAAACTCTCCCATATATCTGATTCCCTTTTCCTCTTCCCCTGTTAAATGGCTACAATTTTATTAACCAATTTGTCCAATGTTTTGTCTCCATAGCATTAATTTTTCACATTCTATCAGATAATATGCTATGTTTTTCTTTCCACCGCACAATTCACAGATTCCTTTTTTACTGCTTCTTATCCCTCTTAAGAACAGACCCTGTTCTCATCTATGGAATCCTTCTTTTCCCTGCCTGTTATATGATCAACTCTTCTCCTCCCCAATTTATTTTTATTCTATAGAAAGTTAATGATTTCTTATTTTTTAAGCTTACTTGTCTTTCTATGTCTTTTATTCTGCTCCTTACTAATTTCTCAATGTCATTGTTGTTTCTTTCTTCTAGTTTCTATGTGTCTCTGATTCTTCCATAGTTTCCTATATCCCTGCCCACTACCTACTGCTGAAACTCTTTTGCAAATTGTTTGATTCTTTCCATAATTTTTTTTTTCCCTTCATTCTTTTTAGCTCTACTAAAGCTACCTCCCTTGGTGTTGATCTTGGTAAACATAATAATTTTTTACAGAAACAAAACGCACGACTAAAAGAACACAAGAGTTATAAAATACAAATGGACGGACAATTCCGCTGTAGCCCATCATTTCTGGTCAACCAATAAGAAAATCATACCCAACATAACACTCCTTAAGTCCGCCAGTTTCCCAATTGAATTTAAATACATGGGAAAAAATGCACATGCTATGAAATAAGGATCACCTAATGAATTTTGATCTTGCTGCCACCAAACCTTCTCTTGAAGCTCATAACGTTGCCAACAGATGTCATCACTTTGGACATTTCCACAACAAACTTTTCCACTGGAAACTAACTAGTCAGATACCTGCTGAGGATGGGTTCAAACAGTACCTGAAATATGTTAAAGGTATTTATATTAAGTGATGTTTAATGTTTCAAATTTCTGGCCCATTAGCCACATAAATTAGTAACACATCACTGTTTATAAGCTTCTGCTTAATTAGTATTTTCATAATTGTTGATTTTCAGACAATTCCACAAAAAATCTCTCGTGGAAGCCATGGTTCCTTACTATACATCATTAGTTTCCATTACCAAATGCATGGTCTCTAGAGATATTAAGTTTTGTTTCTCTTGAACTCATGTCCTACCTGTTTTGTTTGTTTGTTTGTTCGTTTGCTTTTTCCATTTTATTCCAGTGAAAGAGATTGTTATTTTCAGCCCAGGAATAGACTGGAATGCAAATTAAAATGATTAGTGCTCCTGAGCTTTATCTGTTGGTTGATTCCCTTCTTCAAAGCTTATGAGATTGGAAATGCTGTTGCCAGGACATCTTTCTATAAAGATACCAAAAATTAACAATTAATATCATTCACAGCTTCTATGATTTGCTAGTAAAATGGATAAGCAGCAATATATTGCATGATTGAACTTTATAAAAGCAAAAAGTGTTTTCTGCCATACTAAAATAAAATGCTATCTGCTCTGTAATAAGCAGCATATTCACAGTGCACGGAGCACTGTAAAATTTCTCTTTCTTTTTCTTTTTTACCCCTTCATTCTTTCCTTTTGTTCTTTTTCTCTCCTTCAGCATAGTCTCCTTGTAAATGAATACCTTTAGTCCAATGACTTTCCAACTTTTTTATAACCTCAGTAAAGTAAGATTTGTTTAACTGTACAAAATAAGCATTTGTTGCAGCTTCAACCTCACCTTTGATGTAAATGTTTGTCCACCCAGCCATTTCTGTAAGTTTGGGAACCAAGTCCAGTGAATATGGCTGATGTGAAGATGCATTATAGTGACGAAAGAGAATTTTTTTTTTTTGCAAGGTGCAGATGTTTAGCCTGAATAGCATCTTCAGTTGTTCCAGTAGTGAAGCGTAATACTCTCTAGTGATCTTCTGCCCTTCTGAGGTATTCTACAAGCACCTCACCATCAGAATAACAAAAAACCAAGCCAACAACTTTTCCTGCAGATAAAACATTTTTTGTTTTGGAGACAATTCACCTGTGCCACCCACTGTTTGGATGTTCCTTTATCTCTGACATGTAGTGATGAATCCGAGTTTCATCTACTGTAATGAAATGTTGAAGAAACTTACTGGAATTGGGTTTATACAAGTCTAAACACTCTTGAGAAATGCTCATTCAAATACAGCTTACATCGAGTAGAAACCTTCCTCATACCGAAAGCATCATGTAAAACGTAGTGAACATGGTCTATTAAGGTCAGCCAACTTGTGTGTGAACATTGTGGACTTTTGTCACAATCTCGTTGATCGTACCAGTTTTGAGACATCGTGAGCACTCGTCACCTTGAATGGATGTACAATCATGCTTCAATTAAGCAGCCCACTTTTTGACCTCAAAAATGAAGGGGAAGAATCCTTTAATGTTGAATCTCTTCTTTTGTATTTCTTTTGGGATAAACCCTTCAAAATAAAGTACTTAATTTCAGTTTTATCCTTTTGTAGAAAATTTGTTTGTTTACATGATTGTCAAAAGCACAGACTTGTGCATCTGAAACTGTACAGTGCACCATCAAAAGAAGGATACTTAACATATATAGTAATTTGGCCATATTCACATCATCTCTGAGTGGGGCTGAGAACTTTTAGAATGGTCCCATATGTAAGGCTGCATAAGTGGTCTGCATTTGAACTATAAAAATGTTTTTCTTAGCTGTTGTTAAACATTCAGGTTAATGCATTAATAAATTATGAAAAATTACTCTTGAGATCAGGCTTACAGAACAGCATTTCTCTTTTTCATTTTTAGATACTAGATGTTGTTCGCAAAAATTATGACAGTCTAACTCTGAAGCTCCAGGACAGTCTGGATCAGTATGAGCGGTATGCAGAAAAGCCAAGACATGCAGCATTCTTCACTGCAATGGTATGATTTCAAATTAAATATTTCTTCTAGCACAACTTTGAATATTGATATTGCTAATTGTAATTAACTGTTTTTCTTTGATAATATTGTTCCACAGTGTGCCCCAAGTCTGTAAACGTGCTTGCCTGAGTGTTTCAGTTATTCAATAAACAGTTCATTTATATTTTTTTAGATAGATAGATAGATAACTTTATTTGTACATTTTTTATACACAATTCTTTTTACAATATTCCGCTTATAAACTAACTTAACTTATGTACAAATTTCCTTGCCAGCTATGCTGCTCTTTTTGCCTGGCACCCTGGCCTTCTGGCTCATCTGAGCATCGCTTGCTATCCTTAATCCCTATTGCCCATCCTCTCCCTCCTACATTTGCCTTTCTACCTTTCTTATCTCTCTTACTTTTCTAATCTATTTCTCTTTTACTTTCTCTTAGAACGCGCCCATATTCTTATTTTGCTTTTCTTCTTTTCTTGTTAACATTTTAATTGCTACTATTTTTCCATCCATTTTTTCCCATTTTTCTTCCCATACTTCTTGTCTCCATTCTGCTATTCTTTGCATTCTGTCATATAATGCTCTGTGCTTTCATTACCTCTGCATAATTCACAAATTCCATTTTTTTTGCCTCTTAGCCCTCTCAAATACATTGATCCTGTTCTCATCCATGTCAATGCTTCTTTTTCATAATCCACACACCCTTCTCTTCCCCATTTCCTTTTTACTAATCTATAGAACCCTAGTGATTTTTTATTTTCTAAGCTTCCCCCAAATCTCTTGTCTTTCTATGTCCTCCACTCTGTTTCTTACTGTTATCCAAAAGCCATTGCTATTTCTTTCTCCTGCTCTCCAAATATCTCCCATTCCTATCTTCTCCATAATTTTTTCTACCCCTGTCCATCAGCTATTTTTATTTTTCGTACTCTTTTGTTGTTCCATACATATCTTTAAAATTTCCCCTTCATCTTTTCTCAGGCATCTAAACCAAAATTTTAATATCCTTTGCAGTATCACTCCCTTTCTTCTTGTTCTTCCTAATTCCACTCATGCTACTTCCCCTGTGCTGATCTTGGTAACCCCAATAGCTCTTTACAGAATGTTCTATAGCACTGGTCTATTTTTCTGCTTAATTCAGATCCCCCCAAATTTCTACTGCATATAGCATTTTTCCTTCTACCAATGCTTCATACATTCTTTCTATCCATTTAGTTGGCATTTCTAATTTGTATTTGCACATCTTTACTCCTGTCATTGCTGCCTTTCCTTTAGCCATAACCTTCCTGCTATGCGCCCCCCATTCACCATTACTGCTCATCCTCACCCCCAAATAATCCAACTCTTTGACAACTTCTAACTTTAAACCCCCCATCTGCCCATCCTCTTTTTTTAGTTTATTTCCTCTTTTAAATACCATAACTTTTGATTAGTTCATTTCTATCAGAATTGTCACTGTGCAAATGTTGGAATATAGGTATGCTCTGTTATCTCTCTGTGTGACACATTAAAGGAGGACTGAACTAAACGTCTACATGTCTATTTTATTTAATATTCTACAAGATCCTGGGTTGTGCATAATGGTGTTAAAAACCGGAACAATGTGCAAACTGTTCAGGATCTGCAGGGTATTTTCCACACCGACAGCTCACTGTGGTGACATCATGTGGCTAGCCCTCATTCTTGAAGCAAATATCTCCTCCCGGAGCAGCTGACCAGTCATAGCATTAAGATTCAACGGAAATGTGTAGGTCACTGTAGTGCTGTGAATATTTCCAAGCAAGATGCCATACATCAAATTCATGGTGTATATGCAGAAATTACTTTTTCATCAAAACTATAATACCCCTGTGTCTGCCTATAAGGAACAATTTTGTAGACAGGTTTAAATTCATAAAAGTCAATATATTTTCTCAAGCAACTTTCTCACTATCATCACATGCAGTTCCTCTCTGTACAGTTATGAAGTCTAAAATTGTATTTGTTGCCAAATGCATTATAGAATATGTCACATATTTAGCAGAAAATCCTGGGGAGTCATACTGTCCTCCCCATATAACATAAATTTGAATCATTCATGGTAATTACAAAATTACTTTCTTTTTCTTTTAATCAGACTTTGTGTACAGAAGGGGAAACAAATTTTTTAATAAGTCTATAAAAATATGATTCAGAAAAAAATAGTATTTTTATTGCTTTTGAGAATGTCAAGAAACAGTTAAATGTCATTCCGCAAAGATATATGTACCTGAAGCTAAGCATACACTACTTTTCAGACTTCCACTTTTGCCTCCAGAGCACCACTCATAAGTGTGCCCATTCACATAATAGTTATAATTCGCATTTAAGCCCCCCATGTGTTTGATTTTCTTTAACTGAACAGGCGCACCACGTGTGTGGCAAATGCTGAATAGCACAAGAGAGCATTTACACATACAAACAGAAAAGAATATTTTCTGGACATACTTGCATCTTCTTCTCCACCTTCACTGTATTCCCTCAAATATTCATTTGGTTTATAATCTTCATCGTTTACAGCTGAAGATTTGCCTTCCTCATCAGTCAAACTTTGTTTCACATTAGCACTGTTAATAACACAAAAAGTTTCATTTTCCAACTTGCACTGTATTTCAGCATCATGTTCAACTCCACATGTAAAGACTCAGAAACTAGTGAAGCTTCATTTTGTTGTTGAGAATTTCTTACTGAATTATCTACTAGCTGTAGCACTTGCTTTCTTTTAAGATTTGGGTTTATTTATTTGAGAGGTTTATCTTCTAGTCCTAAAAATTTCGAAGATACCACATTATCTTTCAGTCTGGGCCTTTTGAATTTCTTGTTCTTCTTCATTCTTATTACTTTCTCTACTACGTATAGTAAGTAGGGGAAGTATTGCATTCCACCCAAAAATTCGATACCGAGATTTCACCGGAAATACATGTTTTGAGAATCACTGAATCCAAAAAAAGCATTTTTGGAAACATGTCCGTGTGTGTGTCTGTGTGTGTGTCTGTGTGTGTGTGTGTGTCTGTGTGTGTGTCTGTGTGTCTGTGAACAGCATAACTCAAAAACGAACAGTCGGATAAACACCAAACTTGGTATTTAGGTTCAGTATCTTCCAGAGATGCGACACGAAGGTTTTCAAGAAAATCCCCCCACCCCAGACTACCCTTTACATGGAACATTTTTCGAAAATTTTAATTTTCTCAAAAACGGCTCTAACGATTTTGATTAAAATATCATATGTTTAAGATATTGTCATGACAAATAAAATGTATATCTCGAATTTTCTGGGAATGTCTCCAAAAATATTCTTCATTGTGAACGACTTTTGCATAACTGGTAAACCATAAGAGATAGACAAAATTTTACTACACAAAAAATGTAGATCGCGTTAAAATACACAACTTATGTCATATACGTTTCTTTTGTTGAGTGAACCGTTTTCGAGATATTGCTTGTTATTTCCTTAAATTTTCCAATACTTATACTTTTTCTCAAATTCGTTATTCATTTTTTTATGTCCTGAACATGCAAAGAGAATGGAATTCGCCACATAGCAACCAGCGTTAAAATATTTGACTATCGCTTAAAAGCTACCATATTCCCCTTGCATCTACAAGAAAATTACCAATAAGATTGACATCTCGATATCTCGATTAACATGAAGCTTATGGAGAATAGGCGTTTGTAAAATTAGATTGTACAAGAGTAGAGAAAGTCATGTGAGTGTAACACATCAGATTTTTTTTATAGCATCCCACTCATTAAAATTACTTTCTTTGAAATGAATTCCACATACTCTAGCATATTTGGTTTGTGTTTCAGAGCAGCAACCCATTTGTTATACACATGTCAATTCTTATCTTTATTAGGGAATGGGTAATACCAACATTTTTGTTTACACCGTTATTACTTGCACAATCAAGACTGCATGCAGGCTTCTTAACCTAACACCTCACAGAACAGTAGAAAAGACAAACTTCCTATAATCATAATGCAACAACAGGAGTTAAATGCAACGCAAGGCTTAGTAATGTAACTGACATTCAGTAACATGGCACAATCCTAGCCTCATGACGCCACCGCAATGTGAGCATTAAACATAAAAGTGCTTTAAGAATGAAAATGAGAGGTCACAGAATGATGCGGTTTTCAACAATATGCTCAGAATAGTTTATATTTTATTGTTAGAGTTGTTTAAAATTTTAATTCAGTCCTCCACAATGTATAGCACTTACATGTACTGTAAAATAAGCAAAGTGATTGATAAGCAATTTTTGCCCATTCTGTTGTATGTCCTATAATACTTTTGTATTGTAATCATAAGGCTGTAAAGTAAACTTTATTTTAAAGAGTCCATAATTATGTATTCAGAAATAGAATTGGCAAAAATGACATATCTGCAACACAAATTATAACTCTGGATCACAGTTTACTTCATGTATATTTGGTGTTAACACTATGTATGCAGAAGACATATCTTTTAATTTATGATATTTGTATTGAGAAAATAATAAAAATAAGCTATCAACTTTAATAAACATCTATAGAGAGAAGCGCTCAGTTTTATAAGTACATAAAAAACAGTAAACTTCAATGGACTTAGTAAATTTCTGGAGTGATAAAATGCAGTAATAATGCAATGCAGCCTAGTAAAAATGCAGTGAATATGAAAATGCATTAGAAAATCCATATTCCAGTGTGTTATCACAATATGAATTTAAATCTTTAAAGAGAAATTTACCCATAAAGAACATTAACTGTTTAGCAGAAAGCAACACAAATTCATATATAAACGTACAGTGTCTGCTTTTTACCACTCTTTACAATTTATTTAATGCCAAAACATGTTCCATGCACCTTCCACACATCATCAGCTGCACATTAACTGACAGTGTTCCTGTCCACCGGACTGTGTGTAACCTCTGGCACTAGAAGTGTTAAACCTCAAAATCAACTGGTTGTCCTCTCTTCTATCAAAATGCATTAGCTTATGTTGGAATTTATGGATGTAAATTTTTTCCTACATTAATTCTGTTACTGGGAGTGGACCACCAGCTGAATTCTAGGTCCACTTCTACTGCTAGAGGTCCCAAAGATCACAGAGACCAGGGGTTCTCAACCTTTACCAATGACATACCATTATATTCAACACAGAATATTATGCACGTACCAGTAAGCAAATTTTATGAGGGAAATGCATGATTTTTTGGTACAAGGGTCAAATTAAGTGTGTTTACATTTATAACAATACTAGTGATTTATTTAGTTACTTCTTGTATGTACTATTTTGAATTATATATGTGTATGTATACTGTAGAAATAACTGTACAGTCTGAAATAAGATCTGAATCTCACCTAATCAGTCATTCAGCATCTTGAAGAGATGCACGCTTCCAAAACATCGATGTATCAACATCACCTCACCTGGCTTGAAGCCCGAGAACGTCTAGAGTTGTGCATTCTGTTCCTATTCAATGGATTGCTATGTGAAATATCTTTAAAATTAATTTTGTCAAGGTTAGAACATAGTGGATGAAAACAAACAAATCTGACAAACATATATTCCTGATACTGGTACTCCAGTACTCAGATTTACAATCCGTAAAAGTTTTTAATTTTACAAGCTTACCTAATTTCTGACTCACACATTTGTTTTGGTGTAAAGGTTGTGCTTGTATAGCTAAACAGAGTGCTTTAACGTTTGATTTCATTTGACTTAATTTTAGTCTTAAATTGGGATCTATATTGAAAGTATTTCTGTTTTTGTTTTCTATATAAATTAAGCAAAAAAATCTGCATTAATGAAGATAAGTAGTTACAAATACCAACAAAATTTTACAGCTGAGATAATTGGATACTTGTTTTTTCTGGCCAACCAGAAATCTGTTGAATTCCTCCTCTTGATCATTTGCTTGAGGCTTTTCTCACATGATAGCTTGATCAGTTTGTCTTTCTCAGAAGAATTTAAGGTTTCTGTTAGGGTGTCAGCAATAGAAAACATGTCTCTAAACCAAAATTCTGAATTCAAGTTTTCTGAAATGAGATTCCCAAGGTGCTCCTAATATTTACAGCTAGTTCACAATGAAAAGGAATTTGATTTTTACTTAAGAAAGCATCCAACAATGGAAAGGAAGTTACGTTTCCAGTATTGATTTCTGTTATCATGAAGTATAGCTTCTTTTTAAGAGCTGCAATTTTATCATGTACCAAGAATATGGAAGTAAACACACCCTGTAAACTCTTGTTAGGTGGTTGAGGTGGCAAAATACATCTGCCAGTTAAGGCACCCAAGCAAGTCACAGCTCATCAGTAAAGTAATTGAAGTTTTGGAAACAGTCAGAAACATTTACACTTCTGAACAAGTTCAGACAAATGAATCAATACATTTCCCATTGATAACCACTCAACTTCAGTGTGAAGTAAAAGGGAATCATGTTCAATACCCATTTCATTATGCAGAATGGAAAATAGTCACTGATTCATAGCTCTGGACTAAACGAAGATGGCAACTTTCACACTTTTATTTAAAGCTGTCTTTGGAGCAACAGGCATCGTTCTTGTGGCTATAGCCCTGCGATGAACGCTACAATGTACAAATTTTGCTTCTGGGCTACTTCTTTAATCTTTGTAACAATGCCATTGTCTTTCCCTGTCATTGCTCGTGCTCCATCAGAAGAAACACCAACACATTTTTTTTTCCATTCTATGCATTAATTTCAAAAATTGGTGAGCATGTTCATATGATTTAAAATAAAGAGAGTTGAAGGTTATTACACTACATCACTAAAATGTTCTTACTTGAACGCGTTTCGGGAGACGGTTTGCTCCCATCATCAGCATGTTTTCAAGTGATTTTGCCGGTCACTGTCCAGGGAATGTGTGTGGCTAGTGGTGTTCTCTGGTGCTGGGCTGATGAACCTCCAAAGGCTGTTGGATGGCTCAGTTCGAAATTCATTAGGTGATTCCTGTGTTTGACAATATGTATTTTTTCCCAGATGTCCAATTCATTGCTGCTGTTGATCGGTTTTAAGAGTGATATCATGGTTTGAAGACCAGAAATGATGTGCTACTGCTGATTTATCTGGCTGCTTTTGGTAAATGCATCTCATATGCTCTTTAAGTCTTATTTCAAGATTTCTTTTGGTTCTTCCTATGTATACCAGGTTACAGTCATTACAAACAATTTGATATATACCATAAAGAGAGTTGAAGGTTGTTACACTACATCACTAAAATGTTCTAACTTGAATGCAATTCGGGAGATGGTTTGCTCCCATCGTCAGCTTGTTGAGGACATGCTGACATTGGGAGCAAACCGTCTCCCGAAACGCGTTCAAGTTAGAATATTTTAGTGATGTAGTGTAACAACCTTCAACTCTCTTTATTTTAAATTATGACACATCACTGTTACTAGCTTCTAAATCTTCAAAATTAGTCAAAATGTTCATATGAGGTTGTTTGAGCAGGCATTGATTCACAAAACAAGAACTCTTCCTTCACAATTTCCCCATATAAGTCTTACGTAAGTAAGAAGATAGGCCACATTCATGTTAGTAGTTTCTTCTAATTATATGGAGAAAAAAAAGTCATGTGTTGCATTCACATGATTTTCTCTGCTCACCTCTTGTTAATTAAGATAAGCTTTAATTTCGGATTTACAGATTTCATTGTAGGTATAAGGAGTATACAGTAGCTAACGCAGTAAATCAAGAGTTTTGGGAGGCATCTGACGGCTTTGAAACTTAAGCTGTTTGCATGACCATAAGGAAAAATGAATACCTAGTGATCTTTCACTTGAGAAGAGTATTAGTATTTGAAAATTCAAACCAATAACTTAGAATATTTTGGAAATGGTTAATGCCACAAAACATTTTAACATAAATCGTGTGCTTTAATCAGATCTACATTTTATGTAGCAACATTTTGTCTTATTCTTACGGTTTACCAATTATGCAAAATTCATTTGGAATAAAAAGGAGTCACAGATTACTACTAGAAAATTCAAGATATTATATGTTTTATTTGACATGCAAGTATTTTAAACATATGGTGTTTTAATCAAAATCATTAGAGCCATTTTTGAGAAAACCAAAAATAATGAAACATTTTCCATGCAAAGGGTAGTTTGGGGTGGAGGAATTTTCTTAGAAATTTTTGTGTCACATCATTAGAAAATGCTACACATAAATACCAAGTTTGCACTTGACCAACATTTTGTTTTTGAGTTATGCTGTTCAAGGACACATGTGCACACACCAAAGATTGCAGCTCTTGTCACAGGACTTGGGGTTTCTAAGATTGTACACAGGTTCAACATTATGGACAGCTCCCTGTGGTGCAGCAAACAAACAGTTGATAATGTTACTTTGGAGTGTAAAGTACTAGATAGGAAGTGAAATGAATTTCATTGGTCTCTTCCAAAAAATGCATTAATAATAAAATCACATAAAAGTTATTTCCAACAATTTGTAACTTCAATAAACCTTGATCTTTTGTAAAGTAAATAATAAATATTTTTACGCAAAATAGTGTTTATGTTATACATGATTATAACTGTACTTGTCATATTAAAATTATACTGGTAGTTCCAATAATTCAACAAGACATTTGTACATGGCTTCCAAACAGTATTTTGACTTATTAATATCAGAAAAAAACTATCTACATCTGTATAAATATGTAGTCATTAGAATACCATAAGGAAATCTCGTAAGAAATCATTGTGAACTTAATGTATATGCAATATCAGGCATGCACTATTGCTTTAAATGTAATGGAGCATACTGTATTTAAATAAATAAACATGCATGCACACACACACACGTTTTTCTAAAAATTCTTTCTGTTCAGATTCAGGGAACCTCAAAATATGTGTTTCAGTGAAATCTCTGTATAAAAGTTTTGGGTGAAATGCAATACTTTCTCTACTTCTACAGGTAAGTAGTAGAGAAAGTAAACATTGATTAGTGCAAAGATTTTTTATTAACTGTCGTCACTTAACATTTGCAGGCAAATCAAACTCTTTGGGATATGATGTCACATTAGGTAATGGAATCACGTCAAGTTGTTTTGTTCCCTTTTCCCCGACATTATTTTAACCGTATTTATAGCTGCTGGTAATATTAATGACACTCCAATTGTGTAAGGTTTTCATGCCTTAGCTACTCTTAAACTGACCAAATGCCCCCAGAGGCTTCAAGTTAGATCCTGCAAATAGGTTATTTGTTTCTTCGTTGATAACTCTGATACTTTTCTCTGAATATATTCAAATGGTTTGCATTTTAAATTACCATACTTGATGTCAAAATGAGTTTCCAAAGGAAGGTTTCATCCAATGATATGAAACTGTTTCATGATAAATCACACATTGTGGTATTGAAATAGTTTCCTCTCCATCTTTACTATATGTGAAACCATGTGATAAATAGCTTATATTGTACTTAGGTGTTGTTTGTGTAAGGGACTTTTTGTTGCTTTCTTGTACAATGATGTCCTCTGTTGGATGCTTAGCATTAGAAGTAGTGGCTTCTAGCAGACTGGAATTACTTACCCCACTTACACTCATTTCTCCCTTTGAGCTTTTCAAGTAGAGTCCTTGAATTAACCTTTTATCCATGTTCTGGTTTACTTCTTCTGAATCTGATACAAACTACATATAAATCTGATAATTTAACAAATAAAATTACATTCAGTAACAATAATGTAACTCCACTACTTTCATAGCTGTAAATGTATCTCGCAGCTAATAAACAACAAATGTTTTCCAAGTTTTTTATGATGGTGTAAAATCTTTTGTTTCCTTTTAGTTGTAGTAGAACTGTCAAACATTTGTTGCTTGTAAAATAAGTGTTAATTTATCTTATTTGCTAAAATGTTTATGTACCACACTGCAGTAGATCACATACATCAATGTACACATTCCATAGGTTGTAAACAACACATACACTACATGATCAAAAGTATCCGGACACCTGGCTGAAAATGACGTACAAGTTCGTGGCGCCCTCCATCGGTAATGCTGGAAGTCAATATGGTGTTGGCCCACCCTTAGCTTTGATGACAGCATTCACTCTCGCAGGCATACTTTCAATCAGGTGCTGGAAGGTTTCTTGGGGAATGGCAGCCCATTCTTCACTAAGTGCAGAACTGAGGAGAGGTGTCGATGTAGGTCGGTGAGGCCTAGCACGAAGTCGGCTTTCCAAAACATCCTAAAGGTGTTCTATAGGATTCAAGTCAGGACTCTGTGCAAGCCAGTCCATTACAGGGATGCTATTGTCGTGTAACCACTCCACCACAGCCCGTGCAGTATGGACAGGTGCTCGATCGTGTTGAAAGATGCAATCGCCATCCCCGAATTGCTCTTCAACAGTGGGAAGCAAGAAGGTGCTTAAAATATCAATGTAGGTCTGCGCTGTGATGCTGCCACGCAAAACAACAAGGGGTGCAAGCCCCCTCCAGGAAAAACACGACCACACCATAACACCACCACCTCCGAATTTCGCTGTTGGCACCACACACGCTGGCAGATGACGTTCACCGGGCATTCGCCATACCCACACCCTGCCATCAGATCGCCACATTGTGTCCGTGATTCGTCACTCCACACAACGTTTTGCCACTGTTCAATTGTGTAATGTTGACGCTCCTTACACCAAGCGAGGCGTCGTTTGGCATTTTCCTGCGTGATGTGTGGCTTATGAACAGCCGCTCGACCATGGAATCCAAGGTTTCTCACCTCACGTGTAACTGTCATAGTACTTGGAGTGGATCCTGATGCAGTTTGGAATTCCTGTGTGATGGTCTGGATAGATGTCTGCCTATTACTCTTTACAACCCTCTTCAGTCGGCGGTCTCTGTCAGTCAACAGACGAGGTCGGCCTGTACGCTTTTGTGCTGTACATGTCCCTTCACGTTTCCACTTCACTATCACATCAGTAACAGTGGACCTAAGAATGTTTAGGAGTGTGGAAATCTTGCGTATAGTCTTCTGACACAAGTGACACCCAATCACCTGACCACGTTCGAAGTCCGTGAGTTCCACAGAACATCCCATTCTGCTGTTTCACGATGTCTAATGGTTACTGAGGTCACGGATAATGAGTACCAGGCAGTAGATGGCAGCACAATGCACCTAAGATAAAAAACGTATGTTTGTGAGGTGTCCGGATACTTTTGATCACATAGTGTAGTTCAGTGGGCGTGCAGCAGGTTATATGTGGAAGCCATATGAAACATGTTCTGCTATTAAAATAAATTCTTAACTGAAGCCTTAAGGGTTAAAATGTTGACTCATGTGTTTTAATACATTTAATTGCAGCTTTGCTGTTGTCCTCTGATTGTTTTAATTTCTGTGGTGATTTTAACACACTTTGTCATAATTATCTACCAAAGATTCAGGATTTATCCAGAACTAATTAAAATTAGAATTTGGATTTAAAATTTGTTTTATCCTCATATGAATGTATTACAGAAGGAAAATAGAATGAAAAAGAAAATGCTATACTTTTTATACATTCATTGCCAAAATAACAATAAATGCTGCATATATTTTCAGTCTGTTACAGAGGAGATATGTAACAAAACAATAACTTGACACAATAGACTGAAATAGTGTGTGCCAATTTATATAAAATAAATTAATTCTTGGTGCAGCCATGGTGGTGGTTTTCCCAATAAGAAATGATATTCTGTGATGGAGCAGAAAGGCTTATACTCTCACACGACTAGATCCTTTTGTTAAATCTGCCAACATTTATTGTTTCATGTGGACATTGGACGAAGGTGAATAGCTAAACTTGGTTGCGATTTTTCCTTGGAATAAAAAAATCTAATCACTGATCAGAATACTAATATTTTACATTACCTCCAGGAGTGTAGTCCATTAAACTGCTTAACCAAGCAGAACAGACACACGTTTGGTCTCGTTACCACAATTATTTGCGATGACAGACCTTATGGGTCTAAAACTCTTAAGAGTTTTAATGGGCGTGCTTAATGATAAACACATAAATTTAAAGGAAAATAGCATATTACATGACACCAAATTGCAAAATTAAAGCGTCTGATAGGATAAGATGATTTCATTTCCCAAGGAACAAGAAGAGAGGGGAATTCACCTTCCTGCTGAGAAGTATTATGCAATAAATAAAAATCTTTCATGCTGTCAAGCATATTTTAAATACTTTTATTCTGAAACTACTGCCAAGATATTTGTATACAGTGAAAATGTAAATGTCTACATAGGTAAATCCAGAGAGGGACTGTTGCCCTCCCTCTAATTACAGAAAAAAATATGACATTTCTTATACTTATGGTGTTGCTTTGCTTTGGTAAAATCTAAACAAACACTTTGATTTCTATGCTATGTGCTTAAACCAGAAAGTCAGTAAGTGAAGTTATCTTGGTGGTGGACTATATTGCAAAAGATGTTCCACTAAAGAAAAAATCTGATGTGTTACACTCACATGACTTTCTCTACTCTTGTACAAACTATTTATACAAACGCTTATTCTCCATCTACTTCATGTTAATCGAGATAAACATTTGCAGAGTCTATATTATTGCTAATTTTCTTGCAGATGTAAGGGGAAAATATCTTTACAAGGACAATTTGGAAATACAGTAGCCTTTAAGCACATACATATCTCTTAATAGCTGGTTGCTAGGTGCAGCACCATTCCCTTTGCCACAGATTAATACTCTTTGCATATCCAAGACAAAAAAATGAATAACGAATTCCCATTTGAGAAAATAAGTATTGAAAGATTTAAGGGAATAACAAGTAATATCTCGAAAATGGTTCACTGAACAGAAAAAATGTATATGACATAAATTGTGTATTTTAACGCGATCTACATTTTTTGTGTAGTAAAATTTTGTCTATCTCTTATGGTTTACCAGTTATGCAGTTTTGGGGACATTCCCAGGAAACTCAAGATATGCATTTTATTTGTCATAAAAATATCTTAAACATACGATATTTTAATCAAAATCGTTAGAGCCATTTTTGAGAAAATTAAAATTTTCGAAAAATCTTCCATGTAAAGGGTAGTCTGGGGTGGGGGGATTTTCTTGAAAACCTTCGTGTTGCATCCTTGGAAGATACTGAACCTAAATACCAAGTTTGGTGTTTATCCGACTGTTCGTTTCTGAGTTATGCTGTTCACAGACAGTGAAGGTGTATTCTTTATATAATGTTTATTTATTTAACATTATTGTAGCCCCACGTTGTGGTAGCCAATTTGTGACGGTATTTCTTATAAAGTTTGTGTATAACCCACGTTGTTTGTGTATGTATGTTTACTTAATGTGAAGCCATCTTGTGACGTCATTCATTTGTTCGGTTTGTAGCTCCATCTGGTGTTAGCAATTTGCGGCAGTATTAGTTTTTGTTTGAAAGAATTTTAATTTTTTTTATTTAATTCTGTTTCACTGTCCTCCGGCTAGCTATTATTTCTCGGTCGAACATATCTCTTGATCAGGGTTGTGTAAACGGAAAGGAATCTTTTATCCAAAAAGAACACTAATGAAGAAATTTTGTTTTACACATTTATTGTCGAACACGTTAACTATCACATTTATACATTGATCTTAACACTCGCCAAACTGAAACTGTTATAATAACTTCTTACTGATAATTCTTTTAATCCACGTACTTCAATCTTTTGTATAATTAACTTTACCATACTTTAGATCTTTCATAATTCTGCTGCGCGTAACTTGTGAATCTATTATCCGACGTTTGCCGTACAAATACTTTCGACGAACTGACTGACTGAAGACGACGTGTAGTGTACACAGATTTTTGATGAACTGACTGACTGAAGACGACGTGTAGTGTACACAGATTTTTGATGAACTGACCGACTGAAGACGACGTGTAGTGTACAAAGATTTTTGATGAACTGAGCGACTGAAGACGACGTGTAGTGTACACAGATTTTTGATGAACTGAGCGACTGAAGACGACGTGTAGTGTACACAGATTTTTGATGAACTGAGCGACTGAAGACGACGTGTAGTGTACACAGATTTTTGATGAACTGAGCGACTGAAGACGACGTGTAGTGTACACAGATTTTTGATGAACTGAGCGACTGAAGACGACGTGTAGTGTACACAGATTTTTGATGAACTGACCGACTGAAGACGACGTGTAGTGTACACAGATTTTTGATGAACTGACCGACTGAAGACGACGTGTAGTGTACACAGATTTTTGATGAACTGACCGACTGAAGACGACGTGTAGTGTACACAGATTTTTGATGAACTGACCGACTGAAGACGACGTGTAGTGTACACAGATTTTTGATGAACTGACTGACTGAAGACGACGTGTAGTGTGCACAGATTTTTGATGAATTGACTGACTGAAGACGACGTGTAGTGTACACAGATTTTTGATGAATTGACTGACTGAAGACGACGTGTAGTGTACACAGATTTTTGATGAACTGACTGACTGAAGACGACGTGTAGTGTACACAGATTTTTGATGAATTGACCGACTGAAGACGACGTGTAGTGTACACAGATTTTTGATGAATTGACTGACTGAAGACGACGTGTAGTGTACACAGATTTTTGATGAACTGACTGACTGAAGACGACGTGTAGTGTACACAGATTTTTGATGAACTGACTGACTGAAGACGACGTGTAGTGTACACAGATTTTTGATGAATTGACTGACTGAAGACGACGTGTAGTGTACACAGATTTTTGATGAACTGACTGACTGAAGACGATGTGTAGTGTACACAGATTTTTGATGAATTGACTGACTGAAGACGACGTGTAGTGTACACAGATTTTTGATGAACTGACTGACTGAAGACGACGTGTAGTGTACACAGATTTTTGATGAACTGACCGACTGAAGACGACGTGTAGTGTACACAGATTTTTGATGAACTGGGCGACTGAAGGACTTTACCTCTAACCTACTGCTTTTATACCCATACACACCGATATGCCTAAAGATTATAACTGAGTTACTATTGGCTAATAAAACGCGCCAACATTAGCGTCTATTTTAATATCCAATGAAAATTATGAATACATATGCTCTAGGGAAATATTCCAGAAGGTTCTAAACGGAAAAACGCGCCAACATTACGCAACTTCCTCGTTTCCAATAATGATAAACAGCTCACCCCCTCGCTGCATTATTGCGCGCTATTATTGACAGTTTCAGTAAGGCAGTATAAACTTACTTCCCAACAATAATTACAGTCAAGAAACATCTCAAATCAATGTCACATAAAAATGCATATTCATATTACAATCATTATTTACATTTAAGTAATTTATGATACAAATTACTGCATCAACAGATACACATACAGACATGTTTCCAAAAATGCTTTTTTTGGATTCAGGGGGTCTCAAAACATGTATTTCTGGTGAAATCTCGGTATCGAATTTTTGGGTGGAATACAATACTTCTACTTACTATACGTAGTAGAGAAAGTAAACAGAAGCAGATAGGCTGAAACAAATATACTTTACATTTAGCAGTAAACAACTTCTCAATAACAATTAAGTTGTGAAACAATAGGAGCAAAAACTTATAGTGAAGCTGAGGAGTCAAACTACTTAAATATTATGTTCAAAAGGAATATTTATTTAATAAGTCTTTTAAGTTTTCTCAACATTTAAATTAATGCTTTCATTCTAAGGTTATCCGTCGTTCACTAAATGACGTTTGAAAATTCCAAGAGAGTAAGTGCTCTATTATTGATTCCATGTTTCATACATTCCATACATGTTTTAAAATGTGTTAGTCCTTCCCCCAAAGAATCCTGTATCTGCCTCTTAATCCCTAATTTTTCTTGCTTAAAGAAAGCATTTTTTGCCTCAGTAACAAAACTACTGTGCTACCCTGTACCCAAAACATTAAATGTTAAAATATTCAAAGAAAAACAGGAGTATGCTATATTTAAATACAAAACTTGACATTGGAACCCTCAAAAACACCTCAGAAATAAAAAACTGAAAGACACTTGTAAAATAGCTTTATATAATTCAGATTTTAATTTCTAGTTCAACTTCTATCGCATTTTAGTTGCATATTCTAAGAAATATGTCTGTAGATGTATTTGAATGTTCAGTTTTCAGATGTGTAAATCTTATATAGAAACAAAACATGTAATACAGAATGTACAGTATTCCATATATTTTTCTAGTATGTGATGCTGAGAGGTTTGTTTAGTTCCGTTGTTTACTTGTCCAACTCTAGCAATATATTTTGGAAGTGGCAAATGCATTCAATAAGTAAGCTTAATAACTATAAAATTTGCTTTTGCTGAGCTGCTCATGAACTAAATTAAGCTTCTAGTATTGAACCTGTCTCCCACTGAGTAGTAACACTCTGAAAGTTAGTATGTGCTAAAACTGAACAAAAGGTAATGCTGTCGAAAACAAAAGGACACTCTTTGTAACCTTAATATGAAGTAATCCTGATTAATGGGGGACGTATGGCACTGCATGTACTCATTTGATTTTCCCGATACAAATGCTTTCAGATTTGCTAGCGTTTCTTAATGCATGAAGTATGTGTTAATGTATTTTGTACATTTATGGCTAGCAGAATTGCTAGCAGAATTCACTGTATGCTCATTGCTAACTGTGGAGATTCTCTCCCCCTCCCCCTCTCTCATGTATATCTCAACTATATTTTGAAAGCTGGAATTAAACCTGCTCATTTCAGATGCTCATAAAAATTAAAACATAAGTAACTGTACTATTACCCATGATAACCAAAAACTGACACTAAAGGATCCAGAATTATAATACTGTAAACCAATTGGCATATGTACATGAAGGCAAGAACAATTTTGTTTAGCCATTGATATAAAATTGGTTTTATAAAATTTTGTAAATAGAAGAACTTTTTGGAAACATTATAAACTTGTATTATGAAGATTGTTCACCTAAAAATGAGTAGACTTCATGCCCTATTACAGCTTCCTTTTAGAGGAAATAATTGATGCCATATAGCACATTATTTAAGTGGGATGTAAAATATGTACTAAAATTATAGCAATCGCTTAAATCATTATTGAGTAAACAACATACATATACTTATAAAAAATGTAAAATATGGGACTTTTTTACTTCATAGTCCATAACACATGCTACAATTGACTAATATTGAAGATTTAGAAGCTGGTAACAGTGCTGTGTCATAATTTAAAATAAAGAGATTTGAGGGTTGTTACACTACATCACTAAAATATTCTTACTTGAACGCGTTTCGGGAGACGGCTTGTTCCCATCGTCAGCATGTTCTCTACTCATGTAGTGTAACAACCCTCAACTCTCTTTATTTTAAAACATGCTACAATATCAGTCATTAATCCAACCTCAAAAATTATCAAGAAAATTTCAGCTACAGTTTCGTTATGAACAGATACTGCAAATGAATGTCTGTTTAATGAAAAACCCTAAAAACATATCAACTATTGTGTTAAAGTAGCAGAAATATATGTTAGATAAGATAATATCTGTGTTCTCCCTTTTTTTCTTCATTTTTTTTTTCAGATTCGAAGTGTGGTGATAGACACTCAACAAAGTATTGACTTCGCTTCTTTAGATTTACAGCTGATACTTCAGGAGTTTTCATCCATATCTTGAGACAGTGTTGTGTTTTTGACTCTGCATTCCACATACTGTGAATATTTTGTTTTTCTATAATACAGTATGGTTTTCAGGAGTTCTCGCAAACATTTTAATTGTGCTCAAGAACTATGTAAAGATTTAATACAATAAATATGTAATGTACAAATTTGCTTTTTGTAGTTATGTTAATAAAATTATAGATGTTATAAATATTGTCATTTTATGCTTCATGAGCATTTTTTACTTACATTGCAACTTTTAATTATATGAAAGTGACATATAGACTCTACAGAATAATGTGTAGACTCACTCTTCATTAATAAATAGATCATGCTGTTACTCCCGAGTCTAAGACTTGTTCAAAGCTTCTTGCTTAAACACTATGAACACTTGCTTGAACCAAGCTGAAAAATGTAATGAATTTCAAAGAAAAAGTAAGGGCTGAACTATCTATTTTGTCTGATGACAAAGAGCCAGTTGTGCAGAATTGAGAGCTTGAAAATTCAAAAGTGTCTCACTCATCTGCTTCATGTATCAGTTCTTGGTACATCTTTTTGTATATGTCTAATCTGCAGTATCTGTTTAGTTTACTTGGGTATTAAGAGTACATTTGTGCTTAGAAAAATAGAACTTAGCAATAGGCTCTTCAAATTTTATTGATATATACTGCTAAATTTGAAAGGATAATTGTATATTAATATTCTAAGACCATTAAGACCTTTGACTTAAGTGCAGGCTTAATGGAATAATTCATCTTCACTTTAAAGAAATAATATTTTTAAATCTATAGTAAACAGTTACCAGCATAAAGCCAAGAGAACAAACAAAATGTTCTCATCTTTTTTTAAATTTTGGAAGCAACTACAAAGTTTTGTCGACAGACCTTATATAAAATAAAAGTGTTACACATAGTGAGACTTTCATAATAATAACTCTGAGTAGTAATGAGTCAAATGTAAACACTTTATCCCACTTACTTTCACTAAAACATTGAACATGTTTTGAAGACCTTTGTCCTCATCAGAAATATGTCAACTGATGCTCAGAGAGAATCCACTGCTGTTGAGGTGATTGTGCCGGTAGAATTTCAAAGCTCATAACTTTATTAGCATTTATACTCTCTCTACTGCGTATAAAGTAGGGGAAGTATTGTATTCCACCCAACAATTTTATGTTTAGATTTCACCAGAAATATGTGTTTTGAGGCTCCCTGAACCTAAAAAAAAAAAAGCATTGTGTGTGTCTGTGAACAGCATAACTCAAAAATGAAAATTTCATTAAGTACCAAACTTAGTATTTAAGTTCAGTATCTTCCAATGATGCGACACCAAGATTTTCAAGAAAATCCCCTCACCCCAAACTTCCCTTTAATGGAACATTTTTCAAAAATTTTTATTTTCTCAAAAATCGCCTCTAAAATACCATACATTAAAAAAAAAAAAAAAAGATATATTCATGACAAGTGGAATGTATATCTTGAATTTGCTGGGAATAACCTCTGAAGACCTCTCATTCTGAATGACTTTTGTATAACTGGTAAACCATTAGAGATAGACCAAATGTTGCTACACAAAGCATGTAAATCTCAAATCAAATTATATTAAATAAATTTTTTTTTTAAGTTAACCGTTTACGAGACATTCTTTGTTATTGGTTTGAATTTTCAAAAACTTACACTTTTCTCAAATGTGAAGTCATTCTTTTTTACTCTTGGTCATGCAAAGAGAACAGAATTAAAGATCCTTCACATAGGACCAGCTCTTAAAAGATTTTACTATTGCTTAAGTCTACTGTATTTCCCAATTCCCCTTGTACTCGTAAGGAAATGATGCAATAAGACAATTTCTGCAAATTTTTATTTTGATTAACATGAAGTAGATAGAATAAGCTTTTGTAATAATAGTTTGCTGAAGAGAAAGTCATTTGAAGGTAAGAAAAATTTTTTTATTAAAAATATCCTAACCTTTTGTGGTTACATTTGGTCTTCAGTATTTTTATTATGTAAGCTCAAAGTTTGTTTGCTATTAACTGGTGAGCCAAGTTTAGATGCTTTTAAAATTTATATTCGCTTGGTTCTGCGCTAAGTTGTATCATTCATCATTCATTCCTGGTATTAAGCAGCTCAAAGACTAATTTCCAGTCACCATTGAGCAGTAAATGCACAAGAACATATACAGGAATTGCTTCTCTCTGATTATCTCCACTTTATGGCTTTAACATTAAGCTTTTCTTTGCATGCATACAGTGATCAAATTTAGTTGGGTTTTTCCATAAACTGATTTGAATCAATAAAATATTTATTTAAAAATGATCATTTTGATTGGCCACCAGTTTCCAAGGAATTATATATGATGACAGAAGGAGAATTATCCAAGAAGAAAAAACTGGTGTAGACTAACTGCACTATTTTAAAAGATTTACTTCGGACATGTTTCAGAGGCTCTTGCCTCCATCAGTGAAGATTTAGCGGTGAACTTGTGGTAGCAGCCTCTATATATCTCTTGATACTGCAGACAAATTTTGAGATGAGATCATTTGGCTCTGGTATATAAAAGTTCATCTTTTTTTTTTAATTAATAAGTTTTCCCAAACTGTTAATTCATTAGGATTATGGACCAATTTTAATAGCTTTGATTCACTGTTAAAAAAATCATGATTTTGAACCAAAAAATTAAAAAGAAAGGAAGAAGAAAAGAAAAAAAAAACTGATAAATTTTCATCTAGGTTTCAAACCCCTGTCCCCAAAACTTTTGAGAGTTTTATATGTTTAAATTCCTATCAAACCAATATGGGAAAATTTCATTAGATAACAGTAAGTCTAATGCTAATGGCACATTTAAAAGGAAAAGGGAAACTTAATATTGTTGCCTTATGTAGGTAAGGTGACCATATGTCCCAGTTTTTGAAGTAGCATTGGCATTTTGTGTTGTAAGATGAAATATCTTCATTGTGGTGAGTTTTTACTGTCTATATAATGTCTCCAAGCAATTTTCTTGTCCACATAACGTCTATATACTACAGAGTAGGTACATGGTTACTGTGTAGAGTACTATTTAGATCTAGTTATGGAACTCCCCCAAAAATTTTTTGTGCGTATGGGCATGCTACAGGCTATTACCATGAGTTCACCATTAAACCTCTTTTGAGAATGGAGGCAACATGTTTGAAGCAACTCTTTTTTAAACACCGAAGCTAGAGTGATGCACCAGTTATTTTCTTCTTGGATAATTCAATTACTTCATTGTACATTCCTTCTAATATTATAATTAACAGAAAGAGAAACTCATTTTAGGATTTCTTCCTTCCATTTTGTGCTGTTTGCAGAATGTTACACTTTGTGATTTGGTGCAAGTAGTGAGTGTTGCCTATGTTAATGTTTATATCAGACTGTGACAGAATGATAGTATAATTTCAGCTTATTGCATGCAAAGAAAGAACATGAATATGAAGGGAGAAGCAAAAGGAACAAAATAAAGGGATGTGGGAAAAAGTAGTCATTAATATACAGAGGATAAATAGAAATATGTGAGTTGTCTAAATTAATACTGAGTAGCATTTTAATGCATATTCATTTTAAGCAAGATGCTCTGAAATCATGGTTTACTAAACTCATACTGCTCACTAGAAGCCTCATATGGCTTTGTTTTTGTTACTTAATTTGATTTTTACCTATTAAGTATTCTATGGAGTAATAAATTGCATTGTGATTTATTTCTCCATGGCTTATATGATTGCATTGTTTAGATTTCTTCTTCCTCCTCTCTGGATAGGAACAACAAACTGCATATAAAAACTAAGCTTAATTTTAACTGTGATAATTATGGGGAAAGTGCAGAAAAATGTGAAGTTCTTTGTTCGTGTATTTCCTTTAAAAAGGAATGATGAAAATGTGATAAAAATTGAAGCAAATAAAAAGGTTTGTATCATATTTTATAGTAATTGCAATAGTATTTGTTTTCACCATTCTGGGTCAATAAACTACCACTCCAGCACTACTTAATTACATGTTTCGGCTTTCTGCATTACTTTGGTCTTCATTGAAAACTTAATAAAAGTAACCACCCATGAATCAGGTACCTAAGCTTATAAAAAAGCTTAATCCTAACCTCCCGTAAATCAGAAATGTAAAAAACTAATAAACCTAATATAAAAAAGTAATTAGGAATGCATGCTGTTGGCGGTATCTCACTGGCTTTGAAGACCAACGTAATGCAGCTTACCACATGTTTCCAGTATCAGATTTACAGAAGAATTTATAACCTTTAAGGTGCTCACTTTTCCAAATGAAAGTTAGATGACAATGACGACAACCACCATCACCACTACTACTGCTACTACTAAAACTACTACTACTATTATATTAATTTATCTAATGCCAATTTTAAATTCTCTAACAGCAAATGGGTACAGAACTTTCAAAAAATAAATGTGTTTTTAGCTTTTCTGCATTACTTTGGTCTTCACTGAAAATGTTAACAAAGGTAACAGTTAAGCGGCCCTTCTTATATAGTCGTTTTTGGCGACTTTTGGAAGGAAATTTTGTGAATCATTTGAGTTTTAGATGTGCAGATCCCTCGGCTACGCCTTGAGGCTGAGGGCTCTCAATCGTGTTTTTAGCTATGTTGGAATTTCAAATGTTGGCTTTGAAGACTAATGTAATGCAGGTTACCGACGTTTTCAATGAAGACCAAAGTAATGCAAAATGTCTGTTTTTTAAATAACATAATATTTTGTTATTATTTAAAGGTGAGTCGAAATTGTAACACTAACATCACTTAAGTTTACTCACTTAACATGTTTCGGGAAACCGTTGTTCCCATCCTCAGAAGGTTAACTCAACTGGCCCGTGTTGTTGGTGTTTCCGTTTTTTGGACTGGATCCTGTGGTGGCATCTTGTGGTGGAGAAATGTACTTCCATAGAGGATTTGGTGGCGGCAAATCAAAATTCATTAGATGTGTGTTGTGTTTTAGAATGGTGATCTTCTCCCATGCATCTAATTCGGCTGCAAATTTGGCTGGTTTGACTAATGTAATATTGGGTTTGATGTTGTGATTAGTGATCCAAAAATGGTGTGAAACTGCAGATTTGTCCATTTGTTTGTATTTAATACATCTCATGTGCTCCTTTAGCCTAGTTTCTAAGTTTCTTTTTGTCTTACCAATGTATACTTTATTGCAATCTGAACAATTGATTTTATAGATTCCAGCTTTTTTGTCTTGTGGAATGGGGTCTTTTAACTTGTTACAAAGTAATTTCTCTATGTTAAATTTGTTCTGTGGAGCTAGGCTGATGTTATGTTTCATGAAAATCTTCTTAAATTTGTGAAATGTTCCTGGGTGGTATGTGAATTTCTTGAACTTTAGTTCTTTATCTTGCTGGCTGAGATTAGTTGTGTTTCTGATGTGCATCTGTCGTTTGAATTTTGCAATTTTTTTGTCAATAGTTGCTTTGTTGTACCCATTATGTATTGCTGTGTCTACTATACGCTGTATTCTTTTTTATTTAAGGGGGTATATACCAGTCTATGTGTTAGGCTGTTTAGTACTGCATGTTTGTGTGTGGTTGGATTGAAACTCTTATTTTTTATGTAATTAGTAGAGTGTGTTGGTTTCCTGTATATGCCAAAGGTTAGGTTCTTTTGTTCTCTGATGATTTTTAGGTCTAAAAATGGTAGCATGCCTTCTTTTTCTATTTCTATGGTGAATTTTATTGATTGGTTCTGTAGGTTTAGTAAGGCTAAGGAGTCTTGTATGAACCTATTAGGGACAACAGCGAAGATGTCGTCAACATATCTGTGCCAAACTTTAAACATGTATGGAAAGGAAGTTGTTATGTGTATTTCTAAGTAGCTCATAAATAAATCTGCCAAGAAGGGTGAAAGTGGGTTGCCCATGGTTAGACCAGTTGGTTGTTGATAGAACTTCTTATTGAAACTAAAACAATTTTGTCCAATGCATAAATTGGTAAGTTGTATGAGGTCTTCTATTTCTTCTTCAAGTAGGTTAGTCTGCTGTAGCCATGGGTACATAATGGGTACAACAAAGCAACTATTGACAAAAAAATTGCAAAATTCAAACGACAGATGCACATCAGAAACACAACTAATCTCAGCCAGCAAGATAAAGAACTAAAGTTCAAGAAATTCACATACCACCCAGGAACATTTCACAAATTTAAGAAGATTTTCATGAAACATAACATCAGCCTAGCTCCACAGAACAAATTTAACATAGAGAAATTACTTTGTAACAAGTTAAAAGACCCCATTCCACAAGACAAAAAAGCTGGAATCTATAAAATCAATTGTTCAGATTGCAATAAAGTATACATTGGTAAGACAAAAAGAAACTTAGAAACTAGGCTAAAGGAGCACATGAGATGTATTAAATACAAACAAATGGACAAATCTGCAGTTTCACACCATTTTTGGATCACTAATCACAACATCAAACCCAATATTACATTAGTCAAACCAGCCAAATTTGCAGCCGAATTAGATGCATGGGAGAAGATCACCATTCTAAAACACAACACACATCTAATGAATTTTGATTTGCCGCCACCAAATCCTCTATGGAAGTACATTTCTCCACCACAAGATGCCACCACAGGATCCAGTCCAAAAAACGGAAACACCAACAACACGGGCCAGTTGAGTTAACCTTCTGAGGATGGGAACAACGGTTTCCCGAAACATGTTAAGTGAGTAAACTTAAGTGATGTTAGTGTTACAATTTCGACTCACCTTTAAATAATATCAATACACATCACTGTTTCTAGCTTCTTTTCATTACAATACATACATAATATTTTGTATTTCTCTGTTATTGAGATTAAGGCTTTTTATAAGTGAAATGTGGAAAAAATTACAGAAAATTTAACCCACTATTTTTTCTACAAAATTTACTTTCTTAACATAAACCACTTTAGAACTACAACAGCTGTTTAAATAGCTGTGTACGGTATTTCTTCTAAAAAAAAGTAATAAATATACATACATGGAGCTGAACCTTGATTATACACTGTTCACTTCTTGTTTTTCACAGATGTACACCCTAGACAAACAAAAAAGAAAAGCAGACTCTCGACGTATATTTGTCTTAAGTCCGAATTGTTTTCATGGCTGCTTCACAATGGTGTCGCTTTTGCCACCTTTCATATTGAGTGCCAGCCACTATATATGCCTGACAGCTGAGCGGTTATAAGCCAGTATAGTAATGAAGCCTACCAAGGTTCATATTCTGAGCATTTTTTTTTCTCAGAAAGATGCAATGTTTATTACTCATACTATAATATAATTTCCAATTGCTAAAGCTCATTTGATTTTATGCTCACACACAAAAACTGACTCTCCTTTTTGTTTTCAAACTAAATAAGAAAATAGTATAGTCCTAATTGAAAAATCCAATGTGATACATTTATATGACTTTCTCAACCCTCTATCTTTATTAGTGGGTATACAAATTATTCTTACTAAAGCTTAATTTTCTAACTACTATACTTTAATCCAAATAAACTTTTGCAGAAATAGCTACAATATGCCTTTCATTATAGACACAAAGAGAACAGCTATAGTCAAATGTTTAAGAATTGGACGCTATATGCTGGCCTTAAAATTCCATACTGCAATTGCATGGAAACAATATGGAATGCACTTTAGAATTCTTACTAATATGGCACTTATTTTGAAAATGAAAACAATAATTTGTTTGTGTTTTTATGCATGAATGCCTTAAAATTAATAGATATCTTGTGCATGGAAAACACATGGCATTACCATATATTTAACAAATTGAAATTTAAATAACAAAAAAAAACATTTACCACAAGGATTCGAACCGAGGTTGTTGCAATTATGAGACTCATGCATTCCATTGCTTGGCTACCATGCATACAACCAAACTAAAAGGCATCTTCCTACTTATCACATAACTTTGAAAGGAACACAGGGTGGAACTAAATCATGTATTGTGAATGCTTCTTATGTTTTCCAAATCGAGCTCCCTCTGTGGCTATTGCTCATTTAATTTTTCGTAGGCTGTATGTTAAATTTTTTAGGCACTGAACTTTTTCGTTATACATTTTCTCATTAATATGTTACATTTTTCTGGTACCCATGTACAAAATATATTAATTTACTTACTCATTTACACATATTATGCTGTGTTAAGATATATTATGCATGGCTTCTGTACAACAGAACAGTAAACATGTTGGTCAAGGCATCAATATTTTTAGAACACATTATTGCTATACATGTGTTAACAATACAGTTGGGCAAGGTCATTCTTCCCCAGGTTATATCTGATGACTTGATGACAGTAATGAAGAAGTAGGCCGAAATAATGAAAGTATTCCCCAGTATGCATGTGGCAGTTCGCATTACACAATGATTTTGAATAATTGAAATTATACAATTATTTCTATTCATTGCAAAGCCTAAATGATGACAGTATGTCTGTGATTAGTGCATATAATTGACTAGTGAATGAGTACGGAAAAATCAAAGAATTAAATATTTGACAATTTTTTTGAACTAGTGTAAAGCACTAGTACCTTGTCTTGTCTCATACAATACAGTTTTCTGTCACTGCTCTGAACACACTTCAGCCTTGGTCTTATCATTATCTATGTATCATTTTAAAGCCAATTTATTATACCTGGCCACTTCACCAAGGAATATAATCTCATAACATGTGGTTTCAAATTCTTTTGGTTCTAAAAACATTTTCCCAAAAGCAATATATCTCCTGTGAACAAAAGCCTCACTGGAGCATATAATATGCTGATCTGTTTCAGTATGTTTCTTGTACAATCTGCAATCCAAGTTACCCTGAAACACTCCCATTGTGTTAAGATGCTTTTTCACAGGAGTATGTCCTATGAGAAATGCAATAATTGTTCTCAGCAGAAGTCTGTTACATTTAAATAAGCTTCCAACTCTTTTCTTAAATGGTTTTTGCCGGCTCTGGCACAATAAATTGTGAAGCTATTTCTTGTGTTGCAAGTTCATCAGCTATTTCATTTCCCTCTATGCCACTATGACCCGGCACCCAGATGAGTTAAATTTCATTCTGTTCTGCCAAGCTTGTGAGCATGTTTAGGCAGTTTAAAACCAGTCCTCACGATACCACATGACAGCCTTAAGTACAGCCTGGCTATCTGACTAGAATAGGATCTGTTTACCCATGTAAGCTCTCTTTATGTTTTCATGTGTGCATTGAATAATGGCATAAATTTCTGCTTCAAAACAGTAGCATGTTTATCCAAGGGAAAAAACTTTTTACACCTTGGTCTTATGCCATATGCTCCGGATCCTGCTCCTGAGCGATTTGTAAACCATTATCAAAGTTTTCTCAGGAGTTTCTAGAGTTTTATTTTCTCAAGTTCAGGATCTGTAATGACCCTGAAGTTCTTTATAAAGTGTTTAATTGGAATTATATAGTCTAGCAGCATTTCCAAAGATGCATCTTCTATGTATTTCCCAATTCTTAGCAAACCTGAGAGTCTGTTTCAGGAATTCTCAGCTGCTTAGCATGTTGCAGTCTATAGAGTGCCATTCTTGCATCCTTCATGACAACTAAATGCAATGGAGTCAGGTTCAAGAATGTCTACAATGCTGCAGTAGGTGTTGTTTTCATAACTCCTGTAACAGCCATACATCTGTTCTTTGAACTTTACTTAGTTGATTTTTAGAGCATATTTGAAGGATCTTAGGCCATTAAATCAGTGCTTCATAGGATATCAATGGTATGAGTATCCTGGTATATATCCAGTGGATCATAGTAGGTCTTAATCCCCATCTTTTACATGCATCTAACTACTTCAGAGGTTGTTTTCACACATGTTATAGTTTCCTTGAAATGCTGATTCCAATCGTCTTGGAATCAAAAGTGATTCCCAAGTATTTGACTTCTTCAGACATTTTAAGTTCTTTACCTTGAAGATATAGAGATCCTGGTCCCTTTATGCCTCTTCTTCTGGTAAATGGTAGTATGATGTTTTATGAGGACTAATAATTAAGCCCTCATTCACAGCCTATTTTGTGACAGTATTCAGGATCAACTGCATGAGTTCTCTGACTGTTCCTGTGTATTTATTCGAACTATGATGACAACATCATCAGCATAGCTTGCGATATCAAATCCTAGGTTACTTGCTTCAACAAGTAGCCCATCAACCACCAGGTTCCACAGTAGGGGTGATAACACCCCACTCTTTGGACAACTGCTCATGACCTTTGCAGCTAGGTACTATCCATGAGACTTGTATGAACTATTCTGTCTCTCAGCATGGATTGAATCCACTTACAGCAGGTTTCATCAATTTCAAGTTTTCTTGCAGGAGTAGTTATTGCTTTAAAGGAGGGTTATCAAAGGCAACCTCAATATCCATGAAAGCACCAAGTGCCACCTCTTTTCCAGTTTATAGGCAACTTGGAAAAGGGC
Organism: Deroplatys truncata; assembly: GCA_030765065.1. Taxonomy (NCBI): domain Eukaryota; kingdom Metazoa; phylum Arthropoda; class Insecta; order Mantodea; family Mantidae; genus Deroplatys; species Deroplatys truncata. Next base: position 217,427,501 of record CM060978.1, read on the forward strand.
AGTTTCACTTGATCTGCCTGTATGATGGGCATGCTGTTTCTGGTGCAGAGGATATACCTCCAAAGCACCTCCTCTTATATGCCAATCTATTAATTTCTCAAGAGTTTTGAGAATTATGGACATTAAGCTGATGGGTCTTACAGACTTAGCCAGGATCCTCTTAGGATTGGTATCAAATTTTGTTATAATTCATCAAAATCTCGCTGAAGCATAATGGGCATTATTCCATCGCTTCCTCCAGATTTATAGGGTTGAAATAAGGCACTACCCATTTTTAATTTTTCATATTTGATGACTTCCTTGGCAATTTCCCAGTCTGCCCTGGAAGCTCTCTTCCCAGAGAGCCTCAGTCCCAGACTGTCCCATTCTCCCTCAGGTTCATCAAGTATAACTGATCCAAGGAAGTGAACTTGAAGTTCTTCCATTGTCTCCTCTGTTTTAGTGTACTTTCCATTTTCCAATTGGAGATTGCTAATAAAGCTTTGTGGATCTTTTCTAAGAGCCTTCTGAAGTCTAGCACATTCTGGGGCCGTTTCTATCTCCTTGTAGTCCTTCTTACCTTCCTCAAGGCTTCATTGTATTCTTTAATGATCTGCTATAAGCAGTCCATTGGTTCTTTTCACAAAGTTAAATAATCTGCAAATTTCTGCCTTTTACTTGCAAGGTTTCCACCAGGGCACATTCCTGCTGGCCTGTCTTGTTTTCAGCAGACAGTTATCATTAAATGCTGAGATTATTGCATCTTGCAAATGCTCTGCAGCAATTTCCAAGCTTTAAAATCATTAATCTCATTGTCTATCTTACTCAGATTACTGACTAGGTCTTTCCTGTATGAATCCCAGTCAGCTCTTATGGATCCTGATAAATTCTCATTTGTTTAGAAATACACCTTACTTCAAATTGGATGTATCTGTGGTGTGAACAACTTTCATCCTCATATACATGCCAATTTTTACTTTCTCTACCACGTACATTAGGTAGAGAAGGTATTGCATTCCACCCAAAATTCGATACCAGCAGTTTAACGGAAATAGGTACATGTTTTGAGGCCTCCTGAATCCAAAAGATATATTTTTTTGTTTTTGCAGAAAAAGGTCCGTGTGTATGTGTGCGCGAGCATGTGTTCCGATCGCTTGGCGCCCACCTCCCGATAATCTTGACGCCGCTGCGTCACACAGCTCCCACCTAGAGCTGTTCGGGGTTTACATTGAATGCGCGACGGGGACCAGGACCCTTGGGATGGATGTTGCATTGCTGGCACCAACTCTCCACGTCGCTTCGAAGATGCAACCAACAGAATCGGCGACGTAGCTTCGTCAAGGTGTTGTTCACACTAAGTGCCTCCCGGTATGCTGGCATGATTTTCCTCGAGGACTTCCTTCACAGTTTTCTTCGGGAGCACTAGCCGTTCCGCCTTAGCCATTCTGACTTCGAACTCCCACATTCCCTTCGGTACACCGTTCCTGACCATCAGGGAGTCCCACCACGTCCAACAGCTCTCATAGCTCGGGCCTCTGGGAGAAACATCCGCCCATACGGGTCGTATGCCAGATCCTTATCCTTCAGCATCGACCCTATGTCACGATCCTCCAGCTGCTCCCTTCCCAAGGTCTCCTCGTCCCAACCAACTAGAGGTTGCATCGTGACTGGGTGTAGGGCTGCAGCACACACTAATCATCTGTTGGTCCAGACGCTCGTCCATGCGGCCTCTGTCATCCTCTTGCTTTCTTTCGTCTGCCCGTCTAGGCGTTTTCCTTGCTGATCTAGACGCTCCTCTACCGCATTACTGTCATCCTTCCTGTCAGATTCAGTGTCTGTTAACTCCTTCGCAAAGTCGTTTTTCAGAATTTGCACCGATGCATTTATCTCAGATTTTACAGAGTTGATGTCACCAACGAGATCGGATTTCAATTTCGGTTTTCACAATCTTCATTTCCGTCACCATCTTTTCTATTTTGATCTTCATTTTCGTTCCCATTTTCTCCATATTGGAAATTATTCTCTCCTCCTTTCCGGCCAAAACGTTTTTAAGCATTTCCACCATCTTGGCTTTTTAATTCCACTTCTGATATCAGTGTTGCTTTGTCCAGTTTTTCAACTGTCACTTCTCTCAGTTCCCACTGTTACTGTTGTAAGCTGTCGAGTTAAATTTCACTAGTGAAAGGTTCATTAAGGTGAACTAGTTCAATTCTCCGTCACTTCTTCCTTCGTGATGTAGCCTTCTCTTCCGGACGTTCACTTCACTCGGGAGTCGAAACAAGACCTCCACAACCTGTCGCTCCACAGTAGCACTCACTGCACGTCACAACAGCCGCCATCAACTCACTCGGGGAATTGCTGCTGATGTCTAGAGCGAGACTAGAGACGCACTCAATAACTCTCTCGCTCACTGACCGACTCAATAACTTAACTCACACTCAACTCGCAACTGACTGCTCGCGAGAACGCTCGCTTATATAGGCAGTGGAATCTTTCCACAAGGTTCTCGAATATTCTAGAACTATTTCAACACACACTCTGGAGGAGGGATGAGAACTTACAGAAGGTTCTAATTATCTGCCGATAGCGTACTCGGTGTTTACGCTAACGAGCGACCGGGTCACTATATGATGGCACCTCATTTGGATTTAAGGAACTTTTTGTAATCTCTTGACTGATTTCTACTTTCTCTACCAATTACATAGTAGGTAGAAAAGGTATTGCATTCCATCCAAAAATTCTATACCGAGATTTCAACGGAAATACATGATTTGAATAAATAAATAAAAAAAAAGCATTTTTAGAAAACAGGTCCTCGCATGTGTGTGGACATGTGAACAGTATAACTCAAAAACGAAAAGTAGGATAAATACCAAACTTGGTATTTGGGGCCAGTATATTCCAAAGATGCAATTTTCAGGAAAATCCTGCACCCTAAACTGCCCTTTACATGGAAGATTTTGCAAAAAAAAATTATTTTCTGAAAAATGGCTGTAATGATTTTGATTAAAATACCATATATTAAAGATATTTACATTACAAATAAAATGTATATTTTGAATTTTCAGGGAATAGCCTTTAAAGTCCGCTTCATGCAGAAGAAATTTTGTATAATCTTGTATAACTAGTAAACTTTAAGCAATAGATAAAAACATACTACACAAAAAATGTAGATCTCTTTAAACCGCAATTATTTCAAATAACTTGTTTTGTGACATCAGCCATTTCCAAGATATCCGTTTCAATACTTTTGTCATCTTTTTAAGTCCTTTCATTATTCAGTTGTTTCTTGCAATTGCACACAAAGAGCATGGAATTTTAAGGTCAGTAAATAGTGTCCAGTTCTTAAACATTTGACTTTTACTATTCCCTTTATATTTATAATGAAATGTGTAATGTAGCTATTTTTGGAAAGTTTTATCTCAATTAAAATGTGGTAGATAGGAAAATAAACTTTTCTATGAATAATTTGTATACCCACTAATAAGTGATAAGAGAGTAGAGAAAGTCACATGAATGTAACACATCAGATTTTTTAAAAATACCTATACTTGCAGAACACCTTAATAAATATCACTAATGTCATAATATTGGTGATTTTTTTGACATATCATAAAACTGGCTATTCATTATAAGAGTAATGAGATACTAAGATAAGGAAGAGACTGGAGATGTTCACTTTCCATACATCAACATTTTTAATAGAAAGACTTTTGTTTGTTCCATTGTTTTATGTTCTGCATACACAGCAAACATGCTATGTTAATCAAAAGGAAAATGTGGAATTTTAGTTTTCTCAAATGCATTGACTTCAGATGTTGGACTGTCAGGCACAGATAACTAAACCAGTGACTTGTTGATGAAGATCTGCCTTTGTGTAATGGTATCACCAGCAGGAAAAATTGTCAAACAGTAACATCTTATACGATTTTCAATTACCTATGTTTAATATAATTTAACCAATCAGATCATATCTGACAGTGAATGAATATAATGAAATGAATGCTTAGAGATCAGTGAGCTTAGAGTTACCTTACATTTGTCTGCTCAGGATGGGTGCAAACCCTGCAGAAAAATATCCAGTTAACTCACTTCAACCAAGATTCAAACTTGGGCCCTCTGAAATGCGAGACACGCATAACTTTTTTCCTTTCCAAAATCCTAAGAAATATTCATTTTTACTACTGTGTAAGACATTTTAGGCAGTATTAATACTAATGCCCTATTAATACTACCATAAATTAAAAATTGTTCTGTTTTGTTCTATCATATGAAAGGTCACTTTAGTTGTTACTGAACTAGAGCATGCATGGAAATACATAAACTTACTTTTTATAAGGTACTCTATGCACTTTGCTCACAAGATGCTAAAGCTGACAAAGAAAATAGAAAAGATAGATACTGGAAATTTTATAGTGATGGAATATTTTTCAATTCTTCACAAGATGAGGTGTGTGCGGGTACTATGGATGGTATTACAGAAAGGTAAGTTCATTTGACAGACCAATATATTTATCTCATAAAGCAGATATGGGTATTTCATTAAATACTGACAGAGTTACACAAATTATATCTTATGTCAATAGTTTACCACAAGTAACAAAATTGAACTTTTCACTTTCCTCTGATTTACATTTCAGTGGTTGATAATGTAGATGTGAAGACTGTTGAATATGAAATGAGTTTTGGCTATTGGCAAGGGCAATTTACTGGATGCTTATATTTCTGAATGTTGATGCTGTCTCATTTTGTTGTTTTAAATTGCCATCTTATAAATTTACAATGTTTATAAAGGATAGTTTTACAAGCATTTGACACAGTTTCCTCCTGAAGCTCACCAGTGATGCTATTTTTTTCAACAAATTAGGTACTTTAGCAAGCTTTTTTCATATTTTAAGAGACAAAAAAAAGTATAAAAGCATACATTCATAGTGCATTTGTTGCTGAAAATGACTAAGCTGAGGACTTTGTCTATATACTGTATCATGGATTTCCCTCTAAAATTGGGTACTTACTTACCTGGATGTTTACACAAATGGTGCATTTTACTTATAGAATATCAGCTGAACACAGCAGATAGGATATCTGAACACAAGCTTAAAAGAAGTTAAATTTTCTTTATTTATTATTTAGGAAACCTATGATTAATTTTGGAAAATGCCAATAGTATTAGTAAATGTCCAAATCGTACTAAATTGAGGAAAATTAAAATTAAAAAAATCAGTATCTAACCCTTTAAGTTTTACACTTTTGCGTACATGATTTAGGGTTGTTTATTCTCCATGGCCATTACCTGTAACTTAGACTTTAACAGAAACTGGTCTTGGAACTTAAAGAGTTAAAAGAAGTAGTGGCTCTGAATATTTTGGAACACTGTGAAGTGAAGTAAGGAATACAGGAAATCATAACACACTATTGCTTTGCATGCTTCATCAGTATAACGTGTATAGACAGTTTTTGGACTATTGTCTGGATCTTGGCTCCTTGTTGATTATAAAAGTTATGGTTCATTCTTGGTATTTATTTGAATGTTCTCTGTGCTTGTTTAGTTAGAAATTATCTTCAACTGATGAAATTTGAATGTGACTACCAAAGAAAATATCCTTCTAAATTTTGTATGCTCCACTGGATGCCACTTGAACATGCAGTAGGATTATATTGAAACTTACAAGAGCCTAAAGAGAGCTGAAGATACAGACAATTGGCTGCAAAATATGTCCAACAAAAAATGTACCTATGACAAGTAGTAAGAGCGTTGTCAGTTCAAGAAAGTATTAATTGACAAATTAGGTGGTAAAACTGTAGTCTGCAAACAGCAAGTTATTCACAAAATTAAGCCATAGGATAAAAGCAAAGAAATGTATATATTTTAATGGTCCACATATGGTGAATTCCTTGAATTGAAACAATTGAAACCTAGTTGTAATTTATTTATTAGTTAATTGAAACCTTGTTCCACCAAGCAATGGCTGGATCCTTTTATTAGCTGGAGACAAGTAGGCCTATATTGTGCTAACTATGTCATTATTTCTATTTGTAATGTAAGAATTGAATTAAACAAGAGGGAATTTTACAGTGCACTGAAAGGTGGCAAAGCAGTTATAATGGCATATGGACAGACTGGAGCAGGAAAGAGTTTAACACTCTCTGGTTTGCACAACAACTATGAGGTAACCACAAAATTATTTAAATTGTATCTGTAAAGCATTAGTATTACTGCTTTTTTAGCAATTCTGGACAAAGTACTTAATTCCCAATTGGAATTAAAATTTCATGCTTTATACTAAATCTTTAATATGGTACCTAACTGCTTCCTCACCATTTCCTTTCTGTATAAAAGAATTACATTTCCCAAGGAAATGATGCCAGCAAACCTGTACCAAAACCCTTATCTGATGGTAAATATTTGATGTTGTTCTGCTTTCAAACACTAGCATAATTTGTAAATATGCACGAATTCCTATAATATCTTGTCTCATTTTATCTTTAACCCAGTCATGTCATATTTAAATGTCTATTCAACTAATCAAGAAATGAGATATAAATCCTCTAGTAGTGAGGGTGTAACAGCTTAATGCTTAAAAATCATTTAAAATCAACCAATAAGAGTTTTTTGCTGAAAATTTGTGTGCACAACATTAAAAGCATAAACTCACCAGTACTGTTGTGCTAGTACTGTTTTGTGTGATAAACTTCAAACAATCATCTAAATGAAGAGCAACATCATCTCTTCTACTTACAATTAGGGTTCAAGGCATCGCTTTTGCTCCAGTACAATTGAATACATGATTTTCACACTTGAGACATAAAAATAACAATATAGGCCCTTCTGCCGTAGTGTTAGACCATTTTTCTTTTGGATTGTTCAACTGCCTTGTTCCATAAGCATTAGTTTTGTAACACTTTTGTCAAACAATGGTTTCATGTATTCCGAAACAATTGAAAATGCAGATGGCATCTGTGACACGTGCTTGTTCAGTAAATCTTTACAAACACCACTATTTGCAGTAAGAGGGTAGAGAATGGCGTTATTGTCAGTTTTAGTCTAATTCCAACCACACTGCTTTCTCTGCATCACAATACAAATGTGTTTTGAAAGGCCTGGCACATCATCATTGGTTTCATAATTATATTCCTTGCTGCTTTCTGCACCTGATTCATTATCACTGTCACTAGAACTTTCTTCAGTCTCTGTATCATATTCAGAAAAATTACCATTTTCACTATCACTAATACACTTTTATCAGTTTCCTCAAACCCTCCTCGTCATCCAAATGGTTTCATTTTATGGCAATGATGGCTACTGACGCGAGTGCAGGAAGAATAAAATTGCTTTTCCTTGGTTGAAACATGGTGAGGTCATACTGCAGGAATTACAAACATCACATTTGAAACATATACAAATGACATCTGTGAGAAGGAACCTAAACTACATGTAGTTATGTAGAGCATTGTAGCATTGCGAACTGAGCTCATTATAAAACTAATATGCCAAAAAAGCACGTGCAAACCCTGGTCATCAAATGATGCAAATGGGTTAAGCTCCTGAATCCTCTAGGATTAGAATGGCATATTCTGCCTTTCAAAGAATCTTAGGTCTTTTTTTACTCCTTAACCATGAACACTTTCTTTCAAAGCACATACAGTGATACGGCTTCACCTTTAATAAACATGTAATATTTCTTACAGCAGACAAAGCTAAGCTAATTTTTTGAGTGATTTTTTTTAAGCAATCTCTCTAGGCTGTCAATTGAGTAGAAATTGGCAGTTCACAGTGTTACTAGAATGTGAGGGAATAGAACAAAAACACTCCACAAATGGTATACCATATTAAATAATGCTCTAGTACAGCTAAATATAACATATTTAATATTTGTTTCCATTACTAATGTTTTAGCATCGAGGTATAATTCCTCGGCTATTGACCATACTGTTTAAAGAAAAAGAGGACCAAAAAGCAGTGGCTAAAATAGAATACTGGATGAGCTGCATTGAGCTTAAAGGAAGAGAAGTCAAGGATTTACTTGGTCCTATTCTAATCCCAAGTAAACATAGAACATTTGACATCTTAAAGGTGAACCATTGCTTTATTACTTTTCTACTACATATGCAGTAAGTAGGGGAAGTATTTTATTCCACCCATAAATTTAATGTTGAGATTTCAGTGTAAATATATGTTTTGAGGCTCCTGAATGCAAAAAAGCATTTTTAGAAAAAGATCTGTGTGTGTGTCTGAGAACAGCATAACTCAAAAATGAAAAGTTGGACAAGTACCAAACTTGATATTTAAGTTCAGTATCTTCCAAGGATGCAACACCAAGGCTTTAAAGAAAACTCCCCCATCCCCAATTACTCTTTACATAGAACATTTTTTGAAAAGTTTGATTTTCTAAAAAATGGCTCTAACGATTTTGATTATAATACCATATATTAGAGATATTTATGTGACAAATAAACTATATCTTGAACTTTCTGGGAATAGCCTTTGAAGTCCTCTTAATTTGGAAGGAATTTTGTATAACTGGTAAACATTAAGTGATAGACAAAAACATACTACTCAAAAAATGTAGATCTCTTTAAAACACACAATTTATTTCAAATAAGCTTTTTTGTGGCATAAGCCATTTCTGAGATATCCATTTTTAATGGTTTGAATTGTTCATTTCTTGGTCATTCTTTAAAGTCCTTTCAACATTAGTTGTTTCTTGCGATTGCATAGAAACAGGCATTTTAAGGCTAGCATATAGCGTCCAATTATTAAACAGTTGACTATTGCTGTTCTCTTTGTATCTTTAATGAAATGCGTAATGTGGCTATTTCTGCAAAGGTGTATTTGGATTAAAACATAGTAGATTAAAAATAAGTTTTAGTAAATAGTTTGTATACTCTCTAATAAACAAATGGGGGTAGAGGAAAGCATGTGAATGTATCACAGTCAGATTTTTTTTTTACAATAAAGCATACTATTACAATATTATACTTAACAATTACGTATACAGCAAAATGTGCTGTTCGTAAAGCTCTTCATGTGCTAACATAAGGAGCTTCACTTTTATTTACAGATGACTTACACTTTGTAAATCCTTAGAGAAAAATATATCTTCTTTTTGGTGAAGATATAGGCTAGAATTCCTGTGATATCTCTTTGTAGAAGTTTAAGTGTAAGATGTTATGTTTCATTTACTGTTTTGCAGCTTACTTTCCAAATTCCAGAAATCATTTTGAGCATATCTTTTTTACTTTCTCTCACCATTTACCTATGGTACAGGAAGTATTATATATCACCCAACATTTTGATATTACAGTTTTACTATAAATACATGTTTTGAAACTCCTAAAAGCTGCTGTTGCTGCTTTTTTTGTTTTTGTTTTGTTTTGTAATGACTTGTATGTATGCCTGCAACTCAAAAATGAAAAGTCAAATAAATACAAATTTTGTAGTTAACGTCAATTATATTTTAAAAGAATAGAATTTCACCTCCCTAAAAACTCTTGTCATGGGAAACTTTTAGTTGTTTCTGATTTTCTCAAAAATAGCCTAACAATTTCAAAAATTGAATCACTTAAAAATGTGATGCCAGGACTCGGACCATAGATCTTTGGCTCTCCATGCCAAAGCTCTTGGTAACTTTAAGAGCATTCACCACAGAGAGCTGGAGATCCATGGTCCACATCTCAACTGTGTCATTGGATTTTTCAAGTCTGATTCAACTTTTCAACTAGGTGCCCATATACTTGTTTGTAAGAACTATTATCAAAGCCTAGCAGTTTTGATCAAAATTTCAAATGTATGAATATTGGCAAGATGAATAAGAAAACTACATAGATGTTGAATTTTCTTAAAATAGCCAACACAGCCACTTTTATTTTTACTTCTTTCATTTGGTTTCTATCCATAAGCTGTGGTTTTATTGCTAAGATGCCACAGAAAATGAATTAGAATGTGTGTAAGTGAGCCTACAGCCCATAGCTTTGAAAATTGTCTAACTTTTTCTTCTGAAAGTGAAATTGCTCCAATAGGTAGTTTGTCCCAAATGGAAATCAAAACCTGATCACATCAATATCAACTTAAGTAATCATTATTTAGTAGATATTTATAAATGTGCAAAATGTTTTTAAATAACATTCTGAAACACATTAGCTTATTGAATTTATTTTAAAATGCATTATAGGAAATTTGAACTTCATTTTTTATTTTATTTTATTTTCCCTTGAAAGTAATTTTATCTTAATTGTATTTTAGGATATACATCACAAGAAAATTGTTTCTGAAAAGTCAGCGCTAACTGTACTCTTTAAAGCTGAAAGTCGTAGAAGCATCAGTAAAACTGCGCCATATCCTGCTTCACATTTGGGACATTTTATAGTGACAGTTTATTTACGACGTACAGATTTATTGCTATCAGGAGGTTCTATTACATATGGAAAGGTAAGCAGCTACTTTCAGAAATAAGTTACTTTCTGAACAGAGTAAATAAAGGCTATTATGTGTTTATCTGTAAGGCATCTATCATTCCCCTTGTTTTAATATAGGTACTTACCTGTCACTTCAGACATAAGTATTTAACTGAAAATGTATTCTATTACCACTGGAATTTCCAGTTAGCAGTACTGCAATAAACACCCTTTCACCCTTTCTGTCCTAGGCCTCTGTCACCCAGGTTGACTCAAGGTGTACATTTAAGTAAAATGTAAAATGATTTTTTTCAAAGTCTTACAAAAAGATTAAGATATTTCACAGCTCAGAAAATAATCACATCATTGAATAGCACAAGTAAATTATTTTAGCTCATTTATTTTCTTCTGCTATGGTACATGTTTATACAAAATCAAAATGGTAAAAATTTAAATTCAATATTTTTCACCTTTTATAAACATGAATTCAAAGATTGTGTCTTATAAAACTAAAGTACAGAACATAAGAAAACAATAAAGTTGCAAAGTATATGTCACAGTATTATAAAATTAAAATCTGGAATACAAGTAAAATGTATTGTCAAAAGTTACATTTGAGATAAAACACATAAATTTATCAGTGATATAGCTTAGTACAGTTACTTCTGCTTCTTATTTATATTCTCCACATTGCACAAGCGTTGTTCTGTATGGTCTATTGGTTACCATGCAGGTCTCTGGTTCCTGAGGTTGGTGGTTCAAACCCAGTGGAGGGCAATGAACTTTTTTGGGTAAAAGCCTTAACTTTGGAAGGGAAGTAAAGCTGCTGGTCCCATTTAATGTTTATTAGCATGTAAAAAAACCTCATACCTTAAAAGAGAAGGTCCCTGTGAAAAATGTTAGCCATTTAATGCCCATAGCATCCTGTTTCTATCCTGTGATGCTATCTATGGGCAGTGAGTCAATCATCTCCACCACGTACACCTAGTGCCCCTAGTTGCAGAATCAGTCACTGTAGAAATACACCTGATTACAGAAAGCATTGCATATGTGACTGCGTATATGACAGGAAATAACTTTGTAAAATGTATGTTTTTACAATACAGTTGAATCTCACGTTATTCAATTCTACATTTTTCACAGATATACGCTAAACCTTTTAGGCACCAAACTTTGCCCGTTAATTAGCTCAGTTATACACTTTCTCATTAATATGTCACATTTTTCTGATCTCAATGTATGGAATAATTTATTTACTTATACATTATGTTTATACTATTTAAGATATACAGTGTGAGCAGAAAGTCCCTTTGAAACCTTTGAAACTTTATAGTCATGTACAACTTCCTCCTATGGGTCCGAAACGTCTGTGTGGGTTCTTCCATGTTTGTAGCATAATTTAATGCACCTCTATGTCTGGTTGTTCATCTGCAACAGCAGATTAGGGCTGATGGTCAGAAACGCTGCACAAACTGTTTTTCATTTGCTCATTGTTTATGTATCAGCGTTTTCTCACATCTTCTTTCACAATACCCCACAGTGCATTATCAGGTGTGGTGTTGGAGGCAAAGGTAATGGAGCCAGAGATTGTTCTGAGCCATGTCCAATCCAGAGATTTAGAAAAATTTCATCTTTTGCCAAAATGCACCACAAAGTTGTTCTGGATATCCTGCATTATTTGTCTGGTGTTTCAGCATTCGTGGACCCACACAGAAGCCACCAAACATTCTTGCACACTAAAGGGACTTGTATCAGCCAAAACTTTACCAGCCATTTTGAGTGAGTATTGTAGCGAGTATTGTTGCGTATTGCTTCTGGTATCACTACCAGCATTTTCAGATCTACCGGCCTTATCAATAATCAATTACACATTGGATAATTCGTGTTCGTATTGCATATTCCTTCCTTCTTTGCTTCATAGAACTGGATTAAGGCAGTGTAAAGGGACTTTCCGCTCACCCTGTACATAATATGCATGGATTCTATATAGGGTGGAAGGTGACCTATGATCATCTTTGAACATGATGGCTCTTTATAATGAATAGAACAAAAAAAAAAATCCTAATGCAGTTTTGTTGTTTTTAAAGTAGTTTTTGAGAAAAATGCAAAAATTGCTTAATACTGACTATATTAAATGAAGATTTTAGAAACTTAAATACTTTCCCAAATGTTTCATAGAGGGGATTGAAAGATGAATATTTTCTGCATACATTTGAATTAAAACAATTCATATTATAAACTTTTGAATTTGTCTGAGTTGAATCTACATTGTTAGCCATGAGACTACACAATATGACAACTCTGTAAGATCGAAAGAAATGCAATTCAGCTCTTTGTTTATAAAGAAACACATTTCAGCTGTTGTTAATTGCGCTTATGGCTTGTTTTTGAAACAGCAGATTATCAGTTACAAAATGGCTCACTTTACTAATACTGAGTATTTTGAAATGTTACTCATTTATGATGAAACACATTGTAATGTGGCAACTGCGGTAAGAATTTATTGAGAAAGATTTCCAAATAGACAAGCACCATATCATAGGACATTTGTTTTCATCTGTCAAAGAGTTCTAGATACCAAAGGCATATCTCCTCATATTGAAGGAGCAGAGGAAGAAGAAATCCTTCCTTGGTGGAAGAAGATCCTGGAAACAACAGCCATGGTATAGCTCACACTATCGACATATTTCATTGGACTGTATTGAGAACATTAAAAGGAGAATTGCTACACCCTTATCATACTCACTGTGCCCAGTATCTCTCTGAAACAGATTATGCATCAAGGATAGCATTTTCCAACTGGTTTCTTCAACAAGACTTTCCTCTTAAAAATTCTTGCAATGGATGAAGCAATGTTTATCAGAAATGGAGTAACTAATTACCATAATACACACACGCTTGGGTTTATGTCAATCCATGCGCAATAAGACAAGACAGCTTTCAGCAAAGATTTTCTGTAAATTTTGGGCAGGAATCATGGGAAACACAATAATCAGTCCGTGGATTCTTCCTCGGGTTTTTACAGGAGCCATTTATCTTCAGTTTCTTCAAGAAACTTTAGTAGTTCTGCTTAAAGATGTTTCCCTGGCAATAAGAAATGATATGCAACTATTGCATGATAGTGCACCTCTGCACTTAAGTAGAGCTGTGTGTGGCTATCTACCCAAAACCTATATAGAATGCTGGATTGCTCAAAATGGACCAATAAGATGGCCACCAAGGTCGCCAGATCTAAATCCAATCAAGTTTTTTCTTTGGGGCAATATGAAAACTTGTGTATACATTATAGAAGTGTCTGATGTGGAAATGTTGCCCCCAAAAAAAAAAACTTCGAGCAGTGGAAGAAATAAAAAAACAACCTGGATGTACTTTGTAGAGTGCAGCAGAATTGGAGAAAATATTGTGAAACATGTGTGTTGGTGAGGGATGCACATTTTGAACAATTTCTGTAAACATCAAAAGAAGTTCTTATTGATTTTCTGTTCTTGTCTGGCTTTAATTATCCATAGAGTTTTATAATTCACAAAGAAAGGAAGCATAATCTTGTAACTTGTATTTCTCAAGCTTTTATTTACATTTGTGTTCCTATTAAAAATTTGCATACTATTGCAAATGCTTCCTCAGTTCCATCTTCCATATGATATTTAGGTTACATTACAATCATGTGTAGTTTCCTGTTTATTTGTTTGTTGCCATAGTAGCAGAAGCTGAAGAGTTAAAAGTTAACCTGTTGAATATAAAGTGTACCTGTTGAATTTGCTGTGTTGCAATATTGCAGAAAATAAAATAGTAATTATCTCAAGAACAGAAAGCTTTATGGAAAAAATGTATTAAGGAAAACCACTCAAAACAATGTGCTGTTTTATAGTTTAAAAGAATGATCATAGATCATCTTCCATCCTGTATACAGTATCCTTGCTGTTGCAGCCCAAAACAGTAAGAATGTTGGGGGAGGTATCAATATTTTCAGAACACATTATTGCTACACTGTATTAAAATACAGTTGGGCAAGGTAATTCTTTCCCAGATTGCATCTGAAGATACTGACGACAGTGACGAAGAAGTGGGCCTAAATAATGAAAGTTTTTCCATTCTGCATGAAACAATTCAAGCTCTAGAGACACACAATGATTTCTGTTATTGCAAATCCTAAATGATAACTGCAATCTGTGATTAGTGCACATAATCGACTAGTATATGACTGTGTGGAAAAATCAAAGTATCAAAGAAAACTTGACAATTTTGTAAAACAATGTAAAACACTAGTACTTTGGATTTTTTTCACTTTGAAATATGAATAACAGACTGATATGCATTTAAGTACTTTAAATAGTGTATTATGTTATTATTTATTTGTTTGTTTCATTTACTGCTTTCATTTGTTAAATAATACATAATTAGAGTAATAATCTAATAAACTGGTTTCAGTTCCATAAGAAAATTTAGTTTTACATTTTCTCATTTACACATTATTTTATCCATCTCCCTGTGAAAATGCATAGCTGAGATTATACAGTATTTTTCTTTTTATTGTCTTAATCCTCAGTTTAAACTGATAGGAAGTCTTTAAGTTCTTCAGGTAATTTTTTGTACATTTCTTTTCCATTACATTCCAATGACTGTGATTGTTAAGTGAAAAAAATGTCCCATGTGCAAACTTCATGGAGAAAAAGCATGCCAGTTTCAATGTATTTTAAATTCATAATAAGGGAAAACATAAGAAAGTGCTGGGTTCTGAGGGATTTCTGAGCTTTACTTATAGTATTTCAGAATGAAGTTTAGAAAGACAGGTCATTTATATCATGCGAGTTTGAAAGCCTATTCTGCTAATGCTAAATAAGTTATGTGCTTTTTCTTTGTTGTTTGTTTATTAATTTATCTTATATAGCATCTTATAGTAGGTAGGGAAGCATTGCATTCCAGCCAAAATTTTATATCAAGATTTAAACAGAAATATGTTTTGAGGTGCCCTAAATGCCAAAAAAGAAAAGCATATTTAAAAAAAATGTGTATGTGTAAGAGAGATAGAGAGAGAGAGAGAAAAGGAGGAAGAGAGAGAGAGAACAGCATAATTCAAGAATGAAAAGTCATATAAACTGGAATTTAAGTTTAAAATCTTCTGAAGATGCAACATGAAGATTTTCAATACAATCCCACACCATGAACTATCCTTTACTTGGAAGAATTTTTGGTATTTTGGACTTTCTCAAAAATGGTTCTAAAAATTTTGATTAAAATATAATTGTATAAGACATTTGCATTAAAAATAAAATACATATCTGTATCCTCATTCACCTGCAACAAAATGTGTAATGAAACTGTTTCTGCAAATGTTCATCTAATATTCTAACATTAAATGTTGTAACATGAAGTAGATAGAAAACTGAGCTTTTTAAGAACAGTTTGTAGAAGATATATAAAAATTATCTATTGTGACTGTGACGTGAATGTAACAGATCAGATTTTTTGAAGTGCTGTCACCATTCAACTGATTCTCATAATGTCATAGAAAGAATAAGGAATTTCAAGGCCAGCATATAATGATCCATTTTGAAACATTTTATTATCGCTTCACTCTCTTGTATCTGCTACAAAATGTGTACCTAATGAAACTATTTCTGTAAATGTTTATTGTGATGGACATAAAGTAGATAGAAAAATCTCTCATGCATTACACATTCTCTACCTACTATTGTTTATTTTTATACAGCTTTTACAGATTATTTTTGTAAAGTTTATTTTTCTCCACTTCAGCTTAATTGGAATAAACGTTTGCATAAATAGTTTCATTACGCATTTTGTTATAGGTACAAAGGGATTAGCTACAGAGAGCACTAAGAACCTACAAACGGCTGCATGGTATTTTCACTGTCCACTTCCTCGGCACTTGTTGCCATCTGCCACTATCATAGAAAGGTGCGGATGAAACCATATAACATTTTTAAAACTACTTTTAAAGGCTTTACATATCAATGTTATAAAAGCAGATGCTGAAACTGGACACCGTCATTGTCCATACATTTTTGGCACCTCTTTAGGAAACTATCCATCACTCGCCGTAGTTCACGTTGAGAAATGCTAGCAATTTCCTAGCGGATATTGTGTTTTAATTCCTCCAGGGTGTGTGGGTTTGTCTTGTACACTTTATGTTTTAAGTTAACCCAGAGATAGAAATCATAGGTGGGACCGAGGGGGCCACAAATCTCTACTAATAATTCTGTCCTGAAACACTTTTAATTGTTCTCATCGAAATATTGGCCATATGAGCTGTTGCAGAGTCTTGTTGAAAAAAAGGCAAAATCATGCTTCTTGTCTATTAATTCTCTAAAAAAAAAAGGGGGGGCAAAATTGTATTCACCTATGTACGGGCATCAACTGTTGACTCGAAAAAAATTGGCCCTATTAACTCTTTCTCCACTCATGGTGCACCATACACCAATTTTTTCGTCATGAAGGGGTACTTCATGAACAATATTAGGTTTGTCGGAGCTCCAATAATAATTATTTTGTGTACACACATATCCATGAAGGTGGAACGAAGTCTCGTCCGTGAAAAATATTAAATATGGGTCTATTTTGCCAATGTGTACACTATTGAGACTCCACTCACAAAATGTACCCCTGATTACAGGATCACCTGGTCGAAGAGAATGTGCCGTAGTTATTTTATATGGTTTTAACTTCAGCAATTTGGTAGCTCTTTGTATAGAGCCATAAAAAATACCTGCCTGTCGTGAAAGGCACCTAAGTGATTTTTGGGGGAATTCTCCAAACGATGACCGATGTCATCTAATGTTTCTTTGGTAAGAAACATATGCTGTCTTTTACATTTCTTAGCCTGAACACTTACTGTAGCCTAAAATTTATTGTAAACTTCATGGAACTTTTATACCTGGAAATCTTTCTGCAAATTGCACTTTCACTTGGTGAGCTGATACATACAAATCATAAATAAATACACACTGAGCAGTAGAAAACATACTGAGCCATAATATACTTTGTGACTAAGTACAGGACAAAATGATAAATAACTTGTAATAACTGAACTACATCACATCACCGTCAACTCAATACTGCACTTCACACTGCAGAGCAAAACCACGTCAACAGCGTAACCTTGTTTATAGCAGCAGTGCATTATCATGTTTCCACACACCCAGCAGAAAAGCACAACCAGTTCGTATTTTCTTGGCTCTCCTGTTATATGCTGGCCTTGGAATTCCATAACTTGTGTGAAACAGCTAAACAATGACAGCACTTCAAAAAAAATGAATAAGCACTGAAAAATTCTGGCTACTAATACCTCAGAAATGGCTGATACCACCAAAAAGTTATTTGAAATGAATTATGTGTGTTAAAGAGACCTATATTTTTTGTACACTTTTGTCTGTCTCTATGGCTTACCCCATAAACAAAATAATACAAAATTCCTCCTGAATGAAGAGGCCTTTGTAGGCTATTTTCAAAGTTTTGTATTTATTGAACATTTTGTTTTTGAGTTATGCTGTTAATATGCACACACACACACACACACACACACACACACACACACACACACACACACACACACGCACCCACGCACGCACGCACATTTTTCTAAAAAGGCTTTTTTGTTTGGATTCAGGGGGCCCAAAACATGTAATTGTGGTGACTGTCATTTATTTTTAATTTAGCTTCTACAAACTATTCTTACAAACATTTTTTTTCCTATATAAAATAGCTATTTTTGAAATATTTTTGTTACAGCTTTTAAATTTTCCCAGCTTCTATTGTGATACGATATCTACATCTGTAAAGCATCTCTGAGAATATACAATGCTTCTATTCTCCATTAAGGGTTCACTTGTAATACAAAATGCAATATAAACAATTATGTTCTGTTTTTTATATTGTGCATGTAACCAAGTCCAATTGCTGAATTTGAGATCATTTCTAAGCAAAACTTTATTAAGAATAACAGAATACATATAGAAGATTACTGCAATGAATAAGGAATATTGTGAATTTGTGGGTAGAGAACGTCGTGTAAGTGTGGCATATCAGAATTTTGGTAGATAATAGTTTTGCTGTTTTTAGTTCATTAGGAAAAATAGCCGCTGTAAAGTTAGATTGACACATCACATGAGTACAGATATATGTATGCAGGCAGATATGTAAAATAATAAATAGAGTGCTTTTGATGCGTCTCTATAAATAAGTTATACACATTGATATTGTAATGAAAAGAAGCTAGAAACAGTGATGTGTATTGAATTTATTTAAAGGTGAGTCGGAATTGTTACACTAACATCACTTAAGTTTACTCATTTAACATGTTTCGGGAAACGGTTGTTCTGCAGTTTCACACCATTTTTGGATCACTAATCACAACATCAAACCCAATATTACATTAGTCAAACCAGCCAAATTTGCAGCCGAATTAGATGCATGGGAGAAGATCACCATTCTAAAACACAACACACATCTAATGAATTTTGATTTGCCGCCACCAAATCCTCTCTGGAAGTACATTTCTCCACCACAAGATGCCACCACAGGATCCAGTCCAAAAAATGGAAACACCAACAACACGGACCAGTCGAATTAACTTCTGAGGATGGGAACAACCGTTTCCCGAAACATGTTAAGTGAGTAAACTTAAGTGATGTTAGTGTAACAATTCCGACTCACCTTTAAATAAGTTATACACAATTTTAATCAGGACACACTGTTTATTTTAAGAAGACATAAATATAAATGTATAAAAAATTACATTTTGTCTTTCATGTTTCCCATAAGACTTGATTAAATAAACTATTTCTTTTGTCACATGGTTTTGTCATTATATTCTTTGTCATTTATTTTACTCTTTCAAAATAATAATATTATTAATTTTTACATGTTAAAATCAACATAAAATAAATTTTTTTTTTGTCTTTCAGATCCATTTCATAGATCTTGCTGGAATAGACACAGGGAATGAAATATCATCATGGAAAAGTTGCAAAGATATTGGCAAAGCAAATGTTATCAAATCGTGTATAGAACAATATCTTACTCAATACTCACAGCATATTCCCAGCCATAAACCAGGAATGTTTGTGCAAGGAAGAGTAAATAATCTTATGTACTACCTAGCAGATTCTTTAACTCCTTCTTGCTTGATTTGGTAAAGCCATATTTTAAACTAGACTAAAGTTTCTCATTATGTAAAAAGAAGGTACATTTCTGCAGAATATGAATTACAAATATAGTATGGAATATACTTACAGTGCATTGATATTCTAAAAAGGTTGAATGGACTAATATTGCTTATCTTCTAGTCACTACATCAAAAGGCAGAAAGCTGCATCAGATTTTGCTTACATCCACAATTCTGCGATTCTTAAAGCATGCCTGGTGGCAGTTTAATGAATCTTTCAGTATTATAAATTCAAAGCCTTTTGTGAGCTCAAAATCTATCACATCTTTTGTTAATATTTTTATTAGATACATATATCTTACAAACTGAAATGTTTAATGTATTTAAAACTTTAAAAGATGCAATTTGTTCCTAAAATTCATCCAAACACACCAGGTGTATTTTAAGAAACATAAAAGATTCATCAAATCAACCAATAGATATAAATATCGATCTCCCCTGGCAAAAACAACAATGATGGGTGCTAATGTAAATAAGGGCTTATGAAACGTGCAATACTCTTTAGTGTGACAAGTCTCTTTGGTAGACTGAGTATTTCAGAATGGTTTAATTATACAACCTCCGTTTTATTTTGTTTCTGTTAGTTTAATTATTTAGAGCTTACTTAAAACTGTTTCACTTAAGTGGAATGGCTAGGTTTTGAAAGATAATTTCATAATGTCATCTACTTTAATTCTTTCAGTCTTGATTTATTTCTGACCAAAACTGGTTTTTCAAACCTGACAGATATTAAAATGTTTGTGCCTCTAAAAGCATTTATTACTCATTCTCTGCTTCACCTCAGTTGGCTAAAGCAGTGAAAGTGACTGACCAGAGCTGCAGTGTTGGAGGTTAGCTGGATTCAAATCCTTGGCATTGCTTACAGAGTGTGTAAGAAAGGATGGGAAGGACCCATGTAAAATAAATGGTGATTGGTATGGAAGAATATTACAGTGATTTTCATTAATGAACACTTAGGGACTTTGATGCAGAGTGACAAAAGTAATGCCCACCAAAAAAATCTTCAGACTAATCAGAATGAATTACACTTTTGAGCTCATATGATATACTTGTTTTTCTTTTGCTTCCATCATAGATTTTCTAAAATGCTCATTTTGCAGTTAGGATTTTTGTTATATTTCATACCACAAACAGAAATAGCCCAAACAGAGAAAAAATGCAAGGTTAAGTGGGTTAACCTTTGTGCAGTAGCACCAATTATTTTCCCACCAGCAAAAGCTAAGATGTTTTAGATACTATTGGCTAATGTTCATTTAGATTCATAATTGCATGCACCACTTTCACAATTATCACACCAGTTGTCATACTTGAGTGGTCTGTGCACACAAAAAGTTTACAAGTGCTGCACTTTACAAGTGTGAATTTTTCTTCCTCCACATATCACACAACTTCCTCATTTCTTTGTCGGATATGATGAACTTTCTTGTATATCTTCTTGAGGTTTATATATTTTGCTCAAGGTTGCCTTAATATAAAGAGGTAATGACACAATAGCTGCTCTAGTGGCTAGATATGGCTTCATCAGTTTTAGGGCCAGGTTTTTAAAAAATGTTCTTCTACTAACTGGTTAATTTCCATGATTTCCTTTGTAAATTAATAGGCATTTATACCTGCAATGTTGAGCAAAGCAAAGAAAATTTCTAATGACCACCTCCTTAAACAGCTGGGAAACAGAATATTTAGTGCACAAGTGGTCAATTGCACCAACCCCTCCTTTCATCATATTGTATTGTATTGTATTTATTGTGCTAAGAGTTTTACAAATTAGATTGTCTACTGCATTTTGACCCTGGTCACTTATTCAGTAGACAATCGCTACAGTTTATTTACATTTTACAATCTCTTGTCACTAAACACATTCACTATAGTTTTCCATTCAAAGTAAGATGCACTACCTCTTACTTTTCTCTTTCCACTATCCAAAGCCATTTATTTTTTACTTTACACAAAAACTGCCCAATGCTTCTAGCGTCCTTGCATATCATTTCAATTATAAGTGTATTTCTATCCCCCTTCAACCACTTCTTATTAAAAAATTCTTTTCTCCAATTTTCTGTTCCTTGGCAGTCTGTTCAATGTCTTCATTACCACCACATATCGGACATTGGTTCTGAGGAATACCCTGTCTTAGCCCTTTTAGCCTCCATGCTCCGGTTCTTAAGATTCTCTCTCTTCTTTATTTACTTTCCCTACCCCATGTATTTTTCATTGGCCTATAATAAACTAATGAGCTCTTTTCAGCAATCTCACTGAACATGATTTGTATTTCTATATCTTCCAGTCTTTTCCTTGCCTTTTTCCAAAAATGTTTTACGTTATTTTCTCTCCTTCTCCATATATCTCCTAACCCATTTTTCTCCAAAATATTCTGTAATTTACTTACCCATCCATCATTCATTAAGCTCTTTTCTTGGTATTCAATACATTGTCTTAACACATTACTTTTTCCTAGATTTAAACCTCTGAACCAAAATTTCAAAGCTCTTTCCATTATCTTCCCCTTAGTTGGCACCCTGCCCATCTCTAATTGTGCTACCTGTCTTACAATTGACTTCGGTAGCCCTAGTATTTCTCTACAAAACATCCTGTGCACCACATCTATACATTCCCATCCTCTTATCTAATCCCCATATTTCTATACCATACATCATTTTTGCCTCCACAACCATCTCATAAACTTTTTCCAGCCATTTAACATTTATAATAGGTACTTTATATTTGCAGCTTCTAATTGCTGCCATCGCCCCTTTACCTTTTGCCAATGCAAACTTCTTTTGTTTCTCCCATTTATTACCTCCATCTATTTTTACTCCTAAATAGATACAGTCACGCACTACCCTGTAATCTTTATTCTCTCCCTTCCACTTTTCATATTTGCCTAATTTTCCCTTCTTTTTGAAAACCACAATCTGTGTTTTCTCTTGATTCACTTTTAACCTCCATTCTTTACAATATATATCAATTGCTTGTAATGATTGTTTTAAACCACTTACTGTAATAGATCCTACCACTAGGTCATCTGCAAAAAGAAGTCCTGGAATTTGGATGTTGTTAATTACTGGTGCACAGTTATTATTCCTTCCAATTTCTAGTAAGACATCATCTATGTATAAATTAAATAAAACTGGACTTAGCTTACATCCTTGCCGAAGACCTTTCTTTTGTGGAATTTCGTTTGTTACACAGCCTGTCTCCACCCTTACACAGGTGTTCTCAAAATACAGTGCTTTTAGAATATTCACCAATTGCTGACTTACTCCCTTACACACTAATTTATGCCACAGAAGTTGTAGCTCAATTCGGTCATAAGCCTTCTCTACGTCTACAAAAGCCATATACAGTTTACCCCTTTTTTCTTTTAAATATTTGTCTGCTAATGTCTTTATAATAAATAAATTATCAATTGTTCTCCTTCCCTTGCGAAAGCCCATCTGTAATTCCGAAAGGATATTATATTCTTCAACCCAAGATTGTAGTCTCGCTGCCAAAATGCCCGCAAAAAGTTTTCCTATATTCGATAATAATGCAATACCTCTGTAGTTATTAGGTTTATCGACATTGCCCTTGCCTTTATATATAGGATGGATGATAGCTTCTCTCCATCATTTAGGTACATAACCCTTTCTAATAATTACATTAAATAAATCTAGTAAAATTTTCACTCTCCCTGTTTCATTACACCACTCTTTAAGAAACTCTGTTGGGATGCCATCAATTCCAGTAGCTTTATTTTTCTTCCGTAACTTAACTTGTTTTATTATTTCCTCACTCCTAATTTCACCATCCAATATCTCTACAAAAACATTCCTTATTTCCAAAAATTCTGTACTTCCTATACTCCTTTCTTCCCCATATAATGTTTTAAAATACTCCATCCATTGTCCTGGCTCAACATTGGGTTTAGTTACATATTTATTATAGGTCGACTTAAGAACCTTCCATACCTTATTAACATTATTTTCATTTAGACATTTTATCAAATTCCTTTCATTGCATTCCCTCCAGTCCTTTTTCTTTTGCTCTAACAATAAATTATGTGAATTCCTCCCTTGCATATAATCGTCCCTAGATTTTCTATCACCTAATTCTCTCCACCTAACCAACAGTTGTTTTACTTGTCTTTTTGATACCCTACATTCTTCATCAAACCAGTCCTTATAATCCAATATGATTTCAGGTTTACTTGTGTCTTCATCTACAATATTCTCGTTGTGCATTGTTGAAAGTAACAACACAGATTCCTTTCAGAATGTGAGAGACAAGATTTATGTCCTTCTGATAGCCAAAAATATTAGAATCAACTATACGATCCTTGTGAGGTAGAAATTGTTTCAGCACTGCTTTTTTGCCTTTACATAATGTTCCAATAGTAGCGATATCCTTCTGAAGAAGTAATAGTATCAGTATGTAACTGGTTTACCAATTATAGTGGTAAGATTTCTGTTTGGCCCAGATATTGGTTCTATTAGTCTGTTTACAAAATAACTGGGCTTATTTGAGATAATGAATTGCCCTTTGCATTGCTTCCCACAATAAACTGCCAAATTAAATGTGAGGAAGGTTTTTGCATCACAAAAAGCATAGGTTTTTGTCATATTTAGTTGGCTTGTTTGGTATATATGAAATGAAGCTACAGATACTGCTTCTAGTTTTCATCAATTGTTGCAAATTTGCTAGAATTGAAGGCATTTTGGCAATTTTGTATAAATAACTCCAGGATTTTTCTCTTAGGTGCTAGTGTATCTTCATTCTGCATTGTGGTCGGTTTGTCTTGTCAAATCTCAAGAACTTGCAAAACTCGACCATAGTTCACGTAAGCTCTTAGAATTTGTATTCCTGTCCCATCAGAAGTCTAAAATTCTTGTACATTTGTATAACTTCCTTTTTTTTAACATATTAGATGCAGCAAACCTAGCACAGCTAGTATTTCATCCTTCATCACTTCCCTATTATTACTGTCTCTTGAATATTCAGTGTCAGTCTTTATATTTCTTATATACAAGTTATTGCAGGTAATTATTTCATCAACCATAATATCATCAAACAAGCAGGAAACAGCATAGTTTTCTTCAGTCACACTTTTTGCATTATCCTTTACACTCAAAGGAAAGTTTTTAAAATATTCTTTCTCTTTGTTTGGAAAACTTTTAGTATGTATTCTTATTTCACAGGGTGATAACATCTTACCCTTTATAGAAGTTATAAGGCCCATCTAGATAAAATACATTATCAGTGCCTTCCTGCTCAGAATTGGAATTATGAATGACATCTTGAAGTATTTCTTTTCTTCATCAGAGGAGCAGTTCAGATTCAGTGCATCATTATTATCTTTATCTTGTTTATAATCTCATTCATATTTCCAAATGAGGATAGGAATAATCCTTGTTAAAGAAAAATCCCTCCCTCCAGCTAGAAATTGAACCCAAGACATTTAGATTTACCAAACATTTTGTTTCATAATAAAAACTGATTATATGAAAATAATTCAACATTGCTTACATGACCAGCAGCATGTTGCAAATTTGCTCCAAATTGCTACGTCATAAAGAATACATTATTATAAGACACATAACTTTACACTATGAAGTCAGAAGTACTGGAGTCATTATTAAAGATCAATAAAAGATTAGCAAAGTGACAATGTGGTACGGTCATTGTTGTGACAGTAATAAATAAAATAAAATTTGTTGGTAGCAAATTTGTGCCAGTGCTGCTGCTCGAGGGTTAACTGAGCAGTATTATAATACATTTTTAGTTATAATGTATATATAGTAAACACTATGTTATGAATTTTGTCGCGGTATCGTTCGTGTTATCTTATTTGCTGAGCGCCTGTTATTGTTTTACTATTTTTAATTTTGAGTTCTTTGTCCTTCGGCTAGCTATTATTACTCAGTCCAGCAAATCTCTTAAACAGGGTGTGTAAACGGAAAGGAGTTGTTACTAAAAGATAACACTGATAAAAGAATTTGTTTTTACACTTTTATTGCCGTCACACTTTATTCATTTCACATAATTACTCTTGATACACACCCGACTAAAACTGTTGTATTTTCGAATGTAACTATTATCACTTATTTGCCGCACATTATTAATTTGAGTATTTCACATCTTTTAACTAAGTTTACGATGCGAGAGATTCTGTAGAACTGCGCGACGTGTAACCCGTGAATGATTCTGTTGAACTGCGCGACGTTTGCCTTGTGAATGATTCTGTAGAACTGTGCGATGTGTAATGCGTGAATGATTCTCTTAAACTGAGCGACGTGTAACTTGTGAATGATTCTGTAGAACTGCGTATTACCCATCTCTGGCTTCAGAATTTATACTCCCTCACCCCGATATGCCTAAACATTATAATCGAGCTGCTCTTGGTTAATAAAGTGCGCCAACATTAGCATCTGTTTTTATATCCAATCAAAATTACGAACACATATGCTCTAGGGAAGATATTCCCTCCATTTCTAAAGAAAAGCGCGCTACTCTGACGTCATTTGTTTGTCTCTTATAATTGATAAACAACTCACCCCCTCGCTCATTGTTACCCGCTCCTATTGTCAGTTTCAGTGAGGCCCTGTAAACTTATTTCGTAACAATGCTTCTAATTAACAAACATCTCAAATCATTGTCATACAATAATGTTAATTTACACTACAATCACTCTGGCATTCACAGTGTTGTGATATGGAATACTGCCTCAATTTGCACTGACAAGATGAATGTTGGGCTGAAAGAATGGATGAAGGGATAGGACACACAGCTATCTATCTCATTTGCAGATCTATTTGTCTTGCTAAAAGAAAATCTGAGTGACATGTTGAAACACTTATGTTGCATTTAAATTAAAATAAATTGCCAAACAATTTTATTTTAATTTTGTATTTACCTAGTTTAAAATATGCTAATATCTATAAATTTAATTATACTACCTTATATAACAGTATAGATACAGAATTTTCCACAGTGAAAAGTTTCTTTCAGCCATATTTTGTTTTGTTGCAAGCTGATTTATAAGCAAATGTTCCTTATAAAGAGCATGGGAACTGAGATGGTTAAGTATGGTTTTTACTGATATACTAAATATAAGAATTTAAGGTGTTGTTAAGTTCAAATAATTGAATTTTGGGGTATCTAAAATCTTTTTTTCATCTCAAAATTTGCACAGAAATGCCAATAAACTATAGGAGAAGGTATGTCTTTTGATAACATCCCGAGGTTTCTGTGTACAATTGTTAAAACAAATGGAGCCAATGAAAAGTGATAAATTCACCGCTTTTGAAATTTGAGGACAGATGCAATGTGTTTGAAGCACATGTTTTTAAAAGTAAGATGAATCCAATGAATTTATCAAATAAGTGTTAAGATCTCTGAGTCCAATGCATAATGTTATGTATTTTGTATTACATTGCAATGTCAAGCAACACTTGTACAAACAGTAACAGCAGCTGGTCATTTCAAGTGTTTACTAATTCTAAAATGACAAGGATTTATATACTCATGCTAAAAAGGGATATGTCTGTGCTGAAACATTCAGAACTGTTTGAAAACATGCTTAGAATGCAAATAGTTATCACAGAAAAATTCATGAATTATTCCCATGCAACATGCTGCTGCTGCCTCTGAACAATAAAAGCATCTCATGTTCACCTACTCAAGGTCTAAGAGAGGAATTTTGGTAATGCAAAGAGGTAAAAGATTGATATAGCAGGAGCTAAAGCACACATTTTCCAATCAAGATATATGTTGTAATTTACCATTAGCCGCTTAATGCCTAACATAGCAAATTTGCATCAAGCAGATAAATGTTTTCCACAAGTGAGTGGGATTTGATTCCTGAATCGCAGATCTGTGTGGGTAAGAAATGTGATGGGCAAATGGTGCATATTGCTATCATATAGTTGTGCTGATTGTAGATTAATTGTCATATAAGAATACATGACTTGGTACATGTGCTCAGGGTTATGCTCAGCGGCAATTTTGAACATTTTTTTATATAATGGGTGAATTGTTAAATAACTAATAACACACTCACATTCACAATCAGATTCTAGACACACCAAGAAACCTTCATGTTTACAGAATTTTCTTGAGTCCAACTGGAAGTCAAATCCAGAAGCCTTTGCACAGTAGGCAAGTGCTGTACTGACTCAGCTATGAAACCAGTCAGCAAATTGTCTGGAAGCAAGAATACAGGGCTATAAATGAAATATTATTTTAGGGAATTCAACAAAGCCTAAAGTTCATAGTGTATCAAGTATGCTAAGTGTGTCATTTGCATTCTGTAACTGAAATATAAAATTACACAGAGACTATACAGTGAAGAAAACAGTTATTAGTTATACATACATCCAATTCCACAAATCAAACACGAAATGATGTCTGATGTTAGGTATGACCAAACTTCCCCAAACTATGCTAATAATCTGGATTTGAATTTTCTTCTTCAAACTGAACTTAATTCAGGCATTAAGTGTGGCAAAACTCCCACTTAAACTGCTAAGCAGTGTTTGAGTTGGTATGAAAGAGTCAGACTTCTGTTACATATATCTTGATTGATTCAAACTGGATTTTCATAACATTGTGTGAGAAATGTAACAATAACATTACAATATTGAAAAATTGTGTATTTTAGAAGTCTCTAATATAAAAACTCTTTGCTGCTTTTGATTATCAAAATCACACTCTTAGCCCATGAATAAGTGAATATCAAGTGTTTCTGCTGCTCAGAGGTGCATGGGAATGACTTACACTGCCATTTCTGTTTTAAAGCAGAACAGATTTATATTCTAAGCAGAGGGATGAAGGAAAACATTTTGCAAGGTATATGTCCAATCTCTGAAGAGAATTAAAATAAAGAACACATACTGTTAAATCTACAGGAACAAATGAATGAAAAGAAAAGTTAATAGAAGAGAAATAGTTAAAGAGAAATAAAGGAATCACACTAAAAACAATAGTAGATCTTGGACATTTAAAATATTTTGTGAGAATTCTTAGGGAAGTGAAAGATGAAATAGAAGTGGTCCATAGAGAAGAGGGATAATCATAATTAATTTTAATCAGTGGTGAAATCAAACCAGCAAATATGGATTAAGAAGTAGCATTTAAGGCATCTGTTGTAAGTAACCATTCAAACAGAAATTGTCTCAAACTTTCAGTGCATTTTTTACATTTATTGAAATAGTCACACTGCAATGAGAGATAATGACCTCTTAAGTCTTCTTAAGGCACTTATACTCTTATTTTTCTATCTCCCAAAATTGAATTTTTATGAGTTTTACTGAGGTTTACTGAGTTTTTCTATATACCTTTGGTAATTTACAGAAATCTAGTTCCTTTGAGTGCATGACTACAACCATGTCACCAACATCACAGTTTGTCATACAGTACACTTTTTAGCCCACCTCCATGGTGTGGGGGTAGCTTGTCTACCTCATATTCAAGAGGTGCTAAGTTTGAGTAGAGTGAGTTATCCAGATATGGTTTTTTCGGGGATTTTCCCTTATTCCAAAAAGATTAATGTTAGATAACTTTAAGCCCTTTGGGACCCAGACTTATTTGAGCATCATTTCATGCATTTCATTCATTCATTATCCAATAAGACCTACCTGGCTAAAGAATACTAAACTATATTTTAAAAAAAAATTCTTACATACATGAAAATGGATTGTAATTAGTGTCAAAAAAGACTTTTTTCTACATTATTGTCAGCAACAGACTTTCCTCACATTTTATTATTTATAACCATTAAGCTTGTAAAACATTTTTTCTTTTTTGTTTAGTTTGATTGGACACATTTATTGTTCACAAGAACACCTAAATATAACATTATCTACAATGAAATTTGGACAAAGAATAAGTGATGGCCTAGAAAGCAGTCAAGTGCACTATGAAACAGAACGTGAACCCAAGTTGTATATGCAAGCATTGGAATCTGAAGTAGAACAGCAGAAGTGTGAATTGGAAGTAATAACTTTATTGGCAAATGATTCAAACTTCTGTGTCTCTCAGTCCTGTTATGACTTGGTAATACGAATAGCTACAAGTTATCTTCAAGGAAATGACAGTGAATTTCTTACATTGCTTTCATATGGTCAAGCAAAACTTGTCCTAGAAGTATTCCGAGAACTCTACAAAAAGTAAGTACATTGTATCATCTTACTGCAAACCAAAGATAATAATTGAAGACATGTAGCAGTAAAGATTATTGAATACAGTAGGCTAGCTTTATATTGCTTTAAATGCAAAGGGGGTTATCATTTTACTATACCCAGTTTTAAACAATGAATTGCAACCTATCCTGTGAACTGCTTGTTTGTAAACTGTAAAACTTGTACAGTCTGAAAGGGATGTACACACAAAAATTACCATTATAAGGTGCATTTTAAGTTTCATATTTTATATATATATATATAAAATTGTTTCATTTATATAGCCCCCTTCAACTCGAATAGTCAACTGAGGGCTTTGACTTTAGAAACAATTGATGGTGTTATTGTTTGCTGAAGTGCAGGTTTTTTCTTAATGTTGATTTTTTCAGTATTTTGCTATTAAATACACACACACATTCACATTTAACTTCCAGACTTTGTAGGGGATAGGAAATGTTTCTGGTTAAAGAAAAATTCTGTGCTCCAGCTGGGAATCAAACCTGGGACTTTGGGGTTGAAAATTCAGAACACTAACCACAGAGGCAGTTTTTATAATTTTTAAGTTAAATTACATCGGTTTCTGCAGCATTTTAGAACACTAACCACTCAACCACAGAGGCAGTTTTTATAATTTTTAAGTTAAATTACATCGGTTTCTGCAGCATTTTAGAAAAACCCGCAAATGACTCTAGTATGATGCAGCCTTTTACTTAGGTCCATATGAGTATACCTAGGATCAAGCCACTCACAATTGCAGACAGGGGGACGCATGCTCAGGGCTGGGGGTTTTAGAAGTCTGGAAGGACCTAAGCATTAAAACTTCACAAACAATTGACATCAGTTTACCACGACAGTGATATATTACTATGGTATATCTTCTCTCCTATCCATATATCATTATTTTCCCATTTGTGTTTAAACTATATGGAACATAGACAAACAGGGGTACAGATAGATCTTAGTGATGAATAGAGTAGGACTTCTGTTGTGACTTGTCAGGGGACCCAGAAATTATGTCGGCCATATCTAGGACCACATTAATTGAAAATTCATTTCGTATTCATAGGAATATTAGAATGTGACTTGAATAAACATTTTCCAGTATATTACAAATAAGAAAACTACAGTCTTCCTATAAGTATACAATGTGAGTAAACTATGACTATTTAACTTGCTTATCTTTTTAATCTAATTAGATTCATTTGCTGCTTAGTGTTATTTACAGGCCTCGTATTTAACATTAGAAGCACCAACATAGACACTAAATACTAGATTATAATATTGTTGAGCAGATCTTCATGAGGTAGATGGTGGAAGCTTCATAACAATGTCTTGCTTAGGACTCTCACAAGCATGATCTATATCATACAAAAATGCATTTGCAGTCTTAGGAATAACCAGGACATGGAGAAGACCTCCAATCAGTGGAGCATGGCATGCACATGTAGGCAGATAGGCCCATTGTGGTTTATAGCAACCTCCTCGGAAGAAGGGATGAGGCAGAAGACACAAAGGGCAGTTAGATCCAGAAGGTAGTGCATGCTAAGTGATGGGGGCCTAAACAATTACAGACTGTTGTTATTCTGACATTAGCATTAGCTCTACCATGAGATGGGGCATCTGGAGAGCATCCACCAAGTGGTCCCTGCAAGGAGCACCTCCTTTGAAGAGGATACAACAGGCAGTCTAATTGGACACTAGGGAATTCCTTTTTACAGAACAAATTCCACTGCTTTGTTAAAGCATACTAATCCTTGCTGTTGGTCCTGTAACCCTGAAACAAAATTGCAAGGAAGTTAAATGAAAGGAAATGGACAAAAAGTTTATAGTGTATATAATCCATCCCAGGTTCACCTACCAACAAGCATAAACCATGAAAGAAATCCAAGGTTACAGTGGTTGGTCCAATGAAAATTGAACCCAAGACCTCCCAAATGTGAGCCATAAGCTTTACTGCCCAAGTAATCTTACCCAATTATTTTCAGTCTTAAAACACTGCTGAATATTTCATGGAATAGCATTACCCTAGGTACAAGTACAGTATACACAATTACACCTCAAGATATAAATTAATTTACTATTCATTATTCTGTTGCATTCTAGAGACCATAATGATTTCAATTTTTATTGGCGAGTTATCAGTGTGTTTACCTTGGGTGTAAAAAATGTATACCTATAAAATAAAAAAATTACATTTGCTTGTTCTAAGCATACAGACGATGCATACAGAAACATTCCCTCTAAAAGTACACTGCATAGTGAAAATACTGCAGCTGATATAACACACACTTCATAATTAAATTTTCCAAACATAACTTTAAAGATTTACAGGTGATCCTAGTTACACTGCTCGCTCCTATTTGTCCCCAAAATAATAATTTTTTCTGTGACCAGGACTTTCTCTTGCATTTATTTGCTTACTTTTATCAAGTTGTTTGACTTATCTATTTTTATTGATTTACTTTCTTATTTGTGTTTAAGTCATGAATAGCTTTTGCAGATGAGCAAATTAAAAACACATATACTCCACTTTTTTTAAAATAGAGAGTTGAGGGTTGTTACACTACATCACTATGATAATCTTACTTGAACGCGTTTCGGGAGACGGCTTGTCCCCATCGTCAGCATTCTCTCTCAACTGATATTTGCCGGTCATCGTCTGGGGGATGTGTGTGGTTTGAAGACCAGAAATTCTGGTCTTCAAACCATGATATCACTCCAAACATAAAACTCTTAAAACCGATCAACAGCAGCAATGAATTGGACATCTGGGAAAAAATACATATTGTCAAACACAGGAATCACCTAATGAATTTTGAACTGCCGCCACCCAACAGCCTTTGGAGGTTCATCAGCCCAGCACCAGAGAACACCACAAACCACACACATCCCCCAGACGATGACCGGCAAATATCAGTTGAGAGAGAATGCTGACGATGGGTACAAGCCGTCTCCCGAAACGCGTTCAAGTAAGATTATCATAGTGATGTAGTGTAACAACCCTCAACTCTCTATTTTAAATTATGACACATCACTGTTACAAGCTTCTAAATCTTCAAAAATTGAGCTTATACTCCACTTACTTCAAAAAGTTAAAAAACTGGATGCATTTCAGGAAGATTCCCTTTCATCATCAGTTAATCGACTGGAGCTCATAGCTGAGTTGTGATCACCCAAGTCATTAGGAGTATGCTGCCATCTGCGTCCTGTAGTAAGCCTGATGATGTCATTCACCAGTAGGATATCAAAATTCATAAGGAGTGGCTCATTCTTGAAGATGACTATTTTCTCCCTTATATTAAATGGTCATGGTTTCATGATGTGTTTCAGCAGTTCTGTATCCTATTTAATCTAATGGCTGGAGTTCCAGAAGTTTTGAGATATAACATACTCATCCATTTGCTTAAGCTTTATGTTTCTCAAATGTTCTTTCATTCTAATGTCTAGACTACATTTAGTTTTACCAAAATATATTTTGTCACAGCATTCCATTTTATAAATCCCAGACATCTTATTTTTAGGTATGCTGTTTTTAGTGGATGATTAAATAAGTTCCTTAAGCCATATCGGTTTTGTGGTGCTAGTTTAATATTAACTTATTTAAGTGATGTGATTATATTGCTGATGCCATCATTGCTTCCCATCAGATAAAACAGAGCAGTGAAAACAATCATAGCCAAAGCTGAATGTTATAAACTATTAACATAAATTCTTTCAAACAAGTATATAACAGTGGACAATCCTAGATTACCCAAATTATATTGTTTGCTTAAAATCCATAAAAATGACACAATATGCACCCAATCATTAGCAATATTGATGCACCTACCTACAAATTAGCAAAATGATTAATCAACAGATTGAATATGTTTATCAAATTTCAAACATTAGGCATTAAAAACTCTGTAGAATTAGCTGACAGAATCAAAGACTTACACATAAAAATAATGAACTCTTCATATCTTTCAATGTCCATGCACTATTCATAAGCAGTGGAAAAGCTAATAATATTGATAAAAAAAAATCTGATGTGTTACACTCACATGACTTTCTCTACTCTTGTACAAACTATTTTTACAAACGCTTATTCTCCATATGCTTCATGTTAATCATGATATCGAGATGTCAATCTTATTGGTAATTTTCATGTAGATGCAAGGGGAATTGGTAGGTTTTAAGCGATAGTCAAATATTATAACGCTGGTTGCTATGTGGCGCATTCCATTCTCTTTGCATGTCCAGGACATAAAAAAAATGAATAATGAATTTGAGAAAAAGTATAAGTATTGGAAAATTTGAGGGAATAACAAGCAATATCTCGAAAATGATTCACTCAACAAAAGAAATGTATATGACATAAATTGTGTGTTTTAACGCGATCTACATTTTTTGTGTCGTAAAATTTTGTCTAT
Organism: Deroplatys truncata; assembly: GCA_030765065.1. Lineage (NCBI taxonomy): Eukaryota > Metazoa > Arthropoda > Insecta > Mantodea > Mantidae > Deroplatys > Deroplatys truncata. The sequence continues at coordinate 217,461,619 of CM060978.1, forward strand.
CTCTTATGGTTTACCAGTTATGCAAAAGTCATTCACAATGAAGAATACTTTTGGAGACATTCCCAGAAAATTTGAGATATACATTTCATTTCTAATGACAATATCTTAAACATATGATATTTTAATCAAAATCGTTAGAGCCATTTTTGAGAAAATTAAAATTTTCGAAAAATGTTCCATGTAACGGGTAGTATGGGATGGGGGGATTTTCTTGAAAACCTTCCTGTTGCATCTCTGGAAGATACGGAACCTAAATACCAAGTTTGGTGTTTATCTGACTGTTCGTTTCTGAGTTATGCTGTTCACACACACACACACACGCACACGCGCACGCACGCACGCACACACACACACATACACATGTTTCCAAAAATGCTTTTTTTGTATTCAGGGGGTCTCAAAACATGTATTTCTGGTGAAATCTCGGTATCGAATTTTTGGATGGAATACAATACTTCCCCTACTTACTATATGTAGTAGAGAAAGTATAAATGGCTCTTGAAATAGGATATTTTTCTGGACATAATCAATAAATATACTGAACTCATACAGTTGTGCATCAAACAAAATAGTTTCAGTTTCAGACATAAATGTTATCAACAAACTAAAGGCCTGGCCAAGGGCAACCCAATTTCATCTATACTCGCTGAATTACGTATGAGCCACTTAGAAATACACGTTACAAGTTCCTTTCCATATATATTCATGATTTTTACTTTCTCTACTACGTACAGTAAGTAGGGGAAGTATTGTATTCCACCCAAAAATTCGATACCGAGATTTCACCGGAAATACATGTTTTGAGACCCCCTGAATCCAAAAAAAGCATTTTTGGAAACATGTCCGTGTGTGTGTGTGTGTGTGTGTGTGTGTCTATCTGTCTGTGAACTCACAAACGAACAGTCGGATAAACACCAAACTTGGTATTTAGGTTCAGTATCTTCCAGAGATGCGACACGATGGTTTTCAAGAAAATCCCCCCACCCCAGATTACCCTTTACGTGGAAGATTTTTCGAAAATTTTATTTTTTCAAAAATGGCTCTAGTGATTTTGATTAAAATATCATATGTTTATGATATTTTCATGACAAATAAAATGTATATCTTGAGTTTTCTGGGAATGTCTCTAAAAGTATTCTTAATTGTGAACGACTTTTGCATAACTGGTAAACCATAAGAGATAGACCAAATGTTACTACACAAAAAATGTAGATCGCATTAAAATACACAATTTATGTTATATACATTTTTTTTGTTGAGTGAACCATTTTCAAGATATTGCTTGTTATTCCCTTAAATTTTTCAATACTTATTTTCACAAATGGGAATTCGTTATTCATTTTTTTGTCTTGGATATGCAAAGAGTATTAATCTGTGGCAAAGGGAATGGTGCTGCACCTAGCAACCAGCTATTACGAGATATGTATATGCTTAAAGGCTACCTACTGTATTTCTATATTGCCCTTGTAAATATATATTCCCATTACAGCTACAAGAAAATTAGCAATAAGATAGAGTCTGCAAATGTTTATCTCGATTAACATGAAGTAGATGGAGAATAAGCGTTTGTAAAAATAGTTTGTACAAGAGTAGAGAAAGTCATGTGAGTGTAACACATCAGATTTTTTTTATATTTTTGCTGTTGTTCCTGGGAAGTTCATTGATGATGCCCTTAAAGTGTTAAATCTTCAAGACCAGTCTATTCAGTTTACTTTGGAGGTAGAAAATGAAGGTTGATTACCCTTCCTTGATTTGAAGATTATTAGGAACAACGTTATGTTATTATGGCATTTACAAAACCTACACATGTGAATAACTATATTAAATCTAATCAGTTCGTTCCTTAACCTCATCAATATGTCATTTTTCACAGTTTAATTCAGACTCATCCATATATCATTTACATTAGCAAAATGAGAATACCAGAAGGGATATGAGCATATACATGAAACAGTATACAGAATGGTTTCAAAGCTAATTTTATAGATAAGATGATTGCAAAACACCGACAACAAAAAATGATTCAAGAAATTACCACTTTAGTGTTGAAAAATCTTCTAACTACAGTAAATTTGCTTTTCAAAAATATTTAAAGAATTTAATATTAAACTAGTTTCACAAAACAGATGCAGCATAAGGGACTTACTTAATCATCCACTAAAAACAGCATACCTAAGAGCAAGTTGTCCGGGATTTATAAAATGGAATGCTTAGACTGTGACAAAATACACATTGGTAAAACTAAGCGTAGCCTAGAAGTTAGAATGAAAGTACATTTCAGAAACACAAAGCTTTAACAAATTGATAAATCTGCCATATCTCACCTGTTCAGGAACTTCAGCTACAAGACTAAATAGGCTATAGAACTGCTGAAACACACCAAAAAGCATTAACATTTAATATATGGGAAAAAAATATTCATAATAAAAAATATCATAAGAATTCTGATATCCTGCCAGTGCACGACATCATCAGGCTTACTACTGGACACAGATGGCTCCTAATGACTTGGCTGACCACAACTCAGCTAGAGCTCCAGTTTGCGAACTGATGATATGAGAAAAGCTTCTCGAAACGCATCTATTGTTTTAACTTTCTTTATGTAAGTAGAATATATGTGTTTTTAATTTGTTCATGTGCAAATGCTATTATTCTACTTCACTGTAAGCATGGCTTCTAAATTCATTCTTCATCATGAATAGCAACTCATTACAAAAACTTGTAACTATATTTTACTTTATGTGAAATAAAATTCCACTTAGACTGGAGGCAGAAAAGCTGCAACTGGAAATAGAACAACAGCAACAGGAACCATTGGAACAAGACATCTCGCAGCAATCTTTGACAAAAACCAATAGAAAGAGTTCAAATTCAGCATATAAAAATCGCAAGAGCAAAAGAATTTCTGGACAGATTAGTAGATCAGTAACTTCAAAAACATCAACTGCATCCCAAACAGATGGAAAACCTAGCACTGAAGCTTTGCCAAATTTAGTTGGTGAACCTCTCAAAAAAGGTACTTGTTACAAGTCTGAAGTTTCATCTCTTAAATTTTAGAGGACAGGAGAAATTATAATATTTAAGTCACATTAGTAATTTCTTCAAGAAAGTTGCAAATTAACAGGCTGAGGAAGATAGTATAAAAACATAAAGGAGAAATTAATTGTACGTATTTTAAAAATGTTTTAGGTATTGGCATTGGTGCTGGAATAGTAACAAACTATGAAGGTGCAGTTGTTAAATCCATAAAAGAAGGTGCCTCAACAGGACCAAATGTAAGCTACTTTAAATTACGCAAATTTTGTTCCTGGTTTTCTTTCTTTGTTTAAGTATCTGTATAGGTAATTACAATTGATATGAGGAATCTATTACTCTGTACCAAAATTAATTTTTCGTAAATTTTTCAGAAGAAAAACAAACATTTTTCCCTTGAGGCTTATGAAGAACATAAAAGCATTGAAAAAGTAGAATCAGACTGGAAAATTCAATGTCATAGGTGGGATTTGAACTATAGATCTCCCAGGTTTCGATCTGGTTGCTCTAACCAACTGAGCTACCATGGCAACATGCTGGTACAGCATTAAATTCTCCAACTGACTCAGATTTTTCCCAGTAAACCACAAGCAAAGTTCAAATTCATTTTGAGATGACATACCTTAATTTATAAGTACCTTACATAAGTCCCAGGCTTCATAGTTTAATCAACTATTAGATCAAATCCTTTCTGGCTATGGCATTGAATTTTTCCAGTCTGATTCTATCTTTCCAACCTGGTCCTACACATAGCTTGTGTGAAAGAACGATTAATTACCACTGATATAAAAGCATTTCTTAGTCTATATAATTGATTTTATGTGTAGATTAAAACATTATAAACCATACCTTTAATACATTATTGCTAAATCCAAGCATAAGAATGTATTGCAGATGGAATTAGAATGAGCTCAGAACCTTAAGTACCTACTTAAGCCAGCTAAGCTACATTTCTAATATAAGTGAAAACTTTGGAAAAGGTTTTACTCATGCAACAGATCAAAATGAATTTTCACTTGGGATCTTAGGTTTGCTGTCAGATTCACTAATTAGAAACCCTAATTGGCAACCAAAGTGAAAACTAAAAATAATGTGCAATATTTTCATATTAACATTAAAACAAGGTACAATGAGCACCAAAAAAAACACTAACAAAAGTGTAAAAACTACAATAATTTTGAGCAGACTTAGGCACATTTACCACTGCAATTGTAAGTTAATTATTGTTTTCCTGGATTCATTAACTGGAACATAGATCCATGGTCCCCTCTTATTTTCATTTGCTACTTGTGCACTTGTTGCTTATGAAGATGTGGCTCCTGAAATTAAATTAAATTGAGTTTTATTTATGGATGCTCTTTAACTACTATGGTCCTTAGCATCCCATTCTAAATTGGGTGTGAAATATCGGTAATTTTGCTCAGAGGCCTCTTTATCAGGCATGAGGTTCTTTTACATGCCGTAAATCTACGACACGGGACCACCGACTTTACTTCCCTTCCGAAGGAAGCCATGCCAAGGATTTTTACGCTAGAAAAAAATCCATTGCCCTCCGCCGGGTTTGAACCCACGACCTTAGGAACAGGAGGCTAGCATGGTACTACTAGACCATGGAGGACGATGATGTGGCTCCTGTTTGAAATAGGCAAAAGTCATAAACAGCAATTCATTGTGTTCAGTCTTTTTAAATTGGTATCATAACATATGCAGGATGTAACAAAAATGTACGGCACAAATTCGTCTCACACAAAGACGAAGAAATTATGTTATATGAACATGGATTTGGAAATGCTTTATTTCCATGTTACAACACATTTTGTACAACTCATTAATCATGGGAAACACACAAGAATAGAACGCACCAGCATATCACATGCAACTCTTTTTCACAGGAGTTGTTCAATATGCCTTCCATGAGCATTGATACTTGTATCAACCCGCCATCGTAGTGAATCCCTGCACTGATGTATCCCTAGAGTATTGCGTATGGTTTCGCAGCCTTCCATAAAATGGGCATGGGGACCCTGAACATCTGGTTCGATACACAAGAGCTTTCAAATGCCCCCATAAATAAAAGTCCAGTGGGTCTAGGTCCGGGGAGCATGGAGGCCAGGCAATTGATCCATCTCTACCTATCCATCTGTCACCGAATCTGTTATTTAGAAGCTGACGGATATTGACACTAAAATGAGGAGGTGCTCCATCGTGCATGAAGTACATGTTTTGTTGCACAGCTAAAGGCACATCTGCTAACAGATCAGGTAGAACATTCTCTATGAAATTATGGTAACTTTGTCCAATGAGCCTGGGTGGAAGAACGTGAGGCCCTACCAAGCAGTCACCAACAATGCCGGCCAAACATTGACAGAAAATCTTTGTTGATGACTTGCTTCAACAGTTGCATGGGGATTAACGTCAGCCCATACATGCCGATTGTGATAATTTACAATCTGATCTTGTTGACTGTGAACAGCATCATTGCACTAAAATTAGGATTGACACTTTGTTGCATAAACCATTTGCAGAAGTGTACCCATGCAGGAAAATCAGCTTTTGATAATGCCTGCACACTCTGTAAATGGTATGGATACAGCTGGACCTCGTGTAACACTCGCCAGACAGTCATGCGGTTAACATTCATTGTGCAGCTACTTGTCTTGTACTGACACTAGGGTCGTCGTCAACTGCCTGAAGAATTGCCACCTCCTGTTGTGGTGTCCTCATCCTTCTAGGCCTCCCCCAGTTGCGAGTATCAGGCTGAAATGCCCCATGTTCCCTAAGACGACAATCAATGGCTTCAAATGTTTTCTGTTGGGGCACCTTTGTACTGGAAATCTCTCCCGGTACAAACATTGAGTGCAAGTGCCATTGGCATCTGCTAATCCATACATGAATGGGCATCTGCCATCTCTGCATTTGTGTACACTGCTATTGCATGAGCCAAGTCTGTGATTAACTCTACTAGTACGTAACACCCTGTGTGCTTGTCAAGGTTGTACTCTCACTGGAACAGTTGATGTTACCTGTAAACAAGCAATGATGTAAGTCGCAAGGCAACAGGGACATGTAAAACAAAACACTGGTGGTGCACCTACGATAATTACAACGTAACCAGATGTAACCAGACGTGCATGTTCCCGATGATTCTGACATTCTGTTTGTGTGTGTTACCCAAGATTAATGAGTTGAGAAAATGAATTGTAACATAGAAAAAAAGTGTTTCCAGACCCTGTTCATATAACATAATTTCTTCGTCTAGTGTGAGGAATGTGTTCTGCAATTTGTGCTGTACATTTTTGTTACAGCCTGTATTTATTCACCATTTATTTCATACAGAATTATTGGCTCATCAAATTTAAACAGAAACATAATACATACATACTCAAAACTATCCTTATGAGTGTACAAACAAACAATGCTTGAATAATAATAATGATCACAGATATATACACATGAATAATATGAATATAAATGAACAAAAATAAAATACAAAGTATTGCTCCTATTAAATTATAAAGTTACAAATGGCAAAACAATATGTTTCCATCAAATGCATTATTATCTAAAACTATTGTACAGATGTACGCTTCCCCAAATTGTCACACATCAAAGACAACTTATAGTAAGCTCATGTTTTACTGTAAAGATCCTGAGATGAGAATAATGAAGGTTTTGCCTTGAGATATTCATTATTGTAAATGTTTCACAACATTTATTTGAAACATCTTCCAGCTAGAGTCAGATCCTTATGGTTTTAAGTGGTGCATGATATCCTGCCCACTCATAATAGCTTACATAAACTTCACCTCACTGATTCTAGTAAGTGCTTGAAGTACGATAGAGAGGACATGTTTATATGAATATCCTATTGTGCAGTCTATTATGAGTCACTTTATGGATTCTATGAAGAAACTACAGCTGCATTACTATGAATGGTGTACCATCAACATAAATTTTGGGGTCAACCTAGAGAGTGATATGCAGAATGCTAAGTACCTCAAAGGACAGTTCGCAATACACAATAATATGCACTTGAACTTTAATGAGTGCTTTACACTAATGATCTGTTTTTCAAGGTTGGAGTACATAGTTGTATTAATCAAGCTCTTGTTTATATTTGAATGCTATTCTTCTTACATGTCTAATGTATGCTTTTATCTACAGGAGATCTGTGATGATGCCGAAGATCAGGGTGAGGTTAAACCTCTAATGAACATTAAAATAATTGTTGAAGGGGATGGTTTTATCTGTGATCCAGATAATATGCCTTCAGAAGATGTCTTATGGGAAGATTTCTTGAACCGTGCACCTCAAATAGCTACTTTGAAAAGTAAATTTGATAAGTTATGTGACCAAACAAGACAAGCTCAAAGGTAATTTTTGCTATACTGCTTTTAATACAGATTATCATCCTACTTGTAGGTGATTCTATGTTCAAAGACAAATGAAAAATCATAATACAATTTTAGTCTCTTAATGCTTCTTTCAACAGAAAAGTTTAAGTTTTCCACACTTTTCATCACTTTATAATTCAGATTTAGAACAGTTAAGTCAAGTCTTATTGCAGAGTAACGGAGCAGCAACTGATCTATATTTACAGTTATCTTCTCTTTCTTCATTAAGCACCTCACTTTTCCACAGTGTAGCATTTTGTTTTCTACAAATTGTAATTTGAGGCAGTATTTTTATAGCTTAAATGATATCAGTCTAATATAATAATATAAAAATATAATAACAGCCTGCCTTGAAGCAATATGTACATAATATAATATATAAAATGTATATTACAGTTATTGTATTATGTTTATTTTATTATGTACATGTATAAAAATGTTATGTGAATGTATTACATAATTTAACAATGCAGTAGCTTGAGAATAGAAGCAAGCTGCCTTTTGTAGCAAACAGAATTACAAAGTAGAAGCCAAAAGTTGCTAACAATAAGGTAACCTTGAGACAACAATAAATTAGAAAGTTTAAAAAGGCTATTAATAGTTCTTGGAACAATAATAATGTAATATTTAAAACAGTTTATAAATAGCCAATCAAAAACTATAAAAGCTAAAAGTTAAATAAAAGTATTCTATTGGAGTAGGCTTAGCCAATCAGAAACTAGAAATAGAGAAAATGTGCAAATTTAAACTGTAGATGCTAGAAAATAGCATACCCAAGCAGATCGGTTTGGTATGGGTCAGTGATTGTATGTGAGACATTAAAATTCATTGCAGTGAAAATAATATAAAGTTTACCTGTTAAAAGTGCAATTAATAATAATCTCAGAGCCCTTTTGTAGGATACATCAGTGAAGTGTTATTTAATCATGTGAAGGATTAATAAAAAATGTAAAATACAATTATAATTTGTGTAAGCCTTGTTCTTTAGCCATACCAGCCCTGTTAAGAGATACATATTCTAAAAAAAATTACTACTGACGAAGCCGAGACATACATAAATAATATTTAAATAAACATTAAAATAAAAAGTTGATTCTTAAACGTGGGGTGAACACTCCTAGAAACAATCTCGCGCAAATTGGCATCCATTACGTGCGTGGTCTTTACACTGAATTTACAATACCATTGCAACAGCAGCTGAATAACTGACCATACATATCCCTCACATTGTTATGGTATCTCTTCCCACTCATCACACATTCATATCTTTGGTATAAAGGTTATCAACATTGTACATTGTTTTAATAGGTGTTTAAATAAAAATAGGATAGTTTAGCTGTTATCTCATTTATTCATTCATTCATTCATTCATTATCTGTTTACCCTCCTCTTATGTAGGACTTACACCCCCCAGGACTTACAAGCGGGTGCCTGGGGTCAGAGGCCCATCGAGGAGCAGACACTCATGGATCAGACAGAGCATCCAGGATGGGTGATCAGCCCGATGCCTAGTATGGGATGAAGGAAGTAGATGAAATGAAATGTTGGTGAAATGGATGAAAGGAAAGGTGATGATGGAGCAGTTGGTGGAATGAATGGCGGGGGAAACCGGAGAACCCGGAGAAAACCCGCCCAGATGCCGCTTCGTCCACCACAAATCCCACATGCAGGTCCCTGGGATTGAACCCGGGCCGCCTCGGTGGGAGGCGAGCAGTCTAACCACTCGGCCACGGCGCCGCCTATCTCATTTATTAAATTTTTAAATAAAATAATACACTTTGTTTTATTGCATTACCTTAATTTTTTTTAAAAAAGAACCAATATTCCTTTCATTTGTTTGGAATGAATATTTTAAAAAGCTCCAGAACTTTTTTGTATCCTATAATTATTAAATAGGTACCATACTTATTTGGTTTCTTTGTTAAGTACATAATAAGTAAATATTTAATTAAAAACATTTATTTTCTTTTAATATTTCACTCAAAGAACAATCTGTGTTTCAGATTTAACTGAATGTTTAAACATTAAACATTTTTATAAATATGGATGAAAGAACTGTCTTGATATTAAACACCTTTAGCAATGTTAACATTGTTCCTATAATGCAGTAATAACTTTGCAGCAGTATTGGAAAAAGGCCATGCATTCTACTCTGCAGTGTATCTGACCTTTCCTATCATGAATAATGTTTTCACCCATCTTTAAGGGAAAGCATGCTGTTGCAAATGGCTGTGCAATTCTAAGCACTTTTCTGCAAATCTAGGAAAGATAGGGGAAAAAAATGTTCATAAACTTGTTGAGTGTACTCACCAAGAACTCTCTCTGGCTTAAAGGATAACATGTATACCCCTTTCACCTGGTACAGCTCTTTCACTAGAATTAGTAGGAGGTTTATATTAATAACAAAGTTATTATTGTAAAAAGTTTACAAACATTTTGTTTACCTGTACTAATTAACTTACATTTCTCTGGCAACAGTAAGTTTATTTGTTGAAAGTGTATATGGTTTTATTATATCAATTTTTATGGCTTAAAAATGCAAAGTTTAAACAGTAAAAGGCAAACAGTGCTTTAGCAGGAATTATGCAGGAGTTTAGTTTGAAGCTTATTCTAATGGAACAGTTTTTCTTTCAGTTCCTCTAAGACAGGACATTCTCTGTTTTCTTGTTGGGATTATATTGGTTTCACTTAACACATCTTTTGGTTGCCCTACAAGCATTGGTTGATTGAGGAGATTAAAAACATTAAAGTTATATTTTTAGTCATACCTATGTGCTTTATTTTTATCTCTAATGATAAGACTTTCCACAGTTCATTATTGATTTGCAAAAGTATATCAACCATTGTTGAGGCATGGAGATAAACATTTTATCATCAAAATAAATAACATGGTCAAGAAATTACTATAATTTTTTTCCCAATGTTTGCAAAATGCTCGTCTTGCAGTCAGTTTGAATGCTATGATTATACCCTTTCAGTGACAGGCTTCTTATATGGGTGCAGTTCAAACTGAAAGACTCGTTTGTATTTTGCTTTTAATATTGAAAAAGAAATAGAACATTTTTACAACCCTTATGCTCATTCCTTTTTATCAGATTATTGCTGATTACTGTGCACACACATTCAGGATGCATCATGGTAGTAGATGCAATGATTACTTGGAAAAAAAATTATTTTTTCTTATCAAAGACAATATGAATAGTTTAAGGAAAATTTCTTGCTACAAAAATATTAAAATATAGGTCACTTTTTAATTGATTGCCAACAATGTAAAGAACTTAAATACATAGCATGCATCTGAGAAGGGCTCACAGCAACTTCTGTGATTTATTTCAAATTGCATTTTGTCTGATTAGATAGGTATTAATGCCATGCATAGCAGCCTCTGTGTTCAGTTCGTGTTTCTGAGTACTGTAGCTAAAATTTGCTGCAGAGTGACAAAGTGAATCATATTCAGTCAACCTTGCCCCATGTTGGCCAGTCCCTTTTAGCTGTCATGCATGAGGCAGTTCACATTATTGCCTTCATTCTGTGTAGCATTTGCTGTAAGTCATAATTCCATTACTTAACATTCTGTTCAAAAGATAACAGTGATTAGATGCTTGTATTTGCACGTCAGGTTGCAGCTATAAGGTTGCCTGGTTTTCTGATATAAATAAAACTACACATTTTTGGCAAAACACTTATAAGTGGAGAGCCAACCTAGACTGAACTTAATGAAACCTCAATTTTAAAAAAAAATTATTACTGTACTGCATATGATTTCTTTATGTGCATTTCTTTTTGCTCCCAAACTTTATAATTAGGACATAATTTTCACTAAAAGGTGAAGAAACAAATCCTTATCATAATAGGCAGAGTTATTACCAAGGACTGCTTACAGCAGAACTACCAGAAATTATACTCTTTCAAATATGGGGGATATTATTTGTGATTTATGCTACAATGCTACATTATTCACTAATATTATATTCCCTTAAATCAACAAGAGAAGCAAAGTCATTCATACCACAGCAAATTTCACTTCAAACATTTTCTACCAATCAAATTTCAACAAACTTGAACATTTCATAGGATATGCACTTGACTTTTGTGTTTTGCTGGTTGCATATGGAGCAAGGCACATGTTCAGCCTTGTTTTCTGATCTCACTTCTATCATTGCAGGATGCTAGTCAGTATAGATGTGAAGGTAAAAAATAATATTATTTACCTAATTTCATAAATTTATACAAGCTGATAACCCTGAGGTTGTATGTAAGGAAGCCTCATATAGATGGATGTTAGACCTATCAAATTATAAATTTGGGTTCAGCACTTTAGTTGTTGTAATTGTAGAAATGTTTCTATTGTTTTGTTTGTGTTTATACATTTATGAAATTGTATTAAGGTAAGAATAATACCCAATATGAAATTCAATATAAGCTGATAATACTCATTATTTATTTTTGACAGTGATTATATCTCAGCAGCTGCAGTGTTATCAGATTGTATTGTTGATCTAGAAAATACCAAACTTATTTTGGCCCAGCAGCAGAAAGCATGGTGTGTAAAAGTAAATTATATGTGTGATGAAGATTATATAAATGCTGATACAAATGAAGATGTACTAATACAGTATATCAAAGAAAAAGAGATAGAATTGAAAACAAATAAAGAAGCTGCAAAAGCTGCGAAAGAAAATCTGATATCACTCAGTAAAGCAAAATTAAATACCAAGCATGAATTGGAAATGAAGTTCCAGGTATGGATATGTTTATTTTATTTACCCTTACTTCATTTTACATTTGGCTGTCCTACTAAAATATAATAATTAATAACAGAAAGCTTTAAGGATTAAGTTTAAAAACTGTGAGATGTAAATCAAAATAATATATCATATAAACTATTATGAGGAAATTAGAGAGTGGGATACACTTTGCTAGCATATTAGTTTCTTGAAATACTGAATTTATGCTTTTCAAGTCTCATATTTTAAATGAAACTATCTTTGTTCATCATTAGGTAGCCATAGGTTGCAGTAGCTTTCATCATAATATTATAATTGTATGTGCAACAATATACAATGAATATTGTGATACAGTGGCTATGACCACGGTTATCGAAAGGCACTGGGCAGTTAGAATAAACAATATGTACTGCTTGCCAGCATAAACACCGGGCCTGCTATCAGCAGATAACCAGATCCTTCTGGAAGTTTCTTCTTCCTTCCTCCAGAATGTGTGTCGAAATAGTTCTAGAATGTTCTATGGAAGATTCCACTGGTTAAATAACTGAGTGCTCTCATGAGACAGTCAGTTGAGTTGAGATGTATTGATCAGTCAGTGAGCAAGCGAGTTGGCAGGTGATTTTCCCATGCAATATCAAGTGGAATTCTCCAAGTGAGTTTGTGACAACTGCTGTGGCATGCAATGGGTGCTGCTGCAGAGCGAGGGATTGTGAAAGCCTTGTGTCCAACTCCCCAGCAGATGAACCATTTGAAAGAGGAGGCTACGCCATGAAAGTGAAGTGACGGAGAATTGAACTAGTTCACTTAGTGGAGTGACAGTGTGAACTAAGTGAAGTCCCAGTGAATAGTTGAACTGGGTAAAGACAAAACTGTGAAAGTGAGAACTAAGAGAAGTGACAGTTAAAAACTGGACAAAGTCATAATATTAAATGATATAGAATATTAGATAACCTATAAATTGGTACATGATATAATGGAATATTAAAAGCAGTGTAATAAATGTCCACACTTGCACAAGTAATTAGGATGTAAATAAATGACACCACATGGATTTTACTGGCTGTAGATGGTTCCTAGATCAATCAATTTGAGATAAGAAACCAGTGATCTATGAAACTAAGTTACCAAGTTATATGTGTTCAAAGTAATTAGAGACTGGGATCAATAAATCAAAATCAGAACCAAAATATGCAAATAGTCTGTATTAGAAATGAAGTGCAGCTAGACACTTAGTTAAACCTGTCTTTTAACTCTGAATAGGCATTTCTAAATTTTCCTGTTACCAAAATCGTTGAAAGTGTAACCTAACATATGACTGCACACCGCTGCAATGGATAGCAGGTTGTGTGGAATGGCTAAACAGGTTAGTATGAATGAATGAATTTATTGTACAATTTGTTTTACAATTTGGTTTACAATTTTTATACAATTACTGAATGAGTGACCAGGGTCAAAGTGCAGTAGACAATCAAATTGTAAAACCCTTAGCACAATAAATACACAATAAAAAATATATATCTCGTACCACTACATCTTACGTACAATTTGTCTGGTGCTTGTCTTCCTACTGAGCACTCAGATTGCTTGGCTCTCAGACCTTATCGCTCACTGAGCAGCCCTTCTTCTTTGCCTCTCTTACTTTTCTGGACCATTTTTCTTTTACCTTCCTTAATAACTCTCCCATGCCCTTGATTTACTGTTCTTCTTTTCCTGTAAACATCTTTATAGCTACTATTTTCCTACCCATATTTTCCCATTTCTTTTCCCACACTTTCCCTGCAGCTACTTATTTCATTACATTCCATCATATAGTGTTCTGTACTTTCTCTTCCTCCACACAGCTTGCATATTCTTCTTCTGCTGCGTCTCATCCCTCTTAAAAACATTGATCTCATTCTCATCCATGCTAAACCTTCCCTTTCTTGTCTGTTACAGCAATCAACATACCTCTCTCATCCCCACCCCTTCTTTATCAATTTGTAAAAGCTTAATAACTTTTTTATCTTCAAGGCTTCCCCACATCTCTTGTTCTATATCTTCCACTCCTTTTCTTAATACTTTCCAAAAAGTGTTTGTATTTCTTTCCTCTAGCCCCCATATATCCCCCTTCCAATTAACTCCATTATTTTTTCGGTTTCTTTCCACCAGCTGTTTTTGCTTCTTAGAACCTTTTGCTGAGTCATGCATATCTTTAAGATTTTACCTTCCTCCATTGTCATACATCTAAACCAACATTTTAAAAATCTATCTACTATTATACTTTTCCTCCTAGTTCTACTAATGCAACTTCACCTGGTACTGCTCTTGGTAGTCCAATTGGTTCTTTATAAAACATTCTATACATTTGGTCAATATTCATACTTAATTCTCCTAACCCACATATTTCCACCACAGAGCATTTTTGATTCTATCAATCCCTCGTACATTCTCTCCAACTATTTTGTTGACATCTCTAATATATATTTCTATATTCTTATTCCTGTCATAGCTGCCTTCCCTTTAGCTAACATCTTCCTGCCATGTGCTCCCCATTCGCCTCTATTACTCAACCTTACTCCTAAGTAGTCATATTCTTTGACTACCTCCAGCTCTTGGCCACCTAGAAACCATTTTTGTTCCTTCTTTAGTTTATTTCCTTTTTTTAAAAACTATCACTTTGGATTTATTTATATTTACCTTAATTTACCATTTTTCACAAAATTCTTGAATTTCATTTATTGCTTTTTGTAACCCTATTATAGATATAGCACTTACCATAAGGTTGTCTGCGTATAGTAAACTGGAATCTTCTAATCCCTTATTACTGGACAATGCTGATTTATTATTTTTACTCTTTCTAATATATCACCTATGAATAGATTAAATAATATTGGACTCAGATTACATTCCTGTTTTAATCCTATTTTTTGTTGAATCGTTTCTGTGATGCTGCTCTTTTCAACGCATATACCAAACTTTACATCTTTATATATTTTCTTATTTCTCTTATAAACTTGTTACTTACTCCCTTTTCTCTTAGTTTATATTCCAGAGCTACTCTATTTTATCAAAAGCTTTTTCAAAGTCAGCAAAATCATGTATACCCTTCATCTTTTCTTACTCAAATATTTATCCATTATTCCTTATTATAAATATGTTATCTGCAATCTGTCTTTCTTTCCTAAAATCTGCCTGGAATTTTGATATATTTTTTTCAGTTTCTACCCATTGTCTTTGTCTGCCAAAATTCCTGTATACACCTTCCCTAATACAGATAGTAGACTTATTCCTCTATAGTTCTCAGACCTGTGACAGTCATATGTTTAAGAACAAGATGCTATATGCTGTCCTTAAAATTCTATACCGTTTTCATGTAATCATGAGAAACATAAAAATTGACAGGAGTTTAAAAGAATGACAAAGTATTGAACAAATCGAACCGTTAATAATGAATACCTCAGAAATGGCTGATGCCATAAAACAAGTTATTCTAAATAAATTGTGTTTTAAAGAGATCTACATTTTTTGTGTATTATGTTTTCATCTATCACTTAAGGTTTACCAGTTATACAAGGTTATGCATAATTCCTTCCTAATGAAGAGGACTTCACAGGCTATTCCCAGAAAATACAGATATACATTTTACTTTTCATGTAAATATTTTAATATATGGTATTTTAATCAGAATCTTTAGAGCAATTTTTTAGAAAATCAAACATTTCAAAAAATGTTCCATGTAAAGGATATTTGGGGTGGAAAGATTTTCTTTAAAATCTTTGTGTCACATCTTTGGAAGGTACTGAACCTAAATACCAAGTTTGGTATTTATCCAACTTTTGGTTTTGGAGTTATGCTGTTCAGACGCACTCACACAGACTTTTTTCTGAAAATGCTTTTTTTGTGTTCAAGGGGTGTCAAAACATATATTTCTGGTGAAATCTTGGCATCAAATTTTTTGGTGGAATGCAATACCTTCTCTACCTACTATATACATGGTAGACAAGTAAAAAGGTAATTCTCTTATGCTTCTGTCCTATCAGAAACCCATAACATTATCCCTTTACATTACCCTATAACTCTGCTTACATTGTATGATGCAGGTTATTATGTTTTGGTATGAAATGGTTTCTCTACTACTTACCTATAGTAAGTAGGAAGTAATGCATCCCACCCAAAAATTTTATGCTGAGATTTCACTAGAAATACACAATATATTTGCATTAAAACTAAGATCTGTATCTTGCATTTTCTGGGAATACCTGTAAAGTTTCTTCATTCTGATGACTTCTGTATAATTGATAAACTTAAGAGAGAGACAAAATCTTACTACGCAAAAAAATGTAAAAAAATGTATGTCAAATAAGGAGGTTTGGAATGTTCACTATTTCAGAGGTATTCTTTGTCATTGATTTGAATTTTCAAATACTTATACTTCTTTCACATGGTAAGTCTAGGCTTGCCAACTTCTAAACTCACAATTCTGGGATAAAATTATACAGGATGTTTCAAAAAAAGAGGGCATAATTTCAAGTATGCATTCCACATATGTAGACAATAAAAAAAGTCCATTACAACATGTGCGGAAATGCTTGGTTTTTGAGTTATGGCCTTCAAAACAGTGATATTCACCATAATATATTTCTTACTGCAGGTAGTTTTCTTTACAGAAGATGTTCAAAGTATCCACCTCCTGTTTTAATACAGGCCTCACATCAGCATCTCATGGCCTTGCAAACACGACCCCAAATTGCAGGAGTATTGCATGTTTCCTCACAACCTGCCACAATTTGATTCCTCCCTCAGGGGCCTACTATGGTAGGTACGGGTTTGGCAATTCCGGGGTCCCAAGCCACACTTGTTTGGTTTCCTCTAAGAGGTGAGAAGACTTATGCCAAATGCCCAATCAGCTCTGGTCCACAAGCGTGTTTGACCAACGATTAGTTATCCCCCTAACATAGTCTGACGGATACCACTGAACAGGATGGAGGAGGGGAGTTGCAAGGTGTGACTGAGTAATCCATAACTCCCAGCCCCTGAGTATCATGTAGTACTGTGTTTGTATTATAAAGCTTGGTCCCAGGGAGGGGCCATTACATGAGCTGTTACATTCCTGAAGGCAATTCTTTCCCTCTGTCTATGAATTGTAAGGTGAGACCCTAAGATGAGCAAGGTCCAGGCCAGGACTCTCACCTAAACTGGGGTGACATCCAGGATGTGAGTGTGCCATCAGAGACCTTTGTAATGGTGGATTCAAGTGCTATAGATACTAAAAAGTAAAAAAAAACAAAAAAAAAATGGAACACCAAAGTCATTGTAAAAGAAGTAGCCGAGTCTTCTGGTCCTTGCTACTTAGTTATCAGTAAAACTGAGGAAGGGAGGAAGTACAGTACGGTTGGTCCATGCACTTTTAAGAAGGACCTGGATAAAATTGCTGGTGCAGTAAAATCCTGTATTAGAACTCGTAATGGTACACTCCTGGTTGAAGCACATTCAGCATCCGAGGCAGCTATTATACAGAAAGCAAACATGTTAGCTAGCTACCCCATACAAGTCGAGATGCAAAGACCTTGAACTCCGCACGCAGTGTTGTAAACACCTGTGAATTGGATGGTATGTCCAATGAGAAGATTCAAGAAAATCTTGAAGATGAAGGTGTGACATCTGTATATTGGGTTCAGCAGAGACAAGGAGGTGAATTTGTGCCTACTCGTACCCTGTTTCTTACCTTTGATCTTACCTCAAAGGATTAAAGCAGGGTATGAAGGCATTGAAGTTAGGCCATATATCCCCAACCTGCTGAGATGATATAAGTGCCATCGCTTTGCTCATACAAGTTATTTCTGTAACGGTGAAGCCACCTGCGTTAACTGTGGAGAATTCTCACACAAGGGAGCGTGTACATCCGCTCCAACATGCGTTAACTGCAGTGGTGAACATCCATCTAGTTCCTGAGAATGCCTCCCTTTTACAGAGGAAAGATCCCGAGATCCAGGTTAGGGAGAAGGTTTTCTTCTTGGAAGCCCGGAACCTCTTACGCTTCCGCCAACCATCTCATCTGAAGTACGGTACCTATAGCTCAGTTGCAACTAAACCGGTACCGAGTCGGGAAATCGCAACTCAAAGCAGCGATATTAATGGGGGGGCACAGTTTCAGAAAAGTTTCTCGTAGCCAGATCACTTCCAAAGCCCCGAAATCCACATCTATATTTGCAACAACACCTGCCAAGTCTGTTACTGACAAGATCCTCAGTAAAGTCAACATCAAGACCATCGACCTCAAACAATATGACTGGCAAGCCCGTAACTTATAATGCACCACAGATAAAGTTCAAAAGACCGGCTATAACCGATCTGACTTCTTGAAAGAAAATGAAAAGTTTGTACCCGGAATATCCCAGGGAAAGAAAAGTCCACAAACATCTCCTCGGAGATCCTCTTCTGAGGAATCTTACGGGAAGGACTCGGATCGGCGATCTACATCTTCGCCGATCTCCACTTCCAATTGTTTCGAGGTTCTCCAACCAAGTTTTCAACCGGAAAGCGGTCCTCTCCCTAGTAGGAGATGGAGCGGGAGGTTTCTGCCCGCACTATCAGAACGAAAGTAAAAAAGAGGCAGGATCCTTCCTCTGCTAAAGGTGCCAGCCCGTCACCGAAAAAGGGCAAATTGGTTCGTTCACCGTCGTTCTCAAAGTAGTGGACTCTTTGTAAATGAGAAGTTATGTCATTATGAATACCATGGCTATCCTTCAATGGAACATACGTGGAATTAGAACACATCGACCAGAACTTGAACTTTTACTCAACGAGAATTATCCTTTGGTCGTATGTTTGCAAGAGACTAAGCTCCGTCCGCAAGATAGCTTTCAAATCAGGCGATATACCCCAGTACGGTGTGATCTTACACCCGAAGTGGGACTTTCCTGCGCACGGGGGCTCTATGATGCTCATCAGAGATGATATATTTGTGCAATATGTAACCATACAATCTGACATCCATTCAGTGGCTATAAGGATTAAACTGCTATCCCTCCGATTTACCGTTTGTAACATTTATCTGCCTCCATCGGATATCCTCTCGCTCACGGATTTAGAAGGTCTACTTTCCCAGTTACCAACGCCTTTTCTGTTGGTGGGAGTCGTTAATGCCCATCATCCTCTTTGGGGCTCACCTCGGGCTTGTATGACAGGTAAATTAATTTCAGATTGTTTGGAAAATTATAACTTAGCTCTTCTGAACACAGAAGAGCCTATATTTCTCTCAGACTCCTTCAACACTTTTTCAAACCTTGATATTGCAGTTTCTTCATCACAGTTAGCGATTACCTTGCAATGGATTGTCATCTCTGATTTGCACTCTAGTGACCACTTTCCATGTCTTGTTAGTCTCTTAACACAAAATATATGTTCCACACGTTTGCCTAGATGGCGCTTGGATCAAGCCAACTGGAACCTTTAACCCCAGTTAGCTGTGTTTAATTACAATGAGCACGACTGTGTGGATGCTTTGGTCTAACACCTCACAGAGAAAATTCCTTGTGTTGCTGATCAATCTATTCGAGCCCCGTCGATTTCCGGTTCCTTGGTGGACCGATGAATGTCCAAAGGCCATTGGTGCTCGTAGGCATGCTCTTAAGGTTTTCCAGCGTCGCCCTACACTGGATAACCTGATCCAGTACAAGAAATGCATGCCAAGTCTAGACAAATTATTAAGGACAGCAAAAAGACACCATGGAGCAAGTTTGTAGCTTCATTTAATTCACATACACCTCCCTCTGTTTGGGATATGTTAAAGCGTGTGTTCGGAAAATCGACGCACATGCCAATTGCCGGTCTTAAAATAGCTGCAGGAGTTGTTGTTTATACATCTGACGTAGCTAATACATTTGGCCGTGCTTTCGCCCAAGTGTCTAGCTCAGATAACAATTCGCCCGAGTTTCTTCCTGTTAAGACTCACGTGGAATCTCAAGGTTTCTGGTTTCGTTCTGGAAATTTTGAAGATTACAATTACCTTTTCACCATGGCGGAGTTAGAACACGCACTTTCATCTTCGCGACTATCAGCACCAGGACCAAATCGTATCCACGTACAAATGTTGCAACAGCTCTCTCCTGAAGGTAAAGTTTCCTACTCGAGGTCTATAATCGTGTTTGGGTGTTTTGTTCCAGAAAAGTGACGGGTCAACCCAAACACGATTATAGGACAGTGTCATACCCATTTTGAAAGCTAGAAAGGACCGTCATCTCCTGCCCAGCTACCGTCCTATTTCCCTCACCAGTTGCGTTTTCAAGGTGATGGAACCATGATCAATGGACGGTTGGTATGCTGGTTGGAAACTCACAACCTACTGACCAACACCCAGTGTGGTTTTCGAAGACGCCGTTCAACAATGTACCACCTTGTGTCATTATCGACACATCATGAATGGATTCATGCAAAATTGTTAAAACGTTGCGATTTTTTGAACTTGAAAAGGCTTATGGTACGTGTTGTCGAACAGGGATAATACGTTCCCTACACGACTGGAACATACGTGGACGCTTACCGCTGTTCATTCAGGAGTTTATGAAGGACCGCGTTTTCCGAATAAGGTTCGGCTCGGTTTTTCTGAACCTTTTTGTTCAGGAGAACGGAGTACCTCAGGGATCGGTATTAAGTGTTCCTCGAAACGTGTTACTCCAGGGGTATCATCATGCTTATTCGCAAACGACTTTGCCGTTTATTGTACTTCTCTGCGTACGCCGTTTTTTGGAACGCCGTGTGTAGCAATGCTTAGACAATCTCCAAGGATGGAGTTCTAAAAAAACGGCTTTCGTTTCTCAACTGTGCGAGAACTTCTGGCGCCGTAGGAGACGATTGCCACCTTCGCTCCGATTCGGTTCAGATTTACTACCATTCGCAGATTCGACGAGATTCCTGGGGTTGAAGTTTGATAGGAAACTTAGCTGGTCATCACATATGGCACAGTTGAAAGCGCGATGTGACCGTTCTCTGAATATCTTGCGGATATTAAATGCAAATCTTGGGGAGCGGATCGGACTGTTTTGCTGCGACTGTATCGCGCACTGATCCGATCAAAAATGTACTATGGGTGTATCATTTATTCCTCAGAACGACCATCTGTGCTGAGGAGATTAGACGCAGTCCATAACCGGGCATTCAAGTTGCCATTGGTACTTTTCCCACTAGCCCAGTTATGAGCCTTTACGCCGAATTTGCAGAATATCCCCTGAGTTATCGACGTGATGTCCTCTTATGGCTGTACGCTTAAATTTATGCCCCAACATCCAACGTTTGCTTCTTTTTTTCACACTGCACTGGGCGAACGTTATAGAAATAGCTCCATAAATCCAAGGCCTGCATGTGTTCGTTTCCGGGAGCTTCTTAGAAAGCACGACATTGAAATGCCTAGCATGTTTGCTAAGTTGGAGAGGGTGTTCCCCCCTTGGTTACGTGTGACATCTCATGTAGATCTTGGGATGACGGTATACCGGAAGTCCATGGTGCCTACGTTTAGTATCCGCACCTGTTTATTAGAGTTTCTGTCCGGTTACAGTGACCGAATTTTGATCTACACCGATGGATCTAAGTGCGCCAGTGGTGTTGGTGTTATGTTCATGGAACCGAACCCGATACATTCGATTTTCATGATAACACATCCATTTATAGTGCAGAGCTCTATGCCATATAGCGAGCGATTTTGTATGTGCGCCGTCGTAAATTGGGAGACTGTCTCATTTTGAGTGATTCCCTTAGTGCACTTCAGAGCCTTCGTGAGCTGTACAACTACCACTCCATTATTCAGCGAATCCAGGATGCCCCCCATGTTTTATACGCTTCTGCTGTCAATGTGGAGTGTGCTTGGAGGGAACGAACTTGCGGATTTGGCAGCTAAGGCGGCAACCACAGAACCCAGTGTTACGACACCTCGGAAGACTTTAGGCTTGTTGTGCGGAGAGTGGTGCTGACGTGTTGGCGCGAGGAGTGGTTAGCTCTCCGCGGAAATGAGTTTAGAGTAGTGAAGCACATTCCGATAAACTGGGTAACTTCCTCTCACGTATCTCGCCTTGAGGAGGTGATTTTGGCTCGGTTGCGTATTGGACACTGCAATTTTACGCACAGTTATCTTTTTAAGGGTGACCCTGCTCCTTCTTGTCCGCTTTGTAGCCGGTCCGTCACGTGTTGCTAGAGTGCATTGCTCTAGCACATCTTCGGGACACTCTGCAACTGCCGGCCAGTCTTGCAAAGGTCTTAGCGGATGATAAGCAAGCGGTTGATAGGCTTTTTAACTTTGTGTCAAAGGTAAATTTCCAAATGCGGATTTAGTCATCTTAATAGCAGGGGTTTCATACTTCTTGGTTTAGTTTTATATATTTATATTTATTTAGGACTTGTGCTATGATTCTATATTGATATTTATCTCTGGCTTTTGCTATAATTTATCGCTGGCCTTTGCCATGACATTTTGTACTGATCTTTATTTCTGGCCTTTGCCATGATCCGTTTTACAAAGGCACTAATGACCTAGCAGTTGAACGGCCTTAAACAAAAAAAAAGAATTGATTCTGAAGGGATTCCATGTCAGGCACCAATGCTTTTAAATGGCCTCACAAGTAGAAATCCACAGGGTTCAAATCAAGTAAACATGGTGGCCAAGCAATTGGACTACCTCTACCTATCCATCGATCAGGAAACCTTCGATGCAAGTACCAGCAAGCAGTATGACTGAAGTGTGCAGGAGCGCCATCATGCAAGAAACTTGTTGATGAATGCTCAGTGGAGTGTTTTCTTCCTTTGGATGGGAAGTAAAGCTGGCGGTCCCATGTTGTAGATTTACAGCACATAAAATAACCTTAAACCTCATAAAGAGGCCTTTGAATAAAATTGCTGGTCTTTCATGCCCAATATAGAATGCTTCTAGTTCCTGAGGTTGTGAGTTCAAACCCAGCAGAGGGGGATGGATTTTTTCAGGTGTAAAAATTCTTAGCATGGCTTCCTTCAGAAAGGAAGTAAAGCCAGTGATCCCATGTCATAGATTTATGGCACATGAAAGAACCTCGAGCCTGATAAAGAGGCCTCTGAGCAAAACTACTGGTCTTTCATGCCCAATATAGAATGAAATGCTAAGAACCATTGCAGTTAAAGAGCATCCATAAATAAAACTCAACTTCTAATTTATATTTACAGTTTTGATTATCTTTGGCGCTATTTTTTTAATACTTTCATAAAGAGATACATTCTTGCCAAAGTTGACTGGAGTATTGTCAGCAGCAAAACAGGAAGTACTAGCAGCATCCATATCATTATTTTCAATCACATTTAAAAATTTGTTTCCTGATATTTTCACTTATTCATTGGATTTTTATAAAAATCAAGAAGACCAGTTTTGATTTCTTCTTCTGTTGAAAAATACTACACTGTCAAGAGAAACATTTTCATGTTTCCAACATTAAAGAGTCTGTAGCAAATGAAAATATTGTGTCTCCTTTAGATCTTGAATAAGTTTTTCTTGTGCTGTGAATGCAATACATTTTCCACAAGCATGCTACTGCTATTTTTGTTTCATAATATACTGCATCATGCGATTGAAGTAGCACTGAGAACAGCTGTCAAGGCAACAGTGTATTTGTTTTCATCTTCTACACACTGATGAAGGTAGCCAAGGTCATTTATACCTGGACTTGTAAATGGGAGGTCCATGGCTTGAATTGCACCTGAACTATGTTCCATGTCTGAGCTTTTCTCCAAGTTTTCTTTAATTCTCAGAAATGGCAATTGTTGGGAGGCACCCTAAACTTCATGTTGCTGGACATTGTGCTGCCGATGCTGGAATGTTTTCTTGCCAAATTCCCTCTCTCAATTATCATTTCATTTCATTTATCATCATTAGAGACAGGCACAATATAAAAAAATCTGATGTGTTACACTCACATGACTTTCTCTACTCTTGTACTAACTATTTTTACAAATGCTTATTCTCCATATGCTTCATGTTATTCGAGATATCGAGATGTTAATCTTATTGCTAATTTTCTTGTAGATGAAAGGGGAATATTGTAGGCTTTAAGCGATAGTCAAATCTTTTAAGAGCTGGTTGTTATGTGTTTCTCTTTGCATTACCAGGACAAAAAAGAAATGAATAACGAATTCCCATTTGAGAAAAAGTATAAGTATTGGAAAATTTAAGGGAATAACAAGCAATATCTCGAAAATGGTTCACTCAACAACAAAAAAATGTATATGACATAAATTGTGTATTTTAATGTGATCTACATTTTTTGTGTAGTAAAATTTTGTCTATCTCTTATGCTTTACCAGTTATGCAAAACTTGTTCACAATGAAGAATACTTTTGGAGACATTCCCAGAAAATTCAAGATATACATTTTATTTATCATGAAAGTATCTTAAATATATGATATTTTAATCAAAATCGTTTGAGCCATTTTTGAGAAAATTAAAATTTTCGAAAAATGTTCCAAGTAAAGGGTAATCTGCGGTGGGAGGATTTTCTTAAAAACCTTCATGTCACATCTCTGGAAGATACTGAACCTAAATACCAAGTTTGGTGTTTATCTGACTGTTTCTGAGTTATGCTGTTCACAGACAGACACACAGACGGACATGTTTCCAAAAATACTTTTTATGGATTCAGGAGGCCTCAAAACATGTATTTCCGGTGAAATCTCGGTATCGAATTTTTGGGTGGAATGCAATACTTCCCCTGCTTACTCTACGTAGTAGAGAAAGTAATAAAGTACTGGAAAAATTAAACCAAGAGGAATGAATATCTTATAAATGGTTAATGCCACAAAGAAATTATTTTATTTAAATTGCATCTTGAAATCTATATTTTTTGTATGGTAAGCTTTCATGTATCCCTTATTGTTTACCATTTATACAAACTTGCATAAACATCATTCAGAATGAAGAACACTTCACATGCTATTTGCATAAAATTCAAGATATACCTTAACTAGTCATAGAAAAGTCTTCAATATATGGTATTTTAATAAAAATGTTAGAGGTATTTTTTAAAAAATAAACATTAACAAACATTTCCATATACAGAGTAATTTGTGTTGCATCTTTAGAAGATGCTGAACTTATTTACCTTGAACTTATTGAACTTGTTTGTTTCATTTTTGAATTATGCTATTCTGTAAAAATCACACACACACACACACACACACACGCACGCACGCACGCACCCCCCACCCACCCACCCCCACCCCCCACCCCCACCCCCACCCACCAACCCACCCACCCACCCCCCACCCCCACCCCACCCCCACCCCCACCCGCACACGCACACGCACACACATATGCCCACACCTTTTTCTAAGAATTTTTTTGGGGGATGGGGTTCAGGGGACCATAAAATTTGTAATTCTGGTGAAATCTCAATATCAAATTTTTGTGTGGAATATAATACTACAAATATCTGTATATATAGAAAGAGAGAGAAAGAAAGAAAATTGCCAAAATATGAAGTGCATTTTTACAAAAAATAGAAAATATGAAATATATACAATTTGAATACCAAACAATCATTATTCTTATATCATTAGAGGAATGTAAATCATTATTTTGAAAAAAAGTAAGCCCTTTTAGATTAAGTTTTGGCCATTAATGATAATATATCAAATGAAATCCATTAAATTACAGTGATTTTATGTCTTTCAGCATCATGGAATCCTTACACTCAGAGAACAAATTAATTACTTTGGTTGATCTAAATGCTACTTACAGTGCGCTACAAACAGCTTTTCAATATTTTCTGAAAAATTGCTGCATCCTTTGTCAGCTGGTATTGTTTTATGTAATGAAAAAATTACCTCCACATCACATGATGTTGTAATGAGAACATACAGTTTTTACTTTCTATACCACATGCATAGTAGGTAGACAAACCCAAAAATTTGATACTGAGATTTCAATGGAAAGACATGCTTTGAGGCCCCCTGAATCCCAAAAAAGCATTTCTATAAAAACGTCCGTGTGTGTGTGTGTGTGTGCGTGCATGTATGTGTCCCTTTACATGGAAGGCTTTTAAAAATGTTTGATTTTCTAAAGAATTGCTCTAACGATTTTGATTAAAATACCATACATTAAAGATATTTTCATGACAAATAAACTGTATAACTTGAATTTTTCTGGTAATGGCCCATGAAGTCCTCTTCATTCTGAAGGAATTTTATATAATCTTGTTTAACTGATAAGCATTAAGTGATCGACAAAATGTACTACACAAAAAATGTAGATCTGTTTAAAACACATAATTTACTTTGAATAACTTTTTGGTGGCATAAGCCATTTTCGAGATATCCATTATTAATGGTTCAAATGTTCAATACTTTGTCATCCTTTTCAAGTCCTGCTGATTTTCAGTTGTTCCTTGAGATTGCATGGAAACAGTATGGAATTTTAAGGCCAGCATATAACAACCAGCTCTTAAACATCTGACTATCGCTGATGCCTTTGTATCTATAATGAAATGAGTAATGCAGCTATTTTCCAAAGGTTCATTGTGATTATAATGAAGTAGATAGAAGAATAAGCTTTTGTAAGAATAGTTTGCATATGCACTAATAAACAATAGAGGATAGAGAAAGTTAACACATCAGATTTTTTTTAATTCAACTTTTTACTCTTATATCATATTTTACAGGTTAAAAATATTATTTATTACTTGATACTTAAGGAGACACAGATTTCAAATTTTATCACACTATATTTTTTTTAATTAGTGAAAATCTCTGAAGCCACAAAATCATCTTCCAAGGAGGAGACCTTGGTTGTGCTTCCTGGAGACATTGTCATTGTTGTTCCTATTGCCAGGTAGACCAGAGACCAGAGACACCAAAAGCTAGGGTTTATCAGCAGTATACCATCCATATATCATGTCCATTATTGGCCAGATGAATCTAGCCATCGACAGGACAGAGGATGTGACTAGTTGCACCGTTACTAGATCTACCACCGTCAGTGGATTAACTTGTCCCTGTAGGCAATGATATTTCTTACCCAGTCCCAGAGAGCATTAGCACTTCTGCAGTAGCCAATGGCATGAATGACACTGCCAGTTTACTGGCAAGTTTTGCAAAGATTAGATATTGCAATACCATAGCGCTGCTGTTTATTCATGGTTGATAGTAACTTGCTCATTACCTCATAAGCTTAAGCTTTCCAGGAGGTACTGTTTTGAGAATACTAAAATAGCTCCAGATTCTTACCCAGAGTTTCTGAGGATATTTCTTTTGGACATATGGTATAATATTCTGGTTCGAAAACCATAGATGATAAACATCTTTGGCTGTACTGTAAGCATTTGATCACAATTCCCCTTTGGTGGTTCATTCAAGTGATCACAATACCGAACTCAGAGCAGATGGAAGAGGTTGTGCTTTTGTGTGGTGATCCATAAATGCTGTAATAAGCAAGTGTCAAATGAGTCTCCTTGATGGCACAGTGTATGTGCTGTTGTTTTGGCTAGCAGTGCTGTACACTTTATAGAAACTTGGACTAACTGCAGTCCACCTTTAGCCATTCATAATTGAAGTTGCGATTATAGCTCTAGAGTTTTCCATGCCAGAGATAATCTCCACAATCCTCTCAATCAAATGAGAATATCAAGGTGTAATGGGTAAATAAGAATGGACATAACAAACTCATATTAGATCTAGATTTCTAACTTTTTTGTCACATAATCAGTGACGTAACTAATTAATTTTGGCTTTCTAGTTAAATTATATTATTTGTTACAGTGAAGAAGTAAAGGTGATCCCAAATGTTCTCAGCAGTGTGTACATATTTCACACCATATGTCCAGCTCAGTCCAGTCCAACTAATTGTTAGCCAGGGAGAGCAGTCAAGTTGTTGACACAGGCATCCCATATCTGCAGGTTGTCATTATTACTAGAAAGTAATAATATTTTGTAGGAATTGTCAAAGAACAGCTTTACACAGTGATAACTGGTGTAGGAAATTGTAAGAAACAGTAGAAGAGATTGATATGTAGAATGTTGGCAGAGGGGAAAAATAATTCAGTAGATTGTGGAAGGAAGTAAGAAGGAAAATAGAAGATACAAAAGATAAAAGATATGTTTTATGTTTTAACAATAAAAGTTCTTAGTTTGTACAAGATAAAAAAGAAAGTTTAGAGCAAGGAGAATTACATTGACAGCTATGCTAAGTATTTGTATTTATTGTGCTAAGAGTTTTACAATTTGATTGTCTACTGCACTTTGACCCTGGTCACTCATTCAGTAGACAATCCTACAGTTTATTTACATTTTACAATTTCCCGTCAACACATTCCATAGACAATCACTACAGATTATTTAATTTTACAATTTCTTGTCAATAAATTATCTTACTTTTTTTTCAGTTCTTTTTTCATGTCCCATTTAACTTTTCATTGATTGATTACTTAACCATCACACATTTACTATAGTTTTCCATTCAAAGTAGGATGCGCTACCTCTTACTTTTCTCTTTCCACTGTCCAAAGCCTTTATTTTTTACTTTACACAAAAACTGTCCAATGCTCCTAGCGTCCTTGTATATCATTTCGATCATAAGTGTATTTCTATCCCCCTTCAACCACTTCTTATTAAAAAATTCTTTTCTCCAATTTTCTGTTCCTTGGCACTTAAATACTATGTGTTCAATGTCTTCATTACCACCACATATCAGACATTGGTTCTGAGGAATACCCTGTCTTAGCCCTTTTAACCTCCATGCTCCGGTTCTTACCCATGCAATAGATTCTCTCTCTTCTTTATTTACTATGTCTATATATTTTTCCCTACCCCATGCATTTTTCATTGGCCTATAACAAACTAATGAGCTCTTTTCGGCAATCTCACTGAACATGATTTGTATTTCTATATCTTCCAGTCTTTTCCTCGCCTTTTTCCAAAAATTTTTCACATTATTTTCTCTCCTTCTCCACATGTCTCCTAACCCATTTTTCTCCAAAATGTTCCGTAAATTACTTACCCATCCATCATTCATTAAACTATTCTCTTGGTATTCAATACATTGTCTTAACACATTACTTTTTCCTAGATTTAAAGTTCTGAACCAAAATTCAAAGCTCTTTCCATTATCTTCCCCTTAGTTGGCACCCTGCCCATCTCTAATTGTGCTACCTGTCTTACAATTGACTTCGGTAGCCCTAGTATTTCTCTACAAAACATCTTGTGCACCACATCTATACTTTCCCATCCTCTATCTAATCCCCATATTTCTATACCATACATCATTTTTGCCTCCACAACCATCTCATAAACTTTTTCCAGCCATTTAACATTTATATTAGGTACTTTATATTTGCAGCTTCTAATTGCTGCCATCGCCCCTTTACCTTTTGCCAATGCAAACTTCTTTTGTTTCTCCCACTTATTACCTCCATCTATTTTTACTCCTAAATAGATACAGTCACGCATCACCCTGTAATCTTTATTCTCTCCCTTTCACTTTTCATATTTCTTAATTTTGCCCCCTTTTTGAATACCACAATCTGTGTTTTCTCTTGATTCACTTTTAACCTCCATTCTTTACAATATACATCAATTGCTTGTAATGATTGTAGGACAGGAGAGATATGCATGGATGCATTATAATTGATTTAGAAATAGTAGTATGGAAGTATGTGTTATGTGTGGGGAAAAAGAATAAATGTTTCTATGTTTGATACAGTGCAGGCAAATAATTGGAGAATGGAATAAAATGGAAAGCAATATGTTAGCAATAAAATGGTGACTGTCAGATTGTAGAGTGAGTATATAAGAAGAGTAAGAGGCAAATGGATTAGGCAAGTGATGAGAGATAGACCTAAGCAGTCAAAATAGGTTCTAATTCATGTGGATAGTCAGAGAGTCATGACATGTTGGTGCCTATGGAAAAAAAAATGTTCAGTATCAATTGTAAGAAATGTACATATATAGTTTGTCACACTTTTTGTAATGAAAGAAAATAGTCTGTGTTATTCTGATGGACCAAACAAGAAGGCTGCAATCTGACTTCAAGTATGTGTAATTTCTGATATGTAATAAGGAACAATATTTAACTAGGATGGTATTCAGATTATGGCAGCACTTAATTCATTCTATGTGTACAAACAAAAACAATCTACTGGTTTCTTTTTGTTTTCTCTGTACCATTCTGGCTTCCAATAGAGGACACCACATGTTGTTAATGTAGCTTTTCAATATGTTAATAAATCACACATTTGGAACCAAAGGCTACATTTGGTGACAGCCCTATTTGCTAACCCTTCATCTGATCTCCCTTTAATCTTAATGGTTGATGCTCCAACTATGCCATAGGTGCCTCATTACAGCAGAACCACTCACATTCTTCTCCAAGTCTCTCACAGAAACACAACGCAAGTATATGATCCTGAATTTTTAGCAGCCTACTCTGCTGTGAAACACTTCAGATACTTGCTAGAGGGTAGGCAGTTCACATTCTTGGACCACAAACCATTGACGTTTGCTTTCAAACAACGCTTGGACAAACCAATACCCAGACAACAACAATACCTTAATTATCTTGCTCAGTTCACTACAGATGTTCGTTATCTTCCAGGTGGAGAGAATATTCCTGTTGACACATATTTTATGATTGCAGACATCGCTTTGCCAGTGAGCATCTTATATGAAGATGTTACTAAGTTACAAAGGAATGATACAGAACTGGAAAATCTTAAGACATCAGAATCCTGTTCACCACCATTGTATTACCTGATAGATCTCAGTTAGTTTGTGATAATTCTACATAAAAGAATCTTACATCCCACCATCCTACAGAAAAAGAATCTTCTATGCACTACACAACTTACCCATCTCGGCATAAAAGGTACATCGGGTTTGATACAACAACGCTTTATTTGGCCTTTATGGAAACAAGATGTAAAGCTGTGGATGAGAACCTGTATTCCTTGTCAACGAGCAAAAGTTTGGAAACACACAAATAGTCTATAGGAACTTTCAACAAGTTAACAATCACTTCTCTCATCTCCATGTGGATATAGTAGAACCACTTCCTTGTTTTCACATACCTCATAATGATGATAGACAGATTTACATGTTGGCCAGAAGCAGTACCATTAAAGGACATCATGGCAGAAACTGTTGCTAGTACTCTTTTGTTATCATAAATTGCACACTTCTGCATCTCACAATTTATCACCATGGATAGAGGATGACAGTTTGAATAGGGAAAGTTTAACGCTGGCAGCACAATGTTAAAGCAGCATTAATAGCTTGCCTCTCAGATGACTGGGTCTACAACTTGCCACCATCTTAATGGGCTTCCGTACTTATGTCATACCATAATATAATATCACTCCGGAAGAAATGGCCTATTGTGTCACAATGAAGTTTCCAGCTGATTTCTTTGATACAACACCAATGGACTATGATGTTCCTTCTTTTGTCTTCAACCTGAAGTATCACATGGCCTCACTAAAACCAATCAACATTCAACATCACTTTGCAAAATCTGTATTCATTCATCCAGAGCTTATGATATCTTCACATGTTTTCATCAGATGGATGTGGTTTGGAAACTCTCCAGCCTATATACAATGGACTAAATGCAGTGGTGAAACATTCTGAAAGGTACTTCACTTTAAAAATACCTCAAAGTCAGCAGACAGTCTCCATTGGCAGATTTAAACCAGCTTTCCTGCTGAATAATATGGACACTGTACCCAATAATCAATCTGCCAGCCAGTCCAGCATTCCAGGAGACTACACGTTCTGGTTGCACAGTGCACTTCCCAAAGAAGTTTCGCCATGTTTTCACTGGGGAAGGAGTAGTATGGGGCGGCACTTAATTCATTCTCTATGTGTATAAACAAAAACAATCTACTGGTTTCTTTTTTGTTTTCTCTGTACCTTTGTCTGGCCACCAATAGAGGACACCACATGTTGTTAATGTTTCAGTGTACCTAAGTTTAATGTATTTTTAATATATTAATTAATCACACATTTGGAACCAAAGGCTATAAGATATTTGAACAATTACAAATATATTTCACCAATTACAGAATTATTGTTTAGCCACATATGGACTGCCACCACTGAATGAGTTTCCTACCATCAGAGAACCTGAGAAAATAAATCCCTGTGAGGAGCACTTTCAGATGCTGCAGGAAAGCCTGCTATTGGTAAAGTATTTTGTCTGATAATGTACCATACAGTTTTAAAATTAAAGACTTCAATGAAAAGCTTTTACACATACTAAAATAGGGTACCTTTAAATGAAACATGGCAATAAGTTAGGTTTACAATTCATAAGGATGATTTATGACATCTCTTGTCCAATAGAAGAAATTACTATCCTAAATTAATGGTAGGCAGGTTACATTTTTTTAATTACTGAGGAAAATAACAATCCATATCATAATGTACTAACTTTACAGGAGGAGCAAAAACATTAACACTTTCCTTCATGAGACTAGCCAGACACATAATAGACTATTATTCCATAACTTGTTTTAGTGTGCTCATATTCTACACATACTCATAATATCATTACAAATCTTAGTAGACAATATTAAAGTTTATAAGATGAGTTGGAATTTTAAAACACTAAACATCACTAAGTAAACTTGTCCCCATCATCAGCAGGCATCCAGCCTGTGATGCTTGCTGGTGATGCGGACAAGTCATCCTCGAAAATGTTCGGGTACTTTTTTTTACTTGGCGATGTTTAGTATTTTAAAATTCCAACTCATCTTTATAAATTATCAGTACATCACCGTTTTAATACTTCTATTGAAATTTAACATTAAAGTTTTAATATTATTTAATTCTTGAAATTATGTCAAATTCTCTATGGATAATTTAGAGAATTAAAAGTTATTGCATACAATTAGTACAGAAAGGAATACATCAAATCAAGAATTAGAATTATATAAGACAATAGAATAATTACATTCGTTGTACAAATATTGCAGATTAACATGTAGTAATGCAATTAAAATCATTGATCTGGAGATGATGATTAGAATTTGCATACGACCTGTCCATGTAAGGAATGAATTTAAATAAATCCTCCCTATTATTTGTGCAACCAATCTTCTCTAATACAAACGTATAATCTTTCAGTTATCTTTGAAAATCTTGAGCAACCCCTAAGGTATCAATAATGAGTGCTTTGAGCAGGAATACTGCAGAGATTATCAATATGAAGTTTCATTTATAAGCACTTTATAAACTGCAATTTTGAGTTTCTGGTTTTGGAAAGTAATATTTAACGACTGTTAAATCATTTAGATGACTAATTATATAGTACAAATCCTTGATCTTTAAGAATTGATCTAGCAGTGCCTCTGGTGACTGCTCAAATTCTTAAAATTTGTGATGGCTGTTGAAGACTACATATGGCATTATTGCAACACAAGATTTTCAAAATTTGTAATTATTTTTACACTATTCACTTCTAAGATTCATTTCAAAGATGGAAGAAGAAAATATTCAGCATGAACTTAAGTTATCATCAATTAAGGACATTTTTTTATGTAGTTTTCTTAATATTCAGTGTGACAGTTGCAGTGTTGACCACAAAGGGGGCAGGTTAACATATTTAAAAGATCCAGAAGTTTTAATGAATTCTTTTATTATGAACAGCCTTTGGAAGAATTTGGCATTTGCATATGCAACATTTAATTTTAATCCCTGTATCTCTGTCATTGAATAATGTAGGCTTTAAGAGGCCTTGAGCCATGACCTGCAACCCAGAATATATATAAATTGACCCTAAATATAGGTTCCCATTAAAAAGAATTAAATTGACCTTAAAATGACTTTCATAATGTCCTCCAAACAAAACACAACTAATGGCATTTACTTTCCCCCATAATATCAAGCAATTTTTATTAAAGACATTTCTTTCTACAATGCTTAGTTTTGGAGATATTGTACAGTCATAATTTAAATGGCCCCCTGTATGTAGGATATCCTGGTTGATTGTCATTCATTTCTATAATAATAAAGAAAATTCATTGATTTGAGTGTAAATGAGTCTTGAATTTGGTCATCCGGCATTTTACATCATGGTGGTATAAAAAGTGGAGGTGGGATGTGCCTTCCTATTACATCTTACAAATTGAACTTTTTATTTTTATTGTGTGGAATAAACTTATTTTAATGTTATTTTATTTCAGAGAAACCCAGTACTTGCAAAATATGCTGCATGCTACCATGTGAAAAATAAATTGTTGCCTTAAGAAGAAATATATGTTTTTTAAAAATTTGATGAGTGGTTTACTTCAAATCATGAAAAACTGGATGGATTGTTATATTATTTATAGAATTCCAATGGAAATGTAATCTTTTGTTTGCTTTAGGTAAAAAGTTTTATTTGCTCATTTGCCTTGGAAAACCTTATTAGTATTATAAGCACAGTTTTACTTCCTCTACCATATGTCTAGTAGATAAAGGATACTGCATTCCACCAAAAAATTTGATATAGGGAGAACTAGCAGATCTCATTGCATACAAATTTAAAAGGAAATCAAAAATATTTTAATGAAACATAAATATTACTCTATAAATAATTTATTAGAAGACAGTTCTTAATAAACTGTTTATTCTGTATTGAACAACTAATACAACTTACTCTTATTGCAATGAGTTCAGTCTAAATAACATTTAGTTGTCAAATTGTACTGCCGTTTTTATATGTTAAACAGTTCTAGCATACATATTCTCACTTTGTTAAACTGATTGTAAATAACATTTGAATGTATTACCTAAAGGCCATTCTTGTATATAATGTATATAAGTATTATGTTATGTCATGACGAAACCCTAAATTGTATAAATTTCAAAATTGAATAAAGAATTGAATTTAAATCTTTTAGAAAAAGGTTTGTGTATGTGTGCATGTGCATCAAGTGAGAGAGAGAGAGAGAGAGAGAGAGAGAGAGAGAGAGAGAGAGAGACAACAGTATAATCTGAAAATGAAATGTCTGATAAAACCCAAACTTGGTATTTAGATCCCCATCTTCCAAAGATGCGACACAAAGGTTTGTTTCTTGCAATGTCATGGAAAGAGCATGGAATTTCTAGGCCAGTATATAATGATCTGTTTTTAGACTTCTGATTATCAATTTGGTTTCCTCTATTCCCTTGTATTCAACAAAATGTGTAATGAAACTATTTATGCAAAAGTTTATCTCAATTAACATGAAGTAGATAGAAAAATAAGCTTTTAAGAATATTTTGTAGATGCTATATAAACGTAAATGATAGTAGGTAGAGAAAGTCATGTGAACAATAGGAGTGGGTAACAATGTAACGAGGGGGTGAGTTGTTTATTAAGATGAGACAAACAAATGACATCAGAGTAGCGCACTTTTCTGTAGAAATGGAGGGAATATCTTCCCTAGAGCATTTGTGTTCATAATTTTGATTGGATATAAAAATAGACGCTAATGTTGGCGCGTTTTATTAACCAATAGCAGCTCTGTTATAATGTTTAGGCATTTCGGGGTGAGGGAGTATAAAAAGCTAAAGCCAGAGACGAGTAACGTCAACAGCAAGAACATGCTGACAACAAGTACTCCCCCCTCCCTCCTACGGGAGAGGTCATCAAAATTTCATCATCAATCAAAATTTTAAAAACAAAACAAACAGCAGCGGAGCAGGGTATTGGGCTCTGTTCCTGAAAAGGCAGCCAATGAGGAGCCTATAAAAACTTAGCGCTACCTCCCATCACACCTTCTACATCAAAACCAAACCGCCACCCTAAAATTTCCTTTCTACCTATGGTTAAGCCCTTCCAAGGGTAGGTACATGGAAAAATCCACTTAGGTTCACCACGAACCTACCAGATGCACTCGGACTCGGGTAACGTTCAGTCCAACAGAATCATTCGCGGGTTATACGTCGTGCAGTTCTACAGAATCATTCAGAAGTTACACGTCGCCCAGTTCATCAGAATCATTCACGCGTTAAACGTCGCGCAGTTCTACAAAATCTCTCGCGTTGTAAAGTTAGTTAAAAGATGTGAAATACGCGAATTAATAATGTGCGGCAAATAATTGATTATAGTTACATTCTAAAATATAACAGTTTCAGTGGGGCGTGTATCAAGAGTAAATGTGTGAAATCAATAAAATGTGACGGCAATAAAAGTGTAAAAACAAATTCTTTTATCAGTGTTATCTTTTAGTAACAACTCCTTTCCGTTTACACATCCTGTTCAAGAGATTTGCTCGACTGAGTAGTAATAATAGCTAGCCGGAGCACAATGAACCCAAAATGCAAAATAATAAAACAATAACAGGCGCTCAGCAATAAGATAACACGAAGTAACCGCGACACACTTATGTACATAAAGTATGACCAAAAGCATGTGATATACAGATTTAACCTGAAGTATACATTTTGAGATGGCTCCACTCTCTCTCTCTATCAGCGATGGAGAGAGGAAGAGGAAAGCTCAGATATATATCATATCTCATTCCTATGTAAAGTACCTTATAAGGATGCACCCAAAAATTCAGTATTAAGATTTCACCAGAAATATGTCTTTTGAGATTTCCTGAATCCAAAAAGAAGCAATATTAGAAATAAGGTCTGCGTGTGGGGGGGGGGTGCATGCCTGCAAACAGCTAAGCTCTAAAATGAAAAGTTGGTTGGTATTTAAGTTGGGCATCTTCCAAAGTTACAATATGAAGTTTTTCAAGAAAATTCACCCATTCAAAGTACCCTTTACGTGGAAAAATATTCATTAGGTACTTTTTATTTTCTCAAAAGTGTTTCTAACAATTTTATTTTAAACGGCATATATTTAAGATGTTTGCATACCAAATAAAATGTATATTTTGAATTTTCTGCAAATGCCTGTGAAGTCACCATTATTCGATTAAAATTTGTGTAATTTTTAATTACAAGAAAACCTTAGAAGATGGGCAAAACCTTATTACAGGTAAAATCTAGAAATCATTAAAATTCACAATTTGTGTAAAATAAAGCTTTTCATAGTTCCATGTTTAAAAAATCTATGCTGAGCATCATCTATGAGTATGCTTGAAAGTTTGCAATTCTTGCAGTTTCCATTACAAGAGCTTGCACAATGAATACATACGAACAGCAACTGTTTCCGCATTTTGTAACTAAGTACAACCTGCTTAATCTGAAATCAGTCCTAAGCAAAAATATCATAAATACCATAAAAGATAGAAGAATCACCTTTTATATGTGTATATAATGGATATATGTAAATTTGTTATTGGTAGAGGAAGTTGTGTGAATGTATCACATGAGATTTTTTTCCTTTTTTTCCCATTTTTTACTGATTGATTTATTTTATTTTTGCTCATTTTTGTATTTTCTAAAAATAATAAGAGTCGGTAAAAACTTACTATAGGAAAAGTGTAGCAATGTTGAAACATTTTATGCCAAATAACCATTGTGTTGTCAAGTATTTCCAAAATATTCAGTGTCCTATTTTCCAGTTTTTCCAGATTATCTGCTTTGGTGCATCATCTATGCAACATATTTGGAAATAAGTGTACTCCTTGTTTTATTTACTTATTCTTTTTTATTTTTTTAATTCAGTTATTCTATAAATATTTGTTATTATTGCTTGAGTTGAATTATGTATTGATAACTATGATGAATAATATTTTGACGGTTATAATTTTATTTTAGCGGATTGTGATGAATATAATTTTATAAAGTTTGAGACATTCAGGACAAGCATGTTAAAGTTATTTTACTGAAGCTGCAATGTAATTTGTTTCCTAAAATTAAATAAATATCATTAACAGGTTATTGGTCCAGACTGTGTGTGAACTGTTGCATAAGTATTCTTGCTTGAGATTAACTTCGACATGAATTTGTCGACGAAAAACTGTACTGAAAACTGGACTCCGTGTGTGACAAAAATGGATAATGTTAACAGTGACTATAAAATGCAAGTGGACAAACTTGAAGGTCCCGAGGATTGGGCGGAATGGAAATAGTATGTGTCGATGTAGTTGCGGGCGTATGCACTTCAATATGTCGACGGTACAGACGGCTCCAAATGTTTTCCGTTCCACCGTTAGCGGGGCAAGCGGGCTTCTTATCGAGAGATTATGCCAGGTATCTTAGCTCACACCTGCTCTACAAGGAAGGTTAAGGGATGTAACAGGCTAAAGAAAATATCATTCCAACACATTTCCCTTAGACTTGGCTGTAAGAATGTAATAACTGTGAAAAGAAAACAGCAATAACATTACACCACAGCGACATAAGCAGTATACAAACTAATGTTTACCAATAAGAGGCAACATATCATTGTATAACAAGCAAGTGTTAAAACAAAATGGTTTGGTTTTCAATATTTACTGCTTTATCTACCCATTATCAATTAACATATGTTCTTTATTTTCATAATGTCCTTATGAAGTGTGGTTTTTCCATGCATCGTGACAATGATTTAGACCAGGAATTATTTAAAGTTACAGTTTAAGTTACACTTTTCGCAATTTGGTTGCATGCAAGATGCCGTAACGACAAACAGCTGCTTATCTATTCCATAACTCATCTTTTTACTGTCTCCACTATTTACCTATAATAAGTAGGGAAAGTGTTGTATTCCACTCAAAAATTAAAAGACGAAATTCATCGGAAAGACACCTTTTGAAACCCACTGAATTCAAAGAAAGCATTTTTACCTTTCCTACTACGCACTTACAGTAAGCAGAGAAAGTATTGTATTCCACCCAAAAATTCAATAACAAGATTCTCCGGAAATACACGTTTTGAGCCCCATTGAATCCAAAGAAAGCACTTTTACTTTCCCTACTACGTAGTTACAGAGGTAGAGAAAGTATTGTATTTCATCCAAAAATTCAATAAAGAGATTCACCGGAAATACACGCTTTGTGACCCCCTGAATCCAAAGAAAGCATTATTACCGTCTCTATTACGTAGTTACACGAAGTAGAGAAAGTATTGTATTCCACCCAAAGATTCAATAAACAGATTCACCGGAAATACACGCTTTGAGACCCCCTGAATCCAAAGAAAGCATTATTACCTTCTCTACTACATAGTTGTATTGTATTCCATCCAAAAATGCAATAAAGAGATTCACCGGAAATACACGTTTTGAGACCCCTGAATTCAAAGAAAGCATTTTTACTTTCTTTACTATGTAGTTACAGTAAGTAGAGCAAGCATTGTATTCCACCCAAAATTAAATAACGGGATTAATGCTCGGAAAGGAAATATTCGTTTTCAAACTCCCTGAAACCAAACAAAGCGTTTTTACTTTCTCTATTACTAGTTACAGCAAGTAGAGAAAGTATTGTATTCCACCCAAAAACTGAATAACGAGATTCACCAGATATACACGTTTTGAGAAACCCTGGATCCAAAGAAAACATGTTTACTTTCTCTGCTACGTAGTTACAGTAAGTAGAGAAAGTACTGTTCCACAAAAAAAAATGAATAACGATATTCAACGGAAATACACGTTTTCAGACACCCTGAATCCAAAGAAAGTATTTTTACTTTCTCTACTACGTATTTATAGTAAGTAGAGAAAGTATTGTTTTCTACCAACAAATTGAATAACGATATTCAACAGAAATACACGTTTTGAGACCCCTGAATCCAAAGTAAGCATTTTTACTTTCTCTACTACGTAGCTACAGTAAGTAGAGAAAGTATTGTGTTCCATCTGAAAATTCAATGTCGTAATTTCACCAGAAATCACGTTTGTGACCCCTGAATCCAATGAATTTATTTTTAGAAAATGGTGCAAGTGTGTGTGTGTGTGTGTGTGTGTGTGTGTGTGTGTGTGTGTGTGTGTGTGTCCATGAATAGCATAACTCAAAAGCAAAAGGTTGGTTAAAACCCGAACTTGGTGTTTAAGTTCAACTTCTTCCAAGAATGCGACACTGAGATTTTAAAGAAAATCCTCCACTTCAAACTACACTTTACATTGGACATTTTTCGATTTTTTTTTACTCTTTCAAAAATGACTAAGGATTTTGATTAAAATACATATGTTTAAGCTATTTTCATGATAAATATAATGTATATCTTTTATTTTCTAGGAATAGTCTGTAAACTAGTCTTTATTGTCAACGACTTTTGATAATTAGTAAATCATAAGAGAGACAAAATCTTACCGCATAACATCTGTAGATCTTGTTTTTATTTTATGTCAAATAATTGTTATATTTTACCTATTCTGAATTTTGTTTTGTTATTAGTTTGAATTTTCAAATACTTTATACTTCTCTCAACTGCAAATAGCTATTTTCTTTCTTTCTTTCTTTCTTTCTTTCTTTCTCGTGTTCATACAAAGAGAACAGAATTTCAAAGCTATCACTTCTGTGGCTCGCATTCGGGAGGTCGTGGGTTGGATTCCTCTGGGCGAACTTCCTGATCCATAGGTTTTTTCGGGGGGTTTTCCCGGGTCGCCAGGCGAGTGCTGGGAAGGATTCTCACATCCCCGAATTTCAGAACCACCATTTCATCTCCATTCTAATTTCACTTCATCTTTCATCCGTTGGTCTCTTTCAAGTTTGGAAGTGTCGGCGATGGTGTTTCGGTGCAGTGTGACGGGGATAAGGATGATTTTTGTGACTTTCTCCATCCCTCAGCTTTCGGCTGACTGTCGGGAGTATCCCAACTTCGTTGAGGGGCGTTGGACACCCTCTGTGCTGGGTGGGGTCTCTGGTCTGCCTGTCCGTCTGACGGAGAGTCTCTATGTGAAAACTTAGGGACCCTGCCATCCTGTGTCGTTTTTCCTGGTTCCGAACGTCCAGTGTCTTGTCTCGCATCATCATTCCTCCCAGAGACGCCCCCTTGTGGGGTGTATGCACAATATTCACTATTGTACGAGTCCCTCCGTAGCCAACCAATCCAAAGCTACCACGTAGCGATCAGCTTTGAGGGATTTGGCTATCGCTTTAGCTTAATATCTTCTGGTTATACCTACAACGAATTGTGAAAATAAGTGATGAAGGTTTATCGGTATTAACATGACATAGACGCAAAATAAGCTTTGTAAGAACAGTGATTAGAGAAAGTCATGTGAATGCAACACATATTTTAGGGCAAAAGCTCCATATACCCGCGTCTCTGTGAACAACATAAATCCAAAGCGAAAAGTCGGTTAAATACCAAACTTGATATTTAGGTTCCGCATCTTTCAAAGATGTGACCAGGATTTTCAAGAAAATCTCCCCATCCTGAATAACCCTTTACATGGAAAAATTTTCGAAATTTGTTTTCATAAAAATGGCTCTAATGATTTTCATTAAAATACTCACTGTTTAAAATATTTTCATCACAAACGAAATATATATTTTGAACTGACTGAAGAGCCTCTAAAGTCTTCTTCTTTCTGAATTACTTTTGTATAGTTGGTAAACTCTAAAAGATTGG
Source organism: Deroplatys truncata (assembly GCA_030765065.1). NCBI lineage: Eukaryota > Metazoa > Arthropoda > Insecta > Mantodea > Mantidae > Deroplatys > Deroplatys truncata. The sequence continues at coordinate 217,503,165 of CM060978.1, forward strand.
ACAAAGTTTTGTTACACAAGAAATGCAGACCCCGTTAAAGCACGCAGTTTGTTCATACATATATTTTATGAGATTAACTAATTCCCAGATACTCTTTGTTATTGGTTTGAATATTTTTTGTAACTGAGAAGTCGTTATTCGTTTTGTTTTTGTCGCGGTCATACAAACAGCATGGAATTACAAAGCAACACGTAGTGACATGCTTTTTGAAAATGTGACTATCGCTTTGTCTACGTATACTACAGGAAACGTATAAATGCGAACTTTTTCTTTACAGATTGACAAACATCAAAAGCTTGTGTACATTCTTTTAACCTCCTTTATCGCACAGGTAAAGCTGCATACGCAACTAGGTACTGTGGCGATTACATTCCGCCCAGGTAAACCTGGGCGACCTGTTCTCGATTGCTGGATTGCTGGTATTTAATTAGTCATTTAACCGGGTAGGCCATTACGGACGGTGAATGAACGAAATAGTTAAAATGATGCTCAAATGAGCCCGAGGTCCCTATAAATTAGAATCTAACATTCATCTTCTCAGGATAAGAGGAAACCCTGGAAAAAACTTTACCCAGGTATTTCACTTTAACCGAGATTCTAGCTCGAGACCTCTTGAATGTGAGGCAGACCCCCCACACCACACAAATGAGCTAAATGTGATTTGCAAGTTTATCTGGATTATAAGAATTATACAGAAAAATGAGATTTGAGGCAGTATTTTTAACACTTAAATGATTTCAGTCAAATTATATAATATGTAAATTCAATAAAGGCCTGCCTTGAAGCAAAATGTGTATGTGATAATTTGTAAAATGTATGTAACAGTCATTGCATATGCTTATATTATTGTATACATGTTTAATAATGTTATGTGAATATATTACGTAATTTAATAATGTAGGAGCTGTGAGAATAATAAGTTAAACGTTGCTAACAATGAGGTAACCTTGAGGCAATAATGAGTTTGAGAGTTTAAATGTTACTTGTGATTCTTGTAAGCATTAATATAATTTTAGTGACAGTTTATAAAAAATAAATAGCCAATCAACAACCAGAAAAATCTTTAGTTAAATGCAGGTATTCTATTGGAGTAGGATTAGCCGACCAGAGACTTGAAATACAGAAATTTACAAGTTTAGACGGTTGAAATCTAGTCAGTTGCCTGCAGACAGTGATAGTAACCGGATGCATGATGCTTCCTCGAGAAATTAAATACGTATTCGTGTGAGACGAAAATAGTATATGTATTAAAAAGGCCAAGTATTACATAAAAGAATCTCACAGTTCTCGATATCAGTGAAGTGCTATTTAATTTGTGTCAAGGATTAATAAAAAGGAGTGAATTAAAACTTAAAATCTGTGTAAGCCTACATTCTTGTCGCATCACGCCCTGCCAAGACTTCCATGTCTCTAACAATAATACTGACACAGCCGAAGCAAACATAAATATTTAATACTTAAAGAAACAGTTTAATTACAAAGCTATTATTTTTAAACTTGAGCAAAGGCCACCTGAAAGTACATTTTGGGGCGAAGGCTACCGAAAACTATTTACTATACATGCGGTTGCAGCTACTACAAGTTCGGTTCCCCAACAGTTGAAATACAATACAAACTACTTCAAATCGGCTTTTCATACGTAGCAGCAAACAATGTAAGGAACAATTCTTCATCAAATTGACGCCCAAAGCGTGGTGCTTATAAACAACTACAACAAATCGACTTCTTCAGATTTAGAAAAAAGAATTTGTAGAATGGTGAAAAGAGAAAGTTATGTGAATACAACACATTAGTTTGTTCAATTTAAAATAATAATTTAATCTATACTTAAATATAATCCTTGCTAATCATAATTCTCGTAGTAATACAAAGAGCGTGGAGTTTCAAATACGCCACATAAAAATCTGACTATCGTTTGAGCTAATGCATTCTTCTTATACTTACGAAGTTTGTAATGGCAGTTCATTACAATTAACAAGAAGACTCTTTCACTCAAGCCGTGTACAGGACAAGGTTGGAAAAATAGAATCAGATTGAAAAATTCAATGCCATAGCCGAGATTTGAACTACGGATCTTCCAGTTTACGCCCAGTTGGCGCCGCGGTAACGCGTGCGACTCGCATTCGAGAGATCCCTAAATGTTTCCCGACTACCACCAATCTGACCCACGGGTTATTTTTCGAGAGTTTTCCCGGGTCGTCAGGCGAATGCTGATATGATTTCTCTCAGCCCCCGAATATCGTTCCATTCCTCATTTCATTTATCCTTACCCCGCTAGGTCTGTTTCAGATGGTATTCTGGTGCGGCGTGGCAGATAAAAAGGATGCTCTCTGTGTAACCTTATCCATCTCTCGATCTTCGGCTGGTTGCCAGGGTATAAGGACCGCTTCTTGGGGGGGCGTTAGCACCTCTGTTTGGGGTGGGGTCCCCGGTTTGCCTGCCTGTCAGGGCGTTCTCAGTCGAGAAATTTTAGGAACATTGTCATTGCTGTGGCGTCATTCCTGGTTTCGACCGCTCGGTGTCTCTCAACTCATCCCTCCCTCCCGGGAGCGCCCCCTCGAGGGGCACAAGCACATTATCCTCATTCACTGGATCGGGGTCGAGTTCCCTCCGTTACACATTCTATTCCATTCCAGACCAGAAAAGAGGAGTATTTTAAGAATTCAGAACGTGAATCGTAATACAAAGTCATTTTTGGGGGAGCATCTTCAGATTTGTAACTTGAAAGCAATTTAGTTTTCAGAATAGAGTGCTTTCAAATGAACCAATTGCAACAAAAGCACATCAACCTATCTGCATTAACACTTTGGGTCACTATTTTGAAAATTTAGCTTATATGATCCTAACCGAACAAAACAGCTATATAGAAACTGCATATTTTGCGCTGAAGGTTGTTTCGTCGTATCTATTAACATTTTTTCCTTTTGCATACAATACATAAATAGGTGTTTTTACTCCTCCACTATACGACTGGCACGTTTTTCTTCCTTTCTCTTGTGAGTGTGTATGTAAGGGGAATTATGTTTCAAATAAAACAATCTTTATTCGTTTTTCAATAACAAACGCAAAATATATCTCATTTTGAAAAAAAATTAATGTACTTAATTGTTCCAAAACTGCTTCAACAGTTTGACATTAATATTACTTTTGCTGCCATATTTTTAAAACATTACTGAAATTTATCAGAACCGAATGTGCTAACTGTATGGAACTACACACTTAGCGTTAAACGTTGTGATAAATATCTATGACAATCAAAAAGCAAAACGAACGTAGAACGTTCTATTGGTGATAATTATGAAACTATTATTATTATTATTATTATTATTATTATTATTAATATTATTATTTATTACTAGCAACAAACGTTAAAAACAAAATATACATTATGCGAAACTTGTTTCTCAAGAAAATGACTGAATCTTAAACTTATGTAGCGCCCACATAAAGAGTGTAATATTTGATTTTTAAACAACATATTATGCAAAGAAAATGTTAATTTATTTCGCTTGAATAGTTCTAGTAAAAAGAAAGGTATTTGGTTTCGTCTTCTTTCCTCTTAGAGTCAGGTCGCTGAAATATACCAGCACACAAGGAAGTAAATGTGATCTTTGAGACGATCCGGCACTTGCTGTTGGCTATAGCCAGACATGACTAGTCGAGAAGAAATTTCTTCCCCCTCTTCCCCCTTGACAAATCGGAAAACATTTGAAGCTCTCTGTACACGCAAGTATTCCGAACTTGCAGAAAGTGCGAATGCAGCAGAACAAGCGGCATATCACAGGCGGTGGAAAGACGTAACTTCGTTGGCAAGTACGCTTGGAAAAGCCATTGCTTGCTGGTGTTGACATATGGCCAAGCAAGTGAAATTTGGGACAAGTTACGCGCGCGATTCGAAAGAAGCAGTACACGATTAAACACGTTGATCGAAAATGTTTTTCGTGATCAACGTGACGACAAAAAAGATATCAGCCCACACGTCGCGAACTTGTAGAAGCTTTTTATTGATTTGAATAATGAATGGAAGAAGCACAAAGAAATATTCTGTCAGAACGAGTTTTAAATGGCGGAATTTTATCCACGCTGGGAAAGGAGTACGGCCATTTTAAAAAAAATTCTGATGTGTTACACTCACATGACTTTCTCTACTCTTGTACAAACTATTTTTACAAACGCCTATTCTCCGTATGCTTCATATTAATCGAGATATCGAGATGTTAATCTTATTGCTAATTGTGTTGTAGATGCAAGGGGAATTGGTAGGCTTTAAGCGATAGTCAAAATTTTAAGAGCTGGTTGCTATGTGGAGTATTCCATTCTCTTTGCATTACCAGGACAGAAAAAAAATGAATAACGAATTCCCATTTGAGAAAAAGTATAAGTATTGGAAAGTTTAAGGGAATAACAAGCAATATCTCGAAAATGGTTCACTCAACAAAATAAATGTATATGACATATATTGTGTATTTTAACACGATCTACATTTTTTTGTATAGTAAAATTTTGTCTATCTCTTATGGTTTACCAGTTATGCAAAACCGTTCATAATGAAGAATACTTTTGGAGACATTCCTAGAAAATTCAAGATAAACATTTTATTTGTCATGAAAGTATCTTAAATATATGATATTTTAATCAAAATCGTTAGAGCCATTTTTGAGAAAAATAAAATTTTCGAAAAATGTTCCATGTAAAGTGTAATCTGGGGTGGGGGATTTTCTTGAAAACCTGCGTGTCGCATCTCTGGAAGATACTGAATCTAAATACCAAGTTTGGTGTTTATCCGATTGTTCGTTTCTGAGTTATGCTGTTCTCAGACACAGACACACATACGGGCATGTTTCCAAAAATGCTTTTTTTTGGATTCAGGGGTCTCAGAACATATATTTCCGGTGAAATCTCGGTATCGAATTTTTGGGTGGAATACAATACTTTCCCTACTTACTATACATAGTAGAGAAAGTAAATAATGGGACACAATTCAATAAAAAAATCAAAAGGTGAACTTGCTGTTTGAAAAGTTGTGCTCGATTGAATTGCATGACCAAGGTACGGTGGAATCAACTGTGTTTGCCGCACGTGGTGGTGTCCCTGTGAAGAAAAATCAGACAAACAAAAGTTAAAATAGTGAAAAATCGAAACAGAATGCTGAACGTGCAAAACAAATTTCCATGTCATCAATGTCAGCAGCTAAGCCACTGGGCAGAGGCATGTTCCTTGAAAGAGACAGGTGGCAGCACTGGGCAAAAACAGTCTGAAAAGAATCGTGTATTTTTTGTTATGTATTTTTGGTACCTCATTGGATAACCCCGTGGAAGCCGACCGTTGGTACTGGGACAATGGTGTCACACATCACATCACTGGAATAAACAATATTTTGAATATTATACAACATTTGCTGTTGCTGAAAAGATTGCACTTGGAAAACGAGGTATAAATATGCTGGCTCATGGACAGGGAATTGTGAAAATTAAAACTTGTTTGAACAATTGTAAAAATGCTGAATTAAAAAATGTGTTTTATGTTCCTAAAGCATATACTCATTGGTTCTCCGAGAAAGCAGCTGCACGGCGAGGTTTTTGTACGAGACTGCATGATAAATGTGTCACGCTTGAAGATAAAGTAACTGAAAAAAAATGCTAACTGGACATATTAATTGTGGTTTTATGTGCTTGATATTAGTTTTGTTAAATCGGCACAGCCTGCGCAAGTAAATCTATATAATCACATATGCTGCAGGTCTGTCATGAAAGATTTGGCTATCATCATAAACAACATGCGAAGAGAGTCTTGAAGCAGGTGGACATCAACGTGGATGGGTGTAACGAAGGATACTGCTATGGATGTGCGTTGGGAAAAATGCATCGACTGTCATTCAAGGATCGAGTGAATTGACCAAATGTAACTGGTGAACATATCCACACTGATGTGAATGGCCCCATGACTACAGAGTCTCTTGGAAAAGCGCGCTACTACGTGTGTTTTTATAAATGATTGCAGCAAGTTTCGTCGTATTTTCTTATTGAAGCAAAAAAGTGAAGTCAGCACTGTTATGGAACAGTTCTTAAATGAAGCTAAAATGAACGGCCATGCTATCAAATAGCTTTAGGTGCAATGGAGGAAAAGACTTGGATAACAAGAATGTTTCTGATTTGCTTCCAAACAGAGGAATAGAACACTGCACTAACCCACCCTATACACCGCAGCAAAATGGTGTTGCAGAGCGAGAAAATCGTACCATTGTAGAGTGCGCGCGTTCTATGCTAAATCCAACTACATTTCTAAAACATCTGTGGGTGGAAGCCTGTAATACTGCCGCATACCTTTTGAATCACACTGGGAACTCGTCTGATGAAAATAAATCGCATTATGATAGTACCGACATCCAATTGGAAGCCTAACTAATCTGAACATTTTTGGAACTGAATGTTACCTACATGCCAACAGGAATTTCCGCTCGGAAGTTGACGAGAAAACTGTTCATGGACATCAGGTGGGAATGTGAACGACAGGTACTTTGTTTATTGGGTTTTATTTGTGGACGCTCTTTTAACTGCTGTGTTTCTTAGCGTCCCATTGTATATTTGGCGTGAAAGACAGGACATTTTGCTCAGAGGCCTCTATTAGGCTCCAGATTTTTTTTGCGTGCCGTAAATCTACGACACGAGACCACTGCCTTTACTTCCCTTCCGAAGGAAGCCATATCAAGGATTTTACGGCCGAAAAAGTCCATTGCCCTCCGCCGGGTTTGAACCCGCGACTTCGGGAACTAGAGGCTAGCATGGTAACCACTATACCACAGAGGACGACACGACAGGGATGGATTCACTTCTGGGTTCCAGCTAAAAGGAAGGCTGAGGAAAACGATGTAAAATTCAAGTTGGAAGTTGTCTGCAATCTGCGCACCAACGTTGCTGATCTTCGAACTGCAGACGTAAGCCACAATCAGAGGACAGAAGATGTACGAGAAGTAAAATTCGACACCGTGTCAAGTTCCGGAGGAAGTGGAGAGGAAGAAGAAAACTATTAGAAAGTACTAAAAAGAGACGTGAAAGAAAGAAACCAAGGTCGATGATCAGCGGAGTCTACTTATACCTAAACGGAACATCTGATGAAAAGGATCCAAGTTCAAATGCTGAAATATTGCAGTCTGATAATAAAGATCGGTGGCTAAAGGCAATTAATGAAGAATTTGAGTCTCGAAGGAGAACTGTACCTGGGAATTAGTTGAACGTCCGGAAGGTGTAAAAGTCTTCAAAAATCGTTGGGTTCTTCGCCAGAAAACTGCATAAAAAGGGAAAGTTCGACTCAAGGCTCGACTAGTAGCTAAAACATACGTACAAATGCAAGGAATTGTTGATTATGGAGAAACATTCAGTCTTGTTGCACGTTATGATACCATTCGGACCTTGTTAACGGTGGCTGTTGCAGAGAATCTGGATCTCGATCAATTTGACATCAAAACAGCTTTTCTAAATGGCATACTCGAAGAGAATGTAAATTGAACACCGAGCGGTTTGAAAATGGCACTGGACGAGTATGTCTACTGAAGAGGTGTCTTAATGATCCCAGAGAGTTGCTGGAACAAACGTTTCAAGGAATTTGTAAAGCTAGTTTTGCAAATAGTGATTCTGATCCATGTCTTTTCTATCGCAGGATAAACGGAAGATGCTTTTATGTTGCAATCTACGTAGACATGGTCTAGTAGTAGAAGCGACAGAGCAGAAATTGAAGACTTCCTATAAATACTATAAATGCTACAGCGGGAATTTCACACGACAAAGGGATCTCTCGTCAATTTCTTGAGTATGAAAATACAGAAGAATGAAGATGAGTCAATGGCAGTAAGTCAAGAAGATTATACAAGATAAATCCTGAAGAGATTTGGAATGGACGAATCGAATGGAGTCTACACCAATTGGATGCGAAGAAAGTGGTGTCAGAGCTTCACAGCCAAAATTCCTTATCGTGAAGCTGTAGGTTGTCTTTTGTATTTCATACAGCTTCACGCCCTGACATTTCTTTCGCAGTGAACAAAGTAGCTCGAACCATGGAAGATCCTATACCTCAAGATTAGAATCGAGTGAAATGCATCTCCAGATACCTGAATATTACAGTAGACTATGGAATCATCTAAGACAAAAAGGAAGCTTTGAAAGTCTACAGTGACACAAGTGACAAGGACATAGACGGTCAACAACCGGTGTCGTCGCAGCCCTCACTCATGGAGCTACATCGGTTCAGTCAGCTGCAAAAATCAGTAGCAACTTTCATCACGGAAGTAGAAATATTAGCAGCAAGTGAAGGAGCGATGGAGTCAATCTGGTTAAAAAGATTGCTATCTGACAAATCTTCTGCGCTTTAGACCCCACAATGCTAGTGCTGAGAAACTGTCTAAAAAGCCAGCAAATTATCAAAAGTCAAAGCATCTCAATCCACCTTAAATCTACTCTCATGATCATATTGTTCCATTCTTGAATTTTATCACTGGTGGCGTAGCTATTACATGTGCAGCTTCATCGAGCAGATAGGAATCATTGATTTGGATACCTGTACTGCTATTGAATTAACTCAAGCTGTTTTGAACACTGTCCCACTCAATGAATCAAGCCTTACCCAATCCAAAGCAACAACTTCGGTGAATGAAAAGAACACTGATATATGTATTCAATACAAGTCAAATTAAAGGAAGAAACCTTCTCTTAAAATCTAATAGATATACCAATCCGTTTTCTTCTATAGCTTTGAGCTTAATTTTATATTACTACAAGCGATAAAAACAGCGTTGCATCTGTGAACTAATTTCTGCTTAAACACTGCAATTAGTGCTGAACTCCTATCATAAAGTCATACTGCCTTTCAAGCAAACAAACATATTGATTAAAAACTACGCCTGACTATGTGAAAAAATGGAGCCATACTTCAGACAAGGGTTTTTTAAATAAAACATTTTGATGACAGTAGGACACTTGTCTTGTGATTGGAAATATGATTTGAAGGCTGGAAAGATGTTAATTACATATTCTAGGGCTGGTAGTAAAGAAAGCCGTGTAGTTTTACTATAAGAAAGGAGTTTAGCATACTCCACCTTCCACAAACTCACAGAATTCACGCAATTAGCTTCTTGCCTGTGTATGTGCATAAATGTATGAATATATTTTCTGTATTACCTTCTACACAAACTGGTAGACAGTAAATAGCAGTTTGTATGCAGTTATTCACCACATGTGTAGAACAACCTACACCTATAAGTGATTTGTTCAGAGAATTTTGAATGATATTTTGTACATTCTTTTTGCCTCTTCTAGCTGCTCCACCTAAGTTACAGTAGCAGAATCACCTCACAAACCCGCATTCTTACTTTTAATTTTATAGTCACTTACTGTCTTCAAATGTAAAAATGACATAATGTCAGATGTTTCCCCACATTTGTCTAGAAAATGAAGTACTTCAATTTGTATCCCACCACAGGGATAAAATCGCACATTTACAAGGAAAAGCTTTGGTAGATTTGTGATTCAAAGAATCTGTATAAATTGTCGCGTAATTTACCGTATTTAAATCATCATTTAATTGTGAAGTTGCAAAAGGACTGATCACATCTGTTAAAAGCACCTCAGATTTGATTCATGCGCATGAATAATGTGAATCGAATCACCTTTCCACAAGTTTTGAAATGCACTATGTGGAACGAAACGATTGATTATGCTGCACTGTGTGAAATGCAAATCAGACTTCTGCTGCAGCCAATTTAATTTCTTTAGGGTGAAAATCCTTATTTCGGAAATACGTTGAGATTCTTCCACTGAAAGCAGCTGCAGCATCAGCTGATTTGTGCTTCGCAATTTGCAGAAGTCGTATTATTTCAGATCTGCCGCCATTTGCAAATGAAAGCACGCAGAACATTTCTGTCAATGTACATCACTGTCAGTTTTCCTTCTCTTCATAAACAGATAGAGAATCTGGAGTTTGGAATTAAAAACACACTTTCTCTTTGGAGGTATTTTAAAACAGGAAAACACTTATACACTTTGAAGCTATGAAACTCATAACGAGTACTTGCAAAGGCATAAAGACCTTCCATCTTCCAGACACCAACACGTGTTCACAACACATATCCAAAACTTCCAGGACAAAGGCCAAAGTGATTCCAACCAACAACAATGCTATTGTCTATTGACGACAGTCTGTGGACGCCACGATATGTACTGGAAATAGTAATTTTGAAGCTTCTTCCCACTAAGCGATGTTGCAGTGATTTAGAAGAACATTTCCTACTTTTGTTTGTTCCTTCACATCCAGCATGACAAAACCTTAGAAATAGATCACCCTAGTAGTCCCATAATTTTACCTCGAATTCTATAAAAAGCATTACAATCATATACTCCACAATGTAATCTATACATCCAATATAGTGTCTTCTTTGCGAGTTCATAAGAAGTCCGCTTTGCCCTCTCCCCATGAAATACGCTACCTCCATGCTCTCCATGAAATACGCTACTTCCATGCTTGGCATAGTGCATCAACCTACTCAATCTCCCGATTACTAAACAGCCGTTCACAATATTGACACTAGGTTTTGTTGGTCACACTGCCGTTTACGCGTTTTTCAGATTGTTACACAGACTATTAACAATGGTGGTGAAAATTTTTTGAGGGTTAGTGAAGAGAAACCGTAACACCTTATTAATTAAGCTGAAAGAAAGACGGTGTTATAAATTATGTAAATCAGAAATATAGCTATGGACGAGGGTAAGTATTATCTGCGAGCATTTCATAATGTGTTTTACTCTTGAATTGAGTACTTAGGTTATGTGCAAGTAATATTTTAATTTTATACTTTTAGCTCTTAGTTCCACTGGTGACAACAAATATGATGGCTACTGGAGCGTGCTGTCGAAGGCAATTGAGAATATTTTGCACAGCACTCAAGGGATTAGAGTATCTTTCGAGCAGATGTACAGTATAGTTTACAAAAGTGTTTGCGACGGCTACTCAGAGAAAATGCACAGCAACTTGCTGTCACATTGTTCTGCGTATTTAAAAGAAGTGGACCAAATGCTTGAAAAATACACACGTGAGGCTGAAGTGGAGCATGTATGCATTACTTTTTACTACAACATTTTTAAAGATTTAGAGTGCTTTTAGTTTTGTTTCTGTCATTTTGCTTTCATTCATGCATTTCGTGTGTTATACATTTTATATAAGATGAACATACCCTAATACAGGATTAATTCCATTCAGATAATTTGATACTAATGGTTTTTATCAATGGTTTGAAGTTGTTGATATTATTATTCATCCTTGTCAAATAGCATAAGGAGTAGGCTGATAGTTTTGCTTTGGAATTGTATATCAAACATAGTCACAGGTCCACGCACTGGTACAGAATTAAAAAATTTAAAACTTCAAAGATTTTGCAGTACACTCACATGGACCGTTTTCAAAAAATGCTGCTGCTTTTTTTTTTTGTGTAGGGCCCACAAAATGTGTATTTCTGCCAAAAATCATATTGAATTTTTGGATGAAATACACTATGTACTTTAGGTAAGTGGTATAGAAAATTAATTACGTACTGCTTATTAAATTTTGAAAGAGCAACAGCTTATGCACCTCAGCTGCTTTGATTGTCTTGCTTTTAAACATAAGACTGGGAAGTTCTGGATAAATGAATACTTCACATGTATAAGAAAACATGCTTAATGCTTATTAACAATAACTCATATTTCACCATAGTGGAGTCGTACTTAAAGTTAATACTTTATACCGTGTAACATGCGGCAGAAATAAAGCAGAAATGATACCTGTACCTCTCATACGCCATTGTTTTCTTTGCTCAATTCAGAATATGTTTAACAATTATCTTAGCGAAATACTACATAAATGTGTAGAATGCTCCCAATCTGTTCTGTTATTGTGAAACTTTACTGTAACCTCATTTATTGTTGTTGGTATTTGTTTATTTAATAGCTGGGGTAGCTTACATATTAAATGAAATAATGATCCTTTTGACTTAGTATTTTATTTGCAGTAATAGAAATTATATGAATGTTGTGTCCAAATAAGTATTTCTTTAAAGCATCTTGTGCATCATTTTATAAATACAAAAGGTCAGTTGCAGAAACATTATCTAGTCAATCAAACAGTATATTTGATGTGAATATGTGTTTGAAGTTCATGTTTAAACACTGTTGAGAACGCTATTAACCTCAAATCCATATCATTTTCCTCCTGGACAGCATCACAAACACGGAATATTGAGCAGATCGCAACAGTGATATCAGCATGGGTTAATTAATAGACATGAAGCATTTCATTTTCATAGAAGACTACAGGCAGTAATAAGAATGTAGCTTTCATATTACCTACCTTACAAACCAAAGCTCTTCTCTTCTGGGGAAGGGAATGTCATAGGTTTCAAATTTTGGTAACACTAGTAAATAATACTGTTGCTAATATTTTCTAAATTTCCCTTTACCTTTGATATGTAAATTAAATTAAATCTAAATAGGTATAAGTTAATTTTCTTTAAAACTGAAAATATGGGGATCGATAAACAATATTATAACAAGCAATAACTTACGTTTACAGCAAACTACCGACATGGGCTGGTCAAGGTCATTAAGACACAGACTCATGAATGGGAGGTCTGTGTGTAAAATCCTGTCAGGAAACCTCCATGACTGAGGTTTTCTGTAAGTTTTCTTCAGTCCTCATAACTGGCAAATGCTGGAGAGATACGCTAAACTTAGGCCTGGAGCGTTTCCTTCCCAAATTTCCTTTCTCAATTATTATTTCATTTCATGCATTATCAATGTCCACCGCCTGTGCTACTGAATGTAATAAGAACAGATGTTAAACACTACTATAGTGACTAATGCTTGAGGTCTTTTTACAGCCAATGAAACTTTGTATAGGTTCATAGTCTCCTTCAGTGCCAACTTCACACAAGCCTGAAGCATATCCTCACCCATCCTGTTTCTTATTTTGTCATCACCCTAATCATGGTGCTGAAAGACCTTTCTACATTGGCAGTGCAAATGCAGAGTACATATTCAGCAAATGTGATATTGGTCCTTAAGATAAAAGAAGCAACATCAGAAGACAAATCATTTTATTTACTATGGGCAGTGAACTTAAAAGAAAGCAAGTCTGCAATAACAGCATCAACGTTCTTAAGTCCTAACGTCAAACACTGCAAACTGTTGAAATGTTTTAAAACTTTTGAAATATGAACTTAGTTCTGTCATTTTCACAGCCTTGTCATTGAACCATGGCTGCATTTCATTGATCATGTTTTTCACAAATTTCCTTGTATTTCTCATAGTTTTTTTTTGTGTGTGTGTGTGTGTGTGTGTGTGTTCTGTGATATAGCACACTCCTAACATCTGCTGCGCCTATTTCTGCTTTTTAATTTTATTTAGTATTTTATTTTCCACATCATGATCATCACAAAGATATTGTTTATTAAATGTTCCAGAGTTCTGGAAATGAGCACAAGGAGTTGTGAAATTTTGAGTTATTGTTTTTACAGAATTTTACTTAAGTTTGAGACAGCATTTATTGTTTCATCCTAAATCACAAAACCTACAATGAAATTGTAACTTGTGTCTAACAAGATCTCGCCTGCCAAGCTTGCTAAATCTGCACCCCCTTGTGTATTTGTTCACATTCCATTATAACGGACTTGGAGCATAGAAGTACAGCATAACTGTGTGATAGGTACTCAACCAATCGATGTCAACAACTTCAGGTATTTTTAAAACAGGTTCTAAAGCACACTACTTTAAGGAGAAGTATGAAAAAGTTTATAAATGTCCTTAACAATATGTGATGTGGATTTGATTGTAGGATGTTTATACCCACAGTTAATGACAGTCAAAGCATGTGCTGTGCAGTGAATGAATGGAAATTTGTGCCCCCTTTTTCTGGCAACTGAATGCAGACCCCAATGATAGAACCTCTAAAATTAGCAACACCATCGAAAGAGCATGTTACTAATAATTTCTTGTAAGAAAATTTAATTTTTTTTTAATTCGCTATCCATTGCTGTGAATATAGATTTTGCTGTAGTACTCTTCAATTCAACCAGGCATATAAATCTTTCCTTCTGTTTAAAAATTGGAGATGTCTCAACATAACGAACTAGTAAAGACAGTTCACTTTACTTACAAATATTTTGTAGATTCATCTGCCATTAAGTAAAAGTATTTATGTAGAACTGTTTCATCTTGCTGCCTCAACATCACAATTTAGCAGTTATATAACATGATAATATATATTCATTCATTAGTTTGAATTTTAATTATACATATTACAGACATTTACAAATAGATTTTAAGTTTTAAATACCTCCCCCTGGCCCACATCCCTGAATTCATCACTGGTTGAAATCTTTTACAATTTATTGCTCTTAATAGGCTTTACTATGTGCAATACCATAACACATTGTCTGTTAACATGATCCTTTATCTATTGAAAAGTGAACTGCACATTTAGCCGTGATTTTTGTAGAAGTGTAACCTTGTAAATAGATCTTTAGCCATTTTTGGCACAGTTTCCATCAATATAAAATTTGATTGGTGGAAATAAACAAAGTCTATTGCGATGCTCCATGCTCTGTTTTCCTAGCTGATGATTTGGTTTATACATTGCCTAAACACTAGGTGCACCACAAATTTGTACCCAGTTTAACCATTGTTTGGCTAGAGTGTTCAAAGCTTCAAACATGTTATTGTTTCTGCAACTCATCCATAGCTTTTTTTAAATTATTAAGTATTTTAATTATTTCCCCCAAAGCAGAAGCTTTTATTACCCTCACTGTCAAAGCTTTTCGGGAACCTAACTTCACTCCAGACCTATTACGAGCAAGTTAATGATAGAGATAAGCAGATAGTATGTGTACATGCTTGTAGCCTGTACATTAAAACATTTATACCAGTTATATGAGCACATGTTTTTACAATATAATTTTTATTACCATTAAACTATACTATACAGGCTGGAAGGTGATCTATGATCATCCTTGAACAGGATGTTCTTTGTAATGAATAGTACAAAAAATCTTAATGCAGTTTTGCTGTTTTTAAATTAGTTTTTGAGACAAAAGCAAAAATTGCTTAATATTAACTCTATTTTAAATGAAGATTTCATGAAACCTAAATGCGTTTTCAAATATTTCTTAAAAGGGATAGAAAGGCAAATATTTTCTGTGGGTTTAAATACATTTTGAATTAAAACAATTTGCACTCTTACTATTATTATAAGCTTTTGAAGTTTGTCTCAGTTGAATCTACAGCATTAACCATGAGACTACACAAGTGTAAGATTGAAAATGCACTACAGCTGTTGTTTATTGCTCTTAAGGCTTGTTTTCGAAACAGCGGATTATCAGTTACAAAATGGTTCACTTTACTAATGCCGGGTATCTTGAAACACTACTAATTTACAGTGAAACAACACATAATATGGCAGCTACAGCAAGAATTTATCGAGAAAGATTTCCAAATAGATGAACACCACATTATAGGACATTTGTTTTCATCTGTCAAAGGGTTCTAGATACAGGAAGCGTATCTCTTCATGTTGAGGGAATTAGTCAAAGAAATATTGCACAAGAAGAAGAAATCCTTCACTTGGCGGAAGAAAATCCTAGAAGCAGCAGCCATGGTATAGCTCGCACTATCGGCACATCCCATTGGACTGTTTTGAGTGCATTAAAAGAAGAATTGCTATGCCCTTATCATACTCAGCACATTCAGCAGCTTTCTGAAGCAGATTATATGCCAAGGGTAGCACTTTCCTGACAGTTTCTTCAACAAGGAGGGAACTTAAAATTCTTGCAGTAGTTGAAACAACGTTTACCAGAAATGGAATAATAACTAATTACCTTAATGCATACACCTGGGCTTATGACAATCTACACACAATAAGACAAGACAGCTTTCAGCACAGATTTACTGTGAATGTTTGAACAGGAATCGTAGGAAACACATTAATCAGTCCACAGATTCTTCCTTGGGTTTTGACAGGAGCCATCTATCTCCAGTTTCTTCAAGAAATGTTACCAGTTCTGCTTGTTCCCCTGGCAGTAGGAAATGATATGTGGCTATTACATGATGGCTCACCTCTGCACATAAATAGGGTTATGTGTGGCTATCTACTCAACACCTACGTAGAATGCTGGATAGCTCAGAATGGACCAATAAGATGGCCACCATGATTGCCAGATTTAAATTCAATCAATTTTTTTCTTGGGGGCGATATAAAAACTCATATACATTACAAAAGTGCCTGATGTGGAAACATTGCAGGAAAGAATATTTCGAGCAACAGAAGGAATAAAAAACAACCCAGATGTACTTTGTAGAGTGCAGCAGAATTGGGGAAAATGTGAAGCATGTGTGTTGGCGAGGGGTGCACATTTGGAACAACTTCTGTAAACATTAAAAAGAAGTTCTCATTAATTTTCTGTTCATGTCTTGCTTTAATTATTCACAGAGTTTTATAATTCACAAATAAAGGAAGCTTAATCTTGCAACTTGGATCTCTCAAGCTTTTATTTACAGTTATAAATAAGTGTTCCTATTAATAATTTGCATAATATTGTAACTGCTTCCTCAGTTCCATATTCCGTATTATATTAATGTTACAATCATGTGTAGTTTTCTGTTTATTTGTTCATTGCCATAGCAGCAGAAGCTGAAGAATTAAAAGTTAACCTGTTAAATGTAAAGTAAACCTACTTAATTTGCAATATTGTCAAAATATAATAATTATCTCAAGAACTGAAAGCTTTATGGAAAAAATGTATTAAGGAAAAAACAGCCAAAATAATGTACTCTTTCATAGTTTAAAAGGATGATCATAGGTCACCTTTCATCCTGTATAATATAAAAGTGTGTGGGTATGTGCGTGTGTAATTTTGATGCTTTTCAGAAGAATGGATCTGTTTTCTCAATGATTTTGCTAAATAAAAATGCTCCGCTCCATTGTTTTAGGGATGCCAACACAAAAAACCACCCCTTGTCTTGTTTGATACAGGTTTTGTCATTGCTCCGGACGCACTTCAGCCTTGGGCTTATTGTGCTAAAAAACTACCCCTAGTGGGTTGAAAGATATTCCATGAGAGTCAATTTGGAGGTTTTTCAGTATGAATGTGAAATTTGCTATTCATATTTTTTTAGGACGAAAGTAAAGCACAAAAAAGTCCATCCCTAATGGGAAAGGGGATGCAAAATATTCTATGGGAATCAATTTTGAGGCTTTTCATCTCAAATGCATCTGTTTTTCTCAAGTCTTTTGTTAAATAATAATAATAATAATAAAAAATATATATGTGTGTGTTTATACAATACAAAATACTATACTATACAAAGTTTTGTTCTCTTTGTTCATCTGGTAACAGAAAAGCTACCCCTAATAGGAAAGGAGAAAATTCTTTCAAAAGAGGCAATGTTGATGCTTTTCCCACAAATGGGCCTGTTTTTTCAATCTTTCTACTCAATGAAAAGATACTAAAACATCCCCTTCATTCTTTTGCAAAATATTTACGCAAATGTTTTTAAATATGGGTTGATGGGAGGCTATTTTGATGCATTTTTAGCATGAATGGGCATCTTTTCTTCTCAATTGCTTTGCTGTTCTAGTTTAGTGCAGCATGGAAATTGGCCATAAAGCTCTAGGAGCACCAAATAAAATACAAAAATAACACAGCTTCTGTACTTTAAATATTTGGAAAGTCAATGTCCAGGCAATACTGGTCACTTCAGTTAGTGTATGTGCATCAGCTGAAAAAAAAATATAGGGTCACTCCAAAAGTTTTGCGAATGGATGCAATAATATATTAAACATTTATATCTGATCATTGCATCTTTTCAGAATATTCTCCATTGCATTCTATACACCGTCTCATCCTTTCAAATGTTGAACGCAATTCTTCTTTGGAGAGACTGCAAATACATTCATTATGCAATTTCAGGTGACTCAAATCATTGACCTCAAATTTTTTCTTTCATTTTGGGGAATAGAAAAAATTTGCATCGGGCCAGATCTGGACTGTAGGGAGGATGGGACAAATTTCCTACTCCTGCATAAATTAGGTTGTTTTTTGTACAGTGTGGGCAGAGACATTATCATGGTGCAACAAAATTCCATGCTGACCAGTCTTATGATGCTGTTTTCTCAGTTCATTGAACATTTGTGGCAGATATTTTGTGGTGTACCATCTGGCAATAACAGCTTTTTGTCCCTCCAGCAGAATCGTCACAGTGTGGCCACTTGCTGACAAGAAGGAACAGATCATCTTCTTGCCAACACTTCTTGTTTGCTTCACTTTTGTTGGGGATCTTCTTCTGGGAAGACCCAGGCCAATGACTGTCATTTAGTTTTTGGATCATTCTGGTAAATCCAGCTTTCGTTACAGTTTTTGGGTCTTCTTCCACTGAATTTTTCAATCATTTTCTGGCACTATTGCACACATGCTTGTTTCTGCTCATATGTGAGGTGGTGCGGGATCCAGCGACTGCAGAGATTCCTGACATCAAGCTGTTCTTTCAGAATTATTTTCACTGCCGCTGATCCAATATTTAGGGCTTCTTGAATCTGACCATATGTGCAACAATGATCTTCCCACAACATGCACTCTGCTTTCACCACATTTTCATTCATTGTTGCTGTAGCCATTTCATCTCCGAGGAAATCCCTTCCTCTTCTAAACTCTGCATACCATCCATAAATGGTGGATTGCGAAGGGCAAAGATCCCCGAATGCAGGATGCAATCTTTCAAGAGATTCTCTTTCCCCTTAACTGACTTTAAAGTCATAGAAAATCACAGCATGGAAATGATTCCACTTGAGATCCATCTTAGCCTATGGCCTAGCAACACCTACTATACATACACACCAGTGCTGATAATGCACATTGTTGGAGCGCGCCCAGACTTGTACATGTTGCTATCTGAACTTTAATCTGAAGTTAGGAAATTTTGCTTTGACTTACCTCTACTAATTGTTGCCCATTCTCAAAACTTTCAGAGTGATCCTCTTAACAACAGAACTTAAAATCTTCACTTTCTTACACCATTACTAATAAAGCCACTTCAAAAATTGTCAGAAGTATTACTGTCAATGAAAACAAGGAGAAAATTCTTGAGATTTATATTAAGTTCTATTGATAACTTTTGAAATTAATATTATTATGATGTTGGAGTGGAATATTTTCCAGAAGTGATCATAATAAGAAACTGCCTAATTGTTGTTTTGTTCTGTAAAATGCAGTCATTTACATCAACATTACATTCACTTTCAAGTTTCATTCTCTTGCCATAACAACAGTGCTGGGAACATTCTAACACATTTTGCTGCAATGTCTTCCTGGTACAGTTGACAATGTCTTTTCAAAGTTTTGAATATAGGTAAGCCTTTCAGAGCAAACGTGCAGCTGACGTGATCACAAGACATGATTTTACTCAGTGTATCATCCCAGTGAGTGTGACAGCCATCTTCTAGGCTTGTGATGAGCCTACTTGCCCTTGGTAGAGCTTAACCACTGAGTTGGAAAGGATTGATGTAGGTGTCTATTTTATATCTTTGGGTTGGGTGATAAGGAGGTAGCACTTTTTTATAGGCTCCTTAATGGTTGCCTTTTCAGGGGCAGCTTCCACTGTTGCTGCTCTGCTGGTGTAAAAAGGTGATAGTTTGTAATTTAGATTTTGACTAAATGCCATAGGAAGAGGGGATTACTGGCATTCAGCTTTAAAAGCTGTTAGCTGGTTTATTGCCATATGGGTAACCTGATAGAGCCCAAATGGGACTTTCTGGCAAGGATGTTCCCATGGTATTCCAGTCTTAAAATTTTTGAACCTGGCACCTTATTGCATCCTCAACATTTGGAATTGTGGAAGTTTCATATGCAGCTTCACTGGGAAACGATAACAAACAGATTAGATGGACCGAAGTCTCCTAATCTGAATCCATTGTAACCAGAATAACCAGGAGTCGCTGGCATGCCCCAGACCTCACAGGCATAGGACGTCAGAGGGATTAGTCGGATTTACACGACTAATTTACGTGGATCTTCATCTAGTTGGCACATGCAAAGAAAGTATCATCCCATGCTTCTGTCCAATGCATGTTCTCACTTACATATCATCTTGATATTAGCTTTTCCATCAGAGTTTTTGGATTTTTGTGTCTCAAAGACTAATACTAATGTTTATACGAAGGCAGATTGATAAGTCCATGACTTTGATGAGAGATAGCATCCTATTCACAGGTTTCTTGTTTGCACCCAGTCTTACATCTATTCTGGGTATATTCGCAGAAATTCATTGTCATTTGTGTCTTAGAGCATTGTTCAGAGCGTCTAAAATAAACAGATGTGTGTTGCTTTGTAGAAAATGGAGAAAAGTGAAGTTCGTGTTCTGATAAAGTGCTACTTTTTGCATGGTAAGATGGTGAAGGAGGTGGGAAAAAAGCTGAACAAGTATTATGGGGACTCTGCTCCATCGCATGGCATGGTTCACAGAATTTCAATGTGGCCGTTCGAGCACAAGAGATGCCATGCACACAGGACGGCCAGTTGAGCTCACAACAGAAGAAATGGTGGACAAAGTTCACGTGTTGGAATACCACCAAGTGAAAATCTGTGAGATAGCCAAGACTGTAAACATCTTGAGTGAACGGGTGTATAAAATTCTGCACGAATTTTTGGGTGTGAGAAAGCTGCCAGCAAGATGGGTACCGTGACTGCTCACAGTTGAGAACAAGTGAAATCGTGTGACCATTTCACAGGGATGTTTGAACATGTTCCAGCGCAACCCAAATGAGTTTTTATGTCGTTATATTATGGTTGATGAAACTTGGATCCATTGCTATCAACATGAAACCAAACAACAATGAAAGCAGCAGATTTCCTTCAGCAAACCTGCTCCAAAGAAAACGAACACCATTCCGTCGGCAGGAAAAATCATGGCAGTTGTCTTTTGGGATTCACAAGGGGTGATAGACATCCACTACCTGGAAAAGGGTAAAACGATCACAGATTCATATTATGCTGCAATGCTGGATCAGTTTCCAAGGAATTGTTAAAGAAACGACCCCATTTGGTGAAGAAAAAGGTTTTCTTTCACCAGGATAATGCACCTGCACACAAGTCAGCCATTGCCATCACAAAATTTTTGGAATTGGGCTACAATTACTGTCTCATCCACCATATTCTCCAGATTTGGCTCCGATCAACTTCTTCCTCTTCGCAAACCTGAAAAATTGGCTTGCTGGGAAGAAATTCATGTCCAGTGAGCACATCATGGCAGAAACAACCTCATATTTTGCAGACTTCGAAAAATCATATTTTTTGGAAGGGTTAAAAAAATTGGAGAAATGTTGGGCAATGTGTATTGAATTGAAAGCAGATTTTTTGTCAAAAATTGTTATTTTCTTTAAAAGATCACTGACTTATCAATCCGCTCTCGTATAATTTGTTTTTCATTTACCACGCCCAGTTGCATGGAGAGAAAGAGGCATATAGCAGTTTGTTTTAATCATTGTGAAATCTTTAAATTTAAAAAAAATAAATTATACTTTACTAATGTGAACTAGTTCAATACCCTCTGTCACTTCATTTTCTTTGGGCATAGCAGTATGATGAAATACAAAGGATGCAGCCTCTATTCTGGATGGTTCACTTCCCTCGCTGGAGAGTGGAACACAAGATGTCTCCAGTTTCTCCTGCAGTAGCAGTACTCATCACTAATTCACTAAGAGAACAGCACTTTTAGTTGCATCAGAATTGCACTTGTTAACTTGCTCACTGACTCAACTCACTCACCCTTTTCACAAGAATGCTAGCTTATATAGCCAATGTAATCTTCCACAGAACATTCCAGAACTATCTGGATATAGCGCTTCCAGTGTTTATGCCAGGCGAGAGCAAAACTTATCGTTGTTTATTTCTGACTGCCTGGCACTGTCCTCCTGATACCTTAGGCAATAGCTGCTGCATCACACAGCTTGCTGCTCAGAGTTGATTGTCCTGAGCTGCTCTGCAATATGGGGCAGGTTGATCAAGATGGACCATCATCAGCTTTTCTCAGTTGATGCCGAATACTGTATATAAACCATGTGTATGCCACATCATTGATACAGGTGGACTGTCCCAGGAATGTTGCAATTTTGGCTACTCCCCATTAGTCCTCGGACGGCACAGCCATAAAGGTCACCCTCCTGGAATCCGGCACTGTCACCGTTAGTCATAGCATGCACTCATCCGGTCACTTGCCAGCTTCAGATGTCTCCTGGCAAGGTGGCGATTGTCTTCAGATTGTTCTTTGGCACCCCAACATTTTCACATTGCACTTGGCACTGACTGCATGATGTGGACCCAGGTTTCGTTGTGCAGATGTCACATTGCAGGTACCACCTCTCCATGTTGCTTCAAAGGTGCAACCAATAGAATTGGTGATACAGCTTCATCAGGTGTCTCTGGGTACTACTGACATGTTTTTCTTGAGGACTTCCTTCACCATACTCTTTGGGAGCACCAGCTGTTCCACCTTAGTTCTTCCAACTGCTAACTCCCTCACTTTTTTCACTACACTGTTCCTGACCAATAGGGAGTCCCGCCATGTCCAATATCCCTCATAAGTTGGGCCTTGGGAGAAACATCTGCCTACACAGTTTGTATGCCAGATTCTTTATCCTTCAGGTCCTATGTCTCAATTCTCCAGTGGCTCCCTCCACAAGGTGTCCTCTTCCAGACTAACTGCAGGTTGCACCATGACTGCATATAGGGCTGGTCCAAACACTCGTCAATTGCAGCCTCTTATCATCTTGTTTTCTTTGGTCTGCTCGTGTAGCCATTTTTTCTTGCTGATCTAGATGCCCTTCCACCGCATTAATGTTATCTTTCATATCTTGCTTAGTTACTTCTAACTCCTTTACAATGTCATCCTTCAGGGCTTCCACCGTTGCCTTTATCTCAGATCTTACAGTGTCCTGGAAAGGCTGGCTTAGGTTTTTTCTAAATGTGTTTTACGGAAAACTGTTCAAATAGAATATCTGGAAAGCTTAGTTCATTTCTAATAGAAATTGTTTTAAAAGCAAAAGGTTATAAATCTTTCAAAATATTATGAAATAGGAAATTTTTTTTTGTCACCTGTTGAATTTTACACATTGCAAAACATAAAAATGTTTCTTCCCATAATAATAGCAAGCATGGTCTATAGAATATGAAGTTTTATATTTTACCTGTCTCTAGTTATCACATATTACTCAGTAATCTCAAAGGAGAGGAGGCATTGTTCTTTTGGTGCTTATGGGGTTTATGGTGGTCCAGGTGCAGTGAACTTATCTGTTACTCCCTCGCTATTCCATGCATTTTAAAGGGACACTTCCTGGAAAAGCTTCAAGGATTTACAATAGATTGTCAATAAGGATTTTAACCCCCTACTTTCTTTCCTGTAGGTAAACCTAAATTTTACATTTGATATATTTTGACTCATGTTGTTGCCTCCATATGTGATATCTTAGCTTTCACATAAAGATGCACGTTTTAATATTATCATCATCAAGTCAACCTCTGATAATTGTTTATGGAGAAAAGCTGTCAGAACTTCTGCAATAACGAAATGTGTCCTTATTCCATAATTGTGAGGTGGAAAAACTGAATTTTGATTTAAGTGGGTTGTTACTGAAGTTATTGTTTATCAAGGTCAAGTCCTCTGCAGCATATTAACAACAAATTTTGAGTATGTTTGATGTAGGAAAAGTGCATCTGGTTTATGTAACAGAAAACACTACTTGAAAGTAAAATGGTACTAAAACCCATGTTAGTAACATCCCTTATTAATGTGTTATAAGAATTATAAATCTCAAGCAGGTGAATATTTATATTGCAATGCACCACAAATCAACAATATTATTAATGTTAGTGTTGCAGATTGCATTGCAAATATTCAAAATGGTTTATTGCTCTATATTTCTTAGGGTTATTTGTATTCCTAAATTGTGAAAAAAATGTTGTGAGCAGGTTATCATGTGAATCTTCCTGATATCGCTTTTGTCAAGGGAACTACTTTAGTTTTAATGGTTTTTTTTAATCAGATTATGTCATATTGAATGGTGAGTGAATGAAATGGTTGAAATGATGCTCTAATGGCCCGGGGTCCCTATAGCTTAGAATTACCTGACATATTACCTGTCTTCTTAGGACAGAGGAAAACCTCAGAAAAAACCTGGAAAGCTTTAATCAAGATTCAAACTCAGGACCTCTTGAATGTAAGGCAGACACTCTACCCTCACACCATGGAGGTGGGCACAAGGGAGCTGTTATCTGTTCTAAATGGCTTGGTTGGTAGCACAATCTTGTGCCATTTTACATTATACTGGTCAACATTGATTCTGCATTATAAAGGAAAATATGTGACTTCAACGGAAATCAGTGCCCTGATTTAAAAAAAATTATGCTATCTTGTTGGCTATCACATCTAGCTTTTTGATATGTGCATATATGTCTGTGGTACTAAATTCATCTCAGCTTACTGCTATGTTTCATTATGTTACTCTAAATCTGTTGATTTTCTTGCTAATTGGCTCACTTCCATCCTCCCTTATCACCCAGATGTTAATGTTTATATTCCCAGCACTTATCAGTTTTGTTCTGTGTGGGTATTTCTGTTTGCATTTACAGCTATCATAGATCTCAACTTCAGGTGAGCTGAAAACTTGTGTTAATATGCATGTTCCTCTTCTATATGTGCGGTGCTAAAATAAAAGCTCAAGTATGACTTCTACATCAGGATTATACAGGAGGCAGTGTTTACAAAGTGCTCAGAAGTTTTGTTACTTGTTTGACGGGAAGCTACGTAGAATAGACTCACAAACAGAGAAACTATATTACTCTATTTCAAAGAAAAAGTTGATGATCAGGTTAAACCGTTGGCACCTCATATTGCATGTAACGGTTGTGTTGAGGGATTATGTTATTGGTATGCCATTTGCCAAACCAGTGATATGGATAGAGCAGAATCACAATGACGAGTGTTACTTTGTTACTTTTGCATGTGCAAAGTGCAAGTTGCTGGCTACAAAAAAAAAAGAAAGAAAGAAAAGAAAATGCAGGAATTAAATATTCAAATCTGAACTCGGCTACATGACCTATTCCTCATGCAGCCGAACTACCCATACCTACACCACCAGCAGACCTCAATTTTAGTGAATTTGAAAGTAGCTCTGTGACTTTCGACAATGAGTTGGTTTCTGATCCAGAAGAATTTGACAATTCACCACAACAGTTAATCAATTTGTGTTAAATGATTTAGTGAGTGATTAGGGCCTCACAAAACAAAAAAGTGAATTACTAGGCTCGAGACTACAGGAGAAGAATTAGTTATCACCTGGTGTTACATTTTCGTGGTATAGGAATCGCAAAACACAGTTCTTTAAGTACTACACAGAAGAAGATCAACTTGTGTTTTGTGTAGATGTGCGTAATCTTATTCAACAGTTGGGTAGGGAAGCATATGAGCCAAGTAACTGGTGTCTTTTTATTGATTCTTCCAAACAAAGTTTTAAGGCAGTGTTACTTCATAATGGCAACAAGTTAGCTTCAATACCGCTTGCACATTCTACAAACCTAAGAGTCTTATGTAACTCTGAAGCGTGTTCTTGAGAAAACTAAGTACCGCGACCCTGAGTGTCAAATATGTGTTGACTTAAAGGCCATTGGGATAGCAGGGCAAGGGACAAACATTGGGAAACTGACCAATGACCTGAGAGGCAGCAACTGGAACCTGGATCAAAAAATGTTACTAATGTGCCTTTTGTTGATTGTCAAAAAGTTCTACTCCCTCCATTACACACAAAACTTGGCATGATGAAACAATTCGTGAAAGCACTTGACAAAAGTTGCCCTTGCTTCCAGTCTTATGAACAAAGTTTCCATCAGCATTAGATGTCCTCACATCTTCAGATGACCCGCTGAAAATCCGTAATGGCTCTAAGGACATTGTTTGCTTTTCATAATCGGAAGCTTGTGGTGCTGGTCGATCAGTGACAGCAGATGGAGCAAAGTCGGTTTCACTGAAAACATTCCTATTGAAAGGGACTATGCCTGAGTAGTGAAAGCCTGCTGTGATGTTTTTGGGGGTTACAGCAAGTCGAAGTGCTTCCCTTACAATTGAAGGAATGTCATAAATTGTCATGGTCTTTCCTGGATGATTCCTGATCCAGCTATCGGCAAAAGCATTGACTATCTTTTTAAATGGACCATACACTGAACGGTCTAGAGACTGCATTCTATGCGTACAATGTGGTGGGAATGATAGCATAACAATCCTCTTGCTTTTGCAAAAATTCAGGTTTCTGATGGATATATGAGATTCATGGTTATCAAGAAACAGCAAACATTTGTGCTCAGGAGTTGGTTTAGCATATTTTTCAAAGTGGTGCAAGAACATCAAAAATTCTTCTTCTTGCATTCAACCACTTGCATTTTCTACTCCAATGCAACCAATAGGACCATCTCGAACAAAATGGTCATGATACCTCAAGCGAGGGAATAAAAAAAACAGGGGATGTGCATCTAATGCTATTTTATTAGTGACGGGGATGAAAGTAACACTGTTACTTTCGTCCCCAGCAGCAATGTTACTTTTGTCCCCAACCACACTTTTCTGTTTAATTTGTATTTTTGACACAATTTATAAGAATAATAAAAACATTGATAGCAACAACATAAAACTAAGAGTTTTACATTGTTAAATCATTTTAGCAGACTTGTGTTTACAACGTTCTGTTACCCTTATAACAAGACTAAGAATTTTAAGAAAACTTACTTGCACTGAAAAAATGTTTTACGTCGATACACTCAACAGTTCTTTTCCAATACCGGCCAGCGACTGGTAGACAGTGGGGAACCTTCAAGGACATTCATTGTTTAAATCACGTGACTTTCGGAGCTACATGTGAAGATAGGGGAGGAATGTTACTTTCGACCCCTGTTACTTTCATCCCCGCTCTC
The DNA here is from genome assembly GCA_030765065.1 of Deroplatys truncata. NCBI lineage: Eukaryota > Metazoa > Arthropoda > Insecta > Mantodea > Mantidae > Deroplatys > Deroplatys truncata. Next base: position 217,530,184 of record CM060978.1, read on the forward strand.
CCCTAATGAAAATCTTACATCTAAAGCATAGTTTGGGGTGGGAGAGTTTTCTTGAAAATCTTTTGTTTCATGTCCTTGGAAGTTACTGAACTTAAATAAGAAGTTTGGTACTGAACATTACGTTTTTGAGTTATGCTGTTCTCACACTTTTATAAAAATGCTTTATTTATTTGGAGGACCTCAAAATGTGTGTCCCTGTGAAATCTCAATATCAAAATTTTGAGTGGAATACAATAGTTACTCAACTATAGTAAGTGGTAGAGAAAGTGTAAAGGCTACAGTAATGAAGGAAGCAATTGTGGTGGATGATGTTTATGGGTGAAAGACAAATTAAGAAATGAAAAGACAGATAAATATGTCATTCTTAAGTTGTGCACGTTTTAAGATAAGAAGGTAAAGCTCTTAAGCTAGTATTTATTTTCTTTAAACTAGGTCCGAACTATTTTAATTACGAGGGGTACTCTAAAAGTTCTCGGCCTGGCTCAGAGATATTGTGAAGATGGCTGAATTACTATAATGGTGGTTAAATATCATCCTTTAGATAGTGCATAGCAAAGCTTCAGAGCTTATGTATGGTCATTCTTTTGTAATGATCGTGTAAACAAACTAGTGTTAACATTTTCTACAAAATGGAGAAAACTGAAATGGAGCTATGATAAACTTCTTTGTTTTGAAGGGTTTAACCCCAAAAGAAATACAAAATGAATGAGATTTGACATTAAAGGATTCTTCCACTTCATTTTCAATGGTTAAAAAGTGAGCTGCTGAATTTGAGCATGGTTGTTCATTCATTGAAGATGGTGAATGCTTGGGGCATCCCAAACTGCCATGATGGATAGATTGTGACAAAACTTCAAATACCATATCCAATGATCACTGATTGGAGGTATGCAATTTGACTGACATTGCAAAGACTTCGATAGTCCATGTTCCACTACATTTAAGTTTTGGGTATGCGAAAGTTTTCCATTTGATCAATGCACGTTTGTTAACAAACCAAAGCACATTTAATTGAGCATTTCATAAGTGTGTTTGTTTATACCAAAAAGTATCTTCTTAAGTGTGTTGTAAAACTCAAAATTCCAGTGAGTTTCTCTGATGTTTCATAACAGTAAATGAAACATAGATTCAGTATGCCAGAGATGAAGGCAAAGTCCAAACTGTGGGTGGCAATTGGTGAAAGTGTACCAAAGAAAGCAATAATGGTTCCATCTGAAGGAAAAGTCCATGGTGTTTTGGAATTCTCCTGGTATATTGTTCATAGACTACCTCCAGAAGGGCAGAACCATCACCGGAGCATATTATGCTTTACTACTGGACCATTTGAAGGATGCTATTTATTAAAAATGGCCACACCCTGTGAAAAAGAAAGTTCTCTTTCATTGTAATAATGTGCCTTCACATGCTTGTGAGATTGTTGCTGCAAAACTGCATGACCTTTGCTTCAAGTGCTTCCACCCTGCTGGATTTGACTCCCAGCGATTACTTTTTTGTTCCCAAACCTGAAGAAATGACTGGGTGGACAAAGGTTCTCATCAAATGATGAGATTGAAGCTGAGACAGATGCTTATTTTGCACAATTGGACAAATCTCATGGGACTAAATGTATTGATTTACAACATAGCTATGTTGAAAAATAAGAATGCAGTTCTCTTTAACTTGTGTTTTCTGGCAAGCCAAAAACTTTTTGAGCACCCTTCAAAAAATGTCTGTATTTGAAATATGGGTATGACAAAATGTGCAAACAACCTGTCTTTGTGACTGTAATAATAATGTTTGGTTTGTTATAAAACCAATACTAAAAGCATAACCAAGCCCATATGAATCTATGTTTTGTTATTCTACAAAGTCCTCATAAAGCAACAATATTTTATAAATTGATCTACTTATTCTCTTGTATAATTTTAATGAATACATATGAGAATCTTAATTCCAAACAGTACCATGTCCATAACAGCAAATTTTTTGGGAAAAGACAAAGTTTAAGTGTCTTCTATGTTTAAATTTGTTCTAACTTCTTAATTATGTAACATATCATATGATGCTGGCCATAAGTTATTTTTGCTTTGATAATAAGACTTTGGTTTTTTAGCACAAATCAGAATTGATTTGGCATAAAATTGCAGATATTAATAATTGCTGCTATAATAGCATATGAGTAATCACAACAGTTATTGCTATTATGAAATGTTTTATTCAGTGTATTTACTGGAGACAAAATGAAATAAAAGTGATAACGATAACATGTCCAAAGCTAGAGAAAGAATAATTAGATTTACATTGAAGATTTAGATATTTCCATTAGCAATATAAAGATATGAGCTTGGAACTGATTGTGAACTTATTCTAATAATAATGTGTGTGACAGAAAAAATATATAAAATCTCTTTTGTTCATGACTTAATATATACATGATATCCTTGTCATCTTCTCGTACAATATTAAATATGACAAAATACTTCAAAATTATGTAACAATATCTATGAAAGCAAGAGAAGAAATAGCCAGGTTTACATTTAAGAAAACGATATTCTCAATGACAGTATCAAGATATTAGAATTGATTGTAAACTTATTGTAATAATAATGCATGTGACAGAAAAATTATTATATAAATCACTTTTGTCCTTAATATACCAAGTTCATCATTATGAACTACATTGGTATGACTTTGTCATCTCTTATAACATTAGATACATTTATTATGTCTTTGTAGAATGGTAGGTCCCTGTTAGTGGCTCTGACTGGATAACTGCATTTGGTATGTTTTGACATCAAACACTTGAAAGAAAAATGTATGTTTTGCTGTTTAACCGATCATTTATTCTGTTGTTATACATGCATTGTATCTTTTGGAGCCAGTATGACACGCAATATGTAGAAGTAGGTTCCAGAAAGTGCTGCCACCTGTTATCCCAATTTTGAATTGGGTACCTTTTGGAAACAAGTTCCTCATATGTACTATAGAATTATGAAGCAGTGATATGATTATTTACAATACTGCATTTGTACATTTACATATTTGTTTACTTTCCTTGGTTCCGTTGAGCCAATGGGAAGTCTACAGCTAAATTCAAGTATTGCCAGAAACAGGAAGACTTACATGCTTTAGGTCTGTCACAAAGACCATATATGCTGTGACATATTTTGTGAAAACTGTTCTGTGCAGACTTGCCTCCAACTAAGTCAGACCACATATTAGGCCCTTTAAGAGATAGCAAAAGCTTACTTCTGGAAAATTAAAATTGTAGAGCTTGATAAGATAAATAATTTGTCATTTTTTATGCCACAACCCTTTCTGAATTATATGCTATTCATTAGAATATCTCCACATTTTAGCAGCACGATTTGAAATGTTAAAGTAACTTTTCCTTTGTTTCTCGTGAGTTGTGCAAAGAGCACATAACCTTGTAGTTAAAGTATAATTTCAATAACAGTTGAGTGCTCCTCACCTTACAAAATATAGAGTAGTGTACTATCGAATTCAAACCCTTTCTGGCAAATATTCATCTTATCATGAGGTGATTAGAAAAACAAGCTTTTAAATTTGTAGAATAGTAATAAAAATGAATGTATGAATAGAGAAAGCATAGCTTCTTTTTAGATTTTGAACATAATTCTGACAACAGTTAATGGGAAACACAGTGAAGTAGTTAATATTATTTAAATAAAATTCTAGTGGTAACACATTCTAACTTCACTCTTTCAAGATAATTACGTACCTTGAACGCATTTCAAAGACACCTTGTCTTCATCATCAGCTAAGAGCCACTAACGAGTATCGGTTCTAGTGTAGAGGTTGCCGTTGGTCTTCCTGACGTCATTTTCGGCTTGATGTATTTAAAGATGAGATCTTTTTCCAGAGGGAAATTGAAATTCATTAGATGGCTTTTGTTTTTTTGTATGAGGAGTTTTTCCCATATCGTCAATTCTATTGGATTTTGGATCGACTTTAAGAGATTTATTTCATTATGGATGTTGTGGTTTGAATTCCAGAAATGATATGCGATGGCAGATTTTTCAGTTTCTTTGTGTCTTATATTTCAAATGTTCTTTCAGTCTCACCTCTATGTTCCCTTTTTGTTTTGCCTATATATTTAAGTTCGCAATCACTACAATTTATCTGGTAAATGCCTGGCATTTTAGTTCTAGGAATTTTATCTTTTGTGTTTGTTTTTAATATGTTATTTAAACTATGTTTATTGATGGGTGCTAGTTTGATGTTCCACTGCTTGAATATCTTTTGGAATTTTTTATGTGCCCAACGATGAAATGTAAACTTTTTAAAACTATTGTCTTCTGTTATTTTTTGTAGAGTGGTAATTTCCTTTTTTTCTTTATCTTTTTTAAAGTTTTGGACTTTCTTGTATACAAATTCTTTTGCAAAGCCATTTTTGTAGGCTACTTCTATGATGTTTTGGAGCTCTTTCTTATATTCCTCATGTTTCAAGGGTATGTTTACCAATCTGAAGAACAAACTGTTGAAAATTGTGTGTTTATGTGGTCTTGGGTTATATCCTTTGTTCTTTATATAATTATCCGTGTGTGTAGGTTTTCTAAATATTCCGAATTCTAATTTATTGTTAGTTCTGATGACTATTATATCCGAGAAAGGGAGTTTGTTGTCTGATTCTATTTCCATTGTGAATTTTACCGAGCTGTCTATCAAATTAAGTAACTTCAAGGTATCTCCGGCAAGTTTCTTGTTAACTACTGCAAAGATGTCGTCAACATATCTGAACCATTGTTTAAATAAAAATGGGAATGCATTTGTTGTGTGGGTCTCCAGAAAGCTCATGTACAAATTGGTTAGAAATGGGGATAGTGGATTTCCCATTGCTAGTCCATTTATTTGGCAATAGTATTCATCTGTAAATGTAAAATAGTTCTCATTGATGCATGACTTTATCAAAGAAAACAAAAGCCATCTAATGAATTTCAATTTCCCTCTGGAAAAGGATCTCATCTTTAAATACATCAAGCTGAAAATGACGTCAACGTCAGGAAGCCCAACGGTGACCTCTACACTAGAACCGACAGACTCGTTAGTGGCTCTTAGCTGATGATGAAGACAAGGTGTCTTTGAAACGTGTTCAAGGTAATTATCTTGAAAGAGTGAAGTTAGAGTGTGTTACCACTAGAATTTTATTTAAATAATAATTCTAACAATTTATTTGCACATGAGTGCATACAGTTAGTTACCTGATCCTGTTTTCAGTAGCAATATGCTTAAGAGTCACTGTGTAGAAAGATTGCTCATTTGTATATGATTTCATGTACTTGGCGAATGTGCATTAGAAAGCTAAAGTTATGATGATGAAAATATGTATCTAATAATGAGGTATATTAGTAATTATCCTTCTATTTGGACTGTATACCATGCTGTTAGGGGTCTGTTTGGTGAATGGCCAGAGTCAATGCAGACAATTAGCAGTGTACATGAGCTTAGCCAGACAAATAACATGATTTCTTTTTGTGTTTTTTTTTTCTAGCAAGGTGATATGTCACAGACAGTCATTTTTTTCCACAAGTCATTGGAATCATACATGACAGCAGTGCAGCAGATAACACCAATTTTTGCTTATATGGTTAGTATAGTTGTTTGCTGTGAACAAATTTGGAAACAAGTACCTATAAAGGGATATACCATTTTTGAAATGTTTGATTATTTTGCATCAGAATTTGTTTTGAACTTACTATAATCTTTTTGTGCTAATATAGGTAGCAGACCTTTGATGTTTCCTTCTTTATGTACAGAATAAATTCTATGTGGAGGTGTCATTGCATTCTTCACTTCAGACTGAACTGTATGAACTTTTCCGAGATATAGTAGCAGATAAGCGAATGGACCTCATAATGGGTAAGAATTGTTCATAAAAAATAATTTCTGCTATTTAGTAATAGTCTCTTGTACTTGTAACTATCTTTTCTGCAGAATACATTGGACGGCATGAATAAAGGGCAGCAAGAGGAGCTTACTCCACATATTGTGGAATTTTCTCCAGATTATGTGAATGAACCTGAGCAAACTCAAAGAATTTTCTCTTTCCTTGAACAAGTAGCCGGCATCACGAGGAGACTCATTTTGCTCGAATAAAGTATAAGCTCTTGCTCTGGGGGAATTTTCTTCAGAACAAAGGTTCTTCGGTAGGTGACTTAAGTCTAAGAAAAGATCCCTTATTACAATGGTGAGATTAATGAACATATCTTTTACAATATTAGTGCATTTGATGCCCTGTTATCATTATCATCTGTCCCTTGGTTGTGTTGGCCAGCACTTCTGGCTATCATGCAGAGGGATTTGTGTTTATTTTCCGAACAGTAGTTTTTCAGTGGTGAAAACTATATCCGTTTCACTGTAGATCAAAGTAGAAGTGAACAAAGCTTAATATATCACTTTGCCAAGCACATGGCAGCACCACAAGGAGGGATGGCAGAAACTGCAAGAGGAAGTTGCTCCAGGCAGCATGCGAATAAGGCACATTCCTCAGCTTGGGTATCATTAGCTTTGAAACATTTTATCTTATTACTATATTTTACCTTACCTAAAGTTCTAACACAAATAAAAGTGGTACCTGAGCAGCTCTACCTATCTACTATTCCATCTGTGAGCATACTGGATTAAACTGCTCTTAACTTTAGGTTTTCATTTAGTGAGTAATATCAGTATACTATTTTTGCTTTAAACTTTTATGAGTCATTGAGTTGAAGATTATGAGGATTATAGCTTAGAAAGTATAACAGAAAACAGGTGCGACTGCAACAATTGGAGCAAGAATTCTGCATCATTAACAATGTTCAGTTATTGCTAAACAACAGCTAACCAGATTAATTGTCTGTTAAAGGTTGATACTTTTCACAGAATTTATTAAAAACATTTAACACATTTGTCTGTACTCTGCTTTCCGCATTTATGTTTCTTCACAGTGTCAGAGGATTCTCAGTCATGCCACTCTCGAAAGTAATATTTTCTCAATGCATGCATCACATGGCAAGGAGTACTCTGATAGCTTATCCAGAAACAAACTACAGCACCTGCACATAGCCTCATAATGATGCAGTTAATTACACAGACGTGCGAAGATTTTGCGGCATGGAATATTTTACATCATAATGGTCAAATTGGATGTCTGATTTAAAAAATAATAAATAAATTCCATGCTGAGGAGCAGGAAAGTTGCAGTCAGCCTCCTTGGGGAAACAAGAGGGACCATTGCCACGAGGGGTTGCCTGCAGGGTGCGACGGAAATGTTGCTTACGTAATATTTATAGCGTAAGTTATTAGAACTTGTAGATCATATGTTGTGCTGCTTTACTTCACGCGTTGCCATCTTGTGACGTCACTCCTTTGTCTGGTTCGTAGCTCCCTCTGGCGTAGCAATTTATATCAGTTTTGAAATAATTCACTTTAAATGTTCTCCGGCTAGCTATTTAGGTCGACATTTAACTCTTGCAGGGTGTGAATCGGAAAGGAATCTTTTATCCAGAAATTATATTTAATGAAGAAATTGGTTTTATAACTTTTATTGTCGAACACGTTCATTAACACTTTTTACATATTAATCTGGATACTCGCCAAACTGAAACTGTTTATAATAACTTCTTATTTATCACTTTTAACTCGCATACTTCAACTTTATGTAATTTTTTAAATGTATAATACTTTATAATAATTCTCGTAATTCTGCTGCGTGTAACTTGGCGAAATAAATGAACTGAGAGACCGACGTGTAGAGTACTGAGAATTCTGTTGAACTGGGGGACAAGCTACCTCGAACCTACACTATTTATAGGCCTGCATCAAGATACGCCTAAAGATTATAAATGAACTGCTATTGGCTAATAAAACGCGCCAACATTAGCGTCTATTTTAATATCCAATGAAAACCACTAATACATATTGCTTTAGGAAATGTTCTAGAAGCTTCTCAACGGAAAAAACGCGCGAAACATTACGTAACTTCCTGGTTCCCGGTAATGATAAACAACTCACCCCATCGCTGCATTATTGCGTTATTGTTGACAGTTTCAGTAAAGCCGTATATTATTATTTATCAATAATAATTACAATTAATAAACCTCTGAAATCAATGTCACATAAAAATACATATTCATATTACTATCATTAATTACATCTGATTAATTTGTGATACAAATTACCGTATCATATGCCCCACTAGAAACATAATTATAAATATTTATAACTTGTTTAGAAAATTTTAAAATTGTGTTTTTAGTCTCCTAAATCTTGGAACACACGCTATCACTTTCACTTAACACTTCACACGCATTTAACACACGACATGTTTTTCCCCTATCTTGCCACTACTTACTGGCTTTGGTTTAATTAATTTAGATATTAATCTGACATCACAAAAAAAATTTTTTTTTTTTTATAGCAAATACTTTACCCTAAATTATTTAATTAATGTTACCAAATTGTTTACTTTCTTACATTGTTGACAAAAATTTATACTTTTAAGATTTTTGTAATTATTATACATATTTACCAAATTATTTACCCTCTACATATATTTAAATCTCTTAAATCTAAGTACTGTTTCACATTTTCTGTTTGCTACATAAGTATTTGTTTCAATTATTTTTAATTATATTTACTCATTTTTGTTATTTTGTACTTTATTTTAACAACACTTTTGGAATGGTATTTACGTACTTTTAATTTAATATCATATTAAGTTTCAATCTTTGCATTCTTAATTTTCAAATACTGTTACAGTTACTAAAAATTTAATTTTTTTTTTATATATATATATTTATTTCTCTTTTCAAATGACATATAAATAATTAACCCTCTTACGTTCCAATACATTTCTCTGCAAGTCATCTTTAACTATCCAGCATTTACTTTACATCTCATTGCTATTTACCCTCCTGGATCAAATTGTGTGTGGCTAAACATTACTCGTAGCCGTATCCTAACCTTCAAATTTTTGTTCATGAATAACCTCTTGTATTCATATGACATTTCGTTCCCTGATAACATTTGAAAACAATCTAAAGTTTCTTGAACAATACATCTTTTGACAACTGTCATTTTCAATTCTTCTACTATCTCTATAATTTGAGAATACTCTGACAAATCTGTACTAAACTGTACTGGACTGGAGTTTTCATTTTGAATATCTTGGTACAATTTATTTCTTTGCATTACTGTCTCATTCTGTATTTCTGATATTTCCCCTCTGAAATTAACCTGCGCCTGATTTACATCTACATTCATAACCTCTTTCATCTTTCTTAGCTCACTTGAAATATTACTCATTTGACTTCCTAACTCCTTGCATTCTATATTAACCTCACTTTCTTTGTTACCTATTTCCATGCTCATGTCTAGCATTTTCTTTGAAATTTCTCCTATCTCACTTGCTATTACTTCCTCATTTTCATCTCTCATTTCTGGCATACTACTATCTAGCTTCGTAACTTTCTTTTCAATTTCTTCACTGCTTTGATCTACTTTTTGCTCTAATACCTCATTACTCCTACCAATATCTTCCCTTAATTCCCTATTATTCTTTTCCATATCTTCCAATATTTCCCTGCTTTTTTTTATCTCTTCCCTTTCTTGATCTAATTTCTTACTAAGATATTCCCTCGTTTCCCTACAATTCTTTTGCATATCTTCCCTTAATTGTTCCCTCAATTCTCTTTTCATATTTCTCAGCATTTCCATCATCATACTAGCATCAATAGTAATATTTCCTACTATTCTATTCTTACTTTCTGCACTAACATTTTCATCCTCAAATCCTAAAAAGTCTGGGCTATTTCCTGTAATTTGTATTGAATCACAGCTAACTGTTACACTATCTCCCTCCATAATTATTTCTTCTGTATTACTAGCAGCCATTGTTTTTATTATCCTACCACTCCTAAGGTACATTTAAATTTGTTTACCTTTTTGATGCTGTATGTTGCTGTTACTTTAATGTCCAGCGTTCTGCCCCATTCTCCTAGATTTGTATGTCGCTTCTGCGTTGTGTTGTGATGAATCTACATCGTCTTGTTGTTTTGTAGTTGAATTCCTTGTTGCATCGTAATCTCGGAATTACGATCGAAGTCTGTCGTCCCTGTTGTTTCTTGAATCTGCGTCTTGTAGATCATTTCACCGCTCCATTCATTCCTTCCTGGTTATGTTGATTCATTCCTGGTCGTGTTCCTTTCCTGGTTATCGCGCCCCACGTTCTGGGTGCCAATTATGCGACGTAAATGTTGCTTACGTAATATTTATAGCGTAAGTTATTAGAACTTGTAGATCATATGTTGTGCTGCTTTACTTCACGCGTTGCCATCTTGTGACGTCACTCCTTTGTCTGGTTCGTAGCTCCCTCTGGCGTAGCAATTTGTATCAGTTTTGAAATAATTCACTTTAAATGTTCTCCGGCTAGCTATTTAGGTCGACATTTAACTCTTGCAGGGTGTGAATCGGAAAGGAATCTTTTATCCAGAAATTATATTTAATGAAGAAATTGGTTTTATAACTTTTATTGTCAAACACGTTCATTAACACTTTTTACATATTAATCTGGATACTCGCCAAACTGAAACTGTTTATAATAACTTCTTATTTATCACTTTTAACTCGCATACTTCAACTTTATGTAATTTTTTAAATGTATAATACTTTATAATAATTCTCGTAATTCTGCTGCGTGTAACTTGGCGAAATAAATGAACTGAGAGACCGACATGTAGAGTACTGAGAATTCTGTTGAACTGGGGGACAAGCTACCTCGAACCCACACTATTTATAGGCCTGCATCAAGATACGCCTAAAGATTATAAATGAACTGCTATTGGCTAATAAAACGCGCCAACATTAGCGTCTATTTTAATATCCAATGAAAACCACTAATACATATTGCTTTAGGAAATGTTCTAGAAGCTTCTCAACGGAAAAAACGCGCGAAACATTACGTAACTTCCTGGTTCCCGGTAATGATTAACAACTCACCCCATCGCTGCATTATTGCGTTATTGTTGACAGTTTCAGTAAAGCCGTATATTATTATTTATCAATAATAATTACAATTAATAAACCTCTGAAATCAATGTCACATAAAAATACATATTCATATTACTATCATTAATTACATCTGATTAATTTGTGATACAAATTACCGTATCAAGGGGGAGTGGTGGGAGTGGAATCTTGAGGTCTACTCAAAGGTATGATCCAGGAGGGGTATAATATATGCAAGACTATGTAGATGGCATAGCATTCATTACTTTTAAGAAATTTCCAATGCTGTCTCAGACAAGATGAATCATGGACTGAAAAAAATTCATAACTGGTGCATGCAAGAGGGCTTATCCATCAATCCTAGCAAAACAGTTGTTGTTCCTTGTACCAACAGGAGGAATTTTAAAGGCCCAGGAAATCGTAAACTAGGCAATACACATCTGGAATATTCAGAGTTAGTCAAATATCTAGGCTGGATAAGAAACTGACCTGGAACAAACACATTGATACTATTCTCCATAGAGCTAGGTGGTCACTTGTAACCACCAAACACACTATTGGAATATACTGGATTAGCCATTGACTATATGTTGCAATGGTTAGGTCCCACCTATGTTATGGTGCCATCAGTTGGTGGCAGTAATGTGGATTCCAGGTCATGTGGGCATCTCAGGGAACGAGTCTGCAGACGCCATTGCCAAATCAGCAATTTTATCGCCCAGAATTTTTACCTCTGTTGTTCCCTCCACTGATTTCTATGTTCTTTTACAACACCGCATCCTCTCGCTTTGGCACGATGAGTGGACGGCCCTCCGGGGGAACAAGTTGCGGGAGGTTAAACCTCTACCGTTAGTCTGGGGTACCTCTTCTCGTTCAGGGAGAGGTAATTTTAGCACGTTTACGAATTGGACATTGCCTTTTTAGTCATAGATACCTGCTCAGTGGTGACCCCACACCACTCTGTGAGCAGCGTGATGCGTCCTTAACGGTGTGTCACATTTTAACAGAGTGTCAAGTTTTAGCTCCATTGCGCGTCCGTGTGGGTCTGCCTGTTGGCATAGCTAACGTTTTGGCAGACGATATGCATGCTGTGGAATGTCTTTTACGTTTTATAAGTGACACTGGTTTTAATCGGCGCATTTGATGCGCTGAGCGTGTTTTATCTTTGTGATTGTATATTGTCTGTTTTAATGGGGGCTCTTCTCCCCGATGGACATATGGCGCTCATGTCCCTTGCGTTCTACAGTTCTTGACAGGTCTTACTCTTTTCTTGTTTCATTTACCATGGTTTTAGTGTGGTGTAGTTTGGAATTTATTGTCTTGTTTTTAGTGTTTTAGACCAAGCGGGTTTGTGTCCCGTATTTTAGTTTTGGATTTTAAATTTTATACTTTGTAAGGGCGCTGATGACCTTAGATGTTTAGCGCCCTTAAACCCCATCACAACATCATCATCGTGGCAGTAAATTTACCAAGCTACAGAGGCTAGCATGTCTTTGTATTAAGGGACTTTCTCCATCACACTGGAGACTTCTGGAACTCCCTCCCAAGGACATGTATTTACAAGCAGAGGCTAGGGATACTGCCTACCACTTAGTGGAAACAGGGAACTGGAGAGGTAGCTGTTCAAAAACTGGACACACCTCTATCCTAAATTTTCTGGATATCCCAGTATTCAGTATGTGGTCTGACCTAATGAATACTCAATACTGTTCTTTCCCTCCATTTAAGGTGACACTCGGGTCTTGGGAAGACTGGATGGAAGGAATTTAGCCTGATAAAGAATTTGTTTCGTTCACAGATGGATCCTGTATAGGGACACAATCGGGTGCAGGTATATATGGCCTATCTCCAAGGGCAAATATTAGTATACACCTTGGAAATATTATACAGTTTTTCAGGCAGAAGTATTTGCTATCTGGAGCTGTGCTCTAAGAGGTCTTGAGAAAGGTTACAGTGGTAAACAAATTCTCATCCTCACAGAGTGTCTAAGTCTTTAAAAGCATTCTCCTCAGACAAGGTAAAATCAAAATTGGTATGGGAATGTGTAAATGCCCTGATTGCCTTGTCATCTTGCAAGAGGCTCAAAATGTGCTGTCTGCTGGGGCATCAGGTTATCTACGGAAATGAAAAAGGCTGAAAGGGGTACTAGATACCCTATGTTGGCCCTGAACCCGTGGCAACCATGTATTGCCGAAACCTTGGTAAAAGCATGGATTAGGGTAGCACACCACTCAGGTGGCAAACCTATCCTGGACAAAGAGAAGCTAGGAAACTGGTCTTAGGTCCTTTCAACACTCTTTCCTCATCTCTCCTGAGATTGGATAGAACAGGAATAAGGAAAATAGTTGCATTAATTTCTGAACATAGTCACTTCAGGAAACATCTACGTAAAGTAGATCTTTACAAGGATGAACTCATTTTACAATGTGCAAAGAGGATGTGGAAGCTATCTTGCATATCCTTTTTGACTGTCCATTTCTGTTAATAAAGAAACTTACTCTTTCTATAACCAGGGAAGATTTAGGAAAGAATGCTGACATTGGAACCAGGATACTGTAACTTGTTCAGAGAACTGATTGTGGGAAACAATAAGGCATCCCTTCTAATGAGTGGCACAATAAGCCTTTTAGGCTGACAAAACTCCACCAACAACATCCCATTATCTAATCTATTATAGATTGATACAAATATGAAGGCATTGTTACAGTTTTCCCGCGTGCAGAGGCAGTGATTTTGTTTAGATGTAAATTTTGTCAAATGGAGAGCATTAGCAATCAACCATTTTTGTTAACTTACTAATGATTTTCCCTCTTAGTCATCTCTGCAGCTTTATTAACATAACATGTTCATGTTGTAAACCAGAAGTTGAGATGCAATAGAGACCTACATACAGTAAAAATGGTATGGTTTGCCAAACAGCGAACAGTAAACCAAGGCAGTCATAAGACACAAGATAAATTGACAAAAATCTAGCACTCTTGCAACTTCTTCCAAGAGTCTGTCTTTATTATTAAGGTGACTTTTGTTCATTACATCTGAAGTTATATGTAAGTGGAGTTCAGAATATACAAATAATAAGACTAAGACAACTTATCATTTATAGAATATGATTCATCCTTGTAATAAATGTAAGTGGTGTTCAGCAAATGCAACAGAAATAAATGTTTCTTGGGTCTCCTCCAAGAGTGGTTGCAGTGAAAACTGAAAGAGAACCATACTCAACTATCCTATGATAGTAGAAAGTATTGTTTTGGCAAAATAGCTTTTTTACTTTCCCTACTACGTATAGTAAATAGGGGAAGTATTGTATTCCACCCAAAAATTCGATACCAAGATTTCATCGGAAATGCATGTTTTGAGATCCCCTGAATCCAAAAAAAGCATTTTTGGAAACATGTCCGTGTGTGTGTCTGACTGTGAACAGCATAACTCAGAAACGAACAGTCAGATAAACACCAAACTTGGTATTTAGGTTCAGTATCTTCCAGGGATGCGACACGAAGGTTTTCAAGAAAATCCCCCCACCCCAAATTACCCTTTACATGGAAGATTTTTCGAAAATTTTAATTTTCTCAAAAACGGCTCTAACGATTTTGATTAAAATTTCATATGTTTAAGATATTTTTATGACAAATGAAATGTATATCTTGAATTTCCTGGGAATGTCCCCAAAAGTATTCTTCATTGTGAACGACTTTTGCATAACTGGTAAACCATAAGAGATAGACAAAATTTTACTACACAAAAAATGTAGATCGCATTAAAATACACAATTTATGTCATATACATTTTTTTTGTTCAGTGAACCATTTTCGAGATATTGCTTGTTATTCCCTTAAATTTTTCAATACTTATTTTCTTAAATGGGAATTCGTTGTTCATTTTTTTGTCTTGGATATGCAAAGAATATTAATCTGCGTCAAAGGGAATGGTGCTGCACCTAGCAACCAGCTCTTAGGAGATATGTATGTGCTTAAAGGCTACTGTATTTCTATATTGCCCTTGTAAATATATATTCCCTTACATATACAAGAAAATTAGCAATAAGATAGAGTCTGCAAATGTTTATCTCGATTAACATGAAGCATATGGAGAATAAGCGTTTGTACAAGAGTAGAGAAAGTCATGTGAGTGTAACACATCAGATTTTTTGAAGTACTTTCACATAAAATATTTGACCATGAAAGATTAATAGAGATAAACAGCACAAATATTTTGCATTTTAAGTATATTACAACTGAATATATTTTTCCAAGTAGTCACTTGGCTCTGGATCAACAAATGTTGCCAGAACAGCTGTAATGGATTTCTAGGTACAGATATGGTATTACAACCAATAAGTTCTGAAATAGTCTTTCACTTGACCAGAATTCTTGCAACACAGATTCACCTTGACTGACTTTTTGTAAAACCCATCTGCCATTCAAGTCAAATTTTCAACTATATTTGTGTTCAATGAAAATCTAACCTTAAGTACCATATGCACCTAAGAAGACAAGAGAGTAATTGTTTTGAGTTCTGTACATTGTGACACAAAAAGGAGAAGTTCAAATTTCATATCACTGTACATTACAATTTAAGTATTACGTTGACATACTGGACAAAATTGACACGTTCTTACTCATGCAACAAACAGGTCTACTAAATTGCAGTCATTTCTTTTGTTCTTGACTGTAACTGATATTGCAGCATTATTATATGTCTACATGATTTGGAAGACAAAAACTCCTGGAAAAAGGTTTTTGTTACATGTAGGAAAATAACTTTTGGAGCCCTTTGTGAGGGAAAAAAATCTGATGTGTTACACTCACATGACTTTCTCTACTCTTGTACAAACTATTTTTACAAACGCTTATTCTCCATATGCTTCATGTTAATGGAGATATCGAGATGTCAATCTTATTGGTAATTTTCATGTAGATGCTAGGGGAATATGCTAGGTTTAAAGCGATAGTCAAATATTTTAACGCTGGTTGCTATGTGGCGCATTCCATTCTCTTTAAATGTCCAGGACATAAAAAAACGAATAACGAATTTGAGAAAAAGTATAAGTATTGGAAAATTTAAGGGAATAACAAGCAATATCTCGAAAACGGTTCACTCAGCAAAAGAAATGTGTATGACATAAATTGTGTATTTTAACGCGATCTACATTTTTTGTGTAGTAAAATTTTGTCTATCTCTTATGGTTTACCAGTTATGCAAAAGTCGTTCACAATGAAGAATACTTTTGGAGACATTCCCAGAAAATTCGAGATATACATTTCATTTCTCATGACAATATCTTAAACATATGATACTTTAATCAAAATCGTTAGAGCCATTTTCGAGAAAATTAAAATTTTCGAAAAATCTTCCATGTAAAGGGTAGTCTGGGGTGGGGGGATTTTCTTGAAAACCTTCGTGTCGCATCTCTGGAAGATACTGAACCTAAATACCAAGTTTGGTGTTTATACGACTGTTCGTTTCTGAGTTATGCTGTTCACAGACACACAGACAAACAGACAGACACACACACGGACATGTTTCCAAAAATGCTTTTTTTGGATTCAGTGAGTCTCAAAACATGTATTTCCGGTGAAATCTCGGTATCGAATTTTTGGGTGGAATGCAATACTTCCCCTACTTACTATACGTAGTAGAGAAAGTAAAAATGTGGAAACATTGAACTACCTTCAACACACTAAAAGCAATGAAGGAATTATTTTGTGAACATTCAAGAACAAAGACATAGCAAGAAATTCTTTGGAACCTGAGCAAGGGAATGACCATATTTGGATGCTGCAAATAAGATGAAGTATAAAACAAAATATAACAAATGCAATTGGCTATATACAGTAAACATGCGGACATTAAAAGAATGAAAATGAGCAAAAATTGCATGAATTAGAACTGTATTCCACAGTTTACAGTTACAACAGAATCATCATCATCTTTCATGGTTTAAGCCCTTTGACTTGTTCCGGTCTCATTTAAACTGTTTCGTCCATCTTCTTTTAGGTCTGCCGATGTTTCTTTGACCTTTTGGTGTATATCTTAAAACCAACTTCATATAATGGTATCATCCTTCCTCTCCACATGTTGTTTCCAGTTGTTAAGTATATCCTGCTACATGACTTAAAAAGCACATCTCTGCTGCTTCTATCTTTCTTTCCATTTGTTTGGTCATTATCCAACATTCATCCATACGTTAACACTGGAACAACCATCACTTTATAAAATTTTATTTTTGTCTCTTTCTTGGCATTTTTTAAATTTTGTTTGATAGTGCCGCATATTTGGTTCAATTTATTTATTATATCATTTTTTAAGTATGAGACGTTGCAGCCTAAATAATTAAAACATTTTATTTGTTCTAATATTGTCTCTTATATTACTATTTTTGCTCTTAATGTTTTGGATCCTCTGAAAGCCAATGTTTTACTTTTGTGTGGTTGTATTTTTATTTTGTAATTTTGGCTTATTTTGTTTAATTGATATAGAGCTTTTTGCATATTTAATTCTGAACCACTTTTTAAGATGAGATCGCCTGCAAATAACATTACATCTAAAATAATATTATTTATCTTAAAATGTGCATTTAAGCTATTCTGCCATTCTCTGACAATGTCACCTATATATAAATTAAATAACATGGGTGACAATGAACACCTATGTGCAGCACCATTCTCTTTACCACAGATTAATACTATTTGCATATCCAAGAGAAAAAAATGAATAACAAATTTCCATTTGATAAAAAGTATAAGTTTGGAAAATTTAAGGGAATAACAAGCAATATCTCGAAAATGGTTCACTCAACAAAAAAAATGTATATGACATAAATTGTGTATTTTAACGCAATCTACATTTTTTGTAGTAAAATTTTGTCTATCTCTTATGGTTTGCCAGTTATGCAAAAGTCGTTCACAATGAAGAATACTTTTGGAGCCATTCCCAGAAAATTCAAAATATACATTTTATTTGCCATAAAAATGTCTTAAACATATGATACTTTAATCAAAATCATTAGAGCCGTTTTTGAGAAAATACAAATTTTTGAAAAATGTTCCATGTAAAGTGTAATCTGGGGTGGGGGATTTTCTTGAAAACCTTCGTGTCGCATCTCTGGAAGATACTGAACCTAAATACCAAGTTTGGTGTTTATCCGACTGTTCATTTCTGAGTTATGCTGTTCACAGACACACACATGGACATGTTTCCAAAATACTTTTTTTGGATTCAGGAGGCCTCAAAACATGTATTTCCGGTGAAATCTCAGTATTGAATTTTTTAGTGGAATGCAATACTTCCCCTACTTACTATACGTAGTAGAGAAAGTAAAAAGGTGACATGGGTGGGAAAGAGAGCTGCATGGGCTAGAACAGATGTAGTGAGATTGAAAGGAATAAGAGGGGTGCAGGAATTCAGAAGAATGCCAACTGTGTGGAATGAAAGATAAGTATTCACTTATTCTTGAATGTGAAGATTCCAAAATAATAGAGAAAAATTGAGGATTGAGAAATGGGTCAATGTACCACTAGATACAGTGGAGAAAAGGAAAAATTTGCTGAACTTGAAATCAGGGTAGCACATAGCGAATTTGGGAAT
This sequence comes from Deroplatys truncata, assembly GCA_030765065.1. Lineage (NCBI taxonomy): Eukaryota > Metazoa > Arthropoda > Insecta > Mantodea > Mantidae > Deroplatys > Deroplatys truncata. The sequence goes on from CM060978.1 coordinate 217,548,760, forward strand.
ATTTAGGTAAAATAAAGAGCAAATGGATGAGAAAAATTAATAAACATGGGGAATGAGAACTTTTAAAAATCTTAATTAAAAGTGGAAAGGGGCTGAGCTTATCTTCATGGGTAAAGTGGTCCCTAAGGTTGAATAACTGCAGATTGAAGCCGCCAGGCCACCTGGTTACACAGCAACTAGAGTACAAGTAAAATATCAAATTGTGGTACGTTGCTTTTTTATTACTAAGAGGTTGTGAAATACATTTGTTAAAAAAAATGGATGCAATATAGTGTGTATCACTAGTTGACAAATTCAGTTCCTTCTACACACTGCCTGTATCATCTATGTTTATATTAAGATCACCAGTAAGAATAATGCCAGTAGCTTTATTTATGTGCTTTAGTCCAAATACATTGCTGAGCGAAAAAAAAGCATAACACTTAAAATTTCTGTGAAAATGACTTTATAATTGATTTGTTAAAATTGATATCTAATTTTAAGATAGAGTAAAGGATTCATTAGAGCAAATAAACAATTTGTATATAAATTTTACAATATTTTAAAGCATTAATAATGCTACTTATTTAATTTTAATGCGCAAAGGTCTTGAGTTTTATTTTTTTAGGCTTTGCTCTTCAAGTGGAGTAAACTAGTACAACACATAATCAATACATGTTCAGTAAGGGGTGTTTCCACCCCTAGCTTGAATAACGGCCTGCATCCTGGCCGGCATGCTTGAAATCTTGGTATTAATGTCAATTTGCCAAACTGCATCCCATTCCTGACTAAGGGAAGATCATCCACTGTGTGGAAAACTCTGAAGAATACAACATCCGAGCATATCCTACATGTGCTCGATATTGAGGTCGGGACTTCGTGCAGTCCACTCTAAAATTATGATCCCTGCTTCCTCCAGAAATTGACACGCATTGAGCTCTATTGGGTCAAGCATTATTTTACATAAGAATGAAGTTCACACTGTTGTGTGGAGCAAGGGAATCATGTGTGGAAGTAGCGTCTCCTCAGTATATTGGTGTGGTGTTAAACGTTCCATTTTCAATCAAAATGGGTCAGTTCGTGCATCAGTGCTTACACCACCCCACACCATGACTAAGCCTCCTCTATAAGGAACCCTTGGAGAAAACCTGCAAGCAGCATGACATTCTCCAGGCCTTCTCCATACCCTACTTTTTCCATCTGGGGCCTTAAGGTTGAATTTGGACTCATCTGTACTTTGAACTTTGCTCAGTTGTCCAGTTCACATGCTCTCGAACAAAATGAAGGCGATCATTTTGGTGTTGAGTTAACTGTGCTCCTGTGGCAGGTCTTCTTGAGTTCAGATTTACTTCTCTGAGTCTTCTTCTGCACGTCCATTTGCTGATGTTAATACTGCAAGTATTTCCCAGACAATTTCTTGCCTCAACTGCTGTTATGTGATGATCTATTAAAATCACCAAAGTTAAAAAACAGTCATCCCTTTGTGATGTACATCTCGGACAACCTGAACCAGGAAGCCTGTCATGGGTTTTATTTCACGAAATCATCTTACAGTTCGCAGAATACATGTGGGAGTTATTCCTAAAACATAGCAATGGCTGTGCCCATCTTCAACTAATGCAACAGCTTTTGTGCAAACAGAGACATCTTTCAGAGCACAAAATCTCGATAGTATAGAGAATAATGAATGAACATTCACTGTGTGATATGTTTGCAAACACAATGTTCAGTGTGGAATTGTAACTATGTTGGAGTGGTGTTAAAGCGTGATAGATGCAAAAATGTTTCAAGGACCTTCTAAATGCACCAGAGAATATATCTTAAGAGCCAAAATTTTCATATATTTGTTTTCAAAGTACACGTGAAAACAAATTCTAGCAATGTGCCTAAATGAAAAAAACATTTCAAATGAAACTAAATTTATCACAAGTGTTACACTTTTTTTGCCTGGCAGTGTATTATTGTGCTTCTCCTACAGGCTACTATTGTTATCCCTGCTACCTCAAACTGTTTATCAATACAGAAACTTTCCACATTAATTTCAGTAATTTTTAATTTCATTTTTAGGAAATATCTTAGCCCCACCAACCTTGTAAGCATTCCTGGAATATGTAATAACAATTTCCTGAAAGCATTTAGGTACATTGTAGCTTCTTTTCCTGCCTAGTTTGCCTGAGAACTTCAATAATGTCTCCTATCACCATCACTTGCTCCTTTATTTGAGTGAATTACTTTTTGATATACATAAAACACAACTGCTATAACCTGGTTTCCTTACTGTAGCACAGTGCTTCCAGAAAGAGCATCATAACATTGACAAAAACAAAGGCTGTTAAAAAATGTAACAGAGTAGGACTTACAGCATGGGAAAAACATTTGGAGAAAGAGAAATTTAGATGACCTGAAGTTACGTTGCAGAGGTTCATCCATCCGCCATGGACACATCTGCAAATTGGCAGTTGACCTATAGCTGACGATAAAAGCAGTTAGCTTTAGAAACATGTTCTCTGTTGACCAATAAGAAAGAGATGCATGTGTGTTATTGTTCTCAGTTTTATTTTAATTATGAAAGACTGGAGTGTACATTCTTTCTCATTACCATTTGGTGATTACATTCATGTTTATGTTATATCATGAAGGTTCCCATTAAATAATCTGGTGGTAAACTTTCTTATTCATTAAATATGCACATACTTTACATTGTGAATGGTCCTTACAAAACTACTGTCATAGAAATCAGTTAAAGTTGTAGAATGTGTATCAGCAGGCATTTGCTAAGTCCAATAAATGTAGGCTTCTAAGATAAAGGGAGCCTGGATCTAAGAAAATCATACATTTGTGCATAAGCATTTTGTTCAGATTCAGCATTATGATACAGGGAGATAACTTTCAGCTAAGAAAATTATCCTAGCAGATGATGAAGCTTAATTGTTGCAAATTGTATTTATTTTCTGAACGGGAAACATGTTAGCATATAAACTACAGTTTAACTAATAAATGAATTACAACTATCCGGGCTTGTAGGCCGTGGTGTTGAAGGCATCGTGGATACCAACGTTTCACCAAGTACAGTGCTTAGCATCTTCAGGATGAAGTGATTCAGTGTCTGCAGTGGTCGGAGTCTGAATGCAGAGACCGGAGGATGGCACTCTTATATAGTGTGGGTGGGCGGGGCTTACTGTGAGGTCCTGTGCAGTGATTGGCTCGTGTGTCTGGGAGTGGGTGGGTTTGGCAAGGTATTATTATGTCTGCTATTTTTATGTACATGTTTCTCCAAGATATGTGCCCAGGCTTTATGCACACGGAGAGCTTCTTCTTTCCGGTTAAAATTGTTTTTGTGTTTATATATTTCAATGGCCTCCCAGAGACGCAAGCCAATCACTACACAGGGCTTCACAGTAAGCCCAACTATATAATCGCGCCATCCGGTCTCCACATTCAGACTTCGACCACCGCAGATACTGAATCACTTCACCCTGAAGATGCCAAGCGCTGTACTTGGTGAAACATCGGTATCCACGATGCCTTCTAGACCACGGCCTACAAGCCCGGATAGTTGTAATTCATTTATTAGTTATGACGCCGGCCGTGAAAGCCTCAGTATGTACATTAACCTACAGTTTGTTTCTCTTTTTTAAGAAGAACGCTGCAAATATGAATTATTTAAGAAGGATCAAATGCATTACCATTTGAAAAGGTCACCAGCAGAACGTAATACCTGATAATTGACTAAACAAGAGATGTATGAGAAAATTTATAAAAAAAATAGCACTAATATATTTATGAGAAATAAATGAAAAATTCTGTATAAATTTTGACTGGATTTAAAAGTTTTTGCCAGTAGCTTTAGCTGGTGAGCCCAAGTTATTTGTAAAAAAATTGGACATTACATGTTATTGCATGCTTGTAGTTTACTTTTGTATATCTTGGATCTTGTCCAGTTAATGAGCTTTTATTGTTGCAGTAAGTGTAGAAAGGTTGCTAGAGCAACCATTTGCTCTTCCACCAGCAGCAGTTGCATCACTTTTTGCAAACCTGCATTGCATAGGACAGGGAAGATATGGACTGCAGTATCCTCATCTCTTTTCACGATATGTAGTAGGCATCCTTCCTCCAATGCGAGAAACTGATATTGAAGCGCACATTGCTGAAACACGAAAGCTGCAGGACAAAATGCTTGCCGAGGGATTTTCTCAAACAGCTGTGCAGCAAGGACTTAAGAGGCGTGGTGACGATGATAACTATGGTCCAACTGCATATATCAATGCCTCTCAACAGCACAGTGCTGCCATACAACCAAATATGTTTGACTAGCCTTGGTTAAGATATCTGTTTAACAGTAATAGGCCAGTGCATATCATGTATAAGGTGGCACCATAGTGGCACTAAAAGAAAATGACAGGGTATTAAACCCTTTTCCAGTAGTGGAGTTATTAAAATGGACAATGTTCCTCTATTTTGTGTAGTTCATAAGCGTTGTGTTACAAATAGCTATTAAGACTGTTTATTGCTTACATGGACATATATTTGTATATTATGTATATATATACATGTACAGGAAAGCTTGTCCAGACATAATATAATTTTTTATTATAGACATATTTCTATTCCATAATTTTTTATTCTAATTTTACCGTGTTATATCTAGTTAGAATGGATAAAATATAAAGTTATGTGATATTTTCAAGCTGCAGTCTGAAATACTCCATTGCCATATAAGCTAAAATAAAAAGGCATGTTAAGGTTTGAAGAAAAGATATTTTGTGAAGTTGTGAAAGTCCAAGGAAGAATGTGATTTGAAATATTTGATGCTGGTAGATCTAAAAGCCACTTATTCTGTTGTTTCTGATGCCTTTAAATTAAATTTCTAGGTATAATGGATGTGTGTTTAAAGAAAAGTAATTTTTCATTTATTTTAAAATTGTGACATATGTTGCATGCAGTTTTTAAAACATACTCAACTCTGCTGTTTTACCTAATACTGTGAATTTTGCAATTTATGCTTGAAAATCTCAACTTCTAGAAAATAAAACTAGTCTTTCAGAAATGGAGTTATATTTTAATCGTTTCATTGAAGCAGCATATGAATTATAATCATTAACATGTATGTATGTATGTATGTTTGAGAGTTGAAAATACTATTGTTTGACTGTAATGGAATGTAATCCTTATGTATTACAAGAGGAGCACCATTTCAAACTGTGACAGCTTGTAGCAGTAGATGAGAAAACAAATTGTTCCTCCAAAGAAGGTGCTGTATCATTCTGTGCTTCAGGTTGAATTTGAAATTGTGGTACAAAATGTTATTTGAATTGGATAAAAGTACTTTATTTATTTGCAGCGCTTAGGGAGGCTATTTGTATCACTCTATTCAATAATGAAAGCAAATCTTCCATGTTTACAGAGCAAAAAGTAAACTGCTATGATACAAAATATATCCAGGTAAAATATACAGCAATAAGTATAAATTGAAGCTAGTAACAATGAAGCAAACATACAAGTTATAAAAGGAGCTTCTTTAACATGTGGATGTTAGAAAACTGCCATCTATTAAACCTTCATTTTGTAAGTAGTTGTGTAATGCACCTTCAGCTTTCACAGCTGAATGTCCTCCTACATTTTTATTTTGCATGGTGTTCAAGCATTATAAAAAACCTGTGAGACTGTTACAAGTGAATAAGGTAACTCTTAACTTAGGTAATGTACAGCCTAAGACAAAATAAATGAGCAACACCCAGAGAGGGAGTTTGATTCAGAAAACATCCAAAGCATTTGCTGATGCTGACTTAATTACACCCCGTGTTCATTTCAAAGCTATGCGATAATAGGAAGATGCCTTTCAGTTGGATTGCATTTATGGTAGCCAAGCGGTGAAACACATGTGTCTCATAATTGGAACAACCTGGGTTTGAATCCTTGGTGTATATGTACACAATTTTTGTTTTCAAAATAAATACCATATTAGTAAGAATTCTAAAGCGAAAAACAACCAAATATCAAAGTGACTTAATATTGGATGTGCAAACTCTCTGTCTCATCATTCAACTGGTGTGATCATGCATGTGCAACTATCGAAAATGTGTGGGCAGAGATAAAGAAAGTTTTGGAATTAAACTGGCCAGCAAGACAACGTAAAAGAAAAGTTTAGTGGGATCAAAACCTCTTGTGGATGCTTGGAAGGAAGTACCTCTCATGAAAATTTGACTAGTCATTTGATATCAACCATGGCCCATAGAATGAGGGCAGTAATAGAAGCAGAGGGTTTACACATCCGATATTAAATTAATTTCTGTTTTTATTTGCTTTTTCATTTAGGAATGTAATATTTACTTATTTCATATTTAGTTTGAAAACACAAACAGTGTTTTTATGTGTGGACATAAATGCCTTGAAATCAAAGTCTCAGCAATTGGGAATTATATTACAATATGTGTAATAAGCATTGCATTGCACAATGCTTTGCACAAAAAAAAAATAATAAAATATGCTCAGGATATGAACCTCAGTGGGCTTCATTACTGCATACCTGCTTATAACCGCTCGGCTATCAGCATGTATTCAGCAGCTCGCACTCAATATAAAAGTGACAATAGAACAAAGCTAAAGGCACAGATTCTGAGGCACCATTGTGAATGGCCATGGAAACGATTTGGACTACAGCAAATATACGCTTTGAGAGTCTGCTCATTTTTGTTTTATTTTGTTTGTTTTAGGGTGTACAATATCTCAGGTGAAAAGCATTGAATGGTTGGATAAATAATTATATCCAAAGGAGCTCAGAAAGTGCTAAGATTTATTTGTAAACAAAGTTTTGAATGAAAATGTAAACCAGCTCCATTTTAACTTTAACTAAACATGCTTGAAAAAAATTGACTCAGAACATTATACTTGGCGCCAATCAAGAAGGTGATTGACAGTTACTAACCACGTGGCGGAAAGCTTTAAATGAATAGGAGGGGATGAATACGTCACAGCGGTCGTCATAGCAACCATTAGAAGGACCGATTAGAACTAAGACATTTCTATAGCAACGATAGACGCAAATGCGTTGTTGCGATATCGTAACACGTGATTGGCATGACGTGCCGGACGAGCGACTGTTGCAGTAACATGAACTGAAGTCTTATCTTCTGCTGTGGCTGCAGTTATAAACAATTCCTCCTTTTAGCCCCAGCTTGCTTGTGTGTCTGTATCAGTTTAGAGATTGCCTGCGTACTGAAAAGTTCTTTTGCATCGTCATATTTGTATGGTATTTGCCTTGTGTTACGTGTATTTGTGCGTGTGTGTGTTGTGTGAGCATTTATAATTGTGTTTAATAGATATTTAACAATGTCCAAAAATAGTGACAAAGATAGCGTACCCAAACGAAAAACTGGGCTCACTCGGGAACCGAATAAGTCTATCAAGCGAGTAGCAACAACAGCGATGCAAGCGATTCGGAAATCAGTGGCATTTTTCCATTAGAATAAGCATCAATATTTCACAGGTATGTTTCTCCTGTTAACACAGATCTTTACACTGATATATTCTTTCAAGATCTATCCTCTGCACGTAGATACATTATTTTACAATTGTCTTCGTATACGAATATAAATAGTATCCGCTCTACAATGCAGGCGCAACCCAGTCTCCTTCGACACGCTGTCCACGTGGTCGCAATGAGCGGCAACGACGCCTCTCTCGCCGAAATGTCAATCACCTTCTTGATTGGCACCAGGTATAGTTAAAATGTTTAACAACTTATAAATAAGTTTTCAAAGCATGCTTCCACCACATTTATCTGTCTGGGTGGAACAATTGGTTATGCAATGGATTTGTGTGCCCAGTTATGTGGATTTGAATCTCACTGTATGAAATGTAAATGTGACATCATGCTTACTGAACCAAATTTTGGAACATCAATGACACACACATTCCAAGCAGCCTGCTAACATTGTTAAATAAACTGAACAATCATTTATATACAGTACTTGTAGAAAATGTTCTAATTCGCACTAACTGTGTTTAGACTAAAGATTGAAAGTTGAATCATGGCTAGGATTTGAAGCATGGACCTTAGACTTTTGCTGATGCTGTTTCACCTAGCTACTTTGGTTTGTATCCATGAATGTGCTCTGACCTCTATCTAATAGGTAGAGAAGTTATGGCATTTCACTCAAAAATTTGATACAAAGATTTCACTGTAAATACAGGATTTGAGGCTCCCCTGAACCCAAAAAGGCATTTTTAGAAAAAAAAAATTCTGATGTGTTACACTCACATGACTTTCTCTACTCTTGTACAAACTATTTATACAAACGGTTATTCTCCATCTACTTCATGTTAATCGAGATAAACATTTGCAGAGTCTATCTTATTCCTAATTTTCTTGTAGATGTAAGGGGAATATATATTTACAAGGGCAATTTGGAAATACAGTAGCCTTTAAGCACATACATATCTCTTAATATCTGGTTGATAGGTGCAGCACCATTCCCTTTCCCACAGAATAATACTCTTTGCATATCCAAGACAAAAAAATGAATAAAGAATTCCCATTTGAGAAAATAAGTATTGAAAAATGTAAGGGAATAACAAGCAATATCTCGAAAATGGTTCACTTAACAAAAAAAATGTATATGACATAAATTGTGTATTTTAACGCAATCTACATTTTTTGTGAAGTAAAATTTTGTCTATCTCATGGTTTACCAGTTATGCAAAAGTCGTTCACAATGAAGAATACTTTTGGAGACATTTCCAGAAAATTCAAGATATACATTTTATTTGCCATGAAAATATCATAAACATATGATATTTTAATCAAAATCGTTAGAGCCATTTTTGAGAAAATTAAAATTTTCGAAAAATGTTCCATGTAAAGGGTAGTCTGGGGTGGGGGGATTTTCTTGAAAACCTTCGTGTCGCATCTCTGGAAGATACTGAACCTAAATACCAAGTTTGGTGTTTATACGACTGTTCCTTTCTGAGTTATGCTGTTCACAGACACACAGACAGACACACACGGACATGTTTCCAAAAATGCTTTTTTTGGATTCAGTGAGTCTCAAAACATGTTCCGGTGAAATCTCGGTATTGAATTTTTGGGTGGAATACAATACTTCCCCTACTTACTATACGTAGTAGAGAAAGTAAAAATGAATAACGAATTCCCATTTGAGAAAATAAGTATTGAAAAATTTAAGGGAATAACAAGCAATATCTCGAAAATGGTTCACTTAACAAAAAAAATGTATATGACATAAATTGTGTATTTTAACGCAATCTACATTTTTTGTGAAGTAAAATTTTGTCTATCTCATGGTTTACCAGTTATGCAAAAGTCGTTCACAATGAAGAATACTTTTGGAGACATTCCCAGAAAATTCAAGATATACATTTTATTTGCCATGAAAATATCATAAACATATGATATTTTAATCAAAATCGTTAGAGCCATTTTTGAGAAAATAAAAATTTTCGAAAAAATCTTCCATGTAAAGGGTAATCTGGGGTGGGGGGATTTTCTTGAAAACCTTTGTGTTGCATCCTTGGAAGATACTGAACCTAAATACCAAGTTTGGTGTTTATCCGACTTCATTTCTGAGTTATGCTGTTCACAGACAGACACACAGGACATGTTTCCAAAAATGCTTTTTTTGGATTCAGGGGTCTCAAAACATGTATTTCCGGTGAAATCTCAGTATCGAATTTTTGGGTGGAATACAATACTTCCTCTACTTACTATACGTAGTAGAGAAAGTAAAAAAAATGTCCATGAAATACATGTTTTGAGTCCCCTTGAATCCAAAAATGCATTTTGAAAAAGGTCTGTGTGTGTGTGTCTGTAAACAAACTCAAACAAACAAAAAAATCTGATGTGTTACACTTACATGACTTTCTCTACTCTTGTACTAACTATTTTTACAAACGCTTATTCTCCATATGCTTCATGTTAATCGAGATGTTAATCTTATTGCTAGTTTTCTTGTAGATGCAAGGGGAATATGGTAGGCTTTAAGCGATAGTCAAATCTTTTAAGAGCTGGTTGCTGTGTGGCGCATTCCATTCTCTTTGTATGTCCAGGACATAAAAAAAATCTGATGTGTTACACTCGCATGACTTTCTCTACTCTTGTACAAACTATTTTTACAAATGCTTATTCTCCATATGCTTCATGTTAATCGAGATATCGAGATGTCAATCTTATTGCTAATTTTCTTGTAGATGCAAGGGGAATATGGTAGGTTTTAAGCGATAGTCAAATATTTTAAGTGCTGGTTGCTATGTGGTGCATTCATATACCTAAGAAAATGAAAGTAATTCTAATTTTAGCAGTGCATCATTGCCAGTCTGAGGATGATGGATGATTTACTAATAACCAAATAATTTATTATAACTAGAAGGTGGCATAAATGCAATTGATTGTGATAAATACTGTTTAAGCCCCAGGAATTGGAGGTAACCAATGGCTCTATGCTTCCAAATTACTGACATGAGTGCCATTAATGTTCGTCATTCAAAGCTAGGGAATGTGCTCGCAAGATTGTTTCCTGGCAGGTTTGACCAAGCAAATAACAGAACATTCCAAGAGGTAAAGCGTTATCAATACAAAGATCCCAAGATAGCTGCAAATGTGTATCACAAGAGAGTAGTAACAGTCATATTGTGAAGATCCTAGGCAGATCTTGAAAAGCTGGTGTATGCTGAAAAAAATGTTAAAGTACACACTTTGCCATGGTTCTTCATGAAATGCCAGAGCTTATTAGGCATATAGTGTAACTGTAACCTTACCTTTTACTATCTGCCTAAGATCTTTGCAAAATGACAGATTTCAGCAGAAACCTATGACATCGACATCAAATTGATTTCTTAATTTGTGACAAGTGGGGTTTTTGCAAAGAAGTTGGTTGCTTGGAAATGCTATTTGAGCTGAAATATTGGATTTGTGTTATACAGAACTGTTCTCAAGTTAGAATGAGAACTCTTCAATATTTTTGCTTTTGTTGGTAATAAAAACAGGAAAACCTCATCATATTATGCACAATGACAGTTATACTCTAAATATTATACTTAACCTTTTCTTGTTTTAATTATGATCTATTAGCAATATACTTTTCAGACTCTTGCAATTAAGATTACATATCAGATTCAAATGCAAACAGAACCATTCTTCATTGCCAAAGTAATGATAGTGGAACTGATAGAGGGCTTTACAGGACAAATGAACATTAAGAGAGTTGCTGTTCCTGCTTTTTTTTTTTTGTTGTTCCATTTATACCCCGCCTTTAACTGCAATGGTCTTATCAGTGGCCTTTCCTTTGGAACATATTATTGTATATAGGCATGGTGTTAACTCTTATTTACTTGTTGTTGGACTTCTGGAAAACTTTGGATTTTATTCATACTTCCAGACTCTGGGGAGGATTGGGAATACTCTTGGCTAGAGAAAAATTCTCATCCCCAGTTGTGAATCGATCCAGGACCTCTTGCAAAGCAGACATGTGCTCTACCAACAGATGAAAGTATTGTATTTGATCCAAAGTTTAGTAATTCACTGAAAATGCACATTTTGAGGTCCTCTGAGCATCCTTAGCTGCATAAATATGTAAGCAACATAATTCAGCTTTGATAAATAACAAATTTTATATTTAAGGATACAAGGCAAAGATTTTCATGGAATTTTCACCAAATCGCAAACAACCCTTTGTTAATTAATTGTTCTTCCACACTGATATGTGTGTAGGACAGAGGCTAATGAAGCCCAGGACTTAAAGAAGTACTTGCGGCATTCTCAGTCACCATTAGGGTACGTCATCTCAAAACAATTTGAGATCTCCTTGTGGTTTACCGGAAAAATGTGAGTCGCCTAGAGAATTTAATGCCCTACTGGCATGTTACCATGGTAGCGCAGTAGTTAGAACAATGGTGGCGAAAGCGCGACTCGCAAGGCACTGTGAGTCGCAGGTGCAACTCCTTTTCTAGCCGTCTATTCACTTGTTTTCCATGTGCTGCTGAGTGGTGTAGTGCGTGTTGCATATTTGGTGACTCGCGGAAGGCAGGCGTTTTAGCCACCCTTGAGTTAGAACAACTAGACGGAAACTAGGAGATCTGTGGTTCAAATCCCAGCTATGGCATTGAATTTTTCAATCTGGATTCTAATTTTCCAACCTTTATGTGGAAGTTTTCATCATTTGGGATATTGACATGAAAATGTACATTTTCAGTCTTCTGTAGTGAACGTTCCCTTTCAGTCTTGTTTAATTTTATATTAACTGGCAAACTATAATGACAAAACTTACTGCAGAAAATATGTAGAACTATCAAAATGAATTATATAAATTAACCTTTATTGTATCCAATTAACCTACTGTATCCAAAATGTTTAATGTAGTGTTTAAATTTTCCAAGGTAAAGTCTGCTTTGGCATAGCATCTGTATAACATATATTTGAAACAAGCAATTTATTTTTACTTTCTTTAAAAGATACCAAAAATTTGATACCGAGATTTCACTGGAAATACATGTTTGAGACCCTCTGAATCATAAAAAAAAAAAAGCATTTTAAAAAAGGTGGGTCGGGGTGTAAACTCCAGACTTGGTATTTAATTTCCGTACCTTCCAAAGGCATGATATACAGATCTTCAAGAAAATCCCTCCACTCAAAACTACCCTTTACATGGAAGATTTTTTTAAATTTTTAAATTTCTAACAATTGGCTTTAATGATTTTAATTAAAATAGCATATATTAAAGATATACACATGACAAATAAAATGTATATCTTGAATTATCTGGGAATAGACTTTAAAGTCCTGTTCAGTCGAAAGGAATTTTGTATAATTGGTAAATGTTAAGCGATAAACAAAAATGTACTGCTCAAGAAATATAGATGTCTTTAAAACACACAGTTTATTTCAAATAACTTGTTTTATGGCATCAGCCAATTTTGAGATATCCATTAATAATGGTACGAATTGTTCAATACTTTGATTCTTTACAAGTCCTGTAAATTTTCAGCTGTTTCTTGCTACTGCATGGAAAGTGAAGGAATTCTAAAGCATCCAGTTCTAAAACATTTGACTATTGCTATTTCCTTTGTATATAAAACAAAATTGGAATGCAGCTATTTCCAGAAAAGGTTTATCTCGAGTAAAATTAAGTGGATAGGAAAATAAACTTTCATAATAATTTGTATACCCACTAATAAGCACTAGAGGGTAGAGAAAGTCAATTGAATGTAACACATCAAATTTTTCTACACCAGGCCATATCAAAATGGTATCAGCAGTTGAGTGCTGCCTCTAATTCTTGTAAATAACAAAGTCTATATGGACTAATTTGAAACCATTTCTAGGTAGGTATTTATTGTGATTAAGATAAAATGTATAGAATTTAGTTTTTGCATGAATAGTTTGTGGTGGCTACCAATGAATTGGCAATGCATAGAGAAGGTCATGGAATTGTCCATCAGATTGTTCATATGATTAAATTGGTGTTCTTATTTGGGATGTACTAACATTTTTGGCTGTCTTCAAGTTATTTATGTGGATCACGAATTGTGCTCCTTTTAAATGAAGTAAACTTTCCTTAGAATAAACATTCTATTGCAAACTGTTTTGAATGTAATTTTCTTTTGTTGCATAGCTGTATTGAAATTTCAAAAAAGAACAAGAAATCATAACAATGGAGAGATTATTTAAAATATATGAATTCAGACCTACTCAGCACATAACTTTGTTCTTATTGGGTCTTTCCTTGCCTACTATCATATTGAAATGCCCTTGCTTATCTTATTGTTATGTGGATCTAATTCAACTAAACAATTTGAAACATGCAGCCCCAATTGTTTGAACATTTTGCGGTCAAGGAAGAGAAAAAGAACTTTTACTTAAAAGGCAGTGGTCAGAATAATTCCCTAGTATTTTCAGCCAAATATTTAGTATAATGTTGCGGTAGGAAATACAGAGGTTGAAAGGGGGTGAGAGATACTGAACCAGATATCGAGGTTAAAACTACAACACACGTTACAGATAAGGAAGGCTGGCTCAGAGGGATCTCAAGAGGGTGGCTAACATACAGCAACTCACATGGGAAGGAAGTCTCAGACTATGGGAAGATTCTTAAGGGCGCCTAGCATTTAAATACAGGTAAGAGGCGGTGTATGACCAGTATGGTCCTAAAAATTTATATAGTGACCCAACAAGTCTATAAAAATATAGATTTATTACAACGTGGCTCAAGACCGCCTACAGGGGTACAAATAGTTTAGTTCTATGATGGCATGCTTACCTGAACTGCTGGTGCAGCACAATGCATGGCGGCAATCTCGCGTTAAGTACTTTGACTTTATAATAATCTTTCAGAAATCAGAATGACAGGTTCATGTAGCAGTGTCTCTGCAGTCTCCCATTGTCCCAAAAGCCAGCGGTTTTTATAGGTGCACTACTGCTACCTCAGCAGTGCACCTTTTGGGCAAATGCCCTAACCCGAATCAGCAAGAATAATGCAACGTGTGTACACTGATTTGGCACCTAGTAACGAACAAGTGCTTGGACATACTCGTACATTCCACATTTCTGCCTTTTTAATTTTAATGATGCAATACTTTCCATGCTGAGCACAAGAACAATGCTACAAAATTAACAAATGTAATCCTGCATTGTGACAATAATCTGTCATGAATTTAAATTCACATAAAATTATTGGTTTTGATGGTGTTCAAAAAGTTATGATGAAAGGTGATTTGAAAAGACTACTTGTGACAACATAATGATTAGGCTTGCAAAACAGGAAATAAGTAGAATTCAGGGGAGCCTTTTCGTATTTCTTGCACATTCTCTCCTTGCTCAAGGTGGCTTACAATGCTATTCACACTTACAAGCTTTTCTCTTTATCTGACATGATATGGTCACTACAGACCGTTTTACTTAAAAAAAAAAAAAAAAAAAAAAAACAACTGATTCTACAACATTTGGAAAAGATAAGGAAAAATAATGTGAAGGAAAAAGAAACAAAGCTATGTCACATAATCCTATAACTGTTTTGTTATGAAGTTTCAACAGACTTTTTTTTTCAGCCTTTAAATTATAATTGTATTTTATTCCTTACATTCCTTATGTTAAACATAATTGACTTTTAAACATGTAATAAATAAAGAGAGAGGAGGAGAAGAAGAAATTAGCATTATTAAAATAAAACAGCCTTCACAAAAAAATTATTTCTGCATTTTTAATTTCTTTCCTGTTTTCTTATAGTAAGCAACAGAAGCATTGCATTCCACGCAAAACTTTGATACTAGTTTTAACCGAAAATACATATTTTGAGCCTCCCTGAATCCAAAAATGTATTTTTTGAAAATGGTGTGTGTCTAAAACACCAGACTTGGTATTTAATTTCCGTACCTTCCATATAGGCGTGATATAGAGGTTTTCAAGAAAATACCTCCAGTCAAAACTACCCTTTACATGGAAGATTTTTTGAAATTTGAAATTTTCTAACAAGTGGCTTTAACGATTTTAATTAAAATAGCATACATTAAACATATATACATGACAAATAAAATGTATACCTATCATGAATTTTCTGGGAATAGACTGTAAAGTCCTCTTCATTCGAAAGGAATTTTGTATAATTGGCAATTGTTATGTGATAAACAAAAATGTACTGCACAAGAAATATAGATCTGTTTAAAATACACAGTTTATTTCAAATAACTTGTTTTATGGCATCAGCCAATTTTGAGATATCCATTAATAATGGTACGAATTGTTCAATACTTTGTGATTCTTTACAAGTCCTGTAAATTTTCCACTGTTTCTTGCTACTGCATGGAAAGTGTAAGGAATGTTAAAGCATCCAGTTCTAAAACATTTGACTGCTGCTATTTCCTTTGTATATAAAACAAAATTATAATGCAGTTATTTCCAGAAAAGGTTTATCTCGATTAAAATTAAGTGGATAGGAAAATAAACTTTCGTAATAATTTATATACCCACTAATAAGCACTAGAGGGTAGAGAAAGTCACTTGAATGTAACACATCAAATTTTTCTACACGAGGTCATATCAAAATGGTATCAACAGTTGAGTGCTGCCTCTAATTCTTGTAAATAACAAAGTCTATATTAACTAATTTGAAACCATTTCTAGGTAGATATTTATTGTGATTAAGATAAAATGTATAGAATTTAGTTTTTGTATGAATAGTTTGTGGTGGCTACCAATGAATTGGCAATGCATAGAGAAGGTCATGGAATTGTCCATCAGATTGTTCATGTCATTAAATTGGTGTACTTATTTGGGATGTACTAGCATTTTTGGCTGTCTTCAAGTCATTTATGTGGATCATGAAGTATGCTCCTTTTAAATGAACTAAACTTTCTTTAGAATAAACATTCTATTGCAAACTGTTTCGAATGTAATTTTCTTTTGTTGCATAGCTGTATTGAAATTTAAAAAAGAACAAGAAATCATAACAATGGAGAGATTATTTAAAGTATATGAATTCAGACCTACTCAGGACATAAATTTGTTCTTATTGGGTCTTTCCTTGCCGACTATCACATTGAAATGCCCTTGCTTATCTCACTGTTATGTGGATCTAATTCAACTAAACAATTTGAAACACGCAGCCGCAATTGTTTGAACACTTTGGGGTCAAGGAAGAGAAAAAGAACTTGTATTAATTAAAAGGCAATGGTCAGAATAATTCCCTAGTATTTTCAGCCAAATATTTAGTATAATGTCGCGGTAGGAAATACAGAGGTTGAAAGGGGGTGAGCAACTCAGATGGGAAGGAAGTCTCAAACTATAGGAAGGTTCTTAAGGGCGCCTAGCATTTAAATACAGGTAAGAGGGGAAGGTGTATGACAGTATGGTCCTAAACATTTATATAGTGACCCAACAAGTCTATAAAAATATAGATGTGTTACAACATGGCTCGAGGCCACTACAGGGGTACAAATAGTTTAGCTCTATGATGGCATGCTTACCTGAACTGCTAGTGCAGCATGATGCATGGCGGCAATCTTGTCGTTAAGTACTTTGATTTTATAATAATCTTTCAGAAATCCGAATGTCATGTAGCAGTGTCTCTGCAGTCTCCCATTGTCCCAAAAGCCAGTGGTTTTTAAAGGTGCACTACTGCTACCTCAGCAGTGCACCTCTTAAACAAATGCCCTAACCCGAATCAGCAAGAATAATGCAACGTGTGTACACTGATTTGGCACCTAGTAACAAACAAGTGCTTGGACATATTCGTACATTCCACATTTCAGCCTTTTTAATTTTAAGGGTGCAATACTTTCAGTGTTGAGCACAGGAACAATGCTACAAAATTAATAAATGTAATCCATTGTGACAATAATCTGTCATGAATTTAAATTCACATAAAAATATTGGTTTTGATGGTGTTCAAAAAGGTATGGTGAAAGGCTATTTAAAAAATCTGATGTGTTACACTCACATGACTTTCTCTACTCTTGTACAATCTAATTTTACAAACGCCTATTCTCCATATGCTTCATGTTAATCGAGATATCGAGATGTCAATCTTATTGGTAATTTTCTTGTAGATGCAAGGGAAATATGGTAGCTTTTAAGCGATAGTCAAATATTTTAACGCTGGTTGCTATGTGGCGCATTCCATTCTCTTTGCATGTCCAGGACATAAAAAAAATGAATAACGAATTTGAGAAAAAGTATAAGTATTGGAAAATTTAAGAAAATAACAAGCAATATCTCGAAAACGGTTCACTCAACAAAAGAAATGTATATGACATAAGTTGTGTATTTTAACGCGATCTACATTTTTTGTTAGTAAAGTTTTGTCTATCTCTTATGGTTTACCAGTTATGCAAAAGTCATTCACAATGAAGAATACTTTTGGAGACATTCCCAGAAAATTCGAGATATACATTTCATTTCTCATGACATTATCTTAAACATATGATATTTTCATCAAAATCATTAGAGCCATTTTTGAGAAAATTAAAATTTTCGAAAAATGTTCCATGTAAAGGGTAGTCTGGGGTTGGGGGATTTTCTTGAAAACCTTCATGTCGCATTTCTGGAAGATACTGAACCTAAATACCAAGTTTGGTGCTTATCCGACTGTTCGTTTTTGAGTTATGCTGTTCACAGACACACACACACGGACATGTTTCCAAAAATGCCTTTTTTGGATTCAGGAGGTCTCAAAACATGTATTTCCGGTGAAATCTCGGTATCGAATTTTTGGGTGGAATGCAATACTTCCCCTACTTACTATACGTAGTAGAGAAAGTAAAAAGACTACTTGTGACAACATAATGATTAGGCTTGCAAAACAGGAAATAAGTAGAAATCAGGGGAGCCTCTTCCTATTTCTTGCACATTCTCTCCTTACTCAAGGTGGCTTATAATGCTATTCACACTTGCAAGCTTAGCTCTCTATCTGACATGATATGGTCACTACAGACCCTGTTACTTAAAAACAAAACTGATTCTACAACATTTGGAAAACTAAGGAAAACTAGAAAAATAATGCGAAGGAAAAAGAAACAAAGCTATGTCACATAATACTACATCTGTTTTGTTACGAAGTTGCAACAGACATTTTTGTTTCAGCCTTTAAATTATAATAGCAATGTATTCCTAGCAAAAGATAGTAAGCATAATTGACTTTTAAACATGTAATAAATGGAGAGGAGGAGAAGAAGAAGAAATTAGCATTATTAAAATAAAACAGCCTTCACACAAAAATTATTTCTGCATTTTTACTTTCTTTCCTACTTGCCTATAGTAAGCAAAAGAAGCATTGCATTCCACCCAAAAATTTGATACTAGATTTAACTGAAAACACATGTTTTGAGACACTCTGAATCCAAAAATGTACTTTTAGAAAAGGTCTGTGTGTGTGCATGTGCGTGCATGTAGACAGTTTAACTCAAAAATGAAACTTCGGTTAATACCAAGTTTGGAATTTAAGTTCAGCATCTTTCAAGGATACGACATGACGATTTTCAAGAAAATTCTGCACCCCAAATTACCCTTTACATGGAAATTTTCGATTATTTTTATTTTCTCAAAAATGGTTAAAACCATGTTCTTTAAAATACCATATATTTAAGACATTTGCATGACAAAATGTACATCTTGAATTTTCTGCAAATAGCTTGTGAAGTCCTCTTCATTCTGAATAACTTGTATAACTGGTATACCTTCAGCTACAGACAATCTTTCTACACAAAAAATGTAGATCTCATTAAAGCACACAATTTATGCCCAATAAATATTTTTGTGACAATTTCTGAGATGTTCTGTGTTATTTATTTAAAGTAAGTACTTATGCTTTTTTAAATGGTAAGTCACTATTCATTCTTTTTCCTCGTGGTCATGCAAAGAGCATACAGCAACACACTTTATAAAAACTGAATATCGCTTTAACCTACTGTAGTCTTCTTATACCTACAAGGCTATAACTAAAGGGTTAAATGTGTAAAGAAAGTTTATCTCTATTAACAAGAAGTAGGTAGCAGAAGATTTTATAAGAATAGTTTGTAGAAGAGTGAATATAGAAAAGCATGTGAATGGAACACATCAAGATTTTTGAGATTTACAGTATATGTTTTGTGCATATATTATGCATATTTTTATGCTTTAAACAGCTATAAATAATTTTGGTTATAGATGTTACATGTTTTCAGAGATGACCACAGAGATCAAAGTGAGCTATAGGAAATCCTTCTTTGACTTTGTAAAATAATATAATTTTATTACTGATTACGGCTTTCCATGGAATACCATCATTACAATGTTATTCCCACCAGCATGGGCTGAGTGTTTCCCTTAAAATGGCAAAGCAAATTTTTTTCTTATTTCCAGATTTTAAAGAAGCACTGCATAGGTATGATAAGGATCATCAGCCTTTTGTCCATGTTATACCCGAATTTCCATACAACTGGAATTTAAGGTGGTGTATTACCCTAAAGCAAAGGTTACTATTGCATTTCGCATTCTTTTATCTTTTTGCAGTCATCTTAAAAGTTCTGGAAATGTTGTTTCTGAGTCCCTGTGCAATTGAAACAGCACAAAGAGGTGTCATAAAATATGCCAAATTGCCTAATGAGGTGCAATTTGTTGATGTGTTCATGCACTAATTTCTAAAACAAATTCTCAATTTTCTAAAAAAATTACATTTTGAAGTCATGCTTATTAAAAAAAAATCTGATGTGTTACACTCACATGACTTTCTCTACTCTTGTACAAACTATTTTTACAAATGGTTATTTTCCATCTACTTCATGTTAATCGAGATAAACATTTGCAGACTCTATCTTATTGCTAATTTTCTTGTAGATGCAAGGGGAATATATATTTACAAGGGCAGTATCGAAATATAGTAGCCTTTAAGCATAGACATTACTCTTAATAGCTGGTTGCTAGGTGCAGCACCATTCTCTTTGCCACAGATTAATACTCTTTGTATATCCAAGACAAAAAAATGAATAACGAATTCACATTTGAGAAAATAAGTATTGAAAAATTTAAGGGAATAACAAGCAATATCTCAAAAATGGTTCACTCAACAACAAAAATGTATATGACATAAATTGTGTATTTTACTGCGATCTACATTTTTTGTGTAGTAAAATTTTGTCTATCTCTTATGGTTTACCAGTTTACCAAAAATTGTTCACAATGAAGAATACTTTTGGAGACATTCCCAGAAAATATACATTTTATTTGTCATGAAAATATCTTAAACATATGATATTTTAATCAAAATTGTTAAGAGCCATTTTTGAGAAAATTAAAATTTTCGACAATTAAGTCCTGTTGATATTCAGTTGTTCTCGCGGCGTTATAAGTGCAGTTTTTCTTTCTTTTTTATTAGTAGCATATTGAAGTGCTAAAATTTATTGACACTTTATTTGGAAAAGGAGAGTAATTAGGGATTTCCCCCCCCCCCATAATGAGAAATGGTTGGGAAAAAGGTGTTTTTTTCACTATACTTTGAGTAGGTCACCAGATCGGAAAGGAAGGAGGGAGAAATTAATAAGGGAGGTAATGAAAAGTCAGTTAAAGAAAAAAAGAGGAAGAACAGGAGAATACTGCAATGGAACCCGCAGAATCATTTGGAGACATAATAGAACTCAATACACTTATAAGCAAAGAAAAGGTTTATCTGACAAGAAAAAAAGAAGCTTATGTGCTATTAGCAAAATTACAAAAAAATTAGTGAACACACCAGGATTGAAGCAGGGAAATCAAAGGCAGAGGTCAAATTGACTAAGGAACGTTTTGATAAGAAACCTCCAGAACTGATAAAAGTGTTGCCCCAGTGACAGTCATACCTACAACAATGGGAAAAATGTTGCAGCTTCAATGCACAGCAGAGATTAAAACACACACTCTATTTATATCAAGCAAAATTACCGATGTCAGAGAGTTACAGAAAATTGTAACACGAAACCTTAAACCAGCACAAGAGAAAAATAGAATATGTAGTCTCCAGAACAGCTGGGAAGAATTTAATAATGGAGACCAAAAGTGAAAAAGAGCTTAATAAGGTCATAAACAGCAAGAACCTTAAAGGAAAAGACAAGAATTGAACCACCCAAGAAGAGGAATCCTAACGAAGCAGACTTAAAAGAAAATACCCATATATTTATACAGAACTTTGAAAAGTATGTAATCAGAGAAGAGTTTAATAGGGAATTTAAGTTAAGATTTACAACCAGGTCCAGAAACAGGGCAATCGTTCACCATGTGGTAGAGGTGTCCTCCAAACTAAGAAAGATAATGATAAAAACCTCTAACAGCAGACTTTTTATTGGCTTCCAATCCTGTCAGAACTAAGGACTTTATATCTGTTGCAAAATGCCTTAAACGTTATGATTACGGACATGCTGCAAAATTTTGCAATAAAGATAAGATGATTTATGGACATTGTGCAGAGGGAGACATGAACGCAAAGACTGCTCCAAAAAAGTGCAGCAACCTAGTTGTATTCCATGCAGTACACCAAACAAGAAATGTGGAGGTAAACAAGATTTTGCCAGCTATAAACTGACTGGGAAAGAGTTATTGCGAAGACAGATTATAGATAAACAGAAAATGGATAAATTAAGAAGGAAATTCATAAAGAAAAAAATACTCCAAGTAGGGTTAAAAGGAATCTTAAGAGAGTTATAACACATAAATTAAAAAAATATGATTAATAATGCAGATAAAGAAATAGACAGAAGATAAGGAACTTACTGCAGACAATTTGACAACTATGGAAATAGAACACCAGGGAATAACAGACAATAAAACTAATTTAGCCCCAAAATCACGAATTCATAATATCAGTCATGAAATGTGTATTAAGAAAATATTGGTGGGTTATGCCTTATTAAATGAAGAAATTAGTGCAGAAGAAGATAAGATTGAAACAGAAGATATAGAAGAATTGGGTTTACATAGGAAGACACATAGAAGTTTTTTAAAATTTCTATGGTTAAATAGAAAAAAGAATACAAAAGTAAACATACACTTAGAATTAAACACTCCAAAGAATAGTAATAATAATAAATTCAAAGAATATGAAGACAAGAGTGAAATTGATATTGTAGAAGAAGAAAACAAAAGACGTAAATAGCAATAAGGAAGCTTTAACATCCAACTTAGGGAAGAGAAGAGCTATGATCGCCTCCTTGTGGCATATAATACATAAGCCACATAAGAATGGTGAATCAATGATTTTCCCTGTACCAGATGCTATTGATTGCATAGACCTAAAATTACAAAATATTACAACAAATCCAACAAAATTATTGAAACTATTAAATACAGTTTTTGAAAGAAGGGGTGATAAATTGGACCTTAATGACATATATAAACATTTCATACTTTGTTATGGAAGAATTGTTTTGGTATAAATCGCGCAAATTTGGCATGGTAGAGTAAATTATCCTGAAAACATCCTTAAATACAAACCCGTAAGTCCCATTTTCACATCAATGCCTTGTCAGTATGTCAACACACCTTTCAAACACAAAAATCCTACCATAAAACATAATACCTACAAGACCAAGTGCAGGTTTCACCAACAGATGCTAAATTTTAATGCAATGTTAACTTAAACAATGTATTGAAGTCGGTGTTATGTTAACATCCCCATACCCCTGTGTTAAGGTGTTTAACAAATGTTAGAAATTGGAAAATGGCTGCCACAAACCAAGCTGTTGATGCGAGTTTGCTACAATTGGCATTTTTTCATATCATTCCTAATAGAAGTGTAGTCGTACATCATAATAAATTTGAAACCCTGCAAAAGGAGGAATTTTTAAAGCAATATCAACTGTTCAAGGGGTCATGAGCATGGTTTTATTGGAAATACAGGAGGTGGGAATACTACCAACAGAAGCATGCCTCTTTCTCCTATGCTAAGTGTTAATTAGGCACTTAGAATTTATGCTACTAATATTTTTCATTTACTTGTGGGTGATAATGTTGATATTTCCAAAGCTACCATTTGTGATTTATCCAGAAGGTTTCCACAGGAATTGTTTCAAGAATCAAACATATGTACATAGAGCACAAAGTCCTAAAAATAAGCAATTTAGCGCAGGAAGTAGTGATACCACAAGAAGTGATATTAGGAACCAATGAAGAGGAAATAATAGTAAGAAGATCAGAATCCATACAAATACAACAATTCATCTCACAGGAAGAAGAAAGAAGAGATGAAAAAGAAGTAGGAGAGGAAGAAGGGAACAAAGAGAAAAGGATAATTATAATATAAGGAGATAGTTTTGGATTATAATAGGAAGAAGAGAATAGAGAGTTAGAGATAGGAATTTATAGATCATTTAAGGGAGGTGGAAGACGTAAATTAAGAGGCAGCAAGAGAGGAAGGAAGGAGAGAAGGAACAGAAGAAAGAAGAGGGATGGGGATGGGGAAGAAGATAGAAGAGGAAGAGAATGAGAAGAAAGAAGGGAGAGATGTAAAAGAGAAGACACTAAGACCTAATATACATCAATACATACTCAAATAATGATTTTATGGACTACATACAATATTATGAACTATCACAATTAACAATAACATAACCATAGCAACAATAACAAATACAGACAATATTACGAATAACTAATATTAAAAAAATATCAGTAGTGCAATATGACGTTTAAAAAAAGCAATAACTTTATCAATAACACAATGACAATATAACAAAATTCAACTTATTGACTACTACAACCACTAGACATAAATAAATATACAAACAAAGCAGTATATTATGGAAGGAAGAGCATTGGATGACCAGAACGGATGAACGATTAAGGGCAAAGGAGGTGGCAGATGGTGAATGATGTGAGGAGGTGTAAGAAGTAGGGTGCATTGGAAGAAGAAAGTGAGATTGTTGCAGCTATAAAGGGAGGGAAGTTATTGTCGGCATGAAGAAAAGATTTGGTGGATATTAAATAGTAGATGTGAAAGTGAAGTGTAGAATGAATTAGTTAATGTGAGACTAATATAATGTATTAGGAGATTAGTGAAGTGATACCGAAGTGATACATTTTAGTGTTGAGAAAAAGAGTGAAGTGGTTATAAATTAAAACTTAACTAATCAGACTATAGAATTATATAAATATTATAACAAATAAAGGAAAATAAACTTAAAATATCTCTCAAATAGTGAAAGTAAATAATGATAAAAATTTTTTAACCATAAATGTATGATTTTTTTATTATTATTTCTTTCTTAGTGTTAGTTTAGCAATGGAGGTGCTGGATACCACTACCTAATTTGTCGGCTTCCAATGCAGATTTTAGTTAGTAGTTAGTCAGATGGTTTACTTAGATAGTTGGCTACCAGTAGAAATGTAATGGTTAAAGGTTTATTTTGATTTAGTAGGTGGAAATTTAATTTTTCTTTTAGTTTACTTTTTTCTATTTTCTTTCTTTATAATAGTTATAGTTCATTACATGTACAATAATAATGTATTACTGTAATTAATAAACTGAAAATTTGTTAATTCACATCCTGGTTTAGATAACATGGTACTGGGATGGAGTGTTACAGATACTATTATTTTTGTTCTCACAATTGCATGGAAAGTCCAGTTCTTAAACATGTTTGAGTTTCATTATTCCCTTTGTATCTATAAAGAAACTTCAGGTAATGCAGTTATTTCTGGAAAGAATTATCTCGATTAAAATGAAGTAGATAGAATAGTTTAATTGCCCACTAATTAACTATAGAGGGTAGAGAAAGTCACTGAATGTAACATCAGATGTTTTGAGTTATGCTTTTCCTTCAATACATGTACACACATGCATGCATAAACAAATTTCTTTCTAAAATTATTCTTAAGGTCAAATGTTTCTACCTTATGTAAGTGGTACAGAAATTCTGGATTTAAGACTTCCTCTTCCTTTGCTGATGCTCTAATTTAGCTATTAAGCTGTCATGCCTGGAATCATCAACATCTGGCATCTTGTTCTGTACAAACCAGAATGCTCCAGTGCTATCTGAACCACAGATTTATATCCAAGACATTACTCTAAATGACCCTATGGATGGTGCAAATGGATTCTATCAATGTGCTTTTAAAAGTGAAGATACTATCCCATAATTTCCCACTACTAACAATGTGCATAAGATTGATTGTAGAAGGTGCACGCAATACATGTTTGAGAATTTCTTACAAGTAGACCTCTCAGTTTGCATATGCATTAGCGAATTGCAACTTTGATCATTGATAGTAGGGATTGCTAGTAGTTTATAATGTAAATATAGGCTGCTAATGGAATGCCAGTCAAAACAGTGGCAGTGAAGTGACAGGTTTCTATTGTGTTTGTGCTGGTTATGACGAACGAAGCAACAAATCCAAGGAAATGGCTTAAATAAAGCAAATATTGCTAACTACATATGCAAAAGTTGAAGACGACACATTTCAAGTAAACAGCAACTGTGTTCAAACTATAGGGAAAAGTGGTTGCGGATGAGATTCTCAATAAGTAAATAATAATTGGACCTGGGTGACAACAGTAGTAATTGACAATATTGCAATATTTTTTTTACAAAGTTCCTAACTGATGGAGGGGCTACAATTCGAAACAAGACATACTCTTCATATTATAGAGCAGATTCATCACAAAATAGACCATGAATTATGTTTGGGAGCGGAAGGAAGACATACACAGGATACATAAAGGGAATTGCTTTCCACAGAAAAGAGAGAAATTCTACATGGCCCAACACCTAAACCATGGTAAGAAGACAATCTGTACCCATTTTTGTAATGAGTACATACATGAACATGTCAAAAAAAAGCAACAAGGCTTCATTGTTATGGACCACTATGCACATGTTTATACATGAGAACTGTTCAAATAATGATTGACAGCAATCTGCAATTAATGGCAAGTGGCTGGTGATATAGGATATGAAGATTTCAGAGCCTCTGATACAGATATTGAACTTCAAATATTACAATACAGAACTACAGAAAGTTACAGTGTTTAAAACAAGAGTTCAACTTAAACAGCAGTCACACATAGTGCAAACTGTTGCACACTATGTCAGCAACATACAGTAGATTTTGACTATGTTTGACTACTACAAATATGTCTGTAATGCTAACTAAACAGGCTTTCAGCTTAAATGCATCGCCCAAGAACTCTACTAAAAGGCAAAAAGAAAATTGAAGATGTCATGAATATAAATACTGACACATTCCTATATACCTTTAACTATGTAGTTTACCAGGAGCATTGGTTGGTAAGCTCTTCATTGTTCTAAAAGAAAAGGATAGAATAGTATCTGTCACAGACTGGATTTAATAGATTAGCACAGACTTTGCAACCTACACATTACTACATACATCTGGTAAAGGAGGATTACGAATGGTACATTAATTGCTATTGGGCAAATGCAGGAATTTATTTATGGTGGACAGCTGGACACTATTCAACAATGAACAAGTGTGAACAACAGCTCTGGTGTATAGTCAATGGAAATCCAACAAATTCCAAAAGGAATACTAAAATGTGATCTTTTAGTCCCTCCACAGTATGACAGGTCTATATGTTACCGGCATTCTGTACAATGACTAGGCAATGTATAGAATGACTAAAACGAGCAGGTAGAGTATGAAATACAAATTATTTTATACATTTCCTAGGCATTTTATGGAATGACAAAACCGAAACAGGCAAAGTATTATTTTTATAATATTTCATATTTAAATTCAAACTCCGGCATTGCTGTGTAGCACACTGGCTTCCTCGCTTGAAGTAGACCAGTACTTTGTATTTAAATCAAACTCTGGCATTGCTGTGTAGCACACTGGCTTCCTCGCTCAAAGTAGACCAGTACTTTGTATTTAAATCAAACTCTGGCATTGCTGTGTAGCACACTGGCTTCCTCGCTCGAAGTAGACAGTACTTTGTATTTAAATCAAACTCTGGCATTGCTGTGTAGCACACTGGCTTCCTCGCTCGAAGTAGACAGTACTTTGTATTTAAATCAAACTCTGGCATTGCTGTGTAGCACACTGGCTTCCTCGCTCGAAGTAGACCAGTACTTTGTATTTAAATCAAACTCTGGCATTGCTGTGTAGCACACTGGCTTCCTCGCTCCAAGTAGACCAGTACTTTGTATTTAAATCAAACTCTGGCATTGCTGTGTAGCACACTGGCTTCCTCGCTCAAAGTAGACCAGTACTTTGTATTTAAATCAAACTCTGGCATTGCTGTGTAGCACACTGGCTTCCTCGCTCAAAGTAGACCAGTACTTTGTATTTAAATCAAACTCTGGCATTGCTGTGTAGCACACTGGCTTCCTCGCTCCAAGTAGACCAGTACTTTGTATTTAAATCAAACTCTGGCATTGCTGTGTAGCACACTGGCTTCCTCGCTTGAAGTAGACCAGTACTTTGTATTTAAATCAAACTCTGGCATTGCTGTGTAGCACACTGGCTTCCTCGCTCCAAGTAGACCAGTACTTTGTATTTAAATCAAACTCTGGCATTGCTGTGTAGCACACTGACTTCCTCGCTCCAAGTAGACCAGTACTTTGTATTTAAATCAAACTCTGGCATTGCCGTGTAGCACACTGGCTTCCTCGCTCCAAGTAGACCAGTACTTTGTATTTAAATCAAACTCTGGCATTGCTGTGTAGCACACTGGCTTCCTCGCTTGAAGTAGACCAGTACTTTGTATTTAAATCAAACTCTGGCATTGTTGTGTAGCATACTGGCTACTTCACTCGAAGAGACCAGTATTTTCCTTAGTGTTCAAGATGTCACAACAGATTGCTACATGTGAATCAGACTTTTCACAAGATAGGATTGATTTGATGAAAAATCAGTTCTATAATGAACTATCTCAAATTAGATGTAATAGTGCTAAAAACTGTGTTTCTCACAGATGAAAGTTATAATATGGTGATGGAGGATGTGTTGGAGGCTAAAACAACCATGAAGAATGAACCTCGGGACAATTGGCGTTGAAGAGGTATGATGTAATTATTGAGAACAAAAGTAAATTAATTTATCCAGTTAAAGAGGGAACCAGCAATTTTCAGTATTATGTTCAAGATTCTGAACTATTTCACGTGCTTCATGACTCTCATTTGGCAATTGGTCATGGAGGACGAGACAGGATGTTGAAGGAACTTTCATTTAAGTACAAAAATGTTACACGTCATGATATTGAACAGTGTATCCACCTATGCGAACTGTGCCAGAGAAAACAAAAAGGAGTTAAAAAGGTACTGTAGTGAAACCCATGCTATTTTTAGATTTTAATTCCCATTGTCAAGTCAATCTTATCGATTTTCAATCCCAACCTGACAGAGAATACAAATTTTTAATGGTGTATCAGGATCACCTCACTAAATTTATTGTCCTCCGTCCTCTTAAATCTAAGACAACAGAAGAGGTAGCCTACCACCTCTTGGACATATTCACATTATTCACAGCTCCCTTGATTTTACAATCCGATAATGGGAAAGAATTTGCCAATAAGGTGGTTAGCTTAATGGAGTACTTGGCCCTCTTTGAAGATTGTTCATGGTAAGCCACGACACTCACAGAGTCAGGGGGGTGTTGAAAGAGCTGATCAAGACATTGAAAATATGGTTTTGGTTTGGATGCCAGACCACAAACTAAATGCTGGAGTGCTGGGTTACGCTTTGTTCAGCTGATGAAAAACCGAGCCTTCCGTTCTGGAATTAAGACAATGTCATATGAAGCTCTTTTCGATTGTAAAATAAAAGAAGGTCTGACTTTTTCTCTGCCCAGGATGTTTTACAAACCATACAGAGCGAAGATCATCTAGAGAAAGTCCTAGACAGCATTGAAACACCTGAACAACATGGTGCAATGACTAAAAAAGATGAAGTTCCCTTTCTCCCAAGCACCGATCAAGTTACAACCCAAGGTGAAGAAAACAATTATTCCGATGTTCAAACTCTGGAAGGTCAACAGCCTTCAACCTCAGGTCTGCTATATCTGCTCGAAAGAAACCATTGGTGCCCATACATGTTGAGACTGTGGACATGCTCTTAGAGACGGCGAAGGTGAGAATATAGAAGGTTATGGGAGCAGGGTTCAATGCAATCTTTGTTTCAATATTGACAAAGCTGCTGAAGGAAGAAAATCTCGAACGGCAGACAAAGATGATGAAGTAAGATGTAACTCTTGACAAGAAATTTCCTCCCACCCATTTAGGAGATACTGTTTGAGTTCCCATTCCTGACTTCAACAAGGGAAAGGGTGATTCTAGCAATGTGTTGGCAGTTGTGATGAAGGTGTCTAAAGATGGCTTCCACCTACTAGGAACAGTGAATGGGATTCCGAAACAGCTTTATTCAAAGTCACAATTCACGGTGTGTCCAAAGGAATTAGTGCGACTTGAAGATGTTCCAAATCATGAAATTGCACTCCGAACAGCCGCGACCTCTCAGTCTATAGGAGGCAGCCAAGGATTCATCAGTTGCATGTGCTAGACCAAGTGCCGCAATATGAAGTGCTTTTGTGTGAAAAATAAAATACAGTGCAATTCTAAGTGTCACTTATCTCACCCTTGTTGCAACAAATAGGACTCTTTGATTTTGGTAATTTAATATTCTTATGCTCTTCATTCATTTAAAAGTATATTTTGTATTGACTAATTTTGAAGATTTTTGAGTTGAGAACATGCTGACGATGAGAACAAGCCGTCTTCAAGTAAGAATATTTTAGTGATGTAGTGTAACAACCCTCAACTCTCTTTATTTTAAAATATATTTTGTATATTCAAATATTCCTATTCTCAGAATAGTTATTTAAAATTTTCTGACTTATTATTTATATAATTATTTTTGTGTCTTTAACAATTTGTTTGCAAAAAAAATTTCTATGTCCTGTATTGAATGTTAAATTGTTCTTTGAAATATGTTTTCTTTTTTTCATTTATATACATTACCGTGACAGAGTCTGACATTGTATGTAATGCTTAAGCAATATATACAAAGCCTAGGAAAAATATAAAACATAGTAAGAATTTTACACTTTGCCAAAAATCGTCTCTGGCATTTTATAAATTCCCAGGCATTCTATATAATGCATGAATTTTATACTTTGCCTGTAACATACACTCCCAAAATGGTTGGTAACAAGCTTATTATTTAGTACCTGCCAGGGACACAGCAGTCACATTCCATGCTCAAAGCACTAACAAGGGTTGTGAATGATGGTCATTGTCAGACTCTCTCTGCCACTGTGCAAGTGAGTTTAGTGGAGAATGTTTTTAGAGCTGGTAAATGTACAGGAGAACTGAAACAAACAAACATTTACAGAACAGTTTCCAAATTCCAGAGTACTTTTTGGGATACTGTTTACAACTTAATAAATAAATTCCGTGAGAATGGTTTTGTTCATGATGCTGCAAGAAGTGGTAGACACCGACTGTTTCTTTTGGGGTGGTGTAAAGTCAACAGTGTATAAAGGTAATGTGAAAACAATTGGCAAACTTAAATTGAAATAACACATAATGCTAAGTCAGAAACAGAAGAAACTTTAATTAAAGTGTTTAGCAATAAAATTAAAAGGTGTGAACCTACGCCTTCAACAGAAAGGAGGATATTTTCAACATTATCTTGAGTGGGTAAGTTTATTATGATCATTATTTATTTCAGGGTGTCTACTACCATGAAAGTTTAAAATTCCAGTGTTGCATCAAGTCATACTGCAGTATTCAAATGTGTATTGTGGTTAGGTTAATATTACAAGTTTTATTTGTTTCACAGCCATAAAAATAAAGCTGTGTTTACTATTAGTAGTTACACCCTATCTTGCACACGTGGCTTTTTAAATCTCGGATGACATTTAATTAAATTTACTCTCTGTACTCTTTATGAAATTATTGTACAATGATTCTAGATTTTATGCTGGATTCTCCTCTTTACCTCTTAGAACTACAATTTCATAAAATTCCTGAGGTATTCATAATAATGGACCAAAGATTCACTGATACACTCAGAAATGGCAATGAAATATCAGCAGATTTTGCATTTTTAACTTTAGCCTCCCCCACCTCCTCTCATGCAACAATCTTCATAATTCTGGAAATGTGTTAAAAATGTTAGGGGCTAAACATCATTGAAATGTTTGAGTCATTATTATAAAAAGGTAAAATTAGGAAAAACCAGATATCACGCAAAACAATAACTTATTAAAAAATACTTATTTAATTAATAAGATCTTCCAAGAACCAATCACCTAAAATTTAATCTGAAATGTATCAATGTTATATTGCTATTTCATCCAATTTTTCCAGTATGTAAAAATAATCAAGTATAATTCCAGTATGAGTAGACACCCTGTATTTGTTTTCTCTTCCTACTGCTTTCCAAAATCATTCCAACCAGAACCAATCCACTACTGTAGCATCACAAATGCATGGAGTCTGAATTACCATCGCATCCCCATATCTCACTTATTCCACCAATGCACAGTGGGACAAATTTCTAATCCCGCAAGATAAAAGTAATTTTTCACACTTCGTCAAAAATGTGCAGTCACAGTTTACTTACATTGGGTAAGATAAGCCGACATCGCACAGTGTTCAGTGAAGGTTCAGTTTGAGAACGTGTATCTTTGCGAGTTGAATGTTTGTTCAAGTCTCTCATCATGGAGCATGTAGCTAAAAGTGTGCACTATCATTTAAGTGCTTGTAGTAATAACTATTTTAGCTAGTTATCTTTCCAGATTAGAATTACTAAAATAATGCAATGAGTGAACTTAATTTTTATTTCATTACTCGAGATAGAATTTTAAAAAAAGTGGCACGAGACCATATGATCATACTTGTGTTGAAAGGCATTATGAAGCTTTCAATTTATGGCAGTTATAAAATAATTTGCTGAAAACCACTGATTGCTTGTCTGTTTTTCCATTTTAGATGGAAGTGCACGACCAGTATCATGTCTGAAAGGGTGTTTTAAAGAAGGATCTTGTGCATTTTGAGTACAATTTTGACAAACGGAAAAATTGTTTGCAAGTGAAACAGACATTTCTCGTAAAGTACTGTGACTGATTAAACAGAGAAATTTCATTTTCAAAAAGTGTTCTTGATGCAATTAGGACAGATAAGTCACAACTATTGACTTCGGGTATTGTAAGACCTAAAAAATTATTTTATAGCTATGTCAGGACTCAAAATAGGAAAATTAAACCTGTTAGTGACTATACTTAGAAAGAAATTTTACATGCTGCTGAAGTTAATTTAAGAAAATCTGGTAGGAGAGATGCAACAGTACTACTGAAAGAAACGCAAAAGTCACCAATAAGAGGCACAAAAATTAAGAAAGCCATTAGATCACCTTCTGCAGCTCCCATACTATTTACAGATGAAGAGGCCTTTATCATTTGTAGCAAATAATGACCTACCAAAGAAACAGTACATTCGAATGAGAAGGGAATTCAAACAGAAAAATGCAAATATTTTACCTTCGTATCAGGTTATAAGACAGGCAAAGTCGCAGTGCTATCCACCAAAAGAGGACATATACTTCCGCAACAATAAAGTTGCAGTCACTAGTTGATCATACAATTAAACGACTTGTTCAGGTGCAAGAGGATGTGCTGTTACAATCAACTTCTGGGCATGAATCCGTACCCGAAATGGGGATGTGATGGTTCTAGCAGACAGAGTTGATATAAACAGAAATTTATCTCAGAATCAAAAGAATCTGTAAAAAGTGATTCTGATATCTTTTTAATCTCACTTGTTCCTCTTCATATGTATTCAATATGTCCTAAGGTCACGAAAAGTAAAAATTCTTAGATTTTCTCATTTTTGGTGTTTAAAGATGACATTTGATGTAAAACAATAAGTAATGAGGGGTTGGACACCGTAGGAGTATATTGTTTTTGAAAAATAATTTTACAAAGTTGTTCATATTTAATTTCAATGTTAAAGAGAGACAAGAAATAACAAAATCACATTTGTGTTTAAAAAAACTCAAATTTTGACTATGTTCTATGGAATGGATATTGGGTCTGAAAAGGCTAAGCTTAAGTTTAAAATGCACAGAAATCACAGTCATATTATTATGCATAGAGTACCAAACCCCTAATGTGGGCAGAGGTGGAGAACGCAGCGGCCTGGCAATGGGCTGTTATGCCATGGAAAGTTTAGAGTACCAAATGAACACCTTTGCAGGTGTATTTTTATTTATTGTATAAAAGGATTGCAGAGTAATTTTCCCTTAAAGAAATACAAATCAAATACATTCATAATTTTACCATTGTAATGCTGTAATTTAGTCTTTCATGTCCAAACATAGTTATTCACAGGTAGTGCAGTCCTATCAGTTGCATTCTGTTCCACTGTACAATGTGGAGGGACTTAAAGATTACACAACAGTATGATAAACCTTTGGAAGTATTACTTTTCAGGCAACACAAGTGTACTGGAGGATTATATTGGATTATGCAATCAAAGACGATGTGCTGTTTCTATTCAAAACTTCATGATCGGATACTGTCACCTGCATTCAATTTCAGTAACTGTGATTCAAAGACATGATTCAATATGCATTTTATAAATCAGGATACATTAATGATCACATTGAATAGTGTTTGCCAAAGAAGTACGCTTTTCACATGCCTGCAGTTAACTTTTGCAAAATTTTTCAAGATTCTTTCTTTATCAGGTGCTCATGGTGAACTGCAAAGTTCTGTTTTGATCAGTTTATGAATGCTGGTAATTCCACTTTGCCCACTACCACAATTTTGTCCATCAAAACTGATAAATCAGCAAACATGTTCATGTATATTGATGTCTCTGAGTTTCAAAATGTGAATACCTTGATTTCCAATGGCCATTAGCAGCTAAAGGTATATCAATAAATCTAGTGATGCATACTGTGTGTCAGTATTCTTTTTATTTTGAAAATACACAGGCATAGTGGAGAAACCAACATGTTGGTTAAAATCTGTTGCATTTATGAATAACTGTAGTGTTAATACATTTCTGAAATAGTAAAACAAAGCTGCTGGCCATTCCATATTTACTATATGTTAATTATTATTATACACAAAAAAGAAAAAAACTGCAATTGCACCTAGTTAAAAAATGTATTAACTTAGGAGAATTAACAGCATTTCTTAAAGTGCAAAATATAAGGCATTGCAGATACTAAGGCCAATTTCATAATCATGGAAGGGAACTGTAAAGAGCTTTCCCTTTTTTACTTTCTCTACAACGTACAGTAAGAAGGGCAAGTATTGTATTCCACCCAAAAATTTGATACCAAGATTTCTCTGGAAATATATGTTTTGAGGCCCCCTGAATCCAAAAAAAAAGCATTTTTGGAAACATGTCCGTGTGTATGTGTGTCTGTGAACAGCATAACTCAGAAACAAATAGTCGGATAAACACCAAACTTGGTATTTAGGCTCAGTATCTTTCCGAGATGCGACACGAAGGTTTTCAAGAAAATCCCCCCACCCCAGATTACCCTTTACATGGAACATTTTTCGAAAATTTTAATTTTCTCAGAAATGGCTCTAACGATTTTGATTAAAATATCATATATTTAAGATACTTTCATGACAAATAAAATGTATTTCTTGAATTTTCTGAGAATGTCTCCAAAAGTATTCTTAATTGTGAACGACTTTTGCATAACTGGTAAACCGTAAGAGATAGACAAAATTTTACTACACAACAAATGTAATCGCGTAAAATACACAATTTATGTCATATACATTATTTTTATTGAGTGAGCCATTTTCGAGATATTGCTTGTTATTCCCTTAAATTTTCCAATACTTATACTTTTTCTGAAATTGGAATTCATTATTCATTTTTTTTGTCCTAGACATGCAAAGAGAATGGAATGTGCCACATAGCAACCAGCTCTTAAAATATTTGACTATCACTTAAAGCCTACCAATTCTCCTTGCACCTACAAGAAAATTAGCAATAAGATTAACATCTCGATTAACATGAAGCATATGGAGAATAAGTGTTTGTAAAAATAGTTTGTACAAGAGTAGAGAAAGTCATGTGAGTGTAACACATCAGATTTTTTGGTGTTCTAATTTTCATTCTGTCCATTTTACAATGTGTTTCTTAAATAAAAAAGAATTCCAAGTTCATTTTCTTAAAAATTAAATTAACATTTAGTCCTCAGCAACAGCTGTGCCAGATTCTTTCTCAGAAAGATATCACTTTTAGACATTGCCAATGCATCCATGTATTCCCATTACCACCAACAATGCAATGAGATAATTATGTCTAAGAGCTACATGTTGTAAATTACAAATTTCATTCTCTCACTTCAGCTGTCTAACCACAATAAAAATATTGGGGAGAGGGAAGAGTGTTTTCATTAACACTTTATGAGAACTTATTTGCTGTTAACTTATAAAGGAAACCCTAAGCATCAATTAGCTGAGAACTTTATCTTACTGAAAGAAGCATATTTTTGAAGTGTTGTTTCAGAATGTGATATAAGCCTGTTATATCCATTTGAAACATAAACACAGACATATAACAGTTTTGGCTTTGTTAAACTCAAAACTGAGCCTATATTTGTTACTCATATGTAATGAGTTCTGATTTGTTACATCTTTCACCTGTTACCACAGATTCTGTTCAACAAGAAATAATGGGATTTGCAGCATGTATTTTTGCTTTACAAATATGTGTATCAGAATAAAAATGTACAATATTAAATGATACATAATACCTTTATGAAACTGTCCTGGGCTATGTTGTGGTGGAGTAGTATTCTAGTTCTCAAACATGAGATGTGCTTGGATTCGAGTCCACCCATGTGGGTCAGATTTTTTAGCCAATGTACAGAATGGGTACCTATTTAGCATTATGGCAAATTTAGATCTGTAGGCCATGGAATTGACATTCCAGCTGGGGGAAGCATAAAGTCAACCACTTCTGCTGCGCCACAGATTATTATTACTTTTATGAAACTAAGGGAGAAATAAAACTTATAAAATAACTTTTACATGTCAAATATAATTTATCTCACTAATGTAGTTAAAACTTCCACATAACATTGGACCTCGGGTTATGTAATAAATGCAATGTCTTTTACTATTATTTTACTTTCCCTACTGCTTATACTTACAGTAGGTAGATGAAGCATTGCATTCCACCCAAAATTTTGATAAGATTCCACTGGAAATACACGTTTTGAGGCTCCCTTTGTTTGCATGTGTCTGTAAACAGCATACTTAAACGAAAGTGGATTAAATACCAAATTTGGTATTTGAATTCAGTGTCTTCTAAGAATGTTACACAAAAGATTTTTAAGAAAATTCCTCCTACCTCAGACAACACTTCACATGGAAAATTTTTTGTTATTTTTTGTTTTTACATAAATGGTTAACAACTTCAATTAAAATAATGTTTACGATATTTGCATGACAAATGAAATAAATTTTTAAAATTTTCATATTTCTGAGTGACTTTTGCATAGCTGGTAAACTGTAGAGATAGACAAAATCTTACTACACGAAAACCGTAGCTCTCGTTAAAGCATAAAATTTATGTCCTGTAAAGTTTTACATGGTGTCAACAATTTCCGATATATTCTTTATTACTGGTTTGAATTTTCAAATACGTACTTATATTTTTTTCAAGTGATATACTACTATTCATATTTTCTTGTGGTCATGGAAAGAGCATGGCATTTCAAAGACATTGGCAAATCTGCTCTTAGTTCTTTGTTGAAAATCGTTATAAAAGCAATAGGGAAGTGAATAAAATACCTTAAGAGTAAGTTTAGAAGTGGATGTGAACTCTTCAACAGCTAGTGCCCACCTACCCGCCCCTTTTAGGTGCTTTACTTTTATAGGCAAATTGCGTTATGAACACAACAAACATAGCCATTTTTTGTTCTCGGCCGCAACTGCTACACTCTTTTCCTTCTAAAAAACATCCCTAGGCTACGCTTTGAGGCTGAGGGCCCTCAATCTCTCGGCTACTCCTTGAGGCTGAGTATCTTATTGGCTTTAGCGGCATTAAATATTCGTCTGTTGGACATATAACACATCATTTTCATCACCAAGGAAGAGAACTAAGAGCAGATTGTCGGCAATATTTTTTTTAACAAATTGATTATCGCTTTAGCCTCTGTGTTCTTCTTATACCTACAACAAAAGGAGTAAATGTGGCATGAAAGTTTATCTTGATTAACAAGAAGTAGATAGAAGAATAACCTTTTACAAGAATGCTTTACAGGAGAGTACAGGAAGTCATGTGAATCCAGCACATCAGCTTTTGTTTTAAACTGTGCAAAAATCGGCTACTTAAAAAGTGCTTAGCTACCTAAGCACATCTGCCACCTCATTAGCATTGAGGAAGCCACTGAACTGAAATCTGTTAAGATAGAGATGACAGCAATACACACTACGCCTGGAGAAGAAAGAAAAAAGATATGCAATAGCAACTGTAATTATGGTAACCAAGTGATTAAGCAATTAGATGCTGTTTCCTCCTGGTGAACCTCAACCCAAAGAGTTAATAGCTTTGTCTTCTAAGACAATCTGAACCAATTTCTATACATGCTTAAGACTGTCCACCAAGATGAAGTTCCTTTTTACTTTCCCTACTACGTATAGTAAGTAGGGGAAGTATTGTATTCCACCCAAAAATTTGACACCGAGATTTCACCGGAAATACATGTTTTGAGACCCCCTGAATCTAAAAAAAGCATTTTTGGAAACACGTCCGTGTATGAACAGCACAACTCGGAAACGAACAGTCGGATAAACACCAAACTTGATATTTAGGTTCAGTATCTTACAGAGATGCGACACAAAGGTTTTCAAGAAAATCCTCACACCCCAGATTACCCTTTACATGGAACACTTTTCGAAAATTTTAATTTTCTCAAAAATGGCTCGAACGATTTTGAATAAAATACCATAAGTTTAAAACATTTTCATGGCAAATGAATTGTATATCTCGAATTTTCTGGGAATGTCTCCAAAAGTATTCTTCATTGTGAATGACTTTTGCATAAATGGCAAACCATAAGAGATAGACAAAATTTTACTACACATAAAATGTAGATCGCGTTAAATACACAATTTATGCATATACATTGTTTTTGTTGAGTGAACCATTTTCGAGATATTGCTTGTTATTCGCTTAAATTTTCCAATACCTATACTTCTTCTCAAATTCATTATTGAATTTTTTTTTGTCCTGGTAATGCAAAGAAAATGGAATACTCCACATAGCAACCAGCTCTTAAAATATTTGACTATAGCTTAAAGCCTACCAATTCCCCTTGCATCTACAAGAAAATTAGCAATAAGATTAATAGCTCAATTAACATGAAGCATACGGAGAATAAGCGTTTGTAAAAATAGTTTGTACAAGAGTAGAGAAAGTCATGTGAGTGTAACACATCAGATTTTTTCATTGCTGGTTACAATACAATTTTAAAGGCTGGTCCAGTAGCTCAGTTGGTAGAACACCTGCTTTCTGTGCAAGGGGCCCCAGGTTCGATTTTCGCCTGGAGGGTGGGAATTTTTCTCTAGCCAAGATGATTCCCTATCCTCCCCAGAGTCTAGAAGTATGAATGTGTGTGTGTGTGTGTGTGTGTGAATGTGTACAAAGCCCAAAGAAATCTAGAATCTGCAAAGTGCATACGAGTTAACACAATTGCTGATAAGTCAAGACATTCCAAAGGTAAAAGACCACCAACATGATCACTGCAGTTAAAGGCAGGGTATAAATGGGGGATCTACAAACCATTCTTACAAAAGCACTCTCTTCTATCCACTTCATGATAAAAATGTATTACGCATTTCTTTGTAGGTACATTCAGCAGGTGAAGCAAGTCCAATCTTTTAAAACCAGGTTAGTATGTGACTAATTTTGAAACTCCAGGTTACTTGCACATGAGAGAAGGGGGAGGGGGGGAAGGAAAGTATTTGAAAATTCAAACCAATTACAATAAAAAAAACTAATAGTTTCCACCTCTCCCCATAGTGTTTTAATGAGATCTACATTTTTCCTCTTTAAGTTTTTGTCTATTTATTATGGTTTACTAATTATTACAAAATTATGCAAAATTCACTCACAATGAAGAGGCCTTCACAGACTATTCGCTGAAAATTCAAGATAGGTTTACATTTTCTTGCCATGCAGATGTTCTGAACATGCGGCATCATTTTAATCAAAATCATTAAATCCCTTTTAGAGAAAAATAAAAAAATGACAATGACAAAGGACTGTTAATCTAAAGTATCACTCTCTTGGAAGCTGCTTAACTTTGTCATTTAATCAACTTTTCACTTTGAGTTGTGCACACATGATCCTTTTTCTAAAAAAAGTTTTTTGTTTTCTTTCTTTCTTTTCCCATTTCCAGCGAAATCTACATATTGAGTTTTTAGGGTGGAATAA
This sequence comes from Deroplatys truncata, assembly GCA_030765065.1. NCBI lineage: Eukaryota > Metazoa > Arthropoda > Insecta > Mantodea > Mantidae > Deroplatys > Deroplatys truncata. Next base: position 217,588,626 of record CM060978.1, read on the forward strand.
TACGTCTACTTACTTTAGGTAAATGGCAGAGAAGTTATTCTTAGGCACCAAACTTCATCCATTGGTGTTTAGCTGAATTACGCATTTTCTCATTAATACATTTTTTTTTTTTCTGATCTCCATCTACATAATATATTAACTGACCTACTTATTTATTTATATGTTATGTTTATGCTATGCTATATTATATATGGTTTCTGTATACTCTATCCTTGCTAATACATTTTGAAACAAGAAGGCATGAATATTTTGAAATGATTTTTGCTATGCACATGTTAATAAAAGTGTTCTAAGTGTGCATTTCTATCATCAGAAATCCATCATGACAGTATTTCTGTGAAAAGTGCATATAATTGAATAGTGTAGACTGTGTGGGAAAAAAACCCAAACAAAAAATGGCAATTTTTGTCAACCAGTGTAAAGCAACATTACTCTGTTTCTTTTAATTATGAATAACAGTGCTATGTTTCTTTTAATTATGAATAACAGTGCTATGTTTCTTTTAATTATGAATACCAGTGCTATTATGCATGTATGACTCTAAAATGGTTTATGTTTATTATATATGTATTTGTTTTATTTATTGCTTTCTTATATTAAATAATACATAATTAAATAGATTAATAATCGAACAGTTTCAGCACCATAAGAAAATTCACTTTTAGTTTTCTCAAGTTATACATTTTAGCAGTCTCCCTTTGAAAATGTGTAATTGAGGTTATACTAAACATATATAATACTCCTAGTAGAACTGGCTCTGGTGATGAACTGACAGGGAGTACAGTTCAATAGGAATAAGTACAATAGAAGGGGAATGTATGTTGTAATTACAACACATTTGTCATAAATGCCTTCTTTTTATGCCAGTTGCTAAGAGATATGCACTTTACAAAGCTATTTTCTGCATCACAACCTCTGAACAGCTTGGTAAAAAGTAGCGAGTTTATTTCTGGTAGCATATTTGTTACTTTAGCAATAGTAATGACAACAATGAAGCAGGGTTTTCAGTTTTGGGGTTACATAGAAAAACATAAAACTGATTTCCAACCAGTTCCAAAATGTTTGGAACTACAGTGAAATATTGTAATTAAAGTTTCCTTAACGCAGAAATTTGAGGTAAGTTCCAATCTGTTTTACACTATGGTCACTCATATTTCCATACTCAGTATGCTCTTTGAAGGCTACGATAATTCAATTAAGAAACATTGTTTTCCACAAATAAGTTACTTTAGTTTGGCAAAGGGCTACAAACAACAAAAAGCAATTAAAGCAGGAGTGACAAGGAAACAGAACACAGTTAAACTTTAGTCATTTTGACTTGGTTCAAAGTAACACAAATTTCTAGTCAACCTTGCAATTTCCATGGACAGTAGAATCTTTGAACAACAGAGTTACAAGTAACAAAATACATAACCGTTTTGAACACATTGCATGTTTACTTTATGCACATGATATGCAATTAAGCAGCAAACAGAACACATTTCAAGTTTAGTTGCCAGCATTCTGAATTAATGGAATTGCTATTACCAGAGCAGACACTGATCAGAAAACCAAATATGACCCATCATCTATCTACCCATAGACTGCACTTCCTGTTTCTGGTTTAATCTGAAAACTCCTTTCTATTCCACATTTCTGACAAAAATGTATGATCAAAACCTAAAAATGTTGGAATGTTAAATACAGGACATGGAAGTACAGGCAAGAGATCGGGTGAGAAATAACTCATTTTCTGCTTCTTACTCATTAAATATTTGCCATTTATATTTCCTGTTAAGAGCAATAAACCATTTCTGAAAATTGTTTTTACAATTATATATTAAAAAAAAGAGAAAGACATCATTGTTTAAAAATGTTGCCCTAAGAATTAATAAACAAAAACCAGAAATAATATTGTCATGACTGTCACTCAGCACGTGCTGTTTCAAATTTGTATGAAACGCCATGTTGACTACTTTTTCTAAACCTCAACTGAAAGAATCAGGTGAATATTAAAAAGATGTTGAAAAATCAAACAGACACAATAAAATCAGTTCAACATTATTTCAATGCATATGAATTCTAAAATCACATACATTTGTGACTTCTCAAATATGCTTTTATGGTGATGCAATATGCTGCATAAGACAATCCATGAAGACAGACGCTTGGGAGATTCTTGGCTACAGCTACTGAAATAAACAAGACTATTATCAGACAAGATTACTTTATTTATATAACAAAACCCAGTATGTATGTATATACATACAAGCATACCTCTTCATGGTAGGTACAAGATTGGAGATTAGAAAAGTTGCTCCCTAGTTCTGTTTGTCTTTGGATTCAGCTGATGAAGCACCTTCCTTTTGCCCTTCGCCCTTGAATTCATCCCCAGTGTTGGCAGCTACCTGATCATTCTCTTTACCTTTGCCTTCCTTCTCTGTAACATTTACCGGAACCTCCTCCTTGCTGGCTTCATCGAAGTTCTCCACTAGTTCTGGAACTTCATCATCTTCTTCAATGCTTGTTTTCCCTCCTGTGGCACTGTTGGCCACACTCGATGCCAAACGCTTTAACTGAGTGATGCCTTCCGGACCAAGCTGACTTAAAATTCCTGGCAGCATTTCTGTTATTTGTTTGTTTTCGCCATGACCAGTAATGGCAAATGTATTAGCTGCTAAAGAAGCTTGGGCCTTTGGATTGTTGAAGTGAATAACTGTGCCATCATCTTTTATCATATTTACCTCTTCTATTCCCGGGATAGTGTTTACTGATAGCTTCTTTAACGAACTTTGCAACTTCTTATCATCAGTGGCTGCAGTAGCATGCACAACCTTCTTCTTTCTTCGTGGTGTACCTTTCCCTCCAATACGCACTTGAGCTTGAAGTTTCTTCAGTTTCTCTTGATTCATTATGTCGTTTAGCACTTATGCACAAACAGAGGGTGTGCTAATGGTTGGCACCCTTATGCTTACCAAAGAAGTGTCGTTTTACTTTGTTCTCGACGTTATATTCTTTTACACACGTGCTTTAACAATACCCTACATGAAGAAAATGGATGCCGATTAGGTTGCTTTCTCTTGAAACAAAGTTTGGAAATTGGATGATAGTGGCAGGCCTGATCACTTCAAAGAGTATATGTTTGGGAAAGAACGCAGGATCGAAGAACTGAATGCGAAGGAACTACCTTCATGTCTACGCTAAAATTTCTTTTCTTGCAGCATAAGCAGACGAAAGCCTGAAATGAAATTGAGTTTTATGTATGAACGCTCTTTAACTGGTATGGTTCCTAGCATCCTATTCTATATTGGGTAGGAAAGCCCGGAAAGTTTGCTCAGAGGCCTCTTTATCAGGTTTGAGGTCAGTGGCGAAGCGGTGGAAGCGCCGCTTCCCCAAGAATTTAAAAAGAAGAAGAAGGCAAATAAAATTCACGCGAACAAACATTTTATTTGCTCTGGATACAATTTTAAAATGTATTCGTGAACATCCGCAGTGCTGCCGACATCAGGACAACAGCCGAAACTTGAGTGACCAGATCCGCGAGCTTATTCAACACTGAGCATTTCCGTGTTCACGAATCGTAACCTCCACTAGCATTTCGTAGGTTTCCGGAAGCAATCGGGACTTGTCCGTGACTTAGGAAGCGTTGAAAGACATCGTCAGTGAAATCTCTGTAGCGTGCGAAGAAAAGTTTATTTTTTATTTTATGTGGCGCTTCTAAATAGAACTGTAAGTATATTTTAATAGCAATAATTAGCGTATTTTCTGTAGATTGATATTTGCTAGTAATAAATAGGTATTTCTTGTGAAATTTTAAGTTATTAGCAAAAGCGTGTGAATTTCATACTTTCTCCATTTTAGGTTAACATTTCACGCGGTGTTGGCCAGCTCTACGAATTATTGGTACGTCTGAGTGGAGTGGGTTGGGGATATGTCTGCTTGTAGTGTGAGCAGTCTTACAGTGTTAGAAGGGTGTACGTGTGACTGTACTGTAGAAAAAGTACTGAAGAGTAGGTTTAGTTCTTTCAGTTATGAGAAAAAATTAAATATAATTAGAAGAGACAAACCGAAAAAACTTCTTAATAATGATATCGGCATACAAAGCAACGGTGTTAAAACATTTATGCGCCACTTTAATGAAAACGTATATGATACAATTCCATGGTTATGTGGGTGTCATTGATTGCGAAAATTGTTTTGCTGGCCGTGCTTGCTATTTTCGCAAGAAAAAAGCACTTGGAGTTATGCAGGTTTTGACGACTTGGATAATTTACACAAAGCTCAGAAAAGGCATCAAGGATCTCAAAACCACGTTATTTGTCTGAAACAATTTACGCAGTTCGGAAATACACAAATTGAATCGTGTTTAAGTGAAAACTTCCGGCTCACAATACAGAAGCACAATGAAGACGTAAAAAGAAACAGGAAAATTCTTTCGCAAATGATAAAGGTAGTATGCTTTTTGGGAAAACAAGAACTTGCATTTCGAGGTCATGACGAGTCCGAAAGCTCTTTGAACAGAGGAAACTATATTGAAATGTTGAAGGAATTAGCAGATTTTGATATAGATTTATCTCATCACTTGTCAAATTCGACGGTTTTTTCAGGGTTGTCTAGTGACATACAGAATGATATTATTTATTCTGTTTCGGAACTGATGACAAACAAGATAAAGAAGGAAATTTCTGAGACTTCTTTTGTTGGAATTATTGTGGATGAGGCAACAGATATTACAACGAAATCACAGCTATCTATTGTACTTAGGTATGTGAGAAACACTGGAAGCATTGAAGAAAGATTTCTGTGTTTCAGAGATGTCAGTGTCGATAGAACAGCAAGTTCTTTAGCACATCATGTGTTTGAGATCTTAAAAGAATTTAATTGTGAAAAGAAATTGGTGTCACAGACATATGACGGGGCGGCTGTAATGTCAGGGGAACACAGTGGTTTTCAGATGAGAGTAAGAGAAAAATGCCCACAAGCTGTATTTGTGCATTGCTATGCATATAGACTGAATTTGGTTTTGCCGCAAGCTGTGAGCTTTATTAAGCAGTGTAAAATATTTTTACTTCAGTTTCTGGCTTTGGCATTTTCTTTTCTAAATCTACAAAGTGAATGGCAGCATTCGACTCTGAAATAAACAAGAGATTTCCAACATTAGCTCCAACAAGATGGAATTATGGTAACAGGCTATTACAAACTGTGTACGAGTACAAACAAAATATAGAATACTTGCTAAATTCAGTGGTCGAAAATGCAGATGGTTGGGATCCGGAAGCAGTATATGGTGCTCAAGGTCTTCTTTCAACATTACATGGGTTTGATTTCAACTTTTTTCTTCATGTATTCTATTGTATATTTCCTCAGGCTGACATACTGTTCCAAGTACTCCAAAAGAGGCTTTTGATATTGAGTTTTGCCGTAAACAAGTTGACAAATTTTCAATGCATCTTATGAAACTCAGAGAAGATTTTGAATCTATCTGGCATAAAGTATCTGATGTGTGTGGTAGCTGGTCCTAATAAAAGACAGAGTATACACTATACCAGGGGAAATGTATCAACTTCTTATAAGAGATTATTCTTGGAAATTATTGACGTAATGAGGATCAATATGGATTCCAGATTTGCTGACTTGGAAAAACTCAAATTCCTTAGTATTTTAGACTCGGCGAACTTTAAGGAATTTGCGAAACAGTTTCCAGAAGAAGGGTTCTTTGGCTTAAAGCAGACTTTGGTAAATTCTTTGATATCCCAATTTTGAGAAGTGAATTGTGTGTGTTATTTAGAGATATTGAAATGCATAAAGACACTGTCGTGAAATTACATCAGTACTTGACAGAAGCGGGATTAGTGTCGTGTTTCCAGCACTACATAAACTTGTCCTTTTAGCAATAACCATCCCGGCATCTAGTTCGTCTGCTGAGAGGTCATTCTCAGCAATGAAGAGAACTAAATTCCATCCGTCGAAATACTCAAGGTCAGGGGAGACTTTCTTCAGTAGCTCTTCTCAACATTGAAAAGTCCTTGCTTTCAAATTTGCGCCAAAGCCCATCCTTCTACGATGATGTGAACGATATCTTTGGGAGGAAAACTAGAAGGATCGGTCTGATATACAAAAAATAAGGTACGATATTTAATTTACTCGCATTTATGAAAACATATTATTCAGTACTTACTTGTAAAATTTTAAATATATTTTTCTTTTTTTGCCGATATTAAGAAAAAAATATTCATTACTTGTAAAAATTTAAATCTGTTTTAGTTCTTTTTTTTACCGAGATTAAGAAAAAATATAGATACAGCATTCATAGTTCTCTCCTATTTTAATGAAAATTATTACTTGGAGCTTCCCTCACTTTGAAAGTCACGCTTCGCCACTGCTTGAGGTTCATCTACGTTCCGTAAATCTACGGCACGGGACCACCGACTTTGCTTCCCTTCCGAAATTAAATTGAGCTTTATCACGCTCTTTTACTGCTATGATCCTTGGCGCCTCATTCTATACTGGGCGTGAAACACGGTAATTTTGTTCAGAGGCCTCTTTATCAGGTTTGAGTTCGTTTACGTGCCGTAAATCTACGTCATGGGACCACCGGCTTTACTTCCCTTCCGAAGGAAACCATACTAAGGATCTTTACGTCCGAAAACAATCCATCACCCTCCACCGGGTTTGAACCCCCGATCTCGGGAACTAAAGGCTAACATGGTACTCTTAGACCACGGAGGACGACAACTAAAAGCCTGATCTGCGCTGCAAGAAACCGCTACCCATGAAAAAGGCGTTTCGTGTAAGATGTCACGAACAGAAGAGCAAAATATGGAAAAGGTTACTATCACACACATAAATACACCTCATGTGGATTAACATGATAACAAAATCTGACATATATATTCTATAATTTTCTTTACATACTCTCCTGCAACATAAGGCTTTTATCTTAAATATCTTTGTAGGCACAAGAGGGATAGGGAAGGCTTAAGCGATATTCAGATCTATAAAAAGCAGCTCGTTATGTGATGGATTTAAATCTTCCACTCTGACTACGAGAGAACAAAACGAATACCGACTTAACACTTGAAAAAATATATAGTTTTTATGTGTTTACATTCGCATGACTTACGCAACCCACTACTCCAGAATCTATTTTTATAAATGCTTATTGTTCTGGTTAAGAATAATAATTCAGATAATCCATATAAATCGACATATACATTTGGGAAAAAAGATTTTATTACACATCTCGTTGTAGCTAGAAGGAGGCACAATAAACTTATCAAATTAAAACGAATCGGTATCTGATGACTTTGGAGAACCATGAGCAGAAAACAAAACAAAAAATGAATAGCTAATAAGCAGTTGGGAAAAAAGTTATAAAATACTTGACAATATATCCCAATGGTAAAGAATATCTCGCAAATGGTTAAAACAAAACAACAAAAAAACTCATTTGACTATGTCATACGGCTTACAAATCTCGTACAAACTTCATTCGAAATGAAAAGGACTTCAGAGAGACTGTTCACCGAAAATGTAATATATGCATTTTATTTGTGATGCAATTATGTTAAACATAGTATTTTAATCAAAATCGTAAATTTTTTTGAAAATCAAAACTAACGAAAGATTTTCTATATAAAGGTAGCTTAGGTTGGGAGCTTTTCTGTCCGTGCCGCATTCTTGGAAGACAATGGACATACGGACCCTGCCTATTGTATCTGAATGAGATCTTTGTCTTTCGCAGCACCTTCGAAGGACTTCCCGAGAGCCTGGTCAAGATATTCCAGAGACTGCAGGTTGCCATCCCAATGCTGAATGTGAAGATGTGTCCTTTCTGCAAAGAGGTTAACTGCTCTAACCACAGAGTCTCAACAACTGGGGTGGATACAGACCCAGAGAAGAGTTGAACTGTGAGAGATTGTCCAGGCCGAAAACACAAACTGCAGCGGTGCAGTGTTCTGTCCAGTTTCCTGCTATTTTCAGCGCTTCTTGGGTTTCTCTGACATTTTAATCTCAACATATCAATATAATTAATTATAAGACTTGCTAACAAGATGTTAAATCACTCTAGTACATTCACATGCTGTACCTCAAAATGGGAATTGGTTTAAAGGCTGAAAGAAAGATCCAAGACATACGAACACCAAACTAATTGCGTCCGTTTTATAGGAGCTGCTCGAAATGGCGACAATCACTCGTCGCCATTTCGCGTTAATGGCGAAGTTAACAGTGACTGTCGTATCTAGTCGTCGTCCTTCGTGGACTAGTGGTACCGTACTAACCTCTAGTTCCCAAGGTCGCGGGTTCAAACCCGGAGGAGGGTGATGGATATTTTCCAGCATAAAAATTCTTGGCATGACTTCTTTCGGAAGGGAAGTAAACCCGGTGGTCCCGTGTCGTACATTTACGGCACGTGAAAGAACCTCAAGCTCGATAAAGGTGTCTCTGAGCAAAACTGCAGATCTATCACGCCCAATATAGTAGGGACGCTAAGTACCGTATTAGTTAAAGGACGTCCATAAATAAAACTCAATTTAATTTAATTTCGTATCTATCCGAGATTTCTGCGAGCATGACTTTTAGGGTCCGAGGGTGCGGACTGATTGTCAGTCCAGAGCCCGTTGGTGTTTTTGTGTGTCGAATAATGTCACGTGCTTCTATTTTTCGGGCAGCTAAAATTGAATTGAGTTTTATTTGTAGACATTGCTTTACTGTTGTGTTCCTAAGCGTTCCATTCTATTCTGGGCATGAAGGACAGGAAATTTTGCGTAGAGGCCTCTATATCAGGCTTGAAGTTCTTTTACGTGCCCTAAATCTATGACATGGAATCACAATGTTACTGCCTTTCCATGATACGTCCGAAAAATCCATTGCATTCCGCCGGATTTGATCCCGCGACATACACAATAAACTTGAGTTGACCACAGAAAAAGGAATCTATTAGATTGAGGCACGGAGAATGCGGTGACCAAGTAACTGTTGGAGTCCTCCTTCCGATCCATCGGGCATGAAAAACCTGGTTCAAATACTCTCGCAGAGCCAGGGAGAAATGATGCGAAGTTTGTCACTTTGTACCACATTCGACGACGAATATACAGAGGTACATCTTCTAGATTTACATATATAGTGTTGCGCAATAAATGAAGACAGAATGTCCATTTAACCGAAGCAAATATGGGCCAATGACACGGTCTGAAAGAATTCCGGCCCATATTTTCATTCAAAACGTCTGCTGGTCAACCTTCTCCTCAACAGAATGTGGATTGACACAGTCCCACATATGGCTGTTTGCTGAGTATTGTTCAGTAAACAATATCGACGGAAAGAATTCAGACTGCTGGAGCAAAGCACAATTACCAAATTGTACTCGGAGTCCAAGATCTCTCGGGCTAAGTTTTTGCAACTTTTGACGGTGATGTATGTGAAGTTAAATTAAATTACATTTAGTTTTATTTATGGACGCTCTTTATCTACTATGGTTCTTAGCGTCCCATTCTATATTAGCATGAAAGAGCAGAAATCCGTATCCTCGGGAACCAGAGGCTAACATGGTTCCCCTAGGTCACGGAGGACGACCTGGCTGAAATTGTTCTTCGTGTATGGCTTGTCATAGGTTAGTGGCCATAGCACGTGCAATAGAGCGTGTGCTGATAGATGACTATTCTGCAATTCTTTACATGACATTCTCCTTAAATTGCTCTGTGCGTAGAGTTGGTTTAACAACCTATCGTCCTTGTTTACTTTGAAGCTTCCACACTCTCGCAAACACCTGACTCGAAAGTGGAGTGATGTAGTTGACGCTTATTGCGATACTGTTCCCTAAACAGTGCTGTAGGAGCTAAACCATTATTTCTTGGTTCACCGTAAATAAGGTGCATATCTGCAAGTTTAGAGAGGGTTGGTATGTTCTCCATATTGTCTCACAACAATCCTCAGCATACTAACCTCAGTGAGCCAAATCAAGGAAATGATAGTAGTGTTATTGCACAGACCAATCAGAATCGCGTACTCAGTATAGCTATCACAGGAGTTCTTCGCATGGAATTAAAATATTAATTACATGACAGAAAAAAGAACCCATGACAGTAGTAGGAGTATCTTCCTTATAAGCCAAGCACTTTGAGGGGGTAAGTGGTCCATGGTGGTTGAGAGGGTAGTTGTGAAACACTTGCAACAAGGGTTGAGAATAGCCTTTCTTTAACATGTTATAAGGAGGAGAGAATTTAAATGCCTTTCTCAAACGGTGTACAATGTATTTTGAAATAATGTTTACCCTTCTAAACATAGATCGAAGAGAACAACCAGATTCAGAATATCGAGACAGTGATGTATTAATATCTGTTGGCGAAATATATTTCTCTCTCTCTCACACACACACAAACACATGCATGCGTGTGCTCACACGCACACAAACATGCAACCTTAAAACGCTACAAGTATAACAAGTTTTGAATACCAACTTTTGAGAAGACTGTAACCCGCATTTCTGTACAGTTAAAAAGGCACCCTCCCTGAATTTCATATCCTCCACCATAGTTATTGACTGAACTCAGCTCTTTAGCGATATATTGCAGTTCATTGAAAAAATAAATGCATATACAAAACATTCGCCAAGCCCTATTTTAACTAAAGTGTTTAAGGGTATAACAGAATCAGTCACATGTTACATTACATTGAGTTTAAATTAAATTGAGTTTTATTTATGGACGCTGTTTAACTACTATGGTCCTTAGCGTCCCATTCTATATTGGGCGTGAAAGATCGGTAATTTTGCTCAGAGGCCTCTTTATCAGGCTTGAGGTTCTTTTACGTGCCGTAAATCTACAACACGGGACCACCGGCTTTACTTCCCTTCCGTAGGAAGCCATGCTAAGGATTTTTACGCCCGAAAAAATCCATCGCCCTCAGCCGGGTTTGAACCCGCGACCTTGGGAACTAGAGGCTAGCACGGTACCAGTAGTTCATGGAGGACGACATTACACTGAGAAAAGTTTTCTTCGTGGAGAAAACGGTTTAGGCTGTTTCTCTCCTTATCTCTCGCAAACCCTCTCATTTTCATACATACGCACATGATAACGGCTTCACTGAAATAAATGACCCACAAGACAGGTACTCCCAATTGCATCTACAATGAAATAAAATGAATCACCGTTATAAATACCTAGTTAGAACAACGTGAAGGAGGAATCTTAACTTTCTACACTTAGATGTATTATACACGCGATTATAAAGGTAATTGAAAACTTCCTGTAGTATTTCAACAAGAGTCTACAAAAATATATTACACACGCTGCAACAAGGAAGAAGCCTATTAACTAAGATACAATGATTTACAATTTCCTGTTTACGCGCAATACATCTTAACATTTTTCACAGAGATGTATGAATAATGCAATAAAAATTAATTGAACACTTCCTGTATTTTTTCAACAAAAGCTCAGAAAAAATATTTTACTTAACGCAAGTGTCAAAGAGATTTATAGCTTCCGCAGATGTGTTTTTAAGATCCTGATAGCAAGAAGAAAAAGAATCAATTAGACAATGGCAGCTAAGATACTTTTAACCAATAAAAAAACACAGGATTTCTTGTGTGGATTCTTCGGCGTATGTTTTCGGGGGGCGGGAGAAAGAACTTCTAAGCGTATATAAAGAGTAAGTAGGAGAGCTAAGCTTCATTCCTAAGGAAATACCATTTAACTTCAGTGATAAATAAGTGTGTGATAGTGAAAAGATCTTCAATTACCTCGGTCATTATAGAACTCAATTCATAGGATAAGTCTATATAATAGATGTCTTACGGAAAATACAAATGCATTTATTTTTTAAAACATTCGAGTGAAAATATTGAAAATAAATGCGCTTTTGGAAAACCGGGCGATTATCTAAAATCGTAAAATGTTTTTCATGCAAAATGTCGCAGGATCAGTGTCTATGTGTGTTATATAAACTTATTTTACACCAATCAACACCTAAAAGTATTACCAAAAGCTTTAAACATTTAGAAAAATATAAAATATGGTAACAACAAACCGAAATTAGACAAGCTATAACTTGCTTCATTCTGTCTGAGCAAGCCCTGGCGCGAATAGTTAGTTTATAGAACGTTAAAACGAGATTTAATATGAATATGTGTGTTAAATTAACGGTATTTTTCCACACAAATATAAAGCAGACGAAAGACGTCTTTGAGCCAAAAATGGAGAAGTAGGATAAAAATAAGGGAACAAAACCAAACATTAGTAGTAAATTAGGCGATATGGATTGCCTTCAAATGCAGTTCGATTTTAACACACAGCGATCTCAAGACATGTCTTCTATTAGTTAAATGTATGATTATTAAAGCAATTAATGATTGAAAATACTTCATTGCCATGCCTAACGAAAATTAACTTAACTCTGTAGTTTTTGTTGAAACTCTGTTATCTGCTATAAAATAAGACTGCATAATATATAAAACTCGCATCATTAAAAAACTTTACATATTTAAAACCTATTGTGCCAAAAAAGTTGAAGATCTGTAATATGCTAGAAAATAACCTGCGAAATAACGAAACTCGTCGTTTTCTACATTAATCTAGTTTAAATGCCTGAAATTATTATTTTCAGACAGGATGCACATGAAGAAACCGCTTACTAGGAAACTGAGTCTGGCAGGATGTGTTCGCCGCTCAGCTGTGCCGGTACAAGACGCTCGCGGGCCAAGCACACCACTGTCACTACCGCCAATGGTAGGTGACAAGGCAGATGCATGGGTGGACGCAAATGTTTTGTCAATACCGGATTTTATCATCCCACCTCCTTCTGATTTCGGAGATGATCTTAAGCTTTCAAGCACCAACGTAACTGGCGACTGGAGGGATGCACTTAGCGAGGGAGTTAAAAAATTGAATTGAGTTTTATTTATGGACGATCTTTAACCACTATGGTCCTTAGCGTCCCATTCTATATTGGGCGTGAAAGACCGGCAATTTTGCTCAGAGGCCTCTTTATCATGTTTGAGGTTCTTTTACGTGCCGTATATCTACGACACGGGACCTTCGGCTTTAGTTCCCTTCCGAAGGAAGCCATGCTAAGGATTTTTACCCCCGAAATAATCCACGACCTCCGCCGGGGTATGAACCCGCGACCTGAATAGAGGCTAGCATGGTGACCACTACACCATGGAGGACGGCATCGAGAGAGTGTGTACCTGCACTAACTGCGGATACAAGGTCGCGCTCATGGAGTTGCTTCAGTCATTTCAAGGTAATTCTCTCGATCCGTATTATCATTATTATTAAGGGATACAGAGTGAATGTTCAAATTTCTATGCTTCTGTATACATTTTTGTGGACATTTTACTGTGATTGCACTGGTGTTAAATTAATAAGAATAGCAAATTTCATTAAATTGGACAAACACTTTGCGAGGTATTAATTATTTCATAAATGGCATTATGTAAATATATTGCATAAACAAATGAACCTCCCGCCTGAAAAGTTGAGAAAATTAGTTGGAATTTTTGGAATTGGAGCTTTGAATTACATTAAAAATTACATTATATAATTTTTTGAACATGTTAGAAATTTTAATCTCTAAGGTTTGATAAGAAATGTTTTTCTTGTGAAAATGATTATTGGTGTTGGCATATTTTGGTAACATAGAATATTACAACGGATACTTCTGCAGATTCTCAGAAATTTTAGGTGAATTTAAAGAAAAACTGAGGCATGTGTTAAATTTTTGAATGTGTGAAAATAAAGTTTTGAGAAAAACACTGATTTATAAAATATTATGTTGGGAAACAAGGAATGGTATGCTTTGCATATCGGAACTATCCTGATTTATAATTCTGTGTCTTTTCAGTTTCCTTCATGTCCTTTTTTATACTTTTGTGCCCGTTTGGCCACTTGCAGATCCTTTCCTGTTTGCAGTAGGGAATCACTTCCTCTCGTAGAGTCGAGTTGTATTAAGGTGTGACTTATCTTTAAGGGACACTGCAGCTGAATTTTGTAACTTTTTTAAAGCTATTTACTGGAAAATCGGTACATTTAATTGAGTAAACAGAGAAATTACTACAAAAGCTCAAAACTCTAGCTCAAATGGTTTCATTAATGTCATTAAATACTTTTCATTAGCCAAAAACATATTTCAAAGTACCATGCACATTCACATTTGTCTGAGGAGTATGATATTGACATGTTCTTATACTTTAGTACAATGAAAAAGAAATCTAAGCATTTCATTGAAGTTGATGTTATTATTTGTATAGAAATAAATTCTTGTTTTTATGTAGTTGATCTTAAAATGTTCCTTGATTTTCACCATAAGTTAATTTCTTGTGAGCCAATGTGTAAATCAATCATAAAATGAATCCTTAAATGTTTATATACCATATTTGAGAAGTATGTGTGTAAATTTATATTCAAATCAGAGCGAAAATGAAATACAAGGAATCAATTTCATGTACAAAAACGATAAACTGAGAAAATACGCATATTTCTAAAGCATGCACATAATTTTTAAATTTACAGCTCATCAGTGTTTATAACTGCCCTGAAGCATATGTTTTCTCATCCTTTTTCGTTTTTGGTGATTTACTCTTCCTGCGAGTTGTTTTCTTCTTCTCAGTTGAAGATCGAGCACACTCTTATTTTCTTGAATAGTCGCGTTTCTTCATAATCACATCTGATACACTGCAAACTGTACAATTCTTTATAGTAAATTTCATTTCTTCTGTAGCTGAGCACGCCACATTAAATTCTGATAGCATTTGTTACAGCAATTGTGATTTTATTCTTTGATTAAAATGTCTTTTGGACATTCCTCCATAACATGGCACGCAGCGATTCATTTTGATTTTATGTAACATCTTTTACACCTTTATGCAGCAGCTCACCTCAGGCTAGGCTTTAGTAGACAGGCATTACCTTGGAAACAATTGATTCAGAACGTTGTATGCACATTTTATCACTGGTATCAAGCTGTGTGCCGTTAGGTATACTTTTGTTGTAAAAGCATCAGGAGTCAGTGCCAGTGGGACATTTGCCATGCTGGAGTTTATTGTCTGTTGACATGCAGTAACTGAAGATGGCATAAGTAGCCTTTTCATCCACATTTATCAGGAATATTTTCTACTAGAGCATTCCTATTGGTAAGAAGATTAATTTGCTAAAATTGCCATTACACATTTTCTGTTTATTTCAACTGGAAACCTCCGGATTTTGTTTGTCTTTAATGACATGAGGACTGGAATATCTCTAGGTAGGGCTAAAACCACAATTGTTGCACTTTAACACATAATGCTTTAGCAAATCCATGTCTTTCTCTAATTTTTAGTCACATTTGCATACTCACTTTCACTACAGTAGGCATTTTCAAACAACTCATTCAAAGTTTACTTTCAATACTGAAAGCTTGTGGTACATAAACAACAAAGTGTACCAAAAGATCTGTAAGATACACACGTAAACAAAGGATTAAACAACCACGTATGAATTAAAATAACTGCAAAATTCTGTAAAATAACATATGGGTAAATGGAGAGAATTTTAATGAATTAGACTCTTACAGTAAATAAATATAATTTTTCTTTTCAAAGTTCTATACTTGTTTTCATTACTTAGTAAATAGTTATGCATTTAAGTGCTAGATAAAGCACAAAGCAGGCTACATGTGATCGCAAAAGGCAGCCAAATGAATTGAAAAAGATCAGAAATTTGCATCTTATGATGCTTTACATATAGAAATAGGAAGTGGGCGGGTCCAGTGGAGTTTTAAGGTAGCGGACGGGTAACTTAAACATGTCGCTGTGCTTTTAAAAATGGCAGATAGTGCAAAATGTTTGTCCAAAATGATTCACAAGTATCTATAGAATATTTATAGGATATAATTATATATTTCCAAAATCGAAAATCTTGTCATTTTCCCTAAACATTCACTCCTAGTGTCCCTTAATATTAATACTACTAGTATTAGTAATGGTCGTTTACGCTAAAGAAATAATTGCTAGACCGCCATTGCTTTTAATACGTATCTGTTTCTGTCTCTCCCTACACCACTTGAATGCATGTATAATCTTTTCACAGATGGTAATAACCTGATTCTACTATTGTTACAGATCCTGAACCTGTACTTCTACACCCAGAGCCTCAGGCAAATGGGGATTTTCGAAAGGGGGTTAAGATGCTTCAAGAAGCAAAAGAGCAGCGCGGAACTGAAGAACACCAACCCGAAGAAAATTGCAACAATGAGCCCTCCGTTGCATTGAACCAGTGGAAGCTCACAGCACAATGCACCAAAGCGGACACACCCATCATAATATCGGAACCACCCAGACCATTATCACCGGCAAAAGGGTATGTCTGATTATGATGGCCTAGAAGGCAAGGTAATAGAATCTGCATACAAAGGGCGTATTTTCAATAACAAAATTGAAAATACGGTTAAAATAGTTGACCCCAGATCGTTTCTCGAGGTATCCAATGATCTTGTCATTAAGCAAATCGAATCCACTCTAAAGAAGGGTATGTCTGGTTTAAATATGAGTTGTTCACTGAACGTCTCATATTTCATCCAGATATCTTAATACTTAATTAAGAGGTTCACATGTCTAGCCTTCCTCTCAGATGGTTGGCGAATAGACTCCACTGACGTTGGCATTCAGGGCAAATAAGCTGCAGATACATCTGGATTTTTCTTCTCAAAGCGCTCAATTTGATCGAGGGAAAATGGAAATATAGTCCCCTTATAATTGAAGACTTTGAATAACAAATCCCACGGATATGAGCTAGATCTATATTGGTGGTCTTTTGCAGAGTATCTGGGAGCCAGCATGCACCATGCAAAACAGAAATCATCGTTATTCATAATATTAATGACTACCTTCTTCCGCATGATACATGTTGGCAGCTCTATATATCCTGAAGCACGAAGAGGATCATAGTCTGCTGCGCTATTTAACAGCGAGTTGATTGTGAACAGCGTCTTTCAGCTAGATCGGTCTTCAAAACAGGCTAGTGTATTTTGATTATTGCTGGATCTCCTTTGTCTTGAAATTAAGGTACATCCATTCCATCTCTTCATGATCCGGTGTTTGGATTAAACATTTTTTTCACTTATGGACGCTCCTAAGCTGCTGTGGTCTTTAGCGTCCCATTATATATTGCTTGTGAAAGACCGGTAAGTGTGCTCAGAGGCCTGTTTATCAGGCTGAGGTTCTTTAGCATGCCGTAAATCTACGACACGGGACCACCGGCTTTACTTTCCTTCCGAAGGAAGCCACGCTATGAATTTTTACGCCCGAAAAAATCCATTGCCCTCCACCGGGAACTAGAGGCTAGCATGGTGTGCTTTACAACGATTCTAGGTTGAGGATCTAGCCACTTGTATGATACTTGGGCTAGAAACTCCCGATACGTCATATTCTTTAAAGTTCTGATTAAGCGCTCAACAGCTGCAGCCTTCACATTGCAATAGGTGCTGTAGTGATTAACATTATACTATGCCGTTCGATTTTTAAAGTGTTTGTTATAAAATTCTTTTCTATTATCAGTCTATATATTCTTGGGTGGTGTTTCCATATCCTTTAGTATATTTTCCAAGAACTTTGCAACTTGTAGTCCTGACTTGTCCTTTAATGGCCTTGCATAGGCCGTTTTAGAGTAGAAGTTGACTGCAAACAGAATGTATTTGAAATTCTTGTTGAGTCCTGCATAGGGGATCATCTCCACCAAGTCGATTTGCGCCAGATCACGGAGACCTTTGCTAACGATCTTTCGGATCAAGAAGTTTCTTTGGGCAGAAGCATTAAGCTTTGTTGCTATATCCTGCTTCATTGTCATGCTATAATCCTAGCGATTTTAGTTCTTGAATAATCTCTTCAATTTCTTGGGTATGGTTGTTATTTCTGGAGGCAATGAGAAGTTTCAGCCAATTCACCATGTCGTTGAGCTCGTTCCAATAGATTTGTCTTGCCTCCTATCAGGTCGATGCTCCTTCCACTGCAAGCCTAGGCCCTTATGTTTCGTCACTAACGGGTGCATAATGCTTTTATATTTGTAGGAATTACCCAATCTCAGTTTCCGTGTTTGCTGCAGTTTTGCCAATGAGCATATTTACTTTCGGTATTTTGCTGTATGTATCGAGATTCCTTTCTGTATAGGCATGTATTTCATTTATCCGCTTGAAGCTGAGTTCACTCAAATCAGGTGTCACCTCATACGTTTCAGCGCTTACTCGTACTATTTTGTTGATGAAGACATGATCTTATTCTCCAGCATATAGCTTCCATATTTGTATCACACTCCGTATGCATTGTCTATTTCATTCTTATCCTTCTTTCGAACTTTCTGCAGGAAGCTTAACTCATTCTCATCCTTCTCCTCTTTAGGTGAATCACCCCTTTTCAGACTTTCCTCTTTACTTGAAGCATCAGTGTTCTTTTTCTGTATTTGCAGTATATTATGTAGCAGTTCTGTTACTGGCTGAAGAGCTTCACTCATTACTCTTAGAGTCCTAAATTTTTGTCCTTTTAATGCACGTAACTTTTCTCTTATAGCCTTTACAGTTCCTTTAAGTGGCATGGAAAAGCAAATGACATTGAGTTTTGTTATTCGCGTCAATATATAGGTCTCCTATTTTGCTGGCGTCAGTTCATATGCAATCTTCAATTCGATATTTACAATATGATCGTCTTTTTCCCGATTGGCCGGAACGGTGAAGGTGAGTGTATCTCCATTTGCAATAGTGCAGGGAAGGTTTCGACTGTTACTGTTTATAGGAAATAATGTATCTGCTCTTACAAAAGGCGACATTTATGATGTCATATACCATGCTATGAACTTTGCATTTACAGCTGATTTTTACTACGTATTCGAGACCCGATGTTAATATGTATCTTTGTAAATTCCCACTAAAAGATTTCGTATGCAGGGTAATAATGTGTTGGCCTTTCACTTAATCTAATATTGCATTTATGGCATTCACCTATAACTTAAGAATATTGACATTATCCGTAGCTGCCGTCAAGTGTTTATCCATGGAACTCTGTCGGTTCGCCATAATTTCCATATGTTTCACCACTGTTTAGGTGATGTTTCTAATAGAGACTAGTCTCCTGTTTAGAACTTGGTGTACTTCATTTTGTTTCTTACCGGTGATGTGTTTAACACTTTTTAGTTGCATCATGCTGTCATCGATGGGATCTGCTATCTCTCTTATCCTTTCGTGAAAGGAAACGCCCTCATCTTAAACGAGCGTTGGTGCTTTTGCATATATATATATATATATATATAGTCTAATACATATTTCCTATTCGGTACATCGTGGTCCTCCTGAGGTGGTAATAATATCTTCATTCTTATTTCAACTAGAATAATGTTGTTTCCAGCATCTCGTTTAAGTGTATGTTTGTCCAGGTATTTAATTAGAGCCTCATCGTTCATCTAGCGATTTCTAAATGTGATTCCTAAAATTAGTTTCAAGTTCGCCCATAACTGATATGCCACTTTTTCAGTGAATTATTGCATTCGATTTTCGGTAGAAGTTGTAAGCATATCAACATATCGTTTAGTGCTTCCGTCATTGTCGCCCTCCGGTGTCCTGAACATTGCATAGTCTCTTGTTTTTTAATTGATAATTTCGTTTTCCATCTCGGTTTATGATGAATTGATGAAGTGCTCTTTTAACTGGGGCAGTCCTCTGTGAGCCGAAACTGTCAATACTCATTTCGAACTATAAATGGTCCCTTTCTTTATTTTCTACTTTAACGCAAAACCGTTCCTATATCGGCCCTCATTCATCGGGAATTCGGATGTAACACTACAAATGGTCTTCTTTCTGAGGCACGTTCCCAAACACCATGGCACAGGTCTTTAAATCCAGGATATTAAATGTCAGTATTTACATAATCTTCACATATATGTATGCTTCAAGTTTAAGTTATCTTTGCTGAAGAGAATAATCATGTTCATATTATCTCGGATTAGATGTTTCGGCACTTCTGTGCTAAATATATATACTCCACATTATGGTTTCTGCCCATGCTGTAAAAGGAGGTGATCTTGCCCTACTTTTAAATGATTACATCATCAAATATAAATATGGAGTTTTCTTTAACTTCAGAGGGACGTAAAACACTTTTTTCATCTTCATAGGTGTTCACTTCTATCCCATCAATGTTTTCGAATACCTTGATGAGATATTAATACTTTGACTGATAAAGGGGCTTTGAATAGATGTACAAATCTTCAAAACGTAAACCGTTCTCATGAAGCAGCATATTCAGTAATAAATTTGTTTTTCCGGCAGTTGAGCTGCCTAGAATAAGAGCTCTGACATTAGAGGGAAATAGCTTCCCGTGGTAATTGCATCTAAAATAACTTTCAAAGTCCAGCGCGTGAATAGGCAGACGGCAATCTTGCTTCACGAGCTCCGTCTTAATAAATAAACATAAAAGGCATGCTTAATGTATACATAGAGCAGGTGCGCATGTATTTCAGTTTGCAGCTTGGGAGTATAAAAGTCTTATACATCTTAAAATCAATTAGTCTATCATGGGAGCTAGGAGGATTAAGATCTCAAGGCAATAGCGAGGCTGGTTACAGCAATTATGCAGCAGAACGTGGCTGTAGGCGCTGGCTCCAGGAAGAAGAAGCATTGTGGATTTCTAACCCACATACCCATTATTGCAGCCCTAGGTGCTGCGGCTGGAGGCACAGCTCAAATTGTCACAGCAGTGAATAAGAAAAAGGCTGTAAATTGAGACAGTGCGTTCTGCGTAGCTAAATATAAAACGATAACAATAGGGAAAATAAATATTAATAACAGTAAGAATAGAATTATTAAATGGCTGGGAAGTGAGTATACATGCAAAGGTGAAAATGAGTTGAAAAGACAGTGTCAGCAGCAGGCAGGAGATGGGGTTAGTTTTTCCCTCAATTGTTGTTAGTGTACTGTTAGGTCGCCTGAAAAACAGATTGTAGAAAAAAGGTCAATACTCTTATAACTCCCAGGCATCCAATAAGCAAGAAGGTAGAAATAATTTGATAGTGAAATGGGGATATAGGACATTTGAAATAAAGAAACAGGGTAGTTGAAAAGACTTCATCTTCATGGTATTTCCTTGGAGGTTTTTTCGGAAAACAAATGTGAGTGACAGTGGATAGGGGCGATGGTATGAAGTACAGCAGTAAAGAAATGCGTGTGTGTGTGGCGAGGTAATGTCAGGAGTCAGATTTTAAAACGGTGGCGGGAAATAAACGGGCAGGAAAATGAACCACTCGTATTAACCACCAACCCTAGATCCAAAAACCACGCGAGTCCCTGAGCTAACATCGAACCAGGAACCATTCCTGCAATCCCGTGCCGCCAAATTGAGGCACAGCACCATGTGGTACCGCCGCAAATTGACTGCTTAACGTTGAGGCCTGAATAAAATCGACTGTATGAGACAGTATGTGAACCAAACCTACCCAGGACATATCAGGCCTAAATCCAGCCGACTGCACGAGACAATGACAGGAGAGCGTGACCGAATGTGCCCAGCAGACCATCAACACGACCGCAGGAGGCAAGTGTAGCAACAACAGCGTAACCAAAGCAGCAAAAAGTAAGTTCAGGCTTTCATACAAAGTAACCATCAGATAGATTACGTCGAAAGAAAGAGAAGATTTATAGTTCAGTAGTCTATAAAAGGTGTATATAAAATTTCTATGATTTTAATAAATAGAAAAGCTGTAACTAACTGTAAAATTGACACTAAATGGTGCACAAATCAGAAAGTGACAACTTATACGAAATGTAGAGGCAGCAGCCGCGTCAAAGTCTGATAGCAGCACGGTCAGGATAACAATATAGCAAACCTTCCCCAACAAATGTTATCACAATTTCAGGCATTAGATAAAAAACCAGAAAAGCAGGAGGAAACAATAAGTCAGAAACAATTGTATAGCCAGAACCAACGTTAATAGAATTGGCAGAAAAAAACCAACTAGAAAGCAAGGTAATGCATGAGGTAAGGCTCAGATAGGCAAACAGAATGAGGTATTATGCGAAATCGAGTCAAGTCAAAATTACGTACATGCATGAGGGATTTTTGGTAGTTCGTGCCGAAGTACAAGAAGCGCACGGCGAAATTGATTATGTTAAAAAACAAATTGAAAGTATAAAATGTAACAATGTAAATGCGAGTGAACAATTATGTGATGATTTCCGTAACAATTGTGTGTGAGGATCGAGCAAAAACATACAGAAATACAAAATCATATCCGCTTTGAATTGACTACTATTAAGAAAACGGTGGAAGAACAAAACTAAAATCAATCACAAAAAATAAACGTATTGAAGGGATCCCTCACACAATGTGTTGGAAGTCAGCACGAAACTTCTAGAGACTTAGCAGAAATGCGAGAGTCCATAAGCCGCATAGGAATAGAAAGGAACTCAAATCAAAGTGCTAGACCTGCTATCTCCGCAGAAGTTTCAAACACTAATGGGACGGTAGATCGATTCCCATTGAGATCGATTTCGCCATAAACATGTGAGCATAGCAATAATGGTGCAGGCAATAATTCGCATTATGATTTTGTGCATGGTCAGTTAATTATACTCACACAATTCTTGAACGAAATGACTGTATTGACAATGGTAAGCGGTATATCCTTGATTAGAATCATACTTTGCATTGAAGGGTATTCCTGAAATATACAGAATGATAATGGTGAAAAGAGGGTTAAAAGGACGATCCCTTAGTTGGTTTAAATTAACCTTAGGAAACCACGAAACCTATCTGCAGTTCAGTCAGACTTTTTTGAACAAATATTGCAATGTATCCACCCAATATAATGTCAGGATACAGATTAATAATGGACGTCACTAACCGCATTCAGGGGGAAGGAATGGTTGATTATTTTCTGAAGCTAGCACAACAAAGTCAGTTGTTAGAACCACCTATCAGGGAGGATGAATTTATAGCGTTGATGGCTTACCATTTTCCGAGTGAAAATAAAATTCACCTGATCGTAGCTATGCCATGTAAATGGGGGAAGTTCTTGAACTTTTGCGGCTTTTCAAAGTCAGCCCTACGAACAAAGCGATATTGGCCTAAGAATCCACAGAACTCAATTCATAGACGGGAAAGGGTGAAGCCACAATTTTAATGCTCGCAGGCGCAATGCTTAGCAAGTTCGCGAGAGGTATAGAAATAACGCTCCTGGTATTACTAACAGATCAAATTATAGCAGAGATGGACCTCCAGGCGGAAACTATGATAGGAATTTCAATAGTGCACAAAACAGGCAGAATCCCCAGATAAACTTCATGGAGTTTGAAAACGAAAGCAGAGGAGGTTATAGGTCATGAAGATATAGGTGGGGGGAATGATAATAGGAGGCAATATGTAAACGAACCGCTGAGAAGTGATGTACACAGCAGCGCGAATCCCGGATGTAACTCACCACGATGGAGAGGCCATTCATCTAGCCAACCTAGTACGAGGAGGCGAGAGTAAATCCATCAGAAATAGGCCCAAGATATGTGAACCAGTGCACCTGGAAAGCTCCAATTTGACCGCATCATGTCTCCGGGTACGGTCACAGAGTACGCATTACTCAGAGAAGGGGGCGAAATAGATGAACAAATTAACGTCATTAGATTAGACAGTGAAGGTAGCGCGCTGGTGCGATTAGACAGGCCGAGCAGTACAGTTGCGATAGACAAATGCGAGATAGTGGAGGCAGCAAAAATCAATGTATTAACAGAAAAATAGCAATATTATGCGACCATAAATAGCGGCGCGAAAGCGTCTGTAATCATTCAATAGTATTTAACTATTAGTAGCAAGAGGATTAAAGTTGCAGACGCTTCCCGTAAAGAACGCATTCAGCGTGTTAGCGATTGGTCGCTCGAATAAGCAGCGTATAAAACAACAGGTTATGTTGACGCTAAAATACGAAGCATTGAGTTAGACTGTATTTAACTTGTTATTCCATATCTGGTGGTAGAAAAATTGTTAGGTAGTGATTTCTTAACATCAATGGGAGCACAGGTAGATTACCAACATGAGCGATTAGTTTTAAAAACAGCTGGTCGTAAAATCATTGGAGCTTTCGTTCAGGTAGAGGCAAGCGTAGAGCATGGACGAACACAAGGGGAAAGGGAACTACAGGAAGAAGCAGCATTCTTTATCTAATATGTACAAATAAATGGCCATGACGAATTTGCGAAGGTTTGTTTTGTAGATGATGATCAGTTGCAAAAAGGTGTGGGTTATTATCATGATGAAATAATTGAGAACGAAAATGCGGAGGATGCGCAGTATAAAACCATTAGGTATTGTAGTCTGACAATGGGAAAAGAGTCGAATCCATTAGCACACGTAAATAGGGAATCTGTATAGGTAAACGGGGCTAATGAGTCTGAGATACTTCGGAAGATAAAAAAGCAAAGTGAATAGTGCCATAGTTTGAACAATGAGCAGAAGGAGATGTTATTTAAAGTTCTAATTGATAACGGCCCGGCGTTTTCTGAGAGAACTGGGTGTTGCAATGTCTACGAGTATGAGTTCGATATCCGTGAAATTGTGCCGGAAAGGCATAAATGTCGAAATTAATCACCAAGCAATTAGGGGTCGCACTTTCGAAGTAAAATGCACTCAGTCATATAAAATTATAGGGAGGTATAACATTGCCCTGTTGAGATCTTTTAAAGAGTTAAATGAATAGAAGTATCGTTGAACATTGTGAATGGAGTATGTCACATATATAAATAGATAAAAATGAAAAAGAGGATGAGACCCTAAAGCAGTCATAGTATCTAACTCAAAGAGGGAGAGAGACACTAATAATATGTTTGTTTTTAAGAATAAGCACTCTATTATGTGCATGGATAATAAAGGGTATGTAAATAAATATGTGAATAAATCGTTATTGTGTGCATCATTATTGTATAAAAATTAATGTATATACGTGTTAGAATAAGCTAGTGAGTGAAACATTGAAGTTAAACACATCGTGAAAAGTGGAAAGTGTTGCGTGTGCAAGTTATAAATAAATAAGCAGATAACTAAATGAATACAAACATTGGAATAATCGTTGGAGAAAAATAAAAAAACAATTATTCGCAAACGAGAAACAGGTGGTTACTATTAGCGAATTTGCATAAAATGTAGAAATTGATATTGTTTGTAATTTCTTTGTTGTATTTTGTAAATAGCTTTGCTACATTTAATCTGTACATATTGTGAAGGTATCTATATGATTGTATTATGTTTGTGAAAATGTTTAAGTGTAATTCCTGTGAAGCCAAAAAACACACACGCATATGAGGTTACATTTTAGGGAGAGAACGGATTTAGACGAGGACGCTGATAGAATGTCAACCAACATAAAAGGTATAGCAGCGGGACATATTGAGACAGTACGTTCTGCGTAACTAAATATAGAATGATAACCATAGGAAAATAAATAATAATAATAACAGTAGGAATAGTATTATTAAATAAGATGGGAAGTGAGTATTACATGTAAAGGTGAAAATGGGTTGAAAAGACAGTGTCAGCAGCAGGCAGGAGATGGGGTTGGTTTTTCCCTCAATTGTTGTCAGTGTACCGTTAGGTCGCCTGAAAAACAGATGTGTAGATAAAGGGTCAAGGCTCTTATAACCCCCAGGCATCCAATAAGAAAGAAGGTAGAAATCATGTGATAGTGAAATGGGGAGATAGGAAATTTGAAATAAAGAAACAGGAGAGTTGAAAAGACTTCATCTTCATGATATTTCCTTGTAGGTTATTCGGAAAACAAATGTGAGTGCCACTGGATAGGGGCGATGGTATGAAGCACAAAGCAAAGGAATGTGTGTGTGTGTGTGCGTGTGTGTGTGTGGCGAGGTAATGTCAGGAGTCAGGTTTTAAAACCGTGACGGGAAATAAACGGGCAGGAAAATGAACCATTTGTATAAACCACCAACCCTAGATCCAAGATCGATATGAGTCACTGAGCTAGCTCGAACCCGGGACCATTTCTGCAAATCCCGTGCCACCAAATTGATGCACAGCACCCATGTGGTACCGCCGCAAGATAGACAGCTTGCAGAAATGGCGAGACATAACAGAGAAAGAGAGAGAGAAGCAAACGGAAAACGCCTTCAAATGAAGAATAAGGGGAGGAACGGAAAAGACGGAAAAGAAATAATACAGACGCAACAGCAAGAATCGAAATTCAAAAATCTATGGCAGATGGCCACACTTGTCCCGAAAAGCCTTGAGTAAAATCGATCTCTTCGTTTATGCTAGTCGTTTAAAGTTTCTACATTTTAGAGGCGTATATATGATCGATGAGCTGCCTACAAAGCCACATTACAATGAGAGGGTTATCGTCAATCTCGATTTTTCAGAGAATGAATGCACCAATTGGGTTGCTGTAAGGAAAGAGGGTAACATTTCATTTATTTCGATACCTGTGGGAACCTGAAGCCTCTTAAAGGAATATAAAGGTATCTCCGTGGTGTTAGGTTACAGAGTTTTAGCTCAGTCATCTGCTGGGCCTTGTGCTTGCAATTTCTATCACAATGAGTTACACTATTGCTGTTAGTGGTAATGAATCTGTTCTTGCCACGCATCTGAATCCTCCTCTGAGGATCGATCCAAAAGGATATTATGATATGTATCATTTGAATTTTGAAACCTACTATTTTATTCCCAATGTGTGGATCATAACAATAAGCAGTTTCATTACATTTACAATGACGAGCTTAAGGTCATTGATATACCTCATGGAATTTGAGATTGCTCATATTATTGTATACATCAAATATAAACTTCAATTGGATGAAGACGTCTTCTTTATTCGACCTAATAATAATAATAATAATAATAATAATAATAATAATAATAATAATAATAATAATAATAATAATAATATACAATGAAGGCTGAAATTAAATGTCCTTTTTCCTATGGATTTTTCCAAAGAGTGTTCTATGGACCTGTTTTAGGCCTCAATGAAAGAAAAGTCATCCCTGCTAATCAAGTGACTGAATCTGTTATCCTAGTAAGCTTATTTAGTGTGAGCATCATACGAAACGAATGCAGTATCACAACAGACTCTTTCATCGATGGTAAAAGCAGACACTCAGTCTATGGGTTTTTCTCTTCTGTTCAGCCTGGATATCATATTTGGCAAGAGTCTTAGGATCCCATTTACCTGTATATCATAGACAACTTTATCGATCAAATCACTCATCACGCAGTCGACCAGAACGGCCATTGAAATCAACTTAGGAAACGAAGACATAAGCATAAGATTTCATATACGCCGAAATGGGAATAGAGTTTAGCAGAAGAAGACGCCTGCGAGCATATAATAAGCCTGCGCATCTTCGTGTTCATCATGCTCCTCCTTTGATACTCAGAGTGTTAACATCAAGCAATAAGAGGTTCATTGAAACTTTGGGCTTCAGAATTCTGTAATGAACATCTTCAATATGACGGAAACACCCGCATTCGATGACAGGATTGCTAAAGATGAGGAGCATGTTTTTCTGCCATATAATACATCGGCTCAGGAAGCTAATGATTAGTTTAGAATCCCTTGTCAAGCGGAAGATTTATATACTTTACCTAGCCGGAGTTATCTCTATATTGAGGAATTTATTACAAAATCTAATGGAGCAAATGCTACAGCAAACCTCACCAATACTGCTTTTGTATTTAAGTTTGACGATATTCGACTGGACATGAACGGTTCGACTATAGATAGAACAAGAAATCCAGGGATTGTATCAACTATGCACAACCATGCTGCCCTCAACCCCATGGAATCCAATCTTTTACTCAATGCTGGGTGGTGCTTCCCTAGAGAAGATGTGGATATTGTCCATTATGCAAGCGGAGCAACAACGATATACTACCGCTGTAATGCTTTTGGAATTTACTGATGATTACAAGGACCTCATACTCAACTGCAAGTTTAAGCTGGTCCTCATTCGATCCAAGGACTCTAAGAATTGTATTCTGGCGCCCGAAGGAGAAGAAAATGCTACTGTTTAACTTACACATATCGAGTGGCAGATGCCTGTAATACGCCTTTCTGATGGTGAAAGGTGGAGATTCTCAAGATTGTTAAGCCCCTGACTCATGTGAAGCAGTCTTTAATTTAAAAAAAATTTCAATGTAGGTATTTCATGAAGGATATGAGGTAGTGTAAGCAGGTTTTTCATGAATAAATCCAAGTTATAAAGGAGATATTCATTTCTTGATTTTCCTATTATGCGTTTCCAGCGCCTTCTTTCTCCAGCTTCTTGTTCCTCCATAAGTCACTTCATTTACAATGCTTGGTTTCTGCAAATGTCTGTCTGTATAGGATTGGAGTATTTTTATTAGTGATATTGCTTCCAAATTTAACTGAATTTCGCCGCAATTTAAAGAAGCATTCAAAAGTCTGATTTTTTCACTTTCCATAGACACTATGATACTTTAGGAGAATACAATATGTTCACTGTATTCTCTGTTCCAGCACTTCTTCACTTTTAGATATATTCCGAATTCTGGGAGACTTTAAATTATCTGCCAGACATAAAATGACATATGCACAGCGTTATTATTGTCTGTTTCTTTTATGAGGAGCACTGGGGCTGCATAATACAGTCCTATTTGGTCACTACGCTTCTTGAGGTGCAGCCGCCTTGAAGCAGAGTGCATGTGTTTGCATCTTCCTTTGGGGTGTTAGCGCGGGTAATTCTCTCTTTCAGTAATGTCAGCCTCCTATGGAGATCTTCAAATATTTTATTATTATTCTTCCTGGCGGGCTTTTTAGTAGTGGGCCTGAAACATTACACACTGCATATACTGGAAAATCACGTCTTTAAAAATAGAATAGTAGATTTATTGAAAAGGAATTGCACATGTTAGATATCATAAAGAGATGATGTAGCGCTTACACATTATTTAAGCATGAATGTTCTTCCATAGATATGAAATTAATACTCGCCGTATTGGTTTACGTAGCTCTGCTCGTTTCCTGGGTGAATGTTCAGGAGTCACCTGCAGTAGATCATCATCTACTTGGAAATTGATTGTCCTCTCGTAGTCACCTAAAGCCAGTAAAAGCTGCGGAACATCTACGTCATCTATGCCCTTTTTAAGCATAGGCGTTGTCGGACGATATCTGGAATAATTATAAATATTTTTTAAACATAAATATTCTATAATTTTGTACACGGTAAGATTATATAGTTTTTTTCAATACTACTTACTTTAGGTTTCTCTGTCTAGGTAGGAATACATTGCAGTTTTTATCGCACAGGAAGTATGACTTCATTTGATCGTGCATCTCTGGCTTCTCGCATAAGGTTGCATGCGTATGACAATTACAAAATTCAGAATGGTACTAGGCCGCATGGTTGGTTACAAAGACATCAACATCATGCACGCCTCTATGTTCCTCCTCGTATATATCCATTCCTCTGTAAGAATGAACATGTTTCAAATTCATTATTTCCTTTTAACGTTAGGTGTAGCATATTATTCCTGAGAAAGGAATAAAAGATGGTCTACTTACAGTCTACACTCGTTCAAAAGATCTTCCATTCCTGCCATGCTAATAACGTCAGGTCGAGAAAACTCTTTCTATGAACACGTTTAACTAATACTTTCAGGATGGTAGGCCTGGGACCTTATATACTAACAGTATAATGGTGGGGATGATTGCAGAAGGGACGGAGTGGCACAGGCGCATTTATAGAGTTTGAGGTCGGGGCTTGAGGCGGAAATAGCTACATCCATAACGGCTAATGGCTTTTCCGTATGTGACCCATTCATTTTAAGTTTTCAGCTGTACCGGATTTGAAAGATTTATCGTAACGTGCGTTTTGAATGAGTAGGTTTGCATGGAAAAGCTTCACGCGAGGTATTTAACGTTTCATAGCTGTTCGGGCATGGTGACATTGTTTTTATTACCTCCTCCAACCGAAGCCAGTACTTGGCTTAGGAGGAAAGTTTTATTTGCGTCCGCTTTGCTCTAAAGAACGTCACGTGACTGCAAATACCAATTAAATACCACCAAAATAGCGTCTTTAAGAATCTCTCTCCGCTGATACATCTCGGTACCTTAACTCTGGCCAAGAAAGAAGGTATCAGTTAGGTCCTCTTTGCTCCAAAGGACATCATGTGACCGAAATTACCAAATAAACCCAATTAAAAACCCATTTAACCCCATTAAATACCCGTTAAACCCAATTAAATATCATGAGAATACATGAAGGAAGATTCTCCTACTACTCATGACTTTCGGGAAATCAGCTTTTGGCATTAGGCAATAAGCCACATGAACAGTTAAAGAAACGGGTCTAGAGTACACTGCATAACGCAAGATGGCAGTTTAATTGTTAAGTGTCGCAATGAAAACGATTAATTCGAGGTTTCGGAGACTTTCATGATTTAAATCTGGAGAACGTTAAGGACGAGCTGCTGATAAACTATACTTCTGTATTCGTGCAGCAGTTTCAAAAGCATTCTAATCCAATATTTCATCCGGCTTAGTTTTAACACCGACTTATGAGCATGTGATACCAATGCGTTTAACACCATATAAGTGCATTATGTTTAGTCGTGTGTCATGCATTACCTGTCTCAAATTATATAAAACACGTTTACAATCTCTGAAGTTATTTTGGTGTAATTCACTAACATCCTGTATACAGTTATACATCTGCTGGAGTGCGTGCGCGGACGTTTTTCTAAACATGATTTTTCTGGCTCCAGGAACTTCCAAATGCAGATTTCTGCTGGTCTCGTTATGGGATTTTTGGATGGAATACAGTACTTGCTCTGCTTGGTAAGGGTATGCAGCATGGAAATTAAAATGTCAAAGTGCTATGAACAGTTCACATGAAAAGCAAGCAATATTTCCTATATGACTAATGCCATTGAAGAAAAAAGATTTCATGTTATACTCACATAACTTTCTCCACACATTATCGTTATTTTTTGGATAGCTTCTACAAACTATTCCTACGAAAGCTCAATGTCCTCTCTGCTTCCTGTTAATCGAAGTGAAATTGAAATTAAATTGAGTTTTACTTATGGGCGCTGTTTAGCCGCTGTGGTCCTTAGCGTCCCATTCCATATTGGGCGTGAAAGGTCGGTAATTTTGCTCCGATGTCTCTTAACCAGGTTTGAGGCTCTTTTACGTGACGCAAATCTACGACACGAAACCACCGGCTTCACTTCCCTTCCGAAGGAAGCCATGCTAAGTATTTTTACGCCCGAAAAAAATCCATTGCCCTCCTCTGGGTTTGAACCCGTGACTCGGGAACTAGAAGCTAGCATGGTAACCACTACACCACGGAGGGCAACGAATCCAAGTGCAAGGGTTTCATTATATATTTTGTTGAAGCTACAAGGGGGACGGTGGAAACTGAAATATATAATCATATAATTATGCGAAAATAAGAATTTTTCATGTTTGGAAGGTATTAAACTTAAATACCAAATTTGGTATACCTATCCAACTCTTCATTTTTTAGTTATTCTGTTTATAGGCATACACACATACACATACACACATGGACCTTTTTCTAAACTTTTTATTGAGGGAATTCAGGGAGTCTCTGAACATATGCTTCCTGTGAAATTCAGTATCGAATTTTTGGGTGGCTTGCAATCCTTCTCCACGTACTAGGTACGTGGCAGAGAAAGTAAATAAGCTTTCCCAAGATAAGCTTTTATATCCATTAATAGATTATATAGGGTAGAGAAAGCTATGTAAATGTAGTATGTCAGATGTTTAGCAATATATTGCTGACCATCACTCATTTTTTACATATTAATCAGAAGTACGCATTATTCTTTCTGAATGAAGAGGAATTCACAGCCCATTGTCTGAAAATTCAAGATACATATTTTACTTGTCTTGTAAATATCTTAAATATTCATTCATTATCTGTTTACCCTCCTCTTATGTAGGACTTACACCCCCAGGACCTACAGGCGGGTGCCTGGGGTCAGAGGACCGTCGAGGAGCAGACACTCATGGATCAGACAGAACATCCAGGATGGGTGATCAGCCCGATGCCTGGTATGAGATGAAGGAAGTGGATGAAGCGAAATGTTGGTGAAATGGAGGATAGGAAAGGTGATTATGGAGCAGTTGATGGAATGAATGGCGGGGGAAACCGGAGAACCCGGAGAAAACCCGCCCAGACGCCGCTTCGTCCACCACAAATCCCACATGCAGGTCCCTTGGATTGAACCCGGTCCGCAACGGTGGGAGGCGAGCAGTCTAACCACTCGGCCACGGCGCCGCCGTAAATATCTTAAATATACGGCATTATAATCAAAATTGTTAACACCTTTTTGAGAAAATAAAAAATATCAAACAATTTTCCATATAAAGGGTAGCTTTTTATTTACCTGTATTTTAAGTCGTTTGACGTGCTACTCACATCGCGACTTCCTAAGGATACAAGCCACTATAACAAATTACATTGCAAATATACGTTAGTCAGATATTATAATTTATATTATAATCTTGGATTGTTTAATATTCTTAAGTATAGTTTCTTTAAACACTGGATTGCTAAAAGTGTCACACATATTTTCCGGAACTTCACAATCTCGTCTTGCACTTGTATGGGGATGACAATCCAATATCATATGAGGTACAGTAAGTGGACGATTACAGAAGTTACAGCATGGAGGAGGATCGTGAGATATAAGATAGGAGTGGGTGATGGCTGTCCTATGCGTATTCATGTAAGAGCAACTTGGACTTGCGAGGAAGGGAAATCAATGGGCACTTAGGGGAGCGAGGAGAGCAGATGTCATGCAGTTTACTTTCAAATGAACTCCTCCATTGCTGTTTCCATATCTGAGTGAGTCGTCCTCCGTCCTCTAGAGGTACCATACTTGCCTTCCCGAGGTCACGGGTTTAAAACCCAGCGGAGAGCGATGGATTTTTTCGACGTAAAAATCCTAAGCATGGCTTCCCTCGAAAGGGAAGTAAAGCCAGTGGCCCCTAGTCGTAGATTTACGGCACGTAAAAGGAATCCTCAAGCCTGATAAAAAGGTCTCTGAGCAAAATTTCCTGTTTTTCACTCCTAATTAGAATGGGATGCTAAGGTAGTTAAAGAACGTCCATAAATAAGACTAAAAAATAAAATATATATCTGAGTGATCTTCTTGTGGATGTCACGGTATGGTATTCTACAATTCTTCAAATGATGCTATGTGGACTCTTTAGCTGCAATGTCATCTTCCGCGTTCCCTCGGATGCCTACGTGAGACGTAGTCCAGAAGGATTGAAATATTTACCAGATTGAGTTCCTGTATGTATAACATTAATAGTTCTACAACCAGTGGATGAGATAAAGGGTTTTTGTGATGTAGTGCTAACAAGGCATTCAGAGTCCGTGAATATGACAAAGGAGCAATCCTTTGAGTTGTCCAGGATGTATTCCAAAGCAAATCGGATTGCATATAGCTCATACATGTAGACGCTGAGGTAATTAGGTAGACTGTGTAGCATCTTGTGATCAGGCAACACCACAGAGTAACCACAGTTGTCGTCAAATTTAGTTCCAGATCCATCAGTATAAATCGAAAATGAAGATGAATTTCATGTGAGTAGATCCTGAAACACGCTTCGCAATGTGAAGCTCTCAGTAGTGGTTTGTTGTGGACATAGAGATATCAACTCAGGAAGGCTTGAGCTTCCAAAATACTATAAGTGGACAGCAACAGGGAATTAGTTCAGGTAAAATGACGTTAAATGTATCAAGATATTGAGAGAGGCTATTAGCGAAGCAGACATTTTTTATTTATGGGCGCTCTTTAACTGCTGTGGGCCTTAGCATGCCATTCTATATTGGGTGTGAAAGACCAGTAATTTTGCTCAGAGGTCTCTTTATCAGGCTTAAGGTTCTTTTACCTGACGTAAATCTACGACACGGGACCACCGGCTTTGCTTCCCTTCCGAAGAAAGCCATGTAATGGATTTTTACGTCCGAAAAAATCTACTGCCTTCTGCCGGGTTACGAAGCTGACTTGTTGGAATTGATTCATGGCGGGGATTCCCGGGTGTTAGTGGGAAACACGTAGGAATGAATTGCAGTTGTATCTTGTCTAGCCATTATAAGAAGCATAAAATATACTTAACATTTTCGTGCTGATGTCTAATGGAGGTTCATTGGCTTCTATATAGAGACTACATATAGGCTGGTACAAAAGGCTCTTAAGGTTATTCATAGAGAAGAGTATTGTACGTTTCGAGCATTTTAAGAGCAATGGAGCTAGCACTTTGGTAGACGATACATCCAGAGTCCATCAGGGGTGGATGGAGGTCTTGTACGTGCGCAACAAAATATTAAGTTCTGTTCCCCAATTTCTGCAGTTAATGTTTTCAATATAATGAGATGACGTGTGCAGTTGGCCCTAAGAAGTTTTAGGTGTGAAATTGCAGTGAGTTTGCGGTCAAAAAGTAATCCAAGAATGCGAACTGTGTTGCTGATAGACGATGAGCTCCCAATAGTAGTATGGGTTCCTGATGTTATTTACGTTGTTTGGAGAAAACAATGCACTGACTCTTAAGTGCAGAAAATTTAAAACCTGTATTATAACTCCAACATTGTAGTCCTTTTAGACGTCGTTGTATAAGCATCTCTATCACTTTCATAGGCTTTCCCTTACAGAAGAATACTAGGCCATTTGCAAATAAACATGCCTTGGCAGGAGAATTAATACAGGATATCACATTGTTGATGCCCACCAGGAACAGAGTCACACCCAATACTGGGTCCTGAGGTACGCCATTGTCCTGTGAGCCGCTTTTTGAGCGTTGTCCATTCGCTCTTACTCGTTGGCGGTTCTGGTGGAAGTTGCAGATAAAAGCAAGCATGTTTAAAGGGTAGTTTCGTGTGGGGGTTGTCTTGTTAATCCTCATGTCGCATCTTTGGAAGATCCTGAACTTAAATGACGGCGTAGGTATTAAATCCAGAATTTTATTTTCGCGCGCGCAGATACACATCAGCGCGAGCGCCCACCATTTTCTAAAAACACTTTTTATGTATTTGGGGGCCTTAAGACACGCATTTCCGATGAAATTTTGATATCGAATTTTCGGATGGAATAAAATGTTTCCTCTGTCTACTATGTATGTGGTACATAGTATTTAATAATAATAATAGGTTATTTTTTGTAAGAAAAATCTGTGAGTTCTGAAAGATGTACACTTTTGTATTTACTATCTCTTACGGTTTATCAGTTATACAAAATGATTTATTAGTAATGCTTCTTAAACACACGTAATAGTGACAAAGCGGCTCCTCCCACTAAAGGAAGAGCAGCCGTGACCGACAAGCGCGCTGATAAATTATTGAATACCGTGAGAGCCCACGTAGGCACTTTCGAAGAATGTGGAAGACCAATTAAGAACGTTGGGAAACTAATTATGAGAACTGAGCTTCCCTTCCCCTTGGCAATATACGAAGGTATCGGATATAAAGATGACCGAATACGTACCGGGACCAGTTTTTGTTTTGATGCGATATAAAGTGCTGGTTACTCAGTGTGCTACGAGTGAGGCTGTTAACGAGGTACTTATTCATCGAGTTCTTTGTGCGTTTGTAGTGTGGAGAGAGGACCTTTTAACCTCTGTTACTCATACATTAAAGCAATTCGTGACCCAAATATGCTGTGGATTAACTAGATAAAGATCATGGTCATCAAACTATCAGATTGTCCCCATATCCTTACCACTTCAACCCCATAGAACTAACCTGGACAGAAGTAAGAGGCTATGTCGCAAAATGTAACAAAACATTTACTTTAGCGAAAGTGGAAATCTCACAAGGGAAGTAGGAAATGAAGTGACACAACAAAGGTGGAGTAGTACTAATAAAGACAATTATTAATCAATGCAGACGATGGTCAAGTGTGATCTCATTTTGTTAGCGTTTTGAACCTTTTAATCTCCTGAAGAAAGGGTAAACCTGAAATACTGAATTTATACCAAAATACACACCTTTTGTGAGACTTTCACTCAGAACAATCTTTTCTTTCAATAGGTATATCTCTTCTTGAGTTTTTATTTATTTGTCATCTATAATAATAATAATAATAATAATAATAATAATAATAATAATAATAATAATAATAATAATAATAATAAGTCATAGAGGACTGACAATGTGAATAAAAATTAGGTTATATCTGAAAGCGTGAGAGAGGCAGCAGTTTCACTATCGCCGGGGGCGGCAAAACTCTTAGAGCAGGCCTGGTCCTTGAAATCCGTCCTGCTTGCTATTAGACAGAAGCGAAGCAGAAAGGTCGCTTTGAGACGAAAGGCTTGTCTAAGTACATTATGATATAATAACATTACAAACAAAACCTTATATTCTTTAATAACAGGATAGGAAGCAAGAAACTCCTTTCAAACGAGCCAGTTCACAGTGGAGGCATGCTATCAAATACCTTACTGTCATAAATAAGGTCACCTCCATCATCATCACCGACAACACCATCTTCACTCCATGGTTTAGGCATCTTTGTCTGTTCCGTTTGCACTAGTCCTTCCATCTTCTATATGGTCTGCCTGCTTAAATAGGTTATACCTTATTTTCGAGAGTTGTGATCTGGCACATCAGCGACAAAACTCTAAAATACAGCGCGACTTTGTCAATATGCGCAATACGTGTTCATCTGAAATGTGCATACATCAGGGTGTGGTAATTATGAGA
Organism: Deroplatys truncata; assembly: GCA_030765065.1. Taxonomy (NCBI): domain Eukaryota; kingdom Metazoa; phylum Arthropoda; class Insecta; order Mantodea; family Mantidae; genus Deroplatys; species Deroplatys truncata. The sequence goes on from CM060978.1 coordinate 217,625,313, forward strand.
CAGAGACAAATGTACAACTAATATTTATACACAATTACGAAAACAATAAAACAATAGTAATAGGTTTATGGAATGCTATCAAGAGCTTAAGAGATAAGGGACGGGAAAAACCATCCAGTACTCCAGCCTCTCTTGCATTCACTTTTAAGTGGCGAGAAAGGCTCAGAATGAGGCACCAAAATATGACAATATTATATCATAATTAAACTTCTTTTTTAGTTTATCATTTTAACCACAAAGTAAATTAGAAGGTGAAAACATTGTGGATAAGAAACGTATACAGTAATCAAAACCATTAAATGTTCGCTTCTGATACCCGTAGGCATATTGTTTCATTTGTTTACGTAAATGAAAAACTCTCTCTTTATGTGTGTGTGGCGTCAACATAAATAAGTGTCGGCATGTGACTTGCAAGATTGGAAGAGCGGCAGGTGATTTTTTCGCTTATTATGTCTTAACGTGGCTGCACTAACGTGCTAAACTAAATGTCTAACGGCAACGGCTGTGATTGGCAATTGCTTTTCTTACTTCATGCCACTGCTTCACGCCGTTTGGTTCAAATTGTTACATATCACACTCAACGTAGAGGGAGGGAAAGTATTGTCTTCGAAAAACTGGTAAGTTAGGTACGTCGCATTAGATTTAGTCACATTAAAGGCTGGTTCACAACCAACGGGAACGGTAACCAGAACGAGAACAAGAGTTGAAATATGTGTATTCAATTGGGAGCGTTCACAATCGACGGGAAGCCTTCCCGGACCCCGGGAACAGAAAAGAAATCTTGCCAACTTTTAGCTTTCTCGGGCACGGCATATTAGATCCATATTGTGCATATTAGACTCTTCATTCTAGAGTTTATTCTAGGCTACTGGACATAAAACAGCCGTTAATGCTCTCTGTAGTCGAAGTTGGAAACATGAAACTGGAAGAAATTAGTACTAAATATGCTTCCTAATCTCAGATCCAGACACCCACAGATCCAATGAGCATAGGTTCTTCTGGTGAAGGGATCATCTGCAGTTTTTATATATACAACTCAAAGCTGGCTATTTCCTTAAAAGCAATGGCAAAAGCTAGAAAGAACAGCAAAAGTCAGTGGAAATAAAAAAGAGCAATAAACAACTTTAATATATGCCATTAAATAAAGGAATGAAAGCTTGGCACAACCAGAAAAGTAATGGATATGCATTTAGATAATGTTTACTCTATTAAAATTTTACGTTGGCTAACCCGCATTATGTTGGCTAAATTGGAAGTAGGTAAAAAATAGTTTATGAGCATGAAGTTTGCTCTGTTCTCTACACTTGTTCTTTAATTATATCTTTAACTTTAGTTCTGTTGGCACAAGTATTACAAAATTTGCTAGATACCATTACATCTAACATTCTGCCTGTATCTACATTTATTACAGTGGATAAAACATGGAGTGAAGTACGGCCATGTTTCATCCAGGAATTGTCACAGCTCACAGATAGATCAGTCCTCATAGTACCATCATCCTCATTGTTTTGTTCCATTGCTTTGTGTGCAGTCTCGTGCATGCTATCTTCACAAACTTTCTCTATAGTACTTTGGTGTTTACGATTATAAAGCATGGATTTTGAGGGAGATGCTGGCATATTCATTACTCCACATAATAAATTTACATCTTCTCTCCCTATTACTGTGCATCTCAACCATATACCATTTTCATGTTGGCTTAATATAAATGATTTGAAGCTTCAGAGGCTATAAAGCAGTTATCGTCCCATAATTCTTACAAATTATGAGCGGTTTACACATATTTCACACATTCCACACCTATGTCATGAAAAACTCTTAGACAAGAATTTTTGCCACAAAGTGAACATGTACAAAAGTTATTTATGTCTACATATATCCATGTATAGCAAAATAAGATCAATTACTCTGAAATCACATACTCTTTCAGAATTATTATTAATTTATCCACAGGTGGTATTGCTAATTTGTTCTGAAATTTTCCTTTTGGTAGCATTTGATGTTAGGGTTTGATCTCTAACTTTTACCTTTTTGTGTTGCTTATTATTGTATTTTTAACTTTCTCTAACACGTTTGTGACCTTACCATTGTAAAATAATAACTATGAACACTCAAGACATCACAAAACCAATATTTTACTTCCAGTGATTAGTAGCTACAACTCTGAAGTAAACATAACTACCACAGATTCATGGCCTCCGGATTGCTGAAAGGAAATTGTAAAGACAGGAAATGCTCTTCCGCAGCTTTGTTTAGACCGGCTGCAATAGTTTAGTCAAATGGCCTGTTTGAATTCAATGAAAACTTAAAAGTCTAGAAGCTTAAAGCATGACTACTACAAGGGCTGTGGTATTTTGCACCATGCTTTTGTATTTACATTTTAATGCCACTTAGGTTCCTCAGAAAAACAAAATTTTGCAATACACTATGCACAAGAGTATGTACAACTTATTTAAGGAATAATATTATTTTCAATTTTGTGGACATTTTTGCGTTTGTCTCCCCTTAAGCCATAGAAAATACTAGGGTTATTGGATGCATCTTTCTCATCATGTCTTCTGAGTGCGAGTTCAAATTTACCGTAAGACTTTATGCAGCCTATCGGATAACTGACAAGGAAAACCTTGGCTCGTACAGGAAGTTTTGGTTCACAATATTTTTAGAGCTGTACGTACTGCTGTGATTAGGCTGGTGAGGGTATATTTTCATTGCATGACCCATAATTTTTCTAATATTGGACATCAGCAATGTACATGATGTTCCTCAACAAATGCGTAAAACAATATAGAGCACCATAATAGACCTATTAAAAAAGCAATATCTGAACAATTTCCAGAATCACGTTCTGAGCTGAAAAATCAAATGCTACGTCAATCACATTCTTGAATTTAGTAATATGCGCTGGAGTATGGTACCCCGCTGCCTGTCACGATTACTGAAGCTTAGGGCAATACACTGGGGCAGACAATTGGCTATGAATAAAATAATGCATTTTCATTATGAAAATGTAATTTCCTAATTTAGTATCGAAACCACTCTAAAGAGACCTTATATAGTCTGCCATCTTTCTTGCATTTACCCTATATTGCCGGAAGAAATATTCGTCCAAAGCATGTATGTATGTATGTATGTATGTATGTATGTATGTATGTATGTATGTATGTATGTATGTATGTATGTATGTATGTATGTATGTATGTATGTATTATGTATGTATGTATGTATGTATGTATGTATATGTGTGTTGTGTGTGTGAAGGGTGATCCTCTACAATATTCTTTTTCACTTTCGGGCCAAAGTTCTTTCCTGAAGAAAAATATACAATTTTTGTATATATATCCACTCACTGAAAGTCCTACATTTATTGTATAACTATGAGTTGTATTGTATACGGCCGATACCAAAAAGCTGCTGATTGCTTAATAATGTCAAATTGGATATTAGTTCAGTTATTAAAGCCACCTTAGAATTCCAAATGCAGTGTGACTGTATTTGCAAACTTGCAGTTCTGATTGACATCTTCGACAAAACGGACCCTAGACTGGCATACAGCTTGGTCTTCTTGTATATCTCTGGTTGTCATGAAAGTAGTGTCTGCGGCACATTGTGTATTCATTCATTCTTGAAACGTGCAATAAATTTTGCTGCAAATTTAAACTTTGTGTGCCCGATTTTTCTTGCTTTTTGCATTGACCAACATTTAGATACTACTATTGGGCACATTTTTCCTCGTTTCTTGCTATGTCAAATTGGTACAGAATGTGTTCTTTTATCTTCAGTTCTTTAATGGCCGTGTTTCCTCTAATTGTAAAATGATGTTGATTACGTCGTTTGCTCCATATAATCAAATATTACTTTGATTTTCGATAAACCTTTTAGAGATGGAAGTCTCTTCATTAAGGCGCTGTAGGTTGTCATGAGATATATGATAATGACCGCAAAGACGTTCAAAATGTTCTTCTGAAAATTTAGCTAAAATGCTAACAGTTTTGGACTAGTAACTGTATCGTCTACAAAGTCATTTTTTTTCGTACATTATCTTATCGAATATTATTGCAGCTAGGCGATCAAATGAATTGTCATGTTTCTGAATAATCCGATCCACCAAGCACATGGCGAAAGTGGAATCATCCGGTCCCGCATAGTCTTCCGCTGCATAAAGCCATCTTAAGATGAATGTCACGATTTTTAGATCGTTCCAAATATTAATGGTTTACTTCAAGTTTGCTGTGAATATATTACAACACGTACAATAAACACGTCATCTACTAGCTGGGTTAACTGACTGACCGGAGTTTACTCCCTGCCCAAGATTGCAATCGCTGTTACGGACAAATGAGGTGATACACAATCAAATGCCATCGCAAGCTTGTTTAGAATCGTAAACTGGGCCTGTGCACACATTTTTACGAACAATTCCTGTTCACGTCGAGAGACGTCCGTCGTGAGTATACAATGGTTCTTTGACACTTCTTCATTATGTTTCTTTATCTGCAGCTTATATCCACTGTCTAACTGAAGCCTGATATCTGTTTTATCTAACATTTTATATTCAACAACGGCATTCATACATTTGTCACGAAGTTTGTGCTTTTTAACTTTTTCACTTAGGTACTTTATGCCCGAAACACCCACTGTAGCCCATACAGGATCACCAACATTCATTACCAAACACGTGTAACAGAAAAATGTTTTAACGTCACATCCGCAAAGCCTTGCTGCATATTTATAGAATTGAGGATTTAATGTTCTGCTGCAACCACTTTTAATTTTGCACGGATTCTACACTTGTACAATATTTAATGCTGCTCTTGGGTGACAGAGCTTCTTCAGTTCTAATCGAGACGCAAAACTCAAATTATTTGTAATGGCACGGAGGATTCTATTTACATTGTTCAATATGATTCCTTAAGTGACTAATTTTGCTTTCAATGTACACTTACAGTTATCTAACAATCTCCACAAAAAGCACACCATTTACACTGAAATCACTGGAAAAATTAGGTAGTTTACACAACATGTGCTTCCAAACACTGTAAACAGCTAACATATGCGTGTGTGAATCACAGCACTAAGTATGGACTCGTGAAATATGAACAACAAACATCAGCTACCAGCAGAGATTGTATCTAAGAGGGATTATTGCTTTTCTACGCTGAATCGTTTTAATAATGAAAGCTATACTTTAAATAGCACTATAACTTAAGACTTTAATTTAATATAAGTTTATACAACAGAATTTAAATCGCACTATAACTTAAGACTTAATTTAAAATCAGTTTATATACCAGAATTAATTTTAAACAAGCAAGATTACACATTTTCCATATAGGTGTAGTGTGGTGACAGCACTGAAGTTTAATGACTCCATATGGAAAAGACCGCACGGAGAAATACCGGATCGCGAAGCTTCTCAGACTCCGCCAAATTTCTATTACCTCTGCACCGCTCTTCTTAATCGAAGTACTTCCACTGTACTGCTCACCTGTTAAGTGTTGTAAAAATATTTAAAACATAAGAAAACCTATAAATCAAATTGACCAGTGCATATATTCATGTCCCAATTTAATGCATGCTACAATTCCTTTCCTGCTATTATTTTTTATTTACGATGCGTTTATTAATGGAAAGGGCGCCGCACAAGGTTACATCGTCAGACGCCGCTGATAACGACCTCATAATTCACTGGCTGTAAAACATTACACACAACTAATAACGCAAATAGGGACCAGGAATAAAGAAGAGCAGCCCTTTTTCCAGGGAATGAGGCTTTATTACATGTGAATGAACATTATATTCAACTCACAATAGCACACTGGCTACACAACACCCGACATGGTTCGTTCCTCAAAATCCGATGTTCGCAATGAGGGGACATAATTTAACGCTGACGCACCAAGCTCAAACGAAAGCATACACCTTATTCCGAAAACGAATGCCGTCTCCACAAGAACGCACAAGCAAATATTATGGATTTCGCCATGCCGCGCGTTAAAAGTTAACTCCAGTTCAACTCTTGTCGCACGAATTTTCGCGGGTTCAAGTTGAGTTTCTTTTGATCAATCGTCGCCAATGTAGCTCCTTTGTGATTTGGGCATTACACAGCAAAAATTGAAAGATTAAGTCAAAGGCGCAACGCAAAGAATAAATACAAGCAAACGCCTTACTGTTATTATGTAATAATAAGGTATTTGATACAAGCAATGAATGCCCACTTGTTTGTGGAGTCGGTAACGCTGGTAAGATGGCGGTTGTTACCATCAGAGAGTTACATTAGATGGAGAGAGCGCTGCAGTGGATCTTTGTTGCAAAAAGCGAGCGGATGTATTTAGTGGTCCCCATTCTGAAGGGTGGTGCAGTGGAGATGGTTAGTGTATACCATGGAATGAGATAGTACACTCTAAAAGAAACTTAAATATGTGTATTCATTGCTTACCATATGGACTCATACATTAATTAGCTTTCCATGAAGAACAAAATCAAGCTTTTATGTGGAGTTATTATACTGTTATTGACATTTGCATTTCGGTCGACATTTTAAATGTAACTAATAAATGGGTGGGGTTAAAAATGAGATGAATGTTTTAATACTGGTTTATATGCCATTTGGGCATGACGATGTATTAAAACTACTTCTGGGTACAAAAAATAGGCAGATAGGATTTTCATAGGTCCCCTCTTAAAATGAAAAGAATTCCAAGAAAGCACTAAACTCGCGCTGGTTTCGCTGAATATCATTCGACTGCTTGCTGCTTACAACATAATAGCATCTCTTGACTTTTACATTAAGCGAGCGGCTGCATCTATCGCGTTTTGAAATGCGAAACTTCTGATACTTTCAGAAGAAGAAACAGTTTTGGAAAATGAAACAGTACCACGTAATATACCTATTATTTATTAAAGTCCTGTATTTATTACTAGAAATATAATATGGGGCACTGTATGTCCAGATGTTGGCGTTTCCTTTAACAGATATTATATTACACGCAGGGTATGCGGTGGCAGAGAACTTGTTTATCATCTATCACCATGTCGGACAGCTGCAGACGACAGATAGCATACACGGCCAGATATCCATTTGTATAACCGGTACTGCCTCAAGGGGTTGTGTCAGCTGTGACACCGCCCAGGGCGGCAAAATCTTGAACAAGATATATGAAAATGTGGTGGAATTACAAATCATCTTAATTTCCAGCGACTTTCTGGACATGTATTATGAACCAATGACAAATGAGCGCGAGGGCTGATCACTTTGGATGCGACACTCGTTGATAATTATCGTCAAAACCTGTGCGTGTCAGATGTTCAACAATAAATATCACATTTATAAACGGAATACTTCAAGTCACTAGCATTAGCTTATTTGCTTACATTGGTGACTCCTGGACTCTTCGGATCGATTATTGTCCTAATGGTGTTCTGGAAGTCCTGCTTGTTTGTGGATTCAGTTACAAATTGTGTTGTTAGCCTACTTTGTTAGTAACTACTGATTTTAATTCCAGAGAAACTCAATTGGACAACCTTAAGTTAAATGCAATAAGTGAGCAGATCTATGGCTACTACATCCGAAATTGGCATCTTATCACACGCAAACTTACTCCTTCCCTTAAAGAAGCACAGATGTATCAGGGAAGTCTTAGCTCTTTGAACAAGATCCTACATGATCTCGGATTTGAATTCAAGGCAAAAAGTAATACTTGAAAGATCTTAAGAGCATCATTTTTAGATAAATACAAAATGAGAATTTGAGGGAGATAGTATGGTTGGCTGAAACGTGGTTAAATATCACTATGCCGTATCAAAGATCTGGACTAAAATTAAATTGAGCTTTTTTATGAACACTAACTACTGTAGTTCCTAGCGTCACATTCTATACTGGACGTGAATGACCGGAAATTTTGCTCACAAGCCTCTATCAGACTTGAGGTTCCTTTTGCGTGCCGTAAATCTATGATTGGGGGCCACCGGCTTTACTTCCCTTCCGAAGGAAGCCATGCTAAGAATTAATATGCTCGAAAAAAACCCATCGCCGTCCCCTGAGTTTGAACTCGCGACCTCGGGAACTAGAGGCTAGCATGGTACCCCTAGACTACGGAGGACGACTAAAGTCTGGACTGATGACAGAATCGAAATCTCCATGAAGTCACCCTCATGACTTTATTATTGCCCATGCTGGAATATTTACTGCTCTTCAATTCGAGATCTGGGGATTACCATGAAGAAATAAACCATGACCATTTATACAGATGGTTTAAATGATCAGTTTACTTCTTAACACGTTTCTGCCTGAATTGATTTTCACTTCTGAATTTTACAAATTAGATACTTATATGTTTATTGTCATCAAAGAAACAAATAATAAACAAAACAAACACATAATAATTTAAACAAGAGAGGGTGTAACATATATCAATATACATTTTAAGTGGAAAACATGACAACAAATAAAATAGTGCATTGTATGTAATTTATGTTATGTTTAGGCAACAGTACTCACTTCCTATGATACGGTACAAAACACTCTGTGCACAAATCAATGTCAATTTGCAGAATTGCTCCTGGACTTCTCGTGCAGTTTTCTGCAGCGCAGCATCTCCTTTTTACTGTGGCATCATAGCTACCAGATGATTTTCCTCATCATATCTGATGTCACGCAGCACTCTACCTTGATATGAGTTACCTCAAGGCGGTCAGGTAACATTTCACAATGTAGCGCCAAAACGGCAATTGTGACATATTCATACTCGTGTTTCTCTGGAGAAGCCACCAATTAGTTACAGACACATCCAGTAGTCACGTAAAAACTGGCCACCACGATTTTTCTCCTCTAATACTCACTGTATATAGTGCTATATTTTCGTTCATTCAACCAGTTTCCCCGGTTATTTTGTTGTATTCTCCAATAATATATGGTCGGAGTACAAGAATTCCTTTCTTCTCTTGTCTGGAGTATCGGCCCACAGAGCTGACTGGATTGATACCATGGCTGGTTGAAGCAATTGTTACTGCAGAATTATCTAACCATCTGATTATGGTTATTTCACTTTCCTTGCTGCTCTTGTAAAAAAAATCATCTCTCTTATTCCTTTTGGATATTGTCCTAGAGGGTATAAGCTGACATTCCTTAGTCAGATGATTCTCACGAATAGTCCCAGCTGTACCATAACTGCGTTCCTTTAGGTGAACCAACATATTTGTGATGTAAAGAGGTCAAAATAAAACCTGTAGAGCAGATTTTTACTTTTTTCAGGAGGTAGTTCGAAGATTTGTACTAGAGGTGCAGCAAATTTTCCAAATGCTTTCTTGCACACTTCGTTCCTTTGTGGATGAGCCTCTGGTATATTTGAAAATCCACTAGATAACTCATGTTTGTGTTTAGGCAACATGTTTTCTACCCAAATCTAATGGGTTTACCTTTCAGAAATTGTTTGAATCCGTGCCTGCCACAATACTTTATAATGCTCTTATCATAACCCAAATCTTGCTCAGGCTGAAAGTGAAGAGAAAACGCCTTATCTTTTAACATATCTATTAATGGACGAAGTTTCCACATTGTATTATTTACATTGATCTGTGTGTTATTACATGAGTGAATGTATCTCATAATTGTTTAAAATCTGTCTCTCTTCATCATGTTGTGTACCACTTCATTTCTCATGTCCAACCCCGAGTCCCAGTAACCCCGAGAGAATTAGAATTCCTAACTTAAAATTAAACGAGTTTTATTTATTGACGCTCTTTAACTGCTGTGGTCCTTAGCGTCCCATTCTATATTGGGCACGAAAGACCGGAAATTTTGCTCAGAGACCTCTTTATCATGCTGGAAGTTCTTTTATGTGTCGTAAATGTACAACACGGGACCACCAGCTTTACTTTTCTTCCGAAGGAACCCATGCTACGAATTTTTTACGCCATAAAAAAAATCTATCGCCGTCCCCCGGGTTTGAACCCTCGACCTCAGGAATTAGAGGCTAGCAATTAGAATTCCTAGAAAACGTTTTATCTCTTCCTGTGTTATTTTGGGATCTGGGCAGTTCTTGAATAAAACGCATTTCGCTGATTCAGTGTTGCGAAACTTAATTATTTCATAATTCCAAAACAATTCAAGGTCTGAACTGGAAACAAGCTTCTGTATTTACTATGATCACTGTCAAAAAATATTTTGTAGATCCTCCCTTCTCCAATCTCTGATTACAATTTTTAAGATCGGTAGCCTTTCTGTTTCATCTGAATTGGCATTTTCTGGTTTATCATCATGAAAGCAACCATTCTCAAGTTCATCATCTAACCCGTTTTTGTTGGTCAAAACCACTTCTGCACCAGCCTGAAATTGCCTTGTTCCAAGTTTATCTATTTTTCCACCCCTATCTTCTTCACCAGAAGCTTCATTCGACTCCACAATAGCTTCAGGAGGCTCTATAAATATATCTGTTGCACCTTCTTCCTCCTCTTCGAGAATACCCAGAATTTCGTGTATAGATAGGCCTCTGAAAAAGAATAAATCATTATAGTGACTGTTCTGCCCAACATAACATACATGCAACACACAATTAAAGATTAATTAGGAACCATAAAAATGAATTGTATTTTGTGGCTAACCTATATCATAAATTGCAATACCTTTAATATCATAATCAGGCAAAAGCTGTAACAATTGTATGATATATTGCGATACAAAATAATACTTTCTTATTCCAAGACATAATGTTATTCAGAAAAACTCTTCAGTAATTAAGGCACCAAAGTCTGAGCTATATCTGTTGACTACTGGCAGAAACCCGCCTAAATATCAATAATAGAGCTTTCTGATCTGAGAGACATACTTCAATAGGCATTTCTAACGCATGCATTGTTGCCAACAATAGAAAACAATGGCAAGCTGTTACGGGACGTGTATGTTTTGCTAGGCAGAAATGGGTTAATATTCCGTGTTATTACTATGGATAGTGTCTCATACCACACGGTCCAAATAGATGAGCGCACACTAATCATTGATCATAATGTGGCATGCAACATTGCAATGAAAAAAGAGGAATCTTTTAACTTCTATTGCTTATAAATGAAAACAAGCCTAGGCCTAAATACGTTATGTATGAACTAGCTGAAGATAATGGTCATCAAACCATCAGATTGCCCCATTGAGCTAATTTGAGCAGAAATAAAGGGTTATGTCGCAAGGCAACGAAACATTTACTGTGGCGGATGTGAAACATCTCACGAGGGAAACAGTAAATAAAGTGACACCAGACAGGTGGAGGAGAACTAAAATAATTATTATTAGCCAGTGCAGTCGGCTGTAAAGTATGTTTTCAATTTGCGCATACCTTAATCACGTTATGTGAAGATAAGTAGCCATGGAGGACTGGCATTGCGGATAAACATAAGATTATGTCTGAAAGTGTTAGGGGGGCGGTGGTATTTGAAAATATCGCACCGGGTGTCAAAAATCCTGGATCCGACCCTATGTATAGTACACAAATCAGTTATCATAACAACGGACCAGCTACCCTCATTTGTTTTTTCGACTGCACTGGTTATGTCAGCTGTTGGCTGAGATCCCCAACTCTGGAAAATGGAGATATAATAATTGATGTTATCGCCAAAGTTATAGGCCTGGCATATATGTGAGCCTGGTCAAGTGCAACCTTTTACGATGGCCAAAAAGGTTGAACGTGATTCGAATTTGCTAAAAGATAAAGATTTTCTGTTTGAAGTTATAGCGAGTTTGAAACCATTCAGGTACGCAAGCAATATCAGGAGAGAAAGTATTACCTAAGAGTATCTTGAGTTGCAATCTATGAGTTGAACTGACATTAATAAGAGTCGAAGAGGAGGTATTACGTAATAGTTATCTTATCGGTCGAAGTTGATTGGAATGTTTAGACATAACCGGATGCTTAAGGGATTGTAAGTAATTTTCTGAACTGATAATTATGAAAGAGTATTATTTTCAGATTGGAATACACAAGGTGTGGTTTAATGTTGAGGGTGCGTAAGGGTAATTGAGACTTAGGCAAGTCAGGATTGTAGCCCTGGAGGTAAACGACATTTCTATGTTTTGAAGTATTGTGTAAAACATATGCATGTAACATCATTTGGATTCCGTGTTCAGCCAAGCTGTAGAATGTTTTACATAGCTCATTGCATTTAATGGAATTTGCTGGGTATTATAATCATGTGTAGCATAATATACATTTAAAGCAATTCCAGTTATAATTATCAGCTAGCCATTCCCCCAAAGGCTATGGCGTATTCCCCACTAAAAAAGAATTAGCCCCTAATTTTCAGAAAGCTCGTGCTCTAGTTGTGGCCCGCACAGCGATGACGATGTTTCCAACAGATGTCACCCTATGCAAAACACTAGCTCAGCAGATGTCACTCTGTCACAAGCTTGACTAACACAATACTGCCAACATATGAATAATTGATGCCACCAAAGCGCCGCAACTTCTACCACAGGGCGTAGCCGAGGGATATTATATAACCTTAGGTTTATGAATTCACAGAAGATTACGTTTAGGTTACGTTTTTTTTATTCATATAACCTTACGTTTCTGAATTCACGGAAGTTTAGGTTACTTTTCTTTTAATATAAGCTTAGGCTTCTGATATACTTTTATAGGTTAAGTTAGGTTTAGTTTTTTTTATAAGCTTGTTTTAATTAGTTAACAGTAGTTATATCAAAGCACGCTCGCTTCGCTCGCGTGCGTTTCTAAGCTTGCGCTTCTGGTTCACGGGAGGTTAGGTTTAGTTTTTTTTATATAAGCTTGTTTGAATTAGTTACCAGTGGTTACATCAAAGCACGCTCGCTTCGCTCGTGTGCGTTCCTAACTTTACGTTTCTGGTTCACGATAGTTTAGGTTAGGATTACTGGTTTTTATATAAGCTTACGTTTCTGAATTCAGGGAAGGTTAGCCTTAGGTTAGGGTTATTTTTATGTAAGCTTGCGTTAACTATCTACCACTGTTACGGTAAAGCAACTTCTTTATTGCACTGTTATTACAATCGAAATAACCTCTTAATAAAATATAATTTGACAAAAACTATTACAAACTTAAAACTTTGGTGCATATTCTTTTTGCTGCTTTCAATTAGTGCACGGTGCAAACAGTCTTTGAATGCGTTAAGTTTTCTCAGCGGGAATAACACACGAAGAAAAACAAGAAGAAGAAAAAACACTACTAACAACTGTGCATCGCATTTCTGGTGGATTTTCATTTATGTTGGCAGTTCCCACTATACCTCTTCTTCAACGAAAATATGGCTACGTTTGTTTTGTTTCGTACGCGATTCACCTATATAAGTAAAACACCGTCGAAGGGTGGGTAGGTGGGCACAAGCTATTGAACAGGCCACATCTACTTCTAAACTCGCTCACAAGGTAAATTATTCGCTTTTCTTTGGCTAATTTAACCCAATTAGACGAGCCACAACTAGAGCACCTTTGCCCTCAATTTCAACTATGTAGTTCCTTTTGCCACAGGAAAGCTTTGCAAAGGGCCATCCTAAAGGTATAGTATTGTGATATTGGTACACAAGAAAAGTTTGATGCCTGTCCGGGAGCACAGACTATGGATCAGAGAGAACAACCAGCATGGGTGATCAGTCTGAAGCTTGGTATGAGAGTGAGGAAGGAGATGATATGAAAGGAAAGGTAATGATGGAGCAATTGGTGGAATGAATGTTGGGGGAAACTGGAGAACCCGGAGAAAACCTGCTAAAATGCCACTTTGTCCACAAATCCCACGTGCAGTTTCCCTGGGATTGAACCTGGGCCGTTTTGGTGAGGCGAGCAGCCAACTACTCGATCATGGTGCCGTTTGTAAGTCCTGGAAGGTATAAGCCCTAACAACGGGGAGGGTAAACAGAGAAAGAAAGAGTAAAAGCTTAAACAGATAATTGGAAAGTTAAAATGAACAAAAAATCATAATATTTAAAGCAAATAATAACAAATAAAAATATTTGGCTGGTGGTATATTTTATTACTTGGTATTTCAAAATGTATCTTATTGTATCTAACAGACCAAAATGGAGTTGTCCTCCATGGTATAGTGGTTAACATGCTAGCCTCTAGTTCCCGAGGTAGTGGGTTCAAAACTGGCAGAGGGTGGTGAATTTTTTGCACGTAAAAATCCTTAGCATGGCTTTCTTTGGAAGGGAAGTAAAGCTGGTGGTCCCATGTCGTAGATTTATGGCACACAAAAAAAAAAAATTCAAGCCTGATAAAGAGGCCTCTGGAATAAAATTACTGTCTTTCACTCCCAATATAGAAAGGGATGCTAAGGACCGCTGTAGTTAAAGAGCGTCCATAAATAAAACTCAGTTTAATTTTAGACCAATATAGTGTTTTGTTCTAAACAACTACATACCCACCAATAATGTTATATTTCCTTTCATAGATTTCCAAAAATTGTCATTTGATACACCACATTATACCATATAGTATGAATTGTACTTAAATTTTTTTTTTTGGAAACAGCTCATTTAGATTAAGAAACTTATGATACAAACTGAATTAACAATTACAGTACTCAATTAAAAATTGTAATAAATGTGTTTGTTGCTCCAAACCTGTGTAATGGCTGCTAGTACACATTTCTTGATGTATTCTGGTGGAAAATGCGTTTTAGATTGATTAAGACTGCACCAAGTTTTGAGATCATAGATTTCCTATTTGAATTTAGTTATAGTACTAGGTAAAAACTTTTGTAATGTTTTGGTGAAGTATGTAATGCTTAAAACCAGAGCGTTTTATGGTTTCTTCTGAACTGTAGAACATTTTTTTTTTCTTTCTTTCTTTGTTAATGTCAAGCAGTGCATTTAGCATTCTGAATGGCAGTATTTGCCAAGTTTTCTAGTGGTTTTTTTGGATATAAACAAGCAGTATCATCTATGAAGAGAACTAAACTATTAATAACAGTACTTCCATTACTGAAAAGTTTCTCTACCGATTTGTTTATTCCATACAAAGTTTAACTAGTCATTTGTATAACTAAATTATCTATAGTTGTCCCATTTTTATTGTACTGTTTCATGACTAATTATTCTGACTTTTCTGTGATTACTGTAGTGTAGTTGCTTTCATTGATATTCTCAGATTTAATGTCTAGGACTGTGCTTCTGTTTAATTTTACTAGGTATTTCATGTTCTCAGAAATTATGTTTGTGAATGCAGTGGTATTTATTGTTGTGTCACAACCTGCATATAAATACATATTCTTACTGTAATGCAAATAAATTTTTTTAATCCTGTACTGCTTCATCCACAGCACTTGAGTCAGTCTTGAGACCTTTTGGTAAAGGAAGAATGGAGCTATCGTGGCCTATTGCAGGTACCTGCATTTTGCCCAATATTGGAGGATTTGTTAGTTCATATTTGTTCAACCATGAAATAAAAACATGGTATGAGGTAAGTTTATATGGATTAATGTTGCCTCATGAAGTATGAAATATCTGTATACTTAAAGGAGTGGAGTGGTCTCAACTTTTATGCTTTAATTTTGAGGCCATTGAAAAGCTTGTTGCATTCTTAAATTGTGTACAAAGTTTAGTCTGTTCTAAAATGTAATCAAGTCATTTGATTATGTAACTCTGTATCTGGAAAAATGTTTTCCTAGTTTTTTATTTTTTGGTATTGCTGATAATCATTTTCGGACACTAAAAAGGAATGTCATATTGCTTTATTTCATATAGCATTTTCCAGGAAATGAAGAAAATGGAAGTCAAACAATACTATGTAATTCTCTGTGCTCAGTGATCAGCAGTAGTTCATTGGATGAATTAATGATTGTCCATTTCCAGCAGCATTTAAATGAAAGATGAATATGTTTTAGTTGCACAATACAAACGCTAGTGGTTATCCCATTTCATGTTTTCAAAGTCCTTTGTATTATTAGCAATAATTCCAAAACACTTAACTATGTTCCGTGTTAAACAAAATATCCATCCACCGCATTTGTTTTCTCCTGGGGGATCAATGCGACTGAAGTAAATATATCATCACCTTAACAAGGCAGTCTCTTGGCTTTAGCTAGATTTTAACCTTGGTTTGTTTGCCAGCTGGAATGGGGAGTTTTTATCTTAACTAGAATAATTTACTATATGCAGAGTATGGAAGTATGAATGTGAGAGTGAATGAAAGTGTGTTTAATAATCAATATTTTTAAAACCAATGTCAAGAACTACTGTTGTGCTATAAATAATCCCATTGGTTCTTCTTGAGACAAAGTCCCAATTTTCATAGAAGTTAAAGGGAATTATGCAAATGAAACAAGTCCAAGAATAAAACAAATTTATATACCCATAAGGAATTAGTTGATTGATGAAACCTGGCAGACAGAACAATATGGTTTTCTCCATCTTGCAGGCACTGAAGCCAATGGCTTATTGTGCAATATCTCTCCCAATTCTGCTAGTTCAGCCAACTTGTTCTCTTAATCAATATTCCCTAGCCTAGATCTTATTGGGTACTACTACTTTGGGATCTGAACGCTCTAAAAGCATAATATTAGATGAAAATTTGTATTATTTTCAAGATCAAACTCTGCTGCTTTTGAACCAGAATCGCATAAGAAAATATCAAGCATTTCTTTCTTCTTGACCAGTTTCGTGATGTTACTTTGAAGGTGTTATTATGAAAACTACGAGAAACATGCTTCGCAGAAAATGTTTCTCATATATATATATATATATACAGAATGAGCCAAAAGACTCCGAACTGCCTGCGCAGTGTTTTTCTTGTCTGCATTCTTGGCGCTCGTTGCTATCTGCCGCTATGCTAGAAAGGCACGCATGAAACCATACAACATTTTTAAAACTACTTTTAAAGGCTTTACTTATTTTTAACTTTACGAAAGGAGATGTTGAAACTGGCCACCGTCATCCATACATTTTTGCCACCTTTTTAGGAGACTATCCATCACGCCGTAGTTCATGCTGAGAAATTTCCTGGCAGATATTTTGTTTTAATTCTTCCAGAGTGTGTGGGTTTGTCTTGTACACTTTATGTTTTAGTTATCCCGGAGGGGTAATTTATGAACAATGTTGCCAGCTGCACGGTGTTTTTCCACTGGGCATGTGGAAATATAATAAGAACATGATAACGTACTGCTGCTATAAACAAAGTCATGCTGTGGTTTAGCTTTGCAGCGTGAAGTGCAGTATTGAATTGACGGGATGTGATGTAGCTTAGTTATTATGAGTTATTTATTATTTTGTCCATAATATCTTTGTATATTATGACTGAGCATATATTTTCTACTGCATCGCATGTATTAATTTTTAATTCGTATATGTTAACTCGGTAAGCTTGCCAAGTGAAAGTACGATTTGCAGATAGATTTCCAGGTGTAAAAGTTCCAGGCCGTTCAACAATCCATGAACTTTACAGTAAATTTCAAGCCACAGGAAGTGTTCTAAAAGCCGGCGTTTGGTTCTTACCGAAGAAACATTAGACGACATCGGTCATCGTTTGGAAAGTTCCCCCCAAAAATTTCATGATGGATAGTTTCTTAAAGAGGTGCCAAAAATGCATGGACAATGACGGTGGCTGGAAAATTCCCCCCAAAAATTCCATGATGGATAGTTTCCTAAAGAGGTGCCAAAAATGTATGGACAATGACAGTGGCCAGTTTCAGCATCTCCTTTCATAAATTGGTAAGTAAACCCTTTAAAAGTAGTTTTAAAAATGTTATGTGGTTTCATCCGCGCCTTTCTGTGATAGCGGCAGATGGCAACGAGTGCCGAGGATGCGGACAGGAAAAACACCGCACCGGTGATTTGGAGTCTTTTGGCTCACACTGTATATAATTGGTTGATTTTGCCATTTAGTGAATTGTGGTGCTAATACAGCAAATTGATAATGTTACTGTAATGTATGTATGTATGAACGAACGAACGAATGAATGAATGAATGAATGAATGTTGTTTCTAAATAAATTTTGGAACACAGCAATACGACATAAGATTAGAGCTTCATTGAGTCATGGAAATTACAACCTACATGAAGACACATCAATGGCCGCATATATATTTAATTATTCAAGCCAGGTTAGGAATCTCTCACCACCAATGCAGAAAACAGATTTCTTGGCACTAATAACATGCCAATTTCCTCTCAAGATATAGCAATACATTCTCATTGCTAAACCAAAAACAGTAATGGAGCTCAGAGAGTTAATCTCATCACTAGAAGCACAAGAGGAGTAGAAATCACATAATTACAGAACAGACAATTTAATCCATATAGTTAGAACCCTTTAAATTTTGGTGCACGAGAGGCAATAACATGAGGCATATGCGAAGCAACAATTATCACCATGAAAAGAATACACCCAGGCATGAAAATGCATATTACATGCAAACTCAAAGAACACCTACCAGGAATCAAAGATACCAAACAGTCCTTGACACTATCCAAGAAATGAACAATGGAACAATCATAATGACACAGAGCACAAGGTAGCCAAAGGGGTAGAAACACAAAGTTCGAAAACAGCAGAAACCAAGAACCTTTATACACAAGACAACAAAACGAAGCAACAGAAATTACAGTAGCCCCAATAACCCACGTAATTCACAAAATCTTGAAAACTTTTGAATGGGCAGGTTGGTAATGTAGGTGCAATTACTGTCCATCCACATAAGTCTGTAGAATACGCAGAAGATCAGACTACACCTACACATTTAATTTTAACAAATTAATCACCAAAGAGACTCAGCATAGTAGTGCTAACGAGACACCAAGAATAAAGCAAAAATTGCACACAGAAGAATTACTAATTACTGCAGACACCGGCTCCACAGCAAAAATTTGTAGCCAAAGACTATACGATGAGCTCTGCAACGAAAGTATAAAACTAATGACAATACCATGTGAAAATGTAATTTGCAGTCTTGCTATAGTTAAAGCTGCACAACCTATCAAGTTACAGGTACTGTTAACCGTAACCATAAAAAGTTCTACATTCGAAACCATGTCTTGTAATAAAGAATTTAGTAGTGGAACTCGTGCTAGGCTGTGATGTAATGCAGGAATATGGTGCTGAAATAGATTTTGCAAGAGAAGTGATTATTTTTAAGGGTAAAGAGAAATATATTGAAGCTCCATTCATCGAGAAAATAAAAAATAAAATTAATTATACTTTGGAGGAAGAAGAGATATTGGCCACAGAAGTTTTTGTAAAATACAGAGAGAGGCAAAAAACTACGAACCGGCTGCACATTGTTTTGCCTGCCTGCAACCTCGGCGCACATTGCCATCTGCCGCTATGATAGAAAGATGCGAATGAAACCATGCAATGTTTTTAAAACTACTTACCAACTTTATGAAAGGAAATGCTGAAACTGACCACCATATTATCTAAAAACAATTATATTTTTCTCTCCAATTTCATTTTTGGAATATTAGTTTGTACCTGTCCATACATTTTTGACACCTCTTTAGGAAACTGTCCATCACTCGCTGTAGTTTACGTTGAGAAATGCTGGCAATTTCCTGGTGGATATTTTGTTTTAATTCTTCCAGGGTGTGTGAGTTTCTCTTGTACACTTAGTTTTAAGTTACCTCAGATAGAAATCACAGGGGTTTAGGTCGGAGGACTGAGGGGGCCACAATTCTGTCCTCAAACACACTTTCAATTCTCATTGAAATATTGGCCGTATGAGCTGTTGCAGTGTCTTGTTGAAAAAATCTGATGTGTTACACTCACATGACTTTCTCTACTGTTGTACAAACTATTTTTACAAACGCTTATTCTCCGTCTACTTCATGTTAATCGAGATAAACATTTGCAGACTTTATCTTATTGCTATTTTCTTGTAGATGTAAGGGGAATATATATTTACAAGGGCAATATAGAAATACAGTAACCTTTAAGCACATGCATATCTCTTAATAGCTGGTTGCTATGTGCAGCACCATTCCCTTTGCCACAGATTAATACTCTTTGCATATCCAAGACAAAAAAATGAATAACGAATTCCCATTTGAGAAAAATTTAAGGGAATAACAAGCAATATCTCGAAAATGGTTCACTCCACAAAAAAGATGTCTATGACATAAATTGTGTATTTTAACACGATCTACATTTTTTGTGTAGTAAAATTTTGTATATCTCTTATGGTTTACCAGTTATGCAAAAGTCGTTCACAATGAAGAATACTTTTGGAGACATTCCCAGAAAATTCAAGATATACATTTTATTTGTCATGAAAATATCTTAAACATATGATATTTTAATCAAAATCGTTAGCCATTTTTGAGAAAATTAAAATTTTCGAAAAATCTTCCATGTTAAGGGTAATCTGGGATGGAGGGATTTTCTTGAAAACCTTTGTGTCGCATCTCTGGAAGATACTGAACCTAAATACCAAGTTTGGTGTTTATCCGACTTCGTTCCTGAGTTATGCTGTTCACAGACACACACACGCACGCACGCACGGACATGTTTCCAAAAATGCTTTTTTTGGATTCAGGGGGTCTCAAAACATGTATTTCCGGTGAAATCTCGGTATCGAATTTTTGGGTGGAATACAATACTTTCTCTACTTACTATACGTAGTAGAGAAAGTAAAAAGGCAAAATCACCCTCCCTGTGTGTTAATTCTCTAAAAAAAACGGGGGGGTTGTGTTCACGTATGTGTGGGCATCAACTGTTGACTCAAAAAATATTGGTCCTATAACTCTCTCCACTCGTGGTGCACCATACCCAATTTTTTCGTCATGAAGGGCTACTTCATAAACAATATTAGGTTTGTCAGAGCTCCAGTAAGAATTATTTTGTGTACACACATATCCATGAAGCTGGAACCAAGCCTCATCCATGAAAAATATTAAATATGGGTCTATTTCGCCATTGTGTACACTATTGAGACTCCACTCACAAAATGTGCACCTTATTACAGGTTCACCTGGTTGAAGAACATGTGCTGCAGTTATTTTATATGTTTCAACGTCAGCAATTTGAGAGCTCTTCGTGCAGAGCCATAAGAAATGTCTGCCTGTTGAGAAAGATGCCTAAGTGATCTTTGGGGGGAATTCTCCAAGTGATGACCGATGTCGTCTAATGTTTTTTTGGTAAGAACTGTCTGCTGTCTTAGATTTCAAAGCCTGAAGACTTCCTGTGGCCTGAAATTTATTTATAAAGTTTACGGATTGTTGTACGGCTGGAACTTTTACACTTGAAAATCTTTCTGCAAATCATACTTTCACTTGACGAGCTGACCGAGTTAACACAAATTGTAAATAAATACATGCTGTGCAGTAGAAAACATATACTGAACCATAATGTACCTTGTGACTAAATACAGGACAAAATAATAAATAACTCGTAATAACTGAACATCACATCACCGTCAACTCAATACTGCACTTAACACTGCGGAGCAAAACCATGTCAATAGTGTGGTCTTGTTTATAGCAGCAGTGCATTATCATGTTTCCACGCGCCCAGTGGAAAAACACTGCGCAGCCGGTTGGTAGTTTCTTGGCTCCCCCGTTATAATAAGTTTGGACAGGCATATGTAAGACAGATAGCAGACCAGACTAACGTGCATGGTAAAGATGCAAACACAGAAGACAATGATCCTGTCAAGCCCAAACCAGCTGTGTACCTCACAGCAGAGTATGTTGTGCAGTGGTATGCGGAACGCGAGCAAGAAATAGAGGCTTGCTGTAGGGATGTAGTGCTAGGAATTCTTAGTATGTATATATACTATGCCATAACTGACATAGTGCAGTTACAGCTACGTCAACCAAATACAAGAACTAATAAACTACCTGCGAAACAATGTAACAGGATATCGGTCAATTGGACTACAAAAAGGACAGCTGTTAAAACAAACACTAAACCTCAGTGCAGCAATTCCGGTAGATAATAGAACAAGAATTACTACAGAAGAAATGTACAAAAATGCAATGGAAGTAATGAAGAAGAAAGCAGCTAAGAGGAAAGAAAAACATGAGAAACAAAATAAGTAGAAATGGAACTTCTAAAAGCGAAATACAGTGGAATCTCGTTAGCACGTTCCTCATTAACATGTTTTCCAGTGTATTACGTTCAATTATAAAAGTCCCGGTACAAAATCACCAAATGTAATAAATAACGTTTGCTTAGTGCGTTTTCCCGGTCCCGCTTACTACGTTTGAAGTTTGACGTCCTCATTCACTGTTTTGGCCAATCCTTGATCGGTCCAGTGGGATAAGGCGCTTAACACGTTCAAAGTTTGACATCCTCATTGGCTACTTTGGTCAATCCTCGGTAACGGGGTGGATACCGGCAGCCAATCACATGCATGTATGTAAATATTTGCGTGACACGATTTGTGTGGGCGGGATAGAGAATGTTTTACCTTGGAGTGGTAAACGCCAACGATAGTTTCTGCTATTGAGTGTTGACCAAACATATGTAGATTGTATTTTAACTTTTCATTTGCAATGAAAAAAAGAAAGTGTAGTAAATAACCAATAGTGAAAAACTGAAAATCCTTTAAATAGATCACAATCCAAATATGAAACATGTGGATATAGTGCGGAAGTTAAACATTCCTCCGTCAACCTTAAATGCAATTGTTAGCAAACCTAAATTGATTAAAACTGCTTTTAAAGAAGGGAAAAATGCAAAAACAAAACTTTCCTCTTGGAAAATAGGATCAGAACGAAATTTGTTGCATGGAAACACTTACCGTATTCAAGTCGTATTGAATACGCCAAAGATACATTCACCTATTGTACTTGTAACATAATGCACACTCATAATTTTTTTTACTTTTTTAGCGAAAATTGTTATCACATGTGTAATAAAGCGCACAGCAAAGCCACTCCTGTCGCTTCCTAATTCGCAATCTATTTTCTCAAAAACATTTATAACCTCAAAAATCCAAGTTGACCAACATAAAAGCTTGAATTATTTATTCTCAGGCTTTGAGTATCTAAATCCATTTGAACACATATTGAATTCAACACGAATTGTACTCGAAATCGATTTCAATTACCCATGGAGACGTAGTAATTATTAGATTTTATTACATAACTATGTTCTTAAATTGCATATTTTGCATTTTCGTTAACACTTTTCCCGCCTATGATGTCCAAATCCTTAGGTCCCTGCAAAAACATGCTAACGAGATTCTACTGTATTACTAAGAAATAAACAATTATTCAATCAAGCTACCAAGTTAATGCATAAACTATGCATGAAATACAAAGTTACAAGAATTTTAAGTATGAATACGTACGAGTTATATGATGATGATGCAAAACGCTTCGTTGGAAACTATCACATCGATATGCTAAAGCCATACAAACAGGAAACCAACAAGAAGGGAAACTCCAAGACAGAATAATGAGAAGAATAATAAAGTAGAAGACAATGCACACTCATAAGTATGAGTTCTGTGTACTAGCAGTATACTAGAATCATAAACAAAATGTTAAGCCATTTTATTAGAAAGCTATGTAAAATATGTATGTAAAATATTTTAAAGAAGTGCCGTAATCATACAGAAGTATAGTTATTACCTCAAATAAATAAGAACAGTATTTAATATAGAGTCAACTGAAAAATTCAAGGCCATAGCCGGGATTTGAACATGGTTCTCCTGTTTGCCGTCCCACCGGCAAGTTGTCACAGTAGCTCAATAGTTAGAGCAACCACATGGGGAATGGGAGAACCATGTTCAAATCCTGGCTTTGGCATTGAATTTTTCAGTTGACTCTATATTAAAAACTTGCCAAGACCAGGCTATGGTCTGCAAAAAGCATAATTAATTGAATTAATTATATATATATATATATATATATATATATATATATAATATTAATGTAAGAACAGTATTACCTATCAAATGATATAATAATTGTGCTAGTACCTCTAATAATTAATAATAGCAGTAAGTACTTATAAAATATTTTGTGTGCATGCAAAATACTCTGGCAATGCTAATACATTTATCAGTTTACATCAGTGTTTCAATATATTTAATTATTGGCACTTTGAATAATGTGTGTTAAATTATTTACATTATCCTAAGTTGTTATACCACACCCTGCCAAGAGCAAAATGCCTAAATGCCTACCACAAAATTATAGCTAGCCAAGGCCAAACAAACATAACACACAAATCATAGTAACATTTAAGTACACACACATCAAAGACACACATCTGGAAACAATATAGGCAATCTAAATCTGTATCCACCAGGGGTAATTTGCACGTCATCTACCAGAGGCCACTGTATCATTAACATCCCTAAGGCTTTTTTATAACAATAGGTATCCTCTTCGAAACAGTTACAACATTATTTGAATTGATACAAATTGTGTTAAAACCAAATCCCTATACATGATGACCCTCTCCTCACTGCATCTTACATTCTCTTATAAAGGAAGCTATTTAGGTTCTTATACCTTTATTCCATTTATGAGGGCAAATCAGAAAATCTTTGCCCATTTTTTTTTTAGCCAAATTATGGCTGTAGATGCAAAGTCAACACATCCGTTCCCATCAGTGGACCTCTCTTGGCCCGGCCCAGCCTTATCTGCTGCACGGCAAGTGTCAGTGATTAAAGATAATGGTTATGCTTCACACGTCTATGACGTACGAGCAACGAATTGTGATTCTTTTTCTTTGGAGTAAGGGATGAACACCCATCAATATCCACAGGAAAATGCAGCCCACATTTGGGGAAAACTATCTCACTTTGAGAAGTATGAAGTAGTGGTGGTGTGAGTTTGCAAAAGTCCGTGAAGTCTTGCATGACAAATATAACACACACAAATCATAATAACATTTAAGTACACACACATCAAAGACACACATTTGGAAACAATATAGGCAATCTACATCTGTATCCACCAGGGGTAATTTGCATGTCATCTACCAGAGGCCACTGTATCAGTAACATCCCTAAGGCTTTTTTATAACAATAGGTATCCTCTTCGAGCATTTGGGAGGCCGCGTTCGTCACTGACCGATGACACTTCCTGCGTGGATGCAATGGTGAAATTGATTGGCGCATGCACCTCAAGGTGATTTCCCAGGAGCTTGGCATTTCGAATGGAAGTGTTTACGGCATTGTTCAGGGTCCTTAGGGTACCTGAAGGTTTCATGTAGGTGGGTGCCTAAGCAGTTGGATGACATGATGAAAGCAAGCGAATAATTGCTTCACTGAATCATCTGCAATGGTACGCTGAGGAGGGTGAATCATTCCTGGACCGCATTCTTACTGGTGATGAAACGTGGATACTGCATTTCATGCTGAAACCAAAGCAGCGAAGCATGGTGTGGAAACATCTGGGTTCACCTGTAACAAAAAATTTCCATTCAATGCCATCTGTTGAAAAGTGATATTAACAGCTCTCTGGGATTGCCGTGGACTGCTCCTTCTGGAGCTCATGCCACAAGGTGCAAACCATAAATGCTAACAGTTATTGTTCCACACTGTCACGTCTGTGGGCAATCTGGCAAAAGTGTCGAGGGATTCTCGATGTGAGAACATGATTCTCCTCCACGACAATAGGCTGCATGAGACAATCAGAACCACCGACAAGCTCTTGCATTTCACTGGGAGAATCTGGACCACCCACCATGTAGTCCAGACAGGGGCATCTCAAATTAGTGCTGTGATGGGACAAATGTGTGAACCAGTGTGGGGACTATGTGGATATTTGTAATTACCTGTATGTACCTTATTTTGGCTAATAAAAATAGGGACAAAGACTTTCTGATTTGGCCTCATACCTCAGCACAGGGCTGTTTTCCTGCTTTTACAATGCCTTTTCTTGTTGTATATTCCTTCCCACTCTGCTTTAGATGTTTCCTTTTTGTATCTTTCCACTTATTTACATTTATTTTATGTGTATGGCCTTTATTTAACATCTTAAAGATGTCTGGTGATGATTCAACACAAGTACTGTCAGGCATTGTGAATGATGTTACATCCTTTCTCCACATAGCATAATTTCTAGGTGACTCTGTTCCCCTAGTTCAGTAATATGTCATAGATGTTACTACAGTACAAATTAGTGTTCCATCCTATTTCCACCATCATCTCACTTTCTACAAATGTGTTGCTTACATCATTATTCCAGGGAGATCTTCAATTGCCTGAGGCATTTCACTGTTCATTTGGTAGCATGTACCATGTTTGTATGTAAATTTGAATAGCTGTTAATTCTAAAAATCAGATGTGTTGCATTCACATGACACTTTCTACCCTTTTATTAATGGATATAAAACTATTCTTACAAAAGCTTATTTTTCCATTTACTTCATTTTAATTGAGAGAAACTTTGCAAAAGTAGCTACATTACACATTTTGTTATAAATGCAAAGGGAATAGCGATAGTCAAATGTTTTAAGAACTGGGCGCTATATACTGGCCTTAAAATTCCATACTCTTTCATGCAACTGCAAGAAACAACTGATTGTCTACAGGACTTTAAAAGAATGACAAGGAATTCAACAATTCAAACCACTAATAATGGATATCTTGGGAACGACCAATGCCACATAAAAGGTTATTTGAAATAAGTTGTCTGTTTTAAAGAGATCTACATTTTTTGTGTAGAGCGTTTTTGTCTCGTTTAACGTTTCCAGTATACAAGATTATACAAAATTCCTTCCAAATGAAGAGGTCCTCACTGGCTATTTTCAGAAAATTCAAGATATGCATTTTGTCATGTATCATTAATACATAGTATTTTAATCAAAGCTGTAAGACATTTTTGGGAAAATAAAAAATTTTGAAAAATGTTCCATGTAAAGGGTAGTGGGAGGTGGGGGAATTTTCTTGAAAATCTTCATGTTGCATCTTTAGAAGATACTGAACTTAAATATGAATTTGGTATTTATCCAACTTTTTGTTTTTGAGTCATGCTATACTCTCTTGTCTCTCACACTCACCCACCCACTCTACTAAATAGGTTTTTTTTTTTTTTATTCAGGAGGCCTCAAAGCATGTATTTCTGGTGACATCTCGATATTAAAATTTCAGGTGGAATGCCATACTTCTCTAACTTCTGTGTATGTGGCAGAGGAAGTAAAAATAGAGTATACTGTAGTTTGGTTTACTTTTTACTTTCACCACTATTTACCTATTATAAGTAGGGGAAGCATTGTATTCCATGCAAAATTCAATATTGAGATTTCACTGAAAATACATGTTTTGAGGACCATGAGTTCAAAGGAAAAAAGCATTTTTAGAATAAGTTTGAGCACTTATGTGTGAGGTATAATGGTTGGATAAAACTCCTGTGTTTAAGATATTTGCATGCTAAATAAAATTTATCTTAAAATGTTTTAAGGATAGTTTGGGAGGTCCTTTTGATTGTGAATTTTGTATTGCTCGTAAACTGCCGAGAGAGCCAATGAACTAAGAACCAGCTGTGCAATGTTTTTTCTGGGCGTGTGGACACATGATTCTGCGCTGCTGCTGCTGAGCAATCAAGGTCATGCTACTGATGCAGCTTTGCTTTGCTCTGACTCTGCAGTATTGAGTTGACAGCGATGTGGTGTAGTTCAGTTATTACGAGTTATTTATTATTTTGTCCTGTTTTTAGTAACAAAGTATATTATGGCTCAGTGTGTTTCCTACTGCACAGCGTGTATTTATTTATGATTCATGTGTGTTAACTTAGTCAGCTCATCAAGTGAAAATATGATTTGCAGAAAGATTTCCAGGTGTAAATGTTCCAGGCTGTACAACAATCTGTTAGACTATATAATAAATTTCAAGCCAGAGTACGTGTTCAGTCTAAGAAACCTAAAAGATAATGTAGGGTTGTTACTGAAAAAAACATTAGATGACATCGGTCATCGTTTGGAGATTTCTCCCCAAAAATCGCTTAGGCATATTTCACAACAGGCAGGCATTTCTTATGGCCCTGTGCGAAGAGCTACTAAATTATTGAAGTTTAAATCATATAAAATAACTTTGGAACATGCTCTTCAACCAGATGATCCTGTAGTTAGGTGCACATTTTGTGAGTGGAGTCTCAATAATGTATGCATTGGCAATATAGACCCATATTTAATACTCTTCTCGGACGAGGCTTGTTTCCACTTAATGGATTTGTGTGTACACAAAATAATCGTTATCAGAGCTCTGACAAACCTAATATTGTTCATGAAGTGCCCCTCCATGATGAATAAATTGGTGTATGGTGCGTCATGACGGAGAAAACTTATAGGACCAATTTTTTTTTGAGTCAACAGTTGATGTCCCTACATACGTGAATACAATTTTTCCCGCTTTCTTATTAGAGAATTTACAGACATGGAGCTTGATTTTGCCTTTTTTCAACAAGACTCTGCCACAGCTCATATGGCCAATATTTTGATGAGAACAATTGAAAGTGTGTTTGAGTCAGAATTATTAGTAGAGATTTGTGGCCACCTCGATCCCCTGACCTAACCCCCTGCAATTTCTATCTCTGGGGTAAATTAAAGCATAAAAGTGTACAAGACAAATGCACACACCCTGAAAAAATAAAAGCAAAATATCTTCAAAAATTCCCAGCATTTCTCAATGTGAACTATGGCGAGTGATGAATAGTTTCCTAAAGAGCTGTCAAAAATGTATGGACAACGATGTTGGCCAGTTTCAGCACCTCCTATCATAAAGTTGGTAAGTAAAGCTTTTAAAACTGGTTTTAAAAGCCTTGTATGGTTGCATCCACACCATACTATGATAGCCACAGATGGCAGTGAGTGCCGATAACATGAACAGGAAAAACACTGCATAGCCAGTTCTTAGTTCATTGGCTCTCCCATTATGAGACATGCAAAAACATATTACACCAAAATGTAGCCCTCATTAAAATACACAATTTATTAATTAATTTTGAAGGTTTAGAAGCTAGTAATAGTGCTGTGTCATAATTTAAAATAAAGAGAGTTGAAGGTTGTTACACTACATCACTAAAATGTTCTTACTTGAACGCGTTTCGGGAGACGGTTTGCTCCCATTGTCAGCATGTCCTCAATTGATTTTGCCGGTCATTGTCTGGGGAATGTGTATGGCTAGTGGTGTTCTCTGGTGCTGGGCTGATGAACCTCCAAAGGCTGCTGGGTGGCGGCGGTGGTTCGAAATTCATTAGGTGATATGTATTTTTTCCCAGATGTCCAATTCATTGCTGTGTTGATCGGTTTTAAGAGTTTTATGTTTGGAGTGATTTCATGGTTTGAAGACCAGAAATGATGTGCTACTGCTGATTTATCTTGCTGTTTTTGATAAATGCATCTCATATGCTCTTTAAGTCTTATTTCAAGATTTCTTTTGGTTCTTCCTATGTATACCAGGTTAGTCATTACAAACAATTTGATATATACCAGCTGATTTATCGTTGTGGATAGGATCTTTTGTTCTGTTGCATAGTAGTTTCTGTATATTGTGGTTATTCTGTGGAGACAGGGTGATGTTGTATTTTTTGAAAATCCTTTGAAATTTATGATGTGTCCAAGGGTGATAAGTGAATTTCCTATATGCTTGTGGTTTTTGTTGTCTGAGTAAAGTAGTCATTTGTTGGATGTATTTCTGTCTTTCAAACTTTTTTATCTTCTTAACTATTATTTTTTTCTGGTATCCATTCATAGTGGCTATGTGGATAATGTGTTGGTATTTTTTCTGGTATTCCTCTTTCTCCAATGGTATACGTACTAACCTGTTTGTAATACTGTTTAAAATTACATGTTTGTGGCTTGTAGGATTGTAGCTATTGTTTTTAATATAATTTTCTGTGTGAGTTGGATTTCTGTAAATGCCAAACGTTAGTTTGTTGTGTGCATTATTTCTGATGATCCTGATGTCTAGGTAAGGTAATTGGCCATTTTCTATTGTGAATTTAATAGATCTTTTTTGTAATTTCAATAATTTCAAAGCATCTTTTGAAAGTTTTTTTGGAACAATAGCAAAAATATCATCTACGTTCCTATACCAGGTTTTGAATAGATATGGGAAGGAAGATATGGCATTCAAAATGGCTCATATACAGTTCTGCTAAAAATGGTGAAAGGGGGTTTCCCATAGTTAGGCCTGTAGTTTGTTTAAAGATTTTGTTATGGAATGAAAAGAAATTCTGGTCCAAGCATAATTTTGTTAGTTTTAAGTAATCTTCTGTTTGTGCTCTAGGTGTGCCATTGTTTAATATCCAAACATGCAATTTTAAATAGTATTACAAACAGGTTAGTACATATACTAAGAGAAAGAGGAATACCAGAAAAAATACCAACACATTATCCACATAGCCACTATGAATGGATACCAGAAAAAAACAATACATAAAAAGATAAAAAAGTTTGAAAGACAGAAATACATCCAACAAATGACTACTTTACTCAGACAACAAAAACCACAAGCATATAGGAAATTCACTTATCACCCTTGGACACATCATAAATTTCAAAGGATTTTCAAGAAATACAACATCACCCTGTCTCCACAGAATAACCACAATATACAGAAACTACTATGCAACAGAACAAAAGATCCTATCCCCAACGATAAATCAGCTGGTATATATAAAATTGTTTGTAATGACTATAATCTGGTATACATAGAAAGAACCAAAAGAAATCTTGAAATAAGACTTAAAGAGCATATGGGATGCATTTACCAAAAGCAGCCAGATGAATCAGGAGTAGCACATCATTTCTGGTCTTCAAACCATGAAATCACTCCAAACATAAAACTCTTAAAACCAATCAACAGCAGCAATGAATTGGACATCTGGGAAAAAATACATATCGTCAAACACAGGAATCACCTAATGAATTTCGAACTGCTGCCACCCAGCAGCCTTTGGAGGTTCATCTGGGAGAACACCACTAGCCATACACATTCCCCAGACAATAACCATAAAAATCAGTTGAAAACCTGCTGACGATGGGAACAAACCGTCTCTCAAAATGCGTTCAAGTAAGAACATTTTAGTGATGTAGTGTAACAACCTTCAACTCTCTCTATTTTAAAATACACAATTTATAATTCTTTTTTTATATATACTTTAAACCCATTTTTGAGATATTCTCTACAACAAACTATATGTAGAGGAAATATTACATATCACTCAAAAATTTCATATTGAGATTTTACTGAAAATAAAAGTTTTGATGCTCCTTAACCCCCCCCCCCTCCCAGAAAAAAAGCATGAATATGTCTCCCTGAACAGCATAACTCTAAAACTTGTTTTGAAAGCTCAGCATATTCCAAGGATGCAACATGAAGGTTTTCAAGAAAACCTCTTCTGCCCCCCAAACTACCTTTTGCATGGAACCTTTTTTGTAATTTTTTTTATTTTCTAAAAAATCTCGCTATAAATTTGGATTAAAATAAGATGTTTTAGGATATTTGAAATATAAATAAAATGTATATAATGAATTTTCTGCAAATAGCTTGTGAAATCCTCTTCATTTTGAATGACTTTTGTATAATTGGTAAACTGTAAGAGATAGACAAATCTTATTACACAAGAAGTGTATATCTCGATAAATGACACAATTTATGTCAAAAGTTTTCTTAACCTTTAACCATGTCATATTCTTTGTTATTGGTTTGAATTTTTGAATACTTCATACTTTTTTCAAGTGTTAATTCTCAATTCATGTTTTAATGATCATGCAATGAGCATGGAAATTCACAGTAATCACATAGCAATCTACTTTTTAAAATTCTGACTATCGCTTAGCCTACTGTATCCTTCTTATCCTATAATTAAAGCATAATTAAATTTTATGTCGATTAACAAGAAGTAGACAGAAGAATAATCTTTTGTAAGAATAGTTTATAGAAGAGTGAGTAAGAAAGTAATGTGATGCAACACATCAGATATTTTTCCAACAAAGCTCATTTTGCTATATATTTCCATTTTGTTGATCCTTTTACCTTCTCTACCCCCTACCTATTGTACAGGAAGTAAGTTATGCATTCAGTCTAAAAATGTTAATACTCTAACTGCACAGGTAGCTATGCTTTGAGGCTCCGTGATTCTGACAAAAGCATGTTTAGAAAAAACCACAATTTGCAAGTTGACTTCATTATCAAAAGGATAAATGTCATATTTCATATTTAAATATTACATCTTTCAGATATGCAAAGCAAATATTTTGCATGGAATTTCTCACTTCCTGGATAACCATTTATAAAAGAAAGAAAAATATTTTTCTCAAAAATGGCCTGTAGGATTTTGATTAAAGTATTGTAATTTTAGATGCTGTATTGCAACTTGAATTTTCTATTAAATTGTTTGATATAATTTCAGAAATGTTGGCTCCTCTTTGTTTACATTGCTCTATATTTTAAGCAGTGCCTTTGAAAAGTAAAGCACCTTTTATCTTGAGTCCTTAGCCAATATATTATATTTACTTGCTTTTCAAGCAGTTGACTCATCTCAGCCTTTCACACACAAGAAAATGCATATTAGCGTAGTACATATTATGTAATCAAAACCATTTGTTCCAAATATTTATCATGATTTAAAGGAAGTCTATAGAAAAATAAGCTTTTGCTTGAATAGCTTCCAGGATAGCTGTGGAATAATTGAGTGGAGAAAGTCATGTGACAAATTTTTTTACTTTGTCCAGTGCTTACAGAAGGCGAAGAAAGTATTGAACATTGTTTCAGGATAAAAAAAAGAAGAAGAGAGGAGGTGTTTGACATATTAGCTTGACAAAATGTATAACTTGAATTTTCCATAAAGAGCCTTCATTCTCATTGAGTTTTGTGTTTGGGTAACCAGTAAGATATAGACCATATCATGTTAAAATATACAGTATATGTCAAAAAATCTTTATACCATTATCATTCCTGAAATACTTGCTGTATTTCAGATGTTGCCTCAATTTAAGCCATACACTGAAATGTTAACTGCTCATTCTTTTGTTTATCATAAGTTCATGCAAAGATTATATAAAATTGTGACCAGCATAAATCAACTTGCCTTTTACTTTCTCTACTACATATAGTAAATAGGGGAAGTATTGTATTCTATCCAAACATTCGATGTTGAGATTTCACTGGAAATATTTATTTTGAGGACTCCTGAACACAAAAAAATCATTTTTAGAAAAAGGTATGTGTATGTAGGTGGGAAGGTGTGAGAGTGAGAATGAACAGCACAACTCAAAAACGAAAAGTCTGATAAATACGAAACTAAATTTAACTTCCAAAGATGTAACACAAGGATTTTCAAGAAAATCCCCCACCCCAACTACCCTTTACATGGGCATTTTTTGAAATTTTTAATTTTCCAAAAAATGGCTGTAATGATTTTGATTAAAATACCATATATTAAAGATATTTACATGACAAGTAAAATGTTTATATTGAATTTTTTGGGAATAGCCTATGAAGTGCTCTTCATTCAGAAGGAATTTTGCATCTTGAGTAACTGATAAATGTTAAGTGATAGACGAAAACGTAGAAGAAATGTAGATCTCTTTAAAACAAACAATTTGTTTCAAGGAACTTTTTGCGGCATAAGCCATTTCTGAGATATCTGTTAATGGTACTAATTGTTCATTACTTGGTCATTTTTTTAAAGTCCTATCAACATTCAGCTTTTTCTTGTGATTGCATGGAAACAGTATGGAATTTTAAGGCCAGCATATAGCATCCAGTTCTTAAACATTTTACTATTGTGGTTCTCTTTATATCTACAATGAAATGTGTAATATACCTATTTCTGCAAAGGTTTATTTGTTTTAAAATGAACTAGGTAGAAAAATAAGCTCTAGTAAGAATAGTTTGTATACCCACTAATAAATTATAGAAGGTAAGACAGTCATGTTAAGTATCACACCAGATTTTTTTTAAGTTGACCATTTTTACTTTCTCTACTACGTATAGTAAATAGGGGAAGTATTGTATTCCACCCAAAAATTCGATACCGAGATTTCACCGGAAATGCATGTTTTGAGACCCCCTGAATCCAAAAAAAGTATTTTTGGAAACATGTCCGTGTGTGTGTCTGTGTGTCTGTCTGTCTATCTATCTGTGTGTCCGTCTGTGAACAGCATAACTGAGAAACGAACAGTCGGATAAACACCAAACTTGGTATTTAGGTTCAGTATCTTCCAGAGATGCGACACGAAGGTTTTCAAGAAAATCCCCCCACCCCAGATTACCCTTTACATGGAACATTTTTCGAAAATTTGAATTTTCTCAAAAATGGCTCAACGATTTTGATTAAAATATCATATGTTTAAGATATTTTCATGACAAATAAAATGTATATCTTGAATTTTCTGGGAATGTCTCCAAAAGTATTCTTCATTATGAACGACTTTTGCATAACTGGTAAACCATTAGAGATAGACAAAATTTTACTACACAAAAGATGTAGATCACATTAAAATACACAATTTATGTCATATACATTTTTTTTTGTTGAGTGAACCATTTCTGAGATATCGCTTGTTATTCCCTTAAATTTTTCAGTACTTATTTTCTCAAATGGGATGGGAATTCGTTATTCATTTTTTTGTCTTGGATATGCAAAGAGTATTAATCTGTGGCAAAGGGAATGGTGCTGCACCTAGCAACCAGCTATTAAGAGATATGTATGTGCTTAAAGGCTACTGTATTTCCATATTGCCCTTGTAAATATATATTCCCCTTACATCTACAAGAAAATTAGCAATAAGATAGAGTGTGCAAATGTTTATCTCGATTAACATGAAGTAGATGGAGAATAAGCGTTTGTAAGAATAGTTTGTAGCGGTGCTGTGGCCGAGTGGTTAGACCGCTCGCCTCCCACCGAGGCGGACCGGGTTCAATCCCAGGGACCTGCATGTGGGATTTATGGTGGACGAAGCGGCGTCTGGGTGGATTTTCTTCGGGATCTCCGGTTTCCCCCGCCATTCATTCCACCAACTGCTCCATCATCACCTTTCCTTTCATCCATTTCACCAACATTTCGTTTCATCTACTTCCTTCATCCCATACCAGACATCGGGCTGATCACCCATCCTGGATGTTCTGTCTGATCCATGAGTGTCTGCTCCTCGACGGGCCTCTGAACACAGGCACCCGTCTGTAAGTCCTGGGGGGTGTAAGTCCTACATGAGAGGAGGGTAAACAGATAATGAATGAAGAATAGTTTGTACAAGAGTAGAGAAAGTCATGCGAGTGTAACACATGAGATTTTTTCAGTCCTTTTCTGAACCTTGATTGTGTTTTGTTATATTGCTAAATTGAACCCATTTCTAATATTTGTAATTAGCAGGAGGTAGTCAAAATAAGCTTTTGTGTGATTAATTTGTGAAACAGCTATGAAAATAAAATGAGTAGCGAAATGCTGACTGTTAGTGATAGTTTTTAAACTTATTTAGAATATTTGTTGCAGACTTTGAAAAGGCCTTCATGGCGTCCACCAAATGCTGCTTTTGCTCCAATTTGGACTACATTATATTCTGGTATGGGATATGCGTCATACCTTGTTTGGAAGGATGGTGGAGGCTTTGATGGTATGTTTTGTGTTTTCAGTTTTATATATAGGTATCTCTTTCTCATTATTAAGCTTGATGTGAATTTCTGACGGTATGCATAAGGAAGCAGAGAACATAGCATGTAAACAAGAAAGCTAGAAAAAGGTGGCTTTTTTTGCCATAGTTTGTTGGAATTTTGCACAAATTGAGTCCAATGTTGCTTCAGCTGCATAATTGCTCTAAATCACACAGGTGTTTGTATTCCTCCATACAGATGTTTCTGTGATGTTACAAACTTTCAGGGATGGAGGTCAAAGGCATAAATTTGGGCTTAGAAAGTCCATTAAAATCACAAACACCATTTGTGCAATTAGAGCATGGAAAAAGAATAAGCTACTAATGTAGTATAACTACACCTTGTATTTTCTGAGCTTACTATGTATGCAAGCACAAGAAGACGTGTTTCTGAGTGTTCCCTTCTCTTTTATTGGCAATAAGCAGTTTGTGCTGTGTGCCTTCCCTAACACAAGATGAATGGTATTACACAGCCATAGATGAAATGTAACATAGTATTATGTATTATAGTATTATACAACTACTTATATTTACAAAACCTTACATGGGCTTTATAAAACAAAATGTTGATATCTGGCAATTCTTTAAGTGATCTGTAAGCAGTTGCTGACATTGAGCATCTCTGGATCTTAATTTTTCTCCGTGAAACTTAATTCTGGCTATTCATTTTTAAGGAAAAACTCTGCATATTCACATATAGTAATTTTAGCAAAAATGTTGCACATACTGAAAAGGTTTGTTTACAGCTAAACATTATAATTATATATGCAGTAACTTCAATGTTTGAGCTCAGAGGCAAACGAATTCTGTCGTCGTTAGGGACAGGATTTTAATGCAAGTGCATATTTTCTTTCAGCTGTCTGAAAGTATGCTCACTGTGTATGTGAGTTAATTACTAAATTTCCAACATTTAAACAATATTTTATGTTGCATACAATACATATTTTGCCTGCTTTGTTAGGAATCATTGCGGCAGGATTTAAAAACCTGTTTAGTGAGTTCTTATTAATTTAGTTGAGCGATGAGTATTCTATATTCACCCTCAGGATGATGTTACTGGTAAGATTCCTTGATATAAATAATAATTCTTTCTCAATTCAAATTGCATTTATTCATTAAATTTCTTTTATATTCCAAAATTAGTTTTTAATTATCTCAATTCATGCTGACTTATTAATTGTCTTTATATCCAGGAATTCAATGCTATTTTATACTATTTTAATGCATGGCTGCAGATACTAATCTGCACAGGCAAGATATCGGTAGGGACACCGACTTTTTGCGAGTAGTTAATTCGCGAAATTGGCCAAAAATTAACAATAAGGAAAACCTTTAATCAATTATTTTTAAATTCCACATATATATCCATTCTGAGTCGCGAAATAACGCGACATTAGTTCTATATCGCCACAATGCGAAATAACACCATTATGAAAAAAAATGTGCAAAATAACCCGAAATTTTTCTTTCTCTCTCTCTCCTTTTTTTTGGCGTTTGTCTCTCCTTTTCACATAAACAATCAGATATTTGGCTTAT
The DNA here is from genome assembly GCA_030765065.1 of Deroplatys truncata. NCBI lineage: Eukaryota > Metazoa > Arthropoda > Insecta > Mantodea > Mantidae > Deroplatys > Deroplatys truncata. The sequence continues at coordinate 217,662,347 of CM060978.1, forward strand.
CAATCATTTACGGATACGTGTATTGTCATTCGCTACGGCCATGCTGCTGTATGTGCTGTATGGCACAGAACACCAAACTGCACTGTGATTTAACCAGACCTTCGGCAAACATCGGTACTGCTTCGACTACCTCGTCCCCTTCACTCTTCACCTATCGCATTCACAACAAAAGGAATGCCATGTTTATCGGAACTCGGCAACACCGCATCAGTGTGGATTTCTCATTTCACTCAAATTATTCTTTGGATTTAAATGACAATACTACCTGCAATTCTTCTCTAATGCCGTATTTTAACGATTCGTGCTTGCATCGCCCCATTTCATGCCGGCTGGAAAAGACTGTCGCAAAAGTATCGTTAAATAATGCATGAATTTCTAAGTCTGGTTCAAGTCAATTCTGACAGACAGCCTCTTCTACTGTCTTCGTTTCCTGTACCCGTCGCACGAAAATTGTTGCTGTCTCGCGACGTCGTAATGTGAACGCATGTCTAGGTATATTTTGTGTCCGCTATACTGAAAGATTCGTTTGGAGTCAAGTTATATTCTTTAAATTACATTACAATTTAGTGCAAGAAATCTGTTTACCTTCTGCTCTGAAAAAGAAAAGGAATTATGCCGATGGAGCCACGTTTCAAATTAATTCAGCTGACGGTGGAGTTGGCAACGTGCCGTTCGCGCGCCATACAGACAGCATGTGCAAGACGTTGCCAGGTCAGTTTAGTTTTGAGGCACGCGGGAATTCAAACGGATTCCACAGTAGTATTTCAATGCGGTCTCAAAATATAATAAACTGCCAGGCATCTTTCCTTCTTGAACACTGCAAAGACACCATTTGTCTTATTGAAGTGCTTAAGGGATCTAAATATCCATTTGTTCATAAACTATATAGCAAACTTAGATATATCAAATGGCTTCCCAATAGTAGCTGAGGGCTCGTTTGGAGAGAAAACTTCAAGTCTTCTTCAGAGACTGCCAACCTCAAGAAGTCTTATGTTATCAGTCAGTTCAAGCAATTGAGCATAAAGTCAGTTACCAAGCTGAATTCCTTAATGTCAGCTGATCCAGCTGATGATGATATTCATTCTGCAGGTAAATTGTTTGATGTACGAAAAATAGTATCAAATGAGGCATTCACTGATATAACTATAGAAAAAGCAAGAAGAATGTTACCTTTTCTGCGAGACTTGCCAGAGAAGACATTTGAGGAGGGATATGCTGCTCTGAAGAACATAGTGTGTGAGAAATTAGATGATGCTGCTGAAGTGAACACACTGGATTTACTTTCTGGACTTCAATGTGACCACTTGTGTTTCAGTGAGAAGTGTATGAAACTATTGTGGGTACCCATGTCCAATGTGGACAGTGAAAGACTTTTCTGTGCATATGGGAACATCATGACAAACTTAAGAACAAATCTTAAGCCAGAGAACACCGAACTTATGGTGGCTTTGTCTCTAACAAAGTAAATCAGTCGAAATGTATACTATGTAAATATTTTCATGCTTCTCTTTTTTAAGTTACATGTAAGGTGCCCTTTGTTCCACAGTAAAATAGTTTAAACTGTGTTTTTGTTTTTTCCCCTTTTTTTTGCACGAGATAACACCATTAAGCAGTTTTATTTACCGCCCAAAACACCGCTCACTATAATACTTTTACACTAATATTACATTATTTTATTTACCGACAATCTGGGGTCCCTAGATATCGGTGAAGAATTGATCCGCATGTCTTAAAGGGGAACTAAACACAAAAATGAATATTTGATTCATCACATTATTTTATTTGTCATCAGGAATAAATAGCAATGCACGCAGTTTCATTGTCCCAAGGTGAATGGTTATCACGTTATGGCCTGTCGTCGAGTTGACGCGTGACATCGGGAGAGCTACATTGCACCCAGACAAGATGTATGCAGCATAGGTGTTTTAAATAACTAACAAGTTTACGTGTTAATTTCACTAGCAGTTCATAACTTCTCTCTAACAAAGAGTAGAACTAAAACCAGCCAATCACTTTTCATAATCCAGTTAATACCTACTAGGTAATAAATGGTAGTCCAACATCTGCTCTGAAAATGAGTGAATGTGGTATCAGACCTTATCAGTTTAAACAAAAAAGAGCGATTTTGAAGATTTATACCATTCTGAGCCAATTCCGAGACAGTGTGAACACTGAAAACCATGCTGGTTCCATCCATTTGTGTAAGAGTAAGGAATGTATATCGATGGATGATGACAAGGAAAGTGTGTGTTGCTTGGACTATGAAAACACAAAATTGGTGAAGGGTGATCTTGTCTGTGTCACAAAGCATCCTAATTTTCACAAATTAGTATAGATTGTGATGCTTTAAATATTGTGAGGCATAATTTAGCATTAAAAACAAAGTTGAGCTAAAAAGAAATAGCTCACCACCAACAATCCTGTTAATAAGACCTGGCGATATTCCTGCTACAAACAGTTTACTGGATTAATTCATGGACTGCTATTGGACACAGAAGAAGAGTTGTCATACATCATATTGTGCTTAGTATTAGAAATGCTTTTCCAGAACCCAGCAAAGTATATGTAGTCTTCACTAATAAACACACAAATTAAAAATATTAAGTTTTAAACTCAAACATTATTTATTATTATTTAAAATTTTATAACATATCTGTGACAAAACTTATGTTGACTGAAAATGTGAGAACTGCTTCAATCGTAGTAACTCTAATGGAGGTCGAAGTGTGGGAGCTATATTCTTCAGTAGTGATAAATCAATTCCTGCATCCGGTAATGGATCCACACATTGTGCATGCAGAGATTCTTTTATTTCATGTACTATCATCAGTTTCCATTTTTCGTAGATTCCTCAAATCTATTTTTCATGATCCAAGACCTAGATGCTTTGAAGTACTGGGCTTTGACACTAGTATATGTATATTTTTTTAATTTTGTTTACATTGAAATTGTGATCTAGCACTGTTATCATCATGGTTCTAAGTTGAAGGCTATTGTATGAAAAATGTGTTCTTTTCGGAGCATATCTGAGACGAAGACTGTGATAACTTTCTAAGCTGCCAGTATGTATATAATGTTAAATATGAGCCAAATCTTTTAAGGAGGTGCTATCCAAAATAACTTTCTTCAGAGCATGATAGGCATTTGTTTCACCTTTAATCCATAAATTATTTCTTTAGTCTTCCAACAACTCATCATGTTCACAAGATTTCCATTCACTGTTTTCTAGCCATTCATATTCCTTTTTTTATATGATGAAGAATTGAAGTGAATTTTTCATTGAATATGGTAACCGTTCTCATTACAGTTTTGCGCAGCTCACCATAAATGTTTATTTGTCCTGGCTTTCCATTCCATCAGGGCTAGGTATTTTTTTTTTTTTTTTTTTATTTTAATATTTTTCATTAGACTTTTAGAAAAATGCCATGTGTCAAATTCATTTTCAACTTCTGGGTACTGAGTTTTTAACAGGTATCTTACACCTTTATGTCTGTCGGAGAGAAAAACTTCAATTCTACACATTTCCAGTTTTGCAAGCCTTGTCATTACGTTGTCACAAGCAGCCTCTTCCAAAGTGCCTTTCACCATACCTCTTTGAACTATAGGGTCTTTCAACAAGAGTGTCCTATCTTTGAACTTAAATAAAACACACTCTATAAATGATAGAGGTTTATTTCTTTTTTTATTTTAGAACATAATGTCATTACGTGTGGAAGAGAACATCAGTTAAGCAACTGCTATGACTTCTTTGGGTTGTGCGTATACGGTTGACCCAATTTTCAATGACAGAACGTAGATTGGGTCCAACTTCATGAATAACACGCGTGATGTTATTCATAAAATCATTTACTGTTTCTGGCTTGTTGACATAAACTCGAGATTTAACATAACCCCGCAAGAAGTATTCCAACAGCGTTAAATCACATGACCTCAGGGGCCAGTTAACATCACCACCATGGGAAATGATAAAACCTCTGAACTTCTCCTTCAAAAGATTGATTGTTTCGAGAGCAGTATGACATGTGGCATCTTGCTCGAACCAGATGTTTCTGAGATCCATACCATCCAGTTGAGGCCAAAAATAGTCCCTTATAAGACCCCAATATCTTTCTCCATTGAGAGTTAGAGCTTCTCCATTTTCATCTTGGAAAAAATACGGACCAATGATTCCACCATACCAAAATCCACACAACACCGTAACCTTTTGGGGATAAAGTGGTCGTTCTTGAATCTGCATTGGATTGTGATTGCTCCAATAGCAGCAATTTTGTTTGTTAACACAACCATCCATCCAAAAGTGGGCTTTGTCGCTGAAGATGATTTTTCGATAAGAATCCAGGTCAGCTTCCAATTGCTACATAGCCCAGTCAGTGAATACACGGCGCAATCTATGGTCGTTGGGCTTTAGTTCTTGAGTTAACACCATTTTGTAAGCGTGAAACTTCAAGTCCTGATGCAGAATTTGCTAAGTGTGGTTGGCGAAAGCCCCAATTCTTGCGCTCGACGAGCAATTGATTTGTTTCCATTCTTGCGTACACTCTCACGAATGGCGCCTATGTTTTTGTTGGAGCACTTACGTCGATTACACACAGGCATTCTTTGATCCCTCACAGAACCACTTCTTTCAAATTTATCGATCAAACACAGAATATATTCTCGCAGGGACGATTATGCACACTGTATACTTCACGCAATACACGGAAGGTTTGGCAAACAGATGGTCCATTTTGATAATAAATTTTCACAATTTCTACGTGTTGCTGAATGCTGTAACATTCCATGACTATTTGTCAATAACAACTGTAACCACTGAAAAAAAAATGACTGCTGTAACTGTAGTAGTATTAGTGTTGTTATTTGTTTGTATTTGTTAGCCTCACGTTGTGGTACCAATTTGAAGTAAATATTGCTTACGTAATTTGTGTAGCGTAAGTTATTAGAACTTGTAGATCTTATGTTGTGCTGCTTACTTCACGCGTTGCCATCTTGTGACGTCATTCTTTGTTAGGTTATGTAGCTCCATCTGGCGTAGCAATTTGCATCAATTAATTTTCGAAAGAATTTTAAGTTTTGTATATTGTCCTCCGGCTAGCTATCATCTTATCTTGGTAGAACATGTATCTCTTTGCAGGTTGTGAAGCGGAAAGGAATCTTTTATCCAGAAATTATACTGATGAAGAAAATTTGTTTTATAATTTTTATTGCCGAACACGTTCACTAACACTTTTACATATTGATTTAGATACTCGCCAAACTGAAACTGTTTGTAATAACTTCTTACTTATCACTTTTAACTCACGTACTTCAACTTTGTGTATATTTAACTGTATAATACTTTAGATTCTCGTAATTCTGCTGCGCGTAACTTATGACGAACTGACTGACTGAAGACAACGTGTAACGTGCTAGAAATTTAGATGAACTGGGCGACCGACGTGTAAGGTATTGAGAATTTTGTTGAACTGGGGGCGATCTACCACGGACTCGACTTTATATACTCCCACTCCTCGACATGCCTAAAGATTATAAATGAACTGCTATTGGCTAATAAAACGCGCCAACATTAGCGTCTATTTTAATATCCAATGAAAACCACGAATACATATGCTTTAGGAAATATTCTAGAAGGTTCTACCGAAAACGCGCGAAACATTACGTAACTTCCTTGTTCTCAGTAATGATAAACAGCTCACCCCCTCGCTGCATTATTGCGTTATTATTGACAGTTTCAGTAAAGCCGTATAAACTTATTTCCCAATAATAATTACAATTAATAAACATCTGAAATCAATGTCACATAAAAATACATATTCATATTACAATCATTATGTACATTTAAATAATTTGTGATACAAATTACCGTATCATATGCCCCACTAGAAACATAATTATAAATATTTATAACTTGTTTGGAAATTTTATAATTGTGTTTTTAGTCTCCTAAATCTTGGAACACACGCTATCACTTTCACTTAACACTTCACACGCATTTAACACACGACATATGTTTTATCTCGCCACTACTTACTGGCTCTGGTTTAATTAATTTAGATATTAATCTGACATTACAAATTTTTTTTTTTTTTATAGCAAATACTTTACCCTAAATTATTTAATCACTGCTACCAAATTGTTTACTTTCTTAAGTTGTTGACAAAAATGTATACATTTAAGATTTTTTTGTAATTATTATACATATTTACCAAAATATTCACCCTCTACATATATTTACATCTCTTAAATCTAGGCAATGTTTCACCTTTTCTGTTTGCTACATAAGTATTTATTTATTTTTTTTTTTTGTTCTGAATTTATTATTATTTTAACAATACTTTTGGAATTGTATTTACGTACTTTTAATTTAATATCATATTAAGTTTCAATCTTTGCATTCTTAATTTCAAATGTTGTTACAGTTACTAAAAATTTAATTTTGTTTTTTTTATATAATTTTATTTCTCTTTTCAAATGACATATAAATAATTAACCCTCTTACGTTCCAATACATTTCTCTGCAAGTCATCTTTAACTATCCAGCATTTACTTTACATCTCATTGTTATTTACCCTCCTGGATCAAATTGTGTGTGGCTAGACATTACTCGTAGCCGTATCCTAACCTTCAAAAATTTGTTCATGAATAACCTCTTGTATTCATTTGAAATTTCATCACATGATAACATTTGAAAACAATCTAAAGCTTCCTGAACAATACATTTTTTACCAACTTTCATTTTCAATTCTTCTGCTATCTTTTTAATCTGAGAATACTCTGACAAATCTGTACTAAACTGTACTGGACTGGAGTTTTCATTTTGAACATCTTGGTACAATTTATTTCTTTGCATTTCTGTCTCATTCTGTCTTTCTGATATTTCCCCTCTGAAATTAACTTGCGCCTCATTTACATCTACATTCATAACCTCTTTCATCTCTCTTAACTCACTTGAAATACTACTCATTTGACTTCCTAACTCTGTACATTCTACATTAACCTCACTTTTAGTATTAACCTCACTTTTTTTGTTACATATTTCCCTGCTCATGTCTAACATTTTCTTTGAAACTTCTCCTATCTCACTTGCTATTACTTCCTTTTCATCACTCATTTTTGGCATACTACTATCTAGCTTCGTAACTTTCTTTTCAATTTCTTCACTGCTTTGATCTACTTTTTGCTCTAATACCTCATTACTCCTACCAATATCTTTTCTGTTTTGTTCAAAGCTCCTACGAATATCTTCCCTTAATTCCCTATGACTCTTTTGCATATCTTCCCTTAATTTCTCATTACTCTGAGTTAATTTTTCTAATTTCTCATTATTCTTTTGCATATCTTCCCTTAATTCTTCCCTCAATTCCCTCTTATTCTTTTCCATATTCTCATTCAACTTTTTCAGCATTTCCATAATTATACTAGTATCAAGATTAACATTTCCTGCTATTCTATTCTGACTTTCTGCACCAACATTTTCATCCTCAAATCCTAAAAAGTCTGGGCTATTTCCTGTAACCTGTATTGAATTACAACTAACTGTTACATTATCTCCCTCCATAATTATTTCTTCTGTATTATTGGTAGCCATTGTTTCTTTTATCCTAACACTCCTCAGTAACATTTAAATTTGTTTACCCTTTTTTTTTTTCTAAAAAAAAATTAAGATACTCTAACCTTTGTGATGCTGTCTGTTGATGTTACTTTGATGTCCAGCTTTTCTGCCCCATTCTCCTAGGTTTGTATGTCGCTTCGATGAATCTGCGTAGTTTTGTCGTCCTGTAGTTTGAATTTCCCTGTTGCCTTGTAATCTCGGAATTACGATGTCCAATCATTCATGTAGTCTATCCTCCCTGTTGTTTCTGGAATCTGCGTCTTGTAGATCAATTCACTGCTCCATTCATTCCACATCCTGGTTAATTCTGCTACTTTCCTAGTTAATTCTGCTACTTCCTGGTTATTCTGATCCTTTCCTGGTCACTCTTGTTCCTTTCCTGGTCATCTTGCCCCACGTTCTGGGTGCCAATTTGCGATAGCAAATATGTGTTTTTACTTCATGCGTTGCCATCTTGTGACGTCATTCTTTGTTAGGTTATGTAGCTCCATCTGGCGTAGCAATTTGCATCAATTAGTTTTCGAAAGAATTTTAAGTTTTGTATATTGTCCTCCGGCTAGCTATCATCTTATCTTGGTAGAACATGTATCTCTTTGCAGGTTGTGAAGCGGAAAGGAATCTTTTATCCAGAAATTATAGTGATGAAGAAAATTTGTTTTATAATTTTTATTGCCGAACACGTTCACTAACACTTTTACATATTGATTTAGATACTCGCCAAACTGAAACTGTTTGTAATAACTTCTTACTTATCACTTTTAACTCACGTACTTCAACTTTGTGTATATTTAACTGTATAATACTTTAGATTCTCGTAATTCTGCTGCGCGTAACTTATGACGAACTGACTGACTGAAGACAACGTGTAACGTGCTAGAAATTTAGATGAACTGGGCGACCGACGTGTAAGGTATTGAGAATTTTGTTGAACTGGGGGCGATCTACCACGGACTCGACTTTATATACTCCCACTCCTCGACATGCCTAAAGATTATAAATGAACTGCTATTGGCTAATAAAACGCGCCAACATTAGCGTCTATTTTAATATCCAATGAAAACCACGAATACATATGCTTTAGGAAATATTCTAGAAGGTTCTACCGAAAACGCGCGAAACATTACGTAACTTCCTTGTTCCCAGTAATGATAAACAGCTCACCCCCTCGCTGCATTATTGCGTTATTATTGACAGTTTCAGTAAAGCCGTATTAACTTATTTCCCAATAATAATTACAATTAATAAACATCTGAAATCAATGTCACATAAAAATACATATTCATATTACAATCATTATTTACATTTAAATAATTTGTGATACAAATTACCGTATCATAACTCAGTAACAACGGCAGCTATCACATGTTAAAAGATAGGACACTCTTGTTGAAAGATCCTTTAGTTAAAATCAATAATTTTGCAGGAATTATATCCATGACAAAATAGACCAAATATTTGGATGAAAATCCTGGGAAGCCATACTGCCCATTCCGTGCCAAGCACATAGGTATACCACAACCTTTTAATGAATTCAAGCTCTTTTTTCTTTCTTGAATCCAAAATGCTCTAACAACTGGTGCTGCATGTTTTGAATGGTTTTATCAATGTATGCTTGGAAACATTGCCAAACCCAGTGATCTACAGAAGGACTTAAATTGCTGAAAATTATGCCACATAATAATAAAGAACTGGCTATTAAAGCACTTCCTTCTGGTTTCTTTCCTGATAAATTTTGTGAGTTGCAAGTGAATGTATACTACTGCAATAACACATAGTTTGAACACATAGCATTGTCCCTTTAATGTAAAGAGAGATTCTTTTGACTTTATTTCTACATAAACCACATACCTTGAAAAATAAAAGTAGAAACGTCCTAGCAACAATGAAATATCCGCTGTAGCTTCATTTCCATATATGATGAAAGTTTCTTCTTCTTCCTCCTCATTATCACTTGTATCAGAATCTGAAGTATTGGGTTGGTAGAAACTTTCATTCAGCATATCCTGATCTTCCTCATCATTGCTTGTTTAGTATTTTTCAGGTTCCTACAATATTTATTTCCTTATGATTTCAGTACCTAGTTCACATTGTACTTCTGAATTCTTGGTTTTTACATCACCTTCTATTCTGAATTCTCTTTAAATACTTTTTTCATCATCTTCTTTGCCAGTCTTATTGCAAGTAACACTGTCGCATAGCTTAGAAACTATGCTTTTACGATTTCTAGCCTCATATCATTCTGTTCTTTGTTGTCTGCTCTTGAAGGAGGAGGAGGAGGAGGGGGAGGAGGTGTTACTAGAATTTGATATCTGGAAATTGTCATCATTTTTCTTTATAATAGAAATATTCCAGGTTTTAATAAAGAACTTCTGAAATTTTCATCTGTCATAAGCTGCTGCTTTAATAACTCTGTTCACAATCTGTGTCCTTAAAATGGAAGGAACATAAACGTGCATCGGTACCAGGCAAAAAAATCTTTTCTTTGCAAAATTCTACCCAAATCTTATAGCTTTTGGGAGATTAGTATCTGTTTGGAAATGTCGTCCTCCATGGTGTAGTGGCTACCATGTTAGCCTCTAGTTCCTGAGGTCACGTGTTCAAACACTGTGGAGGGCGATGGATTTTTTTGGGCATCATAAAAATCCTTCGCATGGCTTCCTTCAGAAGTGAAGTAAAGCTGGTGGTGCTGTGTCACAGATTTATGGCATCTAAAAGAACCTCAAGCCTGATAAAGAGGCCTGTGAGCAAAATTGCCGGTCTTTCACGCCCATTATAGAATGGAATACTAAGAGCCACAGTAGTTAAAGAGCATCCATAAATAAAACTCAGTTTAATTTAATTTATGTTTGGAAACGTGTAGAAATGAGTTCCCTTGTCTGTTCCCTTCTTACATTACAGCCAAATTGCACAACATTGAGGCATTTTATTGTTCACAATGTTGCGTTGCTTGTATAATAATTCACAATATTGCGTTGCTTGTATAATACTAAATTGATTCAGTAAAACCACCACAAAGTACGGGGGCGGGTTCTCTCTCCCTCCCCCTCCCTCTCTCTCTGTATTATTATAAGTCGTCCTCTGTGAACTAGTGGTACCGTGCTAGCTTCTAGTTCCCAAGGTCGCGGGTTCAAACCCGGTGGAGGGCGATGGATCTTTTCGGGCATAAAAATCCTTAGCATGGCTTCCTTTGGAAGGGAAGTAAAGCCGGTGGTCCCATGTCATAGATTTACGGCATGTAAAAGATCCTCAAGCCTGATAAAGATGCCTCTGAGCAAAATTACCGATCTTTCACGCCCAATATAGAATGGAACGCTAAGGACCATAGTAGTTAAAGAGCATCCATAAATAAAACACAATTTATTTCTCTGTATTATTCTTATATGATGCTTTTGTGGTGAGCATTGTAGAGACTTTTCTTGTATCTCAGGGTCGTGTTAACAGATAGATCTCTGGGAGTCTGCTACTGCTAAAATATAGTTGAAATAATAAATTCCAGCTTTTGCAGTAGAAACTTGTTGAATTTATTTATCTGCTGGTTTACAAACTCATTCCCTTGCACTTTTAATCAATTATAGGTATACACCGCACATAATATTCATAAATAAAACAAAACTTTTACATCAGCCATAAATGGCTGCACCAGCCACCTACTATGACTTGGCATCACTCTCCTACACTGTCACACAGACAACTGCTAACAAAGCTTGGCTTCACTTTCAAACTTAGCATCTTTTTTATTCCTTAGCACCCTCTAGGCAGTAATTGCTCTGTTTGCCTAAATTTTTCCATAGGTTCCCATAGTAACCTCTCTTCCACTCACATATTTGCTCTCTTAGGGTCAACAATAATCACTTCCATGGCCTTATATAACTCCTTCTAACTATGTTTTTATTATTTAATTTAATCTTTTCCTTTACTATATTCTTTTCCTTTCATGTTCCAAATTCACAGTAATTTAATTCTCCACATTACAATTTTAGGTTGTTACTATGAAATTAATTCCACAACATACATATTCCAACAATAATATTAAAATAAACATTACAACAATAACAATAAATATGAACACATTTTAAGATTTCAGTTAACACATAAATATTTGCGTGCTCATAAATAAGCCTGTGAGGTTATGTAGCTTTGAATTACGCTTCAGTACACTGCTCTTGAACCTAAATACCAACAAGAACAATTTTTGAAAACGAATTACTGCATGTGCAGCAATGACTGACTTCTGATCTCGCAACTGCTTCCAGCGCACAGCTGGCTCTGATGATATATAAGGTGGTTATTATTTCACTTGCTCAGTGATAACGGTGTAGTAAAGTAAGAAAACAATGTTACCTCTGCATTTTACAGGTCATATCCTTCATTTAGGAAGAAACATGATTTTTGTGTTTCGTTCCCCTTTAAGTACGATGATGAACTGATACAGAATTGAATCATTTTTAGTAAAGGAGGAATATTGTTTACTTCTCCTTGGTAACGCCTTTTGTTGTTTTATATTTTCTTTATAGTCTTATAACAAGTTATGCTTTTTGCTTAGTTTTCTATGGTCATCGAAAGTAATTGTAAAAATTTTCTTTATTTATATGTTCAGTTTAGGTTAGCCATGTTATACTTTATACATAGTGGTATAATTTCAATAAATAATGTAAATCATGGACATTCAAGCTTTAATAACTAACATATTCATAAACAAATAAATGCCACAATATAACACCAAAATTGTTCATATAACACAATATATGAACCCTGCATTGACTGGCGCGCACGCCACAGACATACGCACGCACACATACACACACAAAAAAAATCTTGGAATTGTGTGTGGTGGAAATATTAAATTTAGTTTAAATTTTATTGTTTAGCATTTCTTAACATTTATAAAGATGTAACCTACTAATTTACACAAAGAAAAAGCCCCTCTATCTATAAATTGGAAGGTCAGACCCTAAGGTGAGCAAGATCCAAGCCAGGACTCTCACCTAAGCTGAATTGGTGTCCAAGATGTGAGCATGTCATCAGAGACATTTGTAATGGTGGAGGATTTTTTTGCCTTGGAAAAATCCAAACTAAGAAAACAACTAAAACAGAATGAAAAAGAAGTATTCGAGTCTTATGGTTCTCGCTACTTGGTTATCTATGGAACAGAGAAAGGTAGATAATTTACATTGGTGAACCCTTTTACAGTTCAAAAGGGTCTCAATAAGATTGCTGGTCCTGTAAAGTTGTGCATTAGAAGTCGCAATGGCACACTCCTGGTTGAAGCACATTCAGCATCCCAGGCAGCTATTATACTGATGGTAAATATATTAGCCAGTTACCCAATATGTGTCGAGATGCACAAGACCTTGAACTCCTTGCACAGTGTTGTAAATACCTGTGCATTGGATGGTATGTCCAATGAGGAAATTCAAGAAAATCTTGAAGATCAAGCATCTGTATATCGGGTTCGGCGGAGAGAAAGAGGTGAATTTGTGCCTACTCGTACCCTGTTCCTTAAGTTTGATCGGGTAGATCTCCCTCAAAGAATTAAGGCGGGGTGTGAAGTCATTGAAGTTAAGCCATATATACTGAACCCACTGAGATGCTATAAGTGTCAGTGCTTTGGACATATCAGGAAATTTTGTAATGGCAAAATCTACTTGGTTAGCTGTGGAGACATCTCTCACAATAGGGCATGTACATCAGCTCCAATGTATGTTAACTGCAGCAGGAACACCCATCAAGTTTTTAAGAGGAAAGAGCGATCCAGGAGATCCGGGTTAGGGAGAAGGTGTCCTGGGAAGCCCGGAGACTTCTGCTTATCTGTCAACCCTCCGGTACCTATAGCTCAGTTGCAGCTAAACTGGTACTGAGTCGGGAAATTGCAACTCAAACCAGTGATATTAACAGGGCCACCATTTCCAAAAAGATTCTCGTAGCTAGAATGTGGCCAAAGGCTTCAAAATCAACATCTGCCAAGCCGTTGCTGCAAAGATCACATCAAATCAACAGCAAAACCATTTACTTCAAATAATAAGACTGGCAATCCTGTAGTATATAATGCACCACTGATAAAATTCAGGACCAACTATGGCAGAACCGACTTCCTGAAGGAAAGTGATGTCTGTACCCAGAACATCGAAAGGTAAAAAAAGTCCACAAGCATCTCCTGAGAGATCCTCTTCTGAGAAATCTTCCGGGAGGGACTCAGATCAACGATCTCCATCTTTGTTGATCGCAACCTCCAATTGGTTAGATCTTGAACTAAAGTTTTCTATTGGAAAGGGGTCCTCCTGTGTGGAGGAGATTGAGCAGGAGGATTTTGCCTGCATTGTCAGAACGATAGTGAAAGAGGCAGGATCAATCCTCCGTTAAAGGCTAGCCTGACACCAACGAAAAAGAGTAAATTGATTTGACCACCGCTGTCCTCAATGTAGTAGATTCTTACAACTGAGAACTTATCTCATGAATACTATGGCTATTCTACAATGGAACATACGTGGAATTAGAACACATTGACCAGAGCTTGAACTTAAAAAGAATAATCCTTTGGTCATATGTTAACAAGAGACTAAGCTCCATCCACAAGTAGCTTTCAAGTAGGACGGTGTACCCCGGTGCAGTATGATCTTGCATCCGGGGAGGGTGTTCCTGCATACAGAGGCACTATTATGCTCGTTTGGGATGATATATTTGTGGAATCTGTATCCATACAGTCTGGCATCTGGTCAGTGGCTATAGGGATTGGGTTGACATCTATCTGTTTTGCCATTTATAGTGTTTGTCTGCCTCCATGTGATGACCTGTCGCTTACTGATTTAGGAGATCTGATTTTCCAGTTGCCAGTGTTTTTTCTGTTGGTGGGAGGCATCAGTGCCCACCACCCTCTTTGGGGCTCGTGCGAGAGGTAGATTTATTGCGGATTTTTTGAACGGTTGTGACTTAGCTCTTCTGAACACCGGAGGGCCTACATTTCTCTCAGACTCCTTTAACACTTTTTCGCACCTTGATATAGCAGTTTGTTCATTACACTTGGCAGTTTCCTTATAATTGGTTGTCATCTCTGATTTGCACTCTAGTGACCCTTTCCATGTCTTGTTAGTCTATTAACAAAAGGTATAATTTCCACACATTGCCTAGATGGCGCTTGGATCATGCCAACTGGAACCTTTACTCCCAGTTGGCTGTGTTTGATTACAATGAGCACAACTCTGTGAATGTTAGGTTGAGTGTCTCACAGAGGTGATTCTTTCTGCTTCTGAGCAGTCTCCTCAGTTGGCTGCCCGCCCTTCGATTTCTAGTCCCTTGGTGGACAGATGAATTCCGAAATGATATTTGCGCTCACAGGCATGCTCTTAGGGTTTTCTAGCATTGCCCTGCACTGGTTAACCTGATCGAATACAAGAAAATGCGTGCCAAGTCTGGACATGTTATTGGGGATAGCAAGGGAACATCATGGAGTGGGTTTGTAGCTTCATTTGGTCGACATGCACCTTCCTCTGTTGTATGGAATGAGTTACGGCCTGTGTGGTCAGAAGATTGGCTTATATGCCAATTGCCCATCTTAAGACGGCTGCAGGAGCTTTGTTGATGCGTTTGATGTGGCTGGCACATTAGGCGATGCTTTTGCTCAGGTGTGTAGCTCAGTTAGTTGTTCGTCCATGTTCCTTCCTGTTGGGACTTGGTTGGAATCTTGGAGTTTCTGGTAGCCTTGAAGTTTGCAATCGCCTTTTCACTATGGCGGAGTTGGAACATGCTCATTCACTTCATGACTATCTGCACTAAGACCAGATGATATCCACATACAAATGTTGCGAAAGCTCTCTCCTGAAGGTAAGGCTTTCCTGCTAGAGGTCTATAATCATGTTTGGGTTGATGCCACTTTTCTGGAAAAGTGGTTTGAGACCACTGTCATACCCATTTTGAAAGCTGAAAAGGACCATCATCTTCTGTTCAGCTTCCGTCCTATTTCCCTTACCAGTTGCGTTAGCAAGGTGATGGAAATCATGATCAATGGACGATTGTTATGGTGGATGGAAACTCATGACTTACTAATCAACATCGTTTTTGATGATGCTGTCAACAATGGACCACCTTGTGTCATTATTGATGTAGATCATGAATGGTTTCATGAAGAATTGCCAAACCATTGGTATTTTTTGACCTTGAAAAGGCTTAAAATACACGATGCTGAGCAGGGATACTACATTCCCTACATACCTGGAACATAAGTGGACGCTTACTGCTGTTCATTGAGGAGTTTATGAAGGACCACATTTTCTGAGTAAGGGTTGGCTTAGGTTTTTTTTAACCTGTTTGTTCAGGAGAATGGAGTGCCTATGGTACAAGAGTTACTTTGTTTGCTATAGCAATTAATTCTATCTTGAATTGTTCCTCTAGGAATATTGTCATGTTTATTTGTAGATGACTTTGCCAACTATTGTACTCCGTATACACCATTTTTGGAATGCCATATGCAGCAATGTTTAGACAATCTTCAAGATTGAAGCTCTAAAAACAGCTTTCATTTCTCAACTGAGAAGTCAATCTGCATTAATTTCTGGCACTGTAGGAGAGGATTATCACCTTCACTCCAATTTGGTCCAGATTTACTTCTGTTTGCAGATTTGATGAAATTCCTGGGGTTAACGCTTGATAGGAAACTTAGCTTGTCATCACATATAGTGCAGCTGAAAGCGCGATGTGACTGTTTTCTGAATATTTTGCAGGTTTTAAATGGCAAATCTTGGGGAGCGGATTGGACTATATTTTGCTGCGACTATATCGTGCACTGATCCGATCCAAGTTAGACTATGGGTATATCGTTTATTATTCAGTACGACCACCTGTGCTGAGAAGATTAGACACACAATTGGGGCATTCGTGTGGCCATTGGTTCTTTTCCAACCAGCACAGTTATGAGTCTTTACGCTGAATTAGCAGAACCTCCTCTGCGATATTGGTGTAATGTCCTGTTAGGAAATTATGGCTGTGGGCTTAAGTGTATGCCTATACATCCAACATTTGGTTCCTTTTTCAATACTGCATTGGATGAATGTTATAGGAATAGCTCCACTAATCCAAGGCCTGCAGGTATACATTTCTAGGAGTTTTTTTTGAAAACATGAAATTGAAATGGCAAGCATGTTTCCTAATGTAGAGAGGGTGTAGCCCTCTTTGTTACGTGTGACATCTCACATAGATCTTGGGATGCTGGCATACCGGAAGTCTACAATGCCTACATTTAGTATCCGCACTTGTTTTTTAGAATTTTTGTCAAGTTACAATGACCAACTTTTTATCTACAACAGATCTAAGTGTTCCAATGGTGTTGGATGTGCTTATGTTCATGGAACTTAACCCCATACATTCGGTTTTCATGATAGCATTTCCATTTATAGTGCAGAGCTGTATGCCATATACAGAGCCATTTGGTATGCGTGCTGTGAAAATAGGGAGACTGTCACATTTTGAGTGATTCCCTTAGTGAGTGCACTTCAGAGCCTTCGTGAGCTGTACAACTACCATCCCATTGTTCAGCGAATTCAGGATGCCCTCCATGTTTTATATGCTTCTGGTGTTAATGTGGAATGTACTTGGATATGTGGTTATGTTGGTTTGCCGGGGAATGAACTTGAGGATTTGGCAGCTGAGGCGACAACCATAGAACAGTGTTACAATACCTTGTGTAATGTTGGAAGACTTTAAACTTGTGTGTTGAGTGGTGCTATTGCACTGGTGCGAGGAATGGTTAGCTCTCCAAGGAAGGGGGACCCTGCTCCTCTTTGTCTGCTGTGCAGTGAAAATCTGTTGGCCCATCATGTGTTACTAGAGTGAGTTTCTCTAGCACATCTTCGGGAGTCTCTGCGACTGCCGGCCAGTCTTGCAGAGGTCTTAGTGTAAACAATCGAGTGACTGATAGGGTTTTTAAGTTTGTGTCAAAGGTAAATTTTCAAATGTGGATTTAGTCATATTGATATCAGGTGTTTCATACTTCTTGGTTTAGTTTTAGTGATCCGCCAAAAGTAAAAGGAGTGAAAAAGCTAGGTTTCCACAATATATATTACTCCTCAATGTTAAACATAAATTTAATGAGTAAATAATTTGTATGGCTTCTAAATAGTTTTATTAGTGGAGAGATTACATAAAATTAGGTTAAATGTTTATTTTATGGCAATATGGTGCCTTAATACTGTATATATTTGTGCATTTTTGTGCATATTATGGAAGTTTTCAATGCATAAGTACACTCATATTAAAGGGATTACTGAAGCATAAAATTCCTGTCCCTAGTCGTTATGCAGCATCTACACATAATGGACAAAAACCTTGTGCACATGTAACAACCTGTGAATAAAATACATCTCAATCCAATGCAGCTTGATGGATAACTGAGCTCCAAGTGATAACCTACATTTGCCTTTGGTGTAATGAGTGAGGTTTAAACATGAGAAATAACCTCCCTCCTAATTCAAACATCATGATTATTTATGTGTGGCATCTCATGATCTTGAGATGATGGCATACCAGAAATCTACAATGCCTATGTTTAGTATCTACACTTATTTTTTAGAATTTTTGTCAGGCTGCAATACCTGATTTCTACACTGATGGATCTACAGAGGAAGTGCACCAATGGCATTGGATATGTCTATGTTTATGGTACCAAACCCATACATTCGGTTTTCATGGTAACATTTCCATTTATAGTGCAGATCTGTATGTCATATACCGAGCCATTTTGTATGTGCGCCATCGAAAATTGGGCGACTGTCTCATTTTGAGTGATTCCCTTAGTGCATTTCAGAGCCTTCATGAGCTGTACAACTACCATTTCATAGTACAGCACATTCAGGATGCCCTCCATGTTTTACATGCTTCTGGCATTAATATAGAATGTGCCTGGATTCCTGGTCACATTGGCTTGCTGGGGAATGAATTGGCAGCAAAGGCAGCAACTAGAGAGCGCGGTATTGCTCTTGTGTAACTTTGGAAAACTTTAGGCTTGTTATGCAGAGAGCGGTGCTATCATGCTTGCATGAAGAGTGGTCAGCCTTCCATGAAAATAAGCTTAGAGTAGTGAGGGACATTCTGATAAACTCAGCAACTTCCTCTCGTGTATCATGTTGTGAGAAAGTGATTTTGGCTGGATTGCACATTGGCCACTGCAATTTTATGCATGATTACCTTTTTAAGGGCGACCCTGCTACTCTTTGTATTCCTCTAGCGCATTTTCGGGGCTCCCTACAACTGCCAGGCAGTTTTGCAGAGGTCTTAGCAAACGATAACCAAGTGATCGAAAAGTTTTCTAAGTTTTTATTAAAGATAAATTTTCAAATGAGGATTTATTAACATTGGGATCATTCCATGTCAAATCATTAAGGCCCTCTACCGATCAACTCAGATTTTTCTGAAAATTTCTGAGTTGATAGTCCTTGAGTAATTACGTAAAATTGCCAGGTGTTACATTTCTCCCAAGTTTATATTTTTTTCAGTGGCGTGTCATTAACAAAAATGGCTTTTTTTAGCTACTTAACTAAAAATGACACATCTCAGCAACACCTTAAGATAAATTGACAAAATTTTGTTGATAAATTCTAAAGACATGACTGTTTCAATTGAATGTGAGGTATTTCAAATAATTTTCATTTTCATCTAAAAACAATATATGTATTTTGAATATTTGCATGTAAAATAAAATGCGTTACTTAGAGTTGAATGACAAAAATGTATACATATTACATCTTAGTCATAAAATAAATGTGGGAATTTCAGGTTGGGATGATAATGGGTTTCAGAAATAAAAATTGTTATGTCACAGCATGTTTATGCTAATCGCAGAGTTATTGGCAGACAGGATGCCAATCTCCATTATGTTTTACCTGCTTTTGCCCCCCTCACATGTGATAACTTACTGGATATATATCTCTACACAATAACATCCTAAGAATAATCAGAATTTTATAATTAACTTTCTCCTATAAGCTGCTGAGAACAACTATTTTCAAAACTTTTTAAGTTTCGTTCTTCTTACTTACCCTCTGCCATTGAAATCAGATCGTTGGATCATATTTGCATACAGGATGCTGTGATATTTCAATTGCATCTTGAAACTGTTTGCCTAGTAAAATTCCCCTTGTAAATGGCTGAATGGCATGTATGTTGCATGTTCTAGGCACTGGAATAGGTTTTGCAAATCTTGAAGTTAAAAGCTTTTTCCTCTTCATTATAATCTTCTTTAGACACAAAAATGGTATTAATATTTGGAATTCTATTGGGGTTGTTATCTGGTTTTCGAAAGTTCTCTGCAAACTAGCACAAGCTGCAAGTCTCTAGTGTGTCCCACCTATGCCATTGCATGAGCTTTTACCATGATAAGTGAAACCCCCCCCTCCAAAAAAAAAAATCCCACTCTGCATGGAACCCAAAATCTTTCTCATGCAATGTAATATTCATAAAATTTTCCTGTTTTCGTACTGTGCTGAATAAGACATCAGAAAAATCATTTTCGTGAATTAAATATTTCTGTTTTAATAAATTCAATAAGATGTTTTTGGAACAGATGTAGTGTTATGTTTCAAGCAGTCTGAAATTATTACCAAATTCCTGATAGAGACTACATTGCATAATGGTTCTCTATAATATATTACTAATGGATGAATGACTGCCTGCACATTACTTCAGTGGTATGCCTGAATTTTGTCTTAAATATTAAAAATAATTTTCAGCAAAGTCAGACAACACAATTAGACTGATTTGTTGTCACTCAAGAACTTGCTCGCTCAGATGATATAAATGAGTGACTCCCTAATTCACCAAGGTTCTGAAGAAACAGTCAAATTCTTCACTGGATTTCACTATGGTCTCAAGCATCAATATGTCAATCATGAACCATTGCTTGTAGGTCTCTGATTCAATGAAATTTTCATTTAAGCATTTCTCTAAAGTTTTTCTTATTTTTGAAGTTCCAGGATATTCTTTACCTTTCCAAAAAAAAATAAAAAATTATCTGAGGATTGCATACTATGCTAGCCAAGAAACTCTGATAATTTAAAAGATTAAAAAAAAGGAGGATTTTCAAAAAATTCACGTACATATATTTAATAGCTTCTATCATGAGGTTCACATTCTGATGATAAGACACAGACATGCACGGCATGTGTTCCACTGTTCCTGCTAAAATGTAGGTTTTTTTTGGTCTTAGGGCTGCAAATTTGGAGAATTCGATTTTCAGCTCATGGCTTTTTTTCCACTTTTTTAATTGTGATCTTTCTTTCCAGGCATTTTTTTTTTTTGCTTACGTCATACAGGAATAAAATACCTTAACTTCATCAGCAATGACTGTGGGTAAAGTTCTTCCTGGTTTAGATTTAGTGAGGACAAAATGCCCTTTTCTTTTGCCAGTTTTCTAGCCTTTTGCATCATGCATTCAGAAGTAGGAAACTCCTTAATTTTGTTTATGCTCCAGTTTTTAGCTAGCAATTTTAAAATTGTAATTTTCTCACTTTTGTCAGAATTTCGAAAGTTTTCTTTCAGTCGAGTCAAAATTTCCAAAACAGGACGTGAAGTTTTTTGAAGGATATGGCTCCTCCTCATCATAAATTTCAAATACTTTTCCTTTCAAGGCTTTTTCAATTTTTTTCTAATATTTGTTTCTTATATCTCTTCTCTTACAACCTTTTGCATTTGATAGGGCACTCACCTACATCAACAAGACTGTAATTGCACTGGAACCGACATATTCATCACCAGATTCATTATCTGCAACATCTTGCACATCTTCAAGTTCATCTGTTTGCACTTTTATTTGTTTCTGACATGTATCGCACACCTTTTGTTCTTTTTTTTAAATTCTGAGAAATACACTATTCATCCACAGGAGAACACCACTTAAACTTTTCTTGTAATTAGTATGTCCTGTTTTCTTGAAAGGATTGCAGCAAACAGTTAACTTAAAATATGATTCCATTTTAAACACTACACTATTGACTCAACTTTGTTTTATGCATGTGTGTTTATTTTTCTGAGTCTGAGTCACTCGTCCCTTCTCCAGGACTTCTGTCATGCATATCAGAATATGTCTGCTGATAAGAAACTGTCTTATGCACTGCATAGGTGAGTGTTGCAAACATTTTCACGGATGGTTTATTTATATCTCAAATCTATATGCCTCCCCATACTGAAATTTATTGTAATTAAAAAATAATACGTGTACACTATTATGACAAGTTTTTGTAATTATGGTTATGATGCATCAAAAGTTAAAAATTAATAAAAAAAGAACAACAATCAGAATGCTCACACCAATGGAAGCCTGATTCATTAGCTTTAAAATGAGCCCTCATTGATTTTTTAATAATAAGTCTGGCTGTAGTTATACAGTTTTTAATTAACTGTTATGTGTTGAGTTCAGTTGTTTTCTTCAATTAAAAAAAAAATCTCTGGCAAAAGCTACTGTGAATTTTGGTGTGAAAATTGATACCTTAGTTTCTGCATAAAGGAAGACGTATATAAAATTTCATTGAAATTGGAGGTGGTGTGGTTGAAAATCATATTTTTCTTGGTGATTTGGTGTGGAATGACCCATTGATATAAAGTTTTTCATACCTCTTGGCTTAGTTTTGTATATTTAGCTTTATCTCTGTCTTTTGTTATGATTTTTATATTGATGTTTATCTCTGGCCTTTGCCATGAATTTTTTTAATGGTGTTTATCTCTGGCCTTTGCCATGATCTGTTTTATAAGGGCGCTAATGACCTTGTAATTGAGTGCCCTTAAATATAAATCATCATCTTCTTCATCAACGGAGCTTCAAATATGGATGTCCCTCAAGTAAGGACTATTTTCTCCTTAGTCTTCCAAAGTTAATAAAATCTCATTTAGATTAGATTTGTTCCATAAAGTGAAGGCTTGTTTTCCAAATCTTCAATAGAAGTGTTGAAGTTCGTTTTCAAGAGACAGAATATGTGTGTTTGGAATATTCAGCATTCAGAAGAAATTCACAAGATAGTTGATGAATGAAATTCATTATCTTGCTCATTAATCCTCTATAAAGACATCTTAGTGATTTTCTCAATGTTTTGAAGACTTCAGATAATACTTTTGCATCATTCAGAACAAAGGAACTTCTGATAGCATCTTTTCAGAGCTTTTAGTGTGTAAATTGTACCAAGATCTATTGGAATGCCACTATTGAATATTGTTTTCTTTTTCTTATGGTGATCATATGTGTGTAATAGACTTTTTAGATCTAAATTTATTTCAGTCTATTTACATATGCATTAAGCAAGGATTATTATTTGGAGAAAACTGCAAATTTAAAATAACTGTGCCACTTTGTTAAAATAATAAAATTGCTCGTGAGGAAAACAGGAGATTATAACAAGGATTTTGTTATGCTTGTGGAAGACTCATTTACAATATTGTAATTCAGGAATTGAACCAAGGATGCCAAGATTGGAAGGTGCTTGTATGTACCCAAAATTTATAGGTAAATGCATATTACTGAGCTCTTCACTAGAGAGATGTATAGTTCACCATTTAGTTGTTTACATACTAAAATATTCACTAAATTTATTTTAAACCCTGCATTCAGTATCTCCCTAAGGAAAGTCAGGACTATGTTCTCAGATCTTAAGCTTCTTGCAAAAATGAAGGATAATGGCTCCAAAATGGACACTTTTTATCTTGGCCATCTCAGGGTATTTTTGAAAGATTTCAAGTTGGGGGAAAATTCAAGAAGTTGTTGTTTGGTATATGAAGTTGAGTGACTTTTGTTTTGAGTACTTTAACGTTGTTGATAAAATTGACTCTGAAACTGGAAGTTGTTTTGGACATATAAAAAAAGAAATTAGTTTCAGTATGTGAAGTATAGGTTCTTCAGACTGAAAGAAATTTTGCAGGGACTGCAAGCTTCAAAATCTGCAAAATCAACACTGAAGCTTTTTGAAAGTTTCATACTAGTAGTCCAATGGGTACACTTCATTAATTTAAAACTCATTAATAAATAAACTGTAGTTGCATTGCTTTAGACGTCATAGTTTTAATTTCATTGTATGATTTTGTTTGATTCATGGAAATTAGAATGCCTTGATTTAAGGTCTGACTTACTGCCTTCTACTTTCCCTACTTTTTATCTATAGTAAGTAGAGAAGTATTGTATTCCACCCAAAAATTCAATATTGAGATTTCGCCATGTTTTAAGACCCCTTAAATCCAAAAGAAATCATTTTAACTTTCTCTAGCACCTACTTATAGTAGGTAGATGCAGTGCATTCCACCCAAAAATTTAACATTGAGATTTCACTAGATACATGTTTGGAGGTCCCTAAATTCAACAAAATATTTTAGAAAAAGATCTGTGAATGTGTCTGTAAACAAGTCAAGCAAAAGGCCATATAAATGCCATACTTGGTATTTTAAATTCAGCATCTTCAAAAGATGTAACATTAAAATTTTCAAGAAGATAACTCTCCCTCCCCAAACTAACTTTATATTGAATATTCTTTGTTACTTTTGATTTTCTCAAAAATGGCTAACAATTTTGATTAAAGTATTAGATCAGTTGTTTCATTTACAGCTCTCATGCTGAGTGTCCGGTTCTGGGGTGGCAATTTAAAGTTGGCCTTATTTAAGCTTTCACCTCTGACTAGTTCATGTGAAGTATTCCCAAGGCCAATGTGGTTTTGGAGTTCACGGTAAAAAGCAGTAGATCCTTTCAGTCCATCGCCATTCTCATCATCGAAGGTAATGGACACTGCTCACTGGGTGCCTCCAGGTAGTAAATGAGTTCAACCATGCATTGCTTGGTGAAACAAGGTTTTCCTGAAGGTAATTGGTCATGTGGAGAGCACTGAAACATTTTTTGAGTAATAAGTGTTTGCCACTCTAGAAAATTCATTCAGAATGAAGAGGATTTACAAACTATTCACAGAAAATTCAAGATATAAATGTTATTGGTCATTCAGTTACCTTAAACATAGTGTGTTTTAATAAAAATCTTTAGACCCATTTTTGAGGGAAAAACAGTAATTTTCCGTGTAAAGGGTAGTTTGTGGTGGGAGGATCTCTCAGAAAATCTTTGTGCCATACCCATAGACAATGCTGAACTTAAACACCAGTTTGCCATCTGGCTTTTTGCACATGCACGCTTGGAGGTTTTTCTAAAAATGCTTTCTTAAGGTTCATTAGGGCTCTAAACATGTGTTTATGGTGAAATTTTAGTATAAAATTTTTGTATGAAATAACATATTTTCTTTGCTTAATAAATGATAAAGTAAATATTCAAACTGAGTTTTGTTAAGCCAGAAACAGAAAACCCCACTTTCAGGTTCATCCAAAGTTCACACCAAATTCAACAGGAATATCAGAAGTGTCCTAACAGTCAATGTGCAACGCTGATGTGAGTGAACACTTATGAAACATGCTCTGTCAATTAATTGGTGAGTGAAGCAAGTAAGGGTGTCAAAGTTGAGTCCACGTATGCGCATCATAGTTAATGTGATTTGCTTTTGTGTGTGATTGCATCGTAATTTTATTCAATGTAACATCTGCTTGGTAACCAACTGTCCTTGCTGACTATCTGCTCTGCCACCATCTATGGTGTGCTGACATGTCACCATGGTAATTAAGAATTTACAGTTTATAAAGTCTCAGTTCTTATAGAAGAAGAAAATTCAAATGCTTTATGGTTGTAAATTTTTAATGTCAGAGATCGTTCTAGCTTGATGACTATAAAATGATACACTCCTGTTTTTCATGAAATAGAATCATCCTGATGTGAAAATTAATTGTATGTTGTTTGAAACCCATGTATGATTAAATAATTAATACAGAAATGAAAGGAAAGAAAATGAACTTACATTGCTTGTTACTGCATTAAACTTTATACCCAGGTAAGTATCTTGAGGGTTGTTTCAACAAACTGTAATTTTCTTTACTTGTATATTACATGCATTTGGCGATAATACTATTTTCAGGTCCAGCTCGAGTTCCATTGGCATTATATGGGACACAGCTTGTGCTCAACTGGGCATGGTCACCAATATTTTTTGGCGCACATAAAATTAAATGGGTATGTTGAGATAATTATGCTACAAAGCTTATCTTAATTTTAATCAGTTTAATAAATATTTCTAATTTATAGAGATAAATTAAGAGTAGGGAATAATTAAGACTATTTTTAGACTTAGGGCCCCATACACCACTTTTAAAAGACTTGTCTGTACGGACTTGCCTCTGGAAAACAAGTTGAAAATATGCAGTTGCTCACACGTATACAAACATATTGATTTGCTAAGAACTGTTAGATGTAGTTGAATATGTGATCACTACCTTGATGATGGTAATATTTTGCTGTTAGTATTATGTTCAGTTTTTGTGATTTTATGAAAGCATTTCCAGGAACTTTTGTGGTACCATTTTCTTTGGTTACTCTAAGAAAACTCCTGTACAGCAGTTTGCTTTCTTCCAGGATGTTTTAGTGAATATATGTAGGACCATGCTTGCAATATCGCATTCATGTTTCCCTCCCTCTTCTTCTGTTTACATCCCTAGAGCATGGCAATTGGAAAGTATCCAGCTAAGTCATGCAGAACCAGAAAATCAGAGATGTCTGTGAAAACTGCTTTGTGCATCCTTACTACTAAGTTTGGAGCATGCATGTTGCCCTTTATATGTGAAAAAACTGCTTGATAAACCAAGGTTCTAGGATTAGAGTTACAATACTGTAATTTGAGATATGATCCATCTGCATTATTGTAAACTCGAGGTATAAATTTAAAGTAATGGTTGCTGTTTTAATGATGATGGTTCACAATCATCTTTTCTAGGAAACAGAAATTATGTGTTATGCCAACTGCTCATTTCAAATGTTCAGTGTAAAACTTCACAAGATTGTGTATACCAACCATACCATTTAGAGCATATTAAATTCTGTTGACAAATGTAATGACAGTAAGATTCACATAATAATTTGCTGACATTTTTTCCTCCATTTAGGAGCACACCTGGGGGAGTGGAGAATGCACAATAAACCATTTTGGTAACTTGCAGTGCTACCTGCAAAAATAACATTAATAACATTGTTGATAGGCAGCGCATTGAGATTTATATCTTTTTGTGTGTCATGCAAAGACCATGGAATTTCAAATCCATCACATAATGACACACACTTTAAAAATCTATTCCTTTACCTACTGTATTGTATAATGTGCATTGAAAGTTTATCTGGATTAACAAGAAGAATAAATATTTGTAAAAGAGTGAGTAGATGTCATATGAATGTAACATATCAGATTTTTCTCTACACAATTGTCAGAATTGATAATGAATATGATGATAAAAGTGCGCATCTTTAAGTGAAAGTTCTGGCAAGAATGAAAGATACAGTAAATATGGTGGCAACAGTGAGAGTCAAAATATAATTATAAAATTCATAATTTAGGATTGCTTATAGGAAACCAAGTAGCGGGTGGTTTAAGATTGTATTTATCCAAGCTTATTGGAAGTCACAGATTTTTTGGGAAAAGTTTCCTTAAATGCAAGTGTCAAACTCCCCCCCCCCCCCCTCTCTTTTGAAGATCCTGGGTGATGCATGAAAACCATTGTGTGAGAAAATGGTGAAAAGTGAACCTGGTTAAAGGCAAGTACCCCATAGGAGATGTGAAATTGTTCATTTCATTAAAAAAAAAGCTAGGTACATATGTATTCATTTCAAAAGAAACAATGATTTTATAAAGGGTAAACTTGAAACAACACCTTAAGAAAATATACTATTTTTCTGATGGATCTGCTGCTCAGTACAGAAATAAAAAGAACTTTCTAAATTTTTGCCGCCATAAAAATGATATTAACATTGAAGCTGAGTGGCATTTTTCAGCAACAGCTCATGGCAAAGAATCCTGTAAAGAATTTGTGGTACAGTGCAAAGTGACAGCTATATTAAGTTTCCATAGCTCATATGAAGACCAATTGATGACACCAAGACAGCTCATCATGGGTAAAGAAAACACTCTGGGAATTATTTTCATCTATGTTTCACAGGAGAAAACGTAGTGGTTTTTGTTGATCATGCCAGCAAAGCACAAACTGTACCAGGAACATGTATTTCTACCTTCTAGATATGAATAAATAATCTTGGTCAAACCATTCTCTTTTTCAGAGCTTCAGTTGAATATTCATTTATGTGAAGAAGAGTAGCAAATGTGCCTTTTAACAAAATTAGTGGTTATGCATTTATTGTACAATGACAACTGTTGGCTAGAATATATTTTAGCCAAACAGGAAGATGAGAATGAAGGCAAACTGATATTTGTCCATCCAGCAGGTCCAGCTCCCTTGTTTAATCTCCAGCAAGTCTAGATGTTCTTTGGATTTCATCAGCAGATATTCTATGTACAGTGAACTCTGTAACAGCAACTGGTCATATCTATACTCACTCAGTTCATGAAACTCCACAAGCTCTTCATACCTTCCAACATTCTCCCACCAGGAAGGACTACATTATGACAGCATTCTTAAGGATGACTGCTAATAATAATGGAAGCAAAATAATTGCTGAGTAACATACAGAGCTGCAAATTGGATACTTTTGCTCATGAGTATGTGATATATTTAATATCTTATAATCCCAATCTGATACCATAACAAAACTGTATGGGTATCTCAAGCTTTGTCTGAAGTAATTTTGTAAAGTTTTTAAAACTTATAATAGTCCACTTTTGAAAAAATTAAATTTGTAAATTTTGTGTAGATTTTAAGAGAAATGTACATATTTACCAAATTCCAAGTTATATCAAATCAAAACCCATTAAAACAGCATTTAAACAAGATCTGAACCATATTTGTAGCTCATTAGGAAGATGATATACCCACCTGATTTTCTTTTGACGTCGTTGCCAATATCTGTGATGAATCTGTTGCCAGCTGCTACAATGGTGAGTGATGAGATCATTTTTGCAGGGTATGCATTGAGGATAGACAATGCCAGTTAAATTGACTGAGAAATTTAATGGACACTAATATCTGAGCTATTGAAGCGAGTTGCCGACAGTTTGAAGATGAAGAATTAAACTGATTCTGAATCTTATGAGAAACTGGCAAAAATTGAATTATTATATCTGCTAACTTCAGAAGTATAAAATATGTGGTTTAAAGTAATTGTTTCCGTAATAAAAACTAAAAGCACAAGTTGCAGTGAGTCACTAAAATGCTTACAAGCAATTCCCTTTGCACCTACTGCTAACTGATACCCTACCATGGTCTTTAGGTGCTACATACAGTTGATCACCATAAAAAACACCCTAACAAAGTTCCTGTATTTTATGTGCTAAATCTTAAACTAATTCAATCTGAAATACAACTTTTATTCTTTGACTTGCTAAATTCCAGGAATTCGTTCTCTTTCTAATTTCTGGAACTGGTGTATGTGCACTTTCACGCACCACTCTTATTTCTTAATGTCATGAGTCTGCTACCTGAACCTTGAGCTAATGGGTTTCTTGTTGACTGAGTTCACTGGAACAGTTAAATTGCCTTAGTTACTCTGGCTTTTAATTGTTTTTCTGAACACACAATTTGCCTGGTACTGACTTCCTTATTCACTTACAAAGTTGTAATCCTTTTTTCTTCCATAATTTTGAGATCAAATTGTTTTTCTGAACACACAATTTGCCTGGTACTGATAATTTCCTTATTCACTTACAAAGTTGTAATCCTTTTTTCTTCCATAATTTTGAGATCAAATTAAAGTGTTCTAAACTTTTTCCAGTGTAAGTAGAAGCCTGAAATGCTATATTTTTTTATACCACTATATAGCTTATAAGAATCCAAAGTTTCATTAAAATACAAGAAGGTCAGGTTCAAACACTGCACTGAATTGATATGGACTCAAAAGGGACATGCTTTGAAAAGAAAATAGGGGGTTAAGGTCTGAAAGTAGCTAGCTATAGTTACTTTGAGAGAATGGTCTGGAATTTTGTTAGCTTCATTATTAGTATTTTTTCCACTTAGCATTTTCATTGGTATTTGGTAGGTTGTAGGAGTTTCTTTTAATGATATCACTGCTGCAATCATATCCTACGAGTATTTAAACTCCCTGCCCATACAAAGTAAATTTGTGCATTGATAAATTGCACCACTAAACATTAAAGATGTTGACTGAGTATTTACTTCTTGCACAAGGTACTTTTGAATGAACATACACTTATTGAAATTGACAAGATAATGTGCTATACAAGTTAATTGTTACTGGTTTGACTGGAGGCACATTTTTAGTGGCCAAATTTTTAGATGGTTTCCTGGCTGAAATGCATTAACTAGTAACTATAAACAGTACAGCTGATAATTACAGGTGTAGTGGCTCAAAATAATATCTCCCCTCAAGGAAATAAGTAACCACTACTTAGGGCCAGTTTCACCAACCGATGTTAAAAATACTCGAACATCTTGTTTTTTAACAAAGTGTTCAAAGTTTAACGTAATTTTAAAACTTTTGCATTTCATCAAGATTTTACAACAAATTGTTAGCTAACATTTTGTTAACATCAAAGACAACTGCGAACGCTAGCTTTTGAGAAGGCAGTGGCCGAACTACATCGCTTCTGAATGTGCTCCGATGTACTTTTGTCTCCGTATTGCTGCACTCTCTGTGTCAGTAGCAGATAACTGTTTATGCTCATGGAAATTGCCATGTGATGTTCCCGTTTGTTTGAGGTTGGAATCGCGATATGTTTCACCGTTTGAAACACGTTAACTAACATCTGGTTAATAAGTATAGACGTGTTATCAAGTGCGAAAAAGCCGATAGTCTTACAGTAAAGGATAAAATTGCAGCCTGGGACAAAATCCGCAAATAATTAATTGGAATGAACGCATTTCTCAAGTCCGGTAAGCAACTGTGGCAATTTTGTGCTAACATAAAGTGCAGCACCAGAAATGTTAGGTGGGAAGAGCATTTAACATGATTTAAAACTGGTGGTGGACACTGCATTGAGACTAAAGTGGATAAAAGTGTGTTATCGCTGATTAATCAAGCAGGCCTGAAAAAAATACTGTTGGCTTCTTGAAGCAATTGCTTTGGAAACCTTGCGGATAAATCCACAGCTTTGGAAATACTAACATTATCACCCACCAAGTAAATGAAAAATCTTAGTAGCTTAAAATCCAAGTACCTAATTAACTTGGACAGTCTGTATTGCTTTACAAATTGCTCCATTCGCAGGGTTTCAAATTTATTATGATGTACGACTGCTCTTCTATTAGGAATGATATGAAAAAATGCCAATTGTAGCAAACTCACAACAACTTGGTTTGCGGCAGCCATTTTCCAACTTCTAACATCTGTTAAATGCCTTAACACAGGGGTATGGCGAAGCTAACTTAACACCAGCTTTAACACATTGTTAAAGTTAACATTGTTTGATGAAACAGAATTTGTGTTAACTTCAGTGTTAAATCAGTTTAACATTGTGTTAAAATTTAGCATCTGTTGGTGAAACCGGCCCTTAAAATACAAAGATATTGCTATGACCAATAGTGATTATGTCCCAAGAATGTGCTTGCAAACACAATACTGGTTTAGCTATGGACAGTGTACTCTCTCCTTTCTTGACTAACCTGTTTGAATTTGTTTGAAATCCATATGACTACTTTTTGGGCAACATTTTTGCTATTCGGAAGATGCATGTAAATGATGCACTGAAGCTTCTAAATTTACAGGAATCTTCCATAAATTTCATCATTGGAATAGGAAAACGACAATATGATACGTTTACTGGATCTCAAAATTATGAGGGATGATGATTCAAATTTGGCATACACAGGAAAGTGAGGCAGTATTTTTAACACTTAAATGATTTCAGGCAAATTATATAATATAAAATTCAATAACAGCTCACCTTAAAACAATATGTGTATGTAACAATATATAAAAAGTGTATATTACAGTCATTATATATGTTTGTATTATTGTATACATGTGTAACAATGTTATGTGAATGTATTATGTAATTTAATAATGTAGGAGCTGTGAGAATAATAGGTTAAAAGTTGATAACAATGAGGTAACCTTGAGGCAATAATGAATTTGAAAGTTTAATAATACTACTTGTGATTCTTGGAAGCAATAATGTAATTTTTGTGACAGTTTATAAAATAGCCAATCAACAACCAGAAAAAGCTTTAGTTAAATGAAGGTATTCTATTGGACTAGGATTAGCCAATCAGAAACTAAAATGAAGCAAAATTTACTAATTCAGAAGTCAGTTGCTTGTAGACAACCCTTAAAATGGACGCGTTGCTTGTAGACAGTGTTCCTAACCAGACACGAGATGCATCCTCGAGAAGTTTAATGTGTATTCAGTATGAGACAAAAATAGTTTGTGTGTTAAAAAGTGCAAGTCGTTAATAAAAACATCTCACAGCATCTCTCTCTATATCAGTGAAGTGTTATTTAAATCGTGTCAAGCATTAATAAATAGTGTGAAGAAAAACTTAAAATCTGTATAAGCCTACATTCTTCAGTCGCAACACTTCCTGCTAAGACATTCATGTCTCTAAAAAAATATAAATACTGACACAGCCGAGGCAAACATAAATATATAATATTTAAAGAAACAGTCAGATTACAAAGTTAATATTTTTAAACTTTGGGCGAAGGCTACCGGAAACTTTTTACCATACATGCGGAAGTTCGGCTCCTCAACAGTCGAAATATAATGCATCTTCTTCAAACTGACTTTCCATATGTAGCTGCAACAAACTTTCTTCAAATTGGCTCCCAAAGCGTGGGGCAAATAACAATACAACAAAACAACTACTTCAAAAGATAAGGACTTAGATAATCACATAAAAGCCAACAGTTTCAATCCAAAGGGGGATGGGGAGAAGCAGTTTTGGTATGATCCTCAAATTAGTGAACTTTCCTTGGAAAAAACGGAATATGAACTACAACATAAGCAAATACTCCATGTAGTAGAAAACAATGCCTTTAGCAGGAAACTTAAAAAAAAATCAGAATACAAAACAGTCCATAGTTTAACTACACATCCCCCAAATGAGCTAAGACAGTTTATAAAAGGTTTACTTTCCAACTTTGGGCAATGAACTATTTTCAATATTGGTACCATAAACAGATTCAGTATCAGGAATTTAATTAAGTTAAAGTAGTGTTCCTCTAGCAGAAAAATGATTTGGTACATATATACTGGGAAGACTAAGAGAAATCTGGAAACTCAATTCAAAAAAGCATTTGTCACATTTTCAATAAGCATACAGGTAAATCAACTGTATCAGCATGTTTCTGGGAACGAAGCCATGAGATCAGCAAAGAAATTAAAGTACTAAAACCGGTGAATATAGCCATTGACCTTAGCAAATTGGATTTCTTTATAAAGAAGTCCCATGACAGTCTCATGAACTTGACAACCCTGAGGACATGATATTAAAGTTCATTAAGTCTCCACCAGCAGTGCTGAGGATCCATTGTTGGCAAGGAGCTGATGATGCAGACAACAGTCTGTGAAACATGCCTTCTAAAGTTTTAGTAAATGAAGCAGTAAGAGTGCTTAAGTCGGCTCATTCATCTAATATTAATGTGTTAGGCTTCATTGTGTTTATTTCCTTCATTTTATGTAAATAAATTTATATTTGACAGTCATCTGTGCACGTCAGTGGCTCATTGATTTATTGCGCCATGGCTAAACATTTTTGTTGTGTTTACTGCTACACTCTGGTATTGGAATTGAAAAACAATTTGTCATGCATTAACAGTATAAAATAGAAGAAATGGGCCGGCAGTGTAAGTACTGTAGGATACAATGCAGTAAATTGTGAATGAATTGTTTCATGCACATATACAATAGCTTGACAAATTGAATGTACTTAAAATTTAAAAATAAACTCATAACTTTTGTTAAGATCAATCTTTTGTGAAGTTTCCAGCTTTTCCTTCATTTCCAGATAATTTTGTTCTTCACACCATTTTACTCATCTAGTTTTAGAACTTCTATATGTTTAGGTTATGTTTTTACTGCTAAATACTGGTAGATATTGGAGGATTGCATATTTTGTAATTGCACTTTTAATTTTTTCAGGCTTTAATAGACCTGGGCTTTCTATATGGCACATCAATGGCATGTGCTTATTATTTCTACAATATCAACCCAACTGCAGGACTTATGATGATTCCATACCTTGGCTGGCTGAGCATTGCAATGGCGCTAAATTGTTGTATCTACAGGGACAACCCTGAGGAGAAATCATGAAATTGACCCTGATTTGTTAATCTGATACTGTTTAAATTTTATGTGCATCGTTTGTATTTTTTGTGGAATTTATGGTTGTCATTCCTAATCAACAGTTACAGAATCGTGTTTGAAACAGCACACACACTAATTTGTAGTTTTATTTGTAACAGAATACAAATGAATACAAATTCACTTGGTGTAATCGCAGAAATGTTGAGTAAATTTAAGCTGAAATGTTACACTAAACTGAGTCATGTGTCTAGCAATGCACACTAATCTACTAGATGGAATTGGCACCTGATATGTGTATAAGGAAGCTTGTGACCATTGTTCTTACTCACAATAACTGTGTGGCTGTAGTTTGGAAAGTAGAATCAGACCCAAAACATTCAATATTACTGCAGGATTAAAATCGTGGACATTAGACTTTCCATGTCAATCTTCTCCCACTGCTCTATCATGGTTTCATTGCATTGAATCCATCTTGTCTAATTCCGACATATATTCTCTGGTGAAGTCAATTGTATGAATGTCATAACCTTAAAGGTAACTTGCTATTGCACATACTATTATTGGACTTCTAGCCAATTCCAAGTGTTAGTTTATGAACAGACCTAGTAGAAATAGCTTAGGGAACAGTAATGCTATGGAAAGTTGAAGGGTCCATTGCTCAAATGCTGTTTGTGACAATGATTTTTTGAAGTCTGATCCCATTTTTCAAGTATGTGTTATGTTTTTTGAATATGGCTACTCAGAAAAAAAAGGTAAAGAGGAATATTACACCTGAAAACTACAGTAAAATACTTTTCTTGGTTACCATTGGTCCATCTTAAATAGTTCAGAAATGAATGAGATAATGGAAAATCTTTTGCTATGTTTTGTGTTGAAATATTTACAAATGTTACATTGTAATGTTACAGTATATTGTTCAGCATATTCAAAAACCACCAGCTTCTGTTTCTTTAAATGGAACCAAGGATTTAACTTCTGCAGTCACTGAGAAATAAAACGTATTTCCAAACCAGCATGCTGGTTGATTTATATTTGTCTTAATGTTAACTTTACTCGGTATCAAGCTAGCAGCCATTACCCTGTCAATACAAGATTTGGACAGTACATGTTATTGTTTTTAACATAATTAAAGAAACTAAAGCTTCAATTCGTTGTTTATATATAATAGAGTGCCTCAAAAAATAAATTGATAGTGTGTTTGATTGTGTCAATATTTAACCTCTAAAACACTGAAAAATGATTTTATAACCAGCTAGTTCCTATTGTATGCATTCTTGAACAAAATTAGCTTGGAAAGAAAAGGGCAGAGAATTAGATACAGTAGGCTCATGGTTATCCGAGCTAATTGAGACCAACACACTGAAGAAAAACTTGATAATATGACAATAATGTGCTATTAAGTGCAAATTAGGAAAGAATTGCTTAAAACTGTACAGTAGTGTTTATTAGAACATAATTGCTGAAAATGTACACTGAATACTTTATACAGTTTAAATAAAAGATAAACAGATTACAGTATTAAATGAGATTACTTTTTGAAAAATTTTTTCATAGCTTTTTGGCCTAACCTCTTTTGGATGCTGTAGGGACAGTAAGTCAAGTGGTGTAGACTCTTCTTGCTGTTCAGTGTAGGGTACAGCAGCTTCAGTGACCTTCAGACTGTCAAAATGTGATGTTTTCAGGGTGAACTTGGCGTGCTGCTCTTCGGGATTGATAACCATATCAACATTAGCATCTACAGCCAGCTCCATTTGGTACACCACTTGAGAACATCTACATTTTCGATTGGCATTTCCACTTGTAGCTCATTAGCTAGCTATGGTAACATTCAACTTTGTTGGCATACGCTGCCTAGCACAAAAAATGTGTGTTTGATTTCCAACAACTCCCTTGGTTAACCCAGAGTCTGGATTAATTAGGACTCAGTTAATCACAAATCTATTGTATAAGAATTATTGAAGGATATCTAACGAACCATTCTGAAAACAAACATTTCGATTTTGAAGCCATTTAATGCCTCGCTTTCTTGGATGGGCTTAGTGTTTCTGAACATTTTGCAAAACAAGTAATACATCATCAAAGCAGCTGATTTATAATATTTATTAATCATCTGCCTCAGTGTCTGCTGTCATTGTTTATCATCTGACTTTTCCATAGAGCAGTTTACTTATTGTTAAGTGTTATTAGAATAATGGGCAGATTAGATTATACACATTTTCTGTGTCACTGCTCAAGAAGATGCGTTTGATTTCAGTCAAAACCTTTGTGAAGTTATTTTGGTGCACTTTTTTTCTGTTTGTATTTCATACCACCACATGTGTTTTAATTATCTTAACGTTTTCAGAAATAAAATTTTAGAAATATACAAACACAGTCTGTATCACTTTTAGCTTTTTAATGGTAACTAAATGAAGGAACTGAATCATCTGGTCTTCTTGTGAACTTTTGTTTTGATTCTCTTTGGTAAAGCTACTGCTGCTAGAAGAATAATTGTTTGCAAAACTAGTGTCATTTATGGAAGGAAATAACATTTAATTCTAGAATCAACTGGCAGTGTTTCAGAATTAATTACACAATCTTTATTCTTTAATAACACTTTTCTCCCAAATCATTAATGATTTAACTTTGATTTATTTCATGATTAGAGGGACAAAAATAAAATGCTGCAGCTGATTTAGGTTTCCTGATGCAAATCTGATTTTAACCCCTAACATTTTTTTGGTAAATGACAAGATTTTTATTTTCTGAAATGTTATATTTCTTAGAAATTCCTAATACACTTTTTAGTGATTACTCTGAGAAGTTATCTTTATACCTTGTTCTTTAAGAGTGTAAATTTATTTGCCCAAGATCCGGTGGAGAGGGATGGATTTTTTCATCCTTAAAATGTTAGGTATAGTAAAGTGAGTGATACTATATATAGTGAGTATAGTAAACATCCTTAGCATGGCTTGCTGCAGAAGGGAAGTAAAGCCGTGGTCTCATGTCATAGATTTACGACATGTGAAAGAACTCAAGCCTGTTAAAGAGGCCTCTAAACAAAATTTCTCTTCTTTCATGCACAATATAGAATGGGATGCCAATCTCCATTCTAGTTAAAACAGTGTCCATAAATAAAGCCCAATTTAAATTTAAGGTTGATATATATATAATTATATATTTATAATCTTAATTTATAATTATCTTTCACCTTTTTGAGAACAAAAAGTATCTTAAACAGCTTTCTGATAGGCAAATTTCTCAAACTTTAATTTTTATGTTTGTGTTAAAACTATTTATTAAAGCTGTGTCAGTAATATATTTTAATTCCATAATAAATTCATATTTTTCAATCTAGAAATTATAAAAAACAGCAGTTTATGTAAAATCAATTTGAAGCTTTCATTTTACTTTCTCTACCATGTACAAGAGAAGGTTGAGAAAGTATTGCATTCCACCCAAAAATTTAATGAGATTTCATTGGAATTATATGTTATGTTTTGGTGGCCCCTGAAACCCCCCAAAAAAAGCATTTTTATAAAAAGTCTCTCTCTCTCTCTCTCTCTCTCTCTCTCTCTCTCTCTCTGTGTGTGTGTGTGTGTGGGTGTGGGGGTGGGGGTGGGGGTGGGGGTGGGGGTGTGGGTGGGTGGGCGGGTGGGCGGGCGGGCGCGCGGGCGCGGGCGGGTGGGTGCGCGCGCGCGGGTGGGGGTGGGTGGGTGGGTGGGTGCGTGCGCGCGCGCGCGGGTGGGCGGGCGCCAAAATGCCTTATAAGTACCAAACTTGGTATTTAGGTTCATTGCCAGGAAGATTAAAAAGAAAGTCCTCATCCCAAACTACCCTTAACAGTGTATATAGAAGATTTCTTTGATATTATGGATTTTCTCAAAAATGGTTCTAGCGATTTTGATTTAAATTCATATGTTTAAGCTATTTAGATGATTGTAGCGAGATGGATATATAGATATTTATTTTGTAGAGCTTGTAAGCCATAAGATAAGTCATAAAAATTACAACTTAAGATTAGGTTCATGCAAATCTTAAAGGCTCAATTAATGAAATTCCCTTAAGATGACTTTATAATACTTAAAATTAGTTGTAGATTTAATATTAACAGGCAAGGGATTAAAATATTTCATATCATAGACCATAGGCGATCTATTAAATTTCGAGTGATGTATTGGAAAGTTAAAATTATGTCTTATATGTGTATCATGCATATGAAAATCAACATTTCTGAGAAAGTAATCTCTGTTAATAAATATCAACTCCACTAGTTTAAAAATATATAATCCGTAGACAGTCAATATATTAAAACTAATAAAATAATCCTTAAAGGATTCCCTACTATCAATTGCAGCAATATATCGTATTATGCATTTTTGGGCAATAAAAACCTCTTGCATCATGGATTCTGACCCCCAAAAACAAACACCATATGTCAATCGAGATTCAACATGTGCAAAATAAAACAAGAGTACATCCTTAACATTAAGACAGGATCTCAAAACCCGTAACTGGTAACAACAAACATTTAATTTTTTAATTAATTCAATACAATGGGGTTGCCAAGATGTTTATCAAAAATAATTTCTGAGAATTCAGTATGGTGAAGACAATGCAGATTCTGACCAAATATATTAATACATAATTGCTCGAGATTCCTTTTTTGATAATAAGAAAATGAACAAAACCAGTTTTATTAACATTCAGATAAACCATATTATTATTAAACTGGGTTTTGAGATCTGTAAGTAATTCATTACATTTCGCTTCCAAATCTGTCATATTGCCATCTTTTGCAGTGGTATCATCAGCATACATAGTTAAAAAATTTGATGTGTTACACTCGCATGACTTTCTCTACTCTTGTACAAACTATTTTTACAAACATTTAGTCTCCATATGCTTCATGTTAATCGATATGTTAATCTTATTCCTAATTTTCTTGTAGATGCAAGGGGAATACAGTAGACTTTAAGCGACAGTCAAATATTTTAAGAACTGGTTGCTATGTGCAGTATTCCATTTCCTTTGCATGTGCAGGACATAAAAAAAATGAATAACGAATTCCCATTTGAGAAACAGTGTAATTATTGGAACATTTAAGGGAATAACAGCCAATATCTCAAAAATGGTTCACTCAACAACAAAAATGTATGTGATATATAATATAAATTGTGTATTTTAACGTGATCTACATTTTTTGTGTTGTAAAATTTTGTCTATCTCTTATGGTTTACCAGTTATGCAAAAGTCGTTCACAATGAAGAATACTTTTGGAGACATTCCCAGAAAATTTGAGATATACATTTCATTTGTCATGAAAATATCTTAAACATATGATATTTTAATCAAAATTGTTAGCCATTTTTGAGAAAATTAAAATTTTCGAAAAATGTTCCATGTAAAGGTTATTCTGGGGTGGGGGATTTTCTTGAAAACCTTCGTGTTGCATCTCTGGAAGATACTGAACCTAAATGCTAAGTTTGGTGTTTATCCGACTGTTCATTTCTGAGTTATGCTGTTCACAGACAGACAGACACACACACACGGACATGTTTCCAAAAATGCTTTTTTTGGATTCAGGGGGTTTCAAAACATATATTTCCGATGAAATCTCGGTATCGAATTTTTGGGTGGAATACAATACTTCCCCTATTTACTATACATAGTAGAGAAAGTAAAAATAATCTTTCAGTTGACCAGGTAAATCATTCACAAACAGCAGAAACAACACGGGACCAAGAATGGAACACCAACATCAACCATGTTAGAATTATCAACATTTCTAAAAGAATCAGTTATGTGTTTAATCTGAACATATTGAGTTCTAAGTAAAATGTGTATCTTTAATTTTCTGACTATAGCTTTTGAAGTCCTTTTCATTCGGAAGGAATTTTGTGTAATCTTATGTAACTGGTAAACTTAAGTCATAGGCAAAAATACTACACAAAAAATGTGCATATCTTTAAAAGACGCAGTTTATTTAAAATAAGTTTTTTTGTGGCATATGCCATTTTCTAGATATCTGTTATTAATAGTTCAAATTGTTCATTACTTTTTCATTAAGTCCTATTGATATTGAATTGTTTCTCTTGATAGCATGGAAAGAGTATGCAATTTTAAGGCCAACATATATGAACCAGCTCTTGAACAATTGACTATTGCTATTCCCTTTGTATCCATAACGAAACATGTAATGTAGCTATTTCTGCCAAGATTTATTTCAGTTAAATGAAGTAGAAAAAAAATATGCTTTTGTATAAATAGTTTGTATACCCACTAATAAATGATATAGGGTAGAGAAAGTCATGTAAATGTAACAAGATTTTTCACACAATTATCTGTATGAATTGGTTACTCATAACTATCAAAAGTTAATTTTTTTTTACTTTCTCTACTACGTATAGTAGGGGAAGTATTGCATTCCACCCAAAAAATTTGATACCGAGATTTCACAGGTAATATATGAATTGCACTGAATGCATATAAAGCATTTTTGGAAACATGTCCATGTGTGTGTCTGTGAACAGCATAACTCAGAAACGAACAGTCGGATAAACACCAAACTTGGTATTTATGTTCAGTATCTTCCAGAGATGCGACATGTAGATTTTCAAGAAAATCCCCCACCCCAGGTTACCCTTTACATGGAACTTTTTTTGAAAATATTAATTTTCTCAAAAATGGCTCAATGATTTTGAATAAAATACCATAAGTTTAAGACATTTTTATGGCAAATGAATTGTATATCTCAAATTTTCTGGGAATGTCTCCAAAAGTATTCATTGTGAACGACTTTTGCATAACTGGCAAACCATGAGAGATAGATAAAATTTTACTACACAAAAAATGTAGATCGCATTAAAATACACAATTTGTCATATATTGTTTTTGTTGAGTGAACCATTTTCGAGATATTGCTTGTTATTCCCTTAAATTTTCCAATACTTGCCCTTTTTCTCAAATGGGAATTCGTTATTCATTTTTTTTTTTTTTTTTTTTTTTAATGTACTGGACATGCAAAGAGAATGGAATGCTCTTCATAGCAACCAGCTCTTAAAAGATTTGACTATCACTTAAAGCCTACCATATTCCCCTTGCACCTACAAGAAATTTAGCAATAAGATTAACATCTCGATATCTCAATTAACATAAGTAGATGGAGATTGAGCGTTTGTAAAAATATTTTGTGCAAGAGTAGAGAAAGTCATGTGAGTGTAACACATCAGATTTTTTTATAATTATTAAGTTTAAGAAAGGGAGAAAACAATGTTTCAATTTCCACTGTGAGTTTTTGGCTTTATCTTGTTATTTTAAAGCATAATTTATGCTTTATCACAAAAAACTAACATGCAAGATTTAAACTTTAGTATAATCAAAGTCAGAATATTGACAAAGTTATTTTTCCAGAAGAATAATTCTGCTGGGTTAGAGTTTTAAGTACATTTTTTGAAGAAAGAAAAAGAAAGAAAGAAAGGCGGGCAGGCAGGCAGGTAGGTACAGTTATTAAGAGTGCTGTCCTGTGCTCAAGATTGTTAGTTTTTGTGCTGATGTGTAAATGTGTGTAAGTGCAGCATTTAATGTCAGCCTTATTAGTATGTAAAAATCTTGGCAGTTGCTTAAATCATTAACCATTTTAAATGGGTGAGGTACAAAAACTGTAATGTTTGGAAGCATAGCAAAGATAGATTTGTCTATGTGCTTTCTAAAAGAGGGCTCGAGTACATTGTACTTTTATCCCATTTTACAAGATACAGTGTATCATTTCACCTTAGTTTGCATCTTTAGTTTTATCCAATAGAGTATAATATTGTAATAGTTCCACCCGTTTTACTAAGTGTTTACATACAAG
This sequence comes from Deroplatys truncata, assembly GCA_030765065.1. Classification (NCBI taxonomy): domain Eukaryota; kingdom Metazoa; phylum Arthropoda; class Insecta; order Mantodea; family Mantidae; genus Deroplatys; species Deroplatys truncata. The sequence goes on from CM060978.1 coordinate 217,704,033, forward strand.
TAAGATGCAAGGTTTTAAAATGTATAACATGATGAATAATATTAGTGGAACTCATAAAACTGGAGTAGGGTGAATTCTAGTTTGCTGCATTTTAATGCTACTGTCTCTTGCACTTCAGTACCTATCAAACTTATCTGTGGTTCTAATTTTTTTTTTAAAGCCTGTATATTAAACCTTTTTTAATTTGCATTCTATTTCAAATTGGTAAGTTGCATTGGTACTAACGTATTAAAAAAATACTGACGTGATTCATTCACATGATTACTCTAACCTCTATCTTTATTAGTGGGCATACAAACTATTCTTACTAAAGCTTATTTTTCTATATATTAAATTATAATCCAAGTAAACCTTTGCTGAAATGCAGACAATACACATTTCATTATAGATACAAAGAGAACAATGATAGTCAAATGTTTAAGAACTGGATGCTATACGCTGCCCTTAAAATTCCATACTGTTTCCATGCAATCATGAGAAACAACTGAATGTAATGAACAATTTGAACAGTTAATAATGATCTCAGAAATGGCTTATGCCACAGAAAACTATTTGAAATAAATTGTGTGTTTTAAAGAGATCTACATTTTTTGTGTAGTATGTTTTCATCTATCCCTTAACATTTACTGGTTATACAAGATTATACAAATTTGAATGAATAGAACTTCATAACTATTCACAGAAAATTAAAGATATGCATTTTATTTGTCGTGTAAATGTCTTTAATATATGATACTTTAGTCAAAATTTTTAGTACCATTTTTTAGAAGGTAAAAAATTTCGAAGTGTTCCATATAAAGGGTAGTTTGGGGTAGGGGGTTTTCTTGAAAAATTCTGTGTCGCTCTTTAAAAGGTACTGAACCTAAATACCAAGTTTGATATTTATCTGACTTTTCCTTTTTGGTTTATGCTTTTCAGACACACACACGGACATGTTTTTAAAAATGCCTTTTGGATTCAGGGGACCTCAAAACATGTATATGTGGTGAAATCTCAATATTAAATTTTTGGGTGGAATGCAATAACTTCTCTACCCCACTAGGTATGTGGGAAGAGAGAGAGAGAGATTAAAGTTTGTAATAACCAGTCCTCGGCGCAGGGTTCCGAGATGCATGAAGTTAGGAGCACATAGACCACTGTGTTGCTTAGTTCAAGTGGGATGGCAGATAAAGCGTGCAGGCAGCCTTTGCCTTAATGTATAAACATCTAGTCACAGTAGGGCACAAAATAAACGTCACATTTTCCAGTGCGTATCGAGTACGCAAACTAATTGCCTGACATAACAGTTCTGCATGATTGTACCTGTTTTAACATTCTGAAATAGCCATTTTCCATGACAGAAAAAAAGTGCAAACGATGTACATATCACAAAATACATTTCTTCACAACTTCATTGCACCATATACATAAATATTTAAAATAAATAAATACATACAGTAATAACCCAAATAATGCAAATGAATACAATACACTTCTATGTCATTGCAGCAAATTACAAGGTGCATTCGCAATGTATCGAATGAAAACATCTCCTATTTTCACGTAAAGTGAGTTTATAGCTAGAAAAACTTAGTTCTTCGTCACATGACGTGACAGATGCATAAGAAAGAATGGGATATCACACGAATAAACTTTTGTGGATTTGTATTCATTATTTGAATCCAATAAAACGTCCTTAATGGCATACATATCTGCAAAGCCAAAAGGACATTTTTGAATTTGTCGTTCATACTTGCACTAACAAAGTCTGATTTTGACTCATTCAGTTTTTGAAGCAGTGCAATTACGAACCCACATATTTTTCTAGAAAGGCTTTAAAATATTTATTTTCGATCTCGTTGAAATGGATGTTGGCATGCACTAACATGCTACACAAATCTCGATAAAATTCTTTCTGATTTTCTATTTTGATTGTGATGTTGAAGGCCCCTGTAGATTGTTGGATTTAATATTTTTCATGTGTATTTTGCTATTGCAGTGTTTTTAAAAGAATCGAGATCTGTCTGTCCTGATGTATTTTTGCAGAGTTTGCAATATGCAGTGTTGTTTTCTTTGATGAGGAAATGTTCCTTTCCAAACTTCTCTATAAGTGCATCCTGAAGGGAATGCTTGAACTCGTATTCTTCGACATGTTTCAAAGTACTGTGGAGTATAAGAGCAATTAACACTTAACAAAACATCAATGAATATGTAAATACCATGAAACTATAGTTCTTTACTCACTAGATCTCGAGTACGTAAGGGGACACATTAATCAGGGCCAAGCAGCAATATGAATGTCCACAGTGACCTTTGCTACGCTACTACTTGTAGGTTGGGACCCCACCAACCGGGCTAGGACATCAATTCAACCCCGTTCGCTCCCAACTTCAGTCTGCTAATTCCGTGACCCAAAACCGAGGCCTGGTAATAACATACTTGAAGGAATGAATCCTAATACTTCTGGACAAGGTCTTGATGTCTTGTGCATATAAAATTCCTTAGTAAGGGTTCTCAGTGTAATATGAGGAATTCAAAGCTTTTTACAGGCAAAGGAAAACATACAATTGAATGAATTCTTTTTAGAATTGTTACTCAGTATTTTCATATCTTTTGCATATTTAAAACAAATATTCTGCAACTTTTCACTGGTGATCACAAGGGTCCAGATTTTTAGGTGGAATAAATCTTCATTTTAGGTTTCTTATATGCTTAAAATGGGTTTTTTTAGGTTTTTCTTGATTAAAATAGGTTTTTTTTTTGAGTTTTTTTTTGTTGAGTTTTTCTTCATGGATCAATACAGGCATCAATAGTTTTGCTTTTCGGGTACTTATTTGCGAGATTTATTTTTTGACATGCTGTAGGTGCATACATTCCCAAATTTTCTGGCATAAACTATTTCCTATTATGTAACACATTCTTGTATGAAGAAAAGATTCTTTCAACGGAACATGACATCATTAGAGTGTAGAACATGTATGCCAGTGGAGCAGGTTCTAGAGGTAGTTTTCCTGTGTACTTTTCTCCCTGCAATACTGAATTTATGATTTCATGTCTTCAAAACCAGAATTTCGTTGAATCCTCTGCAACTTCGAAGAACATGCAACTCCCACTGGTCCAGGTATTTCTTTACTGGAAACATTGCCAATGATATCCAGAGCATCTTTCAGTGGCAAAGTTGTACTTTCCAACTGGATAGCTTCTGGTATAAAACAAAAATGTGTCATAACATACACAAGGGAAGTGGCAAGAGTGGGGTACTTGAGTGATTTCTTAGCTTTGGCAATGCAGGAAGCTTCTGTTTCATTCAATTCATTCACAACATTTTTAATCTTTTTTAAGTGCTAGGCATAGTAAATGGCAGCAGTCAGCCAAGTTCTCCAGTGGGTAAGTATCAGCTCAGGTGGAAGAGGGGTTGCCGGTACTTTTTCTTTGAACAATTGTATACGTGTTAGAGCTTTTAAGATAACCTGCTTGACCAAAGATATCAAGCTGTTCACGTCATTGAAGTGGCTTCTAATCTCCTCTGCAAAGCGGTGCAGGTTTTGGGCCAAGCATGTAACATCTAGCATGGTTGGGTGGAAGGACTGTAGAACCCCCCGGCCTTTAACAGGTAGGTAGCAGCGTCTGTCACTAGCAAAAGTGAAGTGTGGATCTGCAGCATTCCATTTTTCAATAAATGTAAATTTAAATTGAGTTTTATTTATGAACGCTCTTTAACTACTACGGTCTTTAGCGTCCCATTCTATACTGGGCATGAAAGACGGTAATTTTGCTCAGGCCTCTATCAGGCTTGAGGTTCTTTTACGTGCCGTAAATCTATGACACGGGATCACCGGCTTTACTTCCCTTCCGAAGGAAGCCATGCTAAGGATTTTTACACCCTAAAAAATCCATTGCCCTCCGCTGGGTTTGAACCCGCGACCTTGAGAACTAGAGGCTAGCACGGTACCACTAGTCCACGGAGGATGACGAGATTTAGGTATTGTTTCACTATGCAACAATTACATTAGAAAGGTAGTCTCGGTGAATCATTGGAGGCGATCTGTTATGCAAGTTGTGCTCCTTCTGACCTTCTATCAGCTGCATCCATGTCACATGTGCTGTTTTTAACTGTAGCAACTTGAACTATCTACTGGCTATAAGGCTGGAAATAATTTTACAATCAGTTTTAATTTGAAAATAACATTATTCATTTTGAAAAAGGAAAAACAGCTATTTAGGCTATTTTAGGTGTCAACCCCTCATTTAGGTTTTTTTTTAGGTGTAATGAAATTCACTTATTCTGCTCCAGGAAGTATGAAACAAATATATATGTTGAAATGTGTTAATTAAATAGCGAAAAATATAGGTTGAAACCTAACAATCCGGGCGCTAGTAATGACAAAGTTTGGGGTTTTTGGTCTAACACTTGAATAAATGGAGTGTTGCTATGACAAATGTTCAATTTTGTAGACTGTTAGCCCTTCATTAGTCGTGCTTATATCTGTGGGACATGTGGCTTTGTTTTGCTTCGATATATTTCTAATGAATAGAGATAAGAATGCTTGCACATTATACATACTTTTATAATTGCTTCACAAAAGTTTCAACTGGATCACACTATAATGACTTTGTAAACGAGCATCAGCACATGCATGTTGTATGTGTGTCAGAAACAGCATGCCAACTTGTATAATGCATTGTTTCTGCATTGATGTGTCACAGCTTTGGCTTTGTTTTCAGCTCGCTTGTGCCAATCTTTGTCATTATCTGATAAATACAGCCATATTTCATTATTACTACAGATCCTAGACTTTGAAAATGCATTCAAACCTTTTTTGGGCGTAAAAATCCTTAGCATGGCTTCCTTTGGAAAGGAAGTAAAGCCGGTGGTCCCATGTCATAGATTTATGCCACGTAAAAGAACCTCAAGCCTGATAAAGAGGCCTCTGAGCAAAATTTTCAGTCTTTCATGCACAATGTAGAACAGGATGCTAAGAACCATAGTAGTTTAAGAGCATCCATAAATAAAAACTCAATTTAATTTTTTTTTTGGAAGTGAGTACGAATATATATGACGAAGTACATCTTGTTCTTGACGATAAAATATTAACAGTTGATAATTTTGTAGACAGTGATTCTGATTCTGAAGATATAATTGAAACAAGATCTGTAGACTCAGATACAGATCATGAAGTGGAGAGGAAATTAATGAAATTGACAAAAATTATTATGGCGGCAAGTACAGAAGACAGCATAATTATGGAAATAATAATTATTATATTAAGAATTATCTTATTATTTTGTTTTGAAGCTGTTAGCAGCTATTACTATTTTATAATAATAATAATAATGATTGATTTATTTAAAGGTGAGTTGGAATTGTTACACTAACATCACTTAAGTTTACTCACTTAACATGTTTCGGGAAACGGTTATTCCCATCCTCAGAAGCTAATCCGACTGGCCCGTGTTGTTGGTGTCTCCGTTTTGTGGACTGGATACTGTGGTGGCATCTTGTGGTGGTGAAATGTACTTCCAGAGAGGATTTGGTGCGGCAAATCAAAATTCATTAGATGTGTGTTGTGTTTTAGAATGGTGCCGCCACCAAATCCTCTCTAGAAGTACATTTCACCACCACAAGATGCCACCACAGTATCCAGTCCACAAAACGGAAATACCAACAACACGGGCCAGTCGGATTAGCTTCTGAGGATGGGAACAACCGTTTCCCGAAACATGTTAAGTGAGTAAACTTAAGTGATGTTAGGGTAACAATTCCAACTCACCTTTAAATAAATTCAATACACATCACTGTTTCTAGCTTCTTTTCAAATATCAATATAATTGATTTACTTTCTTCTATTTGCAAGTAAGGATAGAATGAAATGGAGACAGCTATCTTGGAAAGCAACACAGGCATGACCCCATAATATACTGACTAAACTTCCTGGGGCAGTAGGGAATGCTAAGGATGTGAATACTGGATTTGACTGCTTGAAGCTTTTTACCAGTGATGATGTTCTAGATCGATTGTGGAGAATACCGACAGACACATAGTTGATTTGAAAGATAAATTTGAGCATGAGAGAGATTGCAGAACAACAGACAATTGAAGTGAAAACATTTCTTGGCTTATTATACCTTGCTGGCGAGTTTCATGGTGGTCAGCAAAATATTCATGACTTCTGGACAACAGATGTTAGTGTGAATATTTTCCGAATGGCTGAAAAAGTCTGAAAAATGTTTCCTCACACCTGATAAGATGCATGCATTTTGACGACAGCACCTCAAGACAAGAACAGCAAAAAATACATAGCTGGCTGCTGTGCAAGAAATATTCACTATGTTTGTGAACAACTATAAGAATCATTATTCTCTAGGGTAAAACATCACTGTTGATGAGCACTATCAGCATTTTGTGGCTGATGTGGGTTTTGCCTGTTCATATCAAAACATCATTGTTGATGAGTACTACCAATATTTCGTGGCTGGTGCGGATTTTGGCAGTTCACTTCAAAACATAAACCATCTAAATATGGAATCAAAATCTTCTGTTTGATGCTAATTGCCTACTTCCCTTATAACATGGAGATATATTGTGGACAACTGCCAGATAGTCCCTTTCAGAATAATTATTTTATGACAGTCTTATTGAAATTTGTTGAGTCAGTATATGGAACTGGAAGGAATGTTGCGGCAGATATTGGTTCATTAGTTTGAAATTAGTAAGAGAATTACTGAAAAGAAAGTTGTCATTTGCAGGGAAAGTCTGAAAAAAAAAAGGGAACTACCCTCAAATATCATTTCCTCAAAAGGTCAACAGCAGTATTGTGGCATGCGGTTGGTAACATTGTAATATATGTGGTTGGTAACATTGTATGGTGACACCTTAGGTTGGCATTACAGACCGGTAGTGACGTAATAGGAGAGGGAGTAAAACTGGTTTTATCTTGTGTTAGCATGTAGGATGCTCTCTTCTAGTGTCACCAGTGAACAGTGCAGACATGTGTGATAGGCATGGCGCTTCGTCAAGCAGGAAGGTAAAATGTATCATCTTTAATTTATATTATATTCTTACCATCTAAACTTATACTATGTGACTTCTTAATGCAGGTAGTTCCTTCCTTCCTGACCTATGTTGATTTATGAATATTTAGGTAGTTTTCAGGTGATTTAGGAACTTTATTAGCTTGCCCCGTTGGACCTTGTTGGTTTAATGTGGTGATTTAGATTTCGGTATCATGCTCTACCCCCTGTAATTATGTGAAAATAAAAGAGGTTCCGACAGTATGATAGCACATTATTATCTACACCAAAAAAGAAACACTTGTTTCTTATGTCTGTGTTGTTGGTGTTTGCATTGTGGATTATCTATTGTGGTGGCATCTTGCGGTGAAATGTACTACCAGAGGGGACTTGATGCAGCAAATCAAAATTCATTAGTTGTGGGCTGTGTTTCAAAATGAAGATCTTCTTGTGTGTAATTCTGTAGCATATTTGACTGCTTTGATTAATGTAATGTTTGGTTTGATGTTGTAGTTGCTCATTCAGAAGTGGTGTGAGGCTGCAGATTTGGCCATTTGTTTGTATTTTACACATCTCATATGTTTCTTCCAGCAATAAGGTATATATATAGGCAAAACAAAAAGAAACCTGAAAACTAGGCTAAAGGAACATATGAGATACATTGCAAGTATCAGTGGGATCCTTTCATTTTTCCACCATTCATCAAAAAGAAGGCGGTACTAGATTCATTTTCAGCTAGAGTATTCCAACCTTAGCAGAAACTCAGTGGAGTTCTAACTCAAAACTGTGCATTGTAATTGTAGAAGACTGAGAAAAATTGAAACACTTTAATTAACACCATCAAAACATCACTAGCACCATTCGCTGCTATCATCATCATCATCATCATCATCATCATCATCATCATCATCATCATCATCATCACCACCACCACAAACACCATTACTTGCATTCACACTATAAATCTACACTGCGACCACCTCCATCACGCTCATTAACACCATAACTCTCTAAGCATACCATTAATACAAATACCATTCGCTGCTATGTCTATCACCATAACCAACATCACTTTCATTTACTCTTCAACTCTACAGTGCAAACACCATCACTTCAATTAACACCATAACTCCCTAATCCAAACATTACCACCAGCCCGATTCGTCACAATCAGCATCACAACTACCTTCATTCGCATTTAAACCATAACTCTGTACTATTACCACTGCCATCATTTCCAAAACCCCCAATACTATAGTAACCAACATCATAAACACCACTACTTCCACTCACATCATAACTTTATACTGACACCAACATCATATGACTCCATTAACACCATAACTCCACACTGTCGCCACCCCATCATCACATAAGTTCATTAACACCATCATTCAAATTCCTAAATTCCTCCATCATCGTTACACCTACAGTAATTCCCATGTACACCATGACTCTAAACTGCCACCGCCGCCATCATTTCCAAAACCAGAAACCCTATAATCATCACCATTACCCTGTCACAAACATCATGACTTCCAATTAAACCATAGCCTTCTACTGCCACCACCACCATATGACTCATTAACACCATAACTCTATACTGTCGCCACCATCATCACCATATAACTCCATTAACACCATAATTCCCTAATACCTCAATTTCTAACCTTACAATCACCCCTAACACATCCACCACAACAATAGTCATTCACATTTACCCCATATCTCAGCACTGTCACCACCGTCATTATTTGTAAAACCAGAAACTCTATAAACATAACCCTATCACCATCACAAACATCACTACTTCCAATTACACTCACACACGGACCTAGAGAAAGTCAAACACTAACAGAAACAGATATATACATGTATACACATAGAAACACAAAGATATATGGACATAGGAAACAACAGAAACATACAAAAACGCTAATAATTATAGGCACTCGAACTTATAGGTATGCTGCTGTTATAACATAGCTTCATATATGGGAGGCTATATCTTGGGGGTTGCATTTTGATTAATGTATCAGTAATGGTGATGGCTGAACTGCGGAAAAAGAGTTATGCTGTTAATTGAGTTGTGATGGCGACAGTGTAGACTTATGGTATTAATGGAGACATGTGACAGTAGTGGCAGTATTTGGTTGTGGTGTAATTGGAAGTAGCGATGTTTATGACAGGGTAGTGTTGATGGTTGTGGGGCTGCTGGTTTCGGATATGATGGCGGTGGTGACAGTGCAGAGTTATGGTGTAAATGGGAATGACTGTAGTCGTGATGAGTGTGGTGGTGGGAACTGAGAGATTAGGGAGTTATGGTGTTATGTGGTGATGGTGACAGTATAGTTATGGTGTTAGTATAAGGTTATAGTGTACTTGGAAGTAATGGTGTTTGCGATAGGGTGATGGTTATAGGATTGGTGGTTTTGGAAATGTTGGTGGTGACAGCAGAGTTATGGTTTAAACGGTAATGACTGTTGTTGTGTTGAGTATGATAGGGGTGATGGTGATGGCTGAACTGCGGGGTTAGTGAGTTATGGTGTTAGTGGAATTATGTGATTTGATACGGTAATTTGTATCACAAATTATTTAAATGTAAATAATGGTTGTAATATGAATATGCATTTATATGTGACATTGATTTCAGATGTTTATTAATTGTAATTATTATTGGGAAATAAGTTTATACGGCTTTACTGAAACTGTCAATAATAACGCAATAATGCAGCGAGGGGGTGAGCTGTTTATCATTACTGGGAACAAGGAAGTTATGTAATGTTTGGCGCGTTTTCGGTAGAACCTTCTAGAATGTTTCCCTAAAAGCAATATGTGTTCGTGGTTTTCATTGGATATTAAAATAGACGCTAATGTTGGCGCGTTTTATTAGCCAATAGCAGTTCATTTATAATCTTTAGGCATGTCGAGGAGTGGGAGTATATAAAGCCAGGCCCGAGGTAGATCGCCCCACAGTTCAACAAAATTCTCAATACCTTACACGTCGGTCGCTCAGTTCATCAAAATTTCGTGTACACTACACGTCGTCAGTCAGTCCTTCAGTTCGTCAAGTTACGCGCAGGAAAATCATTAAAGATCTAAGATATTATACAGTTAAATATACACAAAGTTGAAGTACGTGAGTTAAAAGTGATAAGTAAGAAGTTATTACAAACAGTTTCAGTTTGGCGAGTATCTAAATCAATATGTAAAAGTGTTCGTGAACGTGTTCGGCAATAAAAATTATAAAACAAATTTTCTTCATCAGTATAATTTCTGGATAAAAGATTCCTTTCCGCTTCACAACCTGCAAAGAAATACATGTTCGACCCAAACAGCTAGCTGGAGGACATTTAAAGTGAATTATTTCAAAACTGATGCAAATTGCTACGCCAGATGGAGCTACAAACCAAACCAATGAATGACGTCACAAGATGGCTTCAACACTGATGTAAACAACATTACGTAAAGCAATTTCTCTTGCAAATTGGCTTGCACAGCGTGGGGCTAACAAAAAAAACACACATATTAAACAAGCAACATACCGTTACAAATTGGCACCCACAACGTGGGGCACGATAACCAGGAAAGGAGCACGATAACCAGGAAAGGAACACGATGACCAGGAAAGAAGCATAGTGACCAGGAAAGGAACACGATGACCAGGAAAGGATCAACATAACCAGGAAGGGGCGAATGCAGCAGTGAAATGATCTACAAGACGCAGATTCCAGAAACAACAGGGAGGACAGACTACATGGATAATTGGACATCGTAATTCCGAGATTCCAAGGCAACAGGGAAATTCAGACTACAGGACAAAAAACTACGCAGATTCATCGAAGCGACATACAAACCTAGGAGAAAGGGGCAGGAAACTGGACATCAAAGTAACAGCAACAGACAGCATCACAAAGGTCAGAGTATCGTAATTTTTTTTAGAAAACGAAAAAAATGGCTACTAGTAATATTGAAGAAACAATGATGGAGGGAGATAATGTAACAGTTAGCTGTAATTCAATACAGGATACAGAAAATACCTTAAACAATGTAATATTTGATGGAGGAAATGTTAGTGCAGAAAGTCAGAATAAAATAGCAGGAAATGTTAATTTTGATGCTAGTATGATGATGGAAATGCTGAGAAATATGAATAGAGAATTGAGGGAAGATATTATTAAGAGTGTAGAACAAAAAAATAGATCAGAGTTATGAGAAATTAGAACAAAAACTAACTCAGAGTATGGAAAAAAGTCATAGGAAATTAATTGAAGATATTGGTAGGAGTAATGTGATATTAGAGCAAAAAGTAGATCAAAGCAGGGAAGAAACTGAAAAGAAAGTTATGAAGCTAGATAGTAGTATACCAAAAATGAGAGATGAGAATGAGGAAGTAATAGCAAGTGAGATAGGAGATGTTTCAAAGAAAATATTAGATATGAGCAGGGAAATAGGTAACACAGAAAGTGAGGTTAATACTAAAAGTGAGGTTAATGTAGAATGCACAGAATTAGGAAATCAAGTGAGTAGTATTTCAAGTGAGATAAGAGAGATAAAAGAGGTTAGGAATGTAGATGTAAATCAGGCGCAAGTTAATTTCAGAGGGGAAATATCAGAAATACAGAATGAGACAGTAATGCAAAGAAATAAATTGTACCAAGCTTTTCAAATTGAAAACTCCAGTCCAGTACAGTTTAGTACAGATTTGTCAGAGTATTCTCAGATTAAAAAGATAGCAGAAGAATTGAAAATGAAAGTTGGTAAAAGATGTGTTGTTCAAGAAACTGTAGATTGTTTTCAAATGTTATCATATGACGAAATTTCATATGAATACAAGAGGTTATTCATGAACAAAAATTTGAAGGTTAGGATACGGCTACGAGTAATGTTTAGACACACACAATTTGATCCAGGAGGGTAAATAGCAATGAGATGTAAAGTAAATGCTGGATAGGTAAAGATGACTTGCAGAGAAATGTATTGGAACGTAAGAGGGTTATCTAAATATATATATATGTCATGAGAAAACAGAAATAAATTCAAAAAAAAATGGAAAAATAAGAATAAATAAATATTTAAAAAAAAAATTAAATTTTTAGTAACTGTAACATTCATTCATTCATTATCTGTTTACCCTCCTCTTATGTAGGACTTACACCCCCCAGGACTTACAAGCGGGTGCCTGGGGTCAGAGGCCCGTCGAGGAGCAGACACTCATGGATCAGACAGAGCATCCAGGATGGGTGATCAGCCCGATGCCTGGTATGGGATGAAGGAAGTAGATGAAACGAAATGTTGGTGAAATGGATGAAAGGAAAGGTGATGATGGAGCAGTTGGTGGAATGAATGGCGGGGGAAACCGGAGAACCCGGAGAAAACCCGCCCAGACGCCGCTTCGTCCACCACAAATCCCACATGCAGGTTCCTGGGATTGAACCCGGGCCGCCTAGATGGGAGGCGAGCGGTCTAACCGCTCGGCCACGGCGCCGCCAGTAACTGTAACAGTATTTGAAAATTAAGAATGCAAAGATTGAAACTTAATATGATATTAAATTAAAAGTACGTAAATACAATTCCAAGAGTATTATTAAAATAAAGTACAAAATAACAAAAATGGGTAAAAATAATTAAAAACAAATACTTATGTAGCAAACAGAAAATGTGAAACAGTGTCTAGATTTAAGAGATGTAAATATTTGTATAAAGGGTGAATATTTTGGTAAATATGTGTAATAATTACAAAAATCTTAAATGCATAAAATTTTTTGTCAACAACATAAGAATGTAAACAATTTTGAAACAGTCATTAAATAATTCAGGGTACAGTATTTGCTATAAAAAATTTTTGATGTCAGATTAATATCTAAATTAATTAATCCAGAGCCAGTAAGTAGTGGCGAGATAAAAAAAAAAGGAAGAAAAACATATGTAGTGTGTTAAATGCGTGTGAAGTGTTAAGTGAAAGTGATAGCGTGTGTTCCAAGATTTAGGAGACTAAAAACACAATTATAAAATTTCCAAACAAGTTATAAATATTTATAATTATGTTTCTAGTGGGGCATATGATACGGTAATTTGTATCACAAATTATTTAAATGTAAATAATGGTTGTAATATGAATATGCATTGATATGTGACATTGATTTCAGATGTTTATTAATTGTAATTATTATTGGGAAATAAGTTTATACGGCTTTACTGAAACTGTCAATAATAACGCAATAATGCAGCGAGGGGGTGAGCTGTTTATCATTACTGGGAACAAGGAAGTTATGTAATGTTTGGCGCGTTTTCGGTAGAACCTTCTAGAATGTTTCCCTAAAAGCAATATGTGTTCGTGGTTTTCATTGGATATTAAAATAGACGCTGATGTTGGCGCGTTTTATTAGCCAATAGCAGTTCATTTATAATCTTTAGGCATGTCGAGGAGTGGGAGTATATAAAGCCAGGCCCGAGGTAGATCGCCCCACAGTTCAACAAAATTCTCAATACCTTACACGTCGGTCGCTCAGTTCATCAAAATTTCGTGTACACTACACGTCGTCAGTCAGTCCTTCAGTTCGTCAAGTTACGCGCAGGAAAATCATTAAAGATCTAAGATATTATACAGTTAAATATACACAAAGTTGAAGTACGTGAGTTAAAAGTGATAAGTAAGAAGTTATTACAAACAGTTTCAGTTTGGCGAGTATCTAAATCAATATGTAAAAGTGTTCGTGAACGTGTTCGGCAATAAAAATTATAAAACAAATTTTCTTCATCAGTATAATTTCTGGATAAAAGATTCCTTTCCGCTTCACAACCTGCAAAGAAATACATGTTCGACCCAAACAGCTAGCTGGAGGACATTTAAAGTGAATTATTTCAAAACTGATGCAAATTGCTACGCCAGATGGAGCTACAAACCAAACCAATGAATGACGTCACAAGATGGCTTCAACACTGATGTAAACAACATTACGTAAAGCAATTTCTCTTGCAAATTGGCTTGCACAGCGTGGGGCTAACAAAAAAAAAACACATATTAAACAAGCAACATACCGTTACAGATTATGACATTGTAAAGTTATGCTGTTGGAGCCGTGTGACGGTAGTGGCCGTATAAAGTTATGGTGTAATTGAAAGTAGTGATGTTTGTGATGGTGATAGGGTTATGTTTATACGGTTACTGGTTCTGCAAATAATGGTGGTGTTGACAGTGCTGAGTTATGGGGTAAATGTGGAAGATTATTGTTGTGGTGGGCGTTTTAGGGATGATGTTAATGTTAGAAATTGAGGTATTAGGGAGTTACGGTGTTAATGGTGTTATATGGTGGTGATGGTGGCTACAGTATAGAATTATAGTGTTAATGGAGACATGTGGCACTGCTGGCAGTATAAGGCTATGGTGTAATTGGAAGTCATGATGTTTGTGACAGGGTAATGGTACCGGTTATAGGGTTGCTGGTTTTGGAAATGATGGCGGCGGTGTCAGTGTAGAGTTATGATGTAAATGGGAATGACTGTAGTTGTGATGAGTGTGATAGTGGTAACGGTGATGGAGGAATTTAGGAATTAGAGTGATGGTGTTTATGGATTTATGTGGCAGTGGTGGCGACGACGGTGTGGAGTTATGGTGTTTACGGAGTCATATGGCGGTGGTGTCAATATAAGTTTATGATGTGATTACAAGTAGTGCTGTTTGTGATGTTGGTTAGTATAGTGTTGGGGGTTTTGGAAATGATGGCGATGATAATAGTACAGAGTTATAGTGTAAATGGGAATGAAGGTAGTTGTGATGGTGATGATGATGCTGATTGCGGCGAATGGTGTTGGTGGTAATGTGTGGATTAAGGAGTTATGGTGTTAATTGAAGTGATGGTGGTGCTTGCAGTATAGAGTTGAAGAGTAAATGAAAGTGATGTTGGTTATGGTGATGGACATAGTAATGAATGGTATTGGTGTTAATGAGAGTGATGGTTGTCGTGATAGCTACGAATGATGTGGGGGTTGATGGTGGTCTTAGGGAGTTGTGATGTTAATGAAAGTGATGGTGGTGGTCGTAGTTTAGAGTTATAGTGTGAATGCAAGTAATGGTGTTTGTGATGATAACGATCATGATATCAGCGAATGGTGGTAGTGGTAATGTTTGGATTGGTAGTTATTGTGTCAATTCAAGAATTCCGTGTTGTGATGGTGAGGAATGATTGCGATGATGGTGAGAGTAGTAACGACGGTGATGGTGGTGTAGGGAATAGGGAGTAATGCTGTTAATGCGAGTGATGGTCGTAATAACTGGTGATGGATGTAATGGTGTTGGTGCTAATGGGGGCTTATGGAGTTATGGTGATAATGGAAGTTAGTTGGTTATGGTGATGATAGTGGTGAATGGTGCTGGTGTTATAGTTTGGATTAGGGCATTACGGTGTTAAATGTGTGACGTGGTGTTTAACCTATGTGCTTTATGCTCGTAATAGTGCAGACTTATGGTGTAAATGCGAGAATTGGTGGTTGTGATGGTGGTGATGATATTGACTGCGGCGAATGGTGTTGGTGGTAATGTTTGGATTGGGGAGTCATGGTATTAATTGAAGTGATGGTGGTGTTTGCAGCGTAGAGTTGAGTGTAAATGAAGGTGATGTTGGTTAAGGTGTTGGATATAACAGCGAATAGTATTGGTGTTGATGGTGGTCTTAGGGAGTTATGGTGTTAATGAGAGCGATGGTGGTGTTCATATTTTAGAGCTGTGTTGTGACTGCAAGTAATGGTGTTTGTGATGATGATTATTGTGTAAATAGAAGTGATGTTATTGATGGTTATGCTAATTTTAAGGGGTGATGGTTATAGAACTGTTGATGCTAGAAACGGTGGTAGTGATGTCAGTGCTGATGGCTATTGTTCATATACTGTTGCCTTAAACTGTTTTTATTTGTATAAAGAAAGTATGCTGTAATTGTGAAAAAATACACAGTACACTGTAAAACATGGTTATTTGTTATAAAGCAGTCAAAAGTGCCATCAACTAATACAAATACAAAGAACAATGAGTGTAAAGGATGTAAAAAAAGTGTCATAAAGAGTGCGCAAAAGGGATGAAAATGATCTTGAAACTCTAGCAAATTACTATAAATGTTTACAAACTGAGTGCAAAAGTATAGCAACATAAGTACCAAAATACCCTAGTGTCTCTAGAATGTGAAAGGTTACTAATCACTGGAAAACTAGAGAAATATCTGGATAAACATGACAAAAGGGTTGTAATGTATACGAACCTTCTATAAAGTGTAAGGACTATAAAGGATTACAAACTAATTAAAACATCGCGAAATGACTGTGGAAACGAGAGAAAGGTTGTTCAAGGTGTTGAATTCCTATAAAAGCGTACAATTTCCTGATTTAAGGAAACGTTTATGTGAAGTATGTATCCGCCAGGGTTATGATAGACTCTCCATTAGATGATAAGGATGTTCTCCTACGTTAGGTTAGGACGGATAATGATCGGACTAGTTAGCCGGTGCAATGGCAGTTGCAATGATAGATTGGAATAGATAATTAGATGGTCCTCTATCTGGTATTTTTCAAGTTATAACAGGATAAAATAGATGAGAGGACTGCTGACTAAGATTGGTTAGGTTAGAATGCTTAAGGTCAGGTCAGGATGGTATTAATTTGTTTAGATGATGAGAGGACATAATAGATAATGTGACTATAGTCTGGGATAGGTCCGGTTAGGATGTTGGATTTATGCTTAGTTTAGACTACTTTTATATACCATCACTGTAGCCTATACACAGCTTAACCCTCTCCGTCTCACACGCTGTTTAACACATAACAGTTTATAAGATATAGAAATAGATATATAAAAGTGTTGTAACATTGGATAAGAAATGTTTATAAAGAATTGAATTACTCCCTATATTACAATAAATACCTGTGATACTACCTGAATTACCTATTAAATCCACTTAAATACCTATAATACTAGCTGAATCGCGTGAAATTACCTTAAATAGCTTTGGTACGTATCGCTGCTTGAAATTATCAGGAACACCTGTGATACTATTCTGATTACCCTAAATATCAATTATACTATCTGAATTACCTGTAAAATCATACAGAACTATACACACCCAAATCATGGAATCAGCCTCCTATGATACTAGCAGAATTACCCTAAATATCTACGATACTATCTCAACTAGCTGTAAAATCATACGGAGCTATAAAGACACAAAAACCATGTAATCTGCCTTCCCGTGATACTAGCTGAATTAGCCTAAATACTTATGATGCTAGCTGAATTACCTGTGAAATCACACGAAACTATGCTACTCCCAACCCCCGGAATCTACCCTCCTGTGATACTAGCTGTATTACTCTAAATACCTACGATACTGTCTGAATTACCTGTGAAATCATACAGAACCACGCAACATCCAAACCATGGAAGCTATTCACCTGCTTAATGCTAGATGGTGCTATTCTTGTGAAGACTGGACATTGTATATGCAGCAACACTAACCTCCCTAACACCTGTCATCGTTTTTCCTATATCTTTCATATAAAACCCATATTTTTCCCTTCAAACCCTGTCTAGCCTAGCACTTCCTCTCGTGTTCCCTACCTCTCACATAAGAAGCGTATTCCTCCGCCTCTTTCAGGCTCTGTCTGGCCTAGCATCTCTCCCCGTTTTCCCTGTCTTTCCCATATAAACGTATGCCCTACTCCTCAACCTCTGTCTAGCCTAGTACCTCTCCTCGTATTTCCTACCTCTCTCATATAAAGCGTATTCCCCTCCTTCAGCATCTGTTCTAGCCTATCATCTCCCCGTTTTCCCTATCTTTCCCATATAAACGCCTATTCTACTCTTCTACCTCTGTGTAGCCTAGCAATTCTCCTCGTATTCCTACCTCTCGTATATAGAGCGCATTCCCCTCCTGCCGCTGTTTAGCCTAGCTTCTCTCCTTGGTTTCCTATCTCTCCCATATAAAACACATTCTTCCTTTAACACCTGTTTATATTAGCATCTCTCCCCGTTTTACTATTCCTCCCATATAAACCATTTCCCTCCAAATTAAATTAAATAGTTTTATTTATGGACGCTCTTTAACTACTATGGTTCTTAGTGTCCCATTCTATATTGGGTGTGAAAGACCTGTAATTTTGCTCAGAGGCCTTTTTATCAGGCTTGAGGTTCTTTTACGTGCCGTAAACGTACGACACGGGACCACCAGCTTTACTTCCCTTCCGAAGGAAGCCATGCTAAGGATTTTTACGCCCGAAAAAATCCATCATCCTCCGCTGGGTTTGAACCCGCGACCCCCATTTCCCTCCTTAATCCATATTCCACGTAGCCACTCTCCTCGTTTTCCCTATCTCCCCATATAGACACATTTTCCTCCTTGAACGATCTCCCAACCTAGCATCTCCCCTCGTTTTCCCTATCTTTTCCCATGTATGCGCATTTTCTGTGCCAGCTTTCTCTTAATTAAACTATTGAGCTATTTTTGAGAAAATCAAATATAATGGATGGAAAGAAGGAAAATGAAGAGGTGAGACATGATGGATATGGAGGAAACTGTGATGGAGGGACTTGAAAGGCGGAGTCTTCAATGGTATTTACACGTGAAAAGAATGGAGGATGATAGCTGGCCTAAGACCTTTTTAGAATGGTCACCTCGTGGAAGAAGAAAGGGCAAGAGCAGCCTGAGGAGGACAGATTCATAGAATGATGAATGATCGGTGCCTGGAGGAGGATGACTTGTTCAATCAGGAAGAATTGCGAATGGGAATATAGGGTAACTGCTTAAGAGTGGAGAAGCCCTTAAAAGTAAAAAGTAACTAAATATAATGAAATATTTTATCATGTAAATGGTAGTTTGGGATGGGCAATTGTCTTGAAAATGTTCATGTCATATCCTTGGAGGATGCTGAACTTAAATACCGAGTTTGGTGTTTAAGCGATGTTTTGGTTTTGAGTTATGCTGTTTACAGACACACATGGAGCTTTTTCTAAAAATGCTCTTTTTGGATTTGGCATTCAGGGAACCACAAGAATGGTATTTACAGTAAAACCTCAATAGTTTACTTCTGGTTGAATGCAATAACTTCTTTACTTACTACAGGTAAGTAGTAGAGAAAGAACAAAAAGAAGATAGGTATATAAATAAATAAATACATATGTGTAGGAGCATTTTTCTAAGACAGTTGAGCAATGGATGTATAAGGAAAAACTTATTCATTTGTGTCGAAATTATGTTTAAAGTGTCATACTTGATCTTTGAATGCCAGTACTCAACCCTGTGTGTGCATTGTTATGATTTTATTAAAGGGGAAAGAAGCACAAAAATCCTGCTGCTTCATAAATAAAGGATATGCCTTGTATAATGAACCAGTAAGATTATTTCCACATACCGACATACTGTTATTGCTGGGTAAGCTAAACAAACTTTACATTGCATGTTATCAGTGCAAGAGAGGAGGGAGCAATTGATGCATGTGCAGTAGTACACTCATAATAATTTGTTGTTACTGGTATTTTCAGTTCAGCAGTAGTGTATTTTGTGATGGTGTTTTTGGTGATGATGTTACTTAGTCACTTCAATATTATAAACAAAACAAAAAGTAACATTATGGGGGAAGCCTCCTTGTAGTGCATATGGCTGTAATGAGAAAAGTAAAACATACAGGGAAACTCATTTTCTTAATTTTCCAAATGCAGACAAATCTCCCAAAAGAGATAGAATATGTGTAGGATTTTGCAGAAGAAAAAACTGTTTGCCTGGTAAGAAAGAAAGAAAAAAATAACTTGAATTCATTAGAAGGTAGTGGTAAACCTTTATGGTTGGCTGGGGATGGTCAGTATGACCGCCTTGGATTTTCAGTCAAGTATTTTCCATCTATACATGCAATACATCCATCCCATATTTGCCTGGTCAAGAAAGAAAGAAGGGGAAAACTAACTTGGATTCATTAGAAGGTAAGTGGTAAACCCTTATGGTTGGCTGGGCAAGGTCAGTATGACCGCCTTGGATTTTCAGCCAAGTGTTTTCCATCCAGCCATCCCTTATTTGCCTGGTCAAGAAAGAAAGAAGGGGAAAACTAACTTGGATTCATTAGAAGCTAAGTGGTAAACCCTTATGGTTGGCTGGGCAAGGTCAGTATGACCGCCTTGGATTTTCAGCCAAGTGTTTTCCATCCAGCCATCCCTTATTTGCCTGGTCAAGAAAGAAAGAAGGGGAAAACTGACTTGGATTCATTAGAAGCTAAGTGGTAAACCCTTATGGTTGGATGGGCATGGTCAGTATGACCGCCTTGGATTTTCAGCCAAGTGTTTTCCATCCATCCATGCAGTACATCCAGCCATCCTTTATTTGCCTGGTCAAGAAAGAAGGGGAAAACTAACTTGGATTCATTAGAAGCTAAGTGGTAAACCCTTATGGTTGGCTGGGCATGGTCAGTATGACCGCCTTGGATTTTCAGCCAAGTGTTTTCCATCCATCCATGCAGTACATCCAGCCATCCTTTATTTGCCTGGTCAAGAAAGAAAGAAGGGGAAAACTGACTTGGATTCATTAGAAGGTAAGTGGTAAACCCTTATGGTTGGCTGGGCATGGTCAGTATGACCGCCTTGGATTTTCAGCCAAGTGTTTTCCATCCATCCATGCAGTACATCCAGCCATCCTTTATTTGCCTGGTCAAGAAAGAAAGAAGGGGAAAACTGACTTGGATTCATTAGAAGGTAAGTGGTAAACCCTTATGGTTGGCTGGGCATGGTCAGTATGACCGCCTTGGATTTTCAGCCAAGTGTTTTCCATCCATCCATGCAGTACATCCAGCCATCCCTTATTTGCCTGGTCAAGAATGAAAGAAGGGGAAAACTAAATTGGATTCATTAGAAGGTAAGTGGTAAACCTTTATGGTTGGCTGGGCATGGTCAGTATGATCGCCTAGGATTTTCAGCCAAGTGTTTTCCATCCATCCATGCAGTACATCCAGCCATCCCTTATTTGCCTGGCCAAGAAAGAAGAAGGAAAAGAACTTGGATTCATTAGAACCTTTATGGTTGGCTGGGCATGGTCAGTATGACCGCCTTGGATTTTCAGCCCAATTTTTTCCATCCACCCATGCAATACATCCATCCCATAAGATAGTGTGTGAAATGAAAGTTTTATTTATGTGCACTTTTTAACAGCTATTGTTCTTAGCGTTCAATTCTATACTGGGCGTGAAAGATCGGCCTCTTTATCAGGCTTGAGGTTGTTTTACGTGCCATAAATTTACGACATGGACCACAGGCTTTACTTCCCTTCCGAAGGAAGCCACGCTAAGGATTTTTACGCCCGAAAAAATCCATCCCCCTCTGCTGGGGTTGAACCCGCTACCTCGGGAACTAGAGGCTATGGTAGCCCTAGACTACGGAGGATGACAAATAGTATGGATTGTGCATAATGAGAAAGATAGTAACTACTTTGTTTAATGTTTATAAATTACTCATACGGATGGCACACAAAATGTACAATTTGTTTTTTAGATAACACCATTTATTTGTATTAAACTAGTACAGTAATGTTATAGTATTACTCACTACATTGTGGTAAAGTGTTCGTAGTGAATACCATGTTCAATATGACTGCTGTCTTCCCTCACAACCTCTTGTAAATTAACTCTTGCATTTGTCAGAAACTGCATGACACAACTCCACAATTTAGGCGTTGATGTGGATTAGGTTTTCTGACCCCGTTTGAAGCACTTTCTTCTTTAAGTATCCCTGCAGAAGGAAATCACACGGATTAATGTCCGGGCTATGTATGAGGTGGCCACATTTTGCGGCTCTCTTTCAGGAAAACGTCGCGACATGCCATGAAGATCAGAAGTTGTAACGGCTGTACATGTGTCCTCGTGTACAGTCTGGATTCCGTAGTTCTAGATGTTCTGCGCCGGCTGCTAGTCGGAGAGCTGAGGGAAATTTCCTATCCTAGCTAGTATGATAATGTGACCTCAAGAATTTTGTAGGTGAAGGAAAATAAACTGATTTCCCTTAAATTTTGGTCTATTAAAATAATGATACCTACTCAGACAGCTAGCAATTTTCCTTATAAATTCTGTAACTCTTATCGCTACTATTGAAGTTATGCTGTTGATCTATCTAATGCGTCACGCGATATTCTCACCCACGCAAAATCGTCCGCCTGACTGCATCACATCACTGATGAATACGACGACTGCTACGTTGCTAGCAAGTGTAACAGTATCTGAGCAGATCAGAGAAAGAATGAAGAGTACCGAAACACTGGGCCTCCCTCCCGTTTTATCTATTTTGCTATGGCGCCAGAGTTCGCGCCTTTATTTCTTAGTTATTTCTATTGGTTCTTACGTAGCGTTACCTAGCATGCTATGAGAATCACATGTGCCAAGTTTTGGAAGTCACGCCTCCTGATGATTTATTATTTTTTTTTATTTTATTTTTATTCCTTTTAAATACATTTAAAGGACATGTCCAATTACAAATATAAAATAATTTAACAAGTGCAGCTTATAATTTTACATTACTTTTACATTGCATTTACATTAAATTTACCTTAAATATCATTTTCACTTTACGTTGCTTTATCATGTCTAAATTCATCTATACTATAAAACTCATTTTCTATTAAGTATTTCTTTATTGTTTTCATAATTACATTTGGCTGGTTTATGTTCTTTATTTCTCTAGGTAATTTATTGAATAATTCTCTTCCTCTAACTTCTATGGCACGATTATTTAGAGTTTCCCTTAATGTTATTCTATAATAATCGTAATTGTTTCTTAAATAATGGCTGTGTACACTGGATTTTTTTGCATATTTATATTTATCACATATTTATATCAATTTGCTTGGTAAGTTTAAGTAGTGAATCCAAACGCGAAGTGTAGTGTCTAAGAAAACAGGCAACAAGGGCTAGTGCAAAAATAAAAGGAGCCCGAGGGTTTTCGGAAAGTTGGGACAATGAACTACAGCGGCACCAACCCCGGAAAGCAAGAATAAATGGTGGATTTCTTTCTATCGCATTGATGCAGTAATTTGTATCACAAATTACTTAAATGTAAATAATGATTGTAATATGAATATGCATTTTTATGTGACATTGATTTCAGATGTTTATTAATTGTAATTATTATTTGGAAATAAATTTAAAATGCCTTACTGAAACTGTCAATAATAGCGCGCAATAATGCAGAGAGAGGGGTGAGCTGTTTATCATTATTGGAAACGAGGAAGTTACGTAATGTTCGCGCGTTTTTTCCGTTTAGAACCTTCTGGAATATTTTCTCCTTAGAGCATATGTATTCATAATTTTCATTGGATATTAAGATAGACGCTAATATTGGCGCGTTTTATTAGCCAATAGCAGTTCAGTTATAATCTTTAGGCGTATCTGGATGAAGGAGTATAAATAAGCCAAGTCAGTCCTTCAGTTCGCCGAAAGCATTCATACATTACACGTCGTATTTAGCGGGCAGTTCATCAAAAATCTGTGTACACTACACTTCGTCTTCAGTCAGTCAGTTCGTCGAAAGTATTAGTTCGTCATACATCGGATATAGATTCACAAGTTACGCGCAGCAGAATTATGAAAGATCTAAAATATGGTAAAGTTAATTATATAAAAGGTTGAAGTACGTTGATTAAAAGTGATCAGTAAGAAGTTATTATAACAGTTTCAGTTTGGCGAGTATCTAGATCAATGTGTAAAAGTGATAGTGAACGTGTTCAACAATAAAAATTATAAAACAAATTTCTTCATCAGTGTTCTTTCTGGATAAAAGATTCCTTTCCGTTTACACAACCCTGATCAAGACACATGTTCGACCCAAGATAAGATAATAGCTAGCCGGAGGACAGTAAACAAAACTTAAAATTCTTTCAAACACTGATACTAGGTACCACAAATTGCTAACACTAGATGGAGCTACAAACCGAACAAATGAATGACGTCACAAGATGGCTTCAACACACGTGATGTAAACAAACATTTGTAAGTAATACCGTTACAAATTGGCTACCACAACGTGGGGCTACAACAACAAAATAAACATACACAATAATGTTAAATAAATAACATTAATACTGCATCAAAGTGGCTCCCATACGTGGGGCAGTTAAAATTATGTAACCAAACAAAACAAAAGCAGCACAATATAAGATCTTCAAGTTCTAATAATTTACGTAAAAACATATTACGTAAGCAATAAAGTTACTTCAAATTGGCGCCCAACGTGGGGCATAGTGACCAGGAAAGGAACACGATGACCAGGAAAGGATCAGCATAACCAGGAAGGAGCAGAGTGACCAGGAAAGGAACCAGGACGTGGAACGAATGCAGCAGTGAAATGATCTACAAGACGCAGATTCCAGAAACAACAGGGACGACAGACTACGATCGTAATTCCGAGATTACAAGGCAACAGGGAAATTCAAACTACAGGACAACAAAACGACGAAGTTTCATCGAAGCGACATACAAATCTAGGAGAGAGGGGCAGGAAGCTGGACATCAAAGTAACAGCAACAGACAGCATCACAAAGGTCAGAGTATCGTAATTTTTTTTTAGAAAACAAAATTGTAACCTTCAAATGTACTTAAGGAGTGGTAGGATAAAGAAAACAATGGCTACTAATAATACAGAAGAAATAATTATGGAGGGAGATAATGTAACAGCTAGCTGTGATTCAATACAGGTTACAGAAAATAGCCCAAACTTTTTAGGATTTGAGGGTGAAAATGTTAGTGCAGAAAGTGAGAATAGAATAGCAGGAAATGTTAATTTTGATGCTAGTATGATGATGGAAATGCTGAAAGATATTGTTAAGAGTATGAGGGAAGATAATGGTAAGACTAATGAGAAATTAGAAAAACTAGATCAGAATAATAGAGAATTAAGGGAAGATATGCAAAAGAGTCATAGGGAATTAAGGGAAGATCTTAGTAAGAAAATAGATCAAAACAGGGAAGATATGCAAAAGAATAATAGGAAATTGAGGGAAGATCTTAGTAAGAAAATAGATCAAAACAGGGAAGATATTGATAGGAGTTTAGAACAAAAACTAACTCAGAATAATGAGAAATTGAGGGAAGATATTGATAGGAGTTTAGAACAAAAACTAACTCAGAATAATGAAAAATTGAGGGAAGATATTGATAAGAGTATTACAGATCAATTAAGGGAAGAAATTGGTAAGAGTAATGAGAAATTAGAGCATAAATTAGATCAAAATAGGGAAGAAATTGAAAAGAAATTCATGGAACTAGATAGTAGCATGATTAGAATGAAAAATGAAAATCAAGAAATGATAGCAAATGAAATAGGTGAAGTTTCAAAGAAAATGTTGGACATGAGCAGGGAAATATATAACCAAAAAAAATGAGGTTAATACTAAGTTTGAAAATGTTAATGTAAACTATACAGAGTTAGGTAGCCGAATGAGTAGCATTTCAAGTGAGTTAAGAGAAATGATGGAGGCTACAAATGCAGATTTAATACAGGTGCAAGTTAATTTCAGAGGGGAAATATCTGAAATTCAGAAGGAGTCAGAAACACAGAGAAGTAAATTGTCTGATGAAGTTAAAGATTTGTCTAAAGATTTGAATCAAAAGCTAACTTCTGAAATTAACAAACACCAAACTGTTCAAAATGAGAATAATAAAAAATTGGAACAGACAATAGAAAATCTGCAAGGTACTGTAAATAGGTTAGAATTGAATTCAAGGGCAAATATATGTGATGTGAATGTATCAGATGTACAACATAATGATAGAGGTAGTTCCTCAGGTATGACAAATAATGTGAGTGATGCGGCAGCTTCATCTATAGCTAATGCTGAAACTCAGAGTGCACAAGTAACACTAGAGAATTTAAATATGGGAGTAGGGAATTTGCAAAATTACAATCATATCTTAAGTGATTTTCCACTTCCAAAATTTAATGAAAACTCCAGTCCAGTACAGTTCATTGCAGAATTATCAGAGTATTTTCAAATTAAAAAAATACCTGAAGCATTGAAAATGATAGTTGTCAAAAGATGTTTGGACCAGAAAACTTTAGATTGGTTACAAATGGTATCAGGGGGTGAAATTTCATATGAATCCTTTAAGAGGTTATTCATGAACAGATTTTGGAATGTTACGGTACAGCACAGAATTCGAGCAATGCTTAGTCATGGTCAATTTAATCCACGAGAGGGAATATCAATGACTGATTACTTACTGAAACATGCAAGTCAGGTTAGAAACTTGTCACCTCCAATCAATGAGGAAGATTTTGTGAGTTTGCTCGCAAGGCATTATCCTTTAAGGATACAAAATTACTTATTAATTGCAAAACCACGTAGCATCTATGAGATGACAGAATTAATGACAGCTTTGGAACAACAGGAAGAAGATATATCTCGGGAGTGGGAGCATAGATTTTTAGATGTGCGAGATAGACGAAATTACCAAAGTAGTTATCAGCAAAGTAGAGGACAAGACAGACGTCATGAAAATAATACCAGACAACGGTATCAATCATACGTTCCACAATTTGAAAGATCAAGGACAGATGGGAGACCAGGTCGACAGGAACAAATAAATTATGTCAGGACAGAAAGATTGCCTGAAAGAGGGCAAAATTATGGAAGGCGGTATATTAGACAAAGGGGAAATTTCACTCACTGGAGGGAAAACAATAACCGGGAAAGATCTGAGGAACGGCAAGAAAATTACGTGCCAAGGGGACATAATGTCAGAAATCGAGGATTTCGAACTCGAGGAAGGGGAACTCAAAACAATGGTAGCGACAATGAGATAGATTTAGCGCCTGTTAGGAATGGCAGTCCCGTACGTGAACATGGAAATAACCAGGAAAACTGTTAACAGACTCCTGTGTAGTAGGTTCTCAGGACGTCTTTAATAATTCAGTATCCATTACCAATACAAATAATATGCCTACACATACACCCTGTAATAAGATTACAGCAACAAAAGATAAGGGAGAAAATTTTGAGTCACCTCATGTTAGGATGGAAATTGCGAAGAAAGAGATCATTGCAACTATAGATTCTGGTTCGTCAGCTTCAATTTGCTCACAGAAATTTTACATAAATTTGATTAATGAAGGTAACAAAATTATGGCTCTTCCCACTAGTAATTTAGTTTGTCGTGTTGCAATCGGAAGAACGACACAGGTCATAAAAACACAAGCTCTACTTAATATACTTATCGGCGGAGAGAACTTTGAGGTTATGTTTCTAATTGTAAACCATCTGATTTGTGACATAATTATAGGATGTGACTTCCTACATGAATATGAAGCATGTATAGATTTTAAACATGAAGAGTTAAGAATGATAAAAGACGATAGAGAAATAAGGGTACCA
Organism: Deroplatys truncata; assembly: GCA_030765065.1. NCBI lineage: Eukaryota > Metazoa > Arthropoda > Insecta > Mantodea > Mantidae > Deroplatys > Deroplatys truncata. Next base: position 217,731,401 of record CM060978.1, read on the forward strand.
TTTATAAAAGAGAAAGTTTCTGTAATCGAGATGACGAAGGATTAGAAAAATCTTTGTGACCAAGAGTTTTTTGTACAAATAACAAAAACTGATACAAATAGTCAGATAAAGCAGGTAGTCACAGAATATGAAGGGAATACCATGCCATATTTTCAACAGCTAGCAGAAATGCCAGAGAAAGTAGAGGAATTTACAATCCAAACAAAAGACGACCATGTGAGCGAGACAGACAACAGCTGGAAAGAGAAGAGAAATGAGGAAATAATACATAAGTGTGAAGAAGCTTATAATATTACGATAATGCAAAAACAAATCCTTCATGATGTTTTGATGAACAATAGTTCAGTATTTAGTAATATCCCAGGCAGATGTAATGTATATCAGCATACATTTCAAGTAGAATACGTACCACCATATAGGCACAAGTATGACAATTTACCTATAAGTCTTCGGGACAAAGCTAGACAACTAATAAATAGCATGTTAGAAAATGGGATTTTTGAGCAAAGTAATTCTCAATACATAAATTCAATCTGTTGGAGTATTAAACGAGATGGTAGTTTGAGATTAACATTAGACGGTAGATATGTCAACAAGTACATGAAGCCTGATCATTTTCAAAGTGAAGGAATTGAACAATTAATTACGAAACTTTCAAGAGGGAGATTTCTGACATCCATTGACCTCACTGCTTCATATTGGCAAGTGGAATTAGATCCACAAGTGCGTGATTACACTTCATTTCAGTACTCAGGGATCCAGTATCGTTTTTGTGTAAATCCTTTTGGTTTAAAAAACTCAGGAAGTGGATTTTTAACAGCCATTCACAGTATCTTTGGAAATTCTGCAGATGACTTTTTAATAAAGTATATTGACGACTTCCTAATCATTAGTCAAACATTTGAAGAACACATGAATAATGTCCATTATGTGTTAAATAAACTACAACAACATGGTATGACTGTGAACATACTAAAATCAAAATTTTGTGTCAAGGAAATAAATTTTCTGGGTTATGTAGTGGATGAACGAGGTATAAGACCTGATCAGAAAAGAATAGAAGCAATAATGAAAATTCCACCACCAAGGAACGTAAAACAAATTAGACGTCTCTTAGGGGTATTGAACTTTCAGAGTAAGTTCGTACCAAGATATTCGGCTGAAATAGAACTACTGCGGCAGCTTCTCCGAAAGAACAATAAGTGGAAATGGACAGAGGATCATCAAAAATGTTTTGAGAGAGTAAAGGAACTCTTTGCTAAGTCCATATTACTCGAGAGGCCTAGAGAAGATTTGGAATATGAGATTTATGTCGACGCATCAATGCAAGGATACGCCGGAATTTTAGGACAGCGAGACTTCAACAATGACTTTCACGTCATTAGTACAGCTTCTAGAGGACTTACAAATATTGAGCGGAATTCTTCAGTGACTCAGCTAGAAATTGGAGCACTATATTTCTCATTAGTTCGTTTTAAAACCTATATTTATCAGCAAAAGGTGAAAGTATATTCAGATCACATCAGCTTAACTTTCATACAACGGTGTAGATTATGTAGTGGAAAACTTGCTAGATACATTCATGCAATATCTGCATTCGATATTGAGATTATCCACATTCCTGGCAAAAATAATACCTTCAGTGATTTGCTATCAAGATTAAACTACAACCCACAAATTCCCGAAAATATTGAAAGGCCTAGAAATGAAGTCAAAATATTGACAATTGAAATTCCTTTAAGCAAAGAAATGATTAGAAAATTGAAAAATATGGGGGAAATTCAAAATGAGGACTCAAAATTATTTGAACTTAAAGAAAAGGCACCATTAATTGAAGATGCAAAGAAAGAAATTGTAGCAATTCGGGATGGGACATTATACAAGAAGCATGGAAAAGAAGTGCCTAGTTGGAAGATAATGGTTCCGAAAAGCATGGAGAAGGAACTAATTAAGAATTTTCACGAAGGGTTAGCACACTCAGGGACGGACCGGACAACTTCTATGATTTTAGAGAATTTGTACATATCTAAATTGCGTCAGAAAGTTCGAAAATTTATATCGTGCTGCAACCTGTGTCAGAAGGCAAAGCAAATAAATGCAGCATATGCATTTGAAACTAATTCGGTTATAAGGGATAAGCCGAGATGTGTAATTAGTATTGATATTCATGGTCCGATGCCTCCAAGTCAATTTGGAAACAAATATATATTTGTCTGTTATGATATATTCAGCAAATATGTAAGAATTTACCCTTTGAGAAAACCTACAGGTTTAGCATGTTTGAATAGACTACTCAAGTCATATGTGATAGAAGAAGGACCTATTCAATCTGTATTGAGCGATAATGCTTCATATTTCACAGGAAAAAAAATTATGGATGGACTGAAAGAAAATGGCATTAAACAATATTTTTCGTCAAGATACAGACCGAACTCCAACCCAGTGGAGAGGGAAATTAAGGAAATTTCAAATTATTTAAGGGTGTTGTGTCATCGAAAACAAACCCAATGGTATGGATACGTGAACTTCGTTCAGAATCTACTAAATGAAACCGTAAACAATGTGACAGGATACAAACCATGTGAATTTAAGTTAGGAAAGAAGATCAATACAATGTGTAAAAAAATTCCAGAAGCCATTTCAGATGCGCATTCGATACCACAAACAGAAGAAGAGATGCTCCAAAAAGCATTCGAGAGGATGAAGAAAAAAGGCCATAAAAAGAAAAATTAAACATGAAGAAAAGAAGAGAAAGGAATGGAGGATCAAAATAGGAGATTTAGTTTTGGTCAAAACCAAGAAATTGTCGGATAAAGCAAATAAACTTTATTGGCGAATGTTTCTCAAATACCATGGACCATATGAAGTTGTTGAAGTATATGGAACTAATACATATGAGTTATGTAATCCAACAACTCGAAAAAGCATAGGAAAGTTCCATATTGAGATGCTGAAACCATACAACCATGAAGATCAAGGTGAAACAAAAGACAAAGATGATAAATAGTAAATGCTGGATGGTTAAAGACGAAATGCAGAGCAATGTATTGGAACGTAAGAGGGTTAAATAAATATGTACGTCATGTGAAAGGAGAAATAAATTTTGGACATGACTAAATGTTTAAGAGGAAAATAACATTTTATTAGTAACTGAACATGTGAAATAAAGCATGATGTTATATTAAAGTAAAGTACATAAATGCTATTTCAAGAGTATTTTTAAGATAAAGTACAAAATAACAAAAATTGGTAAATATAATTAAAAACAAATATTTATGTAGCAAATAGAACATGTAAAACAGTGCCTAGATTTAGGAGATGTAAATATTTGTGTAGAGGGTGAATATTTTGGTAAAAATGTTAAACAATTACAAAAATCTTAAATGTATAAATTTTTGTCAACAACTTAAGAAAGTAAACAATTTGGTAACAGTAATTAAATAATTTAGGGTACAGTATTTGCTATAAAAATTTTTTGTGATGTCAGATTAATATCTAAATTAATTAAACCAGAGCCAGTAAGTAGTGGCGAGATAAAAAAAAATATGTCGTGTGTTAAATGCGTGTGAAGTGTTAAGTGAAAGTGATAGCGTGTGTTCCAAGATTTAGGAGACTAAAACCCAATTATAAAATTTCCAAACAAGTTGTAAATGTTTATAATTATGTTTCTAGTGGGGCATATGATGCAGTAATTTGTATCACAAATTACTTAAATGTAAATAATGATTGTAATATGAATATGCATTTTTATGTGACATTGATTTCAGATGTTTATTAATTGTAATTATTATTTGGAAATAAATTTAAAATGCCTTACTGAAACTGTCAATAATAGCGCGCAATAATGCAGAGAGAGGGGTGAGCTGTTTATCATTATTGGAAACGAGGAAGTTACGTAATGTTCGCGCGTTTTTTCCGTTTAGAACCTTCTGGAATATTTTCTCCTTAGAGCATATGTATTCATAATTTTCATTGGATATTAAGATAGACGCTAATGTTGGCGCGTTTTATTAGCCAATAGCAGTTCAGTTATAATCTTTAGGCGTATCTGGATGAAGGAGTATAAATAAACCAAGTCAGTCCTTCAGTTCGTCGAAAGCATTCATACATTACACGTCGTATTTAGCGGGCAGTTCATCAAAAATCTGTGTACACTACACGTCGTCGTCAGTCAGTCAGTTCGTCGAAAGTATTAGTTCGTCATACATCGGATATAGATTCACAAGTTACGCGCAGCAGAATTATGAAAGATCTAAAATATGGTAAAGTTAATTATATAAAAGGTTGAAGTACGTTGATTAAAAGTGATCAGTAAGAAGTTATTATAACAGTTTCAGTTTGGCGAGTATCTAGATCAATATGTAAAAGTGATAGTGAACGTGTTCAACAATAAAAATTATAAAACAAATTTCTTCATCAGTGTTCTTTCTGGATAAAAGATTCCTTTCCGTTTACACAACCCTGATCAAGACACATGTTCGACCCAAGATAAGATAATAGCTAGCCGGAGGACAGTAAACAAAACTTAAAATTCTTTCAAACACTGATACTAGGTACCACAAATTGCTAACACTAGATGGAGCTACAAACCGAACAAATGAATGACGTCACAAGATGGCTTCAACACACGTGATGTAAACAAACATTTGTAAGTAATACCGTTACAAATTGGCTACCACAACGTGGGGCTACAACAACAAAATAAACATACACAATAATGTTAAATAAATAACATTAATACTGCATCAAAGTGGCTCCCATACGTGGGGCAGTTAAAATTATGTAACCAAACAAAACAAAAGCAGCACAATATAAGATCTTCAAGTTCTAATAATTTACGTAAAAACATATTACGTAAGCAATAAAGTTACTTCAGCATTCAAAAATGCAAGGTCAAACGAGTTGTGCTAAAAACTCAACATCAGCATGAAAAGCAAACAATTCAAATATAACAATGAGTTATTCTAAATATTTCAACATGGATTCTTAATACTATTATTTCCAATATTTATATATCATTTTCCTATACTTATTTGCTATCGGGTATATCCCCTTACAAACGCCCCTCAGCTACGTCCTAAAATTGTAAGCATGATCATTTTCGGGACGTAGTTGACAGTCTCCACAAAACATATTTACATATATTTAAAGTATACTGAAATTGTACAAATAAAAGTTGGTTAATAAATTGGGTACACGTATTTACATCATTGTTATATTTGAATTGTTTGCTTTTCTTGCTGATGTTGAGTGTTTAGCACAACTCGTTTGACTTTGCATTTTTGAATGCGATAGAAAGAAATTCACCATTTATTCTTGGCTTTCGGGGTTGGTGCCGCTGTAGTTCATTGTCCCAACTTTCCGAAACCCTTTGGGCTCCTTTTATTTTTGCACTAGCCCTTGTTGCCTGTTTTCTTAGACACTACACTTCGCGTTTGGATTCACTACTTAAACCTAATTACAAAGAATAGCTGATGGTTTAATGTTCTTCAGCGGTTACCTGCTCTCTCTGGGTTTTGTTAAATATGTACTGACACTTAGAAATTGCTAGCATTCCCTTCTTTAGTTTTACAATATTATTTTAAAAGCGTTCAATAAAGAAATCCTGACAGTGTTAAATCTCAAGCATTATGTATCTTCATAATAATAAATTCCCATAATGCAAAATTACACTTTTTAAAAAATTATGTGCCCTAAATAACAAAACATGATGCAAGATGGAGTTCTTGCATACCTATGTGCCCTTAATAACAAATCATTTACAAATAAATGTTGACCTTTCCATAATTGGGTGCCTGTTTTCAATAGTGTCATTCTTCAACAGAATGTGTGGCGACCATTACTCATTGGTAGTAAATATTTTGTCTATTTCTCACGCTGCAATGTTATGTGCATTTTGCTATTCTGTAGCTTGATTCATTAACAACACAAGAAAATTAAGACACTGAGACATTGCATAAAATATACCCTGAATATTTAATAGTTAAATGTTACTTCTATATACACATATTATGTTACACATAGTAGTGCAGCAGAGCATTGGAGCAGCTTAATCATGGCCTAAATGGTTCCAATAACTGTTTATGGTACCTTCCCCAAATTTTGTTATCATTTACACCCCTTAGTTCATAGGTGTGTGTGCCGAACTGAGCTGTGATAACCGCCGGTCCTTTGCATAATACGTTCATCCCATGATAATTTTTAGTCTAAGCATCTGACTTCTGTTTATTCCTCTCTAAAACCATCGCCTTTCTTGGGTATCCATTTCTTTCTTTAGTGCTTAGTCTTTGATTTTCTGTGTTCCGCCTTTTAACTTTCTCTACTACGTTATAGCAACCAACTCTTAAAATATTTGACTATCGCTTAAAGCCTACCAATTCCCCTTGCATCTACAAGAAAATTAGCAATAAGATTAACATCTCGATATCTCGATTAACATGAAGCATATGGAGAATAAGCGTTTGTAAAAATAGTTTGTACAAGTGTAGAGAAAGTCATGTGAGTGTAACACATCAGATTTTTTTTTACTTTCTCTACTACGTATAGTAGGTAAGAAGGGGAGGTATTGTATTCCACCCAAAAATTCGATACCGAATTTTCACCGGAAATATATGTTTTGAGACCCCCTGAATCCAAAAACAGCATTTTTGGAAACATGTCCGTGTGTGTGTGTGTCTGTGTGTGTGTGTTTGTGAACAGCATAACTCAGAAACGAACAGTCGGATAAACACCAAACTTGGTATTTAGGTTCAGTATTATAACTAATATGATTTTCCGGGCTGTTATGCCGTGGTCTGCTGAAGAAAGATTTCCCAGACGTTTCGTCCACAACTGCGGTGGACATCTTCAGTGGCGCGGGCGAAGTCTTCTCGGTGAAAGTATCGCAGCGTCTGATGCGTTGGCCGTTAGTGCCGCTCTCTTTATAGTGTGGGCGCTCTCTGCTGATTGGCCCGCTGGTATAAGGGGGCTGGCGCTGGCTGTGTTGTTGCTCTCTTCTGATTGGCTCGCAGTGTTTTTCGGTTTTGTATGACCTTTCTTGTTTTTGATGACTAGATGCCAGTTACTGTTGAGTTTCAATGCTTCTTCTTTCCTATTGAAATTATTGGGATGTTTATAAATCTCTATTGCTTCGCGTTGTAGCCGGGTATGGTAATGCTTTATGGAGGAAAGAATGTTGGTGTCCTGAAATCTAATAATGTGTTCGCCCTCGGCTTCAATGGCATGTTCGGCGACTGCCGATTTTTCTGTATGGCCCAGGCGGCAGTTTCTTTTGTGTTCGCTCAGTCTGGTGTTAGCGCTCCGCTGTGTGGTACCAATGTACACTGAACCACACGAACAAGGAATACGATAAACACCGGCCGATGACAGGGGGTCTCGGGGGTCTTTGGAAGAGCGCAGTAGGCTGTTTAATTGTCTTGTAGGTTTGAATACTGTTTTGACGTTATGACGTTGAAGTATATGTTCAATACGGTCAGTGACATTTCTGAAATATGGCAGAAAGACAATGGACTTGCTTTTGGGTTGGTCCTGAGTAACCGGTCGGGGCTTGGCCGGACGGCAGGCTCTTCTCACCTCTTGGACTGAATAACCATTTGATTGTAGAGCTGTTTCTAGGTGTCGGATTTCTTGTGGAAGTAAGTGTGGTTCACAAATACGGGAAGCACGGTTTGCGAGTGTCTTAATCATAGCACGCTTTTGTCTAGGATGGTGGTTGGAGTTCTTGTTAAGGTAACGGTCTGTGTGTGTGGGTTTGCGGTAGACAGTATGACCCAGCGTGTCGTCAGCCTTCCTGCTAACGAGTACATCTAGAAAGGCTAGTTGGCCATCCTTTTCATGTTCCATTGTGAACTGTATACGCTGATTGATGCTATTTAGATGTAACAAGAAATCTTGAAGAGCTTGTTCACCATGGGGCCAGATGACGAAGGTGTCATCCACATAGCGGAACCAGGCTGTTGGTTTGAGTGGAGCTGAGTTTAGTGCCTTTGACTCAAATGCCTCCATGAAGAAATTGGCCACAACAGGGCTAAGGGGGCTGCCCATGGCAACACCGTCTATTTGCTCGTAGAATGACCGGTTCCACTGGAAATAAGTCGTAGTCAGGACATGGTGAAAAAGTGTAATGATATCATCAGAGAAGATGGGTTGTAACAACTTCAGAGTTTCTTGTACTGGAACCATGGTGAATAGAGACACAACGTCAAAACTAATTAGTAAATCCTTAGGTAGCAATTTGAGGTTGCGGAGAATTTGAATGAAATGAGTAGAGTCTTTGATGAAAGAGTCGGACAAGCCGACATGGGGTTGTAGAAGACCAGTTAGGTATTTAGCTATGTCGTATGTGGGAGAACCAATACCACTAACAATGGGCCTGAGCGGAACATCTGGTTTATGGATCTTGGGTAGCCCGTAAAGTCTAGGCGGCTGAGCTTCGGACTTGGTAAGGCGGCGTTTGTCTTCCTTCGAAAGCGAGGAGTTCTTGATCAAAAGATTAGTTTTCCGTAGAATACGGGCTGTCGGATCACGTTTAATCTTATGGTAGGTTGCTGGTTGCAGGAGTTCAGAGATTTTCTGTTGATAGTCTTGTTGGTTAAGAATAACTGTGGCATTACCCTTGTCCGCTGAGCAAACAATGATGTCTCGGTTGGAGTTCAGCTTCTTTAATGCAGTTCTCTCTTGATTGGTTAAATTACTGGTAGGAGGTTTGGCCTTCTCGAGAACCCTGGCAGATTCCCGGCGAATTTCATCAGCTGCAAGCCTTGGCAGAACTCGTATTCCTGCTTCAATGTGAGAAATGATGTCTTCAACTGGCAACGTTGGAGTGACAACAGCGTAGTTACCTCCTTTAGCAAGGAGTGACGTTTCAGCAGGTGACAGCTGGTGATCAGATAGGTTCACTACCGTGCGGCAGTGGTTGAGAGTAGTCGGCGGTTTGATGGAGGCAGTAAGGCCATCAAACTTCTTCTTGTGACGAGTGGTCATGCTGTTGTGATTGTATGTCATAGAGCTGTGGGTGATTCTGTCAGTGTTGTCCCAATCAAAACTGTGTAGTGAGTTACTTACTTGAAGATGTAAGATGAGTAGTTGACTATTGTTGGCAGAGAGTTGTCGTCTGGTCTGATGGATGCGTTCTCGGAGCAAGGCCCGTTCAGAGCGATTGTAGATGCGGTTGGCGGCAGCGGTGGTGAAATGTCGTTTCTGTCGTAGGAATTTAGGAATAATTCCCGAGTCTCGGCAGCGTAGAAGAAAGGCAAGTGAACACAGCAAAGAAGATTTTTGTTTGCGTAGCACTTCTAGTCGACGGATCAGACGGTATGCCTCCTCCCCGTAGAGGCGAGTCATGTAAGAATGTAGGTTTTCACGGCCGGTGTCACAATTATAACTAATATGATTTTCCGGGCTGTTATGCCGTGGTCTGCTGAAGAAAGATTTCCCAGACGTTTCGTCCACAACTGCGGTGGACATCTTCAGTGGCGCGGGCGAAGTCTTCTCGGTGAAAGTATCGCAGCGTTTTTTTTTGTTACATCTAAATAGCATCAATCAGCGTATACAGTTCACAATGGAACATGAAAAGGATGGCCAACTAGCCTTTCTAGATGTACTCGTTAGCAGGAAGGCTGACGGCACGCTGGGTCATACTGTCTACCGCAAACCCACACACACAGACCGTTACCTTAACAAGAACTCCAACCACCATCCTAGACAAAAACGTGCTATGATTAAGACACTCGCAAACCGTGCTTCCCGTATTTGTGAACCACACTTACTTCCACAAGAAATCCGACACCTAGAAACAGCTCTACAATCAAATGGTTATTCAGTCCAAGAGGTGAGAAGAGCCTGCCGTCCGGCCAAGCCCCGACCGGTTACTCAGGACCAACCCAAAAGCAAGTCCATTGTCTTTCTGCCATATTTCAGAAATGTCACTGACCGTATTGAACATATACTTCAACGTCATAACGTCAAAACAGTATTCAAACCTACAAGACAATTAAACAGCCTACTGCGCTCTTCCAAAGACCCCCGAGACCCCCTGTCATCGGCCGGTGTTTACCGTATTCCTTGTTCGTGTGGTTCAGTGTACATTGGTACCACACAGCGGAGCGCTAACACCAGACTGAGCGAACACAAAAGAAACTGCCGCCTGGGCCATACAGAAAAATCGGCAGTCGCCGAACATGCCATTGAAGCCGAGGGCGAACACATTATTAGATTTCAGGACATCAACATTCTTTCCTCCATAAAGCATTACCATACCCGGCTACAACGCGAAGCAATAGAGATTTATAAACATCCCAATAATTTCAATAGGAAAGAAGAAGCATTGAAACTCAACAGTAACTGGCATCTAGTCATCAAAAACAAGAAAGGTCATACAAAACCGAAAAACACTGCGAGCCAATCAGAAGAGAGCAACAACACAGCCAGCGCCAGCCCCCTCATACCAGCGGGCCAATCAGCAGAGAGCGCCCACACTATAAAGAGAGCGGCACTAACGGCCAACGCATCAGACGCTGCGATACTTTCACCGAGAAGACTTCGCCCGCGCCACTGAAGATGTCCACCGCAGTTGTGGACGAAACGTCTGGGAAATCTTTCTTCAGCAGACCACGGCATAACAGCCCGGAAAATCATATTAGTTATAATTGTGACACCGGCCGTGAAAACCTACGTTCTTACATTAGGTTCAGTATCTTCCAGAGATGCGACACGAAGGTTTTCAAGAAAATCCCCCACCCCAGATTACCCTCTACATGGAACATTTTGCGAAAATTTAAATTTTCTCGAAAATGGCTCTAACGATTTTGATTAAAATATCATACGTTTAAGATATTTTCATGACAAATAAAATTATATCTTGAATTTTCTGGGAATGTCTCCAAAAGTATTCTTCATTGTGTGCGACTTTTGCATAACTGGTAAACCATAAGAGATAGACAAAATTTTACTACACAAAAAATGTAGATCGCGTTAAAATACACAATTTATGTCCTATACATTTTTTGTGGAGTGAACCATTTTCGAGATATTGCTTGTTATTACCGTAAATTTTGCAATACTTATTTTCTCAAATGGGAATTCGATTTTCACTTTTTTGTCTTGTATATGCAAAGAGTATTCATCTGTGGCAAAGAGAATGGTGCTGCACATAGCAACCAGCTATTAAGAGATATGTCTATGCTTAAAGGCTACTGTATTTCCATATTGCCCTTGCAAATACAAAACAAGGGAACACAGTACGCCTTAAGCGATAGTCAAATATTTTTAGAACTGGTCGCTATGTGTAAAATGTTTCTCTTTGCATGTCAAAACATCGTTTCTGCAAATGTTTATCTCCATTAATATGAAATAGATGGAGAATAAGAGTTTGTAAAAATAGTTTGTACAAGGGTAGAGAATGTCATGTGAGTGTAACTCATCAGAAATTTTTTTTTTGTATTTGTTGGAGAGCTTTCTGGCAACCTTTCTACGAATTTTATCGGTTATTTACTTACCCCTAATTACTTCACCCTGAGATGTGGAAGACCTGTTTTTGTGAGCCTATTGCTCACTACCGGTACTGTAAATAACCGCACATATTCGGAGTGATCGTAAATTTCTTGAGTGTTTATATAAAATATTTCCTGGTTGAATTCTGGCTTCCGTTTTCAAAGTTCCATTGCACTTGTTCCTGGTTAGCATTTATAATGTCTATCATTAGTCCCTCATTAACAATGGCAGATTCAACAAAGAAAGTTTCGTCTGCAGTTTGTTTCTCGCCATCTGTGGGAATGTTTTCCTTATTTGTCTCAGTAAATGGCACTCTGATTTTTCCCTTATCTAAAATTAAACGGTTTTCTTCAAATTTGATTTTGGCCTCCCAAGTATTAAAGCAATTTTATCTTACAATTATATCCTGCTATAGGCGTGGGATAATTAGAAAAATCACCTGAAATATTGAATTTACTATCTTTATTGAAAACACATAGCCTGATGTTTCACCTTTTCTTTCCTTTTTGAAATTGCTGCAGTGCAGTATACATTTTTAATGGACAAGGACATTATTTTAACCTGATTTATTCATTTTTGAAAATGCTCCTCTGAGCACACGGAAACATTTGCCCCCGTATTAGTACGTCTGTTATTACACCCATAATTTCAATACTTATCTTAGGTGGCTCATTAATTCCGGGTTTGATCCCCATCTTCTCCCATTCCTTGTGTTTTCAACCTTCTGGGAGTTTACCGGGCTGTTGCTACCAGAACTATTGAAATTTCTCTGGTACCTGTATAGTTTTCTATGTACCGATTTTGATTTCCCTGATAATGATTGTGATTGACTGAGAAGTTCCTACGGTAATTGTTATAACTTCCATTGTTATTATTTTTTGTGCTCCATGCAATGGATATTGTGAATTGTGGCCTCCTTTCTATAAGGTCTTTGTTGCCTATCGCTATAGTATGTCTGTTGCCTCCGGTCTGTTCTAGGCGCTTGTACCTTTCCATTGAGGAATTTTGGTTTCGTTCATTATTGAATCGGTGGACCTGTGCCCCTGTCCCCATAAAATATGGCGTTTGTCGGTTATCTTATGAAAAGTTGTTGTCCCTTGAACGTGCCTGCCATGTGTTGACCTTGTTGGTTATCTGATCAAAAGCTGTAATTAATTCTAGCATTTTTGCTATTGTTTGAGGTTGCGCAACAATGAGTCCGTTTCTGATTTGTGGGTCAAAGTGGTTTGTTAGTAATGAAATTACTTCCCTGTCTTCCATGGGTGGGTCAATTTGCTTGCTCTTTTGTGCCAGTTTTAAATCGTAGTCTATTAGGCTATCATGCACATTCGAGTTGTAGTGACCATTGTTGAGCTCTAATCTGACTGTTTCTGTTGGGCTCCAATATCTTAGTAAGGATGCTTGCTTAAGCTCGTCATATGACAATAAATCCCCAAGGGTTAACCTCAGTCAGCTTAACGCACGTTCCCTTCAACTTTTCGTTACTACAATTAGTTTTATTTCATCAGGAAATCCCATCAGCTTTTAATCGGAAATACTGCTTCAACTCTCTAATATATTCTTTTGAATAGTCCCCCTTCTCCTTCATTGAAAGATGGCGATAACTCATTCAGTAAGTGAGAACTGAAATTGTTGTTGCTACTGTGAGAGCAAATGGCCGGTGGAGTCACACTGCGAGCATGAAAACTGTTATAATTACAATTACTATTTACATGGTTTGAGGCTTCGCCGGATATCAGTGGTGGCCTACCGGTGTCCGCCGACATTTCTTGGCTGTCGCGGACATATTCTTTGCTGAACTGTGTTCCACCTGTAATTTGTGCATACTATTCCTTATTTCAACAATCTCTTTGTCATGCACAGTATGGGCTGAACAACATTGTTAGGTCTACAATTTCCTGATTGCATTTACAATTCTTTTAACAGCTGCTAACTCTGAATTTCCTGTTTTCTAGCGATTGTTGCCCTAACTCTACTGTTTCCTGAATCTGCGTTGGTTTTTATTGAACTTGTACATTGATTGAAGTTGGATTTCTACCTGTGCATTAACACATTCTGAAAGGCTGGCTACTTCGTCTTCAATTCTTGTCTTAAGCTGTGAATGTCTGATTGAATGCTGTTTGCCCTATGCTAGTCTATCCGGTTTATCTTTTAACTGCCAACTGATGTTTTCTAGCTGTCAATTCTAACTGCCTACTTGTCTCTCTATTGTTACTGTCTAATTTTTCTTGCAAGAGCCTATGTGCTTCGCTATTTACATATTCTAGTTGTGCTTGTAACGTGCTACTGGAATCTCTGATGTTATTTTGTAGTTTTTCTTGTAACTGCCTATTAATATAAGCTTGTTGAGCCACAGGTGGGCCAATAGCTTCTCCCTCTGTGCAAGGTAGAAGATTTTTACAAAATCAACACACGCACGCACGCACGCGCACGCGCACGCACACGCACACGCACACGCGCACGCGCACGCGCACCCACACCCACACGCACGCACGCACGCGCACGCGCACCCGCACCCGCACGCACGCACCTACGCACGCACCCACGCACCCACGCACGCACACACGCACGCACGCACACACACACACACACACACACACACACACGCTTTTGTACGTTACTCTTTGTCGAAATTCTGGAAGTTCTGCTAGCGGCGGTTCCTCCTGGTGGTGCTGCGTCGGCAATGCCTTCTTGGTTACAGCCACGTGGGCATCATTTGTAGTGGGTGTTCACATGTCCTCGCGTACATTCTGGATCTCCGTAGTTCTAGATGTTTTGCGCCGGCTGCTAGTCGGAGAGCTAAGGAAAATTTCCTATCCTAGTAGTTTGATAATGTGACCTCAAGGATTTTGTAGGTGAAGGCAAATAATAAAGTGATTTCCCTTAAACTTTGGTTTATTAATAGAATGATAGCTACTCAGGCGGCTAGCAATTTTCCCTGTGAATTCTGCAAATCTTTACATCTTAACTCTTCCCGCTACTGTTGAACCTATCTAATGCGTCACACGATATTCCCACCCACACACACGCAAAATCTTCCGCTTGACTGCATAACTTAATCACATCACTGATGAATACGACGACTGCTACGTTGGTAGCAAGTGTAACAGTATCTGAGCAGATCGGAGAAAGAATGAAGTGACGAAACTTTTTTTTCAAGTGGAGGAGATAATGATTTAACCACTACCGCAGCCCTGATGGGAGTCGGAACTGAGAGTGTAGAACTCACCAATAGCAGGCATACACACTAAAACATCTCCATCGCAAAAAGAAGGAAAAGGAGAAATTCAGAGAGGATATGCAGCAGTACCGCTATTGCACCTGCCCATTCAGGGAACGGATATATTGGCCGGCCCACTGGGCTAAGCCAGGTGAAATGGGAACCAGGACGTAAGCATGGCCGGAGTCCTGGGGTCTCCCTCCTCTTTTATCTGTTTTGCTATGACGCCATAATTCGCGCCTTTATTTCTTAGTTATTTCTATTGGTTCTTACGTAGCGTTTCCTAGCATGATATGAGAATAACAGTGCCAAGGTTTGGAAGTCATGCCTCCTGATGACTTGCTTGGTAAAACCCACTATCTTCATCTTACTTTAAAACACATGTTTCTCCTTCTATTTTACCAACTCATTCGAGTTCCAGGAATTGGAACACCATTAATTCTGTTTCTAATCTCAGCCCTCTCTATTTTCTGAGGTTTAGCCTGAACCCTGTGCGCATTAGCATGTATGTGCCTATGGACTTTCATCCCTGTTTGCTAGCTCACCGGTTCACTAATTACAGTTCTGTTGTATTACAAGCCGATTTTACATTCAAGTTATTCTCAGTATTTTAAGAATGATTCTTAATCATATAATTTCCAATATTTGTATATCATTTTCCCATACTTATTTGCAATTGGGTATATCCCCCTACAACGTCTTGTGCAGGAAATAGAGAATGTGTTTGCAGTGTGTGGATGGGCTCCATCCTGCATGAACCACACTGTGTGCTTAGGGACACCTGTTACTAAGAGTTGAGGGATAAAGCTGTTTTCCAACATTGTTTTGTACTGGTGTTTATTCACGGTTACATTGAAAAAAAATATGGAGCGACGGTTCGTGGTTCGAAATCGTTCCCTACACATTAACTTTTGCATCATAAATATCTTTTGATGGAATGTTTGAGGATGTTCTCTCACCAACATTTTGTCGGTTCACAATATCATTCAGATGAAAGAAGGCTTTGTTTGTGAACCATGGCCTCTTCTTCCAATGCCCACAATGCACACTGCAGTCTCCGCTCCTTATCTCTCTCTAAGTTAATGTATTGCAGTCATTTTGTATGGGAACAAGTGAAGTTCTGAATGTAGAATGTACAATTGATGAGAAATTCTCAACTAAGCAGAAGCCTTTCTTGTTGGTTTGTCAGGAGTTTGAGCCAACACCATACAAACCACCTCAGTGTTTTCTGGAGCATGTACACTAGCAGGACGTGGTTGTTTTTCTCTAATAAAGAACAATTAGTTTGAAAAATCGGTAAACTATCTGTTTGCAAGGAGCTCACCTTGTACCATTATTGTTGCACAAACTGGCATGTTTTTGTGGTGCTATGGTAATTGTCGACTTTGATGCCATCTATGAAATTTTCCATAAAACTCTTTCACACAACAGTTTGAAGAACAATTCTACAATATTACCAACTTAATATAATAATTAAATCTTATGCCATTTTGTGCATCATCCTGTATTTTTAATCAGAGATTGTGTAATACACCCTAAGAAGTTTCTAACCAAGGTACAGTGCTAAACTTGTTATTATGTTAAAATGTCTTGCTCAGCTTAAATCTTTTGCATTAATTTTTCTTAGGCTGCAATTTATTAGCTGTGGGTTAAATGGAATATTTTGGTGGTACTTGCATCAATCAGAGATTTTCTGTGTATCTACAAGAGCAAAGTTAAATGAAAGATCAGTATTTGTTTGGTACCTATTCTAAAGTTGAGTGGGAATGAGTTAATATCCTAAGTTAGTGCAAATCGTCTGCCTACCTATTGATATTGTGTTTAACGTCTAATTTTGAACTTTTTGTTATATAATTAAATTGTGTATTAACATTCCTGTGCTAAAAGATACTTTCTTCCTCCAAGAAATCCATATCTGTACTCCGAGGGCTTATGTAGTAACTTTCAACATATTCATTGGTCACCACTGTGATAATTGGGGAAGAACTTAATTTGTTATTAATTAAATACCTGGAAAATGTATGTATTTTATTCATCAGAAATGTATTTGTTACAAAATAGTTGCATATGGTATAGTTCAGGACAAACCTTAATAACCTCACCCCACTGCTTACTGTATGTGCTGTTTGATAGCACTATAGACATTATTCAGCTTTCATTCAAGGGAAAAAGGTTTATTAAGGTTTGTCCCACAGAGTAACATACTCTTCTGCTTATGAGGTTTACTGCAGAAGTCATGGTAGCCTTTTCTTTCCGCAGTAATGGGAATCACACATGAAATTTTAAATATATAATTTGAAGGCTGCAACATAATGTAACATTTAATATATGAATGAACTATATCAAGGTAGGGAATAGGACAAAATAAGAAACATCAATCATTTGTGATAAATGTGCTTATTCCTCTAATTACAACTTGTAAATACATATGTGTATGTATCATATGAGGGGCATCGGAACAAAATCCACTAATTCCCCTATTATGATAGCCTGAATCAATCTTCGTAATCCATTTCTTTCGAATAGTGCTCCTTCCTATTGTAAAATGACTTCAAAATACAGCGTTTGGTTTAGAAAGCATTTAATTCACAGAGACGAATGGAACAAAATGCACCGTTTTACAGAAGCGGAGAATTGCTTATGTGACAGTGTATACATGCAGGCCTTTGATTACTGTATTTGCATTCTCTGGAACTAGAAATGCATTTGTAGCTGCCAAACGATTTTAGATATTGCTTACTTGGGTATTCTTAGCAATATTATGTCATGCTAAATGAATGAATGAAAATGAATCTGCTTGCTTGAAGGTCTCAGATAAGCAGCTGTGTTAAGGAAGAATAGTAGATTTGCTCATATTACAGCATGGGAAAGGAAATAATTGTTGCAGGCAACAGTAGTGGTACGAGTAAGAAATTGAAAATGCAGAATATGAAGAGAAGCAAAGAAGTAAAAATGAGATAAATTGCGTGTGGTATGTCATTAAAATGCATTTATTTTATTACTCTCATGCAGATAAATGCAGTGGAATGCCTGCAAAGAATAGTGAAACGACTGTATTGTTTTGTCATTCAAACTAGTTTAAAAAAATAGCAAGAAGTATTAAGTTCCTTTTTCCTCCCCTAGGAGCCACAGAACCTTGTAGTTGGTGGGGAGGCTTCCGTGTACCAGTGATTTACTAAGCTGTGCTGGTTGAGGTACTCATGCCAGAGAAGTTCGTAATGAGGTACCAGACTAAGAAGTGGCTCAACAGAAAATCCAACCCAAAGGGACTCCCAGTTGGAGAACCTTGAGGGACTCCCAGCTGGAGGACCTTCCAGGGGCTCTGGTCCACCCAATCCAAGGTGGGAATGCATCGTGCCGAGGGATGAATGGCACTGGGGTGGTAAAAAATGCAGTGTCGTGAACGATCTCTTCAGGGCACCAGGCGACACCCTGAAGTAATTAGCCTTCCCAATATATACAGGGCTCTGTATTGAGTGACTTTTATCTCCCTGCTACTCGTGGGACCAATATGGACCAAAATAAAACAACTATTATCAAGGCGGGTGAGAGAGACTCTCCAGTTGAGAGAAATCTCTCAACTGACAAAGAAAAGTCAAGTGACAGAGACTCTCCAGCAGAGAGAAATCTGTCACTAGATGAAAAAATGGGTGCAACAGCATCTGGAATTAATAGAATGCACCTGGACACTAAGAAGTTGTCAGGGGTAGCTAGAAGAAGAATAAAAAAAGCTAAAAAAATGAGTGAGGGCACAGGTAATGTAAACCCACAGAGTAGAGGGGTGGAGGTCCGTAATGATCCAGGAAATTCTAAAAGAAACAGGACAATTGTGGATACTCCTCCTTCGGATAAAGCCAAACCTGTTAAGAAACCTAGGGGCACTGAACCTGGTGTCACTTACAGGGAACCTTTGGCCGCTTTTAAGATGGCAATTGTCGAAGAATCCTATCCTGAGAGAAAGCTGATTGGGGAGGACATTCGACCCATTCAGGCTGAGATTCTGAGGAAGATTGATGAGGCGCCAACTAGCGAATCTCTACCTAAACTCAGGTCCTTTTCTCTACAGGATGGGGCTCTGATATATTACTGTGATGATGAGCAGTCATGTAATTGGCTCCAAAACATATTCAGGGAGCTAAAATAAAAGAGAGATTAGTTCTCAAAGTAGTAGATCCAAAAGATCTACCTAAGCCAGTCAAGGTGGCCCTTAGGACTCGGGACATTACAACCGATGATCCTAAGGTGCTGCTAAGACGCATCCAGAGATTAAACCAGGAGCTGAATATAGAGCACTGGAAAATCATTGACAAGCAGGCAGACTCCTCTGGTCAACGCCTAATCTTAATGGTGGACCAAGAGTCTACTAAGAAGATAAAGGAGCTTGGCATGTCGGCCTATACCGGGGTAGACAGGGCCTTTTTTAAGATCCTGTCTGACCCGGAGAGGAAGGCAGAAGCAGACAAAGCGAAGGAAGGCAGGCAGCGATGGCGGTGACATCCGGAGACGATGGAGATAGGGGACTCTGGAGGATCCGCAGCGGGTACTGCTTAAGGTAAGTGTTGTGGGTTAATGTAATTATGAAAATAGTTCAAATTAACCTGCAGCACTGTAAGGCAGCTTCAGCCATTCTAAGTAAGAGACTTGTTGAAGACAATGTTGATATTGCTCTCATACAGGAACCTTGGCTCTTCAGAGGTTCAATTAGAGGGATCAGTTGTACTAAGGGCACTATATATAGACCTAGTAATAATAATCCAAGTTCATGCATTTATGCTAAGAATTGGATATACGCATTCCTTCTTACTGAGCACTGTTCTAGGGATGTAACTACAATCCAAACAATAGTGGAGGAGGCAGGAGAGAGAAGAGTTTTAATACTCTCTTCCGTCTACCTCCCTTACGAAGACTCTGATCCACCATCGACAGCGGTGAGGGACCTTGTGACCCACTGCGGAGAGAATGGAACGGAGTTAATCCTGGGGGTTGATGCCAATGCACACCACACATTGTGGGGGAGCACTGATATCAATCCCAGAGGACAAAAGTTAATGGAGTACTTGGTGAGTACAAACCTTAATATTCTAAATCGAGGTAATGAACCAATTTTTGTAACTTTGCGAAGGGAGGAAGTCATTGACATAACGATAGGGACTAATATTATTGAGAACCTAATTTCAAGTTGGCATGTATCGTCGGAGATCACTCTCTCTGATCATAGATGTATATGCTTAAATATCAAAGCACAAGTCACTCTACCAGTGATTTACAGAAATCCGAGGAAAACTGATTGGGACGGATATAGACGAGACCTATCAGTATTGACATCGGGTATCTCAAGGAACATTTGTTCGATATTGGATGTGGAGTTTGCCGTTGATGAATTACAACGGTCAATTCTCCTATCCTATCATCAAAATTGTCAGCTTAAGGTAGCTTACTCGCCAAGGCTTGTGCCTTGGTGAACTAAAGAGTTAAGGAGACTTAGGAAGAAAGCAAGGAAATTATTTAGACTTGCAAAAAGAACTGGTGATTGGGATTCATATAGACAAGCCCTCACCAATTATAACAAAGAAATATGCAAAGCCAAAAGAATTTCGTGGAGGGAGTACTGCCAGGGGATGGAGAATGTTCCCAGCAGTGCAAGTTTCATGAAACACATGGCAAAGGGTGTTAAAAATTGTGAGCACTATTAAACTGCCTGATGGAACGTACACACAGTCTAGTTGTGAGACGCTCCTGCAACTTGGGAGGGCTCACTTTCCAGACTTTAAGGTAGACAATGACAGCAATTCTGTGAAGGGGCAACTAAATGTGGACCATCTTTCTTTGGACAGAGAGGATTGGAACCTAATCAGGAGCGTAGTCAATGTCACTAAAATACGATGGGCCGTCAAGTCGTTTGGACCATATAAATCGACAGGCCCTGATTTAATGATTCCTGCATTTCTACAACATGGTATTGATTCAGTTCAATCCCTACTTTGTGATATTTTTAGAGTTTGCCTAGCCCATGGATATATACCCATGGCTTGGAGACAAACAAAGGTGGTGTTTATACCTAAACCAGGACGTCCTAGTTACGCCCAGTCCAAGGCTTATCGCCCTATAAGTCTCTCCTCTTTTATGCTTAAAACTCTGGAGAGGTTAGTGGATAGGCACATTAGGGATTATGTTTTAATGGAACATCCATTAAACAAGTACCAATTTACCTAACAAATAGGGAAATCAACGGAAGCAGCACTTCATCAAGTGGTCTCGACTATTGAGAAGGCGCTTAATATCCGAGAAATAGCCATTGGTGCTTTTCTTGATATTGAAGGTGCGTTTGACAGGACATCTTGTGATGTCGTGTCGAACGCCCTCTATGGACACGATGTACTTTCACTTCTTTGTGAGTGGATACGTTTTGTCTTACAACATAGGAAGATAACCATGAATCTATGTGGGGAGACGCTGGATGTGTCCACGGAGAGGTACTGCCCGCAGGGGGTATTTTATCACCCCTGCTATGGAACCTTGTAGTGGACACACTTCTTTGCGCATTCAATAGTGATGGTTATTTCACAGTTAGTTTTGCAGATGATATTGCAATAATCATAAGAGGGAAATTTCCTCACATGTTTCTCAAGTGCTACAAATGGCGCTTAAGAAAGTGGAAGCTTGGTGCAAGATGAATAATCTAACTGTTAATCCAAGCAAAACAGTAGTGATACCCTTTACCAGGAGAAGGGGGCCTGATTTAACCAGACTCTCCCTTTGGTGAAGTAGTGCCCTATTCAACACAAGTTAAATATCTTGGGCTTGTTTCAGACAAGAAATTAACTTGGAAACATCACATGGAATTATGTATTACCAAAGCCTACAGAGTCTTTGGACATGTAGAGGTATGCCTGGCAAGACATGGGGTCTGACACCTAGCATAGTGTATTGGATATACACTGCCATGGTGAGACCTATATTCTCTTATGCCGCACTGATGTGGTGGCCTAGAGTTAATTTAAAGATGTGCAGAAAGGAAATCTGTAAATTACAGAGGACCTTCTGCATTTCAATTATGGGAGCCTTCAAAACTACTCCAACTGCGGCAATGGAGATGCTGATTGGGCTCACACCTCTCCACATATGAATGAAGGCAGAAGCCATGATCGCGTATCACCGTAATTGTCGCCAAACCAAAGTGTCTAATACTGGACATATTAATCATCTAGAACTTCCTTGAGAATAGAATGTACAACAGATACTCAACATGGGGACTGACATTCTTGAAACAAGATTCAAGTTTGATTTGAAATTTACGGTCTCCTATCCACAGCGGAGTGAATGGGAAAGACTGGTAAAACTTCATAATAACAAAGACCCAATCTGGTATACTGATGGTTCTAGAACCAAATCAGGAACGGGGGCTGGGCTTTACGGTAATGGCACCAAGATTTCTTATAGTCTTGGTACCTTAGCTACAGTTTTCCAGGCTGAGGTTTATGCAATCCTAGCCAGTGTCATGGAAAGTATTAAAAGGAGATATAAGAATAGAAGTGTTCTTATCCTCTCAGAGAGTCAAGCTGCTCTTAAAGCACTTGAATCACCATCAATAAAATCAAAGGTCATCTCAGAATGCCGGGAATCCTTAATGACACTGGCTGAACACAATAAGGTTCAACTTATGTGGGTGCCAGGACACATAGGTATACCAGGCAATTAGAAAGCAGATGAAGCAGCCAAGATTGGCAGTGAAATCCCATTTTTTGGTCCGGAGCCTGTACTGGGAGTGTCCTACAGACCAGTGAAACAGGCTATTAAGTGCTGGGCTCAAGCAGAACACAAGAACTACTGGAACTCCATTGAGGGTTGCAGACATTCCAAGTTGTTTATTACAGACCTGGATAACAGCCGGGCAAAATACTTGCGCAGTCTTAGTAGAAGAAGGCTTGCATGGGCAACAGGATTCATTACAGGACACTGTGCCCTAAAGTTTAATCTATACAGAATGGGATTGTTTAACAACCCTATCTGTAGTAGATGTCTAGAAGGAGATGAGACTGTTACTCATCTGCTATGTGATTGTCCTGCTCTTGCGAATCAAAGAGCAAGTATTTTTGGCAATCACTTTCCAAAGATAAATGAACTATCGAAAGCCTCAGTTAGCAGTCTTGTTAAGTTCATAACGAGCAACAGACTACTTAACTGATGAAAGTCACAGTGCCTGGGCATAAAACCCACCCCTTTTCAAACTAGAACTAGAACTAGAAGTTCCTTTTTTCTTGCATTATCCTTCAGATACAACGATAAGGTCCAAACCTAATGAACTTTATGCCATCCCTCTAAACCATTCATATTTCCACTGAAACAGGGAGTTATGTTTGAGTGTATTCCACAGGTCCAGGATTTAACCCTTCAAAGCAGAGCTAATGAAGCAAAGAAGGAGGATGTTACACTCTTACGGAAGAAGTTTAGGAGTGAATGGAGACATGAGGCTGAGCTGTAGTTTTATATGTAGTCGTGGATGAAGATTCTGCATTATGTAGCAAAACAATGTGACTGTATAGAGGAAGAAGTAGGTGTTGTTTAAATATAGAAATACAGTTGTTGAAAGAAATACTGCCATAAAAGTTATTACAAAAGGTGACTAATGACATTTGAAGACACACTTATTTTTCTCCAAAAATGTACAAAGCAGAGCATAAAACTGCTTTTGTAAATTATTTAAATAT
Organism: Deroplatys truncata; assembly: GCA_030765065.1. Classification (NCBI taxonomy): domain Eukaryota; kingdom Metazoa; phylum Arthropoda; class Insecta; order Mantodea; family Mantidae; genus Deroplatys; species Deroplatys truncata. The sequence goes on from CM060978.1 coordinate 217,754,819, forward strand.
CAATAAGCATAGATTTTGCCATTTTTTTTCTTAATGTCCATGGTATTCAGTGTATGTAATTGGTTCAAAATGCACTAAGTGTAAAACATTTTTCATTATAAATGTGATAATAAACAAAAATAATTTTGGTAATAGCAATATTTAGAAAAGTGGCCTTTGCACCACAGTTGGGTATGAAGAAATTTGAAAAATGCTGGTAAGTTTAAGAGATAACTCTATTTCCTATCTGCTGAGAAAATGTTTTTGTTATGCACTTAGTTGTTTTTGATTCGATGCTCCTCATATGGCATCTACAGTCTTTTGAAAGAATCTTTTACAGAGTCCACCACAATACTGTTAACAATGTGGAAGGTGCTGAATATCCTCAAACTACTTTGAGGGAATCTCCTGACTTCATTTCTCATTGCTGTGGCAATGTTGCATGTCTCCAAAAGTGTGTTCCATGCAATAGCTCCTTTAGTTTTGATGGACCACAGATGCCATGTATACATGTATGCATATTTACATGTAGTTAGGGAATAAACAAATTTGTAACGAACAATTGATGTTTCATATTCTGTTCTATTCTTTATCCTGATAATATCTCTATGTTGATCAAAATTCATACATTAAATGTTAAAGGTACTGTAACCTTTCAGTTGTGTATTTTAAATTTTCATGTGAAAAATTAAGAATTTCATTCATTATATGATGCTCCTTTTTCTTCTGAAGAGCAAATGTACTTCCTACCTAATCAATAGAAAAGAGAGAAAAACAACATGCCATTAGCATCAGCATAAATTTATTCATTATCCCAGAATAATAGTATTAAACAATGCCTCTTATAATAGTCTGCAATTACTTCTTTTCATATTAACCAATAGGTAAACTTCTACAAAGATTTATTCCCTGTTCTCAAGTATAATTGTAAACAATTCCTTGTATAATATTCTGTAATGGTTTCTTTTTATATCAGTTCAGTTGCATAGATAACATTTTACATATATCAAAGGAGACAAGCATGCCCTCAACCAGGATTAACAAAACTTGAAATGAACATTGTTACTGCTTGGTCTTTCTGCTTGTGGAAGTAGATCTCTTTCTTTGCTTTACCTTTGCAGGGACAGTATGCCTAGGTACAGCTGTTTTTTTATTTGTGCTTCTAACATTTTTTTTCTTTCTTGACTGTGATGATGTGGGAGAATTCTGAGTTGTTTTGTTCTTCTTTAAATCTAACCTTTTCCTTTTAAATCTTCCTGGTGGTAGCCCCAAACTGCTATTTGAGCTGTCTGACTGTGATACAGTTCTGTCAATTTTACTATCAGCAACTGCAGTTCGAGTTTCTTCTGTCCTCCTTGTTTTACAGGCAGACTTTTTCCTCCTTTTTCTAGCTCTCCCTGGAGAAATTTCTCTTTTTTTCCATAAGCTCCATTCAACTTTTCCCTTCCTTTCATTGTATTGTGAGACATCCTTCTTGCTATCCTGTGAAATTGTTTTTCTGGAGCCTAATTGTAAAAGTTGAGTCATTAGTGTTGAAGGTCTTTGTGGATCATAGTTGTATGCATTCTGTCGGTCATGAATGTCCAGAGGAGCTGCAAAGCTTTTAATGTGGCTGCATGGCTCTCTTTTCTCCATTTAAAATCTGCACAGTGGTGTAATGATTTATTAATTAACTTCAAAATAATACAAGCAAGTGGTTTGTAAAGCTAGTAGCAGAATGGGGAACAAAGCTGGTAAGTAGGCCTGACTAAGAAACTCACACTCTGGCATTTATTGATATTGAATAGAAATAAACTGCCTATATGGCTTCTATTTCATTAGTAATTGCTGGAAAGATTTGCACCATTTATAGTGAATAATTACAAGCAAACTATGAAAGTTCTCTACAGGTTTTGAAAGAATGAAACCAGGGGTGCCCATCCCCCCAAAGGCTGAGAGATGAATTTTACTGTTTAATTCCTTTTTTGTGCCACTGGAAAGCTTTGCAAAGGGGCTGCCTTAGAGGTGTACTGTCTCTCAAATGTATCAGGGGAGCATAACACGCACAGCTGTTTCATGTACTCGATGAAAGTGTGGCAGAAGGGAAAGGGGATTCCAGAGACATCAGATCAAAAATAAAGACAGTTATAATGTTGTCTGCTCTGGTGTAGAGGGAAGTGTTGTGGCTTGTCATTGCAGAGGTCACGTATTCAAGTCTGGGGATAGGATTTGTATTTGTATTTTTTCGCCTAAATAAGCTGCCTTCATGCCTTTTAGAAGTATATATTTGCTTGATATACATGTGTTTGTTATTTGATATATCAATGTCCTACTATTATTATTATTATTATTATCATCATCATCATCATTATTATTATGATTATATACAAAATCCAAATGAATATTTTATTTAGTGCATGTTTCTGTTAATGATGACAATGTATGTTATAATAATAATAATAATAATAATAATAATAATAATAATAATAATAATAATATGATGCCCTTTTTTAATGAAAAACACAACCAACCTGACTTTGATAGAAGTTATTTGGCTAATGGTGGGCATAGAGGCATAATACCAAGCTTCTTTGTAAAATTCTGCAAACATATTCAGCAGAACACTGATTCTATTTATAGCATAGCAGTTGCAGCTTCAATTGTCATTTTCAACAATTTGTCTACACCTATATAATAATTATAACTGTAATGTTTGTATTTATTTTACTTCGATTTTTCACCCGTATCATTTCATTGTATTTTTCCCACTTTCACATTACCGTTTTATCACAATTGATTATAATATTTTATCGTTTACATTGTGTGTTAGACTTAAATGCAGTTTATTTATTACGCTCCGTCACGTTTGGCAGTCCTTTCTCGGAAAAGTGAAAAGAATTTATTGGTGTGTAGACAAGGGTTAGAGGTCAGATGCATCAGATTCGGTTGTGACGGCGGCAGGCGGTCACGAGAGCTTAGTGGTAAAGCATCGGAATGAAAGCCAAAGATCTGTGATTCAAATCTCGGTGTTGATCTTGAATGTTTTCCATTATAATAATATATTATTATTATTATTATTATTAGTAGTAGTAGTAGTAGTAGTAGTAGTAGTAGTAGTAGTAGTATCATTATCACCATAAATGAGAATTAAATAAAAATTAAACTCTTTCTATTCATTTATAGTGTTTAACGCTCCTTTTCACTACACTAACTTACAGAGACGGTAAGCTGTGTCAAATACACAAATTAACATCGTGGATATCACTTTAATAGCACTAGTAGCACAAAAAGGTATATATTTATAACATTAAACATATTTTCCTTAACACATCCATCAAATGTGAAATGTATTAGTAATCTGTTTGGAATAAATGCAATAAATAATAATAATATTAATAATAATAATAATGCAAAACCTTTTTAGCCGAGTTCATTTTTTATTTCGTTAATGTGAAGATCACCAGCCAATGGTCTCATTTAGTCTGCGAGGCATTGAGAAACTAAAGAACTGCAGATCTGAGGTCGTCTCCTCATACTCACCCAGACATGTTCTCTCAGTGCCTCTGGTGCATTCTTGACGTTGTTCCTAGTCCCAAACAATTAATGTCCAGACGTTCTCAATTGGATTAAGGTCCAGAGATTTCGCAGGCCATAGCAAAACCGAAATGTCTGGGTGCTACTGAAGCCAAACCTCTGTGGTCCGAGGTGTGTTGTTGTGCATAAAACGTATCACAGGCATTTCCTCTTCCGGGTAGATAGATCGCATCCTTGAGAGCACTCTTCCAGGACTGCAACATATTTTTGGGAGCACATGTTTGAGGAGATTTCAAGCTCCCCCGCTCCATCGGCGTTCATCCAGCCCCATACAACTAAATTCTTCGTACCATTCCGTACAGTTGCGAGTGTTGTTGTGTCGCCGCAAAGACAGTCTCTCATCCTCGTCTGTCGTATCACTTTTTCGTCAGACCATATTATCATCTCCCAGAAGTCTTGACTTGCTGGCAGATGCTGGAAGCAGAAGTCCACGCGATCTTTCCTGTGTTCTTGCTTAAGGGCACCCTTTCTCGCCGGCTTGCGATGTTGGATGTGAGCAGCATGCAGTCGTTGACGGACTTCTCAGCTCCTACTGGGAGATTTAGACTTCTTGCTATTCTTGTCGCTGGAAGGAAGGGATTCCAATTGCGGACCTCTAAAATTACTCTGTCGTCCTCTGCGTGTCTTTGGTCTTCTTTGCTTTTACTTTGTCTTAAGGCCCTCTTCACCCTCCTCCTGAAACCTTTTAAACCGTAAGCACAAAGTCTCTTCTGCATGTCCAACTGCTTGGTATATTTGGGCGGGCCACTGCCGACCACATTCCTACAATGGGGCCTGTGGTCACCTCACTTGTGTATGGCCTGGTGTAAAGGAGTTTTGGTAGAGTGTGGGCTTCCAATACTGTTCACGTGTATCGCTTAACATGCCCTATTCTCGTTTGGTGATTGTCACATGATCTCAAGTACCTCTGATTTCACTGGGGGTGAAATCAGACGTCCTTGAGATCCTGACATTGTCATCACTTTGTATTACCTACCAGTTTTTTATGTATTTTTTCGAGCGGAGGAGAAAATGCAGTTACGTACTTACCTCAGCCCCTTTCGGAGACAGAGTTTGGGACTCGCCAGTACGTGGCCATGCCCACTAAAAATTCCTCCACCGGAAGGAAAGATGAAAAAGGAAGAAGAGGAAATGCAGCAGCACTGCTATTGTACCTGCACATTTAGGGAGCGAAAATATTGGACGGCCCAATTGGACCTAAGCCAGGTGAAATGGAAGCCAGGACGCAAGCATGGCCGAGGCCCTACTTACGCTCTTGAGAATTAAATGAGATGGTAAAGGAAGTATTGGGTGGAGAGATAAAGAGGACAAGGTGTGAATTACTTGAGTCTCCGACGTCCGTGATTGCGATTCGTTGGAGCTTCCCAAGTGTACTCCCAATAGAGCGGATCTTGTTGTTCTGGCTGTCTCGGCAGAAGGTCTGCTATCTCCTCCCTGATGAGCCTTCTGTCGGAGAGAAAGTGATCGTTGAAATAAGTCGGAAGTGTCAGTTTGCTTGGTAGGTGAGGTATTAAGTTGGTGTTGAAGATCACGGTTTCACTGTCAGACTGAAGCTCAGACAATGCTCGCTCCAGTTCGGCGAGTTTGGTTGTGATGTTCAGTAACTCCGTTTACACATTTTCCAGCTTCTGTAGGGTGTCAGGAGAAACTTCCATGGTGGTGTTGCTGCTTTCGGCGGTTGTCGGTGCGTCCTGGGCGGCGTGTGGAGAACGCTATGGTGAAGGAGGGGATTCTGCCTTGCACGGCCAGGCGGCAGTTGAGCCTGCTGCTGGCGTACCTTGGGCCTTCTGCTGAGTCGATGTGGTGCGACTGCGCGGGTGAAGCAGGCAACGAGCCTGCCCGGTGTAGTGGTCTTGCTCCCAGCAGGTTGTGCAGAAGCCGCGGCGGCTAGTCAAATCGTGCTACTGGAGACAGACGTCAAATTCGATGCACCACAATAGTGACACCAAGGCGGCGCAGTACTTCCTTCTTCCGTGTGCGGCGGCAGATTGGTGTCCAGGTTGTGCGGCTGGGTTCGATCCTCAGGGGTTGGCCTAAAAAGTCCAAGCCGTTAGAGAGAGCAGCATCGTAATGTGCCTTGTTCCGTTCTCGTCTGGAGGAGAACATTTTATGATCTTTAATTATGTTTATTTCATATTATCCGAAGGGTAAGGAAGAATTAAACGCATGCATGGATCGTTCCTATTTGATCGAAAGAGTAAAGAATGTTGTTTCCTTAATTTGGTTGAGAACAAGCCCTATAGAGCCCAATTTGATGATATTGCTTCTAAACTCTTACTGCACAAGAAGTAAAGTAGGGGGAAATTTGCGAACATTCCAAATATTCAATTTATGGATCTCCGGCCTTCCTTGTAGATGAATTTAGTTCTGGAAAGGAGACACTAGGATGTTTGTAGCGTTCCTTATGAATTTCAAACACCTGAGATAGTCATAAAGCAAATCCTCCGAGCGTCAAATGTATTAACATTAAAGTCCAGAGCTCGAAACCACAGTAGCTCTTTGGTAGAGCTCCGGTTTCTAAAACTGAATTGCGGATGTTGAAATACGACAGATGTTCCGTTTATTTCCTTTCCGGATGCTATCTAAATGATCATGCTTGCATCAGATCTTCAGCATTTTACAATATTCGAAAAGTGTACGATAGAATTGTTTAGCTAACTGAAGCTCTTGTTTTACAGGTGTAAACAAAATATTCATTTGTAATTGAATGGCTGATTATAACCAAATGTAAGCAAGGCATTACTTATATATCTATCATATACTTCTTCCACTGAAGCAAACTTAGGAAGTAAAAACATGTTGTTACTAACCTATTTGGGTGCTATTAAACGCTGGAAGACGGTGCTCTTAAACTACTTCCATTACTACCGCCATCTTTATCATAAGTTTAATTGATAGTATTTGTTTGCCAAGAGCGAAAAATCAACATGGTCATTATGTAATTTAGTTTTATACGAATTTAAACACAATTTATTTGTAACAATTGCTAAAACAAAGAGAATCCTTAATTAAATCAGCCAACGATGTCATGACATATTTGAATTGCATAAATCACAGTTTTTCTTCCTTGTTCCCCTTAAAATTACAAAAATAAGTCATTGATTATTTGTAGAAAACACCGTTTAACGTTCTCTACCACATACATAGTACCTTAGGTAGAGAAGGTATTGCATTCCACCCAAAAATTCGATACCGAGATTTCACCAGAAACTCGTGTTTTGAGGCCCCCCTAAATTAAAGAAAAGCATTTTTAGAAAAGGGTCGGTGTGTGTGTGTGTGTGTGTGTGTGTGTGTGTGTGTGACTGAACAGCGTAATTCAAAAACGAAAAGTCGGATGAGTAGCAAACTTGGTATTTAGGTTCAGTCTCTTCTAAAGATGCGACACGAAGCTTTTCAAGAAAATCCCTCACCTCGAACTACACTTTACATGAAACATTTTTCGAAATTTTTGCTTTTATAAAAAAAAGGCTCTATGATTTTGATTAAAATACCATATATGAAAGATATTTACACGACAAATTAAGTGTATAAACTTGAATTTTCTGGAAATAGCCTATAAAGTCCTCTCATTCGGAAGGAATTTTGTATATCTTGCATACCTGGCAAAAGTTAAGCATAGACGAAAACGTACTATACAAAAAAATGTGGATTTCTCTAAAGCATACAATCTATTTGAAATACTTTTTTGTGGCACAAGCCATTTCTGAGATATCCGTTATTAAAGGTTCGAATTGTTCATATCTTGATCATTCTCTTGAAGTCCTGTCAATATTCAGTTGTTTCTCGCGATTTCATGGAAACAGCATGGAATTTTATGGCCAGCATATAGCGTCCAGTTCTTAAACATTTGACTGTCGCTGTTCCCTTTGTATCTGTAATGAAAGGTGTAATATAGCTATTTCTGCAAAGATTTATTTGGATTAAAATGTAGTAGATAAAAAATAAGCTTTTGTAAGAATAGTTTGTATACACAGTATTAAACGATATAGGGTAGAGAAAGTAATGTGAATGCATCACATCCTATTATTTAAATTATGTTCCTTTCGGTGCAGACTACTATCCTAGAGCAATGACGTTAAAATAGCAATGTAGAACGTAGAAGTCAAAAACCGGTCGGTCACCTGCTGCTTTTGTAGATAAACGCCCTGACTCTGTTTGTGGCTCCGCTCTCACTGGCTAGGGATGAATAACAACGCGTATCTTTCGAATCGTGGCCCCAGGTTTTTTTTATGAGGGATTGTACTCTTCCTCTCTAATCTGATTCAACATTTTCACGTCAGATCGCGCATGTGAATGGGGGAGCGATATTTCACAACTGTGGGGTTATCGTCGTTGTCGTCTTCATCGTCATCATCATCATCACCTACGCTCATTGGGGTTTCACTGTTACATAAAATTCGTGATGAGTAACGCCAAAACGTGCTGTCTTACACGTGGTAAGCCAACCCTATAAAAACTTACCTTAAACCACGGGTATATCTACCACACACACACACACAAACACACACACACTCACACGCACAAACACACAAATTTACACACGCGCGCTAGCACACGAAAAGTTTCTTCTTCTTCTTCAGCGACAAGATCACAAATATTACTCCGGCGACTCCAACAAAAATGTTATACACCGGGGTGAGGCCAAAAGGTTTGCAGCTAAAATATTAAATTTAGTTACCCCGGCATAAACATTGGGGAACAGATGCTACAGATGCTACAGATGCAACCAGAAAGGTACAAAAAACTTGCTGCACAAACTAAGTGGGCGTGGTATCTTTAGAACATTATAAATATATAAATTCACATTTACCTCTGATTTATTATACTTAACAAGGTGCACTACATTATACACAAAGGATTACAGAAGAATACTGGGGGGGATGCTCCACGCACACACACCCATCACACATACACCCGTTCCCTCCGAAGATATATTAGACTCACGCCACTCTGGCTACAACTAGACCCACGCTATCTCTCTCTCTCTCACACACTCACATACGCACACACATACAGCTATTCCTTACGAAAGCTCATTTTTCTGTCTACCTCATGCTAATTGAATAAACCTTCGCAGAAATAGTTTCATTACACTCTGGTTATAGGTACAAGGAGGTAACCGAATCAATAGTCACATGTTTAAATGAAGTGGCTATATGCTGGCTTTGAAATTCCATACTCTTTCCATGGCATCACAAGAAACAAATGAAATAGTTTTAGAAGCCATATAAAAACAAACGGTATTGGGTTGAGAAATTATGTGAATGTAATACATCAGATTTTTTGTTTAGTTTAAGATTTTGTCTATCTCTTACGGTTTATCAGTTATACAAGGTACATTCAGAATAAAGAGAAACTTTAGAGACTTCGCAGAAAATTCAAGTTGTATATTTTATTTGCCACGCAGATATCTAAACATATGGTATTTTAACAAAAATCGTTAGTCATTTTTGAGATAAAAATAAGAAGCATTCTCCCTGTAAAGGGTGGTTTGGGATAGGAGATTTTCTTGACAGTCTTTGTGTCGTATCTTTGGAAGATGCTGAACTTTAATACAACGTTTGAGTTTCGGTTTTGAGTTACGCTTTTCACAAACAGACACGTTAGTTTTTCTAGAAATTTTGTTTGATTCAGGGGACCTCAAACCTTGTATTTCCAGTGAAATCTCGATTTCGGATTTTTGGGTAGAAACCTCATAGAAGAAAGCCGATACACTAATGATTTAAGGAATATGGCCGCCGGAAAGGGCAATGGTTTGGTTTGCGTTGCGTTTGCACATGAGGATGTAATTCTTTTAAAAATTTAATATCATATAACAAGCTCACTGTTAAGAGTGAAGTTTAATATATTTGTTGTACATAAGTACTGATGCGGCCTAGGTATGTGCTGAAGTGCTATGCTCCTAACTGCCGGGGAATGGGCAAACTTTCTGCGTAACTATCATATGAATCTTCTGTAGTTATTGAGAGGTATTTCATCTAACGAAAACTACTTTGTGTGTTACAATAACACTGTTAAACCCTATAACATAATTTAGTTAATTTCACACAGCCTTTTTACGGTCAGAGAATGGCTCATTACATTAATTAAAACAAACAAATATTGCATTAGCACTTTATGGACAATAACAGAGAGATACGTAATGTAAAACTATTTTGTGTTTCATTAAAAATGGCAAATATCCTCAGTAGCTCTATAATATAACCTACTTGCATTCCATTACTAATCTGGTATGACAATCACAAAGTGGTTCTTTAGGTTAAGCAAATATTGCACTAATAGCTTATGGGTAATTGCAGAGAGTTATTTATTAAGCGACTGCTTTTTGTTTCATAATAACTTTGGTAAATAAACTCAGTAGTCCTATAACCTAACCTAGTATCGTTTTATTACTTCGTATGGTATAACTATTAGAGAGTGGTTCTGTAGACTAAGCAAATATTGCATTAGCAGCATATGCCAGTTTATAGAGAGCTATTTCTTATAAAACAGCTGTGTGTTTCATAATAAACGTTGCCCTCCCCCCAAAAGAGAGCTTAGAGCCCCTTAACCTAATTTATTTCATCCTTTACCTTACTATCCATATACCTGGTTATCAAAACGCTTTTTTTTTTTTTTTTTTTTTTTTTTTAAGTTTGGTACCATATAATTTCAGTGGCAGCTAATACGTAGTTACGGAAAACTATTTCATGCAAAACGTATTTATGTAGTTAGACGCATATAAAACTGACATACTTTGCATAAAAGTAAATTGCCTTTCTTGGGCCCTCATTAGCGACTAAACTGATGTCTTATATGTCCAACAGATGTGTATGTTCTACAGATATCACTGCATGTCATTCTCTGGCTGTAACGCAATGCTGGCAACATATGAATAAGTAATGCCGCCAATTGCGGAGATACAGTATATAACATTCTTATTCGTACACATCAGATTTTCAATAAAAACTCATTCTCTACTTGCTTAAAAACTTGTGTTTTTCTGTGAGTCATTTATATGATCTTTATGAATCTAATTAAAATACATTCCAATGAAAAGTGCATTTCAAAATCTACACCATTGCATGAAACAGCTATTTTATACAACTTTCATATTGGTACATTTGTTAAGAATGACCACTGCGTCATAAACAAAGGTGTTTCAAAGGTCGTTTAGGCTACTGCAGTCGCAGTTGTATATGTTCTGTCAGTTGTGATCGAAATGGGCAAGCAAAAGGAGCCTAGTTCTGATCTGAAGCAAGTAGACATAAACTTGACAGTCGGATGGTATTGTCTCAGAAAAATAGGACAAACAGTAAATAAACCGCATTCTACCATTCAGTACGTAGTCAAAAAATTTAGGGAGGAAGGTTCTACAAAGAATTGATCAAGAAAACCTAAAGAAAGTAGGCTGAATGCACGAGAGGAACGTTTCATTGGAAGCCGAATCCGATAAAATCCAAAATTAGGCGTCCCTCAGTTACAACATTAGTAGAAAATGCGTCTGGAAAGAAGATGTCTGACCAAACTGTTCGTCGTGTCTTATGGAAGTATGGATTCATGGCCGAACACCAAGGAAGAAGCCTTATGTAAGTGCAGCAAACAGGAAGAAAAGTGTTGCATTTGCTAAAGATCACATTCATAAACATCAGAACTTTTGGAACAGCGTGATATGGTCAGATGAGACTAAGATAAACCTCTTTGAATCAGATGGGATAAACAGAGTCGGGAGAAAAGCAAATTTAGACAATGACCCAGAAACACTCTTCCCACAGTTAAACATGGTTATGGTTCCATTGTGCTCTGGGCCTGCATGTCATCCAACGGTGTTGGTAATATACAACTTATTGATGGACTATGGACAAAGACGTGTATACTGACATTTCATAGAACAATGTAAAGCAGAGTGCCCAGAAAATGGGCATGGCACCTGGTTATAGGTTTCAGCAGGATAATGATGTAAACACGAGGCAAGACTGAACATGAATTGGTTGATATGGAATTTACCCAAACTACGACAAGCACCTCCTCAGAGTCCAGACCTGAATCCAATCGAGCATCTATGGACCATTCTGAAGAAACGAATCCGTAAAAGCTGAGTAATATGTAAACAAGGGCTTAAAAGTGTTGCGGAAGAAGAATGGAATAAACTCAGCCCTGAAGAATGCAAAAACCTGGTTACTTCTATGAAGAGACGGTGTGAGGTAGTTATTAAAGCCAAGGACTATACAACAGGGTAATAAATTATCAGTGGTGTCTTTGTTATTTAACTATTACTTCTAATGTACGAATAGAAAAGTTGTACAAACATGGTCATGTTTCTTTTACAATTTTACTTAATTTAGTTTGTAAATTCATAAGTTAGCATTTAGCTAATTCCTAATATAGCATTTGTTATATTGTTCAACATGTATGGAAAACATATTAATTAAACTGTATCCTCTAACAAATATTAAGGTAATTTCTCAGAAAATTGAAGTTTACGAATAAGAATGTTATATACTGTATATCTCCAACTCTCTCGGTTATTTTTTTTTTTTTTTACATAAGGCTAGGTTTCTGAATTCACGCAAGGTTAGCTTTAGGTTAGGTTTTCTTTTATATATAAGATTACGATTCGGAATTCACGCAAGGTTAGCCTTAGGTTAGGTTTTTTTTTAATATAAGTTTACGTTTCGGAATTCACGCAAGGTTAGCTTTAGGTTAGGTTTTTTTAAATATAAGCTTACGTTTCGGAATTCACGCAAGGTTAGCCTTAGGTTAGGTTTTTTTTTATATAAGCTAAGGTTTCTGAATTCACGCACAGCTTGCTCTGAATGCGTGACGCTTTTTTTAGCGCCTATACCATAATAATAATAATAACAATAATAATAATAATAATAAGTAACAACACTTAGCGGATTCCCAGCTTCTTACTTAAGTTGGCACTTCCGATTGAGCGTCAGTATTACCGTGAAGATGGCTATGTTTTTTCTAGTTCGTTTCCCAATTTCCTTATTTCAGTAAGGCACAAAAAAGTGGCTGGCAGGCGGGCGTCTGATGTTCAACACTTCACATCTACTTCTACATTCCTTCATAAGATAATTTATTCCATTATTCCTCACTTCTTTCAGCATTACCTAGGTAGGCCCAAGAAAGGCAATTTAGCCAAGAGTTTGACATTACAAAATTAAACTTAAGTGTATACATGGGATAGCTAGGATATGGACTGAGGAAAGATGATTTTTGTTGTTGTTTTTATTGTGGCACATTGCACTTTGGTTTTGCTTGCCAGCAGGAACACGAGTTAGATGTTTTTCCTTGCACTATGCAATTTACGACTTGCCTTTATTTGATTCGTACATAAGTAAATAACTACGAATTTAATGCTCTGCGAAGGTTATGTTACCTCTTCTGTCCGCCACTTTATTTCAATATTAGGCGTCTTCTTGGAGGTGTTGGTGGTATGCAATATTTCTATTACTTATGGGTAAATAGAAGAGAAGGTAACAAATCCTAACATTTTCTCTAATATGCACCAGTTGTCCAAAGCAGCCTTCTTTCTCTTCTATTTTTCTTAATTGTATGTTAAATAAGATATTTTCTGTGCCTGTGCATCTCATTAATAAGGTTTACCACAATATATTACAAAATCCATAATACCTACTTACGATGTAATGGAAGGATCCGAAAATATCTACATTCTGAAGAAAACACGTTTACATTTTGGATTCAGTGTTCCACATGATTAAAAACCCTATCTTCAGTTGTCTAGTTAGTTTCTATGGCAATTACAGGAAATTTCTTAGGTAAATAACTGAAGTCGTGCACCGGGTACTAAAGTTGTAATGATTTGTAAGTGCGTTCGCCACAGCCGAAGAATGTATTGCATGCATAATAAAACAAGGGCGTGTCTACGCATGAGTTTTTAATGCAGTCCTCGAAAACTATTAAAACTTGGTCTTAATTCTTGATTATATGCACAAAATAAACACAAAATGTAGCTCATACAAAAGTATACTCGTAGAAGGCATCAATTCTGCATTTAAGATACAGTTTTAAGACATCTGGGATGCGGGTTTTCTTCTTTTTACAGACTGACAAATCTGTAGATACCTACTACGCCTTTATATAATTAAGCACGCGCTCGCTGTTAGCGTCGGTTTCTCCGACTTGTATCCATCTTTTAGCATGAAACAACTCATAAAGCATAGAATTGAAATTCTATATCATTGGTATAAAGAAGAATCTGGTGTGTTACATTCATGACTTTCTCTACCTCTATTATTATTATTATTATTATTATTATTATTATTATTATTATTATTATTATTAGTGGGTATATGAACTGTTCTTACGAAAGCTTATTATTTTATCTACTTCATTTTAATCAAGAACCTTTTGCAGAAGTAGCCATATCGTTATATTTACATAGATACAAAGACAACAGCTGTCAAATGTTAAAGAACTGGACGCTATATTCTGGCCTTAAAATTCCATGCTGTTTCCATGACTTCGCGAGAAACGACTGAAAATTGACCGGACTTTAAAAGAATGACAAAGCATTGAACAATCTGAACCGTTAATAACGGATATTTGCAAAATTGCTTATGCCACAAGAAAGTTATTTTAAGTAAATTTTGTGTTTTAAAAAGGTCTAAATTTTTTGTCTGGTACGTTTTCGTTTATCGCTTAACGTTTACCAGTTGTGTACAAAATTTCTTCCGAATGAAGAGGACTTCACGGCTATTTCCAGAAAACTCGGGGTATATGCATATTTTATTGGTCATGTAAATATCTTTAGTACATTTTATTTTAATTAAACTCGTTAAAGCCATTTTTGAGAAAACAAAAGCTTTCAAAAGTGTTCCATGTAAAGGGTAGTTGGGGCGGGGAGATTTTCTTCAAAATCTTCATATCGTATCTTTGGAAGATATTGAACTTGAATACCAAGTTTGGTATTTATTCGACTTTTAGTTTTTGAGTTATGCTGTTCACATTCACATACCCAAGTGCATACACTGATATACGCACAGGGACCTTTATTTTTAAAACGTTTCTTTTATTCAGAGGATCTCAAAACATGTATTTCCAGTGAAACCTCGATATCGGCGTGGAATGCAATACCTTCTCTACCTACTAGTAGGTGGTGGAGAAAATAAAAAATTGTACCTTTTCAAATTTACTTGAAAGTGGTACAGAATTAAAGGCACCTTTATGCGGGTTGTAATTTTACATATGAGGATTTAATAATGTTTATCTGTAAATTTGATATTTGATTTAAATCGGTATGAAACTAAGGGTGATTTATACACAGTCTTCTAAAAATTTACTTCATCCGAACCGCTGCACATACGGAAATTGTATGTTGCTACTTTACATTTGATTAAACTGAGACAAAGTCGGGATTATTTACATGAATGTCTTCTTCCTAAAATTTTTAATTTATAGGGCTATTATTCATAGCATTCGCGATACATTGTATCAGTGCTATTGCATCATTCCTTCAAAACAGACTCAGCTGAAATTTAGCACTATGCGTGTATTTACGATCCTGTCACCTGCTCTAGCGTATATCTACGGTAGGCAGAGGAAGCAGTGTATTCCACCCCAAAATTAGATACAAGATTTCACCGGAAACACAGGGTTTGAGGTTCCATAAGCCAATATTTTGTTTTTTAGAGAAAGGTTGATATGGTCCAACACGTCCCGGTTATTATTGTAGATAAGTTAACCAGATATAAACTAATACTATGATAATATATATGATGGAATATCATGAAGTGATTGCAACCACGTGAAGCCGAAATTAGAAAGTCAATAATTATCTAAATAATCTGGGAAGGATAGCGGAATAAAATAAATAATAAAATATTTAAAATCAGTGCATATATTAAAAGGAGAAGCATTGGGAAAATTGTGACTGTTAAAAGCGACAGAAAGACCAGAAAGGCACAGTTTAGCTAATTAGGGACCAGCCCCAGGTATAAAGGGTAAGTCCGCTGAAGCCAGTTTCTCTTGGAAATAATGGGTGCAGTTGCACTGGCCAGGATGTGAAGGTCACTAGAAGCTTCATGATGCTGAGTTTTGGTACGAAATGTTTAAGGGGAGAGAGGGGAAGTTAGGAGTCCTTTTTTGTATCGCGCGTGTGGTGGGAACATTCTCGCTGAGGCACTCTGGGAGTGCGGAACAACGGTCTCGTCGAGGTCCAAAGACTGGGTGTGAACTTGCAAGAGGGTCGGACGATCAGATGTAATTGATAATCTTCGGTCTTGGAAAAGACACAGTAACATCGTAAGAATTTAAAAGTGATCGGCAAATCTTAAGTTTTATTTTAATGGTGAATAAAAGGGTTCCAAGAAAGCGTTCGTGTTTCTATGTACATACACTCACGCATACCCAGTGATTAGAATCTCATGCTTGAGCAGCCGTGGCAAAGTATAAAAAAATAACTAGGAGGAGAAACGCAGCAATCGTGAGGTAAAGGTATTGCTTCATTGTTGGAGAACGTAGCGTGGCTGCGTCATATGGCGCCCAGCGTGGGGCTCGAATAACGTAGAAGCCGAACAACGTGTGGCCGAACAACGGAAGCTGAACGACGGAGAAATCAAGGAGACCGGGACAACAGGAGCTGCATCGAAGCAGCAGTTGCAGGCAGCAGATATAAAGGTACTGAGTGCAAAATTTATTTATGTGTTCCAGTGGTCAATGCAGTTAAGGAACGGTAAAATGTTCGAGCAATCAGATACAAACATGGAAATTCAGGACGGTGATAGTAGAACTGTGCAGGACGTAAATAGTAGTGTAAATAAGGTAGTAGAAGCAGAAGATGTTAGGAATGTACAAAAACAGGTAGAACAGCCAGGGGGAAGTACGGAAGCTAACGAGATGTTAAAGTTAATTATGTCAATGATACAGGGTCAGAAAGAATTAACAGGAAAAATAGAACAGGGTCAGAAAGAATTAAAGGGTGTAACAAAAAACTTAGAAGAATTAACAGGAAAAATAGAACAGGGTCAGAAAGAATTAAAGGGTGTAACAGAAAACATGAGAGAAGAATTAACAGGAAAAATAGAACAGGGTCAGAAAGAATTAACGGAAAAATGGAACAGGGTCAGAAAGAATTAAGGGATGAGATGAAAGCTAGCCGGGGTGTAACAGAAAACTTGAGAGAAGAATTAACAGAAAAATATAGAACAGGATCAGAAAGAATTAAGGGATCACATAAAAGCTAATAATCAAAGTTTAAGGGAGGATTTAATAAGCAACTTAACTGAAATTGGGAGTAAAATTGAGAACCAGCAGAAAGTCTTAGCAAATTTCCAGGAGGAGGCTAGAAATGAAATAGAAAACGTGAGAATTGAGGTTAGGGAAAATCAAGAACAGGTTAGAGAAGAAGTCAAAATTGTAAGACACGAGATTAGTGAAAAGGTAGAAAAAGAAAACAAAAAATTGAGGGAAGAATTAAGTCAGGAATTAGTTAGAGAAAGGGAAGCTACTAGCAAAGAACTAGAAATATACAGAAACAGGTTAGAACAGTATGAAAGAGAAAGTAGAAGACTTGCTGTAGGGATAGATGATGTAAATGATAGACTTAAGGAAGGGTTAGAAAAAGTGTGCATATCAGACAATATTGGTAGTTCAGCATGTAGCAATGTAAGCAGTGCAACAGTAAGGAACGATGCAGCGCAGAATGCGTCAGCTGACCTTCCGATGCTGAATTTGGGTCCAAGTACCTCCAGTAACAGTACTAGTACAAATGTAATTAGAAATGGCGGTCCACCTTTTCAATTGCCTAACCATGTTCTCAGCGAAATTTCACCACCGATTTTAGAAGACGAGGAATTGGATAATTCGAAAGCATTTATTAATAGCATGCAGGGATATTTCAATGTTAAGTGTATACCAGAGAATACAAGATGACCGTAGTACGAAAATGTTTCAAAGGTAATGCTTCCAATTGGCTGGAATTGTCTGTAGGGCTAGATAACAATTACGGGGCTTTTAAAGAGGTGTTCCTGAATAGATATTGGGGTGCAAGCAGGCAAGTGAATATACGGTTAGAACTGAGTAATGGCAAGTACGATTCCCATAAGGACCAGTCTATGGTGAATTACTTTATGGTAGTGGCAAGAAAATCTAAGATGCTAGATCCACCGATGGGAGAAAGTGAATTAATAAATCTAGTAACCGCGCACTTCCCGGAAACAATACAAAACTATATAATTATTGCAATGCCAGTTACAATAGCAGCCATGATAGATTTGTTGATCGCTTTGGAGAGGAAGAGAAATCAAGATGGCGTCTTAAGGATAGGAATTTCACACAGAAGGAAAGAAGTCCTACAAAATTTTTCGGGCAGGGGGCATATCCAGGAAATGACAGAAATTTTGATGTGAGGGATAGATACCATGGGCCTGTTCCGAAAAACAATTACAACGATAACAGAAGGAGAAATAACTTTGAAAACAATTATAGGGGAATAGGTGAAAACTACCGAAGAGAAAGGAACGCACAAGTAAATTATGTCCACACTCTTAGATATAATGATGATAGAAGGGAAAGGTATCCTAGAAACAGATGCTATTCTGGAGATAATTATAGCAATAACTATGACAGTAGGTATAGACCAAGTTCCCCAAGACAGGATGCGAGAATTAGAAGTGGTAGGAATTCACCATGAAACAGTATTAATGTTATATTATTTAACATTATTGTAGCACCACGTTGTGGTAGCCAATTTGCGACGGTATTACTTATAATGTTTGTTTACATCATGTGTTGAAGCCATCTTGTTACGTCATTCATTTGTTCGGTTTGTAGCTCCATCTAGTGTTAGCAATTTGTGGTAGTATTAGTGTTTGAAAGAATTTTAAGTTTTGTTTACTGTCCTCCGGCTAGCTATTATGTCTCAGTCGAACATGTCTCTTGATCAGAGTGTGTAAACGGAAAGGAATCTTTTATCCAAATATAACACTGATGAAGAAATTTGTTTTACACATTTATTGTCCAACACGTTAACTGTCACATTTATACATTGATCTTAACACTCGCCAAACTGAAACTGTTTTAATAACTTCATTACTAATCACTCTTAATTCGCGTACTTCAACTTTGTATATAATTAACTTTATAATACTTTAGATTTTCGTAACTTGTGAATCTATAGCCGACGTATCTCATACAAATATTTTGACGAACTGACGAACTGAAGACGACGTGTAGTGCACAAAGAATTTTGATGAACTGAGCAACTGAAGGCGACGTGTAATGTATTGAGATTTTCGATGAACTGAGCATGAAGCTACCTCTAACCTACCCTATTTATACTCCTGCATCCAGATACGCCTAAAGATTATAACTGAGCTGCAATTGGCTAATAAAACGCGCCAACATTAGCGTCTATTTTAATATCCAATGAAAATTATGAATACATATGCTCTAGGGAAATATTCCAGAAGTTTCTACCGAAAAACGCGCCAACATTACGTAACTTCCTCGTTTCCGATAATGATAAACAGCTCACCCCCCTCTCTGCATTATTGCGCGCTATTATTGACAGTTTCAGTAAGGTCGTATAAACTTATTTCCCAACAATATTTACAATCAATAAACATCTGAAATCAATGTCACATAAAAATGCATATTCATATTACAATCATTATTTACATTTAAGTAATTTGTGATACAAATTACTGCATCAACCAGTTCAAGAAGATAGGGTTGACGTGATAAACTCTACTAGACAAATAATGGGAAATAATTACCGTCATGAAATGAAACCGGGACCTTCGCATAACGATATTGGGACAGGAGCAATTAGCAAAGTGTCGGAAAACTCCAAACCCAATCAACTTCGCCTTCAGTGAAGATTGGAAATAATTCCTATAATGAGAAGTACACAAAAAGTACGAATAAGGGAAGGCAACTAATGATAGAGAAACATAAGGAAGGAAGAGATAGGCCAGGAGAAAGCGAAATTTTAACTGATCCACCAAGGATAAATATTGGCATTAATGGTAAACAATTACATGCAATATTAGATACCAGCGCTAACACGACCGTTTGTTCACAGAACTTTTACGAAGAATTAATAAACAGTGCTTTAAAATTGATGTCTTTACCAGTACATGGGATATATTGTTCAGTAGCAGTGCGTAAAAGAAAAGAAAGAGTAAGGTTTCTGGCTATGATGAATATTGAAATCGGAAAGAAAATTATTGAGATGTTATTTTTAGTAGTACCTAGGCTTGTAACAGACATAATAATAGTTGTGATAGTCTATACGCATGGAACTCCATCATGGATTTTGAAAATAAAATTTTGAAACTCGAAACAGAACAAGACACCATACCCGTACCATTGTTGGAGGACAGTAGTTCAGGAATAACTGCCAGGGATCCGGTAGAGAAAGAAATAAAAGGAGAAACATTCTTTGTGGAAGTTATAAACATTGGAGCTATGAAATTAGCGGAACTAAGGTTAGAGAAGTGCGATGAAGTTAATGAGGAAAATATAGTATACGGAGAACATGAAAATTTTGTATTAATAACGGCGAAGAGAAACCCCAAGAGAATCCCAGATTAGGCTTGAACAATAAGAATGTAACTAAGTACGATAGGGTGAATGACTGTGTCGAAATAGAAAAAAATTGTTGAAAAATAAGGTGGATCAAGCTAGTAGACTGAATGAGAAACAAAAGAAGGAATTACGGGAAATTTTAATGGATAATAAGGAAGTGTTTTCAGAAAAGCCGGAAGGTGCATAAATTACACCCATTCATTTGAAATGACTGATATAAAACCATATTCTCATAAAGCTAGGCCAATCCCATGTGCTATTAGGGAGGAAGTAGACAAAGTTATACAATCTAATGCTACTACACATCGTAGTAAGATCTTCAGGGAGACCTTAAAGAATCAAAATATAAAACTCTATCATTGTTCTTCTTATTTTCCATCTGGAAATCCAACAGAACGCATATTGAAGGACATTGGAATCTATTTTCGTGTACTGACTCATAGTAATCACAAAAATTGGGTAAGGTATTGTAATATAATAGAAAAGATAATAAACAACACCATCAATACGACGACAGGATTCGCACCAATACAGTTAATGCAAGGAATTGAACCTGAACCTATTTTTAAAGGGATACCTAAAACGATTAAAGGAAACCAACCAACATTATCCGAAGAACAAAGGGCTAACATTGTTGTTGACAGGTTAAAAGAAAGAGCAGAAAAAAGGAAATCTAAAGTAAAGAAGCGAAAGCATAAATGGGAACCGAAAATAGGAGACCTTGTGCTTGCAAGGGACCACAAATTATCCAGCGCATTAAAAGGGAGAAATCATAGGTTAGAGCTCTTATATAAAGGCCCGGTAATTATTACTGCTAAATTTGGGGAACATACTTTTGAGTTAGTAGATATAAAAACTAATAAATCTATTGGTAAATGGCACAAACAACTTATGAGACCTTATCGCAAATCACTGAATGTTCCTGATAAAATGCAAACGGTGTGAATTCTCTGAGAAAAGTTAGCGCATGAATATAGAAATATCATTAGGTTACGAAAATTGTAGAATAAATATAAGAGAAACAGTGAAATGAAAGTGATCAGTGCACAATGTGAATGTGAAGTGAGAAAGAGAATAATATTCTCCAAGAAAAAAGAACAAAAACAAAAACATGTACTCCAATCAGAATAACAGAAAACAAAATATTGTCGTATACCTCATAAATTTAGTAATTATTTAACTTCAGAGGAGGGCGACTCGCTTATGAGAGGGATCGTTGAACAAACAAAGAACTTTAAACTCGAGGTATCGACAAGGGACGCAGCTAAAGTTATATTCACAACATAATTACACTAACATAATTCCTGGCTGAAGGGAGAGGCAAGGATTCTATTCTACCATAATTAAAACGGCAAGGAAATGGATAGCTGGTAGATTTATTATAAAATGTTCTCTTACCCCATGTGTCTGCCGAGCGAGGACGCCATGTCGTAGACAGTTATCCGTCTAACTCCCGCGGACACTAGTCACCGAATGCTAAGAAAACCCACGCTAAGCTTGGCGTCACTAACGCCATATCCCCCCCAATGACACACTGCTTCCCCTGAATCGCTCCTACTCTCAGATAAACTGCCAACCTTCGACTCGGTAACCAGAGGGCGTATTACCATTAATATAATCTGTGCACATGCCACATCTTCCCCTGGCCACCGAAGTCGACGTCCTCGTCGACAGAAAGAAAATAAATACAATAAACATGAACAAACAAAACAAAGACATACCAAAAAATGACATACAAATGTGTGATGAAGTAAAATATAACAATAGACATGTGTGTGGTAAGCACCCAGCCGACGAAACAATGGTGCTGGGTGATGTGGAGAGGCGAGAGACGTAAGTGCGTCGACTTAGTATTGTTAATGCACTTATCTTTAGCATCCCGCACACGCACACACCACGCTGCCTTAGTTCACAGGCACACTACACTGCGCAAAATGGTGATGGTCTGCCGTAACTGTTTGTGGGTGGGTTTAGACAGTGCCCACAACGACGATTTTTCCTGGTGTAGAATTAGCACCGCAGGTCTCTGGTGATGACAACAGGGTGGGCAGTCGCTGGCTTGGACTGCCCCCCGACATGGTGGCTCCTTATGCCACGGCAGTGTAGTGGCTGCCCGACAGCTTCCCTGTGGTGTTTCTTGACTTCTGGTGTGCCCTGGGGATGCTGATACACTTTCTCGCTCTCTGCCACAGCAAAATACTAAAACAAAATCACCACACAATAAACAGGATGCTCCCACAAAGAATCACACATAAAAGAAGGGTATGTCATTTACAATTAAAGATTTTAAAGTATGAAAAGTGTACACTAAAAGAATTCTTATGACATGGGGCAAAGAAAGAGAAAAAAAATTAGTACAAATTGGCATAAGAAAGAAATTTTACAGAGTTGCCATCCAAAGTGTAACTTACAATGCTTCATAATCCAAATAACAGTAAAACAGACTCAAAATACATGAACATGACAGAAATGAAACATAACCTGGTTTTGGGATCCCAATATTACATCTTAATAACCAGCTGGTATCACTAACAAAAGAACATAAGTGCACTTACAAGACAATCACACATGACGATGAAATGAACTCATTCACACTGACCATGGCCCCAAATTACACACAACACTGACTTAACTATCTACTCAAACTAGTGTATGCATCACTACAAGCTACATCCACAATACATTTCTAAACTACCCACGTGACATGCTTTCAACTACTAGTGTCCTACTCTTGTCACCAATACAACTTCTTGTCCACATCATTATCTTTCTCATCGCAGTATGAGCATTAACTCAATCATAATCATCATCAACATCATCAGCAGTAATAGTGCAATCTCGATCATTACTTCAAGCATCATCATCTTTCAATTTTCTCTCCAAAACAAAACATCTGCACTTACGTGTCTCATTTAACATGCTGTAAATTCAAAACATCTGACATAGGCATAACCTTCAAGAAATCACATTAACAATTCAGGAACGACACAAATAACATGACACTATAATGTTGCATCTACATCCTCAAAATGAAAATTTAAGCTGGAAAACAGGTGGTATTAACATTTGCTATCTAAGATGGTAATAAACTTGTTGCATAAACAGAGAAAAAACATTATTTTCATTACATTCGCTTCCATCCATTTAATCTCTCGTGTGAATTCATCACACACGCTATACTGGGCACGTTACAGCAACACCAATAAGCAAAATCTCTGAAAACATACAACTGTCGGGGTTACACTGTGGCACTTCCACCGAAGCTGACATCATCTCGTCTCATCTCTCCTCATCTCACATCAACACCATCGGGGTTACTCTTTGGCACTTCCACCGAGGCAAATCTCAACTCTTATTTCTCACATTACCTCACACTACGCCATCGGGGTTACTCTTTGGCACTCCCACCGAGGCAAATCTCACATATATCACATAACCTCAAATACACACATACATACAAACACTATTCATGCAACAATTTTCTGCAAATAAAGATCACAGCATCATTATGGAACCCAAAATCAAATCGAGTCAAAATCAAATCATATCATATATCAAATCAAATCGAATGCAACAAAACAACATCACATCATTACTCAAAACAATATTGTCACATAACATTCCTGAAAATGAAAGCTCAATTAAGCACATAGTACACCTGAAACACATTCCTGCAGCATGATACAACAAACAAATGATTTGCAGTTCCCAAAACATAATTCAAAATTTAAATTACACCCACAATTCTGCTAAGTAATTTAGCAGAGACATTCATAGCACAGTATTCCTGAAAAACAAAGCTTAATTAAGCATCAGTCAGTGAAACAATAAATTTAGCATACCTGTGTGAGTCGTAAAACTGTTTCATTCATCCAAACTTTAGCACTCACAATGTTTACATACTTACAGGTGATTTTTTCTTTTCTCTTACTCGTTTACCACAAAATTCCCGTGCAAATTGTCCAAAATCTGGTAACACACGTACAGCTGGTTCATCAACATCCACATCGTACTGGTCCATATTAGAAGCACATCAAACCTAATTAGGTGTAGATACTGGCAAGGTTGGTAGCTCCTGAAACTTTTACTTACATGAGTAACTGCGAAAGATTTTCCCCTAAAAATATGCATTGCGGAATTAAATAAACCAAACTTGGTAATGATAAAGCAAAATTATCATCATTATGATTTTCTCAGAGCGGCCATTAGCAGTAGTAGCGAACATTTCAAAATTCTAAAGTAACTCATACGCCGACAACTCGCTGGGATTCTCCACGTGAGAGGGGTCAATGACCGGGCGGCAGACAGCTGATTGCTTTGCAACAGGCGTACCAACACTGGACATAAATTCTACGTCACTGTGCTCGCTAACTGGAGCAATTACTATATCAGATTTCTGTGCAGTACGTCGCTTAGGCATGATTGCAGCACAAAAGATAACGCAACCAATAAACAAACAGTAGGACCAAGCAATACAGATTACACCAAACTAAACACTTATAGCATCACATGAATGTAAGTAGCAAGATCAGAACATAGCCAAATAAAACAGTTGCAGAAAGAATACAATCAAGCGCCCGCGGCGAAATATCAGAGCTGAAAATTATACTATCACACGGCTACACAAGCCACTTGGACACAACACCAAGATTTTTTTAATCAGAATGAACACATGGAAGAAAACAAAATGATAGCTTCAGTGAGAAACCTCGAACTGGAAGTTAAAAAACTACGTCACACTTACTGTGACCACCGCTAATATTCTCAAAAGGAGCAGAATACAGACTTGTAATTTATACTAGCACACTAAACTTCTTTTTTTTTCTTTCTTAAATCAAATGTATATAATCTGATATGCACACGCAAATAAACGCGCCAAAACACGTGCTGAGGAAGACTGGTTTCACAAGCTAAAAATTATTGCTGAAATGCACGACCACGCGGGAATTACACAACACACGTGCGTACATAAAAGTTACACGAAAAATGACCCAGAAAAGTGCAGTAAATAGCTAGAAATCACAATCACTGGAATATAAAGTTATACATTTCCAAACCACTGCTAATAAGCACAAAAAACAAAATTTGCAAACAGATAGCCAACACGTGACGAGCACATTTTGAAACTACAACTATCTCGCTCGTTTCACAACTCAACTTTCACAAAAACATTTTTTTGAAAACAACCAGCGCGAAGAACGGAACACAGTGATATAATTTAAAGGAAATGAAGCCAAAACAAGGGGAAAATGGAGTCAGAAGTTTTAGCGTCACCCGGCAGACAAAGGAAAAAAAGCAAAAATGAACTCAAAATTGAAATTTCGACACCAGACTTTCAGAAATGATGGAAACAAAATTTAGAAGAAGAGAATCACAAATTAAAGTATAAAAATCCTTACCCTTTAGCCAGAAAGAACTTAACATTTTTCACGACCACGTGGAGCACAAACCGTTAAATTTGGAGGGAAAAAAATTTTGCACTTAAAATCTCAAAACAAATCAAACCAATTGCTCGGCGCCTCACACCAATTTGTCGTATACCTCATAAATTTAGTAATTATTTAACTTCAGAGGAGGGCGACTCGCTTATGAGAGGGATCGTTGAACAAACAAAGAACTTTAAACTCGAGGTATCGACAAGGGACGCAGCTAAAGTTATATTCACAACATAATTACAATAACATAATTCCTGGCTGAAGGGAGAGGCAAGGATTCTATTCTACCATAATTAAAACGGCAAGGAAATGGATAGCTGGTAGATTTATTATAAAATGTTCTCTTACCCCATGTGTCTGCCGGGCGAGGACGCCATGTCGTAGACAGTTATCCGTCTAACTCCCGCGGACACTAGTCACCGAATGCTAAGAAAACCCACGCTAAGCTTGGCGTCACTAACGCCATATCCCCCCCCAATGACACACTGCTTCCCCTGAATCGCTCCTACTCTCAGATAAACTGCCAACCTTCGACTCGGTAACCAGAGGGCGTATTACCATTAATATAATCTGTGCACATGCCACATCATAATAATTGTAATTTGAATACTATACGTTACTGAGTGTAAATTTCGTATATTTCACCGGAAATATATGTTTTGAGCTTCCCTGAATAAAAAATTAAAACAGGTCCGTGTGTGTGTGTGTGTGTGTGTGTGTGTGTGAACAGCGTAACTCAAAAAGAAAAGTCGATTAGAAACCAAATGTGGTCTTTAGGTTCAGCGTCTTCAAAGGTTGCGACACGAAGATTTTCAATAAAATTCCCCACCCCAAACTACCTATTACATGGAAAAGTTAAAAAAAAATTGATTTTCTCAAAAAAGTCTCTTACAATTTTGATTAAAATAACACATGTTTAAGATATTTTCGTGAAAAATGAAGTGTAAATCTTGAATTCTCTCAGAATATCCTCTGAAGTCCTCTTCATTCCAAATGACCTGTATAACTCGTAACGCCTAAGAGCTAGAGAAAGTCTTACTACAAAAAAAAGTAGATCTCGTTAAGAAACACAATTTATCTCAAATATTTTTTGTGAAGTTAACCCTTTCCGAGATATTGCTTGTTATTGGAATGCATTGTAAAATACGCTTTTCTGAAATGGTAAGCTTTTATTTATATTTTCTCTCTCCCCCTTTTGGTCATGCAAAAATAACGAAATTTCAAAGCAATTACATAGCAATCCACACCTAAAATATTAGACTATCGCAAAAAACCTATTATATTCCCCTAATACCTTTATGCCTTCAAGGAAATATGCAATAAGACAATTTCTGCAAATGTTTATCTCGATCAAAATGAAGCAGATAGAAGAATACGGGTTTGTAAAAATAATCTGTACAAGAGAGAGCAGACAAAGTCCAAAGTCATGTGAGTGCAACAAATCATATATATATATATATATATATATATATATATATATGATATATATATATATATACCGCGTATAGTGGGTAGAGAAGTCCACGTAAAACTCGATACTAAATTTAACCGGAAATGCATGTTTTGAGGTTCCCTGAATAAAAAATCTGATGTGTTACACTCACATGACTTTCTCTACTCTTGCACAATCTAATTTTACAAACGCTTATTCTCCATATGCTTCATGTTAATCGAGATATCGAGATGTCAATCTTATTGGTAATTTTCTTATAGATGCAAGGGAAATATGGTAGCTTTTAAGCGATAGTCAAATATTTTAACGCTGGTTGCTATGTGGCGCATTCCATTCTCTTTGCATGTCCAGGACATAAAAATATGAATAACGAATTTGAGAAAAAGTATATGTATTGTAAAATTTAAGGAAATAACAAGCAATATCTCGAAAACGGTTCACTCAACAAAAGAAATGTATATGACATAAGTTGTGTATTTTAACGCGATCTACATTTTTTGTGTAGTAAAATTTTGTCTATCTCTTATGGTTTACCTGTTATGAAAAAGTCGTTCACAATGAAGAATACTTTTGGAGACATTCCCAGAAAATTCAAGATATACACTTCATTTCTCATGACATTATCTTAAACATATGATATTTTCATCAAAATCGTTAGAGCCATTTTTGAGAAAATCAAATTTTTCGAAAAATCTTCCATGTAAAGGGTAGTCTGGGGTGGGGGAATTTTCTTGAAAACCTTCGTGTCGCATCTCTGGAAGATACTGAGCCTAAATACCAAGTTTGGTGCTTATCCGACTGTTCGTTTTTGAGTTATGCTGTTCACAGACACACAGACACACACACACACACACACACACACACACACACACACACAGACGCACACACGGACATGTTTCCAAAAATGCTTTTTTTGGATTCAGGAGGTCTCAAAACATGTATTTCCGGTGAAATCTCGGTATCGAATTTTTGGGTGGAATGCAATACTTCCCCTACTTACTATACGTAGTAGAGAAAGTAAAAAGGAAGCATTTTTAGAAAAAAGTGCGTGTCTTTGAATAGCATAACTAAAAAAATCTGATGTGTTACACTCACATGACTTTCTCTACTCTGTACAATCTATTTTTACAAACGCCTATTTTCCATATGCTTCATGTTAATCGAGATATCGAGATGTCAACCTTATTGGTAATTTTCTTGTAGATGCAAGGGGAATATGGTAGGTTTTAAGCCATAGTCAAATATTTTAACGCTGGTTGCTATGTGGCGCATTCCATTCTCTTTGCATGTCCAGGACATAAAAAAAATGAATAACGAATTTGAGAAAAAGTATAAGTATTGGAAAATTTAAGTAAATAACAAGCAGTATCTCGAAAACGGTTCACTCAACAAAAGAAATGTATATGACATAAGTTGTGTATTTTAACGCGATCTACATTTTTTGTGTAGTAAAAGTTTGTCTATCTCTTATAGTTTACCAGTTATGCAAAAGTCGTTCACAATGAAGAATACTTTTGGAGACATTCCCAGAAAATTCGAGATATACATTTCATTTCTCATGACATTATCTTAAACATATGATATTTTCATCAAAATCGTTAGAGCCGTTTTTGAGAAAATTAAAATTTTCGAAAAATGTTCCATGTAAAGGGTAGTCTGGGGTGGGGGTATTTTCTTGAAAACCTTCGTGTCGCATCTCTGGAAGATACTGAACCTAAATACCAAGTTTGGTGTTTATCCGACTTCGTTTTTGAGTTATGCTGTTCACAGACACACAGACACACACACACACACACACACACACACACACACACACACAGACGCACACACGGACATGTTTCCAAAAATGCTTTTTTTGGATTCAGGAGGTCTCAAAACATGTATTTTCGGTGAAATCTCGGTATCGAATTTTTGGGTGGAATGCAATACTTCCCCTACTTACTATACGTAGTAGAGAAAGTAAAAATCTGATGTGTTACACTCACATGACTTTCTCTACTCTTGTACAATCTAGTTTTACAAACGCCTATTCTCCATATGCTTTATGTTAATCGAGATATCGAGATGTCAATCTTATTGCTAATTTTCTTGTAGATGCAAGGGGAATATGGTAGCTTTTAAGCGATGGTCAAATATTTTAACGCTGGTTGCTATGCGGCGCATCCCATTCTCTTTGCATGTCCAGGACATAAAAAAAATGAATAACGAATTTGAGAAAAAGTATAAGTATTGGAAAATTTAAGGGAATAACAAGCAATATCTCGAAAACGGTTCACTCAACAAAAGAAATGTATATGACATAAATTGTGTATTGTAAGGCGATCTACATTTTTTGTGTAGTAAAATTTTGTCTATCTCTTATGGTTTACCAGTTATGCAAAAGTCGTTCACAATAAAGAATACTTTTGGAGACTTTCCCAGGGAATTCAAGATATACATTTTATTTGTCATAAAAATGTCTTAAACATATGATATTTTAATCAAAATCTTTAGAGCCATTTTTGAGAAAATTAAAATTTTCGAAAAATCTTCCATGTAAAGGGTACTCTGGGGTGGGGGGATTTTCTTGTAAACCTTTGTGTCGCATCCATGGAAGATACTGAACCCAAATACCAAGTTTGGTGTTTATCCGACTGTTCGTTTCTGAGTTATGCTGTTCTCAGACACACACACAGACACACAGACACACAGACACACAGACACACAGACAGACAGACACACAGACACACACACGGACATGTTTCCAAAAATGCTTTTTTTGGATTCAGGGGGTCTCAAAACATGTATTTCCGGTGAAATCTCGATATCGAAATTTTGGGTGAAATACAATACTTCCCCTACTTACTATACGTAGTAGAGAAAGTAAAAAATCGGATAAATGCCAACCTTCGTTTTTAAGTTCAATATTTTCCAAATATGCGACTCGAAGATTTTCAAAATAATCCTTCCACCCCACCTTCCCTTTACTTGGAATATATTTCGAAATTTTTTATTTTTTCAATAATTGCTTTAACGATTTTCGTTAAAATACCTTATATTAAAGATATTTACGTGACAAATAAAATGTATATATTGCATTTTCTGGGACTAGCCTATGTAGTTCTCTTCGTTCGGAAAGAGTTTTATAATATGTTGTATCTAGTTACGCAACGGACGAAAAGGTACTACACAAAACATATAGATCTCTTTAAAACACACAATTTACTTCAAATAACTTTTTAAGCTTTTTTTGTGGCATAAGCTATTTCCGAGATATCCATTATTAATGGTTCAAATTGTTCAATGCTGTGTCATTCTTATCAAATCCCGTCGATTATTTTCAGTTGTTTCTCGCGATTGCATGGTAAGAACATGGATTTTTAAGGCCAGTATATAGCGTCCAGTTCTTAAACACGTGACTATCGCTATTCCCTTTGTATCTATAAGAAACGTGTAATGCAGCTATTTCTGCAAAGGTTTATTTCGATTATAATGAAGTAGATAGAAGAATAAGTTTCGTAAGAATAGTTTGTATACCCATTTAATAAACGACAGAGGATAGAGAGAGGCATATGAACGTAACACATCAGATTATTTATTTATAAAGGTTACATTCATGTAGAACCACAGATTAACAATATTTTATAGTAGGTACATATGCTGCATAATATTCTCTTCTATGAACAAAGATACAGTACAAGGCTTTATACTTAGCAACATGTTTAATCGTATCCAAAATCAATACACCTTTCCACGCATGAACTTAATTTTTATTGCGATCAAATTTTCAATGTGCTGTCAAAGAGGTGCGTAAAACAACGGAGAAAAATAAATAAAAGAAAGAAAAAGAAAGGAAAAGGGAAACAAATGAGTAAGCAAATGCACGGATTTCGCAGTCTTTTTATGCCTCTTGTTATGAAAGTAAATCCTATTTAAAAACTACAAACAAGCGAATTTTACTAGGGGTATAACCTTAATTAAGGCATGATAGTTTAGGAACCAACGCTATAGTGCTTCTGCAAGCTGGTGACGTTTAGGGCAGATTGCATTCTGTTCCTCACCTGTTCATAGCGCCGTGTACCAAACTACTCTTAATTCTTATTCGCATTTGTGGTCCGTTTAAGGGTTCGTTAGTTTCTAACAGTGAATTTAATTGATTGCTAACGATTGCTTCTGTCTCGTAGAAAATTAATCCAGGTATACCTATCACTTCCTTAATCCTAGATGGAAACTGAGACGAGGTTTATAGGTTGTCTATAAACTGAGGATTGCATAAAATCAAATTATAGGGACCTAGCCGGTTGCCCAAGGTTGTACGAATAACTTTTCGAGCTCAAGTGAGGAATTAATTTCAATTACTTCCCCACATTATTTATAAAATTTTTATACAATGACCTATACGATTTTTTTATGAATGCTCCCATTTATCCCTTATAATAATTTTAATTTTGTAGAGACCCGGCTATTCCTAATAATGCATGCAAAATCCCTTGATATTTACGCAAAGCGTTGTGAAACACCTGCAGAACGTCAAACTTTATTAACCTCCCACGCGACAGTCTTCTAAGTTCTAGAAATGCTGCATAGCCTTAAATTGTGCCCTTTGACTGTGGAACAAAGATCGATCGGAATGGTCGAGTAACTTGTTGGATAATTTCAGTAGGTGACATTTTAAACATTTGTACCTTTTCTTTGGTCCAGTAGGCTATTTAATATCTTTAAAGATACAGTTTTCACATAATACTTAGACCCTTAACATACACTATGTGATCAAAAGTATCCGGACACCCCAAAAAACGTACGTTTTTCATCTTAGGTGCTTGTGCTGCCACCTACTGACTGGTACTCATTATCCGCGACCTCAGTAGTCATTAGACATCGTGAAACAGCAGAATGGGACGCTCCGTGGAACTCACGGACTTTGAACATGGTCAGGTGATTGGGTGTCACTTGTGTCAGAAGTCTGTACGCGAGATTTCCACACTCCTAAACATCCCTAGGTCCACTGTTTCTGATGTGATAGTGAAGTGGAAACGTGAAGGGACATGTACAGCACAAAAGCGTACAGGCCGACCTCGTCTGTTTACTGACAGAGACCGCCGACATTTGAAGAGGGTCGTAAAGAGTAATAGGCAGACATCTATCCAGACCATCACACAGGAATTCCAAACTGCATCAGGATCCACTCCAAGTACTATGACAGTTAGGCGTGAGGTGAGAAACCTTGGATTCCATGATCCAAGCCACACATCACGCAGGAAAATGCCAAACGACGCCCCGCTTGGTGTAAGGAGCGTCACGATTGAACAGTGGCAAAACGTTGTGTGGAGTGACGAATCACGGTACACAATGTGGCGATCCAATGGCAGGGTGTGGTATGGCGAATGCCCGGTGAACGTCATCTGCCAGCGTGTGTAGTGGCAACAGTGAAATTCGGAGGTGGTGGTGTTATGGTGTGGTCGTGTTTTTCCTGGAGGGGGCTTGCACCCCTTGTTGTTTTGCGTGGCACGATCACAGCGCAGACCTACATTGATATATTAAGCACCTTCTTGCTTCCCACTGTCGAAGAGCAATTCGAAGATGGCGATTGCATCTTTCAACACGATCGAGCACCTGTTCATACTGCACGGGCTGTGGCGGAGTGGTTACACTACAATAACATCCCTTAATGGACTGGCCTGCACAGAGTCCTAACTTGAATCCTATAGAACACCTTTAGGATGTTTTGGAACGCCAACTTCGTGCCAGGCCTCACCGACCTACATCGATACCTCTCCTCAGTTCCGCGCTCCGTGAAGAATGGGCTGCCATTCCCCAAGAAACCTTCCAGCACCTGATTGAAAGTTGCCTGCCAGAGTGAATGCTGTCATCAAGGCTAAGGGTGGGCCAACACCACATTGACTTCCAGCATTACCGATGAAGGGCGCCACGAACTTGTATGTCATTTTCAGCCAGGTGTCCGGATACTTTTGATCACACCTCGTATAACGAAATAGAGGTAAAGCAGGTGAATATGAAGATTCTCCACTCCCAGGCCATTAAGTTAATCACTTTGGATAACACGAATATGTAGTCTGTGAATAATATTCTGAGTTGTTAATTAAAAAGTATCGCTTCATTGCTTTTTATGTTAGCAATTTTCTCTCTTTGTACACTTATTTAGCATGCCCTGCAAATGAAGTTGCTTGCACCATAAGTACAACGGAAATAAAGCAAAACTTTCATTCATGAGGGTTATTAAACTATTTTGGCATTGGTATCCCATGCGTATCTTAGCATTATAAACAAATTTGATTCTCTTTTTTTTTGTTGTGCCCAATTGCTAAACCGGACTATCTACATACATATAAATATTGCTTGGGGTAAATATTGTCTTATTTTACTTGCATATTCTGTGGAGAAACAACTATTTTGTACTCCTTGTCACTGTCAACTAAAATTCAAGGCCTTATTTGCAAGTATGTCGTTTTATAACTTCAATGTGTTCATATCCAAGAATAAGGGCTTCGTAAATCTTTTTTAATCTTTTATGAAATGGAATTAGATGATGTTTTTAGTCCCATTACCTTCAGAACGAATTGGGCGTTTCAATGGTGGAAGAATAATCAAAATCGGTTAAATGCCTTTTGAGATTATCTTACATACACATATGCACAAAAATTCTCTCTCTCTTTATAATGTTACTACAGATGGCAGACCATCTCGTATTACAACATCCAGTCGAAGGACTGTAAATGCGAACAGTAACCATTTGTACATATTGCTCAGTA
Organism: Deroplatys truncata; assembly: GCA_030765065.1. NCBI lineage: Eukaryota > Metazoa > Arthropoda > Insecta > Mantodea > Mantidae > Deroplatys > Deroplatys truncata. The sequence continues at coordinate 217,788,547 of CM060978.1, forward strand.
ATTTATTACACAGTTATCAAATCCTCATTTCCTCCCTCTCTTCTTTTCTCCATGTCTCGTCGTCTCCCTTTTAGAAGATTCCTCTTTAGGAGTCTTTACAGATCTGATGTAATTTTTAAAATGTGTTCATTTAATTTTGAAATGATTTTTATCTTCTGACCCTCTTTCATCCTTCTTCTTTCAAATCATATATCTTGAAAACCTGCAGAAATACTATTTTTCTTAATTCAGTATGTTAGAACACTATCCCATTCCATCAATTTCACTTTAATTTTCTTTCCCTTCAGAATGATTAGGGGTGCAATCAGATATATGACGTATTCGGGGAAATGAAAAACCTCAGTGACTTGATTCCAGAATAATCTCTAACCTTCTTTCAAAGAAAGGAAGGGAAAGAGAGAGAAAGAAGAAAAAGAAACGGTTCCTTCATCCTGAACTTTTATATTTCTTCCTTCTTTGCTCTGGGGAGGAGCTCAAGTAAATCCATAATAAAGACTCCACCTTTGTGTGGAGCATCGATTGGTTACAGATTCTATGGAAGACCAGATCTTCGTATCTTGCTGGAGATAATTCACACAGTCAGAGCCATTCCGCATTTCAAATGATCGTCCTACAAAACAAAACAGTTCCAACGATGACAGATCTTTTTGATGTATGTGCAACGTTGCGGGTTCGTTATAGATTACAAAAAGTAGTGATCAGTGGTGCTGATGATGGTGGTGGCGGCGGTGCAGTTGGTGGTATTGGTGTAAAAGTATTAAATAAATTTTATCTTTCCACTGGTTTTTCTTAGAAACACAAAATTATTTCTCCTTAAAAACCGATCTTTAACATCATTTTCACTCATTTATTTGTTCATCAGATTCATTTTGTATAATTCATTCACTTTTCATCATTTACATAACGTATAGGAGGTATTGTATTCGATCCAAGAGCTTTATATCCGGACCTCACTCGAAATATATTTTAAGTTTTCCGGGATAAAAAGAGTATATGTCCGTCTGTTTTTCTGTCTGGATGCCAGTAAGTTTGTTATAAACAGCATAAATTAAAATCTAAGAGTCGCATGGATGACAAATTTCATGCTTGTCAGGAATTTTTGAGGATCCAAGGTGTGTGCTTTAGAGGAATCTCCCCAACTAGAAACAACCTTTTGCAGAGTAAAAGTTTGTTATGTTTTATTTCCTCAAAATTCTCTAAGAATATTGATTGAAAGTTATGAATAGATTCGTTTGTAAATAGCCTATAAAGCCTTATTCGTGCTCTTTAAATATTCCATAACCCAATGTTATAAGAGAGGGTCGCTCACCTACTACAAGGAAAATGTACTCCTGGTTAAAGAATACATTTTACGTAAAATAAAATTTTATGCATTAACAGTTTTGGAAATGATGGAAATTCATTTCATTTTTCTTACATTACATTTTGAAGTATTAAGTGGTGTTATTTCATTTCCCATCGACCCATGCAAAGAGTAACATCATGGCATAATATGTTGACTTGCTTAATTAAGCAGTTGACTATTATCGCAGCCTATATTTTCGTATCTTTAATTAGTTAAAGCATTACTTGTTAATATTTACCATTATTAACAGGAACGAGGCATTAAGTACGTTTTATACGTATAATTTGTAAAATACGCATGAAAGTAAAATAAGGGATAGAGAAAATCAGTAGAAAGTTGCATATTATTTTGTTTTTTAAATATTAGTTAACGTAACGTACACCTGGGCGTCTCAGATACGAAGCCCCTGCAGTCACTGGTAAGGAAAACCGCCTAGTAATGTTAAAATGTTCAAGCCCTGGTGCCCGCAGAAGTTAAAAGTCCATTCAGAATGAAGACGTAACGCTAACGTACTGGAGCATGAGGACAGGTGTGAGGTAAGACCATTCACAATGCAGCCGTAGGCGTAACGCAAGAAGTTGACACGGGTTTCTAGATCCGCAAATTACATGTGGAAATCTGCTGAACGTAGCGCAAGTTTCAAATTGAATAAAATAACCAATAATATCCAATATGAAAACTCACCCAGTCTGTGTAAATGAATAAGACATAGGGGTGTTGTATCAAACAAACAACAGATCGGCGTCTGGCGTCAGCATTTAAAATGGCGTGGCACGTCAAACTTCATGGAGGAGAGCTCTGATTGTACATTAAATGGAGTAAAATCTCGCATCGCGATCGTATGTTGTTCAAAAGCTGGCAATGTATGGAGAAAGAAATACAGAATTCTTCTTCTATGATGCAACGCAAGGATAAACTTTTAAAGTTTGGAAAACTCCTGCGTTACGTGTCTCTATGTGAATGCTTCTATTAAACAACACGGGTGCAAGTCATGCGTCGTCCTCCGTGTTGTAGTGGTAACCATGCTAGCTTCTAGTTCCCGATGTCGCGTATTCAAACCCGGGCGGAGCATGGCTTCCTTCGGAAGGGAAGTAAAGCCGGTGGTCCCGTGTCGTAGATTTACGCCACGTAAAATAAACTCAAGCCTCTGTTAAAGAGGCCTCTGAGCAAAATTACCGGCCTTTCACGCGCAATATAGAATGGGACGCTACGGACCACAATTAAATAAAACTCAATTTAATTTTGCAAGTCGTGCGCTTATGCTGCGTCTGTGCATACTTTTCATTGTGAATGGAGCAAGGCGATTAAAAACCGAAAAAAGAAAAGAATGGCTACAGAGAAGAGAAATCACAGGGGTTTACATTTGCTTGGTTTGTGAAGCGAGAGATCTTTTCTTGTCTCATTTCCTAAATTAAATACCCAATTATAAGAATTGCCTTTTTGGAGATCTGCAAGCATTTACGTAACTACAGGAATTATTTGAATCCAATGCCTTGCGGTTCTGTAGTTGTAGTTCGCTGAAGCTGTCAGGGAGTTGGGACTGTTTTCACTTTCGTTGCCTCAGAAGCACTAAGTTCGCCAACTGTGACAAATTGCACCCTAGAGGATGTTCCAAGGAAGCTTCTGTTTATAGCGCCAGCATCGGCTTCGTCACACATGCTTTGGTGCGTCTACTGGTTTGATGTAGTTGAGAATTATTTCTTTAGGGATCGGTTCTACAATGTCTCGATATGTGTACCTATAGTTACTCTCCAAACACATTTTTTTTCTGGCTGGTGTGATAAGCAACGCTCTCAATCTACAATCACACGGCTTCCCCTGTATAGCAATCCTATAGAAAATACCATTCAGTACCAATACAGAAAACGGCCCAAAAAGCGTGGGCATGGAACACTAGCGCTCCTAGCGTAGCGGACTGGAGGTTTTGTATCAGCTGTGTAAGGAATTTGGAGAATTAGGTGTTAAGATTTGCTTTATCGAGTTTTAAGCAACGACAGCCTTCAAGGACGGAAGTGTGTACGGTATTCTACTGCCAGAGCTATAGTTGGCAAAAGAATGCAGTTTCCTTCTTTCGATTTCGTCGACATTAAAACAGTTAAGTACTATTTTGAAGCATACGACCAGTACCCTCTCCTGAAGGTTACGTTTCGTTAAAGTTACAAATATAAAGGCATATTGTGAAAGTACACCAATGAAATGAAAAACTATTTACACTTACCTTTACCAATTAAAAGTCCAGATTTAGGAAGGGGGTAAAATAATTATGCTCACAGAATGTTATTTCTCAGTTCGATACATTACATACATACAATATAAAGTGAAACTATGTATATTAATCATTAATGAGGTTTTATGTTAATTCATTTTTTGTGTTCATGCAATTTATATTTTTCTTCCCTGATAGAGCATTGTCCTTATTCTATCACATAAGCTCCAAAGACATCGGAGGATCAAAATGTTTTATTTTGGGTACTCTGAAACATATTTCAGTGGTTGCTGGAGCTAAAGCTATGTGTATATCAAAATTGATTCTGAACAATAAAAGTAAATGATTTCTGTCCGAAGTAATTGCCGACAGTGATACCTACATAAAACAGAAATGAGCGGTGCACCAAAAACTCAATTACATCTTTAAGCTAGTTTGCAACACTCATTCTAATTAAAACCAGTGAAGTACAATTTGGAAAATTGCAGCTGTTTGTTCAAGTTAATATTAGTATATAATTATTGTCAAATAAGCATGCATATGCTTGCAATGTTGCTCTTAGCTTAGAGGGAATTGCAAAATTCCAATTAGAAATGTTTTTGTCTGTGCGTTCTGTCACATTCCAAAATTAACATAGGCCTGACAGCATTTCATTCGGAAACTTTTGCAAACTGCTGAGGAGCAGAGTAAAGTAAAAACTCAAAGTTTCGTGTTTTAAGCATGATTTGATCGGTGAACACGATCACTTTCAGCTTTTCTAAGGTTTGACATATTCTCTGGGTCAAAACCGGCTTATCTACAAAATACGCCTTGTTAGATCGTGATATTCGTATTTTGAGTATAAAACAATTGTGTTAAAATTAGAATATATTAGCAGCACCGCAAAACCCATGAGTGATCAACAATTGAGCTTTAAAGCATACCTTATAATTATTGAAGTTGATACTCTTTCCATTAATGTCGGCCTAAATGAAGGCGAATATAAACAATTATACTGTGTGACCTGTAAAGGTTAACTCAATCCACACTTGAAATATAAAGTCTGGCATCCTTGATTGTGACCTGTATTGAAAAGAAAATGAATAAATTGGCGCATTTATTCAGCTTTTAATAGAAATCAAGACGTGTGTCACAGCATCATTTCCATTGAGTTAAATCATTTGATATGTGTAGCCCAGCCCGCTACGCTAGATGGAGATATCGTTGCGTGTCGCCAGCCATTCCCATGTTAAATCGTCCGAGTACAAGAAAAGAAAGCATGGCGGATTATTAAATTGTTTAAGAAAGGATAAATCAGTTTACCAGCATCCATTATATGGCATTCGAGGAGACTCGCTTTCGAGCCCTACGATAAGGCCAAAGTGTTCGCAGACTATCTGGAATTGCAATTCGAACCTCGGGAGAACCCCAGAACAAGGATTTCACTGACCTTGTGAAGGTGACTGGACTACCTTTATGAGGAGTCGCAACCACGCCACGAGGAGCTCCATCTTCCCATAGTCACCCCGAAAGAGTGGCTTCCGAGATCCAAAAGCTAAACCCTAACAAATAACCTGGACACGACGGCGTCACGGCGTCCATGCTACAGCCCTTCCCAGAAAGGTCGTCATCCATTTGACGCGGATTTACAATGCGTGCCTCCATTTCCGTCACTTTCCAACTAGTTGGAAGGAGGCGAGGGTGGTATGAATTTTAAAGCCCGGCAAACATCCAGTCTTCCCTTGCTGTTACCGCTCCTTTAGTCTACTCTAGACCGCCTCAAAGTTTTTTGAACGGTTGCTCCTAGCCCGCCTGACCCCTCTCTTTGAGGAAAGGCACCTCCTCCCGGACCACTAGTTTGTTGTTTTTCGTCATGGGTACTCCACGACTGCGATTGGAGAGGTTTCCCTGGAATTCCAGGAATACTTCAAGACCATCGTTGTACTGTTGGCCTTAGATAAAGCTTTCGCCACCATGTACAAGCTCATGGAGGCAGACATCCCTCCCGCATATCTCGCAATAAAAGCAGCTTCCACTTTCAGGGTGAGAGTGGAAGAGAAGGTTTCATCAGTCCGACCCAAGGCCGCCGGAGTCCCGGAAGGTAGTGTACTGTCTTCGCTTATAATCGCGGCCTACATGTCGGACTTCCCTACGGAACCCAGAACTGATACATGCTAATATGCGGATGGCACAGAACAAAAATACCCGATTCTATTTCCATCCACCGCAGCGACACCTCCGAGGCATTGGTAGGTGGAGCGAGAAGTGGAGGATGGCTATCAGCCCGGGGAAGAGCTCTGCGCTTCTGTTGGCGACGGTCAGTCACTGGCGGCCGGAGCGGTCTCTGAGTTTGCGGAGGAGAATCCGTTGGGTTACATCGGCTAAATAACTCGGAGTCCTCCTCGACTGCGGGCTCACATTTGCTCCACATGTCAGGGCAAAGGTCGGTCTCGGCCACGCCGCTCTCAGGCAGTTGTATCCTGTCCCGCAGACCGTCCAAAACAGAGCGCTATGGATGATCTATGATACCGGGCGTAAATTCCCATCACATATCCTACACACCCATTCAGGTCTCCCATACATCGTGGATATGGTGCGGGAAAGAACCCGCTACCATTCCTAACCCGACCAATCGCCAAGCTAAGCAGCATCAGTCTTGGTCACTAGCTGGATGAGTGACCGTCTAGTAGGGACCCGCCCGCCTGTTAACTTGAATATTCGCCAAACCCATACCCAAATTCCATCCAGCTTCGCTGCCAGCCGACCTGCTTAATTTGACGACCACACAAGTGGGTGCCTAAGTTAAGCAATATTAGACTTGGTCATCACTAGGACGCATGGCCAAGTGGTTCTCCGAGACCCAGCCAATGGCAGTGCAGGAAGCCAAACTGCGCTCATTGTCCACTCCCATAAAGGCTTGCGAAAATCTTTACTTAGGTCTAATAATGGATCAAGGCCTTACCTGGAATAAGCACATTGCTAAGGTCAGAGCCAAGGCCAATGACCAGTTCAACAAACTATTTCCAATATTGAATACAAATAGCCAGTTGAAACTAAACATGGGACTTACCCTATACAAAACGTTAATTAGGCCAATTATGACGCATGCAGTCCCGGTATGGGGATACGCTGAAAATACGCACATAAGTAACCTACAAACGCTCCAAAATAGGATAATACGAATAGTAGCCAAACAACCGCGTAGCACCGGCATATCTCCTACATCAAGAATTAAAAAACTCTACTCAATTGAAGAATTCATTAAGAGTCAAAGCTTTAGCTAATATAAGCGCAAGGGAAAGGACAGCAACGGACTAATACAAGAATTGGGTGCATATGAAACCAATGCAAACAAACACAAAATACCGCTATCTCTATTTGACAGAACCTTCGGCCTGGGAGAAACAGAAATTATCATACAAGAATGCGTTGACGCCCTAGTAAGACTTCAGTAAAACATTATCTATTATTATAGTTACACGACGTGATCCTTGGTGGCCTTCGAAGTTCTTGCTCTCCGAGCCAAGGCGGACCCTGGGGATGAGGGCTGCCCCGTGAGTGAAATCGGTTCGTACCTGCACTTTCGGCAGTCAGCCCGCCGGGTGTGCACTCTATGCGACACAGCATTCAACATGGACATGCATAATGGTAACACAAACTGATGCCAAATGGCTAGTAAATAAAACATTATGTATCAAATAGAAAGTCAAATAAAACACCATAATAAAACGCCATAAGCGAACTGCAATAATTGCCAATGTCATAATTAATTCGTCAGTAGTATACAACGACGATGCTATATGATAGAAGCAAAGTACTATAACAAGGTTCATATTGAATTCCGAATATATACCCAATTGTAAATTATACTTCCAGCATGCAATAACTAAGTTTAATATATATATATACATATACATATATACATGCCTAGTATAGTTTGTTTCAGGGACGCAGTCACTGTATCCAGATGGCCATGACTCGCGTCCAAGTGCATACTTTTGAGGCACAACGCACGTAATACAAGAGGAGGAGCGCTCTGGCGTGGTCAAGAATTAGAAGTGTAACACCGTGAATGTCCTAACCCAAAACCATCAATCCACCAGGGCGTGATCAGGGTCTCGGCCATGGTTACATTCTGACTTCTCACTTTACCTGTTCTAGGCCCCAGAGGCCGACCAATACATCTGCTCCTTGAATCCGCAAGTGCAATAGCGGTACTGCTACACTTTATCTGAATCCTCTCTGGTGGGTTTTTTAAACGGTAGGGCCACGGCTCAGTGCCGTGGTGGAGTTCCGCACTCCCGCACTGGGGCTAGTACGCCATAGTATTTTTTCTCCAAGAAAAACAATACCCTTTTATATCGCACAGGTAAAACCGCGCTTGCGGCTAGGTGCTGTGGCGATTAACATTCCGTCCAGGTTAACCTGGGCGACCTGAAAAAAGAAAAGTTTCCTGCATCGGTACTGAATAGTATTTGCCTATAGCATAGAAAATCTGTGATGTGTGAATCTTGCCATTCTAAATTTGAAAACGCCACCATTGGGAATTCGTAAACATTTCCTTAGAAGAAGAAACCTAATTGGCTCACTAGTCCACATCGAGTCTGGTTTATAGGGCACTTCTCCTACAATCAAGAGGACCAATGAGTGCCCTTTGTGGGGTAGCTTGAATCACCAACCTCCTAAAGTCCAGAGGCGTTGTGCACTCATCCTAGCTACCTCCCCCACAAACAAGCGCAGAGGGGGAGGGTTCGCTAAAATCTCTAAGGCAGACTGAGGGGTAATACGCACCGTCCATCTTATCATCATACATGCCAATCTTTTCAGAAAATCCAGCCTAGCAGCCACTACCTTCACCAGAGCGGCAGGCCACCGGGTCAAGTGCCGCATAAGTTATTGACGTTCGAATAACCGAGGTGTATAGCCATTTGACGCCTTGGGTCTCAGGTCTCACCTCAGTCCTATTGATCTGCGACAGACTCACAAGATATTATAGCCCTTCTTAACTTTATAATCTACACGGTTTTTCATCTCAGCCTAGCATCCAGAATAATTCCTAGATACTTAACCGCTTCAAGAAGACGCTTCAGCTTCTCCGCAAACAGGTGGGGCTCTACCAAACTTGTCAGCCTCCTCATCTTTATTTCAGTCTTGTCCGGGTTGACGGACAGGTCTGTTTCTATGCACAATTTCTTTAAAGCCTGTAGGGAGCCCTGTATGAGCTCCGAAGCAGTGCTCCGAAATTTTCCACTTGCTACAAGGCATATGCATCAGCATAGCCTGTTGCCCTCACGGACACGTTCCTCAGAGTAGCCACAGCCTGCGGCCTTCCAAGGATGTCATAATCCAGTCCGTTACAACCACACTGACTCCCCTACCCTTCAGATATTTCCAAATGGTACCTAAAGGGATTGTGGGCTATCCTAATATTATTAAAAGCACCTTCAATGTCCAGGAAAACTGTCATGGCGACTTCTGCACATTTCAGCGCCCTCTCCCGCCACACCACAACCTGATGGAGCGCCGTATTCGTGGATTTACCTGGCCAGTAGGCATACTGGTGAGGGTGTATGGGTCTGTCCACCAGTACGCCATCCCTCAGAAATCTAAGGTCCATTCCTTAATATCTTCTAGTATTCCAAAGGGCACTAGTGACAAGTTTAGGACATCCTCCATTTGATACTCAAGAAAGGTCGGAACATTCCCTTGATTCGCGATCTCGAGATATATAGAGCTCAGGTACTCCAGCAGCTTCTCCGCGCTACCGTTGATGTCCTTGCTGCCCCAATCGCTATGATGGGCGGTGTAGTCACAGCCAATCAGATTGAGGTTTCTATCCTTGCAATAAATCACAATGTCTTTGAGCTCCTGAGGAGGTGGTTCCTCGGAGCCCAACGGAAAATAGGCTGAGCAAATTACCACCTCACGTGGCATTCCACCTTCATGCCTAACTGGGACTGCTGCCAGGTCTTAAGTAAGATATCCCGGAACGACTCAGGTATTACTGAGTCTAGTAATGGCACATGCTCTAGGTTTAACCTCAGACGAAGCGCTGAAAATAGTAAAACCGTTAATATTCAGTCGCATCCCTGTGGAAACCAGGATTACTGTATCATTGCAACATCTATTGTTCACCTCGTTACGTTACTCAAGAGCATTCGAGAGGCAGTTATACTGTGTTGTAGGTTAGCCTGAGTGAAGGAAATCATCTCGGTTTACCCTGCCCAACTTAAACTTTTTCCCATTGGGTTCTAGTTCTCCTAAGATCCCCAGGTCCTCTGATGGGTTATCTGAGGGATATGAATCCCTCTTCCAATCCGGAAATCTCCATTGAGTGTCCAGACTCTTTTGGAGGTTCCAGAAGGATCTGGCTCCAACCCAGTCGCGGTTTAAACAAGGTCCCATGACAAAAGGCACGAGTTTCCCCCGCGTTCTCGGCCAGTCGCTTAGCCCTTCTTCTACTCCTCTTCTCTGCCCCAATGCATACCTAAGGTTTAGTTTTAGGGTACTGACCTTTTGTTCAGTTCCTCCAAAACATCAGACTGTATATCTTTCTCAGCAGGCAGGGCCAGTATCTCCATATCTTCGGGAGTCGCAGATCCTGCCACCCATGATATATCTCGCCTGTTCGGATTTCCTGCTGGGGTCCCAGGCTCCGCGCTTGCCTTTATAAATAATCCGGTGTCCCTAAAAGGTGGGTTCGGTTTTAGGCATATGTGCTTCTCCACATTTCCAGCAGCTGCAGTTCCTGGATCCTTTTCCTTAGTCTCGACGGCAAAGTCCTCTTTCGAGGACCCAGCCATCTCAACTTCGACTTTAGTTCTCTCGGGTTCCTCTAATACAGACATTTACGGTTTATTGGAACTTTGATGTTCAATAGTTCCCACGATTAACTAGGAATAACTCCGGTCACCCAGACTGAGTCCCGCATGCCTGGGTGGGACTATATACTCTAGGAGGTCGTCAGGTATCTACTATTCCGCTATCCTCACCACTATTACTACAACTACCATCACCAGTACTACTACCACTACCATCACCACTACTTCTCCACCATCACCTTTACCACTATCACCACCGCTACTACTACTACTACTACCCACCACCATCACCACTACTTCTCCACCATCATCAGCACTACTGCTATCACCACCGCTACCACTACTATTACTTCTCCATTATCACCACTACTACTACTACCACTAAGACACCACAAACTCCACTGCTACTCCACCATCATCACCACTGCTACCACCACACCGCCACTACTATCGCACCATCATCACACTACTACTATGACCACACCGCTACCATTACTATTACTACTGTTACGACCACCATCACTTCTTTTACTAAAACCACCACCACTATTGCCACTACTACTACCACCACCCAGCACTATTGCCACTACTACTACCACCACCCAGCACTATTGCCACTACTACTACCACCATAGCACTATTGTCACTACCACTACTACCACCACCACCATCACTACTACTGCTATCGCCCTCGCTACCACTACTATTACTCCCCCATCATCACCACTACAACTACCACTAACACACCACTATCTCCTCTGCTACTCCACCATCATCACCACTGCTACCACCACACCGCCATCCCCACTACTATTGCACCATCATCACACTACTACCATCACCACACCGCTACCATTACTACGACCACCACCACACCACCATCGCGACTAGTACTACTATTACGACCATCATCACTTCTTTTACTAAAACCACTACCACTATTGCTAACTACCACCACACCACTATTGCCACTACTACTACTACTACTACTACTACTACTACTACTACTACTACTACCATCACCACTTCTACTACACTATTGTCACTACCACTACTACCATCATTATCAGCATCACCACCTGTACTACTACCGCCACTACTATGACCACCACCAAAACTACTACTACGACCACTACCAAAACAACAACTACTACTCCTACTGCTACTACTACCGCCACCGCCACCACCATCACCACAATCACTACTAAAATTAAATTGGGTTTTATTTATGGACGCTCTTTAACTACTCTGGTTCTCAGCATCCCATTCTATATTGGCCGTGAAAGACCGGAAAATTTGCTCAGAGGCCTCTTTATCAGGCTTGAGGTTCTTTTAGGTACCTAAGTTTACGATATGGGAGCACCAAGTGTACTTCCCTTCCAAAGAAAGCCATGGTAAGAGATTTTACGACAAAAGCTAGCATACTACTCCTAGACGTTAGGAAGGAAAGTAAAGTCGGTCCTGTGTCGTAGATTTATGGCACTTTCTTCTGTTCCTTCTTGTACTACTCTCCTTTTAAAATGACCCGAATGTCCTTCGTGACTGCGAGTTATGCGGTCTCATTGTTTGTATTCTCGTATTTAGGCAATGTAATGTGTTGAATGTGTTGACGAATTTACATACAGTGATTATTATTTAGAAATATGCAAAACTTAGAAGTTGAGTGTTGAAAGCAGCTTAAAGACGTTCTTATAATTATTTTCCTTTTAATTATAAAGTTTATTTTACTTTAAACTGATCCCCTCCCCCAGAAAATTGTGTTGGATCTATATAGCTATATATGATAATTTACTACAGTACACAAAGATGCAATTTTGAAAACATTTTCATGAATAGTTCACTATTCGTAAACATTAAATAAGATAAGCTAGCATTAAGTTATTTTTATTTATTTATTTTATTTTAACACGGTACCCTGAGCCAGAGCTCATAATTTGGCAACAATACAAATGAATCTATGGTGGGCAAACAACCATAAATATTGTAATACAATCAGCATAGAGCAGAAGAGGTTTCGCGGCTCTTAGCCTGCGGGTGGTGCTGCTTGCTATACGGGCTGAGCAAGTAACAGCACGTGCGCAGTAAATATACTACGGTTTGTCGCGTAAGTTATTTCTAACAAAGAAAAAAAAGTAAACACTTAAAAATAAAAATACTCTCATATATCAAGGCAGGAGGTGTTAGAAATGACAGGAAGTCAATTCTACACGCTAGACATAAACTATTATCTGTACAAACTAGAGAAGAAAGCTGAGGCGGAGCTACATTATGTGATCAAAAGTATCCAGACACCACCACAAACATACGTTTTTCATATTAGGTGCATTGTGCTGCCACCTACTGCTGGTATTCATTATCCGCGACCTCAGTAGTCATTAGACATCGTGAAACAGCAGAATGGGACATTCCGTGGAACTCACGGACTTCGAACGTGGTCAGGTGATTGGGTGTCACTTGTGTCCGAAGTCTATATGCGAGATTTCCAAACATCTCTAGGTCCACTGTTTCTGATGTGATAGTGAAGTGGAAACGTGAAGGAACATGTACAGCACAAAAGCGTACAGGCCGACCTCATCTGTCGACTGACAGAGACCCGACGTTTGAAGAGGGTCGTAAAGAGTAATAGGCAGACATCTATCCAGATCATCACACAGGAATTCCAAACTGCATCAGGATCCACTCCAAGTACTATGACAGGCGTGATGTGAGTAACCTTGGATTCCATGGTCGAGCGGCTGCTCATAAGCCACACATCACGCAGGAAAATGCCAAACGATGCCTCGCTTGGTATAAGGAGCGTCAACATTACACGATTGAACAGTGGCAAAACGTTGTGTGGAGTGACGAATCACGGTACACAATGTGGCGATCCGATGGCAGGGTGTGGGTATGGCGAATGCCCGGTGAACGTCCTCTGCCAGCGTGTGTAGTGCCAACTGAAATTCGGAGGTGGTGGTGTTATGGCGTGGTCATGTTTTTCCTGGAGGGGACTTGCACCCCTTGTTATTTTGCGTGGCACGATCACAGCGCAGACCTACATTGATACTATTTTAAGCACCTTCTTGCTTCCCACTGTTGAAGAGCAATTCTGGGATGGCGATTGCATCTTTCAACACAATCGAGCAGCTGTTCATACTGCACGGACTGTGGCGGAGTGGTTACATGACAATAACATCCCTGTAATAGACTGGCCTGCACAGAGTCCTGACTTGAATCCTATAGAACACCTTTAGGATGTTTTGGAACCCGACTTCGTGCCAGGCCTCACCGACCTACATCGATACCTCTCCTCAGTTCCGCACTCTGTGAAGAATGGGCTGCCATTCCCCAAGAAACCTTCCAGCACCTGATTGAAAGTATGCCTGCGAGAGTGAACGCTGTCTTCAAGGCTAAAGGTTGGCCAACACCATATTGACCTCCATCATTACCGATGGAGGGCGCCACAAACTTGTACGTCATTTTCAGCCAGGTGTCCGGATACTTTTGATCACGTAGTGTAGGTAACGCTGGTGGAAATCGCTCAGCCAATAGCGCTATAGCGAGGTTGCCTAGTTCAAGTGCAGCTCGGTCTCGCTATAGGCTACGGTTTCTACTTTTCAATTGTGCTGTTAAAAGTTGTTAAGTACTCATCATTTATATTATTGTAACTGAGCAGGGGCTAAAACTTTTGAATCAAACTGTTCAAAAACCGTGTCTTTACGATTTTGGTTGTGTGTCAAAGCAGATAATTATGAGGGTTTCTAAAATACCTTGAGCATTGTACACTATCATCAGCAGAGTTACTTTTACATTCCGTGTGTTTGCAAGAGCTTAGAGTAGTTAAGTTCCAAGATTAGCGAAGCGAAGGCGTGTGAACCTCAGTTCTTAATTTGTTGCTTGTAATTTACCTTTTAGACGGCGTATTTACACGCGAAAGTATTCTTTATATAAGCTTAAAGTTTCAAAGTTAGTGTTATAAGCGTAGTGGTTTTAATTAAGTGTTTAACAATGATGAAAACATGCCCGCTGGACTCCGCGCCAAGTGATCGGGATGAATGTGTATGCTACACTGGCTGTATCTTGCTTCACGCTGTGTGTCTCGTCTCTCTCTGTCTCTGTCACACTCACAAACGATCTGCCAACGCAGCGCTCCTGCTGGAGCTCCATTGGCTTGCTTCAGATTCCTTCTAGTTTCGTGCAGATTGTAACTTGCTATACCAACTGTGAGAGGCACGGTAAATTCAAACCGAGCCCTTCAGTATGCACAGCATCCATATCTACAAGAACTTCCAGAGCATCCACCAGAACCCAACGGCGAGACCTCATCAACTTGACTCTACCCACTCCCATAAATTAAATTGAATTTTATTTATGAGCGATCTTTAATTGCTGTGGTCCTTAGCATCCCATTCTATTTTGGGCGTGAAAGACCGGTCATTTTGCTCAGAGGCCTCTTTGTCAGGTTTGAGGTTCTTCTTAGGTAAATCTACGACACGGAACCACCGGCTTTACTTCCCTTCTGACAGAAACCACGCTAAGGATTTTTATGCCCGAAAAAAATTCATCGCTCTCACGACCTCGGGAACTAGAGGTTAGAATGGTAACCACTACACCACGGAGGACGACTACCCACACCTATAATAATATTACTTCAAAATATTATATTAACTCTAGCCCTTTGCTCTTATAAAATAGACTTTCTCATAACGGAAGGGAGAAAATCCCTTTTCAGGAATATCTTTCGTTGCTATAGGCGACTCTCCAAAAGGTTTCCAAACCCCTGTATTGTTCTCATTGCTAAAGCCATATTTTGCAGTTTTGATCAGTACCGTTTCAGTAATCTTAATAAATAAGAAAGAAAGAGAATGTAATCGATTAAGGGAAAAAATACGACCAACTCGTATTGTTAAACCTAACTTTCTGTTGATGGTTTACCCACCATCAGCTAGTCTTATCTTGATGTCACTCTCTGCTGCTTGCAGCATATGTCATGCTGCCTCTAGGTTTTATATTATGTTGTAAGAATTAAACAGGAGAGAGAGAGGAGGAAGAGGTGAGAGAGAAACAGTATATTTAGTAACAGTCCAGAAAACTGAAATGCGTTTAATTATTTATAAGTAGCACCTCTTGTAATTTCTCGTATATTCTGAGATTGATATTTATAAATACAGTCATCTCAGTAATGTTCTGTTCACTTGAACAAATTGAAACCGTAACATAGCCAGTCACTTGTTTTTCTAGATGCGCCTATGTCTTTGGGGAAATAGCTGTAAAAAGGAAATGTTTTTGTAAAACAGCTTCAGCCTGTATGTTGAACGAAATGCACATTAAACTTTAAAACAGGAAAAGGTTTGCAGCCCCCACATGACGAGTATTACTCTTCCTGTGTAAAGCGGAGGTAACAGTATTCCGTTGCCTTGGGGCATGTCGGTAGGAAGGAGTTCCGCGTTATAAGCAACATCCCATTCTGTTTATTACTGGAACTCGCCCAACCTTATGCATGTAAATAAGAGAACAGTAGCTTTTATTCATTTGCGTAATAAAAATCGAAGATTCACTGACATTCACGAACTATGTAATCATATTCAACAAATCATAAGGACATTGAAACACTATAATTTATTTTTGATGGTCATTTACATAAACTAGAGAAACACTAAATAATTTAAATTATTATAAAGATACATATTCTAGACTGCAAATGTTACACCTTTTCTACCATATAGGGTTCCATCAAGAAAGAATTTGACAAAATTCCAAAGAATTAATGAGTAAATGAAAAACATTTTCTAAGTTTGATTCCAAGTGAGGCAATATGGGCTCTCTTCTTTGTAGATGGTGTAAACAATAGTCAGAATGTTATATCACAGCATGATTTTGTTTGTAGCGATATCAAAAGAAATAAAAAATGGCTCATTGTTGAAATGTCTAAAGGAAATTCTCCCTCAAAACATTAAAAACATGTAACGAGGCATATTTCAGAAATGTACAGCTCGACAAAAATGTGGGCTAAAACTCGAACTTAAGTAAGCTCTGAAGCAGATTAATTCTATATAATCTAGATTACCAAACTTGCACAGCAATCAGAACGAATTTACAGAAAGCTAAGCTTCAGAAAGGTACTAAATACATTGCATTAGCAGAAACAAACAATTGCATTAAAAGTTATAATAATAAGTTTATATCAGTTATGCATGTTAACAATGTGCATTTGATCAAGTAGATGTATTAATGTAGTCATTTTATGTTTATTTGTAACGCATTGCCAATATCAAGCAAAATGAAAATGTCTTTTAAATATAGAAATAAGACAAATCATGTGTAACAGCATAGCAGTATGACGTCACAAGGATTGTTTGGTAGAATTTCTTGCTAGACTAAGCAATTAGTCTGTCACACATGGTGACTAGATCAAAGGATAAAGTAGTTCAAAATTACAATATAGAGTTTGTTTATTTTGTGATTGATAGAAACCCAATTAAGCGTTGTTTTATTTATTATTTAGCTATGGTAACGTTAATATGACTAGGATACATCGCTTGGATAGGCTTAGGTCAGAAGCCAGAGAAAGACTTAGGTCAAAATCGCAATAGATAAAGACATAGATAATAACCGTGGTAGATAAACTCTTAGATCAAAGCCCTACTAGATAAATACTTAGATCAAAACCATGCTAGATAAATACCTAGGTCAGAACCATGCTAGATAAAGACTTAGGTAAGAATCGTACTAGATAAAGGCTTAAGTCAGAATCGTGCTAGTGAAAGACTTAGGTCAGAACCGTGTCAGAGAAAGACGTGGATTAAAACCGTGCCAGAGAAAGAATTAGGTCAGAACCCTGCCAGAGATAGCCTTAGGTCAGGACCGCACTAAATAAAGAGCTTAGAAGCGCACTAGACAAACACTTAAGTCAGAATCGTGCCAAAGAAAGACTTAGATCGGAGCCATACTAGATGAAGACTTAGGCTAGAACCGTACTAGATAAAAACTTAGGTAAAACTGTACTAGATAAAAACTTAGGTCAGAATCGCGTTAGATAAATACTTAGGTCAGAACGGCACTATATAGACTTATGTTAGAACCTAACTAGATAAAGACTTAGATAAGGACAGCACTAGATAAAGACTTAGGTCAGAACTGTGCTAGATAAAGACTCAGAAGAGAACGTGCTAGATAAAGACTTAGGACAGAACTGCGCTAGTTAAAGACTTAGGTCAGAACTGTGCTAGATAAAGGCTCAGAAGAGAACGTGCTAGATAAAGACTTAGGTCAGAACTGCGCTAGTTAAAGACTTAGGCCAGAACTGTGGTAGATAAGGACTCAGAAGAGAACGTGCTAGATAAGGTTAGAACTGCGCTAGTAAAATACTTAGGTCAGAACGTACTAGATAAAGACTTAGGTCAGTACTGTGCTAGATAAAGACTCAGAAGACAACGTGCTAGATAAAGACTTAGGTCAGAACTGCGCTAGTTAAATACTTAGGTTAGAACTGTGCTAGATAAGACTCAGAAGAGAACGTGCTAGATAAAGACTTAGGTCAGAACTGCGCTAGTTAAATACTTTGGTCAGAACTGTGCTAGATAAAGACTTAGGTCAGAACTGCGCTATTTAAATACTAAGGTCAGAACTGTGCTAGTTAAATACTTAGGTCAGAACTGCGCTAGTTAACTACTTAGGTCAGAACTGTGCTAGTTAAATACTTAGGTCAGAACTGCGCTAGTTAAATACTTAGGTCAGAACTGTGCTAGTTAAATACTTAGGTCAGAACTGCGCTAGTTAAATACTTAGGTCAGAACTGTGCTAGTTAAATACTTAGGTCAGAACTGCGCTAGTTAAATACTTAGGTAAGAACTGTGCTAGATAAGACTCTGAAGAGAACGTGCTAGATAAAGACTTAGGTTAGAACTGCGCTAGTTAAATACTTAGGTCAGAACGTACTAGATAAAGACTTAGGTCAGAACTGTGCTAGATAAAGACTCAGAAGAGAACGTGCTAGATAAAGACTTAGGGCAGAACTGCGCTAGTTAAATACTTAGGTCAGAACTGTGCTAGTTAAATACTTAGGTCAGAACTGCGCTAGTTAAATACTTAGGTCAGAACTGTGCTAGTTAAATACTTAGGTCAGAACTGCGCTAGTTAAATACTTAGGTAAGAACTGTGCTAGATAAGACTCTGAAGAGAACGTGCTAGATAAAGACTTAGGTTAGAACTGCGCTAGTTAAATACTTAGGTCAGAACGTACTAGATAATGACTTAGGTCAGAACTGTGCTAGATAAAGACTCAGAAGAGAACGTGCTAGATAAAGACTTAGGGCAGAACAGCGCTAGTTAAATACTTAGGTCAGAACTGTGCTAGATAAATACTTAGGTCAGAACTGCGTTAGTTAAATACTTAGGTCAGAACTGCGCTAGTTAAATACTTAGGTAAAAACTGTGCTAGTTAAATACTTAGGTCAGAACTGTGCTAGTTAACTACTTAGATCAGAACTGTGCTAGTTAAATACTTAGGTCAGAACTGTGCTAGTTAAATACTTAGGTCAGAACTGCGCTAGTTAAATACTTAGATCAGAACTGTGCTAGTTAAATACTTAGGTCAAAACTGCGCTTGTTAAATACTTAGGTCAGAACTGTGCTTATTAAATACTTAGGTCAGAACTGCGCTAGTTAAATACTTAGGTCAGAACTGTGCTAGTTAAATACTTAGGTCAGAACTGTGTTAGATAAAGACTTAGGTCAGAACTGTGCTAGTTAAATACTTAGGTCAGAACTGCGCTAGTTAAATACTTAGGTCAGAACTGTGCTAGTTAAATACTTAGGTCAGAACTGCGCTAGTTAAATACTTAGGTCAGAACTGTGCTAGTTAAATACTTAGGTCAGAACTGCGCTAGTTAAATACTTAGGTCAGAACTGTGTTAGATAAGACTCTGAAGAAAACGTGCTAGATAAAGACTTAGGTTAGAACTGCGCTAGTTAAATACTTAGGTCAGAACGTACTAGATAAAGACTTAGGTCAGAACTGTGCTAGATAAAGACTCAGAAGAGAACGTGCTAGATAAAGACATAGGTCAGAACTGCGCTAGTTAAATACTTAGGTCAGAACTGTGCTTATTAAATACTTAGGTCAGAACTGCGCTAGTTAAATACTTAGGTCAGAACTGTGCTAGTTAAATACTTAGGTCAGAACTGTGTTAGATAAAGACTTAGGTCAGAACTGTGCTAGTTAAATACTTAGGTCAGAACTGCGCTAGTTAAATACTTAGGTCAGAACTGTGCTAGTTAAATACTTAGGTCAGAACTGCGCTAGTTAAATACTTAGGTCAGAACTGTGTTAGATAAGACTCTGAAGAAAACGTGCTAGATAAAGACTTAGGTTAGAACTGCGCTAGTTAAATACTTAGGTCAGAACGTACTAGATAAAGACTTAGGTCAGATCTGTGCTAGATAAAGACTCAGAAGAGAACGTGCTAGATAAAGACATAGGTCAGAACTGCGCTAGTTAAATACTTAGGTCAGAACTGTGCTACATAAATACTTAGGTCAGAACTGTGCTAGTTAAATACTTAGGTTAGAACTGCGCTAGTTAAATACTTAGGTAAAAACTGTGCTAGTTAAATACTTAGGTCAGAACTGTGCTAGTTAAATACTTAGATCGGAACTGTGCTAGTTAAATACTTAGGTCAGAACTGTGCTAGTTAAATACTTAAGTCAGAACTGCGCTAGTTAAATACTTAGGTCAGAACTGCGCTAGTTAAATACTTAGGTCAGAACTGTGCGAGTTAAATACTTAGGTCAGAACTGCGCTAGTTAAATACTTAGGTCAGAACTGTGCTAGTTAAATACTTAGGTCAGAACTGCCCTAGTTAAATACTGAGGTCAGAACTGTGCTAGTTAAATACTTAGGTCAGAACTGCACTAGTTAAATATTTAGGTCAGAACTGTGCTAGATAAGACTCTGAAGAGAACGTGCTAGATAAAGACTTAGGTTAGAACTGCGCTAGTTAAATACTTAGGTCAGAACGTACTAGATAAAGACTTAGGTCAGAACTGTGCTAGATAAAGACTCAGAAGAGAACGTGCTAGATAAAGACTTGGGTCAGAACTGTGCTAGTTAAATACTTACGTCAGAACTGCGCTAGTTAAATACTTAGGTCAGAACTGTGCTAGTTAAATACTTAGGTCAGAACTGCGCTAGTTAAATACTTAGGTCAGAACTGTGTTAGTTAAATACTTAGGTCAGAACTGCGCTAGTTAAATACTTAGGTCAGAACTGTGCTAGATAAGACTCAAAAGAGAACGTGCTAGATAAAGACTTATGTCAGAACTGCGCTAGTTAAATACTTAGGTCAGAACTGTGCTAGATAAAGACTTAGGTCAGAACTGCGCTAGTTAAATACTTAGGTCAGAATTGTGCTAGATAAGACTCAGAACAGAACGTGCTAGATAAAGACTTAGGTCAGAACTGCGCTAGTTAAATACTTAGGTCAGAACTGTGCTAGATAAAGGCTCAGAAGAGAACGTGCTAGATAAAGACTTAGGTCAGAACTGCGCTAGTTAAATACTTAGGTTAGAACTGTGCTAGATAAAGACTCAGAAGAAAACGTGCTAGATAAAGACTCAGAAGAGAACGTACTAGGTAAAGATTTAGGTCAGAAGTGTGCTAGATAAAGAATCAGAAGAGAACGTGCTAGATAAAGACTCAGAAGAGAACGCGCTAGATAAAGACTTAGGTCAGAACTGCGCTAGTTAACTACTTAGATCAGAACTGTCCTAGATAAAGACTTAGAAGAGAACGTGCTAGATAAAGACTTAGGTCAGAACTACGCTAGTTAAATACTTAGGTCAGAACTGTGCTAGATAAAGACTCAGAAGAGAACGTGCTAGATTAAGACTTAGGTCAGAACTGCGCTAGTTAAATACTTAGGTCAAAACTGTGCTAGATAAAGACTCAGAAGAAAACGTGCTAGATAAAGACTCAGAAGAGAACGTACTAGGTAAAGATTTAGGTCAGAAGTGTGCTAGATAAAGAATCAGAAGAGAACGTGCTAGATAAAGACTCAGAAGAGAACGTGCTAGATAAAAACTTAGGTCAGAACTGTGTTAGATAAAGACTCAGAAGAGAACGTGTTAGATAAAGACTTAGGTCAGAACTGCGCTAGTTAAATACTTAGGTCAGAACCGTACTAGATAAAGACTTAGGTCAGAACTGCGCTAGTTAAATACTTAGGTCAGAACCGTACTAGATAAAGACTTAGGTCAGAACTGCGCTAGTTAAATACTTAGGTCAGAACTGTGCTAGATAAAGACTCAGAAGAGAACGGGCTAGTTAAATACTTAGGTCAGAACTGTACTAGATAAAGACTTAGGTCAGAACTGTGTTAGATAAATACTTAGGTCAGAACTGTGCTAGATAAAGACTTAGGTCAGAAGTGTGCTAGATAAAGACTCAGAAGAGAACGTGCTAGATAAAGACTTAGGTCAGAACTGTGTTAGATAAAGACTCAGAAGAGAACGTGTTAGATAAAGACTTAGGTCAGAACTGCGCTAGTTAAATACTTAGGTCAGAACCGTACTAGATAAAGACTTAGGTCAGAACTGCGCTAGTTAAATACTTAGGTCAGAACCGTACTAGATAAAGACTTAGGTCAGAACTGCGCTAGTTAAATACTTA
Organism: Deroplatys truncata; assembly: GCA_030765065.1. Lineage (NCBI taxonomy): Eukaryota > Metazoa > Arthropoda > Insecta > Mantodea > Mantidae > Deroplatys > Deroplatys truncata. The sequence continues at coordinate 217,810,545 of CM060978.1, forward strand.
GGTCGGAACTGTGCTAGATAAAGACTCAGAAGAGAACGTGCTAGATAAAGACTTAGGTCAGAACTGCGCTAGTTAAATACTTAGGTCAGAACCGTACTAGATAAAGACTTAGGTCAGAACTGCACTAGTTAAATACTTAGGTCAGAACTGTGCTAGATAAAGACTTAGTTCAGAACTGTGTTAGACAAAGACTCAGAAGAGAACGGGCTAGATAAAGACTTAGGTCAGAACTGTACTAGATAAAGACTCAGAAGAGAACGTGCTAGTTAAATACTTAGGTCAGAACTGTACTAGATAAAGACTTAGATCAGAACTGTGGTAGATAAAGATTTAGGTCAGAACTGTGCCAGAGAAGGACTTAGATCAGAGCCGTACTAGAGAAAAGATTCAGGCCATAACCAAGCTGGAGAATGACTTAAAATGTGTTATAGTGTCCTCTCTTTGTAGGAAGCAGTAATCATTCCTCATGGGTGGATCGAAGCTTTCTTTATAAAGCTGTACCATCTGCAAAATATCCTGAATTAATGAAAGCGTGCCACTTATTAATCACTCACTACACCCAAGTTTTGAGGGAAAGAAATTAAAGTGAGAATGCAGAAAGTGAATGCTGAAAGACATCCTGCATCGTACATCTTGTAATATTGAAGTAGGTTCTGCACTATTATCTTCCTTTTTGTTGCTGAGTAACACATTCACAACGCTTTTAAATAATTCCCATGCTGCAAGTTCATTTGGAGTTAACAGTTCTTAAAAACGTTGGTCGTCACACAACACTTTTTTATCTGAAGCCCAATGAATATTCCTTGTTTTAATTTTGCATCACTCAAACCAGGGAACATTCTACGCAGATGCTTGAACCCTTCACCTGTTTTGTCCATAGTTTTCACAAAGTTTTTCATCATCCCCATTTAATATATTTAGTGGTTAACTAAAGATTTAGATATTACGTCATGTTGCCCGTTTCTTGACTATGTAATGTTATTAAGTACCACGACTGTCCCAGAGATACAGAAAACAAGAATATTTAGTGAATCCACTCTACGTTCCTATTAGAAGACCAATAACCTTAAGATTCCCGCAGATATGCCAATTGTGGTTCTCATATTTAATGGCTCAAAGGGTATGATACATGTCTTCGTAGGTTTCCTCATTGCTATACAGTGTGCTAAGAGCTTTATTGTCATTGTGTAACAAAAGGGCCTTTAAACTAATGTTAGAAGCATCTATAAATGAGCGCCAGTTTTCAGCATTATGAGTAATATTCAATTTTGACATCGGTGTGTTTACATCGCTGCATACACAAACTCCATAGTCTGTAACTGTGCAATAAGGTAGTAAATATTTTTTTATATTTCTAAATTCTGAAACCCTAGTGTTTCTATATGTATTTTTATAGTTATACCCATTATAATTGGTGGATTCGGTAACTGATTAATTCCTTTATTACTTAATTTGGTTTCAATCAAACAAATATGAATAAGTATATAAATATCTAAGACGAGAACTTAGAAGCTCAGCCAGTGTTTAAGTAAGTGCAAATCACGTACCAGTTCATTGAGTTCGACGTGTGTTATTAAATGAGGTTTTTATTCCTCCTCTTGTGGAATATAGGTGTAATCCCTTGATGAAGGGGGTAGCGTATCACCATGGCATTTTATCAGATTCGAATTTCCTTCTGTCATGTAGAAGGTGGAATGGGAACAGGCAAATTCTCTCCATGAGGTATTGTCCTCATAGCCGATGATGATGACGATGATTTGGAGTTAAGTGTGCTCAACTGCAAGGTCATTAGTGCCCTTAGAAAAAGAGATCATGGCAGAGGTCAGAGATAAAAACAATAAAGGAAAATCACGGCAAAGGCCAGAGACAAGCAACAAGAGAAAAACCATTGCAAAGGCCAGAGATAAAATTCAAGGAAGAAAAATCAAGTCAAAGGCCAGAGGTAAAAACAATATAGGAAAATCTTGGCAAAGACCAGAGTTAAACAAGCAATATAAAAACCATGGCAAAGACTAGAGATAAAGAGCAAAATAAAAAGCATAGCGATAGTCGGGAAAAGGTAAAGATACAAAACTAAACTGAGAGGTACGAAAAACTAGATAGCAGTGTGTTTAAATACTCAATGGAAGGTTTACTTTGGATAAAAACTTAAAAACCTTTGTAATCGCTTGTTTATCGTCCACTAAGTCCTCTGCAAGGCTGACCGGCAGCTGCAGAGAGGTACGAAGAGGTGCTAGAGTAATACACTCTAGCAGCACATGACGGACCAAAAGATTTTCGCTACACCGCGGGAAAAGAGGAGCAGGTAACGATGTGTAAAACTGCAGAGGCCAATACGCCAACCGAGCCAAAATCACCTCCTCACGACGAGAAACACGAGCGGAAGTTATTCGATGTATCGGAAGATGCTTCAATACTCTAAGGTTATTTCCGCGGAGAGCTAACCACTCCTCGCGGCAGCACCGCTCTCCGCACAAGTCTAAAGTCTTCCGACGTTACACGAGGTATTACAACACTGGGTTCTGTGGTCACCGCCTCAGCTGCCAAGTCCGCCAGTTCATTCTCCGGCAAGCCAACGTGACCAGGTAGCCAAGCAGACTCCACGTTAACGCCAGAAGCGTATAAAACATGGAAGACATGGATTCGCTGAACAATGGGATGGTAGTTGTACAGCTCACGAAGACTCTGAAGTGCACTTCATAGCCAAAGAGAGATTAGGGCACTGAATGGCAATCTTATTTTTTGAAGAAAATCCAATTATATTAACAAAAGTAGCAGTCATACCTTCATGGTTTTTTTGTGTTCACGCCACACCCTTGGCACACCAAAAGGCTTTTCCTGCCCTTTAAGCACTGAGTCAGTCTAGCATTACATCTTGTACAACTTACATGAGGCGCCCAGGTACGATCCTGGTCTCCAAGACCGTAATCGAAATAAAAGCTGTAGGCGGTATATTCAGAAGTTCAGAAATTTTCCGCCTTGGAGATCTCGGAAAGAACTAGTCGCGCACGTAGCAAAACATGTTCGGAGAGTTTTTACAACTACGCCTTTGCTTCTTCATAATCTCACACAGAACAACTCAATACTATCAACTGCACCCGAACAGAGTAAAGTACAAACTGAAAGCATTGTTTAGTTCACCAATCAACCTCTTATTTTTCCTTATGTCTACACATAACATAAACCTTATCTTATCACAAGTGAAGGTACTCTTGCTAAACTAAAGAAACCCTGTATGTATATATGGCTATTTATTACTTATAAATTCGCTAATTACTAAAATACCTGACGCGATGTCAGGTTCTTATTTTAATTCCTATTTTAATAAAGATTTTGAATCATTATTTAATTTGTATATTAAAATGTTAAATTTAATTGAAAATTTTTAGAAAATATTATTTAATTGGAGTTTTATTAATATGACTGTTTTGGCAGAAAAGGAGTGCAGTAGATTTAGAATGACGGAGGGAAAATAGAAGATTACATATTCCTGATCAGCGTATTTGATCATCACGGTTTCGTTGTACAAAAAACCTAGTTGAGAGTGTTATCATTTCATCTCAAGTATCAGTGTCCACCATCTGTGGTGCTGTATACAGTAGCAATGGGCGTTAAAGGAATAAGAAATCAATGCTAGATGAACATTTTTTATTTTACTCATTTCTTCAAATTCTGTTTTAGTGTAACTATAAACCGGAGAAGGAGATGCTTATGCAGAATTTCAGGTCTTGTATTCACGTGCTTAAGAGTCCCGTGAATGAGTCAATGAATCTTCAGTTTTATTATATAGATGAATAAAAACAGATGTTTCTGGATTTAGTAAATATTGTGCTTGGGGAGGTTAATTTACCTCCCCAAAATGTGGCCGAAATGCCTAAAAGTAACATTACAAGCTAGTTGTTCATGTTCTCACTAGTGAAGTACCTCAAGCCAATATTTCGTTGAATTTTGGCACAAAAATAAAATACAGCATAATACAACATAGAATAATGACGAAACTTAAGAACGTCTTGTTTTTTCACTTTTAATACACTTAAAACGTGTATTTTCATATAACATTGCCGTCTTTTTAATGTCGGTTTTCTTATTGCCATTCGATGGCGCAATAACTTTAACCTTCCATGTCGTTGATGAAAGCTCTCATACAAATGTCGTAGTTGTATCCAGTTTAACGACACACGAGAATAATTCTTCACTTATTCCTCTAGAAGGTCGAATTATGTTGTGTTGGTTTAGCCTTTCCTTATGTACCAATCATAGTGAAACTCTTTCATGGAGGCGGTATCCGAACCAGCCCTTCATTTTACCTAGTTATAACATCATTCAGCGGCTCGCTTTTGTGCCCCTGAATTGTTTTTCAGGCCACTCACATAGAGAACTAATGCCAAGCGGGATTGCTCAGGTGACAACGTATGTGACCCGCATTCGGGAGGTCGTGGGTTCGATTCCCGCGGCCGACCTTCCTGACCCATGGGTTTTTTTCGGGGTTTCCCCGGGACGCTAGGCGAATGCTGTGAAGGTTCATTATATCCCCGTAATTTCCTGTCCCTACATTTCACCTCCATTCTCATTTCACTTCCCTTTCATCTGCTTGGCTGTTTCAGGGTTGCAAGCGTCGGCGGAGGTCTCGGCGGTGCATGACAGGGGAAAAGGATGCTCTATGTAATACTTCGTCCTCAAATGTGGGCAGTCACCGAGTTCCGGCCCCCCCAGTGGGATGTGCAAGCCTGCAGGGGGAGGGGGGCCTTTTCTCTCCTGTCATCTCACTCCTTCCTCCCGGGGGCACCCCATCAGGGACTTGGGCACAAAAGATCTTCGTAGGTCTTCGTAGGCTAAATTCCTCTCCGCTCCTAGTCCTAGAGAACTAACACCGTCTAGGTGGAGTCAAAGGTTGGTTAGCCTAAGGTGGAAATCTAGTAATGGGCCACTTTGTATGCATATCAGTGTACGTTATCTTAGGTTTTCAAAAAATCTCTTACATGTCACTAATAAGACTTCTTTCGGTAAATTGGGATCTAGGAGTCTACTTGGGAAGGTCTAATCAATAATCATAGTTTGGGAACTGCTATGCAAATCTCCTTCCTTCGAAGAGAAGAAAGCGGCGGAAGTTAAGAAATTTCACTTTCCTGATGAAGTTTAACGAAAACTTTTCTGAACTCGTTTGCGCATTTATGGGAGATAATATCTCAGGAATTTCATTAAAACATCTCATCTTTAGCCATGTAACAGGTATGAGACATTTGAAAACACCTGCATATTTCTAGTTTCATTCTCCTCTGCGTAGAAGGAACTTTGCTGTTTTAGAATCCGGGATAGGTTGCGAAAGACGGCTTTTTAATTACGTCTACAGTTGCAAGTAAAACGAGTTCATAGAGATGACATTTAAAAAGGAAGAACCAAATAATTGCATGAAACTCATAAAAAACAAATAAATACTGTGAGAACTGGCCCAGTTTCACGAAACAACTAATATATTGGTTTATTAGTTACTAGTCGTAAATCCAGCAGTTATAATAATAACTGTTTCGTGAATATTTATTCCACAATGGTAGAATCGTAAAGTTTTGTCATTATTCACTTGTCAAAATTACTAGTGTATCGACTATATCGAACGTCGAGAAGGTAGTTTCAGGGATATTTATTATTCGTGGATTGTTTGTTGATGTGATTTTGTTTACGCAGCATGTATTTTATATCTTAGATACAAGTCAAGAAATAGCATTATTTCTACCAAATCGAAAAGAATTCTAATATTCAGAACAAAGTAACGGTGCTGCAGCTAATTAATGCGCATAAAGAAGTAACATTATGGCACTTCTCCGTCAAAGTTACGAAGAAAAAAATCTGATGTGTTACACTCACATGACTTTTCTACTCTTGGATAAACTATTTTTACAAACTCTTATTCTCCATATATTACATATTAATTGAGATAAACATTTGCAGAAACGACCTTTTGACATGCAAAGAGAATTACATTTTACACATAGCGACCAGTTCTAAAAATATTTGACTATCGCTTAAGGCCTACTCTGTTCACCTTGTTTTGTATTTGCAAGGGCAATATAAGCACAGACATATCTCTTAATAGCTGGTTGATATGTGCAGCACCATTCTCTTTGCCACAGATTAATATTCTTTGCATATCCAATACAAAAAAAATGAATAACGAATTCCCTTTTGAGAAAATAAGTATTCAAAAATTTAAGGGAATAACAAGCAATATCTCGAAAATGGTTCACTAAAAAAAATGTATATGACATAAATTGTGCATTTTAACGCGATCTACATTTTCGTCTATCTCGCATGGTTTACCAGTTATGCAAAAGTCGTTCGCAATAAAGAATACTTTTGGAGACATTCCCAGAAAATTCGAGATATACATTTCATTGCTCATGACATTATCTTAAACATATGATATTTTCATCAAAATCGTTAGAGCCATTTTTGAGAAAATTAAAATTTTCGAAAAATCTTCCATGTAAAGGGTAGTCTGGGGTGGGGGGATTTTCTTGAAAACCTTCGTGTCGCAACTCTGGAAGATACTGAACCTAAATACTAAGTTTGGTGTTTATCCGACTGTTTGTTTCTGAGTTATGCTGTTCACAGGCACACACACAGACACACACACGGACATGTTTCCAAAAATGATTTTTTTGGATTCAGGGGGTCTCAAAACATATATTTCCGTTGAAATCTCGGTATCGAATTTTTGGGTGGAATACAATACTTCCCCTACTTACGTAGTAGAGAAAGTAACAAAACCGAAAAGTTGAAAATAATAACGGAAAATGTGAAATGATGAGGTACTTCGGAGAAGATTACACATGTGTGAGGGACACACTTAGCTAAACATCAAGAAAGCTGCAATGGTAGGTGCTTTTATTTTATATTCTTATTTCAGATCATTATCTATTAAGAGCAAAAATGTTATTTGGTTACATGAAACCAACATATCAATCAACAATATGTCATTGCAAAAACTTGAGACAATCAAGTTCAATATTAAAAGGTTGGAATTTGATAGCAGTATTTACTTATACCAGAAAATACTAGATAGGAGGCTGGAAAAGATGGAAGGAGAAGGAATTTCAAATATAATGATCAAATAAAACAAGGAATACAAGAATCAACAAAGGAAGCTTTAAGAATATTGTAAGAGGGACAGAAGGGGAAAGGGTGCAGAGAAGATAAACTCAAAGAAGAAATTAAACGGAAGAAGTAGACTTACTTTGAAGATTGGTTGTTGCTTCACATATGGAAAGCCGATTTGAAGTAGTTGCAACCGCACGTATGGTAAAAAGTTTTCGGTAGCCTTCGCCCTAAATGTGCTTTCCGGTGGCCTTTGCCCCAAATGTTTAAAAAAATATTAACTTTGTAATTTGACTGTTTCTTTAAATACTATACATTTATGTTTGCCTCGGCTGCGTCAGTATTATTGTTAGAGAGATGGATTTCTTTGCAGGGAGTAGTGCGGCTAAGAATGTAGGCTTACACAGATTATAATTTTTACTTCACTACATTTATTAATCCTTGACACAATTTAAATAACACCTCACTGATATAGAGAGCTGTGAGATTCTTTTATTAATTACTTGCACTTTTTAACACGTAAACTATTTTCGTCTCACACGAATACGCATTAAATTTCTCGAGGACACATCTCGCGTCTGGTTAGGAACACTGTCTACAACCAACGTGTCCAGTTATGAGCGCTGTCTACAAGCAACTGACTTGATTTCTACCGCCTAAATTTATAAATTTCTGTATTTCAAGTCTCTGATTGGCTATTCCTAATCCAATAGAATATCTTCATTTAACTAAAGCTATTTCTGGTTGTTGATTGGCTATTTTATAAACTGTCACAAAACTTACATTATTGCTTCCAAGAATCACAAGTAGCATTAAACTTTCAAATTCATTATTGCTTCAAGGTTACCTCGTTGTTACCTCATTGTTAGCAACTTTTGACCTATTTGTCACAGCTCCTACATTATTAAATTACGTAATACATTCACATAACATTATTGAACATGTATACAATAATATAAACATATACAATGACTGTAATATACACTTTTTATATATTGTTACATACACATATTGCTTTAAGGCGGACTGTTATTGAATTTACATATTATATAATTAGACTGAAATTATTTAAGTATTAAAAATACTGCCTCAACTTGAAATGATTAAAAAAGGGATGAATTAATTTGTAAAGAAAAACGAGCTAATGTAAGATAACTGATTATAAAAACAAAGAGTGAAATTTCGGAAAGAGAATGTCAAAGGATGGACATTTACCTAGGAGGAGCCAGGACATCGGAAGCATACAGGTTTGTTAGAAACATTACCAGAGACATATAAAGAAAAATTGCAATTTTAAACAATAGATACATTCAAATGGATTCACTGTTATAAAATACTGTTAACAGAAAATAGGCTAGAATTTGTGCATTCAAAGCTAGAGATGTCTAATATAAAGCAATCAGGAGAGAGAGAGTCGTTCTCCGTGGTGTAGTGGTTACCACTAGATCCCGAGGTCGCGGGTTCAAACCCGGCGGAGGGCGATGAGTTTTTTTCTGGCGTAAAAATCCTTAGCATATCTTCCTTCGGAAGGGAAGTAAAGCCAGTGGTCCCGTGTCGTAGATTTACGGCACGTAAAAGAGCCTCAAGCCTGATAAAGAGGCCTCTGAGCAAAATTACTGGTCTTTCACGCCCAATATACAATGAGACGCTAAGGACCAGCAGTTAAATAGCGTCCGTAAATAAAACTCAATTTAATTTAATTTCAGGAGAGAGAATTGAATTCTACTTAAAAGAAGTTTTTGGAGCAATCAAAAGTATGAAAAATGGCAAGGCCTGTGATCCAGTCCATATATTCGGCTAAATTGTGTCATTATTCCATTCTTTAGCAGCTCAGTAATTAATAATAGGATCAGACAAAAAGTAAGCATGTATAATTATGAAGATGAAGAAGAAGAATGTGGGTTCCGATCAGGCCGTTCATGTTTAGAAAATGTCTTACTCAGTTGTTGGAAAAGAAAAGTGTTACCAATGGAAGATTATCTGTTGTTTGTAAACCTAAAAAGGCATTGTACATCTGACGAAATTTAATCTTTTTTTAAACGGCATATGTTATACTAAGTAAAGCAATTTATACAAGTTTATACCACAAACAAGTGATTTTTGCATAGAAGTTGCTATGTTCTTGAAGGGCGTAGGTTTATATTTTCACGAGGGCTTCAGTTCTTTGCTCTTTTAACGAGAATTTTTCCAGATGGGTACGACGGCAATGATGGTAGTACAGATGTCTTTTGAACTCATGGTCAGACCGTTTATTGCTGAATACACCTTTATCTAACCCTTTGTATCATGGGAGTAGACACAGTGAAAAATTATACTGATTGAAAGTTGAATTCTTTCGTTTCTGTGTTTTATTTTTGTATCTTCAGAGATAAATGCTTTTTGTAGTGAAATTTCCACCAGTTTTTTAAGTCCTGGGTATGTCAGTTGCCATTTCCCCCCACAAATTTTCCTTGTAAAGAACTCTGTATAACATGACGAGTAACTTTATGGACTGGATAGATTCTATATCTTTTGAGATATTTGCTGATGATTTGTAAACCTGGTCATATGGTAAAACACTGTGACCCTTCACAGGGAAGTTTGTCGAAGTTTCTTAAATCGACTTTATATGCATAATGAAGGATCTCCCCCATATTTTCTTTTGCGTGGCTTGTCCTGATAATTTACCACTACACGCGCTATCAATATCACTAATTTTTTCATTTGATGTAAACCGAACAGCGATAAAGCACACTGTAGAAATGGGCGGCAAATGAAACAGAGGTTCACAGTGATTCAACCGATTTTTTTCAAGGAGGCGAAAGTCAGTAATATACGCACATTCAAAATAAAACTGAAATATTTCACCTGAATTTTTCGCTCACCTGAGGCATTACAAACGGACATTTAAAACCAATTGCTTGGCCCATGTAAAGAGTTTCTGAAATGAGAAAAAACAGAAAATTGGCGAAGTAGTGAGCAGTGAGTCCCTTTAAAAAACTCCATTCAATTCGAGAATATTCTAGAACAGACAGGTATCAATGTAACATGGATAAATGTAATAATAGTAGATTATGATACAAGGGGGAAAAATAGGGTTTTATTTTGCGATTAGTAACGTGTGCCATTTTGGGCACAATTCCCCTTAAGACAGTCACCACAACCTGCTATAAGTGATGCATTTCTGACGACACGGCAAATAAGAATTTTCCAGAATTGTGGATGGCTTGCTGCACTGTGATCCAGCGCTAAGACCACGTCACCAGAACAGGGAAGGTTTCGTAGTTTCACCACCGTTCGCCGAGAAATGGGCAGGTAAAAGCGACGCCGCGGCTCCCTCGGCAATCGCCGAGGAGGATGGGCGTCGCCCGCCGACACCGGACCCAGCCAGCACCAACTCGCCGGCTGCTCCCCCGACACCAGCCGGGAGCGCGGCACTTCCAGTGGCGCTAGCAGGGACTAGTAGCAACGCTTCGCGCGCTGCTTCGCTCACCGCTTTACCCCGACAGCAGGAGCAGCTGCTGTCACTTCCGTCGGGCAAGGCGGGGAGCGCAGCTTCTACACCGCCACTACACCGCGAGTTATGCCTCGGCCGCCGCTTCGCCCAATCTGCAACCAGGAACGACGCCACTCCAGCCGGGCAACTTCAGTCTTCCTCAGGAAACTGAACTTCTATCGCAGCCTCAGGCGACGCTGCCTGCGCCGAATACGTCTCAGGGGAGGCACAGCACCGTAATACACGGTGTGCCTCAACACCTCGGTTCTTCCTCGCCGCTGCACAGCAACAGTGGCCCTCTGCAATTAGAGCCACCAGAATCTACTCCAGACGAGGACCAGTACTGCTCATCAGACTGGAATTCGCCCACTGGCGACTACCAAGCTGCATTGAGGGCGGGCCTGCCCTTGTTAGGGCAGCGTCTACGTATTGAGGATAGCAAGATAGAATTTCAGGTATCCTGTCACCGCTGCTGCAGATATGGCCACACTGATTCGACCTGCGCAGCCGAGCCGAGGTGTCATTACTGTGGCGTCTGCAACCTCACGGCCAACTAACTGCACGCAGCACGATTTGAGGAACGGCCGGTGGTACTGCGCCACCTGTAACGGCTGCGGCCGCTATACAGGACAGGCGCAATTTCCTCGCTATCCCAGACAATGCTGTCAGGCACCGCGACACCATCAACTTCCGCTGCGACAGGAACACTACAGCAACCGTCACCGCCTAGGGAGACCGCAGAGCCACACCGCCGGGACAGCCTGCAACCACACCATCGACGAGGGTCTCCGGGAAGCCACCCAGGATCTTCATACGGAGGTCGTGAACATAGACGGCCTCCTGAGAACCGTCGAAGAAGATATACAGCAATCACCAGTGACTCACAGATACACGCGTCGAAGCTCGACAGCCAAATTGATGCCACCATGCAAGACCTTCACCAAATCAACACAGACTTCACCGCTAGATTTGAAAAGCTCCACACTCTCATCGAATCACTCAGGAACAGACCGACCAGAACAACACAGAAACACTCCAGTCTGTACAGAGCAAACTCATCAGAAAAGAAAACAACCAGGCGCTAACATAGCGGACCACAGCAGACGACACAACTTCAAGATCAGCCTTACACTCCGTACTCAGCAGCGAACTCGCATAAATTACAGGGTATGTCTCACCATACCTCCAGCAATTCCAAGCACGGACTCGTGCCAGACTACACAGCCAACAACCGTAATCTCGGTGGTCTCTTCAGAGGTCACTACCAAGCACTCTCGTGCACAGCACCACATTTTACGAAATAAAAACCTTCCGTATAATTCCCGGGGTGGCAGCCAGAGCCTTGGCGTCATGCCTGTCACCCGGGCACCTTTACCTTACCCACTGCCAGCACAATAAGTTAGCAGTTATTGTACGCAATAACGGGAGTGCAAAAGTTTTCCTTATTTCTCCTATCAACTCCTCTCCTTAAGTTCACCTTCCCAATTCCCGAAACTCACCCCCCAAAAAAAAGCACCTCCCCTCCCCGGCACCGAGAAGTAGCTCGTCCAGCCCGATGAGATAGAAGTCATCTACGAGAATCCAGTTGACGGGCGGGTTTACAGCAGGGCTTTCAAGCAGCGAATATGAGGCGTACGCCCAAATTTTCGGTCTAATCTAAATTTCTCTAACTACCTTTTCGTAATTATTCTCTAAATGTATACCTCAGGGTGTACCCACGTACGTTTCCTTAAATTTGAGCAGTCTAAATTTTGTTTGCGGGAGGTCGCGAGAAATATCTGTACTTCGTACATTTGTTATTTGATATTTTATACGTGTTTGAGCAGGTTTACAAATTAAGAAGTGTCAGAATAAGATGAAATGGAACGAGTGTAACTTTTGTGTGCAAATGTAAAAAGGGGTTTTACCTAAAGCATAATATACTTTCATATAAAAGCTTAAAGCCTGTTAATAGTTATTAAAATGATACTCATGTACTCGAGTACGAATCTTGTAAATGTTGGTTAGTTAACAAAGATATTTGCACTGTGATATACAAACAGTAAATTTCATTCCAGGTGTATTCTGCACAATCGTTTCGAAGCCACGTGTTTTCCTTTTTGTATCACCTTGTTCCACTTCCTTTGTTTTAAGCCTGTAAGTTTTCCTCGTCGGTAAATAGTCCACACTTGGTATTTGGTGTTGTAAATTTCACGGCTAAGGTCAAAGAAGTCATGCCACCAAACTACCAGGTACATAAATTTGTTGAGACAAAAGAAAAAGTAAAGTTAACAAACATTTGCAAACGTAGGCCGAGTTTCGCAATCCTACTTTTTTGTTTCCATTCCTTTAAAGATTGTTTTAAATATATGCTAAACATAAACGGGAATGTACAACATCCTTGTCTCAATCACTTGATATTGTAAAAGCTTCAGAAATGCTATTCTGAAGACTTTCCTGATTTTTAAAACAGCAAGACCTAAAAGTAGAACTTCTAACACAGTACACACGAACTAAACGCTTCAGATGATTGCACTAATGCGATGATCTGCATTGTGACCAACTATGGTTTTGAGGCAGTATTTTTAACACTTAAATAATTTCAGTCAAATTATATAACATAAAATATAATAACAGCCCGCCTTAAAGCAATATGTGTATAAATAAAATATAAAATGCATATAACAGTCATTGTATTAATGTTTATATTATTATTGTATAATGTAATAATGTTATGTGAATGTATTACGTAATTTAATAATGTAGGAGCTGTGAGAATAATAGTTAAAAGTTGCTAACAATGAGGTAACCTTGAGGCAATAATGAGTAAGAAAGTGTAATAATGCTACTAGTCATTCTTGGAGCAACAATATGTAACAATGCAACAATCAACAACCAGAAAAAAGCTTAAGTTAAATAAAAGTATTCTATTGGATTAGGAATAGCCAATCAGAGACATGAAATACAGAAATTTACAAATTTAGGCAGTAGAAATCAAGTCAATTGGTTGTAGACAGCGCTCATAACTGGACACGTTACTTGTAGACAGTGTTCCTAACCGGACGCGAGATGTGTCCTCGAGAAATTTAACACGTATTCGTGTGAGACGAAAATAGTTTACGTGTTTAAAAAGTGCAAGTAATTAATAAAAAAATCTCACATCTTTCTCTATATCAGTGAAATGTTATTTAAATCGTGTCAAGCATTAATAAAAGGAGTGAAGTAAAATTATAATCTATGTAAGCCTACATTCTTCAGTCGCATCACGCCTTGTTAAGACATTCATGTCTCTAAAAATATATATATAAATACTGACGCAGCCGAGGCAAACATAAATATATAAAATTTAGAGAAACAGTCAAAATTACAAAGTTAATATTTTTTAAACATTTGGGGCAAAGGCCACCGGAAAGTACATTTTTGGGGCGAAGGCTACCGCAAACTTTTTACTATACGTGCAGTTGCATCTACTTCAAGTTCGGCTCCCCAACAGTTGAACTACAATACAACTCCTACTTCAAATTGGCTTTCCACACGTGAAGCTAAACCCTCCATCAAGCAACAAATATAAAAACTTCTTCAAATTGGCGCCCAAAGCGTGCTGCTAAAAAAATCATTCTTCAGTTTCCAGTCCAATCACATAGAAATTACCCTTTGTATTTGCTCATGTTAAATAACTCGACTTGGTTGGTTCTGTTAGTTTCAGGAATCAATATAATATTATTGATATTTTTCAAATTCGAGCGCTGTCTAAAAATTAGTATACGCCACACATGTTAAAAGTGGATTTATGTTTATATTAACAGAGATCACGTTTAGAGCGCGTTGTTGAAACAGGAGAAATGACGTTAAAAAGCGATATGTCAGATGTTTTGATTCGCTAGCAGTCATTTTCAGTGAAATTATTTTCCCCATATCTTGCCTTACACCAGACAATGAAGCGATTAAATGCTATACCACATTGCTCTCTGGATTTTTACTTTCTCTACTACGTATAGTAAGTAGGGGAAGTATTGTATTCCACCCAAAAATTCGATACCGAGATTTCACCGGAAATATATGTTCTGAGACCCCCTGAATCCAAAAACAGCATTTTTGGAAACATATCGGTGCGTGTGTCTGTGTGTGTGTCTGTGAACAGCATAACTCAGAAACGAACAGTCGGATAAACACCAAACTTGGTATTTAGGTTCAGTATCTTCCAGAAATGCGACACGAAGGTTTTCAAGAAAATCCCCCCACCACAGATTACCCTTTGCATGGAACATTTTTCGAAAATTTTAATTTTCTCAAATGGCTCTAACGATTTTGATTAAAATATCATATATTTGAGACATTTTCATGACAAATGAAATGTATATCTCGAATTTTCTGGGAATGTCTCCAAAAGTATTCTTCATTGTGAACAAGTTTTGCCTAACTGGTAAACCATAAGAGATAGACAAAGTTTTACTAGACAAAAAATGTAGATCGCGTTAAAATACACAATTTTTGTCATATACATTTTTTTGTTAAGTGAACCATTTTCGAAATATTGCTTGTTATTCCCTTAAATTTTCCAATGCTTTTCTCAAATGGGAATTTGTTATTCATTTTTTTATGTACTGGACATGCAAAGAGAATGAAATTCTCCACATGGCAACCAGATCCTAAAATATTTGACTATCGCTTAAAGCCTACGAATTCCCCTTGCGTCTACAAGAAAATTAGCAATAAGATTAACATCTCGATTAAATGAAGAATACGGAGAATAAGCGTTTGTAAAAATAGTTTGTACAAGAGTAGGGAAAGTCATGTGAGTGTAACACATTAGATTTTTTTGGTTAAGTATTTGCAGTGTTATTCTTTCTGGTACTTCTGTAATTTCACTCCCAATTCAGTTTCTTTGAATTCATAATTTCCGTCATTTATTCTTTATGTAGGTTACATAAAAGAGTATCATTTTAGATGAAAGAAAGCTGCCAATGTAACGTATAGGTTAATTCTACAGTAATTACGATAAATTGAAGTGTGACGATTTGTACTGTGAACAGACGATGCGAGCACCATAATGAAATCAAGTGAAACGACATAATGAGAAGCAAAACCTTATCAAACCAAGTCGTTATTAAACATGAGTAAATACAAAGGGTAACTGCTATGTGATTGGACTGGAAACCAAAGTTGGTGACAATTCAGATTATCACACTAGCGCGATTATCTAAAGCGTTTAGCTCTTGTGCACTGTGTTTGAAGTTCTACTTTTAAGCCTTGCTGTGTTAAAAATCATTTTACAAACAGGAAAGGTTTCAGAATAGCATTTCAAAAGCTTTTTCAATATGAAGTCATTGATACAAGGATGTTGTACGTATGTTTACGACAATCTTTAAAGAAATGGAAACAAAACAAGTGGAGGAATGGGTCTGTTAGTGAAGGATAACAATATATTTACCTTATTCTTTGCAGACGATCAAATAGTTGTTCAGAAATAAAGGTGATTTAGAGCATATGACAAGTAATTTGGGAGAAGAATGTAAGAAGCGTGGACTGGAAATAAATATGACTACACAAAATATATATAGCCACATCACACATTTTGTTGTAGATACAAGGGGAACAGCGATAGTCGAATTATTAAAAATTGTACGCTATATGCTGGCCTTAAAATTCATCACTCTTTCCATGCAATCACTTGAAACAACTGAAAATCGACGGCGCTTTATAAGAATGGGAAACTATTGAACAATTCGAACAATTAATAACAACAATATAATAATACTAATTCTAATAATAATAATGACAACAACACACCCGAATGACAATCTGTAAAATAACACAGCACCTTTAAACTAAAGTGTCACACAACACACCTCGAACAAGACCGGAGAGTAGACACAATTGTAAGTAGTGCACAGAAACCAGGCTCACTGATCGTGCTGATAAGAACAAGCAAAGCGAAAACAAAAATCTGATGTGTTACACTCACATGACTTTCTCTACTCTTGTACAAACTATTTTTACAAACGCTTATTCTCCATATGCTTCATGTTAATCGAGATGTTAATCTTATTGCTAATTTTCTTGTAGATGCAAGGGGAATTGGTAGGCTTTAAGCGATAGTCAAATGTTTTAAGAGCTGGTTGCTATGTGGAGCATTCCATTCTCTTTGTATGTACAGGACAAAAAAATGAATAACGAATTCCCATTTAAGAAAAAGTATAAATATTGGAAAATTTAAGAGAATAACAAGCAATACCTTGAAAATGGTTCACTCGACAAAAGAAATGTATATGGCATAAATTGTGTATTCTAACGCGATCTACATTTTTTGTGTAGTAAAATTTTGTCTATCTCTTATGGTTTTCCAGTTATGCAAAAGTCGTTCACAATGAAGAATACTTTTGGAGACATTCCCAGAAAATTCAAGATATACATTTTATTTGGCATGAAAGTATCTTAAATATGTTTTTTTATTTAAATTTTTCATACTACAACTAAGTGTAAGAACTTATCTAGTAGCTTCACTATCATAATTGTGTCACTGTTTGCCAGTAATGTATTCCAATGAATATATTCTGCTAATAATTGCATTTTTCACGCAATAACACACATCACTGCACAAAGTCTTCAGGTTTTGTCCTTTTTAATCTTCAGTACTGCATTGGTATCCAATAACTGAAGCGCAAGAGGGTTTGAATGGTAGTGAAGTCGTTTTTCATGCTTCACTGCCATGGTTCTTATTTCTTCACTAACAGTGTCCATTTTAAGTCTCTATGGATGTTGTCATTCCTGATGTACCATTGTGCATTAAAAATACCACGTAGCACTTTATTTTGGAAAAGTTGTATAATTTTAATATTTGATTTCTTGGTGCAGCCCCAGATCTGCAACCCATACATCCATACAGGTTTTAATATCTGCTTATACAAGAGCAATTTATTTTGTATAGTAAGTTCAGAATATCTTCCTAAGAGCCAATACATTTTTCTATACTTTGTCTCAAGTTCTTCTTTTTTCTTTTTAACATGTGCCTTCCATTTCCACTTAGCATCCAGTGTCATGCCCAAATACTTGGCCTGGTTTGCTGGGATTATTTGTTTGTTCATAAATACAGGTAGATTTTTTATCTTTCTATTTGTAAAATTAACATGGGTAGATTTTGTTTCATTAAGTTTAATACGCCACTTTTTTTGTCCAAGCGTTAACTTCATTTACTGCAAATTGAAGCTTATTAATTGCTGCTTCTTCTGTTTCTCCAACAGCTAGTATTACAGTATCATCAGCAAAGATGGCCATTGTCGTTTCCGGATTTTATGGAATATCACTTGTATACAGCAGATACAGTATCGGTCCAAGCACACTTCCTTGCGGGACTCCCGCACTTAATTCCTTGAAGCCTGAATATTCACTTCCATATTTAATGCGGAACAACCTATCTGAAAGATACGATTGCAATATTTCACAGTATTGCTTTGGTAGATGACGTTTCAGCTTGTGGTTGAGCCCAGCATGCCATATCTTATCAAAAGCTTGGGTCACATCAAGAAATATACTAGAACATATTTTGTTTTCTTCCAGTGACTGTTCTATTATTCGGGTTATTCTATGCACCTGATCAATGGTTGAATGTTTGCTTCTAAATCCAAACTGATGATTTGGAATTAAACGTTTATCTTGCAATAAGGTTTTAAACGGCTAAGCAGCAATCTTTCAAATACTTTAGATAATTGTGGTAACAGAGATATAGGTCTATATGATTTTTTATCATTAGGATCTTTCCCTGGCTTTAGAATCATAATGACTTCTGCCACTTTCCACTGTCTAGGGACGTATCTCAGTCGGATAACAGTATTTATGATATGTAGTATTTTCACTAATGCTTTATTAGGTAACTCTTTGAGCACCTGTCCTGTAATTAGGTCATACCCTGGGGCTTTTTTTGTATTCACATTATTTGTTTCCTGTTTGAGCTCTTTAGAGTTACTACTTTAATTTCTGAAATATCATCCGGGTGACTTGCTACTATATTTTCATCAGCTGTTTGTCTAGAGAATGGTTTAAAGATCTCCTACAGATACTCAGCAAATACATCTGCTTCTTCTTTGTCACCTCTTGCCCAATCATTATTATTTTTCCTAATGGGCGGTGCTTGCGTTGTTGGCCTTTTAAGACCCTTAGTTGCTTTCCAAAGTGAATAGTCAGTATCTTTATCTGCTGTCAGCTCATGGAGATAATTGCTTATAGTTTCATTTTTTATTTCTTTTATCATTGTTTTGAGTTTATTGCTTAGTCGATTTACTATTGTTTTATCTGAAGGAGATCTACTGCTTTGCCATTTTTTACGAACTTTTCTTTTTTCATTAACTAAGTCTCGTACCTCAAGAGGATAGTTAATTTTGGTTTTGCCATATATATTAGACTTAACTGGTGTATTCGTCCAGGCTGAGTGCTGGATGTTAACAATTAACATATCAATTTGTTGTTCTATCTGTTCTGGGGTTTTAAGTGGCATTTGCGGTTTAATAAGACTTTCGAGTTTATCTTTAAATCCTGTCCAGTTTGTTTTTTGACTACTTAATTTAACTGGTGCTTCCTTTTGTATCACCTTTTCATTAATAGTCAAAATTATAGGTGTGTGATCAGATGAAAGATCATCACAATGATCTACCGGTATAAAATGCTTGGATAGACCCTTAAGAACAAAGAAGTCAATAATATCTGGCACCTTTTTTCGATCAGAAGGCCAGTATGTAGGTAATTCTGTAGAGTAAAATTCACAATTCAGTTTCATTCCTGCTTCATAGAGTAGTCTACCTTTAGGGGTTATCAACCTATTTTAAATATATGATATTTTAATCAAAATCGTTAGAGCCATTTTTGAGAAAATTAAAATTTTCGAAAAATGTTGCATGTAAAGGGTAATCTGGGGTGGGGGGATTTTCCTGAAAACATTCGTCTCGCATCTCTGGAAGATACTGAACCTAAATACCAAGTTTGGTGTTTATCCGACTGCTCGTTTCTGAGTTATGCTGTTCACAGACACACAGACAGACAGACACACACGGACACGTTTCCAAAAATACTTTTTTGGATTCAGTGCACCTCAAAACATGTGTTTCCGGTGAAATCTCGGTATCGAATTTTTGGGTGGAATACAATACTTCCCCTACTTACTATACGTAGTAGAGAAAGTAAAAAGGTAGCGCTGATAAGTAATAGGCTCTTTCAGAAACGCCCCTGCTGTCACTCAGCCGTTAATACAAGTAAAACTGAAACATCCGATGTGCTACATTCACACGACGTTCTCTACTCACTCCTCCCAAAACTATTCCTGGAAATGCTTATTATTCTATAACTTGTTAATCCAGATAAACGTTCAATTCACATTTATACATTCGGTTTAGGGCATAGCAGGAAAAGTGATAGTCAGATTTTAAAGAGCAAGTCACTGTGTGATGGCTTTGAAATTCCATGCTCTCAACCTGACTACTAAAAACAAATAGCGACCCCCAGTTGAGAAAAACATTTGAAAATTCAAACCAATAAAAATGAATATCTCGGAGATGGTTAACGTGCAAAGTATGTTTTTATTCGACTAAGTTGTGTGCTTTAACAAATTATACATTTTTTTGTGTATTAAGATTTTGTCTATATCTTACGGTTATACAAGCGTCATTCAGAATGAAAAGGCCTTCAGAGACTATTCCCAGAAAATTAAAGGTATACCCTTCATTTTCATGAAAAAATCTTAAACGTATGATATTTTAATCAAAATCGTTTGAGTCTTTTGAGAAAATAAAAAATTAAGAACATTTGTTCATATAAAACTTAGTATGGACTGGTGGGGTATTTTTTTTTAAAATCTTCGTGTCACATCCTTGGAAGATGCTGAACTAATACAAAGTTTGATACTTAACCCATTTTTGTTTTTCAGTTTGCTATTCATACTCACGCGGACACACACACACACACACACACACACACACACACACACACACACACACATATATATACATGCATGGATCTTTCTCTAAAAGTACATTTTTTAGATTAAGGGAATCTCAAAACGTGTATTTTGTGAAATATCGGTATCGAATTTTTTAGTGGAATACAATATCTACTATAGGTACGTAGTAGATTAAGTAATACGAGGCTTTTACAATCATGTTCAAGATTTAAAACCGTATTTCATGAGGGTTGTTACTCTAAAAGGAAAACTGATCAAAGACCGCAAATGAAAATTATATTCGTGTGAATGCATCAGTGTGTTCATTCCGGTGTGTTGGATGACATCACTGCTGGCGTCTCTAGAAGCAGCAATGGTCCTTGAAGCACTGACGTTACCTTACTGGCCTCACTGTTGGACCAAAATGCAACAATCTTCCTGTATAGTTCTTGTACTTTTAAGTACATCCGTAGTGCAAGGAATAAGGTTTTCTTATGAACGTGCTTCCTCAGACGTGTTTCCTATACAAGTTACACCCTAAGAGCCTTTTTAGGCAGGAAAGGAGCGCGGAAATCCTGTGTGGTGTTTAACCAAATAGGGCTTGTATTTCCCAATCGCGAGCATATTAAAGACTCTTAGTTATTGAGGTCATGAACTAAAATCTGAAATAAAGCTCCCTAATTAACTGCCAGAATTTCACCGTGCCGTTGAATGTTTTACTTCTTAAAGGATTTGAAGATCTCTCTGGACTTCTATATGCACCCAGCACTGGACAAACATTTCGCTGCGATCGGCAATTATTTGGAAACCATGCGTGGTAACATTGCAGAAGAACAGGAGTTCGATCATCAATATCAGTGTAGGGATTTCTTACGATCAAACTTCCGGGGAGTATGATAGGATTAGAATTAGTTGACGGAGGAGACAGCTAGCACCTCGACCCTCAAGAGATCGTTTGTGTATACTCCCCGGGAGGAACGGATGAGATGAAGGAACCGCAGCGGACGTATGGGCTGCAGGATCAGCCGACGCAGGCAACAGAGACGCGCAGAGTTCCCTAATAGTTACAAGCTTGATCATCCGGCCGGAGAGCCCGCGGCGGTGACCCTCCCAAGCCACTGGAGGGTTTTTGAGTTTTATTTATGGACGCTCTTTAACTACTATGGTCCTTAGCGTCCCATTCTATATTGGGCGTGAAAGACTGGTCATTTTGCTCAGAGGCATCTTTATCAGGCTTGAAGTTCTTTTACGTGCCGTAAATCTACGACACGGGACCACCGGCTTTACTTCCCTTCCGAAGGAAGCCATGCCAAGGATTTTTACGCCCGAAAAAGCGATCGCCTTCCTTCGGATTTGAACCCGCGACCTTGGGAACTAAAAGCTAGCACGGTGCCACTAGTCCAAGGAGGACAACCCACCGGAGGGTGACTCACGGGCTGCCCTCCAGCAGACCCAGCAGTGGAGGCTCGAACGGCTGACATCTGACGGGGCCGAGGATTTCCAAAGTGTAAGTCCCTGCACCATCGTCTGCCGCCGACCGACACACAGCCCCGGCGTCAACCTGTAACGTGAAAGAGGGAGTTGCAATGAGAGGAAATGAAGTAGGCAGGAGATTCGTGGTAGACAACATCACTCCAGCATTTGCCTTGCCGATCAGTGAAAACCACAGAAGAACCCAAGGTCAGAGCGGGCGGTCACCAGGAATCGAACGCAGAACATTCCGAATGACAGTTGCACACGTCACCGCGGCGTCATGTCGCTCGGTGGGAAGAGTGGTAAGAGTTCCCTTCTGTTTTATGAGGTGCATGCGCAGCAACTGAGGAGATACTTGGACAAGTAGTGGCTTCCAGGCTTGAAGGACTACAGATAAGTGGCAGATATTCCATGCCATTACAATTATCTGTGCATGATGTTCTTGATTGATGAAGGTAAACGATGTAGCGACGGTGCGATCAGGATTGGCCTGCTCTAAGTTGTAGCATCATCATTACCTTGCCCCTTCTACACAGAGAAGCACCTTATGTATTCATATAAGCACTTTATGAAATTCACTAAAATTTCTTAGCTACCCAATAGCGACAAACTGCTTACGCATTTTCTCTAAACTCTAACAGGCTATACAGGGTGAACCGTTTAAGTTGAGACAGTACAATATCTCTAAAACTAAGCGTTGTAGAGAGAAATGTCTTAAATAAAAGCTGCTTGATATGGGAGAAAGCAAATGTCATTAGTCGTGTTTTATTTGGAGGACGTTGTGATGTCATTTTAGGGTCAATTGAATTTGACCCTAATTGTAGGTTCCCATTAAAAAATCTGATGTGTTTCACTCACATGACTTTCTCACCACTTGTACAAACTATTTTTACAAAAGCTTATTCTCCATATGCTTCATGTTAATCGAGATATCGAGATGTTAATCTTATTGCTAATTTTCTTGTAGATGCAAGGGGAATTGGTAGGCTTTAAGCGATAGTCAAATATTTTAAAAGCTGGTTGGTATGTCGAGTATTTCATTCTCTTTGCATTACCAGGACAAAAAAAAAAGATGAAGAAGAAGAAGAAAGAATTCTCATTTGAGAAAACGTATAAGCATTGGAAAATTTAAGGGAACAACAAGTAATATCTCGAAAACGGTTAACTCGACAAAAAAATATATGTGACATAAATTGTGTATTTTAACGCGATCTACATTTTTTGTGTAGTAAAAATTTTGTCTATCTCTTATGGTTTACCAGTATTGCAAAAGTCGTTCACAATGAAGAATACTTTTGAAGACATTCCCAGAAAATTCAAGATATACATTTTATTTGTCATGAAAGTATCTTAAATATATGATATTTTAATCAAAATCGTTAGAGCCACATTTTGAGGAACTTAAAATTTTCGAAAAATGTTCCATGTAAAGGGTAATCTGAAGTGGGGGGTTTTCCTTGGAAATCTTCGTGTCGCATCTCTGGAAGATACTGAACCTAAATACCAAGTTTGGTGTTTATCCGACTGTTCTTTTCTGAGTTATGCTGTTCACAGACACACGGACATGTTTCCAAAAACACTTTTTACTTTCTCTTCTAAGTATAGTAACTAGGGGAAGTATTGCATTCTACCCAAAAATTCAATACAGAGATTTCACCGAAAATACATGTTTTGAGACCCTCTGAATCCAAAAAAAACATTTTTGGAAACATGTCCGTGTGTGTGTGTGTCTCTGTGTGTGTGTCTGTCTGTGTGTCTGTGTGTGTGTCTGTGAACAGCATAACTCAGAAACGAACCAAACTTGGTATTTAGGTTCAGTATCTTTCAGAGATGCGACACGAAGGTTTTCAAGAAAATCCCCCCCACTCCAGATTACTCTTTACATGGAAAATGTTTCGAAAATTTTAATTTTCTCAAAATGGCTCTAACGATTTTGATTAAAATATCATATATTTAAGATAATTTCATGACAAATAAAATGTATATCTTAAATTTTCAGGGAATGTCTCCAAAAGTATTCTTCATTGTGAACTATTTTTGCATAACTGGTAAACCATAAGAGATAGAGAAACGTTTACTACACAAAAATGTAGATAGCGTTAAAATGCAAATTATGTCATATATATTTGTTTTTGTTGAGTGAACCATTTTCGAGATATTGCTTGTTATTCTCTTAAATTTTCCAATACTTATACTTTTCCTCAAATGTGGTATTCATTTTTTTTATGTCCTGGACATACAAAGAGAATGGAATACTCCACATAGCTACCAGTAGCTAAAAGATTTGACTATGCTTAAAACCTACCATATTCCCCTTGCATCTAAAAGAAAATTAGCAATAAGATTAACATCTCGATTAACATGAAGCATATGGAGAATAAGCTTTTGTAAAAATAGTTTCTTCAAGATTAGAGAAAGTCTTGTGAGTGTAACACATCAGGGTTTTTTTTTTGGATTCAGTGCATCTCAAAGCATGTATTTCCGGTGAAATCTCGGTATCGAATTTTTGGGTGGAATGCAATACCGCTACTTACTATACGTAGTACAGAAAGTAAATAAAAATCTGATGTGTTACACTCACATGACTTTCCCTACTCTTGTACAAACTATTTTTACAAACGGTTATTCCCCATATACTTCATGTTAATCGAGATATTGGGATGTTAATCTTATTGCTAATTTTCTTGTAGATGCTAGGGGAATTGCTAGGCTTTAAGCTATAGTCAAATATTTTAAGAGCTGGTCGCTATATGGAGTATTCCATTCTCTTTGCATTACCAGAACAAAAAAATCTGACGTGTTACACTCACATGACTTTCTCTACTCTTGTACAATCTATTTTTACACACGCTTATTCTCCAAATACTTCATGTTAATCGAGATAAACATTTGCAGACTACATCTTATTGCTAAGTTTCTTGTAGATGTAAGGGGAATATATATTTACAAGGGCAATATAGAAATACAATAGCCTTTAAGCACATACATATCTCTTAATAGCTGCTTGCTAGGTGCAGGACCATTCTCTTTGCCACAGATTAATACTCTTTGCATATACAAGATAAAAAATGAATAACGAATTCCCATTTAAGAAAATAAGTATTGAAAAATTTGAGGGAATAACAAGCAATATCTCGAAAATGGTTCACTCAACAAAAAAATGTATGTGACATAAATTATATATTTTAACGCGATCTAAATTTTTTTGCTATCTCTTATGGTTTACCAGTTATGTAAAAGTCGTTCACAATGAAGAATACTTTTTGAGACATTCCCAGAAAATACAAGATATTCATTTTATTTGTCATAAAAATATCTTAAACATATGATATTTTAATCAAAATCGTTAGAGCCATTTTGAGAAAATTAAAATTTTCGAAAAAGTTCCATGTAAAGGGTAATCTGGGGTGGGGAGATTTTCTTGAAAACCTTCGTGTCGCATCTCTGAAAGAAACCGAACCTAAATACCAAGTTTGGTGTTTATCCGACTGTTCGTTTCTGAGTTATGCTGTTCACAGACACACACACACACACACACACACACACACACATGGACATGTTTCCAAAAATTCTTTTTTTGGTTTCAGGGGTCTCAAAACATATATTTCCGGTGAAATCTCGGTATCGAATTTTTGGGTGGAATACAATACTTCCCCTACTTACTATACGTAGTAGAGAAAGAAATAAATTTACCCTATCATATCGTCCTCCAAACAAAACAGGACTAATGACATTTACTTTCTTCCATAATATCAATCAACTTTTATTAAAGACATTTCTTTCTACAACATTTAGTTTTGAGGATATTGTACAGTCTCAGCTTAAATGGCCCACCCTATATAATGTACTTGAGTGACTTTGGAAGGTATCTAGGAGAAAATACGATTAAAATTAATCCACCAGCGGGGCGAATGCGTCCGCTTTATTTTTGCTTGAACGGTTATTTTAACGTTACTAAATTAGCGAGCCTTTGTCTATTAGGGTACTGAAACAGTTTCTGTTTTATATATGGAATTCTCGCAATTCTTTTTACTTTCCCTACTACGTATAGTAAGTAGGGGAAGTATTGCATTCCACCCAAAAATTCGATACCGAGATTTCCCCGGAAATACATGTTTTGAGACCTCCTGAATCCAAAAAAAGCATTTTTGGAAACATGTCCGTGTGTGTGTCTGTCTGTGTGTCTGTCTGTGTGTCTGTGTGTCTGTGTGTCTGTGAACAGCATAACTCAAAAACGAACAGTCGGATAAGCACCAAACTTGGTATTTAGGTTCAGTATCTTCCAGAGATGCGACACGAAGGTTTGCAAGAAAATCCCCCCACTCCAGACTACCCTTTACATGGAAGATTTTTCGAAAATTTTAATTTTCTCAAAAATGGCTCTAACGATTTTGAAGAAAATATCATATGTTTAAGATAATGTCATGAGAAATGAAATGTATATCTCGAATTTTCTGGAAATGTCTCCAAACGTATTCTTCATTGTGAACGACTTTTGCATAACTGGTAAACCATAAGAGATAGACAAAATTTTACTACACAAAAAATGTAGATCGCGTTAAAATACACAACTTATGTCATATACATTTCTTTTGTTGAGTGAACCGTTTTCGAGATATTGCTTGTTATTTCCTTAAATTTTCCAATACTTATACTTTTTCTCAAATTCGTTATTCATTTTTACTTTCTCTACTACGTATAGTAAGTAGGGGAAGTATTGCATTCCACCCAAAAATTCGATACCGAGATTTCAACGGAAATACATGTTTTGAGACCTCCTGAATCCAAAAAAAAGCATTTTTGGAAACATGTCCGTGTGTGTGTCTGTGTGTGTGTGTGTGTCTGTGTGTGTGTGTGTCTGTGTGTGTGTGTGTGTGTGTGTGTGTCTGTGAACAGCATAACTCAAAAACGAACAATCGGATAAACACCAAACTTGGTATTTAGGTTCAGTATCTTTCAAGGATGCGACACGAAGGTTTTCAAGAAAATCCCCCCACCCCAGAGTACCCTTTACATGGAAGATTTTTCGAAAATTTTAATTTTCTTAAAAATGGCTCTAACGATTTTGATTAAAATATCATATGTTTAAGGTATTTTTATGACAAATAAAATGTATATCTTGAATTTCCTGGGAATGTCTCCAAAAGTATTCTTTATTGTGAACGACTTTCGCATAACTGGTAAACCATAAGAGATAGACAAAATTTTACTACACAAAAAATGTAGATCGCATTAAAATACACAATTTATGTCATAAACATTTTTTTAGTTGAGTGAACCATTTTCGAGATATTGCTTGTTATTTCCTTAAATTTTCCAATACTTATACTTTTTCTCAAATTCGTTATTCAATTTTTTATGCTCTGGATATGCAAACAGAATAGAATGCGCCACATAGCAACCAGCGTTAAAATATTTGACTAGCGCTTAAAACCTACCATATTTCCCTTGCATCCACATGAAAATTATCAATAAGATTGACATCTCGATATCTCCATTAACATGAAGCATATGGAGAATAAGCATTTGTAAAAATAGTTTGTACAAGAGTAGAGAAAGTCATGTGAGTGTAACACATCAGATTTTTTTTGTCCTGGACATGCAAAGAGAATGGAATGCGCCACATAGCAACCAGCGTTAAAATATTTGACTATCGCTTAAAAGCTACCATATTTCCCTTGCATCTACAAGAAAATTACCAATAAGATTGACATCTCGATATCTCGATTAACATGAAGCATATGGAGAATAGGCGTTTGTAAAAATAGTGTGTACAAGAGTAGAGAAAGTCATGTGAGTGTAACACATCAGATTTTTCATTTATATAATTCGCTTTAACTTCTCTGCTGATAGTTTAATGATGGTTGAACTGTAAGGTTTTACGTTGTTTTTAGTCATTTTTTCATGAAACACACTTAATACTTCCGGACACTGCTGAGGGCAAGGATGATTATAGTTATTTAAAATTCCCTCGAGCCAACCGGAAATCAAAGCCGGGACCTCTGGTCTGAGAAGACAATGACCTCTCTACCATATGGACAGCTTTGTACTTCATAATACAGTGTTTAGCTTCTATAACTTCAAATGCCTAGTAACTTGTTGTTTCTGGTGTTTGTACCGTACGAGATGGCCCCGCAGTAGCCTGTGAGACACGAATTCGGGAGTTGCCAGGTTCGATTCACGTCGGGCCGGCCACTCTGACAATGGGTAATATTAATTGGGGTGGGTTCCCTTGGTCGATAGGAATGGTTGCTCTTCCAGCAGGATTTCTTGTCCGTAATTTCCTGTCCCCATCATTTCTTTCCATCTGTTTCACCTCATCTGTTTAAGGCCTGTAGGACCAGGTATCGTGGTTGGTGTGTTGTGGCAGGACAATGGAGTTTGAGCTTTGGTAAGGTTTCTCCCTGGCGTTTGGCGTAACTACTGGGGCCTCTTTCCTTTCTCGTCTGCATCGGGGACCCTCAGTTTTGGGTGGCTCTGCCAGGGCTAGCCAGCGTCAGGATTGGTGTCATGTTAGAATCCTTAGGGACCCGTCCTTGTAGCGCTCATCGTTGTCCGGATCTGGTCTCTTCTTCATCCCTTCCTCCAGGGGTTATGTTGGGCGCACAAAGGGTCCACTATAGCGTAGCGGTGCTGTGTTCCAGTTACTGCAGCACCCTACGTCTGACTGCTAACTCTTAACTCTGTTGTTTTCATTAACTCAGAGTCGGTCAAATGGGAGCGTTTTTCTTCCCCCTTTGCATAGGCCGAGAAAGAGAGAGGAGAGAGGCGTAAGGCAGGTGAAGCATGGGGAGAGACTGTCACTGATAATAAGAAAAGTCATAGTTGAACAAAGGGAGTGCATAGTTTACTTTGTTTTATATGATTGTAAAATATTACAGTCAGCCTGCTCTATAATTTCTTTTCCGTACCAACGATTCTAAGAAAGGTTTTGTTGTACTCTAACATAATATAACATCTCAATGTGTAGACCCTATAGTGAGCTAGACCAGCTTAAAGAAAAGTAGTCTACTCTATGATGTAGATTACGTCATAAACACATAATTACATTGTGTACTTGTAAGTAAATAAATTGTAGTTCTTATGTAGAGTACGTTAGAACTAAACTTTTTTAAAAAATATTATTTATACTTAATGCATTTATAAAATTTGGTAACATTTTATATTTAGTTGTTTTTTTAAATGAAAGAAATCCTCCTCTGTATAGAAGGTGTTAGTGATGAGATATCTTTTTAATGCTAACTTGAATTTATTTTTATTAGTTTTCAGTTCCTTAATATATGATGGAAGTGAATTAAATAATACTATACCATTGTAGTAAGCCCCTTTTTGGAATACTTGTAGGTTATTGCTTGGCCTCTTTAAGTCCTGACCATTTCTGGTTTGTTTGCTGTGTATGTCTGAATTTTTTATGAACACTTCTGGGTGGTCAACCACGGTTAAAAGTACAGCTAAAATATACTCACAGGCTAATGGTAGAATTCCAAGTGTTTTGAATAGTGGTTTACAATGAGTTGATTTCTTTGCACCTTCATTATTCTTATTACCTGTTTTTGCAAAAGAAATATTTTTTTTTCGTCTACTGAATTCCCCCAAAATTTTATTCCATAAGTCATAATTGAATGAAAATAAGCATAATGTACTGTTTTTAGGATGCTTTTTTATTTGTAAAATGAAATAATGATCTAATTGCAAAACATGCAGAGCTTAGTTTTGGTAGGCTGTAGTTAATATGGTCTTTCCAATTCATATTATGATCTATAATAAGACCAAGAAATTTTATGCTACAAGTTTCAGTAATTACATGCCTTCATGTTCAATTCTTATGTCTGCAATAGTTTTATTTTTTGTGCGAAAATTGATATACTTAGTTTTTTCAAAGTTTATATGAAGTTTGTTACTATCGAACCAATTATTTAGCACACTGAAAATACTTTTGGATAACTCTGAGAGGCGACTGATGTTGTGTTCTTTAATTATAATACTCCTTGTGCGGCACAACATCTCATCTATTCGGCTTGTATTATTTATTAATGCTGTGTTATTATGATGGTGCTTATAGTAACTCTATTTCAAAGCGAGTGTAAGATATTTTATTATTCCATTGAAATAATACCTTTCTTTGTGTATCTTATTACATTTTATTCTTGAAATATTGTTAATAAACGCAACTAGTAATCTTGAATTTCTCAAATAAATACAGAACATGGTATTACTTATGATAAATGTTAGTTATCTAATTTTTTTTTCTAAGAAGTTGAAAGCAAGATATGTCGATATTTGTTTCCTCGCCCTACTGTATTTCGCTCTGAGAAAGTAATATATTGTCAACTTGGAGTTCAATGAAACCAAATTCTGTTGTATGAAGCTTCATAATAATTTTGATTGACTCATTCTGGGGATAGATCTACATAAAAAACACTGAGTCACTAAAAGAGGTCAACTCATTTAGTGTGAAAAAGCCAAACGAAACTCTGAAGAATAAGCACATAAAGCATGTTCAAGTTTCAAATAATGCAATTTAAAAGCAGTAAGAAAAGAAGCTTTCAAGATAATGATTTGCCAAAGAAAAGAAATCCAGAATCCTTGAAGAGAATGGAGTGGCCTATAAACCTCTTTCTATCGCTGCATCTGCAACATTTAAGAGCAAACGTAATTTTAATTTATTTATTAACTCGTAACGTTAGCCCTGAAAACAAGGAAATTTGAAGGCTGGCGTGTGCCCCAGAGATACGGAGAGGAAGAGAGTCTTCTTTCTCAGCTTTCGCTTTCAATTCGCATTTCTAAATTATTCATAGGCCTCAAGAATTGGTTAATGTAGTAGGAGGCCGTGAGATTACATGCAAAGTGCAAGAAGCGCATTACAGATCAAAGAAAACGCTTTCGTCGAGAAACTTTCTTTTATCATACTGGGTAGAAAAGGGCTTACAGTTATTTATTAAGCCACTAAAAGATAACAAACTATTTAATAAACTACAATACTGCCAGTTTAAGATGGTGATTGCGTAATGTAATAGAATTCGAGCCATTTCTTTTTACTTTCTCTACCACCTACTTATAGTAGGTATAGGAAGTAGCATTCCATCCCAAAATTAACTCATGTTTCACAGGAAATACACACCCTGAATAAAACAAAAAATGTTTAAAAAAAATTCCGCGCCAGTGCGCTTGTGTGCATGTGTTTATGTTTCTATCTGTGCTTTTTTCTGTGAACAAAACTACTAAAAATCGAGAAGTCGATTGAATACCAAACTTGGCATTTAATCTTCCAAAGAAGGGATACGAAGATTTTCAAGAATTTATTTTTAGGAATAATTTTCGTTATTTTTTATTTTCTCAAAATGACTCTTAACGATTTTCATTATAATATCCAATTTCATATATTGACATCAGAATAAAATAGTTATCGTGAATTTTCTGCCAAGTTTTGTATTTAAGTTTGTACAATTTTGTATAAGTACGAAACCATAAATGATGGAAACTTACTACATAGAAAATTTAAAGTACATATTTTGTATAAACATTTTGCTAGCGTTAACTGAAGTACTATATATTGTGACCACGCAAGCGGCGCTACCTGCGGGTCGCCGGCAAGTACCTCTGGACTTCAGCCGGCCGTCGGAACAATAGCGAGTACGGAAACAATAAAGCAATAGGCAGTATAGAATAAAAACCCTTTATGTGCAGCTTATCTGATCCGGAACCTTCGTTATGGCGTGCTCTGGTAGGTTCTTTTCTCGAAACTTTTCTTTCTTTTTTCACTCACTAGCTAGACTATTAGGAATGGGTGAAGAGTACTGCGTTGTCTACCATGCCGACTTTTACACCAACTAAGACGATGGCCACTAGGAGTAAGGTCACACAACCTAAAATCAACTCTACGACTCCTTTCACCCCCAAGCCTCCGCCACCTGAACCTGTCATCATGACACCTACAAACCCTACACCTATCACCACTCCGAATATACTCTGTCCTATCAGCCCTTCCTCACCCAAATCTGGCACTTCAAAAGACCCAGGACATGAGCTACACACATGCTCCACCTCTGGAACGTTTATGTGTATTATGTGGCGCTCAGGGCCATGCTGCAACTTGGCGCGGTTGCACCGCATATTACCTGCACGTAGAAAGACCATGCCCCGTGCGCAGCCTCCTAGACTTGCCAGGTTAAGAAGAGGGGCGGGAGAGTTGCGGTAGAAGATGAACTACTCCAGCATTCGCTTGCCGACACGGGGAAACCACGAAAAACCCTTGGGGTCAGAGTGGATGTTCGCCGAGATCCCGAATGCACACGTTATCGCGGCGACCCCTAGCTTGGTGGAAATGAACTATGCTTGGATTCAGGGATCTCAAAGCATGTATTTCTGGTTAACATTTGGTAAATAATTTTTGGGTGTGATACAATGCTTCCTCTAATACATCTACCATCGCTAGACTTTAGAGAAAGTTTAAAGTAACTTATGTTGCAAAATTCTGTTCAATGACTTCAAATAATATTAATAGGACAAATTGAGTTATTAATAACACCAGTTTATTTTATGAGAAATAACTGAGGGATATAAGTTATTTTTGAAAGGATATTATATACATGTTGACAGTAGCTATTACTAAATTAAATATTATTTCTTCCTGGAGTTTGTTGAATGTCACCAAAAATGCATCAAACACCTTTCTGCGGAGACTGCCTCTGTGGTCTGGAGGTTAGCATGGTAGCTTCCAAATCCAGAAGCCCCGGGTTCGACAATATATATATATATATAAAGCTTAAAAAAGTAGGCCTATATATCAACACAATAGTAAAACGAGTGAATGTCATTGCCGTTGAGCAATCTGTTTTAAAAACAAAGGCGCCGATATGACCTTAGATGTTAAAGGCAACATATTGGGGAAGTTTCTATGGTATTCAGCTACACGAGAAGATGCACTCACTTTGTTTGACAATGTTAAAATCTGCTCTCTTTTGTGTTGAAGTGCGGTGTTTCCCGACGGATTGTGAAATGTATCTACTTCAACAAAGATGTCCAACTATTATAATGTGTTACACTCACATGACTTACGGAACTCTTGTACAAACTATTTTTACAAACGCTTATTCTCCATATGCTTCATGTTAATGGAGATATCGAGATGTTAATCTTATTGCTAATTTTCTTGTAGATGCAAGGGGAATTGGTAGGCTTTAAGTGATAGTCAAATCTTTTAAGAGCTGGTTGCTATGTGCAGTATTCCATTCTCTTTGTATGTCCAGGACAAAAATATGAGTAATGAATTCCCATTTGAGAAAAAGGCTAAGTATTGGAAAATTTAAGGAAATAACAAGCAGTATCTCGAAAATGGTTCACTCAAAACAAATGTATATGACATAAATTGCGTATTTTAACGCGATCTACATTTTTTGTGTAGTAAAATTTTCTCTATCTCTTATGGTTTACGAATTATGCAAAAGTCGTTCACAATGAAGAATACTTTGGGAGACATTTCCAGAAAATTCAAGATATACATTTTATTTGTCATGAAAGTACTTAAATATATGATATTTTAATCAAAATCTTTAGAGCCATTTTTGAGAAAATTGAAATTTTCGAAAAATCTTCCATGTAAAGGGTAATATGGGGTAGGGGGATTTTCTTGAAAATCTCCGTGTTGCATCTCTGGAGGATATTGAACCTAAATACCACGTTTGGTGTTTATCCGACTGTTCGTTTCTGAGTTATGCTGTTCACAGACACACACACACACACACACACACACACACGGATATGTTTCCGAAAATGCTTTTTTTTTATTCAAGGGGTCTCAAAACATATATTTCCGATGAAATCTCGGTATCGAATTTTTGGTTCGAATACAGTACTTTCCCTTACTTACTATACGTAGCTAGAAAGTAAAAACGAAGTGTTAAATGGACGCTTAGAGCTGATATTAATTTTTGTAATGCATTTTTAAGACATGCTAATTTTCGTGTTTATCCCGAGAAAAGGGAGGAATCAGAACTATTACCTGCTGGCTATTAGACTGGTCACAGGGGAGGAATGAAGGTTGTTACTTGCTAAGATATCTGGATACGGAGGAATGGACCCTGCGCCCTTTTTCATTAAATCCCAATGATTGACGT
Source organism: Deroplatys truncata (assembly GCA_030765065.1). Classification (NCBI taxonomy): domain Eukaryota; kingdom Metazoa; phylum Arthropoda; class Insecta; order Mantodea; family Mantidae; genus Deroplatys; species Deroplatys truncata. Next base: position 217,844,605 of record CM060978.1, read on the forward strand.
TTCTTTCCCAATGACCCTCATTAGCCGGGTCCCTAATGAAAACTGACTGCCAATGGAATACGAAGACACCGGAGTCCACTTTCCTGTAATGAGAGCAGAATGCAACGTGATAAGAAGTCCTCTATCACGAGGTTGATTTAGGCATGAAGCGATAAGCACCTATGAGGTGAACGTAATAGAGATGTACAGATTTCTTCAAGCTTGTTTGCTTCTAATTACTTGGCAACAAGCGAAGTAACTAAGCTTGCCCAACCCAAGCAAGTGCACACGTTCAGAGCATATAATTCAAAAAGACCAAACCTGGATTTCGCGGCTCCCGTCTTAACTGGAGTGACTTCAAGTTTAAACTGTAAGCTACGTTATTGTGCAGCTCTGTTGGTGTATATCGAGCTCTGTTGGTGTATATCGCTCAGTGCAAATTGAATGGTGCTAACTGCAGGAAAACGAATAAACTAACCCTAAATGAGATCGAGGAAAAGCCAACACAGAGTTCACACAATCCTATTTAGGAGCAGCTTTGCCGGGCTGAGAGACTCCTGAAGTGCTGAATGATTTAAAAGCTCAGTTACCTATTCAATCTTTGTTGAAAATATTTACCATTGCAGGTTTATTTTTCTAATCGTTTGGGTCATCTTACCCAATAACTAAGAATAATACTAAATGAATTTCTTAAATAAACAAAGTATATGGTATTGGATTCTATATAAAAATCAGGACTACATTAGTGTTAGTGTCATATTATTTGGATAAACAAGTGCAGCGAAGCAGACAATTATGCAAGGAAGCCAAGCTACTCATAGCTTGCATAAGTCGGGCTTGGACAGCCCACCCGAAGTGAGTTAATTTGAAAATGGCTTGCCTAATTGAGTTTAAGGAAGGCTAAGAACAAATTTAACATATTTGTAAAATAGCTTTTACTGAAGATATTTATAAATACAGCAGTTATCTCTTTATCTAAAAACAGTTTCCTTAATAAATACTTATCACTCTCTCCAAGTTTATTATGGACTCAGTGTCCGTACTTGAGCTAAAAGTGAGGAATAAATGCCAAATTATGGAACGAGTTAAAATTATTTCTACAGATTACAGATTTTATGAAACAAACATTGCTAAGGTCTTTCTAATAATTCAAGAATGGTCAAGTTGGAGAACCGGTTGGTTTCTACTACAGAAAAATGTGGAAGAAATCGTGATGGTTTAGTTTTCGAATGAGAATGAAGGAATGAGGAAAGGCTTTTGGAGGGAAGTATGTGCATGAACTGAGGGTCTTGAGAAGCGAATTTGTATATGAAGACTTGGATATACTTAGTTAAGGATGGAGTTACGAATTACAGAGACTAAGGATGAATTTTAGAAATGCATTTTTGCATTAAGTAGAAACAAACATTTGGAATTTCATTACATTGTAGAGTATGAGAAAAAAACAGCGAGAAGCGGCTTCATTAAAATACGACTGTTTATAGATTTCGCAAAATAATGTTTAACGTAAGAAAATCGGAATATATGATCGAATTAGGAAAACAAGCATACGAAAAGAGAGAAATGTGGGATATTACAGGAGGTTAATAACAGGGGAAGGGAAAGGAATGAATTGAATCCGTATACAACAAAAACCCGGATATTGTAACAAATGAGAGCACCTGTTGCTGCGAAACATAGTTTATTTATCATTTAGGCATTCAACATAGCACCAACGCTTCACTTGGTTCAGTTTAGGCACATAATGGGAACACAACACAACTGATCCATCGAATCAAATCACAACTGAAGTGCTCAGTTACGACTCACAGGTTAAACTGTGACCATTTTTCAGTTCGTTACTTCTTGACTAATTGAACTGAACTTTCCGGGAAAGAGCTGCCCCTTATATGAACTCCGCATACAAAGTGGAACTTTCTAGATTAGGAACCTACTAGAATATGCCGAAAGGAACATTCCGGAACAGATAAGCGGCACATAATGGGCTATTATAGCACACTGGCTATTATTCCGCAAGTCCATTGTTCTAAAGGGGGGTCGGCGATTAGCTTAACCTACGGCCAGGTACATGAGCTGGGAGGTGCTCGCACCGATGGTCCGTAGGTAACTCAACGCGCTCGGTCATAATATTGAGGTGTAAAAGATCCAGGGGCAATAAGTAGGAATAGACAGTTGGTTTAGAATTGTTAATTTTACATCGATGTATAGTAAAACAGTTTAGATTAATATTTTATGCATTGCGTCCTAAAACTATATGCAGACTATATTAATTCATTTATGTCGATTATTAATTCCTTTCGGACTCAAATCGTTACACGCCTTCATTCATAGCCCTCGCGGTTTTCTGCATCTGTTTTGTCGTTTCTCTTCCTCAAAACTCCATGTGAGCCATTCGCTCCCACATAACCAAGGGCTACGCTAAGTGTTTGTTTTCTTGAAATATTTTACCCCATATATTTGAGATTATCGGTCGCTTCAAATTTCAAGACATGCACATACATGATAACTGATATATCCCAAACGGAGGAATAATGGCTTGTTGAAATTGCAAGGTTCCCAGACTATTTCTCTCGAGGACGGTAGGTTGTCCCGAGGTTGCCTTTGGTTTTGCTTGTAAAACCGCAGGAAAATGACGGTGAAGGGGATTTGACCAGACATGATAAAGTAATTATGCTTTCCTATTTCAAACTGTTATTACATTTTATAACTAATATGCGCTGTATTTCAATTGCAAGTTGATAATGTTGGAAAGGGCGAAAAGTCTGTAAAATAAAATTGCTCTTATTTAGTTTTATGTAATTCGTGAAATCATTCTGGATAGATAGAATTACGCATCATCAGTGATACTGTAAAATAAACAGAAGAAGTTGCTAACTACAACTACAACATACTGCTTATATCTCAGCTTTGAGCTAAATGTGTAATATTCACTTGGTTACATTGTACGTTATCTGCAACAGAAATGTAGCATGCATACAGTATTTCAGCATGATGGACAAAAGTTCGTGAAGGATGCGATCGAGAGACTAAGTTATGTGGCTTCCAATTCTCAAAATCTCACACCACTCTATTTCTTCTTATGGGGTTTTTAAAAATGATGTGATTTTATAGCGATTCTTCGATTTTGTGATCCCAGAAAAAATATTTTTGAGGCCTTTGAAAGAGATATTTCTGGTATGTCAGGTCACACACAAGGGAGAATTAGGCTCACGGTATGAATTGTGACGTGTTCATGAACTGTCTTCTTGTAATGTTAATATTATAGAATAAATTCTTGAATTATTGAGATAGTCTTTCAGTTTCAAGGGGGGAGGAAGAAGAGAACGCCCTGTTAAACATCTTGCGTTATCATTTAGTGCAACGAACAAGTGATGCTGCAATTTACTATAGAAACCTGAGATGCAGGTTAGCAGCACCATCAAGTTGGAAGTGCCTTGCTTCGCAGGGAAATCAATTAAGCGACCTAATGGAAGAGAGAGAGGGAGAGAGCCAGGATAAGTGAAACATACGGGTAATCGAATAGCGCGCACTTTACATCGGGTATCCTTGGGCCAGAACTTGCTCCTGGACGTGCTACTCCCTCACATGTGTTGTTTGGACTCCTCTCCCTTACAACGTATCTCTTAGCGCTTTTTTACTTTCTCTACTACGTATAGTAAGTAGGGGAAGTATTGTATTCCACTCAAAAATTCGATACCGAGATTTCACCGGAAATATATGTTTTGAGTCCCTCTGAAGCCAAAAAAGTATTTTTGGAAACATGTCCGTGTGTGTGTGTGTCTGTGTGTCTGTCTGTGAACAGCATAACTCAGAAACGAACAGTCGATAAACACCAAACTTGGTATTTAGGTTCAGTATCTTCCAGAGATGCGACACGAAGGTTTTCAAGAAAATCTCTCCACCCCAGATTACCCTTTACATGAAATATTTTTCGAAAATTTTAATTTTCTCAAAAATGGCTCTAACGATTTTGATTAAAATATCATATGCTTAAGATACTGTCATGACAAATAAAATGTATATCTTGAATTTTATAGGAATGTCCCCAAAAGTATTCTTCATTGCGAACGACTTTTGCATAACTGGTAAACCATAAGAGATAGACAAACTTTACTACACAAACAATGTAGATTGCGTTAAAATACACAATTTAAGTCATATACATTTTTGTTGTTGAGTGAACCATTTTCGAGATTTTGCTTGTTATTCCCTTAAATATTCCAATAATTATACTTTTTCTCAAATGGGAATTTGTTATTCATCTTTTTAGTCCTGGTAATGCAAACAGAATGGAATACTCCAGATAGAAACCAGCTCTTAAAATATTTGACTATCACTTAAAGCCTACCAATTCCCCTTGCATCTACAAGAAAATTAGCAATAAGATTAACAGTTCAATATCTCGACTAACATGAAGCATATGGAGAATAAGCGTTTGTAAAAATAGTTTGTACAAGAGTAGAGAAGGCCATGTGAATGTAACAACAGAATTTTTTGTCTGTGAAGCAGGGAAGCTGTTTTGACCTGACCGAATAATCACTACGACTTACACAGGGGAAAAAGAGACTGATTTGTTACATTAACATGATTTTCTTTACCATTATAACTTAATTTATATGAAACCTTTACAAACTATTCTTGCAAAAGTTTATTTTTCTACTTCAAGTTATTTGTAATAAACTTCTGTATAGAAACCTTCATTACATATTTTGTTATAGGTATAGCGCGGATAGCGATAATCAAATGTTTAAAAGTGAGTACCTATATGCTGGCCTTGAAATTCCGCTCTGTGTTTGCGACATCACAAAAAAACCAACCAAACAACGTCAGTAATTTAATAGATGTTTGTGTAATTGTATGAGAAAGTGGGTTTTTATCAGAACGAGTAAGCTGTTTACGGCCGAATTATATTGGACATGGACGCAGTCGTCGTCCTCCGTGGTGTAGTGGTTACCATGCTAGCCTCTAGTTCCCGAGGTCGCGGGTTCAAACCCGGCGGAGGGCGATGGATTCTTTCGCGGGTAAAAATCCTTAGCATGGCTTCCTTCGGAAGGGAAGTAAAGCTAGCGGTCCCGTGTCGTAGATTTACGGCACGTAAAAGAACATCAAGCCTGATAAAGAGGCCTCTTTCACGCCCAATTTAGAATGGGACACTAAGGACCACAGTAGTTAAAGAGCGTCCATAAATAAAACTCCGTTTTTATGGACGCAGTAAGATGTTTCAGTTAAGTTGTGAATTAAACAGTTTAAGGGAATAGTATAGGTTGGAGTTATATACGGAAAAGTTGAATTTCCCATGCTGGTTTGAAGAAGGAAAGACATGAAATTCCGATAGTATGAAACAAAATTTCTCTGGCGTTTATTACTGGCTATATAAATTGTTCTTACTCAAGCTTATTTTTCTGTCTACTACGTTTTAATCCGAATAAATCTTTGCAGAAATAGCTACGTTACACACTTCGTTACAGATACAAAGAGAACAGGGATTGTCAAATGTTTAAGAACTAGGCGGTATGTGCTGGCCTTAAAATTCCATACTGTTTCCATGCACTCGCGAGAAACAATTGAATGTTGACAGCACTTTAAGAGAATGACCAAGACATGAACAATTCGATACTTTAATAACGATATCTCAGAAACGGCGTATACCCCAAACAGCTTATTTTAAATAATTTGTGTGTTTTAAAGTGATATACATTTTTTGTGTAGTGCGTTCTCGTCTACCCCTTTTGGTTTGCCCATTAATAAAATTATACAAAATTCCTTCCGAATGAATGGGACTTCACAGGCTATTCCCAGAAAATTCAAGATATCTCGTATGTAGATTTTATTTGTCATGCTAGTCTCTTAAACGTATGGTATTTTAATTAAAATCGTTAGAGTCATTTTTGAGAAAATAAAAAATATCAAAAATTTTTCCACGAAATGAATCGGTGCTTAACCGACTTTTCGTATTTTAGTTATGCCATTCAAATACACAGACATGCGCGCCAACACAAAGACACACACAGGCGTTTTTCTAAAAAAACTTTTTTTGTGGATTTAGGGAACCTCATTCCAATGAAATCTCGGTATAGAAATTTTGGGTGGAATGCTATACTTCCTCTACTTACTATAGGTAAGTAGCAGCGAAAGTAATAAAACCTACATTTACACGAACAATAACACCATAGTTGTTTCTCAAGTCACAGGCCCGAATATGACCGAATAAGTTGAAGAAGACTATACAAACGAAACAATTAAAACATTAATTTTGGGTAACATTTTTTTGTTTTCTATAGCTGGCCTTCATTTCATAGTAATTGCTCCATTGCTAATGTACCTTTTAAAAAGCAAGAAAGTCTGCTTTCAGAGTTAGTATAACATCGGGTGATGTCGAATGTGGCAGTAACTGGATTGAAAGAAATGCGAATGTTTCTTTTGGTGAGTCTTCAGTGAATGTTATGGAGTACGCAAAAAGCATTACCATCTATTAAATGTTATTCATGTGTGGTGAGCAATTTTTAATTTTAATAAATCCTGTAATTCGCTACAAATTAAGCTTTAGTCTTTTCCCTTATTTATATTAATGACAGGTAATTACGGTTAACATATAGTACACTACGTGATCAAAAGTATCCGGACACCTGGCAGAAAATGATGCATAAGTTCGTGGTGCCCTCCATCGGTAATGCTGGAAGTCAATATGGTGTTGGCCCACCCTTAGCCTTCATGACAGCATTCACTCTCGCAGGCATACTTTCAATCAGGTGCTGGAAGGTTTCTTGGGGAATGGCAGCCCATTCTTCACGGAATGCGGAACTGAGGAGAGGTATCGATGTAGGTCGGTGAGGCCTGGCACGAAGTCGGCGTTCCAAAACATCCCAAAGGTGTTCTATAGGATTCAAGTCAGGACTCTGTGCAGGCCAGTCCATTACAGGGATGTTATTGTCGTGTAACCACTCCACCACAGCCCGTGCAGTATGAACAGGTGCTCGATCGTGTTGACAGATGCAATCGCCATCACCAAATTGCTCTTCAACAGTGGGAAGCAAGAAGCTGCTTAAAATATCAATGTAGGTCTGCGCTGTAATCGTGCCACGCAAAACAACAAGGGGTGCAAGCCCCCTCTAGGAAAAACACGACCACACCATAACACCACCACCACCTCCGAATTTCACTGTCGGCACTACACAAGCTGGCAGATGACGTTCACCGGGCATTCGCCATACCCACTCCCTGCCATCGGATCGCCACATTGTGTACCGTGATTCGTCACTCCACACACCGTTTTGCCACTGTTCAATCGTGTAATGTGGACGGTCCTCATACCAAGCGAGGCATCGTTTGGCATTTTTCTGCGTGATGTGTGGCTTATGAGCAGCCGCTCGACCATGGAATTCAAGGTTTATCACCTCACGCCTAACTGTCATAGTACTTGGAGTGGATCCTGATTCAGTTTGAAATTCCTGTGTGATGGTCTGGATAGATGTCTGCCTATTACTCTTTACGACCCTCTTCAAATATCGGCGATCTCTGTCAGTCAACAGACGAGGTCGGCCTGTACGCTTTTGTGCTGTACATGTCTCCTCACGTTTCCACTTCATTATCACATCAGAAACAGTGGACCTAGGGATGTTTAGGAGTGTGGAAATCTCGCGTACAGACTTCTGACACAAGTGACACCTGACCACGTTCGAAGTCCGTGAGTTCCACGGAGTGTCCCATTCTGCTGTTTCACGATATATAATGACTACTGAAGTCGCGGATAATGAGTACCAGGCAGTAGGTGGCAGCACAATGCACCTAAGATGAAAAACGTATGTTTGTGGGGGTGTCCGGATATTTTTAATCACATAGTGTATGTTGCGATTAAAGTGCAGTAAGTGTATTTTTGCAGATTCAGGAAGAAGTTCCGAGTTTCCGCAGCTCACTTAATGCATGTATATTTAATACTATTTTTTTTGGAAGATAGTGAATAATAGAAATATTTACGCGCAAATAAAATTAATCACTGTCAGCTCTTCAAAAGCATGATCAAGATCGACCACTGAAGCCTTTGCGAAAATGTGATCAATTAGTCACGCCAAGTAGCGTTGATCAAGGCAGTCAACAACTGAAGTGAGGTGGCTGCTTGCACCAAATGAGTTATGTTTAAATGCTGCATGAATTAAATCGTAAGCAAGTGGTAACAAATAAAGGGAATTGAATTCAGTGAGATTTAAATGATAAAATTCCATTATCAAATATGATTGTATTGCATGTCTGCAATATACATGTACAATAGTTGAGGATAAATACATTTTATTTATATCTGCGGTAAAATTGCAAAACTCCTGTGTAGAACAGCGGTAATTTCATGGATGAGGAGGTTTCTCTGATGAAATTGTACGCTTTTGTAGCGTACTGGAGTAAACGGTTAGCAGTTTTATTGTATAAACGTGTCGAGTAGAATGGATTTAGATATATTCAAACTTGAAGATTCAGAAAATGCTTCGTCTTAAAGTGTAATGTTTGTACAGTTTCAGCAACATCACAGTGCCTTACTGTAAGTAGACAAATTCTCTTGAGTTGTTGGATTATATAATGTTTAATATAATCATATTTATGAATCATATTATTATGTACAATAATACGATTCATATTGCGGGATATGCTGTATACAAAATGCTTAAAACGAATTGCCTTTTAAATCTTTTTATCGCAACGTTATTATGATCTTTTCAAATAACGTGGAACATTCCATATACATTTCCGGGGCGTTTTCGAAGAGGGAATATTTAACTGAACCTTTGAAATCCTAATTGTAATTCAGTGTTGTTTCTGTTCTAGAATTAATAAAACGTACCTGATAGACATTGAGTTGGAATGTCAACGAAAGTCTATGGTCTTCACCATAGTTTCAATGTATTGTGTGTTCAGAGTTTATTGAGATAGGGTAGGTCCAAGTAGAAAACTGATAAGTCGCGGCAAGATCGGTTTCATGGGGCGGGTCTTTGTTATTACTACCGTGCGAGTTCCTTATCTCCCCTTTCCACTGTTTCAAACCCTCTGAACAGACTATAGTATTCCTTCCAATTTGATAATAATTAGCGAAATATCCTTCAATTTAAGCCATTTTTGGCGATACTGGACTACAAAAGTAAGCGTTTATTCAGTTATATTATTAAAATATTGTTCAGAAAATATGTTGACTTTGTAAAAGAGTAAAGAGAGGAAGAAATTAATCCACTCGTTTGCAAGTATAGTTGGTGTCGCAGCTACCCTGCTTCTTTACTGGCAGGTTCAAACAGATGCATAGAATTGAAAGGCATTAATCTTGCAACAAGATGCAAATTTTTAGTAAAGTGATAACCTTAAAAGAACATGAGCTTTGCCGCACCACGTGATATTAAACTAACCTTATTCATCTCCCGCACCAACCTTCGCCCGCCATCCTGGTGTAATGGTTAGCGTGTCTATGTAGTAATCCCATAGCACGAGTTTGGATCCCAGTTGGCCTGGATAAGGTTTCCAGAGGTTTTCCATAATACTGAAAACATATACGTCGGTAACTCTCGGCTCTTTACAATTAGCTAATTTCATCAATTATTAGAATTCATCAGCGCCCGTGTTGGCCTGGGAAACTGGAGGGAATATTAAGGGCAGAGAAATTACCTATTTCACCAGTGTAACATTTAGCAGATTATGGCCCATGTTCTCCAATGTAACAGCAAAACTTTCCTTGTGTATATGCACATTGATTTATTATATAGTATACCTACTACCTAAGTACAGTTATATACCTTGTTTAATGCATTTCGTTTAGCAACTGAAGTATTGCAATATATATTTATATTTAAAAGGTTGTATTATCACCAATGTGTTATGAAGAAATGCAAATGCCAAATGAGAAAAATTGAAGTGTTAGATGGAAAATTGTTTGAGAAACGGGATTTATTTAAATAATAGGTTTTAGTTTAGAAAATGTGATCAAAAGTATATATGAATAGCTAACTTTCAACGTTTGATTATTTAACATGTTAAAACAGGAGATGAAATCGTACAGAAAATGTTACCATCATGTGCATAGGAGTTTATTAAAAATAAAATTGTATACCAAATCACAGCCTTCTACAGCAGAAACTTTCCGAGATATACCTTCATTCTAGTAAACAAGTGTAGAAGGAACTTCAAATAATGAGGCACAGAGCATAATTATTTAAAGTATATGTAAACCGTTTTAATCCATTAAAGTTAATAACTATGTATATAGTTATAAAATGTTTATATATATATATACAAGGTGTGATCAAAACGTTTCCGGAATGACGTTATAAATACTACAAAGCAGTTTGTTTTGTTTAACCTGCACTGTCACCCTCAAAATAGACTCCTTGGGAGTTGATACACTTGTCCCAGCGTTTCTGCCACTGCTGGAAGCACCTCTGAAAGTCCTCTTCTTTCAATATGTTCAGAGCCTTCTGCGATTCACGATGGATGACATCAATGTCCTCAAAACGATGTCCTCGGAGCCGCATTTTAAGTCGCGGGAAAAGAAAAAAGTCCGCTGGTGCCAAATCTGGAGAGTAGGCGGGATGGAGAACAGTATTCATCATATTTTTATCCAAAAATGGGTGAACAGAAAGGGCTTTGTGCGCGGGGGCATTGTCATGATGCAGGAACCAGTCACCACTCCTCCATTTCTCCGGACGTTTGCGTCGCACATTCTCCCTTAATCTTTGCAGCACTTGTTTGTAGAACACTTGATTCACTGTTTGACCCTGTGGCACAAATTCCTTATGTACAATGTCTTTAATGTCAAAAAAACACAATCATCATTGACTTCCTTTGGATCGAACTTGTGTGGCCTTTTTCGGGCGTGGAGATGAAGGATTCTTCCATTGTGAAGATTGTTGCTTCGTTTCTGGATCGTACCCATAAATCCATGTTTCATCACCAGTAATAATTTTCTCCATAAACTGTGGGTCATTTTGTAGCTGTTCTTTAAGATCTGTGCGGGCAATCACACGGCTTTACTTTGGTCATTTGAAAGCAGGAGGGGCACGAACTTGACGACAATTCTTCTCATGTCCAAATTGTCTTTCAAAATACTTTGAACACTTCCAAAGGAGAGTCCTAATGAGTCAGAAAGTTTTCTTATTGTAATGCGCCTATCATTTAAGAAACTTTCCCTCACCTGGTTGATATTTTCATCAGTTTTGCTAGAATTGGGTCGTCCCGAACGATCCGCATCTTTAACTGATGTCACACCACTTTTAAATTTCGAAAACCACTCAAATGCTTGAGTTTTGCCCATAACGTCCTCCCCGTAAGCTGTTCTTAACATTTCATAGGCTTCTGTTACAGTTTTACCGAGTTCAAAGCAAAACTTGATGTTCGTTCTTTGTTCTTCGTAATCTGACATTTTTGCTACGCGGAAAAATCGCAGCACATGCAAAACACGTGTTCATTTCAGAGCGTCTGGCTCGTCACTGCATGGTCACAGGAAGTCACGTGACCTTTCATTTATATATATATATATATATATATATATATAAACTAAATTAGAATGTTCATATGTGAGCCGGAAATATAAAAAAGGTTAACATCAACTTTGGTGTTCCTATTTTATAATAACAACAGGCAACATGGCAACACTCGCTTTGAAGCGTATGTCAACACACAGTATTAGCTGGCCTTTGCAGAGAAGAGAAAATGGCATTTAATTCATCTGGCTCAGAGCATCGTTCTAAAGACCAGCGACCTGAAGCTACATTAAATTTAATCTCCTGAAACTATTAGGTTCCTTAAACACAAAACCTTAAAGCTAAATGCATTTCAAAATTCTTTCCGCCGCAAAGCTAAAGCGTTAATCTTAATTTTCTCCGCGAGCGCTCCTGCAATGTTGGTGCACAAGACACAAGGCAAAGGTCAGCTTTGTATACAATGATTAGAAGCTTTTACACATCGTGTAGGTTTGGCATTACGGTTGCTGCTTTCTCCGGAGTTGGTTCCGGTGTTCCTTTTGCAGGCATAGAAGTTCCGGTGCTTTTTATTCCTAGAAAAGAAATAAAGGGAGAGAGGTGCATTATTAAAAGTGAGATTGCTGCGGAAGGAAGTGGGGTAAGGGGCACCTTTTCTCTCAGTAATGCTTTAGAGATGGGAGGGTGGACGTTTTCACCTGCCTGGTTGCCGGAAATAGCTGCCACTACGTCATCCAGTCAGCAGGGAAGCAACCCACCTTATATTATTCACTACCGGGTCTGCACACTCCCACGGGCCATCAACCGGTAGCCCGTTAACTCTGGGAGGGGAAATGACAGCGGCAAACTACATTATCGTACTATTAAAAATACCACAGAATATTTTGGCTCTTTGAGTGATACAGTAAAATGCTCAAGCATTGAATCCTAACATTAAATCAAAACAACTAGACGGAGAAATACTGTATTAGAATAGAGTGATACATTATAAGACCTGCAAGGTTTGGCATACTATTAAGTTTATACCAACGTCTATCATACGTCTCTTTTTCTACAACAAGGATTAGTCCATCAGGGCTGTTCAGACTTCAAGAATGATGTTGCCATCGTGCCATTGCAGAAACGGTTTACCTCTGTTCCGTAACCTTGGGCTCATAACTGAGTATGACTTTCGGAAATCTGCGATCTGGCATTTTCCATATGTACTGATGTCATGTTGTTCTTAATTTATCTATATGCTCATTTAGGTTATAGATGAGTAGCTCCTCTGTTATTTCTACATTTGTCTTCTGATGGTATTAATCTATAAGGGTCGTTCAAATGAAACTAGATCACTTATGTAAAGTAACGGTAACGATTTTATTAACTAAAAATTAGTCGCCAAAACTGTTGGCACATTTATCCCATTGCGACACTAGCTGGTCGATTCCAGCTTTGAAGAAGCTAGTAGGCTGCTGTCGGATCCAGGACTGGACCCATTCACACACTTCGTCGTACGTTGTGAATCGATGTCCACGAATAGCTTGTTTTAGAGATCCATAAACATGAAAGTCCCACGGTGAAAGGTCTGGACTGTACGGTGGATGTTCCAGCGTTTCCCATCGAAACTGCTGCAATGTCGTCTTCACCGCATTGGCAGTGTGTAGGCGGGCATTATCATGCAGGAGAATAACGGTATTGGACTGGGCGTTTCGACTTGATGGCTCGTCTAAGGTTCTGTAAAGTGGCTGGATAACCCTGGACATTGGTGGTGGTTCCCCGTTCCAGGAACTCGATAAGCAGTGGGCTCTTGTGGTAAAAAAGAAGGGCATCATGACCTTATCAGAACTGGTGTGCGCGGCGTTTGATTTCGTTGGAGGTGATGAAGTCGCATATTTCCACTGCTTGCTTTGACGCTTGCTTTCCGGTCCAAAATGGTGACACCATGTTTCGTCACCAGTGACAATATGCAACAGAAAGCCGTATTCCTCCTCATAATAACGTTGCAGATGACTCAAAGACAGCGCCATTCGAGTATTGCGCTGTTCGGCGGTCAGTTGCTGGGGAACCCACTACGCACAAACTTTTCGAAATTTCAAGTGTTGATGCATTGTGGTGTGAATGGTGCCCACACTAATACCCAGTAACCGATGGATTTCGTCCACGGTGATTCTGCGGTTGCCCAAGACTAAAGCGTTCACTTCCGCAATCACTTCAGGTGTGATGACACGATGAGCCTGTCCAGGACGAGCATCGTCTTCCAGTAACTCGCGCCCCTCAAGGAATCTTTTGCGCCACTTGAACGACACAGACTGTACTCACCGTCCACAGCATTCATCCGTCGATACATTTCACAGCCTTCAACTCCCTCCGCCGCTAAAAATCGAATCACTCCTCGTTGTTCCTGCTTACTCGCCTTCATATCAGTAGTGGACGATAACTTGTGTGACCTCCTTCTCCTCGGCGTGAAACCACACCGTCGCTATGCAACGTCAAACGTTCCGCACGCTGCAGTCGCTCTACCAATAGATGGTGCCACCATACACGCAGTTACGTGGTGCTACCTTACGTGTAATTCAAAGTTAGACGCACTGACCAGGTTTCATTTGAATGCCCCTCATATATCCGCCCAATCGTCTGAGGAATTTGATTTACGGCTTTCAATTCTTCTTTGTCCTCTCTACTTATGGTCCAGTTTTCACTTTCGTAACAAATGACTGGTATTGCCATTTTTTGTATATAGCTTAAATTATATGGCTCTTCTTGCTTTATTCTTTGGCGTACTTCTGATACTTCCGAAGATCACTTGACATTTATTTAATTTTCTGTCTATGCCTTTCCTATATCCTTACGAAGTACTGAAGCTTAGATAACTGAAACTGGTATCTTTCATATGATTTTATTATTGAATATTATTTTACGTCTTATATGATTATTTCTCTGAAATGCCATTGCTTTGGTTTATGTACGTAAAATTTTTAAATTATACTTTTTCCCTATTTTGTCTGATTCTACAATAAGTTTCTGAAGATCAACCTCAGTAGCAGCAAATATGCCTCGGTCGTCAGCAAAAGGTGTTGTATCTAAGTTAAAAGTATTTGTTTTAAAACGTTTACCTAATGTTTGTTGCCATGCATTTATGACTTTTCTGTCTGTCTATATATAGATGGATAGAGAGATGGATAGATAGGTAGACAGAGAGAGACAGACAGATAGACAGATAGGTAGATAGATATATATATATAGATAGATAGGTAGATAGATAGATAAATAGATACATAGATAGATAGATGGATGGATGGATGGATGGACGGACGGATGGATGGATGGATGGATGGATGGGTGGGTGGGTGGGTGGGTGGGTGGGTGGGTGGATGGGTGGGTGGATGGGTGGATGGATGGATGGATGGATGGGTGGATGGGTGGATGGGTGGATGGGTGGATGGGTGGATGGGTGGATGGGTGGGTGGATGGGTGGGTGGGTGGACGGATGGACGGGTGGACGGATGGACGGATGGACGGATGGACGGATGGATGGATGGATGGATGATAAACAAGGGGAAAGCAGGCAGCGTTATTTCACTCATTAGGGCCCATACCTTTGTAAACACAGATAGCATTTTTCGTGTACTGTTTTGGATTATTTTAATAATATAAGCTGGATGAATTCTTTCTGACGTTATAACCAATAATTTTCTCCTTGACATTTTATCGAATGCTTTGTAGTAGTAAATAAGATGTAGGTTGGTAAGTAGAATTTCTTCTTTTCTGTACCATTTACTGCATTACACACATGTAATCCGAGGAAGAACCTCCTTTTCTGAACCCAGATTGCTCTTCTCCTAGTAGAACCTTATTTATGTTATTTATTCTGCCGGTGATTACTTTAGAGTTTATATTATAATCCAAGTTAACTAAACCAATTCCTCGATAGTTGCTGCAATCGAATCGACTGCGCTTTTGTGCCTTCTTTGGACTTTTGTAAGTGTTCCAACATAATGTATTCAGGAGGAAGCGCAGTTTTATTTCTAATGGTGTATATTTAATCATTTCTATGCTTATATTATCATCTCCGGGAGCTGATATTTATTTTTAATTTGTTTTCCCGAATGTTTCCTAACTCGATCTGCTCTAAGGGATCCATCTGCGCATTAGTTACCTTCAGTTTTACATTATTTATAGCTTCTTCCTCGTTCGTACAAAAGTTTCCAAAATATTGTAGCGATTCCTTCTGAGGCATATGCTTATGTTTAATATGTCTTTTTCGTTTCTCTTAATGTGTGTATTACCTTATGAGCCGGTTTCACCAAACGATGTTAAAAATACTCGAACTTCTTGTTTGTTAACAAGGCGTTCAAAGTTTAACATAAGGTTAAAACTTTTGCGTTTCATCAAGCTTTTACAGAAAATTGTTACTTAACATTTTGTTAACGTCGAAGACAACTGCGAACGCTAGCTTTCGAGAAGGCTACACTGCTTCTCAACGTGCTCGATTCACTGTTGTCTACGTATCGCTGCGCTATGTCAGTAGCAGACAACTATTTACATTCATGGCAATTGCCATGTGATGTTCCCGATTGTTTGAGGTTAGAATCGCGATGTCAACCGAAATAAATGTTTCACCGTTTGAAACGCGTTAATTAACATATAGTTAAGTATAGATGTATTATCAAATGTGAAAAAGCCGACGGCCTTACATAAAGGATATTATTGCAGCCTGGTACAAAATCCGCGAGTAATTTAATTGGAATGAACGCGTTTCTCTTAAGTCCAGCAAGCAACTGCGGCAATTTTATGCTAACATAAAGTGAGGCACCAGAAACGTTAAAAGCGAAGCTCGTTTATGACGGTTTAAAACTGGTGGTGGACACTGCATTGAAACTAATGTGGACGAAGTTGTGTTATCGCTGATTAATCAAACAGACCCGAAAAAATACTGTTTGCTTCTTGAAGTAATTGCTTTGGAAACCCACAAATGGTAGCTTTGAAAATGCCAACATCCACCAAGTAAATAAAAAATTATAGTTACATAAAATCTAAGTACCTAATTAACACTTGTATCATAGGAGAAAGAGGCATGCTGCTGTTGGTAGTATTCTAACCTCACGTATTTCCCATAAAACCGTGCTCATGTCCCCTTGAACAGTTTATATTGCTTTAAAATTCCTCCTTTTGCAGGGTTTCAAATTTATTATGACGTGCGACTACACTTCTATTAGGAATGCCAATTGTAGGAAACTCGCATTAACAGCTTGATTCGCAGCAGCCATTTTCCAACTTCTAACATTTGTTAAACGCCTTAACACAGGGGTACGACGATGTTAACTTAACACCGACTTTAACACATTATTAAAGTTAACATTGTTTGATGAAACAGAATTCGCGTTAACTTCAGTGTTAAATCTGTTTAACATTGTGTTAACGTTTAGCATCTGTTGGTGAAACATAAGTAATGCTCTGAAGTCTAATTAAGTTTAATTCTAAATCGTTTACGTACGTATCCCAGCTCTCTCTCTATTTATCTTTATGATTGCCTGTCCTGCTTTTGCGGTTTTCTATTTAACATCCATTCTATCTGCTTCTTAGTCGGACTGTAGGTGTTTATATCTGTATATTTCTCTTCTTCAATATGTTTTGAATTCCATCAGTCCAGTTGTATAGCTTTCTCATGCTTTTTGTTTCCTTTCTTTTTCCGGCTACTTCATTTGCTACTCTTAAAATTAGTTCCTTTAAATCTTGCTATTCCAAATCCACATTTGCGTTTAGTGCCTGATGATCTAAATAGCTTCGTAGCCTGTGCAGTACGACTGCTTATGATGTCTTGTTGCAGCAAATCAATTTTGAATCTCTAGTTTGATTTACATTATGTGTATTATTTATTTTTGCATGTCACCATTTTGCTGGGTGGTTAATCATTATCAATAACATGTAATGATCTGTGTAAACGTCACATCCTCTGTAGCCCCTAGTATCTGTAACATGCGGAGTTAGCTTCTTGTTGGTTAGAATGTAATCTAAAATAGATTTGATTTCTCGCACTGTCCATGTACATTAATGTATTTCTTTGTGTCGGAAAAAGGTATTTGTTACCCGCACTTCATTATATATTACAAAGTTCTTCGATGCTTTACTATTTTCATTAAGCACTGTAGCGGGCATTATTCAATTACATTAAATTTAGAAGCATGATAGAAAT
This sequence comes from Deroplatys truncata, assembly GCA_030765065.1. Taxonomy (NCBI): domain Eukaryota; kingdom Metazoa; phylum Arthropoda; class Insecta; order Mantodea; family Mantidae; genus Deroplatys; species Deroplatys truncata. Next base: position 217,862,203 of record CM060978.1, read on the forward strand.
TAAATAAATAAAGAAATCATTAAAAGAAATAAGCTAACAAAAGTACGAAAGATATTATAAGAATGCGAAAGAAATGAAACATGAAATGTATATAGAATCACATCCAGAGAATAAGAATAATAAGAAGAAAGTCATGAAACTATGTAAAATATATTAGCAAAATTTTAAGTTCATTTAGATACATAAAGAAGTATGTTATACAATAAAATCTCAAGCAAAGAATGAGAAGATAGTAACAAAATTTATTTAAAAAATCTGCTGTGTTGCACTCACATGACTTTCTCTACTCTTGTACAAACTATTTTTACAAACGCTTATTCTCCATATGCTTCATGTTAATCGAGATGTTAATCTTATTGCTAATTTTCTTGTAGATGCAAGGGGAATTAGTAGGCTTTAAGCGATAGTCAAATATTTCAAGAGCTGGTTGCTATGTGGAGTATTCCATTCTCTTTACATTACCAGGACAAAAAAAATGAATAACGAATTCCCATTTGAGAAAAAGTATGTATTGGAAAATTTAAGAGAATAACAAGCAATTTCTCGAAAATGGTTCACTCAACAACAAAAAGGTATAATACTTAAATTGTGTATTTTAACGCGAACTATATTTTTTGTGCAGTAAAATTTTGTCTATCTCTTATGGTTTACCAGCTATGCAAAAATCGTTCACAATGCAGAATACTTTTGGAGACATTCCCAGGAAATTCGAGATATACATTTCATTTGTCATGAAAATATCTTAAACATATGATACTTTAATCAAAATCGTTAGAGCCATTTTTGAGAAAATTAAAATTTTAGAAAAATGTTTCATAGAAAGGGTAATCTGGGGTGGGGGGATTTTCTTGAAAACCTTTGTGTCGCATCTCTGGAAGATACTGAACCTAAATACCAAGTTTGGTGTTTATCCGACTGTTCGTTTCTGAGTTATGCTGTTCACAGACACACACACACACACACACACACACACACACACACACACATGCACAGACACGCACACGGACATGTTTCCAAAAATGCTTTTTTTGTATTCAGGGGTCTCAAAATATGTATTTCCGGTGAAATCTTAATATCGAGTACAATACTTCCCCTGCTTACTATACGTAGTAGAGAGAGTAAAAAGTATCTATGCAAAAATATGTTCTAAATAGTAGCAGAACCAAGTGAAGAACGCTAGCAACGCAAGCACGCAACAAAGCGAAAACTGTTAAAGAGAGAAAATCAACAAGCTAAAAGGAGACGCCATTTATCTTTGTATGCACCAGATGCGCAGCATCGAGGAGAAAACTGCAGAAGAAATGATAGAAAGGAAGAAGTGATTGTGTTTGTAGTGAGGCTGAGCGAGTATTACCGCGAGATCGTTATTAATCAAGTGGGAAATATCGGTGAAGTATAAATATAGTTCCGCGAGAACGCACAGAGAACATTTTAATTGCACGTAGAAATGTACCTGGATTAAATCTATCCCGAGGATGGGAAAGGAAGTTTCAGGTCCCGACTAATCCTACTTATTTGTATTAAGAAAAATAATTATCTGCAAAAATACGCGACTCCAAAATTTAACAAAACTTAGTAAAAGGCCGAGAACGCAGTAATACAACAGTTCTTGAGATTTTTTGACTGATAAGACAGAATTTTAAATTAATTTGTGAAAGTTCAACATAATATAATAAATTTGATATGAAATGTTTTCATATCCAAAGTGAGGGAAAATTGTGAAAATATAAGTCACAGCACAACAATAAAAGGATTAAGAACGAAAAAATTAATTCATTTTTATTAAGTATATTTAGAACCCTGAGAATAAACGCAATCCCAAACGCACAGAACAGCATTCTTTAATCCGTAACAGCACTTATTCTCCATTTATTCCAAATATCTTTTCAACTCTATGGTCACTACTCTGGTGTTAAAGTCTCCACCGATTATAATATAACCTAACTTGCAAAGTGTGTTCAGGTGAGGTTGACTATTTCATAAAATTCCAGGCACTCTTCCTTCTTCACTTCTTTTGGGGAATACACTCCTATAGCTGATAGATATCCTCTAGGGATTTTGATTTTATGTTTATAGTCCCATCATTAATAGAATATAACTACGTATTCTAGTTTTCCATTCTTTCTTAAGCGACATTGCTACTCTAGAGGAAGTTCTTATGTTTTGAGGGACACCACTACAAACGTTATATAATTCCCTAGTTATTTACTACCTTTTAATTAATGTTTTCTATGTGTATGAAAATATGGGTTTGCCTTTCATATAATTCTTGTTCTATTAGCATTACTTTATGGCATATTCGGTGGCCATTCCAGGTGGCTATCTTAACTTGCCCTAAAGTACCAGATTCTTTATCCTTATACCTTGCCTTGGTCGCCATCACTTTATCATGCCTGCTATTTTATTGAAGATATGCAGTGCATAATATGTCCCCGGCAGCGTTACGAGCGATACGCGGGGTTAGATTGGTGATGGGACTGCCATCTCACTGCCTCCAATCTTGCAGAGCATTTATTCGGTTACCATCCCTAGACGAGTTGCTTCCATTACAGCTGTCAAACCTCGTGTATCTATTGCCATCGTTTAGTTTCTCCTGATGATGGTATACTTCCTTATGTTAAAAGAAAATAGATCGCTTATACCGGCAGTCGCTCGGCCTAGTAGTATTCGTTTGTAGAAGCATATATTCAATACAATCTCACAGGCGGTCTGAAAAGTTTCTCAGAATAAAAGAAGACAATGCTGAAGTAAACATATCCGCCAGCATAGCAGGTATTTGGCAACAATTGAAATGTTTTCGTAACAGTGATTAGTGTGTTTGTCCTCTTGTTAAAGAGACTCATTGGCTTGAGGAGTTAGCCCTTCATTCAATTGCTACATAACTATTACAGCCTTCTGTCCAGTCATCAGAACATTGCATATGCTTACCCATAATATTCGGGCACTTTCTTCGGCTATAAGTCAAACTTCGGACACATCACCTGGGGTTGATGAAATATATTATGCGGTTTCTTTAACATGTCATAAAGTGGACACCAGTTCTTGTTGGATGACTAAAATGTAGTTTTGTGTAGACACGAACTTCCGGAGGACTGGATAACTCAAATAATAATTTCAATTCTAAAACCTGGTGAAGACCATCTTTCAGCTTTTTCTTACCCACCTACTGTCCTAGTTTCCTGTATAGTTATGCCTTTTTGTAAAATATAGTCTTGAATGGTACTTAGAAAGTGGAGGAGTTTTACTAGAATATCAGTATGTTTCCGAAGGAATATAGAATCTGTCGCGGTATCGTTAGTGTTATCTTATTTGCTGGCGCCTGTTATTGTTTTACTATTTTGAATTTTGAGTTCTTTGTCCTCCGGCTAGCTATTATTACTCAGTCGAGCAAATCTCTTGAACAGGGTGTGTAAACGGAAAGGAGTTGTTACTAAAAGATAACACTGATAAAAGAATTAGTTTTTACACTTTTATTGGCGTCACACATAGTTAATTTCACAGATTTACTTTTGATACACGCCTGACTGAAACTGTTATATGTTCGCATGTAACTACAATCACTTATTTTCCGCGCATTATTAATTCGAGTATTTCACATTTTGTAACTAACTTTACGACGCGAGAGATTCTGTAGAATTGCGTAACGTGTACTTCGTGAATGATTCTGTTGAACTGCACGACGTGTAACCCGTGAATGATTCTGTTGAACTGCGCGACGTGTAACCCGTGAATGATTCTATTAAACTGTGCGATACTTATCTCTGGCTTCATAATTTATACTCCCTCACCCCGATATGACTAAACATTATAACAGAGCTGCTATTGGTTAATAAAGCGCGCCAACATTAGCGTCTATTTTTATATCCAATCAAAATTACGAACACATATGCTCTAGGGAAAATATTCCCTCCATTTCTAAAGAAAAGCGCGCTACTCTGACGTCATTTGCTTGTGTCTTCTAATTAATAAACAACTCACCCCCTCGCTTCATTGTTACCCGCTCCTATTGTCAGTTTCAGTGAGGCCGTGTAAACTTATTTCCTAACAATGCTTATAATTAACAAACATCTCAAATCATTGTCATACAATAATGCTAATTTACACTACAATCACTCTGGCATTTACAGTGTTGTGATATAAAATACTGTCTCAAATCATAGGCAACTTTGTTGTCTGTACCCTGACATTTATGTATTGTGCATATGCAAAGAAGCAGTATCTCGTATATTTTTGAATATTCAAGGTGCATATGATCATGTAGTGGTATAGATATTGTTAGGAAAGCTGCTAATGAAGGCCTTCCCTATAATTTCCTTTATGGAATCTGTACTTTGTTGTATCAAAGAAAAATGTTGATAAGGGTGCAGAATGATTTACATGGACCAAGGTATGTGAATGACGGTTTACCTCAGACTTTCGTCCCATATTATTAAACATTTACACAATAGATATAAAGGAAAGCATTATCTTATAAATTAATTTACTTCAATGATGATGATGTTCACCAAAGTCTGATAAGCCTCATATTCGAGGCATTACTCAAGTTCAATGGTCCGTATGAAACGGACCACGTCCTCGGTATCCGCTCTTATTATCTCCATAGGTTCCAAAGACCCTAAGGATGCCTACCTAAGCATAACGAAACCTTCGACGGCGATAGTATCTGCTGTGAGGTCTCAAAATCCCTTGCACATTTCCGACATATGTGGTCTTGTGTAAAACCCAATGTATAAATGTCTGCGCAGAGCGTTGTGTCCTGTGAGATAGCCCACAACTCCTCTGAGCTTAGATCTGGTCAAATTCAGGAGAAACTCTCTCACTTTCCCGTCAGGCCCTAATATCAAAGCATGGGCTGCCTAGCAGTGGTTTGCTTACTCCAGATTTCAATATGAGCCCTTGCTGTAAGCTGGATTATCCCATACTGCACAAAGCTCAGCCTCAATGAAATTGAGCCCCGATCTCCTCTTTGCAAGAGTGTCTGCTACCTCATTTCCTCTAATATCAGCGTGCCCAGGAACCCAAAAGAAATGTAACCGGACAGCTGATACTGAATATATCCAACATCTTTTGGCAATGCCACACCAATGGATGTAGTCTTAACCACCCTAAGGGCTTTCAAAGCGGCCATACTTCCCGAGCAGATGTACACATCCCACGCCCGCGTAGCATAATGTAAATATATATGGCGCAGGCTAAGATCCCATAGACCTCAGTAAGTAAAACCGTGGCAACTCGACTAAGGGAATGACAGGCCTGGTTCTAGGGCCTCTTACCCCAGCCCCAATCCTGCCCCCGAAGCAGGAATCGTCCGTGAATCAAGTCCTGCCCCCTACCTTCGGTAGAGACCCATCTTTGGGTTTCGCTCCTGCATGGAAGGTCTCTGTCAGTCAACAAACGAGGTTGGCCTGTACGATTTTGTGTTGTACATGTCCCTTCACGTTTCCACTTCACTATCACATCAGAAACAGTGGACCTAGGGATGTTTAGGAGTGTGGAAATCTCGCGTACAGACTTCTGACACAAGTGACATCCAATCACCTGACCACGTTCGCAGTCCGTGAGTTCCACGCAGTTTCTCGATGTCTAATGACTACTGAGGTCGCGGATAATGAGTACCAGGCAGTAGGTGGCAGCACAATGCACCTAAGATAAAAACGTATGTTTGTGGGGGTGTCCGGATACTTTTCATCACATAGTGTATATATTTGCACATTTGAATAGCCTAAAATTAATTATAGGGATTAACAAATATAAAATATTTTCTGTTACTATTATAAATGTTCGTTATTGAGTTTGTTTACAGATGGTGTTAACCTTTCTCCTTCTAATTTCTCTTCTCTTATTCAATACTGCCTCTGAAATCTTTTACTCTCCGTACTCTCATTCTCTTTTACAGTTTCGGAAGGTTTCTGTCTTATTTCATTTCTGCTGGGTTGCTCTTGCCCATTATAAGAAATTTGTTTGAAAGGCTTGAGCAACGTTTTGGGTAACGCTCCATAACTTTATTTGTTTGTGGATCAGTAAGTACGTAAGTATCCGTTGAAAATAACTTAAAATTTTGTACGGACCTTTAAAACACAGCATTAGTCTTTGGTTGCCTTTGGGAACATCATTCGACAGAGTTTTGCTGCTAAGAAGTTGCTAAATTTCCTGTCTTTATTATTCATAATTTTCCTTTTTGTTAGGTGTTATAGCGTTCCTTACGTCTTTTTGCTGGTCTTTCAATTTTTCGAGCTAGTTTATATATTTGCTCATCTTCTAACCGAAGATCATTGTTTATAGGAATGACATGTGACATACTAGTATTCACAGTATTTAATTGTTTACCTTTTGCTAATTCAGCTGTTTTGAATCGTTTGGTGTTATTGACTCTCTCATTGAGAATTAATTCTGTGGAAGTCACTTAGTTGACCCAGATAGAGTGCTTCTTATTTGATAGGATTTGCAAATAAATTCTGATTTTCTTTATTGCTGTCTCACTTGGATTGCTCTGGGGATGGTACCTCGAACAAAAATAATGTTGGATCTGCTTCTCTTTAACAGGTTCTTCGAATGCTTTTCCGGTAAGAACCGTAGAGTTATCGCTGAGTATTCATGTTATTTTACCTTCTTGATATATATATATATATTGTTGCAGCAGAATTTGTGAGCATATTTGCTACTTCTTTCTTCATTGGAAGGATTCTTGTTCATTTCTTAAAATTGGATTTGTAGCACACCAAATTTTAATTAGTAACTGCTTACATTTTTGACAAGTATCGCGCAAGATACGCATTTTCTGTCTTTTTCTCTTGCTTTCGAAATGTACACATTCTCCATAATCATACCTAACACTCTAGCTTTTCTTGAGTGTAAAAGCTAGTGTGGAATTCACTTATAATGTCCATCTCTAAGGATTTGGGTATCACTACCTTCCATGCTTTCACTTCCCTACCGTGCTTCTTGTGCAACAATCTGTAGAGTATTGCGATGCTGACATTGCAATCAGGCTAAGTTGTGGAGTTGTTTCAAAACAGGTGCTCAGTTTTATATGTTCTTTTTGAAATCTCGACATTTGCTTTATCTTCTTTTCAAATTTTTTTCGTTTTTGTACCGATTTGGAGGATTCTAACCTCTCTTCTTGGTTCCCCAAGATCTATGAAATACCTCTAGTGAAATTTAACTTCGATAATAAATCCCTGATTGAGTTTTGAGGGACTGGAATATGGATTATTTCTGTGTTGTAACTCAGGATAGTAGTGCATACCGTGATAATTTTGAAGATGTTAATTTTCATCGTTTGGGAACGTAAGCCTGATGTGATCTGAAGAGATTCTTACTTGCTGAAGATATATGTAAGTTTTAAATCTGCTCAAAGCAAAATGAATTTCAACTACTTCTAACTCAATAACTGACGAGTTCCTTTCTACAGTGTTGAGTCCCCTGGATGGTGTACAGATTACATGAAGTTTATTTTCAGAATCGAATTATCCAAGCATTGCTCCATAACCACCTGTAGAAGCATCTAAGTATATAACGTATGTTCGTCCATCATGTGGTCGTTCGAGAGGTATTGCTTTTAAAAAATAAGCCTTGAATTCTTTCGTAACAGCTTTGTAACTCGGGGTTCCATCACCATTTAGCGTTCGTTTTAAGAAGTTCCCTCAAAGATGCGACTTCTTGAGATATCGAGGTATAAAATCTACCTGCATAGTCCCATGTACCAAATATTCTACGTAAGTGTTTGATATTTCTGGGCGCAGGAATATTCTTTATTGATTCTGTTCTATTAGAATCTGGTCGCATTCTGTTTTCATTTATAATAAATCCAAGGAAACTAAATTCTTTTACCCAAAAATTTGATTTGTTGGGATTTACTGTAAATCCACACTCGTGTAGTCTGGATATCGCAAAGTCTAAATGCTGAAGATGCTTTTTCAAAGTCTTAGGAAATTATGAGAAAGTCGCCTATATAATTCAGTAGCAAGTCGTGATCTGTTCCCTTAAATTCTTCATTTAATGCTCTCAAAAATCCACTGGAGGAGTTACTAAGTCCAAAGGTCATGCGTTTGAAGCGATATATCTTCCCGTGTACGACAAATGAAAAATAACATCGCACATTCATGTCCAAAGGTACTTGCCAATAGCTATTAGTTAAGTTTATTAATGAAATGAAAAAAGGCATTTTGATAAATTGGGAATGGTTTGATTTACGCTCTCTTTCTGGAAGTGGTCTGGTTTCATATATTTATTCAACTGACGTGCGTCTAGGGTGGCTCTTAATTTTGATGGACTGTCATGTTTAATGGTCCAGCATAAGACAGAAGTATATGGTGAGTTCCCTTCTTCTATGACGTCTTAGTCAATCATATCTTAAATGACAGCATTAGCGTAATCACGTAAACCTATAGGATGTTAGTACTCGTATAGCGTTGATGGAATTCCTTAATTCCTCCCACTTCAAAATTGTGAGTGAATACTTGGGAATTATCTCGAAGCAAGATTTGTAAAGCTTTTGTTTGCTCGGAACTTAAATTATAAGCTTGACTGCACTTCTCTAATATTCTTTCTTCCGTGTTGCCTTTAGCGGTACCTTTACTCTCGGCTGGTTGAATGCTTTTATTAGATGAAGCCAGTTTTTTCCTATTCTCACTTCTTTCTACGCCACTGTGAGCTATTCTCTTTAAGACAGTGGTTTAATCTATGTTAATTTGCTTCACAAGAGCTCGGTTTCAAAGAGTTCTTTTTCTAGGGCGGTCAGCTCGATTGGCTCGTAATTATCCTCTATGAATTTAGTTTTGACAATGTTCTCATCTTTTGAGAGTTGTATAAAACTATTTTCAAAATCTATTTGTACCTTATACTCTTCAAAGAAATTGGAGCCTAGAGTTAAACCATTGTTCAATCTATTGACCATAGGAAATGTATTTTCAAAACTTTCTTGGTCAATTTTCAGCTATAGCAAGTATTGTTTCCTTATTACTTGGGTGGATTTGCCAATTGCGACTCTAAGTATAAGGTTAGTTGTTGGTAAATTCATTATTTTATTTCCTTGTTTTATCAGCCGCTCAAACAAGTTTAGTGAACATACGCTGGAGGATGCGCCTGAATCAATCGCTGCATGAAGCATTTTCTCACCAATCATAACTGGTGATTAAATATCTTTCCTGTACGAATCTCCTATGGTTCTATTGCTTGATTATCAGGTTTATTTCAGCTACCCAACCTGTGACATCTATGCAACTCCGGTTCATGACATCACTTATGAGTTTACCGAAGCTGGTTCTTGGTTTCTAGAACTCCTAATTGGTACTACGTGTATCTCATGTTTGTTTTCCTGGTTCTGGCTTCTTGGAGCATTATCTCGGTCATCGCAAGAATGTAAGGAACGTTCATCTTAGAGCGGCAATTATGGTTTTTCCCCTGTAATTACTCCTAGTTTTACGTATCTCGGATTGTCTTGCATACTACGCCTCCTATAATTAGGGTTATTGCCTGCCTGTCTAGTTCAAATCATATTCACATTCTACTGGTGATTTATTCTCCGGTTATTAGGCTTTTCTTTAACTCTGCCGAAATTTGGCAATGGCCGTTCATACCTGTCTCTTATGAATTGATTGTTACTACCAGAGTTGTAATTATTATTTCTTGGTCCATCATATTGTCTTTCCTTGACATTTCGGTTCATGCGCTCATTTTCCCATGAATTTTGAGATTCGAATTGTTGTTACTCAAAGGCGGAAATTAGATCTACGAACTCAATAACTGAGCTACGTTTGGCGATCAGTAAGGAAGTGATCCATCATCAGGTTGACAAAGTCTGGCTCTGAGATCGGAGGGCGAAGATGTTTGAAGAATCTGGAATTATGCAACAGATAATTGGTCATACTGAGATTTTCTCTCGTGTTGTATTGGCAATAGCAAAGTCTTCTTCTCTATTGTGTCGTTGCATTCTAGAATAGAATGATAAAGATAAGTTGAAGGTAATCATAATTGTCATCTGTAACCATAGCAACATTTATCCAATCTAAACTATCCAAACATTTGTTTTTGTAATTATTATTTTTATTTGCTCGGGGATGTTCTTTAGCCGGAAGTATTCTTTTATTTGGTTTATGAAATCTACGGGCGAGTCTTGATTATCCGCAGAAAACAATGGCAGTGGCAAATCATTTAATGGTGAGGAGTAATACTGTGATGAGGTTTCTCTGGGATTGGTAGCACTATTTGCCTGACATTTGCATGTGTGTGGTAAAGAACTCCGTATCTCACTGGTGTGTTGTGAAAATTTGCTCGAAAATTCCGTATTGTCTCTAATTATGATAACATCAGGAATAACACTGTTATTAATATACAATTCAGTTGTATATCAGTTGCATGCGATTTGACATTTCATCAGTTCTAGCACTGGATTGAGAATTTGTATTCTTTGTAATTTCTCTATGGGTATTAGTTACTTGTTCATTAATTTCACTCTGAACTTTTTCTCTTACTTCTTTACTTACATTTTCAAGTTGTTCCTTGAACTCTGAACGTAATAAACTTAAGTTCTCATTCTGGGATTTGTAATTTTTCAATTTAAATTCATCTACCTTTATACTTATCATTGATAGATCACGTGTTACACCTAGATGGATTAATTGTACTTCATCTCTAGCATTTTCAATGTTTTCGTGCAACTTGCTAACCTGCTTAACTAAGGTATTATCTCTTTAATTGGGAATTTCTTTCTCCGTGTTATTTATCTCACCTCTGATCTGACCAAGATTTGCATTTTGTTGCACGAGATTCTAATTCTGTTCATCAAATCTAGTAGGCTGACTATCCATTTTCGTAGAAAGATTCTTATTGTGATTGTCAATTCTGGTAGCCTGATTATCTAATTTGATATTATGAAGCATTATTGCCTGCATTAGTTGTTAAAGGTTGATTACCTGAGTGTTGCGGTGGACTTCCCTCTGACACATTTTTGTTTACAGGATGACGACTTTCAGTATTGTTCCCCTGGAAACTGGTTTGGGGAATCATACTGACAGCTGTTTCAGTCCCTACTTCCGACCTAATATTTATATTAGGAGTTAATCTCTGCGCATATTCTAACAATGAGCAATCTGTTTCTGTACTGTTTTCATCCCCATTACATTGTTATGTTATACATTTTTCTGGCAATTAGTTTTGACTTCTCAATAACATTAATAAGGCTTAACTACCACAAATATATACATTGATCAGATCTAACGTTTAATTGTGCTTTATTGATTGTCACTGTAGTTTGTAGCGATGAAATATATTGCAGTTTCGTGCCCCTTCTTCCTAATTTCTTGCTTCCTCGTGTTGTCGCATTTGTTAAAATCTGTTATAGAGGTTCTCTCGCTGGAGTAAACCATTGCTCTCTGTTTTGCAGTTGACGATATTGAAGACTTCTCTACGTAGTTGTCGTTCTGCAGTTCTAGTTTCTCTCGACCTCCTGGAAGTTCTCGTTGGAATTTGATTTTGTATAAAGTCGTCAGCTTCTCACTATTCTTTCTTACTATTCGTCGATGCCTCACGTTGCTGGGAGCCAATTATGCGACGTCTCCGCATGTATGTATGTTTCAGGTTGGGCGTTCTTAAACGGGTTGTCGAGGTTCGTGTCTCCTTTCCCGCTCTCTGCTATCTCCGTCGTGGTGGAAGATATTTTACTCTGCTAGATGCGATGGTTCTAATCTTCTTCTTGCCTCTGCTGCTGTTGGTATTTTAAAATGAACACGGGATGAAGTGGATACCTTATGGGTATGGTACGCAAGAAAGAGTTACTGTAATTGGAGACAAACATGAAGTTGAATTTGTGAGAAAATGTTTAAATACTTTTTAAAATGAAAAAAATCATTAACACGTTGAACCTTTACACTTTATTGAGAATATGTTTAATTCAACACATTTCCGCTGCTCATGAAGTAAGTTGTTTCTAAGTGAATTACTAATTACACTAGTCTGCATTTTTAAACTTTTTGTCAGATGATTTCTTAAAAGTAGGTGTTCTTGAATCAAGTTTTTATGCTAATTCCAGAAATAACCTCCGTTTTTGTCTATAACGTCAGGTTTTTACACAAAATAAGAAGTAATGTTTTGACAATTTTACTAATGAGCGTAGAAAAGTATTCAAATACCATTTCACACAATATAAGTTTTTATTCAAGAAACATTTTAAGAATACTCTCAAGAACTCCCCTAATTTATTTCATGACCACATTTTAACAAAACAAGAAGCCAAAGTGTTTCATTTAACGTTTTTCAAAGTTTCTCTTCTTTGGCTTCCTTGCAGATCCTTGAAGATGACTGTCCCTCCTCAACATCCAACAGTAGTCGGCCATCATAGTTTCATTCCATCTCCCCTGGTACGTCCTCTCCATTTCCTTAATATCTTGGTGAAAACGTTCACCCTACTCTTCACTATAATGCCGCAGATTTTCTGGAAAGTATTTGATATGTGAATGCAGAAAATGCGCCTTTACACTCATGTTACAACTCATCTTCTTGAACTTTTCCAACATTGTTTCGACAATGACCTTATAATTAGGATCTTTGTATTGCCTAAGAAGTGTCAGTAACTGATCGGAAGGCGGTCCATTCTTCTATTTCTCTCTCATTCATTGTCTTCTCAAAATCTTCATCCTTCATCAATTTCTTTATTTAAGGACCAACAAAAATTCCAGCCTTTAATTTGTCTTGTGTAATGAAGGGGGATTTCCTGGAAAGGTACTTGAAGCAGGGTCCATCCTGTGGTAGAGCCCTTACAAATTGCTTTATCAAGCCCAATTTTATGTGTAGTGGGGAAGCAATATCTTTATATCTCTATATTTTTGAAGTGAAATTGTGAAAAAACTGTACGTGATAGAAAAAAACTAAAAGCAGCTCTGAAATCAGCATAAAAAGTGATTCAAAATCACTTATTAGTTTTCAGTCATCCGATATCACGCAGACTGGTGTTATCAATGCATTCCCGTCACTGATGCTACATTACATTTAGTTAATTCCGTTACTACTTCACTTCACTTGATAAATACTTTGTTTAATCACCTTATAGTTTTTGGTGCGCAATTCTTTCACGAATTTACGCAGCTTCATCACACAGCTGGAGACATCAAGCGACTGACGAAACTAGTTTTCAAACATCTTATATAGGCCAAGGCTTTGGTGCTCTGAAAATTATTTTAAATTTTCTGATTGACCCGCGAACTACAAATTCAAGTGAAATTGGAGATCTTTCACGCCCTCCTGATTCGTTCTCGTCAAATCACATGGTTGGAAACAATGAAAAGTTCCCAAGTCTCTTCGTTCTGCTGGGATTCCTAGCACATGGTCAGGATAAATCTTTCTTACTCTAAACACGAATAGAAGAGTATTACTTAGAAGGTAGGCTAGCGCAACTTTCTCTTTGTGTGTTTGCAGCAAAAATCTAACGTAGCAGTGGAATGTTCTGTGTATGTCTGGTTACATGAGTAAAATGGATAACATAACATTAAATAAAATATATACAAACTATTTACATACAAACATAATTATAACACTGTTATTCACATGATTACTTTGATAATGCCATTTTTATTTTCATAACGGCATAATTATAGGTTGCTGATAAATACCGCCTCGAAGTTGTCATCGAGAGGGCAGTGCCGTGTGATGCTGTCGGTATGAGCTGCCCAGGTTATAGGGTCCTTTTTGGTGGAGATAATTCTCTAGCATATAAATCAGTATTTTTTTAAAGCGTGTCATAGTGAGTTGAAAGAAACCAGTAATTATAATGTTCACTGTTTATTACACTTTTCCTATTTAATTTCTCCTGAAAGCTGATTTAGTTTGTTATACAGAGTGGAAGAGGTGTAGATGTCTAAGGCTTTAAGAGTGATGATATACTGAATAGAAGTTACAGTAATGCTTTTGCCACGATCACTAAATTCGTCGTAAAATTTGTTTATATAGGAACTTTCAACAAGAGTGTCCTATCTTTAACATGTGATAGCTGCCGTAGTTATTGAGTTACAACAGTAATTTTTTTCATGTGGTTACAGTTGTTATTTATAAATAGCCATGGAACGTTACAAAATTCAGCAACGCGTAGAAATTGTGAAAATTTATTATTGAAATGGTTCATCTGTTCGCCAAACATTCCGTGTAGTGCGTGAAGTTTACGGTGAGAGAGAACGATTCGGCGTTTGATCGATAAATTTGAAAGCAGTGGTTCTGTCAGCGAACAAAAAACGCCCGTACGTAATCGACGTAAGCGCTCCAACGAAAACATAGGCGCCGTTCGTGAGAGTGTACGCGAGAACGGAAACAAATCAATTGCTCGTCGAATTAAGGCTTTCGCCGACCACAACTTGGCGAATTGTGCATCTGGACTTGAAGTTTCACGCTTATAAAATTATGTTAATTCGAGAACTAAAGCCCAACGACCATAGGTTGCGCTGTATATTCGCTGACTGGGCTATGGAGCAATTGGAAGCTGACCCGAAGTTTTGTCGAAAAATCATCTTCAGCAGCGAAGCTCACTTTTGGATGGATGCTTGTGTTAACAAACAAAATTGCCACTATTGGAGCAATCACATCCAATGCAGATTGAAGAACGACCACTTCATCCCCAAAAGGCTACTGTGTGGTGCGGATTTTGGTATGGTGAAATCATCGGTCCATATTTTTTCCAAGATGAAGATGGAGAAACTCTAATTCTCAATGGAGAAAGATACCGGGCTCTTATAGGGGACTATTTTTGGCCTCTATTGGATGGTATGGATCTCGGAAATATCTGGTTCCCGCAAGATGGTGCCACATGTCATACTACTCTCGAAACAATCGATCTTTTGAAGGAGAAGTTCAGAGGTTTCATCATTTCCCGTGGTGGTGATGTTAACTGGCCCCCGAGGTCCTGTGATTTAACGCCGATGGATTACTTCTTGTGGGGTTATGTTAAATCTCGGGTTTATGTCAACAAGCCAGAAGCAGTAAATGATCTTATGAATAACATCACGCGTGTTCTTCGTGAAGTTGGACTTAATTTACGTTCTTCTGTGATTGAAAATTGGGTCAACCGTATACGCGCAACCCAACGAAGTCGCGGTGGTCGCTTAACTGATGTCTCTTCTACACGTAATGCCATCAATTATGTTCCAAAATAAAAAAGATAAACCTCTATCATTTATAGAACGTGTTTTATTTAAGTTCAAAGATAGGACACTCTTGTTAAAAGACCCTTTATATATTATTTACCACGTCATTATTCTGGGGTACGTTTCGGCATAAAAGCACGTTTAAGCTGTGGACAGTATAAAAGAAATTGAATCTAATAGCCAGTGACGTTTCCAGAAGTTTTTTGGTGTGCTGCATCTGACAACGCTGGGCACTGGTTCGCTTCGTTCATCCCGTCTATGAACTAAACCACGCTGCTTTGTGGTGAGGTAATGTGTACGGTAGATAAAGATAAGAGCAGTAGTCTTTGCACCGAGGTGATACTATGAAGGTGAGAGAGCATGATAACTATAAAGCCTTTCGCATACCGGCAGGACTTAGAAATTATGATAATTTATACAGAAGTAAGATGCAGATAGAGAGGCAGCTAGAATTAGGAAGTAAGATTTCTAAGAGAAAGTCCCCAGGTCGTGTTCAACGCATACAGGGAGAGAGGACTGCATATATCATCCGCATATTCTGGATGCAGTAAAATTGTTTCCTAATGAGTTGTCTTAGGAACATAATAATAAATGTGATTCAAACAAAGACCTTAAAATTACGAACTGTGCAGTATCCCAATGATAGGGATGTTCAGCTATGGACAGGATTCCTTAGCGCCTTCTAAGATAGTCACGTGTCAGATAATAGTTACATAAAATGTCTTTTGTAAAACATAGTATATTCGGTGTTGAAACAATCTGACACCAGCAGATGAAAATACAGTTGCCTGTTCATTAATATAAAACATGAATATTTATTTTATCTTATAGTATAATGTCTTACTTGCAGTTTCTTGTTACTATAATTCACAATTAGAAAGACTGTAAGATAACAGGGAAACAAAGTTTTGTTTTGAGCCCAGGTTTGATGTTTATACCTTGTAATCTATCAATAGTAAAATTGAATAATATGTAATCTTGTCGTACATCACGAAACTTGGTTTGCAATTATTGTTTTAATTTCTTCATTATGACATTCTAGAGTTCACATTAAAATCTGTTACAATGTAATGTGGTACCTTACTTCCACCTGTTAAGCATTGAGCACTTTTGCGCACCTTCCTACTAAGCTACTGGAGAGACGATTGCCACACTGCTTGGCAACTGACCTATACTACGCCATCAATCCTCGCCATTCCCATTAGTGCTGCAGTCAGGTTTCTTGGCTGCACCCTAGGCACTACCTTTACCGCCGCAGCCAACAGCTTTCAATTATTACTGGCGCAAAACTTCTGGAATCGTGACCTTGATTGCCACCCCAGCTGCCGAGCCTAGGAATGGTTTATGTTTAGCTTAATCAACGAAAGCGATATAATACCTTTGCTTACTCACAGTGCGTAACATATACAGTCTGCATAGAAAGTGTCCGCATCTTGTAATTTCAAAGAGGTCAATACGTAAATAGTGCTTATTTTATATTTGTGATATTTATAACCATGGCTCCTACGTTTTCAAAGTTAAATGGTAAGGTATTACGTATTCAAAGCAGGGAAATAATTGCAAATGTCCTCCACTTCATGAAGCAAGAAGCACGGATGAAGGAAGAAAATATATGTTTACCCGAGTTCCACAAAAGCCTTAAGAGAGTGAAAGAAAGAGTAGTCAAACAACTGTTGTTGCACTGAGTTCCGTTTCCAGATTTCTCAAAGACAAGAAAAACCATATGGATGAAAGAGTACCATTTGACACACCTGTGATGAAACATAAGGTCCCTAAACGTATTACAGAAATAGACGATTTCGACAAATGCGTCATTCGGTGCACGATTCACAATTTCTATGTGGAAGAAAAAACTGTGCCAACAATAAGCAGATTGCTCATCAATCTGAAAGATGTCATAAATGTTCAAGGTGGTACTACAAGTCTAAAATCCCGGCTATGGCACTGAATTTTGCAGTCTGATACTAACTTTCCAAATGACTATAATTTTATATGTACTTATATCAGCATAAATTTTCAAGATGCTGCTACAAATCTCAGAAAAATTATAAAACATTTAGGGTTTAAGTGGAAGAAAACGAAACCAAATAGAGTTCTAATAGAAAAGCACGACATACGATCTCAGCTGGAAGAATACCTTACTCAGAGGTACAAATTAGAGGGTCAAACTATAGTGTATGAAGATGAGTCGTACATATACAGCAGTCATACATCTAAAAGTTGAAGTGACGATAGCGAATTAGGTTTTCAGGCACCTGTTGCCAAAGGGCAAATACTTATTATCGTTCATGCTGTTCGTTCCAAATGCCCTTCTTTTACAAGTCGCAACAAAAAACAGGAGATTTTCATCAAGAAATGAATACAGAAAATTACATGAAGTGGATCAACACCATGTTGATACCTAATATGCCTGCTGGGTCTATTCTGGTTATCGACAATGCTTCACAATGTGGTAACACTCAAATTGACAAACAACCTACCCCAAATTCCTTGAAAGAAGAAATAAAAACCTGGTTGCTTAGGCATAATATAACTTTTGATGAAAGCATGAGTAAAACAAATATAACTTAGTTAAAGCCAACAAATCCCTTCAGAAGTCATAACTCATAATACTTGTCCAGATATTAATAGAACATCGCCATAATGTACTTAGACTGCCACCGTATCACCCAGATCTAAACCCAATCGAATTAATCTGGGCTGATGTCAAAAACTGGGTGGCCTGCAGAAATATCACTTTTAAACTAAAAGATGTGGAGCAATTATGTCGCCAGCGATTTGCAGAAATTGGACGGCCAGAATGGGAAAATGTATTTCGACATGTTGAATAAATTGAGAATCATTATTTCAAAAAATACGGAATTGCAGAAAATCAATTAGATAAAATTCTCATCCAGGATAATGGTGCAGAAAGTAGCGACAGCGGCAATGACGTGAGTGATTCCGCAGAACAGGAAGGGCTGTCAGGTGTGGAAGAACTGGAGACAGATGGTTGACAGTGTTTTTATATTAAGGGCATTTTATAGCGGTGGATTTAAATATACTGTATATATCTATAAGTTTATCGTGTAGTGCAGTGCATAACCGGTGTGCGAATATTTGACAATGACTGTCCCACGCACTCCTGCAGCATGCAGACTACCGGTCACCTCTTGATCTGGTATGTAACTCGCTTCATAGCTGTCATTAAGATTTTCACGTGTCTAGAACTGTTGCGCCAGTTATACTAACGCAGGTGCTATGCGGGACCGCAAAGCCTTCACGCTTTGCACACATTTTCCTCCTACTATCCGCTTTCCTTTCGGTGGAGAAGTTTTTAGAGGGTATGCCGACGCTTGGAGAGTCCCACACTCTCAGTCCCGATTCCATCGGGGCTTAGGTCAGTGATTAAATCATTTTCTCCCCCACTCCAAAAGAAAAAAAGCAGGGAGCACGGTGCGTGCTTCTCATATAAGTACACGTGAATGCATGGAATCGTGCCGATATAATGCGCAATGGTTTACGTTGGTAAGGAAATCCCTCTGGCACTCCCAGCTCCCACTCCTTACCTGGTTCTAGTACTCCACTAAATGTTTTCTTATTTCTCACTATTCCTTTGGTCCTGAGTCTGGAACGGAACTGTGTTCACAGGTTAATAATGCTTGAGCGCCAGACTTTTGACATCAAACCAATACGAGACGGATTCATCCAGGGGCTGGTGTGGACAGTCGTGGCGAAGCATACCTTCCAGCCACATTAAATAAAGAAACAGACTATAGGAAACAAAAAGCATGGGAACTTTCTCGACTGTACCTAGGATGCATAATGTAATGCTAGACAAATGCTTGGAGATAACCTAAATGAGATAACCTGTATTTTTTGTTCTTTTCCTTAGTTCTATTTGTGGTTAAAGGTGGACATGTATATCCCTTTTACTCTGTATTGCTATCGTACTCATTTGATGCGCTGATTTGTCAATTTAGCGGTCACTAATTCATTCTAACCACCATAGCCACAAGCCTGCAATATAATTAAAAATATATTATCAGATACACAGGTTTTATTAAATGAATTGGAGAAGCAGGTGTGGTTTGAAGTTTTGTTTCAAAACGCTATCATCTTGCATTATTTATCATGCATTAGTTGAACTATGAGCATTTAAATGCCAGTACAAATACTGGTTAGAATTAGTGGACTTTTGTTATTCTTATTGCTTTGCATATGGCATGGTGGTTTGAAACGTAGCTGTAAACACATATCAAGATCCTCTTAAAACCCTTAGAAATAACAATGAAAAAATTGGTACATTGAAGGCGCGGTTTCCAGAATATGTGAAAATTGTTCTTGTAAAGAGGAGCGTATCTTTTGCTTCTAATTGTTGGGTTGCAAGCAGCACTGGAGTTTATAGGACGACAACCAAGGCAGATGAATGTCGTTATGCTAAACAAGCATAAGGGAAGTCTTGAATGTCAGAGATACTATGATGCAGTAATTTGTATAACAAATTACTTAAATTTAAAGAATGATTGTAATATGAATATGCATTTTTATGTGACATTGATTTGAGATGTTTATTGATTGTAATTATTGTTGAGAAGTAAGTTTATACGTCCATACTGAAACTGACAATAATAGTGTGCAATAATGCAGCGAGGGGGTGAGCTGTTTATCATTATTAGAGACGAGGAAGTTACGTAATGTTGGCGCGTTTTTCTTTAGAATTTGCTGGAACATTTTCCCTAGAGCATTTGTATTCATAATTTTCATTGGGTATAAAAATAGACGCTAATGTTGGCGCGTTTTATTAGCCAATAGCAGCTCAGTTATAATCTTTAGGCATATCGGGGTGTAGGAGTATAAAAAGGGCTAGGTTAGAGGTAAAGTCCTTCAGTCCGTCAGTTCACTGAAAATATTTGTATGCTACACGTCGCCTTCAGTCCGTCAGTTCGTCGAAAACATTTGTACGTTACACGTCGCCTTCAGTTCAGCAGAAATATTTGTACAGTACACGTTGGCTATCGATTCGCAAGTTACGCGTAGCAGAGTTATGAAAATTCTCAAGTGTGGTAAAGTTAATTACACAAAAAGTTGAAGTACGCGAATTAAGAATTATCAGTAAATGAAGTTATTATAACAGTTTCAGTTTGGCGAGTATCAAGATCAATGTGTCAATATGATAGTGAATGTGTTCGACAATAAAAAGTGTAAAACAAATTCTTTCATCAGTGTTATCTTTGGATAAAAGATTCCTTTCCGTTTCCACAACCTGTATAAAGAGAAGTGCTCGACCAAAAGGATAATAGCTAGCCGGAGGACAGTGAACCAAAATTAAATAAAATAAAAGTAGCACTCTTTCAAACAAACATTAATACTGCTGCAAATTGCTAACACCAGATGGAGCTACAAACCTAACAAAGAATCACGTCACAAAATGGCTTCACCACGTGGAGTAAACACAAATACACAAACATTATAAGTAATACCGCCGCAAATTGGCTACCACAACGTGGGGCTACAATAATGTTAAATAAATAACATTAATCATACCATCGCAACTATATGGACAAGACTTCAAGCTTATAATTTGAACAATATGGTACTTTATCACTGACACATTTAATCAGTTGCTACAACACTGAGCCGTTGTAACTATAAATCTTACAGAGAACACCAGCGCTAGGGAGTAAAGATTTCACGGATACATTTTTCCAATTTACACTTGTAACTTTCTTAATGCTCTATTTTCCAAAAGGTCAGTATTAAGGTTTAAACCCTCTGTTAGGTTTAAACTTCAGTTTTTAGTTTTACTGCGTATTAGAATGTGTAACATTCCGTTGAACTTCAGTTTAACTTGAATGGAACTCGTTCTCCGTTTAACTAGTCTAATACTGTGCTGCAAAATGGCGGTCCAGCTCCACATGTGGATAATGGGGAGATATTTAAGGAATTACTGATTGATGATGAAGTTAAACAGATAATGAATCACCTCAGAGATCCATAATTTTCATAAATAGATCTTATCATTTTCAGATGTAGAATGATTATGAATTCTTAAGATTCGGACTTTTAAAGCAGGAGAACAGATGATCCACTTTGATAATAAATTTTCACAATTTCTACGCGTTGCTGAATGTTGTAACGTTCCATGGCTATTTGTCAATAACAACTATAACCACATGAAAAAAATACTGTTGTAACTCATTAACAACGGCAGCTATTAATGTTAAAGATAGGACATTCTTGTTCAAAGACCCTATACTTATATGTCATGTGACGCAGACATGCTACATCCTCCAACAATGAAGCAATACCTTTTCCTCACGACTTCAGCTTTTCTCCTCCTAGTTGTTTTTTTATACTTTGCCAGGGCTGCTCGAACATGAGATTCTAATCACTGGGTATGCGTGAGTGTATGTACATAGAAACACGAACGCCTTCTTTTAACGCTTTTATTCACCATTAAAATAATACTTTAGATTTGCCGATCACTTTTAAATTCTTACGGTGTTACTGTGTCTTTTCCAAGACCGAAGATTATCAATTACATCTGATCGTTCGACCCTCTTGCAAGTTCACATCCAGTCTTCGGAACTCGATGAGACTGTTGTTCCGCACTCCAAGAGTGCCCCAGCGAGAGTATCCTCATCAACGCGCGATACAAGGAAGAACACCTAACTTCCCCTCTCTCCCCTTAAAAATTTCGCACCAAACTGAGCGTCATGAAGCTTCTAGTGACTTTCACTTCCTGGTCAGTGCTACTGCACCCATTGTTTCCAGGAGAAACTGGCTTCAGCGGTTTTACCCTTTATACCTGGGGCTGGTCCCTAATTAGCTAAGCTGTGCCTGTCTGGTCTTTCTTGGCTTTTAACAGTCAACGATTTTCCCAATGCTTCTCCTTTTAATACATGCACTGATTTTAAATATTTTATTATTTATTTTATTTCGCTGTCCTTCCCAGATTATTATAATTATTGACTTTATAATTTCGACTTCACATGCTTAACATCCGTACTTTAGCCTCAATTTACTTGGCAAAAGCGATGCAACAACTGTCGAAGCTGCCACTACAATACTTGAAGGGATACGTTTTTAGAATATCTTATTCAGAACAAATTATCCGACTTTTCTTGATTCCAGATAATCCTCACCATTCCATTGTAAGTAGGCATTATTAAATGGACCCGGATAAAATATATGCAACTGGTGGGATGAACATAATTACGTTTCTCATGTAATTCCAGGATCGGCTTACTCCTCTTCTTGCAAAACACATTTAAGCGGTAATGATGATCGTATACCACTAGATGCACAAATAACTATTGAGTTGGATTATATAATAAAATTAAGTAACATTTTAGTATAAGGCATAATTAATGATACGTAATAATTGAAAAATCATTTCACTGAAGAGAAAGAGGGTCTTTATTATACATACTAAATTGGCAATTATCTCTTTCTTCCGTAATTTTAATATTGCTAGGACATGTGTAGTCATTGATATTAATAAGGATCTAACCCACAATACTTAGACGAATCTCCTCACCACTATTAGCACTACAGCACCGATTTTCAGCCCCATTTACGTAACTTGCAGTTCCTCAATGCCTTGGGAAGCAGAGATTACTAATTTCTTCATGCTTTTCTATTATTTTTGGGCATATACACGTGCAAACTAAGACAGAAAAATGGCCGCTTCGAGAGTTGAAGTTCAGTGTAGTAAACCGCCGGTGTCGTTCGTTATAATATGAACGTCACGCATGTCGCAAACACCAAAATTGCTACTGTATTAACGGTTTATTCTCAAATATCAGCAAGATTTTATATTTCTAACAGCGGGCGTATTGTTGCTTTAAATCCTCCTGGGCAACCATTACAGTCTGCACGACTGTTCGTGCTATCCATTTTCTAGTGGTATATATCTCAATTTTTTTTGTCGCATGGGCAATGCAGAAATCAATAAAATACCGTTGCGTAGAGCACAAAGTGATGAATGAGAGTAATGATGATAAAGCTGATATCCAATCAATGTTTTCCATGTTATGGAAGATTTGCATTATGTTGATTCTGACGAGGAATGCAGTGAAGAAGAAACAGGCAATCATACATACATACGGGCCATCTAAAATTTCCTCCGCACCCTGTTGTTGCTGGCCGTCCAGGAGGAAGTAGGTATTCCTAGAGTTTTTATTCTTCTTCCAGATTTTAGTAGGCATATCCCGCCCGCATTAAGGTTTGCTGTCTTCAATAATAATAATAACAACCGTGCTTTTAAGTGGTGAATTGAATTTTGCTGGACTATTTTAAAAATGTTTCATAAAATACTTTTGAAGAAAATTAAGTAATATTACCAATACATTGGACACAAAAGCTAATTCAATCAAATGGCTTACCCCTCGCTGATCCGAATGTGAATATACATCTCGTCATCGGGAACTTTTTACTTTCGGTTTGTTGCCTTTAAATTTCTTAGTTACCACTTTGTGCACGTATCTGCGCATTGCGTATCAGAGGTTATAACTAGGCTTATAATGCTGGGGGTTGATTGCGTGGACTGCAATGCTTTCACGTTACCTGCTCGCTTGACATTGTGAGTGGCTCCATAGACTGAACTGCAGTCAAGTTTTGTCATCAGTCCCCAAGATTACAAGCCTAGTTAAAACGTTGTTATACCGAAATAGCTCTCTGATCTAATGAGTTTGAATGTATTAAAATGAATTTAACGCAACAGCTGAAAATTATTAATATAATTTTGAATTAAAGAATTTGTTTTATTTTGTTTATTACGCAGCGGTAATTGTATTTGATCCAACAGACACCTTACGTCTCTGCATAGAGGAAAATTACTAAATCCCTACTTAGACGTCCATTTTGGAAAGAGGATTGAGAAGATACACATAAACAAAAATTGGTAAACGATAAAACAAACACTTACGGTTTCATTAAGTCCCACATCCACGCTAGTAACACTGCATGTTTATTGTATTGCATTCTGCGTTTGAGGAGGATCCAGAGTCACCAGGAGAATATAGTAACATAACTTCATTTGATTATTGGCTAATGTGTAGCCATATGGAATAATTTCTAATAGTATGCATGAAATCCTCATAGTGTTCAAATTCTATGAATAATTAAAAAGAGTGTTTGATTTATGATTACAGAAGTTTAAAATGCATTGATAAAATAAATAACCTGCTTGAACAGAAAATAACGTTTCCTTTTTATTCTGTCTACATGCTTTAGCGTATAAATACATAAGGGGTAATGAGACTGGTGCCGCTAAGCGAGGAAAAATAGTTTGTGAGTAGTTTCTCAACCTTGGTAGGCCTGCCATCAGCCTGTAGGCAGTCGCCAGCCATGTCCGCAGTTCTTCTGAGTATGTCCTCAATAGCTATTGACGAAACATCAAGTTTTAGCAATCGTATTCTTTGTCCATAGCCTCAAAGACCGGGAGACATGCTAGTTTTTACTCATAACACCGACCATGAAAACCAATATGAAGGCCTACCACTAGTGATGAGTGAGCCAGCGTATGTTCCAATGAAAATCAAGTGTAGAATAAAAGGATATGGCCAGATAATTCTGCCGTACACCAGTACTGAATTATTTCCTTGACGAACTGTGGCCTGTCCAGTTAACTTGCCTGGCAGATTTGTCAACTCCATCAGCTGAGCAAAAACTGCAAGGTAGGCATGTTTTCTTATTCTTGGTCCGGGACAAAAGTGCAGCTCTTAAGACACCCTTAGCTAAAACTGCTTGACACTGGGAGTAAGTGTGGCTTTTCATCTGAGAACGAAGTCTCCATCTTCATGACAAATTGGCAGTGTATGTTACACACGTGTATAAAATAGCGTACTGGAAATTTAATCTCCAGGCTTCGGAACCGATAGAGTGCAATGTAGTGTATCCTGACGGATCTTGACAGAATATGTCTGTAGCCCAACAGGCAGCAATGGCCCAATCCTTACTGGCACAAGATCAAGCGAGCTGTTTATTTATTGTGCTGAACTCACCTTGTGTTATAATTTCCCAGATTACTAGTCACGCTTTCAGGATTTATTAGACTGAAAATATAATCAGAGATTTAGATTAGAGCCCCATTTTCCATCGACACCACCTTTCGAATAGCACGAACTGGTCTAACTTCTTTACTATAAACGCAGCCTTAAGAATCAATCAATAATGTTGGTTCTGTATATAAATATTATAATATTACCTACAGCTTCTATTGATTGCAATAACTTTGAAAACTGTAGTTTAATGATCTATTTATCAGGAACAAATCATAATAGCCCGCACACCTCCTCAGAGACCTTTCTCTCTTATACAACCTATATTCTTACGCTTAATCTTATAGTGTCTACAGCTTTATAGAACACAACACAGTCAAGTGCTTCGTGCTCTGTCACAGCAGTGACAGAAGGCATGTTTCTAAGACCTCCCAGGCAGCGTAACTTCAGCAGTTCTATCTATTCGGAGCGAGAAAACACTATGATCAAGGATGATAGTTGCTTAGCAGTTTGACTACCTTTTACAGTATAAAAATAGCAAATAAGAAACAAAATACAATTCTTGGATGACTTATGTGTGTCTTTGTTATCAGAAGTAAGAATAGGCTGGTGTGGGTAGCATATTGGAACATGGAATTTTCGGGCAGTCTTAAAAGCTTTAATTAGAATTTCTATTAAACCCTACGAAGGAAATACTTCGCGTTGGAAAATCCCCTTTTTTCGCCTGAAGTAGAGCACAAATGTATTCCTGGGCAAGACAGAGCTATAACGGATGAGTCTATTGTTAATTAGAGCTTCATGTTTACTCTTCTTAATTGGAGAACCCTTGAGTCGAACTTTATACAGTGCTCTCTAAATTTACTTTTGCTTTCGAAGATTATAATTAGGAGAGCCTTAGTTTCCCTTATTCACACAAAGCTTGGGAAAGAAACTGAGCAACCTTATAGGCAGTTTGGCAATTTGTGGATAATTCTGACGTACACGAGTTTCCTGAGCTATCCTAATAAGAGCAACTCCGGAATCAAACCCCTGTGATGTTGCTGATCAAAAGGAGCAATCGTTTTCACTTCAACTTGAAGTTTTTACAAGCATTGCGGGAAATAGGATTAAGTATGGACAACAAAAGGCGCGAATATAGGACGAATGTAATCTACTGTGTGTGCTGATGGAGCTTAATGGAATTCGGATACGTCTTAACTTGTTGCACACATTTGAAATCGAACGGCAATAAACCTCTCATTTTTGTTTGCATTAAAACTTTTCGTATTAACAAAGGGGTGCTAAGGAAAGCATATTTATCAAATATTAGCATCTAAAACACAACGGTTGTCACTTTATTGAACAGTAAATGTATTCTATTAATTCATTTTGTCGCATTTTAAGTGTGCATAAATCCGTAACTCTTTATTACAGAATATTACACCAAATCTCATTTTGTAGAAAACACTCCGCATGTAATTACAACATATACTTATTATTTTTATAATATTAACAAAAATCTATATACGGTGTTTGCATATTTTAAGCGTCTCCAGATTTTTATAAAACTATAATATTAGATTGAGAATCGTCCATAGTGTCATTAGGACAAGTCGGCAGTCTTGGTAAAGTGTTTGGGTATTCGTAGTTATAACCCAAAAAATCTTATGTGTTACACTCACATGACTTTCTCTACTCTTGTGCAAACTATTTTTACAAACTCTTATTCTCCATCATTAATCGAGATAAACATTTGCAGAAACGATCACTTAACATGCAAACAGAATTACATTTTACACATAGCGACCAGTTCTAAAAATATTTGACTATTGCTTAAGGCGTACTATGTTCCCCTTGTTTTGTATTTGCAAGGGCAATATGAAAATACAGTAGCCTTTAAGCATAGACATATCCCTTAATAGCTGGTTGCTATGTGCAGAACCTTTCTCTTTGCCACAGATTAATACTCTTTGCATATCCAAGACAAAAATAAAATGAATAACGAATTCCCATTTGAGAAATTGAATTGAAAAATTTAAGGGAATAACAAGCAATTTCTCGAAAATGGTTCACTCAACAAAAAAAATGTATATTACCAGTTATGCAAAAGTCGTTCACGATGAAAAATACTTTTGGAGATATTCCCAGAAAATTCGAGATATACATTTCATTTTCCATAAAAATATATTAAACATACGATATTTTAATCAAAATCGTTAGAGCCATTTTTGAGAAAATTAAAGTTTTCGAAAAATGTTCCATATAAAGGATAATCTGGGGTTAGGGGATTTTCTTGAAAACCTTCGCGTCGCATCTCTGGAAGATACTGAACCTAAATACCAAGTTTGGTGTTTATCCGAAGGTTCGTTTCTGAGTTATGCTGTTCACACACACACACACACACACACACACACACACAGACACATACGTACATGTTTCCAAATTTTTTTGGATTCAGGGGGTCTCAAAGCATATATTTCCGGTGAAATCTCGGTATCGAATTTTTGGGTGGAATACAATACTTCCCCTACTTACTATAGTAGTAGAGAAAGTAAAAATGAATAAACGCAGCGATTAACGTAGTTGATGCACGATGATCACCAAACGCTCTGTAAATCTCAGAATCACACACTGCTAATAAGGTTCTCATTGTTCAACCATGCACAGCAGGTTGCTTGACCTTCAGTTCAAAACAAACGTGCCGGAGCGACCATGAGCGCGTAATGTAACTTGGAAACTTAGTGCACATGGAGTTGGTAAGGCTATAAGCTCCAAACCAACAGGCAATTTCTATGTATTCATATTTTACAAATGGATATACAGTCGGAATAAACGAAGACCCAATTTATTTAAACCCAATCCTGAATTCTACAAGCCTGCAGAACCTGAATTACCTAATATAATGGATAATCATATACCTTAAAATCTCGTTTCCTATACCTCCAAAGTTGTCCACTATTTCATGTATTATGTACATAGTACCATATTTAATTACGGGGCAAAAGCTCCATCGTGGCAAAAGTCGTTATTGTATTTACTCTATTGGATAACGTGATGAAATACTATATTGAATCAGAAAATATGCAATTAGGAAACTCGCTATTAAGCCATTATTGTTACAGTTCTGTAGTCATATATTGTTAATTCCAGCAACCAATTACATCACACACACACACACACACACACATATATATATATATATATATATATATATATATATATATTGAAATACCGGCTGCCGCCGATAACGATGTAGCTACGAGGGATTTTGTCACACAGCGGATCTTGCTCTAACGATGCAAGTGGAAAATATCATCCCTGACCCGTACAATGCTTTCAAGTATTTTCTCATAAAAGATGCCGTAAGTTATCGATTTCTGAGCAAATGGTAAGAAGCAAACAGTAGAAGAAACTTATTAAGGAAAAAATGTCAAAAGTATTAACTACATTATTGGTTAACAACTATATTTTTACTTTCTCTACTACGTATAGTAAGAAGGGGAAGTTTATATTCCACCTAAAATTTTGATAACGGGATTTCACCGGAAATACATGTTTTGAGGCCTCCTGAATCCAAAAAATGTATTTTTGGAAACATGTCCGTGTGTGCGTCTGTCTGTGAACAGCATACCTCAAAACAGTCGCATATACACCAGAGATGCGACACGAAGGTTTTCAAGAAAAATCCCCCCACCCTAGATTACCCTTTACATGGAACAGTTTCGAAAATTTTAATTTTCTCGAAAATGGCTCTAACGATTTTGATTAAAATATCATATATTTAAGATACTTTCATGACAAATAAAACGTATATCTTGAATTTTCTGGGAATGTCTCCAAACGTATTCTTCATTGTGAACGACTTTTGCATAACTGGTAAACCATACGAGATAGACAAAATTTTACTATACAAAAAATGTAGATCATATTAAAATACACAATTTATGTCATAAACATTTTTTTTGTTGAGTGAACCATTTTCGAGATATTGTTTGTTATTCCCTTAAATTTTCCAATACTTTTTCTCAAATTGGAATTCGTTATTCACATTTTTTATGTACTGGGCATACAAAGAGAATGGAATGCTCCACATATCAACCAGCTCTTAAAATATTTGACTATCGCTTAAAATCTACCAATTCCCCTTGCATCTACAAGAAAATTAGCAATAAGATTAACATCTCGATATCTCAATTAACATGAAGCATATGGAGAATAAGCGTTTGTAAAAATAGTTTGTACAAGAGTAGAGAAAGTCATGTGAGTGCAACACATCAGATTTTTCCTTTAAATCCGTTCATAGCCCGTAATATAAATACAGCTGCATGTTATACCTATATATGACTCATTAAAATGTGAGACCATACGGAACTTCACAAAGACATAAATTCAGGCAGTTATACTTAACTGTTTTTTCCTTCAAGGAAGTGAGTGCTAACTCCTTCCACTGTGTATAATTTCTTTCTTCTGTGGTTCCGAAACTGTAGTAATTTTGTTTGAAGAAAGCGATTAAGTCACTCGTTTTTGCGTACTTAATTATAAGGAAACGCACTAATCTCAGAAGTTTAAGAACAAACCAAAGACATGACTTTTACAAAAGAAATAAAATATCTAAAGAATGCATCCGTTTATTTGGTGAAATGAATGTTAGCCATTCCTATTCAAATCTCGATTTATGTAGTGTTTCTCACAAGTCGCTATAATCTTGCCTCCAGCGTCAGGTAATGCATCGATTAATATCGAGTTTCCGTCAGGTTTTATCTTTACTTGGATTTATCCACCTTTTTTTCGTACCTCGGAAAAATCTGCTGCTTTACGTCAAGCTCGTCCCTTGGGCATCTCTACAAATCTTCCAGCCTGGATTAAGGAAAACCGAGAGAAAACTCCGACCTTCTTTCTTTTTTATCATCGTTTTACTCCATTTATTTGCCTTTCTGTAGTTTAAAATCGTGATGGTGACAGTTTTAACCCCTAACGGATTTCGAGCAGATAGTCTGAGAGAAGCTATTTATGTGATATTGCAGAATCTGTGCAGACAATTGCTTTGGTTGCTTTTGTATAAAAATAGCAATGAATTACTTAAGAAATAAAAGCAATAATAAATTCTTTAATGTGCTACCCAAGCGGGTGTGTATAACCTTCTCACAATGTGCTATATTGACTCCATGTCACTAGGTATACGTGGTTGGCGTATAGACATTTAACATACTCGGTTTTAGCATACTTTATTTTCACCTACTGTTATTTCACCTACCCATGTTTAGCCTACTTAAATATGTTGTACTCAACTACACAGTTTAGCCCAATACAGTGTGTACAATATTGTATAAAGTTTGCATAATATAATATTAATTTTATTGCATGAAGTCATGATTACCTCAGTTTGTTAAATTTCCCAATATATTTGTTTTCTATTAGACGACGTGTTCACTTTAATTCCGTAAATTTTTGAGTATATTGTTTGCTTTCTACCACATTATATCTTCAGTAAAATATCGTGTGAATCATTACGTACTTCTAGATCAGGTTTCCAGTTATCTTATGCAAGAAATTTGTATTATAAACAAAGAACGAACAGTAATAACGGACTTACCTACTGGATATGTATTAAAAAGGTAATGTGCAGAGGCAGAGTTTTATTGAAGGCCACCCACCAAGAGTTGTTAAAACCACTGAACATAATCAGTCATCCAGCAAAAACGAATGGCATCTCTCAACAAGCTATTGTCACGTATGTCATTAGCGAAAGCATATAAGTTAATTATTTTGATAATATTTCATTGATTTTAAGATATTCAGAATTTAGTCGAAACTTAATTTTTATATCTTCTTAACATATAGAAGCTTTGTTAAGCTGCGTACGTGACGGGATGTAAGTAGCTACCACTTCCTGGTAGAACCCAGGGATGTTCTAGAAAGGCAATTTCATGATGGAAAGCTCTGGAACAATGTTACATCAGGAACTTGCGATGTAGTGCGTCCGGTAGGAAATTTCCTACCAACCCACGTAAATGCTGGGGACCGGCACACCATATATGGTAAAGCCGCTATGACAATTTGACGCAATTCCACAGGATATTAATTTGTTATATAAGGGAGTCCTCTCGGGGGCTTTTTGTTGTCGGATCTCCAAGTCTCAAGATAGACACTCTACGGCGCTCTGGACCCGTCCGTAGGCTCGCCGATGACATACTTTCGACACTTCCCCTGATGGCTAATCACTTGCCTTAATCTTCATCCTAGTGTCATTTGTAAAGATTCAGTTTAGGAGCCCTGTCATGTAGACCAAACACTAGGCACTTGAGGTCATTAAAATACTGCTCAGTAAGCTAGTCGCAGTTAAACCAAACATTTTGATATTGCTCTACCTTCTGATCCTAAATTCTACGCCCTCAAGTCGCAACCCCCTGGTTGTGACATTATGGAGGATCCAGAAGAACCACCAACAAGAATTATAAGGAGGAACTTGTCAGAGGTAGGTCCAGGTATATTACCACATTTACCAGAATGGAAGGCATTGACTCGTACAATGAATAGACTGCTCATCTACCAAACTCAAACAATTTTGCAAATTTGACAGAATTGGTGTAAGAGCTTACAATAACCAAGAGAAGCGAAGTACTTCTCTTACACAACAACTACGAGAAGACATTGAAAACAATAGTGTTCGCTGCCACTGAAGATCTACGTCAAATAGGTGAATGTGATGTCTTCTAGAGTATCATCCAACATTTTTGTTCAAGTTTACACAAGCCATTGTTTCTAAGGGAGAATGCTTAAATGAAAGCATTGCACCAGAGTAAATGGACGGCTACAGAATATTTCTCGGAATTACCAACAATACAAACAAACTAACAGAATTCTAGATTATTTAAGTGCTCGATACTTTACTCTATGAGTTATATTTTACTACTGTGACTGAATTTCGCATAATATTAAAATCATTATATATTGGTTTTCAAGGTCTACCATATTTATCATATACCAAATTTATGTACATGCAAATGTATTATGCAGAGTAAGCACATTTCAAATGTATGTATGTCTCACTATTTTCAGTATGTCAAATGTCCGTGTGTCAATTTTCGTATGCCAAATACTTGAAACGTGCTATATTACAGCAGTATTTTAAATGAGAAATTAGACGTCCTTTATTGCCAGTCATAAGCTACTCATGTTTGTTTAACCTAGTTTCAGAATGTTTTATAGAGACCCATGAAACGTATGCCCTAATTCCTTAGAAGTTCTGATCTATAGTTTTGTGTGATTATCCCAGAAAACAATAGGTGGCTTAAAGTTTCAAAAGCTCTAGACGAAAGGTAGTGCTCATTAATAGTATATACAGGTAAACGATGGACAGCTGTGTGAAAACTTTTCCGTATATAGATAGGAAAAATGTATTATATTCACATGACTTTCTTTACCCACTCTTCTACAAGTATTCTACCTTATTCTACTATCTGATTCCTGTTAATTCAGATAAACATTTGCAAAAATGGTCTTATTACATGTTTTGTTGTAGATACAAGCTGAATGCAGTAGGCTTAAGGTTAAGCGCTAGCCAAATATTTTAAAAGCCAGTCGCTATGTGATGGCTTTGAGATTCCGTTCTTTTGCATCACCACGAGGGGGAAAAAATCTGATGTGTTACACTCACATGACTTTCTCTAGTCTAGTACAAACTATTTTTACAAACGCTTATCCCTCCATATGCTTCATGTTAATCGAAATGTTAATCTTATTGCTAATTTTCTTGTAGATGCAAGGGGAATTGATAGACTTTAAGCTATAATTAAATCTTTTAAGAACTGGTTGCTATGGGGAGTATTCATTCTCTTTGCATTACCAGGACAAAAAACAATGAATGACGAATTCCCATTTGAGAAAAAGTTTAAGTATTGGAAAATTTAAGGGAATAACAAGCAATATCTCGAAAAAAGTTCACTCACAAAAAAATGTATATGACATAAATTGTGTATTGTAACGCGATCTACATTTTTTGTGTAGTAAAATTTGGTCTATCTCTTATGGTTTACCAGTTATGCAAAAGTCGTTCACAATGAAGAATACTTTTGGAGACATTCCCAGAAAATTCAAGATATACATTTTATTAGTCATGAAAGTATCTTAAACATATGATATGTTAATCAAAATCTTTTGAGCCATTTTTGAGAAAATTAAAATTTTCGAAAAATGTTACATGTAAAAGGTAATCTGGGGTGTGGGATTTCTTGAAACCCTTCGTGTAGCAACTCTGGAAGATACCGAACCTAAATACCAAGTTTGGTGTTTATCCGACTGTTCATTTCTCAGTTATGCTGTTCACAGACAGACACACACACGCACGCACACGGAGACAAACACGGACATGTTTCCACAAATGCTACTTTTGGATTCAGGGGGCCTCAAAACATATATTTCCGGTGAAATCTCGGTATCGAATTTTTGGGTGAAATACAATACTTCCCCTACTTACTATACGTAGTAGAGAAAGTAAAAAAAATAAAGTCTGATGTGTTGCACTCACATGACCTTCTCTACTCTTGTACAAATTATTTTTACAAACGCTTATTCTCCATATGCTTCATGTTAATCGAGATATCGAGATGTCAATCTTATTGCTAATTTTCTTGTAGATGCAAGGGGAATATGGATTATTTAAGCGATAGTGAAATGTTTTAAGAGCTGGTTATGTCCAGGACATAAAAAAATGAATAACGAATTCCCATTTGAGAAAAAGTATTGGAAAATTTAAGGGAATAACAAGCAATATCTCGAAAATAGTTCATTCAACAAAAAAACTGTATATGACATAAATTGTGTATTTTAACGCGATCTACATTTCTAGTGTAGTAAAATTTTGTCTATCTCTTATGGTTTACCAGTTATGCAAAATTCGTTCACAATGAAGAATACTTTTGGAGACATTCCCAGAAAATTCGAGAAATATGTACATTTCATTTGTCATGAAAATATCTTAAAGATATAATATTTTAAACAAAATCATTAGAGCCATTTTTGAGAAAATTAAAATTTTCGAAAAATGTTGCACGTAAAGAGTAATCTGGGGTAGGGAGATTATCTTGAAATCCTTCGTGTCGCATCTCTGGAAGATACTGAACCTAAATACCAAGTTTGGTGTTTATCCGACTGTTCGTTTCTGAGTTATGCTGTTCACAGACATACACACACACAGATACACAGACACACACACGGACATGTTTCCAAAAATGCTTTTTTTGGATTCAGAGGATCTCAAAAACCGATATTTCCGGTGAAATCTCGGTATCGAATTTTTGGGTGGAATACAATACTTACCCTACTTACTATACGTAGTAGAGAAAGTAAAAATAGCAACTTATCACACAAAGAAAGTAGTCATTTATAATTCAAACCACTGATTAGGAATAACTGATATGGTCAGAGCTACAAAAAATGTATATAACATATATTGTGGTTTTACGGAGATGTACATTTTTGTGTAGTAATTTTTTGCCATCTTGTACAGCTTACAAGTTATCAAAAATCTGTTGTGTTATATTCACACGACTTTCTCTGCCCTCTAGCGCTTATTAGTGGGTATACAAATTATTGTTACTCAAGCTTATTTATCTATCCACCTGAGCTCAACCAAAATAAAGCTTTGCAGAAATAGCTGTGTTACCCATTTCGTTATAAACAAAGGGAACAACGGCAGTCCAGTGTTTTAGAACAGGACGCTATATGCCGGCCTTAAAATTCCAAACTGTTTCCATGCAACCGCGAGAAATTATGGGTGTTGACAGCTTTAAGAGAATAACTAAGAAACGAGCATTCGAGCCTTTAATAACAGATATATCAAACGCTGATGTTACAAAAGCTTATTTTAATTTTAAGAGATCTACATTTTTACTTTCCCTACCACGTATAGTACGACGCATTTTTGGAAACATGTGCGTGTGTGTGTGTGTGTGTCTGTGTGTGTGTGTGTGTGTGTCTGTGAACAGCATAACTCAGAAATGAACAGTCGGATAAACACCAAACTGGGCATTTAGTATCAGTATCTTCCAGAGATGCGACACGACGGTTTTCATGAAAATCCCCCCATTCCAGATTACCCTTTGCATGGAACATTTTTCCAAAATTTTAATTTTCTCAAAAATGGCTCTAACAATTTTGATTAAAATATCACATGTTCAAGATAGTTTCATAACAAATAAAATGTATATCTTGAATTTCCTGGGAATGTCTCCAAAAGTATTCTTCATTGTGAACGACTTTTGTATAACTGGTAAACCTTAAGAGATAGACAAACGTTTACTACACAGAAAATGTAGATCGCATTAAAATACACAATTTATGTCATATACATTTTTTTGTTGAGTGAACCATTTTGGAGATATTGCTTGTTATTCCCTTAAATTTTTCAATACTTATTTTCTCAAATGGGAATTTGTTATTCATTTTTTTTGTCTTGGATATGCAAAGAGTATTAATTTGTGGCAAAGGGAATGGTGCTGCGCCTAGCCACCAGCTATTAAGATATATGTCGATGCTTAAAGCCTACTGTATTTCTATATTGCTCTTGCAATTACAAAACAAGGGGAACATAGTACGCCTTAAGCGATAGTCAAATATTTTTAGAACTGGTCGCTATGTGTAAAATGTAATTCCCTTTGCATGTCAAAAGATCGTTTCTGCAAATGTTTATCTCGGTTAATATGAAATAGATGGAGAATAAGAGTTGTACAAGAGTAGAAAAGTCATGTGAGTGTAACACATCAGATATTTTGTATATTACGTTTTCGTCTATCGCTTACCAGTAATACAAGGTTATACAAAATTCCTTTCGAATAAAGGGGACTTCATAGTTTATTCCGCGAAAATTCAAGATATATACTTTATTTATCATTTAAATGTACCTATTACATATATAGTATTTTAATCAAAATTAGTCATTTTTAGAAAATAAAAAATTTCGAAAACCTTTACATGTGAACGGTAGTTTGTGATGGGAGGATTTTGTTAGAAATCCTCGTCTTGCATCTTTGGAGGATATTTAACCTAAATGCCATGTTTGAAATTTATCCGACAGTTCATTTTTGAACTATGGTGTTCACAGACACAGAGACATACTGTTTTTTTTAAAAATGTTTTATTGATAGACGCTCTTTAACTACTATGCTTCTTAGCTTCCATTCTATATTGGGTGCGAAAGACCGGAAAGTTTGCTCAGAAACCTCTTTATCGGGCTTGAGGTTCTTTTTAGTGCCGTAAATCTACGTCACGGGACCACCGGCTGAAGTGTTACGATGTTAAAGCAGGAAAAATGTGTAATAGCAGTCACCATGTGTGAATATTCAACACATTTTAAGTAATAATTTCAATGGTAGCATTTAAACAAGAAAAATACTAAAGGGCTATTTGCATAATATTGTTAAAGCTGGGCCCGTTTAACTGTAATACTGCAGATATGAAGTATACCCAGAGGTTACGAATATTTTTAAATTTTAGTACAAGTACAAATGAAGAAGGATTTCTGAAAAGTATGTATACTTGTACAACACAGAAATAAATATCCGCTTTCTTGCAGCTATATAAACTACTATATTCTTTCCAACAAAAATCTCTATTGCACTTTAACTTGCTGTTGATGCACTTTACAAAGGTTTCAAATTTAAATGTCCTGTTTTCGTTCTGGCTCTATGCATTAGAAAACTCACCACACGCCGAAAGGTTAAATTTAGTAATCTTATTTACGCCAAAAAGAATCTAGTTGTATGAAAAGTTGAACAATGGCATGGGCGAAAGCACTTCCTACACCGAAGCTATTGGGGTTCCGTCCGCTACGCTCGGTTATCGATGAATCTCCTATTGTCTTCTCGTGCCTTCCAGTCGTCCGGGAGCGGCTAGTCAGGTGATCGTATCTTGCGACGTCAACCATATGCAGCGGCGCGTTATGCGTTTATACTGCCCTCTGGATGATTGTGCCTAGGAAGTGCTGGCCGGTAAAGTAGCTACTGCAATGTTGGTGATATCGACATGCGGAGTGGTATAATGTATCCACAGCCGGCAATGCAGTAGGTATGGCCCGGTGGTAAAACTGGTAGAGGCAGCCAAACTGGATCACGACTTTAATTCCCTTCCGATGGAAGCTATCGGGCTCCACCGGGTTTGAACCTGTGACCTCGGTAACCAGAAGCTAGCCAGAGACAGACAGAGAGATAGGCACATAGACACACTCACGACATGTTTCCAACATTATTTATTTGGATTGAAAATATGTATTTCCATTGAAATTTCATTATCGAATTTTTGGGTGGAATGCAATACTTCCCGGACTTACTATAGGTATCAGGGAATGTAAACATACATGTGAATACATATTATGAAAAAACATTCAGCATCAACATGCGCCAACCACAGTCGTTTGCATCAATTTTTGTTTTGTACTTAAAAGTTTAACCGAGTAGGTCATATCAGATGGTGAATGAAGGAAATAATTGAAATGAAACTCAAATGCACCCGGGGTCACTATAAGTTAATGTTATCCGTCATTTATCTTCTGAGGATAAGGGAAAACCCCGAAAAAACCTTATCCAGGCAAGTCACCCTAACCGAGGTTCGCATTCGATACCTCTTGAATGTGAGGCAGACACGCTACCCCCACATGAGGTGAGCCAAATGGTTTTGGAGAAATTATAGCTTTAGAAACTAATGTAGAAGAAAAGCAACATGTATTAAACAACGAAAAATATTTAAAATATAAAATTTTTGACAAATAATGTACTAAGGTGCGCATAAAAGGCCAATTCAGAATGAATTCCTGAATGAAAAAGTTCCTAATGTAGCGGTCCTTGGAGGGTCGGCTACTAAGTTACATCCATAATGGCGAAGCCACCTTCACCGTGACAAAGAACACATCCAATATGGCAGAGTCAGCCATTCACCGTGACAAAGAACACATATACCATGGTGATGCTTAATCATCCAACATTACCTGAAGTAGGTAATTTGGCAGGCGGACAACCCTTCGCTGCACTCCCTTCGTCTCGTTCGGGGGTATAAAACAGAATTGCCTAGCCTGGCTAGCTGAGGGTGAACACTACGGCAGGGGCCGCCAGCTCAGTAAGCATCAAGCATGAGCTGACTGCTGGGCAAACCAGCGCTATCTGTATAGTGTGAATAGGGCGGGCGAATGCAGCTGTATGTATATGAGTGTGTGTGTGTGTGTGTGTGTGTGTGTGTGTGTATGAATGAGGATGGATGAATCGGAGTGCGTGCTTGTATGTGTATATATGTATATGTTGTGCATATGAAATAGCCAAATATAAAAGTGTGTGATAAGCACTTCTGGCTCAAACTGGAACAGTTCTCGGATGCCCAAGAGGGCAAACCTATGGGATCTGGCAAACTCTCAAAGACACTGCCAAGAAAACCAGCAAATTGTAAAAAAAAATGTAAATTTTCCCCTGAAAGCCAGGCTCACCGTACTGACTCCAGGCATCTCCTTACTTAATAAATAACCGTGAACCTAACCTGAGGGGGCATGCTCGCAGGACTTCGAAGTGTGAACATCATGGGAAAGAAAAAGAAATACCACCTCGCCGCTGCTGCTTCGCCGGAGTCGACAACCGCAACTGCCGATAGTACTCCGCCGCCGGAAACAGCACCAGTGGCCGCGGCAGCATCTGCTGTTGACATTGCTTCTGTCCCGGCTGCCTCCGTAGTCGGCATCACACCGCTGTCTCCGGAGATGATCCGCAGTCAGCACCACACCTCTGTCGAGACCTCACATTCCACCAGCCGCCGTATCTCCCTCGCAACAGCAACGGGTGTCCTATGCCCATGTCTCTGCTTCGCTACCAGACGATTCCACGGGCCGCTACGGCTTTTAGTGCCGTGGTGTGTGGACTCCACCGCCGGAGCGGATTTATTGGAAGCCGTTCAGCCACTCTGCCCTTCGCTGATCCGCATCTATAGGATCTCCTCTGGCAGAGGACCGACGCCGCTGCGCCTGATATTTCTTGACAGAGTGCACTATACCGCAGTTCTCACGTATGAGCTAACTCTTTTAGGCCAGTCCCACGCATTGAGGCTAGTCGCACCGACCGACACGTACCTTGCCGCCGCTGCTGTCAAAACGAAGACGAAGCGGCCATCTGCACGGCGCAGCTGCGCTGTCATTACTGTGGCTTTCCCTTACTCACCTCCAGCTGCACC
This sequence comes from Deroplatys truncata, assembly GCA_030765065.1. Taxonomy (NCBI): domain Eukaryota; kingdom Metazoa; phylum Arthropoda; class Insecta; order Mantodea; family Mantidae; genus Deroplatys; species Deroplatys truncata. The sequence continues at coordinate 217,901,495 of CM060978.1, forward strand.
GGGCACAACGTGGCACTTCGTCGCCACTACTATGGTACTTGTGGTAGCAGTGACCACTTCACGGGCCAGGCCTCTTGTCCGCAATACCGAGAACAACACAACATCGCCGACATCAGTCTACTCATCCAGCTCCATCACGCACGCATCTAGCACCACCAGCGCAGATCATCACACATCAGATCTCACCTCCACCATCTACACTGAACCACCAAAACGTTTTCTCCGCCATGATACCAGACCTCCAGGACGCCGTTGAGAGAATCCAGCATACCTTATGGGAGCTTAGCCTTCGCCTCGAGGAGTTGCAGCGAACAAACAATGCGCACCTTGCGGTTACGGAGGTGGTGTATCGCAGTAGCATTCGTCACCTCTCAACTGTCGCCTTGCAGTTTTGGCGACCACGCCAGGCCGTACAAGATGACGACAACCTCGAAGTGCTCGCGTCGTACCAGCTAATGCTAATGCGCATCGAGCCCACTTGATGCAACCAGTCGACCCCACTGACAGCGATTGCAACGACCGACCCACGTGGTTGAGTGTCCTCAAGGTGTCATTCGCTGGGCTTCGAGAGCAGTACCTTGAATTGGAAACCACCATTCTCTAGAGACTAAAGCAACTACAGGATAACCACAAAAACCACATAAGGCTTCCTTCTGATTCGTAAATGCATGAAAGCACATGTGCTTCCGCTTCCACCCCCTCTCACAACAGCCGGCACAACCACCGCTGACATTAATTAATTCAAGAACGTTAACAATAAAGTTTCAACAAGAAACATTTCACATGCTCCACCCCCTAAACCTCCGGGTGTCAGCCAGGGATTTGTGCCATGACAAGTATCCATCCCGCTACGGTCTACGCCGCTCCCGGTTATGCACCGGCAGCTAGTACTAAGGTTTAATAAGGGAGGTGCTAATGCGGTAGTCCAACATCCCGTACCTTTACTTCCTGTCGATTCCTGCTCATCACCACCCTAATATCCTCAAAAAAGGTAACATCAATGAACGGTTCACTATATGATGATATTACAGCTTAAGGAAGCCTATCAGAGACGACAAAAGCCTAAAAGGGCAAATTACCTTCAGAATCGGGAAACCTGGAACCATCGTATATAAGGAATAAACCACAACGAGGGTTGCGGTGTAGTATGCTTTATTTTACATAGGCAGAAGTACATATTTTTCTAAGTTTCATTATCTGCTGGATTAGTAGTTTTGTAAAATGGTATTTGTTCCTGGAAGAAATTATTCAATGTGAGTTAGGACGAGATCACCTTTGAACTTAAACTGCTAATTGCTCAAGTCAAGTCATAATAGGCCAAGCCTCTGTTAAATGTCTTATAATAACTTTTGGTTACACAGTATGAATTCTTTGAAATAAGATTCAGATAAAGTAATCCTGTTTAAGAATAGTGTTATGAAGTTCAAGCAAACGGAAGCTAATGGGTTCGTCAGAAAGAAAATTCAGTCGCTGATGAAGGGGAATTCTATTTAATGCTTCGTTCTCTTAGAGTAGAACCTTTGAAATTGTTTGTTGTTGCAATCACAATAGTGAAATTGCAATTCGGAGGTTGAGAAATTCGAATTTATTCTGAAAGGAAAAACTTCAGTTTAGAATTTAGTTGTGAGTAGGAATATATTTTTGTTATATATTAGTTTCTTACGCACCAGTACTCAGATATACAGGATGTAAGGTGAACTATAATCATCCTTAAACAGGATGACTCTTTGTGATGAATAGAACAAGACATATTAGTGCAGTTTTGTTGTTTTTAAAGTAGCTTTTGAGAAAAAATCTGATGTGTTACACTCACATGACTTTCTCTACTCTTGTACAAACTATTTTTACAAACGCTTATTCTCCATATGCTTCATGTTAATCGAGATGTTAATCTTATTGCTAATTTTCTTGTAGATGCAAGGGAAATTGCTAGACTTTAAGCGATAGTCAAATATTTCAAGAACTGGTTGCTATGTGGAGTATTCCATTCTCTTTGCATTACCAGGACAAAAAATGAATAACAATTTGAGAAAAAGTATAAGTATTTGAAAATTTAAGGGAATAACAAGCAATATCTCGAAAATGGTTCACTCAAAAAACATGTATATGACATAAATTGTGTATTTTAACGCGATCTACATTTTTTGTGTAGTAAAAGTTTGTCTATCTCTTATGGTTTACCAGTTACACAAAAGTCGTTCACAATGAAGAGTACTTTTGGAGACATTCCTAGAAAATTCGAGATATACAATTAATTTGCCATAAAACTGCCTTAAACTTATGCTATATTATTCAAAATCGTTAGAGCCATTTTTGAGAAAATTAAAACTTTCGAAAAATCTTCTATGTAAAGGGTAATCTGGGGTGGGGAATTTCCTTAAAAACCCTCGTGTCGCATCTCTGGAAGATACTGAACCTAAATACCAAGTTTGGTGTTTATCCGACTGTTCGTTTCTGAGTTATATTGTTCACAGACAGACAGACACACAGACATGTTTCCGAAATTGCTGTGTATGCATTCAGTGCACCTCAAAACATATATTTCCAGTGAAATCTCGGTATGGAATTTTTGGGTGGAATGAAATACTTCCCCTACTTACTATACACAGTAGGGAAAGTAAAAATGTGAAAATTGCTTAATATTAACTCTATGTTAAATGAATATATTACCACGTAATATATAAATGTATTCGGACGTAAAAATCCTTAGCATGGCTTCCTTCGGAAGGGAAGTAAAGCCGGTGATCCCGTGTAGTAGATTTACGCATATAATTAAAACTCATTTTTTTAAAAATAATAAAATTCGCCTTAACTTATAATCCAAAAGGTTGCAAAATGTTGGAGGACCAAAGAAGAGTTGGGGAGAATAATGTGTGAAGTCGAAACAGGCCAGTCAAGTTCATGGTGAGTACGACTACGACGATGTGAGAACTTCATCCTTTTTACTTGTTACGCCTTGATCGAAATCCGTAATATGGGGAACGTTTTAAACACTGAAAATACTGAACATTTTGAGAATGTTATATGTACAACCACATGACCTTCTCTATCCATTATTATATTAGAAACGATTCATACAAAAGCTTATTGTTCTAATTCCTACCATCGCAATCAGTATCTGAAGAAATAGTTTAATTGCGTAATTAGGTACAGAAGATCGATCCAACAGTCATTTGTTTCGCATAAGTAGCCTTAATGTTACTTACCTTTACAGGAGTTAATGGTATAGAAAAGAGCGACCACTTTACATTTCATTGTGTGCTGACAAAGAAAACTTCATATGGTTATTGCCATAAAAAGTGTTTGATATAGATTGTATATTTTATCGAGACCTGAAGAGATTTCAGAATTGCTTACAGAAATTTCAAGGTATATATTTTTATGCACCTATCTCAAGCATACAATATTGTCACCCTCTTCAGTTTTCACTGCCACTTTACTTAGTTTTTAGTTCAGTTTTCACTGTTATTTCACTTTCCTTTTCTTTGCGCGTAGCGGTGTAATGAATCACGCGCAAAGCAGCCTCTTCATCCTTGCACTTCATTCGTTGGAATATCGAACACAGGACTTCACTTCTCTCGGACGCTGAAGAGCTTATGCTGTAAGTCACAGTAATCAACTCGCTCATAGGACACACTAACGCCCACTTTATGCCTCAACAACAACTCACGAACTCATTTATTGTCGCAAGTGCGCTCGCTGATATAAATACAGCCACAGGAGTTTCGAGAGAATTTGCGGAAACGGGGAAGAGGAAAGATCCAGAATTATCTCGTTGCGTCTCGAAGGGGTTCCTGGTATTTACGTCGGTGAGAGCGCCTCTCTTCAAACAACCAGTCGGCGGGCGCTGGAGGATACATCCATCCACGTGATAAGCTTGGATCATAGCAGCTGCGTCACAATATTTGGAACAAAATAGTGAATATTTTTGAGAAATTAAAAAGGATGAAGATTTTCCATGTTAAGCATTGTTTTGCGGGATTCCTGAAACATTCCTCTTGGATACTTAAATAAAAGTGTAGTATTTAATTAGCAAAGTTTTCGACAAAATAGTACTTAAACGGCTTAATGCATTCCTCATAAACATAATATTCTCATCAGTGAACAGTTCGGCATTCGCGACAAACACTCTATTACACTACAACTCTTAAGGAAAGCAGAAATTATCACCAACGGATTTAATACCAATCGATCAACAGGCGCTGTTTTACTAGACTTTGAGCGCGCATTTGATCGAGTATGGCATGCCGGCCTATTCCGTAAATTTATCAACATCAATATATCCGACACAATCACTAAACTTGTAGCCAATTACCTAGACAACAGATACTTTTATTCTTTAGTCAATCACTCCAAATACACCGTACGTCCTATCCTTGCTGGCGTACCATAAGGTAGCTTAATTGGACCCGTTTTATTTAATATCTATATCAACGATATACCCAAAACTTTCAATACATCCTTATATTTATACGCTGACGATACTTCCTTTACAACACAAGCCAGTAGAACCACAACTTTACACAGCAGAGTACAAACAGCACTCACTACTATTCAACCTTGGCTGGAAAAATGGCGCATCAAGGTCAACAACAATAAATCCAAAGCTATCATTTTCACTAAGCGCAGATTACATCGATACCCTACACATTCACTTCCTCCTCTCCAAGTATTTGGAAAGGATATTAACTGGACAAACCAGGTTACCTACCTTGGTGTACTTATGGACCAAGGTTTAACCTGGAGAGTACATATTAAAACTCAGAAGTAAGGCCCAAGTACAGTTACGGAAACTTTACCCCCTATTAAATATTAACAACGGATTAAGTCTCAAATTAGGAACCAGCATATACAAAAGTTTAATTCGACCAATTATAACCTACGGTGCTCCGGTTTGGGGATATGCTGCCCCATCATACATCAAAATTCTCACAACATTTTAGAACAAAATTCTCCGTATTATAGCGAAAGTCCCCCCATTTGCTCCAGCTTCTAAATTACACGATGAACTCCACATGCACACTCCTGAACAATACATCACAATGCTCGCTCACAACCTATACCACAACATCCCCAACCATCACAATCCACTCATTAGTCCCCTAGGTAACAATGACACAGACAACTTACAACACAAACGTCCACTACACCTCTTTGACCGATTCCTCACTACCGACAATTCTGTCATTGACGCAGCTATACATCTATACAACTTAACGCGTAACTTAAACATCTGATTTTTCATTTTAGAATCCTGCAATAGATGCACAGAATGCTCATCTTAGCCTCGAACCAGTACCTCAGCACCACCAATAGTACCACGGGTCCGCACCTACAGTTCAGGCCAGCCTGTGAGTAACTACCATACTACAGTCCTCTACAGTAAGTCTAAACCAGGTAATACATCAACATCCTCCCCCACCATTCACCACACACTTCAGACCACACCTCACGCATCGTGTCAGTCGTCCGTCCCTGCTAATGCAGTACACTCCACTAGTCCGACTGACAAACCACTATAGTGCTCAACTGTTCTTACCATCACTCGTTTCCCCAGGGTTCTGCACAGACTCCGGTATGTGCAGAACCCGGGCAATCATCGCTCACTTGCATGCATTTACAGGTCATCATGTCCGTCTGTACTTTCCGGGATGCTCAACAGAACCCGGCTTCCACGCATGTGCTTCACCTCTACCTCTCCCCTGTCTATGCTTAGATTGCACGTTGCATGGGGAGGCGATGTAGCTCCTGCGGATGATCGCCACCAGAGACGGCGGGTGTGGGACCGCCCCTTAAAAAAAACGAAATATATAAACTTTTCATTCTTTTATTTGTGCTGTTTACATACACACAAACACACACAGCCACTGACTTATACACGAACCTTTCTTCTAAAACGCTTCTTTTTATAATTAGAGGCTCTCAAAACGGTACTTTCGTGAAATTCGAATCTAGAATTACTGTATGGATTGGAAAGCTCGTTTGTTAGTGGTAGCTAAATTACATGCAATATGGATGTTCACGCATCTATTAGAGCACTGGGGTGAGAGCAATATAAATGGATTTCACCAAATTTTATCAATACGTGACCTTAACTAAATCCTACAAAGTCTGCGTGCAATGCACATAATTATTAAAGTTAAAGAATTTCAGTGAACTTAATTCAGCGATTCGGGCAATCCATTATGGGATACATATCGCAGCACATGAGTGATACGAGAGTTTTACGATCTCCGGACTTCATCTGCTGAAATATAACGACGAGACGTTGAACATGCTGTGACAGGAGAATTAATTGCCTTTTCCACTAAAGGTCTGCTTTTCTAAAGAGCTCCATGAGATATTAAAATGGAAAAGACGTGAAAAAAGCACTCTCCCGGAATTTCACTTTGAGCACAAAGAAGAAAGAGAAACAAGTGAACATTCACTGCGTCGTAGAACTTTGAAATATTTCTCTGCTTTAATCGAGTATCTTAAATCAAAGAGGGTGCTATCACATCCTTCCTACATCCTTTTTCAAGTCCCATAAAGTAATGAACATCAAAAACTTGAGGTTTCTGATAGATAATTCAAGGAGGAGTTTTTTACTTTCTTTATCACGTACCTAGTAGGTAGAGGAAGTATTGAATTCCACCCATTATTCTGCTTCTGAGAGTCCTCTGCATTTTGGATTACTTTTGTATAACTGGTAAACCGTAAGGATAGCCAAAATCTTACCACACAAATAGTGTAGATTGCATTAAAGCACATAATTTATGTCAAATAATTATTTTAGTGGCCCTGACCATTTTCGAGATATTGTTTGTTATTTGATTGGATTTTCAAATCCTTATGCTTCTTTCAATTAAAAATTGGTATCCTTCCTCCCTTCTTTCCTTACTCTCTCCATCCCTTCACCTTCCTTCCTTGCAAAGAAAACAAAATTTCAAGGCCATGACATAGCGACCTATTATTAGAAGAGTTTAATTTGCTGTATTCTTATTATACCTATATTATACCCCATTAACAGGAATTAAATATAAGAATAATCTTTTGTACGAATAGTCTGTAGAGGAGTGAGAACAAAATCATGTGAATGCTGAACCGATTCGGGCTCTTTCTGTTTTCAAGGAACACTTTCGCAGAGATGGCCGCAGCTCTTCTTGTATCCGCAGTCATAAGATACAATGCTGGCCCCGGCCTCTTATGCCAACAGCCTGCCTTACACTAGGAGCCGGCTGCCCAAAGTTCTACAGCGCTCGCCAGATTGCGCCCTCTCCGCCAGTAGAGGTGGTGTTAATGTTCGTTTTACGTCATCACCTGACCTGCCCAGTGCATACCCCGAGCGATGCCTGAAGTGAGAAAAAAAGACAGTGTATCACTTCGTTCTCGACTAACATCGAAGAAGGACTTGGAATGAGTTTCGTGTCTGGCAGCGGCCATCTCCACACCTTTTGGCACATTCTAAATTTGTTATAACATGTACTTCGGGTGTAAGTAAATTTCAAAATTCTTATACAGTGTGGAGCGGCGTATAACATTTCATGGAAACGAGTTTACATTATATATTTGGCGTGTTAAATTTTTTTTCGTAATGGCAAATATGTGCGAGAAGGACAGAATTAAATGCAACGTGCTTTAATTGTAATATATTTCTGAGTTAATATATTCAGTACCTTTGGGACTGTAGAGATTCATGTTCTTATTTAAAACTTCTTTAAATCCTTTGATTTCTTGTAGTACTAAATAATTATTGCTCTTGGGGAATGCCCTACTTAAAAGGCATTCTATAATGGACTAGGCAAATAATTGTTTTCTTAGTTTAATTATTTTTGGTAATTGTGACTTTCTTGTATTGACTATCCGTGAATCAGCTTTGCAAGAACGTTACAATGCAATGCATCACATATTTTTTCGATCAACGAATTTCTCATTTATGCCTTATCTACCAATGAGAACGATATCTCACCAGTAGAGCAGTGCGTAACGATTTTGCTACTACATACTTGGCGCAACCAGCGAGCGCATACTGCTGCCTTTTGAGCCGCGTGAATCCTGTTCGCTATTATTCATAAGATCATTTACTGTTTCTGGCTTGTTGACATAAACTCAAGATATAACATAACACCACAAGAAGTAATCCAACGGCGTTAAATCACATGACCTCGGGGGCCAGTTAACATCGCTACCACGGGAAATGATGAAACTTCTGAACTTCTCCTTCAAAAGATCGATTGTTTCGAGAGCAGTATGCCATGTGGCACCATCTTGCTGACACCAGATGCTTCTGAGATCCATACCATCCAATTGTGGCCTAAAATAGTTCCTTATAAGAGTCCGGTATCTTTCTCCATTGACAGTTAGAGCTTCTCCATCTTCATCTTGGAAGAATTATGGACCAATGATTCCACCATACCAAAATCCACACCACACAAGTAACCTTTTGGGGATGAAGTGATCGTTCTTGAATCTGCATTGGATTGTGATTGCTCCAATAGCGGCAATTTTGTCTGTTAACATAACCATCCATCCAAAAGTGGGCTTCGTCGCTGAAGATGATTTTTCGACAAAAATCCGGGTCAGCTTCCAATGGCTCTATAGCCCAGTCAGCGAATACACGGCGCAACCTATGGTCTTTGGGCTTTAGTTCTTCAGTTAACACCATTTTGTAAGCGCGAAACTTCAAGTCCAGATGCAGAATTCGCCAAGTTGTGGTCGGCGAAAGCCCCAATTGTTGCGCTCGACATGCGTGTGATGTGTTTTCGTTCTCGAATACACTCTCACGAACGGCGCCTATGTTTTCGTTGGAGCGCTTACGTCGATACGTAAGGCGTTCTTTGATTGCTGACAGAACCACTTCTTTCAAATTTATCGATCAAACGCCGAATCGTTCTCTCACAGGGACGGTTATGCACACCGTAAACTTTACGCAATACACGGAAGGTTCGGCGAACAGATGATCCACTTTGATAATACATTTTCACCATTTCTACGCGTTGCTGAATGCTATAACGTTCCATGACTATTTGTCAATAACAACTGTAACCACATGAAAAAAATGACTGCTGTAACTCAATAACAACGGCAGCTATCACAGGTTAAAAATAGGACACTCTTATTGAAAGACGCTTTATATCTTTTAAGAATATTTTAACCGAACTTCTTAAAATTAACAATAGTTGTTCTATACAGTGTGCCCCATTACCTGTTGTATAATACAATAACTTACATTTAGTGGTATATTTAACAATTGTTTCGTTTTTACGTTGTAGTGTCTATCAAGGTCTGCAATATCGTTTGTACGAGATACTAACCTAAAACTCATTGTGACATGAAGGTGTATTTTTTAAAGGAACACCCTATATTTTATTACATAACTTTATTGCTCCCTTCATCCTGAATCAAATGTAATGAGCAGTAAGTGTCACGGGTTTGTATTTGGAGAAAAATAGTTTAAACATGATGTGTACCTCTTTAGATAATTATGTATGGAAGGAAAACTTTAATACAAATGTTCAAATTATTGCAAGGAGGTCGTGATATTTCTGTTTTCTACTGATTTCCTACAACATGTTTTCAGTGATGAATATGTGATCCTGATTAATGGAGACTGCAGCAGAATTCTCTAGATAGTTGCAGACTGTATCTAGAACACTATCCAGAACAAAGGCAGCTTTGTAAAAATACTTTCATCAGACTTGACCAAAAGCTTACCGAGCGGGATGACTAAGGTAGCGACGTCTGTGGTCCCCATTCGGGAGGTCCCGGGATTGATCCCCGACCACCGCCCACTCTGTCCAGCGGGTTTTTCGGGGGTTTCCCGGGCTATCAGGTGAATGTTGGAGCGGTTTCTTTCATCCCCCCGAATTTCCTATCCCTCCATTTCGTTCCATTAATAATTTCATTCATCCTTCACTCCGCTTGGTCTGTCTTAGGGTAGGAAGTGTCGGCGACGGAGTTTCGGTGCAGCGTGGCAAGGAAAAAGGGTGCTCTCTGAGAATTTTCATCGTCCCTCGGCCTTCGCCTGGCTGCCGCAGTATAAGGACGCCCCCCGGTGGGGGCATTGTACCACATGTGACCGGGGTGGGTTTCCCGGTTCGCCTGTCTGTCTGACGGGGCGTTTATATCTGAAAACTGTAGGGACATTGCCTTGCAGTGCCGTCACTACCGGTGTCTCCCTTCCTTCCGGGGAGCCCCCTCGTGGGAGCGTAGGTACAATATCCGGATTCACTGGATTGTGCCGAATCCCCTCCGCTTCACAAGCTTCGTGAGGACAAGGAATGCTAACAACCACCACCACATATAAAGAATGACCTCTGGCGATAACTCATTGGCGGTGTTGGCGCTTTTGGCAAAAAACCCACAGTTATCCGCAAAGGATAAATATCAGGTTGGGTACTTAGAATTTTGAAACAGCACAAATTACACCCATACAAGTTGGTTTTGTTAGTATAGGTTCTTAGCGAAATGGATTAAGAGAGACCTTTAAATTTACTCTTTGAAGTTATGGTGAAATAAATGATGATCACAGTTTAGTACGTATCTAAACTTTGGTGGACAGATGAAGCAAGATTTCATAACACTGGAGTACTTAATCGCTATAAGGCAACTACTGGGCTGCGAGAAACCAACCATCAGCTTGTGTGGGTACCAATGTATGGTGTGAATTTATTTTAGATGACCGCTTGTTTGGTCCTTACTTTTATCAGTGTACTTTAACAACCACCTTATACCTACAGTCTTCAGAATGTTCTGTTCACTTCTTGTCGGAGATACGTCTACAAGATAAACTCCAAATAGTCTTTCAGCAGGATGGAACTCCAGCACATAACATAGCTGTTATTTCTGAATACCTGTACAAGCCCGTCTCAGAACGATGGAATGGAACTGTGGGAAGGCCAGTACCTTCTCCAGATATAGCACCATTTGACTTTTTTGTGGGAACATTTAAAATAAGAGATCTACGAGCATAGCCAGAAAATGTAGAAGATCTGCACAACAAGATTGTCCAGGCATGCAGACACAATACTCGTAATGTTATAGGACGGCACACAAAAAATGTTTTCAAAAGTTTTAGATACATACAACAGAGGAAAGGCAATTTCAAGATTTGTATTACACATTTCACAGTTAGAAGTACACATTATATTTAGACAGTTTTTACTCTCTAAATGCAGGCCTGTGATGCTTAATGCTTCTATCATTTGAGTCACGATGAAGAATTCAACGAACTTATATAATATGGAGTGTTCCATTTTAATAAAATCTATGTGTTACACTCACATGACTTTCTCTACTCTTGTACAAACTATCTTTACAAACTCTTATTCTCCATCTATTTCATATTAATCCAGATAAACGTTTGCAGAAACGATCTTTTGACATGCAAAGAGAATTACATTTTATTCATAGTGACCAGTTCTAAAAATATTTGTCTATCGCTTAAGACGTACTATGTTCCCCTTGTTTAGAATTGCAAGGGCAATATAGAAATGCAGTAGCCTTTAAGCATCGACATATATCTTAATAGCTGGTTGCTAGGTGTAGCACCATTCTCTTTGCATATCCAAGACAAAAAATGAATAACGAATTTTCATTTGAGAAAAGGTATAAGTATTGGAAAATTTAAGGGAATAACAAGCAATATCTCGGAAACGGTTCACTCAAAAAAAATGTATATGACATAAAATGTGTATTTTAACGCGATCTACATTTTTTGTGTAGTAAAAGTTTGTCAATCTCTTATGGTTTACCAGTTATGCAAAAGTCGTTCACAATGAAGAATACTTTTGGAGACATTCCCAGAGAATTCGAGATATACATTTCATTTGTCATGAAAATATCTTAAACATATGATATTTTAATCAATATTTCGGAAAATGTTCCATGTAAAGGGTAATCTGGGGTGGGGGGATTTTCTTGAAAACCTTTGTGTCGCATCTCTGGAAGATACTGAACCTAAATACCAAGTTTGGTGTTTATCCGATTGTTTTCGTTTCTGAGTTATGCTGCTCACAGACAGACAGACAGACAGACACACACGGACATTTTTCCAAAAATGCTTTTTTGGATTCAGGGGGTCTCAAAACATGTATTTCCGGTGAAATCACGGTATCGAATTTTTGGGTGGAATACAATACTTCCCCTACTTACTATACGTAGTAGAGAAAGTAAAAGGTACTACTTTCTGTTACTACGAATGTCGGGAACGCCCTGTATAATTGCAAATCACTGCAAATTGAGAGTTTGGTAAACATAGAATATAAATATAATTTTTAAATACACTACTTCGTGCTAGTTATGAAATTGTCCCACAGATAATGGGATACATTGTATGGCTATATGTAGACATTTCATTATATGTCGTGTGTTAAGTGCAATATTAAATTGCGGAAATTTATTTAATAGACGTTTTCATATTGTTACAGTGTAAACGAAATGTCCAACCGACATATACCATGATAAATAACGCTTGCTTATAATACTTAGGTTGAGGATGGAGCCTTACTGGTCTGACAGCAGGTTGGGAGCAATACATAGTGGCACACCAGCGCCCATGAATGAGCGGGGAACGCGGAGATTTTCATTTTATCAGCAGTCGATATTGCATACGAGATTATGACAGCCCCTTTTCCATGAAATTCAACAAGATGAAGTTGGGAGAATGGGGGGAAAATTGTGAGTAGGAATACTCAATATCTCATCCTGTAAGTAGCAAGATTCTGCTAAGATATTAAATAAGTTTTGGTTTACATTGGATGTTACTGGTGAACCATTCCATTCTGTCATTCAAGCTTCCTTTATTGTTGCGTTGTATTGTGCAGTTTCCAAAGACAGATCAGCAATTATTGCAACTGCTTGTTTGTGGAATATGTGGGATAGGTAACCACTTAAGGAGATAGTAAGACATCGTGTGAGTTGTCTGTCAAGTTAATGGTTTAAGAGAGTAAGAGAGAGCTCTTCAGACAATTTGATATAACTATAATCTGTTTTAACTTTTATTTGCTATAATATACTAACGCATAGGGTTTCCTAATTTTCTGATTTCTAAAAGTATAAAAGCGATGTTTTACTTGCAATTATTTTAAACGTTTGTATATTCACATTACATTCTCGATCTACTATCGTTTAAGATATAGCTTCTATGACTATTCTTACGCAAGCTTATTTTCTATCTACTTAATATAGGCAAGATAAACATTTGCAGTAATAGTTTCATTGCACATTTCGTTATAGGTGCAAGGGGAAAAGAGCCAGCCGAAAAGATAGATGTTAAAGGCCATGTGCTGGCCTTAAACAATGCTTACTTTATCACACTTTGGCGTTGGCTAACCCGCATTTTGTTGGTGAATTGGAAGAAAGTGAAAAAAATCTGATGTGTTACACTCACATGGCCTTCTCTACTCTTGTACAAACTATTTTTACAAACGCTTATTCTCCATCTACTTCATGTTAATCGAGATGTTAATCTTATTGCTAATTTTCTTGTAGATGCAAGGGGAATTGGTAGGCTTTAAGCGATAGTCAAATCTTTTAAGAGCTGGTTGCTATGTGGCGCATTCCATTCTCTTTGCATTATCAGAACAAAACAATGAATAACGAATTTGAGAAAAAACATAAGTATTGGAAAATTTAAGGGAATAACAAGCAATATCTCGAAAATGGTTCACTCACCAAAGAAACTGTATATCACATAAATCTACATCATTTTGTCTATCTCTTATGGTTTACCAGTTATGCAAAAGTCGTTCACAATGAAGAATACTTTTGGAGACATTCCTAGAAAATTCGAGATATACATTTCATTTGTCATGAAAATATCTTAAACATATGATATTTTAATCAAAATCGTTAGAGTCATTTTTGAGAAAATTAAAATTTTCGAAAAATCTTCCATGTAAAGGGTAATCTGGCGTGGGGGGATTTTCTTGAAAACCTTCGTGTCACATCTCTGTAAGATACTGAACCTAAATACAAAGTTTGGTGTTTATCCGACTGTTCGTTTGTGAGTTATGCTGTTCACAGACACACAGACACACTAACGGTCATGTATGTAAAAATGCTTTTTTTGGATTCAGGGGGTCTCAAAATATGTATTTCCGGTGAAATCTCGGTATCGAATTTATGGGTGGAATAAAATACTTCCCCTACTTACTATAGCAGTAGAGAAAGTAAACATGTCATTGCTCACTTAAAAACAAATGAAACCCCAATGCGCAAAACCGATTTTCCATTTTGTGATCGATATGATCACCGATATGTATTTCCACTTATTACCAGGCTGGTGTGAACCAAAATCTTCCATGCTGTATTGCTTTCCGTTCTCGCTTCCGTTTTGGTTACCGTTCTCGGGTTATTGTGAATCAATCTTAATAACTAAGAAGATATTTCGTATCCTATTTTACAATGTTTTGTTTATTTGCGACAAAAGTTAATTTACAATCGTACCACGAACCCTTTTACTTATTCAATTTAAGTATTCGCAGTGAACACATTTATTAATGTTTATTCCTTGGGCAATATTTTTAAGCATTTCTTATAGATACTGCAAATGTTGCCCAGATTTTAAATTTAACCGTGTTTTCAGTTGGAATTAAATTTATTGTGTACGAACTCATGTTATTAAACACATTCGTAATTCATCGTCCCCATTCCATTAAAAGATAAATCCTGAATATGCACATATTGATCTACGCAGAAACACTTGGAAATTTAAATGATCAAAGAACACAAGCATAGGGGTTGTTGTGCTTGAAAACGACTTTTATGCTTACTGTAATTTATAATGTAATCTAATAGAAAGTGGTAAGTATAGTACGCATACATCAGGAATGTCATTTTAAAATTGATGATTTTTTAGAATGAGCAATAGAAAAATAAATCTTTTACTTTTTAAAGCCGGCGTCATGAAATATTTGGTGACATTTTGATTCTCCTTAGATTTACAATCCCATGCATGTGAAGCACACATCCCTCTTTCTTATATTTGGTATGCATTCGTTTTCTCATATCCGAAGCAAGATTAAATTTCAAAGCATAGCAAGGAGACAGATTGTGACACCATATACGCTCTTCTCCCTTTGGAAGATGGAAAATGAGGAAAGTGAAGGAGGAAGGGTATAGGAAGCAGACTAAGTAACTGGATATGGTACATCTGTGTACAAAAAAATCTGATGTGTTACACTCACATGACTTTCTCTACTCTTGTACAAACTATTTTTACAAACGCTTATTCTCCATATGCTTCATGTTAATCGAGATGTTAATCTTATTGCTAATTTTCTTGTATATGCAAGGGGAATTGGTAGGCTTTAAGCGACAGTCAAATATTTTAAGAGCTGGTTGCTATGTGGAGTATTCCATTCTCTTTGTATTACCAGGACAAAAAAAAAAAGAAGAATAACGAATTCCCATTTGAGAAAAGGTATAAGTATTGGAAAATTTAAGGGAATAACAAGCAATATCTCGAAAATGGTTCACTCAACAAAAAAAATGTATATGACATAAATTGTGTATTTTAACGCGATCTACATTTTTTGTATAGTAAAATTTTGTCCATCTCTTATGGTTTACCAATTATGCACAAGTCGTTCACAATGAAGAATGCTTTTGGGGACATTCCCAGAAAATTCGAGATATACATTTCATTTGTCATGAAAATATCTTAAAGATATGATATTTTAATCAAAATCGTTAGAGCCATTTTTGAGAAAATTAAAGTTTTCGAAAAATGTTGCATGTAAATCTGGGGTGGGGGAATTTTCTTGAAAACCTTCGTGTCGCATCTCTGGAAGATACTGAACCTAAATACCAAGTTTGGTGTTTATCCGACTGTTCGTTTCTGAGTTATGCTGTTCACAGATACACAAACACACACACACACACACACACACACACACACACACACACACACAGACACACATACACACACACACGTTTCCAAAAATGCTTTTTTTTGGATTCAGGGGGTCTGAAAACATATATTTCACTTATTATACGTAGTAGAGAAAGTAAAAAGTGGGTCATCCTAAAGTTCCATGTGACGATTGTTTACCTTCGTAGCAACTGTATTCACAACGCACATGCAGAAACTATAAAATGTTCTGTAAGCGCAAAGGCACTTTATAACGGCGTTTCTCTGTGGTGACGCTTATAAGCTACTGAAAACATCTTAGGAGTCCACGTTTCGTTGGCCGAGGGGTTAAGAAGGCACTGTTTGCCTTCATAAGCTCCTCGGTTCAAATCTCGCATTAGTTATTACTATTTTTTATGTTGCTAATTTTATGACTGGATGTGTAGAACGTAATATTGCATAATATAACTTTAGCATTTTAAGTTTTAGGCATGTCTATACAAACAAAAACATAGTTCTACTAAAACATTCGTTATAAATAACTAAAGAAATAAATGCAAATATAATATTATCTTCTAAAGTTTAAACACATAAGAAAAAAATAAGCATCGGGTGTGTAAGCGCTTAGCAAGTAAATCTTCCCTCAGTTTTCGGGTTATAGACATTTTGTCCTTCGCGTATCTCAGCGAAATTAGAGCGGAGCTCCCTTTTCACCTCAGCCCGCACATTTTCAGTGGAGCACAAATCTGGTGAACAGGGAGGCCAGTCTATTACTCTGATATCCTGCCTCTCTGAGAAGCAATTTGAAACCTTTCGGCATATGCGGACAGACTGACTGTCCTGTACGAATTCAACAATTCCATCATGATATCTCATCCTCACAGAGGGGATAAAATTATTCTCAAGTATTATCGTGTATTGCGCGCTGTACAATGTATCGTTAAGCTGTCACAACACACCCAGACCGTCCCTTAATATCCAACAAGATACAGATATTCCATGTTGAAATTGTGAAACCACGTATTTTGCATCGAAATAACTACGAGGGGCACTACTTATATTTTGAGCCTAATAAATAAAACAAAGTAAATTCTGATTGAAAACTGCTTTATTGTTTTCAAAATATTCTCCTTTATGATCAATACACTTTTGCATCCCTTTGAACCATTTGTCAAAGCATTTATTTCAGTCTTCTTGAGACACCTCCAAAACATGGTTTTTGAAGGCATCAACGGTTTCTTCTGTCAACGAAAATCGTTGTCCACGCAATTTATTCTTAATGTTCGGAAACAAAAAGAAGTCATTGGGTGCCAAATCAGGACTATATGGCGGATGACCCATCAATTCGATTTTTTGAGCCTTCAAACACTCTGTTGCTAGACGAGATGTGTGTGCGCTCGCATTGTCTTGATGAAGAACGTTCCTAAGGTTCTTGTTGGTTTTCCTTACTTCACCGAAGACTTCCGGCAAACAAATGGTTGTGTACCATTCGGCATTGACCGTTTTACGTTCCTTTAAAGGCGCTGCTGCCACATGGCCAGTTTTGCTGAAAAAGCAGGCGACCATTTGCTTCGAGTGCGAATAACTTTTGTTGGATTTGTTTCATCTTGAAACACCCATACAGTCGATTGCTGTTTACGTTCCGGCTCATACGCATAGATCCATGAGTCGTCATCTGTTACAATCTTATATACGTCTTTTGAGGCACCACCATTTTATTTATTGAGCATTTTTATACACCAATCGACACGAGCATCCTTTTGAAATTGCGTCAAATTATGTGGGATCCAACGAGAGCAAACCTTTTTCACGGCTAAATAATCCTGCAATATTTTATATACGCTGGTGGAACTAATGCCTAGAGTTGCGTCAATCTCACAATATGTCGCATGGCGATCTTTCATTATTAGTTTTTGCACAGCATCAATGTTTTCTGGCACAACAACTGATTTTGGACGACCTTCACGAACTTCATCATTGAGCGAACGGCGGCTTCGATTAAATTCGTTATACCAGCGTTTCACAGTGGCAAAGGATGGAGCTTCGTCGCCAAATGTGGAAGTTAGTTGATCGATGCACTCTTGTCTTGATAATCCACGTCGAAAGTCGTAATAAATCATTGCACGAACATTTTCATGAGTTAATTCCATGTTTTTGTTGACACACAATTTTCAAGTTAGTGTAAACAAAACAAATGACACTCTATTGACAAAATATTTGAAGTAGATTATGGTAAAAAATGACAAACTTTCCATTGGAAACGTCAGGTGGCGCCTACAACTTTCAGGGCTGCCAAGGCTGAAAATATAAATAGTGCCCCTCGTATTCTACTATGAACTTTACCAAATCGCGTGTATGAAATGTAGTATATCGAAAATAAGTAGCCACTATGTGTTGATTAAATGTTATTAACAGAAGAAAAAGAAGCACTCTCTACATGCGAACCTGTGGTCTTAACTACACAAGTACCCTATACCCTACGCATTGCCACAGCGCTACAAAAAGAGATCTGTGAGAGGTAGCATGTTTAATAATGCCGTACAGCTTGCTGCAACGGTTACAAATTGCATAACTTTGGCGTTTAAGGCACGATTCTTTCTTTTTGTCCACGGGCGTATTTAAGTCCAGAATGGTAGAATTAAAAAAAAGTCATGCTTTAACGAGATTATTTATCCATAATGCAGATGTTCCATAATAAGCTAAATGATAAAATCCTTTATTGCTGTTCGTGCTCTTTCTTAAAAAAGAAAGAATAAGCTCTAGGAAAACAAGTGTAAAAGGAATCCTGGATTACTTGTGTCTTTTCGTTTATTCCATTCATTGCGTCTACATACCTTCATTTGGCGAAATATTTAAGTTGAAATAAAGCTAACTGGTTTCTGTAACATATTTTGGAACATTTTAAATTGTACTACGCCGCCACAGAGGTGTTTGATCGGTCTTAACAACGCCTGTGAAAACGTTAAAAAAGAAGGAAAGACAAACAGTAAATTAATGCATGCCACTGCCTTCTCCTCTACATTCTCTTCAATATTCCTACTTTCTTGATAGAAAGTTTTAACTTCAAATACGACAAAAGAAATACAGTTTGAGTTAGAACTTCATACTGAAGATAAAATAATCAATTGATGAAACTCTTCCACGACATGTTTTCTGCGAATCACTCTTGTTTGTTCTAATGTTTCCATCCGTTTTAATGTCGCCCTCCGTTGTCTAGGGGTACAATACTTAGTCTCTAGCTCCCGAGATCGCGGGTTCAAATCCGGTGGAGGGCGATTGATTTTTTTCAGGCGTAAAAATCCTTAGCGTGGCTCCCTTCGGAAATAGAGTAAAGCCGGTGGTCCCGTGTCGTAGATTTACGGCACATAAAAGAACCTCAAGCCTGATGAAGAGGCCTCTGCGAAAAATTACCGGCCTTTCACGCCCAATATAGAATGGTACGCTAGGGAGCACATAGTTAAAGAGCGTCCACAAATAAAACTCAGTTTAATTTAGTTTTAATTCTGTTTCCATTTTTCCATTCTGTTTTTCTGTTTTAATGTTTCCATAGAGAACAACAGCAGAATAGGTATTCGCAGTACCCGGCCTATAGTTATAAGAGATACAAATGCTGTTCTAACGCTGTTTATTTCGATATATTGCAAATTATAATATTTTTAGAGGTTTATTCAGGTTATTTACTGTGGATGTTGCGGATGTTTCTCAAGTTTTCACTCAATAAACCTGTATTCACACCCATACACATACAAATAGTGGCAACCATCTGCGCGTAGAAAGAGCCAGTCGGAGGAAGGTGCTTCTTGCGGTTGGGTCGAAGGGATCGAAAGGGGTGGAAGGCAATGAAGAATGCCGCGATTATGGGGGGGGAGGCAAGGTTTCCAAGGAATAAATGAGTTGTAAATATAAGCTGCGAGGGGCGTTTGGAAATAATTTACGATAGCGGTGTTTTACAAAT
This sequence comes from Deroplatys truncata, assembly GCA_030765065.1. NCBI lineage: Eukaryota > Metazoa > Arthropoda > Insecta > Mantodea > Mantidae > Deroplatys > Deroplatys truncata. The sequence goes on from CM060978.1 coordinate 217,921,282, forward strand.
ATCTCGTAATCTAAGGAACCATCTATTTGAAGTCAATGAACTGATACTAGTACGTCATGGAGACGTTAGATGACAGTTGTGAGCAGAGTATATTTGTGTGTGTGAAAGGACAGCGCTAATTTGTAAATATAATATGTATGTACATAATTGCACACTGTTGACTTTTAAACCAGCAAAAACAGCAGACAATATCTAGGTAAGTCTTCTTGTGGGCTTTAGATCCGTCTATGAGCTTATAAACAAAAATAACAACTATAAAGTCATATTGACTATATGCATATGTAAAATTTACATGTAAGGCGAGGGATCGTTAAAATCACACGACAACCATAGTGAATAAAGACAAAGAAATGTTGGCTCATCTGTTGTCAAATGGAGAACCTGGTCAAGATGGAAGACGAGTATTATGGACAAAGTTGGACTGCATGGCTTTTGTGGAAGGAAGAAGTCAAAACGGCAGCAATTCATAGACGTTTAACTGCGACATGGGATCAAGAAGCTCCTACACAGAAGATTGTTTGCAAATGAATTGCTGGATTCCCCCAGTGGAAGGATACAATCCGGAATACGCTGAATAGATTTACTGCCTACATGAAATCAGCAACACAAAGATTAAATACTGGTTCATTCTGGTGTTAAATGTACCATTTTTCTCAACGACTTCAATGTGCTTCCTTTCTGGTTCTTCAGAAACCTTATCCTGAACAAATTCACCCCCATGTAAGGGGTGGTTACAGGAAAAAGTCCTTTTTATTCAAATTGGATTCTCCTTAGCTATTTTTATTTCTGTACGATCTACTTTTCAATTTATTGCTGTCGTCCTTATTCATACTTGAGCTTTTTCTTCTCGGTATTACCGTCTTCTTTCCTTGCCTTTTGCCGCAGCTTTGTTCTGACCTTTCGTTTTCCTCCGTTCACTTCAGTTATCCCTGCCGTTTTGCATCACTTAGTTCACATATTTGCTCCTTTCTGTTTTATCATCTGCTATTTTCGATCCTTTTCCTTCTTCCACCTCACTGTGCTGTTCCTCTATCGTTTAATATTTTTTTCACGTAGGTTTCTCCTGTTCTTTCCTTGAAGTCTCTAACTATAATAGTTCTACTCCTTTTTGTTTCCTTTTTGTGTTTTAAACACTGTTGTACCCTAAGGCTTTTAGAGATAACAGATCATCATACATGGTATAATTGAAAAATCTGATGTGTTACACTCACATGACTTTCTCTACTCTTGTACAATCTAATTTTACAAACGCCTATTCTCCATATGCTTCATGTTAATCGAGATATCGAGATGTCAATTTTATTGGTAATTTTCTTGTAGATGCAAGGGGAATATGGTAGCTTTTAAGCGATAGTCAAATATTTTAACGCTGGTTGCTATGTGGCGCATTCCATTCTCTTTGCATGTCAGGACATAAAAAATGAATAACGTATTTGAGAAAAAGTATAAGTATTGGAAAATTTAAGGAAATAACAAGCAATATCTCGAAAACGGTTCACTCAACAAAAGAAATGTATATGACATAAGTTGTGTATTTTAACGCGATCTACATATTTTGTATAGTAAAATTTTGTCTATCTCTTATGGTTTACCAGTTATGCAAAAGGCGTTCACAATGAAGAATACTTTTGGAGACATTCCCAGAAAATTCGAGATATACATTTCATTTCTCATGACATTATCTTAAACATATGATATTTTCATCAAAATCGTTAGAGCCATTTTTAAGAAAATTAAAATTTTCGAAAACTTTTCCATGTAAAGGGTAGTTTGGAGTGGGGGGATTTTCTTGAAAACCTTCGTGTCGCATCTCTGGAAGATACTGAACCTAAATACCAAGTTTGGTGCTTATCCGACTGTTCGTTGTTGAGTTATGCTGTTCACAGACACACACACACAGACACACACACACAGACACACACACACACACACACGGACATGTTTCCAAAAATGCTTTTTTTGGATTCAGGAGATCTCAAAACATATATTTCCGGTGAAATCTCGGTATCGAATTTTTGGGTGGAATGCAATACTTCCCCTACTTACTATACGTAGTAGAGAAAGTAAAAAGGGAGTGCCTTTCATATTTTTCGTCTAGTATGAAGCTACTTAACAAATTCAGAGGTCCTGAGTTGAAGCCGGAATTATGAAGTCAATAATTATCATAATAATCTGAGAAGGATAGCGATATAAAATAAGTAATAATATATTTAAAATCAGTGTATGTATAAAAAGGAGAAGCATTGTGAAAATTGTTGACTGTAAAAGCGACAGAAAGACCAGACAGGCACAGCTTAGCTAATTAGGGACCAGCCCCAGGTATAAAGGGTAAAATAGCTGAAGCCAGTTTCTCTTGGAATTCATGGGTGCAGCTGCACTGGCCGGGATGTGAAGGTCATTCTAGGCTTCAGGACGCCGAGTTGTGACGAGCGTTTGAGGGTAGAATAGGGGAAGTAGTAGCTTGTTTTTCTTTGTAGCGCGGTGGTGAAGGGCAGTCTGTCCTGAGTGCTTGGTGAGAACGGGATGACATTCTCGTCGTGTGGAGAAGAATGGTGGCGAACATGCTAGAGGGTAGAACGCTTAGCTGTAGTTAATATTCTTCGGTCTAGGTAAGGACAAAGTATCATCGTATGCATTTACAGGTGATCGGCAAACCGCAGTATTATTTTAAACAGTGAATAAATGTGTTCTAAGACAGCGTTCGTGTTTCTCTGTACACACCCACGCATACCCCGAGGTTAAGGTTTCATGTTGGAGCAGCCGTGGCAAAAGAAGAATCAACTGGGAGGAGACAAGCAGCAACCGCGAGGCAAAAGTAGTGCTTCATTGTTGGAGGACGTAGCGTGGCTGCGTCAGAGTAAGATATCTTTTGTTATATTTCTGCCATTTTTAAGGTACAGGGTTGCTACAGATGATTCATTCGTTTTCAAAGCGCTATGTTTTCCGAAGTATTATACGTACAATAATGGTTAAGGGGACACTGGTACCAAAATGGCCAAAAATGGGTTTTTTTTTGCAAAAGCTTTTTTTTTTAAGAAATATTATCTTCAAGATGTCCAGAATATAGCCATTAAATACTATATGTCAAATCCACATGGAAATTGGTGTATTTCAAATTTATTTAGACGCTTGCAATGAAAAGTGGGAGTGGAAAAACTGTCAGATTTCAATTCGTAGCTAAGGCTCGGTCTATTTGTGGTTTTTAAATTTTAATGGGACATTTGCCTTTAAAATATACACGTTGGCTGCTTGGCCGTATGAACACACGATAATTGCAGCATTGTCTGATCTTATTACCTGCGTAAAAATATTCTGACGTTAAGAATAAGAATAATTTTTTTTTGCTACTTTGGGGAGCTAACCTCTGACTATGTAACGTAACCATATAATGTCACAATGCCATAAACCGCTCGGCCATCTGAACACATGATAGTTGCTGCATTGTTCCGTCTCAATAACTGCCTAATATAGTGAGTGATTTTTTTAAAAACAAAAAAAGGGGAGTAAAATGCATATAAGTACATTCAATTGAAACCCGTCAGCATCTAACCATGCCGTCACACCGCTTGCTTTAGTTGGGCCCTCCCCATCCTTTTCCACAGTTTCAATTGAAACCCGTCAGCATCCAACCATGCCGTCACACCGCTTGCTTTAGTTGGGCCCTCCCCATCCTTTTCCACAGTACTGCTCGGGGAATGCATCGATGCTTCAGTAATGACCATTTACAGCATGATACTACAGAATGTATGGAACGAACTGGCCTACCCCCTGGACGTGTGTCATGTTACCCAAGGGGCACACATAAACCATGGTGAGGTTATGGTTCTTTTGATGTATTAATCATAATTATACGTGTAACACTCCGGAAAATATAGCATTTTGGAAACGAATGAATTAGGTGTAGTAACCCTGTATTGCAGTTTAAACAGAAGTGCACATGGATAAATAACTCCTACCTGCTGGTTAGACTTAATAGACATCTGATAATGGTGATTGTATTATACTTCTTCACAGTTCATAAACAGCTTAACTACCCGTGATTCTCCCCCACAAATATCCCATGTACTGTAGTACAAGTTAAAGTAGAAGTCTAGGATAAACTTAATTTGGCTCTGATCGAATAGGTATTTTTTTTGGTATAAACAGAAAGCGTTTTATAGGAAGTGAGTGAGAGTCATACTTCTGGAGTTGCATTTTTCGTTAGGGACCTTTTTTATTTCAGTGTCATATTTTATATGGTTTGTTGTAATTTATGTTCCTTGATGTATAATAGGAAGTATATATCAGACTTTTAAATATTTTCATCTTATGTCAGTAAAGTGTTTCTTTTAGAAATAGGTAACAGTCCGTAAAATAAAGTAATAAAGAAAGTAATTTCATAAAGCTTTCATGTACGTGTTTTATCTAATGTAGCTAGTGGTAGCTTGTGAAACTCCAAGAACTCTTTTCCAAAATGCTATCTGTGTTATATTTACTGCTCTGCTATTTCCCATCCCCAGATTTCACTTCCGTATAACAAAACCGGCCTTATCATAGAGTTATACATATTTTCTAATGTATCTACAGGTAAATTCGGTATCCGCGAGAGTGTACGTAATAATTCATTTAACTGCCCTCGTGCTTTGTAGTTAGTTACTGATAGATGTTTGTTCCATTTTCCTCTCATATTAAACATTACTCCTAAATAGGAGAAATGTTTAACGTTTTGCAGTTCTAGCCGCTTGTAATACCATTTCTCATCCCTGCCATACACATGGGCATTTGAGGAAGATATTATTAGCTCCACGTATGGACGCCAATTTGAAGAAGATATATTGTATTGAAGGAGTTGTATTATATTTCAACTGTTGGGGAGCGGAACTTATACGAAGTACGTCCAGAAAGTAAGTTCCGTTTGGTAATAAAATTAAATTGTGTACAGGTACAGAAAAAGTATTTATTGCACAAAATTTTACAACTCTTAAACTACTTTTCCACATAACTGCCGAAATTTTGTAGGCATTTGTCATAGCGTGGCACAAGCTTTTGTATACCTCCTTCATAGAAGTTTGTCGCCTGTGTCTTCAACCAGTTGGAAACATTTTCTTTCAGCTCTTCGTCATTGTTGAAGTGTTGACCGCCAAGGAAAGACTTGAGATGTAAGAACAGATGAAAGTCGCTAGGAGTGAGGTCAGGGCTGTACGGAGGATGGTCAAACAGGTCCCAGCCAAATCCCTGTAGGAGGTTTTGCGTCACATTTGCAGCGTGTGGTCGTGCGTTGTCGTGAAGAAAAACAACACCTTTTGACAGCAATCCTCGGCGCTTATTCTGTATTCCGCGGCGCAATTTCCTAAGTGTCTCGCAATAAACATCTGCTTTGATTGTTTGACCACGCGGTAAGAAATCAATGAGTAAGATGCCTTTCCAGTCCCAGAACACTGTGCACATCATTTTTCGAGGTGTCAAGATTTGTTTCGCGTTAACCTTTGCTGGGGATGAAGTGTGCCTCCATTCCATTGATTGCCGCTTACTTTCAGGGGTGTCGTAATAAACCCAAGTTTCATCTCCTGTGACTATCTGTGTCAGAAATTCTTCGCCGCCTTCATCATAACGGGTCAAAAACTGAAGTGCACTACCCATCCGGTTTGTTTTGTGTTGCTCAGTAAGAATCTTTGGTACCCAACGAGAGCAAAGTTTACGAAATTTCAGTTTTTCGGTAACAATTTCATGAATTAGTGATCGTGAGATTTGGGGAAATTCCATAGCGAGAGCACTAATTGTAAACTTGCGGTTTTCCTGGATCTTATCATCAATCGCGTGAACCAGTTCTTCTGTAACCAAAGATGGACACCCACTTCGTTCATCATCGTGCACTTCACTACGCCCTTCATTGAACTGTCGGACCCATCTTCTCACCATTGAATCATTCATCGCATTTTATCCGTAAACTTCGCAAATTTGCCGATAAATTTCAATTGGTTTCACTTTCCTAGCATTCAGAAAACGAATCACAGATCTTATGTCACAAGCGGCGGGATTTTCAATCAACACCGACATTGTAAACAAGCACAACAAAGCGTAAGTGGCTGACAGCGATCTCAAAATGGCGCACGTTTCTTCTCCTTGATACAGAGCGTCTACCGCGCATGTGCGGAACTGCGATCGCAGCGCTGCAGCAGAGAGAAATTGAAACGGAACTTACTTTCTGGACGTACCTCGTAGAAGTAATTGCAACCACACGTATAGTAAACAGTTTCCGGTAGCCTTCGCCCCTAATGTACTTTCAGGTGGCGTTTGCCCCAAGTTTAAAAAAAATATTAACTTTGTAATTTGACTGTTCTTTTAAATATTAGATATTTATGTTTGCCTCGGCTGCGTCAGTATTATTGTTAGAGACACGTTTCTCTTAGCAGGGTTGTGATACGACTAATAATGTAGGCTTACACAGATTATAATTTTATTTCACTCCTTTTATTAATACATGATACGATTTAAATAACACTTCACTGATATAGAAGCTTTCTTTTTATGAATTAATTACACTTTTTAACACGTAAACTTATTTTTCGTCTCACACGAATACATATTATATTTCTTGAAGACACTTTTTACTTCTGGTTAGTAATTCTGTCTGCAGGCAACTGAACTCTAAATTTGTAAAATGTTCTCCTTTTCAGTTTTTGGTTAGCTAATCCTACTCCAATAGAATACCTTCATTTAACTAAAACTTTTTCTGGTTGTTGATTGGCTATTTTTATAAACTGTCACTAAAATTACATTATTGCTTCCAAGAATCACAAGTAGTATTGTTAAACTCTCAAACTCATTATTGCCTCAAGGTTACTTATTGTTACCTCATTGTTAGTAACTTTTGACCTATTTCTCACAGCTGCTACATTATTAAATTACGTAATATATTCACATAACATTATTACACATGGATATAATAATATAAGCATATGCAATGACTGTTACATACATTTTACAAATTATTACATACACATATTGCTTGAAGGTAGGCTGTTATTGAATTTACATATTATATAATTAAACTGAAATTATTTAAGTGTTAAAACTACTGCCTCACATTTTTGAAAGCCATTGTAGGGAGGGACAGGATGTTCGCAGCAACTACCCTCCTTCCACGGCCAACTTCAGCTGAGAGGTTCACCGTGCTAAGTCACCATAACAAAGAAAGAGATTCGGCGGGGCTGAAGCAGTAGCACGACAAGCCATACTTGGTTCAGGAAACAACGCAGCGCTGTATATCTGGTTTCGGCTTTGTCTAAATTAATCAACCTGTTTTTTGTAAGTAGATTTTTCAAAGTATAACCTGCAGACGTATAAGCGTGTAGATGGGGAGCTAAATTAAAGTATTTAATTACTCAGTAGAAGCATAGGCAAATAATAAGAAATCTAAACCATTGAAATTGGTGACTTAAATTTCGGAGTTTCAAATTGTCAAATAGGCACGAGCTTTAGCTTTCTCAGCTGCAACTGCACATATGTGTCAATTGTTTTTGTGTTAAATTTTAGAACCAAAATATTTCGCGTCACAATACTCTCCGGTCTCTGAATTTTCTTAATGCTATTTCTGATTCAAGGTTTATATGAAAATGTTGCTGTATAAGAAATTGTTATAATATTGAAGAATACTAACACATTTATTAAAACGTAAAAATATAAATAGAAGTGAAACAGGAAATAGTAAAACGCTTAAAACAAGCTGTCTATGCGATCCTGTAACATATCATATCCTATTCCTAGTCATTGTAGACTTTTAAGTGTAGGTTATGAAACCACCTGGCTTCTAAATGGACAAAACTGAAAGCTTAAACAAAAATTCACTGGTATATATCACCATATTTCTACTGGTCTATGTTTGTAGTGAGGCTGAACTATTTTTTGCATTTCAATAATTACCCAACGTTACAGTTCCTTTACAGGTTATTGGAGTAATGCTGCAGGGTTTACTTAGACACCGGACTCGCATTCTGGGGTCGTTACAAGTTTGGCGAAGGTGCCGGGCCTACCTGCAACATAGGTACACTACAGTATAGAATGGCAACACATGATTTGTCTCCTCGGACTGTTTGATTTAACCAACATAAAAACTTTGAGGATGATCTGTAGAAACATGACGCGGATTACATGGGAATAAGGTGTTTGCTCAACGATTTTTACATTCTGTTCAGACGGAAGATCTGGTGTCCAATGAAAATGTTAGTAAAAGGTTAACTGGTTTCAACCTTGTGCTACCGATAGCTTGAAGGATCTTTGGAGGTTCTGCTCTGGCATGATGGAATTGTGTCCGGCTTCTCAAGATGGGAAGCGTAAGTTACAACTATAGAAGCGTTGTGATAATGAGATGGTAGTAATTGCGAGAACGATGTGCAAAGGGAAGCCACATATTTAATGAGACGACATAACTAAAAATAACAAAGGCCAAAAGCATAAAGCACAAAAATCGTATAAATAGACCAAAAGCAAAAATAACTAAAATTGAAAGTAAAACTGAAATGTCGCATCGTGTATCTTGAGGCGGATGTTTCAAAACCAATCGTTTCAGCAAACTGTATGCGTAAACTTTGACCTGATTTATTACTACATCCCTAATGAAGGTGAAATATATGCTTTCTCGTTTGTTTAAGGTTGACTTTTCACTTTTATATAGGTTTGAGCCTGGACTTTCCGTAATTTTTCTTCTAGTGATTAAATATTAGGACTTTTTGAGCAAAACATACCTTTGAAATGCCCATGGAAAGCTTTCTCTTCGTTTGTTGCACATGGGAAAGTTTCATCATACGCTTCAACAGCACATTAGAAGGGAAGGTAAATTCATCATAAATGTAGGTGTTCAATACATAGTCGGAAATACAAAACGTGTGGAATTTGTAGAAGCTACACCGACTAGTTCTGTGAAAGGATAGGATATTTAGGCAAAAGGATACCTGGATATTTCTGGCAATACGGAAACGATTTTAATCACTTCTTAAATTCCGAGTTTGGATTGCAGTAATCATCACACAAGCCTAAGTTTCCTACTTTATGATACTAAGATGAAATCAACATCCGCGAACAACTGAAGTAAGAAAAATACATTTGATTGCTGCATATGTAGCATATTCAAAATATAAGAGCACCATCTTTTGCATAATTTTATTATCACACACTCTAAGTATCAATGACCGTAGTTTTTCGTAACATTACACAGTTTTCGAAGGTAATAAGAAAATCAGTTACTTGTATACGTCGTTTATTATTGTACATATAAATTGTATATAAACGTTGAAAAGTTTGGACAAACATAGAACGTCCTGTTTGCTAAGGTGACTTCATCATTTTTACATAGAAAAGTCGAGTTATTGTTACATGTTAGTAAATGAATTTTGCTGTCTACGTCAATATGAATAAAAGGTTCAGCATTATAAGTTTTTAAATACAGAATTATCAGCATAATTTAAGTTCCGGACACCCTCTCTTTTGCTTCTTTCTGTATACGAACTTTCGGAGGTTTGTATCTAAGAGTTCATTGGCACCATTACGCTGGCAAAGCTGTTGTTTAATAACACAGATCAACAGTGATTTTGCTGTTTTAGATATTGAGGGGTATTTTATATCTCAACACTGTGAATGCCAGAGTGATTGTAGTGTAAATTTACATTATTGTATGACAATGATTTTAGATGTTTGTTAGCTATAAGCATTGTTAGGAAATAAGTTTACACGGCCTCACTGAAACTGACAATAGTAGTGGGTAACAATGAAGCGATGGGGTGAGTTGTTTATCACTTAGAAGAGACAAACAAATGATGTCAGGGTAGCGTGCCTTTCTTTAGAAATGGAGGGAATATCTTCCCTAGAGCATATGTGTTTGTAATTATGATTGGCTGACAAAATAGACCCTAATGTTGGTGCGATTTGGTAACCAATAGCAGCTCTATTATAATGTTTAGGCATATCGGGGTGAAGGAGTATAAATTCTTGAGCCAAAAGCAAGTATCGCGCAGTTGTAAGAAATCTCTCTCGCGAGTTACACATCACGAAGTTCTACAGAATCATTCACGAGGTACACATTACGCAGTTCTCAGCAATCTCTCGCGAGATACACATTACGCAATTCTACAGAATCTCTCGCGTCGTAAAGTTAATTACAAAATGTGAAGTAGGTACGCGACAACTATTACGACAGTAATTACATTCGGAAATATAACAGTTTCAGTCAGGGTGTATCAAGATTAAAGATGTGAAATTAATTAAGTGTGACGGCAATAAAAGTGTAAAAACAAATTCTTTTATCAGTGTTATCTTTCCGCTTACACGCCCTGTTTAAGAGATTTGCTCGACTGAATAATAATAATAATAGCTAGCCGGAGCACAATGAACCCAAAATGCAAAATAATAAAACAATAACAGGCGCCCAGCATACTTCGCGCACTGCGACTGCGTGCGAGTTTTTGCGACTACCACCCCCAGGAGAAAGGAATGAAGTGAAGGAATCACAGTAGGCCAGGTCGCAGACAGACGAGCTACAGAGACACGTGAAAGTTCCTAACAGTTCCTGACTGTAATCAATAGCAAATTAATACAGAACTATCAATTCAGGTTATTATTGGAGGATTAGCACGAGTGATTGATAAAATAACGTTTTTTAAAACGTTTTACTGTATTTAACCTTTAAACATTAAAAATCAGCAATAATAATATTATTTTACTAGCAGCAGCTATTTTATTCGACTAATAGGAGCTGTTTGTAATCGCTAAAACAAGCGAAGGGCTTTAAACCTTTAACACTGCTTTGATGGATATTTTATCAGTCTTTTCTTTCGTTACCTTCAGGAAGATTCCTTCTTCATAATTTTCGTATGTTGTAATAACAAGTAAAGCGTTTTCACGAAATATCTAGCTATTGAGAACGTTTTATTGGGTACTGAAAGACAAGGTTGTAAAGATCCTCAGAAATTAATAAACAAATATTGCAAATATCCTTATAATCCTCTTTCTCAGGAGGCATCCAAGGAACTATTAAGGGAAGTCAAGCAGTGCCTAAGAAGAATGGCTACGATTTATGGAATACCAATTTCCACTCTTGGGTGCTTCTGTTGCGATTAATTTCTATTCCTTGTACTTTGTAATGAAACAAACAGCTTCCCGAATGCATATTTTGTGCTATTTTCTTTCTTTCGTTCTCTCCACTATCACTCTCTGTCTCTCCCCGTTTTTGTATCCGTCAGTGTTTCTGCAGTCGTTCATGGATCAAAATTTTAATAGAAAGTAAAGCGATGTGGTGCACAAAGCACAGGCTGTAGCTGTAGACATCGACCTGCGCAGACCTCAGAGTTTACGAAAGGTCAGGTAGGTTCATGCAACAGGTTAGTCCTATACTTTATTGCGAGTTGATCACTGTGGTAGTGGCGTAACGAGTAAATACGTACAAGAGAAGACGTCCAAAGCGGCCATCAGAATTGCGGAAAATTACTAACCCTGTGTATTGAGAACTTCTGATGGTAAGGATAACTAAAACTGTATCTAAATGTATATCAAGCCCTTCCTCCAAAACGTTGTTTTGCGCTATTTTTTTCAAACAAGAATTATACAGGTATATCTGTGTTCTACAAACAACGTAAAATAATATAATATACGAGGGCGGATCGAAAAGGAACGCACCATAAATTTTTACTGACTTGGTATTGCAGCTGGAATGTTGCAATGTCACACAGATATAGTTTGAAGTTTCCACTACAGAGGGTATTTTTTGTTTCATGTGCAGCTCTAGCGAGAGAAGCGTTAACTACGCAACAAAGCTGGCGCGCATGTTACTGTCGTCCACGTGTGAAGAGCAGAGAGTTGTGGTTCGATATTTGTGGGCCAAAGGGCATAAACCGAGTGATATTCACAGGGACATGCGTGGCGCATATAGGGATGATTATATGGACCGTAGCAATGTCTCCAGGTGGTGTGCATTCTTCCTAGAGGGCCGTATGAACCTTAGTGATTCACTACGCTCCGGGAGGCCGGTAACAGCTGCAACCCTGCAGAATGTCAGAGGCATTAAGGCGGCAATTTTTAACGACCGGCGTGTTCAACTGCGAACCTTATTGCAACAGTTCAACACTTCCTATGGTGCACTGTACGATATTGCTCATGACACGTTGAAATTTCGTAAAGTTAGCGCTCGCTGGGTGACTAAGAACCTGACAGACAACCACAAGGGCCAGCGAACGATGACGAGCTTGGATCACCTAACGCGGTACACCGTAGAAGGGCATGGCTTTCTGAAAGGAATCGTCACTGGTGATGAGTCGTGGGCATACCACTACACGTCTAAAACCAAGCAGGCAAGTATGGAGTGGAAACCTGCTGGTTCCCCAGTGAAGAAAAAATTTAAAGTGACTCAATATGCTAGGAAAGCGATTGTGACGGTGTTCTGGGATATGCATGGTGTTGTATTGGCGGACTTTGCTGAACACGGGACCACTGTGAATGCTGCAGCCTACATGAAAACTTTGGTGAAGTTGCGTCGTGCCCTTCGTGACAAACACCACAACATGAATGCTGACTATGTCAAAATTCTTCATGACAATGCTCGACCCCATGTTGCTGCTGCTGTTCGTCAGAAAATCACCCGTTGGGAGGTGCTCCAGCATCCACTATACAGTCCGGACCTTCCATCGTCGGTATTTCATCTGTTTGGTCCCATGATAAAGTTTCTGGCTGGCCAACGCTTTGCGACAGATGCGGAACTGAAATCAGCAGTCCGCAGATGGCTATACTCCAAGGAAACGGACTTCTACGAACAGGGCATATTGAAACTGGTATCACGATGGGAGAAATTGTTTGAGAAACTTGGTGACTAAGTCGAAAGGTGACTAGGTAAGTTCATTTATGATTTTTGTTGTTGCTTTAACCATTAAACGTTTTTGTAAAAACAATTATTGTGCGTTACTTTTCGATCCACTCTCGTATATATTGCACACGTAAAACTTCATAAGAAAGTGTATTGGTTTGAAATCCAGTATTTAAAAGGAAGAATTGCAGTATTCTTTGGAATGAATGAGATTATTTAGTCCCTTCCCTTGTTCACAGGAGATCTCGCCATAATCCTATTTATCCTTGACTTGAAATAACTAACGTTGTACCCGTCTCGAAGAGGATACCTATTGTTATATAAAATCCTCAGGGATGTTGCTGATCTGGTGACTTCTGGTGGATGGCGTACAGATTATCACTGGTGGGTGCAGATGTAGATTGCCTCTATTGTTTCCAGATATGTGTCTGTGATTGACGTGTGTGTGCATACTTAAATGTTGCTATGCTTTATGTGTGTTATGTCTGTTTGTCCTCGGCTAGCTGTAACATTGCGATAGGCATTTTGCTCTTAGCAGGGTGTGGTATAATGACTTAGGATAATGAATTTAACACAGACGATTCAAAGTGTTAATAATGAACTATATTGAAAATTTTTAGATCACTTTCACATACAAACACTGCTATAAACTCATAAACCTATTTGCACTGCCGGAGTATTTTACAGTACTGATTCATATTCTTAATTATATTAGTGTTATTGGCACAATTATTATACCATGTGATAGATAATGATGTTCCTGTTATTGATCTGAGTTAATAATTATAATTCTGTATGATTACGACACTTTTATATAGCATCACGCGCAGCTTCTATCCACCACGCGAGCGCGGTACAAAGAATTGATGAATTTGCAACGAATTCTGTAGCGTCGTGTCTATCTACTCCTTAGAGTATAATATCTTTGTTTCCATAGGCTGTTATAGTGGCATATCACATGTACGAACCTATGAAATGCTCTGTACCATGGGCATCTTATAGGAAGTTTTCTGGCTTTAAAACTGCTATCGAACGTTCTAGAAGCTTACTCATTCTTATGTTCTTACTACATTGTTAAGCAGAATATGTTTCGTTGCTTGCTTTGATACTAAATTCATATTGTTACAAACTTTATAGGAATTTACGTCTTATAGCTGCAAACACGAAATGCTGCTGGCTTTGCTTTTTAAGCATTATTAACATACATATTGTGACGTACGAACATTGTTACGTATGTGGCTGCCCGGATCGGGTATTGCGCAATAGTGGAGGGGATAAGCGAGTTAGCATAGCGTTACCACGCCGAGTTGAGCGTAGGGATTCAGTCGAGTCGAGGCTAGTTACTGTTCGAGTCAAGACGTGTGTGTGCGCGCTGCCCATGCGTCCAAGCATATTGTCGTAACATGTAACTCTTTAAAATTATTACATTTATGTTGCAGGATGGTAATATAACTATTTGTCGTGAATACTTAACTAACAATATTGAAATATTTAAGCTTTGTTGGTAGGGGCTAAGTGTTTTTGGATTAGTATGGATACCGTCTCATGTCCCCCTATTATAAATAGTTAATAACAATGTATCTTACTGAGCTTAGGAACTATTTATAGTACTCCTTTGGTTGCACTCACTTCACTTCATTTTGTGTGTGAACTACACTGTTCTGCTTCTGTGTGATCGCCACTGCACTAACTTTGTGTGACCTCAGTGCACTGGTTTGCTTTTGGCTTTCACATTCAGATGTGTTAGATAGTTTATCTTTGAGTACCTTGACCTGAGTCATGGCGTTGCTGTTGCTTAGTAACAGAAGCCGATTGTATACACTGTTATTCTACGTGCTACAAGGATTTGCTTAATTTCTAACATGTTACACACACATATATAATTTTGTATGCATTGCAGTGATAATATGGTCCTCATTTTGTTTATTTAACAAGAATGGTATATTAAGAAACATTTACATTGCTTTAAGCATATATCACTTGACTTATGTGAGTTTTTTACTTTCCCTACTACGTATAGTAAGTAACGGAAGTATTGTACTCCATCCAAAAATTCGATACCGAGATTTCACCGGAAATATATGTTTTGAGACCCCCTGAATCCAGAAAAAGCATTTTTGGAAACATGCCCGCGTATGTGTATGTGTCTGTGTGTGTGTGTGTGTCTGTGAACAGCATAACTCAGAAACGAACAGTCGGATAAACACCAAACTTCATATTTAGGGTCAGTATCTTCCAGAGATGCTACACGAAGGTTTTCAAGAAAACCCCCCACCCCAGATTACCCTTTACATGGAACATTTTTCGAAAATTTTAATTTTTTCAAAAATGGCCTAACGAGTTTGATTAAAATATCACAGGTTTAAGATATTTTCATGACAAATAAAATGTTTATCTCGAATTTCTGGGAATGTCTCCAAAAGTATTCTTCATTGTGAACGACTTTTGCATAACTGGTAAACCATAAGAGATAGACAAAATTTTACTACACAAAAAAGTAGATCACGTTAAAATACACAATTTCTATCATATACATTTTTTTGAGTTGAATATTTTCGAGATATTGCTTGTTATTCCCTTAAATTATCCAATACTTATACTTTTTCTCAAATTCGTTGTTCATTTTTTTTGTCCTGGTAATGCAAAGAGAATGGAATACTCCACATCGCAACGAGCTCTTAAAATATGTGACTATAGCTTAATACCTACCAATTCCCCTTGCATCTATAAGAAAATTAGCAATAAGATTAACATCTCGATATGTCGATTTACATGAAGCGTATGGAGAATAAGCGTTTGTAAAATTAGATTCTACAAGAGTAGAGAAAGTCATGTGAGTGTAACGCATCAGATTTTTTTGTCTTGGATATGCAAAGAGTATTAATCTGTGGCAAAGAGAATGGTGCTGCACATAGCAACCAGCTATTAAGAGATATGTCTATGCTTATTTCTATATTGCCCTTGCAAATACAAAACAAGGGGAACAAAGTACGCCTTAAGCGATAGTAAAATATTTTTAGAACTGGTCGCTATGTGTAAAATGTGATTCTCTTTGCATGTCAAAAGATCGTTTCTGAAAATGTTTATCTCGATTAATATGAAATAGATGGGGAATAAGAGTGTGTAAAAATGGTTTGTACAAGAGTAGAGAAAGTCATGTGAGTGTAATTTCAGATTTTCTTTTTTCTACCTTACTTGGTAAATTAAACGACATCTAAATGTTTTCTTCATTAACTGTTTACGTTAGTATTTTATTATCTTTTCAATACATAGTATAACACCCCAACACTTAATTTACGTTTCTAGTACTGCTAGCACACGGAAGTCATGCTTATGAGTGTGCATTATTCTCTATTTTATTATTCTTCTTATTCTGTCTTGGAGTTTTCATTCTGTTTCTTTTCCTGTTTCTACGGCTTTAGCATATCGATGAGATAGTTTCCAACGAAGTGTTTTGTATCGTCGTATAATTCGTACGTGTTCATACTTAATATTTTTGTAACTTTGTACTATTGAACATGTATCATTTTGACCACCTATAGGAATTATTCCTTTTAATGCCCTCCAAGTTCCCCTTCTTAATACAACTGTACTTCTAGCATCAGGTATTACTATTACATGAAGTCATCATAGATTATTAGAAAATAATTATAATCATGGTCCTTTGTATTTCATGTATAGCTTATGCATTAGCTTGTAAGCTTTATTGAATAATTGATTATTTCTTAGTAATACCACCTCGCCTATTTTAGGTTCAATTTCTATTGTATTGCTTCTCATCTTTTTCTTTCATCTTAGCTGCTTTCTTCTTCAGTCTCTCCATTGCCTTTTTATACATTTCATGTGTAGTATTTCTTGTTTCATTATCTACTGGAATTGCCGGAGGTATTGCGATTTTGGGTTTGTTTTAACAGCTGCCCTTTTTGTACTTCGATTAGACGCTATCCTGTTACATTGTCTGGTAGGTAGTTTAATAGTTCTTGTATTTGGTTTGACGTGAGTGTACCATCCATTTTGTCGGCTAAGGCATAGGACACGTGAAAATGTTGATAATTCCTTGATTTGTATTTGTACGGGCTTGGCCTCTGCATGATACTTGGAGAAAAATATTGTTTAATCCCATTGTTACACATGCCTTCCATGAATTTTCTTCCAATTAAGGCGGTACCATTATCGCTGAGAATGGCTTTGTGCTTTTCTTCTTCAGGTATACAGATGTTCATTATCTTGCCTAAGCATGCTGTACTATTTGCTTTTTGTATTGGAAATAATCTGACATATTTACTAAAACATCTAAGGTGACAAACATAAATTTGTATCCAAAAGTACTTCTGGGAAGAGGTCCTTTAATGCCAATACTTACTAAGCAGTTTGGCTTAGCACTTATGACTGAATTTGTTGTGTAAGCGTATGCAACATTGATTTGCTTAGCTTGTTGACAAATGTGGCAGCATGATATAAAATTGCGAACCTTTTCTCGTAGTTTTATAATATATAGGTTCCCGCCTATAACTGATGTTTTCCTATCTGTACCGGAATGTATTAGACCTCTATGGAAGCTGCGTATTATCTCTCTTTGCATTTCTCGTGGTATATACATTTGTCTTGCAGCTGGGGTTTTCTTTTTCATGCTTTTGTATGTTTCCTTGTTTTGCTACAGTACTTGCTTTAGCATCGAATATCTCAGGAGCTTTTTCTTTGTCTCTTTTAACTTTGGCTCAGCATCCTGGAGTGCAACAACATTCTTGAACTTTTGATTTAATCCACTGGTAAGTTGTATGTCGATTTTTAGGATCCATACTTTATTTCTGGGTCTGGAGCTGTTATCAGTTATGTCTGTATGGTGCACTATTAGTGATAATAGTCAACAAATGTGCTATCGTTTACCTGGTATGTGCACTACTGTTAGATCGAAAGATGAAATTTCTGTAATGTATCGCATGAATTTTCCAGACAATAATTTACACTTTTGTGAGGATGCAAGACTTACACTATATGTGATCAAAAGTATCCGGACACCCCACAAACATACGATTTTCATCTTAGGTGCATTGTGCTGCCACCTACTGCCTGGTACTCATTATCCGCGACCTCAGTAGTCATTAGACATCGTGAAACAGCAGAATGGGACGCTACGTGGAACTCACGGACTTCAAACGTGGTCAGGTGATGGGTGGTCACTTGTGTCAGAAGTCTGTACGCGATATTTCCACACTCCTAAACATCCCTAGGTCCACTGTTTCTGATGTGATAGTGAAGTGGAAACGTGAAGGGACATGTACAGCACAAAAGCGTACAGGCCGACCTTGTCTGTTGACTGACAGAGACCACTGACATTTGAAGAGGATCGTAAAGAGTAATAGGCAGACATCTATCCAGACCAGCACACAGGAATTCCAAACTGCATCAGGATCCACTCCAAGTACTATGACAGTTAGGCATGAGGTGAGAAACCTTGGATTCCATGGTTGAGTGGCTGCTCATAAGCCACACATCACGCAGGAAAATGCCAAACGACGCCTCGCTTGGTGTAAGGAGCGTCAACATTACACGATTGAACAGTGGCAAAACGTTGTGTGGAGTGACGAATCACGGTACACAATGTGGCCATCCGATGGCAGGGTGTGGGTCTGGCGAATGCCCGGTGAACGTCATCTGCCAGCGTGTGTAGTGCCAACAGTGAAATTCGGAGGTGGTGGTGTTATAGTGTGGTCGTGTTTTTCCATGGAGGGATCTTGCACCCCTTGTTTTGCGTGGAACGACTACAGCGCAGACCTACATTGATATTTTAAGCACCTTCTTGCTTCCCACTGTTGAAGGGCAATTCGGGGATGGCGATTGCATCTTTGAACACGATCGAGCACCTGTTCATACTGCACGGGCTGTGGCGGAGTGGTTACACGGCAATAACATCCCTGTAATGGACTGGCCTGCACAGAGTCCTGACTTGAATCTTATAGAGCACCTTTGGGATGTTTTAGAACACCGACTTCGTGCCAGGCCTCACCGACCTACATCGATACCTCTCCTCAGTTCCGCATTCCGTGAAGAATGGGCTGCCATTCCTCAAGAATCCTTCCAACACCTGATTGAACGTATGCCTGCGAGAGTGAACGCTGTCATCAAGGCTAAGGTTGGGCCAACACCATATTGACTTGCAGCATTACCGATGGAGGGCGCCACGAACTTGTACGTCATTTTCAGCCAGGTATCCGGATACTTTTGATCACGTAGTGTATGTGGCCTGAGTAGACAGAAACGTTTTGCTGATATATGTATGTTTTCAACTTCATTACTGCGTGAAATAACGCACCGAGCTCCAGCATTGTAACTGTAGCTTTTCTTTCTACTGCTGTCAAGCCTCTGGGTGATGTTAGGACGGAAGTTTACCACGTTTATCTTTCTGTCCTAGTATTCCTGAATACGCCAGTAGTGACGCGTCTACATAAATTTCGAAGGGTGTGTAATCTATTGGTCTTTATAGTAGGATTGAATTTGCAAACAGTTCCTTTATTCTCTCAAAGCATTGTTGGTGTTCTGGCATTCACCGCCATCTATGACCTTTCTTTAAAAGTTCTCTTGATAGCTCCATTTCGGCTGCATACCGTAATACAAACTTATATTAATAGTTGAGTACGCCCAATAATCTTTGTACTTGTTTGACTGTCTTTGGCGCAGAAATTTTTAATATGGACTCAATTTTGGCCGGGTCTGGTTTTATCGCTTTTTTATCCACAACGTATCATAAGAAGTTCGCTTCTTGTACACAGAATATGGACGTTTGAATGTTTAAGGTCATATTGTGTGCATGTAACATACTAAGCACATAATTCACATGTTCTAGGTGTTCTTCAAATGTAGGAATACAAATAATAAAATCGTCCGTGTATCTTAAGAGAAAAGAATCTGATTCATTTTTAAAAATTTCATACATAGCTCTTAAAAAAAACCGCTGCTAGATGTTTTCAGCTCAAAAGGTGTGACTACAAAACGAAATTGTTTCCAAAAACTATGAATGAGGTTAGTCTCATACCTTTTCATCTAATAAGATTTGCCAGAATGAAGACGTCATGTCGACAGATGTGGTGTATTTCCCTCTTGCTAATTTTGGCAGAATTTTCTCGATAATTTCATTGTTGAAATAATCGCTTGCTATATATTTATTTAGGTACCTGCCATCGAAGTTTAACCTTAGGCTACCATCTTTTTTTCTTGACCAACAAATCGGATTGATATATAGTTGCTGTTACTGGGTTCAATAATATTATATTGCAGCACTGAATCAATGAATTTAATGGCTTCAGATGCACTGCTTTCGGGAGGTTATCATGGGTATATTTGTATGACGCAATATCCCTTACATGAAAAGAATGCTGAGAAATATTGCATTTACCTGGTGCGCCACTAATAACATTTTAGTTTTGAAAAAGCATGTGCGCTAATTATTGTTGTTGTTTAGATGCTAGATTATATGCTCCGGAACACTGGGATTTTATTTCCAGCTCTCGTTCCACAGTCCATGTTACAAGATGTTGAATAGTTTCGTAACTAGCTGTTCGTGGCATGGTAATGCCATTGTCCTCTGTGTTTGCATCTTTGACATGCATGCCAGTCTGGTCTGCTATTTGTCTTATATCCGCCTGTCTAACCTTATTGCGTTTTACAAAAGCGTCTGTGTCTAATATCTCTTCTTCCTCCGGAGTAAATTAAATTTTTTCCTTGTCTTCTCGACGAATCGAGCTTTAATATACTTCCCATTATTCTTAAAATAATCACTTCTCTTGCGAAATCTATTTTGGCATCATACTCGTGCATTACAGGAATTCCATTGCTAAATTCTTTATTACTAGACATATTACTTGGAATGTAGAATTTTCTATGGCTACGGTTAACAGTGCCTATAACTTTATAGGTTTGGCGGCTTTACCTAGAGCAAGACTGCATATTACATTTGTATACTTCGTTGCATAGCTCATCGTACAGTCCTTAACTACAAATTGTTGCTGTAGAGCCGGCACTGCAGTAATTGTGTTTCTTTGTGCGCAATTTTTGCCTTTATTCTTGGTGTTTCGTTAGCACTCTATGCTCTTTGGTGATTACTTTGCGGTTTAAGTGTGTAGGTGTAGTCTGATCTTCTGCGTATTCTATGGACGTAAATGGGTGGACAGTAATTGCACTTACGTTACCAATCTGCGCCCTCAAAGGATTTCCGGATTTTGTGAATTACGTGTGTTGACAGGGCTACCATTGCTTATTGGAGCTACTGTAATTTCTGTTGCTTCGTTTTGTTGTCTAAACGCTCTTGGTTTCTGCCGTTTTCAAATCCTGGATTTCTACCTCTTTGGCTACCCCGTGTTCTGTAGTGGTTATAGTGTTCTGTATAATTGTTATGATTATTCCACCGTTCACTTCTCTGATAGTATCGAGAACTGTTTGGTGATTCTTTGATTCCTGGTCTGCGTTCTTTGAAGAAGTTGCTTCGTTGTATTGTTATTTGGCCCACGTTTGGCGCCAATTTGAAGAAGTTTATATTTTTTACGTTGTTTTTAGCACCACGCTTTGGGAGCCAATTTGAAGTAGTTATATTGTAGTTCAAATGTTGGGGAGCCGAACTTGAAGTAGTAGCAACCGCACGTATGGTAAAAAGTTTCCGGTAGCCTTCGCCCCAAATGTACTTTCCGGTGGCCTTTTCCTCAAATGTTTAAAAAACATTAGCTTTGTAAGTTTTGACTGTTTCTTTAAATATTATACATTTATGTTTGGCTGTGTCAGTATTTATATTTTTTTAGAGACATGAATGTGGTGTGACTGAAGAATGTAGGCTTACAGAGATTATAATTTTAATTCACTCCATTTATTAATGCTTGACACGATTTAAATAACGCTTCACTGGTATATTGAGCCGTGAGATTCTTTTGTTAATTACTTGCACTTTTTAACACGTAAACTATTTTCGTCTCACACTGAATACGTATTATACTTCTCGAGGACACATCTCGCGTCCGGTTAGAAACACTATCTACAACCAACGCGTCCAGCTATGAGCGCTGTCTACAAGCAACTGACTTGATTTCTACCGCCTAAATTTGTGAATGTCTGTATTTCAAGTCTCTGATTGGCTATTCCTAATCCAATAGAATACTTTTATTTAACTTAAGCTTTTTTCTTGTTGTTGATTGGCTATTTTATAAACTGTCACAAAAATTACATTATTGTTGCTCCAAGAATGATAGTAGCATTATAACACGTTCTTACTCATTATTGCCTCAAGGTTACCTCATTGTTAACAACGTTTAACCTATTATTCTCACAGCTCTTACATTATTAAATTACGTAATACATTCAGATAACAGTATTACATGTATACAATAATATAAACATATACAATGACTGTAATATACACCTTTTATATATTGTTACATACACATACTGCTTTAAGGCGAGCTGTTATTATATTTTTTACTTTCTCTACTACGTACAGTAAGTAGGGGAGGTATTGTATTCCACCCAAAAATTCGATACCGAGATTTCACAGGAAATACATGTTTTGAACCCCCCTGAATCCAAAAAAAGCATTTTTAGAAACATGTCCATGTGTGTGTCTGTGTGTGTGTGTGTCTGTGTGCCTGTGAACAGCATAACTCAGAAACGAACAGTCGGATAAACACCAAACTTGGTATTTAGGTTCAGTATCTTCCAGAGATGCGACACAAAGGTTTTCAAGAAAATCCCCCCACCACAGACTATCCTTTACATGGAACATTTTTCGAAAATTTTAATTTTCTCAAAAATGGCTCTAACGATTTTGATGAAAATATCATATGTTTAAGATATTGTCATGAGAAATGAAATGTATATTTCGAATTTTCTGGGAATGTCTCCAAAAGTATTCTTCATTGTGAACGACTTTTGCATAACTGGTAAACCATAAGAGATGGACAAACGTTTACTACACAAAAATGTAGATCGCGTTAAAATACACAATTTATGTCATATACATTTTTTATGTTGAGTGAATCATTTTCGCGATATTGCTTGTTATTCCCTTAAATTTATACTTTCTCTACTACGTATAGTAAGTAGGGGAAGTATTGCATTCCACCCAAAAATTCGATACCGAGATTTCACCGGAAATACATGTTTTGAGACCTCCTGAATCCAAAAAAAGCATTTTTGGAAACATGTCCGTGTGTGTGTCTGTGTGTGTATCTGTGTGTGTGTGTGTGTGTGTCTGTGTGTGTGTGTGTGTCCGTGAACAGCATAACTCAAAAACTAACAGTCGGATAAACACCAAACTTGGTATTTACGTTCAGTATCTTCCAGAGATGCGACACGAAGATCTTCAAGAAAATCCCCCCACCCCAGACTACCCTTTACATAGAACATTTTTCGAAAATTTTAATTTTCTCAAAAATGGCTCTAACGATTTTGATGAAAATATCATATGTTTAAGATAATGTCATGGGAAATGAAATGTATATCTCGAAATTTCTGGGAATGTCGCCAAAAGTATTCTTCATTATGAACGACTTTTGCATAACTGGTAAACCATAAGAGATAGACAAAATTTTACTACACAAAAAATGTAGATCGCGTTAAAATACACAACTTATATCATATACATTTTTTTGTTGAGTGAATCGTTTTCGAGATATTGCTTGTTATTACCTGAAATTTTCCAATACTTATACTTTTTCTCAAATTCGTTATTCATTTTTACTTTCTCTACTACGTATAGTAAGTAGGGGAAGTATTGCATTCGACCCAAAAATTCGATACCGAGATTTCACCGGAAATACCTGTTTTGAGACTCCCTGAATCCAAAAAAAGCATTTTTGGAAACATGTCCGTGTGTGTGTCTGTGTGTGTGTGTGTCTGTGTGTGTGTGTCTGTGTGTGTGTGTGTGTGTCTGTGTGTGTGTCTGTGAACAGCATAACTCAGAAACCAACAGTCGGATAAACACCAAACTTGGTATTTAGGTTCAATATCTTTCAGAGATGCGACACGAAGGTTTTCAAGAAAATCCCCCCACCCCAGACTACCCTTTACATGGAACATTTTTCGAAAATTTTAATTTTCTCAAAAATGGCTCTAACGATTTTGATTAAAACATCATATGTTTAAGGTATTTTTATGACAAATGAAATGTATATCTCGAATTTTCTGGGAATGTCTCCAAAAGTGTTCTTCATTCTGAACGACTTTTGCATAACTGGTAAACCATAAGAGATAGACAAAATTTTACTGCACAAACAATGTAGATCGCGTTACAATACACAATTTATGTCATATACATTTTTGTTGTTGAGTGAACCGTTTTCGAGATATTGCTTGTTATTCCCTTAAATTTTCCAATACTTATACTTTTTCTCAAATTCGTTCCTCATTTTTTTAAGTCCTGGACATGCAAAGAGAATGGAATGCGCCACATAGCAACCAGCGTTAAAATATTTGACTATCGCTTAAAAGCTACCATATTCCCGTTGCATCTACAAGAAAATTAGCAATAAGATTGACATCTCGATATCTCGATTAACATAAAGCATATGGAGAATGGGCGTTTGTAAAATTAGGTTGTACAAGAGTAGAGAAAGTTATGTGAGTGTAACACATCAGATTTTTCAATATGTTCTCAAATGGGAATTCGTTATTCATTTTTACTTTCTCTACTACGTATAGTAAGTAGGGGAAGTATTGCATTCCATCCAAAATTCGATACCGAGATTTCACCGGAAATACATGTTTTGAGACCTCCTGAATCCAAAAAAAAGCATTTTTGGAAACATGTCCGTGTGTGTGTCTGTGTGTGTGTGTGTGTGTCTGTGTGTGTGTCTGTGAACAGCATAACTCAAAAACGAACAGTCGGATAAGCACCAAACTTGGTATTTAGGTTCAGTATCTTCCAGAGATGAGACACGAAGGTTTTCAAGAAAATCCCCCCACCCCAGACTACCCTTTACATGGAACATTTTTCGAAAATTTTAATTTTCTCAAAAATGGCTCTAACGATTTTGATGAAAATATCATATGTTTAAGATAATGTCATGAGAAATGAAATGTATATCTCGAATTGTCTGGGAATGTCTCCAAAAGTATTCTCCATTGTGAACGACTTTTGCATAACTGGTAAACCATAAGAGATAGACAAAATGTTACTACACAAAAAATCTGATGTGTTACACTCACATGACTTTCTCTACTCTTGTACAATCTATTTTTACAAACGCCTATTCTCCATATGCTTCATATTAATCGAGATATCGAGATGTCAATCTTATTTGTAATTTTATGTAGATGCAAGGGGAATATGGTGGCTTTTAAGCGATAGTCAAATATTTTATCGCTGGTTGCTATGTGGCGCATTCCATTCTCTTTGCATGTCCAGGACATAAAAAAATGAATAACGGATTTGAGAAAAAGTATAAGTATTGGAAAACTTAAGGAAATAACAAGCAATATCTCGAAAACGGTTCACTCAACAAAAAAATGTATATGATATAAGTTGTGTATTTTAACGCGATCTACATTTGTTGTGTAGTAAAATTTTGTCTATCTCTTATGGTTTAGCAGTTATGCAAAAGTCGTTCATAATGAAGAATACTTTTGGAGACATTCCCAGAAATTTCGAGATATACATTTCATTTCTCATGACATTATCTTAAACATATGATATTTTCATCAAAATCGTTAGAGCCATTTTTGAGAAAATTAAAATTTTCGAAAAATGTTCCATGTAAAGGGTAGTCTGGGGTGAGGGGATTTTCTTGAAAATCTTCGTGTCGCATCTCTGGAAGATACTGAACGTAAATACCAAGTTTGGTGTTTATCCGACTGTTAGTTTTTGAGTTATGCTGTTCACAGACACACACACAGATACACACACACACAGACACACACACACACAGACACACACACACAGACACACACACGGACATGTTTCCAAAAATGCTTTTTTTGGGTTCAGGAGGTCTCAAAACATGTATTTCCGGTGAAATCTCGGTATCGAATTTTTGGGTGGAATGCAATATTTCCCCTACTTACTATACGTAGTAGAGAAAGTAAAAATGTAGATCGGGTTAAAATACACAACTTATGTCATATACATTTCTTTTGTTGAGTGAACCGTTTTCGAGATATTGCTTGTTATTTCCTTAAATTTTCCAATACTTATGCTTTTTCTTAAATTCGTTATTCATTTTTTTTATGTCCTGGACATGCAAAGAGAATGGAATGCGCCACATAGCAACCAGCGTTAAAATATTTGACTATCGCTTAAAAGCTACCATATTCCCCTTGCATCTACATGAATATTACCAATAAGATTGACATCTCGATATCTCGATTAACATGAAGCATATGGAGAATAAGCGTTTATAAAATTAGATTGTACAAGAGTAGAGAAAGTCATGTGAGTGTAACACATCAGATTTTTTTGTCTTGGATATGCAAAGAGCATTAATCTGTGGCAAAGGGAGTGGTGCTGCACCTAGCAACCGGCTATTAAGAGATACGTATGTGCTTAAAGGCTACTGTATTTCTATATTGCCCTTATAAATATATATTCCCCTTACATCTACAAGAAAATAAGCAATAAGATAGAGTCTGCAAATGTTTATCTAGATTAACATGAAGTAGATGGAGAATAAGCGTTTGTAAAAATGGTTTGTACAATAGTAGAGAAAGTCATGTGAGTGTAACACATCAGATTTTCATTATATAATTTGACTAAAACCATTTAAGTGTTAAAAATACTGCCTCATCTTCGAGTTCACATATGCTAACCATTTTCATGCCTGGATGTGTTGTTTTCATGCTGATAATTGTTACCTTGCATATGCCTTGTGTTATTGTGCGAGTCTGTTGGTCCACCTGTGCTTCTATGATAATTATTATCTCGTGCACCGAAACTTAAAGGTCTCCGACTAGTGGACTGAATTGTCTGTTCTCATAGTTGTGTTATCTCCTCTTATATTCTAGTGATGAGATTAACTCTATGAGTTCCATGTTGTGCTTGCTTCAGCAATGAGAATGTATTGTATCCAGAGAGGAAAGTGGCGTGTTATTAGTGTTGAGAAATCTGTTTCCTGCATTGGTGGTGTGGGATTCCTAACCTGGTTTGAATAATATGCAGCCATTGATGCGTCATCACGTGGGCTGTATTTACATGACTCAATGATGCTCTAATCTTATGTTTTATTGTTGTATTCCAAAACTAATTTAGAAACAGCTGACGAAATGTGTCATAACTAATGTTGCCTGATGATATGAGCATTAACCAGTCTGTAGTTCTCTTATCCAGTATACGTCGCACAATTATCATTCGTATGGTTTCTGGTACGCATTTAATTTGCATGTACTCGTCTAAGTCGGCTAAGTATTACACCGGATTGGTTTTCTTTCATTAAACTTTGGTAATGGCAAATCGTTGACTATGTTTGAATAGTTTTGCAAGTTTGGTGTTACACTATTATGATCTACACCTATGCCAACAGGCTGAGAACCCGAGGTTGCGGGTTCAAACCCGGCGGAGGGCGATGGATCTTTTACGGGCGTAAAATACCTTAGCATGGCTTCCTTTGGAAAGGAAGTAAAGTCGGTTGTCCCGTGTCGTAGATTTGCAGCACGTAAAAGAACCTCAAGCTGATAAAGAGGCCTCTGAGCAAAATTTCCGATCTTTCACGCCGAATAGAGAATGGGACGCTAAGAACCACAGCAGTTAAAGAGCTGAGATTCCACAGGAGTTATGAGAGAAATACTTGCTTCTCTCCCATTGTGTATCATATTTTAGGTTAGATCTCAGTCAATGTTGTGAGGACACATATTATTGGTATCATGTATAACATCGTGTAAATGTACACTTGAGCTAGTATTTACTACACTGTTACTACTTTTATTACTTTGCTTTGCAAGGTTGGTAGAGATACTGTTGATTTTACCAGTCATTTCAGATCTTACTTTATTTAATTATAACATAACGTTAATTAATGTTGTGTTTACATTTGCAATTGCATTATTGCACTGTTCTACATTTTTATTAATTTCACTTAAGTTTAAATTTGTATTCTCTACCTTGTCATTTACATTTTAATATTTTATTGTTTAGGTTAGATTTTTATTGTTTCCATATCTACGCTAACCTTGCTTTGCATTGCACTTATAGTTGCGTCTACTTCTTGTTCGATCTCGTTGCTGCTGGCTACTATTATCTCATTTAGACTTTTAGTTGCTGCAGTTAACTTTGCAGTTATCTCCATAAATGCGTTACTTCTTGTCACATCTAGTATTTAGTTCAGTACTATTGCATTTTTAATTTATCACTTCTATCCTTTAAATATTTTACGTACGCTTCTTTTTTATCTCTCACTCATTGTTTTATCTCAGAATTCCACACGTTTAGCCCATTTTTTTTTCTGCATAATTTCTTTGTTCCTAGTACTATATTTGCTGTTCTTTGTAAAAGTTCCTTGATACTATTCCATTCTTCTTCGATTCCAGTTTTTGGATTTTCTATATTTGCATATAACCCGAATCTTCTCATATATAAATTTTGTATGGATTTATCTTCCAATAATTTAACTTTATAGTTTTATTTCATTCTATTTTCTTCATTATCTTTATTTCTTTTGTTTATACTTTTATGCCATTTAACTTGTATCTCTACTTTACTTATTAATATGTAGTGGTCGCTGTGAACATCACTACCTCTATAAACTTTTGTATCTTTAATTAAGTGCTTCAGTTTCTGATTTATTATAATATAATCTATTATTGAATATGAGCCTCTCGCGTACCAAGTGTATTTATGTTTACCTTTATGCCTAAAAAATGTATTTGTAATTCATAGGGCATTGTAACTTGCAAAATCTAATAGTTGTTTTCCATTCCCTTTTAAAGTAACTTCTCCATTATTTCCTGTTACTTGTGGTAAAGGTATATTTCCGGTACGGGCGTTTAAATCACCTGCGCTTACTAAGTAGTCATTTTTATTTATTTTGTATAATGTTTCTTGTAATTGTTGGTAGAATTTATCTGTTTCTGCTTTTTTACTTTCTCTACTACGTATAGTAAGTAGGGGAAGTATTGTATTCCACCCAAAAATTCGATACCGAGATTTCACCGGAAATATATGTTTTGAGACCCCCTGAATCCAAAAAAAGCATTTTTGGAAACATGTCCGTGTGTGTGTCTGTCTGTGTGTGTGTCTGTGTCTTTGAACAGCATAACTCAGAAACGAACAGTCGTATAAACACCAAACTTGGTATTTAGGTTCAGTATCTTCCAGAGATGCGACACGAAGGTTTTCAAGAAAATCCCCCCACCCCAGACTACCCTTTACATGGAACATTTTTCGAATATTTTAATTTTCTCGAAAATGGCTCTAACGATTTTGATTAAAATATCATATGTTTAAGATATTGTCATGAGAAATCAAACGTATATCTCGAATTTTTTGGGAATGTCTCCAAAAGTATTCTTCATTGTGAACGACTTTTGCATAACTGGTAAACCATAAGAGATAGACAAAATTTTACTACACAAAAAATGTAGATCGCGTTAAAATACACAATTTATGTCATACACATTTCTTTTGTTGAGTGAACCGTTTTCGAGATATTGCTTGTTATTCCCTTAAATTTTCCAATACTTATACTTTTTCTCAAATTCGTTATTCATTTTTTTTATGTCCTGGACATGCAAAGAGAATGGAATGCGCCACATAGCAACCAGCGTTAAAATATTTGACTATCGCTTAAAACCTACCATATTCCCCTTGCATCTACATGAAAATTACCAATAAGATTGACATCTCGATATCTCGATTAACATGAAGCATATGGAGAATAAGCGTTTGTAAAAATAGTTTGTACAACAGTAGAGAAAGTCATGTGAGTGTAACACATCAGATTTTTTTCTTCTTCTGGCGCATACACTCCGATTACTGTTAATTTTCCTTTTGGGAGTTGGCATCTTATTTCCATTATTCTTTCGTTAAGCCATTTATATGATGTTATTGATTTCATCATTTTATTGGTTACTAATATTGTACTCCTGCCTTTGCTCTTTCTGTTATGCCTACTCCACTGTAGAAGAATGTAAAATCTCTTAGATTATAACTTTCTCTTTGCATCTTTTTAGTTTCTTTTATTATTGTAATGTGTACTTCTCTCTCTTTTACTTCTCTTTCTAATTCATTCTCTTTATGATGAATGTCTCTGACATTCCAGGTTCCAATTTTCATCTGATTTTGTTCCCTTTTCGTTTACTTTTCTATTCTTTTTCTATGCTTATGTTGTGATATATGTATCAGTCCGGCATTGGTTTTGGAGCAAAGGAGTGAAATTTTTACTTTCTCTACTACGTATAGTAAGTAGGGGAAGTATTGTATTCCACCCAAAAATTCGATACCGAGATTTCACCGGAAATACATGTTTTGAGATCCCCTGAATCCAAAAAAAGCAGTTTTGGAAACATGTCCATGTGTGTGTCTGTGTGTCTGTGCGTCTGTCTGTGTGTCTGTCTGTGAACACATAACTCAGAAACGAACAGTCGGATAAACACCAAACTTGGTATTTAGGTTCAGTATCTTCCAGAGATGCGACACGAAGGTTTTCAAGAAAATCCCCACACCCCAGATTACCCTTTACATGGAAGATTTTTCGAAAAATTTAATTTTCTCAAAAATGGCTCTAACGATTTTGATTAAAATATCATACGTTTAAGATATTTTCATGACAGATAAAATGTATATCTTGAATTTTCTGGGAATGTCTCCAAAAGTATTGTCCATTGTGAACGACTTTTGCATAACCGGTAAACCATAAGAGATAGACAAAATTTTACTACACAAAAAATGTAGACCGTGTTAAAATACACAATTTATATCATACACATTTTTGTTGTTGAGTGAACCATTTTCGAGATATTGCTTGTTATTTCCTTAAATTTGTCAATACTTATTTTCTCAAATGGGAATTCGTTATTCATTTTTTTGTCTTGGATATGCAAAGAGTTATAATCTGTGGCAAAGGGAATGGTGCTGCACCTAGCAACCAGCTATTAAGGGATATGTATGTGCTTAAAGGCTACTGTATTTCTGTATGGCCCTTGTAAATATACTATCCTCTTACATCTACAAGAAAATTAGCAATAAGATAGAGTCTGCAAATGGTTATTTTGACATGGAGGGGTTACCAGCCTTTCGCACAACTTCTAATCCTTAGAAGTAGGGGTTTGTCTTAAGAGTTTCCTTCTCCTAGTCATGTTGCCTTTGGGGCTATTGTGTCATGGCTACCCAGGTTGTTTTCCGAGTTCCTTCTCCTAGGTGTGTTGCTGACCTGAGCTGACGAGTCACATCCACCCGTTGTGAACTACACTTGGCTTCCCTTCACCTCTAGCCTTCAAGTTATCCCAGCTACCCCTTCCAGCTGTCTGGATCATCAGGTGTTGAGCCCTCTCACCGCGACAAGGTGGGGCTCCCGAGAGGGATGTATTCACTGCAAATGAATATTACCCGGTGACAGAGTTAAAGTGCACAAAATGTTACTAAGGAGAAGTGCACAAACAATTATCAATATAATGAATAATAAAGAATAATGCGAATAAAACTGTTCTGTCAGCGAATCATATTATTACAGTACTAGTTTAATGTTTTGTAACATAACTAAAACTTCTGGGATCATTAATTACTTTGCTCTTTACATTCAATAATTACCTAGACAATAAATTTACCACCAGTATTTACAAGTTTATAAAGTTTCAAACCTACACCTAACTAACGTTTATAATTAATTATACAACATTTATTCCATTAAATGTTTTCCTAAATGTCCTCGCGGACAGAGGACAGCCCTGAAAGGCTAAGCTATTCATTTCATTCTTCAGTGGTTTTATTAACAAAGGATAATTGTGTAACGTCACTACTGTGCCTAATTTTAAACAAATGATCTTTTTTCTGTAATATGATGGGTTCTCCAAGCTTTCACTCATACTCACCCATGCATTTAAACCATAAGCTTTAAATACTGCGCATAACCTAAGTCCCTTAAGCCGAAATTTTAAAGGCTCCCATTTAATCTCTTCCCCTTTTGTAGGCCCAAAACATTTACTTCTTTTTATTAATTTTATAGCCCTTCAATTTTCTATTGGGTCAGTTTGATTAACTGTATACGAATCCGTACATACCACTCCATATTCCATGACGACCGCACTAAAGACTTTATAGGCAATTTCTCTGGACTTTGCGCTCCCCTTATTCAGTATCCCCATTAACAGAGAAGCCTCATCTTGTCTCTTATGAGCTAATGACGTCATATTGTCACCTTACCCTACCTACTTCGTTATGAAGCATTTCCCTTTCACTCATACTCACGGCTGGTCGTAATGACATGTTACAAGGTAACCAAACATTGAACTTTGGACAACCGATGGCCATATGAATGCGCCATAGTTCCGCGAACAATGTGTGGTGGTAAATCCGGTCTCCCCTGTTTTGCTTAAGGTTGGAAATCACTGCTCATTAAGAATAGTGTTCTTCCCGCTATCCTAGATGCAGAATATACCTGATCGTTCATCGAACATTACTCGACAAGTACATTCCCAAATATTTGCAGCTGTCTACCTGAGGAATTTCTCCCCCCCCATATGATAGCGATGAAGGATTTTTCTCTTAGATATACTAAATATATTGCTATTTTATTTGCAGCAGTTCAATTGCTTATTTCATTTAAATCACGCTAAAGCGTGGATTCATCTACCATATTAGAACTTATATTGTAAATAATGCAATTATCTGCAAATCTTATCTGACACTTAATATTTGTAGTTATATCATTACCAACAACGAGAAAAAGTAGTGGACCGAATACTGAACCTTGGGGCACAGCCGAACTCATGGTGCCCCTCATAGTCAGTTATTTACCTACTTACTCTTTCTGTTCTCCCTTCCAAAATTGTTTAAACCCGTAAAATTAGGCGTTTATCAATTCCTGTACTAGATAACTTCCGGATAAATAAATTTGCGGAACTATATCAAAGGCTTTAGAATGATTTCTTACCACGGCATCAGTTCTTCCTCGTACATGCACCTCATTTGCTAAACCTTGAAAAAATGAAGCTGTATTTCTAATTCCTCCCATCGCTCTCTCTCTCTCTCACTCACACACTCTCTCTCCCTATGGCGTTAAAGTCTTTGAAGGTCTAAAGCCTACCCGCCTGCCTCACTATCGAAGCCTATTCTCTTCTATCCTGCGCCTGTCACATATAATGTGGCGTCCTGAACAGCGCTCTTTTGATGGTGTAGGGTTATTACCCCGACGCCCAATCCCCAACCTGAAGGACCAGGCGATTTATATTCAGGGTTTTCTTCCTCTAGGCTTTGAAGAGACAACTTCACATCCTACATGGCAGAGCAGCTAGTTTTCGTCTGCTCCAGATAATTTATTTCCCGGTACTCACCGTATCTGGTGAGGATTCCGCTATCCGCTACTCGAGGAGGCACCCAATGGGAGACCAGCAACTCCACACGGGAACTCCTCTCGTATATATTCTGCAATTAAATTCTCAATCCATTTACACAATACTGAAGTTAGACTAACTGTTCATAGCTATTTATTTCTGTGTCATTACCCCCTATATAAGCTCTCGATTAAGGTGAACACCATCCCGTCCACAGTTCTAGTCATAAATCAATGAATTGGGGTCAAAAGCTGCACATCCAGTCGCCCCGTTACTCATAAAAATGCTTCCTTTAACTGCATTACTTTCCTCCAGTTGACATCGTGGCCCCTCAAAACACCACTAACGATGATTTTCGCTGAGGGTAACAGCTGTTTTGTCTTGGTAATTACGTCGTATATGTTTCCCTTCACAGAGTTAACATCTATCCGCAAGTCATTACTATCAACATTTAACATAATCGTCCTATAGTCACTTTCCATTTCCTCTTGCTTCTTCCCGATTTCGCTCAGAAGACCATCAGACCTTATGCCAGGATAGCTGGCACCTCAAAATACTTCAGCACCTGGATTTCCAACATGTCTCGCAATGGAGTCACCGATTATTAGGCACGATTTCTCCACTTATTTTGCATGATCTTCGCATAGCTCCCTTAGTTAATGGTTTTCTTCTTCGAGCCTTCGAATTTTATCTTCCGCGTTTTGCAGATTCCCGCGTAATTCCCACGCTTCCTCCTGCAGCTGCTCTAGTTCTTCTGATTTGTGATGACGGTCTCGTTCCCCCTACAATCCTTGTATGCCCAATTTTCTCCTATGTTCCGGTCCTTCTTAATTTTTTGGCAGCCCAAGTCGTACCAACTCGTGCAGACATAAGTTCTGTTCTCAGTGCTTTGTTGTAGCTCCCACGTCTTTCGTCAGCCGTATTTTCCACAGATCCTGCATTTAGTTCAATTGATCCTAACACAAACAAAGTCACCAATACAAATACTATAAAATAGCTATTTGAAGTTTGTCTTTCCGCCCACCCACTACCTGCTTTCTACGAATACATGTCCCTCCACCTTCCTATCTTGCTCGGTA
This sequence comes from Deroplatys truncata, assembly GCA_030765065.1. NCBI lineage: Eukaryota > Metazoa > Arthropoda > Insecta > Mantodea > Mantidae > Deroplatys > Deroplatys truncata. The sequence continues at coordinate 217,955,641 of CM060978.1, forward strand.
ATTTCACACCCATTTTTGTGCAGCTACCTGGTTCTTCCAGGTGCGTCCGCGCTGCTCGAGGGTTTGACGACGAGTATGCTTCGTGCATAAACATCAGTACTCGCCCATTAAATATAGGTTTATTGTACTAATTAAACAACTGTAATTTTACTTAACATTTCTTTTATGGTGCTTCAAGGAAGAAGGAAATCTACTAGGAGTACGTTAAACAGATTTTTCCGCTTAAATTTCGTCGTATAAATGGTTGAATGGACGGTGATATGTAACCTTTGCTTGAGATGATTTACGGTGCATTAGTTGCTTTCTCAGTTATACCAGTGTAAAGGAGTCAAAGACTCTGAGTTTATTAAACTAATAATTGAGCAATCAATGCTTAAAATTTAAAGTTTAATAGAAAACGTCCAAGGGCATGAAATTTTTACTACCTTTTCGTTAAAACTTCAGACTTTTATTCAAATGATTTTCTACAACTACTAAATCCAAAACCCAATTTCCTTACTTTTATGTATACAAACTTCATATAATATTAATTCTGTAAACACTACTTAGTTCTCTGCTTAAATACAACAATAATGAAAATATCATATTAAATGGTACCATAGGGGAGATTTCTAAAACTTGTAATTTGTATCCAAATTCGACGTATCCTCTCTACAACACTTTTAATGTCGTCGCCATTATCTGCTGATGAATCTGTTGCCAGTTGCTACAGTGGTGAGCTATGAGATCTTTTTCTCGCTGTGGCGTGTGTGGGGTGAGATTAGATAACACCAGTTAGGTTAACTGAGACACATACGAGTGTTTTTAAAGTAAGTACCGTTTTAATGTTTTGCCGCTGCAGCGCTGCAGTCGCAATTTTGAGCATGCGCGATCACTTCCTCCATATATTAGGAAACCAGACGCAGCTATGAGCGATCATCACTTTGTGTTTTCCTGTTGTTTGAGCGTTTCGAAATGTTTAAAGGAACGATTTGCCGGCTCTGAAATCAGACCAGTGATTCATTTTATCATTGTGAGAAATGTTATGTCAGCAAGCATTCATCGCCAATTGTGTGAGGTTTATGGAGAAACAATAATGAGTGACAATACCCGGCCACACACAGCCAAACAAACTCAAGATCTGATCGCATCATTTGTTTGGGAACAATTCGACCACTCTCTCCTTACAGTACGGATTTGGCATTAAGTGACCTTCATATGTTTCTTCATCTGAAGAAATTTCTTGGTGGAAAACATTTCAACGACGATGATTTGTGAAACAAGAAAGCGCAGACTTGGCTTTCTCACAGGTGGCATCAATGTTTGATGAAGGCATACAAAAAGTGGTTTCCCGTTACAAGTGCTGAATAACGGCGTGATTATATGGGGAAATAGTGTAAAGTGATGAATGATAATAAATTGTTTGGAAACTAATGCTCTGTTATTTTTTTTAAAAAATTATCGGTATTTACTTTAAAAACACGCTTCGTACATGATCTATTTGAAGCAAGTTGCGGACAGTTTGAGGATGAAGAATTAAACTGATTCTGAATCTTGAATTATTACATCTGCTAACTTCCGAAGTATCAAATTTACGGTTTAAAATAACTGTATCCGTAATAACAATGAGAAACGTAAGTGGCCGTGAATCACTAAAATGCTAACCGGCAACTCCCCTTGCGGCTACTGCTAAGTATGTGAGAAGCTTGCGCAGTCTTTGGGCGCTGCGGACTGCCATAATCGATCGCAGTAAAACACTTATGGGAAATCTAAAAGATTTAAACGAAAGACACTAATGTGAAAATACACGCTCTTTTATTGACTTAAGTACCGTCTACTTTACGTCTACCCTACCAACGTTACTACATTTTACATCGCGAAATCTTAAGCTTCTTTCATATCTGAAACTTTTTACATAACGTTTACTCCGTGACTTGTTAAATTTTAAGAATTCTTTCCCTTTATAATTTTACTTGTATATGTTCACCTTCACGCAACTCTCTGATAACCCAACGTACTGAGTTCTAATTACCTGAACCTTAAGCTAATAGGTTTCTTGCTGACCGAGTTGGTCGGAACCTAATTGACTTACCTACTCTGACTTCTAACTAATTGCTTTTCCTGAATGCGCAATTTGCTGGTAATGGCTTCCTTATTCACTTGCAGAATTGTAACATTTATCCTTACATTATACCTTGATTTAAATACATGGAAATTATTTATTGCAATTATTTATCTATCTCCCTATCATGTCTCTATTGTTTTAAATCCATTTTAGTAATTATTTTTATTTTGCTTTTACTATATTAATTTATCAAGTGTTTATCGAGTTTATTTATAAAACATTAAAATAGTGCGGCACTATTTAAACACTATTGCACAAACCTACTACACAGCAATTTCTCCAATCTTCTGGTTGTTTCATACAAAATGCTTAAAATTTTTTGTAAAAAGTTTATCCTCCGTGATGAAATTAAATATGTTGTATTTTGTGCAACTTAAACGTGTGGCAAAAGCCATAAGCCAGTGTCTTAAAGCACACTCTGTCTGAGTTTTGCGGCTATCACCTCCTCATCCGTTGCTGTAGCTTACCTTGATGCTTCTCCCGTTGCTTCCAGAAGTTCTCAGCGTGTTGGTTCTTCAATTTATCCTCGGCTAGCTGCAGTAATTTTCCTTAAATTATATGGGAGCATGGACTTATCCTCGGTAAAGGAAAACGTAGATCTCGGGTGGTGATATAGGAAGACATAGACTTGCTTTGTTTATGAAAAGATGACACTGCCGTTTCTTTTTATTTAATTTAACACTCGTAGTATACAAAACTGGTATTGCCGCTGTAAAATACTGTCCACCGCTGTTAGACTATGGCGTGGATATGTCACGAAATATAACTATTCTTATTGTCGCTTTCAGAGTAGCGGATCTTAGGTGTGTTGCTAAAACTATTTTGATTCCCTGTTTTGGCGCGATATCTCACACATCCTGCAGCATCTCTCCCTGACCACACATTACGAAAACTCTCGAATAAAATGCAATACTAAGCTGACATGACAAATTTGACTTGATTCCCTTTTTGGCGCGATATCTCACACATCCTGCAGCATCTCTCCCTGACCACACATGACATAAACTGCCCCGAATTTTCTCCAAACAGATCCATTTATAGTCTCAGGCTCCTGAGGCTGCTTCCTTTCCTATTGGTCCATTTTTAGCGCGACTCGACGCGTCTAACTATTTCGAATAAACTTTCAGGGATCTCATTGGTCCAATTTTAATATAAATCGCGGCTTTTCCTACATTTACCGTTAAGGTTGTCTTTCTCACTCACTTGGTCACGGCGAATTATCAAATAATGGGACAAAGGCTCTACACCCTCGCTGTAGGAATAATAGCACAGCGACCGGAGAGAGGTAATAAAACTAGGTTTTCTGCCTTCGAAAGCACTATTCCTGTAGCTAAAACTTTCCCTCGTGGACAGTATTTTAACATAGCGCTTAAATTATTTACATTAAACCATTTATAACTCTACTAATATTAATAACCTAGATAGATACATAATGTTAAATCACCCTTCTTAAAATATACAAGCAGTATGAGAAAAAGATATTTACATAATACGATTTAACATCACTAAAAGTTAATTAATAAGTTATCTGTAATTATAGTTCTTGGGCTCGGCCTAGAGTTGCCGTTTCAAATTGCCCTGTTCTGGAAAAGAATAAATTTTTCAACACTTGATACAATTTTCTTTTACAGAATAATTCCTCTGATTATGGCCTTTGTTCGTTTGTTTTGTTGACAGAGACCCTTCGCTATACCTGCTCCTTCACAAGGGCTCTGACAAACCGGTGATGTTTATATTTGGGTCATTCACTCTACACTCTCCCTTTAAAAACAGGTTTCCGAGAGACATTCTTATACACAATACATTTCCCGCACACGAATAACTTGTGACGCATACAAATACTCTAATACCCAATTTAAGTTCTAAAATTAAATCTATTTACATACATATTGGTACATAATTATTATGCCTTTATTTATTTCTTTACATCCTTATTTATCGGGTGTATTACCTTTACTATTTGTTCATAGGGGTGTTACCTCATTTCGAGTAAAACTAACCTGATTCTTTTCATTATATTCTTCACCCTTCTCATTCTCTAAACATTTGTACGGTTTGAGCAACTGTTTATGGTATCTCCCTACGATCTTGGAATTCTTTATTTCTTGTAACTCAAATGTATCCGAGCCAAAAATGTTAATCACCCGGTATGGACCTTTAAATAAATTTTCCATTCTATGATACCTTTTGTTCAGAATGCTAGACTTTTTCTTGTCCCGTACCAATACTAAGTCTCCCAATTTGATCAACCAGTGTTTTCGTTTCTTCTTCTTAAACTTTTCTTTTCTTTTCTGCGCCTTATTGGCCATTCTTTCAAAAGCTTTCTTAAACATCTCTTCTTCCGTTAGTGCTTTCGGATCTTTAGCTTCTAGTGTCTGTGGTAATTCCCCTTCGAGTGTTTCCATTAATTTCCCCTTCATCAGCTCGATGGGCTTATAACCGGTAGTAGGGCTCACACTTTCATTTAAAATACTTTCGATGCGCTGATAGTGATTTGCCCAATCACTGTGTTTTTTATTGGCCAAAATTCTCAAATAAACCGAAATGTCCCGTATTATTCTTTCGCAGGGATTGCTTTGTGGGTGGTATTTTGAGCAATGATACAACGTGATTTCGTTTTCTTTTAAGGTGTCTACAAATTTTCTGCTGGTAAATATTGAAGCATTATCACATAAAATTGCCTTCATCTTTCCAAATTGTGGAACATACGACTTCATTATCTTCCTTAGGCATGTTTCACTTGTAATCTTCCGGACTGGGTAAATTTTCACAAATTTTGAAAATACATCTATTAACACTATTATATACCTAAATCCAAATTTACTACGGGGCATCTCACCATGACAGTCCAAGGTCACTAACATTCCTGGTTTTTCTCTTAGTATTGAGTTTGTCTCGTATTCGTATTGTATATTCAGTGGCTTTGCTTTTTGACATTGTAAGCATGTCGAAATTATTCTCCTTACTTTATGGTGTAATTTTGGAATATACAGGTTTTCTTGGATCATTAAAGCGGTGCGTTCTGAGCCAGAATGTGCTAGAGCTTGATGGAACGTGCTTATGAGTTCATTCTCCATGTTCTTAGGTATATATGTCTTCCATTTCTGTATTTCACTGCCATGTAGTTTATATAACACGCCCCCTTTTAACCCTATGTTTCCCTTGATATTTTCATCTATTTCTGGGGCCTTTTTTATTAATTTATTTAACTTCTCATCTCGTCGCTGCTGGTCCCCTATTCCTTTTAATTCTTTTATCAATCCTTTACTCAAGGGTATTTCAATACTCATTAATGTTACTTCATTTTTAGGGCGTTCTATTCTCTCCGGTATTTCACTGTTGTTATGTAACCTAGACAGCAAATCGCTAAAAACATTTGTTTTTCCTGGAATGTGTTTCACCTCAACATCATACGAAAGAATCTCATGGATGTACCTAGATAATTTAGTACTCGTAAGCCGACAACGTTTCATAAATGAAAGACTCACATGATCTGTGTATATAATAACCTTCTGTAGATATATATATGATCTAAATTTCTGTAGTGTGTAATACACAGCACAGATCTCTAATTCGGTGACCGAAGCATTTTTCTCTATTTGACTTAAACCTCTTGAAGCGGTACTTATCACGTGCAGTTGATTTTCCTCATCTGATTGGGCTAGGACACACCCATATCCGTGACCTGAAGCATCCACGTAAATTACATATGGTAGGTTGTCCTTGGGTCTCTCTAGTAGAATTGATTTCGCAAATAGTTCTTTTATCTTTTCAAAAGCTTTCTGGTGTACCTCGTCCCATTTCCATCGCACTTTCTTTTTAAGTAATTCGCGCAAAGGCGCTATTTCTGCGGCGTACCTCAGGATAAATTTGCTTTGATAATTTAGCACTCCAAGAAAGGACCTAACCTGCTTAACACTCTTGGGCGCTGGTATTCTTCTCACAGCCGCTACTCTTTCTTCGTTTGGCTTCATTCCTCTATCATTAATTACATAGCCTAGAAATTCCACCTCACGGATGCAAAATTTGGATTTATTAATGTTCACCGTCATACCGTTTTCTCTCAGCTTTCTAAGCACATAATTCACATGTTTAATATGCTCATCAAAATTTTCATCAACTATTAGAAAATCGTCGATATATTGGATCAAAAATTCGTCGGCTGAGTCGCCAAATATTTTATCGATGGCTCTTAATAGTCCACTACATGACGTAAGCATACCAAAAGGCATTCTCAAAAATTCGAACTGTTTCCCAAAAAATAAAAAAGAAGTATACTTTCTAACATCCTCGTGAAGCTCAATCTGCCAGTATGACGCCGTTAAATCAATAGTGGAGAAATACTTGCCTTTGGTTATTTTTGACAGCAATTTTTCTACACTTTCGCTCCGAAATCTGTCTGGTTGTGTATATTTATTTATCCTTCGAGCATCTATTGTCATCCTAAGTTCGCCATTGCGTTTCGTCACCCAACATAATGGACTGCTGTACGGAGAATTTGACGTTTGTATTATTCGGTCTCTCAACATCTTATCGATCACCTGTTTGGCTCTCTCCCTTAATGCAATCGGAATATCCCGATACTTGTGTGTGAAGGGTGCAATATCTTGTACCTTAAAACTGTGTTTGTATGCTTTGCACTTGCCTGGGACGTCCGAAAATACCGCTTTGTTTTCTTGTAACATTCGCCTTAATAGATGCCTTTGTGTCTCTGTGAGGTTCTCGGCAAGGGTCACTTTCTCCTCTACTGCTTCTACCTGGCTGCCGGTATCTTGGAATTCTTTATTTCGGGCGTAACCATAATCTTTCTCATTGTGCTCCGTATACCCGTTGTAAAACCTGTCAGCGAACGCATGCATCTCATCGGTTTCTTCCCCTTGTACTATAGCAATTAATTTCTCACTCCTACCTGTTTGTACTAATTGTACGAAAAATCTTTCTTCGGCGATATCTTCTTCTCCTTGGGTTTTGTTATAAGTATCCTGCTTCATACCCTCTACAAAAGGGATTTCTAATAGTTTTCTGTTCTTCTCTATTTTCAAAACTTTATCAGCAAAATCAACCCTAGCTCTTAATTCAAACAAAACGTCACACCCAATCAAAATGTCACAAATCAAATTATTGATTACCAGAAAAATAAACTCAAAATTTTCTTCTCCTATTTTCATGTTCAACATTACTTGCATTTTTATTCGGGTAACCTCTTTGTTAACTGCTACCCGGCATACTGTGTTCCTTATGGGTAATGTCATTAGCTTAATTCCTTTATTTACCAGGTTCTGATATAACCTCAGGCTGCATACACTCACATTGGCTCCAGAGTCTATTAAAGCATTATATTCTTCATCCAATAATACTACCTTTATGCTAGGGGAATCTGTCAGATCCTTTTCCGAGTGATTTTGAATAGTAGTTATCAGTTCTCCCAGTATAAATTCATTTTTGAGCCCTGTTTCACATTTTCTGTTTATTTGAGAATTTTGCGCGCTTAGAATCCGCTCCGAGCTCTTGAATGGATCCTGTCTTAGTTTTCCGGGTTATCGACACTATTTGGTGCTCCGCTAGTCTCTTCCACATTTCCCTCTCTCTGCATTTGCCTATAGTTTCCTCTGCTTCCTCTAAAATGTCCCCGGGAATGTCTCTCTCTCCTTTCGTTTCTTTCTGGATAATTTTCGTCATACCTTTCTCCTACATCACTTTCCCCTCGGTCAGAAAAATAATGTTCTCTGGATCTGTTTTCATTGTTTCTGCCTCTCCTATAATTAAAACGGCCACTATATCTTGGTCTGGTTTGTATAGCATTTATGTGATATTGGTTATCACCTTCCCTCCTGAAACGGTTATTTTGACAGTTTCTGTTCCCGGATTGAGGTACGTCGTTCCAGTATCTCTCTCTGGGGTTATAGTTCCCTCTCGCGTTTCCTCTCCAATTCGCATTCCTTGAATTATCCGGTAATGTTCGAACTGTATAGTTTTGTACGTGGTTCCTACTACTTGTCTCGAATGATGATACCAACTCAATCAATTCGGGAATAGAATTTGGCTTCGCAATGAGTAGGTAATGGTGTATACGTTCTGGATAATGTGGTACAATCATATTAATGAAATCCCTCTCGCTTATGGGTGGCTCGATTAGTCTACTACTCTGTGCTTTAGTTAGCAAATAATCTACCATGCTTAGGTTTCCGCGTTCATCGTACTTGCCATTAACTAGGATAGATCTCACCTGGTTCTGAGTATTAGTACTCCAGTACTTATTCAAAAATGCCCTTCTGAAATATTCAAAATTATTATTCTCCCCCAAAGTCAATCTTACCCATTGGAGAACCCTTTGACGTAAACCTTTACGAACGATTAACATCTTTAGCTCGTCCGGAATCTGCTTCAAACGGAAATACTCCTCAAGGTCATTTAGGTATTGTTTAGGATTATCAGCCGAATTTTCCTCGAAAGTAGGTACCCCTATCTCATTTAATAAATGGTAGTTTGCATTACTTGCATGGTTAGATGTACATTGGTGCCCTGAATTAAAATTATATGGGTCGGCAGCTGGACTTTGGCCTCCATTTACCTCCCTAAAAGTGGTGCTAGTTTCACTGGGTGAGCTATCATCACTCTGTCTCACACTTATCCCTAGTCTACCAATAGAGCGTTTTAACTCCTTTACACAATTTTCATGCTCTTCCACCCTCTTCACAATTTCATGATGATTTGAGAGCTGTTCAGTCATTTTTGACGAAAGTTCATTCATCTTTCCCTGATCCTTTTCTAACACTATTCTAAATTCTTTGAACTCCCTTTGAATGTTAGATTCTAAGGTACTTTGTTTTTTTTCTAAAGAAACATTTACAGCTCTTAAGTCATCATCCAATTGTTCCTTTATGGCTAAGCTGGTAACACTTAATTCTGTTTCTACATCCTTCCTTAGTTTTTCTACATCGTTTCTTAGACATAGTTGTCCTGCCTGAATTTCTTGCACTACCATCCCTTGCTGACTGAATTTGGAGTCCAATTGACTTTGTAATCGGGTGACCTGTTCACCTAAATATTCCCTCATCTCCTGAGCTAATTCCCCTCTCATCTTCCTGTTTTCCTCTCTGACATATTCACCTATCTGTATACTCTGCTCATTTAATTTCCCTTCCAAATTTTTATTTTGTTCACTCAAATTTCTTTTTGACTCCTTACTCAGCTCATTTAATTTCCCTTCTAAATTGTTAATTTGTTCACTCAAATTTCTTTTTGACTCCTTACTCTGCTCATCTATCTTTGCGCTCAAATGTTGAAGCAATATTAGCAGCTGGTTTTGACCTGCGTCAATGACCTGCTCAATCGGTGATTGCCTTTCCCTAACTTCTACTTCAGCTGCACCCATATTTTCTCCATCTGTTGTTATGCTGACAATAGCCTCCCCATTCAGTTCTTCCAAATCTTCCCTTGACCTACTCATGGTTCCGTTAGCAAGTTCTACCTCCCTAGTAATGACTTTACCCCCTCTCAATAACATGTGTTCACAAAACTGAGTCACTACTCTGCATGCCTTTTTGTTTGTTTTTGAATAAAAGTTCTAACCTGTATTTTTTTTCAATGTTAACTGATGCGTTCCGGGTTCGAATCCTGGTGAAGTTCTAGAAGCGATGTTCTCAGCTGTTTTGTTGTCCCACGTAGGTAGACTAGAAGTTCGCGTTGTAATTTTTGTTCTGCTGTGCCCCTTTCCTCTGAAGATTCTTCGTCTGTTCGTTGTTTCCTAGTCCTCCGTTCGTGTCGTTCTTCCCTTCGAGCCGCACGTTATGGCGCCAGTTTGCGGCTATCACCTCCTCATCCGTTGCTGTAGCTTACCTTGATGCTTCTCCCGTTGCTTCCAGAAGTTCTCAGCGTGTTGGTTCTTCAATTTATCCTCGGCTAGCTGCAGTAATTTTCCTTAAATTATATGGGAGCATGGACTTATCCTCGGTAAAGGAAAACGTAGATCTCGGGTGGTGATATAGGAAGACATAGACTTGCTTTGTTTATGAAAAGATGACACTGCCGTTTCTTTTTATTTAATTTAACACTCGTAGTATACAAAACTGGTATTGCCGCTGTAAAATACTGTCCACCGCTGTTAGACTATGGCGTGGATATGTCACGAAATATAACTATTCTTATTGTCGCTTTCAGAGTAGCGGATCTTAGGTGTGTTGCTAAAACTATTTTGATTCCCTGTTTTGGCGCGATATCTCACACATCCTGCAGCATCTCTCCCTGACCACACATTACGAAAACTCTCGAATAAAATGCAATACTAAGCTGACATGACAAATTTGACTTGATTCCCTTTTTGGCGCGATATCTCACACATCCTGCAGCATCTCTCCCTGACCACACATGACATAAACTGCCCCGAATTTTCTCCAAACAGATCCATTTATAGTCTCAGGCTCCTGAGGCTGCTTCCTTTCCTATTGGTCCATTTTTAGCGCGACTCGACGCGTCTAACTATTTCGAATAAACTTTCAGGGATCTCATTGGTCCAATTTTAATATAAATCGCGGCTTTTCCTACATTTACCGTTAAGGTTGTCTTTCTCACTCACTTGGTCACGGCGAATTATCAAATAATGGGACAAAGGCTCTACACCCTCGCTGTAGGAATAATAGCACAGCGACCGGAGAGAGGTAATAAAACTAGGTTTTCTGCCTTCGAAAGCACTATTCCTGTAGCTAAAACTTTCCCTCGTGGACAGTATTTTAACATAGCGCTTAAATTATTTACATTAAACCATTTATAACTCTACTAATATTAATAACCTAGATAGATACATAATGTTAAATCACCCTTCTTAAAATATACAAGCAGTATGAGAAAAAGATATTTACATAATACGATTTAACATCACTAAAAGTTAATTAATAAGTTATCTGTAATTATAGTTCTTGGGCTCGGCCTAGAGTTGCCGTTTCAGTTTCTACGGAAAATTTAAACAGGATTGGTTACAAACTACATCGTATGGAACATTTTTAATGCCCAAAAGTGTAACAAAAATCAAAGTCGAGGAAACGGCATTGGAAGTATCTATATTGGTCGAGTGCTTTTGGGCACTTAAATGGTCACGTGTTGAAGCTTTAAGTATCTAATTGAAGCTAAAGGTTCAAAGTATTATTGGACATAACAATTAATTTTTAATTCTTTGAAAATTTTGACCAAATTTGAGCTGTGTGTTCCGTTAAGGGCCGGTTTCACCAAACGCGATTAAAGTCTAGAATAGTAACTCCAGAATAACATTAACCCAGTGGTTGTTACTCCCGAGTGGCATGTATTCGTTTCACCATGCTTGTGTGGATGTTAAAGTCCTCTCGAGTTAGTACTCCAATAATTATACCAGAAAAGTGCCGATCGCGAAGTTTCTCATAGTTTATGAGCAATGTTTACAACTTTTTTTTCGTCATTTTAAGGAATTTAGTGCGAGTAAACGAAAGGTTTTAGAGATTAAAGTTTCGGAGAAAGAATTAAACGAAAGCACTGGTAAGTAGAAATACATGGTAATAGCTAATATTTTCGAAAAAATTTAACTTAAACTTTCGTTATAATGAAATTATTCTGTTAACTTATACATTTTGTGTGTTAAATTTACAGAATCGTGTCAGACGAAGAAAAGCGAAAGACAAGTCCAAATTGACATTTTTCTGAAAAACTCCTACTGCTTTCTGTGGTAGAAGAATTTATAAGTGTGTTAGAGAACAAGAGAACAGATGTTTGAACTATGCGCCAGAAAAAGAATACATGGGAGAAGGCTGCAGAAAAATATAATGCTGGTACCACTATGGGACACAGAACTGCAGTTAATATAAAGGCAGAGTGGGAGCTGCTGAAAAAGCTGCAAAGAAGGATTTAGTCAATAAAAGAATACCTGCAATAAGACAGGTGATACATTTATTTTCTTTTTAATATGCAATATGAATATGTAGTGTAAGCGTTTGTTCTATTCTTTCTTCTAATTTTTAGGTGGTGGTCCTCCAAGGTCAGATCATAGTATTCACCAAAGCACTCAGTCTCAGTGCTAAAAATCCTCATCTTCATCGCTAGAATTGTCCTAAAAACCATTCTCATCAATCCTGCAGCGGTGCAGCATTATAAAATGCTAGCTAGCAGTTACTCTGTATTTTATTCTACAATATTTCGCCGAGTAACGTTACTCTCTCATTTACTCTCGCATAAGCAATTTATTCCAGAGTAAGTTATTGGTGAAACGCTCAAAGGGCTTACTCGCTAGTAAACCACGTTTTATTCGAGAGTAAAAGTTACTCGCGTTTGGTGAAACCAACCCTAAGATGAATAATCCATGACAATATTGCCTCAACAGGCATAGCCAGCCACCCAACTCAGCCTTCACCTGCACATAGCAGAGGTGGGTCATCATTCATCTGGTATGGAGACATGCTTCAGCATGAAGCTTTCCTCAGCTGAAATACTATTGTACTGGACTTGAACATCCCTGCCTATCGCATATTCCTCATGATGCTGAGTGGATACCTATCCTATGAATGGGTCAAAAAATCCGCACTCTAATGGGTGCCAAGACATTTAAAGCGAATACCTGACTTTAAATACCATAAGCTTAAAACAAAATCCTCACTAAAATAGAAGCTGACTCAACTTGCAGTTTAGGTTAATTACACTAGTCTGCATGATTCGGATGACTGAAAACTAACAAGTGATTCTGACTCACTTCATTATCCTGATTTCAGAACTGCTTTTAGTTTGTTTCTATCACGTACAGTTTTTTCACAATTTCACTTCAAAATATAGAGATATAAAGATATTGCTTCCGCCACTACACATAAAATTGGGCTTGATGAAGCAAATTGTAAGGGCTCTACCACAGGATGGACCCTGCTTCAAGTACCTTTCCAAGAAATTTCCCTTCATTATACAAGACAAATTAAAGGCTGAAATTTTTGTTGGTCCTCAAATAAAGAAATTGATGAAGGATGAAGATTTTGAGAAGACAATGAATGAAAGAAAAATAGAAGCATGGACCGCCTTCCGATCAGTTACTGAAAACTTCTTAGGCAATAACAAAGATGCTAATTACAAGGCCATTTTCGAAACAATGTGGAAAATTTCAAGAAGATGGGTTGTAACATGAGTGTAAAGGTGCACTTTCTGCATTCACATATCGACTACTTTCAAGAAAATCTGGGACATTATAGTGAAGAGCAGGGTGAATGTTTACACCAAGATATTAAGGAAATGGAGAGGAGGTACCAGGGGAGATGATGGCCGATTACTGTTGGATGTTGAGGAGGGACAGTCATCTTCAAGGATCTGCAGGGAAGTAAAGAAGAGAAAGTTTGAAAAAAATTAAATGAAACACTTTGGCTTCTTGTTTTGTTAAAATGTAGTCATGAAATAAATTAGGGGAGTTCTTGAGAGTATTCTTAAAGTGTTTCTTGAATAAAAACTTACCTTGTGTGAAATGGTATTTGAATACTTTTCTACGCCCATTAGTAAAACTGTCAAAACATTACTTATTTTGTGTAAAATCCTGACGTGATAGAAAAAAAACGGAAGTATTTCTGGAATCAGCATAAAAACTGGATTCAAGAACAACTACTTTTAAGAAATCATTTGACAAAAAGTTTGAAAATGCAGAGTAAGTGTTATTTGAGTTTCGGCTTAAAAAGGAAGCGTTATTAAAACAAATAGTGGTGCTGCATGTATTCGTAGCAAAGGGCCTAGTAAACTTTTGGTAATCGGGTAATTGTCAAACTTCATTAACTGCGGTTTATTTTTCGACGCACGATTTTATAGAAGCTGATGAAGAATATCTATCACCTAAAAGTATAAATTAACAGTTACGCCTAACATTAAAGCATACTGTTATATTCCGAGGAAAATTTTAAGGAAGCTATGTGACTGTTTATAATGAATTCTTTTTTTCTTTGTTTACACGAATACGTTTAAACAGAAGCGTGGCAATACGAGCCATTAGCAGATTGCAGTCTTTCGGGTCCAATCGTAAAACTAACAAAGATGTTAGAAGATATTTTCTCGTTGATTGCCATTTCTCTTTGGGCGAGTCTCTGTTGACGTTATCCTGAATTTCGTAAAACGCACGCGAAGCAGTCCGCGTTCTTTCTCATCCATTTTCGTCCGATTCGGTATGTCGTTTGATATTGACTTGGGGTCACGCCGCGCGCACGGCACTGGCGCTGTTGTTCGTTCGCATTCTGGTATACGAGGTCGCCACTAGACGGCAGCACGACTTCTTCCTTCTACTCATCGTCAGCCTTCAACTGTCCAACCTCGTAAAACGTAGGTGATAAATCGCTGTCAATTGAAAAGTTTAGTTGATTGGGAAAATGCGCGTCCTGGTTAGATACGTGAATCACGTCGGCAATGGTCACTTCATGAATTACTCTGGGCCCATTCGTGTTTTAGACTATTAAAAGAATATAAAGGCTTTGGTGCAGGTTTCTCTTGTGCGCATTTGACCTCTCCTCTGGCGACTATGCACGCTTAAGAACCTTATTCTCGAATCGACACTCACTTGGCATCTTATATGCGAAATAAACAATGACTGCTACGACAGCGAAATATTTGCCTATCTTTCGCGGATAGATTTAAATTCATTACTACTACTGTTATCAGCACGAATACTTCTTAACAGTACATCTTCCCCCCTTTCCCTGAAAGAATTAAGAAGATTCTTCATGATAAATTCAAATGAAATAATCTAATACCAGTGTGGTGATGAAAATTCCTATGGTGATACATTAAATTTAATCCTTCATATATTTAGATTCATGCTGCAAAAATACATAATTCAGTTTCCTTATAGTGTTCTTTATTCAACAAAGGTCTGTGTTTAAAAAGTAATTTCTGCTAATACATAGAGGTGTTCTTAGAAACGTTATGTATATGACGTAATGGATTTGTTCCCCAGCAGTATGCTGCAGGTCTTTCGTTGTCGTCCTCCGTGGACTAGTGGTACCGTGCTAGCCTCTAGTTCCCAAGGTCGCGGGTTCAAACCCGGCGGAGGGCGATGGATTTTTTCGGGCGTAAAAATCGTTAGCACGGCTTCCTTCGGAAGGGAAGTAAAGCCGGTGGTCCCGTGTCGTAGATTTACGGCACGTAAAAGAACCTCAAGCCTGATAAAGAGGCCTCTGAGCAAAATTACAGGTGTTTCACGCCCAATATAGAATGGGACGCTAAGAACCATAGTAGTTAAAGAGTGTCCATAAATAAAAAAAAAAAATTAAAAAAAATTAAAAAAAAAAAAACCCTGCAGGTCTTAAGTGCCGAACTTTCAAACTCGTGACACATTCCATGATGTTTAAAAGGTCGTTAGTATGTTTTCAAAACTACCAAAGATGCAACAAAATTGATAATTGCATTTTTGATCCTCTGCTTTCTATACGCCCTTAAAAAGTGTCTATTCCAACTCCTTTCATTCTTAACGAAGTGATGTTTTCGGAAACTTATAGATATGCAGGTTGTGAATGAGCGATGCAAAATATACGCATCCGTTTTAATGTATACTTGACTCACACAATGTTTTTGGGCATAAGTATAACAACTCAAAATGAATATTGCGTAAAGTAGGTACATACAAATAAAACCCGATAGTTGCATTTTTAGTACAGAAGGAAACCATGAACAAGTATACACATTTTTCCTAAGGTAATAACTGCTAATTGTAACTAATGATTATAAACAATAGTGCGTCACATTAATATATAGCTTTTCTTACACAGAAGAACATATTTTTTAAAAGTTCTTGAAGCTATAATGAAAATCAAATCCAATAACCTTCTATCAGGACCAAACTGAAATGTGGCAAAATTAATGAGACTGTTTTCTTTTTATCTTTCGCTTATGACATATTTACCATCTTAATCAAAATCAATATTGCAACCAGAAATATTTTTACTTTCTCTACTACGTATAGTAACTAGGGCAAGTATTGCATACCACCAAAAAATTCGATACCGAGATTTCACCACAAATATATGTTTTGAGGCCCCCTGAATCCAAAAAATGCATTTTTGGAAACATGTTCGTGTGTGTGTCTGTGTGTGAACAGCATAACTTTGAAACGAACAGTCGGATAAACACCAAACTTGGTATTTAGGTTCACTATCTTCCAGAGATGCGACACGAAGGTTTTCAAGAAAATCCCCCCCCCATTCCAGATTACCCTTTACATGGAATATTTTTCGAAAATTTTAATTTTCTCAAAAATGGCTCTAACGATTTTGATTAAAAATCATATGATTAAGATATTTTTGTGACAAATGAAATGTATATCTCAAGTTTTCTGGGAATGTCTCCACAAGTATTCTTCATTGTGAACGACTTTTGCATACCTGGTAAACCATAAGAGATAGATAAAATGTTACTACACACAAAATGTAGATCGCATTAAAATAATACATGTAATGTACATCTTTTTTGTTGAGCGAACCATTTTCGAGATATTGCTCCTTATTCCCTTAAATTTTCCAATACTTGTACTTTTTCTCAAATGGGAATTCGTTATTCATTTCTTTTGTCCTGGTAATGCAAAGAGAATGGAATACTCCACATAGCAACCAGCTCTTAAAACATTTGACTATCGCTTAAAACCTACCATATTCCCCTTGCATCTACAAGAAAATTAGCAATAAGATTAACATCTCGATTAACATGAAGCATATGGAGAATAAGCATTTGTAAAAATAATTTGTACAATGGTAGACAAGTAACACATCAGATTCTTTTTAAATATAGGTCCTGTATATGTCGATAATCCAAACAGCATAAGGGGTCGGGCTCGCAGTTCCTTGTTCGCAGGGCTGACGACAGCACAGTAATCGTGATCAACTCGTGCGCCTTAGACCGGCAGCTGCTGAATGATAGGGTGATTATGGGATGAGGATGGAGATGATTGAGCAATTGGCGAAATGAATGGCTGGGAAACCGAACCGCCACCTAAGAGCCGCTTTGTCAGCCACAGATGCCACTTAATGCAGCTGGGGCCGAACCCACACGCCTGGGTGGGAAATAATCTAACCAATTAGTTTATTTCATTACAGTATGGTTTTACATAATAATAATTTAATGCGTATAATTACAGCCGCTCTTTGTATTAGTGTTTATTAACCTCTTAGCGCAATCAAGGGACGCGTAATAGTGGGAGGAATTTGGCTAGAAAATTATTTTTTGGAAGGGAAACACTTCAGCACGTTTTCATAAGAAACATGTTTTACTATTCAACAGCTACGGTGAAAATTGCAAATATGATCTTTCCATACTTACAGAGAATATATCTCATTTTACTTACAAAAACAAATTTACGCTGTACATAGCACGGCATTCTAAGAAAAATCAAAATTCTCAGAGAGAGAAAGAGAACATAAGGTTGACAGAAATTATTTAAGTGTTTCCTATCTTTCATGCAAGGAAACTTCTTCAGGGCCTTAGCCACAAATTTCTGTTATGAAAAGGGGCTGAATGTCCTGTGATTAGCTGTTAGTAATCTAGACGTTAAAATTGTCTCCCAATATTCAATCACAGCAAAACATTTTTCTGCACCATAGATTTAAAACATCATACTTTTTTAGTTTATGTGCAATTTTTATTCCGAAGAAAGTCTCCTAAGTGGAACTTGGAAGCGTTACAAGGGCTTAAAATTTTATAAAATTGTATTCGTTAAGTCCAAGGCTTTCAAAAATAAACCAGGGCATTTAGTGAATAAGGAAAACGTTACATCCTCCTATGGTTATTTTCTGTACCATTTCAAAAACTATTTGACATGTGTTTAAGGGTTGAGAGTTTTCATACATACCTTTTTCGCTCCTGTTTCAATGAGTATTGACGTATCTGTTGTGGATTTTGACATGCTAACCTAAGGGAGAGACTAAGTGGTCTAAGACTTAAACATTTATGACAATTCTAGGAGCTTATGGCATATTACTTTGCTGCCATGTGACGTGTACTGTCTACTACCTATACTTAAGGCAGAGTACATTTACTATTATATAAATTACTCTCTTGCTAACCTTTGTGGCGTACTAACAAAAAGCATTTACAGAGGTCGATAATGGATCTTTATGTACTTCTTGTACGCAGAGCATTTCCCATTTACCTTACTAACTTCCCCCTACCAGGGACAAGGAATCATGAACGTTCCACACCAATCACATCCACATACCTTTTCTGTAAAAACTTCATTCCTGATATTTAAGTGAAGAAAACATAAAAGGCACAGATTTACTCTTGCATCATTTACTATTACCCTAGTCAACTTGTTCCTACAGCCCATACCAATTTGCTGTAGCCATATATAAGTTTATCATTAGTTATTTGTTGAATTTAATGCTTGAACCACTTTCACTAAATCTCCTTTGATCTTTATGTACAACGGTACTGTTGAGCTTTACAAATTTTCTTTAACCGTTTCATTTCTTTAAATCTAATGTTACTTTATACATCTATGATATAAAAAATACAGGAAAACATAAATGATACCAAATTCACCATACAGAGATGTTTTAAAACATGAATGATAACAAATATGAAATAATAGTCATATCACATATAGGCACACTTTCCATAATTTCGGTTAAAATGATAATGGCAATAATAAAGATTGAATATTATCCAGTGTTACTGGTCCCCTCCTGGGTGATTTGAACGGAAGGAAGAGTGAGGTTTTTTCTTGATGAGGGCAATAATACCCGCTTTTGAGAAGCACAGAGTTGTCCACGTTGTAAGATGGTATTGTACACCGCTGTTAAGTCATCACCAATCATATTCCAAGAGCAACGATAGAACTCCATGGGTAGACTGTCACTCCAGGAGTTTTAGAAGTTTAGGAGTTGCCCTGAAGAAGGGCAACAAAGACTTCGGATTTGCGAATGAGTTGGTCAAGGTATCGACTGTCCTGCTCAGAAAGAGGTGGCGGTCTATGTGCTTCTAGATGTCTGAGAGAAGGAGGGCGAGGAATATTCCAGTGAAAATGATGTTCAAAATAGGATAAAAAGAACGGAAAATGGAGGTTTGAGTATTACGCACGGTTCCAGATTCATCTTGTACCTTTAAAATGAGATTTTGCCCTGTAATAATTCGTCTTCGTGCGACGGTTGACCAAATCAATGGGATTCTCCTGTAGATTCCGAAGACAACCAAAGTAAAATTGTAAGGTATGCTCCTCGTCCTGAAGGAGTGCTCAGGATGCACGTCTAAAAACTGTTGCAACTGAGGTTTGACATACAAGTCCCACCTTCGGTGACGTCGGCATAGCGAGATTTTCTACCCGACCACTGCTTCCATAGGTCGGATATCTGGACCGCAATGAACTCATGATGAAGACAGGTGGTGTTTAGTTTCCAATAGGAGCGCCCAATAGGTAGAAAGAGGAGGTTCAGATCAATGTGTAGAACAGCTAATTTGTCAGAAAAGGAGAGTGGGACATGCTCAATGGAGCGGATATTCTTTCCAAGGTCCTGGGGAACATAGAAGCGATCCAGTCGGGAAGCAGAATTTGAGATAACATGGGTTTACGCTACAGTCTGTCGTTGCATCAGCCATGCATCCATCACGTGCAGATTGGAAGTCAATTGCTGCAAACTCCTACTAGGCCGATAGCAACTGGTACAGTAATACGGACGAAGCACACAGTTTAAGTCTCCACCTAATATATAATGGGCAGGTAGAGTGCAAAGCAGATACGACAAGTCAGTGTGAAAGAGGTCCTCTCTTTCCTGTCGTTTATTACTCCCGGAGGGAATAGGCGTTAATAAAATGACAATCCCGGTAAACACCACCAATGCCACGTCCAGAGGGAAGACATTCAATGGAGTGGAGAGCAATACCAGGCTTGGTGATAAGTTCCGTACCCCTGCGGTCGGTCCCTAAGTTTACATGAGCGGTGTTGTTGCGAAAAGAGGAAAAATCGGAGGAGACGACTTCCTGTAGGAACAGAATATCAATATCGAAGTCATATAGAAAACGTTGCAAGGCATATAATTTGGTCTGGCAGTAACTGCTATTGTAGTTAGTGGTAGCAACATGGAAAGTGCAGGTCATACAGGAGAGAGAAAATAGGACGGTGAGGTAGGGAAAGACCGAGAAGGCAAACGTGTCAGCATGTGGTCGCTACTCCTGGGGACGAAAAAGAGGAAAGCCCAGTTTACTGCCTGCATCCGTTTTGCGACGCTTACTTGCAGAACAACAGGAAAATCATCGCTCAGCACCTTCTGAGGCATCACCGCCGGAGTGTCCGCTGCTTCCATTTTGGAATTCCAACTATATTTCTCCAAAGCCATGGCATTCGGTGAAACATCCGCAGTCCGCAGGCGCTCGACTCCAAATGGGGTAGTGCCGCTGTCCTCACAAGCCGGCAGAACACTAACCCCAGCAGGCTCAGGGACGTCATCATTAGCGCTCACATGCATTTCGGGTGCAACACGCGAACCAGAGAATCCCTCGGGAAGTTCATCACCAGTGTCCGTTCCGGATTCTGATTGAGCCGTACCACGTTCTGAAGCAGTGCAGTGGGGTACCGCAGTGGCTGCATTTAACTGCTCAGAATCAGGAAGCTGTTCCAGTTCCAAGGACAAGCTTGGATGTGGAACCGTAGGGGCATCCACCTGCATCTCAGTGTCCATCTCAATCACATCCGCAGTAGACGCTACTTTAGGGGCATCAACACTTGCCGAAGAGGTAGTTGGAGCCAAGGAGGTGTCACCAGTACCGGAGCAGATGAGGAGCTATGTGGCTTGAAGAGATCACTGAAAGTGAGCCGGGTTCTTGGTTGAACACTGACTGGCTGGCGGTAACCTCTGTTGAGACATGCATGTCGCAGATGTGATATACTGCCACACGAGAAACAAATTTGCGCCTGTCCAGGATAGATGACGTAGGCCTCGTGCTCAACAACAAAGATGTTGGATGGTATCGATTTGTTAAGCTTCATGGAAGCGAATACCAGTTTCAACTTTAAATCGATACCTTTAAGCCCAAGTTTCCCGTTCAACCAATCGGACCTCGCCGTAGTTAGCCAACACATTGCGTACACAGTCATAATGAACTTCGAGTGGTATGTTGAGAAGGCGTACAGTAACCAGGTCCTCTTCTGCTGAAGTGATGTTGACCAAAGTAGTTGTCCCATTTAACAGTTCGATGCCTGTGTGACGCTGTAAATACCTGGTATACACCACCTCTTTGGTAAATTTAATATAAGCTGCGTTCTGTTTGCCTACCAGTTGAACTGCTAGGAGTTCCTCATCTTTAACATATTGTACTTCGTCAATCCAACGATGTATATCCAGAGCCGTGGATATGGCCGTGGATCGTCTTTCTTGAAAATAGTCTTTATAGTATTTTGACTAAGGTATCTTGTTGCCATCGTATCCAAATACGATACTCAGTATAAACACAAAGAAAATGGAACGGAAAAGTACGCTGTGCAATATGAGCCGGAGCTCACGTTCCACGTGATGCCGCCGCTCGAATGTGTATCTGTGGTTTCGTCTATCACATTCGAAATATTATGAACTGCCATAGTACTTCTAATGCTGTTCGGAGTATCGCCATAACAAGGAGACAAATAACATTTGCGTAAAGTTGACTCAAGGAACTTTCATAGCTGCACCTTTCTCCAGAAACGTTTTAAAAACAGAATTTTGCAGCTTATTAAATGGATGTTTGTGCTTACCACCATGTCACACAAATCCCTGTGAACTTCGGTTTGGCTACATGAGTTTCTGGTTTCTGATGCGGATAATATAGCCGGGGGCACTTCTAGGAAGTAACGCAATATTTTGTGAAAGGTTTTAAATTTACAGTGTGTGCAATAAAAACCCTTCTGTCTCCTTTGATTTCAATGTGGTATACTTTACAAGATATATTTTCCCCTCTTATATGAAAATACTCACGTCCATGTTCATTTACAACCTTCTTACTGGTTGTTTACGGCACGTTTTGTCACCTAACAATGGCCGGACACGTAACTTCGGAACAGGCTGTATATGTGCTGATCGCTTGCTTAGACTGGCTGTGCTCGGAGAGGGGGAGGTCTCAGTGAAACCCTGTGCGCACGTAACTTTTTTCCAGTCAACGAAACACCAACTGTGCCCGAAGCCTAATGAAGACAGTAGAATGTGGTGATATATAAAACAGCCGCCGTTAGTCCATTTAAGCATGTGTCTCGGAATCTCTAAAATGTAGCAGTAATCCAATCCAGGCACACTTAAATAATTAAACATGCATTGTAGCTCCACGCATGTTTCTCAGCATTTTGATACCACCGACCTTTATTCCTAACGCATGTCGCTTCTCGGTATCACAGCTGCTACTCTTCACGACATATACTCGAATACCTCTCTTCATCGTAAGTGAACAAACATGAGCCCGCTCGCCTAGCGACCTCTCGGCTCAGTGCCCGCCAACCGTCTCCTCTTCCACTCTTTGCAAGACTCTTCTCAATGACTCGTGTTACTGCTCTGAAGTCTGATGTTCAACTCTTTTAGCATTCGTGTTCTTCTTCTTTTTCATTTCCGATTGCCACGTCGCTATTTAGTGTGGGCAGCTTTACGCTTATAGTGACTTCTGATATCCCTAGTCATCGGTTATGTGGAATACCACCTAACAAGCTATAGTATGGATTTGGACATGTCTTTAAACTTGGATTGCAATTTTGAACTGAGCGATGATTGTAGAAACCAGATAGTTTTAAGAAAAATGAATTCTTTTACCGCTCTTTAACAGTTGTATTTGCTGTGCATCAGATTACATGTTTATAAGTCAATCGGTTGTCGCGGTATCGTTCGTGTTATCTTATTGATGAGCGCCTGTTATTGTTTTACTATTTTGAATTTTGGGTTCTTTGTCCTCCGGCTAGCTATTATCACTCAGTCGAGCAAATCTCTTGAACAGGGTGTGTAAACGGAAAGAAGTTGTTACTAAAAGATAACACTGATAAAAGAATTTGTTTTTACACTTTTATTGCCGTCACACTTCATTAATTTCACATAATTACTCTTGATACAGCCTGACTGAAACTGTTATATTTTCGAATGTAACTATAATCACTTATTTGCCGCGCATTATTAATTTGCGTATTTCACATTTTGTAACTAACTTTACGACGCGAGAGATTCTGTAGAATTGCGTAACATGTACTTCGTGAATGCTTCTGTTGAACTGCGCGACATGCAACTCGTGAATGATTCTGTAGAACTGCGCGTTACTTGTCTTGGCTCTAGAATTTATAGTCCCTCACCCCGATATGCCTAAACATTATAACAGAGCTGCTATTGGTTAATAAAGCGCGCCAACATTAGCGCCTATTTTTTTATCTAATCAAAATTACGAACACATATGCTCTAGGGAAGATATTCCCTCCATTTCTAAAGAAAGGCACGCTACTCTGACGTCATTTGGTTGTCTCTTATAATTGATAAACAACTCACCTCCTCGCTTCATTGTTATCCGCTCCTATTGTCAGTTTCAGTGAGGCCGTATAAACTTATTTCCTAACAATGCTTATAGTTAACAAACATCTCAAATCATTGTCATACAATAATGCTAATTTACACTACAATCACTCTGGCATTCACAGTGTTGTGATATAAAATACTGCCTCACGGTTATGAGGAAATGTGAAATATGCCTATATATTGAATATAATATGTACTATTCGTATTTAAACTAGTCGTTCAGCACAGGTGGTTAACTTTCATGTCAATTATTGTAAAATTACAAAACATTTATAATTACTGCTATAATGCGGAACAAATGTGATATTGTAGATGAACACAGCAATTGCCGACTCAAAGCTTGTAAACAAAGCACGACCCACCTTGTCTGTACTTCATTGACCCGCGTGACGTAGTTGGTTGGGCGCCGCTTTGTGCTTCCAAGGTTGCAGGTTAGAAGACGTCTTTTCCTATTCTTCTTTTGCTGCTTTGGCTGCTTCTTCATTTTGCTTTAAGCTATATCCGCGAGTTTGTTGTAGTATTCATGCATGGAGTTTTTTCATGTTTTGTGCCATTTTTAAAGCATCATTATACCTTCCATGGTTATTTGTCTGTCATTTACTCACAAGTATAAGCAACTATAGTTTTAATGACATATAGTGGAGAACTCATTATGTGAAATTAACATCTCAACCAAATGAGATCAAGAGATACTTGTGATACGAGTCGAAAACTCAGTTGTTATAAGTGTATGTAATTAATGTGTTAAGTCCTTCGATTCCAGATTCTTTATTTTGGAAAATAGGTTATTAAAGAAAATATAGTAGCAAACTCTATTCGAAGCTCATGGACTGATTTTGAGAAACACGGCACTTGATAATTAAATCCGCCTGTGATAGCTGCACTCTCGGTTTTAATAACTGCTGATATATTAAGGACGGAATAATTCAGTATTACGGCTGAGATTCGAACCACGGATCTTCCACATTCCGTACTGATGCTTGACCACTGAGCTAACCTGGAAAAATACCGTGGGCGCATTAAAGCCTCTATTTGATTCAGATATCCCAATAAACCACCTAGGCTATTTCATATAGATATTCGGGATAGGATACCTATACTTTAAAGCTAAATTGAAATGCTATAATAAATATTTGTAATTTCCGAGGTTTATAGGTAACCACCACTTCTTTCTTGATAATCGTTCATTCTAGGTAATCTATGATACCGTCTAGGTCTTATTAAGTCATTTGAATCGGATGGTAAGGTTTAATGCGCGTATGGGCACTTCGTTATGATAGCTCAGAGAGAGAGAGAGAGAGAGAGAGAGAGAGAGAGAGAGTGAATCCTCTCTCCGGCCAAGATATTACATTTTTCAACTCTAATTGAACTTTCCAACTTAGTATCTATGCAGACTAGTATGCAATAACAACTACCAAAGCAATATTAATAATGATACACCTTTAAAAAGATTATTTGTAGATATATTAATAAAGCAAGATCGAACTTGTACGTATATGTCATTTTTCAGGTGAATTGTGTTTGTGGGAAAAATAACGGGATAATGATGCTAAAACTAATTAATAGTGCTATTTTGGGAAATAATAATAATAATAATAATAATAATAATAATAACAGCAACAGAGTTCTTAGCAAGTTTCCCAGTTACACCTCCTTAATTTTGTACAAACTATAACCAAATTTAAAATACAATGGGAATTGTTCTTCCACTATTGAAGTATATGCCTACAGTTTGAACTGTATGTGCTCGGCAAATGTGGAAATTTTCTGTATAAACTAGCCTTAACCTTGCACCGATTCCAATATTGTTTGAAATGTATTAGAAAATGTCCTGCATATGCATAAGATTTCAAACTCAGTAAGGCTAGCGGTTCATGGTACGTACATAAAGACAGAAACACAAAATTATGCTGGTAGATGCTCTGGAACAGGATATAAAATTAAATCTATTAAAAACTGCCCGAAAATGGCGTAAACTTGAACCCCTCTATTTCATTCTGTTCTCACTGTATAAAGTTACCCCAATTGAATATAAAGTAAGAAAGTAAATATGAATTATTCGACAACTTCAATATTCATTTAATGTCTTTTAAAGAAAGAGAAAGTAGGTTAAGCTATTTCTGTATGAGGCCTCTACATATTTATAGCAAAGCTTTCCTTTCTTCTACAGCATCGAGCTGAATGGACACCAGTGTTACACAATGAAGCTGTGTTTTTTTCCCTCAAGACTTTTGTGTCTCTCAGAAAAGCTCTTCTAATCCTAAAGATAAACAGAATGATAGATTATGCGCTGCCTCTTGGATTCACGTCTGGTCGACTTTTTTAAAATAAAAGTTTGATGCATCTACTGTTTTGTGTTTATATTGATTGATGAGGCCATTCAACCCCCAGATAACAATAGAGTAATCAATAAATCGTCCCTTTTTGACTGCCCTGATAACGCTTTTAGCGTGCAAGGAGTGAAGGAGTGGAAAAGATAAATAAAGAGGAGAAGTTGTCCGGTGCTGAGGTTTTGGAGATTGAGATCCAAATTAAGGGAACATTTCCAACAGCAGGAAAAATAATTTAATTTCCCCCGCAAAATGTCGCTGAATTAATGATGTGCTTCTCGGCATTTGTGATGGTGCTGTGACTTCATCAGTGCTTGCGGTTCAGTGTTTAGAGCTTTAACCTTCAGCTTCAAGAGTTTGTGATCTACAGACGTTGAAGATAATATATTGGCGATTTCAAGGTTTGAAGGAAGGGACTAAATACTTCTGCTACACTCACTTAGGAAGAAAACACTTCTTTGTAAAGTTCTTACGCATATGTTCGTAAGGTCTTGCTCCTGTAAACTACAAGCATCTTTCTCATACGTCAGAAATGGGGAATACTTAATCCCAAATTATGCTTCATGGTAAAACGTCCAAGGTTTCATTTAGTTACATTTTGTGATGAAGCACTGATCGCTTGTCTAAAGCCAGAGGATGCACTGCTTTGTTATTCAGATTTCAACCAAAACACACCCTTAGAATAATACAAAATTTTATTTTTTAAGCCAGCTTCTTTTAAGGTTGAAAGACCAAGATTTTCGATAACGTTTCTCCACCACAAACAATCTTTGACATGGAAGAAATTGCTATTTTTTATTCCGTCAAAAATGATGCCAACGGTTTTACTTTCTCTACTACGTATAGTAAGTAGGGGAAGTATTGTATTCCACCCAAAAATTCGATACCGAGATTTCACAGGAAATACATGTTTTCAGACCCCCTGAATCCAAAAACAGCATTGTTGGATGCATGTCCATGTGTGTATCTGTGTGTGTCTGTCTGTCTGTGAACAGCATAACTCAAAAACGAACAGTCGGATAAGCACCAAACTTAGTATTTAGGTTCAGTATCTTCCAGAGATGCGACACGAAGGTTTTCAAAAAAATCCCACCACCCCAGATTACCCTTTACATGGAACATCTTTCGAAAATTTTAATTTTCTCAAAAATGGCTTTAAGATTTTGATTAAAATATCATATGCTTAAGATATTTTCATGACAAATAAAATGTATATCTCGAATTTTCTGGGAATGTCTCCAAAAGTATTCTTCATTGTGAACGACTTTTGCATAACTGGTAAACCATAAGAGATAGACAAAATTTTACTACACAAAAAATGTAGATCGCGTTAAAATACACAATTTATGTCATATAAATTTTTTGTTGTTGAGTGAACCATTTTCGAGATATTGCTTGTTCTTCCCTTAAATTTTCCAATACTTATACCTTTTCTCAAATGGGAATTCATTATTCATTTTTTTGTCCTGGTAATGCAAAGAGAATGGAATACTCCACATAGCAACCAGCTCTTAAAACATTTGACTATCGCTTAAAGCCTACCAATTCCCCTTCCATCTACAAGAAAATTAGCAATAAGATTAACATGAAGCATATGGAGAATAAGCGTTGCTAAAAATAGTTTGTACAAGAGTAGAGAAAGTCATGTGAGTGTAACACATCAGATGTGCAATATAAGGAATACATGTAAATATTCAATTGGAAGAGAAAGTTTTGTGATAGTTATTATTATTATTATTATTATTATTATTATTATTATTATTATTATTATTATTATTATTATTTTCATACCGTTTTTATATACTGTCGATCTTGTGTTTTCAGACATAATTACGAAATACGAGGTTGGGAAGTAAGTTTACAGAATCCGGAAAAAAATATTTCCCGGATTATTTGAAGCAGTTCACAAACTGCACTTGTACGTTTTTTTGCAGCGTCACTTTTTTTTGTTGAAAATACGAAATATTTAAATATCTAAATAGACCTTGCTTAATATAAATCCCTCAGTGATGAAAAGGCTGCATTGATGACCTGAACTGATAGCCACTATGATAGTTTCAAATGAGCAAAATGGTCTAGAAGGCTATGTAAGCTTTGATGAACATCAAGGTTTTGTTTCCGTAACACATTATGCCAATAATGTGATATTACATCATTATATAAGATGATAACCCTGTGTTTTCATTTGATGAATCCTCTTTTTGCGTGCATCCACACACCTAAACTAAATAATAATAATAATAATAATAATAATAATAATAATAATAACAACAACATATGTCTGTTGCGTTACATTCTGATGCCTTCCTCTACCTACTAACGTTTATTTTTATCCATTAACTATATATACGAGGGCTGATCAATAAAGACTGAGATTGATTTTTTCCTGTAGCTTTCTTGAGAGTTTCCTGTCTCTACCATGAATATTTGAAAAGAGCGGAGTCTCATGTATAATGTTCATAGGCGGCAGCACTCTCATATCGGTAGGTTGGTAGTAATGCTGTATATTGTTGACCCTAGTTAAATTTCGCATACCACAAAATGAAGGTGACACAAGAGGAGCAATATAATTTTGTTTTCGTTTAAATCATACAGCCTCTGAAACTTTGGAAACGCTGAAGCAAGCATACGGTGAAGATGCACTACCTCGTGCAACAGTGTTTAGGTGGTTCAAAGACTTCAAAGTAGAGCGAGTCCTCTGTGCTAAGCAAGGTGGGCCTGGTGCTTCGGCTTCTGCTATGACTGAAGTCAACATCAACACAGCTGCTGTGATTGTTGTTCCCACTCACACCACTGTTACAGCAGGCTACTACACGTCAGTATTGGCTACACCGAGGAAGCACATTGCAAGGAAACATCCAGAACTTATCACAACAACGTGCGGCCTCACGTTGCAAACCAAGTCCAGGAATTTTTGGCTAAATTCAACATTACCTGTGTGCCGCATCTGCTTTATAGCTCCAATCTTGTCCCCTGTGATTTCTTTTTATTCCCATCGCTAAAGGCAAAACTCCGGGGCATTCGATTTGAGAGCACTGAAGCAGTGCTGAAGAAAAGTGAGGCGATTCTCAAAGACCTGACAAAGAATGGCCTGTACCATGTGTTCGAGGACTGGCAGAGACGCTATAAAAAGTGCATTCAAGTAGGAGAGGACTACTTTGAAAAAGACGATGTCAATATTGAAATGGAGTAATAAATATCTGTGAAAAAAAATTAGTCTCACTCTTTATTGATCATCTCTCGTACGAAAACTTCTTTTATTATCTACTACATGTTAATGGAGATAAAGGTTTTTCAGAAACAGTATCATTACTCGTTTCGAGAAGGTATACAAGGTAGGAAGAGGAAACCGAATGAATAGTCAGATATTTAAAAGCATTCCATGACCGCAAGAAACAGTAGAATAGAGGCAGCACTATAGAAAGTGATAATTGTATAAAAACTCCCACCAATAACAACGATGCCACAATAATATTTGAAATAATTGAATCATTTGTGCAGTAAGTTTTTCTTTATCCCTTAAGGTTTATCAGCTAGTCAAAATTATACAAAATGTCTTCCGACTGAAGAGATTCTTCTCAGAAAATTCAAGATATGCATATTATTTGTCATATAAGTATCTTAAAAACACGGTATTTTAATCAAAATCATTAGAACGATTTTTTTAAAGAATCGAAAGTTTACAAAATGATTCCATGTAAACTGTAATTTGTAGTAAGGAGATTTTCTTAAAACACTCCGTGTCACATCTATGCAAGTCACTGAACCTAAATAGCAAGCTTGGTGTTTTTCCCACACTTATTTCACTCACACATATACCGACCGTTTTGTAAAAGCTATTGTTTGAATCGAAAGAACCTCAAAATGTGTTTCCGGTAAAAACACAAAATGAAAACCCACGTTCATTCGGAATATTACTGAAAGTAAGTTGTTGCATTGAGGTTTCCTGTCACAGAGCGAGGTGAAAAGAGGCAAATGTAAAGGGTCGTATCACGGAGGCGACCCCGGTACCCGAGCAGAGCACCGCGAATAGCCGCACTTTCAGCGTGACTGCCGGGGGAGGGATGAGGGGAGAGACTTCGAAGGGCGACCAGATCCGGATGCCGACGGGCGCACGCAAGG
This sequence comes from Deroplatys truncata, assembly GCA_030765065.1. Classification (NCBI taxonomy): domain Eukaryota; kingdom Metazoa; phylum Arthropoda; class Insecta; order Mantodea; family Mantidae; genus Deroplatys; species Deroplatys truncata. Next base: position 217,985,664 of record CM060978.1, read on the forward strand.
AAGGGGTCCCTAACGTGATATAACGCATTCGACTCCGTACAGTCCCTGACCATAAGCCACCAACCTCCAGGGTTCCAGAAAAAACCATGGGTCAGAGTGGGCGGTCGCCGGTGTTCGATACCGGGACCTCTCGAATGCGGGCCACAGATAAAACAGACTGAGCTATCCTGCTCGGTATGAAAAGAGGTAGGAATGGAGTACAAAAAGGAGGGGGAATTGTATTCTCACCATTCAAAAGAAAGAAAGATAACTAAGATGTAAATAGATTTTTACAAACTAATATTTTAAATTTCTGAGATATATTATTATATCAGCTTGCTCCTGTGCTCTTTTTCAAGTTATGCAAGATATGCCTTGGATGCGTGTTCATCGTGCACTTTACAGCCCATTTTCGCAGCAGATAGCCTTTTTACTGAGACGTGCATGAGTTTTATAGTTCAATTTAGGACGCTTATCGCACAGTGTACTTTAATGTACACCTCCAAAAGCTCAAAATGAGCGCAGAATTTCTCTTATCACACATGAACTCGATGTCAAGGTATATCGAAAGGAAAATGCTAGATCTATACAATTACGGAAGCGGATGACTACCTAAAATATGTACAAGCGCCGCACACAGAATGTTTTATAGGGTATACGGCTGTACTGATCGCACATTAAATTAATAGGTAATTCGTCTAATTTGCGTAACTCTTTTCATCAGGTTCGAATTATTTCCGCTATGCTCTACCATGGGAGCACTGTAATCCACTTATTGCCGCATAACGCCACCAGAGCTGGTCAAGCTGCTCGGGTTTTTGGACAGAGGAGCGTGACTTTTGGCTGCTTCTGGTGTGCATGTCTGGCGGGCGGTAGGTATTCTCATGGCCTAGTGTGGTGAATTATTCATGTCTTTCTGGTTTTCTGGACAGATCGCTATCTTACCTGCCACGAAAGTTGCATTTACCGGGAGGAGAATGTCATTTCAGGTTCGTTTATTTCAAAAACAGTTTAGGCAGCCAAACTGTTTTAGATCGTGTTATCGAGGGGAAACTTTTCATGTGTGAAACCTCGTATAGGTTTGCTAGATTGTGTAGTGCAATGTTCGTTAGTATGCTTTTTTACATATTTTATAATTTATTTCAACTGTAATTGTGCATTTTGTGTTCAGAGTTTATTATTGTGTATGTATTTTGAGTTTATAGTTCATAATCTAGTGCAGATGTAATTGTTAATTAATTTAGCGAACTATGCACTTACAACGGTAAGGCCAGTTGGTCCCGGCTTCATTCTTTACTCTTACGCGTATTCTATTGTCAGAGACTTACGTCTTCAGCGTGGGCCATTAATGTAGAATGGGACAAACATGTTAATGTAGTTGTGACTTTATTCTTCCTTGTTGTGCATATTATCATTGTAATGTAAAGACAGACTGATTTTTCACACAAGAAAAACATTTTACAAAAACAGTAGGCAATTTGTAATGTGTCAAGATGCCATTTTTATATGTGTTCATCGTTAAAAATCTTCAACATTAAATAGCTTCTCACTGACATTTAATTTGTAGTATTCTGGGGGACAATCCTTTCCCTGAACTGGCCCTGCCGATTCCCCAGTACTATGGTCTTTGCGTATTTTGATCTTGGCACTTCCATTTTGAGAAGTTCAAAAGGTGAACGAATGCGTTGAATGATGGAAAGGGACCTCGCGTACACAGATCTAAAGATATTTATTGCGGCTACCCCTCCCGAGGAGGAGGGGATGGAATTAAGGAACCACAGGAGGCTTCAGGCTGCAGACAGACAGACCACACAGATGCGCGGAAGTCCGTAATATTTTCTGGCTCTGAAGACCCTTACCTACCGACTATTGAAGGTGCCCGGAGCAACGAAAGACTCGTACAGCCAGGCAGTCCTCTAGCGACCATGGGGATACTCGCAGCATCCACGCCAATAGGATAGATAGGAGAGAGCGAGTACACTTTTTTGCGTTTCTATAAGAAGAGATAGGGGAAACGGGGAGAGATGCTATACTAGGAGACAGTTGAAAGGGGGGAATGCGTTTATATGGAAGAGATAGAGGAAACGAGGATAGGTGCTAGGGAGGCTAGAGTTGATGCATGTACAATGTCCACGTCTTCCCTAGGATAGCAGCATTCAGCATTCAGCAGGCAAACAGATACCATGGAGTTGAGCGCAGCATAGTCGGTATGATTTCACAGGTAATTCAGGTAGTACCGCTGGTATTTAGGGTAATTCAGATGGTATTACAGTTGCTTAGATTCCATGTTTGGGTGCTGTATAGTTCTTATGATTTCACAGGTAACTCAGCTGGCATCATAAGTATTTAGGGTGATCCACGTAGTATCACAGGTGTTCGGGTAATTTCGATCAGTGATTCCCTATCTCTTTCTATATAAACGTAAAAAAGTGCGTACTCTAGCTTTCCCCTATCTATTATACTCACGTCATCTATTCGACACTTCTCCGTCCACAAAACCTAGAACCACACCTGAAATGTGACAATGAGACGGAATGAAAGACAATGAGGCGTACGAAATTGTGATAGATGAAAATCCAACCCAGCATTGTTCTATGGACCAGAGAAAACCACGAAACATCCAAGAACAGAAAGGGGGGTCGACGGGTATTGAATCCGCGACCTCCCGAATGCGAGTCTCACATGTTACCCACAGGGCAAACTTGATGGGTCACATAACGTTTTAAACTAAAATTTTTCAATTGTGCCGTGAATTGTGGCTTACGCACTCCATATAGTATAACATTAAAATGCGTAATATAGACTCAAAAGTTCGTGCTATAAGGCTTCTTAATGTATAAACCTAGTTCTAAGGTGGCAAAGAATTCATCTAGTCTAATCATGCTGAATTTCCAAGCTCAAAATATCTTGAGCATTCGCTCAGGTTTAGCGAAAAGTCAGCGAGGTTTCGAATCTTTCTTAGTAGCTTAAGTTTCCTCCTTTTTATGATAAATTGGCCTTGAGAATGGATATTGATGCTTAAGATATGAACATTTTAAGATCGGTCAAAAATATTTAAAATAATATTAGAGGTGGAGCTTTTAAAGAATTGAAATTAAGTAAAAAGTCTGATGTGTTACACTCACATGACTTTCTCTACTCTTGTACAAAATATTTATACAAACGGTTATTCTCCATCTACTTCATGTTAATCGAGATAAACATTTGCAGACTCTATCTTATTGCTAATTTTCTTGTAGATGTAAGCGGAATATATATATTTACAAGGACAATATAGAAATACAATAGCCTTTAAGCATAGACATATCTGTTAATATCTGGTTGCTAGGTGCAGCATCATTCTCTTTGCCACAGATTAATACTCTTTGCATATACTAGACAAAAAAATGAATAACGAATTGCATTGGAGAAAATAAGTATTGAAAAATTTAAGAGAATAACAAGCAATATCTCGAAAATGGTTCACTCAACAAAACAAATGTATATGACATAAATTGTGTATTTTAACGCGATCTACATCTTTTGTGTGGTAAAATTTTGTCTATCTCTTATGGTTTACCAGTTATGCAAAAGTCGTTCACAATGAAGAATACTTTTGGAGACATTCCCAGAAAATTCGAGATATACATTTTATTTGTCATGAAAATATCTTAAACATATGATATTTTAATCAAAATCGTTAGAGCCATTTTTGAGAAAATTAAAATTTTCGAAAAAGTTCCATGTAAAGGGTAATCTGGGGTGGGGGGATTTTCTTGAAAACCTTTGTGTCGCACCTCTGGAAGATACTGAACCTAAATACCAAGTTTGGTGTTTATCCAACTGTTCGTTTCTGAGTTATGCTGTTCACACACACACACACACACACGGACATGTTTCCAAAAATGCTTTTTGTGGATTCAGGGGGTTTTAAAACATGTATTTCCGGTGAAATCTCGGTATCTAATTTTTGGGTGGAATACAATACTTCCCCTACTTACTATAGGTAAAATAGTAGAGAAAGTAAAAATAGTAGAGAAAGTAAAAATTTCCCGGCCCACTTCAGTGTTGAGGTGGTAAGGATTTTACGGATGAATATTTTATGAGGATTTCCCTTACCTGAGAAGGAGAGTATTAAGCTTTATGCTTTATGGACCCCGGGCTCATTTGAGCATCGTTTCACCCATTTTATTAACCGTTCTATATGACCTCCCAGGCTAAAGGACGTTAGACTTACAAAAAATCTGATGTGTTACACTCACATGACTTTCTCTACTCCTGTACTAACTACTTTTACAAACGCTTATTCTCCATATGCTTCATGTTAATCGAGATATCGAGATGTCAATCTTATTAGTAATTTTCTTGTAGATGCAAGGGGAACATGTTAGGTTATAAGCGATAGACAAATATTTTAAGCGCTGGTTGCTATGTGGCGCATTCCATTCTCTTTGCATGTCCAGGACAAAAAAAAATCTGATGTGTTACACTCACATGACTTTCTCTATTCTTGTACAAACTATTTTTACAAACGCTTATTCTCCATATGCTTCATGTTAATCGAGATATCGAGATGTCAATCTTATTGGTAATTTTCATGTAGATGCAAGGGAAATATGGTAGGTTTTAAGCGATGGTCAAATATTTTAACGCTGGTTGCTATGTGGCGCATTCCATTCTCTTTGCATGTCCAGGACATAAAAAAATCTGATGTGCTACACTCACATAACTTTCTCTACTCTTGTACAACTTAATTTTACAAACGCCTATTCTCCATATGCTTCATGTTATGGAGATATCGAGATGTCAATCTTATTGGTAATTTTCTTGTAGATGCAAGGAAAATATGGTAGCTTTTAAGCGATAGTCAAATATTTTAACGCTGGTTGCTCTGTTACGCATTCCATTCTATTTGCATGTCAAGGACATAAAAAAAATGAATAACGCATTTGAGAAAAAGTATAAGTATTGGAAAATTTAAGGAAATAACAAGCAATATCTCGAAAACGGTTCACTCAACAAAAGAAATGTATATGACATAAGTTGTGTATTTTAACGCGATCTACATTTTTTGTGTAGTAAAATTTTGTCTATCTCTTATGGTTTACAAGTTATGCAAAAGTCGTTCACAATGAAGAATACCTTTGGAGACATTCCCAGAAAATTCGAGATATACATTTCATTTCTCATGACATTACCCTAAACATATGATATTTTCATCAAAATCGTTAGAGCCATTTTTGAGAAAATTAAAATTTTCGAAAACTCTTCCATGTAAAGGGTAGTCTGGGGTGGGGGGATTTTCTTGAAAACCTTCGTGTCGCATCTCTGGAAGATACTGAACCTAAATACCAAGTTTGGTGCTTATCCGATTGTTCGTTTTTGAGTTATGCTGTTCACAGACACACAGACACACACACACAGACACACACACACACACACACACAGACACACACACGGACATGTTTCCAAAAATGCTTTTTTTGGATTCAGGAGGTCTCAAAACGTGTATTTCCGGTGAAATCTCGGTATCGAATTTTTGGGTGGAATGCAATACTTCCCCTACTTACTATACGTAGTAGAGAAAGTAAAAATCTGATGTGTTACACTCACATGACTTTCTCTACTCTTGTACAATCTAATTTTACAAACGCCTATTCTCCATATGCTTCATGTTAATCGAGATAGATGTCAATCTTATTGGTAATTTTCTTGTAGATGCAAGGGGAATATGGTAGCTTTTAAGCGATAGTCAAATATTTTAACGCTGGTTGCTATGTGGCGAATTCCATTCTCTTTGCATGTTCAGGACATAAAAAAAAATCTGATGTGTTACACTCACATGACTTTCTCTACTCTTGTACAATCTATTTTTACAAACGCCTATTCTCCACATGCTTCATGTTAATCCAGATATCGAGATATCAATCTGATTGGTAATTTTCTTGTAGATGCAAGGGGATTATGGTAGCTTTTAAGCGATAGTCAAATATGTTAACGCTGGTTGCTATGTGGCGCCTTCCATTCTCTTTGCATGTCCAGGACATAAAAAAAATGAATAACGCATTTGAGAAAAGTATAAGTATTGGAAAATTTAAGGAAATAAAAAGCAATATCTCGAAAACGGTTCACTCAACAAAAGAAATGTATATGACATAAGTTGTGTATTTTAACGCGATCTACATTTTTTGTGTAGTAAAATTTTGTCTATCTCTTATGGTTTACCAGTTATGCAAAAGTCGTTCACAATGAAGAATACTTTTGGAGAGATTCCCAGAAAATTCGAGATATACATTTCATTTCTCATGACATTATCTTAAACATATGATATTTTAATCAAAATCGTTAGAGCTATTTTTGAGAAAATTAAAGTTTTCGAAAAATGTTCCATGTAAAGGGTAGTCTGGGGTGGGGGGATTTTCTTGAAAACCTTCGTGTCGCATCTCTGGAAGATACTGAACCTAAATACCAAGTTTGGTGTTTATCCGATTATTCGTTTTTGAGTTATGCTGTTCACAGACACACAGACACACACACAGACACACACACAGACACACACACACACACACACACACAGACACACACACGGACATGTTTCCAAAAATGCTTTTTTTGGATTCAGGAGGTCTCAAAACGTGTATTTCCGGTGAAATCTCGGTATCGAATTTTTGGGTGGAATGCAATACTTCCCCTACTTACTATACGTAGTAGAGAAAGTAAAAATGAACAACGAATTTGAGAAAAAGTATAAAGTATTGGAAAATTTAAGGGAATAACAAGCAATATCTCGAAAACGGTTCACTCAACAACAAAAATGTGTATGACATAAATTGTGCATTTTAACGCGATCTACATCTTTTGTGTAGTAAAATTTTGTCTATCTCTTATGGTTTACCAATTTACCAAAAGTCGTTCACAATGAAGAATACTTTTGGAGACATTCCCAGAAAATTCAAGATATACATTTTATTTGTCATGAAAATAGCTTAAACATATGATATTTTAATCAAAATCGTTAGAGCCATTTTTGAGAAAATTAAAATTTTCAAAAAATGTTCCATGTAAAGGGTAATCTGGGGTGGGGGGATTTTGTTGAAAACCTTCGTGTCGCATCTCTGGAAGATACTGAACCTAAATACCAAGTTTGGTGTTTATCCGACTGTTCGTTTCTGAGTTATGCTGTTCACAGACACACAGACACACACACACACAGACACACACACAGACACACACACGGACATGTTTCCAAAAATGCTTTTTTTGGATTCAGGGAGTCTCAAAACATGTATTTCCGGTGAAATCTCGGTATCGAATTTTTGGGTGGAATACAATACTTCCCCTACTTACTATACGTAGTAGAGAAAGTAAAAATGAATAACGAATTTGAGAAAAAGTATAAGTATTGGAAAATTTAAGGAAATAACAAGCAATATCTCGAAAACGGTTCACTCAACAAAAGAAATGTATATGACATAAATTGTGTATTTTAACGCGATCTACATTTTTCGTGTAGTAAACTTTTGTCTATCTCTTATGGTTTACCAGTTATGAAAAAGTCGTTCATAACGAAGAATACTTTTGGAGACATTCCCAGAAAATTCGAGATATACATTTTATTTGTCATGACAATATCTTAAACATATGATATTTTAATCAAAATCGTTAGAGCCGTTATTGAGAAAATTAAAATTTTCAAAAAATGTTCCATGTAAAGGGTAGTCTGGGGTGGGGGGATTTTCTTGAAAACCTTCGTGTCGCATCTCTGAGAGATACTGAACCTAAATACCAAGTTTGGTGTTTATCCGACTCTTCATTTTTGAGTTATGGTGTTCACAGACACACAGACACACAGACAGACACAGAGACAGACACACAGACACACAGACAGACACATACACGGACATGTTTCCAAAAATGCTTTTTTTTTGGATTCAGTGAGTTTCAAAACATGTATTTCCGGTGAAATCTCGGTATCGAAAATTTGGGTGGAATACAATACTTCCCCTACTTACTGTACGTAGTAGAGAAAGTAAAATATGAATAACGAATTTGAGATAAAGTATAAGTATTGGAAAATTTAAGAAAATAACAAGCAATATCTCGCAAACGGTTCACTCAACAAAAGAAATGTATATGGCATAAATTGTGTACTTTAACGCGATCTACATTTTTCGTGTAGTAAAATTTTGTCTATCTCTTATGGTTTACCAGTTATGAAAAAGTCGTTCATAACGAAGAATACTTTTGGAGACATTCCCAGAAAATTCGAGATATACATTTTATTTGTCATGACAATATCTTAAACCTATGATATTTTAATCAAAATCGTTAGAGCCGTTTTTGAGAAAATTAAAATTTTCAAAAAATGTTTCATGTATAGGGTCGTCTGGGGTGGGGGGATTTTCTTGAAAACCTTCGTGTCGCATCTCTGAAAGATACTGAACCTAAATACCAAGTTTGGTATTTATCCGACTCTTCGTTTTTGAGTTATGCTGTTCACAGACACACAGACACACAGACAGACGTACAGACAGACAGACAGACACACAGACAGACACACACACGGACATGTTTCCAAAAATGCTTTTTTTGGATTCAGTGAGTCTCAAAACATGTATTTCCGGTGAAATCTCGGTATCGAAATTTTGGGTGGAATACAATACCTCCCCTACTTACTATACGTAGTAGAGAAAGTAAAAAGAATATCCTATAGCCTATACAGCACACTACATGAATAAATGGATCATAATTGGTATTTGAGTTTTCTGTTTCAGCTCAAGCAACTGCGGTATTAAACTGGTTACATAAGGAACATTTTTCACGACGCGAAGTATTATCCATCGATGTTAAAGGCCACGTCAGTTTCGGAGTGCTAATAAATTCGATCATATGAAACTTTTCAAATATTTCTGTATGATCATGCCTATGTGTTGCTTTTTGAACATCTTAAGCTTCTTTTCATTTGTGTAAGAATGCTGTATTAGTGCCTGTTACTCACAGAACTAATAAATAGTTAACAAGGGTCATACTTACAGGAAAATATGCACTTTTACAAAATGGGAGATGTTTTCATATACGACTATAACCTTCAGGTTGCAGGTACGAAAACGTAGCAGCAACCAACTCACCTCTTATAGAAGAGAACAGTACTACAATAATCGGGAGTTATTATCTTTTTTTTTCTTCTTTTTTTTTAGGAACTATAAATCATACAAAAGGAGGAAATAAAGTCAACAAAGGGGATGATGCAAGTCAAAGAAATTCCCAAGCAGTGACGTATATATGACCTGACTTATAAATAGTGGTTGCTGTTTTTTTTTTTTTTTTTACAGCGTAAAATCCAACTGCAAAGTTAATACGTTCCATATCCGGGGTTGTCGCCGAAGCTTGTATCGCTCTGACCGAAGCCATTTTTGGAAAGTGAGGAGAGATGGGGATTCTTCGTGCAAACAGTAATGATATAGTGCCAATGTTAACCACACCTGTGTAATTTCGGTAGCTCCCTTCTGAAAGTCCCAAGCTAATAGGACAGACGTAGTCTGATGTTCCAAACAGTTACCGATTAAATGACCTATATCTTTCTTGGTCCAATTCCAGATGTCCCGGATACTAACACAGGTGGTTATTCGATGAATTTGAGTGTCCACACCACCACAACGCTTACACCAAGGTGCCGAGGATAAATTATGTTTAAAGCGCTTGGACTCTGTGGGTATCAATTCATTGATGAAGAAATAAAAAGAAACCTTCCACTCCAAGGGTATATAGTTTATCAGCAAAATTTTCCATATCCGCTGCCATGGTGAATTAGGGTATTTCCGTTCTATCGCAGGCACTGTCATGGAATCTTTCAGCAACGTGGTATATAACGTTTTGGTGGTGGGAATACTGAGCGACGTATCTATCACAGGCAGTATTCTTCTATAGTCTGTCAGAACCTGTTTTAAGTGTCCGGCAGCCGTCCCAACCATGTTCATACAAAATGCACAACCTGATTGGCACCGTGTCTGTGGAGAGTACTCAATATAGAATGGAGCAATAAAGTCCGACATTACTCTAAAACCTAGCGAGATGGCTCCGCGATAACGTGTGAGACTCGCATTCCCGGTGGCCACCCACTGTGGCTTTTTCGTAGTTTTTCCTGGCTGACAAAGGCGAATGCTGAAGTGAAGTATTCTACCACGGATTTCCTCTCATTCCACTTTCATGCTTCAGGTTGACTCTGCTCTGTGGTTCGGTCGGTGACGGGCAGATATTTGTGCTTTGGAACTTCTCCTCGGCCCTGTTAGAGGGAATCTGTCGAGCCTCCACTCCTGGGTCGTGTTTCTCCTGTCCCACTAGAGGTACATCTTCGAGCCACCCTCCCGTGGCCGTGTGGTAAAGCTTGGAACAGTTAAGGAACTTTGCGCACCTCCGTCGACTTGCGTTGACCTCGTTCTGCATCCCATATGTCTCCTGCGGTTCCCTCGCCTGATCCGTTCCTCTCACGGGTGTACACACAGCAGATCCGTTGGGGATCGAGGTGCCAGGTGTTCCCTCCGTTAAATAATCCTATCCTATTGCTCTCAGCTGGGAAATACTAACGATGCAACTTTGTGTTCGCCTTTTGTATATTTGTATTTAAAATCTGCCAAGCACATGTCGAATGTGACGGAGATACTGATCTATACTTGGCAATTCCAAACAATTTCGAAAGTGAACTCAGACTAGAATGTTGAACAAAAAACCAGGAAACCAGTAAATCAAAGAAAATAAATATACCATCAGCCGAAAAATATGGGTTAAATATCATAGGTTAATAATCTACTGTAATAATCATAGTAAGGAAAAACAAAACCAGATTAGGTATATCCCAAAATACACTTTTTTACTTTCACTACTACGTATAGTAAGTAGGGGAAGTATTGTATTCCACCCAAAAATTCAATATCAAGATTTCACAGAAAATATATGTTTTGAGGCCCCCTGAATCCAAAAAATAAGCATTTTTGGAAACATGTCCGTGTGTGTGTCTGTGAACAGCATAACTCAGAAACGAACAGTCGGATAAACACCAAACTTGGTATTTAGGTTCAGTATCTTCCAGAGATGCGACACGAAGGTTTTCAAGAAAATCCCCTCACCCCAGATTACCCTTTACTTTTCTCAAAAATGGCTCTAACGATTTTGATTAAAATATCACATTTATAAGATATTTTCATGACAAATAAAATGTATATATAGAATTTTTTGGGAATGTCTCCAAAAGTAATCTTCATTGTGAACAACTTTTGCATAACTGGTAAACCATAAGAGATAGACAAAATTTTACTACACAAAAATACAGTTCGCGTTAAAATACTCAATTTATGTCATATACATTTTTGTTGTTGAGTGAACCATTTTCGAGATATGGCTTATTATTCCCTTAAATTTTCCAATACTTACACTTTTTCTCAAATGGGAATTCGTTATTCATTTTTTTTGTCCTGGTAATGCAAAGAGAATGGAATAATCCACATAGCAACCAGCTCTTAAAACATTTGACTATAGCTTAAAGCCTACCAATTCCCCTTGCATCTACAAGAAAATTAGCAATAAGATTAATATCTGGATATCTCGATTAACATGAAGCATATGGAAAATAAGCGTTTATAAAAACAGTTTGTACAAGAGTAGAGAAAGTCATATGAGTGTAACACACCAGGTTTTTTTTAAAGGAACTGAAAGTAGTGTGAGAGTTTGAGAAGTAAATTATGAATAAAGAGAACATTTTATTTAAAGAAAGGAAATAAAAAGAAAAAGGGAGATAATGTAATATTAATACTGTACTCGTATCTCTATAGGTGAAAAGAAAGAAATAAAAAAAAACCATTCGAGTGTTGTTTTAGAACTACCACATTATGTGTACTTTTAATTTCATTTTCTTTTGATACATGACTTGCTTGCTTATCTTTGGGCATTACGTAACCCGTATGCAATCTAATTCATTAATATTGCAGCGAATGCCGTAATTCTAATACATTTATGCAATAACATGGCCGGAAAATCTTGCTGAAACACGCGAAGGGGTCGTTAGAGGAACGGTCTACACCTCTTTTACAGGTTTTTTTTCTTTAAGGCCTCAACAACAGAACGAACAATCATCTAAATATTTAGATCATAAATCAGGCATGGCGTGTTTTGTATTGCTGATGAACTCCGAAGGCAGAGTAACTCATCCTGACTTAAACGCCCTTTCTTGGATCTACGTTATGTACAGATGTAGGATTTTTGGACAAGTGCCTATGTTATTTATTTAGAAGAAACAAATATTTAGGTTTCGTGGAGATTGAAAGCAATTCGTAAGGTTTTATAATGCCCTAAAATATCTTAAAATGAGTGTTAGAACCTAATTTGTTAATATTCGCCTTAAAATGCTTAAATCAGTGTAAACTTTCGTTATTTCACTATTTATTCACATATTTATTTATTATTTATTTTCCACCAGACACAAAAGATACGTAAAATAAATTCATACATGTAAGAATATTTCAAAGATAAGTTTTTCATGGATTAACGTTAGGTAGAATTGCAATATTGGATCGCACTTGCATTACTGTCAGAATTTCAACAATGCTGTAGGTATAATGGATTATTTTGGATGTCTGTTAAGTGTTCCTCTTTCCCTCTCCTTACTTGTATTGAGAAATTTTAAATGGTGGGACATAATCATGTGCAGTTTAATGCGATGATATGCCGAAAGATAAAACTGCAAAATTTGGTGATCTGGTAGTGGCTAACAATATCCACTGAAAAATAATATTCTGCGAAATTTGTAGCAAACGTGTGTGCTGGTAACAACGCTTGAAGTACAGAAATTTTATTATTCCGACCGTCAAACCATTTTCAGGTCATTTAGATTTTGTTTTTTCGAAACAAGTAATCGAAATTTCTGAGAGAAACATGGCAATACATGTAGGATTTTAATTCAGTTAACTTTACACTTTTAGATATCGCAAGAAAAGAAGTACCACCCAAGGCAGATGTCCAAGGAACAGGACTTAAGGTTAAAGCTCAGCAGAAAAATTAAATGAAACAAACACTATGTACTGACATAGCCAATTTCATACATCAACAGTAACTACTGTATTGATGAACCAGAGCGGTTTTGCTGCCAACATTCCATGGAATGAATTGAAAATCGGGTTTTAACAAAGTTTTTACAAAAATACCGCAAACAAAATGTCCCCTCCGAATGGACTCTAAGAAAAAATTATTTAGACAAAATGTACAATGAAACTTTAACATCCATTCGGAGGGATATACACTACGTAATTAAAAGTATCCGGACACCTCGCTGAAAATGACGTACAAGTTCGTGGCGCCCTCCATCGGTAATGCCGGAAGTCAATATGGTGTTGGCCCACCCTTAGCCTTGATGACAGCGTTTACTCTCGCAGGCATACTTTCAATCAGGTGCTGGAAGGTTTCTTGGGGAATGGCAGCCCATTCTTCACGGAGTGCGGGACTGAGGAGAAGTATCGATGTAGTCGGTGAGACCTGACACGAAGTCGGCGTTTCCAAGACATCCCAAAGGTGTTCTATAAGATTCAAGTCAGGACTCTATGCAGGTCAGTCCATTACAGGGATGTTATTGTTGTGTAACCACTCACCACAGCCCGTGCAGTATGAACAGGTGCTCGATCGTTTTGAAAGATGCAATCGCCATCCCCGAATTGCTCTTCAACAGTGAGAAGCAAGAAGAAGCTTCAAATATCAATGTAGATCTGCGCTGTGATCGTGCCATGCAAAATAACAAGAGGTGGAAGCCCCCTCCAGGAAAAACACGACCACGACTTAACGCCACCACCTCCGAATTTCACTGTTGGCACTACACACGCTGGCAGATGACGTTCACCGGGCATTCGCCATACCCACACCCTGCCATCGCATCGCCACATTATGTACCGTGATTCGTCACTCCACACAACGTTTTTCCACTGTTTAATCGTGTAATGTTGACGCTCCTTACACTAAGCGAGGCGTCGTTTGGCATTTTCCTGCGTGATGTGTGGCTCTCACCTCACGCCTGTCATAGTACTTGGAGTGGATCTGATGTAGTTTGGAATTCCTGTGTGATGGTCTGGATGGATATCTGCCTATTACTCTTTACAACTCTCTTCAAATGTCGGCGGTCTCTGTCAGTCAACAGACGAGGTTGGCCTTTACGCTTTTGTGCTGTACATGTCCCTTCACGGTTCCACTTCACTATCACATCAGAAACAGTGGACCTAGGGATGTTTAGGAGTGTGGAAATCTCGCGTACAGACTTCTGACACAAGTGACACCCAATCACCTGACCACGTTCGAAGTCCGTGAGTTCCACGGAGCGTCCCATTCTGCCGTTTCACGATGTCTAATGACTACTGAGGTGGCGGATAATGAGTACAAGGCAGTAGGTGGCAGCACAATGCACCTAAGATGAAAAACGTATGTTTGTGGGGGTGTCCGGATACTTTTGATCACATAGTGTATAAAGGTGATTCTTACATATGTCTCTGTAGATGAAACCTCAGCCTCTATGAATATGTATGTAGAGCACATTTAATGGTAGGAAAGCTTGACTCTGATGGATATTCAATTCCACACTTCGTACGTGTTACGGAACTTTCGAAAGTGAATAGTCATTTGCTTATTTTGTAAACAAAGGCCTACAGTGGTTATACTCTGGCAATGCAGATGATTCTAAAGTTCTGTTGTTTTGTATTCTTGCTGCCTCACACAGGTTGCTACAGCTCCATTTTTTACAACTTTTTATCCTCACCTCCTTTATGTAACCAGTCTAGCAAATGCCTTATCAGGCTTTCTGGAACAATCACGAACAAATTCCCTCTTCTGAATTCGTTAATTTCCAATATAATTATTTTTGTAAAGCCCCATCCATGATTACAATATTATTCAGAGAGAAATTTCCGAAAATTCCACTACCCCCTCAGTTTGTTGTTGGCAATGCGGAACATGAATTGAGTCATTGTTGTATTATACTAAATATTTTGAAGAAATGGTCACAATTTTTTAATAATTATCTGAATTCGATAGAGCACCGTGTATGAAAGCAATGAAAGAGTGTTCTAAATGATCCGTCAGTGAAAAACTACATTGCTACAAAACATCAAAATTTTCATTTATATCTACAAGCAGTGAACAATTACAACGTAAGAAAATAGCAATAGTAAAGGATGCCCAGGTGATGTTATATACTGCTTTGGGTGAAAATGGGGAAAGAGTTAAAAATATTTGGAGCAATGTATTAAATAAGAATGTAGGACTTTCACTGCTGGAAAAAGTATCAGGAGTGATGTGGGAGAATGTAAACGTTCCAGTAGGTAATGATATTTATACTGTACCTAATTTAAAATTGACTCCTCTCACATCAGTTTCGGTAGAAAGAACTTTTTCTGCTTTAAAAATGATTTTCGCAGACAAAAGGCAAAGCTATGTGGAGAATTTAGAAAAAAGTTAGTGATGTATTGTGCAGATAGCTATGGAAGAGAATGAGCATAGAACTGAATGTTAATAACTTAAAATATGTATCCTGATATCAATGATTAAGTGTTTTGAATATATCAAATTTGTGCAGCTGTCTTTAGATATATAAAACAGTTCGCTACCTCCATTTCTTAAAAATTCCTTTTTGTACCAAGCTTTGTGCATTGTAGCGTATAACTTGAAATTTCAGGGAATGAATAGGTTTGATTTCGTAATTATATGTGCCTAAAATGTCTATTTTTAATAAAACACAGCCTATTTAATTAAACTTTGAGCTTATTTTAGGCAACTCCGGTGTCTGGTTATGTAACTGATTTTTCTTTGTTATTATCAAGTAAAGAGAAGTTCAGTGCTGCGGAGGTTCATTGGTTATATAACTGTTAATGCAGCTATTACATAATGGGCTACACCTCAGTCATTACAGAATACAATCTTCAAACACGCAAACACTTCACTTATCTATTAAGAGCACTTGGGCGGTTACGCTGCAGTTCATACTTTTAGCTCGTGTCAGTAACAACTTATCTGGAAAATAATAGACATTCTCAAGAGGAATTATTTAAAACAAATTTCTTTGTTTGAATGGGAATGCCTAACTATTAACTTAATTTAGTAGAGTACTCAATTTAAGTTGAAGGCAAATCTAAAATTTTTAACACACTAATCTACATTGGAATGGGGACCACGCTCTGCTACCAACAACGCTGTTCCATACATTTTAGTTTATGACGACTGCTTCTCGCTAGTATCACTTACAAGCATAAAGACCAAGTGAGAGGTTTTTAAGCCGTGTGTATTTATGGAACGTAAAAGTGTCATTAGCAATTTATAAGTATAAATGATATACGCATGTGTGCAGCCTATTTCCAATACCTGTACATTTTTAGGGTAGCTTTATTCAGTAACCGCCTACCTGCTTTGTTCTTTTAGCTCTTCTATTTCTAGTCGTACGAAATTGTGCTACTTTTCTTTTTGTCCAGATCATTTAGCTTTTATTCTTTCGTTCTTTCGAAACTTCGGTGTATGCGGTTGGTTTTATGCTTTGCTGGCCTCTCACAGATGCCTACTGTTGTATTCATATTAAATCTTCGAGAACTTTACCTTGTGCATGTCTGTCGCTATTTTTAAGCTATAAAAAGAACTGCGTTATAAATAGTTTTTGAAATTCAAGGCAATGGTTTCATGTGACTGTTATGTGTTAATGATTACAACTATTGCTGTGTATACTGTTGAATATCTCCCCTAAAATGTTTCAGAGATATTTAAAGTCAAGAAAACAAATATAAAGTGTAACTTAACGTACATGAGGGTCACTCTAAAGTCGGGATTACGACTAACTTAAGTAACCTGATATAGTCTGTGGCCCGCATTCGGGAGGTCCGGGATCGATTCCCGGCGACCGCCTACTCTGACTTATGGGTTTTTCGGGGTTTTCCCGGGTCGTCAGGCGAATGCTGGAGTGTTTCTTTCATACCCCGAATTTCTTGTCCCTCCATTTCATTTCATTCTTCATTTCATTTACCTTTCATCCCGATGGTCTCTTTCACGGTTGGAAGTGTCGGCGATGGCGTTTCGGTGCAGCATGACAGGGGAAAAGGATGCTCTTCGTGACTCTCTCCGTCACTAGGCTTTTGGCTGGCTGCCGGTGTATACGAAACCCCTTGAGGGGCACTAGACCCTTCCTGAGTGAGGTGGTGTCTCCGGTCTGCCTGTCCGTCTGTCGCGTTGTCTCTATCTGGAAACTTAGGGACCCTGTACTTGCTGTGCCGTCAGTTTCTGGTTCCGGCCGCCCGGTGTCTTCTCTCGCCGAATTTCTTGTCCCTCCATTTCATTTCATTCTTCATTTCATTTACCTTTCATCCCGATGGTCTCTTTCACGGTTGGAAGTGTCGGCGATTGCGTTTCGGTGCAGCATGACAGGGGAAAAGGATGCTCTTCGTGACTCTCTCCGTCACTAGGCTTTTGGCTGGCTGCCGGTGTATACGAAACCCCTTGAGGGGCACTAGACCCTTCCTGAGTGAGGTGGTGTCTCCGGTCTGCCTGTCCGTCTGTCGCGTTGTCTCTATCTGGAAACTTAGGGACCCTGTACTTGCTGTGCCGTCAGTTTCTGGTTCCGGCCGCCCGGTGTCTTCTCTCGCCTCATCCTTCCTCCCGGGGATGCCTTATCACAGAGCGTAGGCATAATATCCACTCGGGGTCTGTGCCGAGCCCCCTCGTAGTCAATCCAATCCAACATGATATATCTAACGCTACGTAACGTGCAAATCTAACACATTGTATTAAATACAGCTATTTGGGGTTGACATAAGCTGCGATAATTTAACCTAACTTAAGAGTTCTTAAGTCAAGCTTTTCCTTCCCATTAGATTAAGTTGGAGGCACAAAACTAATTTGAACCAATCGGTGTGAAGCAGTAGTATGGAATAATAAACAGCAAGTACCAATAATAATCTTCCCGTTACGTTCTGTGTGTCCTAATTAGATTTTTAATTTAGACCCATTTCTTAACTTCACCTTACGTGAAGTGTTAAGTCACATTAAGTTCATCGTAATCATCGCACACACATATGAACAAGAAAGCAAACAAACATTTAAAAATGTTATTCAGGCTTCAGTGTAACCCATTATGTATGTTAATATGAATTCTTCATCCAAAATTGAAAATTACCAGAAACCGTTGCATATTACAGTTCTATTATATGCATAGGTTTTACTGCATTGATTTGATTTGTATTATCCAGTAGACAATTCATTACCTTTATTTTATCTTTTTTATTGGAACTTCTAAAACGAGCTCTATGCTAAAGCAGTAAGCTTTGTACTTACAGTTCAAAGTGGCGCACCGTTAATTGGTTTTGTTTTCCAAACGAGCTTTAAAACCTTCTCTCTTTGCATTTCTAAAATTGGATGGATATTTAATTTAAAAAGCTTTCCAAGGCAGACTAATTTAATGAGTAACGAAAATGCCACTTATCCTATTTCCTGACTGCTGCCGCCGAATGACAAAGGAGGGACCTTAATAGCATCAACACTTCTGCATTATCTGACGACTTCTTTTTGAAGAGCTTTTTCAAGAGAATGCAAATTCCTTCCACGATTATGAGAAAAATTGCTGTCAAAGAGCAAAAGGTATTACGTGTGCAAAAAGTGGATCAGTATCAACGGTGAGAGATATTGTTTTAACAGACAGAGCTATTAAGTTTTCAGATTGGTTTTGTGGTCGTGAGAAGTGCTCTAGCTTCTAAAATCAGAGGTCTCAGCTTCGATTCCCTTTTAGGCTCGGTAGGACTTTTGTTATATTAGAATCATTCTCTAAATACTTAAGTGAACTTGTTTGAACTATCTTAATAGTCATCAACCAGATTAAAAGCAGCTCACACCTCAAATAAACATACGAAAAAGCGTAATCTAATTTGTGTTGCATACAAATGTTCAATGAAGTATCTATTCAATAAATTGTATTCTACGACACGTAAAATTATTTTACTTAGTTTTCAGCACTCGAAATTAAGTGAGGCTCTCTTCAAAATTTACGACTCCCAAATGTTAGACAGTTGGCCATCCCTGATATATTAGATGAGAATTGTGCATAGTTCATTACAAAAAAAATCTGATGTGTTACACTCACATGAATTTCTCTACTCTTGTACAAACTATTTTTACAAACGCTTATTCTCAATTTGCTTCATGATAATCGAGGAATCGAGATATTAATCTTATTACTAATTTTCTTATAGGTGCAAGGGGAATATGGTAGTATTTAAGCGATAGTCAAATCTTTTAAGAGCTGGTTGCTATGTGGCGCATTCCATTCTCTTTGTTTGTCCAGGACATAAAAAATGAATAACTAATTCCGATTTGAGAAAAAGTATTGAACAATTTAAGGGAATAACAAGCAATATCTCGAAAATGGTTCACTCAACAACAAGTATATAATGACGTAAATTGTGTATTTTAACGCGATCTACATTTTTTGTATAGTAAAATTTTGTCTATCTCTTATGGTTTACCAGTTATGCAAAAGTCGTTCACAATGAAGAATGTTTTTGGAGACATTCCCAGAAAATGCGAGATATACATTTTATTTGTCATGAAAGTATCTTAAATATATGATATTTTAATCAAAATGGTTAAAGCCCTTTTTCATAAAATTAAAAATGTTCCATAAAGGGCAATCTGGGGTGGGGGGATTTTCTTGAAAACCTTCGTGTCGCATCTCTGGAAGATACGGAACCTAAATACCAAGTTTGGTGTTTATCCGACTGTTCGTTTCTGAGTTATATTGTTTACAGACACACACACGGGCATGTTTCCAAAATACCTTTTTTGGATTCAGGAGGCCTCAAAACATATGTTTCCGGTGAAATCATGGTATTGAATTTTTGGGTGGAATGCAATACTTCCCGTACTTACTATACGAAGTAGGGAAAGTAAAAATAGTGTACGTATGTGCTGGTGAGCTAATGTAGACAAGAATTACTCTCTGCATACTGCTGTGATAAACTTAGATACTCTATGGTGGGACATTTCCAGAAGACAACACATGGTATACATCCAGGTTTAGGAGATTTGCTTGAGAATAGCAATAAACTAAACAAATGACGAACACTGTTGTTCTTCTCAAAAATTGTCATTAAGAAACAATTATTTAACGATTTTATATTTGCACCTTTGGAAAATCAAGTAGCTATATCATTGTCAGCAAGGATTGTAATGTTCGTTTACAATTTCGTCTAGAAAACACCTTGTCAGTAGTATATGGCAATGTCCTTTAAGTGTGTGCAAGGACATTTGAAGTAATGTTCCAATTTGTACGAAATAGGCACACATATGCACATCATTGTATTATGGTTATTACGCTGCGGAATTTCATGCTCCAGTTTCTCTAAATCATTTAGATATACTAATGTTGTCACCTTTGCTGTACTTCCAAGAATTTACTTCAACTTACATGACCGTAACTACCACAGAAATTACTTTCTCTACCCTCTATCGTTTATTAATACAGATACAAACTACTTTTAATAAAGCTTATTTTTCTATCCACTTCATTTTAATCCAAATAAACATTTGCAGAAATAACTACATTACACATTTCGTTATAAATAGAAAGGGAACAGCGATAGTTAAATGTTTGAGAACTGGAAACTATACGCTGGCCTTAAAATTCCATACTGTTTCCATGCAATCGCAAGAAACAACTGAATGTTGCAAGGACTTTAGAGAATGACCAAGCAATGATCCATTCGAACCATTAATAGCAGATATCTTGGAAATGTCTGATGCCACAAAAAGTTATTTGAAATAAATTGTGTGTTTTAAAGGGATTCTTGGTAGTACGTCTTCTTCCATCGCTTAACCTTTACTAGTTGTACAAGATTATACAAAATTCCTTCTGAATGAAGAGAATTTCAATGGTTGTTCCCAGAAAATTCAAGATATACCTTTTATTTGTAATATAAATATAAATATATGGTATTTTAATCAAAGCCGTTAGAGCCATTGTTTTAGAAAATCAAGATTTTCGAAAAATGTTCCATGTAAAGGGCAGTTTGGGGTTGGGAAATTTCCTTGAAAATCTTCGTGTCGCATGTTCAGAAGGTACTGAATGTAAATACGAGTTTGGTGCTGATCCGACTATAAGTTTTTGAGTTATGCTGTTCACAGACACACACATACGGACCTTTTTCTAAAAATGCTTTTTTTATTCATTCAGGGGCCTCAAAACATATATTTGCGGTGAAATTTCGGAATAGAATTTTTGGGCAGAATGCAATACCTTCTCTACCTACTATGTACGTGGTAGAGAAAATAAAAATGTGATGTGTTACACTCACATGACATTCTCTACTCTTGTACAAACTATTTTTACAAACTCTTATTCTCCATGTATTTCATATTAATCGAGATAAACATTTGCAGAAACGATCTTTTGACATGCAAAGAGAATTACATTTTACACATAGCAACCAGTTCTAAAAATATTTGCTATCGCTTAAGGCGTACTTTGTTCTCCTTGTTTTGTAATTGCAAGGGCAATATAGAAATACAGTAGCCTTTAAGCATAGACATATCTCTTAATAGCTGGTTGCTAGGTGCAACACCATTCTCTTTGTCACAGATTAATATTCTTTGCATATCCAAGACAAAAAAATGAATAACGAATTCTCATTTGAGAAAATAAGTATTGAAAAATTTAAGGGAATAACAAGCAATATCTCGAAAATGGTTCACTCAACAACAAAAAATGTATATGACATAAATTGTGTATTTTAACGCGATCTACATTTTTTGTGTAGTAAAATTTTGTCTATCTCTTATGGTTTACCAGTTATGGTAAAGTCGTTCACAATGAAGAATACCTTTAGACATTCCAGAAAATTCGAGATATACATTTTATTTGTCATGAAAGTATCTTAAACATATGACATTTTAATCAACATCGTTATAGCCATTATTGAGAAAATTAAAATTTTCGAAAAATGTTTCATGTAAAGGGTAATCTGGGATAGAGGGATTTTCTTGAAAACCTTCATGTCGCATCTCTGGAAGATACTGAACCTAAATACCAAGTTTAGTGTTTATCCGACTGTTCGTTTCTGAGTTATGCTGTTTAGAGACGCACACACAGACACACACGGACATGTTTCCAAAAATGCTTTTTTGGGATTCAGGGAGTCTCAAAACATGTATTTCCGGTGAAATCTCGGTATCGAATTTTTGGGTGGAATACAATACTTTCCCTACTTACTATACGTTGTAGAGAAAGTAAATATATGCAACGCTCATTGAAAGAATGAAAGAAAGAAAGAAACAAACAAACAAATACAAATCAAAGCGCAACGTATAATAATAACCTGTGTGAAAATTAACTCTGTCATTCATTAGTGTTTAGAAAATCCCTGTTATGTGTGATACACGGAGAGATTAAATGTACTATAAGCAAGAAGAATGTTCATACAGCTAAACCTCGTCCTGCTGCTTTTCGAAGAAACCTTAAAGCCGATAACAAACGAGAAAGAGGCTTACGCTTATTGTATTATGAAACGCTTTTGGGGTAGTCTTTGAACTATAAATAATTTCTTCAACAATCGTTAGATATTTTAAAAAGTTGTTGATTTTGCTGTATTTAAGACTAAGCCCTTGCATGGATGTATAACACAGCGATTTGAAGATTTGTCCGCACACCTTTTATATAATCAACGGGGGTCTGATATTTCGCAAATGCGGTGTTGCCCGAAATATTAGTAAAGGCTTGGATTCCTGTATTTTCAGCTTTCACGACCTGTAAACTATCTTTTAATGTGTTTAGAAAATGCGATAAATGTAAAACTTTACTGAAGATGCGAAAAGTATACTAAAGTACTACCTATATAAATGCAAAATTCGCAATTTTATTCGAATAAAACTTTTTTATTTCTTAGGATAAACGTGAGTTTTGAAAGTCATGAGTAGCCTAAAATACATTTTCACGCTTACACCAAAAGCGTTAAATGTTTTGTCCAGTTTGGCTAAATTGTGCAACTTTTGTACATAATGGAATGGAAATATGAGCAGATAGAGCATTTTAAATTTATAAGGCTTGTTATAAATTATAGTCAGGTGCATAGGTGAGTTTATTCGCTTATTGGCCAAGCAATATAACTTTGTTTATAAGGGTTGAAAATAACGCGTCAGGGATGTATTTACAATTTTCGAGGTACTCCAAGGGTGATCTAGTAAGTAACGATCGTTTGCGCATTTCTGCTGCGCATATCGATGTCGGGCTTCTATCCAAGGTCGAATGCTTTCTCAACATTTTTTCTCAGCGTCCTGCGAGTGTCAGTGAAAACAAGTTGTTATTGGTATTCTGTGATTGTTCAAAATCAACGGTGATGTACAAAGTGCCTTGACTGTGAGTTGAGAGTATTCGATTTTTGAATGTTCAGAAAATGAACCCTGCAGAGATTTATGGTGAACTAAAAGAAGTGTATGGTGATACAGATGAACGAAAGAAATTTGAAAGAGTGGCGTGAAATGTTCAACAGGACGAACAAATGAGTATGACGAAACTCGACCCGGACGTCCATCACACATCACAGATGATTTAAAGAATCAAATGTTCAACAAAATCGTGCAAGGCAGACGCGGAATCCTAGACGAGTTACAAATTTATTTCCCCAAAATTTCCCATTTCTTGCTTGGTGAAACTGCGTTCGAATACCTTGGCTTAATGCAGCATTGACGAGAATTCTACAACACGGAATTTTAAAGTACAGATATCACACATGTTTAAATAACGGAGGTGGTAATGTAGAGAAATAAAGTAAGCTTAAATTTTATAACTTACAAGCTTTTTTAATGTATATACCTATATATATGTATATATATAAACTTATTAAAGCCAAAGGGTGTTACTTCCTGGACTACCCTCGCATATGATAGAAAATAATGGTTGGGAAATATTTGGTAGTTAAGGTAACCTGCGATTTTTGTCGAGTCCCTGTAAATTTAACTTGTAAAATTAACAGTGAAAATTTCTACATAAGGGGTTGAAAATGTGGCAGAGGTGGCTTTTGAGACTTGCTAAGTAGCCCATAAATTTCTTTGGGATCCATAATAGAAATGTAACAAAGTTTTGTCTAGATAGACCATTTGTTAGGAGTTGATACTAAAAATGGAATATAAGGGTATAGTGCAAGCTTTTGAAAGTTGTGGGGTAGTTTATCATTTTAATCAGATTCTAAAGCCCAAGCTTTATCAAAATCATAGCAAACAGGATCCTTGATAACAAAGCTCAGTGGAATTAGAGGAGCATTCGGTGATATTAACACGATATGCAGCCTCTCCTCCAGTGACTCAATTTTAAAATATTTTAAACCTCCTCATTTACTCTTCTGTGCTGGAAGTCATTAAATATCTGCTGTGTTTGCAATAAAATGCATAAAAGTCTCTCATATCAATGTTCAACTGAACGGAGTTGAAATAGTGTGACATGAATATGTAAATGCTTTAACAACAGTTATTTTTTTTGGAAATAGTTTATAGCCTATATCCGTCCGGAAGAACAGTGCCTTTACACAAACATACACACGCAAATTCTCTCTTTATAATGATAGCATAGATAATAATTGTCTTGCAAAAAATATGGGGTGTTAAGAGGAAGCATTTAGGTTAGAGGGCAGCTGTTCCATCCACTATTCTTTATTAACTGTTATTTTGAAGGCAATCTGGTTCATTTTAGTGGACACAGTAATGAATTAAACATGCAATTAGACTCTGATTTCCGGATAATATGCAAATATGGATAAGAATACTACCGAAAATTTGTCGGAGAAATTTGAATAGCGAGATTGTGATTTGTCAATCTCCGATGCATTAACAAATCCCGCATATTTCCTTCATGTTAATAATGACTACATTAAAAAAATAATTATGTATTACATTAGCAACGCTTTCTTTACCCATTCTTCCACAAATTGTCTTACGAAAGTAATTTTCTGTCTAATTCATGTTAATTAAAACAAAGGTTTGCAGAAATGGCTTTATTAAACATTTCGTTTTGGCTAAAGCGATTGTCAACTCTTTTAAAAGTGAATCGCTGTATGCTGCTTTTGAAATTTCGCTCTTTGCCTGAAGAAACGTATGGCGAAAGAGAGCTTCAAAAATTCATCAACTAACAACGAATATATGAAAAGTGGTTAGATACAAGAATTATTTCACATAAATTGTGTGATTATCGAGAACTACTTTTTATGTGGTAAGTTTCCTTGCATCTCTTACAGCTAAGCATTAAAAAAAAATTCTGATGTGTTATACTCACATGACTTTCTCTACTCTTGTTTTTACAAACACTTATTCTCCATCTACTTCATGTTAATCGATATAAAAATTTGCAGAAAATATCTTATTGCTAATTTTCTTACAGCTGCAGGGGGAATATGGTAGGCTTTAAGCGATACTCAAATCTGTTAAGAAGTGGTTGTTATGTGGAGAATTCCGTTCTCTCTGCATGTCCAGAAAAAAATTCAGACAAATAGCAAGTAGTATCTCGGGAATGGTTCACTCCAGAAAAAAGTGCATATGACTTACATTATTTTTTAATAAAATCTAGATTTTTTGTGTAGTAAAAGTTTTTCATCTATTAAGGTTTCATTTAAAATGAAGACGACTTTTAGGGGCATTCCTAAAAATTAAAAGTATACGCTTCATTTGCCATGAGCGTATCTTGAACATATGATATTTAATTAAAATCGTTACAGCCATTTTTGAGAAAAGCAACATTTTCGAAAAACCTTCCATGTAAAGGGTAGTCTGTGGTGGGGGGATTTTCTTGAAAATCTTCGTGTCGCATCTTTGAAAGATACTGACCCTAAATACCAAGTTTGGTATTTATCCGACTTTTCGTTTTTGAGTTATGCTCTACACAGGCACACAGACACACATGGATTTTTTTTCTAAAAATGGCTTTTTGTTTTATTCAGGGGGCCTCAAAACATGTATTTCCGGTGAAATCTCGGTATAGAATTTTTGGATGGAATGCAATACTTCCCCTACTTACTATACGTAGTAGAAGAAAGTAAAAATACACGAAATTCATTTAGAATGAAGAAAACTGCATAAAGTATTCACAGACAAATTACATATGTACATGTTATTTGTCACGAAAATACCTTAAATATGCGATATTTGAATAAAAAGTTTTAGCTATTTTCGAGAAAAATACCGAAAGATTGTCCATGGAAAGTATTGTTTGGGATGGGGGATTTGCTTCGTGTCGCATCCTTGGAAGATGTTGAGATTAAATGTCTGCCAAGTTTGGTTTTTATCCACCATTTCATTTGGAATTAAGATGTTCATACACGCACCCACATGCACACATTTATTTCTAAAAGCTTAGTTAGGACTTCACCTAGACTTTGACTTAGGGACTTTAGGAATACTACTTCACAAGTATTTTCTTCTACTTTCTGCAGGTATAATCGCTATGAAAATAAAAATTAAAAGGCGACCCTAAAAATAAGCGTATTACATGTTAGAACCTGTCGCTCTTTAAGTTAATTCTATTAATTTCAAGAGTGGTTTAGCATATTAAGTTTCCCTGGTATGAAATAAAAATGAATCACTAAGTCACAGAAAATAATTAAACCTTAAGGATAACAAGCCAGTAGGCTTTTAGAACGAGAGAATAATAAAGTAATGGTGCATGAAACAACGTCAACTTTGCCGGCGGTATAAATATTATGTAACAAGCAATAAAACAACCGCCGCCGTAATAAATATAACAAGATAAACGACCTGAAAGCAATAATTAAATTAAAAGCTGGTGGAGCGTAGGTAGCAAGGGAGTGAGGCAATGAAACCAACGAGACTTCTCCTGTAAACAGATATTAACATCCTTCTGCTCTACTGCAACATGGTCTCAAACAGATAACTGATATTTTTATTACAACTGGACTTATGGCACAAAACATTTAGGTGCGGATGCATTGTAGCCCATAAAACAAGCTTTATGATTACATAAAAGAAAGGTATACACATGTTATGATATTTGCAAACCAAAAGTGAGTGCAGTGCTATACACTGTTTAGTTTATGTTTTGTTCTGCTAGGTAGGATATAAATGGGTGACAGATTTTCTGATATTACACATGATTACAGTATATAAAAACATTAAAAAGTGGAGCTACCCACACATCCACTTGTAGGTGGCTTAGTGCTTCTCAGGACATTGTCATCCCGAAAAGGAAAACGGAACGATTAGTCAATTGGCAAAATGCCTGTTTTTAGTTTAAAAAAATCTGATGTGTTACATTCTGACGCAGTAATTTGTGTCACAAAATGTAAATGTCAGAGTGATTGTAGTGTGAATATGCATTGTTGTGTGACATTGATTTGAGATGTTTGTTGATTGTAATCATTGTTGAGAAGTGGGTTTATACGGCCTTACTGAAACTGACAATAATAGCGTGCAATAATGTAGCGAGGGGGTGAGCTGTTTATCATTATTAGAGACGAGCAAATGACGTCAGAGTGGCGTGTTTTTCTTAGAATTTGCGGGAACATTTTTCCTAGAGCATATGTTTTCGTTATTTTCATTGGATATAAATATAGACGCTAATGTTGGCGCGTTTTATTAACCAATAGCAGCTCGGTTATAATCTTTAGGCATATTGGGGCGAGGAAGTATAAATCCAGTGTCAGGGTCAAGTTTCACGTAGTCCAACAGAAGCATTCGCGTATAATACATCGATGAGTTCATGGAGTATGCGTCGCAAGCAGTTCATCAAGGTTACGCGTAGCAAATTTATGACAAATCTCTCGTGTCGTAAAGTTAATTACATAAAAAGTTGAAGTACGCGAATTAATAATGGGCAGTAAAGAAGTTATTATAGAAGTGTCAAGATTAATAGGTGAAAGTGAATAATGTGTTACGACAATAAAAGTGTGAAACAAATTCTTTTATCAGTGTTATCTTTGGATAAAAACTCTTTCCGTTTACACACCCTGTACAAGAGAAGTGCTTGACCGAGAAATCATAGCTAGCCTGAGGGCAGTGAACCCAAAATTAAATACAATAACAGGCGCTCAGCAAAAGATAACACGAAGTGACCGCGATAAATTGTGTTTTATACGTGCGGCAAATAAACAGTAGCATTTTCAATTACAAACATTAATACTGCCACTGCAACTCACATGACTTTCCCTACTCTTGTACAAACTATTTCTACAAATGCTTATTCCCCATCTACTTCATGTTAATCGAGATATCGAGATGTTAATCTTATTACTAATTTTCTTGTAGGTGCAAGGGGAATATGGTAGACTTTAAGCTATAGTCAAATATATTAAGAGTTGGTTGCTATGTGGAGTATTCCATTCTCTTTGCATTACCAGGACAAAAACTGAATAACGAATTCGAGAAAAACTATAAGTATTGGAAAAATTAAGGGAATAACAAGCAATATCTCGAAAATGGTTCACTCAACAAAAAAAAAAGTATATGACATAAATTCTGTATTTTAACGCGATCTACATTTTTTGCGTAGTAAAAGTTTGTCTATCTCTTATGGTTTACCAGTTATGCAAAAATCGTTCACAATGAAGAATACCTTTGGAGACATTCCCAGAAAATTCGAGATAAACATTTCATTTGTCATGAAAAGATCTTAAGCATATGGTATTTTAATCAAAATCGTTAGAGCCATTTTTGAGAAAATTACAATTTTCGAAAAATGTTGCATGTAAAGGGTAATCTGGGGTGGGGGATTTTCTTGAAAACCTTTGTGTCGCATCTCTGGAAGATACTGAACCTAAATACCAAGTTTGGTGTTTATCCGACTGTTCGTTTCTGAGTTATGCTGTTCACAGACCCACACACACACAGACTCACACACGGACATGTTTCCAAAAATGCTTTTTTTGAATTCAGGGGGTCTCAAAACATGTATTTATGGTGAAATCTCGGAATCGAATACAATCTCTATTACATTCCAAAACTGAAAATGTTTCTATTTGTACACCTCCCACCATATCAAGTGCCCATGAACATCGTAGACCAATTCTGCGGACTGTTAAATTATGTTCTAGTGTAACAGTTCTGATGTTACATCAGTAGAATACCATAGCATTGTGGCGGGCGTCAAACTATTTTCAACCTGCTAGTGATGTTTATATTTAAGTTTTGGGAAACCAACTAAAGTTCAACTTGCCACTTTGTCATAATTATAGTCCTTGATTAATCATGTTGATACTCCGTTTATTTATTTGTACAGAATTATAATGCTTGGACATGTTTCTGTTCCTAAAATTTATTTTTATTCTCCAGTCATCTTTATCAATCCATTCCTTCTCATCCAGTCCTTTTACTTCAACCCCTTCCCTATTTCCTGCATTCAAGTATTTCCGCTTCTCCCAGATGTACACTGTACCCAAACTTTTTTGGGCATTCTTTCCTGTGGCATTCTCCGGCTGTGTCATACAGTTTCCAAAATTGAAGTTGATACTCTGTTAATACTATATTATCTTAAATATTAACATTTGCTTCTATTAATTATTGTCAGACTAGTTTTTCTTAGCTATTTTATATTAATGATGGGCTGAATGGGAGTATTTTCAGTCAGGAGATTTCGTACCTAAAAATGCAAGGTTAAATGGCGAATCCATAACATCTAGGTATTCAGAAGTGGAATGGGTTATGGGAGTGATTTGAAAAGAGAACAAGAATAACATGAATAATATTATGTGCATTTAATATTGCACATAATATCAATTTTTAATTTATTATATTTTGTGTTAATAAAATTCTTATGGTAAGAATATGCTCTTAACCTTAAACTCCTCCATTGGGGGAAAGAAATTAAACGGTCGTTATTTCAATACTGGCAAAACTGTATTTGTGAATAGTTAGATTGTGAAGCACACTTCTTATGCTAATTCTGTAACTTGATTGGTCTTCTGAAGTTTCGTTACTTTCTAAGCGAGAAACTTTTGCAATTTCATGTAAAGTAGGAGGATTTCTGAAGGCAACTACCAAGTGGTTTCGTTGAGAGCAGCGGCGGACTGTCCTAATGCTCAGAGTTCTAAAAGTTCATTCTTGGCAGTGTTCGGAGGATTAAGTGCTGTCACTGTATTAAAGGTTGCAGCAAATTGAGGATATTCTTGGTACGGATAATCTCACTGTTATGGTGGTAACCCATATTTCAGCTGATACAACATTGGTGTGTCGCGCAATTAACGACAACTTCCGAACAGAAGGCGTCTTCCCGCATTGATCGCTCTTGACATACATTTCTACAAACTGTGACCCCAAAATGCCAGCCTTGCCTGTCGTTTCAT
The DNA here is from genome assembly GCA_030765065.1 of Deroplatys truncata. NCBI lineage: Eukaryota > Metazoa > Arthropoda > Insecta > Mantodea > Mantidae > Deroplatys > Deroplatys truncata. The sequence continues at coordinate 218,015,948 of CM060978.1, forward strand.
CCCATATTGTCAATGTTAACCTCTCTTGACGGGCTTTAAGCGTTCTCTCAGCGACGCGTGTGTTTTCAGCCATGTGAATTTCATTCTCAAACGTTTATCGATTTGGCGAATTTGTTGCACAAGTTCGTGGAAATACAGACTTTGTGATTCCCTGCTTTCATAACTTAGCCGAGATTTCACCGGAAATACATGTTTTGAGGCCCCTCAATCCAAAAAATCCTTCTTGGAAACATATCCGTGTGTGTGTGTGTCTGTGTCTGTGAACAACATAACTCAGAAACGAACAGTCGGATAAACACCAAACTTGGTATTTAGGTTCAGTATCTTCCAGAGATGCGACACGAAGGTTTTCAAGAAAATCCCCCCACCCCAGAGTACCCTTTACATGGAACATTTTTCGAAAATTTGAATTTTCTCAAAAATGGCTCCAACGATTTTGATTAAAATATCATATATTTAAGATACTTTCATGACAAATAAAATGTATATCTCGAATTTTCTGAGAATGTCTCCGAAAGTCTCATTGTGAACGACTTTTGCATAACTGGTAAACCATAAGAGATAGACAAAATTTTACTACACGAAAATGTAGATCGCGTTAAATACACAATTTTTGTCGTATACATTTTTTTTAAGTGACCCATTTTCGAGATATTGTTTGTTATTCCCTTAATTTTTCCAATGCTTACACTTTTTCTCAAATTCGTTATTCATTTTTTTTGTCCTGGTAATGCAAAGAGAATGGAATACTCCACATAGCAACCGGCTCTTAAAATATTTGACTATCGCTTAAAGCCTACCAATTCCCCTTGCATCTACAAGAAAATTAGCAGTAAGATTAACATATCGATTAACATAAATCATATGGAGAATAAGCGTCTATAAAAATAGTTTGTACAAGAGTAGAGAAAGTAATGTGAGTGTAACACATCAGAATTTTTTTAAAACTTCAAACTCAAAACGACATTGTTGTTTTTCATTATGCGACGCTTTCTGATTGCAAACCTCTGCATTTGTACCGGGATGTTAAGTATTTAAATCAGAGAAGATTGAAGTTTCTATAAGTTAAAAGCTCAATGTGTATTAATAGGTAAGTTTTATGAACGTAAATTAACTAATTTATGTAGCTCGAAAGTTTGTCCTAAGATGATCATCAGTGCTTTGGCCAGCATGCCAACGGAGCTATGTTTGATCTTCCATAAAGTCAAGATATTTTTCTGTCGTAGAAAAACTTCAAGAATGGGTGAATGTTTACGTTATTTCACTTCCATACTGAGGCAGACAATGCAAAACCGCAGCAAAGTCAGCTTGTGATAGACGTAGTTGCCATCCACGGTCCAGCCTAAGATAATCGGACCTTTGTTCCTGCAAAAAAGCGATGGTCGTTATCAGCAATATAGGTAACTTGAAAACAAGTGAATCGAGTGCTACATAATATGAATTAGACATTTCTTAAGTTTGGCTTTATGGCATATTATTTTATAAGAAATGACATTATTATTGTTGTTATTAGAATTTAAAATAAAATAATAGAAGCAAATCCCATCAGTATATTATACTTTCTGAGTTTTATATTGCTATAACCTTTTCAATCAGTACTATGATAGTATAGTATTTTTATTGTGCTAAGAGTTTTACAAATTTGATTGTCTACTGCATTTTGACCCTGGTCACGTATTCAGTAGACAATCACTACAGTTTATTTACATTTTACAATTTCTTGTCACTAAATTATCTTGCTCTTTCTTCAGTTTTTTTATGTCCCATTTCCACTTTTTTTTCACTTTTCATTTATTGATTACTTAACCATCACACATTCACTATAGTTTTCCATTCAAAGTAAGATGCACTACCTCTTACTTTTCTCTTTCCACTGTCCAAAGCCATTTATTTTTTACTTTACACAAAAACTGTCCAGTGCTTCTAGCGTCCTTGCATATCATTTCAATTATAAGTGTATTTCTATCCCCCTTCAACCACTTCTTATTAAAAAATTCTTTTCTCCAATTTTCTGTTCCTTGGCACTTAAATACTATGTGTTCAATGTCTTCATTACCACCACATATCGGACATTGGTTCTGAGGAATACCCTGTCTTAGCCCTTTTAGCCTCCATGCTCCGGTTCTTAACCATGCAATAGATTCTCTCTCTTCTTTGTTTACTATGTCTATATATTTTTCCCTACCCCATGTATTTTTCATTGGCCTATAATAAACTAATGAGCTCTTTTCGGAAATCTCACTGAACATGTACTATGATACATCAACAATATATTGCAGCAGAAGCAAAAAATTTAACGGTGCGTGGGGAAATTCTAATGCCATCCACAATCAACGGAAACAAAATATGCAGATGGAAGGGAAAACAACCTTTAGGGAATCGTGTACATTTAAACAAATGTATTAAGATATTGAATATGGAAGTGACTAAAATCAGTAACGCAAAACGAAGAAAAAAGGAAACAAATCTTCTAATTACATTTTTATATTTATCGTCTGTTAGGTTTTGAGCGAACTCTTTACTCTTGTTCACTATACCAATTAAAACATTCAACAGATGTAGACATGTCACCGCAAATATCCACAAGCACTCTAAAACGCAGTAGACTTCAAAGTGTTTCAAGACTATATTGTAAACTGACTCGGGAAAGACCGACAGTATATATTTTATGAGTTCGCTTGAATATGCACTGCATGTTTTAAAGCAGTTTTGAATTCTGGTCTGAACACGAATTGCGTGTTCGCGTACCCCAGATGCAGCAGGAAAGTTCAAACAAAGCAACAGCCATCCAGCTCAGTCTAAGGAATGCAGAACTGCTAATTGTGTGAATGGGGTCGAGTGTTGGTGTTATGAGTGAGTGCAAAGTAGATTGTTCAGATGCGAATGAATGCAAATATATGTAATACCAATATGTAATGCCCATAAATGCAAAAGTCGTGCAACACAGTACTTCTCTAATGACAAGGCAGATAATTAAAAATATAGAACAAAAGCAGATCGTTGCATATAGTACGCGTGAAGAAGACCATTTTGGCGTATCATAATGTTATGATATGTTATGAGTACTATTATATTTTCTATAATCCAGTTTATCTATGCGATAACCAAATGTTTTTGTACCTTACAATATGTGTATCAGAACAATACAAAGGAATACATAATGAAAACATAATATGTTACAGTTTATTTAGCACAAAAATTTTATATTTATTTAAAATATAGTACAAAAGTGTCAAAGGTTAATATCACACAGATGTCAGTATTAAGCACTAGGAGCCATTAGTTACATTTTGTGCTAAAATGTATTTAGTTATATTCCGTAATGCAACCCAAAGTAGGTTACTCTAACATTGGGAAAAATATTCTTTACGTGGTGGATAACCAACTATTTTTTAAAGAAAATGATGTAAGAGTATAATAAACTAGATTACAAAAACCAACTCAGCCGCTATATCTATCCAAATTTCATTCGGGCGGCCTGCTCCTCACTAAACTGGTACCTGTTTGACCTTCCCTAGGTAACTCTGTGCGGCGAGAAATCCTGTATTTGTAGAGAAAATCAATGTGGTTTGTTTACTAGTGACATCGCAAGAACTTCTGTCGCTCATATGAGTTTGGTTTTATTTTCTGAATGTATTATTCCCATTACTATTGCTCGAGTGGCCCGCATAGTTATTCTTGCAGACACAGTTGTTTACTTTACCCCGCGTAAGTCTACACTTTTACCATAGATAAGCTTTTATTGAAACGGGTTTAGTTTGAGTTTTATTTATGGACGCTCTTTAACTACTGTTGTCCTTAGCGTCCCATTCTATATTGGGCGTGAAAGACCGGTAATTTTTCTCAGAGGCCTCTTTATCAGGCTTGAGGTTCTTTTACGTGCCGTAAATCTACGACACGGGACCACCGGCTTTCCTTCCCTTCCGAAGGAAGCCATGCTAAGGATTTTTACGCCCGAAAAAATCCACGCCCTCCGCCGGGTTTGAACCCGCGACCTTGGGAACTAGAGGCTAGCATGGTACCACTAGTCCACGAGGATGTTATAGAAACAAACAAAGCAGATGTTGTCGAAAACCTAAGCAGTAGTTCATAATAAAAAGCGCACACAGAAAATGACCAGCTCATGCCTTCTCGAATTCCTCGATTTAATTACCACTCACAGGTCGATGAAACCTCCCCTGAAAGCGAGGCATATGTTCTGAAATGGGTTAAAGCGAATAACAGAAGTATCACCAACTTTGATGAAGGTTGGAAGGTATTATTTTCCTAAGTTTGCTTGTTCTGCAGGACACACTTCGGCATAGTACTCGTATCCATGAATAAATGACTTCGATATTAATCACATGTATAATTTCTCATGAATTTCATAGTTCTTCTTTTACATTGCCCATGCATACTAAGATTGGATAAATCGAATCAAATATAAAAACATTTAATACTATTACCGAACCTTTAGTCTTTAGCTTTTCATAACGACGCTTCACTCTGAGCTGCCGTCACGAGGTACCAGTTTATTGCATGACTTAATTTCTTTTGAAGTGAGAAATGCCTTTCATCACTGTCGTTTATTTATACTGATGCGTTAACAGTCATAAAGCCTATCTTGTACTCCACCAGCTTACAGCACCAAAATATATAACACAATAATTAGGGTATAGGACAATCAGCACAAAAGACGGTAAACAGCCACAGGTATACGAAAGCTTGGTGCATTATATGCAGGTCTCCAACAAGGAAATAGAGAGGATTACCGATTCGGGTATAACATAAGCTAAATGATAATGAACATAAATTCATTGGCGGAGGATGGAAACTAGAAATAGGAGAGAATGGCCATTTTTCAGTAACAGTTTCAATCGTTTAAATCAAGCAAAATATTCTTGCTCCGTTACTGGTTGCCTGACTCGAGCTTTTCTTTCGTATAAAATCGTGAGTCTTCGTTCTATTAGACTTTTCTCTTTTCTTATCTCCCTATGATTCTAATTTCAACCAGCACCTGCAAATTCTTAACATATGGCTAACAACAACACATAAGTCGTATTGCATCTAATTAGTTTTTGAAAGAATTGGTCTCTTGATTCAGACTAAAGGAATTCCCATCCATCGTGTAGTAGTAGTAGTAGTAGTAGTAGTAGTAGTAGTACTAGAGTAGTAGTCGCAGTAGTAGAGGTATTAGTTGTAGTAGTAGTAGAGTAGTAGTAGCAGTATTAGTAGTAGTAGTAGTAGTAGTTGTAGTAGCAATGGTACTAATAGAGTAGTAGTAGTTGCAGTAGCAGTAGTTGCAGTAACAGTAGTAGTAGTAGTAGAATAGTAATTGCAGTAGCAGTAGTAGTAGTAGAGTAGTAGTAGCAGTAGTAGTAGTAGTATTAGAGTAGTAGTAGAGAGTAGTAGTAGAGTAGTAGTAGTAGAGAGTAGTAGTAGAGTAGTGGTGGCAGCAGTAGTAGTAGTAGTAGCAGTAGTTGCAGTAGAGTAGTAATTGCAGTAGCAGTAGTAGTAGTAGAGTAGTAGTAGCAGTAGTAGAGTAGTAGTAGGGAGTAGTAGTAGAGTAGTGGTAGCAGCAGCAGTAGTAGTAGAGTAGTAGAAGTAGAGAGTAGTAGTAGAGTAGTGGTAGCAACAGCAGTAGTAGTAGTAGAGTAGTAGTTGCAGTAGCAGTAGTAGTATTAGAGTAGTAGTAGCAGTAGTAGTAGTAGAGCAGTGGTAGAGAGTAGTAGTAGAGCAGATTGCAGTAGCAGTAGTAGTAGTAGTAGAGTAGTAGTAGCAGTAGTAGTAGTAGAGTAGTAGTAGAGAGTAGTAGTAGAGTAGTGGTAGCAGCATCAGTAGTAGTAGAGTAGTAGTAGTTGCAGTAGCAGTAGTAGTAGTAGAGTAGTAGCAGTAGTAGTAGATTGTAGTAGTAGAGTAGTAGTAGAAAGTAGTAGTAGAGTAGTGGTAGCAGCAGCAGTAGTAGTAGTAGTAGAGTAGTAGTAGTTGCAGTAGCAGTAGTTGCAGTAACAGTAGTAGTAGTAGAGTAGTAATTGCAGTAGCAGTAGTAGTAGAGTAGTAGTAGCAGTAGTAGTAGAGTAGTAGTAGAGATTAGTAGTAGAGTAGTGGTAGCAGCAGCAGTAGTAGAGTAGTAGTAGAGAGTAGTAGTAGAGTAGTGGTAGCAGCAGCAGTAGTAGTAGTAGAGTAGTAGTAGTTGCAGTAGCAGTAGTTGCAGTAACAGTTGTAGTAGTAGAGCAGTAATTGCAGTAGCAGTAGTAGTAGAGTAGTAGTAGCAGTAGTAGTAGAGAGTAGTAGTAGAGTAGTGGTAGCAGCAGTAGTAGTAGTAGAGTAGTAGTAGAGAGTAGTAGTAGAGTAGTGGTAGCAGCAGCAGTAGTAGTAGAGTAGTAGTAGCAGTAGAGTAGTAGTAGTAGTAGCAATAGTAGTAATAGAGGAGTAGAAGTTGCAGTTGCAGTAGTAGTAGTAGTAGTAGCAGCAGTAGTAGTAGAGTAGCAGTAGTTGTAGTAGCAATAGTAGTAGTAGTAGTAGTAGTAGTAGAGTAGTAGTAGCAGTAGTAGTAGTAGAGTAATAGTATCAATAGTAGTAGCAGTAGTAGTAGTAGTAGTAGTAGTAGCAATAGTAGTAGTAGCAGCAGTAGTAGTTGTAGAGCATAGTATCAATAGTAGTAGTAGTAGTAGTAGTAGTAGTAGCAGCAATAGTAGTAGTAGTAGTAGTAGTAGTAGTAGTAGTAGTAGTGGTAGTAGTAGTATAAGTAGCAGCAGCAGTAGTAGTAGTAGTAGTAGTAGTAGTGGTAGTAGTAGTAGTAGTAGTAGAAGTAGTAGTAGCAGCAGCAGTAGTAGTAGTAGTAGTGGTAGTAGTAGTAGTAGAGTAACCGTCTTGTTTCTGTTTACAGAATTGTAAACATTATATAATGTTCCAAAACGCCATCTCCAGCAATTGGCTAAAAGAGAGCATTGCCCTCTGGAGAAACTTAAAGCAAACAGCTGACACCCAACCCCACTTACGTGTTTGTAACTGTATGATGTAACATAAAATATGTACGGTGAGAGTGTTACGTACTTTTGAACCGCTTATAAAATTATTGGAATGATTGCGTTACTGTGGTGTTGGAGGATTATTTTGGAGCCGTGTAACTGGACCTATGTTTATTCTTTGGAATGGTTCCATTTACCTATTTCTGATAGAAAATAAGAACATATTCCAGTTTGGGACAGTGAGAGTCGTACAAAGTGAGATGGGGAGTAAACCTAAACGGGTTTATATAAATTTTGAAGCATTTATCTCCAAAACGAACTCAAAACGGAGCGAATATTTGTATTTTGTATGGAGAATCTAATGGATGGGAGAAAAATTCACATTACATAGCGATATTTCGGGAGAATGTTCATGCTTTTTTTAAATGTCCTTATATTTAATCTTGTGTTCTAGTGTCTCTCAAATGATTTTAACGTCCTGCTTAACAACAATGTAGATGTAACCTTATGATGTTGCTGAAAGATTTTTACTGCAAGCAGTTGAACAGCTGACTCACAACAGTCCATTTTATTACTAAAGTCAACTTAAGGGCAACGCACGAGATAAAAAATGTAATAAACATTTCTGTTAAAATTGCTCGTTAAAATTGAACCGAGCTATAGTACAACAATGGGTAAATTTATACAATACGAATAAACGATAGTTGACATTCTTCTGTCTAATCGATAGTTGGCGTTCTTCTATTAGCATTTCAGTTTATTTCATGAGTTCATATGCACGTTGCTGTTCGCATTCTGGAAAACTACTTTCTCGATACAGGAAACAATTAAAATTGTGGAAGCAATGTGAAAACAGGCTCGATTAACGTACAAGTCCTTGATGTCTTTTCTGCGGAACGAACTGTTAGCAAAAATTTGTGGCCACCGCGTTCCCCTGATCTAACAACGTGTGAATTTTATTCCTGTGGGGGATATTTGAAGAGCAAGGTGTACAGGGCCGTATTTAGAGGGGGAGTTTCTAGGGTTCAATCCCCCCCGAAACTTCTAACAGTTTTATTTATTTAAATTCATTGCATATCCATATGAGAAAATGTCGTTAGATAACAGTAGGTCTATTGCTAGTAGCACATTTACAAGAAAAAGGGAAACTTAATGTTATCGCCTTACTTAGGTAAGATGACCATGCATTCCGGTTTTCGAAGCAGTCTCCATGTTTTGTGCTGTAAGGTGGAATATCCTAGTTATGGGGAGTTTTTCTTGTCTATATAATGTCTCCAAGCAATTTTCTTATCCATGTAATGTCTATATACTATGGAGTAGGTACATGGTAACTCTATATGGTACTGTTAAGTTGATCTACTTGTGGAAAACCCTTCCCGAAATTTTTTTCTGGGTACGGGCATGAAGGTGTATGAAACAAATCCACACACAATACAGAAACTTAAAGAGAACATCAGCCGTGAAATTGCTGCCATGATATTGGAACTTTATGTCGGATGGATCTAAATATGGTTAAACATGCAGTATCAATACACGCCTGTGTATTAATGCTGCAATGGGCCACTTTCAACATCTTAAATAAGTGGTGAGTCCATTTCAACAATTCGTTTGTTTGTATTTACTCTACACTTCCACGGGCCACTTTTATCTGCGGGAACTATGCAAATATGGATTATTCATAAAATTGACCGTTGTTATACTGCAGCTCGATTCAATTTTAATAACTAATGTTAATAGAAATTTATATTAATACAAAACGAAAATATCGCATTTGCAATCAAACGGGAGATGGGCAGTTTTATCTGTGCCACCCTATATGCACGAAATTTGGTGTACATATTATACATTAAACCTTATTACTACATAATAATATCTAATAAATGGAACTTAAATTGTGGATTTTAGAAATTTCACAGGTAGTTATGCTTAACTTTACTGTTATTGGTCGGAGTTGTAGGTTATACTACACAATGGCTGGATGTCGCCAGGCGTTACGTGTACTGACAAATCCTTTTTTATGTAGCGCTTAACGAAAAAACACTGTGAGAAACGACATCCGACAGACGCTTCCCAGACACACGAATTCAGAAAGGCATATTATATGACATGCAGTTGCTCATCTTCTATGACGAGTTGTTTGTTTCATGAACGCTGTTGTCCCCCAACGTCTGGAGGGGAATTTCCGAAAGCACTTGAGCGGGGAAAATAATGGCTTCACTCTTCTTCACGCTCGGAGATGTAATTGTCTTACAAGTGCCAAAGTTGTTGATGCACGACTTGCTCGAAGCAACAGGATTTATGAGTGTGTACTTCAGGGTAGGTACCTCACTTAACAATGTTGAGATCATCCCTCACTCAAGCTCGTCTCTTGGGCATTGCACTATTGATCGTTTCGGTCGTTAAAAACTTCTGGATCGTTCAACCGATATATGAGATCTCTCAGTTTTGAAGAGATTACTACGCATGCGTACTTCTTTTTATTATGATTTTGTTGGACACGTCCTTCTTTCCATCGTATAGTAGATGGCAGGATTCGTCTATTGCATATTCTAATCAAATTTTTATACTGATCCTTGATACACGTTTTTTCTATGTTTTCGCCATGTCACCTACGTAGAGGCCAAGGTCGAAATTTCTATTTTTAAAGATAACTTGACATGCTATGAATATAGGTCTATTCCACACTCACCTCTTTATTTCTTTCTTTCTTATTCTTCTCCTCCACATTTGGCCACTTCTTTTTCAGTTTCGAAGCAGCAGCTCACCTCTTTCAGGGCGTTCCTATAAATCGTCTACCCCGTAATATATTGTACGAATATTGCAGCAACCCTTAGAGGCAGTTAGCCCGGAGTTCGCTTACAACAGGGGGAAATAGGTTCAGATGGTAGTGCTGGTCGGCATCGGGGTGCAAAGCTTCATGAGATTGCTCAGAGAAGGGGGGTTGAATGAGTACCCAAGAATTTTATAAAAACCTAAGGCAGTATTCTCGAATAAATTAGAGTGATGATGGGGCTGCTTGGAAGTGGGGGTGGGGTCGAGTAAGAATTATGGTACCCACACATGACATACCTGTCGAGCTCTCGGAGAACTTGAAAATAACATAGTGGTAAGGGCTAGCTTATTAGTGCAGGGTTCAGAGCCCTAAACAGGCGTGATCTTTACGAGTTGTGAAGTGAATTGATAGGGTTGACCCACTTTCGTGGTAAATAAATATGTTTCGCGAGGAACACTTCAGCAACCTGGTGCCCTCAAAGCCGGCTCTTCTACATTACCACACTTTTCGAAACTTAATGCAATCTAATGCAACTCTCCGTCCGCAGATCAAACTCAACGACGGAACGCTACAATATGTACTTTATCTCTCACTTGGTTATGTAGCTGACGAAGAATAAGCATGTACTGCATTGGACTAAAAATTCGATATAGAGCTTTTATCGGAAATGCCTATACTTACTTCGAATCCTTGAGAAACATACAAAAGATATGTGTATATGTGGGTGTGAGTTCTAATATAACTCGAAAATGAAAAGTTGGATATACTGTACAACATTTCATACTTAAGATACACGTGTTTTAAAGAAAGTAGATTTTAGTTAAAAGGGCAACATAACTTAGATGTATATTGTTTTAGAGAGAGCTCTTGTGCTCGTTGTCGTTCATAATTTGAAGTTATTTTTTCAAGTCATGTCGATATATTATTTAAGGTTCATCGTTCCCAAGAGATTATAACACACCCCACCTGAATGCTCGTGCTTCATTAATCGGTGGTAGTTACTGTAAGTACTTAGTTGTATTTTTAAACCACTTGCATGTGTTTTTCAGCATCTTATAATATTAAAAATTCTCCTTGCCATGACATTTTCATGTAAGTGTTATGAAGGGGTATATTCATAGTGAATTAAGAAGTATTGTATGAATTTGTTTTGTATAAGTCTAAAAAATCCAAGTACATTAAATTTTCTATGCCATGTAATTTAAACAATGAAGAAAGAGCATATGACGATATTTCAGGATATTCTTATATGAATGTCTTAAAAATCTCAAGCTAGATTTCTTATATTGTTGTTAAAAACTGCAAAATTAAATTTTCAATCAGAAAAGTGATAAAGTGATTCACCGTCTATAAAATTAATAAACATTAGTAGTTTCTCAGGAATCGTTCAACGTAGAGTTACCGCATTTTACGTTGTGTTCTTTACTATTATTAGGTAAATTTGAGGTTGATGCATTAATAATTTTATTTTTATTTTAACCTATCAATTTTTCAAGCCGCATTGCTTTAATTCATGGAGAAGTTTTCCCCACATAAGCACTGGCTTACAAAACCTTGTGTGTCTTTATTTCTTAAAAATGGTTCTAATGATTTAGATAAAAGTAGATGCTTGGGGTAAGGAAATGATAAATAAAACTCATAACCAATTTTATGTCCAATCTTTGAATTTCTCTTCCTTCTTTTTTAATGTTATATACTTTTATTGTGTAACCTTAAGGGACAGATATAACGTATTGCAGAAAAAATGTAAATCTCTTTAAGATAAATAATTTATATCAACATTTTAATTGGTTTAAGTTTTACCACCTGTTACGTATAGCACTTTGAAAATCTTAAGTGATTATTCTTTTGTTTTTCATGTATTCAAAAAAACGAGACTTTTGTTTCAGTGCTAGAATATCTAATTGATCTGTTTTTTAAATGGTTATGTTAGCTCCGACTACAAATCATGTATTACTGCAGTATCGAGTATTTATCATAATTAATGCGATCTACATAGGAACATTAATGTTTATACGAGTAATTTCTAAAATAGGAAGTTGTTTTGTAGTGTATTTTGACTGTTGGGGAGCTCATTTGAAGTTCTTTTTTTAGAATTATTATTACCACGCTTTGGGAGCCAATTTGAAGTACGTTGTTTATTTTAGGTGTTGTTATTTGCCCCAAATTTTGGGAGCCAATTTGAAGAAGTTTTGTTGCTGCTACTTATGGTAAAAAAGTTTCCGGTAGCCTTCGCCCCAAATGTACTTTCCGGTGGCCTTTGCCCCCCAAAATGTTTAAAAAGTATTAACTTTGTAATTTTAACTCTTTCTTTAAATATTATATATTTATTTTTGCGTCGGCTGCGTCACTATTTATATTTTTTTAGAGACATAAATGTCTTAACAGGGAGTGGTGCGACTGAAGAATGTAGGCTTACACAGATTATAATTTGTACTTCATTCCATTTATTAATTCTTTAAACGATTAAAATAACACTTCACTAATATAGAGAGCTGTGAGATTCTTTTATTAAATACTTGCACTTTTTAACACGTAAACTATTTTCGTCTCACACTGAATACGTATTAAACTTCTCGAGGACGCGTTTCGCGTCTGATTAGTAACACTGTCTGCTAGCAACTGACTTGATTTCTACCGCCTAAATTTGTAAATTTCTGTATTTCAAGTCTCTGATTGGCTATTCCTACTCCAATAGAATACTTTTATTTAATTTAAGCTTTTATTATTTGTTAATTGGCTATTTTATAAACTGTCTCAAAATTTACATTATAGTTGCTCCAATAATGACTAGTAGCATTATTAAACCTTCTTACTCATAATTGCCTCAAGGTTACCTCATTGTTAGCAAATTTTGACCTATTTCTCACAGCTCCTACATTATTAAATTATGTAATACATTCACATAACGTTATTACACATATATACAATAATATAAACATATACAATGACTGTAATATACACTTTTTATATCTTTTTACATACACATAAGGTGGGCTGTTATTGAGTTTATATATTATATAATTAGACTGAAATCATTTAAGTGTTAAAAAATACTGCCTCAAATAGGAATAAAATAAATGTTCTATGTGGTTCTACCTATTTTTCTTTTCTTTCTTTTTGTTCGGATAAGTTCGGTTACTGATTGCGGATTGATGATCGTATTTTAATCACGTGTGGTTATAGCTACTCTCATAATGATGTAGGTGTATATTATTTTGAAATCATTTTCTGCATTTAATTATAATTTAAACGGCTATTTTAAAACTGTGCGCACATAAACTGCTTAAATTTAAACGCACCGTCATTAGCGATCAGAAAGGAAGGTACTAGTTTTAATGAGTTCCTTTATCCAAGTAAAGACGTTTGGGAAGGGCATACAATTTACAGCAAGTAATGAAGGCAAAAGATCGAAAGCATTGTTTTAAAAGTAACAAAGGGCAGTTTTAATAGGAAGTAAATTGAATCAGAAAACGAAAAGTAGTTTTAGAAAACAACGAAAGACGGATAAAGGTGTTAGCAAGAAAGTAGTAGTAGGAACATGCAGAAGCGAAATCAGAGGCTGAACATTAACTGCAAAAGAAAGATGATGTGCAAAAATCGTACTCATTATCAATTATTTAAATACCTGTTTTAAAAACCATTCATAAAAATGTTATTTCTCTATCCGCTTCCTGCTAGTCAGAATAACAATAATCGGAAATGGTTTATTTTAGTTAATTCTAGAATAATATTTTTTATTCAAAAAGACGTGATGGATTCTAATTATGATATATACTCTTTGCCTGAGCTCATGATAAACTGCATAACAAATAAAACGTAAAGAAATTCACACAAATGAGGGATTACTGTGGAAAAGGTTAATGCCGTAAACTATTTTGCTTCAATTAAATTGTACGTATATATATTATCGAGATATACATATGTTCTTATGTAAGCTTTTGTTACCTCCCAAGAGGACTTCAAATACTGCTTGCAAAACAATGAAGATTTACATTGTGTTCTACATTCCAGTGTGTAAAATACATAAAATCTGAATAGAAATCGTTGAAGGGGTTTTTGAGAAAACAAAAACTAACAAATCGTTGTCCATGCAAAGGATTATTTGGTGCGAAGGAATTTCCCAAAAATTTTCGATTGGATTTCCTAAAAGGCACTTGACCTTAATTAAAAATATTCTAGCTAATTTTTGGGTTTTGATGCAGTAATTTGTATCACAAATTATTTAAATGTAAAGAGTGATTATAGTATGAATATGCATTTTTGTGTGACATTAATTTGAGATATTTGTTTATTGAAATTATTGTTGAGAAGTAAGTTTTTAATGCCTTACTGAAACTGACAATAATAGCGTGCAATAATGCAGCGAGGGGGTGAGCTGTTTATCATTATTGGAAACGAGGAAGTTACGTAATGTTGGCGCGTTTTCCTTTAGAATCTTCTGGAACATTTCCCTAGAGCATATGTATTCATAATTTTCATTGGATATAAAAATAGACGCTAATGTTGGCGCGTTTTATTAGCCAATTGCAGCTCAGTTATAATCTTTAGGCATATCGGGGTGTATGAGTATAAAAGAGCTAGGTTAGAGGTAGAGCCCGTCAGTTCATCAAAATTCTTTGTACATTACACGTCGCCTTCAGTCCGTCAGTTCGTCGAAAATATTTGTATGATACACGTTGCCTTCAGTCCAGCAGAAATATTACACGTCGGCTATCGATTCGCAAGTTACGCGTATAAGAGTTATGAAAAATCTCAAGTATGGTAAAGTTAATTATACAAAAGGTTGAAGTACGTGAATTAAAAGTGATCAGTAAAAAGTTGTTATAACAGTTTCAGTTTGGGTGTCTAGATCAATGTGTAAATGTGATAGTGAAAGTGTTCGACAATAAAAGTATAAAAGAAATTCTTTCATCAGTGTTATCTTTGGATAAAAGATTCCTTTCCGTTTACACAACCTGTATAAAGAGAAGTGCTCGACCCAAAAGGATAATAGCTAGCCGGAGGACAGTAAACCAAAATTAAGTAAAATAACAGTAGCATTCTTTCAAACAAACACTAATACTACCGCAAATTGCTAACACCAGATGGAGCTACAAACCTAACAAAGAATTACGTCACAAAATGGCATCACCACGTGAAGTAAACACACATACACAAACATTATAAGTAAAACCGTCGCAAATTGGCTACCACAACGTGGGGCTACACAATAATGTTAAATATAAATAACATTAAAACCACTTCAGTTTTTCGTTTATGAAATATGATAATGTGCTATACACGTTAAAGACGCGTAAGAACGAAGCAACCAATTTATAAGCATTTGGAAATGAAGTATAAAAAGGTTTTAAAAAAGTAAAAAAATACACCATTAACTTTTCAAGCAGTAAAAAGTGCTGAGCCTCCACTTCAGAAATAATTGGTTGGTGATTTATGATCGATATTTTCAACTCGCAGAACCATGGTTATAAAAATGTAGCGACGTGTTAATATGCTTAACAAAAATCTCTATTATAGATTTGAAGGCTGTAAGCCCATTAGTTCCTAATATTAACCTTCGTCGTCTCAAAAGTTTAAATTGGCTTACTTGACAATTTTTGGAAATGCTCCCCAGATGTGGACAAACAAAATTTATACGGTGTTTTAATGTCTGTGAATGTGCAGTGGAAATCATTTAAAATTTCACTATTATTAGTTTGTTAAAAATATCAATTTTAATTCAGTGTATGAACTTTTAAAAAGTTCGTGACAGGTAAGAAAGAGGAGAAATTTCAATTCTTGCACTTTCTACTGCACCCTTCAACATTTTAACCTGCTTGGCTAAAACTGCTACATAAGGGGCATTTTGTACAAATCGGAACACAATGGACAGAGAGAGAAAAGAAATGAAAACCTACTCAGTCTTTTAAACCTGATGTGAATGCCTTTCAGTGGTTTTTCGGGGAACTTTTAGATGTAGAAGATATAACGCGATCTATTTTACAAATGTAAAAATTTAGAAGTATAATTTTTATCCGTTAAGGGGAGGCAGCTGTGAAAATTGCTAAAATCCATAGTTTTGGTCATAATGATGTGAAATTTTGTATGTATTTGTGCCAAAGGGTATCTAGTAGATGTACTAAATTTCACATGTCTATCTAAGATAGTTTTCCAAAAACAAAATATTTACTGTTTTTTTGCCACAGTTTTAGTGTAGTATAACAAATGCTCCATGCATAACATTATTAGTTGTAAATAAACTAAACTCTGACTGTATGTTTCCTTTTTATTATGTCTACAAAACTTGGTATTCTTTTTCAGATATGTCAAATAGTTTTGGAGAAAAAAATTATTGAATATATATATTACCTTTTTTCAAAATTATTAATAATTTTCAAATTAAAAATGCAATAACAATTAAAATGCTCCATATAGATCATTTAAAATACCAAGTTTTATTTAGAAGTTATCTAAAAACATTTGTGCAAACTTTCAAAGAAATCTATTAAAAACTGCATTGCAAGGAGCAGTTTGAACATTAAAAAACATAATTTTAAGGCAAAAAACGATAAGTCGGATTTTTCATCATTTTTGCCCCAATTTCACCAATGCCTCTCCTTAAAAGATGACCAGTAAAAGATGGAATTGAGGCCGGAACAGGTCGATAGGCCTAATCCTTGAAGGCAGAACAAGAAGAATTTTTATCCGAAACCCTCAAATTTCATCCATGAGCTACCTTAAATATAACTTAAATACTTGCTGACATGATAGAGGATTTTGAAGGTGTCACTGAATTTTCATGTAATTTTGGAAAGTAGCATTACAAAATTAATTAGGGAGCGATGCATTATAACTACTTCGCAATAATAATAACCATAATAATAACACAAAAGTCGTTTACTAAGGATGCCTTTACACTTACACTATTTTAAACTATTCTCAACGTAACGTTGAGCTGTTTGAAAATGTTTCCATCAGTTTGAGTTGGTTTACAATAGGTTTTCTACAAGTTTGTGTTTCTGTGGAGAAAGAGAAAACATTTCGATGCTAGAAAATCTGCATATTGCATTTCAGGAGAGATAATCTTCATGCTTTCATGAACTGCTTTACTACTGCAATGACTAAGCTGGTCTTCCCAAAAAGTTAACGCTTTAATCGCAGAAATATAAGTGAGAAGATATATTTGGGATCGTAATAACAGGGCATTTCAAAGTCAGTTATGAAGATAGAAACTGTTTTAGTTAAGTTTTTCTCCAATTTAATACGAGGTACGTCCAGAAAGTAAGTTCCGTTTGGTAATAAAATTAAATTGTGTACAGATACAGAAAACTTATTTATTGCACAAAATTCTACAACTCTTAAACTACTTTTCCACATAACTGCCGAAATTTTGCAGACATTTGTCATAGCGTGGCACAAGTTTTTGTATACCTTCTTCATAGAAGTTTGCCGCCTGTGTCTTCAACCAGTTGGAAACATTTTCTTTCAGCTCTTCTTCATTGTTGAAGTGTTGACCACCAAGGAAAGACTTGAGATGTAAGAACAGATGAAAGTCGCTAGGAGCGAGGTCAGGGATGTATGGAGGATGGTCAAACACGTCCCAGCCAAATCCCTGTAGGAGGTTTTGCGTCACATTTGCAGTGTGTGGTCGTACGTTGTCGTGAAGAAAAACAACACCTTTTGACAGCAATCCTCGGCGCTTATTCTGTATTGCGCGGCGCAATTTCCTAAGTGTCTCGCAATAAACATCTGCTTTGATTGTGTGACCACGCGGTAAGAAATCAATGAGTAAGATGCCTTTCCAGTCCCAGAACACTGTGCGTATTTCAGAAGTCGAAGATAAAAGAAAGTGCAATAATTTAAAAACGTAATATAACAGGGGTATGGGAACCTTCGTTTTATCACATCCAACAATTTCTCATGGATCCTTGCTCCTCCTTATACGTCTCTTGTATACGTTAGTAATAAATCACACATATGACCTTACTTGCAAACCCTGACATTTCCACTTTGAGCAAACTTTCAGGAAATGAAAAAAAAATTGTTTAATGCATACGCGATTACTAAAGTACTATTTAGAAGGCAAACTAATGTTAAAACCACTTGGATATAGACTACAGTTTTGCAATGTATTAGTTTATTCCAAGACAAAGAATTTTTTGTCTAGTAAAATGCATTGTTAATTTGGAAATGTAGGCATTTGCATTTTATCAGTAGTAGAATAGTAAGTTGTGGTAGGATCTAACGAAATAATTGAAGTAAATATACCATCAATGTTTTTGATATACTTTAATTGCTAGTAATTAATCCCCACATGTGACAACTGTATACACTTATGTAAATATTTCACATTTAGCAGTATATTTTGATGTCCTGTGAAACATTTTCATTAATGTTTGTAACGATAATTTGATGTATGTTTACTTGCGTTATAATTACTACTATGCAAAATTGATTTACACTTAAACTATCACTTTATAATTATAGAAACAAAAATAGTTGTTGTGTTATTAAGGTTTGCCTTTAAAGTCTGTGATATTAAACATAATTATGCGAGTTGCTTAACGTCTTCTCCTTCTTCTTCTTCTTCTTCTTCTTCTTCCACAAGGTATAACCTGTCGACCTGTTTCGTCCTCAATAATTCCATCTTGATCTTCCTACTTCGCAGTATCTTCTAGGTACATAATTTAATAAATTTTTGGATTCGTTTCTCTTTCATGCTTAATATTATATAAGCTGGTACTGGTTGTTTTTATTTTTGTTGGCCTTTTTATTTAAGTTGTATAATTGTATGTAACTCTTTGCGAATTTCTTCACTTTTTTATTTATTAAAAGTAGCAAATCCTGCTATAAGTGCTTTTAGAAATCTCATCTCTGCTGTTTGTATTATTTCTCTCTCTGCCCTATTCATTGCCAATTTTCAATTACATATGTTGCCAATGATATTATCATTATTTTATAGAATTTCATTTATGTTATTTTACACGTCTTATTGTATAATTTTCTCGTCATTGTTCCGTTCATTTTTTTAATTTGTTTAGTTTTATATTCTGATATTCATTTTTATTGTATGATAAATTAAAACCTAGGTAATTACAGTTAGAGACTTGTTCTATTATCTATTTGTTTAAAACTATCTTACATCTTACGTGAGAATTGTTTCACATTGAGTAAAATTATTTATTCATACTCCTAAGTCCGGATCTTTACCCTATGGTTAGTAGATACATTCATCATCTTCCTCTTCTTTCTCATACTACAACGCATCATTTATTGCCTCCTGATATAACTGAAGCTCCTTCTACATTCTCCTTTTACAGTCCACATACGAAAGCTTTTCCTTCTTCATAGAGATCCTTACTGGTAGAATGTCAGGCTTGGTCATATCAGGATTTTTACTTTCTTGAACACAGACTTTTTAAATACAAGATTAGTCTTAAAGAAGGTCTCACCCCCTGATAACCATGTTATGATCTTTTGATCCAGTTAAAAATCATTCTTTTCAGCTTGTTAAATTTGAAATGCCACTGCCCTGCACTTCTAAATAGCTTAGACTTGCTTTTCCAGTCGTGGACTTGTGTATATCTGCCAGCTTGTATTATTGTATCAAATTGTGCAAACACACCTGTGTACTCAGCTGGGCTAATAAGTTCTGATTTCTTTTTCACTACCTTTGAATTTGCTCATAAACTCTATCAGCTAGTATGAAAAACAATGTGCCCAGCTCAGGAAAAATGAATTCAATCTATTTAATGCAAGGCGCATCTCTTACCCGTTTGGAACACGTTTTATAGGACACATTTTTATTTTGCCCGCCGCACCAACCTCAAAGCAGTCTCACCCTTTCTACTTCGAGGAGGAGGAAAATGTGTATTTATAAATCGGTGGTAAACAGTAGAAGCAATTTCATTCGATCTATGAATACATGAAAATGCTATCATGAATAAGTGATCCTTTGATGATCGTGAAAGGATCATAAAATTGTAAATATACGTACAACTGGCGAGCATAATAATATGCCTGATCTGGTATTTTCGTCATACACATGTTTTGTTTTAAATCATAGCTAAATGCTTGCATACGGGCATCATTCTCTCTCAGCAGGTCATAAAATGCATTTGCCGAAGAGAGTGAACACGTCATTCACATATGAGATTGGTAATTTATCAGCGTCAGTTTCTCTTTTAGTTTTTTCGTTCATTTGGAGGCAAACAGAATCTATAACAGTACTTCCGAAGACAATGTTGTAGTAGGTTGGGAAACTGTTTTAAACAGTTTAAACTTCATGTTTTTCGTTGTATATGTGGCATCAGCTGTCATAAATACTCCACATTTTTCTTACATTTAGGTATGAATCTAAGTAAAAACGCAGGTTACTTTTTGACCGATAGTAATGCCTCGTGTCGCACTTGAAACCTTCAGTGAATCATTAACTTGGGTACGTAAATATATGTCTTGAGACCGCCTTAATCCAAAAAAAGCATTTTTGGAAACATGTCCGGTGTGTGTCTGTGTGTGTGTGTGTGTGTGTGTGTGTGTGTGTGTGTGAGTGTGTGTGTGTGTGTCTGTGGACAGTATAACTCAGAAACGAACAGTCAAATAAACACCAAACTTGGTATTTAGGTACAGTATCTTCCTGAGATGTGACACGAAGGTTTTCAAGAAAATCCTCCACCCCAGATTACCTTTTAAATGGAACATTTTTCGAAAATTTTAATTTTCTCAAAAATGCCTCAACAGTTTTGATTAAAATATCATATGTTTAAGATATTTTCATGTCAAATGAAATGTATATCTCGAATTTTCTGGGAATGTCTCCAAAAGTGTTCTTCATTGTAAACGACTTTTGCATAACTGGTAAACCATAAGAGATAGACAAAATGTTACTACACAAAAATGTAGATCGCATTAAAATACACAATTTATGTCATATACGTTTTTGTTGTTGAGTGAACCATTTTCGAGATATTGCTTGTTATTGCCTTAAATTTTCCAATACTTATACGTTTACTCAAATTCGTTATTCATTTTTTTTGGCCTGGTAATACAAAGAGAATGGAATACTCCACATAGTAACCAGCTCTTAAACGCTTAAAGCCTAGCAATTCCCCTTGCATCTACAAGAAAATTAGCAATAAGATTAACATCTCGATATCTTGATTAACATGAAGCATATGGAGAATAACCGTTTGTAAAAATAGTTTGTACAAGGGTAGAGAAAGTCATGTGAGTGTAACACATCAGATTTGTTTTTTAGTTTACTCCAAGAATGTGCCTTTGTACATAGAAATCAACACGTAATACTTTGTGGCAACAGATCAAGGTTTCTTAGTTGAAAAGTACTTACTCATGTGTCTTCGGGGGTGTAGCTTCACAATGTTTAAGGAAGGTAAAATATATATTAGCCCTTACGTACTTTAACCCGTTAGGTCATATCGGACTTGAATGAAATGGTTGAAATGATGTTCAAATATGCCCGGGTTCCGCAGATCTTACCCGACATTCATCTTTCACTATAAGTGAAAACCCCGAAAAAAGCGTTATCCGAGTAACTCACCCTAACCAGGATTCGAATTCAAGACCTCTTGAATATGAGGCAGACACCCCCACACCACAGAGGCGGGGAAGGTAATTTGTCTTTGGTCTGACAAAATCTTTACACCCTTTGTTGTTAGCAAATGTCAACAAAAAGCTGAACTTCGTTCGTTGTAAGGGAAACAGTTTAATAGCGCTTCTCAAGAATTCAAAGTGGCCGACTTTACACAAAACTGAAATACTGCCAACCTAATAATGGGATTTGCTAGTTTCAAGTCAGTTAGTAAATCAAATCTTTTTTTGAAATGATACAAGTTGATTAAATCAACCCCCAGCGCTAAATATCACATGGTATTGCATGTAATGGGAAACTGTGTTTTAAAAACAACAATTAAAACGTGTGGAACCTAACGGCTCTTACCTAAACCAGAATTATTTGCTTTGAACTCAACAGTTGACATCTTGCAGAATATGTCTGTACCGCCAACGTAACAGCTGCAATTAACACCAACCGTTCGTATATTTATGAACAGTTCCTGGTGTTGTGTCAAATGAACAAACAGAATGTCACTAAATGTAACCAGTGAGCACAACAATGGGATAAATTATCACAGATGACTTTTGGTGAATTTCAGTAGCTTGCGTTCTCTATACCTATGGTTGTAAGTAGGATATTCTGGCAATGACGTTACTGAGTAACTGTAAATAAAGTATTTTCTCTTGTATAATAATCATTTGAATTATAGTAATGCTGGAAAATATTAATTTTGGCTTCCGGATAATAGCATATAATAACAGCTTCACTATAACATAAAGTAAAGAAATTACACCTTCTCGATTTTTCTCTCAATCGCTTCCAATTATCTGGGTTTCATTTTCTTGCACTTGGTGTAACTGAGATAGCAGCAGTTTCCATCATAATTACCTACTTGATTTCCTGATATAAAACAGGTTGTAGCAGCACACCACTCTCATTGAGGAACTGTGTTTAGCACCTGCGGTAGTTGATTGGCTGTATGGAAAATATTTCACGAAATGCATCTCGCAGCTACGAGGAATAATTCCTCTTATTCCAATTATTTTCGAAATTTGAATTTCAGTGCGTTTTAGATGCCGTTACATCAATAGGAAATGTCGACATATGCATCTTATTTAGCAAATAATCGACAGTTGTATAGGAATATGCTCATTTATCAAAACCTAATTTTTCGCGAAAAAAGGAAATGTTAGGTTTTCATCAAAGTGCCTCATATAAAGAATACATGTATTGGAAATTCTGCTTCCTCCACTTATAATTTGCTAACAGAAAGCATACTGTATCTTGAATGTGTTAATATGCTCTCCCCTACACCCACAGTGCCTTATAGTTAACACTAATAGCAATTTACCGCAATGTCTATGTTTCAAACATTAACAATAGTTTTACTGAGTGTCTCTGCTAACCTCAAAATTCAGAGGTCCCGGGTACAATTCTCGGTTGGGATGGAAAATTTTCTCAGGGTTATTCTCCATCCTCCCTATAGTCTGGAAGTGTGAATTATTGTGTAAATTTAATGTAATAACCCAAAGTTATACCAAAGCGAGTGAACACCAAAGCGAGTTATACCAAAGCGATGAGCAATTGTTCCTAAGGTAAAAGCCCCCGATATGATCCAAGATGTTAAAGGAAAGGAAGGAAGGAAAAAATATAATTATACTGTGGTCAGTTGCGAAAACTGGTGAACACTCCGTTGATATTGGTTGAAAAGTGCCATAGGTGTAAATACACCTTAGAATAGAGTGGAGAGTGTGAAAACAGATGTTTTTCCACAAAACTGAAGGACAGGGTTCGACAGGAATCCATACCGTAGCACTAAGGGGACCAGCAGAAAAGAAAGAAATAATGAAAGAAAGAAAGAAAGAAAGAAAGAAAAAATATATATCTAATGTGTTGTACTCTAATGGCTTTCTCTGTTCGCTCTTCTAAAACCATTCCTATAAAACCTTATCATTCCATCTACTTCTTATTAATCCAATAAACTTTCAATTCACATTTCGTTGTAAATACAGTAGGTAATGCGATAGTCACCCTTTTAAAGAGCGTGTGGCGCTGTGGTAGCTTTGAAATTCCGGGTTCTTTGCATGATCAGGAGATAGAAAGAAAAAAGAACGAATAGCGACTTCTCATTTAAGTATTTGAAAATTCAAACCATTAAAAACGAATATCATGGAAATGGTTATTAACTCCACAAAAAATTTATGACATGAATCGTCTGCTTTGACGAGATCCGCATTTTTGTGTAGTAAGATGGTTTACCGGTTTAAAAGTCATTTAGAATGAAGTAGAATTCACCGGCTTTTCCCAGAAAATTCAAGATGTACAGTTCATTTATTATGAAGATATCTTAAACAGATGTATTTTAATAAAAATTGTTAGGGCATTTTTAGAAAATCAAAATGTTCCTTGTAAAGGGTAGTTTGGGTTGGGGATTTTCTTGTAAAACTTCGTGTTTCGTCCTTGGAAGAAGTTTGTTATTTAACCGCCTCTTCATGTTTGAGTTATGCTGTTCAAGAACACATACACGGACTTTTTTTTTCTTTCGAAAAGTGATTTTCTTTTTGTATTGGGGAGCCTCAAGTAAATATTGAAATTTCGATTTCGAATTTTTGGATGGAACACAATACTTCCTCTAATTACAGGTAAGGCTTAAGATTGGATAGCGTAGTGGAGGGGATTCAGCAGCGAATCCAGGAATTAGGATATTGTACTGACGGCTCACGAGGGGGTACGAAGGGATTGAGGTGAACGGAGACACCGGGCGGCCGGAATCGGGAGTGATGGCGCAGAAATGACACAGTATCCACAGTTTCCAGATACACACGCCCAGGCAGTTGGACAGGAAGACCGGGAACCTCGCCCCACATTGGGTCCAACGCCCCTCCCCCCGGAAGCGGTCCTTATAACCTGGCAATCAGCCTTCGACCGAGAGAGCATCCTTTTCCCCTGCCACGCTGCACCGAAACTCCATCGCCGATACTTCCAATCCTGAAAGAGACCAAACGGGGTGAAGTGTGAATGAAATGATTAATGGAATGAAATGGAGAGACAGGAAATTCGGGGGATGAACGAAACCACTTCAACATTCGCCTGATGACCCAGGAAAATTCCGAAAAAACCCATGGAACAGAGTGGACGGTCGCCGGGGATCGATCCCCGGACCTCCCGAATGTGGGCCATAGACCTAAGCCGTGCCGCTCGGTTACAAGTAAGGAGTAGGGAAAGTAATAGAACACAGCTACTTTTGCAAGGAGCTCTAATTTATAGTAAGTCCACACGAAAGGGACAGCTCTTTCTGGAATGTACTTTATCCACTTAGCCAATAAGAATGCAGCAAATCATTGTCCCCCAATTGTCTAATAAGAGCCGTGGATTACCAGACATTAGGGATGGGCAGAAAATAACGTAACGGACACATTGTAACGGTTACTGAAGTAACGATTACAGAGTAGCTAGTTACTCAGTAACGGTTTCCAAAGTAACGAAGACAACTAGTTATCGCGTTAACGGCTACTGGAGACTGTTACCGAGCCTGGGTGACATCATTGACTGCTGCGCACACAGCCCACTACACTACAGGCCTGAGCGCTGATTTCAATATGGCGGCAGTCGAAGGCGGTGAGCAACGAATTCCACAGTTCCAAGCAAAACGACAGAGGAACGTAAAAATAAAGCTAAGTTAATTTAAAATAATAGCAACTAGACATCACTAGAGCACAAAGATAACATTAAAGAAATAATGACTTTTAAGTATTTGTGCTTATATTGGATTTGAAAAACCTAAAATAGTGCTATAAGTAATAAACACAGTAGAATGTGTAGCTGTAGTCGTTATGAGCCTATCAAATAATGTAACTTCAGCAGTATTATGGGTACTTTGTTTTAATAATGATGTTAAATGAAGAAATTAAAACAGAACATAATCACTATGCAGTTAAGTTAAACAGCATTAAGTTATACAGGTGCACATAAAAGCCAATTCACCTCATTACAAAGAAAGGGGCTCAAAATATGAAATTTTAAATTTAATTATGCTCTGAACATCTGTGTTATGTTTTGGGCCAAAATATTATTTTCACTAAACTCCTTACCTTTATATAATCATATGTTTACAAGCTCAGCTTCAAATGGAATTGAAAATAAACAGCTAGATAACACAAATATCAGGCATTGCAGTTTACTAGGACTTGCCTATCTTTAAACACTATTGTAGGAACTTATTCTCATGCTTTATATATTTCATTACAACAGGAATAGCAACATTAAGGATTGCATAGTTGTACAAAGAAGCATTTTTGAGATATGATTATATTTATTCTACTCAAAAGCTGTGAATATACAATAAAAATTAAAATATTCTGCACTAATTTAATACATTGGAGCAATTTTTCTCATTTACCACTGTACAGGTCAATACACACTGACAAACGTTTATAAGATTTCTTTTGCATTTACTGGAAATTAAAGTAAACATAAATGCTAACAGTCCATCCACTAAATCTGCTAATGTTACTACTGGTAATATACTAAAGCTTTCCACATACTTATTAGTGTAGTAAAGAGAGTAAAATTACTGAAATATATTATGTGAACCCGAAGTTAGATAGTCTCAGTGTGTTCATTATAAAATATATACAATAATTCATATTACAGAAAAAAGTGGCTTTTAATACTCACATTATTCCATATAAATATAACAGAAATACTGAAAGTATTGTTTCCTTCCTCATGGCAAACATAAAATGCTCTTATGAATTCACACACTGGTCAGTTTTTTTCTTTTTCTTTTATCACAAGAGTTTTGTTTCTTATCCTCAGTTACCATTTTGGAGTAACTATTTACAATAATTTTGCAAATAATTGAGCAAACTTAACGAAAATAGTCTTCAAATTTATGGTTGCATTGTTTGATGATCGTTTCTCTGGTTTCATCCATAATGTTTACTGTATAGGGACTGCACAAATTCTTCAACAAGGCAAGATGATTACTACTTTTAATAAAATCATCATAACACTCTTTAACAGAGCCTTGAAATAGGTGGATACACAACCACGTTACTTTTACACAATATATTGTGGGTTTCTTTAGAGAACCTCTACTTAAGGAATCAATCAGTCTTGCTGCACCTTCAAATTCATACTTTAAAGTGTCATTTAAAATAAATAACTCAACGCATTTGGGACATATTATACCATTTGCTACCTTGATAGCAGCATAACCTGTAATGTAAAACAATGTTTCCAAAAATGCTTTTTTGGATTCAGGGGTCTCAAAACATATATTTCCGGTGAAATCTCGGTATCGAATTTTTCGGTGGAGTACAATACTTCCCCTACTTACTATACGTAGTAGAGAAAGTAAATGAGCTTAGTAAGAATAATTTGTATACCTACTAATAAACGAAAGAAGTTGAAGAAAGTCATGTGAATGTATCACATCAATTTTGTAATTACTCACCGCTGTTCCCATCTGCAAGTGCTAAGAGAGGCGCACTTACACACGAATCGCTTAGCTAATAGGGAGAAGGCAGCGTGGAAGAACATGTCTTCGTGAGAAAGAGTCGACACAGCTAGAGATTAAATTGCATCAAAATAACAAAGTAAGTCTGCATCGAGTTTCTTCATATTAAAACGTAGTTATGCTAATTGTTACTGGTAACCATTTATATAATGTAACTGCGAACGTGATCATCATGAATACAAATAACTTAATTGTTACTGGTAACCGTTACATGTAACCGTTAACGCACTCTAACTGCGAAAGTTATAACCGTTACTCGTAAATAACTGTTTGTTACATTACTATCACGCATTGTCATGCTGTAGGCAACCGTAGTTACTTTATGGTTCCACAAATAATCTTGTTGCAATTCTTTTCGAACCTAATTTAATGCCATCTTTAGATAACTTTGTTAGTTTATGTACTAGATCAGGTTTAGTATTCGTGACAATACACAGTAAATCGGATTATCTTAATTGGCTCATGCTTCCTACCAGAGATATTCCTTTCATCCATTCATCATATTCCATTCATCCTCTCCAGAAAAAAAGGAAGCTCTAAAGGCACATGAAAATCAGAAAATATCTGAAAGAAGTTAAGCAGAATTAATGTTAATAGCCATAGTTCCATGTTGTTAATTGCTCCTCTGCTACACATGTATAAACTGTTGTGCATTCACATTTTCAGCGAGGTCTCTGGGGAACTAATAGCGGAATTCTGCATAAACGGACGTTTTAGTCACTTGAGGTTAACCTTCTCTTCGTGGACTAGACAGCAGTGGTGACAGCGCGCCAATTAGGAGACGTGATGCAAGGTCTTAACCGTCGAAATGTAGACGGCGCCACCTTTGTCTGCGGAACGACTTAAGGTGATCAAAAGGTACAGAACACATGCATATTTATGACTAGCTTGAAACATGTGCTTACCTACCATTCGCTCGGCTGCCAAAGATGCGCTCTAGACTAATGCCCTCGTGGAGTTTACGTAATTGCATATTAAACTGAATAAAGAGGCCTGAAAGATGCTTCCAGTGAGGTAAAAGCTGCAACTACCAAACATTATTGCAGCTGTTATTACTGAACTGCTTTGTTTACACATACCAGCGAATGTTTAAATTCGTGCAAGTACATTTTATTAATTTAACAGGAGACAAAATTACTCTCACTGTTAATATTGTGAAATTGAGTACAACTTCTATAATGAAACCTATTCCATCAGCTATGTTCGAACAGTGAGACTAGATGAATTGGTTTCCTTCTACTCTATAATTAGTAAAATATAGACACACTGACGATGTTCAGAACACAAACAAAATTTCTCTGCAATTAAATCGATCAAGTCAATAAGTGTGCAATGATTTCTTTTCCTTTTCCCCCTTCGTCCTCCTCCTCTTCTTCTTTTGAAATTTGAAGTATACCATGGTGTCTTTTAAGATGGAGCATGATTCTAAAATAGGAAAAGGTGGAATGAATTACTGAAATCTAGTTTAATGTGCATATAAAGGTTTGAAATGCTATCACGCTCGTCCATTCATACGGAAGGGCATACACATAGGCTTTTTTCTGCATTGATCTTACGTCCTCCAGATGTCTAGGGGTCATAAGGCATCATCCCACCGTAACGGTTACCGGATTAATCTTTCATGGAACCCTTGGCTCCGAGTCCAACTCAATCCGATAAGCTGGCATTCAGAAGCATGATGTCATTTAGAAAGAATACTGGTTCTGGTTGGAAGTGTTAAGCACGCAAAATGTGTTTCCTCTTTGTGGTCTTGACTTATGTGTTTAGATAAATCTAATAGAAGTTACGCAGTTTTGAGACTCAGCTCTGAAGTGATATATTGCATGTTTACGCTGCAGGCGTTTAAGGTTAGAATGATAATTATAACTTACATAGAAATGCACTTTGGAAAATTTGGCATTTGGAATAAGAACACATGATAGCCACGACTTCGAAATCACGCGAGGTGAATGCCAAGCGTAGCGCCCTCACTATCCATATAGTTTAATTTAATTTGCGCATGAAACACAGTATTTCGAATATTTTATTATATTTCACACAAATATTTATATAAACGGCAACAATATGAATTTTAAATTCCGTGTACAATTTTTAAATTCTGCTTAGGACTTAGGTGAGTACTAAATAACCTCGCGGAACGCAGAATATTCTTTATCTGAAAATTAACCTAAAACATTTAAAATAAAATATACCGTATAACAGTCATGTCATTTGGTAGGTGCTCCACATTCAAAACAAACTAATTTTCTGTCCATTTAAAGTTAATCACGGCTAAATATCCGCCAGGAAATCACATCAAATTACTCAAACTTTGTTATACGCAGCAGACAGAGACAACACTGAACTGTTATATCACAATCGATTTTTATTAGTCATAAACCAATAGTCTGCAGCGTGAATCTGTTTGGTTATAATTATAGCGGGGATTATAAGTAATTTCATGTTTTAATGCTACATATATACACGAGTAGAAGGCAAATGTTGACGAGATACATAATTGTGCAGAATGTTTTGCACTTTTTGCATATTTGGCATTATATTGCATATTTCACACGATGCTACATAATTTCATATATTCTAACATTATTGCAGAATAATTATAATTTTTCGATTGATTTTAAGTTTATATAATAATAATAATAATAATAATAATAATAATAATAATAATAATAATAATAATAATAATAATATATTCAATACCGTGGCAAGAAAGGAAAGTAATTTGGACATTTTATTATTGTGCTGCTCGTACATTGTCGTCAAATCCATACATTTCCGTTACACTCAAAGCAGGAGTTAGGTGCAGACCACAATGACTCGTTTTAAACTTTTCCATTCTGTTCTCAAAACGCATTGTAGCAGTCGGTTGCGTTTAAGTGAGGCAGTATTTTAATACTTGAATAGTTTCAATTGAATTATATAATATGTAAATTAAATAACAGCCCGCCTTGAAGCAATATGTATGAAATAAGTTGTAAAAATGTATGTAACAGTCATTGCATATGCTTATTTTTATTCTAAACATGTTCAATAATGTTATGTGAATACATTATGTAATTAATAATGCAAGAGCTGTGAGCATAATAAGTTTAACGTTGCTAACATTGAGGTAACAATGAGGTAACCCTGAGGCAATAATGAGTTTGAGAGTTTAAATACTACTAGTCATGATTAGAGCAACAATAATGTAAATTCTGTGACAGTTTCAAAATAGCCAATCAACAGCCAGAAAAAGCTTTAATAAAATGCAGGTATTCTATTGGACTAGGATTAGCAATTCAGAGACTTGAAATACAAAGATTTTAATGTTTATACGGTTGATATCTGTTCAGTTGCCTGTAGACCTTGGTAGTGACCGGAAGGACCGTGTTCTCTAAAGAAATATTACGTATTCGTGTGAATCGTAAATTAAGTATACGCGATAACAAAGTGCAAGTGTTAAAATAAAGAATCTCACAGCTCTTAATATCAGTGTAGTGTTATTTAATTTGTGCCAAGGATTAATAAAATGAAGTGAATTTAAACTTAAAATCTGTGTAAGCCTACATTCTTGTCGCACCACGCCCTGTCTAAGAGATACGTGATTCTAAAACAATACTGAAGCAGCCGAGGCAAACATAAACATAAATACTACCTATAGAAGCAGTTTAATAACAAAGTTAATATAATATTTTAAAACTTGGAGCGTAACAAAAAAAAATACATCTTCAAAAATCAGCTTCTCATACGTAGTAGCATATTACGTAACAAACAATCTTCTTCAAATTAACGTTCATACATGGAGCTGATTAAATAAATAAACTAAAACACCCACTGCTTCAAGTTGGCTTCCCAAGCGTGTGGCTAACAACAACAATAAACTACAACGGTTGAAGAATAATACTACTTCATAAGTTAACTATGGCACCAGTGACGTCATCGTTGTCAAAGCTGAAAACGCTTTTGACAGTGCTTTCACAACAGATGGTGAAACAGCCTCTGCCAAACTTGTAATAAACGTATAAGCTGTACGAAGAAATCTCAAAAACAGGCACTACTTACACAGTTGCAGGGGCTGCCTACATCT
Organism: Deroplatys truncata; assembly: GCA_030765065.1. Taxonomy (NCBI): domain Eukaryota; kingdom Metazoa; phylum Arthropoda; class Insecta; order Mantodea; family Mantidae; genus Deroplatys; species Deroplatys truncata. The sequence continues at coordinate 218,046,812 of CM060978.1, forward strand.
TGTAGTAGTGAATTTTACAAAGAAATGTGCATGCTAATGGTTACAGAGAATATACCCTGGAACAAACTTCAGGTACTTAATTTAAACACTTCTCACAGAAATGTTGCAACCGCAACATTCCCGGCGACTCAACACTCAGGAGGAATTGCTTGAATTCTTGTTATGTCCACATCTTATAAAAAATCAGGACTGGCTTAGGCAAATCATCTAAATGGATTTCTGCTAATTAGAGGATGGATGCTGTAGACCGTTTCTACGCGAATCTAATAGTTTTTGAGGCTGCATCCAAACCTTTCTCCTCCTCCTCCTTCTTCTTCTTCTTCTTCTTCTTCTTCTTCTTCTTCTTCCACTTCATGTATTATAATTAAAAGCCTGTTGGGTCTCCAAGCTGATCCACCCATCTCTTGGTAGATCTTCCTATGTTTCTCCGACCTCTCAGTTTAAACCTTAACTCTTCATGGATATCTTACTTCTGGCAAGTATTCCAGTCATTTATTTATAAAACCAACAATTCCTCAAATCTATTAGTTATTCCATGCTGCCAGATTTATATTCATTAAAATACTTAATCGTTTATCCTTTAACCGTTTCCTATTTATCATATTTTGATCCATCCGCCTTCTTGGTAAATTCGAGTTGTAAAAGTGTCCCCTGAGCAGGTAATCAAACTGAAGCACGGTAAGTCTGGAAGTGGGACGTGCAGGATTTATGCAACATTTCTTCCTGTAGAGAAGTTGTCTTAACAGGGCTATCGGATCTTCTGTAACCGTCCTTCTTCGCTTTTCACCCTGAGCTGAACCCTCAGTACCTATATACCAAAAAGAGTTATTATTAAGTCCTGAGACAGTGGGCTCCTGTTGGTCCGCGGGTCCTTATTACCAAAACTATTCGGACCACCCCACCATATCTGGTGGGATCCCTCATCCGCTACCAACGGAATACACCCGATAAGGGTTACAAGGTCCCCCACGGAATCTAAACCCTGTTTAATTTATTGTAAACCTTTGGAAGCAGCAAGCAGTTCAACAATTGTAAGATTCGTTAATGATAGACTTAAGATACTATGGTAAGATGAGATTAAACAAGAGAGGATGTTATTAATGTACACAGATGCAGCTGCATATGTGTTGAAAGTAGGCAAATCGCTAAATTTAAATTTTACCCAAGCTTAGTGCGTGTTACTCGCATCGCCCACGCATTTCAATGAGTAATAATAACAGACATTAATTCCTGGAAGTAAATACTGAAGATGTAGTTTGTTGTATTGTTATTTGCCCCAAATTTTTGGAGCCAATTTGAAGAAGTTTTCTTGCTGCTACGTATGGTAAAAAGTTTCCGGTAGCCTTCGCCCCAAATGTACTTTCCGGTGGCCTTTGCCCCAAATGTACTTTCCGGTGGCCTTTGCCCCCCCAAAAGGTTTAAAAAATATTAACTTTGTAATTTTTAACTGTTTCTTTACATATTATAAATTTATGATTGCCTCGGCTGTGTCAGTATTTATTTTTTTAGAGACATGAATGTCTTAACAAGGCATGGTGCGGCTGAAGAATGTAGGCTTACACAGATTATAATTTCTACTTCACTCCTTTTATTAATGCTTGACACGATTTAAATAACACTTCACTGATACAGAGAGCTGTGAGATTCTTTTATTAATTACTTGCACTTTTTAACACGTAAACTATTTTCGTCTCACATTGAATACGTATTAAACTTCTCGAGGATGCGTTTCGCGTCTGATTATTAACACTGTCTGCTAGCAACTGATTTGATTTCTACCGCCTAAATTTGTAAATTTCTGTATTTCAAGTCTCTGATTGGCTATTCCTACTCCAATGGAATACTTTCATTTAACTTAAGCTTCTCTGTGGTTCTTGATTGGCTATTTTATAAACTGCCTCAAAAATTACATTATTGTTTCCAAGAATGACTAGTAGCATTATTAAACCTTCTTACTCATTATTGCTTCAAGGTTACCTTATTGTTACCTCATTGTTAGCAACTTTTGACCTATTTCTCACAGCTCCTACATTATTAAATTATGTAATACATTCACATAACATTATTACACATGTATACAATAATATAAACATATACAATGACTGTAATGTACACTTTTTATGTATTGTTACATACACATATTGCTTTAAGGCGGGCTGTTATTGTATTTGTATATCATATAATTAGACTGAAATCATTTAAGTGTTAAAAATACTGCCTCAATACACTGTTATCAGCAACAAAAAAGTTTTCTTGAAATGTCCGCATCCTGTACAGTACCACACAACAATACAAGCAGCAGCTACCTGATGTGTCTCTCCCTCCGGAGCCTGTGACCACAAGATAAGCACCTTGGACTGTAGCTGTGATTCTCTACAGTAAGCACTTTGAATCAGTGATGGAGATCTTTTCTTCTGATGCTGCAGTGTCTGTGGGTGAATATTTGTCAGCGTTCAACACTTCTAAAGTGCTCTGTTCAGTTTTATACATCGCAAGTCACTTCAGTAAGCTTCCCGACAGTATCAAGAAACTGGAGACTTCAAGTATGCCTCTCCAAGAAGCTGTGAAAATAAATGTAGGATGCAGTTCAGAAGGTTAGTGTTGTACCAGATTAAGTGGGTGGATTGTTATCATGTTTCCACTAAACTTTAATCAGTGCTGGAAAAGAATCCTGATACTGAACTATTCCTACTTTGTCTAGTTTATTTAATGGTGAAATTTTAGAATCCCCTGAGAGTGCAATTCCTCTAAATAAGCACTGTTGACTTCTTGCGAAGTTGAGTAATCTTTTTGTCTATATAAAAGCATTTCAGCATATAATGACATTTAGAAAATCATAATATTCGAAAAACTTCTATGTAAAAGGTAGTTTGTGATGTGCGGATCTGTTTTGAAAATCTTCGTGCCACATTTTTGGAAGATACTGGACTTAAATACAAGTTTGGGTGTTATCCGGTGTTTCGTTTTTGAGTTACGTTGTTCATAGATACACAGACACGCAAACACATGAATATTTTTCTACTTGAATACTTTTCTACATGTATACCTTTAAGGATTCAGGGGACGTCAAAATATGTATTTAAGGTGAAATCTCGGTATTCTATTTTTTGGCTGGAATACAATACTTCCTCTACTTAGTGTTAAGTGCGTAGCAGAGAAAGTAAAAATTTGATGTGTTACACTCACATGACTTTCTCTACTCTTGTATAAACTATTTTTCCAAACGCTTATTTCCATATGCTTCATGTTAATCGAGATGTTAATCTTATTGGTAATTTTCTTGTAGATGCAAGGGGAATTGGTAGGCTTTAAGCGATAGTCAAATATTTTATTTATGTGGAGTATTCCATTCTCTTTGCATTACCAGGACAAAAACAAGAATAACGAATTCCCATTTGAGAACAAGCATAAGTATTGGAAAATTAGAGAGAATAACAAGCAATATCTAGAAAATGGTGCACTCAACAAAAAAATATATATAACATAAATTGTGTATTTTAACGCGATCTACATTTTTTGTGTAGTAAAATTTTGTGTATCGCTTATGGTTTACCAGTTATGCAAAAGTCGTTCACAATGAAGAATACTTTTGGAGACATTCCCAGAAAATTCGAGATATACAATTCATTTGCCATAGAAATGTCTTAAACTTATGGTGTTTTATTCAAAATCGTTGGAAGCATTTTTGAAAAAATTAAAATTTTCGAAAAATGTTCCATGTAAAGGGTAGTCTGGGATGGGGGTATTTTCTTGAAAACCTTCGTGTCGCATCTCTGGAAGTTACTGAACCTAGATACCAAGTTTGGTGTTTATCCGACTGTTCGTTTCTGAGTTATGCTGATCACAGACACACACACGGACATGTTTTCAAAAATACTTTATTTGTATTCAGGAGGCCTCAAAACATGTATTGCCGGTGAAATCTGGGTTTCGAATTTTTGAGTGCAATACAACACTTCCCCTACTTACTATACGTAGTAGAGAAAGTAAAAATGGCTAAAAGCAACAGTGCCTACTTTAATTTACAGTGACGTACATGCTACCGTATCCCGTTCTATTCGGCGTGGTGGTAAGAAGATTTAATGCAGTTTTGTGTATGTGTGCGTGCCTCAGAGGAAGTGAGACGTTGTGGAACAAGAAATGGAGGAAGGCGTCGCGATGGAGCACTCTGTCAACACGCGCTCCTGATAGTTTCAAAATTAAATTACCTCACCAGCGCTAACACCACCGCAAAGTACTGGTTCAGCTTCTCGAGCATACCGAGAGAACGGAAATTGTACTGAACGCTCATCGCTGCAGTCTCACGATTGACAGGTAAAGCTTATAGCGAGAGTAAACAACTTTAATGTTGCAATGTGCCTCCTGTAATTTTTCGAACCTCCTTCGATATTTGTAAATAGTCTCCTATAAAGGAAGATATACTTTTTATTATAAAATATAAATCCCGGTCGTTCCATTTCAGATTATCTAAATGTTAATGTTGAGGCAGTATTTTTAACACGGTAGTATTTTTAACACCTAAATGATTTCAGTCTAATTATATAATATAAAGTATAATAACAGACCGCCTTAAAGCAATATGTGTATGTAACAATATATAAATAGTGTATATTACAGTCATTGCATCTGTTTATATTATTGTGTACATGTATAATAATATTATGTGAATGTATTACGTAATTTTATAATGTAGGAGGTGTGAGAATAGAGGCTGAAAGTTGCTAACAATGCGGTAACAATGAGATAACCTTGAGGCAATAATGAATTAGATAGTTTAATAATGCTACTAGTTATTCTTGGAACAATAATGTAATGTTTAAAACAGTTTATAAATAGCCAATCAATAACCAGAAAATATGAAAGTTAAATAAAAGTATTCTATTGGAGTAGTATCAGCCAATCAGAGACTTGAAATAGATGAAATTTGCAAATTTAAACGGTGAACGTCAGTCGCTAGAAGGCAACGTTGTGGCAGTAATTTGTATCACAATAATGTAAATGCCAGAGTGATTGTAGTGTAAATAAGCATTATTGTATGACATTGATTTGAGATGTTTGTTAATTATATGCATTGTTAGGAAATAAGTTTACACGGCCTCACTGAAACTGACAATAATAGCGGGCAACAATGTAGCGAGGGGGTGAGTTGTTTATCAATTATTAGCGACAAGCAAATGACGTCAGATTGGCGCGTTTTTCTTAGAAATGGCGGGAATTTCTTCCCTAGAGCATATGTTTTCGTAATTTTTGATTGGGTATAAAAATAGACGCTAATGTTGGCGCGTTTTATTAATCAATAGCAGCTCGGTTATAATCTTTAGGCATATTAGGGTGTGGGAGTATAAAAAGCTAAAGCCAGAGGCAAGTATCGCCCAGTTCAACAAAATCATCCACGCGTTACACGTCGCTGAGTCCAACAGAATCATTCAGAAGTTAAAGGTCGCTTAGTTCATCAGAATCGTTCGCGAGTTACACGTCGCAATTCTACAGAATCTCTCGCGTCTTAAAGTTTGTTATAAATGTGAAACACGCGAATTAATAATGTGCAGTAAATAAGTGATTATAGTGATATTAGAAAATATAACAGTTTCAGTCTGGCGGGTATCAAGAGTCAATATGTGAACTTAATTAATTGTGACGGTAATAAAAGTGTAAAAACAAATTCTTTTATCAATGTTATCTTTGAGTAACAAATCCTTTCCGTTTACACACCCTGTTCAAGAGATGTGCTTGAGCGAGAAACAATAGCTAGCAGGAGGACAATGAACCCAACATTCAAAGTAGTAAAACAATAACAGGCGCTCAGAAATAAGATAACACGAAGTGACCGCGATAAATTGGCTTACATACGTGGTGCAGATAAACATGAAGCATCTTCCAACTACAAAAAAATATACCACTTCAACGTACCTGAGCAGTTCGTTCTCTCGGTACGTATTCAGTGTGAGATATAAAATTCATTACTGCGAGAATATTATAAAGTTGACGTGTTTAAAAGTGCAATTAATGAATAATCTCACAGCTCTCTATATCAGTGAAGTCCTATTTAATTGTGTGAAGGGTTAATAAAAGGAGTGAAGTAAAAATTATAGTTTGTATAAGCCTACATTCCTTAGGCGCATCACCCCCTGTTAAAGATACATGTTTCTACAAATTAATACTGACGCAGCCGAGGCAAATATAAATATATATATATATATATATATATATATTAAATATTTAAAGAAAAATTAAAATACAAAGCTATTCCTAAACGTTGGGGCGAAGGCAATCAGAAAGTGAACGTTGGGGCGAAGGCCACCGGAAACTTTGTTCCTAAACGTGGGGCAGTTACTTCATCAAGTTTGAATCCCCAACAGTGGAACTATAATACAATACAACCTTCAAATTGGCACTTAAAAGTGGTGCTAAAAATAACGTAAATACATTCTATCTCAATGTTAACATTTGAATCTCAAGTGAAATTTTCTCCTAAAATTACCGAGTATTAAAATATTTGTCTACAAGAGTAATTAATGAAATAATTAAAACATTTAACTCGCTAGATACATAAGGAATGTATAACTGCTTCTGGTACTCTTTCTTTATTTGACTCTTGATCATCAAAATCTATCATCCCATTTTACATAAAGCCTGCCCTGTGCATATCCATTATTTTATTTCATTTTTTTAAAATTAAGCCTAAAGCCTAATTTATACTTAATCTATTATACTTAATATATTAAATATACTTAATACTATTATAATTAATGCTTCTTATCCTTCCACAGATTACCCTCGTCGTTGTAGGAATTACACCCCCAAGGACTTACAAGCCAGTGGCTTGGGTCAGTAGCACGAGGAGCATGCAAACTCTAGATCATAGCAAATCCAGGATGTGTGTAGAACCCAGTGCCTGGTATGGTGATGAAGAAGAAGGAAATGCAATGTAGTGGTGAAAGTAATGATAGGAAAATTCCAGATAAAATTATCCAACCCAGCATTCGCCTCGCGACGAGGAAAACCGCGAAAAAGATCTTCGGTTAGGTTTTACCGCGGAGGCTTGAACCCGGGACTTCCCGAATGCGAGGCGCATGCGTTACCGCGGTGCCACCTCGCTCCCTTAAAGTTGCATGAAATAATAAATTAAGAATACTGTAAACATACCAAAGAATGAAAAGCCTCTTTAAAAAAAAAATCCTTAGCATGGCTTCCTTCGGAAGGGAAGTAAAGTCGGTGGTCCCATGATTTACGGCACGTAAAAGAACCTCAAGCCTCATGAAGAGGCCTCTGAGCAAAATTACGGACTTTCACGCCCAATATATGTAGAATGGGTCGTTAAGGACCACAGCAGCTAAAGAGCGACCATAAATAAAACTCAATTTCAATTTACTGGCTTAAAATGTCCACATTCTGGATTTTGTACGATGTCATTAAGTTATGACTGTTAAACCAAGCACAGTTATCTGTCGACATAAACTAATTTACGATTGCAAATTCTTGTTCAATCAAAACGGTCAACAAAATTCAGCAAGCAGTCTCTTCTATACGAAAGATTCGTTATGATCAGAGATTCGGTTTGAACTACCGCAAAACAAATAAAATTAAGCCCAGGATGGATTAAATGGAACGGAAAATATTATGTTGGAATGATTAACATAGAATCAAAATGTCATTGAAAAATAATCCACATGTACTCTAGAATGACCAACATATACCTAATCTGCTATCTAAAAAAGGGAACCCTTTTAACACAATTGAGGGAGGGGTCAGGGAGGGAGGGGGCAGGGAGGGAGGGAAGCTAACCGAAAGTAAAAGGTAAACTAAAACGTATAGGTTTCCTATTATCTGTCTACGCCCTGCCGCAAATCAGGTTTTTAAGTGCAGGAACGTCACTGATAACAAATTAGAGGTATTCGCAACGTTACTTAATTTGACAGTGTCAATAATTGGAATTTATTACACAATTTAGTAACAGGAGAATGCTCGCTCATGCAAACGCTATGTTTAATGAAGGTTTTACAGAAATTATATAACTCTATAACAAATTTTATGACATTTCTTCGCCAGTGTGCTATGGTTGTTTCAGCTAAAAGCACTGAAATGCGGAAGTGCGACGTGAGTGTAAAGAGTTATATGATGGATCAGTCCTTTGACTGGAGCCTTCAGGAACCAGACGGAAAAGCTTTTTGTGAATGAGAACTTGAATGAAATTGCTTTACAACTCGGTCTTGTTCTTATTCATGGGTATCACTGTTATCCAGGCACTTATACGTAACCGTTGACACAGTTATTTTTATCGAACAAAGTACATTTAGACTGTAATACGCCGTTGCTTGATACATGTATAATGAAATGAATAATGGAGAGGGAGAGATAGACGAGATGGGAGTGAGAGAGAGAGAAAAAATGACAGAAGGAGAGGGAGAGAGAGTTAGTAGAAACGTGCACAATTTTACAGATGTAGGTCAACGTTTGGTGAAAGAAATCAAATCTCAGATGTTTGTTTTAAAGAAGGATAAGGGATTTTTATTGCCACTTACGGCTATGGAACTTTCCAAAAGTAAAAAGAAAATTTTATACAAATATTATGTAAAGATTTAATGAGAGACATGCAAATGAAAAAGCAAAATCAGAAACAGACTCATCTTGCTGCCTTGCAGCACTTGAGTAGTATGTAAATAGTTGGAACACTGACAGAAAACTTTCAAACTAACACCTATTAAAACAAGAACTTAAAGAGCTTAAGCTGGAAGACCTTAGAACCCCCTCCAAGATAGCAGAATTTCGAGCAATCATTAAGTGTGCAGCATTTCCCTACTGTTCATTAATTTATAACATACAAATTCTTCTTCTTCAAGGGTACTAGGTACTAACATTTGAGGCAGTATTTTTAACGCTTAAATGATTTCAGTCAAATTATATAATATGTAAATTCAATAACAGCCCGCCTTGAAGCAATATGTGTATGTAATAATTTGTAAAATGTATGTAACAGTCATTGCATATGCTTATACTATTGTATACATGTTCAATAATGTTATATGTATGTATTACGTAATTTAATAATGTAGGAGCTGTGAGAAATAGTCAAAAGTTGCTAACAAATAGCTAACAATGAGGTAACATTGAGTCAATAATGAGTAAGAAAGTTTAGCAGTACTACTTGTGATTCTTGGAGTAACAATAATGTAATTTTAGTGACAGTTTATAAAAATAGCCAATCAACAACCAGAAGAAGCTTTAGTTAAATACATGTATTCTATTGGAGTAGGATTAGCCAATCAGAGACTTGAAATAACGGTTGAAATCTATTCAGTTGCCTGCAGACAGAGTTACTAACCAGACTCGAGATGTGTCCTCGAGAAATTAATTACGTATTCGTGTGAGACGAAAATAGTATAAGTGTTAAAAAGTGCAAGTATTAAATAAAAGAATCTCACAGCTCTCTATATCAGTAAAGTACTATTTAATTTGTGTCAAGGATTAATAAAAAGGAGTGAATTAAAACTTAAAATCTGTGTAAGCCTACATTCTTGTCGCATCACACCCTGCCAAGACTTTCATGTCTCTAACAATAATACTGATGCAGCCGAGGCAAACATAAATATATAATATCTAAAGAAACAGTTAAATTACAAAGCTATTATTTTTAAACTTGGGGCAAAGGCCATCTGAAAATACATTTGGGGCGAAGGTTACTATACGTGTGGTTGCAACTACTTCAAGTGTTCGGCTCCTCAACAGATGAAATATATTACAGCATCTACAAACTGACTTTCATACGTAGCACCAACTAACTACTTTAAATTGAACGCCCAAAGCGTGGTGCAAACTCCTACAACAAAATAACTACTTCAAATTGGCGTCCATATGTGGAGCTAAATAAATAAACAACTCCACATTTCTAATTTTACACATTTCAATTAATTTATCTCAAATTTCCAACACGATTTTTTAAAAATAAAATTACAATAAGTTGGCAGCTTTTGAGTCCTATGTACCTCATATTACAAGAAAATAATTAAAAAATGAAACTAGAGTTTAGTGAATTGCTCTCCATTATGAAAATATTAATTTAAACTGGGGGCCAGGGTAGCGCAGTGGTTTCTTTTCTGGCTCTCGTACTGAGGGTCCTGGGCTCGATTCCCAGTTCTGGGGTGGTGATTTTAAGTCGGCCCTATCCGCGGTTTTACCTCTTCACTTGCTCATGTGAGGTATCGCCCCAATGTAGATCGAAGTCCTCGGTAAAAGCTGTAGGTCCTCTCATCCAAACGCCATCTTCATCACCCTACCTTCGGAGGCAACGGATTCCACCCGCTGGGTGCCTCCACCTCAGAAATGGGTCCAGTTATCGCCCCGCGGAATGAGGTAAGCCCCGAAACTCATAGGCCGCGTGGGGAGCGTTAGAAACCACGACATTTTAAACCTTTACATTCTGTATATAACTCCATAAATATGTTCTTTACAATAAAAAAATCAAATTTCGCGTAACATCAGGACTTCTGCTGGAAAAAATTAAGTAGACAATATCTTAAGTGTTTTAAAATCAATCGTATCTATATCAAATTGTTAAAACCCGAAATAAAAAAAAATATGCTTGATATTAAACCTTCAGCGAAAATTTGAACTAAAGTGACCAGAAATTACGTCACGAGGAACATTTTAAAATGGCAAAAAAATTAAAGAAACGTCACTATTTGGGCTTTAACTAGCCAAAGGGATAAAACTGTAATCGAAATCCTAATTCTACAATTTGTGGCCAGTTTTTATATGAAACAAATGTAAAAAGATATTTTTTTCGGGGTTTTGTGAACATCTAGTATTAAGTACACTTAAAAATACGTTTTCATTAATGTATTCCTGTCTTTTACACTTGATATTCACATATTAAAATGTATGTAATAGTATTAAACCCGCAATCTCCGGATTGAAAGAACGAGAATTATGAATCGGGGCAGTTTAATTTGGGATGGGAACACACTGTAATGTGCACTTTGTGTGGTTTACCTACATGATCCCTGCTAAGTGGCCTGCTGAGGTAAAACAAACACAATTTTGTTCCCTTCATAACCAGGACATATGTAACGCCATCATAGCTTGTTGTGAGGGTTGTGTGGTGGCGTTTGTTGTTTAAAGTGAAGAGCGCGGGATGTGAAATTACATTTTATAATTGGTTGTAGCTTTTTCACCTATTCAAACGAATCAGGCTACCTGAATTTTTAGTATTAAAAAAACCGCCGTTTTACAAACTATGAATTGTTTAAGCTCAAAGGCATGCAGAGAGTTTTATGTCCATGAACAAACGCAATCACTTTAGTGTAGGGTCAAGCACTTCTGTGCCTCAACAGCTTTTTGTCTGAACAAGGACAACGATTGGATAATTACATTACCTTTACCTGTTGGACGGCATGCATTGCGAGATAAATACTCTGACTTTCCAGTTTTTCAACTGTCACTTTCCTCAGTTCTCGCTGTCACTGTTTCGTTTTTATGTAGTTCATCTTCAATGGGAGTTCACTTCACTAATGCCACTTTCCTAAAGTGAACTCGTTCAATTCTCTGTAACTACACTTCCTTTGTGACATAGCCTTTTCACGCCGGACCGTTCACTTCACTCGGGAGTCGAATACAAGACCTCCCAACCCGTCGCTGCACGTCACAAGAGTCGTCACCAATCGCTCTTAATGTCGCACTAGAGACACACTCACTAACTCGCTCGCAACTAACAACTCTGACTGTTCTCGCGAGAACTTCGCTTATATAATCAGTGGAATCTTTCTACAAAGTTTTCGAACTTCTAGAACGATTTCGACACACTTTCTGGAAGAGGGGGTGGGAAGCTATAGTTGTTTACTTCGACCGCCCGGCGCCTACCTCCCCATAACCTTGGACCATAACCGCTGCGTCACAATACTTATAAGATGAACAATAAATGCCACTTGGGAAGACTAGAATGTGACAGAGGATACCACAGCGGTGTGACTCAATATAGAAATTGTCATTAATTAGTTTGGAGATGGATTGCCTAGAAGTCATACGAACGCACTGTATTTCAAAACGGATAGTAATTAGAGTTAAATGTCAAGAAAACTTCAGATTCTGATATATGCATGCGATCTGTGCTGGTCCCTAAAAATGTTAGGGTTCATAGGCGCCTCCAGTAATTGGAACACAGCGCCGACCTAGGCCATAATGGGCTCTTTGTGCTTCCAACGTGACCCCTAGGAGGAAGGGATGAAAGGGATACCCGAAGGGCGAACTAGTTCTGACGACGATGTGCGCCGGCAAGGACAGAGTCGCTAATGATTCCAACATGATACTAATCCTGATACCGACTAGCCCTGCCTTAGTCACCCGAAAACTGGGGGTCCCAGGAATAAATGAGACGTTTCCAGGAAGAAAGGGGCCCTAGCTGTCTCGCTGAGCGCCAGCTAGAAATTTTTTCATGGCGCAAAGTCCACCGCCCTGTCGCAACACACAAACTACCTGGTCCTACAACCATGAAACAGGTGAGGTGAAATAGATAAAGCAAATGATGGGGACACTAAAATATGATGGACACGAAATTCGTGGTAGAAGGGGAACCAGCCCAGCATTCGCTTACCGACCCACAGAAACCCATGATCAGAATGGCCGGCCCGACGTGAATCGAACCTGGGACACAACGAATGGGAACCTCACGTGTTACCGCGTAGCCATCTCGCTCAGTGCGGCAGGTAAAACAACTATTCCTGTCTCCAGTATCCAGTCAGAAAATATGTGAATTAGGGGAATGTGCAGACGATCTAACAACGACAACAGGAGGATTTCCAGTTTGTCAGAACTTCAACTGCATATCGCAATATATGATTTTATTGTACTGTAGGACATACATATCTGGTTTGTCTTCAAGTGCTTCTCTGTAAGCCTGTCATTGTTCAAACTGATGTAAGAATACATATCTATTTCAAATTCTAATTGTAACATTAGCAAGTGAATTTTGCATTTCGTTTGTTAAATAAAAGCCGGTTTTCAGTGTTGCGCGTCCCATATGTTGTTCAGCTTTGAGCTGTACTCCACCAGTGTGCGTGGTGCTTGGAGCGATGAAAGGGAAATTTGGAAATGGATTTGCTCAACGAGGACATAGTGAGACAATATTTTATATCATAACATGCTGTGAATGCCAGAGTGATTATAGTGTAAATTAATATTATTGTATGTACATGATTATAGATATTCGTTAGCCATAAGGATTGTTGGGAAATAAGTTTGCACGGCCTAACAGAAACTGACAATAGAAGTGGGTAACAATAAACCGAGGGGGTGAGTTGTTTGTCACTAAGAAGAGAAAGCCGAAATTGACGTTAGGGCAACGTGCCCTTTTTAGAAATGGAGGGAATATCTTCCCTAGAGCATATATGTTAGTAGTAGTGATTGGCTGACCAAAACAGACGCTAAAGTTGGCGCAATTTGGTAACCAATAGGAGCTATATTATAATGTTTAGGCAATTCGAGATGAAGGAGTATATATTCTCAAACCATAAGGAAGTATCGTACAGTTATGAAGAATCTCTCACGAGGTGCACGTCGCAGAGTTAGTCACAAAAATGTAAAGTACGCGAAGTAATTAATGCGCGGCAACTAAAACGATTGTAGTTACATTTGGAAATATTACAGTATCAGTCAGGCGTGTATAAAGATTAAATATGTCAATTATTAATTAAGCGTGACGGCAATAAAAGTGTAGATTAAGATTTTTTTATCGATGTTATCTTTTAGTAACAACTCCTTTCCGTTTACACACCCTGCTTAGAGACACTTGCTCGACTGAGCTATAATAGCTAGCCGGAGGACAAGGAACCCAAATTTAAAAAGAATAATTAAACAATAAGCGCCCAAAAATAAGATAGTACAAGTCTTCTGAGAACTACGACAATAGGGAGTTACATTACAAACTTAAACCCATGGATACAGAAGCGTTATCCTCGAAAATAACACCTGTCCCATTTGACATTTGGGAAACATTTGCATATCCTTTGTCTGTGTTTAGAAATGACCCATTAGTAACAGCCTATTACAACCTGGTCGTCGTAAATGACATTAAATTTTCACCCTATATAATTATTTTGTGCGTTTAGCTTTGTACAAAAAAATAGAATAAAGTGATTACTAATTACATGCCTCGGCCTTTCACGCTTTATCGCCACATTTGCTATATAATACGTATTTGGAAAACATGTTTTAAGATGAGTATATTATAGTCGAAGAATGGACTGAAATCCTAGATATATCAGGTGAGTCAGCTATACCTATTTATTTTTGAATTTATGCAACGTGCTAAGCGACATATGACTTACGCCTTTCTTGAATGCCTTCTACTGGCTGATTTGCGTAACACTTTATAGAGGAGGGATACATAACTCAGTGCATAAGTGTTGTACGGGACAGAATGCAATCGCTATGTATGTCGATGCAAAAAACATCCCATACTGACACTGGGAGCTGCAGTACCAATTTTAGTCCATTTTACAAACTTTTATTCTTTAGCATACCTCGATGCACCGCTTTGAAAATGCCCCTGAAGGAACAACCTATCACATGCATCGGTTGACAAAACCATTTCAAAACAAAATGACAGATGTACACAGTGCGACCAATTGGATTTAAACTGTTAGCCAATGTACAGCCTTGTCAAAAACTTCTAAGTGTTATGTAGATAATTTCTCTTATTTCACAAATTATGGCATATTTCAGATCATACTTGTAATTGTAATGATTGATGCAGTTTATTTGTTTGAATTAAAACTACCAAACCGAGCTCAAAACACCGTATGACGGTGCAAAAAGCGTTTAAGGATTCGAGGTGGGGTCTAGTTCTGCTATTACTAATTCGTATAGGAACCTCAGCTCCCAAGGTAGCATTGGCCGAAGGATATTATTATGGTTGCTTTAACACTGTGCCACTTTAATTCGGGTCCAAATCCTTCGTATGAATGTCAAACTTTTTATTACCTTTTGTTTCATCTCTTTGGGTCTATAATTTGATATTATGATACAAATAACATTTTTG
Organism: Deroplatys truncata; assembly: GCA_030765065.1. Taxonomy (NCBI): domain Eukaryota; kingdom Metazoa; phylum Arthropoda; class Insecta; order Mantodea; family Mantidae; genus Deroplatys; species Deroplatys truncata. Next base: position 218,061,843 of record CM060978.1, read on the forward strand.
ATAACATTATAAGTGTGTACAAAATAGAATAATCGTCATGTTCCTCACCGAAAAGAAGAACCGAAAAGCCCAAATCATATACGGGCACACTCATACGTGAAGAATGCAGGCAGATTACACCGCGCATGTTACAGCATGAAAAAAGGTCTCTCCGGCAACGTACATAAATGTGCATTGATGAAGGGGGTCATAATTTTGAACATTCACTTCCTTGATAAAATTCACGCTTTTTAACAATTTATTATTCTGTTTACCCGTGAACTTAACACATTTACAACTCCTTTGTCAATAGAAGAAGTGAAACATAAGGTTTAAACATGAAACAAAAACTGTTATATTTACTATCGTCGATATGCGCCCCAAGAGAATGAAAGCTAACTACGTAACACGGTTCACAACACTAGATACGGTACAGATTGTTAGGATAAACATGATACACAATTATCTGATTGTAATTCTTACGTCTTTGACTCACAGTAGAGTCAGTAAAAAAATTAAATAAATTAGTACACTAAAATACAGAAGATAAACACAAGCAGATAGAGAGAAAATAAAAGAACCAAAACAATTTTATGTTTGTATCAGATTCAGGTTCAGTATCTTCCAGAGATGCGACACCCCAGATTACCCTTTACATGGAACATTTTTCGAAAGTTTTAATTTTCTCGAAAATGGCTCTAACTTTTTTGATTAAAATATCAAATGTTGAAGATACTTTTATGACAAATAAAATGTATATCTGGAATTTTCTGGGAATGTCTCCAAAAGTATTCTTAATTGTGAACAACTTTTGTTTGTTGTTGAATGAACTATTTTCGAGATATTACTTGTTATTCCCTTAAATGTTCCAATACTTATACTTTTTCTCAAATGGGAATTCGTTATTCATTTTTTTTGTCTTGTTAATGCAAAGGAGAATGGAATACTCCACATAGCAACCAGCTGTTAAAATATTTGACTATCGCTTAAAGCCTACCAATTCCTGTTGTATCTACAAGAAAATTAGCAATAAGATTACATCTCGATTAGCATGAAGCATATGGAGAATAAGCGTTTGTAAAAGCAGTTTGTACAAGAGTAGAGAAAGTCATGTGAGTGTAACACACCAGATTTTTTAAAGTACTGCTGCTATTCAGTTCTTTTCACGAAATCATGACAAGATTTATAATATGGAACTTCAAGGTCAGCATATAGAGACATATGACTATCGACTCTCCTTTCTGTTTCCACCTTGTACCTACAGGGTAATGTGTGATGAAACTATATCTGCAATTATTTATTTCGATTAATATGAAGTAGGTGGAAAATTAAGGTTTCCTAGGAGGAGTTTGTAATAACCATAAAAAATAAACGATAGTGGGAAGAGGAGGTCATGTAAATGTAACACATCGGATGTTTTAAACTCAAAAGATTTTGTACAGCTTGCCGTTGATATTTCCTTAAAACTAGAGTGACAATGCTGGACACTACCCTACTTCATTCGTCCCGTCCCCGATTTAAGTCACGGCGCGTGTTGGTGCGGTAGGATTTATGGAAGATAGAGCAGTAGTGCTTTGAAGCGAGGTGAATCTATACGAGAGAGTGCAGCGGAGAAAAAGCATACTACAAAAAGCTTTCTCAAACTGGTAATATTCAAACATTATGCTAATATACACAGTAGGATGCAGAACTGGAAACGACTTGGCATTTATGTAGTTAAATTTTCTACCAGAAAGTCTCCAGGTCGTGTTCAAATATTCTAGGAGTTGTTTGTTTCTTGCTGTCGAGAGAGAGGACGGCATACACTATCCAGACATCCCTGATGCAGTGATAGTAAGATCTGGAAACGAATATTCCTAATGGATAGATAACTTGCATGCTTGAATCTACACTTGAGTTGTTTTACGAGAATATCATGAATGTAATGCAAACAACGTTCTTAAAACTGCGAAAGGGATTCTTAAGAGCTATTGAGCAAGGATCTAGAAATCATGTGACTGATGCTAGTAGCAGATGATGTGTGTTTTGCAAACTATGGTAATCTGGGTTGTCAAAAGTGTTACGTGGGCATATGAGAAGGCACTTACATGAAGCCAAATGCATTTGCAAGAACGATCCGCTGACTTATATTCACTATGTGATCAAAAGTATCCCGACACCCCCACAAACGTACGTTTTTCATCTTAAGTGCATTCTGCTGCCACCTACTGCCTGGTACTCATTATCCACGACCTCAGTAGTGATTAGACGTCGTGAAACAGCAGAATGGGACGATCCGTGGAACTCACGGACTTCGAACGTGGTCAGGTGTTTGGGTGTCACTTGTGTCAGAAGTCTGTACGCGAGATTTCCACACTCCTAAACATCCCTAGATCAACTGTTTCTGATGTGATAGTGAAGTGAAAACGTGAAGGGACATGTACAGGCCGACCTCGTCTGTTGACTGACAAAGTTCACCGACATTTGAAGAGGGTCATATAGAGTAATAGGTAGACATCTATGCAGACCATCACACAGGAATTCCAAGCTGCATCGGGAACCCCTCCAAGTACTATGACGCCTCACTTGGTGTAAGGAGCGTCAAAATTACACGATTGAACAGTGGCAAAACATTGCGTGGAGTCACAAATCACGGTATACAATGTGGCAATCCGATGGCAGGGTGTGGGTATGGCGAATGCCCGGTGAACGTCATCTGCCAGCGTGTGTAGTACCAACAGTGAAATTCGGAAGTGGTGGTGTTATGATGTGGTCGTGTTTTTCCTGGAGGGGGCTTGCACTCCTTGTTGTTTTGCGTGGCACGATCACAGCGCAGACCTACACTGATATTTTAAGCACCTTCTTGCTTCCCACTGTTGAAGAGCAATTCGGGGATGGCGATTGCATCTTTCAACACGATCGAGCACCTGCTCATACTGCACGGGCTGTGTCGGAGTGGTTACACGACAATAACATCCCTGTAATGGACTGGCCTGCACAGAGTCCTGACTTGAATCCTATAGAACACCTTTGTGATGTTTTGGAATGCCGACTTCGTGCCAGACCTCACCGACCTACATCGATACCCCTCCTCAGTTCCGCACTCCGTGAAGAATGGCTATCATTCCCCAAGAAACCTTCCAGCACCTGATTGAAAGTATGCCTGCGAGAGTGAACGGTGACATCAAGGCTAAGGGTGGGCCAACACCATATTGACTTCTAAGCATTACCGATTGAGAGCGCCACGAACTTGTACGTCATTTTCAGCCAGGTGTCCGGATACTTTTGATCACGTAGTGTAGATGTTACTGTTAAGTTGCTTACGTAAAGTTCTCATTAATATCAAATTGAACATGTATTTTGTGTCACAGCATGAATCCTCCGCATGTAAATACTCTTGCTGTAAGATTGCAGCGAAAATGACTACTATTTTACATCATTGTTTCATTTATATAACTTTTAAACTTTTTATCAATAACAAGACTGAACATATTGTTTTTTCTTACATCATGATGCTTTGTTTTCTATTCTTTCTTAATTAGTTTATTGTTAAATATTAGAGCATGTTTTAAAATTTTTACAAAGCAATGCGAGGCTACACTTGTCTTTCCTTGTTCATCAACACTTTTGTATACAACGTTCCTTCTGTACGATAGGAACAATGGCTGACCCCCTGCCAACATTTATCCGAGAGTGCAATCTGTTAATTTCGTTACTGATCCATGGCACTCTGTATCTCTTTGCACAGTGTAGTAGGTGGTTTGTTACGTTATTTGCTTCACGCTTTGAGTGTCAATTTGAAGTAGTTTGTATTGAAGGAGTTGTATTATATTTCAACTGTTGGGGAGCGAAACTTGAAGTAGTTGCAACCGCACGTATGGTACCCAATAGCCTTCGTTAAAAAAAATATAAACTTTGTAATTTGACTGTTTCTTTAAGAATTAAATATTTGTGTTTGCCTCGGCTGCGTCAGTATTATTGTTAGAGACACGTTTCTCTTAGCAGGGTTGTGGTGTGACTAAGGATGTAGGCTTACACAGATTATAATTTTACTTCACTCCTTTTATTAATGCTTGATACGATTTAAATAACACTTCACTGATATAGAGAGCTGTGAGATTCTTTAATTAATTACTTGCACTTATTAACACGTAAACTATTTTCGTCTCACACGAATACGTTTTATACTTCTCGAGGACGTGTCTCGCGCCTGGTTAAGAACACTGTTTGCAGGCATTTGAATTTCTTTCAACCGCCTAAACTTGTAAATTTCTGTATTTCAAATCTCTGATTGGGTATTCCTAATCCAATAGAATACCTTCATTTAACTAAAGTTTTTTCTGATTGTTGATTGGCTATTTTTATAAAATGTCACTAAAATCACATTATTACTTCCAAGAATCACAAGTAGTACTGTTAAACTCTCAAACTCATTATTGCCTCAAGGTTGCCTCATTGTTAGCAACTTTTAACTTATTATTCTCACAGCCCCTACATTATTAAATTACGTAATACATTCACATAACATTATTAAACAGTATACAATAGTATACAATAATATAAACAAATACAATGACTGTAATATACACTTTTTATATATTGTTAAATACACATATTGCTTTAAGGCGGGCTGTTACTGAATATATATATATATATATATATTATATTTAGACTGAAATCATTTAAGTATCAAAAATACTGCCTCAATGGGGTGCGATGCATGCTCCTCGTGTACCTAGGGCATACAGAGTTACGAAATATTGCACTGTAAATAATTTAATTTTAGACAAATGCTTGGGGATGGACCAAAGTATCCAGGGATCTTTGCTCTTTTCAGAGATCTATTTGAAGTTTATAGGCAACATCTATATTCTTTTCATCTTATATAATAACGTAATAATTGCGATGCAATATTTTGAGTTTGAAAATCATGCTTATAAAATGAAGGAAAAAAACACAAATTCAAATATTCTATAAAGCAGAAACAAGAGTTGCATTCCGTAATTAGTAGGGAACAATTAAGATAAATTTACTTACGCACGCAGTAATACTACTGGTAACTAACAGTAGGTTAAGCTGTGCTTGTTAATGGCGTTTTAAAAATTGCTTTCAAACGCGCCCAAAGCCATTGGAACTTTAGATAAACTCTATACTTAACCTCGACATCGGCCATTCTTCATTCTTAATGCATGTTTATTGATGTTCAGTAGAAAGGAAGAAGTTGGCACGTTGTTTGACGGTTGGTTGTCCAGCAACAAGGCGGGTATTCATCCCATTGAGCTAACCACGCATGGCCTCAAACAATTATAGAATGCTTGAGATAATTCTGTAAACAGTGACGGAGGTTAGGTTCGGGAGAATGCTCTTGCTTGATTTTTTCTGACATACCTCTTGGGCAAGGTGCAATGGCCATTATTTCATAAATACAAAGTCATAACATTTACAAAAGCACTCAGTTTGGTTTCAAAGGTATTATTATTAAGCTTAAAGGCTGGGTACGAACAAGAAGGAAACCGTTTCTTTCTCCTTTCTGAGAACGTCATACACATGGGAAGAAGGGTTCTAATATAAAAGAAATTACCTCTTTAGTGCCACGTGATGAGGGAGTTATTAAAATATTTAGTTGTGTATCAATTCTTAAAGTGTTTACAATTTTAAAGGACATCTGCTAAGATTAATATTCAAACTAGTCCATTCCTTGCAAAATAATTGTGTGGCTGAAAACCTCACGATAGGATATTATAACTAATGCTTACAATTTCTTCTTATTATTATTTCATGACAGATCGACTACTTAACCACAAAAAGCCTTTTCTGAACTCCTATTAAACAATACATCTGTATATCAAGCTGATTTAAACAAATCTACGAAAACGTAACGTCTTGAAGCTTTTGGCAGCGTTCACGCAACTTTTCATCATTGCTGCTAGCTAGACACAAAAGCAGTTTAGCGATTAGAAAAACATGGCTACAAAATGTATTATTGCACGACGAAAGGGTCGATGTTGTCAAGCAAAACTATAATCTGCGGGTTGCATAGATACGAAACAAATCTGATGTGTTACACCTACATGACTTTCTCTACTCTTGTACAAACTATTTTTACAAACTCTTATTCTCCATCTATTTCATACTAATCGAGATAAACATTTGCAGAAACGATCTTTTGACATGCAAAGAGAATTATATTTTACACATAGCGACCAGTTCTAAAAATATTTCACTATCGCTTAAGGCCTAGTATGTTCCCCTTGTTTTGTAATTGCAATTGCAATATAAGCACAGACATATCTCTTAATAGCTGGTTGCTATGTGCAGCACCATGCTCTTTGCCACAGATTAATCCTCTTTGCATATCCAAGACAAAAAATGAAAACGAATTCCCATTTGAGAAAATAAGTATTGAAAAACTGCAATATCTCGAAAATGGTTCAATCAACAAAAAATGTTATTTTAACGCGATCTACATTTTTTGTGTAGTAAAATTTTTCTATCTCTTATGGTTTACCAGTTATGCAAAAGTCGTTCATAATGAAGAATACTTTTGGAGACATTCCCAGAAAATTCAAGATATACATTTTATTTGTTATGAAAATATCTTAAACATATGATATTTTAATCAAAATCGTTAGAGCCACTTTTTGAGAAAATTAAAATTTTCGAAAAAATTTCCATGTAAAGGGTAATCTGGGGTGGGGGGAGTTTCTTGAAAACCTTCGTGTCGCATCTCTGGAAGATACTGAACCTAAATACCAAGTTTGGTGTTTATCCGACTGTTCGTTTCTGAGTTATGCTGTTCACAGACACAGACACACAGGCACACTCACGGACATGTTCGCAAAAATGCTTTTTTTTGGATTCAGGGGGTCTAAAAACATATATTTCCGGTAAAATTTCGGTATCGAATTTTTGGGTGGAATACAATACTTACCCTACTTACTATATGTAGTAGAGAAAGTAAAAATAGGATAGGTCGATTTACCCGTATGTACCGAAAAAATCAAAATGTCTTCTGGAATTACTTTACACAAACGATGTAAGCATAGAAGGAAGACAGAACCAGGACGTCTAAAAAGATGTCATATTTTATAGGTCGCGTGGATTTTAACCTTCAAATTACGATGTTATAAGCCTCGCAGACAATGGGGAAATTAGAGTGGTTTTTTTTTACTGTAGTGTGTTTTCTCTTCAATTCAATATTTTAGTTGATTTTGGTTACTAACCTAAAACGTCAGCGTTATTTGCTATTAACACTGGAGTCACTTTCACACAACACCTTCAGTCTTATGTAGCACAAGTGCTATTAGAACACTAAAGCTATATGCTAGTCTATCTTTTATAACGGAGAAAATGAATAGGCTTATATACTTGGCATTTAACACAAGCATTGACATGGAGAGTTGTCAAGAAATCATACAGAGGTTTTCAGCGGCATAGAATCCTTTCATTAGGGGTGGAAATGTGCTCTGCAGACCCCTGAAGAAATAAATAAGAAATGAAGTGGTTTATGCGGTATTGTATAGTACGGAATTTGTCTTGCGATGGCGTGAGGAAACACGCTTGTAAGCAGTTGAAACGCGAGAGATCAAGAGAAAAACGGAAAGAATAGAAGTGGGTGGGCTTGATAAGGAACGCTATTTATGCAGAAAGCTTTAATTCATTGTTGCTTGATGAGCGTTTTAATAAGAGTCGTAAAGAAACGCACGAAGAGATTAAACGGATTGTATTTTACACCCTGTATGTGGATGACAAAAGTCGATGAACGCAGTAATCTTTGCGTGGTGGAAGGAACGGCAAACAAAAGTTAAGCTGGCCTGACACACTTGGAAGTTTGCACTAAGGTGACCCTCTGTCGCCCCCGTTCTTCCGTGGGTCGCCCGGTAATGTATTGATCAAGAGCAGTGGTAGGGGGAACTGTGTTTTCTCTTGAAATGCTCTGTTCCCTAGCACTATTGCTCTTCCCTGGAAAACAATTAGAATGCCATTCTGACCTTTGCCTAGTTCTCAGTATTCAACTATTTGTTGCTTCGGGAAATTTCATATTATTATGCAAAACTATGTTTAGAAATTTCAAACGAACTGCTGCAAATACGCAGAAGTTTAAAAAGCACTGCTATCATGTCGCTATTCGCACGGATGCAGTTTCGGCCATAAGACTCTAAATCGGATGTAGTCAAGTCGTCTAATCCTTGGTCTCCCTATATTCCTATACCCTTTACTATGTGTGACCCAATATTATTGTTGGCTACAAAACGATCTTCAGGCGTTTTATTCACATTTAGCTTCCTATTCGTTGATCTTTCCTGTTAGCTTCATAGTATTTAGATCCCACATATTACCATGATTTTCTGTGTTCTAAAATGCGCCAATGCTTCTTAAAAAATCCGATGTGTTTCTCTACTCTTGTACAAACTAGTTTAACAAACGCTTATTCTCCATATGCTGCATGTTAATCGAGATATCGAGATGTTAATCTTATTGCTAATTTTCTTGTGGATGCAAGGGGCATTGGTTAAGCGATAGTCAAATATTTTAAGAGCTGGTTGCTATGTGAAGTATTCTATTCTCTTTGCATTACCAGGACAAAAAATGAATAACGAATTCCCATTTGAGAAAAAGTATAACTATTGGAATATTTAAGGGAATAACAAGCAATATCTCGAAAATGGTTCACTCAACAACAAAAATGTATATTACATAATTTGGGTATTTTAACGCGATAGCATTGAATTCAGAAGTGGCTTAAGACACCCGAAGCGTAAATGCCTAAATGTTTAGGGAAGAAGAAGAAGACTAAGAAACAGATTTTTGGACACTGTATCTGCAGAATAAAGGATTCGCGGTGTTTTCATAATTTTGGGTTATTATACTTCTGAATTATTTTTCATCAGGGTCCAGATTTTAATCGTTTAATTGTTGCATCATAAGCATTGTTAATGTGTACATAAATCCTTACTATGGGTCTCAGATTATGAAAATACAAATTTATAGGTCATTGTAGGTATTTTGTTCAACTTTTCGGTTTTAAGGCGTCTTTTAGATTCTGTGTTTACTATTTTATATCATTATGGTTTTTGTGTCTTTATTTAGTAATTTTCCTACATTTAGAATGAGTGTGAAATAGTTTCATATTATTGACATTTTACCTTAGGATTTCTCTACTCTTGTACAAACTATTTTTACAAACGCTTATTCTCCATATGCTTCATGTTAATCGAGATGTTAATCTTACTGCTAATTTTCTTGTAGATGCAGGGGGAATTGGTAGGCTTTAAGCGATAGTCAAATATTTTAAGAGCTGGTTGCTATGTGCAGTATTCCATTCTCTTTCCATGTCCAGGACATAAAAAAATGAATAACGAATACCCATTTGAGAAAAAGTATAACTATTGGAAAATGTAAAGGAATAACAAGCAATATCTCGAATATGGTTCACTCAACAAAAAAAATGTATTTGACATAAATTGTATATTTTAACGTGACCTACATTGTTTGTGTAGTAAAATTTTGTCTATCCCTTATGGTTTACCAGTTTACAATGAAGAATACTTTTGGAGACATTCCCAGAAAATTCGAGATACATATTTCATTTGTCATGAAAATATCTTAAACATATGATATTTTAATTAAACTCGTTAGAGCCATTTTTGAGAAAATTAAAATTTACGAAAAATGTTCCATGTAAAGGGTAATCTGGGGTGGGGGGATTTTCTTGTAAACCTTCGTGTCGCATCTCTGGAACATACTGAACCTAAATACCACGTTTGGTGTTTATCCGACTGTTCGTTTCTGAGTTATGCTGTTCACAGACACACACACGGACATGTTTCCAAAAATGCTTTTTTTTTGGATTCAGGGTGTCTCAAAACATGTATTTCCGGTGAAATCTCGGTATCGAATTTTTGGGCGGAATACAATACTTCCCCTACTTACTATACGTAGTAGAGAAAGTAAAAATTCCTACTTACGCTTAGTCTGGAAACGTTTACTTGTGGGTGTGTGAGTGTTGGGTTGGCTATTGTCGGGGGTATCATTACAGTTATGAATTCATGTTCAAAACTAGGAATGGCATATGTCAGTTTTTCCTTTTTAGCGTTAATGAGTTATTCAAGCCGCATTGCTTTTGTCCTTACGTCGTGTCATAGCTGTGAAGCCCTCTTCATCTGCAATGAATGTTGTATAGTCTGACAACTCAAAAGAGTTAGTGCTACTTTTTGTTAGACCTGCTTCAAAAACAAATTTTATTCCTTTCTCAGATTCTTTCAACAACAATATGAAACAAATATATCTTTAAATTAATTTTCTAAATTAATTTATTATTATCTTATACCTAATTTTTATTTTCTCTACTACGTATAGTAAGTAGGGGAAGTATTGCATTCCACCCAAAAATTCGATACCAAGATTTCACCGGAAATACATGTTTTATGAGCCCCTGAATAAAAAAAACATTTTTGGAAACATGTCTGTGTGTGTGTGTGTCTCAGTGTGTGTCCGTGAACAGCATAGCTCAGAAACAAACAGTTGGATAAACACCAAACTTGGTATTTATGTTCAATAGCTTCCAGAGATGCGACACGAAGGTTTTCAAGAAAATTCCACAAACCCAGATTACCCTTTACATGGAAAGTTTTTCAAAAATTTTTATTTTCTCAAAAACGGCTCCAACGATTTGATTAAAGTATCATATGTTTAAGACATTTTTAATTCAAATAAAATGTATAGCTTGAATTTTCTGGGAATGTCTGCAAACGTATTCGTCATTGTGAAGGACTTTTGCATAACTGGTTTACCGTAAGAGAAAGACAAAATTTTACTACATAAAAAATGTAGATCGCGTTAAAATACACAATTTATGTCATATACATTTTTACTTTCTCTACTACGTATAGTAAGTAGGGGAAGTATTGTATTCCAGCCAAAAATTCGACACCGACATTTCACCGGAAATACATGATTTGAGACCCCCTGAATCCAAAAAAAAGCATTTTTGGAAACATGTCCGTGTGTGTGTCTGTGTATCTGTGTGTGTGTGTCTGTCTGTCTGTGTGTCTGTGAACAGCATAACTCATAAATGAATAGTCGGATAAACACCAAACTTGGTATTTAGGTTCAGTATCTTCCAGAGATGCGACGCGAAGGTTTTCAAGAAAATCCTCCCACCCCAGATTACCCTTTACATGGAACATTTTTCGAAAATTTTAATTTTCTCAAAAATGCTATAACAATTTTAATTAAAATATCATATGTTTAAGATATTTTCATGACAAATAAAATGTATATCTTGAATTTTTTGGGAATGTCTCCAAAAGTATTCTTCATTGTGAACGACTTTTGCATAACTGGTAAACCATAAGGATAGACAAAATTTTACTACACAAAAATGTAGATGGCGTTAAAATACACAATTTATGTCATATACATTTTTTGTTGAGTGAACCATTTTCGAGATATTGCTTGTTATTCCCTAAAATTTTTCGATACTTATTTTCTCAAATGGGAATTCGTTTCATTTTTTGTCTTGGATATGCAAAGAGTATTAATCTGTGGCAAAGAGAATGGTGCTGCACCTAGCAGCCAGCTATTAAGAGATATGTGTATGCTGAAAGGCTACTGTATTTCTATATTGCCCTTGTATCCCCTTACATCTACAAGAAAATTAGCAATAAGGCAGAGTCTGCAAATGCTTGTCTCGATTAAGATGAAGTAGATGGAAAATAAGCGTTTGTAAAAATAGTTTGTACACGAGTAGAGAAAGTCATGTGAGTGTAACACATAGATTTTTTTGTAAAGTGAACCATTTTCGAGATATTGCTTGTAATTCCCTTAAATGTTCCGACACATACACACATACAAGACATTCACACGGACATGTTTCCAAAAATGCTTTAATTTTTTTTATGTCCTGGACGTGGAAAGAGAATGGAATACTCCACATAGCAACCAGCGCTTAAAATATTTGATTATCGCTTAAAGCCTACCATATTTGCCTTACACCTACAAGAAAATTAGCAATAAGATAGAGTCTGCAAATGTTTATCTCGTTTAACATGAAGTAGATGGAAAATAAGCGTTTGTAAAAATAGTTTGTACAAGAGTAGAGAAAGTCATGTGAGTGTAACACATCAGATTTTTCTACTTACATAGCTTCAACATTATAAACTAATTTATAACATTCTGTATACTGATTGTAATTAATTAAATAAATCACAATTTTATTTAATTTATTGCAATTATTACGTCATGTTTTAAAGATTTAGAGTCATTTTATAGTAAATTTTTAAACTATTTATCATTAGTTGTTTTCTATTCTACTGGTGTTACAGCCGACGTTTTACGAAATATGAATGCAATAAATTAATATTTAATGTCAATGTATTGTGTATCTCAGTCTAATAGGAGACGAAAATTGCAGGATTTTTTGGTTTGTGAATTTTACTTCCTCTGTTAACATGGTAGAATGGCTTATGCTGGAGATTGTATGATATCGGAAGGCACATTTCAAATTTAGCAGCTGAAAATCAGCTATGCCACGAATACTAATAGATGACTAATAGAAAAAATATAATACTAATAGATAAAATACCTGATGTGTTACATTGACATTACTTTTCCACCCTCTATCGTTTGATAGTGGGTATAAAATCTATTCTTATAAAAGTTTATTTTTCTACCTACTGCATTTCGTTGTAGACAAATCGTTGCATAAATAGTTTGCGTCGTTATCCGTCTCGTCGGTTGTGATTTAATTCTTATTAATTATGCGCATTAGTGGTGAAGGATAAACAGGCGACATATTTGCTCGACATGTGAACCGTTACTGTGCTGAGTCGGCTCGAAGTGATATAATAGTAATTACTGGTTGAGTCGGCTACTTACGTGGGCGTGTCTCCATATTTTAGTTGCTGCATTTGAAGTTCTCGGTACTTCAGCTGCGTCGGCTGATGATGGTTATTATTGAGCATGAGATTGGATATGGATACTTTAAGGGCGTGCCTCATAAGAAGGCTTGCTGAACTTGAAGACACTGGTTAAGCTTGAATTTGTAGTACTTATTTTAGCTAAGTTTCAAGTGTAAATGTTTAGATTAATAACAATAGGACTTTACAAGGATTACTAGTGATGATTCACGCACTTCCACTGTATTATAGAAATGCGTCAACAGAAGTGAGAACATGATTTCAACAGAAGACTGAATTTGCTTCCCGGACCTTGGGATATATAGAAGTATGACGGCCCGAAATTTACTTTCAATTTTTTATTGGTTGCCAAGCAGCACAATTACTAAAAATTTAAGAAATCTGAGGGGTTTTAGTTCCTTCCTACTGGCTCCTCCAAAGTCACACAATTTAGGGCAATGGTGAAATCCCTGGTTTGTGAATTTGTGGGTGTTCCCCTAGTGTCATTAACTTGTGCCTTTCTAGCGTGTATAGTTTACAAAAGGTCTTTGGAATTGGTCGAAAGTTTCTCCTCGTCTTTCTGAGACGAACTTTCGCTAGTAACATTCATGTCCAGTGGAAATGTTTTGCGTCTTTACAAGAAAATACACTACGTGAACAAAAGTATCCGGACACCTGGCAAAACATGACGTACAAGTTCGTGGTGCCCTCTATCGGTAATGTTGGAAGTCAATATGGTGTTGGCCCACCCTTAGCCTTGATGACAGTGTTCACTCTGGCAGGCACACTTTCAATCAGGTGCTGGAAGGTTTCTTGGGGAATGGCAGCCCATTCTTCACGGAATGCGGAACTGAGGAGAGGTATCGATGTAGGTCGGTAAGGCCTGGCACGAAGTCGGCGTTCCAAAACATCTTAAAGGTGTTCTATAGGATTCAAGTCAGAACTCTGTGCAGGCCAGTCCATTACAGGGATGTTATTGTCGTGTAACCACTCCGCCACAGCCCATGCAGTATGAACAGGTGCTCGATCGTGTTGAAAGATGCAATCGCCATCCCCGAAGCAAGTAGGTGCTTAAAATAGTATCAATGTAGGTCTGAGCTGTGATTGTGCCGCGCAAAACAACAAGGAGTGCAAGCCCCCTCCAGGAAAAACACGACTACACCATAACACCACCACCTCCGAATTTTCCTGTTGGCACTACACACGCTGGCAGATGACGTTCACCGGACATTCGCCATACCCACACCCTGCCATCGGATCGCCACATTGTGTAACGTGATTCGTCACTCCACTCAACGTTTTGCCACTGTTCAATCGTGTAGTGTTGACGCTCCTTACACCAAGCGAGGCGTCGTTTGGCATTTTCCTGCGTGATGTGTGGCTTATGATCAGCCGCTCTACCATGGAATCACGCCTGTCATAGTATTTGGAGTGGATCCTGATGCAGTTTGGAATTCCTGTGTGATGGTCTGGATAGATGTCTGCCTATTACTGTTTACGACCCTCTTCAAATGTCGGCGGTCTATGTCAGTCAACCGACGAGGTCGGTCTGTACGCTTTTGTGCTGTACATGGTCCTTTACGTTTCCACTTCACTATCACATCAGAAAAAATGGACCAAGGGATGTTTAGGAGTGTGGAAATCTCGCGTACAGACTTCTGACCGAAGTGGCACCCAATCACCTGACCACGTTCGAAGTACTTGAGTTCCACGGAGCGTCCCATTCTGCTGTTTCACGATGTCTAATGACTACTGAGGTCGCGGATAATGAGTACCAGCCAGTAGGTGGCAGCACAATGCACCTAAGATGAAAAATGTGTGTTTATGGGGTTGTCCGGATACTTTTGATCACATAGTGTACATCTAACATATAATAAAATAACATATAAATACAATTAACATTGTCATTTCACCAAGAATACACAATATTTACCTGTTTGTTAATAATACATGGATATGGCATTGTTTGGCACATAAAACTGCCTCGAGCTACATTACACATTTCGTTATAAATACAAACGGAACAGCAATAGTCAAATGCTTAAGAACCGGTCGCTATATGCTGGTCTTAAAATTCCATACTCTTTTCTTTCAATCGAAAGAAACAATTGAATATCGACATGACTTTTAAGGAATGACAATGTATTGACACTTTCGATATCTCAAAAATAGGTTATTCCATTAGCTTAGTTATTTGAAATAAATCGGGTGCTTTAAACATATTTACCTTTTTACGTTCTCTACTACTTATAGTAAGAAGGGGAAGTATTGCATTCCACCCAAAAATTCGATACCGAAATTTCACCGCAAATACATGTTTTGAGGCCCCTGAATCCAAAAAAAGTGTTTTTGGAAACATGTCCGTGTGTGTGTCTGTGTGTCTGTCTGTCTGCCTGTCTCTTTGTGAACAGCATAACTCAGAAACGAACAGTCGGATAAACACCAGACTTGGTATTTAGGTTTAGTATCTTCCAGAAATGCGACAGGAAGGTTTTCAAGAAAATCCCCCACCCCAGACTACCCTTTACATGGAACATTTTTCGAAAATTTTAATTTTCTCAAAAATGGCTCCAACGATTTTGATTAAAATATCATATGTTTAAGATATTCTCATGAGAAATGAAATGTATATCTCGAATTTTCTGGGAATGTCTCCAAAAGTGTTCTTCATTGTGAACGACTTTTGCATAACTGGTAAACCATAAGGGATAGATATTTTACTACACGAAAAATGTAGATCGCGTTAAAATACACAATTTATATCATATACATTTCTTTTGTTGAGTGAACCGTTTTCGAGATATTGCTTGTTATTCCCTTAAATTTTCCAATACTTATACTTTTTCTCAAATTCGTTATTCATTTTTTTATGTCCTGGACATGCAAAGAGAATGGAATGCGCCACATAGCAACCAGCGTTTGAAGCTGGTTATCGAGAGCCAGGAGAAATAATAATAATAATAATAATAATAATAATAATAATAACAACAACAATAATATACGATCGAACATAACGACAAAAATGTACTGAATTCATATTAGGAATGGGTTTTGTAGGAAAGACAGGAAACAAGGTTTGTTGTCCTCCAAGGATGTATCTACCTGCGATGGTCAACAACAAGCCTATCGGAAATTTCGCTTTTGTGTCTTGGCTCGGACGGGCAGTTTACAACGGTTTCAAAGCTTAGCAGGGTTAGAAGTATGCGTGCCTTATCTACGATCTAAGAATATTCGTGGGAAGATTTTAAAACTCAAAATAAGCTGTAAGAAGCGGATGTGAAAGTTGTCAAGTGGGGGTAGCCAATAATAAAATCATGAAACAAAAATGATAGCCAATCAAAAGATCGCGTATGCATCACATGATACGTTTGAACTTAAAACGGAACGAAACATAAGAAAGGTGGGGGAAATTCTAAGTTTGGCGAAAGGCGTGAAAGGAAAAGAAACGCCGAGACACATTCCGGTACAAACTAACCACGAGGACGGCCGATACACATTCCGGTACAAACTAACCATGAGGACGGTCGACGAAACAAAATTAGAAGAAAATAATCAGAAAATTTATAGTGTAAAAATGAAGTTGTGAGATCTAGGCAATTCGAGGGCTAGTCGGAGAAACACATAAGTAGCGACTTCGAAAGTGATAAGAATAACAGTGGTTTCGACGACGAAGGTGGCGGGCCGACCAGACAGGAATCTACGTAACAAAATAAAGAAATAACTCAAACTTCGTCGGCAGTATTATTAATATCATCAAGGCAGTGTCACCACCCCTGAAAACAAGAACCTCAGCTCTACCAAAAACAAATTCCAAATCCCTGCCATCCAACCATCGAACCCGGGACTCTGAGCCCACTGAAGCAACTGCCAGGAACAACACAGATGTGTCAGAGGTCAGCGTCACGTTGAAATATTTGACTATCGCTTAAAATCTACCGTATTCCCCTTGCATCTACCAGAAAATTAGCAATAAGATTGACATCTCGATTAACATGAAGCATATGGAGAATAAGCATTTGTAAAAATAGTTTGTACAAGAGTAGAGAAAGTCATGTGAGTGTAACACATCAGATTTTTTTGTCTTTGTTTTCCCTTAACATGGAAAACTTTTCGTTATTTTTAATTTTATCAAAAGATGCCACTAATCGTTTTATTAATAGTGTATGTTGAGGATATTCACATGACAAATAAAATACTATATTGAATGTGAAGAATTAATTTTTCTTTGTGCTTATTTTCAAGCCCGAGCCAACAAATATTTTTCAAATTAAAACCAAAACCGGCCCACCGACTGAGCAGGGCCGGACCTAGGCTTGACCCAAGCCCGTGCAGACGTCTCATACAAGGATAAAAATGAAATTGATATATATATATATATATATCTTAGAGGAATATCATATCGTTTTAATCTGTACGCTGTGGATGTTGAGGAAAACGAAAATGTAAATGTGCAAAATGTACAAAACCGGATGATCAGATTTCTGTTATTACTTAATAACCAAATTCACAAAATTTATAATAAAACTTTGAGGCTACATAACCTCGTAGACATATTTCTGTAGAGCTAAACACTGTGTAAGTGCCATTAGCGTAGACATTAAATTGTAAACCTTGTATTGAATATTTGTATCCTGCCAAAATAGTAGAGATTTTCTCTATAGGCATTAATTTTGTAGACAAATGACTGCTAATCGATATACTACATATTATCTTGCGATGTCTTAGAATAATAGGAGTAGGTACGGAGGGGACAGGACAGGATGCTACCGGAGGGAGGGGTGAGGTGAGAGGAGAAAGACGGCAGCCGGACCAGGAGACACGACAGGGCAGAGGGCAGGATCCCTACCTTTAACAGATTGAAACTCTCCGGAGGACAGCTGATAAAACCACTCCCTTCCTCTCTGTGGGCTTGCACATTCCACTGAGGGGTCAGGGACTCGGATATCGGCCCTATTGCGGAGGACGAAGGATACATAGTGCATTCTTTTCCCCTGCTATATAACGCCGAGACTCCCACCGACACGTTCAACTCTGAAACAGACCAAACAGAAGAAAAGTGAAATGTGAATGGAGGTGAAATGGATAGGACATTCGGGGGATTTAATGAACCTTCCCAGTGTTCTCCTAGCGACCCAGGAAACCCCGAAAAAACCCATGAATCAGGAAGGTCGGCCGCGAGTATCGAACACACGACCTCCCGAATGGAGGCCACAGACGTTACCACCTGAGGCATCTCGCTCGGTCCTTGAATAATAATAATAATAATAATAATAATAATAATAATAATAATAATAATAATAATAATAAAAATAATAGTAATCATGGCTTCTTCCTTGCTGGAATCATATCCTAATCGTACCGCGATTGCAGTACACAGTACTCAATTACAGTATTATCAGCACCGCTTATAGCGGGCCCATATGCAATTATCCTATTGTGAACTTAGGCTCCTATAATACACAGTGCATATTAGCCATAAAAACGTATTCTCCTTGATTAAAGCATCATCCAAGCGCGAGCGATTACGCACCAAGAAACACCAGAAAATACGGGCTCTAATGCCTCTGTTCATGACTCCCTTTCAGGCCTCTAGCACTATCAGATTTCCGAAATAACCAATGGTTAATGACTATTCACGACACAAAACAGACCACAATGAACTTGCCTGGTCTGCATCAGATGTGGGTTGCGGAGGCTAGGAACGCCGGAAATTGGCCTTCAGTTGGTTAACTATACCCACGTGGATTGCGGAGGGTAGTCGTACTCACTTGCAAGGTATAAGTAGCAAGCTGGCAAATGCCTAGCGCTAAACTGATCCGATTGATGTGATTTATTAAGTTTTTGAAGCAACAGCATGAGAGTATTCAGCTTAAGACATATGTCCCATAAGAGTTTTGTTTCCATTTTGTCAACAGAATACAGTCCTCGAGAGCTAATGCGTGAATTCATGGTCATCCTGGATATTCATCTGGAGTGAAAAGATGCTATGCATGGGAATTTATTTTCACTTGCAAAATTCTCGTAAGTCAGGATTTCTGGGAAGGCACTGCTCCCACACTACTGACAGAAAACGGCAAGAACCCCCAAACTTATAATCTCACTACTCAAAGTCTTAAACATTTTACACGTTCAAACTCATATATCGCACGGGCCAGATAGACCATACCTGCTTATACACTGTAGTGCATATGTTTCAGTCTATATTCACCACAATGAACTTTAAAGTTAATGATATTTTATAAGAATTGGAAAGAAAAGGAAAAAGAAACCAACAGAGAAATTAACAACGACAATCACACTAACAAAACAGAATAAGAAGAAGAATAAGTTATTCACTAGCACAGTAATCCCCCAAGCCTCCCCATCCCAACCCCTTGTCTCTCTTCTTACACTCCGATCTGAGCTACATAAGCTTTTGTAATGATATACCAATTACTTCCTCCTGCCCCTACCAACCGGCAAGGTCCAACAAGCTTGTAATTCTCTCCTTGATTAAACAATTGAATCTGGCAGATAATTTCCCCTCAACTGTTCTTAGTGCAATGCGCCGGAATATGAACCCAAGCTTCTTCCTCTCTACACCAGCAACAGATTCTTATGCCTTCTTCTTTAATAAATTTGGTAGCTCGCCATGATCCCAGTCTGAGCCAAGCAAGCCCTTGTTTGCTGACTCTAATTCCATTCAAAATATTTTGTTCCATACTTCATTTTGTTTTGGTTTCGATTGTAAGCTTAATGATACTTTCTTACTACATTGTGACAGTGTCTGTCGTCGATCTGTATCTTTCAGTCACTTCTGTACTCTTCTCCAATATTCGTTTTATTTCAGGTCCTTCAAACCAAATATTACCTATCCCTATTCTTTCCAGCCCTCTTTTGATTTTCGCTGCCCACATCTTGTCCCTTCTCATTCTAAGCTGTTCCCTATAGCACACTGTTCTAATAGTAGACGATGTCTGCATTCCTGTACTTTTATACGCGGATGACATAACAATTTTGTCAGTGACGATAGAAGGCTTACAGAACGGTATTAGAATGTTGGAAGAATATTGTAAACAATGGGGTCTGGTGGTAAACATTAACAAACAAAAACAATGGCTTTCAAAAATGGCTATGTGTATGGCAGGGATGAGAAATAGTATTACAAGGGGCTAGAACTACAAAACGTTAAACATTTCTCCGATTTAGGGGGCAGTTAAATAAATTATTACGTACCCTCTCGCGGATACCGGATGTACCGGATGTATAACTCTATGATAAGGCCGATTTTGTTATACAGAAGTGAAATCTGGGGATGGGAAAGAGCAGAGCATGTAAATAAAACACAGGCAGCTTTTTGGAAAAGAGTTCTTGGAGTTTCACAAGACACATCAAATTCCGGGGAATTGAGGGAGGTGGGATGTTATGAAGACACAATACATTGCAAAATAAGAGCAGGGGATAACTCCACACTACGATCCAAATGTTATAAATACCAGCGAGAAAATCTGTCTCCTAAGTTTTGGGCAGCTGATTGGGAAAGGGATTTGAGGAGAATAGGAATGGAGTCAGTATGGCTGAGAGCTGAAACAATTGACAAAAACATATGGAAATGTGTTAAAAGAAGACTAAGAGATATCAACCAACAGAAAATAGAATGGGGTTGTAAAATTAAACCTTCTCTAAGTCTAACAGATGAAATGAAATTGGACTGGGATAAAGCGGCATATATACTTAATTTAGGAAGAAAGGAAATATCAGGAATGGCATAGTTTAGATTGCAGGGCTGAAGGGCACAGAAAATGACTGACGATTCTGGCAGGAGAATCTGCCCATTCTGTGATTTGGATGAGGACTGGGTACATATTTTGGCGGAATGTACACAGTGGGAGAACCAGCGAACGATTAAACTCAACGAAAAATTCTTAAGTCCCTCAAGAAAGAGATTGGCATGTTGGGAGCTACTGGCTGACCAGATGAACTGTCAAAACATGGGCTATTTTTTGGCTAAAGTGTGCGAAGCTAGTTCAAATTTGTTCAGTTAGACAAAGGTAATTTATCTCTATTTCCCTTTTTATTGTGTTTTCTTTCTCTCTGTTTATTTTGTCACCCTATCGTATTTTAAATATGCATGTACGGTCAATGACCCACGCACTAAATACTTGTGTAATAACTTTAATAATTTGAAGTAACTGATTCCCTCTCATAATTCTAATCCAATATTTCATCGCTCATACCTTACATTCAATTGTTTCGCTGTATGCACCATATTGTGACGCATGCCTGTCGCCATTAACTAGCGTCACTTAAGGATGGGGAAAACATGGCACCTATAGATTACAAGGTAGGGTAGCAAGGGAAGTGGCTGAGTGCCATTATTGACACATGTAATTCCGGTTACTATTACTGATTCTATTTTTTATTATACTTGTGTTGACTACCAACAAACTACACTTCAAGGTGTGAATAAATAGCCAAGTGGGCAGCTGCTAGCTTTATCTGCTAACCAGCAAAAGTCCTGCGCCTCGTCGAGGTTGTTCCGGTCGTTGTCCCTGTCAGCGATGGCCAAGACTGAATTTATGAACCTGAGGAGCAAAGGCTCCCGCTACGCACGTGGTCGATCAAGGACTGTCAAAAGCCCATCTGTTTAAATATCCACCGAATGTTGCATCGTCCCCATTCTAATAGCTGACGGTGTGTCTATCAGCAAAATTTACTTAATTTCCACATGTATCAAACAAAGCTTTTCCTCTAAACCGTATGTCACCCGATCTCTGCTTCAGAAAAGAAATCTAAAGAGAATTTCCTGTAGTTACGTAAACCACATCTGTCCTGAACATCTCAAACTGTATAACCTCATATTTATAAAAATTCTGTTAAAATAAAATTATAACCGTCACAATATTCTCTAAAAATTACACAATCTGACTACCCCTTCCCACACCCAAGATACCTTTTAGAAAACCTGTTCTTTTTTGGTCTGGCGTTTCCGTGAGTTTCCAACCCCGGGTCATCGCCCTATACGTCATTGTGGATCTAAAAAATGCCCCATATATTGTCTCCAGCAATTTTACAGGTCCATCTGGGATTCGTAAGAACAATTATTGCTGCGTTTCGTACAACCTCATGCTCACGGAACCTTGGCGGAGCGGTATTATTTAACGAAACGGCGCAAAGCATAATGCGGGTTTTTGCGTTTAATTTATTTTCCTATACTTCTATATAAATGCCATGAGGTTTGCCTCATATAACTGTAATTTCCTGACAGTGATGTACCTATAAAAAGGCAGCAAATAGGCCATTGCTAGGCCGCGATGAGCGACCAATACAATAATTATCACAACCTGCTTTTTACAGACCGTTAAGAGTAGCTAAATCAAAAGTAAAAGGTATGGTGCGTCATAATCATTATGCTGTACGAATTATTCCATTTATTTAGCAAAATCCTAATAATAAATCACCAAGTATTTGCAAACCAAAGTTGAGGTGATTGTTTAGTTTTTCTTTGGTCCTAATATGTGAGTCATTGAGCTATTTTTGTGTGCAAAGGACTGTAATTTTATTGTGTTAAATAGACGAGAAAATATTCAAGAGCATTCTCTACCTAATATTCACATATTAGTTTAAGTGAACAATTATGCTGGGAAATGAGCTCTGGAGAATACCACCGAACCGAACTGCAACCAACTCACTATAAGCTACGCCAGCACTGCTTAGAAGAATCCCTTCCCAACGTTAGAGGAAGCCATCGTTCTGGGTTCCGCAGACGAACTCAATAATTGGTAAGCTAGTTAAATCTACAAATATGATTGTATCTGAAACAGCATTTCTATGTATCTAGCAAATAATAAAATAGCACAACTAACTAAAAAGGAAAACCATTGTAATCTTTGATGACGTATCCTTAGAAATAAGACTGCTATTGACAAGATTCTAAATAATAATAATATCCAGTGTATATCCAGCAATTCTTCAACATGTACTGACATATAAATTACAAGCTCCAAATATTCGGCTGTGCAAAGTTCTCCAAGAAGGCATGACTGAAACTGGGTTTTCTCATATTATAACCTTTCGAAGGCAGGTTTACTTTCATTCAAACAATATGAACAAAACCAGAATCTATTAACTTGAAATATCATGGCACAACCTCCATTATACGTTATATGCAAGTAGCATTGTTTCGTAGCAAAGGACTGCAAACACGATAATGACCTCCACAATAAACCACACACACATACACACAGGTCCCCAACCTCGGAATTAGAACATACAGTACCAGTGACTGAATTTCCTGCATTGAAATCCAGCAGATGCAGAGACTAACTCAAGCAACTACTCTTCCATGGATGAAACGAGCTCTCTTTTCTACCATCTTCCTCAATACCACCTACAATCGACAATCAACCTGGAAATCAGACTGTAGCAAATACAGTGAGGAGTCAGGTAACAGTTCACCATAGCAAACGAGAGCTTGCGAAAACGTCTAAAACAGACAACCGAAAATTAAAACCAAAGAGCTAGTACTCAGCGTGTCCCCTTAAAGACAGTTTTCTATTACTTTCTCTACTACGTATAGTAAGTAGGGGAAGTATTGTATTCCACCCAAAAATTCGATACCGAGATTTCACCGGAAATACATGTTTTGGGACCCCCTGAATCCAAAAAAAGCATTTTTGGAAACATATCCGTGTGTGTGTCTGTGTGTGTGTCTGTCTGTGAACAGCATAACTCAGAAACGAACAGTCGAATGAACACCAAACTTGGTATTTAGGTTCAGTATCTTCCAAGGATGCGACACGAAGTTTTTCAAGAAAATCCCCCCCACCTCAGATTAGCCTTTACATGGAAGATTTTTCGAAAATTTTAATTTCCTCAAAAATGGCTCTAACGACTTTGATTAAAATATCATATGTTTAAGATATTTTCATGACAAATAAAATGTATATCTTGAATTTACTGGGAATGTATCCAAAGGATTCTTCATTGTAAACGACTTTTGCATAACTGGTAAACCATAAGAGATAGACAAAATTTTACTACACAAAAAATGTAGGTCGCGTTAAAATACACAATTTATGTCACATACATTTTTTTATAGAGTGAACCATTTTCGATATATTACTTGTTATTCTCTTAAATTTTTCAATACTTATTTTTTCAAATGGGAATTCGTTATTCATTTTTTTGTCCTGGATATGCAAAAAGTATTAATCTGTGTCAAAGGGAATAGTGCTGCACCTAGCAACCAGCTATTAAGAGATATGTATGTGCTTAAAGGCTACTGTATTTCCAAATTGCCCTTGTAAATATATATTCCCCTTACATCTACAAGAAAATTAGCAATAAGATAGAGTCTGCAAATGTTTATCTCGATTAACATGAAGTAGATGGAGAATAACCGTTTGTATAAATAGTTTGTACAGGAGTAGAGAAAGTCATGTGAGTGTAACACATCAGATTTTTCTTGATAGAATATAGGTATTTCCAAACCCTTAGTCATAGCACTTAAATATCTAGAGAATGCAGACGTCAAACGCCTGATTGAACTGACTTATCATCGATCTTATTGTCTGTTAAACGGCAAAAATATAAACCTGAGTTTTTCAGCAATGAAAATAAAATTTGAAATCTCATACAGACGATGACCAAATCTCCACTATACAAAGTGATGGCAGCGATTAATAACTGTATGGCATATGAACCCAGTCTAATAGTGCATTGCAACATGGTGCTCACAAGAAAGAAATCCCTTTAATTATTACATGCATGTATGAAATATGCCTCCAAGAAACTAGCTTCCCAAAAGAAATTATTAAGCACCCATTGTAAATTATTTAACTTATGCAAATAATAGGACCTCCAACCGATCTCGCTAGTCAAGTTGTAACAATTTCTATTAGGTTAGCTTTAAACAATAAATGCAAATTTTAACTTGTTGCAACAAATATATCGTTATGAATGGATGCAGTAACCACTACTGTATTTATCTTCTTAATTCATACTATAGGCTAGATGGAATAGTAACACATTTAGTGTAACTTATTTAACATTGTGTAATTTAGCTACTGCCCACAAATTAGAATGGTATATTGGCAATGTTAATAACCGGTGCCGGGAAATCTTCAAATACATAGAATGGCGTCTAGCAACCATTTGGAAATTACCGTTTCCCTGTTCTTATCCAGCATCATTTCAACGCAACAAACCAAGCCACGTCAATAATAATTCTAGAATGGAACTCTTTGAACAGTATCAAGTATAATAACCACAAATTAAACTATCTAAAAAACGTTATACTGATTTTCATTGACCAGAATGTCCTTCAGTTTACCGTTATTTTTCTTGATGCAGCAGATCCCTCTATTCTAAAAACTAATGGTAAGTCAAGAAGACGGAAAGGATTGTCGCTCAACAAACAAAGTTTATAAACAAACTTTCTCACATAAAGCCTAGTGACCAAACCAATCAAGAAGATAGATGTTTAGAGCACATCCGCAGCTGGAATTTGGAATAAAATCAAAAGAATCAATAAAGAAATGGAATTGAAACTTATTGCCAACTTATATTTCAACAATCAAGCTAATCCAAAGGTCATTGCTAACACCCTAGCACCCACATTTTCTGAAAATTCTAGTGATGGAAATGTATAATCTGAGTTCATGAGGAATTAAGTTCCGCCAAAATTTCAATTTAGAAGCTTCTAAAGTCCAATATAAGCTCTAACTTATATTATTAAACTCGCCAACTGATAATTCACGCGCTTTCAAATACCAAGGTCTCTGGCTGACCCTGATAGCATATATAAAAGGTTTCGGACAAAGCACTTCCAATCATTGTTATCACACACACACACACACACACACACATAAAGCTCTTCAAGGATATTTTAGTATCTGATGAACTTCCAAGAATATGGCAAGTTAGTCATCCCGATTTTGAAACCAAGCTAGGATTGCATTTATCCAAATACTTATAAACCTACCTCTGTTACTTGTACACTTTTTAAACTGATAGAAAATGTAATAAATAAATGAATACAGTGCTACTTAAATTTCATAGATTATTACCTTTTTCTTTTCCACAGCGGAGTTCTTTGTGTCAGATCAACAACTGATTACCTAATCAACATTGAACTTGAAATATATGTTACATTCATAAACAATAAACATTTTTCGAAGTAAGTCTTGACATACAAGATCCTTATGATATGTTGTGAAAGGATAGAGTTTCAAAATTGCTGCATGATATAGAAGTTAACGGATAGATTCTGCAGGTTTTCTCCTTAATTTAGACCAGTTCAAGTAAAACCTTAAGAGACTATCACAACCACATGAATTAGAACGGAGCACCTCTAGAATCTGTCATAAGTGTAACTCTTTTTGTTGTCGCCATTAATGAAATAAATGAAATAATTATTAAACCACAATAATCTATATTTCCGCTAATGACATCATAATGCTATGTAATGGTAAAGAGAAGCAGGGAACAACGAATACTTCATACCATTTTTAGAAAACATGCCTTAATGGAGTCAAATCTGCATTTAAACTCTCAGAAATAAGTAACAAATACGTTTTATTTAGCAGATTAAGGGAATTGAAAGATATAATACAAATGTTAATTAGGTTCTAAATCTCTACAACATATTTCTATAATAAAATTCTGGAAATGTTATTTAACAAATATAGAAAGCCTACTCAACGTAATTAAAACTCCATCCATTAACGTATAGGAAGTAGATAACACTGTTATTACATACACACATGCCATCTTAATTCGTTCTAAGCCGTAGATTATGGAGCCAGTGCTTACAATTAGCCAAAACCATCTTCTTAAATCTTTAGATTCTGTCTGCATTGCAGGTTTGCCAGTGAAGCCTAGAGAACCAGACCGGAGTTTAGCATCCTTGCGGAAAGCAATGGCGAACTTTACACATTAGGAGACGAAAACTTAGTTTTAATTATGCTGCAAACATCTCACGCCCTCACCACGGAATCCTGTAACTAAAATGTATTCTCCCACAGAGTATATGGTAATTAAAACGCAGAATTACTTATACCAAACCTTTCTGTCATTTTCTAAATGTCTATTTGGAGGGCAACATGTTTCACACACGATCCGTCACAAAATCTTAAGCAAACCACCATAGTCACGATTCATCTTAACATTGACACTACCTCACTGAATAAATATAAAAGCGAAACAAACCCTTTTACATAAAAACCTCTCTTCAATAAATCAAGAATTAGGTCGATCAATTGTGTCCAATGATGCATCACCAAATACAAATTAAGTTATACCTACCCAGTTTTATTTTTTGAGATTTTTGAAAAGTAAAGCAATTGACATAATTAATAATTGCTATGAGGAAAATTATAATCTCTACAGATTCAAGGAGTGTAACTGAAAGTATTTGTAGTTCATAAAAAACATGGAGCATATAAATCATCTAGTAACTTTATAACTTTCACCCCAATAAAGAAATAGTAATACCGTGGTTCTCATTCCATTTACGAATCTACGACAATGAACATGTAAGGCCGTATTTTTACTACTTAAATAATTTCAGTCTAATTATATATAATATATATATAAAATTCAATAACAGCCCGCCTTAAAGCAATATGTCTATGTAATAATATATAAAAAGTATATATTACAGTCATTGTATATGTTTATATTATTGTATACCTGTAATAATGTTATGTAAATGTATTACGTAATTTAATAATGTAAGAGCTGTGAGAATAATAGGTTAAAAGTTGTTAGTATTGAGGTAACCTTGAGGCAATAATGAATTTGAAAGTTTAACAATACTACTAGTCATTCAACAATAATGTAATTTTTGTGACAGTTTATAAAATAGCCAATCAACAACCAGAAAGAAGCTTAAGTTAAATGGTAGGATTCTGTTGGAGTAGGAATAGCCAATCAGAGACTTGAAATGCAGAAATTTACAAATTTAGGCGGTAGAAATCAAGCAGTTGCTAGCAGACAGTGTTACTAATCGGACGCGAGATGTGTCCTCGAGAAATTTAATACTATTCGTGTGAGACGAAAATAGTTTACGTGTTAAAAAGTGCAAGTAATTAATAAAATAATTTCACACCTCTCTATATCAGTGAAGTGTTATTTTAATCGTTTAAAGAATTAATAAATGGAGTGAAGTACAAATTATAATCTGTGTAAGCCTACATTCTTCAGGCGCACCGCCTCCCTGCTAAGACATTCACGTCTCTAAAAAAAAATATAAATACTGACGCAGCCGAGGCAAACATAAATATATAATATTTAAAGAAACAGTCAAATTACAAAGTTAATATTTTTAAAATTTTGGGACGAAGGCTATCGGAAACTTTATACCATACGAGTGGTTGCAGCTACTTCAAGTTCGGCTCCCCAACAGTTGAACTACAATACAACTCCTACTTCAAATTGGCTCCCAAAGCGTGGGGCAAATAACGTAAAGACAATACTACTTCACATGGCAGCTAAGAATACAACACTCAAGGGCTATAACCAACAAATATCTCATGCACGTCTCAGAGGGAAAACTCAGTTATCTAAACAAGAAGTTCTGGAATGAGGAATGGATACAAAGCTACCGAAATAAATCCTCCCAAGAACTCAGTGTTCATAATAAAATAAATTTAAACAGGAGAGAGCAGATTATGTATGTGTACTTGATTACGCATTGACCATTCAAGGGTAACCCAGGAATACCTGTTATCCAAAAAGTGGCTCACGGTCTGTGATGAGTGCATAATATAATTTACAGCGAGGCATATTTTTTTAATGTGAACACATAAAACTTTGGATTAAAAGTTGAAAGCTTCTTGTGGTACAATGGAAGCACTGGGTGACTATTATAAAATATATTAAGGCCATAAGATTACCAGTGTTATTCTAAAAGGTGTTTATTTGTCCACCTTTTTAAGTCACGATTTTTAAAAGAAATTGTACTTTATTTCTTAGATATCATTGAGAATTTCATAATAACACAAAGGTATTTATAAATTAAGTACACTGTCCCATTTTTAACATTGATTTTCCAATCGTTCTGTAATATCAATGACAAAAAGTTTAATATAATAACAAACTACTATTGTTATTTTAAATTGAAGTACTTCTTTCTGTATATTTTTGTTAGCTTTAGCTTTTAGATACATTCTGATATATTATTAGATGTGATATATGTATTATTGTTAGTAAGAATTTGCGTATTATTGTAACTGTAAACATATTGAAATGTATCTATCCCAAAATGAGAGAAAATGTAAATGCAAATGTGTGTGTGTGTGGATGGTCCCTCATGGCCTGGCTGTTAACATAACCTTAAATAAGTTTTTGTTTCATTTGTATAGCGCTTTCAACTTCTATGGTGATATCGGAGGCTTTGACTTCATAACAACCCGTTGACTCTAAGTTCTTCAACGTTGGTTTTTTAAAATAGTTTATGACTTCAAACACTCCCATTCACTCCCACATGCATACTCTGGAGAGGGTAGGGAACGATTTTAATTAAAGAACTTCTCCGCCCCAGTCGGGAATCGAACCCCGGTGCCTCTGGATTGAGAAGCTAGAAGCTGACCACTCAATTGAATAAGCTGAACAAGTATGCGTGATTCATTCATGTTTTGGGCCATTTGGCTCGGAGGAACTTCATTGTGTTTGTATGACCTGCTTTTGCTTTTGGGTGGTATTTAGTTTTTCGTTTTCTCGCTCCCCCCAAGCTTCGTTGCATGTTCAGTTATGTTTCGGTAGAGGAGAAATAGCGCTAGCAATGTTTGGATATTGTGAATACGCTTTATTTTGCTTGTTATGACATCAGGCTTGAAGTTATAATACCGTGCTTGTGCAAAATGCGGTCAAAGGACGGGAGAGGTGCCTGTGTTAAAGAATGTTTTACTCAGCCCATCCATTTTCCCTTTCTTGTTTCTCTAAAACAATAGAAGGTCAACAATTAAATTAGTTTGGCAAAGCATATTGTTTAATGGAATATTCAAAATAAAATGACCCTACAAGCCTTAGGTAAAAGCGTCACTCTAAATGATGGCACTATACCCTTCTTTGTTTCCAGAGTGAAGAGGTGCAGGCTGATGGCACTTCATGAGAGATGGTACCTCCGTAGTAGAATGTAATTGAGTTTTAAGCCATCTTGTCCTCTTGCAAAATGCTTCATACTCATTAGTTCCGTAGAGATGCATGCAGTTAAGATATTACGAAACATGTTAACCAGTCTAAAGAAAAGTGAACATACAAAACTGTATTGTATGAACGAGGTGGCTCAGGTGGTAACGTTCGTTTATATTCCATTTTTGGTCAATCTGACGTACCTTATTTATTCAATAACTTCTCTATCTGCCTTCGCGGTTTCTCTCAATTCATCGGTAAATCTTAAATTGTATAGTTTAGTCTCAGAGCGCAAGAACTAGCTTCAGAATAAATAAAAACACAAATCAAATAGATTGTACGGGAAGGCAATTACACAACTTGAGGCAGTATTTTTAACACTTAAATGATTTCAGTCAATTATATAATATATAAGTTCAATAAAAGCCCGCCTTAAAGCAACATGTGTATGTAACAATACATAAAAAGTGTATATTACAGTCATTGTAAATGTTTATATTATTGTATACAAGTTCAATAATGTTATGTGAATGCATTGCGTAATTTAATAATGTAGGAGCTGTGACAATAATAGGTTAAAAGTTGTTAACAATGAGGTAACCTTGAGACAATAATGAGTTTGAGGGTTTAACAATACTACTTGTGATTCTTGGAAGCAATAATGTAATTTTAGTGACAGTTTATAAAATAGCCAATCAACAACCAGAAAAAAGGTAGTTAAATGAAGGTATTCCATTGGAGTAGGATTAGCCAATCAGAAACAGAAAAGAAGAAAAGTTTACAAATTTAGAGTTCAGTTGCCTGCAGACAGCGTTATTAACCAGACGCAAAAAGTCTCTTCAATAAATATAATATGTATTTGTGTGAGACGAAAAGTAAGTTTACGTTTAAAAAGTGTAATTAATTAATAAAAAGAATCTCACAGCTCTCTATATCAGTGAAGTATTATTTAAATCGTGTCACGCATTAATAAAAGAAGTGAAGTAAAATTATAATCTGTGTAAGCCTACATTAATGTTGCACCACAACCCTGCTAAGAGAAACGTGTCTCTAAAATAAATACTGGCGCAGCCGAGGCAAACATAAATATTAAATATTTAAAGAAACAGTTTAAATTACAAAGTTAATATTTTTAAACTTAGGGCGAAGGCTACCGGAAACCGGGTACCATACGTGCGGTTGCAACTACTTCAAGTTCGGCTCCCCAACAGTCGAAATATAATACAACTCCTTCAATAAAAACCTACTTCAAACTAAGGTCACATGTAAGCTATAACGACTACATGTACAAACGTGCAGAAGAGCAATTGAATCGATCTTAAAGTTCACTTTCGAGTTTAATGGATACCACTAAAAATATAGTACAGGAAGGCGACAACTACGCAACTGTCACAGAGTGACTCACGTGTACGAAAGAATCCACAGATATTTCCGCGATACGCCCTCACAGTTCAAAAGACGTTAAATAAACGGAGTAAAAAACAACTGGGTTGAGGAAGCCAATTGTCACAACGGCATCAGCAGGTGAATGGACAGCGATTGATTTTTGAGAAAGTATAATGTGGGTTTTCTCCAAAACTTTTTGAATAAGACACCTACTGTCCATTCCAAACCAGAGTTCCCTCTGATGTAAACAGAAGCACATGCTTCGGCTTGTCACGAACCCGAGAATATACTCTTACGCCAATGTAAATAGTTTCTTAATACATGTATCTTATTATGAAGTATTAGAGCAGGAAAGGTATAGAACCGCACATTTTATTGCGGTTATCATAAGAACTCATCGTTAAAGGTAATGGATATATACTAGCTGTTAAGAGATTACAAAATATAACTTTCGTCTGCTATTGTGCTAATGCCGCGAGCATCTTGCTTGTTAATACCAACCGTATGCATGACTGCCACTCTCTTACATACACAAGAAATGCAGCAACGAATTCCCAGTGGTGCTATCTGAGTATCAATAAACACTTTGCGTAACACAGGATATATGATAAGTGAACAGTCATTCATAATACACCAACACACATATGCTCAGCTCAGGTCAAATCTTGTGATTTAGTCAGTTGGTATTTGAGCTCACATGGCAGAGGAAGGTGCGTGTAGTGCGAATAAACTGTTCAAACACAGAAGCGGGAAACAGTTAAAAAGTGGCTAAAAACAAACAATACTTCACATATTGAACTCACTATTACAAAAATACCCGACACTTGCATTATTGCATATTACGAAACTAATGTCGGATTTAACAGGCGTTTCAGTGAGAAGTGTAACCAAAGCGAGCAGGGAATATAAACAGACATAACAGAACATAGAAGAGGATAGAATGTGGGAACTTGTTTTAAGTGCGACAGTGCTGTGGATAAGCTTGTCATTATTTTGGAGAGTAGTTCTGATACTGATATGGCAGCTGAGTCATCTTCGGAGGATTCGGATTTGGGTGTTGCACTTTTGCCCGAGGATTGTGATTAACGTAAGTAAAATGTTCATTGCCGCATACTTATAAAATCCATTGTTACCTCAGGTTTCATTTTGAACTATGATTCTGACGCAGGGCGCCTTTTTATAGATTAAATAGTGTTCAACAAGCACGTGGGAGGGGAACAAGCAGCAATTATGGGCGGGGATTGCAAACTACTTTCGCGCGGATAATACAAAGAATTTGTTTTCAGTGAAAGGCACTCTGGTTTGGAATCGACAGTAGTTGGGTTTGTCTTATCAATAAATACCTTATGTCATTCGAAAGGCTGCTTTATCCCATTGAGTTTGTAAATGACTGTCCAATCAAAAGGTGTTTCCTTCATACTCTATTTTACTCTTATTTCATTCAGTCATTCTGTGTTTATACACAAGCATTTCTGATTGATTAGTCCTTTTGAAATCCGATTCTGTACAGAGGATTACTTAGTTCCGCTACAGGCAATACAAAACAAGGCAGATGTGAAATTTCTTTATCTGAATTTTAATTTCGGTAGGGTTTAGCGAATAGACCAAATGTATTGTACCCTTTCGACTTTCTTTTAATGAGGCAATGGTACACAATCCTGTTGAAGAGCAGGAGAATGTAGATGACAGTATGGCAGTCTTGAGATTGATGTAGCAATTACAAAGGGGGGGAGGCATTACGACTGTTTGAAAAAATTGAACTTAGAACTGAAGTGGGCTAAAGGCGAGTTTTAAAACTGTAATAATGAAAGGTATTAATAATTTAACGACACCAAAATTAATATATGTTTATCTCTACTTTAGCTGCTGAGCTGTAGATATATTTTGCATAGGGGTGACAAAAGATTACTATTACATTTTTTCAAATCTTAAGCCGCTCTCTGGGGCGGAATCTCCACTTGAGTTTTACCATTGGTAGGTGGTGTTAGGCATGTTGGGATATGGGGAATGAAGAGGTTTTCGCCAGATTTCTCTTTGCCGCAGCTGGGAGAGTCGGTCGATGCCAGACAGACAATCCTACCATCGTTGGTCTAGTAACCTACAGTTTTCACCTTAGATAGCGCTCCTGTACTTTTTACTTACTCTACAAGTAGGGGAAGTATTGCATTCCACCCAAAAATTCGATACCGAGATTTCACCGGAAATATATGTTTTGACGCCCCCTGAACCCAAAAAAATTTTTTGGAAACATGTCTGTGTGTGTGTCTGTCTGTGAACAGCATAACACAGAAACGAACAGTCGGATAAGCACCAAACTTGGTATTTAGGTTCAATATCTTCCAGAGTTGCGACACGAAGGTTTTCAAGAAAATCTCCCCACCCCAGAATACCCTTTACATGGAACATTTTTCGAAAATTTTAATTTTCTCAAAAATGGCTCTAACGATTTTGATTAAAATATCATATATTTAAGATACTTTCATGCAAAATATAATGTATATCTTAAATTCCTGGGAATGCCTCCAAAAGTATCCTTCATTGTGAACGACTTTTGCATAACTGGTAAACCATAAGAGATAGACAAAATTTTACTACACAAAATATGTAGATCGCGTTAAAAAAGACAATTCAGGCATATACATTTTTTTGTTGAGTAAACCATTTTCAAGATATTGCTCTTTATTCCCTTAAATTTTCCAATACTTATACTTTTTCTCGAATGGGAATTCGTTATTAATTTTTTTCTCCTGGTAATGCAAAGAGAATGGAATACTCCACATAGCAACCAGCTCTTAAAATATTTGACTATCGTCTAAAGCCTGCCAATTCCCCTTGCATCTACAAGAAAATTAGCAATAAGATTAACATCTCGATTAACATGAAGCATATGGAGAATAAGCGTTTGTAAAAATAGTTTGTACAAGAGTAGAGAAAGTTATGTGAGTGTAACACATCAGATTTTTAGTAGTGTTTAACCCGGTTTTTACTGCATACTGCACCACAGGTGGTAGGCACTGATGATATATGTAATGAAATGATATTTGAAAAGGAGCTTTGGAAAGTAAACGTTCAAGGCCTAAGTTAGAATACTTGCTTTACATTTGCCAGTTATGAGGACTGAACGAAGCCTGGAAAAAATCTGCCAGGGAGAACTGTCCTGGCGGAACTAGAAGCACTGACTTACTGTTTATGAGTCCGCGTTTAAACGACTTCGCCCAAGGCCACAAAGCTGTACTCAGTGTACCTATAGTTTAAGGGATACAACAGTTATATGAAGAGTTTTCAATGCTTCTCCTACGTTAGGCAACGACACTTACTGCAGAGTATAGCGAGCGGGATGGCTCAGGCGGTTGCGTCGTGGCCCACATTCTTAAGATCCCGGGCAACGTTGCCAGCTCGGAAATAATTATTCCGTTAAACTGAAGTTAAATTCACTAAACTCTGATAAATCTTATTACTGTTGTTGTTTGCCCTGTTAAGAGTGAAATTTAAATACCTATACTGGTAACTTAGAAAGAAATTTTTTCGTCATCATGGTACGTTATTGTTCTTCTTCTTCTTCTTCTTCTTCTTCTTCTTATTATTATTATTATTATTATTATTATTATTATTAAAAAGTTTAGATACCACTCACCATATTATTGTAGTTCAAGCCAGAGCAATTAATTTTCCTCCTCATCCTGCATTAGGGTGTCTTCTTTGTCCACTGCTGAAGTACTAGGGCTGGCTGGGGAAATGTCTGTGTCGTATGCTCTCATGGTGCCGATTCCTCGGAGAACATCCTCTGGCAGCTCGCAATCATGGCAGCACTTGCCCAGACGGTTAAGTCCAGCTCTTATGGTAATTGTGGCGTTCACTATAACGGTAGTTAGTCTGTTGCGCAATGATGTTTTTATCAAGTTGAACTGGCTAAATTTTCCACGTTTGCATTAGACCATGGTAAAACCAGAAGCATTATAGCCAGATCCGAAAGCTCTTGGAAAGGATTTAAGCCGCTAGCATCCTTATATGACCTGACTTCATTCCAGAACGCCCTGGTGTTGTGTATTTCTTTCCACTGCACGGTAGTGAGCTTCGACCACTGAAAGTCAATTTTGCCCATTTCTTTGACCAACGATACTATCGGTTCTTTTATCACTCGCAAGCATTCTCTCGGAGCAATTAAGGACACGTTTTGCAACACCTTCACATTTTTGGGCAAGTGGCGTTGCAGCTCAGAAGCTAGAGAAACAAGAAAATGTTCACATCTTTTCCTTATGACATTTTCAACCTCCGATGAAATTTTGTTGGTGTTGTTCATATCTTGCAGCAAGACTTCGACTTCATGACCTAAGTATATTCTCGGCTACTTATGTTTACGAACATCAGCTGTTAAAAGATCGCCTCTGTACCCTGGTACAACAATTCTTCTAACGAGCCCGCTCATTAGTAAAACAACATCGTTTAGAAGCCGTGATTAGTCTGAAAAATTTGACTAAAATGCCATATTTACCAGCTGACATTCTTCCAAATAAGGTTTCAGAAAAGTGAGGTAAATTTTGTTTATGTCATCACTGTACATATTATAAAGAAGTTGAGCAGTACAGCACTTCTCATCAAGTGCGTTTTTAGTTCAAGACACTGAGACAGAACACGAGAGACAGCCTCTAAAATAGACATTCAACGTGTGTTGCACTTCTGAACTATTTTAAGTGGATTAGCTCCGTCATTTATTACAATGAATAACTTTCTGTAAGCAATTTAACGAGACGAAGACTTGAAAAACCAAGAATACGTTTTCGACAGCAAGAACTCCAAATTTCGGGGCAAATATTCCGCTGCCGCAGAAGATACCGCCAGCTGCACGAATGACAGACACAAGGAATTAAGACAAGATGAGGAACGTCTCTTTTCAAATTCTGATACACACCATTATTGATACCTACCATAACTGCTGCATTGTCAGTGCCCAAACCGCGCATTAAATGAATGTTCAAGCCATACTAATTAAGCAAAGATTTCAAACCATTGGTTATTGCCTTCTTCTAACTCTACCATCACCAATAATGTGGAAACAATGCGACTTTGGCCTTCAGTAAAGTACACCACACACGCAGCTAACAATTTGCTAACACTAATGTCCGTGGATTTGCCTAAAAGTACACTGAAATATCAGTCTCCTATGTCTTTTTTCAGACTGGCCTTGAAGTGTGGATAAAGAATGTTTTTAATCACACCACTACACTTACTTCTATGCAAACGCATCTGAGAGACATGGTCAGCACCCTTAAAACACCTTTTTGAGAAACGGCAGAGGTGATCCACAGACCTTATTGCGCAATGATCAGCCACAAATAAACTTAATGCCGCTTCTACAATAGAAACTTCATTGGTATGCCTGGCTACGTCTGAATCCAATTTTAACTGTCCCTGTGAAGAAAAGGGCGCTTCAGCTTTTACATGTTTTTTGCTTTTTGAATGATTCAATAAATCCGACAGACACGAACTTAAATTATACTGACAAAATGACAACGCGCACTAGCAGGTTCAGCGGGAATCTCAACAAGCCAGTCTTTCAATTGTTTATTGCTAAGCCACTCTTTTTTACTTTCTCTACTACGTATAGTAAGTAGAGGAAGTATTGCATTCCACCCAAAAATTCGATACCGAGATTTCACAGGAAATACATGTTTTGAGAATCACTGAATCCAAAAAAAGCATTTTTGGAAACATGTCCGTGTGTGTGTCTGTCTGTGTGTCTGTGTGTCTGTGTGTCTGTCTGTCTGTGTGTCTGTGTGTCTGTGAACAGCATAACTCAAAAACGAACAGTCGGATAAACACCAAACTTGGTATTTAGGTTCAGTATCTTCCAGAGATGCGACACGAAGGTTTTCAAGAAAATCCCCCCACCCCAGACTACCCTTTACATGGAACATTTTTCGAAAATTTTAATTTTCTCAAAAACGGCTCTAACGATTTTGATTAAAATATCATATGTTTAAGATATTGTCATGACAAATAAAATGTATATCTCGAATTTTCTGGGAATGTCTCCAAAAATATTCTTCATTGTGAACGACTTTTGCATAACTGGTAAACCATAAGAGATAGACAAAATTTTACTACACAAAAAATGTAGATCGCGTTAAAATACACAATTTATGTCATATACGTTTCTTTTGTTGAGTGAACCGTTTTCGAGATATTGCTTGTTATTTCCTTAAATTTTCCAATACTTAATACTTTTTCTCAAATTCGTTATTCATTTTTTTTATGTCCTGAACATGCAAAGAGAATGGAATTCGCCACATAGCAACCAGCGTTAAAATATTTGACTATCGCTTAAAAGCTACCATATTCCCCTTGCATCTACAAGAAAATTACCAATAAGATTGACATCTCGATATCTCGATTAACATGAAGCATATGGAGAATAGGCGTTTGTAAAATTAGATTGTACAAGAGTAGAGAAAGTCATGTGAGTGTAACACATCAGATTTTTAAACTTCTGGATGTATTTTTACTTTCTCTACTAGTATAGTAAGTAGGGGAAGTATTGTATTCCACCCAAAAATTCGATACCGAGGTTTCACCGGAAATACATGTTTTGAGACCCCCTGATACCAAAAAAAGCATTTTTGGAAACATGTTCGTGTGTGTATCTGTGTGTGTGTGTGTGTGTCTGTGAACAGCATAACTCAGAAACGAACAGTCGGATAAACACCAAACTTGGTATTTAGGTTCAGTATCTTCCAGAGATGCGACACGAAGGTTTTCAAGAAAATCCCCCACTCCAGATTACCCTTTACATGGAATATTTCTCGAAAATTTTAATTTTCTCAAAAATGGCTCTAACGATTTTGATTAAAATCTCATATGTTTAAGATATTTTTATGACAATTAAAATGTATATCTTGAATTTCCTGGGAATGTCTCCAAAAGTATTCTTCATTGTTAGCGACTTTTGCATAACTGGTAAACCATAAGAGATAGACAAAATTTTACTACACAAGAAATGTAGATCGCGTTAAAATACACAATTTATGTCATATACATTTTTACTTTCTCTACTACGTATAGTAAGTAGGGGAAGTATTGCATTCCACCCAAAAATTCGATACCGAGATTTCACCGGAAATACATGTTTTGAGACCTCCTGAATCCAAAAAAAGCATTTTTGGAAACATGTCCGTGTGTGTGTCTGTGTGTCTGTGTGTGTGTGTGTGTGTCTCTGTGTGTGTCTGTGTGTCTGTGAACAGCATAACTCAAAAACGAACAGTCGGATAAACACCAAACTTGGTATTTAGGTTCAGTATCTTCCAGAGATGCGACACGAAGGTTTTCAAGAAAATCCCCCCACCCCAGACTACCCTTTACATGGAACATTTTTCGAAAAT
Source organism: Deroplatys truncata (assembly GCA_030765065.1). Classification (NCBI taxonomy): domain Eukaryota; kingdom Metazoa; phylum Arthropoda; class Insecta; order Mantodea; family Mantidae; genus Deroplatys; species Deroplatys truncata. Next base: position 218,100,577 of record CM060978.1, read on the forward strand.
TTTGATTTTCTCAAAAATGGCTCTAACGATTTTGATGAAAATATCATATGTTTAGGGTAATGTCATGAGAAATGAAATGTATATCTCGAATTTTCTGGGAATGTCTCCAAAAGTCATCTTCATTGTGAACGACTTTTGCATAACTGGTAAACCATAAGAGATAGACAAAATTTTACTACACAAAAAATGTAGATCGCGTTAAAATACACAACTTATGTCATATACATTTCTTTTGTTGAGTGAACCGTTTTCGAGATATTGCTTGTTATTTCCTTAAATTTTCCGATACTTATACTTTTTCTCAAATGCGTTATTCATTTTTTTTATGTCCTGGACATGCAAAGAGAATGGAATGCGTCACATAGCAACCAGCGTTAAAATATTTGACTATCGCTTAAAAGCTACCATATTTTCCTTGCATCTACAAGAAAATTACCAATAAGATTGACATCTCGATATCTCGATTAACATGAAGCATATGGAGAATAGGCGTTTGTAAAATTAGGTTGTACAAGAGTAGAGAAAGTTATGTGAGTGTAACACATCAGATTTTTTTTGTTGAGTGAACCGTTTTCGAGATATTGCTTGTTATTCCCTTAAATTTTTCAATACTTTTCTCAAATGGGAATTCGTTATTCATTTTTACTTTCTCTACTACGTATAGTAAGTAGGGGAAGTATTGTATTCCACCCAAAATATCGATACCGAGATTTCACCGAAAATACATGTTTTGAGACCCCCTGAATCCAAAAAAAGCATTTTTGGAAACATGTCCGTGTGTGTGTCTGTGTGTCTGTGTGTCTGTGTGTGTGTCTGTGTGTCTGTGAACAGCATAACTCAGAAACGAACAGTCGGATAAACACCAAACTTGGTATTTGGGTTCAGTATCTTCCAAGGATGCGACACGAAGGTTTTCAAGAAAATCCCCCCTCCCCAGAGTACCCTTTACATGGAAGATTTTTCGAAAATTTTAATTTTCTCAAAAATGGCTCTAACGATTTTGATTAAAATATCATATGTTTAAGATATTTTTATGACAAATAAAATGTATATCTTGAATTTTCTGGGAATGTCTCCAAAAGTATTCTTTATTCTAAACGACTTTTGCATAACTGGTAAACCATAAGAGATAGACAAAATTTTACTACACAAAAAATGTAGATCGCGTTAAAATACACAATTTATGTCATATACATTATTTTTGTTGAGTGAACCATTTTCGAGATATTGCTTGTTATTCCCTTAAAATTTTCAATACTTATTTTCTCAAATGGGAATTCGTTATTCATTTTTTACTTTCTCTACTACGTATAGTAAGTAGGGGAAGTATTGCATTCCACCCAAAAATTCGATACCGAGATTTCACCGGAAATACATGTTTTGAGACCTCCTGAATCCAAAAAAAGCATTTTTGGAAACATGTCCGTGTGTGTGTCTGTGTGTGTGTGTGTGTCTGTGTGTGTGTGTGTGTCTGTGTGTGTGTGTGTCTGTGTGTGTGTGTGTCTGTGAACAGCATAACTCAAAAACTAACAGTCGGATAAACACCAAACTTGGTATTTACGTTCAGTATCTTCCAGAGATGCGACACGAAGATTTTCAAGAAAATCCCCCTTCCCCAGACTACCCTTTACATGGAACATTTTTCGAAAATTTTAATTTTCTCAAAAATGGCTGTAACGATTTTGATGAAAATAACATATGTTTAAGATAATGTCATGAGAAATGAAATGTATATCTCGAAATTTCTGGGAATGTCTCCAAAAGTATTCTTCATTATGAACGACTTTTGCATAACTGGTAAACCATAAGAGATAGACAAAATTTTACTACACAAAAAATGTAGATCGCGTTAAAATACACAACTTATATCATATACATTTTTTTTGTTGAGTGAACGGTTTTCGAGATATTGCTTGTTATTTCCTTAAATTTTCCAATACTTATACTTTTTCTCAAATTCGTTATTCATTTTTTTTATGTCCTGGACATGCAAAGAGAATGGAATGCGCCACATAGCAACCAGCGATAAAATATTTGACTATCGCTTAAAAGCTACCATATTCCCCTTGCATCTACAAGAAAATTACAAATAAGATTGACATCTCGATATCTCGATTAATATGAAGCATATGGAGAATAGGCGTTTGTAAAAATAGATTGTACAAGAGTAGAGAAAGTCATGTGAGTGTAACACATCAGATTTTTTTGTCTTGGATATGCAAAGAGTTATAATCTGTGGCAAAGGGAATGGTGTTGCACCTAGCAACCAGCTATTAAGAGATATGTATGTGCTTAAAGGCTACTGTTTTTCTATATTGCACGTGTAAATATATTTCCCCCTACATCTACAAGGAAATTAGCAATAAGATAGAGTTTGCAAATGTTTATCGCGATTAACATGAACTAGATGGAGAATAAGCGTTTGTAAAAATCCTTTGTACAAGAGTAGAGAAAGTCATGTGAGTGTAACACATCAGATTTTTTTGTCTTAGGTATGCAAAGAGTATTAATCTGTGGGAAAGGGAATGGTGCTGCACCTAGCAACCAGCTATTAAGAGATATGTATGTGCTTAAAGGCTACTGTATTTCCAAATTACCCTTGTAAATATATATTCCCCTTACATCTACTAGAAAATTAGCAATAAGATAGTCTGCAAATGTTTATCTCGATTAATATGAAGTAGATAGAGAATAAGCGTTTGTAAAAATAGTTTGTACAAGAGTAGAGAAAGTCGTGTGAGTGTAACACATCAGATCTTTTTGTCCTGGTAATGCAAAGAGAATGGAATATTCCACATAGCAACCAGCTCTTAAAATATTTGACTATAGCTTAAAGCCTACCAATTTCCCTTGCATCTACAAGAAAGTTAGCAATAAGATTAACATCTCGATATCTCAATTAACATGAAGCATATGGAGAATAAGCGTTCGTAAAAATAGTTTGTACAAAGTAGAGAAGGTCACGTGAGTGTAACAAAATAAAGAAAACCACTGATTTCACCACGATCAAGTGCACCATACAGATATACAGTTTAACACTATGTAGTGTACCGACGAACTAGGAAAGATTGTTCTGTTAACGCAGGGGAAACACTACATCTAAATGAGATTATTAAGAATCGCCCATGTACAATAAACACATAATGATATGGAAGCAGGGGGGATGCTGAATTGCATTCTCATAACTTACTCATAAGAGGTAATCGGAGAGTGAAACAAAAGCAGCACTGATTCATTTGTTATATTCTGGCCTTACGGACTCTCGAGGTTTGAGGAAGTGGGGAGAGGAAAGTATAGGTAATGGTATCTTAGAAAATATACAACAATAACACCTACTCAGATACACGTTATATTTCAATAGCGTTATAACTTTGACCGACTCATATTGCGATAATCATGTGTATATGTTTATCTCATTATATATAAACACATTTCTCGCAGGGCATGAAGGGTATAATCGGCGCAACAGTTCTAGACACGTGAAAATCATAATGAGAGCTATGATGCGAGTTGCTTACCAGATAAGGTGGTGACCGGTCGTGTGTGCAGGAGTGCGTGGGACAGTCATCGTCAAATATCCTCACCGGTTATGCATTGCGTTGCGCAGATAAACTTAGTTATATACAGTATATTAAAATCCACGCTGTAAAAAGCGCTTAATATAAAAAACGCTGTCAATCATTGCCTCCAATTCTTCCACATCTAACAACCCTTCCTCTTCTGCGGAATCACTCACATTATTGCCGTCATCACTGCTGTCACTACTTTCTGCACCATTATCCTGGATGAGAAATATTTCTATTTGATTTTCTGCAATTCCGTATTTTTCCTTCATCTCTGCTTCTTGCTTCATGAAGTCGAGGATATTTGCAATTATTTCCCTACTTTGACTGTGTAACAACTTAGCACTCAACTTTGAAAACGTAGGAGCCATGGTTATAAATATAACAAATATAAAGTAAGTACTATTTAGATACTGGTCTCTTTAAAATTACAACCAGATGCAGACAATTTCTATGCAGACTGTATGTGTTTACGCACTGTGAGTAAGCAAAGGTATTATATCGCTTTCGTTGATTAAGCTGAACATAAACCATTCCTAGGCTCGGCAGCTGGGCTGGCAATCAAGGTCACGATTCCAGAAGTTTTGCGCGAGTAATATACATAGATAGCATTGTGCAATATGCACGTTTCATCACTTAGTGTAGACTGAAATGGTGTGTGGGAAGATGAAAAATTAAGTTGCAATTTCATCTAAGATTTTTCACACTAAATCTGGTCTCTAATTATATAATTGAAACTTTGAATTAAATAGAAAAATATTATTGTAGACAACAGTCCATACATCCGTTAGAAAATCCGTTAACCGCTAAATGCAAAATTTCACCCGTTGGTGATGTGTAAAATCCGTCAAATTTAGCATAAATTCCGCCAACTTGGCAACCCTGATCCTGGGATCGAACCCTGGCGACCGCCCACTCTGGTCCATGGGTTTTTCGTGGTTTCCCCGGGTCGCCAGGCGAATGCTGGGGTGGTTCATCTTCTACCACAACTCCCCTTTCTCTCATTTCCTCTACCCATAAGCTTCTTTGTCATATGTTTGAGGGTTCTAGGACCAGGCGACGGTGTTCTGCGGGTTGCGGCTGGGCGGTGGCTTGAGCCCTGTAAAGGTTTCTTCCCCGGCGTCGCTGCGGTACCGCTCAGTTAAGTCTCTCCTCAGCGTGGAGTTTGGTGACTCATGGGCAGGGACCGCGCGGCGTCGGATGCGTCTTTTCTGGAAACATTAGGAACCCCGTCCATGCTTGCCTCGTCGGCATCTGGATCTCGTCGCCCTCCGGGTCTCTTCCTTCATCCCTCCCTCCTAGGGTTCACATTGGAAACAGTGGGCCAATGGGTCGCCTGGCAACCCGGGAAAACCACGAAAAAACCCATGAGCCATAGTGGGTGGTCATCGGAGATCCATCCCGGGACCTCCCGAATGCGGGCTACAGACGTAACCGCATGAGCCATCCCGCTCGGTAACAAAGGCCTTACAACCCGCACACGCTTCTGTAGCTCCTGAAAATTAAATTAATAGCGCTTGTTTTGCTGCTGTGTTTGGTTGCTTGTTGGAATGACTCTCCACTTTTCACCGATAGCTAACAGTGCTTTTATAGCACTACAGGGATAATCGTGCGGAAATTTGTTGCATAGCTGATATTAAGTGTAGGCAAACAGCGATGTAATCTCCCAGGGGTACATGAAATCCACTACATCAACCAACATTTCACAGCAGTTATTTACACAGCTGTATATAGTATACCATCAACCTTCATATTACTACGTAAACCACACAGCATTTTTCAGCACAGATAATCAATTTAATGGACCTGGTCAAGTAAAGCCAGAACCCGGTTTAAAACATTTATTTACATCCCCTTTATCCTTGTTTTCTTGGTTACACAGGAAAAGCCTAAAATAAAACATAAATAATAAGAACTAGGCTAACGTTTTACTATATAATATAAAAATAAACAATAAAAGCTTTACTTGGGTACGCTCCCGGCGGAACGTCTACTAGAATAGTTTTGTCTGTCAGTCTGCAAGCATGGAACAATTCAGAAATCGCTGCACGTTCGGAGTTGAAAAGGAAATGTTTCAACATACTTTTGTTCGAATTTGGTGCAGCATTAAGGGTAAATTATATAGGGATGCTCTGCAAATAAACGCTGTTAGTATTTTTCCAACAGATCTGTAACACATACGTATACTTGTGATATTTTATTATTGTTTTGAGCTTTATTGTAACACTTAAGATTTTATCCTATTTTCATATATATATATTTATGACTCGTGAGTCTTTCAACGGAATTGCAACGGAACATCTGTGATGTTCTTTGTAAACAATTCCTGGTAAACTGGAAGAAGGTATTTAATGTATCATCATCTTCATGGAGTTCAAGCATTAATATTGTAAGCCTGTAACTCAATTTTCACTTTCTCTACTACGTATAGTAACGGAAGTATTGTATTCCACCCAAAAATTCGATACCGAGATTTCACCGGAAATACATTTTTTGAGACCCCCTGAATTCAAAAAAAGCATTCTTGGGAACATGTCCGTGAACAGCATAACTCAGAAACGAACAGTCGGATAAACATCAAACCTTTTATTTAGGTTCAGTATCTTCCAGAGATGGGACACGAAGGTTTTCAAGAAAATCCCTCCACCCCAGATTACCCTTTACATGGAACATTTTTCGAAAATTTTAATGTTCTCAAAAATGGTTCTAACAATTTTGATTAAAATATCATATATTTAAGATAATTTCATGACAAATAAAATGTATATCTTGAATTTTCTGGGAATGTCTCCATAAGCATTCTTCATTGCGAACGACTTTTGCATTACTGGTAAACCATAAGAGATAGACAAAATTTTACTACACAAAAAGTGTAGACCGTGTTAAAATACACAATTTATGTCATACATATTTTTGTTGTTGAGTGGACCATTTTCGAGATATTGCTTGTTATTCCCTTAAATTTTCCAATACTTAACACTTTTTCTCAAATTCGTTATTTTTTTTTGTCTTGATAATGCAAAGAGAATGGAATACTCCACATAGCAACGAGCTCTTAAAATATTTGACTATCGCTTAAAGCCTACCATATTCCCCTTGCATCTACAAGAAAATTAGCAATAAGATTAACATCTCGATTAACATGAAGCACATGGAGAATAAGCGTTTGTAAAAATAGTTTGTAGAAGAGTAGAGAAAGTCATGTGAGTGTAACACTTCAGATTTTTATATTGCCTTTTTATTAGGGAACTTCGCCTTCAATGACCACATGGTTTTTGCACCAAAGCCAGCTTTGTGAAACGATTGAAGTTTTGTTTTAAATTTCTTCAATGTTGCTGTAGTTGGCATATTCACTTGTAAAGGAGCCTCAGCGGAAGCACTTCTTTACGTGAAAGGATTACGGCTGGTTCATAAACTCCATTTCGGGAGACCAGCGGCGCTGCTGCGATGAACGCTTAACTCTTCGCTTTCTGCAAGATTTTTCTACCTTAACTGATGTCATGTTTGTCTCGAAATTACCGGTCCACGTGGCAGCGCTCGCTAAGACGCTTAATTCCAGTGCGGGTTGCAGTCCTGCATAGGGCACTGGTGTTTGACTCAGTGTAAACGTGGTTCTGTGCGAGAAAAAAACGAAAACGACAACAGCCAAGAGAACAACAGGAGAAACAAACGAAAAAAAATGTAATTTCACCGATACCACATTTAATACAGCGGGAGCAATAACGTTATTATGTAGGAGTAATAAAAATACAAAGATATTGCTTATGCTCATAATTTCTATTTTAGTAGAACAAAAAATGCTGGCAATTTCCATTCCTACTTAGAGTTAAAATATTGATGAGATCTTAAATTTTGGCGTTCAGGAAAATCCACATGAAAATGTAGCTGTATTTGGATATGGTTTTACTTCATGGGGAGTCTAACCGTTACGGCAAAGAAGTTGCTTGAAATATATCATAAAAGTCCGCAGCAGAAATGGGTAACTCAATGCTAGTAATTGTCTTCTGCATATCTATTAATATATGTTGAATAGAGAATAAAGCAGCTTTTGTGCAATGTGCATTAACTATTGCACTATTACATTTTAAAGTTTAACTGAAGCAGGCACAAATGGTTCTTGTCGACTTGCTGCACACATATGAGTATCTTGTCGTCAGTGTAATTTCCTTGCAAATCTGCTCTTAGTTCTCTTCCTGGAAAATAGATGTAAAAGCAATAGGAATGTGAATAAATTACCTTAAGGGTGACTTTAGAAGTGGATGTGATCTCTTTAATAGCTGGTGCCCACCTGCCCGTCACTTTTAGGTGTTTAACTTTTATAGGCAATTCGCGTTATGAACACAACAAACGTAGCCATTTTTCCCCTAAATCACATGCAAAGTAGGAACTGTCAACCTAAATGAAAAGATGAAATCCGCTAAATATGCGATGTGTTGTTACTGGAATTCCTTCTTCTTTAGTGTTGCCGCTGACAAAAACGCAACGCATTCATAGTAAGAAAGACTATGCACAAAAATTGTAATTTTTGTATTCTTTTTGTGAAAGTTTGTTATATTAATATGTTATTTCCATTAAATAAAGAAGTTCCTTTACTGTAGCAGTGACAGATAGTTAACGCAAGCTTACATAAAAAAACCTAACCTAAGGCTAACTTTCCGTGATTCAGAAACGTAAGTTTATATATATATATATATATATATATATATAAAAACTAAACCTAACCTAACCTCCCGTGAATCAGAGCCCCAAGCTTAAGAACGCACGCTCGCTTCGCTCGCGTGCTTTGATGTAACCACTAGAAACTAATTAAAACAAGGTTTTATATATATAAACTAAACCTAACTTCCCGTGAGCCAGATACCTTAGCTTAGGAACGCACGCTCGCTCCGCTCACGTGCTTTGATGTAACCACTGGTAACAAATTAAAACAAGGATATATATATATATATAAAATTAAATCAGAAACCTAAGATTATATAAAAAAATGAAGTAAACGTAGCCTATATATATATATATATATATATATATATATAAAGAAAGTAAACCTAACCTAAACTCTCGTGAATCAGAAACCTAAGCTTAGGAACGCAACTGTTACACTCCTCTCCTAAAATACATCCCTCGGATACGCTTTGAGGCTGAGTGCCCTCAATCTTGAGGCTGAGTATCTTACAGGCTTTGGCGGCATTAGTTACTCTTACGTTGCCAGCATTGCCTTAGAGCTAGCATATGATATAGAGTGACATCTGTTGAGCTAGCGTATGACATAGAGTGGCATCTGTTGGACATATAACATCATTTTCCTCACTCAGGAAGAGAACTAAAAGCAGATTGTCGAATTTCCTTTCCGGGTGAATTCTAACCGGCAGAGCCATGCTTTGTCAGCTGCATGAATTATCCCCCATTCTACGTTCACATGCCGATCTTTTATACTCGGCGCCAAACAAGAAGGTGATTGACATTTCGCGGAGAGAGAGAGAGAGAGGCGACGTTGCCTCTCATCGCGACCACGTGGAGAGCGTGTTAGAACTGTGTCGAAGGCGATTGGGTTGCGTCAGCATTGCAGAGCGGGTATTATTTATATTCCTATACGAAGATAGTTGTAAAATAATGAATCTACATGCAGAGGATAGAACATGCAAGAATATGTCAGTGTAAAAATCTGCGTTAACAGAAGAGACATACCTGTGAAATATTGATGCTAATTCTAATGGAAAAATGGCACTTATTTCCGAATCGCTTGCATAGCTGTTGTTGTTGATGCTGCTGCTCGTTTGATAGACAATGTTGCCACCGTCGTCATCATCATCATCTGAAGCGCTGCTAGAATTCCCCACGGAAATGACAAGCTGTTCTATAGTTTCTTCCAAAACTCCCTCATTTTCCCAAGCTGCACTTATTACGCCCTTTGTATGAGTCACCGCTTCTTTCCAGTTTTCAGCTTTTACTGCTGTTAGTGTCTCTTCTGTAAGCTTTATTACTGACCTCACAGTGAAACCTTTATTGTTTCGCCCAACATAACCCTTTATGTCGGCCCAAATTAATTCAATCGAGTTAAAATGACAATAAGGGGGAAGCCTAACTATTTTGTGACCATGTTCTGCAGCAATGCCATCGAGTACATAACTTGGAAACGGCGGTTTGTTTGCTTTCACAAGTTCCAGTAGCTCACTTTTCTTCAGTCCCTCCTTCACCGGTATATTGCGGCGAATAAGCCACTGAATTATTTGCTCCTCAATTTCTCCTCTTGGAAATATTCTCTCACAGAGCATATTATTTCCCGCGCCTGTCCTTTAATTGAAATACATTTACAAATACAGTTTTATTCGGTTCCCGAGTGCGCTCAGTTTTTCGTTTGGCTGCGCTATCTTTGTCACTATTTTTGGAAATTATTAAATATCCATTTAACGTGTTAACACAATTATAAATGCTCACAAAAAACACACACGCACAAATACATGGACTCAAATACACGTAACACAAGGCAAATACCATACAAATAGGACGATGCAAAAGAAATTTTTCCGTATGCAGGCAATCTCTAAACCAGTGTTGCCAACACTTCCTCGTAAATAATGGCTAGACGGTATGTTTAAAAAGGCATTATTTAACAAAAAAAGGCTAGACATATTTGGCGCCTAAAACTATCCATATTTTCTTTGCAGAAGTTAAAACCCATTAAGGTATTCTAAATATCAAAACTGATTAGATTATTCCATAATATTTAAATATTCTAAAAGAATAATTGATTTAATATAAAAATATAAAATTGTAATGAAATAACGTATATTTTTGCTAAGCACTAACATCGTACGTTAAATATATCTGACATTGAAATATGAAATTTACTGAAATTCTTTAGGTAAAATATGTAAAAACTAACCAATTGTGTGTATCAAAAGTCATACATTTTGAGCGCACACTCCAGAAATTCCCCTCGTGATTAGTATACATTTTGATGACATGATAGGAACATAATACAGCTACACAGATAGTGGGGATTCACCCCAACCTTTTGCATATCTAAAGCTATTTAGGCCAGATTTTGGCTAAGGGGTTTGTTAAATAGGCTACATTTCAGGCTATAAGCATTTTGCGATTTTATATGGCTAAACGCTACTGTAAAAATGCTAAATTTAGCCATAAAATAGCTAAGTTGGCAACACTGCTCTAAACTGATACAAGAACATAAGCTGGGGCTAAAAGGAGGGCATTGTTTATAACTGCAGCGACAGCAGAAGATAAGACTGCAGTTCATGTTTACTGCAACGGTCGCTCGCCCGGCGGGCACGTCATGCCAATCACGTGTTACGATATCGCAACAAGGCATTTGCGTTTATCGTTGGTATAGAAACGTCTTAGTTCTAATTGGTGCTTCTAATGGTTGCTATGACGACCGCTGCGACGTATTCATCCTCTCCCATTCATTTAAAGCTTTCCGCCACGTGCTTAGTAACTGTCAATCACCTTCTTTGATTGGCGCCGAGTATAGTAACGTGCCTTTTCTTGTGCAGCTTTGCAAAATAATGTTTGTTTCAATGCTCCCAATATGGCTCTTACGACCTTCGGCAAAACCTTAATGCACCAAGCAATTTTATTACTGTTGAAGGCACCCTGCGAGCAGCAGTACCTCCGATTGTAAGTTGATGATAAGGAAGGAGGTGAAAGGACCTACCGTGTACTCCGAACCATATTGGGCTTTGGGGATACTTCACATGAGTTGGAGGTGAAGATGTGATAGGGCCGATTCGGCTTAATCGTATCACAGCAATCGTATCACAGCAATCGTATCACAGAACATTAGCACGCGTTTAACTACTTACTGAGAATGAGAGATGCGAGATACACCATCACAGAATATTCATTGAGCTAATCTCGCTTGATACTGAGTTGATACTGACTCCGAGGGAGGTCCCTGGTTCGATTCCCATCAACCGCCCACTCTTGGGATTTTCGTGTGTTTCCCTGGTCGGTAGGCGAATACTGGGGTGGTGTCCTCATTTCCCCTTCATTCTGTTTCTTTCTCATCCTTCAGGTGTGCTTCTAGGTTTCATGATGTATGGCGGTGCGGACAGATAGGGCGAACGCTTGCTTCAAGGAAAGAGTATGGACGCAAAATGTAATATAAATTTGAGTAATGATTAATCATCATCCTCCATTCATAAAGCATAAAGGGATTAACAAATTAAATATAAAAAATAACTTTACATTGTAATAAACCAAATAAATTAAAATAACCATTCCTATGATTTGGAATTCCCAGTGGACACCAGAGGGTTCACTAATTGGACGGATGCGTTCATCGGTCTCTTAAGCCCCTTGTACACGATCAAACTTTTTATTCAATTCAAGAGTTTACAAGAAAAACTGTCAAACATTTTGCACTATGTGACAAGATTGGACAAGACTTGACAATGTCGTAAATGTGTATTTACCAGTTGTCTTTTATCAAACTGAAACCCTTCAGAACACATTAATAAATAATGTATCACGCACAAAGCAATTTACTATTTGCGTCACGGTATAACAGTTTGCAATGAAATACTGTTGTATACCAATATTATGTAGCACTTTCACGTATTATATCCAATGAAATCACATTACGATTTTAGAATACAATGGAAATAACACCAACTGATAGGTTTACCACACTATATAACCTTGCATTAATGTATACTTAGTTCGGAAATCTGCCTGGAAATTATTTCTTCATATGCCTTCAGAGTCCTAGACATACGGACATGACCACTTTATGTATAACCTAATTAGCTCGCATGCAACATACCTTGGCCGGTAGCCACTTTTGTTTACTTTTCCCTTTCCGCCATGTTGCTGATTTCGTGACCCACTAAATACTCGTATTTCATTGGCTAAAACCATCAAATCATTGTCAAAATTTTGATCGTTTAGAGCATGTTCTTAATTGCTTTCAAGACTTTCAAAGAGTTTAAAAATATTGGAAGCAATTTGACAAGAAAAGTTGTAAAGTTATGACAACTCTTGATCGTGTACAAGGGGCATAAGACAGCTCCAATAGAGCGACGGGTCTTCAAGCTGGAAACTTAGGGACTTCCACGTTTTTCTGGGGCCTGTAGCCTCCTGTGGTTCCTCCATTTCATCCCAGAGGGTGGTGGCCACAATAGATCCCATGTAAGTCGCAGAACGCCAGATATCTTTCTCCGTTGTATATCCTGTGCTCTATACTTAATCTTGATTGATAACGTTACATCACATTTGCTACAATGAAGGCTGGCAGTATAGCTTAATAAGAAGCTTCCATGCTGACTTTTAGTCAGTATCATTATGAAGACAGGGCTTCCTCAGGAGAGCTCAGATTATCCCAGTTCTACGGCAAACGAGGGCTTTGTCGACGCTTGCGGTAAAACTGAAGCAAGGCAACAGCAGGTGCACTGTCAAGAACTTAAAATGTCCTGTAGCAACTTAATGAGAGGAGGATAACGCTCTTTATCCTTTGTTTATTCAGGATGTATATTGTCTTTGTTACGTAACAAGAAGCGTTGGTGTTTCTAACATCAGTAATTCAGGTAAAAGTTTTATAAAGTTCAACAACCCGTCCGTTGCTAAATATACAAGATAAATAAATCCGCTTCTTTCCTCAACCTACGGCTGCACTCACATTGGCTTGTCGTTCTTGATTTGATTATCTCTAATTGTACCTCGACGAGACAAAAATATCTTGAGCCTCGCAGGCTGTTTCAGTTAGCAGTCAGAGTGTACGATTTATTCAGTCTGGTTTACTAAACAATAGAGTTTGATAATAACTTTATGGGAACTCGGACGAACACAAGCATAGGAAAATAAGAAAAAAAATCTGACTTTCTCTACTCTTGTACAAACTAATTTTAGAAACTTTTTTATCCATATGCTTCATGTTAATCGAGATATCGAGATGTTAATATTATTAATCTTCTTGTAGATACAAGGGGAATTGGTAGGCTTTAAGCGATAGTCAAATATTTTAAGAGCTGGTTGCTGTATCGAGTATTCCATTCTCTTTGCATTACCAGGACAAAAACAAAATGAATAACGAATTCCCATTTGAGAAAAAGTATAAGTATTGGAAAATTTAAGGGAATAACAAGCAATATTTCGAAAATGGTTTGTCTATTTCTTATGATTTACCAGTTATACAAACGTCGTTCACAATGAAGAATACTTTTGGAGACATTCCCAGAAAATTCGAGATTTACATTTTATTTGTCATGAAAGTATCTTAAATTTACGATATTTTAATCAAAATCCTTAGAGCCATTTTTGAGAAAATTAAAATTTATGAAAAATGTTCTATGTAAAGGGTAATCTGGGATGGGGGGGATTTTCTTGAAAACCGTCGTGTCGCATCTCTGGAAGATCTAACCTAAATATCAAGTTTGGTGTTTATCAGACTGTTCGTTTCTGAGTTATGCTGGTCACAGATAGACACACACACAGATACACAGACACACACACGCACATTCTTCCAAAAATACTTTTTTTTTATTCAGGAGGCCTCAAAACATGTATTTCCGGTGAAATCTCGTCGAATTTTTGAGTGGAATGCAATACTTCCCCTACGTAGTAGAGAAAGTAAAAATTGATCTGCTCACGTGGCTTTCTCTACCTAACATCGTTTATTTTATATGGCTACTACAAACTACGAAAGCTTAATTTTCTACTTCATGTTAATCGAAATGAACTTTTGCAGAAATAATTTCATTGCGCATTTCGTTATAGGTACAAGGAAGATACAGAAAGCAGAATCGGTAGTCATATGTCTCTATATGCTGGCCTTCAAACTCCATGCGCTTTCCATGACATAGCGATGAACGACCGAGTAGCGGCAGTACTTTAAGAGCGAATACCTCGGATATGATTGATGCCACAGAAAACATTATTTGAAGGAAATTGTGTGTTTTAAAGACATCTAAATGAATTTGTATAGTAAGCCTTTGTCTATATCTTATGTTTAACCCGTTATATGAAATTATATAAAATTCCTCACGAATGAAGTGGATTTCACAGGCTATTCCCAGAAAATTCAAGACAATTTTATTTGTAATGTAAATATCTTACCGATTTGGCATGATAATCAAAATCGTAACATTGATACAATCCAAAATTTCCAAAAAAATTTCCATTTAATATTTTCCTTTCTAATGCTTTTTAATATCTTCATATGGCATGTTTGTAAGACACTGAACTTAAATACCATGCTTGGTATGTATACGGGATTTCGTTTTTGAGTTATGTTGTTCCAGACACACTCACATGGATTTTTTTAAATGCTTTTTGGGTTCAGGGGGTCTCAAAACGTGTATTTTTTGGTGAAATCTCGAGATGGTATATGAAGTTGGAATACAAAACTTCCATTTACCTACTGAAGATAGAGAAAGTAAAAATGTATGCTGTTTGGACTGTTAGCATATTCGTGGGACGCCAAGGTGTTCCTACTTACGATGCATAAATATTTCATGTCATTTGTTTATCGATTAGCAAAGTATAAATAGGCTTTCAGTTTGTTAGATTAGTAGTTCTTTTTTACGACGAAGCTCCAGCCCAGTTTGGTCAACATTTTCTTTCGTTGTGACTTCTTATTTACAATCCTACAGGAAGAAAATCTGTAGAGAGCATTGGAAAATCTTCGAAGTCGGAACAGGCAATACCTTGAAGTGTAGAAGACGTCTTCGTGTTCTTTTTTCTCTTCTCAATTTACGTAGTACCCACATGACACATATATTCAAATACCCGTACTCGTGCAAACTTTGGAGCTGAATCTGCATATTAACGGTAAAATTCTGAAATGACCATAAAGAAGGTAAGTGTGATGAAACGTTGACCGTGATTGCATCTAAACTATCCGTCTTTCTCTTGGCCGACAGTAGGCTTGATTTTCTCCTACTTGCTTTTAATTTGTGTTATGTCCTTTGCATATTTCAGTGATTCTACGAACAAAGGCATTTTTGCTACCTTTGGCCTAGGTCAGACATGGGAACTATGTGCTCGCGCGGGCTCTGTCGACTTTGTCACCCCTTCACGTTTTCCGAAATGTCGTGTGTAGTGACAGTGCACGGCTGAATTCGTGGCTCATAGTATCAGGCGTGCACAAAGTCAACATGTCGCAGTGTAAGGGGTTACGTTTTCAAGAAGCTTGGGAACGTGAATATTTTATTGTTTTGCGGAATGGCGAAGTCCATTGTCTCATTTGCTCAATTGATATTGCATATATTAGGCACTGTAATATAAAACGTCATTTTGTACGTGCACACAAGCAGTTTGCGGCACAGACGTACTGACAGGTCAGTATAAATAACTGTAAAAAATGGAATTGAGTTTTATTTACGGACGCTCTTTAACTACTATGGTTCTTAGCGTCCCATTCTATATTGGGCGTGAAAGACCGGAAATTTTGCTCAGAGGCCTCTTTATCAGGCTTGAGGTTCTTTTACGTGCCGTAAATCTACGACACGGGACCACCGGCTTTACTTCCCTTCCGAAGGAAGCCGTGCTAAGGATTTTCCCATCGCCGGGTTTGAACCCGCGACCTCGGTAATTAGAGGCTAACACAGTGTCACTAGTCCACGGAGGACGACTATAAATAACTGTGAATTCTTTCATTACTTCTATAACAATTATTACATATGTATCATTGCAAACAATCCTTCAGTGCACCGACGTATTTTAATTATGTTTTATTAGATCAAAACGAGAAAAAGTCTTGAATGAACTACGAAGAGAGT
This sequence comes from Deroplatys truncata, assembly GCA_030765065.1. NCBI lineage: Eukaryota > Metazoa > Arthropoda > Insecta > Mantodea > Mantidae > Deroplatys > Deroplatys truncata. Next base: position 218,116,877 of record CM060978.1, read on the forward strand.
CTGACCCACCTCCTCTACTGGTTCAAAATATAGTGCGAGCAAGTTTCTGCATTCCGAAACACATTGCATAAACACTTAGACCTTTTTCAGGGGGAGGATATATAAAGGAATGTTTAATTTTAGCTTCTGAAGATATTTCTTCTAATTTGATTGATTCTTTCGAAGATATAGGTTTATCACGTCGCATAGTAACAGAATGAATTGTAGAAATGTGTTCCGATAGTGCAGAAGTTAATAGTTAAAATTAAAACGCCAAAATAGTTTTCCTTAGCCTTAGATGAGACAACCGATAATAGAGACATTGCACAGTTGACAGTGTACATAAGGGGAATTAATTGTAATTTAACTGTAATTGAAGAACTTTTAAACTTGGTACCTCTGAAGGATAGGACGTGTGGAATAAATATTTTTCAGGCTGTCATGCAGGTAGGGCCAAAATTTCAAATTGATTGGAGGAAATTAGCGTCTTAACACACACGTAGTCTCATCAACAATTGGGAAAAACAATGGTTTTGTTGCACGCTTGAAACAATAAGAAGGGAATCAATTCTGACGACGTAAAAGCATTCCATTCTATAATTCACAGAGAGGCACTATGTGCACAATCAGTTAATCTAAATACTGCAATGCAGACTGTAGTAAAGACAGTGAATATGATTAAATCACACTCACTCCGACATCGACAGTTCCAGACGTTTATGGAGGAAACAGGTTCACAATACACAGACCTCCCTTAATACTGTAAAGTAAGATGGTTAAGCAGAAGAGCCATGCAAGATTTTATATCTTACTTGAAGACATACACAATTTTCTACGATTACAGGTAAATGTTTGCACCGAATTTACTAATATTGTTGTTTTTGTACATGTAAAAAGTATAGTTTGTATTATCATTACTTTTCTTGTAACAGGGAATCGTCATTGACGATTTGTAAAATCCACAATGGATAAGTGATCTCGCGTTTCTTACTGATTTTTCAGACCATCTAGATAATTTGAACACTCATCTACAGGGAAGCTGCGATAATGTTTCATTCCATCAAGGCATTTTTGGCACAATTAGAACTATGGAAAAATCAGTTAGAATGCAGAGTTATATATCATTTTCTATCACTGAATTCATTAGCAGAAGGAAAATTACATACTTATGAATGCTGTTCTAATATTATGGAGAATCTTCTCAAAGAATTCAAGATTAGGTTTTCAGATATATTATCAATGGAGAATGAAATTTGCTTATTCGTCGATCCGATGTCCTTCAGTGCTATTATAGCTCCTAATGCTCTGAAATTAGAGCTAATTCACTTACAAAATAGTACTCCAATTAAAATGGTACGTAAAAACGCCATTGAACTATATGAATCGCTGTCTGATGAAAACCTTCCCCATGTTACGTAATTTTGCAGCACAAATGACGTCAGTATTTGCATCTACTTATATCTGTGAACAATTTTTTTTCAAAATTTAACTAGGTTAAAAATAATGCACGTATGCAGCTCACAGACGATCATCTTTTGTCAGCTTTACGTCTCTGTACGAACAGTATAGTACCTAATATAGATAACCTTGTCAGTAGAAAACAATGCAGACGTTCTGCAACACGTGACTAAAAGAATGTAATACTCCATGTATATCACTGCTAGGAGTATAGTTTATTCAAACTAGTTAACAGAACTACTACAAGTATTTTATGTTAAAGCTTCAAATTAGGTATTATAGGCATGTTCAGTATAGTGTCATGCCGTCATTAATTTTGCACACCCCTAGTCGCAGGTGGACACAGAGTATGTCAACTTCCTCTGGAGGTCAACACACACAGTCTGGTCAGCAATAACTGGAGTTAGTTTTCCTCCGCTTAAGTCTCCCCATGAGGCCTAGGATGTTTAAGTTTTCGTCAGTTGATGTTTCAATGTTGCTGGCGTTGAAACATCAGTAATGTCTGGCATAATAAGACATTGTGTATTTTGCCGGACATGGAGGTCGCTTCCAGTATCTGTTGTGATGGATACAATGCCCTTAATTGCTCATATTATGAATTTAAGATATCATATCAAGCAAGCTTTCATACTTAGTTTTTAGTTCCTTGTCAGGCCGGTAATCAACCATAAATGTTTGTTCAATTACTATAGCAAGTATTGTATTTGAAAGGGATTAGAATGGGATTAAATTTTGTTCTGAAAATACTGCATTTTATAGAGAACGGAGTGCCAGAAAACGAAATGTGGTACTTATCCAGCGAAACTTGTGCGTAGATTTTTAAGATGACGTCTGACCATGGTTTTGGTGATTTGCTAGTTCAAAATACTAAATATCTCCGGGTAAATTTGAAATTCAGTGTCTCTGTACAATGTGTTCGAATGAATGTACAGTCGAGTACAGGAAAATTTGCTTAAGTTTCAGATAGCTTCTGGTATCCTATAGTGTTTTTCATTATTTAATGTTGGTAGAAACTGCTTATCATCTATGTTCCACACCAGCCCTTGGTGAGCCAATCTGTTTTTTGTTTCAGTTCAAGTATGCCACACACACACATACACACACACTAGCCTTGAACAAAGGTCAGGACTAGGAGAGCGGCGAGAGAGGAGGAGTATGGAAACATTGGAAGTATGGCTGGAAGACATTCTTTGCTACGAGGTCCAAACCAGCCTTGGTTGAGTTCCTCTCGTATTATGTGATGTCAAGAATCTGTCATTCAAACATTAACCTATAAACACAGGTCGAGTTTAGGCCCAGAAGCGAAGGAAAAGGGAGAACTAAAGCAAACATAACTGTAATACTAGAACCAGGTAAGGGGTGAAGACTGGGAGTGGCATAGTCGTATTTTTTTACCAACATATGTCGGTACAATTCCATATACTCGAGAGTACATCCAATAAAGTGCAGCAGAGCCCGGTACTTAAGCGCATAGATTCCTTTTGCAAATAACAATATTACTGGTTATTACCTACCTTTGTCACATGTATTGAAAGTGATTTCCTTGGATATCACACGTCACTTATACACGCCTTAGTTCTTCCTTGAAACTGCTCAACGAGTCTATTTGGATAAGCACACGGCAGTTTTCTCTCGATTCCTTCTTGAGAGCAGATTCTACAGAGCGGTTCCTCATCGCTCTGGCCGGGAATTGCACGGCAGTCTTGTGCGACACGTCTGAATGAACTCAAGACCACCAGCTCTTCCACTTTTCGGACATGTGGCAGCAGGCTTCAGTCAGCTGTTATTGCTTCTTGTGTATAGACGCGTGTGTATTTGTGTGCGATTGAATTATCGGATTATTACAACCCAGAAATGGAAATAAAATTTTCGCTTGAAAAAAGACTTTTTATGTGTGACAGTTCCAGTTCCGAGTAGAGAAACAGTTGGATATCTAGTGAACAAAGTGAATAGAACGGGACATTTAATGATGTAAGTTATAAAAAGAAACGAAGGGTTCTAACGGAAGAAAAACCAAAGGGTAATGGCCGGCCCGATCGCCGGATCTTACTGTGTGTGACTTTTATCTGTGGGGAACTCTCAAAAATAGTCTATAGGAATAATCCTCGCACCATAGACGATCTTAAAAACAATATAAGAACAGAAATTAGGGAAATTACGCGACAAAACTTGTGCGTGTGAATGGTGATTTCATCAGAAGGTGCCAAGAATATTAATCTGCCGAAGGACACCACTTTCAACACCGACTGTGGAAAAGGTTAGTACTGATAAAATAAATGTTTGTTCAATACGTAATCAATATATCGTAATAATCATCATAAAATCAGTAATACGGTATCAGTATCAATAATGAGAATAATAAACAGATACACTGCATATAGCGCGAGGAACACGCATCGCGACTACCGGCCAGATAGCTGAGGGACCGCTCTGTACTTAATCTATTCAAGAGATTACAAGGGAAAACGAGGAAATTGACATAAGTCAACATCTTTCTTATCTGAAACCGTTTGTTTTGATATAGGAATCAGACTTAAAGCTGAAATTGAGTTTTTAACTACTATGGTTCTTAGCGTCCCATTCTATATTGGGCGTGAAAGACCGGAAATTTTGCTCAGAGGCCTCTTATCAGGCTTGAGGTTCTTTTACGTGCTGTAAATCTACGACACGGGACCACTGGCTTCACTTCCCTTCCGAAGGAAGCCATGCTAATCCATCGCCCTCCGCCGGGTTTGAAACCGTGACCTCGGGAACTAGAGGCTGGCACGGTACCACTAGTCCACGGAGGACGACCGTGATCTTAAGCGGTATAACAGCACAAACATAACCAAGGCTCGGACGTTGGGTCCTTGTGTGGCTAAGCGAGCGGTGTTACATGTCAATAAACACCTTCTACCATCACAGAGGTACTGTCCCTGAATACACGTTGTATTGGCATTGTTTACGTTATACCTGTAGCTCCAGTTGGCCGCAGGGCTCAGCGGGTCCCAAGTTCCGAGCCTTAATAAGAACTTGTCTTCGCGACGTATCAAAACACGTCCTGGTTTATCAGCGAGTGCCTCTCGGATAACTCTGCCCGTTCCTCAGCGGATGAATAGCCAATAGAAGTACTGTATGTTTGTGACTCATATTTAAGCTTCTAATATAAGATCCTCAGTATTCTAGCTGTTTCTCAATATTCCTCAAATGTTCTAAAACGTTATTTTGAAACAAATGTTCTAACTTCTTATGTCTCTTTAAAAGGTAAACTTCCGGCACAATAAACTTGTGGACGAAGAGCTTATCTCACGGCCGCTACATCCTTTACGTCCTTCCACACAGGATACTATAGACAGGGTGTAGTGGGAGTAGTGTGTGGTCAGCATGCAACTTCCCCCGGCGGCTTTCATGCAATTTAGAGTCATTTAAATAGTTCAAATGATCCTTAAAGATTTCGCGAGGCTGAGTGCACCACACACAAGACCTCCGAACAGAATCCGCGCTACGCAGACGGCTCATACCATTGTGAAGATGATAGAACAAAATATATCAAATCTGTTTGAATAGATAAGTTCTACATATAAAACTGCTATAAAGGAACAGAAGCCTGCATTAAAATTCAGTAATGGATTATATGTCGGTATGCAGTTACTTAGATTACAGACACAGTTTAATATAGGTACTGTGGTCCGATTTCATCCATGCTTTTTAAGTATACATTAATATGTTATTTCTTAACATCCTGTTATCAATTATGTTTTTCAATGAGTTTTTTTCTAAGAAATGTTAGTGAATAAGCTGCTAGGTTTTGCTAGCATTTCCCTAGTAGTGTCTGTATCTTATGCAGGCTTATGGGGGCATACGACAATTTGAACGTTTGCACGACGTACGATAGTTTTTCACAATATTGACAAAAGAAAACCCCAAAAGAAGCTGCGTGAACATTGTATTCTTGAATGGATTATCTTCCTCGTAGTAGGACTTACACCCCCAAGGACTTACAAGCTTCAGCCATCTCACTGGGTGTGAACATTCTCATATCGTCAAATTAGGATGCTGCAAGTTTTAAGAAGTACTTCCTAAACAAATTTGTAATGAATTCTGTGAAAGTATTGAAATAAAGGCAGGCGGTTTACAACGAAAGAAATTCTTTGTCACAATATCGAATTTCCATTTCATGTGATAACACCTTTAAAACTGCATTTTCAATAAAGTGTTACTTGATCTTACCTCGTACTTTATTGTATAAAACCCATTTAATATGCACTTACAGAGTGAGTTTACTCGAGGTGTTTATTTGCATTTAGGATATGTAACAAAAACCTTTTACAATCACTGCTTAAAACATTTTGCCAAACAATGAAACAGATTTCTTAAAACGGAACGTAGCGACATTAATCTTCTCAGTTGCCTCGAAAAGAAAGTTTTGTACGCACTGCTCGTTTCTTCCTCAAAGTTATGATCGTTTTCCCCTTTATAAGAGCTTTTCTGAAAGCCTTGGCATACTTGAAATCTCATATAAGATTTAAATCATCTCCAAGAGTAGACTTTGTACATACTAATTTTTTTTAATTATCTCATTTCCATGATCCTTCTGCAAATTTTGCTCACGCTTTCTTTGAACGTGTTTAAAGTGGACGCTTTGCTTAATCTGTATGGGTGACGACAACCTCTCAGTATTCCATTAAGAAAGGAACAAAATTCCACTTATGTCATTATAAATTAGTGATATTTCTTCTTAAGAACCTTTGTGAAATAACAAAATTATCTGTAACATCGTGATAATACCATGTTCTGTAAATGAAATCTTATGGTTATCATTATAGTTTTAATGATAAAATGATTGAATTTTGATACATTTCTTTCACACGTGAAGGCGTTATATTGACGCGCCACGGCCGGGACTCGAACTCATTCTATACTTATGCTCTATCACTGAGCTACATGGCGAGATGCCCTTATGTCTATTAATACTTCTCTGTCCGCCGTAGCATTATATTTTCTAAGTATGAGTCAGTTTTCAGGATAACTTGATTAATATGTGACTATTACAAAAGTAATTGAGATAAATTAATAACTATATCCTTCATGAAAACATTATCCTAATAACCTGGTTTGTTGCAAAAGTTATTATTTCTAAACTTCATTGCATCACTGCTATAGAAACGGTAAAGGTTAAAGGTTGTATTTTAAAAACCACTGTAACACATTTTCCGGGATGGCTGGTGTTCAAATTTTGGAATTGATATTTGACGCAGTAATTTGTATCACAAAAATGTAAATGTCAGAGTGATTGTAGTGTGAATATGCATTGTTGTGTGACATTGATTTGAGATGTTTGTTGATTGTAAGCATTGTTGAGAAGTGGGTTTATACGGCCTTACTGAAACTGACAATAATAGCGTGCAATAATGTAGCGAGGGGGTGAGCTGTTTATCATTATTAGAGACGAGCAAATGACGTCAGAGTGGCGTGTTTTTCTTAGAATTTGCGGGAACATTTTCCCTAGAGCATATGTTTTCGTAATTTTCATTGGATATAAATATAGATGCTAATGTTGGCGCGTTTTATTAACCAATAGCAGCTCGGTTATAAATCTTTAGGCATATTGGGCGAAGGAGTATAAATTCGTGTCAGAGTCAAGTTTCACGGTGTCCAACAGAAGCATTCGCGTATAAAACATTGATGAGTTCAACAGAAGCAGTCATGGTGAATACATCGCACAGTTTATCGATTTGCAGGTTACGCGTAGCAAATTTATGAAAAATCTCTCGTGTCGTAAAGTTAATTACACAAAAAGTTGAAGTACGCGAATTAATAATGGGCAGTAAAGAAGTTATTATAACAGTTTCAGTTTGGCGAGTGTCAAGATTAATAGGTGAAAGTGAATAATGTGTTACGAGAATAAAAGTGTAAAACAAATTCTTTCATCAGTGTTATCTTTGGATAAAAAAACCCCTTTCCGTTTACACACCCTGTACAAGAGAAGTGCTTGACCGAGAAATCATAGCTAGCCGGAGGACAGTGAACCCAAAAATTAAATACAATAACAGGCGCTCAGATAACACGAAGTGACCGCGACAAATTGTATTCCATACGTGCGGCAGATAAACAGTAGCATTTTCAATTACAAACATTAATAATACCGCCCCAAATTGGCTACCACAACGTGGGGCTAACAACAAACAAATACCACTTCATATTGAAGTATTTCTCATTTATTCCTTAAATGTTCAACAGTATGAAAGCAACGGCATAGAAAAACGAAGTATTTTCGGAATTTTGTGTAATTTTCCTGTGAAGCCCTCTTCCTCTTACTGAATTTCTATAACTGGAATATTATAGTACATAACTATGCAAACGTTCACAACAGGAGATACAATGTAATGTTTATGTCAAATAACGTTCACCTATGTTACATTAATCATACAAAGAAATCGCTGGTATGCGTTAGAGTTGTTCAAAATTTAAGCAATACACTTTAAAATTTTAAGTGGTCTTTCATATATTTTCAAGATTCTCGCAAAAAACATTTTAATGGTCGCTCGTATATTTGCAACATTCGTAGACTTCAGCAGTTCAGTAGCAGTTGGTAGGTATACGGTTATGATTTCTGGAGGAATTTACCTTTGCTTTACGTACAGTCGAGTGCACGGAAACTTGCCGATGTGTTTTGGTTTCCTGCAGTGTTTTTCTTTATTTAATTTTGACAGATTCGTTTTATCATCTTGATACGTAATTATTGACGGGAAGATATTAATAACGAAATAAAGAATTGTCAGTAAGATAGATAAATGATTGCAGTAAATAATTTCCATACGTTGAATCAATGCATAATCAAGAAGAAAAGGTTGCAACTTTGTAAGTGAATAAGGAAATCAGTACCAGGCAGATTAGCTAAAGTGTAATTAGCTAAAGTGTAGAGCAGCTAAAGTAATTAAGCATTCCGGCGAACTTAAGTCAACAAGAAGTCCATTAGTTCAAGGTTCAGGTAAGTAGAATTCAATACTTAAGGAGTAAGAGTTGTGTGAAACTGCGCGTGGGCCAATTAGGAAAAATGAGAAAGAGGAAGAGTTGCGTAAGATTTGGTAACGTATTATACAGGAACTTTGGTGGGGTAGTTCTAAAGTAGGAGGAACTTAAGATATTGCTAAAATTAGCGTCTTTTCTTTCTTTTATTTCATGTACAGCCTTAGGGGCCTACAATCGTTTACGGTGATCGGCAGCTCGAGCGCCTAAGACCGGCTCGGTTATCAATTATTTAGGGATAACTTCGAGGGGTTTTGCCGGTAAGCATTTTAGCGACTCAGCAATTGCGTCTCTAATTGCTTTTATTGCGGAAAGTTATTTCAAACTGTAAAATTGATATTGCAGAAGTTATCAGGTATAACAATTCAATTCTTATAGTTTGAGTGCTACTATTCGTAATCAGTTTCATTGTTCATCTTCAAACGCTCGCAACACGCTTCAGTAGCTCAAGTATTAGATCAGATTACATTTCTCAGTCAATTTAAACTGATGTTATCCTTTCACATACGACCACGCATACCCTAAGAGAAACATCTCTTTCTCCAACCACTGTAGCAGCAGGCAGCAGAATTAACAGCAGATATTGGAGACGACATCAAAAGGCGACATCGAGTTCGGCTTCAATCTGTTTTTTCCACAGCCCTTGCTAAGCCAAACTCTCATTGGTTTGAATACACGCTTTAACCTATGAACAAAGAGTGGCGGAAAGGCAAGAGTACGGAAAAAATTCACCTGAGTGGCTGGAAGGCATGCTTCGCAACGATGGTCCACGCCAGTCCCTGAATGAGTCCATCTCATATGATTTGGTCTGGCGCTCAAAAATAATCCTATGCACACAGGTCGGTTTCAGGCTCGGGAACGAAGTAAAAGGGTGGAGTAAGACAAACATTAAGTTGACTTCAGTCTTGTAGTCTTAAGTTGAACCAGGCGGTTTAATATTTCCTTACCAGCATAATCGGCAAGTTTCAATGCACTGGACTGTACATCCCCCCCCTAAAAGAAGCCTAGAGTTACAAAATGCTTTATCAATTCCTGAATAAGTTCTAGATAAGGCTGCATCTCAAATCATTAATTTTAAACAGAGCTCTTCCGCACAGTGTTCAGGAAATGAAAGCTCTCTTATCGGGCAAGGATAATGCAGGAAGTTTTAGGGCAACTAGTGTATCCGCTAACTACAACAACATTATCCTTAAATATTGAACTCTTCTACTTCCGCTTGCTTGTTTCCCTTGAAGCAAGGTTTTTTCTTTCTGCGGTATTTAATTTTCTTCCTTTGCTAGCACGAACTTCGTTAGGAGAGTTTTAGCAAGGTGTAAGCTGGGGTGAATAAGTGGAAGCGTGGGTATATTTCATATACTTGGCGACTTAATGATCTGTGTCATGTAAGTACATATTTTAGATGAATAAAAGCTGTACAGTGAGAGAGAGATAGAGTTATTTCGAACCAATGATAGTATAGTAAAGGTGGTAAACGAATTTTCTTTACATCACAAACGGATAATAGAACTCGAAAGTACATCGAACCAAACCTTTCAGTTAACACTTGATGTCCTGTGTCTAGTGATTTAGCGCTATTTATGTTACTCAAACGTTACAATAGCGCTTTTTAGTTGGATAAGGGATAATTTAAGTGGTGAATTTAGTCTTTGTCTATAGCTTTCGTAGCTCCGCCGCAGCATAGCTATCCCTTTCTCGCGTCTTTTTTTTCCGGGTTTGCTGCTGGAAAATACAGTGGCTGGTTTCCAAAGTACGAGAGCTGATCAATAAAGAACTGAGACTAATTTTTTCACAGATATTTATTACTCAATTTCAATGTTGATATGGTCTTTTTCAAAGTAGTCCTCTCCTACTTGAATGCACTTTTTTAGCGTCTCTGCCAGTCCTCGAACACATGGTACAGGCCATTCTTTGTCAGGTCTTTGAGAATCACCTCACTTTTCTTCAGCACTGCTTCAGTGCTCTCAAATCGAATGCCCCAGAGTTTTGCCTTTAGCGATGGGAATAAAAAGAAATCACAGGGGACAAGATTGGGGCTATAAGGCAGATCCGGCACACAGGTAATGTTGAATTTAGCCAAAAATTCCTGGACTTGATTTGCAACGTGAGGCCGCACGTTGTTGTGATAAGTTCTGGAAGTTTCCTTGCAATGTGCTTCCTCGGTGTAGCCAATACTGACGTGTAGTACGCTGCTGTAACAGTGGTGTGAGTGGGAACAATCACAGCAGCTGTGTTGATGTTGACTTCAGTCATAGCAGAAGCCGAAGCACCAGGCCCACCTTGCTTAGCACAGAGGACTCGCTCTACTTTGAAGTCTTTGAACCACCTAAACACTGATGCACGAGGTAGTGCATCTTCACCGTATGCTTGCTTCAGCGTTTCCAAAGTTTCAGAGGCTGTATGATTTAAACGAAAACAAAATTATATTGCTCCTCTTGTGTCACCTTAATTTTGTGGTATGCGAAATTTAACTAGGGTCAACAATATACAGCATTACTACCAACCTACCGATACGAGAGTGCTGCCGCCTATGGACATTATACATGAAACCCCGCTCTTTTCAAATATTCATGGTAGAGACAGGAAACTCTCAAGAAAGCTACAGGAAAAAATCAATCTCAGTCTTTATTGATCAGCCTCGTATTAATGCGTAGAATGAGTTCATTCATAATAGCCACTTCTCTCAATGCCATTCTATTGTGAACAGTTCAAAGCTGATGAATGGAGATCCGGAAAATTATTGTATAGATTTTCCATAAATTCTTGAATAACTACAGTAAAATTAGTTGATTAACAGTGCAAAATCCTTGCATACAACTAAAATTATTGAGTAAAATTGGGAAAATTCTGGAGTAAAAGCCACGATTCATTTGATATTACTTAAATGCCGCTACAGCCTTCTTTTTCTAAATATCACCAACAAAGATATTTGTGGATATCATGGAAACATTTTGTCAGTATCATTATCCTTTGCATTTTTCAGGATAAAAAGAAAAAATGCGCGAGACTCTCGCGCGTTGGAGGTGAAACTTTTTAGGTTCTAGCATTTTTTGACGATTTTATTATTTTTGTTTCAGAATTAGGAAACGATTATGTGGAATATCATTGAAGAAAATCTCCCTTAATTAAAAGAAATATTTATTTTATTCATCAGTTTCCAGTAATTCCTATTCTAAGAAAGAAATTATGGGTTGAAGATAGCTGAAGTATGATACAAATAATTGAGACTAAATTTTCTAAATAGTGAGAGAATGCTGTTCGATGGTTGTGCCTGATCTGGTTAGGACTGAGCTTTGTCAGTGTTCAATCTTAACTTGAATTTTTCATCCAAATTTTTTTTTGGAAATTTGTAAACAATTTTTAGATTCTTATAAATAAAACTGAAATAGTTGAGAAGAAGTTTCCTAGATATCTTTATTGAAAGTAATATAACTGTGGAAAGATGGTTATGCGGAGCGGAATAATGTGTAAAAAACACCAATACACAATCTCTTTAAAACTTTACTGTATTTAAAACACGAAGCTCACAACAATAATATTACAACGTGCTCAGCTAAAGTATAACATAATACGGAAGCGTCTACTGGTTCCCTATGCTGCGTATTAACAGTACACGCGGCGCATGCGCGTAGACTGCCTATGACGTAAGCGATGGAGAGAGTTTCTGCTTCTCCCTCGCTTTCTTCGCAACTGCCGGTTGGAGTCTCTCGATCAGGCCAACTCATGCGTTTCATTTTTCGTCTGATCCGCCAATTTGCCCTACCGCACCTAAAGAAGTTTCACTTCAAAAGTGTTGTTAAAGAGAGGAAATGAAAATTGGAAGGACTGTTTTTCCCCATGTAAAATTCTAATAAGTATACAGTCAGAATATAATAACCTATATAATAGCGTAAATTGAAAATATATTGTATCTTACAACATATATGTTATGTGGACTAATACAAATTAATTTAAGAGTAACTATTTTAAAATATACGGATATAAATATAACAACCCACAAAAAGAAGTGAAAATGAAGGGATATTGAAGGGTACAACTAATGAGAGTATTAGCCGATTTTCGAAACATGCATGGGCTATTAGCTCTATGGTTCAGCTCATGTAAACGTAAACAAACCACATCTGAGTTGAATGTGGTCAGGGAAGTGGTAGCAAACTCTCCGCGAGAAGTAAACGAGGCATAATAAATATATACTATTTCTTTCTGCCATTACTTAAATACTGCCAGCGGCAATTTACACACAGATTATGTCATAATACAGTCGAGTTTGTAACACTGACGAATTAACAGTGGAAATGCACATATATTTTTAAATATTTCACTCTAGCCTGAAGCTAGGCATATAAGTATATTATAGCCAAATATTTCATTCATTAAAAATAATTTACAAAAAAGTTTTATTTTAACTCTATGTTTAGGTTTAGACTAAAAACAAGAAACAATAAATAGAAAATAAATAAGTTTATATACATAAGTTTATTGCACAACGCATATTTAGCAATTTCTTTAAATACACACAACTAATTACATACCTTGAATTTTTTCTGAAATTTCAACATACAGATATTAACTGTAGAATCAAGTCTCATACTGAGATAAAGACATCGCCGTTCACTTATGTTTCCTACACCCATAAATATACAATTTAACTGCTTTGTATATTAAATTTCATTTTATCACTGACTTAAACATATTATAAAGGTAGTTACTAAAAGTGGAAGCAGCTGTATGTAGCGGAAGTACCTATTTTAACGCGTATCTGAGTTGATAGTTATTCGTATAGTCCTTCCTCCATCGATTTAAATATCCGTAACTAATTGAACACATTCATTCATTCATTCGCTGTTTAACCTCATCTTATGTAGGACTTACAACCCCAGGGCTTACAAGCGGGTGCCTGGGGTCAAGGCCCGTCGAGGAGCAGACACACTCGTGGAGCAGACAGAATGTCCAGGATGGGTGATCAGCCCGATGCCTGGTATGGGAGGAAGAAAGTAGATGAAACGAAATGATGGCGAAATGGATGAAAGGAAAGGTAATGATGGAGCAGTTGGTGGAATGAATGGCGGGGGAAACCGGAGAACCCAGAGAAAACCCGCCCAGACGCCGCTTTGTCCACCACAAATTCCACATGCGGGTCCCTGGGATTGAACCCGGGCCGCCTCGGTGAGAAGCGAGCGGTCTAACCACTCGGCCACGGCGCCGCTCTAATTGAATACTTGTGACCCAAAAATAATGCAGCTTGCCACTAATTTCAATATATTTGGATGGAGATTAGCGCTAGAAACACATCTTAATACAAATATACGGTGATGATCATTCATTGCATGGTTGAAAAGAAGGTACAGCTGACAATTAAGCAACGCAATCGACCAAGTTCGCTAACTTGGGTGAAAGAAGAGATTAAATGCATAGAGATATTCTTCTAAATCAGCAATAAATTTTACAACTGAATAAATTCAGAAAGTAAAATCATTTCTTTGATCGGTATTTCCTATAAGGGAGTGTATTGACTGTCACCACTGAACACAGAGTGCATTTCATTTTTGTTATACTATGCTTTCTTTACATTGGGAATCCCCATCACTTTCCTTACTTCATGTAAAATGGCTCAACGTTTATTAAAATTATTTTAAATCATTCTTCCCTTATCCATGATACGCGGTTTGCACTGCCCTGTCCAGAGACGTCAATAACCTAGATGTCTATATTTGTGTAATCTGATGGTAAAGGCCTCCAGGTCCAGATGAGAGCCAAAATACATCGAAGCGGAAACGGATTTGTTTTGACATCAATTTATAGCATTTTTAAGTACACCGAACTGCACCGCACCGCAGCGCTGTATAGGCCGAGGGTCAACCCGGTAATGCTACTATACTGGATCCGCTCTAAGAAGTACGAGGTGTATTCCAAATCTAAGGTCCCGTGAGCAATATTTAACGGATGGTAGGTCTGAATGATGCTTCGCGCCTGCAGCGCTGTCTACTGACTCCTGAGAAACCTACCTCAGTGTTGGTGTGACGTAGAAGGCGTTTGCCAGTCGGTGAGAGCAGATTAGAATGGCCGCGGTAATCATAGATTCACCAGTTGTGAAGTGAGCGGTGTGATTAGATTTTTGTTGGCAAAACGATCGTTAGCTGCGGACACCCATCGTGACTTATGCCTCGTGTATGGGCCGGACATAACAAACAAGTTCGACACTTGTCTCGAAAATTTCGAAATGCCAGCACAAATGTTCACGATGAACAGCGGAGTGGAAGCCCAGTATTCGGACCGACGACATCGTTGAGCAAGTGAACCAAAATATTCGAAGTGATTGACGTTTGACGATTAGTGGTCTGGCGTTGAATTCCCAAATGTTGTTCGAACCTCACTTTACAGGATTGTCACTGAATAGCTTGACTATGGAAAACTTTGGCGAGGTAGGTGCCTGCCAAAACTGCTCACCGGTCAGCACAAAGAGTAACGAATGCGTAGTGTACGACAGTTTTTGGAGCGCTGTACACAAGACGGAGATGGTTTATTTTTCCACATTGTTAGGGGCGACGAGACATGGATAGTGTACACCAATGCAGAATCGAAACAACAGTCAATGCAGTGGCGCCGTTCCGGTTCACCCAAATCAAAAAGGTGCAAGCAATCGCCGTACACGAATCGCAAAATGATGGCTACTGTATTTTGGGACGAAAAGGATGTCCTTTTGATTGATTTCATGGACCGTGGGACAACAATTACAGCTGACGTGTATTGTGTAACGCTTACCAAACTGAGATGTGCGATCCAAAATCGACGCCGCGGGAATCTGTCTTCTGGCATCATTCTCCTGCACGACAACGCACGCCCGCACACCGCTGCCAAAAGCAAAGAGAAGATTCAAGAGTTTCGTTGGAACCTCTTTGACCAGCCTCCATACAGTTACGACCTGGCACCAAGCGACTATTTCCTTTTCTTGCATTTTAAACGGTGGCTGGGTGGACAACGATTTCAAACCGAAGATGAACTCAAGACGAGCGCTACCAACTGGTTCAAGTCCCAGGCGGCAGACTTCTGTACCGAGGGGTTAAAGAAACTGGTGCAGCGTTACAGCAAGTGTATAGATGTGAACGATGATTATGTGGAAAAGTAAAGTATATGTGTAGGCACATATTACTGTCAATAACAACCTTGTCTCATGAGCGATGTTGTTATTATGACCGAACGGACCTTAGTGTTGTAATACACCTCGTACTTTAGTATTACTCGGCGCAACACTTGCATAGCATATGCTCTAGAAATGGGATAACACCTCAGTTTCAGTAAACTGATTGGTGTCCATTTCGAAATAACACTACAAATGTAGCATATTGCGATGAAACCGTTCAGCATATCCGTTATATACAGAAAATATTGGATACATGTTATACTCTTGGGTTGAGTGTTGCGTTCAGGAGCCAATGAGAGCATTTACTGCTTGGGCTGCCTCTCGCTTTTGTTTACTTCAAGAGTGTTTCTTATTTCGGAAAGGATACAGCGTTCCTACCCTTAGAGGTCGGATGAGTGTTGCAGGAAGTCAGATGTGGTTTGGGATACGGTGAAGATAAAGCGAAAACAATTACTCCCCTACGGTTGCTTGTCAGAGTGCTATGGTCCTTCTGCATCGCTGGTGGTTTGTGAATTAAACAAATAATCTTGAAGTAAAAAAGTTCCCTTGCTGAGTTCAATAAAAGCTGAGATTTAGCTGCTGGTAGATGAGTTCCTTGGTTAACTGGTGTGTACTGTATTGACATTCAGGTGCGACTTCTTTCACCACCACCTGGCTCTAAAGGCTTCACAATACAGGTTGGTAATAGAAGAAACGAAACAACTATGGGCACCCAATGCATGTAAAGGTAAAGGTCACTGAGAGGTCTCCGGAACCGGGACAGAGCACCGCACGCAGGTCAGTCGGCCCATTATGCTTCCAACGTGACCCCTGGGAGGGAAGGATTAGTGGAGACCCGAAGGGCGACCAGACCGGGTGTCACGGGCGCAAGCATGGACGGGGTTCCTAACGTTTCCACATAGAACGTATCCGACGCCGTGAAGTCTGTGCTCACAAGCCACCAACCTCTAGGGTGCCCCGTAGCGGAGCCCACGCTGAGGAGAGACATAACTAAGCGGTCCCGCAGCGACGCCAGGAAAGAAACCTTTACAGAGCGTAACCAACCCTCCAAGCACAGTCACCTGGCCCTACAACCCTGAAAAAGATGACAAGGAAGATGATGGGTACAGGGAATGGGAGGAAGTATCCGGGGAAATCACGAAAAAGCCATGGGTCAGAGTAGGCGGTCACCGGGAAGCGATCCCGGGACCTTCCTAATGCGGACCACAACCGCCTGAACCATTCCGCTCGGTTCCCAATGCATATACAGCGTCTAGATCGGGCATGCAAGGTCGCTAGATGACAGCATTATTAATGCTTCTGTGTCAGGTCGTCGCAAGGTTGTTTTAGCTTTGAATGTGGTGCCCAGTTTTGATGGGAGTAAATGGGAAGTTCAACTGCGTTGATATTTCTTACTCTTAATACTTCAAAAGAAGATACTGAAGAACGTTCTGCTCTCAAGGCTTGTGTATCCAAGCACAACTTTTACTTCAGAAGGTAAGTTTAGAAGCTAGGATATTCATAACCGTAATTACGACCTTTCAGTCGCTGCAAGTACTTTTAAGGAGTTTAGATTAAAATTGAACACATGGTGGTACCAATGCTATCTAAATATTATCGTATTTATGTGACAGTGCATATTGTTGATATATGTTTTATAAGTGTTTCTGCGGCATTTACATTTAAATATACGTTAGGAGTTTCGCATGCGAGTGCCAGTAATCGGACTGATGTACAAGTACAATTAATTGAAAGTAATAGCTATGGCGAGGATTTTCATGATGGAGCCTATATACATTGGTAACATTCATATGCTCCCTAAATATATAAATGCTTGCTATTAAAATTTTAATTATATTATATTAATTTTAAGTCCTATTTATGCACATATAGCAAATTCTTTCTGATAGAGCATTATCTAATAAGTAAATGGTAAAGTGGTGCGTGACTGTAACTACTTAGGGATAAATATAGATGCAGGAGGTAAATGGGAGAAACAAAAGAGATCAGCTCTGGCAAAGGGGAGAGCAGCAATGACAGCTCTTAGACAATGTTTATTTAAAATGCCAGGGTTGGAGATGAAATGGTTGGAAAGATTATATAATTCAGTGGTTGAGGCACGAATGTTATATGGGATTGAAATATGGGGACTTGAAAACGGGTGGGAAGTGGTGCCATGGTCCACAGAATATTTTGTAAGGAAGTAATAGGGTTGCCAACAGCTACAGCAAATGAAGTGGCTCAAATTGAAATGGACGAGTAACAAGAAAAGTAATGGTTATGGAGAGAGCCTTGAAATATTGGCACAGGATCTTGAATTCTGACGACGATAATTAATTACAACAATGTCTAAAATACCAAGAAACTAGCTTAAAAAATACGGGATGGGTAAAGGAACTAAGAAATAACCTTGAGAATAATGGCATGGGAGACGTTTGGAGGAAAAGAGAGGCAAATCACAAAAGTTTTTGGAAGAGTATTAGAAGAAGATTTGAGGACATCGAGATAAAACAATTATTTAGTAGATAACTGAGAAGATATCTTTGATTTTTTATGTTAACATAAAAAACACTGGGAAAGAGAGAAATATGTAGACAACACAAACAAAGAAGAAAGAGGAGGTATAGCATGGTTAAGGGCAGGAATATGGAGGCTAAAAGGGAAGCGAAACGGCTATGCACAAGGTGAATGTCCATTATGCGGGGAAAGTGAAGATATACAACATATTATATTTGAATGCAAAGAAACAGAGATTTGGAGAAAAGAAAATTTATGGTATGGAATGACTAGGAATAAAAATATACATACAATTCTTGATAAAAACTGTAAAAATATGGGTAAATACTTAATGAAAATAAAAAAATAAATGGATATGGACGGTTAAAAGAGGAAAAATAATGTAAATAAAAATAAATATAAGAACTACTAAATGCATCAACATGTAATTGTAATTCACAACGACTGCTCATCTTAGTGGCCAGGGCCAAATAGAGAATGCAGTCTAAATATGCAATTACTTAGTGCTAAAATAAATTATTCATTATTCATTATTCATTCAAGTAAATGGTCATATTCATCATATCTTCACTCTTGCAAGAAGTAAACAACTTTTCTCATATAATTTCCTTCTTATGTGTTTATTTGAGTTACATTTCTCAGAGTTACCCTCCACATTTTGTTTCCTGGAAAATGATACAAATCTACCTTTCTCGTTTGAATTCACAATATGAACGTTACTCTTACATACCAGTGAATTTGTGTAGCTTATTGCTATACTGCAAGCATTTATTATTTAAGCCCGTCCTGTGTAATTTGGTACCGGGCATGTGTCTCATTCTGTTACTGAATCTAGTTGAAGTCGAAAGCGTGCGTAGTATAGTTTAGAAAAAGATATCTAAACTGACGCAAAAAATTCGAGTAAAATTACAACAGTTTGTCTCAACATGGTGTGGAACTGTTTTAGACTGGTAGTAAAATATTCTATTGTAGACTGTGTGATGTTAAGTATTAGAAAAAAAACAAACATTGTGTTCCATTTCAATGGTTTTGTTGACTGAAAAGTTTTCTCCTAATATTTAGAATAAGATTCAAATGATTGTCCATTTTAAGTATTCTTCTCCTGTGGCAGCTGAAGTAGAAGGTTTTTGAAGTAGAATGATTTGTTTGCTGAGAATAGGAAATCTTTTTTATTTGAAAATTTTACACAAAGTATTCATTATACACTACAAGACAGAGCCCACACTCTGAAGTAAACAGAAGCATGTAACAAATCGCAGTATAAGTTAACTATGTACTGATAATTCTAATAAAATAAAAATCATACCACAATATAAAATTCCATGGTTTAGTTTCCTCCTCAAGTATTGGTAAATAAATAGTTCATTGTCATAAACGCAGCAATTTATTTGGCAACTGAAATTCGCCTCATAATATTGTTAGCTTCATAATTTTTATGTTACTGTGCCTATTTTTGTAAGTTTTAGGTCACAACAGACATATTTTAGTTTGCATATTGGTGACTTTCAAATCATAAAAATCCTAGCCTTAGTAATGACAATAAAGGATATACCTGAGAAAAGCAAAAGTCCATCAAATTATATAAACCTTTAAAGGTTTCAGTATATAGTTTAAGCCTTCCTTATCCCTTTGTATCTACAGTGAAGTCTGTAATAACATTTCTGAAAACCTTTAGCTCGATTAACGAAAGGTAGATTGAAGGTTAAGCCTTTGAAAGAGTAGGTTGTAGGAGTGTGAGGCGATTAACTAAAAGTAGGTAGGGAAATATGTTTTTGTATAAATACTTTGTAGAAGAGTGAATAGAGAAAGCCATGTGAATTTAATAAATCATGACATTTTTTAACGTTGTGTGAATCTAGGTCTTTCTGTACGCATATTACCTGTAAGTTCCTTATTGGTGTGTAGAGATAAAGAGGATGTGTATTTAAGGTTAGTTTTTTACACAGTACAATTTGTCCATTGGGGGGGGGGTTAGGCCAGGAAATCACTATTGAGAAATTAAACTTTGCGAGAGTTGTATTGTTGCGGTTGCACCACGTATAGGCGCTAATTTGGGCTACATTTGGGCGCCAAACTTGCGGAAGATATGTTTCTAGGAGTGTTGCCTCACGTACGGTACAAACTTTCCGGTGGCCTTCGCCCCACGTTTAAGAAACAACTTTTTATATTATGTTTATTTAAACGTTATATATGTATGCCTCGGCTTCGTCATTAGTATTTTATAGAGCACGTATCTCTTATCAGGGATGGTACGGCTAAAGAATAAGGTATACATAGATTATAATTGTATTTTATTTGTTTTATTAATCCTTCACAAGATTAAATAACACTTCACTGATGTATCATACTATAGAGCTGTGATATTATTGTTAATTGCACTTTTAACAGGTAAACTTTATATTATTCTCACCGCAATGAATTTTAATGTCTCACATACAATCATTGACCCGTACCGAACCGAACTGCTTGGGTACGCTTTCTTGTAGCGTCTTTCGTTTGAATTTGTACATTTTCTCTATTTCCAGTCTCTGATTGGCTAATCCTACTCCAATAGAATACCCTTATTTAACTTTAGCTTTTTGTTAGTTGTTGATTGTCTAAGACCACTCCAGTTATAAGCTGTTTTAAATATTACATTATTATTGTTCCAAGAACTATTAGTAGCCTTTTCAAACTTTCTAATTTGTTGTTGTCTTAAGGTTACCTTATTGTTAGCAACTTTCGGCTTCTACTTTGTAATTCTGTTTGCTACGCAAAGCAGCTTGCTTCTATTCTCACAGCTCCTACATTGTTAAACTACGTAATACATTCACATAACATTTTTATACATGCACATAATAAAATAAACATAATACAATGACTGTAACACACACTCTATATATTATATTATACACATATTGCTTTCAGGCGGGCTGTTATTTTGTTATATTATATAATTAGAATGATATCATTTAAGTGATAATATTACTGCCTCAACTTCATGTAGTATGATTGATATATCGGTCAATGAAGTGCATTTTGTGCAGTTTCAGAGACTCTTGGGAGATAATGCCAGTCTGTGCAGCCCCTGGATGTACCAATCACTCTCGCAATGGATTTAGAGTGTTTAGGTTTCCTGCAGATGCGCACGGCAAGCAGAGAGGATGCAAATGACAAGGGGGGGATACATGAACCCACGAGGTAAGAGGAAATTTAGTAAACATTTCACTCCTGGCACAGTATTGTAATTAATGTAGCGGTAACAATAATTAATATTATGCAAATTGTGTTAATGTACTGTTTAGGTGAAAAAGTTCCTTCACAGCCGGTCCTAATAAAATCCACATTCCATGTAAAACACAGATATGACTGCAATGTTCGTACTTGAGCACAGTGAAGCCAAACTTTAGTTTGTGTTAATAAGGCAAGCGATGAGTGCAAAATTTATGATAAATCTTATTTTCGAATTTTTACTTCTAAAAATAATCCTTTACCTTAACTTTCAACAAAGCTGAGTTTTAGACTGCTTAAAGTTACAAACAAGTACCTTTCTTAGGAAAAGGAGTATAAGGCTCATTTATAGGCAATTTTATTTCTGTCTCTGTTTTCTAGCATTTCAAAAGTTTCAGCATTTCGCATTCCTCAAAACTTTATTTCAGAAACGTTATCAGGCGGTTAATTTGAAATTTGTTTTAGATCTTTTGGAAAATCCAGTTAAAAAAGTGACATTACAAATATTGGAAAACTTTGGTAATGAAGGAATGAGAAATCTTAATTCAAAAGCATATCCAGTTTCTAAAGGCTGTAATAAAGAAGCTAATTCATACTTACTTACAACTTCTTTCAAAATCTTTTGTTAAAATAAGTATTTTATACCACTTTACATTAATGAATGTAAATTTTAAAATTAATGCATTGTTACTTTCCCTATCATGTACATAGTAGGTAGAGAATGTATTGAATTCCACCCAAACATCTGACACCAAACTTTTACCAGAAATACATGTTTTGAGACCCCTAAATAAAGGAAATTAGAACAGGGTCCGTGTGTGTGTATGTCTGTCCGTCTGTTTGTCTGTGAAAATTACAACCCAAAAACGGAAAGTCGGGTGAATACCAAACTTGGTGTTTATGTTCAGTATCTTCCAAAAATGCGACACGAAGATATTCGCGAAAACCCCAACTCCAAACTACCCTTTACATGGATAGATTTTTCAAACTTTTTATTTTCTCAAAAATGGCTTTAATGCTTTTGATTAAAATACCACATATTTAAGATATTTACATATAAATAAAATGTATACTTGAAATTTTCTAGAAATGGCCTGTGAAGTCCTCTTCATTTGGAAGGAATGTTGTATAGTCTTGTATAACTGGTAAACTTTAAGTGATAGAGGAATACATACTACACAAAAACAATGTATATTGCTTTAAAACATACAATTTATTTCAAAGAACTTTTTGTGCTATTAACTCTTTCCGAGATATCCATTAATGGTTTGAATTGTACAATACCTGTCAATTTTCAGTTGTTTTTCGTAATTGCATGGGATTTTAAGGTCAACATATGTTGTCTAGTTCTTAAACATTTGATTATTGCTATTCCCTTTTGTATCCTAAGCTAAATGTGTAATGTAGCTATTTCGGCAAAGGTTTATCACGATTAAAATGAAATAGATAGATAATCTTTCGTAAGAATAGTTTGTATACCCATTAACAAACGGTAGAGGGTAGAGAAACTCATGTGCACTCAACACGGTAGATTTTGTTTATCTAATGAATACATATTTAAGAAATAGGGTTCAAATGGTGCTCTGATTAAGTATATAGGGTGGACCATTTAAGTTGAGACTGTACAATATCTACAAAAATGTCTGTAATAAAGTTGTTTGAAATTACGGGGAAAGTAAATGCCATTAGTCGTGTTTTGTTTGGAGGACCTATGATAGTCATTTTAGGATAAATTTAATTATTTTAATTGGAACCTACAATTATGGTCAAATTAAATTCACCCTAAAATAACCATCACAACGTCCTCCAAATAAAATACGACTAATGCTATTTACTTTCCCCCATGATATCAAACAACTTTTATTCAAGAAATTTATTTCTACAACGCTTAGTATTGGAGATATTGTACAGCCTGAACTTAAATGGTCTACCCTGTAATAGTTTGAAGTACGTGCCTAAATTTTCAGCAATTTGGTATTAAAAGTTTAGAAGTTAGAATTTGTGATCTTTCATCTTGCACATCATAACAAAAAATAATTCAACTGAAAGTATTCAATACACCCTCTAATTTTTAAATAACCCGCTGAATGTATTGCCCTCCAGCACCTCTGAATTGTGTCTCTTACTTTTCTGCTCTTTCTGTAAACTCACTTTAAAATTCTTTGAAAATGCAACTGAACCTGTCACGCATTTCCAAGTGTTATTGCTAAAATGTGGCACTTTCAATAAACTTATAATTGCAGAATTTGTATGAGATTAAATATTTCCAGGTTCGTTTTGAAGAAGTGAATTTGAATCAAACAGAAGATATGGAAAAAAGTCACTGAAATGAAGTTCCATTCCAGGCTTTTCAGTTTTTCATATAAATCAAGAACGCCACAGCCAAGGAAACCTCCAATTCCACGCTTGCTACATCTTGCTTCCCAGTAGCAGTCTGCAAGAAGCAACAAGGAGCACCTCGCAGTCCTGGTTGAAGTTTATTTGATGGTCATCAGAACCAGCTGTGAAAAGGGAAAGATTAAGTTCAGTTAATGAGCAGATAAATGAAACATATTCAAGTAATAATGTAGTTTAAATTATGAAATGGACAAGTTGCAGCGTTTGCTGTGGTAGACTCAGAAGCAAAGGTGCTAAATCACGTAATGTTAAAATCATTAAGCTCTTTGAAAAATATTCTACTTTGAGCACACTGATAGAGGCTATAAAAATAATATTTGGCCAAAAATATCCTTAATATGTGCTCTGTAGATTCAATTTACTATTGGATGGAAAGGATATAAATATTTATCTAAGTAAGTTTTTCCTTTGCCACCATACAGCACTCTGTGCAGGCACTTGCAGTCTGTGCATTTTACATATGGAATTATCACTGTTGTTAAGGGAAAGGCGTAAATAACATGTGTTAACATGTGTGTGAACATGAATAAAATTGTGTGCTTCTTAAGTAGAAGTTCAGCAGGGATTGGATTTTGAAAATTCCGCTCAATCGTATGTGGGCTACTCAACTTTGGGAGCAGAAGACAACGTTCAAGGCTACTCGTTATTGTATGAACTTCTACATGGTCTCTCTAATAACTGGAAAGAGGTAATTGGTTTGCACATTGCAAATAGAAGAGCAGTACAAATGCGTTTTATCGGTTTGTTAATGACATTATTAAAGAGGTAGAATCTAGCTAATATAAAGTACGGGGAATGGTGTCTGATATGGCAACCAAAAACCAATCAGTGTGGAAAAGTTTTGGGATAAGAGTTGGAAGGTATAGTGAAGTAAATTATGTTCAGCACCCTATTAGAGGAGATAGTAAGCTGTACTTTGCTGTTGTATCTCATTTACTAAAACTGTGAGGAGAGCCATGTTCTGTAATGACATCATTCTACCTCAGACAGTGACTGATGTAATATCTATGGGACATGTGAGGACATTGCTACAAATTCAAACCAATTATGATCTGAAACTGGCTCCCAATCACAGAAATGTCACTGAACCCAAGTCAATTCCAGAAAATGAAAATTAATTGGGCAGCACATGTTACCACTAACAGGACAGCAACTGGATCAGAAACATTAGTGAAACAGAAATTGTTGCCAAAAGCTGATTTGATAACAGCCTGGTTCCTGCAACTATAAAGGTAGTGGTTTGGCATCTTCAACAGCAGAATTCTATAGACCAGCATCGCTCGCAAAAACAGGAGCCAGAAAATAAACACGTTGAGAGATGTAATAGTCATCAATTAAAGTGCACAATTTGGGGATAAAAATCTCTGGAAGCCTGTGTAAACTGGCATTATACTGACAACAAAGAATATAATAGAGCTAACTGGTGACCTCTTTAGCCAAGGGTACAAGTGTTTTATGACTTCTAGATGGGATCAATGTGCTCTGGAAAATGTATTCTCTGTTCTGCGAGGACATACGAACATAAATCCTCGAGTGAGCGATATTCAAGGGCACTGAAATTAATCACCAGGAAAAAATACAGAAAACGCTGAAGCCCAGATTTTACTTGGGCAATAGTAATTGTAATAATTATGAAAGTATTTTTCAGAACAAAAATGTATACTTATTTTTGTGGAATGTACTACAACAGGTAGATGTTGCAATGTTAATTATAAGTAAAATGTACTCTCTAATACTTAAGCACCACTCTTATAATTAAGACTACATTAGTGATTCTAATTCTGTATTTATAAACAGGTATAATATGAACTCGCACGTTGTCGTAACCTCACATACTAATATTACAAATTTAGATGGTAGAGCAGAAAGGTACCCGGGTATTTACTTCTCGCATTAACACGAGGCCGACCTGGGCGAGCCTAAAATGAATTTAAAATATACTTAAAACATGCTTACAACTGCAGGATTAAGGAATAGGATTACCTGTTCAAATAATCACACCAACTCAACTTTGAATGGCCACTATATTCCACCGAAAATCACAGATTACTTTTTGTATTTGCTTCCACGAGGACCTCCATGCCTACCACGTGCTATCCCTTCCGTTGCCAGACACAAAGAGATAGAGACTTCCTGACCTTGCTGCGAATAATACATTATCCCCTCCCTTCTATAACACGTAACATCCTGTCCGTGCTACCAACACGTCTCAATATGAACTCGCAGTGACTTTCGTGCCAGTGTCTGTCGGTTAACCGAGATGCCACGATCAACTGCGGGATCCGAGTTGACTGTGAGCTCCCAGTTAAGAGTAGTGCCTCGGATGGAGAAACAAAGAAGTAAAGAAATTGAGCCTGGTAAGTATACAATCAACCGCGCACTCATTTCAGTAGCAAGCTAAGAGAGTCACAGTCCGTTGTTTTTACTGAAATACAGACCTATATAGCTTATATCGGAAACAAACTAAACCTAATCGTCTGAGTGAGATTTCTGTCATTCAGTCCTACAATTTGTAACTCTGCACTTACCATTTGCACGTGCGTGAATTGCGAAATGAGAACCTACTGCATCTCCTGTATTTTATCCTTTCTTAGTGCGTTTTGTGCCCTTTTGGATGTTTGAAGGTTACAAAAAGAGGAGATAAGCAGCCCTCTGTCCTCGTTTAAGCACCTGGTGATGAAGTAACTTTCTGGTTGTACACCTGGTTCATCATGTATTATAAACGAACATTATTAGCATTATCAGAGTTTACAAGCTGAGGAGGATTTCAGTACCGCAGCCAAGGCTAAGCCTTTTACGCCTGAAACCTCCAGGAGAAAGGGATGAGGGAACAGATCATGAAAGGTGGCCAGATCTAATGGTCGCAGGCGCAGCGTTGCGGGTTCCCTAACGTTTTCAGTTTGAGCATCCTCAGAGGTGTTTCCCTCCCTGTCCTCATACAGGTTCAGACAGTAAATTCCGTCCCAGGAAAGAAACAGTTCTGTACTTAAAGGACTTTCACCCTGAAAGATTAAAGGAAATGAAATGCTAGGAAATGAGGGACAGGAAAATTCGTGGTATTCGCGACGAATAATTTGGTGAGGTTGGCCGGTCTAACCCGGAGCCTCCCGAATGCGATACTTTGACGCTACCGCCAGACTCAGCACTCGGTGTTAGTAATATTACTTACAAAGTGTGGTTAAAGATAAGCGACCTGGTGTATTAGGGATATAGCTACATGGAACGAAAGAGGTTTGGGGAACAATGAAGATCAACTGAACGGAGAGCTGTATAAAAAAATCAGATGTGTTACATAAACATGACTTTCTCTACCCTCTACCGCTTATTAGTTGGAATATAAATTATTCTTACGAAAGTTTAGTTTCCTAACTTCTTCATCTTAATCGAAATAAAACTTTCCGGAAATAGTTGCATTACACATTTCGTTATTGATGTAAAGGGAATGGCGACAGTCAAATGTTTATGAACTGGACGCTATACACTGGTCGTAAAGTTCCATGCAATCCCGAGAAATAACTGAATGTTGATAGAACTTTAAATGAATGACCAAGTATTGAACAAATTGAAGAATCAATAACGGATATCTCGGAAAAGGCTGAAGCCGCAAAAACGTTGTTTCAAATAAATTGTGTGTTTCTAAGAAAATTACATTTTTTTGGGTAGTAGCTACGTTTTTGTCTGTCGCTTAACGTTTACCAGTAAAACAAAATTATACAAAATTCCTTCTGAATAAAGAGGACTTCAAAGGATATTTCTATTAAATTCAGATATACATTTTATCATGTAGATGTGTTTAATATATGGTATTTTAATCAAAATCGTTAGAGCAAGTTTTAGAAAATCAAAATTTTCCAAAAATCTTCCATGTAAAGGGTAATTTGGGGTGGGAGAATTTTCTTGACAATCTTCGTATCACATCTTGGGAAGGTACTGAAACTATATACGAAATTTGGTATTTATCCGACTTCGTCTTTGAGTTATACTGTTTACATACGAGGTATGATAAAAAAATAACGGGAATTTTTGTTTTTCTTAAAACAATTTTATTTAATTATCAACATCAACTTTGTCCCCTTCAAAGTAATGTCCCCCAGATATAATACACTTGTGCCAGCGCTTTTTCCAATTTTGGAAGCACTTCTGGAACTCACTTTTCATTATGGTGTTCAGCTCCTTCAGCGATTCTATTTTTATATCATCAGTAGTGGCAAAACATCGTTCTTTCATGGTTCTCTTCAGCCTCAGAAATAAAATAAAGTCTCAGGGGCCATGTCCGGCGAATACGGTGGCTGAGGCAGCACAACGGTTTTGTGTTTTGCCAAAAATTCACGAACAAGAATTGAGGTGTGAATGTGTGCGTTATCGTGATTGAATTTCAGGAGTGGTCTTGCCACAATTCTGGTCGTTTTCTTCGGATTACTCGTACACACAGGGACGTTTTTCTAACAATGCTTTTTTTTATTCAGGGCCTCAAAACATATATTTCCGGTGAAATCTCGGTATAGAATTTTTGGTTGGAATGCAATAGCTTCTCTACCTACTATGTACGTGATAGCGAAAGTAATAAGAATGACATACTACCACTAAGAATTAAGTGATTGTATAATTATATATAGCAGAGTTCCGCAAACAAACCTGCCAATTGTGGAGTAGCCATATTAATATATAAACGATGGAGGAGCAAAGTAAAAAGTTATACATTCATCAGTGAAACAATTATGATATGAACACACAAAATAATAATTGTAGTGTAGCACAATAGGCAGACTTCGGCGATAGCTTGTGTTGCTCTTAACATATGTGTTGTTCGAGCAATTTATTTCTTTTTAGTATTTAATAATGATTTTGAAATGCCAAAATTCTGCAGTGATATTACGTATTGTATGTTGCCATAATAAGTATGGTGATGCAGAAATAAGACGGACCGCATGGTCTGAAGCTAGAAGGAGTACATTAGAGCAGTAAATGATAAAGCGTATATAAACGTTGTGTAATTCTATTTAAGCATTTTCCAAGTTCCATTTCATTATTTTCCAAATAGCGCAAAAATTCCACAAACACATTGCTGTGAAACAGTCGTAGAGGTTTTCAGTCAGGGTTTTCTAAGGAAAATTGAAATAAATACCTCAGTTCCGAAATAGACATACAGAAGTATAAAAGTTACTAAAATCTGCAACTTTTACAAACGCTTGTACTAATCTAGGAAAACGTCTCTATTTTAAATCAACAATTTCAAACATGTTTACTCATGAAATATTCGTTTTAGGATCCATGTTCATCAAAAACTTTTCTTATATCTGTTTTTGTCATTACTACGTGCGATGATCCTGCATTTTTACTTTCTCTACTACGTATAGTAAGTAGGGGAAGTATTGTATTCCACCCAAAATTTCGATATGAGATTTCACCGGAAATACATGTTTTGAGACCCCCTGAATCCAAAAAAAGCATTTTTGGAAACATGTCCGTGTGTGTGTCTGTGTGTGTGTCTGTGTACAGCATAACTCAGAAACGAACAGTCGGATAAACACCAAACTTGGTATTTGGGTTCAGTATCTTCCAAGGATGTGACACAAAGGTTTTCAAGAAAATCCCCCCAACCCAGAGTACCCTTTACATGGAAGATTTTTCGAAAATGTTAATTTTCTCAAAAATGGCTCTAACGATTTTGATTAAAATATCATATGTTTAAGATATTTTTATGACAAATAAAATGTATATCTTGAATTTCCTGGGAATGTCTCCAAAAGTATTCTTTATTGTGAACGACTTTTGCATAACTGGTAAACCATAAGAAATAGACAAAATTTTACTACACAACAAATGTAGATCGCGTTAAAATACACAATTTATGTCATATACATTGTTTTAGTTGTGTGAACCATTTTCGAGATATTGCTTTTTATTTCTTTAAATTTTCCAATACTTATACTTTTTCTCAAATTCGTTATTCAATTTTTTATGTCCTGGATATGCAAACAGAATAGAATGCGCCACATAGCAACCAGCGCTTAAAAGATTTGACTATCGCTTATAACCTACCATGTTCCCCTTGCATCTACAAGAAAATTAGCAATAAGATTGACATCTCGATATCTCGATTAACATGAAGCATATGGAGAATAAACGTTTGTAAAAATAGTTCGTACAAGAGTAGAGAAAGTCATGTGAGTGTAGCACATCAGATTTTTATTATATCATGTGTGCAAACACATATTACTTGCGATAAACATTTCTGTGTTAATCGTGTCTATAATTATGCCTTTTGCCCTAAACCTTCCAGTCACTGTCCTTAATATTCCCACCCCCGTATGTAAATGGTTGTGTTCAATACTGCTAACGTATAAAACCCGGACCTCTGTTTTTGCAACTTTAAACCGACAACTTTGTTTATTAAGTCTACTTCAGTTGCACTTTTGCAGCTTTTGCTCTTAAAGATGGCCGTTTTCTCTAAGTGATCGACCTTTTGAATAACGTTTTTTCCATTTGGTTCAAATAAATACTTGAAATTCTACTGTCATCGCATTTTCAGCTGAAGTTGTATACTTAAAACGCAAAAAAGTTCTGATACTTATCGCCACTCGTAAGTGCTGTTAAGTTTCTTAGTTATACCATTGAGCCTAAAGTAACATATAGTAGCTCTCTTAGATGACTCTTTTCATTCTCAAAACTTCAAGCTGGACACTGAAGTAGGTTTTTGCTTCACGTATGGAAAGCCAATTTTAAGTAGGTGTTATATTGTATTTCGACTGTTGGGGAGCCGGTCTTGACGTAGTTGTAACCACGTATGTTACCCGGTGGTCTTCGCCCCAATGTTTAAAAATATTAACTTTGTAATTTGACTGTTTCTTTAATTATTATATACTTATGTTTGCCTCGGCCTCGTCAGTATTATTGTTAGAGACATGGATTTCTTTGCAAGGAGTGGTGCGGCTAAGAATGTAGACTTACACAGATTATAATTTTTAATTCACTCCTTTTTATTCATTCTTGACACGATTTAAATAACACTTCACTGATATAGAGAACTGTGAGATTCTTTTATTAAATACATGCACTTTTTAAACATGTAAACTATTTTCGTCTCACACTGAATACATATTAAACTTCCCGAGGACGCGTCTCGCGTCCGGTTAGGAACACTGTCTACAAGCAACTGACTTCTGAATTTGTAAATTTGGCTCCATTTCAGTTTCTGATTGGCTAATTCTACTCCAATAGAATACTTTTATTTAATTTAAGTTTTTTTCTGGTTGTTGATTGACTATTTATAAACTATCTAAAAAATTATATTATTACTGCTCCAAGAATTACCATTAGTAGCATTATTAAACTTTCTAATTCATTATTGCCTCAAGTTTACCTCATTGGTACCTCATTGATAGCAACTTTTAACCTATTATTCTGACAGCTCCTACATTATTAAATTACGTAATACATTCACATAACATTATTAAACATGTACATAATAACATAAACATTAATACAATGGCTGTTACATAATTTTATATGTTTTTTATACAGATATTGCTTTTAAGGCGGGCTTTTATTATATTTTATATTATATAATTAGATTAAAATCATTTAAGTGTTAAAAATACTGCCTCAGCACAAACAAACACCGCTTGTTGTAATTAGATGTGCACAGATTGCACTTCAAGCCTGCTTGTCCCTAGCTACTTGCCAACAAGCAAAGCGAATGAGCTTGTCTGCAAGACATTAATTTGCTATCTTTGCAAGTTGGCTACTTACGCCACATAATTGTAGCGCTGTGTGTGTGTTTTTTATTTCATAAAATATAGATTGTGAGCGATATAACTGCGGGGAAATTAATAAAATATCTCTAAGGGAGATCGAGGAGAAATTAATAAATAGATAACGTAAACTTATGAAAGAGGAGTCAATTGGAATTTAATTTGTGGAATAAGCCATTAGGTTTCCCACTGTATGCTTTTCTGTGCTTTTCCTGGCGAGGGACATCTAAGTTTCAAATCTACTAAAAAGCCGGTTACTCAGCGAATCTTATGATATTGTATCATTTTAACATACCTCCTATTTCCCTATTTTAACCCCCTTCCATAATTATACTATACATTCAGATCATATTTGGTTATATTTATTTAAGCAGTGAAATGCTTTATTCATAGTTTAAGTTAATTGCTTTTAGTAACCACTTTAATTGTGAAATAAGTCATTTAAATGTCTGTATTACACAATAAAAGACCATTGTAATAACTAACAATACTATTAAACATTCGTTTCTGAAATAAGCAAACTATTCCTACTGACAAAGCATATAGGCAAACACATAACTACTTTTCCTAATTACGTTAATAACACAACAAACGGGCACTGCCGAGCTGCTACAGTGTGAGTACAGTAAGAAGAAACCTATGCAAGCAGGTCAAGATTCCCGTATCCTACCCAAGCCGGACACACTCTGTATACGGGAGTGTAGTAACCATTGCTTACTAGATATTACAAGCTGGCGTATCGGCGTGAGAACTGACAATAAAACAGGTCCCTGCGCAACGCCAATTTTTGCCGATAGAGGCCTCAACTATTCCCTAAACTTCTAACAGTCAGCTATAATGATAACGAAGTCTTGGCGACTTATTTCAAACATTGTTTACACATTTAATGTTCATGATGCTACGTATCACATAGATGGACCTTTATTCATTGTAGATTCGAATTATACAATAATAAATGCTTCACACTTCTGTTATAAAATATAACGTAAATTACATACGAAATCCAAGAGCAGGGAGTTTTCCAATGGGCATATATTTCATTACGTGCAACACCTTTCTTAATAATAATTTTGTAGTGTGCATGTCTGTGTGTGTGTGTGTTTTAAGCTCTTTAAACTGTAACGTGCAACATGGATTTAGTCGATAATTAAATAAAAATGGTTTATTGCTGTGCACCTTATTGTAAGTCAAGACAAGAAAAAGAATGTGGTTTGTCACTTCCATGCATTCCCAAAAGATAATGAACTAAAACAGATATGGTGCATAGTAATTTCTCGTCAAGGAGACAAACTGAGTTCTCTTTGAACAGCAGGACCAAAGTCTGTAGTCTGCAGAATGCATTTCAAACAAATTACAGCATCAGCACATCTAAAAAGTGCCTACTGCTTCCTAAAGTTGTGCCATCAATATTTGAAGGTTTCCCACCACTTAAAACAGTGTTCAATCTTTAAGATACGGAAAAAAAAATTTCAAAATGAAATGCGAAATGCATTTGCATTTTCTTTCTTTTCCAAATCATCCTTTGCAAAATTGTCCTCCATCACATCAAATTTACGATTAATAACTGGGGGTAAGTATCATTGCTTCCTCGATATTACAGATATGTTAATTCTTCAGGAGCGCATAACACAATTTTCAATGTACGCATACTTTTATTGCTGCATATGGTGTTAAAATTAGGAGTTGTAAGCAAAGCTTACAAGCTTTAACATCTAAATGTCACTTTTATGGGGCCATTATATGCTACTTCAGAATTTTCAAATAGGTTAATAACGTTAAAATAAAACCGATTTTACCTGATTTCTGCATAACTGTCACGTTCTGCGTACAATTCATTAGCAATGTTTCCAAGCTGCTTTAACCCACAAATATGTCATTTAATGTTGGGTCCATTATGTATTACAGCACAGATAACTTACCAAGGTATTTCGTCTTAATAGATTAGTAATCCTAGAAAAACACAAATACAAGCCATGTGTACCGATCACTTTTTTTAAAAAATAACAGAAAATTGTTTTCAAAATGCTTTATTATCTTTGATTACCTTACACCTTACACTACTTCTCCGCATAGTTACCACCGTTATTCAGGCACTTGTAACGGGAACCCAGTTTTTGTATGTCTTTGTCAAAGAATGGAAGTCAAGTCTGCACTTGTTGTTTCACATAATCGCCGTTGAAATATTTTCCATCAGGAACTTCTTAGATGAATAAACGGATTAAAATCGCTTGGTGCCAAATCTGGACTGTACGGAGGGTGGTCGAATTGTTCCCAACGAAATAATGCGATCAGATCTTGAGCTTTTTTGGCTGTGTGTGGCCGGGCATTTTCACTCGTTATTGTTTCCCCATAAACCCCACACAATTGGCGATGAATGTTTGCCGGCGTAATATTTCTTGCATTCAATAAACATATCACTGATCTGACTTCACTGAGGGTGGGCGGTTCGATTGTTTGAACATATCGAAAGGCTTAACAACGGAAAACACTAAGTCACGATCGCTCGAGCTGCGTCTGGCTTCCTAATATATGGAGGAAGTACTCGCGCATGTTTAAAATCGCGACTGTAACGCTGTAGTAACAAAATATTAAAACGGTACTTACTTTAAAAACACGCCTCATATACTCTCGATTTGTTTTTTAATTTCACAACGTACTACAATTCGCAATTAATTACTCACTTTTACAATTCCGTAATACACAGCAATGACAGTTTTCTGGGTGTTAGGCTGTGACCAAGCGATTTTAGCGGCAATAAATGCAAATACGTGTCCAGGGACCCGATCAGGAACGAGAATACACCAGCTTGTAATATCTAGTAAGCAAACACACTGGACAGGCTGGGTATCCGCTCTCTAGATATTAAAGACCGAACTTAAGAAGCTTTAAACTTTTTAATTGTAGATTTAAATTTCATCAAAATCAAATGGTAGTTCATAACAACTTCTGAATGATAAAGGGAAAACAGCCAAACTATTATATCGGATATTATTTCGTTGTAATAAATAATACAACAAAAGATAATGATAACCGATATCTGATACCTCTGTCCTTTGAGAAATTAAAATTAAAATGGAATGCATTAAATGGGGAAAAAATAATGTGTTTTTGCTGCTGTATACGATCTTTGTAAGTCAAAACGTCATTTTAATACACGCCTCAGATGACTCTTATACAAAGTGTAGGTTTCTATGCAGACTTGCATATAGCGGCAGGATATTAAATTGATAGACGGGCAATTTCATATTTTCCAGCAGGAAGCGGCTGCAGAGGGATATTCATGTGCACGTCGCCTTATGTAAGCTCTCTGTAACGGTGTCAAAAAACTCATATTGCAGCGAAGATCCAGGGTAGGGCAATTTCAGAATCTTAACAACGTTCATTTCTGCATGCATTCTGCTATGTCACTTTCGTGCTTTTGCCATCTTTTATTATTCGCTGTGGACTGACGTAAATGACAAGCGTATTTATGATGTGCCACTTTATATACTTCTTTTTGGTCTTTTGATAAAAATGTCAAATATTTAAATTGTGTTCACTTAAGTTTGATTTTATCGCCAAGCAACCACAGAGAGAAGTGCTCTACTGTTTGTGCTTACATTACTGCTAGATATTTAAGAGATTGTATCATCATCACGCACTGAGCGAGTTGGCTTTGCGGTAATATGTAAGGCTCGCATTCAGAAGGTCCCGGATTCGATTCCCGTAGATCGCCCACTCTGACCATGGGTTTTTCGTAGTTTTTCCTTGTCGGTAGCGAATGCTGGGATGGTTTCTCATCTACCACGATTTCCTTTCCCATTTACCTTTCTTTCCGATTCTTTCTCATGTTGCATGTAGCTTCTGGTTTTTATGATGCATGTCCGTGGACATATAGTGCGGATGCTTACTTCATTGAAGGAGTGTTCTTGTAGACAATAAAGGGCTCCCTAGATAGATGGGTCGTTCATCGTCCTCTCTGGGCAGCTCCAGTAGTGGGACGGGTCTTCGTGTCAGGAACCGTTAGAGACTTCCGCACGTCTCTGTGGCTTGTCTGCCTGCGCCCTGTAGCCTCCTATCGTTCCTTCAATTTATAACTTCCTCCTAGGAAATGTTAGCTGCAATAGATCTCCTGAGCACGACCGTAACTTCCTCGTATCATGTCTAAAAATATCATAGGTAGGCGGAATATTCCAATTCCCCGACCGCTTATACAGACTTTACGAGACTCCGAGAGCTACTTCTTAATCAATCAACTATGAAATTGGTCCCAATGAATCTCTTTAGACTGAATGTACCCCAATCCTGACCTCCTATCACGAGAAAACTGTCATGATGGTACTGGACTTCGAATCCGGGTCTTCCGCTATTCGACAATCAACCATCCATGTGGACGATAATCCATTACGGCTTTTGAAATGAATTCCCCTACCTACGTGAAACTACAAATTTACGGCATGAAGCATAATGTTCTATGCCTCATTAGAACACTTTCCAACTTAAAAGATTGGTGAAAATGTTTTAACCTTCTGCTTTTCCGACCCCAAATATAAAACACTTCAGAATTACTAAAGATAACTACAACGCACGGTTTATTGCATCTGACTGCATTATATATCGACAAGAATAAAAACATCTGGTGTGTTATATTTACATAACTTTCACTATTGTTTATTTTTATATAGTTTCTATATACTATACTTGCTAAAGCTTATTTTTCTAATTCATGTTTACCAACATAAATCTTTGCAGAAATAGTTCCCTTACCATTTCATTGTAGGTATTACACAACCCATAAGAAGTAATCTACAGCGAATTTTCGACCATATGTCGGGACTATGGGCATGCCATAATGCACTTCCTTCTCCTTCCTAGGGTTCTCGAGTAGAGAGACGTAGGGAAAATAGGTTTTTGTAGTTTACTTCAGTTTGTTTTTACAACAAACACCTGGTGAGCGGATTACCCCAGTCAATGAACTGTAGGCACGAAACTGTAGTCCCCGAAAAACGATAAGAAATGCAATGCAGCCAAGGTATTACTGGCGCAAAACTTCTGGAATCGTGACCTTGATTGCCACTCCAGCTGCCGAGCCTAGGAATGGTTTATGTTTAGCTTAATCAACGAAAGCGATATAATACCTTTGCTTACTCACAGTGCGTAACACATACAGTCTGCATAGAAGGTGTCTGCATCTTGTAATTTCAAAGAGATCAGTACGTAAATAGTGCTTATTTTATATTTGTGATATTTATAACCATGGCTCCTACGTTTTCAAAGTTAAATGGTAAGGTATTACGTATTCAAAGCAGGGAAATAATTGCAAATGTCCTCGACTTCATGAAGCAAGAAGCAGAGATGAAGGAAGAAAATATATGTTTACCCGAGTTCCACAAAAGCCTTAAGAGAGTGAAAGAAAGAGTAGCCAAAGCAACTGTTGTTTCACTGAGTTCCGTTTCCAGATTTCTCAAAGACAAGAAAAACCATATGGATGAAAGAGTACCATTTGACACACCTGTGATGAAACATAAGGTCCCTAAACGTATTACAGAAATAGACGATTTGGACAAATGCGTCATTCGGTGCACTATTCACAATTTCTATGTGGAAGAAAAAACTGTGCCAACAATAAGCAGATTGCTCATCAATCTGAAAGATGTCATAAATGTTCAAGGTGGTACTACAAACCTCAAATCCCGGCTATGGCACTGAATTTTGCAATCTGATACTAACTTTCCAAATGACTATAAGTTTATATGTAGTACTTATATCAGCATAAATTTTCAAGATGCTGCTACAAATCTCAGAAAA
This sequence comes from Deroplatys truncata, assembly GCA_030765065.1. NCBI lineage: Eukaryota > Metazoa > Arthropoda > Insecta > Mantodea > Mantidae > Deroplatys > Deroplatys truncata. The sequence continues at coordinate 218,154,104 of CM060978.1, forward strand.
ATTATAAAAGATTTAGGGTTTAAGTGGAAGAAAACGAAACCAAATAGGAGAGTTCTAATAGAAAAGCACGACATACGATCTCAGTTGGAAGAGTACCTTACTCAGAGGTACAAATTAGAGGGTCAAACTATAGTGTATGAAGATGAGTCGTACATACACAGCAGTCATACATCATTTGAAAGTTGAAGTGACGATGGCGAATTAGGTTTTCAGGCACCTGTTGCCAAAGGGCAAATACTTATTATCGTTCATGCTCGTTTCAAATGCCCTTCTTTTACAAGTCGCAACAAAAAACAGGAGATTTTCATTAAGAAATGAATACAGAAAATTACCTGAAGTGGATCAACACCATGTTGATACCTAATATGCCTCCTGGGTCTATTCTGGTTATCGACAATGCTTCACAATGTGGCAACACTCAAGTTGACAAACAACCTACCTCAAATTCCTTGAAAGAAGAAATAAAAACCTGGTTGCTTAGGCATAATATAACTTTTGATGAAAGCATGAGTAAAACAAATATAACTTAGTTAAAGCCAACAAATCCCTTCAGAAGTCTTAACTCGTAATACTTGGCCAGATATTGATGCAACATCGCCATTATGTACATAGACTGCCACCGTATCTCCCAGATCTAAACCCAATCGAATTAATCTGGGCTGATGTCAAAAACTGGGTGGCCTGCAGAAATATCACTTTTAAACTAAAAGATGTGGAGCAGCTATGTCGCCAGCGATTTGCAGAAATTGGAAGGCCAGAATGGGAAAATGTATATCGACATGTTGAATAAATTGAGAATCATTATTTCAAAAAATACGGAATTGCAGAAAATCAATTAGAAAAAAATCTCATCCAGGATAATGGTGCAGAAAGTAGCGACAGCGGCAATGACGTGAGTGATTCCGCAGAAGAGGAAGGGCTGTCAGGTGTGGAAGAACTGGAGGCAGATGGTTGACAGTGTTTTTATATTAACGGCATTTTACAGCGGTGGATTTAAATATACTGTATATAACTATAACTATAAGTTTATCGTGTAGTGCAGTGCATAACCGGTGTGCGAATATTTGACAATGACTGTCCCACGCACTCCTGCAGCATGCAGACGACCGGTCACCTCTTGAACTGGTATGTAACTCGCTTCATAGCTGTCATTAAGATTTTCACGTGTCTAGAACTGTTGCGCCAGTTATAGTCATGTAGATATTTAAATGTGGCGTGTGTAAAAGAGGAATAGAGTGACGCAGTAATTTGTATTACAAAAATGTAAATGTCAGAGTGATTGTAGTGTGAATATGCATTGTTATGTGACATTGATTTGAGATGTTTGTTGATTGTAATCATTGTTGAGAAGTGGGTTTATACGGCCTTACTGAAACTGACAATAATAGCGTGCAATAATGTAGCGAGGGGGTGAGCTGTTTATCATTATTAGAGACGAGCAAATGACGTCAGAGTGGCGTGTTTTTCTTAGAATTTGCGGGAACATTTTCCCTAGAGCATATGTTTTCGTAATTTTCATTGGATATAAATATACACGCTAATGTTGGCGCGTTTTATTAACCAATAGCAGCTCGGTTATAAATCTTTAGGCATATCGGGCGAAGGAGTATAAATTCGTGTCAGAGTTAAGTTTCACGCAGTCCAACAGAAGCATTCGCGTATAAGACATCGATGAGTCCAACAGAAGCAGTCATGGTGAATACATCGCACAGTTTATCGATTTGCAGGTTACGCGTAGCAAATTTATGAAAAATCTCTCGTGTTGTAAAGTTAATTACACAAAAACTTGAAGTACGCGAATTAATAATGGGCAGTAAAGAAGTTATTATAACAGTTTCAGTTTGGCGAGTGTCAAGATTAATAGGTGAAAGTGAATAATGTGTTACGACAATAAAAGTGTAAAACAAATTCTTTTATCAGTGTTATCTTTGGATAAAAACTCTTTCCGTTTACACACCCTGTACAAGAGAAGTGCTTGACCGAGAAATCATAGCTAGCCGGAGGACAGTGAACCCAAAAATTAAATACAATAACAGGCGCTCAGCAAAAGATAACACGAAGTGACCGCGACAAATTGTCTTTCATACGTGCAGCAGATAAACAGTAGCATTTTCAACTACAAACATTAATACCACTGCATATTTGACTCCACAACGTGGGGCGAACACAAACATTAATACCGCCGCAAATTGGCTACCACAACGTGGGGCTAACAAACCGTTCTACTACAAATTGGTGCCCAGAACGTGGGGCGAATTAACCAGGAAGGGGCGAAGGAACCAGGACGTGGAGCGAATGGAGCAGTGAACTGAACTACAAGACGCAGATTCCAGAAACAACTCCAGGAACGACAGACGACGCGGATGAGTGGACATCGTAATTCCGAGATTAAAAGGCAACAGGGGAATTCAACTACAGGACACAAAAACATCGAGACGGCGTAGATTCATCATAATACGACGCAGAAGCGACATATACATCTAGGAGAGAGGGGCAGGAAGCTGGACATCAAAGCAACATCAACAGACAGCATCACAAAGGTCAGAGTATAGTAATTTTTTTTATCCTAAGAAAAAACAAAATTGTGAAAATTTAAATGTACTTGAGGAGTGGTAGGATTAAGAAAACAATGTCTACTAATAATACTGAAGAAACAATTATGGAAGGGGATAATGTAACAGTTAGCTGTAATTCAATACAGGTTACAGAAAATACCTCAAACAATGTAGGATTTGAGGGAGGAAATGTTAGTGAAGAAAGCCAGAATAGAATAGCAGGAAATGTTAATTTTGATGCTAGTATGATGATGGAAATGCTGAAAGATATTGTTAAGAGTAATGAGAAATTGAGGGAAGAAATTGTTAAGAGTAATGAGAAATTACAAAAGAAAATAGATCGAAACAGGGAAGATATGCAAAAGAATAATAGGGAATTGAGGGAAGATATTGGTAAGAGCTTAGAACAAAACAGGGAAGAAATTGAAAAGAAATTTATGGAGCTAGATAGTAGTATGATGAGAATGAGAAATGAAAATCAGGAAATGATAGCAAATGAGATAGGGGAAGTTTCAAAGAAAATGTCAGACATGAGCAGTGAAATATCTTACCAAAAATGTGAGGTTAATAATAAAAAATTGAACATGTTGATGTAAAATGTACAGAGCTAGGTAGCCGAATGAATAGTATTTCAAGCGAGTTAAGAGAGATGATGGAGGCTACAAATGCAGATTTAATTCAGGTGCAAGTTAATTTCAGAGGGGAGATATCTGAAATACAGAAGGAGTCAGAAACACAAAGAAATAAATTGTCTGAAGAAGTTAAAGTTTTGTCTATAGATTTGAATCAAAAGCTAACTTCTGAAATTAACAAACACCAAGCTGTTCAAAATGAGAACAATAAAAAATTGGAACAGACAATAGAAAATCTGCAAGGTACTGTAAATAGGTTAGAATTGAATTCAAGGGTAAATATATGTGATGTTAATGTATCTGATGTACGAAATAATGATAGAGGTAGTTCCTCAGGTATGACTAATAATGTGAGTGATGCGGCGGCTTCATCTATAGCTCATGCTGAAACTCAGAGTGCACAAGTAACACTAGAGAATTTAAAGGTGGGAGTATGAAATTTGCAAAACTACAATCATATCTTAAGTGATTTTCCACTTCCAAAACTTAATGAAAACTCCAGTCCAGTACAGTTTATTGCAGACTTATCAGAGTATTTTCAAATTAAAAAGATACCTGAAGCATTGAAAATGATAGTTGTCAAAAGATGTTTGGACCAGAAAACTTTAGATTGGTTACAAATGGTATCAGGGAGTGAAATTTCATATGAATCCTTTAAGAGGCTATTCATGAACAGATTTTGGAATGTTACGGTACAGCACAGAATACGGGCAATGCTTAGTCATGGACAATTTGATTCACGAGAGGGAATATCAATGACTGATTACTTACTGAAACATGCAAATCAGGTTAGGAACTTGTCATCTCCAATCAATGAGGAAGATTTTGTGAGTTTGCTCACAAGGCATTATCCTTTAAGGATACAAAATTATTTATTAATTGCAAAACCACGTAGCATCTACGAGATGACAGAATTAATGACAGCTTTGGAACAGGAAGAAGATATATCTCGGGAGTGGGAGCATAGATTTTTAGATGTGCGAGATAGACGAAATTACCAAGGTAGTTATTATCACCAAAGCAGAGGACAAAACAAACGTTATGAGAATAATACCAGGCAACGGTACCAATCATACGTTCCAAATTTTGAAACACCGACGATAGATGGGAGACCAGGTCGACAGGAACAAATAAATTACGTCAGGACAGAAAGATTGCCGGAAAGAGGGCAAAATCAAGGAAGACGGTACATTAGACAAGGGGGAAATTTCACTCACTGGAGGGAAAACAATAACCGGGAAAGATCTGAGCAACGGCAAGAAAATTACATGCCAAGGGGACATAATGTCAGAAATCGAGGATTTCGAACTCGAGGAAGGGGAACTGAAAACAATGGTAGCGAAAATGAGATAGATTTAGCTCCTGTTAGGAATGGCAGTCCCGTAAGTGAACATGGAAGTAACCAGGAAAACTGTTAATAGACTCCTGTGCAGTAGGTTCTCAGGACGTCTTTAATAATTCAGTATCCATTACCAATACAAATAATATGCCTACACACACACCCTGTAATAAGATTGCAGCAACAAAAGATAAGGGGGAAAATTTCGAGTCACCTCATGTTAGGATGGAAATCGCGAAGAAAGGGATCATTGCAACTATAGATTCTGGTTCGTCAGCTTCAATTTGTTCGCAGAAATTTTATATAAATTTGATAAATGAAGGTAACAAAATTATGGCTCTTCCCACTAGTAATTTAGTTTGTCGTGTTGCAATCGGAAGAACGACACAGGTCATAAAAACACAAGCTCTACTTAACATACTTATCGGCGGAGAGAATTTTGAGGTTATGTTTGTAATTGTAAACCATCTGATTTGTGACATAATTATAGGATGTGACTTCCTACATGAATATGAAGCATGTATAGATATTAAATATGAAGAATTAAAAATGACGAAAGACAATAGAGAAATAAAGGTACCGTTCATAAAAGAGAAAGCTTCCGTGATTGAGATGACAAAGGACGAGAAAAAGCTTTGTGACTAAGAGTTTATTGTGCAAATAACAGAAACCGATGAAAACAGTCAGATAAGACAATTAGTCACAAAATATGAAGGGAATACCACGCCATATTTTCAACAGCTAGTAGAAATGCCAGAGAAAGTAGAGAACTTTACAATCCAAACAAAAGACGACCGTGTGAGCGAGACAGAAAACAACTGGGAAGAGAAGAGAAATGAGGAAATAATACACAAGTGTGAAGAAGCTTATAACATTACGAAAACACAAAAACAAATCCTTCATGATGTTTTGTTGAACAATAGTTCAGTATTTAGCAATATCCCAGGCAGATGTAATGTATGGTCATCGCAGCCTTCGGATCCCCAAGCGGCGACCTTTGTGCAGTAGCCAAACACTTGTTCCCTACCCTCCCTAACCGCAAGCACCATAAAATCTTAGTGACATCCATGTGCATATGCGCGTTGTTGCCAAAATTAAAAATAGTATTTAAAAGCAAAACTTTGCAGGTGATTTCCACATGTACAGAATACAATCATGCAGTTTGTCTGCTTGCTTTACACACAAAATAACTATGTAAATAACTATGAATCGCATAGTAATTACATTTAAGTTGCAAACGCTTTAAAATATAACTGAACTAATGAATGATCTGAACTAATATACTGCGCTACAAGAATAGAAATGCATGTTAACATATCCGAGAGAAACTTAGAAACATGTTCCGAATAAACTATACATTGTTGGACTATCATTAAATAATTAAAATACATAAATATTAATTTATTTTGAAAGGAACTCTTACTCCCAAATCAAAGCATCATTTTTGATTATGCTGTGCGCGGAGCTATGGTAAAAAGTTTTTTATCACTTGTATCACAACAATGTTTTATTAATATAAAGCTAATACAAGAAGTTGTGTATTGTTTAAGGTGTAAGATTTATAAGCATGACATCTTCTGTTTACTTAAATGAATAGCTTTATTATAAAATGCAGGATAAGTAAAAATACGAAGGCAAAAGAAAGAAAATAAAAAAAAATCTTATGTATTATATTCACAAGATTATCTCTACTCACTCTTCTACAAACTACTTTCACAAAAGCTTATTCTATCTACTTCTTAAATAATAAGATAAAATTTCATTGCACATATCGTTGTAAATATAAGGATACATAGGCTAAAGCGATAGTCAGATTTTTAAAATACAGATGACTATATGATGACTTTGAAATTCCATGCTCTTAGCATGACCACGAGGAAAATACAAACAGAGACTTCCAACTTGTATTTCAAAATTCAAACCAACAACAAAAAATTTCTCGGAAATGGTTAACACAATTTGACTTAAAATTTGTCCTTTACCGAGATTGCATTTTACGCAGAGTAAGATTTTGTCTCTCTCTTAGAATTTACCAGTAATACAACAAGTTGAGAACGAGGAAAATTTTACAAGTTATTCCCAGAATATAAAATTCCTGATACAAATTTTATTTTTCCTGCAAATATCTTAAACTTGCGGTATTTTACTAAAAATCGTTAAGCTGTTTTTGAGAAATTCAAAACAATAACAAACATTTTTCCACATAAAAGGTTCTTTTCTACATGTTCTTGAACATTACACATAAAAATCTGGCTTTGCTTATTCAGTTTTTGTAGCCCTTTTCTTCGTGGTCTTGGCATTACTGATATTCGGCAGAGGGTCACTTGCTGGTGCGACCGGAGGGGCATTAACTTGGTTCGTTTCCCAAGGTCTCCACATCTTAATTAAACTATTAAACGCTAATAACTATTAAACACTGCTAAACTTACAAAATTGCACTAAGTAAAACACTATATAACTTCTCTGAAGAAGTAATATAGAAGCTTAGCTGAACATGGAAGAAAAGCACGAGCGAACAGTCACAGCTGCTTAAAACCGAAGAAACAGCAGAAATGACATTGCAACAACGCTTTGCTTTGGTGGAGCTGGAGAAAGGACCACGTGTTGTATTTAAGGGATGGGAAGACCCTACTAATCGTTTACTGATGGGTTTATGGTCAGGCTTCAAAGCTTTCCGTTCGCTTTGAAGCCGGTTGGGGAAAGGATGCCCGCGACTAGTTTATATCAGCATACATTTCAGGTAGAAGACGTGCCACCATATAGACATAAGTATGACAATTTGCCTATAAGTCTTCGAGACAGCTAGACAACTAATAAATAGCATGTTAGAAAATGGGATTATTGAACAAAGTAATTCTCAGTATATAAATTCAATCTGTTGGAGTATTAAACGAGATGGTAGTTTGAGATTAACATTAGACGGTAGATATGTCAACAAGTATATGAAGCCAGATCATTTTCAAAGTGAAGGAATCAAACAACTAATTACGAAACTTTCAAGAGGGAGATTTCTGAATCCATTGACCTCTCTGCTTCATATTGGCAAGTGGAATTAGATCCACAAGTGCGTGATTACACTTCATTTCAATATTCGGGAATCCAGTGTCGTTTTTGTGTAAATCCTTTTGGTTTAAAAAACTCAGGAAGTGGATTTTTGAGAGCCATTCACAGTATCTTTGGAAATTCTGCAGATGACTTTTTAATAAAGTATATTGATGATTTCCTCATCATTAGTCAAACATTTGAAGAACATATGAATAATGTACATTACGTGTTAAATAAACTGCAACAACATGGTATGACTGTAAACATACTGAAATCAAAATTTTGTATTAAGGAAATAAATTTTCTGGGTTATGTAGTTGATGAACGAGGTATAAGACCTGACCAGAAGAGAATAGAAGCAATAATGAAAATTCCACCACCAAGGAACGTAAAGCAAATTAGACGTCTCTTAGGGGTATTGAACTTACAGAGTAAGTTCGTACCAAGGTATTCGGCTGAAATAGAACCACTGCGGCAGCTACTCCGAAAGAATAATAAGTGGAGATGGACAGAGCATCATCAAAAATGTTTTGAGAGAGTAAAAGAACTCTTTGCTAAGTCCATATTGCTTGAAAGGCCCAGAGAAAGTTTGAAATACGAGATTTATGTCGACGCATCAATGCAAGGATTCGCCGGAATTTTAGGACAGCGAGACATCAACAATGACTTTCACGTCATTAGTACAGCTTCTAGAGGATTTACAAACATTGAGCGGAATTCTTCAGTGACTCAGTTAGAAATTGGAGCACTATATTTTTCATTAATTCGTTTTAAAACATATATTTATCAGCAAAAGGTGAAAGGATCACATCAGCTTAACTTTCATCCAACGGTGTAGATTATGTAGTGGAAAACTTGCTAGATACATTCATGCAATATCTGCATTTGATATTGAAATTATACACATTCCTGGCAAGAATAATACCTTCAGTGATTTGCTATCAAGATTAAACTACAACCCACAAATTCCTGAAAATATAGAAAGACCCAGAAATGAAGTTAAAATATTGACAATTGAAATTCCCCTAAATAAAGAAATGATAAGAAAATTGAAAAATATGGGGGAAATTCAAAATGAGGACGCAAAATTATTTGAACTTAAAAAAAATGCACCATTAATTGAGGAGGCAAAGAAAGAAATTGTAGCAATTCGGAATGGAACATTATACAAGAAGCATGGAAAAGAAATGTCTAGTTGGAAGGTAATGGTTCCGAAAAGCATGGAAAAGGAACAAATTAAGAATTTTCATGAAGGGTTAGCACACTCAGGGACGGACCGGACAACTTCTATGATTTTAGAAAATTTATACATATCCAAATTGCGTCAGAAAGTTCGAAAATTTATATCGTGCTGCAACCTATGTCAGAAAGCTAAGCAAATAAATGCAGCATATGCATTTGAGACTAATTCGATTATAAGGGATAAGCCGAGGTGTGTAATTAGTATTGACATTTATGGTCCTATGCCTCCAAGTCAATTTGGAAACAAATATATATTTGTCTGTTATGATATATTCAGCAAATATGTAGGAATTTACCCTTTGAGTAAACCTACAAGTTTAGCATGTTTGAATAGGCTACTTAAGTCATATGTGATAGAAGAAGGACCAATCCAATCTGTATTGAGCGATAATGCTTCGTCCTTCACAGGAAAAAAATTTATGGAGGGACTGAAAGAATTAAACAATATTTTTCCAAGATACAGACTGAACTCCAATCCAGTGGAGGGGGAAATCAAGGAAATTTCGAATTACCTAAGGGTGCTGTGTCATCGAAAAAAACCCAATGGTATGGATACGTGAATTTCGTTCAGAATCTACTCAATGAAACAGTAAACAATGTGACAGGATACAAACCATGTGAACTTAAGTTAGGAAAGAAGATAAATACAATATGTAAGAAAATTCCAGAAGCCATTCCAGATGAGCACTCGATACCACAAACGGAAGAAGAGATGTTCCGACAAGCATTCGAGAGGATGAAGAAAAAAGCCATAAAACGAAAAAGGAAACATGAAGAAAAGAAGAGAAAGGAATGGAAAATCAAAATAGGAGATTTAATTTTGGTTAAAACTAAGAAATTGTCTGATAAGGCAAATAAACTTTATTGGCGAATGTTTCTAAAATATCATGGACCATATGAAGTTGTTGAAGTATATGGAACAAATACATATGAATTATGTAACCCAACAACTCGAAAAAGCATTGGAAAGTTCCATATTGAGATGCTGAAACCATACAACAAAGAGGATAAAGATGAAACAGAAGACCAAGATGATAAAAAGTAAATTCAGGATAGTTAAAGCTGAACTGCAAACTAAAGTATTGGAATGTAAGAGGGTTAACTATGTATGTATGTCATAAGAAAGGAGAAATAAATTCAGGACAAAAATAAATGTTTAAAAAAAACATTTTTTCAGTAAACTGTTACAGCATTTGAAATGAAACATGTAATAATAAAAACCTAATGTAATATTAAAGTAAAAGTATGTAGATATAATTCAAATAGTATGTTGAATATAAAGTACAAAACAATAAAAAGGGGGCTAAAGATAATTAAAACAAATACTTATGTAGCACACAGATAAAGTGAAATTGTGCCTGGAATTAAGTGTTGTAAATATATTTGTGTAGAGGATAAATATTTTGGTAAATGTGTTCAATAATTACAAAATGAACCAGGTTAAAAATTTTGAATGTATACATTTTTGTCAACAACCTAAGACAGTAAACCATTTTGTAACAGTAACTAAATAATTCAGGGTACAGTATTTGCTATAAAAGAATTGTAATGTTAGATGTATATATATAAACACATTAGACCAGAGCCAGTAAATAGTGGCGAGATAAAGGCAAAACATATGTCGTGTGTTAAAGGCGTGTGCAGTGTTAAGTGAAAGTGATAAATAGCGTGTGTTCCAAGATTCAGGAGACTAAAAACCCAATTATAAAATTTCCAAACAAGTTGTAAATATTTATAATTATGTTTCTAGTGGGGCATATGACGCAGTAATTTGTATCACAAAAATGTAAATGTCAGAGTGATTGTAGTGTGAATATGCATTGTTGTGTGACATTGATTTGAGATGTTTGTTGATTGTGATCATTGTTGAGAAGTGGGTTTATACGGCCTTACTGAAACTGACAATAATAGCGTGCAATAATGTAGCGAGGGGGTGAGCCGTTTATCATTATTAGAGACGAGCAAATGACGTCAGAGTGGCGTGTTTTTCTTAGAATTTGCGGGAACATTTTCCCTAGAGCATATGTTTTCGTAATTTTTATTGGATATAAATATAGACGCTAATGTTGGCGCGTTTTATTAACCAATAGCAGCTCGGTTATAAATCTTTAGGCATATCGGGCGAAGGAGTATAAATTCGTGTCAAAGTCAAGTTTCACGGAGTCCAACAGAAGCATTTGCGTATAAGACATCGATGAGTTTAACAGAAGCAGTCATGGTGAATACATCGCACAGATTATCGATTTGCAGGTTACGCGTAGCAAATTTATAAAAAATCTCTCGTGTTGTAAAGTTAATTACACAAAAAGTTGAAGTACGCGAATTAATAATGGGCAGTAAAGAAGTTATTATAACAGTTTCAGTTTGGCGAGTGTCAAGATTAATAGGTGAAAGTGAATAATGTGTTACGACAATAAAAGTGTAAAACAAATTATTTTATCAGTGTTATCTTTGGATAAAAACTCCTTTCCGTTTACACACCCTGCACAAGAGAAGTGCTTGACCGAGAAATCATAACTAGCCGGAGGATAGTGAACCCAAAACTTAAATACAATAACAGGCGCTCAGCAAAAGATAACACAAAGTGACCGCGACAAATTGTCTTTCGTACGTGCGGCAATTGAGCAGTAGCATTTTCAACCACAAACATTAATACCACTGATATTTGGCTCCACAACGTGGGGCGAACACAAACATTAATACCGCCGCAAGAGCAAGTCGAATCTATAGCAAAATCTTTAAATTAGGGCCCATATGTTCATCTTGAATTTCCACACTCTTTCCATGATATCGCGAGAAACAACTGAATAGCGAGAACTATATTGAACTTTTCAAACCAATAACAAGGATATCTCGGAAATGGCTTAGGCCACGTAAAAATTGTTGAAATAAATCCTGTGTTTTAAAGAGATCGAGTTTTTTGTCTAGGTTTTGTCAATCTTAACGTTTGCCGATTATACAAAATTCTTTTCGAATAAAAACGACTTCAGAGGCTATTCCCAGAAAATTGAAGTTATACAGTTTATTTGTCATGTAAATTTCTTAAATATACCAAAATAGTCAGATATTATTGAGAGAACAAAATATTTTGAAAATTTTTCAACGTAAAGGGTAGTTTTGAATGGGGGGGATTTTGTTGAAAATCTTCGTGTTACATTCTTAGAACATGCTGAACTTAAATACCAAGTTTGGCAATCATATGACTTTCCGCTTTTGAGTTGTGCTGTTCATAGGCACGCACACACATAAACCTTTTCCTAATCCCCCCTTTTTATTCAGTGGCACTAAAAGCAAGCATTTCCAATGAAATCTCGATAGCGAATTTTTGGGTGAAATACCTTCTTTTCCTACTAACTACGTGGTAAAGAAAGTAATAAAAACAATACAATATGTTTTCATTTCACCTGCTTAATGCTTATCCAGGCTAAAGTGTGATCCGTTTGGGTATGAATAAAATTACATTTTATTACTCGTGAAAGCTGATATAACTGCAGGACAAATTTCTTTCTGGTTATATTTTACATAAGAGATGGGAGTTTGCATATATGACAATCAACAATTCAAACATCAACAACATTTGTGATTGTCACATATGACAAACAATTTAAAGGACAAATGAAAGTCGTAGATGATTAAAATGGCTACTACAAATCAAATGCCGACACAATGGTTCTTTGGTATGCTAAATTTGAGAGTGTGAAAAGAGTTCAAAGGGAATTTTGACGTGAGCATTGCGTGCATAATGTGCCTAAATAGGATTCCATATATTAGGGTATCGATCATTTGCAGAAACAGTTTCTGTGTTAAAAACTTGCAGGAGGTCGCAGGCGACATCCAGTAAGGGAAGAAGCTATAACAAGGAGTCCTACGAAAAGTTTAAAACGACTGTCAGCAGAGATGACCCTAGCAGAGTACCATATACTACATGTCAGCTATTGTTCGAAAGTACCTGAAACTGTATCCATTTTACTTACGACATCTACGAGCCTTACGTGATGAGGATCATGAAGCTCGTTTCAATTTTGCATCCATGGTGTGCCAACGGATTGAAGATGATGACAACAAATGGATATTTACAGAAGAAGGTACTTTTCATGTCAGCGGGAGAGTAAACACGCTCAACTGCATTACTTGGGCCAGTCAAAATCCACATGTCTCCTACGAGCTTGAAAAATCAAGTCCAAAGGTTAATGTATGATGTGGAATGAGGCGCAATGAAGTGTATGGACCATTCTTCTTTGCAAAAAAGATAATACGTTATGACTCTTATTTGGATACTTTGCAGTTGTTTCTGTTACCACAAGTTGAACAAGACAACAACATGAACATTGTATTCCAGAAAGATGCTGAACTCCCTCACTGCACATGGGAGGTTCGTAATTTTCTAAATGCCACTTTCAATGGTATGTGGTGTGGTCGTGGTGGACCCATTGTATGGCCCCCAAACTCCCTAAATCTAACCCCCCTGAATGCTTCATGTGAGGTTTTGTTAATGGCGCTGTCTATGCACAAAAACCCAGGAACATTGATGATATGAGAGTAAAAATTACTCAAGCTTTTTAGCAAACGTTACGAAATACATGGGCTGAATTGCATCACCTTTATGAGTTATGCAGAACGCGCAATGGGGATCATGTTGAGCCCGAGGACTCTGCCATCTTTCAGTGTTGTATACACAAAGTTTCAACAAATAAAGTTCAGCAGTAAATTTGTTACAGTATTTTGTTTATCCATACTCAATCCCTATAGTATTGTTCTGTGGTTCCGGATATCAATATTTCTCGTAAACGCATACTACAGTGTACACTGTCAGCAATAGACTTTCCAGGGTGATACCAAATCACCGGAAGATGTTTTAGACATGCAAATGAGCAGGGACGTTTAAAAACAGTCGAAGTGTTTATTACCTTGGTGGGAGAGTAGTATGCAGTTTAAACTTTAGACCTAGTTTATTGGACGAAGTTGTCATAACCATTGAATGTTCACTGTGTCTAATAAAATAATATTCTATTAATGTTTGATTTCTGTTTATGTGTGCATTTTTATAGAATATTATTTTATTTTCTCCTAAGATATTGTAAGAAAGCAAAATACTTGCTTATTTTACAAGTACATTGTGATAAAACGAGGCAACAAAGCTGGGTGCACGAGTAATGGCTAATGAACGACTTATTTAGAAATGTCTGTCTATTATTAGCCCGAATAATTCTTATTTGACATAAACTTCTATACCCACTATCGCTTATTTTCATACCCGTTCCAAAAGTTATTTTTTAAAAAGTAAACATTTGCAGAAATAGCTTTATTACATGCTTTCTTGTAGGTGCAAGAGGGATACAAAAGGTTGAAGTGATAATGAAATCCTTAAAAAGCGAGTGGCTATAGACTGGCTTTTAAATTCCACGCTCTTTACATGACATCGTGGCAAATGAATGGTGTCTTAGCACAAAGGTATATAATAAGGCATTGGGAAATTCAGTAAATAGTAACAAATACGTGAGATATGCTTAGTGCTACAAGAAAGTGACATAAATTGTGCGTTGATCTAAATATTTTGTTTGGTAAACATTTGCCAATCTCTTATCGTGGAAAATTATAACAAAAACTCTTTCATAATGAGAAGTTCATAAGATATTCACAGAAAACTCAGGATATATATTTTATTAGCCAAGCAAATACCGTAAACATTCGATACTGTATTCAAGATCTTTTAGAGTTATTTTTGAGAATATAAAAGGTAGTTAATGTAAAGATTAGTTTGGGGGTGAGAATTTTCTTGAAAAATTTCGTGTCTCATCTTTAAGAGTTGCTGAACTTAAATATCAAGTTATTATATTCGAGGTTTCGTTTTTACTTTCTCTACTACGTATAGTAAGTAGGGGAAGTATTGCATTCCACCCAAAAATTCGATACCGAGATTTCACCGGAAATACATGTTTTGAGACCCCCTGAATCCAAAAAAAGCATTTTTGGAAACATGTCCGTGTGTGTCTGTGTGTCTGTGTGTCTGTGAACAGCATAACTCAGAAACGAACAGTCGGATAAACACCAAACTTGGTATTTCGGTTCAGTATCTTCCAGAGATGCGACACGAAGGTTTTCAAGAAAATACCCCCACCCCAGACTACCCTTTACGTGAAAAATTATTCGAAAATTTTAATTTTCTCAAAAATGGCTCCAACGATTTTGATTAAAATATCATATATTTAAGGTATTTTTATGAGAAATGAAATGTATATCTCGTATTTTCTGGGAATGTCTCCAAAAGTGTTCTTCATTCTGAACGACTTTTGCATAACAGGTAAACCATAAGAGATAGACAAACGTTTACTGCACAAAAAATGTAGATCGCGTTACAATACATAATTTATGTCATATACATTTTTGTTGTTGAGTGAACCGTTTTTGAGATATTGCTTGCTATTCCCTTAAATTTTTCAATACTTATTTTCTCAAATGGGAATTCGTTATTCATTTTTTTTTCTTGGATATGCAAAGAGTATTAATCTGTGGGAAAGGGAATGGTGCTGCACCTAACAACCAGCTATTAAGAGATATGTATGTGCTTAAAGGCTACTGTATTTCTATATTGCCCTTGTAAATGTATATTCCCCTTACATCTACAAGAAAATTAGCAATAAGATAGAGTATGCAAATGTTTATCTTGATTAACATGAAGTAGATTGGGAATAAGAGTTTGTAAAAATAGTTTGTACAAGAGTAGAGAAAGTCATGTGAGTGTAACACATCAGATTTTTTAGTTATGTACTCATTCTTTCTCTCTCCCTCTCTCTCTCTCTCACTCACTCTCTCTCTCTCTCACACCACATGCAGGCTGTTTGCTGAAAATATTGTTTTTGGAATAAGGGGTCTTCAATACCTACATTTTCGGAGAAATCTCTATATAAAGTTTTGGTTGGAGTATAGGTACTAAAGATAAAGTTAATGATCCTTTATATATATCCTGCAGTTTGAGGAAAACTATTAAAATCTCGGAATTTCAACCCAGCCAATAACTGAACTCGACATAGTGGCACATACACCGCGGTGGCTGAAATCACTACTCATGCAGTTTAGGTTCTTACAATGCAACCTTTCGAAGTGCAGTTATTATAGTGATTTTTTTTTCTTTCCCTCTCTCTCTGTTTCCCTCTTCCCTCTCTTAAGACAGATATCAAGTAGCTCTTAGGTTAGTGGACTTCGGGCTTATTAACCATCATTTTGTTGCCGTTTCTGCGGTTCTGAGTTACTGGATATTGAATACTGAAAAAAATTCTGATGTGTTACAGTCACATGAGTTTCTGTACTCTTGTACAAACTATTTTTACAAACGCTTATTCTCCATATGCTTCATGTTAATCGAGATGTTAATCTTATTGCTAATTTTCTTGTAGATGCAAGGGGAGTTGGTAGTCTTTAAGCGATAGTCAAATATTTTAAGAGCTGGTTGCTATGTGCAGTACTCCATTCTCTTTGCATTACCAGGACGAAAAAAATTAATAACGAATTTGAGAAAAAGTATAAGTATTGGAAAATATAAGGGAATAACAAGCAATATCTCGAAAATGGTTCACTCAACAAAAAAAATGTATATAATATAAATTGTGTATTTTAACGCGATCTACAGTTTTTGTGTAGTAAAATTTTGTCTATCGCTTATGGTTTACCAGTTATGCAAAAGTCGCTAACAATGAAGAATACTTTTGGAGACATTCCCAGGAAATTCAAGATATACATTTTATTTGTCATAAAAATATCTTAAACATATGAGATTTTAATCAAAATCGTTAGAGCCATTTTTGAGAAAAGTAATATTTCGAACAATGTTCCATGTAAAGGGTACTCTGGGGTGGGGGGATTTTCTTGAAAACCTTCGTGTCGCATCTCTGGAAGATACTGAACCTAAATACCAAGTTTGGTGTTTATCCGACTGTTCGTTTCTGAGTTATGCTGTTCACAGACAGACCCACACACGGACATGTTTCCAAAAACGCTTTTTTTGGATTCAGGGGGCCTCAAAACATATATTTCCGGTGAAATCTCGGTATCGAATTTTTGGCTGGAATACAATACTTCCCCTACTTACTATACGTAGTAGAGAAAGTAAAACTCTTAAGCTTCTTATTCGCATCTGAAACACAACACAACTTTGAATTGCTAAATTTGAAGGATTATTTTCCTTTCTAATTTTCAAAACTGGTATACGAGCATTTTCATGGAGCTCTCTGATTTCTGAACGTACTGAGTTCTAGTTGCCTGAACCATAAGCTATTTGGTGTCTTGTTGACTGAGTTCGCGAGAACACCTAATTGCCTTAGTTATTCTGACTTCTAATAGCGTTGTCTCAACACGTTAGTTGCCTGGTAATGTCTTCTTATCCACTTGCAGAATTGTAGCTCGTTCGTCTTACATTATGCATTGATTTTAACATATGGAAATTATATATTGCAATTATTTATCTCACTATTATGTGATTATAAAATTATTAATCACACAAGTCAATAATTTCTGTGTCATAATGCGCTATTTCCGTGCAATTTTGTAATGCAATTGTGGCCGTGGAATAAGATCTCCGTTGATGTATAACGAAGGGTAGCATTTTGGTGATCTATGGATAACTCTGTCCAGAGGTTCATTTATTTTAGTTATTCCAAGCATACACCAGTTTACAATTTTGTAAATTACAGTAAGAATATGTGAAAGTATACCTTATAAAGAAATAGTACCATCGGTTTAACAGGTAACAATATAAGTATATAATAACTAAATGTAAAACAGGTAAAATAAGAATAGTTTGCAATTTTTTAAAGCACAGAATTCATTATTGGCAGTCAGAAAGCAGGAATCGAGACAGTGAGACAGCTTGAGTCTTAGGGCTAGTCAGGGAGCATGCTGCGGGTTCTGCTACTACATTATGTGGTAAATGAAGAGGGGAGATTTGGTAAAGGTATGATTTGAAAAATCAGCAACATGAAGTGATATGTAGAGATGATATTTTGCATTTTATATCCTTAATTTAGTGTTAGAAATAATGCGTTTACCACGGCTCATCTCGTATAATTTAAAGAACTGAGTAAAATGCATGTTGATGTAATTAGCTCCCTTATAGTCTGTCTTCATTCAAATAAAATACCAGAAAAACAGCTATCTTCAAAAGAAGCAAATTTGCTGGTATGTTACCTTCCTATACAACCCACGATATATAGGACACACTTCCCATGTACCACCAAGTGTTATTTTCCCACTCACCTACACGAAAAACAGCGCTGTTCTGAAACGATTCTGCGTTTCATAGCGTTTTTCTACCGAGTTGTAAAATATTGAACAAAAATATTCATAAACCAATATTTGGTTCATCAGTATCTACGAGTCTGCCTTAAAGAACTACTTTTATGGACAGAGATTAATTAAGATACAGATTACTTGTGTGAAAAGAGGATTGCAATGTAATTATTTTAGGAAAAATATTGAATCACCAGAAAGTTTGGCAATGTTGCTAACAACTTATCTATCTATTTCAGCAAGCGTAAATGGCGATGTTACTTAAACTTTCCCGTTTTTAGCACTGAAATTAAGCCTCAGTGATGGTGGATCTACCTCTGCTAATGCAGCTAATAAAACATTTAATATAAATCTGTATATAAGCCCTTCGAGCTCTGAAAAAATTGCAAAGGCAGTTATTAATTTTTTTCTGTTTGTTTATCCATCATTGATGGCAGTAATTATGAATCGCCACTCATGAATTCGTTACAGTACGCTTAAATAGCAGTTCAAAACTTTTTTCTATATGTCAAAGGCCAAACTTTAAATAATAACTGAATATTTATGACGTTGTTAAAATACGCCTGGAAGTGCGGTTTAAAGTAAAATTAAGTAGTACGAAATTTCAGGAAAATATTAAGTGGAAGAATAACAATTTACTAGCTTCACTTTCGTTAAACAACTACCTTATTTATTAAGCGGCCATAAATGTGCTATTAAAATACAAATAATACTTTCTCTGCTTATTAATTTCTCTACTACGTATAGTAAGCAGGGGAAGTATTGTATTCCACCCAAAAATTCGATACCGAGATTTCACCGGAAATACATGTTTTGAGGCTCCCTGAATCCAAAAAAAGAATTTTTGGAAACATGTCCGTGTGTGTCTGTCTGTGTGTCTGTGTTTGAACAGCATAACTCAGAAACGAACAGTCGGATAAACACCAAACTTGGTATTTAGGTTCAATATCTTCCAGAAATGCGACACGAAGGTTTTCATGAAAATCCCCCCCACCCAGATTACCCTTTACATGGAAAATTTTTCGAAAATTTAAATTTCTCAAAAATGGCTCTAACGATTTTGTTTAAAATATCATATATTTAAGGTACTTTCATGACAAATAAAATGTATATCTTGAATTTTCTGGGAATGTCACCAAAAGCATCCATCATTGTGAACGACTTTTGCATAACTGGTAAACCATAAACGATAGACAAAATTTCCTACACAAACAATGTAGATCGCGTTACAATACACAATTTATGTCATATACATTTTTTTTTGTTGAGTGAACAATTTTCGAAATATAGCTTGTTACTCCCTTAAATTTTGCAATACTTAACACTTTTTCTCAAATGGGAATTCCTTATTCATTTTTTTGTCCTGGTAATACAAAGAGAATGGAATACTCCACATAGCAACCAACTCTTAAAATATTTGACTATCGCTTAAAGCCTATAATTCCCCTTGCACCTACAAGAAAATTAGCAATAAGATTAATATCTCAATATCTCGATTAACATGAACTAGATGTAGAATAAGCGTTTGTAAAAATAGTTTGTACAAGAGTAGAGAAAGTCATGTGAGTGTAACACATCAGATTTTTTAATGTATAATGTAGGAATTTGTTGGGGTACTCATGAGGTAGGCGGGGCTTAGATTGATAAAGAGCTTGTGTTTTTAAAATTAGGGTCTTACAGTCTTTTACATTATAAGAAGTGTTTTACTGTGATCATTATTGCAGTCCTAACGCCTAAAGACTGCACTCGGGTTCTTACATACCTAGCGTAGCCGCAAGGGAATTCGCCGTTTAGCATTTCAGGAATTCACGGCAATTTATGCTTCTCGTTGTTATTACGGAAACTGTTATTTTAAACCGTGCATTACTTGTTACTTCAGAAGTTAGCAGATATAATACTTCAATAGTTAACAGTTTTTCTTGCTCAGATTCAGAGGCAGTTTAGTTCTTCTTCTTCTTCTTCTTCAAACTGTCGGCAACTTGCTTCAAATAACTCATGTATTAGCCTCCATTAAATTTATAAGTCAACTTAACTGCTATTGTCCAGTTAATTTGACCCACACGTACCCTCAGAGAAAGATCCCATACTTCATCACTGTAGCAGCCGGCAGCAGATTCATCAACGATGGAGGTATTGGTGATGGCATCAAAAGTGTCTCACATATAGAGGGAATACGTCGTGAGCTAAAAGATCAGAAAATTAAGACTTTTTGGTACATGACCTCCAAAGCGGATATCTTACGTCCTGAAAGAAATCTATAAAATAAGCCTTTAAAGTCCATAACAGCTGTCAAGACAACTTTTAGGACTGGTTTTGGTTTAGTTATAAAACAACAAATTCTGTAAACATAATGCAATTTAAGAAAACGGATTTAATCTGGGCACACTGAAATTAAAGCTACATTGAGTTACATATCAAAAACTGTCAAATGGCACCTACCTCCGATTTTTTTTTGCATTTTCTGACACATTTGTTAGATTTCCCCCAAAAAATCAAACTACGTACCTTGTTCTTTTCAAAGAAGTCTTCAATATACCATTCGGCTATGATGACGACCAGGAGTCAGGAGCTAGAAGCAAGTTCAAGTTGCCAGTGTAAATCGCCGCAGTACTCTCTGTTTAGTTACGGATTTACCTGTGGTATACATTAGGTAAGAGATTTATTTTCAAATGTTTTTGTCGTTTGTTGATGTACGGAAGATGTTTGGTTTCTTTGGCTGCTATTGGCACCATTGGAGGAGGGCGACTTGTCCGATATGATGGTCACCTACTGTCCATTCCAAACCAGAGTTCCCTCTGATGTAAACAGAAGCACGTGCTTCGGCTTGTCACGAACCCAAGAATATACTCCCACGCCAACGTAAATAGTTCCTTAATACATGTATTGTATTATGAAATATTACAGCAGCAAACATATAGAACTGCACATTTTATTGCGGTTATCATAAGAACTCGTCGTTGAAGATAATGGATATATACTAGCTGTTAAGAGATTACAAAATATGATTTTCGCCTGCAAAGAGCATCTTGCTTGTTAATACCAACCGAATGTATGACTGCCACGCTCTTACATACACAAGAAATGCAGCAATGAATTCCCAGAGGTGCTATCTGAGTACCGAATAAACACTTTGCATAACACAGGATATATGATAAGCGAACAGTCATTCATAATACACCAACACACATATGCTCAGCTCAGGTCAAATCTTGTGATTTAGTCAGTTGGTATTTGAGCTCACATGGCAGAGGAAGGTGCGTGTAGTGCGAATAAACTGTTGAAACACAGAAGCGGGAAACATTTAAAAAGTGGCTAAAAACAAACAATACTTCATCTATTCAACTCACTATTACAAAAATACCCGACACTTGCATTATTACATATTACGAAACTAATATCGGATTTTACAGGCGTTTCAGTGAGAAGTGTAACGAAAGCGAGCAGGGAATATAAACAGACATAATGCAGCATAGAAGAGGATAAAATGTGGGAACTTGTTTTAAGTGCGACAGTGCTGTGGAATTGGATAAGCTTGTCATTATTTTGGAGAGTAGTTCTGATTCTGATACGGCAGCTGAGTTATCTTCGGAGGATTCGGATTTGGGTATTGCACTTTTGCCCGAGAATTGTATTAACGCAAGTAAAATGTTCATTGCCGCATACTTATAAAGTCGATTGTTACCTCAGGTTGCATTTTGAACTATGATTCTCACGCAGGGCGCCTTTTTATGGATAAAATAGTGTTCAACAAGCACGTGGGAGGGGAACAAGCAGCCATTAGGGGCGGGGATTGCAAACTACTTTCGCGCGGATAATACAAAGAGTTTGTATTCAGTGAACGGCACTCTCGTTTGGAATGGACAGTATACATGTCGTTGCTGCTTAACTGATATCGCCGCTTGCGTGGCTGTCAAAAAAGCAGTTGCAGCCAGCGAACAACTAGATGGATGCACGTATTTAGGGTGTGCTGTGTACCAAGCAATGAATAAGGCATGTATTCAGTTGAGCCGCCACCTGTACACGCATGACCAAGCGCGATGCTACTTAACTTGGTGATTTGAGGTGTTGACGGCAGAATTTACTAACCCAGAGCGTCCTTAGGCAGACGGTATTTAACCTCATCTGAGCGACTACAGTCGTATTGCTCAAGTGTGTGCACCAGATGATTGGTGGTATGGATTTTGCATATATTGTGCGAGGTCTTTCTCGCACAACAATCACAGTTTAGGGGATATTGGGTTGGTTGTGTAGGGCATGTGGAGGATTTATATCTACGTCATAGTGAGGTAGTATTTTTAACACTTAAATGATATCAGTCTAATTATATTATATATAAATTCAATAACAAACCGCCTACAATATGTGTATGTAGTAATACATAAAATGTATGTAACAGTCATTGTGTTATGTTTATATTATTATTTACATGTATAATAATGTTATGTGAATGTATTAAGTAATTTAACAATGTAGGAGCTGTGAGAATAGAAGCGGAAAGTTGCTAACAATCAGGTAACCTTGAGGCAATAATAAATTAGAAAGCTTAATAATGTTACTAATAATTCTTGGAACAATAATGTAATATTTAAAATAGTTTATAAATAGCCAATAAAAAACTAGAAAAAGCTGAAAGTTAAATAAAAGTATTCTATTGGAGTAGAATTAGCCAATCAGAGCATTGAAATAGAGAAATTTACAAATTTAAGCGGTAAACGCCAGACACTACTAGGCAGCGTTACTGAGCACTTCGATACGGTACAGGTTAAGTGTGAGACATAAAACTTCATTACGGCGAGAATAATATAAAGTTTACGTGTTAAAAAGTACAATTAATAAATACTCTCACACCTCTACAGTATGATATATCAGTTTAAGTGTTATTTAATCACGTGAAAGATTAATAAAAAGGAGTGAAGTGAAAATAATAATTTGTGTACATTCTTTAGCCACACCAGCCCTGCTAAGAGATACGTGTTTCTGCAAATTACTACTGATACAGCCGAGGCATACATATATAATAATTATATAAACATAAAAAATACAAAGTTGATTTTTAAACGAAGGCCACTGGAAAGTGAACGTGGGGGCGAAGGCCACCGAAAAGTTAACGTGGGGCGAAGGCCACCGGAAACTTTGTATCGTACGTGGGGCGAACGCTCCAAGAAACATATCTCCCGCAATACGTGGTGGAACTACAATACACCTATTTCAATAGTTCAGTCTGAGCGTCCTGTTTTGCAGCGTCTGCAGCTTGCGGTGCGGGGTGCCTAAACCGACCTTTACCTTGACATGCGAACTGCATGATAGCCAGCTAGTTAATGGTTAACTAATTTTGCAAATTTAATTTTGATTATGATAATATATAATTTGTATGTACATAATGTATATGAACACAAAATAGGATTCTATAACTTAACTTATGGTTTAAGTATAAGACTATAAACTTTGATAAATGTAATGCTCTGTTAATCATTATTTTATGCTGTATATTTCGCGCACTCATCGACCGTTTGGTGTCAACTCGGAAATTTTTAGTTTGCCATAAATGCCCCTCATTGTTTTCCACTCAATTTAAGATCACACACTTTTATTATTTGCCTCGCTTACCTTTTACTGATAAATATGCTAGCCCTGCAGTAACTGAAAATACTGCAATTGACAGTTTGTATAACAAAGAGAATGTACACTCGGCTTTGGTTTTAGGACGCACATATACACTATATGATCAAAAGTATCCGGACATCCCACAAACATACGTTTTTCATCTTAGGTGCATTGTGCTGCCACCTACTGCCTGGACTCATTATCCGCGATCTCAGTAGTCATTAGACATCGTGAAACAGTAGAATGGGGAGCTCCGTGGAACGCACGAACTTCGAACCTGGTCAGGTGATTGGGTGTCACTTGTGTCAGAAGTCTGTACGCGAGATTTCCACACTCCTAAACATCCCTAGGTCCACTGTTTCTGATGTGATTGTGAAGTGGAAACGTGAAGGGACATGTACAGCACAAAAGCGTGCAGGCCGACGTCGTCTGTTGACTGACAGAGACCGCCGACAATTGAAGAGGGTCGTAAAGAGTAATAGGCAGACATCTATCCAGACCATCACATAGGAATTCCAAACTGCATCAGGATGCACTCCAAGTACTAGACAGTTAGCCGTGAGGTGAGAAACCTTGCATTCCATGGTCGAGTGGCTGCTCATAAGCCACACATCACGCAGGAAAATGCCAAACGACGCCTCGCTTCGTGTAAGGAGCGTCAACATTACACGATTGAACAGTGACAAAACGTGTGGATTGATGAATCATGGTACACAATGTGGCGATCCGATGGCAGGGTGTGGGTATGGCGAATGTCCGGTGAACATCATCTGCCAGCGTGTGTAGTGCTAAAAGTGAAATTCGGAGGTGGTGGTGTTATGGTGTGATCGTGTTTTTCCTGGAGGGGGCCTGCACCCCTTATTGTTTTGCGTGGCACGATCACAGCGCAGACCTATATTGATATTTTAAGCACCTTCTTGCTTCCCACTGTTGAGGAGCAATTCGGGGATGGCGATTGCATCTTTCAACACGATCGAGCACCTGTTCATACTGCACGGGCTGTGGCGGAGTGGTTACTATACACTAACATCCCTCTATTGGACTTCCCTGCACAGAGTCCTGACTTAAATCCTATAGAACACCTTTGGGATGTTTTGGAACGCCGACTTCGTGCCAGGCTTCACCGACGTACATCGATACCTCTCTTCAGTTACGCACTCCGTGAAGAATGGGCTGCCATTCCCCAATAAACCTTCCAACACCTGATTGAAAGTATACCTGCGAGAGCGAACGCTGTCATCAAGGCTAAGGGTGGGCCAACACCATATTGACTTCCAGCATTAGCGATGGAGGGCGCTACAAACTTGTATGTCATTTTCAGCCAGGTGTCCGGATACTTTTGATGACGTAGTGTAGAAAAGTACGGCGACGCGTGCTGTGAAAATAAAAGGGTGTGAACATACTCGTGATCTTCCAAACCCTTAATGCGCTGGTTCTTAGCTAGTAGAGCTGGTTTATCTTAACCAGGCATACATAGTAACACAATTTTTACCTCCGAAAGCCATGGTGACGTGTCTTACCACTCGTTTGTGTTTACAATAAAGAGCTCAAAGTTGCTTAGTGGCTGGAGGAAGATTCTACGCCTTCACATTTCTTCCACTCTCTTTCCCAGTCCTGGATTCCTTACCTACACAATAATAGGCGTGCACTTTTGGCGCATTGTATCATGATTATGTTATCCTCATGAAATTGTTGCAGATAGTACCGATATACGAAAAGTGATGGAAATTTGATCAGAGAGAATTAGTTTAAACGAGTACTAAGGAGACTCTTAGGAGCCTTGATGTCTTTTGGCTTTAATCCATTGTTTGTAATGCGATAAAATACCCATGAACAAGAATCCTTTTAATATTGTACTAAAAGGGGCATTTATGACATATTGTTTACATAGAGTTTGATTTTAGTGTTCATGCTTGAGTTTTTAAATGTGTGAACAACAAGTGAAAAATTTCTTGAATAAATCATTAATGTTACATCAGATCACGAATTTCAGTTAGCCGACTTATGCCCCAACCTGCACAGAATTTGTATATTCATGTTGACGGCCTCCGCCAGAGATGCAATTTTAGAGTTTTGTATCATTCACCACACGTGTAATCAAATGTATAGAAAAAGAAGTAGGAAAACAAATCTAGCTGGTTTAT
This sequence comes from Deroplatys truncata, assembly GCA_030765065.1. Taxonomy (NCBI): domain Eukaryota; kingdom Metazoa; phylum Arthropoda; class Insecta; order Mantodea; family Mantidae; genus Deroplatys; species Deroplatys truncata. Next base: position 218,179,947 of record CM060978.1, read on the forward strand.
ATATATAATAGAACATTTCTCATTTTACTTATAGATACCAGCAAACATCGCAGCTTCACTCACGTTATTCCCTTAACTCTGAAAATTCTTCCGTCGGTCCCTCCCTCTACACTCTATACCTGTCTCCATGCACAGTCTCTCCCTTCCGCGTCGTTCTACACCTCTCCCACCTTATTACTTTCTCTACTAGGTATAGTGAGCATTCCACTAAAAAATTCGATACCGAGATTTCACCGGAAATACATGTTTTGTGGCCTCCAGAATCCAAAAAAAGGTATTTTTGGAAACATGTCCGTGTGTGTGTCTGTGTGTCTGTCTGTGAACAGCATAACTCAGAAACGAACAGACGGATAGACATCAAACTTGGTATTTCGGTTCAGTATCTTCCAGAGTTGTGACACGAATGTTATCAAGATTACCCTTTACATGGAACATTTTTCGGAAATTTTAATTTTCCCAAAAATGGCTCTAACGATTTTGATCAAAATGTCATATATATTTAATATACTTTTATGACAAATAAAATGTATAGCTCGAATTTTCTGGGAATGTCTCCAAAAGTATTCTTCATTGTGAACGACTTTTGCATAACTGGTAAGCCATAAGAGATAGTCAAAATTTTACTACACAAAAAATGTAGATTGCGTTAAAATACACAATTTATGTCATATACATTGCTTTTGTTGAGTGAACCATTTTCGAGATATTGCTTGTTATTCCTTAAATTTTCCAACACATACTTTTTCTCAAATGGGAATTCGTTATTCATTTTTTTTGTCCTGGTAATGCAAAGAGAATGGAATACTCCACATAGCAACCAGCTCTTAAAATATTTGACTATCGCTTAAAGCCTACCAATTCCCCTTGCATCTACAAGAACATTAACAATAAGATTAACATCGCGATATCTTGATTAACATGAAGCATACGGAGAATAAGCGTTTGTAAAAATAGTTTGTACAAGAGTAGAGAAAGTCATGTGAGTGTAACAGATCAGATTTTTTTTCTCTAACTTGCCACCTCTGATTCTTTCTCTCTGTCTCCCTCGATATACAATGTGAGTATCATATGATGTTCGAAAACTAGTATAGAACAGCTTTTTCCGGCTTAAATACACATTTATAAAACTAAAAGGTTTAATATTGCACAAATTCGTACTTGTTCCTTATGCTCGTTATACGATCCGAATTACTTCTTTGTTTTTCGCAGCAACAAGTTTATGCACACAAATGGAAAGGCTAAACCAGTACACAAACTATATGTGCCTAAATTAACGTCTGCTAAAATGGCCTATAGCTTGTTACATAATGGAAATTTTATTTATTTAAATTCCAAGAGAGAATTTAATCAAACCCCATAAGATACGTGTGCTATACAGCAGGCACGTAAAATAAACTCTGAGGCAGCACACTGCCATGGGTTTGCTGTTGGATAGAGTGGTAGGATGTCCAAGAAACATGACTTAAATATGATCTTACGTGCTTAAATATCCATTATATCGAAATTGTGTAAATCACAAAAGTTGACGAAAAATAATGTTTGTACATTTCTGTTAGCAAAATAATTCATATAGCTTAACAAAATATATTTTGACTTCGCGCTGCATCAAAACACTTTGGGAGCAGTAACTAGGATGTCGCGTTTGGGGGAACTATAGCGTATTCTGTATACCAAGCTTCAGTAATCTTTGCATGAAAAAGTAAGAATTGCAAACATACAGACTGTTAATAATGTAATTTTTGGCTTCAAGGTGGCTCATTATACGTATACCTTTACATAAATTGTTATCTAAAATCGAAAATTAACAGGCGGATGTTGGTTACAGTTTTTTACTTTCTTTACTACGTATAGTAAGTAGGGGAAGTATTGTATTCCACCCAAAAATTCGATAACGATATTTCACCGGAAATACATGTTTTGAGGCCTCCTGAATCCCAAAAAAAGTATTTTTGGAAACATGTCCGTGTATGTGTCTGTCTGTGTGTCTGTGAACAGCATAACTCAGAAACGAACAGTCGGATAAACACCAAACTTGGTATTTAGGTTCAGTATCTTCCAGAGATGCGACACGAAGGTTTTAAAGAAAACCCCCTCACACAGATTACCTTTACATGGAGAATTTTTCGAAAATTTTGATTTTCTCAAAAATGGGCTCTAACGATTTTGATTAAAATATCACATGTTTAAGATATTTTAGCGACAAATAAAATGTATATCTCGAATTTTCTGGGAATGTCTCCAAAAGTATTTTTCATTGTGACGACTTTTGCATAACTGGTAAACCATAAGAGATAGACAAAGTTTTACTACACAAAAAATGTAGATCGCGTTAAAATACACAATTTATGTCATACATATTTTTTTTGTTGAGTGAACCATTTTCAGATATTGCTTGTTATTCCCTTAAATTTTTCAATACTTATTTTCTCAAATGGGAATTCGTTATTCATTTTTTTGTCTTTGATGTGCAAAGAGTATTAATCTGTGGCAAAGGGAAGGTCTGCACCTAGCAACCAACTATTAAGAGATATGTATGTGCTTAAAGGCTGCTGTAATTCTATATTGCCCTTGTAAATATATATTCCCCTTACATCTACAAGAAACTTAGCAATAAGATAGAGTCTGCAAATGTTTATTTCGATTAACATGAAGTAGATGGAGAATAAGCGTTTGTAAAAATAGTTTGTACAAGAGTAGAGAAAGTCATGTGAGTGTAACACATCAGATTTTTTATATTAAAAGCCAAAAGGGATTTAAAGGTGATTATTATTATTGTAGCTTTATAGTTGAATTTTTCCATTTCAAGCTGCCAAGCTATTCGCAAATACAAGTTTTTTATACGGATTTTTTGGTCTCTTTTGTAATAAAACCATCATTATATGCTTCAAGAAAGGAAAACAAAAAAGCTATACCAGTTTCCTACGTCATTCAACCCCACTCTGTAATTACGAAGCAAACTAGGAAATCACAACACAAAATGTAAACATTCGCTTCAGACTAATCTCTTCACTGAAATGCTTGTTTGCTGGAACTAAACATCTGACAGTAGCGTTGAGAGAGTGAATAACGCAACATGGAGCTCGTGAATGACCCGAGGAGCCAGATGCTAGGGTTCAATCAGCGGTAATCACACTCGACAAGCAAATAAAACTTTCATTAATAGTGATCTACGCCTGACAAGCGAAGTGCAATTAAAAAGCCTGAAACGAATAGAAAATGTGTAGGCATTCCAATTTTGCGGCTCTAAGTAACTTATGTAGAATAATGACCTCAAAGGCTGTATACCCAGTTGTCCCCTCAATCTACATACATAAAATGAATACTGTTCACCGTTCCAAACGCACTAGACCCTGCTGGCATCACTTACCGTCATTTAATGTTGATCGGACTTTCCTTTGATCTATTTTTAAGTAACGTTGTCTACAAGTGTATAAAGCGTTAACAATATTGCTAATAAAATCCTATTGTAACCCCATTTATTTTAACACTTTTCAGTATTCGAAACAAAACTTTAGTTAGGTTTTTTATTTTTTTTTCCGTGATGGGGATGCATTACTGCATTCGACCCCCAGCCGATGTGCAATGGCTAGGGGCATATGTGGTGTCCGCCGCTCTAACGCGGAATACCCACTAAAAAACCCTTCCACGTGTTAGTTGTGTATTGTTGTGTAAGTGCGTGAATTTTTACATTTTCTGGGTCCCGCATAGCAACGCGGTTAGTATGTGTATAGTTAATTTGCTGGCGTGCATTGCAGGTGAGCGGGATGTTAGGCTATTTAACGGACTTATGTACTTGAAACTGCATAAAAGTTTTTGGAATCTTATATTATTCACCTGAACGAGAGGTGTAGACAGAGAGCAATGGTAGTTCTCAGGGGCACTAATATTAATGTATTGCCATGATGGTTTTTTGTTTAAAAAAATCAATGAATAATTAAATCAATGCAAAATTAATATAATTTTTATATGCAGCATACAAAACGCTTCTATTGTGTTCATAAGGACTTTTTTTGTTATAACCTTGTTTATAACAATATCATAATAAAACCCAGGTGAGATTATGCTACAACCATCTTGACCAAAGCACCAAGGAGAGCGGTGTATTTTAGTCTGGGAATAGCCTAACTTAGTTGCACTACATTCTACTTTCTCTGCCACGAACCTTGTAGGTAAACGAGGTATTGTCTTCTATCCAAAAATTTGATGCCGAGATTTCAACGGTAATGCATTTTTTGAGAACCCCTGATATCAACCCAAAAACATTTTTAGAAAAAATACCTTCTTTTGTGTGTGCGTGTATGTGTGTGTGTGTGTGTGTCTATGGACAACATAACTCAAAACGAAATGTCGGAAAAACACCAAACGTGGTATTTAACATCAGTACCCTCCAAAGATGCCACACGAGATTTTCAAGAAAACAACGGCATACCAAACTACCCTTTACATGTAAAAGTTTTCGTTATTTTTTAATTTCTCAAAAACAACGCAAACAATTTTGTTTAAGATACTTACGTAACAAATAAAATGTATATCTTGAAACCTTTGGGAATAGCCTGTGAAGTCTTCTTCATTAGGATGGAATTTTATATGATGTTGTTTAATTGGTAAGCCTTCAGAGATAGACAAAATCTTACTACACCAAAATGAAAATCTCTTTAAAACACACATCTTATTTCCTGTAACTTTTGTTGTGGCATCAACTATGTGTGAGATATCCTTTGTATTGGTTTAATTTTTACTTTCTCTACTACGTATCGTAGGTAAGTAGGGGAAGTATTGCATTCCACCAAAAAATTTGATACCGAGATTTCACTGGAAATACATGTTTTGAGGCCTCCTGAATCTAAAAAAGTGTTTTTGGAAACATGTCCGTGTGGATGTGTGTGTGTCTGTCTGTGTGTTTCTGTGAACAGCATAACTCAGAAACGAACAGTCGGATAAACACCAAACTTGGTATTTAGGTTCAGTATCTTCCAGAGATGAAACACAAAGGTTTTCAAGAAAATCCCCCACCCAAGATTACCCTTTACATGGAACATTTTTCGAAAATTTTAATTTTCTCAAAAATGGCTCTGAAAATTTTGATTAAAATATCATATATTTAAGATACTTTCATGACTAATAAAATGTATATCTTGAATTTTCTGGAAATGTCCCTAAAAGTATTCTTCATTGTGAACGACTTTTGCATAACTGGTAAACCATAAGAGATAGACAAAAGTTTACTACACAAAAAATGTAGATCGCGTTAAAATACACAATTTATATCCTATACTATAAGCATTTTCGGGATATTGCTTGTTATTTCCTTAAATTTTCCAATACTTATACTTTTTCTCAAATGGGAATTCGTTATTCATTTTTTTTGTCCTGGTAATGCAAAGAGAATGGAATACTTCACATAGCAACCAGCTCTTAAAATATTTGACTATCGCTTAAAGCCTACCAATTCCCCTTGTATCTACAAGAAAATTAGCAATAAGATTAACATCTCGATATCTCGATTAACATGAAGCATATGGAGAATAAGCGTTTGTAGAAATAGTAGAGAAAGTCATCAGATTTTTTTCAGTACTTCATTCTTTTTTTCAATAGTTGCATACTCGCGATGTTATGGATAGAGTATGGAATTATAAGATCAGTTTATAGCGAACCGCTTTTAAAAATAACTTTGAATATCGCTATCCCCTTTGTACCTATAGCGAAACGTATAATGAAGGTATTTATGCCAAAATGTATCTCAATTAACTTGAAGTACATAGAAGCATACGCGTTTGTAACACTGGTTTGTAGAAGCTAGATAACACTAAACGATAGTGAGTAGAGAAAGTCATGTGAATGCATGCTTTAAGCTTTTTCGTTGTTATTTACCATATTAACAGATTGGTGTATTGTCATTTACAGGGAGGGCGCTAACTTCATTGATACATAATTAACCTTATTACCCTCCCTTCGTCGCTCTTGTTCACTTTCTGTCCCCCCCTCTCTCTCTCTCTCTCTCTCTCTCTCTCTCTCTCTCTCTCTATTTTCAGTTAACCAATCAATGGCTGATACAAATGACGGCGCCATTGAAGAAAGTTTGTTATTGTGTTCTTGACAGTCGACGTACAACAAAAGTCTTTGAATGGTATTACAGACTACCAATAGCTGCTTCTCTAAAGAGCGTTGAATTCTACTTTTAGCGGCGTAAAGGATAAATCAATTTATGGGGATAACAGGACTTTGCGCCAGCCGGCTGCAGCCCAGTAGTTCCCTGATGTATTTTCTAGTCACCAGGAGAAGAAGTATAAAGTTTTCAATGCAAAACACGAGTAAGTCGTTTTTCGTAGTTTTCACTTCATTTGAACAGAACATACGCATAATATATAAGTAAATTATAATTTATTTACTACAAGTAATGTATAAGAGTTGATATAAAAATGATGATCGGCACTTTTTAAGCCGTATGCTTTACCTACTTCTTGTTGATTCTGCTGCCGTGATTTCGTAGCTCGTTCTATTGTCTCGTGCGCCAGCTACTTCAGTGGTAAGCTATGAGACCAGTCTCTCAGGGCACGCGTGGGCATATTGTTAAATGATAACACCAGTTTAAATTGTCACTAGGAGCTTATATCACACGAGCAGTACGTACCAGTGACGGTACCAGAGTAAAGTCGTAACAAAGTAAGTTTACTGGAAAGTATACCTAGAATGAATAATAGCAGGTTAATCTTCCAATGTATGCACAATTGTGTGCACGAAGGTGTGCACGAACGAATGTAAGCACCAGTGCCGGTACCAGAGAAAGTAACTCTGATTTAAAATTACACCCCTTTATTACTGTACGCTTTGCCTACATATCATACTCCCATCAAATCATTCTTCACGTGCAACCAATACTTAAAACTTACGTGTGCCTCTTAATTTTGTTACCTCCCCTGGGTGGCTAATATCTCAGAATCTAAGTGCTTTTCTCTTTTCCAGAATTCTGTCTACGTGACCCTGCAAACGTACTGAACTAAACCTAACGGAACTCCCAGAATCTTTAAGCTAATGTGTTCGCTACTTCGGCTGATACTAATGAATTTCGCTAACCTGACTTCACTACTTTTATCTTTGCGAACAAACATTTCAACTCAAACTTGTTAACATTATACACTGATTTAATATACGGGAATTATTTATTGGTTTTATTTCTTTATCTTACCATAATTTCTTTATTTAATAATTTATATCTCTCGTCAATAATTACGGTATCACTGTACATTCCAGTAATATGGAGGATTATAGTTCTTCGAAATAACATCTTACGTATTGAAAGAAACTGTATCTGTTACTTTAATAAATATTTTATAATATATTTGATAGACAAGCGTTTAATATTCTTTTTAATATAGTCAACTGAAAAATTCAACGCCAGAGCTGGGATTTGAACACTAGGCTAAGGTCTATTAAAAGTATAATTAATTTATATAATAATAATAAGAAAGTAAAACCTTAAAAAACCCAATTATCCAGCACTGAAGTACTTGCGATAGCAGGTCGCCGCTAAGATTGTCATCTCGAGTGAGATGCCTTAGTGGTCTGTCTGTGAAACAACTTGAGTCAATTGGGGAATTCAATATCTCCCCGGCAGGTTGTCACACTAGCTCAATGGTTAGAGCAACGGGCGGGAGAACCGTGTTCAAATCCCGGCTGTGGCTTTTAATTTTTCTGTTGACTCTATATTAAAAACTTGGCAAGACCAGGCTAAGGTCTATTAAAGGTATAATTAATTTATATAATAAAAAAGAAAAAATTTAATATTCTCTATTTTCAAATTGTCTCTTTTGTACCGCACCTTCTTTGTGGCTTTCAGAAATATTAAGTCTCCAGTTAAATCAGTTACTTATACTTTAGTTTTTACCTTAGAAAAATAGGTACTTTTATTGATATGAAAACACCATAGGAGAAGTATGTTTACAATTAGAAAACTTAGAGGGAGAGGCGAGGTAGCGAGACAAAGAGATATGCGTATTGTGATTAACGAGATATACCAGCCTAGCTGCGTGTTGTGTTTGTGAAAATATTTGAGAATGTTATCAGTGCTATTTGCACTACAGCGGTTTTTTCACACTTAATGCAGATACTGTGCTTGCCATATAGTGCATAAATTATCTATGTATGTGTGCTATACTTACCAATTACAACTAACAATAACAGAGAATTATGCGGTTGGAAAACAAATTTTCCAGATCGAGGAAAAGTTTAGAAAAAGAGAAATAGCGAAAGAAATTTGTTTCTGAGAATCTGTAAAACAATTCACAAGCATGTATTGCATTATATTCTTTTTTCACTGTTACATATATAACATATTTGGAAACTAAAACTAACGTGGCTTAAATCAAACAACTGACGAAAACCTTTAGCTACTACATAAACTGATATCATAATGGATTCACACTTAATTATATAAGTGTCATAATGTTATTTACAACTCGTAACAAAAAAAATGAAATTTTACAGCATGGTTACGTAGTCTGATAGCTATGGATTGAACTGCAAAATCCACTTCCCGTGATTACGTCCTTACTCTGCAATAGCAAGAAAACAGTCTTACAAAAAGCAACTGCGAAGCATTCAGGCAAGAAGAACTGTGATAAAAACGTGAAAAACAAAAAGAAAACAAAAGACTGTCTCTGCGGTCGAGTAGTCAGCGTTATTGCTTCTTAACCCAGAGCTCCCGGGTTCAATTTCCGACTACGGTTAGAACCGTTCCCTACCAGAGTTTGGAAGTAAGTACGTTGGAGGGAATGTGTGTTTCGCTGAAAAAAGGTAAAACTCAACGATAACCCAAACTTCAACGAGTTTCAAACAGCATCAGTCGGTTCTCAAGCCAAAGCCTCCGATGTCTCCAGCGAAAGGACTTTTTCAATACAAAAACAAGAGATGTTAGGAACACGACTTGATTGGTTCTTAAATTGCATGGCATCCAATTCAATCAGGGTACTGAGTTTAAAGACATTATACTTTAAAGTTAATATTGCAACATACGTAATAACAAATCAACAAAATTAGGCCTCATTCATATGAAGAATTATGTGAACTCTAAAAGTCACGATGAGAAGTTGGGAAGAATACCAGAGAATATTTTTGATGTCGACAGTAACATTTCCATCTGATTTTATGCAACACTGTTTTCAGGTAAATTAATGACGTGGGAAGGTTTGCTTGTGATATTTCTTGGATGTAAATTTTATCACTGAAACGCCTTCACTTAAATAACAGTCGTTAAATATTTATGTGGAGTATCACTTTCCTGCAGGATTTAATGTATATTGAACTGGAATGTTTGGACCTCACAAAGAAGAGCTGAAATTTCATGTATCAAATGACAACAGCAATGACAACAGATATGGGCCACTTAAAGAACAACTGAAATGTGTTGAAAAGTCAAACCAGAAAAAGTTAGCTTCCTCTAGGAGATGAGAGAATGAAGAAGTATTTTTAGTTTTGATGGAAGAAATAGAGTTAGTACTAAGGAAAATGAAAAATGGGTAGGCAACAGGAGGCGATCGAGCTAGTTTAATCTATGGGCGAAGGGAAGAAGAGAATTGTTTCCTTCACTGATATGATCAAAGAAGTTAAAGGGGACAAATTGTAGACAAATGAAGCTATAAAACGAATTGTTTCTTTATACATATGCAGTATAAAAATCGTGAATGCTCTGAGTGATTTTCAGCTCGAGACAGCTCGAAGGAAATCAAGGATAAGAAATGCAGTGATTTAAATAATATTGGCAAGCATCTCATTTAGGAAAGTCCCACCGAGAACACTGAATCAATGCCTGCGTTCTAAGATTATGGGAATTAGAAGATGAATAGTTGAGCTTCAGGAAGGGAAAAGACATTAGAGATCCTATTTGACTGTTACGGACAATCGGCGAACATTATTTAAGGACAAGGAAGTGTAAGTGGCAATTATGGAGGGAGAGTATGCAGTAAAGTGGTATGAAATAGAAAGTAACAAGGCTTCTGCATCATTTATGTGTGAAGCAGCTAAGTAGATAAGGGTAGGGGAGGATGATTGAAAAGGAAATATAATATATAGGTAGAGAGGTATGATAGGAATACCGCCCATTACACACCTTGTTCAAAATCTGGGTGAAGGATTTGCGAAAAACGTGTTCCCAGAAACAGAGAGGATTGCTGGTAGGAGATAGAACAGTAGATGTTGTATACAGTAGACTGTAACTGCTAGTAGAAGAAACAACGAATGTAAGAAAGATGCTAATGTGGACCTGTAAAGTCTATGGGAATGAAGATCAAAACAGAAAAAACAAAGACCATGGTTTTGGAAATAAAACAAAAACAATATATAATTATAGAGGAGCAATTTGAAAATAGATACTTAGCATGTACCACAAGTACCTAGTAATATGAGCTGTTGTAAATAGGAAAATCAGTAAGTTAGCGGAGATATCCTTTCTGGACCCTTGAGGGAGACATTAGTGCAGCAATCTATGTGGAATGAGCCATTGTGTAGGTGTTGCGATGAACTGAGCAAAACCGATTGGAGGTATTTAAAATACGTATATGAGGAATAATACAGCATTTGAAAGGAATAGACAAAGTAAGAAATGAGACTGCTTTAGAAAGAGTGCTCAAAAGAAGAACAATATTGAAAGGGAAGAGGAACAGAAACTGCCTGAGACACTCGTTAGAAGAAACTTCTTCCTAAAAATGTATTAGAAGGAATGTCATATAGTTTCCATCAAAGCAAAAATATTAGATGATACACTCAGTTAGTATTAACAGTTCTTGTGCTGAGAAGAGAGTGACATTGCAGGAGGGAATAATGGAGGAAGCTGGATTGGCAACAAAGGACCTTTTCTTGGGAAGAAAGTTATAATTGGACGAAATATCTCAACGTCAAAGACAAAGAGTGTAAACATTTAATTTGCAAACTCCTCTTCATAAAACCAAGCATTTCAAATTTAGAAAGGAAAAGTTGTGCATGAGCTTTGAAAAAGGGATTTGCTTCCTTATACGGAATTGTCAGGATTTTAGGAACTGGGCTTTATGGTCCATAATCATTATTTGGCTCTTCGGACTCTCATCATATAATTGGCTGGAAACTCCCCATTTACACCAAGCTTGAGATTTGTTAACAATTTGGGTAAAAGCAAGAAAGTAGTCCCGGGTCTTGAAAATTGCAGCTGGGAGGGGAAAGGTTGTGCTGACCACATGCCATCGACATTATTGAACTCTGCTTATGGTTTCCCATGCATATTGGGGCAGAGAAGACATCGATTACGGAGTAGTCCTAGGCCAATCGGGCTTTTGCACCCCGGAATAATTAGCCACTGGTCAGTCAGTCAGTAAGTTGGAAATCTACTTGCAATGAATTATTATTGGGTTGATGACTGTAATTTGATTATGTTTACTTACTTTTTACTTTCTCTACTACGTATAGTAAGTAGGGGAAGTATTGTATTCCACCCAAAAATTCGATACCGAGATTTCACCGGAAATATATGTTTTGAGACCCCCTGAATCCAAAAAAAGCATTTTTGGAAACATGTCCGTGTGTGTGTCTGTGTGTCTGTGTGTGTGTCTGTGTGTCTGTGAACAGCATAACTCAGAAACGAACAGTCGGATAAACACCAAACTTGGTATTTAGGTTCAGTATCTTCCAGAGATGTGACACGAAGGTTTTAAAGAAAATCCCCCCACCACAGATTACCCTTTACATGGAACATTTTTCGAAAATTTTAAGTTTCTCAAAAATGGCTTTAACGATTTTGATTAAAATATCATATGTTTAAGATATTTTCAAGACAAATAAAATGTATATCTAGAATTTTCTGGGAATGTCTCCAAAAGTGTTCTTCATTGTGAACGACTTTTGCATAACTGGTAAACCATAAGAGATAGACAAAATTGTACTACACAAAAATGTAGATCGCGTTAAAATACACAATTTATGTCATATACATTTGTTTTGTTGAGTGAACCATTTTCGAGATATTGCTTGTTATTCCCTTAAATGTTTCAATACTTATTTTCCCAAATGGGAATTCGTTATTCATTTTTTTATCTTGTATATGAAAAGAGTATTACTCTGTGGCAAAGGGAATGGTGCTGTACCTAGCAACCAGCTATTAAGAGATATGTATGTGCTTAAAGGCTACTATATTTCAATATTGCCCTTATAAATATATATTCCCCTTACATCTACAACAAAATTAGCAATAAGATAGAGTCTGCAAATGTTTATCTCGAGTAACATGAAGTAGATGGAGAATAAGCGTTCGTAAAAATAGTTTGTACAAGAGTAGAGAAAGTCATGTGAGTGTAACACATCAGATTTTTTTACATAATGTTAATACAATCTTCCAGTGTAACCAAATCCGTGACTAATTTCATTAACATTTTAAGGCCAATATAAGTATGTATGAAGAAGTTGATACATTAAAGTACTTTTTCTGGAATCGAGTGACACATTGTTTTAATGGTTGTATTTGCTGACTTGCTTATGTTAAACAGGACTGGATGGCTATCCATTGACAAAGTGTATCGTAGGAATGGTAAGTTATGTGTTTGAATCTGCAGCAAAACATGTTTCCATAAACTTTTTAGATCTTGTACATTTGTGTTGGTTAATTGCGTTGCAAAGATTCTTATGTTTGGTGCGTCAGCAGGTTAATTTCCAGGAAATCAACCTGCCTCAGAGATAAACACATGCAAGTATTTTTAAAGGGTTCTGTTCCTTGAAATAAACACGCAAGAGTAAGTAATTGCAGAAAAATGACCAAAAGCAGCGTTCATTTCCCCCTGTAGTGTTCAATATCTATGCTGCTAAACGTTTCTTCTTCCTCTTGTTCCAGGAGTTGAGTTTTAATACTAACGGAAAGTTTATTTCGGCTTTACTTAGTTGAGAAGGAACACTATTTGGCTCCTCGAATTGTCCTTCAAAGAGAAAGAATTTGAAGTAGTTTGTAATGAATTTCATCTTTGTTGGACACTAGTGCAAGTGAATATGTTATGTTTATTTAGGTAATTCACAAGCGCCACCGGTATCAACGTTTTCGCATGTTGTTCTCTCCAAATTAGTTTTGACGTGCAGATAAGTCGACTATATTCTGAATTAACAGGCTGTATCGTTGCAAATGATTTGTTTTCTATTGGATTATAAACGATTAGACCAAAACGGTGCAGAATTAGATGGTCAATTGTTTCCATAGTTGATAAATGTGGAGTATATCGAAAAGAGCACATACCAACTATGCTGTATACAAGAATAACAGAAATTGCTGTGAACATTCCAGTGAGCCGATCTCTGAAAATGGACGCCAATAGTTTTAAGTTAGTGTAGAGAAGATGGGAGTTGGTGATGATTATTACGGTTGGTTTCTGTCCTGCAGGACGGATTAACGAGAATCTCAACCCAAGAAGTGATATTGCAAAAGAAATATATGTACTGAGATCAAGGCCAAGACAAAGGTAGTGTTGTAGGAATGAACTCCCACACCTTTCAGTAGCGAGCAGGATGGATGAATAGGCAAAGGCATATGGATGATGAGAGCAGTGCTCAAAATGGTGCCACGACCAGTACCACTTAAAAAATCCGATGTGTTACACTCACATGACTTTCTCTACTCTTGTGCAAACTATTCTTACAAACGCTTATTCTCCATATGCTTCTTGTTAATCGAGATATCGAGATGTTAATCGTATTGCTAATTTTCTTGTAGATGCAAGGGGAATATGGTAGGTTTTAAGCGATAGTCAAATATTTTAACGCTGGTTGCTATGTGGAGTATTCCATTCTCTTTGCATATCCAGGACCAAAAAAAAATGAATAACGAATTTGAGAAAAAGTATAAGTATTGGAAAATTTAATGGAATAACAAGCAATATCTCGAAAATGGTTCACTCAACAAAAAAAATGTATATGACATGAATTGTGTATTTTAACCCGATCTACATTTTTTTTGTGTAGTAAAATGTTGTCTATCTCTTATGGCTTACCAGTTATGCAAACGTCGTTCACAATGAAGAATACTTTTGGAGACATTTCCAGAAAATTCAAGATACACATTTTATTTGTCATGAAAATATCGTAAACATATGATATTTTAATCAAAATCGTTAGAGCCAGTTTTGAGAAAATTAAAATTTTCGAAAAATGTTCCATGTAAAGGGTAATTTGGGGTGGGGGATTTACTTGAAAACCTTTGTGTCACATCTCTGGAAGATACTGAACCTGAATACCAAGTTTGGTGTTTATCCGACTGTTCGTTTCTGAGTTATGCTGTTCACAGACACACAGGCACACACACGGACATGTTTCCAAAAATGCCATTTTTGGATTCAGGGGGTCTGAAAACACGTATTTCCGGTGAAATATCGGTATCGAATTTTTGGGTGGAATACAATACTTCCCCTACTTACTATACGTAGTAGAGAAAGTAAAAAATTCTCTCACTATAAGCGAAATTTAGCACCAATCCTAATTCAAGGTTATCATCCCTGCTTAATTCATAGAACTTCTGAATGCCGTGTCTGAGATCACTCCATCAGACTACACCTTTCCGTTTCTTCTATTTTTCTAGAATGAACCTGCATTTAGAACAAACAGAGACAAATAAACATACGTAACATACATAGTAAACACGAGAAAAAGAAACGAATACCGACTTAGCAGTTGAAAAAAGCTTAAATACTTTTGACGATTTCCACCAATAATAAATAATATTTTGGGGCACACAAATTGCATGTTTGGAGATAACTGCATTTTCGGTGTAGTAAACCCCTTAAGGTTTACAAGTTACACAAAAACCATTTAGAATGAACAGGACTTGACAGGCTATTCGCAGACAATTTAAGCTATACATTTTATTTCTGATGCAAATATCTTAAATATGTGCTATTTTAATCAAAATTGTTAGAGACGTTTTCAGAAAATCAAAAATAAGTTTTTTCCGTGTAAAGGGTGGTGGGGTGGTGTCGCATCGCTGGAAGATACTGAGCTTAAAAATGAAGTTTCGTATTCAGCTGAGATTACGTTTTTGAGTTATGCTCTCCAAGAGAGACAGACAGGCGCACAGACACACAAACATGCACACGTACACATACACACAGACACTCAGATATACATACATACATACATACATGCACATGGATCTCGTTTTAAAACTCCTTTTTTGGATTCAGGGGGCCTCAAAACATGTATTTCTGGTGAAATCGCAGTATCGAATTGTTGGATGGAATACAATATTTCCTTACTTAGTAGAGAAATTAAAAATAGGCTGTTGTGAAATATGCTGAATCTTAATGAAGTTATCACCAACATATAAAGCAGTTTTACTTTTAACGGGCCGCAGATTCCGCTCTATCCAACTGAACTGCCAGAACACGTTATTTATCGAATGCTTAAGAAAGAATCTAGCGGTAGATGCGGTAACTATTACACAGTCCAAGGCGCTACACAGCCGGTCTAGTGTAACTTTCACATTCACTTAATATGCAACAGGGCAACAGAATTGAGGAGGAAAAATTCCGGAATCGATAAATGGAGTTACTTGGGCAGTGGAGAATTGAGAAATAGTTTTGCACAGTTAACAAAGATGTTAAGGGTGATGTTACCTTTGGAAAATCATTATCCATCTTGGTTGAAAAGGCAAGGAGATGTAGAAATTTAAAATTATAGAGCATTTAGTATTGCAAGTAGGTGCTACAAAAGTTAAAGCATTGAGAAATAAACGAATGTCCCATTGTTTTGTTTGTAAATAAGCTTGAGAAAGTCTACACGTCGGTTTTGATTTACCCCTATAGGTCTTTCACTTTTGTTTATCGTTGATTTACTTTTATTATTTTTTCCGCACTAAGAGGGAGACATCACCACACAAAAAACACACTCGTAGAAAGTGTAAGACTCCCGAGTCTCCAGTGATAGCAACTGTTTGCTACCGAAAATATAAAATGTACATAAAACAGGTTACGTGCACGTGGTAGTAGCTCTGTCACACACAGCCAAGGAGATTGATGGATAACGCGCATGAAATGTCAAGGTTGAGGTTAGGTTGTGTTTCCGACTCGCAGTGAGCTAGCAATTCTTGTAAACATTAATGCTTCCTCACAATAACGTCATACTCCATTAGAATGAATGATTTATGCGAGTTTTCGGTCTTTCAGCATACTCACAGCAGTTTTAGTTTCCTGAAAATGATTGGATAGACGCGTAAACTGCGTAAACTAAACAAAACGAATAGCATTCAGCCACGTGAGGTGTTTGTTTACGACATTTACCCTTCAGTTTAAACTTTCATCTACGGTACATATTTACTTAGGCATCGGTATCTTTTAGGCAGTGCCCTTGATAACACAAAAATCTTAAAAGCCTATAATAAACAGCGTTACTGCACCGTTTTGAACAGAACATTTAAAGTGTAATATTAACATAATTTTCTTATTCATTAACAGTTTAAGAGATTTAATGGATTATTCATAGATATATTCATTTTTCTATGCACATAGGTTAAACTACTAAAAATGCTGTAGAGTACCACTTTCAAATAATTTAGAAATTCACAAGAGCGAAGTATTGGCCAAAATAAATCGGTGAACAATTAACAATTATTAATAGAAAATTTATATAAAATTTCCAATTATTTAACGTTACTAAGATTTGAGATTTGGAATAGTCAAATAATTAATGAATACATTAGAAAATCCATCAGAAAATATAATTTTAAGAGTTTGTTCATTTTTGAGTTTATTACAAGTTTATTGCTTTTTGCTTACTATACTCAGAGGGAAAGTTACCGTGAAAATGGACTATTGGTTAGGAGGTAGAAAATAGGAAATATTCACCAACATATAGATTAACAATTTCTTTTAAAGTGATATACCCATTCACAAGTATTAGATCAGCTTGCTTAACATTCGTTTAAGGGACACCGGGACTGAAAAACAGGCCGAAAATCATAAAAATTGCGATTTTTAGATTTATGCATATAAATGTTCCCCAAACCTTAACTCATTAAATTGTGGTAAGATTTTTTTACTTTCAGCCATTTTTAAAGGCCTAGCGCAGGGTTTAAATGTCCGGTGCGTTGCCATTTAAACGCCCCCTTTTTCCTTAGCCCAGATGATAACCTCTTTTTGGCTATTTTGAATGTTTAGGACATCTTTTTTCACCACATTATGTTCAAATCTCAACAGAATTGTTTTGTGCTGCTAACTAGTGATAAATGAGAGAACTATTACTACGTATTCAGTAAAAATCCTGTAATAAGAAAATTTTCAACTATAAATGCTTGCAAAAATGCTTCAGTACACTCTTCTGATTCTCTAATGTAACAATACAATAAGGTTCACAATTTCGATGATTATTGTGCTTTCTTGTTAATATACTTAAAATATACTTGAGGGTTTATTCTTGTTTTGACTGCATATGTATGGCTAGCGTGCAATGCAAACTTGGTAACATCCTTGGAGAACATGTGCTGTGTTTACAGTGTTATTTGAGGTTTGGAATTCCAGTTTTGTGCAAGTTACTGTTATACATATTGTGTAATCTATTTTATATATCATAAGCAGTAATATGCATACGGTTTCATCTCGGTGGCGAAAGCCAGTAAGCAGAAATAATAAAAATAAGGGAGCAGCAAGGTAACGTGGTGTTGCTAGGTGGAAAAATAAAAATGAGCAACAAACGTCAGATGTTCCTATGTAATCAGGTGAACATGCTGGTGTTGAGAGACTCAAGATTTGAAGAACTCAGAGAAAGTGGTGTAAATAGTAATGTACATACCAGTAAAGATAGTGTACAAAGTATAAGTATTAGTATAGGTAACTCTGTACATGACAGTGTAAATAGTGTACAGGACAGTGAAAATAGTGTATACTTCAGTGCAAATAATGTGCAGGATAGTGTAAATAATGTGCAGGGCAGTGTAAATAGTGCAAATTTTTGGCCTAGTGTAGATGTAAACAATGAATATATTTTGGTACACAGTGCTTCTCTAAATCAACTACTGAGTAATGTGCAGTGTGGAGAGTGTGGAAATTTCTCACTAAGAGTGCAATGGAGGGAGAAACATGGCTTTGCAATTAAACTAGTTCTATAATGCAATGAATGTGGATTCAGTCCAGGACAAACATATTCCAGTCCAAGGGTAGATGAAAAAACATCTATGAGACCTCCATTTGAAGTAAACAGAAAAGCTGTAGATGCTTTTTTGAGTTTGGGTGTGGGTCACAGTGGCTTGCAAAAATTTTGCTGTGCATTAGGCATGTCTGGAATGGATTCCAAAACATTTACCAGACACATGAAAGAGGTAGCTGCTTACTGTGACAAACTAAAACAAAATGCCTTATTACAGTCCAGGGAGGTTGTAAGAAGGGCTTATAAATCAATAAGTGGTTGTCCAGATAATTATAGCAATTCTGTTATTGATGTAGCAGTAAGCTATGATGGCTCATGACAAAAAAAGGGGTTTACATCCAATTATAATATTGAAATTGTAATGGATTTACTTACTGGGTTGGTGTTAGATTACACAATTATTTCCAAATATTGTGCAATGTGTGTCATCGCAGCCACTGAATTGGAAAATAATTCACCTGAGTTTCACAACTGTGCTGTCAGATGGTGATTCAGAAACATTTAATCACTTAGTGAATGAAAATATATATGGCAGCACAGTTATTCTGAAAAAATAAGAATGTATCAATCATGTGCAAAACGAATGGGCAGTGGGCTGCGACAAGTGATAGACACTTGGTAAAAGTAAGTAGTAAAGTTGGGTGGGCGAGGGGTTGGAACACTTACTAATGCCACCATCACAAAACTTACAAATTATTATAGAAAAGCAATAGTAAACAACATCCTAGTGTACCCAATATAAAGCAAGCTATATATGCCACCCTTAGCCCTATGTCTCAACAGATGCAAAGCCTCAGCATGGTAAGTGTCCCCAAGGCCTTAGCTCTTGGTGTTTTATAATAAAAGTCTTGCTGAAGGGAAGACACCAATGAGCCACTCAAAAATGCCAGTAAAGCTGACAGAACAAATAGTTTGTAAAATAATGCCTGTATATCAAAGACTAGCCTGTGATGAACTTATTTCACGGTGTGTGCGTGGGGCTACACAAAACCAAAATGAGTCGTTGCATCATTGATTTGGAGAAAATGGCCCAAAATTACTTTTGCATCCTGCAAAAGGATTGAAATTGCAGCAGCTAATGCTGTTGCAGAATTTAATATGGGATGTTCTTCAACAGAATAGTTAAAAGCTAAAGAAAACATAAGTGTAGTGACTAATGTACAGAAGAAACTTCTGAAGAAGCGAGACAGTCGCAGAATATATGAAAGTGCACGAGCAGCATCACAGCGGAGCAAATCAGCTCGCCGCAAAGGAAAGACTACCAAAATGAAGAGAGAGAGAGAGAGGTTGCCAAACAAATGAAGGAAGGTGTTAGATATGCAGCAGGGCAATTCTAATGTAATCAGGTAATGTGAATCTTACTCATGGTGCATGCTTTTAGAAAAGTTGATTTTTCTCCAGTTGACATTTTTTTGTACAATATCTGCACCTGTCGCATTAGATTTTGTGCTATGAGCTTGACTTTTTCCACAATGTTCTCCATATATGTGTGTATAAAGTCAGTCTCAGGTGTTAAGACTGGATATTTAGTTTAGCTGAAAAAATCTAAAAATAAAAATATCTTAAAAAATTGAATTAAATGCTCATGAACACAAAAAAATTATTTTATTAAAAGAATAGCTGTTTTTTCCAGGGAGAGACTGAAGTTGGTCTTACAATCACTAGGAATTAGAAAATGTCAAAATAATTCAAATATTTTATCTTCTGATGCGCAAGGATTAATTTTAATGCTATTATAAAATCACATTATGTTTACAATAAAAAAATTAATTTCTTCAAAACTACTAATCAGAGAATACTGAAACTTTGCATGATAGTTTATAATATAACATATGTGTTATATGTTTGCAACATATGTGTGCAAAGTTTGAATGCAATAGCTATAGAAATATAGGTAAATTAGAAAAGGTCAAAACAACTCTTGGTGAATTATGCAGAAAACCTCGCTGTCATGATGGCTAGTTGTTCCGCCCCGGTCCCTGGCGAAAAGGCGACTGCTTGTCTCTGCCTGCCCAGGAGTTGCTGGAACCGTCTGAGGGCGCTAGCGTCAGTGGCGTGTCGCAAACGAGCCAATGATGAATGCCCATTCTGCATTGCGTAGTGGGGTGATGTCTTACGTCACTCATGGCGATGTGTTGTTCGAAGCTTTGGATGTTGCTATCTCCGGTTATGAATGACGTCATCACTCCGAAGCATTGTAACGTGCTGGTTGCATGAGCCATGACTATGGGGAGATGGAAAACGGCACACTACATTGACACTTACAGTGATATGTACCACTCAACGATTCATAGGTACCAGTAATAATCTGGTCCTCACAGTGTTTCGCTATAACCGTGGCCGGAAGGAGAAAAATGGGGGGAAATTCTGCATTTGGAACTACGCGAGGATTTCTCAACGTCAGTTTCTACCCTAAAAAGGGCACGAACTATAGGATATAGGGTTCACAATGGAGGGGGATACCTTGCGTATTGCGGTTATCCCTCAGAGGAAGCAACCTCAGGCAGACAGGCCAAAGAGTCGCGCGGAAGTCCCTATCACTTCCTGGCTCGAAGATCCGTCCCAATACTAGAGAGTGATGAAGGATCTTTCGAACCAGGCGGGCCTTTAGTATTCACGGGAGTAATTATTCCTTGGCGCAAGTATCCGCGTCATCCGTCCGGCACTGCCTCATGCCACGAAACATAGAAGCAGGCCTGAAACATGAGAAGCAAACGGAATTATTGGAACTGAAGGAAAAGTATCGTGATAGATGAGAAACCTACCGATCAACGAAAACCACGAAAAACCCAAGATCGGAGTGGGTGGTCAAAAGAAATCGCACCCAGGACCTCCCGAATGCAAGCCTCTCACGTTATCGCAGAGTCAACTCGCTCGGAGGGTACGCGCTAAATTGGAGCGTTAAGATGTATTTCATATCAGTAAACTGAGGAATGCTCTACCACACACCTATCACTTAACGGAAGCGGAAAGAAGTGAAAACCAAGGTGGACGTTAAGGACACGAGTTATTAAGAACTGGTTATCCGATGATACTTACGTCGCCGAAAATGTCTTACGACAACGTGGGAACATGATTTTGCTAAGTGACTACTTTTAAGTAAGCCTCAATGGATATAAGTAGGTGATTAGGTGTCATTCTCAACTATAAACTGTGTAAGATATTTTCTTCTAACAGGATTTTGTGTAGGTATACGACTGGGCTTGTTTTAGATAAAAACAATGATAACAATGAGTAATTCATTCATTATTAATTGGCTATGATAATTCTCCTAAGCTGATTCCCAGTTCCTAACATGTAGACGGCAGGATAGGATTTGGTATAGGCTAGGAAGGATACAATAGATAAAAGCAATCACAATGAGTAATTATTTTATTCTCCCCTAAACTAATCTAACTACAAAATGTTTTATTTAGCAGACAAATTATTTTTTCATTTCCACACCTACCTATTTCAATCACAATGTGCTCCCTAGGGGAAATAAATAAAGTAAAAGTAATTTATTCAACATTAACTTGCGTACGAATTAAGATAGATTTACAAATTCACCTCAATTCCTCTGTGCTACCAATTTACAGTTATAATTGTACTCCAAAAATGCAATCCAAATATAACTTTGAGCCTCAGCCATTAGTGCAAATGCACACATTAATAGAATTCACAATTCTTCTTCTTCTTCTACTTCAAGGATAGACTTTAATCTGTTCCATTTCAAGACTGTCTTCCCAGCGTAGTTTTGGTGTTCCTATTGATGTTTTACCTCGTGGAGTGTAAAGAAATACTTTTTTGTTAGTCTATTTAAATCCACTTTTCAACTTTTTCATACCATTGTTGTTTTAAGTAATCAATTTTTTCTTGAAAGTTATAGATTGTCATTGTTCTATTATGTCAGTGTTGTACTTGTGATCTCCCCAGTGTTTGTCTTAAAAATCTTATCTCTACAGACTCGGCTCTCCTTTTTCTTGTTCTGTTCAGAGCCCAATTCTCACTGCTATATATCAGAAGTGGAAGAAAGAGCTAGAGCTTTATCAAATCTTAAAATCGTCTGCATTCTTGTTTTATTTTTGAAAGTTATGTTAATAGTACCACACATATGTTGAAGTGTAGATAATTTCTGCTCTAAATCACGGTCTTCATCATATGAAATTGAACATCACAGATAATTAAATCTGAAGGGTAGACGGAAATAAAGATCAAAGTCCATTCCAGATTGAATTTTAGGTTTCATTGCCGTCTTATATTCGGACTGTACAACTTAAAGAACGGAAAAATGAACGATGTCCACGTAGTTCAGGCTCAGAGTTCTTGTGTACTTTGGAAGAACGATCAGTGACTGAAGCAGTATTTCATTGCTCATAATAAATTTAGATTCTGAGCGAGGCTAACTGCGGATTTCCGTGAATTCGGAAGGGGTAAGTTCAAGCTCTTGGACACCCTTGGCGAGGTCATCACCCCCTATACAAAAGAGAGCCAAGCCCTGTATAGCGTCTAATGGCTGGGTTCGAGTCTAACTGTAAACCCAGTAGCGCGTGGATAAGGATTTGTATACATTGAGGAGAAACGTGAAGCTCGTTCTCTAGTATTTTGTTGATTTCGGCGAGCATACATATATCCGTCGACGCTCCCACGAGCACGAGTTCGAGATGTGAGCATAAGTTAAAGATACTAATATTCCGGGAGCATTTAAGTACTTTGTATATCGCCGTGATAATCGGGAGCGAGTTTTGCTTTTATTTAGTGAACGGGAAAATAAGTTTACGCCACTATTCTCGTAAAGCTCTCAGTTAGCCTTTGCTCCGAGATCATTCCTGCCTGTAAAAACGAATCATCAATAAATTGTGAAACAACGTAAATCGTACGCTTCATTCCAACGTGGTAAACCTAGTTACCCTGCAGATAAGAGCTACTCATTGGGCATTTGAGCAAGACAGCCTCATGACATTGTTCTTTTGGAAGGGCGATCACAGTCCACGCATTCAGGCGGTAATTACTTAATTTGTTTTTCATTGTTGTAAACTCAGTCTTAGAACAACATTGCTAGTGCACTATTAGTTGTGCTGTAGCTGTGTGTTGAGACAATCCGAAAATTTGCACAATGTCAAGCAGTAGTGATTAAAGTTGTACTGCAAAATCTGGAACCAATTCAAAGAAGAGGAAGGTTCATTGGCGAGTTTCAGATGCTTCAAAACGCATTCGAGCTATTAGTCACATCACCGCGTTGACTGTAAGTATTCACGCTTCAAATGTTTTGTAAATACAACCAGCACAGAGAGAAATACATTGATTAAAGAGCTTAATGAAATAGCATCTTATGATAAAGAAAATGTACATCTATCTGGTCCAATCACTGTCTCACTTTAACATAACTAAATCAATTTATTTAATACATTCCTAAACCATTCCAACGAATTTAAAATTTCTTTAAAATAAAAAATTAAAATCGCTGATTCAAAAGGGTTATCGTGATAGGATAAATTATGCAATTTTGTTACTTTTACAATTTGTGAAGCCTATATTGCGCAGGAGACTAACGAATAATTCTAATGAAGCACAATATCGTGACTTTTCCTACAGTTATAAACCTAGGGTAGTAAGGGATGGAAATACAGCTGAAATATCGGTTTGTCACGCAGCATTTCTGTCAATACATGGCACTACAAACCGACGCCTCATCACTTTGATAGTTTCCCTAGCCACTACAGGGAAAGCATACGTTGAGACCAGGGGTAAACATGGTGATAGACCATACAAACTTAAGGGTGAAACAACAGCCACAGTTCATGAACATATACAATTTCTCAAAGGGCATACTGCCTATTACAGCTTGCATGACGGTAAGAAATTCTATTTATCTGAAGACCTTAATGTCAAGAAGTTATGCCAGATGTACCTAAACAAATTTTCGGACAATATCGGACAAAATATAACACAAGTTTTGGCTACCCAAGGACTGATACCTGCATCATATCGATAAATTTCAAGCCGATATAGTTCAAGTTGATTCAAAAATAGCTAGCAGTCTCAACGATATTTATATATAGGACCTGATTAAGAAGAAAAATACTTATCTGTTTCGAATGAACTACACAAAAGAAAGACTGACAAGATTTATGAAATAAAGCGAACTGAACGGAGGAGGTGTAGAAAATTCGAAAACAGAGTTGTAATTACGATGGATTCTCAAAAGTATTTCCCACATCCCAATATCTCAACTAGTGAGGTTTATTGCCGACGCAGCTGTCATTTTACT
Source organism: Deroplatys truncata (assembly GCA_030765065.1). NCBI lineage: Eukaryota > Metazoa > Arthropoda > Insecta > Mantodea > Mantidae > Deroplatys > Deroplatys truncata. The sequence continues at coordinate 218,204,329 of CM060978.1, forward strand.
CATTTAATATACATTGACTTGCTACGGGGAAGTCCGTGTTCTATACATACGATCAAACCTTTCACACAAAGGTTTAGATGAAAGTTGTTCATGCTATTTGAAACGGCAACTCTAGGCCGAGCCCAAGAACTATAATTACAGATAACTTATTAATTAACTTTTAGTGATGTTAAATCGTATTATGTAAATATCTTTTTCTCATACTGCTTGTATATTTTAAGAAGGGTGATTTAACATTATGTATCTATCTAGGTTATTAATATTAGTAGAGTTATAAATGGTTTAATGTAAATAATTTAAGCGCTATGTTAAAATACTGTCCACGAGGGAAAGTTTTAGCTACAGGAATAGTGCTTTCGAAGGCAGAAAACCTAGTTTTATTACCTCTCTCCGGTCGCTGTGCTATTATTCCTACAGCGAGGGTGTAGAGCCTTTGTCCCATTATTTGATAATTCGCCGTGACCAAGTGAGTGAGAAAGACAACCTTAACGGTAAATGTAGGAAAAGCCGCGATTTATATTAAAATTGGACCAATGAGATCCCTGAAAGTTTATTCGAAATAGTTAGACGCGTCGAGTCGCGCTAAAAATGGACCAATAGGAAAGGAAGCAGCCTCAGGAGCCTGAGACTATAAATGGATCTGTTTGGAGAAAATTCGGGGCAGTTTATGTCATGTGTGGTCAGGGAGAGATGCTGCAGGATGTGTGAGATATCGCGCCAAAAAGGGAATCAAGTCAAATTTGTCATGTCAGCTTAGTATTGCATTTTATTCGAGAGTTTTCGTAATGTGTGGTCAGGGAGAGATGCTGCAGGATGTGTGAGATATCGCGCCAAAACAGGGAATCAAAATAGTTTTAGCAACACACCTAAGATCCGCTACTCTGAAAGCGACAATAAGAATAGTTATATTTCGTGACATATCCACGCCATAGTCTAACAGCGGTGGACAGTATTTTACAGCGGCAATACCAGTTTTGTATACTACGAGTGTTAAATTAAATAAAAAGAAACGGCAGTGTCATCTTTTCATAAACAAAGCAAGTCTATGTCTTCCTATATCACCACCCGAGATCTACGTTTTCCTTTACCGAGGATAAGTCCATGCTCCCATATAATTTAAGGAAAATTACTGCAGCTAGCCGAGGATAAATTGAAGAACCAACACGCTGAGAACTTCTGGAAGCAACGGGAGAAGCATCAAGGTAAGCTACAGCAACGGATGAGGAGGTGATCGCCGCAAACTGGCGCCATAACGTGGAGCTCGAAGGGAAGACCAGCTCGAAGGGAAGAACGACACGAACGGAGGACTAGGAAACAACGAACAGACAAGAATCTTCAGAGGAAAGGGGCACAGCAGAACAAAATTACAACGCGAACTTCTAGTCTACCTACGTGGGACAACAAAACAGCTGAGAACATCTCTTCTAGAACTTCACCAGGATTCGAACCCGGAACGCATCAATTAACATTGAAAAAAAATACAGGTTAGAACTTTTATTCAAAAACAAACAAAAAGGCATGCAGAGTAGTGACTCAGTTTTGTGAACACATGTTATTGAGAGGGGGTAAAGTCATTACTAGGGAGGTAGAACTTGCTAACGGAACCATGAGTAGGTCAAGGGAAGATTTGGAAGAACTGAATGGGGAGGCTATTGTCAGCATAACAACAGATGGAGAAAATATGGGTGCAGCTGAAGTAGAAGTTAGGGAAAGGCAATCACCGATTGAGCAGGTCATTGACGCAGGTCAAAACCAGCTGCTAATATTGCTTCAACATTTGAGCACAAAGATAGATGAGCAGAGTAAGGAGTCAAAAAGAAATTTGAGTGAACAAATTAAAAATTTAGAAGGGAAATTAAATGAGCTGAGTAAGGAGTCAAAAAGAAATTTGAGTGAACAAAATAAAAATTTGGAAGGGAAATTAAATGAGCAGAGTATACAGATAGGTGAATATGTCAGAGAGGAAAACAGGAAGATGAGAGGGGAATTAGCTCAGGAGATGAGGGAATATTTAGGTGAACAGGTCACCCGATTACAAAGTCAATTGGACTCCAAATTCAGTCAGCAAGGGATGGTAGTGCAAGAAATTCAGGCAGGACAACTATGTCTAAGAAACGATGTAGAAAAACTAAGGAAGGATGTAGAAACAGAATTAAGTGTTACCAGCTTAGCCATAAAGGAACAATTGGATGATGACTTAAGAGCTGTAAATGTTTCTTTAGAAAAAAAACAAAGTACCTTAGAATCTAACATTCAAAGGGAGTTCAAAGAATTTAGAATAGTGTTAGAAAAGGATCAGGGAAAGATGAATGAACTTTCGTCAAAAATGACTGAACAGCTCTCAAATCATCATGAAATTGTGAAGAGGGTGGAAGAGCATGAAAATTGTGTAAAGGAGTTAAAACGCTCTATTGGTAGACTAGGGATAAGTGTGAGACAGAGTGATGATAGCTCACCCAGTGAAACTAGCACCACTTTTAGGGAGGTAAATGGAGGCCAAAGTCCAGCTGCCGACCCATATAATTTTAATTCAGGGCACCAATGTACATCTAACCATGCAAGTAATGCAAACTACCATTTATTAAATGAGATAGGGGTACCTACTTTCGAGGAAAATTCGGCTGATAATCCTAAACAATACCTAAATGACCTTGAGGAGTATTTCCGTTTGAAGCAGATTCCGGACGAGCTAAAGATGTTAATCGTTCGTAAAGGTTTACGTCAAAGGGTTCTCCAATGGGTAAGATTGACTTTGGGGGAGAATAATAATTTTGAATATTTCAGAAGGGCATTTTTGAATAAGTATTGGAGTACTAATACTCAGAACCAGGTGAGATCTATCCTAGTTAATGGCAAGTACGATGAACGCGGAAACCTAAGCATGGTAGATTATTTGCTAACTAAAGCACAGAGTAGTAGACTAATCGAGCCACCAATAAGCGAGAGGGATTTCATTAATATGATTGTACCACATTATCCAGAACGTATACACCATTACCTACTCATTGCGAAGCCAAATTCTATTCCCGAATTGATTGAGTTGGTATCATCATTCGAGACAAGTAGTAGGAACCACGTACAAAACTATACAGTTCGAACATTACCGGATAATTCAAGGAATGCGAATTGGAGAGGAAACGCGAGAGGGAACTATAACCCCAGAGAGAGATACTGGAACGACGTACCTCAATCCGGGAACAGAAACTGTCAAAATAACCGTTTCAGGAGGGAAGGTGATAACCAATATCACATAAATGCTATACAAACCAGACCAAGATATAGTGGCCGTTTTAATTATAGGAGAGGCAGAAACAATGAAAACAGATCCAGAGAACATTATTTTTCTGACCGAGGGGAAAGTGAGGTAGGAGAAAGGTATGACGAAAATTATCCAGAAAGAAACGAAAGGAGAGAGAGACATTCCCGGGGACATTTTAGAGGAAGCAGAGGAAACTATAGGCAAATGCAGAGAGAGGGAAATGTGGAAGAGACTAGCGGAGCACCAAATAGTGTCGATAACCCGGAAAACTAAGACAGGATCCATTCAAGAGCTCGGAGCGGATTCTAAGCGCGCAAAATTCTCAAATAAACAGAAAATGTGAAACAGGGCTCAAAAATGAATTTATACTGGGAGAACTGATAACTACTATTCAAAATCACTCGGAAAAGGATCTGACAGATTCCCCTAGCATAAAAGTAGTATTATTGGATGAAGAATATAACGCTTTAATAGACTCTGGAGCCAATGTGAGTGTATGCAGCCTGAGGTTATATCAGAACCTGGTAAATAAAGGAATTAAGCTAATGACATTACCCATAAGGAACACGGTATGCCGGGTAGCAGTTAACAAAGAGGTTACCCGAATAAAAATGCAAGTAATGTTGAACATAAAAATAGGAGAAGAAAATTTTGAGTTTATTTTTCTGGTAATCAATAATTTGATTTGTGACATTTTGATTGGGTGTGACGTTTTGTTTGAATTAAGAGCTAGGGTTGATTTTGCTGATAAAGTTTTGAAAATAGAGAAGAACAGAAAAACATTAGAAATCCCTTTTGTAGAGGGTATGAAGCAGGATACTTATAACAAAACCCAAGGAGAAGAAGATATAGCCGAAGAAAGATTTTTCGTACAATTATTACAAACAGGTAGGAGTGAGAAATTAATTGCTATAGTACAAGGGGAAGAAACCGATGAGATGCATGCGTTCGCTGACAGGTTTTACAACGGGTATACGGAGCACAATGAGAAAGATTATGGTTACGCCCGAAATAAAGAATTCCAAGATACCGGCAGCCAGGTAGAAGCAGTAGAGGAGAAAGTGACCCTTGCCGAGAACCTCACAGAGACACAAAGGCATCTATTAAGGCGAATGTTACAAGAAAACAAAGCGGTATTTTCGGACGTCCCAGGCAAGTGCAAAGCATACAAACACAGTTTTAAGGTACAAGATATTGCACCCTTCACACACAAGTATCGGGATATTCCGATTGCATTAAGGGAGAGAGCCAAACAGGTGATCGATAAGATGTTGAGAGACCGAATAATACAAACGTCAAATTCTCCGTACAGCAGTCCATTATGTTGGGTGACGAAACGCAATGGCGAACTTAGGATGACAATAGATGCTCGAAGGATAAATAAATATACACAACCAGACAGATTTCGGAGCGAAAGTGTAGAAAAATTGCTGTCAAAAATAACCAAAGGCAAGTATTTCTCCACTATTGATTTAACGGCGTCATACTGGCAGATTGAGCTTCACGAGGATGTTAGAAAGTATACTTCTTTTTTATTTTTTGGGAAACAGTTCGAATTTTTGAGAATGCCTTTTGGTATGCTTACGTCATGTAGTGGACTATTAAGAGCCATCGATAAAATATTTGGCGACTCAGCCGACGAATTTTTGATCCAATATATCGACGATTTTCTAATAGTTGATGAAAATTTTGATGAGCATATTAAACATGTGGATTATGTGCTTAGAAAGCTGAGAGAAAACGGTATGACGGTGAACATTAATAAATCCAAATTTTGCATCCGTGAGGTGGAATTTCTAGGTTATGTAATTAATGATAGAGGAATAAAGCCAAACGAAGAAAGAGTAGCGGCTGTGAGAAGAATACCAGCGCCCAAGAGTGTTAAGCAGGTTAGGTCGTTTCTTGGAGTGCTAAATTATCAAAGCAAATTTATCCTGAGGTACGCCGCAGAAATAGCACCTTTGCGCGAATTGCTTAAAAAGAAAGTGCGATGGAAATGGGACGAGGTACACCAGAAAGCTTTTGAAAAGATAAAAGAACTATTTGCAAAATCAATTCTACTAGAGAGACCCAAGGACAACCTACCATATGTGATTTACGTGGATGCTTCAGGTCACGGATATGGGTGTGTCCTAGCCCAATCAGATGAGGAAAATCAACTGCACGTGATAAGTACCGCTTCAAGAGGTTTAAGTCAAATAGAGAAAAATGCTTCGGTCACCGAATTAGAGATCTGTGCTGTGTATTACGCACTACAGAAATTTAGATCATATATATATCTACAGAAGGTTATTATATACACAGATCATGTGAGTCTTTCATTTATGAAACGTTGTCGGCTTACGAGTACTAAATTATCTAGGTACATCCATGAGATTCTTTCGTATGATGTTGAGGTGAAACACATTCCAGGAAAAACAAATGTTTTTAGCGATTTGCTGTCTAGGTTACATAACAACAGTGAAATACCGGAGAGAATAGAACGCCCTAAAAATGAAGTAACATTAATGAGTATTGAAATACCCTTGAGTAAAGGATTGATAAAAGAATTAAAAGGAATAGGGGACCAGCAGCGACGAGATGAGAAGTTAAATAAATTAATAAAAAAGGCCCCAGAAATAGATGAAAATATCAAGGGAAACATAGGGTTAAAAGGGGGCGTGTTATATAAACTACATGGCAGTGAAATACAGAAATGGAAGACATATATACCTAAGAACATGGAGAATGAACTCATAAGCACGTTCCATCAAGCTCTAGCACATTCTGGCTCAGAACGCACCGCTTTAATGATCCAAGAAAACCTGTATATTCCAAAATTACACCATAAAGTAAGGAGAATAATTTCGACATGCTTACAATGTCAAAAAGCAAAGCCACTGAATATACAATACGAATACGAGACAAACTCAATACTAAGAGAAAAACCAGGAATGTTAGTGACCTTGGACTGTCATGGTGAGATGCCTCGTAGTAAATTTGGATTTAGGTATATAATAGTGTTAATAGATGTATTTTCAAAATTTGTGAAAATTTACCCAGTCCGGAAGATTACAAGTGAAACATGCCTAAGGAAGATAATGAAGTCGTATGTTCCACAATTTGGAAAGATGAAGGCAATTTTATGTGATAATGCTTCAATATTTACCAGCAGAAAATTTGTAGACACCTTAAAAGAAAACGAAATCACGTTGTATCATTGCTCAAAATACCACCCACAAAGCAATCCCTGCGAAAGAATAATACGGGACATTTCGGTTTATTTGAGAATTTTGGCCAATAAAAAACACAGTGATTGGGCAAATCACTATCAGCGCATCGAAAGTATTTTAAATGAAAGTGTGAGCCCTACTACCGGTTATAAGCCCATCGAGCTGATGAAGGGGAAATTAATGGAAACACTCGAAGGGGAATTACCACAGACACTAGAAGCTAAAGATCCGAAAGCACTAACGGAAGAAGAGATGTTTAAGAAAGCTTTTGAAAGAATGGCCAATAAGGCGCAGAAAAGAAAAGAAAAGTTTAAGAAGAAGAAACGAAAACACTGGTTGATCAAATTGGGAGACTTAGTATTGGTACGGGACAAGAAAAAGTCTAGCATTCTGAACAAAAGGTATCATAGAATGGAAAATTTATTTAAAGGTCCATACCGGGTGATTAACATTTTTGGCTCGGATACATTTGAGTTACAAGAAATAAAGAATTCCAAGATCGTAGGGAGATACCATAAACAGTTGCTCAAACCGTACAAATGTTTAGAGAATGAGAAGGGTGAAGAATATAATGGAAAGAATCAGGTTAGTTTTACTCGAAATGAGGTAACACCCCTGTGAACAAATAGTAAAGGTAATACACCCGATAAATAAGGATGTAAAGAAATAAATAAAGGCATAATAATTATGTACCAATATGTATGTAAATAGATTTAATTTTAGAACTGAAATTGGGTATTAGAGTATTTGTATGCGTCACAAGTTATTCGTGTGCGGGAAATGTATTGTGTATAAGAATGTCCCTCGGAAACCTGTTTTTAAAGGGAGAGTGTAGAGTGAATGACCCAAATATAAACATCACCGGTTTGTCAGAGCCCTTGTGAAGGAGCAGGTATAGCGAAGGGTCTCTGTCAACAAAACAAACGAACAAAGGCCATAATCAGAGGAATTATTCTGTAAAAGAAAATTGTATCAAGTGTTGAAAAATTTATTCTTTTCCAGAACAGGGCAATTTGAAACGGCAACTCTAGGCCGAGCCCAAGAACTATAATTACAGATAACTTATTAATTAACTTTTAGTGATGTTAAATCGTATTATGTAAATATCTTTTTCTCATACTGCTTGTATATTTTAAGAAGGGTGATTTAACATTATGTATCTATCTAGGTTATTAATATTAGTAGAGTTATAAATGGTTTAATGTAAATAATTTAAGCGCTATGTTAAAATACTGTCCACGAGGGAAAGTTTTAGCTACAGGAATAGTGCTTTCGAAGGCAGAAAACCTAGTTTTATTACCTCTCTCCGGTCGCTGTGCTATTATTCCTACAGCGAGGGTGTAGAGCCTTTGTCCCATTATTTGATAATTCGCCGTGACCAAGTGAGTGAGAAAGACAACCTTAACGGTAAATGTAGGAAAAGCCGCGATTTATATTAAAATTGGACCAATGAGATCCCTGAAAGTTTATTCGAAATAGTTAGACGCGTCGAGTCGCGCTAAAAATGGACCAATAGGAAAGGAAGCAGCCTCAGGAGCCTGAGACTATAAATGGATCTGTTTGGAGAAAATTCGGGGCAGTTTATGTCATGTGTGGTCAGGGAGAGATGCTGCAGGATGTGTGAGATATCGCGCCAAAAAGGGAATCAAGTCAAATTTGTCATGTCAGCTTAGTATTGCATTTTATTCGAGAGTTTTCGTAATGTGTGGTCAGGGAGAGATGCTGCAGGATGTGTGAGATATCGCGCCAAAACAGGGAATCAAAATAGTTTTAGCAACACACCTAAGATCCGCTACTCTGAAAGCGACAATAAGAATAGTTATATTTCGTGACATATCCACGCCATAGTCTAACAGCGGTGGACAGTATTTTACAGCGGCAATACCAGTTTTGTATACTACGAGTGTTAAATTAAATAAAAAGAAACGGCAGTGTCATCTTTTCATAAACAAAGCAAGTCTATGTCTTCCTATATCACCACCCGAGATCTACGTTTTCCTTTACCGAGGATAAGTCCATGCTCCCATATAATTTAAGGAAAATTACTGCAGCTAGCCGAGGATAAATTGAAGAACCAACACGCTGAGAACTTCTGGAAGCAACGGGAGAAGCATCAAGGTAAGCTACAGCAACGGATGAGGAGGTGATCGCCGCATATGGCATTACTGTACTGAAGTCACACCCAGTAGTGTATGTCAACTCAGTGTATTCTGCGATTCTTGCTCAGGACAGAACAAGAACTACAGTGTGCTTCGTTTCTGTCATTTCTTGGTGCATGCTAAAGAAAGGTTTGACCGCAATAGTATAACTTTTCCAATGAAGGGTCATTCCTATCCGAATGTGACAAAAATATGGGCTTAGTAAATAAAAAGACAATGTGCGAAACGCCAACTGACTGGCATCAAGTAATTGAAAATTCAAGAAGACATCCAGAACCCTTGTTGTAGTCGACTGTAAGCAAGACGTTTTCTTCAGTGGGGACAATTTCTGAGTGAAAGTTACAAGAAGAAATGTCTCTTTGCTCAACTGACTATCTCACAGTTCCTCGTGACACTAAGCTGGACCACCTGCAATGGTCATACTTTGGTCCATATGGAACATACAAGGCCAATGATGCTCCTCAACTTGAAGTATTAAAGGGAAGCCCCTGCTTTCACAAAGTCACACACACCTTCTTGGCGTTCCAAAAGCAACGTATGACGATTTGCAAATTTTGAAGCGGTTTTGTGGCCCAGAAGCTCAACATATTTCAGTCTATTATCAGTCGGCGAAATCCATGATGAAGATGAGTGAAATAGCGTTTCATAATACTACAGACAGGGACTTACAGACTTACAGACTCTGGACTTAGATTTCTTCGCATATGGTGGACGACATTGATTGTTGTTTGGCAAGTGATTGTTTGATGTGATCGTTGTGTGTATGTGGAGGGGATGGGTGTGGGTGCACAATCACTCATTTCACTCCTATACCTCCATAATTCTGCCTGCCTTGTAATACCCCCTTTTCTAGATTTCAATTTTATTGCTTTTCAGGAATTGTTTATCCACATTGCAGTTATGATTTTTGAAGCATTAAAATTGTAATCATTGGGTATATGTCATTTTATTAACAACCTACTTATAAATATGTTTGTGAAATGGATACTTATGTGTAAATTAATTAAGTTGTTGCTGCTTCCGGGCCTCTGTCCCTTGTTACTAAGCAGTTTGGTGGCCCGGGATATATACCATCACGAAGCATCTCTCTGTCATAGATTCACGGCAGTAAAAGAACCTTAAGCCTGATAAAGAGGTCTCTGAGCAAAATTACCGGTCTTTCACGCCCAGTATAGAATGGGACGCTAAGGGCAGAAGCAGTTAAAGAGCGTCCATAAATTAAAACAAGAAAAAAGAAAAGAAAACGAAGCCTCTTTGAGATACGGGGTGGTATTAACAAAAAAGGCAGAGTAGTGGTGTTGAAGCAACATGCACGGAGTGAAGGGACAAACTGCACTGACATTATCTCCCTAAACTCTAATAAGTCTCAGGAGTTCATTGCTTTTTAGTAGATACTATCTCATTTGGATCAACAGTTCCAAATTGATGGTATCTATTTACTTCCAGTGCTTCACCCTGGAATATTAAGTGCGAGGCGTTTCCTCCTCTACACTACATATTCTGCATCTTGGGTCTTCTGAAACCCCATTATCTGAAGGTGTTTCCTTTTTAAATACCCATGACAGTCATCCAATCCGCCATGAGCCTCACCTTCTTCCAACTTAATATAGAGACAGCAGTGTTCCTTCTAAGACATGGTTGTTGCATCATTAACTTTCCATGTCATTGTTCCTGGATATGTTTAAAAGTATTCTATATGCTGTTCATATTCTATATATCTAATAGATTTGACCTTACTATTAATTTGATAATACCCAAGAAGACCGGTTCTGCCCTTATAAATGGAATCTGCGCTCCCATTCTAGCCAGCCTGTCTGAATTTTAATTTGAAATTACTCCAGTGCGGACCGAGACACATGCTAGAATAAAACTGTTGCATTTATCTAGCCTTTCTAGGCTTCTCAAAATCCCCCAAAGATATTTGATTTCGTGAAGAGTGCTGTTAATGCCCGTAATGCCGCCTGGTTGTTTGAGTAACAATATTCAGATATTACAATTCCTGTAGCACCTGTCAATCTCCGCCACACAAGCCCTGATGGCTTATATTCTGCCTGGAATACCGTGGTCAAAGTTCTCAATGATACCACTTGTCCAGCTTGAACTGTCTACCATATATACCAGCTCCTGTTCCATCTTTTGTTTTGGATCCTCGGTGAACCACACGATGTCCCGTGATCGGTGTTGATGATTAGCCTCCCAATGCTCTCTACCTTCATTTATAACACTGAAAGACTTATTAAAGCAGAGAGACAGCTTCATAAAGTCTCCTGGCATTTCTGCAACTGGGTTTATCCCTACGTCATCTAATATTCTAGTTCGATGTCCCAGATATCCCGTAGGTTTCTAGTTGCCTCCAGTCTTTAATCTGTATGCTCTAGTCATTGCCTAAATTTGAACTCTCTGGTGCTACGAGGACAAACTAACAATAGTTTCCATTCCGGCTGTAGGTGTGCTGTCAATTCCACCGGTTATGGCAGACAGGCGAATCTCTGTACCTTCCCTAGTTCCTTGACAGCCCCTACCTGCTTAGTCTTTTGCCACCAGACGAGTGAGTGGACCTCACTACGGTGGTATAAATCCAGTGGATACCTTTTGGACTTAAACCCCTGCTTCTACCACAGGCTCTTTTGGTACTCATTAGTATCATTCTAGCTTTGATGCATGTTACTTTAAGGTGAGGATTCCAAGTGAGTCCAGAATCTAGTATTAATCCTAGATACCTCTTGCCCTTTCACCGGCGACGTTTAACCAGAAAATTTAAGCTTCCAGTATGCTTCTGCGATGCTCTTCTTTGTAAATGGTACCACCACAGTGTTCTTGGGATTGACTCCAAGACCCTTGTAACTCGGGCATTGAATCTAAAGAAATGAGCGAAGTTTTTCGTGACAGGATACTAGTGCGTACGACATTGAACTCAACAGTGCGAGGGACTGCAAAAGTATATCTGGGGTAGTAGCGTTGAAACAATATCTGAGTGAATGTGTGAAGAGGGTGATTCAAAATAAAATTACATGCAGGATTAATGCACGTAAAGAGACGATAACCCTCACGAGGGGTTTTGTGAGCGCCTAGAGGATGGTGAATGAGAAAAAAAACTTTTAAAAAATAAAAATGAAGATCTCGAGGGATATGATTATCTTAATGGTTAATCAATGGAATTAATGTAAAACTGCAAGTATGCATGCGCATATCTCCTCCATCATGGAAATGAGTTTAGTATAAGATTGTAAAATCGATGATCTAAGAATCTAAATATATTAGATTTAGTAATATGAAGAAAAAAATAGCCTATAGCTTCAGAGGAGGGGAAGGTTGTCTCTTCCCCAGCACGTATAAAACGAGCAAGGCTAGTATTTGAATCTACCTAGCGCTTTTGTACGAGTATACGCGTAAACACGGAAAGTAAACATTGTGGAAAACTGTAAAGTTTTGACTCCTGTGTATGAGAGTGTTTTCAGCATAGAATTCTTATCTTTTTATATATGTAAGCATAGTATTGAAATTTACATTGTTCAATTTATAATAACAGTTTTGCTAATGAAAATCTTCAGTCCCCTTCGAAGAGCAGGAGAATGGTATCACAATTGCAAATTTTGTGCCTTTAAGAGAGATTTTATGCTTATGGAACAATAAAAAAGAAAACGTTATTGTAACTTACTTTCACTATTGTATTTATTTCACCGTTGCTGCAATTTTTGTTAATGAAAAATCTACATTTTTTGTTTGTGTGTGTTGCCAGTTATCTGCTTCAGGTTGATATTTTCTTAACTTGCAAGAAATAGCATAATATTCTTTCTTCTAACGCAGTGTTAGCGTTGAAGAAAAATGCATGAGCTAATGCCGTTGCGGAAGTGGTTTTGTGTATACAGTATTGCAAGTTTTTACGGGTGTTGTTGGAGTATGCATCTAAATGTATTTCTTTCTTATAACTTTGTTTTCCTAGACTGTTTCGTGAGATAAATAAAATAAAAAGGGACATAACATTTTTCAATGTTAGCAGTGAACTTAAGCATATGTCAATATTTGATTACAGGTCACCTGATGCAGGAGCTGAATTAACTCTGCGAGGGGTGCAGATTCTGGCATCCAAGAAAATATCTGACTTTGGCATGATGAGTCTTATTGAGACCGCATCAAAGCAATATTAGAAAAGTCACTAAACGCTTCAATAGTCTAACTCTGAGCAAAGATCAGAAATTGGAAAGGTAGAATCAGAGGGCTGAAAAATTCAAATCCCGGCTATGGCATTGAATTTTTCAGTCATCTGATTCTACCTTTCCAACCCTGTCCAACACACGGCTTGTGTGAAAGAACAATTAATTCCAAAGATCAGAAATGTTTGACTGAAGGTACGAACTTATTTACAACGATCAGGAGACCCTCCCAGGAGGCTTAAGGGGTCACAAGAAATATTTTAAGAAAATGTTAGTAAACGAATCGTTCTGAGAAAATAAACTTCTGTAGTTGTATTTCATATAACAGTGTAATATTTAAATTGAATAATTGCAATTTATAAGCGAGAACAGTTCTTTTTTTCCTTCCCTTTAAATGGGAATGTGTAAAGAACAATCCTAAATTCTCATTGTACAAGATTTGACAAAATTAGTAACTGTCGGAGTCACTAATAGTGCTTAATAATACTTCAGCCAACTTAATAAAGACGATACAACAGCACGAAGCTTATGCGCACAAAGAAGAATACGTTTTTTATTATTAGCATTTCTTCGTAAAACTTTTTTCTTTGTATTACAAAAAAGTCAATTGCTACAAAGCTATGCTTATGTGGCAATCCTAAATCATTCGCAGAAAAACATATCTGTTACGGAAAAAAATTATTTTTAAATAATATTTATTTTCATTAAAAAATTCAGCATATGCATTTTAGAATAGGAGTGAAAAGGAAGAAATGCTTAAACCTCAATTCCCGATCACCTTGCTTAGCTCTTATAATTATTTGCCCAGTAACTCTTCACCTGAGTGACGCTTAATTTTAATATTATTAAAAGTATTTCTCGTAGAAAGAAATGCCTAACCGTTTGAAATATTTTACACATATACAATAGCAAAATATCAATTTTCGAACAGCATTTATGTTGTATTTATTCATTTAATTGCGATAGCAAAAATAGTTTTTGAGTATATATGTATTCATGGGATATAAAAAATGTGTATTTTTATGATTAGAAAAATCTCTACCTAGTGCTACAGGATAACAAATATTTATATTATTATAAAATGGTTTATAAGTACAGCTAAAGTTTCTTAGATGAGTAATAATTGTAGTTAAAGTTTTGGGTTAAAATGACTATCACAAAATAATATTTCGTGACTAGTTTGTTCTACTGGTAATCAGTTTGTGGTTGTTTTGCTCAATAAGGTTGTACGTGAAATTTATCTAATTTTGATACGTAGTTTTTAATTTAGGTTTTCAATTATTATTATTAGTGGTGTAATCGCAGCTTCAGCTTAATTTTTGAAAACATTAAGTATGTTTTAAAGTAACTCTAAATGTTTGTTTAAAATAACTCTTTATATTGATGCTATAGCAAAAACGTTTTTGTGCATGTGTTATATGCGACTTCTTGCAAAAATAATTAAAGAATGTGCCACTGTCTCATTTTATGGCTTTCGGTAAATAAATTAGTTAAATACAGATTAATGACAATCCATAAATTTGTTAGCAGTTGCCTCAAGATTCAGAAACAGGCTGAAAATGCAATACCATAGCCGAGATTTGAACCCCGGATCTCCAGATATCAGTTTGCTAGCATACACAAGATGTAAATGCTGGAAAGCGAGGAAGAAAAAGTTTCAGATTCGGTAAAAATATACTGAAAAAGATGAATATAGCATATACGGTAAATCCATCCAACATGTGCGTAGATATAATGAGAAAAGGTCAAAGGCTAAGTTGCATCAAAACTTTGTGAGGCACGTAATATTTTACGAGACTTTTGTCCGTATCAAACCTTCAATGGATAAGTTACATGTGTAAATTATATTAAATAGAAGTATTTTTAATTGTGATGTTATCGTATGATATTTGAAGTTGAGTCGTTATATTAATTTACATCACAGAGCACTCGATGGTAACTGAGAAGCGCTTTCCAGGGACATGTTTCTCTCATCTTCAGCTTAGGCCGACTAATGTTACATTCGCTCCCCTGACCCCAAGAAGTATTTCCTTAGACGATTCTTCTGCCCTCTGTTGTGAAGGATTTGAAACTTGTAGTGTTGGATTTGTTGCCATCTGTAGTGAAGGTTGGGAACTAATCCAACACTACAAGTTTCAAATCCTTCACAACAGAGGGCAGAAGAATCGTCTAAGGAAATACTTCTTGGGGTCAGGGGAGCGAATGTGACAGTAGTCGGTCTTGAAGTAGATTATATTTGTTGGTAGTTGGAAGATGCTTCATGTTTATCTGCACGATGTATGAGAGCCAATTTGTTGCGGTCACTTCGTGTTATCTATTGTTGGGCGCCTGTTATTGTATTAATAGTTTGAATGTTGGGTTATTTGTCCTCCGGCTATCTATTATTACTACTCAGTCGAGCATATCTCTTGAACAGGGTGTGTAAACGGAAAGGATTTGTTACTGAAAGATAACACTTATAAAAGAATTTGTTTTTACACTTTTATTACAGTCACAATTAGTTAATTTCACATACTGACTCTTGATACACGCCAGACTGAAACTGTTATATTATCTAATATCACTATAATCACTTATTTACTGCACGTTATTAATTCGCGTATTTCACATTTATAACAAACTTTAAGACGCGAGAGATTCTGTAGAATTGCGCGACGTATAACGCGTGAACGATTCTCTTAAACTGTGCGACGTATAACCTTTGTATGATTCTGTTGGACTGAGCGACGTTTACCTCGTGAATTATTCTGTCAAACTGCGCGTTACCCGTCTCTGGCACGGAATTTATACACTATGCCTAAACATTATAACCGAGCTGCTTTTGGTTAATAAAACGCGCCAACATTAGCGTCTATTTTTATATCCAATCAAAATTACGAACACATATGCTCTAGGGAAGAAATTCCCTCCATTTCTAAAGAAAAGCGCGTTAATCTGACGTTATTTGTTTGTCTCTTATAATTAATAAACAACTCACCCCCTCGCTCATTGTTGCCCGCTCTTATTGTCAGTTTCAGTGAGGCCGTGTAAACTTATTTCCTAACAATGCTTATAATTAAAAAACATCTCAAATCAATGTCATACAATAATGCTTATTTACGCTATAATCACTCTGGCATTTACATTGTTGAGATATAAAATACTGCGTCAGTCTAAGCTGAAGATGAGAGGAACATGTCTCTCGAAAGCGCTTCTCAGTTACCATCGAGTGCTCTGTGATGTGAATTAATATGACTCAACTTCAAATATCTTACACGTGTAAACCTATGTTATAGAACATGCCACACTTGAGATATCTAAATATAAAATTTGCGATTTTCATTATAATATCCTTAAAATATGTTTAAAGTATCTGGCTTTTAATTACAGCGATACAGAAGCATTTCTGCTGGAAACTAACACTCACATTTATTAATTTACCAAAACTCGCATTCACTATTTTGAATTTCCAATTTCCCTCCAGATATCATCTACGGAATACTTCCAGCTAACAAGAAATACATTGATTTATTCAAAGCTGAAATTTCAGATAGAACAATGACTAAACATGCCAGTTTATGTTCAAAAAGGTACATATTTCATTGTACTAGTCAAGTCGTAAAGAAAGCTAAAAACATAAATATGCTTGTAATCCTTTCAATAACTTTTTAAAATTATTTATGCACCAGTCGATAGACTTGCGATCAGCATATTTGAAATTTGCCTTCATGATATTAAAGCTCTCTTCTCGAAACAAATTGCATTCAGAAGATACTATCCCCGTAGAGATTGCACCACTGGGCGCTGTTTGCTTTCAGCTCTTGTTTACGATACCCAGAGGGAAAGTTGAAAGTTATCGTGAAAAGGGACTATTGCTTAGGAGCTAGAAAATAGGAAATATTCACCAAAACATAGATTAACAATTCATTTTAAAGCCATATATCCGTTCACAATGATTAGATCAGCTTAGTTTAACAAATTACTATGCTCAAATACAATGTGATATTTTCTTTCGCTTTGTACTCTTAAAGTTGCCATATGAGTTTAAAGCTTTTGTAACAAAATGACGAATACAATAAAGTTACATGTAATGCAAATGTCAATACTTCTCCCGTATAAAAATTTAGAAAGTCACCAAGAATTAAGGGTTACATTTCAAAGCTTACCGAATAAAGTGTAAAAGATAATTTAGAAAAGGCCAAAAACGATCTTGGTGAATTATGCCGAAAATCTCGCTGTCACGATGGCTAGTTGTTCCGCCTCGGTCCCTGGCAAAAAGGCGACTGCTTGTCTCTGCCTGCCCAGGAGTTGCTGGAACCGTCGGAGAGCGTGAGGGCGCTAGCGTCAGTGGCATGTCGTAAACCAGCCAATGATGAATGTCCATGACGCATTACGTAGTGAGGTGATGTCTTACGTCACTCGTGGCGATATGTTTTTCGAAACTTGGATGTTGCTATCTCTGGTTATGAATGACGTCATCACTCTAAAGCATTGTGACGTGCTGGTTGCATGGGCCATGACCATGGGGGAGGCGAAAACGGCACAAGATGTAAAGACACACTACGCGGTCATGATGGTACACGGAACTGAGGGACGCACCTTACTGATTGACTTAGTACCGTACACCAGGTGGCTCAACCGCGCCATGTTGACGTGTGATAACCCTTCGTGCGTTAAAAGAGTTGCAGAACTCAACCGGGCACTTCCAAGTAAACGTAGGTCAGTAGGGAACTAGCGTATTAGCGCCCTAAAATTCCACACTACTACTACTACTACTACTACTACTACTACTACTACTACTACTACTACTACTACTACTACTACTACTACTACTACTACTACTATTACTACTACTACTAGTATTACTACTACTATTACGTCAGCGGCTCTCAGGAATGTCCATATGAATACAAGAGTCGGTTGGAACATCTATCAATCAAAAGGGGCAAAATTATGAATGCCTATTCAATGAGGGAGGTCAGGAGGTGATGATGATGACGATAATGATAATAGTAACAATAACATTCATAATAGCACGCAAATAATGGTAGTGAAACACTACGTGCTCTCATGTTTGTTGCTTATAGTCCGTAATGTTAGACAAGAACAGCGTAAACACAATTAAAAACAGCTATGGGAGGATACGGATAGGTTGATAAACGCATCTTATTAGTTGTCTGTCTAAAAATCGAGTTTATTCCCTGGAAAATAAAGGCCGTGCAGCTGAAGTGGAAAATACCCAGACCTTTTCGGTCTATTTTTGTCTATCATCACGGACTACACTCTATTGCAAGCCTGGGAAGTACTACTCAATGAGCGCGATCCGCAAATCATCTTTGTTGATGTGATAAGCAAGAGTCGTCGAACGAAGCTCGACTGGCCGTGTAGTTCAGTCGGTAGAACACCTGTCTGCTATGCGAGGGGTCCGGGTTTGATTCCTGGCTGGAAATGTGAAATTTTTCCCTAGCTAAGATTATTCCCTATCTTCCTCAAAGCCTGGAAGTATGAATGAGAGTGTGAATGTGTGTATGATCCAATGATTAATGCCGAAATTTACTAGAAACCCAAAGACAAGCGAATACTAGTTAACATCTATAGGCAATATGTTCCAAAGGAAAGACCGCCGATAAGATAATTGAGGTTAAATGGAACTAAAAAATAACTGAAGCTCGCTCATGCTAATTCGTCAGTTCCCCACTGAGCTATGTTTACTTGGAATTACCCCGTTGAGTTCTGCAATCCTTTTAACACAAGAAAGGATATCTACACACTTGAAAAACGGCGCGGTTAGGCCACCTGAAATATTCGAATCCTGTAACTCTGAGTATAACAGAGGGGCAAGAACAAGTATAGATTTTTTTTTCTTGAAATTAAATTAAATTGAGTTTTATTTATGAACGCTCTTTAACTGCTATGGTCCTTAGCATTCCATTCCATATTGGGCGCGAAAGACCGGTAATTTTGCTCAGAGGTCTCTTTACCAGGCTTGAGGTTCTTTTACGTGCCGTAAATCTACGAAACGGGACCACCGGCTTTACTTCCCTTCCGAAGGAAACCATGCTAAGGATTTTTTCGCCCGAAAAAATCCATCGCGCTCCGCCGGGAATGATCCGCGACCTCGAGTACTAGAGGCCAGTATAGTAACCACTACACCACGGAGGACGACGTTTTTCTTGAAGACTGCTGGGACTTGTAATGTTTTTAATGGCGAGGTGGAATCATGGTTGTGAAAGTTTGTTTTACGGAACCTGTTCACCTCTCCGTGCAAGATATGCATCATACGTTAACCGAGCGAGAAGGCTTTGTGGTAACGTGTGAGGCTCGCATTCGGCAGGATTTGGTACAATTTTCGTTGACCGCCACTCTGACCTTGATTTTTCCATGGGTTTCCCGGGTCAGTAGGCAAATACTGGGGTATTTTCTCATTTAACAGGACTTCCTTCTCATCATTTACCTCTCATTCTGCTTCCTTCTTATCTTTCAGGTGTGTTTCTAGGTTTCGTGAAGTATGGTGGTGCCTGACAGATGGCGCGGGTGCTTGCTCAAAGGAAAGAGTACTACCCGTGGACACCAGAGGGCTGGTTGGTCGACAGGTCGTTCATCGCCCTCCCTAGGCTCCAGCAATGTGCCAGGTCTTTGAGCCTGGAACTATTAGGATCTTCGACGCGTCTCTAGCCTGGCTGTCTGCGGGCTATAGCCTCTTGTGGTTCCTTCACTTCATCCCTACTTCCTTGGAGACACACTAGATCTATATAGGTCGCAGTGCATGAGGAATATCCCTCCGTTATGTAACCTGTCATACGTTAGGCCATTACATTAAAAGGAGAGGTAAACAACAGGTAGGGGAATGTTGTACTCGTTCATGTCATTGCACGAAAATATATGTTTACTTTCTCTACTACGTATAAAGTAGGGGAAGTATTAAATTCCACCCAAAAATTCGATACCGAGATTTCACCGGAAATATATGTTTTGAGACCCCCTGAATCCAAAAAAAGCATTTTTAGAAACATGTCCGTGTGTCTGTGAACAGCATAACTCAGAAATGAACAGTCGGATAAACACCAACTTGGTATTTAGGTTCAGTATCTTTCAGAAATGTGACATGAAGGTTTTCAAGAAAATCTCCCCACCGCAGATTACCCTTTACATGGAACATTTTTTGAAAGTTTTAATTTTCTCAAAAATGGCTCTAACGATTTTGATTACAATATCATATGTTTAAGGTATTTTCATGACAAATGAAATGTATATC
The DNA here is from genome assembly GCA_030765065.1 of Deroplatys truncata. Classification (NCBI taxonomy): domain Eukaryota; kingdom Metazoa; phylum Arthropoda; class Insecta; order Mantodea; family Mantidae; genus Deroplatys; species Deroplatys truncata. Next base: position 218,224,347 of record CM060978.1, read on the forward strand.
TCGAATTTTCTGGGAATGTCTCCAAAAGTGTCCTTCATTCTGAACGACTTTTGCATAACTGGTAAACCATAAGAGATAGACAAAATTTTACTGCAGAAAAAATGTAGATCGCGTTACAATACATAATTTATGTCATACATTTTTTTTGTTGAGTGAACCATTTTCGAGATATTGCTTGTTATTCCCTTAAATTTTTCGATACTTATACTTTTTCTCAAATTCGTTACTCATTTTTTTATGTCCTGGACTTGCAAAGGGAATGGAATGCGCCACATAGCAACCAGCGCTTAAATATTTGACTATCGCTTAAAGCCTACCAATTCCCCTTGCATCTACAAGAAAATTAGCAATAAGATTGACATCTCGATATCTCGATTAACATGAAGCATATGGAGAATAAGCGTTTGTAATAATAGTTGGTACAAGAGTAGAGAAAGTCATGTGAGTGTAACACATCAGATTTTGTTTCTTTTGGTGCAAGTATTTTATGTGCAGGGTCACATTTATGTCATGTAAAACATATTAGTTCCTTCCAAACGCTTTCCTCGACGCTGATACACGAACAGACACTTTCAGAACTATGTCGCGCTCCAAAGCCCCACAAGTGCTAAACACAATTCTGCGAGCATGTTTTACTTTTCCGCCTTACATACAAATAGCTCAATAATATATTAATAACTTAGAACTGTGGTGTCGGCATGTGTTGCTAATCTTTCCTCTTCTTAATATGAATCTAGTTCACAGTATTAAGCAACACCTACCGGCTTATAGTTTACTTTCAGCTATATACCCTCGGAGTATAAGTAACACAATTCAGCTCAGAAATGTGATTAAATCTTGAACGTTGGGGAGCATGTAGCAACTTAATTAATTGCGCAGCTGCTGTTCTGATAATTAATAAGTAATAAAATCCAAGATAATGACAGCAACTGCGCTGCACCATGTTATGAAGGCTCTAAAACTTTTAGGCAGCTGAAGGAGGTAGCTGAAGTACAAGTTAGGAATAAAGCTATTTCATGACAACATAGCAAATGCAGAAGGATTGCTGAAAATTTGTTGCGATGGATGAAGAAAAATAAATAACCAAAAGGTACTGTGTTCACTGAAATCGTAAAACTCTGAAAAGTCTGACAGATTGAAGTTCCTCACTCCAATTTCCTAGGGATTACCATCAACTTCGTGGGTTCTTAAAAGAACGATACCTTAGTATTAGGGCCTAATTGCTCTGAAACAAAAGGTTTTAAAAATCACTAAGTAAGGAGATAAAATTATAAAAATTGGCCTTGAACTGTTGTAAATTATCAAAATTTAATGTCTTCCCTTAATCGAGTGGAATATAGTTTCTTATCGAACTGCTAGGAATGGTTGGCTAGAATGACACTGCAGAAAACTCTTCCGTTTTGTATTTATTAGTTTAAAAATCTGATGTGTTACAATCACATGACTTTCTCTACTCTTGTACAAACTATTTTTACAAACGCTTATTCTCCATCTACTTCATGTTAATCGAGATAAACATTTGCAGACTCTATCTTATTGCTAATTTACTTGTAGATGTAAGGGGAAAATATATTTACAAGGGCAATATAGAAAAACAGTAACCCTTAAGCACATACATATCTCTTAATAGCTGGTTGCTAGGTGCAGCACCATTCCCTTTGCCACAAATTATAACCCTTTGCATATCCAAGACAAAAAAATAAATAACGAATTCCCATTTTAGAAAATAAGTATTGAAAAATTTAAGGGAATAACAAGCAATATCTCGAAAATGGTTCACTGGATAAAAAAAAATGTATACGACATAAATTGTGTATTTTAACGCGATCTACATTTTTTGTGTAGTAAAATTTTGTCTATCTTTATGGTTTACCAGTTATGCAAAAGTCGTTCACAATCAAGAATACTTTTGGAGACATTCCCAGAAAATTCGAGATATACATTTTATTTGCCATAAAAATATCTTAAACATATGATATTTTAATCAAAATCGTTAGAGCCATTTTCGAGAAAATTAAAATTTTCAAAAATGTTCCATGTAAAGGGTAATATGGGGTGGGGGGATTTTCTTGAAAACCTTCGTGTCGCATCTCTGGAAGATACTGAACCTAAATACCAAGTTTGGTGTTTATCCGACTGTTCGTTTCTGAGTTATGCTGTTCACAGACAGACACACACACACAGACACAGACACACACACGGACATGTTTCCAAAAATGCTTTTTTTGGATTCAGGGTGTCTCAAAACATGTATTTCCGGTGAAATCTCGGTATCGAATGTTTGGGTGGAATACAATACTTCCCCTACTTACTGTACGTAGTAGAGAAAGTAAAAGGAAGGATGTTAACTGAGGTGGTAAAATTACATAATATTTGGAAAACCTAATGATTTTCTGGAACTTTCAGTTCCTGTAACTGTGATATTGAGGATAGGTTTCTGGCAGTATTCTCGACTGCACGACGTTAAAGACCATGAATACCCTCTCTTTAATTTTACACGTCTTGCTGAGCAACATTTTACCATCCATCGTAAGTACATCTTCATGACTTAAAAAAATTAATTGTTTTAAGCGGTATCTACTGTTAAGACAACTTTATATGTATTAGGAACTTTAGGAGCGCGGTTTAGTTGCACCTAAGTGGGTTAGATGTCTTCCTTCAACAGGAAAAAGAAAATTATCTCTCGGACTTAAAATAATGGCCAAACAGGTAACAAATATTGCATGTAAAACTAATATGAAATTTATTACTGATCAGTTTTTACTCTCATAGCTATTCTAATAATTAATACAAAAGCTACTTTTTTATCTACTTCTCATGAAAATATTCGCCAGATATGATTCCAATATTTTGTGGTTATGTAGACACAGTAAGGCTTTTCTTTTCCGCCTTCCAACTGTTTATGGAAAATTCAAGATGCAGGTGCCAATATTTAAAATATACTACCTCCTAATTAAAATCGTTATTGGCAAATTTGAGAAAACAAACTGTAATGAAAAATGTTCCAATCTTAAGCGTTGTTTAGGGTAGAGGAAATTCTCGAAAATCTTCAGCTTGTATCTCCAAAAAATGTGTCTGACATAAGTATGAAACTTGGTACCTATCCGAAATTTCGTTCTCGAATTGCTTTTTAAACAACATAAAATACTCATTTTGGATTCAAGGGGTGTCAAAACGTGATCTTAATACACAGTGTTTTGGTGAATTGTAATACTTCCTCCTAAAACGTAGAGAAAATAAAGCAGACGTTTTGGTTATAATTGCTGAGATATATAATGTAAATGGATAATGAAATTGAGCTCGGTGTTGAAGTAATTATTTACTTAATAGACGTTTTTATCACGTCCACCTAGCACATGTGTTATAAATGAGAGAAACAATGTAACTGCTGAGGTATATTTATAGCCCCCAAATGGCTAGATGCATAAGCACATAAACGGGACTGGCCGTAAACATTATTGTCTGGAAGAGAGCAGTGTTCGGCATTAAAGAAATAATATTACGTACAGGGCCACACACTCGCAGTGACAAAAAGAAGGGGAAGAAAAATGACAAACAATGCCATAAAAACTTTAGGCGTTATGTTCACATGACTATCTCTATCCACCTCACTAGAAACTATACTTACTAAACATAACCTGTCTACTTGCTTCTTGCTTACTAAGATAAATTTTGGCAGAAAAAACTTTTATTACACATTCCGTTAAAGGTACAAGGGCGATGCAAATAACCGATAGTAAAATATGTATTTAAATACGGATGACTATGTGATGGCTTTGAAATTCCATTCATTGCATAACCACGAGGAAAAAGCAAAAGAAAAAAGTCTGACGTGTTACACTCACATGACTTTCTCTACTCTGGTACAAAATTATTTACAAACGCTTATTCTCCATATGCTTCATGTTAATCGAGATGTTAATCTTATTACTAATTTTTTTGTAGATGCAAGGGGAATTGGTAGGCTTTAAGCGATAGTCAAATATTTTAAGAGCTATGTGGAGTATTCCATTCTCTTTGCATTACCAGGACAAAAAAAATTAAAAACGAATTTCCATTTGAAAAAAGTATAAGTATTGGAAAATTTAAGGGAATAACAAGCAATATTTCGAAAATGGTTCACTAAACAAAATAAATGTATATGACATAAATTGTGTATTTTAACGCGATCTACAATTTTTGTGTAGTAAAAGTTTGTCTATCTCTTATGGTTTAGCAGTTATGCAAAAGTCGTTAACAATGAAGAATACTTTTGGAGACATCCCCAGAAAATTGAAGATATACATTTTATCTGTCATGAAAGTATCTTAAGTATATGACATTTTAATCAAAATCGTTAGAGCCATTTTTGAGAAATTTAAAATTTTCGAAAAATGTTCCATGTAAAGGGTAATCTGCGCTGGGGGGATTTTCTTGATAACCTTCGTATCGCATCTCTAGAAGATACTGAACCTAAATACCAAGTTTGGTGTTTATCCGACTGTTCGTTTCTGAGTTATGCTGTTCACAGACACACGGACATGTTTCCAAAAATGCTTTTTTTTTGGATTCAGGAGATCTCAAAACATATATTTCCAGTGAAATCTCGGTATCGAATTTTTGGGTGGAATAAAATACTTCCTCTACTTACTATACGTAGTAGAGAAAGTAAAAATAAGAATATTGACTTAGTACCTGGAAACAAACATAAAAAATTCCAAAATTCAAACCAATAACAAAGAGTATCTCGGGAATATTAAACTCCACAAAGTATGTATTTGACACAACTTGTTCGTTTTAACGATATCTATCTTTTTGTGTGTAATTTTTGTCTATATCTTACGGTTTATCATTTATAGAAAATTATACAAAACTCATTCAATTGAAGATGAATTTACAGGCTATTCCCAGAAAATTTAGCATATACATTTTATTTATCATACAAATATATTACAACAGGGAGCGCTCTAATCAAAATCATTAGCGCCATTTTTGAGAAAATAAAAATATCCTACATTTTTACTTTCCCTACTAGAGCATTCTAGAGCAGTGGACGGTTACACCCAAGAATTCGATACCAAGGTTTCACCGGAAATACACATTTTGAAGAGCACTGCATCCAAAACGTATTTTAGAAAAGCTTCTCGCTTTTTCTCACTCTATGTGTGTGTGTGTGTGTGTGTGTGTGTGTGTGTGTGTGTCTGAATACGATAACGTACAAACGAAAAGTTGGTTAAATACCAAAATTGTCACTTAAGTTCAGCGACTTCCAAGGATGCGACGGGAAGATTTTCAACAAAATCCCCCTGCTAAACCATCGTTTAGGAGTACATACGGCGGGGGACTTAGCACCTCGACTTACAAGAGGTTTTGTGCCTAAACCCCTGATGTGGCAGCCCCGGGAAGGAGGGATGAGGTAAGAGGAGACAGAGGGTGGCCGGATGAGGAGGAACGACGGGATAGAGGTCAAGGTCGCTAGCTTTTACGGATTGAAACTCCCCGGATGGCACTGGTGCAACCGGCTCTCTTCCCCCTGCAGGCTTGCACATGCCACTGGGGGGCTCGGGACTCGGAGACCGTCCCCATTCCGGGGCGCTAAGGATTATATAGAACATCCTTTTCCCCTGGCGTACAACGCCGACACTGCCGTCGACACTTGCAACCCTGAAACAGATCAGGCAACAAATGAAAGGTGAAGTGAAATGGGAATGTAGGACAGAACATTCGAGGGATGTAATGAACCTTCCCAGTTTTTCCCTAGCGAGCCGGGGAAACCCGGAAAAAACCCATGAGTAAGGAAGGTCGACCGTGGGAATCAAACTCACGACCTTCCGATTGCGCGCCACAGACGTTACAGTCTGAGCCATCCCGCTTGGTAACTATAGTTTACACGGGAAAGATTTCATTATTTCTTATGTGTTAAAAAATGGTTCCAACAATCATTCTGAATGACCTTTGTATAATTCGTGTACCATGAGAGATAGACCAAATCTTACAAAATATATCGTTAAAGCATATAATTTATACCAAACTTTTTTTTTTGTGGCGGTAGCATTGCAAGGTAATCTTTGTTATTGATTTGAATGTTCAAACTCTTTACACTTTTCTCAATCTGAAATTGCAATGACTTTTATTTTTTTTCATGTTCATACAAAGGGAATGGGATTTGAAAGCCATTAGAGAGCAACTGAGTTTGAAAATATTTGACTATTACTTTAGCTTAATGAGTTGTGCAACGAAATGTATTACGATGGTTTATCTGCGCTAACAAGAAATACAACAGTAAGCTTTTTTAAAAATAGTCTGTAGAACAGTGAGTAGACAAAAGGCATGTGGATGAAACATTTAAGATGTTTTAGTTTCTTCACAGAACTTTTTCTAATTTCCATTGAAATCCCGGTATGAAACGTAGAAAAGCTAAACAGTACAGAAATTAAAAAACCTTAAAAGATAGGATGACCGAGCGCGATAGCTCAGGCAGTTACGTCTGTGGCGCGCATTAAGGAGGTTCTGGGTTCAGAACCCTGAGGATGACCAATCTGAACGAAGGATTTTTCGCTGTTTTCCTTGGTCGCTGGACGAATGCTGGGTTGGATTATTTGATCTACGAATTTCCCTGTCATCTCTTTCAACACTACGTTTAATATGTAATGTAATGCAATGTAATATTTATTTCATCATTATTACAATAATACAAATAAAGCTTACATCTAAAACTTATGTCTAGTGCACCAGTTTTCTAGCTCCCCCATATTTAGCCCCTAGGCAGTATATATGGGATAAAGCTACTATACCATCTCTCCACTTTACAAACTATGCTCGTTCAGCTGTACCTTTCTTAAGCTCCTTATCCACTTATCCCTTGTGTATGCTTAAAAATGTCTCCATCATTTTAATTGTTTCTACTTTTGTGCATCCCAACATTCTTAATGCTACTGTTTCTTTGTTTACGTTTAATATTATAATCCAGAGTTTGCTTGCTCCTCGATAGGCTACTGACCCAAAGCATTGGCTTGTAAGTCCCTGGGGTTTAAGCCCAAAGGGTAATCCCTCAAAGAAGAAGATAAGGTGTCATAAAGTGACCAAAATTACCCATAATGGATGTTGGGTATTTTAAACAGAAATACGCGTATAACTTATCAGCGTCTATAATGTGTCAATTAAAATATTAATCATCATTAAGCTGATAATACTTAACCTACGTTCAGCAGTGCTTTCACTAATAGAAGTGGACACGCTAATATCTCCTAAATAAAATTACCAGAATAAAGTTGTTGGGGATCTAATCGGGGTATTTTCCAGAGGTATTAAGGAATACATAATCTCGTTACCATCACCACATTATTCTTGTCCCATACCACCGAGTCTAACTCAAAACGAAAGTTCAATAATTTAAGGGCTCAGATATTCGATCTGAAATACTTAATTTAAGAGGAATATGAATGCCAGAGGCCTGAAGGCGGCAAATAAGATAACAGCCCCAGTCGCGTCCTATGGAGACTAAAAAGCCCATGTTGAGAAAAAGAGAATGGGAGAAAAAATAGACGGCTCTATTTGCTATTGTTCAAATACCAAAAGTATGGTCTCAAACATTTGTTTAAGCTTCGGAAGAAAACTAATATCTCGAGAGCTTTCTATCTCAGCCATATTTACAAACAGCAATATAATATATTATGTACATTGCTGTATTAAATGAGAAGTGAATAATTAAAGAAAGTATTCCGAGGCTTCACACTATTTCAGTTTTTTACTTTCTCCACAACGTATAGTAAGTGGGGGAAGAATTGTATTCGACCCAAAAATTCGATACCGAGATTTCACCAGAAATAAATGTTTTGAGACCCCCTGAAACCAAAAAAATCTGATGTGTTACACTCACATGACTTTCTCTACTCTTGTACCAACTATTATTACAAACGCTTATTCTCCATATGCTTCATGTTAATCGAGATATCGAGATGTCAATCTTATTGCTAATTTTCTTGTAGATGCAAGGGGAATATGGTAGGTTTTAAGCGATAGTCAAATATTTAAGCGCTGGTTGCTATGTGGCGCATTCCATTCTCTTTGCAAGTCCAGGACATAAAAAAATGAGCAACGAATTTGAGAAAAAGTATAAGTATCGAAAAATTTAAGGGAATAACAAGCAATATCTCGAAAATGGTTCACTCAACAAAAAAAAAACGTATGACATAAATTATGTATTGTAACGCGATCTACATTTTTTCTGCAGTAAAATTTTGTCTATCTCTTATGGTTTACCAGTTATGCAAAAGTCGTTCAGAATGAAGGACACTTTTGGAGACATTCCCAGAAAATTCGAGATATACATTTCATTTGTCATGAAAATACCTTAAACATATGATATTGTAATCAAAATCGTTAGAGCCAGTTTTGAGAAAATTAAAACTTTCGAAAAATTTTCCATGTAAAGGGTTGTCTGGGGTGGGGGATTTTCTTGAAAACCTTCGTGTCGCATCTCTGGAAGATACTGAACCTAAATACCAAGTTTGGAGTTTATCCGACTGTTCGTTTCTGAGTTATGCTGTTCACAGACACACAGACACACACACACACACACACACAGACACATACACACACAGACACACACACGGACATGTTTCCAAAAATGCTTTTTTTGGATTCAGGGAGTCTCAAAACATGTATTTCCGGTGAAATCTCGGTATCGAGTTTTTGGGTGGAATACAATACTTCCCCTATTTACTATACGTAGTAGAGAAAGTAAAAAGCATTTTTGGAAACTTGTGTGTGTGAGTGTCTGTGAACAGCATAACTCATAAACAAAAAGTCGGATAAACACCAAACTTGGTATTTAGGTTTAGCATCCTCCAGAGATGCGACACGAATGTTTTCAAAAAAATCCCCCATCCCAAATTACCCTTTACATGGAACATTTTTTAAAATTTTAATTTTCTCAAAAATGGTTCTAACGATTTTGATTGAAATATCATATGTTTAAGATATTTTCATGACAAATGAAATCTATATCTCGAATTCTCTGAGAATGTCTCCAAAAGTATTCTTGATTGTGAACGACTTTTGCATAACTGGTAAGCCATAAGAGATATACAAAGTTTTACTACACAAAAACTGTAGATGGCGTTAAAATACACAATTTATGTCATACACATTGTTTTTGTTGGGTGAACCATTTTCGAGATATTGCTTGTTATTCCCTTAAATTTTCGAATACTTATACCTTTTCTCAAATTCGTTATTCATTTTTTTTGTCCTGGTATTGCAAACAGAATGGAATGCTGCACATAGCAACCAGCTCTTAAAATATTTGACTATCGCTTAAAGCCTACCAAATCCCCTTGCATCTACAAGAAAATTAGCAATAAGATTAACATCTCGATATCTCGATTAACATGAAGCATATGGAGAATAAGCGTTTGTAAGAAATAGATTGTACAAGAGTAGAGAAAGTCATGTGAGTATAACACATCAGACCAGGACAGAAGTTTAAATGCATAGACGCTAAAAGAACAAGTATTGGCAACGGCAGAAGAGGTCAAGTGCAATGAAATGACGCTAAAGAGGCTGAAATGTGAAAGCATACTCTCTCGAGTGAATACAAAATGAAGGTGAAATTAGGGAACAAATACCGTACAAGCGGAAATTACAACAGCTAACGAGCAAGATTAAAAACTTGTTTTACTGGCAACTGAAATGCAGTCCAGTGTTTTATCTGTGTACACGATTTTAACATAATGATGCATGGGTGGTGGAACATACAAAGCTTAGTTTCGTTTCATGCCCTGGCTTCTATAAAGAGGTGCCAATCCCTGAAAAGAGGGGTAATATTCATTTTGATGTCCATCCACATCAAACGCATAGCGTAGTACGGCAACGGAAATGTGACTTCTGTTTGTGGTTACATCGAAAGAGCTGTTTATTCAAGTACTTTTTTCAGCCGTTAACGAAGAACAAGGAAACCTATTTGATGTCCTTGAATCATTAGATTTGGGCAATTCAGTGCTAATGCACGTGGCATTTATTAATATTTTGAACCATACTGTCTATATGCGTTTCAACTGTTACACGCAGTTCGCAATGTAGTACACTAAACGCTGTCTGTTCGTATAGTTATAATGATAACTAAAATAACAGAACATGCCAGAGAGAGAATGAAAAAAAAAACATTTTTCTTGATGAGTTATGCTCACATGACATTCTCTACCCTTTTTCCAATTTGTTTTTACAACGCTGATTCTCCATATGCTTCATGTTAATCGAGATATCGAGATGTTAATCTTATTGCTAATTTTCTTGCAGATGCAAGGGGAATTGGTAGGCTTTAAGCGATAGTGGAATATTTTAAAAGCTGGTTGCTATGTGGAGTATTCCATTCTCTTTGTATGTCCAGGACATAAAAAATATGAATAACGAATTCCCATTTGAGAAAAATTATTGGAAAATTTAAGGGAATAACAAGCAATCTCACTCAATAAAAAAATATATATGACATAAACTGTGTATTTTAACGCGATTAATTACGCGTGTATTTACATTTTTAGGTAGTAAAATTTTGTCTGTCTTTACGTTTACCAGTTACGTGAAAGTCATTCACAATGAAAGAATACATTTAGGAGACATTCCTAGAAAATTCGAGATATACATTTCATTTGTCATGAAAATATCTTAAACATATGATATTTTAATCAAAATCGTTAGAGCCATTTTTGTGAAAATTAAAATTTTCAAAAAAGGCTCCATGTAAAGGGTATTCTGGGGTGCAGGAATTTTCTTGAAAACCTTCGAGTCGCATCTCTGGAAGATACTGAACCTAAATACCAAGTTTGGTGTTTATCCGAATGTTCGTTTCTGAGTTATGCCTTTCACAGACACACAGACACACAGACAGACACAAAGACACACAGACACACACGGACATGTTTCCAAAAATCGTTTTTTGGATTCAGGGGGTCTCAAAACATATATTTCCGGTGAAATCTCGATATCGAATTTTTGGGTGGAATACAATATCTCCCCTACTTACTATACGTAGTAGACAAAGTAAAAAATGCAATGTGTGTTGTTAAGCTATTGATATTGTGCAAAGAAGTTAACTTATGATTTAATTAAGGCATTAACATACAGAAATCTCAGTTACATTATCTTTTGTTTTACATGGAAGGCTATAGTTACTTTCTCTACTACGTATAGTAAGTAGGGGAAGTATTGTATTCCACCCAAAAATTCGATACCGAGATTTCACCGGATATATATGTTTTGAGACCCCCTGAATTCAAAACAAGCATTTTTGGAAACATGTCCGTATGTATGTCTGTGTGTGTGCGGTGTCTGTCTGTGAACAGAATAACTCAGGCACGAACAGTCGGATAACTACCGAACTTGGTATTTAGGTTCAGTATCTTCAAGAGATGCGACACGATCGTTTTCAAGAAACCCCCGCCACCCCAGATTACCCTTTACATGCAAAATTTTTCGAAAATTTTAATTTTCTCGAATATGGCTATAACGATTTTGATTAAAATATAATATGTTTAAAATATTTTTATGACAAATAAAATGTATATCTTGAATTTTCTGGGAATGTTTCCAAAAGTATTCTTCATTGTGAACGATTTTTGCATAACTGGTAAAGCACAAGAGATAGACAAAATTGTACTTCACAAAAATGTAGATCGCGTTAAAATACACAATTTCTGTTATAAACATTTTTTTTGTTGAGTGAACAATTTTCGAGATATTGCTTGTTATTGCCTAAAATTTTTCAGTATTTATTTTCTCAAATGGGAATTTGTTATTCATTTTTACTTTCTCTACTACGTATAGTAAGTAGGAGAAGTATTGTATTCCACCCAAAAATTCGATACCGAGATTTCACCGGAAATGTTTTGACACTGATTCCAAAAAAGCATTTTTGGAAACATGTCCGTGTGTGTGTCTATCTGTCTGCGTGTCTGTGTGTGTGTGTGTGTGTGTCTGTGAACAGCATAACTCAGAAACGAACACTCGGATAAACACCAAACTTGGTATTTAGGTTCAGTATCTTCCAGAGATGCTACACGAAAGTTTTCAAGAAAATCCCCCCAACCCAGACTACCCTTTACATGGAAATTTTTTCGAAAATTTTAACTTTCTCAAAAATGGCTCTAACGACTTTGATTAAAATATCATATTTTTAAGATATTTGTATGACAAATAAAATGCATATCTTGAATTTCCTGGGAATGTCTCCAAAAGTATTCTTCATTGTGAACGACTTTTGCATAACTGGTAAACTATAGGAGATAGACAACATTTTACTACACAAAAAATGTAGATCGCGTTAAAATACACAATTTATGTCATATACATTTTTTTGTTGAGTGAACCATTTTCGAGATATTACTTGTTATTCCCTTAATTTTTTCAATACTTATTTTCTCAAATGGGAATTCGTTATTCATTTTTTGTCTTGGATATGCAAAGAATATTAATCTGTGGGAAAGGGAATGGTGCTGAACCTAGCAACCAGCTATTAAGAGATATGTATGTGCTTAAAGGCTACTGTATTTCCAAATTGCCCTTGTAAATATATATTCCCCTTACATCTACAAGAAAATTAGCAATAAGATAGACTCTGCAAATGTTTATCTCGATTAAGATGAAGTAGATGGAGAATAAGCGTTTGTATAAATAGTTTGTACAAGAGTACAGAAAGTCATGTGAGTGTAACACGTCAGATTTTTTTTATGTCCTGGACATGCAAAGAGAATGGAATGCGCCACATAACAAACAGCGTTAAAATATTTGATTATCGCTTAAAACCTACCATATTCCCGTTGCATCTACATGAAAATTACCAATAAGATTGACATCTCGATATCTCGATTAACATGAAGCACATGGAGAATAAGCATTTGTAAAAATACTTTGTACAAGAGGAGAGAAAGTCATGCGAGTGTAACACATCATATTTTTTTGTTACTTTCTCTATTACGTATAGTAAGTAGGGAAAGTATTGTATTCCACCCAAAAATTCGATACCGAGATTTCACCGGAAATACATGTTTTGAGATCCCCTAAATCCAAAAAAAGCATTTTTGGAAACATGTTCGTGTTTGAGTCTGTCTGTGTGTCTGTCTGTCTGTCTGTGTGTCTGTCTGTGAACAGCATAACTCAGAAACGAACAGTCGGATTAACACCAAACTTGGTATTTAGGTTCAGTATCTTCCAGAGATGCGACACGAAGGTTTTCAAGAAAATCCCCCACCCCAGAGTACCCTTTACATGTAACATTTTTCGAAAATTTTAATTTTCTTAAAAATGGCTCTAACGATTTTGATTAAAATATTATATGTTTAAGATATTTTCATGACAAATAAAATGTATATCTTCAGTTTTCTGGGAATGTCTCCAAAAGTATTCTTCATTGTGAACGACTATTGCATAACTGGTAAACCATAAGAGATAGACAAAATGTTACTACACAAAAGATGTAGATCGCGTTAAAATACACAATTTATGTCATATACATTTTTTGTTGTTGTGTGAACCGTTTTCGAGATATTGCTTGTTATTCCCTTAAATGTTTCAATACTTATTTTCTCAAATGGGAATTCGTTATACATTTTTTGTCTTGGATATGCAAAGAGTATTAATCTGTGGAAAAGGGAATAGTGCTGCACCTAGCAACCAGCTATTAATAGATATGTATGTGCTTAAAGGCTACTGTATTTCGATACTGCCCTTGTAAATATATATTCCTCTTACATCTACAGGAAAATTAGCAATAAGATGGAGTCTGCAAATGTTTATCTCGTTTAACATGAAGTAGATGGAGAATAAACGTTTCTAAAAATAGTTTGTACAAGAGTAGAGAAAGTAATGTGAGTGTAACACATCAGATTTTCTTGGATATGCAAAGAGTATTAATCTGTGGCTAAGAGAATGGTGCTGCACATAGCAACCAGCTATTAAGAGATATGTCTATGCTTAAAGGCTACTGCATTTCTATATTGCCCTTGCAAATATAAAACAAGGGGAACATAGTACGCCTTAAGCGATAGTCAAATATGTTTAGAACTGGTCGCTACGTGTAAAATGTAGTTCTCTATGCATGTCAAAAAATCGTTTCTGTAAATGTTTATCTCGATTAATATGAAATAGATGGATAATAAAGTTTGTAAAAATAGTTTGTACAAGAGTAGAGACAGTCATATGAGTGTAACACATCAGATTTTTTTTAAAGCAATATCCGTTCTTGTTAACGTATGACACAAATTCCCCATAGTTTGGAGCTGAGGAGGTTGAAAAGTCCAGTTTCCTCATTACTCCTTTCTAATCATGTCACGTGTTCCTTTTCCCGAGGTCACGATTTCAAACCCAGCGGAGGGCGATGGATTATTTTCGGGCGTAAAAATCCTTAGCATGGCTTCCTTCGGAAGGGAAGTAAAGCCTGTGGTCCCGTGTCGTAGATTTACAGCACGTAAAAGAGCCTCAAGTGTGATGAAGGTACCTCTGAGCAAAATTTCCGCTCTTTAACGTCAAATATAGATTGAGACGCTAAGAACCATAGCAGATAAAGCACGTCCATAATAAAACTCAATTTCAATTTCACATGTTTCCTTGAATTACAAGTTGTTTAACGTGATGTTTTAAACGTGCTTAGTGCTCTAATCTTACATCTGACGGTTTAACCATTTGTGTTGAAGTGCTCTATACCAAATTCCGCTTCAAATGATGCTTATTGTGATGATGTATAAACTCTTCTTTACTTTAGACATATTACCACGGTTCTCCACTGGTCTGTATAGGCCTCAAATAAATAGGACAGTCACAACGAAGCCGTCTGTGGGTTGGGGAGGAGTGTCCGCCACAATACCTAACGTCATCTACACTCCCTGCGGTAACACCATTGCTCTGTTTACTTACTAAAACCCCTCTGTCTATTACTGATAGACCACGAGAAGAACGCAAGCGAGAGGAATGTGTAACTTCAACATTTTCCTGCGTCCGTATCGTATTTACGCTCGCCGTGTGGATACGATAAGTATGTTAGGAGGTTATAAACTACTACACAGTGTTGTCAAGTACTCACCCATGGCAAGAGCCAATGCGTTAACACCTGTTACGACGGTTGCTGTTCTACTAGTATCTTATCTGGCAGCGTGGGTGGTTCATTTGCACACATAAACATATTTCGTAGTAAACGTAGTAAACAATCGACAGTACGTGAGCAGACAAACAGTTACAGAACCCCGTTCGCACCTCAGGGCCCGCTCGCCGTCTTCTCGTTGTCCAACAGTAATATGATAATAAGGTATTAGATGCAGGTGGTAAAAGGCTTTGTAAATTTTTAGGATCGCACAGTTAACTTACTGAACTGGTATGCTTCTCGGAAACTGTTTCGGGTCACCAGTGAAAGAAGTTTTAGTTGTTTCATACTTTTATTGTTAACAATACATGCGTGAAGGTCTTCAAGTAACAAACATTCGTGTATGTGAAGACCATAAACTTGGGCTCGTTTTATTCTGTTAAGTATATCACTAAAGAAACTGGATCACAACTGCCGTTGCAATCCAGAACATCTTCACTAAAATCAAATATGGCAACGCTAAAGTGGTGTGATGCTGGTAGTTTTAGACTCGATACAAAGCCTTTGTTGATAAATCGATTTTATTTCCAACTCGCCCACGTACATGCCATTCAAATGCTTCAGGATGTGCGATAACGTTGCTGAGGTAGGTAATTGGAAACTCGCTGGAGAAGTATGATGTCTTCCTTCGCAGTTAAATCTGCAAAGTTGTTGTAGGAGCATAAATTAAACGACTGGACCCGGAAAAGCAGATGGTGGTGCTTGTTTATTTGGGTAAATTCATTTTTTATTGCCACCGCGAGCATTAGTGTTAGCGGTGTTATTGCGCAAGGCTACCTGTGTTTGTAGACTAGTTGCACGAGGAGGTAGAACTACCGAAGTAGTTGACCACCAAGGCAGCATATCCGCGGAAATAATGCGATGTTGCATTTTGTCCGACGCAAAGACCATAATTATTATACTGTGCAGTTAAACTGTTTGATTGTACCGATGACGTAGTGTCCTTTATGGCATGCAAGATCTTGCTCAGGTGACAGTGATTAAAAAATAAAACCATTGTTCTTAGGCTCCATTTATGCAAGTGATTTTGTGTCGCGGGGCAAGTGCGACACGATCTGAGAGTTCATTGAGTTTAATGAAAGCATTTATACGTACTACGCCACGCGATAGTCACACGACATCCTTTGTCGCGCGAACTCTGAAACACGTCGCGTGATCTTTCAGTTTGGTGTGACATACGCGACAGTCTCATGGCCTCAATATGCAGGGACGTATATGGGCCTGCTTATGCACATCACGTTGCCGCATTGTGAGCGAGACAGTCGAGTCAGTGCTACCACATTGGGAAACCGAGAACTGAAGTTTTCATTTTTAGTGTAGTTTTTTGTTTCACAGTTGCAATAATGATCTGATTTTCGTCATTCAGACTTTTGTCAAGGATGGACACGGAACTTTTTATAGAATAAATTAGTATAAGTAGTGCAATTTGGGATGTCACCTCAGAAAATTAGGAGGATCGTGACAAGAAGAAGTAGTTTCCCAAATAAATTTCTAAATGTACTGTCCACGAAACTTGCACTGTTTATCGAATAAACACTCCAACGTCGTCTTCGTCTGTTTTTTCGAGTAAAAGGTTTGTAGCAATAACACAACAAGCACGGATTCATATTAGCTGTCGATCCAAATGTGAAAACGGCCTGGAACAACTGATATTCTCACAATACACAACGCAACTAGTACAGTCACGTCGCATGCATAAATATACCACTAAAGTTCCTGCCGCGTCGCGCTATTCTTTGTCGTGCGACGCGAAATCGCTTGTATAAATCAGGCGACTTAAAGAATTTCCAATATTTCCAAAATTTTATCATATGAAATCGATGTCCTTAATCAGCTAGATTCAAGTTATGTCCATTCATATCATTATGCCAACATAAAAAAATCTGATGTGATACATCCACACGCCTTTCTCTACTCTGTATCGTTTATTAGTGGGTATACAAATTATTCTTACTAAAGCTTATTTTTCTATCCACTGCATTTTAATCCAAATAAATATTTGGAAAAATAGCTACATTAGATATTTCGTTATAAATACAAATAGTGCAGCGATAGAGAAATGTTTAAGTACTGAACGCTATACGCTGGCCTTAAATTCTATACTGTTTCCATGATATCGCGAAAAACAACTGAGTGTTGAAGGACTTACCACAAAAAGCTTATATTAAATAAATTGTGTTTTAAAGAGATCTACATTTTTTGTGTAGCACGTTTTCGTCTATCGCTTAAAGTTTACCAGTTATGCAAGATTCTACAAAGCTCCATCCGAATGAGGACTACGTAGACTATTCTCCGAAAATTCAATAGATGTATTTTATTTGTCATGTAAATATATTTCATAATAATATTTTTAAAATCTTTAGAGCCATTTTTTAGAAAATAAATAATTTCAAAAAGGTTTTATTTAAAGGGTAGTTCGGGTTGGGGGATTATGTTGAAAATCCTCGTGTCGCTTGTTTTGAAGATATTGAACCTAAATACCAAGTTTGGCATTTATCCGCCTTTTCGTTTTTGAGTTATCGTGTTCACAGACACACACACGGACATGTTTCCAAAAATGCTTTATTTGGATTCAGGGGGCCTCAAAACATGTATTTCCGGTGAAACCTCGGTATAGAAGTTTTGGGCGAAAGTACAAAGTACGTAGTAGAGAAAGTAAAAATGAAACCATTGATTAAAGTGAGGCATAGTAACTGGATTGTAACTCAAAAGGCGAAAGGGAACTGTGACTTCGTACTGTATAACACAGTACCAGTACAATATCTCCTGTGATTCCTATGCATGCCATCATTTAAATCAAGGCTCTATACTTGACTATTACGTAACTACGTTGAGAAAGCATTATATGGTTGAGCAGATGTGCCTGTTTTAACCGTTTCTTCCGATTTACTTTCGGCAACACGTATCACAATTGCTTGGGTCCTTAAATTTATTAATGCGTTTACCCATTATGTTTTTGTGGGGAGGGTGCATCCATTGAGCATAACTGGCCTGAATTTGAAGTCGAATATTTGTTTGTAGTTGGAAAATGCTTCATGTTTATCTGCACAACGTATGGGAGCCAATTTGTCGCGATAACGTCGTGTTATCTATTGCTGGGCGCCTGTTATTGTATTAATAGTTTGAATTTTAGGTTATTTGTCCTCCGGCTAGCTATTATTACTACTCAGTCGAGCATATCTCTTGAACAGGGTGTGTAAACGGAAAGGATTTGTTACTGAAAGTTAACACTTATAAAAGAATTTGTTTTTACACTTTTATTACCGTCACAATTAATTAATTTCACATATTGACTCTTGATACACGCCAGACTGAAACTTATATTTTCTAATATCACTATAATCACTTATTTACTGCACGTTATTAATTCGCGTATTTCACATTTATAACAAACTTTAAGACGCGGGAGATTCTGTAGAATTGCGCGACGTATAACCTTTGTATGATTCTGTTGGACTGAACGACGTTTGCCATGTGAATTATTCCGTCAAACTGCGCGTTACCCGTCTCTGGCACGGAATTTATACTCCCTCACCCTGATATGCCTAAAGATTATAACCGAGCTGCTATTGGTTAATAAAACGCGCCAACATTAGCGTCTATTTTTATATCCAATCAAAATTACGAACACATATGCTCTAGGGAAGATATACCCTCCATTTCTAAGAAAAGCGCGCTAATCTGACGTCATTTGTTTGTCTCTTATAATTGATAAACAACTCACCCCCTCGCTCATTGTTACCCGCTCTTATTGTCTGTTTCAGTGAGGCCGTGTAAACTTATTTCCTAACAATGCTTATAATTAACAAACATCTCAAATCATTGTCATACAATAATGCTAATTTACACTACAATCACTCTGGCATTCACAGTGTTGTCATATAAAATACTGCCTCAAATTTCAGAGTAGAAAGTACGCTAGATTTGAATCCTTCTGCTATACTACCAAATTAAGGTGTAAAAATGTAAAATATATTCCCTGGCGATTGTGGATATCGAAGTTAAGTAGTACTGTGATGAAGCATCTGTTTTCCATATAAAGCCAGAAAAACATAAATTTAATTTCCTTATGTTTTAAAATTTAGTTTAGGCGTTGCTAATTTCCATAAATTCAATAAAATTACAGAAAGGTGACGATATAGACTGATAATTAAAAGTTACTTGCAGTCATAACCTTTTGTGACTTTAAGATCTAAAACCGCATGTGGTATTGCCTTTTGGAGGAATTACTCATTGGTAGTGATGTTCACTCATACACAGTTGTGTTAGTTAATACGCTTGATTTACCTTTGTTTATTTTATTAACCTTAACGTGTATACATTCACGCTCTTATTGATACTTTCAGACTTTAGGAGGATAAGGAATAATTGTGCCTAAAGCAAAGGTCTACCCTCCAGCCGGGAACGTAATCTAGGACCTGTGGATTTGGATGAGCAACCAGACCACAGAGGCAACCAAATCAAGTTTATTTAGCAGACAACTGATTTGTACATGAACGTTAGTTAAAATGGACCTGGGTACTGTAGGGGTTAACAGGCTTTTAACTGCTTCGCATTCACAATTTTCTATATAAAAAAATCTGATGTGTTACACTCACATGACTTTCTCTACTCTTGTACAAACTATTTTTACAAACGCTTATTCTCCATATACTTCATGTTAATCGAGATATCGAGATGTTAACCTTATTGCTAATTTTCTTGTAGATGTAAGGGGAATTGGTAGGCTTTAAGCGTACCAGGACAAAAAAAATGAATAACGAATTCCCATCTGAGAAAATGCATAAGTATTGGAAAATGTAACAAGCAATATCTCGAAAATGGTTCACCAAAAAAAATGTATATGACATGAATTGTGTATTTTAACGCGATCTACATTCTTTGTGTAGTAAAATTTTGTCGTACACAATGAAGAATACTTTTGGAGACATTCCCAGAAAATTCAAGATATACATTTTATTTGTCATGAAAATATCTTAAACCTATGGTATTTTAATCAAAATCGTTAGAGCCATTTTTGAGAAAATTAAAATTTTCGAAAAATCTTCCATGTAAAGGGTAGTCTGGGTTGGAGGGATTTTCTTGAAAACCTTCGTGTCGCATCTCTGGAAGATACTGAACCTAAATACCAAGTTTGGTGTTTATCCGACTGTTCGTTTCTGAGTTATGCTGTTCACAGACAGACAGCCTCACATACACACAGACACACACACGGACATGTTTCCAAAAATGCTTTTTTTGGATTCAGGGGGTCTCAAAACATGTATTTCCAGTGAAATCATTGGTATCGAATTTTTGGGTGGAATACAATACTTCCCCTACTTACTATACGTAGTAGGGAAAGTAAAAACCTTATTCAACGGAGATTTGAACTCGAGCTATCCAAGTTTAAATGCAAATATTCTACAGCTACTCCACGCAAGCGTAATTATTTATGTTGGGTGCTAACTCACCGAACGAGATAACTCCGCGGTAACGTGGGGCTCGCATTTGGGAGGTCCAGGGTTCGATTTCCCATGAACACCCACTCTGACCAAAGGTTTTTCATGGTTTTCTGTGCTTGCCAAGGCAAATGTCGGAGTAGTGTATTCTACCACGGATTTCCTCTCTCCTTCATTTCATTTCAGATTGACTCCGGGGCTGATGTTCGGTCAGTGTCGGGTAGATGGCGAGAGACTTTCGCGTTGCAACTTCTTCGCAGTCCGTTAGAGGGAAGCCTTTTAGTCTCCACTGCTGGTTTGTGTTTCCCCGCTCCCACTAGAGGGAGTCTCAGAACGACACTCCGTGACCTGGAACTATTAGGGAACTCTGCGCGTCTCTGTCCATTAACGCCGGCTTCGCCTGCAGCTTACAGCTTCCTGCGGTTCCCTCACTGCATCAGTTCCTCCTGGAGGTGTATGCAAAAAAGGTCCATTCCGGGTCACCGATCTATTGCTTAGTGTCAGTATTTCCGGGCTGATATTCGCTTCGTCTTGACACAATCAGTAACCCACAAACTAAGTGAGAACCTGTCTAATAGGTTGAAACCATCTGATTCTTAATTTCATAAGGGTAATTTTTTCGATGCGCTCCATAAAATTAAGGACACTTTTTTTTCTTTGGAGGACCGGCAGAAAAGGACGACTTGCTGGTATAACAGAGACGTACGTAGCCAGGGTTATCTGCATGTAGCTCGAAGTGACGAAATTAGAATAAGACAAAAGAGGCTCCAGTAGCGCCCGGAATCCGCCCTCTCTTTACAGTAGCTGTGGAAGTAGAAAGGAAGCCAAGCGGGGGTCATTAAAACAGCTTTCAATATCCGACTAGCGCAGACCTTCATTCCTCATCTAACTTTGTGTTGGGAGCGAGCATGACACGTTTCAATGTGTATTCACTATCTCTCTTTCGTTTGCTGCAGGCAAAGCGCCTTCGACTGTCACTATCGGTAAATAAATTACAATACTCATTAGCGTGACCTTTATGCACTTCTAATTTTGTTTTCGTGCCCTGAATGAAAGTTCACATCTAGTTTCTGTTAAAAAGGAATACCAGAAATGGAATTTTAAAGGGTTTCTGAGCAAAAAACTACTAGCAGAGTACTTATAGTAGTAGTGGCTTATAGGATAACGCAAGTACGATTGCGCAGTTTGCAAAAATGACGGAGAAAGTTATGTTTGAGATCGCTATCACTAAACCTCCACCTACTGTAGCATAACAGACACTCAGGCAATATTAAACACATCCGATTTTTTCTAGCAACTTCGGAATGACAGATGCAAGTGTAGCTACGGTCCTCCGAAGCAACTCATGTAGATTCAATTCCTCACTGGAGTCCTGCAGACTCTTCTTTTGATGCTCGTAAGCAGAACTTGCACTTTTTGAGAACAGAGGCAAAGACTGCCTGCATTCTGCGGAAATCCATTGTTTTTATCGGTCTTTGTAAGTATCATTTGCTCCAAACGCCATTTTTTATGATTCTGATATTCACGAATTATTGCATATTCTTATTGATCGTTCTTGTCCCGCAAGCCATTTAATATGAACCATTGTTTATTAAATATCTTGCGCCTGGACGCACACTTTTCTGAGAAAGAATGAACATAAATTTTCGTAAACATCAAGGTTTAGCATTTATGCTCTCGTTAAAAGCAGTTATGTTTACGCTCCTAACATTCTGCAATTCATCAGTTTAAGTTTTACACAAAGTATATGTGTTTATTTTTGTCTTACTGTTGCGAAGGTGAAAGAATAGTTTTATTCCTTGAGTGTTCCGTATGAGAATTAAAGTAAACAAAGAATGCTTTCAAGGACTGTGTGACTTTTGAAATTTACATTCAGAATTGTATTTAAACTTTCAAAAATCCAGTAAGTCACTTTGATAAGGTATGCTTTTACATAAACTAAACTGATATTCTCATTTGCTAAGAAAAATTTCTTATGTTTTGTGGGTCTTCACTGACCATTGTTTTGATACGTATGTTCTATATACTCGTATGTTGGAATATACTTAATAACACAGACAATGCTTAGCGTTTATACAGGACCGCAACCTGGTGTTTTTCAAAGGGGCCCATATTTGGAAAGCATGAATTAGGTGTGCTATGAGGGTAAACGTTTTTTCTTTCTTTTTTTGAGGTGTAAGTCCAAATGGTTTTTCAACCCCATTAGTCATTATAGCAAAGTGAATGGATTAATTACTCCTACTAGCGTTTATGCTAACGAGCAACATCATTCCAGAGTCCGTTGTTCACAATGTAATTCGTTCATGTGTTTCATGGCACCGCGGTATCCAGCTGTTCCACCTATCGACTGCTTTCTTTGGGATAGTGTCACGCGCTACCAATATAAGCTTTGTAATCCAGTTAGAGTGGGTAATTCGAATATCTTTTGTAATTTAACGGTGTTGTTATATTATTGGAGGTTTCTTGTCAAAATATTACCGCACTCCCATCACCGTAGTTACTCGAAGCGTTGTCAAACTTTGATGCTAGACCCAAATAACCATTTCCCGACATGGGACTCTCTTTGAAAAACCATTAATTTGCAATCCCGTACCACATAGTACACGTCGTCGGTGTTATAACAGTATATAACTCTATAACGCTATTATAAAGTTCACTAACATCGAACTAATGACATAGAAACACAACAGAGTTCTTAAGCGGTAGACAGAAATAATCACGTTTCCGGTTAAGGATAACGCTTTTGTAGTATATGCGAAAACAAAGGAAAGAATTTTATTATTCTGCCGGGAAAAAAGCAACGCATATTATTTAGAGCGAGAGCATGCTTATTCTCAAACTTTCATTCACTTCCCGACGGTGGCTTTGGGTTTTTGTTATTTATTCATCTTTTGGATTTGGCTCTGCAAAAATAGTTCTTCCTCTATGGTCATAGCTTTGTTCGTCCTGTACTAAGATACTTGAAGGAAGCAATAACAACGTATTGTGATAATTTAAAATTAGTTAACATCTAGGGCTAGTTAGTTAACATCGGTAATGCTGGAAGGTTTCTTGGGGAATGGCAGCCCATTCTTCACGGAGTGCGGAACTGAGGAGAGGTATAGATGTAGGTCGGTGAGGCCTGGCACGAAGTCGGTGTTCCAAAACATCCCAAAGGTATTCTATAGGATTCAAGTCAGGACTCTGTGCAGGCCAGTCCATTACAGGGATGTTATTGTCGCGTAACCACTCCGCCACAGCCCGTGCAGGATGAACAGGTGCTAGATCGTGTTGAAAGATGCAATCGCCATCTCCGAATTGCTCTTCAACAGTGGGAAGCAAGAAGGTGCTTAAAATATCAATGTAGGCCTGCGCTGTGATCGTGCCACGCAAAACAACAAGGGGTGCAAGCCCTATCCAGGAAAAACACGACCACACCATAACACCACCACCTCGCACTACACCGCTGGCAGATAACGTTCACCGGGCATTCGTCATACCCACGCCCTGCCATCGGATCGCCACATTGTGTACCGTGATTAGTCATTCCACACAACGTTTTGCCACTGTTCAATCGTGTAATGTTGATGCTCCTTACAGCAAGCGAGGCGTCGTTTGGCATTTTCCTGCATGATGTGTGTCTTATGAGCAGCCGCTCGACCATGGCATCCAAGGTTTCTCACCTCACGCCTAACTGTCATAGTACTTGGAGTGGTTCCTGATGCAGTTTGGAATTCCTGTGTGATGGTCTGGATAGATGTCTGCCTATTACTCTTTACGACACTCTTCCAATGTCGGCGGTCTCTGTCAGTCAAAATACGAGGTCGGCATGTACGCTTTTGTGTTGCACATGTCACTTCACGTTTCCACTTCACTATCACATCAGAAACAGTGGACCTAGGGATGTTTAGGAGTGTGGAAATCTCGCGTACAGACTTCTGACGTAAGTGACACCCAATCACCTGACCACGTTCGAAGTCCGTGAGTTCCAGGGATCGTCCCATGCTGCTGTTTCACGATGTCTACTGACTACTGAGGTCGCGGATAATGAGTCCCAGGCAGTAGGTGGCAGTACAATGCACCTAAGATGAAAAACGTAGGTTTGTGGGGTATCCGGATACCTTTTATCACATAGTGTAGCTTCCAGGAGGTTCTAGTTATCTCCCGATAGCGCGCCCGGTGTTTACCCTGGCGAGCGGCGGTTATCTTGTTTACAACGCCCGCCCGGTATCGACTTCGCGATAACCTCGGGTAATAGCCGCTGCGTCAAGGTATTTAGATTTCCTCGCTTGCCCATAGAATCCTAAGTGAACATGTCGAATAGGTCCACACAGAGGAGCGCCTTTTAACTGACTACTTGAGGTTTTATTTCCTCGAAACAATGCAATTTAAGCCTTGCAAGCCATACCCATATCGGGGAATGCCTTCCTAAGCTATTCATCGTTCGTATCGGTTTCACAGCACGAATCAAAATCTCCATGTTTCCATAAGTGACGTCGTGTGAAGACAATACAGCCACAAAGCAAAAAGGTGACTGCTCAACCCTTTAAGAATGCATCATTATAGAAAATGGTGCGTACTTTTAACGTATATTTACTGCCACTTCCGTTGGCAGCCTTGCGCAGGCGCGGGAATCATAGATGCATATACTAGCTACAAATATCGGAATACGGTTTACCGTTCATCTGTGGGTTGTTTATGTTTTTTAAGATGCTGTATTTGATTAAGTTTTGCTTTTTCTCGTGGCTGGTATTTTCTTGAGAGTTTTTTTCTCTTTTCCTTCTATATTTGTCATTATTATTATTATTATTATTATTATTATTATTATTATTATTATTATTATTATTATTATTATTATTATTAATAATAATCTTTCTTACTATTCTGGTGTTACTGTGTGTACGTGTCTGTGGACCCATGCTATGGATAGTGAGCTATGTATACGGTTATATAAATAAATACACTCATTCACAATTAAGAGGTTAGGTTAGATTGAATGGATTAAATAATCCATTGCTTTTTTAAATCGAGCGAAACCTAATGGTTTATTTCTATAATAAAAATTAATCTTTTTTAACAGATAATAATAGACTAGAAACAAATAACAGTTATTAGCTTAAGTGATTTAGTCTGCGTAATTCTATTAAACTCGTAAAATACTACGTTGTAGTGATTTAAAATATATTGTTTATTTAAAAGAATGGTAAGACTTTTTCCAGTAGATATAAGGTATTAACGAAAATTGTTTTTACGGCTAAAGCTACCCCAACAATAAACATGATAGCTAGTATTCATAGGTTATTCTTGTTACTTATCTGTATTAAGCATTTGGAAAGCTGCATATAGGATTGTAGGATTTCGGGTGTCTTCCTCCATTGTAAATACAAATTTTACAGCGTGCGTCTTCGTTGCTTTGCGTACGAGTGCTCAATACAGCTAAAACAAAATGTTATATCACTATTTTTTCACATGGAAACCGCCGAAGTTTTCATGTCAACCGTATATACACGGGCCTCTTCTAACTGGAAGAAAAATCTTGCGAAATTAAAGGGTAATTTAATCTAACCGTTTCATGATTAGCTCACAAACAGTTTTACTGCAAGGTAGTTATTTGCGAGAGAAATTAGGAGCAAAGAGAGCGGAATAAATTGTGCGGCAGCTCATTCCTGCCTCTCGTGGGATGCTCTGTCAGGAATTACTTTCTCTTCAGACTACTTTCCCAGAGGGGATTTGACAACGAAAAGGCAGCTACGCGGTTCCTTTCGCTTTATAAAGGATAATTCAAGTTTTATGTACGTCATGAGATTCTGAGAATAATTGCTTTGTACAAACGCTAGGAAAACTACTTAATTGTTTACTTTTCTTTACACATCAGATATCACAATCACAACGCTGTGATAGTGCGTGGCTCTTGAACCCAAATGTGTTTTAATACATTCCTATGAATCCCTAGCATTAATGATTAAATGTTAGACAAGCGAAGAGAAGCTTTGGAATAATTAACAAATAGGAAATTTTGGAAATTTTTCATCTTTATCCAAATGTTAATAAAATGTATTTAATCCTCCAGCTATTGATATGTACATTTACGGTTGCAGACATGCAATATAATCATACTTGATGCTGGAATGTTACCATGTAATCTTATCATCTTTAATTCCCCTTATGTGTTGCCATTTACTTACGATTTAATCCATGCAGTATTTAAATATAACTCTTTTGTCGCAAGCGCCCATCTCACCTTCAGTTTTTGACTAGCTTGGTCAACACTACTAGGCGTAACTAATCGATCACCAGTACGCAAAGGCTAGCGCGGTCGTTGATACAGCTTCTGAATCGCTGACTTCGTCTCGTATTTTCAAAATTGTTCCTCATTCTACAAAGATGCACTTACACCATTTGCATCGCAATATACTATTTCATTGCTTTGTAGTAAGCCAAATTGAACAAAAATCGTTGATAAAAAATAATGTATTGTACTGTGCTTCAGAGATATTGAGGACATTATTTTATTTAAGGATAATTTGTTCCTTATTTGTTGTGAGAAGATATGACGTATGACCAGAAGCGGGGGGAGGGGGGGCTTGCTACCTCGGAGAGAGTCCCTACACTTTCCAGGTTGAAATTCCCGGTGGAAGCTGTTGTAACCGGCTTCCCTCCCCCTGCAGACTATCACATCCCACTGGGTGGCCTGGGACTCGAATACCGCCCTCGAAGTGGGTGGATGAAGTGTTATAGAGAACATCCTTTTCTCTGCCATGCAACGCCAACACTTGCTACCCTGAAACAACCAAGGAGATGAAATGTGAAGTAAAATGAGAAAGGAGGTAAAATGGGGAGACAAGAAATTCGGGGGATGCAATTAACCTTCTCAGCATTCCCTTAGCGACCCAGGGAAACCCCGAACAAACCATAGATCAGGGTTGGCCGCGGGAATCGAACCCACGATCTCCCAAATGGAGTCACAGGCTCTACCGCCTCATCCACCTCGCTCGGTTGTGCGAATATAACATAAATAATAATTAATATCGCTCACGTATTACATTTAAAATTTTGTAGTACTCTTCATTGCTTGTAGTGCGTCTAATGCTGTAAGAGAAATTTTATTTATTATGTTTTAATTACTTCTCAAATGTATCGAGGAGGTTATCATACATGGTAACTTAATACCTTCAAGTCTAATGAAAAATTAGCAGCTGTCCTAATTTTTATTAATTTATTGTATATGAATTTAATCAGAAACACATCAGTCGAATTACTAGCTGTGACCTCATTACTCCTAAATTTTAACATACAAAAATATACATACAGATTGATGTTAAATGAATAGTTAAAACCAAATTTAAAGAGCAATATATATTCTGTTCTTTAAAATACAATTAAGATTAATATGAGCCAAGCTTAACATGATTAAACAATTAGAAAAACAACTAATAAACGTCTAACAATTAGCTTAGAAGTGGGGCTCTTAAGAATTGAAAAGAAGACCTAGCATAAAACAATATCTATGTCTAAAGTATTTCAAGCTTACCAATAAATAAAATATAATGTTTTTAAGGAGTCTAGTAATGATAATCATTGTCTCACATCTTGGAACTTTTAAGATATTTTTAATATTGCCGTGTTGATTTTGTTAGGCTTTCTCTGGTCCCAAAAATCAGTCCAATGACACATCACATTTGAAAGAGGTGTTATTTTAGCGGGAGGTGTATTATATTTCAACTGTTGGGGAACCGAACTTGTAGTAGTTTGCAACCGCATATATAGTAAACAGTTTCCGGTAGCCTTCGCCCCAAATTATTTTTACTGCTTCTTTAAATATTATATATTTATGTTTGCCTCGGCTGCGTCAGTATTTGTTAGAGACACGTTTCTCTTAGCAGGGTTGTGATGCGACAAGAATGTAGGCTTACACAGATTTTACGTTTTTCTTCACTCCATTTATTAATACTTATACGATTTAAATAACACTTCACTGATAGAGAGCTGTGAGATTCCTTTATGAATTACTTGCACTTTTTAACACGTAAACTATTTTTTTCGTCTCACACGAATACGTATTAAATTTCTTGGGGACATTTTTTGCGTCTGGTTAGTAACGCTGTCTGCAACCAACTGAATAGCTTTCAACCGCCTAAACTTGTAAATTTCTGTATTTAAAGTCTGTGATTGGCTATTCCTAATGCAATAGAATACCTTTATTTAACCAAAGCTTTTTTAGGTTGTTGATTGGTTATTTTTATAAACTGTCACTAAAATTACATTATTGCTTCCAAGAATCACAAGTAACGTTTGAACTCTCAAACTCATTATTGCCTCAAGGTTTCCTCATTGTTACCTCATTGTTAGCAACTTTTGACCTATTTCTCACAGCTCCTACATTATTAAATTACGTAATACATTCACATAACATTATTACACATGGATACAATAATACAAGCATATGCAATGACTGTTGTATACATTTTACAAATTATTACATACACTTATTGCTTCAAGGCGGGCTGTTATTGAATTTACATATTATATAATTAGACTGAAATCGTTTTACTGTTAAAAATACTGCTCACCTTTTAACTGGCAGATTCCATTTTAGCCAGGTAAGGGATACATGATTCTTAAGTTGGACTTTTCAACTTGTTCAGGTCTCTCTTGTATCGAGCGATGGTGTCGACGACACCTGTTGTGCCCTCAGGCCTATTGATAGCGATTTTGTCAATTCTTCTGGATGAGCCTTCAGTTGATGCACAATTTACCTCTTCATAGATTTCCCAGCCTACGGGTTTCAGCGAAGATGTCAGTGGATACATTACCCACATGTGCGAAATCCCGAGTCCGAGTACAAAAAAGAAGAGGCGTCCATTTTGAAATGAATCGGTGTTCTCTTGCCTAAAATAGAACAGATGACCATAAATATATGCAGCCATTTAGTGGCTTGGAAATAAATCAGCTCGGTTATTATCTCAAAACTTTGTGTTGTTGCATTTTATAATGTAAAGTTTTAGCATTATTAATTACACACTTAATGAGAATATTAGCCTTAGTCAATGGTTATCTTAAAGATAAACAAGAATTATGTTTAACTTTGCTGTTTAATAAATATTTTTGAAACAAAATATTTTTAAACTTAACATTTCGCCAAGCCTTATGTTTATTTTTATATTAACAGTGAAAAGACACATCACTTAAAAACCTACACATTTATTAACACACCATGAAAGTTTCAAAAGCAAATGATAAAAAGATCGCACAATGATGTGAAATTTTCGCAATTTTATCCATCTCTTAAAACAAAAGATATGAATACGACGTTATTTACAAAGCGGCACCAGCGCATTTTAATCTTCTCATTTAACTTTTCTACAGTATTTTCCTAGTTTATCTATACAAAATGGAGAAAAATTGTCACTTTGGATATGCAAGAGGTCATAACTGTAAATTGTTATGAAGGCAATAAAATCGGAGTTATTTCTGCTATAACCCATTTGTTTACTATGAAAATGTGCCAAATTTTTAATAACGAAATGGAAACAAATGTGACCTGAACTTGTGTGACATTAAACACAAAGCATTCTGATGAGATTTACGTACAGTTTTGAAACTTTTACTTCTTAGCTTGGCTTGCTGTAGTCTGTATCTAAGCCTGTATGATATATCAATATGTGGTTGAGGGCTCCATTATCTTCTAGTATGTCATGGGTACGTCACTGTTTATTCAAGGATAATTTTAGGGTAAAGAATTATCACTCTGCTTTGCTAATAATCACAATAAAAGAATGGATGTGACTAAGTAACGAAGAACAGACCTCAACTATGTAACATCTTATACTCCCCGTATCATACGACGGCGTATGGAGCATCGAAAGTTCGACAACTCAAGAACACGGAACTTCATGAATGTGCTCTTCAAGAAGTAGGGCAAGCCTGCTGAAGAGTGCGCAGTCCTTCTGCGCCGATCGCCTGAGGTGACGTCAGCGCTATATTTCTCCTCCAGCCGGTTACGTCGTGCACGTAAATGTACCTGGTAGATAGACAGAGGAAAAGACCAGTGCGGGTAGTGGTTATCCAGAGCGAGCACCCCGTCTAGTTATTATTAGGGGGAAGCTTATATGGTAGTACTATAGTTCGAATTGTGTCAAATTAAAGCTAGCAACAGAAAGCAAATAATTTTGAAAGTGTGGGTTAATCTTTAAATTGTTTAATAATTTTAATATATTTAAATTGTGGTTACGTAAATTTGAATTTGTACTCAAATGCAGAGAGGCACATTGGCACATAAACTTTTACGAATGCACTCGTGTCGTATTATACGATTGTTAGTTTCTGGGCCGATTTACATTATATAGTGAAACTTGTAAGAGTTGAATTTATTATTTGACAGTATTTCCTGTTGTAATATCCTGTGTTACCCTTTAAGATTTTACACCTTTAGGACATTTGGCTCAGTGCACCGCAAAGTGAGCTTAGAAGGTAAATACTTAAATGTATTGATAGTAATTTCTGGTATTATCCTTCACCGTTTATAACAGATGTCGCTTAGTCTTCCATTATGAAGCTTAATAAATATATAGTGCAACTAATAAAAGGATAACCCTCGACAACGTTAATGATAGTGTTTCGGTTCGTCTTCTGAAAGCAGGCTGTTACATACATGCTGCACAGATTGTCCGTTCCTATATCTGGTTTCCTGAATAGACGATAGGACTGCAGTACATAGGTACTGGTGGAAAATCTCAACAACGCATGTCAGCGGTATTGCAAGAGTGATAGCTGTAATGGAATATACAGGATGCTTCTGTGACCTTGTTACAAACTTCCAGGGATGTTTCAGAATAGCGGAGCGATCAAATTGACATATTTGGCCCTGGTCCGGAAACGTGCTCGTTACAAGTTAATACACCAAGCCCGTTTTGGGATTATTTATTAAGTGGAATAACAGTAATGCAGTATAGTGTTGATATATCAGTATGTTTTATAAGAATGTTCAAAACGACGTCCCTCAGCGTCAATACAGGCCTGATAACGTCGCAAAAGATTCCTTGGTTTGGTTTTGTTTAAGGGCGCTCAACTTCTAGGTCATTAGCGACCTTCTAAACCAGATCATGGAAAAGGCCAGAGATAACGATCAGTAGAAAATTTCATGTCAAAAGCCAGAGATAACTATCAATATAGAAATAAAGCACAAATAATAGATAAATATAGATATATAAAACTAAGCGTATCAGTATAAAACACTGTTTAATAAGATGACTAAATCCGCATTTGAAAATTTACTTTGGAAACAAAATTAAAGATCCTATCAACTGCTTGCTTATCATCCGCTTAGACCTCTGTAAGAGTGTCCGGCAGTTGCAGAGAGTCCCGATGATGTGCTAGAGCGGTACACTCCAGCAACACGTGACGGACCGAAAGATCTTTGCTACAAAGCGGACAAATAGGAGCAGGGTTACCCTTAAAAAGATAACCGTGCGTAAAATTGCAGTGTCCAATACGCACCGAGCCAACATCACCTCCTCACGACGAGATGCGCGAGAGGAAGTTACCCAGTTTATCGGAATGTCCTTAACTACCCTAAGCTTGTTTCCGCGGAGAGCTAACCACACCTCGCGCCAGCTCTCCGCAAAACAAGCTTAAAGTCCTCCGAGGTATTGTAACTCTGGGTTCTGTGGTTGCCGCCTTAGCTGCCAAATCCGCAAGTTCATTCCCGGCAAGCCAACGTGACCAGGTATCCAAGCACACCACACATTAACGCCAGAAGCGTGTAAAACATGGAGGGCATCCTGGATTCGATGAACAATGGGGTGGTAGTTGTACAACTCACGAAGGCTCTGAAGCGCACTTAGGGAATCACTCAAAATGAGACAGTCTCACAATTTTCGACGGCGCACATGCAAAATGGCTCGGTATATGGCATACAGCTCTGCACTATAAATGTATGTGCTATCATGAAAACCGAATGTATAGGGTCGGTTCCATGAACATAAGCACATCCAACACCGTTGGTGCTCTTAGATCCATCTGTGTAGATCAAAATTCGGTTACTGTAACCCGAAAAAAGCAGATGCGGATACTAAAAGTAGCATCGTAATCTTTCGGTATACCGTCTTCCCAAGATCTACGTGAGATGTCGCACATAAGCAAAGGGAGGGGAACACCCTCTCCCCCTTAGCAAATATGTCGTGCTTTCTTAGAAGCTCCCGGAAACGAACGCCTAAGGACTTGGATTAATGGAGCTATTTCTATAACGTTTGTCCAGCGCAGTGTGAGAAAATGAAGCGAACGTTAGATGTTTAGGCATACATTTAAGCGCCATAATTTCCCAAGGATTTCACGCCGATAACGGAGGGTAGGTTCTGCAGATTCGGCGTAAAGACTCATAACTGGACTAGTGGGAAAAACACCAATAGCTACTCGAATGTCCCGGTTATGGACTACGTCTAATCTCCTCAGCACAGATGGTCGTGATGAGGAATAAATGATACACCCATAGTCCATTTTTGATTGGACCAGTGCGCGATAGAGTCGCAGTAAAATGGTCCGATCTGCTCCCCAAGGTTTGCCATTTAATATCCGCAAGATATTCAGAGAACGGTCACATCGCTATATGCGATGACCAGCTAAGTTTCCTATCAAACGTCAACCCCAGGAATCTCGTCGAACCTGCGAATGGTAGTAAATCTGGACCGAATCGGAGCGAAGGTGGTAATCGTCTCCTACGGCGCCAGAGGTTCACGTAGATTGACTTCTCAGTTGAGAAACGAAACCCGTTTTTAGAACTCCAATCTTAGAGATTATCTGAGCATTGCTACATACGGCGTTCCAAAAACGGCGTACGTAGAGAAGTACAATAAACGGCAAAGTCGTCTACGAACAAGTATGATGATACTCCTGGAGGAACACATTTAGAGATACAATTAATTGCTATAGCAAACAGTGTAACGCTTAGCACTTGTGGTACTCCGTTCTCCTGAACAAAAAGGTCCGAAAAAGCCGATCCGACGCTTATTCGGAAAAAGCGGTCCTTCTTAAACTCCTGAATTAACAGTGGTAAGCGTCCACGTATATTCCAGGCGTGTAGGGAACGTAATATCCCTGCTTGCCAACACGTATTATAAGCCTCCTCGAGGTCAAAAATATTGCAACGGTTTGACAATTTTTCATGAACCCGTTCATGATCTGTATCTACAATGACACAAGGTGGTCCATTGCTGAACGGTGTCACCGAAAACCGCACTGCATGTTGGTCAGCAGGTTGTGAGTTTCCAACCACCATACCAACTGTCCATTGATCATGCATTCCATCACCTTGGAAACTGGTAAGGGAAATAGAACGGTAGCTGGACGGGAGATGATGATCCTTTCCAGCTTTCAAAATGAGTATGGCAGGACCTCCCACCACTTTTCTGGAAAAGTGGCTTCAACCAAAACACGATTAAAGACCTGGAGTAGGAAAGCTTTACCTTCAGGAGAGCGCTGTCGGAGCATTTGTACGTGGATGCAATCAGGTCCTGGTGCTGAGAGTCGCGAAGATGAAAGAACGTGTTCTAACTCCGCCATGGTGAAGAGGCGATTGTAATCTTCAAGATTTCCTGAACGAAAAAGGAAATCTTGATATTCAACCTGAGTGTTAACAGGAAAGACCTCGGGCGAATAGTTATCTGAGCTAGACATTTGAGCGAAAGCACAGCCAAATGTGTTAGCCACGTCAAATGCACCAACAGCAGCTGTTTTGAGACGGAAATTGGTACGTGGTCGATTTCCCGGCCACACACCTTAACTTATCCCAAACGGCAGAGGAAGGTGTATGTCGATTAAATGAAACTACAAACTTGCTCCATGATGTCTTTTTGCTATCCTTTATAATATACCTAGACTTGGCAAGCACTCTTTCGGCACTCTTCCGTCCACCAAGGGACTGGAAATCGACGAGGATTGGCAGTCGACCGTGGAATAGCTTGCTCAGCAGCCGGAAGAATCTTCTATGTGAGATGTTGGACCAAAACATCCACACAGTCGTGCTCATTGTAATTAAACACAGCCAACTGGGAGTAAAGATTCCAGTTGGCTGAATCTAAGCGCCATCTAGGTAGGCGTGTGGAACATATATCCTGTGTTAGGAGACTAAGGAAAGTGGTCACTAGAGTGTAAATTAGAGATGACATTCAATTGCAAGGGAACTGCTAACTGTGGTGAACAAACTGCAATATCAAGATGTGAAAAAGTGTTGTAGGGGGTGTGAAAGAAATGTAGGCTCTCTGGTGTTCAGAAGAGTTAGGTTATTATTGTCCAAAAAATCAGCAATTAATTTACGTCTCGCACAAGCCCGAGGTGAGCCCCAAAGAGGGTGATGGGCATTAACGTCTCCCACCAACAGAATAGGCGTTGATAACTGAGAGACTAGATCTTCTAAATCCATGAGCGAGAGGTCATCGGATGGAGGCAGGTAAATGTTACAAATGGTAATTCGGATGGATGGCAGTTTAATCCTTAGAGCTACTGACTGGATGTCAGACTGTATGGATACACATTCCATAAATATATCATCTCTGATAAGCATAATAGTGCCCCCATGCGCAGGAATACCCTCTTCCGGTGTGAGATCACATCGCGCTAGAGATATCGTCTAAGCTGAAAGCTATCTTGCGGACGGATTTAGTCTCTTGTAAACACACGACCAAAGGCTCATACTTGCTCCAAGCTCTAATCTATGTGTTCTAATTCCACGGATGTTCCATTGTAGGATAGCCATTAGAATTATAACGGGATAAGTTTTAATCGTAGAAGCTTACTACGTTGCGGAAAGCGGTGGTCGAATCAATTTTCCCTTTTTCTTTGATGTTGGGCTAACACCTTTAACGGAGGATTTATCCTGACTCTGTTGCACTTTCGTTCTGACAGTGTGGGCACAATCCTCCTGCTCCATGTCCTCCACGGGGGAGGGCCCCTTTCCAATGGAAAACCTCGGTTCGAGAACCTCGAACCTATTGGAAGTGGAGATCAGCGAAGATGTAGATCGCCGATCCGAGTCCTTCCCAGAAATTCCTCAGAAGAGGATCACCGAGGAGGTTTTTGTGGACTTTTCCTTTCCTTAGATGTTCCGGGGAGAGACTGCATTTTCTTTCAGGAAGTCAGTTCGGTTATAGCTGGTCTTAAACTTTATCTGTGGTGCATTATAGGCTACGGGATTGCCAGTCTTATTGCTTGAAGTAGAGGTCTTGATGCTGCATTTACTGAAGGGGTCTTCGCAGGTATTGTAGCAGATGTAGATGTGGGCTTTGGATGTGATTTGGCTACGAGAATCTTTTCTAAAATTGTGGCCCCGTTAATATCGCTGGTTTGACTTGCGATTTCCCGACTCGGTACCGGTTTAGCTGCAACTGAGCTATAGGTACCGCATCTCGGGACAGAGGGTTGACGGACGCGCAGCAGTTTCTGGGCTTCTGAGAAGGAAACCTTCTCCCTAACCCAGATCTCCCGGATCACCATTTCCTCTGTAAAACTGGGGCATTCTCGGGAACTAGATGGATGTTCCCCACAGCAGTTAACGCATGTTGGAGGTGATGTACATGCTCCCTCGTGTGAGAATTCTCAACAGTTAACGCAGGTAGCTTCACCGAAACAGAAATCTCTTGTATGACCAAAGCGCTGGCACTTATAGCATCTGAGCGGTTTGGGGATATATGGCCTAATTTCAGTGGCTTCATAACCTCCTTTAATCCTTTGAGGTCGTTCTACCCGATCAAAAGTAAGAAACAGAGTACGAGTAGGCACAGATTCACCACCTTGTCTCCGCTGAAGCCGATATACAGATATCACACCTTGATCTTCTAGATTCTCTTTAATCTCCTCATTGGACATACCGTCCAATGCACGGGTATTTACTATACCGCGCGAGGATTTCAAATGTCTTGTGACGCTCCACTCTGATTGGATAGCTTCGTAACAAGTTGGCTTTCAAGATAGTCCCTGCCTGTGATGCTAAATTTGCTTCAACCAGAAGCGTGCCATTGCGACTTCTGATGCACGACTTCACAGGACCA
Source organism: Deroplatys truncata (assembly GCA_030765065.1). NCBI lineage: Eukaryota > Metazoa > Arthropoda > Insecta > Mantodea > Mantidae > Deroplatys > Deroplatys truncata. The sequence goes on from CM060978.1 coordinate 218,260,916, forward strand.
GCTATTTTATCGAGACCCTTCTCCACTATAAAAGGGTTCACCGATGTAAACTTCTTACCTTCCCTGTTCTATTAATTACTAAGTAGCGAGGACCACAAAATTAGACTACTTCTTTTCCATTTACCTGCTTTTGTTTTTTGTTTTGTCTCCGATGGCATTCTCACATCCCGGACACCACCCTAGCTTAGGTGAGAGTCCTGGCCTGGACCTTGCTCACCTTAGGCTCTCACCTCCCAATTAATAGATAGAGGAACCCAATCTCCTTCAGGAGTATAACAGCTCATGTAATGGCTCCTCCCCAGGACTGACCTTTATCAGCGGATACGAACACAGTCCTACATGATACTCAGGGGCTGGAAGTTTCGCATTACCCAGTTACCCCTTACGAGTCCCCTCCTCCGTCCCGCGCAGCGGTATCCTCAGACTGTGTTCAGGGAGGTAACTAGAAATTGTGGACCTCAGTTTATTGGGCGTTTGGCATAAGCCCTCTCACCTCTCAGAGGAACCCAATCGAGAGTGTGGCTCGGGATCCAGGGAATGTCAATCCCGTACCTACCGTAGTAGGCCCTAGGGGGCAAGAGGTTCCTTCGCATTCGATCGAAGACCTCTGGAGTCATACGATCGATATCACAGGCAGCTTGGATTCTTGCAATGACTCGTCTGCAGTCTCTACAGGTGTCTCATACACCAGAGATCTCCTATGTTCTCAATAGTAAAACTCAAGTGCGGACAGATCAGGCGAAAGAGCTGGCCAGGAAGTAGGACCTCTTTTTCCTATCCACTTTTCTGGGAAGCCTACATTAAGATGGTCACTTGCACTATGTTGGAAGTGAGGAAGGACCACATCAGGTTGGAATCCCATGTGTTGACGGACAACAAGTGGAACATCTAAAAACTCAGGAAGTACGTCTCTCAGAAACACGATGTACACCGCACCAGTTAAGTGAGTTGGCGGAATATGTAGAATTGCTATACCATCATTAACTATGTCTAGCCATATGTCTGTGTTTATGACCTCTCACAACTGTATCGTAAGGATTCTCATTGACCCATACGTGACTATTTCGGCTTTTTAGTACTCCATGCCTTGTGAAACAGGACTCATCAGTGAAAACCACATTCGCTGGAAAGGGAGGCTCAACCAGACTGCGTTGCAATAACAATTGGCTGAATAATACGCATGGTTCAAAGTCCAAGGAACACAACTTTCTGTGTATGGTAAGAGTGCAGCTACTGTTCCTGTATTATCTGCCAAACAGAATTCGGTGCCGTGACACCCACTTCATGTTCGAGTGCTCGAATACTTGTTATAGGTTCCTCAGCCAAAACGATCCAGTACAGCTTCCTTCAGATCGGGTGTTCGTGCTGTTGGTCTTGCTCGTTTTTCATGAAGCTGTCGTGTTAATTGCAGTTTTCCGTTGGAACAGTCTTGGAAATATTGTGGGAATTGGATGTTCCCTTCGTGGATATAATCATTCTGCTTCCCGACCATTGCCATATGCTTGTCCGTAAGCAAACACCGCACCTGCCAGTTCCACAACCGTGTAACTCTCCATTTTTCTAAATAGGTTGACCAAGTGAACACTGCAACATGTAAACACAACCTGCAGTACAAGCAATCGTACATCAAGACCAGCAACGTTCTTGTGCACATCACACCACCTCATGAATCTGGGAGTTAACTTTCTCAATCCCTAAAATGTACGCTGGAACCTACAAAGTACAAAAGCATTTTTGTGTATTTACTCGCAACAGAGAGATTTCCGGACCGGGTTTCTTTATATCAAATCGATCCTCTATCCTTGAAAGTTTGCAACCTGGTCATAGAAACCTCTTGCGACGTTGTCAGACCTGTGTTGACGCCTGAGGAACGTCATTTTGAATACCTCTTATAAAACACACTGATTTACCAACACTATACAGCATTATTGTTATTCCACGTTATAAATAATCCCAAAATGGGTTTGGTGTATTAACTTGTAACGGGCATGTTTCCAGACCAGAGCTTTCTACGTTAAATTGATCCATCCACTATCCTAAACAATCCCCGAAAGTTTGTAACAAGGTAGGTACCTCTTCCCACAGCGATTATCTCTGGACATCGGTCTGGCTTTACTTACCGCGAGAATGTAATGCTTTCAGAAACAATAGCAGTATTCCTACCATTTAATGGCCTGCCTGTAAGGTGTGAGTTTGTAGCGTAAATAGTACAAAGAAAGGCTAAGATCTTACGCTACAGCTAAGTTTTTGAGACTGATATCGCATCATAAAGGCAACATTTGTGAGAATAACATTTTTGGAAAACGTGAAATTACCGAAATAGGTAGCTTCGCGATAACATGTGCGACTCGAATTCGGGGGGTTCCAGGTTCAATCCCCAGCGGCCGCCACTCTGACACTCGTGGTTTACTCGGGGTCGGCAGGCGAATGCTGGGCTGTTTTCTTTTCCAGCACAATTTGCTTTTCATCATGCCCCTTCATTCTGTTACCTTCCCATCTTTCAAGTGTTCTTCTAGATTTCGTAGCGTATCGTGGTGCCGGACAGATAGCGCTGATGTATGCTCAATGGAAGGAGTACTCCCCGTGGACACCCCGTGCTTGATTGGTGGGTCGTTCATCGCGCTCTCTGGTTGTCTCTAACAATGGGACGAGCCTGCGAGCTTGGGAATGTTAGGGACCTCCGCGCGTTTCTATGGTATGTCTGCGTACGGCCTGTAGCCTACATCACTTCGTCCCATCTTCCTGAAGGGTGGTAACTGCCCACTGTGTAGGTCGCAAGGTGTGTCCCTCCGTATATGGAATGAAATTAAAACTAGTAAAACTTGAAAATAACATGAAATTTGTATATTCTAATCTAATAGTCTAATAAACAATGTATGTAGTATATATAAGATTAGTTATATATTGCCATCTAATTCTCAAATGAAAACACGAATTCTTCGGTGTTGAAGTAGAGGAAGTATTGCAGTTGTCCCAAGCATTGCCATATAGAGATTTTACCGGCAATATTTTGTGTTAAAATGAAATGAGGAGGGAGAGGATGAAAGAATGGACAGGTCTATAAAAATTCTGATGTGATACACTCACATGACTTTCTCTACTCCTGTACAAACTATTTTTACAAACGCTTATTCTCCATATGCTTCATGTTAAGCGAGATATCGAGATGTTAATCTTATTGCTTATTTTCTTGTAGATGCAAGGGGAATTGGTAGGCTTTAAGCGATAGTCAAATATTTTAATAGCTGGTTGCTATGTGCAGTATTCCATTCTCTTTGCATTACCAGGACAAAAAAATGAATAACAAATTCCCATTTGAGAAAAAGTAGGGAAATAACAAGCAATATCTCGAAAATGGTTCACTCAACAAAAAATGTATATGACATAAATTGTATATTTTAACGCGATCTACATTTTTTGTGTAGTAAACGTTTGTCTATCAGTAAGGTGGAAATGACAGTTTAAAACACTTAATATGCAAGAATGTGTATTCATATGCAAATGAGGTCCCCCACCTCCGCTCCCCCTACCCTTTCCTAGAATCTTGGTACCTCCATTTGCAGCTGAGGTTCATAAATCTTGTTGACTATAACGGACGCTAACAGTTAAGCAATTAAGGCTGTCGATCAACTGTCAAAACGAACAATGGAGTAATAAATTTACGCTTCTGTAACAAGGGCGGAGACTTTATTCTACCCATTCCATATCCGGTTACGTGCTTTTCTGCACTGCAGCAACTCATCCCACTCGCATTGTTTAACGACCACGTACAAAAGGCTATCCATCACTGTCAAAATGATCAAAGAGTATGCTGAACAAAGAATCAGACGCTATTGTCCCAGCTCTATTGAATAATTTTAGGAAAATCCACCTGCGCGCTCACAGTCGCACTGTTTGACGAACACGTGAAGATGAACAATAGAAAGGCTTGACCCGAGCTAACAAAGGAACAGATTCTATTGTATCCCTTTCTATTGTCCAGAGCAAGGCTTCTTTAGAAAGACCACCTGTGTAGCATCCCATTCCACATCCGTATAACAAAGAACAAAGCTGGTCCCTTTTAGCAGATTCTATTGTATCCCTTTCCATTGTCCGACCACGTGATGTTTTAACAAAAGAAATTGAGGGAGGCTTTATACTTGCCCTGTCTTTGTTTGTCCATGTGAAAGACACAGAGGTCAGTTACCTGTTAGATCGTAAACAATTTCACCAATGCTCTAGTCCGCCATCACTGCGTTGGGTTTGCCCTGAGGCCAGTTCTCTCTGAATTCCTTCACGAAGTCCTATGAATATACCCTAACATAGTTAAACAAGCTCTCTGTTTATGTAGCTGACTGTTTTCAAACAGAGATATAAAAATCTATTTAACAATTATCATTACATACATTAAACCTCTGTGTATACTTGGATATCCATAGATCGGTATTCCATTCTTACTGCAATCAAAAGTTTAATGTTTTAATTGCTAACTAGAAATTGATGATTAGATAATATTATATCATTACCCTAATTAATGGAGGGGTGTTCAGAGGGTCGTAGCTCGAATCTTACCAGGCGAAACTCTAATGCGCAATAAATATTAGACTATGGACGGTCAGATTAAAATGTGTTTAACAAATATATTGTATTTTTTTTATATATCATTAACTAATTAATGAAAGGGTGTTCCGAGGGTCCTAGCTCGAATCTTATCCAGCGAAACTCTAATGTGTAATAATTATTAAACTATGAGAGCATGGCCGGTAAGAATAAAATGTATTTAACAAATATAATTTAATTTTTACGCCATTACGATGTTTTAATGAGCGGTCTTAGGTGCCCAGAGGTCATAGTTCGAATCTTACCCGGAAAGTCTAATGCATAATAACTATTAAATTATGGAAGCATGCACGCGCAGATTAAATACGTATTTAACAAATATAATTTAATTTTTTATATGACATTACAATTTTTAATGAGCTGTATTCTTAGGAACCCAGAGGCCCCTAGTTTGAATCTTACCCAGCGAAACGCTATAATAAATATTAAACTAGGTGAGCATGGGCGGTCGGATTATTATTGCATTTAACAAATATAATTATTTATATTAATCCCTGGTGTATACTTAGATATCCCGATGCCTAGACACCGTTCTTTCTTCTTCTCTCTTTTTCTATCTATCTATCTATCTATCTATCTATCTATCTATCTATCTATCTATCTATCTATCTATCTATCTATCTATCTATCTATCTATCTATCTATCTATCTATCTATCTGTCTGTCTATCTATCTATCTATCTATCTATCTATCTATGTATCTATCTATCTCTTTCTTCTCGACTTGTACACATCCAATCGTTCACATATACAGTTGTACATACATCAACAAGCATACACACACACACACGCACACGACCGCACACACATACACATTCACACACACACATGCACATACACACTCACGCACACGCCCTGAATGAAAAGAGATAAAATGATTCAATAAAAACTAATTATAACTTTGAGATGCGACACGCCATGTACAACTTGTTCAAAACTGGCCTGGATGCATGGGTTCCAATCCTAGGAGTGATTACAAAGTTCATCTTCTAACTCCAAAACTAATTAAGATAAAGACGCCAAATAAACTTTATTTCTTTCAAGTCAATAGGTAATTTCTTGTGAATGTATATTAGGGTAGCAGACGTCATGGGTTCGATCCTTAATTTTTAAATGTCAATTATCCCTGAAACTAGCAGAGATAGAGGTGCGGACCAAAGGATGATTGTTAGCTCCTATGATGGACAATTAATACTGTATATAATTTCCAATCAGTTGTCCCTAGTTCGAATCCCGATCTTTCAATGACTTCCTTAATTTTCCTCTGTACTCTAGAATATATCACTTAAAGGGGAAGAAGAAGAGGAACAGCTTTGTAGCCATGCAAAGGAGGCTGACGCTATTGAAGGATAGAATAAGCAGCATCAGCACCTCCAAGAAACATTTCGGCAGGAAGCGGGTGCTGAGACACCGAAACACGTTAAGACAGGATTCTTATATAACATTACATGGCATACGATGAAAAAACTCGGACAATTTTGTATACAAGCCAATGCATTGCTGAGAGTTAGCTCGAGCGAGTCTCCCTATATTCGGTGAAAATAAGAATTGCGAGCAGTAATTTAAATGATTGTGAAGATACTTTAAATAGTGGTGAAATATGTACCCTAAAAAGACTTGAACCCTGTATACATTAACAATATAAAAAACTGTTTGCTGTGTGGGAATACAAATTATGAAATAAAGAGCCTTTCATTTAAGTAATAAAGAAATTTGCATAACCTACTGTTACAAGTGAAACGCTATATGCTGGAACAAGGAGTTGGATGAGGAAAGTGATGTAAGTGCATGATTAATAATAACAATAACAAAGAATGAAGGTATGCTTTTACATAATGCTTTTATTAATTAAAACTCCTTACATTTCTAATGAAAAAATAAATCCTTACAATGATTGGTTTAAAATATAAGCTCCATCACGTGAGTCAGAGGCTGGCATGTAAATACTTTATCATGAATTGTAAAACAATACAATAAGGTCTGTACAGAGATATTTACAATAGCTTCAATTTCTATTCTGATGTTGACACAGCCATTTGCAACTTCCTCTGGTTGATGAGAGAAATCTATAACAAGTATAGGAGCAAATTTAAGTAATCTTTTCTCTTCAATAAAGGTTAATTCCCTTTTTCATATTAAGACATTGAGTACATATCATGCATTGATGCAAATCTAGAGTTTCCAAAGTCAAAGGATAACATTCACTATTAAGATAAAGTCTCAAATTAGTTATGTTACAATGATCAAAAAGGGAACAGTCTTTAGATACATTACTCCATCTTAAGTCAGAGCACCAAAAATGACAAATCTCGGCTTCTCCATTTTTAGATGTGGTGGCACCATTCCAGGTAAATGGCAGCAAGCTGCAAATGACTGCGAGAAGGATCTCTACAAACTCTTTAACAACGCCATGTTTGGAAAAAACTATGGAGAACGTGCGTAACCATATGGATATACGACTAGTAACAAACGAGAAGACTCTGAAGAAGTTGATCGCCAAGCATACGTTTATTGATAGGACGATATATACTGCTAATCTAGCTACTGTACATATGACCTCTCGTCAGATTGTATTCAGCAAGCCCATATACATTGGAATGAGTGTGTTAGACATCTCCAAGACATTAATGTATAACTATCATTACGACGTGTTGTTGCCTTATTACGGGGCTGAAGACCTTAAGCTTATGTACATGGACACTGATTCATTCATTCATCGCGTAACAACTGAAGATGTGTACAGGACAAGCTACGTTTTCTTGAGCATCTCGATACATCTGATTACCCTGTCAGCCATATATGCCACTCTACTCAGAACAAAAATGTGTTGGGAAAATTTAAAGATGAACTAATGGTAAAATCATCCAGCGCTTTGTCGGACTACAACCTAAGATGTATGCCATAGATATTCAAGGCTCTATGATAAAAAGATTAAAGGTATAAAACGTAGAGCTATTAAGCAGTACATTTCGTTTAACACCTATACAGTCTGTCTTAAAACCTGTGAAATCATCAGAACGCCCATGAATCTAATACTATCACGAAAGCACGCTGTACAAGTGAATAAAATTATATTGAATCCCCTTGATGATAAAAGAGTAATTACCGAGGATGCAATAACTACCTATGCGCACGGACATTACAGTATTACAAACAGTGCTTAAGAGAATTTAACCCGAAGATGAAGATTTTCTCCGCGAGTCTACAATCTTAAAAAATTAAAGTTTACTCATGTGCTGTGTATGCACATAGCAGACAAATGGTGAAGAAAGGAGAAGATGGAAGGTGAGGCGGTAACCCTGCCATTAGGAGCAAATGCTAGTGTTAATCTCAAGCCTAGATAAAGGGGAGAGACGTCTACCCTTACAATCCTTGTTTAATGAAGCAATGATTTAATTGATAAAGCTGCTACACTTGAACAAAAAAATGGATTAGCTGCTGCTGCAGCTGTTATGTAACCGGTTGTTGTCGCTGCTATTATTGTAGCAGATATTGCTACAGCTGTAGGGTCTGTTACATCTATTGTTGCACAGCTGCTGTATCTGCTACGGTAGCTGTTGTATATGCTTCTGCTACGGCTATTGTGCAGGCTGCGGCTGATGTTTCTGTAGCTGCAGAATCTATTGCTGCTATCGTTGTAGCTGCTGTTACTATAGACGCTGTATCTGCTACTACATCTGTCCCATTTGCTGTTGCTGTGGTTGTGATGCTTGCTGTTGCTGAGGATGCTGAATCTACAGTTGTTGGATTTGCTGCTGCGGCTACAGCTGGTATGTAATGCGACTGCTGCTGCCATTGTTGCAGCAGATGCTGCAGCTGTAGGATCTGTTACAGCTACTGTTGCACAGTCTCTGTATCTGCTACGATAGCTGCTGTATTTGCTTCTGCTACAGCTATTTTGCTGACTGTATCTAATGCTGCTACAGCTATCTGGTCTGATGCTGCTATTGTTGTATCTACTATTACAGCTCTGGTATTTGATGTTACAGCTGCCGCGATAGCTGCTGTTGCTGTGGTGGGTAATCTCCAGCTGGAATATCATTGCTGTGATGCCTCCTATTGCTAAGACTGCCAAATCTATAGCTGCTGCTACAGCTGTTATGTAGTGCGACTGCTGCTGCTGCGATTGTTGTAGCCGATGCTGCTACAGCTGTAGGATCTGTTACAGCTATTGTTGTACAGTCTCTGTATCTGCTACGATAGCTGCTGTATTTGCTTCTGCTACTGCTATTGTGCTGACTGTGTCTAATGCTGCTACAGATACCTGATCTGATGCTGTTATTGTTGTAGCTGATGTTGCAGTGCTGTATCTACTACTACAGCTCTCGTATTTGATGTTACAGCTGCCGTGATGACTGCTGTTGCTGTAGCGGATGAATCTCCAGTTGGAATATTATTGCTGTGATGCTTGCTATTGCTAAGTGTGCTAAATCTATAGCTGCTGGATTAGCTGCTGCTATGGCTGTTATGTAACCAGGTGTTGTCGCTGCTATTATTGTAGCAGATTTTGCTACAGTTGTAGGATCTGTTACGTCTATTGTTATGCAGCTGCTGTATCTGCTACGGTAGCTGTTGTATTTGCTTCTGCTACGGCTATTGTGCAGGCTGCGGCTTTTATTTCTGTAGCTGCAGGATCTATTGCCGCTATCATTGTAGCTGCTGTTGCTATAGATGCTGTATCTGCCACTACATCTGTTGTAATTTCTGTTGCTGTACAAACCGGTTTTTTATGTAGTGCGTTTTCATCTATCGCTTAAGGTTTACCTGTTTTACAAGTACATACAAAATTGCTCCCGAATCAAGTTACCCTCACAGGCTTTTTCCAGAAAATTCAAGATTTACTTTTATTTATCATTTAAATGTCTTCAGTATATGGTATTTTAATAGAGACATGTTTTAGAAAATAAAAAGTATTCGAAAATAGTCCATCCATCCATCCATCCATACACCTACCCACCCATCCACCCATCCATCCATCCACCCACCCACCCGTCGATCCGTCTATCTATCTATCTATCTATCTATCTATCTATCTATCTATCTATCTATCTATCTATCTATCTATCTATCTATCTATCTATCTATCTATCTATCTATCTATCTATCTATCTATCTATCTATCTGCTTATCTATCTATCTATGTATCTATCTATCTATCTATCTATTTATCTATCTATCTATCTATCTATCTATCTATCTATCTATTTCACGTCTCTTCTTAATGATTTCATGGGTAATTATTTCGTGAAAATAACTCCTGCGTACCACAACTTGGATCTCCGTGCATTGCATTGGTCTTCCCAACTAAGGCATCACTACAATTTATATCAGCGTCTTCATCTACAAGATTCTTCCACCACGACGCAGATACAACGAAGAGGAAGAGAGAGCAGCAGAACAATCGTCAGAATCAAAGTAAACCAATTACACTAATTTACGATAATATACACTTGTTCCTCAACGACGACCGACGCACTCTATGTATTTACCAGTTATGCAAAAGTCACTCAAAATGAAGACTTCAGAGATTTCCACAAAATTGAAGATAGATATTTCATTTGTCAAGAAAATATCTTATACATGCGTTATTTTAATCAAAAATGCTATTTTTCTGGGATTTTCTTTTCAATCTGAGTTTCGCATTCTTGGAAGATACTGAACACGAAGTTCGGTGTTTAACCGACTTTTTGTTTTTTAGTAATACTGTTCACAGACACACACTTACACACAGGGTCATTTATCTAACAATACTAAAGGGATGGTGGTTTCAGAGGGCCTGAAGACATACTTTTTTGAGAAATATGGGTATCGAAATTTTTCTTGGAGTACAATGTATTCCTTACTTACTGAGTAGTGCAGAAAGTAAAAGCTGACATTTCTAATTTTCTGTGTAGTCTTATAAATTGTAATTTTCTCCCTAATTTGATATATTTTTTCATTGCAAGCACAGTATGTACATTTTAATATATATTTTAAAATTTTTCCGCATTTGACGTTTTGAACTGTGAATTCTACACTACTTCATGAAAAAAGGTCATGACTCCTATACACTTTCCAGTGGAGTGATAACGTTTAGCTCATCCTTGAGGGAAGTTTTTCTCTAAAGTTGGTACTACTATTAAATATGGTAGCTCTAGTTTCTAAACCATGTAGTATCTTCCTTTAAGAATATATAAATATTTGTTTTCTCCTTCTTTACATTGATCATGCTTTTCTGTGACTGATATCTTCAGTTATAAATGACCCGTTTTCTCAGAAACTGCTGAAGAAACCTATATTAAATTTTGGGTTGATAAAAGTGCTAATGTGGAGCTACTTGGTGTTAATAACATGGTTTGCTATGTTTTTAAAATATAATTGTTGATAAATTTTAAACAAAAGCTAATTGAGAAAAGTACAATCATCAATATAATCATAATCAAATGTATAATTCAGAAAAAGAGTTTCACCTTCCTTAAACAATAAGCCTATTAAATAAAAGTAGATGAGTGAATGCAGACGGTATGCATTTACATAGTGTAAAAATGTCATCCTAATTCCTTAAAAAGTTTCTGAGATATGGATCATGAATTTAGCAGATTTAGTATTGGCGGAATAGGTGTTTTAATCCCCACTTACCTCCATTCTTAGGATGTATGGAACACGTATTCAAGATATTTTTCCGCCCCAACCATACTTGTATCGGAAAATACCTATGCTGTAGTCTTCTGTCAGGACGCAGACCTTCTAGCGCCGCTTATACTCTACAACGTGAAGGTTTACAAAGGAGAACAGGATGTCTTCGCTTCAGTTGGCTCCACAGATTTGCATCCAGCCACGCTGTCAGAAATAGCCTGATGAACTCGGGATGCAGAACGGGATCGTCACCTAGGTGTAAAAGTCGCAGCAGTAAAACTATCTTTAGCAGACACCGCAGATTTACAACGAGGCACGCTGACAGAAGTTACCGTGATGAGTTCGGAGATGCAGACCGGGATCGTCACGGTCACACTGTGCCCGAGGAAAGCTGAAGAGGGAGAATGAATAATTCGAGTTTACACTTTCACTTAAGAGGCGATATAGCAGGAAAGGTGCTTGAACGCGGTGCATTGACTAACTCGTGTTTTTTCTTTCTTTGTGGAAGAAGAGGGGTCTCACCTCGCTCCTTCCTTATGGCGATCATCCAAGAAAGCCTACTTCGCCTCCTAGTGCAGTTAGTGTACAGGGGATGCAGAGATTGAGAATGGTGTGCGTGTACCACTAATGCACCCGGGATTCGCGCTGATAGATTGAAGGGCTCCCATGCAAGGATGCTGGAGCGATAGATCGTGCAGGGTCCTAGGAGAGATAAATTAGCTACTATGACCAGTATATCCCCTCGGGAATTTATGCAGGTGTCATGCACCTTAACTACTGGATTGGAGAGTGGGATGTGGATTCATAGGCGTAAGTATTTAGGTCGTTCATTCTAATAGTGTTAGATTAGTATGTGTGGAATTAAGATTGTGGGAGTAAGATAGAGGCATTCAAGATAATAAAAACATTCATAGAAATTGTCAATGGTGCCTAACCTATCTTCTGGCCGTCTGTGGCTGCGTCGTTATGTTCAACCGCACGTTGTCGCCTCGGTCACTGAAACATACTAAGGTTAAGTAAATTTGTTAGCGTTTGTTCTGTCTAAATTGTCTTATGAGCTATTCTAGGCTATGAGGGTAACCTAATGTTTGACTTCGCACTGCTGCATCAGTCTCCTAAGTTAGGATTTACTAATATGCATATATTTATCGGTTTTATTTTTGTTTAACCTATCATGTCATGGCCATAATACGTAACCTTTATCGTCATCGAGATGGGGACCGTCTCACACCCGGGGCCGCCTTGACCCAAAGGATAAGGACTTCAAGGGCTACAAGGTCATTGTTATGCAACCATAGTCATGTGTAATATTTTAGGGGAATCTTACTAGCGCATTAGAATATTCTTGAATGTCTATTTCGGGTTCTTCCAGGCCGAAGGTTCGGTCAAATAATGTTAGCGGTCTGTTATGTTTATTATAATTTGTTTCATAATTACCGAGTTATTGAATTAGACCATTTTGGCCCTTTTCTTTGTGTTTACGGAGGTTAAAGCTTAGGAGTTTATAATTCCTCAATTGAGTGAAGCTTCAACTCTTGATGTAGTAGACATGCGGGTGCTACCGGGGTTGTTTGGAAATCATGTGAATGATTCTATTCTGAAGTACCTTCCTGTTCATGTGAGTTTTGGTAGCGTATCCCCATACTGGGTTGCATAAGTAATAATTGGAAACAACGTTTTGAAGACCGTAAGCACCATATTCATTTTAAGTTAACTATTCGTATTGTCCTGTTTAAATGGACTTTGCCCTGACTTCCACCATATGATTGCCTTGATCCATGACCAAACCCAAGAAGGTCACATGGTCCTTCCATTCGATTACTTTGCCTTGATAGTGTAGAGGCAGAAGTGTGTGTTTGACTTTATGGTGGAGTAGTCTTTTTCGTGAAGACCATTGCCTTGTGTCTTTTGTATTTACTTTAACTCGCCATTTGGTCAACCAAGGTTCTAGAGTGGTTAGCGCGTTCTGTAGGCTTAGATGCAAAATTCGCGGATACAAAGGACTGAGTTACCAATGCAGTATCATCCACGTGCATGTATTTGTCTGTTCTTATTACTTCTGACATGTTTTTTTTACATATTTGTTAAACAGTATGGGTCCCTGTAGACTTCTTTGTGGGACCCCGGCTTTTATTGGTTTGCCACTTGATGTGAAATCTTCGATCGTTCAGGTAATTGCTAATTAGGGCAATGGCAGAGTCTGGAAATTGGTATTGCTTTAGCTTTCTGAGTAAGCCGGTGTGCCGTGCTTTATCAAAAGTGTGTTCTATGTCTAAGTAAAGGGCGCCTGTTCGTTTATTTGTATTGAATGCCTTAGTAATTTGTTCTGTCATCATTAGTAGCTTTAGGGTGGTAGAATGCTGAGCTGTAAACCAAAATACTTCGTGTATTAGTATATTGTGCTTATTTATGTGCGAAATGGTCGTTTTAGTATTACTTTCTCTAAAAATTTTGCGAACTGTATTTAAGAGGCTAATTGGCCGGTAATTCATGGGTGGAGCAGGATAAATTTTACTTTATGGAACAGTAGCATTTTCGTTTATTTCCAATTGGAGAAACTCTATCTCTTTCAAGAGCATAGTTAAATATTTCGCTAAAAGTTCTATAGCTTTTTGGAAAGCTTTTTTTAGTCCAAATTTTGTATTTAGTCTGGTCCCGGTACTCTCCTTGTGAGCAGGTGCTTAATAACCTAGCATATCTCTTCAAGGTTTGTCTTTAACGTTTTGCTGTGTGTCCGTGTTTGGCTGTTTTCGGCTTCGTTTTCGAGTTCCAAAGTGCAATCATCTTGTCCATTAGGTGAGTTGGTAGTGAAAACATTCTCTAGGGTGTCCGCGAACGTTTCAACCTTGGCCTGGGGAGTCTCTGCTATAGTATTGTTAATCTGAAGTGGTGGAATATTTGTCCGCTTGCGGGTTTAACATTTTGCTATCAGCCAAACTGTGGTTTGTTATGGATTCAGATTTTCGAGAGTATTGTTCTATTGGTTGCGTATATCTTCTCGAGCGTGTTGGTTCGCTAAGTTTCTAGCTTCGTAAAATTCGATCCGGTGAGTTACATTTCTTGTACCGCCATTTGCATCTTGCCGAATCCTCGGCTTGTTGTAGGTTGTTATGTGTGAAGAAAAGCGAGCATTAACCGTGGACTATTGTTTTAGCGGTACCCAAGCTGTAGTGACTAGTTTTATTGCCAATTAAGCTTATTAATTGCAAGGCGGAATTTGCTGCACTTTCTGTAAGTAGTGGTATACCGTGTTCTTAAATCCACCCAGTCTGCTTGATTATAGTTTATCCTTAAGGCCACTGGTTGAACGTAATTGAGGGGTTAATCGTCATCAGAACCGGTAGGTGATCTGAGGTGTGTTCCTGACCTGAAAGTGTGTATCAAAGGGTATATTATTTAAGAGTGCGATATCTAGAATGTTCCGGCGCATGGTTCGGCATATGCGGTACAAATGTCGGCTCATCCGACCTGTTATTAAGTAATTGATGTTGTTAATGTTATTTAGTAATTTGATGCCCCATGGACTGGAGTTCGTGGAGCTCTAAAGAAAGTGGTTGCAGTTTAAATCCCCTGCCGCAATTACTGTTTGTCCTAGGCTTATTATCCTATCTACGTCAACTGTGTCAATTTCCCCGAGGGATTATATACTGATGTTATTACACCTTCCGAGTTATGAATTTTGACTTTGCCGTGGCTTCGTCGCGGTTTAGGATTGAACAACAATTTGATGTTGGTTTATGTTTGTTTGTATGGCTATACTGGCCCCTCCTTCTCTACGGTCGTGGTCGTTTCTCTAAATTTTACATCCGGGAATGGAAACAACGTCTGCTCGGTTTATGTGAGTTTCACTTACATAAACTATTTGAATAGAATGTACTTGAAGAAAACCAGTCAATTCTTTTATCTTTTTACGTATACGGTTACAGTTCCATAAATTACCCGTTCTCTATCCGAAATACATATGACTGAGGTTACGAAAGCAGTCGCGAGTTCTGGCAGAAGGTATGCTACCTGAATGGTGTCTGTTCCCAGTTGGCTAAACATGTCGCAGAGGTGGTTGAGGAGGTGCTCTACTTTATTCGTTGATACTTTATCTTTGGACATGCCTAGTCTGTACTAGTTTGCCCAGTGCCATGCCTGCACCTCTTTTGTTTTTGTTACCGAGGGGGCGCGACTTTTTTTTGCAGAAGGGCGAGGCCTAGCTATCCGTGTTTGTGAGGGTCCTGCAGTCAGAGGTGGAATTTGTTGTAGTCGCGAATGTCGCTCATTCCTGATTGGGTCCTCCTCGGTTGTGAGCCAAGGGTTTCCAACCGCAGAGTGTTCGACTACTGGGGTTGGACGCGACCGGCATTTGCTAGCCGTGGTGAACAACTTTGCTTTCTAAGTGGCAGTCTCAGCATACGTCTGCGTTCTTGTATCTTAGGAAGCTGCGCACGTGACATGATACTAGTTCATGCGGTACAACCGCGCCAAGTTGTACCGCGGCCCTCAGCATCACATAAAACGCATTTGAAACGCTAGACTTCCTGAAAAGTGCAATCCGTAGCATTTAGCGCAGACAGGGTTTGGGAATCTACAGTCTGTCTTCACGTGCCACAGTCGTTGGCATCGTGTGCCAACGTCGTTGGCTCTGCGGTGGCCCTATACTCTTCTACTGCATCTTGGAAGTGCGCTAAATGACGGAGGTCTAAAGTTTTCCTATTCCCAAAGGTGTCCTGCAGTTTAACAGAAACATTGGCAGGGAATCCTATGCCTGTTGCACTTACACATCTATACTACCCTAACAAGCTGAAAACCGCCGAGTGCCAGGTCTTGTTTAATCTTGTCCCCGGTGAACTCTGCGTACAGTACATTTTTTAAAGGGAGCAGTTCTTCTGGTTGGGGATTAGATAGTGAATTACTCCTGGTGTTTTGTAGACACTCACCGGAGTTTCATGCAGTGTGCACTGAGTATTCAAATTTAGGTGGGTGTGTGATATGTCAGAGTCTGCAATTATGTGAGGTATTTTCGTTAACTATCTCTTGCTAACACACAGGCACAAGATTTGACCTTTCCTGTTCTATTTCAGAGGGAGCGTGTGTATTCGTGGCGTCATACATCCTGGGTCTTTTGAGGTACCACGTTTGGGAGAGGAAGGATTAACAGGAGAAGGTGATTTTGGACTAGAGTTGGGCTTTGGGCTGGTATTAGATACAGAGGAAGGTGAAGAGAGTAGGTTCTTGGGTTCATGATAGGAAGGAGTTGAGGATTTGGGATTTTTAGTTACGGAGGCTTTGTTTCTAATAGTAATTGTCATTGTTGATGGAAGCGTTGATTCGGTAGTCGACGTAGCCTTGCTACCCTTTGCCATTCGTACTGAGATAACTATTCAGAAGAAGAAGAGGAAGAAAGAAGTAAAAAGCCCAATAAACTACTTCTGAGAACACCCTTATGAGTTTGACTATTATTCTTGAGTATTAGTGAGCCGTTCAGTAGCAGCACCTAAAGCTAACCTAAGAGGGAGCTTCAAATTTAACAGAAAGAGGAAAATAGTATAGTAGAAGAGAAAGACAGCTGGTGAGCGCTAAAAAGCATAAGGAACAGAGGACCTGTCCGAAGACGCGGAGATTCCAGCCAAAGACTGTTGGCAACGATCTTGTCCTCTACTCCTCTAGGGCTGAGTTGTCCGCAAGCGAACAGTCAGAGCCTCTGGCTGGATTTTCCGTTCTTGCCGCAGTAGATCCTTTCACTTCCACTGCTCACCGGAACTCGTGTAATTCATGGCTGGTTCCCTTTTATACGTAAGGCTGTGGCTCATTAGTTCACTCAATTAGCACGGTGGCGCCAACTCTACTTTATTGACTTAACTATTTACATTAGCCCCTCCGTGTGGCGATCTTAGTAATAGTGTAATACGGACCATTGAACCTTGTCCAAAAGGTTGCGAAGGATAACAACAACTTGTAATTTAGAATTTATCGAAAATATCAGCATAAAGTTTGATTGAAGTACTCTCTGAAGTTATATTTAACTGGAATTAAATAAATGGGGTTTTATTATTTTTTTCTGAAAACTATTAGCTAACTATTTTTCATTTCATATAAGTGAGGAAGCTAACAAGTTGTTTGTATAACTCCTATATTAATTTCCTACGATTCTATTGAAAGTTTTGCGACATCTGTACTCTTAGCGACATGACATGTTTGCGAACATCAGGAGAAATGGATCGGACGGCCTCGTTTGGATTCGATATTATTACAGATGCGCTAATCGCCTAAACGCTACTGCAGCGATGAAAGTTGCCATTTTATCTGTTAATAGTATAAATTTATTAGAGGTTATGGGGATATAAAGAGTCAGTCTTTACATTTCCTGATCTGTTTCCGCTTGGTTGCCCTTCATATAAAACTGTATAACATGAGAACCATTACAGATTGTACTTGCGTTACCTTGATTGTCTCTAATTTGTCCGCGGAAGGCAACTTTAGGAAGTCAACGCCGAATTTACAGGCCTGCTCTTCTAATACTACATGTAAGTTCCTTTTCTGTGGTATATTATTTTACATGTTAAAATCTCTGTTGCTGGCACTGTTAATTAGTTTCTCTACCACTTACTTACAGCAGCTAGAGAAAGTATTGCTTTCTACTTTTTGCCATTTTCACAAAAATATGTAGATCTATCGATTATGACCTAAACGCCACTAAAATATTTACATGGATCACAACGTTCCTATATACGTTCTGTGAATGTGCTGTAAAGTTCCTTTCATTCTGAAATAATTTTGTATAAAATTGTGTGAGCGGTAAAGCTTAAGCGATAGCCAATGGATTATTACAAAACACTACCGAGCGAGTTGGTTTCGTTGTAACGTGTGACGTTCGCATTCGAGAGGTTCCGGGTTCGATTCCCGATGGCTGCCCACTCTGACCGTGGGCTTTTTCTGGTTTTCCCTGGTTGGCACAAGACGATTTCCTCTCTCCCCATTTGCTCTCATTTCATTTCCTTTTCGTGCTAAAGGTTGACTCCGGGGCTGTTGTTCGGTAGGTATCGGCAGATAGCGCAGAGGCTTGCGATTTGGAACTTCTTTTGGACCCCGCTAGAGGGAAGGCGATGGAGCCTCCATTACAGGGTCGTGTTTTCCCGGTCCCAATAGAGGGACTCTCTAAGTGACACTCTCCATGGCCGAGTGGTCAAGCCTGGAAATATTAGGGAAATCTGAACGTCTCTGTCGACTTGTGCCGGCATCTATGCAGCTCACACATCACCTGCGGTTCCTTCAAGACATCGGTTCTTCCCGGGGACGTATGCACAAAAGATCCATTGGGGGTCGAGGTGCTAGGTTAACTCCTTTGCTACTATAAATAATTGCACACCTTATTGAAATATACAATTTTTGTGAAGTAACTTTTTCTGTAGCTTTAGCATTTTTCGAAGTATTCACTGTTACGTATTTAAAAATTTCCAGATTAGACTGTCATACGCATCTATAAATCATCTTAGGGGATTCTTATTTCCTTCCTGCATGAGTTCGTTAGTAACAGAAACTGACTGTGATATGCGAACAGTTATGTTTGCCTTCCGTATCATGCCTTCAACAAATCCATATTACTTGATTATATCCAACCCAACATTTATCATCAACAATGTAACGTAATAGAAGAATTAAATGTTATATGAACACTATAATAAACAAGGGATTATGTGAGGTTGTAATTGTTAGAGAGAAGCCTATGAGTGTAAAGAATGAGAATCTTTTTAATTTATAATTTAATATATAACCTTTAGTGCCAATGCCTTCTGTGGATCAACTCCAAACAACTAAATTCTATTACTTGCGTATCTTGCAACAGCTGCATGACTTGTCCCCTCCAGCAATTTGTAGTTAATCAAATAAGATGACGTTGTCTCTGGATCAATGACGGGACTTGCAATGAAACCGCCTTAGGCATCCTCAAGCGCAAATATCACCTATGTCAACCTGATTTCCGTCTATTAGATAGCTGATGGATAATCGAGGTGTTCATTATCCTGACTTGTGGTTGAGGTGTGTTCTCAAATGGCGAATGGTGGACCTGTCAATGTCATATCATTATCTTGTCACATTGAAATTTGCATACGTTACTGATACCATATATTGGAATTAGGAAACTGGTATTTTATAAAGAATTTTTCATAACTTCTTGCGTATTAAGGGGAGGCAAAACTTGTCAAAAATAATATTTTTGGTTTTTTGTGCAGTGTCAGATATAATTAGGGATTTCTCCTTTAATTTGTGCATATTTCATCATTATAAGAACAACCCTTATATTTTAAATTGAAGAAGATATTTTCTTTACGTTGGAGTTGTTTATTTTTGCTCCACATATGGACGTCAATTTCAAGAAGTTATTTTATTTACTGTTTATTTATTAGCCTCACACTTGAGAAACCAATTTGAAGTTGTTTACGTAATATGCTGCTACGTATGAGAAGACGATTTTTAAGAGTATTTTTTTTGTTACGCTCCAAGTTTAAAAAAAATTAACTTTGTTATTAAACTGCTTCTATAGATATTATTTATGTTTATGTTTGCCTCGGCTGCGTCAGTATTGTTTTAGAGACACGTTTCTCTTAATTAGGGCGTGGTGCGACAAGAATGTAGGCTTACACAGATTTTAAGTTTTAATTCACTTCTTTTTATTAATCCTTGACACAAATTAAATAGCACTACACTGATATCAAGAGCTGTGAGATTCTTTTATATAATACTTGCACTTAGTTAACGCGTATACATAAGTTTTGTTTCATACGAATACGTAATATTTCTTTAGAGAACACATATTCCATCCGGTTGCTATCAAGGTCTGCAGGCAACTGAACATATTTCAACCGTCCAAACCCGTAAACTTTTGTATTTTAAGTTTATGATTGGCTATCCCCAGTCCAATAGAATACCTGCATTTTACTAAAGATTTTTCTAGCTGTTGATTGGCTATTTTTAAACTGTCACAAAATTTACATTATCGTTGCTCTAATCATGACTAGTAACATTTAAACCCTCAAACTCATTATTGCCTCAAGGTTACCTCATTGTTACATCATTGTTAGCAACGTTAAACTTATTATTCTCACAGCTCTTACATTATTAAATTATGTAATGCATTCGCATAAATTATTAAACATGTTTACAATAATATAAGCATATGCAATGACTGTTACATACAATTTTTTTTAAAATTATTACATACATATTGCTTCAAGGCGGGCTGTTATTGAATTTACATGTTATATAATTTAATTGAAAATTATTCAAGTGTTAAAAATACTGCCTCAAAATATATTACTTTCTCTACCACGTACATACTAGATAGAGAAGACATTGCATTTCACCCAAAAATTCGATATCGAGATTTCACTGAAAATACAGGTTTTGAGGCCTCTTGAATCCAAAAAAGCATTTGTAGAAAAAGGTCCGCGCGTGCGCGGTGTGTCTTTGAACAGCATAACTGAAAAACGAAAAGTCGGATTACGAAACCTGGTATATCGGTTCATACCTTCTAAAGATGCAACAGCAAGATTTAGAAGAAAATCGTTCCAACCTCAAACTTCCCCTTACATGGAACATGCTTTATTTTATAAAAAATCTGATGTGTTACACTCACATGACTTTCTCTACTCTTGTACAATCTATTTTTACAAACGCCTATTCTCCATATGCTTCATATTAATCGAGATATCGAGATGTCAATCTTATTTGTAATTTTCTTGTGGATGCAAGGGGAATATGGTAGTTTTTAAGCGATAGTCAAATATTTTATCGCTGGTTGCTATGTGGCGCATTCCATTCTCTTTGCATGTCCAGGACATAAAACAATGAATAACGAATTTGAGAAAAAGTATAAGTATTGGAAAATTTAAGGAAATAACAAGCAATATCTCGAAAACGGTTCACTCAACAAAAAAAATGTATATGATATAAGTTGTGTATTGTAACGCGATCTACATTTTTTGTGTAGTAAAATTTTGTCTATCTCTTATGGTTTACCAGTTATGCAAAAGTCGTTCACAATGAAGAATACTTTTGGAGACATTCCCAGAAATTTCGAGATGTACATTTCATTTCTCATGACATTATCTTAAACATATGATATTTTCATCAAAATCGTTAGAGCCATTTTTGAGAAAATTAAAACTTTCGAAAAATGTTCCATGTAAAGGGTAGTCTGGGGTGGGGGGATTTTGTTGAAAATCTTCGTGTCGCATCTCTGGAAGATACTGAACGCAAATACCAAGTTTGGTGTTTATCCGACTGTTCGTTTTGGAGTTATGCTGTTCACAGACACACACACAGACACACACACACACACACACACACACACGCGCGCGGACATGTTTCCAAAAATGCTTTTTTTGGATTCAGGAGGTCTCAAAACATGTATTTCCGGTGAAATCTCGGTATCGAATTTTTGGGTGGAATACAATACTTCCCCTACTTACTATACGTAGTAGAGAAAGTAAAAATGGCTCTAACGATTTTGATTAAAACAAACTACACAATAAGATGTACATCGCTTTAAAACACACAATTTATTACAAGTAATCTTTTGTGGCATCTGCCATTTCCAAGACACTCGTTATTAGGATTTGTTCAATACTTAGCCATTCTTTTAAGTCCTGTCAACATTCAGGTGCATCTCGCGAGTCCATTGGAACATTATGGAAGTTTAAGGCCAAAGTACCTCGTCCAGTTCTTAAACATTTGACTATCACTGCTCCCTTTGTATCTATAACTAAATGTGTATATGCAGCTATTTTTGCAAAAGTTTATTTGAATTAAAATGAAGTAGATAGAAAAATAAACTTTAGTAAGGCTAGCTTGTATACCCAGCAATAAGCGATAGTGGGTAGAGAAGGTCATGTGAATGTATTACATCAGATTTATTTTTATAAATGCCCTGTATGTTTCATTTTGTACTGTGAATTCTGCACCACTTCACAGAAAACAATCATAGCTGCTACATATTTTGGAGTAGAGAGGTATTTGCCCCTGTATCAGAGGAGGTTTTGCTCTACTAATGAGTGCTACTGTTAAGTATGGCAGCTTCTTGGCTCAAGCCATGTTGTTTCCTCTTTTACAAATACATGCGAGTGGTTCACTGCAATATCATTTTCTGCTATAAACCTGTTTTTCTCAAAGAATATTGAAGATAGATAAATTAAATTTTAGCATTATGAAGCAAGCTGCAAGTGCGATTGTGGTCTACTTTGTTATTAATAACACATTTTTATTCTTCTTTAAATAATTGCTGATGAATGTTAATCAAAAGCGGGCTAATAAAATAATGCTACATTTCTCAATAAACAAACAGTGGATAAAAGTATATTAGTGAACTTAGAAGCAATCAACTACATGCTGTAAAAACTCCAGTCTAGTATCTTAAATAGTTTGCGATAACGGGTAATGATTCTAGTAGGTTTAACATTGGCGGGGTAGGATTTTTTTTATCTCCCCTGTTGTCATAATTTGTGCAACGGAAAGTAACCATCAGCTTACGAATGTTTGCGGAAACCTGATTTATTAGAAAACATTGCATTAGGAATTCTGTATATTGCGTTGGCTATAGTGCCCTCAGTCGTAGCAAAAAATCCACACTGCATGTACATATTTTAGAAGTTAACACTAAAACCCTTTCGGTGGCTCACAAGCCCCTTATAGAGCATTAGAGTAATGGAAAGCGTGATATTCCGGAATTAACTTACGTTTCAGCAGCAAAATGTTTATTACCGGTTTTACTTACCCTGAAAACAAAAGCTACTATACGTTTGAATTTGTTCAACTAATGCAATTTAATGCATGTGTCCCATGTATGCATTTATACCACGAGGCTCAACAGCGCTGTATTTTAGATGTGCAGATATCTTTTCGTGCGTTAAATAACTCAACGGGACAATTCAAAGTTAGTAAAGGCCAGGAGGGACTAGCACATTAGCGCCCTAAAAACCTACTACTACTGCTACTACTACTACTACTACTACTACTACTGCTACTACTACTACTACTACTACTACTACTACTACTACTACTACTACTATCACTACCACTACTATATTATTACTATGCTACTACTATTACTACTTGTACTACTACTATACTACTAGTGCTAATACTATTACTATCACTACTACTATATTATTACTATACTACCACTATTACTACTTGTACTACTATATTATTACTGTACTACCAGTACTACTACTTGTACTACTATACTACTACTACTACTACTACTACTACTACTACTTGTAGTACCACTACTACTAATACTAATACTATTACTATCACTACTACTACTTGTACTACTGTATTATTACTATACTACTACTACACTACTACTATTCTAGTACCACTACTACTAGTGCTAATACCAATACTTCTACTACTACTACACCAACGGTTCTCAGAAACATCCATATGGATACACTGAGACGGTTGGAAGATTATATCAGTCAACGACGAAAAATTTAGAACACTTATTAAATGAAGGAAGTCAAATTAACATTACCGTTAGATGATAATAACGATGATGACAATAATAATAGTAATATCAAGCGAAAAATAGCGGTGAGATACTTAGTTCTGTCATGTTTGCAAGGTTTTCATTATGACGCTTTAATGTTACAGTACATATAGTCCGTAATGTTAGACAAGAACAGCGTAAACACAATTCAAAAAATGCTATTGGCGGATACTGATACGTCAAATAAAGGCATTTTAATTATGTGTCAGTCAAGAAAGTGAATTTATTCGCTCAAAAATAAAGTCTGTGAGACTGAAGTGCAAAACATTCTAAGATCTTTTCGGTCTGTCTGTTTTTGTCTATCATCATGGACTCTACTCTGTAGTGCAAGCCTGGGAATTGTTCTCAATGTGAGCGATCCACTCATCGTCTTCGCTGATAAGCAAGAGGAGTAGAACGAAGATCGCTCACACTAATGTGCCAGTTCCACTGACCTGTGTTTACTTGGAATTGCCCCGTTGAGTCCTGCAAGTCTTTTAACGTACGAAGGGATATCTGCACACGTGAAATACGGCGCTGTTGGGCCACCTGGTATATTTAAAACTACTTGTTTCTAAAACACATGTGTATGTTAATAAAAACAGCATGCACTATATTACTTGGAAGTTCTAGTTTTATAAGAATTGTTGGTAAAATGTTGAAGAATTTATTAATAATGCATAAATATTTGTTTTATAGATTAGTGATAAATATTTCAACACCAATACTTAGCCCTGCTTACTATTAAGTAGTGTTACAAATTAAAAAGTTTGGCTTGATATAATTTGTGAAAAATAGAGTTTTTCGTCGGGCAATTTCCGCTAGCGCCTCTTGTTTTCCTTAACTCTTCTTCTCTTCCGTTATGCAGTCTTTACTTTCCCTACTGCTTACCTTTAATAAATAGAAGTAGTATTGCATTCCACCCAAGAATTCGGTGCCAAGATTGCATAAAGATTCAATTTTGTACGTCCCTGAATCCCCTTCCCAATATCATTTTTAGAAAACGTACATGGGTGTGTTTGTGTCTGTTCGTCCGTGTGTCTATCTGTCTATGAACAGCATAACACAGTCCGCCAAATACCAAACTGTTTCTCTTCATTGTGAAAGCATTTTGTATACTTTTGTAAAACTTGTATACCATAAGAGATACACAAAAACTTGTACAATACATATAGACCTCATTAAAACACAATTTCCGTCAATTGATCTTGTGACAGTTGCCATTTTCGAGGTATTCTTTCTATTGTTTGACTTTTCAAATAGTTTACATTTTTATCAAGTACTAAGTTGCTATTCGCTTTTTTACTTTCTCTACTACGTATAGTAAGTAGGGGAAGTATTGTATTCCACCCAAAAATTCGATACCGAGATTTCAACGGAAATACATGTTTTGAGACCCCCTGAATCTTAAAAAAGCATTTTTGGAAACATGTCCGTGTGTCTGTGAACAGCATAACTCAGAAACGAACAGTTGGATTAACACCAAACTTGGTATTTAGGTTCAGTATCTTCCAGAGATGCGACACTAAGGTTTTCAAGAAAATCCCCCCACCCCAGATTACCCTTTACATGGAACATTTTTCGAAAATTTTAATTTTCTCAAAAATGGCACTAACGATTTTGATTAAAATATTATATGTTTAAGATATTTTCATGACAAATGAAATGTATATCTCGAATTTTCTGGGAATGTCTCCAAAAGTATTCTTCATTGTGAACGACTTTTGCATAACTGGTAAACCATAAGAGGTAGACAAAATTTTACTACACAAAAAAAGTAGATCGCGTTAAAATACACAATTTATGTCATATACTTTTTTTTTTGTTAATTGAACCATTTTCGAGATATTGCTTGTTATTCCCTTAAATTTTCCAATACTTTTTCTCAAATGGGAATTCGTTATTCACATTTTTTACGTACTGTGCATACAAAGAGAATGGAATGCGCCACATAGCAACCAGCTCTTAAAATATTTGACTATCGCTTAAAGTCTACCATATTCCCCTTGCACCTACAAGAAAATTAGCAATAAGATTGACATGAAGCACATGGAGAATAAGCGTTTGTAAAAATAGTTCGTAGAAGAGTAGAGAAAGTCATGTGAGTGTAACACATCTCTCGTGGTTCATGCAAAGAGTAAGGCATTTCAGAGCTGCGAAATGTGATGGCATTAAATGCTTTGACTATTCCTTAAGTGTCATGTATCCCTCTTGTACCTACAATGAAAATTTGCAATAAAACACTTACCCAAAGTTTGTGTGGATTAACAAGAAGTAGGTAGGAGAATAAGTTTATTTTAAGAATATTTTGAAGAACGAGTAGAGAAAGTGATGTGAATGTAACAAAAAATTTTTATGTTCAGTGGAATATGCAATGATCTGTGTATTTGTTTGTTGTTCTGTTCCAAATGGACATATGGGATCTATTAAGATGCATCCTTAGTTTCCCTTTTCTATGAATTGTTGGGATCTTCTGTTTTAATGTGTCGTCACTGATGAAAAGTAAGCTTGACTCGCTCTTCTTTATCATGCATTGCTCTGTAGTGTTATCACATACCAGTGCGGTCTTCTCCTCTCATCGTGATAACCGCCTTGGTGTTTTGTTACACGCAGCTTGTTTGCAAGTGTTTCTGTTCCCGAGTGTAATTCTCCCAGCCGAATTGGCACATTGGCAGTGTCAGTGCAATAGTCTTGTTGTGTATGTAAGCAACATAAGTGTACGTATGTATAAGGTTCTCCTAGCTATACAGTACCCCAAATTTACACCGAGCGGGATGTCTCAGGCGATTGCGTCTTTTGCCCCCATTCGGAGGTCCGGGACCGAACTTCGGCGATGGTCCACTCTGGCCAATGGGTTTTTCGTGGTTTCCCAGGTCGCCAGGCGGGTGCTGGGTGGTTCTTCTACCAAGACTTTCCTCCCTCTCATTTCCTGTACCCATCATCTACCTTGTCGTCTGTTTCAGGGTTGCAAGACCAAGCGACGGTGTTTGACTGGTGGTGGCTTGCTCTGTGTAAAGGTTTCTTTCCTGGCGTCGCTGCGGCCGCTCAGTTAGGTCTCTCCACAGCGTGCGGCTCCATTCCGGGGGACCATGAAGGTTGGTGGCTTGTGGGCAGGGACTGGACGTCGGCGGATGCGTTCTATCCATGCTTGCGCCCGTCGGCATTCGGATCTGGTCGCCCTTCGTGTCTCTCCCCCTCATTCTTCCCTCCAAGGGGTCACGTTGGAAGCCTGTCCTGCGTGCGGTGCTCTGCCGGGTTCCGAGGGCCCCTCCGTTATACGTATCTTTATTTTTCCCCCACTTTGAATGCCAGCAAACACTCACTCAGGCGACGGGGTGCCAGCGGTACCTGTTTCTTGGTGGCCGGAACCAGTCCCAGCGCTACTGTCCCTATCTTCTGTAAACCGCAGCGTTCATATTAGAAACACCAAGGACATACGCTTTACTCGTTCGTTGTTAATTTTATGACTGGATGTGTAGAGTATGATATTACATTAAGTTTTGAAGTTTTAGGCATCTCTATGCACACAAAAATATAATTCTACTAACATACTCCTTTTAAATAGCCAAATAAATAAATGCCAGTAAACTACTATCTTATAAAACTAAAACGCATAAAGAATAAACAAAATTAATATTGGGTGTATGAACCCTCAGCTCGTTTAAGTACCCTGAATCTTCGGGGCACAGACGAAATTAAATCCCTGCTGTAATGTGGACGAGAAGCTACAGCACCCCAGGCTTCCTGAATTTGTGCTCAGAAGCCATCTTTTATACTTCGCGCATCTGCAGGGAAATTCGGGCGCAGTTCCCTTATTACCTCAGCCCAAACATTTTCAATAGGGTCAAATCTGATGGACAGGGAGGTAGTTCATCACTCTGATATCCTGTCTCTCTAAAATGCCATCAGGATATCTCACCTTCACAGAGGGAATAAAAATATTCTTAAGTATTTCCGTACGCTGTTCAGTGCATCGACAAGCTACCCCACGGTCTAGCTACCGTCCCTTGATGTACAGCACCAATAAGATACAGATATGCGACCATGATGAAATTGTGAAGCCACGTATTTGTAATGAGCACATACCCAATAAGATAAATTATTGTAAAAACAGGAAGAAATAACTAAGATATGAATAACTAATAATGTAATATAATATTAAGGAATAGCTTTACAGAAAAATAACTTTTATTACAAAATCTAATTAGTGAGGAGGCGAACATATAAGGAACAATGTAATTAGCAACCAGGCAAGTTTGCAACAAGGGTAAACGTCCACCGCCACACCCACAGGTTTTAGGCAAAGTCACAAAAATAAAGAGAGAGGTCCGAGGTTGGACGAAGATGGAGTTAGAGGCCCAAATCCTGAAACGTCAAAGTGAGTTGGAAAAATAGAAAGGGAAACGAGAATTGTAGAGCGAGAAGGAGATACTGGGTTTTACCGTAGAATCAAAAGAGAAGCTTGATTCTAGAAGTGAAGCATTTTATTTTCATAGCACGCTACGCAAGTAGCCAATGAAAGTAGCTGTTACATAAAAAGGCGCGAATATTGACATCATAGTAGGGGGAAATGAAAGGGGGAGAATGCCCCAAGTGGAATGCGATATTTCGCTTCAAGAACTCGACCTCTCAACATCGGTAGGAAGAGGATAAGAAACACCGATGCTCCAAAGTCTACCGGCGATGAGGATATTCAACCTTGCGCAGCCGTCGCCTCGCCTGCCGACTGTCTACCGCAGCCAACTGACTCAGCCGCTAAAACCAGCGCCGCCTCCAACTCTTCGCGCTAGCATTTGCCTCCCCGCATCTACGCTGTGGTCAGGGAAGTTCATAGGCAACTCCCTACCGCATTGCTGCTCCGTACCGCCCAGGAATTCTGGCCCTCAACTGTAAAAGCTATTCACAAGAATTCACAATCAACGGAAACCGACAGCGTTGATAAGGCTGGAGTTTACGGACAGGGAGGAATACTCGGCTGCACTGGACGCGGGGCTGCGCATGTTTGGGCAAACCGTGCTGATAGAGACCAGTCGGACTGTCCGTCCTGTTGCATGTCCCGCTGCTGCTTGTATGGGCACACAGCTAACGTTTGCTCCGGCGTCCCGAGGTGCTACTTATGTGGCATACCTTGCCTGACAGCCGACTGCTCCAGACACAACTTACAGCACCGACGACGGTACTGTACCACCGGTAATGACTTCGGACATTGCACAGGCCAAGTGCAGCGCCCTCGCTGTCCGAACGACGACAGGCACCATCACCTCGCAGTTTCCAGTTCAGAATAAAGCATCCTCCAGAAAGGCCTCTTCACCAACAACTCCAAACTCTACTACAGCTCAAACGAAGATCCTCCAGAAGTTGGAAGACCTCCAATCTGAGATACTTCATCTATCAGAAAGGGTTGCAGCCTTGGATGAGGCACTTTCTGAGAGCAACGCAACGCTCCAAGAACTTAAAACCATCTATGGCAGTACTAACCGACTGGTACAAAATCTTTCATCTATCAGAAAGGGTTGCAGCCTTGGATGAGGCACTTTCTGAGAGCAACGCAACGCTCCAAGAACTTAAAACCATCTATGGCAGTACTAACCGACTGGTACAAAATCTTCTATCAGAAAGGGTTGCAGCCTTGGATGAGGCACTTTCTGAGAGCAACGCAACGCTCCAAGAACTTAAAACCATCTATGGCAGTACTAACCGACTGGTACAAAATCTTCTATCAGAAAGGGTTGCAGCCTTGGATGAGGCACTTTCTGAGAGCAACGCAACGCTCCAAGAACTTAAAACCATCTATGGCAGTACTAACCGACTGGTACAAAATCTTCTATCAGAAAGGGTTGCAGCCTTGGATGAGGCACTTTCTGAGAGAAACGCTACGCTCCAAGAACTTAAAACCATCTATGGCAGTACTAACCGACTGGTACAAAATCTGACTTCAACGCATATCCGCGGGATCAACCTAATAGTCCAGAGGATCGTCAAGGATGAACTGAAGTTCTTCCTGAGGAAGTTCAATAGACAGCCAGCTACCGAGCCTCCTAAGTGCACTGACGCAGCACCAAAGGGCCGCGCTGGGCAGCGAAAGAACTACTAGCAATATCACCAAATTCGTCAGGATGGAAAGCTGAGCTTTACCAAGCTTGCCTTCCAGTACCCCATTCCTTCCCCACAATCTTCCCTCACTACATCACTCCGACTTCCCACGGGAGCAAGTAGGTCCTTGGTCATGCTTGCGTCTTGGCACACATTTTCACCTGGCTTAGGCCTAATCCGGACCGGCCAATATAGCTTTGATCTCTGAATGCGCATTACCATGCTAGCCTCTAGTTCCCAAAGTCGCGGGCTCAAATCCAGCGGAGGGCGATGGATTTTTTCCGGCGTAAAAATTCTTAGCATGGCTTCCTTCGGAAGGGAAGTAAAGCGGTGGTCCTGTGTCGTAGATTTACGGCACGTAAAAGAACCTCAAGCCTGATAAAAAGGCTTCTGAGCAAAATTACCGGTCTTTTACACCCAATATAGAATGGGGCACTAAGGACCACAACAGTTAAAGAGCGTCCATAAATAAAGCTCAAATTAAATACTGAATATGCAGATACATGACAGTGCTGCTGCATATTCTCTCTTGAATTTCTATTTTTTCCTTCCTCCATTTTACTTTCGGTGGAGGAGTTTCTTAGTAGGTGTGGCCACCAACTGCCGAGCCCCACACTCACAGCTCCGACTCCCACTGTGGTTAGCACGTAACAATGATTTTCTCCTCCTCTCGAAAAAAAAAGTGGAAGACTCTCTTGCTAATGGCCATCAGCGTACCTCATGTGAAGTAAGGCGGATGATTTTGTGCGTGGGAGGGAGATAGGTCCACGTAATAATTCAAAGTAGCGGGAAAATTTAATATACAGCTTCTATATTCCTCTATCATTATTAAGCAAGGGAAAAGTTGCTAGCCACTTTACGTTTTAATAAGTTAAGCTGCTTATGGTAATTCAGTTTGTTAATTACCTTCACCCACAGTTAGCTAGGATAGGCATTTCTTCTCAGTTCTACGGCATAGAACATCAGGGAGCTTCGGAGATCAGAGACAGCATCCAGGTGAAATGGCACGGTGTCTTAAGTGTGAGGCATCGGTTTTACGCCACATATTTTGCATTGTATCGTAACTCCCTTGGATAATAGAATAAAATGTCACCTCGTCTCAGAATATCAATTTATTCCAGTCACAGTTAGCATTTTCATCTGCAAACGCGAGAAAACAATCTATGATCATCTGTCAGATGTTGCTTTTTAGCTACCGTTTGTGCAAGAAGTCCTGCGTCTTCATTCGAGCTGATCCAGTGAATTGTGAATGTGCCTTTATTTCAGAAACAGCTTGGAAAAGGTTCTTCTCTGCTACTGCAATTAAAGTGGCATACATTTCGGGAGTGGACAACGTCTTTTTCCTAAACCAGGAGGCAACTTTCAATCCCTTCCCTGAATAATTTCACTGCGCTGTAGTTGCAGCACTCCTATACAGCTTCACAGCAGAAAAGCCTGTTACATGACTAGTGCAAGGAGAGAATTCCTTGCGTACATGTCTTCGCGTGCGCGTTCTGCCATTGCCAAACACGACAGCATGATTTACTGAAAGCGAACTCGTTCGGGCCTGATGCGCTTGCGCACCCTTCTACTAATCATGTGGTTTCGTGTGCTGCATATTGCAGTTAGGTGGAATAAACCTTTAAGGAGAGCTGCTACTGAAATTTGAAATTTCTACAACTTTGGCCCAATTTTTTAAAATTTTGCAGTCCCTGCAGTGCACTGAAAGATTAATGTACCTTTTTTCCTCAGATTATTAGAACGATTATTTTGGTTATAATAAAATAATTCATTAAAGTAATTAGGGGTTCGTTAGTGAAGCAGACATTTTTAATAAATACATTTAATCACAAACTACAATTATTTTCTGGTAGCTAAGAACTTATTTTATGGTATGTAGCATTGAAATGTTTCTAATGTTTATAGTTAGAGAGAAAAAATTATGATATTTGGAAAATTTAAATTTCATTGAAAACTTGTTAAAGGCTTAGATATAAAAATTTATATTGTGCACCATTATGTACTCCCCGTATTATACGACGGCGCATGAAACATCAAAAGTCCGACAAGCCAAGAACAGGGAACTTTATGAACGTGCTCTTCAAGAAGTAGGGCATGGCTGCTGAAGAGTGCGCTGAGTCCTTTTATGCCGATCGCCTTAGGTGACGTCAGCGCCATGCCTCTCCTCCAGCCGGTTCCGTCGTGCATGTGAAAGTGCCTGATAGATAGGGGAAGCCAGTGGGAATACTGGTTATTCAGAGCGAGCACCCCGTTGTAGATATTAACTCTGCAAAACTTTTGTTTCGGCTTCATTTCATTCATGGTATGTTGTAACTTCCCTAAATTTACTGCTTCGGCTGCCTACACGATGTTGGGGGAAGCTTAAGAACATTATGCGGAAGTATTATAATTCGAATTGTGTCAAATTAAAGCTAGCAATAGAAAGCTAATAATTTTGAAAACGTTCGATAATCTTTAAAATGTTTAATAATTTTTAAAGTGTTTAACAATTTGAATGTATTTAAATGGTGGTTATGTAAATTTGAATTTGTAGACAAATGTAGAGAGGCATGTTGTCACAGGCATTTACGATGCACTCGTGCTATATTATACGATTGTGAGTTTCTTGGCTAATTTACATTATATAGTGAAACTTGTAAGAGTTGAGTATATTAATGGTATTATTTGACAGTAACTCCTGTTGTAATATCCTGTTTTACCCTTTAAGATTTTACACCTTTAGGTATTTTGCTCAGTGCACAGCAAATTGAGTTTAGAAGGTAAATACGTAAATATATTGATAGTTATTTCTGGTATTACCCTTCACCATTTATAACACATGTCGCTTGGTCTTCCATTATAAAACGTAATAAATATATGGTTCAATTGTCCTTCATTTACCAAGTATCAGAATTTCCATGCCCTACTCCTTAGATACATACATCCTTGCTGAACATTTGTGCAGGTTACATAATAAATATTTAATTCTGTGAAGAACAGCATGAATACTTGTATGGAAAGATGCATGAAAATACAGTTTTGAGATAACTGGTTTTCAGGATTTACATTACATGTATTTTATAAAATACAGTATTTACTGGCGCTGCTTTTGTAAGTATGAATCAGATTAATGTTTATGATGAGCATTCACAATTTTAATACTTGTATTGTTTCACCTAGCTTCAGTACGTAGCAAGTACTCTCTTCTTATGTTTACTAACATTTGTGTTCATAGCAATAATGTTTTTCTTGCGTCTAGCCTTTACGTAACCTAGCTGAATATACACTAATTACTACCTAAAACTATCTAAAAACTGTAATAAAATAAAGTATAGAATGCCCACAGCACTTATTCACGGGAAAAATGTAATTAATGGCAAACAAAATACCAAGAAGTAAACACTGTCACAAAGCTTCCACAAAGATAAATGAAAATCAAAGAGTAAACAATGCCTATAAAGCACATGTTCACAGTGCTTTGCCGAGCTGTCTGTTCCACTAAATTACGGTGCTGTGATAGCTTCCCAAAACTGTAATATTCTTTATTTTAAATGTAGATAAAACTAAGGATTAGTATATACCGTGTACCCATGCCACACCCCCAAGGAATTTAAATGAGTGAAGGGATGAAACACCTATTTGAAATGTCTTAAAGCATCACTTAGAATTAGGATATATATATATGAAAATTTCACTACATAATTCCCCATGAAATCATAGATTGTTTGGTGGAAAAAGCTAAAACTCCAAAGAAAAAAAGACCAGAATGTCCAAACTTCAGTAGCACTTCGCCTTAAAGAAGCTTTATAATAACTATTCTATTATTAACTTTACCGAATCCGTATATGAAATGCAGTATATCAAAATAAGTGGCCGCAAAGTGTTCATAAAATATTACTGGCAGAAGAAAAAAGAAAGTGTTTGTTAAATGCGAGAAGCGGACCTGCTGCCTTAACCACAGAAGTACCCCACGCTTTGCCACAGCGCTCCAGAGTAGGCACTTGGAAGGTTGCATGTTTAGTAATTCCATACAACTTGCTGCAGTGGCTACGCAACTGTATTGCGTACGGTGTAAACAAGGCGTTGTGCCTGTAGCACTTAGAAAAATTTGCCGTTCAATACATGACTTTATTGTTTTCCATTATGTACATAATGAGACTAGCTTGTTCCTTGGAACCCAACTCCTCGAAACGCAGCAACGAATAATGTATTGAACTACGGTTGAGCGTCCGCCTAATATGCGTTTAAATGGAAAGGGGGCATGATTCGAGTATTCGCTCTTTCGACAGTTCACATCATAGCGCTGCTGTCACATGTACTGCTCCAGCGCGTTAAGGTAAATGGATAATAGCATACGCCATGTTACTGCGTTTTTTCTACCTACTGCTACGTCAAAAGTTTTTTATTGTATAATGTTACACAAATTCCATTTTGTGAAGTTCTCTTCTGTCATTACTCCTAAGCAAAGCATAGGTATATTAAAATTCCAAAATAATTAACATACAATATTTATATACAATTAAATTCAGATTTGTTGTGGGAGGAAAAAACAACGCAGTGTCGTGTGTATAAACATAGTTAAATAAACGTTACAAATTATATATACTAATACAATAAATCAAATAATGATTATTCTTTAAATTCAAGAAATTGCACAACTGTCTATAATGCAAATTATGTCACTAATAACCTTTAACACAAATTAAAATTAATTATCTTAAATGGTGTTGGTTTACATTAATTATATATACAATTAGTTCAATTACTGAAGAAAACAATGTTTGTTGTTCTTGAAATTGCGTTTTGTTTTAACGAGAAACAAATTAACAAACCCGAGAACAAACTCGGTAATGACAAACATTTCTAATGCAAATCTAACGATACTTGAGAGCATATTAATATTTTACAATATGAAATCTCAAATAGTATAAACACAAAACCAAAGTGAGTTTTTTATAAGTAATTCTAAGAAAAGTTCAATACGCCTTATTATTATTATTATTATTATTATTATTATTATTATTATTATTATTTCGATTTTTCAACAATAATCCCGAAGAGCTTATGTACATCACTACTTTCGTTTTATGTTTTAACTGATAATCTCCTTCATTTAATTAAAAAAAAAAGATTTTCGCTTGTATCAATCAACAATATCGCGCAAACTTAAGACTGCAAAACAGCGCCGGTGAGACAACGACTGAGCCTTCACCTTGTGTCTGGTCACATGCGTATTCGAACAGAAAATGATACATCAATTGGCTTGGTGCACCAAACGGAATGGACTGAGAGCAGAACACCGCTCAAACTCCAGCGCATTCAAATCACTCGTATAAGGTGGTATGTGTTCGAAATATGATTGATAGAAATTATTGACCAAAACTCGTTCGATGGACGGCTCTAAATCAAGTGCTTAACTGTTTTCGTCCTTAGATCATTGAAAAACGCTGTATAAATATAAATCTGGCGTAATGAGAAACTCAAAACGGATTTTGAAGAGAAATTAGGTCTCTTTTTAATGTGGCACTGTCGAGTGTCGCTGAGAGTTTCATAAGATGTAGATTTTGTGTGCACCGAATTCCATCTTTTAATACATAAGGTCTAAGTTTTATGAATGAAGCATTTGAGTGCCGCTGGTTCTCGAAAGAAGACACATTCATGGGCACCGATCAACTCAGTGAGTGCTTCACAACAGGCTTCGGGAGGTACTTCACTAAATATCATCCCATTTCACTATAAGAAAGACAACAAAGGAATAGAAAGGACGCTTGAAGTTATATGGAAACTTAAAATGTGGATAATGTACAAATCTATAAGTAACAGAAATGGAAAAGAACTGTGTAAAAAGCAAACTTACGAAAGAAACAATATTTCATCAAAATGTTCCATTTAGTGGTTTATAGAGTGAACGTGAATCTTATACCTACAACCTTTTAGTTGTCGCAGAGTGTCTTCAATTCCGAGATGGGGGGCAGTGGGAATTCCTCTCTAGTCAAGATTATTCTCTCCCCAGAGTCTGGAAGTATGAACGAGAATGTGAATGTGTGTGTGATCTAATGAAGAAAACCCAAAGTTTATCAAAAATCCAACGATAAACGAATATGAATTAACACCAATGCCTATAGGCAATAATATGTTCCAAAGGAAAGGCTGCCGATAAAACCATTGCAGTTAAATGGAACCTTACTTCCCGAAAAAAACACGAAAACATAAACACCACATTAATGTTTGTTGTTCTCTCATGTACTTTAACAGCATATAATTTCAATAAAATTTGGCATCTTTCCCGGGCTTGTAGACCGTAGTCGAACAACAAAGTTATTAATAACTTTACGTTTAATAGCTTTATTTTTCGACCACGACCTACAAGCCCGGAAGAGGTGTCATATTTTACTAATAACACCGGCCGTGTAAGCCTAAGAGCATACAGTTTTGTTCAGAAATTATGGGCTAGGGTGAACAATTAGGAGGGCAAAAACCGGGGATTAGCAAATACCTGACTTTGAATTAGGTGTATAATCAAGTTCACTTTCCTTTCAGTGACGGGGGTAATTCCAGCTTAATTTTAAATAAAAATGGTATTTGGAACAAGTTTTTATACAGTTGTACAATTTTATGAAAGCTATAATAAGTAATACCTTTTCCATTATTTATTTCTTACTATTGTTCTAATAGCTTAATCTAATTAAAAGCCTCATTTCCATATAAATAAACCGGGATGCTGAGTTTGGTGTAATTAAGATATAAATATTCCATAATTTTGATTTTTTTTCGAAACGAACAAAAGGATTTTACGTTTAGAAAATGAGAATTTTTTTAACCGTCACCATTACTTATCTGTAGCAGGTACAGCAAAAAATTCGATATCGAGATTTCTTTGGAAATCACGTTTTGGGGTCTTCTGAATGCATAAAGAGCATGCTTTTAGAAAGATCCGTACTCCATTGTGAACATTGTAACTCCGTGGTTCCCAATCTGGGGGGCGTGAGAGATTTACTGATGCGCAGAGAGCTCAGAAGAAAGCAGAAACATGTGATCAGACAAATAAAACATTTTACATTGTTATTAAAGTTAGCGTGGGCATTTTTTGTAGAGTTGGCAGCATCAGCTTTGCCTCGCGCGTCACCAAGCTACTGCTGACGCAACACATTCTTCAGTCCGCCCTCTGCGTTGTTAACTCAGTATTACGCCTGTTGTGCTCCGTGGAAGTAAATAGTATTTTTATTGGTTTTGTACGTTGAGTGAAAATGTTTGCTAAAAGAGCATGTGTTGTATAAAAAAAACTATATTAAATATTGATTCACGTTTATTGAAAAACGGTGTGTCCAACTGCCACAGTGTCATAATGTCCTCAGTAACGACTCATTGCGGCCTGTGCATCTGGAAGGTCATCTAACAACGGCTCACTCGGTGTTGAAAAATAAACCAAAAGAGTTTGTTGTTGTTGTTGGAAAAGAATATCTTTAAGTCGCATGAAACTGGACTATCTGCAATCTTTCAGCAGGAAAATGAGAAAGTTATTGAAGCATCATAACAAAAAAACTCATACGTTAAGGTGAGACGTTAACCACATCTTCATTTTTAAAGGAACCAGAATTGTTTTGGAGAATATAGTCAGAGAAAAATGGAAAAGTTACCCCTTTCAAATAACAATGTGCAATAGCTAGTTAAAAGACTGAAAATGTATTTGCCTTGCAGTGTGACGATTCTACTGATATAGCTCAACAATGTCACTTAATAGTATACTGCCGATTTGTGGATGAGAAGAAAACAATGAAAGAACTATTGTTTTATAAAAACTTGAAAACAACATTAAAAGGTTCTGACGTATTTTCTGCCAATGATGAATTTTTGGTTGAAAATGGTTTGCCTTGGGACAGAGTTATGGGAATTTGTACTGACGCAGCACCATTCTGTGAGATTGACGTTCTGGCTTCCTAAATGTTACCAAAGAAAAAAAAATCATAATCTTATTGGCTCTCACTGTATGATCTACAGACAAGCCGTAGCCTCTAAAACTTTACCTGAGAAACGGAGCACTGCACTGAAAGTGGCTATCGTTGTAGTTGATTTAATTAAGTGCTGTGAATGCTCGTCTTTTATGAGTCCTATATAATGATCACAATGCTGATACACAAGCCCGGTGGCTTTTTTCTTTTGTTTTCTTTTTTTTAAGTTACCTTGCTTTACTCAGTTAACCTTACTGTGTTTTTACTGTTTTTCGTTACCGATTGTTACGCAACTATACACACATAAACACACGCACAACACCCATGCCCATGGTGGGACTCTATCCGCGACCCTCAGCTTGGCGGAGCGCCGGAGCTATACCCTCCAGCGACCACGGCTACGAGGGCCGACGCATCGAAGGGCAATATACTTAGCAGGCTGTATGAGTTGAGATCAGAGGTAGAACTATTCCTTTTGAGTCAAGGGAAAGTTGAGCTTCATCATTGATTCACGATGCTTTATGTCCTCTCTAGCATACCTTGCAGACTTCTCTGAAACCTTGAAGAATCTGAATCTGAAACTACAAGGTAGAAACACCACAATAATGGATACTAATGATGCCATAAGGGCCTTTTTGGAAAAGATACAACTATGGAAGCGTCGCCTGGATGCTCCCATTACTAAATTTTCATCATTCCCTCGATTAAATAAACTTCTAGATAGGCAACAGCGCGATGTCAACGAGTGGAGAGTTATTATCAGTGAACATTTGGATCGGTTTCAAGAAGAGTTCAAACTTTATTTTCCTGATTTGTCTTCAGAAAACTGGCTGTGCAAATTGGCAAGTTCGCCCTTCACAATTGATGTGCATGAACTTCCTGATGATACAAAAGAGGATGCGATTGAATTTACATGTGATTCAAGTGCTAAAGAACAGTTTCAACAAAAGGGATTGGAAGAATTTTGGGTCAGTTTCCTTCCTATTTATCCAAGAGTGGCAAAAGAAGCCTTAAAAGTCCTCGTACAGTTCTCATCTACATACCTATGTGAGATCTAGCCACCATGAAAATAAAACACCGCAGTCGCCTGAGCGTGGAGAGTGACTTAGATGTGCTTCAACTAGTTTGAAAGCAAGCATTAAGAGCTGCTTGAAGAAAAACAATTTCAACCGTCTCATTGATGCTCTTATTTCTTCTTGTGACCTTCATCACATAGAAACTGTTAGATGTGAAAAGTGTTGTTCAAGTGAAAACAGTATCATTAGGTATTTAAGTAAGATATAAAGACATTTCTATTTGGATTACCAAGCACTTTAAGACATTATAGTTTTGCATTACTCTACATTTGATAACCCTCTTTTACTAACCTATAGAATTGCAGATTGTTGTCAGAAAATAATAATAAAGTAAATAAACATAGGGGCCGATATATTTTGGGATTACAAAGGGAGCACAAGGTAGAAAAGGTGTGGAAACATGGTGTAACTCAAACTAAAGTGCCTGATCTGTTACATATTTCGTAATAAATACAAAAGGAATAGCGGTAATCAAATGTTTAAGGACTGGCCGCTACACGCTGGCCTCACGCCAGCCTTTCCATGACGTCGCAGGAAACAACTAAAAATTGACAGGATTTTAAAAGAATGACTAAGTATTGAACAATTCGAACCATTAATAACGTATACCTCGGAAATGACCGATGCCACAAAAACTTATTTGAAATAAGTTGGGTGTTTTAAATAGATCTTCGTTTTTTACTTTCTCTACTACGTATAGTAAGTAGGGGAAGTATTGCATTCCAACCAAGAATTCGATACCGAGATTTCACCGGAAATATATGTTTTGAGACCTCCTGAATCCAAAAAAGCATTTTTGGAAACATGTCCGTATGTGTCTGTGTGTCTGTCTGTCTGTCTATGTGTCTGTCTGTGTGTCTGACTGTCTGTGAACAGCATAACTCAGAAACGAACAGTCGGATAAACACCAAACTTGGTATTTAGGTTCAGTATATTCCAGAGATGCGACACGAAAGTTTTCAAGAAAATACCCCACCCCAGATTACTCTTTACATGGAAGATTTTTCGAAAAATTTAATTTTCTCAAACATGGCTCTAACGATTTTTATTAAAATATCATATGTTTAAGATATTTTCATGACAAATAAAATGTATATCTTGAATTTTCTGGGAATGTCTCCAAAAGTATTCTTCATTATGAAATACTTTTGCATAACTGGTAAACCATAAGAGATAGACAAAATGTTACTACACAAAAAATGTAGATCGCGTTAAAGTACACAATTTATGTCATATACATTTTTTTTGTTGTTGAGTGAACCATTTTCGAGATATTGCTTATTATTCCCTTAAATTTTTCAATACTTATTTTCTCAAATGGGAATTCGTTATTCATTTTTTGTCTTGGATATGCAAAGAGTATTAATCTGTGGCAAAGGGAATAATGCTGCACCTAGCAACCAGCTATTAATAGATATGTATGTGCTTAAAGGTTACTGTATTTCCATATTGCCCTTGTAAATATATATTCCCCTTACATCTACAAGAAAATTAGCAACAAGATAGAGTCTGCAAATGTTTATCTCGATTAACATGAAGTAGATGGACAATAAGCGTTTGTAAAAATAGTTTGTACAAGAGTAGAGAAAGTAATGTGAGTGTAACACATCAGATTTTTTGTGTAGTACGTTTCCGTCTACGCTTAGCTTTTACCAGTTATGCAAGATTATATAAATTTCCTTCCGAAAGAAGAGCACTTCATAAGAGATTCACAGAAAATTCAAGATAGATATTTTATTCCTTATGTAAATATATTTAAAATACGGTATTTTAATGAAAATGGTTAGAACTATTTTTCAGAAATTAACACATTTCGAAACAAGTAAAGGGTTGGGGAATTTTCTTCTTCTTAAACGCCAACTTTGGTATTT
Organism: Deroplatys truncata; assembly: GCA_030765065.1. Lineage (NCBI taxonomy): Eukaryota > Metazoa > Arthropoda > Insecta > Mantodea > Mantidae > Deroplatys > Deroplatys truncata. The sequence goes on from CM060978.1 coordinate 218,301,615, forward strand.
ATCTAACATTTCGTTTTTGAATTACGCTGTTCACAGACACACACTCACACACACATATTTTGCTAAAAATGCTTTTTTGGGTTCAGGGGACGTCAAAGCATGTATTTCCGATGAAATATCGACATCGAATTTTTTTGTTGAATGCAGTACCTTCCCTACTTATGTAGGCACTCACTATACGTTGTAGAGAAAGTAAAAATATGAATATAAAATTTCATGTTTACCAGACACCTTTAACGATGTCAGACAAGAATTTTCAATAAAATTATCCCACTTAAAGAACTCTCCTCGTGGTGTTTTTTTATTTTTGGCATTTTGTTTAAAACCATTGTAATAATTTCGTTTAAAATGCATTAAATTTTAAATACCTGCATGAAACTATAAGAGATAGACAAATACATACTCACTACAGAAAGCAATTCAGAGCGCATTAAAACATGCAATATGTGTCAAAAACTTTTTTTAGTAGCACCAAACTTCTTTACATAAAAATATTCCTTTTTACTTTTTTTTTATAAGTTTTCTTAGTTTGAATTATGATGCGGTATCTAATAAACATGTTTGAAAATACATAATTCCCTTTTTTGCAGCATAGGATCATTAAAAGCAAAACTAACTTGTGATATAACCAATTATTTTATTTCCGCATCATGCATGCAACGAAGTCTGCATTTTTGTAATCTGAGAGCATTTCTAGACAATCATTAGGTGTGAACGTAAAATGGAAAGAAGTATGGTTTTCTACTGAGTAGTACATAAGCAACGAAATCGAAAGCATGTTTACAGATTTTTTTTGAGTTTTTGAGTTACCCAGTTTGTAATTTCGCAATTAATAAGGGCATCACATCTCCAAGTTTGCTGAAATTTGATCTGAGCAATCTAAAATATGTGAACCTGCAACAACACGAACACTCTGCCCCCAGTCAGATAACCTGCACTTTTGCATGCCTTGGGAAGGAGATGTTGATTACTTCTTCCTTTATTTATACTTTGGGGATTTTTGTGAACGTAACTGTATCACCAACTGAATGTATGGATCTCTCTACCAAGCGGGATGGCTTAAGCGGCAACGTCTGTGGCCCGGGTTCGATCCTCGGCGACCGCCCACTCTAAACCAAGGGTTATTTTGGGGTTTTCCCTGGTCGCCAGAAGAATGCTGGAGAATGCTTTCCCTTTATTTCGTTCCATTCATCATTTCATTCATCCTTCATACCGTTGGTCTCTTTTAGGTTCGGAAGTGTCGGCGATGGTGTTTCGGTGCAGCGTGGCAAGGAAAAGGATGTTCTTTGTAACTCTTTCCACCCTTCTGTATAGGTTGGGGTTCCCTATCTGCCTGTACGTCTGCCGAAGTATCTACTTCTGAAAACTTAGGTACCCTGTCATTGTTGTACCGTCGATTCTGGAGCCGCCCGGTGTCTCCTCTCGCCTTATTCTTCCTTCCGGGACGCCTCTTCGTGGGGCCTAGGTACTAAATCCCATCTGGATCGGTGCCGAATTCCCTCCGTTACGGAAGATAGTATAAGATGGATATCTTTTGTTAAGGAAGCTTTACCTTATATTTGTAGGATGTCTTCCATTCACCTTAAGTCCTTTTGATACGCAGAGTTAGACATTTCTTTCCCCTTTAGTTTGCGCTTTCTGCGGCAAGCGTCAGGTTCACGACAAATAACGGCATTTGAATAAAACCTACAACCAAAATTCTTGCGGATATCGAATAAAACCAGCCCCTTTCTTCTTCTGGTTTCGAGAAAGACAGGAATATACATGACATAAAGGGGCAGAACGTAAATATCTGAGTAGTAGGAATACAAAAGGACGAAAATAGAAAAGTAATCGCAGAGACGATACGGAGAATAAATTGGATCTCAAAAACTGGAACGACGGTGCGGAAATTCGATATCTCATTCAATGCGAAGCTGAATCTGGCCAGCAAATGTCGTAGAGGATGGATGCGGTGTTCATTATCATTGCGCAGTAGGGTTGTGCCGCAGGGATCTGGATTTCTGTTCGAATCCTACAATCTTCTGAGACGACTTTAGTATGGGAAAGCTAAACACTGTTATGTATTTATTTTTTGCTGCAGGATTAGGTATTTATATTGCAAGATTCACAATAAATATCGTTGTAGTTTAACATCGTATAACTGCTAGCGATTTTGTTTTCATTCAATGGTAATGACAATTGGAATAAACCGGAAATACAGTAGCATATGATTTGGGAAATAATGAAAATAAGTCACGTCTTAAAACCTTCAGAGTAACACTAGCGACGTAACACTCTCTTCCGTTGAGCCATGTTTAAAAATATATGTATTTCGAAATTAAAACTTCTTCTCTCTTTAAGCAAATACATGTATGAGGTATGGTTTAACAGAAGCCTTAATAACAGTATATCGTGCAATATGGAGTCATTCTTCAGATGATGAAATTATTATTTAAAATTTGCTATTTATATCGAAGTTAACACGCAGTTGTGTTTGTTAAATAAGGTATTTTCACAACAACTAATGGATTTATTAGATGAAAAGGTTCTTTGTGAGTGTTTATATTACAACAAATACCTGTAAACAAATGTTTTTAGGCTAATAAATTCTGTAACTGACACTGGAATACTTAGAATCGAGTAACACCTATCTCGATAATGCTAAATTTCCTAACTATTTTTATGTCCAGCTGCTTGGCACCTCATGACAAATATAAAATTTAGCCATAGAAGTTGTGATATTCTTACTTTTCTCTTAAATATATAAATCGAATGGTGGTACCCATTTCAGTTGTAACCGCTAGAAATTTTATAACTTTTGCTAGTTAGTACTTTTTTAAAACCAATATTCTATTTTCATTGTAACTACTCTATGTTTACTGGAAAGGGCTTAATAGTGAATATAGTAAGTGAAGTGAATAACCTCAATGTTCGTTTCTAATTTTATTGCATATACTCAAAATTCTAATAGTGTGAACCAAAGCAAAATGGAATTAAACATAAAATTTAAAATTTTGTATTAACCATAAATGTATTATAAACGAAAACGATTTACCTTGTACAAACTGGCAACCTATGTTCATAGGAGGTTGATTTGACAATAAATTTTATAATGCAATACAACATTTTACATTACTAGAACAGAATATCACTGGTACATATTTAGAAAATGAAGGGTCAAATCCTGAAATTTTAGTAATAATTCTGAATTTTGAACGCACAAGAATAAACACAATGGCATTAGTGACCCGGCTCACTTAAATAGCACTCTCGTATGTACATTGGCATTTAGAAAACATTTCCCGAAATCATTTCAGGAATGCGGCACACACAACAGCTTTACTAGCCTTTATGCCCTTGGGTAACACGTTCTGTCCATAGGGAAGCTAGAAAAAAAAGGTAGTCTGTTAAACCTATAGCGCATACATGTTGTCCTAGTGACCTCCATAGTATGTTTATTAAATGGTACTTTCGCTGCCATTTACCTATGTTAGGTAGAGAAAGTATTGCATTTCACCACAAAATTCAATATCAAGATTTCGCCGGAAATGAATCTTTTGCAAACGTATATCTAGAAAAAAACTGATGTACAACATTCACATGACCTTCTCTTCACTCTACCGCGTATTAACGGATACACAAATTATTCCTAAGGAAGCTTATTTTCCTGTCTACTTTATTTTATTCGAGATAAACTTTCTAGAAATAACTGCATTACACATTTCGTTATAAGTTTTCAACTTGCCAAACTTTACCTGTTATGATGTCTCTCATAACCCATATAGAAGCATCGACAACTCACTGTGCTCTAATATTATTCCTAACTTTCGGTGGATAATTTCTCCTACGTTTAAGGGAGTGATCACTTACCCATTTTCTTAAGCACGTCTAATTCTCTCACACAATATAGAAACCACCCAATGTGTAACTTTTCTCGAGCAAACTGGCCTCACTAAAGAGCTGTTCTTGACACATCACGTGAAAAATTACCAACACCTTTCCTTCTGTGATCATCGAGAGCGCCGATCTAGGCGTCCCTCTAGTTCTTAAGACCCATAATCCCAGAATTCTTCCGTGGTAGAATGAAAGTTGTAGTCTAGCCATCAAAGCGAAAAATAGAGCTTATTGTAAATACAAAATGCATTCAAGTATTGCTAACAAACTGGAATATCAGCGCTTGCGAGTTGCTGCACGCAGGCAAGTTAAACATTGTAAAAGGGAATCCTGGTTGCAGTTTCCGTCCAAATTAAACAACAAAACATCCCAGGCAGACGCGCGGCACAAAAGTTAATCAATCTGTGATACACGTCGGCAAAATGTTATCCTCCTCCTTAGACCTAAATCTTTGTACACCGATATTATGCACTCTCAACTTAATGCTGACACCTTAGCTTCGTCATTTGGTGAAGCTTCTAGCTATTTTAATCACTACAGGGAACGGATGCATACTAAACAAACCTTGTCTGTGTCTGATCTACATACACCCCTTATGGATGATCACCAGGTGCTCAATGCCGACATTACCTTAGGTGAACCCAGACAGCGCGTCGCACCTGCAACAGCAAAAGCTCAGGAATTGACAATATTACTTACGAGCTTTTCAAACAAATGACACTAGAAACTTGATGTATCTCCTGAATATATTCGGTCACATATGGTGTAATAAATGTTTTCCAATCAATGGCACACTTCAACAATTGTTCCTATTCCTAAGAGAAACAAGGATTCCACACTTCCTGAAAATGCCAAACCTATTTCTCTTATCCGCATAATGTGTAAGATAGTGCAGAAGATAATCAATAGGCGTTTAACATGGTTCCTGTAGACAAACCATTTTTTTCACAAACGCTAATGCGGTTTCCTCCAGTACTATCCTACTGTTGATGTTTTGACTACACTCGAGGCAGAAATACTAGATGCCTTCGCCAATCCCCAACACCTGATCTCCATTAGCCTTGACATTGAAAGGGCTAAGGCACTGTTTGGTACGATCACATTAACACACTAATATAAAATGGAATCCGAGGTAACATGCTAGCATTTATATATAATTTTCTTCGACACCGCCGATATGTGCTAAGGTAAATGGCTTTATATCACATGTGTGAGTATAGATAATTCTGAAAGGGAAATAAGATTTGAACTACTTAGGAAACGAACCTCATCCGTCTCGAGAACTGGAGTCACAAAACAGGCTTTCGATTCTCACCACATAAGAGTCAAAGTGTCTTATACTCCAGGCTGAGAAAAGTTTCTACTCCTCTCGAGTTTCCTGTGAGCAATCGTCGGAATCCGATAGTCACTAAAACTCTGATTCTTGGCATGCATTTTGACAACAAGCTTAACTGAATCCACCATCTCAAAGTTCTTCGAGCCGACTGCATACGCTGTCTAAAGACTTTATCCGCTGAAGCCTGCGGAGCCCATCACAGCGTTATTTTACGCACCTACAAGGCAACCATCCGTTCTAAATTGGACTACGAATCCATAATATACAACTCGTGAGCGCCACAGCACCTAAATTGCTGGACACTATTTAATCCATAGCACTAAGGATCGCCCTAGGAGCTTTTCCAGCTGTCCAGCACAGAGCTTATAAATTAAAGCAAACGAACCGCCTTTTGCAATTAGGAAGAAAGCCATGACTAACGTAAACTACAAAAGCCGCTACAATATCCGATTCCATAGTTGACGCTACTGTCTTTCTCAAAACTCAGAATAATCCGACAGGGAAAAATAAGTTACTTCCTCTATCACTTAGAATTTCCGGTTGCTTAGAAGAGTTCAACCTGACGCTTCTTCCATTGATTCTTTGTTCCTTAATTCTGATCCTCCACCCTGGAAACCCCAAGTCCCCATCATCGTCCTCAGTCTAGATGCGTTCCACAAACCTGACACGAATAGTTCCCTCTACCGCTGCATGTACACAGAGATTTGCAGTGCACACCAGCACTTCAATCACCTTTACAGGGATGCCTCCAAGCGTAGACGGCTACGCGTGTGTGATAGTTTTTCCTGACCTTCCAATGTTTTACACCATCTTACCATCTTCTCTTGCGAAGCCTCCGCCATTAATTTCGCTTTCAAACATATTCTTGGTAAAACGCATCACCACGGCTACGCAATAGTCACCGATTCTATTAGTGCACTGTTAGCTCTTCAACAACAGTATGCTGCTCTACGAAATCAGGATCCTCTACCATTAAGATTGTAGCTTCCGGAATTCAGGCTACTCTGTTTGGGTGCCTTCCCACATGCCTGAATTAGCCGACACGGCCGCTAAAGAAGCCAAAAGACAACAAAAAGGTTTGCAGATACATAAAGATTTGCTTACGCACATCAAACGAAGCATACCCTGTTAATGGAGATAACACTGAAGTGACACATCAACCAGCAAGCTACACGATATTTTCCCAACTCCATACATCAGTCACCCAATAAAGCATCTTCCCAGAAGAGGCCAATAAGTCATTACACGCCTTTAGCCATAGCCACCTACTAGCTAAGAACCTCCCCCTTTATGCAACCAAAGTCATACTCAAACTAACAGTGGAACATTTGATTACAATCTATCGATTGTATAATGAAGAGAGAAGGCACTGCAGAGCTCCGAACTGCCTCCAGACAGCTGTAGGAAACCTATCCAGCATCCGAAAAATCATTCTTTATATGAAACTCATAAACATGTACACAAAAGTTTAATTCTGCCAACACAATGTAACTCTTTTCATGTAAGAGTATCTGTAACATATACTAGAAACGTTATGCTGTTAGTTTTGTATGGTCGCGATAGGACCAAATTGTTCAAGCGACCTTAAATAAATAATACTAAATGTAGAAACAATTAAGCCCATTAAATAATAAAGGTTTGTTAACTTTTTATAAGCATGGACTGTTAAAACTCTCTTGTAATTATGGTGCTGTTATAGGTTTATATTACACCTAACACTCGTCCTATGTTAATAGCAATTTTCTTGTAACCTCCTTTGAAATGGCTATAGTTTGTTAAGGAAAATGAAACGTTTTATTTATGAAGGGAAGTATATTAATGGTGTAATCGTTGCAATTGCTTACATCAATTCCATGAACCTAAGTGCTCAGAGACATTTTGTAACCAATTACATCTCTGTAATACCCCTTGGTAAACTAATCGCGTTTGATCAAATATCACTTGAATGGATCGGATAAGCTGCCAAGGGATAGTCACAATACAGTCACTAAAATCAGATTTACATTTTATTAAAACAAGAATGCTGAATAAATGAAAGGAAGTTACTGCGATTATAACTTTCACCTTTATTTAAATGAATACATTCGCTATGGTTAACATTTTCCATATTTTATTTGGTGAGCAAAGGACTAAATAAGAACTCGAAATTAATTCAAATATTATAATTTAATGAATATCGAATAGCTATATGCAAGCGTTACAACATTATATTTTCGAGCTGGACGGACAGGACGTTAAGGAAAATAAAACAGAAACTTGGCCTCTACATACTACTTGCAAAATAAAATAATATCTATCTTTATAACGTAGATCATAAATAACTATTTTTATATTTCACAGTTTTCAAATGTTAGCTTCTGTTTATTTCAAATTTCCAAAAATGTACACAATATGCTTTTGAAATGTTACAACCATTCTTTGGTTTCTCATTAGTTCATGGAAAAAATCTGATGCGTTACACTCACATGACTTTCTCTACTCTTGTACAAACTATTTTTACAAACGCTTATTCTCCACATGCTTCATGTTAATCGAGATATTGAGATGTTAATCTTATTGCTAATTTTCTTTAGATGCAAGGGGAATTGATAGGCTTTACGCGATAGTCTAATATTTTAAGAGCTAGTTGCTATGTGGAGTATTCCATTCTCTTTGCATTACCAGGACAGAAAAAAGGAATAACGAATTCCCATTTGAGAAAAAGTATAAATAGTGGAAAATGCAAGGGAATAACAAGCAATATCACGAAAATGGTTCACTCAACAAAAAAATATATGATATAAATTGTGTATTTTAACGCGATCTACAGTTTTTGTGTAGTAAAATTTTGTCTATGTCTTATGGTTTACCAGTTATGCAAAAGTCGTTCACAATGAAGAATACTTTTGGAGACATTCCCAGAAAATTCGAGATGTACATTTCATTTGTCATGAAAACATCTTAAACATATGATATTTTAATCAAAATCGTTAGTGATTTTTGATAAAATTAAAATTTTCAAAAAATGTTGCATGTAAAGGTTAATCTGGGGTGGGGGGATTTTCTTGAAAACCTTCGTGTCGCATCTGAGGAAGATACTAAACCTAAATACCAAGTTTGGTGTTTATCCGACTGTTCGTTTCTGAGTTATGCTGTTCACACACGGATATGTTTCCAAAAATCTGATGTGTTACACTCACATGACTTTCTCTACTCTTGTACAATCTAATTTTACAAACGCTTATTCTCCATATGGTTCATGTTAATCGAGATATCGAGATGTCAATCTTATTGGTAATTTTCTTGTAGATGCAAGGGAAATATGGTAGCTTTTAAGCGATAGTCAAATATTTTAACGCTGGTTGCTATGTGGCGCATTCCATTCTCTTTGCATGTCCAGGACATAAAAAAAATGAATAACGAATGTGAGAAAAAGTATAAGTATTGGAAAATTTAAGGGAATAACAAGCAATATCTCGAAAACGGTTCACTCAACAAAAGAAATGTATATGACATAAGTTGTGTATTTTAACGCGATCTACATTTTTTGTGTAGTAAAATTTTGTCTATCTCTTATGGTTTACCAGTTATGCAAAAGTCGTTCACAATGAAGAATACTTTTGGAGACATTCCCAGAAAATTCGAGATATACATTTCATTTCTCATGACATTATCTTAAACATATGATATTTTCATCAAAATCGTTAGAGCCATTTTTGAGAAAATTAAAATTTTCGAAAAATCTTCCATGTAAAGGGTAGTCTGGGGTGGGGGGATTTTCTTGAAAACCTTCGTGTCGCATCTCTGGAAGATACTGAACCTAAATACCAAGTTTGGTGCTTATCCGACTGTTCGTTTTTGAGTTATGCTGTTCACAGACACACACACAGACACACACACAGACACACAGACACACACACAGACACACACACGGACATGTTTCCAAAAATGCTTTTTTTGGATTCAGTGATTCTCAAAACATGTATTTCCGGTGAAATCTCGGTATCGAATTTTTGGGTGGAATGCAATACTTCCCCTACTTACTATACGTAGTAGAGAAAGTAAAAATGTGTTTTGGATTCAGGGTGTCTGAAAACATATATTTCCGGTGAAATCTCGGTATCGAATTTTTGGGTGGAATACAATACTTCCCCTACTTACTATACGTAGTAGAGAAAGTAAAAATATGTAATATCAAAGCCAGCATATAGCGTTCTGCATTGCACTCATAAATTCATTAATGAAAGTTCATCGGAAATTGATTTCCCCTGAACAATAAAAGGTATTTTAAATAAAGCCATGTGTGTGTGAGTATCTGAAAAAAATAACTCAAAACGAAATATCGAACAGGCAGAACAAGACTGAAAAGTTTATCGCCATAGCCATGATTTGAAACACATATCTTTCACTTTCCACCCGGTTGCTCTAACCAATTGAGCTAATGGTAACGTACGTGTACGACATTAAATTTCCGACTGACTCGTATTTTTACCAGTAAACTACGAGTACAAGCAGGTCTTAAAATCATTTTGAGATGACTTACTTCAATGGCATCTTACAAGTCCGGGGCTTCATAATTAACCATTATGGGTCATCCGTGATATTTAATTGTCCTATCACACAAGCTGTGTATAGGACGAGATGGTATCCGTTGCTCATATCCCGACTATGACATTGAAATTCTTAGTCTGATTCTACCTTTCCAACCTTGTCCTACACACGGGTTGTATGAAAGAACAATTATCAGAAATATCAGATAAATGCCAAACTTCGTATATAAGTTCAGAATCTTCTGAAGATACGACATGAAGATGTTCAAGAGAAATTCTCCTACTCTAAACTACGCTTTACGTGACAAAATATCGCTAGTTGTGATGTTATCATAAATGACTCTTGCAATTTTTAACTCGTAAGCAATAAGAGGAAGGCAAATATTACTACACAAAAAATGTAGATACCTTTAAAGAACACAGTTTATTTCAAATAACTTGTCCGTAGCAACAGCCATTTCCGAGATATTCCTTGTTATAGTTTTGAATTTTTCAATATCTTGTGTTTTTTTAAGTGTTCTCACAGTTATTTTTTTGCGATGACATGGAAAATGTTGCCATTTCAGGATCAGCATATACCGACCCGCGTTTTTAAAGATTTGACTATCGCTTGATCTGTCATATCCGCCGTCTTCCTACAGGGAAACGTATAATGAAACCATTTATGCAAAGGTATATATCGATTAATATGAAGTAGCTAGGAAAATAAGCTTAAAAGAGAAGAGTTTGAGGAAAACATATAAAAATAAGCGATATTGGCCCCGGGGTGTGCCGGGCTCGCGAAGGAGATGGGAGTTGTGAAAAAGAGAGCTCCGTTTAACGCTCTTCCCCATGCCTTAGGCTTTTTTGTTCTAATCTTGAAGCCTACGACCCAATCTACAAGTAACAATCAGCTGTGTTACCTTTATACCTGTTGGCGAAGTCGTTTCGTATGCACAAATTATTATAAAACAAACACTTGACACAGATCTGACCTTTGCAGACACATTTTGTGTGGTATCTTGAGACGGTCTACCCGTGATTCAGTTCGGTCAGCTTAAATATCTTACGCTGTGGGGCCTCAGTGATCTAGATCTACCAGGTACACTTATTTCAATACCTCCGCGTTCGTTGCTCCGCTGCGATACAAAGTTCATTCCTAATCCTGGAATGCTCTAATATGTTGGTTTCATTTAAACATTGAATAATACCGATTTACATTATGACGCAGGTAATTCTTTCTGCCCCAGTTTAGGCGCAATATGACGCAGCCACGCTCCGTCCTCCAACAATGAAGCAATACCTTTGCCTCACAGTTGCTGCTTGTCTCCCCCCAGTTGGTTCTTCTTTTGCCACGGCTGCTCCAGCATGAAACCTTAACCTCAGGGTATGCGTGGGTGTGTACAGAGAAACACACAAACGCTGTCTTGGAACACTTTTATTCACTATTTAAAGTAGTACTTTAGGTTTGCCGATCACTTTTAAATGCATACGAAGTTACTTTGTCTTTACCAAGACCGAAGAATATTAACTACAGCTAAGCGTTCTACCCTCTAGCATGTTCGCCACCAATGTTCACAACTCGACGAGAATGTCCTCCCGTCCTCGCCAGGCACTCAGGACAGACTGATCTCCCCACGCTACTACAAGGAAAACCAACGCCTAAACTTCCCCTCTCTCCCCTCAAACTTAGCGTAATGATGCTTAGAGTGGCCTTCACCAGGCTAAGTGCAGCTGTACTCTGCTGGTACCAGGAAAAACTTGCTTCAATGGTATTTACCCTTTCTACCTGGGGCTGGTCCCTAATTAACAAAACTGTGCCTGTCTTGTCTTTCTGTCGCTTTAACAGTCAACAATTTTCACAATGCTTCTCCTTTTTATACATACACTGATTTTAAATACATTATTACTTATTTTATATCGCTATCCTTCTCAGAATATTATGATAATTATTGCCTTTATAATTCCGGCTTCAATTATATGATATAAGTTATTACACAAATACTTAGTGTATGGGTCATTGACCGTACATGTATATTTAAGATACAAAGTAAGGTGACAAAAGAAACAAAAGAAATAAAACAAGAAAGAAATAAAGAAAATAGATATAAATTGTCTCCGACTAACTGAACAAATTTGACCTGGCACTTTAGCCAGCAAATTTCCCATGTTTTGCCAGTTCCTCTGGTCAACTGTAGATCCCAACATGCAATCTCCTTCTAGCAGGACTTAAGAAAATTTCTTCAAGTTTAATTTTTCGCTGGTTATCCTATTTTGAGCATTACGTCAAAATATGTACCCAGTCTTCAACCAAACCACATAATGGACAGATTCGCTTGCCAGAATCGCCAGTCCTTTTTTGTGCTCTCCAGTCTCCCAGTCTAAACCGTGCCATTCCTGATCTTTCCTTTCTTCCTAAGTTAAGTACATATAACGTTTCTACAGCTCTTGATACAACAACTTGGGAGAATTCAGCCTTAGGTGGTATTATATGCGTTAACTACGCCGAAATTTACGATTTGTATAAAAAGACAAGTAGGCTAAATCTTTGAATCGAGGCACTTAAGAAAGAAGATGTAGGTATATAAAAATACAGATCAACTGCGGTTCTGTCATTTAGTAATAAGAGCTACCTGTCCTAAATTATTGTGCCAGGAAGCAATAGCAAGATTCCGCGATGATGGTGCGACAGTTTGAAGCACGAATGTTGTTGCCACCTTTTCTCGATGTCTCCAATATCTACTATAGATTTTGCTGCCGGGTGCTCCAGTTGAGCTATGAGCATCTACTCACACAAGCGCGTCACTGGGCGTTTAAAATATCACACGAGCAAGTACCGCTGGCGGTACCAGAGAGAGAGTGTAAGGTATGCACAATTGTGTGCACGAACGTCGATCGGAACCAATGACGGTACCAGAGAAGACTAACTCTCTGATTTATATTACCACCTTCTTATTACTTAAACCGCGCCTACATTAGAATTACTCCCACAAAAACTATTTTACGCCCGAGCCAATATTCACCCCTCTTCATGCACGTCTCTGACTGTTATCATGTTAGCTAAAATTCTCAGAATGTAAGTGCCTTTCTATTTTCCAATAATTGGCCTACGCTCCTATGTAAGGTACTGGACCTATAACCTAACTGCGTTCCTAGAAATTCGTAAGCTAATGTGCTCGTTACTTCGGCTGTCGCTAATGATTTTGGCTAATCTGACTTCCTAATTATCGTCGTCTTTCCGGACAAACATTTCAACTGAAACTTCTTACATTATACACTGATTTAATATACGGAACTTATTTATTACAATTATTTCTCTCTCTTACTGTCATTTCTTTATTTATTTATATCTGCCCTACAATAATTATGGTATCAGCCAATAAAGGTGATAAAAACATTGCTTTTATACGGTGATTCTATTCGAAGATTAAACTTGTATTATAACCTTTCATGGTCTCTGTATATAGAACCACCTGTTAACCAATCAATGTAGTTCGTGCATCGCACAAAAGGAGAGCTTTCAAAGAACATTGCATATAGCACAAAAACAAAAGAAAATGAACAAAATAAAAACAAAGAAAAATAAAATGTTGAGTTATTTAAAAGTTTGGATCCTCTTTAGTGCTGTATGAAAAACGCAAATTCCAGAAACACTTTATACATCGAGGTAATGTTTGCTGCATTGTGGATATGAATGTGTGGTCTATACTTATTTTCTTTTCTATTTTAAATGAATCTGCTAGTTCGTAAACACGATGTCATTTTTATATGCACACTAGCTTTAGCAATCTGATATGTGAGCACTGGTGTGCTGGGATAAATACTTACCTCTCGTTCACCGATAGGAGTATAGAACAGTGTTTATCACATGAGTGTTAAGTGCTACGAATAGTAGTTGATGCTTCAAGTATAAAGGTTTACTTCATATCGACTTTTAATTAAGAATTATGGTGCACCAACAATAGTTTCTTGACGCTGCATTGTTCTTTTCATATTATTATTATTATTATTATTATTATTATTATTATTATTATTATTACACTTAAACCTGCTTAATTACATTTAAATCCTCTGTGTTGTCATAAGAACGCGAGTCAGTATGATTTCAAGGTGTAAAGAGTGTTGAATTCTAGCTCAAGGGTTAACAATTTAAATATTACTTGCCATTTTAAGATTAGCCATTTCTTCAATCATTTGCCTCAGTGCCAAGGGCATTTTAAAGTTTGGGTGGCAATAATTCTCTTGTATTAGCAAAAAAGATAAAGGTGCATATCACAGAGGTACTCCCTTTTGACAAGCCCTTTTTGCTTCCAACGTGACCCCTGGGAGGGAAGGATGAGGGTAGAGACCCGAAGGGCGATCAGATGCGAATGCCGACGGGCGCAAACATGCACGGGACCCTAACGTTTCCAGATCCGGAGCCACCGTGTCTCCGGCAGTCCCCTCCGGAGCCCATTATGGAAGAGAGCTAACTGAGAGTCCCCGCAGCGTCGCCAGGGAAGAAACCTCTACAGAACGCAAGCCACCGTCCAGCCATAACCCGCCGAACACCGTCGCCTGGTCCTACAGCCCTGAAACAGATGATAAGATGATAGGTACAGAAAATGAGGGGCAGGAAAATCGTGGCTGAATATGAACCACAATATAATTCGCCTCCGACCTTGGAAAACCACTAAAAACCTACGGGTCAGAAAGGGCGGTTACCGGGGACCGAACCCGAGACCTCCCGAATGCGGGCCACGGACGTTACCACCGAAACTATCCCGCTCGGTTTGTGTTAACAGTATTCTGGGGTCGATGGGCACAGTTCTTGAACCTATTATATGCTTTGTTAAGCTGGTACGTAAAGAGCATGTTTTGGGGTATCAAAAGCCCAAAAAGTTGTCACCTAGAGTGAGCTGAAAGGTTCCCGCCGCTCAACTACCTCTGTTTGAGTAGGATCTCGTGTTTCATTACCGTCGCTATGAGGAAGAGGAAAAATATTTCCTCTGCAGACAAATTATAAACATCTGTCGAGGCACTATACTTACCAGCTAATACGTATTCGTTTGTTACGGGCATTAAAACGTTTTCGCAGAGAATATTCCCTGTTTTCTTGCTTTTAAAACATTGGTTTATTTTCTTGTAGCACTAAAAGCTTTTCCCTCTACGCATTGAGAGCAGCTTGCGGTATAAAGAACCTGTAATTTAGATGGCAGACAAAAGAGAAGCGTCTCTCGCACTGTTGATGCAAACATAGCACTTAAGTTTTGCCATCGGAACAACACTGGAAAGTAAATCTGAATTATGTGGGATAATAACTTTAAAACGGAGCTTTTAATTCACTGCAAAATCCTTAATCGTTTCAACAAATTTGGGACGACTGGCTAAAAATAAAAATGTTTTCTCAACGGCAGGAAGTAATTTTTTTACTCATTTAAGAATTCTTCTTGTTCACCTTCTTTATTTCTTTCTTTCTTAGGAACTGTTTACTTATTTTCTTTTTCCGAAGCAAAGAGCTATCAGTAACCTTCCTAAGTGTTCTGAATCATACCGGTTTATATTGGGCTGCTACTCATTCTGTTAACACCATCTGTCCTTTTTCATCTGCAGTAGTTTACTATCTTCGTGATATTTTTTTACTTTCTCTACTACGTATAGTAAGTAAGGGAAGTATTGTATTCCACCCAAAAACTCGATACCGAAATTTCACCGGAAATATATGTTTTGGGACCCCCTGAATCCAAAAAAAGCATTTTTGGAAACATGTACGTTTATGTGTCTGTGAACAGCATAACTCAGAAACGAACAGTCGGATAAACACCAAACTTGGTATTTAGGTTCAGTATCTTCCAGAGATGCGACACGAAGGTTTTCAAGAAAATCCCCCCACCCCAGATTACCCTTTACATGGAACATTTTTCAAACATTTTAATTTCTCAAAAATGGCTCTAACGATTTTGGTTAAAATATCACATGTTTAAGATATTTTTATGACAAATAAAATGTATATCTTGAATTTTCTGGGAATGTCTCCAAAAGCATTCTTCATTGCGAACGACTTTTGCATAACTGGTAAACCATAAGAGATAGACAAAATTTTACTACACAAGAAATATAGATTGCGTTAAAATACACAATTTATGTTATATACAATTTTTGTTGTAGAGTGAACCATTTTCGAGATATTGCTTGTTATTCCCTTAAATTTTTCAATACTTATTTTCTCAAATGGGAATTCGTTATTCATTTTTTTGTCTTGGATATACAAAGAGTATTGATCTGTGGCAAAGGGAATGGCGCTGCACATAGCAACCAGCTATTAAGAGTAATGTCTATGCTTAAAGGCTATTGTATTTCTATATTGCTCTTGTAAATATATATTCCCCTTACATCTACAAGAACATTAGCAATAAGATAGAGTCTGCAAATGTTTATCTCGATTAATATGTAGATGGAGAATAAGCGTTTGTAAAAATAGTTTGTGCAAGAGTAGAGAAAGTCATGTGAGTGTAACGCATCAGATTTTTTTAAATTCTTTAAATAGCTGAAGTATTACCTATTTCGTTTCGGAATTTATCCTTTGCTAACTCCTAGATGATCTGGACTGCTATCAGTGCTATGTTCTTCGGCCTTTCCTGGTGCTCAACACGCACTTTCCTACATATGCGCTTAATGTGCTAGATAAATAATTGAGTATAGAGTATACAATGGGTAGAGACTCCTCGTGTACTGCGACCTACGGGGGATATATTGCGGCTAGCACTCCCAGGGAAGGGATGAAGTGAAGGAACCACAGGAGAGTACAGTAAGCAGACAGGCAGGTCACAGAGACGCGCGAAAGTTCCTAAAAGTTACTGGCTCCTTCCACTACTGGAGCTCCCCAGAGAGGACGATGAAGGACCCATTAAACCAAGCAGCACTCTAGTGTCCACTCTTTCCTTTGATGAAACACCTGCGTCATGCTCTGGCACTACCCTACGCCACGAAACCTAGAAGCAAACCTAAGCATTACAAGCAAACAGAATGAAATGGAAACGATGGAAAGGAAATCGTAGTAGATTAGAAACCACCCGGTATTCATCTATCGACCAGGGAAAACCAGGAAAAATCCAAGTTAAGTTTGAGCGGGAAACGGAAATAGACCCTGGAACCTGCCGAATGCGAACATCACACGTTACCGCGAAGCCAACCTGCGTGATAACCACTGAGTACGGCCAATAATCTTGGGATCCCTATACTGATGCTCCCAGAATCATACAGATCATAAGGTTAAATTTCGAACAGAAAATATTAATACACGAGATGGAAAAATTACTGGTGCGGACCGTGATGCCCGTATTGCATGATTTTTAGGTGCGTTAGCTGCTATAAAGAGCTCACTCTGTCCATATTTTCGTCCATATGCATGAAACATTTCACGAACCACAGCATGAGTTGAGTCGAATGTTTTATGTACATATGAATTTAAGTGAGTCTTTTGGCATACTTCAAGTTTCATATAAATTCCTACAAAACTATGGAAAGCTAGGTATATGGAAAGCCTCCTAAAAATTGCGACTTTTAATCAAACCGACCCATTTTTACTATCTCTACTACGTATAGTAAGTAGGGGAAGTATTGTATTCCATCCAAAAATTCGATACCGAGATTTCACCGGAAATATATGTTTTGAGACCCCCTGAATCCAAAAAAAGCATTTTTGGAAACATGTCCGTGTGTGTCTCTGTGTCTGTCTGTGTGTCTGTCTGTCTGTGCGTCTGTCTGTCTGTCTGTCTGTCTGTGAACAGCATAACTCAGAAACGAACAGTCGGATAAACACCAAACTTGGTATTTAGGTTCAGTATCTTCCAGAGATGCTACACGAAGGTTTTCAAGAAAATCCCCCACCTCAGATTACCCTTTACATGGAAGATTTTTCGAAAATTTTAATTTTCCCAAAACTGACTCTAACGATTTTGATTAAAATATCATATGTTTACGATATTTTCATCACAAATAAAATGTATATCTTGAATTTTCTGGGAATGTCTCCAAAAGTATTCTTCATTGTGAACGACTTTTGCATAACTGGTAAACCATAAGAGATAGACAAAATTTTACAACACAAAAATGTAGATCGCCTTAAAGTACACAATTTATGTCATATACATTTTTTTTGTTGAGTGAACCATTTTCGAGATATTGCTTGTTATTCCCTTAAATTTTTCAATACTTATTTTCTCAAATGGGAATGCGTTATTCATTTTTTTTGTCTTGGATATGCAAAGAGTATTAATCTGTGGGAAAGTGAATGGTGCTGCACCTAGCAACCAGCTATTAAGAGATATGTATGTGCTTAAAAGCTACTGTATTTCTATATTGCCCTTGTAAATATATATTCCCCTTACATCTACAAGAAACTTAGCAATAAGATAGAGTCTGCAAATGTTTATTTCGATTAACATGAAGTAGATGGAGAATAAGGGTTTGTAAAAATAGTTTGTACAGGAGTAGAGAAAGTCATGTGAGTGTAACACATCAGATTTTTGAAGTTAAGCTGTTATACGAATATATAAAAGGTTGAATGTATTTATTGATACAGATGCACTTTTTGCGGTTATTTTTATTAGGAATTTAGTAGCCTTAAAGCTGCAATTTCAGGTGCGACTCGAAGTTTTGTGATGCACCTGAAAACATTACAAATTCAGGTGTGAACGTTGATTTACCACTATCCTATAGTAATAATGAATCCACCAATTGAACAGGCTAATTAAGTTGATGGTGAGTTCAGGCCCGACCTCCTACGCCTTCCTACACCAAGCCGGATTTTTTGCCCTCGGGCCTATTTGCTTGGCGGCCAATTTGCTAGTTTACACGTCACATGAACTCATAACTATAATGATACGTGCCCCCTAACAAAGTCACCCCTCCATCCACGAGCAACCCTTTCCACAGTTACCATTAATAGGAATGTGATTTTTTCCCAAGAATGCGAGTAAAGAATATACTAAGTTACTCTTATTTCTCAGTTTAATATTGAAAATACTGATACTTGAAAAATTAGCCTTATGTAAATTGCCAGTAATATAAAACTCTTCATATACCAATGTTAATACAATTCATTCATTCATTATCTGTTTACCCTCCTCTTATGTAGGACTTACACCCCCAGGACTTACAAGCGGGTGCCTGGTGTCAGAGGCCCGTCGAGGAGCAGACAGTCATGGATCAGACAGAGAAATGTTAATACAAGAAAATTATAAATAAAGACGTAAAATAGTGCTGCAAAAATGACATAAAATTAGCAAAAAATGACTTAATAAATATGCGTTTTCATAAACTGGGGCACACGACATGAATTTATATATACGAGTATGCAACAATTAAAAGGTGACACTTAATCAGTTAATTATTTTAGGTCTATCACTGAAATCGTCCGAAAGACAAAATATGTCCTTATTTATGCACAACCAAGTTGTCCTGGTGCTTTGCGCTCGGGAGACGCTGCTTTTACTAACTAATGCATGCATTTAGGGTATCATTTACAGGCTGAACATAACGACTTGAAACATTAGGTATATGTAAGTGCAAATGGAATATTTATTGAAGCAGATAAAATTTGCTTCAGATCATACAAAATTAAGGATTGATTATTTATGCGGAGGACTTCCAAAAAGTTGACGAATTTAGAATTGTTTCCAATAATATCCTTGACCTACTCTATTGTTTTCGATCAAAATAAACGCATCTGCGATTTAACATTTTGCATACGTTCAGGATCATGCGGTAACATTTATCACCTGTAGGTTTGGCTTTACGTAAACTTCAAAGAACTAATGACCTGCTTCTTCAAAGATAAACTAATTTCAAAGAATATGCGGCCATCTCTGAACCATGCAGCTCCGGATTAAAACATATACTTTTCAGTTCGACTATTTTCCGAAAACGTCACAGGAAATTGTGTTAAGATTTATATGAAAAACGTTTCCAATATATTTAGCATAAGAAATTGTTTTCCTACATTCAGGTAAACCTCAGCAAGTTGTTTGTTGCTTTTTATACCATAGTTATGAAGGAGTAGTATTATTGTAGGATGAGTTGTATTGTTGTAGTTTTACAGTTGGGCAGCCGAACACTTGATGAAGTAACTGCCCCACGTTTGGTACCAAGTTCCGGTGGTCTTCGCCCCAAGTTAAAAAAATTAACTTTGTGATTTGAATGTTTCTTTAAATATTATTTATTTAGGTTTGCCTCGGCTGCACCAGTATTAATGTGTAGATACATGTTTCTATTTGTAGGGGATGGTGCGACTGAAGAATGTAGGCTTACACAAATTATAATTCTTTTACTTCACTTCTTTTATTAATCCTTGACACGATTAAATAACACTTCACTGATATAGAGAGCTGTGAGATTATTTATTAATTACTTGCACTTTTTAAACACGTAAACTTAATAATATCCTCGCCGTAAAGAATTTTTGTCTCACACTGAATACGTATTAAACTTCTCGAGAACGCGTCTCGCGTCCGGTTAGGAAGGCTGTCTACTAGCAACTGAGTTCTGAATTTGTACAATTTGCTCTATTTCAGTTTCTGATTGGCTAATTCTACTCCAATAGAATACTTATATTTAACTTAAGCTTGTTCTGGTTGTTGATTGGCTATTTTATAAACTGTTTAAAAAATTACATTATTGTTCCAAGAATTACTAGTAGCATTATTAAACTTTGCAATTCATTATTGCCTCAAGGTTACCTCATTGTTAGCAACTTTTGACCTATATTCTCACAGCTTCAACATTATTAAATTACGTAATACATTCACATAATATTATTATACATCTATACACATTAATACCATGACAGTTGCATACATTTTATGTTATTTTATACACACGTTGCTTTAAGGCGGGCTGTTATTATATTTTATATTATTTAATTAGACTAAAATCATTTAAGTGTTAAAATACTGCCTCAGTTAACAATGGCTGAAACAGTAAATTTTAGTACGGACTACAGCTAACCAGTCTGCTAAATATTTAAAACGTTTAGCCTGCTCAATGATTTTTCCATTTTAATATGGTTTGCCTTGCAAAGCTATTGCACTGGTAACAACTTCGCCAAATGTTTGGAAATAAGACTAACCACATTTTCTTTAATTCCGGATAAATGCAAGTTAGGAAACATCGTCTTCTGTTTGTCCAGGCTTGAATCATGTTCCAAAACTGTATGGTATAGATCATCTGGAGAAATTGAACAAGAGCGGTTAGTACTTTAGATGCAAGAAGAACAATTTAAATGTGTTATAATCACATTACTTTGTCTATGTACTCTTCTACAAGCTATTCTTACAAATGCTTCTTATGTATATTTCTTGCTCTTAATGGAGATTGGCATTTCTCGGCTGCAGAAATGCTTTAATTACACGTTTGGATGAAAGTATAAAAGACATATGGCTGGCTTAAGCGATAGTCAAATCTTTATAAAGCGGGTCGCTACGTGACAGCTTTGAAATTCCACTCTTTGCACGACAGGGTGACAACAAACAATAACATCATAGAGCTTGGGATAAACATAAAGTATTTGAAAGTTCAAAACAATAACTATTTGAGATAAAGTGTGTACTTTAAGGAGATCTACTAGTTTTGTGTAGTTAGCTTACACAGACACGTGTATCTTTTTCTAAAAATCTGATGTGGTACACTCACCTGACTTTCTCTACTCTTGTACATCTTATTGCTAATTTTCTTGTAGGTGATGCAAGGGGAATATGGTAGGCTTTAAGCGATATTCAAATGTTTTAAGAGCTGGTTGCTATGTGGAGCATTCTATTCTCTTTGCATTCTCTTTGAAGAATACTTTTGGAGACATTCCCAGAGAATTTGAGATATACATTTCATTTGTCATGAAAATATCTTAAACATATGATATTTTAATCAAAATCGTTAGAGCCATTTTTGAGATATTTAAAATTTTCGAAAAATGTTTTATATAAAGGGTAATCTGGGGTGGGGGATTTTCTTGAAAACCTTTGTGTCGCATCTCTGGAAGATACTGAACCTAAATACCAAGTTTGGTGTTTATCCGACTGTTCGTTTCTGAGTTATGCTGTTCACAGAAACACACACACACACACACACACACACACACGGACATGTTTCCAAAAATGCTTTTTTAGGATTCAGGGGGCCTCAAAACATACATTTCCGCTAAAATCTCGGTATTGAATGTTTGGGTGGAATACAATACTTCCCCTACTTACTATACGTGTTAGAGGAAGTAAAAATGGTTTTATGATTCAGATATTTTCAAAACGTGTATTTCCGGTGAAATCTCGATATAGAATTTTTTAAATGTCACACAATAACTTACAACAGTAAACAGTAGAGAAAATAAAAATATAGGATCTGTAATGTGCTTTCAGAATGTACGATTTTTATGTATTTTCAAAGGAATACGTGTAACATATCTTATCCTGAGGTTGGAAACCCCAAACCTCGAAAGCCGCTTGCGGAATTCAATTGAGAAGCACACCCTTGGTGTTTGACGCATGTTGACGTCAATGAGTTCCTTTGTGCCCCAGATACCGCAATATAAACAAAGCCACAACTTAACCACATTTGATTGTCTCCTAATGTCTGCAACACTTCATACCAAAATTGATTTGTTTGCAAACTAAGCATTTATGTCTTTTCCTAGCCGAGCCGTTGTTTTATTACCTGTACTAACAAGGGAGTTTCAAACTCTCAATACCAATATATATCGACAGTTTTCCTACAATAACAATTAGTCATAACTTAGCTGCTAGTTTTAACTTGGCTCAGAAATTGCGCACCATATCTTCCGTTTAAAATAAGGGCTGTCCCATATTAAACACCTTTAGAATTGAGCCCCTCTGTTGGTTTGTTAAGTTGCCCGGCCTGAAGTTTTACAGACTTTTATCTTTTATATTGCAATTAATGATTATCATTTATGTGTACTGTTATAATCGATAATGAAGCGATACATAAAGTATCAACGCGTCCAGATTCTGAAACTGCATTTTAAGTACAGAGAATGTTATGCAGAGACGAAATGCACCTAACGTTTCAACAGTGCAGCGGCTGGTAAGAAAATAAATTTGAAGATACTGGATCGACAGAGAACTTCTATTCGCCTGGACGTCCACGTTCACGTCGATCGGTAGAGAATGTTGCAACGAGCCCAGTGAAGTCTATTCGCCGCGTTCTTAACAATTAACCATTCCGAGAAGTAGTTAGCAGCAAATTTTAACAAAAGATCTGAAAATTTATGCGTTTAAGACCCAACTAACAGAAGAGTTGACAATTTGCTGCGTCGACCATTTACCGATTGTGGATAATGAGACAAAATATTGAATGATGATTTTCATAAGAAAATAATCTTCAGTGATGAGGCACGCTTTTAGCTTAATAGTCATGTAAACAACATTTCAGTATTTGGGGCACCAAGAATCCGAGCATGATCCATGAGAATTAGCTGTATCCAGAATGAGTCACCGTTTGGGTCGGATTATTATGGGCTAGCATGCTGATTGCGCCATACTTTTATGAACGAGACTGGAAAAGCAGTGACAGTGAATGGTGATTGTTATTGTAACTTAATAATAGAGCTTTTACGGCTGCAATTGCAAGAACTGAGTGTGAAAGACTTGTGGTTCCAACAGGTTTGAGCGACCAGCCACACTACCTTCTGAGAGAAAGAATTCCCTTGTGATTTGACATCAGTGACTATTTTTGTGGGGTTATGTAATATCTTGTGTTTATGTGGACAATCCATGAACCATTCCTCAACTCAAAGTAGAAATTAGACTATCATATGAGTAGGGGGGAAATAAGAGAGCTGGCACAGTTAATTTATGCATGGCTATTCATATGCAAATGAGCTCCCCCACCTCCTCTCTCCCCCACCTCCTCCCTCCCCCTCCCCCCGCTGTGCCTTGGTAGTTTTAGCTGCACCTGCGGTCGTAAATCATGTTGAGTACAATGGAGGCTTGACAGTTAGGTAATTAAAGCTGTCAATCAACTGTCAGAACGAACAAAGGGGTCATAAATTTAAGGTTCTGTAACAAAGGCGAGATGTTTTTCCTACCCATTCCACATCCGGCCACTTCTGCACCTGGTCAGTTACCCGCCCCCACTTCCATTGTGTGTGTCGAACACGTGGCATACTCGTTCCACTAGCTTTTAACAAAAGAACAATGCTTGCCCTTCAGCTGTCAAAATGAACAAAGCCCATGATGAATTAGGGTTGTAACAAAGCCTGACCCTTTCCATTGTGTAAGAGATTCTATTGTGTGTGCCTTTCTATTGTCCGATGCAAGCATTCTTTAGAAAGACCACCTGGCAACCCAATAACAAAGCCTGACCCTTTCCATTGTGTAAGAGATTCTATTGTCCTTGGCAAGGCTAGTTTAGAAAGACACCTGCAGCGTTCCCATTGTTTGGCCACCTGCTAGTTTAACAAAAGAATTCGAGGGTTGCTTTATACTCGTCCTGTCCTTGTTTGTGTGAAAGAGAGAGAAACTTGTTTACCAACTCTGCGTGACGTCATACTTTAGAAAGACACCTGCTCCATAACAAAGCCTGACCCTTTCCATTGTGTAAGAGATTCTATTGTGTGTGCCTTTCTATTGTTCTGTGCAAGGCTAGTTTAGAAAGACACCTGCAGCGTTCCCATTGTTTGGCCACCTGCTAGTTTAACAAAAGAATTCGAGGGCTGCTTTATACTCGTCCTCTCCTTGTTGGTGTGAAAGAGAGAGAAACTTGTTTACCAACTCTGCGTGACGTCAGGTCGGCCATCATGATTTTGCCTGAGGGAGTTCTCCCCGATGTTTTACGACCTCCTACGAATATACCCGAGCATAGTTAACAAGCATTCTGTTTCAGCCAACGACTCCGAAAAAAGCGTCTAATATACATTTCATTACGTGCATTAAACCTCTGAGTGATATACATAGATCGGTGTTCGATTCTTACTGTAATCAAAAGTTTATTGCTAATGAGAAATTAATGATTGATATTATTATATCATTACCCTAATTAATAAAAAGGCGTTCAGAGAATTCTAGCTCGAATCTTACCCAACGAAACTCTAATGCTTAATAAATATTAAACTATGCAAGGTCAGATTAAAATGCATTTAACAAATTTAATTTTTATATATCATTACAATAATTAATAAAAGGGTGTTCAGTGGGTTCTAGATCGAATCTCTAATGCTTAATAAATATTAAACTATCTGAGTATTGCGCGGCCAGATTAAAACGTGTTTAACGAATATAATTTAATTAATGAAACGGTGTTCAGGGGGATCCTAGATCGAATCTGCGAAACTCTAATGCTTAATAAATATTAAACTATGCACGACCAGATTAAAATGTGTTTAACAAATATAATTTAATATACACGACATTACAATGTTTAACGATCTGTATTCTTAGGAACCAGAGGTCCATAGTTCGAATCCAACCCTGTGAAACGCTATAATAACTATTAAGTTATTGAAGCAGCGGGCGGTCGGATTAAAATTGCATTTAACAACTATAATTATTTATATTAAACCCTGATGCATACTTAGATATCCCGAAGCCTAGACAACATTCTTTCTTCTTCTCCTCTCTTTTTCTTTCTATCTATCTCTTTCTTTCTCCACGACTTGTACACATTCAGGCGTTCACATATACACGAGCGCTTGTACACACATCAGCAAACATACACTGGTGCACGCATGCACACACACTCACATACATACAATAGTACACACACATACACGCATTCACACAACTCATGCGTATACATACATACACCAGTGCTCTTACACACATACATACACATGGACACACACACACATGCACACACATACACCAGTGCACACACGCATACACGCACATGTAAGTACACACACGCACACACGTACATTCAAGTACACACACAATCACCTACATACACCGGCCCATACACAATGCACATACATACACCAGTACACACACGCATTCACGCACCTCATGCGTATACATACATACACCAGTGCTCTTACACTCACACATACATATACATGGACAAACACACACACGTGCAAGCACATATGCCTGTTCACTTACACCCAACAGCAGCAACCCACACACGTACACACCAACTCACGCGCATGTCCTGAATGAAAAGAGACAAAATGATGCAATAAAAACTAATTATAGCTCGGGATGCAAGGCTCCATTTACGATTGCTCGAAACCGGTCTTCTAATAACTCCAAAACTAATTAAAATAAAGACAGTAAATAAACTTTATTACTTTTATGCCATTAGCTCGTTTCTTGTGCATGTATATTAGAGTCCGGGTGTCATGGGTTCGATCCTTAACTTTAAATCTCAATTATCTCAGAAACTAGCAGGGATTAAGGTGCGGACCAAAGCACGATTTTTAGTTCCTACGATGAACAATTAATGCTTTATATAATTTCCAATCAGTGTCCCTAGCTCGAATCCCGATCTTTCAGTGACTTCCTTAATTTTCCACTGTGTTCTAGAATATATCACTTAGATCAATGTTGCAACTGCATACAGGTCTTTTAAACACATCAAACTAATATTATAAATAATTTTGTTTCTGGCGTTCTGAGTTCGAATACCGATTCAATGAAGTTTACTTATAAATTTAATAACAGTAAATAATTAAGACAAAGGTACCAAATAAACCTATTACGTTTATGTCATCAGATAATATCTTGCGGGCGTATATTAGGGTACCTGACATCCAGGGTTCGATCCTTAAGTTTAAATCTCAATTATCGCAGAAACAGGCAGAGATAGAGCTGTAGACGAAAGCATGTTTGATAGCTCATACAATGAACAATTAATGCTGTATATAATTTTCAATCAGTTGCCCCTAGTTCGAACCCCGATCTTTCAATGACTTCACTGATTTTCCTCTGTACTCTAGAATACATCACTTAGATTGATGCTTTAACTGCATGCAGCTGTGTGAGAGAGAGCGAGAGAGGGAGAGGAAGTGAAACAAGCAGGGATAGAAGTGCTGAGGGCCTCTGCGCATGCGTAGCAAGAGATGATGCCATTGGCTGCAATAATCACGTGAAGTGTAAGCATCACAGCCATGATGACGTGCAGGCATCGCCTGGAGGGGGTTTAGATCCCTATATAAACAGACATCTGTCCCATGTTAGAACTGTTGTGTACTTATTAACTTTACATTCAAGTTTTAAAGAGCTTTAAAAGCAACGTGAGCTACAGGCCGTCTACACATTCAGCACATATCAAAACGGGGCAATGCAAGGTGAGTTTTAAATAACTATACAAAATCACTGTTGGCTTTTACAATACATTTAATTTTATTTAAACGTTACAGTACATGAAAGACGATTCGTTACAAAGAGCATCATATTTTCTAATCTGTGCTTTACATTAACATGGATTTCGCTGCATACTCTTCTTCAGTTCACATGATTTTCGCCACACATTCTTCTTACATAAACATTCATACGACTTTCCCCTCATTCTTTGTTTCACTATACACTCACATGATTTCCTCTACTCATTCTTTATTCCACCTACAGGTTCATGCTTTGTTAACATTCACATGACTTTCTCTTCACATTCTTTGCTTCCATTAACATTCACATGATTTTCGCCACACCTTCTTCTTACATAAACATTCATACGACTTTACCCTCATTCTTTGTTTCACTATACACTCACATGATTTCCTCTACTCATTCTTTGTCCCCCTGCAGGTTCATGCTTTGTTAACATTCACACGACGTTCTCAGCTCATTTCTCTATTGACATTCACATGATCTTCTCAACACATTCTTCTTACTTAAACATTCATACGATTTTCCCCCTCATTCTTTGTTTCACTATACATTCGCACACGATTTCCTCTACTCATTCTTTGGTTCTCTGCTGGCTCATCTTCAATGAACATTCACATGATTTCTGTACTTATTCTTTATTTCTCTACACCCTCATAGGCTTACTTACAAAACATACACACCCTAGTTCTTCAACTTGAATAATGTAGTGAAAATAATAATTCATGACAATGTCTGTTACAGATTGTTTAGCTGATAGACTTAACAAGATGGTGGAAGAGCGTAGTTTCCTACCGACTCGCCGAGTTCAAGATCTCGAAATAGGTCTTAACTATGAGATAAAGTCCTTAAAGAGAGTTCAAACAAGATATGGTACCAGGATCGTATCTTCGCTGGAGGATTGTCAAGTGTTCTTGCCAGAGCGCTATAATTCGTTAACCGATCAAGAGATTGCAGAAATACCTGGGAGCGTATACCTACAGTATAATGGCATGGCAGAGAAGGGGAAATTTAAGACATGTAAATTGTCTTTTTTACATGCAAAGAAGGTGCGTAGAAGTGTCAAACTTAAGTATTGAATGTTCTCCCATTTCACAATGAAAAATTCATAAATAAAACAACTGACTCATTGATATTACATATAAAGATACAAAAGATGCATATTATAGAATTTTATAAAAAATTAACGAAATTACAATATCACATGCTTGAGTTTAATTATATCTAGCGCATTGAAATAACTCTAAATATCCGAATGTTTATACAAATCTTTGTGCCCCTTTTTACATGTGCCATATGCTTCATTTTACATGTATCATAACAAAAAATGTAATTCTTTCCAGGTTGCCTTTACTTGACCAAGATAGTTTTCTAAGACTTTCATTGTGCAATGTTTCAGGGTGTGCAATAAGAGGAAGAAGAAGAAGAGGAATAGCCTGCTGGCATGCAAAGGATGCTGACGCTATGGGAGGGTAGAATACCTACAAGAAACATTTCGGCAAGAAACGGGTGCTGAGACATCTACATCACCGAAACACATTAAGACAGGATCCTTATATAACATTACAGGGTATACAATGAAAAACTACGGTCAATTTTGTATACAATTCAATGCATTGCTGAGAGTTAGCTCGAACTAGTCTCCCTATATTCACTGAAATTAAGCATTGTGAGCAATAATTTAAGTGACTTTGAAAATACTTTAAGTAATGGTGAAATTTGTATCCTAAAAGACTTGAGCCCTGTATACATTAACAGCATTAAGGCTGTTTGCCACGCTGGAATACAAATTATGAAAATAAAAAGACTTTCATTTAAATAATAAGGAAATTTGCATAACCTGCTGTTACAAGTGTAATGACATATACAGAAACAATGAGTCGGACGAGAAAGTGATGGAAATGTAAGATAAATAATAACAATAAAAGAATTAAGGTATGCTTTTACATAGTGTTTTTATTCATTAAAAATCCTTGTATTCCTAATGAAAAATAAATCATTACAATGATTAGTTTAAGTTATATCACAATGATCAAAAAGAGAACCGTCTTTAGATGCATTACTCGATCTTAAGTCAGAGCACCAAAAAATGACAAATCACGGCTTCTCCATTTTAGATGTGGTGTCACTATTCAGGTAAATTCATGTAACACAACAGGTTGAGTATGCAGATCTGTGGTCCTAAATGGGTGAAACAGAGTCTTATCCAGCTTAACAGTCTTGAGATCTCACCATCAGAAAGTCGAATCACAAACCTTCTCTACTCGCTGAGCACAGGTTTAACAACAGCATTCTCTTCACCCTGAGACGATGTAAAGTATATAAATGTTCAACTTGACAAGGGATTCTAAACTGGTTGTTAGAGTCCAGAACTGATGTATTATATGGTGAAAACACATGTTCCTCTTCTTAGCGATCTTGTCGTCGAATCTCGATAACATTGAAGATGCCCATGATTATAGGATTCTGAAGCCCAAAAACTGTAGGAACTGCTGATTGCGTGATGTTAACCTGATGGGCGTCAAGGGCAGAGCATGATGTGTGCGTCGAATCATTCCATTATTATATCCTCGACGTCGTTGACTTCTTCTAAAAACTATAGGCATTATGCTTATATCCTTGTTTCTAAAGGCAATGATATTGCTGTTAGGCCCCCCTGTTTGCTCTATGAAGCGGATGTTTATGAACAACAGGTAAAATTTGATTTGATGGTTCCTGTGAAATACGTTATCCAGCCGTAACAGATGGGAAAACTGGTAGATGGAGTGTCCACTTTTACTATAGAGGAAGGAGACTGATGCAATACTGCGCTAAATTCGTATGATGCTCAACTTAAATATATTCACTAGGAAATCAGATTCAGATAGCTGATTAGATGGAATAACTTTGTCACTGAAGGGCCACAGAACGTTCCTATAGAACAATCACTGGAAAAAATCAAGAGTGAAAGGAGTGAAACGACATTTTTATTATTATTATTATTATTATTCACTGATCTAATAAAGAAGACATTCGCATCCTAATATGAGGAATCTTTAAACGTCGGGCGTCCAAGTCAAGGTCTATGTTACTCAATGTTTTTTTCCGGGACAAGTATAGTCCTCTGCCAGAGTTTTTTGAATTCCCTTTCAGGCTCTGTCTCCTCTTCGTTTCTGTGTTTCTTCCCTTATTCTTCTTCACTCGAAAACTTCTCCCTCTTGCTTCAATTTCTCTGTTACGTCTCATCATTTCAGCAAGTTGTTTATCTGCAGCTTTTTCGTATTTACAGCTGAGGCAATTTGGGCCGCACATCCAGCAGCAGCGTCTAGAGCTGCAATAATTGGTATGAAAGGTAGAAATCCCCCTCGTTTCTTCTTCATGGTTACTGCACCTGGAGCCACCTTTCCCTTCATAATTGCTGTTACTAGTCACGCTGCCAACTTTTCCCCCTAATGTAACATCAGATTGCACGCTTTTCCAAGTCGTTTCAGTCAGATCTTGGCAGCAATGTTTCTCGAAGCAGAGACCTTATGCTGAGCGTTGGCAATGCCGCTAAGATTACACGAATCGTCTAACGGAATAATTCCAGGGTCTCCTCTCTTTAATTTTTCTCTAGCTTT
This sequence comes from Deroplatys truncata, assembly GCA_030765065.1. Classification (NCBI taxonomy): domain Eukaryota; kingdom Metazoa; phylum Arthropoda; class Insecta; order Mantodea; family Mantidae; genus Deroplatys; species Deroplatys truncata. Next base: position 218,332,240 of record CM060978.1, read on the forward strand.
ACCACAGTTCCTCAGCCTATGTAACCAGGTAAATGTACTTCAACGATTGCAGGCTAGTGAGAGAGTTAATTAAACCGAAGCCTTTTGCGAGCTTAACCCCTTAGCTCTCACGTTATACTAATCGATTTTATTCAGGATAGTTTTTATACTTTCTCATTAGCGTATATACATTAAGAGCAATTTATTTTATTTTAGCCGTCAAGCTAGAGAGGATGAAACAAGAATGCTCACAGCCTATTCCTATGTTAGACTTTGAAAGCGACTTTAGATGTGAACTTAGTGGAAAACTGTTTCATGTCAACGTTATATACGTTCCCATCATGTAACCCATTCAGGGAAAAGGTGACCAGCAAAGGGAAAAATGTTACCAGCAAAGGGAAAAAGGTTACCAGCAAAGGGAAAAAGGTGACCAGCAAAGGGAAAATGGTGACCAGCAAAGGGAAAAAGGTGACCAGCAAAGGGAAAAAGGTGACCAGCAAAGGGAAAAAGGTGACCAGCAAAGGGAAAAAGGTGACCAGGAAAGGGAAAAAGGTGACCAGCAAAGGGAAAAAGGTGACCAGCAAAGGGAAAAAGGTGACCAGCAAAGGGAAAAAGGTGACCAGCAAAGGGAAAAAGGTGACCAGCAAAGGGAAAAAGGTGACCAGCAAAGGGAAAAAGGTGACCAGCAAAGGGAAAAAGGTGACCAGCAAAGGGAAAAAGGTGACCAGCAAAGGGAAGAAGGTGACCAGCAAAGGGAAAAAGGTGACCAGCAAAGGGAAAAAGGTGACCAGGAAAGGGAAAAAGGTGACCAGCAAAGGGAAAAAGGTGACCAGGAAAGGGAAAAAGGTGACCAGCAAAGGGAAAAAGGTGACCAGGAAAGGGAAAAAGGTGACCAGCAAAGGGAAAAAGGTGACCAGCAACGGGAAAAAGGTGACCAGCAAAGGGAAAAAGGTGACCAGCAAAGGGAAAAAGGTGACCAGCAAAGGGAAAAAGGTGACCAGCAAAGGGAAAAAGGTGACCAGCAAAGGGAAAAAGGTGACCAGGAAAGGGAAAAAGGTGACCAGCAAAGGGAAAAAGGTGACCAGGAAAGGGAAAAAGGTGCCCAGCAAAGGGAAAAACGTGACCAGGAAAGGGAAAAAGGTGACCAGCAAAGGGAAAAAGGTGACCAGGAAAGGGAAAAAGGTGACCAGCAAAGGGAAAAAGGTGACCAGCAAAGGGAAAAAGGTGACCAGGAAAGGGAAAAAGGTGACCAGCAAAAGGAAAAAGGTGACCAGGAAAGGGAAAAAGGTGACCAGCAAAGGGAAAAAGGTGACCAGCAAAGGGAAAAAGGTGACCAGCAAAGGGAAAAAGGTGACCAGCACAGGGAAAAACGTGACCAGCAAAGAGAAAAAGGTGACCAGCAAAGGGAAAAAGGTGAGCAGCAAAGGGAAAAAGGTGACCAGCAAAGGGAAAAAGGTGACCAGGAAAGGGAAAAAGGTGACCAGGAAAGGGAAAAAGGTGACCAGCAAAGGGAAAAAGGTGACCAGCAAAGGGAAAAAGGTGACCAGGAAAGGGAAAAAGGTGACCAGCAAAGGAAAAAACGTGACCAGCAAAGGGAAAAAGGTGACCAGCAAAGGGAAAAAGGTGACCAGCAAAGGGAAAAAGGTTACCAGCAAAGGGAAAAAGGTGACCAGGAAAGGGAAAAAGGTGACCAGCAAAGGGAAAAAGGTGACCAGCAAAGGGAAAAAGGTGACCAGCAAAGGGAAAAAGGTGACCAGCAAAGGGAAAAAGGTGACCAGGAAAGGGAAAAATGTGATCAGCAAAGGGAAAAAGGTGACCAGGAAAGGGAAAAAAGGTGACCAGCAATGGGAAAAACGTGACCAGCAAAGGGAAAAATGTGACCAGCAAAGGGAAAAATGCGACCAGCAAAGGGAAAAAAGTGACCAGCAAAGGGAAAAAATGTTACCAGCAAAGGGAAAAATGTGACCAGCAAAGGGAAAAATGTGACCAGCAAAGGGAAAAGGTGATCAGTAAAGGGAAAAATGGGACCAGAAGAGGGAAAAAGGTGACCAGCAAAGGGGAAAAGGTGACCAGGAAAGGGAAAAAGGTGGCCAGCAAAGGGAAAAAAAGGTGACCTGCAAAGGGAAAATGACCAGTATCTCCCTCAACTCTCGCATTCTCTGTGCTAACTATCAAGAAAACTTGTACTCTTACCTCTATGAATCCATTTCTAGCTACTGGAATCTGCTTGTGCTTAATGAGATAGTTATAATTAACGAAATTACAACTATTATGTGCGAATGCTACAATATTTTGCTTAGTCTAATTCGGGCATGGCTGTTTATATGCATCAAAACCTGAGTACATATATAAATACATAAATGTTAAAAAATAGCTCAGTCTCGTGTTATCGTATACGAATTCAACATCTACAGTATACATTGACTAGTTTATATATACTGCTTGAGCATGAACACTCACAAAGACGGTCAATTACAGTCAATTTACGACAATCTTGATTTTTCGTATGTTTCCCAAGGGGGGAGTAATCGCTTTGTTAAGTGCTGCATATGTAATAGAACTTTAAAGAACAGGACAATTTCAAGGCTTAAACAACATAGGAGACGATGCTGTAAAGCAATGGCCAGCTGTGCATTGACTACAACACCCAAACGAGATCCTGAAATCTTCTCAAGTCCCGAAGAGCGGGATTCAAGGTGTACCGTACTTGGAACCAGTTCAAGCGACCCTGTAATAACGTCAAGAGCTACCACTGATGAAGCAATGACAGCAGTTTCTTTGAATGAGCAAGCTCTGAATAAGCACACCAATGAAAGCAAGCATACTAGTGTCAAATCACCTAGATTAGAAGATATATCCAAAGCGAATACAGAGGAGATGCTATACCGCTACACCGATCCTAATGATTTGGTAAACATGCTAAGGGTACTCATGATGCTTCATACACCAGATAAAATGACTTTTCCGATGCGATTAACGACATTATTCAGGATTTAAAGCTGGGTGGTTTTATAGCGTGATTAGCATTTGCAAAACCATGAAAGAGTTAGAAAGATTCGTCATATTAGGATGCGAATGTCTTCTTTATTAGATCAGTGAATAATAATAATAATAATAATTAAAATGTCCTTTCACTCTTGATTTTTTCCAGTGATTGTTCTATAGAAACGTTCTGCGACCCTTCAGTGACAAAGTTATTCCATCTAATCAGCTGTCTGAATCTGATTTCCTAGTGAATATATTTAAGTTGAGCATCATACGAATTTAGCGCAGTATTGTATCAGTCTCCTTCCTCTATAGTAAAAGTGGACACTCCATCTACCAGTTTTCCCATCTGTTACGGCTGGATAACGTATTTCACAGGAACCATCAAATCAAATTTTACCTGTTGTTCATAAAGATCCGCTTCATAGAGCAAACAGGGGAGCCTAACAGCAATATCATTGCCTTTAGAAACAAGGATATAAGCATAATGCCTATAGTTTTTAGAAGAAGTCAACGACGTCGAGGATATAATAATGGAATGATTCGACGCACACATCATGCTCTGCCCTTGACGCCCATCAGGTTAACATCACGCAATCAGCAGTTCCTAAAGTTTTTGGGCTTCAGAATCCTATAATCATGGGCATCTTCAATGTTATCGACACCGAGATTCGACGACAAGATCGCTAAGAAGAGGAACATGTGTTTTCACCATATAATACATCAGTTCTGGACTCTAACAACCAGTTTAGAATCCCTTGTCAAGTTGAACATTTATATACTTTACATCGTCTCAGGGTGAAGAGAATGCTGTTGTTAAACCTGTACTCATCGAGTGGAGAAGGCTTGTGATTCGACTTTCTGATGCTGAGATCTCAAGACTGTTAAGCTGGATAAGACTCTGTTTCACCCATTTAGGACCACAGATCTGCATACTCAACCTGTTGTGTTACATGAATTTACCTGAATAGTGACACCACATCTAAAATGGAGAAGCCGTGATTTGTCATTTTTTGGTGCTCTGACTTAAGATCGAGTAATGCATCTAAAGACGGTTCTCTTTTTGATCATTGTGATATAACTTAAACTAATCATTGTAATGATTTATTTTTCATTAGGAATACAAGGATTTTTAATGAATAAAAACACTATGTAAAAGCATACCTTAATTCTTTTATTGTTATTATTTATCTTACATTTCCATCACTTTCTCGTCCGACTCATTGTTTCTGTATATGTCATTACACTTGTAACAGCAGGTTATGCAAATTTCCTTATTATTTAAATGAAAGTCTTTTTATTTTCATAATTTGTATTCCAGCGTGGCAAACAGCCTTAATGCTGTTAATGTATACAGGGCTCAAGTCTTTTAGGATACAAATTTCACCATTACTTAAAGTATTTTCAAAGTCACTTAAATTATTGCTCACAATGCTTAATTTCAGTGAATATAGGGAGACTAGTTCGAGCTAACTCTCAGCAATGCATTGAATTGTATACAAAATTGACCGTAGTTTTTCATTGTATACCCTGTAATGTTATATAAGGATCCTGTCTTAATGTGTTTCGGTGATGTAGATGTCTCAGCACCCGTTTCTTGCCGAAATGTTTCTTGTAGGTATTCTACCCTCCCATAGCGTCAGCATCCTTTGCATGCCAGCAGGCTATTCCTCTTCTTCTTCTTCCTCTTATTGCACACCCTGAAACATTGCACAATGAAAGTCTTAGAAAACTATCTTGGTCAAGTAAAGGCAACCTGTAAAGAATTACATTTTTTGTTATGATACATGTAAAATGAAGCATATGGCACATGTAAAAAGGGGCACAAAGATTTGTATAAACATTCGGATATTTAGAGTTATTTCAATGCGCTAGATATAATTAAACTCAAGCATGTGATATTGTAATTTCGTTAATTTTTTATAAAATTCTATAATATGCATCTTTTGTATCTTTATATGTAATATCAATGAGTCAGTTGTTTTATTTATGAATTTTTCATTGTGAAATGGGAGAACATTCAATACTTAAGTTTGACACTTCTACGCACCTTCTTTGCATGTAAAAAAGACAATTTAAATGTCTTAAATTTCCTCTTCTCTGCCATGCCATTATACTGTAGGTATACGCTCCCAGGTATTTCTGCAATCTCTTGATCGGTTAACGAATTATAGCGCTCTGGCAAGAACACTTGACAATCCTCCAGCGAAGATACGATCCTGGTACCATATCTTGTTTGAACTCTCTTTAAGGACTTTATCTCATAGTTAAGACCTATTTCGAGATCTTGAACTCGACGAGTCGGTAGGAACCTACGCTCTTCCACCATCTTGTTAAGTCTATCAGCTAAACAATCTGTAACAGACATTGCCATGAATTATTATTTTCACTACATTATTCAAGTTGAAGAACTAGGGTGTGTATGTTTTGTAAGTAAGCCTATGAGGGTGTAGAGAAATAAAGAATAAGTACAGAAATCATGTGAATGTTCATTGAAGATGAGCCAGCAGAGAACCAAAGAATGAGTAGAGGAAATCGTGTGCGAATGTATAGTGAAACAAAGAATGAGGGGGAAAATCGTATGAATGTTTAAGTAAGAAGAATGTGTTGAGAAGATCATGTGAATGTCAATAGAGAAATGAGCTGAGAACGTCGTGTGAATGTTAACAAAGCATGAACCTGCAGCGGGACAAAGAATGAGTAGAGGAAATCATGTGAGTGTATAGTGAAACAAAGAATGAGGGTAAAGTCGTATGAATGTTTATGTAAGAAGAAGGTGTGGCGAAAATCATGTGAATGTTAATGGAAGCAAAGAATGTGAAGAGAAAGTCATGTGAATGTTAACAGAGCATGAACCTGTAGGTGGAATAAAGAATGAGTAGAGGAAATCATGTGAGTGTATAGTGAAACAAAGAATGAGGGGAAAGTCGTATGAATGTTTATGTAAGAAGAATATGTGGCGAAAATCATGTGAACTGAAGAAGAGCATGCAGTGAAATCCATGTGAATGTAAAGCACAGATTATAAAATATGATGCTCTTTGTAACGAATCGTCTTTCATGTACTGTAACGTTTAAATAAAATTAAATGTATTGTAAAAGCCAACAGTGATTTTGTATAGTTATTTAAAACTCACCTTGCATTGCCCCCGTTTTGATATGTGCTGAATGTGTAGACGGCCTGTAGCTCACGTTGCTTTTAAAGCTCTTTAAACTTGAATGTAAAGTTAATAAGTACACAACAGTTCTAACATGGGACAGATGTCTGTTTATATAGGGATCTAAACCCCCTCCAGGCGATGCCTGCACGTCATCATGGCTGTGATGCTTACACGTCACGTGATTATTGCAGCCAATGACATCATCTCTTGCTACGCATACGCAGAGGCCCTCAGCACTTCTATCCCTGCTTGGTTCACTTCCTCTCCCTCTCTCGCTCTCTCTCTCGCTCTCTCGCTCTCTCTCACACAGAGTACATCCATAATGTCGTTACACAAAGCTGCATGCAGTTAAAGCATCAATCTAAGTGATGTGTTCTAGAGTACAGAGGAAAATCAGTGAAGTCATTGAAAGATCGGGATTCGAACTAGGGGCAACTGATTGAAAATTATATACAGCATTAATTGTTCATTGTATGAGCTATCAAACATGCTTTCGTCTACAGCTCTATCTCTGCTAGTTTCTGCGATAATTGAGATTTAAACTTAAGGATCGAACCCTGGACGTCAGGTACGCTAATATACGCCCGCAAGATATTATCTGATGACATAAACGTAATAGGTTTATTTGGTACCTTTGTCTTAATTATTTACTGTTATTAAATTTATAAGTAAACTTCATTGAATCGGTATTCGAACTCAGAACGCCAGAAACAAAATTATTTATAATATTAGTTTGATGTGTTTAAAAGACCTGTATGCAGTTGCAACATTGATCTAAGTGATATATTCTAGAACACAGTGGAAAATTAAGGAAGTCACTGAAAGATCGGGATTCAAGCTAGGGACACTGATTGGAAATTATATAAAGCATTAATTGTTCATCGTAGGAACTAAAAATCGTGCTTTGGTCCGCACCTTAATCCCTGCTAGTTTCTGAGATAATTGAGATTTAAAGTTAAGGATCGAACCCATGACACCCGGACTCTAATATACATGCACAAGAAACGAGCTAATGGCATAAAAGTAATAAAGTTTATTTACTGTCTTTATTTTAATTAGTTTTGGAGTTATTAGAAGACCGGTTTCGAGCAATCGTAAATGGAGCCTTGCATCCCGAGCTATAATTAGTTTTTATTGCATCATTTTGTCTCTTTTCATTCAGGACATGCGCGTGAGTTGGTATGTGCGTGTGTGGGTTGGTGCTGTTGGGTGTAAGTGAACAGGCATATGTGCTTGCACGTGTGTGTGTTTGTCCATGTATATGTATGTGTGAGTGTAAGAGCACTGGTGTATGTGTGTATGTATACGCATGAGGTGCGTGAATGTGTGAGTGTAAGAGCACTGGTGTATGTGTGTATGTATACGCATGAGGTGCGTGAATGCGTGTGTGTACTGGTGTATGTATGTGTGTGTGTGTACTGTTGTATGTATGTGCATGTGTGTGTGTGTATGTGCTGGTGTATGTATATGCGTGTGTGTATGTGCTTGCGTGTGTGCGTGTGTGTACTTACATGTGCGTGTGTGTATGTGCTTGCATGCGTGCACCAGTGTATGTTTGCTGATGTGTGTACAAGCGCTCGTGTATATGCGAACGCCTGAATGTGTACAAGTCGTGGAGAAAGAAAGAGGAGAAGAAGAAAGAATGTTGTCTAGGCTTCGGGATATCTAAGTATGCATCAGGGTTTAATATAAATAATTATAGTTGTTAAATGCAATTTTAATCCGACCGTCCGCTGCTTCAATAACTTAATAGTTATTATAGCATTTCACAGGGTTGGATTCGAACTAGGGGCCTCTGGTTCCTAACAATACAGATCGTTAAACATTGTAATGTTGTATAAATTAAATTATATTTGTTAAACACGTTTTAATCTGACCGCCCAATACTCACATAGTTTAATATTTATTAAGCATTAGAGTTTCGCAGATTCGATCTAGAATCCTCTGAACACCGTTTCATTAATTAAATTATATTTGTTAAATACATTTTAATCTAACCGTGCATAGTTTAATAGTTATTGGGTATTAGGGTTTCGCAGATTCGATCTAGGACCCTGTGAACACCCTTTTTATTAATTATTGTAATGATATATAAAATTAAATTATATTTGTTAAATACATTTTAATCTGACCTTACATAGTTTAATATTTATTAAGCATTAGAGTTTCGCTGCGTAAGATTCGAACTAGGGTCCTCTGAACGGTCTTTCATTAATCAGGGTAATGATGTATAAAAAATTATATTTGATAAATACATTTTTAAATCTGACCTTGCATAGTTTAATATTTATTAAGCATTAGAGTTTCGTTTGGTAAGATTCGAACTAGAACCCTCTGAACACCCTTTCATTAATTTGGGTAATGATGTATAAAAATTAAATTATATTTGTTAAATACATTTTCAATCTGGTCTTGCATAGTTTAATAGTTATTTCGAGTTAGAGTTTCACTTGGTAAGAGTCGAGCTACAATCCTCTGAACGCCGTTTTTATTATTTAAGGTAATGATATAATAATATCAATCATTAATTTCTCATTAGCAATAAACTTTTGATTACAGTAAGAATCGAACACCGATCTATGGATATCACTCACACGTTTAATGCACGTAATGAAATGTATATTAGATGCTTTTCGGAGTCGTTGGCTGAAACAGAATGCTTGTTAACTATGCTCGGATATATTCGTAGGAGGTCGTAAAACATCGGGGAGAACTCCCTCAGGCAAAATCATGATGGCCGACCTGACGTCACGCAGAGTTGGTAAACAAGTTTCTCTCTCTTTCACACAAACAAGGAGAGGACGAGTATAAAGCAGCCCTCGAATTCTTTTGTTAAACTAGCATGTGGCCAAACAATGGGAACGCTGCAGGTGTCTTTCTAAACTAGCCTTGCACAGAACAATAGAAAGGCACACACAATAGAATCTCTTACACAATGGAAAGGGTCAGGCTTTGTTATGGAGCAGGTGTCTTTCTAAAGTATGACGTCACGCAGAGTTGGTAAACAAGTTTCTCTCTCTTTCACACAAACAAGGACAGAACGAGTATAAAGCAACCCTCGAATTCTTTTGTTAAACTAGCAGGTGGCCAAACAATGGGAACGCTGCAGGTGTCTTTCTAAACTAGCCTTGCCAAGGACAATAGAATCTCTTACACAATGGAAAGGGTCAGGCTTTGTTATTGGGTTGCCAGGTGGTCTTTCTAAAGAATGCTTGCATCGAACAATAGAAAGGCACACACAATAGAATCTCTTACACAATGGAAAGGGTCAGGCTTTGTTACAACCCTAATTCATCATGGGCTTTGTTCATTTTGACAGCTGAAGGGCAAGCATTGTTCTTTTGTTAAAAGCTAGTGGAACGAGTATGCCACGTGTTCGACACACACAATGGAAGTGGGGGGCGGGTAACTGACCAGGTGCAGAAGTGGCCGGATGTGGAATGGGTAGGAAAAACATCTCGCCTTTGTTACAGAACCTTAAATTTATGACCCCTTTGTTCGTTTTGACAGTTGATTGACAGCCTTAATTACCTAACTGTCAAGCCTCCATTGTACTCAACATGATTTACGACCGCAGGTGCAGCTAAAACTACCAAGGCACAGCGGGGGGAGGGGGAGGGAGGAGGTGGGGGAGGGAGGAGGTGGGGGAGCTCATTTGCATATGAATAGCCATGCATAAATTAACTGTGCCAGCTCTCTTATTTCTACTCATATGTGAAGTTCAGCCGGAAATTTGCTCTAAAATAGTTGACATTTTTGCCTACAGAGTGAATGTGTGCCAACGAAACTGCAGAGAACATTTGCCTAATGTTTTGTTTCATGTTGAATGGTAGTGTTTGTGCTTCATATTGACCTAAAAATACTATTCATTTCAAATATATAAGTTTCAAAAATATTAATTTCAAATACACTACTGAAACAAAACTTGGGTTCATTATGGGACGCCGTATACAATACTTGAATTAACTAATTGAATTGGGCGTTCGCAAGTATTGACGACCAAGGAAATCTTGGGAGGCACCTAGAATATCCAGACGACCTGGAGCATCCAAACCCGGAAAGAAAAATTTGACGTTCTTCCCGTAAGGAAATAATCAACTGACCAGATTGATGATTGGATCAGCCAATTAACCCATTGAATGAGAATAGTCACTAATGTACTAGACTAAGGCATGATAACGTAGCAAGACATAGGCACTTTCTTGCACGAATAGTACTCCAACACTAATGGTAGATAAATGTACTAATTGCAAGCACATTAAACGACTAACCACCCGGGATTGCTCAGGGCAACTGCTATGTGTAATTCCTGGTAAGCAACATAGGACGTGCTTGCATGCATTACATGCCAGCTATTTATCTTTCACTGACTAACCGGGTTGCTATGCGGGACCGGACTAAGCTGCACGGATACAAATATACAACGCGTTATAACACGCGGAGGAGATTTTTAGTGGGTATTCCGCGACTGAGTGCGAGCCCAGCACAACGGCTAGGGATAGGATGCAGTAATGCATTTTTCCTCTCCACTGAAACGGCAACTCTAGGCCAAGCCCGAGAACTGTAATTATAGATAATTTGATTAATTAATTTTTATTGATGTTAATTCATGCTATCTACATATCTTTTTCTTTTTACTACTTGTATAGTTTAAGAAGGGTGATTTAACGATATGTATGTATTTAGGTTACTAATATTAGAGGAGTTATGAATTGTTTAATGTAAATAATTTAAGCGCTATGTTAAAATACTGTCCACGACGAAATGTTTTAGCTACAGGAATAGTATCTTCGAAGGCAGAAAATATAGTTTTACGATGTCTCTCTGGTCGCAGGGGCATTGTTCATACAGCGAGGGTGTAGAGTCTTTGTTCCTTTATACGATAATTCGCCGTGACCAAGTGAGAGAGACAACTAGCTTAACGGTAAATTTAGGAAAAGCCGTGATTAATGTTAAACTTGGACCAATGAGATCCCTGTAAGTTTATATGAAATAGTGAGACGCGTCGAGTGGCGCTAAAAATGGACCAATAGGAAAGGAAGCAGCCCCAGAAGCCTGCGACTGGATCTGCTAGGAACAAATTCGAGGCATTTTGTCATTTTTGGGTCATTTGTCATGTGGTCAGGGAACATTTTGCTAAACTACAGGCAGGGAGAGATGCTGCAGGATGTTTGAGAGATATCGCGAAAAAAGGGAATGAAGACAGTTTTCGAAACACACATAAGAATCGCTACTCGTAAAGAGATAATAAGCATATTTAAACTTCGCGTCATATCCGCGCAGTGTTTCAACAGCGGTGGACGGTATTTTAACGGCGGCAATATCAGTGTGGTGTACTACGTGGATTAGCTAAATAAAAGAAACTGCGGTGTCATCTTTTCGTAACCAAAGCACGTCTATTTCTCCTTTTACCACCACCCGAGATCTACGCTTCCTTTACCAAGGATAAGTCCATGCTCCCACATAGTTTAAAGAAAATTACTGCAGCTAGCCGAGGATAAAAAAGATGTAGAGAACCAGCACACTGCGAACATCTGGAGCCAACATGGAGGATGCAGCAAGGTAAGCCGCGAGCAACGGGCATCAACAAGAACCACGACATCGGACAGGAGGTGACTGCCGCACCACGAACCAAACAAAAAACAAAAAAAAAAAAAAAAAAAACATTTACACAAAATAAAATGACCTGAAACAACACTTAATCCAGTAATGTGAGAAATATAATTTCAAAATATCAATAAGAAACAAAAATCATGTTATTCAGAAGAAAATACCCTGTACGTTCTAATATTAGGCTGCCATATAAAATAAGAAAGAGAAAATTATATAAACAATAAACATAACTTACAAATAATGTGTGGCACAATACAAAGAACACTAAAAAATAAAACAAAGGAGAAGACAAAATTAAAATTCTAGAAGGTAATGGCTACACCAGTGTTAACCTATGAAAGTGAGTCGTGGAGAATAACAACAAATAACAGCAAAATATGCAGACAGCAGATATGAACTTTTTAGGAAAAGTAAAGCGTTGTACAACATGTATCAAATAAACGAATAATTATGAGCAGAATTAAAATTAGCTCCTTTAACGAACGTAGACAAGAAAATAAACAAGCATATAACATATTCAAAATGGGAAATGTAAAAAATAGTAAGACAAATAAACTGCAAACCAAAAGGAATACGAGAAGAGGGAAGACCTAGGAAGAGACGGCTGAGTGAAGATGGAACAGGCTGTCAGCCTTGATAGTGAAGAAAATAATTAGAAGAATTGGGCAGTACTGAAAGCCTACTGTAGGGTAGCAATGGTCACGAGAGCAGTTAGTGTACGAGGAGGGAATACGTCGCTCTACTTAAAGCCGTGATATTCATCTGCGTTGGTTACCGCAACGCTATTGAAGATTTTTGGCTTCAGTTTCATAATTAACATTTAAAATTGGTAACTAATTCACTTTATATGTCCTTATTATCCCACATTGATTCTCTCATAGGAATTTCAAGGTAGGTTTTGGCATGAAGAGTTTTATACTTCCCTTGTAAGTGTAACCTAAACTGTGATAAAAGCATAGGACTAAAAACGAGAAAAGCTATATTCAACAGTACACTTCCTTGGTAGATTCGGTAATAGTGATAAAGTCGGGCCCGTGCGCTTACCCGTCATTCTCCTCGCACGAACGGGAAGAGTGCCCCCACCACTCTTAACCACGTGATAGCCCCCACCATAATGATCACGTGATTACCTTTTCCCCTAATTTAGTTCTTCACCTCTGCGTTTGAAAACTTTAGCGCGAATGCCTCATTCTGCTAGCACATTTAGACCTGTTCGTTCGACATGAATCTTTTCGAAGTTACAAGTCAATTTGCTACCATAGAAGGTGCAGTGGCATTTCTTTGGCCAGAGATCCGCCGCGATGCACTATAGTTGGCTGCGGCAGAGAAATGACGGAGGTTCGACGTGCGGATGCCCAGGATGGATTGGTGTGGCGGTGTCCCAGCCACAAAGGGCACTAGAAGTCAATTCGAAGTGGCTCTTTTTTAGACCACCAAAACATCAATCTCAACATATTCTGCCTTTTGATGTACTGCTGGGCCTACTCCATTCCAGTTGGAGTTGCAGAGGAGTGGGCCAAAGTATCGAACAGAACAGCGATTCAGTATTATCAGTATTTCTTTTGCGTGCAAACTATTCCTTCTTTGCCCCAATTCTTTGGAATAAAATAAATTAGATTTCTTTTGCGTGCAAACTATTCCTTCTTTGCCCCAATTCTTTGAAATAAAATAAATTGCATGTCATTCACGTGGATATGGCAGGCAAGCACAGGGTCCCGACAATTTCACGTATCAGTGCGTGGTGCTCCTACACACCGATATGCCTAAAGATTATAACTGAACTGCAATTGGCTAATAAAACGCGCCAACATTAGCGTCTATTTTTATATCCAATGAAAATTATGAATACGTTCCCAATAATGATAAACAGCTCACCCCCTCGCTGCATTATTGCACGCTATTATTGTCAGTTTCAGTAAGGCAGTATAAGGCAGTGGTGGGGGAACCATGTTGCGTGTATAAGGCAGTGGTGGGGGAACCATGTTGCGTGGAGGGGAAGGTGGAATTTGGTGGATATGGAAGGTAAGCGCAGGGACCCGACTTTATCACGTAAGCCGTAGATTCTTTACACGCTAAGTAATGCATTTTGTAATACAAGATCAAAATAAAGCCAATATAATTAAAGTTACAGATATGGGATTTTGACAAGCATTTAAATCACCTACAAGGAATGAACCTTAGCTAAAAACCCATAATCTATTAATGCCATATGTAAAATATAAAAATAATACTCTTCTCAAGTATAGTTGTCTGAATCAGCTTCGTGCAAATCTATGACGAGTACCCACATTTATTTTGATGTTCATTTATAGTCCAGAGAAATGAAGCAGGGTTAAAACTTAACTGTTAATTTCCCATTAAGTGTCGCAAAACTCCTTCCTAGAATAATCAGCTGTAATTTGATTTGCTGCGCAGTATTGTCTAAATCGAGCCTTGGCTTTGCATGCTGTTCTAGTTTTTCTCAGTTGTTACCATATATTTATTATGGTTATAGCTTGCTTCATAGTGAAGTAGTTATTTTTTTACGTTTTTTAGCACCACGATTTGGGCGTAAATTTGAAGTAGGTAGTTGCTGCTACGTATTGAAAGCCAGTTTAAAGATGTATTTCTGTTACGACGTTTGCACCACGCTTTGGCGTCAATTTGAAGTAGATCGTATTGAAGGAGTTGTATTATATTTCAACTGTTGGGGAGACGAACTTTAAGGAGTTGCAACTGCACGTATGGTACTCGGTAGCCTTCGTCAAAAAATTTAAAAACATGAACTTTGTAATTTGACTGCTTCTTTAAATATTATATATTTGTGTTTGCCTAGGCTGCGTCAGTATTATTGATGGAGACATGGAAGTCTTGGCAGGGTTGTGATGCGACAAGAATGTAGGCTACCACAGATTTTAAGTTTTAATTCACTCCTTTTTTTATTAATCCTTGACACAAATTAAATAGCACTTCACTGATATAGAGAGCTGTGAGATTCTTTTATTTAATACTTGCACTTTATAACACGTAAACTATTTTCGTCTCACATGAATACGTATTTGATTTCTTGAGAACACATCTCGCGTCTGGTTATGAGCGCGGTCTAGAAACAACACGTCTGGTTATGAGCACTGTTTGGAGGCAACTGAATTGATTTCAACGGTATAAACTTATAAATTTCTGTATTTCAAGTCTTTGATTGGCTAATCCTAGTCCAATAGAATACCTTCATTTAACTAAAGCTTTTTTTGGTTGTTGATTTGCTATTTTTAAACTGCCTCAAAATTTACATTATGACTAGTAGCATTTAAAGTTTCAAATTCATTATTGTCTCAAGGTTACCTCATTGTTAGCAACTTTAATTTATTATTCTCCGAGCTCCTACATTATTAAATTACGTAATGCATTCACATAACATTATTGAACATGTATACAATAATATAAGCATATGCAATGACTGTTAAATACATTTTACAAATTATTACATACACATATTGCTTCAAGGCGGGCTGTTATTGAATTTACACATTATATAATTTGGCTGAAATCGTTTAAGTGTTACAAATACTGCCTCAATAGCACCTAGGTATTAGGAGTTTAGTTTCCTATTCTAACAATCTACTTATTGTTTTATTATATTGCTTTTTTAAAAATAATAAACTCTTTTAAGTTGGCTTTCATTCTGTTTGTCTCTGCCATCTGTTGAACACGGGTGATTCTGTTTTGTTTTATATAACTACTTTGTTTGAGCTAATAACATTTAATTGCCTTGCGTGTTCAGTTTTCCTTTAATCACTTGCTTGATGTACCTTCGCGGTAGTTTTTAGAATAGAAAATCAAATACTTCATAATTTCTCTTTCTTTTGAGTACCCAATTTTCTGTGCCACAAGCACATACTAGTATAAAGATAGTTTAAATAACAAAGAAACAATTGACACAAATCTAACTCTTGTTTCCTATTGCTTGTTTTTATGAGCATTGTTATATTATCGTTTCTAAGCTATTTTATGTTAATTAGCATTTAATTTCACGGATATTTATAGAGAAAGATTACTTTAGTATTCGTATATGTCAATTATATTATTACATTGTTTAACAACTTTATGTAATTCCTCCAGTAAAAATACTCTTACTATTTACTACCATAATCTGTTCACCTTAGGAATTATATTCACTACTTTAAGGCTAGCGATTTACATTTTCAGAGACTTCAGTAACGCTGTTCTCTATTATTTGGAATAAAATTGGAAGTATTAAGAGAAACTCGTAGCAGAACTTATAATCAAGCGTTGTAGATATTGATATTGCAGTTATTAACAGTTTTGTTCTTACAATCAATGTTAATTGCATATATTTTATGTGTATATCGACTATGCGTGAAATTGCAAATTATTATGTGACGCTTGGAAACTTCCCTACGAATATTTCCGTGTAATTAATCCTGGGTCTGAGATGGATCGTTACGCGCAACTAACATAATTGAATTTATTGAACCTACGTTTGCTCCTCCAAAGTCCTCAGATCTACAGCAAGTGGATTTCTTTCTATAGGGACATGTAAATTTACTCGCTACTAGACTCCGTAGAGGTTTAATTTATCCCTTAGCCAGAATCGTGTTAGCCAACACAGAAATCACCAAGATGGTGTAGCGATATTTCCGACGGAGTACACCTGCACAAAAGGAAAACCCAAATTATTTATTGTTTATGAATGATCAGTGATTAATTAACACGCAACTTGATAATTTTCTACAATTTTAAAGTAATTGGATTCAAAGTAATATTAAAAAAATCTCTTCAAAAAGTGTAAATAATTTGTTCTAGGTTTCATAAATATTCTTAAATAAATAAAGGCGTAGTTGCGTAGGAAAATCTGCAAGAATTAGGCGAAATAGAGTACTTTTGCTTCAAAATGTTCATTGTATCTTTCCGAGCCTGGGACCATAAAACTCCAACGTTTCCTTGTATTTCAAGGGAATGAACCAAGTTTCAAGAGAAAGTACACGTTACGAGCAACGACCTCTTCTTACCGTTTATGCTTCGAATTTTCAACCGGAGAGCCAATAAAGATACAGAATGATTGTTTTCACCAATAAGAAGACAGAAAGACGTGGCTTCATATACAGAAATCCGGAGGTAAGTATTAACTTTATATATGTGAACATAAGCGTGGATTTTAGATACTTCGTCATTATTTCTCTCTAAGGGAACTCATAGTACGTCGAGTGACAAAAGGTCGCTAAGTTCCTAAATTTGTTACGTGCCGCGCGATTATGTAATTACAAAGTGATTTGTGTGGAACATTTATCTATTGTGTTAATAGATAGTCGGCATAAACTTTATCCAAGCTTATAAATAATTTAATATTTGTCAAGAGGCAATTTCAAGTTCATGCGAGACTTAAGTAATGGTGATAGAGCACCGAGTATTGAGTAACTAGCCGGGGCAAACGTTAGTGAACCAGGTGATAATCGTGGAAATGCGAGGGGCACTATTCATATTTTGAGCCTAACAATTAAATCAAAGTAATTTATGATTGAAAACTGCTTTATTGTTTTTTGGTTTTTGAAGGCATCAACGACTTCTTCTGCCGTTGATCAACGCAAATCTTGTCCACGCAATTTATTCATGATGCTTGGGTACAAAAAGAAGTTATTGGGTGCCAAATCAGAGCTGTATGGCGGATGACCCATCAATTCGATTTTTTGAACCTTCAAATACTCTGTTGTTAGACTAGATGTGTGTGCGCTCGCATTGTCTTGATGAAGAACGATCCTACGGTTCTTGTTGGTTTTCCTTACTGCACCGAAGACTTCCGGCAAACAAATGGTTGTGTACCATTCGGCATTGACCGTTTTACGTTCCTCTAAAGGCACTGTTGCCACATGGCCAGTTTTGCTGAAAAAGTAGGCGACCATTTGCTTCGAAGTGCTTCGAGTGCGAGCAACTTTTGTTGGATTTGCTTCATCTTAAAACACCCATACAGTCGACTGCTGTTTACGTTCCGGCTCATACTCATAGATCCATGATTCGTCACCTGTTACAATCTTATATACGTCTTTTGAGGCACCGTCATTGTATTTCTTGGGCACTTTTGTACACCAATCGACACGAGCATCTTTTTGAGATTGCGTCAAATTATGTGGGATCCAACAAGAGCAAAACCTTTTCACGGCTAAATAATCATGTAATATTTTATATATGCTAGTGGAACTAATGCCTAGTGTTACCTCAATCTCACAATATGTCGCATGACGATCTTTCATTATTAGTGTTTTGCACAGCATCAATGTTTTGTGGCACAGTAACTGATTTTGGACGACCTTCACGAACTTCATCATTGAGCGAACGGCGGCCACGATTAAATTCGTTATACCAGCGTTTCACAGTGGCAAAGGATGGAGCTTCGTCGCCAAATGTGGAAGTTAGTTCATCGATGCACTCTTGTCTTGATAATCCACGTCGAAATTCGTAATATATGAGTGCACGAACATTTTCACGAGTTAATTCCATGTTTTTGTTGACACACAATTTTGAAGTTAGTGTAAACAAAACAAATGCCGCTCTATTAACAAAATGTTTGAAGTAGATTATGGTCAAAAATGTCAAACGTTCCATTGGAAACGTCAAATGGCACCTACAACATTCAGGGTTGTCAAGGCTCAAAATATAAATACTTACTGCGTTAAAGAATCGCACGTGTTATTAATAAAACGGAATCTTGAAGGATTTCTAGCATAAAGAGTGAGAAAAGTGAAAACAGTGTTTCTTTCTAGACAATATTCTGGTGTTATCATTCCCTCATCCTATCCTGACATAATCACCATAGGTAACTTCAGATCAATTGGCCGACAGTTGAGCACTGAGATAACGACGTGTGCTTCCTTACTGACATCGGTGACATCAATGCTTGAAGACGACCCCTAAGACGTAGCGGTGAGATCTACAACGACGCAGGTAAGAAGAAGTCGACTACGAGGGCGACGAGAACCACTAAAAGAGTTGAGATCATAGCTCATGCTATCAACGAAGAGCTGTACAACCAGGTCAGTTGCAGGCATTCTTAGCAAGCGTAAAAAAAACGTACTATGGATAACGCATTATTTTTATTACAATCAATAAACAGTAATTTAAAAACGAACAACCGAGTGAGATGGCACCGCGGTAACGTGTGCCACTTGCATTCAGGAGTACCCGGGTTCGATTGCCTCGACCGTCCACTAAGACCCACGCGTTTTTCTGGTTTCCCCGGGTCGACAGGCGATTGCTAGGGGTGGTTTCTCTTCTACCACGGCTTTCCTGTCCCTCATTTCCTGTATATCATCTCCGTCATGGTCATCTGTTTCAGGATGTAGGACTAGACGGTGTTCGGCGGGTTGCAGCTGGGCGGTGATGCGCGTTTTGTAGAGGTGTCGTTGGGGGACTGCTCAGTTAGGACTGCCTCCGAGTGGGCCCCAACAGAGGGCGTCGCCGGGGGTTCGGAAGTGGGTGGGTCCAGACAGCGTCGGATGCGTTCGAACTGGAAATGTTAGGGACCTCGTCCATGCTTGCGCTCGTCGTCATCCGGATCTGGTCGCCCTTCAAATCTCTCCCCTCATCTCTTCCTCCCAGGGGTCGCGGTATAAGCAAAAAGGGCAAATGAAATGTATATCTCAAATTGTGAACGACTTTTGCATAACTGGTAAATCATAAGAGATAGACAAAGTTTTACTACACAAAAAATGTTATTGCTTGTTATTCCCTTAAATTTTCCAATACTTATACTTTTTCTCAAATGGAAATTCATTAGTGACTTTTTTGTCCTGGTAATGCAAAGAGAATGGAATACTCCACATAGCAACCAGCTCTTAAAATATTTGACTTTCGCTTAAAGCCTCCAATTCCCCTTGCATCTACAAGAAAATTAACAATAAGATTAACATTTTGATATCTCGATTAACATGAAGCATATGGAGAATAACCGTCTGTAAAAATAGTTTGTACAAGAGTAGAGAAAGTCATGTGAGTGGAACACATCAGATTTTTGTTTTTTTATTTGTTTTCTCCAGTGTTCCGTGGTTTGAGGTGAATTGTGCACACTGTCACATGTTATCCTCCAACAAATTTTACATTTTTACCTTTTGGATTTCAATACAACAAAATACACCTCTCTAATCCTTACTCAAGTAAGTTAAGGATAATAGGAGAGATATTTACGGTTCTCAAGTGAGTGTGAAGCAATATATACTCTAGCTAAATTTACGTTCGGTGTGTGTAACTCCAAAGTGTGCATTGTTTATAGCTACACCCTCAGTAAGAGCAGACCTAGAAAAAAGACAAGGGAAGCAAATCAGCAGTACGAAGAAGTGATTCAGAAGTATTTTGAAATACTCTGTGTAGACGTATTTGTACTCCGGCACTCACAAAGAGATCCTTGATTTCATTCCTGGAATAAACCAGTGTTAAGATAAACAGAAATATAACTGGGCATCAAGTTACGGCTTTGTTTTCCTACACCCTAGCAAATGTCTTATTCTCCAAGACCATTTTCCTAGCCATGTGTCTCTAAGGTAGGGCCTTTATCCATAAATTAATATTAAGTTTATATTGCCGAGTATGCGACACTAGTATCACCTCCGGAAAGTGCACCTATTTCGCTGACACTGTGTAGTTTTCATTTTCTTTCGCGTATCGTCACAAAATGGAGATACATTTTGTTTCAAATCTAACTCTTGTTATATTTTACTCACGAATCAGCAGCACCGTGCTCTCCGATAGTAATTTCTAAGCAGCATCTCTCCTTTACTGTTGAAGTAACAATAACAAATTGGAGTTCTTTCAGTTCAGACCTTGGTCTCTGAAGTGAAATAAGAACTGAGTTACATGGGTAGAATGTGATGTTAACACTACTATTTCCTCTCTTAAGGTGCAAAAAGCCCTTTCAGTTTGAAGTGGCTCAGAAGAGAAGGAAAAGCTCTTTGCCAGGATATTTAGTGGAGAAGTGCCAAAGAAGAAGGAGTGTTATGGAAGAAGCTGCTCTCCCTCTTTTTCCCACGTCAACTTTCCTTAGGATTACTGGCGAATATTTTCTTTCTGCTGTAGAAAAGAGAGAAATCTGAGCTTGAAGGTTTCCATTTTTCTTTTTATTTCTTCCGCTATCGAATAGAAAACTGCTGGTCCACATGTTCAATTGTTCCGTCTCTCTGGTGCCTCAAAATCTTGGGGTCGGTTGCTAATTCTCCTGTTCGCTTCCTCATCATATTCCCATTTTTATCGTAATGATGGAATACACATATCTTTAAACGAATAGCAGAAGCAAATGAAGCCAACGGTTGTAAATACTGATAAACGCAATAAATATTCAAACATTTACTATGTTTGCTCAGACAATAAATATTCCTGTAAACATCTTCAAGTAAGCAATATTCTCTACCTGAAAAGAGAACCTCTTATGCTGAAACTTCCTTTGCAATTCTTGTAGGAGAAGTCCAGCGATGTAAATAAAGCTTATATCAAAGATTAATTGTCATTTCAGATGCAAACTATCGAAATCAAAGCAGAAATATGGCAACAGCAATGCAATATGCCATGTATCGGGACATCCCTACTATTGGAGCTTTAAGAACACTGCCGCACGATTCACTCTCCTCTCACGTTCTGAAACCACGAAATTTAAAGCAGACATTGAGGGCATCCATATATATTTAGTTCAATTTCGGAATCAATGCAGTTGAAACCGAGAGACTTTTTTGCGCAGGCCTATTTGGTTCATTCACCTGTTTGTTAAGAGTTAGGAGGACTGAGAACTGAGGGTTCTAACCAACTAACTGGAGCACAGCATCGCAGTTAAACCATTACGGATTCTTTGTGCCTCCAATGTGACTCGTGGGAGGAAGGGATGAAGGGAAGCCCCGAAGGGCGATCAGATGCGCTAACAAGGACGGAGAGGTTCCTAATGGCAGGCACCAACATTTCACCAATCCTGGCGCAGCCTAGCCCTGCCTTTGCCATTCCTCCCGGGAATTGACGAGGCAGCTCCTTGAAGGAAGGGAGTCTCAGCAGTCCCGAAAAAGCACCAGGAAGAAGTCTTTGCAGAGCGCACGTTCCACGTCTTGCCACAACTCACCGGGTCCTAAAACACTGAAGCAGATGAAAGGAAATAATGGAAAGGAAATCTGCGTTACAAGAGAAAGCCCTCCAGTATTCACCTACCGATTCAGGGTTAGAGTGGTCGGCCCGACAGGAATTGAACCCGTGACTTCCCGAATGCGAGTCCCACACATTATTGCGGAGCCATCTACCTCGATGCGGTGACGTGTTACAAATTGAAACAAGAGTATCATAAGAAAACAACATAAACTCAAATGTCATAGAGAATATCAATTTCATATAGTATTGCTATATGTTACCGAAGAACAGAAGAGATCACACATCAGCTAAGTTATACCTAAGAGAAAATAGTTTCCATTAATTTGCACTTTAAACCCACAAGCATTAGTCTTTACTATATAAATCTAATATGCTGTATTGTAAATAGTTATTCCAAGGATTTAAAATCCCCAAATAAACAAATATTAAAAACCAACTGCTAACTTAAACTCCTTCCTTTGTGTTAGAAATCAATTTGGAAGCCATAGTTCGGGTAGCTTCCATTATATTTCTGATAGCTGGAAAGTTTTATTGCATGTCCTCTTTCTTGACATTTGACAGTTTGTAGAAATACCGACTATGAAATGGTTCCTTAATATAGAGATAGGCTGCGAAGTGTTTGAACTTCGGTACTTACTCTGTATGTTAATGAGAGTAAGTACCGAAGAGAGAGAGAAAGAGAGAGAGAGAGTACGTTCTTCATTTTGTACTGCCATGTTTCATATTACAGGGATCGACCCTTCTGAAACATAAACATGAGTGTTTTGAGGCTAGCACAGATATCAATTTTAGAAATTCATTTTGCTGCTATTACCTTTTGCCCCACTTTGGAGCTGCTCTGTTTTGGAGCTAATAATTTATAAGCCTGCAGCTCTTAGGCATAAAGTTTGAATTGAAATAAAAATCGGTCAACATTGCTTGCAGGCAAAAATATTTTATAAAAATTAATCGAAATAAAATAGATAGAGGATTCTTTTTACCTTCTCCACCACTTGCATATAGGTAGAGAAGGTACGGTAATACATAAACTTGAAAACGAAAAGTCGGATAAACAGTAAACTTGGTATTTAGGTTCAGCAACTTCTAAAGATGCGACACGAAGGTTTTTAAGAAAATCACCCTACCCCAAACTACCCTTTTGCAGTTTTTTCGAAGTTTTTTATTTTCTAAAAAAAATGGCTCTAACTATTTTGATTAAAATACCACTTATTAATGATATTTTGATGGAAAGTAAACTGTATATCTTGAATTTTATAGTAATAGCCTTTGAAGTCTTCTTCATTTGGAAGAAATTTTATATAAACTTGTATAACTACTAAACGTTAAGCGATAGACGGATATGTACTACCCAAGAAATTTAGACCTTTAAATCAAAATTTATTTCAAATAACTTTTACTGTGGCATAAGCCGTTTCCGAGATAACCGTTATCATTGGTTCGAATTGTTCATTACTTGGTCATTCTTTTAAGCCCTTTCAACATTGCCGGTCCTCGTAGCCGTGGTCGCTGAGTGTATAGCTTCGGCGCTCCGCCAAGCTGAGGGTCGCTGGTTCGACTCCCGCCATGGGCGTGTGTGTGTGTGTGTGTGAATTGAAATAATAAGCGGTAATGCAAAACAGTAAAAACGCAGTCATGATAAACTGGGTAGCCAATGGAACTTTAAAAAGGAAAAAAAATTCGTTGCGATTGCAGGGAAACAGTATGGAATTTTAAAGATTTTCCACGTAGACATGACTGCGACTGTAATTGTCACTGCAGTTGCATACCGGTTTGCTGTTGCCGGCCTTGTAAGATGGGAAGAGCAAAAGAGAGGGAAATTGACTCTAGTTCACTACTTACACACGTAAGTAGTGGCTTGCGCCAGGTTCCTGTCCATTCATTCAGACTTATTCATTTCAAGAGTACAGGGGAAAAACAATCAAGATCTGCTTTGGTAAAATGCAGAATTTTGGGGCTGCAATTTTAAGGACGTAGTATTGCGTATCCCAATATAATAATGCATTGGGACAACATGTATTATTTCCTAAAATTGTAGTCCGAAATAAATTACAGAAAGGGGAAGCCAAAAAAGCAAAAGTCAGTATTATATTGCATCTTTTATAAAGACTCATAAATTGGATTTCGATTGCTTTTGTACTCCTAAAGTATTTCCAATGGTAAGCTTCCCTCATCACAGCGGCATTAATGGTGGTTATTACAGTGCCCTTCTGTAAGATTAATGAAAACATTTCAGTGTTTGCAAACAGAGGTTTGTAGCTGGTAATCTCCCAATTTGGAACTGCGTATATGGAATCATATGAGAGCATTAACACTCAAGTAAGGATCAAGCGGTTGTACATTTGAAACTGGAATCCTACCGCAACTCTCGACATGCTTCAGTCGTCTGTAAGTGCGAACACAGCACACCATGAAGCATCACTTGGAATACTCGAGTCGTTCGGTATGATGGAGCACCACTTTTGCTCCCAGAAAATTCAATGAATGACTCATGATCGCATTACGTCCGTCATATGCATCATTCATGAACACCTACTTCCGTAGCTGCTATAACTAATACACTTTGACTCTGCGCTGGTATACTAGGCATTGTGTGTGTGTGCTGAAAAATATATGCGATTCCGCCCTCTAGCAAATCATTTTCGGAGCTACTGTAGCTTCTCTAGGTTTCGATAATAGCGACAAAAACATAAAATGGAGTTATGGTTTTGAACACTTGGGGTGAATTATCCCTAATCAGCATCGCAGCAGCAACAGCTTCAGGTATTACATCTATAACCCGTTGTGGTCTTCTGTACGATTTACTAGTCTATCCACCTCTTTCTTGGTCTTCGTGGATCTCCACGTCCATTTGGTTTATGTCTTAAAACTATATTGGTTATAGAATATTATTATTACTATTATTATTTGGCTGTCCCTTCATATATTCCATACGTTCTTTGGGTTCATCTATATCTTTCACTTAAATAAAAACGTTTAATTCTTCTTTTATTTCTGTTTTCCTTTTGTTTTTCAAAATGTATCCCGTCACTGATCTTAAACGTTTCATCTCCGGAGCTTATATCCTGATTTTTCCTTTCTTACTTTATCTGCCACCTACTTATAGTGGTCAAGAGGAGGTATTGGTCATTTATGTATTATTATTGTATTATATTGTTGGAGGCTATTGTTTGCGAATATTGTTGTCGGATGTGTAATTGCGTGTCAAACTAGTGTCGGGGACTCATTGATAGATTGCTAATTTTCGGATTGTGCGCATGCGCGGTGGGTTAACTACTAAACCTGCGTCGGTTAGTATAGGGACGCGTCAGTCGACCCTTGAAATCTTGGAAGTGTGGATGTAGAGTAGGTTCTTCCGACCCCTGGTGCAGAGGCATCGGCCATGGCGGAATCGAGACTATCACACCTCAACATGTAATTTGAAGGTGAGATACATTTACAATAAATCTCTTAAGTGAGGGTTCCTACTTTCTAACTATCGTTCTTTTCATTCTTCCCATGTGAAAATTCAGATTTTCCAACCAACTACCTTTTCCTTTCTACCTTTTGCAGGCAACTTCAGGTAAAGTTCAAAACCTCAACCTGATAAGCAGAGCTCGTGACGCGAGAAATATATATAAGAGTAGGCATTTCCAGGATTTCACCAGTTCCTGAGTCGGGGACCAGATGTCACAGAGTCAATCTGCGTGCTCTAGGGGTACCATGCTAGCCTCTAGTTCCCGAGGTCATGGGTTCAAACCTGGCGAAGGACGATAAACCCTTCTGGCGAAAAAAAATCCCTTAGCATGGCTTCCTTGGGAAGGGAAGTAAAGTCGCTGGTCTCGTATCTCAGATTTGCGACACGTAAGAGAACCGCAAGCCTAACAGAAAATTGATAGAAACTAATAGAAAACGTGTTAGAAAACTTAGAGTGTGTGTTTCAAAGATTGGAATCCCATAATTTATAACTCAGGCCTGATAAGTGCTACTTCACTGTGAATAAAGCAAAGCTCTTGGGCTTTGAAGTATCAAAAAATGGTATCTCGCCAGATGCAGATAAAGCCTTCGTTATACAAACCTTGCCTATACCTAAGAATGTAAGAGATGTTCATAGAACCCTTGGACTGTTTAAGTTTTACAGGAAGTTTATATGTAATTATTCGCAGATTCCTGGTCACTTATATTACCAACAAAGGAGAACCAAGATTTCTTGTGGGGGACCGCCTCAACCGGAAACTTTTGAGAGAATTAAACGTCTTCTATCTTCTGCTCCGTCTTAGCTTATTTTGCTTCAGGTGCTCCAACATACGGATGCACATGTAGGCCTCGGGAGTTGGTATTGGCTACATACTACTTCAATCTCAAAATGTCGTCCTCCGTGGTCTAGAGATATTATGCTAGCCTCTAGTTCCCGAGATCGACAGTTCAAACGCGGTGGGGGCGATGAAAATCCTTAGTTTTATCGGGCGTAAAAATCCTTAGCATGGCTTCGTTCGCAAGGGAAGTAAGCCGGTGGTCCCGTGTCGTAAATTTGCGGCATATAAAAGAACCTCAAGCCTGATAAAAAGGCCTCTAGGAAAATTTCCGCCCAGTATAGAACGAGACTCCAAGAACCATAGTAGTTATAGAGGGTCCATAAATAAAACTTAATTTAATTTTTAGTCTCAAAATGGAGTTATGCAACCTATAGCTTTTGTTAGTACCACTTTATCCAAATGTGAGAAAGACTACAGTGTTCCTGAACTTGAGCTTTAGCTATTTTGTTCAGTTTGTATAATTTTTGTTCATTTGTATATGGCCAGAAGGTTTGTCTCTGATCGTCATTCTTTATGTTACGTAAATAATTTAAAGAATCTTACAGGTCGTCTAGTTCGATGGAGCCTACAGCTTCAGGAATTTGACTATGATGTTTGTTACAAGCCAGGCAAGAAGAACACCGATTCTGCCTTATTACACCTTTCGGTGTTGGAACCTGAACAGCAACAACTCGATCAATTCTATGCAATACCTACTTGTTTTCTTTCTCCAGTACAGGATGCACAACAGCAAGCTACTGATCGAACCCTAGTGGACATTACGCATTCACTGAAGGATCCAGCGAAAGCAACACCTAAGGTACAACGCCAGGCTTCTTTACATCTTCTAAAACCTGATTTTTTTTATCGCAAAACGCTGGGGAATCTGGGGTACTTCATTTACTTGTAATTCCGGAAACCTTAAAACATAAAGTTCTTGCTTTGTCTCACCAAGACCCTTTGTCTGGTCGCTTAGGTTTTAGTAAAACTTTCAGGAAGATCCATGATAGATACTATGGGATAGTCATGAAGAAGGACATTGAAAACTTTGTGAAAACATGTCAAAGTTTCCAAATTTATAAAGGTCCTATTAATCAGATGCCTACAGGGTTATTACAGCCCATTCCTGTTAAGGTATTGGAGAACGTTGGGGCATTGACGTCTTAGGGCCATTGACAAAGTCTAAATTTGGTAATAATCATATTATAGTAGCCACGCAGTATACTAACCGTTGGGTCGAGGTCTCGACGCTGCCAAGCGCTACCATACTTCATGTTGCCAAGTTCATTCTTCGTGTTATTTGTCGGCATGTAACCCCTGCAATTTTGCTTTCAGATCGTTGAGCTGTGTTCCTCAGAAATGTTACTCAAGAGCTGCTCAGATTCATGGGCACCACTCCCAAATACAGCAGTGCATATGACCTGGCTTGTAACGGCCTCACAGAAAGTTTTAATCAAACCTTAGTTAAGATGTTAAGCCATTTTGAGATGATAGACAAAAGAATTGGGATAGAGTGTTATCACAGGCAGCTTTCTCCTATAATAGTACAGGAGACCACTAAACATACCCCATTTTACGTACTTTATCTCACCAGATGCAGCTTCAGGCTACGTCAAACGATCTGTGTGTAAAACAAAAGCTGGAAGATATCCAGAAAGCTTGTTAGCAGGTGATTAACAGCAATCTGTTCAGAAGCGTAATTTTGATAGAAAGCATAGAGACATTTCTTTACAGGTTGGTCTAGTAGTGAAATTTTTCACCCCAATTCGTAAAAACGGAAAATGCACCAAGCTGTTGCATAGATTTTTGGCACCGTTTGAGATAGTGCTACAAGTTTTTTTCTTTCTCTTTTTTTTCTCTCTTTAGGCACCCAGGTCTTCGCCTTATGGGCCGCGGTGAAATGTAGCATTTGTATATATTTATTATGATATTATATTGTTGAAACCCATTGCTTGCAACTATTGCGTGTCAAACCAGTGTCGAGGAGCTCTTTTATAAATTGATATTTTCGAATTGTGCGCATGCGCGGTGACAATGTAAGATACCTGTTAAAACCCCAGTATCCGTAAGTTGAACATGAATTTGATGTATGACATTTGTCTAAAAGTCTAATGAAGAAAATTAAAATGGTAGAAGCTATACCCACAGCTGACGACATAGAAGGCCAGTATAAATAACCATTTATGGCGGGCTGCGCAAAACTGTAATGGGAACGGTAACATATTAATTGAAAGATTCACATCAATTCTCCATCATATAAAAATGAACATAAATGGCTAGAAAGCGGTGAATGGAAATTTGTAACATGATGAATTGTTGGAGGAAGAACAATGAAATAAATTATGCATTAAAGGCCAACCAATCGACTATCATGCTCAGAAGAAAATTATTTTGGAAAGCACCTTTTTAAAAAACCGATTACTCTTTCTCGACATCCTATACATACTGGCAGTTTAGAAAGTCATCACTTCTTCATCTGAGACATGCTCCGAATAGAATACATTTTTCATATAATGGCCTTCAACTTAGATCCATGATAGCAGCGCTAGATCACAATTTCAATGTAATTAAAAAAAACTGGTGTCAAAACTCAGTACTCCAGAGCATCTGGGTCTGGGATCGTGAAAAATGAATATGAAGGATCTAACGAAGACTGGAAACTGCTGACAATTGTGAAATAAACAAATCTCTGCACGCACATTGTATAGATCCATTACCGGACGCAGCAATTGATCTGTCACTGCCGAAGAAATAGCTCCCAGGCTTGACCTCCATTAGAGTCACTACGATTGAAGCACTTCTCATGTTTTCAGTCAACATAAGAAGGTTGGTCACAGACACGTTATACCATTTTAAATAATAATAATATAATAATAGTTGAATTTAAAACTTACTATTTTTTATTTGTGTGTTCATTAGTGAAGTTCAAAGCCTACATATACTCCGCTGGGTTCTGCAAAAGTATTTCTAATTCTAAGCACTACACATGATGCTGTGACAACTCTTCTTCTGTTTTCAAAATAGCAGTCCATGAATTAATCCACGCTGTAATTTGTTTGTAGCAGGAATATCCCAGGTCTTATCAGCAGGATTGTTGGCGGTGAGCTCAATTGTTTGTTTTCAGCGCTAAGTTATGCCTGGCTATATTCGAAACATCACGATCTATACCTAATTTGTGAAAGTTAGGATGCTTTGTGATACAGAGAAAACCACCCTTCACCAATTTTGTGTTTACATAGTCCGAGCAACACACACTTTACTCATCATTATTCATAGGAACATTCCTTACACTTACAACAATTGGATGGAACCACCACGGTTTTCGGTGTTCACACTGTCTCGGAATCGCTGTCAGAATTGTGTAAATCCTCAAAATCGCTCTTTTTTGGTTCAACCAATAAGGTCGAATACCGCATTCACTCATTTTCAAAGCAGACGTTGGAATACTCACTTTTTATCACCTAGTAGGTATTAACTGATTATGAAAAATGATTGGCTAGCTTTATCTCTACTCTTTGTTATTGAGAGAAGTTATGAACTTTTAGTGAGACTAACACGTAAACTTGTAAGCCATTTAAAGCACATATGCTGCGTACCTCTTGTCTGGGTGCAGTGTGGCTCTCATGACATCAACTCAACAACAGCCGTAACCCTATAATCATTCACCTTGGGATGATGAAACTGCATGCGTTGTTATTTATACCTGACGACAAATAAACTAATGCGGTGAATGAAACATTCGTTTTTATTGTTTCGTTTCCTTTAAGCTGACCGAATTGCAATCACAGGGGAGATCACCCCAAGACTTGATACGGAACATCTCTGTGCTGTTTGAACTCGAGACGAATCCTTTTGTAATGTGCATATAAGAAACAACACTAGCCAGGTATATAACAAGACTTAAAGACTGGGCCGTAGACTCTTGAGCTAGGACAAAATGAAAATGAAATTGAGTTTTATTTATGGACGCTCTTTAACTACTGTGATTCTTAGCGTCCCATTCTATATTGGGCGTGAAAGACCGGAAATTTTGCCCAGAGGCCTCTTATAAGGCTTGAGATTCTTTTACGTGCCGTAAATCTACGACACGGGCAGAAACGTTACCCGGAGTTTTCTTTGCCACTGCAACCCTTCCAGGCGGATATTCTATCCCTGAGCTGCATCAACCTGTAGCACTCGGTATTTCCCAGGTCGTTACGATATGATTTCGATTCTTATGTTCACCTTTGTGCTTTACTGTGCAAGGATTTCGCCTTTCTTTCTACATTCCTCCTTTAGATTTCTCCACAAGAAAGTATCCCAAGCTGCTACCTCTAGGGACGAAGGGATATAGAGCAGCGTTGATCGCTTTAGAACACTCATAGGGAGAGCTTTGAGCACTTAAATTGAAACCACATCTCTTCCGAAGAGCTTATAAGCTTTTACCTAATTACACCGCACAACTTGCGGGTCGTCTGGTTTTGAGCAGGAGTACTTATACTCGTGCTCTATTTTTTTTTTTTTTTTTTTTTACGTACACTGTAGTGGCAGATTAAGATTTGTGCACAGGTCGTAAGTTTTGGCTTTAAATTAGAGGATTTATTAGGAAATTTCTTAACTTCTGCAAGACAAAGCTATGTTCCACTCGATTTAACAGTTGATGGATGCGTGTATATTACTTGAGGTTATCAGGGAGCAATGTCATAAAGCGTTGTCTGCTGCGATACATGTAGTAGTCGAGTTATAAAACACCACGTAAATGACCAGTTCTTACAGGTACGAGTAAAATTGGATACACAGAGGACACCGATGGAGCACATCTCAAAGATGTAGAGGTAGCGTGTTAGATTTTTAATATGGGGAGGGTTGCGTTTTGGAATATTGGTTGGGGCAAGTTATCTCGATAAGGCTTCATCCGAGGCTGAGGCAACAAAAGACAGGTGCAGTATTTAGGTGTAGGTGAAAAAAAGTGTGTGCGCATGCGAGTGTGTGTTGATCTCGGAGTACTGAAAAAACAAACAAAAGAGAAGGAAGGGAAAAATAATGGAAAATGAGAGGGAGAAACAGGGAGAGGGAAACAGAGAGGGAAAGGGTGATGTGCTGTAAAACTTAAAATAGAGAAGTTGCATAAGCATAATGCATTATACCGAAAATCAACTTTGTCAACTATGAAAATACTTAATGGCAAAACGCTGTACAATCCACGTCGACCTTCCTCATACCCTGGAAATTGACCATATTCGTAAGTTCAGAATTATATAGATACTCTGCATAGGACGTATCTTATAGTCCTTAGAATACACTGAGCACGGATAACAGAGGGTGTATAATTCTGAGCAATTTTCAAACACTTCGCGCAACCAACGATTAGGACGTCCTATTTATCCATTTTCCATCCTATTTGCAATCACAAAAAGCAAATTCCTGTCATGTCCACACTCAGCAGAGTATAAGACTTATCGGATATAAACACGGGCACTTTTCTGTATAAATAGTGAAATCTAAAACGATATCATAATCCAAAATATTAGTCAGAAACGGAGTACATAAAAGAATACATCCTGGAGAATTTAGATTCATGAGGGAAAATCCAAACATAAATGCAGAAGACGGAAAGAATACAGTTTGGGTGATTTTAAATGATGGACCCGTTTTATAAAATTGGTATTTATTAAAGCACAAATCCAACATGAACCATATGCATAACAAGTTTTTTCGCGGGCGGTATGGTTTTAGAAGCGGCCGGTAGAGTGCTCGCGTAATAGGCCGCCATTGCGTTTCACTGTCAGTACGTAGTGAGATGGCTACTGTGGAGCACAAGGTTTTCTGCGTTATTGAGTTTGCAAAAAATGAGTCGCAAATTGTAGTGCAGCGGGAATTTGGTAGCAAATTCGGTATTGAACCACAAACTAGAGAAAGCATTAGTCGTTGGTTTAGGTAATTTAAACAGACTGGAAGTGTGTGTAAAGGAAAAAGCACCGGCCGACCGCATGTGTCAGAGGAGGACTTCAGACGGATTGAAGACAGTTTTGTTCGCAGTCCACGTAAGTCTACCCATAGAGCTGGTAGAGAACTTGGAATACCCCAACTAGCTGTATGGAAAGTTCTGAGACGGCGTTTGCTGTACCAGCCCTACGGATTACAACTTGTGCAGGTTCTTAAACCTAAAGACAAAGAGAAGCGTCTCGAATGTTGTGGTTATGTGCTAGGAATGATGGAGGATGACGCGTTTCTACAGCCTATCATTTTTAGCGATGAAGCGACTTGCCACCTTAGTGGAAAAGTCAACAGACACAATGTTCGCAAATGTGGTTTGAAAAATCCACATCCAACATTGCAACACGAAAGAGACTCACCGAAGGTAAACGTGTTCTGTGCCTTATCCCGTATAAGGGTTAATGGACCATTTTGTTTGCGGAAAAACTGTAACTGGAATAACGTACCTACACATGTTGAAACAATGGCTGTTCCCTCAAATTATGGAAGATTAACAGGACCTCATTTTCCAACAGGATGGAGCTCCACCCCATTGGCACAGCGATGTTCGAGGCTTTTTGAATGAATCCCTTCCTCAGTGCTGGATAGGTCGCAGGGTAAATGAAGACCTGGCTCTACACTTCTGGTCACCGAGATCTCCTGATCTCACCCCCATGTATTATTTCTAATGGGGTTATGTTAAGGAAGCTGTTTACGTCCCGCCTCTACCTACAACTCTGGACGATCTGCGGAACCGTATCACTGCTGCCGTGCACTCAGTAACACAAGATACGCTTGCTCGTGTGTGGGACGAGTTTGGCTATCGCGTAGATGTTTGCCGTGCAGCAAACGGTGGACACACTGAACATTTATAATGTATTAAACAAAACTTTGAAAATTCCTCTGTTTATTGGTATAAAGATGGTTCATTTTGGATTTGTAGTTTAATAAATACGAAATTTATAAAATGCGTCCATCATTTAAAATCATCCTGTATATATATATATATATATATATATATATATATATATATACGTCGTTAATAAAGCATAGTGAATGTGTGATCTTATCGTTCACCTTACTGCACCTATTGTAACTTGAAAACCACCCAAACCTAAAGCAAATCATTAAGTTTATTTTTTATTTAAGTTTATTTATTTAAAATAACCTAGCAAAACTGTAGTTCAACGAGGACGTAATACAATGAAACTGTCTATAATAACGTTAAAACGTTTTACAGGTCCAGAACAGGATATCTGCATTTATAAGCTAAAGAGTAAAAGCTCGACCCTTTTCTGCTCATCGTAAACTTACTGTTCTTATGGGCAAGTACTGCTAATAATGTCTTCGTTACGACTAATGGAAATCTGATCCTAATGCTCTTCTAAGAAAGTTCCTTCACTCACTGATCCCATAGATGACAATAAAAGAACATAAAAGACTGTGTTCAAGTTTTTTTTTGTGCTCTTCTTCTAGCTTAAACAACTGCACGTGGTAGAACAACTTCGGGGATTGGATCTCTCAGGGGAATAAACGAGTCTCGGCTCCAGATATTTATTTTCTATCTCCTAGATGACCAGAGAAGGACAGAGCATGGGATTATGCGGATTTATGTGACCTCTTAAAAACTGCAGTAACGCTCATAAATGTTTTCTTGGATGAAACTCGAATCAGATCCCTGGTTTATACTTCGAAAGAGCGTGAGCAATGAAGTACGAAAATATTGCGAATTGTTGTTTAATCCTGATATTTGAACTACATTTATAATTTTGATTGCCACTGTTTGACACTCCTTCTTGAACCATAACTAAGGTGCATGAAATACTGTATATTCAGTTGCAAAATTCGATATCCGATTTTTGACGTCACGTGTATAAGAAAAAATCTGATGTCTTCTACTCACATGACTACCTCCACTCACTCTTTTATCGACTTTTCTCACAAAAACTTATTCTTCTATCTACTTCTTGTTAATCCAAATAAACTTTAAATTCACATATACACATTTCGTTGTATGATACCTGGGTAAGCCGATTAAAACATTTTAAATAGCATGTCGCTGTATGATAGCTTTTAAATTCCATGCTTTTACATGATCATTAGAAAAAAATTTGCTGTGATACATTCACATGGCCTTCTTTACTCTCTATCGTTTATTAGTGTCTATAAAAACTAATCTTACTAAATCTTATTACCTTCTCTACTACGTATAGTAAGTAGGGAAAGTATTGTATTCCACCCATATCGTGATTTCACCGGAAATACATGTTTTGAGGCCCTTGAATACAAAAAAGGCATTTTTAGAAAAAGGTCTGTGTGTATGTGTGTGTGTCTGTGAACAGCATAACTCAAAAACGAAACGTGCGATGAATACCAAACTTGGTATCTAAGTTCTACTAAAGATGCGACATGAAGATTTTAAAGAAAATCCCCCAACCCCAAAACTACCCTATGCATAAACGATTTTTCGAAAATTTTGATTTTCTATAAAATAGCTCTAACAACTATTCTGAATATATTGAATTTTGGGGGAATAGCGCGTAAAGCCCCCTTCATTTGGAAGACATTTTGTATAATCTTATATAAACGGTAAACGTTAAGCGATACACGAAAACGTACCACACAAAAAATGTAGATCCCTTTAAAACACAAAATTTATTTCAAATAATTTTTTGTGGCATAAGCCTTTTCCGAGATATGAACCATTAATGGTTTGAACTGTTCAATACTTAGCCATTTTTTAGTCTTGTCAATAGCAGTTGTTCTCGCGATTCCATTGAAACAGTATGGAATTTTAAGACCGGCGTAGAACGTCCAGTTATTAAACAATTGACTATCGCTGTTCTCCTTATATCTATAACGAAATGTGTAATGAGAATTTATGTAAAAGTTTAGTTGGATATAAAACATGTCTGATGTGTTAAGTTCACATGACTTTCTCTACCCTTTATCGCTTACTAGTGGGTATATAGACTATTCCTGCTAAAGTTTATTTTTCTATCTACTTCATTTTAGTATAAATAAACCTTTGCAGAAATAGCTGCATTACACATTTCGTTATATATATATAGAAAAGGAACAGTGAAAGTCAAATGTTTAAGAACTGGACGCTAAATGCTGGCCTTAGAATTCCATACTGTTTCCATGCAATTACGAGAAACAACTACTTAGTAGAGAAAGTAAAAATGTACATGTTGATCCAGATGAGCTGCCCATCGAACGAATTTTGGTCATTACTTTGTACCATTCGATCACAAATTAGCTCGTGCATACGGGCAAGTTGGTGTACTGGAGTTCGAGCGGTGTCCCACTCTTCAGTCCATTCCGTTTGTTATACGAAACGAGTTGGTGTATCACTTTTTGTTAGAATACCCAGTGTGGCCAGTTGCGAGGCAAAGCCTCAA
This sequence comes from Deroplatys truncata, assembly GCA_030765065.1. Lineage (NCBI taxonomy): Eukaryota > Metazoa > Arthropoda > Insecta > Mantodea > Mantidae > Deroplatys > Deroplatys truncata. The sequence goes on from CM060978.1 coordinate 218,367,714, forward strand.
TATGTTTACTTCACTGGCGTTGTTCCGCAGCCTTAGTTCTCCCGATATTGCGGTATAGAATCCAGTGATACAAGGGAAATGTTTTCTTAAAATTAAATGAAAGGGTTATCAATTAGAACATAAAACCGGAATAAGCGACATATGGAACAGCTTCGGGATTATTGTCGATAAAACGACAATAATAATAATAATATAAAATGATAATCATAATAAATCATGTTAATAATAACGAGTGTTGAAGTATTCTTATATTGTAGCGTATGTGTGTGTACTGTTGCGTCGGACACATTATTACTGTGTATAATATTATTGAGCTAATTGTTGTGTTTGTGTGTTAAGTTCTTGTCCGGCGTGGCAATTCCATCTTCCTTTTTTGGGGGTGAAGGCAAGTCGAGGACAGAGTCTCTTGTGTGGCAGCTTGGCGTCACTTGTAGCCAGAGTCTAATGTAGGTTTTCAGAGATGTTTGCGTGTGTGTGATGGGTGTGTGAGCGTGGGACATCACCCCCAGTGTTCTTCTGTAACCCTTTGTGTATAATGTAGGGTACCTTGTTAAGTATAATAAATCAGAGGTAAATGTGAATTTATGTATTTTTGGATGTTCTAAATATCCCACGCCCGCTTAGCTTTGCGCAGCAGATTCCTGCTATCTTTCGTTGGCCACTGATACTACGTCCCCAAATGTTTATGCCGGGGTAACTAATTTTAATATTTTAGCTGCAAACCCTTTGGCCTCACGCCGGTATATAACAATATTTAGTTATAAGAAAACTCTCTTTGGTTTCATGTTTATAATATTTGTGTTTTCGTATTGTAAAACATTCAAGTACTCTCAAGTATCGTTAGTTTTCCATTAGAGATTTTTTCCATTACGGAGTTCATTCTCAGGTTTGTTAATTTGGGTCGCGTTACACCAAAACGGAATTTTAAGTACAACATTTTTATGAGTAGTGAACTTAATGGTATAAATTTTTAATATAAAGCAACAACTTTTGAATTAATTAATCTTATTTATGTTAAATTTTGGTGGTACTATAATTTTTAATGAGTGTTGTGGAATTTATCGAGTTCAAAGAATAAGCATAATTTAATTTATTATAATTTTATATTTATAAAATTCGTAATGCTCATTCAACTACATGTTTATACGCATTACTCTGAATTATGTGTATAAACATGAGTGAAATTGTATGTGGAACTTGTGTAATATTTATTTTGCAACAGATTTTAAAGTATGTTTTGCTTAGGGGATGGCAGATAGAAGAATGAGCTTTTGTAAGAATAGCTTGTAGAAGAGTGAGAAGACAAAGTAATATGAGTGTAACAATTAAGATTGATTTATCTATATCCTTTGATGTAAGTCTTGTTCATAACATAAATTGTTTTACTTTGTTTTGTTTTCTTATGAATGAAATATTTAATGATAAAGTGTGCTTTGAGGCAGTATTTTTAACACTTAAATAATTTCAGTCTAATTATATAATATATATAAATTCAATAACAGCCCGCTTTAAAGCAATATGTGTATGTAACAATATATAAAGGTGTATATTACAGTGATTGTATATGTTTATATTATTGTATCCATGTGTAATAATGTTATGTGAATATATTACATGATTTAATAATGTAGGAGCTGTGAGAATAATAAGTTAAAAAGTTGCTAACAATGAGGTAACCTTGAGGAAATAATGAGTAAGATAGTTTAATAATGCTATTAGTCATTATTGGAGCAACGATAATGTAATTTTTGTGACAGTTTATAAAATAGCCAATCAAAAACCAGTAAAAGCTTTAGTTAAATGAAGGTATTCTATTGGAGTAGGATTAGCCAATCAGAAACTGAAAAGGAGAAAATTTTACAAATTTAGAGTTTAGTTGGTTGCAGACAGCGTTACTAACCACACGCAAAAAGTGTCCACAAGAAATTTAATACGTATTCATGTGAGACGAAAAATAGTTTACGTGTTAAAAAGTGCAAGTAATTAATTAAAGAATCTCACAGCTCTCTATATCAGTGAAGTGTTATTTAAATCGTGTCAAGCATTAATAAAAGGAGTGAAGTAAAATTATAATGTGTGTAAGCCTACATCCTTGTCGCACCACAACCCTGCTAAGAGAAACGTGTCTCTAACAATAATACTGACGCAGCCGAGGCAAACATAAATATTTAATACTTAAATAAACAGTCAAATTACAAAGTTTATATTTTTAAATTTGGGATGAAGGCTACCGGGTACCATACATGCGGTTGCAACTACTTCAAGTTCGGCTCCCCAACAATTCAACTACAATACAACTCCTACTTCAAATCGGCTTTTCCACATGTAGCAGAAATAAACTATCAAGTTCAAATTGGTGCCCAAAACGTGGGGCTAATAAAATACTTTCTTCATTTTGGTGCGCAAAACGTGGGGCAAACTATAACAATAAGGATAAAACAACAACTTCAGTTTCTAACTGGATCGCTTTAGAATTTATATTAATTTCTACCTTTAACTCGTCAGTGTTTCAAAGCTGTTATGGCATAACGCGCTTACTAGTTATTGTTATAGATAATATTTAAGTACTGAAAAACAGAAGTTCACTTGATCCCTCACTTGTTTCCGCTTAGAGTTTGTATACCACTGTGCTCCTAGCCGTATGCAACTTCTGTCGATAATAAAATTTAACAAAGCCATGACGATACCAACCTTAATACTCGTATATGGATCGGAAACACTGATTCTTTAAAGAGACAAATCTGAACTGCTGGAGGCAGAAATGAGGCTTTTGAGGTTAACAACCACATATAATAAAAAACACAATCCGTAATGGGACAAAAAAGAAATAAATCATACAACTCATACGTTCAGAGAGAATTTTAAAAATCATTTGGATAAAATGGCAGTTAATAAAATTCTTAGAATGGCACTTAAAGGAAATACGAGTAGACCAATGGGCCGAACTTGAAATTTTTGAAGGTCTTTAATAAGAAGGAGAAGAGAAGGAGGAAGAGGATTGCAATAACCGAAAAGTACCTCAGTCGGAGAGTAGATTCCGCCGGAATTCACACCGGACAACTCCTATTCTTTTTTATGACGCTTTGTCGGTAAAGTATAACAAATAAATGAATAACACGGAGTTCTACAGATGCTTTCATGGATTCTTATTGGTTTCTGAGAACAAACTTGATTTATGAACATCTATCGTAAACACTCTTGTTTGAAGAGACAGAAAATACTTATGTTCGTCTTGTTACATTTCATGGAATGCACTCTGTGTTTAACTTGTTGAAGGAGCGGGACACATTCGGAGCTGTAAGACAAAGTAAACGTGGGGAATATAGGGACTGGCAGGAAGTAGAGATTAGCCCAAGGCAAATGACGCCACGCAGGAATTTGTGGTTTTGATTTTGGCAGAACCTGGCGCCACCCACGCTCCTCGCGCTTGTGTAAGCGAGGCACAAAGATGTTGCAGGCAGGAAGTCTGTGGGAGACAGCTCATATCTCGTTAGTACTACGGTTTCTAACACTTGCTCAAGTTTACCTCAAGAGAAACCTGATGATAACATTATCTATTGGCATGCGCGTGACAAAAGGGAAGCGTTTGGTGTTAATAGTCGTATCTAAACGCGGAGCTATAACATCTGCTTTTGTGATAGAGAAACGGTAACTTCGGTTTGTGTTCCAGCAGTATGCTTTTGTGTTTGATTTTTCAACAGCTTGTTCATTCAGTAACAATCGCCATTTTATGTCATTTTCTTCATTTCTTCTTATTCTTCTGCTACCTTTGAGGCAGTATTTTTAACACTTAAACGATATCAGTCTAATTATATAATATAAAATATAATAACAGCCCGCCTTAAAGCAACATGTGTATAACATATAAAATGTAACAGTCATTGTATAATGTTTATATTACTATGCACATGTTTAATAATGTTATGTGAATGTATTACGTAATTTAACAATGTAGGAGCCGAAAGTTTCCAACAATGAGGTAACAATGAGGTAACCTTGAGGCAATAATGAATTGGAAAGTTTAATAATGCTACTAGTAATTCTTGGAGCAATAATAATGTAATATTTAAAACAGTTTATAAATAGCCAATCAACAACTAGAAAAACCTTAAGTTAAATAAAAATACTCTATTGGAGTAGGATTAGCCAATCAGAGACTTGAAATAGAGACATTTACAATTTTAAGCGGTAGAAGCCAGTTGCTAGAAGGAAACGTTCCTGAGGAGTTCGCTCGGTACGTATTAAGTGTGAGACATATAAAATTTCATTACGGCGAGAATATTATAAAGTTTACTTATTAACAAGTGCAAGTAATTAATAAATAATCTCACAGCTATCTATATCAGTGAAGTGTTGTTTAATCGTGTGAAGGATTAATAAAAAGAGTGAAGTAAAAATTATAATTTCTGTTAAGCCTACATTGTTTAACCGCATCACCCCCTGATAAGAGATACATGTTTCTACAAATTAATAATGACGCAGCCGAGGCAAACAAATATATATATAATATTTAAAGAAACATAAAAATACAAAATTTATTCCTAAACGTTGGTGCGAAGGCCACCGGAAACTTTGTACCATACGTTGGGCAGTTACTTCATCAAGTTTGGCTCCCCAACAGTGGAACTATGATACACCCTTCTTCAAATTGGCGGCCAAAGTGTGGTGCTAATAACGCAAAGATAATCTATCTTCAGCTTCCACGTATTACATCCAAAGGCCTCTTCCGATGTTAATCCCATCTTTTAGCTCATTTACTTACATCTCTACCCGCTTAGGATATATTGCAATACCCTCTTTGGGATATTTTATAATGCATCCTTTCAAGACGTTCTTCCTCCAGCTTTCATTGTCTAATTTTTTTAATTTACAAAGATTGTATTTAATTTGTCCCTAATTTCCTGATTTCCTTTACTCTAGCTTTTAGTACTACATCCTTTAACTCATCTAAAACAAAAGCATTTCGTTTGTTTGGACATGCTTTAAGCTGTTCTTTCTCACAACCCAGAATTCACTACCATAAAGTGGAACAGAGATAGAAACGATCATAAAAAATTGAAATTTAATCATTTGTATGAAATTATTAAGTGTAGTTTGCGGCTGTATCTCCTCCTGTCCTTTGTTGTGGGTGTTTTTTAATGCCCGTTGCTCGCGGCTTACCTTGCTGCATCCTCCACGTTGGCTCCAGATGTTCGCAGTATGCTGGTTCTCTGCATTTTTTATCCTCGGCTAGCTGCAGTAATTTTTAAACTATGTGGGAGCATGGACTTATCCTTGGTAAAGAAAACGTAGATCCCGGGTGGTGGTAAAGGGTAAAATAGGCGTGCTTTAGTTATGGAAAGACGACACTGCTGTTTCTTTTATTTTGCTACTTCTCGTAGTACCCAATACTGATATTGCCGCCGTTAAAACACTGTCCAATGCTGTTGAAACACGGCGCGGATATGACGCGAAGTTTATATATGCTTATTAAATCTCTTTACGCGTAGCGATTCTTATGTGTGTTGCGAAAACTGTCTTAATACACTTTTGGCGCGATATCTCTTAAACATCCTGCAGCATCTCTCCCTACCTGTAGGTTTAGCAAAATGTCCCTCGACCAAATGACAAATGACCCCGAATTTGTTCCTCGCAGATCCATTTATAGTCGCAGTCTTCTGGGACTGCTTCCTTTCCTATTGGTCCAGTTTTAGCGCCACTCATCGAGTCTCACTATTTCATATAAACTTACAGGGATCTCATTGGTCTAAGTTTAACATAAATCGCGGCTTTTCCTAAATTTACCGTTAAGATTGTTCTCTCTCTCACTTGGTCACGGCGAATTATCGTATAAAGGAACAAAGACTCTACACCCTCGCTGTATGAACAATGCCCCTGCGACCAGAGAGACATCGTAAAACTAGACTTTCTGCCTTCGAAGACACTATTCCTGTAGCTAAGACATTTCGTCGTGGACAGTATTTTAACATAGCGCTTAAATTATTTACATTAAACAATTCATAACTCCTCTAATATTAGTAACCTAAATACAGACATATCGTTAAATCACCCTTCTTAAACTATACAAGCAGTAAAAGAAAAAGATATATACATAGTATGATTTAACATCAATAAAAATTAATAAATCAAATTATCTATAATTACATTTCTCGGGCTCGGCCTAGAGTTGCCGTTTCAATTTGTGTGCTTTGTCTTTTTAGTGGTGTTTAACACCGTTCTTACTACATAAGGCAACATAGGCCGTGGATACAATGATACATGCAATGAAATGAAGGTTTGGGAAAGAAGATGTTCCAGGCCTATATTTAGGTTACTCCCCTGGAATTTGCCGTTATGAGAACTGAGGAAAATCTAGAAAAAACCTCAATCAAGGGAGATGGTCATGGCGGGATTTGTACCGTAGATCCCCGAATACGAGTCTCACACGTTACCGGTGGAGCCATCTCACTCGGCCATAATATGTGTGTGTGTGTGTGAGAGAGAGTTAATCTAGTCCCGAAAACTACTTAATCAGTTTTGATAACTCTTTCACCGTTGTAAAGTAATGCTATTTCCTGCAGAGATACGCTACAGATTCCGACTCCAAATAGCTAAAATACTAAACAGGATTTACAAGGTCTGAATATTAGAATTCGAACGTCTTGGGATCATGAAAGAACACGCTTTTGAAGGTGGCCTTGACATTGAGAATGACATGGAGAAGAAAATGATGGTTGTAACTCCACAACAAATACGTGTAAAAATGAAAGGAAGGTTGCTGTTATTTCATTCCACGCAATATACTGGATGAGTCGGTTAAGATATTAAGAGTAGGTTGGACGGCCTACCTGTTCAGGGGCATTGTCTCCTCGGGAACTGATATTACTGTGTAGTTACAACACGTACTCCCACCGAGGCGGACCGGGTTCAATCCCAGGGACCTGCATGTAGGATTTGTGGTGGACGAAGCGGCGTCTGGGCGGGTTTTCTCCGGGTTCTCCGGTTTCCCCCGCCATTCATTCCACCAACTGCTCCATTATCACCTTTCCTTTCATCCATTTCACCAACATTTTGCTTCATCCACTTCCTTCATCCCATACCAGGCATCGGGCTGATCACCCATCCTGGATGTTCTGTCTGATCCATGAGTGTCTGCTCCTCGACGGGCCTCTGACCCCAGGCGCCCGCCTGTAAGTTCTGGGGGGTGTAAGTCCTACATAAGAGGAGGGTAAACAGATAATGAATGAATGAATACAACACGTAGCTTCCTGGAGGACACATGCTGAGGGTTGGTAACTATGTGACTCGCGCTGCCTTATTATGACAGTTCTTACCCGTGTTACCATGGAGCGGTCACGATACGGAAGCAACAGATTTATATGTTTTTAAATAGGTCAACGTAATGACAGACAAGCACAGAACTTTATAGCCAAAGGTTTCCAGTTGGATGACTGGACTACTTTCTTCTTCTTCTTCTTCTTCTTATTATTATTATTATTATTATTATTACTATTATCATCATCACTTGGAGCAACTAGCGAAACCGTGGTCGGCTGCATGAGTCAAATCGACCAGGGCGCGTGCGACAGAAAGCGCCCGTAGTTGTAAATGCCTTAAAAGTGCCTGTTGCCATAAATCCTCATAAAGCTGCAGAGCTGTTGCACATGAGTAGGACGGATCTTGTTTAGAAGATCATCCCTGAGTTTTCTGCCACTGTAGTGATCAGAGAATAGGCCACGCAAGCTACTCTCAGTATATATTGGAACCACCAGTCTCTAACAGATCCTGCCCGAAGACCCGTCCCACTACTGGAGCTGCCCACATAGAACAATAAACGTCCCGCTGAACTAGACAGCTTACGGAACACTTTCCTTGGTGCGAGCATCCTCGCTATCGTCCCGAACCGCCTCTCATGAAACCTGGAAGCCTAGTTATAATATGAGAAGGAAACGAAATGAAAGAAAAACAGGGAAAGGAAATCCTGGTAGAAAGCAACCCCAGCTTCACCTGCCGACCAGAGAAAATTATGAAAATCCCGAGGTGGGAGTGGACGGTCGACAGGAAGCGAATCCAGGACTTCCCGAGTGGATCTTCACAAATTATTATGGAGCCATCTCCCTCGGTAATGATTGTTATTAAAATATTCAACCACTTTCCATTTTGGTTTTCAGTAGTGGTTCAGAGTTCTATAGCGACTTTCCTTACAAAACGTAACTTTTATTTGATATTTTCAGGAAGGGTATATACGTTTATTTACAATATTGGACCTAAAGATGATTCATTTCCAAAATATTTGATTAAAAGCATACTTCATTATATTTTATACACTGACAAATTATTGTACTTCCGGATCTGATCTCTTTCCTCACATATCATAAAAATGCCACAAGGCATTAAGTAACTTTGGAACTACAAGATTCAGCTTGTCACAGTTCTAAAACAGTCTCGCCTTTTGGCAGAAGGCCACAGAAGTACAACTAAAATAATATTGAGAAAGCTTTCTAAACAAGTACGCGAGTTCAAAGTCCATATAATCGACACTAGCAACCAGCGTCAAAATTTAACAGGCAGAGGTACGGATGGCGTTATTGCGTAGTATATTTCACTTCAGTTCACGTGTGTCACTTTCGGCAAGCTGCTACACTGGGCGGGATTCAGATAACAGCAATATGCGTTAAATAGCAAAATGATAGCTGTCAGTCATAACTCATCACTTTATAGCACCTTTCCTGCAACTAAAATGAGAGATAGCTACTTCGGTCACGAAAGTAAGCCATATACAGAAATAATGGAATCGATATTACAGGCACAGCGCTATACTACCTTAACGACTTTCCTGGAGTAAACAATTGCACTTCATATTTTGTAGAACACTGAAATGGAAAAATAGTTTTCCAACATCCAACCACATTGGTACAGATGAATAACATTTAGGGAATGTATATTTTTATGACTGGATCGATAATTATAAAGTATTTTATATGGTTCTGAAAATAAATTGTGGAACATAATGAAATAAATTGGAATCCCGGTACATCTAGTAAGAATAATACAAAGTATGTACAAGAATAGGAGCATAACTACTAAAACAAATACATTAGACACAGTTTACAGAATTAAAAGTTGTCCAGTACTATTTATATCGACATAGACAATGCCATAACGGAGTGCCAGATCCAGATAAAAAGTAGCCAACTGACAAAGAATTTTATTCTGAATAGAGTTCTAAATGCAGACTACTAAGTGATTATTGCAAGATGGCAACAAGAATTACAAAAATCAGTATATTAAATCAGATGATAAAGATGTATGATCTACATATATCTGTAAACAAAATAAGAATAATGGTATTTATTGTCAATGAATATAAGCGATCTAAAACAGTAATCAACAATAAACCAACTGAACAAGTTAGAATATTAAATTGTTTAGGATACAATATCACACTCATAGGAAATGAGAATTTGGAAATACAATTAAGTAAATAAAATAAAAAGGCAAGATAAGGGACGCAGATGAAGGTTTACAAAATGATTCCAATAGCTTTGGTGCTGAGAAATGAATAGTGACAAAAAATAGGAAAATGCGGTACAACCAGTGTCGAAATATGATTTCTAAAGGAATTTGCAGGATACAATAAAATGGATAACAGGAGAAATAAAAATTCAGAGAAGAGCAAAAGATTTATAGTTTAAAAGGGAAAAAATTGTATAAATAGAAACAATTGGAAAGAACATTTACTGAGAATGGAAGATTCAAGAATACCAGGAAAGATGTTAGACTATAACCCAAGATGGGAAAGAAGAGTAGGACATCCATATCAGAGATGGAGAGACCAGGTTTTTATTCAAGAGGGCGGGACATTTCAGTGATGGACCATGATGATAAATATGTAAATGTCACACAATTCAGTTTACAGAGCATTTATTTAAGAAGCACTAAAAATATGAGGTTTTCAAGTTATAACCAAGGAGCATTCTCTTCCTTGTTGAACCAAGCTACAAAACAATAGCTATGGTTTCCTTTAGAATTCCCCGCTATGGAAAGGCATAGCGAGTATATAATGTTTCTGTCTTCCAGAAGGTAGGAGGTGTTGAGGAATGGGTGTCATTTTAAACCCCCAGGATAAATGGAAAGCCTCATTATTAGCTGAACTGCACACCAGCGGTAAACAATTAAATACGTAACTGCGTTGACTTTAGCAGTAGCAATACTTAGTAGTACGTATTACTAGAAGTAATACTTTAATAGTAGTAATAGTAGTAGTTAGTATTAGTAGAGGTAATAATAGTAGTAATAACAGTAGTATTAGGTAGTAGTGGTACGTAGCAGTAATAGTACTTAGTTGTAGTAGTGATAGTAATAATAATAATAATAACAGTAACAGTAGTAGTACTTAGTGGTGTTAGCAGTAGTGCTAGTAACAGTAGTAAGAGTAGTAGTGCTAAGTAGTAGTACTTGGTGTAGTAGCAGTAATAGTAGTAATCATAGTAGTAGTACTTAGTGGTAGTAGTAATAATAGTAGTAGCACTTAGTAGTAGGAGCAACAGTACTAGTAATAGTAGTAATAATAGTACTTAGCTGTAGTACATAGTAGTAGTAATGGTAGTAGCAGTAATAATAGTAGTACTTAGTTGTGGTAGAAGTAATAGTAGTACTTAGTAGTAATAGTACTTAGCTGTAGTACTTAGTAGCAGTATCAGTAGTAGTACTTAGTTATAGTAGTAGCAGTAGTAGTACTTAGTAGTAGTAATGGTACTAGCAGTAATAGTAGTAGTACTTATTAGTGGTAGGAGTAATAATAGTAGTAATAGTACTTAGCTGTAGTACTCAGTAGTAGTAGCAGCAGTAGTAGTAGCAGTAATAGTAGTAGTACTTAGTAGTAATAATTGTAGTACTACTTAGTAGTAGCAGAAATAGTAGTAGTAGTACTTAGTTGTAGTAGTACTTAATAGTAGTAATATTAGTAGTACTTAGTAGTAGCAATAATAGTACTTAGTAGTGGTAGGAGTAATAGTAGTACTTAGTAGTAATAGTACTTAGCTGTAGTACTTAGTAGTAGTAGTAGCAGCAGTAGTAGTACTTAGTAGTAGTAATAATAGTACTTAGTAGTGGTAGGAGTAATAGTAGTAGTAATAGTAGTACTTAGTAGTAATAATTGTAGTACTACTTAGTAGTAGCAGAAATAGTAGTAGTAGTACTTAGTTGTAGTAGTACTTAATAGTAGTAATATTAGTAGTACTTAGTAGTAGCAATAATAGTACTTAGTAGTGGTAGGAGTAATAGTAGTAGTAATAGTAGTACTTAGTAGTGGTAGGAGTAATAGTAGTAGTAATAGTAGTACTTAGTAGTAATAATTGTAGTACTACTTAGTAGTAGCAGAAATAGTAGTAGTAGTACTTAGTTGTAGTAGTACTTAATACTAGTAATATTAGTAGTACTTAGTAGTAGCAATAATAGTACTTAGTAGTGGTAGGAGTAATAGTAGTACTTAGTAGTAATAGTACTTAGCTGTAGTACTTAGTAGTAGTAGTAGCAGCAGTAGTAGTACTTAGTAGTAGTAATGGTAGTAGCAGTAATAGTAGTAGTACTTAGTAGTGGTAGGAGTAATAGTAGTAGTAATAGTAGTACTTAGTAGTAGTAGCAGGAGTAGTAGTACTTAGTTATAGTAGTATTAGTACTTAGTAGTAGTAATGGTAGTAGCAGTAATAGTAGTAGTACTTAGTAGTCGTAGGAGTAATAGTAGCAGTAATAAAAGTAGTTAGTAGTAATAGTACTTAGCTGTAGTACTTAGTAGTTTTTTTTTTTAGAAAGAGGGGGAAAAACCCTCATGGGCACCAGGGGAGATGCCCTGATGTGCCGGACTCATACCGACTAAAAAAACCCCTCTTTTTCACTTAATCACATTTCGGAAACTGCCTCTCAGCATTACTTCACAATGAAGCAGTCATGTTTATCTCTCGTTTTCATCCATTTCTTTAGCCTTTATAATTTTGATTATCATGTCTTGAATAGTTTTCCATTTATTCTCAGTTTCCAGCATTAATGTTATAATATTTTCAACAGTTATTTCTTGTCCAATTTGTTTAATACCTGCTTGTCTTATTGTATTCCATTTTTTACATTTTAGTACAGTATGTTCAGGTGTATCCTTTTCCTGACAATACAGACAGTTTTCACTATTAGTAATAGCCATTTTAAACAAATAGGTTCTAAATCGTCTGTGCCCTGATAGAAATTGGGTAAAATAGTACTCAACTTGTCCATGTTTCCGGTTTATCCAGGGTTCTATATCTGGTATCAATTTCTTGGTCCATTGAGCCGTCTTGATTTCCTGTGTCCATTCTTCTTGCCATGACTGTATCATTTTTCCTCTTATCTTGTCCTTTTGTGCGTTTCCATGTTTTTCAGTTGCGTGTACACGCTCCCGAGCCACTAGATGTATAGGTATAGTCCTGGCTATTACTTGAATTGCCCGTGTAGATACGGTCCTATACGCACTAGCAATTCGAATCGCAATCTTCCGCTGTACACTTTCCATAATTCTCCGGAAGGTCTCTATTTCCACCCATGTTTTCCAGGCAGGTACGCAGTACAACATTATTGAGTTTATTACACTACTCAGTAATCGCCTCTTTTCTGGTTTGGGTCCTCTCACATTTGGCATTAATCTTCCTAAAGCAGCAATACTTCTTTCTGCCTTTCCAGCTATATACTTAATGTGTGGCCACATGCTCAGATTGTGTCCCATTTGCATACCCAAATATTTTATGTTCTTACTGGATTTTATTTCTTGTTCACCGAAGTTAACCTTTATTTCCTTTAGAGATCTTCGTCCTTCCTGTATTATCATTTCCGTTTTGTCTGGTGCCAGGTATAATCCTTTTTTGGTCATCCATATTTCTATTTTATTCATAGACCACACAATTTTTTCTTCCACTTCATCTTTTGTTTTGCCACATACTATTAGCGCTAAATCGTCAGCATATCCTATAGTTTTTACTCCAGTTGGTAATTCCTCTTTTAACACTGGATCATAGTATATATTCCATAGGGTGGGACCTACAACAGAACCTTGCGGGACACCACAACTCATACTCATTTTTGCATTATCACCAATCAGTATATTTCTGTCTTTTAAGTAACTGCAAATAACTTTAATTAAGTATGGAGCTACTTCCCTTCTTATAAGTTCATTTATTATACCTCTCCAAGGTGTTGAATTAAAGGCATTCCTGACGTCCAGAGTAACCATAACAGCATACATGTGTTTTTCCTTTGCGTCCATCTGTACAATTTGTTTAACTGTCTCTATTGCATCCAGGGTTGATTTGCCTTTTCTAAAGCCGAATTGCATTTGTGCAAGTCCTCCTTTTCTTTCAATTTCTTTTATCAATCTTGTATTTATAATTTGTTCATAAAGTTTTCCTATTACATTTAATAGGCATAAAGGTCGGTATGATACACTACCACAAGCTTTTTTGGGCTTTTCAATTAACATTAGCTTTGCTACCTTCCATTTTCTAGGGAAAATTCCTTTGACTAACAGCGTATTTATAACTTTTACAAACACTTCCGGATTTTGCGATGCAATAGCCTTTATAACTTCTGGAGGGATACCATCGGGTCCCGCTGCTTTTCCTGATTTAATTCGTTTACCTGCCTCTTTTATTTCGTCTTCCTGACATAAAGGTATTTCTTCTTTATTAATGTTAATCTCTGGCCATTCATTTATTTTATGTGCCGGAAACAGTGTTTTAGCAATATCTAATTGCTCTTCATCAGTAAGTTTTATTGATGTATTAATCCCTATCTTACCCGTCACTATTTTATACCCTTTACCCCATGGATCAGCATCCACCTCATTGCATAGCTTATCCCATGCATCTTTTTTTGCTGTTTTTATAGCTCTTTTAAGAGCATTTCGGCTTTCTCGATATTGATTTTGTGTGTCCATCTTTTCACATTCTGCGATGTTACTTCTCCGGTTTGTCCTCGTAACTTTTCTGCGTGCTGCAGTACATTGCTTCCTTAATTGGGCAATTGTTTCACTCCACCAATATGCCGGTTTCTGTTTGCGTAAACCATATACTTTTCTTTTAAACGCATAATTGCATGCTCTTTCTAATATTAAATCTAATTGAACTGGTTGGTTTTTATATTCTATACATCTAACTTCCTGCTGTATCTTCCCAAGCATTAGTTCTTTATTTTCTTCTTTATATATCCATCCTTTTCTTTGGGTATTTATTTTCGATACCACCACAGGAGTTTGACTATATAGTTCAATATAAATGTTTTTATGGTAGCTTAAGTTCTCTTCGTCGTCCACATACCATTTATTTATTAACTTAGCTATTTCTTGTGAGCAAATTGTGATATCTATGGATGAGGATCCATCTTTTCTTTCGAATGTTGGTGTTTTTCTATCATTTAGTATATTGTAATCTTTTCCATTTATCCATTCAGCCAACGTCCTACCCTTTTTATCTTCGATTGGTGAGCCCCAGCAAAATCTCCACCTATTAACATATTTTTACGTTTCTCTCCGTGTTGGTCGATACTATATCCCATTTTATATAGGAATTGTTGTAATTCTTCTTCTTTTGCTGTGGGTGAAATATAACAAGAGTAAATTACCATCTCATCCGTTTCCATCCATGCATATCCATTTCCTTTTCCAGCTTTCTGTGACCTAGGCCCATGAGCAGGAATATAAATAGCGGCATCATTTCTTTCATCCTTTATCCACCTTGGGTTAAATTTTATCATATTCTTATTTGGTTCCGCTATTACTGCTAAGTCTATGCAATGTACATTACATTTATGTATAAGAAGATCCATTGCTCGTTTGCTTCTATCAAGATTTACTTGAATTATTTTCGTGCTTGGTTCGTAAATACACTCATTTTCTCCCTCTCATGCACTTTCACAAGTCTTCTATATTCAGGACATCTCATCGATTCTGCTTTATGTTCACTGGATTGGCAAAGATAACATTTAATAGGGTTTTTACATTCTTTTGATTTGTGGCCTATTTCGCCACAACTATAGCACATTTGTACTATTTGTTCATTTTCATTGGAGCAATCTCTTGCTATATGTCCCACCTTGTAGCATTTATAGCAACGTTTTAAAACATTTACAGCCTTCACTCTCCACCTATCCCATCCATTTCCTATTTTCCTTTTATTTATCATCCTATTTGCTGCTTCCGTGCTAATGGTTGCAAACGCGTACCTTACTCCTTGTGTATTCACCTTTTCTGCCAATTTAAGCTGTGAAATCTCTTCATTTTCTTTTAATTCTTGTTTTAAAACAGCCTTAACTTCATCTTCCCGCACAGTCTCATCTATATCTAGGATCATGACTGTTTGATTTGCGGTCTTCAGTTTAACCTCTGCTTCGTTTTCCAGTTTAGTGGTTAGCAGCTGCTTGAAAGCTTGTCTATCACTTGTATTTTTCCCTTTTATTTTAAGCTGTACACTCCCATCACTATTTTTGTTTTTTTGATTTATAATTACCCCACTGGTATCTACATTTTGTCTGATATTCTTTATAATCTCTGCATATGTTACCTCTCCAATGGGTTTCAATATTATCGTGTCTTGATTTTTAAATTTTCTTTTCCCTACCTCACTTCCATCTTCCAATGTCTTGTTTTGTTTTACTTTATTGGTATACATTGGTATTTGGCAATCCATTTTCCTAGCAAAATACTCCAGGACTTTTCTTACGCTTCTTTCTGTTTCTTGATCTGTAGTTATACATGAGGTTTTTATTCTTCCTTTTTTTCTAGCCATGTTTAGGATCTTTTCTATATTAATCATCAAATTAACTTTGTCTACACTTGAGTTTCCACTATTTTCTGTACCTATAATGTAAATATATCTCTTATTTATACTGGTTTCTAGGTCATCACCCAAACTCTCGTTTGTTATTATATTAGTAACCATTTTCCCTGCACTTAGGTTGACTTCTAGCGATTTTCGAATTTGTGGATTTATATACAAGATGTTTTCCATTATCTTCCCTTCACTATCATCTTTTCCTTTGGTGACTATGATTAAATCTTCATCCTCCCTCTTTAAGGCTTCTCCGCTTATCAATTGACACCTTTGGAAAACTTCTTCAGGCCAATTTATGTTCAGTAATTTTTCCAATTCTTGCTCACTTAAGTCCTTGTTTAAGTTACTTTCTATTTCCCTGATCACCAACTCTTTTTCTTCTTGTTGTTTACTTATGGTCTGAGTACTTCTCTCGTTTGTTTCTTTAACTACCGATGAACGATTTTCCTCAGCAAATTCCTCTATTATTTCTGTTATAAAGTTTATTGAACTTGGCTTTCTTTTCATATAACCGTCTAGCATGCTAATTGCAGTTTTAATTTCTTTCTTGGTATTGGGAATTTCTTTAATTATCCTCCGTAGTGTATATACCTCATTTTCCATTTTCTGTAACAGTTTCTTATGCATTTCGTGTTCCTTTTCGGCTCTCTGTAAGAATAGAGTGCGATCCTCTTCACTCTTCATTATTTGTACATAGCTTTCAGTTCTTTTTCTTTTAACATCTCTACAGAGACCTTCCGTAGCATGTCTAGACTCACTGTGTGGGCCCAGCTGACTGTCACTTGTATATTTGCTTGCCAAAGAGTAGGACTCTATACTTAGGCTTCTGGTAGAGCCTCGCCTTGGTCTAGGCGGTGATCTCCTGATTAAGGGGCGTTTTTTAAAAGGATCTGATTCATCCATATTTTGTGCCTTTTCTGCTTCCATAGCTTGTACTTCACTTAGTTTTGTTCCAGTATCATTTCCCTGCAACCCGGCCTGGTTCCCTACCACTGTTGCTTGGCAGTCGCTTGATAACGGTCGGTTGGGGCCTGCCCTCTCACCACCATCCCCGACCGGTTCTGGGGATCCGAAGCCCCTGTCCCGTAAACTACATTCCTGAATACCCTTATCCATAATTGAAAATTAGAGTTTTACCAAGTCACAGCCAATCGGCACCAATAAATCCTGCCTTGCCAGAGCCCTGTTTGCCGTCCAAGATCTCTTTTGGACGTTGCCCGCCCCACATGTGGCCGAATGTTACATGCCGGACGTAGGGTTGGTCTTTGTGGGGCTAGTACTTAGTAGTAGCAGTAGCAGCAGTAGTAGTACTTAGCTGTAGTACTTAGTAGTAGCAGTAGCAGCAGTAGTAGTACTTAGCTGTAGTACTTAGTAGTAGCAGTAGTAGTACTTAGTAGTAGTAATAGTAGTAGCAGTAATAGTAGTATTACTTAGTTGTGGTAGGAGTAATAGTAGTAATAGTAGTACTTAGTAGTAGTAATAACTGTAGTACTACTTAGTAGTAGCAGAAATAGTAGTAGTACTTAGTAGTAGTAATAGTAGTAGTACTTAGTATTAGTAGTAATAATTGTAGTACTACCTAGTGGTAGCAGTAATAGTAGTAGTACTTAGTAGTAGCAGTAATAGTAGTATTACTTAGTATTAGTAGTAGTAATAGTAGTAGTACTTAGTATTAGTAGTAGTAATAGTAGTAGTACTTAGTATTAGTAGTAGTAATAGTAGTAGTACTTAGTAGTAGCAGTAATAGTAGTAGTACTTAGTAGTAGCAGTAATAGTAGTATTACTTAGTATTAGTAATAATAATTGTACTACTACTTAGTAGTAGCAGTATTAGTAGTAGTACTTAGTTGTAGTAATACATAGCTGTAGTACTTAGTAGCAGTAACAGTAGTAGTACTTAGTAGTGGAAAGATTAATAGTTGTAGTAATAGTAATACTTAGTAGTAGTAATAATTGTGGTACTACTTAGTAGTAGCATTAATAGCAGTACTTAGCTGTAGCAGTACTTAGTAGTAGTAATAATTGTGGTACTACTTAGTAGCAGCAGTAATAGTATACTTAGTTGTAGTAGTACTTAGTAGTAGCTGTAGTAGTACTTAGTTGTAGTAGTAGTAATAGTAGTAGTACATAGTTGTAGTAATACATAGCTGTAGTATTTATTATTAGCAGTAACAGTAGTAGTACTTAGTAGTAGCAGTAATAGTAGTATTACTTAGTAGGGGTAGGATTAATAGTTGTAGTAATAGTAACACTTAGTAGTAGTAATAATTGTGGTACAGCTTAGTAGTAGCAGTAATAGTAGTACTTAGTTGCAGTAGTACATAGCAGTAGCTGTAGTAGTAGTACTTAGTAGTAGTAATAATTGTGGTATTACTTAGTAGTAGCAGTAATAGTAGTACTTAGTTGCAGTAGTACATAGCAGTAGCTGTAGTAGTAGTACTTAGTAGTAGTAATAATTGTGGTATTACTTAGTAGTAGCAGTAATAGTAGTACTTAGTTGCAGTAGTACATAGCAGTAGCTGTAGTAGTAGTACTTAGTAGTAGTAATAATTGTGGTATTACTTAGTAGTAGCAGTAATAGTAGTACTTAGTTGCAGTAGTACATAGTAGTAGCTGTACTAGTAGTACTTAGTAGTAGTGGTATCAGTAGTAATACTTAGTTGTGAAAGTACCTAATAGTAGCAGTAATAGTAGTAGCGCTTAGTAGTAGTAACGGTAGTAGTACTTATTAGTTTTAATGGTAGTAATACTTAGTAGTAACAGTGGTAGTAGTAGCTGTAGTAGTACTTAGTGGTATTAGCAGTAGTTGTACTTAGTTGTAGCAGTAGTAATACTTAGTTGTAGTAACACCTAGTAGTAGCAGTAATATTAGTGCACTTAGTAGTGGTAGTAATGGTGGTAGTACTTAGTAGTGGTAATGGTAGTAGTACGTAGTAGTAGCTGTAGTAGTTGTACTTATTTGTAGTAGTACTTAGTGGTAGTAGCAGTAGTTGTACTTAGTTGTAGCAGTAGTAGTAACAGTAGTAATACTTAGTTGTAGTAGTACCTAGTAGTAGCAGTAATATTAGTGCACTTAGTAGTGGTAGTAATGGTGGTAGTACTTAGTAGTGGTAATGGTAGTAGTACGTAGTAGTAGCTGTAGTAGTTGTACTTATTTGTAGTAGTACTTAGTGGTAGTAGCAGTAGTTGTACTTAGTTGTAGCAGTAGTAGTAACAGTAGTAATACTTAGTTGTAGTAGTACCTAGTAGTAGCTGTAGTAGTAGTACTTATTTTTAGTTGTATTTAGTGGTAGTAGCAGTAGTTGCACTTAGTTCTAGCAGTAGTAGTAGCAGTATTAATACTCAATTGTAGTACCTAGTAGTAACTGTAGTAGTACTTATTTGTAGTAGTACTTAGTGGTAGTAGCAGTAGTTGTACTTAGTTGTAGCAGTAGTAGTAGCAGTAGTAATACTTAGTTGTAGTAGTACCTAGTAGTAGCTGTAGTAGTAGTACTAATTTGTAGTAGTACTTAGTGGTAGTAGCAGTAGTTGTACTTAGTTGTAGCAGTAGTAGTAGCAGTACTAATACTTAGTTGTAGTAGTACCTAGTAGCAACTGTAGTAGTAGTACTTATTTGTAGTAGTACTTAGTGGTAGTAGCAGTAGTTGTACTTAGTTGTAGCGGTAGTAGTAGCAGTAGTAGTACTTAGTTGTAGTTGTACCTAGTAGTAGCTGTAGTAGTAGTACTTATTTGTAGTAGTACTTAGTGGTAGTAGCAGTAGTTGTAGCAGTAGTAGTAGCAGTAGTCATACTTAGTTGTAGTACCTAGTAGTAGCTTTATTAGTAGTACTTAGTGATAGTAGCAGTAGTTGTAGCAGTAGTAGTAGCAGCAGTAATACTTAGTTGTAGTAGTACCTAGTAGTAACTGTAGTGGTACTTATTTGTAGTAGTACTTAGTGGTAGTAGCAGTAGTTGTACTTAGTTGTAGCAGTAGTAGTAGCAGTAGTAATACTTAGTTGTGGTAGTATCTAGTAGTAGCAGTAATATTAGTGCACTTAGTAGTAGTAGTAGTAGTAGTAGTAGTAGTAGTAGTAGTAGTAGTAGTAGTAGTAGTAGTAACGGCAGTAGTACTTAGTAGTGGTAATGGTAATTATACTTAGTAGTAACAGTAGTAGTACTTAGTAGAAGGAGTAATAGTATTAGTACTTAGTAGTGTTAGCAGCAGTAATACTTAGTTGTAGTATTACCTAGTAGTAGCAGTAATATTAGTGCACTTAGTAGTAGTAGTAGTAGTACTAGTAGCGGTAGTAGTAGTTAGTAGTGGTAATGGTAGTAGTACTTAGTAGTAGCTGTAGTAGTACTTATTTGTAGTAGTACTTAGTGGTAGTAGCAGTAGTTGTACTTAGTTGTAGCAGTAGTAGTAGTAGTGGTAATACTTAGTTGTAGTAGTATCTAGTAGTAGTAGTAATATTAGTGCACTTAGTAGTAGTAGTAGTAACGGTAGTAGTACTTAGTAGTGGTAATGGTAGTAGTACTTAGTAGTGGTAATGGTAGTTATACTTAGTAGTAACAATAGTTGTAGTAGTATCTAGTAGTAGCAGTAATATTAGTGCACTTAGTAGTAGTAGTAGTAGTAGTAGTAGTAGTAGTAGTAGTAGTAGTAGTAGTAGTAGTAGTAGTAGTAGTAGTAGTAGTAGTAGTAGTAGTAGTAGTAGTAGTAGTAACGGTAGTAGTACTTAGTAGTAGTAACGGTAGTAGTACTTAGTAGTGGTAATGGTAGTTACACTTAGTAGTAACAGTAGTAGTACTTAGTAGTAACAATAGTTGTAGTAATACAAACATAGAATGGAATTTCATTTATATTCTGAAGCTGTGAATAATTTGTAACCATGCATAGCTTTATAAAAATCTGAAGTGTTACACTCACATGACTTTCTCTGCTCTTGCACAAACTGTTTTTACAAACAATTATTTTCCATTTACTTCACGTTTATCGAGATAAACTTTGCAATAAATATCTTATGGCTAATTTTCTTGTAGTTGCAAGGCGAATATGGAAATACAGTAGGGTAGCAATGTGGAGCATTTCGATCTCTTTGCGTATTCAGGACTTAAAGAAACGAACTACGAATTTCCATTTGAGAAAAAGTGTAAGTATTGGAAAATACAAACAAATAACAAGGAATATCTTGGATATAGTTCACCCAACAAAACAAATGTATATGACCTAAATTGTGTGTTGCAACCAGATCTTCATTTTGTGTGCAGTAAAATTTTGTCTATCTCTTACGGTTTACCAATTATGCAAAAGTCATTCAGAATGGAGAGGAGTTTTGAGGAAATTCCCAGAAAATTCATGATATATGCTTCATTTGCCATGAAAGTGTCTTAAACATTTGATAGTTTAATCAAAACCGTTAGAGTCATTCTTGAGAAAATCAAAATTTTCGAAAAAATGTTCCATGTAAAGGGTAGTCTATCTGGGGTGGGGGATTTTCTTGAAAATCTGCATGTGTCATCGCTGAAGTATACTGAACCTAAATACCAAGTTTAGTATTTATCCAACTTTTCATTTTTGAATTATGCTGTTCCAAGTACACAGACAGACACTCACACACGGACCTCTTTCTAAAAATGCTTTTTTGAATTCACGGGCTCAGAACGTGCTTTTGGGCGAAATCTCGATATTGAATTTTTGGGTGAAATGCAGTAGTTGCCCTGCTTACTATACGTAGTAGAGAAAGTAAAAAATTATACCACAACGCAAGTACATTAACTTTATATGTTCAGGCTGTTTCAGAAGCGATGTTAAAAATTTAGATATTGGAAGTAAAAGTGAAGAGAAGTAAAAACTTCCGGTAAATATGGGTCCGAAAATCTTAACAAGATATTGCCGTTTGTGACTTGCTGAATGCTAATAATTCCAATTAAAGCAGTGACAATTTTACTTAATTTATAAATCGCGCAATAAAGTATTAATAATTTTGTATTCATGACCATCGAAATGTTATTTAACATACACAAAAACTTTTTTGTTTAAACAAATGCGTTTAGATGCATCCGCTAGTCTTCTGCGTAAAGACACGCGAATGTCCTCGAGCAATACTGGATCATTCTTCACTTGCTGGAAGGCAATGATGCAATTCTTTAGGTAGCAATATCTGCTATATTGTAAGCTAGACATTTTACATGACACCATACACAAAGCTCCAAAGAATTTAAATTCCGTGATCTGGGAGGCCATGGTGCAGGTCCTCCTTTGCTTATCCACTGTTCAGTATGTCGTTGTTTAGATATTGTCTTATTCTTAGATGATGCACTTAGTTGGTGCACCATCGTGGATAAACCACATCTGCTGGAAAATTTGGAAAATAATTATGCGGAAAACGCAGGTACCATAGCCGTTTAGCCTTTAGAAAACGTGATACAATTAGAAGTCGCCGAGTATTCCTGCCCATACATTGAATAAGAAAGTTTGTTCATGTGGTCCATGTTTCACTGACTGCGACCCGATGTGGCAATTATAAAAATGTAAAATGCGTCACGGGTAAACACAGCTTCTCTATAAACAAAATATTGTTTAAGAACTGGCGTTCTATTACGCTCTATTGTTGTATCTGATGGCAGAAAGTCAGTCTATGTAGCATATCTATATTCTTGAGACCTTGAACACGTGATTATGGTATGGATACAGTAAATGGCAATATTAAGATTCATCATGCACTGTTTCCACTTTTCCTTCTTGAATAACAACACTCCTCGTCGAAGTTCCTGAGTGTATATCTATAGGTTCTAACACACATTCTTCTACATCAGGAGCTATAGATGTCGGTCTACGTGCTTGTTCTTGGTGTCTGAAGGAGCAATTTTCTTTAAAATGTTGATGGATTCTGGTGAAATTTCGATTGTCGGAACACCTTCTGTTAGGAAAAGCGCAGCCTTAAGTTCATTGCCGTTGATCTTGCATTGCATGAACTGAATGTCAGCGTACTCGATGCTGCTGTATTCTTCTTCATGTGTAAAAAATCTTGTCACAATTAATCACGATTCTGTATATACTTATTCACAAAGCTTTCATAATTAATGCACATGGCAGCCACATTATATTAACACAGATGGTGTTTTGTTTACTAAAATTCAAGTAATAGAAAGGAGGATTGGATCTATGTGTATGAGGTAATGCAAAAGACAGACATTATTACCTAGTATTCAAATCAGCAAAGAATGACATAATCTCTTTAGCTTACATAAACTATTTTTGCTTCTATTCACGTTTACTTCCTCAATTTCAAATGTTGGAGTATCCCTTTTGAAAAAATAACAAATTGCATTATTTTGTAAAGGGCTAGTTGCCGGCCATTGTTTACCGGACCGTTTTTGCTTCCATTCACTTTTATTTATCATTTCTACAATCACTTTTGAAGTATCCTGTATGTATGTGTTTATATATGTATGTATGTGTGTACCTATGTATGTATGTATGTATGTATGTATGTATGTATGTATGTATGTATGTATGTATGTATGTATGTATGTATATATGTATGTATGTATGTATGTATGTATGTATGTATGTATGTACACTCTGTGATCAAAACTATCCGGGCACCCCCACAAACATACGTTTTTCATTTTAGGTGCATTGTGCTGCCACCTACTGCCTGGTACGCATTACCCGCGACCTCAGTAGCCATTAGACATCGTGAAACAGCAGAATGGGACGCTCCGTGGAACTCACGGACTTCGAACGTGGTCAGGTGATTGGGTGTCACTTGTGTCAGAAGTCTGTACGCGAGATTTCCACACTGCTAAACATCCCTAGGTCCAGTGTTTCTGATGTGATAGTGAAGTGGAAACGTGAAGGGACATGTACAGTACAAACGCGTACAGGCCGACCTCGTCTGATGACTGACAGAGACCGCCGACATTTGAAGAGGGTCGTAAAGAGTAATAGGCAGGCATCTATCCAGACCATCACACAGGAATTACAAACTGCATCAGGATCCACTCCAAGTACTATGGCAGTTAAGCGTGAAGTGAGAAACCTTGGATTCCAAGGTCGAGCGGCTGCTCATAAGCCGCACATCACGGAGGAAAATGCCGAACGACGCCTCGCTTGGCGTAAGGAGCGTCAACATTACACGATTGAAGAGTGACAAAACGTTGTGTGGAGTGACGAATCACGGTACACAATGTGGCGATCTGATGGCAGGGTGTGGGTATGGCGAATGCCCGGTGAACGTCATGAGCCAGCGTGTGTAGTGCCAACAGCGAAATTCGGAGGTGGTAGTGGTGTTATGGTGTGGTCGTGTTTTTCCTGGAGGGGGCTTGCACCTCTTGTTGTTTTGCGTGACAGGATCACAGCGCAGACCTAAATTGATATTTTAAGCAGCTTCTTGCTTTCCACTGCTGAAGAGCAATTCGGGGATGGCGACTACATCTTTCAACACGATCGAGCACCTGTTCATACTGCACGGGCTGTGGCGGAGTGGTTACACGACAATAACATCCCCGTAATGGACTGGCCTGCACAGAGTCCTGACTTGAATCCTATAGAGCACCTTTGGGATGTTTCGGAACGCCGACTTCGTGCCAGGTTTCACCGACCTACATCGATACCTCTCCTCAGTTCCGCACTCCGTGAAGAATGGGCTGCTATTTCCCAAGAAACCTTCCAGCACCTGATTGAAGGTATGCCTGCGAGAGTGAACGCTGTCATCAAGGCTAAGGGTGGGCAAACACCATATTGACTTCCAGCATTACCGATGGAGGGCGCCACGAAGTTGTACGTCATTTTCAGCCGGGCGTCCGGATACTTTTGATCACGTAGTGTATGTATGTACGAATGTATGTATGTGCGAGGGATTTTTAGACCTCATAGCGTATACTGTGTGAATGTGAAGCTTTCGCTATGCATAGATGTGTATCCTTAGAGTTCTTTTTGGAACCTAAAGGAGACAAGAAGGGCAGATATAAGGACGTGGTCCGTTTCATACGGACCATGGAACCTGAGTAATGCCTAGAAGAGGCTACTCAGTGATCATCATGATGTATGTATACACTAGTAGTTTTTGCAAACCATACAGCAATATGTTACAATAATATACCACATAGACCAATGTTAGTGTCATTAATAAATTGGTTTGTTTAGATAATTTTTCTAATTAAAATCAGGTTTTAAATCTTCAGAGGAACTGGCAATTATTCATTGCCACCTCATGTACGAATTCGTGCTCCAACACCACTACCGTTTGAGATGAGGTGTGGTAACTTGTCCACGAATGAGCAGCTCCCAGGTATAAGTTATATCAGAGATGATAGGTGGTCACTGGACCAAGAAACAGGAAAAATACGTTATTTGAAATGTTCAATCGATACAGTTTAAGTAAAATATAATGTCTACGTTCACGCAACACCCACCGAACGACATCTACCGACCTCTATAGGGCCTACTGTACAAGTTGGACATGAAAGAACCTGCTTCTCGTGGAGAGGCTTGAGACTCTTGTCAGTACATCGCAAAATCATTGCAAATGATTAGAAAATTACTCTAGCCGCAAGAGCAGTTCAGTAATGAGAATTACGTGTATTAGCATGCCAGATCACTGGTTTCGCAACAACAATGCACAAATATTGGCCTGGCCGTTCAGAACTGATCGATGAATCATATACTATTTATGGGATCTTTTGGAACGTGTACTCGCTCGATCTATAGGGCCATATCAAATTGGCCCTCAAAACAGATCTTCAAGATGGACAGGCTGCTATTTCCCGAGCCTTTCGTCTCATTATCTGTATCTGTGGGATTCTAGGATATGTTAAATGAGAAGTGCGGACCTTAGCTTAGAAGAATCTATGCAATTTCAAGTGTGTGTGTGTCCAGATACATGCCACACTTCCCATAGTTTATATCATAACTAAAATATTAATGAATTCAAGAGATGAATCTCCGTTCTATATTAAGTTCTCCCCAGGCTTTACTTCTTACTCAACTTTTGTAATATAAATGCCAACATGTTGTGTTTTATTCTCCACTATCTTTTTATTTGTTCAGAGCCAATTCACAAAAGACACAAACCCCATCAAACTTGTGCTCAACCTCTCTCCGGACTACAAGGTTTGTGATCACTACACTGGGTCAGAATGAAAATTATCGCTGTCTATTGAAGTGTACTCTATCCTGTACCAGGTTCCCTCTCTGTGCTATGTTTTACATGAACCATTTTCAAACACAAATGCATATAGTCAGGCTAAGATCTGAGTTTGACAATCTCTTAGTATGTTTTGAATATTCTGCTCCTCATTGAAAACTAGATTAGCCCATGTTAAAGAAATGTTTGGTAGCCCGTAGTAGTTTTGTTGAGCTCAGTTATGTAGGGATAGACACAAATACCCATGCCCAAGGCGGAACTGGAACCCAGGTACTCCACGCAATAGAACGACAAAGCTAAACACTCTAGCGACCGGCCACGCGGATCGGCATCTTGGGGACAGATTCCGAGATTCGTCTTCTACAGATTCCGAGTTTTTCAGGAATGTTGCTGCTCCAGTGAAGCGAGCGATTTGTTGTCACTCTCGCCATTGTTAAGTTCCATGAGCCTTATGAATAGTTTCTTCCGGATCGTTTTAGTAATCCAAAACTTAGTGTACACTTTAAAAGATATACAAGAAATGACACAAGTAAAGTAGACGCTTACCATCTATTACATAAAAGTAACATTGTCGATAAATAACCTTGAGTCTTTCAGAATGCTTAAAATAGATGTTTCAGCACTTTTCAAATAGTTTAACATGGAATTTACTTAATATCACTCTAAAGATCAGCATGTTCTTTTAACTGCTTTTATATGTGGACTTACGAGTGCACCGGCAGAGTGAGCGGGACTCGTGCGATGGCAGTCTGATACTCAAAACTCGGCCCACTTGATGATCGAGCGGGTAGAAGGGAGATAGAGTCGTACATCATTACCTCGTGGAATGTAAATTCTTATGGTCAAAGAAGAAGCTTGACAGTTCATTAACAAAAAGTAACCTCCAAACAACTCTCTGAATCATGTAAAAAGTACTGCCGTGATATGCATATGATATATGAGTAATATTTATTTCTGATAACACTGGTGAACAAAATTTATGATTCTTAAAGTTAAAATTAGCACAATGAATGATTCTTACTGACCTTTTTGTGCTGATTTCAAGTCTTTTTACAGAACGTTTCCATCAGCAATTGATTTTGAGTAATTGCACAAATAACATTCCTGGTGATCCTATATTTTAATATGTGTAACACCTTAGCTAGAATACCTTTTACGTACCTCAAATGAATGCGAAGTAGATTTCCGTCTGTACTTTGCTTGAGGAACATTTCTCTGGAATGTCCAACAGTAATCTGACAGTATATTTGGAGTCCTTATTCCCTGGTAACATCTTTTCATTTTAGCGATCTTCTGATGGAAACGCTTGCCATGTTCGTCACTGACAGTGCCGAGGGGAGTCCAACATGTATATTTTCAAAGACATATTACATCCCATGACCTTGTAGGTCTCAATCAGCTCACTGAAAAGTTCTCTGTAATGTTCAGACCTGTAGTTTCCTGGAAAGCTTGTGATAATGTTTTTGAAAGAGAACTATACAGCTTGTTCTTGCATATTTAGCAGGCTTTCAAACTGTGAATCTTTCATAAGTTCTCTAATTTGAGGGCCAAAAATATTCTCTCTTTTAGTTTCGGTTCCCTGATCTTTGGAAGCTTAGTTTTCAGGAACAGAAATGCATACCCGTCACAATTCATTGTTTTCACAAAGTTCTTAATGAAACTTAACTTTTATGTATAATGGAAGCAATAAGATTTTGTGAGCACTTACAAGTGGTTGATAAATAAGTTTGTCTGTCCTGGATTTAATGAGTCTTTTTGACTAGCTTTTTTAACATAATGATTGCTTTTATCTCTGCTATCCCACATGCAAAAGTAACAGCAAACCTTTGTATAGCCAAGTTGTAAAACAAGTAAGATAGCATCGCTTTAAAATCTGCATATATCTGCCATGAATAGTCATCATACCGGATACTGAATAGCAAAATATGCATTTTCCTGTAACTCTCCTTCATACCAACTGCATGGGCTATAGGAATGGATGGAAATTTGCTTCCATTATGAAACAAGATTTCTTTCAAGCTTGTTTTCGAGGATGCAATGAACAAACGCTAATCTTCAGGTTTATGTTGAACACCCAGGGACTCCATCAAAGAATCAACACTATTACAGAAAACTAGGTCCTCCTGTTTAGAAAATAAATGCTAAAATTCCTTTTGATGTTGACGGAAAGAACTTACTTTGGTGCCATCCTGCAGAAGGTGCCATCCTTTCAATCTTGAAGTATGTAACTCGGTGTTACTTTCAGATAACCTAAGAACACAAACCAAATCATTTAGATCCTCCCGTGTTAAAAAGTGCGGTTCGTTTATGACAGCTGCATCCACAAAATTTGGGTCACTCTGTTGTAATTCACCAATATCATCAATACTTTCAAAATATTCAGTCACATTTCTGGTGGAGTTGGTATTGGTAGGACTGGTCCATGAGAACTTGTCGAATTGCTGGACATTTATCATTATGTTGAACTTATTTCATATATATTTGCCAAGTAGAAGCAGAAGTTCCAGGCTGTTATATGATCCTTAGGTTCCCGCTGTATCATGGGAAATGCAAAAGGCATATGACGGTTAATAGTGTTACATACTTGGCACTACAGCTTAAAACTTATTATGGTCTATTTTATTCTAAAAGTAACAGTCATAAGCTCCTTTAACTGGAGGAGTCAAATTCGCCTCTCGTTTTTCAAGTGAACTCACCACAAATGTAAACAAATATTTTTTATCGTTTACACATTTGCGAGACATTATCCTCCTTATAATTACAATGTTTAAGAAAACACACACACTACAGTTGTTAAATCTGTGCCATCCCCCCCTTAGTCATGTCTTATGCAACCAGCTCAAGAACGACCCAATGCTTCGGAAATGATGACGTAAGTCATCGTCAGAAACAGTTAATATTCGAAGCTTCGAGAAAGATGTCATGCATGACGTAATTCATCATTCCACAACTCAGAGTTACCATTGGCTGGTTTGTTTTAGCCACTAACGCCAGCGCCATTACGCTCATGGTCAACTTCAGCAACTCCTGGGCAGGCAGCAGAGGCACTCTTCGGCCAGGGACCGAGTGGATGGCACCCAGACTCGTGTTCTGGTTTTGTGACGGCGAGATTTGGCGTAAACTACCAAGAGCAACCTTTTGGTTTCTAAATTATTTTCAACTGTTTGGTAAGCTGCAAAATTTAACCTTTTTACTTTTGGTGTTTTTAACTTAACATTTTCGGGAGAAGCATTTATATTTTTCACTTCGTGTAACATTGCATTGTATTATTCGTTGTTTGAGAAATATTCTGGATTTGTAGGGAAACTTAAATTCTAAAAGGGTGAAAGAGTGCATTACATTGTCGTCTCCGAGCATATTATATGTAAATTACAAAACTTTTAAAACGTTTAAGCCAGCTGATGATGGAATTGTTAAAATTCAAAACTTTATAATAAATTGTTAACATATGTGACGGTGAGTCTTTTCAATTCCTAGCTCCCACGCAATAGTCCTTTCTACAATATTTAACACCTCTGGGTATGGGAAAAGACCGGTGGTGCAAATAATAACTAAGAAACACATAGGATTAGCTTCTTTCATTAAGCAAAGCTTCTACTCCTCTGGAAACTATGCAGGACTCTTTCTATCTGTAACAGACCTTCCTCTTCTGTTGTTGGAATAAACATTGACCTGGGAGGGAGAGGAGAAGCTCAATGTTGAACATTGTCATTCCTGAAGTCACAGACAACAATCTCCTAAAGCACATATGCAATTTGTTGTCCTAATGCTATAAAATAATGTTTTTAATCAGTAAATTTACCGCACTGTGTTATTAAACATGAAACAAGCTTTTTTTAATTTTACAAAACATTGGTGGGTGATGGAACATTTCTGGCTTCATTTTTGGATTTGGCAGATGCAAATACACCAGAATCAGCATAAATTATTTATTTAACATTTCATTCTTGACCACTGCAATTATACTCTGCAGCACACATGTTCATTAACATCCCGATGAACACATCGTTTCAATCTATACCACTCTGTTGAACAAAAAGAGTATTCACTTCTGAAAGTGAATTTTTCTAATTTTCTGACTATTTCATAATGTTTTATGCTATAGTACAGCAAAATTGCCATACGTTGGAAAATTTCTTTAAAGAAGTTACTACTTGTTTTTCATTAATCTAGTAAATCCTGTATCTGTTTAATCCTTTCAGTACCATAAAATAGCACTTAGTGTTTGTTCAGGGTCTTTTGAGACAGTTTGAGGGGGAAATTAGAAAACCGGTTGCATGTGTCCAGGTCGGTACGAGTGGCGACTCTTTGTTATAGCTGCCGCACCGGCCACGCGATGTCCATATCTCGCTTACCACTTATTATCAGGTCGAAACTGATTACAACAAATTTGCTTCTTACTTATAATAAGGAAAATTCTCAAAATACTCTGAAAAACTATAAATAATACAATTACTACACTGCCTTTTTCTCATACAGAAATACAGGAAGTACACTATTAGTTCAAAACTCGAGTTTTATTTATGGACTCTCTTTTAACTACTATGGTTCTTGGCATTCCATTCTATCTGGGCGTGAAAGACCTGTAATTTTGCTCAGAGGCCACTTTATCAGGCTTAAGGTTCTTTCACGTTCCGTCGTAAATCTACACCACGGGACCATCGGCTTTAATTTTCTTCCTGAAGGAAGCCACGCTAAGCAGTTTTACGCCCGAAAAAATCCATCACCCTCCGCCGGGTTTGAACCCGACACACTGGAAGCTAGAGACTGGCATGGTAGCCCTAGGCCACGGAGGACGACAATTCATATTGTATCTCCATGATATACTTTCGATTTTTTTCTTTCTTTTTAGTAGCGTTTAACGCCCGTACTGACTACATACGGCACCATAGATGGTGGATATTGATGATACAGAAGAATGAAATGATGATTTGGGAAAGGAAATTTCGGAAGAAAACGTTTCAGACCTAAGTAACCTAAATGTCTCACCGTCATTTGCCAGTTAGGAAAACCTGAGGAAAAATTCGCGCCAGAACAGTCCTCAGTCATGGAGATCAGTCCAGGCGAGAATTTTCATTCTCAAAAAATATGATGTGTTACACTCACATGACTTTCTCTACTCTTGTACAAACTATTTTTACAAACGCTTATTCTCCATATGCTTCATGTTAATCGATATATCGAGATGTTAATCTTATTGCTATTTGTTTTGTAGATGTAAGGGGAATTGGTAGGCTTGAAAGCGATAGTCAAATATTTTAAGACCTGGTTGCTATGTGGCGCATTCCATTCACTTTGTATGTCCAGAACATAAAAATTCTGATGTGTTACACTCACATGACTTTCTCTACTCTTGTACAAACTGTTTTTACAAACGCTTATTTTCCATATGCTTCACATTAATCGAGATGTTAATCTTTTTGCTAATTTTCTTGTAGATGCAAGGCGAATTGCTAGGCTTTAAGCGATAGTCAAATATTTTCACAGCTGGTTGCTATATGGAGCATTCCATTCTCTTTGAATTACCAGGACATATTTTTTGTGTAGTAAAATTTTGTCTATCTCTTATGGTTTACCAGTTATGCAAAAGTCGTTCA
The DNA here is from genome assembly GCA_030765065.1 of Deroplatys truncata. Classification (NCBI taxonomy): domain Eukaryota; kingdom Metazoa; phylum Arthropoda; class Insecta; order Mantodea; family Mantidae; genus Deroplatys; species Deroplatys truncata. The sequence continues at coordinate 218,399,267 of CM060978.1, forward strand.
CAATGAAGAATACTTTTGGAGACATTCCCAGAAAATTCGATATATACATTTCATTTGTCATGAAAATGTCTTAAACATATGGTATTTTAATCAAAATCGTTTGAACCATTTTTTAGAAAATTAAAGTTTTCGAAAAATGTTCCATGTAAAGGATAATCTGGGGTGGGGGGATTTTCTTGAAAACCTTCGTGTCGCATCTCTGGAAGATACGAACCTAAATACCAAGTTTGGTGTTTATCCGACTGTTCGTTTCTGAGTTATGCTGTTCATAGGCGCACACACACACACACACACACACACACACACACAGACACACACGCAGACCCACACACGGACATGTTTCCAAAAATGCTTTTTTTGGATTCAGGGAATCTCAAAACATGTATTTCCGGTGAAATCTCGGTATCGAAATTTTGGGTGGAATACAATACTTCCCCTACTTACTATACGTAGTAGAGAAAGTAAAAAAAATCTGATGTGTTACACTCACATGACTTTCTCTACTCTTGTACAAACTATTTTTATAAGAGCTTATCCTCCATATGCTTCATGTTAATCGAGATATCTAGATGTCCATCTTATTGCTAATTTTCTTGTAGATCCAAGGGGAATATGATAAGTTATAAGCGATAGTCAAATCTTTCAAGCGCTGGTTGCTATGTGGCGCATTCCATTCTCTTTGCATGTCCAGGGCATAAAAAATGAATAACGAATTTGAAAAAAAGTATAAGTATTGGAAAATTTAAGGGAATAACAAGCAATATCTCGAAAATGATTCACTCAACAAAAAAAATGTATATGACAAATTCTGTATTTTAACGCGATCTACATCTTTTGTGTAGTAAAATTTTGTCTATCTTTTATGGTTTGCCAGTTATGCAAAAGTCGTTCACAATGAAGAATACTTTTGAAGGCATTCCCAGAAAATTCGAGATATACAGTTCATTTGTCATGAAAATATCATAAACATAAGATATTTTAATCAAAATCCTTAGAGCCATTTTTGAGAAAATTAAAATTTTCGAAAAATGTTCCATGTAAAGGGTAATCTGTTGTGGGGGGATTTTCTTGAAAACCTTCGTGTCGCATCTCTGGAAGATACTGAACCTAAATACCAAGTTTGGTGTTTATCCGTCTGTTCGTTTCTGAATTATGCTGTTCACAAGCAGACACGCACACGGACATGTTTCCAAAAACGCTTTTTTTGGATTCAGGGGGTCTCAAAACATATATTTCCGGTGAAATATCGGTATCGATGTTTTGCTATACGTAGTAGAGAAAGCAAAATTAAAACTTTATTTTATATTTTTGTTTATTTATATTAATAAAAGGAATTTAAAGCTCTATATCCACATATCATAGCAGCACTGCGTCCCAACTGGGTGGAAAGTGAGCAGTATTTTTCACACATATACATTAATTAAACAATGCCTTAGCCAAGCAATAATTACAGGTCAATTAATTTTCTTGCATTTTTATTGTTTATGTAGTAGTTAGCAGTGCTTATATTTAATTAGCGAGAAATATTGTACTGTATGTTAGTAATGAAGAATACTATGAATTCGTTGTTGTGCAGGGGGAAGATACCGTGACCGAAGCCAGACGAAATAAATTAAATTTTATTGCCCAGGAGAAAAATGTGTTAGGGGTACAAAAAATAGAAGCGACGGGTGAAAGGAAACGCACTTAGTAACTGTAGCAAAGTCATGTGATATTCGAAATAGCTAACAGTAGAGCTAGGAGGTAGATTTGAATTATCTAGAGTAAAGGTTCAAATATTAAACTTAAGTTAGTGAAGCGACGCTAAAACTCCTTAACGAAATACAGACGGTGCAAGCGTAGACATGGGGGAGATCAGGTGCTGTGAGGTGTATGGTGCACTAACAATACACCAATAATTATGTAGTGAAGGCGAATTAAATATCACAGCTCGTTAGAGGAAGTCAGTAGGTTTATACCGAATTAACTTTTATGCATGGGTGATGTGTAAACGTGAAGATAACGACGGACTTACCGATTTTAAGGCAACAAAGGCCAATCACAACACCTTACTCCCATATACTTGCAATAATAAAAGAACAATATATATTAAAGAAATATACTTGACGATGTGTTATAGTTTGTCAACTTCACTTCTTTTCTCGCACCACCCCTATAAGATATACTTGCTCTACTACACATGCAGTGGTCTGCATATTAATGATATATGATATAAAAGTCATAACCTCTAGTACAATCATCTAAATTCGGTTTATCATTGGTATAAACAGTGGCGCTCAACAGCAACTAAAGTTAATAACTTTAGTGGACGTTTAACAATTACGTAGGCACGGACCGAGGCCTCCGTTTAGAGATGACTCTTGAGGCAGTATTTTTAACACTTAAGTGATTTCAGTCAAATTATATAATATGTAAATATAATAACAGCCCGCCTTAAAGCAATGTGTGTATGTAATAATTTGTAACATGTATGTAACAGTCATTGCATATGTTTATATTGTATCCATGTGTAATAATGTTATGTGGATATATTACGTAATTTAATAATGTAGGAGCTGTGAGAAAAATAAGTTAAAAGTTGCTAACTTGGTAACCTTGAGACAATAATGAGTTTGGGAGTTTAACAATACTACTTGTGATTCTTGGAGCAACAATAATGTAATTTTTGCGACAGTTCATAAAAATAGCCAATCAACAACCAGAAAAACCTTACAAAAATGAAGGTATCCTATTGGAGTAAGATTAGCCAATCAGAAATTGAAAAGGAGAAAATTTTACAAATTTAGAGTTCAGTTGCCTGCAGACAGCGTTACTAACCAGACGCAAAAAGTGTCCTCAAGAAATATAATATGTATTCGTGTGAGACGAAAAATAAGTTTACGTGTTAAAAAGTGTAATTAATTAATAAAAAGAATCTCACAGCTCTCTATATCAGTGAAGTGTTATTTAAATCGTATCAAGTATTAATAAAAGGAGTGAAGTAAAATTATAATCTGTGTAAGCCTATATTCTTGTCGCACCATAATCCTACATAGAGAAACATGTCTCTAATAATAATACTGACGCAGCCGAGGCAAACATAAATATATAATATTTAAAGAAACAATCAAATTACAAAGATAATATTTTTTTAAACTTGGGGCATAGGCAACCTGAAAGTACATTTGGGGCGAAGGCTACCGGAAACTGTTTACTATACGTGTGGTTGCAACTATTACAAGTTCGGCTCACCAACAATTGAAATATAATACAACTCCTTCAATATATACTTCTTCACTCTGAATACACAGACAAAACACGTATTATAACATATTAATGTTTGAACATTTATTTCAGCAGAAGTAACCCTACGAGCACGTTTATGGCACCATAACTCAAATAGCCAATGGTTAATTACTATAACCGAACAATACTGATCCACATTTTAATATCTTCTTTAAGTGCATAATTATATTACAATTTAGTACATTCATTTTGTGTAAATCGCAGTTTACGCTGTAGCTAATGTCTTGCAACAATGATTTGAAGCTGTGTGCTGACATTGACAGTCCTACTGCCCCATATGGTAGTGGCATCGAGTGTTGTAAACATTTTTGCAAACATTGTACTTCGTTTCGTTTTCTTTTGCTGAATTTTTAAATACAAAAGGTATGTTAGTTGGTTTTGCTTTTATTAAACGTTTCATTAACTATATAGTTTTGTGGTATATCTAAATTGCTAAATACACTGCTGGTTATGCTTTTATTTGTTCCATTAAATGGCACGAAAATATGCCAACTTCTTATTTTTTGTCTTTTCCATATTGTGGATACAGTCTCTGTATCTATTTGGTTTATTAGTTGTTTAGGTATTAGTAAAGGTTTAAGTTAAAGTGTTTTTACTGTTTCGTTCGTTCAATAATTAATTTAACAGTAAGTGTAAAACCGCTGTATAATATGAATTTATGGACAGTCAAAATTTCGCTTCATACGTGTGTACCGGCTTTCCCGCTCTGGAAGTTCTATATATCGAAAGTTAAAGGCAAATTTTCGGCACTTATGATTTCGGTTTTCCATGATCACTCTTTTGTTTTGGTCGCCTGGACCCGGACGTCTACCGAGAGAGAACTAGTTAGTTCCGATTCGTGCGATGGGGTAGCGAAAGTGTTCAATTGCGTATAATTGCGGTATCGCAAATACAGGTACATGTTTGGTAGACTTTTGTTATAAGTTATGTTACGCGAAGGCCGAATCACAGACTGTTTATTCCTGCTGCTGTTGCTGTATTTTTCTAAATTTTCTGTGGACTTTCCTTGAGGCTTTTGCTTATAAAATATTGCAGATTGTTGAAAGGCAATTCGTTTAATTGGTCAGTTTTTCCCGGCACTAGTTTTAATTGAATGCATTTAAGGCACTTTGAGACTTTTCTACGCCATTAATGATACTAGGTGTGCTGGGCTGGCCACAAGTGTTCACAAAATTTGAAACAATTTCCACAATATATTCAAGGCCAATTACGCTTACTCCATGCCCATTTTATGTGGCAAATTTCTTCTCTCACCTGCGGGTAAATTTCGCGATTGTCAATAATATATTTTTACTTTCTCTACTACTTACCTACACTATTGCATTCCACCCAAAAATTCGATACCAAGATTTCACCGGAAATACATGTATTAAGACCCCTGATAAAACAATTATAAAAAGGTCTGTATTTTCATAATTATTGAAATGTATAACATGAATTTTTTGGGAATAGCTTGTGAAGTCTTCTTCATTCTGATAGCCGTTTGTATAATTTATAGACCGTAAGAGATAGAAAAGTCTTACTAGAAACAAAATCAAGATTTCGTTAAGGCACACATTTATATGAAATGTTTCTCCTTTTAGTTAAGCATTTTTAAATATTATTTGTTATTTATATAAGTTTCCAAAGATTTAAGTTTCATTATTAGTTTTTTTTTTCTTTTCTTCCCCACCCCTCTCGTGCTCATGCAAAGGTCATGGAATTTTAAAGTCATCATAATACGACACGCTCTTTAAAGGTCACCTACCGAGCGGGATGCTCAGGTGGTAACTTCTGTGGCCCTCATTTGGGAGGTTCCGATTCGATCCCTGGCGACCGCCTACTCTGACTCATGGGTTTTTCGTGGTTTCCCGGGGTCGACAGGAGAATACTGGGGTGGTTTCTTCTCTACCCGATTTCTCTACCACGGCTGCTCGATGGGTGATCTTTCATCGCCCTATCTCTTCAACCCCGGCGCTGACATACGGATCTCTGAGCTTGGGAAATTTTAGGGACTTCCGCAGTCTCTGTGGCCTGTCAGCCTACAGCCTGTGGCCCCCCCGTGTGGTTCCTTCACTTCATCCTTTCCTCCTCGGGGTAGTAGGCACAGTAGATCTCTGTAGTTGCGGTGCCGAGGCGTCCCCCTCGTTAATCAACCGTTTGACTATAACCTATCACTTTACATACTACATCGTTCAACAAAATGTGTAAATGTGAAGTGAAAGTTTATGTGGATTAACAATAAGTATCTAAAATAATGGGCCTTGTAGGAATAGTTTATAGGGGAGTGAATAGAGAAGGTCATATGAATGCAACATATGAGATTTTCTCGAAAGCATTTGTCTGTAAATCTATGAAAGATTGACGAAAAGTACTCACAAACTTCCTAATGGCGTCCATTAATATCTTTGTCTGATTTACGGAATAATATATCTGAAGTAGTAGTATTGTAGGAATTGTATTATATTTCAATTGTTGGGGAGCCGAACTTGAAGTAGCTGCAAACCCACGTATGGTAAAATGTTTCCGGTAGCCTTTGCCCCAAAAAATGTTGAAAAAATATTAACTTTGTAATTTTTACTGTTTCTTTATATATTATATTTTTATGTTTGCCTCGGCCGCGTCAGTATTTACATTTTTAGAGAGATGAATGTCTTAGCAGGGCGACTGAAGAATGTAGGCTTACACAGATTACAAGTTTTTCTTCACTCCATTTATGAATGCTTGACACAATTTAAATAACACTTCACTGATATAGGCAGCTGTAAGATTCTTTTATTAAATACGTGCACTTTTTAAACATGTAAACTATTTTTAGCTCACACTGAATACGTATTATACTTCTGGAAGACACATCTCGCGTCCAGTTATGAACACTGTCTGCAAGCATCTGAACTCTAAATTTGTAAATTTTGCTATATTTCAGTTTCTGATTGGCTAATCCTACTCCAATAGAATACCTTCATTTAACTAAATCTTTTTCTGGTTGTTGATTGGTTATTTTTAAACTGTCTCAAAATTTACATTTTTGTTGCTCCAATAATGACTAGTAGCATTATTAAACATTCTTACTCATTATTGCCTCAAGTTTACCTCATTGTTAGCAACTTTTAACCTATTATTCTCACAGCTCCTACATTAAAAATTATGTAATACATTCACATAACTTTATTACACATGTATACAATAATATAAACATATACAATGACTGCAATATACACTTTTTATATATTGTTACATACACACATGCTTTAAGGCGGGCTGTTATTGAATTATATATATTATATAATTACACTGAAATTATTTAAGTGTTAAAAATACTGCCTCATATCCCATAAATCTTTCATATCGTATTACGAAAATTGCTGACTTGCGATGTGATGACACCATATATTGATAACTGAACACAGGATACGTAATACATTCGCGTTGTAACCAAGCTTGCTCTAACGTCCCTGCTCATAACTCTGCTAATGTTGGCATAGAGACAGTGCGCCAGCTTAAGGAGAGGAATAACAAATGCAGAGTGCACTAATAGAGCTCCGGTGCACATCTCATTCGGGAGATGGAATGAGAATGAATCTGTATGCAGATCCTTTAACCGCATCCCTGTTATGGGGTACAATTATTCCTGACATTGCTTTAATATAGCAAGAGGCCATGTTCATTCGCCTTTGTACCTCTGCCTTTATGCGGGCAAAGACCGGTGAAACCTTTTAGCCAATTAACTGGACTCGTGTATGCTTTGACTCCCTGAGTCAAGATCCAGCTGCTTCGTACATTAAGAATTTATTGATACTTTACCTTCTGCATGAAAAGTCAACAAGTTTTATGATTTCCTTCGTCTCACGTTATTCAAATAATGTTACCAGGTCTGCAGCACAATCGTCCTTGTCACTATACCGAAATAACTGGATTGTAGAACCGAGGAGAGGTTGATATTACATCAAAGGTCAAAGAGACGAACAATAGACTCGAGGTTCTAAAGAAGAGTATCTTCAGCCGGAATAGAACTTGAGCAGGGCATCTGTAAGTATTGCTTCTAAGAGATAATATGTATAAAAGAAATATAATCGCCTACCCATAGCGAAGAGTCAGTAGTTGATTCTTAGAGTATCAGGTTGTTTGGTATATTCCCACCAGAAGCGGTTTGGGACGTTTTCTATACGAGATACACTTCTACATATTCAAAGATACGTACAATTGAAGCCTTTAATGTTTCAAGAGGCACTGGTTATTCAACGTTAGCCCTATTTAAAGAAGCTTGGTGAAACCGGTGGTGTTTCTGTAAAATTATTTGAGCTATACTTTCTAATATAGTAGAAAAAAATGTTCTTTGATTTTCTTTTTCTTTACGGGGCAATTTACAATTAGGTAAATTCGAAATGATCAGCCTATATTCTTCAAAACCCTTATTGAAAAATTTCTAAATATAGATTGGATTAGTTAACTCTCTAAAGTTTTGAAATTATACCGCTTTTTTACTTTCTCTACTACGTATAGTAAGTAGCGGAAGTATTGTATTCCACACAGATTCGATCCCGGATTTAAGCGGAAATATACGTTTTGAGGACCCCTGAATAAAAAAACGCATTTTTGTCTGTCTGTCTGTCTGTGTGTCTGTGAACAGCATAACTCAGAAACGAACAGTCGGATAAACACCAAACTTGGTATTTAGGTTCAGTATCTTCCAGAGATGCGACGCGAAGGTTTTCAAGAAAATCTCCCCACTCCAGATTACCCTTTATATGGAACATTTTTCTAAAATTTTAATTTTCTCAAAAATAGCTCTAACGATTTTGATTACATCATACGTCTAAGATATTTTCATGAGAAATGAAATGTATATCTCGAAATTTCTGGGAATGTCTCCGAAGTATTCTTCATTGTGAACGACTTTTGCATAACTTGTAAACCATAAGAGATAGACAAAATTTTCTACACAAAAATATAGATCGCGTTAAAATACATAATTTATGTCATATACATTTTTGTTGTTGAGTGAACCATTTTCTAGATATTGCTTGTTATTCCCTTAAATTTTCCAATACTTCTACTTTTTCTCAAATGGGAATTCGTTATTAATTTTTTGTCCTGGTAATGCAAAGAGAATGGAATACTACACATAGCAACCAGCTCTTAAAATATTTGACTATCGTTTAAAACCTACCAATTCCCCTTGCATCTACAAGAAAATTAGCAATAAGATTAACATGAAGCATATGGAGAATAAGCGTTTGTAAAAATAGTTTCTAAAAGAGTAGAGAAAGTCATGTGAGTGTAACACATCAGATTTTTAATATAATGTAAGCCAGGAAACTAAACATTTATCTTTCATTTAAAGTGATCCTTTCGGGCCTTTATAAAATTAATCCTAGTGATTTGAATGGGCTTTGCGGTCATCCAGTTTTCAGAGTAATATTAGGTGGCGCATGTTAAATTTTATCCTTGATTCCTGGACACAAACTCTGCACGACATTGTTTACCTATTGGAACGCGTTGTACATTTAAAATGAGAAAATGTACCAGCTAACGATGTGCTTAGGAACGCATTAGCTGTAATATATGGCGAAACACAAAATATGATTGCACGCATCTTTAATGTGCTTAAGCAGGAGTTAAGGCAGTAACGAAGATCAGTGAAACATCCCGTCATATTTATCAATGTTAGATAATAAATAATATGGAAATTTTCGAATGTATTATATAGGCTGTGTCAAAATATGTCCCCTAAAGCTGGACCTTGAGCGGGTACCGGTCACATCAGCAGGTAGGTGAATAGCCGGCACCCGACCAGCGGTTTCGGTTGCCTACTGACACTCTAAGTCAAGCCTGTCTTTGAATAACAAATAAGAGACCGCGAAACAACGGAGATTGGTGCGTTGCGGCAGGGCAGTGGAATTTGCGCTGTCTAAAGGTTTCTCCCTGCTGTTTGTCTGGTCGGCTGGAGCATCTTCCTGTAGGTGACTAGTTTCATTATGAGTCCCCCAGTTTGAAGACGGCTAAGGCAGGATCACCGCTGTCAGGATCGGTGTTCTTGTCGTTAGGGATTGTTAGAGATCCCGACCTTGTTAGGGCGCATCGTCGCTCGGATCTGGTCAACCTTCGGGTCTCCCCTTTGCCCCTTCCTTCCAGGGTCATGTTGGAAGCACAAGGACCTATTATGCCCTATGTGCGGTGCTGTGCTCCAGTAACTGAAGGCCCTTGTGTCCGAATATCCTAATCTGAATACGCAACATTTACGTAAGTGCCATCACTCATCCCAAAGTAGTTCTTTTTTCGCAATATGTTTTGGACAGTGCCAGGCATAGGGCTGATCACCCATCCTGGATGTTCTGTCTGATCCATGAGTGTCTGCTCCTCGACGGGCCTCTGACCCCAGGCACCCGCCTGTAAGTCCTGGGGGGTGTGAGTCCTACATAAGAGGAGGGTAAACAGATAATGAATGAATGAATGCATGTTTTGGGCAGCAGATGGTTTATATTAACGTCATAACTACAATATTTTAGCTAAATAAAATGTGCAAAATCAGTTTAAATTTTTGCAGTAAAGGGTTTGAGGAAAATACCTTTAACTATGAAACTTGAGCACAGATTCATATGCCACATCAAGAAATTCTGGTTTGAGTGGTTGCAGGGACAGCATTCTAAAACCCATATTTATGAATCAAATGAGAGAAGCCAGAGAGGTGGACTTCCAAATTGGCAGATATGTTTTTGTTCCTGCTTCCCACCAGCTACGTGACGCAACACATTATCACTAAATCACTATTATTATCGACAGCAGAGCACGCCTTCCCCCGCCTGGCTTGTAAAACAGAATTAGCAGTTTACTAACGAAATCACGTAATCCTGCAGTTACTCCTTGCATTTTCGTTATTAGCTCTCTGGGTTCCGAATAAAACTTTCAGGCATATTGCCAACAAGAAGTTACAGCTAGGTAGATTTAACAGGTACATTTAAATTAAAACTATTCTAACATACACGTTAGAATAGAATATCCAGTACATAGTGTAATAGAATATCCAGTGCATCACACACCTGTCCGTCCAAATTTAATAGCAGGACTCATATATTTGTCCAAAAAATATTGCTACCTGTAAATAACTCGCTTAATCAAATGTAAAATCTCAGACGATTGTAACATATTTACCTGTTGAGTTGTATGTTTAACACATTCATTACACATGCACACACGCGCATACACGCACTCGCATGCATAAAGGAAGCATTGGACTCCACCCAAAACTTCGATATGTTGATTTCGCAGAGTTTTGGGCTCCCCGAAAAAAAAACATTTGAAAAAAATGTGCGTGTGTGTGTTTGTGTGTGCGTCTGTGAATTGCATAACTCAGAAACGAAAAGTCGATTAAATTTCAATCTTGATATTTACGTTCAACATCTTCCAAGTGTGGGACCAAAGATTTTCAGGAAAATATTCAGCACCAAATTACCCTTTACCCCTGGTCTTTTGTATAGATTTTCGTTACTTCTTATTTCCTTATAATCCCGCGTTTAAGTTAAATGTATATTTTGAATTTTCTGGGTATAGCCTATGGAAGTCCTCTTTAATCTGAATGATTTTTTATAACTTGTAAACCGTAAGAGATCGACAAACAATGCCTACAAAAAAATGTAGATCTCGATAATTCACAAAATTTGAACGGTCAGAAACCTTATACTTTTGCAACTGCAGAATTGCTATTCGGTTTTTCTCGTGGTGATGAAAAGAGAACGGAATTTCAAACCGATCACATAGCCACCCGTTCCTAAAATATTTTACTATCGTTGAGTCTTCTGTATTCCCTTATTTCCCTTTTACCTACAAGAAAATATGTAATAAAATATATCTGCAAATGTTTATTTTCTTTAGCATGAATTAGATAAAAGAATATGCGTTTTAAGAATATTTTGTTGAATAACGGATAGAGAAAGTAATGTAAGATTTTTTATGAGATGACATGAATTGAGGAATCCATTATACCGAGAAACACTTGCAAAGTTATCTTTCTAAGCAAAGCTCTGCATTAATTTCTTAGCCTGTAAATAAATGAAGGAAGATTTCCTCATTTTACTACTGCAGCAAAATGATGCGACATTAACGCCTGAAACTGCCTTTACCTTCCTTGAGATATATAAATTCGCTCATGGATGAGAGTAAATGGAAAACATCTTGGGTCCAAGGACAAGAGGAAGACGGGAAGAACAGTAAAAAGACGCAGGAAGCTGCAGAAGCAGAGAGAATATTATGATAGCGGTAATTAAAACAACTCACAGCCCTTAGTCTATTTATCTTCCATCTCAAATGTGCTTCAGGCTGTCATATCGATCCAGCGACGGGGTCACACAAACCATCGGATACGCATCCCAAATTCTGCATCTGTAATCAAGTCTCAAGAACTTTGGTTCCCTGTTGCTTGCCATTCCTTTCGTAATTCTCCCCGTATGAACTTTTTCAATTTGCAACCCACCCATTTAAGCAGGAAGGATTTTTTTCTTGAATTCTTGCGAGAAGGTATGTCCTTACGTCATCCTTCTACATCAGGAGTCTACAACCTGCGCTACGCGGTGAAGCGGTCCAACATTCAATTAATCCGATGAAAGAAAGTAAAGAAAGTAATACTATCGCAATGTAAGTGAAAGGGCATGATACACAATAGGAAAAGAGGAGTTGTAAGATGCCGAAAATGTTTGATTATAAGCACGGCAATGGCACACATGCATATATAATATTATGTCATAAATAAGGACGGAGTTTGGAAGGCTGTCTGCTACCATCAGTCATTCAACCCGTAATAACTCTCTCTACTACGTATAGTAAGTAGGGGAAGTATTGCAGTCCACCCAAAAATTCGATACCGAGATTTCACAGGAAATATATGTTTTGAAACCCCCTGAATAAAAAAAAAGCATTTTTGGAAACATGTCCGTGTATGTGTCTGTGAACAGCATAACTCAGAAACGAACAGCGGATAAACACCAAACTTGGTATTTAGGTTCAGTATCTTCCAGAGATGCGACACGAAGGTTTTCAAGAAAATCCCCCCCACGCCAGATTACCCTTTACATGGAACATTTTCGAAAATTATAATTTCCTCAAAAATGACTCTAACGATTTGGATTAAAATATCATATGTTTTAAGATATTTTCATGACAAATAAAATGTGTATCTTGAAGTTTCTGGGAATGTCTCCAAAAGTATTCTTCATTGTGAACGACTTTTGCATAACTGGTAAATCATAACAGATAGACAAAATTTTACTACACAAAAAATGTAGAACCGTTAAAATATAAAATTTATGTCATATACATTTTTGTTGTTGATTGAACCATTTTCGAGATATTGCTTGTTATTTCCTTATATTTTTCAATACTTATTTTCTCAAATGGGAATTCGTTATTCACTTTTTTGTCTTGGATATGCAAGGAGTATTAATCTGTGGCAAAGAGAATGGTGCTGCTATTAAGAGATATGTCTATGCTTAAAGGCTACTGTATTTCTATATTGCCCTTGCAAATACAAAACAAGGGGAACATAGTACGCCTTAAGCGATAGTCAAATATTTTTAGAACTGGTCGCTATGTGTAAAATGTAATTCTCTTTGCATGTCAAAAGATCGTTTCTGCAAATGTTTATCTCGATTAATATGAAATAGATGGAGAATAAGAGTTTGTAAAAATAGTTTGTACAAGAGTAGAGAAAGTCATGTGAGTGTAACACATCAGATTTTTTTAATTAACGTGGTGGCATGTTTGGGATACTGCCACTCTGGTGCGGCCATAGAGAACGCTGCTCACTAAGGGGGTGTAATGTTCAGAATGATATAGCTCTGAACACTTAATTTCGGATAAAAAAGAGGATATATTTTAGGGCTAAGGAGAGAAATGTTTATAAACAAATCATCTGTCGTCCAGTAAAGTTGACCACATGCACCCAGAATACAGATATATTATAAAACCTTTTAAAATTATTTACAATAGATTTTGAAAATAAATTATCCCAGTGATTAACATTGTTTTTTAAAATAATTATGTCCTAGTTATTTATATTGCATTTTTTTTATTTTACAGAATTTGTTTAGAAACAATTATCTTAGTTGCTTATATTTTGTTTCAGGTAAAAATGGAAATCTAATACTATATTGGGGCTCTTAGTGTCTGTATGAGAATGTTCTTTAATTTGTGGAATTTAAATTAAAAGCCGGGTTTTCTAAAATACGTTTGTGTATTTAGGAAGAGTGGCTCTTGTCCCAAATAAAAGACCTCTGGTAGTCCATTTATCTCTTGGGATAGTTGTTTATCACTGCTTGCAAATTACAGTTCAGAAACACCCAGCAAAACATATACTAAATATGTTAGAACTGCATTCCTATATACCTGAATTGAAAATAAGTAAAATAGAATAATTCTTCTCAAGGAAACAATAAAATAGCCACAAGTTAAAGTGTAAACAAAACCATATAAAAATAAAACAACACAGAGTTGAAAGTTTTCACAGTATAATTCGCTTATTAACAGATTCTCACCAGAATCATGTGACTTAAAACTTGGATGTATTGAGTTTTCAAACACATTTTCCTTGTCTGGAGCAATTTTTTTTTAAACTGTGCAATATTACTCAAAACCGGTAAAATGAGTTTTCACGTTTCGTCACAATGCCTGTTACCTAATTCTTCCTGACGCCTATTAACAATTTCATAAAACATGAGGTTACTAGGCTCTGGAATTCACTGCCACAGGATTCTAAGGTTGTCAAACTATATATGCTTTTCGTCATAGTTTGCAGATTTTAGTTAAAATAATGGTTAATTTAGAGGAAATATCCTCATTTTCATTGTATATATAAGGTACCTATACATATTTTAAAGACATTCATTACGGTTAACTTAGTTTATTGTGAGATAAGGTAGATCATGTTTTCTGTAGAAAAGTTCCGCGTTCCTATGCCTATTTTAATTAGTTATTGAGCAATTAATAACTAAAATTGCATGCAAGAGATCTACAGAAGTATTTTAATTCATCTTGTATCGCTGTCAGTATTATTTTCAGTACAGTTACAAATCTAAAACAGCTCAATCACGTTAAGTACGACCAGGGAGCTAAAGTCCTACATACGTACGTACCTAACCTCTCCAAACGAAGCAACAAAACCAATCGTTACATCGAAATGATCTCTGAACAAGGGGCCACCATTTCGGAAATACAACCAAATGGATCCCAATCATCTATAAGCTATACCACTGTTACGCAGAAGGATGTCTTCCCTACGAAAGAACAAGCTATCGTCCTGGATTCTGTGGATGGACTCACACTAAAGGAATATACATATGCTATTCGTAAGATAATTAAGCCTACAAATATACGCTCTGCATCTAGAATTGCCAGAAACCGTATCTTCCTTTATCTAGCAAACAAGGAAATAGCATAACAATTAACTGAGAATAAAACTAGAATAAATATTGCAGACGTATCTTTGGAAATAAGACCCGATAATTTCCTCTTACAGTGTGCCCCACAGCGATGAAAATGATGTGTCGTAAGTCAAACAGATGTCACTCTATTTCATACGCTTGCTCTAACGTAATGCTGCCAACATATGAATAATGCCACCGAAGCCGGTAAGATACTCAGCCTCAAGGCGTAGCCGAGAGATTGAGGGCCCTCAGTTTCAAAGCGTAGCCGAGGGATCTGCGCGTCTAAAACTCGAATGATTCACGTTCGTAGAAACAATAGCACATGGCATATTTAGTGCATTTCACTTTTTATTTGGGTTGGCAGTACCCACTTTGCATGTGATTTATCGGAAAAATGACCACGTTTGTTGTGTTCCTGACGCGATTTGCCTATATAAGTAAACCACCTGTGGGCACCAGATATAGAAGAGACCACATCAAGTTCTAAAGTCACTCCTAAGGTAATTTATTCGCTTTCCTTTTGATTTTATAAGCATTTTCTATGGGCATTGTTAACAAAATTTCAAGAGTAATAATTTCAAATGTGTGCGCCCTAATTCCTCGCTATGTACTGGAGCGTGAAATATAAGCTCTAAACATTCATTTGGGATCAACTATAACGTTTCTTAGAGCGGGGATGTTAGAACCAGGGTTTACCCATATTCTAAGTTTTAGAAGACAAGTTTAGGTGCACACAGATGACTTAGATAAAATCCCAGAGTCCTTGCACGTGGAATATGATGGTACAACCTACTGGACGTACCTGACAACTGACTCGTCGAGTTTCATAGGTAAACAACCAGGCCATGTAGCAAAAGAATGTAAACACGAAGATGAACGACATACCGAACCATAAACGGAACCTGATCACAGCACACATACTACGAATTCCCACCATTAAAACCAGTTATTTCCGAAAAGGGGGTAATACTCGCACTAAAACCAACGAAACGTCGACTCTCTACTTCCTCTGACTTGGCCATTGTCAATATGAAAAAACAACCAGTAACAAAAACAATTGCGAGTCCGGCAACTGTAAACCATAATAAACCAGAACAAGCTACAAAACCGAAAACTGAGCCCCAACTGAAAATACAGAACAACCACGATCTAGATTCACAACTTACTCTACGAACAGAAAGTATATCTGACACCCAAAAGAAGCATCCACTAAACTATATCCAACTCAAAAGTCTTAGAGAGAACTAAAGGAAATTCGAAACCACTAGCTGTTCCGCTGGAATATTTAGAAAATACAGATGTTCAGCCCTTGATAGAATTTTTGTATGCACATTGCTGTCTATTAAAAGATAAAAACATGAAACGACGTTTTTCATTCTTAAAAAGAAAATTGCAAGCATATGCTGAAGGCGCTTGCAATTCTACTACAGTAACAGATGTCAGTAACTAATCCATTTTATGCTGTGTCGTTTTTGCTCCAATGGAATATAAATGGATTTCGACCCCAGTATGAATATTTACAGTATGCAATCCACAAACGCCAACCTCTTCTTATCTGTTTGCAAGAAACTAACCTCCAAAACCCGTATGTAGCTAACATTAAACAATACACAGCATATAATAAAAATCGTACTCTGCTGTACATGCAAGTGGAGGCGTGGCCACCTATATACACCATAGTATTGCGTATCGTAAACTCACCCTAGCATCTGAATTAGAAGCTGTTGCAGTGACAGTCTTAACACCTATTACTATGTACATATGCAACGTTTATCTTCCAAACAGCCAAAATATTAAATTAGAGGACCTAACAGAACTAATAGTACAGCTACAAAAACCATTTATTATTCTTGGAGATTTCAACTCGCATAACTCTCTTTGGGCGGTTCACATACTAATCAAAGAGGTAGAATACTGGAATCTTTAATCGAAAAAAACGATTTGATCCTCTAAATTCTGACAGTCCTACACGTCACGGAACTTAAAGCAACATAGATCTTACCCTTTGTTCTCCTAGCCTTGCGCCTCTATTTACCTGGTATGTCTATGATAACCCAATAGGAAGTGACCATTTTCCAATTATTTTCATATTGATCATATATCAAGAATTACCACCCGTATACAAATGGAACCTGCGTCACGCAAACTGGAACGAATTTAAACATTCTGTGGACAAACTTATCACTTCATTAATTTTCATTCATTCATTATCTGTTTACCCTTCTCTTACAAAGGACTTACACCCCCCAGGACTTACAACCGGGTGCCTGGGGTCAGAGGTCCGTCGAGGAGCAGACACTCACGGATCAGACAGAGCATCCAGGATGGGTGATCAGCCCGATGCCTGGTATGGGATGAAGGAAGTAGATGAAGCGAAATGTTGGTGAAATGGATGAAAGGAAAGGTGATGATGGAGCAGTTGGTGGAATGAATGGCGGGGGAAACCGGAGAACCCGGAGAAAACCCGCTCAGACGCCGCTTCGTCCACCACAAATCCCACATGCAGGTCCCTGGGATTGAACCCGGGCCGCGTCGGTGGGAGGCGAGCGGTGTAACCACTCGGCCACGGCGCCGCCCACTTCATTAATTCTTCTTGAAAAATTCCCTGAATTTACAGCAAATGAAATAATAACTAAGTTCACGGACAGCATGTTAAACAGTGCGAAATAAAGCATTCCTATTGTAAACGTTAACCATAACAATAAAAAGATTCCTTGGTGGAATCAACACTGCAAAAAAGCAATCAAAAATATAAATAAAGCCTTTTATAAATATAAACGCCACCCAAGTCCAAAAAAAATTGCTTTTACAAAAATTACGAGATGTAGCTAGACCTAGTATTAAAGAAAGCAAAAAGTGCTCGTGGCTGTCATTTACATCTTCACTGTCTTATCAGGCCCCAATTAAATGATGTGGAAACGAATAAAGCTAGTTAGAAACATTAAACGTAGCAACTGGATTAATGTGTTACATGACCAGAATAACAATATTAATGTAACTTATCCATAAGATATTGCTGATACCTTAGCTGAAAAATTTGTAGACATATCCAGTAACGCTAATTATGAAAAATGTTTTTAGGATACAAAAGCAAAGTTCCTTACTTTAACATCTCTGACTTCCTACAGAATACCTCTGAAAGTTATAATGAAGAATTTACTTTAAGTGAATTACAAGATGCTCTTTACCAATGCAAAACTCCAGTTCTGGACCAGATAATATTCCCTACTCATTCCTACAACAACTTTCTCCTAAGGCACAGGAGTATTTAACCATGTTTAGACACAGAACTCCTTTCCTACTCAGTGTTATGACAGCCTAATAATTGCAATTACTAAGCCTAATAAAGACTCTTCACTCCCAGAAAATTACAGATCCATTACCATGACATCAACATTATCCAAACTAAGGGATAAAATAATTAATAAGTGACTAAGATGGATTCTGGGGAGAAATAATTTATTCACAGAAACTCAACATGACTTGGCTTTAGACAGTTTCATTCAACAAACGACAATCTAATAGCTCTACAATCAAATATTGGATGCTTTCTACAACAAAGAACATGTAATTGTAGTTAGTTTGGATATTAATAAAGCCTACGATATGCTATGGCGAGAATACGTGCTAAGAATCTTAACACAACAAAAAATATCAGGAAACATGCTTAGGTTTATTTATAACTTCTTATATCATCGCAAAGGTCAGGTAAAAGCTTTTTCAAAAACGTCTCTATGCCAAATGCATACCACAAGGTTCTGTATTAAGCGTCACTTTATTTTTAATAGATATAAATGGCGTTGTTTCAGAAGTTAGACCACCAGTTAAATCTAGCTTATTTGTAGATGATTTAATTATTTTTTGTAAAGGGAAAACCACAGCAGTTCAAGAATCACTTCAGAACATTGAGCAATGGTGTGCAGAAACTGGCTTTCAAATATCTTCATCTAAGACAAAATACATATTATTTTCCAAAAACAAACACACCATACTCCGGAACTAAAATTCAAAGACAAAAACTTGAGACAGTAGATACTACTGTCTCAAGATATTTGGACTTATATTTGACAAAAACTAAAATGGCAAACTCAACTACTAAATTAGAAAAATGACTGTCAAAGAAGACTAAATGTTTTAAAAGTTTTGGCCGCACTTAACTGGGGAGCCGACTCCTATGTACTGATGTCTACATATAGGACCATAATTCGCTAAATTTGGATTATGATTCCATAATATACAGTTTTGCCACACCCTCCTCCCTGAAAATGCTTGATGTCATCAAAATTCTGCCTTTCTGATTGTATTAGGTGCCTTACTACCAGACCTGTAAGCAGTATGCTGGTTGAGTCTAATGGAATTCCACTAGAATATCGCAGAAAACAACTTAGTATCACATATACCCTCAGATAATAACAACACCCGACTCCAGGATGCATTCATATATTTTCCTAAAATATCTTCAAGACGATTTTCTATATAACAGACACATTCCTTACCATTCTACTTTAGAATACACAGACATTTAAAGGAACTAAATATGACAATACCCTGTATAACCTCAAGACAAGGAAAATCGAATGGAGAAATAAATTACTACTATGGAGCTAAATGCACACAAAAAAGTAAATACCAGCTCCTTAATTTATCAACAGTTATTTAAAGAAAAAATTAGTACATATCCAAATAGCTTTTACATTTACACCGATGGCTCCAAAAGTGAAGAAGGTAATGGTTGTTTATAGTGTGCGGTGATAAGAGTTTCCAGTACAAATTACTATCACTTTTTTCAGTCTTCAGGTGTGAATTATATGCCATTAAAAAGGCACTTGAATATATATTAAAAACACTACATCATCACACTATCTTATCAACAGTGACTCTTGTCTGCTTTAAAATCCCTCCAAAACGTTTACTCCACCAACAGCATTGTCCAAGACATACATTCACTTTACACCAACCTATCTGCCCTGAAAAATTTTTGCATTATTGCTATATGGGTACCTTCTCATCAGAAAATTATAGGAAATGAAAAGCGGACACTGCTTCAAAGGTATCAATATGTCTACCTACACAGGACACAACCATAGCTACACCCTGCTATGATACAGTTATTCACTTCAAGAGACAAATAAAAAATCAATAGTGGAATAGTTGAATACAGAACAACAACAGTAAATTACACAATGTGTGCCAGACTTCTACTGCAGAGTATCCAGTTAAAAACCTCAAACATAGAGACCAAATTACAATAACCCGCCTACAAATTGGACACACCAGAATTACACACTCCTGCCTTTTAAACAGAAGCCCTCCACCCGCCTGCGAAAAATGTCAAACAGCACTAACAGTAGATCATATACTGAGAGTTCAAAGTTTCAACAGCAGAGAAAACTATTTGATATACCAATAAATCTTCATGCAACACTGAATGAACCCTCTCACTGTTGAAATATTATCAACTTCATTGAAGCAATTGAATTATATAACGATATTTAATAAAAAGAATTAAGAAGTTGTTGTTTTTCTTAATCATGAAAAATTGTCATTCTAAAATTACTGTAATATTCATTGTGTATTAATTGTTCTTGTAAAATGTTCAATATGTAATAACTAATTGTAGGACTATCGTTATTTTCAATGTGAATTTTTATGTTTTTGATAAATCGTTGTAAGAAATGCTTTTTAAAATTGTTATACTGAACGTAAATCGGTCACGATTAGACCAAAATGGTTAAAGCGACCTTAAACAAATAAATTTTTAAAAAAGGTTTATTGTTCTTCTAATAGTTGTGTTATTTCTGTTTTGTGTTCCTTTAGATATTGTTTACCTGTACCAACAATGTATTCAGGATTTTTCTGTGTAGTTGAACGAAAGAGGACAAGTAGCCTTAGCTCTGCCACAATAAATAAGTAAATAAATCATTCATACATTGTCTTCTGTTGAATCAAAAGTATCATTAGCTTTCTCTACAACCTGTCTATTCCATATACACTTTTCAAACCTCCCAAAAAAGTGGTACAAAATTATAGAATTTGAGCACAAAGAAAACTACACAAACAACGTGATGAGGTCAAAATGAACCGCACAGAGTCATAACATAATCTTGTTATTTACTTCAGAAGAAATACAACTAGAAACCCGACTTCGTCGATGAATTCATCTGAACTAGAAGATACTGAGTCGTGAAAACAAGAATTTACAAACCAGGACAGGTCGCGGTCTGATAGACGGCAACACGGTAATTAAAGATTAAATATACTGCTATAAAGGAGGTCCACCAGTACCTGAACAAAGCGGTAGCGCCTCAAGTTGAAAAGTTCCAGTCTGACGCGTTAGAAATGTTGAAAGTTCTAAGGCGCATGCTTGGAAGATAAATGCAGGGATTAAAAGTATGTTCGATTGTTCCCGCAGTATCGTGGGAAATAGAAAATCGGGAGGAGAAGCAAAACCAAAATTTCTAGCCAATAATTTTTACTTTCTACTACGTATAGTAAGTAGGGGAAATATTGTATCCCACTCAAAAATTCGATACCGAGATTTCACCGGAAATATATGTTTTAAGACCCCCTGAATCCAAAAAAGCATTTTTGGAAATATGTCCGTGTGTGTATGTGTGTCTGTGAACAGCATAACTCAGAAACGAACAGTCGGATAAACACCAAACTTGGTATTTAGGTTCAGTATCTTTCAGAGATGCGACACGAAGGTTCTCAAGAAAATCCCCCACCCCAGATTACCCTTTACATGGAACATTTTTCGAAAATTATAATTTTCTCAAAAATGGCACTAACGATTTTGATTAAAATATCATATGTTTAAGATATTTTCATGACAAATGAAATGTATATCTCGAATTTTCTGGAAATGTCTCCAAAAGTATTCATTGTGAACGACTTTTGCATAACTGGTAAACCATAAAAGATAGACAAAATTTTACTACACAAAAAATGTAGATCGCGTTAAAATACACAATTTATGTCATATACATATTTTTGTTGAGTGAACCATTTTCGAGACATTGCTTGTTATTCCCTAAAATTTTCCAATAATTATACTTTTTCTCAAATTCGTTATAAATTTTTTTCCTGGTAATGCAAAGAGAATGGAATACTCCACATAGCAATCAGCTCTTAAAATATTTGACTATCGCTTAAAGCCTACCAATTCCCCTTGCATCTATAAGAAAATTAGCAATAAGATTAACATCTCGATATCTCGATTAATATGAAATAGATGGAGAATAAGTGTTTGTAAAAATAGTTTGTACAAGAGTAGAGGAAGTCATGTGAGAGTAACACAACAGATTTTTAAGTTTGAAATATGACATTGTGATAGTAAATTACAAAACTGTCACATGATCAAAAAGTGAACAAACGAATCACGTGGTATATAAAAAGTAGGGATGAAATATGAAATGGCGAGAGTTAAACTTTTAGATCACCTCACTTCACTGTATTCAATCACCGTGTAAGGCAGACCTGCGCTCGCGAGTTCTCCGGAACGCTCCGGAACTTTCTCGCCGTATACTTACGAGTACTACGATGTCAGTTTGTAGTAAACTTACAATATAAATTTCGTGACATTCGAGTAACTGTCTTCAACAATAACTGCGAACGGTGGCGTGCTGTCCGGGATGTGTATAACACTTGCATAATAAACAATCAATCATAACCAGTGTTTCATCCTATGTAAGAACAGGTGATATCCACACCCTGTAGATCTTGAAGAGTCGAGTCGCTCACGCTAGCAGAAGGAATAGGACATCGGGGAAACCTCGTCAACATCACCGATTGCATCCACCTCATTCCTTCCACATCTCAACTTCGGCCAGCTGCAGTGGACTCTAAGGAGCTATAGGCGCTCCGTGAATGCTTCAAGAAAACAAAATAAATAAAGGTTCAATCAAATTAAAGATAAAGGAGAAAATCTTTAGCCCTTACTTGAGGAACACTCATATTCAAATCTCACTTGAATGCTACATCAATGAAACAATAAAATAACTAACGGCCACTGCAACTGCCAAAAATTGCTGTAACATCTTAAATATTCATCCTATTGAACTGTTATAAAATGTATCAGAAACATTATGCTCATAGGCGTTCCTTTGTAAAAATCTAACTTTATTGTTTTGACTTCATAGTCTTTTAGAACCACCATTTAGGGGAAGGTAATTATGGGTCATTTATTCTGTAACGGCAACAAAACGTGTGTTATATTGAATTTCCAGCAATGATTTCCCATTCTCTTGAATGAAAACGTAACATAACTAAAAATCTAAATGCGTTCCAGTTATGCAACTTTCTCTACCCACAATCGTTTATTTTTATAACTATAATTTCTACAAACCATTAAAAGCTGATTTTTCTATATACTTCATGATAAACCTACATAAAGATAAACCTTTACAGAAATACTTTCACTACACATTTCGTTGTAAATACATGGAGGGGGGCAGAGGATACCGAAGGTATAGTCAGATTTTTAAAGCTAGTTGCTAAATGCTTGAATTTATTTTTCATACCCTTTTCGTGACATTGCGAGAAAAACAGCACTTTTAAACAACTAAGCATTCATAAATTCAAATCAAAAACAACGGATAGGTCGTAAATGATGATGGCAGAGAAACATTTTTGAAATAAATTGTACCTTTTAAATATATCTACATTTTTATAGATCGAGTTCTTGTTTACCTCCTTGTGATTACTTAAAGTTATATAAAATTCCTTCCGAATTACTTCACAGTCCATTTGAGTTATACATTTTATTTCTCACGTAAATATCTTAAATATATGGTATTATAATTAAAATACTTATAACCAGTTTTGAGAAAATAAAAAACATCGAAATGTTTTTCCGTAAAGAGTACTCTGGGGTGAAAATATTCCTGTCGAGCATTTGGAAGATAGTGAGCTTAAATACCACGTTTGGTATTAATCCGATTTTCAGCTTTTGAGTTGCATTGTTCACACACACCTTTTTATAAAATTTATTTTCTAGATTCAGAGGGCCTCAAAATCCGTATTTTCGATGAAATCTCGACATCAGATTTTTGGGGTGGAATGCAATACTTTTTCTCCCTAGTAGCTGCGTGGTAGAGAAAGTAAAAATGACAGAATTCAAAACAATAATTAACGTATATCTTGGAAATAGCTGATGCCACAAAAAAGTTATTTGAAAGAAAGCATGGAGGACATGCTGACGATGGGAACAAACCGTCTCCCGAAACGCGTTCAAGTAAGAATATTATAGTGATGTAGTGTAACAACCTTCAACTCTCTTTATTTTAAATTATGACACATCACTGTTACTAGCTTCTAAATCTTCAAAATTAGTCAACAGTCATAGTTGTTTAGTAACGAGTGAGCAACGTAATATTATATGGTTGCTGCATTTTATTTATTCACAATGTCCACATATTGTTGTATACGGTGTATATAGCACTTTTAATATACATTTATTGCAACTGTTTCTTGTTTTCCTCTTTTATTTAGTTGAGATTTGCATGGAAAACAATCACCAAGCATTTGCAGCCGTTCAGAAGAATCTCGTTTTGGCTGAGCCTCCACTCGTTAGGATCCCGAAATGAAGATCTACCTATCATGCACTCCTATCAGATTTCGCGGAAAATGAGAGCAATTAAGATTTGATCTAGAAATAATGGAAGGCACTCCCAACTTCTTTCCCGATCTTGTAGTGAGAATGTGCAATCTATGAGTCAAATATTTACACATGGAATTTTAAGGCCAGCATATAGCGTCCTGTTCTTAAACATTTAACTATCGCTGTTCTCTTTGTATCTATAACGAAATGTGTAATGTAGCTGTTTGTGTAAATGTTTATGTCGATTAAAATGTAGTAGATAGAAACATAGGCCTTCGTAAGATTACAGAACCAGAACGTGGGTTTCTCGGACAAAATTCACCTTTTTATCCGAAAATGTGCTAACGCGAACATTACACAATTGTAACATCTATTTTATTGGTGCCTTATATAGCGCTGCATGAGAGTTCATTGCTCGTGTTTCTGCTGTCTATTGGGAATCTCTATCTCTATCATACAAGCTATCACTTTTACCAACTCCCTGTGCTACTAAAGTTCAGATATAATTGCTAGCTGGTTTTCCTGTCCAACGCTTCTTTTACAATGTTCCATGCACAAAATCATAACGGGGGTGGTGGCGCTGCGATAACGTGTAGTACCCGCATTCGGAGGTCTCGGTTCGTTCCCCGAGTTTCTGCGTAAATAATGTACGCAGCTAAGCAACTAAGATCCTGAATGTCATAAAAATTCCAAGGCCATCTGTATGTTCTTTTTACGCTGTAATAAGAATGCAACTTGTATATATTATCAACAATCATTTTTGTGCTGTTATAATAATCTATAACATCCAACTTTTATATAAAGCCAGAAGTGGAGACATCATAAAAACATCAGCACTGCTTTCTTTATCTTGGGGACATATGAACGCAGAGAAAAGTTATTTCGCCGAATCCAAAATTAATATAGATGACTAAAGAGGAACGTTTCATTTCTGGGGGTATATAGGGCTTATGTATTTTCAAAGTACCAGCAATGGAGAAATCCTAAATTTATCAACCTTCCTGCTGGCACAGTTTTGAAAAAAATAAATAAAAAGCAAGCGACTTTATTTCTGCCAACACCGTTGAAATGTAATCCAAATCCTTCAATACACCCTCCCCGATTACGCCCTATTCCAGAGATACATTTCCATGTGTAAATTTGGCCAATTTGTGGTGAAAAATTTCGCGAATTACAAATCTGGCAACGCTTCAAGCAATATTTGGCTGGCTTGAGGGCATGTATTATCTACCAAAATTAGTTGAAGGATAATCTTGCATGATACAATAGGAATGCAGGTGTTTAGCATAGTTCCTTTCACTCACTGTGTTCAATCTATCTGCTGTAGTCGGAATACTAAGGTATATATATATATATATATATATAAAATTCATTTGTTAATGGCTTCCATAATTTCTTGTTCCTTCTGAATTTATGTTATAGTTTGTGAATTCTTGATTTGCATTCCTGTTTATTTCACATACTGCTATATTCATCAGTAAATACCTCTTGAAAGTGTCTTATATAGAAATTATTTTTGTAGACATCTTTCCCGCAGGAAATTATGGTCCAGCAACTTTCTTGTCCCAAAAGGTTTTTTTGTGCCATTCAGTACCATTATTACCATATAGAGTGTCTGCAGAAGACACACACCTCACAGTTTTCGTCAGCCATGTCGTTTTCATCGTTACTATGCCGCTTTCAACTTCAATATCACTACACACATCAATAGCACGTTCTAAATCGGAAGCAGCAGTACCTTTATTACTTGGAATCCTTACTTCATCCTCATTTGAATCAACACGAGAAAATCGTTTAAATATAATCTTGTTTCTCTTCGTAACTTAATCTTCTGTATTCGGATTTAGAGTTCCCAAATATCTTCCATGACACCATAAATGAGGTTTGCTGCAGCTTGGACGACAATGTTCATGAATGTTGTGCACATAGTAGCAAGGAACAATTAGAAACACAGGGTCGTAACGGTTTTGTACTTACCCAAAGCTGAGTGTAGCCAAATGTGACCTGTTCAGCAATATATTCATGAGGTTACCCGGACAACCTGGTTATAGAACAAAGTATAATGTTTTGTGTGTGGACACAAGGGTTAACATTGTGAAATTAAGCGTCATTGAAGAAAAGTAAATTGGATTAGGTTAACAAGTAGAGTCGAGCCGAAATATAAAGTAATAGAATACCAATACAATAATCTACAATGACAAAAGAGTTTTAAAACAAAATTCGATGAACAAAATCAATAAAGCCGGAAACATATATGGATGAAGTTCATTATTCGAAAAAAAAGGAATGGAAAATTGGATTTTTTCTTTTGTGGTTTCAGAGAGAATAAAATTGTTCTGCTTTATCCGTTAACGAAATCAATTTTGGAGATGGAAAACAATTCTGAATGTAGACCACATTTAAAATCGTATTGAGTTCTATGTGAAAAATCCACATTATCTGAACAATGAGATATTTCTCTACTGCTGGAAAGGCCTATGCAACATTGAAAAAGCTATGAAAAAAGAAAGAAAGAAAGAAAGAGAAATCACTACAGTGAAAGCGTGAACAAGTGGCTTCGCACAACAACCATTCGTCATTGAACGCTCTATTACCGGGTGACTTTATACTTGTACAAATAAGAGCAGTAATCCCAATGCTGCTGTTAAAAGCCATGTTATCCAGAAGAAAACCTGACTATATTGTGTGAGATTGAATCAAAACACCACTGTATCATTTTATTTTAAATATTTTTTCAAAAATGGTTGTGCATCTGCCATTTTGGTACTGTGAATTCTGCACCACTTCACGAGAAAAAAATTCTTACACACTTTGGAGCAGATAGTTAAACTTTAGGCCATCTTAAAGAAGAGGTTTTGCTCTACAAATTGATATTACTATTAAACATGGTAACTGCTGTGTGCTCAGGCCATGTGAGTTGTTTCTTTGCAAATATACACTATGTGATAAAAAGTACCCGGACACCTCCACAAACATACGTTTTTCATTTTAGGTGCATTGTGCTGCCACCTACTGCCTGGTACTCATTATCCGCGACCTCAGTAGTCATTAGACATCATGAAGCAGCAGAATGGAACGCTCCGTGGAACTCACGGACTTCGAACCTGGTCAGATGATTGAGTGTCACTTGTGTCAGAAGTCTGTACGCGAGATGTCCACACTCCTAAACATCCCTAGGCCCACTGTTTCTGATGTGATAGTGAAGTGAAAACGTGAAGGGACATGTACAGCAGAAAAGCGAACAGAACGACCTCGTCTGTTGACTGGCAGAGACCGCCGACATTTGAAGAGGGTCGTAAAGAGTAATAGGCAGACATCTATCCAGACCATCACACAGGAATTCCAAACTGCATCAGAATCCACTCCAAGTACTATGGCAGTTAGGCGTGAGGTGAGAAACCTTGGATTCCATGGTCGAGCGGCTGCTCCTAAGCCACACATCACGCAGGTAAATGCCAAACGATGCCTCGCTTGGTGTAAGGAGCGTCAACATTACATGATTGAACAGTGGCAAAACGTTGTGTGGAGTGACTAATCACGTACACAATATGGCGATCCGATGACAAGGTGTGGGTATGGCGAATGCCGGGTGAACGTCATCTGCCAGCGTGTGTAGTGCCAATAGTGAAATTCGGAGGTGGTGGTGTTATGGTGTGGTCGTGTTTTTCCTGGAGGGGGCTTGGACCCCTTGTTGTTTTGCGTAGCACGATCACAGCGCAGACCTACATTGGTATTTTAAGCACCTTCTTGCTTCCCACTGTTGAAGAGCAATTCGGGGATGGCGATTACATCTTTCAACACAATCGAGCACCTGTTCATACTGCACGGGCTATGGTGGAGTGGTTACACGACAATAACATCTCTGTAATGGACTGGCCTGCACAGGGTCCTTACTTAAATCCTATTGAACACCTTTGGGATGTTTTGGAACGCCGACTTCGTGCCAGGCCTCACCGGCCTACATCGATACCTCTCCTAAGTTCCGCACTCCGTGAACTGCCATTCCCCAACAAACCTGCCAGCACCTGATTGAAAGTACACCTGCGAGAGTGAACGCTGTCATCAAGGCTAAGGGTGGGCCAACACCATATTGACTTGCAGCATTACCGATAGAGGGCGCCACGAAATTGTACGTCATTTTTAGCCAGATGTCCGGACACTTTTGATCACGTAGTGTATCTGCTTTCTCCATTTTTACTTTGAAAACGTTTTCTTTGAATGACATTTTCTGGCATAAAATAATAATAAAACAAATCTCTAGGAGCTGTTGTGGATATTATTTAACAACATGCTTGGTCATTTATTAAACAATTGCTGATACGTTTTAATCATTAATGGTATAATTAAGAAAAATGCATAACTTCCTTAATAAACGAACCCATTGAATAAAGTAGATCATTGAACTTAGAAGGTATTCGTGTACATGCCTAAAATTGCAGCCCGATAAATTAAATTGCTTGAGATAATGCGTCCTGAATTTTGTAGATTTAATATTGGCGGGAGAGCTTTTAATCTTCCATTAATTTGTTTCCATACCAAACAAAATATGTGCATCAGTTGCCTTAACAATATGGACAACTCCAGGAGTGTGCATGCAGATTAAATTATAATACAAGATAGTTTAATTAGTTAAACGTTTCCGTTTGTCATTGTGATTGTGATCGCTAATTTATTTTTTTCAGGCAGACCAATTAAGTATTCCCATTTTTCGACAACTCAAATGGTATCATCACTTTTAAAGTTCAAGAGCATGATTTAAAGTTACTTATTTACAACGAATCTCACCTCTTTCCTTTTATTTTTGGTGCCTATGGAGATGTTTGTTACAACCCATGTGATTTTGAACTTCATAATATTTTCAGAGAAACTACACTAATTTCTGCCCCACTTAAATAAAAGAGAAGAATACTTCACGAATATGCAGAAGAATATATAAAGCATACTATGCAGAAATATCAAAGGCGAATTATTACAGTCCCTTCATGAACTGTATTTAAAGGTAGTATGTGTAGGGCGTCGCCGTGCCCGAGTGGTTAGACCGCTCGCCTCCCACCGAGGCGGCCCGGGTTCAATCCCAGGGACCTGCGTGTGGGATTTGTGGTGGCCGAAGCGGCGTCTCGGCGGGTTTTCTCCGGGTTCTCCGGTTTCCCCCGCCATTCATTCCACCAATTTCTCCATCATCACCTTTCCATTCATCCATTTCAACATTTCGTTTCATCTACTTCCATACCAAGCATCGGGCTGATCACCCATCCTGGATGCTCTGTCTGATCCATGATCCTCGACGGTAAGTCCTGGGGGTGTAAGGCCTACATAAGAGGAGGGTAAACAGATAATGAATGAAAGTGTATGTGTAGAATATCTGGCTAATTCCTGGCCGTACATAGTCCATACAGCTGTTATGTGGCACTCCTGCTCCAATGCGGAGTTGCTTCTCGAATTATAACTAATATAATTTTCCGGGCTGTTATGCCGTGGTCTCTCTTCTGATTGGCTCGCAGCAACAACACAGCCGGCGCCAGCCCCCTCATACCAGCGGGCCAATCAGCAGAGAGCGTCCACACTATAAAGAGAGCGGCACTAACGGCCAACGCATCAGACGCTGCGATACTTTCACCGAGAAGACTTCGTCCGCGCCACTGAAGATGTCCACCGCAGTTGTGGACGAAACGTCTGGGAAATCTTTCTTCAGCAGACCACGGCATAACAGCCCGGAAAATTATATTAGTTATAATTGTGACACCGGCCGTGAAGACCTACGTTCTTACATGCTTCTCGAATGATTTCTCTCCCATTTCTCTTTCTCCCTCACTCTCCCTCTCCTAGTCTCCTCGCATTCTCTCTCCCCTTCTCTGGTGTTTTGAAAACCGCTGAGTTAATTTAAGTAAAATGCTTAACTGTGCACAGACTTCTACCCGCTTGTTGTTCTTGTTATACGATTGAAACTACCAAAGGCTAATTTCTGTACATGAACAGAATATCTAACGAAAAACCTTGTAGTTGCATTCACATGACTTTCTCTACCCTCTATCGCTTATTAGTGGGCACAAATTATACTTATGAAAGCTTATTTTTCTGTCCCTTTCATTTTGATCGAGACAAATCTCTCGGAAATGGCAGCATTACACATTTAATTATAGATACAAAGGGAATATCGATAGAAGAACAGACATGACCTTAAAATTTCATACTCTTTCCATGACATCGCGAGAACTGGAAACGCGAGATGCCACACACAAAAAAGAAGTTATTTGAAATAAATTGTGTGTTTTAAAGAGATCTACATATTTTTAGTACGTTTTCGCCTATTGTTTAACATTTATCAATTATATAAGATTATAAAAATTCCTCCAAATGAAGATGATTCCACAGGTTATTCCCAGAGAATTCAAGATATAACCTTTATTTGTCATTTAAATATATGGTATTTTAATCAAAATCGTTATAGCCGTTTTTTTAGAAAATTAAAAGATTTTGAAAATTGTTTTCCATGTAAACCGTATTTTGATGTTGGGGGATATTCTTGAAAAGCTTCATGTTGTATATTTGAAAGCTACTAAACTTAAATATCAAATTTGGTATTTATCTGACTTTTTATATTTGAGCTATGCTGTTCAGAGAAACACACACACACACACACAGTCGCACGCACGGACCTTGTTCTAAAAATGCTTTTTTTTAAATTGAGGGGTCCGTGTATTAGCGGTAAAAAATCTCAGCATCAAGTTTTTCGGTGGAATGCAATACCTTCTCTACCTACTACCTATGTACTTGGTAGAGAAAGTGAAAATGAATATAAAATATTACTCCTAAGGAAACATATTAAATAACAAAACTTGTTAAAATATTACGCTAGTAATTAAAATATTACTGGTGTGCAAAACCTAAGGACGAGATGGGTAAAGTAGCATAACATATGAACTACTTGGTGGAAGTAGATGAAGGTGCAGGAGCATGTTGCCAGAGGTCTGTCACACGTACACAGAAAGCTAGACGTCACATGGCGTGAGTATAGCGAGCCTATAGTCCCAAATGTGTCTGGTTTCGCAACACGGGGCAGTTGGCGAAACAGGACAAGACGGTGTGTGGCAATTAGCGAGCTGTTACGGTGCACTGTATGGTGTTCTTCATTGCAACATGGCCCTAGACACCATTTTGATGACTTCACACGCGGAAGAATCATGGGAAACTGGAAGGGCGAAGTGTGACGAGTGTTGCTCAGGAGTTTGGAATTGCTCACAGCATTGTTTCACGTGAACCTTCCAAACCACAGGCACTGCTGTTCCAAGGAGAGATGGTGATCGACCACGCTCAACTACAGCAGCAGATGACCGATACATTGTGCAACAGGCAAGAAGGAATCCACGCCAAACAGCGGGTGCAATTGTTACCACATTTAACCGGACAGCTAGGCACGCAATCTTACGATACACAGTGGCACGGTGACTACACAGAGGTGGTCTCTTTGCCAGATGGCCAGTACGTTGTGTTATCCATTGACATCCGCACATCGGCTGCACCGTTTACGATGGCCCCGAGAGCAACAAAATTGGACCAACGAGGAATGGGGTCGCGTGCTCTTCTCGGATGAGAGCAGATTCAGTCTAAGTAGTGATTCTCGAAGTACCCTCATCTGGCAAGAGGTGAGAATACGTAATGAACCCAGGAACATCCTTGAACATGATCGTTTTGGTGGTCCGGGTGTTATGGTTTGGGGAGGCATAATGTTGCATGGGCGCACCGACCTCCAAATCTTTGAACACGGTACTCTCACTGATCAACGTTATTGTGATACTGTACTCCTTCCCAATGTGCGTCTTTTCAGGGGTGAAGTCGGCCCTGACTTATTTTTATGGATGACAATGCTCGACCACATCGAACAGCGCAGGTGGAGGATCTCTTGGAACGAGAGGATATTCGGCGAATGGACTGGCCTGCCCGTTCCCCCGATTTAAATCCCATCGAACACGTGTGGGATACCTTGGGGAGACGCATTGCAGCACATCCACATGCACCAACGACCATCCAATAGTGCTGGTGGAGGAATGGAACGCCCTACCACAAGAACTGTTTACCAACCTTATGGCCAGCATGGGAGCACGATGCAGAGCATGCATTGCTATCCGTGGTGATCATACACCCTTTTAAGCACCATGTATCTGTTTCTGTAAATCTAGAGAGCCATCATATGTCTTTTTGACTTTAGTGTAGCTTATGGCCTGTGAATAAAAGTGGCACTTCTGTTCGTCTCATTGCATATTTCGTTTAGTTGCCTACTGTAGCATACGGTAGCAGTTCCCTCTTTGTATGATTCTAGTTTCATCGAGCTATGTTACTTGGCAGTGTCACAGCATGCAAAGATTGCTTACGTCCTTAGGTTTTGCACCCCAGTTATATATATATATATATATATATATATATATATATATACACACACACACACACACACACGAGGGCTGTAAAGAAAGTAGTGGCAACATGGTTCCCACATTCACAGGAGAGCGGGTATGAGCCAATAGGATATGGGAGCGATCAGGTGACTAGTGTTGATGTGTGGTATGCATTGGTCGGGCTGCCAGTTGAGAGTGTGTTGTTGCTGTGTAGCGTTTGAGTGAACAGTGTCAAGTGCACCGCACTAAAGCATGTTTACCAAAGGCGATCAGCGTTTGTGGGTTAAAATCGAGGTTGCCCGTGGAAAAAATGTATCAGCATGTTATCGAGGATTACGTGAAGCCTGTGGCGGGAATGCATTGCCGTACACGATGGGTCAAGGCGTTGCGTGCAGGTCGGACTGAGACTGCGGATTTGCACCGCACAGGTCGGCCGTCCATTCCGCAAGATCAGATTGACATCGTGAGTGGTCTCGTTGCCATGGACCATCGATGGACTGTCCGGGAGTTATCTGTAGAGGTTGGTCTGTCATCAAACTGTGTGGCATATCCTGACGAAATGTCTTCACCTGAGGAAAATTGCGTCCCGTTGGGTTCCACATCGACTCACTGAGGTACAGAAATGGCACCGGTATGCGCACTGGCTGGCATCCACCTGGACAGATACCGCAACGAAGGAGACGCATTTCTGCAGCGTATTGTCGCCATTGATGAGACGTGGACACGAGCCTATAAGCCAGAATTGAAGAGTCAGTCGAATGAATGGCGTCACCCAAGTTCACCACGTCCACAGAAAGTTCGACAGGAGTCCAGTCGGGTGAAGTTGATGCTGATTGTGGCATACGACTACGAGGGGGTTATTCTTATGCATGCTGTGCCTGAGGGACAAACCGTCAACAGTGACTACTATTGCCGATTTCTGGAGCGACATCTTCGTCCGGCTATGCGGCGCAAACGTCCACGTTTATTGCGAGACGATCACCCCATAGTTGTCATGTCGCAAACAATGTCCAGCTCTTATTGCAACGGTGGCATTGGGAGGTTTTGGAACATCCTCCGTACTCACCAGACAAGAGTCCTTGTGACTTCGACCTGTTTCCAATGTTGAAGGAACCCCTTCGAGGCCGCCGATTTCCTGACGTGGCATCTGTAGTCCGCGCATTAGGGCGCTCCGTCGCAGTCATCAACAGAGATCGCCTTGCCAACGGTCCCCAACGGCTGCCCTACATTTGGCAAAAGGTCAGGGACTTTGCGGGTGACTACATTGAAGGAATGTAATGCAATTGTACTTGTGAGTTCAATAAATATTGTGTTCTATCAATGTTGCCACTACTTTATTTACAGCCCTCGTATATATATATAATGAGCCAGAAGCTTCGATCTTTTTACCCCTCGTTTACCCACTTTATAATTACTGTGTATTACTGTTTAATTTACCACTTATTACTTCAATTACACATGCAACATTCACACAAACACCCATGCCCATGGAGAGATCCGAACCCTCGACCCTCAGTTGGGCGGAACACCGAAGCTACACGCTCCAACGACCACGGCTACGAGGGCTGGCATGTTTTAACTCTGCGTGCTTTAAGAATCTCTCTCCTCTTAGACCATAATCCGAATTTCTAAAATAAGTTCCATGCCAAGCTTCACGAAAATCGGTTCGGCAAGTTAGTTGGGGAATTTAATGTTGTACCGGTATGTCGGCTGGTTAGAGCAACCGCACGTAGAGCGGAAGATCCATGGCTTAAATCCCTTTGTGGCATTCCATTTATCAGTCTGTTTCTACTTTTAACATTATGAAGCAGTTTACAGTTTGAAAAATGAAAATAAAAGAGCATATGCCTTTATTAGCATTTCGCTATATCGCATTCCCTATAAATCATCATCCGGGTACCTTGCCTTGCGCATGTGACCCTATGGTGGTCGTATTGGTTGTATGTGACCACTTTAGGAGATTATTGTTATTATTATTATTATATTGGTAAATATACAACGAGAATGATAGCTACGAAAGCGTAAAGTTCAATTTCCGTGCTTTTTTGCGTTTGGAAAGAGCTTTCTAGAAGAAGTAACCTTAGCACGACCTTTCGCACACCATTTTCAGACAGAGCAAGGAAGGAAGAGGAACCTTGCAGCAATTTTACTTTCCTTATTATCTTGATATGCAACTTTGCAGTCTGCTGTGACTCACAGGTTGGGCATCGCTGTGTTACACACCCAAGTATAAACAACAATATCCCAGCCTATTATTTGCCTTTGCTACTGCAGCTTCCTCTCATATTGTCACTGGGATATACATACCTTCTTGTACTGTTCGGCTCCGCTAAGCGTGTAGGCAAACAGAATGAAGAGCGCTGTTTGCCTTGCTCCAGTAAAACAAAATTGCCCGGAATACAGTTAATTAAGAAGGAAAATTAGACATAGTGCAAACAGGATTAAAGCGTAACTTAGAAAGCGTCTCTAGCTGTATGTTTTATGCTAAAGTTATAGAAGCACTTAGGGTGGCTTGTAAGCAACTTCTTAACCATATTCGTTACTTCTTTCCCGAGTGGAAAGTTCTGTACCACGTAATCTCTGCTGCGCACAGTGGCATGAAAAACTACATTTAAAATTATGCTAAACTTTGAGTGCAGACATTAGGAATACAGTATCTAGTGCAGGATGGAAAGTTTAAGGAATTCATACTAAATCTGTGTTTAAATACTGTAAAAATGTACATGAAATGGAATATTATTATATATGTGCTTAAGTTATACTAATTTGCTAGAATTGGAAAATTGAAGCTCTTTCGAACAAATAATTAATAATAATAATAATAATAATAATAGTGCATTTATTTATTTATTTCACTAAAAGAATAATAGCTCTATTCAAGTTTCTAAACATCATTCAATTACTTTAGGTCCGCCTCTGTGGTGTAGGAGTAGCGTGTCTGTCTCATATTCAAGAGGTCGAGTTCGAATCTCGGTTAGGGTGAGTTGCGCGGATAAGGTTCAGTTCCGCGTTTTTTCCTTATCTTGATAAGACGAACACCGAGTAACCACAAGCGAATGGGCCCCGGGCACATTTGAACATAATTTCACCAATTTTATGCATTATCAGTTAAGGGACGTTACAACTTAATAAAAAATCATTAAGTTTCAATATGCGAAGCGCTACTTTTGATTTGTGACTACCAATATCCCAATTGGATTTTGTAACTGTAGTCTAACTATCACTGTGATTGTTCAGCTGATGCGAAAGGGTACCCAATGTTGTGAGAGTAGGGTAAGTGAAACGATTTCAGTTGCCAGCTGTTTTACTGTCCCTCTTGTTGCCAGCCGCAACAGAGAAATTATAAAGCATTTTTTGCAATCCTAGCATTATAAACAGGTTGTTACTGTATTCAATATCTATATAATTGGCTCATTATGGCATAGTAACAGAACGTAGTAGTTACAGGTATTCCAAGTTGTCGCGGCTATAGAGAGAAGAGGAGACTATGTTTGTGACAATCTTTCTTCTGTGCAACGAAGATGGAAAAAAACCTGTTTACATTATTAAATATAGAAAAATTAAGACCTGAATTAATGATCAATTACAGGTTGTGCTGATAATAATAGGCCACTTCACAGTCCGACAGCTGCTCACTTCTCTCCCAGGCAGAGAATGCATGCAAACGACCGGCTTGTTTATCGCTTCATGATCTAAGCAATAGTAAATGAAATGTAGGAGGAAAAGCTAAAACATCCCATTTAGGAACACATGAAGACTCCCACTTATGTCAACTATGGACCGAATTATTTCATGATTTACTTCCTATAATTTATAATGCTAAGATTGCATAAGATGTATCCAATTCGTGCATAAATTACTACTGTTTAATTCCCTGAGATTGGATCATGTGGTTAACTTAGATGATTCTAAATCTGAGGAACTGAGTGTGTATAATATTATCAAGTAGGTACGTATTTTGACTTTTAATGTTGCTTAAAATTTAATTCTAGAAACATATTACTCGTGGCAATCAGTTTTTGCTCACGAATAAAAGTAATGCAGTCTTAAATATTCATTATACTGAAATGTTGAAAATAACAGACATTATCAAAACGTAATGGTTATTAACTTTTGTTATTTCACAGTTTACAAAACCTAAATAATAATCGAGATGTTTTGAGTTTTTGCCTTTATGCTCCAGAAGAACCTTCTTTCGTTTCTGGAAAAGTAATTATCCCATTCTCTAACTGTAACTTTAAGTATGCCCATAACAGTCGGTTTGCCTATTTTGAGTGAAAAGACACACACACACACACACACACACACACACACACACACACACATGCGCGTGCGATTTTGGAAATGAAATTTTTAATTCAGAGTATTTCTTTATACATGTTGACATCAGTTATTCATCTAAAATAAAATTACACTTAATTATTCTTGTTTACAGTTCTATTATATGCACATATATTCCAGCTTTCGCATTCAGACTGTGATATTGCCACGTAGATTATAATGTGCATGATTACGTGTCAGGTGGCGAATATGTGTAAATATTTATATAGCAGATTGTTTATCTTAGTAATTGTAATCTTTCAATGTCAATTTTGTTAGGTTAACACTGTAATCAAGGAGATAAAAGGTTTTTAAGTTCAGGAAAGCCGAGAAAAGTTGGGTTTACTGCACATGCGAGCTACAAACCTTGTATTACCTTGCGGTAGAGTGAAAATTGTTTGCATATTGTTCCGTAATTTAATCTGATCGAGTCCAAGGGAGGAGGCCAGCTACAGCATGTTTTACGGGAAAGCACCGTCGCCATATTAGAATTAAATCATGTGATGTCAGGCTAAGCCATTAATATGTGAAAAAGAACTACGTAAGAACAGGACGCGTTCAAAAGTGCGAAAGTGTTAGCCAATACGGGGGCAGAAAGTTTTAATAGTCAAATTGCCAAACAGTGAATAATAAGTCAAACTGAAGATACGGAACAGTCTCAATGAATCATTATGTAAGTGAGTATGTTGAGCCCGAGGTGAAAATTTGTAAAGCGTCGATTAAGTTTAGACACAGAGATTAAAGTATATTGATGTCTTTTAGAATTTTAGCGTCGCGAAGAATGTATTTTTGTAAGCTATCAGAAGTACAAATTCTAAATTAAGAACGCGAAACAATGCGTGATAAGGGACCTGCTTCATACAGCATTTACACTGGTATTATTAGTAAGAAAGAAGTAATATTAAATAATAATATTAGCATTCTGTTTCACAAAACTATTAGTTATAGTGTATTACCTAATAATATTAGGACCTTTTACCAATAATGTCAGTAAACCTACAATAATATTAATTTTATTAGTGGAAGCCGCGTGACCTTTTGATGTATACTTGCACAATGGTAACTACTCACAAAATCAGTACCATGTGTAATTCTAACTCAAATAGTGATGAAGACATGATAAATGTTCGTCATTTAAGAAACGTTAGGCCAGTAATAAGCTATAAGAGTTCAATTATTAATTGGAATACCTTCCGCAGGAAATATTGCTTTTTCGAACTAACACTTTGTCTTTTTACTTTCTCTACTACGTATAGTAAGTAGGGGAAGTATTGTATTCCACCCAAAAATTCGATACCGAGATTTCACAGGAAATATATGTTTTGAGACCCATGAATCCAAAAAAAGCATTTTTGGAAACATGTCCATGTGTGTATCTGTGTGTCTGTTCTATTTGTGTGTGTGTGTGTGTGTGTGTGTGTGTGTGTGTGTGTGTGTGTATGTCTGTCTGTGAACAGCATAACTCAGAAACGAACAGTCAGATAAACTTCAAAATTGGTATTTGGGTTCAGTATCTTCCAGAGATGCGAAACATAGGTTTTCAAGAAAATCCCCTCACCCCAGATTACCCTTTACATGGAAGATTTTTCGAAAATTTTAATTTTCTCAAAAATGGCTCTAACGATTTTGATTAAAATATCATATGTTTAAGATATTTTCATGACAAATAAAATGTATATCCTGAATTTTCTGGGAATGTCTCCAAAAGTATTCCTCATTGTGAAAGACTTATGCATAACTGGTAAACCATAAGAGATACACAAAATTTTACTGCACAAAAAATGTAGATCGCGTTAAAATACACAATTTACGTCATATACATTTTTACTTTCTCTACTACGTATAGTAAGTAGGGGAAGTATTGTATTCCACCCAAAATTTCGATACCGAGATTTCACCGGAAATACATGTTTTGAGACCCCCTGAATTCAAAAAAGCATTTTTGGAAACATGTCCGTGTGTGTCTGTGTGTCTGTCTGTGTGTCTGTGTGTCTGTGTGTGTTTCTGTGAACAGCATAACTCAGAAACGAACAGTCGGATAAACACCAAACTTGGTATTTAGGTTCAGTATCTTTCAAGGATGCGACACGAAGGTTTTCTAGAAAATCCCCTCACCCCAGAGTACCCTTTACATGGAAGATTTTTTGAAAATTTTAATTTTCTCAAAAATGGCTCTAACGATTTTGATTAAAATA
The DNA here is from genome assembly GCA_030765065.1 of Deroplatys truncata. Classification (NCBI taxonomy): domain Eukaryota; kingdom Metazoa; phylum Arthropoda; class Insecta; order Mantodea; family Mantidae; genus Deroplatys; species Deroplatys truncata. The sequence continues at coordinate 218,438,451 of CM060978.1, forward strand.
TCATATGTTTAAGATATTTTTATGACAAATAAAATGTATATCTTGAATTTTCTGGGAATGTCTCCAAAAGTATTCTTCATTGTGAACGACTTTTGCATAACTGGTAAACCATAAGAGATAGACAAAATTTCGCGTTAAAATACACAATTTACGTCATATACATTTTTACTTTCTCTACTACGTATAGTAAGTAGGGGAAGTATTGCATTCCACCCAAAAATTCGATACCGAGATTTCACCGGAAATACATGTTTTGAGACCCCCTTAATCCAAAAAAGCATTTTTGGAAACATGTCCGTATAGGTGTCTGTGTATGTGTGTGTGTGTGTGCGTGTGTGTGTGTGTGTGTATGTCTGTCTGTGAGCAGCATAACTCAGAAACGAACAGTCGGATAAACACCAAACTTGGTATTTAGGTTCAGTATCTTCCAAGGATGCGACACGAAGTTTTTCAAGAAAAAACCCCCACTCCAGATTACTCTTTACATGGAAGACTTTTCGAAAAATTTAATTTTCTCAAAAATGGCTCTAACGATTTTGATTAAAATATCATATGTTTAAGATATTTTTATGACAAATAAAATGTATATCTTGAATTTTCTGGGAATGTCTCCAAAAGTATTCTTCATTGTGAACGACTTTTGCATAACTGGTAAACCATAAGAGATAGACAACATTTTACTACACAAAAAATTTAGATCTCGTTAAAATACACAATTTATGTCATATACATTTTTTTTTGTTGAGTGAACCATTATCGAGATATTATTTGTTATTCGCTTAAATTTTTCAATACTTATTTTCTCAAATGGGAATTCGTTATTCATTTTTTTGTCTTGGATATGCAAAGAGTATTAATCTGTGGCAAAGGGAATGGTGTTGTACGTGGCAACCAGCTATTAAGAGATATGTATGTGCTTAAAGGCTGCTGTATTTCCAAATTGCCCTTGTAAATATATATTCCCCTTACATCTACAAGAAAATTAGCAATAAGATAGACTCTGCAAATGTTTATCTCTATTAACATGAAGTAGATGGAGAATAAGCGTTTGTATATATAGTTTGTACAAGAGTAGAGAAAGTCATGTGAGTGTAACACATCAGATTTTTACTTTCTCTACTACGTATAGTAAGTAGGGGAAGTATTGTATTCCACCCAAAAATTCGATACCGAGATTTCACCGGAAATACATGTTTTCAGATCCCCTAAATCCAACAAAAAAAATTTGGAAACATGTCCGTGTGTATGTCTGTGTGTCTGTCTGTGAACAGCATATCTCAGAAACGAACATTCGGATAAACACCAAACTTGGTATTTGGGTTCAGTATCTTCCAGAAAATCCCCCCAGCCTGAGTACCCTTTAAATGGAACATTTTTCGAAAATTTTAATTTTCTCAAAAATGGCTCTAACGATTTTGTTTAAGATATCATATGTTTAAGATATTTGCATGACAAATAAAATGTTTATCTTGAATTTTCTGGGAATGTCTCCAAAAGTATTCCTCATTGTGAACGACTTATGCATAACTGGTAAACCATAAGAGATCGACAAAGTTTTACTACACAAAAGATGTAGACCGCGTTAAAATACACAATTTATGTCATATACATTTTTGTTGTTGAGTGAACCATTTTCGAAAAATTGCTTGTTATTCCCTTAAATTTTTCAATACTTATTTTCTCAAATGGGAATTCGTTATTAATTTTTTTCTTGGATATGTAAAGAGTATTAATCTGTGGCAAAGGGAATGGTGGTGCACCTAGCAACCAGCTATTAGGAGATATGTATGCGCTTAAAGGCTACTGTATTTCTATATTGCCTTTGTAAATATATGTTCCACTTACATCTACAAGAAAATTAGCAATAAGATAGACTCTGCAAATGTTTATCCCGATTAACATGGAGTAGATGGAGAATGAGCGTCTGTAAAAATAGTTTGTACAAGAGTAGGGAAAGTCATGTGAGTGTAACACATCAGATTGTTTTCTTTTTTTTTCATTTTTATATACTTTTTTGCGAGGCAGAACTCATACTCTAGGAATAACGCAAATGAATGACGGTGGGCAAACAGAGCTATCTGAATTTAACAAAATATTGTAAAAAGAACCATTAACACATAAACACTCTCACATAAAGAAGACGTTGGCACTAACAACCAATTCCTGTATAGTACAATAGCATTAAGGGAGAGAATACAGAATATCATACCCAATTTTAAATAGGAATTTGATAATATTTTAGTATGATGATAAATGAGTGGCCTCTAAAAGAAGCCATGCACGCAGGCTCAGGAGACCATTGTGCCTAATATTCTAGCATTACTCTACTTCAGTGGTTCGAATAAAACGGACCACGTCCTTGATATCTGCTCCTTTTTGTATTCTCAGTTTCCAAAAAGAAGGACCCTAAGGATACATGCCTGTGCACAGCGAAAACTTTGCATTCGCATAGTATGTACTGTGAGGTCTCAAAATCCCGCACACATTTCCTACATAAAGGGTCCTGTATACAAGACCCATTATACATAAATGTCTGCGCAGAGTATTGCAGCCCATAAGATAGCCCACAATCCCTCCGAGCTTTACTCTAGATAAATTCAGGAGGAACTCATTCTTTCTCCGGTTGGGCCCAAATATAATATCGTGAGCCTGCCTGGCACTTGTTTGCCTACTCCAGATACCAAGATAAAGCCGCGACGTGAGCTGGGTAATCTCATGCTTGACATTTCCAGCAGACACTCCGCAAAAGGACTTGGGCCCTATAAAATGGAGCCCCGATCCCCTCCTCGCTACAGCGTCTGCCGTCTCAGTGCCTCTAATACCAGCATGCCTCGGTACCCAAAGAAGTGTAACCGGGAAATTGGTACATAGTCTATCCAACATCCAATCTGGGTGTGGTTCTAACGGCCCTAAGGGCTTTCATAGCTACCGCACTATCCGAGCAAATGTACATATCCGCTCGTCCGCGTGTCACAGTGCAAATATGCATAGTACAGGCTAAGATTGCAAAGACCTCAGCCTGGAAAACTGTGGTAAATCGCCCAAGGGGAATGGCATGCCTGGTTCTAGGGCTATAGGCCCCAGACCCCGTCATGTCCAGGAGGCGGGAACCGTCCGTGTACCACGTCCTGCCCTTAGCCTTCGGGAGAGACCCGGTCTCTGGGTCCACTTCTCCCTGGAAGGTATTAACAGAATAGGATGGACTTATGTTATACCTAGCCTTCATCAAATCCTCGATCATCTGTGTTATAGGATACTTCTCCTGTAATCCAGAAAGGACCAATGAGTGCCCTGTGTGGGGTCACTTAAAACACCACTCTTACAGTGCAGAGGCGGTGTGCACTCATCCTAGCTACCTCATCCACAAACTAGCGCAGGGAGTCATGCGCACTGCCCCTGTTATCACCATGCATGCCAATCTTTGCAGAAAATCCAACCTAGCAGCCACTACCGTCAGCAGAGGAGCAGGCTACCAGACCAGTGCATCATACCTTATTGACGGTCTAATAACCGAGGTGTATAGCCATTTAACCATTTTGGGTGTCAAGCCTCACCTCATCCAATTGATCAGGCCCACGAAACATTGTGGGCCTTCTTAGCTTTATAATCTACATATTTTTTCAGCTCAGCCCAGCATCCAGAATAACTCCTAAATATCTACTTGACCGTACCGGAAACCTTCAACTTCTTCCCAAACAGGTGGGATCTACTAAACTTGCCAGCTTCCTCCTTGTTAAGATCATTGTTTCAGTCTTATCCGGCTTAACTCCCCTGTTCTCCAGACAATTCCGAATGGTGCCTAAATTCCTATTATTAAAGGCAGCTTCGAAGTCCAGGAAAACTGTCATGGCGAGTTCTCCACAGTCCAGTGCCCTCTCCAGACCTACCAGAAGCTGAGGGAGCGCCGTATCTGTGGATTTACCTTGCCGGTAGGCATACTGATGAGGGTGTATGCGTCTGTCTGCCAGTACCCCATCCCTCAAAATCTATCTAACAGTCTTTCCAGAGCCTTTAACAAAATGGATGTTAGACTAATAGGACGAACATCCCTATGCCTGCGGTAGGATTGCCTACCCGGTTTAGGCATAAACACCACTTTGGCCTGTCTCCAGAAGCGAAAAAAGAATGCCTCATAGCCAGCGGCCTTGAATATTCTCACTAAGTGGGATGAAACGATCTCCCAGCCCTCTTGAAGCAGAGCCGCGAAGATCTCATCCACACTTTTATAGGGCTCATAAGTATAAATGGCCCATTTTTGTTTTTTAAAAGTAACAATCTCTGTGGCCTCTGCCCACCTTTCCTGCGTAGGCCAGCGTGCCCTACCAGAACTTGGTCTTGATTTGTAATGGGAAACGGGAAATGGGTCTCAATTAAAAGCCTCAAAGTCTCCCCCTCCGACTGAGTCATAGCACTGGAGGGGTGTTTTATCGAGGCCAGTTTGAACCTAGCCCCGGAGATCAGCAATTTTTGCAGCCGAACAGCACTCCGCTGCTTCTATATATTATCAAGATTCCTCAGAGGCTTTCCTGATTTCAGTTTTATATATTCTTTGGTACTCCTTATAGCAGTTCTAAGTTTCCTGACACTTATTGGCCTTATGCGCATTGTGTAGCCTTCGTGTCTTTTTCCTGATGCAACTTAAAAAGGGACTTCTTCTTCTTCTTCTCCTTCTTCTGCCTTTCAAGGATTAGCCCTATCGACCTGTTTCGGCCTCAGTTCCATATTTTAACTGGCCTTTCTATGTCTCTCTTTCCTATAGGTTTATATTGTAAGGCTATCTTTGGAATCCTTCTTTCGTCCATTCTTTCCATTTTTGTTTTTGTTCTTCAGGTTTATCCTTCGCTGCAAAAATATTGAATTCTTGCCTAATTACTTCATTAGGGAGCCTGTCCTATTTAGTGCAACCTTTAACTGTTCGTAAAAATTTCGTTTCTGCAGTCTGAACATAACTACAACCTTTTTTCATCACCCATATAATAGAATGCCATATAATAGAATAGGTAAAGCCATCACCTTATAAAATTTAATTTTTGTTTCTCTTCGTGTGATTTATAATGTTGTGCTCATAGTACCGCAGATACTTTGATATTTCTGTAATTTGATGTCTATATTCTTATCCTGGTTAAATGTGGTATAACTTCCTAAATAGTTGAAATGCTGAACTTGGTCCAAGACCAAATTTTCAATTATTATTTTACATCATACTGGGTATTTCCCATGGAATGCCATTATCTTCGTTTTATTTATTGATATCTTAAAATTATGATCGTTTCCAATTATATTTAAAAGATAGATTGATTTTTGTAGTTCATTTTCGGAATTTGCAATAAATCAATGTCGTCAGCATATAATAGTATGTTAATATATTTATTCTTGATTATGTATATTCCTTTTGGTGCTCTTTCTCTCCATTTTCGGATAGCGTCATCTATGTAGATATTAAAAAGAATTGGCGATAAGATACACCTTTGTCTTACACCTTGGTTTATTAAAATCGTTTCCCCTTTGTAATTGGGAAACATCAAGTATTATGTAAGTTCCATTATACAGACTCTTAATACAATTTATTAGGTGATTTGAGTATCCACGTTTTTTTCATGATTTCAGTTCTCCCTTTTCACCCTATCGAATGCTTTTTCCGGATCTATGAAAGCTAGGTAGGTTGGTAAATTAAATTCTCTTCTTTTCTCTATTACTTGCCTCACAGTAAATATATTGTCACTACATGAGCTTTTTCTTCTGAAGCCACTTTGTTCTTCTAAAAGCATCACCTCTGTGATATTCTTTAGTCTGTTATTTAATATACCTGAATATATTTTGTAGAGTATGTTTAACATACTGACACCTCTATAATTTGCAGTTTTATTGGGATCTCCTTTTTTAAACAATGACAATAAATTTTCTAAAAGCCAATCTTCTGGGATCGTATTGTTTAACCAACAGATGTTAACCTAATGTAAAATTCTAAACTTAAGCAACAATCCTCCATGTTTTATCAACTCTATATTAATCCCGTCTAGTCCTAGACATTTCTTCCCTTTTGTTCTTTTATTACCTCCTCTATTTCTTGTAACGTAATTAAATCTATGCTGTTTTTGCTTATGTTTCCATAATAACTATTTGCGTTACGATTATACCAAACTTTTTTTGTATTGTTCTATCCATTGTTCCTGGCTTTGTGCTACATCTTTCTCTACTCTATCTAGATGTCTTAGGATTTTAAAAGCGAAAACTGGTCTCCCGTTTACATCATGTTCTATCTCTGCTACAAATTTATCCCAGCTGTGTTACTTGTTTTTCTTATTACTTATTTCGTTTTATTTCTTCTTCGTCTATAGCTTTCTCTTGTCTGTTCATTAGGAGATTGCAGATAACATAGATATATACTTGGTTTTATTTAATTATTTCAATTTCTTCATTCCAAATTTTAAGCTCTTTTTTCTTTTTCAATTAATTTGTTTTCCTATCGCCTCAACTGCTGCTTAATTTATACAATAATTGATGATTTTCCATTTCTGGTTTACATCATTTTGTGTGGGTGTATTTATTAAATTATTTAATCTTTGTTAGTAAAGATATGAAGTCGAAGTGTCTTACTTTAAATTTGGTTGATTTTTCTTTTTCTATAGACATTAAGTTTTTACGTCTCTTCCATCTAATTAATAAAGTTGTAATCTTGGCTATGACCAAAAAGTGGTCACTGAAGAGAATAATTTTAATATCTGGTACTAAGATAGCAGCCTTCTTAATCGCTACTGTGTAGTCTATAAGTTACCTGGTCCCTCTATTGGCCCACATGCATTTATGAATATTCTTCTTTCGGAAGTATTTGTAATTTTAAGATTGTTGTATGTACAGAAACTTCCCATATGATTACCATTTGTATTTATTACATCTTCTCCATAACTTCCTACCACGTTGTTAATAGCCTTATTTCCTACTCTAGCATTCCAATCTCCACATATGTATATTAAGTCTGTTTTATTTATTCCATCATAAATTAACTGAAGCTTTTCGTAATGTTCTTCTGAGACCTGTGCACGTCCTTCTTCTGGGCAATATATTCCAATCACAGTTAAATGCCCTCGATATATTTTAAATCTTACAGTCATTGTCCTTTCATTATGGAAGGTATAAGATGTAATTATGTCCTTCCATTTTGAAACTATCATCATAGCTACTCCTCCGGTGCTCGCTTCTGTTCTTCTACACCACTGCATATCATTGTATAAACTTGTAGATCTGTTGTTCCTTTCAACTTTTTTGTTTCAGTAATAATTGGTATGTTAATCCTTTTCTTCTTTAATTCCATGTGTAGTAGAATTTCTTTTGTTTTGAGACCTCTGACATTCCATGTTGCTATGTTAATCATTTCCGCTATTCCAAATCGTTTAGCCTTGTCCTTGTTGAGGTTGTGTCTTTTAAATCTATCCGGCTGCTTTCTTTGAGGCTGATGAGTAATAAAAGTTTTACATGAGTGGGCTACCAACCCAACTGCATAACCCCAACCTGGAGGACCAGGCAGCCTTTGGCGATTTAACGCCATACTGCTAGGCAGCAGCTCTCCCTACAGAGAGGGTTGGTACTTCCGTTATTTGAGCCGTGGGTGTCTCTTGGACCTATCTCGCCTCTTCGACCGTTGTAGTCTTCACCGTCACCCTGACAAGGGGCCCTTACATGGTACTACCAACCGGAGCCACCTGGACCAATTTTTTAAGAGGTGTTACTCCTCTCCTCTCCTCCTTTCTCAACCGGGCTTGGGACCGGCTTTGGCGGAGTTAAGACAAAAAATCCACCTGAATTTATCTTTGGTCTGAGTCTAGTATATGAGGGGTCAATTTCTTTCATAGGAGGACACCAGAGTGTTAGTAAGAAACCTTACGTAACCCTCCAGGTCCTCCGCATTTCTTAGCTTAGTCTGGAATGCATTCGTAAGCCCGCCTTCCAGGTACCTTTGAAAGCAGTTCCAATTAATCCTCCTTGGGTTCCTATACAGGCGGTCCTTTCCTTTTCCCTCAAGACTAAATCGTACAAGCCTGTGGTCGAACATGGAAGGTTCACAATAAACCCTCCAGTCCATAATACCTTCTAGTATCCCAAATCATATTAGTGACAAGCCTAGAACCTCCTACCTTTGATAATTGACAAGGGTCGGAACGTCCCCTTGATTCGCGATATGGAGATCTATAGAATTCATGTACTCGAGCAGCTTCTCCCGTCTATCGTTGATATCCGTGTTGCCCCAAACGCTATGATGTGCGTTGGAGTAACAGCAAATCAGCAGGTTGAGATTTATATCCTTGCAATAAATCACAAAGTCTTTGAACTCCTGAGGAGGAGGTGGTTCCCCGGAGTCATATTGGAAATAGGCTGGGAAGATTACGACCTGACTTGGCATTCCGCCGTCCTCATATCTCACGAGGACTGCTGCCAGGACTTTAGTAAGAAATCCTGGCAGGACCCAGGTAATACTTAGTCTAGTAATGGCACATGCTCTAGGTTTTACCTCAGAGAAGTGCTGAAAATAGTAAAACCCTGAATTTTCATGATACGGCCCTCTGTAAGCCAGAGTTCCTGTATAATGACGACATTTATTGCATACATCGTTACATTACTTAAGAGCAAAGGCGAGTTAGTTATACTATGTTGTTGGTTAGCCTGAATGAACGAAATCATCTCGGTTTATGCTGCCCCACTTAAGCACTTTCCCTTCAGAACTGGTTCTTCTAAGATTCCCAGCACCTCTGATGTGTTATCTGAGGAATATAAATCCCCCTTCCAACCCGGAAATCCCCATTGAGTGTCCGGACCTGTTTTAGAGGTTGCAGAAAGATCTGGCTCCGGCCCGATCGCGACCTTCGCAAGGTCCTTATGACTAGATATTCGTGCCTTCCCTGTGCTCCCAGCCAGTCCTTAGCCCTTCTTCTTCTTCTCCTCTTCTCTGCCCCACTGGCGTACTTAGGCGTTTTAGTGTGCCAGCTACTATGGTAAGATCCCCCAAAACGTCAGACTGTATATCTTTCTCAGAAGGCAGAGCCTGCATCTCCACAACTTCGGGAATCGCAGTTCCTACCACCCATGATATACCTCGCAGTTCCCTACTGGGGCCCCTGCCTCCGCGCTTACCTTTATAAATCATCCGGTATCCCGAAAAGGGACATCTGGTTTTAGGTACAGAGCCTGCTTTTCCACATCTCCGGGAGCTGCAGTTCCTGTATCAGTTTCTTTGTTCTCGGCGGCAAAGTCCTCTTTCGAGGACCCAGCTACCTCAACTTCGGCTTTAGGTCTCTTGGGGTCCCCTAATACAGAACCCTCGGTTTGAAAGTTTTGGAACTTTGAACTTTAATATTTCCTAAAATTAGCTAGGGATAGCTCAGGTCCGCCCAGACAGAGTCTCGCATTGCTGGGTAAGACTATATAACCCGAGAAGTCGTCAGATATTTCTGGGCTGCGTCTGTGACACATCTACCTATATGCCATGCACCACATCGGCACGGATCGCAAAACACTTTAGGGTTGGGGAGTTGGTTCGCGGTTACCTATTCATTATTCGGAGACACGTCTCTTCAGTGTGTCAGTAGTTAACCGACGCAGCTGATCAGGTGACGGTTACCCACCACCTACCGATGCGTCCGGAATCCGATCAAGGTCCGGCGTTAGGAGCTTCCAGACCACTCCAGAGGTCCCGCTGCGGAAATATAGTATAAGCAAGTTTTGTATTGACAAAGTGATCCAAATAAAGTGCTGTAAATGTCAATTTGCCAGCTATAAAAATATTCCGTCTTTAAAATTTCAATGATTTTTCTTTTAGAACCTCTTATATTGTTGTAAGTTTTTTAAATCTAGGTAGAGCATTGTACAACTTAATTGCAAGTGAGGTTAAGCTGTTTGGGCGTAAATAGAAATAATCACATTTGGATTTAGTAGGTGTTTACAGACTATTGTATTATATGCATGTTTTGAGATTTTAAATATTAAATTACTCTTTAACGGATTATTGTTTGTTTTATGGAGGTACATTATTTCTGTGTTTTCCCGCTTTTATTTAAAACATAAAAGTTTGTCAAAAAACCATAACCAAGATATTCAATATATAAAAAGAAAAACAAAGGAAAAGCTAAACCAAAACAAGTCGTTTGACAACAATAAGGAGGTTCTTTTATTAGTTTTCAAGAATATTTATGAAATGGAATTTCGTTTAACTAATAATTCTTTTCCATTGTTCTAATAACATTAGTTAATATTATGTTTTATGAAACAGGCCCCATGGGCGCGAAGACCGAAAGCAAATTGCGTATATTCGAGTAACACTATAAATGTGATACAACAGTTTTCGGAGTTAAGATTTCAGTGTTCAAGGTAGCAGTTGTGAATAAAAGTGAGTGAGCTGAAACTATGCCTACTTTCTAGGTCCGCCACTCACCTTGTAGATCAACGACCTCCATTACCAAAGAACCTGAGTCCATGTTCATCCTATACTAAAACAGCTAGCCGAAGCACAAGTACAAACAGAATATCACAGGTGGTGAAGGGACCTTCTAATCAGACTTAAGCAACGTGGGACGTGAGGCAGAGAATCCAGCTCCAAAACTGCCGCAATGCAGCACCAGTATCATCATAACCTTAAATTTAATAAATAAAAATGTTGATTTCTGAAAAACACTCATATACAATGAGATGTTTATTTTATTTATTGTTATGATACAGAAATTCACACTTTAAAAATAGTATGAAGTCCCAGAAACTGTAATTAGTTACTCATTTTGGATAGCTGCATTTATCTGTCTAAATAAAAAACAGGTGAATCTGGAAAACATCAACTTTACTCATTAATCGACGATCAATTTTTGGGTAATTTTATACAGATTATAAGCTATGAAGAATGTTTAGACTTTTGTGTATTGATTCGACCGTGACTGATTGGCCTTAATCATGATCTTTAAGAAAGGATATAAACTAAGAAAGACAAAAAATGGTATGGGGAAGGAACGGAGTTGGAAGTATGAGGAAAGTTGAATATCTAAGAGTAAGGCTCAATAGTACATGGAAAAGTAGTACATGAGGTCAAAAGAAAGTTAGATGTACAAGAAAACACAATATTGGAAGAAATAGGAATGGGGGACACGGGCCGAAAGAAACAACAAAAGTAAGAGTTTCTGGAAAGAAATTAGAGCAAGAGTGGAGGATATTGAAAAGCAAGAAATTATAAGCGGTGTTAAGGAAAACAGGTCATTAATAGATTATAGATATTTAAAAACGTAATGGGAGAAAAAGTACATCGAAAAAAATCATCTTTTATTACAGCTTTTCAGCTTGCTTACCAAGATGAATTGTAGAAATCAAACTTCGACAAAGAATTAAATTATATTCTGAGCCTGTTTTGCACTATGTTTATGATGTACTGTCTTTATGTGATCAGGTTAATCCAAGTATGACTCAAGCTGAGCAAATAAGAAATTTACTAAATGATCTGAAACCCGAGTATGTAAACATTATCCTGCCGAAGAACTCTCTGACTGTAGATGATCTTTTACAGGCTCTCAAGCGGGTGGATAAAGCACAATTTTATATGACACAAAGAGAGTACGTTGTCGTTGCACAGGTACATGTTGTGGCTCCTTCACCTCGGGCTCTACCAGATGGGACTACTAACCCATTTTACAGGTCATTCACCTTTGCCTCCTCTTCCAGCTCTTCCTACTGTCATCGAGTTAACTGCAAAGGTGGACCAGTTGGCTAAACAATTATTGAATACATCTCATCCTAAGAGGAACAGACCATCATCTTCCACACAGAGAGGGCAATGGTTACCACATTCACTACCTCCAGATCGGCGTGAACCTCTGATTTGTTTTAGGTGTGGCAAACCAGGGCACACAGCAAGATTTTGTTGGCAGCAGGTACTCGGTCCAAAAACGAGCAGCCGCCCCAGTCAAAATAAAACTGTTAGTTGCTCTCTCTCTTACAGATAAAATTTTTTGTTTGCTTCTTTTTCTATGTATTTTGTTGTAACACTACATTTTGTTTTGGGTGATAAATTAATATGTACTTACCAAGATTCTTTAATACGATTATTTCCAGCTTTGTGAGGGTATTTTAAATGTAATGTTTTTTGTTTTATTTGTCATATTCTTACTGACGTGCCGTTGGGTACTTAGCAAGGCGTGTTCGTTACTGTGTCTGCTATATGTCCACAGTAATGTCGGTTTGTTTTGATGCACTGTTTGAGTTTGCTTACAGTCGCTGTAGATAATTCGTTGTGTAGAATAGTATGTCCCTGCCTGGAAAGAGGGAAATGATCATTGAGTCATCCTTCTGTCCAGCAGCAGCGCTATGCGCCTGCGCTACATGTTTATTTGGGTTAGTACATGTTTCCAAGATTTGCAGGTCGTGAAATCCATAACATGTCATAATGCTTACCTACAATAATTTCTTTCCTTTGGTCAGCTCTAACTATTTTCATTTTATTTTCTTGTGTCTGTTTTATGAATGCGTTTTTCAGAATATATTGACTGGGTCTTGATTCACACTCCAACCATGACAGAATATAGGGGGCTATATGTATCTATGAAAACAAAAGGGAATTCAAACCAACCGCTTGCGAACTGCGCATAGAGCGTTTATTTGGGAGTAGATCCTTAGCATAGTTGCTGATGGTTCCCCTACCTATATTTGATCCTGTAGTTAGCATTTCTGTAGCTATATTGTAGTTTGCTAGTAGATTGAACTAACAAAATTGTTTTCCTCTGAGGATGATATTATTTTTAAATTCTTAGTACCAAGGTGTTTTGGTTCTTTCTTGTATTAATCTCACAATAATACATGTCTATTGGTATATGAGATGTTATTTGAAAGTATCAAGAGCTAAAAATTTTATTGTCATGTTAAAACATTGAACATTTTTGTCATTAAATGTTGACTTGGTGTCCCAACTTTAACCATATTCATGAATAGCTGTTAGTCATATCCAAAAACTGAGCGCTAAATCAATGTATTTTTTTGCAAGGCCTTGCTCTGGGTTTAAGGTTTATTACCTTTGTGTGTCCCCTGGCTTTTGTTTATGTAATGTTTGTTCTGTGTATTTTTTCTTGTATATTGTGACCCTGATGCTTTCCCCAAATCTTGTTCCAGTCTTGCGGTGGCCCCAGGAAACACCCCACAGAAGATGACAGCCCCAGATCGTCCGGAGAATGGTGGTACTTCCCACGGCCGCATCCGCACTTCATCTACGACCGTCTCACCATGGCGGTCTACGGGGATGTTCTCCCTCTTGGCTTGTCCGTGCCGGCAGGGCCAGTCGGTCACAGACCTATTCTACAGAGTTCCAGCAATTTCACTGTGCCACCGTGGTGATTGAGTGGCACAGTTATCTGTGTGATAAGTTTTTCCATCTCAAGAATACATTATCTCATACATTATCTAAAGATGAGTGGAAACTAGGCAACCAAGAAAAATGAAGTATGCCTTTTTCATTTTCTACCAGGTAACTTATAGGTTACACTCCAACAAAAAGCAATTCAATAGTGAGGTTTTACCAAAAATGCATGTTTTGAGGCCCTTGAATCCACATAAGCACTTTCAGAAAAACATGCATGTATGTGTGTGCGTGCGTGCGTGCGTGTGTGTGTGTATGTATGTACACGGTGGATCATTTAAGTTCAGACTGTATATCTCCAAAACTAAGCGTTGTAGAAAGAAATATCTTTTATAAAACTTGCCTGACTATATGGGGGAAACTAAATGCCATTAGTCGTGTTTTGTTTGGAGGAGGTTATGATAGTCATTTTAGGGGTCAATTTAATTTTTATAAATGGGAACCTACAACTAGAGTAAAATTAAATTGTCCCTAAAATGACCATCACAACGTCCTCCAAATAAAATACGACTAATGGAATTTACTTTCCCCATAATATCAAGCAACCTTTATTAAAGACATGTCTTTCTAAACGCTAGTTTTGGAGATATTGCACAGTCTCAACTTAAATGGTCCACCTGTATATGTGTATGTGTGTGTGTTTGTATGTAGGTATGTATACATGTATGCATGTACGTAGGTAGATAGACAGATAGGTCCATGAACAGCACAGTTCAAAAACAAATTGTCTGATAAACACCAAATTTTATTTAAGTTCAGTATCTTCCAAAGATTCGACACGAAATTTTTCAAGAAAGTACCTCTACCCCTAAACATTACATGTAAAAATATTCGATATTTTTAATTTACCCAAAAATGCCTCAAACGATTTTGATTAAAATAATATATCATTAAGATATTTACATAACAAAGAACATTTATATCTTGAATTTTCTGCGAATGGTCTGTGAAGCATTTGCAAAGAATGTTAATTTTGCTTAATGGCTAAGCCATAAGAGATGGGTAAAGATGTATGAAAATATCATCTGTATAAAATAAATACAGATCTGTGTAAAACACAAAGTTATTTGAATTTTTTTTTATTCAGTTAATTTCAAGTTATGTGGTATTGGTTTAAAGTTTTCAATATTTTTGAGCTAAATCTATTAGGCTCTTTCTTATGGTGTCTTGGAAAGAGAATGGAATATCAAGGCCAGTATTTATCGACATCTGACTCTTCGGTTTCCTACTTCCCGTTGTACCCACAACAATATGTGTAATGGAATTACTTCTGCAAAGGTTTTCACGATAAGAGAGGAAGGCAGAAAAATAAGCCTTCGTAAGAGTAGTTGGTATAACCATAAAAATAAACGATAATGATTAGAGAAAGTCATGTAAATGTAGTACATAACGTTTTTTTAATAAAGAAGAAATCGGTCTTCAAAATTCGTAAAAGAGAACAATTTTCATATACCTGAAGCATAAAAGTACGACACAAAAAGGATAATTATTTCATCATATCATTTTTAGTAGTGGTGCGTTCTCCTCGCCTGTAAGTAGAAGGCAATTCACCAACCACTGCACGTTGAGGTTGAAATGGTTAGAGTGTGAGACATCATTTATTGAGAAATTCCAAATTTGTTTAAAACTGATACAAAGTTACCGGGAGAACAACTTTGCGCGCAGTTGAAGTTTTATCGGCGACTTTTAAGTCTATTTGTCACATTTTCGGGTTGGGATTTTTAGTAAAATTTTATTTGAAGTTGATGAGATTTTGTGGGAGAATATAAAAAAATTTATTACATTAAAAAAAATTAATCTAATTGAGAAGACGTAAAATAGGATTAGTCAATTTAAGGATATTATTTGGGGTATAAAGATGTATTAAATGATAATATTCTAAATGGTGAAATTGGTATAAAATTAAGGGTTATTTATTAGGGCCACCTCAACCGAGCGGGATGCCTCAGGGTTTGCGTCTGTAGCCCGCTTTCGGGAAGTCTCGGGATCGATCCCGGGCAACCGCCCACTGTGGTCCATGGGTTTTCGTGGTTTCCCTGGGTCGCAAGGCGAATGCTCGGGTGATTCATTCACTACCACGACCCTCCTTCCTCTCATTTCCTGTACCCATCATCTTTCTTGTCATCTGTTTCAAGGTTGTAGGACCAGGCAACGGTGTTCGGCGAGTTGCGGCTGGGCGGTGGCTTGTGCTCTGTAAAGGTTTTTTCCCTGGCGTCGTTGCGATACCGCTCAGTTAGGTTTCGTCTAAGTGTGGGGTTCCGCTCCGGGGGTCCCTGAAGTTTGGCAGCTTGTAAGCAGGGACCGTGCGGCGTCGAATGCATTCGATCTGGAAACGTTAGGGACCCCGTCCATGCTTGCACCCATTGGCATCACTGTGATGCATACCTTTACTTTTAGGGCCATCTCATAAAAACATAATATTAAGACATGAAGGCCTGGTTAGGGTGACTTAAAATCGACACTAATCCAAGCATAGAACCTGGGAATTAGAGTTGCGAACGAAATCGTTAACCTAAGGAACCGTACATACTTACATTAAAGCTTTTATGAATAATTTAACCAGGGTATACATTCTTATAAAAATATTTTTTGTATATTTTTTCGGCGGAGTGATTTTTATCCACTTCCCGCTCATGCTATCACACGTGAGAAGTTTAAATTCCGGCACTCCGTGCGTTTTGCATTTTATACCGCAGAAGCTAACAAAATATATTTAATCCTCCAAGTATGATTGGATATTTATTGTTGCAGACATGCAATTGATAGCTCAATTTTACCATTTAAGTCTTACCGTCTTTACTTTCGTTGATTTGTTAACATTTACTTACGACTTAATTCATGCAGCATTGAAATATAACTATTTTAAAGCAAGTAGCATGACAACCTTCAGTATGACAAACATGACTAATTGATAACCAGTTAGCAGAAACTAGTGCATCGACCTTGAACAGCTGATAGTACAGAATTAATCTTATTTTCAGTAAATAGTTTTATTATTCAGTAACGTCGAAAAAGATAAGTGCTTTACAGAAACTCGGAAATGCGAACACTCCCCTTCGTCTGGTATTTTCAGACTTCTTCCTCGTTTGTAAAGAGAACTTATCGCATTCAACACTTACCACATTAATTAATGTTTTAAATAAACCAATTATCTACATAATTACAATCATCTTTAGTCAACGCACTTAGAATTACAATTACCATTTGTTGTTGAAAATATTAGTTCTAGATAGAATACTAGCTGCTCTTATATAGTATTAGTGTTTTTTCAAATGCAACATGTAAAAATGTTCTAAAATACCTACACACAGACCAAATATTTGTTTACTGAGAAGCCTCATTTTCACTTCGGGGTATCCTTAAGAACAAAACTATTTCTGAATTATAAGGTAAGCACGAAACGCTGTTTGTTTGTGCACATTTTAACTGCGTATTTTCAAGCTGTTAGGTTGGCGATAAACAAAGAAGAAAAATGCACTCTGTCCTCTTCTGGTTGATATGAGCTACTTTTTTCTCGCTGAGGTTTAATTTAGAAATTCACGTTTCGTAACGAGAACCTTTGCCTCTATTGGGTTAAGCTGAAATGTAAAATATTAACAAGGCCTTTCCAGATTTAGTTAGCTGTACATAATGTTTAGCGGCATTGCTTTCATCTCGATTCATTGCCCCAAGAGCCTTTTTCCTTTGTGGAGCTGCTTTATTACACTGCCGCTACCAGTTGGCCCATGACTCGAAAAAAGAATGAAATGCAGATAATGATATCACAAAAGGATTACAGAGAGGGAAATTCTAGATTTAGCTGTATTATCATTGCAGCGCTTCGTGACTTGCAGCTAGGTTTTAGGTTGCAAAATGATGGGGTGAGTTTTCATGTATTGGGTTACAGCTCTGTTATCTTACAATGTGCATATTGCATTAGCCTATTGAGATACGAGCTTAAAATAGTGGTGGAAAATGGGAATTTCTATATTTACATTAAGAAAAGCGGGTTTGTTGTTTTTTACTTTCTCTATTACGTATAGTAAGTAGGGGAAGTTCCACCCAAAAATTCGATACCGAGATTTCACCGGAAATACATGTTTTGAGACCCCATGAATCCAAAAAAAGCATTTTTGGAAACATTTCCGAGTGTGTAGTCTGTGTGTGTGTGTCTCTCTGAACAGCATAACTCAGAAACGAACAGTCGGATAAACGCCAAACTTGGTATTTAGGTTCAGTATCTTCCAGAAATGTGACACGAAGGTTTTCAAGAAAATTCCCCCACACCACATTACCCTTTACATGGAACATTTTTCGAAAATTTTAATTTGCTCGAAAATGGCTCTAACGATTTTGATTAAAATATCATATATTTAAGATATTTTTATGAAAAATGAAATGTATATCTCGAATTTTCTGGGAATGTCTCCAAAAATATTCTTCATTGTGAATGACTTGTGCATAACTGGTAAACTATAAGAGATAGACAAACTTTTACTACACAAAAAATGTAGATCGCGTTAAAATACACAATTTATGTCATATAAATTTTTTTTGTTGTGTGAACCACTTTCAAGATATTCCTTGTTATTCCCTTAAATTTTCCAATACTTATACTTTTTCTCAAATTCGTTATTCGTTTTATTTTGTCCTGGTAATGCAAAGAGAATGGAATACTCCACATAGCAACCAGCTCTTAAAATATTTTACTATCGCTTAAAGCCTAGCAATTCCCCTTGCATCTATAAGAAAATTAGCAATAAGATTAACATCTCGATTAACATGACGCATATGGAGAATAAGCGTTTGTAAAAATAGTTTTTGCAAGAGTAGAGAAAGTCATGTGAGTGTAACACATCAGATTTTTTTATTAGCATTGCATATTATCAGAAATTGCATTCTGTAACAGAAATTTGATGTTAAAGAATTCAACCGGCAATCTTTCATGGGTTACAGAAGGATGGTTTAGAAACATCTTGATATAGGACACTGTGGTTTGTGACGGCGAACTTTGAAGTTACGTACTGATTTATCATTTGATAAATACAAATTAATGTAAGACTTAATACGAGTGTGGTACTGATTTTCACTCTAAAGTAGTTAATTTTTTTCCTACTAGAACAAAAATAGCTACCATTGCGGTGTTTTCAAAATTATGAGCTTTGTTTTTCTGAAAAAATGCTCAGTAGCAAGAAGTGCACCATGGATACCCCCACTTTCACATGGAGTGTCACACGTATCAGAGAGACAAACAACAGTTAGCTAGGTAATAGCGCAGTCATTAATGGTGGGCTGCCATTCTGCCGGTGCGGGTACAAGCCGTTTAACATTGCTTTTTTTCCAAATAGCTGAATGGTTGTGTGCTCAGAGTAAACCCAGTTTTAATTTCTTTCAAGGTTTAAGTGCATGTTACGGAGTTATTCACACGGAATGTTTGAAACATAACACGACCACGATTACCTGCAAGTAGGAGCAACTCAGGAAAGCTTTATCAGTAGCGTACTGGCTCGCTATTGATTTTGATCTATTGCAAATAACCATGAACACAAAGACAACAAATGTCTTATATCAAACTGCTCGCCTATAACGCCTCTGCAACACACATTCTGGCTATAACAATGTATGTAAAACCTTTAGAGGCAAATTTCTATCTGGAAGGGGTTATACCTGCTGGAAGGGGTATAGATGTCTTTTGCATAGCGGGCGATTCTATGCACAGAGACGAAAGAAAAAGTATAACATTTTGATTTCCAAAAACTAAGTTCACCAGGTACAAAATAAAATTCACATCTGTGGTGTGGGGGTAGCATGTCTGCCTCGCACTCAAAAGGTCCGGGTTCGAATCGCTGTTAGGGTGAGTTACTCGGATAAGGCTTTCTTCCGTAATTTTCCCTTATTCTGAAAAGATGGCTGTTGGATAACTTTAAGTTCCATCAATCCCGGGCTCATTTGAGCTCATTTCACCCATTTCATTCGTTCATCGTCCAATATGACCTAACCGGTTAAAGAACGTCAAACTTAAAAAATAGCAAAGAAAAGCAAACACGCTTTGAGCACCTTTCCTTGCTCTATATTTCATGTGAGGATTGAATAAGACAAGGCTTACTGAAGTATACACGCACCTGCAACTGATCTACGTTGTATTATTTTCACATTTTTCCCTAAAAACTTCTTTTCGGCAGAATTTGCCATTTTTGTTTCTACAAATAGTAATTTCCATTGAATTCATTCGTTGCAAAGGCGCCTTTTGACTTACTGCATGGTGAACGCAGTTATAATATCAAATCAGACAGTGTGTGAAAATAATAATTGTTGTTAGAATTATTTGGCTTTGGCTTTGTTTAATAATTTCCCTTTTACTGATTGTTGGAATAAAATAAGTATTTCGGGTTTATTTGTTTTCGGTAGAAGTTGAAATATTAGTCTATAACTTCTTTTATAAATAATTATTTAAATAATAGGTGCCGTTTACTAAAGAAGAGCGGCCGGAAAAGTTAAATAGACAAAATGTCAATAAATCGAATTATGGCAGTTATTAACTGGTTTTGTGAAATAATTATATGACATAAGGTTATAGGCTTAAAATGTCTAAGAAGTTGTATTACTTACGAAACAGAACATACTAAAATAAACATAAAGAATGATGTATTGTTGAACCAGTAGGAAGAAATATAAGAAATGCATACCTACACATAAATTTCTTAAAGAAATTTATTCTAAAATTATGTATTTTGATTAAAAACCATCCAGATATGGTATTCCACATAAAGCAGTATTAGATACTATAAAACAAGCAAATGTGAATATTTGAATATTGCAATGTCCAGGAAGTTCCGAGTGCTACACGGAGGAGAGTCCTTGGGAAGCCGGGGTGCGTTTTCCGCTAACAATGCGAACTCCAGTAAAGACCCATACCTTGAGCCGTTTATCCTATATTAAAAGGCTGTGAGTTCCTCAGCTTATTAAATACCTGGCTGGCGGTGTAGTTGCTTCTTGTGCGCAAGTTATAAAAATAATAGCGTGTATCGTGTTAGCTGCCCCGGTGACCTCAATTGGTCAACTTAAAATATTCTACGCTGTGAGGCGTCAGCGTTCTGTTAATCTAGATTCACCACGTACCCTAATTTCAACACGTTCCCACTCTCCCGAGTGTTACCTCACTCCTCACTAGGGTTCATTTTCAGCCCTGTAACGCTACAATATAGTGTACCAATTTTCAATTTTTCGTTACTCTTATTCGTGTATATAAGTAAATTCGACACATGTAGCTTTTTGGTGTTCGCGGGAAGCTGTATAGTTCTAAAGCTATAGCAGGCATAATGAACAGCCATGGGTTATGCACTCTTCAAGCTTTTGCTTATTAGCCGCCCAAGGTTAGCGTTTACCTCAAGAGTGGCAGCACCGTCATGTTTTTCCAATTGGAATGTTGCGTCACAACCGTGCCTTCTGACCTTCCATATGCGCTAGCCGCTTCAACCAAAATGTGGCAGACAAACAGCTTCTTGCCCTGGTAAAACCCATGTTCTGGTTTTTATTAATACCCCAAGAAAGTCAGTTTTACTACTAGTTTTCAAAACATCACAGCAAGTTGCACAGAGAGAGGAGGAATAAGATTTGCACGCGGGCACACACTCACACGCTATATTAGTCCTCGCATTAAATATTGAAAGACTGTCGACGGCTGGAGAGAGCATATCTCCAAAAGCAGTTACTTTGAAGTTGAGGATCACGTTGTTTGTATCACATAAAATAAATAAAACTCAATTTATTTATTTTGTTCATAAATGAAGCCACACGATGATGCCGGCACCGCTATAAGAATCCGTTCCTGCAGTAGTGCTGGACAGTCTAGCCGTTCCTCTCCTAAATAATACTAACTGAAACAGCATGTAGCAGGGATAACGTGTGGATTATTACACGTGTAACTTTTATATATTTAATATATATATATACACAATTGAAAGTTATTTTCATATCTCAATGTTATCTATGGATGTTTAGCGATAACCACAATTTTTTCACTTAATATGTTAGTTGCCCATATGTATTGACGTCCTGATTATAACTCATTTTTCACCAAAACTGAGCACAATTTGAAATCACATCAGATTTACGGTCACCTGTACCTGAAGCTTCTGTTACCATAACAAGCACTTTCAATTCGTTTCTTAGAAGTATAATATAAACATTTTAATAATATCTGTTTCTTTCGAATGAATGTGTCAGCATCTTTGAACTAAATTCGCAGCTGCTCAACATCTGCAGACATACATGGGAATAATTTTTTGATTAATTTAAATCATCTGTATTTAGTCAGATAGATATTAAATATAATTATTTAAAATAAAAAATTTAAAAATCTGAAATACGTGACTTACCCGATAACTCGTTCTTGCGACCTCCTTTGTAGATAGCTTAATAAGGATGTATGTTACGTTTACTTTTCATTACAGGGGGTAAAGTTATCAAAATGATGCCCTTCTGCGTCCATACACGTCCGGCACCTGTGGAACCGTTATTGAACACTCAATGAACTTCTACAGCTGAAACATTGAAAGAAAGCGCGCCGTTTTTCATGAAGCGAATAGGGATTTGTGCATGTGTTTAGCTTTAAGACTCTCATGCATAATAATCATATGGAAGCAGATCTGTCCACTTAATTATTATATCATAAAAGCACCTTGTGAAGTGAGATAACACATCTCTTGGACCTCTTTCCTCGACATCCTCCATTAGAGGAATATCTATCCTTCTTTATAGTAATACGGACCCAATCTGTTTTAATCGGCTATAAATTGTGAATTTGTTAGGAACGATGGTGTCAAGCTAATAGTCCAGATGTCATTCCATTCCAGCAAAACTTAACAAACGAAGAAGGTTGTTGTATTGTTACGTTTGGAAAGTCAGTTTGAAGAAAATGTATTATATTTCGACTGTTGGGGAGCCGAACTTGAAGTTTGTTTGCAACCACACGTATGATACCCGGTTTTCGGTAGCCTTCGCCCCAAGTGTACTTTCAGGTGGCCTTTACCCCAAGTTTAAAAAAATATATTAACTTTGTAATTTGACTGTTTCTTTAAATATTATATATTTGTTTGCCTCGGCTGCGTCAGTATTATTGTTAGAGACATGGATGTCTTGGCAGGGTTGTGGTGCAGCTAAGAATATAGGCTTACACAGATTATAATTTTACTTCACTCCTTTTATTAATACTTGATACGATTTAAATAACACTTCACTGATATAGAGAGCTGTGAGATTCTTTAATTAATTACTTGCACTTTTTAACACGTAAAACTATTTTCGTCTCACACGAATACGTATTAAATTTCTTGAGGACAATTTTTGCGTCTGGTTAGTAACGCTGTCTGCAACCAACTGAATAGCTTTCCACCGCCTAAACTTGTAAATTTCTGATTGGCTATTCTAATCCAATAGAATACCTTCATTTAACTAAAGCTTTTTCTGGCTGTTGATTGGCTATTTTTATAAACTGTCACTAAAATTACATTATTGCTTCCAAGAATCACAAGTAACATTTAAACTCTCAAACTCATTATTGCCTCAAGGTTACTTCATTGTTACATCATTGTTAGCAACTTTTTACCTATTTCTCACAGCTCCTACATTATTAAATTACGTAATACATTCACATAACATTATTACACGTGGATACAATAATACAAGCATATGCAATGACTGTTGCATACATTTTACAAATTATTACATACACATATTGCTTCAAGGCGGGCTGTTATTGAATTTATATTTATATAATTAGACTGAAACCATTTAAGTGTTAAAAATACTGCCTCACAAATAAACACTCCCTGTTTTGTAGTACACACAATGCTAGCACACTGAGTGAACACTACCAAGAGACAACTTCACATTACGTTAGCCCCATCATATACCATTGTAAGACCGAAATGTAAATACCGTTATGCTCCGCAGGCGCATGAGCTAGACTACAGCAGAATGAAATGTTCAACCCGATACCTGCTATGAGTCAGACCCATCGGCCGCAAGTCACTCATTCAAGACCAGCCCGTACATTCGCTAGGAATTAGAGTGTGGTGTTTGCTTTACAAAGAGAAATATATCCTCACCAGTCTCGTACAGGATAGCTAATTTTAGAAGAGTGATTCAGGTAAAAGGAGCTTAAAGCAACTTAATGTAGGTCAACTCGTCTTTTGGGATTCCCAAGCTTCTCCGCTTCCATTCTTTTGCAATTGTCCTTAAGACAGAGTGTATCTCCCAGAATAGGAGAAAATGAAAAGATAACAAAGAAAATTGGACAGATCTTAAGACGCTAGTGGTGGCAGCAAAGTAATGAGATAAAGAACAAACATTGAAATAACCTTAAGAAAGACGACGTAATAGGACAAACCGTAAGAAACTCGTTAATGCTTATTTTTACAGGTTAAAGTAGCCTAAAGCGACTCTGTTTTGTGCACAAAATATTTAAGAGTCGTACCTTGAAGGCTAAAATGCTCCTTAGCTATTTTAAGTCTTTAACATACATTAAAGCTTGTAAAAGTGAAGTAAAACAACATTTGGACTTGTCTCTAGATACATATACTGCAAGAACAGTGAAAAGTTAGCACGAGAGAGAGAGAGAGAGAGAGAGAGAGTGTGAGAGAATCGATGGCTGATTTATTGTCACTAACACGATAGAAGACATGTTATTATAGATAACTTGATTTGCTAATGTAATGTAAAGAAGCGTATAGTTAATTAATTTACATTTTACGTGCGCTTCTTGAATCTTGGCTTCATAAATATCTCATTCATTTGCGAAATCATCACATTCCGTGCTGAAATGAAGGTTACGAAATAACTCCACACGCTATGCTCTAAGTTTAATGTAAGTTCGTCCTAATTAGAAATTATTTCTGGGGAAGTCATATTCAAGCAACTAGATTATGGCAGCTGCCCCATTGTTTTGCAGCTCAATGCTTCACCTTCTTGAAGTCCATTATAATGCATAAGAAATCAACAGTTAACTTAATTTTATTATATTTTCTAATAAATTGCTTCACCTTACCGTAAGTTAGATGAACCCGAGGTTAACATAATTTGTAACCTTTTTAGCATACACAAAATTTTTTTAATATTTTGAGTCTTCTTGGTTTACTTAACGGGACGAAGAAGCTCCGTCGCATTGTCATTTGAAGAAGTAATTTTGTTGTATTGTTGTTTTTACGTTGTTATTTTTGCCGCATGTTGGATATCAATTTGAAGAAATCGTTTGATTGTATTGTAGGCTTACACAGATTTTAAGTTTAATTCACTCCTTTTATTAATGCTTGACACGATTTAAATAACACTTCACTGATATAGAGAGAGAGCTGTAAATAATATTCTTTTATTAAATATTTGCACTTTTTAAACACGTAAACTATTTTTGTCTCACACAAAATACGTATTAAATTTCTCGGGGACACATCTCGCGTCCGGTTAGGAACACTGTCTACAACCAACGCGTCCAGTTATGAGCGCTGTCTACAAGCAACTTGATTTCTACCGCCTAAATTTGTAAGTTTCTGTATTCAAGTCTCGGATTGGCTATTCCTAATCCAATAGAATACTTTTATTTAACTTAAGCTTTTTTGGGCTGTTGATTGGCTATTTATAAACTGTCTCAAAATTTACATTATTGTTGCTCCAATAATTACCAGTAGCATTATTAAACATTCTTACTCATTATTGCCTCAAGGTTACCTCATTGTTACCTCATTGCGAGCAACTTTTAATCTATTATTCTCACAGCTCCTACATTATTAAATTACGTAATACATTCACATAACATTATTGAACATGTATACAACAACATAAACATAAACAATGACTGTAATATACACCTTTTATATCTTGTTACATACACATATTGCTTTAAGGTGGGCTGTTATTGAATTTATATATTATATAATTAGACTGAAATCATTTAAGTGTTAAAAATACTGCCTCACATTTAGTGTTATAATTTTCTTGTAATTTTATAAGCGGCGTATGTTAGCAAACAAAAGGAAAAGGTATCCCTTCCCGTCCCTTCAAATCGTTAAAAACTCGCTGGCAAGTGCAGAAGTTCACCTCGGGGTGAGTGTGACCATGTCGCAAGTGAAACTATTCTAGTGCTAGGTATCGAAGAATTTGAATGGTTTTTAACATCTGTCCACAATGTTTCGGTACTACCAATAAATATGAAATTCGGGGGCTATGAATATTCTTGTTTACGATTTCTTTAAGCCATAGATAAAATGCGTCACTTTAGTTTACATCATATTTTATTCTTTGATGCATTTTTCAATCTCATTGGGGCACTACCCAAAAAGTGAAGTTTAAATATAAACCATTATTATTGCTGTTAACAGGCAATGATTTCTCGTTGGAAGAGGTCTATATACAGTGTGTCAAAATTCTATTCTGTGCATTTCTAGTGGACGAATCATGCTTGCATGTGAAGTGAGCAAATTAAAATACTTTATTTACAAACTGTGATGCCACAATCACGCGCCCTCCATGCAAGCCCATACCTAAGTTTATAACATTGACGATAGTTGGTGTTCATAATGGATGCCAGCACGGACTCATGACCTTCTCTACCCAGAACAAATTAAAAAATTTCAATATACACCTACATTTAATTTGCCACATTCATATTTCAAATGTTATTTTTAATCAAAATCGTTACAGCCATTTTTTAGAGAATTAAAGATAACGAATATTTATTTACGTATAAAGGTAGTTTGGGATGGGAGCACAGGGCCTAATACAAATATGAAGTTTGCTATTTTCCTACTTATTGTTTTTCAGTTACACTGTTCACACACACACACACGCACACACACACACACACACACACACACACACACACACACACACACACACAGGGCGCCAGCGTTTGGGATCAGAGTGTTAGTGAAGGGCAAGGCGATAGGGTAATGTACAGTCGCACAATGAAAACAGTACTACATTTGCAGGCCTCAGCCTCACTAGTAAATGCAATTCGGAACTGCGGATGTTTTCTTTACATGACTGTCCTTCTGATGCCCCGCCCACTTGTTTCGTAACCGTTTAGTTCCTCTTCTCACCACACGCTTTCATATCGTAGCCGACTAGTGCACACATCTATCTCTAAAAATTGAACCTCAAAATATGTATTTTCGGTGAAATATCGATATAGAATATTCTAAATACTTCCCCTACTTACTAAAAGTAGATAGAAAAGGAAGTTAGAAAGAAAGAAAGAAGGAAAGAAAGAAAGAAAGTACAAAAACAGGATTGCTTCTTTAGGGCGTTGTTTATAATTAGACCTGGAAACAAATGACAAGTATATAGATATACCAACAACACGAGAATTGTCTATGTTTCCTTTGAAATTATTTATCATTTTAAGTAAATGTGCCCGGGCTAGACTTAACATACCGTTTCATGGAGACCCCTAGATTGTACATCATAAATGATATGGATACACTTAATACTAGTAGAAATACAATAAAACAACAGAGTGTAATACAAATCTCTCGGGCTGTAATGTTGTATTTCGGTATTTTCAGTGCATGGATGAGCACACGCTTTGCCTCGGTGTAGTTTATTTAATCGACTATAACTCCACGTAACACGTTTTAATTTAGTTTACAGTTGTAGCTTAACTCCTTAAGCAATCGTTTTCATAATGCTCAGTGAGTACTTTCCAAGTTAAGCTAATGCCTTTTACATCTGGCGTCAGTCTGTAGTGGATCACGCTATGCCCACAGTTTGGAGAGAAAAAATTTCCGGTATACATAATCCATCAGCGACGCTGGTGTCCTCACGGGAACACTAATTCCTCTTTCACTTGGCTGAACTTCAACGGAGCCTATCCAAACGTTTACATTGCTTTAAATATACCACACCCACGCTCATTCGCACGACATAATTCTATGACTAGCGAAAACACAGCTGGGATTATCACGCAACGTGCCTTCAACACACTATTGATTTACTTTTATGTGTGATACTCCTTTTTTGTCCTGTTTAATTTATAACATTTTTAATTTTAGCTGTTTCAGGTTAACTGCCACTTACGTGATCTTAGGAGGGAACCTAGATGGCCTCCTAAGGAAGAAGTAATACATAAGATAAAGAATAGAAAACAATTTTTAGGTATACATCTAAAAAATTAAAACTAAAGAAACACATCGCAAAAGATATATGATATTGGCAAAATTGGATGAATTAAACACAAAGTATTTAATTTAGTATAAGCTGTATTAACTGACAATATTTTATATCGTTTGAATATTTTTAAGGGAAACGTAGGTCAGAATGCAGAGACATAGGTAAATTATCCGTATCTCCAAAATTATCGCAGCTAGAGTTATGAAAATTTGCACACTTAGTAAGTCTAATCTGCTGGTGTCTCAGTAATTTTTAAAGTTGTTTTTTGGTAACCCACTTAGAGATTTTTATGTTTTTCATGACATCGCTTATCTTATGTACCTTTTATATGGAAACTGCTCAATGCAGCACTCTGAAATGTTATCTATTAATTTTAAATAGATCAATACAACTATCGTTGCAGCCATTTATTTTTATTTCTTCCCATTAATTTTTTTAAAAAAATCATTATTGAAAAAAACCTAGCCATTGAAAAAACAGCTCATTTTATAATGTAAATAATAGAATAAAGCCAATATTGGAATTCTGTTGCAAGAAAATGTTTATCTTATTATGCTGAATAAGTGTGCAACATTTTATGCATTTGTCTCCAGTGGTTTCTGAGAAAAAGGTGCATAAACACTGAGAAATGAAACTTTCGGAAAACGAGGAGTAAAGATAAAACATTGTGTTATAGTACTTAATTGTCCTTAGATGTGTTAAACCTGCCCATAGCCATAATCAATATCCTCCTCTTGATCTTCTTCCAGCTTCCCTTTCTCTCTCCTATCCAGTTAGGAATAAGAAAAAAAATATTGTTATTTTGGGGCGCGAACCTCTGACTATGCAACATAACCATATCATGCTACAATGTCTTATATCGCTCGGCCATCTGAACACATGATAATGCAGCATTGTTTGGTCACATTAACTACGTAATATTGTGAGTGAATTTTTTTAAAAAAAGGTAAAATGCTTATACGTGCACTCAATCAAAACCCGTCAGCATCCAACCATGCCGTCACACCGCTTGCTTTAGTTGGGCCTCCCCATCCTTTTCCACAGTTTTAATTGAATGCAGAACATGCATTTTATCGGGTTTCGATCCTTGGTTTTGATAGGTTAGCTACTACCACCGTGCCTTAGACCGCATGGCCATGAATCCCGATGTCGAAGTCAAGTTGCAGATGGAAGCACATTGCAGTGTATAGCTGAATGTTCAATGCACGCGCTAAAAAACATAATAAGCTTGCAAATTATTTATTTCCTTGTAGATAGGCGATGGAGTCCTCCCAATTGTTTGCCATCTTCTAATAGCACACCCCTCAACCACAAACTCAATTTAACCTTTACTCCACTATTTTGATTTAAAAATACAAAACAAACTGTATGCACACAGTTGGCTGACAGAGCCTTCTATATACTCGTACTACGGTGATTCAGCAGAAATTTCTGTAAGAAAAATCAAGATTTTTCTGTTTGGTTTTATGCACGTAAGAAACGTAGAAAATATTGTCGTTGAACATTCTACAGAAAAAGGGCGTAACCATAGGGAATTCAATTTTTAAAGGCATTTGTAGTTGGAATTTTGGCCTAAAATTTTTGTGGTTATTCTAGTAGAATAGTACTATCAAATGAGAAAATAACATTTTTTTTTGTCTTTTGTTTTTGACCGATTTTAACCTACGTCTTCCTTAAGGAATGGTTTGATATTTCTAAGTATTATATACGTTTATGTTCTTAGTGGAATACTAATTCAGTCAGCTACATATTGCATTATACAAGGATCTCAAACGCAAGCGGATGTTCCATAAATGTAACAAGCAACAATAAATACATGTTTTGAGGCCCCCTGAATAAAAAAAGCATTTTTGGAAACATGTCCGTGTGTGTGTCTGTGTGTCTGTCTGTGAACAGCATAACTCAGAAACGACCAGTCGCATAAACACCAAACTTGGTATTTAGGTTCAGTATCTTCCAGAGATGCGACAAAAAGGTTTTCAAGAAAATCCCCCCACGCCAGATTACCCTTTACATGGAACATTTTTTTAAAAGTTTAATTTTCTCAAAAATGGCTCTAACGATTTTGAATAAAATACCATAAGTTTAAGATATTTTATGGCAAATGAATTGTATATCTCGAATTTTCTGGGAACGTCTCCAAAAGTATTCTTCATTGTGAACGACTTTTGCATAACTGGTAAACCATAAGAGATAGACAAAATTTTGCTATACAAAAATGTAGATCGTGTTAAAATACACAATTTATTTCATATACGTTTTTTTGTTGAGTGAACCATTTTCGAGATATTACTTGTTATTCCCTTGAATTTTCCAATACTTTTACTTTTTCTCAGATGGGAATTCGTTATTCCTTTTTTTTCTTGGTAATGCAAAGAGAATGGAATACTCCACATAGGAACCAGCACTTAAAACATTTGACTATCGCTTAAAGCTTAGCAATTCCCCTTGCATCTACAAGAAAATTAGCAATAAGATTAGCATCTCGATTAACATGAAGCATATGGAGAATAACCATTTGTAAAAATAGTTTGTACAAGAGTAGAGAAAGTCATGCGAGTGTAACACATCAGATTTTTAAAATATTTTTAAATAAAGCGGGACATGTTAGACTAGCATGGTTCAAATGTGAACCGCGGACTACATCCGACCGCCAAAGGCATTTTAATCAACCTGCAATGAAACTTAAAAAGCTAATAAGACAGCAAGCATATTTTAGGTGGCGTGTGGTAGTACTGCACAGCTGGCAGGAATGCTGGACACTAGGGGGCCGCTTGGTTGAACATGTCGTTTATCGCCCTCTCTGGGTAGTTCCAACAGTGGGACGGATGTTCGAGCCAGGAACTATTAGGAAATTTCGCGCGTCTCTGTGGCCTGTCTGTATGCGGCCTGCAGCCTCCTATGGTTCTTCCTTCACTTCATCCCTTCCTCTTGGGACAATAGACCACTGTGCGCGAGATGTCTCTCCGTTGAATACCCTATACCAATAGGGCATAAGCATTACAAACTAAGGTACGAAATGAAATAATCACGCTTCAATTGTAATGCTGCTGGTTTTTAATCAAATCTGAAAACGCCTCGCAATCCCAATTAAACATTTAGCAGCAATACGTGCTTAAGAAAATTAGGTTTCATCCTAGTGAGTTCCGAATATTTGCATAAAATAGCAAATCTATACACACTTGAGTCTGCAGTGAAAGTGTGATCGACATCGCTTACCTGTACAACGCATGTACTCGTACATTTTCCCTATTGAAAATCAAATTAAACGTAGGATTAAGCTTTTACAAGAGTCTTTGAAATCATCATTGCAGTTAGGCACCACTCAACAGACCTTCCATGTTTAAGGTCACCATACTCCTCAGCGATTTCATGAAAATATAGTGAACCCATATATGCAATATTCTAAACCTAGCTTCTACTAAGTGTGTTTCTTTTCCCTAGATATGTAGTATGTTTAAATAGAAATACCTTAAACGTTATGCATTTGGGAGCAGTTGTTCTCTTGGTATGAGTACTTAGTTACCACTCGTGAATAAGCATAGTGAAAATAGTGACACAGTGCAAACCTGCTCATTCCTGTATACCATTCCCAATAACTCTAGTCTGTCTATTAAACAGGAGCAACAGGGAATCCTATACCTTCCCGGTTACCGCTATGGTTTAACAACTTCTTGCACAGATACGTGCAGCGGGTACCAAATGAATGTAAATATTGACTAAACTTAGCCATGGAAGCGAAGAAAAAGTGTGACATTTAGACGGCATTTCTGTGGCATAGTACATGAAGTACATTGCTGCCCTCCCTCCCATTTATTTATTTAACTTTCAGTAATCCCGGAGTAGATCTACATTCGTGTCATCAGAAACAATATTACCAATGTTTTCTTTCTCTACTATTTACGTGTAATAAGTAGAGGTAGTATTGCTCTCCATCCATAAATTGAATATACAGATTTCACCAGAGATACGCATTTTAAGATCACTGAAAATAAAGTAGAGAAAGGCGAGCACGCGCCCGCGCGCGTGTGTGTACCTATGAACAGTATAACTCAAAAAAGAAGTATCAAATAAAGATCAAACTTAATATTTCAGTCCAAAGATCCTCTAAGGATGCGACACAAAGATTTGCCACCAAATCCACACAACCCAAATTACCCCTTTCATTGTTTTTATGCTACTGATTGGGATTTTTTTTATTAGGATTAGGAGAATTAGAATCAGAGACGGAGGGGACACCTAGCATCTCGATCTGCAAGCTGTCTTTTGTGCATAGAGCCCCGGGAGGAACGGATCAGATGAAAGAATTGCAGGAGACGTATGGACCGCAGGACTGGCTGGCGCAGACGTCAGGGACGCACAGTTCCCTAACAGTTACTGGCTTGACCACCCGCCCGGAGAGCGCTCGATGGCGACCCTTCCAAACCACAGGCTCCCTCAGTGGAGACCGGGGAAAGCTCGACCCAGTAGTAGAGGCTCGAAAGGCTGCCTCTGACGGGGCCGAGAAAGAGTTCCAAAGTGCAAACCCCTGCGCCATCTGCCCGCCGCCGACGACGCTAAACCCCAGAGTAACGTGAAAAAGGCAGATGAAATGAGAAGAAATGGGAGAAAAGACGCCATTCCAATATTTGCTTGTCAACCAGGGAAAACCACGAAAAAATCCATGGTTATAGTGAGTGGTCGCCAGAAATCGAACCTGGAACCTCTCGAATGCGAGTCCTTTCTCAAATTAAGTTTGAGGTACTTTCAAAGTGTTTTTAGAATATAATAAAATAAAAAACGTTTCTGATGTGTTACACTCACACGAATCTCTCCATCTAGTATCGTTTATTTGGATATAGCTTGTACAAACTGCTGTTACAAAACTCTCTACGCCATGTCAATCCCGCTTCCTTCCCAAATTTCGTTTCTCAACTGTTACTTGTTGTACCATCAGCGTTACCACCTGCGGTGGCGTATGAAGTAAGAGCGCGCACTAAACACTGTTTAAAAAAATCGCGTTAATTGAAATAAACTTTTACAGAATTATTTTCATTACACATTTCGCTGTAGAGGACACAGCAAACCGAAGTGACAACCAAATGTTTAAAACAAGGTAGTTATATGCTGGCCTTGAAATTCCGCGCTCTAGGACGTCGTAAAAACAGTAATGATAAATACATTAAAAATTCAAGATTCAAACTAATAACAACGAATATCTCTGAAGTGACTGATGCCAAGAGAAAGATAATTGAAATAAAGTTTTTGCGGTTTAAAAATATCTATATTTTTTGTGAAGTAAGCATCTGTCTTTCTCTGTTTACCAGTAATACAGAATTATAAAAGCATTCCCTTCCGAGCTTCCCAGGCTATTCTCAGAAAACTCAAAATATAGGTACATTTATTTGTCATGTGAATATCTTAAACACTGAGGCAGTATTTTTAACACTTAAATGATGTCAGTCTAATTATATAATATAAAATATAATAACAGCCCGGCTTAAAGCAATATGTGTATAAATAATATATAAAATGTATTTAACAGTCATTTTATTAATGTTTATATTATTGTGTACATGTATAATAATGTTATGTGAATGTACTTAAGTAATTTAATAATGTTGGAGCTGTGAGAATAGAGGCCGAAAGTTCCTATCACTGAGGTAACAATGAGGTAACCTTAAGGCAATAATGAATTAGAAAGTTTAATAATGCTACTAGTAATTCTTGGAACAATGATGTAATATTTTAAAACAGTTTATAAATAGCCAATCGAAAAACTAGAAAAGCTGAAAGTTAAGTAAAAGTATTCTATTGGAGTAAAATTAGCCAATCAGAGACTTGAAATAGAGAAATTTACAAATTTAAGCGATAAACGGCAGTTACTAGAAGGCAAGTACCTGAGCAGTTCATTTGCTCGGTACGTATTCAGTGTGAGACGAAAATTCATTACGGCGAGAATATTATAAAGTTTACGTGTTAAAAAGTGCAAGTAATTAATAAATAATCTCACAGCTCTCTATATCAGTGAAGTATTATTTAATTGTGTGAAGGATTAATAAAAGGAGTGAAGTAAAAATTATAATTTGTGTAAGCCTACATTCTTTAGCCGCATCACCGCCTGCTAAGAGATACATGTTTCTACAAATTAATAATGACGCAGTCGAGGCAAACATAAATATATATAATATTTAAAGAAACATAAAAATACAAAGTTGTTCCTAAACGTTGGGGCGAAGGCCACTGGAAACTTTGTACCATACGTGGGGCAGTTACTTCATCAAGTTTAGCTCCCCAACAGTCGAACTACAATACAACTCCTTCTAAAATGAACCTGCTTCAACACATGAAATTTTAATAAAAAACCATAATAAGGCTATTTTTGAGAAAATAAAAAACAATAAACCATGTTCTATATAAGGAATAGTTTGGAGAGCGGAAACTTTCTTGAAAACTTGAGTGTCTCATCTTTGGTAGCTAATGAACTAAAATACCAACCTTGGTATAAATGGCATATTTCGTTTTTGACTTTATACTCTAGTAAATGAACTAATAATATCTAACAATGCTACAAATCATTCATATATTAGTAATTATATATCTTTATAATAATTTAAAATATTTAGTTTTTTTCTCTGGTTTCTCTGGTTTATGCAGATTTATTTATATCTTGGAATGATTTTAGTTGTGCTGTTCAAGACACATTTTCCTCTAAACATCTGAACTCTGCTACAAGCTGTTCTTACAAATGCTTATTTATTATTCTGTCTACTTATTGTTTATCTTTCATTAAATGTTTACACATTTCGTTATGGGTATAATAAGGATACACTAAAAGCAGGTGGCTATCTGATAGCTTTAAAATGCCATGTTCTTTGCATCACCACGAGAAAAAGCGAATAGCGACTTACCACTTTGAAAATGTAAACGTATAACAAAAAATATCTCGGAAGTGATGATCGTCTAAACAAATTTATTTGACATAAATTGTGTGCTTAAACCTTTTTGATGTAGAAAAACTTTGTCCATTTCTTACGGTGACCAATCGTATCAAAAACATTCAGAAACAAAAGGTCCACACAGGTATTTCCAGAAAATTCAAGATCTATATTTTATTTATCATGAAAATATCTTAAATGTATGGTATTATAATCAGAATCATTACAACTAATTTTGAGAAAATCAAAAATAAACACACATTTTTTGTACAAAGAGCACTTTGGTTGTGGAGATTTCTTGAAAATCTTTGTGTCGTATCTTTCAAATATACAGAACTTAAATACCAAGTTTGGTAGGATGTGTTTATCGGAGGGGGACATTTCGCGCACTGCGAGCATTTTTATCTATTATGTTTACACCCTCGGGAGGCAGGGACGAGACGAAGGAGCTGTAAGAGGTTCCAGGTCCGCAAGCAGCAACGCGCAATCATTCATTCATTATCTGTTTACCCTCCTCTTATGTAGGACTTACACCCCCCAGGACTTACAAGCGGGTGCCTGGGGTCAGAGGCCCGTCGAGGAGCAGACACTCATGGATCAGACAGAGCATCCAGGATGGGTGATCAGCCCGATGCCTGGTATGGGATGAAAGAAGTAGATGAAACGAAATGTTGGTGAAATGGATGAAAGGAAAGGTGATGATGGAGCAGTTGGTGGAATGAATGACGGGGGAAACCGGAGAACCCGGAGAAAACCCGCCCAGACGCCGCTTCGTAGCAACGCGCAGAATTCCTTAATATACCAAATTTGAACAATTGTGCACCAGTGGTGAGAAATCTCAAGAGGGCGACGCAGTGACCCTCAAGGACAGTATAGTTTACTTTGGCATTCATGGGTAAAAAATGTTTCCAACGCGCATGCATCCCGCCATTTACCGGCACGCTAGCATTGCAGGACCTGAAAACACAACTAAAATGTGAAATGGAGATGAAATGAGAGGAAATGGTGGAAAGGAAAAATCGTGGTAGAATACATCACTCTGGCATTCGCCTTGGCTACGAAAAATCCCATGGTCAGAGGGGCGGTCCCGGGAATCGAACCCGCAACCTCTCTGAATTGATCCACAGACTTTGCTGACTGAGCCATCCCGCCCGGTACTAATTTTTACTTTCTCTACTACGTATAGTAAGTAGGGGAAGTATTGCATTCCACCCAAAAATTCGATACCGAGATTTCACCGGAAATACATGTTTTGAGACCTCCTGAATCCAAAAAAAGCATTTTTGGAAACATGTCCGTGTGTGTGTCTGTGTGTCTGTGTGTGTCTGTGTGTGTGTCTGTGAACAGCATAACTCAAAAACTAACAGTCGGATAAACACCAAACTTGGTATTTACGTTCAGTATCTTCCAGAGATGCGACACAAAGATTTTCAAGAAAATCCCCCCACCCCAGACTATCCTTTACATGGAACATTTTTCGAAAAGTTTAATTTTCTCAAAAATGGCTCTAACGATTTTGATGAAAATATCATATGTTTAAGATAATGTTATGGGAAATGAAATGTATATCTCGAAATTTCTGGGAATGTCTCCAAAAGTATTCTTCAATATGAACGACTTTTGCATAACTGGTAAACCATAAGAGATAGACAAAATTTTGCTACACAAAAAATGTAGATCGCGTTAAAATACACAACTTATGTCATATACATTTTTTTTGTTGAGTGAACCGTTTTCGAGATATTGCTTGTTATTTCCTTAAATTTTCCAATACTTATACTTTTTCTCAAATTCGTTATTCATTTTTACTTTCTCTACTACGTATAGTAAGTAGGGGAAGTATTGCATTCCACCCAAAAATTCGATACCGAGATTTCAGCGGAAATACACGTTTTGAGACCTCCTGAATCCAAAAAAAGCATTTTTGGAAACATGTCCGTGTGTGTGTCTGTGTGTGTGTGTGTGTGTGTGTCTGTGTGTGTGTGTGTCTGTGAACAGCATAACTCAAAAACGAACAATCGGATAAG
The DNA here is from genome assembly GCA_030765065.1 of Deroplatys truncata. Lineage (NCBI taxonomy): Eukaryota > Metazoa > Arthropoda > Insecta > Mantodea > Mantidae > Deroplatys > Deroplatys truncata. Next base: position 218,474,912 of record CM060978.1, read on the forward strand.
CACCAAACTTGGTATTTAGGTTCAGTATCTTCCAGAGATGCGACACGAAGGTTTTCAAGAAAATCCCCCCACCCCAGACTACCCTTTACATGGAAGATTTTTCGAAAATTTTAATTTTCTCAAAAATGGCTCTAACGATTTTGATGAAAATATCATATGTTTAGGGTAATGTCATGAGAAATGAAATGTATATCTCGAATTTTCTGGGAATGTCTCCAAAAGTATTCTACATTGTGAACGACTTTTGCATAACTGGTAAACCATAAGAGATAGACAAAATTTTACTACACAAAAATTGTAGATCGCGTTAAAATACACAACTTATGTCATATACATTTCTTTTGTTGAGTGAACCGTTTTCGAGATATTGCTTGTTATTTCCTTAAATTTTCCAATACTTATACTTTTTCTCAAATGCGTTATATGTCCTGGACATGCAAAGAGAATGGAATGCGTCACATAGCAACCAGCGTTAAAATATTTGACTATCGCTTAAAAGCTACGATATTTTCCTTGCATCTACAAGAAAATTACCAATAAGATTGACATCTCGATATCTCGATTAACATGAAGCATATGGAGAATAGGATTTGTAAAATTAGGTTGTACAAGAGTAGAGAAAGTTATGTGAGTGTAACACATCAGATTTTTTTATGTCCTGGACATGCAAAGAGAATGGGATGCGCCACATAGCAACCAGCGATAAAATATTTGACTATCGCTTAAAAGCTACCATATTCCCCTTGCATCTACAAGAAAATTTCAAATAAGATTGACATCTCGATATCTCGATTAATATGATGCATATGGAGAATAGGCGTTTGTATAAATAGATTGTACAAGAGTAGAGAAAGTCATGTGAGTGTAACACATCAGATTTTTATATTTATAGCATTCTTCGTTTTTGAGTTTTGCTGTTCACGCACACGCATAACTTGTTTTTTTCTTTTCTTTAAAAAAATGCTTTTATGGGAGTTTAGGGAGGCTCAAAGCATGTATCTCGGAGGATATCTTGGTGCTAATTTGGGGGGAGGGGGCGAAATACAATACTACCTCTACTTACTGTAAGTACCTTTAAGCTTTTCTCAACCTTAAAAGACAACATAAGGCTAAGTGGGACAGTTCTGTATCTAACGCATATACGAGTTGTGATCAAAAAGTTTAAGGAATGGTTTCACAACAATGCTAATGCTGAGATTTCTTTAATTCTTACCCAGACTGTACATGCAGCGTTCCTTCCCGATAAAAATGAGAGTTCACCTGACTTACTGTGACCATGCAGTGACGAGGTAGACGCTCTGAAGTGAGCACGTTTTTTCCATGTGCTGCTATTTTTCCGTGTAACAAAAATGTCAGGTTACGAAGAACAAAGAACGAACATAAAATGTTGCTTTAAACTCGGTAAAACTGCAACAGAAGCCTATGAAATGTTAAGAACAGCTTATGGGGTGGAAGGTATGCGCAAAACTCAGACACTTGAGTGGTTTTTGAAATTTAAAAGTGGTGTCACATCAGTTAAAGAGGCAGATCGTTTGGGGCGACCCGTTCCAGGAAAACTGATGAAAATACCAATCAGGTGGGGGAAATGGTCTTAAATGATAGGCGCATTACAATAAGAGAACTTTCTGACTCATTAGGACCCTCCTTTGGAAGTGTTCAAAGCATTTTGAAAGACAATCTGGACATGAGAGGAATTGCCGCCAAGTTCGTGCCCCGCCTGCTTTCAAATAACCAAAAGGAAAGCCGTGTGATTGCCCGCACAGATCTTAAAGAACAGCCACAAAATGACCCACAGTTTATGGAGAAAATTATTACTGGTGATGAAACATGGATTTATGGGTACGATCCAGAAACGAAGCAAGAATCTTCACAATGGAAGAGTCCTTCATCTCCACGCCCGAAAAAGGCCAGACAAGTTCGATCCAAAGTGAAGTCAATGATGATTGTGTTTTTGACATTAAAGACATTGTACATAAGGAATTTGTGCCACAGAGTCAAACAGTGAATCAAGTGTTCTACAAACAAGTGCTGCAAAGATTAAGGGAGAATGTGCGACGCAAACGGCCGGAGAAATGGAGGAGTGGTGACTGGTTTCTGCATCATGACAATGCGCCCGCGCACAAAGCCCTTTCTGTTCGCCAATTTTTGGATAAAAATAGGGTGAATACTGTTCTCCATCCCGCCTATTCTCCATATTTGGCACCAGCGGACTTTTTTATTTTCCCGCGAATTAAAATGCGGCTTCGAGGACACGTTTTGAGGACATTGATGTCAACCATCGCGAATCGCAGAAGGCTCTGAACATGTTGAAAGAAGAGGACTTCCAGAGGTGCTTCCAGCAGTGGCAGAAGCGCTGGGACAAGTGTATCAACTCCCAAGGAGGATACTTCGAGGGTGACAGTGCAGATTAGACAAAACAAACTGTTGTGTAGTATTTATGAGTCATTCCGGAAACTTTTTGATCACACCTCGTATGTTGCCATTAGCTTCTTTCTTTTCTACTCTCGCGCTGTCGCCAAGTTGCTAATACGTAAAAACTGCTGTAAATATTCATTTCTTACAAATTTCAGCTTTGCACATTATCCTATGCACAATATTTTTCTCTGTCGGATTATATCATTTTTAGAACCTTCATAGGATTTTGTGCGCACAAAGTCCGATATTTCCTGTTTCCATGCTTATCATGCAGTAACTAATAAACTAAAGGATAAAAGGCAACAATGGTTTTCCTTAGTTAGAGTAAACTAGTCTGCTAATACCTGCCTAGTTTGAATTCTCTACGTTTAATAAAATGAGCGTTATAATTTTTTTTAATTAAATATTTTCGGAAAATTCTATACCTATGTAGTAGAAAGTCAGCCAGCGATAAACTTTTTTGTTATTGGGTTTACAAGGGGACCGAACGAGGGAAAATATAGAGGAGGGTTGGAGACAGTTTTTAAAAATAGTCGGAATCCTGTAACTTCTTGTTTTCATTGTGTATGACAAACAAAAGTCATCCTGTGTGCAGCAACAGGCCACCCGCGGCGTAGATGTCAGTAAAGGTTAAAATCAGTTGTAATAAAGTGGTTACGTTTAAAGTGTGAAGTGTTATATAGGCTATTTACATAACATTTTACGTAAATATTTATGCTTATGGTGGGAGAAGCTAAGAAGAGAGATGTTGGTAAACTAAAAAGAGTAATAATGTGTGTATTAGATTTTTATTCAAGTAAAATGAGTGTGCGTAAGGCAATAAAAGAAACAGCTAAGGATACCGGGATGTTCAGAATGCTGGATACTATATGCTAAACTTAATTTCCATGTTGTTTCCACGCAATCCCAAGAAATAACCGAGAATCGATGGGACTTTAAAAGAATGACTTGTATTGAACAATTCGAACCATTAATAATGGATATTTCAGAAACGCCTTAAGCCACAAAAAGCCTATTATAAGTAAACTGTGCATTTTAAAGAGATGCATTTTCGTCTATCGCTTAACGTTTACAAGTCACACAAGTTTATACAAAATTCCTTCCGAATGAAGAGGACTTCCTAAGCTATTCCCAGAAAATTTAAGATATACATTTTATTTGTCATGTAACTATCTTTAATGTATGGTATTTTAATCAAAATTTTCGAAAAATGTTCGATGTAAAGCATAGTTGGGGTGAGGATTTTCTTAAAAATCTTCGTGTCGCATCCTTGGAAGATAACCGCAAATACCAAGCTTGGTATTTATCCGAATATTTGTTTTTGAGTTATGATGTTCACAGACAGACACACAGATACACACACGGACATGTTTCCAAAAATGCTTTATTTGGATTCAGGGTGCCTCGAAACATACATTTCCAGTGAAATCTTGGTCCCCAATTGTTGGGTGGAATGCAATACTTCCCATACTTACTATACGTGGTAGAGAAAGTAAAGAGGAAGGAATGAAAGTACCTCTAAGAACCCATCAAAAAGAATGTAAAGAAGGATGGGGGAAACAAAAACACGCTAGGTTAACACAATATAATAGAATAGCGCAAAGCGGAGTGTGGCGCATTGTTCATTCTTTGGTGTTTGAAAACATTCTTCGTTGAATGTAATTTTGTCAAGGGTAAACAGTGATGATACCCTAGCAAATTATAACTTTTATCAATTTATATCTCCAATTTGCAAGCGTATGCAGAGTGTATGTGGCAACAGAACGCTCCATTTAACATCTACTGTACAACATTCATTCGGAATGGAGAGGACTTAGGGGCTATTCCTTGGCCATTTAGGTTACATATACGTCTTATTTGTCATGCAAATATCTTAAACATATGGTACTTTAAAAAAAAAAAACGTTTTCCCAAGTAAAAGTAAATTGTGGTGGGGAATTTTTTGAAAATCGTTGCATCCCATCTTTAGAAGATAAACATAGCAGTATTTAACGCCCGTTCTTACCACAGATGACACCACACACGTAAATGAAAATAACGGTGCATAAATGAAATTATAATTGCTAAACAAATTGAGAAGGAAACATTTCAGGCCTCAGTTTAGAGTGTCTTCCGCCTTCATTTGCCGGTTACGAGGAATCAGGAAAACCTTTAAAGTACATCATACAGCGAAGACAGTTCTGGCGGGATTTGAAACTAAGATATCTAGTTCATGAGTCCTTACCTCAACCACCTCAGCTATCCGTGTCGTCGTATCCTTGGAAGATGCTGGAGTTAACTTTTTCGCCTCTATCCGATCATTATATCAAACCAATAATAACGAATATGTTGGAAATGGCTAATGTCACAAAAAATCATAATTTGAAATAAATTGTAAATAAATGATATAAGACGCTCAGTTTTAGTAAGTTTCTATCTATTTATCATAGTTTACACGTTATACAAGAATTATACAACATTTCGATCTAAAGAAGAAATGAAAGAACGAAAAAAGTGTTGCATCTTTGGTAAGTTCGTTTTAGAGCTATACTATTCACACACACATACACACACACACACACACACACACACACTCACTCACTCACTCACACACACACGCATATGTTTTCTAAAAATGTTTTTTGTTTCCAGAGGTCTCAAAACATGTTTTTCTGTTAAAATCTCGACATGCAGTTTTTGGATAGAATGCAATACTTCTACCTATTAGTACGTGGTGTAGATTGTAAAGGATTTACGGTACACAACAGAGTGGAACACATTAGACACACCCCACATTCGGCTACCACCCTCTAGGGGGAAGGGATGAAATTAAGAAATTACAGGAGGCTACAGACTCTAGGCAGACAGACCACTGAGACGCGAGAAGTCCCTAACAGTTCCTCGCTCAGACACCCGGCACATTGCTGGAGATCCTAGGGAGCCCTCTAGTGTCCACGAGGAATACTCCTTCCTTGGAACAAGCAAGCTCCTTACGCCACGAAACCTAGAAGCACACATAAAAGATGAGAAGGAAACGAAATGAAAGGGAAATAAGGGAAAGGAAATCGTGGTAGAAACCACACCAGCATTCACCTACCGACCAGGTAAAACCATGAAAGATCCAAGGTCAAAATGAGCGATCGACCGGAATCAAACCCGGGACCTTCCGATTGCTAACCTCACACGTTATCGCGGATCTCTCATTCGGTACGGAATATAATAATACACTATGTGATCAAAAGTATCCGGACACCCCACAAACATACGTTCTTCATCTTAGGTGCATTGTGCTGCCACCTGCTGCCTGGTACTCATTATCCGCGACCTCAGTAGTCATTAGACATCGTGAAACATAACGAATTCCCATTTGAGAAAAATGATAAATATTGGAAAATTTAAGCGAATAACAAGCAATATCTCGAAAATGGCTCACTCAACAACAAAAAATGTATATGACATAAATTGTGTATTTTAACGCAATCTACATTTTCTGTGCAGTAAAATTTTGTCTGTCTCTTATGGTTTACCAGTTATGCAAAAGTCGTTCACAATGAAGAATACTTTTGGAGACATTCCCAGAAAATTCAAGATATACATTTTATTTGTCATGAAAGTATCTTAAACATATGATATTTTAATCAAAATCGTTAGAGCCATTTCTGACAAAATTAAAATTTTCGAAAAATGTTCCATGTAAAGGGTAATCTGAGGTGGGAGGATTTTCTTGAAAACCTTCCTGTCGCATCTCTTGGAAGATACTGAACCTAAATACCAAGTTTGGTGTTTATCCGACTGTTTGTTTCTGCGTTATGCTGTTCACAAACACACACACACACACACACACACGGATATGTTTCAAAAAATGCTTTTTTTGGATTCAGGGGGCCTCAAAACATATATTTCCGGTGAAATCTCGGCATCGAATTTTTGGGTGGAATACAATACTTCCCCTACGTAGTAGAGAAAGTAAAAATTTGCCTAGACCAGGCTAAGGTCTATTAAAAGTATAACTAATCTATGCAACAAAAAATTAAAACACTTCCTCTGCTTACTATAGGTAAATAGTAGAAAAAGTAAAAATACGCTGATTCATGGTTCTTTTAATGCATATAGGAAGCGAACTTTTGCAAATAAGACGCAGTGAGGAAGCATCTCCTTGTTTTTTTAAGCGCCAGTACGCTGTCCAAAGTAAGTAGAAAATTTATTTGGAACTTTTAGCTTTTTGTGCAGTCGTTTAAAGGCGATGGGAACAAAACTTTTAAAAGCCATTATTCAGTTTTAAAACTTGCAGCTCTGCACTTATAATGATTCATTGCTAAACACAACATTCGCATTTAAATTTCCTATATCTTCCATTTACAATTTACTACTGCCATTAAGTGCTAATAAACTAGAATTCCAAAACCGTTTTCCGTACGGTAGAAACTATGAGAAAATGGTTTTAGTACAGTGCAGTGAAAGGAGTGTGAAAATTAAATACGCTATGAATATAACACACTTTTGCTGTATTTGCCTACCATATTAAAATGTGCAGAGATTTTGCTGTTGCTTTGACTGCCAACATATCACAAAATATCCTGAACTCATATTTAATGGAAATAGCTGGTGCGCCCACTGTTGAATATAGGTTGGTTCACATAAAGTGTTACAGGTGTATGTCTTAAATGAATAGAAAAACCAAATGTCAAGAATTATAAATCTTATAGGAACAAGGGGGCTTCCAAATTGTGATATATTTCAATGGGGCCCAACCTCAGAATTTTAAACGAAACCATGAAAACTGTTTTATACTCTGGTTCCTCATCAATAAACTAAGCAACCTTTATCAAAACATTTTTATAATAAATAATATATACCTTTATATTATTTTATTGAGTAGTTTATATTTTGAGCTTTACATTCCAAGCGTTCTTCTCAAATGACAATGTTAGCATTTTTAAACAGTATTTATTTGTTCTTGATATAGCATACCGCAGCCTGATTATATTTCACTGCATACGAGAACCTAGAGAGGTCATCACGGGTACGTTTACTATTCTCTAGGGTCATATTCTAAGGACAAAGCAGAGATAAACGATTTCTTCTAGCTGTTAATGTTTATACATAATATTATAGGTGGGGAAAGTTTAGCAATTTGAAGGTGTCAATCTCATTGCTCGAGGTACTTCCTGGCTTATTGCTAATGCTTATCCCAGCCATAAGAAACCGGCTGAAGACCAAGTCGGCAGGTTAAAGAAGGTCAACAGGAAATTGCACGGTACAGAAGCTAGTTATCTTCGTCCTTTTCATTAGTTTTAGATATAAACATCAGCAACAGTTTGGAAAATGCCCGCAAAATTAATATGTGACTGGCACCTTCTGTTTCATTAATATTTACTTTCTCTACTACGTATAGTAAGTAGGGGAAGTATTGCATTCCACCCAAAAATTCGATACCGAGATTTCACCGGAAATACATGTTTTGAGACCCCCTGAATCCAAAAAAGCATTTTTGGAAACATGTCCGTGTGTGTCTGTGTGTATCTGTGTGTCTGCGCGCGCGCGCGCGCGCGTGTGTGTGTGTGTGTGTGTGTGTATGTTATATGAACAGCATGACTCAGAAACGAACAGTCGGATAAACACCAAACTTGGTATTTAGGTTCAGTATCTTCCAGAGATGCGACACGAATGTTTTCAAGGAAATCCCCCACCCCAGATTACCCTTTACATGGAACATTTTTTGAAAATTTTAATTTTCTCAAAAATGGCTACAATGATTTTGATTAAAATATCGTATGTTTAAGATATTTTTTTGACAAATGAATTGTATACCTCGAAATTTCTGGGAATGTCTCCAAAAGTATTCTTCATTGTGAACAACTTTTGCATAACTGGTAAACCATAAGAGATAGACAAAATTTTACTAAACAAAAAATGTAAATCGCGTTAAAATACACAATTTATGTCATATAGATTTTTGTTGTTGAGTGAACCATTTTCGAGATATTGCTTGTTATTCCCTTAAATTTTCCAGTACTTATACATTTTCTCAAATGGGAATTCGTTATTCATTTTTTTATGTACTGGACATGCAAGGAGAATGGAATACTCCACATAGCAACCAGCTCTTAAAATATTTGACTATCGTTTAAAGCCTACCATACTCACCTTGCACCTACAAGAAAATTAGCAATAAGATTAACATAAAGCATATGGAGAATAAGCGTTTGTAAAAATAGTTTGTACAAGAGCAGAAAACGTCATGTGAGTGTAACACATCAGATTTTTTTCTAGACATTCTTTAGTGCGATGCAATCCATTAGTTGGAACATTTAATATTTTATCTCAGATGCGTTCACAAAATATGAACCTGGAGAATTAATTTGCGAATTCTTGAACACCCTGTATAAATGAATGTTAATAAACTCTAGGCATAGCCATATAGTCTCCCATTGAAGCAGTAGAATCGTGAATTTAAATCTGAATACAATACAGGCATCCATTACAGGAGAGATAATACACTATCACCTCAGGGTAAAACGTGGATAAATTGCATAGATGAACAGAACGCTTGAAAAAGCAACTGAAGCTGAGATGATTGCTGCTGGGATGCCATCCATAGATGACGTAATATCATCCGATCAGAACGCTCAGCCTCATAGCCTGACATGAATCAATGTTACATATGAGCAGAGCTTTCCTCTTTGAACAATTCTGGATTCGCATTATTGCCGTCGTCATTTATTAGAAAGGCAAAAGTCAAAACTCATACTAGTTCAAAATATTTGTGTACAAATAAAGAACAAAATTTCACGTATTACCCGGGACATTTAACAAGATACCTCGCGGGGAGGCCCTGTTATCTGTTTACACCGTCCGACTGGCCTGCAGATGGGAGGAGAGGTGAACAGTATGTCACAAAAGTATGTACACCATTGAAGGCAGAAAATATGCTAAACTAAGGAGCAGAACAAAATTGACTTACTTAATTCTGATGTGTAGGTTCCGAGTCCTGCATATCCGTCTCACTTGCTGTATCTGTAGAGCTTCCATCTGTGGCGCTGTCATCTAAAGGATGGAAATCTGCTGTTATGTCCGCATCACTTGCTGTATCTGTAGAACTGCCATTACCATCTCCGGAATTCACAAATCTGACCAAACTTTTCATCACTGCTATCCAAACCCACATTGGCTACTATTCTTTTTATTTCTTCTTCCATCAAGGCATCTCGATGCCAGTATTCTTGTTCAATGGACTTCACTTTGATGCACGCGTTTTTCCAATCCTCTTCAGTGATATCATTTAAACACTGTCTGGTTAGTCCTTAAATGCGTTTAAAGTAATGGAAGACACTTTTTTCTGATATTTTTTGTTTCATTATATTCCATACTGGTTCAATAAGGTTTAGATCACAGTGATAAGGTGGCAATCTGAGGGCTTCAAATACATGGTCTTTCAAAAGTTTATCTGCGGTATACACTGGAGGCGGTTTGTTTGCTTTGACAATTTCTAACATCTCCCTCTTCGTTAAATATTCTTCGAAGTCCAAACCATTATCCTTCAGCCACTGAACAATCTGTTCCCTCCGAGATGCCATTGTTGGCGCTTTGTTTTCCTGCACGGTGTGGTAAGGCGCACAACAATGCTACTGGGCGGGAGGTTTGTTATAAGCCTTTCACTGAGCCAGTTTTCATGGTTGGTCTTGTTCATCTCGCTGTGGTAATCTTCTGTTGCACACTTACAGTCGTAGATTAATTCTGCTCCTTTGATGAAATACATCTCACCGCCACCATGCACCACTATTGCTCTTTGCCCAGTTGATTTTATTCACCAAAACTCCAGGAATAACGTCATGTTACCAACACTTCTTCACAGTGTAGTGGGTGTCTACCCAATTTTCGTCGGTATAAACTACCGGCTTCCTGGGACCCTTTTCATTACTTCTTAGAGCTCACAAATAGGCTGCTCTGCGAGCAACTATATCCTGGCATTCCACTAAAATCTGCCGCATATTCTTGCATTTTTTGTAAGTAACTCCCATTTTATATAATATTCGCCAGAATGTTTTCTGCCCACCACCGAAATTGATTTTCTTCTTTACTGCATAGAACAACTTCTTCACTGTTGGAATTTCTTTACGCACCTCATAATATTCCAAAAATGTTCTGCGAACGACGCACTTATCAAAATCGTCCATTTCAAACCTCTTTTCCCGACTCCGTTGTTTTCCTGCCAGCTTTTTCAAATTCTTTAGCGATCTTTTTACTGTCGCATCACTTTTTCCTACTGCTGTAGCCGTTCTGGCCACTGCCTTTTGCAAAGGAACAACTAGACCGTTTTGTTTTTCCTCCGTGCAGAACTGGAAAACTTTGTGAATAATCCTTCTACTTTGGGAGTTTACAACTCTCCGCGGCGACTTTGTTGGGGTTTCCATGTTTAAAACTTATTTGAGATACCCACTTTGTGATACGCACCACACTGCACTACGGTACTCAAGCGTCACATCTAGACTAATAACTTAATACACATCCTCTAGCCATCGACACAACACATGTAGTTCCCGCTTTTGCCACGCATAAGCACAGCTCAAGCTATTTGTCCCGGGTAATATACACTTTATATCCAAACGTGGCGTCTGGCTGAATATCTGATGTCGGACTCAGAAAAATGAGCGTTTTTTTCGTGCAGATGAATTGCAATAGTTCATATCCGAAACTTCTGAGCGACTGAAACAAGATACGGAAAAGTTCGTTCCTTATTAATGATGCTGGAAAGGATGTTGCGAAGCTAACTTTTACTCGTGTTTGTGGTACAGACGCGTGGCACTTTGGTTGACGTGACTCATACCGGCATATGTATTATGTTGGCAGAACGAAAGTGAAACAGTCTAAAAGCACTGTTGTATAATATGTGCAGAAGAGCTTATTTTAAACCACAGTATCAATTTCGCCTTTCTCCATCCATTCCTTCAAATACAATAGTATAGAGTAACATGCATTCCATAATTTAGTAAAATACACGCTTTTATCAGGAAAATATTCAACACATTTTTCACAACTTAAAAGAACACTCGTGATAGAATTAATTCGGCCTTGATCGCATTAGTATTTCGCTCTAATCAGTATGTTTATTTCATAACAAATTGGAGCGAAGTTCTTGATTGTTGACTTCCCAAGAATACTTATGACGTAATACGTAGTTTATGCAAACCGAATTTCGTATTTTGTGTGATAGTGTGAATTTGTATTATGCTTTCCAGGTAAACATAAACACCAGCCCGTAGTAGTTTTGTGATTTTACTCCTTTAGATGAATAACAGTTAAAAGTGCCGGCCGTCGTAGCCGTGGTCGCTGGAGTGGTAGCTCCGGTGCTCCGCCAAGCTGAGGGTCGCGGGTTCGAGTCCCGCCATGGGCATGGGTGTTTGTATGTGTATGTGTGTTGCGGAAATAAGCGGTAAAACACAGTAGCATACACTGGGTACAACAAGGGAACTTTAAAAAAAAGCTAGTGTTGTACTTACTTTAAATAAAAGAAACAGCCAATCATTGGGTGGTATTAATAAAAGCGAGTCGTCGGTAGCAGCGAGTCGCGAGTCACAGATGTGGTATTAATAAAAATTCCCCTCCGTGCTGAGCCTTGGCTCTATGAGTGCGAGCCTCTGACTCGTGTTTCCCCTCTTCCTGATTGCAAATGCATTATTGTCAAGCTGCAGTAAACATTCGATTCGGTTTAGGTATTTTTGTGGCACTATATCCATCAGAAATGACCGAAGAAAGCAATCAGCTAGTATCTTCTTTTGTGAACTTAACCACCAAAAGAGATAATGAGCTAATCTCAGCTGTCTGCGGAAAGTGGTAAAGGCTTCTGCTATGACCGAAGTGCAGCGAAAACTAAAAGAGAATCTGAATCTTCGCCTAATAGAAGACCAGACAGCGAAGAAAATTAGAAATATGAAAAGTCGCCTAAAAGTGAAGACTGATCTGTGATGGGCAGGCAACAAGCTCATAGCCCTGAAAAACTGGAAAACAAGTTTTTAGACCTTATTCAAGGGGAATCAAATCCATCTATAGTTTCGTTAAGAATACTAAGAACGACTTTCGATTATTCTCCAGTTTATTGATGATACTAGTAAAGCTCTGTTTTATGAAATAATTCAAGGTTACAAAACTTTTTGCACTTTTTGAGAGGTTGCAACAACGTAAAATAACGCTGCCATTCAAATTTAGCAACTTGTAGTGCTGCAGTGGTTGTTAGAAATTTGATCCAGTTTCTCAATTTTTGTTTAATGCCAGAAGAAACTTTCCAAAATATATTTAAACTGTACCTTGTGAAACGCCCAAGTCCTCTGCCACGCCAGACTGGAATCCGGGGTCCCCAATGCAGCGTAGAAATATTCTCATTTTTCCCTAGTACATAACGGCCTTTTCTCTTGTCTCCACAGTTTCCGGAAGGAAATGCCGGGCGAGCCACCTCACGTTTTCTTTCTCAAACCTATAAAGTTGTTTATAATTGTAGTCTTCAGAATCCTGGCGCATTTTATAGTATTTTTCTTTCTCAGGTTGACGTTTTCACTTGCAACTGCGCCATTGCCTTCAAGTTTGGGACAGCTACTGAGGTGGCTTACGAAATCGTGAGCCATGGCTCTTAAAGTGAAGTCACAGTTCCGTTTTATTAATACCACGGCTAGAGCCGTGACTCGCTAGGAGGAGTCGTTGATAAATCGAAGGTCACGCTAAGCTTGAGTTGTTGCGTTTTATTAATACGGATGTGAGTCATGGCTCAGAAATTGCGAGTTTTAAGTCATAGCTCGGTTTTATTAATATCACCCATTATCTTTACAAAACATAAAACGGTGTTAAATACGGGCAATATGCACAATAAGAATTATATTAATGGCCTAAGAGACGCCGTCATAAAACAGTATTTTGTAGTTGAATTCTCCTAGCATAATATGTCCGACCGAATAAAGAACGTGCATGGTTAAACGGCCAGACAAACTAAAATGCCATGTTCATAAAGAAGAGGAAAAGGAAAATATGGAGAAGGCATGCCATTCATATTTCTTCAAAAGATTTCAAACACGAAACAATAAATTTAAAAACCATCCAAAATATTGGCAGTACAAAACAGACCAAAGAATTTGGATTTGAACAACCCAACCATAAAGACATGCAAAGAAATACAATAAAACTATGTGTTATTGAAGAAAATTACTACCCTTCATTTTACGGAAAAGAGGATCCCTCAAAGAGACTTTTGATAAAACGGTATTCAAGAATCAACAGCAAGTTGCAGTAATTATTGAGGTGACTCGAACGAAACACTTGGTACAATGAGCATAATAATAGGTTGTGAATGCGAACGGTTGAATTAATGCTTTTCCTGGGTAAGCCTGCCATTAATAGGTTAATTTTTATTTTCTCTACTACGTATAGTAAGTAGGGTAAGTGTTGTATTCCACCCAAAAATTCGATACCGAGATTTCACCGAAAATACCCCCTGAATCCAAAAAAAAAGGCATTTTTGGAAACATGTCCGTGTGTGTGTCTGTGAACAGCATAACTCAGAAACGAACAGTCGGATAAGCACCAAACTTGGTATTTAGGCTCAGTATCTTCCAGAGATGTGACACGAATGCTTTCAAGAAAGTCCCCCCACCCCAGATTATCCTTTACATGGAAGATTTTTCGAAAATTTTAATTTTCTCAAAAATGGCTCTAACGATTTTGATTAAAATATCATATGTTTAAGATATTTTCATGGCAAATAAAATCTATATCTTGAATTTTCTGGGAATGTCCCCAAACGTATTCTTAATTGTGAACGACTTTTGCATAACTGGTAAACCATAAGAGATAGACAAAATTTTACCACACAAAAAATGTAGATCGCGTTAAAATACACAATTTAAGTTATATACATTTTTTTTGTTGAGTGAACCATTTTCGAGATATTGCTTGTTATTCCCTTAAATTTTTCAATACTTTTCTCAAATGGGAATTCGTTATTCATTTCTTTGTTTTGGATATGCAAAGAGTATTCACCTTGGCAAAGAGAATGGTGCTGCACCTAGCATCCAGCTATTAAGAGATATGTGTATGCTTAAAGGCTACTGTATTTCTATATTGCCCTTGCAAATACAAAACAAGAGGAACATAGTACGCCTTAAGCGATAGTCAAATATTTTTAGAACTGGTGGCTATGTGTAAAATGTAATTCTGTTTGCATGTCAAAAGATGGTTTCTGCATATGTTTATCTCGATTAATATGAAATAGGTTTGTAAAAATAGTTTGTACAAGAGTAGAGAAATTCATGTGGGTGTAACACATCAGATTTTTTTTATGTCGGTTTCGTTGTGGTTACAGTTCCTGGTTTATTACAGATCAGGGTATAGCGGGGTGCAGAAAAATGTAAGGTATTCTCTATACAGCGACGTTTTAGGTAGTGAGGTAGGTGGCTTATCTCTGAGGTAAAGTTTTAGCTGGTAGGAGGGTACACAGTATGCTGAACTCGCACCGCGCGTGACGCACACAATCAAAGGCATAAAGACCGAGTTTTATTTATGAACGCTCTTTAACTACTATGGTCCTTAGTGTCCCACTCTATATTGGGCGTGAACGACGGGAATTTTGCACAGTGGCCTCTTTATTAGGCTTGAGGTTCTTTTACGTCCCGTAAATCTACGACACAGGGCCATCAGTTTTAGATCCCTCCTGAAGGAAGCCGTGCTTTTACGCCTGAATAAAAATATATCGCCCTCCGCCGGGTTTGAACCCGCGACCTAGAACCAGAGGAAGGCATGGTACCCCTAGACCACGGAGGATGATACAGTGGAAGGCGGCTAACAGTCTTTCATTATCGTGCGTCTTTACCCCTCAATTGCTCCGACCAAGAAGACACTACCTCCTTCCATTAGTTAAAACGGCTGGTTTTATTTATTTATTTAATGTGTTTATTTATTTTTTGTTAACGACTCTCCAATTGCCAGGATAATATCAGCGCCGCCGTGTGCCACAATTTCGTCCGGCAGGAGTTACATGTCGTAAAATCACTGACATGGGCTGTTGCTTTTAAGCACACTTAAAACCATCGGTCTGTGCCGGGATGAACCCGCAACCTTGGGGTCAGAAGCCTACCTCCTTGGAAGGACGATATAAGCAGCGTACTATCGATACCACGTGAGGGGCTCAAGGCCAGTAACCTTATAGGAAACGGGCATAAAAGTCAGATAGTAATCGAACATGTAAAACCGCAGATAAGATGAAAGTCAAATCATATGACCAAATAAAAGTCACAGGAGACGTCGCTTAGTTATTATGCAGTTGTTATGAAATTGCCTGGCTACTTTCAAGTATCTTGTTCTATAACGAATCTAATACAAAGTTGCTAAAGAAATGCCCTTCTAAATGTAATGTGTCTTGTATATATGGCTATATACCATTCAGAAGTAGCTATTCCCATTGCACCTAACTCGAGGCTCACCGAGATCGAGCGAACAGATTACCGCTCTACTATACTACAGAGTGAGCCAAAAGACTCCGAACCGGCTGCGCGGTGTTTTTCCTGTCCGCGTCCTCGGCGCGCACTGAGGCTGTATGGCTGCATAGGATAGCACGGGGATTAGAGGTGCAGAAAGCGAGAGTGAAGTGAAATTTTGTGCATCAATCCTATAAGAAAACATAAAATTAGTATGGAAGTATAAATAAAAGCTCCGTAGAGAATACTGGATGTATAATTATTATTTGTGGCCTTCATGCGTTTCGTTACACACCTGAAGCCAATTTATTATTATTGTTATTATTATTATTATTATTGCTTTATGAAGATTAGAAAGCATTTAAACTGTTTATCTACACATTCCAGCGAATTCGTTTTTAACTTCGCTTACACTTCCTATTCTTTGTAAGCCTTGAGTACCTCCCTGGTTCCCCTTTTCCTTCTTTTTGTTTTTTAATTGTTTAATTTGTGTAGCCCCTATCAACTTTTAAGGTCATACCGGGAGCTTTAACTTGTATCTAATGCCGTATGGTTGCCAATCATGTGCGGTAGCGGAACTTAAGTAGACTGATGTAATAGTGAGGCATATCATGTATTACATGTTTTGTCCTGTGCCTTTTTACTTTCTCTACTACGTATAGTAAGTAGGGGAAGTATTGCATTCCACCCAAAAATTCGATACCGAGATTTCACCGGAAATACACGTTTTGAGACCTCCTGAATCCAAAAAAAGCATTTTTAGAAACATGTCCGTGTGTGTGTCTGTGTGTGTGTGTGTCTGTGTGTGTGTCTGTGTGTGTGTGTGTGTCTGTGTGTGTGTGTGTGTCTGTGAACAGCATAACTCAAAAACGAACAATCGGATAAGCACCAAACTTGGTATTTAGGTTCAGTATCTTCCAGAGATGCGACACGAAGGTTTTCAAGAAAATCCCCCCACCCCAGACTACCCTTTACATGGAAGATTTTTCGAAAATTTTAATTTTCTCAAAAATGGCTCTAACGATTTTAATGAAAATATCATATGTTTAGGGTAATGTCATGAGAAATGAAATGTATATCTCGAATTTTCTGGGAATGTCTCCAAAAGTATTCTTCATTGTGAACGACTTTTGCATAACTGGTAAACCATAAGAGATAGACAAAATTTTACTACACAAAAAATGTAGATCGCGTTAAAATACACAACTTATGTCATATACATTTCTTTTGTTGAGTGAACCGTTTTCGAGATATTGCTTGTTATTTCCTTAAATTTTCCAATACTTATACTTTTTCTCAAATGCGTTATTCATTTTTTTTGTCCTGGACATGCAAAGAGAATGGAATGCGCCACATAGCAACCAGCGTTAAAATATTTGACTATCGCTTAAAAGCTACCATATTCCCCTTGCACCTACAAGAAAATTACCAATAAGATTGACATCTAGATATCTCGATTAACATGAAGCATATGGAGAATAGGCGTTTGTAAAATTAGATTGTACAAGAGTAGAGAAAGTCATGTGAGTGTAACACATCAGATTTTTTTTGTCCTGGACATGCAAAGAGAATGGAATGCGCCACATAGCAACCAGCGTTAAAATATTTGACTATCGCTTAAAAGCTACCATATTCCCCTTGCACCTACAAGAAAATTACCAATAAGATTGACATCTAGATATCTCGATTAACATGAAGCATATGGAGAATAGGCGTTTGTAAAATTAGATTGTACAAGAGTAGAGAAAGTCATGTGAGTGTAACACATCAGATTTTTTCTAAAGGTTTACTACTACAGTATTGCAGAAATTATGTCTGCCATAGTAAACTGCTTTAAATCAAATGTTATCGTGCAGGATAACGAAGTGAGTGTTAAACAAGAATAATAAAGTCAACTTTTTATTGCTTCTCTGTGTTTATTTTCTCTAAAGAATATTTGTACGAGAATTTTGTGGGGTAATCCCTATGTAATTAATAACAATTCTTTTAGAACACATACAACAATATGTATGGTTATTCCATACTTAAATAATGTAGTCTTTACTTTCATTTTCGGGGAATGTATCAATTCTATTATTGTTTCTCAACCCGTTTTGCTTTTTTATAATTATTAGGTATACAAATACCTTTTGCTTTGTACTTTACCGTACTTTCTTTTGTACGTTGTTTTTAATACGTTTATCTTTCATTATTCCTTTTTAATTTGTGGCGCCCTTATTCGTTTACAGCCAAATCTTATCGCCAGCTTTTTAGCTTCTATTGATTCTTCAAAACAATGGTGGCATTAAAATTCCTACGCCATTATTTTCAAGCATGTTTTACACTTAAATTGCATTTTATAAATACAGATTGCTAATTTATCAATTTAACATCACCAATTTCATAAAAAAAATTGCTGAATTTTTTTTAATTATTGCTAAACAGAATATCAGTTTGTTTATGTACGTTCAGAAATTAAGATCATTTACATTGTTCTTTATTTTTTCCATTCGTTCTTCTTCTTCATTAATTATATAGAATTTAAACAAGTTTTATACGGTTAATCATTGTCAAATATCAATACGATGCTAATTTCTCTTGCATCTTTTTTTAAACATTTTGATAAATATTAGGCGGTATAATTCCCGCTACAGACTAGGGAAACCCACGTGACTATAGGTTCCTTTAACATAGGTTTTCAATAATCGTATCACACTTACGTACCAACATGCACAATTTCAGAATCTGCGGTAGGTATGGAAAAATTTTAATTAAAGAAACATTTCCCCATCGAAGCCGGGAATTGAATCCGTGACCTCTGGTTGAGAAGAACGCTGACCACTAGACCACAGAGGCAGTGTTCTATTTTAGTATCGAAGTGTGCACCGTGTTATCTATCATATTCGAAATTACCTAAAGGGTAGGATAATTATACGAATTGTTACATTTGATTTATGAAGGCGGAGTACGCTTGGACGTATGATATTTCAGAATGACAAACGTAGCGTATTGCTGGCCCGCTTCGTTTCTTTTTTTCCCCGGTTCAGAGATGAGAAATGTTCCATCTGATGTTACATATGTGCAATCGTGCGTAGCTTAATCCACTTCGTAATTAAAAAGAAGCAATGATACCAACTGGAGCTTAGGTTACGGACTACCGTTTTAGAAAGGAAATCGGATTATTAGTCCGCAAACCGCTGGTCTCTCCATCGAGTATTAAAAGTTGGAGCTGTGTGAGGAGGGCGAGCGGGCGTAAATACACTTTGAGTTTTGTGTGGCGTATGTTTTGAGAGCAACAAAACTGCAGCGCCCGAAATGGACTTGAGGTAATGAAACGTGACTGGATATTCTACACACACACATACACGCACACTGGTAACATCTGGCTGGACCTCTGCACGGAAATAAACTCTCCGAAGTCCGTAATCTCGTTCTGCTTGAAAAATACTCTCCCTGGTGTCTGTCTCTCAGTCCGTGAACTGAGGCACATACAGTGTGTGCTTATATAGGCATATGTGAGCAATAAATATAATAGTATTGTGGTATATAACGTAATTGCTAATCCATTTTGTACCAACAGTTTTTATCGCCGCGCCGTCATGATAGCCTAAACATGTTGCTCCCCATTTTTTCTTTCGCTGAGGTCTCTGGGACTATTGGTTTATACAGTAATCATAACATCCCTTTAAGGCATAGGGATATAGCGACTTCATCGCCCAATGTCTGAGAACTCAACGAGAGATTGCCGGGATAAACAGTCCATCATTTTGTATTAAACAAGGAAGGTCTACTATCACCTTTGAAACTAAAAAACCTCCAATAAGCTCTTCTTCAGGGTTATGAGTGAAGTCTTCAGCAACAATCGTGGCGGAAGAAAGTTTTCGTACGCCATGTTTGGGGTTAGTATACATTGGAGTTAGTACAATAGAGGGGGAGAAGAAACTCAATACCTAGTCGGCAACCTTCTTGGAGAGAGTACTCTGAACACAAACTCTGGTCCTCTGGTAACGGTTTTGCGAGCTAGTAAACCATCCAAGTAAAAGACACATAGGTAAATAGGCTGATGGATCTCAATTAGAGAATGTATCCGATTCACCTTTCCCTATTTCCTTACATTTAATTTATCCAAAGCGAATTATGTATGAATGAATTTCTTAATTTCGGGATTTACTCCAACAACTCTACCTATGACATCTATGTAACCCCGTTCCACGACAACATTTGTTAGTTTAACGGATTTGGTTCAGTAGTTTTGGCATTTCGCACTGGTGCTATATGGATCTCATGTCTTTCATTATTATTATCAGTGATCTGAGGATTATCCCCGTCATCACATGAGCGTAATGATCTTTCATCATCAGTACGGTAATTTCGATTCCTTGGATGGTACTTGGATTCGTCGTTTTGTCGTCTGTAACTATTGTTACGGTCTGTCCTACTCTTATTGTATTTACACATTCTGTTCTCTTTATTCCCTGATTTTTACGGCTTTCCCTGGTTCTTCCAAAGTTTGTAAGTGGATTTTCGTATCGGTTTCGTACGAATTGATAGTTTCGCTCAGAATCATAATTATTTCTTTGTTTATCATGCTGTCTGTTGCAATTTCCTTGTGTTTCAAAATAATTTCTCGGTTATAGTTCATACTACCGATTTCGCATGAATTTTGAGATTCATACTCTTGATTTTCCAGAGCAGAAATTAGGTCAACGAACTCAAAGATTGTGCATGGTTTCGCAATGAGATGGCGATTTTTAATACTCAAAGTAAAATTATTCATCACTAAAGTGATAATGTCATTCTCTGTGATAGACGGACGAAGATGTTTAATGTACTTCGAATGATGTAGGAGGTAATCTGTTATAGTAGAATTTTGTCCAGAGTTACATTGACCAAAACATATTTTTGACCTGATATGCTGCTTGGTTGTAGTATTCCAGAATCAATTTACAAAAAATATGCTGGAAGAAGTCAAAATTGTCATCTGGACCCATAGCTATATTTATCCAGTCGAGAGTTTGTCAGAACATTTTATTGTTATCATTTTAATTATTTCCGGTATCTTTTACAGCCTGAAATATTCCTTTAATTGTATCAATTCAACAGGAGAGCCTTGATTATCTGTCGAAAATACTGGTAATGGCAAGTCATTCAAAAATGGTATTCCGAAAATTTTTCTGGCGAATTTATAATGCTATTTGTGTGACCCTGGTATGATGTGGAATTGAACCGCGGATTTCACTTGCATGTGTTAACATAAGACTAGAAAATTCTCTTTCGTCTGTAAGAATTACATTGACATCAGGAATAACATTATTGACATTATTATCAGCATGCACTTTCATATTGCTAACATGCACACTAGGTATATCAGTACTCTTATTGCTGGATTGAGAATTCATATTTGGAGAGATTTTATTGATTTTATCAAGCTTTATTGGTAATTCTTTATTCAATTTGCCAATTGCTTTATAATTTCATCCTGAATTTTATTACTGATTTGCTTATTTGCATTTTATATTTGTTCTTTAACTTTTGAGCCCACCAAATTAAAATTCTTACTCCAATTTTTATCCTGCTTTAGCTTAAATTCATCAACTGTTTTAATGATGAGTGCGAGGTCATCTGCTACACTTACATAAATTAACCATACGTCGTCTGAAAAATTTTCAATATTTTTTTGGAATTTATTAGTTGGTTTGATTAGAGCTACACCTAATTGTTGGAGAATTCCTTTTTCCTTTTTATAAATCTCATTCCTTGTTTGATTTAATTGCCCTGGGGTTTTAGAATTCAACGTTAGTTGCCTTTGTAAAGTTATAACTTCCCTCTTGAAATATGACAGAAATTTATTCTGTTCCTCTACCTTATTAATTGTGGTGAAAAAATTTCTCGATCAATTTTGTTTGACAGGTTAGTGTTTTGAGTATCCAATCTCATTAATAGATATTCATTTTACTCGTCAGTTCTAGGGTTCTGATTGTCAATTTTAGAACTATTGTTGTAAAATTTGGGCCTCAGAAGCATAATAGCTTGCATTAACCTTTCTATGGTTGAATTTTGGGTTCCCCTAATGACCTACTTGCATCTGTGAGTTGAGGGCCCTCAATGTTATTCATAGAACTGGTTTCTTTGTCCCTCTACAGCTGCTTCGTGGCCTGCATTATTGACATTACTAATTTCTGGTGTGTGTCTTTGTGCAAATTTAATAAAGAAAACTCAGTTTCAGAGTTGCCTTCTCCCTCAATTATAATATTAAGAGAGAAAACTATAAGAAATTTTTCTAGCAAATACCTTTCAGCTTCGTAATTCATTCCTAGATCCAGAATAGGTGGATCTTTGAAACGTATTAGTCATCGGAGATTCTTTATGGCTTGAAATTCAAGAGTCCGTTCTCTGCTTCAAAATATTTGGTTTTGATTCCTCTATCATTTTGATCCAAGAGTTCATATGTATATTTAATTGTCGCATCAATACTTATATGATGCTAGATATAAGTAAGGTGATAATGACTGCCACACAGGTCATTATCATCGGTCATCCTTTTCACAGCATGGACAGCATCTCTGTCTCCGGAGGGTTCGATTTCGAATCTTCGTTGTGGTGAGCTACGTCGATCAAGTCTTTCCGCGATTTTCGTTTATCCCTAATTTTTTTTTCTTTCTCTACTACGTAGAGTAAGTAACGGAAGTATTGTATTCCACTCAAAAATTCGATACCGAGATTTCACCGGAAATACATGTTTTGAGACCCCCTGAAACCAATAAAAGCATTTTTAGAAACATGTGCGTGTGTGTGTGTGTGTGTCTGTCTGTGAACAGCATAACTCAGAAACGAACAGTCGGTTAAACACCAAACTTGGTATTTAGGTTCAGTATCTTCCAGAGATACGACATAAAGGTTTTCAAGAAAATCCCCCCACCCCAGACTACCCTTTACATGGAACATTTCTCGAGAATTTTAATTTTCTCAAAAATGGCTCTAACGATTTTGATTAAAATATCATATGTTTAAGATATTTTTATGATAAATTAAATGTATATCTCGAATTTTCTGGGAATGTCTCCAAAAGTATTCTTCATTGTGAACGACTTTTACATAGCTGGTAAACCAAGAGAGACAGACAAAATTTTACTACACAAAAGATGTAGATCGCGTTAAAATACACAATTTATGTCAGATACATTTTTTTGTTGATTAGTGAACCATTTTCGAGATATTGCTTGTTATTCCTTTAAATTTTCCAATACACTGTTTCTCAAATTTGTTATTATTTTTTTTTGTCCTGGTAACGCCAAGAGAATGGAATACTCCACGTAGCAACCAGCTCTTAAAATATTTGACTATAGCTTAAAGCCTACCAATCTCCCTTGCATCTACAAGAAAATTAGCAATAAGATTAACATCTCGATATCTCGATTAACATGAAGCATATGGAGAATAAGCGTTTGTAAAAATAGTTTGTACAAGAGTAGAGAAAGTCATGTGAGTGTAACACATCAGATTTTTGCATGTCGGCTGGTCATCAATAAGGGCAGTGAAGTCTAGCTGGAGGTCACCAGGCCACATATCCGGTCTCGAGGGTATCTTCGTTTAGTAAGCTACTTAGTCTTTCGGTGCCGTGACCTTGGGATACTGTTTGTATCGATAGTTGAAAGAATATGTCCATGAAATAGACATAATCGGTTTCGTTACCTTTGTGAATGTAGATTTTCTATCGTAACATAGAAAACCATTAACAGCAATACATTATCGTGGTGTTGGAAGTCAATAATGTGATTAATCAGTACTTAAATGGCAAAAGTTCCATCTTTAGAAAGTCAGCTTTCTCCTCAAAGATCTCTTTAAACTGTAGTGAAGTAAATATTGCTCTCTTATTTGTAAACATATGAAAAGTGTCTCTTTGAGGTATTAACGAAATATTTAAGTTGCTAGCAAATCAGTTAATCGTCAGTCGGTCAGTCAGTGAATAATTCTAGTTTGCTGCCCAAATATAGATACTTCATAGTATCCGCATCCTTCCCTCCTACAGGTTTCTCTACATCTCGCATAATATATACTATTTTTACTTTCTCTATCATGTATGTAGCACGTAGAGAATGTATTGCATTCCACTCGAAAATTCGATACCAAAATTTCACCAGAAATACATTCTTTGAGTCTCCCTGAATCCAAAAAATAGAAAAGTTATTCGAAAAAGTTCGTGTGTGTGTTTGTCTGCGTATTTGTCTGTGTGTGTGTGTGTGTGTGTGTGTGTGTGTGTGAACGGCACAATTCAAAAACAAAACGTGGGATAAATACCAAACTTGATATTTAAGTTAAGTACCTTCCAAAAGTGCCACACGAAGAGTTTAAGAAAAAATACCCCACCGTAAACTAAACTTTACTTGGAATACTTTTAGAATTTTTTGATTTTCTAAAAAATAGCTAACGATTTTGTTTAAAATACCTATATTAAATATATTTATAGGACAAATAAAATGTATATCTTGGATTTTACGGGAATAACCGGTGAGACCCTATTCATTTGGAAGGAATTTTGTATAATCTTGTATAACTATTAAACGTTAAGCGACAAATGGAAATGTGCTGCGAAAAAAATTTAGATCCCTTTAAAACACAATTTATTTCAAGTAACCTTTTTTTTTAAGAATTAGCCATTTCCGAGATAACTGCTATTTATGGTTCGAATTGTTTAATACTTAATAATTCTTTTCAAGTCCTGTCGATTTTCAGTTCTTTCTCACGATATCATGGAAAGAGTATGGAATTTTAAGGCCAGCGTATGACGTGCAGCGTTCTAAAACACTTGGCTATCGCTATTTTCTTTTATCTATAATGAAATGTGTAAAGCAGCGATTTCCGGAAAGCTTTATGTCGATTAAAATGAAGTACATAGGAAAATAAATTTCATAAAAATAAGTTGTATACCCACTAATATGTGATAGAGGATACAAAAAGTTTTGTGAATGTAACACATCATTTTTTTCTTATTAATTATCAACTGTTATATTGTTCTATTCTAAAGGATTCTTTGATCCAGCTTTGCTTAATGTAGTCAACTCTTAGCAAGTCATTTCTTTCTGTGCAATGTTCCAGCTAATTTGTTTTTCTCTTCCTGATCAGTTTTCTCATTATTATTTAAAAACGCATTATTATTTATATATTGCAACATTTTGCGCTCCACATGAAGCATTTCACTACATTATTTCTTCCAAAGTCCTCAGCATATACTTCTTTTGTACTACGTGTTTCCTTCGCTATCCTCTGTTTGACTCCTTGACAAGTGCTGATCAATTATGGTACATCCCAAGAATCTGAGCTGTCCTCAGCTTCACTACTCATCTCCAAGCCTTGGATATATTTTCTCTGCTTTTCTTTAAATAACCACCGGTTTGCTTTTTACTTTCTCTACTACGTATAGTAAGTAGGGGAAGTATTGTATTCCACCCAAAAATTCGATACCGAAATTTCACCGGAAATACATGTTTTGAGACCCCCTGAATCCAATAAAAGCATTTTTGGAAACATGTCCCTGTGTGTCTGTGTGTGTCTGTGTCTGTCTGTGAACAGCATAACTCAGAAACGAACAATCGGATAAACACAAAACTTGGTATTTAGGTTCAGTATCTTCCAGAGATGCGACACGAAGGTTTTCAAGAAACTCCCCCACCCCAGATTACCCTTAACATGGAACATTTTTCGAAAACTTTAATTTTCTCAAAAATGGCTCTAACCATTTTGATTAATATATCATATGTTTAAGATATTTTCATGACAAATAAAATGTATATCTCGAATTTTCTGGGAATGTCTCCAAAAGTATTCTTCATTGTGTACGACTTTTGCATAACTGGTAAACCATAAGAGATAGACAAAATTTTACTCCCAAAAAATATCGAGCGCGTTAAAATACACAATTTATGTTATATACATTTTTGTTGTTGAGTGAACCATTTTAGAGATATTGCTTGTTATTCCCTTAAATATTTCATACTTATTTTTTCAAATG
This sequence comes from Deroplatys truncata, assembly GCA_030765065.1. NCBI lineage: Eukaryota > Metazoa > Arthropoda > Insecta > Mantodea > Mantidae > Deroplatys > Deroplatys truncata. The sequence goes on from CM060978.1 coordinate 218,500,751, forward strand.
GGAATTCCTTATTCATTTTTTTATCTTGGATATGCAAAGAGTATAAATCTGTGGCAAAGAGAATGGTGCTGCCCATAGCAACCAGCTATTGAGGGATATGTCTATGCTTATATTGCCCTTGCAAATACAAAACAAGGGGAACATAGTAGGCCTTAAGCGATAGTCATATATTTTTAGAACTGGTCGCTTGTGTAAAATGTAATGCTCTTTGCATATCAAAAGATCGTTTCTGCAAATGTTTATCTCGATTAATATGAAATAGATGGAAAATAAGAGATTTTAAAAATAGTTTGTACAAGAGTAGAAAAAGTGATGTAGGTGTAACACACTTACACTAAAAGTGAAGAGGTTCTAAAATTTGATAAAGAATTTTACTTAAAAGAAAATTCTGATGTGTTACACCCACATGGCTTTCTCTACTCTTGTACAAACTATTTTTACAAACGCTTATTCTCCATATGATTCATGCTAATCTTATTGCTAATTTTCTTGTAGATGCAAGGGGAATTGGTAGGCTTTAAGCGATAGTCAAATATTTTAAAAGCTGGTTGCTATGTGGAGTATTCCATTCTCTTTGCATTACCAAGACAAAAATAAAGAATATCGAATTCCCGTTTGAGAACAAGTATAAGCATTGGAAAATTTAAGGAAAAACAAGCAATATCTCGAAAATGATTCACTCAACAAAAAAAATGTATAGGATATAAATTGTGTGTTTTAACGCCATCTACATTTTTTGTGTAGTAACATTTTGTCTAGCTCTTATGGTTTACCGGTTATGCAAAAGTCATTGACAATGAAGAATACTCTTGGAGCCATTCCCAGAAAATTCAAGATATGAAATCCATTTGCCATAAAAATGTCTTAAACTTATGGTATTTTATTCAAAATCGTTAGAGCCATTTTTGAGAAAATTGAAATTTTCGAAAAATGTTCCATGTAAAGGGTAATTTGTGGTGGGGGGATTTCCTTGAAAACCTTCGTGTCACATCTCTGGAAGATACTGAACCCAAATACCAAGTTTGGTGTTTATGCGACTGTTCGTTTCTGAGTTATGCTGTTTGCAGGCACACACACACACACACACACACACGCACACACACACGGACACACACACACACGGACACACAGACACACACGGACACACAGACACACACGGTCATGTTTCCAAAAATTCTTTTTTTGGAATCAGAGGGCCTCAAAACATATATTTCCGGTGGAATCTCGGTATCGAATTTTTGGGTGCAATACAATACAATTACTATACGTAGTAGAGAAAGTAATAAACCCATGTATTTTAGCGTATTTCGAAAATACAATTTGGCCCCAAGTTGAGAATATTTGGAATATAGTCTTATTAAGGACGTTAAAATATCACCGCAACATCACCACCACCATCAGCACCACCACCACCACACCACCACCACCACCACCACCACTACCACCACCACCACCACCACTACCACCAAGAACAACAAGAACAGCAATGATGGTAATAAGAATAATAAATAAGAAGAACCTGATGTATACTGTTCACTCAATATTTTCTACTCACTCTTCTACGAACTAATCTTATAAAACCTTATTCTGTCTACTTGTTAACCAAGATAAGTTTTCAATTCACATTTACACCTCCCGTTGTAAGGCATAAGAAGGACACAGTAGGATAAAGAGTTTTAAAAAGTCGAGCGCTATGTCATAGCTTTGAAATTCCATCTTCTTTGCTTGACCACGAGAATAAATGAATAGCGACTTACTACTTGAAGAAACAAGCATTTGAAAATTCAAACCAATAACAAAGAATATCCCGGAAGCGGTCAAAATCGAAATAAATTTTATTTGACATAAATCATGTGCTTTAACGAGATTTACATTTCTTGTGCAGTAAGATTTTATCTATATCTTACGGTTTGCCAGTTATACAAAACTCATTCACAATGAAAAGTTCTTCACAAACCTACACTACATTCTAATCAATATCTTAAACATATGCTATTTGAATCAAAATCACGAGAGCAAGTTTTGAGGATAACAAAAATAACGAAAATTGTTCGTTGTAAAGGGTAGCTTTGGGCGGAGGTTTTTCTTGAAAACCTTCGTGTCACCTCCTTAGAAGATAGTTTCTTAAACATCAAGTTTGGCGTTTTACCGACATTTTTAGTTATACCGTTCATGAACACACAAACACACATCAGACACAGAGAAGAGGGGGGGGAGATACCTTTTTCTAAAACTGTTTTTATTAGGGGAGTTTCAAGACGTGTATTTCCGACAAAATCTCAAAATCGAATTTTTTAGTAGAATGCAATATTTCCTCTACTTAGTAGTAGTAGGGAAAGTAATAATAGCAATAATTAGGGCTCGGAAGTCGAATTGACTAAACTGACCTTTAAAAAGATCTAAAAATATTCTAAAAACGGACGTAAAAGGTGGTCCAAATTATTTCGTAATTTCGGTTTCAATTATATATTTAAAGAACATAAAGTTTCAAAAATACAAAACTATTTACAATGTGACAAAAATGAAAGACGATCCAAATTAATTCATAATTTTAGTTTCAATTATGCATTTAATGAATATAATGTTTCAAAAATAACAAACTATATACAGAGCGAAAAAAAAACTACATGAAAGAAATCCTTCTTCTGAATTCAATGCACCCGCTATGGACATCCTGGAGAAAGAAATTGAAATAAGTATAACTAGAATTATATTTGACTTAACCACACAGGGTTGCAGGAATTGGAATTTCGGAAACCTTACCTCCGCTGGCAATGCAGTATGTCACAATAGTCAGCTCCAGGTTGTTAAGTTAAAGGATCCTCAGTTTTCCGGCAGCATGTTGCGAAACAATGAGAAACTTCTCTCCAACATCTCTCCACGTCAACGGAAGCCATTAATGCATGTTTAAAGCAAGGGAGATCTCTAGAAGAAAATTTCTCTTCAAAAACACTCGCTTCAAAATTTTCGCCTTTCAATATTCCACTTATCTTGCGCATGGATAGTTTCATCTTCTGGCTGACGTCTTTTCCAGCTTCACCTTCGTATTGCTCCAATTGTTGCTGTGCATCAGTCACCTTTGTGAGCACTGAATGAATGGCTTTATTGTGTTTTTCAAGGTAGTTATGGCTGTCACTAAATGAGCAAAATTGCTGTTAATGTGCGCCAGGCTGCCCTTCAGCTGAGATTTAACCTTCAAATCTTGTAACATGACAATGGAAGCAGTATCTTCTCTATGCAAGCTGTCTCTCATAGATTTAACCACACCAAAATGAGTGGAGAAATACATGCAAACGCTTAACCAAATACCCCAACATGTCAGCACTAGTTTTGGAGGTAGAGGTATGCCAGGGGCATTATCGCGAAAATGTCGCACTCTAGATGGAGATTTTAAGAACACTTTCTTAACACCAGACACAAGTTTGTCAACATCTGGAAAGCTTTTTCGCACTTCTTCGCTTACTCGATGCAAAGCATGCGCGAGGCAGGTTAGATGAACCAAATTTGGATAAAACACTTTACTTGCGTTTCCTGCCTTTACCATGTATGGTGCTGCATCCACGAGAAAAAGCATAACATTGTCGTGTTTTATTCCATGTGGCCACAAGAGAAAGAGGCTTTTGTCACACAGCTGGCAAATAGTTTGGCGATTCTCTTTCTCCAGGATTTCCATTGTTAGGAGAAATATTTCCTAAGGTTTGTTCCTTCTCTAATGTACCAACAATCATATTTGCAACGGAGCGACCCACTTCATCACTTGTTTTTGTCAATAGACACAAATATTGATTTATCCGCAACGTAGTCGCGGGCTTTTTCAATCGCATCTTCATAGCTTCGGCGCACGTGCTCCTTCCGAAGGGTAGACTCGTCAGGAATGTTCCGATTAATACGTATACCGTGCTAAAAATGTTTTAAAGGATTCATTGCGTATCTTTGCTAACGGAATATTCGCACCAACTAAGGCACTGCAAAGGTCTTTGTAAAAAGGAGACGACTTAGAACATTCACTACCACTTTGTCCTAACAGAGGCTGCGATTTCCGTTTGTCCGCAGCCCGGGAGGCTGCTCTCGCGTGTTTCTCACGCCCAATATGCTGCTGGACATGGAATCGCTTATCCGCATTAACTTTTACCTCGTAATATTTGCAGAAAAGAATACTTTCGTCAGTGGAAAATATCTCCGCTCCAAACTCAGATACAAGGTGTCGCTAAAAAGGAAGTTTTACTAGGCTCAGATTTAGGCATGTTTATGGTCTGGATTTCTTTCACAAACTGTGCAGTCATAAGATGTGAATACAACCAACCCACCTGCTTGAGGTCATGGTCACGAGGTTGGTCAAAAATAACGAGATATTTAGTGAGGTGCACTAGTTTCTCACAGGAAGTCGCCCCTGTGCTGGGGCTAATGACATGAATACAATAGAAACGGTCCTCTCAATGAGGCAGTATTTTTGGCACTTAAACTTCTTCAGGCAAATTATATAATATGTACATTCAATAACAGCCAGCCTTGAAGCAATATGTGTATGTAATAATTTGTAAAATGTATGTAACAGTCATTGCATATGCTTATATTATTGTATGCATGTTCAATAATGTTATATGAATGTATTACGTAATTTAATAATGTAGGAGCTGTGAGAAAATAGGTTTAAAGTTGCTAACAATGAGGTAATCTTGAGGCAATAATGAGTTTGAGAGTTTAAATGTTACTTGTGATTCTTGTAAGCAATAATGTGATTTTAGTGACAGTTTATAAAATAACCAATCAACAACCGTAGGGGGTTTTAGTTAAATGAAGGTATTCTATTGGAGTAGGATTAGCCAATCAGAGACTTGAAATACAGAAATTTATCATTTTAGACGGTTGAAATCTATTCAGTTGCCTGCAGATAGTTTGCATAACTGGATGCGTTGCTTGTGCGTCCTCGAGAGATTTAATATGTATTCGTGTGAGACGAAAAATTAAGTTTACGTGTTAAAAAGTGTAATTAATTAATAAAAAATGAATCTCACAGCTTTCTATATCAGTGAAGTGCTATTTAATTTGTGTCAAGGATTAATAAAAAGGAATGAATTAAAACTTAAAATCTGTGTAAGCCTACACTCTTGTCGCATCACGCCCTGCCAAGATATCCCTGTCTCTAAAATAATACTGACGCAGGCGAGGCAAACATAAATATATAATACGTAAAGAAACAGTCAAATTACAAAGCTATTATTTTTAAACTTGAGGCAAAGGCCACCTGAAAGTACATTTTTGGTGCGAAGGCTACCGGAAACTGTTTACCATACGTGCGGTTGCAACTATTACAAGTTCAGCTCTACAACAGTTGAAATATAATACAACTCCTACTTCAAATCGACTTTCCATACGTGGTGCAAACTCCTAAAACAAAGTAAAGAAAACCACAACCTCACAATATACTGTTAGAAAACAATACCTGCTGTTGTCAGTCTTAACAGTTCTGCATACAACTCTAGTGTGTATTTGTTAAGAGAAATTGAGACTGAGACTAGACTAGATTCTACTGGACAGAAAAAATTCAGTTGAAAGAGGTAAAGTTAGAAAAAAAGCCGTTAAAGTCAAAAACAAACTGCTAAAGAAGGACCTGTAAGCCTTAAAAACACAAAAAATGGCAAAAATGACAAATAAAACTTACCATTTTCTGGCTTAGAATGGCCCACAATGAACCTATTTTCGCTGGGCCTCGTCTTTGGACACTAAATGAAAAAATCTGATGTGTTACACTCACATGACTTTCTCTACTCTTGTAAAAACTTTTTACAAACGCTTATTCTCCATATGCTTCATGTTAATCGAGATATCGAGATGTCAACCTTAATGGTAATTTTCTTGTAGATGCAAGGGCATATGGTGGATTATAAGCGATAGTCAAATCTTTTAAGCGTTGGTTGTATGTGGCGCATTCCAATCTCTTTGCATGTTCAGGACATAAACAAAATGAATAACGAATTCGAGAAAAAGTGTAAGTATTGGAAAATTTAAGGGAATAACAAGCAATATCTCGAAAATGGTTCACTCTACAAAAAAAATGTATACGACATAAATTGTGTATTTTAACACGATCTACATTTTTTGTGCGGTAAAATTTTATCTAATTCTTATGGTTTACCAGTTATGCAAAAGTCGTTCACAATGAAGAACACTTTTGGAGACATTCCCAGAAAATTCGAGATATACATTTCATTATTCATGAAAATATCTTAAACATATGATATTTTAATCAAAATCGTTATAGGCATTTTTGAGAAAATTAAAATTTTCGAAAAATGTTCCATGTAAAGGGTAGTCTGGGGTGAGGGGATTTTCTTGAAAACCTTCGTGTCGCATCTCTGGAAGATACTGAACCAAAATACCAAGTTTGGTGTTTATCCGATTGTTCGTTTCTGAGTTATGCTGTTCACAGACAGACACACAGACACACACACAGACAGACACAGAAACGGACATGTTTCCAGAAATGTTTTTTTTGGATTCAGGGGGTCTCAAAACATATATTTCCGGTGAAATCTCGGTATCGAATTTTTGGGTGGAATACAATACTTCCCCCACTTACTATACGTAGTAGAGAAAGTAAAAAGGATTTGTCCTCAACTTCCTAACTCTAGTAATAATAATAATTAATCCCCTTCCTCAGACGAACGCCTTTTTTCCACCCGAGTAACATCTGACGTCAGCCAGATCTTCCAATCTCTGATCTCAGCAGCAAACGAGATTAGAAAAAGAATGGATTGTTTGATAAAAAGCCAAACGCAACAAAAGAAACATTGCCCGAGGCTAGCTAGATACAGACGTCATCGCTTCTTGTATGCGGTATTGCTGATTCACCTCAGCAGCAGCAGCGGAGCTGTTTGTATTCCTCTCACGTGCGGACACTTCCCAACTGCCAGCACTTAAACTCCACTTAACAACTTCTTCTATACCTAGTAAATATGAGGGATAATGGATACATTTGGTGGGGTAGAAAATGGACTGAACGATCCACTTTCGGAAATTCTACCGAACTGCAGCACATTTTCTTCTGATATTTCGGGGAAATAGAGTTTTACTTTAGAAACACTTTTCTTCTGTGAATTTTTCACATTTAAGTTGCGCATTTTCGCTCATTTAAGAGAACATTATCCAGAAAGAAGGAACATACCTCACAATTTTATTTAAAAGAACCGTTAAAGTTATAAAAGATATCCCATACGTCAATGGAAAAAGGAGAGCTCTGAGCTTTGAAAACAAGCTTTGCATTTCTATTCGATGCCATAAAGCCGTGATGATTGTAAAATGAAAATGTTGAGCACAGGAAAAAGAATTTTGAGTACTGCAGTTTGCTGTGAATTGAATGGCTCCAGTGCGAAAGCTCATTTCTGCCATAGGTTTTCAAATAGTTGCGTTGTAATAAGAATATTACATGTGCCATTTATCGACGCTATCGTCCTGTGTTTGTGTGCAACAATATGGTCTTGTAATCCTCCTGAATGTCCATAAAACAAACATTTTAAGCTTTTCTCCATCCAGTGACGTGGAGAACGTATTCCTGTCTTTCACAGTTCCTTTAATACGCACATTTGAAAAATTGATAGTTTTTTGTGTAACCTTCTATATTCCTTTTTGCTTTTGGTTTTCCAGAAAGATGCATGCTCAAGGGAAACGCATTAACATTCAGTATATAACCTATCATCATCAACAGCAGCAGTAACACAGTTTAGGCCTGTTGGCCTGTTGCGACCTTAAAGGATGTCGAATTGATACATTCATCTCTTGGATAGATGTCCTAGTAGAGGTTTATAGGTTTGTTTATTTTGAGAAATCGATAGACTTCTTCAAACGTGTTCATAATACAAATTTTGATATTGTTTTATTTTCTCATTAAGACTGAATACCTTTAACTCTTTCCTAATATCTTCATTTTTTGAAGCGTTAAATTATATTTTGTAGATCTCCATCTCTTAAGTTTCCAATTTACATTCTAAATAATTACATTTTTGTACCTGTTCCATTGTTGTATTAATTATTATTATTATAAAACATAATCTGGAAATGAAAACTTGATTCAGATTTAAAATCTCATTGCTACCTGGAATACATCAGCACAGAAAGCCGAATATTCTTGATCTGAGTATAGGCCATGATTGTGAATCCTTTCAAATCATATCCTACTTTCCAACAGTAGTATACGCGCGACCAGCATGGAAGAGCAATTAAAAAATCTGATGTGTTACACTCATATGACTTTCTCTACTCTTGTACAAACTATTTTTACAAACCTATTTCATATTAATCGAGATAAACATATACAGAAACCATCTTTTGACATGCAAACAGAATTACGTTTTACACATAGCCACCAGCTCTAAAAATATTTGACTATCGCTTAAGGCGTACTATGTTCCCTTGTTTTGTAATTGCAAGGGCAATATAGAAACACAGTAGTCTTTAAGCATACACATATCTCTTAATAGCTGTTGCTAGGTGCAGCACCATTCTCTTTGCCAAGATGAATACTCTTTGCATATCCAAGACAAAGAAATTAATAACGAATTCCCATTTGAGAAAATAAGTATTGAAAAATTTAAGGGAATAACAAGCAATATTTCGAAAATGGTTCACTCAACAAAAGAACTGTATATGACATAAACTGTGTATTTTAACGCGATCTACATTGTTTGTGTAGTAACATTTTGTCTATCTGTTATGGTTTACCAGTTATGCAAAAGTCGTTCACAATTAAGAATACTTTTGGAGACATTCCCAGAAAATTCAAAATATACATTTTATTTGTCATGAAAATATATTAAACATATGATTTAATCAAAATCGTTAGAGTCATTTTTGAGAAAATTAAAATTTTCGAAAAATCTTCCATGTAAAGGGTAATCTGGGGTGGGAGATTTTCTTGAAAACTTTCGTGTCGCATCTCAGGAAGATACTGAACCTAAATACCAAGTCTGATGTTTATCCGACTATTCGTTTCTGAGTTATGCTGTTCACAGACACACACACACACACACACACACACACACACACACACTCAGACACACACACACGGACATGTTTCCAAAAATGCCTTTTTTGGATTCAGGGGGCATCAAAACATATATTTCCGGTGAAATCTCGGTATCGAATTTTTGGGTGGAATACAATACTTCCCCTAATTGCTATACGTAGTAGAGAAAGTAAAAACATAATTCGGCAATATTATACACATTTCGCTGCTTAAGGCTGTCATTAACTCACAATAATTATTATGTTTATTTAACAAAGCTAGCAATTCCCAGGATCGTATCAGTGTGATCGTTCCGTCGCACTTTATCGCAATACGACAAAATGCCAATAAAATACTGAAACGGGTATTCGTAATAAAGTACATTTAAATGCCATCCTTCTCGGCCACAATCCAAACTAACATGCCAGTATGCAAACAATTACGCCACCCAGGCCAATGCCGTTTCCTTAAGATACTGCTTTTATTGTACAGTATATTGATTCCAGTGCTGCTTGAGTGAAGTTGAATAAAGGAGCAAGTATTCACAATAATACACACAAATCAACTACTAACAGTCGAACGTCTGATAACAACCTGCCCATTGTATAACGAAGAGGAAAGACAGGAACTGAATCTAGACAGCTTTAGAAAACCTATTCAATATCATAAAGAACATTCTTTATATGAATCTCGAAATCTGTACACAAAAGTTTAATTCTGCCAATACCATGTATATCTTCCATTCCATTAACAATATCTTACTGTAACTTAAACCACTTATTGTAAATATACTAACAACATGTTATGCTGTTAATTTTGTATGGTCATGGTAAGAATAAATTGCTCAAGCGACCTTAAATAAATAAATTTCAAAAATTCTCAAGAAAGAGGAGAAAAATAATTTCACCACCGTCAGACAAGTAATCAATCTATAAAGAGGAGGACGTAAAAAAAGAAGTAATATTCAACAGTTAATTTTGGACTGAAAATAACAAAAAAGGTAAATGTGAAACAGCTTTAGTCCTTAAATTACAGTAAGAGCGAAACAAGCGACCCTGTATGTACATATCTTTGCCATAAAATCTTTTTATAAACACTGAAAGTAAAACAAACCTAAAACTGCTAATATAGGTTCGGATTAAAATGCTGGGTTTTTCCGAGGAAAGCATATAGGGTGCAAAGGTCTTCCTTCTACAGCGACTCCTGCTAAAGAAGGAATACGGACCTGAGATAGAGAGGGTTGAAAGAAACGGTATAACATAGGGGTTCTCCTTTCAGAACTAAGCATACACTATGGCGTCTTTATGATCTTTAACCGTTTTGGTCCTCAGGTCCATTGTAATGGATGTAGGTACAGCCTGTTAGAAAAGTTTAACTCTGGACAATTCTATATTCTTACTGTAATATTTTAATATCTGGTTAATTTTATGGATTAGAATGGCTTAAAACAAATAAAAACTTTTGTTTTATTTCAAAAGTAAAACAGGAGTTTCATCACAGGGTTACCGAGGTCGCCAACATGAACCAGGCTTCAACTGTTTTTATTTTATGCGAACACAACCCATCCTTTGCCACTTACTTGTCATACCGTATTGAGAATTCGAAACTAGTTAATCTCCGACGTTTAAATCCTGGGCAGTGATGTGTTCCTTAACCAAGCTACAAAACCGAAAGCAGGTATCGACTATTTTTAAAGGGGTTGTTATGACATTCCATCAGGTTTGGCAAACCCACTTTGAGTGAATTAAGTACGCAAGAATTCAAATTATCCAACCCAGTCACGTATTTTTTGCAGTAAGTATACTGACGAGTTTTAAACTGCTGACTTTATTTCATCTCTTGGTTAAGAATCTGGGTTCAAATTAAAAATTATTTCTGTGATTCGAATCAAGCTACCTGTACTGGTGGAAAGTAAATGAATGCAAGTGAAGAGGTTTTATTTCGACGCGGATGTACCTACTTATTTACTGCATAAAACGAGTGCAGCTGTGAAACCCAAATGGCCGAACGTTGCTTTCCCTCCACTATCCCGTTCTATGCAATCAGTGCCCTGAATTATCACCTTCCTACTCTGGTCATTAACAGCTAATGCTCCACATGCGAGCTTGCCATTACAACACCAAATAGGCATGTCTATCAAACTGGGAATTTTCCCTTGCGAGATTTGACATTAAAGTGAAGTAAACTTCTGTTTAATACTAGCAAATTATAAGGCAAAGATTAACGATTTAGAAATATCTCTATGCTTTCTTCTTTGTATCTTGGGAATTCTTATAAACTCAAATTATTCACTTTATGTAATTTTTTTTCCAATGGAAAGATCATTTTAAACGGTGACAACAGGTGCGTAGTATTTCAAAAAAATCTTATGTGTTACACTCTTATGACTTTCTCTACTCTTGTACAAACTATCCATATGCTTCATGTTAATCCAGATGTTAAATCTTATTGCTAACTTTCTTGTAGATGCAAGGGGCATTGGTAGGCTTTAAGCGATAGTCAAATATTTTAAGAGCTGGTTCCTACGTCGAGTATTATTCCATTCTCTTTGCATTACCAGGACAAAAAAATAAATAACTAATTCCCATTTGAGAAGAAGCATAAGTATTGGAAAATTTAAGGGAATAACAAGCAATATATCGAAAATGGTTCACTCAACAAAAAAAATATATGACATAAATTTTGTATCTTAACCCAATCTACAGTTTTTGTGTAGTAAAATTTTGTCTATGTCTTATGGTTTACTAGTTATGCAATAGTCGTTCACAACGAAGAATACTTTTGGAGACATTCCCAGAAAATTTGAGATAAACAATTCATTTGCCATAAAAATGTCTTAAACTTATGGTATTTTATTCAAAATCGTTGGAGGCATTTTCGAGAAAATTAAAAATGTTCCATGTAAAGGGTAATCTGGGGTGAGGAATTTTCTTGAAAACCTCTGTGTCGCATCTCTGGAAGATACTGAACCTAATTACCAAGTTTGGTGTTTATCCGACTGTTCGTTTCTGAGTTATGCTGTTCACAGACAGACAGATAGACACACACACACGGACATGTTTCCAAAGATGCTTTATACGCATTTAGTGCACCTCAAAACATGTATTTCCAGTGAAATCTCTGTATCGAATTTTTGGGTGGAATGCAATACTTACCCTACTGACTATACGTAGTAGAGAAGGTAAACATTTTAAAATGAATAGTTTAATATTTTCAAAGTTTGGAAGATTGCTTTGAAGCTCTAAGAAATAAAACCCATTTTCGGCATTTTTAAATCTATTATTATAGTACATACTACTACTTAAAAAGAAATCACAGAGCAGTTTATGGCTGTGGCAATAGAAGTAACAGAAATGAGATGTGTATAAGAAAAATTAAGAATAGGTATAAATGTACCAAATTCTAATTGCAGTAATGTAAGTGAACCAGCAGCAAGAGACAAAAATATGTTAACGGACATCTCTTTGCCAAATGTAGGTGGAAGCACTTCCAGTAGCGAAACCTGAAGAACTAATGCACAGAGAAACAGATATCAGAACCATACCATGTACTGGCCTAATTATGTCTTAAATGAAATTGCACCACCAACTTTTGAAAATGAGGACTCAGACAATTCAAACTCTTTTATTAGAAAATTGCAAGACTATTTCACTGTAAAATGTATACCAAAGGAGTACAAAATGATCATCGTTAGGAAATGTTTTGAGGGGAATGCAGCAACTTGGCTAGATATAACTGTAGAAAATGATAATGACTTCAGGGCCTTTCAAAGATGTTCATGAGTAGACATTGGGGAGCAAATAAGCAAGATACCAAGTATTAGATTAGAACTGAGCATTGGAGAATACAACCAGCAAACTGACTATTCAATAGTTAATTATTTTATGAAATTAACGAGGAAATCGAGAATGTTGCATTCACCAACAAGCGATAAAGCTCTCATAAATATTGTTACGATACAACTCCCAGAAACTATTCAGCACTATGAAGTAGTTAATGTCTTTACGTTATTTGCCCCACGCTTTAGGGAGCCAATTTGAAGTAGTGAGTTTCTGCCTCACGTATGGAAAGCCAATTTGAGGTAGGAGTTGTAGTTCAACTGTTGGGTAGCAAAACTTGAAGTAGTTGCAACCGCACGTAAAGTAAAAAGTTTCCGGTAGCCTTCGCCCCAAAATTACTTTCCGGTGGCCTTTGCCCCAAATATGCTTTCCGGTGGTCTTTGCCCCCCCAAAAATGTTTAAAAAAATATTAACTTTGTAATTTTTTACTGTTTCTTTAAATATTATATATTTATGTTTGCCTCGGCTGCGTCAGTATTATTGTTAGAGACATGGATTTCTTTGCAGGGAGTAGTGCGGCTAAGAATGTAGGCTTACACAGATTATAATTTTTACTGCACTACATTTATTAATCATTGACACAATTTAAATAGCACTTCACTGATATAGAGAGCTTGAGATTCTTTTATTAAATACTTGCACCTTTTAACACGTAAACTATTTTCGTCTCACACGAATACGTACTAAATTTCTCGAGGACACTTCTCGCGTCCGCTTAGGAAGACTGTCTACAACCAACGCGTCCAGTTATGAGCATTGTCTACAAGCAACTGAACTCTGTTTCAGATTGGCTAATGCTAGTCCATTAGAATACCTTCATCTAACTAAAGCGTTTTCTGGTTTTTTATTGGCTATTTTATGAACTGTCACAAAAATTACATTATTGTTGCTCCAAGAATGACTAGTAGCATTATTAAACCTTCTAATTCATTATTGCCTCAAGGCTACCTCATTGTTACCTCATTGTTAGAAACTTTTAACCTATTATTCTCACAGCTCCTACATTATTAAATTACGTAATACATTCACATAACATTATTACACATGTATACAATAATATAAATATATACAATGGCTGTAATATACAATTTTTATATCTTGTTCCATACACATATTGCTTTAAGGCGGGCTGTTACTATATTTTTATTATATAAATTGACTGAAATCATTTAAGTGTTAAAAATACTACCTCAACTATCTAGTGATATCAATCCAAGTAATTTGATTGATTTGCGGATAGCCCTTGAGAATAAGAAACAAAAGTCCGGGGAGAAATTTACAGAAATAAAGCAACAAATGCAATGGAAGGTCCACATTTCTTCGGGAAAGGGGCACGTTTTATAGGCAATGAAATCAAAATGAAGTTAGGAATAGTTACAGAGGTCCAGTTCCTAGATCAGAAGAACCACAGTGGGAAAATAGAAACAGAAATCGTCTCGGTAGAAATCAGCAACATAGAAATTCAACCCAGAGAGATAGCCATGTTGACGCCAATTGTATGAGTATAGGAAGATTTGATAGACCAAGGGGAGGAAATCAGCAGTTCAGAGGTAGACATAACTCAAATAGTGAATATTGGATGCCTGAATTGTCTAAACAAGATGAAGGGTGACAGATTCACCGGTAGAATAAGATAGAGCAGCAGCAATTGAAAAGACGAGAAATATGGAAGGGAATAAGCCACAATCAGATGTGCGAAAATAGAAATGTAAACAATAGCTTACCAGGAACGAATACAATTAGTAGGATGCAGTCTTAAAATTGTGGGTGTAATTTTGTTAATAGATGTATAAAAAGTATTTATGGCTGGAAGACGAGGTATGAAAATGGTAAGTAAGTAATAAGTGCAGAATTGTAAAAATTAGGATTAACCAGAGCAGAGCGAAAGTGAAGTGCAGTCAACTTAACAAAATTAGAATCAGTGCTTTGACCAAAACGCACAAACAAAGAGAAAATGAAAACCAAACACAAAGAAAGTTGCCTACAGGGAATCAGATTAGTTCCAAGTTAAAATTTTATTCGGGCAAACGTATACATTCTTTTATTATTGAGAATAATAAACAAGTATAAGGGGACATTTTGATACCGTAATTATTGACGGCTGTTATACAGCATTATATACCTACAGAATAATAGATTAATAATTGCAATAAATAATTTCCGTATATTGACTCAGTGTAAAATGTAACAGGTATGAGTTGAAGTGTTTGTCGAAAAGATGAAGGTATTTAGGAAGTCACGTTAGCGAAAGTCATTAGTACCAGCCCAAGTAGCGAAATCATTAGATTAAAGATTCTGGAAATACAGTTAGATTATAAGCTTGGTACGTTTGCAGGCACGTAGTCCAAATTAGAGAGGCGAGGGAAGTTCTTAGAAAAGCGAGCCATCGCCTAGTAACAGTGTCACATACGCATACTTAGTGTTTTGGGATTTGGCAACGTAGATACACTATGTGATCAAAAGTAACAGGACACCCCCACAAACATACGTTTTTCATCTTAGGTGCATTGTGCTGCCAATTACTGTCTGGTACTCATTATCCGCGACCTCAGTAGTCATTAGACATCGTGAAATAGCAGATTGGGACGCTCCGTGGAACTCACGGACTTCGAATTTGGTCAGGTGATAGGTTGTTACTTGTAACAGAAGTCTGTACGCGAGATTTCTACACTCCTAAACATCCCTAGCCCACTGTTTCTGATGTGATAGTGAAGTGGAAACGTGAAGGGACATGCACAGCACACAAGCGACCTCGTCGGTTGACTGACAGAGACGCCGACATTTGAAGAGGATCGTAAAGAGTAATAGGCACACATCTATCCAGACCATAACACACGAATTCCAAACTGCATCAGGATCCACTCCAAGTACTATGGCAGGCGTGAGGTGAGAAATCTTGTATTCCATGGTCGAGCGGCTGCTCATAAGCCACACATCACGCAGGAAAATGCCAAATGACGCCTCACTTGGTGTAAGGAGTGTAAACATTACAATACTGAACAGTGGCAAAACGTTGTGTGGAGTGACAAATCACGGTACACAATGTGGCTATCCGATGGCAGGGTGTGGGTATGGCGAATGCCCGGTGAACGTGATCTGCCAGCGTGGGTAGTGCCAACAGTAAAATTCGGAGGTGGTGGTGTTATGGTGTGGTCGTGCTTTTCCTCGAGGGGGCTTGCACCCCTTGTTGTTTTGCCTGGCACGATCACAGCGCAGACCTATATTGATATTTTAAGCACCTTCTTGCTTCCCACTGTTGAAGAGCAATTCGGGGATGGCGATTGCATGTTTCAACACGATCGAGCACCAGTTCTTACTGCACGGGTTGTGGGGCAGTGGTTACACGACAATAACATCCCTGTAATAGACTGGCCTGCACAGAGTTCTGACTTTAATCCTATAGGACACGTTTGGAATGTTTTGGAACACCGACTTTGTGCCGGGCCTCACCGGCCTACATCAATACCTCTCCTCAGTTCCGCACTCCATGAAGAATGGGCTGTCATTCCCCAAGAAACCTTCCAGCACCTGATTGAAAGTATGCCTGCGAGAGTGAACGTTGTCATCAGGCTAAGGGTTGGCCAACAACATATTTACTTTCAGCATTATCGATGGAGGGCGCCAGGAACTTGTACGTCATTTTCAGCCCAGTGTCCTGATACTTTTGATCATGTAGTGTATACGGTAGAATGTTGGAAGGGAGAGTAATATGTAGGCGGAACTAAAACTAATAAAGGCGTGTAATGTTAGATCAGAGAGTTACTCTCTGACTCTGGTACCGACACTTACAGTCGTTCGTGCACACCTTCGTGCACAGTTGTATATGTGCCACTCTCTCTCTCTCTCTGGTACCGTCACTGGTAAACTAGTCGCGGGCATCCTTTCCCCAACCGGCTTCAAAGCGAACGGAAAGCTTTGAAGCCTGACCATAAACCCATCAGTAAACGATTAGTAGGGTCTTCCCATCCCTTAAACACAACACGTGGTCCTTTCTCCAGCTCCACCAAAGCAAAGCGTTGTTAAGATTTTATGGTGCTTGCGGTTAGGGAGGGTAGGGAACAAGTGTTTGGCTACTGCACAAAGGTCGCCGCTTGGGGATCCGAAGGCTGCGATGACAATACGTACCGCTCGTGATGTTGAAAGCGCCTAGTGAAGCGCTTGTGTGAGTAAAATCAAGCGCTTTTGCATAGGAATCCCGATAAGAATTTTAGTGGCTCACAGCAGGTTATGCTTCTAGTTTTTTCTATTACAGAAACAGTTATTTCCAACCGTAACTTTGATACTGCAGAAGTTGTCAGGTATAATAAAACAATTGTCATAATTTCGCTTGCTGCAGTTCAGAGCCAGTCATTTCAAATGGTCGGCGAGTCAATTAAAGAACTCACACAATAGTTCACAATAAATTTCTCAGTCAGTTTAAACCGGTGTTTTCTTGCACAATACATCTACACATACCCTTAGAGAAATATCTCATATCCATAACACTGGAGCAGCTGGCGCACGTGACAACAGAGCGAGCTACGAGATCACGGCAGCAGAGTCAACAAAGAAGCAGATAAAGTAAATGGCTTCAAAAGTGACAACCAACGCTCCTGTACCAAACTCGCGCCTCATCGTGTTGGAATAATCCCGTATCACCACACTACCCTTTATATAGAACCTCTTTCGAAAATTTTGATTTTCTAAAAATTGGCTTTAAGATTTTGTTTACAATACCCTATATCAAAGATATTTACATGACAAAATGTGTATCTTTAATTTTCTGGAAATAGCCCGTAAAGTCCTCTTCAAATGGAAGGAATTTTGTAAAATTTTTGTATATCTGGTAAACGTTAAGCGATAGACAAAAACATACTGCACAACAAATGTAGATCTCTTTAAAACACACAATTTATTTCAAATAACTCTTTTAGTGTCATGAGCCATTACTGAGATTACTGTTATGAATGGTTGGATTTGCTAATACTTTTAAGTCTTTAAGTCATGTCGATTTTCAGTTGTTTCTCGAGATTGCATGCAAACAGCATGGAATTTTAAGACCAGTATATGGCGACCAGCTCTTAAACATTTTACTATCACTGTTGCCTTTGTATCCTAAAACATTTCATAAGTATAATCTGTAAACCCTCTAATTAACGATAGAGAGCAGAGAAGGTAATGCGAATTAGCACATCAAATTTTCTTTCGAATTAAGAGTTTGTAGCTATAGTACAGAACATAGAGATCTATGATAGGTGTGGAACCAAATGTGGAAACGCGCTAGTAGAACTGATTTCCATTCCTTGTTGTGCGACATGAAATCGCATGCATAAATGAGGCCTAAGAAGGGCAAGAACGCTAGTGAAGTAAACAGGCTGAGCCTTCCCGTTGGGTCTGATCACTCTGGACGTTCGAACAGGAAATGAGACATATACTCGTCCGTTATACCAAAGGAAATGGTCTGACGGAGGGATACTGCTTGGAATTCAGTATTACACTCAACTAGCCCGTTTGCAGAAGCTCATTTGTGTTCGAAGAGATAACTGGTATAAAATAGTGACAATAACTCGTTCTGAAGAGCTCTATTCTACTCGTACAAGGTATTTCTGTGATGACATATTTTTACTTTCTCTACTACGTATAGTAAGTAGGGGAAGTATTGCATTCCACCCAAAAATTCGATACCGAGATTTCACCGGAAATACATGTTTTGAGACCTCCTGAATCCAAAAAAAGCATTTTTGGAAACATGTCCGTGTGTGTGTCTGTGTGTGTGTGTGTGTGTGTGTGTGTGTCTGTGTGTCTGTGTGTGTGTGTCTGTGAACAGCATAACTCAAAAACAAACAGTCGGATAAGCACCAAACTTGGTATTTAGGTTCAGTATCTTCCAGAGATGCGACACGAAGGTTTTCAAGAAAATCCCCCCACCCCAGACTACCCTTTACATGGAAGATTTTTCGAAAATTTTAATTTTCTCAAAAATGGCTCTAAAGATTTTGATGAAAATATCATATGTTTAAGATAATGTCATGAGAAATGAAATGTATATCTCGAATTTTCTGGGAATGTCTCCAAAAGTATTCTTCATTGTGAACGACTTTTGCATAACTGGTAAACCATAAGAGATAGACAAACTTTTACTACACAAAAAATGTAGATCGCGTTAAAATACACAACTTATGTCATATACATTTCTTTTGTTGAGTGAACCGTTTTCGAGATATTGATTGTTATTTCCTTAAATTTTACAATACTTATACTTTTTCTCAAATTCGTTATTCATTTTTTTATGTCCTGGACATGCAAAGAGAATGGAATGCGCCACATAGCAACCAGCGTTAAAATATTTGACTATCGCTTAAAAGCTACCATATATTACCAATAAAATTGACATCTCGATATCTCGATTAACATGAAGCATATGGAGAATAAGCGTTTGTAAAATTAGATTGTACAGGAGTAGAGAAAGTCATGTGAGTGTAACACATCAGATTTTTTTCTATCTACTTCACGATAATCGAAGCAAAACTTTGCAGCGGTACTTCATCACAAATTTTGTTGTGTGCACAAGTTTGGATAAAGGATAGATGTTTAAAAACCGGATTGCTTTACGCTGTACTTGAAATTTGAGTCTTACCATGATATCGCAAGGAGCAACTGAATAATTACAGAACTTTTAAAAAATGACATTAGTAGTGAAAAAAACGGATATCTCGTAAATAGCTGGTGCTATAAAATCATTTGAAATGAATGGCGTGCATTAAAGACACTGCAATTTCGTGCAGTAGGTTTTTGTCTATCCCTTACGGTTATTATACACAGCTATAAAAAATTCCTTCCGAACGAAGGGGATTTCACAGGCTATTTCCAGAATGTTAAAATATGCATTTTATTTTTCATGAGCATATAACTTTAATCAAAATCGTTAGACAAATTTTTGAGAAAATATAACATTTCGAAAAATTTTCTGTGTAAAGGGTAGTCTGGGGTGAGTCGATATTCTATCTTCGTTTCACATCTTTGAAAAATGCTGAACCTACACTACGTGATCAAGTATCCGGACACCTGGCTGAAAATGACGTACAAGTTCGTGGCGCTGGAAGTCAATAAGGTGTTGGACCACCCTTAGCCTTGATGACAGCGTTTACTCTCGCAGGCATACTTTCAATCAAGTGCTGGAAGGTTTCTTGGGGAAAGGCAGCCCATTCTTCACGGAGTGCGGAACTGAGGAGAGGTATCTATGTAGCTCGGTGAGGCCTGGCACGAAGTCGGCATTCTAAAACATCCTAAAGGTGCTCTAAAGGATTCAAGTCAGGACTCTGTGCAGGTCAGTCCATTACAGGGATGTTATTGTCGTGTAACCACTCCGCCACAGCCCGTGCAGTATGAACAGGTGCTCGATTGTGTTGAAAGATGCAATCGCCATCCCCGAATTGCTCTTCAACAGTTGGAAGCAAGAAGGTGCTTAAAGTATCAATTTAGGTCTGCGCTGTGATCGTGCCACGCAAAACAACAAGGGGTGCAAGCCCCCTCCAGGAAAAACACGACCACAACATAACACCACAACCTCCGAATTTCAGTGTTGGCACTACACACGTTGGTAGATGACGTTCACCGGGCATTCGCTATACCCACACCCTGCTATCGGATCGCCACATTGTGTACCGTGATTCGTCACTCCACACAACGTTTTGCCAGTGTTCAATCGCGTAATGTTGACACTCCTTACACCAAGCGAGGCGTCGTTTGGCATTTTCCTACGTAATGTGTGGCTTATGAGTAGCCGCTCGACCTTGGAATCCAAGGTTTCTCACTTCACGCCCAACTGTCACACTACCTGGAGTGGATCCTGATGCAGTTTGAATTCCTGTGTGAAGACCTGGATAGATGTCTGCCTATTACTCCCTACGACCCTCTTCAAATGTCCGCGGTCTCTGTCAGTCAACAGACGAGATCGGCCTGTACGCTTTTGTGCTGTACATGTCCCTTCACGTTTCCACTTCACTATCACATCAGAAACAGTGGACTTAGGGATGTTTAGGAGTATGGAAATCACTATAGACAATAGATGATGACCTCCTTATACCTTAGAGAATTTGGCTGCAGGTTTCCAGGAACTGTGGACATAAACACTGGCATTTTGTTGGTTAATGTTTTCGTCTATCGTGGGGAAACTTTTGATTTATGAATAAAATTTGCTGTCGAACGTCATTCTTTGCTCCATAATCAAGTTCTATTCGGGCACTTATGGTACTATAATCACAGCGTGAATACCTACCCTGTTTCTTTTGCGGATATTTCAGAAATAACATATTTTGGAATGCCTGACATGGTTCGTGCTAGAATATTCCGTCTCGTCCCAAGGTTTTCTGCCCCCGGAGAGAATTCCTTCGGTTTGTTATCGGGCGCGGCATCTTTGTCATTGATGTACTACCTGCCGCTGCTTAATTTGTTTACCTTCTCTGTCACTTATCTATAGTGAGGAAGTGTTGTATTCCACCCAAAAATTCGATATCCATATTTACAACACATTCGAAATGTTTCTTGAGTTTTCTGGGAATAGACTACGAAGTCCTCATTATTCTCAATGACTTTTGTACGGTAAGAGATAGATAAATTTTCACGCGTTAAGTAACACAATTCATGTCAAATAACGTCGTTTGTGGCGTCCGCCATTTCCGAGATATTCTTTGTTATGAGTTTCAATTTTCAAATACTTCTTTCAAGTGGGAAGTCGCTGTTCATTTGTTCTCGTTGTCCTACAAATGTGTAACATTTCAAAGCGACTCGCTTTTTTAAACATTTGACTATTTACTTTAGCTACAGTTTTCTCCTTACAACCACAACAAAACATATAAATGTTGTTACGTGGTGTGGTTTACCTTTTCTTTTCTTCAATTGTGGCCGCTTCCCACTAACATTCTTGTAACAATAAATAAGGAAACATGAAATGTAACGATCGAAGGGAGAAATCAAAACGTGTATAAAACACAAATCAAAAGTTATGGTTAGCAACATAATTCTTTATCATTAAACCATAAAATTACCCAACATCCCAACAAACAATACAATAAAAATGAAATAAATATAGCTCTTGCGAAATTTATGACCATTAAGTTTTGCATAAATATCTCTAAATTCGTTAATAAGAAATGTTCCCAATGTACTGAGTACCAAGTTAAATACTGTTCCTTTAGCAATTTGGTCAATTGTTGCTTATGTTCTGTAAACAAACACTATTTAACGGTATTAAACAAGCTTGCCTTTTCTATGAGTTAACTCTCGTAAGTTCAAAAGCAATCTCTTCAAAGACACGTTGCTTTATTTCCCCGTGAACAACTACGGTTTCTCCCAAACTACTGGGAGCAATTAATTTTAGAATACGTGCAGTTGCTAAACATAATATAACAGTCGCATACTACACGCGACCTTTGTGGTGATGCTTCCTTTTGCGTACGGCGTTGACGAAGTTTCTAACAATAATTCGCGCCATTTGGGCGCTTGCTGACTCGGAGTATACTTCCTTATATGCGATGAGCTGTTCTGCGTTGTTTCTCCTTACGAGTCCCGTCGAGTGCTCATCCTTACCATTTTTTTTCGAATGGAGGTGAAAATGATTTAATCACTAACCCCAGCCCGGATGGGAGTCGGGACTAAGAGTGTGGAACTCACCAATAGTCGGCATACCCGCTAAAAACTCCTCCACCGGATGGAAAAATGGAAGAAGGAAAGGTGAAATTAAACGTGACTTTGTGCGGTCCCGCATAGAACCCGCGTTAGTACGTGAAGGATGGTGGCTGCCGCCCTATGGGCGGGAGCGGGTAAAGGTAGCTACTAGGTTGCAGCTATGAAACCTGACTGCAGCACTAGTGGGAATGGCGAGGGTGTGGAAGAGAATGGACGTTAGGAATGAGCATAGTACTGATGATGATGCTGCTGTTACTGGTTGAACTCCTTGCATTGCTGCAAGAAGTTTCCGACTCTCTCCGGGTTCGTCTTTAGCCTGGGACCAAGAGATGGGACCCGGATTGCTTCGGTGATGGCTGTCAGTCTGGATGAAGTGCCGACGAACTGCCCAGCCAGAAAAACCTATTGAGCAGCTGATGCGGTTTGAAGATCCCTGATGAGTTCTTCCAGGGCTGTCAGCTTCGTCGTCATGTTCAGGAACTCCGCGTGGAGATCCTGAACGGCGTCACGTAGGCCCTGAACTTCCTCGATGATTGGCGTTAGTGATGGTGCTGGTGTCGGCGCTGGTGATGGTGCTGGTGTCGGCGGCTGTGGAGCTGTCACTGGCTGCGGCGTAGGTGCTGGCGGCTTCGGCGATGCCTTCCTGCGGGGATGCAGGGTGCAGGCGTCTGGCCGGTGAAGTGCCTTGACCCTCCTTCAGGTTGTACAGTAGCGGCGGCGGCGAAGGTCGTGCTGCTTACACGATGCTGTTGTGCTGGCGGAACCACAGTAGTGGCACCTAGGTTGTACTGAGCAGGTCGAATCCTCGTGCCCGTAGGCACAGCAGCGCCTGCAGGGTACCTGGCGTTCTACTTGGCTAACCTCGATGCGTAAGCACCGCCCTAATAAGAGCAGGCCCGCCCTAAATGCAGCTTCGTAGTTGCCAGGGCCCGCGAACTCCATCTTCACGAGCGAAGTGGACCCCTGAGCTCCGAAGATCCGAGTGGCCTTCAAGGCTGAAGGCCACTACTGGCGTGCCTCGCTGATGAGGAACCTGACTGGCAGGACCTTCAGGACCCCTCGGATGACAGCGCTGATACCTTCCATGAGGCACAGGCTGGATCGGCGCAGGCTGTGAAGCTCCCAGGATCGGCGGCGTGAACCCCAGTGAAGGTGGCGGCAACTGCGGAGGCAGTCGCGGCGAAGCTGTGCTGGATGGCGGCGAAGGGGCGGTCCAGGCATTGGTTGCCCCGGGCTGCGGCGGCTACGGCGAGTTCTCCTCGGCGGGTGCCGGAGGAGAAGAAGATGGTCCTGCCTTAGCAGGCTCGGCGACTCTACTTGCTTCTTCTTCGCCATCTCGGAGCTGAGTGGTGAAAGGTCCTTACCAGGTGGGCGATTATATACCACCACGGGGGGATGAAGCGAAGGCAGAGGAGAGTTGGCCACCAGCCAAGTGATCCACTTGTTGCAACAGCTATGCTGGGAGATTACGCACCGCCATATTTGGGGAGTGCTTCGTAGTAGTAATACGGCGACGCAGCCACATTGGACGTGTACCTGGTAACCGGGATGGTTACATAGCGGTACTAGATGGCGTTCAGTAGTGGTAGATCCAAGAACCGCTACAATATACACCGAACGTTTGTTCTAACGAAGAAGAAGCAGATAGGGAAGTAAGCTTTTGTAAGAATATTTTCAGAAGAGTGAGCAAAGAATATCTTGTGAATGCAACAGATCAGACACAAACTCTTTTACTTTTCTTAACAGCTGCAGCATTTTAAGCATCTCCTTCGAATCTCAGGCCCAATCACTAAGACTCGCAACTTGAGACCCGGTGTGTCCAGCGGTCAAATGGGTCTACAAATATGACATAAGTAAAGTTAACACAGCGTGAACTCAGTGACAGTACTTCTATGTTATTGTGAGGTGTTTGTCGACATTGATTTTCGGTCACTTAGACACACTAGGTCCCAACTTTAGAGCCTTAATAATCACTGTGGTACTGTTTCTTTTAAGTATTTCGTTTGACGTTTACGTGCAAAACGAATAGATCGAATTATTTCTGTTAGAAATCACTCGAATGACCCCACTATGGTAATAACAACATTTCGTGTCTCCAAGTTTAAAGTGGTATCTAGTAATCTGTAAACAAGGGATGTAAGTTGACAGCACCGTGACAAATAAACCTTGTTAATACTCGTTTCAAAATTATGTGAAATACTGAACTTAACATTCAGGTTGTAGTCTCAGACAGTAAAGTGATGTATAATTTGTTTTACAAAGAACGCTGGAGCAGCATAGGGTTAGGGGTATACAACGAAGCGGAACACCTCGCTCACTGAGTTCTACGAGAGGTCCATTGCGGATACCAAGGGAGGAAGGGATAAAGTGTAGGACAGGCAACAGAGACGCGCGGAAGTTCGTAACAGTTCCTGGCTCGAAAATCCGTCTCACTTCTGGAGCTGCACAGAGACCGCGATGAGCGTTCCATCAACGAAGTAGCCCTCTAGTGTCCATAGGGAATTGGAGCAAGCATATGTGCCATCTTTCCGGCACTGCCATACACCACGAAACCTAGAAGCACACCTGAAACATAGAAGGAAACGAAATTAAAGGTAAATGATGTAAAGGAAATCGTGGTAAATGAGAATCACCCCAGCATTCGCCTTCCGACCCGGAAAAACCACGAAAAACCCAAAGTCAGCGAGTAGTCGACGGGAATCGAGCCCGTACTTCCCAAATGCGAGCAACATACGCTACCGCGAAGCCATCTCGCTCGGTGCTGGAGGATCATACACACAATCAGAACTAAGAATGAAGAAAATAGGTTTCACAGCTATGGTATTCACTACGTATCGCCCTTCTCTACTGCTTTTTGGAACCTCTGCATTTCTGTTCGTGCTGCAATGTATAAATTAACTCAATTAACAAGTGCGAATACAGTTTCCCATTCACACTGTTTTAAATTATGGAGTACTTTATTATAAAACATTTACATCCCTAACCTAGATCAGTAATGCTACTTTGAAAAGGCATCTATCACGAGGAACCTCATTTAATCTTCTAATGTCAAGTTCAGCGAACTTGCGGGGATATAGTTAACCAGCTGTTGTATCTGCGTCCTATAATTTCATAATTACAACACATTTCCTGGACTTATCAGGTGCCTTCGCCCTAAACAACGTTTCGCATAATTTGCTGTGCTAATTACTTCAGAGTGGTTCTAATTACTCTAGAGTGGTTATCAAATACGAGGTCCTTCGCCACAAGAACGGATATAATTACCAAACAGGTAATGAGGGGAAGGGAACTTCCGTACAAAATGTTGATATTTACCGTGCAGAGATTTAGTGCATAAGTAGCATTACAGTAAAGAAATTGGCAAGATCTGAAAAGGGATGAAATTAATATACTAAAAACAATCATTTGTTAAACATGGTGTAGAGCATACATTAATGATCATTAGAATTAGTCTTGGGTGTGCACACGTATATTCTATTTATTTTATACATTCCTAGGTTCCCATTCTAATTTCTAGCTGGTGTCCCTTTATATTGAAGGCTGCTCCATTTGTTTTCAGCAATAAACGTTGATCTTTTTAACATTTCAGAGGAAAATGTATTCAAAACTTTGTATAAAAGTTCTGAACTGGCTGAAGAGGAAATAACTTATCCAAGAAATATTTAAACTTTAGACTCCTTTCCACTTGGAAATGCATTAACGTTTCTTAATGAAAGGCGGAGTAAATCTACCTATGTGTTTTCGAAACTGTCCTTTGCGAGAATGTCCCATATGAATATTGATAAAGAATTATGCAGTTAAAATATTCACACATTTGTTGAATGAATTGATGGCGGACTCCAGCGAAGAGAATATCCCTAATTTTATGTCACTTGATAGACCAGGTATGGGCGAGCCGGGTATCGGAGGGAGGGACGTGGAGGTGTCCTATGACATAATAGCTACCTTTCTATCTGAGCAGTGGTATTATGATGCTTTGTTCTGAAAAGTTAGAAATACCTATTAATAAAAATGCAAGGCATGCATGAAGCGACCGAACAAAATCAAGTGCTGTATTCATTATTATTCATACAATAAAGGTTTGAAACTCCAAATATCTCATATTTCTTATCAAACTGAAGAAATAAATATAACGAGAAAATTGCATGAAAATTGAGTAAACAATATTCAATACTTCCAATACTTATCGTGCTTCAATTGATATTGGCTTACTAATTGAAGCCAGGAGTACTATCCCATGCTTCTTTGTTTCATTTTGCAGAAACACACTACGTAATCGAAAGTATCCGGACACCTGGCTGAAAATGACGTACAAGTTCGTGGCGTCCTCCATCGGTAATGCTGGAAGTCAATATGGTGTTGGCCCAACCATAGCCTTGATGACGGCGTTCACTCTCGCAGGCATAACTATAGTCACGCGCTGGAAGGTTTCTTGGGGAATTGCAGCCCATTCTTCACGGAATGCGGAACCGAGGAGAGGTATCGATGTAGGTCGGTGAGGTCTGGCACGATCAGCGTTCCAAAACATCCCAATGGTGTTCTATAGGATTCAAGTCAGGACTCTGTGCAGACCAGTCCATTACAGGGATGTTATTGTCGTGTAACCACTCTGCCACAGCCCGTGCAGTATGAACGCCATCCCCGAATTGCTCTTCAACAGTGGTAAGCAAGAAGGTGCTTAAAATATCAATGTAGGTCTGCGCTGTGTTCGAGCCACGCAAAACAACAAGGGGTGCAAGCCCCCCTCCAGGAAAAACACGACCACACCATAACACCACACCTCTGAATTTCACTGTTGGCACTACACACGCTAGCAGATGACGTTCACCGGGCATTCACCATACCCACACCCTGCCATCGGATCGCCACACTGTGTACCGTGATGCGTCACTCCACACAACGTTTTGATACTGTTCAATCACGTAATGTTGACGCTCCTTACACCAAGCGAGGCGTCGTTTGCCATTTTCCTGCGTGATGTGTGGCTTATGAGCAGTCGCTCGACCATGGAATCCAAGGTTTCTCACCTCACGCCTGACTGTCATAGTACTTGGAGTGGATCCTGATGCAGTTTGGAATTCATGTGTAATGTTCTGGATAGATGTCTGCCTATTACTCTTTACAACCCTCTTCAAATGTCGGCGGTCTCTGTCAGTCAACAGACGAGGTCAGGCCGTACGCTTTTGTGCTGTACATGTCCCTTCACGTTTCCACTTCACTATCACATCAGAAACAGTTGACCTAGGGATGTTTAGGAGTGTGGAAATCTCGCGTACAGACTTCTGACACAAGTGATACCCAATCACCTGACCACGTTCGAAGTCCGTGAGTTCCACGGAGCGTCCTATTCTGCTGTTTCACGATGTATAATGACTACTGAGGTCGCGAATAATGAGTACCAGGCAGTAGGTAGCAGCACAATCTACCTTAGATGAAAAAGTATGTTTTTGGGGGTGTGTGGAAACCTTTGATCACATAGTGTATACATTAAAGAATTCATTTTTTAAAACAATGGCCCTCAGAGTTATTAAAAGAATCACTAGCTATACTGAAAAATGATTTTCATGGTACGTAAATTATCTAATCCTTATACACCAATTTGTTTGTGGTAGATAAAGGCCATTTTCATATATTTGTACATTTGCAGATTATCATTATCTTCAGGTAGTATTAGTATTTTATATAGGTTAACTTTGTTAACAGTTAGTTGTAGTGCTTACAATTTCAATTATGAATGTGTGTATCCTATGTTATTTAGTTTGCTTTGTTTATGGATGCCTTCAGCTGGATTGTTAATAAAATCTGTATATTGTGGCTTTGTTCAATTTTCACTGTCATCTCACTAAGTCCTCGCTGTCACTTTGCTAATGTGATTTACGAGGGCTGTCCCAGAAGTACCCAACCTAACAAAGAAAACACGACGTTTTGGGGAAAAAATCTTTATTTCTCTACATAGTCTCCTTTCATCTCGATACACTTGATGATCAGTAGCATACAGCGATGTTCAATACCTTCATACTCTGTTTATAATAAGAACCGTCGAGTTCTGCAAAATAAACATCAACTGCAAACGCCACCTCTTCATTGTTGGCAAATCATTTACTACGAAGTCATTTCTTCAACTTTGGAAACAGAAAATAATCAGAGGGGGCTAAGTCTGGTGAATGGGGTGCATGAGGCAGAAATTCGAACTATAACTCATTGATTTTGGCCACGGCAATAATGGTTGTGTGAACTGGTGCATTGTCTTGATGAAACAAAACTTTCTTTTTCGCTAAATGCGGCCGGTTTTGCTTGATTTCATCATTCAAACGCTGAAATAAGTTTGAATAATACTCACCATTCATTGCTTTTCCTTTCTGAAGATAATCAATGAAACTTTTCGCACGTGCATCCCAAAAAGCCGACGCCATGACCCTGCCTGCAGATGGAACTGTCTTCGCCTTCTTTCGAGCCGATTCTCCCCTTTCAATCCATGCTATGACAGTTTCTTCGTCTTAGGTGTGAAGTGATGGACCCATGTTTCATCCATGGTTATGAATTGGCGCAAAAACTCGGCTTTATTGCAGCGAAATATTGCCAAACACTCGACTGACGCATCCCTATGACGCTGCTTTTGTTCCTGTGTGAATAAACGCGGTACCATCTTGCACATAGCTTTCTCATGTCTAAATTTTCAGTTAGTGTGCAATGTACAACACTTTTTGAAATGCCTGGATGTCTGCTAGCTCGCGCGCTTTCAGGCGACGGTCATCCAATACCATTTTGTGGATTTTCTTCACAATTTCGGGCGTGGTCACCTCATTTCGTCTACCACTGCGATGTTCGTCTTGGCAGCTCGTACGGCCTCGCTTAAACCCTGCATTCCAATACTTTACTGCTGTAAACAAAGGAGCAGACTCCCCCAGAGTAGAATCTAGCTCAGCTTTAATATTAGTTTGACTAAGACATTTCAAACGAAAATATTGTATCACACAACGATGGCCAGTTTTATACATGTTTACAAATTCGCTGAGAGAGTTCATTATTAATGGCTACCAAACAATTACTAAACAACTAGGATCGTCAAACTTCAAGCTTGAGCTTTATAAGGGTGGTACTTTCTACCATAGTCATTTGTTTGAAACAACAAACGCTATATGTACGCCAGGTCGGGTACTTCTGGGACTGCCCTCGTAGTTTAAATTTTCTCTGTCACTTCACTTGGTTTTCACTATCACTTCACTTTCTTCGCCGCTTTGCAGCGTAAATAAATGAGCCTCTTCTGGACGGTTCAAGACCTCTTTTAACCGCTCGGTAGCAACACTCACTGAGCGTCGCAGCAGTCGCCACAGCTCAGAACTTTCGAGATGCGGGAAGAATGGAAACTTCCAGAAGATTCTGGTTATCTCTCGATACTGTTCCTGATGCTTAAACTGGGCGTTGACCTCCCTAAGTTTGGAGCAGAGTCGCTGCGTGACAATAAACACACATTCACAGTACATTATAGCATCGTTGTATGTTACAAGATATGAAAAGGTACGTTCCTCCCTAAATATCCACCTTACTCTTGGAATGTATCTCGCAACCGCGTGCAGCTTGTCCCACCACTGCTCGTGTGTTGTAAACTGCAAACGAGAAGGGGAGAGGTGAAGGTAGCTTGATACGCGGTGACAAGCGGGGTCAAAAATGCCCATACCTGTGATTGATAATGTATAATTTCAGCGGAAATTAGTATATTACACAGAATTTTAAAGTCGCAGTGTGATGAACCTTTGCCCCATATAGAGAAATGGTGTACGCAGTGATCCCTCGTGAAGTCTCATTTTGAAACCTATGCATTTCATTTATAGTAAACTCGGAGCAGCCGCTTTTTTATGCTATTTAGATGTGTTATGAAGCATCTTGTCGGATTTATGAATTTTATAAATTTTGGACGATGCTGACGAAAATTATTTCTGGCTTCTTGGAGGGGTTTGAATAATTCCTTTAGATTCTTGTGTGTGCTGTGCCTTCGTATGATTAGAGACGAATCTAGGCTGCATAAACTATAAAAACCATTGGTCATGAAGTTTCCCACGCTGTTTAAAGATGTGGAAAGAAAAATGATTGAAAAAGAATAGTTGATATATATTCTTCTAATTGTACCTCTTATCAACTCTAAGATGCGTCAGATAAGACAATCGCGCTAGGTTCTTCTCAGCAGGCAAGTGTCCGATACATCTTATAAGAAACTGAGCGCTCATGTAGAGCCGCGACGGCTGGTTGTTATAGAGGAGACGGGCAGAGCTACATTAGGCTGGACTACTTGATGCCCTTAACATTTCCATCTCTTGAAAACCCCTATTGAATAATCACGGTCGTAGGACGGAACGGAGTGGTTACACCTAAAGACAAAGCTGTTGTTACATCTCGGTTACCTCAAAGAAATTAACATTATACGAATCATTAAAACTGTGTTGTTTAAAACTATAGCGTCTTCACTTTTGAAAGGGGGCCCTTATAGATTATAGTTTAGTGCTTAATCACAATGGAATCAGTCACTAAATGTTTGTATAAGACATGCTTTTGACGCTATACATATAACTAGCATGTTTTTTTATACTGTGTATTAAAATCACCCAAGGTTCAGTCGTAGAAATCTGAGTTTCCTAACGACCTCTTCTACCAATTGGATACACATTATAGCCAAAGAAGAGGCAATTGCTTCAGTCTTAGTAGAGCAGATAGAAGGTGCACGTTAGTATTCCAGGTTTGTGTGCATCTTTGGTGATGTTGTGGGTGTGACGTGCTGCAGTGAATCTGTCACTACAATTACCCTTTCACCATTTAATAGAATTCAATTACCTGAAAACCTCACTCCTCTAGTGGAGTACGATACTAAGCCCATGTCTCGTCAAAGAGCTTAGGTAGTTCCGGCTCTTCCATATGGATCGCCATCAGGACAGGTTAATTATTTGCCACTAGGGCATGCAAATATGTTTCCTCAGACGCTATGAGGCTTTCCCAACTGCTGTGCTACTAAATGTATTACATTGTTTTTGTGTTGTACCTTGGGGGAGAGGTATCAGAGCTTTCAGTCAAGCATGCTTTCTTGATTAATATCCATTCACCGTGTTGAATGAGACTATATCAGACAGCCTTACCAGACAAATATAGAAAGCTGCCGGGTGGAATCTTAACTAATAATGGTGTTACATAAGTGCATTCAATGTAACTGTTTTAACATTTACACGATGACAATTCTAAACCGGATGCAAATAATTCACACATTTTTAATTACCCTGAAGAAGGACTTCAAAATTACTCTATGCAGACGATGTCAAGAGATAAATATGTAGTACGCAAATGAAATCAAATGTTTCGAAATGATGACTTAATCTCTAAAAGGAAGATCAGATAATAAGGCACTAGAAAGAAACACATCTGTTTCCAAAATTATGCTTTAGGTTGAAGTATTCGAAAACGTAATGAGTTTTTACTATCTTGGAACCTGAAAATGAAGCATAGCTAAATTTTATAGAACAATGATTACCATTTATGATGTACGAAAATGAAAACTGGGCCACAACATATACGAACAAGCATGATAGAAAGTAAAACAATGATTCCTAAAGAGAACAATAGGATAGATTTTGAAGCAAAACCGCCGGGATCTAAATGTAATTGAAATAAACAAGAAAAGGGGTGAGCGTTGTTTGGAGTACACCAAAATAATGGACGAAATAAGAACTACTTTACTGGCTTACAAATACAAACTCATAAGAAGAATTTGCGTTGAAAGACGCAAAGAATTATGTATTGAAACCGAGAAGACGCTGTGCGAAATGAAGAAGAAGAAGAAGTAGCTTTAGAAAAAAGTCTGATTATCACAGTATGTTTGTAGCAATATGAAAATCATTGTCATAATCACCATCGAGTTCAAGATTAGATGCTTTTACAAGTCTAAGCTCAGCACCCTGTGAAACACACGCGTGTCGAGCACTGCGGAACAATTTAGACGGTACTGTGTATAGAGTACAACAGTGTTATTTCTATCAGTAATTTAGTTCTCTTGTACTATTTATTACAGTTAAGTTTATTACATTATGCTCGTGTTACCGGACTTAGTATTGATTAACGTACATGATGTTTATACCAAACGACACTGGAGCATTGTTAGGCAATTCCATCAATGTTATTTGCCGATACCATGGATCACACACAGTAGTCTTCCACGTCATCACAGAATTCTGCTCTCTCAGCTCAACAACAGGATATTGCAACAAATTCCGCTCCACATTCGTACCACTACGGTGAAATGCACAGACTGGAACATAGTCAAGGTGCGACCAGGAGGGATCAACGCAAACATTATTTAGCTAAAGATAGCGCATCTAAGCGACCAAAGAGGGGTCATTACACTTCTTCTTCACCATATGCAGCAGTTAATCCATTTTAGCCACTGGCTACTTCACAAAGAAACTTCTGTAAGTAGTTGTAACACCGCTGCATCCAAACCACCAAAATCGCCTCCAAAATATTTCAATAACTATTTGAGTGTGAGAGTCATTATAACTATTTAAACCACAATGCAACAGAACCTTATAAAATCATTGCTCTGTGCAACGGCAAAGTTTTTAGACGTTAGTCGGGCACAGGAAATCCGCTTGCTATTTTGAGTATAGAAAGAATGAATATCATACGTAGAAGCATGAGCGGAACGTTAGGGTGGTCATTCTGTTCGTGTTTTGCATCACTCATGTAATATGATCCTGAACGGAATAGTGCACTAAGTTATACGTTGGCTCAAATGAACTTCGGTTTATCGTCCAATAATGAAGCTGCAATTACCCTCTTTCTTTGTCATTTGATACCCAATTCCGTCAATCAACGTATTAAAAATCTGACAAGCCTGTACCACTCGATAGCAAACATTCAACCGCCTAAGTCTGAACGTGGAGGGATTACTGCAATGCCCAAATTGCCAAGAGTTTGGACATAGTAAGAACTAGTGCCATAAACGTTTCCAGTGCTATGGTCAACACGAAATTAAAACCAAATCCATATAAATCCAAAGATACACCACTTATTTGTGTTAATTGTAATGGACAACACATAATTAACTACAGAGGCTGCTCAATATGTTAAAATATACAACGTAAAGCTAGCATCCCCAAACAAAACAACCAAACGCAAGCAAAAGAACAACGATCAACTTCCTTATACGCACAATCATCCTTTCGACAACAAACACATAAACATTACAAATAGATAATTTCCTCTAATAAATAGCACATACTTACCACCGGCGCCAGTTCAAGTACCTCCTCAAAATATTCCTGTTAATTTAAAAAAAACCATATAACCATCCATCATATACTCCAAGTATCCATCAAAATCAATGTCTAAAACCCCCTAAACACGATCAAATTTTTTGTCAAATTCAATACTTTAAAAGACCTTTCAAGAGTTGTCACAACTTTATAACTTTTCTCGTCAAATTGCTTCCAATACCTTTAAACTCTTTGAAAGTCTTGAAAGCAAATAAGGACATGCTCTAAACGATTTGACAATGAATTGATGGCTTTAGCCAATGAAACGGGAGTATTTACAGTGCGTCACGAAATCTGCAACATGGCGGAAAGCGAAAAGTAAACAAAAATGGCTACCCGGCCAAGGTATGTCGTATGTAAACTGATTAGGTTATACATAAGCTGATCATCTCCGTATGTCTAGGACTCTGTGGGTTACCACAAGATGAAGCAGATGAAGGCATATGAAGAAATAATTGCCAGGCAGATTTTCGAGTATGGTCAACCTATCAGTTAGTGTTATTTCCATTGTATTCCATAATGTACTGTGATTTCATTGAATATAATACATGAAAATAATAATTGCAAATTGTTACACCGTGAAGCAAATAGTAAACTGCTTTATGCGTGATAAATTATTTATTAAAGTGATCTGAAGGGATTCAGTTTGAAAAACGACAACTGGTAAATACACATTTATGGCGTTCTCAAGTCTTGTCCAATCTTGTCACATATTGAAAAATGCTTGACAATTTTTCTTATAAACTATTGAATTGAAAAAAAAGTTTGATCGGGTTATGTTTATACAAGCTTATCGTATGCTTTAAATCAAATTTTTCATGTTATCCTAAATAATAATAATAGAAACATTTTTAGTGAAATTCCAGAAAAGCCTTCTTTAATATATTATAAAATATTAAATTCAACATGGGGAAGGGAGGAGTATGTAGAAAAACTAGGCAAGGAAGCAAGAGAAATTGTAGCATGCGTAAGATCAGGAGTGTGAAGGTAAAAAGCAATGAGGATGGGAATAGGACAAAACCAATGCCGGACGATAGGAGGATCATGGTAGGCCATGGTAGTTATTAAATCGCTCTAGGAGTTTATACCTATATTTTGGTGAATTATTATCATAAAATCGGTTGCTTACACGCTAAAACAATGTAAACTAATTCGATTTAAATAATAGTAGTGACAAAAGATGTAGAATTGTATTCCAGCCGTTTTTTGCTGTTTTCACCACCTTCTCTCTTGGCTGCTGACCACAGGAGCTCAAGATGGAAGGTAATACTCTACCCATTAGTTCTTCTAGGTTAACTACTGAAACTAAGGTTCGTAGTTATGCATCAATAACACAGACAGCCACTAACAAAGATCAAGCTATAGTGAAAGAATCTAATGGTTCTACGATGCTAAAATATTACATCTTAGCAATTGGTAAACTAACAGATCCAGCTAACATACGTTTTGCATCTAGGATTTCAAATGGTACAATTTGTATGTTTCTATCAGATAAGCAGATCGTAAAGTATCTGTCCTAAAAGTAAAATTCAGTCACTATAATTACATTATTCTAGATTTTAGACCTCTCATTACCAAGAAAACAAGATTTAACGTATCGATTGTTTGCCTGTTATACATAACCACACTATCCATGAAAAGCTATTGACAATAGTACAACCTATTTCCTAAATTACCTAATCAAGCAGCAATCACTGAACCGGATTTTCTCACACTTTGAGGCAAATGTACGTCTCACCCACAGATTTTCAGAAGCTTCCGGAAAAGTTAGAAACTACCTTTGAAGATACAACACATTGGATATGTGTCTCCTCAGAATATCCCACTTGCTTTCTCTGCAAGCATACAGGTCACTTAGCTAAGGGATAACCATCACATCCAAAAGACATACCAGATGAAACACAAAAAGAGGAAGGAAAATTCAATAGCACAGACTTTCCTTCACTCCAGAACCACTCCCCTAAATGTTCTATAAATGATACAACAATAAATATAATTTCCACCTAAGGAGTGAAAACTGGTCATTCTTCCAATAAACAGCTAGGTATAAAAAGACCGAGATCAAATACTAGTGGTTCATATACTATGAAAGCATCTAAGAAAATAAGCTTAATATGTAATAGTGAAACTGAGGTAGATTTCTACTCATCAGAAAGTAACATGGCGAACAGAAAACAAATGGCAGGCTGACATTACATACAAAGCATTAAAACCAAAGAATAAACCTCGTAAACTCAATGACATACTAATGCCAGTTAAGGAAGTAATAGAGAGCTCTCCTCAGGAATTCTGTTTGGATTTCCTACAACTTTCGAGCTTCTTAGAGAACATAGTAGGGATACCAGACATCTAACCACTAACCCTTGACTGTACCTCAGACTTGGAAAAGCTTTCACATACGCTAAAAGAAACTTCACCATCACCTCAAGAATATCATATATCATCATAGTAAGAATACCTCGATCTGAACTACCTAAATTCTCCTTCAAAAAATGAAACTCCTTCAGTGGAATATCAATGGCTTTTATACCTACTATGAATTTTTTAAAATTTTAATTGTCAAACACAACTCTGATATAATTTTTATTCAGGAAACAAATTTCAAACAACAATACGTTTCTCCTTTACTAGGATACTTCCCTTTCCACAAGAATAGACACAACTACTTCATGCTAGTGGAGGTGTAGCTGTCCATGTCAAAGACAACTTCGCACATAAACCGATCATCCCTAACACTCAACTTGAAGAGGGCGTAGTTTCTCTGAGCATGTCATCTGGTATTTCGATCTCCAACCTTTATTTACCAAAACAAAACTCCACTAAATCTCAAAGAACTACAACAACTAACGCACCAACTACCTAAGCCTTTCATCCCGTTAAGAGATTTACAACGCTATTTGCGTAGTAAGTTCACCAACAAAAGAGGTAAAATAATACAACAATTTACAGAAGACCAAGACCTAAATTTACTAAATGATTCTTTTCTAATTCACTGTTGCATTGCCCATGGCTCTGCAAGTGCTATAGATTTAACTTTAAGCACTCCAGATATCTTTAAAAATTCTGAATGGACAATAGTAGCTTATAATAAAGAGAGCGAGGCCACGTTTTGCGTTTATATGCGAAAGGATAGGGAAAGGGGGCAGAGATGCAGCGATTCAAAGAGGAAAATGCGTTTAAATGGGAGAGATAGGAAATACGAGGGCTGATGCTAGGCTAGACAGTGGCACAAGAAGGGAATGCACGTTGTGCGAGAGAGCTAGAGAATACACGGAGAGGTGATAGACTAGACAGATGCTGAAGGAGGAGGAATATTGGCTTATACGGGAGTAATAGGGAATACGAGGGAGGTGCTAAGATAGATGTTAAATCTGACATGCGTTTATATGAGAGAGATAGGAAACCAAGGAGAGGTATTAGGCTAGCAAGGGTTGAATGACAGAGTATACGTTTATATGGGAGTGACGAAGAAAACGGGGAGAGAGAGAGATCCTATGCTAGGAGATGATTGAAGGAGGGGGAAATGTGTTTATATGCGAGAGGTAGGAAAAACGATGGTAGGTGTTAGGAATTGTGGTTAAAAACTGTAATACAAAGAACCGTATTATTCAAGAACTTTAACAACAAGAAGTCTAAGTATAGATCATTTGTATGGTATTTGAGGAGGGATCTTTAGTGGAAAAATCCTCTAAGTGAGTAGTTATATTTTAGGGGATCCAGGACATTTAAAATGCAGGAATGTACAATTAATATGCTAATTAGGGTTCCCTTTGCACCTGCCACGCCCCAATGGTACATTTTGGTTGCAGCTGAAGTCATAAATTTTGTGAAGTATAATGGAAAGGTAGACAGGTATGTAATTAAGGTTGTCCATCACCTGTCAAAATCAACAATGGTGTAATAAATTATGCTTTGTAACAAAAGAGCAGATGCTGTTCTCCCCATTCCATTTGCTGCACACGTGGTCGTTAGGAAGGCCACACCTGTAGCAACTCCCTCCCCCCCCCCCGCTGCATTCAACTCTCTCCAAACATGCGCACCTGCAATATAACTAAGACCGTACCTTTTTCCTGTCAAAATGAACAATGGTGTAGTAAATTATACTTTGTGACAAAAAGCAGACCTTATTCTCCACATTCCAATTCCCTCACACATGTACGTCAGGAAGACCACAACTGTAGCAACCCCTACCCCGCTGTATACAATTCTCTCCAAACACGTGCAATATAACAATAGACCAGACTGGTGCCACGATAACAAAAGAACTCTTGGAGCCTGTGCTATTATACCAGGCCTGCCTTTTGTTTGACGGTGGAAACGAGAGAGACCCGTTCTCGCGAGGCAAGCTTCCATCCATTATAGCAGGCGACATGCTGGCACCGAATCTGCCGACGGGTAGTTCTCTCTGAGAGCAGCCGAGCATTCACGAAGACCTACGGGTATCTCCGAACATAGATATACACGTTCGTAACATCTATAACACTTCTACCAAGCACCGAACCTGCACGACGACCTACGAGTATCACCGAGCATAATTATACATGTTCTAACTCTGTTTTTGCTTCTATTGCCTCTTTCAAACGGTTATATAAGAAATGTGTTTAATTGCTAATGAAAAAAATGACACTTGAATAGGATAACATTATTATATCATTACCGTGATTAATGAAAGGCGTTCTCGGGTATACAGAACTCCGAGTTCGAGTCTTAGTATAGTGAAACATTAATGCTTAATAACTATTACAGTTTAGGAACATAGGCGAGTAGTGTAAATCATGTTAATTTTACATATCATTAGGATGTTTAATGCAGGATATTCCTAGGTACCCTGAGGTCCTAGTTCGAATCTTACCCCTGCGAAACTCTAATGCTTAATAAGTATTAAACTATGGGAGTATGGACGGTCAGATTAAAATGTATTTAACAAATATAATTATTTATATTAAACCCTTGTGTATACCTAGGTATCCTTATGGCTAGATTCGATTCTTTATTTTCTTTGTTCTTTTCTCTTTTTCTTTCTTTTCCCTTTTTTCTTTCTATTTATCTCTTTCTTTGTTCTTGACTTGCATACATCTAAGCATTCATATATACACGGGCACATACACATAGCCATTACACATACATATACACACATACACCAGTGCACGCACAACACATACACGCATACACACACATACGCGTACATACATACACACATACAGCAGTGCACGCACAAACACACACGTACATACATACGTATACATACACATACACGCATACTTACACATACATACGTATACATACACCAGTACACCTACACACACATATCCCTACAAACATACACACATACACCAGTGCAATATACACCAGTGAACACACACAAATTTACACCCACAATATCCCTCTCATTGTTTTATCATCACATGGATTTCTGCATCATTCTTCTTCCATTCACATTCACACGTTTCTCTCTACCCACTCTTTGTTTCACCATCAGAGAAATTTCAGCAGACACTCTTCTTCCATTCACCATCTCACAGATTTCACCACCTACATAATTGTCACAAACTTACCATTTCTACCAAGCACCGGAAACTGTACGAAGAGCTACGAGTATGCCTGAACACAAAGATGCATAAACATATTTACAACCCCTGTTTGTTACAAAACTAGCACTTCTACCAAGCACTCGAAACTGCAAGAAGATCTACGGATATCCCCGAACACAAACATGCATAAACATACTTACAAAAAACTGTGGTCATGTAGCACAACATACACTTTAGTTCTAATATAAATAAATGCATAACTTTTCCTTCCAATTTCATAATGCATTTAAATTAATAATTCATCATCAATTTATGGTACAGAATGATTAGCAGATAGACATAACAAGATGGTTGAAGAGCGCAGTTTCCTTCCGGCTCGGCGAGTTCAGGATCTCGAAATATATCTTAAATATGATATATAGACCTTAAAGACAGCTCAAACAATATACGGTATCAGGATCGTATCTTAGCTGGAGGATTGCCAAGTGTCCTTGCCTGAACGCTATAATACGTTAACCGACGAAGAGCTTGCAGAAATGCCCGAAAAATAAAACCTGTTACACTCACATGACTTGCTTTACTCTTGTACAAACTATTCTCATAAACGCTTATTCTCCATGTGCTTCATGTTAATCGAGATACCGAGAGGTTAATCTTATTGCTAATTTTCTTGTAGATGCAAGGGGAATTTGTAGGCTTTAAGCGATAGTCAAATATTCTAAGAACTGGTTGCTATGTGGAGTATTCCATTCTCTTTGCATTGCATTATCAGGACAAAAATAAGAGCCACAGATTTTAACTGTGCAGTAAACACACCGTAATGATAGCACTGGAAAAATGTTTTTAACACACTGCCTAATTCCCTCGGCATGATCCCTTGTAATGCAAAATTATTTGTCACTGCATTGCAGATTACTTTTACATCATGAATTACAATATCCTGCAGCCAAACCTCAGCAGCGTACAAGTAAGGCGGATATGGTATAACCCATCATAATTTGAAATTGATTTTAAGTGAAAATCATTGCCTAAATGAAGAATTTTATCAATTACTTCAGAACTCCAAGCATAAACAATTATTACAGTTGAAAAACATAACGCCATCAACGAGTTACTTGTGCATTGTGTTTTTAAGCTCACCAAATATATCGTTATTTTGGCTCAAGGCGCCAGCAAAAACTTTGGCTGCTTTCACGGAAAACAACTTCTTAACATTAAAATAAAAACTGGTTCGTTTCTTACTCGGCATTATGAAAAGTCTTAAAACGTAAACCAGTAAACAAAGAACAGAAACCAAAACAGAAACACCCGAAAATGGTACTATCACAAATAATATATGAATGAATAAAATGAAACAGCCCTTAAAACTTGGAAACAAAAAATATAAACTAAAATAGACACATTTAAAATGCTA
This sequence comes from Deroplatys truncata, assembly GCA_030765065.1. NCBI lineage: Eukaryota > Metazoa > Arthropoda > Insecta > Mantodea > Mantidae > Deroplatys > Deroplatys truncata. Next base: position 218,541,496 of record CM060978.1, read on the forward strand.
CTGTAACGAACAATAAGATATGCATTAATAAAATGAAACGATCTTACGAAATTAGACCAAATCAGCATTTATTTGAAGCATAAACCGATAGAAGATTCGCAAAATCATAGCAGTTCGTTTATTTCTCAGTATAAAAAATATTTGACTGTCGCTTAAGGCCAACTATGTTCCCCTTGTTTTGTATTTGCAAGAGAAATATAGAAATACAATAGCCGTTAAGCATATACATATCTCTTAGCACCTGATTGCTATGTGCAGCACCATTCTCTTTGCCACAGATTAATACTCTTTGCATGTCCAAGACCAAAAATGAATAACGAATTCCCATTTGAGAAAATGTATGAGTATTGAAAAATATAAGGGAATATCAAGAAACATCTTGAAAATGGTTCACTCAACAAAAACTGTATATGACAGAAATTGTGTATTTTAACGCGATCTACATTTTTGTGTAGTAAAATTTTGTCTACATCTTATGGTTAACAAGTTATACAAAAGTCGTACGCAATGAAGGATACTTTTGGAGACATTACCAGAAAATTCGAAATATACATTTCATTTGTCATGAAAGTATCCTTAATATATAATATTTTAATCAAAGTTGTTAGAGCTATTTTTGAGAAAATTAAAGTTTTCGAAAAATGTTCCATCTAAAGATTAATCTGGGGTGGGGGATTTTCTTGAAAACTACGTGTCGCATCTCTGGAAGGTACTGAACCTGAATACCAAGTTTGGTGTTTATCCGACTGTTGGTTTGTTAGTTATGATTTTCACAGACACACAGACACACACATGGAAATGTTTCCAAAGATGTTTTTTTTTTGGGATTTAGGATGCCTCAAAACATATATTTCCACCGAAATGTTGGTATCGAATTTTTGGGTGGAATACAATTCTACCCCTACTTACTATACGTAGAAGAGAAACGAATATTTGATATATAAGGCATAACAGAGATGGGGAAATTTAAGACGTGTAAATTGTCGTTTGTAGCCGCAGCGAAAGTACGTAGAAATGTAAAGCTTTCCTACTTTACTATGAAATAAAATTCATAAATAAAACAGCTGTCTCTTTATATTACATATAACGATAAAAGTTCATAAATCACAATGTTACACGTTTTAAATTCAGTTTTATATATATCACGTTGAAATAACGCCTGGTATCGTATTGTTCACACCAATCTTTTGTGTTTTATTTTCCATATAGCCCAACAAAAAATGTAATTCTTTTCATGTCACCTACTAATCCAGCATTCGTCAGCATAGTTGGTAAAGTTGATGCGATTGTGGGGTTTCTGGTTCGATCAATAGATTTCCCGTTCATAGCCAGTCAAATCCCCTAAAAAATGCATGCAATATCGTTATTGGCAAGCTGCTCCATTAGGTTTAGTAATACTTCCATTGATGTATAGATAACTTTAGTTAGGCAATGTATATAAATCCTCAGCTTGACAAGGGATTCTATTCTCGTCAGTACAGTCCAGATCTGATGTATTATACGGTAAAAAGACATGTTTCTTTTCTTTAGTGATCTCGTCGTCGAATCCCGGCGTCCCAGTTACACTGGTGATGTCGATGATTATAGGATTCTAAAGTCCTATGCCTGAAGGAACGTCTGATTAAATGACGTTAACATACTGGTTATCAATGACGGAGCATGTAGTTGGCGTCGAATCAACCCGTTATAATATCCTCGAAGCCGCTGATTTCTTCCTCTAAAATCCATAGGCATTGTGCTTATATCCTTGTTTCTAAAGTCAATAATATTACTGTTATGGTCCCCTATACGAAGGCGGGTTTGCTCTATGAAGTGGGTGTTTATGAACGACAGGTAAATTGGATTTGATGGTTCTTATGATATATGGTATCCAACCGGAACGGAAGGGAAAACTCATAGATCAAGTGTCCGCTTTTACCGTCGATGAAAGAGTCTGATGCAATAATGCGCTCGCTTCGTACGATGCTCTACTTAAATATACTTACCATGAAATCAGATTCTGCCAGGTGATTAGCTGGAATAACTTTATTGGCACTGAAGCCCAACTCGTGGCTATCGAAATAACACATTCCCATCCTTCTTTATAGCAATCAAATGAGTGCCTTCATTCCCTGAGGTATCGAGGTTGACGATAAATCTCACTGTAAGAAGGTATTGAAGGTAGCTAATCGATCATGTATACAGCTCTAAAATTAGGAATTTTTAAACGTCATGCATACAATACGAGATCAATGTTACTCAATGCTTTTCCGATAGAAGTATACCCCTCTGTCTGCGTTTCGTTAATCCCCTTTCTTGCTCTGTCGACTCCTCGTTTCGGTGTTCCTCGCCTTATTCTTCTTCCCTCTAGCTTCAATTTCTCTGTTAAGTCTCATTTCAGCAAGATGTTTATCTGCAGCCTTTTTATTATTTATGGCTGTAGCAATTTGTGATACAACTCCAGCGACAGCACCTAGAGCTGCAATAATTGGCAAGAGAGGTAGAAATCCTCCCCGTTTTCTCTTTTTGGATCCAGCATCAACAGATACCTTTCACTCAATTTTTCTGTTATGTCTCATCATTTCGGCAATTTGTTTTTCTGCAGTCTTTTTATTATTTACGGCTGTAGCAATTTGTGCTGCACTTGCAGCGACTGCACCTAAAGCTACAATAATTGGTATGAGAGGTAAAATCCCCCCTTTCTTCTTCTTGTATCCGGCACCGACAGCCACCTTACCCTTCATAATTGTTGTTACTAGTCGCGCTGCCAACTTTTTGCCTAATGCAGCAGATTGCATTCTTTTCCAGTCCTTTACAGCCAAGATCTTGTCTGCAATGTTTCTCTAACTAGAGTCCTAATGCTGGGCGTAGGCAATATCGTGAAGTTTGCAAGCTTCGTCTAATGGGTTGATTCCTTCTCTGTAATCTTTTTTCTTGCTTTATCCCGGGTCTGCTCTATCTGTAGCCAGGTAAATGTGCTTGAAATGGCAGTCGGTTAATGAGAAAATTAATTAAATCGGAAGCTCTTGCAGCCTTAACCTCGTTAGCTCTCATGGTATACTAATTGATTTATGACGCCTTGTGCTTTTATATTCGGTCAAAGCTCACGGTCATTAGCACATATATATATTAAATATGATTTATTTTAATTCTTTAATTGTTATGATAAAACGTGTGAAGCAAGAGTGTTTGCGGTCTATTCAGGTGTTATGCTTTGAAAGCGGCTTTAGGAGCTGTTGTCACAGAAAACTGTTTCCTGTCAATATTAGGGCACTAAGTCTAGGCAGCTCCAGCACGTAACCTCCTCACGCTAAAAAGGCAACCCACTCTCACTAAAAGGTAACCCACTCACGCTTACAGGGTAACCCGCTCACGCTAAAAGGTAACCCACTCACGCTAAAAGGTAACCCACTCACGCTAAAAGGTAACCCACTCACGGTAAGAAGGTAACCCACTCACGCTGAAAGTAACCCACTCACACTAAAAAGTGACCCACTCATATTAAAAGGTAACCCACTCACGCTAAAGAGGTAACTCACCCCAAAAGGTGAACCACGCACGCTAAAAGTGAACCACTCACTCTAAAAGGTACCCCGCTCACTCTAAAAAGTAACCCACTCACCCTAAAATGTAACCCACTCAAGCTAAAAGGTAACCCACTCATGCTAAGAAGGTAACCCAATCACGCTAAAAGGTAACCCACTCACGCTAAAAGGTAGCCCGCTCCCACTAAAGGCTCTCAGAGACGTACACCATTTTCGCTAAAAGTAGGATGCATGAGTTTCAGCTTCGACATACCTAGATCCGTATTTCACTACTCTTAGACATTCTCTATGCTGACTAACAAGCAAAGTTGTACTCTTGCCCCTATGAATCCATTTCATGCTACTTGAATCTCGTATAATTAATGAAATAGTTATAATTAACAGAATTACATAATTAATATGTGAATACTAGAATATTTCGTTTCACCTAATTTGGCTATGACGGTTTATATCTAACAAAACCTGAGATCATTTATAAAATGCGTAAATTTCGAATAATTGCTCAGTCTCCTGTTTGTGTTATACGAATTCAACATCGATAGTATACATTGACTAGTTGATATCTACTGCTTGAGCGTGAATACTCATGAAGATATTCAATTACAGTCAATTTAAGAGAATCTCGATTTTGTGTATGTTTCCTCAGGGAGAAGGAATCGCTTTATTAAGTACTGCATATGCAATAGAACTTTAAAACAGATCTATTTTAAGGCTCAAACAACATAGGAGCACATACTGTAAAGAGATAACCGGCTGTAGAGTGAATAGAACTCCCACACGCGATCCGGAAATCTCTTCAAGTTCTGAAGTGACGGATTCAGTACAGTACTTGGAACTCCCTCAAGTGATCCTGAAATAGCATCAAGAGCTGTCATGAATGAATGAATAAGAGCAGTTTATTTGAATGAGCAAACTCTATATAAGTACACAAATGAAAGCTAACATTCTAGTATTAACTTACCAAGCCGAGAAGATATATACAAGGCGAATACTGAGGAGATGCTATGCCCCTACACCTATCCTAACGAATTAGTAAACCTCCTAAGGGTGCTAATGACGTTCCATACACCAGGTAAAAATGACTTTTCGGATGAGATTAGTGACAGTACTCAGAAGTTAAAGGCGGCCATTTTTATAGAGTGATTAGCATCTGTGCAAGCTTGAAACCTGCGAAAGAGTTAGAAAGATCCCTCAGATGTGTTAAGGTTCTGCATAACACTAAGAGGTTTCAGAGTTCCAGCCTACTCTCAAACCAATGGAATCTGATCGTCTGCCAAATACTGGACGGTGCTATCCTGGAAAAGGCATGGACATTGTACATGCAGCAAATGGAGCCTTCAATGCTATAGTACCGCTTTCGATGCTTCTGGAAATTTGTTGGCATTCTCAAGGAGCTTATACTCAATAGCAAGTTTGAGTTGGTGGTGATTCGATCTTAGGACTCTAAAAACTTATTATAGTGCCTCAGAGTGAAGAGAATGCTGTTGTTAAACTTGTGCGAATCGAGTGGAGAATGCCGGTGATTCGACTTTCTGATGCTGAAATGCTTGAAATCCTCAAGACTGCCAAGACGGATAAGACTCTGTTTCACCCATTTAGGACCATGGATCTGTATACTCAGCCTGCTGTGCCGCAAGCATTCATCTGGAATGTCGCCACCACATCAACAATGGAAAAGTCGAGATTTGTCATTTTAGGCGCTCAGACTTGAAGATCCAATAAAGACTATTCCCTTTTTGATCGTTGTAACTAAGTAATATGAGACTTTATCTTAATACTGACTGTTATCCCTATTATGGTATGAACTTGAACCTTGGAAACTCGACATTTGCATCATTGTGTGATATTACTTAAGCTAGTATTATGAAAAAGAGAATTACCTTTTATTGAAGAAAAATATTTTCTTAAATATGCCCCTATATTTGTTATAGATTGCACGCATCAATCAGAGGAATTTGTAACCGGAGCTGTCAACTTAAGAGTAGAATTTTAAGCTAGTGAAATTATCCCTGCACAGACCACATTGTAAAGTTTAATAATTCATGATAAAATATTTACATACAAGCCTCTGACTCATGTGATGCAGGTTATGTTTTAAACTAATCATTGTAATGTAAGGATTTCTTTTTCATTATGAATGTAAGGATTTTTTAATCAACAAAACATGATGTAAAAGCATACCTTCATATTTTTTATTACTTTTATCATACAATTCAAGTACTTTCCTACTCCAACTCCTCGTTTCCTGCATATGGTATTACACTTCCAAAGGTTAGATTATACAATCATCAGCATTTAAAAAGATCTTCACAATCATTTAAATTATTACTCCCAATTCTTATTTTCAGCTAATATAGGGAGATTCGCTCGATCTACCTCTCAGCTGTGTGTTGGAATGTATACAAGATTGTCCGTGTTTTTCACCGTATGCCCTGGAATGTTATATGAAAATCCTATCTTAACATTGAGGCTTCTCGAAATGTAGAACGTTTCGCGCATGCTTATTGCATGTTTCGGTGATGTAGTGAGAATGGTTGTTCTATTCTACAAGAGCGTCAGCATCCTTCCCAGAGATGCAAATCGGTTCTTCTTCTTCCCTTTGCTCCATCTAAAACATTGCGCAATGAAAGTCTTAGAAAACGTGCTTTTGGAAATGTAGCTAACCTGAAAAGAATTAAACTTTTCGTTAGGCTACATGGAAAATGAAGCACAAATAATTTGAAATATCAGGGTATCAGACGTTATTTCGATGTGATATATATATACTATGTGATAAAAATTATCCGTACACCACCACAAACATACATTTTTCATCTTAGGTGCATTGTGCTGCCACCTACTGCCTGGTACTCATTATCAGCGACCTCAATAGTCATTGGACATCGTGAAACAGCAGAATGGGACGTTCCGCGGAACTCACGGACTTCGAACATGATCACATGATTGGATGTCACTTGTGACAAAAGTCTGTACGCGAGATTTCCACACTCCTAAACATCCTTAGGTCCACTGTTTTTGATCTGATAGTGACGTGGAAACGTGAAAGGACATGTGCAGCACAAAAGCGTACAGGCCGACCTCGTCTGTTGACTGGCTGAGACCGCCGACATTTGAAGAGAGTCGTGAAGAGTAATAAGCAGACATCTATACAGTTCATCACACAGGAATTCTAAACTGCATCAGGATCCACTCCAAGTACTGGGACAGTAAGGCGTGAGGTGAGAAATCTTGGATTCCATGGTCGAGCTCATAAGCCACACATCACATCATAAAAATGCCAAAGGACGCCTTGCTTGGTGTAAGGAGCGTCAACATTACACGATTGAACAGTGGCAAAACGTTATGTGGAGTGACGAATCACGGTACACAATGTGGCGATCCTATGGCAGAGTGTGGGTATGGCGAATGCCCGGTGCACGTCAACTGTCAGCGTGTGTTGTGCCAACAGTGAAATTCGGAGGTGGTGGTGTTATAGTTTGGTCGTGTTTTTCCTGGAAGTGGCTTGCATCCCTTGTTGTTTTGCGTGGCACGATCACAGCGCAGACCTACATTGATATTTTAAGCACCTTCTTGCTTCCCACTATTAAAGAGCAATTCGGGGATGGGGATTGCATCTTTCAACACGATCGAGCACCTGTAGTGGCTACACGACAATAACATCCCTGTAATGGACTGACCTACTCAGAGTCCTGACTTGAATCCTATAGTACACCTTTGGGATGTTTTGGAACGCCGCCTTCGTGTCAGGCCTCACCAACCTACATCGATACCTCTCCTCAGTTCCGCAATCTATGAAGAATGGGCTGCCGTTCCCCAAGAAACTTTCGAGCACCTGATTGAAAGTATGCCTGCGTGACCGAACGCTGTCATCAAGGCTAAGGGTGAGCCAATACCATATTGACTTCCAGCCTTACCGATGGAGGGCCCCAGGAACTTGTACGTCATATACAGCCAGGTGTCCGGATACCTTTGATCACATAGTGTATGTAAAACTCAGTTCAAAACATGTAACATTGTGATTTCATGAATTTTTTATAACTTATATAGCATGTATCTTTTGAATCTTTATATGTGGTATGTGAATGTTGTAGCCTGAAAAGAATTACATTTTGGTCGCTTATGGGGAAATGAAACAATATTTTTGAATTCTGTGAAGACAATAAGTTCCTATGCTATCGCGTGTGTATTCTTGTGCACTGGTGTAGGTGTGTATGTTTGTAGGTGTATGTGTGTAAGTGTACTGGTGTATGTGTACGCATATATGTGTACGTGTGCGTGTAATTGTACTGGTATATGTGTACGTATGCCAGTACGTGTGTGTGCGCATGTGTGCGTGTGTAAGTGTGCTGGTGTATGTATACGTATGTATGTGTACGTGTGCGCGAATGCACTGCTGTATATGGTTGTGCGTGTATGTGTGTATGTGTTTATATGTATGTGTAATGGCTCTGTGTATGTGTACGTGCATATATGAATGCTTGATGTTTGCAAGTCAAGAAGAAAGAAAGAGGTAAATAGAAAGAATAAAGGGAAAAGAAAAAGTGAAAAGAACAAAGAAAATAAAGATCCAATCTAGCCATAAGGATACCTAAGTATACACCAGGGATCAATATAAATAATTATATTTGTTAAACACATTTTAATCTGACCGTCCATATTCCCATAGTTTAATACTGATTAAGCATTAGAGTTTCGCAGTGGTAAGATTCGAACTAGGACCTCAGGGTACCTAAGAATATCCTGCATTAAACATCGTAATGATATATAAAAATTAAGATGATTTACAATACTCGCCTATGTTCCTAAATTTTAGTAGTTATTAAGCATTAATGTTTCACCACGCTAAGATTCGAAATCGGACCTCTGGATACCCGAGAACGCCTTTCATTAATCACGGTAATGATATAATAATGTTTTACCCTATCCAAGTATCATTTTTTTCAATAGCAATTACACACATTTTTGATATAGCTGTTTGAAAGAGACAATAGAAGCAAAAACAGAGTTAGAACATGTATAATTATGTTTGGTGATTCTCGTGGGTCATCGTGCATGTTTGGTGCTTGGTAGAAGTGTTATAGATGTTACGATCGTGTATATCTATGTTCGGAGATGTCCGTAAGTCTTCGTGAAGGCTCGGCTGCTGTCAAAGAACTGCCCGCCAGCACAGTCGGTGCCAGCATGTCGCTTGCTATAATGGATGGAAGCTTGCCTCGTGGGAACAGGTCTATCTCTCTTTTCCACCGTCAAACAAAAGGCAGGCCTGGTATAATATAACAAACTTCAAGAGTTCTTTTGTTATCGTGGCACGAGTCTGGTCTATTGTTATATTGCACGTATTTGGAGAGAATTGTATACAGCGGAGGAGGGTTTGCTACAGGTGTGGTCTTTCTAACGTACACGTGTGCGGGAATTGGAATGGGGAGAATAGCGTCTGCTCTTTTGTCAAAAAGCATAATTACACCATTGTTCATTTTGGACAGGAAAAAGTTACGGTCTTAGTTATATTGCATGTGCGTATGTTTGGAGAGAGTTGAATGTAGCGGGGCGGGGGGAGGGAGTTCTACAGATCTGGCCTTCCTAACGACCACGTTTGCGGGAAATGAAATAGGGAGAATAGCAGCTGCTCTTTTGTCACAAAGCATAATTTATTACACCGTTGTTCATTTACTTCACAAAATTTATGACCTCAGCTGCAACCAAAAAGGTAACAGGGGCGTGGCAGGTGGAGGGGGAGGCTTAATTAGCATATTAATTGCACATTCCTGCATATTAAGTGGCCTGGATCCCCTAAACTATAACTAATGACTAGGGGGGTTTACCGCTAAAGAACCCTCCTCGAATACAATGCACATGATTTATATTTAGACGTTTTTGGTGTTAAGTTCTTGAATAATGCGGTTCTTTGTATTACAGTTTTTAACCACAATTCCTAACACCTAACATCGTTTTTCCTACCTCTCCTATAAAAACGCATTTCCCCCTCCTTCAATCAGCTCCCAGCATACGATCTCTCTCCCTGTTTTCCTCGTCACTCCCATATAAACGCATAATCTGTCATTCAACCCTTGCTAACCTAATACCCCTCCTGGGTTTCGTATCTCTCTCGTATAAATACATGTCAGCTTTAACATCTATCTTAGCACCTCCCTCGTATTCCCTATCTCTCCCGTATAAGCGTATATTCCCCCTCCTTCAGCATCTATCTAGTTTATCACCTCTCCGCGTATTCTCTAGCTCTCTCGGACAAGGTGCATTTCCTTCTTCTGTCACTGTCTAGCCTAGCATCAGACCTTGTATTCCCTATCTCTCCCATATAAACACAAAAACGTGGCTTTGCACTCTCTATAATAAGTTACTGACAATGTCAAAGGAACTGCAGAACAGCGATCACTACCCCATAATACTGAGTCGCATTAATAACACCCAATTAAGGGTTATTCCACAGCAGAAGTGGAATCTTCAACATGCAAATTGGAATTAATATAAGACATGTATTTCCAATCAGCTGTGTTAGTTAACCTCACTTTAAAAGCTTAAACAATCTAGTGCAAACCAAATAGTAAATTCATTTACGAATGTTATGCTCAAATCAGCTGATTCCTATATACCTAAGAAAAGAGTATCTTTAAGAAACGCGCTCCTTGGTAGAACGAAAACTGCAAAACAACTATAGCAGGAAAAATAAAGCTTATTATAAGTATAAACGTTAACCCATAACACAAAATATAACCGAGTTATTAAATTTAAGGGAAAAGGCACGTCAAGTGTTAAAACTCAGGAAAAAAGCAACTTGGTTAAAATTCGTATCATCTATGAATCACAAAATTTCCTAAAACACTATATAGTACATTCACAAAAGAAGAGAATGCTACAGATGATTGCAAAACATTGGAATATTAAACACTACAATTAACCATATCTCCTTTTATTAAAAAATGGTTACCAATATATTGGCTCAATATATTCTTCAGCACCCTCGGGAGAAGACGCCTGCGACAGAAAAACTCTGTCAGCACAGTTGGAAATAGTTTACCCATAATTCCCTACTGAAGAGAGCATGTTAAGCTATAACAATAAACTTTCTCTCCTATAACTCCAAGAAACACTAGGAAGTAGTAAATCATCCAGATAATATTACTTAACAAATGTTACCTCAGGAAGGATTAATTTACCTTCTAGAGCTATTCAGTCATCTTTGGACTCACATAACCTTTCCTGATCTGTGGCGGGCTGCCATAGTATTTCCTGTTCCAAAATTACATACAGACCCTTCAATCAAGAAGTTATATTCTTGTGGATTCCGTCGCACTGTGGAATATCAGGAAATAAGGAAGCAGATAGGGAAGCCAAACAAGCAACTTTGCTACCTCCAGTAGAAGAATTACTCAAAGTTATATTTTTAGCAGACGAACGTCAAATGGAAGCAAGACTGGACCATTAAAATATCAAGCAAAGTCCACGTAGAAAAGAAAGGTTCCACAAACACTGCACATATCAGACTTTAAAAAGAAAAGATCAAATAACGTTTACGAATAGGTCATTCACGCTTAACCCATTCCTTCTTACTCACCAAAGAAAATTCTCCTCACTGCGAGACCTGCAATTGCCGTATCACCTTCGAACACCTCATCACTAAATGCAAAAGTTATACCATGGAGAGAAGAAGGCATAACATCCCTGAAGATATATTTTTAGCTTTAAACAACTCTACTCATTTCAAAAACATTATCTTCTTCTTGAAGGACATCAAACTGTTTAAAAAGATTTAAATATAACACAACAAATAAAAATGTATGATAGGTAATAGGTTATACTCTTCTAGCTCTGTTGAAGACTTAATAATGTAAAATATGTTTGTAACAGTGTATTGCAGTTATTATATTACTCTAATCAATGTAAAGTATAAAATGTATTATTATTGCACTCGTATATATGTATATAAGTCGCGATATGACCTAGTAGTCAAAGCGACTATAAATAAAGAAAACTAACATCAACAAAATCAATGCCCCTTATGTAGAGAACAGGAGGATCTAGTACATATACTGTTTAAATGTAGGGCCACTAACAAGTGGAGGGAGGAACAGATAAGGGACAAATCGTTCTAAGGTTGATCCGAACATTGCAGTAAAGGAAATACTTTTGAAGGATTATGAGAAGGTTGGAGTGTTTATGAACAAAGTGATAATCAAATGGTTATGTACAGTAAACAGAAACAATTAGATCATTGTATAGTTAGTAATTATAAGTAAGAATAAAGTGGTAAATGTTACAAGTTCTCATGTCTTGCATTCAGCTAAACACAATAAATGCAAATAAAAAATAATAATGTATAATCTATCTGATATGAACATCAGGATCATCATTTGGAATAACCAAATTATCAATAATAAACCACTTTTTCTGAATTATGATAGTCCACATTTGTAGGCACAGAAGCGAAACTAGCCCCTAACATTCCCTTTTACCTGACTATATAGTGTACTGGAGGGTTTAGCTCATTGCTGACGGAATGGGAGGCTCTGCAATACTAATTACAACATCTGTATTAAATTACAAACTGCTATCTATTTTAGAAGGTGCACATCAAATCTCGCAGAACCAACTAATTGCTTCTCATGGCATCTACATTCAGGTCGGTTCATTTTACTCCGTCCTCAACAATAAGATAACCATCAGATATATGCGGTATTGTAAATGCAATGCAATCTCAGTTATCTACTCCCAGGTGAAGCTCGAACCTTAGCTATCCTAAATGAAAGCTGGTGCATAATGAATGACATCATACATCAATATCTTCATTGGAAAAAAACATATGTAGTAATTGTACATATCATTCAGTCATGCATAGAATTAGCTCTGATCATCTTCCAGAATTAACAACTATCTCAGACTGTTAGCTACAACCAAGGGTGACGAAAACACCTTCCTTCCGCGAGTCACCAAATATGCAGCCAGCACCATTCGCTTTGCCACAAATTAATACTCTTTGCATATCCAAGACAAAAAAATGAATAACGGATTCCCATTTGAGAAAATAAGTATTGAACAATTTAAGGGAATAACAAGTAATATGTCGAAAATGGTTCACTGAACAAAAAAAAATGTATAACATAAATTGTGTATTTTAACGCGATCTACATTTTTATAAAGTAAAATTTTGTCTATCTCTTATAGTTTACCAGTTATGCAAAAGTCGTTCACAATGAAGAATACTTTTGGAGACATTCCCAGAAAATTCAAGATATACGTTTTATTTGTCATGAAAATATATTAAACATATGATATTTTAATCAAAATCGTTAGAGCCATTTTTGAGAAAATTAAAATTTTCGAAAAATCTTCCATGTAAAGGGTAATCTGGGATGGGGGATTTTCTTGAAAACCTTCGTGTCGCATCCTTGGAAGATACTGAACCTAAATACCAAGTTTGGTGTTTACCCGACTGTTCGTATCTGAGTTATGCTGTTTACAGACACACAGACACACACATAGACAGACACACAGAAACACACACGGACATGTTTCTAAAAATGCTTCTTTTGGATTCAGGGGGTCTCAAAGCATGTATTTCTGGTGAAATCTCGGTATCGAATTTTTGGGTGGAATAAAATACTTCCCTTACTTACTATACTTAGTAGAGAAAGTAAAAATATAAATACTACAACTCGCCTAGAGACAACAATTACTCTCCATTAAACAGCAGTGCAGAAAATTTTGGGATCAAACCCTGTTTCTCCCGCATAAAATCAATTACATTTCAGCGACCAGAGAACCCAAGAAGGTATTAAAAACTAAACAACTTACGGCTGTTGATTAACTTGCTATGTAACATACTCAATATGGATCTTTGTGGATAAAAATAGCCAATCACAAAGAAGCACGCTGTAATTATTAAAATATGTTTAGCATCACAATTGTCAGCACTTCTTTTAATCATAAACATGCTGCAATACTTCCATTAAAAGTTGCCCTTAAATGGTTCACACCAGAGGAAAAGATTTTTTCTGACCACCAGCATTTGCATACAATATTCTAGAAGCTGCTGATTAATTTAATTTAATTGAGAAGACTATCACTTAGCCACTACAGCTGACTCTCATGTCGAAGTTCCCAGCTGAGCCACTGGAGCCATAACGTGCAAAGCTCAAGCACCTATTAAAGTGATTTTTCTTCGGAATAATGATAATGCAAAATTCCAAAGCGCTACCAGTAGAAGCACAAACAGTCGATTTCTGACATAGTAACTAAAATAGTCATTCAAATCATTTATTGATTCCTGGATGCTATACTACAATAGATAAACATGGAATCAGTACATTCCAAAAGAGTCTCAATTCCGAGATCTGATTTTAAATTAGATGATAAATAAAGGAACAGGAAACATTCCACTCGTTCGAAAACGGGATTTCGTTCAGGTTTCACAAGTAGCTAGTGAAGGTTTTGTACTTTCCATAAATGAAAACCTTTAACTCAAAGCATGTTTAGAATACTTTTCAAGCATTAAATTTTGAGCAGAAGGATAGGAGAAACCGAAAAAGATGTCAAAACGCTAGATCTTTAGTGAGTGGCGCAACGAACCGCCTAGAGGCCTCCATTCAAAACCCAATTGATCGAGAACTGTCCTAAATTTCATTTTAGTCAAAACTGTTCCTATTTGACAGGCACGCCACCTAGTTGAACTAAACTTGCAACTCAAACACAATCCAGTTTCAAACGAGTGGGTTGTTTGTTGTAAGAATACAACTGGTAGTTTCTTCCTCTGTATAACCACGTTTATGTAACTAACCATAACGCTGTTTCCCTTTTGCAGCACTCTAGCAAGCGGTTAACATTTGTAATACTGTATATATTTCACGCTTGGTTCACTTTTGCACACGCAAGAATCGTCTCACGGTAAGAACTGTTCGCAAACTGTAATTTTCCATGAATACACTACAGATGCTCAGTTTCCAAATGTTCTTGCTTCCAGAACTGCTGGCTTCAAAAGATATGCAACCAATTTCTGGCTTCAGTAAAGCCTCTTTTCCAGAAGTTTTCTCGAGCTGTCACGAATATTTCTACAGTCATTTCTTCCCTCCAGTTGTTTAAAGCAACAACTGAGCCGACTATGAGCCAATTCCTTTATCACAATACCTCATATAAGCAGCGCTAACATAATAGTATATTATGCAACGAGACTATAATGGTAGTAATTAAAACGCGAGCATTATTATGTAACTCGCTTCGCTCGCTTGGTTAATAATTATCATACGAACGTTTCAATCACCATTATACTCAGGTTTCATACGACTGTTTATGCTCGACCATGTATCTAAATTAAAGGTTTCATAAGTATTCGTTTCTGGTTTGAGTGATGCGTTACAATCGTTATTGCTTTATCTGTTGTTACAATACAATGTCCTTGTGGCGCCTGTGTCAAATAAAGTTGCTAGTGTTGCGAGACGTACTACGCAGAATAATCGATACTTGTGCCACTTTTGATTGGTCGAATACCAATACTTTAATGAACAGGTGTACTTTAATGAGGCCCATTAAAGTACTGCTCCAGTCGTATGAATACTACATTTTGGCATGGTCGAGCATAAAAGAACATTAACATTTCTATATAGTATTTTGGGTTTTATCTGAAAGCAAAATTCGGTTTACTACAGTTCAGAATATTGTGCCTAATTATTAGTTAGGTGGCTATGACGTCATAAGTATCTCTGCGTAGTGAACACCGCAAGGGTCATACCTTGCACCGACTTATAATAAACAATTTTGCTTTGATTAAAAATTATGTTGGATTAAATCTCATTTAATTTATTACAGGCTTTTGCTTAGAAATTCATGTTAAGTAATACATTTTTTATTTTTCTATCAATTTTATTTTTTCTTTCTTTTTTTATTTTCAAATCCTAGTTCTTAAGCTATAAAGTGAAATCACGGCACATAGATGGTAATTTAGGGGACATATGATAGTCAAGGAGAAGGAAAAAGGACGTTGTGACGGCACAAGTTGTCCACGCAGCAGATGGGGATGACAGCCACACGGGAATTTCACCCCCATGAACAACTGCCAACTCTGACTTGCGCTGTTGTGACATACTGTGTGTCTGTCACAAGGTACTCTCGCCCGTCTTCTAGCTATAGCTGGTTAAATATTCATGAAACAGTTGCGCGCAATACTAAGGTTACTTGCAAAGTCATGGCAACAGTTGTTTCCTGTTTAATATATATAATAATTAATTAAGTTAAAGAAAATAAATTTATTGTTATTATGAAATGTATTTAATTGGGTTGAGTAAGAGATAAAATGTACTCTTTTTTGGTTTTAATATTATAATTATTTTTTAGATCCGAACTGAGTTTTAAGACATATCATGGAAATGTATTGATTCCAGCAAAGGGCATACATGTTCAAGGACAATGAAGGAGGGGAGATATAAACAAAGTATGTTAACTTTCGTCAGACTTGAAGTGCCAGATCATCTATTACACTCGCTGGACTTTTCGCCGGCTGATTATGATTTGATACATACAGTAAAAGAAATTTTGCTTCCGTGTATGACAGTCCTTAGCAATACAGTGAGTAAGCACCATTGAAGCAGACGATAGTTCGAATTCTTCCTCTTTGGCGGCGAACAATAATGATAACCTGAGTCATTACTTTGTAGATTATTTGCGTCCTAATGATAAGCAGAATATGCCCAGATTTGTTGGTTCTAAGGCTGAGAAACAAAGAAATGTGTAAAATTTATATCCTTTCCGGTCCTTAAATCTTTCCCAAATAAATGTTCTTATTGGCATCAGTTGGAAGAGTGTATCTACCTTCAAAATGTACGTTTGGAAAATGCTCTAATGAAACACGCTTCTGAAGCAAGAGGAGAAAATAATTGACATTACTTAGGAAGTAACCCTTGTAGTATCGGGTATCACAGGCGCGAAGCTGGTTTCTCTCAACATTCCAACACTGAAATACTTCGCTTCTCTAAGTTTGTTTACTTAGATATTCGGAAATCTATCTGAAGATTTATTAAAAACCTTATAATGTTGGTTAAATATATGTATAAAGTTATAAACTGTATTATATAAGAAAACAAAAACGAATAGGTTTACTAGTTGAACTATATGGAATTATTTGTTATCAGTATGTTTTCTTGTGGACATCAGGGTAGTAGTATTGATATCCCTGGTGCTAAATCATGCCTATGTTTTTATGGTGGTACTAATTTAACCATTTTAATACTCTAGGAAATAAATAACACATAAAGCTTATTATTAGTAATATAACATAATTTAAACGTTGCAAATTCAAATAATCACTAAAAATTATGTTCTTCAAATGAGTTCACCTTATTAAAGGAAAATCAGTGACGGAAAACTGCCCTTTAGCTCAGGTTCATTAAGTTTACATGCAGGATCTATAAAATATCACAAAATTTAAACGTCATTTGTAGAATATAATAAATAAATCCATTTGAATACATGGGCCGGTCGTACCCAGAAATGCTCTAAACGTTTTACAGGTTTTCACTGTTCCGATTGTTACTTTCATAGTGGTGAAACTAGTATGAAATAGTTGAAATGAAATTTGAGGAATGTCGCTGATTGCTGATTGTTACAGAGGAGTAGAAATGAAAATGTTAGAAATAATTTAGATGTTACGATAAAGCGAGAAAAATATTTAGAAACCTGGCTCACTAACATTCTTTGGATGATGAAGAGGAGCACCCCAAATTAAATTTGAACATTAATACTTGAAATGGTGGTCGATCTAAGAAAAGATAAACGCAAACGCTTTGACATATAATAATCTGATGAACGAATCTGTTCAAAGTCGTTGTTACTGGTGACGAACATCGGGATTGAGTAAAACTGTGAACACTCTTATTATTCCAGCGTTGGAAAGAGCCAATATTTTGGTAGCCATTTTTAACTCGTTTGCCTTTCAGTTATTAAGTTGTGACAATTTGCAGCATGTTGATACGTGTACTTAAAGAGTAAACCGCGTAGTCTGAAATAACGTCTTGCACATGCTGATTAACGTTCAGTCTGAACTCGCTTCCTGCATGCAATTTTTCTAGTTTACCATCACAGCCGGGCGATCTACTATGAAGGCTAAAACTGCTAAACAAAGAGGGGATGACAGACCCGGCTGGCTGGGGTGTACAAGGCACGCAGTCTTGAACGGGAGGTCCGGGTTAGAATTCCACCAGGACCGTCCTTCTTGACTGAGTTTTCTTCCAGGTTTTCCTCACTCCTCATAACTGGTGATGGACCTGGAACGGTCTTTTCAAATTTCCTTTGTTAATTATCATTTCACTTCACGTGTATCAGTGTCCACCGTCCGAACACGACGCAGTTCGTAATGAGTGATGCAGAGGTACAGTTATGTAACTATAAGGGAGAAAAGGCGCGGATTATCCGCAAATTTAGATTGCAAACGTCATCAAAGTCCCTACTATTATAGGCAACCCAGTTCACTGAACTCTTTGCATGACTAACACTTATGCATGGCGATCGAAATAATTCGCGTGAAAATATTCTGTGTACAGAAAGTTTTATAAGCAAAAACTACATTGACGAGAAGTTGTGAGCAAAACTTATGAGGAGAATTTTTTTGATTATTACATGTAAATAAGCATTTATTTAGAATCGCCCTCATCTCGTGAAGGTTTTCAACAATTCTAATTACTATAATGCTACGTAAATAATAATACAGTCGGCGCGAAAGCCGATTTCAAGTTGCTGGATTCTCAGTTTTAAACCTAGTGAAGGAAATAGCTGCTTAGAAGTTCTTTCTGGAATCGAGATTTGAAAAATGTGTGCGCCACCAGAAGCATATATAATAACAGTAAATCCTAATCTTTCAAAATGTAAATCCATACCTTTGGGGATCAGTGTTGTTCAGGCATGTTTTTATGGCATGTATGAGAATTAAATGTTTCGTGGTTGTAGCCATTTTAACCAGTACCTTCTTAATATTCCCGTACACTTATTTTCTCTTTAATGCCAAAGAGTGCACAATATCGCAAGCGCGCTTGCACTATCGTTTAGGGGATAATGACTAATGCTCTTTCATTTAGTACTCAACTAAACTATATAATCAATATCTCGATTACAGGTAGATTTAAAATTACTTTGTGGCATGTAAATCATGTTTCTATACAAAAGAGAAAAAAAGTCCAAGGCATGGCTTTCTTTTTGATGAGAAATACGCTACATTGCCTACCACTAAGAGGGATTTAATTGTAATATCCTATAAAGAAGCACGCCTGAGCGAATTTGCTCCATTAAAGGCGTATGTTTGCTTTCCTGAAAAATGCTTCGTAATATGCGCATAAGTTTTCTGGAGCAAGTTCGCGTTAGATTAGGATGAACCACATAGGCAGAGCTAGTACTTTTCTCCCTCTCTTTCCGCACTTCCTTGGCACCCAACAGCTCCGTGCATAAGATGCCTTAAACTTCATTGCAAGCATCGTATCATAAATCGTCCTACATTGTTTTAATGTTAAATACTTCTTTGGGGGATATACGACGTTCATCTTCGTCACGCCGATGAAGTGTTTGTGGGTTTCCAAGTGCGTAAATTTTCATAAACGTTTGGTTAGAAATAAAATCGCAAATTAGCGCCATTTCATTTAGTTCTGGAGATCGCATAGTCCAGCCATCAGGTTATATGATACATTCATTTGTCAAGAAATAAGGTACAAACCACTTTACAATATCAACTGAAATAACCTGAAGCATATCTATTGAACAGGATGGACATAACCAGCATATAAAATTTCTGTTTTACATTAGCCTGAAAACGATTAAAGCTTTTTCGATTAGTGTCCGGTCAATATTATTTAAGCTGCAAAGTTTTTGCAGGCCTCCTCCTGCACTTTACTTGTAAGGAGGATACCTGCAATGGCCTCAAAACACTTAAACCTAAATATTAATGAAATCGCAATACCAGAATGATGTTTAAGTCAGAACGAAACTGTCAAGAAAGCCTTCGTTCTAACTCACAAGTTCTAGATGCACATATTTCCTCGTTTTTGTGTGTGTTATCCATGGCTGAAGTAAACATATTATACAACACACTGAATTTTCTCTGGCTGTAGTTAGCACAAATGAGCACTAAACAGACACAGTGAAATTAGGTCAGACGTATTCATAGGGCTTCCACAAAAGACGAGAGATTGTTAATTTAAATTAACCTTTCAGGAAGTAACGAATTGCTAGCAAATGTGAATATTGCCTTGTACTTGGACGGGAAATCCATGTTAATTTGCTCTGCTTTTACGGTCTCCGAGATGGAAAGACATGTCTAAGTTGACTTAGTGTAGATAAACTTAAGAGGAACAGGTGTAATGCCAAACAGTAATACTGCTGGTCAAATTAAGCATTTTGGGCCACCTCTAGAGCGTTCTAAGTTTTAACCAAGTTAAAATTCAGCACGCGGATTAAAAATAAAATTAAAGCACTAAACAATTCTGAAACGATTTTGTGCAATAGTAATAATAATAATAACAACAAGGATGTCTCGCACATTCATTCGTTTCAGAGTAGACTCTGAAGCGGAGCGCCATTGTTAAGATTTATGCTGCTAATGATAATAACAGCAATAATTTTGTATTCCTAAATTGCAGTCTTGTTTTAAGGATTTCATTGCTGATAATGATATTCATTCACATTTAGCCTAACGTTAAGTAGAAGAATACATAAATAACAACGCTGAGATAAGCTAAACATGTTATTAGTAATAACTTTGCATTTCAATTTCCCACTACATTCATTATGGAATAGAGGCATTTTCCTTCCGGGGGTTTTCAAAAGGAGGCGTGATAAAAACACCTTTTTAATTAATAAGCAGTGATTTTGAAGTAATGCTGTTTTACATTTGAAATTTGCTATCATAGAGTTAGCAGTATGAACTTGGGATCTACGCGGTTCAAAATTATCTTTTAGTGTTTGTTTTTTCATTTTCGTTATGTTTAACTGCTTAAACACAACAGTATTTCCATAGCGATTTGGTAACCACCTCGTCTTGTTTTTATATTAAATAAATGTCGCTTTATTTTCAAAACAAATGTTTGCAACTAAATTGTATCGTAAATCCCTACAGTTTACTGCCCCTCCTTACTATAAGCTTCTACTCCCAGAAATATTTTTTACACAATTAGACACAGAGTTTTGATGTTGCTAGTTTTCTTAATGAAGGTAAAATGTTAATGTAAAATGTTTCTCTAAATACGTTTCCGAATAAAATAATTTCGTATGACTTCAATGGCTTTATTCATATCCACATATCCACTCTACGAACTTGAATTTTTCAGTAATTGAATGCCTTAGTCAGTATGAAAAGCAGAATAAGTGCTGAACTTTATGTTCTTGTTTCATTGTCAAGACCGGTAAATATGAAGAGGATTTAGTCAAAGCATGAAATTACATTGGTACAAAATGAAGATTGTAGAATTTGTTTTGAAAAGAAATAAAAGTAAAATACTTAAAATTAATATATAAAAATGTTTTAAAAAGAGCGCTTAAATAACTAATCGTTATATTTAGAATAGATAAAACAAAATATTAAGTGCATTATACGTTTCTAAACATACGTTCGAAGAATTACTTTACACTGAAAAAAGGGGAGGTTCCTATAAGAGAAGCAAAAGTTTAAATACTAAATAAATATAGCAATTCATTTAATAAGTTCGGATGATAATAGTATAAGATTAGCAACACTGTGCTTATTTGGCACAAATACAGAAGTGATCATGCAAAAAGAATGTAACAATTGTTAGATTTTGAGGCAGTATTTTTAACACCTAAATAATTTCAGTCTAATTATATAATATGTAAATCTAATAACAGCCTGCCTTGGAGCAATATGTGTATGTAATAATTTGAAAAATGTATGTAACAGTCATTGCATATGCTTATATTGTTATATCCATGTGTAATAATGTTATGTGAATATATTACGCAATTTAATAATGTAGGAGCTGTGAGAAATAGGTCAAACGTTGCTAACAATGAGGTAACCTTGAGGCAATAATAAATTTTTAAGTTTAAATGCTACTATTCATTACTGGAGCCCAATAATGTAAATTTTGAGACAGTTTAAAAATAGCCAATCAACAACCAGAAAAAGCTTTAGTTAAATGCAGGCATTCTATTGGAGTACGATTAGCCAATCAGAGACTTGAAATGCAGAAATTTACAAGTTTAGAGGGTTGAAATCAATTCAGTTGCCTCCTAACAGTGCTCATATCCAGACGTGTTGCTTCTAGACAGTGATCATAACCAGGCGCGAGATGTGTCCTCGAGAAATTAAATACGTATTCGTGTGAGACGAAAATAGTTTACGTGTAAAAAAGTGCAAGTATTAAATAAAAGGATCTCTTAGCTCTCTATATCAGTGAAGTGCTATTTAATTTGTGTCAAGGATTAATAAAAAGGAGTGAATTAAAAATTATAATCTGTGTAAGCCTACATTCCTAGTCGCATCACAACCCAGCCCAAGAGAAACGTGTCTCTAACAAATACTGACGCAGCCGAGGCAAACAGAAATATATAATGTTTAAAGAAAAAGTCAAATTACATTTGGGGCGAAGGCTACCGGAAAGAGGGTACTATATGTATGGTTGCAACTACTACAAGTTCGGCTTCCCAACAGTTGAAATATAATACAACTCCTTCAATACAAACTACTACAAATTGACGCCCAAAGCGTGGTGAAAATAATGTAAATAAAACACCTACTTCAATTTTGTTCTAAACCAGATAGCTATTACACCTTATACATGGTGTTTTCGATTTACCGTCCACTTTATTCGAACCTGGAAATCCAAGTGACAAGATCAGGCATGTAAACTATTCCTACTGTTTCATTATTACATTACGTAGGACTACTTGCTTAAGTTTCAGTTAGTTTACTTAAAAGCATTTTGGTGTTGGTAACAGTATCAGCGCGTTCGAGGCAAGTGTATTTGGTATCCTAACGTTTGGCTTAGTTTCTTACGTGATCTAACCGAAATATTGTTTGTGTATTACTAATTGTATTCTTCATTTAGATACATTATAATGTTTATAATACTAATATAACATTGTGTAATTCTTTACAGTATAACATTACATGCTGGGGTGAGAACCAAAAGGTTCCCAGCAAATTACTAAATTTTGATCACCCCAACACGCACATGGGGGAGCGTAGCTCACAAACGGCGAAAGGAGCGGGGCTTTGGTTTCTACATTCAGTTGAAGGCTTGAGGTTCTTTGAGAAAATACACAAATATTACATAACACACATTACCTGTTATTTATTGATAAAACACCTGGCGGATCTACACTACACTTACGGAAACAAAGGATGAGGGGAGATGCCCCGCAGTCGAGGACTGGCCACACGCGACTTGCTTCTTACACTCTCACACACAATGTGACGCTCACATTCAAGTAACGTTGTTTATACATATCCCCCTCTCCAACCCTGTCTAGCCAAGATTGGCGTCATACCGGACGGAAATTCAAACAAAGCCTTATCTCTTTGGCTTGGTCCTTGCCAAAGGAGGAAGCGTTATGCCGAAAAATAATCAAACGAACCCAATAATACTATCGACAATGCAACACAATAATGCGTCTGGTATGACAACGCTTACTGATGCGCCACAATAATAATCCTATATCTGAAGATTACGTGTAAGATTATTGTTTATTAATTATTAATGTTCGTAGCTGTGCTTTGTGTACGAGTGCTTAGAGCAGGACGGGTTCTAACGAAGAGGTTCCGAGTATAAATCCCGCTCCCGTCTGCAAAATTGTATATCTACAACACATACTGTAGTTTACATATATAGTAGACACGCGAGTATTCAAAACTAGTTGTGACTTAGGCTACTTCGGATACGCAAAAACTCCGATGATACACCGATAATGGGTTAATAGGTTGTATTAAAGAAAACCCGGTTAAAGCTGAACAGTAATTTCTTATTACAACCTAATTCCGTAACACTTACCTTGAACGCTTTATCTTTTAATTAAATCGTGGATATGAATAGATTACAATATTAAATGCGATGATTACATTTTTAAAAAGTGCTTCATGGTTCTTTTGCCTCTCTTGGTGACTAGCAGCGCACTGATACAAAACATACCTACAGATCTTTCGTAAGTAAGGAATGATCAAATAAAACTAAAATTAACCCATTCTTTAAAAAACGGTCGGACACGTCAAAATGAATATTTTGAAAGGAAAATCCTACAAAAAAGAGAGAAAAAATCAGCCATTATTGTACAGGGTGTGATGTCATTGACAACAATTTTTTAAGTAGCAGTATATGATTACTTTCTCTACTACATATAGTAAGTAGGGGAAGTATTGCATTCCACCCAAAAATTCGATACCGAGATTTCACCGGAAATACATCTTTTGAGACCCCCTGAATCCAAAAAAAAAAGAAATTTTGGAAACATCTCCGTGTGTGTGCCTGTGTGTGTGTCTTCTGTGAACAGCATAACTCTGAAACCAACAGTCGGATAAACACCAAACTTGGTATTTAGGTTCAGTATCTTCCACAGATGCGACACGAAGGTTTTCAAGAAAATCTCCCACACCAGATTACCCTTTACATGGAACATTTTTCAAAAAATTTAATTTTCTCAAAAATGGCTCTAACGATTTTGATTAAAATATTCTATGTTTAAGATATTTTCATGAGAAATGACATGTATATCTCGAATTTTCTGGGAATGACTCCAAAAGTATTCTTCATTATGAACGACTTTTGCATAACTGGTAAACCATAAGAGATAGAAAAACTTTTACTACACAAAAAATGTAGATCGCGTTAAAATACACAATTTATGTCATATACATTTTTTTTGTTGAGTGAACCATTTTCGAGATATTCCTTGTTATTCCCTTAAATTTTCTAATACTTATACTTTTTCTCAAATTCGTTGTTCATTTTTTTTATACCCTGGACATGCAAAGACAATGGAATGCGCCACATAGCAACCAGCGGTTAAAAGATTTGACTATCGCTTAAAACCTACCATATTCCCCTTGCATCTACAAGAAAATTAGCAATAAGATTAACATC
The DNA here is from genome assembly GCA_030765065.1 of Deroplatys truncata. Taxonomy (NCBI): domain Eukaryota; kingdom Metazoa; phylum Arthropoda; class Insecta; order Mantodea; family Mantidae; genus Deroplatys; species Deroplatys truncata. The sequence continues at coordinate 218,566,097 of CM060978.1, forward strand.
TCGATTAACATGAAGCATATGGAGAATAAGCGTTTGAAAAATAGTTTGTACAAGAGTAGAGAAAGTCATGTGAATGTAACACATCAGATTTTTTAAGTAGCAGTATATTATTACTTCCTCTACTACGCATAGTAAGTAGGGGAAGTATTGCACTCCACCCAAATATTCGATACCGAAATTTCAGCGGAAATACATGTTTTGAGACCCCCGAATCCAAAAAAACATTTTTGGAAGCATGTCCGTGTGTGTGTCTGTGTGTGTATGTGTGTCTGTGAAAAGCATAACTCAGAAACGAACAGTCGGATAAACACCAAACCTGGTATTTAGGTTCAGTATCTTCCAGAGATGCGACAAGAAGGCTTTCAAGAAAATCCCCCCACCCCAGATTACCCTTTACATGGAACATTTTTCGAAGATTTTAATTTTTCCCAAAATATTTGATTAAAATATCATATGTTTAAGATCGTTTCATAACAAATAAAATGTATATCTTGAATTTTCTGGGAATGTCTCCAAAAGTATTCTTCATTGTGAACGACTTTTGCATAACTGGTAAGGCATAAGAGATAGACAAAATTTTACTACACAAAAATGTAGATCGAGTTAAAATACACAATTTATGTTATATACATTTTTTGGTTGAGTGAACCATTTTCGAGATATTACTTGTTATTCCCTTATATTTTCCAATACTTATATACTTTTTCTCAAATTCGTTATTCATTTTTTATGTCCTGGACATGTAGAGAGAATGGAATGCGCTACATAGCAACCAGCTCTTAAAATATCTGACTGTCGCTTAAAGTCTACCATATCCCCCTTGCACCTACAAGAAAATTAGCAATAAGATTAACATCTCCATATCTCGATTAACATGAAGCATATGGAGAATACGTGTTTGTAAAAATAGTTTGTACAGGAGTAGAGAAAGTCATGTGATTGTGACACATCAGATATTTTTAATTGGCTCTGGAAGGTAAGCTAATTCTTTTAGTTACATGAATAATGTCATTTGTTTCACACAAAGATTTGCTTGCTATGGGAACAGTTTAATTTTTGTCTTGTTTATCAATTTTCTCCACAAGTTATACAGCTACTGTAACAAATGAAATTGTAACTATTTAATAAGGTTTTCAAAATGCCACCCACTTAAGCGGTGAAGCAGAATATTTGAGCAGCTCAAGGCGCTTACAGAGCAAATAGGATTGCCTCTGTGTGTTAGCATACTAACCCAAACATCCCGGGTTCTATCCCCAGCTGGAGAGTGGGATTTTTTTTTTTTTAGCCAGGATTATTTCCTATTCGTCTCTAGAGTCTGGAAGTATAAATGTATATGTGCTAATTTAATGTAATACCCAAAAATAATAACAATCCAAGTATTAAAACTAATGTAAGCAAGTGAATGTTCCAGCAGTAAAATACCCCCATATGACCTCAGCTGTTAATGGCGGCATATAAATGGAACATTAAAAGTAAACTCATGAGCGGCGAAGGACGGATATGTTCCTTTCCGTTACTGAAAACTCCGGTATGCTGGTACCATATTTATGGCGGTATTTGTGGAGAGAGAGAGAGTGAGAGTGAGAGAGGGGGGGAGGAAGAAATATGATTTAAGAAACAAAAGGGTTTCTAGTCCGTTCTCTTCCACCAAGCACAAATCCTTCATTCCTACAAATACTTTATATGTATTCCTTACCGTTAAAAGGTTTCACAGCTGCCATTATTACACGGCGCTGTTTTCCTTCGTTTCAACTGTTGCACAGAGAGCAACTGCATTATCTCCTGGAAATGTGTACCCCTTTTGCTACTGAGAAGAGTCATTAAGGTCTGGCCACTTCTGCCCGTGTATCAAATTATATTCATCGTGTTGCTTTTGCAAAAACATGAAGAGGAAGAACATGCTCAATGTTAACCGTAATGAGTTTTGATACTGCAAAATAGCACATCACTCCACAGCTCAGAAAAAACTGTTTTTATGTCATTTCAATCAGTGCACCATATACGTAAAATCACTACTTATGCTTTCACTCGCAAACATCCGTTTTAGCCTAAATGCAACATGAAAACGCTGTTATAAGTCTGATAAAAATGTCGCACATATGTGCTGTGATAGTAATATTTCACTCATCCTTTTATCTATTTTAGGATTCTGGCGTCTGCGGAGTATGAAATATATAGATTTTTACTTTCTCTACTACGTATAGTAAGTAGGGGAAGTATTGTATTCCACCCAAAAATTCGATACCGAGATTTAACCGGAAATACGTGTTTTGAGACCCCCTGAACTCCAAAATTTCTGATGTGTTACACTCACATGACTTTCTCCACTCTTGTACAGACTATTTTTATAAACTCTTATTCTCCATCTACTTCATATTAATCGAGATAAACATTTGCAGAAACGATTTGTTGACATGCAAAGAGAATTACATTTTACACATAGCGACCAGTTCTAAAAATATTTGACTATCGCTTAAGGCCTACTATGTTCCCCTTGTTTTGTATTTGCAAGGGCAATATAGAAATATAGTAGCCTTTAAGCATAGAAATATCTCTTAATAGCTGGTTTCTAGGTGCAGCACCATTCTCTTTGCCACAGATTAATACTCTTTGCGTATCCAAGACAAAAAAATGAATAACGAATTCCCGTTTGAAAAAATAAGTATTGAAAAATTTAAGGGAATAACAAGCAATATCTCGAAAATGGTTCACTCAACAACAAAAATGTATATGACATAAATTGTGTGTTTTAGCGCGATCTACATTGTTTGTGTAGTAAAATTTCGTCTATCTCTTATGGTTTACCAGTTATGCAAAAGTCGTTCACAATGAACAATACTTTTGGAGATATTCCCAGAAAATTCAAGATATACATTTTATTTGTCATGAAAATATCTTAAAAACATTATATTTTAATCAAAATCGATTGAGCCATTTTTGAGAAAATTAAAATTTTCGAAAAATGTTCCATGTAAAGGGTAATCTGATGTGGGGTGATTTTCTTGAAAACCTTCGTGTCGCATCTCTGGCAGATACTGAACCTAAATACCAAGTATGGTGTTTAACCGACTGTTCGTTTCTGAGTTATGCTGTTCACAGACACACACACGGAAAGGTTTCCCAAAATGCTTTTTTTTGGATTCAGGGGGTCTCAAAACATGTATTTCCGGTGAAATCTCGGTATCGAATTTTTGGATGGAATACAATACTTCCCCTACTTACTATACGTAGTAGAGAAAGTAAAAAGCATTTCTGGAAACATGGCTGTGTGTATGTATGTATGTGTGTGTGTGTGTGTGTGTGTGTGTGTGTGTGTGTGTGTGTCTGTGTCTGTGAGCAGCATAACTCAGAAACTAACAGTCGGATAAACACCAAACTTGGTATTTAGGTTCAGTATCTTCCAGAGATGCGACACGAAGGTCTTCAAGAAAATACCCCTACCCGAGATTACCCTTTACATGGAACATTTTTCGAAAGTTTTAATTTTCTCAAAAATGGCTCTAACTATGGCTTTTACTACACAAAAAATGTATATCGCGTTAAAATACACAAGTTATATCATACACATTTTTTTGTTGAGTGAACGATTTTCTAAATATTGTTTGTTATTCCCTTACATTTTCCAATACTTATACTTTTTCTCAAATTTGTTATTCATTTTTCTTATGTCCTGGATATATAAAGGGAATGGAATACGCCACATAGCAACCATGCGCTTAAAAGATATGACTATCGCTTAAAACCTACCAATTTCCCTTGCATCTACAAGAAAATTAGCAATAAGATTAAGATCTCGATTAACATGAAGCATATGGAGAATAAGCGTTTGTAAAAATAGTTTGTACAAGAGTAGAGAAAGTCATGTGAGTGTAGTGAGTGTGACACATCAGAGTTTATGTTTCAGCTTCACACGTTATGGTTGACATGTACTGTGCCGATTGTTTCATAATTCGATCGCTTTGCTCTAAACTTCCGCATTAGCTGTGATTCCCATCCTGCCTCTTTTTTGGGGGGGGGAGCGGTGCTCTACCGTGGCTGACCGGTTGATTCGGGGACTCGAATTTCCAGGTTGGGAGTTGTGCCAGGGAATTATTCCCTATACTCGAGTTACCTTGGCTCGGAATGACTTCCTTGTCTTGTGGCGAGAGCTACGCCTCTTTGGTTTAGATTTTTCACTTAGGCATTCTAACAATGTACATTACGTACTACACACTTTAACCATTATGCTGGTTGACTTACGGTTTCCGCGAGTATTTTCGGGTTTATTTTAGAGCTCTCCTCTTCGGGCTGTATTTTACTATTTAACTTACAGTTTTAATGGGTTATGCTAACAGTATAGGCCAATTGTTCTCAAGAGTTATATTGATAAATTAGGCCGCATAAACTTGCGCTGGGTAGTGTGTAGTATTCATATGTTTAACATTTTGGAGTTAAACATACCCAGGCATGTTCTCCAACATCTTCAAACCAAGTTGTCAGTAAATTGTTACGAGTTTTTTTTTTTTATTTATGGACGCTCTTTAACTGCTGTGGTTATTAGCGTCCCATTCTATATTGGGTGTGAAATACCGGTAAGTTTGCTCAGAGGCCTCTTTATCAAGCTTGAGGGTACCACTGGCTTTACTTCCCTTTCGAAGGAACCCATGCTAAGGATTTTTACACCCGAACTCGGGAACTAGAGGCTAGCATGGTAACCACTACACCACGGAGGACCACAGTAAATTGTTACCTTGCTTTAGTACGCCAATATAATTGATGAACATTTAAATATTCGTACTTTAAGAAGCTGCAAGATTTATTCAGAATATGTAATATTTGCAATTGTTGCATGAGTGTATCTGACCGTTAATTTCTTACTCACCTCTGACATGTTTTCTCCTCTGCTTTCAAAGTAAGGTTATTAACCAAGGGCAGATCTGGTGGCGCAACACCATTTGAGTATTCTGGAGTATATTGTCACCACGGAGGATAGAAACGGAAAGAAACGGCCTAATTCTTCAAGGACAATTATCTCACTTTTGTGGCTTAAGTGACTAAATCCAAATCGTGCAAGTTAAGAAAACGTAAAGCGAAGACTTATCATAATGCATTCCTCAGGTTAGATTGGTCCTTTTAATAAGAGCAAAAGTGATGAATGATATTGAAGAACTATGTTGTTTTCCGTCTAATCAAGAGGTATAGATTTCCTAGTGTCAGCTATCTTTTGTTTATATTACATGAGTGTGATGTGCCAACTTCACTCTGGTACTGGGTGTGCTACTCTGCCTTCAAGTTTATTTTAGGTTGGAAATGAAAGTTGCCTCAAGCCTGTGACCGAATGTTTGCTAACAAACACGACGGTCGCCTTTCTGAGTACGGGAAGTGTGTACGAGGTTACCTCCAGCCAGGGTTGAAACCTGCCAATACCATCACAACACTTCGACATTCTGTCAAACACGATACCTTTGATTTCTTCTCTCTCACAGTATACCTAGCATTGAAGAATTTGAAACTGCATTTAAATTTACTTAAACACCTATATTTAATTCTTCACCTTAAAAATCAGGCAGGATGTAGTTTCCTTTTACCTTATTTAACTCTTTTGTTTCATTTTGATGTTAATATTTATTATTAGGAAATACGGTTAATGATCACAGTTGAAATAATAATTTAAATGAGAGATACAGAACAATGTATCCTTATTACATCTATTGAACTTCATTTCAATATGATAAACCCCATGAATGAGACTTAAAATGTAATATCTCCTCTCTCTAGATAAGCTGAAGTTTTTGTAAAACTTCTGGAGTCAAAGCAGCAGGAAAGAAACTACCCAATTATTTCGCATCTGTGAAGACATGGTAACACAGCTCAAATGATTATCTTTTGTCATTTATGAACATTTATTAACCATAGCTTTAAATCCCATGTTTCGAGATCATTGCATAGAATGAATCAATCCTGATGCTAACATAAATATGAGGAACAGTTTTTCAAAGGTAATAGGGTCCCCAGTGTGTTAAAAAGCTGTGCTTTCTCATAATTCGTTATTTCAGATATTTTATTATGGATCGGAATATCTTGCAAATGTATGTGATCTAATTTGTTCTGTAATCAACTCATATTATAACTGACATTTCTTTGCCGTTCATAGAATTTGTTACGTTTTAATTTAGTGTTGGGTTATTACATGCAACCTAATTTTTAATTTGTTGGTTTATAGTTTGTATTCATCTCTTCCTCATGCAGTTAATTTTAGACACAAAAATCGGAATTACAATTTATGAAACCAGATAAACTGCATGTCTTATTTGGAGGTTGAATTATATACCTTGTGTAACCCAGCTGCATAAAAAGAAACATATACCTGTCACTTGAAAATCGGTGGTCGCAATGGCTATTTGACGCTACTATCTGTGACCTTAACCACTATCAAAGGGATCAGCGGCTATTATAAGACACCATCTATTCGTATAAAGCATAAAGCCACTTATATCCATTTATAAATACTACTTAAGTACATGAATTTAATATACATTATTATTAGGTACCACTACTGTTTTCGTTTTAACTTCATAAAGCTTTATACATGCATATGTATGTTAACGTAATGAAGTTTGGTCAAATTGTACTCTTTGTTTTGAAGGCAACCCATAATTATGAGAAGATGTGTATAAAACAATCTTATGTGTTACACTCACATGACTTTCTCTACTCTTGTACAAACTATTTTTACAAACGCTTATTCTCCATATGCTTCATGTTAATCGAGATGTTAATCTTATTGGTAATTTTCTTGTAGATGCAAGGAGAATTGATAGGCTTTAACCTATAGTCAAATGTTTTAAGAACTGGTTGCTATGTGGAGTATTCCATTCTCTTTGCATGTACAGGACATAAAAAAATGAATAACGAATACCCATTTGAGAAAAAGTATAAGTATTGAAAAATTTAAGGGAATAACAAGCAATATCTCGAAAATGGTTTACTCAACAAAAAAAAATGTATATGACATAAATTGTGTATTTTAACGCGATCTACATTTTTGTGTATTAAAACTTTGTCTATCTCTTATGGTTCACCAGTTATGCAAAAGTCGTTCACATGAAGAATACTGCTGGAGACATTCCCAGAAAATTCGAGATGTACATTTCATTTGTCATGAAAATATCTTAAATATATGATATTTGAATCAAAATCGTTAGAGCCGTTTTTGAGAAAATTGCAATTTTCAAAAAAGTTCCATGTAAAGGGTAATCTGAGGTGAAGGAGTTCTCTTGAAAACCTTCGTGTCGCATCTCTGGAAGATGCTAAACCTAAATTCCAAGTTTGGTGTTTATCCGACTGTTCGTTTCTGAGTTATGCTGCTCACAGAAACACAGACAGACCCACAGACACACACACCGTCATGTTTCTAAAAATGCATTTTTTTGGATTCAGGGGGCCTCAAAACATATATTTCCGGTGAAATATCGGTATTGAATTTTTGGGTGGAATACAATATTTCCCCTACTTACTATATGTAGTAGAGAAAGTAAAAAACCTGGCTGATAAAATGTGAAGGGCTACACCACTTTATTTCTATTATCTGTGAAACAGAAAGCAACAGCACCATTTATAAGGAACCTATATTTGATAAGTTCGAATGTAGTTTGTCATTTGCGGTTACCTAAAGTTACGTTTAGCAAATATGAGCTAAGATGTTTCATTAAAATGAATTAGGTTGCTAGAGGCAAGGATTGCTCAAGATTGCGCCTGCATAACGATCTCCGGTTAGACGCTAAGCGGGAGTTAGGTCCAAAACTTTGTATTAAGACCTTTGGTTAACATCATTCTGGGAGATATTCTTGGTGATGAACTAACCACCAAATGGGTACCGGTTAGGGTACTATACCTAAAGGTAACCATATGAAAAAGCAAACTTTCGGCCTCGATTTATAGTCGATAACGATTCCAAGGTGAAATATTGCATCAATATTTATATAACAGGAGCGAAACCAAAGTAATTAGATTTTGAAAGTACAATTTCCAAAGTTGGGACGAAGAGGAATTTCGAAAATGTTATAAGAATATCGTAAGTTGCTGCATTTTCTATTATATTTCTTCTGTTTAATATATCCAGCGTTATTCTTAGAACAGTTTACTGATCATTATTTCCTTTTGTTTTTTAATCTTCCAGTAATATTTGCTTACATATAATGCAACCGATATTAATCCAATATTCCTTTAAAAAGTATATCAACAGCGAAACTTTATTTAACTTTATATTCCAAAATGTGCTATTTTCCTACTAACTTAAAGGAAGTCAAAAGGAAAACCCACACCTACAAGTTAATACTCTGAAATTCCTCAACATTTTTCCACACTAATCTACACTATATATTAATACTACGTGATTTTCCATTGTTTGTAGGGATTTTCTTCTAAACGTAAGTATTTATTATTATAATTTCATTAAGATTACTATTTTCTCACTAACTTACGTAGAACGTGTTAATAGCGAAACTTATATAATGAAAATCTTTAATCTAGCGAAAACTCTACATTATTCCTGTTGTAGCTATGCCAAGAATGAAATGCTGAGGCGTTATTAATATAATAGGAATTAGATCAGGTAAAATGAATTCGAGGAGAGGGATGAGGAAACTGGAAAAATTGATTCAGGTTAACGAAAACTTTTGTATGCCTTTATTTTCTATCATGCGTCTTAGTAATACTAGCAGCATCTTCCTGAGTGGATGGTCTATTCTTAACTGAAAGCATTTGCCGATACTGTTTCATATGTAATCTGAACAAATGTCAGTGTAGCGGAGTAAGGCTTAAGAATAATACCTGCGTACCACAAAACCTATGACAGAAATAGAATAAGTTCGATTCTAGTACATTATGTATCCCATTCCATTCCCTTCTTACTTAGTTTCGAATGTCTTTAACAGTAACATTATGTAACTCCAGCCTTTTCCGCCACAGTGAACATATATTAATATATTTCTATGTACATGTTATGACAAATCTGTTTCTCCAAATAAAATACATTGAGGGTGAAACACCATATAACCTAATACTCCGTTATGCCCTGTCCTATTATCATACATATAGTTATCCTATTTTACTGTAACTCCAAGAGCTCCATTAAATACAAATTATTATTTCTTTTAAATACACCTAACTTATTCCAAAATCACTTACGCGAACTAAACTAATGGCATAATCCTTACACATTTAGCTTAATGTTTAGAAATGCATCACTACCTAACCTATACAAATTGTCAATATTAGCAGAGTGCTTTATTTCGTTCCTGAATGCATCCAGTATGTTATCAAGCAATCCGAAATTATTTATATTAATTTAGTAAGAATATTACACTAATTTAATAAAATTTTAGAAATGTGACCGCAGGCTCAAGAAAAATTACAACCAAATGTTTATTTTGAAGATTTAATGTTACCTAGGTGTCCTAAAATTCTGCCCGAAAATGTTGTCAACCATACCAAATCGTTAATAGTCTCCAGGTTAACTACCTACAGTTGCGTAACGCTCGTAATACGATTCATCAATTTAACCGACGGTTAGTAATAACCACAGGTTAACTAACTCGAGTTGTTAACTGAAAATCGTAATACAAACAGTTAGAGACATGATATATTTTGCCGCAGGTGCTCTTCTAGTACTACGATCTTCCTCTTGAGTACATATTCTTCAGTTAATTTTCCGGAACCTGTTTCAATTTTGTCTTCAGTTTCTTAGAATTTTAGTAACTTAGTCTATATTTCCTAGTCTCAAGGGAACTTTGTAGATGAGTACTCGGTGCCGTTTTACTTTCAAGAAATTAGAGTAACATCACGTTACTTTTCCAAATAACTAAGTAATTGAAGACGTTTATTTGCCCTACGTTTTGAGAGCCAATTTGAAGAATGTTTATTGCTGCTACGTATGGACAGTCAGTTTGAAGATGATGTGTTATATTGCGACTGTTAGGGACCCGAACTTGAAGTAGTTGCAACCGCACGTATGGTACCCAGTAGCCTTCGTCCCAAAAGTTTAAAAATATTAACTTTGTAATTTGACTGTTTCTTTAAATACTATATATTTATGTTTGCCTCGGCTGCTTCAGTATTATTGTTAGAGACACGTTTCTCTTTGCAGGGTTGTGGTGCGACTGAAGAATGTACACAGATTATAATTTTACTTCACTTCTTTTATTAATTTTTGACACGATTTAAATAACACTTCACTGATATAGAGAGCTGTGAGATTCTTTTGTTAATTACTTGCGCTTTTTAACACATAAACTATTTTTGTCTCACACTAATACGTATTAAATTTCTCGAGGACGTGTCTCGCGTCCGGTTAGGAACACTGTCTACGACCAACGCGTCCAGTTATGAGCGCTGTCTACAAGCAACTGACTTGATTTCTACCGCCTAAATTTGTAAATTTCTGTATTTAAAGTCTCTAATTGGTAATCCTAGTCCAATAGAATACCTTCATTTAACTAAAGCTTTTTCTGGTTGTTGATTGGCTATTTTATAAACTGTCACAAAATTTATATTATTGTTACTCCAATAATGACTAGTAGCAGTATTAACTTTCTTACTCTTTATTGCCTCAAGGTTACCTCATTGTTAGCAACTTTTAACCTATTATTCTCACAGCTCCTACATTATTAAATTACGTAATACATTCACATAACATTATTACACATGTATACAATAATATAAACATATACAATGACTGTAATATACACTTTTTATATATTGTTACATACACATATTGGTTTAAGGTGGGCTGCTATTGAATTTATATGTTATATAATTTGACTGAAATCATTATGTGTTAAAAATACTACCTCATAATATGCAAGTAATGTTTAATGAGCTTGTTTTCATTTACAAGAGTTTTTCGTTTTTCTAGTGGAAGTCATGCATTAGGTTAAAACGTCATTATTCCGGAAAAGTAAGCACACATATTTCAATGAATAGTGACTTGCAACTGTAAAATAAAACATACTCAAGGCGGATATAATCTTTAGTAGAAATATAAAAAAGATCAGTATAGAAACTTATTAAGATATCTATAGAAAGCCCTTACAAATGGCTTTTATAGCGTTGTTTCTTCACCATCCAATTCGTAATTTAATGTTTATACTCGTAGCTATGGCCACTTAAAATTGAGAACTGCATTAAGAGTAACCCATCTTCAGAGGTGGAGTGCATCTTGATGTACTATCAATCCAAGCATAACCACTAATGCTGGTTTTGAGTTATTTGATTCAATTTTGACAGCATTATGTTGGGGAATTAGTTTGACACATTTCGATTGGTCGCGAATAGATTGCTAATTAGTCAGGAGGTCAGGATGACGCAATAAGCCAGTCTGCCCATATTCCTGCCTGGTCCGCTCTGGACGTTCATTTCCCAGATCTCTCAGGTGTTCGGTATATGGGACGAGAACTGAAAAGGCAAACGAAATTTCCTAAAACATGTTGCCCTTTTGCTTTTTCTACCGTGCACCTAGAGTTCGTAGTTTATTGTACGTATTACAAAAGTACAATTGTTACATTTATTGTCATGTTTCTATTTATTCTGCACATGCCCGGCACCGTGCCTTGTGTTGTACAGCCGTGTAGCTCCCTGGCCTTCAGTACTGCTGTGCAACATTTACTTCTCATTACTAAAGCCTCATTACGATTTACTTAATTTTATCTTGCCTTCCCTCCCTCTCCCTTCCTCTTCTTCTCTTTGACTTTCCTCATCCATTTCTTCTTCATGTTTAATAAAAAAATTCCCTGCTTTCCTATGTCTTTCTTCCTGCTTGCTTGTTAACATTTTTCGTGTGACTAAATCCCCCCGCCCATATTATTATTCCATTTCTTGTCTCTTGTCTTGTCTCCATTTTACGTACCCAATAAGTAGAGAAAGTATTACATTCCACTAAGAAATTCGATACCGACATTTCACCGGAAATGTATGTTTTAAGACCCCCTGAATCCAATTTTTTTTGGAAAAAAATCCGCGCTCGTCTGTCTCTCTGTGTGTGTCTGTGAACAGATAACTCAAAAACGAAACGTCGGATAAATACCAAACTTGGTATTTAGGTGCAGTAGCTTCTAAAGATGCGACACAAAGATTTTCAAGAAAATCTTTCCGCTCCAAACTACCCTTTATACGGAGCATTTTTTGAATTTCTTTTCTTAAAAAATGCCACTAGGATTTTGATTAAAATTTCATATATTAAAGATATTTACATGACGAATGAAATATATGTTTTTAATTTCCTGGGAATAGCCATTGAAGTCCTTTGTATTCGAAAGGAGTTTTATATAATCTTGTATAACTGTAAGCGTTAAATAGACAGAAACGTACTACACAAAAAAAATGTAGATCTCCTTAAGAGACACAATTTATTCCAAATAACTTTTTTTTTTGTGTGGCATCAGCCATTTCCGAAATATCGTTACTAATGGTTCAATTTATTCAATACTTAGCCATTCTTTTAATGTCCTGTCAACATTCAGCTGTTTCTCGCGATCCCATTGCAACAGTATGGAATTTTAAGGTCAACCTATAATGTCCAGTTCTTAAACACTTGACTATCGCTGTTCTCTTTGTATCGTAACAAATTGTGTAATGTAGCTGTTTCTGCAAATATTTATCTGGATTAATGTGAAGTAGATGGAAAAATAAACTTTCGTATGAATAATTTGTATACCCAGTAAAAAACGATAGAGGGTAGAGAAAGTCATGTGTCACAGTCACAATCTCATTGAAACCATTGTAAATTGGTTTGCGCAATCGAGAGAACCGACAAGCGCTTCGTAACCTTAATTGTTAGGAAAGGGGTTTACTTGTCATTTCAGTGTAGCTGACAGACAAGAGGTAAGAGCGTGCATCTTGGTTCTGTTCATGTACGTACTGCTCAAAGGGTATCCAGTTTCTACTTTATTACCATCTCCTGTGTTTCCTTTTCTTTTAATAATCCTTAACGTTCTGTTCACAAAATTTCTCTCTGAGGGTGAAACCGCTCCTTTGTAAACTAATCCTTTGTAACGTGTACAATCAAGGGGTTCCTTCTTTGTTATTGACTTTATCATACATGGTAGTTCATTGTCCTTTCAAAACTAATTAACCCCGGAAAGGAGAGTATACCATCATGAGACACACTTTCCTCCACCAGCACGTAAACATTTAGTTTCCCTTACAAAAATATCATATACAAATAGTCGGATAATATATCTTAACGTTGTTTTTGCTATATATATGCTTTACAAAATTGCTATAATTGCCTCTTAGCTATCAGGCACTCCAATACTACTTCAGTTTATTTCGAATACTTCTATGATCTGCTTTTGGAGCTAATTATACTCCAAGAAAAACATTCTGATGTGTTACATTCAGATGACTTTCTCTACTCTTGTACAAACTATGTCTACAAACGCTTATTCTCCATATGCTTCATGTTAATCGAGATATCGAGATGTTAATCTTATTGCTAATTTTCTTGTAGATGCAAGGGAAATTGGTAGGCTTTAAGTGATATTCAAATATTTTAAGAGCTGGTTGCTATGTGGAGTATTCCATTCTCTTTACATTACCAGGACCCAAAAAAATGAATAACGAATTCCCATTTGAGAAAAAGTATAAGTATTGGAAAATTTAAAGGAATAACAAGCAATATCTCGAAAACGATTCACACAACAACAAAAAAATATGTATGACATAAATTGTGTATGTTAACGCGGTCTACATTTTTTGTGTAGTAAAATTTTGTCTATCTCTTATGGTTTACCAGTTATGCAAAAGTCCTTCAGAATGAGGAATACTTTTGTAGACATTCCCAGAAAAGTCGAGATATACATTTCATTTGTCATGAAAATATCTTAAACATATGATATTTTAATCAAAATTGTTAGAGCCATTTTTGAGAAAGTTAAATTTTTTGAAAAATCTTCCATGTATAGGGTAATCTGGGATGGGGGATTTTCTTGAAAACCTTCTTGTCGCATCTCTGGAAGATACTGAACCTAAATACCAAGTTTGGTGTTTATTCGACTGTTCGTTTCTGAGTTATGCTGTTCACAGACAGACACACACACGGACATGTTTCCAAAAATACTTTTTTTGGATTCAGGAGGTCTCAAAAATGTATTTCCGGTGAAATCTCGGTATCGAATTTTTGAGTGGAATGCAATACTTCCCCTACTTACTATACTAGTAGAGAAAGTAAAAATCCTAGTTTAACTCAGAATAAGGAGGCTCTGAAGTCCTTGCCATAGAAACAATGCTGCGTGCAGAATTCGTTTTCGTAGATTGAAAATAGCAATAAGCTGTAATGTGGTTTTCTTGCCTAATTAAATCTGCACATTCAAATAACTCAGAGGGGAAGTTGCTGACAGCCCCCATACAGAACGTGAATCTTTTCTCAGCTAAGTACAGAAATAGCGACACTGCCTCTTCGTTTCGTTGACTGTTACATGAAAACTGTGGAACATAATGGCTAAATTGCGTGTTGGTAATGTCACTGTTTGGGCTTGTCGGTTGCAAGATCTGCGTCTAAAGTTACGAACTGGTACCAGCCCGAATCGTATAACAGCTTGTTCCTTACCTGCAACGGACTGAACTTGATAGTCATCCATTATGAAGGAAACCTTAACTTTCCCTACAGTCTCTAGCGAATCGCTACCAACTTACCTTACTACTTTTGTGTTGCATCAATTGATGCCACTAAGTGTTGTAACGCCAATTATTTTCTTTTACTTCGTTGCTTTGCATGCAGCACGTTTCATTTAGGATTTATTTTGCTTTATTCCTTTTCCTAAATTCCAACTAATTTTAACGCTTCTTAATGTCTCCAGCACTGTAAAATTAAACTCGTTCTTTTACTCAGCCATTTATAAATTCAAACTTTGCATGTTTCGGTATAATGTAATGGAACATTTCATAAGAGATATTTATGCAATAAGTGGTTAATCTTATCATTACGGTATGAGTAAATGTTTGTCATATTAAGATTATCCACGAGTTGTATGCAACATTTTATGTAATCCTATGATGCAGTAATTATTGACAGGAAGATATAAATAATTAAAATAAAGAAATAATTGCAATAAATAATTTCCGTATATTAAATCAAGGTATAATGTAATGAGCTTGAGTCGAAAAGAATTGCCTAAGGAAAAGGTCATTAGCGAGTCATGTTAAGCAAAGTCATTAGCGACAGCCGAAGTAGCGAACGCGTTAGCATAAAGATTCTTGGAAGGCAATTTAGAGTTAAGTTTAGTACATTTGAATAGTCATTTAGGCAGAAATTCTGAAAAAGAGAAGTGAAAGGTATTTCTGAGAGTTTAGCCAGGCCTCCATAGCAACAAGGTAACACACGCACATGTTACAGTTTAGTATTGGGATACATATGAAGAAACCTTGGAGGAGGAATGAAATGTAGGCGGAGCTTAAGTAGTAATGACGTGCAATCTAAATCAGTGTGTTGCTCTGGTACGGCACTGGTACTGATCGACATTTGTTCGTGCACACTCCTCGTGCACACATTCGTGCATACATTCGTCACTCTAGATAATTGTGGCATCTCGGTTATGTGACGCGACCAGTGACGGGCTTGTGTGAGTAACATTTAGCGGCTATTACGAGGGATCTTGCCGATAAGTATTTTAGCGACTCACGGCAAGTTACGCTGCTAGTTTCTTTTATTGCGGAAACAGTCATTTCAAACCATAAAACTGATACTGCAGGAGTTAGCAGGTATAATAATTCAGTTGTTATGGTTTCGAGTGCTAACATAATCAGTTGCATTCTTTATTTTCAACCGGTCGGAAACTAGTTTCAATAGCTCAAGTATCAGATTAAATTTTTCAGTCAATTTAAACTGGTGCTATCCTTCACATTAAATCCACGCACACTCAGAGAATGGTCTCATAACCAACCACGGAAGCAGCTGGTGGACGAGAAAACAGAAGGAGCTACGAGATAACATCAAAACAGGTAAAGTATACTGCTTCAAAACCGCCCCGCGGTTTTAACAATTCAGATTACTTAGTAGGTTATCACTTAGATTATAAATTGTAGAAATAAGTCATGAATTAATTCGGCATCGATAGCTGACGCAAGTGACTGTGTCTTTATGTCCATAAACCAGGTACTAGCGCCACTCCCTGCATTTCATTTGTTATTTCCTGGCGAGAGCCACTTGCATATAGAGGGAATTGAGCAAGCTTTACGGCCTGTAATGTAGTCTGTTAGCATGGTAAGTAATTACACATTCGGATCTTAGTTGTTCCATACTTAATAATGCACAGAGGTTTTTGTGTCTTTGTTATTCCGAAAAAATAATATCACAAAATGCTTTCATCTTCTCTCCATAAACTAAGGTAACGTTGAATATTGAAATTGCTATTATTGGCATGCGTGTCATAATGAGCCAGTTATGCACGGTACTGAATACAGTAAAAATCTGTTTACAATGGTAAGATTGCATTAAACATTTTATTTGATAAGCTAGCTTGATAAAGAATATCACAAGTAATGCTTCATTTAAAGGGCTCAGAGATATTGTAGCACAGATCACCTGGCAGTGAAAATGAGTTAGTAATCTGCGTTGTAGCAGAATTTCCTTGCTATAATACGTTTTCACTTAGCTTACATTTGTGAAAGAAATGTGTTTTAAATGATTCAGCACCATGAATCAGACCACCCATAGTGCATTATGAAGGTGTGGCAGTGTTTATAGCATTGTGCAAAATGTGAGGTGTGTGAAATAACGATTTGTTTTGGGGGAAAATGAAGGATATTATAACTGTCACCAGTTTTTAATGTCACTTCACAAATGCGATTTATTTCAATTTTCACTGTCACTCCACTAATGTGATTTAGTTCACTCCTCACTACCACTCCACTAATGTGATTTAGTTCAATCCTCACTGCCACTCCACTAATGTGATTTAGTTCACTCCTCACTACCACTCCACTAATGTGATTTAGTTCACTCCTCACTACCACTCCACTAATGTGATTTAGTTCAATCCTCACTGCCACTCCACTAATGTGATTTAGTTCAATCCTCACTGCCACTCCACTAATGTGATTTAGTTCAATCCTCACTGCCACTCCACTAATGTGATTTAGTTCAATCCTCACTGCCACTCCACTAATGTGATTTAGTTCAATCCTCACTACCACTCCACTAATGTGATTTAGTTCACTCCTCACTGCCACTCCACTAATGTGATTTAGTTCACTCCTCACTACCACTCCACTAATGTGATTTAGTTCAATCCTCACTGCCACTCCACTAATGTGATTTAGTTCAATCCTCACTGCCACTCCACTAATGTGATTTAGTTCAATCCTCACTGCCACTCCACTAATGTGATTTGTTCAATCCTCACTGCCACTCCACTAATGTGATTTAGTTCAATCCTCACTGCCACTCCACTAATGTGATTTAGTTCACTCCTCACTGCCACTCCACTAATGTGATTTAGTTCAATCCTCACTGCCACTCCACTAATGTGATTTAGTTCACTCCTCACTGCCACTCCACTAATGTGATTTAGTTCAATCCTCACTGCCACTCCACTAATGTGATTTAGTTCACTCCTCACTACCACTCCACTAATGTGATTTAGTTCAATCCTCACTGCCACTCCACTAATGTGATTTAGTTCACTCCTCACTGCCACTCCAATAATGTGATTTAGTTCAATCCTCACTCTATCTCCCCTTCCATTTCTTTACCTCCCCCTATCTATCACCCCTCTCCTCCCTCTTGTTCTTTGTACAATGCGCATGTCATATGTTTTCAAAGCCAGCAATAAAGCATCTTACGAGGTGTCAATAAAAATTAAAAACTCAATACATAGTTCAATGGTTCGTAAAGTTGTGCTTGTCCTTTAGACGTCCACCTGAACTATACTATTTCCGGTGGTAAACAGAAAAATACATAGCCCACCTCCGTGGAGTGGGGATAATGTAATCTACAGCACGAGTTTCAATCTCGTTTGGGGTAAGTTTTCCGGATAAGGTTTATTCCGAACATAAATTTGAAGCATTTCTAAACTCCGTGGACCTGAGCTCATTTGACCACGATTTTATTATTTCGCTCATCTCTTTGCAGAGCTAAGTTGGTAAAATGAACACTGGACTTAAACAAGAACAAAATTTTAATAAAATATGTAGATCACAATGTGTTCATCTCGGCTATGTAGATAAATATTAGTGAATAACACTTTATTGCTATAACTTCTTAAATATGCAACCTATCGAAATTTTGTCAGTAACAAAGCTATAAGAAGATCATACTTAGAAAGTTTTTGTATGTAATAGTTTCTACAGTACTCAGTAATAAATGAGCTATTTCGATTTTTTGACTTCGTGCATGATTATCTTTTCATTTCGGGAACGTAATTAAGGTGGAATATAACCTATTCTGGCATCTAATGTGTATTATTAACCAAGCTTTATATCAACCATACACATGCATACATACATACATACATAAATACATACATATATACATACATACATACACATAACACGCCCACAAACAAACATTTTAAAAAGAAGACTTTGGTCTTCATGATAGCCCGTTATATCTCTTAACTTCAGGTACAAATTTAAAATTTAAAGTTACTGGAAGAAACTTGGCTATAATTTAATTGACTGTGTAATAGATAACACTGGGGAACAAAACAAAATTCGTGGTGTCTTAAATTTTCCACCTGATTCTGGGTATTTTGATGCTGCTGATTCCAAAAATGTCTTCCATTTTGTTCTAGCAGCTCTAGTGTATGAGATACTGATATCTTTATAAATTGCTGTTATGACTACTTTGTTTTACAGCACCATTTGTAACTTGATTATATTATTTGCATTATACTAATTTATTTTATCCAAGGTCTATTGCAGATGTACTTTAACTATTCTGACATTTATATCTCCTTTTCATAGGCACTGATATGGCTTCATCCTGATGTGTTTTGTTTTATCTGTGGGGAATACACATTCATCCAGCTTCACTTATTTTGTAAACAGAGCTTACTTGGCCTATTTCAAAGTAAAACTTGGAGACCAATATATGTAAGGCTTGGACACCTCACATCGTATATAAAACATGCACAGGGCACCTGCGACACTGGAAAAAACGGGAAGCGGAAGTGCTTGAAATTTGGGGAACCAATGATATAGCGAGAACCAATAAATCACATTTGTTCAGTAAATGTAAAGGGTATCAACAGCAAAACCTGGAATACGTGGAAATATCCCGATCTACGCTCTGCAAGACGTTCCGATCCACATTTAGAGGAGATACCTGTTCCAGTATTTATCAGTCTTCCAGAGTCATCAGAAGAAGTGGATGAAGCAGCTGAAAGCTATGCTGAGCAAAATGACAGTGATTTTGCAGCTTCATCAGTTGTGTCTGGTTTTAATCAAGCAGAATTGAATGACCTCATTTGAGATCTTAGTCTTCCAAAGGAGACGTCAGAATTGTTAGCTTCAAGGCTGGTAGAGAAACAATGTCTGTTACCGGCAACAAAAGTGACAGTCTATCACAAAAGAGAGCAACATTTCCTACCGTTCTTCACAACAGAAAACCAATTTGTTTTTTGCATCAATGTTGAAGGACTGTTAATGAAACCGGGTATAAGAAAATACACACCAACAGAGTGGTAGTTATTTATTGATAGCTCCAAACGCAGCTTAAAATGTGTTCTTTTGCATAATGGGAACAAATACAAGTCAATACCAATTGGTCACTCAATTACTATGCATGAAAATCAAGCTACAATAGCTACAGTTCTAGAGAACATCTCATACCGTGATCATCAATGGTTGTCTGTGTCGACATAAAGATGATAAACTTTCTTCTAGGACAACAAGGTGGGTACAGCAAATAACCATGCTTTATATGCCTATGGAACTCTAGAGCTAAAGATCAACATTGGGTGATAAGACAGTGACCTCTTAGAGAAAGCGTGATCGTTGGAGAAAAAAAACATCACAGAACCTTTGGTTGACAGAAACAAGGAGGAAATCACATAAATGAGAATTCAGTGACATGATAGAAGAACATCAATGAGCCTAATGCGACTTGTATATAAATATATATATTATGGTAGTTGATAGAAGGTTTCTTCATGAAAAAGAATGTGGTTGATCCATGCAAATGTACCCTTTATTTTATTGTGTACAAGTAATATAGTTGTATATGCGGATCAGTAAGGTTAAATTGGTGTATAATTGGTGTATCTCAAAAACTAGAGCTGATTGGGCAAAACTGAGAGTATTTTTGGAATCAGTGAAAACAGTCAGAAATAGGTCAGAATTGTAAGGCACCAAAATCACTGTTCCCCAGTGTAATTATTATAAACTAATGTTTCATTAACGTATAGGGAGAAAACGTACACCGGCCTAAGTATACGATTTCACTCAGAGGTTCCATAAAAGTATAATTAAACTGGAACAATGGAAAACGTTTGACTGCACTGTTTCACGTAAAGGGAGACTTCCAGCCTACACTGCCTTCTTCAATATTTACTTTATGTACCAACTATCTATAGTAGGTAAGAGGAAGTATTGTATTCGACCTAAAATGTTGATATGGAGATTTTAGAAATATGCCAGCATTCCACCTCCAAAAAAGGCCTTTTGTAAAAGATCCGTGTGGCTGTCTATTGTCTGGGAGCAACAGCTCAAAACTTTGGTTAAATAATAACCTTGGTATTTAAAGTGTAAAGGACAGTTCATCCTTTTCCACGTAAAGGGTAGTTTGGAGGGATTTTCTTGAAAATCTTTGTGTCGCAGGTTTGGAAAATCCTGAATTTAAATATAAATTTGGTATTTATCTCACAACATAGCGTTTTTGAATTATACTCAACCAGAAACAGGGACTCACACAAGTATCCTTTTATAAAATGAGTTTTTGGATTCGGGGGCCATCAAAACGTGTATTTCCAGTGAAATCTCGATTTCGAATTTTTGAGTAGCATGCAAAACCCACTTTACTACCGGATACGTGGTAGAGAAAGTAAACATTAAATAAAAAAAATTTCCCTTTGGTTTAAAACATCCGTGTGTGTTTGCGAGTGTGCGCGCGCGTGCAACCGTAAATGGCGTGGCCCAAAAACTTGGTATTTAGGTTCAGTAATTTTCAAAGATACGACACGAAGATTTTCAAGAAAATCCGCTTACCCCAAACTATTCTTAACACTGATGATATTTTAAACTTTTCGATTTTCTCAAAGATGGCACTAAAAATTTTGATTAAAATATCAGCATTTATGATCCTTACATGACAAATAAAATGGATATCTTGAATTTTCTGAAATTCTCGTGAAGTTCTCTTCATTATGAATGACTTTTGTATAATTGCTAAACCGTAAGAGTTAGGAATAGTTCTATTGCAAGGTATAGAGTTCCGGTTAAAACACACAATTTATGTCAAATACACTTTTTTTGTAATTTTCGAGATATTACTTGTTATTCGTTGGAATTTTCAAGAACTTATGCTTTTCTCAATTGGGTTTCGTTAAGTCGTTTTCTATTTCTCTCTCTCTCTCTCCCTCTTTCTCTCGTAATCATGCAATAGGCATGGAATTTCAAAGCCATGCATAGCGATACGATCTTTAAAAATCTGACTATTGGTTTATCTGCTGTATCCTACAACAAAATGAGTAATTGTAAATTCAAAGTTTATGTGGTCTATCAAGAAATACATAGAATAATAAGCTTTTGTAATAACAGGTTGTAGGGGAACGAGTAGAGAAAGTGCTGTAAATGCCACACAACCGATTCTTTTCTATTCCTTTTTATTTTAGATGAGGCATTGCATTCGACCCAAACTTTCGATTTGGATGTTTCACCAGAAATAGACAATTTTTGCAGTCTCCTAAATAAAGAATAGTATTTCATAGCAAAAGTTTTGTGAGTGTGCTTATGTGTCTGTCTGTTCACATGTGTGTGAAAAACAAGCACATAGTCACCCTGTAAATGTGTAAACAACACAACAGAAAAAAAATAAGTAAAGTCGGGTAAATACGAAATATGATGTAATACGTTTTTTTAACAACGCAAGGAGAAGATTTTCAATAATTTCTCCCTATCCTAAATAACGCTTTACTGGAACATTTCTCAAGTTTTTATTTTCCGAAAACTGACTCAAATATCAATATCTGATTACAATATCATATGTTGGAAATATTTAAATAGCAAATAAAATGCATATCCTGAATTTACAATCAATCTGTGGGTCTTCTTCATTCTTAGGGAATTTTATACATGGTGTCCCAAAGTTCGGTCTCATAGGGACAATTTAAACCTTTATATCTCTAGGAAGTGATGGATATTGATATTGATAGTAGCCTGTGTGAGGTACAAAAATCATTATTACGGCATTAAATGTTTAAATCAATGCCCCTCTTGAGCTCTGTGAGCATGGAGTAATCTTTGTGCGTGTCGTAGCATTGTCGGTGTTATAGCGTGACAAGCAACACGAATATGTTCTTTGAGATCGTCAGTGGAACATGGACTTATGTACACAACAGAGAACAAAATCAAGTAAAGTGAGGTCTGGGGATCGTGGAGGCCATTCTACAGGACCCCTGGAACCAATCCATTCGTTCAGGAAAATTACATTAAGCACAGTGTCGTACGCACAGAGAGAAATGGGAAAAACCTTGTCTTATTGTTTTGAATATAGGCATATCATCAATATAAGGTCCCAAAACATCTTTGAGTTTCTGTAGACATCACCCTCAACAGAAAGCTGGTCCCACTATCTGTGTTCGATGCATTACACACCACTCTGTTATGCTGGGATTTGTTTGGGTATGCATATAGTCTGCTATGTGTAGATTTTCAGCTGTCCAGTACATCATGACCTGCCGTTCCACATTTCAATTAAAATGGAAGCATCCTTTGTCACTGAACATAAAAATTCAACGGTTCAATTTCTTGTTTGTAACCAAATTACAAAATTCTACTCGAAGGTCGGTGTCATCAACATGCAGTTCCTGCACAATCTGATTTTCGTAAGAGTGAAATTTATATCCTTGTAGAATGTGCTGCATAGAGCTTTTGGAAATTCCAAGTTCCTGACCCATCTTTCGCATCGATCGCTTGGGACTTACTGCTACCGTGGCAAAGACCGCGATCGTGATCATTTTGGATGTCTCTGGGTACCCTGTGCGTGGCCTCTCTGATATGGAACCAATCTGCTGGAAGCATTTGAAGATTCGATCTACAAATTATTGTGAAGGTTTTAGTTTTATAGGTGGTGACTTTGATATTCGGTACATATTTCTCCTAGAGAAAGTCATTAAGCATGCGGCTTTCCCTTGCATTGTGTACATTTCACCATTGGCATCCACTTCGTTCTAGATTCGTTTACCTGTAACAAATAAACTTTGCATTACATTTGCGGACATTCCGTATGAGACCGGACTTTTGGGACTCGCTGTATAATTGGAGAACTATAAGAGTCGGAAAAATCTTGTTATGGAAAAGATACAGCGCTCATCAATATGCACAATATTAATGAGCTCTACTGCTTTAGGGTGTTAGCCATTAATTCTGAAGACCATCAATGTGAGAAGCGAGGTCGTATGCATATTGCGCATCCGATTTTTCCTCCCATCGGGCTTGCTTAAGACATTGTTGACGTCTGAGGAGAAATAGTCTTTTACTCATTCCCTTCATTTTTTCTTCGGTTTGCCTATCGTTTAAGGACTTTATTTTTTCCTAAAGCAATATTTTCATACGCTAAAGCTATCCACAAGACTCGACATCGGAGGACGAGGAGGAGAAAGAAGAAGATGATGAAATGGAGATGAGAAGGTAGAGGAAAGCAGCATCGAGTGTCAGAAACGAGAATCTACTTTAAGGCAAGGCAGAAATACCGCATTTGAGAATTTACAGGCTCCCTCTAATTTATTTTTCGTTGGCTGTAGAAAAAACTAAATGCTAAGTTCAGTCATCAGAAAGCCATTGGGAAGGGGAGAGATATGCACCCTTGCTGCAGTAAAGGGTAGTTTTCTCATTTTCTCAGAAGAAAGAAGGAAAAAAAGCTTAGTGCACCTCTGCTGTTGCGTTCAGAATAGAGGGAGACATAAAGAATAAGAGAGAAGCCACGGTCTCCCCTAAAATTTCATACACCCCAGGAACCTGTAGACAAAATAAAATTGTCTCCCATATTTTCTTTACTTTCTCTACTGCGTATAATAAGGGAAGTATTGCATTCCAACCAAAAATTCGATACCGATATTTTACCGGAAATACATATTTTGAGGCCTCCTGAATCCAAAAAGGTATTTTTGGTAACATGTCCGTGTGTATGTCTGTGTGCTGTGAACAGCATAACTCAGAAACGAACAGTCAGATGAACACCAAACTTGGTATTTAGGTTCAGTATCTTCCAGGAATGCGACACGAAGGTGTTGAAGAAAACCGCTCCACCCCAGATTACCGTTTACATGGAACATTTTTCGAAAATCTTAATTTTCTCAAAAATGGCTCAATCGATTGTGATTAAAATATCATATATTATAGATACTTTTATGGCAAATAAAATGTATATCTTGAATTTTCTGGGAATGTCTCCAAAAGTATTCTTCATTGTGAACGACTTTTACATAACTGGTAAACCATAAGAGATGGACAAACTTTTACTATACACAAAATATATATCGCGTTGAAATACACAATTTATGTCATATACATTTTTGTTGTTGAGTGAACCATTTTCGAGATATTGCTTGTTATTCCCTTAAATTTTGCAATACTTATACTTTTTCTCAAATGGGATTTCGTTATTCATTTTTTGTCCTGGTAATGCAAAGAGAATGGAATGCGCCACATAGCAACCAGCTCTCAAAATATTTGACTATCGCTTAAAGCCTACCAATTCCCCTTGCATCTACAAGAAAATTAGCAATGAGATTAACATTCGATGTCTCGATTAACATGAAGCACATGGAGAATAAGCGTTTGTAAAAATAGTTTGTACAAGAGCAGAGAAAGACATGTTATTTTTTCTTTAATAGTGAACTTTCGGAACTTTGAACTACAAAGAAAATGTATTCTTGCGCTAAACGTGATCACATTGACCAACATGTGGAGCAAGAAAGCGGATTCTTTGGCAAACTGCCATGGCATGTCATTTGTTATTTGGAGAAATGAGTTCCGTGCATGAACCAGGAATATTTAAGCCAAGTCTTCTCATTTATCATCCCCAAAGGGCATCTTAGGACCTTGTGGATGGAAGTAACCTCTGTCAGCAGTATCCATAAAGCTATCTAATCCGAAGATAATCGTAAACCTGCAGGAGTAACATGTAAACGCAGCAGCATTTCCTCTCTCATTCTGAATTATAGAGCGCGAACACGCTTGGCCAAGCACAGCACAGCTCATTTTCAGCTTAACTACAATGTCACCACAAGCCTTTGTGAATATATCATAATGAGGACCATTCTACCATCCAAGCCCTGTTTCTCCGAGTAGCTCAAGCTACTAAACAAGATCATAGGTATGTTTCTAACTTCCTTCTTTATATCCGATACTATTTTATACTTAATGCTCAGTACATTTACTTTAATTTTTGCAGATAAATTTCTGTGTCCATAACATCTCCTTTTATCAGTTGATTTCTTAAAAGTAGGTGTTCTTGAATCAAGTTTTTATGCTGATTCCAGAAATAACTTCTTTTTTTCTATCACGTCAGGTTTGTACACAAAATAAGTAATGTTTTGACAATTTTACTAATGAGCGTAGAAAAGTATTCAAATACCATTTCACACAAGGTAAGTTTTTATTCAAGAAACATTTTAAGAATACTCTCAAAAACTGTTATAATTTATTTCATGACTACATTTTAACAAAACAAGAAGCCACAGTGTTTCATTTAATTTTCTTCAAACTTTCTCTTCTTTGACTTCCTTGCAGATCCTTTAAGATGACTGTACCTCCTCAACATCCAACAGTAGTGGGCCATCATCTCTCCCGGTACCTCCTTCCATTTCCTTAATATCTTGGAGAAAACGTTCACCCTGCTCTTCACTATCATGTCCCAGTAGTCGATATGTGAATGCAGAAAATGCACCTTTACACTCATGTTACAACCCATTTTTCAACATTGTTTCGACAATGGCCTTGTAATTAGGATCTTTGTCATTGCCTAAGAAGTTTTCAGTAACTGATCGCAAGGCGGTCCATGCTTCTATTTCTCTCTCATTCATTGTCTTCTCAAAATCTTCATCCTTCATCAATTTCTTTATTTGAGGACCAAAAAAAATCAAGCCTTTAATTTGTGTTGTGTAATGAAGGGAAATTTTTTGGAAAGGTACTTGAAGCAGGGTCCATCCTGTGGTAGAGCCCTTACAAATTGCTTCATCAAGCCCAATTTTATGTTTAGTGGATGAAGCAATATCTTTATATCCCTATATCTCTATATTTTTGAAGTGAAATGAAAAAACTGTACGGGATGGAAGCAAACTAAAAGAAGTTCTGAAATCAGCATAAAAAGGTGAGTCAGAATTACTTATTAGTTTTCAGTCATCCGATACCATGCAGACTAGTGTAATCATCATATAAGTAGAATAGCGGTTTTACTCGCCGTTGGACGGATGCATACTGCATCTAAGAGGTTTTTTTTTTTTTTTTTTTTTTTTTTTTTTCCTGTCCCTTCAATCCAAATTGTTTACAAAATGTCAGGACCCTCCTCAAGATTTGCACCCCCGGCCTTGAGCTAGGCGGCATCTTTTGTCACTGGAACATATGGGTTATACATGCTATCCTTTCCGAGAACCTGCTCCCATTAAGCGGCTTAATGGACTGCGTCCGAGTGGCACTAGCCTTTTTTTTTTTTTTTTTTTTTTATTTTATTTTATTTTATTTTTTTTTTATTTTTTTTTTTATTACACACTGGCTTTTTTTTTTTTTTTTTTTTTTTTACAATTATTTAAGCAAGGAAGAACAGGATCCTAACAAAAAGGGAAAAGGGTATTACTTTGCTAGTGGAGCTTAAATCTGAATATCCAAGGCTGGAATGGCCCTGTTCTGTGTTGCCGAATCATCTGCCATCTCTCAGCACGTAAAAATTGTCGTAGATGAGGCAGTACACAATCAGCTGGATCGTCCAACGTTTGTAGCCAAGTAAAGGTGCCCATAATCAGCCAGAGTAGGGAATTATACAATGGTGGGCTTACTTTAGGAAGGTTCAAATGCAAAATATCAGAGGGTTGAGGAATCCATCCGGTAGGTATCCAAGTACGACAATATCCTAAAACCCAAGTCCAGATCACAGTTTTACCGGAACATTCCATCAGTCGATGAGGAAGGGAATCTGCGGCATTACAAAGTGGGCAGTTGTGGGAAATAGCCATCCGGTGGCGATAGAGTTTGTCCGCCGTTGGAAGGATTTCGTTTACCACCGCATAGGTTACTGCCATCCAATCGAAGTTAATCTGTGGCAGGCTAAAACATCTCCAAATGCGTCTCCAGGGCAGTTGTGGGTATTTCAGCTGGACATGATGGATAATAGGAGTAGCTTGAAAAAGAAAGGTGTAAATCTTCTTCACCGTACTAAAGTCACCATTCCCCACTTTCTCCGGTGGTAACTTCTCCAAGACCTGATAAACTTCACGTAACATTTGGGGAACCTTGTCACGCTCGCCCCGATTAAAAAAGGATGAGTATTGTCGTTGTAGCGCAATATCCACGGGGTCACCCTGGTTATTCATGGCAAGCAAGAGCATTCGAATCATCAAGGCCTGAGACTGACGAACCACCTCTAATAATCCCCAGCCACCTTCACCTTTAGGGAGACGGAGTTGCGTACGCGCAATGCGATAAAGCTTTCCTGTCCAGATAAAATAACCTAATATCTGTTCTATTCTCTGGCAATGGCGTTTTGAGGGCGGAAGAACAGATGCAAGGAACCAAATTCTGCTGAGCGCAAAGCTATTACAAAACCATATACGTTGTACCAAATTCAGCATCCTGGTTTTCTGCTGATACATCACACCACGTAAGATATTAATGCGAGACGTCCAGTTGTATTCCCGCATATCCTCTGCGTCAGTACTAAAGTAGATCCCCAGAACCTTCGTACGCTGCACAACAGGTATGCCCAAAACTGATGTATCCGGAGGTTGTAACCCAATGGGCAATATCTCGGACTTCCTCATATTAAATGTCATTCCGGTATTCTCCTCATATTGCTGTAAACAATCTTTTAGGCGTATAATATCGCGGGGTGTGGTAACCATTACAGTAATATCGTCAGCGTAGGCTCGTACCACCAGTCTCTGACCATACACATCGATTCCGGTAAGAGTAGATTGAAGACGTCGAAGTAAAGGATCAACATACAAGGCAAATAGTATCATAGACATGGGACAACCTTGTCGGACGGAACGTTTAACCGGTATAGCAGCTGTGAGATACCCATTGCAGAGAATCTTAGACGAAGCAACATCATATAGGGCTCGGATAAGATTACGGAGCTTATCGGGCACTTTCAAGGCAACCAAACGTTTCCATAGTGCCCCGTGAACGACGTTGTCAAAGGCCTTCTCAAGATCTAAATTAATGACTGCAGCGGACTGGTGTTCCTGTGCACAGTGCAATATACCACCTCTCAATGCCGCCAGCGTATGATGAATGGCCGTCCCCTTATGTACGGCAGCCTGCATCTCGCTAAGTATATAGGGTAGAATCTTCTGCATACGAACACTAATGATTTTAACAAACAACTTGTAGTCACAGTTCAATAACGTGATCGGCCGATAATCCTGTGGAGTCTTCGGCTGCGCACACTTCGGAAGCTGGACCACTATCCCATCTGCAAAAGTAGGCGGCAATCGCTCTGAGGTCCACATTATCTGGAAAACTTGAAGTAATTCTTCCCGAATATAGCGCCAACAGTGCTTGTAAAATTCATATGGTAGACCATCAGGTCCTGGAGACGCATGCAACTTTGACGACTGGATCACTTCCATGAACTCTGCTGCTGAAACAGGCGTCGTATCATGCCGCAGCTCCTCCGGGACAACCGGAGCAACCCCAGACATATACTCGTCCACAGCACTGGAGCATTCCGCTAGGACGGAGAAGCGTTGGAC
The DNA here is from genome assembly GCA_030765065.1 of Deroplatys truncata. Taxonomy (NCBI): domain Eukaryota; kingdom Metazoa; phylum Arthropoda; class Insecta; order Mantodea; family Mantidae; genus Deroplatys; species Deroplatys truncata. Next base: position 218,595,202 of record CM060978.1, read on the forward strand.
GTAAAAGGAGTGCACTTCACGAAGAATTCCGGCTGTAGTGGAAATTTTCTGTCCATCAACCTCCAAATGAGTGATGAGCTTCCGGCGACCATGTTTACGTTCCTTCGCCAGATGGTAAAAACTCGCCTTTTCCCCAAAAACCACTTCCGCCGAGTGTACTTTGGACAAACACCCCTGTAACGCGTTAGATTTTCGGACCTTAATGTGTTCTTTGATGCCTCTCATAAGAGACTGAACATCATCTCCTTGCTGTTGGCGTATGTGTAGTTCCTGAAGGACTTGCAGGTAATAGTCCATGGTTTCCCTCCTAGCCAGAGCTCGACGACAGGCTGCAGCCCGAAAGAAATAACGAAGCGCAGGCTTGGCTTTACACACCCACCAGAAGGCTTTATTCTGTGCTAGCAGAAAGGATACCCGCAACCGCGACCAAAGATCCTGGAAATCCCTTAGCACGTCCTCATCCATAAGCAACGAGCAGTTTAATTTCCAATAACCTCTACCTCTACTGTAGATCGCTGCCCTACCTTCAAAGGCATGTATGAGTGCATTATGATCACTGAATGCGACAGGCACTATCTCTGTACGATGAAGACGTGATAAGAGTTCAGCCGGCACATACATGCGGTCCAGTCGCGATGCGGATAGGCCTCTCACGAAAGTAAATTGTACTGCGGAACCATGCGTATGCTCCCAGGTATCCTTTAACCGCATTTGCTCCACCAGCTGCTGCAAAGTAACACATCCATTAAAGGCTCCACGTTGATCTTTGGCCGCCAACGTACAATTAAAGTCACCGACAAGTACAAAGGTAGCACCCGATGGGATATGGGTCAGGAGGTCTTGCCGAAAAAACTCCTCTCGTTGTTTGCGTTTAGTACTACCAGCAGGTGCGTAGATATTCACGAAAGTCACGTCATCATACACTGCCGAAAGAACCCTACCGGAAGGATGGTATCCAAAACTGTGTAATCGTAAGCCTTGTCTGTAAACAATCGCCGTACCGGAACCCTCGGGGCCAAGATTGGTCTCGTAATCGAAGCCATACAAAAAATCCAGATTACAAAGATTCACCTCCTGTAAAAAACATATGTCTATGTCATTACTGATCAAAAAGTCCCTTAAAAGTTGTTGTTTAATAACCTGTCGCAGGCCGCTAACGTTGAGCGAAGCCCATATTTGAAGACCTACCGGCATTTAAAGGGCAAGGATCGTATATTCAATAGTTGCAAGCGGAGAACAACCAGTGAGCACTGCAGAAACAACACAATCTCAATCATCACTATCCGGGTGCGGGTCATCCTTTGTAAGTTTAGGGGAACGTTGGTGATCCTCAAAATCATCGCTGTCATCTACTGCCGGCCGCTTGCCTGAGTCCGCCTCTTTCGTTGTGGAACGAGCCGGAGAGTTACCGGGCAACGGTTGCACATCTTGGGAGTGCTGTCGTGTCATGGCACTTTCTACATCCATCCGCCTATGCTGGCTCCGTATCCGAGGATCTCGACTAGACAAAGAAGCAGAAGACTTTTGCCTTAAAAGTGCTACCTCACTCGCCGATATCTCTACTTCTTCATCACAAACGATCTCCATATCCCCATCCTGAGAATTTTGCGAAAAAGAGGGTACCTCGGGCATTTCGAATGCCGACTTCCGATCAACAAAGGGCGTAATAGATCCGTCCACAATTGCATGTTCGGTTGCTGCAGTCAACAGCGGTGTCTCCGCCCCAGCAGGACCACCACTTCCTGAATCTGAAGAGCGCGCTGGAAGGTTCACCGACAAAGGTTCTACCACAGACGTTTGTGACATAATGGAAGCCTGCTTCTGGGCGACTGCATCAGAAGAGGTGGCAACACTCGCCGCCTCACTGAAGGTTACCGGTCGATTCCTTGGAGTTATAGGTAGCCGCGTGGCACGTAGAGGACAAGCTGCTTCTAAGTGGGTAGTGTCATGACACAAATGACAAGCCTGTGGTTGGCCGATGTAACTGATGGCAATCAAATACGAATCGATAACTAAACTAGCCGGTATATGACGTTTGAGCCCCATTTTTACAGCATGCACTCCGTTGTTAGACGAAAGAAGATACTGTGAGCCCCATCTTTCCCTACGGATATCATACACTGTACCATATTTACTTAGTTCCTGTGACAGTACCGTAAAGTGCACCTCAGAAGGCAGGTTAAACACCCGAACATTTACTGTTTGCTGATCACCTGGTGTAATATTCACCTTTGTTATGTCGCCGGAGGCGTATGTAAAACTTTGTTCCTCTTTAAACCGCGAGAGAAGATTATCATACAATACCGCCGATAACAACTTCACATAGATAGCTCGTTCCCTGGTGTGAAGCTGGAGCGTGTCGACCTGATCAGCTTGAAGCCCCATGAAGTTCACTAGCCACTGGTGGATTTCTAGTGCAGTGGGTTTAATCGCCGTCGTCGTAAACTGAATTTTGAGAGTATTCACACGTTTATAAACCGCCATGGTTACCGTTTAGAACTTACAAAACAAGAAAGAAAGTATACCCAATTAAACAAGCGTGTACTCGGAGACACTGCAAACTGTACACAACAGCAAACAAATAACTCGCACCAGTGCCGGCCGGTTACACTAACACACAGCGGACAGACAACCTCACGGCACGCCTGCCACTGCACGACTGAGAGGTTGGAAATAAGGTTAGAAGTAGTTTTTGAAAGTAGTGCAATAAGACTCGTACCTAATAGCGTAAGTATCCAAAGTTTTATGCAGATTGGTCAAATGGTGCAACTTTGTACATAAGGGGTTAAAATACGGGTGGAGCTAGCTTCTTGAAGTTCTTTGGTGCCATATGATTTTCGCCAAGATCTACAGGCCAAGAGCATACATTTGTGTTCTGATTTACCAAGCAGTATAGGTTTGTCTACATAGGTTTAAAGGTGGCTTTTATAAATTTAAAGTATTATATAAATGAAAGTAGGTTTAGATGGTTCTTGGAAGTTGTAAGATAATCTGTGATTTTGGTCCACTCCTCTAAATTATGCAGTAGCTTTTTTGATCATATTGATCATGCTGGTTTAAATAGTGTAGACTTATACAAAGGTGGTTTAAAACATGGCAGAGTTAGAGTTGTAAAGTAGCTTAGAATTGTTGGGTCCTGTAGTATAAGTGTACGAAGTTTCATCTAGAAGAATGTTGGTGTTGAAAATTAATACTGAATGTAAGGGTAGCCATCCCTTTTATCAGAAACCAAAACCCAACTGTATCCGGTTTTGTCAAAATGATACCAAAAATACAAAACATTAGGTTCAGAAAAATCAGAGGGAAATGTGAAGGTATGAACACGATATGGCACTCCGCACTAAAACAAATCAATTTCAAAATACTTTAAGACTCCCCAATTATCCCTTTGGGCTTGAAGACATTAAAAGGTCTGGCAAATGTGAAATAAAGTTCCAAAGGTGGCCTCTGATATTCATATTCAACGAAATGAAATTGAAATTTGATGACACGAATATGAATAAGAAAACCCAAACTCCGCGTTTTAAAATTTTGGGAAACATTATATAGCCGGCGACCATATACAGGAATGGGACGTTTCAATGTTGGAAGAATTATCAAAACGGAGTGGTTTTTGATACTACCTACAGACGCGCGCGCACACACACACACATACATAATTACATACATACATATAAATTGTTTTCGTTTACAATAACCATGCATGCGCTACTAACTACGTAACCCATCAGCTTTTTAAGACTTCAGCTCCTGGAAATCTTTGAATATTTCCGAGAATATTATGCTGTCTTAGACGAAGTGATCTTCTTTCTTAGTTCTTTAGTGGGGAAGAAGGCTCTGTATTTCAAGTAATGAAATACAATTAGGCAGAAGACACATCAGCGGTACCACTTGAATCACAGTTAAGCATTCAGACATTCCAAAAATTCCACAAACTGTTTGCACAGGATAGCTTTCCAGAGACACCTTTGTCGCACATAATAGAGTATCGCAAACACTTCTTGAAGCATGTGTGAGATATGGCCGACCCTTGCCAGAATTCAATTATTCAATTAGTTTTACAGAAACATGCCCATTTTTCGTTGATTTGTGGCGGAGAAGAGTAAAACGTAGATTGCATGTTGTTACTTTCTATGCAAGTCGTACAATATGTCCCGTTATATAACAAACCAAACTTCTTTTCCAGCACTAATTTCAATTAAGTTTGGCACGTGGTTTTTTAGTCTGGAATATGAATTTCGCTGCCAACAATTAAAATGTTGTCTTCAATTTGTGTCTGTATTGCACTTTTCTCTTCTCAGTTAATTTTTTAAGAGAATGATTTTTTTTTTACAAAAGAGTTGAGAGGAAGCTCAAATTTCTATTCACAATTTTCACCTTTAGATAAAGTAAGCCTTGCAGGTATGTAAATAGACTGCATAAAGTCAACAGTGGACGGATAATCATCGCAGCTGTATTTGTGTTAAACTGCATTTTTTTCCCTAGCTTAACTTCATCGAAAATTAGCACTCAATACGTTCGTCCTGTTCCTTTTCGATTAAAAAATCTCCTACTGCATTTTTAGTATAGTAATTCATGCCATAAGGACATTTAAGCAGTTTTACTAATTTTCTTAAGTGAGCTACCGAGGACAGCAGGAGGAACTGATGGCTGAAAGACTGTCTATAACTCCTAGATTTTATTTTCAAAAGCAGATAATCCAGGGGAGATTCATCATACGTCATCCTTTTTTTATTTTGTAACATTGATCTTCTTAAACCTGTGTCTACTATAATCTTCTGTTATTCCCCCTGCTAAGAGATGCAAACCATAAACCATCTCGAATGCGTTAAAATGGTGTTGTATTTAACATTTGCAATGTTACCTCTGGAAGATTTATTTTAGTGTTGGTAATTTTGAACTTATAATGTGTCCTTATCAAATTTATTTTCCGTTTCATTAATTTATTCAACACAGCGCTCATCTCCATGGCATCCTTTTCAGTTCTCAGGTTCAATGAACTGCCGCAAACAGGCTCATTTGCACTGTTGACTTCATTTATAGAGGCCGTATTGCTAAAGGCAATTTTGCCCACCACCAAAGTGTATCTTTTGCAGGGAGATTTACGTTTCTTCATTTTGCCTTTGAAAAGTACTAGGGTAAGCTAGGAAACATGTGCGGAACTGTATTTGACTTTGGGTTCCATATCTGTCTTGGTATTTCTCCTGTTTCTTTGTTTACTTTTACTTATAGTTACTCCACTTTTTATGCAACTACATCAACGTTTATTAAACATTAGTGGAAAAGTGAATGTCGCACACATAACAGCTATGAGCAAGTTTTCTGTCTTTTCTAGAGATAGCGTTTACCTATTTTAAGACAGTACTGTCTTTGAGTGGTCTAAAGAAGTATCTCGTTCCTGTAGAAGAATGCGAGACCTGCAGCAGGGTGATAAAACATGTAGGCATCTTGCAATTCTTTGTGCACTATATTTATAAAATAATACTTATGCAGATGTTTAGCACATAACACAATCTGTACTGATTAACACAGATGCAATCTGAAGACAGTAAGCTGACTGACATTTGTCACAAACGTAAGAGTTTACTCGGCTGAGCATTATAAAGCAATCAACATGGTGACTAATAATGACTAAACCAGCATACCTGTCCAACCTTCAGTGCGTTCTTCGTACACAGCCATTCACAATTGTTGTTATTTACATTGTAAAGTGCTTCATACAAATGTTGTTTAGTGTTTTATGAGTAAGAAAACAGCATAAAACAGGTTACTATTTAAAAAACTTAAATTGATCCTATAATGACCATCACAACGTCCTCCAAATAAAACACGACTGGTGGCATTTACTTTCACCCATAATATCAAGCAACTTTTATTCAAGATATTTGTTTCTTCAACGCTTAGTTTTAGAGATATTGTACAGTCTCAGCTTAAATGGTCCATCCTGTATATAAAATTTACATTCGGTTATAGCAATCCTAGAAAGGATACCCTGTTTCTAGACAGATCTTGCACTTAGTAAACACATCAGTGGACGAATTTATGCAGCCGTTATATTGAAAAACAGACGCCGGATGATGTCTTTTATTGCGTCGAATACTTTTGCCTCAACATACCGCAGGAAATAATCATACGAATTTGGTTCCGAAGAGCGAGCATTCCAGTCCATCATTCTGTCATTAACAGAAATATTTCTGTTTGTGCTGTTATGTGTTCCTTTTGTGTTTTGTATCTGTGTTATACATCCAGCCAGTCACTTTACGTTGCCTGTCCCCTTGCTTAATGCACTCTTTGGTGCTCTCTTTTTTTCTCCTCTCTGGTTTGCTTACGTGGCATATGCTTTGGCCGTACGCGGTGAGTGGTGGATTTCTGTCGCATTGCAGGGATAGCTCTCTGCCCGGCAACTACTCATCCGGATTGTGGAAGTTTTTTGTAATGGATTTAAGGAACGTCTTTTGTGATTATTTGTGGATCGGCCTTATGTATCGATCTTGATTATGATCGGTCTTGATCAACATACTTAGCAACTATTTGACTAGATAAACATAATTAAATATATTGGTCTGATGTTTATAGTGGCCTTGTTTTATAAAGTTTCTAAACTGATTTTGTTTGTTGAATTTTTGTTTTACTTAAGTTTTGCTGTATTTAAAACTTGCCTTACTGCTCTGCTCAATTGGTTTTGGTTGGTTTACTATTTAAGCCATCTTTGTTTTACAGTTATTCTTTTAAGGTTGCTTTAGGTTCTGGTTATTAATGTTTGTTTATTATTATCATTAAATTACCCCAAAAAAACTTAAAAAAACTTACGAACTTAGTATATTTTTGAGAGTTCTGGTTTCCATCTTATTTTTCTCCCCTACGGCACTCGTTAGGGCTTCCCTTTTCGCTTGGCCGGGGTTCCCTAACTCAGTCAAACCTTCTTAAGCGTCTGCATGGTTTCGCTGCCTTGCTCCAGTGTAATGTTTTGGGAGAAACAGCGGAACCATTGCAAATTACTGGTAGCAAGAGCGTGGTTAATTGATTTGTCTGTGTTGGTTAGGGAATATTTTTGGGTTTGTTGTTTGCTCTGTATTCTCCGGATCCCATTTTCTTACTTGTACTACATCCGTAGTATCAAGATGGCGGTATCGGTTACTAATATGGACAGATTACGGAAAGGTGAATTGTGGGTAGAGTTGGTTGTACGTGGAGGTCAATGTTCTATGACAACTGAAGTGGCTATTATGTTGGATGTTTTTCGACTAATTAAGGATGCTCCATTAATTACTGTATCTATTGATCACGTGGTTGTAAGTAAGTGTGAGTCCACTTGCGCGTTGGCCTTGGCAGAGATTCAGGATAATTTAATGGATTTTGGGCTCGAGGATTCTCCCTCTAAGGCACAGTTGCTCCGGTGGCAGGTTAGAATTCGGCATTACTTGTTCTATTTAGATTATGTCTTACAGAGATTCCCTACTTTGCAGTCGTGTATAGCGTTGCAAAAGTTAAAGGATCAGTTTAAGGAATTAGCCCATAAGGTGGAGGAAGATTTTGGGACTACACAGGATGACACTTGGGCGTCTCCCTTGAATAATCAAGGATTGTCAGATGTGGTTCGGCCTTCGATTGCGGAGTCTGCGTTTCGGCCACTTAGACTCACTCATCCCCTCCAGCAATTCGTGGAGGGCGTTCAGTTAAACGACATTGTTGATGTACCATCGGCTTTACAGTTTCTCTATTTTCTTGTTCGATTGACGCTAATGGCTAAGCGTTATTTGGTACCCACGGCTAAAGTGATAGAATTATTATCTGTCAAGGTGTCTGGGATAGTTTTGGACCTGTTAAGGCGGTGTGCTGGTTTGGTCGACCCTGTGACTCGCTTTCATTTGGCCCTATTAGACATGTTCATTCCGCGTAGGGAATGCACGAGGATAATGCAAGACGTATATTTTTGTCCTCAGGGTCTAACGGAATCGTTTACAGAATGTATGGTCCGGGTTAAGGAAATTGCTTTAGTGTTAGTGCTCTCTGTTACGGAAGCGGAAATTTGTGATGTCATTTTATCAGGACTCAATCCAGTCATCAGCTCGGCTTTTGTTTTAGGACCTTGGCCGTCAAATTTGCAGCAGTTGGAAGCGTTGGTTCCTAAACTCAATGAAGTTATGCTTGTTGATAGGCTGCGTCTGTCAGAGCCTCCGTGCTCATTAGCAACTCCTAATACGACTGTATCAGCTCCTTCTTCGGCCATGGTTCCGGTTTCGGGTCGTCTGACCACTATTAAATGCTTTCAGTGTGGTCAGGAAGGCCATGTTGTCGAAATTGTCCCAATAGGAGGACTGTGAATCGGGGTTTTCTTCGTGTTTCTAGACAGTTTCGACCTTTGTGACGCCAGAAGGTTAAGACGACCATTTGTATGTCCCGGCGTATTTGTGGCTATCCGTTTTCGGGTAAACCCTTAGTTCAAGTTTCTCTTGAGAAGTTGCCTTTATTGGCGTTATTAGATTCCGGAAGTTCTGTCTCTTTGATTCAGCTTGATTGGCTTAGGTTAAATTTACCATGTATTATGTAGCGTGCAACCACGTGTCTGTTGGTTTGTTTGATGGTCAATGGTCAGGCCTTTCAAGTTACTCAAACCGTATCATGTACTATACGTTTCCCACGTTTTACGTGAAAACATGGTTTTTTCGTCGTTCCCAGGCTTCCTTATGCATGTGTCCTAGGTGCCGATTTTATGTCAAGGACTGGGATGGCTATTGATTTTTCCACTAGGCAGATCGCTTTTCATTTTGCTCCCGGATAAAGTTGGACTTTGTGAGGGATTTTAAACCATATAGGCCCCCTCTAACCTTGGGAGATATTAATTTGGTAACCCAAAATTGCGCAACCTCTTCTCTGTCTCAATTGTCCTCTGAACAGGCAAAGCATATAGAGGTTTTAGTTGGAGAGTTTGATTCATTGTTTACAGATGTTTTAGGGGTCACTCATTTGACTCAATATGAAATTCAGTTAACTGATTCTACTCCGGTCAGGTTATCTCCATATAAGTTCACACCACCGAAGATGACTATATTAAAAGAGAAAATACAGAAGATGCTTGACCAAGGGGTTATTAGACCGTCTACTTCAAATTACAGCAGCCCCATATTTATAGTACCGAAGGGAGATCAGGATTTTAGACCGGTCATAGATTATCGTCTCTTGAACAAAAGAATACATATTGAAAGTACCCCTTTGCCCGATTTGCATACTGCTGCTCATCATTTTTCGAAGGCTCGCGTTTTTACGACCCTGGATTTAAACAATGCTTATTACCAGATTCCTTTGGCGAACATTCCAAGCATCTCACAGCTTTCGCTACTCCCTGGCGTCTTTATGAATTCAATAGGGTCCCATTTGGTTTGGCTACGGGCGCGCAAGTTCTCACTCGTTTGCTGGATAATTTGTTTTCGGACATAAAATTTAAATATTTGTACCATTACTTAGATGATCTTGTAGTATATTCCTAGGATTTTGACTCACATCTTGTTCATTTACGTGAGGTCTTTCGTCGCCTACAGAGCGCCGGGTTATCATTTAAGCAGTCTAAAGTTCATTTTGCCACCGCTCAAATATCATTTTTGGGCCATATAGTTTCCCCTTCTGGTATTACCATAGACCCAGATCGCACTAAGGCTATTAGGAATTTTCCGGCACCCAAGAATAAGCGTGAGGTGGCTCGATTTATGGGAATGGTTAACTTCTTCTCTAAATTTATTTCAAATTTTTCTACTCGGGCGGAACCTCTTAATTGCTTACGTAGGAAAGGGGTTACTTTTGCGTGGGCCGAGGAGCAGGAAGCGGCATTTGTTGATCTAAAAGGGGCTATTTCAAACCCTCCTGTCTTGGCTTTTCCAGATTTTGCTATGCCCTTTATTTTACAGACGGATGCTAGTGCTAGCGCGCTAGCGGCTGTTTTGTTGTAGGAATTTCCTGAGGGTCGTCGTCCCATTTATTATAGCTCGCGTACTTTATCTCCTGAAGAACGTAAATTTTCTACATATGAATTAGAAACCTTAGCGGTGCTTTTTGGATTGCAGAAGTATAGGGTGTACTTAGAACATGTGCATTTCTTTTTAGATTGCGATAACCAGGCTTTAACGTGGGCGTTAGCTGTTCCAAGGAACACAGGTCGTCTTGCGCGTTGGGGTGTCCGGATAGGAGCCTTTAAGTTTACTCCTTCCTTTATCAGAGGTTCAGAAAATTGTATTGCGGATGCTCTTACCCGGGTATTTTCCGAACCTACTCAGGAGTGTGTTATTTTCGAGACTTTGGATGCTCCTTCTGCCGATACTCAGATTGAGAGTTTCTCATTTTCGGCATTTCCTGAAATGTTTGTCAGTATACCCGAACTTCAGCTTACCGATTCTGGGCTGGCATCAATTATTCAGCAAATTAAATCGGGAGTTTCACTGCAGGATTATAAGATTCATGAGCGTGTTTTGATGGGAAGAGCTAGTTTTGATCGGCGTTATAAAGTCATAGTTCCGAAGGCAGCTATTACCATGATTATTAGTTATTTTCACGATTCTCATTTCGGGGGTCATTTAGGCATTGCCAAAACCAGAAATCAAATTCGTAAACAGTTTATGTGGCGGGGCATGTATTTTGATGTAAGAAAGCATTTTAAGGCTTGCCGCATTTGCGCATAGTCCAAACCCACGCAGGCTACAAATTGGGGATATTTGGCTTCGGAGGTTCCCTCCGCGCCCATGGAGAAACTATTTGTACATTTTATCGGACCGTTCCCTCGTTCCATTCAGGGAAATATTTTTGCTTTGGTAGTTACTGATGCTTTCTCAAAGTTCGTATGGATCTTACCTCTGAGTGCTGCTACTGCTCGCCTCGCTATTCGGGAACTTGGAACAATATTCGGATCTGTTGGTGCTCCTCAATATCTGGTCTCTGTCTTCGCAATTTAAGTCGCGTCTCTTTCGTTTCATTTTTTTTGTTTGGGGTGTGACGCATTTTACTACTACCCCTTATTACCCTAACCCCTCATTAGCGGAACGGGTCAACCGTAACCTTAAGTCCGCTTTAATTGCTTATCATCACCAGCAGCACAATTGCTGGGATAAATACTTGAAGCAACTTCAGTTTGCTTTCAATTCTGAGAGACATGAGGTTCATAAGACGACGCCATTTTCATTGTTATTTGCCCACCAACCTTCGTCTCCTTTGGCTAATTTGTGGGCGTTAAATGATTTATTACCAGCTGACAATTCTCCGCATACCATTCGTACTAACTGGAAGGCTGCCTTGAATAATTTGCGTAGAGGCCACTCTATGAGAAAGCAGCGATATGATGCGTTCCGTCGTCCCTCCCCATTCAAAGTGGGAGATGTTGTTATGTGCCGAAACTATCCTCAGTCCTCGAAAGCAGATGCGTTTGCCGCCAAGTTAGCTCCTCGCTATCTTGGCCCGTTTAAGATTCTCAGAATTTATAAGGGGGTATCTGTTCTTTTGCAAGAATTGTCTTCTTCCTGCAGGCGCCGCGCTCACCTGTCGCAGCTTAAATTGTATAACTCGGGGTAGTTTGTGTCTAGGTTAACTACGGGTTTTGTTTCTGGTATTCATTCAGTTGTTTCCTTGGGGCATGTGTGGTTATGTCCGTGTGCTAGGGCTATTCAAGAGTCAGTCACTTGCGAGTTCCTGAATATTTTGGAGGAATTTATGATTTCCTTTTCAAGTTAGTGTGCAAGATAAATATGGTAACAAGTATGGTTACCTAATTCTGAAAGTTTTGCCTCATTTCCATTCGCCCTTGCTGGGGTATTTGGCTGTTGCGCAGAGCCTTCCTTTGCTGTAGATCCTGTTGTTTTGAGTGACCTTTTGTGTTTCCATAAATTTGGTTTCTAATTTAAAATCCTTTGTTTTTTTCATTTATTGTTAATCTTTGGGGGTAATATTTTATATTATAATTATATATTTATACATATTTATAAGGTCACTTAATTTCAGTGGGTGTCAGCTTAATTAAATTGTTCTTATTGGGTTATATTTCATGCTTCCACACCGGTGATGCCTTACCGGTCTGCTCTGTTCACCTGCCTTTTCCCAGTTATAGTTTGTGTGGGGTCTGGGCAAGTGAATTATTATTTTAGTTGTACATCATTGTTATATTGTGCATTATGTCTCATAGTTGTCTCCTTTTATACCATTTATTTCATTTTCTATAATTGTAATGCTATATTTGTCTAATTTAAAAATGCACATGGTTTATTATGAAATTCAATATTTATATGTATATAAATTATATTTGATTGAAGATGATTTAGTTTGTATATGTAAGTTTACTTTTTGCTTTGTGAGCCCCCTCTGCTGGTTTGTTTTATTATGTTTCAGATTCTTATCCTTCCCTTTTCCTTCTTATCCTACCATCCCTTTTTCCTTCCTCGTGCTACTTTGTGTGGACACGTTCTGGACCTTTTGAATTGTGATGTGCTGACTGCTGTGCAAGTTTCTTCTGCTCTTGTGGTGTGTGCAGCCGGGTGGTCCTACGTGGGAATTTCACCGTCGGACGCTATTTGGTTGTTTAAAATACTGAAGCCTGTGCCTCCTCTTCCGGATCCTGACAACTTTATACATGTTTTGGGCCGCTTCAGTTTCTGCCTTAGCGTTATCCGTCTGCAGTGTCGGCGTTATAAGTAAAGAAAAATCTATTCTCCTGGTTAGCGGCATGTCCGCTGAATGTTGCTGCCAAAATTATGGTGCAACGTTTCGCCTGTGACTGTTCCTGGGAGTTATATACTTAAGCTTTTATCATCACCTTGGTTGGCTGCCCGGTTGCTACGTCGTGAGATATATGCTGTTGGGATTCATTTGCCTCATTATGGTCTTCTCCATGTGTGTTCAGTGTCAGCTACTGAAGTTTGCGGACTGTATGTGTGGAGTTACCTTCTTCGTCTACTTACAGTGTAGCATGTTCCTTCTGTTTTCCTAGTTGTTTCCCCTTTTGGCTCTTTATTGTTCCCTTTCCTCGAGTTCCTATAAATGGTTATTTTTTCTTTCTTCTCGCAAGCTCGCAGATTGGGGGGCTATTGTGCTGTTATGTGTTTTGTATCTGTGTTATACATCCAGCCAGTCACTTTACGTTGCTTGTCCCCTTGCTTAATGCACTCTTTGGTGCTCTCTTTTTTTCTCCTCTCTGGTTTGCTTACGTGGCATGTGCTTTGGCCGTACGCGGTGAGTGGTGGATTTCTGTCGCATTGCAGGGATAGCTCTCTGCCCGGCAACTGCTCATCCGGATTGTGGAAGTTTTTTGTAATGGATTTAAGGAACGTCTTTTGTGATTATTTGTGGATCGGCCTTATGTAAAGGTAGGCTTTGTTATCAGTTTATATCTTGGTAATGGTGAGTGAATTTTGGGGCGGAAAACGTAATGTGTGTTTTAAAACACGAATTCGTAAAGTGACTGGCTCTTGGAATTGTTCATATGTTGAGTGTGTTTTGGTTCTTTTGTGGCTGAGTTATATTTTCAGTACGCGATTTTCAGTGCGTAGTTAGTTTAAAGTTACAGAAATTCTGTTATGTTAATTATGGGAGCAGTAATTGCAGTCAAAAAACCCTACCATGCTGAACTTTGAAAAACTGAAAACCGTTGGGTTGTAAAATACATCTAGCTCAGCTGGACTTTGAAGCTTGCTGTTACTAGAAATTCATAAAAGTCTGTTTGGGTCTTGATCAACATACTTAGCAAGTATTTGACTAGATAAACATAATTAAATATATTGGTCTGATGTTTATAGTGGCCTTGTTTTATAAAGTTTCTAAATTGTTTTTGTTTGTTGAATTTTTGTTTTACTTAATTTTTGCTGTATTTAACACTTGCCTTACTGCTCTGCTCAATTGGTTTTGGTTGGTTTACTATTTAAGCCATCTTTGTTTTACAGTTATTCTTTTAAGGTTGTTTTACGGTTCGGGTTATTAATGTTTGTTTATTATTATCATTAAAGTACCCCAAAAAAACTTAAAAAAAACTTACCAACTTAGTATATTTTTGAGAGTTCTGGTTTCCATCTTACTTTTCTCCCCTACGGCACTCGTTAGGGCTTCCCTTTTCGCTTGGCCGGGGTTCCCTAACTCAGTCAAACCTTCTTAAGCGTCTGCATGGTTTCGCTGCCTTGCTCCAGTGTAATGTTTTGGGAGAAACAGCGGAACCATTGCACGTTATGTATAAAAAGCAGAAATAAAAATTCCTCAGAACTTTAAGTGTTGTAAAACAACGAATTATATTATTAATTAAAAACTAAGAACTAAACTACAAATAGATCCTATACAGGCTGTAACAAAACTGCAGGGCACAAATTGCAGGAAACATTCCTCACACGTAGACAAGGAAATTGTGTTATATGAACATGCGTCTGAAAAAGCTTTGTTATCATGTTAGAACCCATTTTATTTTAGTCATTAATCATGGGAAACACACAAGGATAGAACGTACCAGCATACCACATGCAACTCTTTCTCACAGAGGATGTTCAATATGCTCTCCGTGAGCATTGATACATGCATCAACTCGCCGTCGTAGTGAATTCCCGGGGGCGCTGATGTATCCCTGGAGTGTTACATATGGTTTCGCAGCCTTCCATAATACGGGCACGGAGACTCTAAACATACGGTACTGGGGTTCGATACACAAGAGCTTTCAAATCCCCCCGACAAATAAAACTCCAGTGGGTTTAGGTCCGAGGAGCGTTGATGCAAGACAATTGGTCCACCTCTACCTATCCATCTGTCACCGAATCTGTTATTTAGAAGCCGACGGACATCAACACTAAAATGAATAGGTTCTCCATCGTGCATGAAGTACACGTTTTGTCGCACAGCTAAAGGCACACCTGCTAACAGACCAGGTGGAACATTCTCTACGAAATTAATGTAACTTTGTCCGTTGAGCCTAGGTGGAAGATTCTGAGGCCCTACCAAACAGTCACCAACAATGCACGGCCCAAACATTGACAGAAAATCTTCAACAGTTCCGTGAGGATTGACGTCAGCTCATACATGCCGATTGTGATAATTTACAATCTGATCTCGTTGAAACGACGCCTCATCTGTGAACAGCACCATTGCACCATTGCATTAGGGTTGACACTTTGTTGCATAAACAATTCGCAGAAGCGTATCCGTGCTGGAAAATCAGCTGCTGAGAGTACCTGCACACACTGTAAATTGTATGGATACAGTCGGACCTCGTGTAACACTCGCAACACAGTCATGTGGGCAACATTCATTGTTGCAGCTGCTTATTTTGTACTGTCTTCGTCAACTGCCTGAAGAATTGCCGCCTCCCGTTGCGGTGTCCTTGTCCTTCTAGGCCTCCTCCGGTCGCGAGTATCAGGCTGAAATGCCCCGTGTTCCCTAAGACGACGATCAATGACTTCAAACGTTTTCCTGTTGGGGCACCTTCGTCCTGGAAATCTCTTCCGGTACAAACGTTGAGCGCAAGCGCCGTTGCCGTCTGCTAATCCACACATTAAATGGGCATCTGCCATCTTTGCATTTGTGTACGGTGCCATTGCACGAGCCAAGTCTGTGATCAACTCTACTAGTACGTAGTAACCCGTGTGCTTGCCAAGGTCGTACTGCTCACTGGAACAGTTGATGTTACCTGTAAACAGGCAATGACGCAATTCGCGTGGCAACAGAGACATATTAAACAAAACAGAGGCGGTGCACCTACGATAATATCAACGTAACCAAGAGTGCATGTTCCCCATGATTCTAACGCTCTGTTCGTGTGTGTTACCCAAGATTAATGAGTTGGAGAAAATGAATTGTAACGTGGAAACAAAGCGTTTCCTGACATATGTTCGTATAACACAATTTCTTCGTCCACGTATGAGGAATGTGTCCTGCAATTTGTGCTGTACGTTTTTGTTACACTCTGTATACATAAAGCTATACATAGAAAATTGCATAAAACAACTACAAATTTGAACTAAACTAAAAATAAATCGTATATCCATAAAGCTTGACAGCTATAGAGAAAACCGGATAAAACCGCTACAAATATGAACTAAACTACAAATAGATCCTACATACATAAAGCTTGACACCTAGAAGAAAACTGGATAAAGCAACTACAAATGATGCCAGATGCAGAAACCCAAAACAAGAATTTTATCACTCGCCTAAAGGGACAAAAATGTGTGAGTTAAAAAGATGTGAGGCGAACAGGCCTTGCCAAGACCACCACTAAAGAAGAGGAAGAAGAAGAAGAAGAAGAAGAAGAAGAAGAAGAAAGGAGATTATCTATTACAGTCGAATGCATGGAATTGTGCCGATATAATGAAGTAGATATTGTCTTTACGTTGTGTGCAACACGCTTTGGTCGTCAATTTGAAGAAGTATTTTGTATTAAAGGAGTTGTATCGTATTTCAACTGTTGGCGAGCCGAACTTGTAATAGTTGCAACCACACGTATAGTACCCGCTTTCCGGTAGCCTTTGCCCCAAATGTATTTTCAGGTGGCCTTTTCCCCAAATTTAAAAAAAATATTAACTCTGTAATTAAACTGTTTCTTTAAATATTTAATGTTTATGTATGCCTCAGATGCATCAGTATTTGTTAGAGACACGTTTCTCTTTGGCATTGTGATGCGACTAGGAATTTAGGCTTACACAGGTTATAATTCTTACTTCACTCCTTTTATTAATACTTGATACGATTTAATAACACTTCACTGATATAGAGAGCTGTGAGATTCTTTAATTAATTATTTACTCTTTTTAAAACGTAAACTTATTTTTTATCTCACATGAATACATATTAAGTCTCTCGAGGACACACAACCAACGTTCCAGTTATGAGCACTGTTTGCAGGCAACATGTGTGGTTATGAGCACTGTTTGGTGGCAACTGAATTGATTTAAACTGTCTAAACCTGTAAATTTCTGTATTTCAAGTCTCTGATTGGCTAATCCTTATCCAATAGAATACCTTCATTTAACTAAAGCTTTTTCTGGTTGTTGATTGGCTATTTTAAAACTGTCCCAAAATTTACATTATTGTTACTCCAAGAATCACAAGTAGTACTGTTAAACTTTCTTACTCATTATTGACTCAAGGTTACCTCATTGTTACCTCATTGTTACCTCATTATTAGCAACTTTTAACTTATTATGCTCACAGCTCCTACATTATTAAATTACGTAATACATTCACATAACATTATTACACACGGATATAATAATATAAGCATATGCAATGACTGTTACATACATTTTACAAATTATTACATACACATATTGCTTCAAGGCTGGCTGTTATTGAATATTACATTATTTGACTGAAACCATTCAAGTGTTAAAAATACTGCCTCAATAATGTCCAGTGGTTTATATTGGTAAGGCAATACTAGACTGCCTCCGCCACGCCTTACCTGCTTCTAACACTCCACTTTAATGCTTGTCTTACTCCCCCTTTTGTGTCGCTCCTGGGCCTGAAACCGACCTGTGTTCATTGGTTAATGTTTGGAGTACCACAGGACCCGACGTGGATCGTCGTTGGGAAGTATGTCTTACAGCCACTGAGGTGAAATTTTTCCGCACTCCACCCCTAAAACCTCTCACCTAGGCTGACCTTTGTTCATAGGCTAATGCGCGTATGCCAGATTTGAGTTCAAACCAACAAGATATTGGTTCACCCGGGGTTGGTGTGGAACACAGATGGTTAAGAAGTTCCTGCTAACATTGAATAAAGGAAATCAGTATAGGAAACCAAAAACATCGACACGTTTTCGTGTACTCGAATGTACAACCTCTCCGCTACGTCCTTTATTCAGAGAATAAGGTAATGTTGCATTTTTCCGTGTTACGTAATCTCAGGGGTAGTTCTGAGGTGTATTTCCGTAAATAAAAACACCAGCGGGATGGCTCAGGCGGCAACGTAATATAGCCCGCATTCGGGTCGATTCCCGACAACCGCCCACTGAGACCCACGGTTTTTTTTTCTCGGTTTTTCTAGGGTCGTCAGGCAAATGCTGTAGTGGTTTCTTTTAGCTCCCGAATTTCCTGTCCCTCCACCTCGTTCCATTCATAATTTCATGCATACTTCATCGTTGGTCTCTTTCAGGGTCGGAAGTGTCGGCAAAGGTGTGTCGATGCAGCGTGTCAGGGGAAAATGATGACCTCCGTGAACTATCTCCGTCCTCGGCTGGCTGCCGGGGTATCCCGAGCCCCCTTGAGGAGCGTTGGACCCCCTCTGTGTGGGGCTGAGTCCCCTTTCTGCTTGTCCATTTGCCGGATCCATTTCTGGAAACTTAGGGACCCTGTCATTGCTGTACTGTAGCTTCTGCATCCGGCCGCCCGCTATCTCGTCTCACCTCATCCTTCCTCCCGGGGACGACCCCTTGTAGGGCGTAGGTGCAATATCCCCTCTGAACTGGTGCCGAATACCCCCGTTAAAGAAGATAAAATAAGATAAGTGGAGGTGCAGAATGGTTCAGTCCGCAAGTGAATCCGCAACACATAATAAAATAGTTCCTCATACATTGTAAACCCGAAATTACAATGCACAGTTAATTACATTTGCTATTCAGGATTCAATGATTAACTATCTGGGAGAAAAAACGGCTAAGAATGATGAGAAGGCATGAATTTTAATTTCAAGATAAACTTATATAATAATATATGGAGCTGGTTTTTCCCTCTTCGAATGTATCGCAGGTCAACCATTGATCATGAAAGAAGCTCTTTTCGTCCTCTTTATTTCATTTTTTTCTTTTAACTCTGTGGCGAAAGAAAAACTTCAGCACAAAGTGAAAAAATAGCAATGAAAATCTTTTTTTCCCTAAATAAAAAGGGCTCCTTTCTCTTCATACTTTAATTAACTTGAACGCCCAAAGTACTATTTGCACGTTCTGAAAAAGAAAAAAAAAAGACGAAAGAGGAAAAACAGGGAAAAGAGCAGCGCGGCAGCTCGGGGAATACTACCGCAGCAAATTTCGCCGAGCAACAACGGTAATCCTATATAACTCGACATTCTACAAAAACAACCGGGCGGAAAACATCGATTGAAGCATTTCAAAACGACGCGTGGCGGCCGCAGACAAGATAAAATCCGTTTTTTTTTTATCGAAGAATGGTTTTTATTTTAACGCAGAAAGCTCGCAAGCGCATCCGCCGAAAATAATAATCAGCTAAACCTCGATTTAAAAAGCTAACATAACGAAGTTATCGTTTACGTAGACAACGGAAAATTAACTCTGAAGCTGATATTATATAATTTAGTACGTGTTATAGTTAGACAGTTTTCTATTCATTATTTGCTTATAGTGTGCAAGAACAGTTATTATTATTATTAGCATTGTTATTATTTTATATTTCATTTGGTAACAATCAGTTAAAACTTAATTTTTCAAGGTTTACCCTAAAGGAATGAGATTTAATTTGTGCAGCAGCACCTACTTCATACACGGACAGTAAAGTAATTATAATATTCTGAAGTAGCTTATGATGAAATATTTTTATTCAAATAGAATTCTTCTAACAACTGCCTTCCTGATAACCATTTTAGCCATTATTCTACAGATTTCTGAACATTGACGATAAATGCTTCAGTACAATTAAATCCATAAAGTTGCCTGAACTTATTTCACGCCAATATGCAGCAAATCTGAATATCTGTAAGACTTCAAAAACAAAACAAAAGCATACAGAAGGGGGAGGGGGAGGTGGAGCTGGAGGAAATCAAAGTAATACATCTGTTTACTAGTAAAGACACGATTTTCAGTGGCTATAAGTTATCTTATCTGCGTAGCAGTTATACAAAAATAATCACGCAAAACCCATTTATCTCTGTTAAAATATATGCCAAACAATCGCCAGGAATAGCTTTAGTAACTTAAAATGTAGGTTAATAACGCTGCGCATGACATTACATACTTTGCATGAATTTATGAAAAACAAAGCAATAGTTTAATAGTTTAACCTTTCAAAGAGCACTGCTTAAAACATCGGAATAAATGAAAACTAACAACTGTAAATCGTTAATGTCATATTTTTACTTTCTCTACTACGTATAGTAAGTAGGGGAAGTATTGTATTCCAACCCAAAAATTCGATACCGAGATTTCACCGGAAATACACGTTTTGAGACCCCCTGAATTTATGTCATGTACGTTTTTTTGTTGGGTGAACCATTTTCGAGATATTTCTTGTTATTCCCTTAAATTTTCCAATACTTATACTATTTCTCAAATGGGAATTCGTTATTCATTTTTTTTGTCCTGGTAGTGCAAAGAGAATGGAATACTCCACATAGCAACCAGCTCTTAAAATATTTGACTATCGCTTAAAACCTACTATATTCCTCTTGCAACTACAAGAAAATTACCAATAAGATTAACATCTCGATATCTCGATTAACATGAAGCATATGGAGAATAAGCGTTTGTAAAAATACTTTGTACAAGAGCAGAGAAAGACATGTGAAAGTCAGATTTTTATCATTCGTAATTAGTGTCTATTAAGAATTTCTACATTTTACTGTTGAAAATATTTACCTATCTCCTACATTTTCTTCAGTTAAATGAAATTCAACGAGAAGGAAGAATCACCCGACAAAATGTTTACATACATTCAAGGTGCATACTTTATTTTATGCCTAAAGGTCAAACATACGTATTGTGAGTATTTTAATGTGATTCTTTAGAACATCTTCGGGAAAATAAAGAAAACGAAAGGCTTAATCTAATTTGGTTAGTGTTTTTGTATCATCAAAAGGAGACGCAGCGATGACATTTTATATTTATTTGAATTTTCCTTAGATAGGCGCACTTTATATTTGTTGGGCACCTCAAAACGTATACCTATATGAAACCTCGACAACAAATTTTTTGCATGGAATACAACTCCACTTCTGTCTTACGTACTTAAGCCGTATTGAAAGTAAAATGAAGAGCAAAAATATAAGAGGTCGTGATCGGTAAATTATATATGCAAGGGCAACTGAATTACGACATCCTGTATGCTCCAAGTTAGGCAATACTAACGTGACTACCCTTAATATTGGCGTAATGTAAGTATGAATTTGAAGATACCAAACAATTAATAGAAATCTGATGTATTACACACAGATGAACTTCTCTACTCTTGTACAAACTTATTTACAAATGCTTATTCTCCATAGGCTTCATGTTAATCAAGATATCATGATGTTAATCTTATTGCTAATTTTCTTGTAGATGCAAGGGGAATATGCTAGTATTTAAGGGATAGTCAAATATTTTAAGAGCTGATTGCTATGTGGAGTATTCCATTCTCTTTGCATGTACAGGACATAAAAAATGTATAACGAATTGCCATTTGAGAAAAAGTATAAGTATTGGAAAATTTAAGGGAATAACAAGCAATATCCCGAAAATGCTTTACTCAAAAAAAAATGTATACGACATAAACTATGTATTTTAACGCGGTCTACATTTTATGTGTAGTAAAATTGTGTCTATCTCTTATGGCTTACCAGCTATGCAAAATTCGTTCACAATGAAGAATACTTTTGGAGACATTCCCAGAAAACTAGAGATATACACTTCATTGTCATGAAAATATCTTAAACATATGATATTTTAATCAAAATCATTAGAGCCATTTTAGAAAAAATTAAAATTTTCGAACAATGTTCCATGTAAAGGGTAATCTTGGGTCAGAGGATTTTCCTGAAAACCTTTGTGTCGCATCTCTAGAACATACTGAACCTAAATACCAAGTTTGGTGTTTATCCGACTGTTCGTTTCTGAGTTATGCTGTTCACAGACAGACAGACACACACACGACACACACAGTCAGACACACAGGCAGACACACAGCCACACACACGGATATGTTTCCAAAAATGTTTTTTTTGGATTCAGGAGGTCTCAAAACATGTATTACCGGTGAAATCTCGGTATCGAATTTTTGGGTGGAATACAATACTTCCCCTACTTACTATACGTAGTAGAGAAAGTAAAAAAAAATGTAATGTGTTACACTCACATGATTTTCTCTACTCTTGTACAAACTATTTTTACAAACGCTTATTCTCCATATGCTTCATATTAATTGAGATATCGAGATGTCAATCTTATTGCTAATTTTCTTGTAGATGCAAGGGGAATATGGTAGGTTTTAAGCGATAGTTAAATCTTTTAAGAGCTAGTTGCTATGTGGCGCATTCCATTCTCTTTGCATGTCCAGGACATAAAAAAATCTGATGTGTTACACTCACATGACTTTCTCTACTCTTGTGCAAACTATTTTTACAAACGCTTATTCTCCATCTACTTCATGTTAATCGAGATAAACATTTGCAGATTCTATCTTATTGCTAATTTTCTTGTAGATGCAAGGGGAATAAGTAGGCTTTAAGCTATAGTCATATATTTTAAGAGCTAGTTGCTATGTGGAGTATTCCATTCTGTTTGCATTAACAGGACAAAAAAAATGAATAACGAATTTGAGAAAAAGTATAAGTATTGCAAAACTTAAGGTAATACCAAGCAATATCTCGAAAATGGTTCACTCAACAAAAAAGATGTATATGACATAAATTGTGTATTTTAATGCGATTTATATTTTTGGTGTAGTAAAATTTTGTTTATCTCTTATGGTTTACCAGTTATGCAAAAGTCGTTCACAATAAACAATACTTTTGGAGACATTCCCAGAAAATTCGAGATATAAAATTCATTTGCCATGATAATGCCTTAAACTTATGGTATTTTATTCAAAATCGTTAGAGCCATTTTTGATAAAATTAAAATTTCGAAAAATGCACCATGTAAAGGGGGTGGGGGGATTTTCTTGAAAACCGTCGTGTCGCATCTCTGGAAGATAGTGAACCTAAATACCAAGTTTGGTGTTTATCTGACTGTTCGTTTCTGAGTTATGCTGTTTACAAACACACACACACATACACACGGACGTGTTTCCAAAAATGCTTTTCTGGGATTCAGGGGGCCTCAAAACATGTATTTCCTGTGAAATCTCGGTATCGAGTTTTTGGGTGGAATACAATACTTCTCCTACTTGCTATACGTAGTAGAGAAAGCAATAAACGTTCGTAAGAATAATTTGTATATCCACTAATAAACAACAGAGGTTAGAGAAAGTTATTTGAATGTAGCACATCATATATTTTATTCCTTACTCGCAAAATATGAATGTCGGGTAACTCTATTCCGTGTTCATTACACCCATTTCATTTATTCACCATCCCATAAAAATTACACGGTTAAAGGTTGTAAAAAACGTTGATGTATTACATTCACATGCTTTTCTGTACCATTGTCATTTATTTTTCTGTAGCTTCTACGAACTATTATTACAAAACTTATAAGTTATACTTCTGTCTGCTTAAGATTAATTTTTATAAACGTTTGCATAAATCATCTCATTCCACATTTGGTTATAGGTGCAATGGAAATAGCGGTGGTCAAACGTTTAAAAATGGGTCGCTCGTTATATAGTGGCCTTGAAATTCCATGCTCTTTCCGTGACATTGCGAGGAACAACTAAAGGCACTAGTTTAAGAATGAAATTATAGTGTTACAAATCTGATGTGTTACACTCACATGACTTTCTCTACTCTTGTACAAACTATTTATACAAACGCTTATTCTCCGTCTACTTCACGTTAATCGATATAAACATTTGCAGACTCTATCTTATTGCTAATTTTCTTTTAGATGTAAGGGGAAAATATATTTACAAGGGCAATTTGGAAATACAGTAGCCTTTAAGCACATACCTATCTCTTAATAGCTGGTTGCTAGGTGCAGCACCATTCCCTTTGCCACAGATTATAACTCTTACATATCCAAGACAAAAAAATGAATAACGAATTCCCATTTGAGAAAATAAGTATTGAAAAATTTAAGGGAATAACAAGTAATATCTCGAAAATGGTTCACTAAACAAAAAAGATTTATATGACATAAGTTATGTATTTTAACGCGATCTACATTTTTCCGCAGTAAAATTTTGTCTATCTCTTATGGTTTACCAGTTATGCAAAAGTCGTTCACAATGAAGAATACTTTGCAGACATTCCCAGGAAATTCAAGATATACATTTTGTCATAAAATATCTTAAACATATGATATTTTAATCAAAATCGTTAGAGCCGTTTTTGAGAAAATTAAAATTTTCGAAAAATCTTCCATGTAAAGGGTAATCTGGGGTGGAAGATTTTCTTGAAAACCTTCGTGTCGCATCTCTGGAAGATATTGAACCTAAATAGTAAGTTTGGTGTTTATCCGACTGTTCGTTTCTGAGTTATACTGTTCACAGACAGACAGACACACAGACAGACAGACACACACACACACACACACACACACACACACAGACACACATACCGGCACACAGACGGACACACAGAAACACACACGGACATGTTTCCAAAAACGCTTTTCTTGGATTCAGGGGGTCTCAAAACATGTATTTCCGGTTAAATCTCGGTATCGAATTTTTGGGTGGAATACAATACTTCCCCTACTTACTATACGTAGTAGAGAAAGTAAAAAGAATAACAAATTTGAGAAAAAGTAAAAGTATTGGAAATTTTAAGGGAATAACAAGCAATATCTCGAAAATGGTTCATCCAACAAAACAAATGTATATGACATAAATTGTGCATTTTAACGCGAGATACAATTTTTGTGTAGTAAAATTTTGACTGTGCAAAAGTCGTTCACAATGAAGAATACTTTTGGAGACATTACCAGAAAATTCGAGATATACATTACATTTGTCATGAAAATATCCTGAACATATGATATTTTTATCAAAATCGTTAGAGCCATTTTTAAGGAAATTAAAATTTTCGAAAACAGTTCCATGTAAAGGGTAATCTGGGTTGGGGGGATTATTTTGAAAAGCTTCGTGTCGCATCTCTGGAAGATACTGAACCAAAATATTAAGTTTGGTGTTTATCCGACTGTTCGTTTCTGAGCTATGCTGTTCACAGACGCACAGACATACAGACACACACACAGGCACACACACACGGACATGTTTCCAAAAAAGCTTTTTTTGGATTCAAGGGGTCTCAAAGCACGTATTTCCGGTGAAATTTTGGTATCGAATTTTTTGGTGGAATATAATACTTCCCCTACTTACTATACGTAGAAGAGAAAGTAAAAAAAATCTGATGTGTTACACTCACATGACTTTCTCTACTCTTGTACAAACCATTTTTACAAACGCTTATTCTCCATCTACTTCATGTTAATCGAGATAAACATTTGCAGACTCCATATTATTGCTAATTTTCTTGTAGATGTAAGGGGAATATATATTTACAAGGGCAATATAGAAATACAGTAGCCTTTAAGCACATACATATCTCTCAGTGCAGCACCATTCCCTTTGTCACAGATTAATACTCTTTGCATATCCAAGACAAACAAATGAATAACGAATTCCCATTTGAGAAAATAAGTATTGAAAAATTTAAGGGAATAACAAGCAATATCTCGAAAATGGTTGTCAACAAAAAAAATGTATATGATATAAATTGTGCATTTTAACGCGATCTACATTTTTTGTGTAGTAAAGTTTTGTCTATCTCTAATGGTTTACCAGTTATGCTAAACTCGATCACAATGAAGAATACTTTTGGAGACATTCCCAGAAAATTCAGATATACATATTATTTGTCATGAAAATATCTTAAACATATGATAGTTTAATCAAAATCGTTAGAGCCATTTTTGAGAAAATTAAAATTTTTGAAAAATCTTCCATGTAAAGGGTAATCTGGGGTGGGGGATTTTCTTGAAAACCTTCGTGTCGCATCTTTGGAAAATACTGAACCTAAATACCAAGTTTGGTATTTATCCGACTGTTCGTTTCTGAGTTATGCTGTTCACAGACAGACACATACACACACACACGGACATGTTTCCAAAAATACTTTTTTGGATTCAGAGGGTCTCAAAACGTGTATTTCCTGTGAAATATCGGTATCGAATTTTTGGGTGAAATACAATACTTCCCCTACTTACTATACGTAGTAGAGAAAGTAAAAATGAATAACGAATTTGAGAAAATGTATAAGTATGGAAAATTAAGGTAATAACAGGCAATATCTCGAAAATGGTTCACCCAACAAAAAAATGTATCTGACATAAATTGTGTATTTTAACGCGATCTACATTTTTTTTGTGTAGTAAAAGTTTATGTATCTCTTATGGTTTACCAGTTATGCAAAAGTCGTTCACAATG
The DNA here is from genome assembly GCA_030765065.1 of Deroplatys truncata. Lineage (NCBI taxonomy): Eukaryota > Metazoa > Arthropoda > Insecta > Mantodea > Mantidae > Deroplatys > Deroplatys truncata. Next base: position 218,621,436 of record CM060978.1, read on the forward strand.
AAGAATACTTTTGGAGACATTGTCAGAAAATTCGAGGTATACATTTCGGTTGTCATGAAAATATCGTAAACGTATGATATTTTAATCAAAATCGTTAGAGCCATTTTTGAGAAAATTAAAATTTTCGAAAAATGTTTCATGTAAAGGGTAATTTTGGGTGGGAGGATTTTCTTGAAAACCTTCGTGTCGCATCTCTAGAAGATTTTGAAACTATATACCAAGTTTAGAGTTTATGCACTGTTCTTTTCTGAGTTATGCTCTTCACAGACACACAGACACAGACACACACGAACATGTTTAAAAAATGCATTTTTTTGGGATTCAGGGGGCCTTAAATCATATATTTCCGGTGAAATCTCGGTATCGAAATTTTGGGTGGAATGCTATACTTCCCCTACTTACTATAGTAGTAGAGAAAGTAAAAATAGAAAATAGTTCAAAGAATATGAGTACATAAGCTCTGATGATATAGGAATAAGTTTAGCCTGAGGAGAATAAAAGTATATCAAATATTTGTAACCAATGTTAAATTAGCGGGGAAGAGCGTAGTTAAATGACCGAATATTACGTGGAAGCCAAAACGACGGCGTTCTCATTGTTATATTGCGTTAGGGAAAAAATTCTTCCGAGCTTTTGTTCGAGAGAGGAATGTGTTTTTCCAAGTTGAGTCGGTTACAGATGTACTCAAACGTGATGTCAAGGGGCCCAATACAAGTAAGTTATTGGAAAGTGGCGCGAAGAAATTTTCGAAATGCGGGAATTTCTAGACAATAACAGCAAGGTTGTTACGGAGTGGAAGAGGAAATCCTATATAAACGAGTCGTTCTGTAAGCAAGGCAGTCAAGTCTCCCCGCAATATCTATGTCAGTTTGAATGAGTAAATGTGACTAAAATTAATGCGTGAACGGCGTTTGTTAATAAGTGACGCGCTTCTCGTCTACATTACTGTTACTATACAATACTTACTTCCTAGGCTAATACAAGAGATGAAATGCGGAAAGTTATTCTGACCCATAGTAGATACCAGAAATAGTCCTTCCGAGAAGTACTCCATAATTGGGAAGTTCTACTTCTGCAGTGATGCTAACAATAATCATAAGAATATTTATCGCGATATCAGATGCAATTGTTAAAGAGCGATAGTAAAGACAACTTATGCAGTCCAAGCATTTACTCTCAACAAAGAAACCATCACAGGAGTTTCTTAACTAAACATTCGAAGTGTTTACGAATGTGACTATTTAACCACTTATTCCCATCAAGAACTTCGCTAAAGCAATGTCCTGTTCACACCCATGTCTGAAGCAAAGAAGCTAGTATAATAACTGCTGAAAGTCCTTGCTCACCAATAATTAACACCATCACTGTGCAGCCGAGCTACAGGGCTTAAACTTGCCCGGAGTGTCTTCGAGACGAGGGTCGCATCGTGACCGAGAACTTCAACAGGTGTGTCACAAATAAAGGCAGGCAACCCGCAGTAACAAATTACCTCGAGCCATCATTCCAATAAAGGCGTGTCCATTCACTTCAAGTGAAAAGTGTGATACTACTTCATTTTCGTTACCAATAAGATGAATTTGGAAGAAAGTACAGGATATAAAATGTATAGGGAATTAAACGATCAATTGTGATAGTTCTCAGATTACTAAAACAAAATAATACGCAATTTTAGTTAAAATATTAAACGTACATATACTTCTTCTTCTTTCTCTGTTTAACCTCCTCTTATGCAGGACTTGCACCCCCCAGGACTTACAAGCGGGTGCTGGGGTCAGAGGCCCATCAAGGAGCAGACACTCATGGATCAGACAGAATATCCAGAATGGGTCATAACCCCGATGCCTGGAAGGAAGTAGATGAAACGAAATGATGGTGAAATGAATGAAAGGAAAGACGATGATAGAGCAGTTGGTGGAATGAATGTCGGGGGAAACCGGATAATCCAGAGAAAACCGTCCCAGACGCTGCTTTGTCCACCACAAATCCCACATTCGGGTCACTGGGAATAAACCCGGGCCGCCTCGGTGAGAGACCAGCGGTCTAACCACTCGGCCCGGCGCCACCCCACACATATACCCACATTTTAATTATCAGGATTTCTTAGGAGATTTCACGGATGCATTCGATTAATTTATTTCACTTACATGTAACCCTAAACGTCCTTGATCATAATACATGGTATATGGTCACGCCAGTTTCATTTGGAAAGCTTAAAAAAACCTTCTGATGCAACTCAAGGATGAATAGCGTTACACAAAGAAACTCTAGAGGGCAGTATGATGGTTAAGTTAAAAAAAATGTTGGTCTTGCCGCAAACACTTGCCGAAATATTAAATTCAGTGACTACGTACACTGTCGTGCATAAAAATTGGCCCAATCCCCTAGATCGACATAGTGTATCTCCCTCTGTAAGGGAGAGTAATCAGGTAATCAGCCTTTGACTCCACCCAGCCGGTATCAATTCTCTATGTGACTGGCCTGAAAAATAATACATGGACATATAAACTAACCAATGAACGAGGTTTATAATATGTGTGCAGTGGAGAGATGGCTCGGATATCGCCTCTATGAAAGAGTTTTGCTATCAGCACTACACAAGGAAGGGTTAAATCAATTACGAATAATTAGCCTTCTAGAGAAAGGGATGAAAACGTGTTTGCATGTGGTTTAAACTGAACGACAACTACGACATTTGCGTATATGAGAGCCTTCATCAGCGACATGGAGACGAAGCTGTTGCTGCTACTAAACGGCAATAAGAAAAATGGAATTAAGAAAATGGTAGTGTAGCATGATTAAGTTGTAATGTTACCCTCCTTTGCGGTGAGGGGGGGACTTACAGCGCCCTGCCAATCCAATGTCTAGAACTGTGCTCGAAAAGCAGAGATGGTGACGCTGGTAGGATGTGCGGGTAGATTTTGTTAGTACCAACATAAGCGGCACCGTTCCGTTATGGGCCACATTTTGTTCACGCCAGTATACGTTTGAAACGCGAGGTTTACCATGAATGTTTTGCAACCGACGTTGTTCGTGGCGCCCTCCGTCGGATGCTGGAAGTCAATATGGTGTTGGCCCACCCTTAGCCTTGATGACAGCGTTCACTCTCGCAGGCATACTTTCAATCAAGTGCTGGAAGGTTTCTTGGGGAATGGCAGCCCATTCTTCACAGAGTGCGGAACTGAGGAGAGGTATCGATGTAGGTCGGTGAGACCTAGCACGAAGTCGGCCTTCCAAAACTTTCCAAAGGTGTCCTATAGGATTCAAGTTAGGACTCTGTGCAGGCCAGTCCATTACAGGGATGTTATTGTCGTGTAACCACTCCGCCACTGCCCGTACAGTATGAACAGGTGCTCGATCGTGTTGGAAGATGCAATCGCGATCTCCGAATCGCTCTTCAACAGTGGGAAGCAAGAAGGTGCTTAAAATATCAATGTAGGTCTGCGGTGTGATCTTGCCGCGCAAAACAACAAGGGTGAAGGCCCCCTCCAGGAAAAACACGACCACACCATAACACCACCATCTCCGAATTTCACTGTAGGCACTACACACGCTGGCAGATGACGTTCACCGGGCATTCGCCATAGCGAGGCTTCGTTTGGCATTTTCCTGCGTGATGTGTGGCTTATGAGCAGCCGCTCGACCATGGAATCCAAGGTTTCTCATCTCGCGCCTAACTGTCATAGTACTTGAAGTGGATCCTGATGCAGTTTGGAGGTCCTGTGTGATGGTCTGGATAGAATTCTGCCTATTACTTTTTACGACCATCTTCAAATTTCGGTGGTCTCTGTCAGTCAACAGACGAGGTCGGCCTGTACGCTTTTGTGCTATACATGTCCCTTCACGTTTCCAATTCACTATCACATCAGAAATATTGGACTTAGGGATGTTTAGGAGTGTGGAAATCTCGCTTACAGACCTCTGACACAAGTGACACTCAATCATCTGACCACGTTTGAAGTCCGTGAGTTCCACAGAGCGTGCCATTCTGCTGTTTTACGATGTCTAATGATTACTGAGGTCGCGAATGATGAGTACCAGGCAGTAGGTGTCAGCACAATGCACCTAAGATGAAAAACGTATGTTTGTGGGGGTGTCCGAATACTTTTTATCACATAGTGTATTTCTTGCTAGACGAGTGCTTAAAAACCGAGTGTGGCTCGAGATGAATGAAGAATTATTAATACGATAAACTAGCTAGAGATCAGGAACACCAGATAGACACAAGAATGCTGTGTGAGATCTAAGAAAGCTATGGAATATGTACAAGGGTCAATTCACCAGATTGGATGCAACACTTAATCGTACTTGGAAACTACTAACAGCTAACATAAATGAGCACCTTGACCCAAAGTGGATCATTTGTGCTTGCAACCCCGAGGAGGAACGGTTGAGGAGGCTATAGGTTGCAGGCAGGTCGGCCTGCCAGAGACGGGCAGAGAATTCCCAACAGTTCCAAGCTTAATGACCCGGTCACACCGACGGACTGCTCGGAGAAGGCATCCCTCTGGCTGAACCGGGAAGAAGTCGACCTACCTGAGGCGGCTCAGAGAAGACTACCATCATCTGGATGGGCCTAGAAGAACTTTCCAATGAGCAAGCATCTGCGCCGTCTGTCCGATACACTGCTTAGCCTTAAGCCTACCTGAAACATGAAAGTGGAAGCGAAATGATAGAAAATGAGTGAAAGGAAATTAATGGTAGAAGAGCAACCACTCTAGTATTCACCTTACCAACCAGGGAAAACCACGAAACATCCTGGTCAGAGTGGCCCATCACAGGAATCGAAACCAGGATCTCCTGAATGCGAGCTTCGCACATTACAGCGGAACCATGTCGCTCGGTTAATAGTTAAAAAGTAAATAAGATAGAGCTGTTATTATGAAGCCTTTTCTTTTATAGCACACTTATAATGTTTCAAATAAAATGTCTCATTAGATTGAATTCAAAATACTCTAACCGCCTTTTAAAATAATGTGTGACGTCGCGCGTAATGTGTTTCTATGAAAATTGTGCATTGCTCATTAAACCTTGACCTTATAAATAGAAATTTAAAAAGAGTATTACATTTGCTCATTAACTTAAAAGCCTCTATAACTGCGAACTGTCAAGTTGCATTACTCATGAATATTTTCGAATATACATCCATAATGATGTACTCCCATACAGAGAAGTCCATTACAATTTTCGTCGGGCAAGTCCGCTGCAATTAATGTATTGTACAGCTCATGAACAATGTGGGCAGGTGAACTGGGTTTAACTATTAGAGAATACACACTCTTAGGGCTGGTAACACAATTTTTATGGAAACAACTGTAGTTAAGATGACATTGCAGATAATTATAGTAATAGAATTTCTGGGAGCTAAATCCTAAAAACTATATTTCATGTGGCTAATTTGCTACAGCTTTACTATCCAAAAAAGGAAGAAACCGATATTTCGCTGAAGGCTATAAAATTGATAGTTATTGATGCATTAAGCTGGACAAACATTTTGACAAACTGTCAAACATACGGAGGTAGCAAAAAGACAATAATAAACTAAGCTGACGATTCACAATGTTGTATTAATCCCACTTGATAACTCAAAACTTTACAGGAACTATGAAAACTGTGGAACCATTTACACTATACAAGTAACCCAAACAAAATAACCTTCATAAAACAGCATTCGGTGTAAGTATAAAATCCAAATAAGGGGAACAAAATTTAAAATCTAACAGTTTGAAAATAACAAAAACTTTTAAATATGAAAATTGCAAACAAGTACTTCAGTACATAACAGCCTATAAAGTTTTCTAGCACCTGTAAGGCTTTGAAATTTTAAACCTTAGTAGATATAAAAATTAAGGGCTATAATGCACTTTATCAATTTATGTATGCACTGCTACAGGAGATTTAGCAGAAAAATCACATGAAATTAACAGAAATATCGCAACAACACTCGATACATTACTGTAAACTTTGAATCTTCAGTATTATTTCAAGTTAAAGGAGCATGGACACATGCAATTAAAAAAACAAAACAAAAAATGAGCGAACTTAAAGTACAAGCTGTGAGTGACTTTCAAATAGTTGTAACAAAATACTAAGCGATACCTACTATCTCTTAACATCCCAAATTTTCTACCACACACAGGACACAATGTGCATAAAACTATAAATTTAGGGAAATGTGTTTAAGCGTTAGCTGCTAGATATTCATCTATAAAATTCCTTAGAGTAGCTTGTGCAGAATGAAAAATAATACTAAAAACATAAACATAAATGAGAAAATTGAAGTTAAAAACCTATGCATGGATTTCAATAGATGCAGAAAGCAATAAGTGACACCTACAGCCGCTGAGCTTAACAAACTCTCACATAAACATAAAGGTATAGCACCTATTAAGTAAGAACAAATAAAGCTATTAACTCACTATATACTGCACAAACAATGCTTATTAAATGCAGCTGAAGACAAAATAGTAATGGGAACACAACACAATAGTAGTAGGGCTTTAAGTTTCTAGTTTTCACACATAACCTCCAAAGAGAAAAAAAAATCTGATGTGCTACACTCATATACTTTCTCCACTCTTGTACACAATATTTTTACAAACGCTTATTCTCCATTTGCTTCATCTTAATCGAGATGTTAATCTTATTGCTAATTTTCTTGTAGGTGCAAGGGGAATTGCTAGGCTTTAAGCGATAGTCAAATATTTCAAGAGCTGGTTGCTATGTGGAGCATTCCATTCTCTTTGCATTACCAGGACAAAAAAATGAATAACGAATTCCCATTTGAGAAAAAGTATAAGTATTGGAAAATTTAAGGGAATAACAAGCAACATCTCGAAAATGGTTCATTCAACAAAAAATGTATATGGCATAAATTCTGTATTTTAACGCGATCTACATTTTTTGTGTACAAAACTTTGTTTATCTCTTATAGTTTAGCAGTAATGCAAAAGTCGTTCACAATGAAGAATACTTTTGGAGACATTCCCAGAAAATTCAAGATATACATTTTATTTGTCATGAAAGTATCTTAAATATTCATTCATTCATTATCTGTTTACCCTCCTCTTATATAGGACTTACACCCCCCAGGACTTACAAGCGGGTGCCTGGGGTCAGAGGCCCGTCGAGGAGCAGACACTCATGGAGCAGACAGAGCATCCAGGATGGGTGATCAGCCCAATGCCTGGTATGGGATGAAGGAAGTAGATGAAACGAAATGTTGGTGAAAAGGATGAAAGGAAAGGTGATGATGGAGCAGTTGGTGGAATGAATGGCGGGGGAAACCGGAGATCCCGGAGAAAACCCGCCCAGACGCCGCTTCGTCCACCACAAATCCTACATGCAGGTCCCTGGGATTGAACCCGGGCTGCCTCGGTGGGAGGCGAGCGGTCTAACCGCTCGGCCACGGCGCCGCCTATCTTAAATATATGATATTTTAATCAGAATCGTCAGAGCCAGTTCTGAGAAAATTAAAAATTTCTAAAAATCCCCGAATTGCTCTTCAACAGTGGGAAGCAAGAAGGTCCTTAAAATATCAATGTAGGTCTGCGCTGTGATCATGCCACGTGAAAACTAACAAGGGATGCAAGCCCCCGCCAAGAAAAACACGACCACACCTTAACACCACCACCTCCGAATTTCAGTGTTGGCACTACACACGCTAGCAGATGACGTTCACCGGGCATTCTCCATACCCACAAGCTGCCATCGGATCACCACATTATGTACCGTGATTCGACACTTCACACAACGTTTTGCCACTGTTCAATCGTGTAATGTTGACGCTCCTTACACCAAGCGAGGCGTCGTTTGGCATTTTCCTGTGTGATGTGTGGCTTATGAGCAGCCGCTCGACCATGGAAACCAAGGTTTCTCACCTCACACCTGACATATTACTTAGAGTGGATCATGATGCAGTTTGGAATTACTGTGTGATAGACTGGATAGATGTCTGCCTATTACTCTTTAGAACCCTCTTCAAATGTCGGCGATCTCTGTCAGTCAACAGACGCGGTCGGCCTATACGCTTTTGTGCTGTACATGTCCCTTCACGTTTCCACTTCACTAGTACATCAGAAATAGTGGACCTAGGGATGTTTAGTAGTGTGGAAATCTCGCATACGGACTTCTGACACAAGTGACACCCAATCACCTGACCACGTTCGAAGTCGGTGAGTTCCATGGTGTTCCATTCTGCTGTTTCACGATTTCTAATGACTACTGAGGTCGCAGATAATGAGTACCAGGCAGTAGGTGGCAGCACGATGCACATAAGATGAAAAACGTATGTTTGTAGGGTTGTCCGGAAACTTTTGATCACATAGTGTATCAATAAAGGAAAGAAATAAAGGGAAAAAAACAGATTTTAAATCATAAGTTGAAGTTTTGTGGTTTTGGAAAATATTAGCCTAAATATTTTGAAAAATATTTATTATGGTTATTAATGTACTAACGTCGTAAAGGAGCGTTTTGGCCTGTGAAATTTAATACATGCCGACACTGAGGAACATTGCATACCGATATGGCCAAAAAAAACTAGTTACGCCTGACTCCTATGCAAGGTTTTAAGTATGCAATAGATCTGTGCAATAACAGTAACGGTCGCAGCAATAAAAAGCCTTCATGCTTTTAGGTTACATGTATAACTGCCAGGCTTTCAGATTTGTTGTTAATTCGTGAAAGACGTAAAGTACAATTATGTGGCTAAAATTATGGAAGCGGTTTAAAGTGAATTCTTAGTTTGCTGCCTTTTACCTCAAAATAAGTTTATACAAATAATAGTAGTATTGTTATTAATATTCAAGTACATTAACACTGTGGCGAACATATCAAAGATAGATGATTCAATTATAAACATTTACCGCTTTAAATCAATGCGACACCGCGAAACGATAACCTTTACGAATCATGAGTGTTTACCGGTACCAATTTATCATTACTAGTTTATTATTATTGGGTTTATCATCACTTCACTAGCTTTTGTTTTAAAAACATTTCTACAAGATATTCGAGTTGTAATTATGGTTCGAGGTTGAGAAAAGTGATTTGTGTCACTGCTGGAAAGCTGATGATTGAAAGTCTCACGTATGGTACAAAGTTTCCGGTGACCTTCGCCCCAATGTTTACCTTACTTTCCGTGGCCTTCGCCCAAACTTTACTTTCCGGTGGCCTTCGCCCCAACTTTTAGGAATCAACTTGTGTTTTAATGTTTTCTTTAAATATTATGTATATTTATGTTTGTCTGGACTGCGTCAGTATTAATTTGTAGAAACGTGCTTCTCTTAACAGTGGGTGGTGCGGTTAAAGAATGTAGGCTTACACAAATTATAATTTTTACTTCACTCTATTTATTAATCCTTCAGACGATTATTTATTAATTACTTGCACTTTTTTAACACGTAAACTTTATAATATTCTCGCCGTAATGAATTTTCGTCTCATACTGAATACATATTAAACTTCTCGAGGACGCGTCTCGCTGTCTAATAGCAACTGACTTCTACCACCTAAATTTGTGCAATTTTCTCTACTTCAGTTTCTGATTGGCTAATCCTACTCCAATAGAATTCTTTATTTAACTTAAGCTTTTTCTGGTTGTTGATTGGCAATTTATAAACTGTCTCAAAAATTACATTGTTGTTGCTCCAAGAATTACTAGTAGCATTATTAAACTTTTCAATTCATTATTGCCTCAAGGTTATCTCATTGTTACTTCATTGTTAGTAACTTTTGACCTATTATTATCACAGCTTGTTAAATTACCTATTACATTCACATAACATTTTATACTGTACATAATAATATAAACATAATACAATGACTGTTACATTCATTTTATATGTTATTTATACACATATTGCTTTTTAAAAGATGTTCGTTCATGCTGTTATCCTTAATTAAAACCGAGTTTTCTCTCGATTAAAATATTATGCTTTTCTATTTCTTTAGAGGTTTTTGTTACTTGCTTTAAGACTTAAGATTATGTATGCACCCATCTCTACTGTTGTTGCAATGGTGATTCCTTGTTTAAAAATCCAAGTTGCTATTTGAAAGAGGGTAGGATGTGTTTATCGGAGAGGGACACCTCACGCAATGCGACTACTTGCAGCAATGCAGCAATATTGTGGCTGCACCCCCTCCAGGGAGGCAGGATTTAGGTGAAGGAGCATTAGGTCTCAGGTCCGCAGGCAGACAGACACAGAGGTGCGCAGAAGTGTCTAATAATTATTCCAGTTTGAACACCCGCGCACCAGTAGAGGCGAAGAATCCCGAGAGAAGGGGGACAAGCGATCCTAACGGGCGGGAGAACGCACCCTGACGAGGAATCTTTCCAATGCGCAAACATCCACACCATCTGCTCGAAACCACCAAAACCTCAAGATCTGAAAACACAGCTGAAAAGTGAATGAGAGAGATGAAATGGGGTAAAGGAGAAATCGTGGTAGAATACACCACCCCGGCATTCGCCTAGGCGACCAGGGGAAAACCACGAAAAACCCCATTAGTGGGCGGCGTTGCCACTCGGTTTGAAAGAGATTAGAATTGTTTATTGCCCTTTCGTAATGGGTATTATTTATATATTTGGTATATTTTATTTGTGAATCATGTTATTAAATTACACTTTAGTTCTCTGCTGTAAATTAATTATAATTAATTGATGGATTAAAGTATTAGTGGATCATTTGAATTACTCGGAAATGGATTCTTCCAAGAAATTCAACTGTTGTTTCCAATCCAAACAACATAATGAGTATGTTATCAATACCAATGATAGTTGCTCTGCATAAGCAATGAATATTACAAACTGTAACAACTGCACAGTCAACATCACAATTACATCAAGGAACAGTAAAAACGCAAACGTATATGCTTATTAATAAAATTATTGTTACACTTATTCTGTTGATTTAGTTTTGCCACAGGATTGCAATGAGGAATAATTCTATTTATTCTATCTTTTACGCATTTTTAAAACTTTTACCAACAATGAAAATGTAATGTTTTATTTAAAAGTATATAAATTAAGTATGAGATAATTAAATATAGTATAGAATGTTACGAATGTTAGGTTGTCATCCTGTCATATGTTAAAAGTGATTTTTATTCTGCTCGTAGGATTGCTGCATCTGGCCTTCAGCCCCATTCCGCAACCATTACTACTCGCAAGTGGAAAATAAAATTCCACTTTTAACACTTGTATCATAAATACCCCTTAAGGATAAAAGTTATCGTGCGATAGTCATAAAGCCGCCGTGAATTATATTATATGTGAGTATTAAAGAAGTGTTATAGTCTCCAATGTGATTCTGTAGGGAGCAGGAGTAGGACTAACTGTGGAGGGGGAGTTAACACCTTGACCTACAAGATCTTTTGTGTCTGAACCCCCTGACGGAGTGCTCCGGGGGAGGGGTGAGAGGAGACAGAGGGCGGTCGGACCAAGAGACAAAACAAGGCAGAGGACAGGGTCCCTATCTTTTACCCATTGAAACTCCCCGGGGAGCAGGTTACCAGCTGGTGCAGCTGGAGACGAAGGGTTACACCCTGCGTCCTGCCATGCAACGTCGAGATTCCCGTCGACACTTTAAACCCTGAAATAGACCAAGCAGATGAAAGGTGAAGTGAAATGAGAATGGAGGTGAATTGGAGGGACAGGAAATTCGGGGGATGTAACGAACCTTCCCGGTATTAGCCGAGCGACCCGGGAAAACCCCAAAAAACCTATGGGTCACCAAGGTCGACCATGGGAATCGGACTCACGACCTCTCGAATGCGGGCACAGACGTTACCGCCTGAGCCAGCTCTTTCGGTTGCATTTCTGTATATCGGCAGTAAATGAAAATTACAGCTATGCAGATACTATAAACTCAGAGGGATTTAGCAAGCATGGTTAGTGAATCACTGCCAATTCCGTCTTCAGGGCAAAAAGTTGTGCTGTATTATTTACTTGGTAGTGACCTACATAACACAATGCATGGTGATGTATGTATGTGCAAAGCAGGGCCATCATAAATCACAAAGAAACTGCTACAGTCTACTTCCTGCAGACCTGCTGGCGACGGCCGAACTCTTCTTGAAGGAAGGGAAGTGAGCTCTATCTCCGCCAACACACAATAAGCCTGCGATGGATTTTATTTGGCGCCTCTCACGCCCAGTGGAGCAAGGTCCCTACTGTGTAAAGTTGGCTGCATTGTTCCTCTGTCGAATCTTCTTATCGCGTGTTTTCATGACCAAGAGGGCTCATAGACTAAAATTCTACAAAGCTGCAAACTTAGTTGAAGTACAGTCGAGTGCATGCATTCGTACCCATACCTATGATGTGTAAGGTTTATAAGTAAACCACCTCTTCCATGCCCAGCTCCACCACTTACCTGGTTCTAGCACCACCCTTAATACTAGCTTTTACTTCCCGCCTTTTCCTTAGCTCCTGAACTTAAAAACCAATCTGTATTCATTGGTTAATGTTTAAGTGTCAGGCTTTTGACATCAAACCAATACGAGACGGACTCATCCAGGGGCTGTTGTGCGACACGTGTCTTCCAACCGCTAATTTGAAATGTCTCCTCCTCTTTTACCGTTCACCTAGGTCTGACTTAGTTTATAGGTGAATGTGTGTGTGTGTGTGTGTGTGTGTGTTTGTGCGCGCACGCGAATGTATCAGATTTGAATTCAAACTAATAAGAGATTGGCTCACCCAGGGCTGATGTGGAACACAGATGATGAGTTTCTGCTTACATTAAATTTAGAAAAGCACTACAGGAAAACAAAAGAATCGGCACGTTTCCGTATCCTCGATTGTGCATGACCGAAGTTTGTGGTGTACGGTTGCGAGCTTCAGTATGGGAATTTGGCTGCCGCATACGAAGGAAGTATGAGGATCTCATTGCAAGAAGATTTTTATGACCAGCGGAAATCCAATTGTTCTGTCCTCTGACGCTCAATTCTAATGCTAACCTTAAAACTAGAGAGGTTCTGTCGTTAGATTAACGTTCAGGTATTTATAAACCTAACTAAATATGCATTGATAATTACTATTCAGGTAAAACATCTATTTAATCATTTCAGAATAAAATTGTATACAAACAATTTCGAAACGAGTGTAAAACACCTGCAGCACAATTGCGTTAAGTGTTTAGAATTGAGGCTTCAACCATTATACCAAAGTTTTCCTCTTATGCGAAAAGAATGGAAATTATACGGCAGTAATATCAAGATCGGTAAAGCATGTCAACGTTTGCCGTTGTACAATTAGGCATTCGTTAACACCCCCTCTTTCTATAAACTGCAATTTTTCTTGACCAAATCACCACATCAGGCTCTTTTACATTTCAGTAAATATACTTGTGGTTTCACAGTTTTAAGTTTTCAGTTCCACTGCATTAACCACAAATCCCACTATTATTTCCACGATTTTTCTGAGCAAAATTCTGTATCCCCCAGTTTTTATTTTTTTTTGTATGGGAAATCATATAAAAGTTATTTTGTAGGTTATTGTTGCTTAACACACATCAGGTACGAAACAGCAACACTGTGGGTTTCCAATATTTAATCTCACAGCCAAGTAGCCTGGCAATATCACTCATGTTGGTTATTGCAGAGATGCTAGTGCTCTTTGGCATTGGGTAGGCAATTTTATCGTCCTTCAGTGGCAATGAATCCGCTATGACATTCTCCCTGGTGCCATTCCGACAGCTGGTTTCATCTGCTTGATAACGCTAGTCTGCATGATATCGGATGACTAAAAATTAATAAGTGATTCTGACTCACCTTTTTATGTGATTTCAGAACTGCTTTTAGTATTTTACTATCACGTACAGTTTTTCACAATTTCACTTCAAAAATATAGAGATATAAAGATATTGCTTCCGCCACTACACATAAAATTGGGCTTGATGAAGCAATTTATAAGGGCTCTACCACAGGATGGGCCCTGCTTAAAGTACCTTTCCAAGAAATTTCCCTTCATTACACAAGACAAACTAAAGACTGGAATTTTTGTTGGTCCTCAAATAAAGAAACTGATGAGGGATGAAGATTTTGAGAAGGCAATGAATGACAGAGAAATAGAAGCATGGACCGCCTTCCGATCAGTTACTGAAAACTTCTTAGGCAATAACAAAGATCCCAATTACAAGGCCATTGTCGAAACAATGTTGGAAAATTTCAAGAAGATGGGTTGTAACATGAGTGTAAAGGTGCATTTTCTGCATTCACATATCGACTACTTTCCAGAAAATCTGGGACATTATAGTGAAGAGCAGGGTGAATGTTTTCACCAAGATATTAAGGAAATCGAGAGGAGGTACCAGGGGAGATGGAATGAAACTATGATGGCCAACTACTGTAGGATGTTGAAGAGGGACAGTCATCTTCAAGGATCTGCAAGGAAGTCAAAGAAGAGAAAGTTTGAAAAAAATTAAATGAAACACTTTGGCTTCTTGTTTTGTTAAAATATAGTCATAAATACATTAGGGGAGTTGTTAAGAGTATTCTTAAAATGTTTCTTGAATAAAAACTTACCTTGTGTGAAATGGTATTTGAATACTTTTCTACGTTCATTAGTAAAATTGTCAAAACATTACTTATTTTGTGTAAAAACCTGACGTGATAGATAAAAACGGAAGTTATTTCTGGAATCACCATAAAAACTTGATTCAAGGACATCTACTTTCAAGAAATCATATGACAAAAAGTTTGAAAATGCAGACTAGTGTAATGGTCACGATGCACCGTATGCCTTCTGCCACGGACCTCCTCTTGGAAGTAGTGTTAGGCAATTCGAATAAAAACTGTCGAATTATTCAATAGTCGCCAAAAACCAATTATTCAGCAGTTTCCGTCAGCTTTCGATTTTTCGTTCGCTTTGCCGATTATCTTACACGTGCTTCAAAGCGATAGTAGATTTCATTCGGTTATTTAGCCAATCAATAAGTATCTTGAAACCAACCAATTGACAATATGATGTACAGATTAATGTTCTATGGTGGAATACATACGCCGGTAATCATAAAATGTTTTCTATATGGAGTTATAACTATGAATAAATGAGCAAATATATTAATTTCTTTTCCAGGGGGAGGGAGAAAATAAGAACAGGAAATTGCTTAACTCATCTATGGCTGTCGTAATGCTGTTGACTTCGTAAATTAAAACACTAATCTGTTCATAAGTACTGCCTTATTTTTCTCCCTGTGCTAATTAAATTTCAAAATCAGTTTTAGGTATTGAAATTAATATTACTTCATAAGTTTGGATACAATAGGAAAATTAATAAAGAAAAATAGAAATGGTTAATTAGTTTAGGCTATTACACCACTTTTGAAGATTCAGTTGCTCAAGGTGTGTGCGATAAATCGGATTAGAAAAAAATTGTTGCAAAAACTGAATAACATGTTTAGATGTTGTACGCATTTATTTATTCATGCATTCAACTAAAACCAATTAAAGTCAAATGCTATTATGCTTAAGAATACCAGTCCAATTTGGAAAAAATATAGTGTACACGTTATGAATAAACCATACAATCAATAACTGTGTAATGTGCATGTTTTTATGCATTGATTACTTAACAATTACACCTTTAGGCCAAAATTCCGTTTCCATACCGCATGAAAACTGATGTTTACATCTGTGTTGCGCATATCGTTATATCGCAACGTAGAACCGCATACAACCGTAGAGTCTGCTGTACGGCTATCGAATGAAAACCGTACTGGTTGTTATGACTACAATTTAAAATGCTCATAGTAATGCCAAAATGAAATAAAATTATTGAATGAAAGTATTCGGTTGTTGTAAGAAACTCTCGTTTACCAATCTACGACAGTATCTTAGGGAGCAAATATGTAAGCGGAAAGTGCGGCTCTGTTAGAGACAATTTTGAGCTTCGACGATTGCAGTATAGAACTCCCACTAGTTTGAACAACGCAATCCTTGTTTTGCTTGGTATTAAGGGACTGAAGATTGCCGGCTTGGGCTGCAGCACTCAGTCGCCATTCCTTAAACCTAGCCGTGCTGTGAATGACACAAGCGGTGTTGGCGGCTGTTGCAATGGGCATTCTTCTTGTTATGGTAATGCTATTTCTTTTTCACTACTGATAGAGTGCATAAACTAGAGAACTAATGTAGGAACGCATAGCATTGTAAGACGTATTCTGTCAATTATAAAGAGAGCTAACAGCCTTTTATTTATTGATTTCTTACACAAAGATGTCAGAGACAACACTGCAGAGGACAGCAGTTTTCAACAAAATGTCTGAGCATATCTGTTGATGCTTTGTTATAAAACTTTCTACTTTCATGAAAGTTACTCCTATGGGTTTTCATTATATCTTTAGAATGAAAATGGATAAACTTGTCAAAATCCTAATATAGAACTTTTACCGTACTGCAGAAATAATAAGGATAATTGTGAATATATAGAGATGGTCATAAAAGGGAAAATCGTTTGTTTATGAATTATATTACAGATTATTAGGAACAAACGTATTAATTTGCCACATTATTAGTATTTAAGTTAAGAAAAGTTATGTAAGTGCGATTCAATAATTGTTGTTATACCGGGAAAGTCAAAGAACTAAGAACCGGCTGCGGTATTTTTCCTGTTCGCGTTATCGGCGCTCGTTGCCATCTGCGGCAATCATAGAAAAGCGCGGATGCAAACATACAACATCTTTAAAACTAATTTTAAAGACTTTACTTACTACCTTAATGAAAGAGGTACTGAAACTGGCCACTATCGGTGTCCATACATTTTTGGCACCTCTTTAGGAAACTGTCCATCACTCGGCGTAGTTCACATTGAGAAATGCTGGCATTTCCTGGTGGATATTTTGTTTTAATTCTTCCAGTATGTGTGCGTGTGTGTTTGTCTTGTAAACTTTATGTTTTAATTTACCCCAGGGATAGACATCGCAGGGGGTTAGATCGAGGGACCGAGGGGACCACAAATCTCTACTAATAATTATGTCCTAAACACAGCTACAACTGTTTTTATCGAAATACTGGCCGTATGAGCTGTGACAGAGTCTTGTTGAAAAAACGCAAAGTCATGCTCCTGTATCTGTTAATACTCTAAAAATAGGGGGGAGTAAAATTATATTCACGTATGTAGGGGCGTCAATTGCTGACTCGAAAAAATCGCCCTGTAGCTCTTCTCCGCTCATGGCGCGCATACACCTATTTTCATCATGAAGGGGGGTACTTCATGAACAATATTAGGTTTGTCAGAGCTCCAATAACGATTATTTTGTATACACTCTTATCCATGAAGATAGGATCAATACTTTTCAGAGAAAAATATTAAATATGTGTCTATTTCGCCATTGTATACACTATTGAGACTCCACTCATAAAATGTGCCCCTACTTACAGGATCATTTGATTGAAGGGCATGTGCCGCAGTTATTTTATATAGGTATGGTTATAACTTCAATAATTTAGTAGCTCTTCACATAGAGCCATTGGAAATGCCTGAATGCTGTGAAAGTCGATTTTTGGGGAGAAATCTCCAATCGATGACCAATGTCGTCCAATGTTTCTTCAGTAAGAACCCTACTCTGTCTTTTAGGTTCCTTAGACTGAACACCTCGATCCTGTAGCCTGAAATTTATTATAAAGTGTATGGATTGTTGTACGGCCTGGAACTTTTATTCCCGGAAATCTTTCTGCAAATCGTGTTTTCACTTGACGAGCTGCCGAGTTAACACATGCGAATCATAAATAAATACACGCTGTGCAGTAGAAAACATATACTGAGCCATAAAATACTTTGTGCTAAATACAGACAAAATAATAAATAATTCGTAATAACTGAACTACGCCACATAACTATCAATTCAATACAGCAGAGCCAGAGCAGAGCAAATCCGTGTCAGTGGTGTGATCTTGATTGAAGCAACAGCGCTGAATCATGTGTCCACACGCCCAGTAAAAAAACACCGCGCAGTCGGTTCTTAGTTTATTGGCTCTCTCGAAACTAATAAGTAAAAACAAAAACCAGTCTACTACTGAAGCCAAATTCATTATTAAATGCAGTTTTACATTCAATAATTTGTCTATTTTCTGCATCAAATACCTTAACATTGATAAATACAAGTTTTCATAAAATTAGATTTTCTTTTTTATGAAATGTAGCAGCACTTCGTTATTGTGCTATATAACACTTTTCTATGGTAAAGCTTATTGCCAGTACGACAGAGCAAAACTACCAAATAAAACTGCTTGCGTATTCGCTCTCATGTGATGCCGTCTCCAATATCTCCATCGTTGATGAATTTGCTGCTGGCTGCTACAGTAATGAGCTATGGGGTCTTTTTCTGAGGGTACGTGTGGTTGAGTATGAGAAAAGACAACACCAATTAAGGTAACTGTTAAATTTAATGGAGTCTAATGAATGGGCAATTTGAAGCGAATTGCCGATAGTTTGAGGATGAAGAATTAAACTGTTTCTGAATTGAGAACTTGTAGCTATTGAAGTATTATATGTGCTTACTTCTGAAGTATAAGAAAATTTACGGTTTAAAATAAGTTTCCGTAATAATAGCAGAAGCATAAATTGCAGTGAATCACTGAAATGCTAAGCGGTGAAACTCCTTGCGGCTACCACAAAGCGTGGTCTTAAGGCTCTTCGGACTGCCCATAATCGATCACAGTAAAACACTGCTGTAAAATGTAAAAGACTGTAAGATTCTAATTTTAGAAATTCACCAGAGTTCCTACGTTATACGTTGCCAAATCTTAAGCTTTTTATTTACATCTGAATCACAAATTTTAATATGACTTGCTAAATTCTAAGAATTCTTTCTCTTTCTGATGTTCAGAACTGGTATACGTGTATTTTCATACAACTCTCCGATGTCTCAACGTACTGAGTTCTAATTACCTGAACCTTCAGCTCAGCTCATGCGTTTCTTGTTGACTGAGTTCGCCGGAACATCTAGTTGTCTCAGCTACTCTGACTTCTAAATAATTGCTTTGACTCAACACATAACTTGCCTGATAATGACTTTCTACCCACTGGCAGAATTGTGGCTCGTTCTTCTTTCCTTCATTTTGAATAAATGAAAATTTATTTATGTATCTGCCTACCATGTCTTTATAAAATTATTAATCAGTAATTATCAAGTCAGTAATTCCGGTATCAATGCTTGCATTATACGTTTTCCTACTGAGAGATAAATAACAATGGCGAGAAAAATAAGAGGCAGGGGTAGGATTAAAATATAGACAGGTAGGCTGTAATAACCTATTGACATAGGGTATTATAGACTTATGCGTTTATTTTTCTTCATTTTTGTGTTTTTCTAATCTAGCATAGTTTCGTCTATAGCTGTCAATTAATGGGCAAGTACCATTTTTCTCTCCTTGTCCAGATAACTCAAAACAACATACCTCTTTATGCTTTATGGTATATTTAGATCCATTTGTCATTAGCACGGCCTGTTGACATTGCTGGTGGGAATCTGTGCATTGTGTAATGTTTTGCAGATGATCCACACCATTATTTAAAGATCGCATACTCAGTATCTACGAATATGATAAGTTGAGACTGCCATCAGAGTAATTTAATAAGTAGAAATAAACCTCAATAACGTGAAATCTATGAATGCCGCCCTTCAATTTGTAAGAGATCATTCGCCTGACCCGATTGTGTTCTGATTTTGGCATAAATCTACCTATGGACTGAAAATATTGTGAAGCAGCGGCCCGAGCTTATCGAGAGGAAGGTAACCGGCCGACTGTCTGGAAGAAGAGACACAGGAAGTTAAGTAGACGTCCAGCGTAAACACCAAAAGCCGCGCCAAGAGATAACCACCTCCCGCGAGGATTCCAGAACTCTCTCGACAACTCCAGCGGCTACGTGAACAAAAGCATTCGGACACCTGGCTGAAAATGACGTACAAGTTCGTGGCGCCCTCCATCGGTAATGCTGGAAGTTAATATGCACCCTTAGCCTTGATAACAGCGTTCACTCTCGCAGGTATACCTTCAACCAGGTGCTGGAAGGTTTCTTGGGGAATGGCAGCCCATTCTTCACGGAGTGCGGAACTGAGGAGAGGTATCGATTTAGGTCGGTGAGGCCTGGCACGAAGTCGGCGTTCCAAAACATCCCAAACGTGTTCTATAGGATTCAAGTCAGAACTCTGTGCAGGCCAGTCCATTACAGGGATATTATTGTCGTGTAACCACTGCGCCACAGCCCGTGCAGTATGAACAGGTGCTCGATCGTGTTGAAAGATGCAATCGCCATCTCCGAATTGCTCCTCAACGGTGGGAAGCAAGAAGGTGCTTAAAATGTCAATGTAGGTCTGCGCTTTAATCGTGCCTCGCAATACAACAAGGGGCGTAAGCCCCCTCCAGGAAAAACACGACCACACCATAATACCACCACCTCCGAAATTCACCGTTGACACTACACACGCTGGCAGATGACGTTCACCGGGCATTCGCCATACCCACACCCTGTCATCGGATCGCCACATTGTGTGCCGTGATTCGTCACTCCACACAACGTTTTGCCACTGTTCAATCGCGTAATGTTGACGCTCCTTACACCAAGCGAGGCGTCGTTTGGCATTTTCCTGCGTGATGTGTGGCTAATGTGCAGCCGCTCGACCATGGAATCCAAGGTTTCTCACCTCACGCCGAACTATCATAGTACTTGGAGTGGATCCTGATGCAGTTTGGAATTTCTGTGTAATGGTCGTAGGTGCCTGCCTATTACTCTTTACGACCCTCTTCAAATGTCGGCGGTCTCTGTCAGTCTACAGACGAGGTCGGCCTGTACGCTTTTGTGCTCTACATGTCCCTTCACGTTTCCACTTCACTATCACATCAGAAACAGTGGACCTAGGGATGTTTAGGAGTGTGGAAATCTCGCGTACAGACTTCTGACGCAAGTGACACCCAATCACCTGACCATGTTCGAAGTCCGTGAGTTCCACGGAGCATCCCATTCTGTTGTTTGACGATGTCTAATGACTACCGAGGTACGGATAATGAGTACCAGGCAGTAGGTGGCAGCACAGTGCACATAAGATCAAAAAATGTATGTTTGTGGGATGTCCGGATACTTTTGATCACATAGTGTATAAGCGAGCGTGCGAACGAGTGAGTTAGTGCGTTGTTCTGATGCGACATAAAGTGCTGGTTTACGAGTGAGTTTGTGACAACAGTCAGTGCTGCAGAGATTACAGACGTCTTGTGTTCGACTTCCCAGGGAGTGAAGTAGGAGGAAAACGAGGCAGCTTCGTGCGAATTTCAATACGCCGATATGTCACGAGGAAAAGTGAAGGGACAGTGAGAACCGGACAAAGTCACAACCTATTGTAATGTTATTTGACCTGTGCCTATTACATTTTCCAGTAGGTAGAGAAGGTGTACTCCATCTAAAAATTCGATACCGAGATTTCACCAGAAACACATTTTTTGAGGCCCCTGAATCCAAAAAGAAAGTTTTTTTTAAAAAAATATGCGTGTGTGTGTCTTTGTGTCTATGAAAAGCATAACTCAAAAACTAAAAACAGATAAATACCAAATTTGGAATTTAACTTCAGTATCTTCCAAGGATGCGACAAGAAAATTCTCAAGAAAATTCCCTCATTTCCATCTACCCTTTACATGGAAATTTTGCGAAAATTTTGATTTTCTAAAAAATGGCTGTAACGATTTTGATTAAAATATCAATTGTTAAAGATATTTACATGGCAAATAAACTGTAATTCTTGAATTTTCTGGGAGTAGCCTGTGAAGTCCTTTTCCTTTGGAAGGAAAATAATCTTGTATAACTGGTAAACGTTAAGCGATAGACGAAAACGTACTACACAAAAATGTAGATCTCTTTAAAACGCACAATTCATTTCAAATAAGTTTTTGTGGCATCAACCATTTATGAGATATCGTCATTATTGGTTCGATTTGCTCATAAATGATTATTCTCTTAAAGTCCGGTCAACATTCACTTGTTTCTCGCGATTGTATGGAAACATAATGGCATTTTAAGCCCAAAATATAGCGTTCAATTCTTAAGCATTTAACTATCGCTGTTCTCTTTGAATTTATAACGAAATGTAGCTATTTCTGCAAATTTTTATTTGGATTAAAATGTAGTAGATAGAAAAATAAGCTTTAGGATAGTTTGTATACTAACAAACGATATGGAGTAGAGAAAGTCACGTAAGTGTATCACATCAGACTTTTTCAGTTCTAATGAAAAGTACTTTATAATCTAAGACACCAACTGACGTGGCTAATTTTATTCTCGGATTCAGTAGCGTGTAGGCAAAGAATTATTTACTCCAAGTAATTGGATTCTCGGCACTGAAGGACACAATTGACACTGATACTTCTGCGTGGGCACGGAAGCCCATTGGTGAGTGTGGACTGTTCCTAGTACATAATAGTAAAGCGTTTGCGTTACACAGGAAGGCCGGAAAACATCAAATCAGTGTTTTATACATATTGTATACAATAATCTGTTTGTGCAGATTTTAAAACTGTGTTATGGGTTTACTGTGTTTAAACTCGGTATGGTGTGCCTCTTTTTTGGAGGGGGGTTGAGCCTTAGGAGCAATTTTTCAGATTGTGGATTTATTTTCTTTACATTTTGTTTAACAAGAAGCTTAAATACTGTACGTAAAACTGCACTGTAAATTCGATGCAGTTCCCGAGAATAGCAGTAGTAAAATGTTTTTGGTATATCGGTAAGAATTATTTACAGTATCTCATACCGATCGTATGCCGCGGTTGTATTTTATTTCTGTCTGGGAGACAGACAGCGAGCTTTAGTCGTCTTGCAACTGACTCCATGGAGTTCGTAGCTCCAATATGGTTAAAAATCCCCAGTACACAATTAGTAGAACACCAAGAATAACAGGGAGGTGGCTCAAGAGGTAGAGTCAAGAGATTAGAGATTTAAATCCGATGTGTCGGGCTTATTTTACTGTTATTTATTTCTTTCTTTGTAGCTTATATTATTAATCATGTAAAAAGCGGAGAAGATATTGAATACTACTTCCCAAAGTTCCTCTCCCCAACAAAACATGTAAAATAAATTGTACAAAAAGGCTACTACGCAAATAAGGCCACCGATCTGGTGTATAGTGAATCATGCATATACGTATCAAGAACCAATAGATAAGCGACGCGACAGGATTTAAGATGCTGATAAGCAGACGACGGACTTGTATGCACTAAAATATCTGAAATGTGCATACATTTATATGCCAAAATTTTAAAATATGATCTATAGTTTAGAACAGAGGTGACAAAAAGCGACTCGCGAGTCATTTTGACTCGTAGGCGCCGTTCCCTCTCTGCAACCGTCCCTTTGTTTTTCACATGCTGCTGAGTGATCCACTGCGTGTTGCATATTTGGTGACTCGCGGAAGGAAAATCGTTTTCGCCACCCTTGGTTTAGAACATACACATTAATCGTGCACCAGAATTGTTAACTTACAATGTACATTCTTCCTTGGGCATCATTGCGGTCGTAGTAATTAGATTTACAGCATATAATGATGCTTTTCTCCAAACGCTCAGATATAAGTTTATGATGTTTATCGGTTAACACAAGCTTGTATGCTGAGAAGCATCTTTCTGCGTTCTACAGATGTTATTGGGCAAAATTTGAACCTGAAAGAATAATTATCCCACTATATTTATGTCAATTAAAATATAATTTAATCCATATTTAAACAGAATTCTACCTAATCAGTACCCCTTCTCAATACAACATCCTTTCTTACTCTGGGGAAATGTCTTCAGGAAGCGCTAAGTCCATAGAACATAAAAACTTTAATTTTCTCTCTAAGATACTGTACAGTTTACCACTTAATTTTCTTGCATACTTTAAAGGAGCACTCTCAGGTTTACTCTGAACCTCATTGAGAATTGATGAAGGTTCATATAAACACAAATCAGTGATTTGTGGAAGTTTTTTGTGGCTTCAGCTAGAACTTTGAAATGCGCCTTGATTAAGACAAGCCCATCTGCAAATACTCTCCATAAGAAGGACTTCGTTATTTTGTCACTAAGTGTTTAAAATATTAATTTTAAAATTAAAACAGTAAATGCATGTGTATTATATGCTCAATGCATGGACAAATGATGAAATATGAAGCAACATTGGAAATATGCAATTATATAAGGTATAAAACTTTACTGCAAGAACAGAGAAACATTAAACATACTGCAAAACATGATTCCATACCACAAGCAAAAACAAACTGAATACGCATTGGCAAACAAATCCCATGTCCATTGATAAGAGGGGCACTATTTATATTTTAAGCCTAATAATTAAAACAAAGAAATTTCTGATTGAAAACTGCTTTAGTGTTTTTCAAAATATTTCCTTTATGATCAACACGCTTTTGCATCCGTTTAAACCATTTGTCAAAGCATTCATTCCAGTCTTCTTGAGACACCTCCGAAACATGGTTTTTGAAGGCATCAACGGCTTCTTCTGCCAACGGCTTCGTTGTCCACGCAATTTATTCTTGATATTCGGGAACATAAAGAAGTCATTGGGTGCCAAATCAGGACTGTATGGCGGATGACCCATCAATTCGACTTTTTGAGCTTTCAAATAGTCTGTTGTTAGAAGAGATGTGTGTGCGCTCGCATTGTCTTGATGAAGAACGATCCTAAGTTCTTGTTGGTTTTCCTTACTTCACCGAAGACTTCCGGCAAAAAAATGGTTGTGTACCATTCGGAACTGGCCCTTTTACGTTCCTGTAAAGGCACTGTTGCCACATGGCCAGTTTTGCTGAAAAAGCAGGCGACCCTTTGCTTCGAAGTGCTTCGAGTGCGAACAACTTTTGTTGGATTTGCTTCATCTTGAAACATCAATACAGTCGACTGCTGTTTACGTTCCGGCTCATACGCATAGATCCGTGATTCGTCACCTGTTAAAATCTTATATACGTCTTTTGAGGGACCGCCATTGTATTTCTTGAGCATTTTTGTACACCAATCGACACGAACATCTTTTTGAGATTGCGTCAAATTATGTGGGATCCTACGAGAGCAAACCTTTTCACGGCTAAATAATCATGCAATATTTTAATATGCTGGTGGAACTAATGCCAAGGATTGCCTCAGTATCGCAATAAGTTACATGACGATCTTTCATTATTAGTTTTTGCACAGCATCAATGTTTTCTGGCACAACAACTGATTTTGGACGACCTTCACGAACTTCATCATTGAGCGAACGGCCACGATTAAATTCGTTATAGAAGCGTTTCACAGTGTAAAAGGACGGAGCTTCGTCGCCAAATGTGGAAGTTAGTTGAACGATGCACTCTTGTCTTGATAGTCCACGTCGAAAGCCGTAATAAATCATTGCACGAACATTTTTAGGAGTTAATTTCATGTTTTTGTTGACACACAATTTTCAAGTTAGTGTAAACAAAACAAATGACGCTCTATTGACAAAATGTTTTGAAGTAGATTAGTCAAAAATGTCAAACTTTCTATTGGAAACGCCAGATGGCACCTACAACATTGAGGGTTGCCAAAGCTCAAAATATAAGTAGTGCCCCTCGTAAGTTATGTTAAGCAATAAAAGGGAACATGAATAGAATACACTCGGAGCGTATTAAACTAGATCTAAGGAAGCTAAGAATACTCCGGTGCAACTAATGAAACGTGATAGTTCGCACCCAAAAATATAAGGCAATCTAACGTTTAGATAGTTTTTACTTTATTATTACATTTTAATAGACATTCCGTTTGTTTAGAACGAGGTTTTGCTGATGATGTACCATCATCACAATCAATTTAAATGTTTATATCTGTTTGTTTACATGCAAAGCGGGCGCTGATTGTTTGAATATTTGTACTGTATTTTAACCCTTGAAGTTAAGTTTAGCTCAGGTATAATTCAAATCACTATATATATATATATATATATATATATATATATACGAATTACAGGTGTTAAGAACATGTGTCTCTAGTCTAGTTAATTACGTTATTAATGTTCCGCATTTATTCCTACGTAGACCAATCAGACTCATTAAGAGACAAAACTACTAAAATAGGCAGCTCTTGTTTCATTTTTTGTTGTATTTTCAACTAACCGAACAGCAACTCAAAAGAAAAATGTAGGATAAATACCAAAATGTATTTAAGTTCAGATGTGTTCAAAGATGCAACATAAAGACTTTTATAAATCTACCACAAACTATACATCACATGGACTATTTTTGGTTATTTTTATTTATTCAAACACTGTCGATTTTATTAAAATACTATATCTTTAACATGTTTAGATGTATAATAGAATATAGTTATTTGTTGAATTTGGTGTAAGTAGCTTAACAGGTTCTCATTCTGATATAATTGTTATATAATTTTGTATAACTGATGATCCATAAGAGCTAGAAAAAATTTACTGACTAAATAAGCAGATTTCGATAAAACAACTAATTTGTGCCATATAATTTTTTCTGCAGCATTAGTCTTTTTTGAGTTATTCCTTATGGGTTCGAATTTTTCGATCCTTAATATATTTTAAAATGCTAAGTCGCCATTCGTTTATTCCTCGGAACTCTTGCAAGGAATATGGAATTTTAACGCCAGCGTTATTATAGCGATCCATAATATAAAATAATAGATAGAGCGGGTAAAGATACCACATCAGATTTTTGAAGCGTAAGCCCCAATTCATTTGTTTCTCGTGATAGAGAAAGGAGTATGGAATTTCAAAGCCAGCATATAGCCATCCGCGTTTTAAACATTTGACTATCCCTACAGTCTCCTGGATAATCCTTGCAAATGCAAGAAATATTTAATGTAAGTACTTCCGCATACGCTTATTTAGATTAAGGTGAATAGATAAAGAAAGAATAACTTTTGTTAGGAATAGTTTTGTAGAAGAGATTTAAAAAAATTCTGATGTATTACACTCACATCACTTTCTCTACTCTTGTACAAACTATTTTTTACAAACTCTTATTCTCCATCTATTTCATATTAATCGAGATAAACATTTGTAGAAACGCACTTTTCACATGCAAAGAGAATTACATTTTACACATAGCGACCAGTTCTAAAAATATTTGACTTTTGCATAAGGCGTACCATATTCCCCTTGTTTTGTATTTGCAAGGGCAATATAGAAATACAGTACCTAGCCTTTAAGCATCGACATATATTTTAATAGCTGGTTGCTAGGTGCAGCACCATTCTCTTTGCCACAGATTAATGCTGTTTGCATATCCAAGACAAAAAAAATCTGATGTGTTACACTCACATGACTTTCTCTACTCTTGTACAATCTATTTTTACAAACGCCTATTCTCCATATGCTTTATGTTAATCGAGATATCGAGATGTCAATCTTATTGCTAATTTTCTTGTAGATGCAAGGGGAATATGGTAGCTTTTAAGCGATGGTCAAATATTTTAACGCTGGTTGCTATGTGTCGAATTCCATTCTCTTTGCAAGTCCAGGACATAAAAAAATGAATAACGAATTTGAGAAAAAGTATAAGTATTGGAAAATTTAAGGGAATAACAAGCAATATCTCGAAAACGGTTCACTCAACAAAAGAAATGTATATAACATAAGTTGTGTATTTTAACGAGATCAACATTTTTTGTATAGTAAAATTTTGTCTATCTCTTATGGTTTACCAGTTATGCAAAAGTCGTTCACAATGAAGAATACTTTTGGAGACATTCCCAGAAAATTCGAGATATACATTTCATTTCTCATGGTATTATCTTAAACATATGATATTTTAAACAAAATCGTTAGAGCCATTTTTGAGAAAATTAAAATTTTCGAAAAATGTTCCATGTAAAGGGTAGTCTGGGGTGGGGGGATTTTCTTGAAAACCTTCGTGTCGCATCTCTGGAAGATACTGAACCTAAATACCAAGTTTGGTGTTTATCCGACTGTTCGTTTTTGAGTTATGCTGTTCACTCACACACAGACACACACACACACAGACACACACACACACACACACAGACACACAGACACACACACGGACATGTTTCCAAAAATGCTTTTTTTGGATTCAGGAGGTCTCAAAACATGTATTTCCGGTGAAATCTCGGTATCGAATTTTTGGGTGGGATGCAATACTTCCCCTACTTACTATACGTAGTAGAGAAAGTAATAAAATGAACAACGAATTCCCATTTGAGAAAAATTCTGATGTGTTACACTCACATGACTTTCTCTACTCTTGTACAAACTATTATTACAAACGCTTATTCTCCATATACTTCATGTTAATCGAGATAAACATTTGCAGACTCTATCGTATTGCTAATTTTCTTGTAGATGTAAGGGGAAAATATATTTACAAGGGCAATATAGAAAAACAGTAGCCTTTAAGCACATACATATCTCTTAATAGCTGGTTCCTAGGTGCAGAACCATTCCCTTTGCCACAATTATAACTCTTTGCATATCCAAGACAAAAAAATCTGATGTGTTACACTCACGTGACTTTCTCTACTCTTGTACAAACTATTTTTACAAACGCTTATTCTCCATATACTTCATGTTAATCGAGATAAACATTTGCAGGCTCTATCGTATTGCTAATTTTCTTGTAGATGTAAGGGGAAAATATATTTACAAGGGCAATATAGAAAAACAGTAGCCTTTAAGCACATACATATCTCTTAATAGCTGGTTGCTAGGTGCAGCACCATTCCCTTTGCCACAGATTAATACTCTTTGCATATCCAAGACTAAATTAGTATAGAAAAATTTAAGGGAATAACAAGCAATATCTCGAAAATGCTTCACTCAACAAAAAAAATGTATATGACATAAATTGTGTATTTTGACGGGATCTACATTTTGTGTGTAGTAAAATTTTGTCTATCTCTTATGGTTTACCAGTTATACAAAAGTCGTTCACAACGAAGAATAATTTTGGAGACATTCCCAGAAAATTCAAGCTATACATTTTATTTGTCATGAAAATATCTTAAAATATATGATATTTTAATCAAAATCGTTAGAGACATTTTTGAGAAAATTAAAATTTTCGATAAATATTCCATGTAAAGGGTAATCTGGGATGCGGGGATTTTCTTGAAAACCTTCGTGTCGCATCTCTGGAAGATACTGAACCTAAATACCAAGTTTGGTGATTATCCGTCTGTTCGTTTCTGAGTTATGCTTTTCACAGACAGACACACACAGACAGACCGACACACAGACACACACACACGGACATGTTTCCGAAAATACTTTTTTTTGGATTCAGGGGGTCTCAAACATGTATTTTCGGTGAAATCTCGGTATCGAATTTTTGGGTGGAATACAAACTTCCCCTACTTACTATACGTAGTAGAGAAAGTAAAAATGAATAACGAATTCCCATTTTAGAAAATAAGTATTGAAAAATTTAAGGGAATAACAAGCAATATCTCTAAATGGTTCACTCAACAAAAAAATGTATATGACATAAATTGTGTATTTTAACGCGATCTATATTTTTTGTGTAGTAAAATGTTGTCTATCTCTTATGGTTTACCAGTTATGCAAAAGTCGTTCACAATGGAGAATACTTTTGGAGACATTCCCAGAAAATTCAAGATATACATTTTATTTGTCACGAAAATATCTTAAACATATGATATTTTAATCAAAATCGTTAGAGGCATTTTTGAGAAAATTAAAATTTTCGAAAAATGTTTCATGTAAAGGGTAATCTGGGGTGGGGAGATTTTCTTGATAACGTTCGTGTCGCATCTCTGGAAGATACTGATCCTAAATAGCAAGTTTGGTGTTTATGCGACTGTTCGTTTCTGAGTTATGCTGTTCACACACACACACACACACACACACACACACACACACACACACACACACACACACAGATACACACACGGACATGTTTAAAAAATCTGATGTGTTACA
The DNA here is from genome assembly GCA_030765065.1 of Deroplatys truncata. Classification (NCBI taxonomy): domain Eukaryota; kingdom Metazoa; phylum Arthropoda; class Insecta; order Mantodea; family Mantidae; genus Deroplatys; species Deroplatys truncata. The sequence goes on from CM060978.1 coordinate 218,651,332, forward strand.
CTCACATGACTTTCTCTACTCTTGTACAATCTAATTTTACAAACGCCTATTCTCCATATGCTTCATGTTAATCGAGATATCGAGATGTCAATCTTATTGGTAATTTTCTTGTAGATGCAAGGGAAATATGGTAGCTTTTAAGCGATAGTCAAATATTTTAACACTGGTTGCTATGTGGCGCATTCCATTCTCTTTGCATGTCCAGGACATAAAAGAAATGAATAACGAATTTGAGAAAAAGTATAAGTATTGGAAAATTTAAGGAAATAACAAGCAATATCTCGAAAACAGTTCACTCAACAAAAGAAATGTATATGACATAAGTTTTGTATTTTAACGCGATGTACATTTTTTGTGTAGTAAAATTTTGTCTATCTCTTATGGTTTACCAGTTATGCAAAAGTCGTTCACAATGAAGAATACGTTTGGAGACATTCCCAGAAAATTCGAGATATACATTTCATTTCTCATGACATTATCTTAAACATATGATATTTTCATCAAAATCGTTAGAGCCATTTTTGAGAAAATTAAAATTTTCGAAAAATCTTCCATGAAAAGGGTAGTCTGGGGTGGGGGAATTTTCTTGAAAGCCTTCGTGTCGCATCGCTGGAAGATACTGAACCTAAATACCAAGTTTGATGCTTATCTGACTGTTCGTTTTTGAGTTATGCTGTTCACAGACACACACACACACACACACACACACGGACATGTTTCCAAAAATGCTTTTTTTGGATTCAGGAGGTCTCAAAACATGTATTTCCGGTGAAATCTCGGTATCGAATTTTTGGGTGGAATGCAATACTTCCCCTACTTACTATACGTATTAGAGAAGGTAATAAGCAATAGTGAGTAGACAAAGCCATGTGAAAGTGGCAAATTAAACATTTTTTCTTCTTTGAACTCAGTTACCAATAATCTGTTTACGCCACTACTTGGACGTGATTTCGCTGCTAATTCTTAAATTGGTATTTGGCATTCATTCGCCTACAGGAAAAGCTAGGTGGTTCTTAAGCCTAGTAAACGACGGTTCATTTGCTCACATCAGTGAGTAACATAAAGCACTGGTTTAATGAGAAGGATAGTCCAAGGCTGGATTTCTTGTTTACTGCTAGGGCAAAACTTCAGCTTCTCTCTGTGACCTGGCATCGTATTGCAACATTGTTTGTTTTGGCGCTCCAAGTCGCGTTCGTTTTGAAAGCTTCTGTCTCGAACTTTCGCTTTACCTGGCTTGGGCTATTGCGCCTCAGGGATATCATTTTTCACTGAAACTTCGATGCTCAAGGGATTGTCGGTCTCTGCCTCTCTTCAAAAACGAAAAACCGAAAGGTTGGAAGTGTAACACTCTACTTCAGATTTGTACCGTCCTTTTATCTATTCCCATCTTGTAAACCCACTGTGTAAGAATTTTCTTTCTCCCAACCCAGAGGTCCTGGGTTCATTCCGGCCGGGGCGAGAAATTTTTCATTAACCACAGTTGTCCCATACCCTCTACATTATCATTGTGGAAGTGAATCTAATTGGTAAAACTCGAGGCAGTATTTTTAACACTAAAATGATTTAAGTCCGATTATATAGTATATATATATATTCAATAACAGCCCGCCTTAAAGCAATATGTGCATAATATAGCATATAAAATGTATGTAACAGCCATTGCATTATGTTTATTGTTATTGTGTACATGTATAATAATGTTATGTGAATGTATTAAATAATTTAATAATGTTGGAGCTGTGATAATAGTGGCCGAAAGTTGCTAACAATGAGGTAACCTTGAGGCAATAATGAATTGCAAAGTTTAATAATGCTACTAGTAATTCTTGGAACAATAATGTAATATTTTAAAACAGTTTATAAATAGCCAAGCAACAACTAGAAAGGCTAAAAGTTATATAAAATTATTCTATTGGAGTAGGATTAGCCAATCAGCGACTTGAATTACATTAAATTTGCAAATTCAGGCGGTAGCAGTCAGTTGCTGGTAGATAGCGTTCCTAACCGGACGCGGGACGCGTCCTAGAGAAGTTTAATACGTATTCAGTGTTAGACATATAAAATTCATTACGGAGAGAATATTATAAATTTTATGTGTTAAAAGGTGCAAGTAATTAATAAACAAACTCACAGCCCTCTATATAAGTGAAGTGTTATTTAATCCTGTGAGGGATTAATAAAAGGAGTAAAGTAAAAAACTATAATTTGTGTAAGCCTACATTCTTTAGCAGCATGATCCCCTGATAAGAGATACCTGTTTCTACAAATTAATACTGACGCAACCGAGGCAAACATAAATATATATAATATTTAAAGAAACATAAAAATACAAAGCTTATTCCTGAAAGTTGGGTCGATGGCCACCGGAAAGTAAATTTGGGGCGAAGGCAATCGGCAACTTTGTACCATACGTGGGGCAGTTACTTCATCAAGTTTTGGCTCCCCAACAATAGAACTACAACACAACCTACTCCAAGTTGGCTTTCCAACAGTGAGGCGTTCAACCTTCAAATTGGCGCCTAAACGTGGGACCAGAATAGGCGAGAATAGCTGTAAAGAAGAGATCAACGAAAATTATAGAACTACCAGAACCGACGAAACTACAAGACTTCACTTCTTAGAACTCCAGAGAACTTCAGAGAACTTCAACATCATCAACAACATCACCCAAGGACAGCAACAATTCTTTCAGGAGTACGGGGCACACAGTCAACAATTCTACGAGGGAACACCAGAATAAAGAGGTTTACTAACACAGCCAGAACAAAGGGTCAGAAGATTCCAATACTTTATACGTATATAATTGTCAAAATAGTTAAGAAAATATATTGTTATTAATATAATTCCATGCTGTTTAGAAGTGGAAAATTAAAATTCAGCAATTCCAAACCAAATATAATTAAAAGAAAATCTACAAAATAAAACGGAAACAGAAAATAATGAAAATATGAAAGTAGGAGAGGATAGGTCAGCCATTAAAGAGGACAATGTAAATTTACAATCAGAGGTAGAGGAAACAAATAGGTTAGATGTAGAAGAACAGTTATCTAAAAGTTCACAATTATGGATAGAAAGAGATAGCAGTAGTATGCAACAATCACCTTTACATATATTAGTGCAGGAAACAACAATAGAAATAAATACTATCCCTCATACATCTAGCCAACAAAAGCAAGAAAACGTATCACAACAAAATATTATGTGCCTTCTAAAAGCTATAACTGAAAATAATAAGTTAACTGAAATATATAATAAGTTAACTGAAACTAATAGTAACATAACTGAGACTAACAATAGCCTAAATGAAACTAGTACAGAGCGGAGAACAGATTTAAATAAACTACTAGAAACTAGTCAAGAAACTAATAATAAATTATTAAGTATAAAAAATGAGCTAAGCAAATAGAAAATTGTATGAAAGAAAGTAAAGCTGAAAGTAGGAGGTTAGAAATAAAAATAGAACAATCTTCTGAAGCAGTTCAAAATTATATAGATGTGAAAGTAAATAAACGTTGTAAACAGGCTAGGTCAGAAGTTGTCAAATCATATTGATAAAAATCTAACTGAAATGGAGCTGAAACTTACTAATACTAAACAGGGTTAAGAATTAAAAACAATTATAGAAAATACAAATGCAGATCTTGTGCAAGTACAAATAGAATTAACAGGAGAAATAAATAAAATGCATGAAGTGGCTAAAACAAATGCAGATGCAATAAAAGAAGCAAATACAGGGCAAGGACAAGTAATGTTAATGATAGATGAAATTAAAGATATGGTACAAGAAAGTAGCAAAGAAATAGATAAACTTAGAAATAGTTTTGAAAATTTAAGTACCAGTGTACCAAAGGTAAATGCAAATATAACTAATTCGGTAAATCCTAATGAAATGCATGACAATAATACAAGTGCAGAAAGAAGTGCATCACCTTTGTTAACTTGGTATTTAGGTTCAGTATCTTCTAGAGATGCGACACGAAGGTTTTCAAGAAAATACCCCAACCCAGATTACCCTTTACATGGAAACTTTTTCGAAAATTTTAATTTTCTCAGAAATGGCTTCAATGATTTTGATTAAAATATCATATGTTTAAGATATTTTCATGACAAATAAAATGTATATCTTGAATTCTCTGGGAATGTCTCCAAAAGTATTCTTCATTGTGAACGGCTTTTGCATAACTGGTAAACATTAAGAGATAGACAAAGTTTTACTGCACAACAAATGCAGATTGCGTTAAAATACACAATTTATGTCATATACATTTTTTTATTGTGTGAACCATTTTCGAAATATTGCTTGTTGTTCCCTTCAGTTTTCCAATACTTATACTTTTTCTCAAATGGGAATTCGTTATTCATTTTACTATGTCCTGGATATGCAAAGAGAATGGAATGCTCCACATAGCAACCAGCTCATAAAAGATTTGACTATCGCTTAAAACCTACCAATTCCCCTTGCACCTACAAGAAAATTAGCAATAAGATTAACATCTCGATTAACATGAAGCCTAAGGAGAATAAGCGTTTGTAAAAATAGTTTGTACAAGAATAGAGAAATTCATGTGAGTGTAACACATCAGAATTTTTTCTCTAGTTAAAGTAATATGGAGACCCTGTTTGTGATTTAAAGCACGTTATAATGCTGTAAATCTGTTTTTAGGACTTATTTCGTTTCCAGTGAACGATTTGATGACGTCACGAGTGTATTAAGGAAGACTCCATAACGGGATAACCATTTCCTCCAGAAATATGGGATTACCGGTGTTGCTGATTTGATGAGTAAAATATTTATTTTTGTATTTCGTTCCCTTTTAAGCTCGATCGACTTTATAGCTCAACGGGTAAAGTGGTCGAAAAATGCAGTTTTGCTCATTGTTAATACATATAATGACCCAAAAAGGTTTTCGCTCTAGTTTAAGGAATTATAGCAGCCAAATTACTGCAGAAACATTTCTAATTTTTAGCAAACAGAAATAGTAAACGATATTACAGTAAACGTGCACTGGTGTTTTATTTTCAGGTTTTTTATTTTATTAGTTTCATATTTGTATTAATTACACGGCAGAACACAAACTGTAATATAGCTGCATTCTATATATTTAATATGAAAATTTTCTTATATAGACAAAGAGAAACGTTCGGTAGACCAGTCACCAAGAAATGAGTCACCAATTAATCTACAATATTTTAACAATTTTATTACCTTCCTTGTGAACCAAACATAGAATATATTTAGCATAATGTAGTTGTGCGTCGTTGATTCAAGAAACAGCACATCAGGCCCATAAAACATTTCCAGATACACTGATGATAACAAATTTAATCCAGAAAGCATTTGTTAACAATCGGATGTTAAAAATTAAGAAGCTTATAATGTACCAAATGTCGCCGTGATTAAAAATAATAGCAAACTTTCATTTTTGTTTCATGCATGTAATTCTAGAGATGGGGCATGTTATCGCAATAAATGTTTTGTTTGCAAGCTGTTGGGCGCGGGGTTGGGGGTGCACAGTTGTGGTTGGCGCCTGGCTTTATCGGAGCATTAGCTTATGATCGGATGAAACGGTCGGACGCCAACTGTTGTTCTTTTCGCTGGCTTTATGGAAGATACCATGTTGTTATATCGGAAAACGGGCATGTCGTTATTCCGAAGAACGTAAATTGATATTTTAAACAGATAACCCCTGCAAGAATAACGCCGCAGGATTTAACTGGACTACCAACTTAATGACTGCTCATTATTGCTGTACGTCGTCATGCAAACACATACACAATCGCTGTAAAGCACACGAAACATTCATTAGCGATTACTTTTAATGCACTGAATACAGTCGCTTATTTTAACAGATCTGTTGATAAACTCTAGAAATCACGGCCAATTTGTAAAGCCTAATGTTCCTTTCCTGAAACTTGGCGTAACTTATTTATTTATTTTACAAAGTTGTACATGAGTTAATAAGAAAAGTGCTAAATCAGCAGACCTATTGATAAAATACTTATCATGAATAATAATTGTCTCAAATTTGATGAGACAATAATTTTTACCTTCTCTACTACCTAAGTAGGGAAAGTATTGTATTCCACCCGAAAATTCGATACTGAGATTTCACCGAAAATATATACTTTCAGTCCCCTGAATCTAAAAGTATTTTTAGAAAAAGGTCCGTATGTGTCTGTGAACAGCATAACTCAAAAACGAAAAGTTTTAAGTATTAAAGTATTGAGTATTAACTTGGTATTCAAGTTAAATATTTTCCAAAGATACGACACGAAAATTTTCAAGAAAATACCCCCATGCCAAACTCTTTATATGAAACATTTTTCGAATTTTTTTTATTTTCTAAAAAATACTAGAACTATTTTGATTAAAATACCATATATTAAAATATTTACTTGTTAAACAAAATGTATGTCTAGAATTTTCTGTAAATCGCCTGTGAAGGCATCGATATTCTGAAGCAATTTTGCATACTCTTATATAACTGGCAAACGTTAAGCGATAGACGAAAAAACTTCATAACACACACTTTATTTTAAATAGTTTTTTTCTGTCATCAGCCGTTTCCGAGAGATCCGTTATTAACGGTTCGAATTGTTCACTACTTGACAGTCTTTTGAAGTCCTGTCGATTTTCAATTGTTTCTCGCGATGTTGTAGAAAGAGTATGGAATTTTAAGGCCAGCGTATAACGTCCAGTTCTAAAACATGTGACTATCGCTATTCTCTTTGTAACTATAACGAAATGTGTAATCCAGCTATTTCCGGAAAGATTTATCTGAATTAAAATGAAGCAGATAGGAAAATAAGCTTTCGTAAGAATAATTTGTATCCCGCTAATAAACGATAGAGGGTAGAGATAGTAATGTGAAGGTAGCACATCCGATTTTTTTAACATCGTATTTAAAATTTGCACCTAATCTCGATATAAATATTGCTAAAACAGATATCACTAATAAAAAGATTTATGAGCGTTTTCATGACTTTAAGGCTTATTATAGTAATTGAAGGCGAATTTAAGGAATTGCTCACATTGCTTACTTGAGGTAAACTGTAATTAAAATGTCTGCATTCTAATGACTTTGCTAATTGCCACAGTCTTCGGAGTGACCGCACTCACTTGAATGACTCACAATGTCAGTTTACATAAGCCAGGAACCGAACGAGTGTACTCCATAGTAACATTAGAGCCTCGCATTCGGTAGGTCCCGTTCATCGCCCACCCTGGCAATTGGCTTTTCCGGTCAGTAGGTAGATACTGTGGGCATTCCGTTTCCTACTCCTGTTTCAGGTGTGCTTTCAGTTTTCGCAGTGTGAGGCAGTGCCAAACAGATAAAACAAATGCTTGTTCCAAGGAAACACCGCGGATATCAGAAGGCTGCCTAGGTTGTATGCCGCACTCTGGGCGGCTTCGGCGGTAGCTCAGGTTTTCGAGCTAGGAAATGTTAGGGACTTCTGCGCTTCTCTGTGGCCTTTCTGCTTGTGGCCTGTGGCCTGCTCTCGTTCTTTCGCTGTGTTAGCCACAATAGATCTGTTCAGGTCGAGATGTCCCCTCGATTATATATCCTGTATTCTGTACATTAGCCAGGATCACTTTATTGCTCAATTGTTTTGTAAGGAGACAGACATACCCAACAGAATGGAATATTGAAAATATTTGGGATAACTAATAATGTAAAATAATATTGAGAAATAGCTTTACTGTAAAATAACTTTCACCACAGAATGTAAATAACGAGAAAGCAAGCATATAAGGAAAACTGTAATTAACAACTAGGCGAGCTAGCAACAGGGGTGAAAGTCAATCGACACACACACGCGCTAATGTACACAGGGGTTAGGCAAAGTCCAGAAAATAGAGGGGGAGAGCGGACCGATGCTAGAGTGAGGCAGAAATAGAGGTCGAATTTTTGGAAGCCAAAAGAGTTGGAAAAATAGAAAAAGATACGAGATCTGTAAAGTGAGACGGAAATAGTGTGTTTCACCGGAGAAGTCAAAGGAAAGCGCCACTCTTAAAATGTGGAACATTTTATTTTAATTGCACGCTAAGTAGATAGCCAGTGAGAATAGTTGTTACATATAAGGGCGTGAATTCTATCGTCATAGTGGGAAATATAAAAGGGGAAAGAGGCCCCAAATTCCTCATTCTGACTCTGATATTACCCTGACTCGCGCTCTCTGCATAGCATTCTTGGTGATTGTTCAGCGATGTAATTCATCTGAACTCAGGTGGAAGATTCTGTGCTTGTATGCCGGTGGGAAATATCATATGACGCAGTTAGATACGTCCACATAATAATTCACAGTTACGGGAAGATTAAATGTACAGCCTTTATATCATTTTAGTGTTAAGCAGGGGAAAATTGCTACGCTTCAGTAGACATTATATTTCAACAAATTAAGCTGTTTAAGGGGAAGTCAGTTGGTTATTTACCTTCTTCTTCATAATCATGAGAAATATCAAGTCAGCTAGCTAGGATAAGAAGTTTTCCTCAGCAGGCAAGCAGCCTCGGCATAAAACTTCAAGGGAACTTCAGAGATCCGAGACAGCGCCTATGTGAGATACACTGCGTGTTCAAAAGTATCCGAACACCTGGCTGAAAATGAACTACAAGTTCGTGGCGCCCTCCATCGGTAATGCTGGAAGTCAATATGGTGTTGGCCCACCCTTATTCTTGACGATAGCATTCACTCTCGCAGGCATACTTTCAATCAGGTGCTGGAAGGTTTCTTGGGGAATGGCAGCCCATTCGTAACGGAGTGCGGAACTGAGGAGAGGTATCGATGTAGGTCGGTGAGGCCTGGCACGAAGTCGGCGTTCCAAAACATCCCAAAGGTGTTCTATAGGATTCAAGTCAGAACTCTGTGCAGGCCAGTCCATTACAGGGATGTTATTGTCGTGTAACCACTCCGCCACAGTCCGTGCAGTATGAACAGGTGTTCGATCGTGTTGAAAGATGCAATCGCTATCCCCGAATTGCTCTTCAACAGTGGGAAGCAAGAAGTGCTTAAAATATCAATGTAGGTCTGCGTTGCGATCGTGCCACGCAAAACAACAAGGGGTGCAGGCCCCTTCCAGGAAAAACACGACCACACCATAACACCACCACCTCCGAATTTCACTGTTGGTATTACACACGCTGGCAGATGACACTTCCCGGGTATTCGCCATATCCACACCCTACCATCGGATCGCCACATTGTGTTCCGTGATTTGTCACTCCACACAACGTTTGGCCACCGTTCAATCGTGTAATGTTGACGCTCCTTACATCACATGAGGCGTCGTTTGGCATTTTCCTGCGTGATTTGTGGCTTATGAGCAGTCGCTCGACCATGGAATCCAATGTTTCTCACCTCACGCCTAACTGTCATAGTACTTGGAGTGGATCCTGATGCAGTTTGGAATTCCTGTGTGATGGTCTGGATAGATGTCTGCCTATTACTCTTCACGACCCTCTTCAAATGTCGGCGCTCTCTGTCAGTCAACAGACGAGATCGGTCTGTACGCTTTTGTGCTGTACATGTCCCTTCACGTTTCCACTTCACTATCACATCAGAAACAGTGGAACTAGAGATGTTTAGGGGTGTGGACACACCTGGCCACGTTCGAAGTTCATGAGTTCCACGGAGCGTCCCATTCTGCTGTTATACGATGTCTAATGACTACTGATATCGCGGATGAGTACCAGGCAGTAGGTGGCAGCAGAATGCACCTAAGATGAAAAACGTATGTTTGTGGGGGTGTCCGGATACTTTTTATCGCATGGTGTAGCGAGCCCTTCCATCCCCACTACAGTTTTTTTTAACCTTTTCCTTTCGGTTGTAAAACTTTGTTCTTAATACAATAAAATGTAGATTCCGGCCTTGTAGGCCGTGGTTCAACAAATAAAGCTTCACCTATGACATCTCCTTGAAGATGCCCAGCAAACACATGGGCAATACGTGGAGTGAAGTTTTAACTGTTGGACCATCGCTACAAGCTCGGAATCTACATTTTGTTGTACTAATGTCGACCTTGAAAGCTAGTGTTTTCATTCATTCCTGATACCGCAGCATAACATACCGTTCTGTCGATTTCCTCTTGAAAACTCTAATGTTCCTACCAAGCATGTCATTAAGAGCTGTTAAAGTTCATCAAATCATGAACAGCGTCTTGAAGCACTAAAAGGGAAAATGATACATCAAATCTGTTTAGTGCAATCCTTGTACTATTTGTAGGTAGTTATCTCGTGGTGCATTTTTGTGTATTATTTTGTTTTGCGGTGAAAATAGGATATTATTTGACGGAGGAATAATACGTCAAAGCTGGAAATTTTCGACGTGTTTGCTTAATTCCTCATTTTCGGCTCATTTTTTGGGACTTCACGAATTTATTTCTCCGCCTGTTTAAGTCACATGTCGATGAAATTGTGTATGCATAAAAGAAATGCTCTACTCAATGCATGAAAGATAATTTTGAAAACGCCATGTACAAAAAGTTGCAATTTTCGTATATTTTTCAAAAATGTATAAAACTGATAAGATGAACGATCTGAAAAACTGTCAAAATACGTAAACTGTATTATTATTATTATTATTATTATTATTAATATTATTTGATCAAATGTCCAAAAATTGGATTTCTTCCTCCTTATTTGGCTGCTAGAATTTTTTAAGGTGCAGACGAATAATTGTTTTGAAGGGGTGTATATACTAGTTCATACATACCCTTCTCTCTATTGGCTAAGCTATTCGCGCGTAAATGCGCCTCTTTTTCGTTCTTTTTTTAAAATTTAACTTATTTTGTTTATCTTTCTTTGTTTGCTCTGTTTTTCCCGGGTTAACATTATCGTGTTTTGTCTCTTTCCCTTTCTACCGCTTATTATCACAATTACTGTTACAAATATAGAACACAGACACAACACCCATGCCCATGCCCAGACTCGAACCCAGGAATCTCAGCTTTGCGGAGCGCAGAAGCTGTACGCTCCAGCGACCATGGCTGCGAGGTCCGCCGCTCTTAGCACGTGTAGGTAGGAAGAGCCGTGAATAAATGAAAAAATCATTACATACAAGCAAATCGAGGTAGAATAATGTAGGTACAATATTAATAACGAATATCCAACTTACAATCCTGGTGTGTTTGGTAATCAGGCAGCCCTTCAACTTTAGGGTTTGACACCCTGTCGTGTATCTGTAAGCTTTTCGTTGTTCTTTGGCAAACAAGGTTGAAGGCGTAAATATCCATGTTAACAAATCCAAAAGACCGGAAGCATACACCTTCATTCGTGGTTTTGGAATTCGAAAATTGGAGAAATTTCACGTTTCTTCAAGCAATCTTAAAGGGTAGACTCTGAAATTGTGCAATTCTGGATCTTGATTCACCTCTATTAGAATATATGTACCGTTGTTTGAGCTTAGCGGCCCGCACATATTACTAAATAGTGTTAATTGTTTATTCACAATACGATGTATAAAAACTCGTGCACCTATAATCGTATATGAATTATCTTGATGCAATGTGTGCAGCTTTGTTGTGGGAGTGCTGACTGACCAGTCATCAGTGGCCTATGACCTAAAGCAGTGCGATTTAATAATAGTTATTTATGCAACGATCCTATAATGAGAGTTATTAAGACGCGAGTGGCAAGTAACTTTCAACACGAGCGAGCATGAAAACTTCTTAATAACCATTATATGAGAGTTGCATACAACAGTTTTCCTACGATATAGATATGCAATAAATATTTAATATTTAGATGCATACGAAAGAAAATAAAAATGTGATAAATCAATTTCTCGATATGTATTTTAGATGCGCTCGATAACAATTGAATATCGATTCAAGGTCGCAAGTATTGATTTTACAAGATGGAGACAGAAATGTTTATTAGTGAATTTGAAGTGGTGGAATTTAGTTCCACACCTCCTGATATCCTGGAGGAGGCGAGAAATGTAAGCAAGAATTTACTTCCTGAAAAATCAAAGAAAATGTATGAAAAATTGTATAAGTTGTATGGTTTGGTGAGCAAGAAAAAATGTAACTTCATTGTGAGAAAATGTGCTCATAGTTTACTTTGAAGAAATGACAAAAACAATGAAATCCCCAACCTTGTGGACAAATTATTCGGTATTCAAGACTACTCTAAATGTAAAATATGGAACTGATATGTCCAAGTAGTTTTATTACCTGTTAAAACAGAAATGGGTAGGTACAGAGGGAACAAAGCAAAAACATTTTCGACAAATAAAACTAAAACCTTCATCGGTGATGAAATGGACTTCATTTCGATACAGATTTCTAACAGCAAAGGAACACATTTAAGTATAGAAATCGAAATATATATATATATATATATATATGTACTTGCAACTCCGGGTGAGGAAGACTCAGGTTGCAAACTAAGAGATAGCCTTGGTTGAGGTAACTAATTCCCGATAAGCGATACCAATGCTGTGTACCTGCATGAATGATGTCAGCCAAGCTCAGTAACCGTTTACGCGATAACTAGCTGTATTTGTTACTTTGGCAACCGTTATTGGGTAACTAGTAACTGTAACCGATACTTTGGTAGGCGTTACATTAAGGCAACCGTTAAAATGTAACGTTACGTTATTTTCTACCCATCTCTAATCTGTAGCGTCCCTATTGTTATTTGTTTCGCGATCTAAATTTTATTTTCAATTGACTCTACTAAATAGTTTCGGCAACTGTTGCAGATTTCGACGTCCTAGTCACTTCAATGCAGCAATAGTATCTTCACTATTCTCTAGGATAATACCCCGTTTACAGGGTAGATTTGGTAACCTAAGGAATTTTGCAAATCTATTGCCTGCATCATATGATACATTTTATCAAAACGTTCCAGACGTATACACCTCTAACAAAACGTTACCTTGCAACGACAAAAAATTTACTCTTGAAATGATGACGTCATAATATAGCACGAATTTATAAGGACAAAGCAAATAATTTTGCAACATTAATTACCAATTGATGATTTAGGAATTAGAATGGCAAAAAGCGTTGTATATAACTTGTGTTTAATCTTGATTACGGCGTCGTGAAAATTAACGCTAAATACTCACTTGTTTCCGCAATTTTAAAACAAAATATACACCTTTATAAACTTCACTATTTCATATATCATGATTTAGGGATAAAGGATCAAGCAGTTAAATTTAATTTTTTACTTTCGTTTTTTTAATACAATGTCTGTTCCGAGGTAAATTATCTTTCAGTTAGGTTGTGTTGTTTAGATTAGATTAGATTGTATTCTGTGAGTTCACTAGCAGCCATAAAGGCTTGTGAACATGGAACATGTCAAGGAAATGTACAAAAATTACATATAAACATAAATATTACATAGTATACAGAACATTTAAAATGAAATAAAGATATATTATATACAAAATGAAACAAATCAAGTGAAATTTTGTACAGAGTTGAATACCTCCTTACTGTTATAAGGTTAACATACGTATAGACAAGAACAGTTATTTTAACATTGACTAGGATTTTACCTTTGTTCGTCTGATCATTTTGTTCTATTTGATTTGTAATGCATAGCATTTACTGTCAGTTCTTAATATACATACATTTAAATAGCTTCATTAATTCTGGAGCAGGCATCAAATATGACTGGCAATTGTCATTAATATTTACTAATACTACTTACAGAGCTATATAAGTATTATCATCAGGATAATTGTTCGATCTCTTTCTTTTGTAACCACAAATTATTTCTGCAAGTTTTCCAAAAAAATTGCGCTTATAAGCGGGAGGCCGATTTGTAAAATCTGCTGTCCTTTCAAAGTCGAAATATGGTTACAAGTGCTATTCTGGGTAATACTTCGAACCAAGCTTTTTAGGAACAAAACTGAAGTGTTGCGGCTTTAATAATTGCTGTGAAATGAACCCAACAGTATTCAGAAAACACTTTCTCATTCCGAAGCACGGTTACACAGGCCGGAAAGCGTTGAAATACACTCCTTTTAAAAGCGTACAGAAGAGCAAAATTCTGCTATCATTTTATTATATCTTTCATACTTTTGGAGTTATAATTAGTACAATTACAATAGCAACCTGCAACGCCGCACAATGCAAATAGCGTGTTTGAAAGTTCAGCACATGGGACCTGCAGCAGGATAAGATTCCACACCTTTACATGTACAGTGGCCCCAAAAGTTAAACGCATAGAAGTGGGTTTGAGTAGTTAAGACTTATGCTACTTTACCCAATGTCAACATATTGAACTGGTTCATACGCCTTTTTGTAAGTGGTCTTCCCGAAAACAAAATTTATTCCCATTTCTCCTTCCAGTCTTATCAGAACTGGTTCTAAAACGCGACATTGGGAAAAATAGACACAATTCTAACTACTGAACACCTCATTTTAACTTGGCTTTAACATCGCTTTAACAACTTAGATTTTAACTTAGGGGCAATGTAGAGAGTTGCCGAAAAGAAGGCGATGTAGCATGCTCCACATTTTCATAATAATTTCTGAGGAAATAAGAAAAGTAGCAGGATAATTCATTAGATGCAATTTGTTACGAGCATTCATTCTGCACTATCAAACAGATTAGTAGGCATTTTGTGAGAGCATTCACGATATGAATAGATAAAGATTTAATCAGCATATGATAAGAAATTAAAATGCAATCCGTTTACTGACATTAGAGAATTCCAAACGTTTTCGATCAATTTCAATAAATGTTTGATGCTCATATTGCAGGAATACGGCATGAATTTAAAGGTCATCTCAGGATTTATAACTATTTTAAAATTATTACTGACCAAAAATGAATTCCGTATATCAGTGAAAAAGCTATTACGAAAATCTAAAATCCAAATAGCCTTAATTTCAGTTGTTCATTATGTTTGCATTTTTCAGCAAGCATAATGCCGTTGTACTGGTAAAAAATTATTATTATTATTATTATTATTATTATTATTGATATTTCTGGACGGCATCTCATTTTAATAGAGTGGCAATATTGTGTTCCATAATTTCACTTCTACCTCTTAACTATAGTAAATGAAAGAGTATTGTATTCGATACTAGATTCTACTGCATGCTTTGAGGTACGCTCAATAAATAAAAATTAATTTTAGAATAGTGAGTGGTGTGCGGGTTGTGTGTGTGTGGGTGTGCATGCTTGCATGAGAGTATGTGTGTGACTACGTGTGTGCGTATGAGAGCGTAACTCAAAAACGAAATGCCGAATGAACAACAAACCTGCTATTTATGTTCAGCATCGTCCATAGAGTCGTCTTCCGTGGACTAGTGGTACCGTGCTAGCCTTTAGTTCCCAAGGTTGCGGGTTCAAACCCGTCGGAGCGTGATGGATATTTTTAGTGCGTAAAAATCCTTAGCATGCCTTCCTTCGGAAGGGAAGTAAAGCCGGTGGTCCCGTGTCGTAGATTTACGGCACGTAAAAGAACTGATAAAGCCTGATAAAGAGGCTTCTGAGCAAAATTACCAGTGTTTCACGCCCAATATAGAATGGGACGCTAAGAACCATAGTAGTTAAGGAGCGTCCATAAATAAAACTCAATTTAAATTTATCTTCCAAAGGAAACGATAGGGAGATTTACAAGAACATCTCCCCCCCTCAAGCTATCCATTATATGGAAAATTCATTATTTTTTATTTCTTTGAAAAATGTCTAACGACTTTGATTAAGAAATGCCGTATTTTAAAGATATTTGCATGACTAATACATTTATACCCTGAATTTTCTCAGACAACCTGTGAAATTCTCTTTATGAATGAGTTTTGTGTATTTTTATTTATCTCCTATAACCATAAGAGATACACGATAGATCTTGCTAAAACACGCAATTTATGTCAAGTAAAATTATTACCCATTTCCGAGACATTCGTTGTAATTGGTTTAACTTTCTAGTAATAATTTATACTTTCTTGAAGTGTTAAATAGCTATTCATCTATTTCCCGTATTTAAAGCAATGTATGGTGACCCATGTTTAATACTTGACTATCGCTTCAACCTGCAGTGTCCCTTTTGCGCCTATAACAAAATGTGTAATGAAAGGTGTTCTGCAAATGTTTATCTCGATTAAAATGCAGTAGATAGAAAAATAATCATTTTTATATAAAGTTTGTAGAGAAGTAGACCTGCGATTATTTTATTCTTTTTTAACTTTCCAAAAGAAAGAATTATATAGTTGTATATCAGTGGAAGCACTAGAAACACTTCCAAAATTTAAAATCCCAAATGAATAGACCATAAAATGTGTAAGCAGCGTCAGTTCTAGATGTCTTGGTTTTGTGGAGGAAATGATGCAGTTAAAATGATTATGGATATTTTTTGCAGAGATATATAAGTGGAGATATAAACTTTCCAAGGAGAGCTCGGCGTCTTCTTCTGCTCCATACTTTTTAACCCAAGTTTTTACTAATTACTTACCCTTATGTGATTAAGTATTCTATCCTGTTTTAACTTTCCACCTTGAATAGTTTGGAAATAGTTAATTCTTATCGTTATTCAGTGCAATGTACCAGGCTGTTTTTTCTTTTCTTTTTTTAAGGAAATAAATTGAAATCGGTAGTTACTACAGATGTGTACCTAACAGCTGATTCGTGTTTTTTTAAGTTTGCTCACTTCATTGAATCACTTAGTTATCTCTGATGGAGAGTAAGCCTTCGAATGAGCTGCAACCAGAAAATATTGTTTGGAAAAGAAAAGACAAGGTCAGGGCTCCTCCTCTTTTCTTTTTTGAGAGCGCGAGAGAAAAAAAGAGAGTTTATCATTTGAAAGTAAGCACAGTAAAAGAACATCAACGTACTGTATTATTATTATTTGCAGTAGCAATGAAAAATTCTAAACAGACAAAATCACAAAATTGTGCCACATAGACGAGCTCTGCAGCGGTGGTTGTGAATCGTTTCATGTGTACAGACAGATGAATGGTGTTAATAAGTGATCTGCAGTGGTGAGCGCGCCTAAAGCGTCACAATTTCGAAAGAGAGATTGCAGGAGGACGAGATATGACAGTCTATAGAACTGCAAGGTCTACAAGAGGGATAAGGAACGGCCGGATTACCTCATACTCAGTTCGACGGAGAGCTTTTCTTATCCTCGCAGTATTTGAAGAGCAAACAGAGCTGCCTACTGTTCAGAGAAAACTGAAAACATATGATTTTTGTCCTCTCTTCACTGTTCCTGTTATTTTCACTGCACATCCTTCGAAAATGCTCATATTTCCCGTATATCCTTTCAAGTTTCTCCAGCTTACTTCGCGTGTAACAAGGAATGCATTTGCTGATCCTAAGCCCTTCGGTAAAAGCCTTGCATATAATGGACAAGACCTTTCTCCAATATCAGCAAAATAACACACCAGAATATGGCAAACATGAACCATCAACGTTTCCTCTATCTTAACGACTCAAACATACGACTTGAAGTACGTCATCTTGTTTTATGGGGTTCTTCAAGATATCCACTCGCCTGCTTTATTATGCCATATACCAAAGAGTTGAAGATCGTAATGCTGGCTGTTTCTGTTTTAGCCAGCATTAGTTTGCCATGAATAGTTATAAAGTAATATTCAGTCCAGAAAATGTGAACCTACAGTTCTATATAGGTCGATATCGAATGGTTTCCTATATCGGCGGAAATACTTAATAACCCTTTTTATGTCAATGCCTCTGCAAGAAGCCCTCTGGATTTTACAACTCAAACGCTCTCTCTTACAGTTTATGCAACTCCTGAAAGCGTTTCCATTTCAAATGCCTTTCTTTGTCATAAAAAATAAAAGGAAAATTTATAATGATTAACAGTCACACGATACTCTTTAGACATTATTATAATACAGAATGTTTCAGAAATACTTTTACAAACTTCGGGTATGCGTTGCTCACACCAAAAGAAGGAAAAAAGGTTCATATGAATATATGTCCCATAATCCTTGGTTTTTGCGTTATTCCTGTCACAATTAAAGTGTGAGTTCAACGGCCTTCGGGTCCAACCTCAAAACCTCTTTTCTCTATGCATTTAAGGAAGGAGTTGACCCATTGTACTACGTACAGTAGATGGCGAAGTGTTGCCATGGAGACTTGTTTATTTTGTCATTTGTCATTAGTATGTCTTCAACGTTCCAATTGTGTACATGTAGTGAGTTAACTGCACGTGTTTCCTTCCACCATGGCTGGATATTCATTTCGTGAACAGGCAGACATGATTTTTATGTATGGTCTTGCGAATGGTAATGTACGCGAGGCTGCACGGCTTTATCGGATGGAGTTTCCAGACCGAAGACAACCGAGTCATCCAACCTTTGTCGCTGTTTATCGTCGCCTTGCTGAGACAGGAACCGTTGCACCACGGACTATTGATCGAGGAAGACCAAGAGTTGTTCGTACGCCGGAACGCGAAGAACAGATGTTAAAGTGTGTCGAAGTCGATCCAGGTATCAGTACAAGACAATTAGCTGTGGCATCTGGTACATCACACATGACAGCACGGAGGAATAGGCAGAAGAGGACCAGTTCCATGGCCTGCGTGTTCTCCCGACCTCAATCCCGTGGATGTTTACCTCTGGGGGCATCTTAAATCATTGGTTTATGGAGCGGCCATCCCGGATTCAGAAACGCTTCATCGACGTGTCATGGGAGCCTGCGAAACCATTCGACACCATCCCGGAGTTTTTGACAGGGTGCGACATTCCATGATTCGACGAGTTCAGGCATGCATAGAAGCAAGAGAAGGACATTTCGAGCATTTATTATGATTTTTGTGTGTTATAAGTGTACCGCTGTGTTGAACACCTCCTAACGAGAAAACAAAGGATTATGGGATGAAGTTTGTAAAAGTATTTCTGAAACATATGTATATTTAATTTACCTAGCGTGATAGATCCACGGTAACCCGTGAGGTCCACATTCGGAGGTCCCACGTTTGATTCCCGCCGACCGTCCACTCTGACCGTGGGTTTTTCATGGTTCTCCGTAATATATAGACGAATGCTGTGGTGATTTCTCATCCATCACGCTTTCCTTTCTATCATTTCGGTTTAATTCCGTTTACTTCTCTTCTTTCAGGTGCGCCTTTAGGTTTCGTGGCCTATAACAGTGCTGGACAGATGATGCAGATGCTTTTTGCAAGGAAAGAGTATTCTCCGTGTACACTAGAGAATTACTTAGATGAACGTTCATCGTCTTCACCCTCTCTGGGTTGTTCCAATAGTGGAACGGGGTTAAAGACTCCTGAAGCCTCCTGGTTTCTTCACTCCTGAGAGGTGGTAGTCGCAATACATCTCCCTTAGGTCGAAGTGGACGAGGTAACCACCTCCGTTGTATACGCTGTACCATATGACCTTCTATTTAGTTTCGTAACTCTTTGAATACATTGAATTATTTACATAAAACTTATTCCGTTGAAAACAATTCGAGAAATATTTTCATTTAAGTAATGCAACAACAGTATAGGTATTGAGTGAACTGAGATGCATTGAACTGTGTAAAACCGAGATTGATGTATAAATCTTGATATTACCAACATTTGCATGAACTCATGAGAAACGAAAGAGTAATGGCTGCTTAATATTAACAGCGACTACATCGGAAAATTTGAAATTATACCTCATTTTCTTTTATTTATACTAATTTGCCTACTTTAAGATACAAAAATTCTTTATCAGTTTAGAGATTTTAATCATTTTACAGTTATATAATATTCAATGAGAATGAAAGCTACACTATCTATTTACAGAAAATTCAGCAATTAATTTTATTCGTAATATTATATATCTCAAACAAATTGTTTAAAACCACTTTAGAGATAGAGAGAGAGGAGCGAAATAAAGGAAAACACTTCATAAATAGGATTGTTTAAAAGAGGAGAACTTCTGATTCAAATATGAAATTTGGTATTTATCCGATTTTTCCTTTTTAAATTATAGAACACTCAATCTCAAACACATGCGCGCACACACACACGCACACAAATGCACACACTGTCGCTCTGTCTCTATCTACCTCTTTGCCCTTCCCCTCTCACTCTCTCTCTTACGAATATAATTTTCCCCTCTTTGTGTTCAGGGGTTAAAAACACTCATCTACGATGTAACGTCGGTATTCAATTTTTAGATAAAATACAATATCTCCTCTACCTCAGGTAAGCATCAGAGAAGGGGAAATAATATATTGGCGTTATAGACGAATTAGGACAGGTGGGATAGGTGGGAGAGTTGTTGGAAAGAGGAACTCGTTATGATTATGGGTTCCTAAGTGTAGCTCAGTGGCAGCATGGACCTCTGTTGGTATCTCAGGGTTAGTATAGACAATTCCAGTTAAACATACTTTGTTTACATCTTTGTTAAAATTACTATTTATTTTAATATCGCTTTTGTCAACTATTTATACAACATTCTCGTCACCTCTCCGTTTCCTGATGCCACAATTACGTTCTGGCACATTATACTACTCCAGGTACATGTCAAACGTGTGAAGGTATATCGCAAATCTGAAAGGTCATGTGAAGTGCTTTTCTTCACCGATAACTTATTCTTAATTTGTTTATCGACGACTTTCAAATTTCTTTATTTTTCCATCGACTGGAATAAGGTTTTCCTCATTCTAGAATGCTCCAGCTAAAAAAATAGCATCTGTCCTTAGAGCGAGACGTTCATAGTTCACCCCGGCTGTCATCAGGAATCTATTTGCACTTTCTTTGCTATTCCTCAGGAATGTGCAGAGATCCTTATCTTGCTAACAAAGGGTTCGCTGATGTGCTGAGGGTGTAAAGAAACTCGAAGCGTCTATGGCTTCTTGTAAATATTTCCTGTACATCGTGTCTCTACAGTGTATCTTCATATTTAGAGGTGAAAATATTCCTTCACCATTAAACATATATCACTGATTCTATTGACCTCTATTGGTGTTGGTATCATTTAATACCTATTTATTATTTTTGTCAAATTATTTGGCATTAGTATGTGCTAATAAGGCACCGAATGAGAGGAAAGACAATTGTAAATAATTAGAATATCTGCATAGGAATAATTGCAATCTAATTTGTAGGATATGTTTATGAGAAGGGGACAATTTGCCACTGTCGCCAACTTGATCTATTGTGGTACACCTCCCGGGAGGCAGGGATGAGGTAGAGGAGCCGTAGGAGGTCGCAGGTCCGCAGTTAGACAGGCCCCACAGTGACACGCAGAAGCCCCTAATATTTCCAGTTTGAATACCTGCGTACCAGTAGAGGCAACGAAACGACCTAACGAGCGAGACAACGCACCCTGGCGTTCACGGAGAGAAATCCTTCCAATGCGCAAGCAACTATGCCATCTGCCCGACAATGTCAGCACCGCAGGACCCGAAGACAGCTGAAATAAAGGAAAGGCAAAGATGAAATGAGAGGAAATAGGGTAAAGTAGAAATCGTGGTACATGGAATGTCTAAACCAACCCGGCATTCACCCAGGCGACCAAGTGAAAACGAAAAATCCCATGGCCAGAGTGGACGGTCATCGGGAATCGAACCCGAGACCTCCCGAATGCGGGCCGCAGACATTACCGCTCGGTAATCTTGTTTGTATCTTGTAGAAATCATGATTATCTTTTGGGAGAATTCATAAATATTAAAGTGCATCTAACAGATTAGTTAGTCTTACTAGCTTTCAAAAATGAATTATTCTTCTAACTTACCAGAGAAAGGGGAAAATTATTGCTTACCTTTGATAAACGAAACCGCTAAGTAGAAATTTGTCTGAATCTACAGTTGAACCTCTATCATGTTATCGTCAAATGGAAACATCAAATGCCTTTCTGGCTTCAAAGCAGCGCTTTCCATGGTAGTGCTAGATATTAAAAATATAGTGTGTTACATTCATATTACTTTTTCTACCCACTGATGCTTATTTTTGTATAATTACAACACATCACTATTCTTACAAAAACTTATTTTGTATCTACCTCATGTTAATCGAGATAAATCTTTGCAAATATAATTTCATTACGCATTTCGTTGTGGATATAAGGGGGATAGAGGAAGCGGAATCGATGGATGTTTAAAAGCGCACCCATATATGCTGCCTTGAAATTCCATATTACTTCCATAACATCGCGAGAAACAACTAAATAGCGAAGCACTTCTAAAAAAAGAAAGCAATGAAACCAATAATAACAAGTTTCTCGGAAATGGATGCGGAGAAAAAGGTTATTTGAAATAAATTATGCGTTTTAAAGAGTTCTACATTTCTTTCGCATAGTACGTTTTTATTACTTATACAAAATCATACGCTATTCATTCAGAATGAAGAGGTTATTCCCAGAAAATTAAATATATATATATGACTAACTTAAACATATGAAATTCTAATCAAAAACTCCAGTGCCATTTTTAACAAAACATTTTAATGTTCCATGTCAAAGGTAGCTTGTGGTGGGGACGTTTTCTTGAAAATCTTCTGCACATCTTTGATGCTGCTGGATTTATCTAAATACCAACTTCAATATTCATCCGACATTTTGTTTTTGAGTTATGATGTTCAGACACACACACACACACACACACACACACACACACACACACACACACACACAAGCATGGACTTTTTACAAAAAACGCTTTTGAATTCAGGGGCCTCAAATCATGTATTTCCGCTAAAATTTCAATAACGAATTTTTGGGTGGAATACAATACTTCCTCTTATTTACTACAGATAGTTGGCACAGAAGGTAAAAAGAATATTTTGTAATCACCTGAGTTGCCCTAACACACTTCTGCTTTTCACACAAATCGTTTACTTCTTGTATTTCGTTTTAATCCAGTAACAAACTTTCATTATTCATTTACACATTTAGTTTATGCATAAGAAGAGTGTAGTAGGCTAAAGCGAGCAAAATTTTTAAAAAGCGTATCGCTATATGATGGCTTTGAAATTCCATGCTCCTTGCATGACCACGAGACAAAACCAATAACGGTTAACGCTTAAAACAGTCTGATTTGTTGCATTTATATGTCACTCTGTACTTACACTTCTACAAACCATTCTTACAAATGCCTGCTACTCTATTTCTTGTAATCCAGATAAACGTTTAGCTCCCACACACACACACACACACACACACACACACACACACACAATAATACACTGGTGTGCAAAATCTAAGGACGAGATGGGTAAAGTAACATAAATGAACTACTTGGTGGCAGTAGATGAAGATGCGGGAGCATGTTGTCAGAGGTCTCTCATACATACACAGAAAGCTGGACGTCACATGGCGTGAGTGTATCGAGCATGTAGTGCCAAATAGGTCTGGTCCCGCAACACGGGGTAGTTGACGAAAAAGGAAAAGACGGTGTGTGGCAATTAGCGAGCTATTACGGTGCACTGTAGTGGTGTTCTTCATTGCAACATGGCCCGTAGACATCTTTTGGATAACTTCTCACCAGGAAAATCATCAGGAAACTGGCAGAAGGGCGAAGTGTGACGAGTGTTGCTCAGGAGTTTGGAACTGCTCACAGCATTGTTTCACGTACATGGGAAACCTTCCAAACCACAGGCACTGCTGTCCCAAGGAGAGGTAGTGGTCGACCACGCTCAACCACAGCAGCAGATGACCGCTGCGTTGTGCAACAGGCAAGAAGGGATCCACGCCAAACTGCGGGTGCAATTGTAACCACATTTAACAAGACAGCTAGGCACGCAATCTTACGATACACAGTGGCACGGCGACTACACAGAGGTGGTCTCTTTGCCCGACGGCCAGTACGTTGACGCCAGTGTTCCATTGACATCCGCACATCGGCGGCACCGTTTGCGATGGTCCCAAGAGCATCATAATTGAACCAACGAGGAATGGGGTCGCGGTCAGTTTAAGTAGTGATTATCGAAGTACCCTCATCTGGCGAGAGGTGGGAACACGTAATGAACCCAGAAACATCCTTAAACATGATCATTTTGGTGGTCCGGGTGTTATGGTTTGGAGAGGCATCATGTTGTATGGAAGCACCGACATCCAAATCTTTGAACACGGTACGCTTACTGGTCAACGTTATTGTGATACTGTACTGCTTCCCATGTGTGTCTTTTCAGGGGTGCGGACGGCCCTGACTTCATTTTTATGGATGACCGCATCAAACAGCGCAGGTGGAGGATCTCTTGGAGCGAGAGGATATTCGAGGAATGGACTGACCTGCCCGTTCCCCCAATGAACACTTGTGGGATGCTTTGGAGAGACGCATTGCAGCACATCCACATGCACCAACGACCATCCAACGGTTGTCAACAGCGCTGGTGGAGGAATGGAACGCCCTACCAAAAGAACTACTTACCAACGTTGTGGCCAGCATGGGAGCACGATGCAGAGCATGCATTACTGTCCGTGGTGATTATACACACTTTTAAGCATCATGTATTTGTTTCTGTAAACCTAGATAGCTATCATATGCCGTATTGACTATACGGTAGCTTATGCTATATAAACGTGGCATTTCTGTTCGTCTCATTGCATATTTCGTTTAGTTGCCTACTATAGAATACCGTAGTAGTTCTCTCTATGTATGATTCTAGTTTCATCGAGCTATGTTACTTGGCAGTGTCACAGCATGCGAAGATTACTTTCGTCATTAGGTTTCGCACACCAGTATATATAGTAACAAATGAGACATCAGTTACTGTGAAAACACACTTTGTTTACCACAAGGCACTAACCGCAACACAAATGTTAAACTTTAGTCACTTTGGCATACACTCAAAACACAACACAACTACAGCTGATCTGTAGAATCACAATTGAACTACTGAACTCCACATTGACTGACTTGGTGTGAGCAGCCTCCCTTATATACCTCCCGCGTACAAAGCGTAACCTTCTCGAAAAGGAACCCCGAGAACACACCGAAATGAACGCTCTAAAACACGTAAGCGGCAAACAAAGGGCTTTTATTCCAGCGCGCTATTGCCCTATTGTTCCGCGTTCGCTGTTTTTCCGACAGCCAGCCGCAGGTAGCACCGCGCGAGCGGTCACACTACTCCATCCTAAGAGCTGGTCGTCCCGACCAGCAATGTCGGTCACTTGCTTCCTGGATGTGTTGACAGTGTTGAACTTGTGCACATCATGATGATGCTCCACGGTGTCCCTTGTCCGCCGCCTCCCAAACGCCTTCTCGTGGATACGAATGCATTCTTCGTCAAAAAGATCCTGAAAATCCCAGGATGTCTGTTGTGGCTTTGGAGCGTCAACTCATCCCAGCCAAGTCGCAGGACTCTCTTGCCGATGTGTACCGTAGTGTCGTGGTTCCTGAAGGCATCCAGTTCCAGCATCACACCCTCAGCCACTCCCGCGACGAACATCCAGAGCTATACGACACTCCGTCCCAGGGTCAACTCCAACAGGATATCCTTCTTCACAGGCAAGGTGTCACCCAATGCCATCACTATTTGGTAGGGCTCATCCGGTTTCCTTGACGGCAAGCCTTCCGTAACGTCGAGTCTGATTACGGTCATGGCTGCACTCGTGACCACTAATATCTAGCGTAGTTTTCCTTGGATCGAGCCATACGCCATGAGGTTGTCGTTCATTCTTCTGTCCAATGCATACAAGGTCATTCGAAGGGGTGGCGCCTCGCCACATCGGTTCTTATTCGTTCCGCGTCCTGATTGTCGGCTTTGTCGTAGACAGTTTTTCACGAGGTCTCCTAGCTGGCCATACCAACACACGCTGCGTATAGATCTTGACTTCTCGGTGCACAGTCCTTCATTAGGTGACCTGACTGGCCACACCCCAAGTCACACTTCTTGACGCTCGTCGGCTGGTCCGTGGCAGTCCTTCTCGAGGTGTCCCAGCTGACCGCATCCCCAACACGTACTATTTGACGATCTTCTTCGACATCCCTGAGTCGATTCTCTGTCCCCGTCATATCGAATACTCCGGATATCCAAGGTAGGAGTGGCTGTTATCTAGGCCGCTAGCTGCTCCCTCCTCAGACTGCGCTAATCCTCCATCTTCAGGCGCCGCCTGCTTCTCGGCTTGGTGAGGAGAGCGCTTCAATAAGTGTCCTGTCTGGCCACACCCTCAACATACATCGCTTGAAGAACTCCGACGACGTCCTTGGACTGATCTGCTTCCCGTCGTAACGAATGCTCCCGATCTTGGAGGTACGTAAAGCTGTTACCTTGGCGGCCTCCATCCTCAATGTGGCTGTTAGCGTCTCGTGGATGATCTTGTAGCTGCCGAACATTAGCCTATCTCGGCGTTACACAACCCTTCGATAAAGCAGTAGGCAGCATACTTGGATACGAAACTGTACGGGAGATCTACAAAAGCTTTATTCACTAGCTATTGAACTGCCAGGGCGAACTCATGCAGCATCACCACTGGCTGTTACAGCTTTGACTGATTATTACGATAGGCTGGCGCCAAGCGATGGTTCCCGAAACGATTTTCGAGAGCCTCACATATATCTCCGAACTTCGCCGCGTTGGAATCGCATTCAGAACTGTTGCTGCCCCTCCCTGAAGGAATACTAGCAATTACTCTTTATTCTGCATTCTTGAAAAATAAACTTATATACGAATTATACATACGAATATTTAACATGAAACTCAAACAGCTAAAAATTATATGTGTTACACCATTCTACCACCCACCCTCATACATTGGCATATACATGTTTAATACAAAATCTTGATCAGCGTAAACACGAAAAGATGGAAGGAAAGAACAAATATTTTCATGCGCTGCATTATCTCGCGTCTTAAGTCCTGATTTTTTTCCCTGCTGGATTCACAGGTTTTGATCACCGGAGTAGGTAAATGTAATAGCTGAGAGTGAGTCACCAAGCAGAAATCAGCTTCATTCACAACTCAGTTAAAGTTGCCTCTAGTATTTCCCCCATTGTTTTGCATGTTTTTATTTAGACACAGGATGTATTGAATGTTGCATTCATTCACACAAGAAACGCAATGAAGGTCTATTGAGAATATAGTCCAGCAACTATTTGGTGACTTGTGTGAAGCAATAAGTAAAGTCTCGACTACTTTCATTCATTATCTAGCATCAAGTTAAATGCAGAAACTTTTAATAATGCAAACCTTAAAAACTTAAGTATCAAAGGTTTATCTCAAAGTATTAGGCGTAATTGATACCACCAAATATCGAGAGTATAGAGGTAGCGATGTCCCATCCCTACTATATACGCTTATACTCTTATCAACCCATTCTGATTTTATAAATAAAGTATGAGGCTGTTTTATCGAAATTCTTTTCTCTCGCTTTGTAAATAGCGCGTGACGGCGTGAAGTGGGTTTACTGGCCTACAGTTGGAATCTATTGTGAAAACTGGTTGGCATTCCCTTTTGCCTTATCTTTACCACTTCTGTAATCAAATGTGCCTGTTCGGGATTACTTCAATTTTGTAGAATCAGTTGGGAGGCATTTACATTGGGAGGTTTTCCCGTATTCTTTCGGTTCCATTTATTCCTTTATCGTATTATTCAGTAATAAGAGACAGTGATGGAAAACAAGTTGTCAAAGATACATGAAAAAGAAATTAGCTAGATTCATCAGTGCATCTGCATACAAAAGAACGACACTTGTTCCGAAGGTCAGGGGTTTCCATAAGGTTCCATTCACAGAACATAATCATTCCGCTGTTAAAAGTTTGTTTCTGTACCTTACACGGATGAATTTTTACATTCGTGTTTGCCAACACATAGCACATTGCTTTATCTCAGGCATGAGTTTGTTAATAAGATGCAGTCTCCTGAAACTGCATATTTAATAAATCAAAGAGCTCCTTTAATTTAGCATACTATGCGGATTTGTTTAGATTTACATTATACATGCAGGTTGGCTATTACGAATCTGTATCTGTTAGAGCTCTAGATACAAGAACTCTACATATCCACCCAGTCGCAATAAATTATTTTATTTCTGCTTTAGTCACATCGCCTATCCTATGTTTTTCAGCGTACTGATTGTGTACCAGAAGATTACTAGATTGACAAAAAGATCAACGTCTGTATCAGAGAGTGAAAAAACAAACAGGTCTGCAGGAGTATAATTGCTAGGTGAAACACATTTTTGAGGCACATTTCTAAAAGAACACGTTTCTTCGAATTGAATGTCTTCTTTTTCTTCCCATTAGAATCACTTAGATCACTATGTCCATTTTTTGGTCTTCGAATAACTCTTCCTTCCCATCTTTCGTTGTAGCCTACCAGAATTAATTCTGCGAAAGGAGAGATGAACCTGCGTTTCTGATATCCATTGTCGTGTGGTGAAGGTATCCGCCAGGTTAAGCAATCTCACTCTGGGTAGTTAAACAAAAATATACTGTAGGTATATACATAATTGCAATTAATACTATATTTTTAACTTATCTTATTCGATGCAAAGCTGGATTCTCCTCCCGTTTTGGAGAAATCGTCAATCACATGGTCATACAATGTAGAGTCCAGTTGTAAATTCAGTAGAAGCTTCTTCCCCAGTGCTATCAAAGGTAGGTTTGAAAGCCTTTTATGTCGCTGAGTGTTACGTGCATAATTTTTTGTGTTTTTAGTTTAGAAAAACTACGTTCAACTGCAGCACCACTTACTAGAATAGTTAACACCAACTCGCACAGTTTTATTACTTCACTATATGCCCTGTTCAGTTCATTTGTTTTGATAATGGCTCATAAAAGTATCACTCACGGATTTATGATGCAAGTCTAGTGATGGGTAAGTTACAGAGAGTTGTGACCTAAAGCAACGAAATATAAAACTGTCTCATAAGAATTCTTTTTGTGACTGTAAAAGTAATTCTGGAAAAGATGACATATTTGTTCAAGTGCTTAAAATCTAACAATTGCAGAAAACGCAGAGATTAATATTACCAAATGTTTCTCTGAGATGAAGTAAAGGTGTATGCAGAACCTCACAATTCAAATGTTTGTGGTGTACTTTCCTGTCCAATCCATGATAGCTCGTATATTGTTTATTAGGTTGTTCTTGATCAGCAATATATTCTTGAATATTATACAGTACTTCGTCGAAGAAATCTCCTTCTTCTAAGGCCCTCTGAAATTCCTTAACTTTAAATAAGCAATATCTAATATCACATGACTTTGCTTGGAAAATATCATGTAGGGTGTCAGTGATGGGGAATATTATAGTAAACATCTGCATTAGAAATTTAAAGGTGAAATCCTCTGTTGCGCTCACGAAACCTCATGCAGCAGAATAACTATCTTGATCCACATTTCATCAGAATCGGCAATAGTTTCAAGCAATGAAAAAGGTTCTTTTCTGCATTCATAGATTTTTAGCAGCAAACGAGGGCCATGTGATAGAACTGAACTTAATCTGTGGGTAAAGCAGTTCACAAATAGAGCTTGGGGAAATTATCCCCTTACATTTGTTTTAAGTCCATTTAAAGGACTGGCCATAACAGCTGCACCATGTACGTCTAAGCAACTAGCTTTATCCTAAAGTAAAATTCCTCCATGGTATCATTTACAATTTTGTATACTGCATCAGCTGATCGATCATTTGAAGTATTCATGAAACGGAGAAATCTTTCTTGAACTCGTCTTCAGCTTCAACGAATCTCGTTATTGTAGAAAGTTGGATAAATTGGCAACATCTGTGTGGTACTTTCATCCAAACTAATGGTAACAAAGCTGGTCTCTTAGATTTCTCTCTTTATCTCAGCCTTTAGAACATTACTTATTGATTCCATTAAGTAATTCCAGATCAGATTTGATAATCCAATAAACAATGTTCCCTGTTCCGTGAAAGTTCTCAAACTATCGTCATACAGACAAAACTAGTTTTCAAGTTCTACATAATTCCTCTTGGTGCTAGATTCTGATGACTCATCGTGACCCCTAAATGCTATTTTCTGTTTTCCCCAAAAATGAACAGTATCAATTATGCGTTTCATTACTTCTTTGTTTTTTTAACTAGTTCATTGTGCTGATTTTCCCTCACTTTCTTCTGAGCATCCAGCAAGTGGTCTATTCTGCCTTTGTCGAATGTTTTCAGCAGAATGCTGATTTGGAGGTGAGTGCTGATCAAAATTTTAATTGCTTTATGGATATTCCCCATGTCACTGAACCTGTTATTAGAGCATACATTTTTCCCCGTCGTTAGCAAACAGGAATGCTTGTGCGAGCAACCTGCAAACCATTCATTAGTAATGTATAATTGCGAATTGAATTTTCAAAATTCGAAAATAATTTCATCTCTTCATTGCAGTAGTAATGTTTAGGTCAGGTATTGCTTTTCCTTCCTATAGTTTTAATCTTTTCTTCATAGTTTCTTCGCAATATGTTTTGTTTAAAGTCCCCTTGTGTTACCCGGTTTATGATACTGTGTTTTTACTATTTTCCTCACCGATTATTACCGCAATACACAAACACGCATGCCCATGGCGGAGCGCCGGAGCTATACACTCCAGCGACCACAGCTACGAGGGCCGGCTTGTTGGGCATATGCAGTCATCCGCGCCAGGACTTCTATTTCCAAAGAAAGGGAAGATTCCATTTTTCCTACCCACGTTTTGTTTTCCAAGTACTAGCGTACGCTTGAAAATGCTTGCCTTATAGAGGATAATTTCTCTCCGGCACAGCACGAAAATATAAAAATACTAAACATAAACAAACTGAGAATAAGATGTCACATTTGTCATCCAATAATAAATCCCTCGTTACTTATATATTCGGTTGAAATACACTTGTTAGTTGTTATACTGCAAAATCTCTGGAAGTTCTTTCACCTTTGCCCGCACTAAACACATTTGCTTCCCTTGAGTCGATGGCGACCGAGCTGACCCGAAATACTACGAAAATACAGTTGCGCTGACAGAACACCTTGAAGTATGACATCCTATCGGTGTACAATAAAATGGAAATTTTAGTTTAAGACGACTGCAGTAGACAAACGGTAAACATAAAGTAACACGTACTGCAAGATAATTTAATCTAATTAATTTTGTAGAATTTTACAAGATAAGCACTGCTTACCTTGGTATACGGACCACTGATAATATCAAGTGGCTGCCAGGAAAATTCTCCAGTGTGACATTTTTTCATCCCCTGGATCTTCATGTGATGTCATCACACACATTTTACTGAAGGAAGGTACGTTAAAGTAATTTGGCTTCTAACGTTCTATGATGTTATCTTTATTTTGCGGCATTTCTATAGCGTCACTGAGACCACAACCCTCTGTAGAAGAAAAGTAATATGAAATAATTTATGTTCAGAACAAACCTTCTCCCTTTAGTTCTGACGTACTGAATATAGTATCCAACAATTCAACAATATGGTATTCAGGCATTCAGCAATGAAGAATTTCCATCAGAATAATTGTGCACAATAATTTCACAATACAACATTAATTATTCTATTTCTAAGCCACTAAGACAAAGTTAAAGCGCTCACCTCATTGTAATTATAAAATAACTAAACCTTCGTGCACTATACGGTAATTGTTTGCCATTTTATTAAGAATAACAAGTATAATATTTACTCACAGCCACAAATGTACAAGAACCAGAATAACCCAAATTTATTAAAAATCTACCAGAGAACGCTTTACCGAATATTTTAAACCATTAGGACAGCCTAGCTCTTTCCCAACCAGTGGTGGTCTTCCATAGTTGTACCTAGCCGGAAACATAATAGAGACCATACAATCCCAGAAAACTATCGTCCTATCTCCCTCACGTGCACACTATGCAAATTCTTGGAGAAGATAGATAATAGAAGGCTTCGTTAGTATTTGGAGTTTACTCACTTTTTGCCGATATTCAAAATGGTTTCCATCAACATCGCTCCACATCGCTTCATTAAGCAACAACACATGACTCTAGTAAACTTGATATAAGAAAGCATACGATTCAGTCTGGCGGGACTGCATAAATAAGTCTTTAATTAAACACTTCAGTAAAGGGAATATGATAGCCCTTATATTTAATTTTATTCAAAGCATAACCATGAGAGTAAAAGCAAACGGACTTCTCTCTTGAAGTATCAGTCTTGACAATAGTATTTCGCAAGGCTCGGTTCTAAGTGTAGCTCTACTTGATTGCAATTAACGACGTAGTGTCCTGTTCTAATCCCCCTGTTAAAACCTGTCTTCGTGCAGACGACCTAGCTATTTTGTGCAGGGGGAATACATAAAGACATCCCAAATGTTACTACAAGACAGTCTCAACAATTTGAAGAAATGGAGTCATGATACAGGATTTAGATTTTTGCCACATAAAAGTAAATGTATTGTATTCAACAGAATTACGAAGGGACTCAGAAAAACCTAAATTCTATTAGGGAACAGGTGATGCCTTTTGTTAAAAGCGACCGATTTTTGAGCCTACAATTCGATCAAAGGTTGAATGGGAGTGAACACATTAGGTGCCTTAAGGCCGAGTATGTTCGCAATCTCAAACTAGTGAAGGTGCTGGCATCTAAAACATGGGATACTGACTTTGCCGTTTTACTCCGCACATACATATCGATCTTCGCTCCAAGTTAGATTATGGTTCTACCGTCTACAACATAGCTAGTCCAACCAGCCTCAATGTACTCAACAGCTGCAGTCTAGACCACTGAGAATTTCGTTGGGAACCTTTCACAGCAGTCCAATTGATAGTCTCCAAATAGAAGCAAACGAGCCACCTCTAGATATCAGAAGGAAATCATTAAGCTTAAAATATGCTATACAATCTACCACCAAGTATAACTCGAGTATTCTATCCTAGATTTCTCCTAGTAATCCTCTCATAATTTGCTCCTAATAAAAATGTTCGCACCTTAACTTTCTCATACAGAATCCAGCAGTACCTTAGAGATTGTAATTTGGCGCTTCCACTGTTAATCCTACGATATAGAAACCATTTCTTGGAGACTCAAAATTCCCACCATAAATATCTCTCTATACAGATACGGCAAAGAGATGGCAGACAATTTACTTATCTGAAATTGTTTAATGGAATGTGTAAAAACTACAACAATTGCCAACACATCTATACAGATGGTTGTAAATATCACAACAGTTGTAGTTGTGTCGTATGTCCTACCCCCAACACACAATGTTTTACAGTCTACCGAAATGTAGACTGTACATTTGTACATAATTGCAAACTGATTCTCATGTGAATCACTATTCGCTATAGAATGCATCCTTGGAACCAAAGACTACACTCCTACTTCATCTTCAGTAACTCCATGAGTGCTATAGTTGCTCTTCAGCAGAAACACCCTATCCACCCACTGCCACTAGAGATCCAAACAGTATATAATAAAATTTGTCTTCAGGCAAGACGGTCTTCTCTTATGGATCCCGTCGCACATGGGGAAGCGAGAGGACAGATAAAGCAACCAAGGAAGCTACTAAACATCCATGTAACCCGCCAGATCTCAAGATACCCACCGTGAACACACCATTTTCAAATAAGGTGTATACACTTGCTTAACTTGTTTACCAATTCCAACAGCAAACTACACGAGATGCTCAGACTCACTGATTTCAGTTACCATAAAAAATGTTTCCACCGCAGGGACCAAGCTGTGTTGACTCCTCTGGTATTTGACATAGAGCATTCACACACTCATACCTTCTGTCTCGTGAAAATCTACCAATGTGTAACCATTACAATTGTCAGCTAACAGTGAAACATCTCATTAGATCTTCGATGAACAGCAAACAAATGTAAGGTGCCAAACAAACTCTCGACAGCCCTGGACCAACCACAGTTTTCCAACAATGGTCTAAACTTTTTACAAGCAATCCAACTAAATATAAAATTTAATTAGAGGCTCTTTGATGTGCACATAATACAAATATTTGAACTAATTACTACTATCATACGTTAATCTTATTAACACACATTGTTACCTGATTAATGTTAAATAACTGTAGTTTTGTTTGCTTGTACTGTTATTTGTTCTTATGAATACTTTGTGTGTGATACCCCTTACTTATAGAATGAAATGTTAATGTACTGTAACTTTATAATCTTAATGGGAAGTCGTGATATGACCATGTAGTTAAAGTCAGTTAAATAAATAAATATTAAAAATAATTAAGTGGGAAACAACGAATCTCCGAAAAAGTATTGCAGTAGGTCACAACTGTTGCAGAAGTAATTTGACACTGTTAAAAATTGTGTAATTCATTAGTGTTAAATGTTCCTAACCGAGCGAGATGACTCCGCGATAGCGTATGAGGCTTGCATTCAGGATGTCTGGATTCGATTCCCAGCACTACAAATTGTTTTTTCGTGATTTCTCCGAGTCGCTAGACGAAAGCTGGGCTGATTCTCCTTCTACCATGAATTTGCTGTTGATAATTTCCTTTCATCCGTTTCACCTCATTTATTTCAGGGTCGTAGGACCAGGCGACGGCGGTTGGTATGTTGTGGCAGGACGGTGGAATTTGCGCTATGGAAAGATTTCTCTCTGGAGCGTGGCGGGACTTCTGGGGGTTCCCTTCCTTTTTGCAGTGCCTCATCTACGCCCGGAACCCCCTGGTTGCGGGGGTTGCTTAGGTAGGGCTAGCCTGCTTCAGAATTGGTATCATGTTGGAATTGTTACGGACCTCGTCCTTGTTACACATCATCGTCCGAATCTGCCCACCTTTCGCTTCATCCCTTCCTCCGAGGGGTAACGTTCAAAGTACAAAGGGACCACTATGGCCTAGTGCGGTGCTCTACTGCAGTAACTGAGGGCCCCTCCGTCTGTTTACTTACTCCTAAACAATTTCCTACATTCTTATATCTGTACTAACCATCGGATGTAAGCAGGTAGCCTAGCCTACAAAAGCCCCATAACATAATTAGCCAAAAGCTAACCGAGGAGCATAGGAGATCGGTGAACTTGACGGCATGCGTGACTGAGAGGGGCAATGTTAGACAGAGTCAGAGATACCTTAGAAATTCCAGTTGTGTGAAGCTTGGCGTAGCATGAGAAAATGAGCGATTTTATTCTCATAAGAAATTTAGATAAATATGCAATTAGGAAACCTATGTGTAAAAAGTGCCAACACCAAAGTAATTGGGTTACTCATAAAAAACAACAAATGTACATGGGTCTCTTCTATTGCTGATCATCGATAGACGTATTCACGAAGATGTGTGCTGGGAAGCGCATATGACGAAAAATATAGTTGTTGCTCATTAAAATTCTGAAGTGGAGGGTGCTATAGGGAAGTACGGCGTACAATTCGGGGAATCATTACAGGGCCAGTTGAAAGTGAAAGTGCACCTGAGTAGCTGCTTTCATTGATTTGATTACGCTGGAGAACAGTGATTTTGGTGCGTTACAATTCTGACCTATTTCTGACTATATTTTGGTCACTGATTCCAATACTACTCTCCGTTTTGCCCTATCAGCTCTAGTTTTTGAGATACAGCTTATTCACATTACACATCAATTTAACCTTACTGGTCCGCTATACAACTATATTACTTGCACACAATTAAATAAAGAATACATTTGGTTGGATCAAGCACATTCTTTTTCATGAAGCAACTTTATATCAACCACCATAATTTATTTATACACTAGTTGCATTAGGTTCATTGGATTTCTTCCACCAGGCCGCAGAATTCTTGTTTATGTGATTTCCTCCGATACAATGATATTGGACATTCGCGCTGGATGCAATAATCTGTCAATATATGTATATCCCATCGTCCACGATACTGTTCTTCCATTATACTTATTTTCTGGTGAAAACGCCCACCCTGTTCCTCTCTTACAGGTAATGTAATTTGACGCTCATGTTACAACCAAGTGCACAAAAAGCAGTGAGCATATTCTTAACCAGTTCTTTATAGTTAAGAGCCTTATAGTTTCCAAGAAATTCTTTACTACCATACAGAACGACGACCACGCAGCTGCCTCAGTATCGTTCATTGACTCTTAAAATTTCTCATCATTTATGAGTTGTCGGATTTGTGGTCCATCAAATATACCTGCTTTTATTTTCTCCATACTCAATGCAGGAAACCTTGTACATACATAACCAAAACAGGTTCCATCTCTATTCAATGCCTTGAAGAACTGCTTCATTAACCCAAGTTTGATATGCAGTGGTGGCAATACGATCTTGTTTCTGTCAAACAAAGATTCTGTGATGATGTTTCTTTCTCCAAGGATCATGCTTTCTTTAAGAGGCCAGTGTCTTTTCACCGAATGTTGATCTTTAGCTCTAGAGTTCCATAGGCATATAAAGCATGGGTATTTGGTTTACCCACCTTGTTGTCCTAGAAGAAAATTCATTATCTTTATATCGACACAGATAACCCATTGGTGATCACGGTATGAGATCTTCTCCAGGACTGCTATTATAGCTTGATTTTCATACATAGTAATTGAGTGACCAAGTGGTATTGACCTGTATTTGTTACTATTATGCAAGCTGTGTTTGGAGCTATCAATAAATAACCGACATTCCGTTGGTGTGTGTTTTCTTATACCCAGTTTCATTAACAGTCCTTCAACATTGATCCAAAAAACAAATTGGTTTTCTGTTGTGAAGATTGGAATATTTCCACGTATTCCGGTTTTTGGTGTTGATGACCTTTACATTTACTGAACAAAAGTAACAATCGTCACTTTGGTTTGTTGGTTCTCGCCATATCATTGGTTCCCTAAATTTCAAGCCCTTCCGCTTCCCATTTTTCCAGTGTCGCAGATGCTCTGTGCATATTTTACATACGATGTGAGGTGTCCAAGCCTTATCTTGGTCTCCAAGCTTTACTTTGAAATATGCCAAATAAGCTGTTTTTACAAAATCAGATATGAATTTTCTTTGCTGGATGAATGTGTATTCCCCACAGATGAAACAAAATACATCAGGATTATTCACAAAGTTTCTTTGTGATGAAGCCATATCAGTGCCTATAAAAAGGAGACATAAATGTCAGAATAGTTAAAGTACATCTGCAAACAACATTAATAGACCTTGGATAAATAAATTAGTATAACGCAAATAATATAATCAAGTTACAATTGGTGTTCTAAAACATAGTAGTCATAAGAGCAATTTATAAAGGTATCATCACTATCTCATAAACTAGAGCTGCTAGGATGAAATGAAAGACATTTTTGGAATCAGCGGCATCAATGTACCAGAATCAGGTGGAAAATTCAAGGCACCACGAAAAAAAAACTTTTTTTGTTCCCCAGTGTTATAATTGGAACTGGAATAAATCCAAATCAAATACCAATCACATGGCTTATTTAAATGTTCTCACACCTCACCCTAGATAAAAGTAGCTAGGCATTGTTAGGTTGTCAAGAAGTGTAAAACAAAAGAATAAAAACCTGAAAATCAGATAGCAGGCCGAATAGCTTATGCTTATGGCAAGTATCGCACATATTTAAATTAAAGTGAGTTTTATTTATGGACACTCTTTAACTATTATGATTCTAATGTCCCATTCTATATTGGGCGTGAAAAACAGTAAATTTTCTTCAGATGCCTATTTTTCAGGTTGTTTTACGTGCCGTAAATCTACAACACGGGACCACCCACTTTACTTCTGTTCCGAAAGAAGCCAAGCTAAGGATTTTTACGCCAGAAAACATCCATCGCCCTCCGTTGGGTTTAAATCCGTGACCTCGGTAACTGGAGGCTATCGATAACGTCACTCTCCGGCCACTAACTGCGTTCGGTAGTTCTGTCTACTTGATCCTGAAATTGTAAATACATTTTGTTAGTCGATACGAGCGAATATTTCCAGGCTAACATTTTCAAAAAGATGTGTGAAAGAAGAATATCTAACCAATATTTTTCTGCGTTTAGGTTCTGTTTCAACAAACATGGTCTAGTATGCTGCTTAGTATACTATATCCCGTTATACTAGTATACCGTTATTACTGTTCCTTCCAAACTGCTATGAATCTCGAAATGATGATTTGTAACAGACCAATTCTAAGACTTGCCTTCACCGTTAATATCTCTGAATATAGAAAAAGCAAAATGCCTTTTTTCCTTTTTTGTGTAGTATTTGTTTATAGGAACGTATTTTATAATTTTTACTTTCTCTACTACGTATAGTAAGTAGGGGAAGTATCGTATTCCATCCAAAAATTCGATACCGAGATTTCACCGGAAATACATGTTTTCACACCCCCTGAATCCAAAAAAAGCATTTTTGGAAACATGTCCGTGTGTGTCTGTGTGTCTGTGTGTGTGTGTGTGTGTCTGTGAACAGCATAACTCAGAAGCGAACAGTCGGATAATCACCAAACTTGGTATCTTCCAGGGATGCGACACGAATGTTTTCAAGAAAATTCCCCCACCCCAGATTACCCTTTACATGGAAGATTTTTCGAAAGTTTTAGTTTTCTCAAAACTGGCTGTAACGATTTTGATTAAAATATCATATGTTTAAGATATTTTCATGACAAACAAAATGTATATCTTGAATTTTCTGGGAATGGCTCCAAAAGTATTCTTCATTGTGAACGACTTTTGCATAACTGGTAAACCATAAGAGATAGACAAAATTTTACTACACAAAAATTGTAGATCGCGTTAAAATACACAATTTATATCGTATACATTTTTTTGTTGAGTGAACCATTTTCGAGATATTGCTTGTTATTCCCTTAAATTTTTCAATACTTATTTTCTCAAATGTGAATTCGTTATTCATTTTTTGTCTTGGATATGCAAAGAGTATTAATCTGTGGCAAAGAGAATGGTGCTGTACCTAGCAACCAGCTATTAAGAGATGTGTATGTGCTTAAAGGCTACTGTATTGCTATATTGCCCTTGTAAATATATATTCCCCCTTACATCTACAAGAAAATTAGCAATAAGATAGACTCTGCAAATGTTTATCTCGATTAACATGAAGTAGAGAAAGTCATGTGAGTGTAACACATCAGATGTTTTCTAAGTCTAAGGACCTTAAAGTGACTTGGCTTTCTTCATTTAATCCGTTCATAAATGAAGTATTTCGTTCTATCACTGAATTTACATGCATTTCTTTGTTATGTAGTGAATTAGCTAGGGTTTCAAACGTAGCTGCGCAGTAACTTAGTGTACGTATCAATATAATAACATACAGAAGAATCGATGCAATATTACGCTCCGTGTAGTTTGTACACCACTGTGTTCCCTGCAGTAACAGATATGGTGATCTTGTTTGTCAATATTGCTTGAGGTACTGCAACAAGGAGTCAAATTTAGCTTGTCTCTAGTACTAAAATTCTGGCAGTTATATTCAGTATTCTAACCAAACGTGTGATAAGCTCAAGTACAGATAGTAATCGTTTTTGAAGCTGCAGATAGTGGCGATGTGCTGTCAAGGTTTTTATCAAAAACAAATTTGAATTGAGAAGAATCAAATGTTTGTTATGATTTTGGAATACACGTGACTGTATCTATTTAGGAGTAAAATAGATGGAGGTAATAAATGGGAGAAACAAAAGAAGTTTGCATTGGCAAAAGGTAAAGGGGCGATGACAGCAATTAGAAGCTGCAAATATAAAGTACCTAATATAAATGTTAAATGGTTGGAAAAAGTTTATGAGATGGTTGTGGAGGCAAAAATGAAGTATGGTATAGAAATATGGGGATTTGATAGAGGATGGGAAAGTATAGATGTGGTGCACAGGATGTTTTGGAGAGAAATACTAGGGCTACCGAAGTCAATTGTAAGACAGGTAGCACAATTAGAGATGGGCAGGGTGGCAACTAAGAGGAACATAATGGAAAGAGCTTTGAAATTTTGGTTCAGAACTTTAAATCTAGGTAAAAGTAATGTGTTAAGACAATGCATTGAATACCAAGAGAATAGCTTAATGAATGATGGATGGGTAAGTAAATTACGGAACATTTTGGAGAAAAATGGGTTAGGAGATATATGGAGAAGGAAAGAAAATAACGTGAAAAATGTTTGGTAAAAGGCGAGGAAAAGACTGGAAGATATAGAAATACAAATCATGTTCAGTGAGATTGCCGAAAAGAGCTCATTAGTTTATTATAGGCCAATGAAAAATACATGGGGTAGGGAAAAATATATAGACATAGTAAACAAAGAAGAGAGAGAATCTATTGCATGGTTAAGAACCGGAGCATGGAGGCTAAAAGGACTAAGACAGGGTATTCCTCAGAACCATTGTCCGATATGTGGTGGTAATGAAGACATTGAACACATAGTATTTAAGTGCCAAGGAACAGAAAATTGGAGAAAAGAATTTTTTAATAAGAGGTGGTTGAAGGGGGATAGAAATACACTTATGATTGAAATGATATACAAGGACGCTAGAAGCATTGGACAGTTTTTGTGTAAAGTAAAAAATAAATGGCTTTGGACAGTGGAAAGAGAAAAGTAAGAGGTAGTGCATCTTATTTTGAATGGAAAACTATGGTGAATGTGCCATGGTTAAGTAATAAATAAATGAAAAGTGAAAATCAAGTGGAAATGGGACATGAAAAAAAGAGCAAGATAATTTATTGACAAGAAATTGAAAAATGTAAATAAACTGTAGTGATTGTTTACTGAATGAGTGACCAGGGTCAAATTGCAGTAGACAATCACATTTGTAAAACTCTTATCACAATAAATACTATACTATACGCCATTGCTAATAAGAACTGTGTAACAACATCGGTTAGCATATTTAATCTGCAAAAATTACATACAGAAATACCAAACAAACACCAAACGTACCATGAACGGCTGAGTGTATGATATTGTTCTATATAATGGTAAATGTTGGTAAGGAAGTAGTAAAGAACCACTGCCACGCCAAATCCCCCCACCCTTATCTAATTTTAGCACTTCACTTAATGTTTGTCTTACCCCTCCGTTTTCTTCTCACCTGAACCAAAAATGCTATCTGTGTTTGTTAGTTAATGTTTGAGTGCCAGACTTTTAATATCAACCAATAGGAAACGGAATCACTCAAAGCAGTTATAGACAGCCGTGAAGAAGCATATCTTCCAGCCACATAGGCAAATTGTTTCCGTACTCTTCCCCTTTCACCCCTCAGTTAGGCCTGACCTATGTTCATGGGCTAATGCGTATGTGTCGAACTTGAATTCAAACCTAAGAGAGAATCTCATTGACGTTTGGTATGGAATACATATGATAAGGGTTTTCTGCAAACATTAAACAAAACAAATAAAAGAAAAAATCTGATGTGCTACAGTCATATGACTTTCTCTACTCTTGTAAAACTATTTTTACAAACGCTTATTCCACATATGCTTCATGTTAATCGAGATATCGAGATGTTAATCTTATTGCTAATTTTCTTGTAGATGGAAGGGGAATTGGTAGGCTTTAAGCGATAGTCAAATATTTTAGGAGCTGGTTGCTATGTGGAGCATTCCATTCTCCTTGCATTACCAGGACAAAAAAAATGAATACCGAATTTGAGAAAAAGTATAAGTATTGCAAAACTTAAGGGAATACCAAGCAATATTTCGAAAATGGTTCACTCAACAACAAAAAATGTATATGACATAAGTTGTGTATTTTAACGCGATCTACATTTTTTTGTGTAGTAAAATTTTGTCTATCTCTTATGGTTTACCAGTTATGCAAAAGTCGTTCACAATTAAGAATACTTTTGGAGACATTCCCAGAAAATTCGAGATATACATTTCATTTGTCAGGAAAATATCTTAAACATATAATATTTTAATCAATATCGTTAGAGCCGTTTTTGAGAAAATTAAGATTTTCGAAAAATGTTCCATGTAAAGGGTAATCTGGGATGGGAGGATTTTCTTGAAACCCTTCGAGTCGCATCTCTGGAAGATACTGAACCTAAATACCAAGTTTGGTGTTTATCCGACTGTTCGTTTCTGAGTTAAGCTGTTCACAGACAGACACACAGATGCACAGATATAGACACACAGACACACGGACATGTTTCCAAAAATGTTTTTTTGGATTCAGGGGGTCTCAAAACATATATTTCCGGTGAAATCTCGGTATCGAATTTTGGGTGGAATACAATACTTCCCCTACTTACTATACGTAGTAGAGAAAGTAATACTATAGGAAGTTAGAAGTATTCGACACTCGATCACAGCAGCACTTTCAGTGCACTCGACTGTACCTGCAAAAATCAGTCCACCAACAAGATCTGTTTATTGACCACCAGCCCATAAATTAAAATTTCTGCAGCAGAGTATAATGCACTGTTATATTTTATGCGTTTATAGAATGTTGATTTCTACTTTATCACTAGCACAAACATAGCATAAGAATTTTATAATAGAAAAGTGGAGTCTAGAGGTGTAAAATGGCGCATTTTCAGGCATAAATCTAGGATTTTTCACGTCAGTGCGTTGATGTTATGCTCCATAACCATGTTGACCGTTTCTACGCTTATACTGTAATGAATAAATTGCTTGAAAGTTTCCGAAGTCTGACGGCATGTTGGGCGCCCTCGCTTGCACCATATAAGACATTATTTCCTCAAAGTATCAGAAATTTTATGAATAAATGACTAGGGCGTTATCCAAAACTTTGCTCTCATGTTAAACTAGAACGACAGAAAAGGAATAATAAATTACTCCTTTACAGCACTGGACCTTATAAAACAGAAAAAAAAAGACTGAAAAGACGCAGAGATTCTCTTGTTTACCTCCGGGAGAGCTGTTACTTTCAGAAATGCATAAAATTGCTATTGAACTAAACATAACAGTTATGCGTTTATTTGCAGCGTCTTTATCAAAAGTGCTCTTACGCTACAGGGTTACGTCATGTAGTTCGTTTTTCCTTTGTTTACCACGTACATAGTAGCTGGAGAAGGTATTGTATTCCACCCAAAATAATGTTTTGAGGCACACTGAATCCAAAAAAATAAGCACTTTAAAAAAAAAAGGTTCGTGTATATGTGAACATCAGAAATGAAAAACGAAAAGTTGGTTAGCCACCAAACTTAGTATTTAGGCTCAGTAGGTTCCAAAGATGCGACACAAATATTTTTAAGATAATCCACCCGCCCCATACTACCATTTGTATGGAACATTCTTTTAATTTTTTTAGTTTCTAAAAAATGGTTCCAACGATTTTAATTAAAACACCACATATTACAAATACTTACATGTGAAATAAAATGTATATCTTGAGTGTTCTGGGAATATCCTGTGAAGTCCTATTCATTCGGAAGGCATTGAGAAAAAGTATAAGTATTGGTAAATTTAAGGAAATAACAAGCAATATCTCGAAAATGGTTCACTCAAAAAAAAAAATGTATGTGACATAAGTTCGCGATCTACATTTTTTGTGTAGTAAAATTTTGTCTATCTCTTATGGTTTACTAGTTACGCAAAAGTCGTTCACAATGAAGAATACTTTTGGAGATATTCCCAGAAAATTTGAGATATACATTTCATTTGTCATGAAAATATCTTAAACATATGATATCTTAATCAAAATCGTTATAGTCATTTTGGAGAAAATTAAAATTTTCGAAAAATGTTCCATGTAAAGGGTAATCTTGGTTGGGGGATTTTCTTGTAAACCTTTGCATCGCATCTCTAGAAGATACAGAACCTAAATACCAAATTTGTTGTTTATCCGACTGTTCGTTTCTGAGTTATGCTGTTCACAGATACACCCATAGACACAGAGACACTCAAATGGACATGTTTCTAAAAATGCTTTTTTTGGATTCAGGGGGTCTCAAAACATGTATTTCCGGTGAAATTTCGGTATCGATATTTTGGGTGGAATGCAATACTTCGCCTACTTACTATACGTAGTAGAGAATGTAAAAATGAAATCATTATTTATACAATCTGTTACTTTTATTCATAGAATAGTCATAATAAACACCATTAAGACTATACCATTGAAGACTGAGGGATTCATAAGATAATTTTGCTCGAGCTTTGCACTCAAGAAGCAATCAATAAGCCCGTAACTTCTCCTGGGTTTCTTGTGACAACATATTGGCTAGAAGACTAAAACAATGTACGTCGAAATGGTAAAATGAAAGCGATAAAATTACCGGTACAGCCATTATCGCTAAAAATTCAAAGCATTTCAGTTCAAGATTCCTCACGTGATACGCGAGTAAGTTAGGCAAGGAAAACAAAGTAAGATGCTATTGGAAAGGTAGGATCAGATGACTGAAAAATTCAATGGCATTGCCGGGATTTGAACCACGGATCTCCCGGTCTCCGTCCGGTTGCTCTAACCACTGAGCTACCATGGCAACATGTCGACACGATATTAAATTCTCCAGCTGATTCACAACTATAAAGCCCGGGACTTAAGTACTTACAATGTTTGTAAGTCGCCATTGGGGTATAACATCTCAATACAATTTGAGATCTCCTTGTGGTTTACCGGGAAAAAGGCGAATCAGCTGGAGCATTTAATGTCGTGTCGGCATGTTGCCATGGTAGCTCGGTGGTTAGAGCAACCGGACGGAGACCGGGAGATCCGTGGTTGAAATCCCGGCTATGGCATTGGATTTTTCAGTCATCTGATTCTACCTTTCCAACCTTGTCCAACACACGGCTTGTGTGAGAACAATTAATTCCATTAGGATGGTATTGTTTGTAGACCTGCCTTCCTGCAGAGCAGTGGGGGATGAACTTCATTTATTTGCCAGATTGAGACAGCAATGTATAATATATTTCTACGTTTTAAACAATAACTGCTGCATTTATTTATTTTTCTCTCAATAAAATTTGCATGGATTTTTTTTTAAATTTAGGTTTTTTCATTATAGTAATATATTATTAACCGAGCGAACACCGCAGTAGCGCGCGCGACTCGCATTTGGGAGGTCCGGATTGGATTCCCAGGGACCGCCAGGGTCTTTTCGTGCTTCTT
Organism: Deroplatys truncata; assembly: GCA_030765065.1. NCBI lineage: Eukaryota > Metazoa > Arthropoda > Insecta > Mantodea > Mantidae > Deroplatys > Deroplatys truncata. The sequence goes on from CM060978.1 coordinate 218,696,102, forward strand.
CCCGGGTCGTCAGGTGAATGCTCGGTTTCTGTCAGTCCCGAATTCATTTCGTTCCATTCATCCTTCAGACCGTTAGGTGTGTTTTAAAGTTAGAAATGTCGGCAGTGGTATTTCGTTGCGACGTAGCAGGGAAAAGGATGCTCTCCATGGAACTTTCTCCGTTCCTCGGCTTGCGGCTGGTTGCCTGGGTATACGAACCGAACCTGGGAACCGTCTGTTTGGGGCCGAGTTCCCGGTTTGCTTGTCCCACTATCGGGGCGTCTCAAACTAAAAAAAAGTTAGGGACGCTATCATTTCTGTGCCGTCACTGCTGGTTAGAGCCGCCGATAACTCCTCTCACCTACTCCTCCCTCCTGGGGGCACCCCTTTGTGGGGCATAGTTACAATATCCTCAATGGATGGGTGCCGAGTCCTCTCTGGTAATAAGAGTAATACGTAAACGACCAATACATCTTTACAGAAGGAGGAAGAAGTTTAAAACTACGAGACGAAGTGAAGTATTTTAATTCTGTGCCTCCCTAAAGCAATTAACACTGGTGTATTGCATACGATTTTTTAGACGATAGTGAATAATAGAAATATTTACCGAAACTAAAATTAATTACTGTCAGCTATTCAAAAGTGTATCAAGGTCGACCACACTAGTTTCAATGCGCTGGCAATCGATTAGTCACGCCTGGTAGTGTTGACCAAGCCAGTGAAGAACTGAAGGTAAGATGGCTGATTGCGACAAAAGAATTGCATTTAAATGCTACAGAAATTAAACCGTAAGTAAATAGAAAGTAAATACAGGGAAGTAAAGACGGTAATACTTAAACAGTAAAATTCAACCAATAGATATGATTATATTGCATGTCTGTAACAATAAATATACGTTATCAAAAGTTGGAGGATTAAATACATTTTATTAACGTCTATGGTAAAAATGCCAACGCACGGAGTGCAAGAATTTCAACTTCCCACGCATGATAGCATGAGCGAGAAGTGAATAAAAAACACTATCGCCAAAAAAGGATTTTAATGGATAATTTGCGTGATGAAAGAAGATCACATTACACACATATACCCTTCCATCAGGCAGGATTGTAGGCTTCTAGTTAAGAGCAGTGGAAGGTTGGCGTGTTGGGATTCGAAAGAGAATCTGCTCACTGTGTTTGCTTTTGACATGACGTATCTTTGAAAAGCAGAAATACACATAAATTTTTATTATAGAAGTTTTTGTGCACAATTTATTTGCGACTGTTAACGAGCTTTCTGTAATGTCATACTATAACTGTAATTATATCTTTGTATAAGGGTGGATATAATATTTGCTGGTGTTATTGCTTTTTGCGCGTGTATATATCAAAACTGTATGCAAGGTTTATTTGCACAATTCCTCGGCTCTGAACCTAAACAAGTTTCATAACAGTTTATCACACACAAATTTATCTACCGACGGCTTTTGTTTGCACATAGAGAAACAGCGTGGCATTATGGCGATAACAGTTGATTACAAAACAAATGTGTTATACATTTTATACTTGAGATATTACTTTGGTGGCAGCTAATCCGATTTTTGTAGTTTCGAAATTGATGCAACATCGACAGTCCATGGAAATTGAAAACAGTTGTAAAATTTAAAGTTAGATAGATGTAGCCGATTAGGATTTGAATTTTTACTTTAAATTTTAAGCAACCCTACAGGGTATCCAAGTCAGTTGGAAGAACATTACTCCACTTGTTTCCTTGCCATTAACTTAAGTATTTTATAAACTCCATAATGAACTAAAGATATTTCTTTTTATTTGCACTTACTTTTGTTTTACCTTCAGAGGAATAAAATTATAAGGTACATACATAACGGAGAGGGGCACTTCAAGTGCTCGACCTTCGTGAAATCTATTGCGGCTACAGCCCCCCCCCAGGTGGAAGGGATAAGATCAAGGAATCACAAGAAACTATAAGTCGACAGGCCATAGAGATGCAAGGAGGTTCCTAGCATTTCCTGACTCGAAGACCGTACCACTACTACAGCTTCCCACAGAAGGCCATGAATGACCCATTTAACCCAGCAGCCCTCTGATATACGCGGGAAATACCCATTCCTTGGAGAAAACACCTGCACCATCAATCTGGCACTGCCTTCGCTGCCAAACTTAGAAGCACAACTGAAACATAAGGAGGAAACGCAATGGAACAGAAATGGAAAATAAATCGTGGTGGAATAGAAACCAGCATTCGCCCACCGAACAGAGAAAACCACGAAAAACCCAAGGCCAGTGTGGGTGGTCGAAGGGTCTCGAACCCGGGACCTTCCGAATGCAAACTTTAAGGTTCTATACTACGTATGAATTATATTTTTCCGCTAAACTACAGGTCCCTCATTGTCTCGTAACAACTTCATTCCTCCAAATTCCTCATCCCTTTCACCTTGTTATTGTGTATCATTTGATATCTTCTTCTCCGGGAATTCTTTTCTGTGCACCATTTCTTCCAGGGCATATTTTAACAACCTGTATTTATAATTCTAGAAGAGTCTTCCGGGCTGATTTGCCGTGGTCTGCTGGAGTAATTGGATCCAGACGTTTCGTCCACTACTGCAGTGGACATCATCGGTGGCGTGGTCGAAGTCTTCTTGGTGAAGGTATAGTTGTGTCTGAGGCGTCGACTTTTTTTTTTTTTTTTTGGTGCGGCCCCGCCTCCGCTACACCGGGTGACGATCTTCCGAAAGGGATCTACATCGTCTCCCCTACCATGCACTAGCTACACTACAGTGATGGAAGGGAAATCGAAGGTAAAGTGGTGTCCGGTACCGCCGAAGCAAACCGAAGGTTAGTAGGTGATAACTAAAGAAAGACGCCTGCATACAAGAGAGTATACAGACAGAGTGGGGAACAGGTACTGGTCTTGACAGATGCCCAGGCCAGGAACCTGTGGTTAGCGGTGGTATTCATGCTCATGCTGATGGAGTAGGTATTAGGTGTCATGCTTAAATTGTTATTGGTGTACATTACCTTTTATTGGAGGTTCAACCGGTGGATGTTGAATTGGTGCATCTTCCTCAGCGTGTTGCTGTCCGTCCTGTAACAAATACTGAATGATTATGTACAGCGTGAGTGAAATGTACAGTGGGTTGATTATTTACATTGTAACTTTGCGTATGTCTACATTCGCTGCGTAGTCTATGACATATATATGTAGCTTTATGAAATCTGTTTTTTTTTCTTTTTTTTTCTTTTTCTTCTTTTTTTGTGTTTATTATTTATTTTTTCGACTGTCCGGGGTGCGGTATTTATACACGGGGTTCTTCTCTGATTGGCTCGGGGCTCGCTGAGGCAGTGCGGTAGTTGGGAGGGGCCTAGCTGCATACTCGGCGCTACGCTTACTCATAACCTGTATTTAGTTTATTTTCTTCCTTCAGATGAGTTTCAGTAATGTACTTCCTTCGCCCTCTTTCTAAAGCAGTCCCATTTCCTATTTCTGTCTGCATTACAAACACTCAGTCTTTTTTTGTTTCAAATGCTTCAACTCGCTTTCCTCACTTCGTCACAGCGCCCAAGTTGACACAGCATGTAACGCCATAATCTAGACAAAAGGCTGTTCTTTCAATTTAAAAACTTTCTTTGTCGTAGCTATTGTCGGTTTTGCCTCTTACAATATCTCTTGTTTCTACTTACGGTAAACTTAAAATTTGAATCTACTTGCTCCCCCAGCTAATCCCGTATATTTTGTTTGCTTCCCTTCTAAGCATAAACCTCACCATTCTATTCGTCACCATGGGCAATCTTTAGGATGTTTTTGTCTTCTGTTAGTAGTGGTGATATGTATTTTATTCTTCTTCCCCTAATACCACGAATCCCTCGTTCATCACACTTCTCTAGCAAACATTGAACAATGTAAGTAATAAGAACCGTTCCTATTGTAAACCTGTGGCTATTCTTCCTCGGTAGCTCTTGTTTTGTTTTGTTTTCTTTCTTTTCCTCTTTTTTTGCGGGGATAGAGAAAGAAGTAAGGTGTGTCTTAGTGGAGCCCTCCAAAGGCACCTACGAAATTTAAGAGAAGGATTTGGGATGCTGCCACCAGGGCGGGAGCGACAGAAAATTGAAATTAGCTAGGCTATATAATGGCACAAGCCCCTGAAGATAGCCATAGGAAATAGGAAGGGATGTAAGGAAGGAGTTTGAGGCGAAGTTGCTCAGGATAATTAAGGTGATCGCTTATTTATTAAGCTGTAAATAACTGCGTTTTCTATCAAGGTATTTTGTTGGTTGACTCTAGTGTAGAAGTAACCAACAAAAGGCTACATTCTGTGTAACCTTATCTTAAAAAATTGAGGTTATGGTAAGTTCGCTCACTCGGAGGAGTGATTGATTCAGGATCTGATTGGGAGGCGTCACATGGGGCATCAGACGTTTCTTCCGTAGTCCTGGTAGATTCTGGTCTGGTGGAAGATGAGTGTGGCCTGGCTAGAGACAGTAGAGGCTTCTTCTATCGGCGTGTTGATATTATACAGTCGTCTTTCAAGGAACGTAGTGATAAAGTGACTGGCTCCAACTGAAGATTTAAACTGATGATTTAGTTTTCAAGTGAAGTCGTGGAGGTTGCGAACATGGAGGTCCTGGAGTGCAGCTTCGCTGTTGCTGAGGCGGCGGAGACATATTTCAGAACGGACGGTGGTGACGGAGTCTATGATGTTGCTGGTGTCTTCGTCTAGGTTGAATTGGCATTCGATGTTCAAAACCTCGGCGTGGAGGTCCTAGAATGCTTCCCAGAGGACTTGATCTGCGGTGATGGCCGGAGGTAGTGAAGAGGCTGGAGTGACCGATTCGGAGCTAGTGGTCGGCGTTAACTGAGGCTGTACTGGTTGCGTCCTGTATGGTCGAAAGTATAGCGGGTAGCAGGCCTCCCGGTGAAATGATCCAAACTGCAGCAGATGGCACAGAACCTTGGTCGGCGCATAAGGTCATGCTACTGGGAGTAACGACCAGCGGTCGTTGCCGTGCAGAGACCCACCGAATGGTCATATGGACAACATTGCGTGCACGGCGGTGTCCATGTGGTCCTGCACGGCCGAGAATGTCCAAGCCTTTGGATACTGCTGCTTGCAGTGCGCCATGCCCCTAAAGAATAGGCGAACGAGTGGGGTATTCCGGTGTTGGTTGTAGATTCTGGTCGCCGAAATCAGAAATCCTCAGCTGCCTTGCGCCTACTCCAATAACAACTCCAATAACATCTGCAGCGTCAGCTGGTGATGTACACAAACGACAACGGAGCTGAAACTGTCGTGCCTGCTGGCGGGATGACTGGAGGAGGAGGAGGAGAGGCAGAGACGGCGGAGGTGTTGTGGCATATGAGAGCTAGGTGTGCAGCCCACGTCTACTTAAGAGAAAAAAATTAGAATAATACTGCGGCACCAGCAGTGATGCACAGTTATGTAGTTCTCAGTGTGCTGCTGATTTTTTGAACTCTCCGTGGCTCCACCGCTTTCGAGTTCTTAGGCCCAGTGAGATCTGTGGACTTCGGATTTGCAAGCTTCTGACTGGGACTGTTGTTAGTATACACAGGCAAATATAAAATTTCACATTCTAAATAATGCTTGCTATCGTTATGGAATTAGATTGGACGCGAAGAGATTGTAAAGAGGTGGTATAAACCTTTCGACTTCTCAACACTGCGATCTTAAACATATCTGCTGTAAATACTATATTCTGTAATTCCAATTTTAATTAATTTTCTTGGGTGATGTAAAGGCAACCTGTCCGGGAGTTGGAAAAGTAAACTACAGATTTCTTATTCTCTGCGGGAAATTGTGCTGTGTTCGCAGGATATATGCGTTGCTGTTTCTTTTTCTTCCAAACAGAACACCTCAGCCTTGCCCATCTTGTAAAGATGATCCTTAAGAGATCATTGTCCAGCGAGGAGACCATTTCTCATCCTCAGCGCCTGCTTGCTGACTTTGAGGATATTTTATGACCTTTTCCGCATAAACTACCAATAAACTGTTTTGCATTATTTAGCTTTGGAAGTTGTTCCCAATAGCTAGTTCTTTTCGTGTGTTTTCGGGCTTTTATCTTACCTTTGATATAGCCATCTGGTACTCCACAGAATGGCTCTGGGCCAATGAATGCAGTATTAGCTCCTTCCTTGGCTAGGCGATCCGCATTTCATTACCCTCAATTCCTTCGTGTCCTGGTAACCACATTAAGGTAACCTTATTGTGCATTATCCGCTGATTTAATATCTGTAGACAGCCTTCAACATAGTTTTGGCTCAATAGAGTAAACATTAAGGGCCTTTAGAGCTGCTTGACTGTCCGATAAGTTATAGATCCTGACACCACGAATATCTTTATTTACATCTACATGTGCACATGTTTCTATAGCAAGTACTTTGGCTTGAAATATTTGGTGGGCTCATTACCAAAAGCTTTTGCTAGGACAAAGATTGGCCAATAAACTCCTACACATGTTTTCCCATCCATTTTGAGCTATATGTATACGATACCATACTACTGACTCATTTCCAAAATAAGATCGATGTTCATTCCAATTACACAATCAGTGATTGTAGTTGTAAAGGAATAATCTAAAGGAATGATGCCGTTTCAATCTTGGTGCCGAGGCTATGGAAAACGGATACTGTTGATTTTTCTGCTGCATAGGCAATTTTTAAGCCTGAAGTAATATCTCGCTTCTAATGTAGTGGTTTAGGATATTCTCCATGGTGTGACCGCGCGCGCGTCGTTACCTACGATCCTCTGGTAAGTACCTCCCGGTCCGGGGCCTAGAGCAATAGCCGGCATAGAACTATGGCGAGTGTGAAATTAAAAGCCCCTTTATGTGTTGCTTATTTGCTCCGGAACCTTCGTTCGTTATTTTCTAGTAGGTTCTTGTTCTCGAAAGTTCCGCTTCATATGTCAGGTCTATTTGAGCGACTGCTGTCACCAGGAGTGCTGAGTTGAGTGGTGTTAGAAGTGTTGAAGTGAAATGTGGACAGTGCAGTTTCATTGTGAGTTGCATCTCAGCAGTAGTGTCTCGTGCAGTTCAGAAGTTCAGTTGTGATTTGATTCAGTTATCTTGTATTTCAAATATGTGCCAAAGCGACTCAAGTGTAACGTTTGTCTACATTGACTGCTTAGTGATAAATAAAGTGTGTTGTAGTAGCTGGAGTCCTCATCTGTTACATTGGTGTTAGAAGTGGATAGAAAAAACCTGTATTGAAGCAGCTACTTTCAAAACTATTAACTGAACTGCACACCATGAAATCCGGAATGAGGTGATCAATACAATAATAGAATCCGCGATGGAAAAAATGAGGAAGATGCAGAGGACATGAAATATGGAATGAAGAAGCTGGAGACGAAAATGGAATCTCGGATGGAGAAATGGACAGCATAAAAATAAGATAACAACAGTGAATTCCATAATGTAGAATATGTTGACGGAGTTATCGATCAATATTGACGAAAGATTGGCCTTGGCAAACGTTGACGCTCTGGAGGGCCCCGAGAACGGCTTAGCATCCTGGAAAAAAGAGTCGACGGCAGCGTCAAGAAATTGAACGATATGCTGGAAGAAATGCTTAACAGAAGACTTGAATGTCAAGACGTTAGGACGTGACACGACATCCGCGGGCGTCAACACCCAAATATTATGGAACGTCAAGTTTTAAAGTCTTCCGCCGACAATTTGCCGCCATTGCCGCCCACAACCAATGGTCAGTAGAGGAAGAAGCCACATAGTTATTAGCGAGAATCCAAGTACGGACAGCAGAAATTCTGAATATGATTTCAACATCGATGATGTCTGGGGACATCTGGGAGGAGCTGGAAAACCGACTCGGGAACCTTGCTTGGCCTCAGCGTATCATAGTCAACTCAAGTCAAGGCTACAACAGCCAGTGGAGATGTTGCAGGAGTTCTCCTTGGGAATGCGCAATCCGATGTGCGCCTGTTATGAGTTTTCCACCACCGGTCGGCGATTTTATCGTGAACACTGACGCCAGCGACAGTGCTATTGGAGGCGTACTATCTCAGGTCCAGGGTGGGCAGGAACAGGCAACAAACTCTCCAAGGTGCAAAAGAACTGCTGCGTTACCCGACGGGAGCTTTGGCTGTTGTGAAGGCACTGGAATACCTCCATAAATACCTGTAAGGTCAGGCATTCCAGCTGAGGACTAACTACTCCGCCCTCACCTGGCTATTGAGCTTTATGAACCTTGAGGTCCAGACAGCCTATTGGGCCCAGAGACTTCAGCAATGCAACTTCACATCAGAATACCGGAGAGGAAGGAGTCACTGCAATGTGGATGCCATGTCAAGAATCCCTGCTCGGAGAAGTGCGGCCACTGCTCGTTTAAGTGCCGCTTACCTATTTCCGGAACCTTCGTTTTGGGATGTTCTAGTAGGTTATTGTCCTCAAAAGTTCCACTTTGTATGCGAGACCCATATAGGACACTGCTGTCGCCGGAATGAGTAGTGTTGGTTCAGTTGAGTTGAGTGCTGTTAGAAGTGACGAAGGGAAAAAAGCTGACAATGCAAGTGCACAATGCAGTTTAATTGTGAGTTGTAACTCAGCAGTCAGTTGTGAGTCGTGCATTTCAGCAGTTCCGTCGTAGTTTGACTTGACAGGTCAGTTGTGCTGTATTCCGAGTATGTGCCAAGGTGACTCAAGTGTAACGTTTGTGCTACATTAAGTGCCTAGGATAATTAAAGTGTGTTTTTGCAGTAACTGCTCCTCTCATTTGTTACAATACTTTTAAGTTGGAAGGAGCTTAGACTGATGGGGCGGAACACATAGGCTGTGTATAATCATTCCTACCAGTCTTTGGTATGAATATCGCCTTGGAATTCGTCCATGCCAGAGGAATATAACCTAGTTTGAGGCTTGTATTGAATAACCTTCATATAGGTATAAGAATCTCTTGTTCTGTTTGTAAAAGATCCGGAAATATTCCATCTTCTCCTGTGGCTTTATACAGTTCAAAGTGTTATGGTCAATTTTATATATTTGGGGTTGAAGATGCATCTAGCTAGGTTTTCGGATCTATTGCTATACACTTCAGGAGTAGGTTCATTATCATAAACCTCAACTTAACTATATCAGAATCGGGAAAGTGAGTTCTGGAATAGGAATATAAATGTTTCTACCTGACTCTTCGTATACTCCAAATCCTACCTTAAATTGACAATATTATTAACATGGCGTTTTGATAGAATCTTGTGCATTCGAGCTGTGGTAGACATTTTATTTATATTCTTCACAGAAGTTCTCATGTCCTCCTTTTGGATTTACGTTGTTTTTTATTTTAGTTGATTGTAATATTCCTGTACTTGCATCAATTACCTGATATGTTGTTTCTTGAAGAGCTCATTAACATTACTTCTCTAGTTAGCAAGTTGCCTATTCCAGCAAGGAACGTTTCACCTGCCACCTTTAGCAGTAATTGGGCAACACTGTTCATATGATGGTATAATGAGCTATCTGAGTTGGTTTGCAGTATACTTCAATTCACAGATAGACTCTAAATGTTTATCAAAATCTTCAGCTTCTGGCTTAAGGTATTCTGGATAGGTAACCCAGTCGGTTAGCCGATGAATTATGATCGATACTTTATCAATATAACTCGTCTGTATTGAAAATCTTATATGTCTATGATCTGATGCTGAGGTTTCACTGGAAACATTCAAATTTTTAACCATATTACTAACATAAGAAATGTTCCAAGTTTAGATCTAAAACCTCAAGCTATCTAGTCTTAAAAAAGGTGTTGATAATGTCAACATTATTATTTAACAAATATATCAACACCTTAGGTTGGTATCTCTGTTTCTCCATACTGTGTGGTGCACATCTCCGTCACAGATATGATGAAGTGCTTGGATCTTCTTTTGGAGTGCTTGATACGCTCCTTAACTAAGGGAGGAGACACATTCAGAATCATCTGAGAAGTAGGCCCAGGCACTTATTATCTCTTGACTAACCAAGTTTCCTAGGCACCTCTATCACTGCGGCTGTTATATCTGTGGAAACGTATTCTCGAATAGGGAGGAATTTTTACACGTTACTAAATGAAATTGCAGCCCTAGTAATTTCATGATCGGTACTATGTAGTAACCTAGCTACAAGTGGTTGTTGGAAGCCCCTTTACTTGAACCTTATAGATCCATGGCTCCTGTATAAAGCCTATTATCCAAGTATCCCTGAACTAGGCTCCAGCTGAGCACATGCGATGCTGCTTTAGAGTGCTAGAGGTTTATCTGGATGTACCTGATATTCCTATAAGGCAAAGGGATATTTATAGCTCTATAGGCTTCTTGCCACTTATTTTACTTCTCTTTTCTCCTCTTTAGTCTATAAGGTCTTTTGGGTTACTGAGGCAGCTATGCTTGTAGAGTTTTTCAGTCGTAGCCTTGTTTTGGCTTTATCTACCTATTTCGGGCTGACTTGCGTGTTTCCTCTATTGAAGGCAGGCCCTTTACTATGGAGGTCCCAGAAAGTCCTTATGAGTACTTTTTAGTCTGCCTGACTATTTAGGAAACGGTGAGCTAAATGGTATTCCCTTCGGTAACCCTTCTAAGCACCCTCCATTCCTTCACCTTGACTTCTTCATTCTGCGATGCGATGAAATGGAGACTTTTGTGCTTGATGTCATTCAGGCTGTTGAGGAAGTAGCCAACTAAGACCACGGTAAGAGGAATTAAATTTTCCTCAACAGTCTATAGGTTAGCCCTCTCGCATGGCTTGAGTTCTTCTGTGATGCAATAAAGCCATTCTGCTTTGCTTCTCCATCGCAGGCAAGAACCAGCCATTCTGGTTTGAAACTGGAGTTAAGCAACTGGGTTTGAGATCCTCATCATTTTGATCTAGAGTTTCATTCAAGATTGAATCTTGAATAGCTTCCAGCTGTTCCTTAGTTAGCATGGTGTGGGGGAAGTCGGCAACCAGTATACCTATATGAACACAGCTAGCCATCCACTTGTATGTCCGTGCAGGGAGAGCTCTAGCACCCGAAGGCAACTTTTAATCTCACGGACCTTCCCAACACCACTGCTTTGTTTGGCCTTCTGGGGAGGAGAGCTTTACCTCTGGTGTGGAACCTTCAGATCGAGCCCTTTTGGTGCTGCCCTTCTTTTCTTTCACGAGCTCTAAGGCCATAATTCGGGCTTCTTGGCTTATGGACTTGTTTCATCAGCCACTTTAAGCACTCTCCTGCCGCTCCTCCTAGTTTAAGTTTCTGGTGTTTCAGTTTGACCTTTTCAAAGGACTCCTCAAACCTAGAGGCAATTCTGTCTTCCACGTTTCTTTGCTTTTGCCGTCCGTTGACTATTTGGTTGGGCTTTTCAGCAGATCCTCTTGCATGAGCTCTTTCTTCTCGACATGTTGAGGCAATGTCAAGAAGAATATTCAAACCTCTGTTTGATGCGAATGAGGACGTATCCCCCCTTTTCAGTACTTTGAGGATCAATAGTGTCCCGTAAAAACGTTGGGAGATAGATGGTCATCTGCAGGAAGGCTAATTAAACCGCAGGGCACCTGGTATCTGCAGTTCGCATTTTAACGAACCAAGCTCCCCCTTCGCCATGCAGCCATCGACATGTGCTGTTCAAAGTTGCCTTGGAGTTTGCATACTAGAGACCGGACCCTCCTTTGGTCATGCAGCCTTCGGCGTATGCAGCCCACTTTGGCTTGGGTAAACCCATTCTTAATTTGGCAACTTACTTGCAGCCTCTCTTTTATGGCCTACCAATTCCAAGCACCTCCAGTAGAGCCTGTAAAGTCTTTGTTGCGCGATAACCCCCATCCCCACCATCGACAAGGTCTTGCGGCTTCTAGGAAGGGATCATTATGGGAGCAGGTATTTTTACGTTTTGCAGGGTGTAGAATTTAAAGAACGTGACAAAATTTTCATATTTCATAATATTTTGGAAAAAGGTTAATTAATGCATATCTTCATATTTCCTCATATATAGGTTTTTTAATTGTATTCCTTTTTTTGCTTTTAAAATAATTCGTTAGGAATGATACGTTAGGACTTTTCGGATATTCTATTTGGGCAGTTTACTGTGCAAAATGATGTTTAGGAAATGCAAGCCACTCTTTCCATGAAATGCCTCTCGAAAAACCTGTACCATCCTTTCCGAAAAGTCAGGTACAATTTAGAAAATGCAACATTTCCTCTATAAGACGTAATGTGCAAAATTAATCGCCTCTATTGTTGAAGAGTTTATTTTCACGAACAAGTGCTTTTTAGTGGCATATTTTATTAGAGTTAAGCAAGGTGAAAGTAATCTGTAACTTCTTTTTTCCCAAATTTAAGGGTTTCACAATTACTAAAATTATAACTTCATACAATATGTTGTATTTCATTTCATATATACTCGTATAATAAGAAATCTACAAAGCCTACTTATTTAAACTAATGAAATGACTAGCGAAGTGAATTCCTTGAATCCTATGACAGTATGGCTTTAAAATATATATTTATACTATTTTGTGAGTTTTACTTCACAGTTTTATATTTTGAAAAAACATTGGTATTTTGTCAAATTTTTCTTTATATTAGGCATTTGGCGCCTGGTGACGAAGTTGGGCAACACGAAGATTTTGCTTGGTCCTGCAGTAGCTGCACATGAAATTATCTTTTTCATTTCCTTTAAGCTCTTTGAACTTATGAATCACGCGACACGAGTACCTTCCAATAAATAATCAGCAGTATTAATTATTTCTTACTTGCACTTGGACTTGTGCAGCGGTTATGATAGAACGGTATTTTTATCTATATTTATTTTGTCTCGCCAATGACAGACAATTATACGAGATCGCTCTATGTACCCCCGCTTTGTGTGATAATACTACAAATTAATTCACGTTGGGTGTAATGAAGAGGGTAGTCGAATTACGAGTCTCGTATCTTCTTGCCTTTTGATGTAATCTACGTAGTGGTGAAACATAAATTCTCTAATGGCTTCGCTGATTCAACACTTCTTATTTCATTGTCTGCAGTATGTATATACAAAAGAACATAAGCTAGCAATGGAGACCTCTAGTCATGATATATACGAAGCTAAGTTTGTATGAAATTATTTTAATTACTGTTTGCTGCAAGAAAGAAATTTATGAACCTTTTGTGATTTACAAGATGTTGATACAGCTCGTGTAAAACGTCGTGACACTCCATATGCGCAAGAGAAGAGAAATGAGAAGTGATGAGAGTGGTGGGGGAGCAAGGGACCAGAAGTATATCAGAAATCGGAGGCAGTAGCTGAACCCCACCTCTCTTATTATGTAAGTGGGCTGGTCAGTGCTATTGCGCAGCCCTGCTTCAGGAGTGGGGGACTGTCACGATGTTTTACACTAGCTATACTACCTTTTCCACTGACTGGTAAGTTAATTGTATGTAAAAATCTAACAAATCACTGTTTTCTAACGCTGAATTACATTGTTTGAGTTAATTACACACAACTTTCATGATACTCGCAAACACGATTTATACCTTGGTTTTAATACATTATAGTTTTTGGCACGGACTTGTTTAACTAAATGACGCAGGATTGTCACACAACGAAATACACCAGGCGACGGAAGAAGCTGTTTTTTCTTGCAGCTTAGTTTGTGTCTGGCGCTTCAAAAGTTCTTGAAAAGTTTCTCATTGGTTTGATATACCCGCAAACTGCAAATTCAAGAACATTTGGAGGCGTTTTGTACCCTCCTCATTCGTTCTCTTCGAATTACGTGCTTTTACACAATGTTACTGTACCTAATTTATTTTGGGTTTCCTAGACACTAGCTGAATAAATCTTTCTTGAAGTTAACGTTAATAAGAGACCATTGTCTATTTGCTAGTCACGCACAAACTACCCTTTCCTTCTTTGTGCGTTTTCAACAAAATTCGTACGTAGCAATAGAAATACAATGCGTCCTGTTACATTATTACAATATATTTAACACAATATTAAATAAAATATACACCTTATTTATACACTATGTGATCAAAAGTATCCGAACGCCTGGCTGAAAATGACGTACAAGTTCGTGGCGCCCTCCATCGATAATGCTGCAAGTCAATATGGTGTTGGCCCAACCTTAGCCTTGATGACAACGTTCTCCCTCGCAAGCATACTTTCAATCAGGTGCTGCAAGGTTTCTTGAGGAACGGCAGCCCATTCTTCACGGATTGCCGAACTGAGGAGTGGTATCGATATAGGTCGGTGAGGCCTGGCACAAAGTCGGCGTGTTCTAAGGTGTTCTATAGGATTCAAGTCAGGACTCTGTGCAGGCCAGTCCATTACAGGGATGTTATTGTCGTGTAACCACTTCACGACAGTCCGTGCAGTATGAACAGGTGCTCGATCGTGTTGAAAGATGCAATCGCCACCCCCGAATTGCTCTTCAACAGTGAGAAGCAAAATGGTGCTTAAAATATCAATTTAGGTCTGCGCCGGGATCGTGCTACGAAAAATAACAAGGGCTGGAAGCCCCCTCTAAGAAAAACACGACCACACCATAACACCACCACCTCCGAATTTCACGTTTGGCACTACACACGCTGGCAAATGACGTTCATCGGGCATTCGCCATACCCACACCCTGCCATCGGATCGCCACATTGTGTACCGTGATTCGTTGCTCCACACAACGTTTTCCCACTGTTCAATCGTGTAATGTTGACGCTCCTTACACCAAGCGAGGCGTCGTTTGGCATTTTCCTGCGTGATGCGTGGCTTATGAGCAACCGCTCGACCATGGAATCCAAGGTTTCTCACCTCACGCCTAACTGCCACAGTACTTGGAGTGGATCCTGATGCTGCTGTTTGGAATGCCTGTATGATGGTCTGAATAGATGTCTGCCTATTACTCTTTACGACCTTCTTCAAATGTCGGCGGTCTCTGTCAGTCAACAGACAAGGTCGGCCTGTACGCTCTTGTGCTGTACATGTCCCTTCACGTTTCCACTTCACTATCACATCAGAAACAGTGGACCTAGGGATGTTTAGGAGTGTGGAAATCTCGCGTACAGACTTCTGACACAAGTGACACCCAATCACCTGAACACGCTCGAAGTCCGTGGGTTCCACGGAGCGTCCCATTCTGCTGTTTCACGATGTTTAATGACTACTGAGGTCGCGAATAATGTGTACCAGGCAGTAGGTGGCAGCACAATGCACCTAAGATGAAAACCGTATGTTTGTGGAGGTGTCCGGATACTTTTGATCACATAGTGTAGAAAGACCATAATTACAACCTGATTAACGTAATAAAGAGATGCTTATTATAATGACTACATATCTATGAATGCTGGATAAATGCTGTTTCAATGGAATGGTCAGCAATTGAGGACTGACAGTTCTAAGCGAACAGCGATCTGGGAAATTATCGGCACTTCGCCGTTAGCAGAAATTGTAAGGGTTTTCTTAACCTTTTATTAACCACGTCGTCTCGTTGCGTTCAGGTCATGAATTATTTTGATTAACTATTTTTGCAGAATTTATCCTTATGAAACGAGTCTGAAAGAATCATGAATACAGTTGTTGAGATTTTGGCAGGGACTGACCATGGAAGTTAAAGCTTATTTATGCCTTGTTATGCCGGACGCAATGCAGTAACCAATGCGCGTTTTTCTTCCTGTTTATAACATTTAATTACAGCATTTGTTTATGAATTTGAGGCACATGTAACATATTAAGAATATTACAACTTCAGTAGGATTAGGCAGAATTTATTGCTTTATAAAAAATAAGTACTTAGTCAATTAAAATTGAAGCATAGTAAATTGTATATTCTGTGTTACTTGATTCTGTTTGGTTATGAATCCCTATTTTCTCCTTGTGGACTGTAGTCAGCAGCGACAACCAACGGTATAAAACATTGCGCGACTACTTCAGGGCTAACTACTCGCAGTTCTTCCTTGTTTCTCGCACAATGGTTGAGAATGACTGGTTGCCCAACAATTTAGGAATGATGGTGTTGCTATAGCGTTCATTGTTCTTTGTATTGTGTATTGAGCTTCAGCATCAAACCCGGCGGAGGGCGATGGATTTTTTCGGGCGTAAGGATCCTTAGCATGGCTTCCTTGGAAGGGAAGTAAAGCCGGTGGTGCAGTGTCGTAGATTTACGACACGTGAAAGAACCTCAAGCGTGATAAAGAGGCCTTTGAGCAAAGTTACCGGTCTTTCAGAGTGGGACGCTACGGACCACAGCGGTTAAAGAGCGTCCGTAAATAAAAAACTCAATTTAATTCAGCTGCAGCAATGTTGTGTTACTTAAAACTATTTAAAAACTTAAACATAATCTGAGAAAACATAGTCAATATCCAAACTTTAGATGAACTTACAAACTGGAAATTTTCTACCCTTACATTTGGAGAAAAACTGGCTTTTCTTAGAAGTGGCAAACTGTGTCTCGAACTGCCTCATTTAACAACAATCGACAAGTCTAAGTCGGAAATATAAACAGTAAATTTCTCATGGCACAGTTTAATATCTACTGCTGAGTGGTGAACTGAGTGTGAAAACAAAAACAAATTGTTTTGTCCTTGCTTCTTATTTTCTTTCAAGGACAGTGTATAAAGTAAAACAAGATTTGATGAACCTAATCATTTAACCACATGAGAAAACTGAGTATCACTTTCAATGCTCCTTACAATTACAGATGCTTAGAAATCAGGCTATACATCATGCTTAGTAACCAACAGGATAAAAGTACAAGCAAGCATATCAAAATGTGGAAGAGAAACAGGGAAATCAAGTAATTCTTGCAGATGACTTGGAGAAATACACCGACAATCCATAAAGAGTTTGACAAGAATATTCTACAGTGTTTATTACAAGCGAGGCTTTGTTGCAAAACAAGATTCAAGAATAGGCATAACATAGTTTGAAGAAGTAGTTTGTTTACGTAATTTATTTACGTAAATTATAAGCCTCACGCTTGGAAAGCCAGCTTGAAGAACTCCTATTGTCTTTAGGAGTTTGTTGTTTATTGTTGTTGAAGGTTTTACCATTGTTGGAGTTTTTGAATGTTTGCACCACGCTTTGGTAAGCCAATTTGAAGTAGTATTGTTTTTACTTAGGAGTTGTTTATTTATTTTTACACTTGGGAAACCAATTTAAGAAAGTGTTTTGTTGTTGAAGTTTGCACTACGCTTTGGGCGTTAATTTGAAGTAGATTGTTTGTTACTTAATATGCTACTACGTATGTAAAGCTGATTTGAGGATTTATTTTTGTTGTTACGCTCCAAGTTTAAAAAAATATTAACTTTGTTATTAACCTGCTTCTATAGATATTTATGTTTATGTTTGCCTCGGCAGTCTTGTTTAAGAGTCACGTATCTCTTAGACAAAGTGTGGTGCGACAGGAATGTAGGCTTACACAGATTTTAAGTTTAAATTCACTTCTTTTTAGTAATCCTTGGCACAAATTAAATAGCACTACACTAATATTAAGATTTGTGAGATTCTTTAATTTAAAACTTCCACTTTGTTAACGCGTAAACCTAATTTTCGTTACACACCAATACGTAATATTTCTTTAGAGAACACATCTTCCATCCGGTCACGACCAAGGTCTGCAGGCAACTGAACATATTTCAACCGTCAAAACCCGTAAGCTTCTGTATTTCAAGTCTCTGATTGGTAATCCTAGTCCAATAGAATACTTGCATTTAATTAAAGCTTTTTCTTGCTGTTGATTGGCTATTTTTAAACTGTCACAAAATTTACATTATCGTTGCTCTAATCATGACTAGTAGTATTCAAACTCTCAAACTCATTATTGCCTCAAGGTTACCTCATTGTTAGCAACTTAAAACTTATTATTCTCACAGCTCTTACATTATTGAAGTATTCACATAACATTATTAAACATGTTTATAATAATATAAGCATTTGCAATTACTGTTACATACGTTTTTTTTTACAAGTTATTACATACATATTGCTTCAAGGCAGGCTGTTATTGAATTTACATATTATATAATTTAATTATAATTATTCGTGTTAAAAATACTGCCTCAAGTTAAAAAAATCTGATGTGTTACACTCACATGACTTTCTCTACTCTTGTACAATCTATTTTTACAAACGCCTATTCTCCATATGCTTCATATTAATCGAGATATCGAGATGTCAATCTTATTTGTAATTTTCTTGTAGATGCAAGGGGAATATGGTAGCTTTTAAGCGATAGTCAAATATTTTATCGCTGGTTGCTATGTGGCGCATTCCATTCTCTTTGCATGTCCAGGACAAAAAAAATGAATAACGAATTTGATAAAAAGTATAAGTATTGGAAAATTTAAGGAAATAACAAGCAATACCTCGAAAACGGTTCACTCAACAAAAAAAATGTATATGACATAAGTTGTGTATTTTAACGCGATCTACATTTTTTGTGTAGTAAAATTTTGTCTATCTCTTATGGTTTACCAGTTATGCAAAAGTCGTTCATAATGAAGAATACTTTTGGAGACATTCCCAGAAATTTCGAGATATACATTTCATTTCTCATGACATTATCTTACACATATGATATTTTCATCAAAATCGTTAGAGCCATTTTTGAGAAAATTAAACTTTTCGAAAAATGTTCCATTTAAAGGGTAGTCGGTTGGGGGGATTTTCTTGAAAATCTTCGTGTCGCATCTCTGGAAGATACTGAACGTAAATACCAAGTTTGGTGTTTATCCGACTGTTCGTTTTTGAGTTATGCTGTTCACAGACACACACACACACAGACACACACAGACACACACACGGACATGTTTCCAAAAATGCTTTTTTTGGATTCAGGAGGTCTCAAAACATGTATTTCCGGTGAAATCTCGGTATCGAATTTTTGGGTGGAATGCAATACTTCCCCTACTTACTATACGTAGTAGAGAAAGTAAAAAGTGTTTTGGGGTAAAACTTAATGGCTTCAATTTTATTTACACGTATTTCTATTATCGTGTAGGTTCTCTCTACTAAAAATCCTGTGTGGTAGTTCTTGCCTCCAACAGTAACACTTCCAGGTCAGTGTCCTAGAACTCAACAGATTTACTCTGATAAATTAACCATAGTAAACATGGCAATATAGTGTGAGTGCGTATACCAAGCAGCACACCTTAACACTGCATCACCATACGCCACGTTCTTCCTCCTCCTGACGTATCTTCTCCTATTCTACTTCTGAATACCGGCTTCATATCCAGATTACTTAGGAATATTCTCTCTTTCCAGTTCCTACAATTTTGTTGAACATCTTTCGATCTACTCTGTCAAATGCATCGCTACATAAACGCAATAATGCAACATTTTATCTTTAAATATCCTCCGTAGATTGTCCTTAACTGAACAATTCTTCTTATTATTAATTTACCATTTTATTACAAGAACGTGGTCCGGACGATTAAACTTGATTGTTAAATCCGGTTTAGTGTCACAAAGGGCTCCAAATGACCTAAGTACAGGCTTTAAAGAGGTCACTCATTTCTTCTTCATCGTCATCATCATCATCATCATCATCACCATCGAACGCTTGTTACAGCAATAAAGCGTTATGTCTACACTTATTAAAACAAAGAACAAAAACGCGATTTACATCGTATGTAATATGAAATCATTATGTTCCTCCACTGAGACAGGTTTTATGTCGCAACTCTAAGGGCAAGTTTCTCTCCTGCAGGGTGTAGCAATTTATAATTATGAATATAGGTCCAAAAATGTCCCTTGCCACAGCTGCTTTTCTGAAGTTCTAAACTGATAACATAGGAACATTATGAAAAAAAAACCTCTATTGCGTTACATTCGTATATTTTATCTAGTTTCTATCATTTATTAGTGAGTGCACAAATAATTCTTACTTATACTTAGTTTATTTCTCTGCTTACTCCATTTTAATCGAGATGAATCTTTGTAGAAATAGTTACATTACACATTTCGATAGGATACAAAGGGAAACATCGATAGTCAAATGTTTAAGAACTGGATGCTATATACTGGCGTTAAAATTCCTTATTCTTTCCATGCAATTGTGAGAAACAACCGAAAGTCGACAGGAGTTAAAAAGAGTGACTGTGTATTAAACAAATCGAACCATTAGTAACAGATTTCTCGGAAATAGCTTGTGCTGCAAAAGACTTATTTGAAAAAAAGTGTATGTTTTAAACCGATCTACATCTTTTGTGCAGTACGTTTTCGTGTATTACTTTACGTTTACCACTTACACAACATTATACAAAATTCCTTCCGAATGAAGAGGACTTCACAGGCTATTTCCAGAAAATTCAATATATACATTTTATTTATCATTTTGTCAGTCGAAATGCCTTTATTGTGTGGTATTTTAATCAAAATTGTTAGAGCCATTTTTGCAAAAATAAAAACTTTCGAAAAATGTTCCATATAAAGGATAGTTGGGGTGGAGGTATTTTGTGGAAAACCTTCAGGTTGCATTTTTGGAACATACTGAACTTCGTAGCGATATTTCCTCCTGATTACGAATACATAAAAAGGAACTTTATAGTAATTATAGTTTAGTAATTATTAATAATTAATTAACATTCAATTTGATAATTTAAACTGAGTCGTTACTTATTAATTCCCATCATATTAGCGCAAGATGTTAGCTAAGGAGCGCTTTCGGGAGATACGTTTCTTCCATCATCAGCTACGGCCGACTACTGGACCGTTCTCACCCCTAACACCAAGAAGTATTTCATCAGACGATTCTTTTGCCCTTTGTTGTGAAGAATTGGAAACTGGTTGTGTTGAATTTGTTGCCATCTGTGGTGAAGGTTGAGAACTCATGTCTTCTTTTTTCTCTCTTGTAATCTGATTGGATCAGCTGCATTAAGTAGTCTGTAGGCGGTATTTCAAAATTGAAAGCATTCTCAATGTTCTGATGAATAAAAATCTTTTCCCAAATTTCCAAGAGTGAAGGAGTGTGTATAGATTGTAATAGTTTTATCTCTTGTCCTATTTCATGGTTACTGTTCCAAAAATGGTTGGCCATTGCTGATTTATCTATTTGTTTAAATTTTATATTTCTTTGGTGTTCACTTAATCTTATTTTTAAATTCCTTTTAGTTCTACATATATATGAGCCTTGGGAATCATGACATGAGATCTGGTAAATTCCTGATATTTTTAGAACATCAGTTGTATTAGTCAAAGGTGTATTCAGCATATTTCTTAAACTGTAGGTATTCTGAGGTGGCAATTGGATCTGATATTTTTTGAAGAATTTTTCAAAAACTTTGAATATCACTGGGTGGTATGTAAACTTCTTGTATATTACATTCAGTTTCTTGTATAATTTCAATTTCCGTAATTTTAAAGCCACAGGATTAAAAACTGTATCAATCGAAAGCCCTTCAGAAGCTATAAATATGTTTTACGTTTCAATAATATTGTTAAATAAATAAAGGTGTAATTGCATAAGAAAAACTGCAAGATTTAGGCACAAATAAGAGTAGCTTCGTGTTAGACTGTTCATTATGTTTTCCGAGCGTGGGGCCATACTTATCGAAACCTTCTTTGGTACTTCGTGGGTATGAGGCAAGTTTTAAAGTAAACAGACGCTATGAGGCAACGGACATTTCTTACAGTTAGGCTTTGAATTTTCAACCAGGGAACCAATAAACGTAGAGAATAAGTGTGAGAACCAATGGAAACATAGGAAGACGCAGTGACATGTATAAAATTTGGAGGCGAGCAGTCGTTGTTATATATGAATGTGAGCGTGGTTTTTGAGACAGTTTGTCATGATTCTTCGTTGAGGTAACACGTAGCACTCCGGATCCGAAAAGGACGCTAAGTTCTGAAATTTGATAGGTACCGCGCAATTATGCTGTTAGAAAGTGATGTATGAAGTAGTAGTTGTTGCTTCACGCATGGAAAGCCAATTTGAAGTATGAGTTGTATTGTAGTTCAGTTGTTGGGGAGCCGAACTTGAAGTAGTTGCAACCGCACGTATGGTAAAAAGTTTCCGGTAACCCTTGCCACAAGTTCAAAATATTAACTTTGTAATTTGACTGTTTCTTTAAAGATTATATATTTCTGTTTGCCTCGCTGCGTCAGTAATATTTTTTATAGATATGAATTTCTTAACAAGGCGTAGTGCGGCTGAAGAATGTAGGCTTATACAGAAATATAATTTTTACTTCACTCCATTTATTAATCCTTGACAGGATTTAAATAACACTTCATTGATATAGAGAGCTGTGGGGTTATTTATTAGTTACTTGCACTTTTTAACACGTAAACTATTTTTGTCTCACACTGAATACGCATTAAACCTCTCGAGGACGCGTCTCGCGTCCAGTTGGGAACGCTGTCTGTGAGCAACTGACTTCTGAATTTGTAAATTTTGCTCCATTTCAGTTTCTGAATGCCTAATCCTACTCCGATAGAATACTTTCATTTAACTTAAGCTTTTTTTTTCTGGTTGTTGATTGGCTATTTATAAACTGTCTAAAAATTACATGATGGTTTCCAGAATGACAAGTAGCATTATTAAGCTTTCTAATTCATTATTGTCTCAAGGTTACCTCATTGTCACCTCATTGTTAGCAATGTTTGACCTATTATTCTCACGGCTCCTACATTATTAAATTACGTAATACATTCACATAATATTATTACACATGTATACAATAATATAAACATTAATACAATGACTGTTACATGCATTTTATATATTATATTATACACATTTTTCTTTAAGGCGGGCTATTATTATATTTTTATTATATAATTAGACTGAAATCATATAAGTGTTAAAAATACTGCCTCATGTAGGTAGAAAAATTTATATAATGTGCTAACTGTATTCTTCGATATAATTATATCCAAGCTCATAAACGAGTTAGTCAAGTGACTATTTCAAGTTCGCGCGAATCTAAAATATGGTGATAGAGCACCGAGATACTAAATAACTAGGCGGTGCAAACTTTAATGTTCTAAGAGACAACAGTGGGAAGACAGTGCTAAAAAGAATCACGCGTGTTAGAGGACATCAATAAATCTTGCAGGATTTCTAGCATAAGAGTGAGAAAAGTGAAAAACGGTGTTTCTTTCAAGACAATATCCTGGTGTCACCACACCTGCAATCCTACCCTGGCAACAACTGCAGGAAATTTTAGACCGATTCGCCGACAATTGACCCTGAGATCGACGAGAAGTGCTTCCTGACTGATATCGGCGTTTACGAGTCCTGAAGACTTCACCTACAACGACGCAGAGGTAAGAGTAACACAACGAAGCGAGCGCTACAACTTAATACCAAGTTTGGTAACTATCCAACTTTTCATTTTTGAGTCATGCTGTTCACACACACACACACACACACACACACACACACACACACACATACACATACACAGCGACCTTTCTCTAAAAATGCTTCTTTGGATTTAGGGTACCTAAAAATATGTACTTCCTGCGAAATCTCGCTATCCAATTTTTTCCTGGAATGTAATTCTTTCCCTACCTACTACGTAGAAGGCAGAGAAAGTAAAAATGGCATACCACATGGAAAATTGTACTTAAAATGCCTCCGTCAGCACGAAAACTTTCATCAACCTGATTACATCGGCGGAACCCCAGACAATGTCAAGATAATGAGTCACACGGATACAACACATACTGGTGTTAAATCTAAGATTATTACGTCAGTCCATTCTCACCCTTATCCGTAGCTATATTCTAAACTGAGGTAAGTAAGAGTGTTTATTTCTAATCTAACTGTTCTGGTATGGGGTGGTTGTTAAGCGATTGGAATTTGTCTCATGATCTCTGCAGCTTTAATAACACCTGGCATCAGACACTCAATTGTGTATTCATTTAAACGGAAACCACTTTGAGCAACATCTGTAAATAATTTTTGTTCACACCCGCTATGAATAATTCAAGTGGAATCAGAAAACCAACTCGTAACAACACTTGCGAACATGAAACGTCTAAAGCAGAAGTCTGAGAAGTTTTTGTCACATTGAATAGAACATGTTTGATTTTACCTTCTCTATCGCCCCTGAAAGGTCGTGTCTTTTATAAAATCACCCAAGTGCAGTACAATATGAAAAAATCTGATATGTTACACTCACGTGATTTTATCTACTCTTGTACAAATTATTTTTACAAACGCTTATTCTCCATATGCTTCATGTTAATGGAGATGTTAATCTTATTGCTAATTTTCTTGTAGATGCAAGGGGAATTGGTAGGCTTTAAGCGATAGTCAAATATTTTAAGAGCTGATTGCTATGTGGAGTATTCCATTCTCTTTGCATTACCAGGACAAAAAAAATGAATAACGAATTTCCATTTGAGAAAAAGTATAAGTATTGGAAAATTTAAGGGAATAACAAGCAATATCTCGAAATTGGTTCACTCAACAAAAAAATGTATATGACATAAGTTGTGTATTTTAACGCAATCTATATTTTTGTGTAAAAAACGTTTGTCTATCTCTTATGGTTTACCAGTTATGCAAAAGTCGTTCAGAATGGAGAATACTTTTGGAGACATTCCCAGAAAATTCAAAATATACATTTCATTTGTCATGAAAATATCTTAAACATATGACATTTTAATCAAAATCGGTAGAGCCATTTTTGAGAAAATTAAAATTTTTGAAAAATGTTCCATGTAAAGGGTAATTTGGGGTGAGTTGTCGCATCTCTGGAAGATACTGAACCTAAGTACCAAGTTTGGTGTTTATCCGACTGTTCCTTTCCGAGTTGTGCTGTTCACAGACAGACACACACACGGTTATTTTTCCAAAAATGCTTTTTTTTATTCAGGGATCTCAAAACATGTATTTCCGGTGAAATCTCGGTATCGAATTTTTGGGTGGAATACAACACTTCCGCTACTTATTATTCGTAGTAGAAAAAGTAAAAATTACCGCTATAATACCGTTTGTCTTATAGAGCTCAAATGATCCAACGCTGGAACAAAATATGAATTTTTTTTTTGGCTGGAAAACCCATCCGAAGTTGAAAAACTTACACCTCATAATTTGCTTCAGTAGAAGTGCTGTTTCCTTTGGTTTTACTTTTGGTAAGCTAATTCTACCAGATAACTTACATATTTAAAATTTTTTAAACAGGGTGATTTAGAATGCACTTCTACTGTCGTCTTCATATATACACAGTTAAAAAAAAGAGAAGAAAAAACAAGCAAGCACCCACCAGGAAGAATTATGCTGCATTATACAGTTTGCGTATATTTTTGTTAAATATTTGATTACTGCCAGAGCCGCAGTATAATCTAGAACGGTGCCATTGCACTTGAGACCTAAGTATGCAGTTAGCTGGAACCTTCTCTGTTCACTGTGCCAAAAACTTCCTACACTTTAAACACTGGTGGTGTTATCTCAAAGGCGTCATCATACAGACAGCCTTCAGAACTCATAAACATACAACCATTACCCTCTACTTCACATTTAGCTTTATGTTAACAGAAGCTTACGAGGAAAATATGAAAACGTGCGGAAATTATGCTTTTAACGCACTTCTCCCAAAATCTCTTCTCTACTTATAACGTGTGTATCGTGAACGTAAACGAAACCTACACGCTGTACAGAATGGCAATGGCGAAAGCTGGCTTCAGATTCTGCGCTCTCTCTTATGACATAAGGCAGTCTTTTTAAGACTAAAATGATTTCAGTCTAATTATATAATATATAAATTCAATAATAGCTCGCCTTGAAACAATATGTGTATGTAATAATTTGTAAAATGTATGTAACAGTCATTGCATATGCTTATATTGTTGTAGCCAAGTGTAATAATGTTATGTGAATGTATTACGTAATTTAATAATGTAGGAGCTGTGAAATAGGTCAAACGTTGCTAACAATGAAGTAACAATGAGGTAACCTTGAGGCAATGAGTTTGAGAGTTTAATAATGTTACTTGTGATTCTTGGAAGCAATAATGTAAATTTTGAGACAGTTTAAAAATAGCCAATCAACAACCAGAAAAAGCTTTAGTTAAATGAAGGTTTTCTGTTGGATTAGGAATAGCCAATCAGAGACTTGAAATACAGAAATTTACAAGTTTAGGCGGTTGAAATCAGTTCAGTTGCCTGCGAACAGTGCTTGTAACCGGATGCGAGATGCGTCCTCGAGAGATTTAATACGTATTCGTGTGAGAAGAAAAATAAGTTTACGTGTTAAAAAGTACAAGTAATTAATAAAAGAATCTCACAGGTCTATATCAGTGAAGTGTTATTTAAATCGTGTCAAGCATTAATAAAAAAGGAGTGAAGTAAAATTATAATCTGTGTAAGCCTACATTCCTAAGTCGCACCACAACCATGCCAGGACATCCATGTCTCTAACAAATACTGACGCAGCCGAGGCAAACATAAAATATAATATTTAAAGAACCAGTCAAAATTACAAATTTAATATTTTTAATCTTAGGGCGAAGGCTACCGGAAACTGTTTACTATACGTGCGGTTGCAACTACTACAAGTTCGGCTCCCCAACAGTTGAAATATAATAGAATTCCTGCAACAATATAACATCTTCGAATTGGCTCCAAAAGCGTGGGGCAAATAACAACGTAACAATAACAATACAACAAACCATCTTCTCAAATTGGCGTCCATACGTGGATCTAATAAATTTGCTTCTTCAAATAATAATAATAATAATAATAATAACAATAATAATAATAATTCCAGTGAATTGCAAAATATTAAAACATAGTTCTCACAGCCTTATTGTTGTCTATTAAACTGTGCGATTTCGATATCTAAGCATACAACAGCAGCAACCAAATGTTTTGGAATTAGGATAAACACGGTGTGATAGGCATATTACTTGCTTACTCATAACTGTTTCAATCGATTGCTATGACATGTTATTTCTCATTATAGGGCATCTCAGAGCTGTCAAGAAAGCATGCGTTTTATTCGTGTATCATGGCACATGTTCAAAACTGTTTTTATTACATTATATTATACAAACTCCAGTAATCCTCCGTGATCTAGGGTTACCATGGTAGCTTCTAGTTACAGGTCGCGGTTTCAATCCCGGCCGAGGGCGATGGATTTTTTCGGGCGTAAAAATCCTTAGCATGGCTTCCTTTGGAAGGGAAGTAAAGCCGGTGGTCCCGTGTCGTAGGTTTACGGTACAGAAAATAACTCAAGCCTTTCCGGTCTTTAACGTCCAATATAGAATTGGACTATAAGAACTATAATATTAAAGACTCAATTGCAATTTAAAATTTGTCACGGCGGCGCCTCTCACCGAGGCGTCCCGGGTTCAATCCCAGGGCCCGCATGTGGGATTTGTGATGGATAAAGCGGCGTCTCGGCGGGTTTTCTCCGGGTTCTCCGGTTTCCCCCGCCATTCATTCCACCAACTGCTCCATCATCTTTCCTTTCATCCATTTCACCATCATTTCGTTTCATCTACTTCCTTCCTTCCGTACCAGGCATCGGGCTGATCACCCATCCTGGATATTCTGTCTGCTTCATGAGTGTGTCTGCTCTTCGACGGGCCTCTGATCCCAGGCACCCGCCTGTAGGTCCTGGGGGGTGGTGTAAGTCCTACATAAGAGGAAGTTAAACAGAGAATGAATAAATGAATAAATATGCTGTTATTACACTTAAGGAAAACATGTATTAAGGTATGTTTCAAAATAAACGTCATATACCTATGTTTTATGTAGATACAACTTCATTGAGATTTTTTGTGAGAGGAAGAAAAGCTGCGTCGTGTGAATAAATATTTAGCTAAATACACATTATAAATTATATATGATACAATAAATAAAATAATCATTATTGTTTAAACGCCAGAAACGCACAACTATCATTAAAGAAATTATGCTTCCACCAAACTTTAACAAAAATTAAGGATAATTAACTTAAATTTGCTGCTTTTCTTGAATACTATATACAGTGGTTGTACTTAAAATTGAGTTTTACTTTAACGGGGTACAAATTAACAAATTTGACAATAAACTCGGTAATGACAAAAATCTCTAACCGAAAACTAACTTGAATGAACCTTAATGCCATAAATACGCATAACGAAATCTCAAATGGTATACAAACGGAGTTACAGAGTTCTTAAAATAAATGTCCCACTTCAGCACTTCTTATTATTAATAATCTGTGTATTACTATTGTTATTATGATTATTATTTCCTTCCATACATCACAACTTCCGGTTTTATGTTCTAATTGACAAACTCCCTTATTTAATTTTAGCAAAGCATTTTCACTTGTTTAGTTGGACTTCGGAATATCACGCGAACCCAGGCTGTGCATAAGGCACCGTGCGGCAACAACGCCGCTGAAGCAAATTGAGACTTCCCTTTGAGTCTGATCACACTCTGCGTTCGTACAGGAAGTTATACATATAGTCGTTCTGTATACCAAACGGAATGGACGCCCGTATGTACGAGCTCATTTGTGTTCGAAGGCATGAATGGTACAAAACGCGTTCGATGGGCAGCTCTAATCTCAAATACTTTTCTTAAAAGGGGGCGCGGAAGTTACAATGGGGTCTGTAATTAAACAATTGTTATTGAACTGTGTGAGAATAGGTTGTTAAGCAGAATATTTTTGACAAGTTATGTTGGAGACACAAATATTTAAGAATTTATACCAATGTTTCCTTACTGTTTGTGTATATTAGCCAGTTAGAAACATAAATATGGACTTTCGGTGTCTGTTTCTGGTTATTATAAATAGTGCAGTTTCTATCATCAGAAATGTCTTTATTATACATTTGAGGGATGCAGGAGTCGTAAGCGTTACTTAAATATTCAAAAAGCAGGTCGTTATTTCATGGCTTTGCGATTTCAATATTTGCATGAACACGAGAAAAAAATGAACTTAGCACTTGAAAGAAGAAAAAACGTTTGAAAATTCAAACCAATAAGAAAGAATATCTCGGAAATAGTAAATGCCAAAAAAAGCTTTATTTGACATACGTCCTGTGTTTTAACTCGTCAACATCAATTATTCAACCGAAATCTAAAACTATTGGAAATGCGCGTGATTACAGGTGTATTGTATATGCAAATAAGTATGATAATATATGACGTTTTAGTCAAAATCATTAGAACTATTTTTGAGAAAATAAAAATTAATGAAAACTTTTCCACATATAGGGTATTTTTTATTGAGGATATTTTCTTGAAAATCTTGAAAATCGTGTCATCTTTGGACACGAAGTTTGGTATTTATACGAAATTTAAGAATGTTTTTCTTGGACCCAGGGAGCCTCAAGGATTGCTTTCGTGGTGAAATCTCAATATCCAATTTTTTGGCAAACTGCAATACTTCCACTACTTTCTAGATTTGATGAACGATAATGGGTAAAGAAAGTAGTGTGATTGTAACACATTATATATTTACTTTCACCACTACATACGTAATATATGTAACCCCGTCATCGTTCACGCTTGCCATCACACCGGTTATTTTACGTGGGCCCCCTCCATCCTCTACCACAGGAACATTTGTCTGTAGAGTCTCTGGGAATCGAACCCGAGATATTAGGCTTTGTGGGGATGGCCACTTCATTCCTCTGGCTTTAATGATCACGGCTATTCGAACCGCCTCCACCGAGGTGACTGGGACAGGGGTGTACAAACCGGTTTGGGAATTAGAGGAAGAGCGGGATATTTAGTAAAATAATTACATTATGTGGCATTTTAATTATTTTCCCCAAAGGGAAAGGGGTTCTAATGGGGCAGAAAATTAGAGATTAGGAATATCTCACACGGTACATATTTCAAGTTTAATTAAAGATGTTGCATCTGATGATGATGATGATGATGATACATTCTTTGTTTCATTTCTTATGCATTTGTATATTGTGCTAAAAACTTTCGTCAAAGAACATTTTTTCCATCCATAGGTGAATTCTGCAACCTGGAAAAGCAATTGCGTCTGTAATAGAAACGGAAAATTAAAGCAGTAAGACATTTTAGCAGCATTAGAAATGAATCAAAGTCCAAGTATTAGCCATACTTCCAATCCACTGAGTATCAAAAATATGGATATATCGAAGGTATCCTTTTCCCATCTCTACTAAAATTAAGCATTTGATTAATTAACTTCTTCACATCAACCATTACAAATAGTGTACATTAATTGTTCTGATCTAGGAGTTCATTAAAAGTGGGATCTTATAACCTAACACCTGGTTGTTTGTGTTTAAGTATACTTCAATTTACTGTGTACATTCTCTTAACAATTCCAGACTTAAGTTATCTATGAATTATCTACATTGTCATTTGTGTATTTAAATCTCTTCTCCTTCTCTCTTGCCCTCCCCGTATATTTGCCTAATTGTTTCAGGTATTAATTTTTTATGATAATAATAAGGCATTTTTACATACAACTATTTGACCACGGCGGCGCCGTGGCCGAGTGGTTAGACCGCTCGCCGAGGCGGCCCGGTTCAATCCCAGGGACCTGCATGTGGGATTTGTGGTGGACGAAGCGGCGTCTGGGTGGGTTTTCTCCGGGTTCTCCGGTTTCCCCCGTCATTCATTCCACCAACTGCTCCATCATCACCTTTCCTTTCATCCATTTCACCCACATTTCGTTTCATCTACTTCCTTCATCCCATACCAGGCATCGGGCTCATCACACATCCTGGATGCTCTGTCTGATCCATGAGTGTCTGCTCCTCGACGGGCCTCTGACCACAGGCACCCGCTTGTAAGTCCTGGGGGTGTAAGTCCTACATAAGAGGAGGGTAAACAGATAATGAAAAACTGAATATTTGACCACGTATTTCTTTGTATATTAAATTAATTAATGTTAACATTCTCCTATTCATTTAATGTTTGGAGTATTTTTGACCCTTTGGTTAAATTTCGAAAGACTGTTACATTTAAATTGTTACATACCAATTTTGACAAGATGATTCTATTTCTTTCATTGCTAACCAGCCACGGATTTATTATTTTGTTATTAAAAGCAATCTAAGTTTTACTTAAAGAATTTTGACATTTCAATCAACAACAATGACCCGCAGCTTTTTTCTATGCTTTTTTTTGTTTTAGGTTTATATCATTTAGATAACTTACTTAATAAAACTGTTAAAGCAGTTTTTGATTCATTCTGCAACTTTTTCCTTTTCAGCAATTATTTTCGGCTACAACGGCATACTACTATGTAGAACTTATAATAAGCTTTTGCAACGAGGGAAATCAAGTGGTTAGATAATGATATAAATTGGTAATGTTACTTCTAGTGTAAAATGTGGATAGAGTTATAATAATAAACCTGTTATAATGCAATTTATATCTGCCATTTGCATTCTATATTGCGATAATTATGCATATATTGCATGAATCATTCGCAGCCAGCGTTTTACTGCTGTAATTTTACACTGCATAGTTTCACTGTGTGTTCCGGATTCTCTCATGTTTCTGCAGTTCGTCGTAGCCCTCCCTACTCCAAATTCCTTTCAGAAGTTGCGTTTTTGCCTGATCCAACTTTCCCATTTGCTCCTACAAAATGGTTACCAGCATATGGCGAGAATTGCAGGAAGCATATAATGTTGAAGGAACTGTTTGCGTTTCTGACTAATAGGTGCATGAAATCAAACAGTTTTATAGCTGTTTGCTAGAGAAAAATACAGAAATAATGCACAAAGAGCTGCACCAGCGCATACAATTCAACGCTACGTGCATCACTGCATGATCGGTTGAATGCACCGCTGCAAGCGTAAACGAGTGTTACATAAACATTAAAATTGTCTGTTTTGTAACAAGTGATGGTTATCATGACCGGGATTTTAATGACCTAAACATGTTTGAAAAATGGACTATAAAATAACTGATTTTTTAAAAAAGAAATTACATAAGTTACAAGAAAATTACCTAAAACTGAGCTTTACTTAACTTATTGAAATTAGTGACAGATAGTAGTGTACTCATGAATATAACTGCTATACAGGATAAAAAAACTAGGTATAAGAATAATCATGACATAAGTTAGAAAATTAAGTAAAACTCTATTTGTATAATGTTAGTTTTTGAAGAATCTAAAAGGAAACTTTAAAAACAATGTTTTTGAAGCAAGGCTTACGGGAACGTGGTACTAACTCCTTTGAGTTCTCAGATTTTACAAATTTCATTGGGAATGGAGAGGGCTACACTGTCTATGACACGACATAAGGCTAATAGTAACCTGACTGCACTTATTAACACAAAAAATGGAAAACTGAGCTGTCCCATCCGCAGTTTGGGATTATTTTAGGGAAAACAGGGGAAAGAAGATAGGAAAGAAAGGAGAAGAGGAGAAGAGGAAGTGACGCCATGACAAAAGGCCCTGACTATAGTCGGTGAAGTAGTGGGACTTATGGAAAGAGGAAAGGTATAGAGGGAGAGGAGAGAGAGAGGGATAGGCATAAGTCTTATGCCTGGTGTTGTACTGTCCTCGTGGTGTTGGTGGTGGAAAGAAATCAAATTTAGTTTTATTTATGGACGCTCTTTAACTACATGGCTCTTATCGTCCCATTCTATATTGGGCGTGAAAGAGCGGTCATTTTAATCAGAGGCCTCTGAGGCTTGAGGTTCTTTTACGCGCCATAAACCTACAATACAGGATCACCCGCTTTAATTCCCTTCCGAAAGAAGCCGTGCTAAGGATTTTTACGATCGAAAAAAATCCATCGTTCTCGGCCGGTTTTGAACCCGAGATCTTGGGTTTAGAGACTAACATGGTACCCCTAGACCACGCAAAACGACATTGGTGGTGGATTATAAAGGACATGCTGTTCCATGAAGTTGCGTTTCAGTGTGTAATTTTGGTTGGGATTGTTGCAGCTGGTTAGTATGTTCTATAGTCCAGTAGAAAGGTTGGCGTGCACCTGATGCTGGTGTTCGAGCACTGCGGTGACTGAGGCTTTGATAGAATTCAGGCTGCTGTCGATTCTAATGGTGACTGGTACGCGCGGAAGTATGGGGTCAGCGCTGGTAGTGTTGTTTTGCGTCCTGCATCCTCGAAATATTTCTTTGGTATATACAGGTTGCGTCCTGGATGGTGTTCTGGAGCTTAGCAAATCTGTTGGTGGCTGCGGCGGTTTGTCTGTTGAGCGCTGCTTAGCTTTTATTGCGGCGAGCTGCTTAGCAGCTGAGTGCCGTAGATTCTTAACCTGATTGTTAACAGTGGAGATCTGGGTGAGATGGTTGCGGTGCCGCTTCGGAGTTTCTCGGTTACAACTTCAGGGCGGCGGTGGAGTCCTGACTGGGCACAGAGGTGTCTACCTGGAGCGGAATGTTCGGCGCCGGTGAAGTGCTGGTTGGTGAATTAATAACAGTAATTATACCAATTCCCCATCCACCCTCAAGTAACCCTATCCAGATTAACCATTATCTAAGAATATGATTTTTTTCCCAAGAATTCGAGTAAACAAAGTTATTTTTATTTCTCACCTGAATAGTGAAATTTCTGATGTTTGAAAAGGTATCCTTATGTAAAATTACAATAATGTGTTATAAAAATCTTTATATACTCAACTTAAATGTATGAAAATGAGTAAATAAAGACTCGAAGGGCAAGAAAGTGACAAAATAATGACGTATAATCGAAGATGAAAACTGCGAAGTTTGATACAAAGTGAACTAATAAGTGTGCATTTTCATAATCTGGGACCCATGGTAAATATTTATTGCAGGTTAATAATGCCTATGACGCGACATTTATAAGATGGATGTCATTGGAACCGGCCCCTGATGATTATTAAGATTCTCTGAACCTGCCAAACAGCACTGCATGCAGATTTCTAAATAATATACATGTTCGAAAGAAGAATAATGTGAATGCTCCTCAGCTTTGTAGTTTTTATTCTTCTTTTTAAGGTTTTTAGCAGACTACTAAAGAAAACTTGAAGTCAATTCTCAGTGTGGCACGAGTCAGCCACAGTAAATTAACAAAACCCTTGGCAAGTATTCTAGGGTTTAGTGTTTAAAAGCTGGTGTACTATAACAAGTTCCTGAACCCATAACAAAGCGTGGGTTAAAGCTTTCTTGTTGGCCACGGTCACTAGTGCCGTTTTCTTTCATTTTGCCAATTAGCTCAAAAGTGTGACTTACTACGGCCTAGAGTTTCCTGTTGTTACTTCACCTTATCCGTTCCTCCTGGGGGTAGTAAGCCCAAAAGATCCGTGTTGGGTCGAGGTATCCCCTCCGTTCCCTAGTCATAGTTATATGTCTAGTTCTTTTCTGTCACACCGCCAATGTAGACTATGGTTAGAAAGCTGAATAAGTTTGAAAAATCCAACACCACGATGAGGACTCGAATCAGGGATTCTCAGCATCCGCTCACCACTGAGCTATCGTTACCGATGCTTATTTCAGTCACAAAATCACATGACTTTTGTTTTAGATAACTTTGAACAAAGGTGGCAATGTCGTTTCCTGTTTATACATTGGTATACGCTAGTTTTATATTTTCCCTATTTTCTATACCCATATATTTTATAACGTATTTATTCCTGTAGAAAATCTTAAATTCTGACGACGACAATGATCACAACATATTTGAAATGCATTTTAAACCGTACTTATATTCTGCTAGTTTATTTATTTGCGATACCAAAAGTCAGTTACTTAATGGAAATAGACTTATAGGTATAGATAATTCAAAAGGAGGGGGACACCCCGCGCACTGCGGACACCTCCCAGGGGAAAGGAATGAGGTGAAGGAACCACAGGAGGCTTCAGACCGTAGGCAGACAGGCTATAGAGACGCGGTGAATCCCTAACATTTCCAAGCTCGCAGATACGTCCCATTGCTGGAGCCTCCGAGAGAGGGCGATGAACGACCCACTAATAAGTAGGCCCCGGGTGTCTGCGGGAATTTGCTTTCCATTGAGCATGCATCCGCGCCATTTGTCCGGCACCGCCATGCGCCACGAAACCTTGCACCACTGATTTGTTTTCTCAGAGGGGAAAGTTACCGTGAAAAGGGTCTATTGGGTAGGAGCCAGGAAATTGCAAACACTCACCAACACATAAATTAACAATTTATTGTTAGGTGATATATCCGCTAACAATGCTTTAGTCAGCTTGCTTTACCATTTTGTTTTACAAAATAATATGCTCAAAATACAATGTGATATTCTCTTTCGCTTTTCTACATTTAAAGTTGCCATCTGAATGTAAGGATGTTATAGAAGAGCAACGAATACAATAAAGTTACATCTAATTCAAAAATATAAATGCTTCTCTCGTACAAAAATTTAGAAAACCACCAACAGTTAAAGGTTAAATTTCAAAAGCTTACCGAACAAAGTTTAAAGATAATTTGGAAAAGCTGAAAGAATGACTCTTGGTGAATTATGCCGTAAACCTCGCTGTCACATGTCTAGATGTTCCCGGCTCGGTCCCTGGCCGAAGAGCGAATGCTGGTGCCTCCCTGACCAGGAGTTGCTGGAAACAACGACGAGCATGATGGCGCTGGCGTCAGTGGCGTGTCGCAAACCAGCCAATGATGCCTTGCCCAGAATGCTTTACATAAGTGAGGTGATGTCTTATGTCGCTCATGGCGATATGTTGTTCGAAACTTTAGATGTTGCTTTATCTGCCGATGAATGACGTCATCATCTCTGCAGCATTGTGACGTGCTGGTTGCATAAGCCATGACTATGGGGGAGGCGAAAACGGCACTACCTTGAAAGGTGAGAAGAAATGGGAATGAAAGAGAAGCGAAAGAAAGGAAGTCCTGATAAAGGAGAAACCACTCC
Source organism: Deroplatys truncata (assembly GCA_030765065.1). Taxonomy (NCBI): domain Eukaryota; kingdom Metazoa; phylum Arthropoda; class Insecta; order Mantodea; family Mantidae; genus Deroplatys; species Deroplatys truncata. The sequence continues at coordinate 218,731,799 of CM060978.1, forward strand.
AGCATTCGCCTACCCAACAGTGAACACCAAGAAACCAGCGTGAGAACTCCGGAATACGAGTGGCATGGCGCCACCTCGCTCGGTTGGAAATAGTCTTAGAAGAGCGAGTGTATAATGTTTGGTACTCATGCGAATGTTTTAAATACTTAACAAACATGAGCAGTATTTCGATCATTTGGTGTTTTTAAATAAAATAACCTTTATTCCGAAATTTCGAATGCTCACCCGGTAAAATACTTGCATTTCTAACAAAACGTTAAGTGAATTTTAATTCTTACCTGTAGGCATGGAAGAATAAATATGTTAATTAGCGTTTGTTTACATGTAGATTTCTAAAAAATTGCTTCAGGACCTCCATTTTCGTATTGTAATCGTTGGGGGCAGTTAGTTCTTTATTACAGTCTACATGCACGTGAAGTGTGTTTAAATTCTTACCCAAAGTGAAAGAAATGCTTGTAGTATATGAAATAAAATGTCTGTTTCAGGTTACCGAGCAAATTTTTACAAACAACTAAAAAATCAAATGTACGTTAAGGATAAATATATACAGTCAGTTTCAGCTTATGAAAGACGTATTAGGGCAATAACTTGATTATTCTATTTTGTTTTATCAGGTCTGGAATAACGCACAGGCCAGAAAATCAAGGTTATGCATATGTAGAAATCTATATTAACATTATATAGAGAGAAAATTTCTATATATGTATATGATGTGGCATATTATTAATTCCATTGTCATTACCAGACGCAGTGTTGTGCTGTATTGTTACTACCAGACGTAGCAGGTCTCTTCAGTTATATTTCGGCTTAACGGTCTTTTCTATTGGCACGGACCATGCCAAAGGGAAAAATCTTACTCAGTTTATAATACTGTGTTTTCACTGTTTTCGTTACCGCTTATCACCGCAATTACACAACTCACATACACACACAAACGCCCATGCCCATGGCGGGACTCGAACCCGCGATTCTCAGCTTGGCGGAGCGCCTAAGCTATACACTCAAGCGACCACGGCTACGAGGGCCGGCCGATTGAAACGGTCTGGTATGACGTCAACCCTGTCTGGCTTCGGCTAGACACGGTTGGTAGCGGTAAGATAGCATCACTTCAGTGGATGAGGTCGTTGGAGCCAGGCGTGTGTGTGACCGGTCTATGGTTTCGTGGCACCTCCCTCCATCCTGTTTTCTCTGTTCATTATGTAGAGTCGCCAAACGTTTGTTAATAAATCCCACGTAATGTGTGTTATGTAATGTTTTGTGTAATATAAAACCCACGCCTTCCCCTTAAATACACACCAAGGTCCCGGACCTTTTGCCGCCAGCGAATTGCGGCCCCCCATGTGCGTGTTGGGGTGATCTAAATGTAAACATTTTCTGGAAACCTTTTGTTCTTCACTCCAGCATGTAATGAACTATACAGCAAGCTCGCTGTGTTTTACCGTTGGGACTGTCACAGGCTACGCGTTGTGCTCTAGTATGTGGTATGTTACCAAACACTTATCATTTGTGCTTTATCTTCTGTCATTTTGTCGGCGGGTGTGGTTCAGTTTTGGTGAAATTCAACAAACAATGCATTGCTACTGCGCCATTCTCAAGCTGGTATCTATAGCTGGCCTCAAACATTTGGCTCCACGAACTGTTTATGTACAGAAGAGGATCTGTGAGCTGGGGGAGGGGGATTCAGTGGGACTACATTATCCATGTATGAATTGTGAGTTGCAAATTTTCATGTTAGAAGTGATTACAGGTTTACTGTCAATTCTGTTCATGTGTATTCATTCAATTTGTATTTCTGTATTTTTTTCCCGTCTGTTCTCCTTTTTCGGCGAGGACGCCTCATTCTTATAAGTGGAGGAAGATGTGGTGTATTATTAACTTCATTGTTGTTACCAGACGCACTGTTGTGATGTATTATTACTACCAGACGTAGCATTATTTGGTTTCTTTAGTTATATTTCGGCTTAACGTCTTTCCTTTTGACGTGGACCACGCCAAAGGGAAAGATCTGTTTGAAACTGTCTGGTATGACGTCAACCCTGTCTGGCTCCGGCCCGACACGGTTGGTGGGGGTAAGAGAGCGTCACTTCAGGGGAAGCGGTCGTTGGAGCCATGCGTGTGTGTGACCGGTCTACGGTTTCGTGGCATCTTCCTCCATTCTGTTTTCTCTGTTCATTATGTAGAGTCGCCAAACGTTTTTTAACAAATCCCAGGTAATGTGTGTTATGTAATGTTTTTGTGTAATATAAAACCCACACCTTCCCTTAATTACACACCAAGGTCCTGAACCTTTTGCTGCCAGCAAGTTGTGCCCTTCATGTGCGTGTTGGGTGATCTGAATTTAATAATTTTCTGGAAACCTTTTTGGCCTTCACCCAGCATGGCAGTATATGTTAATCTAAAAATCCAATAACGCGATTTTAATAATTATTTCAACATTGAAAAGCTCTACTGTTTCTGACAGTAAGGGGCTACAAAATACTTTCTAATTTCAATTAATAAATTAATAAAATACAAAAAAAACATTTACAAAGTCTTCATTGGTAATGCCACGAAGCAGAATGCAGCTTCTGTACTCCGCAGAGTATAACAACATAAGCCGGCTCCAATTTTATTCCAAGCTATATAAGTAGATGGTCATAATACAACACTTTAGCAAATAGAAGACAGAGGTTAAAACGCGATAGTCTATCCTGTTTACGAATCGTATCTTATATGTATTTCTTTGTCATTTATCAAACGCTGCAGATATATGTAATGAAACAGTGTCAGAACCTCTGAATGATCTTTATTCTAATTCTGTAGATGTTAGCACTGAAATGTATAGATGTAAAAACCTTCTAATAACCGTCAGGTAAGAAAGTTTTGCTTTTATTTCCTTTGTACTTACGTTGTAATCAACTTCGTTAGCACCGTATGCTAAATAATTGTAAAAATAGGTAAAACTGCTAACAGTAGAAATCAGTGAATCAATATTTCATATTAAAAACTGAGAAGACTATTTTATTCGATGTTCGCAGATTATGTGTCTTCCAAAGAAGTTAACTTGGTGGCCTGGGAGTGCAGAATCTTCATATTCATCTCTCTTTCATTATATATGTTACGGTTCCTGCATCATGTGGAAACTATGCAGTTTTTGTTATTAAATAACCATGGCATCAAAGAGAAGGTACAAACGTTTACAATTTCATCTATGACAATTATCTAAAAAAATCTGATGTGTTACACTCACATGACTTTCTCTACTCTTGTACAAACTAGTTTTACAAACACTTATTCTCCATCTGCTTCATTTTAATCGAGATAAACATTTGCAGACTATCTTATTGCTAAGTTTCTTGTAGATGTAAGGGGAATATATATTTACAAGGGCAATATAGAAATACAGTAGCCTTTAAGCACATACATATCTCTTAATAGCTGGTTGCTAGGTGCAGCACCATTCCGTTTGCCACATATTAATACTCTTTGCATATCCAAGACAAAAAAAAATGAATAACGAATTCCCATTTGAGAAAATTATTGAAAAATTTAAGGGAATAACAAGCAATATCTCGAAAATGGTTAACTCAACAAAAAATGTATATAACATAAATTGTGTATTTTAACGCGATCTACATTTTTTGTGTAGTAACATTTTGTCTATCTCTTATGGTTAACCAGTTATACAAATGTCGTTCAATATGAAGAACACTTTTAGAGACATTCCCAGAAAATTCAAGATATACATTCTATTTGTCATGAAAATATCTTAAACCTATGATATTTTAATCAAAATAGTTAAAGCCATTTTGAGAAAATTAAACTTTTCGAAAATTCTTCCATTAAAGGGTAATCTGGGGTGGGGGATTTTCTTGAAAACCTTCGTGTTGCATCTCTGGAAGATACTGAACCTAAATGCCAAGTTTGGTGTTTATCTGACTGTTCGTTTCTGAGTTATGCTGTTCACAGACAGACACACACACAGACAAACACACAGACACACAGACACACACACGGACATGTTTCCAAAAATGCTTTTTTTGGATTCAGTGTGTCTCAAAACATGTGTTTCCGGCGAAATCTCGGTATTGAATTTTTGGGTGGAATACAATACTTCCCCTACTTACTATACGTAGTAGAGAAAGTAATTGCTTGACCATTCCGATGGATGATTATTTTGCCACCAAAGGGTGCTTATAGGGATTCTTCCAGAACTTGGAAGACTGGCGGGAACTTGTCAAACGCTCTGCCGACGTTTCACATTCTTTTACGTCATATTAGAAGATTTTTTGTCCACAATTAGACGGGGATTACAGTAATAAGAGGTAAAGGAGACGATTAACTATAAAAATCATCTAGATAATTTTACAATTTCATAAAGAATGGGCGTAGGCAAAAGAAATTAATTATATTCGCCATTCTAGTTTAATAAGCTAACGTGCAACGTCACTATGCAACTAGTGCTCTTATAAGGTTAAGAATCTATCACTGTTCGATGAAATATTACACTGCACTCATAGAGATGGTTCAGAAGCGCCGTATAACTCGGTTGTATACTATCTGTAGGTAATAGACCCCTGAGCATCGATCAAGCCACAATCTAGAATTAACAGAACAATATGCTTCAACTGCCGCTCTAAAGAATGGACATAATCGTTAGCGTGTGTTTAGATTCAGTATTAGAACCCAAGTAAACCTTAAAAGCGCCACGAATGTGAACTGTTGGGTTGTTGAATATTATAAAAGTGCTGTACAACTATCTCTCAAACTATGTAGTAACTAAATTGAGCAAAGCACTTGCAAAATGAATTCTGGGCCAAAGCGCGTTCTGAGGGTTGTAATCCTCTGGAGCATTTTTGTCTTCTCCTTTATAGTTTTTATTGAGCCTTGTTTTCAAATAAAACCTCCTGGGAACAAAGGATATCTCAAAAGAGGTGTGGCATTTACACACTAACCTTAACAGATTTCATTGTACTGTCTGTTTCGTTTTCTTCTTATCCTTCTTCATTTTTGCCCACTAATTTACACACTTATAACATTTTCAGTGCAGTGGAGAGTGAATCCCATAAAAAGTAAATAATTGCAAAGAAGGGTATATTGATTTTGTTACAACTAAAGAGTTGCATGTGATGTAAAGGGAAACATATTTTCAAGCTAGATTTTTGCAGTGCAGTAGAAATGTTTTTCTTTGCTGCACACATCTTTGTCCATATTCTCAAACTCCTGCATGGGATGAGCGAGTGATAGCAATGAATCACATTGTTTTCCATCTCATTCTCATTGTGTGTCTGTCTTATGCGTTTTTGTGTTCAGTTGTAACTTGCATAAGTTCAAAATACTTAACAGTCGTTTCAGTGGAGTACTGCAATGTCGTGAACTAGAAGTAAACATCAGTGTGAAGGTATATTAAAGAAATAAGCAACGGTGCTATGCTTACTTGTGTTTATTGCATCACACTTATGCGAACAATGTTCATTGAATAAGAAAAGCAAAGTGTTCCATGAGTCCTGATATTTGCTATACAAAGTCTAGTTTTAGCGGCGCTAATGTATCGGTGAAATAAATATGAAGCATCAACTACATGGCATATAGCATTTAAGAACGTCAGCCTTCAGCATCCTTCTGGAGGATATTGTTGACAAGTACGCACGGAGGACAAAGAGAAGCTGCTGATTCGTTAGCTCAAGCGGAGTTCCTCTCTCACTTGCAAGAAATCCTCACTGGATAGCACACTACAAGTAGTGACGTCCTAAAATGCCTTAAGACTACTATCTAAATATAACCGAACTGTAATTAGCAAACAGGAAAACTCTCCAGAACATTCTACAATATTATTTATCGAGCCATGTTCTTGATTACGCCAATGTACCTTTAATATTATATATGCTGTATGTGATACATAACTATAGTCCTTTCGGGCCGAGAATGGGTCCACGCATAATGAACAATGCATATAACGTTACTGCGGGCTTAACATATCGCGAACACACAGAGGAGCTTCCTCTCTTCCCCCAGCTATTTTCTTTTGCGAGCTCAAGAAACTACCATGCCCCTATAATTGAAAAAAGAAGGAAATGCGCCAATGTACTAATTCAAGAATGGATGAAAAAAACATATGAAAAATATTTCATTACAGTTTAATGCAGAAAGCGCCTTTTCTAGGTTTTAGGATATAGCACGATCGTTACTTCGCCCCGGAAAATAACGGCCATGATAATAAATACAAGCTAATTAAGTTATGTTTAAATGAAATGATACTAAAACAGTATGCTTATCCCACCGTCTTTATTACTGTCTCTACTACGTATAGTAAATAGGGGAATTTTGCATTCCACCTAAAAACTTCGATACCAAGATTTCACCGGAAATGCATGTTTGAGGCCTCCTGAATCCAAAAAAATATGTGTTACACTCACATGACTTTCTCTACTCTTGAAGAAACTATTTTTGAAAACGCTTATTCTCCATATGCTTCAGATATCGAGATGTAAATCTTATTGCTAATTGTCTTGTAGATGCAAGGGAAATTGGTAGGCTTTAAGCGATAGTCAAATATTTAGGAGCTGGTTGCTGTGTGGAGTATTCCATTCTCTTTGCATTACCAGGACAAAAAAAATGAGTAACAAAATCTCATTTGAGAAAAAGTATAAGTATTGGAAAATTTAATTAATAGCAAGCAATATCTTGAAAATGGTCCACTCAACAAAAAACATGTATAAGACGTAAATTGTGTATTTTAACGCAACCTACATTTTTAGTTTAGTAAAATTTTGTCTATCTCTTATGGTTTATCAGTTATGCAAAAGTCGTTCACAATGAAGAATACTTTTGGAGACATTCCCAGAAAATTCCAGATATACATTTCATTTGTCGTGAAAGTATCTTAAATGTATGGTATTTTAATCAAAATTGTTGGAGCCATTTTTGATAAAATTAAAATTTTCGAAAAATGTTCCATGTAAAGGGTAATCTGGGGTGGGGAGATTTTCTAGAAAACCTTCGTGTCGCATCTCTGGAAGATACTGAACCTAAATACCAAGTTTGATGTTTGTCCAACTGTTCGTTTCTGAGTTATGCTGTTCACAGACACACACACACACACACACACACACGCGCGCGCGCGCGCGCGCGCGCCGCGGACATGTTTCCAAAAATACTTTTCTTTTTGACTCAGGAGGCCTCAAAACATGTATTTTCGGTGAAATCTCGGTATCGAATATTTGGGTGGAATGGAATACTTCCCCTACTTACTATACGTGGTAGAGAAAGTAAAAAGTATTTTGGAAACACGTCCGTGAGTGTGTCTGTCTGTGAACAGCATAACTCAGAAACGAACAGTCGATAAACACCAAACTTGATATTTAGGTTTAGTATCTTTCAGAGATGCGACACGAAGGCTTTCAAGAAAATCACCCACCCCAGATTATCCTTTATATGGAACATTGTTCGAGTATTTTTTATATTTCTCAAAAATGGCTCTAACGATTTTGAGTAAAATATCATATGTTTAAGATACTTTTATGACAAATAAAATGTGTATCTGGAATTCTCTGGGAATGTCTCCAAAAGTATTCTTCATTGTGAATGACTTTTGCATAACTGGTAAACCATAAAAAATAAGCAAAATGTTACTACACAAAAATGTAAATCGTGTTAAAATACGCAATTTATGTCATATAAATTTTTTTTTGGAGGGTGAAGCATTTTCGAGATATTGCTAGTTACTTCCTTAAATTTTCCAATACTTATACTTTTTCTCAAATGGGAATTCGTTATTCATTATTTTTGTCTTGGTAATGCAAAGAGAATGGAATACTCCACATAGCAACGAGCTCTTAAAATATTTGACTATCGCTTAAAGCCTACCAATTCCCCTTGCATCTACAAGAAAATTAGCAATAAGATTATCATCTCGATATCTTGATTAACATGAAGCATATGGAGAATAAGTGTTTGTAAAAATATTTTGTACAAGAGTAGAGAACGTCATGTGAGTGTAACACATCAGAATTCTTGTTTTGAAGTAAACGAAGGGTGATAATACTTCTAGTGCAGTAACGAACTACTTTTAGTGTCTTAAAAGATGTGTTGCAGCGAAGGCACGTGTGTTAGTTTGTAGCATTATTCTTTCTTGTGCTGGATTGAGTTTGGATCCCCAAATTCCCAAAACAATGCAGTTCTTTGCGCAGTATTAACGGTGGAAGTAGTAACTTTCATTTGATTGCAGCCCAAAATTACAAAGCAAACATCTCTTGTAGAGGAGATCTGCCTCAAGGGTTGGCATTCTTGCTTTATAAAAGCATTCACGTATTGATACCAATAAAAGATAACATTCCGAGTGATTTGATGCTTCATAGGTCTCCGAGGATCTGTTAACAATGTCTCTATTGCCAAGTTAAGAGAACAATCACAGAGCGAGAGATTGGCTCCGTTTTCCGACATTTCTCCGCCATTTCGTATTCATGAGTAACCACCCATTTAATCTCATGTGAGTTTATACCAGCGAGGAGAATTGGATTTGAACGTCCCATTTGCATTCTTAACGTCCATCCAGCTATTTACTTTCAGTTTTCTCCGGAGAGACTTAAAAATTACTGTACATTGTTAAACAAAGGGGGAGCAGATTTATAAGACCTATTTCAGTTCCTATGAGAATTATTCGGGGTAAGGTTTGAAAGTCCAGTGAATGGAAGGTTCAGAAACGCTTCCCTCTTGTGAATTTTGAATTAATGTCCCAATTGTTTCTTTCTCTAAGACAATCCTAGAGTAAGTAGAGGAAGTCTTGCAATTCAGCCAAAAAACCGATGTTGAGATTTCACCGGAAATACATGTTTTGAGTCGCCCTAACTCCCAAAAAAGCATTTTTAAAAAACCTTATTAGTATCTTAATGCTTGTGCGTGTATGCGTGTGCAAATTTGAATAGCATAACTGTAAAGCGGAAAGTCCGATAAATAATACAAGGCTTGATATTTTAACGCAGCCACGCTTCGTCCTCCAACAATGAAGCAATACCTTTGCCTCACGGTTGCTGCTTGTCTCCTCCTAGATGGTTCTTCTTTTGCCACGGCTGCTCCAGCATGAAACCTTAATTACAGGGGCTGCGTGGGTGTGTACACAGAAACACGAACGCTGTCTTAGAACACATTTATTCACAATTTAAAATAATACTACGGTTTGCCGATCACTTGTAAACGCATACGATGATACTTTGTCTTTATCAAGACCGAAGAATATTAACTACAGCTAAGCGTTCTACCCTCTAGCATGTTCGCCACCATTATTCTCCACACGACGAGAATGTCATCCCGCTCTCATCAAGCACTCAAGACAGAGTGAATTTTACCCACACTGCACAAGGAAAAGCAAGCTACTTACTTCCCCTACTCTCCCCTCAAACGCTCGTCATAACACGGCGTCCTGAAGTCTAGAGTGGCCTTCACCAGGCTAAGTGCAGCTGCACCCATGAATTCCAAGAGAAACTGGCTTCAACTATTTTACCCTTTATACCTGGGGCTGGTCTCTAATTAGCTAACCTGTGCCTGTCTGGTCTTTCTGTCGCTTTTAACAGTCAACAATTTTCTCCTTTTTATACATACACTGAAATTAAATATTTAATTATTTATTTTCTATCACTATACTTCTCAAATTATTATGATAATTATTGACTTCATAATTTAGGCTTCAAATGCCCCCCATATACATTTCATATTATACAATAATATCTTGCCCGAAACAATTTCCTCTCAGTAATTTCATGATCGATCGGCAAACCTTGAATTGGTTACACGATTCTTTTACAATTCGTCAACATATAACTTTCTTTACACTGTTTACAATTATGTTCCTTTTACAATTATGTTGGTCATACATATGACTTACCCTTCAAATGATTTACCTAACCATTATTATACAAAATTTACATTCACTAACATCATCATTTAAATTAAACATTATTATAGAAACTTTACACTCAATAACTTACAGTATTCGAATTTAAACAATAATATTTTGTTTTCTGTTATTCTGATTGGAGTATCTGTTTTTGTTTTGTTTTTGTTTCTTTGAGAATATCATTCTCTTTCTCATTTCACTTTCACATTGTTCACTGATCACTTTCACTTCACTGTTTCTCTTATATTTGTTTTATAATTTTCATAACTTAATGACATTTCTATATTCATGTTAACGTTTCTCAGAAAATTCACACCGTTTGTATTTTATTAGGAACATTCAATGATTTTCTATAAGGTCTCAAAGGTTGTTTGTGCCATTTACCAATAGATTTATTATTTTTTACATCTACTAACTTAAAAGTATGTTCCCCAAATTTAGCAGTAATAATTACCGGACCTTTATATAAGAGCTCTAACCTATGATTTCGTCCTTTTAATGCGCTGGATAATTTGTGATCTCTGGCAAGTACAAGGTCTCCTATTTTCGGTTCCCACTTATGCTTTCGGTCCTTCACTTTAGATTTCCTTCTTTCTGCTTTTTCTTTTAACCGGTCAACAACAATTTTAGCTCTTTGTTCTTCGGATAATGGTGTTTGGTTTCCTTTAATCGTTTTGGGTATTCTTTTAAAACTAGGTTCAGGTTCCATTCCTTGCATTAGCTGTATTGGTGCAAATCCTGTCGTCGTATTGATGGTGTTATTTATTATCTTTTCTATCACGTTACAATACCTTACCCAATTTCTGTGATTACTATGAGTCAGTACACGAAAATAGATTCCAATGTCCTTCAATATGCGTTCTGCGGGATTCCCAGATGGAAAATAAGAGGAACAATGATAGAGTTTTATATTCTGGTTCTTTAAGGTCTCCCTGAAGATCTTACTGCGATGTGTAGTAGCATTATCAGTCAACACCTATTCTATTTTTCCATATTTTGCAACATAATCATTAACAATTTAGCCCACGCAAGTTTTGCTTGTGATATTTCTTACTGGGTGTATTTTCACAAATTTAGAAAATACATCGTACAACACAAAAGTATATCTGCATCCATATTGTCCTTCAGGCATTTCTCCGTGTGCATCTGCAGTAACTAAGGCATTCTTTCTTTCCCTGATAATGGCTTGCGGTTCCGTGTTGTATTTACATTAAATGGTTTAGCTTTTTGGCAAGGTTCACATGTTGAGCATACCTGCCTTACTTTCCTTGCCAGTCTTTTAATGTAAAAGTTCTCACTTATTGCCAATATTAATCTGTCACTCCCCGTATGTGCTATTGATTTATGGTATGCTATAATTAACGTGTTCTGTAAGGACTTCGGCACAATGTCTTTCCATTTGGGCTCTAACCTGCCATGTAATTTATAAGTTTGCCCTCATACATTCCGACATTATCTGACATATTTTTGGTAATCGGCTTTGCATTCTCCATTAATTTCTTAAGTTGCTCGTCAGCTCTCTGTAATTCGGCTAGATTTCTTAAGTGTTTCGATACGCTCTGTCCTTCCACTGTATCTAAGTATAAAATTGTGACGTCATGCTTGTTGTCGTTAAGAGTATCTGGTATTGCTTGGTTCCCTTTCATTCTTGACAACAAATCGTTGAAAATATTTTTTTTCCTGGTATATGTTTTATCACTATTCTATGGGATGTTATTTCATGAATATGTCTGGAAATACGTGTATTGGTCAACTTACATGAGTGCATAAAAGCTAAGCTCACGTGATCCGTATATACAATTATAGGATTATTGAAAACATATTCTCTGAATTTGACCAAAGCGAAGTAAATAGCGGCTATTTCCTTTTCTGTTGTGCACGCTTGAGATTCAGTTCTGGAAATACTTCGTGACGCTACTGCAATTAAATGATTATTTTCATGTTCATCTTTCTGTGTCAAAATGGCTCCGTATCCTTTGCCTGATGCTTCTCTATCATTAGTTGCCTTCCATTATTCCTACCTTTCGTGTACCGCTCATTATAGGAATTATTCCCAATCTTCATTGAAGGCGAATTGATTGGGTTTGGAGTTTTTCGACACTTTGCTAATTGCTCCTGCCCCAATATCGTTATGCGAAAGTCCCGGTTTCATTTCATCACGGTAATTATTTCCCATTATTTGCCTTGTAGAGTTTATTGCGTCAATCCTATCTTCTTGAACTGGTGAATTCCTACCACTTCTACTTCTCACCTCCTGTCTTGGTGAACTTGGTCTATACCTATTTTCATAGTTATTGCTACAATTATCTCCAGAATAGCGTCTGTTTCTAGGATACTTTTTCCATTCTATCATAATTATACCTGTGAATATGTACATAATTTATTTGTGCGTTCCGTCCTCTTCGGTAATTTTCACCTCTTCCCCTACAATTATTTTCAAAGTTATTTCTCTTCCTGTTATCATTGTAATTATTTTTCGGTACAGGCCCATGGCATCTATCTCTCACATCAAAATTTCTATCATTTCCTGGATATGCCCCCTGCCCGAAAAATGTTGTAGGAATTCTTTCCTTCTGTGTGAAATTCCTATCCTTAATGACGCCATATTGATTTCTCTTCCTCTCCAAAGCGATCAACAAATCTATCATGGCTGCTATTGTAACCGGTTTTGCAATAATTATATAGTTTTGTATTGTCTCCGGAAAGTGCGCGGTAACTAGATTTATTAATTCATTTTCTTCCATCGGTGGATCTAGCATCTTAGATTTTCTGGCCACTACCATGAAATAATTCACCATAGATTGGTCCTTACGGGAATCGTACTTGCCATTACTGAGTTCTAATCGTATATTCACTTGCCTGCTTGCACCCCAATATCTGTTCAAAATAGCTCTTTAAGGCCCCGCAATTGTTATCTAGCCCTACAGATAATTCTAGCCAATTGAAAGCATTACCTTTAAAACATTTTCGTACTACAGTCATCTTGTATTCCACTGGTATTTCCTTAACATTAAAATATTCCTGCATGCTGTTAATAAATGCTTTTGGATTATCTGATTCCTCGTCCTCAAAAATCGGTGGTGAAATTTCACTGAGAACATGGTTAGGCCATTGAAAAGGTGGACCGCCAATTCTATTTACATTTGTACTCGTAGTGTTACTGCAGGTACTTGGACCTAAATTCAGCATCTCGGTATCGAATTATTTACTGGAATGCAGTACTTCCCCTACTTTCTATAGGAGTAGAGAAAGTAAAACTCTGATGTGATACATTCACATGGCTTTCTCTACCCCTATCGTTTATTAATGATAAACGATAGCGATTATTTATAAGCTTAGCTAAGCTTATTGTTATATATACTTTATTTTAATCCTTTTTTTGGCAGAAACAGCTTCATTACACATTTCGTTATAGTTACAAAGAGAACAGGGTTAGTCAAATGTTTAAGAACTGGACGGTATATGCTGGACTTAAAATTACATACTGCTTGCATGCAATGGCTAGAAACAACTGAATGTTGACAGGACTTTTAAGAGAATGACCAAGAAATGAACAAATGGAACCATTAATAACGAATACCTCGCACATGGCTGATGTCACAAAAAGTATATTTGAAATAAATTGTGTATTGTAAAGAGACGCTTCGTTCTTAGATTTGCTGTTCACAGACACATACACACCAGACCTTTATCTAAAACACTTTGTTTATTCAGGGGGTCTCAAAACATGTAATTCTGTGAAATATTGATATCGTATTCTTGCGTGTAATGCAATTAGCTTGTAGGTTCGTAATAGAGAAAGTAAATACTAATCTGATGTGTTTGCATTCACATAAAGTTCTTTATTCACTCTTGTACAAATATTCATACAAAGGCTTACTTTTCTAGGTATTTCATGTTAATCAATAAGCATTTGCAAAAATAGTTTTATATCTGACATCGTTGTAGGTACAAGGGAAATAGAGTAGGCTTATTAGAGGTTTAAGTGATAGTCATATCTTTTAAAAGCTATTTGATACCTTTGAAATTCCCTTCTCCTTGCACGACTACGAGAAAGAAATATTGTGCGTGTTGGTAGCACTGGGAATGCTAGTGTTGGCAACACGGACAGGTTGTGACGTTTTGTAGAAGGGAGGAGATAACGTGTTATTTGCAGCAACGCCAGGAAGTCTCTCTCTGTCTTTGTGTCTGGCAACGGAAGGGATAGCATGGAGGTCCTCGTGGAAGCAAATATAAAATGTAATCTGTGATTTTCGGTGTAATATACTGGTCATCCAAAGTTGAGTAAGGTGTGATTATTTGAACAGGTAATCCTATTCCTTAATCCTGCAATTTTAAGCGTGTTTTAAGTGTATTTTAAATTCCTTTTAGGCTCGCCCCCGTCGGCCTCGTGTTAAAAGTGAGAAGTAAAGTAAATTCCCGGGTACTTTTCTGCTCTACCATCTAAATTTGTGATATTAATATGTGAGGTTACGACAATATGTAACTGAGCTTTATTTATGGACGCTCTTTAACTGCTATGGTTCTTAGCGTTCCATTCTATATTGGGCGTGAAAGACGGGAAATTTTTATCAGAGGCCCCTTTATCAAGCTTGAAGTTCTTTTACGTGCTGTAAATCTATGACACAGGACCACCGGCTTTACTTCCCTTCTGAAGGAAACCATGCTAAGGATGTTTACCCCCGAAAAAAATCCATCACCTTCCGCTGGGTTTGAACCTGCGATTCATTTTTTTTTGTCGTAAGATTTGTCTATCTCGTACGGTTTAGTAATTATATATAAGTTCTTCAGAACAAAACGAACCTCGTAGATTTCACAGAAATACACGATATGCATTTTAGTTGTCATGTAAATATCTTAAATATATGGTATTTTAATCAAATTAGTTAGAGTCAGTTTTGAGAAAATAAAGTAACGACATTTTTCCATATAAAGGGCTACTTGGAATGGGGGAATTTGCTCAAAAATCCCGTTGCGGCCTTGAAAGACACAACTGAAATTACCAGATTAGTGTTTACGCCGACTTTACGTTTATGAGTTAAGCTGCTAACGGAGACAGACACAAACACAAACACACACCTATTTCTAAAATATTTTTCATTGGGAGTCTCAAAACGTGTATCGAATTTTTTGATGGAATGTAACAGTTCCTCTCTTTCTATAGTTAAATAGTAAATTAAAAGATCTCCTTTTTGCATTCAGGTGAAAAAGCTGTATTTTTGGTGAAATCTCTATATCAGATGTTACTTCCTCTTTGGGTAAAAGAGAAAGTAATTAAAGATAAACGATCGAAATAGACAATAGGTTAAATAGTACTGCTAGTACCAAGTGTGTGGTTAGTACACTTCATCCTTTGTACTACCTGACCGTAGAGATTCCTTCACTTACTTTAATTCCTTTTCAAACTATTTCTCAGAAAGCAATATTTTATTTGCACCGTCTCTCTATTAGCTTCTGTTTCTTCATTTTGTTTTCAAGCTGTTAATAAGACTGCTCCTTTGCTAACCTTTGAATTATCCCTTCCAAAGACAAGGGCAAATATGGCAAGAAGCTTCTCCA
Source organism: Deroplatys truncata (assembly GCA_030765065.1). NCBI lineage: Eukaryota > Metazoa > Arthropoda > Insecta > Mantodea > Mantidae > Deroplatys > Deroplatys truncata. The sequence continues at coordinate 218,747,229 of CM060978.1, forward strand.
AAAACTGCTTTGAGCATGTTTTTTAATCGCTCAGTTTGGTGCATATACACCTTAGGTAACATATATACACAAAATCACGCATTGACGCGCTATAATAGCGATAAATTTCATGTATTTACTTTGCGCTTGGTCAACAGGAGGGAAGAGCGCATGCGCAGTAGATTAATACGTTGCGTAAAGCTGTAGAAGTTTATTATACGGGACTCCAGACATGTCGCACGCTTTCCCAGGATATAATATTCATCCAGCTGGACATTTTAAAAGTATTACTTCTGACGTTTTACCTTATTAGACGGGCACGCATTACCTGCATAAAGCGTGTCTACACCAAGGTTGAGGGATACTGCTACATCTGTTACCCCTTTAGTACAATATTATTGCTGGCTGGTTTATGACGCCTTGTGTTTGTATCATGTTGGGTTCTAAGAGTGGAGTTATTATATATTAGCTGCACTCGAATACCGCTCTTACCACATAACTACACAAATAAATAGCAATAATTCAAGGGTGTTTCAGAAATACATTTACAAACTTCGGGTATGAGTTCCTCACACCAAAAGAAGGAAAAAAGTACATATGAACATATGTCCCATAATCCTTGGTTTTCGCGTTATTCCTGTCACAATAAAAGTGTGAGTTCAACGGCCCTCGGGGTCCAACCTCAAAACTTCTTTTGTCTATGTATTCATAGAAGGTGTTGACCCATTGTACTACATACAGTAGATAGCGAAGTGTTTCCATGGAGACTTGTTTACGTTAGTCATTTGTAATTATTCTGTCTTCAACGTTCCAATTGTGTACATGTAGTGAGTTAACTGCACGTGTTTCCTTCCACCATGGCTGGATATTCATTTCGCGAACAGGCAGACAAGATTTTTATGTATGGTCGCGCGAATGGTAATGGACGCGAGGCTGCACTGCTCTATCAGATGGAGTTTCCAGACCGAAGACAACCGAGTCATCCAACCTTTGTCGCTGTTTATCGTCGCCTTGCTGAGACAGGAACCGTTGCACCACGGACTATTGATCGAGGAAGACCAAGAGTTGTTCATACGCCGGAACGCGAAGAACAGATGTTAAAGTGTGTCGAAGAAGATCCAGGTATCAGTACAAGACAATTAGCTGTGGCATCTGGTACATCACACGTGACAGCATGAAGAGTACTTCACGAGTAGATCCTGTATCCATATCATATTCAACGTGTGCAGGGCCTTTCGCCTGCCGATTATCCACCACGGGATAACTTTTGCCGATGGTTTGTAGCACAAACAGCCAATCCATTGTTTGACTTGTCAGTTTTGTTTACAGACGAGGCAACGTTTGGGAGAGATGTAGGTACTAATTTCCACAACGTACACGTATGGGCAGATCGTAATCCTCTTGCTGTACTTCAGGCTAGACATCAGCAACTGTTTAGTCTGAATGTGTGGGCTGGCATTGTGGATGACTGTCTGGTAGATCCATACGTTTTACCAGCACGTCTTACTGGTGCTGTATACAGGTACTTTATCCAGCACGCTCTTCCCGGCTTACTTCACGAAGATGTGCCCCTGCAAATAAGAAAAAACATGTGATTTATGCATAATGGGGCTCCGGCACATTTTAGTTGCATTGTTCGAGATGCACTGACTGGTATCTACCATGACCGATGGATAGGCAGACGAGGACCAGTTCCATGGCATGCAAGTTCTCCCGACCTCAATCCTGTGGATTTTTACCTCTGGAGGTATCTTAATCAGTGGTTTATGGAGCAGCCATCCCGGATGTAGAAACGCTTCATCGACGTATCATGGAAGCCTGCGAAACCATTCGACACCATCCCGGAGTTTTGACAGGGTGCGACATTCCACGATTCGACGAGTACAGGCATGCATAGAAGCAAGAGGAGGACATTTCGAGCATTTCTTATGAGTTTTGTGTGTTATAAGTGTACCACTGTGTTCAACACCTCCTAACGAGAAAACAAAGGATTATGGGACATATGTTCATATGAACTTTTTTCCTTCTTGTGGTGTAAGGAACCCATACCCGAAGTTTGTAAAAGTATTTCTGAAACACTCTGTATATTGTTTTATTTCATTATTTTATTTTAATTAAGTAGGTAGGTGAAGAACACATCTGTACAATTATGAGTAGAAACAAATGATATGCGTAGTAAGAATTAACACATTAATACATTTGAAATATGGGCCCTGATTTAGGCAACCAGATACCAGAATGATATATTATACATTTATTTTATTTATCTCTTTAGCTGTCGCGTTGAATAACTTCACTCTTATTCGCCGTCTGTTGTCTCTGACTAATAAAAGGAAAGATTACTGGTTGGAAGGGGTATGGATGACCTCTTAGGTGACTATATACGAAAAGACGAATGAAATGTTATAATCCAATTACAAAATGCGTATTTCAGCAAACAAAAAGGTTTTCTGTACTTTAAATGTATTATGATTCGTGTATCGAATGATTAGTGTTAATCTTATTTTTTTATTATATAACTTTCTTTAAGCGCCTCGTTTCGCCACAATTTCTCAGAAGCTATGACGTAGCAACAACTGAATAACTGACCCTACACACAACTCTCACATGGTTATACGATTTGCTGTCATCCGTTTTCATATCTTACGTAGACACAAACATGGTTACTAAGAATGTACACCATTTTTATTTCCTTTTATTGAATGTTTAAATAACAACTACATAATGTTAAAATATTGATTTACTTTTACTGTTCATTCACCTTCATTCACCATTAAACCTTTCATTCAAAATATATGTATACCAAAGAGCTCCCTTGGAAATCTAACACCACTAGCAAACTAATTAATATCGTTCCATTAATGCAATACGTAATAAATTCACAAAGGCGTGTGCTCCATTCAATGGAGGGACTTAACTTTATCAAGTATAATTTTCTCACACACCTACAGGAGAATGCATGCTGTTGTCAAACGCCTTTGTATTTCACAGCGTTTTTCCACCAATCCGTGAAAGAAATTATTAATAAATTGTTTTCAATGTGTTCATAAAGGACTATTTGTGATTTAAAGGATGGCATCTATACCTCTACATTCGGTATAAAACATAATACCCTTATGAATAATACATAGTGAATGGGGCTCGGATGTTTAGGTCCGGTTAGCGTTTGTTTTAAGTTTTCTAGGTCCTTAAAATAGGTTTTTTTAGGTTTTCTTTGTGGGTCATTATAACTAACACCAAAAAGTTCTATTTTTATTGTTTTAGGTCATACACCTATGATGAGGTTTGTATGCGCTGAAAATAGGCTTTCTTAAATGAATGCTAATACCAATACTTTTTCTGGTTTTCTTATTTTAGTAACATTTGTTTATAACCTTATTTCGCAAATTACAAAATTTCATCAATAACCATCATAAAACACATAGAATATACATATTTACCACATATTATTTTGTATTTAATAACAACGCAATAAATAACTAAAAGCATGTCCAAATAATTGTCTGGAAGGAATTATTTCATATCATTTTATTTCATAAAGAGTTTTTAAAGATATAGATTTCACAAGAGTTTATTCCATCAAATCTACTCAGGAAAACACACATAATACATTTCACTTGTTTTCTCTCTCTCTACCTACCTACCTACCTACCTACCTACCCACCTACCTACCTACCTGCCTGCCTACCTATCTACCTACCTACTTGTCTGTCTGTCTGTCTCCATCCATTCGTCCATCCATCCATCCATCCATCCGTCCATCCGTCCATCCGTCCATCCGTCCATCCGTCCATCCATCCATCCATCGGCCGGCCAGCCAGCCATCTCTCCTTTGTAATAGATATCTACATACATGCCCAAATGTTGTGGCCTGAGCCTTTTCCTGTTGTCTCGTAACACATTCTGGTATGTAGAAAAGGTACTCTCCACAAAACATGTCAATGAAGTACATGTCATATGCTGCAAGTTCTGCGGTTAAGTTTCATGTATATTGTTCTCCCTGCAGTACTAAACAATTCAGCTTTAATCTTCAAAGCCAGGATTGCATTTAACAATTCCCTGCAGCTTCGAAGAACACGTAACACCCACTGGTGCGGGTACTTCCTTTCTGGAAACATTGCCAATGATATCCGAAGCCTGTTTGAGTGACAGAGTTGCGATTTCCAAGCAGATAATAACTTCTGGTATATATTTATAATGTACAGAGAGAGCCAATACGAACCGGCTGCGCGGTGTTCTTCCTGTCCGCGTCCTCGGCGCTCGTTGCCGTCTGCCGCTCTCATAGAAAGGTGCGGATGAAACCATACAACATTTTTAACATTACTATTAAAGGCTATACTTACCAACTTTATGAAAGGAGATGCTGAAACTGGGCAGTGTTGTCCATACATTTTTGGCACCTCTTTAGGAAACTATCCATCACTCCACGTAGTTCACGTTGAGAAATCCTGGCAATTTCCTGGCGGATATTTTGTTTTAATTTTTACAGAGTGTGTGGATTTGTCTTGTATACTTTATGTTTTAAGTTGCCTCAGAAATAGAAATCGCAGGGGATTAGGTCAGGGGACCGAGGGGGCCACAATCCACTATTAATAATTCTGTCCTCATACACACTTTCAATTGTTCTCATCGAAATATTGGCCGTATGAGCTGTTGCAGAGTCTTGTTGAAAAAAGGTAAAATCACGCTCCCTGTCTGTTAATTCTCTAAAAAAGGGGGCAAAGCAGTATTCAGGTATGTACAGGCGTCATCTGTTGACTCGAAAACATTGGACCTATAACTTTTTCTCCGCTCATAGCACACCATACACCAATTTTTTCGTCTTGAAGGAATACTTCACGAACAATATTAGGTTTGTCAGAGCTTCAATAACGATTATTTTGTATACACACATATCTATGAAGGTGGAACCAAACCTCATCCGTGAAAAATATTAAATATTGGTTTCTTTCATCATTGTGTACATTATTGATACTCCAACCACAAAATGTGCGCCTGTCACCTGGTTGAAGAGCATGTCCCACAGTTATTTTATATGGTTTTAACTTCACAAAATTGGGAGCTCTTCGCGCAGAGCCATAAGAAATGCCTGCTGTTGTGAAAGCCGCCTAAGTGATTTTTGGGGGAAATTCTCCAAACGATGACGATGTTGTCTAATGTTTCTTCAGTAAGAACCGTACGTCGCCTTTTAGATTTCTTTGCCTGAACACTTTCTGTGGCCTGAAATTTATTGTAAGGTTTATGGATTCTTGTACGGCCTCTGTCGTCCTCCGTGGACTGGTGGTACCGTGCTAGCCTCTAATTCCCAAGGTCGCGGGTTCAAACCCGGCGGAGGGCGATGGATTTTTTCGGGCGTAAAAATCGTTAGCACGGCTTCCTTCGGAAGGGAAGTAAAGCCGGTGGTCCCGTGTCGTAGATTTACGGCACGTAAAAGAACCTCAAGCCTGATAAAGAGGCCTCTGAGCAAAATTACAGGTGTTTCACGCCCAATATAGAATGGGACGCTAAGAACCATAGTAGTTAAAGAGCGTCCATAAATAAAACTCAAATTTTAAATTTTTTTTGTACGGCCTGGAATTTCTACACATGGAAATATTTCTACAAATCGTACCTTCACTTCGCAAGCTGGCTGAGTTAACACATACGAATCACAAATAAATACACGCTGTGCAGTAGAAAACATATACTGAGCTATAATATAGTTTGTGATCAAGTACAGGACAAAATAATAAACACTACATCACATCACCGTCAACTCAATACTGCACTTCACACTGCAGAGCAAAAACACCCCAACAGCGTGACCTTGTTTATAGCATCAGTGTGTTATCGTATTTTCACACGCCTAGTGGAATAACACCGTAAAGCCGTTCGTAGTTTCTTGGCTCTCCCGTTATCTTGATGTACGCCAGGGAAGCAACAATCGTGGGAGACAAATACGTGTTTATTATCTGAAGAACTGAAAGCAGTGATTTGGGAAATTTTAGGTTGGAACTCATTTAGGCATCTTAAGGTCCTATGAAATTCATAATTTTAGCCCCGCGAAGTATGAAACATTAGTATCCTGAAAATGGTTCATTAACTGGCAAGAAAAAAATAGGTTAAAGCCTAAGAATCCGGCAGTATTAATATTCATTAAACGAAAATAATACTGAATATTTCGCGAAGCAATATAAACCGTACACAGTCGCTAGAGAAACAAGGCATCACAGGTCGTGACGGCGATTATTTAGACCCGAGAGCATGTTGACCCACCCTTCATCATTAATAAGGATATGCCATGATTTAAACAATATGTCTATAGTGTATTTCCTTCAAGGATTTTTCTTCGTCGTCAGGAGGAAAACAAATTGGACATCCCTGATTTGAAACCTATAGATGACGACACCCTTGCGATTTGGATCTATATGAATGGTCTCCATCTAGATGAGATCCGACATCCGCTACGTTATTTCTTTTCTCAACCCCGTAATCAAGACATCACTAGGGAGCATTCGGTCGTTTTAACGAATCCAGATCTGCTCCACCCAAGTGGTTTTGAGGAGATGAGTTGCTATTGAATGGTGATTACTAAACTAAATGGATTCTAAATGTAAATGATTCGTTTCTTATTGCGGTTGGCGGAAGTTAAAGTTTCAAAAAACGAAGAGAAAAAAGGGGAACATGGGAGGATGTGTTCCAAACAGTCATTACAGTATAAAAGTTATCTCTTACTTTAAAATTGAATGAAAACTGCACGAGTGACTTAGCGTTTAGTAGGAGAACGTATTTATGTAGAATATAAAAATAAGAGCTGAGTTTTCATGTAAAATAGTTTACTGGTCCGAGTATTATGAAGCATTTCTGAATATTTAAATGCTGTCTACCACGGTTTGTCGTAATTAGAGCTAACTGCCGTAGTGTAAACAAATCGTTGAGAGTGAATATTTAATCGACTTTAAAACCTAATTAGAATATTAGAGAAAACCGTGCTCTCGTTATGTAAACGGTTGAGAGACTTTGCATGCACATTCGCTTCTAAAAAGAGCCAGTGAAGTTTTCGCACATCTCATAACAGAAATCAGAGATAACATTTTATACCAGAAGAGGATGAACTATGATAAAAATATTTCAGTGTAGCATTGAGATCTCCTATATAATCGAGCAATCAGTGTTTAATTAACAGGTGAGCAAATCCCTCCTCTAATTTTCCTTTGCATTAGCTTTGTTCCTCAAATTGCTATTCATATTAGAATTATTCACAATCCAAATTATTTTTAAGTGTAAAAATAAAATTAAATAATTAAGAAACTAAAATCAAGAATTCAATTTATCCTTGGCCTTTGTGTCTATTGAATTCTTGAAGCCTTGCTTATTCAAAAGTAGGCTTTTATATATAAAACGGTATCAATTTTATATAATTATTGTGTTAGAGCTATGGTCATTTGGCTTCCTCTTCCACGATAAAATTAATAAACGCCTAATGAAATAGGTGGAATCAAATTTCGTCTCCATAAATAGCAGTTAAACATTTCGTTTTCCGTGCCATTCCAAATCCCTTGATTCTGCACATCACATTAAAGTACATAGTTGTCTTTATAATTGTAAATTTCTCCTGTTAGAAATGATATCAAGAAGAATCTTTAGCCATCATAAGACCAGCGATTACGACAGGGAAAACACGTAACATATACATGCAAGAAACTTCGTCATACTTCCACACTTTACTTTCTCTACCACGTACTTGGTAGACAGAGAAGGTGCATTTACCCAAAGTTCGATATTGAAATTTCACTGGAAACACGCGGAATCCAAAAAAGCATTTTTAGAAACAGGACTGCGTGCATGAGTGTGTGGTGTTTGAATAGCATAACTCAAAAACAAAAGTCGGTTACATAAAAAACTTATTATTTAAGTTCAGCATCTTCCAAGGATGCGACATGAAGATTTACAAGAATATCCCCAATCACAAAGTACCCTTTACATAGAAGATTTTTCAAAAAGTTCGAGTTTTTTACAAATGCCTCCAACAATTGTGATTAAAATAGCATATATTAAAGATATTTGCTGATACATAAAATTTATATTTTGAATTTTCTGGGATTAGCCTGTGAAGTCCTCCTCATTAGGAAGAAATTTTAACTAATCATATACAGGTGCCATATATTTTGGGGGACGTGTTACTGACATCAAAACAGTAAAACATGGGTCTAAAAACCATTTATCTCAGTTACAACACAAAATCGAAAGTTGCAAAAATTGCTCGAAGTGGTTTCCTCTTGCTTCGATGCATGCAGTAAGCCTACGTTCCATGCTCTGGGGTAATGTATTGAAAATTCCTGGTGTGTTTCGTATTTGATCAAATCCAGTTTGGATACGTCCTCTCAAAATGTCAACATCAGGTACAGGAGTCGCATAAACCAAGGACTTCAAATGTCCCCAGACAAATAAATCCACTGGATTCAAATCAGACGATCGAGCAGGCCATGCAATGTATCCCCCTCGACCAATCCATCTTTGCGGAAATCGATCATTCAAAAACTTAAGAACTATCATACTGAAATGAGTTGGAGCACCAGCGTGTAAAAACCACATTCGTTGTATGATGTCCAGAGGCACATTATCAGTTAAGTGATGCAACTCATTTCTGAGAAACTAGAGATAGGTTTGTCCATTCAGACGCGGAGGGAAGAAGTAGGGACCAATAATCGTGAATAATTCCACCCCAAACATTGGGAGAGAACCTCTGTTGATGGTTGTCCTGTCGTAGTTCATTGGGATTTTCAAATGCCCAGTTTTGAGTGCTATGAAAATTGAAGAAACCTCATCCTGAATAAGATACAGCGCACTGCTGTAACATGCGTTGACAGAAACGTCTTCTTGGCTCATAATCCGCCTCATTTAATGCTTGCATACGTTCAAGGTGATACGGGTACAGAAGATTTTCATGCAGAATTCTCCAGATATTCTTATGGCTAACTCTTTCCCTTACAGCCTGCAGCCACACAGCGCGAAGAACTCGTTCTTCAAGCCCAATACCTCGTGCCGCTCTTGGTCTCCCAACATCCTTAGTACTTCTCTCAAATGCTCCATTCTCTCTCAAGCATTGGTAAATTCGTGTGAATGTTCTTGCACACGGTAACGGTCTGTCAGGGTACCTTTCTGCACAAAGTTCACCTGGTCGTGCTGCATTGCCGTCTGCACGGCCATACGTGTAGTGCATATCCGTTTCTTCACCCATGGAATACATCTTCTTTAACAATAACAGCGAAACGATTGATTTTCAGATCCGTGTACATATGAACCTTTTTTTACTGTTTTGATGTCAGGAACACGTCCCCCAAATATATGGCACCAATAAAGATACATCCTATATACGAGGTTTGTGCCAGAAGTACCCGACCTAACAAACAAAACACAAAAATTTTGGAACAAAAGCATCTTTATTTCTCTACGTAGTCTCCTATCAGCTGGATACACTTTTCCCAGCGATGTTCAATAGCTTCGATACCCTGTTTATAGTGAGAACCGTCGAGTCCTGCAAAATAGCCATCAACTGCAAACTCCAAATCTTTTACCACCAAGCCATTTCTTCAACTTTGGAAACAGAAACTAATCAGAAGGGTCTAAGTCTGGCGAATAGGGTGCATGAGGAAGCAATTCGAACTTTAACTCATTGATTTTGGCCATGGCGTTAATGGATGTGTGAGTTGGTGGATTGTCGTGATGAAACGGAAGTTTCTTTTTCACTAAATGCGACCGTTTTTGCTTGATTTCATCTTTCAAACGATGCAATAGGTTTGCATAATACTCGCCATTGATTGCTTTTCCTTTATCAAGATAATCAATGAAAATTATCCCACTCGCATCCCAAAAACCTGACGCCATGACCTTGCCTGCAGATGGAACTGTCTTCTCCTTCTTTGGAGCTGATTCTACCCTTTCAATCCACTGTTCTGACTTTTCCTTCATCTCGGGTGTGAAGTGATGGACCCATGTTTCATCCATGGTTATGAATCCACGCAAAAACTCGGCTTTATTGCAGCGAAACATCGCCAAACACTCGACTGAAACATCCTCACGACGTTGCTTTTGTTCCATTATTGAGTAAACGCGGCACCCATCATGCATACTGCTTCCTCATGTCTAAATTTTCAGTTAGTTTTCGATTTACAGCATTTTATTAAATATCTACGATGTCTGCTAGCTGGCGCACTTTCAATCGGCGGTCATTCAATACCATTTTGTGGATTTTCTTCAGCATTTCTTCACCCCATTTGGTCGACCACTGCGACGTTTGCCTTAGCAGCTCGTACGGCCTCGCTTAAACTCTGCCACCCAATATTTTACTGTTGTAAACGAAGGAGCAGACTCCCCCAGAGTATAATATAGCTCAGCTTTAATATTAGTTGGACTAAGAGCTTTCAAATGAAAGTATTGTATCACATAACGATGGTCAGTTTTATCCATGTTTACAAATTCGCCGAGAACGTTCACTATTAATGGCTGCCAAACAATTAGTAAACAACGTAGCATCGTCCAACTTCAAACTTAAGCTTTATAAGGGTGGTGCTTTCTACCACAGTCATTTGTTTGAAACGGCATCAGCTCTGGTACTTCTGGGACTGCCCTCAGCGCTAAGCAACAGACGAAAACTTACAACATACGAATTGCAGATATCTTTTAAGACAGAATTTATTTCAAATAATATTTTTGTAAATAAGCCATTTCCGATATATCCATTATTAATGGTTCGAGTTGGTCAATACTGAGGCAGTGTTTTTAATACTTAAACAATACCAGTCTAATTATATAACATAAAATATAATAACAGCCCGCCTTAAAACAATATGTGTATACTATATTATATCAAAGGTGTATGTTATAGTAATTGTGTTATGTTTATATTATTGTGTACATGTATAATAATGTTATGTGAATGTATTACGTAATTTAACAATGTAGGAGCTGTGTGAATGGAAGCAAGCTGCCTTCCGTAGTAAACAGAAGTATAAAGTAGAAGCCGAAAGGTGCTAACAATGAGGTAACCTTGAGGCAATAATGAATTGGACAGTTTAATAATGCTACTAATAATTCTTGGAACAATAATGTAATATTTAAAACAGTTTATAAATAATCAATCAAAAACTAGAAAAAAGCTTAAGTTAAATAAATATACAAGTAAAATTAGACAATCAGAGACTTGAAACAGTGGAAATACACGAATTAGGCTGTAGAAGCCAGACGCTAGAAGATAGCGTACCTAACCGGATGCAGGAAGGCCGCGTTCCTGAGCACTTCGATACGGTACAGCTTAAGTGTGAGACATAAAACTTCATTACGGCGAGAATAATATAAAGTTTACGTGTTAAAAAGTGCAATTAATAAATAATCTCTCAGCTATACAGTATGATATATCAGTGAAGTGTTATTTAATCGTGTGAAAGATTAATAAAACGAAGTTAAATACCATTGTTATTTGTGTAAGCCATCATTCTTTAGCCGCACCAACCCCTGCTAAGAGATACGTGTTTCTACAAATTACTACTGACGCAGCCGAGGCATACATACATAATATTTAAATAAACATCAAAATACAAAGTTGATTTTTTTAAATGTGGGGGCGAAGGCCACCGGAAAAGTGAACTTGGGGCGAAGGCCACCGGAAACTTTGTATCGTACGAGGGGCTGCAACTACCTCAAGTTTGGTGCCCAAAGCGTGGTGTTAATAATTTGAAAGATATTCTACTTCAATACTTAGTCATTCTTTAAAATTCCTGCCAATTTTCACTTGTTTCTCGCGATTGCATGGAAACAATACGCAATTTTAAGGTTAGCATTTAGCGTCCAGTTCTTAAACATTTGACTATAGTTCTTCCCTTTGTATCTATAATGAAATGTTGTAGCTACTTCTGCGAAGGTTTATCTCGATTAAAACGAAGTAGATAAAAAATAAACTTTCGTAAGTATAGTTTGTATAGTCACTAATAAACGATAGAGAGTAGAGAGCATATGAAGGTTACATATAAGATTTTTTGTGTATTGGATACATATTGCCTACTGGAGTTTGTGTCTGATTTGGTTATTTTTGTTTTCATCTGTTCATCCATTCGAATTATAGGATAAGGTAATTATGTTACAAAGAAGGTTAATTAATTAATTAATTAAAATACTTATTGACTGTCCAATAGAACTTCTGTTCGCTCAATCCAACCTATCAAAATCTATGAACTTTAGTATAATGTTTTACTGTATTATTTACACAAAAACCTAAATAAATTCTCGCTGTTATTACCATAATTACAAAACCAAATGATATGCACTTGTGTGCTTGTCTGAACCTAAATGTTTAACAGCTTTCAACCACAATAACAAAGTTATACCATGTAATGATAAAAGGCATCTAGATCGCAACTGTGCATAGTTTTTTAATTAAAAATCATAGCGAATAACATATCAAGAAGGATGTGTAAATCGAAAGCAATTTGTTATTGTGTTAGCGATATTGTTTGTTGCTATTATGAGTATTACTTTAGTATGATATTAGTTCTCCTTTAAACTTGAGCTTAGTTAAGAAATGACCGAGCGAGACGGCTCCACCCACTCGTACCACGGATTTTATCGTAGCTTTTCCTGGTTGACATAGGCGAATGTTAGAGTGGTGTATTCTACCACGGATTTCCTATCATTTCATTTCGATTTCATGTTCCACGTTGACTCTGGGGCTGTGCTTAGATCGGTGTCGGGGAGATGACGCAGAGGCTTGCGATTTGGAACTTGTCGGCCGTGCTAGTGGGAAGCCTACCGAGCTCCACTCTGAATTGTGTTCCCCGGGACGTCTCCGAGCGACAATCCTGAGGCCGGGTGGGCAAGCCTAGACTGTTAGGGAAATCTGTGCATGCACAAAAGATTCATGGGGGCCGAGGAGCTAGGTGCCCCCTCCGTTAATTAATCCTATCCTATTATCCCGTTAAAGACATTGTTACAACAAAATGAGCATTCAGAACTGAAGATTACCGTTCTGTTTTGTTTCTTTTACCGTCAAAATCATTCTGAAATAGTTCATTATTTTATAATATAGCTATATTTCTATATACTTGTATAATATGTGCATACATATGGTAGTAGCAAGAGTTGCCAATTATCCAGATCGAAATAGTGTTGTTCTTCCGTAAGGTTTCCACATTTATTTAACCACTAGATTACACCCAGCCCTCAGCACCTCTCTGTGTAACTGGCTTGAAACAAACAAGATGCTATACGGGGAGGGATCACAAGTGTTAGGCACCTTGAGCATGTGGATACTAATGAATGTGCTCAAAATCTTCAACGCTATGTTGACACTTCACTTCATACTTCTACTGCATGTCCTGCAATATGGCCTTGTATTCTGTTCCCAACTCATCGGGTGTGGCTTTTTCGGACCATTTATAAGACAGGTGCCCACTCAGATTGTGCGGATTTTTAAAAAGGACACGGAAGCCAACATTTCGGCTGGGGAAGCATAGTGCTGACTACATCATCTCCTCGTATCAGCTGGATGACCATCTATCTCTGCCGTGTGCAAGTGGGAGTGAGGCCGGTAGTCGGGTACGTTAGCCCTGGTCCAATAGGGTTATCGTGCCACAAATGTATTATTATCATCTGCAGTGAATAAGTTTTGAATATGTTATCAGCCAAATCACCTGCTTGAACTGCAGGTTCCATTCTCTCCCTCTCTCCCTTCCTCCCTCTCTATTTTTCTTGAAAAAAAAATATAAATCGCTACAACCACAGCAAGCTTTCTCATTGGAGAAGTCACGATTGTATCGAAATGTATTTTTATAACATTATGTCACTCATAATTTTCATCACCATGTAGGTGATCTAGAGAATAGCTATATATAAAAATCATAATTCCTCAACTGTACATTCACACTTATACAGGATGTATAAAACATTCTTGGATACGCTAAGGTGCTGGTTTCTCACACCCAAACTGGGAAAACAGGTGATATAAACGCATACTTTTTGAGCTGCTGAAGATTTTCGAGATGCAAACCAATAGCTTAAGTGTTAAAAAATAGCTAACTTTGCCAGAAAAGTGAGTGAATTTGTCAACATAAGTAACCTGCTGATGCATCCGTTTTATCCTATGTGGCAATGCGACGAATGTTGCTTGTTTATATATGTCAATTTTGTACAGTAGTGGTTAACCGATTTAATCAGAAAGGCATGTATTACGTTTTTAAAGAACTACAACGCTGCATCTTTCCATTACTTAATAGGTTTATTGTATTACTGTAGGTAAATATGCCACTAACTCAATATTCTAACTCTCTGTCGCACAATTATTATTGTGTTAGGCCACTTTCAGACTTGCTGACGTCAACCGATTGACTTGAAATATTCTGTAGAGCCGCGTGCTACTGATACGTCTCGGTTGGGGAGCGGCACCCGCGACAAGGCCACTCTAAACGATAGCATTATGATGTACACTAATTATACAATGAGAGCGTATGTGGAAGGAAGTTTTACCTCAAAATACCCACATTCGCTTTTCATGAGTTATGCAATATTCGAGTTTGTCATTCAATTAGAGACACGTGAGGAAAGTATTCTTCCAATGGAGGACATAACAGTGACATTAAACAGGGGAGCGGAAACATTTATAACCTAATTAAACTCTGTATACAAATAAATGCAATTCTAACAAAGAAAATATCAGAATAGAGCTACAAAAATTGGCAATAAAGTATTAGTCAGACCACTTTAAATGGGTAAAGGCTCATGTCGGAGTACCAGGAAGTGAAATGGCGGACCGCCGTGCTAAGCAAGTGGCCACAAGTAATCAAGGAGATGTAATCTACAGTAAAATACACACAGACACAAGCATAACACATGAGAAAGAGACTCAAGGATAGAGGATTACTGCATCAAAAGGTGCAATCATGAAGTTGTTCTTTCCGTCATTTGAAATTAAAGCTACCTCTAGAAGCCGATTTTACTGCCATCGTTTTAGGACGCGTATTGGCAAAGTCGTATCTTCACACATTCAAGATTACACCAGGTTCAACATGCACTTGTGACTCACAACAAGGACAGACAATAAACAACGTTATACTATATAGCAAAAAACTTGAGAAACGAAGATCTCTTGAAACAGCAATAATACGAGTAATTCGTACAGCCTGGCCCACCGTTCGCACAGTTAACAATCAAGGACCTCACACACTTCAAAAAATGTATAACGTCAATAGAGTTTAGCTGAAGTAATTCATTAAACATATTCCTATACTTTAGAAATTCCAAATGTGTATATTGAAAGCAACATAAAATCTATATATTTAACATATCAATTATTATATCAATTCTTGTATATATTTGTATAATTTATTATTAAATGCAATGTAAATAGCTGTAGCTGTAAAATCAATTGACTGCAAATATTAACTTGTGACAGTGTCTAATATACTTGTGAAATGAATGTAAAGCATGTAATGGAGCATGCTGATAATTATATCAATAAATTAAAAAATCTGATGTGTTACACTCACATGACTTTCTCTACTATTGTACAAACTATTTTTACAAACGCTTATTCTCCATATGCTTCATGTTACTCGAGATATCGAGATGTTAATCCTATTTGATGCGGTATTACTTATAATGTTTGTTTACATCATGTGTTGAAGCCATCTTGTGACGTCATTCATTTGTTCGGTTTGTAGCTCCATCTAGTGTTAGCAATTTGTGGTAGTATTAGTGTTTGAAAGAATTTTAAGTTTTGTTTACTGTCCTCCGGCTAGCTATTATTTCTCAGTCGAACATGTCTCTTGACCAGAGTGTGTAAACGGAAAGGAATCTTTTATCCAAATATAACACTGATGAAGAAATTTGTTTTACACATTTATTGTCAAACACGTTAACTATCACATTTATACATTGATCTTAACACTCGCCAAAATGAAACTGTTTTAATAACTTCATTACTAATCACTCTTAATTCGCGTACTTCAACTTTGTGTTTAATTAACTTTATAATACTTTAGATTTTCGTAACTTGTGAATCTATAGCCGACGTATCTCATACAAATATTTTGACGAACTGACGAACTGAAGACGACGTGTAGTGCACAAAGAATTTTGATGAACTGAGCAACTGAAGGCGACGTGTAATGTATTGAGATTTTCGATGAACTGACCGCGATCTACCTCTGACTTGGCTTTTTATACACCCACTCCCCGATATGCCTAAAGATTATAACTGAGTTACTATTGGCTAATAAAACGCGCCAACATTAGCGTCTATTTTAATATCCAATGAAAATTATGAATACATATGCTTTAGGGAGAAAATATTCCAGAAGTTTCTACCGAAAAACGCGCCAACATTACGTAACTTCCTCGTTTCCAATAATGATAAACAGCTCACCCCCTCGCTGCATTATTGCGCTATTATTGACAGTTTCAGTAAGGCCGTATAAACTTATTTCCCAATAATAATTACAATTAATAATCATCTGAAATCAGTGTCACATAAAAATGCATATTCATATTACAATCATTATTTACATTTAAGTAATTTGTGATACAAATTACTGCATCATATGCCCCACTAGAAACATAATTATAAATATTTATAACTTGTTTGGAAATTTTATAATTGTGTTTTTAGTCTCCTAAATCTTGGAACACACGCTATCACTTTCACTTAACACTTCACACGCATTTAACACACGACATATGTTTTTTTTTATCTCGACACTACTTACTGGCTCTGGTTTAATGTGTTTTGACATTAATCTGACATTACAATTTTTTTATAGCAAATACTGTACCCTGAATTATTTAGTTACTGTTACAAAATTGTTTACTTTCTTAAGTTGTTGACAAAAATTTATACATTTAAGAATTTTTGTAATTATTAAACATATTTACCAAAATATTCACCCTCTACATAAATATATTTACATCTCTTAAATCTAGGCACTGTTTCACATTTTCTGTTTGCTACATAAATATTTGTTTTAATTCTTTTTTTTTTAATTATGTTTACCCCATTTTTGTTCTTTTGTACTTTATTTTAACAATACTCTTGGAATTGTATTTACGTACTTTTAATTTAATATCATATTAAGTTTCAATCTTTGCATTCTGAATTTTCAAATGTTGTTACAGTTACTAAAAATGTAATTTTTTTTTTAAACATTTCTCCTTTTTTTTGTAATTTATTTCTCTTTTCAAATGACATATAAATAATTAACCCTTTACGTTCCAATACATTTCTCTGCAAGTCATCTTTAACTATCCATCATTTACTTTACATCTCATTGCTATTTACCCTCCTGGATCAAATTGTGTGTGGCTAAACATTACTCGTAGCCGTATCCTAACCTTCAAATTTTTGTTCATGAATAACCTCTTGTATTCATATGAAATTTCGTTCCCTGATAACATTTGAAAACAATCTAAAGTTTCCTGAACAACACATCTTTTAACAACTGTCATTTTCAATTCTTCTACTATCTCTTTAATTTGAGAGTACTCTGACAAATCTGTACTAAACTGTACTGGACTGGAGTTTTCATTTTGAACATCTTGGTACAATTTATTTCTTTGCATTACTGTCTCATTCTGTATTTCAGATATCTCCCCTCTGAAATTGACTTGCTCCTGATTCACATCTACATTCATAACCTCTTTTATCTCTCTTAGCTCACTTGTAATACTACTCACTTGATTTCCTAACTCTGTGCATTCTACATTAACCTCACTTTTAGTATTAACCTCACCTTTTTTGTTACGTATTTCCCTGCTCATGTCTAGCATTTTCTTTGAAACTTCTCCTATCTCACTTACTATTACTTCCTCATTTTCATCTCTCATTTCTGGCATACTACTATCTAGCTTCGTAACTTTCTTTTCAATTTCTTCATTGCTTTGATCTACTTTTTGCTCTAATATCTCATTACTCCTACCAATATCTTCAATTGATTTCCTATGATCTTTTTTATAGCTTCTCTCAATTCCTCAAAACTCTGATCTACTTTTTGTTCTACACTCTTAATAATATCTTCCTTTAATTGATCTGATTTTTGCTCTAATTTCTCAATATTCTTGTTTACTGTTTCACAAAAATTTCTCATCATTTCCATCATCATACTAGCATCAAAATGAACATTTCCTGCTATTTTATTCTGGCTTTCTTCACTAACATTTCCTCCCTCAAATTCTACAGTGTTTGAGCTATTCTTTGTAACCTGTATTGAATTATAGCTAACTGTTACATTATCTCCCTCAATAATTATTTCTTCTGTATTATTAGTAGCCATTGTTTTCTTTATCCTACCGCTCCTAAGGTACATTTGATTGTTACAATTTTGTTTTCTAAAAAAAAATTACGATACTCTGACCTTTGTAATGCTGTCTGTTGCTGTTTCTTTGATGTCCAGCTTCCTGCCCCTCTCTCCTAGATTTGTATGTCGCTTCTGCGTTGTGTTATGATGAGTCTACGTCGTTTTGTTGTCCTGTAGTTTGAATTTCCCTGTTGCCTTGTAATCTCGGAATTACGATGTCCAATCATCCTCGTAGTCTGTCGTCCCTGTTGTTTCTGGAATCTGCGTCTTGTAGATCATTTCACTGCTGCATTCGTTCCACGTCCTGGTTCCTTTCCTGGTCACTCTGCCCCACGTTGGGCGCCAATTTGATGCGGCATTACTTATAATGTTTGTTTACATCATGTGTTGAAGCCATCTTGTGACGTCATTCATTTGTTCGGTTTGTAGCTCCATCTAGTGTTAGCAATTTGTGGTAGTATTAGTGTTTGAAAGAATTTTACGTTTTGTTTACTGTCCTCCGGCTAGCTATTATTTCTCAGTCGAACATGTCTCTTGATCAGAGTGTGTAAACGGAAAGGAATCTTTTATCCAAATATAACACTGATGAAGAAATTTGTTTTACACATTTATTGTCAAACACGTTAACTATCACATTTATACATTGATCTTAACACTCGCCAAAATGAAACTGTTTTAATAACTTCATTACTAATCACTCTTAATTCGCGTACTTCAACTTTGTGTTTAATTAACTTTATAATACTTTAGATTTTCGTAACTTGTGAATCTATAGCCGACGTATCTCATACAAATATTTTGACGAACTGACGAACTGAAGACGACGTGTAGTGCACAAAGAATTTTGATGAACTGAGCAACTGAAGGCGACGTGTAATGTATTGAGATTTTCGATGAACTGACCGCGATCTACCTCTGACTTGGCTTTTTATACACCCACTCCCCGATATGCCTAAAGATTATAACTGAGTTACTATTGGCTAATAAAACGCGCCAACATTAGCGTCTATTTTAATATCCAATGAAAATTATGAATACATATGCTTTAGGGAGAAAATATTCCAGAAATTTCTACCGAAAAACGCGCCAACATTACGTAACTTCCTCGTTTCCAATAATGATAAACAGCTCACCCCCTCGCTGCATTATTGCGCTATTATTGACAGTTTCAGTAAGGCCGTATAAACTTATTTCCCAATAATAATTACAATTAATAAACATCTGAAATCAATGTCACATAAAAATGCATATTCATATTACAATCATTATTTACATTTAAGTAATTTGTAAAACAAATTACTGCATCATATTGCTAATTTTCTTGTAGGTGCAAGGGGAATTGCTAGGCTTTAAGCGATAGTCAAATATTTTAAGAGCTGGTTGCTATGTGGAGTATTCCATTCTCTTTGCATTACCAGGACAAAAAAAATGAATAACGAATTTGAGAAAAGGTACAAGTATTGGAAAATTTAAGGGAATGACAAGCAATATCTCGAAAATGGTTCACCCAACAAAAAAAATGTAAATGACATAAACTGTGTATTTTAACGCGATCTACATTTATTGTGTAGTAAAATTTTTTCTATCTCTTATGGTTTACCAGCTATGCAAATGTCGTTCACAATGAAGAATACTTTTGGAGACATTCCCAGAAAAATCGATATATACATTTCATTTGTCATGAAAATATCTTAAACATATGATATTTTAATCAAAATCATAAAGCCATTTTTGAGAAAATTAAAATTTTCGAAAGATGTTCCATGTAAAGGGTAATCTGGGGTGGGGGGATTTTCTTGATAACCTTCGTGTCGCATCTGTGGAAGATACTGAACCTAAACACCTAGTTTGGTGTTTATCCGACTGTTCGTTTCTGATTTATGCTGTTCACAGACACACACAGACACACAGACACACAGACACACACATACACACACAGACACGCACACAGACATGTTTCCAAAAATGCTTTTTTGGGATTCAGGGGGTCTGAAAACATGTATTTCCGGTGTAATCTCGGCATCGAATTTTTGGGTGGAATACAATACTTCCCCCACTTACTATATGTAGTAGAGAAAGTAATAAACTCCCTATGTGCCGTTTCGACAGCGTTCCAATAAGTTTTCAGTTTTAGATATGGTATTTCTATAATCGTCATATTGTGTGTCCCACATTGCTGACTTTTTTTTTAGTTTAATAAATAGAACTTTCCATGCATAATCTTGAAGGATGTGCATGTTTCACTCCTTAAGAGATAAACATATGCATGTATAAATACGTTTCATGCTGTGGGGAACCTACAAAGGGAATTTTATAGTGCATATAAATGCATATTTAGAATATTTTACTCTTTTTCACGAGAGTCATTGAAATTTTGAAAATGTTTCATAACTGCGAGAATAAAAATTAATATAACTGAAAACGCAAGTTTAACTTTCAAGCAGATGAATATTTTAGCAGCTAAACCAGCATTTCCTTGTGTATGAAACAGTGCAGTAGTGACCTTACATGGATCAGGTAGCTGAAGTCTAAAATCTTTACAAGTCAGTGAGACCAAGAACCTGCTTTTCAATAACCGATAGTTTAAAATAAAGAGAGTTGAAGGTTGTTACACTACGCCACTAAAATGTGCTAACTTGAACGCGTTTCGGGAGACGGTTTGGTCCCATCGTCAGCATGTTTTCAAGTGACTATGTCGGTTATTGTCTGGGGAATGTTTGTGGCTAGTGGTGTTCTCTGGTGCTGGGCTGATGAACCTTCAAAGGCTGCTGGGTGGCGGTAGTTCGAAATTCATTAGGTGATTCCTGTGTTTGACGATATGTATTTTTTCCCATATGTCCAATTCATTGTTGCTGTTGACCGGTTTTAAGAGTTTTATGTTTGGAGTGGTTATTTTGTGAAATGCTGCCAGATATTCGTCTAGCCCCACAACCAATCCTTACATGGGTACATGGATAGAAGCAACATTGTATTATAGTGACCACCTAGAAGATGCGCAAAAGGTGCTGGAAACTTTGAACAAGGATGAGGCTGCAACTTGAAAGCGGATATACTATACATATAAGAACTGTACATATGAAAGAGGGTATACTATACATATAAGAACTGTACATATGAAAGAGGGTATACTATACATATAAGAACTGTACAGTAATAATATAATTCACTAACATGTTAAAATATTCCACATCTAACATTTGTACAAAGCTGATTGTAAGAAACGAGCGAGCTAGCAAAAATTCCAGGTAAAGCATAATCCTAAGTACCTTTCACCAAGCCAACAAGCAAGGAACCGATAACGATACTGAGAAATAGAAGATAGAGACAGATAGTGACAGGGTGACGCTTAAGCGCACGGATTTGAAGCAACATATTCTCATACAAGTTAAGGTAACGCGGTCGGAGGACCAATTGGAAACGTCGTTACATTTTTAAACGCAGAGGTAAGCGTCACTAGGCTCAGGTATATAAGGGCAAACAAGGCCCCAGAACCCTCTCTCTCTCTCTCTCTCTCTCTCTCTTGATCTCATCTAGAATTTCGACGACACGAGATGCTATGCTCATAGCAAATGCACGTGTGTGCACAAGGGTGGTAGTGCGTGTGCAGATAGCTAGGCTCCTGACTTATTTAAAGTGGTAATAATTTTGGGAAAAGCTAGCCACCCATAATTATTTCAATTGTGAATAAACTTCATTGATTAAGGGAAAATTGCAGTGTATTTTTTAACTTGCCTCACCCACAATAACCTGAGAATTAAGAATTAGATATAGGTAGGAAAAGTTAGGAATGGAATACGCAATAATCGACGAGCATCCATAGTCGAGGAAGAACATTGCAGCAGACATCAATCCAAGGATCGACGATTTCCCGCTACAAACTACTCAGACTGAAGTAAATGCTTGCAATGAGAACCTACAAGCTAAATTAGTATTCATTAACACCTATTTTCGCAAACTACCAGAAGAAATCACACATCTAGAAGAGAAGGGAATACCACTACTGTCCGACAGGTTTATGAAACCGCGAGCACCAAAGAACTACCTAGAGAAATTAGAAAGAGTCTTCGTTGCATAATTGAAGGAATCGAAGCCAGGAATCCAGGATTAACGTTTCTTCGAGACGTGAGCAGTGTGTTCCTTTGTGAAACTGAAGAAAAATTTAGTTGTTACCCTGCAAGTGACACAGCGTGTTTGCGATACTGCCCTGTGACTTGATGTGACATGTAGAGGTCGCTTTCTTCGTAAAAAAACATTTTAAGCGACAGTAGAAAAACTTTTCTGCCAGAAAAATTTAGAGAAATATTTAGTTATGTATTGTAACAAAAACAATCGATCAAATGATAGTAAAGTGATTGATGAATGATATTTTAGTAATTAATACTGGATTAATGGCAATCATGTAAGTAGGCCTATTATAAGTTAAAATTCAATAAAAGTAGAACATTGCTTCACTTTTGTCATTTCATTACATTAAAAAACTCAATAAAAGTATGCAGAAATTGTAAATTTCATTGATTATCATCACTTTTTGGGCATGTTTCTCAACTTCAGGACATATTTTCAACGTTTTTGCAGCATAAATGCATGAATATTATATGCACTAATTTTAATGCATAGAAATCCGTCCTCTACATGACTGAGTCAGCTACTGGAAAGCTCGCTACCTCAGGGACCAATCACTTCAGGCGATGAATGTGGAGACCGCCAGTAGCTCAGAGGTGCATATGTTAATCACAAACCGAGCGAGGTGGCGCCGCGGTGACGTACACGACTCGCATTCGGGAGGTTCCGAGTTCGATCCACGGCGACCACCTTCTCTAACCCATGAGTTTTACGTGGTTTCCCCGGGGTCGGCAGGCAAATTCTAGGGTGATTCCTTCTTTACCACGATTTCCTTTCCCTCATTTCCCTTTCATTCCGTTTCCTTCTCATTTTCAGGTGTGCTTCCAGATTTCGTGATGTAAGGCGGTGCCGGGAAGATGGCGCGGATGCACGCTCAATAAAAAGAGTATTCTCCGTGGACAACAGAGGGCTGCTCGATTGGTGGACGGTTCCAGCAATGGAGAGCTCGGAAATGTTAGGGACTTCGGTGCGTCTCAGTGGCCGGTCTGCTTAAGGCCAGTAGTCTTCCCTCATCCCTTGCTCTTGGGGGTAGTATCCCCAATAGGTATCTGTAGAGCGCAAGGTGTTCCCCTCCATTGATAACCTGTACCTCTACCTATGTCATTGGCAATGTAATTTCTCGCTCGCTTGTGGACTCCGTTTTCACAGCTGTCCCGCTTCAAGTGTGCTGGTCTGAGAGGATTGTAATACACGCACCTAACACACCTGCTGATGGTATGAGCCACATAATCGCTCAAGTGAACCCCTTAAAGTGTGTCAGAACCGTAATGGGAAAGCCTCCATTTTGTAAGAATTACCTGCCTTGTAGCTCTTGTGAGCCTGTTCACACACTCAGTCCAGAAATATCTTAGGTCGTTACTGCATTAATCCTTTAAACAGAACATATTTGTACACCGTGGTTGATATAATATAATCTAGTGCATACACAATGCATTGATATTTCAATATTTAACATATAACTTTATATATATTCAACACTATGGGCATCTTAACTATTTTCCTCAAAAATTACAATAAGGGACAACATTATCAATATGAATATTGATTATTAGTTTCTGAAACAAAACACTACATTTGTAAATAATATGCTATGCAGTAATCTTTGTAAACCTTTGTAAAAGATTATATAAATATCATATGATGAAGGTGCTGACTTAGAACCAGTCATCAAGACCATACAAGAATACCAAAATAACTGGATGAATCATTTGCAACAAATGAGTTTGGCTGGAGTTCCCAAAACTATGTTTCGTTATCGCCCACCAGGTCACAGATCTCTGGGTCGAAGGAAGCACTGAACACAAAACTTGTCTGTGAGATCGTAACAGGCCATTAGGTCTAGACTTGTCTGGAAGACTTGTCTTGTCGCATGTCTGGAAGATACTGAACCTAAACACCAATTTTGGTGTTTATCCGACTGTTCGTTCCTGAGTTATGTTGTTCACAGATAGACATACACACAGACACAAACACGGACATGTTTCCAAAAATGCTTTTTTTTGGATTCCGGGGGTCTCAAAACATATATTTCCGGTGAAATCTCGGTATCGAATTTTTGGGTGGAATACAATACTTCCCGGGCGATTGATTTGAAATTCTATCGTTGCATGACCACAAGAAACAAACGAATCGGAACTAAGCACTTAAAACAAAGTGTATGTGTTACATTTGCATGTCTTTCTCTACACACTTTTCTACAAATGTTTTTACAAAAGCTTATTCTTCTATCTACTTCAGGTGATAAATCTTTTAGTTAAAATGGATTCAGTACACATTTCCTTCAGGTACGTAGAGTTGTAGGAATACCGTATATTGCCAAAACGCTTAGTATTGTCATCGCAGTCTAAGGATCCCCAAGCGGCGGCCTTTGTACAGTAGCCAAACACTTGTTCCCTACCCTCCCTAACCGCAACCCCATAAACATCTTAGTGACATCCATGTGCACGTGCGCGTTGTTGCCACAGTTAAAAATAGTATTGAAAAGCAAAACATTGCAGCTGATTTCCACATGTACAGAATACAATCATGTAGTTTGTCTGCTTGCTTTACACACAAATGCAGTAAATAACTATGCATTACATAATAATTACATTTATTTACAAACGCTTTAAAATATAACTGAGGATGATCTGAACTCATATACTACGCTACAAGAATGGAAATGCATGTTAACATATCCGAGAGAAACTTAGAAACATCTCCGAAATAAACTACACATTGTTGGACTATCATTAAATAATTAAAATACAAAATATAAATGCATTTTTAAAAGAACTCTTACTCACAAATCAAAGCATCATTTTTGATTATGCTATTTAACCTAGCAGTTAATGTTAATAAATAAGGGTTGCATGTTTGCAGTTTTGCTTACTGCAATTATTACTGTGCTATTACATAGCTCCTATGGTGAAAGTATTCTTTATTTTGTTTGTCCTGCAACCACAAAATGTGGAAAAACCAAGTTCCAGAAGACGTAAACAAAAACAGTAAATACGTAAAATTAAAAAAAAAGAAGAAGAAGCAGGTGAAAAAAGTAAAGCGCACGCAAGCCTTTGTATCCCTCTTGGGAGATAGGTGATTTATTCGTAGTTTTGATAAAATAATAAATTTGTTCACAACGTTTTTATTAATATAAAGCTAATATAAGAAATTGTGTATTGTTTGAGATGTAAGATTTATAAGCATGGCAGCTTCTGTTTACTTAAATGAATAGCTTTATTATAAATTGCAGGATAAGTAAAAATACGGAAGGCAAAATAAAGAAAATAAAAGAGAATTCTTATGGTTATATTCACATGATTATCTCTACTCACTCTTCTACAAACTACTTTTACAAAAGCTTATTCTTCTATCTACTTCTTCTTAAACGAGATAAAATTCCATTGCACATTTCATTGTGAATATAAGGATACATAAGCTAAAGCGATAGTCAGATTTTTAAAAACCAGATGACTATATGATGACTTTGAAATTCCATGCGCTTACCATGACCACGAGCAAAATACAAATAGGGACTTCCAGCTTATATTTAAAAATTCAAACCAATAACAAAGAATTTTCGGAAATGATTAGCATAATTTTACCTATAATGTGTCCTTTACTGAGATTGCATTTTACGCAAGTAAGATTTTGTCTATCTCTTATGGTTTACCAGTTATACAAAAAGTTGAGAACGAGGAAGAATTTACAAGTTATTCCCAGAACATAAAATTCAATATGCAAATTTCATTTTTCATACAAATATCTTACACATACGGTATTTTACTACACATCGTTATAGCTGTTTTTGAGAAATTCAAATCAATAACAAAAATTTTTCCACGTAAAGGGTTCTTTTCTATATGTTCGTGAACATTACACACAAAAATCTGGCTTTGCTTATTTAAAGTTTTTGCAGACCTTTTCTTCGTGGTATTGGCACTACTGGTACTCGGCAGAGGGTCATTTGCTGGTGCGGCCGGAGGGCAGCAGCTTGGTTCGTTTCCCAAGGCCTCCACACCTTAATTAAACTATTAAACGCTAATAACTATTAAACACTGCTAAAGTTACAAAACTGCACTAAGTAAAACACTATATAACTCCTCTGAAGAAGCAAGATATAACTAAAAGGCGGAAGAAAAGCACGTGCGAGCAGTCACAGCTGCTAAAACGTACTGAAACCGCAAAAACGACAGAAATGACATTTCAACAACGCTTTGCTTTGGTGGATCTACAGAAAGGACCACGTGTTGTAGTTGGGGATGGGAAGACCCTACTAATCGTTTACTGATGGGTTTGTGGTCAGTTTTCAAAGCTTTCCGTTCGCTTTGTAGCCGACTGGGGAAACGTTGCCTGCGACCAGTATATAATACTACATTAATCAAAGTATAATACGTAAAAATACATATTATAATACACGCAAACTTTACTACAGCAACGATCGCCGTTATGCATAACCATCAGGCGAATTGCGTTTATCTTTAAGGAACGCGCTAGGCATGAGAGTGGAGAATAAACCAGGAACAGAATTTCTCTGGCAGCAATCGAAAATGTGGCTTCAATTAAATGAAATCTTCGATATAAGGATAACCATGCAGATGCACCAAAAACAGATGACAATCAAATTTAATTGTCGTCGATTAATCTTGGGAACTGTTGTAGCTCTTTATAAAAGCGTTATGTTTTGGCATAAAACTTACTAGTTTTGTTTCTGTGTTTTCGTAAAATCTATTGTAAAGTGTTTAATGCAAAAATGGGTGCAGTTATCTTCCATTAAATTATTAGCCAAGTAATGTCATTTGAAGCGGCAATTCTAGGCCGAGTCCCAGCTATGGAATTATTAATAATTTGGGTAATTGCTTTTTAGTGAAATTAAATTACGCTATGTACAACTATTTTTCTTTTTACTGCCTATGTAGCTTAAGAAGGACGATTTAATGATATGTTTGTATTTATTTTACTAATATTAGAGGAGTAACAAATTGTTTAATGTAAATAATTTAAGCGCTGTGTTAAAATACTGTCCATCACGAGATATCTTAGATGCAGGAAAAGTGTCTCCGAAGGCAAAAAGTGAGTATTACGATGTCTCTCTGGTAGCAAAAGTATTGTTCGTACAGCGAGGGTGAAGAGCCATTGTCCTTTTGTACGGTAATTTGCTGTGACCGGAGTGAGTGAGACAACAAGCTTAACGGTAAAATTAGGGAAAGCCGCGATTTCATGTTAAAATTGAGCAAAAGGGGGTGGAATAGGACCAATGAGATCCAAGTAAATCAATATAAAATTGTAATACACGTTGAGTGGCGCTAAAAATGCATCAATAGGAAATTAAGTAGCCTAAGAAGCCCGCGACTATAAATAGATCTGCAAAGACGAACGATCGACGAGTTACTTCGAAACTACAGACAGAGAAGGATGCTGCCGGATACTTAAGAGATGTCGCGCCAAAACTTAGTGAATTAAGACAGGTTTCACTACACACATAAGAATCGCTACAAGTAAAGAGATTTGTTAAGTATATAAACTTCGCGTCATATCAGCGCCGTGTTTCAACAGCAGTGGACGGTGTTTTAACGGCGATAGTCTCAGGGTTGTGAATTACCAGAAGTAACGAAATAAAGAAAACAGTGGTTTCGTCTTTTTGTAACTGAAGCACGTCTATTTTCTCTCGGTTACCACACCCGAGATCTATGTTTCCTTTACCGAGGAAAAATCCCTGCTCTTACATATTTCAGTAATTACTACAGCTAGCCGAGGATAGAGACGCAGAGAATCAGCCCACCTCGAACATCCGAAGTCTACGCGGAGGCTGCAGAAAGGTAAGCCACGAGCTACAGGCATTACGAACAACATCGGACAGGAGGTGATACTGCCGCAAACGCAAAATATTACAAAAGTCATTTCATTTTTCTTTTGGTTTTATTAATATTCATACTTATATGTTTAAGTTAATAATAAATAATAATTATCTATGTTTAATTGAGGTGTATGTGTGATTTTTAAAAACAAAAACTGTCAATATTCTTTAAAAACATTCATATCACCAATCCAGCCAATTTTACCAATGATATTATATTCTATGATACCCAGATTTTTGTGTTATACAAAAAATATATCTCTGGTTTTAAACGATGGCACAACTCTAGATAAAAGGTAGATACAGTAGACTAGAGCAATAGTTATAGTTTTAAAAAGCGCGTCGCTATATGGCAGCTTTGAAATTCCAGTCTTATCATGACTACAACATGAAACTCGGTACTTCAAAAAATCTGACGTGATGCATTCACGTGACCTTATCGTTTATTTTTAAATAGCTTCTACACACTATTTCTCATGTTAACCGTCAACCTTTGCAGAAATAGTTTCATTGTGCATTCCATTGTAGGTACAAGGGGTATACAGGAAATCAAGACATAGTCCAGTGTGTAAAAGTGCACCGCTCTGTACATGGCATCGTAAGAAGCAACTGAATGTTTACAGTACGTCAAAAATGACATGGTATTGAAAACTTACAAAAACAATTGCAAGGGAATTGGAATTTTCATTTCACATTACGTTTTGAGTTGAACTGTCTACACACGCACGCGTGCAAGTGCGTTTTTCTTAACTGCTTTCTTTATTCAGGGAGCCTCAAAAGTGCATTTCCGGTGAAATATCGATGTCAAATTTTTGGGTGGAATGCAATACTTCCTCTATCTACTATGTACATTCTAGAGAAGGTAAAAAGTATTTCAAAATTCAAACCAAAAGCAAAGAACATCTCCGGACATGTTAAATGATACAAAAATTATTTGACAAAAATTGTGTGCTTTTTCGTGTGTTAAGGTTTTACGGTTTACATGTTACACAAAATGTATTCAGAACGAAGAGGACTTCTTCATTGGCTATTCTATAAAATTTAAAATATACATAGCATTTGCCATGGAAATATCGAACATATGATGTTTTAATCTAAATCATAATGCCGTTCATGAGAACATAAAAAATAACGAAATTATTCCATGTAAGGTGTAGCTTAGTTTGGGGGATTTTCTTGAAAATCTTGGCTCTGTATTGCAAGAAGACCCTTAACTTAAGTACAAAGTTTCGTGTTTAACCTGCTTGTAGTTGTTGAGGTATGCTGTTCACAGATAGATAATACACAAACACCTAAACCTTTTTGTAAAAGCGATTTTTTTGATTCTTAAAACTGTATTTCCAATGGAATTTCGGCATCAAATTTTGGGGTGCAATACGATGCTTATTTACTACAGGTAGGTAGTTGAGAAAGGGACGGCGTCGTGGCTCTCAGCGAGGCGGCCCGGGTTCAAATCCCGCATGTGGGATTTGTTATGGACAAAACGTCGTCTGGGAGGGTTTTCTCCGAGTTCTCCGGTTTCCCCCGCCATTTATTCCACCAACTGCTCCATCATCACCTTTCCTTTCATCTATTTCACCCACATTTCGTTTCATCTACTTCCTTCCTCCCATACCAGGCATCGGGCTGATCACCCATCCTGGATATTTTGCCTAATCCATGAGTGTCTGCTCCTCGACGGGCCTCTGACCCCAGGAACCCGCCTGTAAGTCCCGGGGGATGTAAGTCCTACATACGAGGAGGTTAAAGAGAGGAAGAGGAAGAAGAATAAGTTAGTTGAGAAAGTAAAAAGGTAAAGGAGTGATTATGAGATATCAACGAAATTGTTTTTCAGATGTGTATTACATGACTTTCTGTTTCCCTTGTAAGAAGTCTGTTGATTAGAATATAAATACAGAAGCGAGCGAATTATGGAAACGTTATTTAAATTCAAAATCACGGAAACCTGCCGGGAGAAACCGGTGGTAGTTTAAGCGTTTACATACACTGTGAAGAAAGAAAACAAAAAACTGATTTAATTTAGTTCTTTTCCAGACTCTTTACATACAACAATTCCAGAACAATATGATACGCTTTATTTAGGAAAAATTGTATGCCCAGCTTCATGTTAAAGCTTGTTAAAGGTCTGTTGATATGCATTTGTTGTATCCCCTTTTATATGGCCTCTCAGTTCGGTCTTGCTTAATGAGAATCTTAATGAGTTGCGTATGCTATTCTCCGCTGGTGGCTTCCATACATTCTGCTTCTAATTTATTTTACTTTTTTTTGAGCTCACAATGGCAAGTATATTCTTTCATTTCCATAATTAACTTGAAGCACAGATGGTGTTCATAACAAAGAGAAACTCTGACAAAATCATAAACAAAGAAGAACAAGGGTATTAATTAATGTTGCTGCAATGCTATGAAATGCACATGACTTAGAACCCAAATGATGCACCATATTTAATGTTATGTAAATACGTAAAACAAAGCAGGAGGAAACACAGTGATGGAAACATCCTAAAGCTTTTATAATTATTTATACTGTTGATAAACTTAAGTAGTTATGAACGTCTAGCTACAGAAAGAGAGCAGCGGATGCTTCTGCAACACATAAGCGTAAATTGTGCAGGGGCATATTGCTGTAGGTACATTCTAATAAGTGCAGAGTATATCTCTTGTCTCTAGTTAGGCGTGGCCTGTATACTGTTAGCTCTGTATATACGTAAAACTGTTTAAATGTAGGTAACAAATACAACTGCACACGCACACGCTCACTGCTTTGAAAGAATTTATCATCATCCGTATTATTACTATGTCGTTTATTATATTTTTACATTCTCTACCACCTACATAGTATGTAGAGAAGATATTGCATTCCATCCAAAAATTCAATATCGAGGTTTCACCAGAAGTACATGCTTTAAGGTCCCCTGACTACAAATTAGAAAATGACGCGTGTGTGTATGTGCGTGTCTGTGAACATCTTAACGTTTGGCATTTAAGTTTAGTATCTTCCAAGGATACGAAATGAAGATTTTAAAGGAAATCCCCCACTTCCATCTACCCTTTACATTGAAAACTTTTCGAAATTCTTTATTATCCAAAAACAGCTCCAATAATTTTTATTAAAATTCCATATATTACAGATATTACATGACTAAATGTATAGCTTTAATTTTCTGGGAATATCCTGTGAAGTCATATTCATTCGGAGGAAAATTGATATAATTTTATATAACTGTAAACGTTAAGCAATAGACGAAAAAGTACTGCACCAAAAATGGAGATCTCTTTATAAGACACAATTTGTTTCAAATCATTTTTGTGACATCAGCCATACCCTGGATATCCGTTATTAATGGTTCTAAGTATTAATGAATACTTAGCCATTATTTTGAATCCCTGTTGTTTTTCATTTGTTTCTTGTGATATCATGGAAACCGTATGGAATTTCAATTCCAGCATTGGACGTCCAGTTCTGAAACATTTGAACTATAATTGCTCCCTTTTGTAACTGTAACGGAATGTGTAATGCAACTATTTCCGTAAAGGTCTATTTGGATTAAAATGAAATAGAAAAATAAACTTCCGTAAGAATAATTTATGTACACAGTAATAAGCGACAGAGGGTAGAGCAAAATGTAACACATCAGAGTTTTCATGATAGGCGTTGGCGAAGATATACAATATAAATCATATTTAATGCAATTATTAATTCAATACCTGATGCCCGAACTTTGCTTACCTATAATGACACCCTGGTAAGGATGGGGTATTAATTAGACCTTGTAAATATACTTCCTTTTCGTTACATATTATTTTTTCACAAAATCATTAGCAGCAGAAAATAGTTAATTATATAAAACTTCTACAGCATCTAAGCTACTGTCCTAATTTGCAGATTGCCGGCATTAGCACGGGTGCTAATATCTACACCTTAAGATGGAATGAGAGAGAGAGAGAGAGCGAGAGAGAGAGAGAGAGAGAGAGAGAGAGAGAGAGCAGAATCGAGGATTTGTTCCGCTCGGCTCAACCATCGGTCCACACCGGCATTCTGCGCGCGAGCCATTTTCTGTTCTGAATCTCTAATGTTCGCTGATAGCCGGGCAGTTGTAAACAGATTTCTAGCACTAATACTACTGGGATTCGAATACCACCCATGAACGTGTTATACAAATATATTATTTTACAATTGCAACCGGTTTTTTTAGTTTTCGTTTTCAAAATAAGTTTGAACTTTGGAAATGCTCTTCAATAAAATCATATCGGTGCGTAAACTCTACAATTCTATTGCTGTCGTTATTCTTAGGGGCATTTATTTTAAAAAGGAATATTATTAACATATGCTTTTATGTTTTAGCCTTATAGTCCAAACATATCTTGTGTATTAGAAGTATGTACGATTGACATGCATTAAATACTCATTTAACTTAAAATTAAAGTATTGCAGGATTCGTAATGAGGTAGATAATTACCAGACATGTGAGTTTGACCACTCAGCCATCATGTTGTTTTCCTACTCACGACGTCAAATCTTGATACTAAATGTATTACCTACACACATTACCATTATCAGTGAATGTTTCGAAATTTTCCAAGTTAACTAGCTTCCGGCTGTCTCCCCCCCTCCAACTTTCCCTTGTCTTAGGGTGTAGGAAACGTGTGCATGGAAGCGTACCAATGCCTTTGGTTTCCTTCGGTGTATTTCTTTACTTAATGTTGGCAGAAACCCCTTGTCAGCTGTCTTCAACATCAGCCTTGGTTGTGCCAATCTCTGCAGCCAAATCCAGCACACACCCATCAGCCTATGAACAAAGGTCAGGCCTAGATGAGAGGCAAAAGGGGAGGAGTATGAAGCATTTAATCTGAGTGGCTGGAAGATACGCTTCGCCACGACGGTCCACATGAGTCTCTGGATGAGTCCGTCGTATTTGTTTGATATAAAATGTCTGACACTCAAATATTAACCTATGAACACAGGTAGGGGAGTGTCAGACGGTTTATAAAACGTAAACCACTGCGTATTATATCGGCGCAATTCCATGCACTCAACTGTACGTACTTCTCCCAGAGAAGGCTATCATTAGCTTTTCTGAAAAATGTTACATATCTAAGGCTTACAAGTATCAATTTTCTGACGAACTTTGTTATTTAGGAATTTTCGATACACTGAGCATGCAAGAGAGTCAGGCTAATTGTTCCTTATTATTGGGGAAGAAACATCATTTTGTTCCATAAATTCTGTTTTTTTCTTGTTACCAAGAGAGACTGAATTTCGAACGCCTGAAAAGTTATTCACTCCTACGGAGATGGCGCAGAAGGTTTGAATAAGATGGATATCACTGTAGTTAACGTAATAACACGAAGGAACTACCCATCCTTTTGGCAAACTATAAATTATTTCACAGGAAAAGTATGTACAAAGCTTTTAGAAAAGCGCAAATCTTTAAATAAACAACTGTTCAAACACTTTGGTTTCTAGTTATCTGGAAAACTCCATGTTTTCCTCTTAAGAAAATATGTCACGTAAAGAAAGCTTTTTAAATGGGATTACTACCCTCGCTTTTATGTTCTTAAATTCTCTACAGGTTACAGACTACGTCTTTCGCTGGGAGCTCTTTTATTTTTACGGTATTACTACGCCATATAAAACTCCATTTTCTTATTATTCGAGGTAATCGATATAAATTCAATTAGAGACAGCTCGTCGACTGCAAATGCAAATGAAGTGCGAAGAATGGAATGGAACAGGCGTGACAATACTTAAGGGCTCTTTTGCTGCATCGTTTGTTACCAAGTTCTACAAGTAGATACGCAGTGGAAACCAAGATTTTCGCTTTAGGAAAGATTATCTAGTGAAGCAAGGAGTGTTGCTAGATGTGCCGTTATCACTTTGTTCATACTCATTATTGGCGAATGTTTTGGTATCTTAGAAAATTATATGTACAGAGGTCGGTCACCAGTCATAGTTTTCTGCTCAAGGTATCTGCTTCATTGTGAACTCAACCCACATCCTTATTTTACTCTTTTCCCTTCATTTCCATGCCGCAGAAAATTGGTTCAAAATTTTAAATTAAGAGTGACGTATTAAGTTTTGAAATTTACGTTTATTAAAAGAAAACCAACATTTTTCAAATTTTTATTTCAAACAAATATTTAAGACAGAAAAATCAATCAATTAGTCTCTGGTAAGAACAAAGTAAAAGATTTTTCATTCTACGTTCTGCTAAAATTTACTTTTTCCCCAAAATGAACTTATTATGGAAAATCGAATTATATGCTTTATTAGCGGTTTTTTTACTCTACATGCTAATCGGTTTAACTAGAAAATGTCCCATCCTGAGTATTTCTATAATATGTATTGTTCCACCTTATCCAGTAATGTTTTATGTTATGAAATAGGGGCAACTGTGTTGAGGATGTATATCGACACGAAAGTATAAGCCACTAAATGTAACAATTTTCAAATGAGCCAGTGTGAAATGTAGTACTTTTATTCCTAGAAAATAGTAAGCTCTGTCTTTTTTCCTTTTCTCTCACTCTCCCAATATCTTCGTCTGTCCCTTTCTCTTTTCCTTTCACTGTCCTGACCTCTTTCTTCCTTTCTACTCTCTCTCCCTCGCCACCGTCCTCACTTCTCTCTTCTGAGAGAATTAAATGTTTGTTTATAAGGCCGGCCTTTTTTTCTGGGTGGTTAATAAATATTAAAATGTAAAAGATTTAACAGTACACAAAGCTGCACTATTAAATTTACGTGGTAACTGATTTACGTATATGAATAATAGTGGAGTAGTACGAACAAAAATTTATATACGTTTTTAAAATAATCCTCCAGAAAGTTTGTAAACAACAATGCTTATTAGAAACATTATGCATAAAACTTTTATTACTCAAAATTTTTCGAGAAAACATCTCCATAATAAGCCAGAGGTTTCTGCGCATTAGAACCAATCCCCATTTTGGACAAAATAATTAAGATACCATTTTCTAGATGCCCCTATTTTCTAATGGTTACTAAAACATGTTACATTCTAAGTTTCTTAACAATCGGATAGACCATTCTTGCTTCACAGTTGCCAATTATCGTCAAGTAAATTATCATCCAAGATCGAAAATTACCTGACAATTTTTTGGTTACAATTTTGTTACATGTATAGATTACAATGAAACATTATGCTGCTCCTGTCCGAGAGGTATCAGTACTAGAGTTAATAATTTAAGAAAACATCAATTATTACAATTCAGAAGTCAAAATGCTATGGCATAAAAATTTCACTGTTCTGGGATTCTGGTCTAGGTATAATGAACCTTAAGTGAAGTTGAACTGGACCAAAGTTCATCATTAATCAATTGAAATGGTTGTAATGTTCACTTTACATTTCGTCGGCGAGATTGTACGAAGAATAACCATTATTACTGTTATATAATTGAAATTAATGTTATTTTGTTTCCTTGTTTGTGCACAAAACACAACAATCCAGTAGTGATTACATATGCTCATTAACCAACTAGTCTTTTATTATAGTCTTATATTACGGGTCTTCTTTTATAACTTTATCTGATTACTATTGTTGTGATAATCACTATATTAATTATCAGTTTCATTTAATGTATTAGTTTATTATTATAATTTAATTTAATTGTAATACGTGTTATTAATAATAATAGTGCTTGTTTGAACACAGTCATAAATACGTAATTTTATGAAGAGAATAAATAACAGAGAACATTGATTTAGTTTAGAAATGAGCACAATTCCAAACTCATTGTGGAAAAGCAAATCATTGATAACATTTAAACAATATCGATTTTTTGGGGTGTACAATACTCCATCTAACCTACCAAAGGTAGCTGATAGAGAAAGTAACTATATTGAAAATAAGTAAGCAATTATCACTCACGCATACTAGAATTGTTATAACACAATGTACATTCTTGATACTTGTTTAATATCCTCTGAAAAAAATATTTCACATTTCAAAACTAGAGGATAAATTAATGAAATAAAAAATACTCGTACATTCTCAAAGGTTTATTATATAGCCACTTTAGCATAATTTGTATGTAAAACGCATGTGATAGATAACTTTCTTTATGGACCTCCCGCATGTCAGCCTAAGAGTTACTGTGTAACTCTATTGGAAAGGATGCCTTCATTGTTTCCCACAATCTGTTTCCTAAAAAAGTTAGGATATTTTATTTCCAATATCAGCATCCTTTCCTCTTCCCCTTTCTTGCCAGGAAAGAATAATCAAACAGTTTCTTCGTCCTCTTTGCACATTCTGCAGCTGCGTTCACGGGTCCTACTTTACGAGATGTTTCTTGGTGTGAATATGTTCAGAAATTAATGAGGCTATTTTCCTTATTCCTTTTCTTTCCAATCTCAAGAGAGATGAGGAAAGTGTGTTGCACGGACCTAAGACCAGCATCCTGAATTCTCTTTGTCCAGGATAAGTTTGCCGCCTGAGTTGGTGTGCCAGCTTTCACGGAGGTTTTGGTAGTACGTGTACTGATTCTAACCACGGGTGCAGGGCCAACATAGGGTATCTCCCTTTTTAGCCAGCTGATCAGCTTTTCAATTTCCATATATACACTGATGCCCTGGCATCCAACGTATTTCGAGCTTGTTGAGGTACGTCAAGACATTTAAGCATTCCCATACCAATTTTGATTTTACCTTTTCTGAAAAAAGTGCTTTTAAAGCACATTGAATGATTGTGAGGATGGAAATTCGTTTACTATCGTAACCTTTCTCAAGTCCTCTTAAAGCACAGCTTGGGATAGCAAATACTTCTGCCTGTAAAACTGTTCAGTATTTTCTAAGGCTTATACTGACAATTATCCTTGAGGATAAGCCATATATGTCTGAGCCCGATTGCGTCCTTATACTGGTATCCATCTGTGAACCACACAAGTTAGTCACATTCTTTATCAGACCTAGTTCCTTCCATTCAGTCTGATAGAGAACCGAGAGTTGCCTTAAATGTAGGGGAAGAACAATATTAAGTATTTATTAGGTCACATCACATACTCAATCCTGAAGTATCCAGAAAATATAAAATAGAGATGTGTTCAGTAACGGAACAACTATCTCTCCAGTTCCCTGTTTACACTATGTGATAGGCAGTAAGCTAGTCTCCATTTGTAAATAAATATCCATGGGAGGGAGTCCCAGAAGAGTCCAATGGTTGGAGAACTTTTAAAGGTCCCTGGAATGCAGAGACATGCTAATCCCTGTAGTTTGATAGATTTACCTGCTACAGTAGTTATAGTGATTTTCGCCACCAAACGATTGCACCATAAGATGGCTAGGGTCTAACCATTACAACATATAGCCAATGTGTGGCTTCATACCCCAGTTTGTTCCAATTTTGTTTGATGGTTACAAGAGACCACCTAGCTCTACGCAGAACAGTATCAGTGTTCTCGCTCCAGCTCAGTTTCTTGTCCAGTACGATTACAAAGCCTAGATATTTTACTGACTGAATATTCCAGGTTTTTTTACCTAGTTTAAGACTTCCTAGGCCTTTTAAATTCCTCCACTTGGTAAAAGGAACAACTGTTTTGCTGGGATTGATGGACACACCTTTGTACATGCACTAGTTGTGAATTTTTTCCAATCCATGATTAATCATGTCTGATACTGTAAACACATGTGAAATAGAATTCTTTATGTTCCCAAACGCATAATAAGGAGTTCCTGGAAAACACATCTTAAAAATAGCTGTTGGTTTAAAAATTCAAAACGTTTGGAAATTCTAACTTGAATTCAGACTTCATTTCTCCCTAGAAAATCTGAAATGGTAGCTAAGGTAGCTCTTGTGATTACGAATAAATTAATCAATACAAAAAAGCAAACATGTAAAATATAATAATATTTTGCATGTTATGATACCTGAACACACGCAGCAAAAAAAATCGAAATATCTCACTTCTTTTTGTCGAAAGTATTGAGTAACGTTTTTAAGCATAAAGCCTCTAATACCTTCCATTGTTTACAAAAACCCTCGACAAAACGTTTTTGAGACATACTATCAACTATTTTGAAAACAATGAAAACAACTTTACGCAAAAGCTAAATTTAAAAGTGAAATGCTTTATCTGAAAAAGGAGAGAGTGAATATGTATTAGAATTTTTAAGCAAAACGGGTATTCAGTAAACACTTCCCCGAAGGCGGCTAAAATAACAGTTCTGTTATGTTTTCTCATTCAGACCCTCTTTCACTTTGAGTATTGAAGTGCAAGTACCTTCAGTTGAAATTTTAAGTCATAATACTTAAAACCTTCTAGTTTTGGAAACAGGAAACACTAGTATACTGCGAAATTCATGTGATTTTAAATTTTATTTTTCGGTGTATTTACAGTTAAAATTAAAACATAATTTAGTTCGTATTTAAAGGCACTTTTAAGATGCAAGACATAGTGATCCAAATAAATAATTTCCGATCCAGTAGTGGTACAAGGCATTAAGTTTGAGAGAATTTAAAACGTTTAATGATTTAAAAGCGACATAGATTTCAAGATGTAAGTCCCGGTTTTGTAAAACAAATTGATAATTATGCCAGTATAAACACCCCATCAAACTTATCCTCCGAATCCATTGGGTTTTCGTATGCTAGGTTGCAAAATGAAAGAATTTTTGTTGCCTACTCACCTGGACTACAGTAAGCGAATGTTATCTTCAGCAAGAAATTACAAAAACTCCAAGACACTGGTTTTAAATTGTTCTGCAATGTATCTAAGAAAGAAAAAAGGAAGGTATATACCTAGATGAAAATTATTCTGATACATTTTCGTTCTTTAATTAAAGCCAAATCCTGTTGTTTATTTTTCCTTCCCGAAATGTTATACGGTTTTAAATTTGAACGGACTATGTGATGCCTGTAATTGCACGCCATGGACCTTAAGTCCAGCTACCATCCTCTTTAAGAGCTGACCAATAATTAATAGACGAGGTTATGTAAACGCGAGCTCAATTACTGATATCCATAATTGAGTGTGGGTATGTCATTGCACATAGCTCCGCGTCTATTTTAATGAGCTAGTCCAGCATAAACCTAATGCATCAATTAGTGATGTAGTGTTAGCGTGGTATAGGGCACGAGTCGTTCCAGAAAAACTTCTCTATTGGCTAACTGTTGCTTGGAGATGCAGGGCGAAGCTCCCCAAATAGCACGTTTGAGATAGCTGCACAAACTAGAATGAGGAGCGCTAGCCACCTGTGACTTTTACACATTCTTCTTCTTTCTTACTTTATAGAATCAGACTGTGCATCTGCTTCCAATCAGGTGGCAAAAACCTATTCACCTCCTCATTGTTCTATTTTCTCTTCATAATTTCTGTAGTGTAAAGGAACCACCCACCGGAATTTCACAGGGAATACAACAGGTTTCGAGGCTTCTTGAATAGAAGAAAAGCCGGTTTTGAAAAAGGTACCCCGCACAGTGTATGTCTGTGATCAGCAAAATGAAAAAACGAAAAATACTTTAAACATAGGGCCTTTCAACAACAGTGTCCTATCGTAAATAAAACACGTTCTATAAATGATAGAGGTTTGTTTATTTTTATTTTGGAACATACTTAATGTCATTACGTGTGGAAGAGAACATCAGTTAAGTGACCGCCGCGACTTCGTTGGGTTGCGCGTATACGGTTGACCCAATTTTCAATGACAGAAGAACGTAAATTAGGTCCAACTTCACGAATAACACGCGTGATATTATTCATAAGATCATTTACTGTTTCTCGCTGTTGACATAAACTCGAGATTTAACATAAGAAGTAATCCAACGGCGTTAAATCAAATGACCTTGGGGGCCAGTTAACTTCACCACCACGGGAAATGATGAAACCTCTGAACTTCTCCTTCAAAAGATCGATTGTTTCGAGAGCAGTATGGCATGTTGCACCATCTTGCTGGAATCAGATGTTTCTGAGATCCATATCATCCAATTGAGGCCAAACATAGTCCCTTAAGAGCCCGGTTACTTTCTCCATCTTCATCTTGGATAACATATGGACCAATGATTCCACCATACCAAAATCCACACCACACAGTAACCTTTTGGAGATGAAGTGGTCGTTCTTGAATCTGCATTGGATTGTGATTGCTCCAATAGCAGCGATTTTGTTTGTTAACTTAACCATCCATCCAAATGTGGGCTTCGTCCCTGAAAATGATTTTTCGACAAAAATCCGGGTCAGCTTCCAATTGCTCCATATCCCAGTCAGCGAATACACGGCGCAACCTATGGTCGTTGGGCTTTAGTTCTTGAGTTAACACCATTTCTTAAGCGTGAAACTTCAAGTCCAGATGCAGAATTCACCAAGTTGTGGTTGGCGAAAGCGCCAATTCTTGCGCTCGACGAGCAAATGATTTGTTTCCGTTCTCATGTACACTCTCACGAACGGCGCCTATGTTTTTGTTTTAGCACTTACGTCGATTACATACAGGCGTTCTTTGATCGCTGACAGAATCACTTCTTTCAAATTTATCGATCAAACGCCGAATCGTTCTCTCGCAGGGACGATTATGCACACCGTAAACTTCACGCAATACACGGAAGTTTTGGCGAACAGATGATCCATTTTGATAATAAATTTTCACAATTTCTACGCGTTGCTGAGTGCTGTAACCTTCCATGGTTATTTGTCAACAACAACTGCAACCGCAAGAAAAAATGACGGCTGCAACTCAATAACAACGGCAGCTATCACATGTTAAAAATAGAACACTCTTGTTGAATGATCCTATAGCACTTAGTATTTAAGTTCATTATCTTCCATGGACGACATGAAGATTTTCATGAAAGTACCCCACCCCAAACTTTCCTTTATATGGAAAACATTCGTTATTTTTGATTCTCTCAAAAATTCTCTAACGATTTTGATAAGAACACTTATATTTAGGATACTTGAATAACAAATAAAACGTATATTTTGAATTTTCTGGGAATAGCCTGTGAAGTCCTCTTCATTCTGAATAACTTGTATCAAATAAATGGTAAACAGTGATATACAAGGATATACTTCCTTTAAAGCGTACAATTTATGTCAAATACTACTTTTGTAGTGTCATGCACTTTCGAAATTTTCTTTGTTATTGTTTTGAATTTTCAAATACTTACACTTCCCTCAAGTGGTAAGTCGCTATTCTTTTTTTTCGTGGTCACGTAAGGAACATGAGATTTCAAAGGTATCACAATGCGATTCGCTTTTTAAAAATCTGACTATAGCTTTAGTCTACTGTATTCTCCAACGAAATGTGTGGATTTGTAATGAAAGTTTATCTCTTATTAACAAGAATTAGATAGAAGATTGAGCCCTTGTAAGAATAGTTTGAGGAAGAATGAATAGAGAAACTTATGTGAATGCAACACGTCTGATTGCTTATTCTGGTAGTTGCTAATGTAATGAGAAGTCAAGAACCAGCGAGAATTTGAAGAAATCCTATTTGGTTATTTTATTTTCTCAGAAGCAACTAAAAACAATTAACTTATGATGTCTATTTCGGTAGATTAAATGAAATGCGTATGTTTAATTACCTGTACATAGCTCGTAAAGTTCTCTTCCTTCTCATTGTAATTTATGTAACTGGCAAAAGGCAAGAGAAGACGATAACTTACTACATGAAAAATGTAAACATGAATGAAATACATTTAATCTTGATAAAACGCTGCTGTTCGTTTGAATTTTCCAACATTTACAGTTGAAATCTTAAACCACAATGAGTTTTTGCAAAGTGTATGTAATATCAAGGCCAGCAGATATATCAACCTACTAATCAAACCGCTTCCTTTCCTGTATTCCTATGTCATAAATTATGAATGTATAATTATTATTTTGGAAGACCTACGAAAGTAAATGACACTCGCATAGACAGCTATATGATTGTGAGACTTTATAGATTCTTTCTTGATTAGTGTTATTATTATTATTATTATTATTATTATTATTATTATTAGGTTGTATATTTGCATTTGCTACTAATTTGGCATTCTATTATAAGATGCTACAAAAACAAAGTTGCCCGCCTATATAGTGTGGGAACTGTGTGTCTACCTCGCATTCAAGAGATTCCGAGTTCAAATCTGGGTTAGAGTTACCCGGATAAGCTTTTTTCGGAGCTTCCCTTATCCTGAAAAGGCGAATGTCGGGTAACTTTAAGCTCTACGGACAGCGGCCTCATTTGAGCATAACTTCATCCGATATGTATTAACCGTTAAAGGATGCTAAACTTAAAATAAATAAATAAATAAAACGAAGTAACTTCATTTCCTCCATCTTTTCTTTTACCCTGTTTGGAAGCTGCCGCCGTAGCAGGATAAACTTCTTACGAGAATTTTTTGACAGTTCCTATCCCATAAAAGTGCGCGATTTTGGATAAATCAGGTATCAGAGCCTCCAAAAAGAATATATATGCACTACGTATTCAAAAGAACCTGGACACCTGGCTGAAAATGACATACAAGTTCGTAATGTTCCATCCATAATGCTGGAAGTTAATATGGTGTTGGCCCACCCTTATCCTTGATGACAGCGTTCACTTTCGCAGGCATACTTTCAATCAGGTCCTGGAAGGTTTCTTGGGGAATGACAGAGTGCGGAACTGAGGAGAGGTATCGATGTACGTCGGTGAGGCCTGGCACGAAGTCGGTGTTCCAAAACATCCCAAAGGTGTTCTATAGGATTCAAGTCAGGACTCTGTGCAGGCCAGCCCATTACAGGGATGATATTGTTGCGAAACCACTCCGCCACAGCCCGTGAAGTATGAACAGGTGCTCGATCGTGTTGAAAGATGCAATCGCCATCCCCGAATTGCTCT
This sequence comes from Deroplatys truncata, assembly GCA_030765065.1. Lineage (NCBI taxonomy): Eukaryota > Metazoa > Arthropoda > Insecta > Mantodea > Mantidae > Deroplatys > Deroplatys truncata. The sequence continues at coordinate 218,790,291 of CM060978.1, forward strand.
TCAACAGTGGGAAGGAAGAAGGTACTTAAAATATCAATGTAGATTTGCACTGTGATTGTGCCACGCAAATCAACAAGGGGTGCAAGCCCCCTCCAGGAAAAACACGAGCACACCATAACCCCACCACCTCCAAATTTCACTGTTGGCACCACACACGCTGGTAGATGACGTTCACTGGGCATTCGCCATACGCAATCCTGCCATCGGATCGCCACATTGTGTACCGTGATTCGTCACTCCACACAACGTTTTGCCACTGTTCAATCGTGTAATGTTGGCGCTCCTTACACCAAGCGAGGCATCGTTTGGCATTTTCCTGCGTGATTTGTGGCTTCCGCTCGACCATGGAATCCAAGGTTTCTCACCTCACGCCTAACTGTCATAGTACTTGGAGGGAATCCTGATGCAGTTTGGAATTTCTGTGTGATGGTCTGGATAGATGTCTGCTTATTACTCTTTACGACCCTCTTCAAATTTCGGCGTCTCTGTCAGTCAACAGACGAGCTTCGGCCTGTACGCTTTTGTGCTGTACATGTCCCTTCAAGTTTCCACTTCACGATCACATCAGAAACAGTAGACCTAGGGATTTTTAGGAATGTAGAAAGCTCGCGTACAGACTTCTGACACAAGTGACACCCAATCACCTGACCACGTTCGAAGTCCGTGAGTTCCACGGAGCGTCCCATTCTTCTGTTTCACGATGTATAATGACTGTTGAGGTCGCGGATAATGAGTACCAGGCAGTAGGTGGCAGCACAATGCACCTAAGATGAAAAACGTATGTTTGTGGGGTGTCCGGATACTTTTGATCACATAGTGTATTTCTTTTTTGTTTCTTTTCCATGTAATCAAATAGAAAAACAATTAGAATAACGAATATATATGGTTTGTGGGTGAGTTATATATATAGATATATATATATATATTAAACGTCCATTTGTCTATAACATACTCAGAAGCAAAACTTAGTCAAAGATTTTTAAAAGCAATTATGTATAGTTTTTGTGCTTCTGCTTCTAGCAAGCCGCACATATACATTATGTATTCACAGTTCTCGTTGGCGAGCGAGAAAAACAGGATAAAACTATGCTTCATGATAAGTGATTTGTCCATTGTTACCTTCAAGCTCTTAAATCCAACTTGATCCCATGATACTAACTGAGTTTCTTGTGTGTGTGATTTGTGCCGAACAAAACAGACATTAATGAAGGGCAAAATGACTATGAGTCCACAATGTCCTAGAAAACTTATTTGATGAGCGAGAATGACTGGATTTTTCCTTTATATTTTTCTCAGATCTTGAAGTAAATTAAACTTTCAGTAGACTTTCTCGGCTTTACTTTTAGGAGATATGCCATAGTATTATGTTGTAGCTCTTGGAAACATATCTTGATTTTATGTTGAAAACTGAAATTTATAGAATGTGAACACTCCAGATGAACACTCCGAGCGGTATGGCTCAGGTGGTTTTGTCTTTGGCCCGAATTCGGTAGTTCCTGGAATCGATCCCCGGCTACCGCCCACGCTGCCCTATGGGTTTTTCGTGGTTTCCCCTGGTAGCCAGGCGAATGCTGGGGTGACCACGACTCTCTTTCCTCTCATTTTCTGTACGCATCATTTTCCTGGTCATCTGTTTCAGGATTGTTGGATCAGGCGGCGGTGTTCGGCGGGTTGCGGCTGGACGGTGGTTTGCGCTATGTAAAGGTTTCTTCCCTTAGTTTGGCTGCGGTACCGCTCAGTTAGCTCTCTCCTCAGATTGGGGCTCCGCTCCGGGAGACCCTGGAGGTTGGTGGCTTGTGGACAGAAACCGGGGGGCGTCGGATGCGTTCTATCTGGAAACGTTAAGGACCCGTCCATGCTTGCTCCCGTCGGCATGCGGATCTGGTCGCCTTTCGAGTTCCTCCCCTCATCCTTCCCTCCCAGGGGTAACGTTTGCAAGCACACGACTGGCTTGCGTGCGCTTTTCTGAGCCGATTCCGTGGCCACTCCTTGAACCGTACTTTTATCTTTTACATTTAATTGCAGTTATTATATAAGTATATGTATTCGGTACTTATAAATTATAAATTTCATAAGAGAAAGTAACAGTAAGGCTCGTGATATTACTCCCATGAGTCTTCTTAACTAAAGTCTAATGTGTAAAAATTATAAGTTTTCTGTCCTACATTGTCTACAAATTATTAATAAAGTGTTATTGCTCTATTTACTTTCTGCTATTTGTGATGCATATTTGCCAAAATGGTTTAGAATAGATAACACTACAGTAATCTATATGCTATGGTAACACTCAACTGTTATTCCTTATTTGAAACACATTGTGTGCTTTAAAGAGATCTACATTTTTGTGTAATAAATCTTTGTCTATAACTAATGGTTGACCCGTTATACGAAATTATATATCATTCCACTCGAATGAAGAGGACGACACAGGTTGTTCCCAGACTTTAGGATACACGTTTTATTTGTCATGTAGAATATCTTAAATATATGGCATTTTAATAAGACGCATTAGAGCCGTTTAAAAAAAATCTGATGTGCTACACTCACATGACTTTCTCTACTCTTGTACTCTTGATCCTATTGCTAATTTTCTTGTACGTGCAAGGGGAATTGGCTTTAAGCGATAGTCAAAAATTTTAACGCTGGTTGCTATTTGGCGCATTCCATTCTCTTTGCATGTCCAGGACATAAAAAAAATTAATAACGAATTTGAGAAAAAGTACAAGTATTGGAAAATTAAAGGAAATAACAAGCAATATCTCGAAAACGGTTCACTCAACAAAAGAAATGTATATGACATAAGTTGTGTATTTTAACGCGATCTACATTTTTTGTGTAGTAAACCTTTGTCTATCTCTTATGGTTTACCAGCTATGCAAAAGTCGTTCACAATGAAGAATACTTTTGGAGACATTCCCAGAAAATTCGAGATATACATTTCATTTCTCATGGCATTATCTTAAACATACGATATTTTCATCAAAATCGTTAGAGCCATTTTTGAGAAAATTAAAATTTTCGAAAAATCTTCCATGTAAAGGGTAGTCTGGGGTAGGGGGATTTTCTTGAAAACCTTCGTGTCGCATCTCTGAAAGATACTGAACCTAAATACCAAGTTTGGTGCTTATCCGACAGTTCGTTTTTGAGTTATGCTGTTCACAGACACACAGACACACACACACACACACACACGTACATGTTTACAAAAATGCTTCTTTTGGATTCAGGAGGTCTCAAAACATGTATTTCCGGCGAAATCTCGGTATCGAATTTTTGGGTGGAATGCAATACTTCCCCTACTTACTATACGTAGTAGAGAAAGTAATAAATAACGAATTTCCATTTGAGAACATGTATAAGTATTGGAAAATTTAAGGGAATAACAAGCAATATCTCTAAAATAGTTCACTCCACAAAAAATGTATATGACATAAAGTGTGTACTTTTACGCTATCTATATTTTTGTGTAGTAAACCTTTGTCTATCTCTTATGGTTTACCAGTTATGCAAAAGTTGTTCACAATGAAGAATACTTTTGGAGACATTCCCAGAAAATTCGAGATATACATTTCATTTGTCATACAAATATCTTAAACATATGATATTTTAATCAAAATCGTTAGAGCCATTTTTGAGAAAATTGAAATTTTCGAAAAATGTTCCATGTAAGGGGTAATCTGGGGTTTGGGGATTTTCTTGAAAACCTTCGTGTCGCATCTCTGGAAGATACTGAATCTAAATGCCAAGTTTGGTGTTTATCCGGCGTTCGTTTCTAAGTTATGCTGTTCACAGGCACACAGACCCACACACACACACACACACGGCATGTTTCCAAAAATGCTTTGTTTTGGATTCAGGGGGTCTTAAAACATATATTTCCGGTGAAATCTCGGTAGCGAATTTTTGGGAGGAATACAATACTTCCCGTACTTGCTATACGTAGTAGAGAAAGTAAAAAGCAATATTTTAGAAAAAGGCTAGCTTAGGGAGGGGGATTTCTTTTTTTAAATCTTGGTATCGCGTCTCTGGAAGATACTGAACTTAAATACCAAGTCTGGTGCTTATTCATCATTTCGTTTTAGAGTTGTATTGTCACACATACGCTTTTGGGTCCCGTGATATCTTGACATAAATTTGTGAGTGGAATACAATACTTCCTCTGCTAACTGTAATTACGTACAAACTAAAGCGGAAACGTAATTATAGCAAATACGTCTTTTTTTTCTACCGCTGTACACTATCTCCCGTACAAATCGTAAACAGTGAGTGTTCTTTCATACATGTGATTAGGGACAGACTCTACTAATACCTGTTATCCTTGTAGCTCTGATAATGATTATGGTTTGATGATGCGGAAGAGTGAAATTAAGAGAGCCTGCAATGAGCACAAATCGTATGGAGCTGTCCTTCGTCTGTTCATACGATACAATAGCGTCATCACGTCTTTTGGCATGTCCTTATTAGAGATACAAGATGAGAGAAGGCACTGCATGTGCACCTAACAGCTTCCCGGACCAGGGAAGATGACTTCATTGCACTTGACTTGTGTGACGCATAACAGTAATGGTCCAACTGCTTGTTTTCCGTTCCTTAATGAATAATGAATTTAGCTATAACCATTTCGCCTCCACGCAATATCCGGTAGTTAAAGGCCTCTCACACTCATCTCTTGAGACATTAAGCCCTGTAAAGGAAAGATGAAACTGGGTACCTTATGGGTTGCGTGAGGCCGTAAAGCAGTTCTGCTTCATCGCACAAGAATAGTGAGTTAATATGCAGAAACTATGTTAAATTGTATAAACCTGTTGAATTATGTTGTTATTACGTTTATCTGTAAATTTTTTTATTAGGCTTCCTATGTAGTATAATGGACACCTAAAGAAAGCAATAAATCAAAGCACGAAAAAAACAATCATGCTTTCCTCTTTATGCATATGCTTAATTAAATAAACCTGAAATTAAAACCCAGTCCTCACTTGTAAATATACAAACGGTTATTGCTTTTTGGCAAACAGTATGCTTGTATTCTAATAGAATTTTAGACTACTTACGAGGCCATTTTACATACAAAGTACAGATTGTATGGCTCAACTCTAGTAAAAAAAATCTGATGTGTTACACTCACTTGACTTTCTCTACTCCTGTACAAACTATTTTTACAAACGCTTATTCTCCATATGCCTCATGTTAATCGAGATGTTAATCTTATTGCTAATTTTCTTGAAGATACAAGGGGAATTGGTAGGCTTTAAGTGACAGTCAAATATTTTAAGAGGTAGTTGCTATGTGGAGTTTTCCATTCTCTTTGCATTACCAGGACAAAAAAATGAATAACGAATTCCCATTTGAGAAAAGGTATAAGTATTGGAAAATTTAAGGAAATGACAAGCAACATCTCGAAAATGGTTCACACAACAACAAAAATGTATATGACATAAATTGTGTATTTTAACGCAATCTACATTTTTTGTGAGTAACATTTTGCCTATCTCTTATGGTTTACCACTTATGCAAAAGTCGTTCACAATGAAGAGTACTTTTGGAGACATTCCCAGAAAATTCGAGATATACATTTCATTTGTCATGAAAATATCTTAAACATGTGATATTTTAATCAAAATCGTTGTAGCCATTTTTTAGAAAATTAAAATTTTCGAAAAATCTTCCATGTGCAGGGTATTCTAGGGTGGAGATTTTCTTGAAAACCTTCGTGTCATATCTCTGGAAGATACTGAACCTAAATACCAAGTTTGGTGTTTTTATCCGACTGTTCGTTTCTGAGTTATGCTGTTCACAGACACACAGATAGACACACACACAGACACAGACACACGGACATGTTTCCAAAAAGGCTTTTTTTGGAGTTAGGGGTCTCAAAATATGTATTTAGGGTGAAATCTCGGTATCGAATTTTTGGGTGATTTACAATTTTTCCCCAATTACTATACGTAATAGAGAAAGTAATAGATGAGATGCACCAAGCGGGATAGCTCAGGCGTTAGCCTGAAGCCCGCATTTAGTGTTCTGGGGTTCAATGCCGGTTGAACTGGACACCTACTTTGGGTTTCTTCGTGGTGTTCTCAGGTCGGTACGCAAATGTTGGGGTGAATTATACACTGTCACGAATTCTCCTGTCCCTCATTTAAATTTCTTTCATATTTTGGTTGTAGGGCCTGCATTATTGCCTTTACGCAGAGAGCCGTTTCTTACGGAACCTTCTATAGGAACCTGTCCGTACGAATAAGGTGCTTATCGAAGAGGCGTCCAGGGATGTTCAATTTGAGAACGTTGCGCTTTGTTGCCGCTGTCAGACCTAGACGCCTGTGCCTTCGTGGCCCCTAGCCATTCCTACCGGAGGTTTAGGTCTAGGTTTGTCCGCGTCATCCTCCTCTGCTTAACCCCAACCCTAGGTGAGGCTTAAAAGGGTACTTGTACTCATTTAGCCAACATCATATGTTGAGATAAAAACTAAATATGGAGCCTACAATTGAATATTCTGTACATTCAGAAATAAACTTTAGGTAGCATACAACTCCACAGAAATACACAGTCCTTTAAATCAGATATGTGGTAAGACCGGAGAGAACCATGAACAACAGCATAGACTTCCAAGGCCGGAGTTTTTATTGCTAACACTATTAAAGCCAAAAAGTTTGCAATCTAAGTGTTTTAGCAAAGAACACTAGCGGAGAGACTAATCCCTGAAATCACAGCCCAGCAGCTAAAAAATACCAACGATCGCAATGAAAGAATGAATGGATGATAATCTTTGCTTATGATCATCAAGGAAACATGCGGGTGTTTAGGTTCCCCATGGGAAACATTGCACAGAAGAAAGGACAGAAACCGACATCAGTTACTCGAGGCAGCAAAACCCATCCTGCACATTATCATCATCATCATCATCATCATCATCGTCGTCGTCATCGCAGATTGCCATCCTGCAACACTGAGTTCAAGAAAGAAAGTAAATATAAAAAATCTGATGTGTTATACTCACATGACTTTCTCTACTCTTGTAAAACTATTTTTACAAATGCTTATTCTCCATATGCTTCATGTTAATCGAGATGTCAATCTTATTGGTAAATTTCTTGTAGATGCAAGGGGAATATGGTAGGTTTTAAGCGATAGTCAAATATTTTAAGAACTGGTTGCTATGTGGCGCATTCCATTCTCTTGGCATGTTCAGGACATAAATAAATCTGATGCGTTACACTCACATTACTTTCTCTGCTCTTGTACAAACTATTTTTACGAACGCTTATTCTCCATATGCTTCATGTTAATCGAGATATCGAGATGTCAATCTTATTGCTAATTTTCTCGTAGATGCAAGGGGAATATGGTAGGTTTTAAGCGATACTCAAATATTTTAAGCGCTGGTTGCTATGTGGCGCATTCCATTCTCTTTGCATGTCCAGGACAAAAAAAATGAATAACGAAATTGAGATAAATTGTACGTATTGGACAATTTAAGGGAATAACAAGCAATATCTCGAAAACGGTTCACTCAACAAAAGAAATGTATATGACATAAATTGTGTATTTTAACGCGATCTACATTTTTGGTGTAGTAACATTTTGTCTATCTCTTATGGTTTACCAGTTATGCAAAAGTCGTTCACAATGAAGAACACTTTTGGAGACATTCCCAGAAAATTCGAGATACACATTTCATTTCTCATGACAATATCTTAAATATATGATATTTTAATCAAAATCGTTAGAGCCATTTTTGAGAAAATTAAAGTTTTCGAAAAATGTTCCATGTAAAGGGTAGTCTGGGGTGGGGGAATTTTCTTGAAAACCTTCGTGTTACATCTCTGGAAGATACTGAACCTAAATACCAAGTTTGGTGTTTATCCGACTGTTCGTTTCTGAGTTATGTTGTTCACAGACACACAGACACGCACACGGACATGTTTCCAAAAATGCTTTTTTGGATTCAGGGGGTCTCTAAACATGTATTTCCGGTGAAATATTGGTATCGAATTTTTGGGTGGAATACAATACTTCCCCTACTTACTATACGTAGTAGAGAAAGTAAAAATAAGCAAACATGGGAGCCAAATTGTACTTCAACTATTCCTTTATGATCTCTACCATATCAATGACGGATGATTAGTTCAGCGTTTTCTTCTTTATTAATTAGTTTTATTTGTAATCTACTACATCGATTATATTGACTCTCCCTCGCTTCGGTAATACGACCGATATTTTTCACGGATGCGGATGGTATTGGTTCATGCGTCCAAACATACATGGATCACGTAGCCGAATTGATTCTAAAATTGATAGAACTCTTGCATAGACGCCATTTGTTTCTTCCCCCCTCTCTCTCCCAGAAACGTTTCTCTGGAGAGAGATGAGTGGATGAAAAGAAATGGTGCCTTGAGTAGAATAATGTAGCTTGGTCCTTGAAAAGCAAGATGTCATTGAAAGTCTGTAAAGACATGTTGTAAAAATAATAAATAAACGTACAGGAAATAGCAATTATGAACATGATTTATAAAACTAAGGAGTAATACAGTTTTGGATGTATACTCTGTCCGCTAGTACTATATGTGGTCGCTTGAGATGTAGTGAACCACCTACGGTTTGAGAAATTGAAATGTGAAATACTCTTGCTTTAAGGAATGTAAACATAATATAACAAGAAAGAATATTTGCAAATTTGTAGAATTACTACCTCTAAGTGTACAAACTACAGATTTTTTTCACCACCTAATGCATATTACTGATAATACAGCATTAGTATAATGCTTCAATATAACCTCTAGGCTTTTAGAAGTTGGCGACGTTTTCATTTTGGTTAAATTTACACATAGATAGGTGAAATTTGACCGAAATTAGAAAATAATGTCCATACTTTTAACCTTCAGCTGTTCAAAGTTTGCTAGAAACTCAGAGAAAACACATTATAAAACAGGGTATCCTTTACTACATATAAATTTTTTGTACAGAAAACTATAGGGTCTTTCAACAACAGTGCCCTATCTTTAACATGTGATAACTGCCGTTGTTATTGAGTTACAGAAGTCATTTTTTTCATGTGGTTACAGTTGTTATTGACAAATAGCCATGGAACGTTACAGCATTCACCAACGTAAACATTGTGAAAATTTATTATCAAAGTGGATTATCTGTTCGCCGAACCTTCCGTGTATTGCGTGAAGCTTACAGTGTGCATAATCGTCCCTGCGAGAGAACGATTCGGCGTTTGATCGATAAATTTGAATGAAGTGGTTCTGTCAGCGATCAAAGAACGCCTGTACGTAATCGACGTAAGCGCTCCAACGAAAACATAGGCGCCGTTCGTGAGAGTGTACGTGAGAACGGAAAGAAATCAATTGCTCCTGGAGCGCAAGAATTGTGGCTTAGCGAATTCTGCATCTGGACTTGAAGTTTCACGCTTACAAAATGCTATTAACTCAAGAAGTAAGCCCAACGACAATAGGTTGCGCCGTGTATTCGGTGACTGGGCCAATAAAGCAATTGGAAGCTGACCCGGATTTTCGTCGAAAAATCATCTTCAGCGACGAAGCCCACTTTTGGATGGATGGTTGTGTTAACAAATAAACTTGTCGCTATTGGAGCAATCACAATCCAATACAGATTCAAGAACGACCACTTTATCCCCAAAAGGTTACTGTGTGGTGTGGATTTTGGTATGGTGAAATCATTGGTCCATATGTTTTCCGAGATGATGATGTAGAAGCTCTGTCAATGAAGACAGATACCGGGCTCTTATAAGGGACTACTTTTGGCTCAATTGGATGATATGGATCTCAAAAACATCTGGTTCCAGCAAGTTGGTGCCACATGCCATACTACTCTCGAAACAATCGATCTTTTGAAGGAGAAGTTCAGAGGTTTCATCATTTCCCGCGGTGGTGATGTTAACTGGCCCCCGAGGTTATGTGATTTAACGGCGTTGGATTACTTCTTATGGGGTTATGTTAAATCTCGAGCTTTTGTCAGCAAGCCAGAAACAGTGAATGATCTTATGAATAACATCACGCGTGTTATTCGTAACGTTGGACCTAATTTACGTTCTTCTGTCATTGAAAATTGGGTCAACCGTATACGCGCAACCCAATGAAGTCGCGGTGGTCACTTAACTGATGTTCTCTTCTACACGTAATGACATTAATTATGTTCCAAAATAAAAAATAAATAAATCTCTATCATTTACACAACGTGTTTTATTTAAGTTCAAAGATAGGACACTGTTGTTGAAAGACCCTATATATTCCTAGATACTCTAGTCCAACTAAATTACCATTTTCCATTCTCTCATGTTGATCAAAGCACTGAAAACCGAGTACGAGTTGTCTTAGCGCCATTTGGCGTGTCTGGAGTTCGTACAGTGATAACTGGCGGAGGGGGGTTTTAACAATCCCAAGAAATTCTCACTTAAAGATGTTCGTTTACCTAGTATATCTGATACTTTGTACTTAAACTTACGGACACTGTAAACCAATCAGCCTCAAGCCATAACAGCATCACATTCAACATTTAGTTAAAACCGTTTATTTACCGCTGATGGCAAAAATGTTGGTTTTTTAACTTTATCTACCACACACCTAAGATAAAGTATTAATACCGATATCCAATATTTCATACATAGAGACCCCCTGAACCTACTTCATAGGTCTTTCTATAAGTCGGATCAGTACCAGATTTTCTACTTAACACAAACGTTTTAAGAATACAAGCCGAAAATTTTCAAAGAACTCCTGCATTCCTGAACTTCCGTTTACATGGAGTATTTTTCAAAAAGTGTACTAACTCATTTGATTAAAACATCCTTAATTGCAGGTATTAGTACAATAAAACGAAGCGTAAATTTTGAATTTTCTTCAAATAACCTACGGAATGAAATGAAGCAGCCAACTTGCATGCAAGCAAAGGGATTAATAAACACAACAAACAATGACTACATCTGAAACACTTAGGGAGGCTGTCATTTAAGCGAAATGACAGTGAGAAAAAAATAGACAAAAAATGGGAAAACTTACATAATAATGAACATCTATAGTAATAAAAGAGGAAAAGAAGCAGTGGCAAACTTCAGAAAAACGACGAGCCACTACTGCTTAGCCGAGCATCTATAAGTGATTGGAGTTTTCCCAATAAGTGACCGTCCCATCTCGAGAGTGGTGCGATTAGCTTTCACAACATCTATTGACGTGTCCTGGTTTAGATGTTAATAACCAAAACAATTGAATATCTATAAATTGTATTGGAATGCAACACAATTAATGAACAATTTATAATCCATAGCCCATAATAGCATACTCTATACGTTTCCATTTTTACTTTCATTAAATTGTATTTTATTTCAACTAACACAATTGTAACCTTTAAATTGTTCATAATGTATGTTTATATTTTTTCTACTTCATCTGTATGTTTTGAGTGCTACATGCTGAGTAATGGATTCAATTCCTAATAAACACAGCAGCAGCAACCACCTCTGAAGACCTACTTACCACAAATTAGTAAAAACAATTCAAATTTCTGTTAAGTCTATTTGCCTTCAAAGAAAACAAAAAACGTTATATTGGCTGGCCGCGTAGCTCAGTTGGTAGAGCATCTGCCTACTGTGCGAGGGATCCGGCTTCGAATTTCTCTTTACTCAAGGTCGTCCTCCTTGGTCTGGGCGTAGTATGCTAGCCTCTATTTCCCGAGATCGCGGGTTCAAAGTGGTGGAAGACGATAGATTTTTTTCGGGCGTAAAAGTCCTTAGCATGACTCCTTCCGAAGGGGGTCGTACATTTATGTCACGTAAAAGAATCTCAAGCCTGATAAGAGTCCTATAAGCAAACGTTCCCGTCTTTCATGCCCAATATATACTGAGACGAAAAGAAGAGTAGTTAAAGAGCGTCCATAAATAAAAAAAAAGACTATCTCTCTCTAGCCAAGATTATTCCCTATCCTTTCCAGCGTATGAAAGTGTGAATGAGAGCGTGAATGTGGGTGATTCAATGCATAAAACCCAAAGAAAAACCAGAAATCCATTGACAACTGATAGGAGTTAACACCATTGCTGATGGGAAATACCTATGTTCTAAAGGTAAAGTCCCGCCGATATGACCCTTGCAGTTAAAGGCGGATATAAAGGAAACAATGAAAAAGCACTTAAAAAAACTTTATATTACTAGCACTTCTTTATATAGTGCTTTGTTTTCGCGTCCTGTGGGAGTTTCTTCTATCGCTGCCGGAATTAAAATGAGCTGGGTCGATTGTCACTACATTACTTTTCTTTTGAGAATTGCAAAGTTTCGAATAGGTTCTGGGTGTTGCCGTCATCCCTTCTGGAGATTTCTCTATTTTCATAAACAAAACGTTTTACAGAAGCATGAACCCGAATATCTCTGTAATAAATCAATGCTGCCCTAAGGGAGTGTTAAGTCGACTGACGTCATATGACACTATGCGGCTTAGGTCAAATAAAGGTGTGGTATTAACGATGTTAACATCGTTGAAATGTTAGGTAGATGCTGGTTTGTTTCCCGTAAGTTATACTTCATATTGACCTGCGAGTTTTATTTCTAACATAAGTCTAAAAGTGGTTATTTTCATGTAAGAGTAATGACTCTCGGAATAATTTCGCGTTAACAGTGGTAAGTGATGGTATAGGTAATGATGAACATATTTATTCCTTTGGTATCTGTTACCGGTATAGTCACTACTTCTGTACCGCTGTTACAAGGAACTGTGTGACTGGCTGGATTATAGCAGCGACCCTAATTGAAATATAAATTATGCACATTTCCCCCCTAACGGTTAAATAATTAAACCTCAGATTAAAACTTCGCTCTCTGAATACCAGAATTATATGAACATATTTTCATTTCATGTATATTTTATTTCTATCATATTTTGCGTAATTAATATTTGAACATTTTAAATAACTTCATATGTTGTGTGCACTTATTTTGGAGTTCTTGGCCGAAGTAATCACTTGTATTTGGAGGATGAAGAGTGATGAACTACAGGAAATTCTAGCATTTACATACCGAAAAGCATAAAGGGCCCCCGGATATAGTAGTATTGCCAACCCAAAAGCATCAAAATTAAGGATAATAATTTTGAAAAGGGTAATGTAATCAGTTAATAGTTTAAAATTGATTTTATAGCAAGAGAAAGAGTTACGGAATAAAAGGAACTATAAACCAGATGAATCAACCCTCCCAAGATTTCCTTAAGTATGCAACCTACAGAGTGTTTTCTTTCTTGAAAATATACCCCTGGTGACTTGAAAACATACCTCAAAGAAGATTCTTCCGCCACTACGATTCTTGCCACATGTACCTAATTAGGATTAATTACTAAATGCTATGCAAAAGCAAATCTATTATAGTCTGCTCGGAAACAAGGCAGATAGCCTCGAAAAATAATAGCTCAAATATCAGGCCCTGATCTTCTCATGCCAAAGCATTAAAATCAATACTAATTATACTCGCATAAGTGTTTCGATATTGGATACAGTACAGAGTTTCAAAACGTGTATTAATAATTTAATTTAAGCTTTTTATTCAAAATGCCAGAAGCGAATATCACGAATATTGTTTTATAATTTTCTCCATACACCTAAAAGTCTTAGCAATATAAATTATTTGTAACCTCCATAAAATATGCTCTGCAAAGATACCAAATCTCCAGGCCAAAACAAGAAAGAAAGGGGGAAGAAAACGTAACCATTCCTGCAAAATGTGAGCCCATCCCTCTTTCTTCTCAACACCTTAGGAACAGCCTGTTAACAACTGAGCTACCTTGAACCTTAAGGTAGAGCCACTTTATATTCTAGTCTACCTATATACTAGACGGCTTGTGAGGTCGTTATAGCCCTTTAGCATTACTTTAAGTCTCAGACATTTCCAGATTACAGGGACATTCTAGAAGTTCTCGCCCGACTCAGAGATGTTTTGATGATGACTATGATGATATCATCCTTCAGGTGTTGAGCTGTAAAGTTTCAGACGTGTTAAGTGTAGTCACTTGTTTGTGACGATCGTGTAAACAAACTAGGGACGACTTTTTACCAAATAGATAAAACTGAAACACTAGCTCTGATAAAGTAATTTATTTTGAAGGGTTTATTCCTAAGGGTTTAACTGATTTTGACAGTTCAAAAGTTGGCTGATGAACTTAAGCGTGGTGGTCCATTCAAGTTAATGAGCGCTCAGAGCGTACCTCTGTGACTAACGACAGCGTCGCAAAATTTCACAATGTCACATTCAGTGATCGCTGATTGAAGGTACGCGAAGTGATTATGAAAACACCTCGATAGACCGTGTCCTCTACATTTCACATGAGGTTTTGGATATGAGAAAGCTTTGCGCTCAACAGTTGTCGTGTTTCTTAACAGTGAACTACAATGAACATTACTCAGGAGTGTTAAGACTTGTTTAAGCGCATTTTCAGCGAGGTTTTATGACGTTTCGTAAGAGTAGATGAAACACGAATACGCACTATAGAGACGAACGAGGAGTACCAAAGGGATTGGCTATACGCGACAGTGCACCAAAGAAAGTAAAAATGTTCCATCTGTAGTAAAGGACACGGATAAGTTTTACTGCAATTCTCCTGGTGCGATGTTCATACACTACCTCCAGAAGGGTAGAATTATTACAGTGGAGCATTACGCTTCACCACTGGAATAATTAAAGGATACTCGATAAGCGTCCACACCTTACGAAAAAGAAAGTTATATTTTATCATGATGATGCGCCTTCAGCATCCTGTTACTGTTGCCGCAAAACTACATCATCTCTGCTCTCATATCTGCCATATTAGCCGTTATTTGGCTCGCAGCTATTATTTTTTATTCACAAGACTGGAAGTTTTAAGAAGTTGGAAAGTCATAGGACTAAATATGTAGATTTACAGAAGCGACTATTGAAAAAACAGGTATATTTCTCCAACTCTTTGTTTTCTTGGTCAGGCCGATAACCTTTACCACGCTCCTTGCATTGATAACTATTATGTGTCATGTATCCAATATACGAGCTGTGTATATTAATTTTGCATCTTCTGTTTGACATCACTGTACAAGAGACAGTATACGACTAGAGATGCACGTCTCTTATTGGTGGTAGTCTATTGCTTTCTTAGTTACATACACCCTACATTTTCTTTTTGAGTGATTTTAACATTCAATCCATAAGAAAGATTTTTCGCTCATTAGAAGGTAACGAAGGTGGGTAGTAATGTATGCTCTGGATTAAAGTTTACAGAATCAGCTGGAGATGTGGTGAAGCTCTAGATAAGGAGTCTAACTGCCAAAGAAAGTGTTTGGGCTTGGACACATTTACGTCATTGTTGTAATGGTGGTATTGGTATATGTGCAAACACCTGCAGTCGTCCATTAGAGGCGTCTGAGCATACCATGCCAAATATGAATTCTATCTGCTGCTACGCCAGTCGAGAAGGTGCCGAGTGCATGCGAGGTTGCATTTTGTGAGATTTTTTATATAGCGAAGCATCAGATTGTGTCTGTGATTGGTAATAATCAACCTTTATAATTATTGGAATTGGTTTGAATCAGGTAACACGAACTCTTCTTTGTTAGATGAGGAATCACTCTGGTTCATTTCTGGTTTCTCTTGTCGTGCAAAATAAGATCACCGATTATAAATAGACACCGCTATAACCCTAATATATAATTATGACAGTACTGATTATGGACAACATTCTGCAACTTGTAGTGACAGAAAACTTCGAGAAAACGCGATATAAGCAGTGGAACTGAATTCCAACCTTCTCCTGACAGGTTTACGTCGCAAGTGTCATCACGGAATGGCGACAACACACTATAGAATATATACACGAATTATGACTTCAGAAGTTTCAACAGAGATGACAAGTTTCTGAAAATGTACACTGCCGTTTGTGAAACTTTCAACACAAGAAAAAATTTCCCGAATAGCTCCAAACTTGGTGGAAGAATGTGCAAGCAATAGGTGATAAGGTTTGCAGAGAGATGGGATACACGTAGGCCAAGCAGAGCCCTCTCGTGTCGGTCCGACAAGGTCAGCGTAGTCAGTGCAGAGCTGTCAAAAAAGCTGGAAACAATAAAGGGAGTGCCAGTATTCCTCGTCGACGTCAAAGAGAGCCATATCGGCATGTGAATGAGTTCGAACTGGCACAATGATCGGTCTCGGGGAAGCGAGTTTGTCATACCGTGACGTTTCGTCTCGTACAGGGCATGCTGCTACGACAGTGATGCGTGTGTGGAAGCAGTGAATAGATGAAGGTCGTCGTACGTAGCGAAGATCGGATACAGGACCACGGAACATGACCACAGCACGGGATGACCGTCATTATGTCCGCATGACCATAACGGACCGTACAACTTCATCCACAGTGTTGGCTCGACGCTGGAGCACTGCAACAGGTGTGGACTTGTCTGCATAAACGGTTCGTTGCTGTCTGTTGCAGGTTGGACTGGTTGCATGCATGCCATTAGGTCGGATTTCATTGTCCAGAAACCACAAGCTCCTCCGACTGCAATGGGCACGTGAACACTGCCACTGAGGTGCTGAGTGGCAAAATGTAGTCTTTTCGGACGAGTTCCGCTTCAAGTGTCCTATAGTGATGACCGCATACGTGTCCGGCGGTACCGTGGTGAGCGCAACTTGGAGGGCTGCATTCTTGAGCGGCATAGTGGACAAACACCAGGTCTCATGGTTTGGGGCGCCATTGGTTACAACAACCGATCTCACCTCCTACGAATTGAGGGCACTTTGAACAGCAACCGGTACCTAACGGTGGTTGTAGAGCCTGAGGTACTCCCCTGCTACAGGCATCTCCACAAGCCACATTTCAACAGGACAGTGCCCGGCTACATATTGCGAGGAATGTACAAGACTTCTTAGAAGAGCGACGGATACCATTGCTTCCCTGGCCTGCACGTTCGCTACATGTTGCCCTTTGAGCATGTCTTTCACGGTTCTCCAGTAACCAGTGTCATGGATTTGTGGACTCGAATACAAGCTGCGTGGGGGAACATCCCTCAGGAACTTATTCCAAACCTTTTTTATTTAATGATACGGCGTATAGCAGCTATAATTGCAGCGCATGGAGGCCACGCCAAATACTGAATATTAGGGCTCAAAGGTCATGCATAGATTTGAAAAGTTTATCATTTGTTACTTATCAAGTACCTTTTCTGTGGTATTAAATTAATTGAATTCATGCTTTTCCTTCTTGGTGCTGCAATTTTTACAAGCGGCAGTGCATAAAACATTAACATAGGAAATAGGTCTTAAAAATTGGATTATGAGTTAAAGAAAAGAGAAGGTGATACAGTTTTGAAGAAATCGTGCGATGCATTTAATATCATCAAGCGATGCACAATAGGCGATTTTTATAAAACGCGAGATACTGTTCTTCCGTTCAATACTGGCAATTACAACATTGCGCGCTGGTCGGAGCCAGAATATAGAATGACCAAATGTAGGGAGCTTAGGATAACATCATGTAGTATAACTATGCCTTAAGCACGAAAAAAGAAGGATGACGAAGAAGAGATTACTCAAAGACCTCAAAAGTTTGTTCCTGAAGATAATGCGCACATCGCGATAGAAAACATCCATTTATATTCTGTGATCTGAGTCACTTCAACAATGAGGTTTCGTTCGAGAGAACGTTATCCAATAAAAGGGGGAAAACACTGTCTCGACATTCCAACCAATACTCCGCACAATACACAGCTGCTCGATCGATGTTGACATATAATTGGATGGTAAACTGGGAGGCAAATTCTATATATCTTCCAAAAAACCAACGGAAAGTTTGGAACCCATATATAAAAGGAAACAGAAGGTATAATCGGCGCAACAGTTCTAGACACGTGAAAATCTTAATGGGAGCTATGATGCGAGTTGCTTACCAGATCAGGTGGTGACCGGTGGACTGCATACTGCAGGAGTGCGTAGCACAGTCATCGTCAAATATCCACACCGGTTATGCACTGCTTTGCGCTGATAAACTTAGTTATATACAGTATATTAAAATGCACGCTGTAAAAAGCGCTTAATATAAAATACACTGTCAATCATTGCCTCCAATTCTTCCACACCTAACAACCCTTCCTCTTCTGCGGAATCACTCACATTATTGCCGTCATCGCTGCTGTCACTACTTTCTGCACCATTATCTTGGATGAGAATTCTTTCTATTTGATTTTCTGCAATTCCGTATTTTTCGAAATAATGATTCTTAATTTATTCATGTCGACATACATTTTCCCATTCTGGCCTTCCAATTTCAGCAAATTGCTGGCGTTATAACTGCTCCACATATTTTAGTTTAAAACTCATATTTGTGCATGTCACACATTTTTTGATATCAGCCCAGATTAATTCGATTGGGTTTAGATCTGGGTGATGCGATGGGAGTCTAAGTACATTATGGCGATGTTGTATTACTATCTGGTCAAGTATGTATGACTTCTGAAGCTGTTTGTTGGTTTTAATTAAGTTATATAGCTTTGTTTTACTCATACTTTCATCTAAAGCTATATTATGTCTAAGTAACCAAGCTCTCATTTCTTCTTTCAATGAATTTGATGTAGGTGGTTTGTCAATTGAGTGTTGACGCATTGTGAAGCATTGTCGATGACCAGAACAGACCCAGCAGGCATATTAGGTCTCAACATGGCGTTGATTCACTTCATGTACTTTTCTGTATTCATTTCTTGATGAAAATCTCCTGTTGTTTTTGCAACTTGTAAAAGAAGTGCATTTGGAACGAAGCCGATCTCTCCAACAGCATGAACGATAATAAGTATTTGCCCTTTAGCAACAGAAACCTGCAACCTAATTCGCTATCGTCACTCCAACTTTTAGATGCTGTACGACTGCTGTGTATGTATGACTCATCTTCATACACTATAGTATTTATCTGAAATTTGTAGCACCACCTTAAAAATGAATGCTGATATAAGTACACACTGATATAAGTTCATATAAAATTATAGTCATTTGGAAAGGTAGAATCAGACTGAAAAATTCAATGCGATAGCCGGGATTTGAACCACGGATCTTAGGCTTTCCGTGCCGTTGCTCTAACCGACTAAGCTATCATGGCAACATTTACTTTTTATTTTTTTATTTTATTTATTTATTTATTTTGCTTTTCTGTTAGAGTTCTATTTGATTTCGGTTTCTTCCACTTGAACCCTAAATCTTTAATAATTTTTCTGAGATTTGTAGCACAACCTTGTAAGTTTCTGCTGTGTTTCAGCTGGATGAGCAATATGCTTATTGTTAGCACAGTTTTTTCTTCCACATAGGAATTGTGAATCGTGCGCCGAATGACGCATTCGAAATCGTCTATTTCTGTAATACGTTTAGGGACCTTATGTTTCTCCCAGGCGTGTCAATTGGCATTCTTTCATCCATATGTTTTATTTCTTATCTTTGAGAACTCTGGAAACGAAACTCGGTGAAACACCAGTTGCTTTGACTACTCTTTTTATCACTCTCTTAAGGCTTTTGTGGAACTCGGATATAATTTCTTCCTTCATCTCTGCTTCTTGCTTCATGAAGTCGATGAAATTTGCAATTATTTCCCTACTTTGACTATGTAACACCTTACCACTTAACTTTGAAAACATAGGAGCCATGGTTATAAATATAACAAATATAAAATAAGTACTATTTAGATACTGCAGCTCTCTTTAAAATTACAACCAGATGCAGACACTTTCTATGCAGACTGTATGTGTTACGCACTGTGAGTAAGCAAAGGTATTATATCGCTTTCGTGATAAAGCTATACATAAACCATTCCTAGGCTCGGCAGCTGGGTTGGCAATCAAGGTCACGAGTCCAGAAGTTTTGCGCGAGTAATACTCGCCAAAATGTGTTCGTGGGTGCAAGTGTGAGCGAGAAGATGGCAAAAAAATACCTGAAGACGTTTCCTCTTACATTTTGAATCCACATTAATTATTATCAGTCACTCATACTTTGAGACTCTTGGTCAATGCATAAAGATGAATAAGTAGCTGGAAGCCTCTAAAAGAAATTATGTGGATATAAAAAACCGTGCCTCCAAACATTGCAAAATACACTATGTGGTCAAAAGTATCTGGACACCCCCACAAACATACGTTTTTCATTAGATGCATTGTGCTGCCATCTACTGCCTGGTACTCATTATCTGCGACCTCAGTAGTCATTAGACATCGTGAAACAGCAGAATAGGACGCTCCGTGGAACTCACGGACTTCGAACGTGGTCAGGTGATTTGGTGCCACTTGTGTCAGAACTCTGTACGCGAGATTTCCACACTCCTAAACATCCCTAGGTCCACGTTTCTGATGTGATAGTGAAGTGGAAACGTGAAGGGACATGTACAACACAAAAGCGTACAGACCGACCTTCTTTGTTGACTGACAGAGACCGCCCACATTTGAAGAGGATCGTAAAGAGTAATATGCAGACATCTATCCAGACCATCGCACAGGAACTCCAAACTGCATCAGGATCCACTCCAAGTACTATGACAGTTAGGCGTGAGGTGAGAACCTTGGATTCCATGGTCGAGCGGCTGCTCATAAGCCACACATCACGCAGGAAAATGCCAAACGACGGCTCGCTTGGTGTAAGGAGCGTCAACATTACACGATTGAACAGTGGCAAAACGTTGTGTGGAGTAACGAATCACGGTACACAATATGGCGATCCGATGGCAGGGTTTGGGTATGGCGAATGCCCGGTGAACGTCATCTGCCAGCGTATGTAGTGCCAACAGTGAAATTCGGAGGTGGTGGTGTTATGGTGTGGTCGTGTTTTTCCTGGAGAGGGCTTGCACACCTTGTTGTTTTGCGTGGCACGATCACAGCGCAGACCTACATTTATATTTTAAGCGCCTTCTTGCTTCCCACTGTTGAAGAGCAATTCGGGAATGGCGATTGCACCTTTCAACAAGATCGAGCACCTGTTCATACTGCACGGCTTGTGGCGGAGAATTTACACGACAATGACATCCCTGTAATGGACTGGCCTGCACAGAGTCCTGACTTGCCAGGCCTCACCGACCAACGTCGATACCTCTCCTCAGTTCCACACTACGTGAAGAATGGGCTGCCATTCCCCAAGAAACCTTCCAGCACCTTATTGAAAGTGTGCCTGCGAGAGTGAAAACGCTGTCATCAAGGCTAAGGTTGGGCCAACACTATATTGACTTCCAGCATTACCGATGGAGGCGCCACGAACATGTACGTCATTTTCAGCCAGGTGTCCGGATACATTTGATCACGTAGTGTATGTGCAACTTTTGGCGGTGTATTTTTTCAGGAAATATAAGGTGTACGAAAAGACTAATAGAATTTAATAAAGCATACACCAGAAATATTCAGCCAAAATTGCATGACAAACTCTTTATCATGAAATTACTTTCTGTTTATAATCAAGTATCTGTGGAAGTGTATAGTCCAATGCCTCGTTACGCATAGCAGAACGCTGTTACGATATGACTGAACCTGTGCATAACTTCAAAAGTGTCATGGATGAGGCGTTCAGCACTGGTATTACAGCGCAGTCATGTACCCAATTTGCTTTTATTAATGATACTTTCTGTGGTCATTACTTGGGTAATGTATTAAAAGTCCTGGTTGTTTATAGTTGAGATACATGCATCGCTTTTGGCTTCTGCGAACACCTCCGCAGTAAAATCAACTGATGGGTTACATAATTGTGCAAAACAATGACGCTCATCAGTGCATTCAGACGTGTGTAATGGAGTTATAACTAACATTTTATTTAATTTATCTACGTTTGTTTGTAACCAAACTCTTTGCTTGTGAGTTTGAAAGTATCGTCTACCTAAATACGTAAAGAAATTGTGAAGTAGACGGGTAATACCGAACTTCGGCCTAACAGGTTGTATAACTAAAAAAATCTGATGTGTTACACTCACATGACTTTCTCTACTCTTGTTCAAACTATTTTTACAAACGCTTATTCTCCAGCTACTTCATGTTAATCGAGACAAACATTTGTAAACTTTATCTAATTGCTAATTTTCTTGTAGATCTAAGGGGAATATATATTTACAAGCACAATATAGAAATACAGTAGCCTTTAAGCACATACATATCTCTTAATAGCTGGTTGCTAGGTGCAGCACCATTCCCTTTGCCACAGATTAATACTCTTTGCATATCCAAGACAAAAAAATGAATAACGAATTCCCATTTGAGAAAATTAGTATTGAAAAATTTAAGGGAATAACAAGCAATATCTCGAAAATGGTTCACTCAACACAAAAAAATGTATTTAACATAAATTATGTATTTTAACGCCATCTACATTTTTTGTGTTGTACAATTTTGTCTATCTCTTATGGTTTACCAGTTATGCAAAAGTCGTTCACAATGAAGAATACTTTTGGAATCATTCCCAGTAAATTCAAGATATACATTTTATTTGTCATGAAAATGTCTTAAACATGTGATATTTTAATCAAAATCGTTAGAGCCATTTTTGAGAAAATTAAAATTTTCGAAAAATGTTCCATGTAAAGGGTAATCTGGGTGGGGGGATTTTCTTGAAAACCTTCCTGTCGCATCTCTGGAAGATACTGAACCTAAATACCAAGTTTGGTGTTTATCCGACTGTTCGTTTCTGAGTTATGCTGTTCACATTGCTGTTATGTTTCCAAAAATGCTTTTTTGTATTCAGGGGGCCTCAAAACATATATTTCCGGTCAAACCTCGGTATCGAATTTTTGGGTGGAATACAATACTTCCCCTACTTACCGTACGTAGTAGAGAAAGTAAAAATGTAGGAGGGGATGACTCACTTGGATTAATGTCTGGTTGGAGTATAATCATATAATGGTTGCAGAAACAAAACATCAGGTTTGTGTTTCTGTCGCAGGGTAGTGTGCCGGAATGGTTGTGCCTCGTATCGTTAAGTAGTATTGAATAATAATTCTTCTGGGCTTTTAGGTTCTAAAGTTGCAATCAGTGACAATAAGAGGTAGAAGTTACAGTATGTCTATGAATATGGAATGAACGTAATTATGAAAAACTGGCTATGTTACGTTTCTAGCACCACTGTTTAATAACTATTAACTTTTTTAGTCGTTATAATAATGTAACGTTACCAAACAATCGCTACACTACCTTTTGGCGATCCTTGATATAAAGAGATTGGATGTTGTGTGCTGTTTTGGGCACACCTTACCGTATAGAGACGAATTTATCTGCAGTAACCGGTTGCGTGGGCTTTAAAAGGTGGGGGGGCTGCAAACAAATACTTCTTTCCAAACTATAATCGGATTAAAGTACAGAACATTCAAGTTTTCAGTAAGTCAACTTTACAAACTCCTTACTTACGAATAATCCTTTATCGTTGTAGAAAGCTAACTAACGTCACTTTAATAAGGCTTATTTAATGTTTTTGGAAGATGCCCTTATATTTCTTTTAAAAAGAATTGTTGAGTTTTTAGTGTAATCATTACTTAAAAAAGTGTCATTTTAGAGAGTGTTTCTTAGCGTATTGCTTTCTATGAAGGAACCATTACATTGTCTTTAATCAATAAAAAATATCTAAATGCCAACAATCATGAATAACATCTAAAATTTTCACTCAACCTTATTGAAATTCATACATTATTTGTTAATTTAGTATAGAATATAAACTTCAGGATTATTTGCTAATTCTGGCTCAAAGTTACTGTGTATTTTAATGCTTTATTTGCATGTTCAAAATGGCCAAGAGTAAAAAAATTAATAGTCGCCACTGAAAAAACGTTTTAGCGTTGGGTTCAGGATCATTTTTAAATTTGGATCCAAAGTATTAATTTCTTAAATGTAATGTTGGATATATAAAAATGAATATATGAATTACTCTAT
Source organism: Deroplatys truncata (assembly GCA_030765065.1). Classification (NCBI taxonomy): domain Eukaryota; kingdom Metazoa; phylum Arthropoda; class Insecta; order Mantodea; family Mantidae; genus Deroplatys; species Deroplatys truncata. The sequence goes on from CM060978.1 coordinate 218,814,172, forward strand.
GTTGAGAAAATATTCATTATGTACAAGTGCTCATGGATGCCTTGCTCAAAACTGCTTCAATATTTATGTTCATAAAATAAAGCTTAAAATTAAAAGCAGTTTTGAAACTGTACCCTTAAACGTGTTCAATACTCTACCAAATAATGTAAAATATATCTGAGTTTTACTTTTCAAGAAGACAGTGAAATTCACATTAGTATCATACCCATTTTACAGTGTCAATGAATTCTATGACAGCAGAATATATTCATGTTTTATGTAGCATGTATGCAATTCTAATGTGTGTGTCTTTCTCTGACGTTGATATACAATTTTTATTGTCTTGGCAAATAAAGAGATCTAGTTATCCACCTGTCTGATCTAGTTTAATCTAATATACGATAACGTTCTCAGCATTGTAATGATTGAAGAGAAAGGATTTCAGTATAAAGCTTTTCCTTTGAAAACCCTGAAAGTTGTATATAATCATTACCATCTGGAACTACTGACAAAGATGAAAAGTTATAAAGGTTGTCATTTATGCATTGTAAGTTTGTATTAAATTCAAACAATGTCACAATCACTCCGTACACCTCTGCTAAATCGAATGGTAAATATTAAAGTGCTTATTTTCTTATAACAAGCTTTCAGCGTAGGTAATTTGTCATCTGATGTCATTATTGATGATGTTTCAGGCCCAAGTGTCGGACAATGATATCGCTAACTTCAGATATCATGATCAGGAATTTTAGAGCTGTGGGCAAAAGCAGTTTCATCATACACAAACAAAAAAAACAAATTATTTTGGTCCTAAATGCATGGATTACCATTAATTCAGCCACTATGGTTTTTTTTAGTTTCTCTACTACGTATAGTATGTAGAGGAATTATTGCATTCCACCCAAAAATTAGAAATCCAGATTTCACCGAAATACGTGTTTTAAGGTGATCTGAATCCAAATAAAGCATTTTTGGAAACATGTCCGTATGTGTCTGTCTGTTGTCTGTCAGTTTGTGAACAGTGTAACTAAAAAACGAAAAGTCGGATAAATACCAAATTTGGTACTTGAGTTTACTATGTTTCAAGGAAGCGACACAAGGATTTTCAAGAAAATCTCCTACCCCAGACTACTCCTTACATGGAATATTTTTTGAAAGTTTTGATATCCTCAAAAGTGGTTCTAACGATATTTATCAACAAATAATGTGTTTAAAATATTTTTATGGCAAATGAAATCTTGAATTTTCTGGGAACGTCCCCAATAGCCTTCTTAATTCTGAATGACCTTCGCATAACTGGTAAACCATAAGAGGTAGAGAAAAATTTACTACATAAAAAACTTAGATCTATTAAAACACACAATTTCATTTTTTTGTGGAGTTAACTATTTCAGAGATATTTCTTACTATGTGTTTGAATTTTCCAATACTCATACTTTTTCTCGTGGGAATTCATTATTCGTTTTTTTATGTCCTGGACATGCAAAGAGAATGGAATGCTCCCTCTAGCATTTAGCTTTTAAAAGATTTGACTATCGCCCAAAGCCTACCATACTCCCCTTGTAGCTACAAGAAAATTAGCCATAAGATTAACATCTCGATTAACATGAAATATGTGGATAATAAGCGTTTGTAGAAATAGTTTGTACAAAAGTAGAGAAAGGCATGTGAGTGCAGCACATCAGACTTTTTTTCGCATGATTTATTTTCTCTCAATCTTAGTTAGTCTGAGAGGAAGCAGTAAAACCGTATCATAATGAATATAGTGCAATTAAGTTTAAGAAAAACTGTTTAAAATAAATAATCAATATGCATACTTTGTGTATTTTGGTTCTAATACCCCGGTGAATATCTGAATCTCAATGTGTTCTATTTGGATGGAGTAACTTCTACAAATTCCCTTAAAAACAAGTGCTCAGGAGATAATATAAAAAGACAAGTCAAAAGAAAGGTTATTTCTTATAAACAATCCATTCGGTTTTATTTGGGTAGAAGTATATATAGTAGGAACAATTATTTGTGTAAATGATATAGGAAGTAGCATTTTGTTGGAGCAATGGTGACGTTTCAAGCTGAACTGTAGACGAGGCTGGAATTCCGAAAAGAGTAATGTAAATGTGCCTTCTTTAGCACTGAGTACATGTCCTTATTCGTTAGCCGTGGAAGGTCACGTTATTGCATTAAATATACACATTTATTTTTTCTATATCGTATTCTATGCTTGAAGAGAGGAAAAAATAGAAGCTACTATTGACGTTAAAGTGAGACAGTTCAAATGATCCAGAGGATTAGGAATTTTGAGAAACTGCTGCAAGGAGAACGTAGATTTTTTAAACACTTATTTGCATAAAAGGCGACCATTACTGATTTATACTTATGGAAAATTTGTATAATGTACTATATTACTACTAGTTTCTGATGAAGTAAAAATATCGGAGAGCTTTTAATCAACTCAGTGTAATCAAATGCGACATTGGAGGTTTTATAGAGAGGTAATCATTTAATAATGGGGATAAATTACCTGCGTGCATACAAAAAGAATAGTGTCTGTCTCTTTTAGTATGCTAACATCGAAGATCTGAAAGCTTGCGAAGCCTACGTTGAATGCAGGAAGTATAAACACACAGTTATACCTACATGTAGGCATCACTCGATAACCCCGTCACGTCATTCTGGGCGATGTCCATCACGACCGTAAAAAATACCAGTAGTTACATTGCAAGTTATCTCCCGACGATATGTCTGTGCAGCAATTGTAGTTATTATGATACAATGGTAGGTGTGGTTACTTTGGAGTGGAGGATAAATCTTAATGATTGTCACTGTAATTGATGTTGACGTTAACACATTGTCGCTGTTCATAAGACTACAACCCTTACAAACGTGATCACAAATTGTACTAAGTCTCTCATACGGAATATAAAGCTTAAGGAGAGCAGAACTAAAAGACTGTCGCACGTGTAAGGCCAAATTCTGCTGGAGGTTGTGATGAGAAGACCCAGAAAAGTGATGATTTTGAGTTTAACTGCGAGTCCTTTGTTAAATACTTTAACCATCAGTGTGCGTGATTTCCTGAGTGTAGATCTCTGCAAATAAATTCACTTCATCTTTTAGAAATATGGTATCCTAAGCAGCTAATACATGTTTACATGTTGCATTTTAACTAGTGACAAAATAAATCATATAAAAGAGGTATGTTAACCTGAACACTCATACTCGAATGGAAATACGCTTAATACTGTCACGAACGTCACTGAGGAGATCGTTTTGTAATTATTATTTTATATTAATTGGCATTATTTTATTAACCTGTCACAACTTTCTGAATTCATATAGTATCATATTTTATATTCTTAATTCTGCTCAAGTCTTAGTAAATTGTATATATGACAGGAGTAGAAATAATATGTATGTTTGAGCCCACATAGAGATGCCGACAAGCGATAAAGTTCTTTGTTCTACGCTGACAAGCCCCGCCCCCTCCCTTTGAGGGCTCACATGCCGCCAGGTCTCGTGTCGTTAGGCCCCGCCCCCTCTCGCTTTGTGTGCTCACAATGCCGACAGTGTCTGTGCTAACAGGTCCTACCCCCTCTCCCAATGCGTTCTACTGTGGCGTCCTGACTTGAGGGAATTGTTTTCTCGAGTCCTGCCGCCCCCCGGCAAATTAATTAGGTAATGTTCGTCAAACATTTTTTTTATGATTACTAAGGTCTGCAGATTGCATCCTCGAGCAATTAAGTTTTTTGATTAATGAATTGTTGACTGGAGCGTGAGTATAAGTAGTCTGCTCACGGTAACAGTCTGTCATGTAATGAAACACTGCAGCCTTCTTCTTCTATCTGGGGAAAGCGCTTGTCCATTAGCTGAACATGTTAGACGCTTTCACAACATTAATAGGCTTTTAAGTTTACATTCCGGATCTGTTTACATACATTAGCGATCAACGACATACTTCCGTCTGGAGGTAACGGTGACACACATTAGCTGACCCGTTAGACGCTTTCACTCCATTAGCGAACAAGAGCCCGGCATGTAATGAAAAAACCCGTAACCTACTTCTGTCTGATGGTAACGGTGACCTCTATTAGCTGACATCTTTAGACGCTTTCACCTCATTAGCGAACAATGCCAGTAATTGTTTTCCTAAGTGCTCTACAAACTCTCAACGCTTCAGCTTTAGCGGGGGAAATTATATAAAAGCAGTAGCTTCTCCAATGATTTTCACAGTATCGTAAGAACACTGCGATCTAAGCACTCTGCAAGCTTTATTCTTTCAACGTGGAAATTACATCGAACATCATGTCTGGTAAGTTGTATCACCAATTCATCTTCATTAAAAAGTTAACTTATTACTTAGTACATTTAACTTATATTTGCGTTCTTGTTTTTAATGACGGCCCTTTTATTTGTAAATAGCTGAGTATTCTAAAAGTTAATAGCTAGACAGTTGAATTTTTTCTGAAATGTGAACAGTTTAGTTAAGTATTCATTTTAGACAAGCTTATTCTACATTTAATAGCTAACTGCGCGAATTCTCAAAAAATGTGAATAATTTAGTTAAGTATTCGTCTTGTTGAGAAATTATTATTCCAGATATTTAAATACAGGGTTTCACAGAGTGAATTATATTCCTTTCTAGACAAAATACAATTACTTGTTTACCCTACGATTCGAATAAAGAATGTTCTGTATAAATATTCTTCCGAGGGTAAGCGGCGGTATTCGATCCAGGGACTTCATGTTTGCATGCATTGAGCGAACATTCATCAGTTAATGAGTTTAGTTAAGTTTTCATTTTAGGCAAGCTTATTCTACATTGAATAGCTAACTGCGCGAATTCTCAAAAAAATGTGAACAATTTAGTTAAGTATTCGTCTTGTTGAGTAATTATTATTCCAGGTATTTAAATACAGGATTTCACAGAGTGAATTATATTCCTTTCTAGACAAAATACAATTACTTGTTTACCATACGATTCGAATAAAGAATGTTCTGTATAAATATTCTTCCGAGGGTAAGCGGCGGTATTCGATCCGGGGACTTCATGTTTGCATGCATTGATCGAACATTCATCAGTTAATGTTTCATTCCTCTAGTGCATTTTATTTAGTAAAAACATCCAGCCTGTTTCCATCACGTTAAAAAAGAGATATTTTCCATGAGTGTGTCGAATAATACAAATGCTTAATTTTGTCATAGAAATTTCTCAGGTGTTTAAAAATACATCGACATTTCCCTGTATAAGCAATACGCAATAAAGTAAATTAACTTAATAATATAACTTTTCTTAAAAAAGTAAATAAATAAATAAATAAATAAAAATCTAACGTGTAAATTAATTACGTTTTCAGCATTCAGTTCTACTAACGTAGCTGAGGCATACATCCAGCTCCAGCAGGATCGTTCCTCAAATACAGCCATGATTCAGACACCAGAACAATCAAATGGTAAGCATTCTTCAGAGTTTAAAAAAATTAATGTAACAATTCATATTAACTTCTTGTTCATATTCTTTATTATTATATTATTATTATTTCCAGGATGCGGACTTTATTTTGAGGTCTGTCATCCATCGATCGCTGCACAGGCACCTCCAGGCTTCCAAACCTTCCTGGTGCCAAATCATCATGGATGGGGCTCTGGCCCATACATGCAGCAACACTCGAATGGTAAGAATTTACAGACCTGTGTTTGAGCAATTGTAACTAAAAATTATTTAATAGCAGGTATACAAGGGCGATTCTAGCATACAAAGACCTACCTACGACAGCATAGAGTTCTGGATTGTATAAGCAGAAAAGGATATATTTAAGGAGAGTTTCTCACCACATATGCAGTCACATAACTCTACCGGTATCCTAGAATACCGTGTATTTTCACGCCTGTGTTCAAAACATCTATTTTTCACGTATAGCGTATAGATTCTTTAGAACTCTGTACTTAAACATGCTATACTATTAATATTATTATTATTAATATTATTTATTTTTTCCAGGAAATGGACTTTATTTCGGGGGCGGCATCGCTCAACATGCAACCGCTGCACCGGCACCTCCAGGCCTCGCAACCATTGCACCTGCACCACAACGCTTCGCGACCGCTGCACCACCACCCCCAGGCTTCCAGACCTTCCTGGTACCAAATCAGCAGGGGTGGGGCTCTGCCCCTTACATGCAGCAAGCACCGAACGGTAAGAGTTTTTCAATATTTTATGAACTTCTTGCTTTACACATTCTATATTATTATTAATATTATCATTATTATTATTTTTTCAGGAAGTGGACTTTATTTTGGGATGAGTCAGCCATTGTCCGCTGCACAGGCACCGTCTGGCTTCCAAGCCTTCATGGAGTCAAATCAGCAGGGTTGGGTCCCTGTCCCATACATGCAGCAACCACCGACAGGTAAGAACATGTTTCAAAATTTTATGAAGTTCTTTTACACATTTTATATTATTATTAATATTGTTATTATTATTTCCAGGAAGTGGTCTTTATTTCGGAGACGGGTTTGTTCCTCACGCACACTCTGCACCACAAGCTTTCCATGCATCAAATCAGCAGGGGTGGGGTCCTGCCCCGTACATGCAACAACCACTGAATGGTAAGAACCCTTCAACATTTTATGAACTTCTTTTACACATTCTATACTGTTATCATTATTATTATTAATATTATTATTTCCAGGAAGTGGACTTTATTTCGGGCGCGGTATCGCTCAACATGCGAGCGCTGTACCATCAGCCTTCCCTATACAAAATCAGCAGGGATGGGGGTCTGACATTAGTGTGCAGCAACAGTCGAATGGTAAGAATCCTTCAACATTTTACGAAGTTCTTTTACACATTGTATATTATTATTATTATTATTATTATTATTATTATTATTATTATTCCAGGAAATGATCTGGGTGACGCTGGAAGCCAGCCTATGGACCTGGCAACACAGGGATCAGCATCGCCAGAGATTGGTGAAGACTCGACCACTGCACGGTCCGCCTCCTCATCGCTCGACACTCTGGAGGAAGTTATACAAGGTGAACCATCGACCTCCTCAGTCGCAGGCAATGAAACCTCTGCACCATCGACCTCCTCAGACGCAAGCGATGAAGCCGCTGCACCGTCAACCTCCTCATCATCATCCAATGATGTAGAACCAGTTAATAGAAAGAGAGGACCGACATCGGATGGGAGGGAACAGCCTACAATAAAAAAAGCCAAGGTTAGTGCTAGCAATTGCCAGGGTCTGGAGTGCAATACCATACAATCGGCATTCAAGGGACGTATTTTTAATAGTAGAATAGAAAATACATTAGAAATACTCGAGCCCAGAGTCTTTTTAGATGAGTGCAAGGAGCTTATTATTAAAGAAGTGGAAAACGTTTTGCAGAAAAGCAGGAGTGGATTAAAGATGCATTGTTCCATGGAACTTGAATATTTAATCCACAAACCTGATGAAGAGAAGTGTCTTTCCACTGGCTTTAATTCTAAGCCTGTACTGATTCTTCCATCAAGCGACCTCAATCAGATCTTCTCTTCAATTGCGGGGGATATTTTGGAAAACATTTCTAAATTTGAGGGGGGAGCATCGTCAAAGTCCTTGTCAAAGATACTCAGCCTGGTGATGGGCTTTACACAGTACGATCCTTTACACGCAGGTTCATACATTGAACTACCTCAGAAAATTAGGCATAAGTATGCTGTTATAAACATAAAGAATGAAGACAACTTCTGCTTCGCATGGTGCATGCTTGCTTCTAAATACCCTGTTAAACGTCATGGATATAGAACCACAGTATATCCCTTTGAACTGCTTTTCAAAGCATTCAATTATGAAGGTATCGAATTTCCGGTACCCTTACATCAAATTGAATGCTTTGAAAAGCAGAATAATGGAGTATCCATTTCACTGTTTGGTATAGAGGAGAATGACAACATTATTCCCCTATACCAAACACCTGAAAAGAAGCAGCACCATGTAAACATGCTATATATTGAAGAGGATGATAAGTCGCACTATTGCCTCATTAAAGACCTGTCCAGACTAGTAAGGAGCCAGACAACGAAGAACTGTCGAAGGATGTGGGTATGTGAGGCATGCCTCAAGAGATGCACCAATGAAAAGGCTCTGGAAGCACATAGGAAATGCCAACTGCTTAAAATGCCCCAACAGGATGAACACCTTGAATTTAAAGCATTCTCTAAAAGCGTTCCTGTTCCTTTTGTTATATACGCAGACATTGAATCTGTTCTGGCGAAGGTTCACTCTTGCGAGCCCTCAAGCAGCTCGAGTTGGACCCGAGCCATTCAAGAGCATGAAGCAATGTCTATTGCCTTAAAGGTGGTATGTAGGCATGACGAGGCCATGTCAAAATTCTCCCTCTTTAGAGGTCCGAATGCCGTCGATGACTTTATCAAGCAATTAAAATCAATTGCTGATGACGTCATCAATGTGTATTCCAATCCTAAACCCCTGGATTTAACCCTTGAAGAGCAACAGAATTTTGACAATGCCTCTGAGTGTCATATATGCCTTACTGCTTTCACTGTGAGCGATTTGCGTGTGAGGGATCACGATCATGTGACAGGGAAATATCTGGGTGCTGCTCATAATAGATGCAATTTGAATAGAAAGGTCCCTGATTTCATACCGATCTTTTTTCATTGTCTATCTAATTATGACAGCCACTTCTTGATAAGACGCCTGGCATATGATAATAAGCCCATATCGTGCATCGCTCAAAGTGGTGAAAGGTATATAGCGTTTAGCAAACGGTACAGGAACATCAGCTTCAGGTTTCTGGACAGCTTTAAGTTTCTTGACGATAAGCTGGCCAGTCTGGCTGACATGCTGGAGGAAAGTGACTTTAAAATAACAAGGGCAGAATATCCTGTTGAGGAGCATTTTAAGCTGGCGAAGAGCAAGGGAATATTCCCGTATGATTATGTTTCAAGCCTAGACATACTCAAAGAAACTTCTCTACCACCGAAGGATGTCTTCTACAGCACTCTCACTGACAGTCACATCACAGACGAGGAATACAGGCATGCTGAAAAAGTCTGGGATACCTTTAATATCCAGAATCTCGGAGAATACAGCGATCTATACCTGAAAACAGATATACTGCTCTTGGCGGATATTTTCGAAAAGTTTCGAGATCTCATCCTAGGGATGTATAAACTTGACCCAGCATGGTTTTATACATTACCAGGACTCGCCTTTGACGCTATGTTGAAGATAACTAAGGCGAAACTTTCCTTAATATCTGACAAGAGCATGCTGGAATTTTTCGAGTCGGGAATTAGAGGCGGACTGTGCACAGTGGTGAAGGGCTATACCAAAGCTAACCACAGGTACATGTCCAACTTTGATCAGCATGCTCCTGTTAAACACCTGTCCTATTGGGACATAAATAACTTATATGGAGCTTCTATGGGGTCTGCCCTCCCGTACAAGAATCTGAAATGGCTCACCAGAGAAGAAATTGATAGTATAAACTTCGCTGAAATCAAAGAAGACTCGAAAACTGGTTATGTGCTAGAGGTTGATATCGAATACCCCGACCATATCCACGACGCCCACAACGAGCTTCCTTTCTGCCCACAGAGTGCGATACCACCGAATGGCCAATACAAGAAACTGCTTGCGACATTAGAACAGAAAAGCAAATATGTCTTGCACTACAGGGTGATGCAGCAGTGTATTGAACAAGGTCTAACTGTGAGACATATTCACAGAGTGGTATCCTACGACCAGTCTAACTGGTTGAAAACATATATCGACGTGAACACAGAGAAAAGAATTCAGGAAAAGTCAAAATTTGGCCAAAACTTATGGAAAAAGATGAATAACGCCGTATATGGGAAATTTATAGAAAATGTGAGGAAATACAGTGATTTCAAAATAGTTGGAAGCTGGAAACAGGCAAAGAAGTTGATAGCACGCAGCACTTACCTACGCACCATAATTTTTGAGGAAAATCTTGTAGGAATCGAGCTGGGTAGAGAGGAAGTGCACATGAACAAGCCAATCTACATAGGACACGCAATTTTGGACATTTCAAAATTTATCATGTACGACTTCTTTTACAATATCATGAAACCAAATTTAAAAGACTTGCTGCTGAATTACATGGATACAGACTCATTCATTTTTGAAACGAGTTCTGATATCTATGATTTCATCAGGGAGAACCCCCAATATTTCGATACTTCAAACTTCGAAAAGGATAATGCATATGGTATTAAGCAAGCCAATAGGAAAAAGATTGGGTTGTTCAAGGATGAATTGGGCGGCTTGGTTATGGAGGAGTATGTTGGTATAAGAGCAAAGTTATACGCCTACAGATACGGAGGGCAGACAATTAAGAAAGCTAAGGGCATCACCAAGGCAGGCATGGATAAAATCGATTTCGGCCATTATTTTGAATGTTTAAAAGACCATAGCCTAAAAATTTATTCGATACAAAAAACATTTCGGAGTAAACACCACAAAATTACAACAATTGAAACAAACAAATTGGCTTTGAAGGGGGGTGACGATAAGAGGAAGTTGATGGAAGGAAGCTATAAGACTGTAGCGTGGGGCCATTATTCCCTTAGACCCGGTGATTGCTAGTGCCTAAACTTTTAAATAATGTATATATTGTGTAAAATAGATATCAAATGTGTGAGGGTTTTTTGTGTAACACTTTTCCCTCAAAAAAGAAAGAAAAATATGAATGCTTTTAAAATAAAAATACTCATGATTTTACAATCATAAAACTTTAGTCTTTATTAATTCTTCACATATTACACCAAGTCCTTTATATCAATCCATTGAGTATCTGGAAAACCATACCACTTTACAAGAACTTTGTTTCCACGTTTACGTATAACCTTTTCTACTAAATATGTATTAGGATAGTTAGTCTTTTTTAGTTCATGTCCATAAAAGCCACCTTTTATGATTTCACCATTCCTATCCTTTAGTATGTATGTTGTAGGCTTGGTACGGTTCACACGAAATACTTTGAAGATTTCAACGCTCCAGTTAGATTCATAACCCTTTTCAAAATGTCCTTTATGTTTAGATATCCTGACATAATCACCAACACTAAACTTCCTTGAAGCCATCTTCTCTCTTCGTTCTTGATTATAATTATACACAGTCAGAAGAAGATCGTTGTTTTTCACTTCATTAGGTTTCATGCGGATAGTTGAATGAAAAGTATCATTGTACTTTACAAGGATTCTAGGTAAAAGATCTAGCCACTTGTATGAGCCTTGGACTAAAAACTCTCGGTACATCATATTCTTCAAGGTTCGAATTAAACGTTCAACAGCCGCAGCCTTCACATTGGTATAGGTGCTGTAGTTTGTTATAAAATTCTTTCCCGTTGTCACTTTGAATATTCCGGGGAGGGACATCCATTTCTTGTAATATATCATCCATTGCCTTTGCAACATTAACTCCGCTCTTATCCTTTAAGGGTTTTGCATATGCCATTTTAGAGTAAAAGTTGATTGCGATCAGAATGTATTTGAAATTTTTGTTCACTCTTGCATATGGTATCATTTCAATCAAATCAATTTGTAATAAATCGTTCATACCTTTGCTGATACTTTTGCGTCGTAAATAGTTCCTCCTTGCCGAACCGTGAAGCTCTCTGGCGATATTCTGTTTGGCTGTCATGCTATAACTTTAGATGCTTTCAACTCCCTGATAATTTCCTCAATCTCTTGAGTGTGACTATTATTACCAGCACCCCTCGATGCAATTAGTAACCTCAGCCTATTCACTAATGTGTTAGGGTTTCTCCAGAAAACGTAGTCAACCTCCTTATCAGACTTATGCTCCTTCCATGTCAGTCCTAGACCTGAATGTGTATTGAGCAAGGGGCGTATTATATTCTTGTATTTATACGATTTACCAGATTTCAAACGACCGTGTCTGGTGTAACCAGATCTATGAAGAAAAGTACTTTTCATAATCTTAGCGTACGTCTCCAAGTCTTCACTGGTGTATGCAGAAATCTGAGGCGTTCGCTTAAAGATGAGCTCCGTCAACCCGTCTGTAGACTCATACGTTTCATCACCTATCAATATTTGATTATTTATAAAATGAATATCTTTATTTCCAAGCATATAACTTCCATCCTGATATCTCACCCCGTACAATGTATCAATGCGGTCCTTGTCTTTTGAGCGAACGTGTTGAAGGAAAGTAGAAATACTTGTAGAATCATCATCTTCATTCTTGACTGTCTCCACAGCCAACCCTCGTTGACTGTCCAAAATATCCTTGAGGGGAGCGGTTACAGGCTTCAAAGCTTCGGACATGATATGCTGAGTCTCAAACCTGAGACCTTTTAGAGCTCTCAGTTTTTCTTTTACAGCCCTGGTATGCTCGGCTACAGACTCTTTAAGTCTTATGCTTTCACTATCCATCTTACAAATGACGTGAAAATAGACGATTACATTCAATTTATAGTCTGCGTCCACCTTGAGTTCTCATCGTATCGATAGCCTTAGCTAACATCTCTATCGAAGTTCTCAGTTGCTCGGTTTCTTTCTTATGTTCCTGCGTATGTGACTTGAACGCTTCAGCAAAGATTGCCGTATTAGCGTACAGGCTTCTGGTTGATTCTTCTAGACTTGTCATTTGCTGCACATTAGTTTTGTAAGCGTCCATCATCATATTTACATTTTCCTCCACTTTCTTAAGTTTATCATTGCATGAATCAGTTTTGAGAGTATTCAAAACCTCTGTCTTTAACTGTCCGACTGTAGCCTCTAAATCTGAAACTCGCTTCATCGCTAACTTTTCTAAATTGCTAATTTTCTGATTGCAAAGATTCTGAAGATTTGTTTTTTCTCTATCAAGCTCTGCGGTAACTTGTTTAATGGAGTCCATTACAGAATCCACTCTGTCTTTTGTAGAGGTTGTTAGAGTATCCACTTTACTCGTAGCTTTATTCAGATTTGCTGTGATGTCTAGCAGCTTTTCACCTATTTGCATCTCGATTTCCTTTGGTAAGTACCTATTTAACTGCTGTCGCGTCTCGTTCGATTTCCTAATGATCATAGCTCTAGCATATCTTTTATTTACAGCATCTGTATCTCCGAGAGGATCTGCTATATCAGTGATTCTCTTGTTGTCGAATATAATGTTACCATTACTATCTCTCGTCTGCGTGCGTGAATTGACATATCCAGTGATGAACTTTTTATTCACAACATCGTTATCGTGAACAGGATCTAGCAATACCTTCAATCTAACTTTATCAATCACAATGTTATTTTCCTTATCTCTCTTGAGGATATATCTTGAAATCAATTCATCGAACAGGGTCTTGGCCATAACCTCAACATTGTTAGCAGCTTGCTGAGAGAAATCTTGCATTCTAATTTCGAGAGCATCCACATAATTCTTATTGGAAGCATCATGATTATCTTCAGGATCGTGAACGTTACACAATCTCTTATTCTTGAATTGATAATTTCCTTTGACGTCTCTATTTATGATAAAACGATCAAACACTCTTCTAACTGGACCAGTTCTCTGAGAACCGAACCTATCGATGCTCATGGTTAACTATGAATGATCATTTTCTTTTTTGTCGAGCTTAATATATACATCAAAACCATTCCTATATCGTCCCTCATTCATGTGAAATTCAGGAACTAACACAACAAAGGGTCTTCCTTCTGTAGAGCTCTCCCAAACGTTCTTACATAGATCTTTAAATTCGTTGTAGGTCATGTCGGTATTTACATAATCTTCGTAAATGTGCTTTAAGTTTAAATTGTCTTGCCTGAAGAGTATTATCATGTTTGTATTATCGCGAATTAAATGTTTTGGAACTTTAGCATAGGACTGCGCTAGATATACAGAGTCGACATTTCGATGTCTACCCATACTGTAAAAGGATGCTATCTTTTCCTGCTTTTCAGTGATGACGTCATCAAATATAAAGATTGAATTTTCTTCGACTTCAGAAGGATGCAAAACATCATCACCGTTGTCGAAGGTGTTCACTTCTATACCTTCGATGTTTCCAAGCACTTTAATTAGATATTGGTACTTTGGTTGATAGAGAGACTTTGAATAAATATATAAATTTTTAAAACGTAGTCCATTCTCATGGAGTAGCATATTGAGTAATACGTTTGTTTTCCCTGCACTGGAGCTCCCTAAAATAAGAGCTCTGACATTAGATGGAAATAACTTGCCATGACGATCACTTCTAAAGTCACTTTCAAAGTCTAATACCTGAATAGGTAGAGAGCAGTGCTGCTTAACAAGCTCCATGTTAACAACTAACTTATAACATGTATGTGCATTGTTTATATATATTACCGTTTGTAAAAGTAGTTAATGATTGACTGCAATGATATAAAAGGGTTAATGCATTCAATTACTCGTTTAGTCTATCATGAGAGCTAAGAGAGGGAGGTCGTTGCAGTAAAAGCGCGGCTCTGGAATTATTAATTCTATAATTAATTCGCTCCCCTTTGAAGCTCACTTACCTGGATATAGATATTGCGGGCCTGGTACTAAATTGGAAAAACGTCTAAAAAGAGGAGACCCCGGAATTAACCAATTAGACACAGCTTGCAAACAGCACGACCTCGCGTACGCTGAGAATAAGGACACCGCTTCAAGACAAATAGCGGATAAGATTCTTGCAGAGAAGGCTTGGAAACGTGTGCAGTCATCAGATTCAACTTTTGGTGAAAGGTTAGCTGCAAGGCTAGTAACTGCAATCATGAAGGGAAAGGTTGCAGTGGGAGCCGGAAAGAGGAAGAAGAGAGGAGGGTTTTTACCATTGATTCCCATCATTGCTGCTTTAGGCGCTGCAGCAGGTGGCGCTGCTCAGATAGCCTCTGCAGTCAATAAAAAAAAGGCTGCTGATAGACACTTGGCAGAAGTTGCGAGGCATAACAAGGCGATGGAGACCCGAGGAAAGGGGCTCAGGAAGGGTAGGTGTAAGAAGAGGAATAAAGGAGGTTTCTTACCTGCAATGCCGCTGATGTCGTCTTTAGCCGCTGCATCTAAAATAGCAAGGTCTTTGAAAAAAAGAGGATCTAAAGGCGAGGGTTTAAAGAAGAAGGCAAAAAACGGAGGAAGAGGATTGTACATATACCGGAGGAAGCCCTAAGTAACGTAGCCCTCGAATATTACGCTAAACGTTTAAAAATTCCTTATTTTAGAGGGGTTTATATGATTGACAAACTTCCTTTAAAACCGCACTGCAAAGAGAGACTTATTACCAATCTCGATACATCGGATAATGAAGGAACACACTGGGTTGCTATAAGGAAAGAAGGTGATGTCGCATACTACTTTGATAGTTTCGGTAATTTGAAGCCGCCTCCTGAGATTGAGAAATATCTACAAGGCGTTAAAATCTACTATAATACACAGAGATACCAGAATTTCGATTCAGTCATCTGCGGACACTTGTGCTTGCAATTTCTTTTATCCTAGAAGCTGCTTCATCGTCAAGATGAGTTATACAGTTACAGTGAGTGGGTCAGACACTGTTATTTCAACGTATCTAAACCCTCCTCTACAGCTAGATCCTCCAGGTCATTATGAGATTGCTCTCTTGAATTTTGAGACATTCTATTCAATACCAAATGTCGATGGAAGTAATAATAGATTTCATTATATTCATAATGGTAAACCTGAAGCCATTGTCATCCCTCATGGAACCTATGAGATTGCCGATATCAATACATTTCTAAAGGATAAACTAGAATTGAATGATGAAGTCTTCTTCATAAGGCCTAACAATAATACAATGAAGGCTGAAATTAAATGTCCTTATACAATAGACTTTTCTAAGGAAAGATCTATTGGTTCGCTTCTAGGATTCACAGACACTAAAATAATTCCTGCTGGAGAAGCGATCGAATCTGACGATCTTGTGAATATATTTAAAGTGAGTATCATACGTGTGGAGTGCAGTATTGCAACAGGCTCTTTCATTGACGGTAAAAGCGGACATTCGCTCTACGAGTTTTTCCCTTCTGTTCCGCCAGGCTATCATATCTCTCAAGAACCTTCGAACCCAATATATTTACCGGTCATAGATACAAACTATATAGACCAGATCACTATTCGAGTGGTAGATCAACACGGGAAGGCTATCAACTTCAGGAACGAAGTTATCACTACAGGACTCCACATAAGACGTAATGGCAATACATTTTAAAAGTCACCTCAAATACTATAATAGACGACGTACACAGCGATCGAAGCATATTACCTCTCCAACTTCCGAGGAGTTAACACGTGCTAACCGCAAGTTCCTCGAAGAGTTAGGTTACAGGACGCTATAATGGACATCTTAAACGTGACAGAAGTTCCAGCCTTTGACGACAAGATCACCAAGGAGGAGGAGCATATTTTTCTTCCATACAACACCTCCGCTCTGGATGTAAACGATGAAATTAGAATACCATGCCAAGCTGAAGATTTGTATACGCTACCTAACAAGAGTTATCTCTACATCGAAGGTGCTCTCACCAAGGTAGATGGATCGCCTACTACAGCGAAGCTCGCTAATAATGCTATAGCCTTCATGTTTGATGAGATACGTCTAGATATGAATGCTACAACTATAGACAGAACAAGGAATCCTGGAATTACTACAACTATACGAAATTATGTGACTCTCAACCCTATGGAATCGAATCGTCTGCTGAATGCTGGATGGGCCTATCCTGGTGAAGAAGTTGATATAGTACACGCTACGAATGGAGCTTTCAATGCTGTAGTCCCTCTCTCGATGCTCCTAGGATTTGCTGATGACCACAAGGAACTTATACTCAACAGTAAGTTTGAATTGATTTCATAAGATCCAAAGATTCTAGAAACTGTGTCCTGAGTTCGAATGGAGAGGAAGCTAATGTAAAGTTAACTAGAATCGAATGGAGGATGCCTGTAATTCGCCTTTCCGATGCTGAAAGAGTTCACATTCTAAAAATTGTCAAGTCTGATAAACCTCTACACCTTGCCTTTCGATCTATGGATCTTCATACCCAGCCTGCTGTACCCCAGACAAGATCTTTCACGTGGAATGTAGCAACAACATCTAAGCTCGAGAAACCTCGCTTCATCATAGTGTGTGCTCAGACTGCAAGATTGGGTGATTATAGCAAGAACAGTTCCGAGTTTGATCACTGTAACATTACTAATATGAGACTATTCCTCAACAGTGAATGCTACCCCTACCATGATTTGAACTTGGACTTTAAAAATTCAAAGTTTGCTTCACTATATGAAATGTACTGTAAATTTCAAAGTTCCTATTATGAAAGAGAGAATTATCCTCTCTTGAAGAGAAAGGATTTTCTTCACCGTGCACCATTATTCGTAATAGACTGTTCTCACCAACCCGAGGAGGTTATAAATGGAGCTGTGAACATCAGAATCGAGATTCAAGCATCTGTAAATATACCAGCCCAGACGTCACTGTACTGTCTGATTCTACACGACAAAGTATTTACCTACAAACCTCTTTCTCACGTGATGCAAGCACTTATATAATTATGCATACGTTTGGATGAATGGTTTTTGTAAAGGAATGTACAAGGATACGTTTTATGAATAATAAATTGAATTCATATACTAAAACACTCTTTTATTGACTTTAGCATACATTTCAAGCATTTTCCTTCTTCCCCTCCTACTCCCTGAAAAACTAATTGCTCCTGACTTGCAAAAATCATTTAAAATATTCAAATGTCTTTCAATATAGGGCGATAGCCGTTTTAGGTTCCTTACACCCTCAATGCCTAAAGATATTACATTATTATTTAAACACGTATTTATGAAATGAATTGAACTGTCAAAAAATACAATAATATTGTATGCATAAATTACATTGTCACAATATTCATCACACGCAAACTTTTTTTCTTGGCTTAGGTAATCTTCAATCATTGAAATGTTTTTGGATATTATATCCCAGTCTGATTTTGTAATATAAACAATTGATTTATCACTTTCACAATTTATGTAGAGGGATGGAATGTCATAGTATAGTCCAATGTTCACGGAATGGGAGGGGGAGATGCTGACGTCATCAAACGCCTGTGATTGATTCTCCATGCTCCTCCGGGGTATCTTCAATGAATAAGAAGACCCTAGGACCCTCGTTGAGTATCCTCCTCTTACAACTCCTCTTCTGCTTTCTCTTCCCAGTCTCGTTCTGCCTCTTCCTCCGCTCCCTCCTCGCACCCCTGCAACATATATTCAAAACAATGTTAGAAATAGGTTTAGTTAATGATTTCATGCCTTCTGAAAGAGAAAATACAAATATTAGAAAAATCCTCTCCCATTGCCACACAAAAAAAGTACTATCAAAGCGTGTCATACTCACTTCAAGGGTTTGCGCGTTTCTGCGTGTATCTCGGGCGAGCAATCTGGAATCGTCTGATTTATCCCATCCTGTAGCATCGTTGCTTTATCATCATCAGAGGTAGTAGTAATGGCTGGTAGTGGAGCGCCATCCTCATCCATAGGCTGTGTATGGCGCTCTGCGATTGGATATTCCACTATATCGACAATACGTCTCTCAGGATCCAGCTCCTCTATTGGCACGGGTACCTTAGGCTCAGTCATTCGCAGTCTGTAATAATTTAATTTTAGGTTAGACATAGAGTAGCATTAGAAGCAGTAAATGAAAATGTAATTTAACGTTTCTTCTACTTACTCGAGTTTTCTCCTCCTGCGTTGGTAGACGTCGCAGTTGTCGTTACATAGGAAGAATGATGTCATGCGTTCATGCTGGGCCGGGTTAGTACAAAGTATAGAATGCATGTATCCCGTGCACGACTCTGTATCACATTCTGTTAGATGTTTCGAGACGAGGACATCGTCAACTTCCTCGACATCGCTAAGGTCGTCCACATCATCACCCATGCGATTTTCACTGAAAGAATAAAATAATTTCAAGTTAGTTTTCATTTAACATACGTACAATATATTACCGAGTTATAGAAATATATATATATATATATATATATATATATATATATTACTTACATGTTCGCTCCTCGATAAACAGGACAGCTCTCTGTACACACTTCCAGTGTAGTCATCTGATCATGATGCGATGGTTGAGTACACAACACTGAATGCATTAAACCATTGCATGTTTCGGTATGGAAGTATACGTAGTGAAAATAATCTTCTCCGCACTCGCTCCAGTAATCATTCATCTCAGATGCACGATTATCACCAGCCATTTCGATTATCACTGAACGAACAATAAATTGATCGCTCTGGCTGCCGACGTTCCTTATATACTGATGACTGTGACGTCACGCGGCTGTGGAGGGGGATGAATGCATGTTGAGACCTGTTATTCGTCTCCAGGCAGAGCCCAGCTGTCTATTTTTTGAATACAATCACCTTTTTTAATAACATTTATAATATTTAACTATAATGTTATCCGTATTTATTTTACTTTTAATAACATATGTAGTATTCACCAATCAATGAGACGCTTCTGAATTATGAATACTTTATTCGCAATATTTTATTGAAAGAAATAAGAACTATGAAACTTAATCATTAATTATCAGGGAAAAAATTGTCTAGACTTGGGTTTTTCCACGGTTTGTGATGGAAATTCTACGAGCTAAAAGGTATTTACATTGAGTGTCTGGGGGTTTTTCAGAGCACTTAGGAAAACAATTACTGGCATTGTTCGCTAATGAGGTGAAAGCGTCTAAAGATGTCAGCTAATAGAGGTCACCGTTACCATCAGACAGAAGTAGGTTACGGGTTTTTTCATTACATGCCGGGCTCTTGTTCGCTAATGGAGTGAAAGCGTCTAACGGGTCAGCTAATGTGTGTCACCGTTACCTCCAGACGGAAGTATGTCGTTGATCGCTAATGTATGTAAACAGATCCGGAATGTAAACTTAAAAGCCTATTAATGTTGTGAAAGCGTCTAACATGTTCAGCTAATGGACAAGCGCTTTCCCCAGATAGAAGAAGAAGGCTGCAGTGTTTCATTACATGACAGACTGTTACCGTGAGCAGACTACTTATACTCACGCTCCAGTCAACAATTCATTAATCAAAAAACTTAATTGCTCGAGGATGCAATCTGCAGACCTTAGTAATCATAAAAAAAATGTTTGACGAACATTACCTAATTAATTTGCCGGGGGGCGGCAGGACTCGAGAAAACAATTCCCTCAAGTCAGGACGCCCCAGTAGAACGCATGGGAGAGGGGGTAGGACCTGTTAGCACAGACACTGTCGGCATTAGGTGAGCACACAAAGCGAGAGGGGGCGGGGCCTAACGACACGAGACCTGGCGGCATGTAAGCCCTCAAAGGGAGGGGGCGGGGCTTGTCGGCGTAGAACAAAGAACTTTATGGCTTGTCGGCATCTCTCTGTGGGCTCAAACATACATATTATTTCTACTGACAGGAAATAGCGGCTTGCTACTTCCCTTGACATTTCCAAGGGATGTCATTGTGTCATAATTTCCTGAGGAGTACGTGTTTTTCTGCAGACTCTTAGCTGCACCTTAAACCGCGTTACGTCACATAGAATGTTCTAGAACATTGACGTATCGAGTTATGATTGGCCGCTATATTTCAAACCCAGGGCGGTGGCAGACCATATTTGGTAAATAGATGCACTGTATTAGCATGAACCCCTCTAGGGTATTCAACTCTATATAAGCAAGTCCTCAAGCTCTGCTCGGGGGACTTTGTGTTGTAACTTAGCCGGGACCACTATGGTACCCGTCGACGGCCGCGGCACGGCCGCTACGGAGGGTTTCATTTGGCACCACTAGCGGCTTGACAAAGTCATGCTGAGTATTGGCTCTCCTCATCCACGACGAGACGTTTCTCAAGGTAAGCATTATAAAATAAATTGTTAATAATAATGTTAGCTAGTACCATCGTCATCCCTGATCCTGTAAACCGTACTATCGCACGTAGAAATGTAACCCTTTAGAATATAGTCAGACCGCTCTAGCCAATTATCTCTCCTTTAGCTATTCCCTCCAGTGTCGCAACTTAGCACGTGACAATACTTAAGTCACATGATTTATTCCAGTGCAAAACTGTGCCTCTCATAAAAATGGGACGTTTAACATTAATTTCTTCATGGATATGAGCAAAACTAATAACCTTGGACAGAGGAAACCAACGTTTCAGATTGTAACCTTACTGTCGTATTTCCCATTAACAGTATTATAAAACTCCTGTGTAAAATGTACAAGATCTGGAAACGTAAACATTATTTTTATCCTAATCATATAACCTTACACGGAAAATTACGCAGACTTAATTATTTTGAACAGGAAGTTTGTGTTATTCTTAATGTGAAAAGTAGCAACACATTTTAAAGTTTAACTAGATTTGAAAAACCTAATGCACGGCCGGGATTCTCTCACCTCTAAGCTATCATAGAGCATTTAACCTTCCTATATGATGCAAGACCCTAGTACCCAGTACACCTACAAGGCGGTCTTCTAATTTTTCTTCAGATGCAACTTGCGATGTTGCAAGTGCTTTTGTATTTTCGAATTTGTTAACCATTTAATTTGTTTTAATATAAGAATAATGGATGTTTCTGACTAACCATGTGTAGGCTAGTAGGCTAATGTGGTTGGAATATGAAATCATACTTGAAAATTATAAATCTCAGAAATGAATAACACGTTTAACATAACAAGCCGCAATTGAGATATGATATCTCGAGTATTTGAGATCACGTTGAGGGTTCATCGGGACACTTGAATCAGATGAGAGGGCTTGATGCACACACGGGTATCTCACCCCGATAGCTCAAGCGTGAAGACAATGGGCACGGATCGCTCGAGTCTGGTTATGCTACTGAATATTTCAAGTCTGATTTTCCATTTTGTGCCAGCACAACCGAGCAAGTTGGCTCCATGGTAACATGTGAGGCTCGCATACGGGAGATCGAGGGTTCGATCATGTCGACAGCCCACTCTTACCTTTTTACTTTTAGTGGAGAATGTAAGTATGGGAAGTATTGTATTCCACCTAAAAAATCGATACCGAGATTTCACCGGAAATATATGTTTTGAGGACCCTGAATCCAAAAAAGCATTTTTGGAAACGTCCGTGTGTGTGCCTTTGTGTCTGTCTGTCTGTGTGTCTGTGGACAGCATAACTCAGAAACGAACAGTCGGATAAACACCAAACTTGGTATTTGGGTGTAGTATCTTCCACAGATATGACACGAAGATTTTTAAGAAAATCCCCCCACCCCAGATTACAAGGAACATTTTCCCAAATTTTTAATTTTCTCAAAAATGGCTCAAACGATTTTGATTAAAATATCATATGTTTAAGATATTTTCATGACAAATGAAATGTATATCTCGAATTTTCTGGGAATGTCTACAAAGTATTCTTCATTGTGAACAACTTTTGTATAACTGGTAAACCATAAGAGATAGACAAAAACTTTACTACACAAAACATGTAGATCACGTTAAAATACACAATTTATGTCATATACTTTTCTTTTTAGTGAACCATTGTCGAGATATTGCTTGTGATTCCCTTAAATTTTCCAATACTTCTACGTTTTCTCAAATTCCTTATTCATTTTTTTTGTCCTGTAATGCAAAGGGAGTGGAATACTCCACATAGCAACCACCTCTTAAAAGATTTGACTATCGCTTAAAGCCTACCAATTCCCCTTATATCTACAAGAAAATTAGCAATAAGATTAACATCTCGATATCTCGATTAACATGAAGCATATGGAGAAAAAGCGTTTGTAAGAATAGTTTGTACAAGAGTAGAGAAAGTCATGTGAGTGTAACATATCAGACTTTTTGTGTTGTTCCCTGGTTGGTATGCGAATGCTTGGTTTCTTATCGACTTCCTTTCCCTCATCTCCCTTTAAAGCAGTTTCCTTCTCAAGTTTCAGGTGTGCTTCTAAGTTTCTTGGCGTGAGCAGGTGCCGGTCCTAAAGCGCGTATGCTTGCTCTACGAAAAGCGTATTCATCGTAGACACTAGAGGGTTACCTGTTTGCAAGCTTGTTCATCGTCCTCTTTGGGCAGCTCTAGCAGTGGGTCGAGCCATAGAAGTAGGAAATGTTTGAGACTTCCGCACATCTCTGTGACCTGTCAGCCTGCGGGTTTAGTCTCCTGTGGTTCTATCGCTTCCTCCCTTCCTCCTCGGGGAGGTAGCCGCAATTTATTTATGAAGTTAGCAATGTTCGAGTTGGTCCCGTGTGTTACATATCCCATAACCTATAGTGTCCCCACATGGTCACTGAGAAAAGTAGCAATAAGGTCACTACATATAATTGCCTTTTTCGGTCCCTATTGATGTATTGCTTCTTCATGTTACCGAAGTACCTTCCTCTCTTAGACCATGAATAAGTTAACAGTAAGCATGTTTAAGTTCAGATGCTGCATTTTGTATGAAAATGTCCCATACCATACTTCCTGAGCTGAATAATTTATATTCAGAGCATGTTTTTAAACAGCTCCGAGAAATCGAGCGACAAGCCTTGCTAGTGAATATGACTAAGGCCCGGTTTCAACAAACGCGATTAAAGTCTAGAATAGTAACTCCAGAGTAACATTAACCCCGTGGTTGTTACTCCCGAGTGGCATATATTCGTTTCACCATGCTTGTGTGGAGGTTAAAGTACTCTTGAGTTAGTACTCCAATAATTATACCAGAAAAGTGCCGATCGCGAAGTTTCTCATAGTTTATGAGCAAAGCTTACAGCTATTTTTTTCGCCATTTTAAGGAATTTAGTGCGAGGAAATGAAAGTTTTTACAGGTTAAAGTTTCGTAGAAAGAATTAAACGAAAGTACTGGTAAGTAGAAATACATGGTACTAGTTAATATTTTCGAAAAAAGTTAACACAAACTTTCGTTATAATCAAATTATCCTGCTAACTTATACTTTTTGTGTGTTAAATTTACAGAATCGTGTCAGCGAAAGAGAAGTCCAAATTGGCATTCTTCTGAAACTGCTTTCTGTGCTAGAAGAATTTATAAGTGTGTTAGAGAACAAGAGAACAGATGGTTCAACTATGCGCCAGAAGAAGGATACATGGGAGAAGGCTGCAGAAAAATATAATGCTGGCACCACTATGGGACACAGAACTGCAGTTAATATAAAGGCAGAGTGGGAGCTGCTAAATAAACTGCAAAGAAGGATTTAGCCAATAAAAGAATAGCTGCAATAAGACAGGTGATACATTTGTTTTCTTTTTAATGTGCAACATGAATATGTTCTATTCCTTCTTCTAATTTGTAGGTGGTGGACTTCCAAGGTCAGATCATAGTGATGATCCGGTATTCACCAAAGTACTCAGTCTCATTGGTAAAAATCCTCATCTTCATCGCTAGAACTGTCCTCAAAAACCATTCTCATCTATCCTGCAGCGGTGCAGCCATTGTGCTAGTTACTCTGTACTTTATTCTACAATATTTCGCCGAGTAACGTTACTCTCTCATTTACCCTAGCATGCGCAATTTATTCCAGAGTAAGTTGCCGGTGAAACGCTCAAAGGGCTTACTCGCGAGTAAACCACGTTTTACTCGAGAGTAAAAGTTACTCTCGTTTGGTGAAACCGACCCTAAATATAACATACTGTTCAATCAATGCACATTTCAGAAATTTGGCACATAAAAGACAATCCGCAGTTGCCAAAAGTATCAAAAACAGAATAGCACGCAGTCTAGATGGCATAAATATAAAACCACTAAGGGTTTAGGTAGCATTTAACATAATCCATTTACATTAATTTTGAAAAGTTACAAATTATCTGAATCTTGGGCAGTATCTCAGACAATCCCAACATTTAAAATGGGAGAGAAATTATCCTAAAGGTATGGAGGCACACGCTTTTCAAACACGATCTAGAGCCTATATGTAGAATACAATTATTGGTACTTTAAAACCGATAATCAAAGTTATTTTAAAATATGAATAATCCGGCTATAGCAGAGGAAGATTATACAGCCACAATACTTGGACGTAAAAATATGTTTTCTAAATGAGTCCAGAATTCAATCTAGACACTTATTTTGTTTTTATTGATTTAGAAAGGGTATTAATTGTATGAATAAAAACATTTTATACTACAAATGTACGATTTCAATTTTAAAGGTGAATGTAATTACCTCTATCAATTCTAGTACATAGAAACACCTATGTTCCAGTAGAGGAACACCAAAGGCAGAAGATATATAAAGAAATATACGAGCTGTGATCAAAAAGTTTCCGAAATGGTTTCACAACAATGCTGACGCTGATGTTTCTTTAATTCCTACTCAGACTGTACATGCAGCGCTCCTTCCCGATAAAAATGAGAGGTCACGTGTCTTCCTGTGACCATGTAGTGACGAGGTAAACGCTCTGAAGTGAATACGTGTTTTGCATGAGCTGCGATTTTTCCGCGTAGCAAAAATGTCAGATTACGAAGAAGAAAGAACGAACATCAAATTTTGCTTTAAACTCGGTAAACCTGCAACAGAAACCTATGAAATGTTAAGAATAGTTTATGGGGAGGAAGTTATGGGCAAACCTCAAGCGTTTGAGTGATTTTCGAAATTTAAAAGTGGTGTGACATCAGTTAAAGATGCAGATCTTTCGGGGCGACCCTGTTCCAGCAAAACTGATGAAAATATCAATCAGGTGAGGGAAATGGTCTTAAATGATAAGCGCATTACAATAAGAGAACTTTCTGACTCATTAAGACTGTCCTTTGGAAATGTTCAAATCATTTTGAAAGACAATCTGGACATGAGAAGAATCGCCGCCAAGTTCGTGCCCCGCCTGCTTTCAAACGACCAAAAGGAAAGCCGTGTGATTGTCTTCACGGACCTTAAAGAAAAGCTACAAAATGACCCACAGTTTATGGAGAAAATTATTACTGGTGATGAAACATGGATTTATGGGTACGATCCAGAAACGAAGCAACAATCTTCACAATGGAAGAGTCCTTCATCTCCACGCCCGAAAAAGGCCAGACAAATACAATCCAAAGTGAAGTCAATGATGATTGTGTTTTTGACATTAAAGACATTGTACATAAGGAATTTGTGCCACAGGGTCAAACAGTGAATCAAGTGTTCTACAAACAAGTGCTGCAAAGATTAAGGGAGAATGTGCGACGCAAACGTCCGGAGAAATGGAGGAGTAGTGACTGGTTCCTGCATCATGGCAAGGCGCCCGCGGACAAAGCCCTTTCTGTTCGCCAATTTTTGGATAAAAATAGGATGAATACTGTTCCCTATCCCGCCTATTATCCAAATTTGGCACCAGCGGACTTTTTTTATTTTCCCGCGACTTAAAATGCGGCTCCGAGGACATCGTTTTGAGGACATTGTAGTCATCCATCGCGAATCGCAGAAGACGCTGAACATGTTGAAAGAAGAGGACTTCCAGAGGTGCTTCCAGTGGTGGCAGAAGCGCTGGGACAAGTGTATCAACTCCCAAGGAGACTACTTCGAGGGTGACAGTGCAGATTAGACAAAACAAACTGTTGTGTAGTATTTATGACGTCATTCCGGAAACTTTTTGATCACACCTCGTATACGCGATCTCATAAGAAATGATATAAAGAAATCACTCCGGGGATGCAGCCGATAATTTCAACTTAATGTGTTGAACTACGTCAAGGATACGGAATAGTATATTCTGTAACAAGGTGGCAAGTGCATATTTGCAGAACGAGGAAGAAGTTTGAAAATGCGAGACAAAATCAGTAAAAGGTAAGATGGTTGCTTGCACCGAAAGAGTTATATTAAATGTTGCATGAATTAATCCTAAGTAAATGTTGTAAATAAAGGGAAATAAAGACGCTACGAATAAATTGTAAAATTCAATTGTTAAATATGATTATATTGCATATATGCCACAATAAATATCAGTTTGAGGATTAAATACATTTTACTAACCTCCCGGTAAAAAATATAAAACGCATGGTATACAAGAATTTTAACCATCCACGTATGACAGCATGAGCGGAAAGTGGATAAAGGCACTATAATCAAAAAATAAAATAATACCCTCCCTACATGCAATCTCTCAACAATAAAAAATCACAACTTAAGGATTTATACAGAAAAGATTAAAGCTATGGCACCTGGGAGGGGATAACCGTAAGGTCGAAAATATGCGTTGAAAATAAATAAAAAGAAACAAACAGCTAATTTTAATTATTTCATTTACTAAGTAAATTTTTTCATTGATAAAAGCACAGAGAATAAATATATTTAAACACATGTGTAGGAATGAAAGAGCCTCAACGAAAATGTTACAAACAATAGAATTAAAGGTACTCATGCATGGTAGTGAATCATAAACAAAGAAGAAAGAGATATATAGTTTAGGAAAGTCAAATGTTTTGAAGATATCTAACAAGAAACGAACGTAGCGTGAATAATATTAACGTTATAAATCAAGGGATAGTATTAAAGCACAAAAATTAATTGCTAAGAACACCTAAAACGTATAAATAAAAATGGCGCTATTTCTAATACAAATATCAACCAAGAACAGAAGCTTTACTCATAAAATAATCTAAGCAACGGACAGAATACGAAGTTGGAGCACGCATTTGCCTAAATGCTGAAATGAAGAAGCAGAAGAAACCATGAACCAGTTGTTTGAGAGTTTATAGTGTGTATTGCTGTGGTATAAAAGGAAATTTTAGAACAACTTCTAGGATATAAATAAATGTTACATTAACTTAACCCTCTCTTCCTCTAATTCCCAAACTGGCTTTTATATCCCACTCCACTACAGTCTGGTAGGCTCGGTGAACCTAAGTAATGCTTCTGTGTACCTGCCCTGGGTAGGGCTTAACCACAGAGATGGTAGGAAGGTTGTAGGGTGTTGATGTTTGGGTTTTAAGATGGTGGTTTCATAGGAGGTAGCTTCTATATTTTTATAGGCTCAATGGTGTCGTGTCAGGAGCAGCCGATGGTGCATGTGATTCCAAATGGATTGAATGTGTTAAATTTTGAATGGGCACTATATAAGGGGAGAGGGGAGTACCTACAGTCAGCATTATGCTGTTGGTGTGTTTTTTTCACCGGCACGACAACTTAAGCGACTCGAATGCCGTGATCATTAGTGTAATACGAAGTGGACTGGCTGTCCATTTAAACCCAAACGTTGCAAGTTGGAATCCCAGCAACTGAGTCAAATGTGCCTGTGGTAAAGGAAGGGGAGGGCCCAAGTAAAATAACTGGTGTAATGCCACGCTTGGATGCTGACGGGGTTACATTTATCTGCAGTTGCATGGAATTTGCTATTTATTATTAAAACGCAATACAGTTTTATTGCCAAAATATTAATATTCGTGCAATATAAAACAGCTGAAATAGACTAATTCTATTGTTAAGGATAGTATAATATGAAATTAGAAAAAAGCGCATTACGATTCTAAAACTAAACAAAAAAATAACCTCTGCAACATATATTATACACAGACTTTAAAGGGTTAACCGTGATAGAAGTTCCCCTGGGCATTCTTTGCATGCATTACGTATTTGATGAAAAAAAACATCAACATTTGTTGGAACAGCATTCCCTACCTGATGCTTCATGTTGTATGCTTGCATCCAAGACAGGAGTGTCTAAGGAGCTCTCCAAGGATAAGCTATACCTGGATTCGTACTCTCTTTTCTTTCTCAAGAGAACAACACTGTCACGTTGTACCATCTTCTGGCGCACCCAGATCATTTCTCTAATTCATTGTCTGGCTTTAAAACTTTCAGTGTGTGCGAATTACTTCCTACTGTTATTTGAAGTGATGCCGAACCTTCTGCACTTTTAGACATTTCTCACAACACAGGGGTGTAGTCGCCAATATTTTGAGCAGAAATATTAACCTATTTAAACGTTTTGTATTTTATTCTCCTAAAACAAGCCTAAAATTAAGCTATTGGACTCGGATAATCCGTAGGCGATTAAATTTTGCCATGGTGCGTCTAAATAATAATTTTGATACGTAGGTAATGTTAAATTCGTAGACCTGTTTATTCTTTCTGTGTTGTATAAATACATTTTAGAAGTATGACAGTTTTTCACAAGAGAGTGCATAAAAATAAAATAACTTCATTGTTCCTTTTGTTAAATCTTTACTGCCCTAACATAAGATTTATCCAAGCATTATAGATCTGCATTATCATCAAATTGTAATGAATGCATGCAAAGTTTCTAACGCGAAGGAAAACAGATATTTTTTTCGAAAATAGAAGTATAGACTATAACCACAGAAAGCAACAGCAGCTTGAGTAATAAACAAACCAAACCGAGAAAATCTAAAAGCGGGATTATATACAAAATACTGCTAATATGCGCAGTGGGGTTTTCTCTAAATAAATTATAGAATAAAGACTTAGCGATATTTAACAATATTAATGAATAATAATACAGACAGCCTAAATGATAAAGTCCACAACAAAGTAGTTAAATTAAAACTCCTCTAATTGCCAAAAATAAATCTTTATATATCAAATTAGTCAAATTAGTTCCGCTTAAAACGGTTTATAGGAAATTGCCGCTCATTTGAGTATAACAAGATGCATACGAGATTAGAAGCGTTGTATGAGGGTAAAACTATGCAGGATGATTTATGTGAAATATTCAAGGATGATCAAAATGAACAGGAAATCGTTATTAATGAGGTTTTACTGTAATTAAAATAAGCTAATATTGTAATGTCAGAATTTCCGCCAGGAATAATGACATCCCAAAAAGTGAGACCAAAACAGTGAAAGAAGATAAAGTAACTGAACAACTAAGGCATTTCAATTATATAGAACTATGACCAAAATATGAGAAATGAGCAATGACATTCGTAATTTGCAGTCAGATAAAACAAATCTAAAATAAATAATAACAAAAAAAATCTGATGTGTTACACTCACATGACTTTCTCTACTCTTGTACAAACTATTTTTACAAACGCCTATTCTCCATATGCTTCATGTTAATCGAGATATCGAGATGTCAATCTTATTGGTAATTTTCTTGTAGATGCAAGGGGAATATGCTAGGTTTCAAGCGATAGTCAAATATTTTAACGCTGGTTGCTATGTGGCGCATTCCATTCTCTTTGCATGTCCAGGACATACAAAAAGGAATAACGAATTTGAGAAAAGTATAAGTACTGGAAAATTTAAGGAAATAACAAGCAATATCTCGAAAACGGTTCACTCAACAAAAGAAATGTATATGACATAAGTTGTGTATTTTAACGCGATCTACATTTTTTGCGTAGTAAAATTTTGTCTATCTCTTATGGTTTACTAGTTATGCAAAAGTCGTTCACAATGAAGAATACTTTTGGAGACATTCCCAGAAAATTCGAGATATACAGTTCATTTCTCATGACATTATCTTAAACATATGATATTTTCATCAAAATCGTTAGAGCCATTTTTGAGAAAATTAAAATTTTCGAAAAACGTTCCATCTAAAGGGTAGTCTGGGGTGGGGGGATTTTCTTGAAAATCTTCGTGTCGCATCTCTAGAAGATACTGAACCAAAATACCAAGTTTGGTGTTTATCCGACTGTTCGTTTTGGAGTTATGCTGTTCACAGACACACACACACACACACAGACACACGCACACAGACACACACACACGGACATGTTTCCAAAAATGCTTTTTTTGGATTCAGGAGGTCTCAAAACATGTATTTCCGGTGAAATCTCGGTATCGAATTTTTGGGTGGTGGAATACAATACTTCCCCTACTTACTATACGTAGTAGAGAAAGTAAAAAGATTGGTATGTGCATAAAAACCAAAAGGTATAAGCAGAACAGAAACGAAACCTTTGCCATCAGCTTTCAAGAGTGTAAAGCAGTAAAACTTAGAAATGGAGAAACTAGCCAAGACATTGAAATATATGCAATAATAGCCAAATCGTAGGGCAAAGATGGAAGAAACAAAATAGTGCTTCCAAAACAAATAATTACCTAGGAGAAAGTCAGATTTGAAAATATGTATTATTATTATTACTATTATTATTCAATTTTCATTTCTAAATACTTACACACAAGGATAGGTGATGTTATATTGAAATAGGTGTATTGTCATTACGTTATTAGCACCACGCTTTGGGCGCCAATTTGGAGTAGGTTGTATTGTTGTATTGTAGTTCCAGTGTTGAGGAGCCAAATTTGATGAAGCAACTGCCCCACGTATAGTACAAAGTTTCCGGTGGCCTTCGCCCCAAGTTTACTTTCTGGTTGCCTTCGCCCCAACGTTTAGGAAGCAACTTTGTATATTAATGTTTCTTTAAATATTATATATATATATGTTTGCCTCGGCTGCGTCAGTATTAATTTGTAGAAACATGTATATCTTATCAGGGGGTGATGCGGCTAAAGAATGTAGGCTTATTCAAATTATAATTTTTACTTCACTCCTTTTATTAATCCTTCACAAGATTAAATAACACTTCACTGATATAGAGAGCTGTGAGATTATTTATTAATTACTTGCACTTTTTAACACGTAAACGTTATATTATTCTCGCCGTAACGAATTTTATATGTCTCACACTGAATACGTACCGAGCGAATGAACTGCTCAGGTACGTTGCCTTCTAGCGACTGGCGTTTACCGCTTGAGTTTGTAAATTTCTCTATTTCAAGTCTCTGATTGGCTAATTTTTCTCCAATAGAATACTTTTATTTAACATTCAGATTTTTCTAGTTTTGAATTGGCTATTTATAAACTGTTTTAAATATTACATTATTGTTTCCAAGAATTAATAGTAGCATTATTAAACTTTCCAATTCATTATTGCCTCAAGGTTACCTCATTGTTAGCAACTTTCGGCTTCTATTCTCACAGATCCTACATTATTAAATTACTTAATACATTCACATAACATTATTATATATGTACACAAAAATATAAACATAATACAATGACTGTTACATATGTTTTATATATATTTTTCACATATTGCTTTAAGGCGGGCTTGTTAATTTTTTATATTATATAATTAGCCTGTAACCATTTAAGTGTTAAAAATACTGCCTCAATATGCATAGGTAACGATAATGGTTATAGTAAAAAGGTAACAATTTTCTTAAAATGCACAAAAACATAAGATTTATTTTATTGCAAGGAGCAGGAGCACCGTACGGTTAGCAGATTGCAGGGAATTGCTTTCTGTATGTACGATTCAACTGTTTACAGGAGACAGAAGCAATAATTACGTGACCATTGTTCCACTTCCTCGAATTTCACGTTATCTGTCAACAAAAGAACCAATCTACATTCATGGCACGTTTTTCGATGCAGCGTTGATGAGGTGTTTGCGGCATGAAACAACTCCTCCCATTATTTCAGCAGAAGGTGTTATTATGCACAAGAAAGAAACAGTTAATACAATGTAAATAAAAGAATGTTACGTAAGGACAGAAGTGATTTATTGCACGAGAGTTATAGAATATGGCATGAAATAGTTGCCAGATGGTAACGGAAATCAGCATGTAAAGATGGTATTGAATTACAAGTGAAGCGAAAAAGCTTGCTCAGTTGAAAACTGTGAAATATAAATACAGCTTTAAGCTGTATATTTCTACATTCCTTTTCTTTTATTTTTACTGAATTGGCCTTCATTGAAAACCTTTAAGTCAGAGTTCTTGAATATATAAAAAAGCGCAATCATAAGAGGGCGGGCGTCCTTTGAACCAAATTCCTGTAAGGAAAAGTGGGCTGCTTTTAAAAAGTATTGGAGGTTTCGGTAGGTCTTAAGCACCTTATTATATGTCGTGTTGAAAAAAAACTCCTTCTACTCAAAATGCCCTCTCTTTACTCATTTTAATTCCGTTGCGTCATTTACAATACTTCAGCGCTCAGCGTGTTTCAAAGTCGATGTCATCACACCACACAGTCGAGGAACGTCAGTTAGGGTGAATTGGGTATTCTAAACCAAATAGGATATATTCTCACGGACTTGGAACGTGATCAGGTGGTTTGGTGTCACTTGTGTCAGAAGTTTGTGCGCGAGATTTCCACACTCCTAAGCATCCCTAACTGCACTGTTTCTGATGTGATAGTGAAGTGGAAACGTGAAGGGACATGTATAGCAAAAATGCGTACAGGCCGAGCTCGTCTGTTGACTGACAGAGACCGCCGACATTTGAAGAGGGTCGTAAAGAGTAATAGGCAGACATCTATCCAGACTATCACACAGGAATTCCAAACTGTATAAGGATCCACTCCAAGTGCTATGAACTTAGGCGTGAGATGAGAAACCTTGGATTCCATGGTCGAGCGGCTGCTCATAAGCCACACATCAGGCAGGAAAATGGCAAACGACGCCTCGCTTGGTGTAAGGAGCGCCAACATTACACGACTGAACAGTGGCAAAACGTTGTGTGGAGTGACGGATCACGGTACACAATGTGCGATCCGATGGAAGGGTGTGGGTATGACGAATGCCCGGTGAACTTCATCTGCCAGCATGTATAGTGCCAACAGTGAAATTCGGAGGTGGTGGTGTTATGGTGTGGTCGTGTTTTTCCTGGAGGGGGTTTTCGGGGATGGCGATTGCATCTTTAGACACGATCGAGCACCTGTTCATACTGCACGGGTTGTGGCGGAGTGGTTACACTACAATAACATCCCTGTAATGGACTGGCCTGCACAGAGTCCTGACTTGAATCTTATAGAACACCTTTGGGATGTTTTGGAACGCCGACTTCGTGCCAGGCCTCACCGAGCTACATCGATACCTCTCGTCAGTTCCGCAGTCCGTAAAGAATGGGCTGCCATTCCCCAAGAAACTTTTCAGCACCTGATTGAAAGTATGCCTGCGAGAATGAACGCTGTCATCAAGGCTAAGGGTGGGCCAACACCATATTGACTTCCAGCGTTATCGATGGAGGGCGCCACGAACTTGTACGTCATTTTCAGCCAGGTGTCCGGATACTTTTGATCACGTAGTGTATTATTTCTAACCCTCTAGCGTTAGAAACAATACCTTACAAATTATCCACCCTAGCAAACAGCGCAAAAAGACCAACCTGTTGATAACGTAGACCAGCAACGCTGGAACACTGCGCCAAGTGTCATCAGTAGGCTTCGGACATGACTTTAGGTTAAGTTAACTTCTATTGTACTGCCACTTTGTTTACAAGCGAGCGGAGAGGAGAGAGGCAGTAGTCTCGTGCCCTACCGAGCTCATGCTGTGCTGAGTACTGTGTACGCTATAGGTCTATGTGGGCACAGAAGTACACCGTTCTTAGTAAACTTAAGCTTTTATTACAGAGTATAAATAAGACTAATAAAATAATAAATCTGAACTGTGGCAGATTAAATAATCAGTTTCATGTGTGATTTACATGCCTTGGCAACTATTACAATGGATTTCAATATATTTTCTTAATGCATCAAAATCAAAACGTCTTCTCAAGCTCAAAAAGGTTTATATCTTGAGAAGCCACGTTCCACATCACATGGTGTTACCAGTGCAAAACGAAACTGACGACTGTCACACACTTCTGGGAAACGCAAGCATTTTCATTATGTAGAATAATGTTGTTCTTAAGATTAACAATATTATTATTAATGCCTATGGGACATAATTGCATATCCTGAGTTTTTATCTAAAACATGCTTCAGTTTCTGCTGTGCTATTTCAGCAGGATAACATTTGTCTACTTCTGTAAAGTGTTGTGTCAAATTATCGACATGTTTCAAGAACTCTGGTATTACCATCTATGACAAAGACAAATAACACTTGCGTAAAGTAAATTCACAAGGAAAACTCATAGCTGCAGATTTCTCCAGAAACCTTTTAAATGCAGAATTTTGCAGGTTATTAAATAGTATATTTGTGCTTACCATCATGTCAGACGAATCCCTGTAAGCTTCGGTTTGGCTACTGGGTTCATGGTTTCAAATGAGGATAATATACACTCACCACTTCATTTCTATGAAGCAACGTAATATTTTGTGTGTGTTTCTTAGATTTACATTGTGTTGCAATAAAATCCCTTCTATGTCCTTTGATTTAAATCAAGCATACTTTACAAAATATATTTTCCCTTCCTACATCAAAAAAACTCACGTCCATATTCATTTACCAGTAAGATAGTCTTCTTATTTGTTGTTTTCGGCATGTTTCGTCAGCTAACAACGGCCGGAATTCGTAACTTCAGAACAGGCTATACATATACTGATCGCTTGTTTAGGGTGAATGGATGGTAATGCTTGGGGAAGGGAAGTTTCTATGAAACCCTGTGCGCACGTAACTGTTTTCCAGTCAAAGTGCAACGTAACAGCAACCGTGTCCGAAGCCTAGTCATCAGACGTATTAGCACAAAGTACATAACGCAGGACTCATGATATGCCTATAGTTTTAGCTGTGGCAGGAAGAAAGAGTGATTGCCTTCCATGCCATCCGACTGAGCCAATCTCCCTGTTTTTTTATTTTTTTCTTTCCTCTGTAAACATTATTTATTCAGTGCTATTACACAGTTTTGTTAAACATTATTATACAAAATCACATAAAATGTGTATATGTGGTACTGCCCAGCAATAGTCTCAAGGTTAGTTGTACATATTTTAGTTAATTCAAGAGGAGGTTACTGTTCGAACGTCTTTTGAGTGTTCGGCGATGAGGAACAAGAGGAATGTAAATTTGACGGAGTAATGTACTGTGGTATTGGAGGCACAGTCTGTGCACATTCTTGTTGCTGGCGCGGAAGTTATGGAGAATCTCCGGAAGTCCTAGGTCGGCATGCAGAGTGATGTGAATGCAACAGCGTGCTCCAGTAAGTAGGTTAAGTGCCTATTTTGAATTTTCTGAACTCGGTTTATCTAGTAAGACAAGGAAGATCCCCAAATAGAGCAACTAAACTGCTGTATGGATCGTATGAGGGACGTGTGCATAAATAAGAGCTTGTAGTGCAGAGGTAGTGGAGACTGTGCACATAGCAGGTGCTTCACTTGATGGATCCTGTGATGAAGTTTCTGAATTAAGCTGGTAATATGAAGACCCCAAGTGAGTTTGCTGTCCAAGGTAAAGCCAAGATACCTGGTAGATTCTGTGAATGTACTCCTCACATAAAAATCTGATGTGGTGCATTCACATGGCTTTCTCTACTCTTGTACAAACTATTTTTACAAACGGTTATTCTCCATATGCTTCATGTTAATCGAGATATCGAGATGTTAATCTTATTGTTAGTTTTCTTGTAGATGCAAGGGGAATTGGTAGGCTTTAAACGATAGTCAAATATTTTAAGAGCTGGTTGCTATGTGAGTATTCCATTCTCTTTGCGTTACCAGGACAAAAAAAAAAAGAAGAACGAATTCCCATTTGAGAAAAAGTGTAAGTATTGGAAAATTTAAGGGAATAACAAGCTATATTTCGAAAATGGTTCACTCAACAACAAAAATGTATATGACATAAGTTGTGTATTTTAACGCTATCTACATTTTTTGTGTATTAAAATTTTGTCTATCTCTTATGGTTTACCAGTTAAGCAAAAGTCGTTCACAATGAAGAATACTTTTGGAGACATTCCTAGAAAATTCAAGTATACATTTTTTATTTGTTATGTAAGTATCATAAATATATGATATTTTAATCAAAATCGTTGAGTCATTTTTGAAAAAATTAAAATTTTCGAAAAATGTTCCATTTAAAGGGTAATCTAGAGTGGGGGGATTTTCTTGAAAACCTTCGTGTCGTATCCCTGGAAGATACTGAACCTAAATACCAAGTTTGGTGTTTATATGACTGTTCGTTTCTGAGTTATGCTATTTACAGATAGACACACAGACACACACGGCATTTGTATGTGAGAGTAACAATTATGAATTTTAGGAGGATTCATTAGGACGTACCAGGTAGGTAAACACTATCACAGAAAAAATCACGCTGTATAAGGTGTGAAGTGAAACAACCAGAGCGAGAGAAAGAAGCAGAGCTGTGATGAAGAGCGTTATTTCATTACAAACAGATGTTCACTTCGCGCAGTTCCACAAATGAATAGCCTGATATTACACCCTCGGTGCAAGACGTAACGCACGTGAAACATTGCTCCTCATACTTTCTGCACACTATCATGTCAAGTAATAAAGAAATAAAAATCTGCAAATATTTCATCATGGCGTTTTTTTACCTGATAAGACACGCTGATTTTCGAATAGGAAAATGCGACTGATTTGAGTTATAATATCCAGAGCTCGCATTCAACAACCAGTCGTATATAGGCTTGTATAATTCATCCGCGTATTTCTAGTTGTTAGTTATCTTTTGAATTAACTAATTAAATTATGTAAGATGAAAGCGATAATCTCAAGGGACTCTTGATAAAACAAAACATTTCAGGGAGCCACGAAGATTTTCAAGAAAGTCACCAACTCAAAACCACCATTTAAATGAAAAAATCTTTATTTGTGAGTTCCTCAAAAATAGTTCAAATGATTTATGGTTTAAGGTTTAAGTTAAACTTAGGTTTAAGTTATTTGCATGACAAACAAATGTATATATTGGAAGGCTGGGAAGTTCTTTTCATGCTTAATGTCCTTTATACAACTGGTAAACATAAGATATAAACAAAGTCTTACTTTACAACAATTTAGATTTCCTTAAAGTATAAAGTTTGTCATTTTTATGTCAAATAAAATTTTAGTGACGTTAACAATTTCCGAGATATTCATTATTGGTTCGAAATTCCAAATACTCTACGTTTTTTCAAATCATAAGTGGCATTCATTTTTTTTCCTCCTGGTCTTGCAAAGAGCAAGGAATTCCAAAGCTATTACTTTCTCTTCTTATTCCTAAAACGAAAAGTATACATTTTAATCAAATTTTATCTCGATTAATAAAAAGTCCAAAGAATAATAAACTTTTGTCAGAATAGTTTCTAGAAGAGCTAGCAGAGAAAGTCATGTGAATGTAACGATTTTTTATACTTTCTCACCATGTACCTAGCAGTTGGAGAAAATGTCGTACTCCACCCAACCATTCGATATCGATATTTCACTGCATATGTATGTTTCGAGGCCCCCTGAGGAATAAAATTAGAAAAAGATCTATGTGTACGAGTGCGTGTGCGCGCGAGTCTTTATGTTTCTGTAAACAGCATAACTTAAGAACGTTAAGTCGAGTAAATACCAAACTTGATATTTTAGTTCAGTATCTTCCAAAGATGCGGCACAACGATTTTCAAGAATATCTCTGCTCCAACTACGCTTTGAATTAGAAAGATGTTCGAGGATTTTTTTATTCTCACAAAAATGACTAGAAACATTCTGATTATATACCACATATATTTAAAATATTTAGATGACCAAATGTATATCTTTAATTTTCTGGAGAAATTCTCTTCAGTTGGAGGGACACTTGTATAACTTTTATAACGAGTAAACGATAAGCAACAGTCAAAATCATACTTCACAATGAATCTAGATATCTTTACAACATTCAATGCATCTCAAGTAACGTTTCTGTGTATGGAACATTTGTGTTGCTAGACCGAGTTGGCAACACCGACAGTGTTCTACATTACTGATGCTTTGGCCTAGATGCAGTATTTAGGGGGATATAGGATGTACGTATTAATCGGAGATGGACACTTCGCGCACTGCGACCATCTTGATCTATTATAGCTACACCCACGGAAGCAGGGATGAAGTGAAAGTAGCCTTAGGAGGTCCCAAGCCTGCAGGTATCAGATCCATAGAGACGCGCAGTAATCCATAACATTTCCAGGTCAA
Organism: Deroplatys truncata; assembly: GCA_030765065.1. Lineage (NCBI taxonomy): Eukaryota > Metazoa > Arthropoda > Insecta > Mantodea > Mantidae > Deroplatys > Deroplatys truncata. Next base: position 218,852,896 of record CM060978.1, read on the forward strand.
ACACCCGTGCACCAGGTATCCCAAGAGAGAGGTGCTAACAGGCGTGACAGCTCACTCAGGCGATCACGAGGAGAAATCCTTCCAATGCGCATGCTTCACGCCATCTGCCCGGCACCGACAGCACGCAGGACCTGAAGGCACACCTGAAACGTGAAGTGGATATGAAAGGAGAGGAAATGGGGGAAAGGAGAAATCGTGCTAGAATACACCACTGTGGCATTTGCCTTGACGACCAGGGGAAAACCACGAAACCCATAGTCAGAGGTAGGTGGGCACCAGTCGAACCCGCGACCTCTCGAATACGAGTCTCACACGATACCGCAGAGCCAATTCGCTCTGTGTATTTATAGGGTATCTGTGGAGGGAGTAATGCCCGATTTCACAGCTTAAGCTTAAAGTTTGAATAGGACCTAAACGGAGGCTTGAGCTGCAATGGAGTTTTATAGTGCATAATTCAAGCGCTTGACTTAAATCGTACTGAGCTGTAGTTTAAACTAAGGAGTCGCCAGGTTAACTGAAGAAGATAATATTAGTAATAAGGAAATGCTAACTATTTTAACCCGCATGCACAACAGAAGACCATCTAGTGTTTATAATGTGTCCAAAGCATTTTAACATATGGAATAGCCGAGAATTCTACGAGCGATTTTAAGTAAACCGTCAGCAATGATGGTTGAGGAAGTATTTTTAACACTTAAATGATTTCAGTCTGGTTGTATAATATGTAAATTCAATAACAGCCTGCCTTGAAGCAATATGTGTATGTAATAATCTTTAAAATGTATGTAACATTCATTGCATATGCTTATATTATTGTATACACGTCCAATAATGTTATGTGAATATATTACGAAATTTAATAATGTAGGAGCTGTGAGAAATAGGTCAAAAGTTGCTAACAAAGAGGTAACAATGAGGTAACCTTGAGTCAATAATGAGTAAGAAAGTTTAACAGTACTACTTGTGATCATTGAAGCAAAAATAATGTAATTTTAGTGACAGTTTAAAAATAGCCAATCAACAACCAGAAAAAGCTTTAGTTAAATGCAGGTATTCTATTGGAGTAGGATTAGCCAATCAACGACTTGAAATACAGAAATTTACAAGTTTAGATGGTTGAAATCAATTCAGTTGCCTCCAAACAGTGCTCATAACCAGACGTGTTGCCTGCAGACAGTGATTGTAACCAGACGCAAGAAGTGTCCTCCAGAAATATAACATGTATTCGTGTGAGACGAAACATAAGTTTACGTGTTAAAAAGTGCAATTAATTAAAAAGAATCTCACAGCTCTCTATATCAGTGAAGTATTATTTAAACTCGTATCAAGTATTAATAAAAGAAGTGAAGTAAAATTATAATCTGTGTAAGCCTACATTCTTAGTCGTACCAAAACCCTGCCAAGAGAAACCTGTCTCTAACGCAGCCGAGGCAAACATAAATATTAAAGATTTACAGTATTTTTTTTTAAACTTGGGGCAAAGGCCACTTGAAGGTACATTTGGGGCGAAGGCTACCGGAAACTGTTTACTATACGTGCGGTTGCAACTACTACAAGTTCGGCTCCCCAACAGTTGAAATATAATACAAATCCTACTTAAAATCGGCTTTTCGTACGTAGCAGCAAACAACGTAAAGAACAATTCTACTTCAAATTGGCGTCCATACGTGGAGCTAAATAAATAAACAACTCCGACAAAACACCTACTTCATGGTGCCAGAAATTATTGATAATACAATTAAACATAAAACCGACAGGTAAGAAGAAAACTTAATTTGGCATGCGCTTAGCTTTAAATTTATGATTATTTCATACTTTTATCGTATACATTGCCGCACTCATTGAAATCACATTTACATATAAAGTATTGCTTTCTATTTCAGTAACAAAGCGCCCTCGTCAGAAACAATGCTTTTTTTAACATTGACGACGACATTTTTGCAGGCTGAGGGCAGCCCGAAGGAGTGTTATGTATGTACCTACCCTAAATTGGGCTTAACCATGTATAGAGAGGAGTTGGGGTTTACAAGGTGTCGGGTGAAATTTAGGCAGGAGAGTAAAAGGAGTTAGTAAGATTGATCTTCGACGGTTCCCGGTCATGGTGCAGCGACCCTTGTGCACCGCTGGTGAATATAAGCTTTTCAGAATGTTTTTATTGGGGTTGTTAAAAATATTGATGTCTAAGCAACACTTAGAGGGATTGTATAGGTTTAACGTTAAGATCATACGCAAAAGAAAGCGTGCTAATTGCAGCTGGAGATTTTTCCAGCATCTCAAAACTTACAGCATGCAGAGCTAACAAAATTGTTTCACACACTGTTTCACAAATCCACCCTTCGTATCGCAATTTTTCCCCACCTTTAGCTTTTCTTCTTTATGCGAGGGCTGATCAATAAAGACTGAGACTAATTTTTTCCTGTAGCTTTCTTGAGTTTCCTGTCTCTACCATGAATATTTGAAAAGAGCGGGGTTTCATGTATAATGTTCATAGACGGCCGCACTCTTGTATCGGTAGGTTGGTAGTAATGCTGTATATTGTTGACCCTACTTGAATTTCGCATACCACTCGACACGAGAGGAGCAATAAAATTTTGCTTTCGTTTAAATCATACAGCCTCTGAAACTTTGGAAAAGCTGAAGCAAGCATGCGGTGAAGATACACTACCTCGTATCAGTGTTTAGGTGGTTCAAAGACTTCAAAGTAGAGCGAGTCCCGTGTGCTAAGCAAGGTGGGCCTGGTGCTTCGGCTTCTGCTATGACTGAAGTCAACATCAACACAGCTGCTGTGATTGTTGTTCTTTCTCACATACTGTTACAGCAGCGTACTACACGTCAGTATTGGCTACACTGAGGGAGCACATTGCAAGGAAACATCCAGAACTTCATCAGAATGGGTGGCGACTTCATCACAACAACGCATGGCCTCACGTCGCAAATCAAGTCCCGAAATTCAACATCACCTGCGTACTGATCCGCCTTATAACCCCAATCTTGCTCCCTGTGATTTCTTTTTTATTCCCATCACTAAAGGCAAAGCTACGGGGCATTCGATTTGAGAGCACTGAAGCGTACTGAGGAAAAGTGAGGCGATTCTCAAAGACCTGACAAAGAATGGCCTGCACCATGTGTTCGAGGACTGGCAGAGGCGCTATAAAAAGTGGCTTCAAGTAGGAGGGGACTACTTTGAAAAATATCATGTCAACATTGAAATGGAGTAATAAATACTCTGAACAAAAAATCATTCTCAGTGTTTATTGATCAGCCCTCGTAGTATGAGTAATTTATTCGTTTGCTTGCACTCTTATCACATGCTTATGCTGCTTTACAATTTCTACGAGAAGTTGACTTCTTGAGAAGTAAAGCTCTACGGTTTGACTCTGATTTTTTGGCCTTTTTAATTTTACATGGCTAGGGAAGCTACAAAAGCTTATTTTAGGAGCAGCGTCGCGATAAACAGAAAATGAGCCTGGGCAAGCGTTATCAACCTTATTCTTCCGTGGAGTTGTTCAGCTCAGTAAAGCCGAACCTGGTTGCCACTGTGAAACTCGCAAGCTTAAGTCAGAGGTTAGGCCTTGCTCAAAGAGACTCCGCAGCTTAGTAAAGCTTCGACTTACGTTTAAATTGTTAAACAGACCCTAAGCGTCACTTGTTCAAAGTCTAGCCGAGAGCCTGCAACGAAGCAGGTGTGATGCTCGTTTACCAAACATCAACAGCTCGTCCCAGCACACAATGTGGAGTGCATTACAACTGTGAAATACAGGATTGTTAAATTGTATTTGGTGCGAACATTCCTTTCATTATGTTTATTTATGCCTTTATTACGCTTTCCTTTATTAAGTTCTATTTTGAAAAGCTTAAGCAAAAGTCTGATGTGTTACACCACATAACTTTCTCAACTCTTGTGCAAACTATTTTTACAAACGCTTATTCTCCATATGCTTCATGTTAATCGAGATATCGAGTTGTTAATCTTATTCCTAATTTTCTTGTAGATGCAAGGGGAATTGGTAGACTTTAAGCGATAGTCAAATATTTTAAGAGCTGGTTACTATGTCGAGTATTCCATTCTCTTTGCATTACCAGGACGAAAAGAATGAATAACGAAATCCCATGTAAGAAAAAGTATAAGTATTGGAAAATTTAAGGGAACAACAACTAATATCTCGAAAAGGGTTCACTAAACAAAAAAATGTATATCACATAATTTGTGTATTTTAACGCGATCTACATTTTTTGTGTAGTAAAATTTTGTCTATCACTTATGGTTCACCAGTTATGCAAAAGTCGTTCACAATGAAGAATACTTTTGGAAACATTCCCAGAAAATTCGAGATATACATTTCATTTGTCATGAAAATATCTTAAACATGTGATATTTTAATAAAAATCGTTACAACCATTTTTGAGAAAATTAAAATTTTCGAAACATCTTCCATGTAAAGGGTAATCTGGGGTGGGGGAATTTTCTTGAAAACCTTCGTGTCGCATCGCTAGAAGATACTGAGCCTAAATACCAAGTTTGGTGCTTATCCTACTGTTCGTTTCTGAGTTATGCTGTTCACAGACACAGAGATAGACACACAAACACAGACACACACACGGACATGATTCCAAAAATGCTTTTTTTTGTATTCCGGTGAAATCTCCATATCGAAGTTTTGGGTGGAATGCAATACTTCACCTACTTACTAAACGTAGTAGAGAAAGTAAAAATGACCACTCAAAGATTAAGTGCACTGATTTATGAATCTAATGTAAACCCATGGTTAATAAAATAGCATTCACAGTTTTACATTTTAAGTTTTTGAATGTCTGAGTAAACTTAAAGCTTGGAACAGGAATGCATTGATATAATAAGGTAAGTGTATTTATATAGGGGTGAAGAGAGCAGTTGCTAAGAACGTGAGAGTTAAACTTCAAGGTTATAATATGGCTAATAATAAAGGGTTTGGTGTAGTTGAAGTTGAGAGATGAAGTGCCGCGGGGTAAATGAATATTGCTTTACTTTATGAGCGAAATATTCCATATTGCAGTTATTTATTTGTAGTAAAAGCAAAGTGTATACCATTTATTATTTACATTATTTTTTAATAAATTCAATTTTGTTATTATTACTAACTAGGCAAGGTGATTCATATAGTATTTCAATATGAAGCAGTCCTCATCCTGTAATGGAGTCAATTAGACGTTATGGGTATGCACCTCACTCAGCCTTAAAGCATAACATAAGTACACAATCAGCATTCCTGCATCAGACATTTCGAGATATTGCTTATTGTTGGTTTGAACTTTACATACTTTTTATTTTTTAAAGTGCTATCACTGTTCAGTTGTGAAGTCAGCATATAGCAACCCGCTTTTAAACATTTTACTGCAGCTTTGATTTCCAAATTCCCCTTGTTCTAATACGACATTAGTAATGAAACCATTTCTGCAAATGCTTATTTGTATTATCTTGAAGCCGATAAAAGTATAAGCCTTTGTAAGAATGGTTTGTAGAAGGTGGGCAGAGAAAGTCATATGAATACAATACAGCATATTTCAGAATGTGATGTGTTACTAATTTCTCTACCACCTACTTCTTGAGTAGTAAAGTAGTAAATGGAAGGAGATTTCAATTGAAATACATGCTTTGAGATCACTTGAATCCAAAAAAAAAAAAACATTTTTAGAAAAATCGTGCAATATACCTCAAAACAAAAGTTCTGATAAACACCAAACTTGATATTTATGTTCATTGGCTTCTATACATATGCCACGAAGATTTTCCAGAAAATCCCCCACGACAAATTGATCTTTACTGCGAAAAGTATTCGTAATCTTTTATTTTCTCAAAAATGGCTAGCGGTTTTGAACAAAATATCACATACTTAAGATATTGACAGACAAATAAGATATATATCTTCAACGTTATGGAAATAGGATATGAAGGCTGTTGTTATTCAGCTTTATCTCGCGATGTGAAATTAATATAGAATCTCAAGGCCAGCATACAGCGACCCACTTAGGTAGTGGGTGGAAGTGGTGGTGGTGGTGTTATGGTGTGGTCGTTTTTTTCCTGGAAGGGGCTTGCATCCCTTGTTGTTTTGCGTGGCACGATCACAGCGCAGACCTACATTGATATTTTAAGCACCTTCTTGCTTCCCACTGTTGAAGAGCAATTCGGGGATGGCGATTGCATCTTTCAACACGATCGAGCACCTGTTCATACCTAATGGGCTGTGGCGGAGTGGTTACACGACAATAACATCCCTGTAATGGACTGCCCTGCACAGAGTCCTGATTTGAATCCTATAGAACACCTTTGGGATGTTTTGGAACGCCGACTATATGCCAGGCCTCACCGAGCTACATCGATAGCTCTTCTCAGTTCCGCACTCCGTTACGAATGGGCTGCCATTCCCCAAGAAACCTTCCAGCACCTGATTGAAAGTATGCTTGCGAGAGTGAACGCTTTCATCAAGGCTAAAGGTGGGCCAGCACCATATTGACTTCCAGCATTAGCGATGGAGGGCGCCACGAACTTGTACGTTATTTTCAGCCAGGTGTGCGAATACTTTTGATCACGTATTATAGCCCAAGAAATCAGATTACAATTAAAGAACACGATGGAAATAATGCGGTATACAGATTAACTACACTATATAGCGTTGAGTTAATGCATTATTGTTCACTTCAGAAGTCTGCCCGTCATTTACTTTATATTATGCTCTCGCTTTCATCTTGTAGTAATCCACGTAGCCCACGACGTACAGGGATGCCAGCTTTCATATAACCTATTGAGATCGCATATGGCATCCCTTGCCCAGGTAGCCATTTTTGTTTACTTTTCGCTTTCAGTCTGTTTGCAGATTACGTGACACGCTGTAAATACTCACATTTCATTGGTCAAAGCCATAAAATCATTGCCAAACCTTTGATCGTTTAGAGCATGTCCTTATTTGTTTTCAAGACTTCCAAAGACTTTAAAAGTATTGGAAGCAATTTGACAAGAAAAGTTGTGAAATTGTGATAAATCTTGGAAAGTCTTGTAAAGCGTTGAATTTGACAAAAATTTAATCATGCACAAGTAAGAGTATTACAAGATTGGATTATGATAAGAATATATGGATAAGGAATGGATTAGGGAATTGTATTTACATGTATTAAGTCTCTTGTACACGATCAAACTTTTTTTTCAATTCAAGAGTTTACAAGAGAAATTGTCAAACATTTTTCAATATGTGATAAGATTGGACAAGACTTGACAATGTTATAAATGTGTATTGACAAGCTGTCTTTTTTCAAGCTGAAACCCTTCAGAACACATTAATAAATAATTTATCACGCACAAAGCAATTTACTATTTGCTTCAAAGTATAACAATTTGCAATGAAATATTGTTTTTTACTAATATTATATAGCACTTTCAGATAATAATTATTGAATACAATGGAAATAACACCAACTGATTTAACCACACTCTATAACACTGCATTAATGTATACTTAGTTTGAAATCTGCCTGGCAATCATTTCTTCATATGCCTTCATCTGCTTCATCTTATGGTAATCCATGAATCCCTCGACGTACAGACATGACCAGTTTATCTATAACCTAATCAGTTCGTATACGACATGCCTTGGCCGGGTAGCCATTTTTGTTTACTTTTCGCTTTCAGCCATGTTGTAGATTTCGTGACGCACTGTAAATACTAGCATTTCATTGGCTAAAACCATCAAATCATTGTCAAGTCTTTGGTCGTTGAGAGCATGTCCTTATTTGCTTTCAAGACTTTCAAAGTGTTTAAACGCATTGGAAGCAATTTGACAAGAAAAGTTGTGAATCTGCTACAAATCTTGAACAATATTGTAATGTTTTGAATTTGACAAAAATTTGATCGTGTACAAATAGCTTTAAGTAAGTATTAGTAAAGTACCGAGGTAAGCTAAGCTGTAGATCGATATATAAAACATAATACTCTAAAAGTAATTCAGTTATTCTAATTATTCAGTTTTATTTTGTAAACACCTGATATAATTGTACACATGTTTTAAAACTATTATAAAACTAAACACATTGAATTATAATAGAAACATTCCTTGTTACAGCACTTAAGAACATTCCAAGGAATTTTGAAGACCTGATATGTTAGTGTGACCTTTGAACTTGCTTTTCATTTACCAATATTGAAATTTTTTATGTGCATAGCACTAGGATATTAGCAAGATGTGCAGCGGCAATAGTTGGACGATATGTATTCTTAATAGCGTTCTGGAGGAGAAAGAGTTTGTAATCGTAATAAATAGGCTCACATTGGATCTTGAGGTATCGGCAGGCCATTCAAAATGTCCTGACGGGCCATACTAGGCCCGCGAGGCTAGGTTTCTCGCCCCTGTTCTCGTGTGGAAACACAGAACTCAGAAATAAGCTCCTTTCTCTATTTTGGTCATACTGGTGGATTTTCTGTGTAAATAATCCTCCTTATTTACTTTTGACTCGAATATAATATTATATAATAAGTATTATATGAGTATGTTGACTTTAGGAACTTTTCAACAATGCAAGAGAAGTAAGAAAAAGAGCGAAGTGTAATTCACATGCCGATTACAGCTTTCAGAACGGAACATAAAAGCGGCTAGTCATCTGATGCAGATGTTGAATTTACTTAAGGTGGAATTTATCTGCAAATAAGCAAAAACGGTTTAGTTTTTCTGTGTGGGAGAGAGCTTGCGCAAACATTGGAAATGAACAGAGATGTTAAAAAATGGCAAATCGAGAGTCCTCGTGGAAATACCGCTCTGTTTATGTTGAACCTGTTCTGTTTTTATTGCTTGCGGTTTTGTAGTAGCGCAAAGAGGCTATTTATTCTTGTGGTCGTGTGTGCAGCCATCCAGAAGTAAGAGAGGCAGGCTTTATGGGGACTACCGACGTGCTTCGTGTTTTATTTAGAGCAGCCATCTCTCAAGAAAATATCTACAGATCATTTCTGCATTATGAATAACTTTCCAAGAAGAATGTTTGCAGCACAATATTTATCCGTTTAATTGCAGTACCGTCAACACGAGAGAAATATATTCCGGATAATTAATTACCTACTTCAAACACAACGCTAAAATTGAAACATGTATAATTTCCATTGGTATAATTATGTCTTCACTAGCACGTCTTAAATCTAGTCGCAGAGCAGATAAAAGGACAAAATAAACACTATATACTTTAATGAATTTGGTGCGGTCTTTGAGGTCACAATTTTCGTTGGTTATTGCAAATTCGATTACAGTTGTCAACGACACAATGCCTTTTAGTTTAGACGCACACAAAGGGTTCCCATTATATGTATCTCTTCTGAAACGCAAATAATAACAGTATAAAATTGCTGCGCCCTGAATGACCACACCACGTTTTTTGTGTAATTTTTTATCTGCATAAACTTTTAATTCTGTTCTGATAATGATTTGTTCTAAATATATACATATATAAAGCCTTTCAACAAGAGTGTCCTATCTTTGAACTTAAATAAAGCACGTTCTATAAATGGTAGAGGTAAATATTTTTTCATTTTGGAACATAATTATGTCATTACGTGTGGAAGAGAACATCAGTTAAGTGACCGCCGCGACTTCGTTGGGTTGCGCGTATACGGTTGACCCAGTTTTCAATGACAGAAGAACGTAAATTAGGTCCAACTTCACGCATAACACGCGTGATGTTATTCATAAGATCATTTACTGCTTCTGGCTTGTTAACATTGAACTCGACATTTAACATAACCCCACAAGAAGTAATCCAACGGCGTTAAATCACATGACCTCGGGGGCCAGTCAACATCACCACCACGGGAAATGATGACACCTCTGAACTTCTCCTTCAAAAGATCTATTGTTTCGAGAGCAGTATGACATGTGGCACCATCTTGCTGGAACCAGATGTTTCCGAGATCTATACCATGCAATTGAAGCCAAAATAGTCCCTTATAAGAGCCCAGTATCTTTCTCCATTGGCAGTTAGAGCTTCTCCATCTTCATGGAAAAAATATGGACCAATGATTCCACCATACCAAAATCCACACCACACAGTAACTTTTTGGGGATAAAGTGGTCATTCTTGAATCTGCATTGGATTATGATTGCTCCAATAGCGGCAATTTTGTTTGTTAACACAACCATCCATCCAAAAGTGGGCTTCGTCTCTCAAGATGATTTTGCGACAAAAATCCGGGTCAACTTCCAATAGCTCCATAACCCAGTCAGCGAATACACGGCACAACCTATGGTCGTTGGGCTTTAGTTCTTGACTCAATACCATTTTGTAAGCGTGAAACTTTAAGTCTAGATGCAGAATTCGATAAATTTTTGGTCGGCGAAAGCCCAAATTCTTGCACTCGACGTGCAATTGTTTTGTTTCCGTTCTCACATACACTCTCACGAAGAGCGCCTATGTTTTCGTTGGAGCGCTTACATCGATTACGTACAGGCGTTCTTTGATCGCTGACAGAACCACTTCTTTCAAATTTATGGATCAAACGCCGAATCGTTCTCTCGCAGGGACGATTATGCACACCGTAAACTTCACGTAATACACGGAAGGTTTGGCGAACAGAGGATTCATTTTGGTAATACAGTTTCATATTTCTACGCCTTGCTGAATGCTTTAACCTTCCATGGCTATTTTTCAATAGCAATTGCAACCACATGAAAAAAATGACTGTTGTAACTCAATAACAACGGCAGCTATCACATGAAAATCTGATGTGTTACACTCACATGACTTTCTCTACTCTTGTACAAACTATTTTTACAAACGCTTATTCTCCATATGCTTCATGTTAATGGAGATATCCAGATGTCAATCTTATTGATAATTTTCTTGTAGATGCAAGGGGAATATGGTAGGTTTTAAGCGATAGTCAAATATTTCAACGCTGGTTGCTATGTGGCGCATTCCATTCTCTTTGCATGTCCAGGACATAAAAAAATGAATAACGAATTTGAGAAAAAGTATAAGTATTGGAAAATTTAAGGGAATAACAAGCAATATCTCGAAAACGGTTCACTCAACAAAAGAAATGTATATGATATAAATTGTGTATTTTAACGCGATCTACATTTTTCGTGTAGTAAAATGTCTATCTCTTATGGTTTACCAGTTATGCAAAAGTCGTTCACAATGAAGAACACTTTTGGAGAGATTCCCAGAAAATTCGAGATATACATTTCGTTTCTCATGAGAATATCTTAAACATATGATATTTTAATCAAAATCGTTGGAGCCGTTTTTGAGAAAATTAAAATTTTCGAAAAATGTTCCATGTAAAGGGTAGTCTGAGGTGGGGGATTTTCTTGAAAACCTTCGTGTCGCATCTCTGGAAGATACTGAACCTAAATACCAAGTTTGGTGTTTATTCGACTCTTCGTTTTTGAGTTATGCTGTTCACAGACATACAGACACACAGACAGACACACAGACACACAGACAGACACACACACGGACATGTTTCCAAAAATGCTTTTTTTGGATTCAGTGAGTCTCAAAACATGTATTTCCGGTGAAATATCGGAATCGAAATTTTGGGTGGAATACAATACTTCCCCTACTTACTATACGTAGTAGAGAAAGTAATAAAAATAAGACACTCTTGTTGAAAGACCCTTTTCATCTAACTGAGATGCGATTCTAGTTTAAAAGCAGCTAATAATCCTTTGACTCAAGGATACTACAATTGATGAATGCTTGTATATTTCAGGAAACAATAAAGGAATGGTAAGAGGAATTAGCTTATAGCGATTATAACGAAACTGAAGAATTCATTTATCTTACCTTAAATGAACATTGCACATTTGAGATGTAATTATTCTACGTGAGGATGGTCTTGAAAATTCAGTACACCCAAATTTTGAATCACAATACTTTGGGTGATGATCTATGTGTTTTTGTTTCTTTTAGAAGTCAAAACATGTTAGTATAACAATCTTTTTAACTCAATGTTGTTAAAATGTAGTTCTAATAGATTTCTTGTATATTTTTTCCTGACTCTTTTTGAAATATTGTTTGTATGTGAATGATATACATATTTTCGCTAATCGTTGTTTTAATTCTAAAAGCGTAATCGATTATATCCAAAACTAAGTTCTGAACATTACTCCCTACCAGCAATGAGCCGTCTGCATGACCTCACCACGGTTGTAGCCTCCCAAGCATGCCACCACCTTAATCAAAGTATATTTCGTACACTTGACAAAACATGTGGCAGTGACTGTTACATATTTAAATTATTGTGTATAAAAAGTTAAGATTTGCCTTTCTTTTGGTCTGTTAACAAAGTACATTCCAGCAGCATGTCTTAAATCTTCTTAATGACATCAGTTGAGCGCTTTTTTGTATTTCTAATATACATTTTATTCAGATAACAGTTTTCCGGAAAGTAGATGCTCTATCGTACATTGTTTTCTTTCAAGTGTCTAGTTAATAAATTATTAAGAGCCATTGAAGATAAATTAAAACAAATATGGTAGAGAATATATTGCATTCGATCCATTCTATATCAGTATTTCACCGCAAATATTCCCTCAACTTAAAAACGTATTCTCAAACAATATCCGTGTGGGTGTTTACGTCAAATAAAAGAGAATACCAGCATTCCAAATTAAGACAGGAACCTTTTAAGAATGCAAAAGGAATATTCTCAGAGGATTCTCTCCCCCCTCCAAGAAAAATGCATTGCATTGATTTTTATTTTAACAAAACTTGCTGGAGCGAGTTTTATTACAATATCATATACGGATGTATTGGAATAATGAATGATATATATATATATATATATATATATTTTGAGCTTTATGTAATTGTAAAGCGCTCTTTACTTAACAGGTTTTACTGCATTGGGTAAACCAAAATAGGCAAAACGTTAGTAGAGGTAAAATTTAAATAGGATTACAAATCCACATTTTATGTCAAATAAATATGTTTTTAGTGCTAAACACTTTCACATATTCGCTTAGTTGGCTTGAATTTTCCAAATGTTTGAACGAAACCACCTTTTGTTTTTTTTTCGCGAGAACCCGTGCAAATATTAGGGTCTGTGGTCCTTTTAAGAATGTGTTACCGTAGTATGGAGTTAAAACCTGAAGCTTATGTATATGGACACTGATTCATTCATTCATCGTGTAACTACAGACGATGAGTACCATTACAAGCTACGTTTTCTTGAGTACATAGATACAGCTGATTATGTTACAAGTCGTATATGTTATTCAGTTCTAAACAAGAAGGTGCTTGGAGAATTTAAAGATGAGGCTAATGGTAAAATCATCCAGCGGTTTGTCCGACTACAACCAAATATGTATGCACTAGATATCCACGGCTCAACGTTAAGAAATATTAAAGGCATAAAACGTAGTGCTATTAAACAGTAAAGCTATTCAGACTGCCTTAAAACCCTTGAAATCATAAGAACGGCATTGAATCTTATCCTGTCCCGAGAGCAAGTGAATAAAATCACATTGACTTCTTTTGATGACAAAAGAGTCACTGCTACGGATGGAATAACGACATATGCATATGCGCATTACAGCATTACAAACAGCGCATAAGAGAATGTAATTCGAGGATGAAGATTTGCTCCGTGAGTCTACAACTTAAACAAATGGAAGTTTGTCCATGTGCTGTGTATACACCTAGCAGACACCTGATGAATAAAGAAGAATAAGAAGATGGAAGGGATGGCGTTGACCCTGCCATTAGGAGCAATCCTGGTGTAAGTCTCAAGCCTAGATAAAGGGGAGAGTCGCCTACCCTTATAATCCTTATCTAATGAAGCAATGACTAATTGAGCATGCGGATGAGCTAATTAATACTACTTCTATATACCCTTACTCTAACCTCATACACTGTTTATCCCTCTCTGTCTCAGTCCCTGTTTAACATATAAAAGTGTTATAACATTGGCTAAGAAATGTTTATAAAGAATTGAATTACGCCGTATATGACCATGAATACCTGTGACACTATCTGAATTACCTGTTAAAATGACTTAAATATCTGTCATACCACCCAAATCATGCGAAATTATCCTAAATAGCCTTATAACGAATCGCTACGCTGAATTGCCATGAACATCAGCGATACTACTCTGTCTTAAATACCTCCCTACGATAGTGTCTTAATTACCATTGAAATCATACGGTGCTATGCTACGCCCCCTCCTGAAATTAGTCTGCCTATGAGACTAAATGAATTACATTTTAAAATGAGTCGAATAACTTTGATACAATCTGAATCACCTGCAATTACATTAAATAGTTGTGATACAAATCGCTGATCGAAATTATCACGGGTATCTGTGAAACTATGCTGATTCCCTAAATACCTGCTAAATTACCTGTGAAATACGAAACTATGCTATGTCCAACCACTGGAATCAATCCTCCTGTGATACTAGCTGAATTAGCCTAAATATCTACGATACTGGATGAATTACCTGTGAAATCATACACAGCTATGATCCGCACCCTCCCTGGAATCTAGTACTAGCTGAATTAGTCTAAGCACCTATGATACTTGAATTATCCTAAATATCTATGATAATATCTGAATTACCTGTGAAATCATACGGAACTATGCTATACCCGCTTCCCGGAATCTGTCCCACCCTGTGATACTACCTGAATAACCCTAAACACCTATGATACTACCTGAATTATCTGTGAAATCAAACGGAGCTATACACACCTAAACCATGGAATCTTTCCTCCTGTGATACTACCTGAATAACCCTAAACATCTATGTAACTACCTGAATTATCTGTGAAATCATACGGAGCTATACACACCTAAACCATGGAATCTTTCCTCCTGTGATACTATCTGAATTACCCTAGAAACCTATGATACTACCTGAATTATCTGTGAAATTATGTACAACTATGCTACACCTAAACTGCGAAATATGCTTGCCTGCTAAATGTTGGACGGTGCTCTCCTGGAGAAGCTTGAATATTATACGTCCATCAACACTAACCTCCGTAAGACTTATCATCGTTTTCCCTACCTCTCAAATATAAACGCATTTTCCCCTCCAACTCTCTCCTAGCATAGGATCTCTCCCCGTTCTCCCCGTCTCTCTTATGTATACGCATACTCTACCATTCATCCCCTCCTAACCTAATACCTCTCCGCGGTTTGTTTTTTCTCTCATATAAAACACATTCTACCTTTAACCGTATCTATCCTAGCATCTCTCCACGTTTTACTTATCTCTCCCGCAAAAAGACAAATACTACGCTTAAACTCTGTTTAGCCTAGCATCTATCGACGGTTTCCTATCTCTTCCATACAAACGCATACTCTACTCCTCAACCTCTGTCTAGCCTAGCACTTCTCGTATTCTGTACCTCTCTCATATAAAGCGCATTCCCCCCTTCTTCTACCCCTGTCCAGCTGAGCATCTCTCCTTTGTTTCCAATCTAACCCATATAAAACACATTCTATCTTTAACATCTGTCTATCCTAGCATCTCTCCAGATTTCCCTATCTCACACGTATAAACGACATACTCTACCCTTTAGCTCTGTCTAGCCTAACACCTCTCCTCGCATTTCCTATCTCTTTCGTATAAAGCGCATTCCCCTCCTTCAGACTCTGTCTAGCCTAACATCTCTCCCCGTTTCCCTATATTTCCATATAAAGCATACTCTACTCCTCAACACTGCCTATCTTGTACCTCTCTGCTTATCCACCTCTCTCATATAAAGCACATTCCCTCCGTCAACCCCTGTGCAGCCTAGCATCGGCCCTCGTATTCCGTATCCTTTCCCATATAAACGCACTTCCTCCTTGAAGGCTCTCTCAACCTATCACTACCCTCGTTTCCCCTATCCTTTCCCATATAAACGCATTTTCCTCCTTGAAGGCTCTCTCAATCCAACATCTACCCTCGCATTTTCTATCGTTTCCCATATAAACCCATTTTCCTCCTTGAAGGCTCTCTCAACCTATCATCTACCCTCGTTTCCCCATATCCTTTCCCATATAAACGCATTTTCCTCCTTGAAGGCTCTATCAATCCAACATCTACCCTCGCATTTCCTATCGTTTCCCATATAAACCAATTTTCCTCCTTGAAGGCTCTCTCAACCTAGCATCTACCCTCGTTTCCCCTATCCTTTCCCATATAAACGCATTTTTCTCCTTGAAGGCTCTCTCAACCTAGCATCTACCCTCGTTTCCCCTATCCTTTCCCATATAAACGCATTTTTCTCCTTGAAGGCT
This sequence comes from Deroplatys truncata, assembly GCA_030765065.1. Lineage (NCBI taxonomy): Eukaryota > Metazoa > Arthropoda > Insecta > Mantodea > Mantidae > Deroplatys > Deroplatys truncata. The sequence continues at coordinate 218,869,144 of CM060978.1, forward strand.
CTCTCAACCTAACATCTACCCTCGTTTTCCCTATCCTTTCGCATATAAACGCAAAATACTATGCCAGGTCTCTTCTATTTAAACTACTTGTATAGCTTAAGTTTTCTGGGAATAGCGTCCAAAGTTTACCTCATTCGGAAGGATAACGATAAACGTTAAGCGATAGGCGAAAAGTGCTACACAAGAAATGTAAGCCTCTAAAACACAATTTACTTCTTATAAGTTTTTATGGCATAAACCATTTCTGGGATATGCATTGTTAAAGGTTCGTATTGTTCATTTCTTGGTCATTCTTTAAAGTCCTGTTAACATTTGTTTTCTCGAATTACATAGAAAAATTATGGAATTTTAAGGACAACATTTAGCGCCCAGCTGTTAAACATTTGACTATCGCTGTTCTCTTTGTATCTATAACGAAATGTGTAATGTAGCTATTTGTGCAAACGTTTATTTGGATTAAAATGTAGTAGATAAAAGATAAGCCTTAGTAAGAATAGTTTGTATATTCACTAATAAACGACATTGAGTAGGGAAGGTCATGTTGAGAGTGTTTTACTTATAATGTTTGTGTATTTGTTAGCCCCACATTTGGTGTTAGCAATTTGTGGCAGTATTAGCATTTTGTTTAAAAAAATGCTAGTTATTTTATTTAATTTTGGTTCTTTGTCCTCCGGCTAGCTATTATCCTTTTGGTCAAGCACTTCTCTATATACAGGTTGTGTAAACGGAAAGGAATCTTTTATCCAAAGATAACACTGATGAAGAAATTTGTTTTACACTTTTATTGTCGAACACATTAACTATCACATTTACACATTGATCTTGACACTCACCAAACTGCAACTGTTATAATAACTTCATTACTGATAATTCTTAATTCGCGTACTTCAACTTTTTGTATAATTAACTTTATAACGCTTGAGATTTCTCATAACTCTGTTACGCGTAACCTGCAAATTGATATCCGACGTGTGCCGTACAAATACTTTCGACGAACTGACGGGAATGCGACGTGTAGTGTGCAAAGAATTTTGATGAACTGACCGACTGAAGGCGACGTGTAATGTACAAAGAATTTTGATGAACTGACGGGGTCTACCTCTAACCTACTCTTTTTATACTCCTACACTCCGACATGCCTAAAGATTATAACTGAACTGCAATTGGCTAATAAAACTCGCCAACATTAGCGTCTATTTTTATATCCAATGAAAATTATGAATACATATGCTCTAGGGAAATGTTCCAGAAGATTCTAAGAAAAACGCGCCAATATTACGTAACTTCCTCGTTTCCAATAATGATAAACAGCTCACCCCCTCGCTGCATTATTGCACGCTATTATTGTCAGTTTCAATAAGGCAGTATAAACTTACTTCCCAACAATAATTACAATCAATAAACATCTCAAATCAATGTCACATAATAAAGCATATTCATATTACAATCATTATTTACATTTAAGTAATTTGTGATACAAATTACTGCATCATATGCCCCACTAGAAACATAATTATAAATATTTACAACTTGTTTGGAAATTTTATAATTGGGTTTTTAGTCTCCTAAATCTTGGAACACACGCTATCACTTTCACTTAACACTTCACACGCATTTAACACATTACATATTTTTTTGTCTTTATCTTGCCACTACTTACTGGCTCTGGTCTAATGTGTTTAGACTTTAATCTGACATTACAAATTTTTTATAGCAAATACTGTACCCTGAATTATTTAATTACTATTACAAAATTGGTTTATTTTCTTAGATTGTTGACAAAAATTTATGCATTCAAGAATTTTTGTAATTATTAAACATTTACCAAAAATATTTACCCTGTACACAAATATATTTACATCTATTAAATCTAGACACTGTTTCACATTTTCTGTTTGCTACATAAGTATTTTTTTTAATTATTTTTACCCAATTTTTGTTGTTTTGTATTTTATATTCACAATACTCTTGGAATTATATATAAGTACTTTTACTTTAATATCATATTAAGTTTCAATCTTTATATTCTTAATTTCAAATACTGTTACAGTTACCCAAAAAAAATGTTTTTAAACATTTCCCCTTTTTTTATAATTAATTTCTCTTTACCTATGACATATATAAATAGTTAACCCTCTTACGTTCCAATACATTTCTCTGCAAGTCATCTTTAACTATCCAGCATTTACTTTACATCTCACTGCTATTCACCCTCCTGGATCAAATTGTCTATGGCTAAACATTACTCGTAGCCGTATCCTAACCTTCAAAAAATTGTTCATGAATAACCTCTTGTATTCATTTCGTCCCATGATACCATTTGTAACCAATCTAAAGTTTTCTGAACAACACATCTTTTAACAACTTTCATTTTCAATTCTTCTACTATCTCTTTAATCTGAGAGTACTCTGACAGATCTGTCATAAGCTGTACTGGATTGGAGTTTTCAATTTGAACATCTTGGTACTTGTTAGTTTTAGAAGTTAGCTTTTGATTATTTACAGGCAAAACTTTAACTTCTTCGTACAATTTGTTTCTTTGCATTTCTGATTCTTTCTGAATTTCAGATATCTCCCCACTGAAATTAACTTGCGCCTGATTCACATCTACATTCATAACCTCTTTCATCTCTCTTATCTCACTTGAAATACTACTCACTTGGCTTCCTAACTCTGTACATTCTACATTAACATGTTCAATTTTAGTATTAACCTCACTTTTTTTGGTTTGATATTTCCCTAATCATTTCTGACATTTTCTTTGAAACTTCTCCTATCTCACTTGCTATTATTTCCTTTTCATCACTCATTTTTGGCATACTACTATCTAGCTTCATAACTTTCTTTTCAATTTCTTCACTGCTTTGATCTACTTTTTGCTCTAATATCTCATTTCTTTTACCAATTTCTTCCCTGTTTTGTTCAAAGCTCCTACGAATATCTTCCCTTAATTCCCTATGATTCTGATCTATTTTCTCACCAATATTTCTCAGCATTTCCATAATCATACTAGTATCAAAATTAACATTTCCTGCTATTCTATTTTGACTTTCTGCACTAACATTTTCTCCCTCAAATCCTACATTGTTTGAGCTATTTTCTGTAACCTGTATTGAATTACAGCTAACTGTTACACTATCCCTTTCCATCATTGTTTCTTCTGTATTATTAGTGGACATAGTTTTCTTTATCCTACCACTTCTCAAGTACATTTGATTGTTACAATTTTGTTTTCTAAAAAAAATTACTATACTCTGACCTTTGTGATGCTGTCTGTTGCTGTTACTTTGATGTCCAGCTTCCTGCCCCTCTCTCCTAGATTATATGTTGCTTCTGCGTTGTATTACGATGAATCCACGTCGTTTTGGTGTTTTGTAGTTGAATTCCCCCGTTGCCTTTTAATCTCGGAATTACGATGTCCAATCATCCGCGTAGTCTGTCATTCCTATAGTTGTTTCTGGAATCTGCGTCTTGTAGTTCAATTTACTGCTCCATTCGCTCCACGTCCTGATTCCTTTGCTCCTTCCTGGTTATTTCACTCCTTTCCTGGTCACTCTGCCCCACGTTCTGGGTGCCAATTTGAAGTAACGTTTATTTGTATATGTTTGTTTTTGTAGCCCCACGTTGGGCGCCAATTTGAGAGTGTTTTGTAGTTGAATTACCCCGTTGCCTTTTAATCTCGGAATTACGATGTCCAATCATCCGCGTAGTCTGTCGTTCCTATAGTTGTTTCTGGAATCTGCGTCTTGTAGTTCAGTTTACTGCTCCATTCGCTCCACGTCCTGATTCCTTCTCGCTTTCCTGGTTATTTCACTCCTTTCCTGGTCACTCTGCCCCACGTTCTGGGCGCCAATTTGAAGTAACGTTTATTTGTATATGTTTGTATTTCTTAGCCCCACGTTGGGCGCCAATTTGAGAGTGTTTTACTTATAATGTTTGTGTATTTGTTAGCCCCACATTTGGTGTTAGCAATTTGCGGCAGTATTAGCTTTTTGTTTAAAAAAAATACTAGTTATTTTATTTAATTTTGGTTCTTTGTCCTCCGGCTAGCTATTATCCTTTTGGTCAAACACTTCTCTATATACAGGTTGTGTAAACGGAAAGGAATCTTTTATCCAAAGATAACACTGATGAAGAAATTTGTTTTACACTTTTATTGTCGAACACGTTAACTATCACATTTACACATTGATCTTGACACTCGCCAAACTGAAACTGTTATTATAACTTCATTACTGATAATTCTTAATTCGCGTACTTCAACTTTTTGTATAATTAACTTTATAACGCTTGAGATTTTTCATAACTCTGTTACGCGTAACCTGCAAATTGATATCCGACGTGTGCCGTACAAATACTTTCGACGAACTGACGGGAATGCGACGTGTAGTGTACAAAGAATTTTGATGAACTGACCGACTGAAGGCGACGTGTAATGTACAAAGAATTTTGATGAACTGACGGGGTCTACCTCTAACCTGCTCTTTTTATACTCCTACACTCCGACATGCCTAAAGATTATAACTGAACTGCAATTGGCTAATAAAACTCGCCAACATTAGCGTCTATTCAAATATATCCAATGAAAATTATGAATACATATGCTCTAGGGAAATGTTCCAGAAGATTCTAAGAAAAACGCGCTAACATTACGTAACTTCCTCGTTTCCAATAATGATAAACAGCTCACCCCCTCGCTGCATTATTGCACGCTATTATTGTCCGTTTCAGTAAGGCAATATAAACTTACTTCCCAACAATAATTACAATCAATAAACATCTCAAATCAATGTCACATAATAAAGCATATTCATATTACAATCATTATTTACATTTAAGTAATTTGTGATACAAATTACTGCATCAATGTGCATATAACACGTCAGATTTTTAATACACATCCACAAAGGATGGACGCTTACGATACATGAAATGAGATGAAATGATAGTTAATAAAGAAAATTTGGGAAGGACACGTTTCAGGTCTAAGTTTGACGTACCTCCCCGGCATTTGCCAGTCATCAGGACATAGGAAAATCTGAAGAAGGAAAAAAAATCTCAGTAGGGCAGATGAACTTGGCGGGAACTGAAGGGAGGATCTCCTGTTCATGAGTATAGTCTGAACGACCTCGTTCATCCGTGTCAGTCCTCCTCGCTCTCTCTGTCTCTGTCTCTCTCTCTCTCTCTCTCTCTCTCTCTCTCTCTCTCTTGTCAGTTTTCTAATACTAAGGTTTACCTATAATGAGAACGGAACTGTCTCGTACGGATATACTACATCTATGCATTTGAAATATAGTTGCATTTCTATGCAAACTAAGCGCAGCGCACCACGTAATGCATATTAAAAACTCCGAAACCCATTTTCATTTACATGCATAAGCATCGCAGGTATTAAACATAACAAAGGAAACCTAGGGTAACAGAATCTCTCTGCTTCGGTACATGCATATTGTTTTGTTTTTAAGCTGTTACATTTCTGTCAACAAAAATAAAGCGATACTTTTAAAACAAGTCTGATCTACAATATTATTTGCTACAACCATAAACAATTTAAACATAAAAGCTATACAACATTAGTTTTTTACTTTCTCTACTACGTATAGTAAGTAAGGGAAGTATTGTATTCCATCAAAAAATTCGATACCAAGATTTCACCGGAAATACATGTTTTGAGATCCCCTGAATCCAAAAATTTTTTTTGGAAACATGTCCGTGTGTGTGTCTGTGTGTCTGTATGTGTGTATGTGTGTCTGTCTGTGAACAGCATAACTCAGAACCGAACAGTCGGATAAACACCAAACTTGGTATTTAGGTTCAGTATCTTCCAGAGATGCGACACGATGGTTTTCAAGAAAATCCCCCCCCCAGATTACCCTTTACATGGAACATTTTTCGAAAATTTTAATTTTCTCAAAAATGGCTCTAACGATTTTGATTAAAATATCATATGTTTAAGATATTTTCATGACAAATCAAATGCATATCTTGAATTTTCTGGAAATGTCTCCAAAAGTATTCTTTATTGTGAACGACTTTTGCATAACTGGTAAACCATAAGAGATAGACAAAATTTTACTACACAAAAAAATGTAGATCGCGTTAAAATACACAATTTATGTCATATACATTTTTGTTGTTGAGTGAACCATTTTCGAGATATTGCTTGTTATTCCCTTAAATTTTTCAATACTTATTTTCTCAAATGGGAATTCGTTATTCATTTTTTTGTCTTGGATATGCAAGAGTTATAATCTGTGGCAAAGGGAATGGTGCTGCACCTAGCAACCAGCTATTAAGAGATATGAATGAGCTTAAAGGCTACTGTTTTTCTATATTGCCCTCGTAAATATATTTTCCCCTTACATCTACAAGAAACTTAGCAATAAGATAGACTGTGCAAATGTTTATCTCGATTAACATGAAGTAGATGGAGAATAAGAGATTGTAGAATAGTTTGTACAAGAGTAGAGAAAGTCATGTGAGTGTAACACATCAGATTTTTTATTCCCTAAAGCTATTAATGATAAGCTCTGCCATTGGATTACACACAGCAGGCAGACGCAGTACCTCATTGTAGGTATTATATCTATTATCTATTAACATTTATTAGTCAGAAGTTCCTGCAAAAAAAACTACGCTACAATAATTCCTTTTAAGCAAAGATGTGACACCGATGATGCAGTAATATAGTCTCCTACTTGCAAAAATTTAAGCAGACATCTGCGAATATTTATGAAATGATAAATACCTTAAAATAATTATTCTGCATTATTGTACATTTCAAGTACTTTCGCTTAGTAAGGTTTCGTCTTTTTGTGATTTCCCATTTATTTATGCATAACCTAGTGAAAGCGAATGGATATCACGTGTTATTTGTATAAAATTTGGGATATACATTTTATTCTTTATAACAATACCTCATAAAATACATTCTAAAGTATAAAATAATATACATTTGCAGATATAAAACATTAATACAGAAATTTCCTTAACAACGTCTCTTGCATCCATAAAATATCTGTCATGTGGATACATAATTTAGGATATTCGACTTTGCAATTCTGGTTTTTGTTATTCATAGATAAACAAGCAGGCAGACAGATAGAGGAGAGGCAAGCACGCATGCGCATAGTCGACACACCAAACCTAGGCACAAAATATTGTGCGCACGTGACTAGTCCCTTTAGAATTAATCTTGGGGGGGGGGCTCTCAGGAACACGAAACGTATACTTCCAAAGAAAACTCAGTATATGGCTTTTGGTCAAAAACATTCCCTTTCCTTAGATTTGGGTAGAGAAATTAAAGATACACATAGCGTAATGCAAAATACTAGTTCAAATAGATCATAGTTTGTTAGGTTTCCTTCACTGCTAATTTCTCTGCTCCTTACATAGGGTGTAACAAGTATTGAATTCTACCAAAAATCTTATATCTGTGTTTCATTAATAATGTATGTTTTGAGATACCCTGGATTCAAAAACAGAATTTTTAGAAAACGGCCCGAATAGCATAACTTAAAAACTGAAACTGGAATGAATACCTACACTCATACTTAAATGAGACGCGTTTTTAAGACTGGAAGGTGAAGATTTTTAGGAAATTCCCCCAAAGTCATCAAGTATTTAGATGAGCAGTGTTTTATTATAAAATTCCTTACTTATAGTAAGCATCAACACTAATTATTCTATTCCACCTAAAAGTTCGTTAATGAGATTTCACCGAAATACATTTTTAGGTCTCCTAAGTTAAAAAAAAATTAGAGAACATCTAGCATGTCTGTGTGACATTGTCTCTTTGTGTGTGTCTGTGAACAGCATACCTCAAAATCAAAGGTTGTTTAAATACAAAACTTCGCATTTAAATTCAATAGATATCTACCAGGGATGCGACATGAATATACAGAAGAAAATCTCTCCATCCCAAAACTACGCATTGCTTGGAATAACATTCATTATTTCTTATTTTCTCAAAGATTACTAACAATTTTGTTTAAAATATCACCTGTTTAAGATATTTTCATGACCAATAAAATGTATATCTTGAATTTTCTGCCAATAGACTGTGATGTCCACTTCATTCTAAATCATTTTTGCATGGTTGATGAACCCTAAGATACAAGTATAGACATTATTACCACACAAAAATATAAATCTCGTTAAAGCACACAGTTTATGTCAAATACAAATGTATGTGTCGTTAAGCGATTCCGAGACATTCGTTGTTGGTTTGAATTTTCGAACACATTTTCTAGTGATAAGTGACTATTCGGTTTTTTCGTGGTTATGCAAAGAATGTGTAGTTTCAAAACCATCTCATAGTGATCCACTTTTCAAAAAGACTCTCGCTTTAGTCTACTGTAACCTTCTTATACATTACGTGATAAAAAGTATCCGGACATCTGGCTGAAAATGACGTACAAGTTCGTGGCGCCCTCCATCGGTAATGCTGGAAGTCAATATGGTGTTGGCCTACCTTAGCCTTGATGACAGCGTTCACTCTCGCAGGCATACTTTCAATCAGGTTCTTGGGGAATGGCAGCCCATTCTTCACGGAGTGCGGAACTGAGGAGAGGTATCGATTTAGGTCGGTGAGGCCTGGCACGAAGTCGGCGTTCCAAAAGATCCCAAAGGTGTTCTATAGGATTTAAGTGAGGACTCTGTGCAGGCCAGTCCATTACAGGGATGTTATTGTCGTGTAACCACTCCGCCACAGCCCGTGCAGTATGAACAGGTGCTCGATCGTGTTGAAAGATACAATCGCCATCCCCGAATTGCTCTTTAACAGTGGGAACCAAGAAGGTGCTTAAAATATCAATGTAGGTCTGCGCTGTGATCGTGCACGCAAAACAACGAGGGGTGCAAGCCCGTTCCAGGAAAAACACGAACACACTATAACACCATCACCTCCGAATTTCACTGTTGGCGCTACACACGCTGGCAGATGACGTTCATCGGGCATTCGCCATACCCACACCCTGCCATCGGATCACCACATTGTGTACCGTGATTCGTCACTCCCCACAACGTTTTACCACTGTTCAATCGTGTAATGTTGACGCTCCTTACACCAAGCGTGCCGTCGTTTGGCATTTTCCTGCGTGATGTGTGGCTTATGAACAGCCGCTCGATCATGGAATCCAAGGTTTCTCACCTCACGCCTAACTGCCATAGTACTTAGAGTGGATCCTGATGATGCTGTTTGGAATTCCTATGTGATGGTATGGATAGATGTCTGCTTATTACTCTTTACGACCCTCTTCAAATGTCGGCGGTCTCTGTCAGTCAACAGACAAGGTCGGCCTGCCCGCTTTTGTGCTGTACATATCCCTTCACGTTTCCACTTCACTATCACATAAGAAATAGTACACCTAGGGAGGTTTAGGAGTGTGGAAATCTCGCGCACAGACTTCTGACACAAGGACACCTAATCACCTGACCATGTTCGAAGTCCGTGAGTTCCACGGAGCGTCCCAGTCTGCAGTTTCACGATATCTAATGACTACTGAGGTCGAGGATAATGAGTAGGAGGTAGTAGGTGGCAGCACAAAGCACCTAAGATGAAAAACGTATGTTTGTGGGGGTGTCTGGATACTTTTAATCACATAGTGTACATACAACGAAATATGTTAATATGTAATGATTAACAAGAAGAAGAACCAGAATAGATTTTGTAAAAATAGTTTTTAAAAGAGTGAGCAGAAAGACCATGCAAGTGTAACACATCAGTTTCTTTTTACTTTCTGAAACATTGGCTCTAATAGCTTTAATTAGCATGTACTTAAGATATTGCTGTTACAAATAACAATTTGATTTTGATTTTTTAATAGCCTATGAAGTCATTCGAAGAGTGAGCGAGAATATTTACTCGAGATATGCTGCCTGTTTGAGAGCAGAAGGTCTTCACTTCCAGCATCTATTATAAGGTAAGGATTTTAGTCCGCCTCTGCCGACGTAATTTCCCCCGCGACTGCCGGCTATCTCGCGGAGTTACAGAGGCCGCGAGTGGGCTCGAATATAATTTAACTACCCTATATGTTTTAAATATCTTAATGTCATCAAATTACTAATTATTAACCTGAAATCTATCGTTCTCATTCTAAACATCATTTTTGCGTTAGCAAGTTATCAGGTTTCGGTTAGGTAAGGGCAGAATGACAGGTGCTTCCGTTCTGATGGTAACGGGAGTGGATTGGGAGGGCGAGTCGTCATGTACGTGGGACGAACGAACAGCACCGCTAGAGATATGAAACTAGCATACATTGTTGAAAACAAGCAGCAATTTTTACTCTTGAAGCTTAAACCTAAGCCTATCATTTTTTCCATTAAAATACGGTACTCCTGTAAAGGCTGTGATCAACTGATCAATAATTTCTGAAACATGGTGTTAACAGAACTTTAGGATGAAGTGAACACAATATTGAATAAACGCACTTTGCACCAGAATAATGTTAATTTTTCTTGAAATGAAGTGTACCTACACATCCTTCACATTACAGGAATTTTGTTTGCATTTTTCACCTGAGTGAATTTGCTCACATAACTGGGTATTGCGTAACAATCTCGTACATGTGTACATGTGAAATATTTAGATTACACTTCAGAATCTCTGTACTGACAATTGTGATATCTAAAACATTTGTTTTATCACATCACCAATAATGATTTAGTTTTTAAAAGGAACCCCCCATTCCTGCATTCGATCCCGGAATACTCATAGCAAATTATACAATTTAAGATATGACTTTTACTTTTATGCAGCTTTCCTTTAACACTTTAAATATACAATCCATGTATTATGTACTTCTTCATTGGAATCGTTCCAGTGATTTAATTTTTCAGTTACAATCGTTTTGATAATACAATATTTGTCAAACAGTTTTGCTCTATCAATTTTTACAATGCTTGCTTTTTGAATCAATGGTATAATTGATTCTATATAGCCCCACTGTAGTTCCTTTTCCAAACTGGCCCAACAGAGTGAACTATATCTGAAAACAGTGATTCCATGAATCCAAATATAGAATTAATGAACATAGGAATAAACCTACTGTGAGCAGCTTGAATAATTCATAACAAGATATCTACTAAATCTTTCAGTTTTCATTAACATTGAACATATTTTTCACTTATTACTATAAAACAAACAAAAAATGTCAAAATCCTTGCATAAACGTTTATGTTGTAATGATTTATTCGTGATCGATTACTGTTTAAAACATCAAACTAATTTTACAAATATTATTTTTTAACATAATGCTTTCACACAAAGGAATCACCATACATACAAAGGAAAGAAATGAGGACTATGTAAATCCTATGGTGGCCATAGTCTAATAGGATGCTTTATGTGAAGCTATAAAATATTAATAATTGATCCAGGGAGACAACGCTAATTCGAAATACGCAGTTTCCTTACAACTAACTCATTCACATAGAACGATACGCAGGATGGAACATTTAAGTTGAGACTGTACAATATGTCAAAAACTTAAGTGTTGTAGAAAGAAATATCTTTAACGAACGTTGCTTGATATTACAGGGGAAAGTAAATGCAACTAGTCATGTTTTGTTTGGAGGACGTTATGATGGTCATTTTAAGATGAACTGAATTTTTTTAAATGTGTGTGAAGTCCTGTATGCACGTTCTCCCGAACTTACTATATGTGGTTCTCAGGACTTTCAGTAGTACTCTTAGTTTTGCAATTCCATTTGTTTTCCATCACCGTTCAAATGTGCTCTGTGATTCTAAGATTCCGTAATTTAGCAGGCCATGGGAGAGGAGAAATGATGCTGTTCCATCCCATTCTAGATGCTTTCGAAGTGTGAGCGTTGCAGTTATCATGAACACAATTAATGAGAGTGAACACATCGGATCCTACAAGAACTCCACGTGATCCTCAGAATTAAATGGAGAAACCGGAATTTTCGCATCATCCATCCTCCAGAAAGCGACGCTGATTCTCCACTCTTTGCAGTTGTCACTACGTATTCTGGGTTGAAGCGTGTCGTGTATAGTGGTCTTATAAAATCGTTCCCACTTCGTCAGAAGAAATAGCTTTCTCATCTGTCCATAACACCGCGTTCCAGAATTCTTTCGGCATTGGGAGAAACTCGAACAGCTTGATGTTTTCTATGAGGTTCTTCTTTCCGGCAGGCCTCCTGTGATGGATATCGCCATCACCAGACACTTCGCCGAGAGATGGGAAGAAGAATCACCGCCGTGTTGCCGAACACACTTAAGATGAAGCCGCCGCTGCTGTCGCTGCTGACACCGGTTCCAGCCAACGGCAACTCGCCGGCCGCTCCCCTAGCATCTGCCAAGAGCGCGGCCCCTCCACCGCAACTACCAGGAGCTAGCCATGCTTCGTCCGCCGTTTAGCTCCAATAGCAGGGGCAGCTGCTGCCACCTCTGCCGGCCGAGGCATCTCATCCAGCACCACCGACACAGCTGTTACCATCGCAGCTACCGGATCACTAACCACTCACCACCAGGATTTCGGCAGCAACTCCTCCAGACTCCGCCGAAAGAAACAGCCGTTTCAACGCCGTTGTAGCCGACATGCATCGCCGACTACCAACAGATTCTGTTGGAGGAGTCACAGCGGATCTTGACTTCTTTGGTCTCTGTGACCCGAATCACAGCCGACGTGGACCTATTCCTCTGGTTTGCCTTATCTTTTGTGGCAGGGCGCACTACAACGCCGCAGTGAACTTAGGGATGGCCTTCCTGGGACGCGCGATCACCACTGAGAGGAGCAAAACTACTTGGACGCTACCGTGCCGCTACTAATATGGGCACTCGGCGGGCAAATGCAGCGCACCATCACGGTGCCACTACTGCGGCGACGCCTCCCTCACGTCTTCCTGCCAGTAGCACGACCTCACGCGCCGACGGAGATTATGCACAACCTACGGCAGGACGAATCACTACACCGCCAGGCTGTCTGCCCGCACTATCATCGGCCCTTTGCCCAGGCCTACAACTCAGCAATCTCGGCCCTACCAGACTCAACCACTGGAAGGCCTCTCAGCCACAACGTAGCAACTCCGCAGCCACTGCCCTCGAAACCATTGAGGCTTACCGAGGCGTCTAACAATGTCAGAGGTGATGTCTCCACCCTCAACCGGCGTCTGGAGCTGTTCAAGCGCTTCGCCGAACTACGCCTCTCTTCAGTTACTGCAACTCAGCGCGACACCAACAGAAAACTCTCGGTCGCCTCATCGCAGCTTGCTATACTTCACAGTATCATCCACGAGACTGCAGCAGAGGAGGACCTAAAAATCGCCGCATTCAATCAGACCAAACTACAAAACATTGAAACTACCATCACTACCTCAGTTATTCCAAAACTCCGTCAGGCAACAATGCGCTACATCTGCAACTGTGAGCCCCGGAGCCCACCATTGCCGCCATCCTACAGCTAACCAACCAGGCACACGTACGTCAAAACCAAATTGCACAACTCCAAGCCAGCCAACCAATGAAGGTTACGAGCTGATCCGGAACTTCATTGAGCAGCAAGTTTTGATGGGTCCTCCTCCCTCTACACCGAGATACCAACCCACAACCACCTTCATTCTTCATCATATGCTGCCACCGCCGCTACACACAAACCAAAGTAATGATTAAAAATATTCCTTCCAAATCCTTCCTCACTTACTCCCCGCGGTGATAGCCAGGGACCTGGTGTCATGCCTGTCACCTGGAAATTAATTCATCCTCTGCCAGCGAAATAAGCTGGCAGTTACCTTTCTCGCACTAATGGAGGTACTCAGCGGATCTCCACCACCTATCGCACTCTTCTCCCTTACCTTTCCACAGCTTTATTTCATTCTTCAAGTTTGGTTACGGCTGGAGTTTATTTATTGATTCGATTTAGCAAGGCTTTTCCAGCATTTCTTCTTCTACAATCAACCCCCCACAAAAATGCCATCACCTTTAGCAGACGCCAATTTCAAGATGTACCTTATCTTCACCTAGCAAGCGAAGGCGTACCCTGGTCCACGGAAGTACGCTATGTAGGAGTTCTCCTGGACATGCGCCTAACCTGGAAAACACACATCTCATCCCTGGCCTCTACAGTCAACCGGACGATGGGTGCTCTACCCCCTCTACAATAAACACTCAGTAATGTCGATTAGGAACAAACGCCTAATCTACAAGCAAACATCAGATGCACCCTAACAAATGCCTGCCAAGTCTGGGGAGCTACAGCCAAAACCCACCTCCACGAACTACAAAATCTTCAAATTCGCTACCTCCGCACATCCATAGCCGCCGACTGGTACATTCCCAACGACAATATCCATGCTGACTTTTCCTTCCCCACACTAACAGACTACATCCTTCACCTTTCCAACAGCTTCAATGCCAGACCCCCCCAGCTTCAACAATCGTATCCGGGGCCACTGTGAATACGACAGAGACCCCGGGGCTCGCTATAAACGCCCCAGTCATGTGCTAGGGACATAACCACACTCTTACGTCCCCACATATATAAAAAACATATCATTCACTCCTCATTACCAATGCTCACTCAACGAATCTTCAACTAAACAACATATATCCACTCCAACTCCCACTTCCCATCCTTACCCACCGTTACTCTGTACTCACCATTCACAGCCGGCCGGAAAAGTTAACATTTAACTGGGGAACATTCCTTCAAAGACTCCATGCGGCAGCGTAAAGAACTTTCACGCCCTTGAAGGAGCTATCTAAACTCCCACATGCCTTGCGTTTTTGTAGCAGGACATAAAAGGATTCTCTCTCGAATCATGCATTTATATCCGGAGTGGATAATGAATGTAGTCCCCTACAGGGGACATCTTCTTCTATTTAGATTACGCTAAGACCAGTTTTCACATACCGACAATGTCTCGCCTGACTTCTTACGTAAGGACATTACTCTTTAATTCTTAATTTATAGGTCACACTCTGTAAAATTTAATTGTCTATTTCTTTAACCAGTTGTGAATCTCTCGCCTTTTATAAGCAAATAATGTATTGACCTTGACCCGTACGAAATATGCTGCAATGTTTGACGATCACGCGTTCCATAACCATTTCTATACTCTGTGAATAAATTTCACTCGATCCAGAATGTTTAAAGAATCTCTTGAAATGAATTTATTCCGGTGGTGTTGTCCAAATTAAATGCAAATCCATTTCAGCGAACAGCGAAAGAAGGAAATCCTATGTCTTTAAACAAATTCAACTTGCTTACGTGTATATGGCTATAACTCAATTGGTAGGAGCGTTGGCACGGTGAGCCGGTGATCCGTAGTTCCCGGCCATATCATTTAGTTTTTGAAGTGTGATTCTACTTACTAACTTTCTTTTCGCTGTTATTACTTTCTTACATCAAAGTCTAAAGAAATGCGTTGGTATGGTGAAGTTTATTCTTTAAAAGCAGAACCACATTACATCCTAAACTTGTACAACATGTAAGCTAAGGCAAGGTGATCTTTGACACCGCACTGGGCATAACCTATGGCTAGAAAAACTGGCCAGAAAAAATGTGGAATCGTCTCTACCTCTTTCACTAATCGCACACTCCAGATAGGCAGGCAAGGCAGACACCCATACGCTAGTGTGTATGGTAACAGTCGCAAAGCCCCGTGCATGCGGTAAAGATAATGTAACAAACGAGAACACCAGTTACTGTGAAACACGCTTTATTTATCACCAGGCACTAAGAGTAACACAAACATTACACTTGAGTCACTTTGAGCACACACTCAGGACACAACACAACTGATCCGTCGAATCGCAACTCACAATTGAAACCACACTGTCTGCTTTTCACTTCGAAATTTCTTAGCTTAATGAATTACGTGGCCTCGCATACAAAGCGCAATAATCTAGAGAGGAACACGCCCAAAGGAATATGATGGAACAGGAATGCGACACATAATGGCTTTTGTTCCGAAGGCCAGTTAAAGGGCCCACCCACATACCACCCAAGAGGTGCTTACCGTCGGTCCACAAGTAGCTTATCACGCGCGGTTACAATATATTCTGGAAGTCGGAAAGTTTAAACGTGTTTACGGAAGACGCTCCTGGTTCATTCTAAAATACATCTTGTTCACTATATCTTACTGGCTATTATGAGTCATTCCATGTGAAATCAAACTATGATGCAGTAATTTGTATCACAAATTATTTAAATGTAAATAATGATTGTAATATGAATATGCATTTTTATGTGACATTGATTTGAGATATTTATTGATTGTAATTATTGTGGGGAAGTAAGTTTATACCGCCTTACTGAAACTGACAATAATAGCGCAATAATGCAGCGAGGGGGTGAGCTGTTTATCATTATTGGAAACGAGGAAGTTACGTAATGTTGGCGCGTTTTTTCCTTGAGAATCTTCTGGAACGTTTCCCTAGAGCATATGTATTCATAATTTTCATTGGATATAAAAATAGACGCTAATGTTGGCGCGTTTTATTAGCCAATTGCAGTTCAGTTATAATCTTTAGGCATATCTGGGTGAAGGAGTATAAAAAGAGTAGGTTAGAGGTAGATCGCCCCCCAGTTCATTGAAAATATTTGTAAAGTACACGTCGCATTCAGTCAGTCAGTTCGTCGAAAATATTTTGTATGATACACGTCGCCTTCAGTCCAGCAGAAATATTACACGTCAGCTATAGATTCACAAGTTACGCGTAGCAGAATTATAAAAAATCTAAAGTGATGTAAAGTTAATTATACAAAAGGTTGAAGTACGTGGATTAAAAGTGATCAGTAAGAAGTTATTATAACAGTTTCAGTTTGGCGAGTGTCAAGATCAATATGTAAATGTGATAGTGACTGTGTTTCGACAATAAAAGTGTATAATAAATTTTTTCATCAGTGTTATCTTTGGATAAAAGATTCCTTTCCGTTTACACACCCTGATCAAGAGATATGTTCGACCGAGAAATAATAGCTAGCCGGAGGACAGTAAACCAAAATTAATTAAGATAACAATAGCGTTCTTTCAAACGAACACTAACACTGCTGCAAATTGCTAACACCAGATGGAGCTACAAACCGAACAAATGAATGACGTCACAAGATGGCTTCCACGCGTGAAGTAAACATAAATACACAAACATTTGTAAGTAATACCGTTACAAATTGGCGCCCAACGTAGGGTATAATAATGTTAAATAAATAACATTAAACCATTACAACATACAGGAAACACCAAATCTTTTCTAAATGTTTGTATGCATTTGATGTTTTGAAGTATAAGACGCGTAGTTTTGTTTGGTCACTAACTTCAGTATTTTAATATCAGCCAAAGTCAAAGTTTTCGAAAGCGTGAGTGCGCTCCCGTACATAATCGCTTTTAACTCCCGTTCAAATTCTCGTATAAACTCCATATTGAGTTCATTTTAAGCTCATGAAATTTACTTTAAACATTTACTATAATAAATCTGATTCAACACATTAGTTGTTTATCGTAGAAATTTGAACCTTTAAAATTCGATTTATTGTTATATATCGACAACCTAAAAGCATGCTTTAAATGCACACGTATTCTCCATTTAGTACTGCATATATGTGCAAAGTTTTAGGAGGGCGTTCGTTCAAATATATTTACGAGAAAATATTTTCTCAGCCGGAACCCTCCTCACATAATATACGAGTACACTATGTGATTACAAGTACCCGGACATGCGGCTGAAAATGACGTACAAGTTCGTGGCGCCCTTCATCGGTAATGCTGGAAGTCAATATGGTGTTGGCCCACCCTTAGCTTTGATGACAGCATTCACTCTCGCAGGCATACTTTCAATCATGTCCTGGAAGGTTTCTTGGGGAATGGCAGACCATTCTTCACGGAGTGCGGAACTGAGGAGAGGTATCGATGTAGGTCGGTGAGGCCTGGCACGAAGTCGGCGTTCCAAAACATCCCAAAGGCGTTCTATAGGATTTAACTCAGGACTCTGTGTAGGCCAGTCCATCATCGGGATGTTATTGTCTCGTAACCACTCCGCCACAACCCGTGCTGTATGAACAGGTGCTCGATCGTGTTGAAAGATGCAATCACCATCCCCGAATTGCTCTTCAACAGTGGGAACCAAGAAGGAGCTTAAAATATCAATGTAGGTCTGCGCTGTGATCGTACCACGTAAAAAAACAAGGGGTGCAAGCCCCCTCCAGGAAAAACACGACCACACCATAACACCACCACCTCCGAATTTTTGTTTTGGCATTACACACGCTGCCAGATGACGTTCACTGGGCATTCGTCATACCCACACCCTGCCATCGTATCACCACATTGTGTACCGTGATTCCTCACTCCACACAACGTTTTATCACTGTTCAATCCTGTAAATTTGACGCTCCTTACACCAAGCGAGGCGTCGTTTCTCGTGTTTCTGCGTGATGTGTGGCTTATGAGCAGTCGCTCGACCATGGAATCCAAGTTTTGTCACTTCACCCTTAACTGATATAGTACTTGGAGTGGATCCTGATGCAGTTTGGAATTCCTGTGTGATGGTCTGGATAGATGTATGCTTATTACTCTTTACGACCCTTTTCAAATGTCGGCGGTCTCTGTCAGTCAACAGACGAGGTCGACCTGTACGCTTTTGTGCTGTACATGTCCCTTCACGTTTCCACTTCACTATCACATAAGAAATAGTGGACCTAGGGATGTTTAGGAGTGTGGAAATCTCGCGCACAGACTTCTGACACAAGTGACACCCAATCACCTGACCACGTTTGAAGTCCGTGAGTTCCACGGAGCGTCCCAGTCTGCAGTTTCACGGTGTCTAATGACTACTGAGGTCGCGGATAATGAGTAGGAGGCAGTAGGTGGCAGCACAAAGCACCTAAGTTTAAAAACGTATGTTTATGGGGGTGTCCGGATACTTTTGATGGCATAGTATGGCTTCTGCCTGGAGTTTGAGAGCAGAGGGTATGGCGCGGCGACTCGCAGCCCTTATGAGTTACCCAAGGTTATCGTTCTGTATCACTCCCGGATTTAAAACACAAATAAACCCTTATCAGGGCAAAGCAGTCTAGGATTTCCTTCCACAGAGAACCAGTCCAGGATATAAGTTTGTAGAGAGAGAGCATAGTCTGGGTCGTTCGTGAGTTTAATGCGTTAAATTTAGTTGTGAATATTCATTAAATATTCAATATGATAGTACCGGCACCGTCAAAAAGACGTATGATTGTTACTTTTATCCCTTCAAAATTAGCAAACACATGTTCAAGAGAAAAAAGAATTTGCCTTTAAAATGCCTTTAAAATTGAAAATGGAGAGTGTAGAGCTGTTTCCACAACTAAGATGGGGCGCCACATAAGAATTCTTCAAATTCCGGATATGAGTGAAAACAAGATTGTCGTTTGGGAATCTGGAAATTTTGGACCGTAACTGTGATATCCGGATAGGTCAGGCAAATGAAAGTGGTCAGAAATTGATAACTCACCTTCACATCAGAGTAGTGTTGCGAATGACATAATGGAAATGTGGAGGTTTCAAATCTTGATACCACTGTAGTAACAATATAGGTGCATTATTGTATATAAAAGAGGACTATCTCAAAAGAATATTCTTTCCAGAAATAACAAAAATAACAGCAAGACTTAAGTTGAATGTATTTCGTATTGAAGGTGAATCGGTCCCAGAAGAAAAACAGGATTCAGAAGTAATTCAGAAGCTGATAGATTTTACAGTACAGATGATTGAAACTTAAAACTTCAGATTTTGATTAATTTCGAAAGCTGTCTTACCTTCAAGTTAAGTCAAGCTTTGCCTAATGCTTAATTGCAGAAAAAGGATTAGCTTCAGAGAGGGGCATTTTGTCGACTTGTGAAAGCAAATCTGGTAAAGTATTTCCATGGTGGAAAAAGTATTAGTTTTACATTTCAGCGTTATAGCGATAAAAATAATCATGTTTCCGTCATAGAAGGAGGAACAGAAAATTGCAAAAGAGAAAAGATTGATTTTGTGTAATCTAAAAGGAACCTTCGGCAGTTTTAAAGATAAATATATTCTCATATCAAAATATGCTTCTCAACTGAAACCTAAACAGCGTAGATGTACTTCTAGGCACCCAATGTACGCATTCTGTGCTTGTGCTCATCGTGAGAATGTGAATCTGATGCTTGATTGAAAGAACATCTTACTGCAGTTCCAGATATTGTTCTCCGTAATTATAAGCACTGTTTCTCTCAAATAGTCTGTAACCCCATCTCCAGATTGCTATATAAAGAAATGTGTTATCTGCCCAGGGAGTGAAAACTTAGTCAATAGCATTTGGGACATTTACATAGACTTATAAACAGTGGGTAGCCGTAAATCTCACAAATTTAGAAATAATACAATCATCTGTTGAAGGCTTTCTGGAAAAATTGTCAGATCTTTTAACCCAACTTATGGCTCAACAACAGTCTGCGTTTTGTCTGAACGGAAACAAAATTTGAAACCTAAAACATGTACTTTAATTTGTGATTTTTCCTCAAAACCATGGCTTGTCATACAAGTTTCCATTCAGGGGGTACATTGGATCGGCAATAATTCATCCATTGTTAATCTACTTTAAGACAACAATACTACAAGAACAGGAAACAAAGGAATTTTTTCATGAGGAACATTTTGGAGTTAGCGCCGAATGGCATTCCTCGCCACCTCATATGGCAAGAGCCTTGTGATTTTGGAATCACTAAACTTCTAGCAGCGACAGTCAGTCTCCAGCCAAGACAAGATCCCATCAGGGCACTTCATAAATTATTTACTTGGCCACAGAATCATATTACAAATATTAGTGATGATATTTCGGAGGCAAGATATGAAAACCGAAAAGCAATAACCGGCACCTTAAAGCTACATTGGTTCCTACTATCATCAATATCTGAAGCTGTGGTGAAACTGTATTCGTTTCAAAGTGAATGAAGACATGTTTCTGTTTAAACGAACCGTGCAATATTAATTTAGGCCTATAGACTCTTTCCTGAGAGACTGCCTTGAAACGAACTCGAACGCTGTGTGCATTTATTGTCACCGACACTGGATCCCAGCTCGACTTGACAGCACGGCGATCCGGATCCACCAGCCCCGAGTCGAGTTTATTGTGCCACGCAACTAGGTAAATAATTTAATTCTAAACAAAACATAAATAAAGGCCTCATGATATTTGGCATATTGTCTTTAAAACATTGAGAAAAAAGAGTTTGTTTTTTCCGTTTTTTCTAAATGGTCGATATCATAATTAAATATAAGCTCTAAAATTAAAATGACTTTTTAAAACTAAATCTGCCTTAATTTAAAATAATTTATATAAAATAGGAAGAAAGCGCATTCTTGGAGCAATCAAATAAGAAATTTACAACGATCATGATATTTAAACATGTAGAGGAGGATGCTATTTCTGAAAATTCGTTACTTAGTAACAGGCGTAGTACTACTGTTAAACAGTATTTTAAACACATACACATTTTTACTTTCTCTGCTACGTATAGTAAGTAGGGGAAATGTTGCATTCCGCCCAAAAAATCGAAATCGAGGTTTCACCCCAAATACATGTTTTGGGGCCCCCTGAATCCAAAAAAAACCATTTGTAGTAAAAGGTCCGTGTGTGTCTGTGAACAACATAACTCAAAAACGAAAAATGGGATAAATATCAAACTTTCTATTTAGGTTCATCTTTCAAAGATGACACACGAAGATTTTCAGAAAAATCCCCCACGCCAGACTACCCTTTATATGAAACACTTTCGAAAGTTTTGATTTTCTCAAAAACGGCTCTAACGATTTTGATCAAAGTATTATAAAGATATCTTCATGACAAATAAAATATACCAGGTGAGTCAGCTGCCCCTATTTATTTTTGAATTTATGCAACGTGCTAAGCGACATATGTGACTTGTGCTGTTCTTGAATGCCTTCTAATGGCTGATTTGCGTAAACTTTATAGAGCAGGGATGCAAAACTCAGTGCATAAGTGTTTTACCGGACAGAATGCAATTGCTGTATAGGTCGATGCAAAAAACATCCCACCCTGACACTGAGAGCTGCAGTAGCAATTTTAGTCAATTTTACAAACTTTTACTCTTTACCATACATCTATGCATCCCTTTGAAAACGCCCCTGAACGAACAACTTATCAATGCATCGGTTGACAAAACCATTTGAAAACAAAATGGCAGATCTACGCAGTGCGACCAATTGGATTTAAGCCATTAGTCAATGTAAATCCTTGTCAAAAAAATGCTAAGTATTAGGTAGATAATTTCCTTTATTTCACAAACTATGGCGTATTTCAGATCATACAGTAATTGTAATGACTGATGCAATTTATTTATTTGAATTAAAACTACCAAATCGAGCTCAAAACACTGTATGATGCTGTAAAAGCATGTAAATATTCGAGGTGGGATCTACTTCTGCGATTACTAATTCGTATAGGAACCTCAGCTCGCAAGGTAGCATTAGCCGAATGGTACTATCATGGTTGCTTTAACATTGTGCCACTTTAATTCGGGTTCAAATCCTTCGGGTGGATTTCAAACTTTTTATTACCTTTTGTTTTATCTATGGGCCTATAATTCGATATTATGATATAAATAACATTTTTAATAACATAATAAGTGTGTACAAAATAGAATAATCGTCATGTTTTCCACCGCGCATGTTACAGCATGCAAGAAGGTCTCTCCGGCTACGTACACAAATGTGCATTGAACATTTTGAACATTTACTTCCTCGATGAAATCCACGCTCTTTAACAACTTATTATTCTGTTTACCCGTGAACTTAGCACATTTACAACTCCCTTGTCAATAGAAGAAGTGAAACATAAGGTTTAAACATGAAACAAAAACTGTTGTATTTAATATTGTCAATATGCGCCCAACAGAATGAAAGCTAACTACGTAATACGGTTTGCAACACCAGATACGGTACAGATTATTAGGGTAAACATGATTCACAATTATTTGATTATAATTCCTATGTCTTTGGCTCACAGGGGAGCCAGTAACAAAAATAAATAAATTTGTACATTAAAATACAAAAAATAAACACAAGGAGAAAAAAAAAAAACAACCAAAGCAGTTTTATGTTTGTATCAGATTCGAACCTAACCTGGGCTTCACCACATTCCGAAACCTGTGAAGCACTCGGCCAGAACCCATGTAGTTTATCCCGCTCTTTGGAAAAATGTTCCACTATCTCCTTGCAAACATTATATCATGAAACGACGTTTTTTTTAAGGCTTTCGCAGCTCTTCGGTTCTCATTCAGGCCTTTAATCATTAATGGGAATTGCGTATAGTACCAAATAGAAGGGCAGAGTTAGAATAACAGTTTGTTTGCTAAAAGGGTCAATATTTTCACATTATACTATAAACTGCGGGTTGCGTAGATACGAATACCTAGGGGCAGCTGACTCATCTGGTATATCTTGAACCTTCTGAGAATGTCCCCAAAAGTCATCTTCAATCTGAATGGCTTTTGCATAATGGGTAAACCGTAAGAAATAGACAAAAAGTCTCTACATAGAAAATGTAAAGCTCGTCAAAACACACAGTTTACGTCCTATACTTTTTTTAGTGAAGTGAAGCATTTCCGAGATATTCTTTGTTATTTGTTTTGATTTTCTAAAACTTATACTTTTTCTCACACGGAAATTCGTTCTTCGTTTTATGTCCTAGTCATGCAAATAGAATGGAATGCTCCACATAGCAACCAGCTCTTAAAAGATTTTACAATCTCTTAAAGCCTACCATATTCCCCTTGCAACTACAAGGAAATTAGCAATAAGATTAACATCTTGATATCTCGATTAACATGTAGTATATGGAGAATAAGCGTTTGTAAACATAGTTTGTACAAGAGTAGAGAAAGGTATATGAGTGCAACGCATTAGAATTGTTTATGTCCTGGACACGCAAAGAGAATGGAATGCTCCACATAGCAAGCAGCTCTTAAAGGGTTTGACTATCGCTTAAAGCCTACCATATTCCCCTTGCATCTACAAGAAAATTACCAATAAGATTGACATCTCGATATCTCGATTAACATGAAGTATATGGAGAATAAGCGTTTGTAAAAATAATTTGTACACGAGTAGAGAAAGTCATCTGAGTGCAACACATAAGTTTTTTTTATCATAAGAATATGTACAGAGAACTTTAAGAAATCAAACACATGACGATCAATTTTTGTTAAAGATCGTTCGATTTTACGTGAAATGATTCTTATTCTAACGAAAATTATTTAATATTAGTGTTTCCTGAAGACTCTCATCTCTTCTACTTACAGCGTGTATTACTCGTTTTAGCTTGTAAACGTCAACCATCTAGAAGCATGTGTGACTTTTGGGATACAATTATTAGTGGCTTTTCTTTCTTCAATTCATTAAAATCAATTTTGCTTTAAGTGCTGAAAATTGAGGTTATATTTATTTGCAATATTACTTTTTTGTGCATATCTTTATGAATTTATTCTATTATCGTTACCAATACTTATTGTCTGCAAAGCGACTGGCATTTAAAATCATCCACCTACTTCTAGTGTCTTATACCTTGCTTTCATTCCTTGATTGCTTTCTCTATGTACACATGCAGAATGAGCCAAAAGACACCCAACCGCCTGCGCGGTGTTTTTCCTGTCCGCGTCCTCGGCGCTCGTTGCCGTCTGCCACTATCATAGAAACGCGGATGAAACCATACCACATTTCCAAAACTACTTTTAAAGGTTTTGCTTACCAACTTCATGAAAAGAAATGCTAAAACTGGCCACCGTTTTTGTCCATATATTTTTGGCACCTCTTTAGGAAACTATCCATCACTCGCCGTAGTTCACGTTGAGAAATTTCCTGGTGGATATTTTGTTTTAATGCTTCCAGGGTGTGTGGGTTTGTATTGCACACTTTATGTTTTAAGTTACCCCGGAGGGGTATTTTATAAACAATATTACTGGCTGCGCGGTGTTTTTCCACTGGGCGTGTGGAAATATAATAAAAACACGATAACGCACTGCTGCTAAAAACAAAGTCACACTGTTGTGGTTTTGCTGTGCTGTGTGAAGTGCAGTTTTGAGTTGACGGTGATGTGATGTAGTTCAGTTATTCCGAGTTATTTATTATTTTGTGGTGTACTTAGTCACAAAGTATATTATGGCTCAGTATATGTTTTCTACTGCACAGCGTGCATTTATTTATGATTCGTATGTGTTAGCTCGGTCAGCTCGCCAAGTGAAAGTACAATTTGCAGAAAAATTCCCAGGTGTAAAGGTTCCAGGCCGTACTGGACTTTACAGTAAATTTCAGGCCACAGAAAGTGTTCAGGCTAAGAAATCTAAAAGTTGCCGTTCGGTTTTTGTCGAAGAAACGTTAGACGACATCGGTCATGATGGATAGTAACCTAAAGAGGTGCCAAAAATGTATGGACAACGACGGTGGCCAGTTTCAGCATCTGCTTTCATAAACTTGGTAAGTAAAACCTCTAAAAATGTTGTATGGTTTCATCTGCGCCTTTCTATGGTAGCGGCATACGGCAACGAGCGCCGAGGACGTGGACAGGAAAATCACTGCACAGGCGGTTCGGAGTCGTTTGGCTCACTCTGTATATTGTATATGCTCTATACGTTAAACATTACTGGCGATAGGTGGTATCACTACTTACAGTTACGAATGGGAGGAGGATATTCATTGTAATGAGATGCGTTGACATTTCTAAGCTTTCACTTACCTCCCAATGGTAGGGAATCAGCAGTTTGGTAAGTAAACAGACGCTTCTCAGTTTCTCCGGTATCCATTAACATTAGTATTATTGCCCCCAGGGACTTGAAATATACAAGCACGTGGATGGAAACTAAGGTATCTTACCCGCTAACTTGTACAATCCCAGTTTGTCGTTTATTTTCTTTCCTATCGGTTCCCTTGACCAAGTCTCTTACTTGGGTATCTTACATTAACATGTTTATATCTCTGCTGGCGAGGAATAGGATGCAGACGGGAGTGCCAAGTCCTGCCTGATAGGAAGTTCACGTCAGGGATGAAGATGACGTGAAGTAATTCTGCCGAGATCCTGCGCTATAGCCCGCCCTGCCGTCCTCTTCGATCGTCGCGGTTAGGGGTAGAGGTTTCGAGGCCTCTACAGCTATGAGCCACGACCTCCAGAATGTCAGAATAGTGAGTTGAAAATCACCCAAAGTACCCGGCATTTGTTGGGCCTAACAGACTCAGGGAACCCGCACGGGGATTTTACCGGGTCATGCCCAATAACACTTCCGTCCGCTTCTTGCTACACAAATTTCAACAGCTTAACAAAGATGCTCTCCAACACTTCCTTAACAACAACAAATGAGACCAAACGTTCCATACAAACTCACAGAAGCTGTATACATCAAAACTTCAGCAGCAGTATCTGATATATCTACAGGTTGTATAGCAACTACAAGCAACAACAACACCTAGAATAAGAGGAATAAGAAAAAATACTTAGAGAATCGTTGATGATTCTGAAATAGCTACTCAGAAACTAGAAGCTCTGAGAATTAAGATAATAATCACAGATGAACATAAAGCCAAGTTGAGAGAAAAACTTGCTACCCAAGGTATAGCTGGGACGCTGCCGAGTAGAGAAATAAACAAATGAAAAGAAAATATAAATAGTGGACAAAGGTGAAACGCCCAGTGGCATTAAGGCGGGTAGTTTAACTTCGCCCACAAAAGGAGGAAGCCTTAGGAAATAAAGGAAGAGAGAAAACCTTCCACCTATGCATCTGCAGTGACCTACAAGGAACCTTTGTCTCCTACTAAAATACCTATTGTTGTGAAAGACTCTCTTGATAAACTTACTTTTATGTAGACAGGAAAAATTGAAACAGCGTTAGTGGAAAATTCACTATTCTTAAAAGTGAAGAGTCACCGCGGTTCATTTACCTGGGGTTTAATTCAGTCTGTACAAAGTATGATGAAGCCAAGAACTGGATTATTAAAACTGTCCAGAGCTTTAACCGTGGGAAGGAGCTAAGCTACGAAAAGGAGAAAGGTGGGTGATTCTCAGAGTGACTAAAGCACTTTTAAGGGCATCTAAAGTGTCCTCCAAAGATGAACCCTCAAATCCGGATATACTTGGTAAACAGAGTAAAGGTCTCAAGACTGGCTAATGAAAAATAATTACTTCTAACAAGAAAACTCCATTAGAGAAAATTATTGTAGCTCTAATTGATGCTACACTAGTAGCCTTAAAATCTCAAATTGTGAAAGTCTTCTTTCGATTAGGAAAAGCTGTGTCCGCCATCCTTCATACAGAACAGGAAAAATGGCGCAGAAAAAGGTAACCCAAGCGAACCTATAACATAAGTGCTACCCTATATGATATATTCCTAAAGGAAGAAATTGCCATTGCTCCTATTCAAGAACCGTGGATAAGTAACGTAACATTATAGGGCTGGGAAACATACAAGGTAAACTAAAATGAAGTAGCTGAATTAATAACTTGCGAACATGCATACTGGCTGACAGCTACTTAGCTTAACACTTATGAACATATCTTCTAGGGATTTAACCTGTGCATAATTTACCTTGGTTTTGGTTAAAACAGGAAGGAACATTATAATTAGTTTCTGCTACCTACACTATGTTACCAAGAATACTTCCTCCTACTAGAGAACTAGATGATCTAGTAAGAAATTCTACGATACCCAGAAGCACCTTCTAATAGGAATGGATGAAAACCTCATGAATTCTGGGGTTTTAAGGATCCACTCTCAATAGGAGAGTCTCTGTGAAGTTTCATTTGTGCTAGCAATTTGGTTTCATGTAGGTAAACATCCTACTTTCAGAAAAGGTTCTTGACATTAAAATCTCCTCACGGTTCATTGGGGTAAAGGTCCAGATCGTCTAGTCTCTCAAGCTCTTCACTCTCAGATCATAATTGTATTTGTTTTAAGCTGAACTTCAGTGCACAAGCGGAAGAGTTCAAAAACCCTAAAATAACGGACTGGAAACCCTATCAAGAAACCTTAATAGTTAGATTAAATTCCATTGATACGACACTGATATAAATTCTGCAGCTTTTATCTTACAAGAAACCATAATAGATTCATAATAAGAAAGTTGTCTCATTCAAATAAAATGAAGAGTATCTGACTGAATAAAGGAGTGCAAGAGGCTAAGCGTAGGGCAAGACGTTCTTTTACCAAGGCAAAATTAACAGATAATTGGTTGGAATTATTGAAACCTTACCGATTACAATCTACTCATAAGAGGAGCCAAAAAAGCCTCGTGAAGAAAATTCTGTTCAGAGCTTAAGTCAAAACAGTCACTGTAAACATAAAAAGTAACTCGGGAACCAATATAGCAGATTAGTACCTTAAAACTACTTATATTACCTTAATGACATACGTGAATTCAAGAACGAATACATAGAATTACTAGGGCATACTTACTTTCAGGAATGAAAATCCATTGACTAAGAACAGGTAATTTAAGTTATCTCAGAAATTGTCACTCTTTGAGAGCACCCGGGAGGAACTGGAAAATAGCGTGATCTTTGTCAATATTTCTGTTATTGAATGCCCCAGTTGTGACGGCATCTTCTCCGCTTTATTGCAAAGAGGGCCAGAATCGCCCGTCTATTAGCCTGTCAAATCCTTAGAGCTTTTGTAGCTTTTGGCTACATCCCAATAGCCTGGAGAACGAGGAGAGCAATCTTTATCCCGAAATCTGGCAAAGGAGACTATTCAGATCCAAAAGCAATTCGGCCAATTGGCTACTCTTCTTTTCTTTTAAAAGCATTAGAGGGAGTAATTATAATTCAAATTCAAATAGAGATTATGTATAAGAATCCTTCACATGTGACACAGTGCCGCATCAGCTGATCAGTAGAATAGACGATCGAATTAGGAGCCTTTATGTATATGAGGTTTGACAATACAACTATGACTCGATCATAAGGTACATTAATCTACTTATACTGGACGAAATCATATGTAGATGATTGATATGTTCACTACACAGCATCTAAGTCGAGCAGTTTGG
This sequence comes from Deroplatys truncata, assembly GCA_030765065.1. NCBI lineage: Eukaryota > Metazoa > Arthropoda > Insecta > Mantodea > Mantidae > Deroplatys > Deroplatys truncata. Next base: position 218,898,151 of record CM060978.1, read on the forward strand.
AGAGAAACAAAATTACATCAGTCGTGAACGTAATCTTACAGGGAAAATTTTTTTCGTCCATTCTCTGAAATTTAGTAGCTGACACTCTCTTAACAGTATCCTACACTAAGGACATATGTGGCCAGGGGTATGCTGACGATATATTAGCTAGAGGGAAATTTTCATATATCACCTCAGGCATTGACAACGAAGCTCTGAGAATTACGCTAAACTGGTGCAGGAAGGAAGATCTAGGAATAAACCAAAAGACAGTGAATTTAATTGCTTGAATTAAACGAACATAAAGTAGGTAGAACCAAAGTAGAAATGTTTAAAAGATTGAAGCATCTAGGACTTATCCTGGATGAAAGGCCTCAACTTTAGGTTTATACGAGTATAATTCTATTCATAAAGCAAGATTATCGCTGTTGCCAACAGCTAATAGGTAGAAACTAAAGTCTAAAGCAAAATATATGCCGATGGCTCTAAGAGGTTCTGGTTAAACGGCGAATTAGTTGTGGAGAAGTGGTACGGTGGTACAAGACTCTAAAGGTTAAAGCTAAAGATAAACTTGACAGGTCATAAAGATTAGCCAGTCTATGTATTGTGGAACCTTTGGAACTACTCCTATCTTTGTTGGTCTGCCACTACTTGGTTTTAGTATTCAAGCAAAGGCAGGACTGTTTGCTTTAGGCATTAATAGGGTAGCGGTGTGTAGGGAAAACCATTGTAAAACAGTATCATTCCTACATTATGAACATCATGGAAAATATCGAATGTTGTCAATGGGACCTGGCCAATGTTGGGAACGATATCATTCCCTTCAAGATTAGCATGTCTAATAGAAGCAAACTTCAAGGGATTTTTCTAACCAACCACGGGAAACCCATACCTAGTTTTGACTACTACATTGTTAAAGGACAACCTAATAAGATATTTGCTGAGTGCCTACAGCATAATCTATAACATAAATCTTGTTTATCAAGCAGAGCTATTTGTTACCCTCATATACACTACATGATCAAATGTATCTGGACACCTGGCTGAAAATGATGTATAAGTTCGCGGCGCCCGCCATAGGTAATGCTGGAAGTCAATATGGTGTTGGCCCACCCTCAGCCTTGTGACAGCGTTCACTCTCGCAGACATACTTTCAATCAGGTCCTGGAAGGTTTCTTGGGGATTGCCAGCCCATTCTTCACGGAGTGCGGAACCGAGGAGCGGTATCGATGTAGGTCGGTGAGGCCTGGCACGCAGCCGGCGTTCCAAAACATCCCATAGGTGTACTATAGGATTCAAGTCAGGACTCTGTGCAGGCCAGTCCATTACAGGGATGTTATTGTCGTGTAACCAATCCGCCACAGCCCGTGCAGTATGAACAGGTGCTCGATCGTGTTGAAAGATGCAATCGCCAACCCCGAATTGCTCTTCAACAGTGGGAAGCAAGAAGGTGCTTAAATATCAATGTAGGTCTGCGCTGTGATCGTACCATGCAAAAAAACAAGGGGTGCAAGCCCACACAACCACACCATAACACTACCACCTCCGAATTTCACGGTTGCCACTACACACGTTGGCAGATGACGTTCACCGGGCATTCACCATACCCACGCCCTGCCATCGGATCGGCACATTGGGTACTGTGATTCGTCACTTCACACAACGTTTTGGCACTGTCCAATCGTGTAATGATGACGCTCCTTACACCAAGCGAGGCGTCGTTTGGCACTTTCCTGCGTGATGTGTGGCTTATGAGCAGCCACTTGACCATGGAATCCAAGGTTTCTCACCTCACGCCTAACTGTCATAGTACTTGGAGTGGATCCTGATGGAGTTTGGAATTCCTATGTGATGGTCTGGATAGATGTCTGCCTATTACTCTTTACGACCCTCTTCAAATGTCGGCGGTCTCTGTCAGACAACAGACGAGGTCGGCCTGTACGCTATTGTGCTGTACATGTCCCTTCACGTTTCCACTTCACTATCACATCAGAAACAGTGGACCTAGGCATGTTTAGGAGTGTGGAAATCTCGCGTACAGACTTCTGACACAAGTGACACCTAATCACCTGATCACGTTCAAAATCCATGAGTACCACGGAGCGTCCAATTCTGCTGTTTCACGATGTCTAATGACTACTGAGTTCGCGGATAAGAGTACCAGGAAGTAGGTGGCAGCACAATGCACCTAAGATGAAAACCGTATTTTTGTGGGTTGTCCGGATGCTTTTGATCACATAGTGTATGTCGTCAATGCTGTGAACAAGGGTTTATAAGAGAGCGTGTGCTTATATACTCCGACGGTCAGGCTGCACTTAATGTACTCAATGCCCAAACCGTTAGCTCACAACTAGTTTTGGAATGTTACCAACTATTGATTCTCTAATCCTGTAATACATTGAAATTACACTGTGTACTTGGGTCATGCAGGAATTGCGGGGAATAAAGAAGCGAATATCCTTGTCAAAAAAAGGAGCATATCTCTCCTAAAAGCCTCTCTGCAGTTTAAGCACGTAAAGGCTTAAAACGACGTTGAAGGACTGAATTTCTTATGGAACACAAAAGAGGTGTATATCAATCTCCAATAATAAATCCCACAGGCAAATTGCAAGAAAGGTCTGTAAAACTGTATAACTCACTTACTGGACAAAACAAGGATTCATTAAAAGGAGTCATTTGTTGAATATAAAGACATAGATTACACTAGTCTGCATAACATCGAATGACTGAAAAATAATAAGCGATTCTGACTCATTTTTATGCTGATTTCAGAACTGCTTTTAGTTTTTTTATATCACGTACATGTTTTCTCAATTTCACTTCAAAAATATAGAGATATAAAGATATTGCTTCCGCCACTACACATAAAATTGGGCTTGATGAAGCAATTTGTAAGGTCTCTTCCATAGGATGGACCCTGCTTCAAGTACCTTTCCAAGAAATTTCCCTTCATTACACAAGACAAATTAAAGGCTGGAATTTTTGTTGGTCCTCAAATAAAGAAATTGATGAAGGATGAAGATTTTGAGAAGACAGTGAATGAGAGCGAAATAGAAGCATGGACCGCCTTCCGAAACTGAAAACTTCTTAGGCAATAACGAAGATCCTAATTACAAGGTCATTGTCGAAGCAATGTTGGAAAATTTCAAGAAGATGGGTTGTAACATGAGTGTAAAGGTGCATTTTCTGCATTCACATATCGACTACTTTCCAGAAATTATGGGACATTATAGTGAAGAGCTGGGTGAACGTTTTCACCAAGATATTAAGGAAATGGAGAGGAGGTACCAGTGGAGATGGAAGGAAACTATGATGGCCGACTACTGTTGGATGTTGAGGAGGGACAGTCATCTTCAAGGATCTGCAAGGAATTCAAAGAAGAGAAAGTTTGAAAAAAATTAAATGAAACACTTTGGATTCTTGTTTTGTTAAAATGTAGTCATGACATAAATTAGGGGAGTTCTTGAGAGTATTCTTAAAATGTTTCTTGAATAAAAACTTACGTTGTGTGAAATGGTATTTGAATACTGTTCTACGCTCATCAGTAAAATTGTCAAAACATTACTTATTTTGTGTAAAAACCTGACGTGATCGAAAAAAACGGAAGTTGAAGTAACTTAATTGTAGCCCCACTTTGTGGTAGCCAATTTGATGCGGTATTACTTATAAAGTTTGTTTACATCATGTGTTGAAGCCATCTTGTGACGTCATTCATTTGTTCGGTTTGTAGCTCCATCTTGTGTTAGCAATTTGCATCAGTGTTAGTGTTCGAAAGAATGCGACTGTTATTTGATTTAAATTTTGTTTACTGTACTCCGGCTAGCTATTATCTCTCGGTCGAACATGTCTCTTGATCAGGGTTGTGTAAACGGAAAGGAATCTTTTATCCAAAAAGAACACTGATGAAGAAATTTGTTTTATAATTTTTATTGTCGAACACGTTCACTATCACTTTTACACATTGATCTAGATACTCGCCAAACTGAAACTGTTATAACAACTTCTTACTGATAATTCTTTTAATCCACGTACTTCAATCTTTTGTATAATTAACTTTACCATACTTTAGATCTTTCATAATTCTGCTGCGCGTAACTTGTGAATCTATATCCGATGTATGACGAACTGACTGACTGAAGACGACGTGTAGTGTACACAGATTTTTGATGAACTGAGCTCAAGCTACCTCTAACCTACCCTATTTATACTCCTTCATCTAGATAGCCTAAAGATTATAACTGAACTGCAATTGGCTAATAAAACGCGCCAACATTAGCGTCTATTTTAATATCCAATTAAAATTATGAATACATATGCTTTAGGGAGAAAACATTCCAGAAGGTTCTAAACGGAAAAACGCGCCAACATTACGTAACTTCCTCGTTTCCAATAATGATAAACAGCTCACCCCCCCCTCGCTGCATTATTGCGCGCTATTATTGACAGTTTCAGTAAGGCCATAAAAACTTATTTCCCAATAATAATTACAATTAATAAACATCTGAAATCAATGTCACACAAAAATGCATATTCATATTACAATCATTATTTACATTTAAGTAATTTGTGATACAAATTACTGCAACAAAGTTATTTCTGGAATCATCATAAAAACTTGATTCAAGAACACCTACTTTTAAGGAATCATGTGACAAAAAGTTTGAAAAAGCAGACTAGTGTTATAAAACACTAAGACCATAGGACTGACTCAAATAGAACCAATGTGTTTGAAAACCGTCGAAACTACGAAATATATCCTACCGGAATGCGACTCTTTGGAGTAACAAAGATATGTTATCATTGAAGCCTTCGTGGCACTGAGAGTGCAAACTAATTTAGTAAATAAAGCTTTGCGACTAATCAAGGATATACACCTTTACCTCTAGTATAGACATCAGTAAATGCAGATAAGTCTTTTACGTGAGGTACTTAGGGTTGCCCGCTGCCAACCTTTCGTAATTCGTAATTAAGTGGAGTCAAATACGTTCTGGAGTCACTGTATATCCTTGTTCGAATTTTTTTCGTTTCTTTTGATCTAAATTTAACATTCCTACTATGCTTATTAGCAGTACTTATTGTAAACAAAAAGTCAACACTCCACAACAAATTCTTCTGATTTCATAATCTGCATCATATTATATTACAGCATAGTGTTAACTAAGTCACACAAAGAAAAAAGTAAAATATATCTCAACGGACTTTAAGGAAGTTATAAAAGTTTATTAGAAGCTTTAAAGCAAATTAGGTTTTAAGATTAAATAAGGGTCACTAAGAGTAACAAAACTTCATCACGAGCAGCAGTAAGATACTCTAAGAGAAGAGCAATATGAAAACCTCTTCTGTGAAATTCTACTTGAAGTTCGTTCACTTAGTTTACAAATATATTCAGATGCAGATTTGTTACTCAGCTTTCTTCCCATTCCCACCTCTCCAATGTAACATTCTTTCTTCTACCTCCCTCTTCTCAATCCCTTAACACCTTACTTGCTCCGACAGTGTATATATTTGCATTACTTTGCATGGACATAAAGCACCTGAATACATTTTAGTATCCATTGCTTTTTAAACAGGCGGTTATGAAAATGACGGGACGACAAAAAATAGCAACAAGGATTATATTTTCGCTTTAACATCAAATGTAATTTCATTTTGAGTAGCACCAAGATTTCTCTCAAGATTTCTTCTGTGAAAAATAAATCTTCTTAATTAAGGATACTATAATGATTATAGCTAGCAGAGGCCACAGTTCTATTCGCGTTAAATGCGGACATTCTTCTCCATCTCTCAGCCCCTCTCTCGCCCTCCCTTTTCGCTCTTTCCCATTCCTTTTCCTCCCTCACCCTAATTCTCTCTTTGTCTGTAAAATGTGCGTGTAATGTATTTTTTGAAAATCTATTTTGGATAGTTAATAACAGTTAAGACCTACATAAACGTATTTATGTTATAGAGACTTGATGTTCGAGAAACTATAACTAAATTGGTAGTACCTAGTTGACACATAATAGTAGTAGGTATTCAAAAATTGGTAAAACTTCTTAAATATTCATGTTATCGAACCTTTCTAAATAGTGAAACTTTTCAGAAAGACTATGATTACTAACGTTTCATAAATCGTATACAAAAATTGAATTATATAGTTAATATTTATTTTCTATTCTTTTTAGTTTGCCCTTATTAGAATTCACTCGCATTTAGGAAACGTAATTAAGATGTCATGTAACCTCTTCTGTAAGTGGCAGTTGAGCTAAGGTATATTAAATACCACGAATAGTAATGTGCATTTCTTAAGGAAACGTGAACTCGTATACACTGTAGCGGTAAGCGGTTATTCAGTTTGGCGCCATTTGTAGCGGGAAACGGTGCTGTGCGCTATTTGTAGCGCGAAATCGTCGATCCTTGGGTTATTGTGGTCTTTGGCAGTGTTCTTCCTCGGCTATTAATGCTCGTCGGTTGTTGCTTATTCCATTCCTAACTTTTCCTACATATATCTAATTCTGGATTCTCAGGTTATTATGGGTGAGGCAAGTTAAAGAATACGTACCTACACTGCAATTTTCCCTTAATCAATGAGGTTTATTCACAATAGAAATAATTTTGGGCAGCTAGCTTTTTCCATTATTATAATCCCACCACTTTAAATTAGTCAGGAGCCTAGCTATCTGCACACGCACTCCCACCCTTGTATGCACCCACGTGCATCTGTAGCACCTCGTGTCGACGTGAATTCTTGAAGATCAGTTAGAGAGAGAGAGAGAGAGAGAGAGAGAGAGTGGGCTCTGAGGCCTTGTCTGCCCTTATATACGGAGCCTAGTGACGCTCACTTCTGCGTTTAAAAATGTAACGACGTTTCCTATTGGTCCTCAGACCGCGTTACCTTAACATGTATGAGAATGTGTTTCTTCAAGTCCGTGCGCTTAAGCGTCACCCTGGTGCATTGTGAAGCCAGTTCCATATCTCCGTCTCTTTCTTTTCTCTATCTGTCTCTTTCTATTTCTCCGTACCGTTACCGGTTCCCTGCCTGTTGGCTTGGTGAAAGGTACGCTCTACTTAGGATTATGCTTTTCCTGGAATTTTGCTAGCTCGCCCGTTTCTTACAATCAGCTCCGTACAAATGTTAGATGTTGAATATTTTAACATGTTAGTGAATTATATGATTACTGCACAATTCTTATATAGGTATAATTTATCCCCTTTCAACACCAATTTAAAAATCTGATACACTGCACTCACATCACTTTCTCTACCCACTCTAAAGTATTCCCACAAAAGCTTATTATTCTATCTACTTCTTGTTTATATAGATAAACCTTCATTATATATTTACCCATCACGTTGTAGGTATAAGTAAAATATAGGAAGCTAAGGCGGTAGTCAAATACTTTCAAAATCGATCGGTGTGTCATGACTCTAAAATTCCGTTCTCTTTGCATGACCCTGGAAGAAATAAAGAGGCAAAAAGAAATAAATGAAAGTGAGTACTGATTTGCAGTTGAGAAAAGTATAAAGTATTTGAAAATTCATACAAATAACAAAAGAATATCTCGAAAATGATTAACGACACAAACTATGACATAAATTGTGTGTTTTAACGAGAAGTACACGTTTTTTGATGGAAGGTTTTATCTGTCTCTCAAGATTTACCAAATGATCGGGATGGCTCAGGCTGCAACGTCTATGGCCGCATTCAGAAGGTCCCTGATGCGATTTCCGATGACCGTCCATCCTGACCATGGGGTTCTTGTGGCTTTCCCCTGGTCGTCTAGGCGAATGCGGGGGGGGGGGGGGTGTTCTACCACGATTTCTCTTTTCGCCCATTTCCTCTCATTTCATCTCCACCATTCACGTCTCAGGCGTGTCTTCGGGGCGCTAGTGGTATCGGGCAGATGGCGTAGTTGCTTGCACATTGGAAAGATTTGTCCCCATGAACGCGTTGTTCCGCCCGTCAGGATCGCTTCGTTGTCCTCTCTTGGGATTCTTCACCTTCACCTTATCCTTGCCTCCTGGGGTGTGTAACCACAATAGATCAGGTTGGTCGTAGAGGCGAGATCTCCTCCTCCGATAAGCGCATCCACCCTCCTATTCTGTATTCAGTCTTAGGTTGATCCGCGCCATAACAAACTCACGTGATCAGTGCTCTGTGGTACAATGCGGTAGCAATGAGAGCAGGAAAGTAGTCCCTTGCTAATAATCTAAATTTTAGAATGCATTTATCCTTAAATAGTATAATTTTATACACATATTTAAAGAGTTTAATTAACGCTGAATGTATACCGTTAAACAGAGCTACAAGTCCCAACACGCTATCCGTATGTCACCTGATTCCGGGTATGCGCAGGATATGGTTTACAGCCTTAGTATCATGGCGGACAGTGAATTTGCTGTTGCGTCTTCTCGATTTACGTAAAACATATGCCGGGCAAACCATTGACTAGTGGCGAAAAAAAGTATTGAATGCTTATTTTTAGTTATGTGAGCAATAACCAACACTTCCCGTAAAAGAAGCGGTGAAATTAACTCCTGAATTCACCGTTATTTCGACTACAAGTATAAACAGTGCTCGTAAAGAAAAATCTGAAACGGGAAAATGGTTACACCGGAAATAAAAGAAAGCTTGTGAAATACGCGATGCAAGAATGAGACGATTTTGTGAAGAATGCAATTCGCATAACAGTGCACAATTTCTTTTTTAAACACAAGACGTTAACAGTTGGCAAAGTGTCGCCTACAGAGACCCAATAAATGTAAAGTTATCGCATACCTGTTACTTCCTTTTTCTCTCGTTTCTCTAGAATTAACTATTATTGTGTGTGCAAACGTTTATTTTGTTGTAACTACCAATCTTATCCTTTAACCCTTTACTGAATACGCTAATCACCGCCTAAGTTGTCGGAATAAGGGCTCTTCTTTCTGCATTATGTGCCGCGTGCACTCGTCACATGATCGTGAAAGTATTTCTGGTGCGAATGGCGGAAGGATACACTACGGTGCACTGGGCAACTGGGTTTTGTTTTGAAGCGGATCAACCTAAGAATGAATACACTTTACATCCTAGGGTTTACCAATTATACAAAATTTATTCAGAATGAAGAGGACTTCACAGGCTAGTTCCAAAAAATTAAATCCTTTATTTATCTTAAACATATGGTATTTTAATCAAAAGTGTAGGAAATGTTTCCATGTAAAGGGCATACTTGGGGTGAGAGATTTGCTTGAAAATATTCGTGTCGCATCCCTGGAAGAACCTGAAGTTACTACCAAGTTCGGCGTTTATCCTAGATTTCGTTTTTGAGTTATGGTGTTCACCTACACACACCTTTTTCTAAAAATGCTTGGTTTTAGATTCAGGGGCCTGGCATGTATTTCAGGTAAAATTGCAATATCGAATTTTTGGGTAGAATTCAATACTTCCTCTACTTACTATAAATAAGTAGTAGAGAAAGTGAAACTGAGATTTTTGTTGTCAGTTTACGCAGAGTTATCATCAATTTTGTAACTTAACCCGTGACACGTCGTCAAAACGACGAATGTGATATCAAATCACAAAGCACTAAGGAAGGAAAAGAACTTCTTGATAATTATTCTCTATGAACCCATAATTCATTATTCTAATCACATTATGACTGCCTACAGCTGGTACTGATAGATATACTAAAACATTTCAGAGGGAAACTCTTTAAATTGATAGTACAGAAATTATTGCATACTAGCATTTAACATACCTCTGCGCTATTTTGGACAACTAGAAACTTGTATCTTTTTCGTACCAGTCATATTTGTCAGATTTCTTTATTTCTTTCAAGATGGCTGGGTTTTTTACACAAACATATAAATTCTGAGTATGTCATGTTAAAACTGTAATGGCATTGCAAAACAGTTTCTGTTGTGCTCATAGTTAACCTATTTCTTTCCCCCATCCATTGTGCTGCCATCAAGGAAGACACGCGCTCAAGATTTGCATTATGTCAGGCACAGAGAAAACATACTGACAAATTTTCAACAATTGCGAATGTTGTTCTGGGTGCGTTTCAGTTTCAAAAAAAATTCAGCCATTTGACCCGAACACCTCTCCTTTGCCTCATCTGCTGCTGTACTCAGATTTATACTCGCAAAATTTGTCAAACAATCAAACTAATCAAATGCTTCAGTTTCTGAAAGCTGCACTTCGTTTGCTGCTAAATATACCAATGTGTTTTATACACCACTCCACTTCACAGGTGCGTTTAAGGACATCCACTTGAAATTGTCCATCTGTCCCATTAACGAAGACCACTTCTGAAGATATTTGAAGACCGTGTCGAAACAGCAGTTTCAGCATTTATTTACGAACAAAGTGTTCACTCACTTCACCTTTTGATAGTACATATTTGTTTGATTTTTCTTCCCACAAAATCTTTTATCACCACTGACTTTTACTACAATCACAGACACACTTGAACCATGCACTATATTGATTTGTTTATTGAAAACTGCCAGTTGGTTTTGAAATAACCAGGAGTAAGCTTCACTCAGTGGGCCAGAGAAAAAATTTAACAGCATGTTAGGTGGTTTATGTTCTGTGATAAAGTAAGACTTATGGGCTTCCGAAAGTGTAACAGTCTCTCCACTGCTGACATGAGGGACACCCATCTAGTTTTTGAATGCGACACTTTGTAGGTTATGTTGACAAAACCACAAGCAGCTTTTAGTTTTTTAGTCCTGATGGTGTTGATGCAGAAGTGGTTAAAAATATTTAACACGACAGCTTCAACATCCGTAGACAAACAATCTGCTGCCGTAGAAATGGCATTGTGTAAAACATAAGCAGGACATCGTATTCCTTCTATGTCCTTACCGATTTCCAATTTCAGCTGATGTAAAATGTTATTGGTTCCATTGAGCATCACACCCCCAAAGCTGTGTTGTCTCCACAGAACGCTATACACTTTTGTAGTGGAATTTTTAAGTTTAAGTGTGTTTACACAATAGTTTGTTACAGTTTCAGAGGTTTAATTTTGCAATTCATCTACTTCTATCAGTCTGCTTGTGATTCCATCTTCTATAGTGAAATACTGCACAACCAGGGGAACACGTTTTTCTCCTTTATGGTTGCTTGCATCAGTGGCGATTCTATAAAAGAGTGTCCCTTGCAAATCAGTTACACAAAACAAAACTGTATGAGGCGCAAGAACGTGTTTCACTATTGCGGTTACTTTGGTGCAGGCTAGGGACCGCTTAGAAGCAATTTTCGATTTACAATACATAAGAAAGTGTAGCTTATTAGTGCAATCCAACAAACCTAACAAGGGACAGTGTTTTATCACTTTATATACCATTGTTAATTCTGCAGTAGCAACAAAATTTTCTTCTTTGCTGTCTTTTTAACAACAACAAAATTCTGATGTGTTACACTCAAATGACTTTTTCAACCATTGTACAAAGCATTTTACAAACGCTTATTCTCCATCTACTTCATGTTAATCGAAATATCATTTGCAGAATCTTATTGCTAATTTTCTTGTAGGTGCAAGGGGAATATGAAAGGCTTTAAGCGATAGTCAAATCTTTTAAGAGCTGGTTGCTATGTGGAGCATTCCATTCTCTTTGCATGTCCAGGACATAAAAAAATGAATAACGAATTTCCATTTCAGAAAAAGTATAAGTACTGGAAAATTCAGACAAATAACAAGGAATATCTCGAAAATGATTCACTCCACACAAAAAACGTATATTACACAAATTGCGTGTTTTAAGAGATATACATTTTGTGTATAGGAATATTTTGTCTATAACTTACGGTTTATCAGTTATGCTAAAGCCATTCAGAATGAAGAGGAATTTTGGGGACATTCCGAGAAAATTCAAGATGTACATTTCATTTTTCATGAAAATAACTTAAATATATATATTTTAATCAAAATTGTTAGAGCCATTTTTGAGAAACTAAAAATTTTCGAAAAATTTTCCATGTGAAGGATAGTCTGGGGTGAGGGGATTTTCCTCAAAATCTTTGCGTCGCATCTTTGAAAGATACTGAACCTAAATACTGAACTTTCTTTCGTTTAGGTATAACGGAGATGCAGAAGGCTAAAGTGATAGGGCGCTAAAAACGATCACTTTATGGTAGCTTGTTGGATGACCAGGGGAAAAATTTTCCCTTTTAGTTTCTCTAGAATATACCTAATTGGTAGAGGAAGATTGCATTCCACCCAGGATTTTACCTAAATATACGCTTTGAGGCCCATTAATCAAAAACATTCCGACCTGTTGTATTCACATTGCTTTCTCTATTCAACCTTTTACACACATTCTTTCAAAAGCTTATTCTTTTCCTTCTTGTTAATCGAGATGAACTTTCATTATAATGTTTGGTCGACCACACCATAAAGCATGTGACGAAATATAATGGGGTATCCACTAAACTTCATCGACTCATTATGATTTTACTTGTCGGCGTGCGCAGCTGCCCCATACCTTTTAAAACCTTCAAAGCAGCAGTCCACTGGGACCCAGTCTCCAGATAAACACTGAAATATAAGTGTTTAAAATAAAATAAGTTCTTTTCCTTGTAATTTTAATATTCTAATAAATGGTTTTCATTTCCTTTGCTTTAATATGTGAATCTTTCACGTTACCTGCAAAAATCAATAAATACGGCCTGGAATCAACACTACTGCCATCTGCTGTACTAATCGCCGACAAGGTCCTGCCATCGGATCAGCATTTAATTACGCACAGTTATCAAGGTAAAATATTTTTGTAAAAACTCAAATTTCTGAAATTATAGTGTTGTCGACTGAAAACAGTCGTATGCAACTTGACTATAATGGTAATTAAGACGCTCGTGTGAAAATTATGTAACTCGCCTCTTAATTACTACCATTATAGTCTTGTTGCATAATATACTATTGCACGTTTAGTGGCAGGTATAACAAGGATGCAGTAGGCTACACGATAGTCACACTTTTAAGAGCGAGTTGAGAAACGACATACTACTTAAAAAGCATTATGAGATGCATTCACTTGACTTTCTCCAGTCATTCTTCAACAAAATATTCATTCAAGCGCTTATTCTTCTACCTAGACAAACTTTAATTTCACATTTACAAATTTCGTTGTAAAATACACGAATAGCGATTAACCATTTGAAAAAATCTGATTTATTGCATTCACATGAGTTTCCTATTCACAGATTTATAAACTATTCTTACAAAAGCTTATTCTTCTTGCTGCTTTCTGTTAACCAAGATAAAGATTTGCAGAAATGGCTTTATTATACTTTTCGTTTTAAGTACAAGGGGATTAGTATGGAATTTCAGGCAATAGTTAAATCTTTACTTTGAGATTTCGTTCTCCTTGCATGATCACAAGGAAAAAGCAAACAATGAATAGCGACTTAGCGGTTAAATTAAATTGAATTTTATTTATGGACGCTCTTTAACTACTATGGTCCATTCTACATTGGGCGTGAAAGACTGGCAATTTTGCTCAGAGGCGTCTTTATCAGGCTTGAGGTTTTTTTACGTGCCGTAAATCGACGACACGGGACCACCGGCTTTACTTCCCTTCCCAAGAAAGCCATGCTAAGCAGTTTTACGCCCGAAAAAATACATCGCCCTCCGCCGGGTTTGAACCCGCGGCCTTGGGAGCTAGAGGCTAGCACAAGAAGAAGTTTAATTTTAGGAGGAGTTGTATTGTTGTTGGGGAGCCGAACTTGAAGTAGTTGCAACCCCGTATGGTATAAAGTTTCCGGTGGCCTTTGCCCCAACGTTCACTTTCCGGTGGTCTTCGCCCCTAGTTTACTTTCCGGTGGCCTTCGCCCTAACTTTTAGAAATCAACTCTGTATTTTAATTTTTTCATTAAATATTATATATATATATATTTATGATTGCCTCGGGTGCGTCAGTATTAATTTGTAGAAACATGTTTCTCTTAACAGGATGTGATACGGCTAAAGAATGTAGGCTTACACAAATTATAATTTTTACTTCACTCCATTTATTAATCCTTCACACAATTAAATAACACTTCACTAATATAGAGAGCTGTGAGATTATTTATTAATTACTTGCACTTTTTTTTAACACGTAAACATTATAATGAATTTTCGTCTCACACTGAATACGTATAAAACTTCTCGAGAACGCGTCTCGCGTCCGGTTAGGAACGCTGTCTACTAGCAACTGACTTCTACGGCCTGAAAATGCAAATTTCATCAATTTCAAGTCGCTGATTGGCTAATCCTACTCCAATAGAATACTTTTATTTAACTTTCAGGTTTTCTGGTTCTTGATTGGCTATTTATAAACTATCTCAAATATTACATTATTGCTACTCCAAGAATTACTAGTATCATTATTAAACTTTCCAATTCATTTTTGTCTTAAGGTTACCTCATTGTTACTTCATTGTTAGCAATTTTTGACCTATATTCTCACAGCTCCTACATTATTAAATTACTTAATACATTCACATAACATGATTAAACATGTACATAATAATATAAACATTAGACAATGGCTGTAACATAAATTTTATATGTTATTTATACACATATTGCTTTAAGGCGGGCTGTTATTGAATTTATATATTATATAATTAGACTGAAGTCATTTAAGTGTTAAAAATACTGCCTCACACGGTACCACTAGTCCACGGAGGACGACGCGACTTAGCAGTTGAAAAAATATTTATGAGAATACAAACTAATAATAATTACTATCTCGGAAACGTTTATGCCACATATTTGACACATACAATTTTTTTAAGTAACCTCTTGCCTAACTCTTATGGATTACGTTATACACAATTAATTCAAATGAAGAGGACTTCAGACTATTCGCAGAAAATCCTCGACACTTTTTTATTTCTAATGCAAATATCTCAAACATAGCGTGTTTTAATCGAAATCGTTAGAGCATTTGTGATGACATTAAATGCAACCAACATTTTTCCCGTAAACGTAGTTTGGGGTGGCGGGGGATTTTCGTGAATATCTTTGTATCACATCCTAGAAGCTATCGAACTTAAATTGCAAGTTCGGAATACAACCGACCTTAATTTTTGAGATATGCGTTCACACACACACATATACACGCACACATACTTGGACTCTTTAGTAAAATATCCTTTTTCTTTTGGATACACGGAGATAAAAAGTATACTTCCGTGAAATCCCTATATCGAATTTTTAGGTCGAATACAATATTTGCTCTACTTAGTACCTATAGTTAAGAGATAGAGAAAGTAAAAATCTTACCTGTTGCATACACATGACTTTCTCTACTCCCTCTTCCACAAACTATTTTTACAAAGCTTACTGTACCATCTATCTCTTATTAATGGAGATGAACTTTCTTTCATTTAGGTATAACAGAGATGCAGAAGGCTAAAGTGATAGAGAGCTAACAAACAATCACTTTATGGTAGCTTTGAAATTCCAGCTTGCTGCGTATCAGGGAAGAAAACGAATAGCGACTTATGACTTGAAATAAGTGTATTTTGAAATTCAAACTAATGGCAAAGATTATCTCTGAAATGGTGAACGCTGCATTAAAATTTATTTGACACAAATTGAAGTCTTTAAAAAGAACTGTATTTTCGGTACACTAAGATTTACCTACTGTTTACCAATTATACGAAAGACATTCAGAATAAAAAGGAATTTACAGGCTATTCGTAGAAAATTAAACTTATGCATTATATTTGCCATGCACATAACTTATTGGTTATTATATGCCTGTACTATAAGCATATGGTATTTTAATGACAATTGTAAAAGCCATTTTTGAGAAAATCGAAAATAACGAAAAGTTTTCCAATAGTTTGGGGTGGGGATTTCTTTAAAAAAACTTCCCGTCATATGCTTGGAAGGTGCTGAACTTTAAACACCAAGTTTGGTATTTAACCGACTTTTCGTTTGTAAGTTAACGCGGTTCAGACAGGCATGCGCCCGTGTACACACCACACACGATCGTTTTCTAAAAAATTTCTTTTTCATTTATTCAAAAAGCCTCAAAAGTTTATTTTCGGTGGAATCTCAGTATCGACTTTTTGGGTGGCATGCAACTTTGTAACTTAACTAAAAAATCTGATGTGTTACACTCACATGACTTTCTCTGCTCTTGTACAAACTATTTTTACAAACGTTTATTCTCCATATGCTTCAGTTAATCGAGATATCAAGATGTGAATCTTATTGCTAATTTTCTTGTAGATGCAAGGGGAATTGGTAGGCTTTAAGCTATAGTCAAATATTTTAAGAGCTGGTTGCTGTGTGGAGTATTCCATTTTCATTATCAGGACAAAAAAAATGAATAACGAATTCCCATTTGAGAAAAAGTATCAGTATTGGAAAGTTTAAGGGAATAACAAGCAATATCTTGAAATTGGTTCAATCAACAAAAAAGTGTATATGACATAAATTGTGTATTTTAACGCGATCTACAGTTTTTGTGTAGTAACTTTTTGTCTATCTCTCATGGTTTACCAGTTATGCAAATGTCGTTCAATATGAAGAACACTTTTGGAGACATTTCCAGAAAATTCAAGATATACATTCTATTTGTCATGAAAATATCTTAAACATATGATATTTTAATCAAAATCGTTAGAGCCGTTTTTGAGAAAATTAAAATTTTGGAAAAATGTTCCATGTAATGGGTAATCTGGGGTGCGGAAATTTTCTTGAAAACCTTCGTGTCGCATCTCTGGAAGATACTGAACCTAAATAATAAGTTTGGTGTTTATCCGACATTTTGTTTCTGAGTTGTGCTGTTCACAGACAAACACACAGACACACACACACGAACATGTTTCCAAAAATACGTTTTTTTATTAAGGAGGCCTCAAAACATGTATTTCCTGTGAAATCTCGGTATCGAATTTTTGGGTGGGGACCTTACTGTACGTAGTAGAGAAAGTAAAAAGAAATTATGGATTGTAACGTAGCCATGGGGCTCGGTTATCGCGCAGAAGGCACAGACTGGTCGGCCGCTTGAAGTGATAAGGAGAGATGGGTAGACGGAGTAGGGCTCTAGACCAGCGTAAACACCTGCAGTGCTATCAAGGGTAAACAGATTTTTCTGGAAGAATGTTTCTGCCCGCCTCCCGCGAATATCGTGGAACTCTTTCGCAAATTCCAACGAGATCGCTCGCGAATGGGCAAGTTAGTCTGTTCTTGCGTTTTTGATGCAACGTCAAGAGCTGTTGTGACGACAGTTTCGAGAACAGTGACTGCTACTGCAAGAGATTAGTAGAGTCTTATGTTCGACGCCGCACTGAGTGAAGTGGACGGAAGAAGATGCAATTTCGTGCGTGTTTCCTTGCCCCGATACGTTGCGAGGAAAAGCAAAGTAACCGTGACAACTGAATTAAATCAAATTAGTGAAATGATAGCGAGAACTGAACTAAATCACATTAGCAAAGTGACAGCGAAAAGTGAACAAAGGTGCACTGGTGCCAGAAGTGGGATTTAAGCGCTACGATGGAGGAAATGCTTAAAAAATTAGTAGTTTGAATAGAAAAGATGGTGGCGAAAATGGAGTCTGGAATGGAGAAGATGGAGACGGAAATAAAATCCAGAATAGAGAAAATGGTGGGTGATATGAAGAGCGAAAACTCCGTAATGTTGGAGAGGAGAACGAAAAAAGTGTTAAGGAAGAAATAAAAGGCGAAAATGGGGAGAATGAAATCCGAACTCCGTTTTGACACCGACTCTGTAAAAACTCAGATAAATGTCATAGTGAAAGACTTGAAATTTGACATTGCAAAGGAAACGAAATTAAATCCCATTATGGAAGAAAAAATGAATGCATAGAAGAGCGTCTACATCAGCAAGAAATACGACTAGAGTGACAAATAAAATAAAACAAAGTGATAGAGGCCGCAATGGAAAAGCGCTTGGAGCAGTAGGCGAAGGAAAGCAAGAAAATGATGGCCTCTACAGTGGAGGAGATGCACTGCATCCTAGAAACCAAGATCTTTACAGAAATTGCAGAAGGTCCCGCCATTTCGAGACCGAATAGCGCAAAAGTAGTCAAGCTTCCGAAATTCGACGGCACTTCATGGGCGGTGTTAAAGCGACAGCCTGAGGCTATTCCAACCCGATATGAATCTTAGGATTTATTCTCCTGATGACGTGATGATACACATTCCCTGCAACGATAAAATAAGAAGACAGTCGGAGTGCTTTAAACAGTATTTATATGTTTACTCAAATTTTAGAATTTCCCCGGCGTAATTTTGAACTCCGGTGTAGCATAATCACTTATTATACGATGAATATTCGAAAAGGCCCCGCATTCTCCGTTCAGCTCGTTATTTACAGAAATTGTCTCCGAAGACGGTCTGCTTGGTTATTTGTTCAAATTTCAAGCTCCTGAACGCGGCCTTATCTTACGTAGTCCTATCTTATACATGCATTGACTTACGTTTATCGCACATGACAGTATTCAAACGTGACTTCGGTATTTCCCCGAAATATATGCTGTAGATGGTCTATCCTCTTGGATTCAGTAAAACTAGTTGATAAATGAAGGAACAAAATACTTTTACCCTAGGCGTTTTAACAAAGGCTCTTCAGCTCGCAAGTATCATAAAACAAAAAGGTTTTCCCGCAGGGTGTAGTTTTCCGGACACGAAACTTGGCTTCTATTGATAAATTTCTTGCAGTAAGTTATAAATATTTACACTTATTAATTTTTATCTCCTTAATTACACACTTGCTCTAACAAAATTATAATAAAACGCTCCCACTTATCAACATTAATAATCTGATGACATTATTTGCAAATACTTATCACATGTCAAGTATTTATGAATAAATATATGTATCTTTTATGGGGCGACATTACAGTATCAAACAGAATTAAACGTTATATACGGAGTATCATGGGACAAAGCAGACTAACAGCTTTAGCAGCGGCATCTATTGAACACCATCATCTGGAGCAACTGGAGAAGCAGGAGCCCTGGTATGATGACATGATTAAGCGCTATGCCTACTGAAAGGATCGACGATCGATTTACTTTTTAAATAATGTAAGACTAACTGTAAATATATCATAATTCCCTGATTTGTAATTGCCTATTCAAGAGCATCCACTGCTTGTACATCAAAGCATATTTATCAGAGGAAAGTACTCTATTTCTATTTTTGCGTTACTTAGTCTCCAAATATTTCAATGAAATAAAAATACAAAGGTTTGGTAGTGGAATACTATATAGCTTATTTGGGTCACAAATATTCCATTTTGTGTTCTAAAATAGTGAGATAAGTCAGAGTTTTTAAAGCATTGTTCCTTATTTCTGTTTTAACCTTTTTGGAGAAAATTTGATGTTTTAATTTCAACACTTTATAAATAGCAAATGTTTAATGTTAGTCCGGGATCATCTCAGATTATAGATTTCCCATTTTCCAGGGACACACTCTCAGTTTATAGAAACACAGTTCGGTTTGATATGGGTCACATCATAGTAAGCAAGATAAGTAGAGTAGGGTATTGAGCCTACTAAACCCAGGTTCGCCAGCCAAGTAGTACACCTACCTGGAAGACAAAGCCAGACCTCGGACTTTAATGGCTTTAAAAGAATGTTCTCTTTCTCTTTGACGATCTCTAGAGTCTACTAAAAGAAGATGTGGGCTGTGGGTTGGCAGTCTATTGTATGCACTGAAGGCCTCTATACACAATTTAAACTGCACTAAATGATTAAAGGTACTGCATGTAAATGACACTTTTTATAGTGTAGGCTGCAATGCAACACTAGGAGTCAGGGATATGGAAATATTGTAGAGATAATTTAAATCGTATATACTTTTCTCGAGTTTATTCTTTTACTTCACTTTAGAAGTAATAGCCAGCACTTGTGACGAATGGGATGAGATGAGTTGTTTGAGTCGGTTCATAATTAATGATTTGCTTCTGAATGTATTCTTGTTTATTTATCCTGAAATAATTTTCCCCTCGTCTGCATTTTCAGTGCTGTTTAAGTTTGACACAGGCATTAATCTGTTAAGCCAAGCCAAGAAAACATATGCAGATGGATGACAAGAATTAAATCTTGCATTTAAATGCGAATGAATATAATATTCAGACGCATTCAACCAAGTATGAGAAACATTGAGGAGCAATGTAACTTGTTACTGAGCTGTGGCAACATACATTGTTCAATGGGGCAGTTAAGTCATTGTGAAGGCAACTTTTTATTTGTTATATGCGGTACTAATTACCTCAAATTCCGCTTTTAATTGGTTTAATACTTGAGTTGTAATTGAGGGTGAAATATTCTACTCGCTTTGTACTTAAATGCGAATCACTTGGTATTGAATGCTCCCATCCTTTAAAATCTGTGTTTTATGTTTCATTGAAGGGTAATTTATACATTTATATGACTATCTTAAATTTACGATGAAATGCAAAGGAATAGTAACACGAATAATGAACAACTAAATTCATGTCACGGCATTTTCATTTGTGCATAGCTTACAGCTCATTTTAGCATTTTATTTTCTAGTTGTTGACTTCGCATATCACAGACAGACAAGATATATTATGCTACACACATTGCATTGTATTCTATATGTGTTATGCTGTTACGAACTTGTAACTAAAGGGTTGCTGAATAGTTAATACTCATACCAATTTAACCTTTCAGTTATTTATGTTCCCCTATTGATCCCGGAGTATCCCTAGCCTTTTAGACACAGTACGATCCCAAGTTAGACTCAACCGCCTAGGAAGTAGGGGATTCCAAACACACCCTCGGCAAGCGATTTACTTAACTTGCCGAGGCGGTGTTAGCAAGGCCTTCGGTGCAATTTAAAGCGTACCTGGTTTCCAGTGCAATTTTGTTTGGTGCAATTTTTACTTTCTCTACTACGTATAATAAGTACGGGAAGTATTGCATTTCACCCAAAAATTTGATACCGAGATTTCACTGGAAATACATGCTTTGAAGCCTCCTGAATCCAAAAAAAGTATTTTTGGAAACATGTCCGTGTGTGTGTCTGTGTGTCTCTCTATGAACAGCATAACTCAGAAACGAGCAGTCCGATAAACACGAAACTTGGTATTTAGGTTCAGTATCTTCCAGAAATGCGACACGAAGGTTTTCAAGAAAATCCCCCACCCCAGATTACCCTTTACAAAAATGGCTCTAACGATTTTGATTAAAATATATATTTAAGATACTTTCATGACAAATAAAATGTATGTCCTGAATTTTCTGGGAATGTCTCCAAAAGTATTCTTCATTGTGAACGACTTTTGCGTAACTGGTAAACCATAAGTGATAGACAAAATTTTACTACACAAAAAGTGTAGATCTCGTTGAAATACACAATTTATGTCATATACATTTATTTATTTATTTATTTATTTTTGTTGAGTGAACCATTTTCGGATATTGCTTGTTATTCCCTTAAATTTTCCAATATTTATACTTTTTCTCAAATGGGAATTCGTTATTCACTTATTTTTGCCCTGGTAATGCAAAGAGAATGGAATACTCCACATAGCAACCAGCTCTTAAAAATATTTGACTATCGCTTAAAGCCTAGCAATTCCCCCTGCATCTACAAGAAAATTAGCAATAAGATTAACATCTCGATTAACATGAAGCATATGGAGAATAAGCGTTTGTAAAAATAGCTTGTACAAGAGTAGAGAAAGTCATGTGAGTGTAACACATCAGATTTTTTTTATTTTTCAGTGCTATTTACTACCGCCCCAGTCTATCGGATACTGCAAATTATTTAGGAAGCACCCAACTGCGCAGCTAAAGCAAATTGCTAGAAGTAATACATCTGCGTAGTATACGTGCACAATATGCTACATGCATCTCAACAGGTTTGCCATATTTAAGATCTTAGTAATTACCATTTAATTAAATGTTATGCTTCTGTTGATTAGAATATAATCTTACACCAAGTGGCCCGTTTTTCTCGTGTGCAGAAGTCCCTTTGTAGGTTAAAAGAGTTACAGAACTCAATGGAGCAATTTCAAGTAACACAAGTCAGTGGGGAACTGGCGCATTAGTGAACGACCTTCATTCCACTCCTCTTACTTAACAGAGAAGACGGTGAGAGGATCCCACTTGTTGAGAGGCAGTTTTCAGGCTTACAGTACAGTCCGTGATGATTGACAAGAACATCGTAATTCTTGGAATGTTTTCCAATTCATGTACAGAGACGTTATTTTCGAGGGAATGAACTCATTTTTCAGATTGATAAATAATTAAAAGGTCATTCTGGTTATCCGTCCATAGCTATTGTTTAATAGTGTTTACGCCGTTCTTGTTTAATATTACGGACTACACGCATTTTAAAGTTAAATCAAAACATTAAGGTGCCATAACGAATGCAAACATGAGAGTGCGTAGTGTATCATTGACATTTATTCACTTGATTTATTATTATTATTATTGCTATTTCTACTATTATAATGATTATTATTATCATAAATTAAGATCAAAATCGATTATTAAAACACCAGATCAGCGCCGTAAGCTGAGGATAAGCAGAATGGAAGCAAGCTAGTGCGTACGCAGTTCATGGTTTTAGTAACGCAAAGAACGTTATCAATGCTTTGCTTAACACTACCTTTTTGTTTTACTCAATCCCATTTCAAGGTCCTTATTAGAGCTACGGACCTACTGTTTATTTCATGACTGATGAACTTTGATTTTGCAGACATGTCGCTTACGTCTCATAAAGAGGCATTTGCTATTTTGACAGAGTAGCGTGCAGAGAGGATTATTACCGTGGCACGCTTATGTAGCACTGCCTGAACAGCATACTGTTCTCTTCTACTGTGAGACGCGATGCAATGCTGTCTTAGCTCAAAGACTTCCCCAAGGTAGCTTTTCCAAGCGTCGCTTAATCGAATGCGACTACAAGGAACGTTCACTACGCAAGCAACAATAGTTACCAGAAACCGAAAAAGAAAAAGTCGTACAGAATGTAATCCATTACTTTGAGGAGCTTCCTACAGTGGTAAGAATAGTAAACTAGGGTATTATTATTATTATTTTAAAGATGAGCTCGATATTTAATTTTATGCTTTGCAGGTCAAAGAAGAGCATCTCATGATTTAAGATGTCATATTTAAAGTTCATATTCACAATGTATTTTGAAAGAAATGACGTGACATTTATATAAAATTCAACTCAACCGACAATTATTTTGCCGTAGGGCTGATTATTCTACGAGGGTTAACAAATACTTGTCCACACCCCTGATTTTCATTAAAATATTAGCAATAAGTGCTATTTCAGTAACGCGTGCACAGCGTGTACTATTGGCCCCTCAAAATTCTCACCGGTTTCGAGGTGCTCACATACAAAGCCGTTGCGGCTTAAACATCGTGTGGTGTCTTTGGGGACATTATTGGTCCTGTCTTTTTCCCACTCAGACTTAGAGTACCACGGTATTTAGAATTCCTGCCAACTGAAATGCGAGATATTCTTGATGAGGTTCCAGTACCACTGGCGTTACAACACTGGTTCCAATACCATGGTACATCACCTCACTATTACGAATATGCCATGGGCCATTTGAACCAAGAGTACCCTGGGCGCTGAATTGGCTCATGTGGCCTCTTGTCTTCGACACATTGGATTTTTTCTCTCAGGGCCACATCAAGAATAAATTGTTTCACACTGATCCTCTCAGTGTAGATGTTTCACGTGAAGATCTTTGCAGTTTGTGGATCTATCATACCAGCGGTTTACGGAAAGGCCCATGTTCATACACGAGACGGTTGGAACATTGTAGCAATCATCAGTAGCAAAATTTCAAACATCTATTTATGAGAGAAGTCAGCATAACAGTACCCTTAGATGATGGTGATAACAAATAATAATAGTAATAACAATGTAATTAATAATGATTATAACAATAAATGAATAATCATCATAATAATAGCACACGAACAAATGCCACTTAACACTGCGTGCTCTCATGTTTGCATGGTTTTGGTTACCGCGTTTTAATGTTATGATTTAACTGTACAATGCGTAAAATCCTTAGTATCAGACAAGAACACATATACACAATTAAAACAATAATTGTAGAAGGGTACTCATAAAGACATTTTAATTATTTGTCAATCTCGAAAAAAAATCCATGTAAATGAAGTGGAAAATATTCCAAGATCTTTTCGATGTCTTTATGTGTTCTTGTCTATCATTATAGAATGTACACTCTAGTACAAACCTGGAAACTGCCTCTCAATGAGCGGGATCCTCTCAGCGTCTTCTGTAATAAGCAAGTGGAACGAAGGTCACTCATGCTAATACGCCAATACCAATTGATCTGTGTTGCTCGGAATTGCCCCATTGAGTTCTGCAACTCTTTTAACGCACAAAGAGATAACTGCGCACATGAAATAGGGCGCTGTTGGACCACCTGATATAACCTGTCAATGTTGGTTCTGTTGCTGAAAGGTTTCTGAATTAATACCGATAAGCCTATCTTAAGGACACTAGGTTGTCAAAAATGAAACCCCCTCGTTATTTATCAGTTATGCAAATATTAGCATGTAAAGATGCCATAAGTAGTTCAGACATATACGCCCAGAAATAGCTATATTACAAAGAATTTTTACAGTGAGTACCTAGAGCAGTTTTTGAGTCCACATCCGTGGTGTGGGGTTAGGTTTCTATCTCACATTCAAGTGATCCCGAGTTCGGATTTCGGTTGGACTGAGTTTTTATCGGGGTTTTTCCTTCGTCTGAGAAGACGAATGCCAGATATCTCTAAGCTCTAGGATTCCGGATTGATTTGAGTATAATTTTAACCATTTTCTTCATTCGCCGTTCCATATGACCTACCCAGTTAAAGGGCATGAAACTTTAAGCGGGGAAAAGCGAGCATAGTTTCAGCGATTTTCATTTCTCCTCTTCAGATACGCTGATCTTATTCACCATGAAACATATTTCCTTTAGATTTCTTTGCCTACTCAAATATGTTTAAAATGAACAAAAAAGGTTTCAGTTTAGAGTTCGTTAAAAGTTTGAGAGTCCCTTTCTCTTCACAGCAGATGTCAGGCCTCAAAATATTAATATGTACATTATTATACATTTATTTTGCCAAGTACTGTGTTTTCAGTACATTACGCGCAAATAGAGAACCTGGTAAAATTATGGAGCAAAATGTGTTTCATTTTATCGGAGTAAACAAAATAAATTCTGTAACATATCCCCCAAGTAACGACAGATTCTTCAGTGAAAACTGGATTAACTCGCGTCCTTAAAACAGAAGCAAATAAACAGCAGGACTTATAGGATTTGAACTGCTGTTATGTCTTGCCAGTGTCGTCGTTACTTCTCACTGTGCTTAATGCCCGAGCTGATGGAAAGAGGGAAAGTGTAACATACACAAACAGAAAGAAAGGCAAAACCCTTTTGGGTAATGTAAGCAGGAGGAAGTAGAGGTACCAAACATAAATTAAGAAACGAGGACGGACGAGGAAGGGAAGTAAAGGAAATAAGAATCTAGAGGCAGGAGGAAATGAATGAGAAAGGGCCTCGCTGAAGAACTGTTATAAATGAAACTCCTGCCTGACGTGGAGAGTATTCCCTAGGTTAACGATAAAAGGCAGGGCGAAAACAGAAAAGGCAGGATATTTAAAAACTTGAGGGCAGCTGCTAGGTAGAGGAAGCCGTGATTAAAATCCGCGGCAGGTGTTAAGTGCAACGAACTGTGAAATTTAATACCTAACCGTAAAATGTATTACTACCGCTAGCACATCCAGCTGTAGACGCTTTCAACTCGTGAGGAATAGACGCTAAAGATATTTCCTGCACATAATCCGAGGATGTTTAAATAACTGGTGAAAAGAGCGGATCTCCTGGGAAAGTAAACAATAAGAATAATAAGGAAAAACAAAACTTAAAAAAATAGTTTTAATCCTTTGTGCTTATCTAATTAAACAATTACATTAACTGGAATCGCATCGAGCGTTTTAATTACTTTATACATGAACACTTGGAACAATAGCAAAAACAGAGCTTAAACACAGTATTTCTGTAGGCAACATACAAATCACTTTTTACTGAGACGTTTTTACTTTCTCTTTCATGTACATAGCAGGTAGAGAAGGATTGCCCTAGACCCAAAAAGTGGATTAAGAAATTTCACTGGAAATGGATTTTTTCGAGCGTAAAAATCCTTAGCACGGTTTCCTTCGGAAGGGAAGTAAAGCCGGTAGTCCCGTGTCGTAGATTTACGGCACGTGAAAGAACCTCAAGCCTAATAAAGAGGCCTCTGAGCAAAATTACCGCTCTTTCACGCCCAATATAGAATGGGACGCTAAGAACCATAGTAGTTAAAGAGCGTCCATAAATAAAACTCAATTTAAATTTGCTGGAAATATATTTTGAGGCTCCACAATAAAAGAAATATCTTATGTGTTTACATCACATGACTATCTCAACCCCCTATATAGTATACAATAGTATACAAGACTATTCTTACTAAAGCTTATTTTTCTGACTACTACATTTTAATTCAAACAAACCTTTACAGAAATAGCTACATTACACATTTCGTTATACATACAAACGGAACAGCGATAGTCAAATGTTTGAGAGCTGGACGCTATATGCTGGCCTTAAAATTGTATGCAATCGCGAGAAACAACTGAATTCTGATAGGATTTTAAGAGAATGACCAAGAAACGAACAATTCGAACCTTTAATAACGGATATTTCAGAAACACATACCACAAAAAACTTATTTCAAATAAAATGTGTGTTATAAATATATCAACTTTTTTTTGTCTAGTACGTTTTCGTCTATCGCTTAACGTTTACCATGATGGAAGAGTTGTATTGTAGTTCCACTGTTGGGGAGCCAAACTTGATGAAGTAACTGTCCCACGTATGGTGGCCTTCGCCCCAACGTTTAGGAATCAACTTTGTATTTTTTGTTTCTTTAAACATTATATATATATATATTTATGTTTGCCTCGGCTGCGTCAGTATTAATTTGTAGAAACATGTATCTCTTAGCAGGGGGTGATGAGGCTAAAGAATGTAGGCTTACACAAATTATAATTTTTACTTCACTCCATTTATTAACCCTTCACACGATTAAATAACACATCATGATAAAGAGAGCTGTGAGATTATTTTATTAATTGCACTTTTAAACATGTAAACTTTATTTTATTCTCGCCTTAATGAATTTTGTCGCACAGTGAATACGTATTGAACTGCTCAAGAACGTTGCCGTCTAGCGTCCGGTTGAGAACGCTGTCTTCTAGCGACTGCCGTTTACTGCTTAAATTTGTAAATTTCTGTATTTCAAGTCCCTAATTGGCTAATTTTAATCCAATAGAATACTTTATTTAACTTTCAACTATTCTGGTTTTTGATTGGCTATTTATAAACTGTTTTAAATATTACATTATTGTTCAAAGAATTACTAGTAGTATTATTAAACTTTCCAATTCATTATTGTCTCAAGGTTACCTCATTGTTAGCAACTTTCAGCTTCTATTATCACAGCTCCTACACTGTTAAATTACTTAATACATTCACATAACATTATTATACATTTAAACAATAATATAAATATACACTTTATATATTATTTATACACATATTGCTTTAAGGCAATATTGTTGAATTTATATATTACATAATTAGACTGATATTATTTAAGTGTTAAAACTACTGCCTCAACTAGTAATACAAGATTATACAAAATTCGTTCCGAATGAAGACGAGTTCATACGCTATTCCCAGAAAATTCAAGGTATATATTTTATTTGTCATGTAAATATATTTAATATACCTTATTTTAATCAACATTGTTACAACCATTTTTTAGAAAATAAAAAATTTCAGAAAGTGTTCTATGTACAGGGTAGTTGGGGTGGGGCAATTTTACTTGAAAATCTTCGTGTTACATTTATGGAAGATACTGGACTTAAGTAGGTACCAAGTTTGGTATTTATCCGAGTTTTCGTTTTTGAGTTATACTGTTCACAGACACACAGACAGGCAGGCAGGCAGACACACATGCTCACACAGAGAAACTAAAACATTTTTTTAAATGCTTTTTTTTAATTCAGGTGCCTCAAAAACATGTATTTCAGATGAAATCTCGATATTGAATTTTTAGTTAGAATGCAATACTTCGACTACTTACTAGACAAGAGTACGTGTATGTGTGCGCGCGCTTGTATAAATATCAAACTTAAGTTCAGTATCTTCCAAAGAGAAAAGTTTTTGAAGAAAAAACCCACCCCAAACTGCGCTTTACATGGAACATTCTTCGAATTATTTGTATTTCACAAAAATTGGCTGTAACGATTTACATTAAAATACCATATATATATATATATATATATAGATATATATATATATATAATCATATATTTAGATGGTGAATAAAATGCATACCTTAAGTTTTTTTGAGAGTAGCCTATAAAGTCCACTTCATTCGAAAGGAATTTTTGTAATTTCTTATAAGTGCTAAGTGTTAAGACAGACAAAAACGTACTTAAAAAATGTAGTTTTTAAAGTACACAGTTATTACAAATAGCTCTTTTGGGGGCATCAGCCATTTCAGAGTTATCCAATAATACTGTTCCGAATTTGTTAAATACTTTGTAAGTTTTTTAAAGTCCTGTCGCCATTCACATGTTTCTAGTGATGTTATGGAAAGAGTATGGACTTTTCAAGCCATAGCGAGCCGCTTTTAGGCATATGTCTATCAATTCAGTTTCCCCTATCCCTTTTGTACCTACAGCGAAGTAGTTTATGAAACGGTATCTCCAAATGTTTATTATTCGATGAAGATGAAGCAGAGAAAAATAAACTTGCGTAAGAATGGTTTGTAGAAGCTATATAACAATAAATGATAGTGGGTAGGGAAAGTCGTGTGAATACAAGACATCAGAATTGTAAACTAGTTATGGTTAGTAACTGATGAGCTAAACTCATACAGTGACTTAAATACACAGATTTACAGCTGTTAACGAAGAAAGCGAAAAAGCTGAATATTGTTACTATATGATAAAATAATTAAGATAATAATACATTGTCATTAACTTTACAAGTTTTCCAAAGATCGCCACCGGTCGTTTCCTTTAAGTTGCGATAGTTAGCTGACAGATGGCAGCAGCTACTTGACGCCTGATGACTCCACACTTAATGAATTAAAGGTCAGTCACCATCTTCGTTTGCTATGGGTTATTCATTATATTGTGTTAACATCGGTTGGTTTTAAACTGAACTACCTAAGTAGGTATATGTTACATCCCATGTGGTAACTAAGGCGATTATGTGAAATATATCATTTTAATACCTAGTCTATGTACTTTATGGTTGTTAATAAGAATTATGTTTTTTGCGCTGATGTAACACCGCTTGGTGACTTATTAAATGTTGAACGTGTTCTTAAGTTCGCCACTCAGAATTTTATCTAAGATCAATTAAGCTTTTTTCCTTAAATTTTTGTTTTTCGATTTGTAATTTCGAGGTTTTCAGTTCTAAGGGATACTGAACTAAGCTTTTATCAACGTAATTTGCATTATAAATTTGAAATTAGATTGCAATCAATTATTATATAAGCTTGCATACAAATATCACATTTCAATGTAATTTTTGTCCAATATCAAAATATAGTCCTTCAATGATCTAAAGGTATTAAAATATTACTTAGTTCGAAGGTAAACTTAGGGTGCATGGGTATTCTAACTTAATAGGAGTAATTCCCAGTATTTTTAAATTTTAGTGATGAAAAAACAGAAACTTCCCCGTACAAAATTGTTTTCGATATTAAGGAATATTAATGTGGTTATGCTCCTTTTATAATTCGAAAGAAACATATAATCTTTTAAAGAATACATTTCCGTTAACTGGCGAACTTAGGGTGACCTACGTTATTATCTCATCATAATGTTCAAATCGAAAGGCCTGCTCCTCTCCACGGGAAGTTTAAAACTGAGCAATCAAATCTCTTTTTAGGTGAACAATATCCCTTCTTCCTGTTTGTTTATACTCATTGTTCCATCCATATACTACGTATTTGTTACTGAGCAATGTGTCTCGGGCACTGACCAATCATGGTCTTTTATCTTATAAATTGTTTGCAAGGATGCGACAAAACTTCAGCTCACTACTGAACGGTAATACTAATCAGCACGCAGTAATTAATAGGCTGTCATCCAGCTCGTCATTCATCAATTCTGAGCAATTATGAAATCATACTACCTCAACATTCACTTCAGTCCAATCCACTTTAGTTTCCATTGCCAAAAACCAACAGATTCTTTCAACTTTGATGTCGTAATTATTGACGGGAACATTTAATAATTAAATAAAGTAATGAGAGTGAGATAGAGAAATAATTGCAATGAATAATTTCCGTATATTACATCAATGTATAATGTTATAAGCTTGAGTTGAAAAGATTTATCCGAGAAAGAGATAATTAGCGAGCAAAGTCATTTTAAACAGCCGAAACAGCGAACACATTATTATAAAAGTTCTTGATATGCTGTTAAGGGGTGAAATCAGTAGTTTGATCAGTGACGTAGACAGAAATTCTGTAGAAGAGAAAGAGTAAAGAATTCAGGAATGGGAGGAAGAGATTTAATGGGAGTGATGAAGATGTTAAAAATTATGAGGGAAGAGCTAGGAAAGAAATTAGAAAATAACCAACAGAAATTAGAAATTAGTCAACAAGAGCTAGGAAAGAAATTAAGGAAAAGATGGAGAATAATATTCAGAAATTAGGGGAAGAGCTAGGAAAGGAATTAGTGGAAAATAATCATAAATTGGAAAAATACTCGACTGGAATTAGGAATAAAGCTTAAAGACAATCAAGGATGAAATTAAGAGGGGAAATAAACAAGGGATGACGTGAGATCAAATAAAACAGAAAACTGATTACGAATGAAATTAGTTAAGAAATGGAAAAATCTTAAAATAAAATTTGTAAACAAGTCACTGAGAAATCAGGGATAGAAATCAGGAAACTAAAGGAGGAAGTAGCAAGGAAATTGGGAACAGAAACGGAAATAGCAAACGAAGAACTAAAACAGGTCAGAGAAATAGCTAGAAAAGGAGTAGAAAATTAAAATAGAAAAGTGGCAGCAGAAAATATAAAAGCAGCTAGAAAAGGGGAAACAGGAGTTATGTAAGAAGTTGGAAAATCAACAGCAAGTATTAGAGAAACTCAAGGAGGAAATGAAAGGGGAAGTAAATAATGTTAGAAGCGAAGCCAAAGAAAATAACAGAAATCAGGGAAGAAATGAGAACGAGAGTTCAACTTTCTTTGGGCAAGAAGCACAGTCTCGTAGAAATAGAAACCATGATAAAGTTCAATTAAGTGTGGAATATAGGGCTAGAATTGCTTTTGAAGCAGACCAAGGCAGAAACACATAGGTCCAAAAGGAAAGAAAGAACACATAAGTGGGAACCTGGAATGGGTGATAAGTAATTTAGATTAGCTTTTATCGGAAAACAGTGAAAGTGAACTGCAGTGAACTTAACAAAATTAGAACCAGTACTTCGACCAAAATACTCAAGACAAATCGAAAATCAAATGCAAAGAAAACAACCCTTGACTATTTATATAAATTCAAAACAGAAATTAACACTGTAAAGAAAAATAGCTTGCTAAATCTAGTATAAAAAGCATTGTGTTTATGTATATGAGGGTTATTAACTATCATTTAAATATTTATATCTAGTCATAACCCGCATAGAAAAAGAAATTTGTAAAATATTGTATGAACATTGAAAGAGTAGCGACAGGGAATCAGATAAATTTAAGGTTAAAGTTTTATTCAAGCAAACGAGTACATTCTTATATAACTGAGAATAATAAGACAGTGTAACCAGCAATATAATATCGTAATTATTGGCGAGAAAATATAAGTAATTGAATAAAGAAATGATAGTAAGATAGAGAAATAATTTCAATAAATAATTTCCATATATTAAATCAATGTGTAATGTAATAAGCTTGAGTTGAAAAGATTTGTCCGGGAAAAAGGTTATTAGCGAGCAAAGTTATTTTCAACAGCCGAAGTAGTGAACGCGTTGGTATAAAAATCTGATGTGTTACACTTACATGACTTTCTCTACTCTTGTACAAACTATTTTTATTCTGCATATGCTTCATGTTAATCGAGATATCGAGATGTTAATCTTATTGCTAATATTCTTGTAGATGCAAGGGAAATTGGTAGGCTTTAAGCTGTAGTCAAATATTTTAAGAGCTGGTTGCTATGTGGAGTATTCCATTCTCTTTGCATTACCAGAAAAAAAAGAATAACAAATTCCCATTTGAGAAAAAGTATAAGCATTGGAAAATTTAAGGGAATAACAAGCAATATCTCTCAAAATGGTTCTGATTCACTCAACAAAAAAAATGTATATGACATAAATTTTTTATTTTAACGCGATCTACATTTTTTGTGCAGTAAAATTTTGTCTATCTCTTATGGTTTACCAGTTATGCAAAATTCGCTCACAATGAAGAATACTTTTGAAGACATTCCCAGAAAATTCGAGATATACATTTAATTTGTCATGAAAATATCTTAAACATATGATATTTTAATCAAAATCGTTAGAGCCATTTTTGAGAATATTTAAATTTTCGAAAAATGTTCCTTGTAAAGGGTAATCTGTGGTGGGGGGGATTTTCTTGAAAACCTTCGTGTCGCATCTCTGGAAGATTCTGAGTCTAAATACTAAGTTTGGTGTTTATCCGACTGTTCGTTTCTGAGTTATGCTGTTCTCAGACACACGCACACACAGACACACACACGGATATGTTTCCAAAAATGCTTTCTTTTGGATTCAGGGGGTCTCAAAACATGTATTTCCGGTGAAATCACGGTATCAAATTTTTGGGTGGAATCTCGTACTTCCCCTACTTACTATACGTAGTAGAGAAAGTAACAATTCTTGGATTGCTGTTAAGGGATGAATTCAGTAGTTTGAACAGTCACGTAGACAGAAATTCTGTGGAAGAGAAAGGGAATGTAATTGTGAGAAAAACTGCCTAGCAACAGTATCACATACGCATACTTAGACATTTGAGATTGGAGCGCATATGAAGGGAAGATGTTTGAGGAGTAATATGTAGGTGGAGTATAAGTTAATATAAGTGCACGCAATCTAAATCAGAGGCACTCTTTTCGTGCATTGTCACTCTGTATACTTCTGACGACTCATGTGTTATTTTAAGCGCCCAGTGATGCACTTGTGTGAGCAGGGTTTAGCGGTAGCCGCGAGCGGCTTTGCCGGTAAGCATTTTAGCGACTCGCGTCAATTTGCGCTTCTAGTTCCTCTTATTGCGCAAACAATTATTTCAAACCATAAAATAAATACTGCATAAGTTAGCAGGTATAATAATTCAATTGTTATGGTTTCGAGTACTACGATTCATAATTACTTTAATTTTTTATCCTCAAACGGTAGGCAACTCGCTTCAGTATCTCAAGTATTGGATCACATAAAATTTCTCAGTCAATTTAAACTGATGTTATTTTTTCACATCCGTCCACGCATAACCTGTCATGTGTTACACTGACATGACTTTCTCTACTCTTGTACAAACTATTTTTACAAACGCTTATTCTTCAAATGCTTCATGTTAATCGAGATATCGAGATGTTAATCTTATTGCTAATTTTCTTGTAGATGCAAGGGGAACATGGTAGGTTATAAGCGATGGTCAAATATTTTAAGCGCTGGTTGCTATGTGGAGTATTCCATTCTCTTTGCATTACCAGGGCAAAAAAAAATGAATAACGAATTCCCATTTGAGAAAAAGGTATAGGTATTGGAAAATTTGAGGCAATAACAAGCAATATCTCGAAAATAGTTCACTCAACAACAACAAAAAGTTTATATGACAAATTGTGAAGTTTTAATGCGATCTACATTTTTTGTGTAGTAAAATTTTGTCTTTCTCTTATGGTTTACCAGTTATGCAAAAGTCGTTCACAATGAAAAATACTGTTGGAGACTTCCCAGAAAATTCGAGATATACATTTTACTTGTCATTAAGGTATCTTAAACATATGATAGTTTAATCAAAGTCGTTAGAGCCATTCTTGAGAAAATTAAAATTTTCGAAAAATGTTCCATGTAAAGGGTAATCTGGGGTGGGGGGATTTTCTTGAAAACCTTCGTGTCGCATCTCTGGAAGATACTGAACCTAAATACCAAGTTTGGTGTTTATCCGGCTGTTCGTTTCTGAGTTATGCTGTTCACAAACAGACACACACACACACACACACACACACACACAGACATGTTCCTAGAAATGCTTTTTTCGGATTCAGGAGGTCTCAAAACATGTATTTCCGGTGAAATCTCGGTATCGAATTTTTGGATGGAATACAATACTTCCCCTACTTACTATACGTAGTAGAGAAAGTAAAAGTAGATAGATAGATAAGGTATCTTTATTGGTTTCAAATTAT
The DNA here is from genome assembly GCA_030765065.1 of Deroplatys truncata. NCBI lineage: Eukaryota > Metazoa > Arthropoda > Insecta > Mantodea > Mantidae > Deroplatys > Deroplatys truncata. Next base: position 218,932,567 of record CM060978.1, read on the forward strand.
TGAAGTTATTACACAAGTATTTAGTGCATGGGTCATTGACCGTACATGCATATTTAAGATACAATAGGGTGACAAAATAAACAACAGATAAAGAAAACACAACAAAAGGAACAAGAAAAAGGGAAATAGAAATAAATTACCTTTGTCTAACTGAACAAATTTGACCTAGCTTCGCGCACTTTAGCCAGAAAATTGCCCATGTTTTGCCAGTTCCTCTGGTCAGCCAGTAGATCCCAACATGCCAATCTCTTTCTTAAGGGACTTAAGAATTTTTCTTTGAGTTTAATCGTTCGCTGGTTCTCCCACTGTGCACATTCCGCCAAAATATGTACCCAGTCCTCATCCAATTCACAGAATGGGCAGATTCTCCTGCCAGAATCGTCGGTCATTTTCTGTGCTCTCCAGCCCCCCAGTCTAAACCATGCCATTCCTGATCTTTCCTTTCTTCCTAAATTAAGTATATATGCCTCTTTACCCCAGTTCAATTTTATTTCATTTGCTAGACTTAGAGAAGGTTTAATTTTACAGTCCGATTCTATTTCCTGTTGGTTGATGTCTCTTAGTCTTCTTTTAACACCTTTCCATATGTTTTTGTCATTTGTTTCAGCTCTTAGCCATACTGATCCCATTCCTATTCTCCTCAAACCCCTTTCCAAATCAGCTGCCCAAAACTTAGGAGACAGGTTTTCTCGCTGGTATTTATAACATTTGGATCGTAGTGTGGAGTTATCCCCATGCATCAGCCTTAGCCAGTACTTCACTGCTCTTATTTTGCAGTGTATTGTGTCTTCATAGCATCCTACCTCCCTCAATACCCCCGAATTTGATGTGCCTTGTGAAACTCCAAGAACTCTTTTCCAAAATGCTACCTGTGTTTTATTTACATGCTCTGCTCTTTCCCATCCCCAGATTTCACTGCCGTATAACAGAACAGGCCTTATCATGGAGTTATACATCTTTTCTAATGTATCTACAGGTACATCCGGTATCCGCGAGAGGGTACGTAATAATTCATTTAACTGCCCTCGTGCTTTGTAGTTAGTTACAGATAGATGTTTGTTCCATTTTCCTCTCATATTAAACATTACTCCTAAATAGGAGAAATGTTTAACGTTTTGTAGTTCTAGCCCCTTGTAATACCATTTCTCATCCCTGCCATACACATAGCCATTTTTGAAAGCCATTGTTTTTGTTTTGTTAATGTTTACCACCAGACCCCATTGTTTACAATATTGTTCCAACCTATTAATACCTTTCTGTAAGCCTTCTGTCGTCACTGACAAAATTGTCATGTCATCCGCGTATAAAAGTACAGGAATGCAGACATCGTCTACTTTTGGGCCATTCATTTCCTCTGCTATTAACACGTCTGTTATATCGTCTATGAATAAATTGAACAATAGGGGCGATAAAATACATCCTTGACGAACTCCTCTACTGGCCGATTTAGATTCAGTTATTGTGTTTTGGTCTATTTTGATGCTGAAATTCACACTGTTGTAAATTTGCATTAGAGCTTTCATCATTTTACCAGAGAGTCCTTTGTGGTGAAGTTTCGCCCAAAGGGCATTTCTCTGCACACTATCAAAAGCCATTTTAAAATCAACAAAAGCACAATAAAGTTTCCCCCTCTTTCTATTCAAATTTGAATCAATTAATGTTTTTAATATGAAAATATTATCTGCAGTAGAGAACCCTTCCCTGAAACCCGCCTGAAATTTAGAAATCATATCGAACTCTTTTACCCAACCCCTTAACCGGTCATAGATAATTTTGCAATATACCTTACCCAGTATAGATAACAACGCAATTCCTCTATAATTTTCTGGTTGCTGACTGCTGCCCTTACCCTTAAATATTGGCTGAATAATTGCTGTTGTCCAAGCTTCAGGATACTTCTCTCCGTTAAATAATTTGTTAAATGCCACCCGCAGAAGGTATAATATTTTAGGGACTTCTATGGAGCATTTAACAAATTCACTCGGAATTCCTTCTATTCCCGGTGCTTTGTGATTCTTTAGGCTTTTTATTGCCCGAACAATTTCCCCGTCAGTTATTTCCCCATCTAGAATTGGTACTGTAGAATTTAAGCATAGTTCAGCGAAAGACATACGGGGTCCCTCCCACTCATCCCCACCAACTTCAGCGTACACACTATTAAAATACGCTAACCATGTTCCTGGTTTGATGCTTACGTTATCCCGTCTTCGCACTTTAATTTTCTTAATTACCTTCCACATGTATATCGAATCTCTCCGTTCTGTCGCTATTCTTAAATCTGTCGCCATTTTGTTTTGCCATTCCGTCTTTACAAGTATTATAGCCAACCATTGTAACTGTCGGCAACAAAATCAATAGCAGATATTGAAGCAAAGAGTACGGCTTCAAAAGGGACGACCATCGCACGGCTAAAAAAAATTGGCGCCTCATCGTAGTGCTAACCGCTACAAAATTTGGCCAATACGGCTTCACTTTAAACATTGAAAATTCTGCTTTTAATCATTGGAGAATCAGATAGTGGCAATTTCCGAATTAATATTGTTCTTGAATGTAATACTATTGTGTTTTGATTTTAGCTTAACTTAATTTTGAAGTTAACTTTTTCTCATTCCCACAATGTTGGTAGCATTGGTTAGTATTTTGTAATACATTGGATTGTTCATTCATTTAGTATACCGTGATAGGAAAACTAGCAATGGTAATATGATTTTAAACCACACAAATAATAAAGTAATTATTATTTATATGATCTGTTAAACTTGATTTATTTTAACCAATTCCACGAGAGGTTACGACTTTATTCGATGGAACTATTAGATCACAACAGTTTATTATAAGTAAGACTTACACTGCACGTTATTCTAGAAGCTATCTGAATTCCTTTCATTGCAAGTATTGATATGGTCACTAAAAGGTGACTTAGTAATACATGAAGTGAACAGCTTGAATAATGGTTTGCAATAAATAGTATTAAATTTGTTCAATAGAACCATTAATGTTTTCTCTTTAAAATAGTTTGTGCACTTATGTATTTATATACGTAGTATATTTAAGCACGTGTCATTTAATATACTTGGAAGTAGTTTTGAGCAAATGGGATAATGCATACTACAAAATGGGTATATAAATTAATGACAGAAGAATCAATAATCTATTTGGTGTTTATCATGTCATAATATAACAAGATCAAGAAGATATTGAATATATGAGTGGTAAATTTGTTGATGGTTTTGAGCAAGGTGATCTGAAAATGAATTTTGAAAAGACAAATATAGTCATTGGGGGTCCTGGATAAAATGTTAAAATAAATAATAAGACAATTAAACAAGTTGAAGTGTTCAGATATCTTAGATCTATTATTGACAAATCCGGTACAAGTGAAAAAGATATATTATTTAATAGAACTAATGTTGTAAGAAAGGCAATTAGATCGTTAAATGGATTCTTTTGGAACAGAAATTAGACAAAACCAATTAAATATAATAAAGTCAATAGAAATTACTTTTTTATACGGCGGTGTGTTGAGTATACATGAAAAAATATGTAGAAAAATGTTGATGACAGAAATGGAGGGATTAAGAATGAGCATGAGAATATCAAGAATTCAGTATATCAGGAATGGTTATAACAGACTGGAAATGGATATACAGGAAACTGTCGTTGAACAGAGAAGCAAAAACTCTAAAATAGTACATCACGTAAAGAAGATGAAGAAGATGGCCAAAGAGCGTTTATCAACTGGTCAACTCCTGGTAGAAGGAAGCGTGAAAGATAATTCTTACATAATAGATGGAGTCAATATACGAGCTCGTAAATATGCAGACAAGAGGATTAGAGAAAGAACAGTGGCAGAACAGAAAATCTTTGAGAATTGCAACAGGAATAAAAGGCTCCACTGAAAAGTGGAAATCCAGTATAATAAAAAAATCTGATGTGTTATACTCACATGACTTTCTCTACTCTTGTAAAACTATTTTTACAAAGGCTCATTCTCCATATGCTTCATGTTATTAGAGATATCGAGATGTTAATCTTATTGCTAATTTTCTTGTAGATGCAAGGGGAATTGGTAGGCTTTAAGCGATAGTCAAATATTTTAAGAGCTGGTTCCTATGTGCAGTATTCCATTCTCTTTGCATTACCAGGACAAAAAATAATAATAACGAATTCCCAATTCAGAAGAAGTATAAGCATTGGAACATTTAAGGCAATAACGAGCAATATCTCGAAAATGGTTCACTCAACAAAACAAATGTATATGACATAAATTGTGTATTTTAACGCGATCTACATTTTTTATAGTAAACGTTTGTCTATCTCTTATGGTTTAGCAATTATGCAAAAGTGTTTCACAATGTAGCAACTTTGGGAGACATTCCCAGAAAATTCAAGATATACATTTTATTTGTCATGAAAATATCTTAAACATATGATATTTTAATCAAAATCGTTAGAGCCATTTAGAGAAAATTAAAATTTTCGAAAAATGTTCCATGTAAAGGGTAATGTGGGGTTGGGAGATTTTCTTGAAAACCTTCGTGTCGCATTTCTGGAGGATACTGAACCTAAATGCCATGTTTGGTGTTTATCCAACGGTTCGTTTCTGAGTTAGCTGTTGACAGATAGGCACACACACGGACATGTTTCCAAAAATACCTTTTTTGGATTCAGGGGGTCTCAAAACATATATTTGCGGTGAAATCTCGGTATCGAATTTTTGGTTGGAATACAATACTTCCCCTACTTACTATTACGTAGTAGAGAAATTAAAAAGGTATAAACCAAACACGATATCATTGCCACAGTCAAAGGCAAAGTCAGGTTCTCACAAAATTCTCTGTTTTTTTGTTTTATCGCGAAGTTCTTGTATCATTCTGTAGTATGAAGTACTATGAAATGTCCTAAAGGAAGCTTACATAAATCCATGCGGTATGAGACTGACACAGCAACGCGAAGCATCATATGATGAAAGGTGAAGGACATTGCTGCCAGGTGCTTTATCATTATTATTCAGGGAAGAGTAGCACAATACTCAATTAGTGAAGACTCGAGTTGTCGCTAACCTTGTGTCTCGTATATACTTGTTTGGGACACTAACTGCTTATCCACCTGACGTTGCAAACGTTCGCCACAGGAAATGTCAATGATGTGCACAAGTAGGTATTTATACTCGCACTAAGCAAGGCGCCAGAGGTCGTCGAATTCAGTCTGCAAGCAAAGCAGAACGCACTCTTCCGGCTGATTGTGAATACCATGAGCCGTACTGAAGAACACCTTGCTGTCTCGACTATGTCCTCGTCTGAGTCGCTCACTTGCCTCTCTGTCTTTGAGGCAGTATTTTTAACATTAAATGATTATAGTCTAATTATATAATACATAAATTCAATAACAGCCCGCCTTAAAGCAATATGGGTATGTAACAATATATAAAAAGTGTATATTACAGTAATTGTATATGTTTATATTATTGTATACATGTTCAATAATGTTATGTGAATGTATTACGTAATTTAATAATGTAGGAGCTGTGAGAATAGTAGGTTAAAAGTTGCTAACAATGAGGTAACCTTGAGGCAATAATGAATTTGAAAGTTTAACAATACTACTTGTGATTCTTGGAAGCAATAATGTAGTTTTTGTGACAATTTATAAAATAGCCAATCAACAACCAGAAAAAGCTTTAGTTAAATGAAGGTACTCCATTGGAGTAGGATTAGTCAATCACAAACTGAAATATAGCAAAATTTACAAATCTAGAAGTCAGTTGCTTGTAGACAGTGCTCATAACTGGACGCGTTGGTAGCAGACAGTGTTTCTAACCGGATGCGAGATGTGTCCTCGAGACGTATAATACGTATTCAGTGTGAGATGAGAATAGTTTACGTGTTAAAAAGCGCAAGTAATTAATCAAAGAATCTTACAGCTCTCTATATCAGTGAAGTGTTATTTAAATCGTTTCAAGAACTAATAAAAAAAGGAGTGAATTAAAAATTATAATCTGTGTAAGCCTACATTCTTCAGCCGCATCACGCGATGTTAAGAGAAACATGTCTCTAACAATAATACTGACGCAGCCGAGGCAAACATAAATATATAGATTTAAAGAAACAGTCAAATTACAAAGTTAATATTTTTAAACTTGGGGCAAAGGCCACCGGAAAGTACATTTGGGGCGAAGGCTACCGGAAACTTGTTACCATACGTGCGGTTGCAACTACTTCACGTTCGGCTCCCCAACAGTCGAAATACAATACAACACCTACTTCAAACTTGCATTCCATACGTGAAGCATCAGGCTACTTCAAATTGACGCCCAAAGCGTGCTGCTAAAAAAATACAAGCAAACACCTTCTTCATCTTGAGCACTTGTTTGTTCACCGGCTGGAAGGTGAAGGTGGTTCTATAGCACACGAATATTAATGTTATACTCACATGACAGTCGTTTGTTGCTTTCTCTAACACATATCCAGTATTCAAGAGGGTTCTGCATTTCACACAGAAATTCGATATCGCGATTTCAGCGAAAATCCATGTTTTGACGTCCCCTGAATACAGAATAAGTAATTTTAGAAAACGTTCCGTGTCTGTGTGAGTGGATGTATGAATAACATAACCCAAAAACGAAATGTCCAATAAATACCAAACTTGGTATTTAGGCTCAGTAGCTTTCAACGATGGAATATGAAGATTTCGAAGAAAGTCGCTCCACTCCAATTTATCCTTTAATTAAATGTTTAGTCCATTAATTAAATCACTGATTTTGATTAAAATACTTTACTTTTGAGATATTTACAAGACAAAAAGTGTATCTTGAATTTTCTGGGAACAGTCTATGCAGCCCTCTTCATTTGGAATTAATTTTGTTCAGTTTTGATAACTGGTAAACTATAAGAATAGACAAAGACGTACTAAACAGCAAATATCTCTCTCTTTAAAACACATACTTTTTTTGTAGCCTCAGCCATTTCCGAGGTATCCGTTGTTATTGGTTTGAATCTTTCAATACTTTGTCTTTTTAAAGTGCTGTTACTATTCAGTTGTTTCTTGCGATGTCCAGTTCGCCCAGTTAGCAAAAATACAACGAAGAGACACAAGGAACAGTGAACCGTAAATACTAAGTACTTTTAGGAATTAATCTGGCATCTTACGGGAACTTCAAAGTGACAATAAGAGTTTTAATTCCTCCATCAAGTGCAGGAACGAAAGGCTAACCACAGTTGTGGCGAAAGGTGACTAGACAAATCATATTCTGTGCAAAGGAATCAAGGATATGCGACGAGTTACATAGCACAATTAAGGTATACAAATGAATAATATGCATACCTCAAACGCACCGGCATAATAATAATCATAATAATCAACTGGTTGATCAACGTTAGTTCTTGCCCCCATATTTAGGAGTTAACCTAATCTTTCTTTAGCACTAAACAAATTAAGTTTGAAAGGAATGTCATACACTGCATATACAATATAAAAGCAATATATCACATACGGGCAGCATAGAGATGCGAGGATTGAATAAAACGAAGGCGATACATGAATAACTTTCAACAACAGCTGGAAAGTTTGGTAGTCCTCCAGGAAAAAGGAAGGACACACATAATAGACGGCATTATAATGCTCGAACAGCATTACATGGGAAGTATAACGCATGCATACAGTTTTGAACCCCGAGGGACTCTTCGTTTTATTGCTTCTAAATTCCTTATTGCTTAAGCATTCTTAAGAATGCCTCACTGAGATGCACAGTGAGGAGAAATGATAACGTTTGGGAAGGAAAAATTTCCCTCGAATAAATAATATAAGATTTTGATTATTACCTCCTTCTATTTTATTCCTTATTATTAGAAGAACTGTAGAGAGAGGGGCCGGTACAGGGTGAACAGTTTATCCTCCACTTTCTACTAGAATTGCTCACGCAGGACCAGCAGTTGATTTAACTATATTTTCTCTACATATAGCTGGAATATCAAGTATTATAGGAGCGGTAAATTTTATTACAACTATAATTAATATAAAATCAATTTACATGAATCAAACTCAAGTACCTTTATTTGTTTGATCAGTAGGAATTACTGCAATCCTTTTACCATTATCTCTACCTGTACTCGCAGGAGCTATTACTATACTTTTAACAGACCGAAATTTAAATACATCTTTTATTGATCCTGCTGGAGGAGGAGATCCAATCCATTATCAACACTTATTTTGATTGTTTGGTCACCCTGAAGTTTACATTTTAATTCTACCAGGATTCGGTATGATTTCACATGTTATTTCTCATGAAAGAGAAAAAAAAGAAGCTTTTGGAAATTACAGAATAATATGAGCTATATCAGCTATTGGTTTTTTAGGTTTTGTTGTATGAGCTCACCATATATTTACAGTAGGAATAATGTAGATACCCGAGCCTACTTTACAGGAGCAACTATAATTATTACCGTTCCTACAGGTATTAAAATTTTAGTTGACTTGCAACTATATATGGAACAAAAATAATGTATAGTGCAGCATCCTTATGAGCACTAGGATTCATTTTTACTTCCTCTACCACGTATAGTAATTAGGGGAAGTATTGTATTCCACCCAAAAATTCGATACCGAGATTTCACCGGAAATACATGTTTTGAAACCCCCTGAATCCAAAAAAAGCATTTTTGGAAACATGTCCGTGTGTATGTCTGTGTGTCTGTCTGTGTGTCTGTCTGTGAACAGCATAACTCAGAAACGAACAGTCGGATAAACACCAACTTCGTATTTAGGATCAGTATCTTCCAAGGATGCGACACGAAGGTTTTCAAGAAAATCCCCCCACCCCAGAGTACCCTTTACATGGAAGATTTTTCGAAAATTTTAATTTTCTCAAAAATGGCTCTAACGATTTTCATTAAAATATCATATGTTTAAGATATTTTTATGACAAATAAAATGTATATCTTGAATTTCCTGGGAATGTCTCCAAAAGTATTCTTCATTGTGAACGGCTTTTGCATAACTGGTAAACCATAAGAGATGGACAAAATTTTACTACACAAAAAATGTAGATCGCGTTAAAATACACAATTTATCTCATATACATTTTTTTTGTTGAGTGAACCATTTTCGAGATATTACTTGTTATTCCCTTAAATTTTTCAATAATTTTCTCAAATGGGAATTCGTTATTCATTTTTTTGTCTTGGATATGCAAAGAGTATTAATCTGTGCCAAAGGGAATGGTGCTGCACCTAGCAAGCAGCTATTAAGAGATATGTATGTGCTTAAAGGCTACTGTTTTTCTATATTGCCCTTGTAAATATATTTTCCCCTTACATCTACAAGAAAATTAGCAATAAGATAGAGTCTGCAAATGTTTATCTCGATTAACATGAAGTAGATGGAGAATAAGCGTTTGTAAAAATAATTTGTACAAGAGTAGAGAAAGTCATGTGAGTGTAACACATCAGATTTTTTTGTTTACTGTTGTGGGTCTTACAGGAGTAATTTTAGCCAATTAAGCCATTGATATTATTCTTCATGATACTTACTATGTAGTGGCTTTAGATTGAGAAGTAGAGGCTACTAGCTTATTAGAAACAATTTTATTACCTACAGGATAGGTCTATTGTTATCTATCAAGAGAGGATCGCAAATAAGCATAGGATAGCGAGAAGCATTGTTTCAAAGCAAGTTTTCTCCCCTATCTTTTTAGCTTTTGTATTCGCAATAAACACGTAGAATTTAAATGTACAGTAAGAACTCTCAAAGTGAGATTTCTGCCATGTTAAGATAACCTTATGAAAGACCTATCAGTTCAAAAGTGAGTATTCCGCGGAGCTGGACCCGAAAACCGTGAGTGGAATACTGCAGAGCTATTATCAATAATCCTTTATTTGATCCTTCAAACTTTCTTTGTGGGAATAAGGAATGACAGATGAGTCAGGCAGTGTGAACTGGCGCATTGTGAATTCGCTATTGAGACAATGGAGTTGAATACTGTGAAAATAAGGGAGAAATCAGGTGGAAACAGGAAGAGCAAGCGACAGACTGAAGCTGACAATAGGCTATATTAACGCAAGAAACACAAAAAGATGATGAAATAAAAGAAGGTGGAGTGACAGTAGGAAAAGATAAGTGAAATTTGGAAAGTTGTGGGGACAGGAAGAATTACAGAAATATGAAAAGTGGTTAAAAACTTAAGGGCAAAGAGAACCTCTTGGAAAGAAATGTCACCAGGAAGCTGGGTGGCCTATATATATCAAAAAGCATATTTGGAAAGGAGTCGGGTGGTTGGTGATATACAGATTGGGGTAAAGCCATGTTACACCTAAGATGCGCAGTTTTCACCAAAGGAAACCGCAGGTACAGCTAACCGTTTAAGCAATGGAAACACTCTGAAGTGTGATGGATTGCCGCTGGGAATGCTTAAAGCAGCGGGCAATGTTGTCGAGTTTCGGACAATAATGCTCCTAACAGTTAAAAATATTTCAATAGAGGTATCTATCTTGGATCGATCTATTCATCCGATTTATAAGGAAAAGGGAGCGATGGAGTTATCAAAGAGTCACAGGGGAGTAACTGTACCGTTACAGGGAAAATATGTAGCAGAATACTTTAGAAAAACATTCGTGGGGAAATTTAATGTCATTTTAAAATTACTAAGGGAGAAACTTGTAAAAACTCAGGGAAGACTATAATGCGCCTTTATTGATTTTAAGAAAACATTTCACACATAAATTGCTGTGCGTTGTGGTGTACATTGGAAGCTAAGGAAAATAAGATCAGAGCTTTGCAGGAACATCCGTAGAGTAGAATTCTACTTTAAGTACGACAGTTTCAGAGGACAATAGAAAACTTAGAAGCACTCGAGATTGGAGACATTTGGATACCAGTACTTCTATATGCAGGCGGTATGACACTGTCCTATACTTATGAGAAAGGAACTTGCAACATCAACTAGAACAGATTAAAGACGTATTGAGATGAATGGCAATTGATCATTAATGTAAATAAAAAAAACAATAATTGTGTTTAAAAACAACTTGATATATAGTCGAGATTATATACAGGTTCTAACGAAAATGCACGGCACAAATTGCAGGACACATTCCTCACACGTAGACGAATAAATTATATTATATGAACATGGGTCTGGAAACACTTGGTTACCATGTTACAGCCCATTTTCTCCAATTCATTAATCATGGAAACACAGAAGAGTAGAACGTACCAGCATACCACATGCAACTCTTTATCACAAGAGACGTTCATTGCCCTTCGTGAGCATTGATGCATGTATCAACCCACCGTCGTAGTGAATCCCGGATGTGCTGATGTATCCCTGGAGTATTGCGTATGGTTTCGCATACCTTCCATAATACGGACACGGAGACTCTGAACATCTGGTACTGGGGTTCGATACGCAAGAGCTTTCGAATGTCCGACAAATAAAAGCTCAGCGGGCTTAGGTCCGGGGAGCGTGGAGGGCAGGTAATTGGTCCACCTCTACCTATTCATCTGCCGAATCTATTATTTAGAAACCGACGGAAATTAACACTAAAATGAGGAGGTGCTCCATCGTGCATGAAGTACATGCTTTGTCGCACAGCTAAAGGCATATCTGCTAACAGGTCAGGTAGAACATTCTCTACGAAATAATTGTAACTTTGTCCGTTCAGCCTGGGTGGAAGAACGTGAGGCCCTACCAAACAGTCACCAACAATGCTGGCCCAAACATTGACAGAAAATCTTTGTTGATGACTTGCTTCAACAGTTGCGTGAGGGTTGTCGTCAGATAATACATTCTCATTGTGATAATTTACAATCTGCTCTCGTTGAAGCGACACCTCATCTGTGAACAGCATCGTTGCCTAAAGTTAGGGTTGACACTTTGTTGCATAAACCATTCGCAGAAGCATACCCGTGCAGGAAAATCAGTTGCTGATAGTGCCTGCACACTCGATAAATGGTATGGATACAGACGGACCTCGTGCAACATTCACCAGACAACATTCATTGTTGCAACTACTTGTCTTGTACAGACACTAGAGTCGTCGTCAACTGCCTGAAGAATTGCCGCCTCCCGTTGCGGTGTCCTCGTCCTTCTAGGCCTCCCCGGTCGCGAGTATCAGGCTGAAATGCCCCATGTTCCTTAAGACGACGATCAATGGCTTCAAATGTTTTCCTGTTGGGGCACCTTCGTCCTGAAATCTCTCCCAGTACAAACGTTGAGCGCAAGTGCCATTGCTATATGCTAATCCATACATCAAAACTGCATTTGTGTACACTGCCATTGCACAACCCAAGTCTGTGATCAACCCTACTAGTACGTGGTAACCCGTGTGCTTACCAAGGTGGTACTGCTCACTGGAACAGTTGATGTTACCTGTAAACAAGCAATGACGCAAGTCACTTGGGAACAAGGACATGTAAAACAAAATACTGGCGGTGCACCTATGATAATGTCAACGTAACCAGATGTAACCAAGAGTGCATGTTCCCCATGATTCTAACGTTCTGTTCATGTGTGTTACCCAAGATTAATGAGTTGGAGAAAATGAGTTGTAACATGGAAACAAAGCGTTTCCAGACCCATTTTCATATAACATAATTTCTTTGTGTACGTGTGAGGAATGTGTCCTGCAAATTGTGCCGTACATTTTTGTTACATTCTGTATATAGAGATTGTAATAGAGACTTGGACTTACTAGGGTGAGAAATTGGCTAGTGTGAAGAGTTTTGGACTTATTCTAAGCCCCCCGTATATATATATATATATATATATATATATATATATATTTATTCACTTACTACCACGGTCTCAAGGAAGGGGATAATATATGTTTCAGAGGTCCGTACAAAACATTGTCAGTGTATTTTTCATAACAATCATTATGCATAAATTAAAATGATTATGAAGTGAGAATGTTGCTTGCTACACACACTGTATAATGTTCATTCACAAAGCTGGAGCTTCTTTATCAAGTTCACTCACGGTTCTTCCCATGCTATGCTGGCCAAAGGAGTTTAGCATTAGTTGTCTGTATTACATTTACGTTTTAGCTAGATTACTCTTACATTTTAAATATCTGGACTGCACTTTCATGTTATGTATCAATCCACAAACTAAGCGGCAGTACCGCTATGCTGTATTGACTTTTAATTCCTTTACGGCCCAATATAACTATTGCACACTAATTCCCGAAAATATCTACTATAGGTAGGCATCTCTCACCTAAAATTCTTGATTTTACAATAATAACTCACTAAACAGCAGAGCTGAAATAAACAAGGAGTCGAGTAGGCAGTCAGATTTAAAGCCAACTGACCGTTAGGGGGTTACAATGCTCAAGAAGAAATCCACAATAAAACTAAGACATACACCTACACAGCTAATCAAAACCCTGAACGTCTGCAATGGTCTGCCACAGCTACTGCATCCGCATTCCCTAGAGCCAAGCCACCCGGCACACGCCACTAATTGCATGCCACCTTAATCGACTACAAAATCTGTGCCATAAGGACAATAATCGGCACGAGTTTCACTATTACAATGTACGCATTATGGCCTAAACATTGAGATTCCGGAACTCAAAGTAGGACTGAAAGCTGCGAAAATCTTACGTATACGGTTAGAATTCCTGATATTTCTGTAAAATTGCCTGAGACAATTCATGGGGCCATTCTTAGATCCATAATGTCTGAGAAAGGGAACCCATGGAAATACTAAACGAAGTTATAACAGGTTTTCTGAAAGGTATCCCTTTCAGAGAAAGTGTCTCTCAAATTTCTTTATTAAATTAACGAGAATTGAATGGGATGTGTATTGGAAAGGATTTGCACCGTTCTAGGGATAGAGGATATTGTGCCTATGCCCCTCGAGGAGAAGCCCCCGATATGGAGAGATAACGGAGACACTGGGCGACCTAAACCAGGAGTGAGGACACAGAAATGACAGGGTCCCCATATTTTGCAGATTTAGACGCCCGCTGTTGAACAGGCAGACCGAGGACACCGCCTCATACAGAGGGTCCAACGCCCCTCAAGGGGCAATCCGCACACTCCGGAAATCAGCCGAACGGAGAAAGATCCACAGAGAGCATCCTTTTTCCCTCCCACGTCGCATTGGAACACCAACACTGCCACTTCCAAACCTGAAACAGACCTAAAGCGGTGAGGGATGAGCGAAACGATATGGAGGGATACAAAACAGGGGACTGAGAGAAACCACTCCAGCATTCGCCGACCCGGGGAAACCCCGGAAAAACTCTGGGTCAGAGTGGGCGGTCACCGAGAATCGAACCCGAGAGCTCCCGAATGCGAGTCACACGCGTTACCGCGGTATCACCTCGCTGGGTAAGTTACGGGGAAGTTATAAGCTAGTTGGATATTGCAAGTTGGGAGGGGGAATGGACAAGTTAAGGGGAAGTTATAAGCTAGTTGGATATTGCAAGTTGGGAGGGAGAATGGGTAAGTTAAGGGGAAGTTATAAGCTAGTTGGATATTGCAAGTTGGGAGGGGGAATGGGCAAGTTAAATGGAAGTTATAAACTAGTTGGATATTGTAAATTGGGAGGGGAATGGGTAAGTTAAGGGAAAGTTATAAACTAGTTGGATATTGCAAGTTGGGAGGGAGAATGGACAAGTTAAGGGGAAGTTATAAGCTAGTTGGATATTGCAAGTTGGGAGGGAGAATGGAAGTTATAAACTAGTTGGATATCGTAAATTGGGAGGGGGAATGGGTAAGTTAAGGGAAAGTTATAAACTAGTTGGATATTGCAAGTTGGGAGGGAGAATGGACAAGTTAAGGGGAAGTTATAAGCTAGTTGGATATTGCAAGTTGGGAGGGAGAATGGACAAGTTAAGGGGAAGTTATAAGCTAGTTGGATATTGCAAGTTGGGAGGGGGAATGGACAAGTTAAGAGGAAGTTATAAGCTAGTTGGATATTGCAAATTGGTAGGGGGAATGGGTAAGTTAAGGGAAAGTTATAAACTAGTTGGATATTGCAAGTTGGGAGGGAGAATGGGTAAGTTAAGGGGAAGTTATAAGCTAGTTGGATATTGAAAATTGGGAGGGGGTATGGGGAAGTTATGGGGAAGTTATAAGCTAGTTGCATATTGCAAGTTGGGAGGGGGAATGGGCAAGTTAAGGGGAAGTTATAAACTAGTTGGATATTGCAGGTTGGGAGGGGGAATGGGCAAGCTAAATGGAAGTTATAAACTAGTTGGATATTGCAAGTTGGGAGGGGAATGGGCAAGTTAAATGAAAGTTATAAACTAGTTGGATATTGCAAGTTGGGAGGGGGAATGGGCAAGTTAAATGAAAGTTATAAACTAGTTGGATATTGTAAATTGGGAGGGGGAATGGGTAAGTTAAGGGGAAGTTATAAACTAGCTGTATATTGCAGGTTGGGAGGGAGAATGGGTAAGTTAAGGGGAAGTTATAAGCTAGTAGAATATCGCAAGTTGGGAGGGAGAATGGGTAAGTTAAGGAGAAGTTATAAGCTAGTTGCATATTGCAAGTTGGGAGGGAGAATGGGTAAGTTAAGGGGAAGTTATAAACCAGTTGTATATTGCAGTTTGGGAGCAAGAATGGGTAAGTTAAGGGGAAGTTATAAGCTAGTTGGATATTGCAAGTTGGGAGGGAGAATGGGTAAGTTAAGGTGAAGTTATAAGCTAAATGCATATTGCAAGTTGGGAGGGGGAATGGGTAAGTTAAGGGGAAGTTATAAGCTAGTTGGATATTGCAAGTTGGGAGGGGGAGTGGGGAAGCGATTGGTACATTCTTGCCAAGTGTGGTGCAGCAAAATCGGAGAGAAAATGATTGGTGCGTTGGGGTCGGTATAGAGTGTAAATATTATTTTCCTGTTTTGTTTGCTTGTATTTTTATGGTTAGTTTCTTTGTTTTTTCCATTCTTGTAAACCAACAGTAAGTTCTACTTTTTAAACTTCAAAGGCAAGAAAATCTTATCATTAATTTTCAAAACTGATAGCAGCTTTAAAATTTAGTGTGACGAGCACAGACGAACAATTTTTGTACTACTAATCACGTACGGTTCATTTGAACCATCCTGTATATCTCCCAAAATATAAAATGTTTAAAACAATCACTACGCCACTCTAAACTAATCCATATTCATATTATACAGAGAGAAAATTGTGTGTGTGTGTGGGGGGGGGTAATCTCAAAATCAACTCAACCGGTTTGATAGTTTTTTTCACCATTGATAAATTTAATTCGTTCTGACAGAGATGGAGTTCATAAAACACCTAATTTCAGTTAACAAATTATTAAAGGATTAAAAAGGATTTACAACGTCCTTCTACTTGAATACGAACACATTGGAGTTATAAAAGACCATGCTTGAGGAGAAAGCCTTGACTTTATTCGAGAATGCAATGGAGTATAAAATACTTTATGAATATGCATTTAAAATAGGACAGATGCCGCGAATATTTCACTCCTAACAATATATTTTTATACAGAGAGCAGACACACACAGACAGACAGATGGATGGACGTATAGATGCACGGACGAAGGACGGACGAATGAATGGATGAATTGGTTGATGAGGGGATGAATGGATGGCTGGATGGATGAATGGACGGAAGGATTTATGGACGGACGGATGAATGGATGGATATTCACGCTTTAGCAGTTAAGATACACCAAAACAAAAGAGAATCGGATGTATTTATAACGCTACGATAGGCATACGATACTAATGCGGAAATCTTTTAACACAACCCTCGTGTACGAAAGTTCTTCTTTGTTCCACGTGTACCTAATGTTGTGAGCAAGTTCGCTAGCAGTGTATGCTACACAATTGTATAAAGAGAGGAAGTTGCTAACATTAGAAATTAGTCAAGTATTATTTTTATTAACAACTGAGAAGATTGCTTTTCTCGAAGTCGCAGACTATGCCTCTATTCTAAATTGGTTAACTTGATGGCCTGATAGTGCGATTTACATATTCACCAGCTTCACCTCTGTTTTGCTGTATAAGATAAGAGCTTCTGTATTATGTGAAAATTGTGTATCTTCTATGTTCATAGATATCTACGAGACCAAAGACAAGGCACAAAGTTTGAAAATTGCATTTTCTGTAGTTATCTAAGAAGTACTCGGCCATTCCGGTCGACGATATTTGCACAGCCGAAGGATACTTATGGTCTATGTAGAATTTCCGGAACTTGGAAGAATATCGGGGAGAGGTTAAGGTATTCACACATTCCATTTTGCGCAATGTCAGGAATATTCCGTTATTAGGAATAGTCGTGGTTGTACAAAATTACAATTATAAGGGGTAAACAGTAGCGCAGTCATAAAATTGTTAAGAAGGGGTTATGTATAGGGATCCATGTTTTAAGCAATTTGATCAGTTCAAATGATAAGCATTTATGAATAATTCTTAATACAACTATTTAAATATATCTATTTTATATTCACAGATTCAAGCTACTTGTATACGATCAAATTTTTGTCAAATTCAATACATTACAAGTCCTTTCAAGAGTTGTAACAGCTTCACAACTTTTCTTGTCAAATTGATTCCAATACTTTTAAAGTCTTTGAAAGTCTTGAAAGCAAATAAGGACATGCTCTAAACGATCAAATGTTTGACAAAGATTTGGTGGCTTTGGCCAATGAAATGCAAGTATTTACAGTTCGTCGCGAAATCTGGTACATGGCGGAAAGCGAAAAGTAGGTTTGGAAAGGAAAAGTATGAGAAATGATTAGGTTACACATAAGCTGGTCATGTGTGTATGTCTAGGACTCCGTGGATTACGAAAGATGAAGCAGATGAAGGCATATGAAGAAATAATTGTCAGGCAGATTTCTGAACTAAGTATACATTAATGCAATGCTACATAACGTGGTTAATATAATCGTAATGTGATTTCATTGGATATAATACGTGAAATTGCTACATAATATTAGTAAAGAACAGTATTTCATTGCAAACTGTTATACCGTGACGCAAATAGTAAATTGCTTTGTGCGAGATAAATTATTTATTCATGTGTTCTGAAGGGTTTCAGTTTGAAAAAAGATAACTTTTAAATACACATTTATGACATTGTCAAGTATTGTCCAATCTTGTCACATATTAAAAAGTGTTTGACAATGTTTCTTGTAAACTCTTGAATTGAAAAAAAAGTTTGATCGTGTACAAGGGGCTTAAGGTGCAAAAATTGATATTAAAATTGGGATTTAATGGCAAACGTATTCTAAGCGGCAAACGTGTTGTTGCATGAGAATTAATGACCAGTGTGAAGTATTTTATGTTGCTGCTGCAGGCCATGATACTTCACTACAAAGTCGGGTTTCTAGTTATGTTCTAAACTGGGAGATAATTTGGAAACCACTCAAATTTAACACCGGAACGAAAACATGCCCCTGATATCTTAACACGGTTGTACCTACTGCATCTTAAGTACAGTTTCTGTTGCCCAAGTCATATTCTCCAAGACATGCAGCATAAATATAGCGCTACCAGTGATAAGATTAGGAAATATAGAAAGTTTCTATTATTTTAACGAAGCTAATTTTTCTCGTAATTTTTACATTGTTTAGCAAGGGGTTTCCAACCCCCAAACCTTCCCCCTGGCTACTCTCTGCTGGTAAAGGAGAGGATTCCCCATAAAAATCCTTTAGATCATTCTACAATCTTTTCATAAAGAACGAGGGGAGGTAAATGAAATGAATTCGTCATTCGAGCTTAAAAAGCTAACGTACAACATCGGACAGTTAGTGTGTTATAACAGCAAATAGCGTGGAAATAATAATAGTAATAATAATTAATAATCACATTGGTACCCATTTCTTTTTTAATATTATTTAAAATACATTTTTGTAGTATAGGGGCATACAAAATAACAAAACCTGAGAATTTTTTTCTGTCTTCTTTTAGAAATGTTGACAAAACATCCAAATCTGTATTCATTCCAGATTCAATTCATACAGAAGGGTGCCTTCATTTTAGTAAAATTACAGCAGGTCAAGCCGTGCATGATAAAAAAATGTGCTTTTCGAGAAAACGTAAGGAGTAAGACCAGATTCTGGGCGTGTACTACAGTGAACATAAGAAGACCTAAAAGGAAGAGAATGAGGGAGAAACTGATACGTTCAACCAAAAGTAGCTACGATATGAATGCGCTTGGAGAAGAGCGCCACTGCTTTTGTTGGCAATGCAAGGCTAGGGATCAGAGGGGAGTGAGGGGCAAGGTGATAGGGGAATACAGTTGCACAATGAAAACAGTACTAAAGTTGCAGCTCTCGCTAGTAAATGCAACTCGGAACTGCGGCTGTTTTCTTTACATGACTGTCATTCCGATGCCCGTCCACCTGTTCTGGTTCCTCTTCCCATTGAACGCACTCATATCGTGGCCGACTAGGTAATTAATTAATAATAATACTTTCAATTATTTTAAGAGGATTCACATTAAAAACTAGGATTTCTTTTTCAAATGTGAACAGATAAAAGAAGAAGCTCTAGGGTTTCATCCATTGGTACTGCTGTGCAAAAATGTTTGGTTTTGAAAAACGCAGAGGAGGCAGCTGAATAAAGCAGTTATTCTCATTAAAATGAAGGCTATAATGAAATTTGTATCTAGTCTTCACGGGAGAAATACAACTAACACATGTCATAGGCTGTATTTCCCACCAGACCTAAGAATCAGTAAATTATTTAGAATGCACAACGCTTTAGTAGCAGTTGTTTTTGGAATTCTGATAATAGATGTTTGTAGTTACTGTTCGAAAACGTCAGATGCTTTAAAGAATTCAACAGATGTAAATGAAAAAACAAATGAACTATTTAGAGATCTTGGGTGTTTAAGTTAAGGGACCCATTTTATAAAACAATGAAGGGAAGTCAAATCGGAACACATTAGATATGTATTGACATGTAGCATGTTCAGCCTTTCCCTAAACCATCTATAGGAGGCATATTATGCTCGTTAAATTTCAATTTAGTTCTTATATGTTACTGACAAGAACTTCTGTGATAATAAAGCTGGTCGTGGCTAGAAGAGATTACCTCTGGACTGGTATTTTACTTCAATTGCCGAAACATTAAGACTTTTGGATGTAGGGCAAAATAAGAATTGCTATGCTGTTCATTCCCTTATACACTGGTTGCCAAAAAATCCTCAAATCCCATAAAATCTGATCTATTACTTTTTCCTTCTGTTGCAAATCCCATCTTCATATTTATAGGGCCTTCGGGAGAGTGAAAAACTTATTTAAAGGAAGGACGAAATCCAAAACCACAGGAATAATTCAATACATATAAGGAGGTTATATGAAAGTCTTTCAGAGACCTGAGGAATGAAGAACTTCAATTCACTAGGTTCCTAAAACCCATCGACAGATATTTTCAAATGGAAAAAAAAACAATTTATGTATTATAAAGCAAGGAAAGAGAATTAGTGAGCTTCCACATGACATACCTACTAATCCTTTGGCATCAAAGATTAAGAATGCAGAACGAAAGGCGCTAAGTTGCTGCTCAATACGTGATTTGTAAATAATCGATGCTGGATGAAAAACTTCGATTTCTTTAACAACATTCTGATTCGAAACAGTAAAACAATCACAAATGATGGTCAGTGAATGAATGTGACTGCCTTGATAAAAGGGAGAACTACAGCAGCTATATATAGTTGCATTCACAGATTTATAACATTAATCATTAGTAATATTGTCAATAATGTTAAGCTCCTGAGGTATTTACTTTATAAGCCACTTAAATTTAAAATGAAAAATAAATATTAATTTTTATAAGTTTACATGTTTTTAATAATCGCTCTGTGCTATCATATATTCTGCTATTCTTCAGAACCTTTACGCTGTAACATGTGCAAATATTATTAAAAGTAGAAACTTCAAACATTAAACTTGTAAGAGTATTTTTTTAAATTCCATTCTACCCTCTTACGCTTCAAAGCTGGTTTTTCCCCCTGATTTTTTGCACCAAACAGAATTTCCCCAAAACATTTTCAAACACGACAAATATGCATTGGTATTAATTATTCTTCCACACAAGCCGTGTGTTGGACAAGATTGGAAAAGTAGAATCAGACGACCGAAAAATTTAATACAATAGCGGAGATTTAAGCCACGGATCTCCCACTCTCCGTCCGGTTGCTTTAACCACTGAGCTACTATGGCAACATACCGGCATGACTCTAAATTCTCCAGCAGATTCGCATTTTTTCCGGTAAAGGGAATTAATTGACCTAATAGTGGTTGAAACTATGAAGCTCGGGACATAAAGTGCTTACAACATTGTAACTCGCCATTGGGGTATGTCAGCTCAATACAATTTGAGATCTCCTTGTGGTTTGCCGGGAGACTAGAAGATCCGTGATTCACATCCCGGCTATGACATTGAATTTTTCAGTCGTCTATTCTACTTTTCCAAAATACGCATTATTTATATTTTATCGATATGTGTCCTGAAATGCCCTCGCAGAGAGTAACAATTGACACTAAAGTTTTTTTTTCATTTGTGAAACTCTCTTGTGGATTAACAATATTCTCAGTTTCACAAAAAAGACCGAGAAGAATAAAAGACGTTTTGAAATGATGCTCCTCATCAGTACTAACATAACTTTCATTGTTATATTAAGCTAATCCACATTCTATTTGTGCATTATCAATTGTATTCTGGGTATAGTCTCAAGTGTATATGATACGAATGGGTGCTACATAATATCCCAAAATACAGTATAACTAATAATAACAATCATCACCATACGTCACGTGGATCAAGAATCAGACATCTGAAGATTACCTGGCAGGTAGCTGCTTTCACCCACATACACTATGTGATCAAAAGTATCCGGACAACCCACAAACATACCTTTTTCATTTTAGGTGCTTTGTGCTGCCACCTACTGCCTGGTACTAATTGTCCGCGACCTCAGTAGTCATTAGACATCGTGAAACAGCAGAATGGGAAGCTCCGTAGAAACTCACGGACTTCAAACGTGGTAAGGTGATTGGGTGTCACTTGTGTCAGAAGTCTGTACGCGAGATTTCCACACTCATAAACATCCCTAGGTCCACTGTTTCTGATGTGATATTGAAGTGGAAACGTGAAGGGACATGTACAGCACAAAAGCGTACAGGACGACCTCATCTGTTGACTGACAGAGACCGCTGATATTTGAAGAGGATCGTAAAGAGTAATAGGCAGACATCTATCCAGACCATCACATAGGAATTCCAAACTGCATCAGGATACACTCCAAGTACTATGACAGTTAGGCGTGAGGTGAGAAACCTTGAGTTCCATGATCGAGCGGCTGCTCATAAGCCACACATCACGCAGGAAAATGCCAAACTACGCCTCGACTGGTGTAAGGAGCGTCAACATTGCACGATTCAACAAGGGCAAAACGTTGTGTGGAGTGACGAATCACGGTACACAATGTGGCGAATGCCCGGTGAACGCCATCTGCCAGCGTATGTAGTATCAACGGCGAATTTCGGAGGTGGTGGTGTTATGGTGTGGTCGTGTTTTTCCTGGAGGGGGCTTGCACCCCTTGTTTTGCGTGGCACGATCACAGCGCAGACCTACATTGATATTTTAAGCACCTTCTTGCTTCCCACTGTTGAAGAACAATTCAGGGTTGGCGATTGCATCTTTCAACACGATCGAGAGTTTATACTACACGGGCTATGGCGGAGTGGTTACACGACAATAACATCCCTGTAATGGACTGGCCTGCACAGAGTCCTGACTTGAATTCTATAGAACACCTTTGGGATGTTCTGGTACGCCGACTTAGTGCCAGGCCACTCCGACCTACATCGATACCTCTCCTCAGTTCCGCACTCCGTGAAAAATGTGCTGCCATTCCCCATGAAACCTTCCAGCACCTGATTGAAAGTATGCCTGCGAGAGTGAACGCTGTCATCAAGGCTAAGGGTGGGCCAACACCATATTAACTTCCAGCATTACCGATGGAGGGCGCCACGAACTTGTACGTCATTTTCAGCCAGGTGTCCGGGTACTTTTGATCACGTAGTGTATCTGCAGCTGTGATTTTTGTACGAGCGGCTAGGGCGGCGGATTTTTAACCAGTGTGTTCCTAGTTCGAATCAAGCCCTGTCTGTAGAGTTTTATATCTTTAGTGTATATTGCATTTTACGTGTACATATAGCTACAGAGGCAAACCTCGTAACTCATTAAAATTGTACCACCCTGCACTGGTGACACATAACCAAAAATACCGCGACGCTGTACACAACCATGAGATAGGACTTCAAAAAGTGGATTTTGAAACACCGTAAATGTATAGTTTATAGAAGTCTCATTTTCTCCATTATTTCTGTCTTGTTAAACTCATCTGACAATAATTATTTTGTTTTCTGCTTTATGCTGCAAATTTCCATTAGCAGTTACTGTTCACTAATTTGCCACTTTGAAAATACATATTTCAAACGGTAATTAGCTTCAATGTTATTCGACCAATGATATGATAAAGATCCTTTATTGGCGTTAATTTCATTCCTGCTAAATTATATTTGCTTTTCCATTGTACGTGCAGTAATCTCATTGTGTCACTACTTATGCATCGCACATTGGAATTTGTGTTTCTGTGTTTATATATTTTGGGATAGTTTTAGGCTGAAGTTTGACATTTGATAAGGTGCACAGAGAAAACTGAATCTAATGAATTTATAAATGATCAGAACGTGGGGACTAACGTTTTATAACAGCAAGGATTAATTAATTAAAAAGTAAAACAACAAAAATATCGAAAACAGACATAAACTTAACATAAAACACATACTCTACAGACCGCTGAAAACATCGAAGTTCTCTCTTGGCTCATACTGAGCTGCTGGATTAGTGCGCACCTCCCCAAAGGAAATGCTTGTCTCGGGAACGGGATTCACAGAGGTTGAATGAAAAGTCTGGATCCAGTAATGATAACAGGAATAAAACGCATCAACACCCAAAGAGTCTCTTCGGCAAGCCCAACGTCATAAGATCAATAAGCATTCTAAACAGAATCTGATTGAAAGGCACATGCAGATACCACAACTTGCTAAGGTTAATTATAGGTTAAAAGAATGAAAACATAACATATGAAAATCTTATAATCCAACAGGTTACACATAATACCATAGCTTGCAAACTATGTTAAGTTACGATGCGCCAGGTGGAAAATGTAGACAGGCAAGTTGCACGCCCCAACTAATTCTCTAAGATAAATCTCTGAAAATCAGCTTGTTGAAGTCGTTCCAGATATGCCAAGGTAAACCACCCGCTAATTATGAAAGACGGCTATAAGCCGAAAACACCAGTACCGATTAGCTAGCCTATCTAGATTGTCCCCAATTAAACACTATTACTGGAATTTTTCGAATCGGGAAACGCAAATAAAATAAATGACTTTACTATTATAATCTTGCAACACCCTCACCTGAAAGACTCTCAAGTTAGCTATCATTCTTATATAACCTCTTCGAAAAAGAATTATGAAATATGAATATCCTTAATATAGTAAGTTTCAGTAAAATAGTAGCCCTACTATGATGATTATAAAGTTGCTTCAAAATAAAAAAACAGTACCCTAAGCCTGTATAAATAATTTCAGCCCGGTAGAATTAATAACTATTGAAAATGAGAACCCTAAGGATAGTAAATACTTTACTGCTCTCATTAACCTGTTCTCAGCCAAAAACAACTTTAACCGACTATCATTTCTATGTAAGCTATTCGAAATGCATCATAACACACAAACACACAATGTCCAACTGTTAGTAATATGAAGCTTTGCTATAATCATCACAAGTTACTTTAAAGCGAAAGACACAAGACCTGGTTCCAAAGCTTTGAAAAGGCATAGTTAATGTCTTACTGGCCTAATTACCTGCTTTCAGCTGAAAAGCACTTTAACAACCTATCCATAGTATGCAATATCCTTAAAATGAATTATAACCCACAAACACAATTTGTGCATGACAATAAAAATGGCCAATGTAAGAATAACGCGGCGACAGCCTAAGCTACTACATAAAAATAGACCACTGCTTTATAACCTAACAAAAGAGTGCCCCTCAGAAAGAAATTTAACTCCATAATTAACCTTGTATAAGTTAAGCTTAGTATGGAAACCCACCAGGGAAGACGATCACACATGGAACTACGCCTCTTTTAAGTCTCAAGCAAATACCAACTCACATTCTCACTCAACGAGAAAACCGAAGAGAGAGACTTCATAACACAGTCCAGACACGATTGACTCCTTCTTTCCCAGGCACCTCCAACGCCACACCATGACCATGGCACCTCACCCAGCACTCTTGCCAAGGGCCAAAAAGTAAACAAAACCGAAAGGGTGCGGGGCCATATTGAGAGACACAGTGCGACCGGCGCAATGCTCCCCCCCCCCGAGGATAGACTATAGAAGACTTGAGCACAGAAAGGAAATTGCGGAGGTAAGGAAAGAAGGTTAGGAAAAGGGAACGACACCCGAGAACCACACATTAAAGTGTGTTCCAACTCCAAAGGCATCCGATCCCTCCCAGAGTCCTGTAGAAAACCTCCACCTCCACGAGGAAGGATGAGCGTTAATATTTTAACTTGGGGGAACCTTAAAGCATACAAATTCCTGCGTTCAGCTCCGAATGACCTCAAACAATTCAGGAAGTAAGTCAACTTGGCCTCCAAGACACCAGGGAGGGAGGCGCTCAACCCTGTACAAAATTATCCCTGTAACAGAATTCCGGAGGTATCCTAGTACCCAAAACGAAAACATTGGTAATCCAACTGTCAGAAGAAATATCCGCCACAGTCAGTTAGCAGGAACTCGAAGCACAGGAGGGCCGGGTGAGACCGGAGGCAAGACCAACATGATTCACCACGGAGACAAAGATCTTTTCGCCAGGAACTCAAACTCCAACCAACTGGAACCAGCATCAGCGCTTCCCGCGGTGGCGAGGGATGGATGAAAGAAAGTATAAATCCTGAAACATAAACTAGACTGCAACAACACCAAAGCTCCAACTTAGCATAAAATGGTGATCCTTTAGTATATTTTAGAAGCACATAAACTATCAAAGGTGAGAAAAGCTAAATTGAGCTTTATTTAAGGGCTCTCTTTAACTGCTGTGGTCCTCAGGGTCCCAATCTGTATTGGGCGTGAAAGATCGATAATTTTGCTCAGAGGCATCATCATCATCCGGCGGGAGGAAATTCCGGCACACCGGCGGCGCTGATATGATTCTGGCAAGTGACAGCGCCGTTAACAAACAAAACATTCATTTATTTCTAGAAGGTTCTATTTATCTGCCGATACAGGTCCGGTGTTAACGCTGGCGAGCGGCCGTTATCGGTGTTTACTCCGACCGCTCGGCGCTGACCTCTCGATAACCGTGGGTCATAGCCGCTGGCTTACAATATGAAGATTCTACATTCCAGGCACCAAGTTAGCCGCTTTATTAAAGACACAGACTGCAACCATCAAGCAAAATAATCTTCTCAGTTGTTTATTATAAAAAAATCGATTGACTGATTTCTAATACTAGCTGGACGTAACTTTCCCGCATTACACAATTATTTAGCATCTCCTGCTAACAAAATTGATTACAACATGCAAAGGAAATACGAGTACATAAAGCAAAAGTTTCTTACATAAGGGTTAATAAAATATTTTGGATTGGAATTCCATGCGTATGCTGGTGTTATCAGTTTTGTTTTACGGTCTGAGTTGCTAAATCGTAAGCATTCATATACTATATTGTTTGGAATGAAATATCCGCGGTACTGGTCTTGTTTTACACGCCCTTTACGTTTCTATTTCATGTTATTCTTAACGAAATGTCAAACCCTATTTGTGAGTATGTTTTTTTATAACTCCGATATGCTCATATTTCAGTCTATAGGCTTTATAAATCCGTTTTAGTCATTTAATAATAAAGCCTGAACTTAAATTAGGTGTTTTATAGTCCATGTCCGCCAGTAGGAAAAGGGTATTTCAATGGTGAAATAATTATCATAGTCGGTTGAGCGGTTTTTCAGATTACCAAACACATACATACTATCCAATAGGTTATGTTCTTCTAATCAGTTTTTGTATATTCTTTCTGTGCTTCTATTCCTTCTACCCGTGTCTCTTGTTCGTTCAGTTCAGTTCTTGGACTGTTCTAATTCAATTCTGGGATTCTCTTCTTACGTAGTGTGGCAGGCGAGCATTATTGCAGTCGTTATAATTTCGGCCAGTTGTTGTTCATTCTATTGTTTATACTGGGACTACTGCGTTTCTATTCTTTGATGTTTGTGTATTTGCAATCTTTGTTATTCTGACGGTTCTTATTCATTCTTGGACTGATGCGCTGCTATTCTTACACTGTATAATACCAGTCTTTGTTATTTGGTGAGTTTGATTTTAGTATTATTGCAGTCTTTGTTATTCGGATAGTTCTTGTCCATAATGCACTGCTACAATTCTGTTCTTAGTGTAGTGTTT
This sequence comes from Deroplatys truncata, assembly GCA_030765065.1. Lineage (NCBI taxonomy): Eukaryota > Metazoa > Arthropoda > Insecta > Mantodea > Mantidae > Deroplatys > Deroplatys truncata. The sequence continues at coordinate 218,960,038 of CM060978.1, forward strand.
ATTATTCGGGAAATTCTTATTCATGTTTGAACACTGTGATTCTCTTCTGACTGCAGGGTTGTTCATTTGGCCAATTCTTGTTCACAGCTGGACTGGAGCGATTCTGTTCTTAGTGTAGTGTTTATTACTCGGGAAATTCTTGTTCATATTTGGACTGCGGGATTCTCTTCTGAGTGCAGCGTTGTTTATTCGGCCAATTCTTGTTCACGCCTGGTATGATGAGATTTAGTTGTTATTGCAGTGTTTTTATTCGGCCATTTCTTGTTCTCACTCGGTATCTTGCGATTCGTTCTTGTTGTAGTGTTTGTTGTTCGGCCAATTCTTGTTCACACTTGGGCTGCGGCGATTTCGTTATTATTGGAGTGTTTCTTGTTCGGACAATTCTTGTTATTACTTGAACTTTGCCGATTCTGTTCTTATTATAGTGTTTTTTATTCGGCCAATTGTTGTTTACATTAGCTTTTAGTTCTACAATTCCTTCTCCAATCCTTTTCTTACAACACAGTTTTTTATTCCCGAATTATTCACATAATTGCTTTGACTGTTGTCATTCTGTTCTCCGATTCTCTTCTTAAACAGAGTTTGTTATTCACTCAGTTTTTGTGTATGCTTGGAATGATCAGGTCCTGTTCTGACTCTCGTTTATCTTTTATTAATTTATTTACTTTTATTCCTGAGTTCTTGTACATACTTGCACTGTTTCCCGATTCTCCTCTTATCATAGTCGTTGTTTGTTCAGTTCTTCTACATGCTTAGGCAGCTTGATTGCGTTCTGATTGGTGGTTTTAGTCGGATTGTTCATGTAGAGCCTTCAACCGCTCTGGTTCTGTATTATTGTAGATTTTCTTATTATTTCAGTTTCGTTTAGACACTTTCGCTGCTCTGAGGAACTTCCTGTGTTTCCTGTGTTGTAATTATTTTATAGGACATGTTTTTTATCTTGCCTTGTTTTACCTTTATGACGTAGAATATTAGACCACATAAACGTATTAGTTATATAGCTGTGTTATTCTGCTTCTGCTTATAACATTGCAACCTAAACATATTTGAAGTAAAACTTTGTTCTACCATTTTTTCTGTATTCGTACTTTGTACCTACTCGGGCTTTTACACTAGAATGGCATATAGGGGTGATGATAATTTTATTTTGCAAATTTTCCCAGTATCTTCCATTTTCTGTTTTGAGTATAAATATTGCAACAACGTCCGCAGCAGTTAGCAGTATTTTAAATTAACTTTGTTCTAAATTAATTAATTTATGTTTTAGGGTTTCTTTTCTTGTAAAATGTAGTTTAAGTCCATGTTAAAAATAACAGGATAGAAACTGCACGCTTGTTTGCTTTCTAGAGCTCTTTTTGTTTCTTTAGTTTCCCTACTCTCTATCTCAACCTTAATTCTGTTTTTTTTTCTTCTCATTTTTAGAACCTCTTTGCACTGCATTAAGTGTAATTAATTTTATGTGTCCCATCATGTAGTGCGGTCATTTTCTTAATGTGCTATTTTCCATTAATTCATCTCTGCTTTTAGCGGATTTAGAACGCGATATATAGCTGCGTATCTATACCTCAAGCAGGATATTTAATTTTGTGTTCACATCTTTATTTCTACACCATACCTAGGTAGTTTTACTTACGGTTCATACTGTATTAATTACAAGTTATCTTTCCAATTCTATATTGAAGTTAATGTTAACTTGATATTCTAAAATGGATAAAGAACTGAGGAATAAATTAAAGCAACAGGATGTGAGTAATGTTATTTCACATTATCAAACAGAAAGATTAAATAATGAATGACAAATGTAGCTGAACGTCGCAAACTAGTGATACGTTTGGCAGGTTTATAGCTAATAAATTGATCGCTGACACTACGTAAACAACCAGTATTGATTTTTTGTAAGGAAACTAATATTAAAATGTAAAGGAAGCTTATGGTATTTATAAATAATTAATAAATGTTAAAATGACATAGGGCACAATAAACACGATTAAGTTAAGAATGATGCCTTAATTATTGAAGTTTAATTGCTCTTTCTAAATGTATTGTACAACTTACCAAGTAAACCTAATGTGTGCAACCCTCTCATCTTGTGATAGTAGGTATCAGAGGTGGACTGGTGTTGAAAATAAGTGGTAATTTTCTGAGCGTGTGCTGAAGTTTAGGGGAAAGATATATTTTGAAGACGAGAATCTAAATAAAATGCAGGGTATGAATAATTTTAAAGATAAATGTAACTTGGGACCAATTATACAAACTGCGATAAGTTTTCGAGAGAGGGTTTGCAGATGTTATAAACTTTTTGAAGTTTACATGCCAAAACATATCTGCAATCTATCTGGAGCAAATCGTAGCAAGGGATTGACGTATCATCATAGCCAGTATCAGTATTCAAGGTATAAGGAATTTAGTGCTATTAAAAGTGTGTTTTATTATAAGAATAATGCTCTATGTATAGTATAAATGTATTATATGCGGCGTGGATCTCAATTTATGTACGAATTCTCTAACGTATAAATCACACATTTAAAATGCAAAATCCCACGATGCATTGTAGTCGGGATTCTGAAGACCCGTATTTACGATTTTCCACTAAAGAAGACGTTAAGCTTATACGTTTGTCTTCTAGGTAATTCAGAAAGCCACAGACTTATAAAATATTACCAATTAAAACATTAAAATGCAGTAAAATATTTGGATCGTTAAGGAAAGAGTCATAACTGACGTTATTCCTAGTTGAATTATTTGGAATATAGCCCATTTTGTTAGCTTAAAGAAACAGTGGTGGAGTCCGATTTAAAATGTGTTTATAGCAAACAACTCTTAAACGGTTTGATTACATATGTTGGCAAAACTCACGAAAACTACCTGTCGCCTATATTGCATAGTCCTAACTTCATGTAAGGCGATTTCATTGATCGCCAGTGATTTTGAAAGGATAACCTACATTTACAGGAGCATTAAATGAGGTATTTCAAAACCGGGATCAAATATAAAACCCCTTTTGGGTAAATCGCTTTATTGACGTCCTTAGTGCTTAGAATCATTACCATACTTCGCTTTACTATTTTGGGTAGCCGGGTGAATTTCTGTCACCGTTAATGACATTTCACAAATAAAAATTTAAAAAATCTGATGTGTTACACTCACATGACTTTCTTTACTCTTGTACAAACTATTTTTACAAACGCTTATTCTCCATATACTTCATATTAATCGAGATATCGAGATGTTAATCTTATTGGTAATTTTCATATAGATGCAAGGGGAATATGGTAGGTTTTAAGCGATAGTCAAATATTTTAACGCTGGTTGCTATGTGGCGCATTCCATTCTCTTTGCATGTCCCGGACATAAAATAAAATGAATAACGAATTTGAGAAAAAGTATAAGTATTGGAAAATTTAAGGGAATAACAAGCAATATCTCGAAAACGGTTCACTCAACAAAAGATATGTATATGACGTAAATTGTGTATTTTAACACGATCTACATTTTTTGTGTAGTAAACTTTTGTCTATCTCCTAAGGTTTACCAGTTATGCAAAAGTCGTTCACAATAAAGATTACTTTTGGAGACATTCCCAGAAAATTCGAGATATACATTTTATTTCTCAAGACATTATCTTAAACATATGATATTTTAATCAAAATCGTTAGAGCCATTTTGAGAAAATTAAAATGTTCGAAAAATGTTCCATGTAAAGGGTAGTCGGGGGTTGAGGGGATTTTCTTGAAAACCTTCGTGTCGCATCTCTGGAAGACACTGAACCTAAATACCAAGTTTGGTGTTTATCCCACTGTTCGTTTCTGAGTTATGCTGTTCACAGACACACAGACACACACACAGACACACACACACACACACACACTGACACACGGACATGTTTCCAAAAATCTTCTTCTGGATTCAGGGAGTCTCAAAACATGTATTTCCGGTGAAATCTCGGTATCGAATTTTTGGGTGGAATACAATACTTCCCCTACTTACTATACGTAGTAGAGAAATTAAAAATCTGAAGTGTTACATTCACATGACTTTCTCTACTCTGTATCGTTATTACTACGTCTACAAGTTTTCAAACGAAAGTTTATTTTCCTTTCTACTTTATTTAAATCGAAATAAACCTTCGAATTTTCATATTGAATGAAGAGGCCTTCACAAGCTATTCCCAGAAAATTAAAGATATACATTTTATTTGTCAGGCAATTAGGTTTAATATATGGTATGTTAATCATAATCGCTAGAACTATTTTAAAGAAATAAAAAAGCTTCGAAAGATGCTCCATGTTAGCAAGTAGGTTTTGAGTTATACTAATTACAGACACAACATAGAAAGGCACGAGCTCGCACACACACACACACACACACACACACACACACACACACGGTACCTTTTCTAGAACTTATCTTTTTATATAGGGGCCCTAAAACAGGTATTTCCGGTGAAATATCGATATGGGATATTTGGGTGGAATAAAACCCTTTTCCACCTACTATGTACGTGGCAGAGAAAGTAGAAAATATGTATAAGAATGATGAGATGATTTGGAAATATATTTACTTTTCTACTACGTAATAGTAAGTAGGGGAAGTATTGTATGCCACCCAAAAATTCGATATCGATATTTCACCGAAAATACATGTTTTGAGATCCCCTGAATCCAAAAAAGCATTTTTGGAAACATTTCCGTGTGTGTGTGTGCGTGCGTGTCTGTGTGGGTATGTGGCTGTGTGCCTGTGAACAGCATAACTCAGAAACGAACAGTGGGATAAACACCAAACTTAGTATTTAGGTTCAGTATCTTCCAGAGATGCGACACGAAGGTTTTCAAGAAAATCCCCCCACCCCAGACTACCCTTTACATGGAACATTTTTCGAAAATTTTAATTTTCTCAAACATGGCTCTAACGATTTTGATTAAAATATCATAGGTTTAAGATATTGTCATCAGAAATGAAATGTATATCTCGAATTTTCTGGGAATGTCTCCAAAAGTATTCTTCATTGTGAACGACTTTTGCATAACTGGTAAACCATAAGAGATAGACAAAATTTTACTACACAAAAAATGTAGATCGCATTAAAATACACAATTTATGTCATATACATTTCTTTTGTTGAGTGAACCGTTTTCGAGATATTGCTTGTTATTCCCTTAAGTTTTCCAATACCTACTCTTTTTCCCAAATTCGTTATTCAGTTGTTTATGTCCTGGACATGCAAATAGAATGGAATACTACCACATAACAATCAGCTCTTAAAATGTTTGACTATCGCTTAAAGCCTACCATATTCCCCTTGCATCTACAAGAAAATTAGCAATAAGATTAACATCTCGATTAACATGAAGCATATGGAGAATAAGCGCTTGTAAAAATAGTTTGTACAAAAGTACAGAAAGTCATGTTAGTATAACACATCAGATTTTTTTTGTATATAATCACTGTAGCATTAGCTCTTTTGAGGTCTCAGATTATACAAAACTTATAGCCAATGAAAAGGCCTCACAGCCCATGATTCAACAAACGGATAAGGTCAATAGGCAAGAAAAGGCAAGCAAATGATGTAATATCGAAGATAATGTCCTAAAACAACATGGCATAAAATGACCAAGATTATCTAAAGAATATGCATTTTCATAATCTAGGACCCGTGATAAGAATTTATGTACACGTTGGCAATGCCTATGATGCAAAAATTAAAATATGACGTCATCAGGATCCAGCCCTAGTCATTACTGTCATTCAGTGAATACTCGCATAAATATATCTGTAATTCTGTTTCATACTATTCTCTCTTCATCGAGAAATTTCATTAGTGACAGCGACTGGCGGTTGATGTTGTATAACGTTATTGCACTAAGAAAAATAATAAAAGAGGAATTTAAAAATAAATGAGTTGAGCGGCAGTGAGTCAGGATAATCCTCAGTCAGCTTCCTGACAGGAAGTGGGAGCCAAGTCCGCTAAATGAAATCCCTGCAGCCTAGATGCCTAACCTGACAAGATGAGGCTCATCAGTTGGAACGCCAGCCCACATTCTATCGATCGACTCTAACATGCCTGAGGAGATACTCTTGTGGTTTATATTCTTGAGAAGCTATGCACGATGAGGAACCTTGAGGCTAACAAATTTACTGAAGCGAATCTCTGCTGTACAAACAATATTTAAAGCATCTGTAGTGAACTGAACTGCAAAATAAAATTGCACAGCGTAAATTTATCTCCTGACTGCTAACAAACTGTTGAAAGTTTGCAAGGCGTTACTGAACAAGATAATAGATATTCTATATATAGGTTACACATTGACCTGTCATATGCAACAATATCAACCGGCCAGAGGAAAGATACAATGAAACCTTTGACAATTTGTTTTATCGCTTTCTACGAAACCAGCCTTTTTCAGTGACGTACCATTCAGCCCGGAATGTTAGATGAACCTGTAAGCAAACCTTACGAAGAAAGTGCCTGATCATGCGGCACATGAATAAAATCTAATGTGTTACACTCACATGACTTTCTCTACTCGTGTACAAACTATTTTTACAAACGCTTATTCCCCATATGCTTCATGTTAATCGAGATATCGAGATGTTAATCTTATTGCTAATTTTCTTGTAGATGCAAGGGGAATTGCAAGGCTTTAAGCGATAGTCAAATATTTCAAGAGCTGGTTGCTATGTGGAGTACTCCATTCTCTTTGCATTACCAGGACAAAACAAATGAATAACGAATTTGAGAAAAAGCATAAGTATTCGAAAATTTAAGGGAATAACGAGCAATATCTCGAAAATGGTTCACTCAACAAAAAAAATGTATATAACATAAATTGTGTATTTTAACGCGACCTAATTTTTTCTGTAGTAAAATGTTGTCTATATCTTATGGTTTACCAGTTATGAAAAAGTCGTTCACAATGAAGAATACTTTTGGAGACATTCCCAGAAAATTCGAGATATAAGTTTTATTTGTCATGAAAGCATCTTAAATATATGTTATTTTAATCAAAATCGTTACAGCCATTTTTGTGAAAACTAAAATTTTCGAAAAATGTTCCATGTAAAGGGTAATCTGGGGTAGGGGGATTTTCTTGAAAACCTTCGTGTCGCATTTCTGGAAGATACTGAACCTAAATACCAAGTTTGGTGTTTATCCGACTGTTCCTTTCAGAGTTATGCTGTTCACAGATAGACACACAGACACACACGGACTTGTTTCCAGAAATGCTTTTTTTGATTCAGGGAGTCTCAAAACATATATTTCCGGTGAAATCTCGGTATCGAATTTTTGGGGGGTATACAATACTTCCCCTAATTACTATACGTAGTAGAGAAAGTAAAAATAATAATTTCTCTACATTTATAACAATACCAGTGGTTTATTTAGTTATTGCTTGTAAGTAATATTTTGAATTAGATATTTATTGGAGAAAAACCGTTAAATACATTCCTCTCAATGGACTATTCTGACAATGTCCTAAAAACTAATTTTGTTAAGGTTGTGAAGTCCTCTTCATTCAATAGGAAATTTCGAAAGGTTTATTCGATTTAAATAAATTAGAAAGAAAAATAAACTTTCATTTGAAAACTTGTAGACGCAGTAATAAAGATACAGAGTAGAGAAAGTCATGTGAATGTAACACATCAGATTTGTTTATCTTTATTTGTTAAGGTTTTGTTTCAGGTATTTTTATGCGAGTATTCACTGAATTAGAGTAATGAATAGGGCCTGGATCCTCATGTCGTCATATTTTAACTTTTTTTAAGGTTGTGTTTTACCGGAGAAAATGAGAGACAATTGGGGAATTTAGTGTTGTGCGAATGTTACCACGGTAGCTCAGTTACTTAGAGTATTGAAATTTTCATTCTGATTCGATATTTCCAAAATAATGGGACCCCATTGCTTTCCAAACTACAAATGCGTCTCGCACAAATATATTCGCTTTTTGTGGGACTAAAATTTAATTTCTGTGTTATTTTTTTTTCTAGTTTATTTTACTTCACTTTAACTCCTTGGTCACATCGCGACGGATCTGTACATCTCTTAGAACGATATGTGACGGACAGTTAGCCTTCTAGTTCTCATCCCTGTAACCCCTGCTTTATGCTGTGCAGATGGCATTAGGGTGCCGTCCAGTCTGACCGCCGCCCTCACACAGAAAGGTGGACAGTTAGCCTTCAAGGTCTCATCCCTGTAACCCCTGCTTCATGCTGTGCAGATGGCATTAGGGTGCCGTCCAGTCTGACCGCCGCCCTCACACAGAAAGGTGGACAGTTAGCCTTCAAGGTCTCATCCCTGTAACCCCTGCTTCATACTGTGCAGATGGCATTAGGGTGCCGTCCAGTCTGACCGCCGCCCTCACACAGAAAGGTGGACAGTTAGCCTTCAAGGTCTCATCCCTGTAACCCCTGCTTCATGCTGTGCAGATGGCATTAGGGTGCCGTCCAGTCTGACCGCCGCCCTCACACAGAAAGGCGGAAAGTTAGCCTTCAAGGTCTCATCCCTGTAACCCCTGCTTCATGCTGTGCAGATGGCATTAGGGTGCCGTCCAGTCTGACCGCCGCCCTCACACAGAAAGGCGGACAGTTAGCCTTCAAGGTCTCATCCCTGTAACCCCTGCTTCATGCTGTGCAGATGGCATTAGGGTGCCGTCCAGTCTGACCGCCGCCCTCACACAGAAAGGTGGACAGTTAGCCTTCAAGGTCTCATCCTTGTAACCCCTGCTTCATGCCGTGCAGATGGCATTAGGATGCTGTCCAGTCTAACTACTTACATTGTCTGTAGATAGATGGCATAGCATTAATTATTACCACTTGTTTTTCATTTTACTATTGTTTTGGACTTAAGATGGAACTTTGGGTCGTGGTATTAAATATCCAATCCAGTAATTTACCTTGGCGACTAAGGAAAACCACGAAAAAACCTCAGACAGATTGGTCGACCCACGGGATTTGAACCCGGGACCTCCCGAATGCGGGCCACAGACTTTACCGCCTGTGCCATCCCGCTCGGTTGTGTTATTTTTGTACAGTATCACACATTTATATTTTTACAATGCAAAAAGCTGTTGTTTCCGTTTAGTTCTAGTGGAACTATCAAATATTTGTTGTTTGTAAAACAAATCTTATTTGATCCTATTTGCTAAAGTATTTACCTTCCACCCGGCAGTAGCGTACGTGCCATAGGTTGAGAAAACCTGCAGTAGAGTACCAACCTCATTTCTTTAAGCTGTAATCAGATTGCTTATTCGTTTTAAGGTACGTTAGCAACATGGCGTAGACACACGACGTCTGGAGCATGCGCAGAAGAGAGAAGAGTTTTCATACTCAACGCCGCTGTTTGGACTGATGTTTTGATTCTACTGGTTGCAGTAATAGTTTACATTCCAAGCGCTGTCGCGAGTATGAAGAAATGTCATTCAGTGCCGAGGACAGCTTCTTAATGCTCGAGCTAGAGACTTCAAGTGGCGGAGTCGTTGCCGAGTGGTTAGACCGCTTACCTCCCACCAAAGCGGGCCGCGTTCAATATGAAGGACCCGCGTGTGGGATTTGTGTTGGACAAAGCGGCGTCAGGTGGGTTTTATCCGGTTTCCCACGCCATGTTTCATTCCACCGGTGCTCCTTAGTACGTTATATAGAAGAGAGCAAGACCACTCTTTTGCGTTTATGTGGGAAAGGATAGGGAAAACGAGAGTGGAAGCCAGGGTTCACTGAGGAAAATACGCTTATATGGGAGGGATAGGAGTAGTAGAAGTCTATTGTAAGAGCCAGCCCACTTAACATGCAGGAACGTGTATTCATATGCCAATTAGGTCTCCCCCTCCCTCTGTCCCGCCCGCTGGTCCCCTTTTGGTTGCAGCTGTGATCATACATTTTTTGGAGTATAATGGAAAGGTTAACAGGTAAGCAATTAAGGTTGTCCATGATCTGTCAAAATGAACAATGGTATAATAAATTATGCGTTGTAACAAAGGAGCGGATACCATTGCCTCCATTCCATTTCCGCACACGTCACTTCCACACCTGTAGCAACCCCCATACCCCAGCTGCATTTTCTCTAAACACGTGCAATATAAAAATAGAACAGACTTGTGCCCTGGTAACAAAAGAGCGATAACAAAAAAGGAGACGTTATTGTCTCCATTCCATTGAGTTCCTGTACGCATGCATGTTAGGAAGACCACACCTGTAGCAACCCCCCAGCGGCATTGTTTGACGGTGGAAAAGAGAGAGAGACCCATTTCCCACGAGGCAAGCTTCATCTACATGCTAAACAATAAATTCCACCCCGCTCGACCTCGCCATCATGGAATCGACGCTTTCCCCGCAGGCAGTTCTCTCTAAGAGCAGCCGAAGACCTATAGACATTTTCGAGCATAGATATACACGATCGTAACACTCTAACACTTCCTCCAAGCACGCGAGTCTGCACGAGGACCTACAGTCATCGCCGAACATGGTTATATACGTTCAACTCTCTGTTTTTGCATCTACTTCCTTCAAACAGAGATATCAAAAAATGTATTTAAGAAATATACTTATTTATATTAAACTCTGGTGTATCACTACTGCTTAATTGCTTACATCTTCTGAATGAAAAGAGATAAAACGATACAATAAATACCAATTATAACCTTGGAATGCAGCGCGTCATTGTTGCATTGTTCCAAGTTGACCGGGAATGCTCGGGTTCGAATCCTAGGAGTGACTACAAATTCATCTTCCAATAATCCGGAGCTAATTAAGATAAAGACTCAAATAAACCTTATCTTATTACATTTATGTCACTACGCAGTTTCTTGTGAATGTATATTAGGGTACCGTGCGTCCTGTGTTCGAACCTTAATTTTAAAATCTTATTACCTCAGAAACTAACAAAGATAGAGGTGTGGACCATAGCATGATTGATAGCTCCTATGATGCACAAGTAATGCTAAATATAATTGACAGCTATAGTCCTTAATTCCAATCGCGATCTTTCAATGACTTCCTTAACTTTCCTCTATACTCCAGGATATAACACTTAGGTTGATATCATAACTGCATACAGCTCTTTTTAACATGTCAAACTAATAGAATAAATAATTTTGGTCCTGGTGCTCCGAGTTCGAATACTGATCAAATTAAATTTACATACAAGTTTAATTGCTTATGCCATTATTTTAATAGACAAGTCAAATAAAAAGTAACGGATTACCTGGTCACGAAATATGGTTATCATGACAAAAATTACTTTTAAGTACTCAGATCGAATCCCGAAGGGGTGATTTCATATACCTTCAAGCCTATGTATCATACTAGTTTCGAGTAAAGATGATGGATGATGATGCGGGGGAGCTAAGTTACTAAAATAAATTTATTAAAGCATTACCAGGTTCGATTCTAGAAGCTTAAAATCTGTGTAACTGTGGAAAATTTTCTTTGCTTGTGCTTGTAGTTAAATGTAATAGTTTTTATGCAATAGCTGAGTATTAAGCGTATAGGAATGTTATATTGTATACTGATTCTATGGAAAATAAAGGGAAGTTGGGAAGGTAGAATTGAAAAGAGAATGAAAACATGAACTAATGCAGTATATACATGCATTTAGCTAAATAAGGGAGAAAATCTTCTACGTCACGCTTTGAATGGAAACATCTGATGGAACGAACGAGTGAGAATCCTTCTCTTGTTGCTGTGATAGGTAGTACTCAAGCATGCTTATACGTGTTTGATAGAGTCAGACATCCTGTCTGTGGGTGTGAGGTTATATGGCTGTGGTTAATACGCGCAGAGCATTACAGTGAGTGGTATGAGACAAACCGGTTTTCATGCTATGGTTTAGAGTTGAATTAAATGTTTGATCAACGTTCGTGTTATATCATTAAAAGACATTGATGTGAGTGAAATATTAGTTTTACCGCTTAATCAGTATTTAATTGCTTAAGTGATCTCACGATTTGTTTGAAAGTATATTAAAACGAGAAAACATATAGAGAATAAGGAATAAATGATGTTTAATATATAAAATTCCTTTTTAAAACCTCTAATACATAACATATATGTGTCTACGTCGAACAGGAAAGTAATAAAAGCATTACAGCGTCGAATCTGAAATGCAATGGTATTTGAGAAGTTCGCTCCAACTCAATAATTAGGTTTCCTTCACACGCATGCATACACAGAGCACACACACACACACACTTACACACAAACGCATCCATACGTATACAAACATACACGAACACAGCGGAACACGCAGCTACACAACCTCGTACAGAAACAGACACACGCGCACATAAACAATCGCTCTCACTCTTACGCACAGCATATACTTGCGCACACATACACATACGCTTACAAACATAACATAACACATGCACCAGTACACGCAAACACACACGCTCACAAAATCACGTAAACATACACGAACAGCACGGAACAACAAGTCACACGCACAACATATTCTAACACTTCCTCCAAGTACACGAACCTACACAAAGAGCTACGGTGACGCCCGAGCATTGATATAAATACTAAACACATTCTAAAATTTGCTCTGAGCACCCAAACCTTCACGAAGACGTGCGAACATATCCGAACGTCTGTTTAAACACGTATATCAATATAAGCGATATCGTCATTAATCATCGTTTCATTAATAAAAATTCAGTATATGATTCTTCTAAAAATGTCCGTGTCACCCCTATAATTAGGATACCGTCAGTCAATAGTCTTAATTGTGCGAATGAGTCTAGAGGTGCTTGGAAGAGGACAAAATATGATTTTTAAACAGTAATTTAACTGATTGTGAAATATTTTTAAATAGCGATGAAATTTACATCCTAAAAGGACTTGAATTGTTTATGTATTCATTTAAATAATAAAGAACATTTGCATAACCTAACCGTTGCAAGTGTAACGTCACATGTAGGAACGTGGAGTTGGAGTAGGAAAGTACTTGAATTGTGTGATAAAAATAATAGAAAAGAATGAAGGTATGCTTTTACATAATGCTTTATTCATTAAAAATCCTTACATTTCTAATGAAAAAAATAAATCCTTACTTCACAATAATTAGTTTAAAATATAAATTGCATCATATGAGTCCGAGGCTTGTATGTAAATACTTTATCATGAATTATTAAACAATACAATGAGGTATGTGCAGGGATATTTACACTAGTTAAAATTTCTATTCTGATGTTGACAGCACAATTTACAGCTTCCTCTGTTTGATGCGAGCAATCTATAACAAATATAGGAGCAAATTTAAGAAACTCTTTTCCCTTCCGTTCTCTTATCCTCTTTTTCATAATAAGGGTTTTGAAACTTTGAGTACATGTCATACAATGATGCAAATCTGCAGTTTCCAAAGTCCAAATTCATTTCATGGTAGGGGTAATATTCACTATTAAGATAAAGTCTCAAATTAGTTATAATACAATGATCAAAAAGGGAACAGTCTTTAGATGCATTACTCGACCTTCAAGTCTGAGCACCCAAAATGGCAAATCTCGACTTCTCCAGTTTTAATGTGGTGGCGACATTCCAGGTGAATGATTTAGTTTGCGGCACAGCAGGCGGAGTATGCAGATCCATGGTCCTAAATGGGGGATACAGTGCCTTGGCCGACTTGAAAATCCTGAGGATTTCAACATTTTTAGCATCAGAAAGTCGAATCACTGGTATTCTCCACTCGATTCTTACAAGTTTAACAGTGGCATTCTCTTAATCCTGAGGCGTAATAATATAGTTTTTAGAGTCCTTGGACCGAATCAGCACCAACTCAAACTTGCCATTGAGTGTGAGTTCATTGTGGTCGTCAGCAAATCCCAGAAGCATCGAAAGCGGAGCGGTACTATAGCGTTGAAGGCTCCATTTGCTGCATGCACAAAGCCCGTTTCTTCTCCAGGATAGCACCATTCGGCATTCAGCAGACGATTAGAATCCATTGGGTTGAGAGCAGCATAGATGCGTAAAGTTGATTAGATCCCGGGTTTCTGGTTCGATCAATAGTTGACCTGTTCATATTGAGTCGAATCTCCTCAAACATGAATGCAACAGCGTTATTGGTAAGCTTTGCGGTAGTAGCTGATACATCAGGTTTAGCAATACTCCCCTCTATGTACAGATAACTTCGATTAGGTAATGTATATAAATCCTCAGCTTGACAAGGAATTCTAATTTCGTCATTAGAGTCCAGAGCTGATGTATTATACGGAAAAAATACACATGCCTCTTCTTTAGTGGACTTGTCGTCGAATTTCGGCGTCTCGGTAACATTGAGGATGTCCATGATTATAGGATTCTGAAGCTCATTGCGTGGAAGAACTGATGATTGCGCGATGTTACCCTGCTGGGTGTCAAAGGCAGAGTATGACGCGGGCGTCGAATCACTCCATTATTATGTCCTCAACGTCACTGGCTTCTTCTATAATCTATTGCCATTGCAACGGATGTGAATTATTATGCTTATATCTTTGTTTCTAAAGTCTGATATTACCGTTCTGGTCTATTAGACGAAGAACAATTTGCTCTATGACATTGGTGTTTATGATTGGAAGGTAAATTGGATTTGATGGCTCTTGAGAAATATGATATCCAGGCGGAACAGAAGGGAAAATCTCTGGATCGAATGTCCACTTTTACCTTCCACGTTTAATGCACTCGATTCGTAAGATGCTCACCTTAAGTATACTCACCAGGAAATTGGATTCAGCCAGATGGAATAACCTTGTCACTGAAACCCAAGAGCGATCCTATAGAACGATCATTGGAAAAACCAACGGTGAAAGGACATTTAATTTCAGCCTTCATTATGTTATTATTAGGGCTAATAAAGACATTCTCATCCACCCCTAGCTTATCCCTGATGTATTCATTAATATCAGCAATCTCGTAAGTTGCATTGGGTATATCAATGGATTAATTTCATCATTGTGAATGTAATGAAATTAATTAATATTCTGACCAACATTGGAAATGGAATAGAAGGTTTCAATATTCAATAGAGAAATCTCATAATGCCCCTTCGGATCTATCTGAAGAGGGGGATTATATAGTAACATCACATTCGTTGCCACTGACAGAAATAGTAAAACTCATTGCGATAGAAATTGTAAACACGTGTGCCCGCAGATAACTGAGGTGAAACCTCTTAGTGTTATACAGCACCTTAACGCCTCTGAGATACCTTTCTATCTCTTTTGGAGGCTTCAAGCTTCCAAAGCTATCGAAATAAAATGGCGCGTTGCCATTCTTCTTTATAGCAACCCAATGAGTTCCATCATTCTCTGAAGCTTCAAGATTGACGATAATTCGCTCTCTGTAACGAGGTCTTGAAGATAGCTGATCGATCATGTATAAACATCTAAAATGAGGAATCCTTAAAAGTCGGGCATAGAAATCGAGATCTATGTTACTCAATGCTTTTTCCGGGACAAGTATAGCCCTCTGCCGGAGTTTTTTGAATTCCCTTTCTCGCTCTGTCTCCCCTTCGTTTCGGTGTTCCTCGTCTTATTCTTCTTCACCCGAAGGCCTCTCCCTCTTGCTACAATTTCTCTGTTATGTTTCTTCATTTCAGCCAATTGTTTATCTGCTGCCTTTTACTTATTTAGGACTCTAGCAATTTGTGATGCACCTCCAGCGACAGCACCTAGAGCTTCAATAACTGGTAAGAGAGGTAGAAATCCTCCCCGTTTTTTCTTTTTGGATCCAGCATCAACATTCACATCCCCCCTAATTTCTCTGTTATGCCTCATCATTTCGGCAACTTGTTTATCTGCAGCCTTTTTCTTATTTACAGCTGAGTCAATTTGTGCTGCACCACCAGCGGCAGCACCTAGGGCTGCAATAATTGGTATAAGTTATAGAAATCCACCTCGTTTCTTCTTCTTATATCCAGCACCAACAGCCACCTTTTCCTTCATAATTGCTGTTAGTAGTCGCGCTACCAACTTTTCTCCTAATGCAGCATCAGATGATTGCACTCTTTTCTATGCCTTTTTAGCCAAGATTTTGTCTGCAATGTTTCTCGAAGCACAGTCCTTACGCAATGTCGTGAGATTTGCACGCTTCGTCTAATTGGTTGATTCCGGGGTTTCCTCTCTTTAATCTTTTTTCTAGCTTTGTCCCAGGTCCGCAGTGTCTGTATCCAGGCAAATTCATTTCAAATGGCAGCCGGTTAATGAGAGAGTTAATTAAACCAAACCTCTTGCGACCTTAACCTCGTTACTTCTCATGGTATATTAATTGATTTTATTGCTGCATAGCTTTTTTATACTCTGCCATTGCTTACATTCAGCAGCATATATACATTAAGTGTGATTTATTTTATTTTAGTTGCTATGATGGAGCTGGTGAAGCAAGATTGCTCGCTGTCTATTCAGGTGCTAGAGTTTGAAAGCGACTTTAGACGCGAACTTCATGGAAAGCTGTTTCCTGTCAATGTTAGAACACTAATTCTAGATACTTCCAGCACGTAAACCCCTCTCGCTAAAAATGTGGCCCACTCTCGTTAAAAGGTAATACACTCATGCTAAAAGGTAACCCACCCACGCTAAAAAGGTAACCAACTCACGCAAAAAGGTAACCCACCTACGCTAAAAAAGTAACCCACTCACGCAGAAAGCTAACCCACTCACGCAAAAAGTAACCTACTCACGCAAAAATGTAACCCACACACGCAAGAAGGTAATCCACTCACGCAAAATGTAACCCACTCACGCTAAAGAGGTAACCCAAATAAAAGGCAACCCACTATCTCTAAAAGGTAACATATTTTCGCTAACAACGTGACTTCTCCTGGATAATACAGGTAATTAAGATGGTGTTAGGTTATATAGATTAATTCAGATAGTATCACAGGTAACAGATTACATAGTTTGGAAGATGGCGTAGTTGAGCACGAATTTCACAGATAATTCTGCTATTGTCATCGACAGACAGATTTCGGGAGTAGAGTGCGGCATAGCTCCGTATGTTTTCTCGGACAATTCAGTGGTACTTGTGGTATTTAGTGTGATCAGAGTAGTATCACAAGTATTCGCGATAATTTTGATCAGCGTTTGTACCATAGCTATTTAAGTTAATTTTCATGTGATTCGGGTAGTATGTTAGGTGTCTAATTCATTTTAGCAGGTAATTCAGATAGTATTACAGGTTACACTACGGTTATATACTTTTTTCTAAACCTTACAAGCTTTTATATGTTAAACAGCTGGTATGTGAGACGGTAGGAGTTAAAGAGTGTGGATATATAGAAGTAGCATAAACTAGCACATCTGCATGGTTGAGTAGATATTATGACGTTTTAGTCAGCTTGACTGTTTTTATAAGCTTACATTTTTGTCTAAGTGTGGCAGCTGCATCGCTTAAATAACCGCTTCATTTGACAATGATTGTAAGGGCAGACGTCTCTCCCCTTTATCTAGGCTTGAGAATAATGCTAGGATTTGCTCCAAATGCCAGGGTTACCGCCTCTCCTTCCATCTTCTTCTTTCTTCACCAGGTGTATGCTAGCCATATACACAACACGCGAGTAAACTTCAATTTTTTAAGATTGTAGACTCACGGAGAAAATCTTCATCTTCGTGTTACATTCCGTTAAGCACTGTTTGTAATACTGTAATGCCCTAATGTATATGTAGTTATTCCATCCTCTTCAATAACTCTTTTATCATCAAAAGGAGTGAATGTGATTTCATTCACTTGCACGGTGATAACAGCGTGCTCACGTGATAGGGGTTCTGATGATTTCACGGGTTGTAAGACAGCTCGTATAGCTGTCAAATGTAATGTACTGCTTAATAGCACTACTTTTTATACCTTTAACTTTTTATAATCGAGCCTTGAATATCTAGTGCATACGTCTTAAGTCGTAGTCCAACAAAGCGCAGGATGATTTTGCTATTAGCCTCATATTTTAATTTTCCCAGCACCTTTTTATTCTGAGTAGGGTGGTATATATGGTTGACAGAGTAATCAGCCGTATCCAGATGCTCCAGAAAACGTAGCTTGTCATGGTACACATCCTCAGTTGGTACATGATGAATGAATGAATCAGTATCCATGTACATAAGCTTCAGGTTTTCAGTTCCGTAATATGGTAACAACACATCATAATGATAGTGATACATAAACGTCTTGGAGATGTCCAAACACTCACGCCAATGTATATAGGCTTGTTGAATATAATCTGACGAGAGGCCATATGTACAGCAGCTATGTAGATTAGCAGCATATATTGATATATTGTCCTATCGATAAACCTGGGCTTGTAATCACTCCTAGGATTCGAACCCGAGCGTTCCCGGTCAACTTGGAGCAATGCAGCAACGACGCGCTGCATTCCAAGGTTATAATTAGTTTTTATTGCATCGTTTTATCTCTTTTTAGTCAGGAGATATAAGCGATTATACAGTAGTGACATACCAGAATTTAATATAAATAATTATATTTGTTAAATGCATTTTTTGATATCTCTGTTTGAAGGAGGTGTTAGATGTTGAACGTATAACCATGTTCGGCGATGACGAACATCGATATGCAGACTCCCGTGCTTGGAGGAAGTGTTAGAGTGTTACGATCGTGTATATCTATGCTCGAAAATGTCTGTAGGTCTTCGGCTGCTCTTAGAGAGAACTCCTGCGGGGAAATCGTCGCTTCCATGATGGCGAGGTCGAGCGGGGTGGAATTTATTGCTTAGCATGTAGATGAAGCTTGCCTCGTGGGAAATGGGTCTCTCTCTCTTTTTTCCACCGTCAAACAATGCCGCTGGGGAAGGTTGCTACAGGTGTGGTCTTCCTAACATGCACGTGTACAGGAATTCAATAGAATGGAGACAATAGCGTCTTCTCTTTTGTTACCAAGGTACAAGTGTGCTCTATTTTTATATTGCACGTGTTTAGAGAAAATGTAGCTGGGGGATTGGAGATTGCTACAGGTGTTGAAGTGCACGTGCGCGGAAATGGAATGGAGACAATAGCATCCGCTCCTTTGTTGCAACGTATAACTTATTATACCATTGTTCATTTTGCCAGGTCATGGACAAACTTAATTGCTTACCTGTCAACCTTTCCATTATACTCCACAAAATGTATGACCACAGATGTAACCAAAAAGGGAGCAGGGGACGTGACAGGGGGAAGGGAGAGACCTAGTTAGCAGTGAATACACATTCATGCACATTAAGTGGGCTGGCTCTTACAATATACCTCTACTACTCCTATCCCTCCCATATAAGCGCACTTTCCTCCGTGAACCGTCGTATTCACCCTCGTTTTCCCTATCCTTTCCCATGTAAACGCAAATAAGTGGCCTCGCTCTCTTCTATATAAGCTATTCTCCATCATCACCTTTCCTATCATTCATCTCTCATCTGCATCCAGCATCCACGTTCTCGTTCTCATCCAGGGCGAGTGGCTGATTACCCACCCTGTTCTCTCACTCTCTGATCGTAGGTCCTCTACCCCGTCAGGCGTTTACCTCAGGCACTGTCATGTGTCCCGGGGCGCGTGAGTCCTCGGTGGGCGTTAAGGAGGGTAGACTCTGTACAAGCGGGGTTATTTCCACTTGGTAATTAATAAATGACATTAGGTGTGATAATTACAATTATAACACCAGGGAGATTGTTTGGTTAGAAATATCACAACTCATAACAAAATCAGCCAAGGGATAAGTATTTAATACAAGTTCCAAGTTTTCATATTCCGCTGAGTATAACATGGCAAGAGTAGTTATGCAAAACAGGTTTGGCATTATGTTTGTGAGCATGATTTCATATAATGGCAGTTGACGAACTCAACTAAAAAAGCAGCAAAAGTGATTTTTGTGTGGCCAAAAACTGAAGGACGTCAAAGAATTTGATTATTTACGAGTAGTATTGAGTAGTAACAGGGAATGGGGTCCACGTCAGAAAGATGACAGCTAAAGGGAAGGCGGTCCTGACAGGAATAAAAATATGTAAATATAAACTGGAAATTTTATCCAAATGGTTGAAAGAATGTATTAGTCTTTGACAGTATCAAGTATGCTGTACGCAGTAGAAACAAGCAAAATAATTGATCACACATATAAAATGTTTTGTAAAGAATTACTAGCTCTACCAAGAGCAGCACGAGAGGCGGTAACTTTTTACCGTGCTAGTCTCTAGTTCCCGAGGTCGCAGATTCAAACCCAGCGGAGAGCGATGAAGTTTTTTGTGTGTAAAAATCCTTAGCCTGTATTTCTTCGGAATGGAAGTAAAGCCCGTGCCGTAGATTTACAGCACGTTAAAGAACCACAAGCCTGATAAAGAGACCTCAGTAGACATATTAGGAGAGAGCGGGCCCATAAAGGATATGCCGCCATCTGATAAGGTTCTTTGATCTATGCCGACAAGCCCCGCCCCCTCCTTTGAGGGCTCACATGCCGCCCTGGTCGCGTGCCGCTAGCCCCGCCCCCCTCCCTTTGAGGGCTCACCTAATGCCGACTGGTTCTGTGCCGGCAGGTCCTCCCCCTCCCCCCTGTGGTCTGGTCACGTGCCGGTGGCCCGCCCCCCTCCCTCCCCCATACGCTGTGTGCGTACTCTCCCTCCCCTTTGTGTTCTGGTTGGTTCCCTGTGGATAGGTGGGAGAGTGTGTATTGTTCCTATACGGTGACTACATTCCCGCCCCCTCATTGTGACTTGTCTAAATCCCTTCCGTGTGATTGGTTTGGGGTAGGGGATGTGCCGCTCGGGTGATGGGGTAATCGTTTGAGTACATAATTGTGTCAATCAATTAGGTAATGTGTTATTGAAAAAAAGAATCAATGTTTATATACTGCTATTGCAATTAAACGCTGTTCTTCGAGCAATTAAGTATTTTTGATTGATTAATTGAATCGCACGCACCTGACCGCCATCGTATATGTATAACTTCGCTCACGGTCTTAACCTCTCTCCGGCAACAGTCCAACATGTAATGGAAAACCCGCCAATCGATTTCGATCTGGTAATAACCAGTTTCATCCCCACTCCGCGACTGTGTGCGTGACGTCACTAACAAGCCTCGACATGTAGACTAGCCCGGCTCCACTCTGTCGGAGTCGGTAAATCATGTTAAAACACGCTCGCCAAGGACTTTCCTTGGTATTCAAAAACAGACGGCTGGCTTCTGCCTGGAGGGTGAATAACAGGTCTCAACATGCATTCCACCCCCTCCACCGCCGTGTGACGTCACCATCTACAGTATATAAGGAACGCAGGCAGCCGGAGCGATCATTTATTGTTTTTTCTGTGTTCGTTCAGTGATAATCGAAATGGCTGGTGATCATCGTGCATCTGATGTGAATGATTACTGGAGCGATTGCGGGGAACATTATTTTCACTACGTATACTTCCATACCGAAACATGCAATGGTTTAATGCATTCAGTGTTGTGTACTCAACCATCGCATCATGATCAGATGACTACACTGGAAGTGTGTACAGAGAGCTGTCCTGTTTATCGAGGAGCGAACATGTAAGTAATATACATATTTCTATAACTCGGTAATATATTGTACTCATGTTAAATGAAATCTAACTTGAAACTATTTTATTCTTTCAGTGAAAATCACAAGGGTGTTGATGTGGAGGATCTTAGCGATGTCAATGAAGTTGACGATGTCTTCGTCTCGAAACATCTAGCTGAATGTGATACAGAGTCGTGCACCGGATACATGCATTCTGTACTTTGTACTAACCCGGCCCAGCATGAACGCATGACATCCTTCTTCCTATGTAACGACAACTGCGAGGTCTACCAGCGCAGGAAGAGAAAACTCGAGTAAGTAGAAGAAATGTTAAATTACATATTCATTTACTGCTTCTAATGCTACTCTGTGTCTAACCTAAAAAAATTAAATTATTACAGACTGCGAATGACTGCGCCTAAGGTACCCGTGCCAATAGAGGAACTGGATCCTGAGAGACGCGATGTCGATATAGTGGAATATCCAATCGCAGAGCGCCATACACAGCCTATGGATGAGGATGCCACTACACTACCCGCCATTACTACTACCCCTGATGATAAGGCAACGAGGGTACAGGAGTGGATAAATCAGACGACTCCAGATTGCTCGCTCAAGATACACACAGAATCGTGCAAGCCCGTGAAGTGAGTATGACACTCTTTGATAGTACTTTTTTGTGTGACAAGGGGAGAGGATTTTTCTAATATATGTATTTTCTCTTTCAGACGTATGAAATCATTAACTAAACCTATTTCTAACATTGTTTTGAATATATGTTGCAGGGGTGTGAGGAAGGAGCGGAGGAAGAGACGGAACGAGGCCGGGGAGAAAAAGCAGAAGAGGAGGTGTAAGAGGAGAATCCTCAACGATGGTCCTATGGTCTTCTTATTCATTGAAGATACCCCGGAGGAGCATGGAGAATCGATCACATGCGCTTGATGACGTCAGCATCTCCCCCTCCCATTCCGTGAATATTGGACTATACTATGATACCCCCTCCCTCTACATAAATTGCGAAAGTGATAAATGATTTGTTTATATTGCAAAATCAGACTGGGGTATAATATCCAAAAACATTCCAATGATTGAAGATTACCTACGCCAAGAAAAAAAGTTTACGTGTGATGAATATTGTGACAATGTAATTTATGCATACAATATTATTGTATTTTTTGACCATTCAATTCATTTCATAAATACATGTTTAAATAATAATGTAATATCTTTAGACATTGAGGGTGTAAAGAACCTAAAACGGCTATTGCCTTATATTGAAAGACATTTGAATATTTTAAATGATTTCTGCAAGTCAGGAGCAACTAGTTTTTCAGGGAGTAGGAGGGGGAGAAGGAAAATGCTTGAAATGTATGCTAAAGTCAATAAAAGAGTGTTTTAGTATATGAATTCAATTTATTATTCATAAACTTATCCTTGTACATTCCTTTACAAAATCCATTCACCCAAACATATGCATAATTATATAAGTGCTTGCATCATGTGAGAAAGAGGTTTGTAGGTAAATACTTTGTCATGTAGAACCAGGCAGTACAGTGACGTCTGGGCTGGTATATTTGCAGATGCTTGAATCTCGATTCAGATGTTCACAGCTCCATTTATAACCTCCTCGGGTTGGTGAGAACACTCTATTACGAATAATGGTGCACGGTGAAGAAAATCCTTTCTCTTCAAGAGGGGATAATTATCTCTTTCATAATAGGAACTTTGAAATTTACAGTACATTTCATATAGTGAAGCAAACTTTGAATTTTTAAAGTCCAAGTTCAAATCATGGTAGGGGTAGCATTCACTGTTGAGGAATAGTCTCAAATTAGTAATGTTACAGTGATCAAACCCGGAACTGTTCTTGCTATAATCACCCAATCTTGCAGTCTGCGCGCCCACTATGATGAAGCGAGGTTTCTCGAGCTTAGATGTTGTTGCTACATTCCAAGTGAAAGATCTTGTCTGGGGTACAGCAGGCTGGGTATGAAGATCCATAGATCGAAAGGCAAGGTGTATAGGTTTATCAGACTTGACAATTTTTAGAATGTGAACTCTTTCAGCATCGGAAAGACGAATTACAGGCATCCTCCATTCGATTCTAGTTAACTTTACATTAGCTTCCTCTCCATTCGAACTCAGGACACAGTTTCTAAAATCTTTGGATCTTATGAGAATCAATTCAAACTTGCTGTTGAGTATAAGCTCCTTGTGATCATCAGCAAATCCTAGGAGCATCGAGAGAGGGACTACAGCATTGAAAGCTCCATTCGTCGCGTGTACTATATCAACTTCTTCACCAGGATAGGCCCATCCAGCATTCAGCAGCCGATTCGACTCCATAGGGTTGAGAGTCACATAATTTCGTATAGTTGTAGTAATTCCTGGATTCCTTGTTCTGTCTATAGTTGTAGCATTCATATCTAGACGTATCTCATCAAACATGAAGGCTATAGCATTATTAGCGAGCTTCGCTGTAGTAGGCGATCCATCTACCTTGGTGAGAGCACCTTCGATGTAGAGATAACTCTTGTTAGGTAGCGTATACAAATCTTCAGCTTGGCATGGTATTCTAATTTCATCGTTTACATCCAGAGCGGACGTGTTGTATGGAAGAAAAATATGCTCCTCCTCCTTGGTGATCTTGTCGTCAAAGGCTGGAACTTCTGTCACGTTTAAGATGTCCACTATAACGTTCCGTAACCTACCCCCTCGAGGAACTTGCGGTTAGCACGTGTTAACTCCTCGGAAGCTGGAGAGGTAGTATGCTACCTCTCCAGCATAATAGACGACGTGGTGTACGTCGTCTATTATAGTATTTGCGATGTCTTTTAAAATGTATTGCCATTGCGTCTTATGTGCAGTCTTGTACTGATAACTTCGTTCCTGAAATTCATCGCCTTTCCGTGTTGATCTACCACTCGAATAGTGATCTGGTCTATATAGTTTGTATCTATGGCCGGTAAATATATCGGGTTCGAAGGTTCTTGAGAGATATGATAGCCTGGTGGAACAGAAGGGAAAAACTCGTAGAGCGAATGTCCGCTTTTACCGTCAATGAGAGAGCCTGTTGCAATACTGCACTCCACACGTATGATACTCACTTTAAATATATTCACAAGATCGTCAGATTCAAACGCTTCTCCAGCAGGAATTATTTTAGTGTCTGCGAATCCTAGAAGCGAACCAATAGATCTAGCCTTAGAAAAGTCTATTGTATAAGGACATTTAATCTCAGCCTTCATTGTATTATTGTTAGGCCTTATGAAGAAGACTTCATCATTCAATCCTAGTTTATCCTTTAGAAATGCGTTGATATCGGCAATCTCGTAGGTTCCATGCGGGATGACAATGGTTTCAGGTTTACCATTGTGAATATAATGAAATCTATTATTACTTTCATCGACATTTGGTATTGAATAGAATGTTTCAAAATTCAAGAGAGCAACCTCATAATGACCTGGAGAATCTAGCTGTAGAGGCGGGTTTAAATACGTTGAAATAACAGTGTCTGGCCCACTCACTGTAACTGTATAACTCATCTTGACGATGTAGCAGCTTCTAGGATAAAAGAAATTGCAAGCACAAGTGCCCGTAGATGACTGATTCGAAATTCTGGTATCTCCGTGTATTATAGTAGATTTTAACACCTTGTAGATATTTCTCAATCTCAGGAAGCGGTTTCAAATTGCCGAAACTATCAAAGTAGTATGCGACATCACCTTCTTTCCTTATAGCAACCAGTGTGTTCCTTCATTATCGGAGGTATCGAGATTGGTAATAAGTCTCTCTTTGAAGTGTGGTTTTAAAGGAAGTTTGTCAATCATATAAACTCCTCTAAAATAAGGAATTTTTAAACGTTTAGCATAATATTCGATGGCCGCGTTACTTAGGGCTTCCTCCGGTATATGTACAATCCTCTTCCACCGTTTTTTGCCTTCTTCTTTAAACCCCTGCCTTTAGATCCTCTTATTTTCAAGGACCTTGCTATTTTAGATGCAGCGGCTAAAGACGACATCAGCGGCATTGCAGGTAAGAATCCTCCTTTATTCCTCTTCTTACACCTTCTCTTTCGGAGTCCCTTTCCTCGTGTCTCCATCGCCTTGTTATGCCTCGCAACTTCTGCTAAATGCCTATCAGCAGCCTTTTTTTATTGACTGCAGAGGCTATCTGAGCAGCGCCGCCTGCTGCAGCGCCTAAAGCAGCAATGATGGGTATCAATGGTAAAAACCCTCCTCTCTTCCTCTTCCTCTTTCCGGCTCCCACTGCAACCTTTCCCTTCATGATTGCAGTTACTAGCCTTGCAGCTAACCTTTCACCAAAAGTTGAATCTGATGACTGCACCCGTTTCCAAGCCTTCTCTGCAAGAATTTTATCCGCTATTTGCCTTGAAGCGGTGTCCTTATTCTCAGCGTACGCGAGGTCGTGCTGTTTGCAAGCTTCGTCTAATTGGTTAATTCCGGGGTCTCCTCTTTTTAGACGTTTTTCCAATTTAGTACCAGGCCCACAATATCTATATCCAGGTAAGTGAGCTTCAAAGGGGAGCGAATTAATTATGGAATTAATAATTCCGGAGCCACGCTTATACTGCAACGACCTTCCTCTCTTAGCTCTCATGATATACTAAGCGAGTAATTGCATGCATTAGCCCTTTTATATCATTGCATTGAATCATTAACTACTTTACATCCGGTAATATATAAACATCGCACATATATTTTATAAGTTACTTGTTAACATGGAGCTTGTTAAGCAGCACTGCTCTCTACCTATTCAGGTATTAGACTTTGAAAGTGACTTTAGAAGTGATCGTCATGGCAAGTTATTTCCATCTAATGTCAGAGCTCTTATTTTAGGGAGTTCCAGTGCAGGGAAAACAAACGTATTGCTCAATATGCTACTCCATGAGAATGGACTACGTTTTGAAAATTTGTATGTTTATTCAAAGTCTCTCTATCAACCAAAGTACCAATACCTAATTAAAGTGCTGGGAAACATCGAAGGTATAGAAGTGAACACCTTCGACAACGGGGATGATGTTTTGCATCCTTCTGAAGTCAAAGAAAATTCAATCTTTATATTTGATGACATCATCACTGAAAAGCAGGAAAAGATAGCATCCTTTTACAGTATGGGTAGACATCGAAATGTCGACTCTGTATATCTAGCACAGTCCTATGCTAAAGTTCCAAAACATTTAATTCGCGATAATACAAACATGATAATACTCTTCAGACAAGACAATTTAAACTTAAAGCACATTTACGAAGATTATGTAAATACCGACATGACCTACAATGAATTTAAAGATCTATGTAAGAACGTTTGGGAGAGCTCTACAGAAGGAAGACCCTTTGTTGTGATAGTTCCTGAATTTTACATGAATGAGGGACGATATAGGAATGGTTTTGATGTATATATGAAGCTCGACAAAAAAGAAAATGATCATTCGTAGTTAACCATGAGCATCGATAGGTTCGGTTCTCAGAGAACTGGTCCAGTTAGAAGAGTGTTTGATCGTTTTATCATAAATAGAGATGTCAAAGGAAACTATCAATTCAAGAATAAGAGATTGTGCTATGTTCACGATCCTGAAGATAATCATGACGCCTCCAATAAGAATTATGTGGATGCTCTCGAAATTAGGATGCAAGATTTCTCTCAGCAAGCTGCTAACAATGTTGAGGTTATGGTTAAGACCCTGATCGATGAATTGATTTCAAGATATATCCTCAAGAGAGATAAGGAAAATAACGTCGTGATCGATAAAGTTAGATTGAAGGTATTGCTAGATCCTGTTCACGATAATGATGTTGTGAATAAAAAGTTCATCGTTGGATATGTCAATTCACTCACGCAGTCGAGAGATGGTAATGGTAACATTATATTCGACAATAAGAGAATCATTGATATAGCAGATCCTCTCGGAGATACGGATGCTGTAAATAAAAGATATGCTAGAGCTATGATCATTAGGAAATCGAACGAGACGCGACAGCAGTTAAACAGGTACTTACCAAAGGAAATCGAGATGCAAATAGGCAAGAAGCTGCTAGACATTACAGCAAATCTGAATAAAACTACGAGTAAAGTGGATACTCTAACAACCTCTACAAAAGACAGAGTGGATTCTGTAATGGACTCTATTAAACAAGTTACCGCAGAGATTGATAGAGAAAAAACAAATCTTCAGAATCTTTGCAATCAGAAAATTAGTAATTTAGAAAAGTTAGCGATGAAGCGAGTTTCAGATTTAGAGGCTACAGTCAGACAGTTAAAGATAGAGGTTTTGAATACTCTCAAAACTGATTGCTGCAATGATAAACTTAAGAAAGTGGAGGATAATGTAAATATGATGATGGACGCCTACAAAACTAATATGCAGCAAATGACGACTCTAGAAGAATCAGCCAGAAGCCAGTACGCTAATACGGCAATCTTTGCTGAAGCGTTCAAGACACATACACAGGAGCATAAGAAAGAAACCGAGCAACTGAGAACTTCGATAGAGATGTTAGCTAAGGCTATCGACACGTTGAGAACTCAAGCTGGACGCAGACTATAAATTGAAGGTAATCGTCTATTTTCACATCATTTGTAAGATGGATAGTGAAAGCATAAGACTTAAAGAGTCTGTAGCCGAGCATACCAGGGCTGTAAAAGAAAAACTGAGAGCTCTAAAAGGTCTCAGGTTTGAGACTCAGCATGTCATGTCCGAAGCTTTGAAGCCTGTAACCGCCCCCCTCAAGGATATTTTGGACACTCAACGAGGGTTGCCGGTGAAGAACGTCAAGAATGAAGATGGTGATTCTACAAGTATTTCTACTTACCTTCAACACGTTCGCTCAAAAAACAAGGATCGTATTGATACATTGTACGGTGTGAGATATCAGGATGGAAGTTATATGCTTGGAAATAAAGATATTCATTTTATAAATAATCAAATATTGATAGGTGATGAAACGTATGATTCTACCGCCGGTTTGACGGACCTCATCTTTAAGCGAACGCCTCAGATTTCTGCATACACTAGTGAAGACTTGGAGACGTACGCTAAGATTATGAAAAGTACTTTTCTTCATAGAAGTGGTTACAGCAGACACGGTCGCTTGAAATCTGGTAAATCGTATAAATACAAGAATATAATACGACCCTTGCTCAATACACATTCAGGTCTAGGACTGGCATGGAAGGAGCATAAGCCTGATAAGGAGGTTGACTACGTTTTCTGGAGAAATCCTAACACATTAGTGAATAGACTGAGGTTACTTATTGCTTTGAGGGACGCTGGTAATAATAGCCACACTCCAGAGATTGAGGAAATTATCCGGGAGTTGAAAGCATCTAAAATTATAGCATGACCGCCAAACAGAATATCGCCAGAGAGCTTCACGGATCGGCGAGGAGGAACTATTTACGACGGAAAATTATCAGCAAAGGTATGAATGATTTATTACAAATTGATTTGATTGAAATGATACCCTATGCAAAAGTGAACAAAAATTTCAAATACATTCTGATCGCAATCAACTTTTACTCTAAAATGGCATATGCAAAACCCTTAAAGGATAAGGGTGGAGTTAATGTTGCAAAGGCTATGGAGGATATATTACAAGAAATGGACGTCCCTCCCCGGAATATTCAAAGTGACAACGGGAAAGAATTTTATAACAAGTTCTTTAAACGATTAATGTTTAAGTATAATATTAACCACTACAGCACCTATACCAATGTGAAGGCTGCGGCTGTTGAACGTTTAATTCGAACCTTGAAGAATATGATGTACCGAGAGTTTTTAGTCCAAGGCTCATACAAGTGGCTAGATATTTTACCTAGAATCCTTGTAAAGTACAATGATACTTTTCATTCAACTATCCGCATGAAGCCTAATGAAGTGAAGAACAACGATCTTCTTCTGACTGTGTATAATTATAATCAAGACCGAAGAGAGAAGAAGGCTTCAAGGAAGTTTAGTGTTGGTGATTATGTCAGGATATCTAAACATAAAGGACATTTTGAAAAGAGTTATGAATCTAACTGGAGCGTTGAAATCTTCAAAGTATTTCGTGTGAATCGTACCAAGCCTACAACATACATACTAAAGGATGGGAATGGTGAAATCATAAAAGGTGGCTTTTATGGACATGAACTAAAAAAGACTAACTATCCTAACACATATTTAGTAGAAAAGGTTATACGTAAACGTGGAAACAAAGTTCTTGTAAAGTGGTATGGTTTTGCAGATACTCAATGGATTGATATAAAGGATTTGGTGTAATGTATAAAGACTTAATAAAGACCAGTTGTTATGATTGTAAAATCATGAGTATTTTTATTTTAAAGATCCTTCATATTTTCTCTTTTTTTTGAGGGAAAATTAATATATAAAAACCCTCACATACTTTAAATGGATATATACAAACACATTATCAGAGGGAAAATTAATATATAAAAACCCTCACATACTTTAAATGGATATGTACAACACATTATCAGAGGGAAAAATTAATATATAAAAACCCTCATACAAAATTTAAATGAATATATACAATGACATCAGAAGGAAAAATTAATATATAAAAACTCTCATACACACTTTAAATGAATATATACAATGACATCAGAGAGAAAAATTAATATATAAAAACCCTCACACACACTTTAAATGAATATATACAATGACATTATCAGAGGGAAAAATTAATATATAAAAACCCTCACACACACTTTAAACGAATATATATACAATGACATTATCAGATTGAAAAATTAATATATAAAAACCCTCACACACACTTTAAAGGAATATATATACAATGACATTATCAGAGGGAAAAATTAATATATAAAAACCCTCACACACACTTTAAACGAATATATATACAATGACATTATCAGAGGGAAAAATTAATATATAAAAACCCTCATACACAATTTAAATGAATACTTACAAAATCCAGATTGAAAAAAACAAGATATCTTCAAATATTTACATTATACATATTTACAAGTTTAGGCACTAGCAATCACCAGGTCTAAGGGAATAATGGCCCCACGCTAGAGTCTTATAACTTCCCTCCATCAACTTCCTCTTATCGTCACCCCCCTTCAACGCCAATTTATTTGTCTCAATTGTGTTAATTTTGTGGTGTTTACTCCGAAATGTTTTTTGTACCGAATAAATTTTTAGGCTATGGTCTTTTAAGCATTCAAAATAATGGCCGAAATCTATTTTATCCATGCCTGCCCTGGTGATGCCCTTAGCTTTCCTAATTGTCTGCCCTCCGTATCTGTAGGCGTATAGCTTTGCTCTAATACCGACATACTCCTCCATAATCAAGCCACCCAATTCGTCCTTGAATAACCCAATCTTTTTCCTATTGGCTTGCTTAATGCCATATACATTATCCTTTTCGAAGTTTGAAGTGTCGAAATATTGAGGGTTCTCCCTGATGAACTCATAGATATCAGAACTCTTTCAAAAATAAACGAGTCTGTATCCATGTAATTCAGCAGCAAGTCTTTTAAATTCGGTTTCATGATATTGTAAAAGAATTCATACATGATAAATTTTGAAATGTCCAAAATTGCGTGTCCTATGTAGATTGGTTTGTTCATATGTACTTCCTCTCTGCCCAGTTCGATTCCCACAAGATTTTCCTCAAAAATTATGGTGCGTAGGTAAGTGCTGCGTGCTATCAACTTCTTTGCTTGTTTCCAGGTTCCAACTATTTTGAAATCAGTGTACTTTCTCACATTCTCTATAAATTTTCCATATACGGCGTTATTCATGTTTTTCCACAGGTTTTGCCCGAATTTTGACTTTTCTTGTGCTCTCTTCTCGGTGTTGACGTCGATATATGTCTTCAACGAGTTAGACTGGTCGTAGGACACCACTCTGTGAATATGTCTCACAGTTAGACCTTGCTCGATACACTGCTGCATCACCCTGTAGTGCAAGACATATTTGCTTTTCTGTTCTAATGTTGCAAGCAGTTTCTTGTATTGGCCATTCGGTGGTATCGCGCTCTGTGGGCAGAAAGGAAGTTCGTTATGGGCGTCGTGGATATGATCGGGGTATTCGATATCTGCTTCTAGAACATATCCAGTCTCTGAATCTTCTTTGACTTCTGCGAAGTTTATGCTGTCAATTTCTTCTCTGGTGAGCCATTTCAGATTTTTGTACGGTAGGGCAGACACCATAGAAGCTCCATATAAGTTGTTTATGTCCCAATAGGACAGGTGTTTAACAGGAGCATGCTGGTCAAAGTTGGACATGTATCTGTGGTTAGCTTTGGTGTAGCCCTTCACCACTGTGCACAGTCCGCCTCTAATTCCCGACTCGAAAAATTCCAGCATGCTCTTGTCGGATATTAAGGAAAGTTTCGCCTTTGTTATCTTCAACATAGCGTCAAAGGCGAGTCCTGGAAATGTATAAAACCATGCTGGGTCAAGTTTATACATTCCCAGGATGAGATCTCGAAACTTTTCGAAAATATCCGCCAAGAGCAGTATATCTGTTTTCAGGTATAGATCGCTGTATTCTCCGAGATTCCGGATATTAAAGACCTCTCAGATTTTTACAGCATGCCTGTATTCCTCTTCGGTAATGTGGTTGCCAGTGAGAGTGCTGTAGAAGGCCTCCTTCAGTGGTAGAGAAGTTTCTTTGAGAATGTCATGGCTTGAAACATAATCATATGGAAATATTCCCTTGCTCTTTGCCAGCTTAAAATGCTCCTCAACAGGATATTCTGCCCTTGTTATTTTAAAGTCACCCTCCTCCAGCATGTCAGCCAGGCTGGACAGCTTATCGTCAAGAAACTTAAAGCTGTCCAGAAACCTGAAGCTGATGTTCCTGTACCGTTTGCTAAACGCTATATACCTTTCACCACTTTGAGCGATGCACGATATGGGCTTATTATCATATGCCAGGCGTCTTATCAAGAAGTGGCTGTCATAATTAGATAGACAATGAAAAAAGATCGGTATGAAATCAGGGACCTTTCTATTCAAATTGCATCTATTATGAGCAGCACCTAGATATTTCCCTGTCACATGATCGTGATCCCTCACGCGCAAATCGCCCACAGTGAAAGCAGCGAGGCATATATGACACTCAGAGGCATTGTCAAAATTCTGTTGCTCTTCAAGGGTTAAATCCATGGGTTTAGGATTGGAATACACATCGATGACGTCATCAGCAATTGATTTTAATTGTTTGATAAAGTCATCGACGGCATTTGGACCTCTAAAGAGAAAGATTTTTGACATTGACTCGTCATGCCTACATACCACCTTCAAGGCAATAGACATTGCTTCATGCTCTTGAACGGCTCGGGTCCAGCTCGAGCTGCTTGAGGGCTCGCAAGAGTGAACCTTCGCCAGAACAGATTCAATGTCTGCGTATATAACAAATGGTACAGGAACGCTCTTGGAGAATGCTTTAAATTCAAGGTATTCATCCTGTTGAGGCATTTTAAGCAGTTGGCATTTTCCACATTTTAATCGGTGCGTTTCCAGGGCCTTTTCATTGGTGCATCTCTTGAGGCAGGCCTCACATGTCCATATTTTACCGTTATGTTTGGTGACTTGACTGCTTACAAGTCTGGAGAAGTCTTTAATTATACAGTAGTGGGACTTTTCCCCCTGCTCAATATATAACAGATTGGTATGGTGCTGCCTCTTTTCAGCTGTTTGGTATAGGGGAATAATGTTCTCATTCTCCTCCTCTATACCAAACACTGAAATGGATACTCCATTGTTCTGTTTTTCAAAGCATTCAATTTGATGGAGGGGTGTCGGAAATTCGTTACCTTCATAATTGAATGCTTTGAAAAGCAGTTCCTTGGGGTATACTGTTGTTCTATAGCCATGACGTTTAACAGGGTATTTAGAGGCTAGCATACACCATGCAAAGCAGTAATTGTCTTTGTTCTGGATATTTATAACAGCGTACTTATTCCTGATTTTCAGTGGCAATTCAATGTACGAACCTGCGTGTAAAGGGTCGTAGTGTGTAAAGCCCATCACCAGGCTGAGTATCTTTGACAAGGACTTTGACGATGCTCCCCCCTCAAATTTATAAATGTTTTCCAAAATATCCCCCGCAATTGAAGAGAAGATCTGATTGAGATCGCTTGACGGGAGAATCAATACAGGCTTAGAATTAAAGCCAGTGGAAAGACTCTTCTTTTCATCAGGTTTGTGGATTAAATATTCAAGTTCCATGGAACAATGCATCTTTAATCCACTCCTGCTTTTCTGCAAGACGCTTTCCACTTCTTTAATAATAAGCTCTTTGCACTCATCTAAAAAGACTCTGGGCTCGAGTATTTTTAATGTATTTTCTATTCTACTATTAAAAATACGTCCCTTGAATGCCGATTGTATGGTATTGCATTCCAGTCCCTGGCAATTACCAGCACTAACCTTGGCCTTTTTAATTGTAAGCTGCTCGCTCCCGTCCGATGCCAGCCCTCTCTTTCCATTCAAAGCTGTCGCATCACTGGATGATGATGAGGAGGTTGACGGTGCAGCGGCTTCATTGTTTGCGCCTGAGGAGATCGATGGTGCAGCGGTTTCCTCACCTGCGACAGAGGAGGTCGAGGGTGCGGCGGTTTCATCACCTGCGACTGAGGAGGTCGATGGTGCAGCGGACGATTCTTCACCAATCTCTGGTGATGTTGACTCCTGTGTTGCTAGATCCATAGGCTGGCTTCCAAGGTCACCCAGATCATTTCCTGGAATAATAATAATAATAATAATAATATTAATAATAATAACAATAATATTAATAATATAGAATGTGTAAAAGAAGTTCATAAAATGTGGAAAAAATTCTTACCAATCAGTGGTTGCTGCATGTATGAGGCAGGGCTCCACCACTGCTGATTTGATGCAGGGAATGTGTGTCGTGCAGAGGGCGCGTGATGAACAATACCGCCTCCGAAATAAAGCCCACTTCCTGAAAATAATAATAATATTAATAATAATAATATAGAATGTGTAAAAGAAGTTCGTAAAATGCTGATAAATACTTACCGTTCGGTGCTTGCTGCATGTATGGGACAGAGCCCCACCCCTGCTGATTTGGTACCAGGAAGTTCTGGAAGCCTGGGGGTTGCGGTGCAGCGGTCGCGAAGCCTACTGGTGCAACGGTCGCGAAGCCTGGAGGCACCGGTGCAGCGCTCGCATGTTGACCGATGCAGCCTCCGAAATAAAGTCCACTTCCTGGAAATAATAATAATAATAATAATAATAATAATATAGAATGTGTAAAAGAACTTAGTAAAATGTTGATAAAATCTTACCGTTCGGTGCTTGCTGCATGTATGGGGCAGGGACCCACCCCTGCTGATTTGGTACCAGGAAGTTCTGGAAGCCTGGGGGTGGCGGTGCAGCGGTCGCGAACCCTACTGGTGCAACGGTCGCGAAGCCTGGTGGTACCGGTGCAGCGCTCGCATGTTGACCGATACCGCCTCCGAAATAAAGTCCATTTCCTGGAAAAATAAATAATAATAGTATAGCATGTTTAACTACAGAGTTCTAAAGAATCTACACGCTATACGTGAAAAAATACATGTTTTAAACACCCGTGTGAAAAAAATACATAGCATTCTGGGAGACCGAAAGAGTTATGTGACTGCATATGGGGTGAGAAACTCCCCTTAAATATATCCTTTTCTCCTTATACAATCCAGAACTCTATGCTATCGTAGGTAGGGCTTTGTGTGCTAGAATCACCAATGTATGACTACTATTAAATAATTTTTAGTTACAATTGCTCAAACACCAGTCTGTAAATTCTTACCGTGCGAATGTTGCTGCATGTACGGGGCAGAGCCACCTCCATAATGATTTGGTACCAGGAAGGTTTGGAAGCCTGGCGGTGACTGTGCAGCGATCGATGGATGGTCGATACCAAAATAAAGTCCACTTCCTGGAAATAATAATAACAATATTAATAATAATAATAAAGAATATGAACAAGAAGTTAATATACATTACTTTTTTAAAACACTGAAGAATGCTTACCATTCGAGTGTTCGGGTGTCTGAATCATTACGGTATTTGATGAGCGACGCTGCAACCGGCGGTGGGTATCCTGCTGGAGCTGGATGTATGCTTCAGCTATGTTAGCAGAACTGAATGCTGAAAACGCAATTAATTTACGCGTTAGATTTTTATTTATTTATTTATTTATTTATTAAAAAAAGATATATTATTAAGTTAATTTACTTTACTGCGAATACCTTATACAGGGAAAATGTCGATGTATTTTAAAACACCTGAGAAATTTCTATTACAAAAATAAAGCACGTGTATTTCTCGACACAATCATGGAAAATATCTCTTTAACATGATGGTGACAGCCTGAAAGTTTTTACTAAATAAATGCGAGAGAGGAATGAAACATTCACTGTGAATGTTCGACCAATGCATGCAAGCATGAAGTCTTCGGATCGATTACCGTCGGTTACCTCGGAAGAAATTTTATACAGATCATTTTTTATTCGATTCGTGGCGGTTTTCAAGTAATTGTATTTCTCTAGAAAGGAATATAATTCACCCGGTGAAAACACGTATTTAAATATCCGGAATAATAATTACTCAACAAGATGAATACTTAACTAAACTGTTCACATTTTTTTGAGAATTCCCGCAGCTAGATATTAACAGTAGAAGTTCAACTATTCGCATATAAATGCCATACATTAAAAACAAGAACGCGAATATAAGTTAAATGTACAGAGAAATAATTTAACTTTTAAAAGTAAATGAAGTGTTTTGTTACAACTTACCAGACATGATGTTCGTTGAAATTTCACTTTGAATGAGAAAAGTTTGTAGAGACCTTAGCTCGTTGATTTCAGCGGAGAAACTGTGAGAATTCCCGATGAAGCAGCCTTTTTATAGTGTTCTTTTGCAATATAAAAAATGTATGAGTGAAAGTTTAAGATATATAATACAATGATTTTGATTGGCTACTCCAAAAATTCGAGAAGTAGGAGAGGGAAAATGCTAGCCTCGCACAGGGACATTTCGTAAGCAAGTCTAAACCTGTTATGGGGAAATCCATCGATCACGCCAGCGTTCCTTAAGGGGAATGCTTCTGCGTATGACGCTAGGAAATAAAAAATATGTTTTATTTTTTACATGTACCGCTAAAATTCATTGTTAATTATTGTTACATTACCACATTAATCACAGAGTGAAAATAATGTATTGTTTCTGTAGATATAATTTTCCTCGAACCAGCGACCTTTCGAATGTGAATAGATACGTCACAGATGTTTAAAAAAAACGTCTGATGTTATGTGATGGCTTTAGAATTCTATTCTCTATGCATTACCACGGGAAAAAAACGAATAGCAAGTTACCATTTGAGAAAAGTTAAAAGTATTTGAAAATTTAAACCAATATCAAAATTCTAATGTGATACACTCACATGACTTTCTCTACTCTTGTACAAACTATTTTTACAAGCACTTATTCTCTATATGCTTCATGTTAATCGAGATATCGAGATGTCAATGTTATTGGTAATTTTCATGTCGATGCAAGGTGAATATGGTAGGTTTTAAGCGATAGTCAAATATTTTAACGCTTGTTGCTATGTGACGCATTCCATTCTCTTTGCATGTCCAGAACATAAAAACAAGAATAACGAATTTGAGAAAAAGTATAAGTATTGGAAATTTTAAGGGAATAACAATCAATATCTCGAAAACGATTTACTCAACAACAAGAATGTATATGATATAAATTATGTATTTTAACGCGATCTCCATTTTTTTTTGTGTAGTAAAATTTTGTCTATCTCTTATGGTTTATCAGTTTTGCAAAAGTCGTTCAGAATGAAGAATACTTTTGGAGACATTCCCAGAAAATTCGAGATATGCATTTCATTTCTCATTACAATATCTTAAACACATAATATTTTATTCAATATCTTTAGTCATTTTTGAGAAAATTAAAATTTTCGAAAATGTTCCATGTAAAGGGTAGCCTGGTATGGGGCATTTTCTTTAAAACCTTCGTGTCGTATCTCTGGGAGATACTGAACCTAAATACCAAGTTTGGTGTTTATCAGACTCATCGTTTCTGAGTTATGCTTCAC
The DNA here is from genome assembly GCA_030765065.1 of Deroplatys truncata. Taxonomy (NCBI): domain Eukaryota; kingdom Metazoa; phylum Arthropoda; class Insecta; order Mantodea; family Mantidae; genus Deroplatys; species Deroplatys truncata. The sequence goes on from CM060978.1 coordinate 218,997,614, forward strand.
AGGCACACTCGCAGACAGCCATGCCTTTTTTTGGATTCAGAGGGTCTCAAAACATGTATTCCCAGTGAAATCTCGGAATCGATTTTTTTGGTTGGAATACAACACTTCCTCTACTTACTATACGTGGTAGAGAAAGTAAAAGCTCATTCGCAAATACTTAATGTCGCATAAATATTACTTGAAATGAATTTTTGTGTGTGTATTAAGTTTATATTAACATGCTGGAATATTCAAAAAATATCTCTCGAATGGACGAGGTATTTAAAATCGTTCTCGTCCTATGTTTACTAAGAGAATAGGCCAATCTTTTTAAATGGAATAAATTAAGAGTAACGAGGATTTTTTAGGCTAGGCTCCATATTTCATTATTTATTTAGAATTAAACAAATGCTATTAGTCGTAATAGTTATACACGCGTAATAATCACGCACATACTCACCAACCAAATGCGCAAGTCAATTCATATACAATTAATTAAAAAAAATATTTAATTGTTTTCATCGATCAGCGAGAGTCTTATTTATTTTTAATAACGTATGTAATATTCACCGTTCTGAATACTTTTTATTCTTCATATTACTCTCGCCAAATCATATTTCTTTGTTTAACATACCGAGAAAAAAAATCAGTTTAATTTTTTGATATCATGCATGCAATTCTTGTATGTGAGTATTTAAATAATGACAAAGATACAATCGAATGCTTAAGTACAGAATCTATACAGTATACGTTTAATTGAAACTTAATCATTAATATTCTTCATGTAGAATTATATTAATTATCGGGAAAACATTTTTTGTGGTAAGCTTAAAACATGTCTAGACTTGGTTTTTTCCACGGTCTGTGAAGGAATTTCTGCACCGGGGAAGCCATTAAGAAATTCTTTTGTATTGCTAATAGTTATTTACCCCGAGGGCCTGTGGTTTTTTCAGAGCACTTAGGATGTTTAATGAACTGGAAACGTCTGTCATTGCTCACTAATGGCTCTATACAGGACCTTGTTTTGCCTTCTTCTGAAGATATTTAATGACATGGAAGCGTCTGCCATTGTCCGCTAATGTGTCTACATAGGCATTTCCCCCGAGAAGGCCATATGCATTCTTCAGGGGTGTACACCATATTTCTTTCAAGCAGTGTACGCAAGTGAATAATTCGTTGAATTTCTCAAAGTTCGCTACGTCTTTAAAAAGAACATTTAAAACGAATATAAAATTTATATTTGAAGTCTTCGTGCGTGTTAGTTTATATATACTAAGAAAGGTACGCCTGTTTTGAAATGTAATTATTACTTCTCTCGAGCGAGAAGAGACATAGCGGACTTATATTTTTAACATCAGTTGGAACGTACCTCGATGTGATGGATACCCCTAGCCATTAAGAGCAGGTACCGGGGGAAAACCCAGGCGTCCTGGTTTAACCGCTTCTTAAGATATTAGACGATGCACAGCGGTCGCATGCGTCTTGTTTTTCGTAAAAAGGTTCTCGTGTTAACGTCTCATACTAGCTATTTGCAATTTCGTTTTAAGTTGATTTTTAATTCATCTAAGCAATGTAATATTTTTTATAAACCCTCTAGTCAAAAGAAGAGTTAAAACAAACGTTATTACTCGTAATAATTATACATATGCTACCACGCATATTCGATAACGAACAGTTGCGCGCGAGTCAATTACATTAATCAATCAAAAATACTTAATTGTATTCATCGACCGACTAGCCGCGTTTCATTGCATTAGTAGTAATATGATGGCGGTTTAGAAGCAGGTGCGCGCGATTCAATTAATCAATCAAAAATACTTAATTGCTCGAAGAACAGCGTTTAATTGCATTAGTAGTAATATGATGGGCATTCTTATTTTTTCAATAACACATTACCTAATTGACACAATTATGTACTCAAACGATTTGCCGATGTGCGGCAGACATCGAGAATCGCATTCCCACATCGCCAAGGTGGATTTCCAGGCCAGCGTCACGCACCGAGAACCCCCACATATACCCCATCACCCGAGCGGCACATCCCCTACCCCAAACCAATCACACGGCAGGGATTTAGACAAGTCACAATGAGGGGGCGGAAATGTAGTCACCGTATAGGAACAATACACACTCTCCCACCTATCCACAGGGAACCAACCAGAACACAAAGGGGAGGGAGAGTACGCACACAGCGTATGGGGGAGGGAGGGGGGCGGGCCACCGGCACGTGACCAGACCACAGGGGGAGGGGGGAGGACCTGCCGGCACAGAACCAGTCGGCATTAGGTGAGCCCTCAAAGGGAGGGGGCGGGGCTAGCGGCACGCGACCAGGGCGGCATGTGAGCCCTCAAAGGAGGGGGCGGGGCTTGTCGGCATAGATCAAAGAACCTTATCAGATGGCGGCATATCCTTTATGGGCCCGCTCTCTCCTAATATGTCTACTGACCTCTGAGCAAACCTACCGGTCTTTCACGCCTAATATAGAATGGGACGCTTAAGACCACAGCAGTTAAAGAGCGTCCATAAATAAAACTAAAACAACGGTAGGTTTAGTGGAATTTGGGAAGAACAAGGAGAAAATAATTAATACTGAAAAGAATTTTAAATTTCTGGTTTAGATATTTGAGAAACAAAGAGGGAGTAATTTTAAAGATATGCATAAACCAGCAAATGTGCATGACAAACAGATAGTTGGTGGACAGGAACGGAAAAAAATCATGGTAAAATGGGAAGGGGAGAGGCATGGAAATTATGGGAGAGAAATATAAATAGATAAATGTCAAAATAAATAGGAGGGTAGTAAGAACTAGAATGGAAGTTATAGTAAGACAGGAGATATGGGGAAGTTTGGAAGATAAAAATCATTAAGCTTCTATAAAATGATAAAAAGGGACTGCGGACGAATGTAATAGACAGGAAAGGAAGGATTAGCTTAGATGAGAACAGGGCCAATATACTTAAAGGGTTAAGATGAAATAGAATAAATATGAGAATTATGGGTGGAAGTGAAGCTATACAGCACTGTATGACTGAGTAAAGAAATAATGATATGGAATAGAAACGTATGGGGAAAAATGGGAAAAAATGGACAGAAAAATAGCAACTATAACAATGCTGGCAGGAAAAGAAGAAAAGAAAATTAGATATATGGGAAGATTTTAGGGAAAGTAAAAGAACATTCCATTAGTAAAATAAGAGAAACAAGGAAAGGGAAACAAAGGGGAGGGGAGGGAATTGAGTGTAAGGGACGAAAGTTAGTAAAGGGCTACTCAATGATCTTAAAGGCCAGGGGGCCAAGTAAACTGAGGAACACAAAATAGGCTTAGAGACCAGACAGTTTGTGGAAAGGTATAGTTAGTTTTAGAAATAATGTTTATTGTATAAATCCTGTAAATTAAATTGCACAAATAAATTTAACTTAATTCATAATTGCAGTTCCTAAAATATATCACTCATTTTATCCCTTTTTTTTAAAAAAAATAGCTGTAGGGTGCGCACATTACGGACGTTCATTACATAAAATGTCAGTTTTATCTATTAAATGTCAATTACCTTCACTTGTCCTAAAAACTGGAGTTTAAAATTATTAAAAAAAGCTATTTTATTGTATATCCATTGAAAATCAGAATAAATCTTTTTTAGTATTTCGATATTTAAATTGCAGAATACGGGAAGCAAACTAGCTTTCTTAAACAATATGGAATTTGGTAGCCAGAATTGTGCTCTGATGTCCTCGATGAAGGAGGTTTCTTTTGCTAGTATGTATGTTAACATGGGTGGTGGTGATTTCCCTATTCCTACAATCCGTTTTACGGCTACTGAATGAGAAGAATAACGCTATATGGCCGGACTTCTACACAACAGACGCAATAACGACAGCAGATTGGAAGCAGCCAAATTACCAACTCAGACACATAGTGACAAGCTATGCAATGCACGGGTTTCATCGCAAACTATGCCGAAACCAAAGATTCCACGAACCAGAAGAAGAATGCGTGTGCAAAATGTGCAACAAGCACTGCGAAAGATACCATACGCAAAATTGCAAAGAAAGGACATCAATAATAAGACTAGGACAAGAATAAACTATATTTCAGTATGCACCTTGTGCGCTTTTCTCTCTTATTAAACAATATAGAATTTATGCAAACACGTGGTGTTTGATCTTGATACAGTCTCGAGCTTCTCGATAAGTTATGTAAAGGCAATTTGATTTTTAAATTAGTAAAATATTTTAGCATTAAAAAATCCCACTGTTTAAAATTTAACTTTGTTTCTCAAGTCTCCTATGCACATCCCAAAGCTGCCTTTAGACATACGCACTCTCTTGATTATGGGATTTAACGATTTTTGTGTACGTCTTTATATGCAGCTATAATTAGGTTTTATGTCACCTACATAGTCTTTGTATTAAGCGTTGTTTTGGGTTGTTCTGTTCATCCAATTTAATCCATTCTATAGCTTTAAAACAGCATTCATAGCCCAGTGTTTGTAAATGTTAAATTAAAAAGAAATTATAAAGGTAAACATTACTGTAAAAGTAAACTTTTCACATTATCATCATAATTATTTAATTTTGTGCAGTAAGTAAAGATTTAATTACCTATAGTTTAAAAGTTTACAACAGTTTGAAATCCACCTCAGTCACTGCAAGTTTTACAGCAGGTGTTATTGCTTTCCTAACTCTATTGTATGACCTCCACTCCTACTTCGATCATGCGTAAGACGTAATTGAACTGATTCAAATTTAGTCGAAACTTTTCCTAAGTTTCTGCTCATCATTAATCAGATGTCTATTTTTACTTTCTCTACTACGTATAGTAAGTAGGGGAAGTATTGTATTCCACCCAAAATTTCGATACCGAGATTTCACCGGAAATACATGTTTTAAGGCCTCCTGCATCCAAAAAACGTATCTTTGGAAACATGTCCGTGTGTGTCTGTGTGTTTGTCTGCTGTGTGTCTGTGAACAGCATAACTCAGAAATGAACAGTCGGATAAACACCAAACTTGGTATTTAAGTTCAGTATCTTCCAGAGATACGATACGAAGGTTTTCAAGAAAATCCCCCACCCCAGATTACCGTTTACATGGAACATTTTTCGAAAATTATAATTTTCTCAAAAATGCCTCTAACGATTTTGAATGATATACCATAGGTTTAAGACATTTTTATGGCAAATGAATTGTATATCTCGAATTTTCTGGGAATGTCTCCAAAAGTATTCATTGTGAACGAGTTTTGCATAACTGGTAAACCATAAGAGATAGACAAGATTTTACTACACAAAAAATGTAGATCGTATCAAAATACACAATTTATGTCATTCAGGCGCCACATTCAGGCGTCACTAAGTGACCTTTAAGTGACTGTTAGGAGTGGTTGGTTTAAAGTTCGCACATAGAAGTTCTGCATAACTTTTGTATTTCCTTTATTATTGTAAGATTAGCGCGTTACTTAATTCAGTTAGGCATGCTTTCATTTCCGCTGTTGGTATTAACGCTTTGAATTAAATATATGAATGATTTACTCTTAAATGCTAGAACGTTTATTTAAAAACGAAAATAGCCATTTTACTGTGTTCGATAAGAGTCTTAAAAAGACAAAGTATATGTCTAGACTCCCGTGAACATCCCTTTGATTTTTTGGCGAATTTTTCCATTAGCAGAAAATAAATGCAGTCCATACAACTACACCAATTCGTGATCTTTCTAATCCTTTTGTTATATTTTCCAATAATTACTTTATTTACCACGTACTCAATAGCTATAGAAGATATTGCGTTCCACCCAAACATTAGATTTCACCAGAAACACATGTTTTGAGGTCCCTGAATCCAAATAAAGCATTTTTAGAAAAATGTTCGTGAGCGCGCGCGTGTTTATGTATATATGTCTGTGTGTCTGTGAACAGCTTTATTCAAAAACGAAAACTCAGATAAATACCAAACTTGGTATTTAGGTTAAGTATCTTCCAAAGATGTGGCACGAAGATTTTCAAAAATATCCCCACCCCTACCTACCCTTTACATGAAATATATTTCGAAATTTTTGAAATTCTAAAAATGTCGCTAACGTTTTGGTTAAAATGCCGCATATTAAAGACATTTACATGACGAAACGTGTATCGTGAATTTTCTGAGAATTGTCTATGAAGTCCTCTTAATTCGAAAGGAATTTTGTATAACTAGTAAACATTAAGCGACAAACGAAAATGTACTACACGAAAAATGCAGATCTCTTTAAAACGCACAATTTATTTCAAATAAATTTTTGCGGCATAAGCCATTTCGTTATTAAAGGTTCGAATTGCTCATTTCTTGGTCATTCTCATCGCATGGAAACAGTGTGGAATTTTTAGGTCAGCATATAAAGTCCACTTCTTAAACTTTGGCTATCGCCTTGCTCTTTATAACGAAATGTGTAATATAGCTATTTTTGCAAAGGTCTGTTGGGATTAAAGTGTAGTAGAAAGTGTAGTAGATAGAAAAATAAGCTTTAGTAACGATAGTTTTAATACCCACAAAAAACGACAGAGGGTAGAGAAAGCTATGTGAATGTATCACACCAACATTTTTACTTTCTCTACTGCGTATAGTAAGTAGGGAAGTATTGTATTCCACCCAAAAATTCGATACCCAGATTTCACCGGAAATACGTTTTCAGACCCCCTGAATTCAAAAAAAGTATTTTTGGAAACACGTCCGTGTGTGTGTCTGTTTGTGTGTCTGCGAACAGCATAACTCAGAAACGAACAGTCGGATAAACACCTAACTTGGTATTTAGGTTCAGTATCTTCCAGAAATGCGACACGAAGGTTTTCAAGAAAATCCCCCACATCAGATTACCGCTTACATGGAACATTTGTCGAAAATTTTAATATTATCAAAAATGGCTCTAACGATTTTGATTAATATATCATATGTTTAAGATATTTTTATGACAAATGAAATGTATATCTCGAATTTTCTGGGAATGTTTCCAAAAGTATTCTTCATTGTGAACGACTTTTGCATAACTGGTAAACCATAAGAGATAGACAAAATTGTACTAGACAAAAATGTAGATCGCGTTTAAATACACAATTTATGTCATATACATTTTTTTTGTTGAGTGAACCATTTTCGAGATATTGCTTGTTATTCCCTTAAATGTTCCAATACTTATACTTTTTCTCAAATGGGAATTCGTTATTCATTTTTACTTTCTCTACTACGTATAGTAAGTAGGGGAAGTATTGTATTCCACCCAAAATTTCGATACCGGGATTTCACCGGAAATACATGTTTTGAGACTCACTGAATCCAAAAAAAGCATTTTTGGAAACACGTCCGTGTGTGTGTCTGTCTGTCTGTGTGTCTGTGAACAGCATAACTCAAAAACGAAGAGTCGGATAAACACCAAACTTGGTATTTAGGTTCAGTATCTTTCAGAGATGCGACACGAAGGTTTTCAAGAAAATCCCCCCACGACAGACTACCCTTTACATGGAACATTTTTCGAAAATTTTAATTTTCTCAAAAACGGCTCTAACGATTTTGATTAAAATATCATATGTTTAAGATATTGTCATGACAAATAAAATGTATATCTCGAATTTTCTGGGAATGACTCCAAAAGTATTCTTCATTATGAACGACTTTTTCATAACTGGTAAACTATAAGAGATAGACAAAATTTTACTACATGAACAATGTAGATCGCGTTAAAATACACAATTTATGTCATATACATTTCTTTTGTTGAGTGAACCGTTTTCGAGATATTGCTTGTTATTCCCTTAAATTTTCCAATACTTAATACTTTTTCTCAAATTCGTTATTCATTTTTTTATGTCCTGGACATGCAAAGAGAATGGAATACTCCACATAGCAACCAGCGTTAAAATATTTGACTATCGCTTAAAACCTACCATATTCCCCTTGCATCTACAAGAAAATTATCAATAAGATTGACATCTCGATATCTCCATTAACATGAAGCATATGGAGAATAAGCGTTTGTAAAAATAGTTTGTACAAGAGTAGAGAAAGTCATATGAGTGTAACACATCAGATTTTTTTGTTCTCTTAACGCAAAGAGAATGCAATACGATGCATAGCAACCAGCTCTTAAAAGATTTGACCATGGCTTAAAGCCTAGCAATTTCCCTTGCATCTACAAGAAAATTAGCAATAAGATTAACATCTCGATATCTCGATTAACATGAAGCGTATGGAGAATAAGCGTTTGTAAAAATAGTTTGTACAAGAGTATAGAAAATCATGTGAATGTAACACATTAGATTTTTTAACGTACTTTCTTACTGCATCATCGGGTAGTTATGATGCATGAAATGAAATGTAATTAACTGTTAGAGAGTTGAGAATGGAAGTTTAGAAGGTATTGTGGACACACTTTCGTCAAACAGCAAAGTCTCTGTCTCATTTCAGATTCTGAAGAGTCCCCTTTTGCCATGTATTTTGTGACTCTATTACTTGATACAGTAGTTCCATTGCACACAATGTTACTGAAATATCGCAACCCTGAGTCGTGTGATACATATAGCTGGCAAAAGTACCAATTCACTACCACAAGTAATACAACCAATATTAGTGAAGAGGGGCAGAAACGTGGCTTATTGGTTCATTGAAGGAAATGGTATCCATTTATACTGATTACGTCGCAAGTACTCTGGACCAAATACTTACGTCACTAACGAGGATGCAAATCAAGATAGTTGAATGACGTACGAATTACCTTAACTCAAGGTTACAAGCTTTCTTTGAAATAATACGCATATGAGTATCATAGTTTTAGTTTAAATTTGTGCTTACTATACAATACCATTATTAAATTGTAGGCATTTCTAGATTTCGGGAAAATTATCAAAGTATGTCCTATACATTAATCAGGCAACCTATCGAAAATATAAGGCTACAAAGAATTCAATTTTATAAGTTCCTGCTAAGTCTTTGAACAAATTTTATATAAACGTACATTTTTTCGTCTTAAATATTACATTTGAGGGACAGCATGGTTTGCTTCCGAATTGACATACTTTATCTATTTATTAACTTTAACTCACGCAGTTGGCAATCATCTAGAGATTAATACTATATAGGATGGACCATTTAAGTTGAGACTGTACGATATCTCCAAAACTAAGCGTTGCAGAAAGAAATGTCGTTAATAAAAGTTTCTGGATATTATGGGAATAATGATAAGTCCTGTTTTGTTTGGAGGACGTTGTGATAGTCATTTTAGGGTCAATTTAGTATTTTTAAATGGGAACCTACCAATTTTATGTTGTTTTCTCACTCCTCATAACAAAACTAAACAACATTTGTATAAAGCACTTTGCATCTGTTCATTCAATGTCTCATTGCCTCCTCGCTTACTGCTATTATGCTGCACTATTTTGAATGATTCCTACCATTCATTGCGCTCTTCGCACACGGCTATTCAGAATTTTCGTTGTTATTTACGTTGGTAAGAACAATTATATATAATCAAATTTTCGAAAGTATTTGAATAAAGTAATCATATGTTGCTACCTTTAAAGCTTTCCAATGTTGATTTCTCCGAGCAATTACTACAATTGATTTAGACATCTATTAAGTAAACAACGTTTCGTTATATACACGATGTATCTTCCTTGGTGTCGTATATTTTGAGGACGTGTTTCTGACATCAAAACAGTAAAAAAAGTTCATTCGTACATGGGGCTGAAAATCAACCGTTTCGTTGTTATAGGTCAAAGAGAAGTATTCCATGAGTGAACAGACGGATATGCACTACACGTATGGCCTTGTAGACGGCAATGCAGCACGAACACGTGAACTTTATGTAGAAAGGTACCCTGATAGGAAGTTACCGTGTGCAAGAACATTCGCACGAATTCACCAACGCTTGAAAGAGAATGGAGCATTTGAGAGGAATACTAGGGATGTTGGGAGACCAAGAACGGTACGAGGCATTGAGCTTGAAGAACGAGTTGTTCGTGCTGTGGATGCAGACCCATCACAAAGCACAAGACGTATGGCTGTAAGGGAAAGAGTTAGTCATGTGACTATCGGGAGAATTCTCATTGAAAGTTTTCTGTACCTTATCACCTTCAACGTGTGCAAGGATTAAATGAGGCGGACTTTGAGTTATTGCAGTGCACTGTGTTCATCAATTTCCTAGCCTGTATCTCATTCGTGGATGAGTCTGGTTTTACTCATGACGGCACCTTCAATTTTCATAACACTCATAACTGGGCATTTGAAAATCCTAATGAAGTACGACAGGACAACATCAACAGAGGTTCTGTCTCAACTTTTGAGGTGGAATCATTCATGATCACCTTATTGGACAAACCTATCCCCAGTTTCTCAGAAATGAGTTGCATCACTTGATGTGCCTCCGGACATCATCTAACGAATGTGGTTTTTACACGATGGTGCTCCAGTTCATTTCAGTATGATAGTTCGTAATTTTTATGATCGATTTCCGCAAATATGGATTGGTCGAGGGGGAGCCCATTGCATGGCCTGCCCGATCGCCTGATTTGAATCCAATGGACCTCTTCGTTTGGGGACATTTGAAGTACTTGGTTTATGCGACTCCTGTACCTGATGTTGACATTTTGAGAGAACGTATCTAATCTGAATTCGACCAAATACGAAGCCAACCAGGAATTTCCAATAGAGTACGTCAGAGCATGGAACGCAGGCTTACTGCATGCATCGAAGCAAGGGGAAGCCACTTCGAGCAGTTTTTGTAACTTTCGATTTTGTGTTGTAACTCTGAAATAAATGTTTTTCAGACGCATACTCGTATGAACTTTTTTTGCTGTTTTGATGTCAGGAACACGACTCCAAATATATGATACCAATAAAGGTACATTGTGTATAGGAATCATATCATATGCTTTTGTAAAATCGGGAGTTCCTCAAGGATCAAATCTAGGATCATCATACTTCCATTGTTTGTTAACGACTTACCAAACGTAATTCAATAATTCTCTGAGTGTATTCTTTACTCGGATGATCTTAAATTAGGTGATAAAAAGAGAATGATTCTAAATGCTACAAACTAATATACGCAACATTATTCATTGGAGTGAAGAAAACCTATTATTTAATATTAGTAAATGCCTTTGTGTCAAATACATCAAACGTAATAATACGTTTGATACTCAGTACATAATGAACAATAACAAACTGAACTTCACTAAATTCGTTAAAGATGTATGCGTCAGTTTCAATGAAAATCTATCTTTCAAGGAACATAGTTATAAAATAGCGAATCAGGCTATAAGAGTGTAAGAATTAGCAACGTCATACTCTTCAAAAATATAGATTCTAAGCTGTGACTTTTTAGTGGTTTTGTAGAATCCAAACTGTAATATTGATATTTAATCTGGTTATGTAACATAAATCTTACATAGGCAAATTGAGAAAGTGCAGAAAGAGGTTTTAAAAATCCTATATTTTAAACAATTAAAAATATAAACTAATTGCATAAAATGTACGGAACTGCTAAGAGAATAAAATACTATATCATTAGAAAACTATGGGAAATACAAACGCAATTCATTTATTATAAGGTTATGTTTATAACAGATTTCTACTAGAAATAAGCTTAAATACTAGGAATTCAAACCTTAAGATACGTTCCTTGTTTTATTACAATAAAATATAAAAAAGTTAACTTATCAAAAGTCTCCTCTTATAAAGATGGTAGCTCAGTACAACGAAACTTATATTCATACATGTATACATATATTTAAACAGTTTTATTATTTTTCTGCCATTAGTATATACATTTTGTATATCTTATTTTATTTGTTCATATTCTTTCTAATGTAGATTGTGTATTCAATATAATTGATTGCATACGCTACCATAACTGGTGCGCTGCTTTGTAGCAGCAAATGAAAATAAATATATACATAAATATCATTTGAGCATGATTCCATACATTCCGTTCACCATGTCTGAGAACCGAGGTTAAGCACTTTAACTAATTTAATTTGCCTGTTTTATTAAGCATATTTACTGGAACTTGAGGTTTTAAAATAAATTGTGATATATTTAGGAGCGATTGCCTTATCCTGTGAAAATCTATTAAAGTTTTTTATCCTTCTTCCTCTGAGTTTTATAAAGTTTCTTGGGTTTTTGGAATCTACGTATGGGATGAGAGAAGGAAATAGATTCCGAAGATAGGGGAGACTTTCATACTACTTGAAGGAAGACATATTGAACACTTTAGCCTTGATAAATTAGAATTTCTAACGTAAAGCAGAAAGGTTGGCCAGAGTGATTGGTGAGCTGTACAAGATAGAGATGGAACGCAGAAGTAATGCAGAAAACGTGAATAAAGGACAAGTGTCAAGTGAAGTGTAGAGAGACTGCAATTGGAAACGGTATTGCACGGTGATAAAGGGAAATCACTGTGGCAGCAGAGAAGTTACCTTATTACCATCACGTGTTCGATTTCGTCTGGCAATATATTACCTGCTAGAATGTCTTCTAAATTTTCTCGTGATGAAGTCATTTGCAATTGGAGACGATGAAACGTGCTGTATGTACCTTCAAGGAATGTAAATTCAGACAACTTTGTATTTTACGGTCTACAATGAGTTCAAGCGCCCTTTTTAAACGGGTGTCTTAGTTCAAGAGGGCATACCGCTTTGTTTCTAAGTGGGCAGCTCAACTTCGAATTCCATTGCGGGAAATTTAGTCAATTTATTATTTATCAGCTTAAGCTGAGATTCACAATTGATCCATGTTTTAAAAAAGATAAAAAGTCAATTAAATATATCTTTTTGGGGAGGGGAACTCAGGGAAAGCTGCTTAGAATTACATTTTGAGATAACATAGTGCCACAAACCTAACACATCTATAAAACAATGCAATGGCATATAACATGCAGAAAAGTCGTTATGTGCACCTAATATCAATATTTTGTGTACGTGATGATAGAGATAAGTTCTAGACTTGATATCTGCAACATTTATGCCAATAATTGCTCCTAAGTTTGTGAAATGTAAATCTAGCTACACGTGTAAAAAGAACACAACCGACATTGGAATTAAGTGTTCTTCCACATAAGCCGTGTATTGGACAAGGTTGGAAAAGTGGAATCAGACGACTGAAAAATTCAGTGTCACAAGGAGATCTCAAATTATATTGAGATCTTCTTGTGGTTTACCGGGAAACGTGCGAATCAGTTGGAGAATTTAATGTCCTACTGGCATGTTGCCATGGTAGCTCAGTGGTTAGAGCAACCAGACGGATACCGGGAGATCCGTGCTTAAAATCCCGGCTATGGCAATGAATTTTTCAGTCGTCTGATTCTACATAACCAAAATTCCTTTGGTATTTCATTTAATCTCTTTTCTAGACAAATTAAATTATCAGCGATCTTTAAGTGTATAATTGGCCAACCTGTGTACCGTTAATAATTTTTATGAAAGTACATTACGTCGTAATACTACATAACTCCGCCTAGCGCAAGAAAAGTAGTCCCTCTGTGAAAGGTTAGCTATAAGCTCCTAAAGCAATCACAAGGTCACTGACTTCAGGTGGGGGAGCGGATTAGCTCTGAGTATGGTTAGTACTTTCGACATCAGAACGGGACATTTAAAATTCTACCCATGGCGTTATGCATATGCGTGCTACGTTAAACATCCAGGTATTATCCACAGCTTTAGTAAAATAAGCTTAGTAAGAATAGTTTGTATACCCACTAATAAACGATAGAGGGTAGAGAAAGTAATGAGAATGTATCACATCAGATTTTTTACTTTCTCTACTACGTATAGTAAGTAGGGGAAGTATTGTATTCCACCCAAAAATTCAATACCGAAATTTCACCGGAAATATATGTTTTGAGACCCCCTGAATCCAAAAAACAAGCATTTTTGGAAACATATCCGTGTGTGTGTCTGTGAACAGCATAACTCAGAAACGAACAGTCGGATAAACACTAAACTTGGTATTTAGGCTCAGTATCTTCCAGAGATGCGACACGAAAGTTTTCAAGAAAATTCCCCACCGCAGGTTACCTCTTACATGGAACATTTTTCGAAAATTTTAATTTTCTCAAAAATGGCTATCACGATTTTGATTAAAGTATCATATATTTAAGATATTTTCATGACAAATAAAATGTATATCTCGAATTTTCTGGGAATGTCTCCAAAAGTATTCTTCATTGTGAACGACTTTTGCATAACTGGTAAACCATAAGAGATAGACAAACTTTTACTACACAAAAACTGTAGATCGCATTAAAATACACAATTTATGTCATATACATTTTTTGTTGTTGAGTGAACCATTTTCAAGTTATTGCTTGTTATTCCCTTAAATTTTTCAATACTTATATTCTCAAATGGGAATTCGTTATTCATTTTTTTGTCTTGGATATGCAAAGAGTATTAATCTGTGGCAAAGAGAATGGTGCTGCACCAGCAACCTAGCAACCAGCTATTAAGAGATATGTCTATGCTTAAAGGCTACTGTATTTCTATATTGCCCTTGCAATTACAAAACAAGGGGAACATAGTACACCTTAAGCGATAGTCAAATATTTTTAGAACTAGTCGCTATGTTTAAAATGTAATTCTCTTTGCATGTCAAAGATCATTTCTGCAAATGTTTTACTCGATTAATATGAAATAGATGGAGAATAAGAGTTTGTAAAAATAGTTTTTACAAGAGTAGAGAAAGACATGTGAGTGTAACACATCAGCTTTTTTATATCTACTACACTTTAATCCAAATCAAGCTTTGCAGAAATAACTGCACTATACATTTCGTTATAGATATAAAGAGATCAGCGATAGTTAGTAGTTTAAGATCAGGGCGCTATATGCTGTCCTTAAAGTTCCATAGTGTTTCCTTGCAATGGCGAGAAACAACTGAATGTTGACAGGACTTTTAAGAAAACGGTCAAGAAATGAACAATTCGAACCTTTAATGACGGATATCGCAGAAATGGCTTATACCACAAAAAATTAATTAATTCATTCATTATCCGTTTACCCTCCTCTTATGTGCGACTTACACCCCCAGGACTTACAAGCGGGTGCCTGGGCTCAGAGGCCCGTCGAGGAGCAGACACTCATGGATCAGACAGAACATCCAGGATGGGTGATCAGCCCGATGCCTGGTATGGGATGAAAGAAGTGGATGAAGCGAAATGTTGGTGAAATGGATGAAAGGAAAGGTGATGATGGAGCAGTTGGTATTTTAAAAGACATCTACATTTTTTGTGGAGTAGTTTTCGTCTATCGCTTAACATTTACCAGTTATACAAGATTATATGTCTTCCGAATAAAGTGGACTTCCACAAGCTATTCCCAAAAAATTCAAGCTATACATTTTATTTGTTAAGTAAATATCTTTAATATAAAGTATTTTAATGAAATCGTCAGAGGCATTTTTAGAAAATAAAACAATTCCAAAAATGTTCCGTGTGAAAAATAATTTGGGGCGAAGGGATTTTCTTAAAAATCTTAGTGTCTCATCTTTGGAAGGTGCTGAACCTAAATACAAAGTTTTGTTGTTTTTCATCCGTCTTTTGAGTTACGGTGTTTACTAACACCCACGCGCGCGCGGGTGTTTTCTAAAATTGCTTTTGTTTTGGATTCATGTGATCTCAATACATGTATTTCCGTTGAAATCTCGATATCGAATTTTTAGGTGGAATACCTTCTTGTATGTAAGTGGTAGAGAAAGTAAAAATTGTAAAACCTGGCTTCGTATTGAATTTTGAGAAAAACGTTACATAAGAAGCTTATAAACAAATCATTTGTTTCAAGTTATTTTACTTACACAGTTTCGACAGTAATAATATTTACGGATTTATACGAATGTTTCATCACCATCTTTAGGTACATACGTCAGTTAGAATCATTATAATTCTGCGTGCTTTCTTGGCGTCTTTAAGTTACCACGAGGAAAAAAAAAGAACAGTTATTTTCACTCTCTTAAATATATTTGTGGCCAGTGTATTGAAGAATTTCGGCATAAATTTAATAATACAAATATTGGAGGAAAAAAACAGTTTGCCATGAATTAAGATATTATGTTAGTGTTTTTTTTTGTGTGTGTGTGTGTGTGTGTGTGTGGAGTAGGTGGTTAAAATAAACAACGCTGTAAGCAACACATATTTATACATATGGTTCTAAGGACACAGAAGAGGGAGTAGGAGCAACAGAATATAACAATAATAATAAAGAAATGTTAACAATTACACTAAATGAAAATTTTCTATTTATTCAGCTGAGCTTATTGCCACCAGAACAGTTACGTCATATATTATTGATAGGAAGATCCAAAAATCTATTATATTTTCGTATTTTAGTATTGTTTTGAGTAAACTGAGTGAAACTGGATTGGATGCAAATTTTAATATTATTGAAACAGAGATTTTAAGCACAAAATGCCTGTAGCCATGAAAAAAGGGATGCAAATTAAGTTATTTTTGGATCCTGGGTATATAAACATAAACGGTAACTGAAAAGTAGGTACTCCAGCAAAACAAGTAAAAACTGATGGGAATAATCTGAAATTACAATTACATTTCCAAGATATTATTGGTCACCTTAAAAAACAAGTTATTATACAATGGAGCACTGAACATCTCCAAGATTCCTAGCGCTGGAAAGAAAACACTAAACCATTGTTCAAAAAAGCGTATGGACTTAAACAGACTTAACAGACATCATAAAATAAGATTGGACACTGCCATGACTCCATTATTATTGTATAAAATGAACAAATGAGAAACTCCTTATGGTGAAATAGGTAATATAGAACATGCATAAATTGGATGTCATCTTGATAGAAAGGACAACGATGAATTAATAAATTCACTGTACAAGGATGATTTACATGGGCCTAGTTTTAAAGGCTTTACTTGCCAACTTTATGAAAGGAAATGCTGAAACTGGCCACCGTTGTTGTCCACACATTTTTGTTACCTCTTTAGGAAACCATCCATCGCTCGCCGTAGTTCACGTTAAGAATATCCTGGCGGATATTCTTCCAGGGTGTGTGGGTTTGTCTTGTACACTTTATGTTTTTAAGTTACTTCAGAGATAAAAATCGCAGGGAGTTAGGTCGGGGGACCGAAGGGGCCACAGATCTCTACTATTAATTCTGTACTCAAACACACTTTCAATTGTTCTCACAGAAATATTGGACATATGAGCAGAGTCTTGTAGAAAAAAGGCAGAATCACGCTCCCTGTCTGTTAGTTCTCTAAAGAAGGGAGCAAAATTGTATTCACGTATGTACGTAAACTATTGATTCGAAAAACATTGGCCCTATAAATCTTTCCCCGTTCATACATAAATTTTTTCGTCATGAACAATATTAGGTTTGTCAGAGCTCTAATAGCGTTTATTTTGTGTACACACGTCACCACGAAGGTGGAACCAGTCTCGTGCATGAAAAATATTAAATATGGGTCTATTTCGCCATTGTGTACACTCCACTCACAAAATGTGCGCTTAATTACAGGATCATGGTTGAAGAGCATATGTCACAGTTATTTTATATGGTTTTAACTTCAGCAATTTGGTAGCTCTTCGCGCAGAGCCATAAGAAATACCTGTCTGTTGTGAAAGACGCCTAAGTGATTTTTGGGGGAATTCTCGAAACGATGACCGATGTCGTCTAATGTTTCTTCGGTAAGAACCGTACGCCGTCTTTTAGATTTTTTAGCCTGAACACTTCCTGTGGCCTGAACTTTATTGTAAAGTTCATGGATTGTTGTACGGCCTGGAACTTTTACACTTGGAAATCTTTCTGCAAATCGTACTTTCACTTGGCGAGCTGACGAGTTAACACATATGAACCATAAATAAATACACGCTGTGCAGTAGAAAACATATACTGAGCCATAATATATTTTGTGACTAACTACAGGACAAAATAATAAATAACTCGTAATAACCGAAGTATATCACATCACCGTCAACTCATTACTGCACTTCACACTGCAGAGCAAAACCACGTCAACAGGGTGACCTTGTTTACAGCAGCAGTACCTTATCATGTTTCCACACGCCCAGTGGTAAAACAGCACACAGCCGATTCGTAGTTTCTTGGCTCTCCCGTTTTGATATTATACTAAAAGGTGTCGTTAAATAAATAGCCTATTATTGCTATTGTTATTAATATTATCATGATTATTATTAACATAATTGCACTCAACAAGTAAGAACATAAACAAATTAATGGCAGTATTACCCTCAGCGGCGTAGTGACACTACTCATGGCCTTGGACGAGTCAACAATCTGAACCTCCTACCATTTCAATTAGGTATAACCCTCGATTTAAATTTATCGTTAGCAGTAGTATAATCAAACACAACTAACGCAAAGAATAGTATTTAGTGATATAGAATAACAACAGAAATAACAAAATTAACAGCAGATGTAAAATAATGATAACTGGCAAGAATATGAGTATTTAAATTTCATAGTTATTCCACTCGTCCTAAAATGTTTTTCTTCGCTTTTCTTGAGCTGACCTCTCTTAAAACTTCTGAATAATATATAAATGAGGTGATGTTAACTGAGAGTCCCGAGTTCCGACAACCGTTCCTGTGTCATCGTCGGTTTTTATTAATTGTAGTCTCGAGAAACTTTATACTGCGGACGCAATGGTTACAGGAACAGTAAGAATTATTCTCAAGAGAATACAAACGGATAAACTTCACAACGTTTTTTTCTCACAATATGTGTAAACTATTTTAAAATTGAAAGTGTAAAGGGTTTACAGCAACAAGCATTTGTAATTCATCAAATAGTTAATATCAACACCACAATCTTCCAGTTTTCAAATCTAGACACTGTTTCAAAAGTGTCTCTAGGCATAACGTTCACATCCGACAATCTTAGCTACATATATCCAAAGGTGTCAGTGTACTGGATGAATGCTTGAATTCTAGTTTTTTAAATTTGATTGAATGCCATTTGTCATAACATTGAAATGTTCTATACTGAAGTGAGGTTCTTGGTTTTCTAGTCTCACCAGGTCTCTCAAACACAAACACTTTTTTTCTGCGAGGAATTCGACTTTCTTTGAACGTTAACGCAACATCACATTAACGGTATTTATTGCACACAGGGCATACAACGCACAGGGACAACTCACGCACTACGGGAGATCCATTGCGCCTCTCACATCCGCCCAGGAGAGGGAGGGGACGAAGTAAATGAGTTACATGAGGTTACAGGACTTAGCAGGCCGGCCACAGAGATGCGCGGAAGTGACTAACAGTTCCTGGATCGAAGACTGACCCATTACTGGAGCTGCCTAGATAGAGCGATGCACGACCCGTCAACCAGGCAGTGACGAATGCTCTAGTGACAAATGCTCTTTCCTTGGAACAAGCATCCACGCCATCTGTTCGGCCACCACACACCGCGAAACCTAGAAGCACACCTCAAAGATGAGAAGGAAACGGATGGAAAGAGAAATGAGGGAAAAGAAATAATGGTAAATGAGAAACCACTCCAGCATTCACCTACTTACCAGGCAAAAACAAAAAATCCAAGGTCAGACTGGACGGCAGCCGGATTCGAACCCGAGACCTCCCAAATGCGAGGCTAACACATTACCGCGAAGCTAACGGGTTGGGTTTTTCTTACATTGTCTCGAGCTTCTGATGCAGACTGAAAACCTGTTGAACAGCATTTTTCAATCCAAACACAGAACTGCTAAAGATGTCTTCGAGTGTTCTGTAAAGGAGTCTCAGTTTGCCAAAGTTTAATTTGTACACTAGCTCGAGATGGGATACAATATCAAATAATCAGAAAAGCAGGATTTCAATTAAAACTCATTAACATTCCTCACTACTGCAGATACGCAGGTGCTATAAATATATTCAATTGCATCGCAAGTATCACCTAACTGAAATCTTATACGAGCGACTAATATGGCGAAGTGTTAAACAATTTAAATTTATTTACTATGGACGTTTTTACTTTATTGATATCAGTTCAATCAATTAATTTTGAGTTTCTGTGCTTAAATAACGGGTGTGCCTCTTACGCGCCTAAAAGTTTCTATCAGCATGTGTCATATATCATAATTACATGTATCAAAAAATGTGTGGGATTTTGTGTTGCATCTAGGAAATATTCATTCATTCATTCATTATCTGTTTACCCTCCTCTTATGTAGGACTTACACCCCCCAGGACTTACAAGCGGGTGCCTGGGGTCAGAGGCCCGTCGAGGAGCAGACACTCATGGATCAGACAGAGCATCCAGGATGGGTGATCAGCCCGATGCCTGGTATGGGATGAAGGAAGTAGATGAAACGAAATGTTGGTGAAATGGATGAAAGGAAAGGTGATGATGGAGCAGTTGGTGGAATGAATGGCGGGGGAAACCGGAGAACCCGGAGAAAACCCGCCCAGACGCCGCTTCGTCCACCACAAATCCCACATGCAGGTTCCTCGGATTGAACCCGGGCCGCCTAGATGGGAGGCGAGCGGTCAACCACTCGGCCACGGCGCCGCCTATCTAGGAAATAAATGAGGTTTATTTATGGACGCTCTTTAACTATGGACGCGTCCCATTCTATATTGGGCGTGAAAGTGCGGTAATTTTGCTCAGAGCCTCTTTATCAGCTTGAGGTTCTTTTACGTGCCGTAAATCTACGACACGGGACCACCGGCTTTACTTCCCTTCCGAAGGAAGCCATGCTAAGGATTTTTACGCCCGAAAAAATCCATCACCCTCCGCCGCATTTGAACCCGCGACCTTGCGAACATGATCAATACTCATCCAATAAATGTTACTCTAATTCAAGCCATTTTGACATAGTGACTATCTGAACTACACTATGTTCATGTTTCTGTAGTACAGTGTTCATATGTTTCCAACTACGCTATTTTTATGTTTCTTTAACACAGTGCTCATATATTTCCAATTAGTGCACTATTTTCATGCTTCTGTAACACGGTGCTCCTGTACTTCCAATTGGGCTATAGTCGGTGTTTCTGTAACACACGGCTCATATGCTTCCAACTGCTCTATTTTCATGTTTCCGATCTGTACAGCCTTTTAACACCAGAGAAGTTTGGGATTTTACAAGAACAATGTACAAGGGAAGCAATACCACAATTATTAGAGGCTGAATAAACCTCGTGTGTTCACTTTTTCTCCATTTTTTACAGTCTGTGATAATGATAATTAGTAAAACGTCTCTCTCTGTTCATTCTTTGGGTAGTGCTCACCACCCACTAATGTATACACGGGGCCTTTGCATACTATTTCACACCTCAGCTGGTCCTTTACACGTCCGTACCTGGGTCAACTTGATCCGATACCAACGTTGGTTCGGGGGCATGTTTCATAACTGATGCACCAACAAAATTATCATTTTGAGAACTGACACTAAGGAAATTTAATTCCCTAACACAATCTGCTCTACTTGCACCATCACGAACGGCATTTCCTGTAGTTGAGCTAATGCTTGACATTAGCCTCCATCGTTAACTGCAATTTCAACATTTGCACTCATGTCCGTAGCATTTAAATATTTTATGAGATACTCGTAAACTAATCTTTTGCTTTCCAATTTCAGATTTCGTTTTTCTTTAAAGTGCGCCAGATTGATAGTTTCTACTCCTATCTCGGTGTCCACCTTAATCAGTGAAGAGTAATCTGTTACTAACAGAGAACACAAGTTGTCGTCTTTGAATAAAGGAACTTAACTACATTTGAAATAAGCTAGAGTCAGAAGCACGAACGAATGAGTGTGGAGAGAAAGCACTGCTCATAGGGATTGAGACAGGATAATAGACTGTGTTTTTTTCATTCGCGCTCGCTCTGCGTCTTGACTCCTCTGTCAACGGGCCCAAGCCAAGGAATACCGCTAAAGCGCCACGGCTTGCACAATGATTGACTCATTGGCGGGCAGGCAATGTGACTCAAAACAGTGCTACTGCGCAACCTGCACTATCCGCCTTCCTTCGACCATACTTCCGACTCTAGTTACCTACTCGTAATTGTAGCAGATTCTTGCGATTTCAAGGAAGCTGCGACACACACTCAAGAGATAATGAACAATGTGAATGTAATACCATGAGTCGGCTGTTAATTGTTAATTTATCAACGTCACAAAGTAAGGTGCTATGATTGATTCAGATCAGTTAAGGCACATAGGACGTAGGAGGAAAAATTGGCTTATCGCGTCATCTTACCTTCGTATTCTAATGACGTTTTGTTTGTAATACAGGGACCAGGGGCCCTGCACCGTCGCCCTACCTTGGTTACAAACTGATTAGCCTCTGCCCATCTGGGACTAATCAACTGTCGATTAAATGGCTAGAATTATGAAATTATAAAAGTGGGAGGATAGAGCGGTGACGCTGGGAGAGAGTAGAGCTACACATTCAGCATTAAACTAAACCCTCCCGCTAAAATGAACCTATATTATTATTATTATTATTATTATTATTATTATTATTAGTAGTAGTAGTAGTAGTAGTAGTAGTAGTATAAGTCATAATAGTAGTAGTAGTAGTAGTAGTAGTAGTAGTGGTAGTAGTAGTAGTAGTAGTAGTAGTAGTAGTAGTAGTAGTAGTAGTAGTAGTAGTAGTAGTAGTAGTAGTAGTAGTAGTAGTAGTAGTAGTAGTAGTAGTAGTAGTAGTAGTAGTATTTGCAGTAAAGTGTGCATCAAATGCATTCTGGCACTGGAGAGGAGATGTGAAATAGAATTTAAATAACTAGTAGAAATATTAAAACATATAAATAACATTGTAAATAATACGGCTTTCAAGAGAAGCCTCTATGTGAAAAGCAGTTTGTGCAGTTAGCTTTTTGTATTTTTCTAAAGCTTACAGGAAAATTTTTTGTTTCTTAGTTGTGGAGAGATGGCTTTTAAACCTCTTTGATGCAAGATTATATGCATGCGCAGGCTAAGGATGCGGGACAACTTAAGAGTGAAGTGAAGTTTACTGTGCATCGAATAGGGTGGAGTGAGATGACGCATTGGGGTGTTGTTTACTTGTGAGACCGTGTACAATTCGTTTCGTGACTAGAGGTACAATACACATGTGTCTCCCAATCCGATGTATGTGTTCTACTTAATCTTCCACCATCACCAGACTGTACTGTTTACAGTAGCAAATAAGACAGCGCATTGGCGTTTTTGTTTACATCAGCAGTAGTGTGTTTACAGAACTCTATAATAAAGTTGGTTGCTAACTTGTCTCGGATCCTTAGCCTGTACATCAGTGTAAAGTATTTTAATTATGGAGTCGCCTAAAGGTTTGGAAACGCTTTTCTTTATATTATGGTTCGCTATATAAAATTATTTTATCAGTTTGCTGCACTCAAATTATTAGAAATAAAAGTTTAATTTTATTATGCAGCAATCACAACTCTTTTCTTCTAATTTGTTTGAAATAAAAGCCTGTATAACTCACTATGTTTAGCCCATTCATTTCGTAGCATCCTATACATTTTAACTTAAGGTTTCCCTTCGAGTGCGATAGGCATTTGTCACCTATCCTATCACAACTGGCTATATATTCTGAGTTACTGATTCTTTTGCTTTTGTTAATAACGTACGTTTTGCGCTCAAGTCTAGATAGATAGTTATGCTTATTTTTAGATATTTATTATTTTTGGGTAGCATTGATTAGATGGATTGAAGCGTTCTGTGGTGTTGCGTTCATTATTACGTTTATTTATTTATTTGAATATTAAATTCTGACACGGTTAAAAACTAATGTTAAACTTAGATATAATTACTTGCAAATTTATATACTTTCAGCGTGCACAGTCACTTTTATGCTAAATAATAAATGTGCAGAAAACCCCCTCATGCCGAATGATCTTTGCGTCACGTGTTCTTATCCACGAATTCTTTTAGCTCTACATTCTGGTCACGAAATGCCCTAATTTACCGACCATTAGGTGAAAGAGAGAAAGATATTTTGCGAGAACAACCACAAGGGAAAAAAGTCTGCACATTTGTCATAGAGAAAAGAGACTTTAATTCCTCTAGTTTTTTTTGCTTGCGCGTTAACGCGAGGTTTGCGAGTCATTCTTTGGCTGGAGTCCGCCAGTTGCATGGTCATTCATTTTCTGGGGAAGCTATTAATCTCGCAGCTCATAAAATGCACCACTCAGCGTTTGGAAAGTCGTTATTTCATTGAATAGATTGAAATTGCTGTCGTTAGCACTTGATTGTCGAAGACGTGTGATCAATTTACGTTGATGAATGACCATTGCTGCTTCAACAGATGTTAAATCAGAAATGCGTTTATAGCATTAGAGGGCGCACATTGATTCATAAATAATAATATTAACTACTGGCGTTTAGCGAGATATAATAATTTTACTCTTACCCGCTCACGTGTACTCTTACATTATTACATAACTTCTGATTTCTGTATGTTCACAGAATTATTATTTCCTTTTGTAGCCTTTTTTACTTTCTCTACTACGTATAGTAAGTAGAGGGAGTATTGTATTCCACCCAAAAATTCGATACCGAGATTTCTCCGGAAATATATGTTTTGAGACCCCCTGAATCCAAAAAAAGCATTTTTGGAAACATGTCCGTGTGTGAGTCTGTGTGTCTGTGTGTCTGTGAACAACATAATTCAGAAACGAACAGTTGGATAAACATCAAACTTGGTATTTAGGTTCAGTATCTTCCAGAGATGCGACACGAAGGTTTTCTAGAAAATCCCTCACCCCAGATTACCCTTTACATGGAACATTTTTTGAAAATTTTAATTTTCTCAAAAATGGCTCTAACGATTTTGAGTAAAATATCATATGTTTAAGATATTTTCATGACAAATGAAATGTATATCTCGAATTTTCTAGAAAAGTCTCCAAAAGTATTCTTCATTGTGAAGACTTTTGCATAACTGGTAAACCATAAGAGATATACAAAATTTCACTACACAAAAAATGTAGCTCGTGTTCAAATATACAATTTATGTCATATACATTTTTTTTGAGTGAACCATTTTCGAGGTATTCCTTGGTATTCCCTTAAATTTTCCAATACTTTTTCTCAAATGGGAATTCGTTATTCATTTTTTTTATGTCCTGGACATACAAAAAAGAATGGAATGTGCCACATAGCAACCAGCTCTTAAAAAATTTGACTATCGCTTAAAGCCCACCATATGCCCCTTGCACCTACAAGAAAATTAGCAATAAGATTAACATAAAGCATATGGAGAATAAGCGTTTGAAAAAATAGTTTGTACAAGAGTAGAGAAAGTCATGTGAGTGTAATACATCAGATTTTTTTATTACTTTCCCTTTAAATCAACAGCTGGTTTCATCCACTTCGGGAATACCCTCGATAGATCTCACTCTATCATCTTACCTATACATTAAATAAAACTGCAACTAAATTCGGCAAGTTTTGATTTTGGATAAGCAACTGCTGTTATCATGTGTAATGGGTTATCCTGAAGATAAAAGGTCCAAAAATCGTGTTTTTAAAATTTGTATTTATTAACCATATGTTGTATTATCTGTGTGCATACA
Organism: Deroplatys truncata; assembly: GCA_030765065.1. NCBI lineage: Eukaryota > Metazoa > Arthropoda > Insecta > Mantodea > Mantidae > Deroplatys > Deroplatys truncata. The sequence continues at coordinate 219,023,116 of CM060978.1, forward strand.
AGCTACCTTTTCACTCATGAACGTTTTTTGTTTCAATAAATACGCCGCCTTCTCTAATTTTACAGCTCCAGCTTTCCTTATTGTGCTCCTGATTGAAGCTTACATCCTTTACTGTTCTGTGGTTCTAGTGATACTGCGTTTGTTGTTCATGCATGTGTAGCTTCTGTTTTATACTTGCATAGAGTTCTCTTAAGTCTGTATACCATTATAAACTCGCTTCAATTTATGCCGTTACCAGGGAGGCATTTACCAATCTTCTCACGGGCGCGTACATAGCAGGGAGGAGTGTGTATGGAGCGTTCTGCCTTTGTTGTTCGACCAAGCAGTGGTGCATGTAACTGTAGCTCATGCGATACGTGCAAATATTTCGCAGATACATCGGGGAAAAATTCTGAGAATGCATGTGTGAAGCCAATCTGCCATTTGTAGACTTTGCTAAGGCAATGCCATGCAGTATTCGCATGGACATTATTAAAATAATGTATAGTACATGTGTCCTCTTTTAGAGTAAAATGTGTAATTTACCTCAGTTGCACAGTATACTATCATCAAAAATAATTTATCTCGTTGACTGCTGTTAAATAAAAATTACCAGATAACTATTAATTTTCAGTCTGAAATTGAATGAGTCTCACTGTAATTTGAAGTACTATTATGAATCCTAGCCTTATAGCTTTTCATTTGCAACTTAATACTGTATAGCAGAGGTGGCGAAAACGTGACTCGCGAGTCATTTTCACTCGCAGGCGCCGTTTCCTCTCTACAACCGTCCGTTTGTTTTTCACGTGCTGCTGAGTGATTCAGTGCGTGTTGCATATTTGGTGACTCGCGGAAGGAAGTCGTTTTCACCACCCTTGCTGTATAGTAACCACCACTGCTGAATTGCCATGTAACCATAGGTGATGTAACTGTAATACTTATTTCTTCCCAAGTGGAATATGACAAATAGCACCATAATTTATCTTTCTAACAGTCACTATTAGCTCTAGGTACGAGTTTATCCAGTTTTGACTGTAGCTCAATTTATAGTCAATTACTGAAGACCCCAAATATCGAATATGGGAATGGTATGACAATTCAGACTGCGAATATGTCTTTATACTAGATATAAATTTATCCAGTTTAATTGCAGGCCAGTCTGTCCGTGATTACTATGAAAGGTATTAATAATAGTATTATTCAGACTACTCAAAATTTCCAATAAACAAGTACAAATATTAAATGTGCCTGTTTAACTGTACTTACTGCGTACTTAACTCGCTCTGCACTTACTTACAAATCTTAACCCACTCATACACTACGTGACCAAAAATATTCGGACACCTGGCTGAAAATGACGTACAAGTACGTGGCGCCCTCCATCGGTAACGCTGGAAGTCAATATGGTGTTGGCCCACCCTTAGCCTTGATGACAGCGTTCACTCTCGCAGGCATACTTTCAATCAGGTGCTGGAAGATTACTTCGGGAATGGCAGTCCATTCTTCACGGAGTGCGGAACTAAGGAGACGTATCGATGTAGGTCGGTGAGGCCTGGCAAAAAGTCGGCGTTCCAAAACATCCCAAAGGTGTTCTATAGGATTCAAGTCAAGACTCTGTGCAGGCCAGTCCATTACAGGGATGTTATTGTCGTGTAACCATTCCGCCACAGCCCGTGCAGTATGAACAGGTGCTCGATCGTGTTGAAAGATGCAATCGCCATCCCCGAATTGCTCTTCAATAGTGGGAAGCTAGAAGGTGCTTAATATCAATGTAGGTCTGCGCTGTGATCGTGCCACGCAAAACAACAAGGGGCGCAAGCCCCCTCCAGGAAAAACACGACCACACCAGAACACCATTACCTCCGAATTTCACTGCTGGCACTACACACGCTGGCAGATGACGTTCACCGGGCATTCGCCATACCCACACTCTGCCATCGGATCGCCACATTGTGTACCGTGATTCATCACTCCACACAACGTTTTGCCAGTTCAATCGTGTAATGTTGACGCTCCTTACACCAAGCGAGTCGTCGTTTGGCATTTTCCTACTGATGTGTGGCTTATGAGCAGCCGCTCGACCATGGAATACAAGGTTTCTCACCTCACGCCTAACTGTCATAGTACTTGGAGTGGATCCTGATGCAGTTTGGAATTCCTGTGTGATGGTCTGGATAGATGTGTGCCTATTACTCTTTACGACCCTCTTCGAATGTCGGCGATCTCTGTTAGTCAACAGACGAGGTCAACCTGTACGCGTTTGTGCTGTACATGTCCCTTCACGTATGCACTGTACTATCACATCAGAAACAGTGGACCTAGAGATGTGTAGGAGTGTGGAAATCTCGCATACAGACTTCTGACGCAAGTGACACCCAATCACCTGACCACGTTCGAAGTCCTTGAGTTCCATGGAGCGTCCCATTCTGCTGTTTCTCGATGTGTAATGACTTCTGAGGTCACGGATAATGAGTGCCAGGTAGTAGATGGTAGCACTATGCACTTATGATGAAAAACGTATGTTTGTGGGGGTGTCTGGATACTTTTGATCACATAGTGTATAAAATATGGGAATGGTATAACAATTCAGACTGCGAATATGTCTTTATACTAGACATAAATTTGTCCAGTTTAATTGCAGGTCAGTCTGTCCGTGATTACTATGAAAGGTATAAATAATAGTATTTTTCAGACTACTCAAAATTTCCATTAAACAAGTATAAGTATTAAATGTGGCTGTTTAACTGTACTTACTGCACTTAACTCGCTCTACACCTACTTACAAATCTTAACCCAGACATACATCTGCAACAAGCTCAGTCGAGAGCTATTAAATTTTGGAAAATCTGCTCCGTCCGTGTTCACTATTTGAGATCGGTGTTATCGAATATGTCTGACATTGAGAATATTCATTCTACAGGATTTACATAATGTATCTATGTGTCACGGTTTAGAACAAAACGCAAAGATAGCCCTTCACTCCACTCTAGCAACTCGTCATGGCGTTGCTCTTCGCAATCTTTTGAGCCTATCTCTACTGAAGTTCAGGCAGTAGAACAGACTCCTTAACGCTTACAGCCGTGAAAGGCGAGCCTTCTACAGCGGCCGAGCAGAATGAGAGTGCATTTACAAAACTGTACCACACGGCATAACATTTAGCATCTTCCAAAGATGTGACCCGAAAATTTTCAAAAAATTCTTCCTCCTCAACATGGTAAAACCGTTTTTTAAAATACATACTTTTAATATATTTATATAAGGAATAAGTCGTATATCCTGAATTTTTCTTTTTTTGATTGAATTTTGTATAAAAAAATCTGATGTGTTACACTCACATGATTTTCTCTACTCATGTACAATCTATTTTTACAAACGCTTATTCTCCATCTACTTCATGTTAATCGAGATAAACATTTGCAGCCTCTATCTTATTGCTAATTTTCTTGTAGATGTAAGGTGAATATATATTTACAAGGGAAATATAGAAAAACAGTAGCCTTTAAGCACATACATATCACTTAATAGCTGGTTGCTAGGTGCAGCACCATTCCCTTTGCCACAGATTATAACTCTTTGCATATCCAAGACAAAAATATCTGATGTGTTACACTCACATGACTTTCTCTACTCTTGTACAAACTATTTTTTCAAACTCTTATTCTCCATCTATTTCATATTAATCGAGTTAACGTTTGCAAAAACGATCTTTTGACATGCAGAGAGAATTACATTTTACACACAGGGACCAGTTCTAAAAATATTTGACTATCGCTTAAGGCGTACTGTGTTTCCCGCTTGTTTTGTAATTGCAAGGGCAATATAGAAATACAGTAGCCTTTAAGCATCGACATATCTCTTAATAGTTGGTTGCTATGCCCAACACCATTCTCTTTGCCACAGATTAATACTCTCTGCATATCCAAGACAAAAAAATGAATAACGAATTCCCATTTGAGAAAATTATTGAAGAATTTAAAGGAATAACAAGCAATATCTCGAAAACGGTTCACTCAACAAAAAATGTATATGACATAAATTGTGTATTTTAACGCCATCTAAATTTTTTGTGTAGTAAAATTTTGCCTACCTCTTATGGTTTACCAGTTATGCAAAAGTCGTTCACATTGAAGAATATTTTTGGAGACATTCCCAGAAAATTCGAGATATGCATTTCATTTGTAATGACAATATCTTAAACATATGATATTTTAATAAAAATCGTTAGAGCCATTTATGAGAAAATTAGAATTTTCGAAAAATGTTCCATGTAAAGGGTAGTCTGGGGTGGGGGTATTTTATTGAGAACCTTCGTGTCGCATATCTGGAAGATACTGAACCTAAATACCAAGTTTGGTGTTTATCTGACTTCGTTTCTGAGTTATGCTGTTCACAGACACACACACACACACACACACACACACACACACACACACACACAGAGACACACACACGGACATGTTTCCAAAAATGCTTTTTTTGGATTCAGGAAGTCTCAAAACATGGATTTCAGATGAAATCTCGGTATCGAATTTTTGGATGGAATTCAATACTTCCCCTGCTTACTATACGTAGTAGAGAAAGTAAAAAATCTGATGTGTTTCACTCCCATGACTTTTTCTACTCTTGTACAAACTATATTTACAAACGCTTATTCTCCATATGCTTCATGTTAATCGAGATATCGAGATGTCAAACTTATTGCTAGTTTTCTTGTAGATGCAAAGGGAATATGGTAGCGATAGTAGCGATAGTAGCGATAGTCAAATCTTTAAAGCGCTGGTTGCTATGTGGCGCATTCCATTCTCTTTGCATGTCCAGGACAGAAAAAAAATGAATAACGAATTTGAGAAAAAGTGTGTTGGAAAATTTAAGGGAATAACAAGCAATATCTCGAAAACGGTTCACTTAACAACAAAAAAGTATATGACATAAATTGTGTATTTTAACGCGATCTACATTTTGTGTATAATAAAATTTTGTCTATCTCTTATGGTTTACCAGTTATGCAAAAGTCGTTCACAATGAACAATACTTTTGGAGACATTCCCAGAAAATTCAAGATATACACTTCATTTCTCATGACAATATCTTAAACCTGTGATATTCTAATCAAAATCGTTAGAGCCATTTTTGAGAAAATTAAAATTTTCGAAAAATGTTCCATTTAAAGGGTAGTCTGGGGTGGGGGGATTTTTTTGAAAACCTTCGTGTCGCATCTCTGGACGATACCGAACCTAAATACCAAGTTTGGTGTTTATCCGACTGTTCGTTTCTGAGTTATGCTGTTCACAGACACGCACACACACACACAGACACACACACACGAACATGTTTCCAAAAATGCTTTTTTTGGATTCAGGTGGTCTCAAAACATGTATTTCCGGTGAAATCTCGGTATCTAATTTTTGGGTCGAATACAATACTTCCCCTACTTACTATACGTAGTAGAGAAAGTAGAAATGAATAACGAATTCCCATTTGAGAAAATAAGTATTGAAAAAATTAAGGGAATAACAAACAATATCTCGAAAATGGTTCACTCAACAAAAAAAATGTATACGACATAAGTTGTGTATTTTAACGCGATCTACATTTTTTGAGTAGTAAAATTTTGTCTATCTCTTATGGTTTACCAGTTATGGAAAAGTGGTTCACAATGAAGAATACTTTTGGAGACATTCCCAGAAAATTCAAGATATACATTTTATTGGTCATAAAAATATCTTAAGCAAATGTCATTTTAATCAAAATCGTTGGAGCCATTTTTGAGAAAATTAAAATTTAGAAAAATCTTCCATGTAAAGGGTAATCTGCGGTGGGGGGATTTTCTCGAAAACCTTCGTTTCGCATCTCTGGAAGATACTGAACCTAAATACCAAGTTTGGTGTTTATTCGTCTGTTCGTTTCTGAGTTATGCTGTTCACAGTCAGACAGACACACAGGCAGACAGACACACAGACACACACACGGACATGTTTCCAAAACTGTTTTTTTTTATTCAGGGGATCTCAAAACGTGCATTTCCGGTGAAATCTCGGTATCAAATTTTTGGTTGGAATACAATACTTCCCCTACATACTATACGTAGTAGAGAAAGTAATAAGCTATAAAGGTTTGAAAAACTTACTGCAGGAAAAATACACACTTTCTGTCAAATAATTTTTTTCTGAGAGTTTGCTAAGAATAGTTAATGAAGCGAGTTTAGGCCTTCTATGTGGCATCTAACTGAACAAGGGGGCGCCGTGGTAACGACTTGCATTCGGGAGGTGCCGGAATCGATTTCCGCCTCACTCTTACTCATGGGTTTTTTCGGTTTTTTTTCTCGGGTCATAGGCGAATGCTGGAATGGTATCTTACAGCCCTACAATTCCCTGTCCCTCATTTCGTTTCATTCATCATAATCATCCTTCATTCTTTAGCTCTGTTTCAGGGTTAGAAGTGTCGGCGATGGTGTTTCAGTGCAACGTAGCAGGGAAAACGGATACTCTCTGTGTAACTTTCTCCGTCCCTCGGCTTTCGGCTGGTGGCCAGAGGTAAACGGACAACCCCTTCGGAGCGGGGTGTTGAAACCTCTGTGTGGGGCTGTGATCCCCGGTCAGCCTGTCCGACTTTCGAGGAGTCTCAATCTGGAAATGTAGAGACTGTAATTGCTGCGCCGCCACTCCTGGTTCCGGTCGCCCGGTGTCACGTCTCATCTCCTCCTCCCTACCGGGGGCGCCTCCTTGTGAGACATAGGTACAATATCCTTATTGCAGAAGCGCCGAGCCCCCTCCGATAAATCGGGGGGGATGAGTATCATGTAACGGACATCCTTGAAAGTTTTGCCGCTTCTTTTCTTTAACAACCAATAAGTTGTTACCACAAAGAAACATTTGACTGCATTTCCGCATGCATGTTGAAACCTTCTTCCTTAACAATTCCTAGGTAAAATAAATACCGCGTAGCGAAGATAAAAGAACAACTTTTTATTGGGAATAGTATAAAACATGTGAATTTGTCGTTAGTTGGTGTGAATGCCTCACACTAGTTGTTTGTTGTTCCATCTTAGGTATTATTGGCGTTTTTGCCATAGAGCAACTGCTCATTGTCAATGATGTTCATTCGTTTTACTATCACTTGGTTATCTTTATAAACAAACACACACACTCTCTGTCTTTCTCTCTCATACACAAACACACACACACACACACACATACATACATACATACATACATACATACATACATACATACATACATACATACATACATACATACATACATACATACATACATACATACATACATTTACGTTCTCAATCATAAATAATTTTTTTAAGCAGGATAGAGTGTCATTCTGGGTTAACAAAAGTTGCTACTCTGACCGGGAATCAAACCGAATATCTCTGAATTTCGAAAATAGAATGCTAACCAGGGCTATTTTGCTCCTTTTGAGTGAATGCACATTCGAATCAGCTTCTATCTATAATACAAATATATAAACAAATTTCAAAACAGTTGACCATAATCTCGGTGTCCTTTAATTCTGCTGTGCCCGCACAAAATGTGCATTAAAATGATTTCTGTAAAACAGTTATTGTGTTAGAGGAATAAGATTTAATGCATATCTTACAGAATAGTTATGATTTTTACATATTTCATTACTGCGGTACAGATATTTCGTCCTACGTCCAAAAGAAAGACTTTATTTTGGGAGACACCGTTCTTCAGTGTAAATGAAATTTCAAATGTTCATATCTCCAAAGACATGGATGTTAGAACATGTTCATAAGATATGAACTTTTAAACTCTACTTTTACTATTAATAACCGGGATGGCTTGCATATAATAGCAGTTGTTTCTTTCAAACATTGGTACATGAAAAGGCCAAATTTGCTAGATTTTTAAATATACACGTGATTACATAACATAACTACACTATCTTGATCACTCTGCTGCGTAAATAATGGTTTCCTTCTGTTTTCTTTAATTGGGGTCTATGTGAGCACATTTTTCATTTCGCCTTGTTAGCATGCCCTGCACAAACAACCATTGATCACAGTCAGGTATGAAACAAGAGATCCATCTTCATTATTTTCATTCCAGTAATCACCCTGCTTCTGTGCAATATTAATTATTCTTTGTTTTCGCTGAGTTAGCTCATGTGTCATGGATTAGAAGCTCGTTTCTTCACAAAGGAAATGGATGTCATTTGTTTTCTCATGGGACAGACTATGGACTTTTAATTTCGCAATTTAAATACAGAGTTTATGTGAATATGCAAGAACTGTCTGTGGGATATTCGTATCTGGATGCATTCTTTGCAAGAGTTTCATGTTTCAGGTCTTTATCAATGCTCATCAACCGCTGCAACACAGATAATTGAGTTAATGCTTCTAAATTACTCTCTGGTATCAACTAGTGTAATTGTTCTTCTCTTCATTTTTTTTTCTCTTCTCTTAGAATGACAGATCTTGAGAAGTTAAAGTTAAGCATATAAGAAATTCATGCTAACTGCAACACAGTAAAATAATCTCATTTTCAAAGTCATCCATACACCCAACCATCCATCCACCCATCTACCCATCTATCCGTTTACACCTGCCCAACCTCCCGCTCATCCATCCATCTCTCTCTTCCTCCCTCTCTGCATCTTCCTATGCATCCTCCATCCTTCTTTTCCTCCGACTGTTTGCCCATCCATCTATACCTCTCTCCATCTATCCTCCGTCCATCCATCCTTCTCTCTCTCCCTCTCTGCCTACGTATACAACCTTCATCCCTTCCTCCACCTGCTTGCCTGCCTATCCATCCATCCATCTGCTTGCTTATCGCTTCCACCGATTTGTGTTTTTAAATTCCGGTCAGAATTATTTCTTTATTGCATCTTTAATATACATCCATATTGGATGAAATTAATTTTCCTAAAATAAGTCGACATTTATAGAGGAAATATTAAAAGAGTTTGGAATTTATAACAATTCTGACCTACAGAAAAAAACTAACGATGTTTATAAATCCCATTTGCATAGATGTATAAAATCATTCTTCCTGAATAAAAAATCTGATGTGTTACACTCACATAACTTTCTCTACTCTTGTACAAACTATTTTTACAAACGCTTATTCTCCATCTACTTCAGGTTAATCGAGATAAACATTTGCAGAAACTATTTTATTGGTAATTTTCTTGTAGATGTAAGGGGAATATATATTTACAACAGCGATATAGAAATGCAGTAGCCTTTAAGCACATACATATCTCTTAATAGCTGGTTGCTAAGTGCAGCACCATTCCCTTTCCCACAGATTAATTCTCTTTGCATATCCAAGACAAAAAAATGAATAACGAATTCCCATTTGAGAAAAAGTATGTGTTGGAAAATTTAAGGGAATAACAAGCAATATCTCGAAAATGGTTCACTCAGCAAAAAAATGTATATGACATAAGTTGTGTATTTTAACGCGATCTGCATTTTTTATGTAGTAAAAGTTTGTCTATCTCTTATGGTATACCAGTTATGCAAAAGTCGTTCACAATGAAGAATACTTTTGGAAACGTTCCCAGAAAATTCGAGATATACATTTCATTTGTCATGAAAATATCCTAAACATATGATAATTTAATCAAAATCGTTACAGGCATTTTTTAGAAAATTAAAATTTTCGACAAATGTTCCATGTAAAGGGTAATCTGGGGAAGGGGATTATCTTGGAAACCTTCGTGTCACATTTCTGGAAGATACTGAACCTAAATACCAAGTTTGGTGTTCATCCGACCGTTCGTTTCTGAGTTATGCTGTTCACAGACACACAGACACACACACACACACGCGGGCGCGCGCGCGCGGACATGTTTCCAAAAATGCTTTTTTGGATTCAGGGGGTCTCAAAACATGTATTTCCGGTGAAATCTCGGTATTGAATTTTTGGGTGGAATACAATACTTCCCCTACTTACTATACGTAGTAGAGAAAGTAAAAATACATTGAATGAATTCATGAACTCATTCATGCAGATACAAAATGTGCGTTGCGAACCGTAAGAGGGCACTATCAGTAGCTGAGGTGGTTAGGGTACGGACTCGTGAACACAAGGTTTGCAGTTCAAATTCCACCACGGCCATCCTTATGGTTGAGACTTTTTTCTAGGTTTTTCCTCAGTACTCATGCAAATACCAGGGAGGTACCCTAAACAAAAGCCTGGAGCGTTTCCTCCCAAAACATCTTTTTCCTATTATCATTTCACTTCATGTATTACCAGCTTCCGCTGTGTACTGTGGCATGCGTAGTAAGATAGTTAGTCTACAAAATAAGAAAGGAAGTGAGGGAGAGAGAGTGAGAGACGGAGAGAGAAAAGCCATGGAGCCCATGCAGTTTCTGCTCTTCCACGAAAGAAGATGTTATATCCCTCCTTGAAATCTATTCTCTTCTAAACTGACTATACATAACAAAAGTTGGGATGAAAATAATATCATATACTAAAGTTGAAGCTGGGAAATATACAGCAGCAAATACATAACTGTTTGTGTGTTTATTAGTAGAAAATTCTAGTTAATTGATGTGGGTTGTGGATTCAGAAACGTCGTGAGCCATTTTGATGTGGGATATGTGGCAGTATTTTTGGCGCATATTAACATTAAGCAAACGATGCCTCACACCACATGCCTAAGTAACAATAATAAGCAGCAATTCTTTGCATGTTAATTAATGCATTTTATTGTTTATGTAATATTGACAGTGTTTGTACAACATTTAGGATAAGAGTTATGATTGTATATTTTAAATTTAACGAAGTATATTTAGTGTTAGCTGTTGTGGAAAACGAGAAGTGAAGAAGTTAGTGTCGGTCAGACGAAACTCATTCAGGAGCGGAAAAAAATGTATGAGCGTGTGTTAACTGTAGAGTTCTCATGTAATATTTGAAATAGTTAATAGAATAACAAGGAAGTAGCTTTGAAATATTAAAGTCAGCCAAACAGAAGCACATTAGGTCAAACTTTCAAATTGTTGTACACTATGTGATCAAAAGTATCCGTACAACCCCACAGACATACGTTTTATATCTTAGGTGCATTGTGCTGGCACCTACTACCTGGTACTCATTATCCGCGACCTCAGTAGTCATTAGACATCGTGAAACAGCAGAACCGGACGCTCCGTGGTACTCAAGGACTTAGAACGTGGTCAGGTGATTGGGTGTCACTTGTGTCAGAAGTCTGTACGCGAGATTTCCACACTCCTAAACATCCCTAGGTCCACTGTTTCTGATGTGATAGTGAAGTGGAAACGTGAAGGGACATGTACAGCACAAAGGCGTACAGGCCGACCTCGTCTGTTGACTGACAGAGACCGCCGACATTTAAAGAGGGTCGTGAAGAGTAATAGGCAGACATCTATCCAGACCATCACACAGTAATTCAAAACTGCATCAGGATCCACTCTAAGTACCATGACAGTTAGGTGCGAGGTGAGAAACCTTGGTTTTCATGGTCGAAAGGCTGCTCATAAGCCACACATCACGCAGGAAAATGCCAAACAACGCCTGGCTTTGTGTAAGAAGCGTCAACATTACACGATTGAACAGTGGCAAAACGTTGTGTGGAGTGGCGAATCACGGTACACAATGTGGCGATCCGATGGCAGGGTGTGGGTATAGCGAATGCCCGGTGAACGTCATTGCCAGCGTGTGTAGTGCCGACAGTGAAATTCGGAGGTGGTGGTGGTGTTATGGTGTGGTCGTGTTTTTCCTGGAGGAGGATTGTACCCCTTCTTGTTTGGCGTGGCACGATCACAGCGCAGACCTACATTGATATTTTGAGCACCTTCTAGCTTCCCACTGTTGAAGAGCAATTCGGGGATGGCGATTGCATCTTTCAACATGATCGCGCATCTTTCATGCTACACGGGCTGTGGCGGAGTGTTTACACGACAATAATATCCCTGTAATGGACTGGCTTGCACAGAGTCCTGACTTGACTCCTATAGAACAGCTTTGGGATGGTTTGGAACACCGACTTCGTGTCAGGCCTCACCAACCTACATCGATACCTCTCCTCACTTCCGCACTCCGTGAAGAATGGGCTGCCATTCCCCAAGAAACCTTCCAGCACCTGTTTGAAAGTATGCCTGCGAGAGTGAACGCTGTCATAAAGGCTAAGGGTGGGCCAACACCATATTGACTTCCAGCGTTACCGATGGAGAGCGTCACGAAATCGTACGTCATTTTCAGCCAGGTGTCCGGATACTTTTAATCACGTAGTGTATGTAAGGTAGAGACGCTAAATTAAGATTGCTAAGCAAATAAAGTTAGTGGTAGCTTAGACATGGATCGGAGCGGATCGTTGTGAGGGCGAGGTTGCATAAAGTGCATAAACAATTAATGATAAATATGTGAGAAAATAGAATTAAGTAGTGCAAAGTGTTAAGAGGACGACATTAGGTTCCGTCTGATCTAAAGTTTATGATCGTGTGCATCCTCAGTAAAGTGTAATGGCAGTTCTTAGTCGTTTGGCGAAGCAATGGCTGAATAATCACAACAGCTGTCTCGCTGTTAATATACTAATATTGCTCACAGGACAACTACCTTAAGGGGACACGCGGTACCAAATGGACTTTCTTCCCTAATCAACCAAATTTAATGAAAGTTTTAGGTTAAATTGCAACTGCCTTGATATATCGTTGGAACAAGTTTGATTACTCTAAATTAAATAATTGTGTAATTAAAGATTATTTATTGTATTTTAGAAAGAATTTAATACTAATAAAAGGTATACTTTTTGTGGTTTAGAATTAAAATAGAAGCCTGAAATTTGCTATGCTAGTGTTTCTATGCCTATGCAATAAAACTGTGTATCCGTTTTCCAAAATATTAATATTTAATAAAAATGCTTCATGTTAATCGAGATATCGAGATGTTAATCTTATTGCTAATTTTCTTGTACATGCAAGGAGAATTGGTAGGCTTTAAGCGATAGTCAAATATTTTAGGAGCTGGTTGCTATGTGGAGTATTCCATTCTCTTTGCATTACCAGGACAAAAAATATTAATAACGAAGTATAAGTATTGGAAAAATTAAGGGAATAACACGCAATATCTCGAAAATAATTCGCCCAACAAGCAAAATGTATGTGACATAGATTGTGTATTTTAACGCGATCTACAATTTTTTATGTAGTAAAATTTTGTCTATCTCTTATGTTTTACCAGTTATGCAAAAGTCGTTCACAATGAAGAATACTTTTGGAGACATTCCCGGAAAATTCAAGATATACATGTCTTTGTCATGAAAATATCTTAAACATATGATATTTTAATCAAAATCGTTAGAACCATTTTTGAGAAAATTAAATTTTTCGAAAAATGTACCATGTAAAGGGTAATCATGGGTGGGGGGATTTTCTCGAAAACCTTTGTGTCGCATCGCTGGAAGATACTGAACCTAAATTCCCAGTTTGGTGTTTATGCGACTGTTCGTTTCATGCTGTTCACAGACACACACACGGACATGTTTCCAAAAAATTTTTTTTTTATTCAGTGGGTCTCAAAACATATATTTCCGGTGAAATCTCGGTATCGAATTTTGGGGCGGAATACAATATTTCCCCTACTTACTATACGTAGTAGAGAAAGTAAGAAGAAAATTTTCCAATAATTACAAAGAAAAAAGGCATATACTTGTATGTATGAGTGTGATCAACAAACCCATACACAGTTTTCTTTAACAAGTCATATTCTATATGTCCTGAAAGTTTCAGCTTTATCTATCAATATTTACTGCAAAAAAGTATACCCCAAAGAACAAAAATTGAAAAAGCTATATAAAGTTTTGGAACACAGTTATTGGGAATATTACTCTTCACTCACCCATTAGAATTCTCTTGCAGCATATAACACTCCCTCTTCTTTCATCCTCAAATCTTCTTTGATGATATTTACCACTCTTGTTGCATTTCTCCATCTTCCACAATGAGTTAGATAATTTCTTTCGCAAAGACTCGATTGACATGGGGTAAATTTTAGCGCGTGCATTGAACATTCTGCTATACACTGCAATGTGCTTCCATCTGCAACTTGACTTCGACTTAGCTACGAATTGAAATCTGACAGATTTTCCACGCCCACTTTTCATTGCAAGCGTCTAAATAAATTTGAAATACACCAATTTCCAGTTGGATTTGATATATAATATATAATGGTTATATTCTGGACATCTTGAAGATAATATTTCTTCAAAAAAAAGGGTTTGTGAAAAAAAAACGCATTTTTGGCCATTTTGATACCAGATTGTTCTCTTAAAGGCACAATAAAAACTTACTCTTCAACTATGTTGTCATTTCACAATTTATACTTACATTTCATTCCTTTTACGCACCACTAGCCGTAAGAGATACTGCTCGACCATAATCGTTAGCTAGCAGGAACAATAACGAAAAATTATCAGTTGCTAATATCTTCATTACTACTCTTGCCTTCTGAATATAATTGTTATAAACAGCTGCGCCCAACAATCACATTACACTGATTATGCGGACATTCAAATTACATAAACAATTTCGTATACACAGGTAAATACCGGCGCATAGCCTTGGTTGCTTTGCTTTGGTGAGGGAGATAATAGGAAAAGTGGTTATTTGTATGGTAACTCCGGCAGGGTAGCTGATTTCCTGGGAAGGTTAGGCTCTTCTCTCAGGAGATGTGGAGCGGAAATAACTGAGTACTTCTCGTTTATTCCATCACTGCCCTTTTAAGTTGCTCCACTCTAGAAAAAACCTTTTTTACTTTCTCTACTACGTATAGTAAGTAGGGGAAGTATTGCATTCCACCCAAAAATTCGATACCGAGATTTCACCGGAAATACATGTTTTGAGACCTCCTGAATCCAAAAAAAGCATTTTTGGAAACATGTCCGTGTGTGTGTCTGTGTGTCTGTGTGTGTGTGTGTGTGTCTGTGTGTGTGTCTGTGTGTGTGTGAACAGCATAACTCAAAAACGAACAGTCGGATAAACACCAAACTTGGTATTTAGGTTCAGTATCTTCCAGAGATGCGACACGAAGGTTTTCAAGAAAATCCCCCCACCCCAGACTACCCTTTACATGGAACATTTTTCGAAAATTTTAATTTTCTCAAAAATGGCTCTAACGATTTTGTTTAAAATATCATATGTTTAAGATAATGCCATGAGAAATGAAATGTATATCTCGAATTTTCTGGGAATGTCTCCAAAAGTATTCTTCATTGTGAACGACTTTTGCATAACTGGTAAACCATAAGAGATAGACAAAATTTTACTACACAAAAAATGTTGATCTCGTTAAAATACACAACTTATGTTATATACATTTCTTTTGTTGAGTGAACCGTTTTCGAGATATTGCTTGTTATTCCCTTAAATTTTCCAATACTTATACTTTTTCTCAAATTCGTTATTCATTTTTTTATGTCCTGGACTTGCAAAGAGAATGGAATTCGACACATAGCAACCAGCGTTAAAATATTTGACCATCGCTTAAAAGCTACCATATTCCCCTTGCATCTACAAGAAAATTAGCAATAAGATTGACATCTCGATATCTCGATTAACATAAAGCATATGGAGAATAGGCGTTTGTAAAAATAGATTGTACAAGAGTAGAGAAAGTCATGTGAGTGTAACACATCAGATTTTTTTTCTTCTTCCCATCACACAAAATTTAAGTTTTAAGATTTAAGTTAAGTTTGTCCCACGATCAAACAAAATTTGGTAAAGCTATTTCTGTTTCCTCTGCTTCAAACTCTTTCAACACTGATCCCCATATGCTAACCTTTCCCCTACACTCAAATTTAATCAGCAATGAAGTCCGCCACTTACATTCACAAACTGCTACACCGACTTATGTTTCCCAGCAACGCTAAGACACCGAATTATAACCCTCATGAAAACGCCGTAACACGAAGAACCGATGTTACCATCGTTTGAAACTGACATAGAGAAATTTCTATTTCACGCCCGTTTTATAGTTTCTTCGAGTTTGTTTACTATTCACGTGGTTGTGATTAATTTTATTGGTCCCGTGATAATTCTCACACAAGTTTATTGAGGCAGTATTTTTATCACTTAAATGATTTCAGTCAAATTATATAATATGTAAATTCAATAACAGCCCGCCTTAAAGCAATATGTGTATGTAATAATTTGTAAAATGTATGTAACATTCATTGTATATGTTTATATTATTATATCCATGTGTAATAATGCTATGTGAATATATTACGTAATTTAATAATGTAGGAGCCATGAGAATAATAAGTTAAACGTTGCTAACAATGAGGTAACAATGAGGTAACCTTGAGGCAATAATGAATTTAAGAGTTTAAATATTACTTGTGGAAGCATTAATATGATTTTAGTGACAGTTTATAAAATCAGCCAATCAGCAACCAGAAAAAGTTTTAGTTAAATGCAGGTATTCTATTGGAGTAAAAATAGCCAATCAGAGACTTGAAGTACAGGAATTTACAAGTTTTGGCGCTTGAAATCAGTTCAGTTGCCTGCAGTCAGAGTTACTATCCAGACGCGAGATGTGTCGTCGAGAAATTAATTACGTATTTGTGTGAGACGAAAATAGAATACATATTAAAAAGTGCAAGTATTAGATAAAAGAATATCACAGCTCTCTATATCAGTGAAGTGCTTATTAATTTTTATCAAGGATTAATAAAAAGGAGTGAATTAAAACTTAAAATCTGTGTAAGCCTTGTCGCATCACGCCCTGCCAAGACTTCCATGTCTCTAACAATAATACTGACGCAGCCGAGGCAAACATAAATATTTAATACTTAAAGAAACAGTTTAATTACAAAGTTAATATTTTTTAAACTTGAGGCAAAGGCCGCCTAAAAGTACATTTGGGGTGAAGGCTACCGGAAACTGTTTACTATACGTGCTGTTCAACTACTACAAGTTCGGCTCCCCAACAGTTGAAATACGATACAACTCCTTCAATACAAACTACTTCAAATCGGTTTTTCATACGTAGCAGCAAACAACGTAAAGAACAATACAACCTACTTCAAATTGACGCCCAAAGCGTGGTGCTAATAAAATAACAACAAAACTTCTTCAAATTGACGCCCAAAGCGTGGTAAAAAAATAACTTAACAAACCATTAATCTTCATTATTGACTGTCCTATTTCGGAAGGTCCTTGCTTCTTGGTCTGCAATTACGCATTATTCTCTCCTGATTACAGTTTCTGTGCATCTGGCTGATTTTTAAACATCTGGGTTTTCCCCTTATTGTTTCGCGCTTCCAGCCTGTGCATTTTTCTTCGCCTGCACTTTTCTGTTTTAACTACCTGTAAACTATTCACTGCCTGTGAATTCACTATTCACACCACACCCTTGGTCCCCAACTGAATATTGGTTCAACTTAATACATTTTACTATCCTTCTTCACAATACTTGCTGCATATATAATTCTATCTTTCTAGATCGGTGCGAACAAGATACTTCCTAATCAATATTGCCAAAGGTAACAGTAACAAAAAATGTACTTTAGATGGCGTTGGTACAATCATTTTATAATATCAGGTGCATTCTCTCGTACCAGTTGTAAATTTGAGTGGTTTTCAAATGAGTGCAATGTCTCCCAGTTTAGAACGCAATAGAAAACCTATTTTATAGTGAAATAAAATGGCCTGCAGCGGTGATATAAACACTTCACTTCTTATGTCACACACATTTGCTACTTAGAATACGCAAATCATCCTATCCTACTTTTAATTCCAATTGCTGCACCTTAATCTATGAATATAAAATCGGTTTATTTAAGTATTTCAACTTAGGATTAATTCATATTTATCATCTGAACTGAAATTCTAAAGAAATGGATCCATATACATAATACCCCCTTAATATTTTTCGGCTACGCTAAAGAAAAAACATATCACCAAACGCAAATATAGAGCTTAGATATTATTATACAGGGGTGCACAAATGATTTGAGCGATTTCGTGATTTTTTATGATCACATTATTATAGATATGGTGATTGTGTTTGATGCTGCAAGATAGGTATCCATCAAAGTTTCATTTAAATTTCCGGCAGATATAATGCCTCCTGCTACGACCTCGAGAGCGCAGCTCTTCAATAGTTGAAGGTGGCGACGAACAGTGATAAACCTTATGCTCTTCTCGAATTTCACTCCAGGCAACATGTGACAAAAATGCAGAGAAACTAGAATGAAGTTCCAAAAGGATCCATTGCCACCTTCATTCGTCGACGGTATCAACAGTTTAAAACTACGGGATGCCCGTTAAGGGAAAATCAACGGTTCAGCCGAGTGTGCCTGAAGAAATAGTCGATGGCGTCCGAGCCAGTTTCACACGTAGCTCGCAAAAGTCAACTCGCGGATTAAATTTATCATGTCACCTTTTACCCTTTCAAAAATCTTACAGAAACGATTGAAGTTTCGCTCCTTCAGTACAAGCATCGTCGCCCGAGGACAAAGTGAAGTGGTTTGTACGCATTTCCAGGAGCGTATGGAAGATGGCGAGTTCTGTAATTAGCTTGTTTTTAGTGATAAGGCAGCATACGCTTTAGTGATAAAGAGAAAACATACAATGTACGCATTTGGGGCACCGAAAACCGCCATCCCATCCTGATTCTCCCAAACGGAACCTGTTCTGTGATATATCCAGATTTAATATTTACGGTCCCCCTTTCATCTCTCGAAAATTCACACATCTACCTGGGTATTGACTCGTGCCACAGTTGGAGATCAATAGGGTAAACTTTAGCTACCAACAGGATGGTGCTCCACCTCATTTCCATCATGATGTTCGTGACTTTCTGCGCACCATATTCCGAGATCAAAGGATTGGTCATGTTGGGAATAAAGATAACGTACTCATGTAATGGCGTACATACTCCTCCAACTTAACCCCTTGCGGGGTTATTGAAAGATGCAGTTTTCACACCACCATTACCGGATGATCTGCCAAAAACTGCGGGCCCGCATCATCAATGCCTTTGGTCAAATTGACAGGGATATGCTAAGTCGAGTGTGAGACGAAGTTGACTACAGAATTGATGTGTGAAAAGTCACTCATGAGCATATGTGAGACCGCATAAAAAAACTTTATGATCTTTTCTATCCGAATATAAAGTTTTACAACGACAAGTCATATAATAAAGCTACAGTAATTTTTTGAAACCGCCCCAATCATTTGTGCGCATACTGTATATAGGAGTTTGAGGAAAATTTGTGGACACATTTCATATTTGGTTGAAATTATTATAAAATTAAGTTTACAAAAGAAATGTTAAATGTTTTGATAACCCACATTACGGAGACTTGAAATGCTATACACAATAGTTTGCGAAAATGTTACGATACGTTTCACATAATCAACATACTCGTAAAAGTAGTGAGATAAAGACTCTCAGTCAAGGTTGCAGCTGAATATGGCAGCTGAAATGCCTCTACCGGATGAGCTACGGGACCAGTCAGAAATACACGAAAAGTAAAGCGTATATCTTCAATTTCCTGGGAGTGAATGTGAAGTACTCTTCATTTTAATGAATTTTGCATCATTCCGTATAACTGGTAAACCACAAAAGGTAAACTGTAGATCTGCTACAATGATTCCTTTCAAATAATTTTTGTGACATCAGCTATTTCCAAGATATTCTTTGTCATTGGTTTGAATTTTTTAATACCTGTCATCTGTATGAATTGTTCACTGTGGAATTTTTTTCTCCCGATATCATGGAGGAAGTATGGAATTTCACCAATGGTATACACATCTTTGACTATCCTTAGTCTCCTGCATTCTTTTTGTGCCTACAAAGAAGATATGATGGAAAAATTTCTGCAAACTATATCGCAACGTGAAGTGGAGAGGAACCTTTCTAAGAATATATAAAATAAATGACAGTGATGAGGGAAAATGATGTGGATGTAACGCTAAGGTTTTTGTTAATAATTTCTGTACTACTACTTACCTATTTAGATGTATAGGGTATATAACAGAGGGCGACGCAGGTCACAGAGACGCGCGGAAGTCCCAAAAAGTTCCTGTCTCAAGTCCCTTCCCTGGAGCTACGCAGAGAGGGCGATGGAGCAATCTTCCAGTTCCACGAAGAATACTCTTTCCTTAGAGCTAGTATCCTCACCATTTGTCCGGCACCGCCATACACCACGAAACCTAGAAGTACTCTTGGAAAATGAGAAGGAAACGGAATGAAGGGAAACGAGGAAAAGGAATCGTGGTAGACGAGAAACCACCCCAGCATTCGCCTACTGACGAGAGAAAACCACCCAAAAACTAAAATCGATAGGTGTCGACAGAATCGAATCCGCGACCTCTCAAATGTAAACCCCAGCGGTGCCAACTAGCTCGACTTATTTATTATAGAAGGTCTGGAAATTATATTATTGTATTCCATCCAAAAATTCGATTACATATTTCCAGTGAAATTCCATATCGAGTTTTTAGATGGAATACAATACCAGCTCTACTTCTACAGATAAAGAGTAGAAGCTACGTAGTGATAGGTTAGACCATTCCTAAAAGTTGCTACCACCCATAAATACAGACAAAAGTTTCAGAAAGAGAACGTAATTATTTCTTTCAGCGTAATCCGGTATACTCTCTAACGCACATTACCCATACAAAAGCAGAAGTGTTAAAAATGTTTGATGCACTAGTGTTAAATGCGTATAGTTATTGCATAAGCGATTTGATTCAAAGGCCTTGTGGAAGTTTCGTTTGTATCGACAGTCGTGCCATGCAGAAATGTGCATGTTAAAAGACTGTATTTCTTATAAGACAAACAGCTTTCACATGTACGATCCCGTTTTGACATCAGACACGAAATTTTTTGCCATGAAATTCGGTGTTTGCTTTATGGTTTTACAGTAGCAAACAGTAGAGTTACATTCGTTTTCGTTTAGCATTTGGTATTGAACAAAACATTCAGAGATGTCGCTACAGAAAATTCACGAGTGTAGACAGAACGTCTATATTACTTATTTTGAAAGATTCTCTATCCTAAAAACTACAGTCTAAACTGATGGCCCATTTTTACTTTTTCTGCCACGTACATAGTAGGAAGAGAAAGTATTGCATTCCACCCAAAACTTCGATACCGAATTTCAACAGAGACAAATGGTTTGAGGTCCCTTGAATAAAAAAAAAAACATTTTTCAAAAAGGTCCGCGCGCGTATATGTGTTTGTCTGTCTGTGAACAACATCATTCAAAAAGAAAAGTCAGATAAATGCCAAACTTGGTATTTCGGTTAAGTGCCTTTCAAAAATGCCATGCGAAGATTCTCAAGAAAACTCCCACCCCAAAATACCCTTCATGGCAAATTTACGTAATTGTTTAGTTTTTAAAGGATAGCTCTAACGATTTTGATTAAAATAACATGTACTAAATATATTTACATGACAAATAAAATATATATTTTGAGTTTTCTGGGAATAACCTGTACAGTCCTCTTCTTGGAAAGGATGTTGTAAAATCTTATATAACAGGTAAACGTTACGCAATAGATGAAAACTACTATAAAATAATGCAGATCTCTGTAAAACACACAGTTTATTTCAAATAACCTTCTCCTGGCATCAACCTTTCCGAAATATCCGTTATTAATGGCTTGATTGTTCAATACCTTGTCATTCTTTTTAAGTCCAGCTTTTCAGTTGTTTTCGCGATGTCATGGAAACAGTATGAAATGTTAAGGCGAACATACAGAGTCTAGTTCTTAAACATTTGACTGTCGCTGTTCCCTTTGCATTTATAAAGAAATATGTAATGTAGCTATTTCTACAAAGGTTTACATCGATTAAAATGAAGTACATAGAAACAAAAACTTCCGTAAGAATAATTTACATGTCCACTAATAAACGATAGATGATAAGGAAAGTTATGTGAATCTAACACATCAGTTTTTCTGTTATGGTTTGTTAGTAAACAAAAAGCAAAGGTTTCAAACATAAAATTTGATCCACTGGCGCCTCTCTATAACAGCAACTCGGCATCTATAGTAGGTTTATAATCTATCCACAAATGACATTTTTGTGTTGTTTAAAGGAACTAGAAAGCGTCAAATGACAGGATTTTATATGTTCTGGTATGGATGCCAATAAATTCTATAATTCTTCAATCAGAATGCGCATAGTTTTTGAGCATCGGAATCATTTAGGATTTGCAAAGTACATAAATTGTATGGAATATGGCTTTTTTAAAGCTTGATTTGCTATAACCATTTCATGGTCTTGTTAGTATTTAACATGTATCTATAGAAGATTTAGGATTGATTTGTATTATTTTCTCTAAGCTAAAACCTCTAGTAACATAGTAGCCCAGAGAGAATGTAGCTAACCACCGTACATTTAGGAACTCATAACAGTGAGTCTATTTTTCAATTTAAACTTCAATGGACTCATTTTCCAACATAAATGTACCATTTACTAAAATACTAGAAGAGCTGCAAAGCTGGTACTCCCTATGCGTTTAGAAGATAATTTATTTAACACAGCGAAATACAACTGTATGTATAACATTTACCTATTTTAAAATATCGAAAATTTTATCTTAAAATCTTAGGCAACCGTTTCAATTCAGTTCCTTCAGAGGGAGAGAGAGAGACAGGCAGACAGACAGACAGACAGACAGAAAAGTGACAACTGAAGCATTGCTAACAGCTCAATTCTTCTAGTTAATGGCCTAGCGCAGAAAGGTCTAAAATGTAGAAAAAATCCCAACTCTGTGCTTAAAATTAGTTCCTAAGAAATAAGTTTGCAAAGTATCGCTGTGTTTGCTATTACTTTCTCTACTACGTATAGTAAGTAGGGGAAGTATTGTATTCCACCCAAAAATTCGATACCGAGATTTCACCGGAAATATATGTTTTGAGATGCAGTGAATGCATATAAAGCATTTTTGGAAACATGTCCGTTTGTATGTCTGTCTGTCTGTGTGTCCCATCTGTGAACAGCATAACTCAGAAACGAACAGTCGCATAAACACCAAACTTGGTATTTAGGTTCAGTATCTTCCAGGGATGCGACAATAAGGTTTTCAACAAAATCCCCCACCCCAGATTACCCTTTACATGGAACATTTTTCCAAAATGTTAATTAAAATATCATATATTTAAGATACTTTCATGACAAATAGAATGTATATCTTGAGTTTTCTGGGAATGTCTCCAAAAGTATTCTTCATTGTTAACACTTTTGCATAACTGGTAAACAATAAGAGATAGACAAATTTTTACTACACAAAAACGTAGATCGCGTTAAAATACACAATTTATGTCATATACATTTGTTTTGTTGAGTGAACCATTTTCGAGATATTGCTTGTTATTTCCTTAAATTTTCCAATACTTATAATTTTTCTCAAATGGGAATTCGTTATTCATTTTTTTTGTCCTGTTAATGCAAAGAGAATGGAATACTCCACATAACAACCAGCTCTTAAAATATTTGACTATCGCTTAAAGCCTATCAGTTCCCCTTGCATCTACAAGAAAATTAACAATTAGATTAACATTTCGATATCTCGATTAACATGAAGCATATGGAGAATAAGCGTTTCTAAAAATAGTTTGTACAAGAATAAAGAAAGTCATATGAGTGTAACACATCAGATTTTTTCTCCCAAAATTATTTTAAAGTTTTTTTTTCAGAATATCTAACAAATATAGGAACATGAAATGTATAGATAGCTATATGTATATAATTATAGTAATCTTTAAAATGATCTATCAATCAACCCTTACCAATATATATATATTGGTTTCAGCACGCATTCAAATAAGCTTGAATGGAAGATGATTATAGATTATTATTACTATTATTATTAATGTTATTATTACCTGTTGGTTTCTTGACACTGTGCACTGTGACGCGGTACAAAACACGCGTCTAGCTAACGTATTTATCGAATTCTCAAATTTCATGCAATATTTAACTATATTAAAGTATGAATTTGTCTATATTAATAACCATCCCGAGGTTAACACACCACGTAGAAAACGGTTCTGTTTGCCTATCGGCAAGGTAACTATGGCTGCATAGCCAATATTTGTACCAAAGTTATATAGCTTTCTGTCAGAAATAAAGCGAAGTATTTTGCATAGGCTATTCTTATTGTTTCATTACACGTTAATTTAGCTATTCTAAACTTCTTTTATCCGGAAGTAATATGATATTAAAACCTAATAAACTGTTTAAACTATACAGTATATGCAAAGCAAATGCTCAATAATTACTGATTTTACATTATTTTTATTTATAATGGAGATTTCTTTGAATAATTTAGACATCATCCCATAAAAATTACATAATAGGAGCATCGTTGTTTCCTCACTATAATAGCCTCCTAATATAACACCTGCTTAAAGTTGTATACAATCAGCTATCCTTAAAAACACAATTCATACGATGCCTTTAATTTAGCAGCTTTACGGATTTATAACCACTACCATCACTATATCAGAAGAGATCTAACTGTACTCCAAGTGCAACACATGAACAAACTGACTTTTTTAAAAGTTCAATTGGCTTTGATATAATTTTAGTAGGAAGGTCAATGTTTGTTTGGTTTCCACATCTTGCATAAAAATACAGTAATTGTAGAATTGTCCCATAAAGGGGGTGAGGAAATGTAATACTGTTTAGAGGTAAAGTAAAGCTCAGGAAAAAACAATATGACACATAATACTGCGGTTATCTGCATGAATAACGTCAGGCTTAGAATTCTCAAATAAATAACCTGAGGTATGTAATGTAAATACAGCACTAAATATTGTGTATCTTAATCTTGAAACCTGTATTCCTTCACTTTATTTTAAGTTATTCCGTTACAAAAAGTTGCTTTAGGAAAGTAGCGTTAGACGCAGATATCAACGATTGTGAAACCAATTCAGAGATAATTGATGTGTCTATACACATGCCAAAATTGAAACAAAAAAAAAGTTCAACTTGGATGAATAATTGATACTAATCTGTATAACGGACCACTTTAAAGCAAAAAAGTTTGCGTTTTAATTGTGTGTATGTGTGTGTAAGTGGTGTGTGTGGGTGCGTGATTTTAACTTCCCACGCAAAAACATAAAAGAGCTGCAATTGTATACCTGATTTTACAAATGCTCTACAGACTACCAGACTTCCGTACGGCATTCTCATGCGAATTATTTGTCACAAAACAAAGTCTTACACAGATCAAAATGAACATGAATGCAACTACTTTATAATTTTAACAGACTGTATGAGCGCAATACATGCCTTAAAAGACAAATAGCTATTCCACCATATTAAGAGTAGAGAAAAACAAAACACAATTGCATGGATACCTTCCCATGTGGGTATTAAAGGCAACGAAGAAGCAAACTTCGCAGCGCGAGAAGTCACCAAACATCCCCAAATGACCATAACATAGCTACCACTTACCAGGATGTCATATCTCACGTGAAAAATAAAATAAAACGTAACTGGACCAACAGAATGCTTAGTAATGGCCAAACCACATTACACGAGCTATTTTAAGTATCTGCTAAGTTTGTATCTCCCAATACACTAATACATTTAAGGTGCCCTGATCAAATAAAAGTAACAAGACTTCGCATTGGCCACACAAGATTCACATACACTGTCATTTTATGCAAGGAACCGCCAGCTGAATGTCAACATTGTTATCAAACCTTAGCCATCAAGCTTATCTTCACAGAATTCCCAGCTTACGAGGGAAAAATAAAACAGAACAATATAACAGTTCATCTTCCAACAGCATTCAGTAACCCGAAAACTATTCAAACCATCCTTAAATTTTTTCACTCCACATCATTATGTATCCTCCTGTGACTGTACAAGTGTAAACAATTTATTCTGTAAAATGTTGTATGATGCTGAGTTAATTTGTTATTACGCCTATACTGTACTGTAATGACATTGTTGCGTTGTATCATTGTATTAACATTCTTCTGCAGTATTGTGTTGTACTATAATCTGTATGTCGCAACATAACCGCGTGCAGTTATAACTGGCGCAACAGTTCTAGACACGTGAAAATCCTAATGACAGCTAGGAAGCGAGTTACCTACCAGATCAGGAGGTGACCGGTCGTCTGCTCTGCATGTTGCAGGAGTGCGTGGGACAGTCATTGTCAAATCCGTACACCGTTATGCACTGCATTGCACTGATAAACTTAGTTATATACCGTATATTAAAATCTACGCTTAGTATAAAAAACACTGTCAATCATTGCCTACAATTCTTCCACACCTAACAACCCTTCCTCTTCTGCAGAATCACTCACATTATTGCCGTCATCGCTGCTGTCACTACTTTCTGCACCATTATCCTGGATGAGAATTCTTTCTATTTGATTTTCTGCAATTCCGTATTCTTCAAAATAATGATTCTTAATTTATTCAACATGTCTACATACATTTTCCCATTCTGGCCTTCCAAATTCAGCAAATTGCTGGCGTTATAACTGCTCCACATATTTTAATTTAAAAGTGATATTTCTGCATGCCACCCATTTTTTATATCAGCCCAGATTAATTCGATTGGATTTAGATCTGGGCGATGCGATGGCACTCTTAAGTACATTATGGCGATGTTGTATTACTATCTGGTCACGTATGTATGACTTATGAAGCTGTTTGTTGGCTTTAATTAAGTTATATAGCTTTGTTTTACTCATGCTTTCATCTAAAGCTATATTATGTCTAAGTAATCACGCTCTCATTTCTTCTTTCAAGGAATTTTAGGTAGGTGCTTTGTCAATTTGAGTGTTGACGCATTGTGAAGCATTGTGGATGACCAGAACAGACCCAGCAGGCATATTAGGTCTCAACATGGCGTTGATTCACTTCATGAAAATCTCCTGTTGTTTTTGCAACTTGTAAAAGAAGGGCATTTGAAACGAAGCCGATCTTTCCAACAGCATGAACGATAACAAGTATTTGCCCTTTAGCAACTGGAACCTGCAACCTAATTCGCTATCGTCACTCCAACTTTTAGATGTTGTACGACTGCTGTGTATATATGACTCATCTTCATACACTATAGTATTTTTCTGAAATTTGTAGCACCACCTTTAAAATTGATGCTGATATAAGTACATATAAAATTATAGTCATTTGGAAAGGTAGAATCAAACTGAAAAATTAAATGCCATAGCCGGGATTTGAACCACGGATCTTAGGCTTTCCGTGCCGTTGCTCTAACCGACTAAGCTATCATGGCAACATTTACTTTTTATTTTTATATTTTTATTTTTTTATTTTATTATTATTTTTTTATTTTATTTATTTTGCTTTTCTGTTAGAACTCTTCTATTTGATTTCGGTTTCTTCCGCTTGAACCCTAAATCTTTAATAATTTTTCTGAGATTTGTAGCACCACCTTGAAGGTTTCTGCTATCTTTCAGCTTGATGAGCAATCTGCTTATTGTTAGCACAGTTTTTTCTTCCACATAGAAATTGTGAATCGTGCGCCGAATGACGCATTCGAAATCGTCTATTTCTGTAATACGTTTAGGGACCTTATGATTCTTCCCAGGTGTGTCAAATGGCATTCTTTCATCCATATGTTTTTTTTCTTATCTTTGAGAACTCTGGAAACGGAACTCGGTGAAACACCAGTTGCTTTGACTACTCTTTCTTTCACCCTCTTAAGGCTTTTGTGGAACTCGGATGAACATATAATTTCTTCCTTCATCTCTGCTTCTTGCTCCATGAAGTCGATGACATTTGCAATTATTTCCCTACTTTGACTATGTAACACCTTACCACTTAACTTTGAAAACATAGGAGCCATGGTTATAAATATAACAAATATAAAATAAGCACTATTTAAGTACTGCTCTCTTTGAAATTACAATATGCGGACACTTTCTATGCAGACTGTATGTGTTACGCACTGTGAGTAAGCAAAGGTATTATATCGCTTTCGTTGATTAAGCTAAACATAAACCATTCCTAGGCTCGGCAGCTGGGCTAGCAATCAAGGTCACGATTCCAGAAGTTTTGCGCGAGTAATAAGCGACAATACATAAATTTTTTAAAAAAAGTGACTATTCCCCTAGATCCCTAATGATTTTTCCACCTTCAGGTAACCAACTTTTGACTCCACCCAGCCAGTATCAGTTCTCTATGTGACTGACTTGAAAAACAATACAGAGACGTACAAACTAACCAATTAACCATGTTTATAATATATGTAGAATGAAATTCATATACCACCTCTATGAGTTTCGCTACGATTGGCATACAAGGAAAGGCTAAACCAATTACAAATAATGCGGTCTTCTAGAGGTAGGGGTGAAGAATTATTTGCATTTGTGGTTACACTGAACAACAGCTATGACATTTACATATATAAGAGTTGAAGTATGTTTTGTTTCTGCCCCACGTATGGAAGCCAATTTGAAGTTGTTCTTATTTTAGGAGGAATTGTATTGTAATTCGATTATTGGGGAGCCGAACTTGAAGTAGTTGCAACCGCACATATGGTACCCGGTGGCCTTCGCCCCAAGTTTAAAAATATTAACTTTGTAATTTGACTGTTTCTTTAAATATTATACATTTATGTTTGCCTCGGCTGCGTCAGTATTATTGTTAGAGACATGGATTTCTTTGCAGGGAGTAGTGTGGCTAAGAATGTAGACTTACATAGATTATAATTTTTACTTCACTACATTTATTAATCCTTGACACAATTTAAATAACACTTTACTGATATAGAGAGACATCTGTGAGATTATTTATTAATTGCTAAAATTTTTTTAACACGTAAACTATTTTTGTCTCACACTGAATATGTTTTAAACTTCTCGAGGACACGCCTCGCGTCCAGTTAGGAACGCTGTCTACTAGCAACTGACTTCTGAGTTTGTACAATTTGCCCTATTTCAGTTTCTGATTGGCTAATAGAATACTTTCATTTAACTTAAGCTTTCTTTCGGGTTGTTAATTGGCTATTTATAAACTGTCTCAAAATTTACATTATTGTTGCTCCAATAATGACTAGTAGCCTTATTAAGCTTTCTTACTCATTATTGCCTCAATGTTACCTCATTGTTACCTCATTGTTAGCAACTTTTAACCTATTATTCTCCCAGCTCCTACATTATTAAACTACGTAATACATAACATTATTGAACATGTACATAATAATATAAACATTAATGCAATGACTGTTACATGCATTTATATATATTATATTATACACACATTGCTTTAAGGCGGGCTGTTATTATATTTTATATTATATAAATTGATTGAAATCATTTAAGCGTTAAAAATACTGCCCCAGAGTTTTCATCAGCGACATAGGAACGAAGGTTATGTTGTAATGTTACCCTTCGGCAGTTCGGCCAGCTTTGGGGGAGGAAAAGTACCTTACCAAACCAGTGACTAGAATTATGCTCGAAAAACAGAGGTAGTCACTCTGGTAGGGTGGAGCTAGGTTTTGTCAGTGCCAACATAAACAGCTCCATTCCATTATGGGCCACATTTTATGCACGGCAGTATACATAAACCAGCTACTACATGAAACAAACCGTTGCTATCGCATTGCAAGAATAAAGAAGACATAGAAACAAATGTGTGCTGTATTAAAGCAATACTTATGTTTTAATTTTTATTAACACCCCAGAAAGAAACACTCCGATTAACGACTTTCAAAACATCAAATTATTATATGTAAATTGCACAGAGAGGCAAAATGGAGGTAATGAAGAGTCGTAGATAGAGTGCGGAAGAGAAAAAAGAGAAAGATAAGAAGGAGATTGGCGAGGAAGAGAGGAACATAAATAGAAAGACGGAGATGGAAGGATAAGGTGAAGAAACAGAGAAAAAGAAAGAGTATGATAGTGAGAAAGTGTGAAAGGGAGAAATACAGCTACATTCTGTATTTAATGCAATAAGGTAAGCAGAGCTGTAGTTCCCAAATGTACCCAAAAATGTTCTGTTAGTTTTCAATATTGGATAAATAACTGATGTTTACATGTATAATACGCCACCACGAAGCCAGAACACTCTCTCTGTGTCTCCATTTGTTTAGATATGTGCGTGTGCGTGGGTTTGTTTTCCTTTCATTAAAAAATATGTGAACCGTGTGTTGTGATACTTGGAATATAGCCAGAGTCATCCACTCGACGAGTATTGGTCATTATTCATACCTTCGAACACAAACGAGCTGGTTTTATACAAGCAAATAGGATATAAAGCTTGAACGTGGTGTGCTTAGCTCATTCTGTTTGGTATACTCGAGCTTCGCCCCCACTGGTTGGTTATACGACCGCTCACTCTGACAGACGCGAGATCAGCATGCAGTCTGTGCTCCCTGGCAGCGTTGCAATGTATTACAGACAGCCCAGGTTTGCATGTCTTAGGAATAGTACGGATCCGACTGAAACTAGTTGAAGGTGTTGTATTGCAATTACTGGTGGAGTGTGTGTGCGTGCGCGAATTATAACATAAAACAAGAAGAAGAGCTGTTTGGTATCACTTCGGGATTATGGCTGATAAAACAATGAGAAGCCACATTACTTTTGTGAAGTGATACCGACGCAAAAGTTCACGCAGATTCAAACAAAGAAATGACTACAATCGTTTTATTACCGAGCGAGATGACTTTGCGGTAAAGTGTGAGGCTCGCATTCGGGAGGTCTCGGTTTGATTTTCCCCACTCTGAACTTGCACTTTTTCGTGGCTTTCCTGAGGTAAGCGATTGTTGGGGTAGTTCCCTTTCTACGACGAATTTCCTGTCTAAGACGAGGGCGGTTGGTGTGTTGCGGCAGGACGTAGAATTTTTGATATGCAAATGTTTCTCCCTGAAGCTTGGCGGGAGTGCCTCGTCTATTCCCAGGAACCCTAGGTGGCTAAAGCAGGGCTAGCTAGCGTCAAGATTGGTGTAATTGGAACGGTTAGGGACACCGTCGTTGCGATGTGGTCGTCCTTCGAGTCTCCCTTCCTTCCTCCCAGGAGACACGTTGGAAGCACAAAGGGCCACTGTGGCCTAGATGTGGTCATGTGCTTCAGTTACTGGAGGCCCATCTGTTTGACTATAATTCCTAATTAGCGTTTATTCTCAAATGTGTTAGTTTCAATCTCTCTCAGAAAGGCAATATAAGCCTAATTGTATAGCCTAGTCAAAGCCGTGTTTTTTGTTATTAACGATAACCGCGTTATGTGCTTTACTCTTCGAGTAGAAGTATCTATATGTTTCACAATAAGCTAGACGAATCAAGCCTGCATTTGTTTCGCGGACTTTCAGAATTTCTCGTTTCCTCGCAAAAACCCTTTTTAGTGTACTGGGCACGAAGGTTGATATGCTTTGAAAGTTAATTATAAAAACTGAATGTGCCATCTAAAGTCAATTTAATGCTGATATGCGAACACTGCATACAAGACATTTTAGCAGTTGAACCTTTGTTCATTTGATTGTTATTGGGGAAATTTCACATATTTCAACACAAAAGGCTGCATATCAAAACTACAAGAATTTTTTTTCTCAAAGTTATTCACTCGGTTTTCATTCACCTAAATAATTCAAACAGCTATATTGTATCAGAAAATCCTCGGCTTCTCACAAATTCAATTCGAGAATTTAAAACTCCAGAAAAGCCAGTAGCTCACGAGATACACAAAAACCTGTAACACAAAAAATTTAGATCCCTTTAAATCCACAATTAGGTTCAAATTTCATTTTTGTGGCGATAACAATTTCCGAGATATACGTTGTTTGAATTTTGTAATCATTTTAGAAATGTTGTTCGTCATTCAGCTGTTTCTCGCCATATCGTGGAAAGACTGGAATTTCAAGGCCGCGTATACCTATATGGTTTTCAAGCATCTGATTACTGATCCACTTTCCTCTAGTCCTCTTGTACGTACAGCGAATTGTATAACGAAGCTATTGCTGCAAAGGTTCATCGCGATTAACATTAAGTATAAAAATAGGCTTTTGTAGAACAGTTTGTAGAAGCTGTATAAGAATAAACGATAATGGGTATAAAAACTGTGTGAATGTAACACCACTGATATTTTCTCCGAAATAATTATACTTATTATGTAGTGCTTTCCTTTAAAGGCCAGGATATTAACCATTTTAATAGCTATATAAGGATGGCTAGCTATGTAAAGATGGCAGCTAGTAGCTAACGAGTCCAATAGATATTTATCCACTGCGAGTATCTATCATCATAATCAAGCATATAAATTGTCAAGCATTAAAGCCAAGACAAGAAGGAAATAAGGTTGAATTGTCACTGAACTACAGACAGGGACGTTGCAGGTAACAAACCACCGCATCCCTCTTTCAGTACTTTGGCGTTTGCAGGCAGGACCGATTTTTGCCTGCCTGTCGGTGACCCTTGGCCTCTGTTGTTTTGCATTCTTTGAGAAAGACAGTTGTTGCTTCACGTATGGAAAGCCAATTTGAAGTAATAGTTGTATTGTTAGGAGGGGTTGTATTGTAGTTCTACTGTTGGGGAGCCAAACTTGATGAAGTAACTGCCCCACGTATGGTACGAAGTTTCCTGTGGCCTTCGCCCCAAGTTTGCTTTCTAGTGGCATTCGCACCAACGTTTAGAAATCAACTTTTTATTTTAATGTTTCTTTAAATATTATGTATATTTATGTTGGCCTCGGCTGCGTCAGTATTAATTTGTAGAAACACGTATCTCTTATCAGGGGGTGATGAGGCTAAAGAATGTAGGCTTACACAAATTAAAATTTTTACTTCACTCCTTCTATTAATCCTTCACACGATTAAATAACACTTCACTTATTTAGAGAGCTGTGATATTTTTATTAATTACTTGCACTTTTTAACACGTAAACTATATAATATTCTCGCCGTAATGAATTTTATGTCTCTCACTGAATACTTATTTAACTGCTTGTGAACGCGTATAGCGTCCGGTTGTGAACGCTGTTTACTAGCGATTGGCGCCTGAATTTGCTCTATCTCAGTTTCTGATTGGCTAATCCTACTCTAATAGATTGCTTTTATTTAACTTAAGCTTTTTATGATTGCTGATTGGCTATTTATAAACTGTTGTAAGAATAACATTATTGTTGTTCCAAGAATTACTAGTAGGATTATTAAAATTTCCAATTCATTATTGCCTCAAGGTTACCTCATTGTTAGCAACTTTCGACCTCTATTCTCACAGCTTCTACATTGTTAAATTACTTAATACATTAACATAAAATTATTATACATGTACATAATAAAAATAAACATAATACAATGACTGTTACGTACATTTTATATATTATATTATACGCGTATTGCTTTAAGGCGGGCTGTTATTGAATTTATATATTATAATATTAGACTGATATTATTTAAGTGTTAAAAAGACTGCCTCATCTTTCTAGTGATCATGGTTTGAGTATAGATAACTTGAAGCCAGCTGCTTAATAATTCCTATGGCTGATGATAATATCTTCCCAGCGTGGACAGTAAAGGGTGAGGTTTAAGGCAGCAGTAAGGGTAGCATAATAGTCACTCCCTGCAGGAGTAATTCTGTAATTTATTTGACAAACACAGTTAATGTATATCCCCCAAGAATCTATAATAAGGTATTACTTTAACGCAAGGAATTGTAATGTAATGTGGGCCTCAACACAAAAGGATAATTGAGCTAAACCAGAAATGTTGTTAGGAAGCTCAGTCTTCTTACAAATGACAGTGTCATGGACAAAAGCCAGTGCTGATACTACAACTTCCTAGGCACCTGATCAATTACTCCAATCTGGAAATGTCATATTAAAGGTTCCTCTGCCATAGAGTACGTTCGAGAGATCTGATAGATCCAAATAACAATTGATGACCAGAGTTACGTGCTTAAAATTTTCCAGTGATCAGTCTTTGAAAGCCAAAGGAATGCAACGTTTTGCATTTGAAATACTTGCTTTCATTAATAAGTGAATCTTAACCTGTTTCTAAGGGCTGATCAATAAAGACAGAGACTGATTTTTTTCACAGATATTTATTACTCCATTTCAATGTTGACATGATCATTTTCAAAGTAGTCCCCTCCTAACTGAATGCACTTTTTATAGCGTCTCTGCCAGTCCTCGAACACATGGTGCAGGCCATTCTTTGTCAGGTCTTTGAGAATCACCTCACTTTTCTTTAGCACTGCTTCAGTGCTCTCAAATCGAATGCCCCGGAGCTTTGCCTTTAGTAATGGGAATAAAAAGAAATCCCAGGGGGTAACACCGGGGCTTTAAGGCGGATGCGGCACACAGGTTATGTTGAATTTAGCCAAAAATTCCTGAGCTTGATTTGTGACGCGTTGTAGTGATGAAGTCGCCACCCATTCCGATGATGTTCTGGACGTTTCCTTGTAATGTGCTTCCTCGGTGTCGCCAATACTGACGTGTAGTAGCTGCTGTAACAGTAGTGTGAGGGGGGGGAACTGCATGCTGGTAAATCATTCCATTTCGAAACACTAGGCCCACCTTGCTTAACACAGAGGACTCGCCCTTCTTTGAAGTCCTTGAACCACCTAAACACCGTTGCACGAGGTAGTGCATCTTCACCGTATGCTTGCTTCAGCTTTTCGAAAGTTTCAAGGCTGTATGATTTAAACAAAAATAAAATTTTATTGCGCTGTATTGCTCCTCTCGTGTCACCTCCATTTTGTGGTATGCGAAATTCAAGTAGGGTCAACAATATACAGCATTACTACCAACCTACCGTTATGAGAGTGCTGTCGCTTATAGACATTATACATGAAACCCTGCTCTTTTCAAGTATTCGTGGTAGAGACATAAAACTATCAAGGAAACTACAGAAAAATATCAGTCTCAGTCTTTATTGATCAGCCCTCGTAATTATTTTTATTGTGTAAATTAGATGATAAACTAAATGTACAAAACAATTTATATAATTAATCCTCATGTAAGTTACAGTTTAAGTTAAAACATGCAACTTTTTATTATGTGTATCAACAAGCCCGTTTTAGTTTCAACGAACACCTTGGGAGACAAGTTTATGCATAAAAGCGTGCTAGTTCATAATAAAGACGTCATCAGAATAAGAACGATCCTTCGCAACCTGTTTTTCATGATATGCCCCTCGGTAGTATATCACAGATTATAGGAGGTTATTATTTTACTACAAATTTGATGATATTGTCGTGAAAAGTTATATTCTAAAAATGCATTTTCTCTGCGAGGAGGAAGAGAGAACGAGAGTATAATGCCAATCGCTGAAGAGCGCTCGAGAGCAGTTCAGATTACGGAATAGCGAGGATGTTAAACGAGGCAAGCTGATGGAAGCGCCATTTGAATTGTCGGTGTCATCAACTGGATGATGTCGTCTGTAGGCGTCACTGTTTTAATTCCAGAACATATCTCTCGACTCCCATGGGCACTTCATTGAGGAAGTGATGACATACGAACATTACGCCATCATCGCAGCAGCAATGCGAAGCCTCTCTTCCAAGTTCTAAATATAACAGAGAAGTGACGGCCGGGCCATTCCAACAATGACAGCTGACATCTCATCCTACCTGAAGTGGTATAATCCAGTTTCAACATTTAGATAAAACTTGTCTAACAGCAGATGCATTGCCAACTGTTGCATGTTGACAAGGATAGAACCGTTAGACTTGTTCTTATTTAAATCAAGATATTTGTCTCTATCATTGTACAATCATTCAGATTGGATGGTGTTTTACTTCGCACTGATGATTGGTTCCATTCTAAAAGGTTATATAAGGAAAAAGAGAAAATAAATGTTACCATAGGATTAGAGAATAGAGCAGAAGTGGCTCGATTGTCACAATATTCCCAACATTTAAGCCTTTGCTACGAAATTGGAGTGCACTGCACTAAAGCATCGGCAGCTACTGCATACTAACGGCAAATAATAACTTGTTATAAGATATAAAATACACTAGACTTCGTGAAAAGTAAGCCGCGAAAATTAGGCCACTCCAGTGTTTCTCCTGCGTATAGACATCTACGTCGAAATGTGTGTTGGCAAGTGTATTTTCCTTTCGAAATCTTTTCTACCTCAAACCGTCACATTATGTTTATGTTTTGTGCTTTTTTTGGGAGGGAGGCTGTACATAAGACTTTGGATGTTTTTTTTTACTTTCTCTACTACGTATAGTAAGTAGGGGAAGTATTGTATTCCACTCAAAAATTCGATAACGAGATTTCACCGGAAATACATGTTTTGAGGCCTCCTAAAAAGAAGCATTTTTGGAAACATGTCCGTGTGTGTGTCTGTGAACAGCATAACTCAGAAACGAACAGTCGGATAAACACCAAACTTGGTATTTAGGTTCAGTATCTTCCAGAGATGCGACAAAAAGATTTTCAAGAAAATCCCCCCACCCAAGATTACCTTTACATGGAACATTTTTCGAAAACTTTAATTTTCTCAAAAATGGCTCTAACGATTTTGAATAAAATACCATAAGTTTAAGACATTTTAATTGCAAATGAATTGTACATCTCGAATTTTCTGGGAATGTCTCCAAAAGTATTCTTCATTGTGAACGACTTTTGCATAACTGGTAAACGATAAGAGATAGACAAAATTTTACAACACAAAAAATGTAAATCGCGTTATAATACACAATTTATGTCGTATATATATTTTTTTTTGAGTGAACTATTTTCGAGATATTGCTTGTTATTCCCTTAAATTTTCCAATACTTATACTCTTTCTCAAATGGGAATTCGTTATTCATTTTTTTTGTCTTGGTAATGCAAAGAGAATGGAATACTCCACACAGCAACCAGCTGTTAAAATATTTGACTATCGCTTAAAGCCTACCAATTCCCCTTGCATCTACAAGAAAATTAGCAATAGGATTAACATCTCGATTAACATGAAGCATATGGAGAATAAGCGTTTGTAAAAATAGTTTGTACAAGAGTAGAGAAAGTCATGTGAGTGTGACACATCATATTTTTTTATATTTTACTGTTTACTTCACCACTTATTACTGCAATTACATATACAACACACACAAACACTCATGTTCATGGCGGGACTCGAACCCGCGACCAATTGGAATGTTGAGAAATGCAAGGAAAACTCTTCAGAGTCGTCTTCTTCCTGGCTCAAGTTAGCTGAAAACACAAACTCTTCATCCTAAAGTTCATTTTGAAGAGAGAAGTCATGCTGCCCTATCCAGAAATATTAGATCATTTAACAAAATCGTAGCCGGAATCCTCAGCAGCAGTCACTATAATTGGACATCCTTGCTTGAGGTAGAGCGAAGTGAAATTCTGTCAAACGATTCACTTTCCTTACCCTCCGAATGCAACTGCAAACAGCAATCGGTCATTTAGTTCAAGTATTGTTTCCCTAAGGCAAACAAGCTGACTTATCGATCAATTTCCGAACCTTGTGGTTAAAACTGTGAGTAGAGTTTCGGGACAATTTTTCTGTAAACGAAATCAAGAGGTAGTTTTGCCATTAAAAGTTCAATACTTCTACGTAATAACATTTAAATACTTTTGTATCATACCATTTAATGTGCACCTATCGAGTTTCAGGCAGCTGGTTGTAACATATAGTTATCTTCTACCCCATTTGCAGTGTTGAGGGATGTGACGGAAGGATATCATCTAACTTGACGTGAGTGATTGATGCACATCTCAGATCAAGATACCCTGCTTCACTGAGCCATCACTTTATTTCCTTCCTCCTGTGCTTGGAATGTGACACTGTAAACTCTGTCAAGGCTCCATCTAGAAAGCAATAACTGCTCTTGGAGTACATTGAACATATATACTTGATTGTAAATCTCAAAGCTATTTGAACACAATTATGGCATTTTCTGATATTGCTGGATGACGAAAGGAATTACGTTAAATATTTTTGAAGTCTCGATATGCCAGACTGCAATCAATATTTCCATTACATGTAATAAGAAATGATAGCACATTATTATAACTTATAATATAAACAAATATGATGGAGCAAATGTACAGCTGTATATACTTAGAATGTACTGTAAACAGTAACATAAACTGTTGTTAGGAAGTCAAATCCTCCCTGACTGTGGTTTTTTTCCAGGTTAACCTCAGTCTTCAGAACTACTAAATGCCGGGAAATGTCTTAAACTTAGGCATGGAATATTTCCTTCCCAAATTTCCTTTCCCAGCTATTTCATTTCTTGTATCACCAGTGCTACCCACCTCCTGTGGTGCCGTATGTAGTAAGAGCAGGCGTTAAACAATTAAAAATCTGATGTGTTACACTCACATGACTTTCTCTACTCTTGTACAAACTATTTTTACAAAGGCTTATTCTCCAAATGCTTCATTTTAATCGAGATATCGAGATGTTAATCTTATTGCTAATTTTCTTGTATATACAAGGAGAATTGGTAGGCTTTAAGCGATAGTCAACTATTTTAAGAGCTGGTTGCTATGTCCAGTATTCCATTCTCTTTGTATGCCCAGGACATAAAAAAAGAATAACGAATTCTCATTTGATAAAAAGTATAAGTATTGGAAAATTTAAGGGAATAACAAGCAATATCTCGAAAATGGTTCACTCAACTAAAAAAAATGATATGACATAAATTGTGTATTTTAACGCGATCTACATTTTTTGTGTAGTAACACTTTGTCTATCTCTTATGGTTTACCAGTTCGTTCACAATGAATAATACTTTTGGAGACATTCCCAGAAAATTCAAGATATACATTTTATTTGTCATGAAAGTATTTTAAATATATGATATATTAATCAAAATCGTTAGATCCACTTTTGAGAAAATTAACATTTTCGAAAAATGTTCAATGTAAACGGTAATCTGGGGTGGGAGTTTTTCTTGAAAACTTTCGTGTCGCATCTCTGGAAGATACTGAACCTAAATACCAAGTTTGGTGTTTATCCAACTGTTCGTTTCTGAGTTATGCTGTTCACAGACACACAGACACACACACGAAGATGTTGCCAAAAATACATTTTTTGGATTCAGGAGGCCTCAAAAGATGTACTTCCGGTGAAATCTCAGTATCGAATTTTTGGGTGGAACGCAATACTTCCCCTACTTACTATACATAATAGAGTAAGCAAAAAGAAGGAAGTCAAACAATGAACAGAAACAACAATGAAGCCTTTAATAGAAAGCAAAGCATTTTTTGTGACCTGTTAGCGATAGTGAAGTGTTTTGTGTGTGGAGCGGCATTGCAGAATGAAGAAGCGTCGATGTTTGTGACCAAATGAGGAAACAAGACTGGAAATTGGATTGGATATTTTGGAATCTGGATATGGAAAAGAATGGAACTAGTAAAACGGAAAACGTAAGTAATGAAGAGAACATGGTTGAAACTGATCAGAGGGAGGAAACAAAAGTCACTTAGTGATTGAAAAAAAAAGAAGCTCAGGACAGAAAATGAAGCCATAAAATATCAAATATTAAGGTCATCAGTGAAGAATGACGTGCCTAGTTTGTAATGAAGGACTGCCTTTGGACAGAAAACTATTAATAGTTTTTCACCTAGCAGAAGTTGGAGATTTAAATAGTTGATACGTGTGTGCAGGACGGAAGTGGTACCTCTCCAAACTAGTCAGTCCATGGTCCTTGGAATTGTGGGGGAATTTGCACATTCAGGTAATATAACCCATAATGCCTTTCAACTTTTGAAAAGGCCTCTCTGCTGTTTTGTAAATGTTTCCCCTCGCCTTCATATGTGTTAGCAATTACATGCCAAGAAGATCGGTAATGCTCATCTCACTTACTTCAGGTTATTTAGCGGCTCCCCTCATTTCACAGCACTTTATATACCCAAAATGACTGTCGGGGATTTAAAAACTACACACATCACAGTTAAAATGTGATGCATTTTGTTTTATTCTTTAGCAAAACCCTCAACATTTTTTATGTGGCGCCACATGTCACTCTACGGTCATCTATACGCGAGTGCAGATCCTCCTACAAAAGCCTCGTGGTGTCAGCGGCGATGTTCAGATGAGGCAGTATTTTATATCACAACTCTGTGAATGCCAGAGTGATTGTAGTGTAAATTAACATTATTGTATGACAATGATTTGAGATGTTTGTTAATTATAAGCATTGTTAGGAAATAAGTTTACACGGCCTCACTGAAACTGACAATGTGAGCGAAGGGGTGAGTTGTTTATTAATTAGAAGAGACAAACAAATGACGTCAGAGTAGCGCGCCTTTCTTTAGAAATGGACGGAATTTCTTCCCTAGAGCATATGTGTTCGTAATTTTGATTGGATATAAAAATAGACGCTAATGTTGGCGCGTTTTATTAACCAATAGCAGCTCTGTTATAATGTTTAGGCATATTGGGGTGAGGGAGTATAAATTCCGTGCCAGAGACGGGTAACGCGCAGTTTGACAGAATAATTCACAAGGCAATCGTCGCTCAGTCACAGAATCATTCACAAGTTACACGTCACACAGTTCATCAGAATCATTCACGCGTTAAACGTCGCGCAGTTCTACAAAATCTCTCGCGTCGTAAAGTTAGTTAAAAGATGTGAAATACGCGAATAAATAATGTGCGGCAAATAAGTCATTATAGTTACATTCTAAAATATAACAGTTTCAGTCGGGCGTGTATCAAGAGTAAATATGTGAAATCAATAAAATGTGACGGCAATAAAAGTGTAAAAACAAATTCTTTTATCAGTGTTATCTTTAGTAACAACTCCTTTCCGTTTACACACCCTGTTCAAGAGATTTGCTCGACTGGATAATAATAATAGCTAGTCGGAGGACAAAGAACTCAATATTCAAAATAGTAAAACAATAACAGGCGCTCAGCAATAAGATAACACGAAAGTAACCGCGACAAGAAGATGTAGTTTTTTCGTTGTTTATTTATTTAGCTCCACATATGGACGCCAATTTGAAGATGTTGAATTGTTTCGTTATTTGCAACTGTTGTGGAGCCGAACCTGTAGTAGTCGCAACCACACGTATAGTACCCGGTTTCCGGTAGCCTTCGCCCCAAGTTTAAAAATATTAGCTTTGTAATTTGAATGTTTCTTTAGATATTATATATTTATATTTGCCTCGGCTGCGTCAGTATTCGTTAGAGACACGTTTCTCTTGGCAGGGTTTTGGTACGACTCAGAATGTAGACTTACACAAATTTTAAGTTTTAATTCACTCCTTTTTATTAATCCTTGATAAAAATAAAATAGCACTTCACTGATATAGAAAGCTGTGAGATTCTTTTATTAAATACTTGCAATTTTTAACACGTATACTATTTTCGTTTCACACGAATACGTAATTAATTTCTCGAGGACACATCTCGCGTCTGGTTATGAGCACTGTCTAGAAGACACACGTCTGGTTAGGAGCGCTGTTTAGAGGCAACTGAATTGATTTCAACCGTTTAAACTTGTAAATTTCTGTATTTCAAGTCTCTGATTGGCTAATCCTACTCCAATAGAATACCTGCATTTAACTAAAGCTTTTTGTGGTTGTTGATTGGCTATTTTTTTAAACTGTCTCAAAAATTTACATTATTGCTGCTCTAATAACGACTAGTAACATTTAAACTTCCTTACTCATTATTGCCTCAAGCTTACCTCATTGTTAGCAACTTTTAACTTATTATTCTCACAGCTCCTACATTATTAAATTACGTAATACATTCACATAACATTATTGAACATGTTTACAATAATATAAGCATATGCTATGACTGTTACATACATTTTACAAATTATTACATACACATATTGCTTCAAGGCGGGCTGTTATTGAATTTACATATTATATAAATAGACAGAAACAATTCAAGTGTTAAAAATACTGCCTCAATACCTCCTTTACCCAGGTAGTTTTAGGTAATGGGGATAGACTTTATCTTTCACTTAAAAGTGTCATGGTGTTATTCTGGCGATCTAGGTAGTCAAGAAAGAAACTTCTGATCAATGTCGGCCTAAAATGCCATCCACTGCTGTTGTAAGAATGCTATAGTGTAACAGTTGTTATCTGGTGCCACCGAATTGCTGGCGGTAGCTATAAAACAAAACTTTTAGAGTGGCCGGTCCGACGGGAAGTTGCTCTATCTACATAGTGCAAGAAAAAACAAAAAAAAAACAATAATAGTCGTATGTAAGCATCACATTGTTTAGTTGTAGCGTTCACAGACGACAAGCATACGCAACACAAATTGACTTTCTTCGGTGATATACTTTTTTGGATTCAATATACCTCAAAAAGTATCTCTTCAATAAAATGCTGATATCGAATTTTTGGCTCGAATGTAATAGTCCCATCATCCACGCTAGGTATATGGCATACAACGGAGGGACACATGTCGCGCACTGCGACCTACACAGAGGTTTATTGGGGCTACCACCCCCAGGAGGAATGGATGAAGTGAAGAACCACGGGATTCTACAGCGCAGGCTGACAGGCCGCGAAAGTCATTAACATTTCCTGTCTAGAAGACCCGACAGACCCGCTCCCTCAGAAAGGGCGATGAACGACGCTTGCAACCAGGCAGTCCCCTGGTGTCCAACGGGAATGCTCCTTTCGCAGAAAAAACGTCCGGGCCATCTGTCCGACACTGCCACACGCCACGATACCTAGAAGCACGCCTGAAAAATGAGAACGGAATGAAATGGAAATGAGATAAGATAAATCTTTGAGTTGAGTTGCTATTTATTTTTCCTTTAATCCATCATGCATTTTAACACCGTGGTTATTTATGCATGGTGGGTTATAACAAATTCTTATTGCTTTATTTTTCTAAACCATTTTTCTATTACTCTCCCCATATATTCTCCTATTCTTTTTATATCCCTCTCCTTTTGTATTTTCATTATCCTAACTTTTAATACTTCTTTGTTAACATTCTCCCATTCTTTAGGTAAAAACTGATCTCTCCACAACTTAGTTTCTTCACATTCGATTATATAATGCAAGTCATTATCTGCCTCTCCACAAAGAGGACACCTATTCAAATTCGCTCCCTTCCTATCTTCCCTTAGCCTATGTGCACTTAATCTAGACCAGGCCCACCCTTCTCTCACTAACCTATTGCCTACATCCACATACTTCTCCCTTCCACAGTCCACCTTTAATTGTCTATATAGTTCCAAACCTTTCTTTCCTTCCAGACTGTGAAATAATTCTTCTTTCTCTATATCTTCTACTCTGTTTCTCACTTCTTTTCAGAAACCTTTAACTAATCCCTCTCTCTCCTCCCATAATTTACCCATTTCTATTTCCTGTAAAATTCTCCTTATTCCTTGAGCCCAGTTCATCCCATCACTGAATTTTTCTTGCATTATTAAACATTGCTTCAAGATATTATGCTCGTCCATTGATTTCAATCTATGCCAATATTTAAGTATCCTTTCTACTATCATGTCCTTGCTACCTACTCTTCCCAACTCCAACATTGCTGCTTCATTAGGTGATGAAATAGATAAACCTAACATACATTTACAGAACGACCTATGTACTTTATCAATCATCTCCTATCCTTTGTCACTTCCCCAAATCTCTGATCCATAGACCATTTTTGTAAACCCTTTCCAACCATTTAATTTGCATAATCTAGTAGAACGGAAACTAAATCCTAGCATCCGGCTACCAAAACCCATGATCAGGGTGGGCGAACCTAGACGTGAGCCTCACACGTTAACGCAGAGTCAACTCGCTGGGGTCCTGCGTTAGATAAGTGGTAAAGAAATAAAAGTGATAGATGTGTAGCTATGAAGATCAGTGCCTTGACCAATGCTTTAGAACGTGGTTAATCCAGAGAAGGCGAAAATGTGGATGTTTCATAAGTATGGAAAAATTGCACAGATTAAGCTCCGGGATGAGGGTTATTCCTCATCCTAAACCCAAAAATGTCTGTCTTGATGCCGCCTTTTCCAGCAAAAACTCTGCCGTTGTTACGATAGCTCTTAACACTAAGCACTCTCATGTGGTTGTGGCTGACATCGACATATTATACGTCGTTAGTATTGTCATAAAACGCGACGTTTATTGAGTTAC
This sequence comes from Deroplatys truncata, assembly GCA_030765065.1. Taxonomy (NCBI): domain Eukaryota; kingdom Metazoa; phylum Arthropoda; class Insecta; order Mantodea; family Mantidae; genus Deroplatys; species Deroplatys truncata. The sequence goes on from CM060978.1 coordinate 219,067,080, forward strand.
TCGACACTCTGATGCCTAAGAACCTGGAAACGAAAGCGGAAGTTTTGTTCCTTTTAGCCGTTAGGGCGCTTCCTTTGGAAATGTGCTACTATTTTTCTTTTCCTTAACAAAAGTTTTTATTGTAAAACGTCGACAATACCGTGCTAAGTTTACACATCTTTTAGATGCTTGAGAGTTATATAAAAAAAGCCACTGCAAGTATGCTGGAGAAACTATGTTTTACATTCTTTACCATTATTATCATGTAACTGTTACATCAATGCAAGTGATGCCAAATTAATTGCATATCAGAAGTGGCGTATCTATAATACGGCTTCTTGTTTTACTTTTTCCAGCACTTACCTAAGGTAAAGGACGTACCGCTTCATTCCAAAATTGAACAGTGAGATTCAAGGTATTTGGAAATGTGAACATCAAAGGTGAGGCAGTATTTTTAACATTTAAATGATTTCAGTCTAATTATATAATATAAAATATAACAGCCCGCCTTAAAGCAATATGTGTATAAATAACATAAAATGTATGTGACAGTCATTGTATTAATGTTTATATTATTATGTACATGTATAATAATGTTATGTGAATGTATTACATAATTTAATAATGTTGGAGCTGTGAGAATATAGGTCAAAAGTTGCTAACAATGAGGTAACAATGAGGTAATCTTAAAGCAATAATGAATTTGAAAGTTTAATAATGCTACTAGTAATTCTTGGAAACAATAATGTAATATTTTTGAAACAGTTTATAAATAGCCAATCAAAAACTAGAAAAGGCTAAACGATAATAAAAGTATTCTATGGAGTAGGATTAGCCAATCAGAGACTTGAAATAGATGAACTTTGCAAATTCAGGCATTAGAAGTCAGTTACTAGTAGACAGCGTTCCTAACTGGACGCGAGACGCGTCCTCGAGAGGTTTAATACGTATTCAGTGTGAGACATATAAAATTCATTACGGAGAGAATATTATAAAGTTTACGTGTTTAAAAGTGCAATTAATAAATAATCTCACAGCTCTCTATATAGTGGTGTTATTTAATCGTGTGAAGGTTTAATAAATGGAGTGAAGTAAAAATTATAATTTGTGTAAGCCTACATTCTTTAGCAGCATCACACCCTGTTCAGAGATACATGTTTCTACAAATTAATATTGACGCAGCCGAGGCAAACATAAATATATATAATATTTAAAGAAGCATTAAAATTCAAAGTTGATTCCTAAACTTGGGGCGAAGGGCACCGGAAAGTAATCTTGGGGCGAAGGCCACCGGAAAGTGAACGTTAGGGCGAAGGTTACCGGATCTTTGTACCATACATGGGGCAGTTACATCAAGTTTGGCTCCCCAACAGTCGAACTATAACACCTACTCCAAATTGACGCCCAAAGCGTATTGCAAGTAACATAAAAATACAACTCCTCCTAAAATACACTTCTTCAAAGGATATAAAATTAACTCAAGAAAAATGGACATTTCTGAATGCAATTGACAGATCACTGTATTATTAGTATATATACCTACATCTCTTGAAATTTCTACAATTATGCTTCGGTAGTTATCCTGAAAAATATTATTAGCTTCTATAAAATATTTTCGACAAAGTGAAAAAAGTTTGTCTAGCTTCCCTTTGTTTAGAAACCAGCTAAAGTAGAGAGTTGAGATTTTTTTACATATGAAGGCATTTTGTCTCATACTACTGAACTAAGGAAACTAAGCTGCCAATAGTTTTTGTTTCATACTATCTATCTGCATTTCATATTTCCAAACTAGTACGTCAAGTTGAACTTTTGCGTTCAATTACTTTCCGTATTCCACAGCAACATTTGAATACATTGGCTCTTCAGTGAGCATATGAAACTTATGATTGCATCCATGTTTGCCGGCCCTCGTAGCCGCGGTTGCTGGAGTGGTCGCTCCGGCGCTCCGCCAAGCTGAGTGTCGCGGGTTCGAGTCCCGCCACGGGCATGGGTGTTTGTGTGTGTATGTGTGTTGCGGAAATAAGCGGTATAAAACAGCAAAACACAGTAGTATAAACTGGGAACGAAAAGGGAGCTCAAAAAAAGAACATGTAGTAGAACATTTAACCGATATAGAAAGTATTTCGACATTGTACCAATGAAATCGAAAGAATTTTCGATATTTTCCAGCCTCAGCTTCGCTTTGGCGCAAACGATTTCCTATACGATTACATAAATAATTATACTGGTTCTGATTTATTTCTCTGTAAAGAAAATGAACCAAAATTTACATCTAAAGGTTTTAAACAAAATCCTCATTTTAAAAACGTTTTACAATTAAAAACGTAACTCTAGTTCAAAGGATGTAATAGTTTGTTTCATACAAGTGAGTAAAATTTAAAATTTTATAGCATTTTAGAAAAAGAAGTGTCTGCCTGAAAAATGTGGTTTTCAGATAATCGCAATTAAAATTTAATTCACAGGTACGACTCACATACTCTCCAAGGGAGTAATCATTAACTGCATCCTATGTTGCCTTCTAATTTGCAATTCTTTTCAGCCGGAAGTCTTTAAATAGAGCATGTGATGTCCTTTTAGCAGATAACACGTGCTGAGATTTAAAAGTTTTAGTAAAAAGGGCGGGAAAATGCAAAGTTTGAAGCGTCGCAGAATCCGTATAAACGTTCTTCTAAATGGTTAGGTGTTTTAAATGACAGTACACACACACACACGCATATATATATATTAAAACAGAAAATGACATATTTTTCATTCTACACTTCTCAGTCCACTCACGGAAAATGCATATTCTGAATCACCTGAATTCTCACCAAACATCTTAGAAAAGCTCCGCGAGCGCGTGTGGTATGTGTTTTCAAGTAGGGGAGAGAAAGTAAGTATATCAACAATATTTTAAGTCAAGTAAAGTTTAAAGATGCAACATGAAGATTTTCATACAAATCTCCATGCCCTATACCCCTTTACATTGAAAAAAAAATCTGTGTTACCTCACATGACTTTCTCTACTCTTGTACAAACTATTTTTACAAACGCTTATTCTCCATATGCTTCATGTTAATCGAGATATGGCGATGTTAATGTAATTGCTAATTTTCTTGTAGACGCAAGGGGAATTGGTAGGTTTTAAGCGATAGTCAAATATTTTAAGAGCTGGTTGCTATGTGGAGTATTCCATTCTCATTGTATCACCAGGACAAAAAAAAATGAATAACGAATTTGAGAAAAAGTATATTGCAAAATTTAAGGGAATAACAAGCAATATCTTGATAATGATTCACTCAACAACAAAAAAGTATATGAGATAAATTGTGTATTTTAACGCCATCTACATTTTTTGTGTAGTAAAATTTTGTCTATCTCTTATGGTTTACCAGTTATGCAAACGTCGTTCACAATGAAGAATACTTTTGGAGACATTCCCAGAAAATTCAAGATATACACTTTATTTGTCATAAAAATATCTTAAATATATGATATTTTAATCAAAACTGTTATAGCCATTTTTGAGAAAATTAAAACTTTCGAAAAATGTTCCATGTAAAGGGTAAATCTGGGGTGGGGGATTTTCTTGAAAACCTTCGTGTCGCATCTGTGGAAGATACTAAACCTAAATACCAAGTTTGGTGTTTATCCGACTGTTCGTTTCTGAGTTATTTCCGATGAAATCTCATATCGAATTTTTGGGTGGATTGCTATACTTCCCCCACTTACTATACGTAGTAGAGAAATTAAGAATACAAGTTTGAGATATTAGCATGAGGAATAAAATGCATTTCTTAAAATTCTTCTCGGTAACCGTGACATATTGTCATTCTTATTGAATTTAATACATCCTTGAAACGCGTTTAAACGGTAGATCTAAATAAGTATGAGATAGATATATCTAGCTGTGGTTAAAATGTTCACTTTATATTGAAGAGCATATTTCGCAGGTTTAGGCGTTACCAAAAATTTGCTGCTACAGTTTAAAATATTGCACACCGATGCCATCTGAGTAAAGTATTTAAAAACTAGCATTTCTTATGATAACCACCGACTGAATGCAGTTTTCGCATTATACATATAGCAAAACTAATGTTTCCTGATATTACACGACTTTCAGTCAGGTATTTTACTTTTGAGCATTAGTTTTAATTTAAATTAAACCAACAAAAATACTGACCCAGCAAGCAATAATAAAGACCAAACACCTAAAGTATGAGTTATAGTGAGCTTAGCTGAGTTTAAGCGGGCAGATGTAATATAGTGAATTAGTGGTGTATTGAGGATTCCTTAACGTAAGCACCACTCTCTCCAGGTATGAAGGTAATATATCTACCTTCAAAACTACAGTGCGCAGTTCGAATCTCGATTGGATATTTCCGTTATTCCAGTCCCTTGGACCCCGGGCTAATTTAAGAATACTTCTATCCATTTCATTCCAGTCTCTGCAGATTTGAATTGTTATAAGATAGGTTAAAAAAGCAGATTTTGAAAAGTTAAATCAGATTTAAAGAATTTGGGTCAGCGCTAGAATTTAACTTCCTGTTTCTGCGCTCTTAGCAAATGAGAAATCTTACCAATCGTAGTGTTGTTTTATACGGCCTTTGTATTCACTTGAAAGAATTTTTACATAATTTGAGTAAAACCTTTTTGAGAGCATGAACAGCAAACCGATAGGCCTTTCATGTGATTTCAAGTCTATAATGGCTTTGTTTATAATCTTGCATTAATCAAGGATAGGAAATCATAGCAATGAATCGTATTGTGTACATTCCTCCCAAACCCAATACTCTTGACTGAAAATTATTAATTTCTTACTCTTTCATTACTTTAAAGGTGCTGTTGAAATTCCTTACAGCATCCATAAATATTTTTGGTAACAACTTATTTTTTTTGTACTATCGGCAAGTTTGATCGTAAAACAACTATTCTTCTCTAAAAAAGTAATACCTATGAATTCATTTATTTTATTATTTCACAACCTAAACCAATGGGTACGCACATGTATATATTTTCATCAAAATGTATATTTCAACTTTAACACGATTTAGAACTGCTATGAAAATAAGAACATTTCGTTATATACATGCGTCTTAATTTTATAATTTGGAGGTACAAGTTAATTTGTGCAAGTTAACTAAACTCCTTCTTCTTCTTCTTCTTCTTCTTCTTCTTCAACTGACTACGCTCTTCGTTATAGGTCGTATAACCCAAAGGACTTACAGGCCAATGCCTTGGTTAGTAGTTTGTCGAGGAGCATATTCAGGATGGGTGATGAATGCAATGCTTGGTATGGTGTTGAAGAAGAAGGAAATGGAATGAAGTTACGAAAGGGATTATAGGAACATTTGTCGATAAAATTATCCATCTAGCATTCACGACCGAGGAAAACCACGCAAAAAAATATGAGAGATTGGTCGGTCCCGGGAGTAAACTAATCAAAGTAATCCTCATTGCTTACATTTTATCTTTTTAGTTCAATAGGTAGCATAAAACATACAAATAGTCAAGCAACATAATTCCTACAGTGACGAGGATCTGCAAAGCATAGCAGAAAATATTAGGACTAGAAAGCTATCATTGAAGTCAGCAGCAAAAGCTTCCAATTTAATAAAGGAACACTCTTTAATGGAAACCATGGCAAACACCATAATCAATTTGGCTGACCGGTAGTTGGAGAGGAGAAATCATTTGTGCAGTAAAATGGCTTTGAAGGGTTTAAGTTTTGAATTTTCGTGGTGAAAGCCCATTTCATCAACTGTTACACAAAGAATTAATTTCAGATGTTATGTTCGATTAACATCATTTAAGCACCTTTATATGTAATTGTATTATTCCATGCTAGGATGTGTGTTATTAATTTTTTAAAGAACTTTAAAATTAATGAAAAATATGACTTAACAAATTTATGATGAGCTTCAATAAACAAACTTTAACAGTACTGAACAGCGTGTGCGTTTAAGCAGTAATTGGGTCAAAAGTTCAGCAAAACATCATGTTGATCAAGATTTCTGCAAGTACCTGTAATAATAGTCATTAAACTTGACCATACACATCCAATTGTGTTCTATCATTTAGCTTCACTTAACGCAATTTTAAAATTAATGTGACAGCAATATATTCAATCAATATTACAGTAATCCTTTCAAAGCACTATTTATTAAAATATACTTCAAGATTTCCGAACTATCTCTAAGGTTGTTTCCAAATGAGATTATGCCTTCCTTCAGTGCCACGAGACTGTAAACCAATGAGAGTCTTGCAGTATTATCGTATTGTATTCCCGCTAGTAGGAAGTGCCGTGCGTCAACTGAATCCATCTATAATAAATACAATTAGGTCAAAATATTCTAAATATTCTAATTTCGAATAAACAGGAGGGTAGAGTGCAATATTTGAAACACAACCGTGGAAAAGACATACTTTTAGCTCAAGCTATTGCCAGGATGATACTAAAGGAACTACTTTGAACAAGCACCAGGAACTTATTTGTTTCCTCTCTGTTGTTCAAGATGAAGACAAGAGCTTATCTAGAGAACGTCCGCGTGACATGTTTATGATGATAAGCTTGTCGGCCTGTGTTTAAGTATTCAGAGTTCAAATACTTCATACGAGTAATCAGTTGCTGCTTTAAGTAGCAATAGAACAGGCCTGAATTCGTGCAACGGCCTTAACGGCGAATTCAGTGTCCAGTTCAAAACTGGTATTGCGAAGCCAGGTTCTAAATATTTTAGAGTATACACATTTTTACTTTCTCTACTACGTATAGTAAGAGGGAAGTATTGCATTCCACCCAAAAATTCGATACCGAGATTTCACCGGAAATGTATGTTTTGAGGCCTTCTGAATCCAAAAAAGTATTTTTGTAAACATGTCAGTGTGTGTGTCTGTGTGTCTGTGTGTGTGTCTGTCTGTCTGTGAACAGCAGAACTCAGAAACGAACAGTCGGATAAACACCAAACTTGGTATTTAGGTTCAGTATCTTCCAGAGATGCGACACGAAGGTTTTCAAGAAAATCCCCCACCCCAGATTACCCTTTACATTTTTCGAACATTTTAATTTTCCCAAAAATGGCTCTAACAATTTTAATTAAAATATCATATGCTTAAGATATTTTCATGACAAATGAAATGTATATCTCGAATTTTCTGGATATGTCTCCAAAAGTATTCTTCATTTGAACGACTTTTGCATAACTGGTAAACCATAAGAGATAGACGTAATTTTACAACACAAAAAATGTAGATCGCGTTAAAATACACAATTTATGCCGTATACTTTTTTTCGTGAGTGAACCATTTTCGAGATATTGCTTGTTATTCCCTTAAATTTTCCAATACTTATATACTAAATGGGAATTCGTTATTCATTTTTTTTGTCTTGGATATGCAAAGAGTATTAATCTGTGGCAAAGAGAATGGTGCTGCACCTAGCAACCAGCTATTAAGAGATATGTATGTGCTTAAAGGCTACTGTATTTCTATATTGCCCTTGCAAATTCAAAACAAGGGGAACATAGTACGCCTTAAGCGATAGTAAAATATTTTTAGAACTGGTCGCTATGTGTAAAATGTAATTCTCTTCGCATGTCAAAAGATCGTTTCTGCAAATGTTTCATCTGGATTAATATGAAATAGATGGAGAATAAGAGTTTGTAAGAATAGTTTGTACAAGAGTAAAGAAAGCCATGTGAGTGTAACACATCAAATTTTTTCAAAGATGCGCAATGAGAGCAAATATGTGTTTAGAATTATTAAATCACCAAAGATTATAAATCTTAATCATAAGTTTAAAGCAAAGTATAGGGTTGTAATGATATGAATTAAACCCTTTAATATGATTTCAAGACATAATCTTATCATTAAGTTTATAACTTATTAGGAAGTGAGAATTCAATTGACTTCAAAAATGCTCAGCAACTTACTGCTAAAGCGTATGGTGTAGGCAAAGCAAGTGTGTCTCGCGAGTTACTTACATAACCTTATGCTAGACATTGTGCGAGCGAGGGAGAAACATTAAGAGTTGGGATAACGAAGTAGCAACAGTATCTGATTCGTCGGAGAGCAAAAATATTTTCATTTGAAAAGTACTGTAGTGTCATTCATTCCTATGCTGGAATATGTGTTTGGAAAGGGTTATAATTTTTTTTGAAAATCTTTTAAGCTGAAAATGTGCTTTTAAATAGAGGTGTGTTTGAGTTCAAGACTGAGAAGAATTCACTTGGTAATGAAAGCCACTGAGTGCAGTATGTTCAAAAATGATTTCGCCTATTTGACATAAGTATGATCAATTTCTTCCTATACGTTGTCCTTAGACTTCTATACAGACCCAAAGTCTATTTATAAGCAGCATTTTTAAATGTATAAATATCATTAAGAAAAATTCTAGTACAGATCAGTAGTATTTTAAACACCATCACTTATTCAGTTACAGTGTGGAAAGGGAGACTGCGACAGACAGGCTGAACTTTATACTTTGCTTTGCAGTGGTTTTACGGTGCTTAAAACAGAGAAGAAGCTGATAAATCTAGAAAGGGCAGATAATCTCGTTTGCTGGAATCTAGGGAAAAGTATACGCGATAAAAGCGCTAAATAGCTCTTGCGCACAACACTTCTAATTGAGTTTTGTTGCCCCTAATGACGTAATTGCTGAAGCTGAGCTGCAGTTACTACAAACCAGCTCTTAATTGGACCACACAGTGAGGTCTGGCGCCGTAATTATTCAAACACTCTCTTAATGTCTTTCAAAACATACAATTTAAATGAGCGTTTCTCTTGGCTCTTGACGATTCGTAGTAGGAGACCATGGTGTTTTCCATCTGTGTCATTAATCCCATTTGTTGTAGTTTTGCTTCTCCGGAATGCGAAATTTCTAAACAATACAATTGAATTAAAAACCATTGTAAAGATGCAATTAATCTTAACAACATATTATTTAGAACAAGTTGCCATTATTTATAATTCTCTAAGAAGTGTGCATTCATTGTAGGTTTACTTATTGTTTTTATAGCACGTAGAAACATACCCTTAATGCTGCTTTTCAGCTTAAAGCTGCATTCTATCTTGCATACAAAACAGCTATGTACCTTATGTATTACTCGATCTTGGATTTTAAGGGAAGTTCAAAAGCCCCAATGTTAAATCTAATACATTCAAGGCCTATTACCTCAAACTATTTAAGATATCAGAATAAAATGATTGCAGGGTATAGATACATACCTTCTAAGTTCAATTAAATACAATAAATTTGTTTACTAAGGAAGATAGTATTATTTATTTATTTAAACCACCTTTTGATTAGAATGTGTTAGCAATTATATTTCTAAATCTGATGTGTTACACTCACATGACTTTCTCTACTCTTGTACAAACTATTTTTACAAACGGTTATTCTCCGTATGCTTTATGTTAATCTTATTGCTAATTTTCTTGTAGGTTCAAGGGGAATATGGTAGACTTTAAGAGATAGTCAAATATTTTAAGAGCTGGTTACTATGTGGAGCATTCCATTCTCTTTGCATTTCCAGTACATAAAAAATGAATTACGAGTTCCCATTTGAGAAAAAGTATAAGTACTGGAAAATTTAAGGGAATAAGAAGCAATATCTGGAAAATGGTTCACTCAACTAGATAAAAAGAAAATGTATATAACATAAATTGTGTATTTTAACGCGATCTACATTTTTTGTGTAGTAAACTTTTGTCTCTCTTATGGTTTACCAGTTATGCAACAGTCGTTCACAATGAAGAACACTTTTGGAGACATTCCCAGAAAATTCGAGATATACATTTCACTTGTCATGAAAATATCTTAAACATATGTTACTTAATCAAAATCGTTAGAGCCACTTTTAAGAAAATTAAAATTTTCGAAAAATGTTCCATGTAAAGGGTAATCTGGGTGGGGGTATTTCTTGAAAACCTTCGTGTCACATCTCTGCAAGATACTGAACCTAAATACCAAGTTTAGTGTTTATCCGACTGTTCGTTTCTGAGTTATGCTGTTCACAGACAGATACACAGACACACGCACACGGAAATGTTTCCAAAAATGCTTTTTTTGTGTTCAGGAGGACTCAAAACATGTATTTCTGGTGAAATCTCGGTATCGAAATTTTGGGTGGAATACAATACTTTCCCTACTTACTATACGTACTAGAGAAAGTAAAAATAGCCAACCATGTTATTAACGCCAAAGTAGATCTACAACAGCACTTAGAGTTTATTTTTATCATACTAAACTTTAATGTAGCTATTCTCAATAGTTTCTGAGATAAACGGGTCATGTTTACCAGAAAATATTCACAGAAAAAGAAAGGCTGTTTAAAGCAAAATGGCTGAAACAAGCTCGCATATTTGCAAGGAAAGAAACCACATTGCTACAGCACAGAGAAGCTGCTATACTTAACAGCAGTACCAACTTCTAGAGCAAAGCTTCTTCCAAATTCGGCCAAAGTTTACCACTCTACTCCAAAGTTGTAACAGTTATGTTTTCTTTGAAGTGGTGCGAAACTCACAGCACAAAAAAGCAAATACACTACGATTTTTAAATATATATTTAAAATATAAGTATTGTGCTTACAATGACAAAATATGCGGGAAAAACTAAAGACTCCATGTTTCTCGCAATTTTCTGCATTTAGTCTCCCCTTAAGCAAATGTTTACTTAATTCCTTTAGTGAGACGTGGAAAATAGTTGCAAATGATTAATAAACATAAGGAATCAAGGCTACTGAATGCACATTATAATGCCTAAAATGTCTTAAAAGGCTAGTTGACAAGTATTTCAATCGTCGTTTCTGTCTAGAACAGCTCTTAAGAGGTAATAATTATTGTGTCTTCTTAAAAAGGCTTTTCGTCTACCTGTGAGCTACACATATATTTTTAACAAACTTTTTATTTAATCCTAATTTGCGTCACATTACAGAAGGGTTGTGAAGCGCGAAGACTGCAATATGGATTTCAGACAAACGTTCCATTAGGCTGGACAACGCACTCTACCTACTTATTTAAATGTCACTTCTAGTTTCTATGTATGATTCAGCTGCACTACATAGGGAAGGGGACACCTGTTGCATTGCGGCGTACTATGCCTACCCCATCTATTTTAAAGAGTTCCATCTCTTTCAGTAGAAATATTTTTTCAATCTCTTATGGCTAACCAGCTATGCAAAATTATTCAAAATTTTGATCGAATGAAGAGCACTTCATAGGCTTTTTGCGACAAGTTCAAGATATAGGTATGTTATTTCTCAAGCAAGTATCATTACATGTAACATTTAATCAAAATTTTAGAACCATTGTTGAGAAGATAAAAAATTACGACAACTTTTCCATAGTTTGAGGTGGTGGGAGGGCGTTGCTTCAAAATCTTCGAATCGAACCCTTTGAACCCCAAACCCCAAGTTTATTATCTATGCGATAATTCCTTTTGAGTTATTCTGTTCACACACGCACACGCAAGCACACACACAAACATATACACACGAACCTTGTTCTAAAATACTTATTTTTACTTTCTCTACTACGTATATTAAGTAGGGGAAGTATTGTATTCCACCCAAAAATTCCATACCAAGATTTCACAGGAAATACATGTTTTGAGACCCCTGAATCCAAAAAAAGAATTTTTGCAAACATGTTCGTGTGTGTGTCTGTGTGTCTGTCTGTGAACAGCATAACTCAGAAACGAACAGTCGTATAAACACCAAACTTGGTATTTAGGTTCAGTATCTTCCAGAGATGCGACACGAAGGTTTTCAAGAAAATCCCCCCTACCCCAGATTACCCTTTACATAGAAATTTTTTCGAAGATTTTAATTTTCTCAAAAATGGCTTTAACGATTTTGATTAAAATAACATATGTTTAAGGTATTTTCATGAGAAATAAAATGTATATCTTGAATTTTCTGGGAATGTCTCCAAAAGTACTCTTCATTGTGAACGAATTTTGCATAACTGGTAAACCATAAGAGATAGACAAAATTTTACTACACAAAAAACGTAAATCCACAATTTATGTCATATACATTTTTTTTTTGTTGAGTGAACCATTTTCGAGATATTGCTTGTTATTCCCTTAAATTTTTCAATACTTATTTTCTCAAATGGGAATTCGTTATTCATTTTTTGTCTTGGATATGCAAAGAGTATTAATCTGTGGCAAAGAGAATGGTGCTGCACCTAGCAACCAGCTATTAAGAGATATGTATGTGCTTAAAGGCTACTGTATTTCCATATTGCCCTTGTAAACATATATTCCCCTTACATCTACAAGAAAATTGGCAATAAGATAGAGTCTGCAAATGTTTATCTCGATTAACATGAAGTAGAGGGAGAATAAGCGTTTGTAAAAATAGTTTGTACAAGAGTAGATAAAGTCGTGTGAGTGTAACACATCAGATTTTTTTATATTTAGGATACCTAAAACTGTATTTGCGGCGTAATCTCAATATTGAAGTTTTGGTTGCAGCGCAATACTTCCTTTACTATAGTTAAGCAGTAGCGAAAGTAAAAGTATGATGGGTTACGGTCACGTGATTTACTCCACCCACGGTCGTTTAGTTTTTGTATATGTTCTACAAACAGTTCTTGCAAAATATTACTTTTCTCCCTACTTCATGTTGATTGAGCTATATGTTGGCAGTAATAGCTTCATAAAGCATTTCAAGGGAGGATGGAGGAAGCCAAATAAATTTTTTGAAAGTGGATGTCGCAAAAATGTTAATTGAAATAAAGGATACTTTTAGTTAGGGAATTTTCGTATAAACCTTCATGTTGCATCTTTGGAATATATTGAACATCATACCAAGTTACGTATTTATCCGACCTTTCATTTTTTAGTTATTCTGCTCACAAACGCACACACATACGTACACAGGTGAATCTTTTTCTAAAAATTCTTCTTTTTACTTTCTCTATTACGTATAGTAAGTAGGGAAAGTATTGTATTCCACCCAAAAATTCGATACCGAGATTTCACCGGAAATATATGCTTTGAGACCCCCTGAATCCAAAGAAAGCATTTTTGGAAATGTCTTCAAAAGTATTCTTCATTGTGAACGACTTTTGCATAACTGGTAAACCATAAGAGATAGACAGAATTTTACTACACAAAAATGTAGATCGCGTTAAAATACACAGTTTATGTCATATGCATTTTCTTTTGTTGAGTGAACCATTTTCGAGATATTGCTTGTTATTCCTTTAAACTTTCCAATACTTACTTTTTCTCAAATGGGAATTCGTTATTCATTTTTTTATGTCCTGGTAATGCAAAGAGAAGGAATACTCCACATAGCAACCAGCTGTTAAAATATTTGACTATCGCTTAAAGCCTACCATATTCCCCTTGCATCTACAAGAAAATTAGCAATAAGATTAACATCTCGACTAACATGAAGCATATGGAGAATAAGCGTTTGTAAAAGTAGTTTGTACAAGAGTAGAGAAAGTCATGTGAGTGTAACACATCAGATTTTTATTAAAAAGGCCTCCAAACATTTACTTCCGGTGAAATGTCAACATCGAATGCTTCGGTAAAAGGCTACCTACTAGGTAAGTGGTGGAGAAAGTACAAATCCGATGTGTTACATGTAGTACTGTACTGCATAAAGCACAGAGTACTGACACATGGACCGCTGCAAGTGCCAGGTATATCTACGTTCGGTGGCCGACCTTCCTGACTCATGGGTTTTTCGGGGTTCCTCCGGGTTGCCAGGCAAATGCTGGGAAGGATCGTTACATCCCTCGAATTTCCTGTCCCTCCATTTCATATACATTCTTTTTTCACTCCACCTCTCATCTGCTTGGTTCCTTTCAGGGTTGCAAGTGTCGGTGGGAAGTCTCGGCATGTGCATAGCAGACTGCGAGCGGTTTCCGGGTCCCGCCCCTCCCAGCCCACAGGGGGAGGGGTACGACTGCACCAGCCAGCACCCGGGGAGTTCAACTCTGTAAATAGTAGGGACCTTGCCCTCTTCCTGGCGTGTCTCCTGACCTGGACGTCCTCTGTTTCCTCTCATATTCCCTCCTCCCGGTGGCGTGCTGTCAGGGGCTTAGGAACAAAAGATCTGCGTAGGTTGAGGTGTTAAGTTCCCCTCATCTTGTATATATGCGTAGTCTACTCAATACAGTCTCCCAAACAATATCTCTGTGACTTACGTACAGGAATTTAAAAAACACTGACGACACATGCCTTATCAATGGCGCGATGCTAATTCCTTGGAACACTACGCTCAGTAGACCAAACAGTTGACCAATCAAATGCATACATCACAGAACTAAACTCCAAGTTTGCCCCAATAAAAACTAAACGTGTGACTAAACAACCGGCACCATGGTTGACTGCCGATATTCGTACTTTGATGGCTCAGGGAGACCACGCTTATAGAACATATAAAAGACATTAAAACGATACAAACCATAAGAATTACCTACTCTGTAATAATGCAAGTCAAGCAGAAAGAAATGTCAAAATAAAACATGCTTACAGCCTCATCGAACCGAAACCTAGCGCTGCTGATATGTGGCGAGGCATTCGAACCATAGGCGCTGGGAAATGCATTACCGCAGGCACACGGCACTCCTCTCTCACTAAACGACCTTAATGACATTTCATTAAAGTTCCCTTTGAACCGAACAAAACTGATAAGGACCGTACTGTTCGAAGTGTGCTACATGACTCATCTGAAACTGACACGTTTTACTTCACATATGTCACGGAAACAGAAGTTATGCAAGCACTGAGACCTATAAAGACTGGATCTCAAGAATCTGATCACATTAATATAATCCTAATAAACAAAATTTTGCAGGTGCTACTGCCGACTGTGACATACATCTTCAACTCCTCCGTTATGACATTGGCTTATCCTGTACAATGGAAACCTAAACCTAAACCTAAAAGTAAAGCACCTGACTAGGATACTTCATTAGAATACACCAATTAGTATGCTACCGACCCTTCCAAGCACTTCAACGTATACAACATAAGCAGCTGACAGATTATCTTAATACGCATTACCTTCTTGATCCTATCAATCCAGTTCCAGACCAGGCCAGAGCACTAGTACGACGCTATTAAATATTGTTGGAGATGTATGTGAAGCTTGCGATGAACGGAAACTGACTCTAATGGTACTATTAGACATGACTAAAGCTTTTAATTCTGTAGATACAGACGTATTGCTCGCTAAGTTTAAGGCATTAAATTTGCCACAGTCACTTGGTTCAACTTCTATCTTTGCGAAAGGAGTAGAATAAGAATGCCGATTCTGAAACAAAGGATTTGCCGCCATCTGATAAGGTTCTTTGATCTATGCCGCTAGCCCCGCCCCCTCCCTTTGTGAGCTACTATTTGCCGCCCGGTCTCGTGTCGTTAGGCCCCGCCCCCTCTCGCTTTGTGTGCTCACCTAATGCCGGCAGTATCTGTGCTAACAGGTTCTACCCCCTCCCCCATGCGTTCTACTGTGGCGTCATGACTTGATGGAATTGTTTTCTCGAGTCCTGCTGCCCCTCGGCAAATTAATTAGGTAATGTTCGTCAAACATTTTTTTTATGATTACTAAGGTCTGCAGATTGCATCCTCGAGCAATTAAGTTTTTTGATTAATGAATTGTTGACTGGAGCTTGAGTATAAGTAGTCTGCTCACGGTAACAGTCTGTCATGTAATGAAACACTGCAGCCTTCTTGTATCTGGGGAAATCGCTTGTCCATTAGCTGAACATGTTAGACGCTTTCAACACATTAATAGGCTTTTAAGTTTACATTCCGGATCTGTTTACATACATTAGCGATCAACGACATACTTCCGTCTGGAGGTAACGGTGACCCACATTAGCTGACCCGTTAGACGCTTTCACCCCATTAGCGAACAATGTCAGTAATTGTTTTCCTAAGTGCTCTGCATAACTCTCAACACTTCAATATTTAGCGATGGAAATGATATAAAAAGCAGCAGCTCCTCCAATGAATTCCAAGTTGACCAGAATGACCGGAATCGAATCTAGGAGTGATTACAAATTCAGCTTCTAATAACTCAGAGACTAATTACGATAAAGACATCAAATAAAGTTTATTACATTAATGTCATTAGATAGTTTCTTGTGAATGTATATTTGGGTACATGGTGTCCAGGGTTCGAATACCGATAAAATGTAATTTAATTATAAATTTAATAACTCCTAAACTAATTAAGATAAAGACGTCAAATAAACTTTATTGCCTTTATGTTATTAGGTAGTATCTTGTGGAGATGTAATTAGATACCTGACGTTCTGGGTTCGAGCCTGATGTTTAAATCGTCATTATCTCAGAAACTAAGAGAGGTAGAGGAATTGACCAAAGCATGATTGATAGCTCCTATGATGGGTAAATAATACTGTATATAATTTTTAATCAGTTGTCCTTATTTCGAATCCCGATCTTTCAATCACTTACTTATTTTTTCTCTATACTCTAGAATATGTCACTTAGATTGATGCTGTAACTGCATACACAACCTTTAAACATATCAAACTAATATTGTAAATAATTTTGTTTCTGGTGTCCAGGGTTCGAATACCGATAAAATGTAATTTAATTATAAATTTAATAACTTCTAAACTAATTAAGATAAAGACGCCAAATAAACTTTATTGTCTTTATATTATTAGGTACTATCTTGTGGATGTGTAATTAGATACCTGACGTTCTGGGTTCGATCCTAATTTTAAATCGTCATTATCTCAGAAACTAAGAGAGGTAGACGAGTGAACCAAAGCATGATTGATAGCTCCTATAAGGGGTAATTAATACTGTATATAATTTTCAATCAGTTGTCCTTACTTCGAATCCCGATCTTTCAATCACTTACTTATTTTTCTCTATACTCTAGAATATATCACTTAGATTGATGCTGTAACTGTATACAGCACCTTTAAACATATCAAACTAATGTTGTAAATAATTTTGTTTCTGGTGTCCAGGGTTCGAATACCGATAAAATGTAGTTCAATTATAAATTTAATAACTTCTAAACTAATTAAGATAAAGACGCCAAATAAACTTTATTGCCTTTATGTTATTAGGTATTATCTTGTGGATGTGTAATTAGATACCTGACGTTCTGGGTTCGAGCCTAATTTTAAATCGTCATTATCTCAGAAACTAAGAGAGGTAGACGAGTGAACCAAAGCATGATTGATAGATCCTATGAGGGGTAATTAATACTGTATATAATTTTCAATCAGTTGTCCTTACTTCGAATCCCGATCTTTCAATCACTTACTTATTTTTCTCTATACTCTAGAATATATCACTTAGATTGATGCTGTAACTGTATACAGCACCTTTAAACATATCAAACTAATATTGTAAATAATTTTGTTTCTGGTGTCCAGGGTTCGAATACCGATAAAATGTAGTTTAATTATAAATTTAATAACTTCTAAACTAATTAAGATAAAGACGCCAAATAAACTTTATTGTCTTTATGTTATTAGGTACTATCTTGTGGATGTGTAATTAGATACCTGACGTTCTGGGTTCGATCGTAATTTTAAATCGTCATTATCTCAGAAACTAAGAGAGGTAGACGAGTGAACCAAAGCATGATTGATAGCTCCTATGAGGGGCAATTAATACTGTATATAATTTTCAATCAGCTGTCCTTACTTCGAATCCCGATCTTTCAATCACTTACTTATTTTTCTCTATACTCTAGAATATATCACTTAGATTGATGCTGTAAATGCATACAGCACCCTTAAACATATCAAACTAATATTGTAAATAATATTGGTTCTGGTGTCCAGGGTTCGAATACCGATAAAATGTAATTTAATTATAAATTTAATAACTCCTAAACTAATTAAGATAAAGACACCAAATAAACTTTTATAGGGGAAAGGATGCTCTCCTGAAACATTAGGTCTCTAGATAGAAGTATTTATAGGGGAGAGATAGGGAATACCAGGGCTGATGCTAGGCTAGTCAGATGCTAAAGGAGGGAGGGATATGCTTTATACGAGAGAGATAGGGAACACAAGGAAAGATGCTATACTAAACAGGACTTGAAGGGTAGAATATGAGCGATATAGCAAACCGAGGAGAGGTATTAGGATAGGAGTTTTGAATGATGGAGTAGGCGTTTATATGCGAGAGATAGGGAATACGAGGGTCGATGCTAGGCTAGACTGTGTTGAATGAGGGAATGCATCTTATATGAGAGAGGTAGGGGAATATGAGGAGAAGTGCTAGGCTAGTCGGGAAGGTCTGAATGAGAGAGTATACGTCTATATGGGAAAATATAGGGAAAACGAAGGTAGGTGCTAGGTTGAGAGAGTCTTCAAGGAGGAAAATGCATTTATATGAGAGCCGTAGGGTATACGAGGAGAGGTGCTAGTCTAGACATGGTTTGAGGATTAGAGTATACGTTTATATGGGAGAAATATGGAAAACAGGAGAGATACAAGGATAGACAGAGATTGAAGGAGGAGGAATGTAGGTTTATACTGTAATATAGAGAGTAATTCGATTATAAAACTTTTCTCATCCAGCCTTACAACACTTTTTATATACTTAATTTCTAAACCTTACAAACTTTATATTTGTTAAACAGTAGTGCGCGAGACGGAGAGGGACAAACAGTATATAGGTTTACAGTGAAGTATACGTCCTAACCTATTCCCACCTTGTTTGTTCTGGATCTTCTCATTGTCTGTCATCTAACGTAACCACGTAACAAGACGTAACACAGGAAATCATACATTTGGCACATTAAAAAAATAAAGGTATATATAATGAAACATAAACAAGTAGACAGAGGGTCGTCGATACATAGAAAACCAGGAGTTGTATGTACTGAGACCATAGATTAGTATAGGCAAACAACAAAGAAGTGAATTTATAGTGTAAATAGCCTAATATTTTCAAATATTATTATAGTCTAAAAGTATATAACTTAATTATGTATCGAGTATTGAGAAATAAACGTTATTCATTATTCAATAATCTCAGATCACTGCAATTGTATTGAATCAATTCACAATTGCTAATGCCATTCAACTTTCATTTGTCTCTGATACATAAACAAATTGCAAAATGGAGAAGGACGAAAGTAATAAAAAAACTCAGGCAGCAAATTTTAAGAAAGAAGAGAAAGATATATGACCGACATTGTTTTAGAACACAAATTAGTGTTGAAAATAAAATAACTGATAGCTCTGCTAAGCGTAAGGAAGAGACATGGAAATAAATTGCAAATGAATACAATTCTAGGTTAGAAAAAGAAGATAAACAACATTCATGTAAACCAATTTTTAAAAATCAGTTTAACTGAATACATGTAAAAAAACATATCACTTTACAAAAAGTAATGCAGACAACATTTATTTTTTATAAACATTATCCTATTACATTCCTTTACAAAAAACCATACATATTTCCTAAAGGCAAAGGTGATAGTCTAGACATTCTAAACACTCAGTTATATAATCATATACATCACACAGAAAGAGACCATCATTATCAGTAAAAAAACTAAACATCTCAACAATGTCTGAATGATGTATTTTATAAGTACAAGTTTTTTGATATTTCAAAGTTCCTGTTAACCATGGCAGTAATTGATTAACACAATTTCTCGATCCTGTCATGCTATAACTTTAGATGCTTTCAGCTTGCTTATAATTTCCTCAATCTCTTGTGTGTGTCTATTATTACCAGCATCCCTCGACGCAATTAGTAACCTCAATATATTTACTAGTCTATTCGGATTTTCAAGCGTTGATATCACTGAATCATCATCATATGAAGATTTCATATTCTCGCAACTTCCGATGTATCCAGATTTTTCACCAACAGTAGTCTCCAGTGAAGGACAGAGGCTTGATACGGTATAACATTCCCCTCTATACATCTTCGGATCTTCAAGTGCAGGTGAGAGAGTCGATTCAGTATAACATGTTGCTCTATGAAACTTAAATCTTGACAAAGAACGATTCTTAAAAATCCGCCCGCATACACAGCATCTAATAACGCGTTTTCCTCCATGTGTAATGTATGAAAAATCGAGTTTCTCATTCGTCAGTTGCACAGATTTTCTCGGGCAGTAGCTCATGCTAAAACTAAAAGAAATTAAATGAATACGTGAATGCTAACGCTCGAAGGAATTAAAAGCGAATGAATGAATTCATAACACGCACCTATGTATATATCCAGGATGAGGACGACGGAGGGAATTGCGATCAATGCATAGCAGGGAGAAAGGATACTCTCTTGAAACATTAGTCATCTAGACAACTATTGTTCACGGAGCCTGTAGACGTCAGGTTGAATGGGACAGACCTCAGGTTCAAATCTTTAAGGGCACGGACCCAGCCTTTTGCCTGTCATGTATACTAAACCATCCTAACAGCGTAACATTACGTTACAACGACACGTAACCAGAACATGGCGAGTGCGAGCATGGAAAAAAGGATGCTCTCTGGGAACATTACTGGAAACGGATGCTCTCTGGAAACACTAGTCATCCACACAACGGGTTATCCCTAACATTTCCAGATTTCGGGTCGTTCAACATCGTGACGCGCCCCTGTCATCAACATTTCGACGAAATTTTACCTCCTGAATTAAAGTTTGGTGATCTGTATAGACCTGTACAACATGCATTACGCTATGTAACAGACTCATCACGTTATGTAACAACACGATCACGCTAGGTAACAACATGTTCACGCTACGTAACAACATGATCACGCTATGTAACAACATGATCACGCTATGCAACAACATGATCACGCCATGTAACAACATGATCACGCTATGTAACAACATGATCACGCTATGTAACAACATGATCACGCTATGTAACAATCTGATTACGCTATGTAACAAAACGATCAAGCTATGTAACAACTGATCACGTTATGTAACAACTGATCACGCTATGTAACAACATGATCACGCTATGTAACAACATGATCACGCTATGTATCAACATGTTCACGCTATGTAACAACATGACCACGCTATGTAACAAAACGATCACGCTATGTAACAACACGATCACGCTATGTAACAACACGATCACGCTATGTAACAACTGATCACGCTATGTAACAACCTGATCAAGCTATGTAACAACTGATCACGCTATGTAACAACATGATCACGCTATGTAACAACCTGAGCACGCTATGTAACAACATGATCACGCTATGTAACAACCTGAGTACGCTATGTAACAACATGATCACGCCATGTAACAACTGATCACGCTATGTAACAACATGCTCAAGCTATGTAACAACTGATCACGCTATGTAACAACATGATCACGCTATGTAACAACCTGATTACGCTATGTAACAAAACGATCAAGCTATGTAACAACTGATCACGTTATGTAACAACTGATCACGCTATGTAACAACATGATCACGCTATGTAACAACATGATCACGCTATGTAACAACATGTTCACGCTATGTAACAACATGACCACGCTATGTAACAAAACGATCACGCTATGTAACAACACGATCACGCTATGTAACAACACGATCACGCTATGTAACAACTGATCACGCTATGTAACAACCTGATCAAGCTATGTAACAACTGATCACGCTATGTAACAATCTGATTACGCTATGTAACAACCTGAGCACGCTATGTAACAACATGATCACGCTATGTAACAACCTGAGTACGCTATGTAACAACATGATCACGCCATGTAACAACTGATCACGCTATGTAACAACATGCTCAAGCTATGTAACAACTGATCACGCTATGTAACAACACGATCACGCTATGTAACAACCTGATCAAGCTATGTAACAACATGATCACGCTATGTAACAACCTGAGTACGCTATGTAACAACATGATCACGCCATGTAACAACAGATCACGCTATGTAACAACATGCTCAAGCTATGTAACAACATGTTCACGCTATGTAACAACATGATCACGCTATGTAACAACATGTTCACGCTATGTAACAACATGATCACGCTATGTAACAACATGACCACACTATGTAACAACATGATCACGCTATGTAACAAAACGATCAAGCTATGTTACAACTGATCACGCTATGTAACAACCTGAGCACGCTATGTAACAACCTGATCACGCTATGTAACAACTGATCACGCTATGTAACAACCTGATTACGCTATGTAACAACATGATCACGCTATGTAACAACATGTTCACGCTATGTAACAACATGTTCACGCTATGTAACAACATGATCACGCTATGTAACAACATGTTCACGCTATGTAACAACATGATCACGCTATGTAACAACATGATCACGCTATGTAACAATATGATTACGCTATGTAACAAAACGATCACGCTATGTAACAACATGTTCACGCTATGTAACAACATGATCACGTTATGTAACAACATGATCACGCTATGTAACAACATGATCACGCTATGTAACAAAACGATCAAGCTATGTAACAACCTGAGCACGCTATGTAACAACATGTTCACGCTATGTAACAACATGAACACGCTATGTAACAATACGATCACGCTATGAAACAATCTGATTACGCTATGTAACAACTGATCACGCTATGTAACAACATGATCACGCTATGTAACAACCTGAGCACGCTATGTAACAACATGACTACGCTATGTAACAAAACGATCACGCTATGTAACAACTGATCACGCTATGTAACAACCTGAGCACGCTATGTAACAACATGACCACGCTATGTAACAAAACGATCACGCTATGTAACAACTGATCACGCTATGTAACAACCTGAGCACGCTATGTAACAACCTGAGCACGCTATGTAACAATACGATCACGCTATGTAACAACCTGATCACGCTATGTAACAACCTGATTACGATATGTAACAACTGATCACTCTATGTAACAACATGATCACGCCATGTAACAACCTGAGCACGCTATGTAACAACATGATCACGCTATGTAACAACATGAACACGCTATGTAACAATATGATCACGCTATGTAACAATCTGATTACTATGTAACAACGGATCACGATATGTAACAACATGATCACGCTATGTAACAACCTGAGCACGCTATGTAACATCATGATCACGCTATGTAACAACCTGAATACGCTATGTAACAACATGTTCACGCTATGTAACAACCTGAGCACGCTATGTAACAACATGATCACGCTATGTAACAACATGTTCACGCTGTGTAACAACACGATCACGCTATGTATCAACACGATCACGCTATGTAACAACATGGACACGCTATGTAACAGCATGAACACGCTATGTAACAATACGATCAAGCTATGTAACAACCTGAGCACGCTATGTAACAACATGATCACGCTATGTAACAACATGAACACTCTATGTAACAACCTGAGCATGCTATGTAACAACATGATCACGCTATGTAGCAACCTAATCACGCTATGTAACAACATGATCACGCTATGTAACAACATGATCACGCTATGTAAATAGGGTGGACCATTTAAGTTGAGGCTATACAATATATCCAAAACTAAGCGTTGTAGAAAGAAATGTCTTTAATAAAACTTGACTGATATTATGGCGAAAGTAAATGCTGCTAGTCGTATTTCGTTTGGAGGACGTAGTGAGGGTCATTTCAGGGTCTTTTTAAATGGGACCCTAATTGTAGGTTCCCATTTAAAAAAATAAATTGACCCAAAATGACCCTCATAACGGCCTCCAAACGAAACCTACATTCCTCCTCCTTCAATCTCTGTCTATCCTTGTATCTCTCCTGTTTTCCATATTTCTCCCATATAAACGTATACTCTAATCCTCAAACCATGTCTAGACTAGCACCTCTCCTCGTATACCCTACGGCTCTCATATAAATGCATTTTCCTCTTGAAGACTCTCTCAACCTAGCACCTACCTTCGTTTTCCCTATATTTTCCCATATAGACGTATACTCTCTCATTCAGACCTTCCCGACTAGCCTAGCACTTCTCCTCATATTCCCCTACCTCTCTCATATAAGATGCATTCCCTCATTCAACACAGTCTAGCCTAGCATCGACCCTCGTATTCCCTATCTCTCGCATATAAACGCCTACTCCATCATTCAAAACTCCTATCCTAATACCTCTCCTCGGTTTGCTATATCGCTCATATTCTACCCTTCAAGTCCTGTTTAGTATAGCATCTTTCCTTGTGTTCCCTATCTCTCTCGTATAAAGCATATCCCTCCCTCCTTTAGCATCTGACTAGCCTAGCATCAGCCCTGGTATTCCCTATCTCTCCCCTATAAATACTTCTATCTAGAGACCTAATGTTTCAGGAGAGCATCCTTTCCCCTATAAAAGTTTATTTGGTGTCTTTATCTTAATTAGTTTAGGAGTTATTAAATTTATAATTAAATTACATTTTATCGGTATTCGAACCCTGGACACCAGAACCAATATTATTTACAATATTAGTTTGATATGTTTAAGGGTGCTGTATGCATTTACAGCATCAATCTAAGTGATATATTCTAGAGTATAGAGAAAAATAAGTAAGTGATTGAAAGATCGGGATTCGAAGTAAGGACAGCTGATTGAAAATTATATACAGTATTAATTGCCCCTCCTAGGAGCTATCAATCATGCTTTGGTCAATTCCTCTACCTCTCTTAGTTTCTGAGATAATGACGATTTAAACATTAGGCTCGAACCCAGAACGTCAAGTATCTAATTACACATCCACAAGATACTACCTAGTAACATAAACGCAATAAAGTTTATTTAGCGTCTTTATCTTAATTAGTTTAGGAGTTATTAAATTTATAATTAAATTACATTTTATCGGTATTCGAACCCTGGACACCAGAAACAAAATTATTTACAATATTAGTTTGATATGTTTAAAGGTGCTGTATGCAGTTACAGCATCAATCTAAGTGATATGTTCTAGAGTATAGAGAAAACATAAGTAAGTGATTGAAAGATCGGGATTCGAAGTAAGGACAGCTGATTGAAAATTATATACAGTATTAATTGCCCCTCATAGGAGCTATCAATCATGCTTTGGTCAATTCCTCTAGCTCTCTTAGTTTCTGAGATAATGACGATTTAAACATTAGGCTCGAACCCAGAACGTCAGGGATCTAATTACACATCCACAAGATAATATCTAATAACGTAAAGACAACAAAGTTTATTTGGCGTCTTTATCTTAATTAGTTTAGAAGTTATTAAATTTATAATTAAACTACATTTTATCGGTATTCGAACCCTGGACACCAGAAACAAAAGTTATTTACAATATTAGTTTGATATGTTTAAAGGTGCTGTATACAGTTACAGCATCAATCTAAGTGATATATTCTAGAGTATAGAGAAAAATAAGTAAGTGATTGAAAGATCGGGATTCGAAGTAAGGACAGCTGATTGAAAATTATATACAGTATTAATTACCCCTCATAGGAGCTATCAATCATGCTTTGGTTCACTCGTCTACCTCTCTTAGTTTCTGAGATAATGACGATTTAAAATTAGGATCGAACCCAGAACGTCAGGTATCTAATTACACATCCACAAGATAGTACCTAATAACATAAAGACAATAAAGTTTATTTGGCGTCTTTATCTTAATTAGTTTAGAAGTTATTAAATTTATAATTAAACTACATTTTATCGGTATTCGAACCCTGGACACCAGAAACAAAATTATTTACAATATTAGTTTGATATGTTTAAAGGTGCTGTATACAGTTACAGCATCAATCTAAGTGATATATTCTAGAGTATAGAGAAAAATAAGTAAGTGATTGAAAGATCGGGATTCGAAGTAAGGACAACTGATTGAAAATTATATACAGTATTAATTACCCCTCATAGGACCTATCAATCATGCTTTGGTTCACTCGTCTACCTCTCTTAGTTTCTGAGATAATGACGATTTAAAATTAGGCTCGAACCCAGAACGTCAGGTATCTAATTACACATCCACAAGATAATACCTAATAACATAAAGGCAATAAAGTTTATTTGGCGTCTTTATCTTAATTAGTTTAGAAGTTATTAAATTTATAATTAAACTACATTTTATCGGTATTCGAACCCTGGACACCAGAAACAAAATTATTTACAACATTAGTTTGATATGTTTAAAGGTGCTGTATACAGTTACAGCATCAATCTAAGTGATATATTCTAGAGTATAGAGAAAAATAAGTAAGTGATTGAAAGATCGGGATTCGAAGTAAGGACAACTGATTGAAAATTATATACAGTATTAATTACCCCTTATAGGAGCTATCAATCATGCTTTGGTTCACTCGTCTACCTCTCTTAGTTTCTGAGATAATGACGATTTAAAATTAGGATCGAACCCAGAACGTCAGGTATCTAATTACACATCCACAAGATAGTACCTAATAATATAAAGACAATAAAGTTTATTTGGCGTCTTTATCTTAATTAGTTTAGAAGTTATTAAATTTATAATTAAATTACATTTTATCGGTATTCGAACCCTGGACACCAGAAACAAAATTATTTACAATATTAGTTTGATATGTTTAAAGGTTGTGTATTCAGTTACAGCATCAATCTAAGTGACATATTCTAGAGTATAGAGAAAAAATAAGTAAGTGATTGAAAGATCGGGATTCGAAATAAGGACAACTGATTAAAAATTATATACAGTATTATTTACCCATCATAGGAGCTATCAATCATGCTTTGGTCAATTCCTCTACCTCTCTTAGTTTCTGAGATAATGACGATTTAAACATCAGGCTCGAACCCAGAACGTCAGGTATCTAATTACATCTCCACAAGATACTACCTAATAACATAAAGGCAATAAAGTTTATTTGACGTCTTTATCTTAATTAGTTTAGGAGTTATTAAATTTATAATTAAATTACATTTTATCGGTATTCGAACCCTGGACACCATGTACCCAAATATACATTCACAAGAAACTATCTAATGACATTAATGTAATAAACTTTATTTGATGTCTTTATCGTAATTAGTCTCTGAGTTATTAGAAGCTGAATTTGTAATCACTCCTAGATTCGATTCCGGTCATTCTGGTCAACTTGGAATTCATTGGAGGAGCTGCTGCTTTTTATATCATTTCCATCGCTAAATATTGAAGTGTTGAGAGTTATGCAGAGCACTTAGGAAAACAATTACTGACATTGTTCGCTAATGGGGTGAAAGCGTCTAACGGGTCAGCTAATGTGGGTCACCGTTACCTCCAGACGGAAGTATGTCGTTGATCGCTAATGTATGTAAACAGATCCGGAATGTAAACTTAAAAGCCTATTAATGTGTTGAAAGCGTCTAACATGTTCAGCTAATGGACAAGCGATTTCCCCAGATACAAGAAGGCTGCAGTGTTTCATTACATGACAGACTGTTACCGTGAGCAGACTACTTATACTCAAGCTCCAGTCAACAATTCATTAATCAAAAAACTTAATTGCTCGAGGATGCAATCTGCAGACCTTAGTAATCATAAAAAAAATGTTTGACGAACATTACCTAATTAATTTGCCGAGGGGCAGCAGGACTCGAGAAAACAATTCCATCAAGTCATGACGCCACAGTAGAACGCATGGGGGAGGGGGTAGAACCTGTTAGCACAGATACTGCCGGCATTAGGTGAGCACACAAAGCGAGAGGGGGCGGGTCCTAACGACACGAGACCGGGCGGCAAATAGTAGCACACAAAGGGAGGGGGCGGGGCTAGCGGCATAGATCAAAGAACCTTATCAGATGGCGGCAAATCCTTTGTTTGAGAATCGGCATTCTTATTCTACTGAAAGGCAGTAGTGTGTTGTTTCTGGGAATCTCTTATCATGGCGTTTCGTAAAGGCAGGAGCTCCACAGGTGTTTTGGAGCCCTTATTATTTGCGCGTTATATAAACGATATTTCTCACTCTATTCGCTACAGCAAACATCACCTTTATGCCGATGATTTACAACACATACGAGATTCAAGAGCTGATGGCATTCAAAATATAGTGTTGAAAATTAGCCATGGCATCAACTCTGTTTATTCATGGGCAGGTGATGTAGGACTTAGGATCCATTCCTCAAAATCATAGACATTGTTGGTGGTACATCCAAGGCTGGTAGGCTCTATAAGCATGCGCTGTATTCCTTTAGTTGAAATTAATAACTCTATTATCTCTTTGACTGAATCGAGGAAGAATTTAGGTGTTACTTTTTAACAATAAACGTAGTTGGAACTATCATGTTGCTGAGATTTGTAGTAAAATATTCACATTCAAGCGTTTAAATACTCCCTACCTAGGGACCTAAGAAAGATTTTGCTACAAACAATGGTGATGTCCCGCTTCAATTATTGAAGATCTGATCTGCCACGTAAATTACAGCTAGCTCATTCTACGCGTGTGCGCGCTACATCTGTGATGTACGTCGTTACGATCATATAACACCATCTCTGCACGAGTTGTCATGGTTCCATCTAATTGACGTAAAAACATTCACTGTCTTTTACTTCTCTTTTAACTTATTCACACTTCTACACCTACATACCTGGCTTCTCGCTTTAAAAGTTTGTCCTCATCTCACAACCTTCATACACGCTCTGAAAATTGTCACATACTTTCAATACCACTTCACCGAACATCTGTATACTCATCATCTTTTACTTGAAGTTTATAGGCTCTGAAATTCACTGCCACAGGATGTCAGGGGCTGTCAAACTTTACAGGCTATTCGTCATAGATTGCAGATTTTAGTTAGAGGAAATATCCTTATCCTCATTATATATAGTGTATAGACATATTTTTAAGCTGTTCATTGCTGTAAACTTAGTTTCTCTATATTTTCAATTAACTTAACTTTAACTGTTCCTCCAATATGTGTGTTATTTCTGTTTCGTGTTCCTTTGGATATTGTTTACGCGTACCAACGATACGTTCAGGATATTGTATTCAGGATTCTTATATGTGATTGAGCTGAAAGAAGGCCAAATGACCTCATAATAAATACATTTACACGACTTTTGGTAGAAACAATCGCTAATTTTTGTATGGGTTATACAAACTATTCTTACAAAAGCTTGTTTTTTCATTTACTTAACATTAGTCGTAATGTACACTTGCAGAAATAGTTTCATGACATATTTCGTTGTTAGTACAAAGTGGTTACAAGAAACAGCAGCGAAAGTCAAATGATTAAATGCGGGCCGCAAAACTACCTCTTCTTAATATAGGTAAGAAGTAGAGTAATTAAATGTTACGCCCCCTAAAAAGGAGCTTTATCTTTAACTTAATTTTAGGTTTTAAATTTCCGAAAGCATCCTAATTTTTGTTCTTCTACTGTTCAGATATCTTTGTTTGGACCACTGAATACGGTAAGAAAAGGTGCTCTGGAAGTGGGCTAGGGGGGGGGAGGTAAAAAAAATAATTTTGCGGATGTAACATCAAATTGCTTTCAGCCTTTAAAATGTAATTAGCAAGAGGAAATACGGCCTGACTATGAAGTAAAATGTTATAAGTCAAACTAAAATACAAAAACACTAGCTGGATTATCATAAGTTGTACGTTAGGTGTTTAAACTGGAATGACGAATTCGTTAATTTCATTGAATTCCTCCAGTTCTTTACGAAACTGTTGTAAAGTAATCTAGAGGATTTTATGGTTAATCCTCTGCTTTATCCCTTACAATCGTAACATCGTACATCCCTGGCTATTCTTTATAGCCAATGAAATATTGCTTGATATTCACGAATAAGGACGTAAAACATCAGCAGAACATCAAACTTCCTCAACCTCCTCCAGACAGTGTTCCAGGTTTTGGAAGGCTGGCCCCATGGCTCAATCGGTAGAGCACCTGCCTTTGTATGAGGGGTCTCGGATTCGATTTCCGACTAGGGGTGGGTACATTTCTGTAGCCAAGATTATTCTCTATTTTCCCCAGAATCTGGAAGTGTGAATGTATGTGTGTATTCTAGTGATTAAAGCACAAAAATGCAAGAAACCCAAGGGCAAGAAAATACGAGTTAACACCATTGCCAATAGTTAATAAGTTCCAAAAGGAAAGGCCGCCGATAAGACCAATGTAGTTAAAGGCGGGGTATAAATGGAACTAAAAAAAATCTGATGTGTTACACTCACATGACTTTCTCTACTCTTGTACAAACTATTTATACAAACGCTTATTCTCCATCTACTTCATGTTAATCGAGATAAACATTTGCAGACTCTATCTTATTGCTAAGTTTCTTGTAGATGTAAGGGGATAATATATTTACAAGGGCAATATAGAAATACAGTAGCCTTTAAGCACATACATATCTCTTAATAGCTGGTTGCTAGGTGCAGCACCATTCCCTTTCCCACAGATTAATACTCTTTGCATATCCAAGACAAAAAATGAATAACGAATTCCCATTTGAAAAAATAAGTATTGAAAAATTTAAGGGAATAACAAGTAATATCTCGAAAATGGTTCACTTAAAAAAATGTATATGACATAAATTGTGTATTTTAACGCGATCTACATTTTTTGTGTAGTAAAATTTTGTCTATCTCTTATGGTTTACCAGTTATGCAAAAGTCGTTCACAATGAAGAATACTTTTGGAAACATTCCCAGGAAATTCAAGATATACATTTTATTTGTCATGAAAATGTCTTAAACATATGATATTTTAATCAAAATCGTTAGAGCCATTTTTGAGAAAATTAAAATTTTCGAAAAATCTTCCATGTAAAGGGTAATCTGGGGTGGGGGGATTTTCTTGAAAACCTTCGTGTTGCATCTCTGGAAGATACTGAACCTAAATACTAAGTTTGGTGTTTATCCGACTGCTCGTTTCTGAGTTATACTGTTCACAGATACACACACACACACACACACACACACACAGACACACACACACAGACACACACACGGACATGTTTCCAAAAATTCTTTTTTTGGATTCAGGGGGTCACAAAACATGTATTTCCGGTGAAATCTCGGTATCGAATTTTTGGGTGGAATACAATACTTCCCCTACTTACTATACGTAGTAGAGAAAGCAAAAAGAACTCTGGAAACGCCGCATAGCCTGTGCGCATTCTTTGGCGGTGGAACAGTCATGGTGAAAAGGGTCGAATAGTTTTTTAGATAATTACAGTATGTGAAATTTTCAATATTTGTGCTTTCTTTTTCATCCCATATTTATTTAATAACATAATACAGAAAGAGTTATCATATATAATGAGATTCCGCACTCCCAGGCCACAAGTTAAGGGTGTTGGACAAGATCATAGTGTACAATCATCGCGACCATCTGCGATCAATTTAGTAATGTTGATTTACTGATCTCTAATGTATGTAGTATTCTCTCCTAACACAATTCTTATCATGCCCTACTACGAAGCTGGTTACAGCATAGGTACAAAGGGTATAAAGCAAAACTTGTCTTACATAAGGGTTATTAAAATACTTTGGCATATAGATGGTGACAATTTGGTAACTAAGAAAACAGAACACGCAGCAAAACAAGAAAGTCGAATCTCCTTATAACGCTAGGATATTCATGCGGTACCAAGCTGCGCCCTGGCTGATCTTTCAAGCGGTAAATGTGTTGCTTCCGTCTGTGAGGTGATGCAGAAAAACACAGCGGCGAGTTTGAAGATTACATAGTAATAATTGTTCTCTAAGAGAGCAACAGGTAAAAGATTCGTTATGTATAGCAGTGTTATGTTTTGCGTTATTGGAA
The DNA here is from genome assembly GCA_030765065.1 of Deroplatys truncata. NCBI lineage: Eukaryota > Metazoa > Arthropoda > Insecta > Mantodea > Mantidae > Deroplatys > Deroplatys truncata. Next base: position 219,098,766 of record CM060978.1, read on the forward strand.
GTAACAATACCCATGATATTAAGTTTTATTCTTTCCATCAAGACTGTAAAACTCACGCCTGGAAATGAAAGCAAATCGTGTTTAAGTAATATCACAAGTCAGATGTAATAGATTACATGAATAAAATTGCAAACGTTTATTGTTCTTAATTACGTTTCTTTCATTGTCAAAGATGTCTACCTAGAAAGTTTCTGGTTTGTTCAATGTTTGAATTTATGCCTATAATTGCAATTCTAATTCTTTGTTGCCCGGGCTGTAACTTACCTGAAATGACATGGGTTCTTATCCAAGATTGTGTGCTCAAATCTGGACTAACATACAAAATGCATAGAATATTTCGTTAATATAGCGTAAGTCTAAAAATCAGATTTGTATTATGTCAAACGTAGAGATATGTTGAGTATGGTCTTGTTTTATTGTCAGAAAAATAAGCTTTAAAATACAAAGCTAGGCCTACAATACCAGCCCAGGCTGGCCTCGTAGTTCAGTTGGTAGAGCACCTGCCTGTTGTGTGAGGGGACCCGAATTCGATTCTTGGCTAGGGGGTCGGAATTTTTCCCTAGCAAAGATTATTCACCACTCTCCCAAGGGTCTGGAAGTGTGAATGAGAGTGTGGAGGTGTATGTGATCTAATGAATAAAACCCAAACATTACCAGAAATCCAACGACAAGCGAATTCGAATTAACACGATTGCATCAAGGCAATTAAATGCTCCAATGGAAAGGCCTCCGACAAGATCATTGTTATACATATAGACTATGTGATCAAAAGTATCCGGACACCCCACAAACATTCGTTTTACATCTTAGGTGCATTGTGCTGCAACCTACTGCCTGGTACTCATTATCCGCGACCTCAGTAGTCATTAGACATCGTGAAACAGCAGAATGGGACGCTCCGTGGAACTCACGGACTTCGAATGTGGTTAGGTGATGGGTGTCACTTGTGTCAGAAGTCTGTACGCGAGATTTCTACACTTCTAAACATCCCTAGGTCCACTGTTTCTGATGTGATAGTGAAGTGGAAACATGAAGGGATATGTACAGCACAAAAGCGTACAAACCGGCCTCGTCTGTTCACTGACAGAGACCGCCGACATTTGAAGAGGGTCGTAAAGAGTAAAAGGCAGACATCTATCCAGACTATCACACAGGAATTCCAAACTGCATCAGGATACACTCACAGTTAGGCGTGAGGTGAGAAACCTTGGATTCTATGGTCAGGCTGCTCATAAACCATACATCACGCAGGAAAATGCCAAACGAGCCTCTCTTGGTCTAAGGAGCGCCAACATTACACGATTGAACAGTGGCAAAACGTTGAGTGGAGTGACGAATCACGGTACACAATGTGGCGATCCGATGGCAGGGTGTGAGTATGGCGAATGCCCGCTGAACGTCATATGCCAGCGTGTGTAGTACCAACAGTGAAATTCGGAGTGGTGTTATGGTGTGGTCGTGTTTTTCCTGGAGGGGATGGCACCCCTTGTTTTGCGTGGCACAATCACAGCGCAGACCTACATTGATATTTTAAGCACCTTCTTTCGTCCTACTGTTGAAGAGCAATTTTGGGATTGCGATTGCAACTTTCAACACGATCGAGCACCTGTTCATACTGCACGGGCTGTGGCGGAGTGGTTACACGACAATAACTTCCCTGTAATGGACTGGCCTGCATTTTGGAACGCCGACTTCGTGCCAGGCCTCACCGACCTACAATACCTCTCCACAGTTCCGCACTCCGTGAAGAATGGGCTGCCATTCCCCAAGAAACCTTCCAGCACCTGATTTAAAGTATGCCTGCGAGAGTGAACGCTGTCATCAAGACTAAGTGTGTGCCAACACCATATTGACTTCCAGAATTACCGATGGAGGGCACCACGAACTTGTACGTCATTTTCAGCCAGGCGTCCGGATACTTTGATCACGTAGTGTGTGTGTGTGTGTGTGTGTGTGTGTGTGTGTGTGTGTGTGTGTGTGTGTGTAAAGTCCACCTCACCACACTAATTTACATATATGTTGCTCAACGGTAGTGTGTTGTAGTTTTCACATTATTATGTCATTCCATTTACGAGATACAGAGCAGTCATTTTAAGATAAGACCGGCAATATGCGCTATATGCACCACTTATACCATGGTTAGTACTCATTATAGTGCATGTTACCACCACTCGTGAGTAAGTAATGCAAGAGTTACGAACGAAAAACCCCCAGTGTAATATTTGAGGAGCACGCACACGCGCGATCCGTATCTAGCCTAGATGGCTATTTCTGGTACTATATGGCTTTTACAATGATTTATATAATGATTAGCTTGCAGTTTGGATAATTTTACACATTTAATAAGCCACATGACTCACTATGCCTATAAGGAGCTCTAGAGTTTGTAATGAACACACTCTTGGAGGCGGTAAGTCAGGGAAGTCTGAGGGCCGCTTACTAAAACAATGTTTTGTTTAAAGATTTAAATACTGCCGAGTTAAACATTGTTGTTTAACTTTGCATTGCTAAATTAATGTCCAGACGGTGTTTATCTAAGCAGCGTTTAAAGCGTCATCTGCCCGGAAAGTAAACGTGGCAACACCGCATTTTGAAGCTTTCCTATTTGAACAACACGTGGCGCATTGTTCCGGGAAATAGCGGAAGAACGGTATGGGGAGTCTTTTTCTACCTGCGGCGCAGAAAGTAAAATGTCTAAGAAAGTAGAACATTTCAGCGCTACTGAAAGACACTCTTTCGAAATTATTAATACAGTTTGAGAAAGAAGATTACCAAAATGTAGTTCGCTTTAAAAATATTCATGTAAGAATTTAATACTACCTTTTAAACAGACCTCGGAATTCATTGCGCTGCGCTTAGAACGTTAGGTGTATGATAGGGCGTTGGTTTGGAGGGACGGGGAGAAAATGCCTCATTTCCTTCGTTGTATAGGTACAGTGCGTGAAAATAAAGTTGCAAGTTTATTTGCATGATAGTCAGAATTTTGACAATATAATTTAAGGGTTCGACATTGTGATATAAAGCATTAATGAATATATTAATAGAATACAAACGATAAAACAGTCTCCTTTTATGAGCCAGTTATGTTTCCACGGTTCTATTACAATAAATAACAACCATTTTTGGAAAGTGTGAAAAGAAAAACTTTTCCGCTTATCATTTAAAAATCCTTTGTATTCAGAAAACGTTACAACTTAACGTTACAAACGTTAACCTCTTACGACTCTGTACTCTCTAAAAGCGAATGACAGATTGATGTACGTGTTGACAATAAGTGCCTGTCCCGTTGCCCTTGCCCGGACTGGAGGGATGGACGTGACGTGATACACGGGGTATAGTCCATGCTCAGACAACGTGTATCCAGTCTCGAGGCAATGATTTCCGAGGTCTAATTATAACGCATACTTAAGGAAATGTAAACGTATAATTTACAGGTGACAAAGCACTAGTTTGCTTGCGTAATAATTTGTAAAACGTACAAATAAGTCCATATTACTGCACCCGTGCCCTGAGGCAGTATTTTTAACACTTAAATGATTTTCAGTCTAGTTATATAATATATAATTCAATAACCGCCCGCCTTAACGCAATATCTGTATGTAACAATATATAAAAAGCGTATATTACAATCATTGTATATGTTTATATTATTGTATCCATGTGTAATAATGTTATGTGAATATATTACGTAATTTAATAATGTTGGAGCTGTGAGAAATAGGTTAAAAGTTGCTGAAAATGAGGTAACAATGAGGTAACTTAAGGCAATAATGAATTTGAGAGTTTAATAATAGGTACTACTTGTGATTCTTGGAAGCAATAATGTAATTTTAGTGACAGTTTAAAAAAAAGGCCAATCAACAACCAGAAAAAGCTTTAGTTAAATGAACGGATTAGGAATAGCGAATCAGAGACTTGAAATACAGAAATTTACAGGTTTAGGCGGTTGAAATCAGTTCAGTTGCCTGCAAACAGTGTTCCTAACCGGACACGAGACACATCCTCGAGAGTTTTAATACGTATTCGTGTGAGACAAAAATAGTTTACTTGTTAAAAAGTACAAGTAATTAATAAAAGAATCTCACACTTCTATATTAGTGAAGTGTTATTTAAATCGTATCATGCATTAATAAAAGGAGTGAAGTAAAATTATAATCTGTGTAAGCCTACATTCTTAAGTCGCACCACAACCCTGCTAAGAGAAACGTGTCTAAGAATAATACTGACGCAGTCGAAGCAAACATAAATATGTAATATTTAAAGAAACAGTTAAATTATAACGTTAATATTTTTTTAAACTTGGGGCAAAGGCCACCGGAAAGTACATTTGGGGCGAAGGCTACCGGAAACTGTTTACTATACGTGCAGTTGCAACTACTACAAGTTCGGTTCCCCAACAGTTGAAGTATAATACAACTCATTCAATACAATCTATTTCAAATTGATGCCCAAAGCGTGGGGCAAATAATAGCAATACTCCTTCAATATCTTCTTCAAATTGGCGCCCAGCGTGGGGCAAAGTACAATACAAACTACTCCAAATTTGGCTTCCCATACTTGGGGCAAATAACAATAATACAACAAAACTACTTCAGCCCTTATACGAGTAGAACTTGAAAAATTCGATATGAATTTGGTTATGTGGTGCCAAAATGCAATGCACAAAAATGTACAGAGGCTTCTCAATAAGCACACCCAGTTTGAATGTAACTTCTGGATTCTGTCGCCTGATGCTCACATTAACTTACTGTCCTTTGTCATACACTCAGCTCAATTCACTTAATTGTCTGGGTTGCCAAAATGAGGTAATAAACGTTTTATTACGTAAGCATATTGCCAATGTTTTCGGTAATAATATTCAATTCATAAAGTCTATATGTTTTATGAATGTGCATAAGCAATAGGTATTCTTGAAGCACATCACACACATATCCAAGATCTAGAGTACTTTCACTTCAATCCTAACACCAGGAGCAGGCGAACGAACCAAGTGTGTCATATACGTGTGGCAATGTATTATCACGCCTGCATATATCAATCCAACGTAGTAAATAGCACCAGAGGTTCAAACGGCTGAATAAATTAATGAACTACACTTCATAATAACCTTCACATTAGATTTGTTTTCACAGCATGACATCTGATTAAAATAAGGATAGTTAATCTCTGGCTTTAACATAGAAAAAATCCGAAGCGGACGCTTTCCTATAAAAATTTTGCCCATATAAGAAACCAACCTAGTATTAACCTAGAAGGAGGGTACTAAATTATGTTAAAATAGATGCCACAAGCACCGAATGTTGATCAAGTTAGCGGTGCACGTTAGATGTTATTTATGAGGATGAAACAGCATACGAGAAGCACAAGCATTAATTTAACTTGTGTTAAACTGTAGGGCTAGGGAGGTATTAGCTGAAAGACCATCTCTTTAATGAAATTGGTATATATCTGGATTTACTACCTAAGTCTGTTTTGAACTCGGTATAGAGATTAGAAGGGTAACTAAGTACTATTCGCGGTCGTATCACCCTTCTTCTCCTTTCAGGGTGTAAAATTACTTCACATGAGTATTATGTAACGATATCAAAAAATTTTATAAACTCCATCTTGTTTCTGTGCTCTCGCTCCGTCCCTCCTGCAAAAAAATCATTGCTTACTAGATAATAATAGTGAAGTTGAAAGTTAAACAGCACCTAAACCACCTGTTATGGTGTGTCTAAAGCTAACGTGATTTAGATACTGTTTAGCACTAAACGTCGTTTTTGCAACGTGTTAAATATCGTCTTTATAAGCGACCCTGAAAGCCCAGCATATATTCCAAGCGTGTTCCCAAGACTGCATAGTATAGGGTACTTCAACAAGAGTGTCCTATCTTTGAACTTAAATAAAACGCGTTCTATAAATGATAGAGGTTTATTTCTTTTTTTATTTTGGAACATAATTACTGCCATTACGTGTGGAAGAGAACAGTGACCGCTGCGACTTCGTTGGGTTGCGCGTATACGGTTGATCCAATTTTCAATGACAGAAGAATGTAAATTAGGTCCAACTTCAAATAACAGGCGTGATGTTATTCATAAGAACATTTCCTGTTTCTGGCTTGTTGACATAAACTCGAGATTTAACATAACCCCACAAGAAGTAATCCAACGGCGTTAAATCACATGAACTTGGGGGGCCAGTTAACATCACCACCACGGAAAGTGATGAAATCTCTGAACTTCTCCTTCAAAAGGTAACAATTTGTAAAACTGTTTCGAGAGCAGTATGACATGTAGCACCATCTTGCTGGAACCAGATATTTCTGAGATCCATACCATCCAATAGAGGCACAAATAGTCCCTTATAAGAGCCCGGATTCTTTCTCCATTGATAGTTAGAGCTTCTCCATCTTCATCTTGGAAAAATATGGACCAATGATTCCGCCATATCAAAATCCATACCACCCTGTAACCTTTTGGGGATAAAGTGCTCAGTAGGTTATATAAGACAGCCCGAGGCCACTTTTTTGCGTTTATATGGGAAAAGATAGGGAAAACGAGGGTAGATGCTAGGCTAGGAGAGCATCCAAGGAGGAAAAATGCGTTTATATGGGGGAGATAGGGATTACGAGGAGAGTTGTCAGGCTAGACAGGGTTGAAAGGGTAGAATGCACGTTTTATACTGAAGAGATAGGGATTACAAGGTTAGATGTCGATTAGACAGGGTTTGAAAGGTCGGAATATATGCTTTATAAGGGAAAGGATAGGGAAAACGAGGGGAGATGCTAGGATAGACAGAGGTTGAAATAGGAGGAATGCGCTTTATATGAGAGTGGCAGGGAATACGAGGAGAAGTGCTAGGCTAGTCAGAGGTCGAGTAGAGTATACAATTATATACGAAAAATAGGGAGTAGATGATAATGCTAGACAGGTACTGAAGAAGGGGGAGTATGCGTTTATATGAGGGAGATAGGGAATACGGGGAGAAATGCTAGGGAAGACAGGGACTGAAGGTATGTAGGGTGTTTTTCCAGAAGGGAAGAGTAAGAATTTCAGAGGTATTTAGAGCACAATATAACTATTTTAGAACACACTTAGAAGCTTTTTGGGCACATGTTTATCTAACTTTGCAGGTATGCTGACGATGTTTTAATGCGGTAGAACAGCCATTTGACATCCTCTTACTGGCTTTAAAATATTTTTAGACATAGATACAGATACGTGTTTTAGGGTATTGGTGTAAGCATTTTAGCCAGTGTACTAGGAATTGTGGAGCATTTTAGGGTTCATTTAGAGACATTTTAGGCACAGGTACAGATATTTTTTTGATATGAACAAGGCTTTCAGGACATTCTGGTATGAGGCAGGGGAATTTTAGATGTTTCAGCAGCATTTTGGGAACTGGAGCAGCTAGATTCAGGGTATTTATATAGGCTTCAGAATATTTCGAGGTGTTTTATGATGCTTTTAAGGTATTTTGAAAATTTTCAAGACGTTTTCAAAGCTCGTGCTAGGAGTGTTTGTGGCTCTTTAAAGGTATTTTAGGTTATGGATGCGGCATAGGCACAGACCATTAAGAGTTCCTGAAGGGGCTTTTGGATAAGTGTAGTGACTGTTTTATTGGCTTTCGGCTAAGTGTAGTGGCTGTTTTTATGGAAGTTTGGAAAGTGCAGTGGCTATTTTTATGCCATTAGAGATTCTGGCGGGCCTTTTAGAAAGTGTAGCGGTTATTTTTATGCTATTGGCACATGGTTTTCAGACATTCTCTCTTGTTTATAGAATTTTTCTCTTGTATTACACAGGTCTTATGATCTATAATCATTTCTAACGTTTTTACTGTCATACCGGTTGCTTTTGAAGTCTTCTCAATATTCTAATGCTAACATGTAAGAAACTATGTAGAGATGTCTTTTATAACCCAACCTTAAGCTCTGTTAGTGATATTAATGTTCTATTCAGCTTTTCTGTTTTTGTATGGTTAATTGTTGTCTAGGTGTATCGTCTTTACCAGTTAATTGATGGTTTATTAGATAAGGGTTGTAAGGGCAGGTGCCTCTCCCCTTTTATCTAGGTTTGAGACTAGCACTAGGATTTGCTCCTAATGGCAGGGTTACCGCCTCCCTTCCACATTCTTATTTTTTATTTATTCTTAGGTGTCTGCTAGATGTATACACAGCACAGGGATAAACTTCCACTTTTTAAAGTTGTAGACTCACGAGAAAATCATCATCTTAGGATTACATTCTCTTAAGCACTGCTTGTAATGCTGTAATGGCCATATGCATATGTCGTTATTCCATCCTCAGCAACAACTCTTTTATCGTCGTATGGAGTCAATGCAATTTGATTCACTTGCACTGTGGTAACAGTATGCTTTCGTGACAGGATCAGATTCATGGGCGTCCTTATTATTTCTCTGGATTTAAGACAGTCTGTATAGCTGTCGAATGTGATGTGCTGCTTAATAGAGCCACGTTTTATACCTTTAATCTTTTTTATCATTGAGCCGTGGATATCTAGCGCACACAGCTTAGGTCGCAGTCCGACAAGGCGTTGGATGATTTTACCATTAGCCTCATCTTTAAATTTTCCAAGCACTTTCTTGTTTAGAGCTGAATAGCATATATGGTTTGCAGGATAATCAGCCGTATCCAGATGCTCAAGAAAACGTAGCTTGTCCTTGTACACATCTTCAGTTGTAACTTGATGGATGAATGAATCAGTGTCCATATACATCAGCTTCAGGTTTTCAACTCCATAATGCGGTAACAACACATCATAATGATAGTGGTACATTAATGTCTTGGAGATGTCCAACACACTCATTCCAATGTATACAGGCTTGTTGAACACGATCTGTCGGGAGGCCATATGCACAGCAGCTAGATTGGTGGCATATATTGTTCGATCGATAAACGTAGGCTTTGCAATTAACTTTTCCAGTGTCTTCTCGTTTGTCACCAACCGTATATCCACACGATTACGAAGGTTCTCCATTGTTTTTCCAAACATAGCATTGTTGAACAGTTTGTAGAGATCCTTCTCAAAATCATTTGCAGCCTTTTGTCGTAGTCTGTTGTTAAATTCCACATACGGTTTTAACCACTGTGACTGTCGGAATTGTAGCACACGATGGATTTTTATTAGTCGTAGTCCATGACTAAGAGCTTGCTTCAAAGTCATGTAATGCACTACATACTTCTTTCGTGATCCAAGGTGAGGAATTAACTTCTTTGTAGTCGAGTCCTTTGGTTTCAGACACTCAGGCAGGAATGGTAAATCATTATGCAAATCATGGAGTTCAGCAGGATACTCGATGTCAACTTCTAATATGTATCCATGAGGATCATCTCCTTCTAGTCTTTGCAAGTTTATTTCTTCAGGTGAAACCCACTGAAATCAACCAAAAGGAAGGGCGTGACACATTGCCCACCCATATTGGTTGTTGGCGTCCTCGTATGTGATGAATTAGGTTGGTCTCGACGGATCAAACTTATCCATGTAAGTGTTATTAGCCTCTGCATACCGATGTGAAACTTGGCATAAACCTCCTCTTATGCCGGATTCTACCATGAGTAGTTGGTCATAATCTTGCAACAGTTCCAGTTCGATTCCAGTATACAGTAACATGGCGTCCCATGTAAGTCCTGGAGAGGTGAAATAATGTGCTGGATCAACTTTGTGCGTTTTGAGAGTTTGTTCTCTAAATGTCTCAAAGACATCAGCTAGAAGAAGAACATCCGAGGTTAAGTAGAGGTCACTGTATTCACCCAGGTTTCTCACATTGAACAGTCTCCATACATTTCTAGCATGTTCGTAGTCAGCATCACTAATTTCTTCTTCATTCAGTTTGTTGTAGAAGCAATTCTTAGGAGGCAGGCAGATCTCGTTCAAGACATCCCATGATGTGACGTAATCATTAGGAAATACACCCTTACGTGCCATCAACTTCAACTTGTCTTCTCCGAAGTACTTCAATGTTTCAGGATATGAGATTAGATTTTTTACCAGCTTATCCAAGCTTGTACTAAGGAACCGAAAGCTATCCACAAACCGGAGCTTTATATCTCCGACATACTTAGAGAATGAGATATAGCTTTCTTCAGAGTTAGGAATTACCTCCACACGTTCACTTGTACATCCCAACTCCTTAACAATGAAATGAGAGTCATATCCACTAAGGTTATGTATGAAGACAGGGATATATTTAGGCGTTTTACAGGCTAAATTGCATTCATTATGAAGACTTCCTCGGTATTCACCACTGATGTGATCATGATCGCGTACTTTGTAGTTCACTTCTGTAAAGGTTTTTCCACACAAGTAGCATACTGTAGAGGCATTGAAATCCATCTGCTGTTGATCTGTAAGTTTCAGGGGCATGACAGATTTGTATATATTATTAATCTCCTTTGCAAGGAATGACAGGTATTCCATAAACTTCTGAGCAGCATCAACACCACGATGTACATAGGGATGCTTAGGAAGACCAGTTTCCAGATGTTCAACGCTGGTTGATGGTTTAACGTAAACACAGAAGCTCATTGCTGTGTGCTCTTGATAAGGGGTTGTATAGGAAGTTTCAGGACTGGGAATACACGTATGACATGGAGTGAGAAGGCTTTCAAAGTCTGCGTAGATGACGTAAGGTAGTTTCAAAATTTTTAAACTGTACAATTGATTTCTCCTTTGTAGGCATAACTACCCTTGCAACACCATGCTGATTACAGATGGATGCATGTTCTTGCAGCTTTTCCAATCCACTTCGTCCATACTGATTGTCAAAGTGAGTAAAGCACCGCTTGCAGGTATATATCACTCCATCATGCTTAGTTTTCTGACGTCGAACGAGCTTCTCAAAATTCTTGATATATACATAGTGATGTTTTCCACTACTGTCACTCAATAGTAGGAGGTCACGGTGGTCAGGTAGCTCAGTGTCAGCAACCTTTATCGGATACACTTCATGTTTCTCATCCAGCCCGAAAACGTTGATAGACATCCTATTAAGCTTCTCAAATTTAGGTATTTGAGAAAGTGGAGTATGATAGGAAACGCAGCTGAAGTCGTACTTATCTTGAAGCTGTTTGTATTTACTGACGCGTTGAGGCTTGGTGCTGACGAATTTGGCCAATACAGAATATATAAAACATTGCTCATCCTTATAGTTTTGGACGTTAATGCAAGCTTCTTTAGCTCCAACAGATGGAGGTAGGGGTATGCAGCTACTGCCTCGTAAGGGGTTGTACTTGTTAATACGAAGGCGCACCCCTTCCACAGCAAGCAGAGCCCAGTTGCTTCCCTTTAGTTGTGACTCCTCCATTTCAGTAACCAACTTCTTCATTTTCGTTTCCAGCATAGAGTCCAGATCCGTTTCTAAGAAAGCAGCTTGATTCCGTGTTTTAAATGTTTTGTCACAGGTTTCTCCGATACTGTTTACAAATCGGCATTCAACCAGCAGATTAATTTTCACACTCTTGTGAATACCAAGCTCTTTATGCACTGCCTGGATTATTCGTTGTTTAGCCTCATGCAGGTACATATTCAGGTCCTTAGATGAATCGCATCGTATAAAATACGATTTCAATCGTCCTTCGAACGCTGTCTCGTATTCTTTCATGTCACAGTCCTCCATTGTGGATAATATGTGATGTTTGGTAGGCTCCAATCTGCTTTTCTTCTGAGGACTGCTTATTTCACATACGTCTTCGTGCCGCTGTCCCTTATAACCATCATTAAAGGTTACATTACAATGTTTACATTTGAAGAGTCTCCTACAGGTCATCTGATGTCTTCTCTTGTCATAACTTCGGAGGAATTCCTTTCTACATTTACTACAAGCGTATCCAGTAGCGCTTGGAATAATATCCTTATACGCTGAGTTATTCATCATTATTCTTGATGCAATAACGTATTAATCCTTCTTCAAGCGAAATGTAGACCTCCTCACCTTGATAACACTTTATAAAGCTGATTATTCTTGGAGAGAACACGATGTTAACACCGCAAGACTAATTAGCGCAATGAAGTCCAGTGTCAGCGGTCACCCTATTTATAGAGGGAGCACGAACCTTTTAGATCAATTATATACTGAATTTTAATAATAAAACGATGATTAAGCGTCTAAACTCTTATATCTCAATACGTTACACAGGTATTCGGGCGTTTCCGTAGGTGTTCGAACATGTTCGTGTGTTTGGAGAGGTGCTCGAATGTGTTGTGTATGTGTGTGTCTGTGTGTGTGTTTTGAACTGTCTCGGGGTGTGTATGTCTGTGTGTATGTCTGTGCGTGTCTGTGTGTGTCTGTGTGTGTATATGTCTGTGTGTATGTCTGTGTATGTCTTTGTGTGTCTTTGTGTGTATGTCTGATTTGTGTGTGTGTCTGAGTGTGTATATCTGTGCGTGTCTGTGTGTGTGTCTGTGTGTGTCTGTGTGTGTATATGTCTGTGTGTGTATTTCTGTGTGTGTATGTCTGTGTGTGTGTCTGTGTGTGTGTCTGTGTGTGTCTGTGTGTGTGTGAGTCTGTGTGTGTATGTTTGTGTGTGTGTTTCTGTGTGTGTATGTCTGTGTGTGTGTCTGTGTGTGTGTTTTGAACTGTCTCGGGGTGTGTATGTCTATGTGTGACATACACACATACAGACATATACACACAGACACACACAGACACGCACAGACATACACAAAAACATACACATACAGACATACACACAGACATACACACCCCGAGACAGTTCAAAACACACACACAGACACACACAGACATACACACACAGATACACACAGACTCACACACAGGCATACACACACACCCAGACACACACAGACTCAAACACACACAGACACACACGGACATACACACACAGACATACACACACAGACATATACACACAGACACACACAGACACACACAGACATGCCCAGATATACACACACAGACACACACACAAAACAGACGTATACACATACAGACATATACACACAGACACACACAGACACGCACAGACATACACACAGACATACACACATAGACATAGACACCCCGAGACAGTTCAAAACACACACACAGACACACACACAGACATACACACACAGAAACACACACACAAACATACACACACAGACTCACACACACACAGACACACACACAGACACACACACAGACATACACACACAGAAATACACACACAGACATATACACACACAGACACACACACAGAAACGCACAGATATACACACTCAGACACACACACAAATCAGACATACACACAGACATATACACACACAGACACAAACAGACACGCACAGACATACACACAGACATACGCACAGACATACACACCCCGAGACAGTTCAAAACACACACACACAGACACACACATACACAACACATTCGAGCACCTCTCCAAACACACGAACATGTTCGAACACCTACGGAAACGCCCGAATACCTGTGTAACGTATTGAGATATAAGAGTTTAGACACTTAATCATCGTTTTATTATTAAAATTCAGTATATAATTGATCTAAAAGGTTCGTGCTCCCTCTATAAATAGGGTGACCGCTGACACTGGACTTCATTGCGCTAATTAGTCTTGCGGTGTTAACATCGTGTTCTCTCCAAGAATAATCAGCTTTATAAAGTGTTATCAAGGTGAGGAGGTCTACATTTCGCTTGAAGAAGGATTAATACGTTATTGCATCAAGAATAATGATGAATAACTCAGCGTATAAGGATATTATTCCAAGCGCTACTGGATACGCTTGTAGTAAATGTAGAAAGGAATTCCTCCGAAGTTATGACAAGAGAAGACATCAGATGACCTGTAGGAGACTCTTCAAATGTAAACATTGTAATGTAACCTTTAATGATGGTTATAAGGGACAGCGGCACGAAGACGTATGTGAAATAAGCAGTCCTCAGAAGAAAAGCAGATTGGAGCCTACCAAACATCACATATTATCCACAATGGAGGACTGTGACATGAAAGAATACGAGACAGCGTTCGAAGGACGATTGAAATCGTATTTTATACGATGCGATTCATCTAAGGACCTGAATATGTACCTGCATGAGGCTAAACAACGAATAATCCAGGCAGTGCATAAAGAGCTTGGTATTCACAAGAGTGTGAAAATTAATCTGCTGGTTGAATGCCGATTTGTAAACAGTATCGGAGAAACCTGTGACAAAACATTTAAAACACGGAATCAAGCTGCTTTCTTAGAAACGGATCTGGACTCTATGCTGGAAACGAAAATGAAGAAGTTGGTTACTGAAATGGAGGAGTCACAACTAAAGGGAAGCAACTGGGCTCTGCTTGCTGTGGAAGGGGTGCGCCTTGGTATTAACAAGTACAACCCCTTACGAGGCAGTAGCTGCATACCCCTACCTCCATCTGTTGGAGCTAAAGAAGCTTGCATTAACGTCCAAAACTATAAGAATGAGCAATGTTTTATATATTCTGTATTGGCCAAATTCGTCAGCACCAAGCCTCAACGCGTCAGTAAATACAAACAGCTTCAAGATAAGTACGACTTCAGCTGCGTTTCCTATCCTACTCCACTTTCTCAAATACCTAAATTTGAGAAGCTTAATAGGATGTCTATCAACGTTTTCGGGCTGGATGAGAAACATGAAGTGTATCCAATAAAGGTTGCTGACACTGAGCTACCTGACCACCGTGACCTCCTACTATTGAGTGACAGTAGTGGAAAACATCACTATGTATATATCAAGAATTTTGAGAAGCTCGTTCGACGTCAGAAAACTAAGCATGATGGAGTGATATATACCTGCAAGCGGTGCTTTACTCACTTTGACAATCAGTATGGACGAAGTGGATTGGAAAAGCTGCAAGAACATGCATCCATCTGTAATCAGCATGGTGTTGCAAGGGTAGTTATGCCTACAAAGGAGAAATCAATTGTACAGTTTAAAAATTTTGAAACTACCTTACGTCATCTACGCAGACTTTGAAAGCCTTCTCACTCCATGTCATACGTGTATTCCCAGTCCTGAAACTTCCTATACAACCCCTTATCAAGAGCACACAGCAATGAGCTTCTGTGTTTACGTTAAACCATCAACCAGCGTTGAACATCTGGAAACTGGTCTTCCTAAGCATCCCTATGTACATCGTGGTGTTGATGCTGCTCAGAAGTTTATGGAATACCTGTCATTCCTTGCAAAGGAGATTAATAATATATACAAATCTGTCATGCCCCTGAAACTTACAGATCAACAGCAGATGGATTTCAATGCCTCTACAGTATGCTACTTGTGTGGAAAAACCTTTACAGAAGTGAACTACAAAGTACGCGATCATGATCACATCAGTGGTGAATACCGAGGAAGTCTTCATAATGAATGCAATTTAGCCTGTAAAACGCCTAAATATATCCCTGTCTTCATACATAACCTTAGTGGATATGACTCTCATTTCATTGTTAAGGAGTTGGGATGTACAAGTGAACGTGTGGAGGTAATTCCTAACTCTGAAGAAAGCTATATCTCATTCTCTAAGTATGTCGGAGATATAAAGCTCCGGTTTGTGGATAGCTTTCGGTTCCTTAGTACAAGCTTGGATAAGCTGGTAAAAAATCTAATCTCATATCCTGAAACATTGAAGTACTTCGGAGAAGACAAGTTGAAGTTGATGGCACGTAAGGGTGTATTTCCCTATGATTACGTCACATCATGGGATGTCTTGAACGAGATCTGCCTGCCTCCTAAGAATTGCTTCTACAACAAACTGAATGAAGAAGAAATTAGTGATGCTGACTACGAACATGCTAGAAATGTATGGAGACTGTTCAATGTGAGAAACCTGGGTGAATACAGTGACCTCTACTTAACCTCGGATGTTCTTCTTCTAGCTGATGTCTTTGAGACATTTAGAGAACAAACTCTCAAAACGCACAAAGTTGATCCAGCACATTATTTCACCTCTCCAGGACTTACATGGGACGCCATGTTACTGTATACTGGAATCGAACTGGAACTGTTGCAAGATTATGACCAACTACTCATGGTAGAATCCGGCATAAGAGGAGGTTTATGCCAAGTTTCACATCGGTATGCAGAGGCTAATAACACTTACATGGATAAGTTCGATCCGTCGAGACCAACCCAATTCAGCACATACGAGGACGCCAACAACCAATATGGGTGGGCAATGTGTCACGCCCTTCCTTTTGGTGGATTTCAGTGGGTTTCACCTGAAGAAATAAACTTGCAAAGACTAGAAGGAGATGATCCTCATGGATACATATTAGAAGTTGACATCTAGTATCCTGCTGAACTCCATGATTTGCATAATGATTTACCATTCCTGCCTGAGTGTCTGAAACCAAAGGACTCGACTACAAAGAAGTTAATTCCTCACCTTGGATCACGAAAGAAGTATGTAGTGCATTACATGACTTTGAAGCAAGCTCTTAGTCATGGACTACGACTAATAAAATTCATCGTGTGCTACAATTCCGACAGTCACAGTGGTTAAAACCGTATGTGGAATTTAACAACAGACTACGACAAAAGGCTGCAAATGATTTTGAGAAGGATCTCTACAAACTGTTCAACAATGCTATGTTTGGAAAAACAATGGAGAACCTTCGTAATCGTGTGGATATACGGTTGGTGACAAACGAGAAGACACTGGAAAAGTTAATTGCAAAGCCTACGTTTATCGATCGAACAACATATGCCACCAATCTAGCTGCTGTGCATATGGCCTCCCGACAGATCGTGTTCAACAAGCCTATATACATTGGAATGTGTGTGTTGGACATCTCCAAGACATTAATGTACCACTATCATTATGATGTGTTGTTACCGCATTATGGAGTTGAAAACCTGAAGCTGATGTATATGGACACTGATTCATTCATCCATCAAGTTACAACTGAAGATGTGTACAAGGACAAGCTACGTTTTCTTGAGCATCTGGATACGGCTGATTATCCTGCAAACCATATATGCTATTCAGCTCTAAACAAGAAAGTGCTTGGAAAATTTAAAGATGAGGCTAATGGTAAAATCATCCAACGCTTTGTCGGACTGCGACCTAAGATGTATGCGCTAGATATCCACGGCTCAATGATAAAAAAGATTAAAGGTAATAAAACGTGGCTCTATTAAGCAGCACATCACATTCGACAGCTATACAGACTGTCTTAAATCCAGAGAAATAATAAGGACGCCCATGAATCTGATCCTGTGACGAAAGCATACTGTTACCACAGTGCAAGTGAATCAAATTGCATTGACTCCATACGACGACAAAAGAGTTGTTGCTGAGGATGGAATAACGACATATGCATATGGCCATTACAGCATTACAAGCAGTGCTTAAGAGAATGTAATCCTAAGATGATGATTTTCTCGTGAGTCTACAACTTTAAAAAGTGGAAGTTTATCCCTGTGCTGTGTATACATCTAGCAGACACCTAAGAATAAATAAAAAATAAGAATGTGGAAGGGAGGCGGTAACCCTGCCATTAGGAGCAAATCCTAGTGCTAGTCTCAAACCTAGATAAAAGGGGAGAGGCACCTGCCCTTACAACCCTTATCTAATAAACCATCAATTAACTGGTAAAGACGATACACCTAGACAACAATTAACCATACAAAAACAGAAAAGCTGAATAGAACATTAATATCACTAACAGAGCTTAAGGTTGGGTTATAAAAGACATCTCTACATAGTTTCTTACATGTTAGCATTAGAATATTGAGAAGACTTCAAAAGCAACCGGTATGACAGTAAAAACGTTAGAATTGATTATAGATCATAAGACCTGTGTAATACAAGAGAAAAATTCTATAAACAAGAGAGAATGTCTGAAAACCATGTGCCAATAGCATAAAAATAACCGCTACACTTTCTAAAAGGCCCGCCAGAATCTCTAATGGCATAAAAATAGCCACTGCACTTTCCAAACTTCCATAAAAACAGCCACTACACTTAGCCGAAAGCCAATAAAACAGTCACTACACTTATCCAAAAGCCCCTTCAGGAACTCTTAATGGTCTGTGCCTATGCCGCATCCATAACCTAAAATACCTTTAAAGAGCCACAAACACTCCTAGCACGAGCTTTGAAAACGTCTTGAAAATTTTCAAAATACCTTAAAAGCATCATAAAACACCTCGAAATATTCTGAAGCCTATATAAATACCCTGAATCTAGCTGCTCCAGTTCCCAAAATGCTGCTGAAACATCTAAAATTCCCCTGCCTCATACCAGAATGTCCTGAAAGCCTTGTTCATATCAAAAAAATATCTGTACCTGTGCCTAAAATGTCTCTAAATGAACCCTAAAATGCTCCACAATTCCTAGTACACTGGCTAAAATGCTTACACCAATACCCTAAAACACGTATCTGTATCTATGTCTAAAAATATTTTAAAGCCAGTAAGAGGATGTCAAATGGCTGTTCTACCGCATTAAAACATCGTCAGCATACCTGCAAAGTTAGATAAACATGTGCCCAAAAAGTTTCTAAGTGTGTTCTAAAATAGTTATATTGTGCTCTAAATACCTCTGAAATTCTTACTCTTCCCTTCTGGAAAAACACCCTACATACCTTCAGTCCCTGTCTTCCCTAGCATTTCTCCCCGTATTCCCTATCTCCCTCATATAAACGCATACTCCCCCTTCTTCAGTACCTGTCTAGCATTATCATCTGCTCCCTATTTTTCGTATATAATTGTATACTCTACTCGACCTCTGACTAGCCCAGCACTTCTCCTCGTATTCCCTGCCACTCTCATATAAAGCGCATTCCTTGAACGGCGCAACCAATGGTCGTTGGGCTTTAGTTCTTGAGTTATCACCATTTTGTAAGCGTGAAACTTCAAGTCCAGATGCAGAATTCGCCAAGTTGTGGTCGGCGAAAGCCCCAATTCTTGTGCTCGACGAGCAATTGATTTGTTTCCGTTCTCGCGTACACTCTCACGAACGGCGCCTAAGTTTTCGTTGGAGCGCTTACGTCGATTACGTACAGGTGTTCTTTGATCGCTGACAGAACCACTTCTTTCAAATTTATCGATCAAACGCCGAATCGTTCTCTTGCCGGAACGATTATGCACACCGTAAGCTTCACGCAAGTTTTGGCGAACAGATGATCCATTTTGATAATAAATTTTCACATTTTCTGTGCGTTGCTGAATGCTGTAACTTTCCATGACTATTTATCAATAACAACTGTAACCACATGAAGAAAAATTACTGCTGAAACTCAATAACAACGGCAGCTATCACATGTTAAAGATAGGACACTCTTGTTGAAAGACCCTTTACAAAGAAAGCATCAGTGGCTAGATTTGACAGATTAACGTGGCGAAGCGATACTAAAGACTTAATGTCACTCGTGATTCTTAATTCAGAAGGCATTGAGTCTATTACAACACCACCTAAAGTTGTTGCCAATACCCAGGTTTTAAGAGAAGTACCACCGACAACAATTGTTTACTTTACTTGCATATCTGATGGAAATAATGTTGACACCCAGGCATGTATTTCACATGATTTTTGATGATTTGGTAAGGAAATAAATGTTAACAAGTTTTCTGATACAGACTGCGCTGTAGAGTGAAGTCGTTCTCGGTGCGATAACTTTGATGCCGCTCCCTGCTTCAAATGTTTATTGTTACCTGCCCTGTTGATGAGTTTTCCGATGTCATCTCATAGTTCGTTCTCCGTTGTCTCGTGTGCCAGCTGCTCTAGTGGTATAGCTATGAGTTCTTCATCTTAGGGTATGCGTGAGTTGTATTTTAAAAGGATAACACCAGTTTAGTTAGCTGGTAAATTATAATGTAGAGTAAAAGGTTTTGTTTTTACTTCTATAACAATAATTACAAGAAGCATCAGTTACCGTAAGTCACCGAAATTATACTCCGAAAGATCACTCCTAGTAGCCGCTAAAACTTACTCCCTCAAGCGCGTCACTAGACGCTACACTACTTAAAATGACGCTCACATTCGCAAGGATTACCGCACGAGCAAGTCACGAAATTAAGTAAATAAGTGACTCTAATTTAGAAAGAACGCCCTTTTCATTAACTTAAACTCCGCCTACCTATCCCTACCCCTACCAAAGGTCCTACTTATGCGGTCCAATCTTAAAACTCTAAGTATGTGTATCTGACACTGTTTCTAAGCGGGAATCCCCCTAATGTCAGGATTTCAGTTCCCTTTCTGTTTTACAGAATGCCTGCCTATGTGACTTTGCAAACCCTATCTCTAACTGCATTCCAGCAACTTTTATACTAACGTGTTCGCAGTCGGCTGTCACTAATGACTTTGCTTTACATGACTGACCGATTACCTTTTCCTTTCCGGACAAATCTTTCAATTCAGGCTTATTACAATATACATTAATTTCGTATATGGAAGTTATTTATTGGAACTGTTTATCTTACTATCATTTCTTTATTTAATTATTTATATCTTCCCGTCAATAATTATTCTATCAAGAGAAAAGTTCCTATGGTTTCAGTTCTGATGAAAGTTAATACAAAATGATTAGAAGTGCCAGTTTCGAGACATTTAGTTTGTTTAAAAATACAATAAATAAACTCTGTATAATTAAAATTAATAGGAAAAATAGACTTCTAATTTGTTTAACCAAGATGAAACTAGAGGTAGATAAACGCACCCATTAACGAACATTTTTTCTGGGGTTCAGGGGGCCTGAAATATGTATTTACAGTGAAATCTCTGCATCGAATTTTTGGGTGGAATACAATACTTCTACTTATTGTTAAGTACATAATTGGGAAAACAAAAATTATAAGAGAATTTTGTTTTAACACAGAGGTTATTTTACCTGAAGGGAATCCTTCACAAATCTGCGTCTGGAGTACTTAAGAAGTGTTTGACTTATGTATGTCACTTGGTGTTCGTTCAACTTTAGGTTTTTGAGTCACACACATCGCTGTCACCGATCCTACTCCGTCCAACCGCGGACGGCAACGTGTCCTTTAGTGCTCGCCAACAATTTATTGAAAGGGAAAGGGGATGGTGCCCTCTCCCCAACGTAAGTGCCAGGAGCGCCTTCGAGATGTGACCAGAAATCTCTGGATGCACTCTTCCGTGCTTCCCACAAACTTTCTGGAATTCCCCAACAGTTTTGTATACTAGATTAAAAATGTTCTCGGAGCATAATGTAGATATATGTGATAGTAAAGAATATTATTTTATTACATGTTGGCAATGTTCACGATGTCACTTCCATAGAAGTTTCATGACTGTTGTAGCAACCAGTTATCGAGCGAATGGCGTGCGGTAAGTTTGCGACTCGCATTCGGGAGTTCCCGGGTTCGGTCTGCGGCCACCGCCCACTCTGAGTCAGGTTTTCGCGGTTTCTCCGGGATCTGCAGGCGAATGCTGGAGTGGTTTCTTATCTACCAATATTTCCTTTCCATCATTTCCCTTTCATTCTTTCCTTCTCATGTTTCAGGTGTGCTTTTAGGTTTCGGGAGTGCGGCGGTGCCGGGAAGATGGCGCGGATGCATGCTCAATGGAAAGACAATAGAGGACTGCTTGATTAGTGGGTCGTTCACCACCCTCTCTTGGCGATCCAGCAGTGTGACGGTGAGAGCTTGGAAATGTTAGGGATTTATGCGCTGCTCTGTGGTCTGTCTGCATACCGCTGTAGCCTCTTGTGGTCCTTCAACTCATTTCTTCCTCCTAGGGGGGTGGTAGCCCCAATATATGGGTGCAGGTAACAGCGCGCGAGGTGTCCCTCACCACTGAATCACCAACTATGGCAACCAATTTTATTTGTTTGTGCATGCTGATTTATCGTATTTGATAATTGGCTACAGAGCAATACTCAAACACAAAGTTTTGTGTTTTCTTAAACAAATCTGCTTTAGAAACATTAATGCCACTTGAAGACGCTTATGGTAAGCAGCAATAAATAAACCCCAGGGTCGGGCCTTAAAATGTGTATTTGTGAAATCTCCAATCCGAATTCGTAAGTGGAATGCAACACTAACAAACTAATGAACAAAGGCTTATCAAAAATAGAAGGGTTTTATTACGAACAGAACTTCTTATTGAAATTTTGTGCAGAGAATTACCTCACAGTGATGATGGCCATAAAGACATACCTTTGTGCACTCTTCGTTTGGTTGGTGTTGGCCAGCAAACCTCTTCAAAATTGTATATGAAGGTTCTCTATAGAATGCAAAAAACAGCATGGAATACAAAATAAGCACAAATGCAAAAGTACTGCTGAACATTCTTCTTATCACACTCCACTGATGAAAAATCAAATTCTATCTGAATTAGATTAATTTTTAATTCCTTGTACGGGATTCATGTAGCCAGCTGACTCTCAGGAATGCTAAAGCATAGAATGATATACAGGAGAAAAGAACTGGTTATGAAAATGGGATGCATTCTCATTATGATTTTCAATTTAAGTCCTGGATTATCAGAGAAAGTTCTTAATTGTGTGACTTGTTATATTCTTAGGATATAACTATTACCTAAAGAAAAGGACGTAGAAGCTGGATATATTAGTTGTTTTATATGCAATAATTATACATTCTATGTCCTTGCCTTGAAAGGATAAGTTTAATAGGCTGTGTGCTTGTGCGCACTTCATCAATCACCTTTTGACCACCATCAAGATTTTCACTTAGAAAGTTGGAGTAACATTTTTTAAATTATTACTTTCTCTACTACGTAGAGTAAGTAAGGGAAGTATTGTATTCCACCCAAAAAATTGGATTCCGAGATTTCACCGGAAATACATGTTTTGAGACCCCCTGAATCCAAAGAAGCATTTTTGGAAACATGTCCGTGTGCGTGTCTGTTTGTCTGTGTGTGTGTGTGTGTGTGTGTGTGTGTCTGTCTGTGAACAGCATAACTCAGAAACGAACAGTCGGATAAACACCAAACTTGGTATTTAGGTTCAGTATCTTCCATAAATGCGACGTGAAGGTTTTCAAGAAAATCCCCCCACCCCAGATTACCCTTTACATGGAAGATTTTTGAATTTTCTGGGAATGTCTCCAAAAGTGTTCTTCATTGTGAACGACTTTTGCATAACAGGTAAACCATAAGAGATAGACAAAATTTTACTGCACAAAAAATGTAGCTCGCGTTAAAATACACAATTTATGTCATATACATTTTTTTTGAGTGAACCATTTTCGAGATATTGCTTGTTATTCCCTTAAAATTTTCAATACTTATTTTCTCAAATTGGAATTCGTTATTCATTTTTTTGTCTTGGATATGCAAAGAGTATTAATTTGTGGCAAACAGAATGGTGCTGTACATAGCAACCAGCTATTAAGAGATATGTATGTGCTTATATTGCCCTTGCAAATACAAAACAAGGGGAACATATTAGGCCTTAAGCGATGGTTAAATATTTTTAGAACCGGTCGCTATGTGTAAAATGTAATTCTCTTTGCATGTCAAAAGATCGTTTCTGCAAATGTTTATCTCGATTAATATGAAATAGATGGAGAATAAGCGTTTGTCAAAATAGTTTGTACAAGAGTAGAGAAAGTCATATGAGTGTAACATATCAGATTTTCTTTTAGACATTATGCCACTCGAGCTAGCTTACAAATGTATAACTTGGAGAAATCTTTCATCGATTTGCTCCCTAATTTTTGGTCCAAGCATTTTTTATTGAAAACCCATTGCATAATTGTATCCGATATTGTATACAATTAAGCAGTTGATTGTTTTTTTCCAAATAATGTACACTCGTGCATTAGTTTATAATAGAATCCGCGTTGGTAGCAATTCTAAATAGGCAGCCGCTCAACTACTCTTAGCTTTTAGAGTAATCTAAAAGACAGACCATACATTAAACAAACGAATGCTTATGGGAGCTTTGTAGGTACACACATAATGAATACGTAATCTTTCGAGGCAAAATCCTTCCCCCGTAAGGTATTATCTCACTCAAGAGTAATTTAAACGTCATTTAAACCTTGTTGTCGCAAGCAAATTCAGATCCTTCAGCAGTGCTCAGTTTGTAGATAATGTTGTCCTGCTGAAATACACATTCTCATATTTAGAGTGTCACTAGTGCATAACTTGGTTATGCACTTATCCATTTGCATTGCCACTCTGATAAAAATATTGGAAAAAACACAGTATTTCGAAGTTTAATAATTTTATTGCTTTTCCAACTGCTGATTCAGTGAATATAAATAATCATGATGAGATTGCATTTTTATCAAGAATAAATTTGTTGCAGTTGCGCCTTTGCTGTTCAATGAAACATTTCCCAAAACTATTGTAAAAGTTAAGAGAGCGGCTTTAAAAGTTACACGTTTCACATATTATCCCTTCTATGTTCTAGATATACCAGAGTATGAGGACACGACGAACAGATTATTTTCCTTCCATTACAACATAGTGTCTTTCAGTTTACAAGCGAGCAGTTTACTCTAAATACCACGATTTTGTATTCAGAAGGATTAAAAAACCGAGGGAGACGGTTAACGATTAACGCTAATGTTCGCATTATTCGGTGAAGAAATGTTTGTTACGTTATTTGCAACATTTAGCTCTACGTATGAGTTTGCACCACGTATGGACGCCAATTTGAAGTAGTTTGTATTGAAGGTGTATTTTATTTTGACTTTTGGGGATCCGAACTTGTAGTAGTTGCAACCGCACGTATACCTTCTGCTGGCCTTTGACCCAAGTTTAAAAAAATATTAACTTTGTAATTTGACTGTTACTTTAAATATTATATATTTATGTTTTCCTCGGCTGCGTCAGTATTATTTTAGAGACATGGATATCTTGGCAGGGCGTGATGCAACAAGAATGTAGGCTTACACAGATTTTAAGTTTTAATTCACTCATTTTTATTAATCCTTGACAAAAATTAAATACCACTTCACTGATATCGAGAGCTGTGAGATTCTTTTATTTAATACTTGCATTTTTAACACGTATACTATTTTCGTCTCACACGAATACGTATTAAATCTCTTAAGGACGCAGCACAAGCAACGCATCCAGTTATGAGCACATTCTGCAGGCAACTGAATAGATTTCAACCGTCTAAATTTGTAAATTTCCTTACTTCAAGTCTCTGATTGGCTAATCCTGCTTCAATAAAATACCTTCATCTAACTAAAACCCCCTCCGGTTGTTGATTGACTATTTTATAAACTGTCACTAAAATGACATTATTGCTAACAAGAATCACAAGTAACATTTAAACTCTCAAACTCATTATTGCCTCAAGGTTACCTCATTGTTAGCAACCTTTAACTTATTATTCTCACAGCTCCTACATTATTAAATTACGTAATACATTCATATAACATTATTGAACATGTATACAATAATGTAAGCATATGCAATGACTGTTACATACATTTTACAAATTATTACATACACATATTGCTTCAAGGCGGGCTGTAATTGAATTTACATATTAAATGTTACAAATACTGCCTCATCCAGAAGAATAATTAACTTTCCTATTTATCCTTATGAGGATAATCGTCCTTCTTACTAGACACCCAGTTGAATACAGGGTTGGTGCACACTTTTAGGAGTCCAGGGGTCATTAAAATGGAATAAAATAAAAGACAACAGTAGCAAAGGAAAGTTCAAAGGTCCAAGAGTCAACCGCCAGAAATAATTGCATAATAGCAACATTTTTCTAACAACTAAATGAGAAAAATCTGATGTGTTACACTCACATGACTTTCTCTACTCTTGTACAAACTATTTTTACAAACGTGTAAAATTTTTACAAAAATTTGATACCGAGATTTCACCGGAAATATATGTTTTGAGGCCCCTGAATCCAAAAAAAAACATTTTTTGGAAACATGTCCGTGTGTGTGTCTGTGTGTCTGTCTGTCTGTGTCTGTGAACAGCATCAGAAACGAACATTCGGATAAACACCAAACTTGGTATTTAGGTTCAGTATCTTCCAGAGATGCGACACGAAGGTTTTTAAGAAAATCCCCCACCCCAGATTACCTTTTACATGGAACATTTTTTAGAACATTTTAATTTTCTCAAAAATGGCTCTAACGATTTTGATTAAAATATATGTTTAAGATATTTTCATGACAAATGAAATGTATATCTTGAATTTTTTGGGAATGTCTCCAAAAGTATTCTTCATTGTGAATGACTTTTGCATAACTGGTAAACCATAGAGATAGACAAAATTTTACTGCATAAAAAACGTTGATCGCGTTAAAATACACCATTTATGTCATATACGTTTTGTTTTTGAGTGAACCATTTTGGAGATATTGCTTGTTATTCCCTTAAATTTTCCAATATACGTTTTCTCAAATGGGAATTCATTTTTTTGTCCTGGTAATGCAAAGAGAATGGAATACTCGACATAGCAACCAGCTCTTAAAATATTTGACTATCCCTTAAAGCCTACCAGTTCCCCTTGCATCTACAAGAAAATTATCAATAAGATTAACATCTCGATATCTCGATTAACATGAAGCATATGGAGAATAAGCGTTTGTAAAAATAGTTTGTACAAGAGTAGAAAAAGTTATGTGAGTGTAACACATCAGATTTTTTGTCTGTGTAGTGCTTCGTGTATATCTGAATATATTAAGCTAAATTTTGTGCTGCTTATGCGATTAGCTGTTATGAATGTTAAAGATAATGCTTGCTTACGGTAGCATCACATCTACAGCAAGCCCTGAAAACCTCGAACTTAAAGTTTAATATTAAATCCATAGAAACTTTGATCACTCATGTATGCATAAAAGATGCGGGAAGAAGCGTAATGCCATTTAGATTAGAATGTTCAAGATGGCTCTAAGCAGCGCGCGTGCCCGGAAAAATTGATACGTACACTCAGGCCGCGTCTTGTTCTTGAGTGGCTCTGGGATTGATTGATTAAACCCCTATTGAAACATTGACGCAGTGAATACTTTACACTTTATCTCAAAGAGAATCTCATTAAATGTAGTTAAATACAACACAGTATAAACAGAGCTAAGAAATAAGTTTTTTAAAATATTACTGATATAATCATACGAGAGTAATCCAGAAAGTCCCAGACGTTTTGAAATAAACACTTAACTAAATGCAAATATCAACGTTTATTATCTACATTTGAAAGGTAGTATCTTAGGCTATTTTTCTACATAATCGCCATTCAAATTGAGGCATTTATCATACCGTGGCACAAGTTTTTCAGTAACCTCTCTGTAGAAATCTGCCGCCTGCAACTTCAACCACTGTTTTACACCGGCATGCAGTTCAGCGTCAGTATCAAAGCATCAATTTGATGCACCAAACTCCGTGAAATTTGGGGAAAATGTTCCGAAAGTTCTGTAATCGTGAAACGATTTTCACGAATTTTGTCATTGATTTGCATTGACAGTTCATCAGGCTAGGCCTACCACTGTGATACTCGTCGTGAACATTGGTATGGCCATTTTTAAAATAAATGCACCATTGCCTGACTCGGCTTTCACTCATTATTCCCTGCCCGTAAACATCACAAAGTTGACGACAAATTTCAATTGGTTTGTTCTTTTTAGCCAACCGCACTTCACAAGTGGCAGGATTTTCTATTGCAGCGCACATTTTAACAAATCACAGAGAGCACAGTAAGGAAGGCCTTGGCGCTACCTACAGAGCCTTACCACCGAGCGCTTGCACTGAGCCATCATTCTCAACATCTCCATCAGAACGTGCCGACGACACAACGGGAGCAACCCCAACAATCGCCTCAAGAATCGAAGCTTATCACCACCGTCTAATCTCCATTGACGCGTTCTACAAGATCTTCATGTTGCCACCGCCACCATCACTTCCACACTTCGTAACCTCATCAACACTTGGACGCTACACATGGATGCAGTCACCAATTCCCTCCGAAGATGGCGTTCTTGGGCACATCGACCAACGAGAGACGAACTCAGAAGTACCTCCAGTCACCGCAGAAACAGAACTTCGACTCACTCCGGTACCTCCTCAACTGGACGCCGCCGATTCCGACATTTTACCAGCCTCCCCAGAGACTTCACCACCTACGCCAAAAACATCCGACAAGGTGCCCCGGAAACCACTGATGCATCCTCGGACACCACAACGCCGCCGCTCTTCTCTCGACGCGCTCGGAACCTCGAGCTGTTCGAGAACATTGTTTGAAATCACCAACTGTACTCTCAAATACCAGTGAGGCAACGGCTTCCGCCATTGCCTCGTTCAACCACGCCCGCAATTAACAATCCCAATACCGACCAAACGGTACGCACGGACTTCATTGCCGCAACAACCGACCACAACAGCACCTCTCTAACGCAGCACTACACACCGTCACGGCCGGAACCACCTATATGCCAGGGACTGGCGGAACTCACCAGCCTTGCTCGCCAGCCTTAGGGTACGGCCACGCTGTGAGCGTCGAGCTGCGCGGCAAGACGAGCGACCTGTCTCGACAAAGGGCAGTGGTGGGGGTTGTCGAGCGATGCCTTGTCCATGCACAGCGTCATATCACTGTGAGCGTTGAGTGGAGCAGCTTTGACATCATGGCACTTTCTAAAGATACCCGCATGTGCTTGCTGTTGTTCCTCTCTGGAACCAGGATCATGAACGCCACATGGTATTAAAATGCAGTTGGGCAAGCTGAGGTACCTTCGGAGGTACGTCAAGAAATAGCAAGCAAAAGCTTAGTAAAGATAGTGAGAAATGAGCTAATGCTTGCTTTTATTTATACCACTTATGTGTTAATAACTATATAGTATAAACAGAGCTTTATTTGGCATTTAAAATAGCCTATAATTGAATGTCCTACCAAGTAAAATGTAAACCATACTCACCAGGAATATTTAATAGAGCCCCAATATCATCCCAAGCTTTCTTCGTCACCGCAACATTTTTAAAATTCTTGTCACGGTCATTCCACAAGAAATTTCTGGTCTGCACCTCCGAAATCAAGACGTCTTTTTCTTCTTTGGAGCACTCGGTCGGTCATGTTAAAACACTTGATCTAAGCGACGCGTTGAGAATCTCAAACAATACTGCGCGTTGAGCGACAGGTAGTGAAGGTCCGCGCGGTCCCTTCCCCTCCAATTTGACGCGCCGCTCACACTGTGGCCAACCGAACCTAATCTCTATTGTTTGCTACTACCGCCCGGCGTGCCGCGCAGCTCGTCGCTTGCAGCCTGGCCCTTACGTCTAGCGGGCATATAGGGTAGAGTATTTTCATCGATACAAACAATGGCCGCCTGGTGTGCCAAGACAGGACGGCTAACCCTCTTAATCGTGGCCTCTTTTGAGGCCACCACAAGCACACTATTTCGCAGTATTTGTGATTCTTAAATAAAGAAATTTACTTTATATTCCCCAGGTTTCAGTCAGGGCTTCGGCAATGTCTGGAGGTTGGGAACCCAGCCTTGTTTCGCTCCTGCCCTTCCGCAGCAGCAACCTACCACCTTTACTAACGGGGGTGCATGCGCGGGACCCCGCTCTTCCTTTCGACCTTTCCTACAATCTCCTAAGATCCCAAAAAAGTCCTCACGCTACCACAGCTGGATGCTTACTGAATGTAGGAACGTTCTGACATCAAGATGGCGGCTATAGCCCTACTCATCGCCACGATAGACCAAAACGTCTGGGATTTTCTGGACTGCCCTCATACTTGTACATTAAAATGCGTATCTGAAGCTTCAGAGAGCTGGTCCGCATTTTCTATGCATTAACCTGCGGCTGATGGAAGCATAAAAATATCTAAGTTGCTACATTCACATGGCTTAGACCATGAATTCTTCAACAAACTATTTTTATACAAGAGTATTGTTCTATCTACATTATGCTAATCCAGATAAACATTTGCAGAAATTATTTTAATACATGTTTCCTTGTAAATACAAGGGGAATAAGGGAATACAGTACACTTATGAGATAGTCAAATCTTTTAAAAGCTGGTTGGTATGTGATGGCTTTGAAATCCCGTTCCTTTTACATGACTACGAGAAAAAACGAATAGCGGTTTTGCCATTGAAAAAGTATAGCTAAAGTACTTACAATTCAAAACAATGATAAAGAATATCTCGTAAATAGTTAATGCCACAAACAATTTCATTTGTTATCAGTTATGTGACTCAACGAGATATACGTCTTTGTGCAATAAGCTTTTATCTTGGCTCGTACGGTATACCATATATATGTTATAAAAATCATTCAGAATGAAAATGACTTCACAGGCTAGACCCAGAAAATTCAAGGTTTACATTCCTTGCCATAGAAATATCTTAAAATATGATTAATCAAAATCGTTAGATCATTTTTAAGAAAGTAAAAAATACTGAAAACTTGTTCATAAAGGGTAATTTTGATTGGGGGATTTTATTGAAAACCTTCGTGTCCCATCTTTGGAAGATGCTGCATTTAAATACCAAGATCTGTATTTAGTTTTTGAGTTATGCTGTTCAGACAGGCACACAGACAGATGGACGGACATTCTCTCTCTCTCTCTCTCTCTGTCTCTCACGCTCGCGCGCACACACACATACATGGACCTTTTTCCAAATATGTTTTTTTTTTAATTCAGGAAGTCTCAAAACATGTATTTCCAGTGAAATGTAGACATAAAATTTTGGAGTGGAATACAAAACCTGCTTCGTTTACTTACTATAGGTAAGCCACAGAGAAATTAAACAAGTATTTTGTTTTATATTATCTGGAATTCCACGTAATCCGTCTCTAAACCAGTACGTCGAATTGAACTTTTGCTATCAGTTACTTTCCATACTCCAACACGAAGATATGAATACACTGGCCCTGCAATAAGCAGATGAAACATATAACTGCGTCCATGTCCAAAGTAATATGTAGCATAATATTTAACCAGTATAAAGTATTTCGACGTAGCATGAAACAACATATTATACGTAACTGCAAAAAGGTGTTCTTTTCAGGTCTCGTTTCGATATTAATACTCAACCTGAAAGCTCTTTTCCCATACACTTACGTAGACAACTATTCGCCTTAAAATTTGGCTGCTTTATTGGTAAATGTAAACTTAATTGTTATTGAAATTTAATCTACTTTTGCAAAAATTACGAGATAAATAAATATGAATCCTGCGCATGTGTTATTTTATACTCCCGGCTTCAGTGCCGGGGTAATTATGCATTTGGACGCTTTATATCTCACCTAGGTAATTTCGATATGTTAGTGTATTTATAAATTACTACAACAAAGACCACATGAATCAGCTACTTCTAAGTTTTCGTAACTATGTAACCAGCAGATTATAGTCTTATCTAAAAACATCATCCACATCGAAAAAAATCTGATGTGTTACACTCACATGACTTTCTCTACTCTTGTACAAACTATTTTTACAAACGCTTATTCTCCATATGTTTCATGTTAATCGAGATGTTAATTTTATTGCTAATTCTCTTGTAGATGCAAGGGGAATTGGTGGGCTTTAAGCGATAGTGAAATGTTTTAAGAGCTGGCTGCTATGTGGCGCATTCCATTCTCTTTGCATGTCAGGACATAAAAAATGAATAACGAATTCCCATTTGAGAAAAATCATAAGTATTGGAAAATTTAAGGGAATAACAGGCAATATCTCGAAAATGGTTCACTCAATAAAAAAATGTATATGACATAAATGGCGTATTTAAAAGCCATCTACATTTTTTGTGTAGTAACATTTTGTCTATCTCTTATGGTTCACCAGTTATGCAAAAGTCGTTCACAATGAAGAATACTTTTGGAGACATTCCCAGAAAATTCAAGCTATACATTTTATTTTTCATGAAAGTATCTTAAATATATGATATTTTCATCAAAATCGTTAGAACCATTTCTGATTAAATTAAAATTTTCAAAATAATGTTCCATGTAAAGGGTAATCTGGGGTGGGGGATTTTCTTGAAAACCTTCGTGTCGCATTTCTGGAAGATACTGAACCTAAATGCCAAGTTTGGTGTTTACCCGACTGTTCGTTTCTGAGTTATGCTGTTCACAGACAGACATACACACAGACACACAGACACACACACGGACATGTTTCCATAAATGCTTTTTTTGGATTCAGGGGGCTTCAAAACATATATTTTCGGTGAAATCTTGGTATCAAATTTTTGGGTGGAATACAATACTCCCTCTACTTACTATACGTAGTAGAGAAAGTAAAAAGGAAAGAAATAAAGAAAAAAGTAAAACTAAACAAAATAGCAGGAACTATTGCTTTGCAGTAATGTTTCCTGCAAATGTTTATTCGTGTCTTTACCTAAGCAGCAATTAAATATTGCGCAAATCAAAAGTAGCTACAGAAAACAAAGTTAACAGTTTGGCGTAGATCTGAAAGTAGGAGAATGGAGAAATGCTGCGTTGTGAGCATATCAGTAACGGTTTCAGGTTTGTAGTAGGTGGACATTCCTTACAAAAAGCAGGTAGGACTCCTAGGGGCCATAGATCAAATACACGCTTAGAATAGGTCATATTGATTGATTAATTTAATCATTCAATTTTAATGATTCATCAAATGAGTAAAATCTAATTCTAATTTTGATCGCATAGCTATTTAAGTACTGTATCCGATGCTGCAGAATAGCTTATATTCAGTTATAAATGCCAAATTCTTTCTTAAGTGCATGGAAAAACCAGAAATATAACCTATCATTATTTCCTACACAACAATACCATAAAAACAGCAGCCTTATGAATTATTTGTAACTTTCATACAATACCTTGTGCGAAAATATCCAATCTCAAGCTTAAAGCAGGAAGAAAAGGATATAAAAATATTGAACTCCTTTACAACTCGTGGTAATACTTAGGAAATGTAAATAAATGGCAAATGCATCACTGAAATACTTTAAACCTTCGAAAAGAGAAGAATTTCAAATTATACTCTAGTTATTTTCCAGACAACTAGGATGTGCGTTTGGAACTTTGTTGCATGCAGTTTAGTGCGACTTTAAGACTGGGTATAGAAGACAGAGCTAAGGTAACTCAGAAATATCTAACGGCGGATAATTCACCTGATATATTGTTTTCTGTTTCCTTAAATCTTGTAATGTTAAGCACTTTCATGTTTGATTATTATTTCTTATTTTATACAGTATGATCAGTGCTGTCAGCATGGAAGATCGAAACAGGAATCAATAACCTTTAATTAAAAAAAGGAACTTGTCTTCCTTTGCTCACTTAGGGTATGGCAAACGTGGTAAGCGAATACTGAAATCAGAATAAAGAATATGTTATTTAGTGAAACAGGCGTCCGAAAAATATTGCAGGTTCCAAAAAATGAATGACAATGAATAATTATCAAAATATTGTACTGAAGCAAAACGTTCCTGAAAACTTATTGAAGACTTAACTGATCCACTTTATCTTACACCTGCATTAGGTTACAAACAAACAAAATTGATGTGTTGCATAGTATCTTTGTTAATGTATACAAACTATTCTTATGGAAGCTTATTTTTTCGGCTTAATTTTAATGAGATAATCCTTTGTTAAATAGCTACATTAGACTTTTCTTATAGATAAAAAGAGAATAGTGATACTCAAATGTTTTAGAACTGGACGCTATTTGCTGACCTCAAAATCCCATACTCTTTCCATGCAATCGCGAGAAACAGCCTACGGGAAGCCACAGCCCCCACAAGACCAGGGGAAGGGTTGTCCAATGACACTCCCTCCCGTGGGGTTTTCCATTAGGACCAGCACTTGAACATTTAAACTGCCCCCACCCGCTTGCGCAGGGACGAAGTGGATATGCCACTTACACGCTCAACCCCAAAGGGAAGACTACCGAGAACCTCGGTAGGGCAGCCAGTGAGCTAGCACAGTGTCTACCGGCTAACCAGAGCGGTACCAGAGGACCTTGAAGCATCTCACAATCCCGCCTGCACTCACCCACCCGTATCGAGACCAACCCAATCAATCGCGAGAAACAGGTGAACATTAACAGGACTTAAGAAGAATGACAAAGTATTGGAGAATTCGAACCTTTAATAACGGATAGTTCAAAAACAGCTTATGCCACAAAAAAGTTAGATACTTAAAACATTTTTAGTTAAGTATAATGTCCTTTAACGTGGGAGGTCAATCGGATGATGAACGAATAAAATGGATGAAATTATACTAAATGAGCCAGGGCCCATAGAGCTTAAGGTTACTCGATATTCGTCTGCTTAAGATAACGGAAACCCCCGGAAAAAGCCTCATTTTAATTAAGATTCGAACTTAGGATCTGCTGAATGTGAGGCAGACACGCTACTGCCATACTACAGAGGCGGGCTTAAAATAAATTGTATATTTTAAAGAAATTTACAATTTTGTGCAGTACGTTTTCGTGCATCGCTTAACGTTTACCGGTTGTACAAAAGTATACAAAATTCCTTCCGAATGAAGAAACTTCATAGACTATTCCAGAAAATCCAATATATACATTTTATTTGTCATGTTAATGTCTAAAACGTTGGTATTTTACACAAAATGGTTAGAGACATTTGTGGAAAAATGAAACTTTTCGAAACATTTTCCATGTTAAATAGATAGATAAATAAGGTATCTTTATTGGTTTCAAATTATTGAAGTTATTTCACAAGTATTTAGTGCATGGGTCATTGACCGTACATGCATATTTAAGATACAGGGTATGTGACAAAATAAACAACAGAGAAAGAAAATACAACAAAAAGGAACAAGAAAAATGGAAATAGAGATAAATTACCTATGTCTAACTGAACAAATTTGAACTAGCTTCGCGCACTTTAGCCAAAAAATTGCCCATGTTTTGCCAGTTCCTCTGGTCAGTCAGTAGATCCCAACATGCCAATCTCTTTCTTGAGGGACTTAAGAATTTTTCTTTGAGTTTAATCTTTCGCTGGTTCTCCCACTGTGCACATTCCGCCAAAATATGTACCCATTCCTCATCCAAATCACAGAATGGGCAGATTCTCCTGTCAGTCATTTTCTGTGCCCTCCAGCCCCCCAGTCTACACCAAAGCTTGGGGTGGGGGATTTTCTTGAAAATCTTCGTGTCACATCTTTGGTACATTCTGTACTTAAATACTAAGTTGATATTTACCCGACTTTCGCTTTTTAGTTATGTTGTTCATAGACACAAACACACACATAAACACAGATCTTTTTCTAAAACTGTTCCTTTGGAATTAGGGGGATTTAAAACATGTATTTTTGGTGAAATCTCCATATCGCATTTTTGGGTGGAATGCAATACCTACCCTCTCTATCTAGTTGTGTAGTGTACTGTGTACTACAGAGAAAGTAAAAAAGCTTAACTTTTCTTAGTTCTCTTTATGTCAGTTAATTGTTCTTTAACGCTAGTAATGTGTGGGAACACATAATCATATTTCACAATTGTATTGTCAAGGTGCGGCGGTCACCTCCTCATCCGTTGCTGTTAGGCTTACCTTGACGCTTCTCCCGTTGCTTCCAGAAGTTCTCAGCGTGTTGGTTCTCTTCAATTTATCCTCGGCTAGCTGCAGTAATTTTTCTTAAACTATATGGGAGCATGGACTTATCCTCGGTAAAGGAAAACGTAGATCTCGGGTGGTGATATAGGAAGACATAGACTTGCTTTGTTTATGAAAATATGACACTGCCGTTTCTTTTTATTTAATTAACACTCGTAGTATACAAAACTAGTATTGCCGCTGTAAAATACTGTCCACCGCTGTTAAACTATGGCGCGGATATGAGACGAAGTTTAAATATTCTTATTGTCGCTTTAAGAGTAGCAGATCTTAGGTGTGTTGTTAGAACTATCTTGATTCCCTGTTTTGGCGCGATATCTCACACATCCTGCAGCATCTCTCCCTGACCACACATGACATAAACTGCCGAATAAAATGCAATACTAAGCTGACATTACAAAGCTGACTTGATTCCTTTCTGGGCGCGATATCTCACGCATCCTGCAGCATCTCTCCCTGACTACACATTACCAAAACTGCCGCGAATTTTCCCCAAACAGATCCATTTATAGTCTCAGGCTTCTGAGGCTGCTTCCTTTCCTATTGGTCCATTTTTAGCGCGACTCGACGCGTCTAACTATTTCGAATAAACTTTCAGGGATCTCATTGGTCCAATTTTAATATAAATCGCGGCTTTTCCTACATTTACCGTTAAGGTTGTCTTTCTCACTCACTTGGTCACGGCGAATTATCAAATAATGGGACAAAGGCTCTACACCCTCGCTGTAGGAATAATAGCACAGCGACCGGAGAGAGGTAATAAAACTAGGTTTTCTGCCTTCGAAAGCACTATTCCTGTAGCTAAAACTTTCCCTCGTGGACAGTATTTTAACATAGCGCTTAAATTATTTACATTAAACCATTTATAACTCTACTAATATTAATAACCTAGATAGATACATAATGTTAAATCACCCTTCTTAAAATATACAAGCAGTATGAGAAAAAGATATTTACATAATACGATTTAACATCACTAAAAGTTAATTAATAAGTTATCTGTAATTATAGTTCTTGGGCTCGGCCTAGAGTTGCCGTTTCAAATTGCCCTGTTCTGGAAAAGAATAAATTTTTCAACACTTGATACAATTTTCTTTTACAGAATAATTCCTCTGATTATGGCCTTTGTTCGTTTGTTTTGTTGACAGAGACCCTTCGCTATACCTGCTCCTTCACAAGGGCTCTGACAAACCGGTGATGTTTATATTTGGGTCATTCACTCTACACTCTCCCTTTAAAAACAGGTTTCCGAGAGACATTCTTATACACAATACATTTCCCGCACACGAATAACTTGTGACGCATACAAATACTCTAATACCCAATTTAAGTTCTAAAATTAAATCTATTTACATACATATTGGTACATAATTATTATGCCTTTATTTATTTCTTTACATCCTTATTTATCGGGTGTATTACCTTTACTATTTGTTCACAGGGGTGTTACCTCATTTCGAGTAAAACTAACCTGATTCTTTTCATTATATTCTTCACCCTTCTCATTCTCTAAACATTTGTACGGTTTGAGCAACTGTTTATGGTATCTCCCTACGATCTTGGAATTCTTTATTTCTTGTAACTCAAATGTATCCGAGCCAAAAATGTTAATCACCCGGTATGGACCTTTAAATAAATTTTCCATTCTATGATACCTTTTGTTCAGAATGCTAGACTTTTTCTTGTCCCGTACCAATACTAAGTCTCCCAATTTGATCAACCAGTGTTTTCGTTTCTTCTTCTTAAACTTTTCTTTTCTTTTCTGCGCCTTATTGGCCATTCTTTCAAAAGCTTTCTTAAACATCTCTTCTTCCGTTAGTGCTTTCGGATCTTTAGCTTCTAGTGTCTGTGGTAATTCCCCTTCGAGTGTTTCCATTAATTTCCCCTTCATCAGCTCGATGGGCTTATAACCGGTAGTAGGGCTCACACTTTCATTTAAAATACTTTCGATGCGCTGATAGTGATTTGCCCAATCACTGTGTTTTTTATTGGCCAAAATTCTCAAATAAACCGAAATGTCCCGTATTATTCTTTCGCAGGGATTGCTTTGTGGGTGGTATTTTGAGCAATGATACAACGTGATTTCGTTTTCTTTTAAGGTGTCTACAAATTTTCTGCTGGTAAATATTGAAGCATTATCACATAAAATTGCCTTCATCTTTCCAAATTGTGGAACATACGACTTCATTATCTTCCTTAGGCATGTTTCACTTGTAATCTTCCGGACTGGGTAAATTTTCACAAATTTTGAAAATACATCTATTAACACTATTATATACCTAAATCCAAATTTACTACGAGGCATCTCACCATGACAGTCCAAGGTCACTAACATTCCTGGTTTTTCTCTTAGTATTGAGTTTGTCTCGTATTCGTATTGTATATTCAGTGGCTTTGCTTTTTGACATTGTAAGCATGTCGAAATTATTCTCCTTACTTTATGGTGTAATTTTGGAATATACAGGTTTTCTTGGATCATTAAAGCGGTGCGTTCTGAGCCAGAATGTGCTAGAGCTTGATGGAACGTGCTTATGAGTTCATTCTCCATGTTCTTAGGTATATATGTCTTCCATTTCTGTATTTCACTGCCATGTAGTTTATATAACACGCCCCCTTTTAACCCTATGTTTCCCTTGATATTTTCATCTATTTCTGGGGCCTTTTTTATTAATTTATTTAACTTCTCATCTCGTCGCTGCTGGTCCCCTATTCCTTTTAATTCTTTTATCAATCCTTTACTCAAGGGTATTTCAATACTCATTAATGTTACTTCATTTTTAGGGCGTTCTATTCTCTCCGGTATTTCACTGTTGTTATGTAACCTAGACAGCAAATCGCTAAAAACATTTGTTTTTCCTGGAATGTGTTTCACCTCAACATCATACGAAAGAATCTCATGGATGTACCTAGATAATTTAGTACTCGTAAGCCGACAACGTTTCATAAATGAAAGACTCACATGATCTGTGTATATAATAACCTTCTGTAGATATATATATGATCTAAATTTCTGTAGTGCGTAATACACAGCACAGATCTCTAATTCGGTGACCGAAGCATTTTTCTCTATTTGACTTAAACCTCTTGAAGCGGTACTTATCACGTGCAGTTGATTTTCCTCATCTGATTGGGCTAGGACACACCCATATCCGTGACCTGAAGCATCCACGTAAATCACATATGGTAGGTTGTCCTTGGGTCTCTCTAGTAGAATTGATTTTGCAAATAGTTCTTTTATCTTTTCAAAAGCTTTCTGGTGTACCTCGTCCCATTTCCATCGCACTTTCTTTTTAAGCAATTCGCGCAAAGGTGCTATTTCTGCGGCGTACCTCAGGATAAATTTGCTTTGATAATTTAGCACTCCAAGAAACGACCTAACCTGCTTAACACTCTTGGGCGCTGGTATTCTTCTCACAGCCGCTACTCTTTCTTCGTTTGGCTTTATTCCTCTATCATTAATTACATAACCTAGAAATTCCACCTCACGGATGCAAAATTTGGATTTATTAATGTTCACCGTCATACCGTTTTCTCTCAGCTTTCTAAGCACATAATCCACATGTTTAATATGCTCATCAAAATTTTCATCAACTATTAGAAAATCGTCGATATATTGGATCAAAAATTCGTCGGCTGAGTCGCCAAATATTTTATCGATGGCTCTTAATAGTCCACTACATGACGTAAGCATACCAAAAGGCATTCTCAAAAATTCGAACTGTTTCCCAAAAAATAAAAAAGAAGTATACTTTCTAACATCCTCGTGAAGCTCAATCTGCCAGTATGACGCAGTTAAATCAATGGTGGAGAAATACTTGCCTTTGGTTATTTTTGACAGCAATTTTTCTACACTTTCGCTCCGAAATCTGTCTGGTTGAGTGTGTTTATTTATCTTTCGACCATCTATCGTCATCCTAAGTTCGCCATTGCGTTTCGTCACCCAACATAATGGACTGCTATATGGAGAATTTGACTTTTGTATTATTTGGTCTCTCAACATTTTATCGATCACTTGTTTGGCTCTCTCCCTTAATGCAATCGGAATATCCCGATACTTGTGTGTGAAGGGTGCAATATCTTGTACCTTAAAACTGTGTTTGTATGCTTTGCACTTGCCTGGGACGTCCGAAAATACCGCTTTGTTTTCTTGTAACATTCGCCTTAATAGATGCCTTTGTGTCTCTGTGAGGTTCTCGGCAAGGGTCACTTTCTCCTCTACTGCTTCTACCTGGCTGCCGGTATCTTGGAATTCTTTATTTCGGGCGTAACCATAATCTTTCTCATTGTGCTCCGTATACCCGTTGTAAAACCTGTCAGCAAACGCATGCATCTCATCGGTTTCTTCCCCTTGTACTATAGCAATTAATTTCTCACTCCTACCTGTTTGTACTAATTGTACGAAAAATCTTTCTTCGGCGATATCTTCTTCTCCTTGGGTTTTGTTATAAGTATCCTGCTTCATACCCTCTACAAAAGGGATTTCTAATAGTTTTCTGTTCTTCTCTATTTTCAAAACTTTATCAGCAAAATCAACCCTAGCTCTTAATTCAAACAAAACGTCACACCCAATCAAAATGTCACAAATCAAATTATTGATTACCAGAAAAATAAACTCAAATTTGTCTTCTCCTATTTTTATGTTCAACATTACTTGCATTTTTATTCGGGTAACCTCTTTGTTAACTGCTACCCGGCATACCGTGTTCCTTATGGGTAATGTCATTAGCTTAATTCCTTTATTTACCAGGTTCTGATATAACCTCAGGCTGCATACACTCACATTGGCTCCAGAGTCTATTAAAGCGTTATATTCTTCATCCAACAATACTACTTTTATGCTAGGGGAATCTGTCAGATCCTTTTCCGAGTGATTTTGAATAGTAGTTATCAGTTCTCCCAGTATAAAGTCATCTTTGAGCCCTGTTTCACATTTTCTGTTTATTTGAGAATTTTGCGCGCTTAGAATCCGCTCCGAGCTCCTGATTGGATCCTGTCTTAGTTTTCCGGGTTATCGACACTATTTGGTGCTCCGCTAGTCTCTTCCACATTTCCCGCTCTCTGAGTTTGCCTATAGTTTCCTCTGTTTCCTCTAAAATGTCCCCGGGAAGGTCTCTCTCTCCTTTCGTTTCTTTCTGGGTCATTTTCGTCATACCTCTCTCCTATATCGCTTTCCCCTCGGTCAGAAAAATAATGTTCCCTGGATCTGTTTTCATTGTTTCTGCCTCTCCTATAGCTAAAACGGCCCCTGTATCTTGGTCTGGTTTGTATAGCATTTATGTGATATTGGTTATCACCTTCCCTCCTGAAACGGTTATTTTGACAGTTCCTGTTCCCGGATTGAGGCACGTCGTTCCAGTATCTCTCTCTGGGGTTATAGTTCCCTCTCGCGTTTCCTCTCCAATTCGCATTCCTTGAATTATCCGGTAATGGTCGAACTGTATAGTTTTGTACGTGGTTCCTACTACTTGTCTCGAATGATGATACCAACTCAATCAATTCGGGAATAGAATTTGGCTTCGCAATGAGTAGGTAATGGTGTATCCGTTCTGGATAATGTGGTACAATCATATTAATGAAATCCCTCTCGCTTATGGGTGGCTCGATTAGTCTACTACTCTGTGCTTTAGTTAGCAAATAATCTACCATGCTTAGGTTTCCGCGTTCATCGTACTTGCCATTAACTAGGATAGATCTCACCTGGTTCTGAGTATTAGTACTCCAATACTTATTCAAAAATGCCCTTCTGAAATATTCAAAATTATTATTCTCCCCCAAAGTCAATCTTACCCATTGGAGAACCCTTTGACGTAAACCTTTACGAACGATTAACATCTTTAGCTCGTCCGGAATCTGCTTCAAACGGAAATACTCCTCAAGGTCATTTAGGTATTGTTTAGGATTATCAGCCGAATTTTCCTCGAAAGTAGGTACCCCTATCTCATTTAATAAATGGTAGTTTGCATTACTTGCATGGTTAGATGTACATTGGTGCCCTGCATTGACATTATATGGGTCGGCAGCTGGACTTTGGCCTCCATTTGCCTCCCTAAAAGTGGTGCTAGTTTCACTGGGTGAGCTATCATCACTCTGTCTCACACTTATCCCTAGTCTACCAATAGAGCGTTTTAACTCCTTTACACAATTTTCATGCTCTTCCACCCTCTTCACAATTTCATGATGATTTGAGAGCTGTTCAGTCATTTTTGACGAAAGTTCATTCATCTTTCCCTGATCCTTTTCTAACACTATTCTAAATTCTTTGAACTCCCTTTGAATGTTAGATTCTAAGGTACTTTGTTTTTTTTCTAAAGAAACATTTACAGCTCTTAAGTCATCATCCAATTGTTCCTTTATGGCTAAGCTGGTAACACTTAATTCTGTTTCTACATCCTTCCTTAGTTTTTCTACATCGTTTCTTAGACATAGTTGTCCTGCCTGAATTTCTTGCACTACCATCCCTTGCTGACTGAATTTGGAGTCCAATTGACTTTGTAATCGGGTGACCTGTTCACCTAAATATTCCCTCATCTCCTGAGCTAATTCCCCTCTC
Organism: Deroplatys truncata; assembly: GCA_030765065.1. Lineage (NCBI taxonomy): Eukaryota > Metazoa > Arthropoda > Insecta > Mantodea > Mantidae > Deroplatys > Deroplatys truncata. The sequence goes on from CM060978.1 coordinate 219,140,768, forward strand.
ATCTTCCTGTTTTCCTCTCTGACATATTCACCTATCTGTATACTCTGCTCATTTAATTTCCCTTCCAAATTTTTATTTTGTTCACTCAAATTTCTTTTTGACTCCTTACTCAGCTCATTTAATTTCCCTTCTAAATTTTTAATTTGTTCACTCAAATTTCTTTTTGACTCCTTACTCTGCTCATCTATCTTTGCGCTCAAATGTTGAAGCAATATTAGCAGCTGGTTTTGACCTGCGTCAATGACCTGCTCAATCGGTGATTGCCTTTCCCTAACTTCTACTTCAGCTGCACCCATATTTTCTCCATCTGTTGTTATGCTGACAATAGCCTCCCCATTCAGTTCTTCCAAATCTTCCCTTGACCTACTCATGGTTCCGTTAGCAAGTTCTACCTCCCTAGTAATGACTTTACCCCCTCTCAATAACATGTGTTCACAAAACTGAGTCACTACTCTGCATGCCTTTTTGTTTGTTTTTGAATAAAAGTTCTAACCTGTATTTTTTTTCAATGTTAACTGATGCGTTCCGGGTTCGAATCCTGGTGAAGTTCTAGAAGCGATGTTCTCAGCTGTTTTGTTGTCCCACGTAGGTAGACTAGAAGTTCGCGTTGTAATTTTGTTCTGCTGTGCCCCTTTCCTCTGAAGATTCTTCGTCTGTTCGTTGTTTCCTAGTACTCCGTTTGAGTCGTTCTTCCTTTCGATCTCCACGTTATGGCGCCAGTTTGCGGCGGTCACCTCCTCATCCGTTGCTGTTAGGCTTACCTTGACGCTTCTCCCGTTGCTTCCAGAAGTTCTCAGCGTGTTGGTTCTCTTCAATTTATCCTCGGCTAGCTGCAGTAATTTTTCTTAAACTATATGGGAGCATGGACTTATCCTCGGTAAAGGAAAACGTAGATCTCGGGTGGTGATATAGGAAGACATAGACTTGCTTTGTTTATGAAAATATGACACTGCCGTTTCTTTTTATTTAATTAACACTCGTAGTATACAAAACTAGTATTGCCGCTGTAAAATACTGTCCACCGCTGTTAAACTATGGCGCGGATATGAGACGAAGTTTAAATATTCTTATTGTCGCTTTAAGAGTAGCAGATCTTAGGTGTGTTGTTAGAACTATCTTGATTCCCTGTTTTGGCGCGATATCTCACACATCCTGCAGCATCTCTCCCTGACCACACATGACATAAACTGCCGAATAAAATGCAATACTAAGCTGACATTACAAAGCTGACTTGATTCCTTTCTGGGCGCGATATCTCACGCATCCTGCAGCATCTCTCCCTGACTACACATTACCAAAACTGCCGCGAATTTTCCCCAAACAGATCCATTTATAGTCTCAGGCTTCTGAGGCTGCTTCCTTTCCTATTGGTCCATTTTTAGCGCGACTCGACGCGTCTAACTATTTCGAATAAACTTTCAGGGATCTCATTGGTCCAATTTTAATATAAATCGCGGCTTTTCCTACATTTACCGTTAAGGTTGTCTTTCTCACTCACTTGGTCACGGCGAATTATCAAATAATGGGACAAAGGCTCTACACCCTCGCTGTAGGAATAATAGCACAGCGACCGGAGAGAGGTAATAAAACTAGGTTTTCTGCCTTCGAAAGCACTATTCCTGTAGCTAAAACTTTCCCTCGTGGACAGTATTTTAACATAGCGCTTAAATTATTTACATTAAACCATTTATAACTCTACTAATATTAATAACCTAGATAGATACATAATGTTAAATCACCCTTCTTAAAATATACAAGCAGTATGAGAAAAAGATATTTACATAATACGATTTAACATCACTAAAAGTTAATTAATAAGTTATCTGTAATTATAGTTCTTGGGCTCGGCCTAGAGTTGCCGTTTCAAAGGCCAGGTAATTGGTCTACTGTACCGAGATACAAAAATTGTACATCACATGCGATTTAAGTGTGGTGGATTACTACATTTTAACTTATTTATAAGTATACTTTAAAGACAATGTGCAATGCTGCAAGTGTCTTTTAATTTCCTTCATTCTAATTAACCTATTTCAGGATTACAGCAGTGTTCATTTATTCTAGCTGTGTTTAAACGAAGCTTCTAAACTAAATCAGGTTTATCGTAGTTGTCTTCTAAGTTAATCGTCTTTAGCTAAATAGACGTTAACAATCTCTACATGAAACTGTCCTTACTGCGGATGCATAAAGCGTGGTGATAATAGAATATATGTGGAAAGTGTCTACATTGTAAACTGGCAGCTGATACACAAAATTAATTTTAAACACAGAGGCTATTCTAGAGGCGAGTGAAGGACTATCCAGTCAAGTGCTGACCAAGCTTAATGATCCTTATCTAGAAAGCAAGGCTGGAATTGCCTTTCCGCAAGAAATTACGGTGTTTAATTTACGCTGTTCTAAACGCTCCAGCTTAAAGGATCACTGCACGTATTTGTTTGCTCAGGACAAAATCTCTTTGTAACGAATACGTCTGCAGTCCATTCCTTGGGAGTGTTTTTCTTTCCCCTTCAACCTGAAAGCCAACGCTCCGTTATTTTAAACAGAATAGGAAGATTAGATTAGATTAGATTAGATTGCATTCTGTGAGTTCACTAGCAGCCATAAAGGCTTGTGAACATAGAACATGTCAAGGAAATGTACAAAAATTATATATAAACATAAATATTACATAGAATATGGAACATTTGAAATAAAATACACATATTATATGCGTGTTAAGGAAATGTACAATAAAGTTACATATATACATAAATATTACATAGTATACAGAACATTTAAAATAAAATAAAGACATACTATACACAAAATGAAGCAAATCAAGTGTTGTAATTTTGTACAGAGTTGAATACCTCCTTACTGTTATAAGGTTAACATACGTATAGGCAAGAACAGTTATTTTAACATTCACTAGGATTTTACCTTTGTTCTATTTGATTTGTAATGCATAGCATTTACTGTCAGTTCTTAATATACATACATTTAAATAGCTTCATTAATTCTAGAGCAGGCATCAAATATGACTGGCAATTGTCATTAATATTTACTAATACTACTTACAGAGCTATATAAGTATTATCATCAGGATAATTTGTCATTCAGATAATCTTTTACAGAATAATATGCTTTTGAGCATAGGTACTCTTTAACAGCAGTTTTAAAGACATTGAAATTGTCAACTTTTCTCTTAAGATCATTAGGGAGAGTATTAAATATTTTTATGGTCTCGTAATATACACCTTTCTGGAAGCAAGAAAGCTTTGCACTGGGATGATGGATGTTACCCTTTTGTCTAGTGTTTATCTCATGAATTTCCATGTTTGTAATAAATGTGGTTCGATTGCATACATAGAATTTTAAGATTGAAAATATATACATGGAAGGTAGGGTTAATAACTTTAGTCTTCTAAAAAGATGTTTGCAAGAGTGTCTGCTATGAGTGCTGGAAATGATTCTTATAACCTTCTTTTGCATGAGGAATATTCGTTTACTTTCTACCGAATTTCCCCAAAATAATATTCCATATTCAATGATAGAGTTAAAATATGCATAGTTTACTAATTTAAGTGTATCTATAGAACTGACATTTACCAATGCTCGGATAGCATAACATGCAGAACTGAGTTTGGGTATGATATACCTAATGTGAACTTTCCAATCTAAATATCTGTCTACTTGGAGGCCCAGAAATTTAATGTTGTCTATTTGTTCTAGTGACATGTCATTAATCCCAATTTCTATTGGAGTGTGTAGTGATCGATGGGTTATAAATTTAACAACTTTTGTTGTGTCTAGATTTACAGATAATTTGTTAGCTTTAAACCAGTGTGACATACAGTTCAAAACATAATTCAATTTAATTACACCACTCATTCAAGTTTTTACTAATCACCAGAACACTCGTGTCATCAGCAAACAGAATTATACTTGCAATATCCTTTATATAAAGTGATAGGTCATTTATATAGATCAAGAATAATAAAGGTCCTAGGACTGAACCTTGGGGCACTCCATGTGTTACTGTTTTCCATTTTGATGTATGTTTTCCAAATTCAATATCATTGACAACTTCAACACTTTGTTTTCTTTTATTTAGATATGATACGAACCAACTTAGAGTTTCATTTTTTAGTCCATAGAATTTCAATTTTGCTATCAGAATATCATGATTAACACAGTCATATGCCTTTGCTGTCACAAAAAATCCCACCTACATGCATTTTTTTGTTTAATGCAGTTAACACTTCATGAGTAAGTTTATAAGTTGCATTATTGGTCGACATTCCTTTTCTGAACCCGAACTGATCCCTGACAAGTATGTTGTTACATTCAAGGTATTTATAAAGTCTATTAAACATCACCTTTTCAAGAACCTTAGAGAAAAATGGCAAGAGAGATATTGGTCTATAATTTGAAACATTATTGCGTTCGCCTTTTTTGAAAAGTGGTTTAACAATGGAAAATTTCATTCTGTCAGGGAAAATTCCTGACCTTAGTGACTCATTGCACAAATAACTAAGGGGAGTGGAAATTTGAGATGAGCATGATTTTAAGACTTTTATGGTTATTTCATCATAACCAGAAGAGTTTTTTGTTTTGAAGGAGTTAAATACTTATTAGCATACTTATTAGCATATTGAAGGCGATTCCACAAATTTTAACTAAAATAATTTTATCATATGAGGAAGTATTTTTAACACTAAAATGATTTTGGTCTAATTGTATAATATATATATATATATATATATATAATTCAAGCAATATATGTATGTAACAATATATAAAAAATGCATGTAACAGTCATTGTATATGTTTATATTATTGTATCCATGTGTAAAAATGTTATGTGAATGTATTAGGTAATTTAATAATGTAGGAGCTGTGAGAATAATAGGTCAAAAGTTGCTAACAATGAGATAACAATGAAGTAGCCTTGAGGCAATAATGAGTTTGAGAGTTTAATAATGCTACTTGTGATTCTTGGAAGTAATAATGTAATTTTAGTGACAGTTTATAAAATAGCCAATCAACAACCAGAAAAAGCTTTAGCTAAATGAAGGTAATCTATTGGATTAGGAATAGCCAATCAGAGACTTGAAATACAGAAATTTACAAGTTTAGGCGGTTGAAATCAGTTCAGTTGCCTGCAGACAGTGATTGTAACCGGATGCGTTGCTTGTGCGTCCTCGAGAGATTTAATGCGTATTCGTCTGAGACGAAAAATAAGTTTACGTGTTAAAAAGCGCAATTAATTAATAAAAAGAATCTCACAGCTCTCTATATCAGTGAAGTGTTATTTAAATCGTGTCAAGTATTAATAAAAGGAGTGGAGTAAAATTATAATCTGCGTAAGCCTAAATTCTTAGTCGCACCACAACCCTGCCAAAACATCCATGTCTCTAACAATAATACTGACGCAGCCGAGGCAAACATAAATATATAATATTTAAAGAAACAGTCAGATTACAAAGTTAATATTTTTAAACTTAGGGCGAAGGCTACCGGAAACTGTTTACAATACGTGCGGTTGCAACTACTACAAGTTCGGCTCCCCAACAGTTGAAATATAATACAACTCCTTCAATAAATATCTACTTCACATAATACTAAAATAAAGTAGAAAAGTAATCTACTAAATTTAAAGACCTGGATTTTTTTTTGTTTATAAAATATTAATATTCTATTTTGTATAGTAGGCATCAAGAATTAGTGTATACTACCCAAAAATTCAATAACCAATTTCACCGGTAATATGTTTTGAGGTTACATTCAAAAGTAACATTTTTTAGGAAAAGATCTGTATATGTGAACAGCGTTATTCAAAAACGAAAAATTGGATAAATACCAAACACATTTTTTTTTATTTTATCAGAAAAACATAATCAGTTCTGGTATTGGTTTGCAGACTTGTTACAAATTTTATCTGGCTCGGCTGTTCAATTTTTCTACCACTTCTTCACTCTGTTCATCCAAACAATTTCTTCGTCGAAATTCCTTCCATGTATATAGAAGTCCATGAAAGGCGGTGAAAGAATAGTTAGTGTAGCCTATTTTGACCAACATTCTTTTCTTCTTCATTAAACCGCAGCTCATGGCCAGCCTTTTAAATGGATAAAAGCGCATTCTGCTCCCATGAGATCAAATCCGCATTCTCGAAGCGAGATAAGTTATATGGTTAATATTTCGGCAGCTTCTTCACGTAACTTAGGTTTTCTGTCAAGTTTAGAAACAGAAAAGGCCTCTTTTTGGGGTGAAACTATAAGGATTGTGGTGGTACATCATAAATTCTACAATCAATTACAGTCAATGTTCAAGACCGACTGAATATACATTGTGATCCCAGCGCTGACTGTTTCTGCGGCTACGCACAACTGTTTCTCTGTTCAAACAGAGAAAACTGCTATAAATGTACATCGGGCAACCTATGGCCATATCACACGCAGTAGCTCTGCCCATTTTTGCTCCAATGAGTCATTTTATAGTTTGTTGATCACCCCGGCCTGTAAATACATGCATATGCAAGACACTTCCCATTATTTCGGGAACGTTGTGTCTGAAGCTATTCTTCCAGCCAAAGTATTGTTTTAGCACTATCAGTAAGTCATGGCGCTCATTGATTAAATGGCTCTTACTCACCGAGTAAGATAGCTCTGGCGGTAACGTCTGTGGACAGCTTTCCGGGTGTCCTGGGTTCAAATTCCTCGGGCCGACAGTAGAATAAGAATGCCGATTCTGAAACAAAGGAAGATGCCGACAAGCGATAAAGTTCTTTGATCTATGCCGCTAGCCCCGCCCCCTCCCTTTGTGTGCTTACATGCCGCCAGGTCTCGTGTCGTTAGGCCCCGCCCCCTCTCGCTTTGTGTGCTTACCTAATGCCGACAGTGTCTGTGCTAACAGGTCCTACCCCCTCCCCAATGCGATCTACTGTGGCGTCATGACTTGAGGGAATTGTTTTCTCGAGGCCTGCCGCCCCTCGGCAAATTAATTAGGTAATGTTCGTCAAACATTTTTTTTATGATTACTAAGGTCTGCAGATTGCATCCTCGAGCAATTAAGTTTTTTGAATAATGAATTGTTGACTGGAGCGTGAGTATAAGTAGTCTGCTCACGGTAACAGTCTGTCATGTAATGAAACACTGCAGCCTTCTTCTTCTATCTGGGCAAAGCGCTTGTCCATTAGCTGAACATGTTAGACGCTTTCAACACATTAATAGGCTTTTAAGTTTACATTCCGGATCTGTTTACATACATTAGCGATCAACGACATACTTCCGTCTGGAGGTAACGGTGACACACATTAGCTGACCCGTTAGACGCTTTCACTCCATTAGCGAACAAGAGCCCGGCATGTAATGAAAAAACCCGTAACCTACTTCTGTCTGATGGTAACGGTGACCTCTATTAGCTGACATCTTTAGACCCTTTCACCTCATTAGCGAACAATGCCAGTAATTGTTTTCCTAAGTGCTCTACAATCTCTCACCACTTCAGCTTTAGTGGGGGAATTATATAAAAGCAGCATCTTCTCCAATGATTTTCACAGTATCGTAAGAACACTGCGATCTAAGCACTCTGCAAACTTTATTCTTTCAACGTGGAAATTACATCGAACAGCATGTCTGGTAAGTTGTATCACCAATTCATCTTCATTAAAAAGTTAACTTATTACTTAGTACATTTAACTTTTATTTGCGTTCTTGTTTTTAATGACGGCTCTTTATTTGTAAATAGCTGAGTATTCTAAAAGTTAATAGCTAGACAGTTGAATTTTTTCTGAAATGTGAACAGTTTAGTTAAGTATTCATTTTAGACAAGCTTATTCTACATTTAATAGCTAACTGCGCGAATTCTCAAAAAATGTGAACAATTTAGTTAAGTATTCATCTTGTTGAGAAATTATTATTCCAGATATTTAAATACAGGGTTTCACAGAGTGAATTATATTCCTTTCTAGACAAAATACAATTACTTGATTACCCTACGATTCGAATAAATAATGTTCTGTATAAATATTCTTCCGAGGGTAAGCGGCGGTATTCGATCCGGGGACTTCATGTTTGCATGCATTGATCGAACATTCATCAGTTAATGTTTCATTCCTCTTGTGCATTTTATTTAGTAAAAACTTCCAGTCTGTTTCCATCACATTAAAAATTAACGTTTTTGCTTTAGAATATTACAAAAAGTCTGTTGCGCGAATCATTCACTCTAACAAAGTAAATGTTTACATTATATTAAAACATTTAAATCGGAAAATATAGTACTTAATGAACTTCATTAGTGAATCAGAACCTCAATTATATTTACACATATTATCATTTTTATTATTATATTATACAGAAAAAGTTAATAATTTTGTAACTTTCAAATAAATGAAATTTAGTTATGCAACACATTCTCTAATAAAGAATATGTTTTTTCTCTTCCTAATGCAGAAAGTTTGACATCTCAACTTAACACATTGGCTGAGGGTAGCATTTACCCGACCGTTCAAAGACTACAAGATCTTCAGCCAGAGGAGCCTTATAATATAAAATCCATAAGAAAAATTGATACGAGATACGGTGCTAGAGTGGTTGCGGTTTTAGACAATAATCAAGTGTTTCTTCCGACAAGATATTCAACCCTAACAAGCCAACAGTTGGATGAAATGCCAGGAAAGTTTCAAATGGTATATCATGGTGTAGTACCATCCGGCAAGTTTAAGACATGTAAATTGTCTTTTCTTCCTGTTAAGGTTTGTAGAAATAATTCAGCTATCCTTTCAAAGCTTCATTTAGAGTTACATTTGTTGAGTTTATAAATTCACACTTCCTAGGATAACATTCATCTAAAGTATACATCACTGTGTAAATAACGCTTAGGATGTAGTCTGGGCGAGGACCTGCAGAAAGAAGTTTAATAGTCTATTCACTGATTCTTTACCTCAAAGCAGATACCTACAGCAAGTTGCAAATAATTTCCATTAGGGTAGCAGTTGTCAAAGCATGCATCACTGTATTAAAACAAATATGTGTAAATAATGTCTAGATTGTAGTCTGAGTGATTTCGTGCAGAAAGAAGTTTAATACCACATTGCATTGATTCTCCGCATCGAAGTATATACCTACAACAAGCTACAAATAATGTGAATGTTTGTTACAGGAATGTCCAGATGAATGTAAATGAAGAGGAAGAATGAGATAGCTTAAAACAACACGAACAGAAATGTGATAGGAACATCCTCAACATGAAGAATTGCAGCACCGTCCAGCATGGAACATTCGAGTGTGTAGAATATAGCAATAATATATAAATTATGTACTCATTATTACTGCTATACATGCCAATACCATTGATTTCATAAATAATTTCATAATTGTTTAAAGAAGAATGTATTATCTTAAAACATTGATGCTACATGAAATCTAAACAAAAAAGTTATTGAACTATTACTGAAAGAGACCTGAATAAATGGGAATCTAGAAGCCAGAACCATCTTAATATTGGACTGTATGATATGAGGTGTATAAAAAGATTAATAAAAATGAGGGCTATGTAATATAAACAACATTTATTTTTTATAAAACATTTTCCTATTACATTCCTTCACAAAAAAAAACCCGAACATATTTCCCAAAGACAAAAGTGATAGTCTAGACCTTCTAAACATACAGTTATAGGGGGAAAGGATGCTCTCCTGAAACATTAGGTCTCTAGACAGAAGCATTTATAGGGGAGAGATAGGGAATACCAGGGCTGATGCTAGGCTAGTCAGATGCTAAAGGAGGGAGGGATATGCTTTATACGAGAGAGATAGGGAATACAAGGAAAGATGCTATACTAAACAGGACTTGAAGGGTAGAATATGAGCGATATAGCGAACCGAGGAGAGGTATTAGGATAGGAGTTTTGAATGATAGAGTAGGCGTTTATATGCGAGAGATAGGGAATACGAGGGTCGATGCTAGGCTAGACGGTGTTGAATGAGGGAATGCATCTTATATGAGAGAGGTAGGGGAATATGAGGAGACGTGTTAGGCTAGACAGGGTTTGAGGTGTGGAATATGCGTTTATATGGGAAAGATAGGGGAAACGTGTACATATAATAGGCTATACAGATGCTGAAGGACGGGAATATAGGCTTATACGGGAGAGATAGGGAAATACGAGGAGAGGTGCTAGACTAGACTGATGCTGAAGGAGGAGAGGATACTCTTTATACGGAAGAAATAGGGAATACGAGGAGAGGTACTAGAAGGGTAGAATATAGCGTTTTTATATGAGGGAGCTAGCAAACCGAGGAGAGGTATTAGGCATGGAGGTCTGAATGAGAGATTATACGTCTATATGAGAAAAGATAGGGAAAACGAAGGTAGGTGCTAGGTTGAGAGAGTCTTCAAGGAGGAAAATGCATTTATATGAGAGCGGTAGGGCATACGAGGAGAGGTGCTAGTCTAGACATGGTTTGAGGATTAGAGTATACGTTTATATGGGAGAAATGGAAAACGGGAGAGATACAAGGATAGACAGAGATTGAAGGAGGAGGAATGTAGGTTTATACTGTAATATAGAGAGTAATTCGATTATAAAACTTTCCTCATCCAGCCTTACAACACTTTTATATACTTATTTTCTAAACCTTACAAACTTTATATTTGTTAAACAGTAGTGCGCGAGACGGAGAGGGACAAACAGTATATCGGTTTACAGTGAAGTATACGTCCTAACCTATTCCCACCTTGTTTGTTCTGGATCTTCTCATTGTCTATCATCATCTAACGTAACCACGTAACAAGACGTAACACAGGAAATCATACATATGGCACATTAATAAAAAAAATAAATAAATAAAGGTATATATAATGAAACATAAACAAGTAGACAGAGGGTCATTGATACACAGAAAACCAGGAGTTGTATGTACTGAGACCATAGATTAGTATAGGCAAACAACAAAGAAGTGAATTTATAGTGTAAATAGCCTAATATTTTCAAATATTATTATAGTCTAAAAGTATATAACTTAATTATGTATCGAGTATTGAGAAATAAACGTTATTCATTATTCACTAATCTCAGATCACTGCAATTGTATTGAATCAATTCACAATTGTTAATGCCATTCAACTTTCATTTGTCTCTGATACATAAACAAATTGCAAAATGGAGAAGGACGAAAGTAATAAAAAGACTCAGGCAGCAAATTTTAAGAAAGAAGAGAAAGATATATGACCGACATTGTTTTAGAACACAAATTAGTGTTGAAAATAAAATGACTGATAGCTCTGCTAAGCGTAAGGAAGAGACATGGAAATAAATTGCAAATGAGTACAATTCTAGGAAGATCATCCAATGTGAATGAAAATCCCTGAAATGATATTATGAGAACATAAAGAAAAGAATGAAGCAAGCAAATGTCATTGACAAGGTACGATTGTACAAAACTGTAGGCGTATGTATGTACCGCCTTTCTTAGATAATAGTAGCCAAATAACAATTGTTGCTCTTCTATTCAATCGCCAATGAGTTTAATGATGAAGTTGGATTCCATTCAGAAGTAATCACCACAGTGAAGGACATTGAAATAGTAAATCCAGTTCCAACATGTCATTCAGCAATTTTAATAACAGGTAAGGAATTTGAAAAAAGAGAAAGTGTAAAGGTTGCGTTTGCAGTTCCCATACAGAACTTTCAACTCCATTGCCTGAAAAGAACAAAGATGGCATAAGAGAGGGTTTTTATGAGAGGAGGCTTGAGTGTTTGGAAGAAGAGTACACAGTGAAAATGAAGATCTTGAAATTGGAACTAGAAATGAAAGAATCTCAGAAAAATTAAGCGTTGTTAATAACTTATACAAACATAAATATATTACAAAAAAGTAATGAAACAGGCAAGGAATAATATGGATAAAGAAACTGTTAAGCAGATCTACTATAGCACATTTTAATTTGCAAACAACGATTACATTTCAAAATGTTGGTATTCGGACGATCCAGTGTTAATTATGATAGGCACAGAAGTGTTTCTCAAAATCTAAAAACACATAGCAATTTAAGATATCTATGTATTAATCTTTAGAGAGAAACTGTACTTTTACTCAAAGTGTTTAATAACTTTTAAAGCTAGAGAATGTCATTTAAGGTTTCCACATCCCAAAAAATTCAGATTTCTCAGAATTGCGCAATTTTCATTACACGCTGTTATTTATTTTCGTAACTATTCAAAAAATTGCATACGTGAGCTTTTTTCCCTTAATTGCATTCAGTTAATCATACCTTCCATAATACTTATACATTGCCTACGAGCTCAGGAGAAACATGGCAAGGCTACTTAATACTCCAAAAGTATCCCTTAAATTACTGGGGGATTCCTGCGAACAGGAGTATTTCGGAAATGTTTAATATCACAAAAATATTTATTTAAAATAAATTGTATTTATCTAATAAGATATTCATTTCTTCACCAGTAAGTTATTCAGATTCCCTGGAAATAAAGAAAACTTTATAGAACTTTTGATACGCATTTTATTTATTATACAAATATAGCTATTTTTCAGAAAATCAAATATAAGGAATCGCAGTCACTGGCATCTTTAAAGAGCGTCCAACTCCAGAATGAAATATAGCATTTATCTGGCTTTTCTTATGATGTTACGCTGTTCACAGAGATTTACGAGTTGAAAGACTAAAAACACGTAAACATGTATATGCACAAGCGCGAGCGCACGCGCACACACACACATATGTACGAAGCTCTTTGCTTTCGTTTACAGGACCTCAGAACATGCATTACGCTGCGTGTCCCTAGCGTTTCCAGCTCTTGAATCGTTCCAGCTAGTGGAATGTCTCTACCATCTTCATGTCAACGATCTGTTACTCCGAATTAAAGTTTGGTGATCTGTATAGACCTGTACAACATGCATTACGCTATGTAACAACATGATCACGCTATGTAACAACATGATCACGCTATGTAACAACATGATCACACTATGTAACAACATGATCACGCTATGTAACAACCTGATCACGCTATGTAACAACATGATCACGCTATGTAACAACATGATCACGCTATGTAACAACCTGAGCACTCTATGTAACAACATGATCACGCTATGTAACAACATGATCACGCTATGTAACAACATGATCACGCTATGTAACAACATGATCACGCTATGTAACAGACTCATCACGCTATGTAACAACATGATCATGCTATGTAACAACATGATCATGCTATGTAACAACCTGAGCACGCTATGTAACAACATGATCACGCTATGTAACAACATGAACACGCCATGTAACAATACGATCACGCTATGTAACAACATGTTCACGCTATGTAATAACATGATCACGCTATGTAACAAACTGATCACGCTATGTAACAACATGATCACGCTATGTAACAACATGATCACGCTATGTAACAACATGAACACGGTATGTAACAACATGAACACGCTATGTAACAATACGATCACGCTATGTAACAACATGTTCACGCTATGTAACAACATGAACACGCTATGTAACAACATGAACACGCTATGTAACAACATGAACACGTTATGTAACAACCTGATCACGCTATGTAACAACCTGATCACGGTATGTAACAACCTGATCACGCTATGTAACAACATGATCACGCTATGTAACAAACTGATCACGCTATGTAACAACATGATCACGCTATGTAACAACATGATCACGCTATGTAACAACATGATCACGCTATGAAACAACCTGATTACGTTATGTAACAACCTGATCACGCTATGTAACAACATGATCACGCTATGTAACAACCTGATCACGCTATGTAACAACACGATCACGCTATGTAACAACATGAACACGCTATGTAACAACCTGATCACGCTATGTAACAACATGTTCACGCTATGTAACAACACGATCACGCTATGTAACAACATGAACACGCTATGTAACAACCTGAGCACGCTATGTAACAACATGTTCACGCTATGTAACATCATGAACACGCTATGTAACAATACGATCATGCTATGTATCAACCTGATCACGCTATGTAACAACACGATCACGCTATGTAACAACACGATCACGCTATGTAACAACCTGATCACGCTATGAAACAACATGTTCACGCTATGTAACAACATGATCACGCTATGTAACAACATGATCACGCTATGTAACAACCTGATTACGCAATGTAACAATATGATCACGCTATGTAACAACCTGATCACGCTATGTAACAACCTGATCACGCTATGTAACAACATGTTCACGCTATGTAACAACACGATCACGCTATGTAACAACATGAACACGCTATGTAACAACATGATCACGCTATGTAACAACATGTTCACGCTATGTAACAACACGATCACGCTATGTAACAACATGAACACGCTATGTAACAACCTGAGCACGCTATGTAACAACATGATCATGCTATGTAACATCATGAACACACTATGTAACAATACGATCATGCTATGTAACAACCTGAGCACGCTATGTAACAACCTGATCACGCTATGTAACAACATGATCACGCTATGTAACAACCTGATCATGCTATGTAACAACATGAACACGCTATGTAACAACATGAACACGCTATGTAACAACCTGATCACGCTATGTAACAACATGATCACGCTATGTAACAACCTGATCACGCTATGTAACAACTTGATCACGCTATGTAACAACAGATCACACTATGTAACAACATGATCACGCTATGTAACAACCTGAGCACGCTATGTAACAACAGCATGACGCTATGTAACAACACGATCACGCTATGTTACAACCTGATCACGCTATGTAACAACATGTTCACGCTATGTAACAACATAATCACGCTATGTAACAACCTGATTACGCTATGTAACAACCTGATCACTCTATGTAACAACATGATCACGCTATGTAACAACCTGATCACGCCATGTAACAACATGTTCACGCTATGTAACAACACTATCACGCTATGTAACACCCTGATTACGCTATGTAACAACCCTATCACGCTATGTAACAACTTGATCACGCTATGTAACAATCTGATCACGCTATGTAACAACATGATCACGCTATGTAAATAGGGTGGACCATTTAAGTTGAGGCTATACAATATATCCAAAACTAAGCGTTGTAGAAAGAAATGTCTTTAATAAAACTTGATTGATATTATGACGAAAGTAAATACCGCTAGCCGTATTTTGTTTGGAGGACGTTATGAGGGTCATTTCAGGGTCTTTTTAAATGGGACCCTAATTGTAGGTTCCCATTTAAAAAAATAAATTGACCCAAAATGACCCTCATAACGGCCTCCAAACAAAACACGACTAGCGGCATTTACTTTCGTCATAATATCAATCAAGTTTTATTAAAGACATTTCTTTCTACAACGCTTAGTTTTGGATATATTGTATAGCCTCAACTTAAATGGTCCACCCTATTTACATAGCGTGATAATGTTGTTACATAGCGTGATCAGATTGTTACATAGCGTGATCAAGTTGTTACATAGCGTGATAGGGTTGTTACATAGCGTAATCAGGTTGTTACATAGCGTGATTATGTTGTTACATAGCGTGAACATGTTGTTACATAGCGTGATCAGGTTGTAACATAGCGTGATTATGTTGTTACATAGCGTGAACATGTTGTTACATAGCGTGATCAGGTTGTAACATAGCGTGATCGTGTTGTTACATGGCGTGATAGTGTTGTTACATAGCGTAATCAGGTTGTTACATAGCGTGATTATGTTGTTACATAGCGTGAACATGTTGTTACATAGCGTGATCAGGTTGTAACATAGCGTGATCGTGTTGTTACATAGCGTCATGCTGTTGTTACATAGCGTGCTCAGGTTGTTACATAGCGTGATCATGTTGTTACATAGTGTGATCTGTTGTTACATAGCGTGATCAAGTTGTTACATAGCGTGATCAGGTTGTTACATAGCGTGATCATGTTGTTACATAGCGTGATCAGGTTGTTACATAGCGTGTTCATGTTGTTACATAGCGTGTTCATGTTGTTACATAGCATGATCAGGTTGTTACATAGCGTGATCATGTTGTTACATAGCGTGATCAGGTTGTTACATAGCGTGCTCAGGTTGTTACATAGCATGATCGTATTGTTACATAGTGTGTTCATGATGTTACATAGCATGATCATGTTGTTACATAGCGTGCTCAGGTTGTTACATAGCGTGTTCATGTTGTTACATAGCGTGATCGTGTTGTTACATAGCGTGAACATGTTGTTACATAGCGTGATCATGTTGTTACATAGCGTGTTCATGTTGTTACATAGCGTGATCGTGTTGTTACATAGCGTGAACATGTTGTTACATAGCGTGATCAGGTTGTTACATAGCGTGATCAGGTTGTTACATAGCGTGATCATATTGTTACATTGCGTAATCAGGTTGTTACATAGCGTGATCATGTTGTTACATAGCGTGATCATGTTGTTACATAGCGTGAACATGTTGTTTCATAGCGTGATCAGGTTGTTACATAGCGTGATCGTGTTGTTACATAGCGTGATCGTGTTGTTACATAGCGTGATCAGGTTGATACATAGCATGATCGTATTGTTACATAGCGTGTTCATGATGTTACATAGCGTGAACATGTTGTTACATAGCGTGCTCAGGTTGTTACATAGCGTGTTCATGTTGTTACATAGCGTGATCGTGTTGTTACATAGCGTGAACATGTTGTTACATAGCGTGATCAGGTTGTTACATAGCGTGTTCATGTTGTTACATAGCGTGATCGTGTTGTTACATAGCGTGATCAGGTTGTTACATAGCGTGATCATGTTGTTACATAGCGTGATCAGGTTGTTACATAACGTAATCAGGTTGTTTCATAGCGTGATCATGTTGTTACATAGCGTGATCATGTTGTTACATAGCGTGATCATGTTGTTACATAGCGTGATCAGTTTGTTACATAGCGTGATCATGTTGTTACATAGCGTGATCAGGTTGTTACATACCGTGATCAGGTTGTTACATAGCGTGATCAGGTTGTTACATAACGTGTTCATGTTGTTACATAGCGTGATCATGTTGTTACATAGCGTGATCATGTTGTTACATAGCGTGATCAGTTTGTTACATAGCGTGATCATGTTGTTACATAGCGTGAACATGTTGTTACATAGCGTGATCGTATTGTTACATGGCGTGTTCATGTTGTTACATAGCGTGATCATGTTGTTACATAGCGTGCTCAGGTTGTTACATAGCATGATCATGTTGTTACATAGCATGATCATGTTGTTACATAGCGTGATGAGTCTGTTACATAGCGTGATCATGTTGTTACATAGCGTGATCATGTTGTTACATAGCGTGATCATGTTGTTACATAGCGTGATCATGTTGTTACATAGAGTGCTCAGGTTGTTACATAGCGTGATCATGTTGTTACATAGCGTGATCATGTTGTTACATAGCGTGATCAGGTTGTTACATAGCGTGATCATGTTGTTACATAGTGTGATCATGTTGTTACATAGCGTGATCATGTTGTTACATAGCGTGATCATGTTGTTACATAGCGTAATGCATGTTGTACAGGTCTATACAGATCACCAAACTTTAATTCGGAGTAACAGATCGTTGACATGAAGATGGTAGAGACATTCCACTAGCTGGAACGATTCAAGAGCTGGAAACGCTAGGGACACGCAGCGTAATGCATGTTCTGAGGTCCTGTAAACGAAAGCAAAGAGTTTCGTACATATGTGTGTGTGTGTGCGCGTGCGCTCGCGCTTGTGCATATACATGTTTACGTGTTTTTAGTCTTTCAACTCGTAAATCTCTGTGAACAGCGTAACATCATAAGAAAAGCCAGATAAATGCTATATTTCATTCTGGAGTTGGACGCTCTTTAAAGATGCCAGTGACTGCGATTCCTTATATTTGATTTTCTGAAAAATAGCTATATTTGTATAATAAATAAAATGCGTATCAAAAGTTCTATAAAGTTTTCTTTATTTCCAGGGAATCTGAATAACTTACTGGTGAAGAAATGAATATCTTATTAGATAAATACAATTTATTTTAAATAAATATTTTTGTGATATTAAACATTTCCGAAATACTCCTGTTCGCAGGAATCCCCCAGTAATTTAAGGGATACTTTTGGAGTATTAAGTAGCCTTGCCATGTTTCTCCTGAGCTCGTAGGCAATGTATAAGTATTATGGAAGGTATGATTAACTGAATGCAATTAAGGGAAAAAAGCTCACGTATGCAATTTTTTGAATAGTTACGAAAATAAATAACAGCGTGTAATGAAAATTGCGCAATTCTGAGAAATCTGAATTTTTTGGGATGTGGAAACCTTAAATGACATTCTCTAGCTTTAAAAGTTATTAAACACTTTGAGTAAAAGTACAGTTTCTCTCTAAAGATTAATACATAGATATCTTAAATTGCTATGTGTTTTTAGATTTTGAGAAACACTTCTGTGCCTATCATAATTAACACTGGATCGTCCGAATACCAACATTTTGAAATGTAATCGTTGTTTGCAAATTAAAATGTGCTATAGTAGATCTGCTTAACAGTTTCTTTATCCATATTATTCCTTGCCTGTTTCATTACTTTTTTGTAATATATTTATGTTTGTATAAGTTATTAACAACGCTTAATTTTTCTGAGATTCTTTCATTTCTAGTTCCAATTTCAAGATCTTCATTTTCACTGTGTACTCTTCTTCCAAACACTCAAGCCTCCTCTCATAAAAACCCTCTCTTATGCCATCTTTGTTCTTTTCAGGCAATGGAGTTGAAAGTTCTGTATGGGAACTGCAAACGCAACCTTTACACTTTCTCTTTTTTCAAATTCCTTACCTGTTATTAAAATTGCTGAATGACATGTTGGAACTGGATTTACTATTTCAATGTCCTTCACTGTGGTGATTACTTCTGAATGGAATCCAACTTCATCATTAAACTCATTGGCGATTGAATAGAAGAGCAACAATTGTTATTTGGCTACTATTATCTAAGAAAGGCGGTACATACATACGCCTACAGTTTTGTACAATCGTACCTTGTCAATGACATTTGCTTGCTTCATTCTTTTCTTTATGTTCTCATAATATCATTTCAGGGATTTTCATTCACATTGGATGATCTTCCTAGAATTGTACTCATTTGCAATTTATTTCCATGTCTCTTCCTTACGCTTAGCAGAGCTATCAGTCATTTTATTTTCAACACTAATTTGTGTTCTAAAACAATGTCGGTCATATATCTTTCTCTTCTTTCTTAAAATTTGCTGCCTGAGTCTTTTTATTACTTTCGTCCTTCTCCATTTTGCAATTTGTTTATGTATCAGAGACAAATGAAAGTTGAATGGCATTAACAATTGTGAATTGATTCAATACAATTGCAGTGATCTGAGATTAGTGAATAATGAATAACGTTTATTTCTCAATACTCGATACATAATTAAGTTATATACTTTTAGACTATAATAATATTTGAAAATATTAGGCTATTTACACTATAAATTCACTTCTTTGTTGTTTGCCTATACTAATCTATGGTCTCAGTACATACAACTCCTGGTTTTCTGTGTATCAATGACCCTCTGTCTACTTGTTTATGTTTCATTATATATACCTTTATTTATTTATTTTTTTTATTAATGTGCCATATGTATGATTTCCTGTGTTACGTCTTGTTACGTGGTTACGTTAGATGATGATAGACAATGAGAAGATCCAGAACAAACAAGGTGGGAATAGGTTAGGACGTATACTTCACTGTAAACCGATATACTGTTTGTCCCTCTCCGTCTCGCGCACTACTGTTTAACAAATATAAAGTTTGTAAGGTTTAGAAAATAAGTATATAAAAGTGTTGTAAGGCTGGATGAGGAAAGTTTTATAATCGAATTACTCTCTATATTACAGTATAAACCTACATTCCTCCTCCTTCAATCTCTGTCTATCCTTGTATCTCTCCCGTTTTCCATTTCTCCCATATAAACGTATACTCTAATCCTCAAACCATGTCTAGACTAGCACCTCTCCTCGTATGCCCTACCGCTCTCATATAAATGCATTTTCCTCCTTGAAGACTCTCTCAACCTAGCACCTACCTTCGTTTTCCCTATCTTTTCTCATATAGACGTATAATCTCTCATTCAGACCTCCATGCCTAATACCTCTCCTCGGTTTGCTAGCTCCCTCATATAAAAACGCTATATTCTACCCTTCTAGTACCTCTCCTCGTATTCCCTATTTCTTCCGTATAAAGAGTATCCTCTCCTCCTTCAGCATCAGTCTAGTCTAGCACCTCTCCTCGTATTTCCCTATCTCTCCCGTATAAGCCTATATTCCCGTCCTTCAGCATCTGTATAGCCTATTATATGTACACGTTTCCCCTATCTTTCCCATATAAACGCATATTCCACACCTCAAACCCTGTCTAGCCTAACACGTCTCCTCATATTCCCCTACCTCTCTCATATAAGATGCATTCCCTCATTCAACACCGTCTAGCCTAGCATCGACCCTCGTATTCCCTATCTCTCGCATATAAACGCCTACTCTATCATTCAAAACTCCTATCCTAATACCTCTCCTCGGTTCGCTATATCGCTCATATTCTACCCTTCAAGTCCTGTTTAGTATAGCATCTTTCCTTGTATTCCCTATCTCTCTCGTATAAAGCATATCCCTCCCTCCTTTAGCATCTGACTAGCCTAGCATCAGCCCTGGTATTCCCTATCTCTCCCCTATAAATGCTTCTGTCTAGAGACCTAATGTTTCAGGAGAGCATCCTTTCCCCCTATAACTGTATGTTTAGAAGGTCTAGACTATCACTTTTGTCTTTGGGAAATATGTTCGGGTTTTTTTTTTTGTGAAGGAATGTAATAGGAAAATGTTTTATAAAAAATAAATGTTGTTTATATTACATAGCCCTCATTTTTATTAATCTTTTTATACACCTCATATCATACAGTCCAATATTAAGATGGTTCTGGCTTCTAGATTCCCATTTATTCAGGTCTCTTTCAGTAATAGTTCAATAACTTTTTTGTTTAGATTTCATGTAGCATCAATGTTTTAAGATAATACATTCTTCTTTAAACAATTATGAAATTATTTATGAAATCAATGGTATTGGCATGTATAGCAGTAATAATGAGTACATAATTTATATATTATTGCTATATTCTACACACTCGAATGTTCCATGCTGGACGGTGCTGCAATTCTTCATGTTGAGGATGTTCCTATCACATTTCTGTTCGTGTTGTTTTAAGCTATCTCATTCTTCCTCTTCATTTACATTCATCTGGACATTCCTGTAACAAACATTCACATTATTTGTAGCTTGTTGTAGGTATATACTTCGATGCGGAGAATCAATGCAATGTGGTATTAAACTTCTTTCTGCACGAAATCACTCAGACTACAATCTAGACATTATTTACACATATTTGTTTTAATACAGTGATGCATGCTTTGACAACTGCTACCCTAATGGAAATTATTTGCAACTTGCTGTAGGTATCTGCTTTGAGGTAAAGAATCAGTGAATAGACTATTAAACTTCTTTCTGCAGGTCCTCGCCCAGACTACATCCTAAGCGTTATTTACACAGTGATGTATACTTTAGATGAATGTTATCCTAGGAAGTGTGAATTTATAAACTCAACAAATGTAACTCTAAATGAAGCTTTGAAAGGATAGCTGAATTATTTCTACAAACCTTAACAGGAAGAAAAGACAATTTACATGTCTTAAACTTGCCGGATGGTACTACACCATGATATACCATTTGAAACTTTCCTGGCATTTCATCCAACTGTTGGCTTGTTAGGGTTGAATATCTTGTCGGAAGAAACACTTGATTATTGTCTAAAACCGCAACCACTCTAGCACCGTATCTCGTATCAATTTTTCTTATGGATTTTATATTATAAGGCTCCTCTGGCTGAAGATCTTGTAGTCTTTGAACGGTCGGGTAAATGCTACCCTCAGCCAATGTGTTAAGTTGAGATGTCAAACTTTCTGCATTAGGAAGAGAAAAAACATATTCTTTATTAGAGAATGTGTTGCATAACTAAATTTCATTTATTTGAAAGTTACAAAATTATTAACTTTTCTGTATAATATAATAATAAAAATGATAATATGTGTAAATATAATTGAGGTTCTGATTCACTAATGAAGTTCATTAAGTACTATATTTTCCGATTTAAATGTTTTAATATAATGTAAACATTTACTTTGTTAGAGTGAATGATTCGCGCAACAGACTTTTTGTAATATTCTAAAGCAAAAACGTTAATTTTTAATGTGATGGAAACAGACTGGAAGTTTTTACTAAATAAAATGCACAAGAGGAATGAAACATTAACTGATGAATGTTCGATCAATGCATGCAAACATGAAGTCCCCGGATCGAATACCGCCGCTTACCCTCGGAAGAATATTTATACAGAACATTATTTATTCTAATCGTAGGGTAATCAAGTAATTGTATTTTGTCTAGAAAGGAATATAATTCACTCTGTGAAACCCTGTATTTAAATATCTGGAATAATAATTTCTCAACAAGATGAATACTTAACTAAATTGTTCACATTTTTTGAGAATTCGCGCAGTTAGCTATTAAATGTAGAATAAGCTTGTCTAAAATGAATACTTAACTAAACTGTTCACATTTCAGAAAAAATTCAACTGTCTAGCTATTAACTTTTAGAATACTCAGCTATTTACAAATAAAGAGCCGTCATTAAAAACAAGAACGCAAATAAAAGTTAAATGTACTAAGTAATAAGTTAACTTTTTAATGAAGATGAATTGGTGATACAACTTACCAGACATGCTGTTCGATGTAATTTCCACGTTGAAAGAATAAAGTTTGCAGAGTGCTTAGATCGCAGTGTTCTTACGATACTGTGAAAATCATTGGAGAAGATGCTGCTTTTATATAATTCCCCCACTAAAGCTGAAGTGGTGAGAGATTGTAGAGCACTTAGGAAAACAATTACTGGCATTGTTCGCTAATGAGGTGAAAGGGTCTAAAGATGTCAGCTAATAGAGGTCACCGTTACCATCAGACAGAAGTAGGTTACGGGTTTTTTCATTACATGCCGGGCTCTTGTTCGCTAATGGAGTGAAAGCGTCTAACGGGTCAGCTAATGTGTGTCACCGTTACCTCCAGACGGAAGTATGTCGTTGATCGCTAATGTATGTAAACAGATCCGGAATGTAAACTTAAAAGCCTATTAATGTGTTGAAAGCGTCTAACATGTTCAGCTAATGGACAAGCGCTTTGCCCAGATAGAAGAAGAAGGCTGCAGTGTTTCATTACATGACAGACTGTTACCGTGAGCAGACTAGTTATACTCACGCTCCAGTCAACAATTCATTATTCAAAAAACTTAATTGCTCGAGGATGCAATCTGCAGACCTTAGTAATCATAAAAAAAATGTTTGACGAACATTACCTAATTAATTTGCCGAGGGGCGGCAGGCCTCGAGAAAACAATTCCCTCAAGTCATGACGCCACAGTAGATCGCATTGGGGAGGGGGTAGGACCTGTTAGCACAGACACTGTCGGCATTAGGTAAGCACACAAAGCGAGAGGGGGCGGGGCCTAACGACACGAGACCTGGCGGCATGTAAGCACACAAAGGGAGGGGGCGGGGCTAGCGGCATAGATCAAAGAACTTTATCGCTTGTCGGCATCTTTCTTTGTTTCAGAATCGGCATTCTTATTCTACTGCCGACCAATCTGTCTTTCCTTTCTTCTTCGTGGTTTCTCTCAGTCGCCAAGGTGAACACTGGATTGTATATTTAATACCACTATCCAAAGTAGTAAAAATGAAAATAGAGGTAATAGCGAATGCTCTGCCATCTATCCACAAATAATGAAAGTAGGTACACAGCATGGCACCCCAATGTCATCTGCTCGACACGTGTAAAAGCAGAGATGCAGTGGCCCAATGCTAAGCTCTCTAAGGACACGTGTCGAAGCTGCCATCTGCCGTCACAGAAAGAGCTACAGTTGCCTAGCGCTAAGGCATCTGTGGACACGTGGTACAGAGATGAGACATAGAAGGCACACACCGATTCACAGGTATCTCCTAGCAGAGCGTTTGCGATTTGGCCACGAATTTAAAGCGAGTAAAATAAGTAGAGAGGGAAAAAATAGCAACATTTCAGTTGTATATGAAAGCTGGGCTGAAATCCATGGTTATGTTTCCAGTATTTAAATGTTAAGCAACATTCACTTCATTCGCAGTGCCCTTCGCTCTGTTAATCCAGGTTTATCAACCAACTACGTGGTGTATTGCATGTCTCGAAGTATTGGACTACCGAAAAATTATTTAAAAGTACTCTGTTTTATCTGATAACATAATAAACATAATAAAAGACACTACACGACATCTTAATTACTTGGCAGTTAATTTCACCGTTATATTTCCTAGATCTGCAAAGAGGAATAGTTAATTAGAAAAGCCAAAATTTTTAACACCGTCGTCGACATCATCATCATTATTATTATCTCCTTGTATTAGGTATAGGTTTGAAGCCCTGTTCCAGCGTGAATTCACCAACTTTTTATATTTCAGTCAATTTTATTGTGCTTTAGTTTGGCCTACCATCGTACCAACGTTATATAGCATATTTTTTTCTCCATTTTCTTTACTTTCCTTCTGTGTTATCGTTCACGTAATATGTGTTTAATGAATCTCATGTGTATTTCCTTGATATTTTCCCGGATAATCCATAAACTTTACAGAAGTTAAATTTTAGTTGTATGTATTTCTATTACGTTCTTTCTCTTTAGTGCTAAATTCCATTTTTAATTGCTAAATAAATAATATTGATATTGAGAGCACCTCATCAAAACCTAAGAGAAATAATTTATTCTAAGCTCTTTTTTTATCCACATATTCACCCTTTTTATACTTTAGCTAGATATATAAATAAAATGGGCAACTTGTAAAACTTTAATTTCTAAAATTATTGTTGTGAGTCAATATTATTTCGTATTCTAAATCTCTTCTTCTTCAATTTATAAACTTTCTGATTTATTCAGCCTTAGGTGCCACGCCGATTCTTTGATATCTAGCCATCTACTTGTGTTTACTTTCTCTACTACGTATAGTAAGTAGGGGAAGTATTGCATTCCACTCAAAAATTCGATACCGAGATTTCACCGGAAATGCATGTTTTGAGACCTCCTGAATCCAAAGAAAGCATTTTTGGAAACATGTCCGTGTGTGTGTCTGTGTGTCTGTGTGTCTGTGAACAGCATAACTCAGAAACGAACAGTCGGATAAACACCAAACTTGGTATTTAGGTTCAGGATCTTCCAGAGATGCGACACGAAGGTTTTCAATAAAATCCCCCCACCCCAGACTACCCTTTACATGGAAAATTTTTCGACAAGTTTAATTTTCTCAAAAATGGCTCTAACAATTTTGATGAAAATATTATATGTTTAAGATAATGTCATGATAAATGAAACGTATATCTCGAATTTTCTGGGAATGTCTCCAAAAGTATTCTTCATTGTGAACGACTTTTGCATAACTGGTAAACCATAAGAGATAGACAAAATTTTACTACACAAAAAATGTAGATCGCTTTAAAATACACAACTTATGTCATATACATTTCTTTTGTGGAGTGAACCGTTTTCGAGATATTGCTTGTTATTTCCTTAAATTTTCCAATACTTATACTTTTTCTCAAATTCGTTATTCAGTTTTTTGTCCTGGACATGCAAAGAGAATGGAATGCGCCACATAGCAACCAGCGTTAAAATATTTGATTATCGCTTAAAACCTACCATATTCCCCTTGCATCTACATGAAAATTACCAAAAAGATTGACATCTCGATATCTCGATTAACATGAAGCATATGGAGAATAAGCGTTTGTAAAATTAGATTGTACAAGAGTAGAGAAAGTCATGTGAGTGTAACACATCAGATTTTTTACCTACAGTCCTTGGCTGGCGTAGGTGTATGACTGGAATTCTATTTAGATGACTTTTCTTACTATTCCAGTTCTGCTGAATTATTTTTATACTATCATTAATTCTACTTCTTTTCTAATATCGTCATTTCCTCCTTTATTCAATAAAAAGTAAGATTTTCGCTGCTTCAGTTTTAATAAAATGACATAAAGTAATTGCATTAACCAAACATAAAATTTATATTGATATAGATCAATAACTTCTTAATTTCCCTTTCGTTCTCCTTCCTTCCTAACAGTTATAGCGTGACAAGCTTATTTGTTCCAAAAAAATCGGATGTGTTACACTCACATGACTTTCTCTACTCTTGTACAAACTATTTTTACAAACGTTTATTCTCCATATGCTTCATGTTAATGGAGATATCGAGATGTCAAACCTATTGGTAATTTTCTTGTAGATGCAAGGGGAATATGGTAAGTTTTAAGCGATAGTCAAATATTTTAACGCTGGTTGCTATGTGGCGCATTCCATTCTCTTTGCAAGTCCAGGACATAAAAAAATGATCTGTTGTGTTACACTCACATGACTTTCTCTACTCTTGTACAATCTATTTTTACAAACGCCTATTCTCCATATGCTTCATATTAATCGAGATATCGAGATGTCAATCTTATTTGTAATTTTCTTGTAGATGCAAGGGGAATATAGTAGCTTTTAAGCGATAGTCAAATATTTTATCGCTGGTTGCTATGTGGCGCATTCCATTCTCTTTGCATGTCCAGGACAAAAAAATGAATAACGAATTTGAGAAAAAGTATAAGTATTGGAAAATTTAAGGAAATAACAAGCAATATCTAGAAAACGGTTCACTCAACAAAAAAAATGTATATGATATAAGTTGTGTATTTTAACGCGATCTACATTGTTTGTGTAGTAAAATTTTGTCTATCTCTTATGGTTTACCAGTTATGCAAAAGTCGTTCATAATGAAGAATACTTTTGGAGACATTCCCAGAAATTTCGAGATATAAATTTCATTTCTCATGACATTATCTTAAACATATGATATTTTCATCAAAATCGTTAGAGCCATTTTTGAGAAAATTAAAATTTTCGAAAAATGTTCCATGTAAAGGGTAGTCTGGGGTGGGGGGATTTTCTTGAAAATCTTCGTGTCGCATCTCTGGAAGATACTGAACGTAAATACCAAGTTTGGTGTTTATCCGACTGTTAGTTTTTGAGTTATGCTGTTCACAGACACACACACAGACACACACACACAGACACACACATACACAGACACACACACGGACATGTTTCCAAAAATGCTTTTTTTTGGATTCAGGAGGTCTCAAAACATGTATTTCCGGTGAAATCTCGGTATCGAATTTTTGGGTGGAATGCAATGCTTCCCCTACTTACTATACGTAGTACAGAAAGTAAAAATGAATAACGAATTTGAGAAAACGTATAAGTATTGGAAAATTTAAGGGAATAACAAGCAATACCTCGAAAACGGTTCACTCAACAAAAAAATGTATATGACATAAATTGTGTATTTTAACGCGATCAACATTTTTGTGTAGTAAAAGTTTGTCTATCTCTTATGGTTTACCAGTTATGCAAAAGTCGTTCACAATGAAGAATACTTTTGGAAACATTCCCAGAAAATTCGAGATATACATTTCATTTGCCATAAAAATATTTTAAACATATGATATTTTAATCAAAATCGTTAGAGCCATTTTTGAGAAAATTAAAATTTTTGAAAAATGTTCCATGTAAAGGGTAGTCTGGGGTGGGGGGATTTTCTTAGAAACCTTCGTGTCGCATCTCTGGAAGATACTGAACCTAAATACCAGGTTTAGTGTTTATGCGACTGTTCGTTCCTGAGATATGCTGTTCACAGACACACACACGGACATGTTTCCAAAAATGATTTTTTTGGATTCAGGGGGTCTCAAAACATGCATTTCCGGTGAAATCTCGGTATCGAATTTTTGGGTGGATTACAATACTTCCCCTACTTACTATACGTAGTAGAGAAAGTAAAAAGAAAATTGAATGAAATTGTATATAATTATCGAAAATAATTACTAGAGGCTGCATTTCAGTAACAGTATTATATATATTGACACACAGATTGTATTGTGTTTTGTTATTGGAAAGCCATAGCACTAACGCCAAAGCGAGTAATAACCCCACATTCAGCCTGATTATCACAACAGCAACCTACTTTGATGATAATTTCGTTTTATTTTGAGCACGAGTTGTGGAAATTAGCGCTCCCGATGATAATAATACCTGGCACAGCTTTGGTTTGAATATCAGTCCCCAGCAGCAAGTAATCATATTCCAGACCGCAGTGTATTGCACCTGATGAATGACGCAACCATCTGATGCTCCGAATCTCTTGTGAATTATCCTGAGAGCGAGCATCTGTAATTAATTGTGCTTTATTGCCTCTTAATTGAGAAATATTTAGACAACCTGAGGTAAGAAATTAACATGTTTAGATATTATTATATTAGTGCATATCAATAAGTATGTAAATTGAGATAAATAACAACGATGAAGAGTATGGGATGAAGTTAAACATAAACAAGATAAAATTGTAGTCAGGGCCGAAAGACAAACGTAAGATGCAAGAGATGTACTATTATAATAACAACATCAGTTGTTTTTCAAGAATTAAACAATGGAGCAATGGCAAAAGAGTACTCCATTTGAGAGCTGCATGGATCGTTCATCTCCCTCTCTAGGCAGCTCCAGTAGTGGAACAGGTCTTCCAGCCAAGAATTGTTAGGGACCTCCATGCATCTCTGCGGCCTATCTCCCTGCGTATTGTAGCCTTCTATAGTACTTTATCTTCATCCCTGCCTTCTCCAGGGTGGTAACTGCAATGGCTATGTAGGCCCAAGTGTGTGAATGTGCTCCCATTCGTTGTATAACTATAACCTATGCTTTATTTAGTTCTTAACCTTAAAGTCGTACAATGATAACTAGTCTGCATTTTCAAACTTTTTGTTACATAATTACTTAAAAGTAGGTGTTCTTGAATCACGTTTTTATGCTGATTCCAGAAATAACTTTCTTTTTTTCTATTACGTCAGGTTTTTACTCAAAATAAGTAATGTTTTGACAATTTTACAAATGAGCGTATAAAAGTATTGAAATACCATTTCACACAACGTAAGTTTTTATGCAAGAAACATTTTAAGAATACTCTCAAGAACTCCCCTAATTTATTTCATGGCTACATTTTAACAAAACAAGAAGCCAAAGTGTTTTATTTATTTTTTTTTCAAACTTTCTCTTCTTTGACTTCCTTGCAGATCCTTGAAGATGTCCTTCCTCAACATCCAACAGTAGTCGGCCATCATAGTTTCATTCCATCTCCCCTGCTACCTCCTCTCCATTTCCTTAATATCTTGGTGAAAACGTCCACCCTGCTCTTCACTATAATGTCGCAGATTTTCTGGAAAGTAGTCGATATGTGAATGCAGAAAATGCATCTTTACACTCATGTTACAACCCATCTTCTTGAAATTTTCCAACATTGTTTCTACAACGGCCTTGTAATTAGGATCTTTGTTATTGCCTAAGAAGTTTTCAGTAACTGATCGGAAGGCGGCCCATGCTTCTATTTCTCTCTCATTCATTGTCTTCTCAAAATCTTCATCATTCATCATTTTCATTATTTGAGGACCAACAAAAAATGCAACCTTTAATTTGTCTTGTGTAATGAAGGGAAATTTCTTGGAAAGGTACTTGAAGCAGGTTTCATCCCGTGGTAGAGCCCTTACAAATTGCTTCATCAAGCCCAGTTTTATGTGTAGTGACGGAGGCAATATCTTTATATCTCTATATTTTTGAAGTGAAATTGTGAAAAACTGTACGTGAAAGAAAAAAACTAAAAGCAGTTCTGAAATCAGCAGAAACCAGTGAGTCAGAATCACCTATTATTTTGCAGTCATCCGATATCACGCAGACTAGTGTAATTAAAAACATAAAAATTGGCGGTTTCAATATGTATTTACATGTTTGTTACACCTGTACTAATAGCCTATGCAGCTGTATGTAGCAGCTGCATAGCCCCAACAACACCGTATTTCACGTGTGTAGATATCCTTTGTGCGTTAAAAGAATTGCAGAACTTCACGGGGCAATTCCAAGTAAACACAGGCCAGTGGGAAAGTGCCGCGGTAGTGCAGTCTAACTTTATTCTATTCCTTATGCTTATCAATGAACGCGATGAACAGATCCCGCTCATTGTGAGGCAGTATCAAGCTTGCACTATTGTACATCCTGTAATGATCTGTGTAAAAACACCGAAAGGGATTCCATTTCAGTAACAGAGACTACTTTTTAACAAATACTAATTTTTATAATTTTAATAATTCATAGACGTTTCACTGCCGTTTTGCGAGGGCTTTTATTATTATTATTATTATTATTATTATTATCATCATCATCATCATCTAAAAGTACTGTTGCGCTGATTTCATTCATAAAACGGGCCTTCGAAATGTTTGCACTGTTGAATGATACAATGTTTCAACCGTCACCGCAATGTTTCTGAGAACCGCTAATCCACTTCGCCGATATAAGCAAGAGGAGTAGAACGAAGGTCGATCACGCTACCGCGCTAGTTCCCCACTGACCTGTGTTTACTTGGAAATGCCCTGTTAAGTAGTGCAGCTCTTTTAATGCACGAAGGGATATCTGCACGTGAAATACGCCGCTGTTGGGCCATATAGGTATAAGCATAACAGGAGTGTACTTACACACGTGAGTGTGTATATGCAGTATATCTATATTTCGGAAATGGAAAGTGCTATTGATATGCAGTTTTCACAGCATTGATTGGTAGTCAGGGGCTCGTACATTTAGCCTATAAACAGATTTTAATAATGCTGAGAAATGTATTTTTTGAGCAAACATACAATTTTTTAAATGGAACAATGCCTAGTTACATCAACAGAATAAAGGTAGGGTAAATTAGAATGTCAATGGTCTTTGCTGCAGGATTCTAGTGTAAGTGGTTTACGAGAAATCGTGTTTAGAAGTTTCCAACCCGACAATTGTTTGTCTTCAACCTGCTTAGTTGCTAGGTACGATGTTGTTAGTTTGTTTGCATTGTATTTTCTGTTTGGTTGCATTGCGACTTTCTAGTCAGTTAGTTTGTGACAGTTCAAGCAGTAAGTCGTGAGTGGCAGATGGGGTTTGCTAATGCATAAAAAGCCGACATGCTCGTGGTGTATGGAGAGCTTAGGAAGAATGCAGTTCGTTCCTGTACGGTGTATGCGCAAACGTATCCCAATAGACGTCAACCATCGAGACAATTATTTATCAACCTCTTCAACCAATTACGTGAAAGTGGTACTGTAACACCTAGAAAACGTAACAGAAACAAACAAGTGACTGGAGAAGAGGCAGAAGATCCGCAAATTAGTTCCTACACATTCGAAGTGGAAGTATCACAAGTCAGGCCTGCGCATTCGCCATCGACATTGGTTCCATCCCTATCACATCTCTCTCCAGCAAGAGCTGCATAGAAACGATTTTGAGAATGGTGTTAACTTTTGTACATGGGCATTAAGACATGATACTCCAGATTCATCATGTATCTTCTTTAGTGATGAGGCAACATTTACTAATCATGGCCAGGTAAACCGCAGAAACATGCATCATTGGTCTGTTGACAATCCTCTTTGGCTTCGTCAGGTGTAACGTCAGCGTCCATGGAGTTTAAACTGTGTTGTGGGATAGTGAACCATTAGCTCATAGGCCCTTTGTTCATAGAAGGAACAATGAACTCGCACAAGTATCGCAGCCTCCTGACAGACCACCTGCCGCAGATGCTAGAAGACGTTCCTTTGCAGACTAGGAGGAGCCTGTGGTACCAAGATGCTGGCTGTCCAGCCCATAGTGCACGAAGTTCTGCAGCTTGTCTTAAGGATTGTTTCCAAATCGTTGGATTGGACGATAAGGACCTGTACCTTCACCGGATCTGACTCCTTTAGACTTTTTTCTGTGGGGAAGGCTGAAAGACACTGTCTACAAGGAAGTACCAACTACACCGGACGATATGAAACGACGTATTACTGCTGCCTTCTCCGAAATTTCCGCTGAAATGCTAGAACATGTGCAGCAGTCTTTCCATAGCAGACTGGAAGCGTGTATTGAAGCTACCGGTGGTCATTTTGAACACAACCTTTGAAGGGCTATGTTCTCTTTACTTGTAAGAATCCACAGAAATATTGCAATTCCCTTTTGGTTTTTCTTTAGTTTGTGCTACCACAGGTTGTACAAGTGTCGGTGCTTAAAAGGTTCAAAATAAGATTTCTCGTAAACCACTTGCACTAGAATCTTGCAACAAACGCCACTGACATTCTAATTTACCCTACCTTCATTCTGTTGATGTAACTAGGCATTGTTCCATTTAAAGAATTGTATGTTTGTTCAAAAATTACGCTGTCTCAGTATTATTAAAATCTGTTTTGTAGCGTTTTGTGGCGCTACTTTGTTGTATTACTCTTACCTCTGCGATCTTGTAGGTGAAGTCTTCAGGACTCGAGATCGCCGATATCAGTCAGGAAGCACTTATGGACGTCGCATCTTAGGGTCAACTGTCGGCGAGTCGGTCTGAAATTCCCTACTGTTATTGTTAGGGTAGGATTGCGGGAGGGTGACACTAGGATATTATTCTTGAAGAAAACGTTTTGACTTACTCACTAAAACGCGTATTCCTGCCAGAAAACCTGAAAGATTCTTGTTCTTTTTCTACCCCTTACGGTTCTTATGTAAGAATATTTTCTCCCTTTGGTGCACTAACATTTTGCTCCGGCTAATTATTTATTATTTAAGGCGCTCTTTCACACTTCTTTTAATTCCTGCGAACTTGAATTCATTTCTTGCGGCGTGTTAAGTTATTTATTATCTTGTATGAAATAATTTCAACGACAATATAACACTATATAATTATTCCACACGAATTACTTTATGATTACATTTTGGTGCGGCACTTTAAATCTTGGAAACGTTATCCTTTTCTTGTCTTTTTTGACTCAACGTGATGCGTGTTTCCTTACCGGAGAATCATGGCAGACTGTCCAAGAACCACGATTGCATGCACATATATCAATGACTGTCCTCCTCCAAAGTTTATACATGTCACTGCGTCTTCCTATGTTTCTATTCGTTCTCGCACTTATTCTCTACGCTTATTGGTTGCCTGGTTGAAAATTCAAAGTTTAACTGTGAGAAATGTCCGTTGCCTCATAGCGTCTGTTTGCTTGAAAACATGTCTCGTACCCAGGAAGTACAAAAGAAGGTTTCGATTTTTATGGCCCCAAGCTGGGAAAACATAATGGACAGTCTAAAACGAAGCTACTGTTATTCTTGCCTAAATCTTGCAGTTTTTCTTATGCAATTACGGCTTTATTTATTTAACAATATTATTGGAACTTAAAACGTATTTACAGCTTATGAAGGGCTTTCGGTTGATACAATTTGTAATCCTACGGCTTTAAAATTATGGAAATTTATCAAATTGAATATTAATTAATTATTATAATTCCTAAAATATAATTATTATAGAGTTCCTTTTTATGTGTTCTTAATCGGCGGAAATATCACTACAGGTTATAGGCTAAATGTACGAGCCCCCGACTACCAATCAATGCTGTGAAAACTGCACATCAATAGCACTTTCCATTTCCGAAATATTTGCGGTGCAAGTTTTAGGTGATTCACCTTGTATCGTACATGTGAATATACGATTATGTACCATTGTGGTGAATAGGTATGTTATCAATACAGAAGAAATTTGCCCTTCACTACGTACGTATAGGAATATTGTATTCCACACAAATAGGATGTTGAAATCTCACCGGAAAAAGGAAATGTATGTTTTGAACCCCCCTCAATGCCCCCAAACTAATTTTTAGAAAAACGGTTTTCGGTGTATTTCAATGCGTTTATGAACAGCACAGCTAAAAAATAAAAAGTCGGTTAAATCTGAAACTTGGTGTTAAAGTTCAGGACGTTCTAAGGAGCAACACGAGGATTTTCAAGAAAACTGCCGCTCCACAAACTACGGGATGTCACGGAAAGAGTATGTAAATTTTAAATCCAAAGGTCCGGCCTTTAAATACCTGAATATCGATTTCAGCACTTTCCGAGGTTATGATACGAAATTTTAAAGGAAGTCCTCTCACTTTAAACTACTTTAATTGGTAAAATTCTCTTAACTTTTTATTTCTCAAAAGTGGTTCTAAAAATTTTTATTAAAGTGCCGTATGTTTAGAGAATTTTAGTGATATAAAGAATGCATATCTTTAATTGTCTCAGCATAACTTTTAAAGTCCTCTTTATTCTGAATGATTTTTGTATAATTAGGAAACCACCAGAGACAGAAGCAATCTTAATACCCCCAAAAAATGTTGATCTCGTTAAAGCAATCAACTTATGGGAAATAAACTTTTTGGAGCGTTAACCATGCCAGAGATATTCTTTGTTATTATTTTAAATGTCCAAATAATTTATACTAATCTCTACTGCAAATTACCTTTTTTACTTTCTCTACTATGTATAGTAAGTAGGGGAAGTATTGTATTCCACCCAAAATTTCGATACCAGATTTCACCGGAAATATATGTTTTCAGACCCCTGAATCCAAAAAAAGGATTTTTGGAACCATGTCCGTGTGTGTGTCTGTGTGTGTGTGTGTGTCTGTGTGTCTGTGTGTCTGTGTGTCTGTGTGTCTGTGTGTGTGTGTGTGTGTCTGTATGTCTGTGAACACCAAACTTGGTATTTAGGTTCAGTATCTTCCAGAGATGCGACACGAAGGTTTTCAAGGAAATCCCCCACCCCAGACTACCCTTTACATGGAACATTTTTTGAAAATTTTAATTTTCTCAAAAATGGCTCTAACGATTTTGATTAAAATATAATATGTTTAAGATATTTTCATGAAAAATGAAATGTATATCTTGAATTTTCTGGGAATGTCTCCAAAAGTATTCTTCATTGTGAACGACTTTTGCATAACTGGTAAACCATAAGAGATAGACAACATTTTACTACACAAGAAAGGTAGATCGCGTTAAAATACACAATTTATGTCATATACAGTTTTTTTTTGTTGAGTGAACCATTTTCGGGATATTGCTTGTTATTCCCTTAAATTTTTCAATACTTATACTTTTTCTCAACTCGTTATTAATTTTTTTTTTGCTCTGGTAATGCAAAGAGAATGGAATACTCCACATAGTAACCAGCTCCTAAGTATTTGACTTTCGCTTAAAGCCTACCCCTTGCATCTACAAGAAAATTAGCAATAAGATTAACATCTCAATATCTCGATTAACATGAAGCATATGAGAATAAGCGTTTGTAAAAATAGTTTGTACAAGGGTAGAGAAGGTCATGTGAGTGTAACACATCAGATTTTTTATGTTCTAGTATTAAATACAAATCGGAGAAATTTCATTTCTGCAGACTCGATTAGCCTAAAATGGTCTCATGTCAATGTCTAAATTAAACACACAAACAGTAATTAAGCTCGGCCACATTGCATAATTTCAGTAATGTTGCACTTCTTGCATTGTGTTTCAGTGATACTTTATTGCTCCGCAAACTGCCTGCATGTAATCAGGTTTCATTCGTCGTTCCCTGTTCGTTTTCTTTTTTCCATGTAGCTCTCTAAATATTTAAATTCAAATACCTATTTGACAATATTTCCGTCTGTTAAGAGATCTGATTGACTGTGGTACTCATTATTTACATTATTTACAATCTGGCTTAATTTATATACCACTAGGTGGAACTTTTCGGATCTTCCTTTTATTAGCTGCTCATGAGGGAAAGCTAAAGCTTTAAAATCTGTATTTCCATTGGTTAAAGCCTGTCACCTAACATTTAATGTCCTCATAGTGTAGGTCAAAGTGTGTACCTTTGTATCATGTTTAATTACTACTGTTTCCTCCGTTTTATGAAGTTGCCATCCTTATTGTATTGTTTCTGATTTGATTTTATTGTTCCTGATTTTATTTTATTGTTTTTAAATTTCATACTTTTTAAGGCTTATCATAGTAACGGCCATTAGTTGTAAGCGCTAAAAGTATTTATGAATGAATGTCTGTTGTACGTATGATAAATATTTCTTAGAGTTAGTCTGGAGCGTGTAACAGAAAGACACGTTTGTTTTCAGGCTGCTAGGTTTAAAATTCTAATTGAAGAGGAAGAAAAAAGCAAATATTCCAATTGTGTAATGCTTGTTTGTTTCTGTGATGCAGAAGCCTACTAGAGAATGAATACAAATGTCTCGTGTTGTTGTTGAAAGCCGTTATTTCGCGAAGATCGAGGGAGAACATGAATAGCCGGCGTGTGCTGAAAACATACGAAAGTGCACATTCTGCCGCGGTTCTTCATGAAATGACGGAGCTGGTTAGCCATATAGTGTAATTCTAACCTCTAACCTGAGCCTAACTAACCTTAACTGTCTAATATAAACTAAACTAATCCTAATCTACCTTAACCTAACCTAATCTTTCGCTATATACTGCCTTTTAGAGGCCCCGTCCGGTTGTGTATAGAATGACGTTACACTATATGCCGGCTTACCAAGCGGGATGGTTCAGGCGGTAACGTCTGTGGCATACATTCGGGAGGTCTCGGGTTTGGTTCCCAATGACCGCTCACTCTGAACATGGGGTCTTTCGTAGCTTTCCCCTGGTCGCCTAGGCAAATGCCGAGTGTATTCTATCACGATTTCTCCTTTCACCCCTTTTCTTCTCGTTTCAGGTGAGTTTTCAGGTCCTGTGGTGCTGGCGGTGTCGGAAAGATGGCGTAGATGCTTGCATATCGCAAAGATTTCCCACCGTGAACGCCAGAGTGCATTCTCCCGCACATTACGGTCGCTTCGTCGCCCTTTTGGGATTCTTCGTCTGTACTGGTGCGCGGGTGTTTCAATTGGAAGTATTAGGGACTTCTGCGCGTCTCTATAGTGCTGTCTGCCTACGGATCTGGGACCTCCTACGGCTCTTTCACCTTATATCTGCATCCCGGAGATGTGTAGCCACAATAGATAAGTCGGTATCCCCTCTCCGATAAACAGATCCTACACTATATGCCGGCCTTTCATGTTCTGCCTAGCTCAGCCATGAAGGATTTAAGCAAAGCCCTTCACATAACAGTAAACATCTTATTTCAACGTTCGCATCGACGGCTTCATATGCTTGCATTGCGAAAGGAAGGGGAGAAAAGCATAAAGAGAATCTATGGCCTTCAATGACATTTTCGCTTTGTATCTCGGCGGCATTCAACAAATAATTTCAGAAAGTGACAGATTTATCGGCATCTGAAGGTTGTGCCCTCAGAGCAAGCATCTGTTAACATCCTTGGTAGGCGCAGCTTTCTATTTTTCCTTTTTGGCAACCTAAGATTGAGGAACGAGTGCTCGGTAAAAAGCGCCAAAAAAAAAAAGAAGAGGGAGATGAGCATGCTGTGATCTTACAGCGAGTGGTATTTTATTGCCATAAACAATAAGATCAGGAGAAGCGGTCTTCCGGTACATAAAGCAGCAACGTCTGGCCGAGTTTCTAAAACTGAAACTGCTCAGAGTAGCAAAACATGTTAAAAGTTATTTCTGCTTCGCCAACAAATCTCCTGCTAAAAATCGTCATTTACGGTATAAATAACATAACTGATATGATACATTCACATGACTTTTCTGCCTTCTATCTCCATTAGTGGGTATACAAACTTGTCTTACTAAAGCTTATGTACTACATTTAGTCCAAATAAACCTTTGCAAAAATACATAAACTACACACTTCTTAACAACACAAACACAATAGCGATAGTCAAAGATTTAAGATCTGGACGCTATATGCTGGTCTTAAAATTCCATACTGCTTTCATGCAATCGCCAGAAACAACTGAAAATCGACAAGAATTTAAAAAAGAATGAAAAATATAGAACAATTCGAACCTTCGATAACGGATATTTCAGAAAGTGCTTATGCAACAAAAATACTTATTTTAAGTAAATTGTATTTTAAAGAGATATATTTTTATTTTCTCTACTATATATAGTAAGTAGGAGAAGTATTGTATTCCACCCAAAAATTCGATACCGAGATTTCACCGGAAATATATGTTTTGAGATCCCCTGAATAAAAAAAAAATTTTGGAAACATGTCCGTGTGTGTATCTGTGCGTGTGTCTGTCTGCCTGTCTGTCTGTGAACAGTATAACTCAGAAACGAACAGTCGGATAAACACCATACTTGGTATTTACGTTCAGTATCTCTCAAAGATGCGACACGAAGGCTTTCAAGAAAATCCCCCCACTCCAGATTACCGTTTACATGGAACATTTTTCGAAAATTGTAATTTTATGAAAAATGGCTCTATCGATTTTGATTAAAATATCATATGTTTAAGATATTTTCATGACAAATAAAATGTATATCTTGAATTTTCTGGGAATGTCTCCAAAAGTATTCTTCATTGTGAACGACGTTTGCGAAACTAGTAAATCATAAGAGATAGACAAAATTTTACTACACAAGAAATGTAGAACGCGATAAAATACACAATTTATGTCATACATTTTTACTTTCTCTACTACGTATAGTAACTAGGGGAAGTATTGTATTCCACCCAAAATTTCGATACCGAGATTTCACCGGAAATACATGTTTTGAGACCCCCTGAATCCAAAAAAAGCATTTTTGGAAACATGTCCGTGTGTGTGTCTGTGTGTCTGTCTGTCTGTGTGTCTGTGTATCTGTGTGTCTGTGTGTCTGTGTGTGTGTCTGTGAACAGCATATCTCAGAAACGAAGAGTCGGATAAACACCAAACTTGGTATTTAGGTTTAGTATCTTCCAAGGATGCGACACGAAGGTTTTCAAGAAAATCCCCTCACCCCAGAGTACCCTTTACATGGAAGATTTTTCGAAAATTCTAATTTTCTCAAAAATGGCTCTAACGATTTTGATTAAAATATCATATGTTTAAGATATTTGTATGCCAAATAAAATGTATATCTTGAATTTCCTGGGAATGTCTCCAAAAGTATTCTTTATTGTGAACGACTTTTGCATAACTGGTAAACCATAAGAGATAAAATACACAATTTATGTCATATATATTTTTGTTGTTGAGTGAAACATTTTCGAGATATTGCTTGTTATTCCCTTAAATATTTCAATACTTGTTTTCTCAAATGGGAATTCGTTATTCATTTTTTTGTCTTATATAGGCAAAGAATATTAATCTGTGGCAAAGGGAATGGTGCTACACCTAGCAACCAGCTATTATGTATGTGCTTAAAGGCTACTGTATTTCTATATTGCCCTTGCAAATACAAAACAAGGGGAACATAGTACACCTTAAGCGATAGTCAAATATTTTTAGAACTGGTCGCTTTGTGTAAAATGTAATTCTCTTTGCATGTCAAAAGATCGTTTCTGCAAATGTTTATCTCGATTAATATTAAATATATGGGATTAAAAGTTTGTAAAAATAGTTTGTAGAAGAGAAAGTCATGTGAGTGTAACACATCAGAATTTTGTTTTACTACATACGTCACCATAGACGGTGGACACTGGTGATACATGCAATGAAATTATATTTAGGAAAGAAATTTTGGGAAGGAAGCATTCCAGGCTTAAGTTCACTGTACTTCCCAGGCATTTGCCAGTTATGCGGATTGAGGTGAACATGGAAAAAACTTCATACAGTGACGACAGCTCTGGCGAGATTTGAATTGCGGAATTCTCGATTGTGAACCTTACATGCTATGGTAAGGTATATATAACTATAGCTTAAAAATCGCTATAGCCCACTGTATCCTTCTTATACTTACAACCAAATGTGTAAATTCTGTAATGAAAGTTTTGTAACAAGATAGAAAGTTAAGTTTTTGTAAGAATAGTGAGTAAAGAAAGCCATATCATAGCAAATCATTTGACGAAACTGGACACATTACAAGACTAATTATTATTTTATTAAAGGTTTCCATGGAAATTACGCGAAAGGTTAATTTGATATTTACTTCTGTTAGTTCATGAAAACGAAATTCACTGCAGATATTCTTCAGTTCTCGACCATATTGTACTCTGTTGTATGGAATAATATACGCCCAGATAGATCAGGTGGCCTAACAGTGCACCGTATTTCACGTTCGTTAAAAGAGTTGCAGAACTCAACGGGGCAATTCCAAGTAAACACAGGTGGGTGGAGAACTGGCGAATCAATGTGAGCGACCTTCGTTCTACTCCTCTTACAATGAAGATGAACGAATCACTCTCATTGAGAGGCAGTTCCCAGGTTTGTATTAAAGGGTACATTCTATGTTGATAGACAAGAGCGGTGTATGTACTGCTTTCAGACCGAAAAACTCTTGGAAACGTTATTTTTGTTGGAATAAACGCAATTTATATTGAAAAATGATTAAAAAGTCTTTATTGGTCCTATTGGTAAGCGTCCATAGCTATTTTATTAAATTGTGTTTAGCTGTTCATGTCTAACATTGCGGACAATACCACTGTAGAGTTAAATCAAAATATTAAAGCGCCGTAACGAAAACCATGCAAACACGAGTGCACGTAGTTTTCACTGCAATTTTGTTCGCTTCCTATAATAATATTATTCATATATATATTTATCATATATAATCTTCTTCTTTATCTGTTTAACCTCCTCTTATGTAGGACTTACACCCCCCAGGACTTACAGGCGGGTGCCTGGGGTCAGAGGCCCGTCGAGGAGCAGACACTCATGGATCAGATAGAATATCCAGGATGGGTGATCAGCCCGATGCCTGGTATGGGAAGGAAGTAGATGAAACGAAATGATGGTGAAGTGGATGAAAGGAAAGGTGATGTTGGAGCAGTTGGTGGAATGAATGGCGGGGGTGAAACAGGAGAACCCGGAGAAAACCCGCCCAGACGCCCCCCACATGCGGGATTGAACCCGGGCCGCTTCGGTGAGAGGCGAGCGGTCTAACCACTCGACCACGGCGCCGCCTATTTATCATATATAATCATTTATCATATATATTTCCAATTCCATTATGATATTAACGGAATTGGAAAACATTTTAAGACCTCTTTGGTCTGTAAACAGTATACTGTTCGTGTCTATCATCACTGACTGTGACTCTAGTTCAAGCCTGGGAACAGCCTCTCAATGAATGCGAGCTGTTCGTCGTCTTCACTGTTAAGCAGGAGTAGAACGAAGGTCGCTCTCGTTAATATGCGCCAGTTCTTCACTTACCAGCGTTTACTGACGACTGACGTCCAGATCTGTAACTCTTTTAACGCACGAAGGAATATCTGCACACGTGAAACGCGGCGCTGCTGGGCCACCTGGTATACATATAGCTGTTATAGAGCGGATAAGGAGAGATATGTTCACAAAATCGACTTGAGTAAATTGCAATCTCAAGAATTAAGGGACTGCCAGACAAAGCAGCAAACTTTATCCATCGTAGAATGGATGCAAAGTTTAAAGAAATAACTTTTCGTAAATTAGCCTGTTCAGAACATGTGTTATGGACTCCGTGAAAATTATATCTCTAATTGCTTCCGTTCCAGATGTTAACTTTCTCAACAACTTTAAAATGCTTCACATTTGTTTCGTACATACACTTCATCGATTTGGAGTATGACAACAGTTTGGAGCCAAGAGGAATATGAAAGAAACGTACTATGTATTTAATGTTTTGGAAGTGTGTGGGCAAATACACTTCTTCCTCTTAAAATAATATATTTAGAAAAATAGTTATGCAAACTGATACTTTCTTCTCTCTTCACTTCGTTGTTTTGACTCCTGTTCTATCTTCACATACACGAGAACTGTCACTGCTATCCGATTTGCTCTAAAGTTGATTTATAACATTATTATCGAGATTCCGAAGTATGACATTCTTTCTTAACACACATTTCTTCCCTTTTTTACTTTCTCTACCACGTACATAAAAGGCACAAAAGGTACTGCATTTTACTAACAAATTCGATACCGGGATTTCATAGGAAATATATGTTTTGAGGTCCCCTAAATAAAAAAAGCGTTTTTACCTTCTATATTGTATACTACATAATAGGTAGGAAGACACTATATTCCATCCTAAAATTCAATACAGAGATTTCAGAAGTAATACACGTTTTGAGGCCAACTGAATTCAAATAAAGCATTTTTAGAAAATGGAGCGCGCCCGCGTATGTAAGCCTTTGAAGAGCATAACTCAAAAAGGAAAAGTCAGATAAATACCAAACTTGGTATTTAATTTCAGCATCTTCCTAAGATGCGACACGAGGATTTTCATGAGCATACCCCTCTCCAATAAACCTTTACATGGAACATTTTTCGATTTTTTTTTTATCTTTTCAAAAGTAGCCCCAACGCTTTTGATAAAAATACCATATATTAAATATATTTATAAATATGTTTAACTTTCTGGGAATAACCTGTAAAGTACTCTTCATTCGGAAGGAATTTTGCGTAATCTTGTATAACTGGTATACCTTAAGCGATAGGCGAAAACATAATGCACAAAAAATGTAGATTTGTTTAAAACACATAATTTATTTCAAACAACTTTTGTTGTGGCATAACTCATTTGCGAGATATCCGTTATTATTGATTCGGTTGGTGCAATACTTTGTCATTCTTCTTTAAGTCCTTTTGATTCTCAGTGGTTTCTCGCGATTGCTGGAAACAGTATGACATTTTAAAGCCAGCATATATTCTCCAGTTCTTAAACATTTGACTGTCGCTGTTCCCTTTGTATCCGTAACGAGATAGAAAAACAAACATTTGTAAGAATAGTTTTATCTCCACTAATAACCGATAGAGGGTAGAGAAAGTCGTGTATGTGTAACATATAAGAATTTTTGCTGTTGTTCTCATTTAGCTTTAATTCCTTGCTTATGTTTGTTTTTAGATACTGGTTCCTAATGTTGCAATCTTTTAGTGATCTTAAACTTTCCTTTCTGATGTCCGTATTTTGAGCAGGTTTGTAGAAAGCCATATATGTTTAATTTCCTTATACAGGGCGATCGATTTATGGTCCGGCTGTGGATCTCGTACGTGCCCCGCGCGTTGTAGTGCAAGCGAACCATGCATACACGCGGTCCATGGCCGCGCCAGAAAACGATCACGCTATACTTGGGATTGCCATTACTTTGTAATCTCGAAATTATGTTTATCTCTGTGCATTTTTAAATGGATTTATTGTTTCGTAATTTTATTATTGTTAAACTCACTTACATTTCTATTTATATATACACAAGATCAAGATCACCTGTTTGCCTTTATATTTTTGTGTCCGGGGTCACCCCAATAGCGGAGTGCGCATACGACACTCCCGTTATCATGGTTGGAGAATTGGAGCAGAGAACTCCGAAATGAACCACAATATTTGAAACAATTCAAAACCCACTGTAGAAACTAGTGTAGCCTTGCCTCCAGATGCAAAGACCACACTTTGAACACCTCCTTTAATGGATAAAAATGTATAGAGGTTCTAAAATGTAACATAATGTAATATTGTAATTCCTTGTTAAGGTCAATCGTTAGTGAAATTTGACTGAAATTAGATGAAAAATTAAACAAAAATAGTACATTTCAAATGAATTTTGTATGTATTAGGAATATGCTTAAACGAAGTCAATGGAGAGTTGCAGCCACATATTCCCAATTTTTTTGCAAACGTCCCGCTTGCTGACCCAGGTTTACGGAGGCTGTTTGCTTCTATTTACATGTACTATCAACCTATCAGTTTGTGCTATCGGTAATGATGAATCCTCCTGTATCATTCCTGTAATTTCTCGTCACTGTCTTCTGTAATTCATGGATGGAAGCACTGATGGATTATTTTAGTATTACTTAACCCCCGTTATTACATCACTATGTTCACAGATGGAGGAAAAGGAAAAGGAATTTTTGGAAAGAAACGTTCTAGGCCTAAGTTTAAGGTACCTCCATGGCACTTACTAGTTATGTGATCTGAAGAAAACCTGTAAAACTTCAGTTAGGGAGAACGCTCTTGGGATTTTAACCGCGAATCTACGATTTACGAATCCATGCTTTAGCCATTTTGACACTAAAGGATGAAATCGCCACAAAAACAGAAACTTGCCCAAATCAATCAAACGATTGGAAAATTCGAGAGGCCGGACATATTAACTACCATAAAAGCCGTTCAAGGGGCCAAGAGAATCAAAGTTAGCTGAGTTTTGAATGTTTTGGAAGAAACGAGTAATCGTTGATGGA
Organism: Deroplatys truncata; assembly: GCA_030765065.1. Taxonomy (NCBI): domain Eukaryota; kingdom Metazoa; phylum Arthropoda; class Insecta; order Mantodea; family Mantidae; genus Deroplatys; species Deroplatys truncata. The sequence goes on from CM060978.1 coordinate 219,185,050, forward strand.
ACAAAATTTGAAAAACTCTGGTAATACATGCCATTAATTTATATTTGTTGCAACATATTTTAAACAAAGTAAGATATGCATTAGCCAATGCTAAATGACACGATAAATTTTAGCTCACATTCCCTAGCAGCAATGAGATGGCGTAATGGGTAAATGCCACAACCCATTCTCCAGGAAAGGCTGTTCGGGCCATTCCACTGTCGGTCTACACGGGCGGCAGTTACGTCTCACAGTGTTTGCATCAACCAGTCAGTAGTTACAGAGCTATCAAGCCGTTTAATTAAGTAAGGGTAGAGGTGTAAAAATATTCCAGGAATCCTAAACAGTTCCTAGCGGATCAATCTGATTTCAAAATGGAGCCAAATAATATGTTTTATCTAATATTCCATTCAGAAAAAAACTCACATCACTTCTGTCATCATGGTCACTATTCTCATATTGCAATTATAAATTACATATAAATTATTATTGCAATGTATATATTATCATTAAGATTATGTAAATAATATTAAAATATATCAGTCGTCCTACGTGGTGTAGTGGTTACCATGCTAGCCTCCAGTTCCCGAAGTCGCGGGTTTAAACCCGGCGGAGAGCGATGGATTTTTTCGGGCGTAAAAATCCCTAGCATGGCTTCCTTCGGAAGGGAAGTAAAGCCGGTCCTGTGTCGTAGGTTTACGGACGTAAAATAACCTCAAGCCTGATAAAGAGGCCTCTGAGGAAAATTATCGGTCTTTCACGCCCAATGTAGAATGGGACGCTAAGGACCATAGTAGTTAAACGGCGTGCATAAATAAAAAACTGAATTTAATTTAAAATATATCTGTAAAGATAGACAGACAAACAGGCAGATATATAGATAATTTTGTTTTTTGAGTTTTGTCAACTTCCCGCATGTCGGTCTAAAATGCTTACTGTGCAATCCCTTGACAGGTTGCTTTCATAATTTCCCAAATTCTGTTCCCTGAACGAGTTGTAGTATTTTTGTTCCAATATCAGCATCCTTTCTATGTCTTCCCTAGTTATTGAAAGAATGAGTCTATTTCTTTTCAGCAATGGGCAATCAAACAGGAAATGCGAGGCAGTTTCCTCATCCTCTCTACATTATACAGATGGGCTTGTAGCATTGTAGCCACCTGGTTTACGTAGATGCTTCCTGAAGTAAGTACCAGTAACTTTGGAATATATTTCCTTTTTTTTCTATTTTCGTTATAAATTGACCTAAACAGGTAACAACTGTTTATTCTTTTGAAACATTCAATTTTGCCGCTGCGCTTATGCCTCCTTTTTTCGTCCGCGTACAATGTAGGGATTTTCATCGTCGTCGTTGTCTTACCTACGTCATCGTAGACCTCGCCGCTATGACTTAGGGGTCGTCTTCAGGAATCGATGTCACCGAATGTCAGCTAGGAAGCACACGTCGTCATCTCAGGGTTCAGTTGTCGGCGAATCGATCTGAAATTCCCTACGGCTATTATGTCAGGATAGGATTCAGGAGTGGTATCACCAGGATATTGTCTAGAATGAAACATTGTTTTCACTTTTCTCACTTCAACGCTCTTTATGCTAGAAATCCTGCAAGATCCTATTTTTGTCACTATCACGCTAGACTCTCATGATTATGTCGTGGTTCACTAACATCTGATCCGCTAGTTACTCAATTACTCGGTGCTCTATCGCCCTTCTTTAGTGTAGCATTAACTTGAAAGAGACACTTGACAAATATTAAATTGGTTATAAGTTTGCATAAAAGCTATACCGACGAATACTATTATTACGATAGATAAATATTCCGTACAAATCACTTCGTCGTTACATAATAGCGGGGTACTTCACAAATTTAGAAACTTAGCGTCCTTTCCTGAATCGGAAATAGGTGTTCCCTTAACAAGGAATCACGACGAACTGTGTAAAATCCACGCTTACGTTCACGTATACCAAGTTACTACTAACCTCCAGATTTCTGTACATGAAGCCACGGCTTTGTATCTTCTCATTGGTGCTAATAATCATTCTGTATCTTTATTGGCCCTTCGGTTGAAAATTTAAAGTATAAACGGTAGGAAGTGGTCGTTGCTCGTAACGTCTACTTTTCTTGAAACTTGGTTCATCCCCTTCAAATACAAAGAAACGGAGTTTTATGGCCTCACGTTTGGAAAAATACAATGAACATTTTAGAGCGAAGCTACTCTATTTCGCTTAAATCTTGCAGATTTTCTTATGCAACTTGATGCAGTATTTTTAACACTTAAATTATTTCAGTCTAATTATATAATAAAAAATATAATAGCCCGCCTTAAAGCAATATGTATATGTAACAATATATAAAAAGTTTATATTACAGTCATTGTATATGTTTATATTATTGTATACATGTTCAATAAAGTTATGTGAATGTATTACGTAATTTAATAATGTAGGAGCTGTGAGAATCATAGGTTAAAAGTTGCTAAAAATGAGGTAAGCTTGAGGCAATAATGAATTTGAAAGTTTAGCAATACTACTAGTCATTATTGGAACAACAATAATGTAAATTTTGCGACAGTTTATAAAATAACCAATCAACAGCCAGAAAAAAAGCTTAAGTTAAATGAAAGTATTCTATTGGATTAGGAATAGCCAATCAGAGACTTGAAATACAGAAATTTACAAATTTAGGCGGTAGAAATCAAATCAGTTGCTTGTAGACAGTGTTTCTAACAGGACGTGAGATGCGTCCTCAAGAAATTTAATACGTATTTTGTGTGAGACAAAAGTAGTTTATGTGTTAAAAGGTGCAAGTAATTAATAAAAAAAGAATCTCACAGCTCTCTTTCTCTATACCAGTTAAGTGTTATTTAAATAGTGTCAAACATTAATAAAAGGAGTGAAGTAAAATTATAATCTGTGTAAGCCTACATTCTTCAGTCGCACCATCTCCCTGCTAAGACATTCATGTCTCTAAAACATATACATACTGACGCAGCCGAGGCAAACATAAATATATAATATTTAAAGAGGCAGTCAAAATTATAAAGTTAATATTCTTAAACTTGGGGCAAAGGCCACCAGAAAGTACATTTGGGGCGAAATGCTACCGGAAACTTTTTACCATACGTGCGGTTGCAACTACTTCAAGTTCGGCTCCCCAACAGTCGAAATATAATACATTTTCTTCAAACTGACTTTTCATACGTAGCAGCAACAAACCTTCTTCAAATTACGCTTTTGTTTATTTGACAGTATTTATGAAACTTTTAACATATTCACACTTTTTGAAGGCCTTTTGATTGATATAGTTTTAATCCGATTACACTAAAGTGTAGAAAATTATCAAGTGGTGTATCAATTAATCATTACTAATTCATAAACCATAATTAGTTAAGATTTAATTTTTGTGTAGGTGTACTCAGGCGGAAATAGCGCTACAACAGCAACAGATTTTTGTTGATATTCTAATATATAATAATAATAATAATAATAATAATAACTTTAATAACTTGTTCATTCAGTAAAAACATAATCAAGCTGTATGTTAAAACTGGGTAGAGATTGTAACCTTTTCGTTTTTCTACTGATAATCCACCATTAGCCTGTCTTTTGAAAAGAGAGAAGCTTCTTCTTCTTCTTCTTCTTCTTCTTCTTCTTCTGCTTTTTTATGTATCATGTCCCTGGTGAAGAGTTGCAATACACAGCAATTGCTCAGGTATTTAGGGGACAGAATGAGAATTCGAAATTCCAGTTAAAAATTCCACTTGAATTCAAGTTCCATTGAAGACTCTTAAAATATATGCGATGATTGCTATTGTGCCTACGTTCTCAAGACACTTAAAATTGTACAAGAAGTGACATTCGAATTTGAGAAACACGGACATGTCCCTCATTTACATGAATATAGTAATTGTTTAAATATCATCCATCATTTATGTGCCAAATGAACTTTGGCTAACTCAGTTAGATATTTGGGGAGATTTTTTTTCTTCGTTCTAAGGCTGCCTTAAGATGTTGAAACGTTGAAGTTGCATAACATCCACATACTTTGTGTCTACTTTTATAGAGAAATCGCTTCATATTTCTAGTATAATATCATGCAGGGTTTACCACAAGATTTATGGGTAACGATGACTTTCCTTTCCTTGGCAGAAATGCAGGAACGATGTGCTGCCTGGCAAGAAAATAGCTTATTCGATCAGCTTGGTATATGACGTGGATGGTGTACACTATGATTATCATACATGCGATCTTCTATATGGATAAACCATATAAATACATGTCTATTGTGGTTTTTCACCTGCTAGTTCAGAGTCTGTGAAGAGAAGGTAAAGTAATGCAACTACTGCTGGTAATATAGTTAAAAGACGTTTTAGCTATGGCATCGATCCATAAATTTATTTACTGTTAAAGACATCATAGAGAATAGAGTGCGAGATCACAGAGCCTGTATGACGAAAGACGAAGCAGCGGAATGCTACTTGGGGATCAATGGTAAGGGATACGAAACAAAATGAAGGATAGGCTGATTGTGTCGAGTTTTACAATCAATACAAAATACAAGATGTATTCCTCTTGTCCCACCAGCTTTTCCCTTAACATTAACCTTTGTCTTTTCCCAGACCCACCTGTCCTACTCATCTCAGCGATTTTTCTCTATAGGCGCACAAAAATCCTCTATTGGCTTATACTGTCGTGAATAGGTAATTTAATTCCATGTGTAGCTTCAAAGCCTCACTTTGACAGGAGCGACTAAGACTGAAAATTATCCAGATATCAACATAAAGTTGTGGTACAGCAGCTCAGCAAAAATAATCCATAACTACACTGCATACATTATCAATCAGAAACTTCCTGAATGAATGGCATATACTAATTTCTTACGAATTTAAATATAAAATTACATACAAGTTATCCACAGTAATAAGTCTGTTTCTGATATACAATCTACAGCCTAGGCCGCTAAAGTACTATTTTTGGGCTTGTTAAGAGACGAGAAGTAACTGCTTTACATTGTAACGCCTCAAAGATTATAGACAGGCATGCAAAGAGCTTCTCTGGGAGAGATGGCCTCCTAGCACACTGATGCGACATTGCTGTTAAGGTGAGAAGCACTCGCTCTACATTAATGCCTGGTACATGTAGAAATGTTCAGCCTAGTAAAGGTTTGTGAAGAACTTTCAGTGAAAAACTCACAATAGAGCATCTAACCGGGATAACAAGCGTTCTTAGCTTCCTACTGTAAAGCTGATGATGTTAATCACAACGTTTACCTTAGACAACCACATAGGATAGGGACAGAACTAGGAGAGGGACGTAGCACTTGGACCTAGGCAGATGTTTAGTGCCTGAGCCCCTGACGGGGCGCCTCCGGGAGGGGGGAGACAGAGGGCAGCCGGGGCAGGAGGCACGGCAGGCAGAGGGTAGGGTCCCTACCGTTTACAGATTTAAACTCCCGGGTGGGGAGTGCAACCGGTTCCCCTTCGCCCCTCTGGGCTTACATATCCCCTGGGGGTCTGAGACACGGAGACCGCCTTCCTCCGGGGGACGAAGGTTTATTCAGAGCATCCTTTCCTCTTGCCATGCACACGCCAAGACCTCCCTCCGACATTTGCAAACCTGAAAGAGACCATGCAGATGAAAGGTGAAGTGAAATGAGAATGGAGATGAAATGGAGGAACAAGAAATTCGGGGGATGTAATGATCCTTCCCAGCATTCGCCTAGCAGCCCGGGGAAACCCCCGAAAAACCCCATGGGTCAGGAAGGTTAGCTGTGGGAATCGAACCCACGACCTCCAGAATGTAGGCCACAAACGTTACTGCCTGAGCTATCCCGCTAGATTAGAGGACCATGTTATAATTGGCCTATTTTTTGCAGGAATGATTTAAAAATGAATCCTTATTCATACTTTTAAATAAAAAAAATATTCGACAAAAAATATTCTCGAATTTCACTAAATGATACAAAATATAATATTGTAACTAAAATCATTTTTCCAATCCAATAAGAAGCAACTAAATTACTTTGTCCAATCTAGTGAAGGCTTGTATTTTCCGATTATTCTATCATGGCTCCGCGCACCGCACTTCTTTCTGCATTCGTTTACAGCAATCAACTGATGATGATGCTCGTATCGGTAACCTCGACCTCAAGCAGGTCGTGTGTCACCTCTCTTGGATTGAAATTTCTTCTTCGTCTCCTCATCTTCCTCTTCTTGGTCTCTCTCTCTCTCTCTCGCTTGTTCGCTCGCTGCTTTTGTGTATGTTGTTATTGGCAGGCTCGCTCCTTGAACATATAAATGCGGAGTTGCCAATTTAGAAATTTTTGTGACACAGACAACCCAGAAATTCTACTTAGCCACGGCCATAATACTCTGGGACAAAGTGCCATCAAATCCCAACAATGGATCGTTCAAATATTGCGGCCTGATAGCCTGCATGCTAGAATATGATAAAATTTATGGGATAAAGCAGAATACAAAATAGAGCATTATTAAAAGCAGACTATTACGGTTTAGTGAGCACCTTCTTGCATGCTTTACATACGAATACTATCACACTACTACTACTGATTTCAGTAGTTCAATGCCGAAATAAAATAGAAATGATTATAATAGTCTGTAATAATAATCATCATAAATTGGCAATTTTATTCATTATTTCCTAGACTCATAGGAAAGAAGCTTTGGTAAATACAGTTTTGGCAATTGCAGGAGGTAGAGACAGTTCCCGCTTGTTTTGGTAATATAATGGTTGCCCACAGCAGCTCACGCAGTTGATTCATGGGCGGCAGTTATGTTGCTACATTATGCTAATGTCATTAACTTTGATTATGCTTCATTATCTAGAGGTTATTTATAACAAATCGTTTAACTGTAGACTAAAGCAAATCAAACCCATACACACTTCTAATTTTGAATGGAAGTATGAGTAAATACGTAAATATTCTAGCGGCCCAATACATAGAGAAGTGTTAACTACCATCTAAACGTATTAAAGATTCGGGGATTAGCCTAAGCATTCAATAAATACTGCATTATTACTTTTATTTAACAAGTTTAAGGAACATAATAATCCTTTTGGTTTAAACCAAATAAGACTTAGAGCTAGTTATTTCGTTTTTATTGAAATATTCAATAAAACAAAATAAAATAGATGTATCTATAGTATAATAACTCTGTTTAATAGCGCGCGATACTACAACAACCAGATTGACGCATAAGATCGAGCACACTGTGGTTTCAAGGCTCAGATATTTGTGATTTAAACAAAAGAAAAATATAAAGGCAAAGCTGAGATGAAACAGGACAAGAGCAATAAAAACGATACATGTAAATCAGCTATATTTTATTCCTGTATTGTGCTATACTTTAAGAAAGATTGTGTTAATATTTAGTTTTTTTAATTTTAGTGCCAAGAAAAGCACGTGTTTCTACTAAAATAATATTCGGAATCCAAAATGGTATCATAATTGTTCATTAATTTCTGTGATAGAATTACCTCCTATATCACTTGGACCCAGCATTTGTGAATATAACATAAAAGACAAAGCGGGCCAGCAAAGGTGAAACAAATTTTTGCGACAAATTATATAAATGAGAAACAAGAATGTAAACAAGAACAAATAAAATAAAATTTGAACTTACAGATAACCCTATAGATATCTTCTGCTCTTTTTCATGATTTACACTGCTTATTCCTGAACAAATAGCTATGTATATATACTATGTGATCAAGAGTATCCGGACACCCCCACAAACATACGTTTTTCATCTTATATGCATTGTGCTGCCACCTACTGCCTGGTACTCATTATCCGCGACCTCAATAGTCATTAGACATCGTGACACATCAGAATGGTACGCTTCGTGGAACTCACGGACTTCGAACGTGGTCAGGTGATTGGGTGTCACTTGTGTCAGAAGTCTGTACGCACACTCCTAAACATCCCTAGGTCCACTGTGTCTGATGTGATAGTGAAGTTGAAACGTGAAGGGACATGTACAACAAAAGCGTACAGGCCGACCTCGACCGCCGACCGCTGACCTTTGAAGAGGGTCTTAAAGAGTAATAGGCAGACATCTATCCACACCATCATACAGGAGTTCAAAACTGCATCAGGATCCAGTCCAAGTACTATGACAGTTAGGCGTGATGTGAGAAACCTTGGATTGCATGGTCGAGCGGCTGCTCGTAAGCCATACATCACGCAGAAAAACGCCAAACGACGCCTCGCTTGGTGTAAGTAGCGTCAACATTACACGATTGAACAGTGGCAAAACGTTGTGTGGAGTGACGAATCACGGTACACAAGGTGGCGATCCATGGCAGAGTGTGAGTATGGCGATTGCCCGGTGAACGTCATCTGCCTGCGTGTGTAGTGCCAACAGTGAAATTCGGAGGTGGTGGCGTTATGGTGTGGTCGTGTTTTTCCTGGAGGGGGCTTCCACCCCTTGTTATTTTGCGTGGCACGATCACAGCGCAGACCTACATTGATATTTTAAGCACCTTCTTGCTTCCCACTGTTGAAGAGCAATTCGGGGATGGCGATTGCATCTTTCAACACGATCGAGCACCTGTTCATACTGCACGGGCTGTGGCGGAGTGGTAACACGACAATAACATCCCTACAATGGACTGGCCTGCACAGAGTCCTGACTTGAATCCTGTAGAGCACCTTTAGGATGTTTTGGAACGCCGACTTCGTACCAGGCCTCACCGACCTACATCGATACCTCTCCTCAGTCCCGTACTCCGTGAAGTATGGGCTGCCATCCCCAAGAAATCTTCCAGCATCTGATTGAAAGTATGCCCTTAGGCTTTTTTGTACCGAGATTCGTCAAGGTTACAGAACATCAGTGGCTGACCTCGATAATTTGAAACGCAGAATTGGCCTTGCGATTGAAAATGTAGCAATTGCTATGCTGAAGAATACCTGGAGACATATCTGCCGTGGTAAAAATGGCTCTCATGTTGAAGTATATTCAATTTGCAGCTCTTTAGCTAATAGAAAATGTTAACAGTTTCAATTACACAACCTTTTCTATTGAGTTATATCTATTTTTTTATTTTATTTCTGTTATTTATTTATTTCTCATTGTCACAACTCCGTGGCAACAATTGTTACATTGTTACACAAATTCTGCAGTATCAAATCTGACTAGATTTATTTCCCTTTGGCTTATACATAATTTATTTCATTGGTGTTTTAATTGGGACACTCTGTATATAATCCAAAGAATTTCGTCATGATTAATAACACATAAAAGCTACAGGAGGTAAATGCTCTACCAGGCCACTAAAATTGCAAGTGGTGCTTGTTTCTTCAATTAGCATTGGCATATAGTTAACATCAGATATGCTAAATGCCATTGTGGAGAAATTTATGATTTATACCAGAAAATAAGAAGAATATATGAATAATTATTTGTCATATTTTCTTTACATATTTTAATAAACTCGTCATCTGTTCAAAAGAAATAAAATACATTTGTGTGTGTAGGATATGTACAATTTCCTTATTTGAAACAGTCTACTTTGCGATAAAGTGGTGATTAACTGGATAATGGAGAGTTTTCCACATTTGGTAAGCCTCTTACTATCGAGCGTGACCCTGTTCTGTAATTCCATTCAGTGTAGCAGATTCACCTGTTTCTTGTTTAATCTTGTTCTCTGACGTCAGGGATTGACCCTGTTGCTAGGAGAGAGATGCCAAACGCTCCGATGAAAATTCGCTGAAACAACACTGCGACCTCTCTCGTGTTTACGCAAAACTCCAAGTCATAACAGCGCTTCAAGAAACAGTGACACGCCTGAATTATGGAGCAGGGAATCTGGATCGATTTAGCTCTATGTATATACAAAAATAATGTAGCGAGGAAGGAATACCGATAACAGACGCTACCCGACGAGCGAAGTTGGACAGGTCGACCCGTGAGCTCGAGAAAATCGATTCCACTTTTGTTTCATTAGCCATGAACGCATGCCGGCAGATCGCAATCGGTAAACATCGTTAGCAAACAGCAGAGCGATGCCCTTGTTACAGATGAAAGAAAGCCTACTTTCTAGGACGTATTTACGCTGTTTTATACAATTATATATCTTCGAACATCTTAAGAGTTAAGCTTGGTTTTAATATTTTCTTATGGTAATTTTAGAATTACATGGTATAAAATAAACATTACTGAACACAAACTTAATTATCATATGGTTTGGCGTTTGCCATTCCCTTTCTTCATAGGCAAGAAAAAATTAATAAAGTATCTACTTTCGTCTTCATTTCCACTTGTTCAATCATTTTATAACGATGATTATTCTTAACAAGTTATAAACACTTGGAACTTGTATTTTATCTTTTGTGTTTGAGCAGGAATACTTGGAACATCTTTGAGAATCCTAATTTATTTGCCTTGTATTATTTGATACATGTGGCAGAACAGCATAAAAATTAAACTTTTTCCATTAGGCCTTAAAAAGCATAACTTATGTCTCTAACTCTTATTATCAACATAAAGATAAGTGATACCATTTGAATAATGCAAGAGCCATTATAAAAAGAAATAAAAAAGATAATCCTTTTATTTTATACTTGTGGCCTGAACAACAATCTCTAAAACAAGTTTATTAAAAGTTAAAGTTAATATTTTTCCAACGTTAACTGATTCTAATTTAAAACTTATGAATGTTCATAATCACTTTATATTTTATTAAACAGAAACACTTAGAACGGTAAGTGCATTCTAAAAGAATGGAGGATGGAAGGTTACTCAAAAGAATAAGGAAGTGGACGCCACCAGGAAGGAGGAGAAAAGAAAACAGCATAGCACATGAGTTCAAAGGATTAGAGGGGCAATAATGGATTGGGAAATTGAGGAAGATTTATGATCCAATAAGCAAGAATATGTGTGTACATATGTATACACATACATATATGTATAAAATTCAAAAGGAAGTCTTATATTAAAAAACGGAATAAGAAAGATAAATCTTTACGGAATAGAACGCCTCTGGTTGGCTAATATTATGAATATTTGTTTACACACATACATATAAGAATAATATTAACAATAATACCAAAACCCTCTGGAGAACTTCGGGGACATAAGAACAAGCGAAAAATTCCTATAAAGGTAATAGTGCGTTTTGCACTAGATTTCTGATGTGTAGCGATTATTTATGGTATGCAGAAAAACGCTGGTGGTTTACGTAACTTTGTTTTCGGAGCCTTTACAAAGTTTTATAAAAGATGAGGTGAATATCTTGGATTTCCTAATTACAATAAACCATTCCATTAGGTTTGAGGTAATTGCACTCAAAACAACAAATGCTATTATAAATAGAAACTTAAGTCTTGTGCGCGTGAGTATACCTGTGCGTGTGTGTTTGTGAGTGTGTGTGTGTACACCAGGTGAGTCAGTTGCCCGTATTTATTTTTTAATTTGGCTGATTTGCGTATCACATTATAGAGGAGGGATACATAACTCAGTGTATAAGTGTTTTACGGGACAGAATGCAATCGCTATGTATGTCGATGCAGAAAACATCCCACTCTGACACTGGGAACTGCAGTAGCACCTTTAGCCAATTTTACAAACTTTTGTTATTTAGCATACATTCATGCACCCTTTTGAAAACGCCCCTGAAGGAACAACCTATCACATGCATCGGTTGACAAAATCATTTGAAAACAAAATGGCATATCTACGCAGCGTTGTACAGCCTTGTCAAAAATGCTAAGTATTAGATAGATAATTTCTCGTATGTCACAAACAATGGTGTATTTCAGATCATACAGTAATTGTAATGACTTATGCACTTTATTTGTTTGAATTAAAACTACCAAATTGAGCTCAAAACACTGTATGACCTTGCAAAAAGCGTGTAAACATTCGACGAATGGTCTAGTTCTGCGATTACTAATTCGTATAGGAACCTCAGTTCGCATGGTAGTTAGTATTGCCCGAAAGTTATTATCATAGTTGCCTTAGTACTTGCTACTTGAGTTGTGGTTCAAACCCTTCGGGTTAAGTTCAAACTTTTATTACCTTTTGTTTCATCTCTTTGGGCCTGTAATTTGATGTTATGATACAAATAAATTTTTGATAACATTATAAGTGTGTACAAAATAGAATAATCACCATGTTTTCCACCACAAAGAAAAAGAGCCGAAAGCCCAAATCATCTATGGCCACTCATACGTGAAGAATGCAGGCAGATTACACCGCGCATGTTACAGCATGCAAGAAGGTCTCTCCGGCAACGTTCACAATGTTCGTCATTTTGAACATTTATTTCGTTGATGAAATCCACGCTCTTTAGCAATTTATTATTCTGTTTACTCGTGAACTTAGCACATTTACAATCCTTTGTCAATAGAATTAAAACATAAGGTTTAAATATGAAACAATATCCGCCAAAAAGAATGAAAGCTAACTACGTAACACGTTTTACAACACCAGATACGGTACAGATTATTATAGTGAACACGATACACAATTATCTGATTGTAATTACTGTGTTTGGCTCCCAGGAGAACCAATAACAAAAATAAATAAATAAATAAATAAATAAATTAGTACACTAAAATACAGAAAATAAACACAAAGAGAACATAAACAATTTGGTGTTTGTATCATATTCGATCCTGCGAAGCTAACCTTTGCTTCACCACATTCCAGCAGCTAACCCACTCTGCCAAAACCCACGTAGCGTATTCTGCACTTCGAGAAAACACTCCCCTATCGCCTTGCAAGCATTATATCTATGAAACTCCGTCTGTTTTAAGGTTTTTGCAGCTCTTTGGTTTTCATTCAGGCCTTCAATCATTAATGTTAGTTGCGTATAGTACCGAATAGAAGGGCAGAGGGTCAATGTTTTCACATTAGACAATATACTCGAGTTACATAGATACAAATACCTTGGGGCAGCTGATTCACCTGGTATATATGTGCATTGATGAAGGGCGTATTGGTGTATTTATCTGGGAAACAGCGGGAGGTAGATTTGAATAAAAACACAAAACAGCAGAGATACGAATAGAAGACAAAATTCCATTTTGCTATAAAAATGCATACCTTGAATCCATAATATTAAATACGGCTTATTTTTCTGTGTATAACGAATAATGGAAGTTACTCAAAAATAATAAAAATAAATAAGCAATAATTACGTATACGTTGACCATTATTTTTGCTCTTAAGCTCTCTATGTATGTCCAAAGACATTGCGTACTACAGAAAAGTAGAAAACTACATTTGAAATCCGCATATTACCGTAAACAAAATGAGTGTTTTGGCCTGATCCAAGAAAGTATTTCTAAAAACTGAATTGCTTACTGTTACCTTATTACAATGGTACTCTACATTTGACCCTGTACTAAAAATGGGTTCTGTTCGCATTTCCAAAAGCACATGCCCTTAGCCGCCTTTCCTAAACTCCAATCATATTGCACAATCCGTTTATACGAATATTAGCACAGCATCAGCGATCGACACCAGACTGGAGAAACAAGCACTAAATAGTTGGCAACCAAAAATTGAGTTTCTTTCCCTTTATCCATAGCGAATACAGTCAGATTTGGAAATACCGTAAACTTTATTTTAATTACCTAATATACCTTTAGCGTGAAAATAGAAATGCAGATAGATGTAGCACATTCAAGAACCTTAGAACTTAAAACAATGTTCGAATGAGAGAAACAGCAATGCTCTTTGTACGGTTATGAACCTACAATCACACATAAGTTTTACGGAGTTATATACAAAAAATCTGATGTGTTACACTCACCTGCCTTCTCTACTCTTGTACATCTTATTGCTAATTTTCTTGTAGGTGCTGCAAGGGGAATATAGTAGGCTTTAAGCGATAGACAAATGTTTTAAGAGCTGGTTGCTATGTTGCGCATTCCATTCTCTTTGCATGTCCAGGACATAAAAAAACGAATAACGAATTCCCACTTGAGAAAAATTGTGTTGGAAAATTCAAACAAATAACCACGAATATCTCGGAAATGGTTCACTCCACATAAGTGTGTATGACGTAAATCACGTGTTTTAACGAGTTCTCCATTTTTTGTGTAGAAACATTTTGTCTATCTCTTACAGTTTACCAGAAATACAAAAGCCATTCAGAATGAAGAAGGCTTTTGGGGAAATACCCAGAAAATGCAACGTATACATTTCATTTGTCATGAAAATATCTTAAATATGTGATATTTTAATCAAAATATTTAGAGCCCTTTTTGAGAAAATTAAAATTAAAAATGTTCCATGTAAAGGGTAATCTAGGGTGGGGGATTTTCTTGAAAACCTTCGTGTCGCATCTCTGGAAGATACTGAACCTAAATACCAAGTTTGGTGTTTATCCGACTGTTCGTTTCTGAGTTATGCTGTTCACAGACAGACACACACACGGACGTGTTCCCAAAAATACGTTTTTTGGATTCAGAGGGTCATGTATTTCCGGTGAAATCTCGGTATCGAATTTTTGGGTGGAAAGCAATATTTCCCCTAATTACTATACGTAGTAGAGAAAGTAATAATGTTAGAATGAGAGAAACTACAATGCTCTTTGTACGGTAAATAACCTGCAATCACACATAAGTTTACGGAGTTATAAACCAAAATTCCTGCACTTCTAAGAGTTAGCATTTTTAATTTGGTACATTTTACAAATAAGCTACTATCTTGAAAAGCTATACAGAAGTAATTACGCGTTAACAAATGAAGGTATCGCAACTGCTTCCTAAACTTTACTCAGTAAAGCCATCTCCCTTCTATTTCCTTAATGAGTATAGGCCACACCCATTATTCATAGCACGTGTACGGCAGCAACCGACTTTTATGTTTACATAGCGAGAGTCATAAAACTCGCTGGGAAGTATTACAGAAGCTTAGAGGGACGATGAAAGAAGTGAAAAGATGAAGCTGCTAGCTAGAAGGATATGCCTTCTTAAATTATGTTTCTTGTGTACCACTTTGTCAAGTAATCATGCTTATGTGGCCATATTTTGAGTTCACTATCGCTATGACACGCATTTCTTTACAGTCCAACCTATAAATATTATATTTCAGTACGAGGGTTGTAATTTTACGTTCTTTACTGCGTACTTACAGTAAATAGAGAAACTCCATGTCGACATCTTACCAGGAATACACGTTTTGAGGCCCCCTGAATAAAAAATCTTATGTGTTACACTCATATGACTTTCTCTACTCTTGTACAAACTATTCTTACAAACGCTTATTCTCCATATGCTTCATGTTAATCGAGATATCGAGATTTTAATCTTATTGCTAATTTTCTTGTAGATGCAAGGGGAATTGGTAGGCTTTAAGCGATAGTCAAATGTTTTAAGCGCTGGTTGCTATGTGGCGCATTCTATTCTCTTTGCATGTCCAGGACATATGAATAACGAATTCCCATTTGAGAAAAAGTATTGGAAAATTTAAGGGAGTAACACGCAATATCTCGAAAATGGTTCACTCAAAAAAAAAAAATATGACATAAATTGCGTATTTTAACGCGATCTACATTTTTTGTGTAGTAAAATTTTGTCTATCTCTTATGGTTTACCAATTATGCAAAAGTCGTTCACAATGAAGAATACTTTTGGAGACATTCCAAGAAACTTCGAGATATACACTTCATTTGTCATGAAAATATCTTGAACATATGATATCTTAATTAAAATCGTTAGAGCCATTTTTGAGAAAATAAAAATGTTCAAAAAATCATTCATGTAATCAGGGGTGGGGGATTTTCTTGAAAACCTTCGTGTCGCATCTCTGCAAGATATACTGAACCAGAATACCAAGTTTGGTGTTTATCCGACTATTGGTTTCTGAGTTATGCTGTTCACAGACACACACACACGGACATGTTTCCAAAAATGCTTTTTTTTGGTTTCAGGAGGTCCCAAAACATATATTTTCGGTGAAATTTCGGTATCGAATTTTGGGTGAATACAATACTTCCCCTACTTACTATACGTAGTAGAGAAAGTAAACATAAATAACGAATTCCTATTTGAGAAAAAGTATTGGAAAATTTAAGGGAATAACAAGCAATATCTCGAAAATAGTTCACTCAACAAAAAAATGTATATGACATAAATTGTGTATTTTAACGCGATCTACATTTTTTGTGTAGTAAAAGTTTGTCTATCTCTAATGGTTTACCAGTTATGCAAAAGTCGTTCACAATGAAGAATACTTTTGGAGACATTCCCAGAAAATTCGAGATATACATTTCGTTTGTCATGAAAATATCTTAAACATATGATATTTTAATCAAAATCGTTACTGCCATTTTTGAGAAAATTAAAATTTTCAAAAAATGTTCCATGCAAAGGGTAATCTGGGGTGGGGAGATTCTATTGAAAACCTTCGTGTCGCATCCCTGGAAGAATACTGAACCTAAATACCAAGTTTGGTGTTTATCCGACTGTTCGTTTCTGAGTTATGCCGTTCACAGACACACACACAGACACACACGGACATGTTTTCAAAAATGCTTTTTTTGAATCAAGTAGGTCTCAAAAGATGTATTTCCGGTGAAATCTCGGTATCGAATTTTTGGGTGGAATACAACACTTCCCCTACTTACTTATACGTAGTAGAGAAAGTAAAAAGGATTTTTAGATAAAGGCCCATGTATATATGTGTATGTTTGTGTGTGAAGTCAAAAACGAAATTTGGTATTTAAGTTTAGTACCTTCCAAAGATGCGAAACGCTTATTTTCAAGAACATCCCCCCAGCTTCAGATTTCATATTTTCTTAGAAATCGCTCTAACGATTTTATTAAAATACTGTATATTAAATAAATTTTAGGTCAAACAAAATCTATATCTTTTCGATTATCTGGGAATAGCCTTTGAAATCTTCCTTACTCGGAAGGCATTTTGTATAGTCTTGCATAGCTGCTAAACGTTAAGCGATAGACAAATACGCAGCACACAAGAAATGTATATTTATTTGAAACACACAGCTTATTTCAAATAACCATTTTTTGGCGTAACCATTGCTGAGATATCCGTTACTAATTGTTGGAATTGTTCAATACATTTGTCATTGTTTTAAAGTTCTGTTGACATTCAAGTGTTTCTCACGATTGCACGGAAAGGGTGATGCCAGCATATAGCGTACAGTTCTTAAACATTTGACTATTGTTATTCCCTTTGCATTTATAATCAAATCTGTAATGTAGCTATTTCTGCAATTGCTTATCTCGATTAAAATGATGTGGATAGAAAAACAAGCTTTGGAAAGAATAGTTTTTATTCCCGTTAAGAAATGATACAGGAAAGATAGAGTCGTGATAATACATGAAGTTAAACGATAATTGAGAAAGGAATTTTAGGAAGGAAACGTTTAAGGCCAAGTTAAGGATACCTCCCTAGCATTTGCCAGTTATGGAGATTGAGGACGGTCCCGGCGAGATTTGAACCGCAGACCGTGCCTTAACGTCTTCTGATACCCATATGGGTACGGGAGTTGTATCGGCCTGTCAGTTTATCAAAATATTATGAAAGAGAATCGTGTTCCTTACTGGTAGACCTACCGTGGGACTTCGCCTCTAGTGTGCGAGGGTGTTCAAAATGGAATTATTCCCGTCTAAGTGGGTCTTTCTATCTGCGGACCTGAGACTTCCTACGGCCCCCTCACTTCATCCCTGCCTGCCGGGGGGTGTAGCCACGATAATCAAGCTAGTCGCGGTGCGGTGTGTTTGTGGTAAGTGCAAAGCGGAGCTCAATAACAAAATGTCGGTTAAACACCAAACTAGGTGTTTAATTCAGTTTCTTCCCAGGATGAAACACGAAGATATTTAATAAAGCTTCCCCCAAGATACCCTTTACATGGAAAAGTGCTCGTTGTCGTTTATCTTCTCAAACACGGCTATATAAGCTTTTGATTAAAATACCATATCTTTAAGATATTTGCATGATAAATAAAATGTATATTTTTAACTTTCTGGTAATATCCTGCAAAGACCTCTTACTTCTAAATTACTTATGCATAATTGTTAAAGAGTAAGGGATAGACAAAATCTTACCAGATACACATATAATATATACCTCGTTAAAGAAGACAATTCATGTCAAATACATTTTTTTGTTGTGTTAACCATTTGCAAGATAGCCTTTGTTCTTGGTTCAAATGCCTTTTTACTTTCTGCCACCTATCTATAGAAGGTTAAGAGGAAGCATTGTATTCTACCTAAAAATTCGGTGTCGAGATTTTAACGGAAATACACGTTTTGAGGCATTTTCAAAAAAACGTCCGTGTGTATGTGTGTTTATGTGTGTATCTGTAAACACTTCGATAAATTTCAAACTTGTCATTTAAGTTCAGCTTGCTCAAAAAATGCTATGCAAAAATTTTCAAAGAAATTCCCTCACCCCAACTTATCCTGTACATTGAAAATTTTTCGAAGTTTCTATTTTCCCAAAAATTGTCTAGCGATTATGATTAACTATTGCTTATTTAAACTATACATATAACAACTAAGGTACATACTTTGAATTTTGTTGTTAACAGCCGGTGAAGATCTCTTCATTCGGGTGGAATTTAGTATAATTTAGTACAACTGGTAAACTTTAAGAGAGAGAAAAAACTTACTTCACAAAAATATAGATATCTTTAAAAAAAGTTTAATTAAAATAACTTGTTGTGCCATCGGACAACACCGAGACTCTCTTATTAATAGTTTGAAAATTTTCAATAGTTAGTAATATTTTTATAGTGCTGTCACTATTCAGTTGTTTCTTGCATATCATGCACATAGTATAGAATTTCAACACCGGCATATCTCCATACTCTTTTAAATTTCCCGAGGTCATGCGCTCCACTCAGCGGAGGGCGATGGATTTTTTCAGACCTAAAATTCCTTAGCATGGCTTCCTTTGAAAGGAAGGTAAAGTCTGTGGTACCATGTCCTAGATTTACGGCATGTAAAAGAACCTCAAGTCCGATACATAAAGAGGCCTTTGAGCGAAAATTCCGGTCTTTCACGCCCAATAGAGAATGGCACGCTAAGATACTTAGTAGTTATTGAGCCTCCATATATAAATTTCAATTTAATTTAATTTTGTCTTTAAGACATTTGACTATGAATCCGTTTCTTCTATCCCTCTTGCACATACAACGAAATGTGTAATGAAATTATATCTGCAAAGATTTATCGATCAGCATGAACCATTTAGCAAAATCAGCTTTCGTAGGAATTTTCATCTTTATGAAAATAAATGATAGAGGCTAGTGAAAGTCATGTAACACCTGAGATTTTTTCAAGAGGTAACTCGCTATTATTACTTTCTCTACTATGTATAGTAAGGAGAGGAAGTATTGTATTCCACCCAAAAATTCGATACCGAGATTTCACCGAAAATATATGTTTTGAGACTACCTGAATCCAAAAAAAGGCATTTTTGGAAACATGCCATGTGTGTGTCTGTGTGTGGCTGTCTGTGAAACTTAGAAACGAACAGTCGGATAAACACCAAACTTGATATTTAGGTTCAGTATCTTCCAGAGATGCGACACGAAGGTTTTCAAGAAAATTCCCCCACCCCAGATTACCCTTTACATGGAACATTTTTCGAAAATTTTAATTTTCTCAAAAATGACTAACGATTTTGATTAAAATATCATACGTTTAAGATATTTTCATGACCAATGAAATGTATATCTCGAATTTTCTGGGAATGTCTCCAAAAGTATTCTTCATTGTGAACGACTTTTGCATAACTGGTAAACCATAAGAGATAGACAAAATTTTCGTATGCAAAAAATGTAGATCGCGTTAAAATGCACAATTTATGTCATACACATTTTTGTTGTTGGGTGAACAAATTTTGAGATATTGCTTGTTATTCACTTAAATTTTCCAATACTTATACTTTTTCTCAAATGGGAATTCGTTATTCAATTTTTTTGTCCTGGTAATGCAAAGAAAATGGAATATTCCACATAGCAACCAGCTCTTAAAATATTTGACTATGCTTAAAGCCTACCAATTCCCCTGGCGTCTACAAGAAAATTAGCAATAAGATTAACATCCCGATATCTCGATTAACATGAAGCATATGGAGAATAAGCGTTTGTAAGAATAGTTTGTACAAGAGTAGAGAAACTCATGTGAGTGTAACACATCAGATTTTTTTACTTTCTCTACCACGTACATAGTACGTAGATAAGGTATTGCATTCCACACAAAAATTCGATGTCCAGATTTCACAAAAAATACATGCTTAGAGGCCCCCTGAATCAAAGAAAAGCAGATTTAGAAAAACCAGATGCAATACACTCACATAACTTTCTCTACCCTCTATCTTTATTAGTGGGTATACAAACTATTCCTACTAAAGCTTATTGTTCTATCTACTACATGTTAATGAAAATAAACCTTTGCAAAAGTAGATACATTACACATTTCGTTATAGATATAAAGAGAACAGCCATAGTCAAATGTTTAAGAGCTGAACGTTATATACTGGCCTTAAATTCCATACTGTTACCATGCAATCGTGAGAAACAACTGAAAATCGATGAGGCTTTCAAACCTTTTATAACGGATATCTCAGAAACGGCTTATGCCACAAAAAACATATTTGAAGTAAATGGTGTGCTTTAAAGAGATCAACATTTTTAGTATGGTACGTTTTTGTCGATCGCTGAACGTTCACTAGTTATACAAGAATATATAAGATTCCTTCCGGATGAAGAGGCTTCACAGTCTATTCCCAAGAAATTCAAGGTATACATTTTAGCTATCATGTAAATATCTTTAATATATGATATTTTAATCACTATCACTGGACTATTTTGAAAAAATAAAAGTTTTTGAAAAGCGTAGTTGGGGTTCCGAGGAATTTTCTTGAAAATCTTCTTGCCGCATCTTTGGAACGTACTGAACCTAAATACCAAATGTGGTATTTATCTAACTTTTCGTTCTTGAATCATGTTCACAGGGATACACACACACACATACGCGTTCGCACACGAACACGCACACGCACATTCACACACAAACACACACACACACACAAGACTTTTTCAGCTCTTGTACAAGCTATTTTTGCAAACACTTATTCTCCATCTACTTCATGTTATTCTAGATAAACATTTGCAGAAATAGCTACATTACACATTTCGTTATAGATCTTATTGCTACTTTTCTTGTAGCTGCGAGGTGAATATGGTAGGCTTTAAGCGAGAGTGAAATATTTTAAGAACTGGTTGCTATGTGGAGCCTTTCATTCTCTTTGCATGCCCAGGGCATAAAGAAAACGAATAACAAATTTCCGTTTGAGAAATAGTATAACTATTGGTAAATTCTAACGAATAACAAGAAGTACTTTGGAAATGTTTCACTCGACAAAACAATGTATGTAACATAAATTGTGTGTTTTAACGAGGTCTACATTTTTTCTATAGTAAAATTTCGTACATCTCTTAACGGTTTACCAGTTATGCAAAAGTCATTCAGAATGAAGGGGACTTTTGGCGACATTTCCAGAAAAGTCCTCTTCACATCAACATTGCCGTAGGTTTCATTTGCCTTAAGAATATCGCAAACAGGCAATTTTAATTAAAATTGTTACAGCCATTTTTGAGAAAATGTTCCATGTTAAGGTAATCTGGTGTGAGGGAATTTTCTTGAAAACCTTCGTGTCGCATTTTTGGAAGATACTAAACTGAAATACCAAGTTTGGTATTTATCCAACTTTTACATTACTTTCTGCTATTCATTCAATACGTGCTATGACATCTGCAGTAGAACCATATCTGCGGGCTCGGATGGCGAAACCTCGTTATTTAATTCTGCTTTACCAAATTCTGTCGCGTCAGAAGGGGAGCGACGAAAGTTTTTTTAAAGGCTTTGAAAATACCGCATCCGGCACGGTTATTATTAGATTCTGCTCACCATGTAGTTAATAATGACGATCGTGCTATTGTATTTCTGAAATGTATTACGGTTACAAGATTTGTGTGGAATTTCCATATTTCGGATTACGGCCTTTTCCACTTTATTACTTACAAATGTTGAAGGTGAAATTGAGTTTTTGGTGCGTAATGCGTTAACACACCATTTTGATAACCAGTGCGGTTTTGAATTTTTTCTTTCCACTTGGTATACGTGCCCAATAGCTCTCTAAATTTTACTATGCACCTCAAGAGTCACATGAGGATTTACTTTCCTTTTCAGAAAGTAAATTGTTTGTTATGCGTCTTTGTTCCACCACGAAATTTTATTCCGCTTTAGATAATGTTATAGCTACAGTACAACAGATTGAGTTCGAACCTCACATTTCTTTGACGACACCACAAAGTGTTACTCAGTCACGTTCAAATCATACACAAAGCTCTTTACCTGTCCAACGTACTGCATCCGCACCTTCAATTTCACGTCTAACCTTAGTCTGTTTTTATTGTACAAAACCTGGACATTCCTACGATTTTGTTTCCTTCGGTGTAGGTACTTACGCACGCCATCATGACTAACAACGGATTTTCTGGCCCTCGTTTACCAGGTGTATATGGAGCATCCTTTTTGACTTTGCCGGTTTTACAACTTAACTGCTTATATACTTTAACTTATAGCTTGCTCGACTCGGGTGCATCTTTAAACTTACTTAATGCAGCCTTTTGGAGTAAATTTGCAAAGGTTCCAAAATTAAAATTATTTCCAGCTCATATTCGCACGGTCACAGAATTACCTATATTATCAGTTGCCCATGTATACGTCAAGGTGGGGATATTTTCTTAACCAGTTCTTTTCCATCTGGTGGATAATTTAGTTTATGATGTTATATTGGGTTCTCCGTTTTTGCTATGCACTCGATTGAGCTTGTACTTCGCATACTTTACGGTTTCGTTTTCTTTTCGTCTAATCAAAAATTTCCCTTTTCTTTTGGTGCACAACGCCTTTGTAATTTATTGTCTTTTGTGACTACTGAATTACCTTCCGTAGACATTACATTTAGCGCCCTCTGCTCAAAAGGATATTTTGCAGTTATTATAAATATTTCCCTGTGTTTTTACGGATACTTTGGATACGGAAATTTGTTAGTATTCCATTCAGTTATTAGTTTCTACACCAGTTCGTTCGTCACCTTATTGCTTCACGCCTCCAAAAATTGGAACTATTGCGTAGTAAAATTGATATCGTGTTACAACAAGGTGTTATCGAGCCTTCCACAAGTTCGTATTCTAGTACTTGTTTTTGGTTCCCAAACTAAACAGTGATAAACAGTCGTCGACTATCGTAAACTTCATAAGCATATAGCTATAGACTCAATACCTCTCCCAGATATCCACTCTTCTGTGCATTATTTTCGCTAGGCTAAGACTTTATGACCTTGGACCTTATTCAAGCGTACTATCAGATTCCGCTGGCATCATCTTCTCGTCACGTAACTGTATTTTCCACTCTATGGAATTTATTTAAGTTTCCACGCGTTCCTTTTAAGATTTCTATGGCGCGCAAACGTTATCACGTCTTTTGGATTCAGTTTTGCACGGCTAGAAAAATAATTCACGGCTTTATTTGTCACTATTTGGATGATATGGTTACTTATTCGCCCGATTTACGTTAACATTTACGTCATTTTCGTTTGATTTTTCTGTGTCCATAAAAGGAGGGTTTAACAGTTTCCCCTTCCAGGGTTAAATTCACGTGTCGCAAATTTCTTTTTTGGGTCACATCATTTCTCCTGATTGCATTTCTATTGATTCGGCACGGACGTATGCTGTTCGTCAATATCCAGTGTCTATTAATTTAAAACGTCTCACATTGTTTCTCGGTATGGCCACTTTCTTTTTTCTTTCTAAATTTATACCCAAATTTGCTCACGTTGCCGAAACTTTGAACGCTTCGCTTCATAAGGACGCAAAATTTTGGGGACAGACGATTATCAACAGGCCATTTCTTCAGCTTAAGTATGTAATTATGAACACTCCAGTTTTGGCCATGCCTGATTTCGACCAACCTTTCGTCATTCAAACAGACGCCTCACGTTTTTCCGTAGCGGCAGTCCTATTGCAGGATTCTGAGGGCTCGCGATGACCGATTTATTATGTTTCTCGTCTAACGGCCGCCGAGCGCCGTCTTTCTGTTTAAGAATTAGAATCTTTAGCAGTGCGTACTGCTTAGAAGTTTCGTCAGTATTTGGAACATCGCCCTTTTCTTTTGGAATGTGATAATCAAGCTATCGTTTAGGTTTTATCCCATGCGGGGAATTCTGGAAAAATTGCGCGGTGGGCTCTTAAACTTAGTGCTCTTAAAGTTTAAGTCCGTCACATTCGTGGTTCGGATAATGTTGTAGACGTCTTATCTTACATGTTTTCAGAACCTGATATTACGACTTCGAATATATCGAACTCAGTTTTGGCAGTATTGTCCTTTTCTGACAGTTTTTACCAGTATTGCCGATTACCAGAGCCAAGATCCACTTTTTGGCCCAATTTAAGTCAGGGCTTACGGTTCCCGGCTATACCTTTAGACATGATCTACTGCATGCTTATTTGCCACGTTCGCGTTTTTCCAAAAAAAAATTTCCGCAAATTTGGTTCTGGTAGTTTTACAATATTTCCGCACTTCACCTTAAGGCACACATTCAGGCGTTTACAAGACAAGATGAAAGTACGCAAATATTTGGTGTGGCGAGGCATGTATAGGGATATCACCTCTGTTATGAATCCTTGCGACATTTTTAAGCGCTGTAAACCGCTCCAAACCACTCAGTTGAGATTTTTATAATCTAAATTAGCAGCGATATCTATGGAGCGTTTGTTTATTGATTTTATCGGACAGTTCCGCGTTCCACTAAAGTTGACACTTATTTATCCGTGGCTGTCGATGCCTTTATCAAGTTCATCTGGTTGGTTCTCGTTCGCGCTGCCACCGCAGTGGCAGTTATGTCCGTTTTTTCACACATTTTTGCGTCGTTTGGTGTGACGGGAGTTGTGGTTTCAGATAAATGTGCTTATACATTTCGGACATTTCTTTTTGAACGTGGAATTAAATTTGTACATACCTCACCTTACTATCCGTGTCCGTCGCTGGCCAAGCGCGTTAATAGAAATTTGCGCTTATTGCTTTTCATTCTGATTTTAATTTGCAGTGGTATTCTTTGGTAGGTTAGTTCCAATTTGCCTTGAATATGAATACATGAGGCTCCTCGTCAGCAGCCTTTCCAGCTAATGGTTTCTTGCCGTCGAGTCCTTTGACAAATCAATGGCAATTAACTGAGTTACTTCCTGAAGCTCCTCAGATGACCAAATCCGTAAACAGTGGAATTTAGCTCTTTCTTCTTTATGTAAAGAACATCAGCGTCGCGCTTCTCGTTATAATCAGGGGCGAATACCTCAGCCTTTTCAGGTTAGCGATCTTGTTCTTTTGCGTTCTCATCCTTTCAGCAGAGTTTCTATCGGCTTTGTCAGTAAATTGCCCCATCTATATATTAGTCAATTTAAAATTCTCAGTATAGTTAATCCAGTTTCGTACACAAGATTGAGTCACGGGGCGTGTTACGATTGCGCATGCTTCTCAACTTAAAGCAGTTGCCCACTATTTTTCGCTCGATTCCTCATAACCATGTAGTAGCTTTTCCTTTTTTTACCATCCTCACATTATTCTCAGTTTTATTTGTTTGTTTCCTCACATGTGAGTCTGGAGTTTTGTGGTGTAGTGCTACATGGCTTTTTTTCTCACCTCGAGGTGTATTGTGTGCACATTGCATGATTTTTCGTTGGTGCTTTTGGGGGTATAACTTGGTTACTTCTTTAGTTCGCTATTTGTTTATAGTTTAAATGGACCCACTACCTTTATTTGTTAGTAGCAGTGTTGTGTTGTTGGCGATTTTAGTTGGTATAGTCTGTGGTTTATTTGTGCTTCGTTATTGTTGTATATTCAGCTTACACTTTTAGTGTTTAAGCTTTACTTCTGCAACATGTACATTTTTAATTATTTTAATGTCATTGTTGCTTTCTGGGAGTTTGCAGCTATACTTATTGCACATGCAAATTACCTTTGCATTCTTTTAATTGGTATTTCTTAAGAATTTTATTCTTATAAGTCTGTTATCTGGATTAGCGGCATTTAGTTTTGTCTTCAACAGCCACTTTTATATTTTTCTATAATAATTTTGCTTTTTACATTGTAAATTATGCTTCAGTTTTGTTTATTTTCTGCATTAATGTTTCTCCTGTGCTGTTATTTTCTTGCCTATCTCGTTCAGTCATGTTCTTGCTTGGCTTGTTTACATGATTTCCCTGGCCCAGAGAGTTCTAGTGCGAGCATTGAAGACGTCAGCTGTGCTTCCTTTTTGTGCACGGGGCAGTTATTGTGCCGTTCCCCCTGTTCCCTTGTCGTGGAAATGTAACCAGCTCACGAACGCTACAATTCTTATAGAAAGATGGCGTCATTCATCGTGTTCAGCTCAATAGCAGCATGAATGTTCGAGAAAGATGTCATTGATGACGTAGCTTATGATAGCACGACATCATGGTCGTCCAGGGCTGCGATTGGCTGGTTTGTTTCACGCCTCTGATTGTAGCGCCAACGAGCTTGTGGCCAAGATCAGTAACTCCCGGGCAGGTTGGGTCTGCAGTCTACGCACAGGGATTGAGCGGTTAGCCTGTCAGAGCTTCGTGCTCTGTTCGTGACGGCGAGATTTTGGTATAATTCACCAAGGGTAACGTCTTGGGCTTTTCTAAATTATTCACATTTCTTTGTTAAGCTTCAAAATTTTTAACTTCTACTCTTGGTGTATCAAAATTAGTATTTGTGGGAGGAGAATGTATGTCTTTTGTAAATTGTATTTGTATCTTGGCTACTTCTAGAAGCATTCACGACTTTGTAAAGGAAATTAAATGTCGTAACAAGGTGAATGAGCATTTTACGATTATTGTATTTTAATCCTATGACTTGGAATTGCAAGAATGTTTAAATGTAAAACAAGTTGATTTAAATTTCAATGGAATAGTTAACGAAAACAGAATTTTTCTATAAATTGTTAAAATATTTGCTGATACTTTTTAAATCCTAGCTCTTTCGAAATTATACACGACACACTTTATTTAGGACCTCATGGGTATTATAAAGGCAACGTAGCACATACAATTGCGAGAAACAAGTGCATGTTGACAGCACTTAAGAAAATTACCGAGAAATTACAACTGTATCTTTAATAACGGATATCTAAGAAATGGTTGGGCCATAAAAAACCTATTTGAAATAAATTGTGTGTTTAAAAGATATCTACATTTTTTGTGCAGCACTTATCGTCTATCACTTAAGATTTATCACTTATACAAGACTATACAAAAAGTACTTCATAGGCTATTCCCAGAAAGTTGAACATATGCATTTTATTTGTAATGCAAATGTCTTTAATATATGGTATTTTAATCCAAATCATTAGAACTATTTTTTATAAAATAAAAAAATTCGAAAACTCGTCGATGTAAAGGGTAGTTTGAGGTAGGGGGATTTTCTTGAAAATTTTAGTTTCGCATCCGTGGAACATACCGAACTCAAATACCGAATTTGATACTTATCTGATTTTTCATTTTTGAATTTTGCTGTTCACAGAGACACACACAGACACACATACACGGAGCTTTTTCTAATATGGCTTTTTCGGATTAAGGGGCCTATTTCCAGTGAAATCTCGATATAGAATTTTCTGCATGGAATACAATACTTAGCCTACTTACTATACTCGTAAGTAGCAGAGAATGATAGGCTTCAGTAAAAATAGTTTGTACACCCACTAATAAAGAGGTCCTGTGAATGTATCACATAAGGAATTTAATGTGAATGTAACACAATATAATATTTTTTTCTCATCGGCGTGGGAGAAGCAAGAAGTTTAAAAGTCATCACATAGCGATACGGGTTTTAAAAATCTGATGTTACATTCACATGACCTTCTCTACCCTTTATCGCTTATTAGTGGGTATACAAACTGGTCTTACTAAAACTTATTTTCTGTCTACTTCATTTTAATCTTGCTTTGCAGCAATAGCTACATCAACATTTCGTTATAAATGCAAAGAAAATAGCGATAGTCAAATGTTTAAGTACTGGACACTATATGCTGGCCTTAAATTCCATACTGTTTCAATGCAATCGAATTAAACAACTGAATGTTGAAAGAACTTTAAAGAATGACCAAGTAATGGACAATACGAAACATTAATAACGGATGTCTCAGAAATGGCTGATTTCCCCCATTTCTTGTGTAGTACGTTTTTTTTCTACCGCTTAACGTTTGCTGGTTATACAAGGTTATACAAAATTCCTTCCAACTGAAGAGGACTTCAAAGATTATTCCCAGAAAACGCAAGATATACGTTTTATTTGTCATGTAAATATCACTAATAGAAGGTATTTCTATCAATACCGTTAGAGGCAGTTTTTTAGAAAATAAACGCTTTCGAAAAAGTTTCCATATAAAAGATAGTTGAGGTCATATCCTCGAAACATACTGAACTTGAAGACCAAGTTTGGTAGTCATTCGACTTTTTCTTTTTGAGTCATGCTGTTTACACACACTCAAACACAGCCGCACCTATTTCTCAAAATGTTTTTTTTTTTATTCAGGGAGCCTCAAAACATATGCTTCCGGTGAAATCTCGACATCGAATTTTTGAGTGGAAGGAATACTTTCCGTACTTACCATACGCAGTAGAGAAAGTAAAATCGCTTTTATACCCGTAGACAGGCCATATTTCCCGATCATGAATTTTCTTCTGCAGAAATTTTGTAAACGACATTTGACAAAGCTGTTGAACATTAACGGCGAATAATAACGTTCAGTCAGTATTTTACAGCAATCTTAACTCCTCTCTTAAACATTTGAAACCTAAAATGTTGCTAGAGATAGACATATCTAAAGGTATAGATTATATAACGGAGGGGCCCACTGAGACTTAAGGGAAAACCATTGTGGCTACCATTCTGCAGGAGGAAGGAATGAAGTGGAGGAACCACGGGATGCTTCAGGCCACAGGAAGACCGGCCACAGAGCCGCGCGAAAGTCCTTAACATTTCCAGACTCGAAGACCCGTCCCACTACTGGAGCTATCTAGAGAGGGCGATGAACAACCAGTTGGCCAAGCAGCCCTCTAGGGTTTACAGGGAGCACTCTTTCCTTTGAGCAAGCATCCGCGCCATCTTTCCGGCATTGTCATATGCCACGCAACCTAGAAGCACACCTGAAAGATGAGAAGGAAACGATTGAAAGGGAAATGATGAAAAATAAATCATGGTAATGAGAAAACACAGCATTCTCCAACCGAAAAACCAAAAGTGGGCGGTCGAGGGAATCGAACCTGGGACCTCCCAAATGCAAGCCTTACACGCTACCGTGGGGTCATTTCACTTGGTTATCATGTCTATAGTTTTTCTACAGGAGGAAAGTATATCTAGTTTAAGTTTGGTTTCTTTTCTGCAGATAAAAACTGACAAAGCTGCGAAACTTTCGCTCTGGCTGATCAGTGAAATGCTTTCAGAGAAATGCATTACTCTGAGCCTTCAGGAGCCTCAGGTTTTCTCTCCTTGAATGCACGCGGCCTTTATACACACGGGTTCTGCCACCTGTTACCTCTCTTAGGATTAAAGAAATTTTTCTCTTGTAGAGAGAATTTTATGGTAAGTTTCCCTTGAAGGGTGTACCTGTTTTGCTTTAACCTGGTGAACAGTGCGGCTCTCCCTGAGCTGAGGTGAAGTGGAAAATCGGCTGCTCGATTTATTGGCCACGCTGCTTGATTTTGACTGGCTGGCTACATTCCACTTGAGTACACTCCTCGTCTTCTTTAGTTACACTTCCTGGCATTGTTTGCAATTGTTTAGCCAACACTTTTGATGCAGAAAGAAGTTTTTATACTCAGGTCGATGTATATCTCCTGCTATAAAGATAAGTTTGTGTCCCTTTAAAAAATTGTGAATGTAACGTTTCTATCGTTCATTAGTACATTCTTAAGATGAACTCTCGCGAAGAGTAAGTTACGGATTTACGGTTTATCACTAAAAATTACGAAATTCCTGTGAAATAGCTCAAGTATAAATAGTGCGCCATTTCAGTGCTGAAGGTTGAGACGATAACCAGTTGTTTCTACAAATGAACAAATCCCAAACCCATTTAGCAGCATCTCTAAACCCTTTTATGTTGTTTGTTGCATTTATGATTCAGGTAGAATTGTATTTGACCAAAAAAAGTACAAAAAATTACACACTTGGAGAACCCAGGAATATTAAAACTAAGAGCATATGTATGCATATACATTTTTACTTTCTCTACTACGTATAGTAAGTAGGGGAAGTATTGTATTCCACACAAAAATTCGATACCAAGATTTCACCGGGAATACATGTTTTGAGACCCCCTGAATCCAAAAAAAGCATTTTTGGAAACATGTCCGTGTGTGTCTGTGTGTCTGTGTGTCTGTGTGTCTGTTTGTCTATCTGTCTGTCTGTCTGTCTGTGTGTCTGTCTGTGAACAGCATAACTCAGAAACGAACAGTCGGATAAACACCAAACTTGGGATTTAGGTTCAGTATCTTCCAGAGATGCGACACCAAGGTTTTCAAGAAAATCCCCCCACCCCAGATTACCCTTTACATGGAAGATTTTTCGAAAATTTCAATTTTCTCAAAAATGGCTCTAACGATTTTGATTAAAATATCATATGTTTAAGATATTTTCATGACAAATAAAATGTATATCTTGAATTTTCTGGGAATGTCTCCAAAAGTAATCTTCATTATGAACAATTTTGCATAACTGGTAAACCATAAGAGATAGACAAAAGTTTACTACATAAAAATGTGGATCGCGTTAAAATACACAATTTATGTCATATACATTTTTTTTTGTTGAGTGAACCATTTTCGAGATATTACTTGTTATTCCCTTAAATTTTTCAATACTTATTTTCTCAAATGGGAATTCGTTATTCATTTTTTTGTCTTAGATATGCAATGAGTATTAATCTGTGGCAAAGGGAATTGTACTGCACCTAGCAACCAGCTATTAAGAGATATGTATGTGCTTAAAGGCTACTGTATTTCCAAATTGCCCTTGTAAATGTACATTCCCCTTACATCTACAAGAAAATTAGAGATAAGATAGAGTCTGCAAATGTTTATCTCGATTAACCTGAAGTAGATGGAGAATAAGCGTTTGTAAAAATAGTTTGTACAAGAGTAGAGAAAGTCATGTGAGTGTATCACATCAGATTTTTTTCTAATGTGTGGATTCTCTCTCCCCCTGTGTTTGTGTGTGAAACACATAACCCACACACGAAAGGAAAAAATAAATACCACGCGTGTTTTAAGCAATTTTTTCAGGAACTATGTCAAATTTCACCGTAAATGCACGTTTTGAGACTCTCAGAACCCGAGAAAAGCATGGTTAGAAAAGGTGCGTGTGTGTTGAAGACCTTATTATTTTGCTTTACGTATGGAAAGTCAGTTTGAAGATGTATTATATTTCGACTGTTAGGGAGCCTAACTTGAAGTAGTTGCAACCGCACGTGTGGTAAAAGGTTTCCGGTAGCCTTCGCCCCAAATGTACTTTCCAGTGGCCTTTGCCCCAAGCTTAATAATATTAACTTTGTAATTTGACTGTTTTTAAAAATATTATATATGTATGTTTGCTTCGGCTACGTCAGTATTATTGTTAGAGACATGTGTCTCTTAACAGGGCGTGATGCGTTGAAGAATGTAATAATTTTTAATTCGCTCCTTTTTTTATTAATTCTTGACACGATTTAAATACCACTTCACTGATATAGAGAGCAGTGAGATTCTTTAATTAATTACTTGCACATTTTAACACGTAAACTATTTTCATCTCACACTGAATACGTACTATACTTCTCGAGGACACATCTCGCATCCGGTTAGAAACACTGTCTGCTACCAACGCGTCCAGTGATGAGCACTGTCTACAAGCAACTGACTTCTAATTTGTAAATTTTGCTATATTTCAGTTTCTGATTGGCTAATCCTACTCCAATAGAATACCTTCATTCAACTAAAGCTTTTTCTGGTTGTTGATTGGCTATTTTATAAACTGTCACAAAAATTACATTATTGCTTCCAAGAATCAGAAGTAGTATTGTTAAATTTTCAAATTCATTATGCCTCAAGGTTACCTCATTGTTAGCAAATTTTAACCTATTATTCTCACAGCTCCTACATTATTAAATTACGTAATACATTCACATAACATTATTAAACATGGATACAATAATATAAAAATATAACACTACTGTAATACACACTTTTTATAACTTGTTACATACTCATTGCTTTAAGGCGGGCTGTTATTATATGTTTTATTATATAATCTGACTAAAATCATTTAAATGTTACAAATATTGCCTCATGTATGTATGTTTATGTGTGCGTGTGTGTGTCTGGAACAACATAACTGTAAAACGAATAGGCGGTTAAATAGAAACTTGGGATTTAAGGGATGGGAAAAGAAGATTTTAAAGAAGTCTCCTATCCTAAACAAACATATAATGGAAATATTTTCATTATTTTGAACTTTTTCAAAAATTTTACTAACGATTTTAATTAAAAAGTTTATGTTTAAGGAATTTTCATGAAAATATAATGCGTATTTTGAACTTTCTGGGAAGAGCCTGTAAGACCACTTTATTCTAAATAACCTCCGTATAATTTGTAAACCCTAAGAGATCAAAGACATTTTCTAGAAAGACATTTTTACCACACAAAACTGCACATCCCTTTAAAGGATGCAATTATGTCAAATTATATTTTTTATTCTGGTGTTTACGCTTTCCGAAATATTTTTGTTGTTCGTTTGAATTTTCAAATACTTACATGTTTTTGAAGTACTAAGTCGGTATTCGTTTTTATTTCTTTCTTTTCTGGTGCTCATGCAAAGAGAACGGAATTTCAAAGTCATCACATAGCGATGGATTTCACTATTTTCATTATTTCACTCACTCTCACTAATACATCCACCCACTCATTCTCGCTAACTCACCCACCCACTGTCACACATTCACTCACCCACTCACTTTCACTAACTCAACCACCCATCCACTCACTCTCAGTAACTCACTCTAACTAATATACCCACTCACTCACTCACTCACTCTCGCTAACTCACCCACCCACTCACTCACTCACTCTCACTAACCCACTCATTCACTCACCCATTCACTCACTCATTCACCAGCTCATCACTAACTCATTCACCCACTTACTTACGCACCCACTCACCCACTAATTTACTCACACACTCATCCAACCACTCACTCTCACTAACTCACCTACCCAATCACCTACTCACTCACTCATCCACCCATTCACTCACTCTTACTCTTTCTCTCTGTCTGTCACTCAGTCACACATGTGTACGCAGCTTTTTTTAAGGTACCTTTCTTTCTCCAAAAAGGAACCTTATAACCTACATTCCGGAGTAACCACAGTATTGAATTTTTAAGGTCTGATATACTACTTTGCCTTAGATAAGCAGTAGAGGAAGTAAAATAATAAAATAAATAAGGAAATAAATTAATAAAATAAGGATATTAGTGCAGATCCTATTCATCACTCTGAATGGTACAAATCAAGGAATGCCGTCTTACTTTGCTTTCCTACACATTCTTTTCCTTCCTAACTTTTTTGTTTCTTATTATTCTTTTGATTCATTTTTTAATCCTGGTTCTTTAGAATTGTTCTCTTGCAATGAAGATGCAGCTTCTGGTGTCTTCAGACGTTGAGCTTATTTTTCCCGCATTGTATGTATTGCTTTCTTTGCATAGCCTCAGAAATGCTCGTTAAATTTTCTAGAAGGCAATATGTTTTTGCTAACTTGATATATAGTCCACTATGAACTGGTCTCGCATAATTCAAATAAACAGAGATAAAAGACAGCCAGAATTCTGCACAAGAGTAAAATGAAGCCATTAATTACGTAAATAATTATTTCAGTTGAACCTCCTTTGCAGAGGTGAAACAAGAACAACAGATTGGCCCCAGAGGAGATTCACGTTGTTCTGGCTTCCCATTATTATTTCCGTCTCGCGAAGCCATTCACGCATCAGATACCACCAAAAGGGTTACGCTCTCTTTCACTTTACTACTTTCTCGTGGCAAAATTAATCTGCTTCAGCGTTCTTTCCAGATACTCATAATAGGTAACAGAATAAAAGAAGAAATATATCCAGTGCAAAAATAAAGTTTCTAACAAAAAAGTGATACAAATATTGGGCGGGTAACTGCTCATATTACTGGTTTGTACAACAAAACCGTCCAAATGACGTGTTTTTTTCAACTTATGCTGCGTTCTCTGCTACTTGCTAACGAATAAAATGCTGAATATACTTACATACAATATTCACGCATCTTTTCTACCTACTAAAATTTATCTTCATAATATTATTACAAATTATTCTCTTGCGGGATGGTTTTCAGGGAGAGATATCGGTGAAAATTTCCAGTTTTTGTGAAACATTCACTTTTTTGCTAAAAACAAGGTGTTAACCTTTTATCTATTCCTGGAGTTTCAAGGACCAGGGTAGTTGTAACCCTAATAAATTATATCATTTTAAGAGGAAGTATTGTAATTAGCTGCACTGCAGACTTTAAATTACCTTCTTCTCCTACAAGTTATATAAAATGAATTTATAATTTTACGGATATTATGCAAAAGCTGATTAGTGAAACTAGGTGTATATCTTATATGGTTCTTAAAATAACAAATGTCTGAATGCAGTTTTCAAAAAGTTTACGATTTAAATGTTTAGCACATTCATTATCTTTTTATTTATCTCAGGTGCCAGATATTACAATTTAGAATACTTTAAAGGTTCATACATACGTGAATAGTACTGCAGGAGTTTTTAAAAATATTTCGGTCAAAATTTATTATATGAGTTAGATTTTGAGGAAGCGTACATTTTTCACCAACAGTAACAAATCAAAAAAATATTAATCCCAGCTGCATAAACCTTAATAGCTTTATGTGTGTGTCAAAGACGAAGCCTCTACCTCGAATATTTTAGAAAATATCAATTTTTTCCACTTCCCCTTAATTTTACTTCCTGCTAATCCTTATGGATGTTCGTTGGGGATGGTTTCGTATAGATAACACTACGGTAATGCATTTAGGCTGAGACAACACTTAGACGACAACACATTAATCATGTTACTAGTACTCCTCGCTGGGGGCCTCAAGAACATAAGCGTAGCCCCATTCCTATAGCATTTACATTTATTTCTATTTCTTTTGTTCTGTAGGTGCAACTTTGTCACACTGGCTGGTTCAAGACTTCCCAAACGAGAGACATATGTTATTCCCTTAGCAATTTCGCTCAATAAGATTGTGTTTATAGCTTAACCTTTTGTATTAAGTATGAAGAGGACATATGTGACTATTTATATAGAGTTGAAGATAAATATTACACCTATTGATCATTCAGAGATATCAAACAAATATTTTATTCCAAATTATTAGACATTTTTAAGAAAGAAAGGAAAAGTAATGAAACATTTACTCCTATATAGCTGTTTACAGTTGGAGAAATTGCCTTTAAGTCTCATCATTGTAAACTTCAAATGTGCCTCAAACGAGCAGAAGTCTTACTGAAATTGTCTTAAGTTAAGCTGCTCATAGACAGACAGAATCATAAAGTTACAGACAGATATACACACGTAGTTCTACCTTTAGCTTCGGGGGTGTGACTTTCCTATGAGGTTTCTACAGAGATGTTTTTAGGTTAAATGTAATTACTCCTTACATTAGCTGCCTAAGACAAGAATAAGACGATCGAAAATCATGTACTGAAGAGGAAAAAGGGGAAATGAAATGTTGGTTAAAGTTTAACTTATACTAATTGTAACAAGTAAGAGAGGTGAGCTAATTTAGCAACGGAGCACTGTAATATACATCTGGAATTTTGCAGCCTGTACCGAGGAAAATTTATCACCATCATGGACCAGTAAGTGCACTGCATATTAAATCAGAAAAGGCATGTCCGATTTACAGTCGGCGACTCAGGGCCCCTAACATATAATTTACAGCCCCTGGTACTTTGAATTAATAAAATTCATAAATAACATGATATAAAATGATACCTGTTAGAAAAATATTAAGGTAGCTGTAAAATTGGTCAAAGACGTTTAACAACAACTTTAAAATTAAATTGAAATCTCTGTACATTTATTAGATAAGCTCATCTTTGAATAAAACATGTAAATAATGTAATATTTTAATGAGATTCTGATTATGGCGATCGCTGTCTCACATAAAAACTTCAGGAGAACTTAACAAGGTTTTAATTAAACAATTAGTTTATACAACGTTTAGAACAAAATAATCCCTAATTTATTAAATCTATACTGATATTATAAAGAGAGCAAGTTTATATGGATGTATGTTCTTTCATCATTGAAAATTCCTATTCTTTCTGACGGATATGGGCTATAAACCGCTTTCTATTTGAAATTCATAAATTACTAAAGGACTAAAAAGGATTTACAGAGCCTTAGTTGAGAATACCATAGAGTACAATATAGTTGCTGTACTCCACAGAGAATGCGTTATAAAAACAAGCCGGTTACATTTTATTCCAAGAAATATATGTACATAGCTGACCATGAGGTAACAGTTAACAAACAGAAGAGATAGCTTAAAAACGATAATCCATACTCTTTATGACGGTACCAATCGTATGCTACATTTATTTCTTTAATTCGCACTAAAATACTGTATTCCATGCCCAGCGGGAGAACGAAGTAGACGCAAATAAAACCTCGTGACTCTTGTCCGCAGCGAATCTTCATGGTTGTGTGACGCTTTGACGCTTCCGCTCTTTAAATATTTCCTTGGAAATACCACAACTGGTCAATGAAAGCTCACTTCAGTTTTGCTAAAGCCCAAAGTATTTAGCACCAAGCATAATTAAGTTATAAAAACATGCCGTTTATTGAATTTCTAACAAAAATAATTCATACGGCCGCGCAACTAGGCTGCTAAGAGAGAATGGCCCGAAAATAAACAGTTTGAAAGTTAATATGGTTGAACAAGTTAATGTTAGAAAGCATAAGCGCGCAAAAGCGCTACAGAGTGGAGAAAACACAATAATATTGAATGTGTTTAACAAGTTTTGTGAAAAAATATCCAGAACGTGCCATAAATGAAGTGGTGAAATGAACATCCGTGGTTACCGATATTTCAGCTACAAGCATTTACAGTGTGCTGATGAGGTTAGAAGCCTCAGTAAGTAGGACCGCGAGGCAAGTTTCAGATGTCGTGGTGACAATTTTGTGAGGTCAGCGATCCGCCGTAAGCTCTTTGCTAGTAATGAACCCCCTCCCCTTAAACAAAGTGCTTAATTTGGAGTGCTTGTGTTCAACATGTGATTAGGAAAGAGCAAAAAATGTCGGGCTTGGAGGGCATTATCAATGTCGTGGTGGAAAAATTCGTGATAAATCTGGGTGATGATGTTCGAGCGACACAGAGATGTCCGATCTGAAGAATATCGAACCGAAGTCCAGCTCAGATTAATGGAATGCGATCACGTAAGTAGCAATTAATTTCCATCTCTATGTGCTGCATGCTATTTACACATACGATGAGGTAAATGTGCCCGGTGGTGAAAAATACGTACTATACGTCACGTAGCGAAATTCAGTGTTGTCCACGTGGACGTTCTGTTATTGCAATGCACGTGGGCGCGGTGTGACACAAACCGGTGTTTGCGCCTAGTTCATTCTCCCGCTGGAAATAGTGTAGATATGTGTAATCAAAAAGTGTCGAAACCTCTGAATAACCTTTATTATAATTCTATGAATATATGCACTGAAATCTGTGGATAAAAAAGCTTTAGCATAATGTAGGAAAGATTTGTCTTATTACCTTTGTATTTATATTATAATCAAGTGGTTAGCAGGGCATGCGAAATAATTCTATAAAGAGAGATCATTGCTAACATTAGAAACAAATGAACCTACGTTGTATATTAACAATTACGAATATTATTTTTCTCGTTGGTCCCAGATTACACAATGCAACAGTGAAAAACGTTGTTCGAAAATGTAGATTTTCTTTATGTATTTCGATCTCTTGAATTCGAAAATGATACACATTTCATCACGCACAGTTTTTTCATAAATCGCATATTTTGCAATTATCATATCACATATAGAAGTAGTACACAAACATATATGTACACGAAACATGCAGAAGTAGAATACAAGTTTAAAACAACAACATATTGAATATACACAGTGAAGAAATGCATACAGAGAATGTGGTACGAAACGTGCACTAACATCATTCATTCCGTGCTTTCTTAGTTGTCATGGAATGGCCCCTGCTTTTCCTCTTATGGGGAATATCCGTGTGCTCACGGTGAAGCACCCAGTAATAATCGCCCATCATCCGAACATCCCAAGTTCCTTGGTATCATGTTCCATGTCTTTGATATCCGGGTGGAATCCTTCACCCTGTTCCTCACTTACAGCACCCAGGTTAGGAGGAAAAATGTCAAGGTGCAAATTTAAAAAATGTAACTTTAAACTCATTGAGCATCCCAGCATTTTGAATTTTGTCTGCATGTTCTCAATTATGACGAATTACTCTGGACTATGATTGTATCCCAATAAGTTTTAAATCACACACTTAAAGGCAGTTCGGGACTTGGACTTCAATCTGCTAGGCTCGTAGTGAGCTTAGTGAGTTTTGCTACGTACCTACCCTTGGAAGGGCTTTACCATAGGTAGGATGGATTTTATGTAAGGCGACGTTTTGGTGTTGTGATGGGGGTGTGATGGGAGGTAGCGCTATGTTTTTATAGGCTCCTTAGTGGCTGCCTTTTCAGGAACAGCGCCAATGCCCTACTCCGCTGGTGTTTATTCTACTGTAATTGTGATTGGTTTTAATTTAGATTGATTACTCCCATGGGGAATGGGGAGTACTTAGTGACAACATTTTTGCTGTTGGCAGGTTTAAAGCCTTCGTTACCGGGGTGCCCGCAAGCTACGCGAGGAACCCGGTAGCGCCTGTATTGGCGTTCTTGAGGTAAGTAGTCCCCAAGGGAACTGACAAGAGCGTTCTCATGATTAGTGAGTTTGCCATAGACGTTTAGAGCCCGGTGTCTAATCACATCCTCCATGTAAGGGATGGCCAAGGTCTCGTGTAGTAGCCTGACTGGAAAGCGTCGACAGACAGAATAGATGGACCGAAGTCCCCTATTCTGAATCCGCTGTAGCCAGAGAAGCCAGGAATCTGTGCCATGCCCACACCTGACGCCCTGCAATATGGTCCAGTTTGCTGACGACGTCCTGCTGTACACTACCAACAGACACATCCTCAGAGCCTTCAAACCCATACAACACCTCCGTCTCGTCGAACTCTGGTGCAGGCAGTGGCGGATGTTCGTGAATCCGGAGAAAAGCCAAGCTGTCTTGTTCAGCAAGAGACGAATCCCCGCTGCAGACAGATCAAATTTCACCTATTAGTGCCAAAGGATAGAGTGGGGGAATTCCATACGCTACTTGGGTGTTACCCTGGATAAGGGCCTAACTTTTTGAGAACACGTGCGTGGAACAGTGAATAGGGCTAAGGGGGCGGTAGCTGCCTTATACCCGTTTCTAGCTTCCACTGTGCCGGTTCACTTAAAGTTACGCCTTTATAAAGCCCTTATCTTACCTCTGATGCTCTACGCCTGTGAGGTGTGGGGCATGGCAGCAGATTCCTGGCTTCTCTGGCTACAGCGGATTCAGAATAGGGGACATCGGTCCATCTATTTGGTCTGTCGTCGCTTTCCAATCAGGCTACTATACGAAACCTCGGCCATCCCTTAAGTGGAGGATGTGATTAGACACCGGGTTCTAAAATTCTACGGCAAATTGACTAATCATGAGAACGCCCCTGTCAGATCCCTGGGGGACTACTTACCTCACTTCTCGTTCCACGACAGGTTGAGGACCTTGTAACATAGATATTTGAAACAGTTGCCACTCTTAGGTAATGCCTTGACAAACCGCTTCATTATGGCCAGCTTGATGTGCAGAAGTGGCAAGAGTATTCTCTTTCCAATAGAAGGCCACACTTGATATTTTTGTCCCCTGGAAGCAATTCCAACCTTCGGGGCCACTGCTTTTGCTCCCAATGTTTGTCACGAGCCCGACTG
This sequence comes from Deroplatys truncata, assembly GCA_030765065.1. Lineage (NCBI taxonomy): Eukaryota > Metazoa > Arthropoda > Insecta > Mantodea > Mantidae > Deroplatys > Deroplatys truncata. The sequence goes on from CM060978.1 coordinate 219,225,207, forward strand.
TCCCATTCACAGATGAAACAGTAACTTTATATATCCTGATTGTTATCCTAGAACCATATCCAAAACTTTAAATTCATCACACATCATCCAATTGTGATCCTCATAATGAATGGTAGGAAGAAGCGCCTTCATGTTGCCAAATGTTTCCTCAGAAGCACAGAATGGCCGAAGGTATGCGGCATACATGTTACCATTGTGGAGAAAAACTGCCTTCAGGCTTCTTTTAGATGAGTCAATAAGTAATCTCCAGTCATCCAGCGGATATGGTATGGTGAACTGACCCACAGCCTACTACATATCTGGCCTGCGCGCTCTGCTGTCAGTGCATGGTCATGTGACCCACCGCAGGTGTAAGCTTTATTAGAAAGGCATGTTTGTGTTGCAAATTTTCTATCATTGAATAAAGCAGTTCTCCTTGTGCATATTTTAAGTTATTTCAGTGTGAAAGATTCGATTTTTATCCTCCACTTCTTCGGATTGCAAACTACATTGGGGTAAGTAACAATATCTGTTATTATATGTTGCAGAAGTATAACTTGGATATGTCTGGCACAACTCTGAAAGTAACTAAGAACTATTTGTATGTTTTTATCAGAGAATTATATTGTAAATGTATAAACCAACAGCGTTTTCTTTGTATTTTCAGGGTTACAATGAAAAGTTAACTGAAAATGCTAGAGTCTGCATTAGACACTTTCCAGAAGAAATGGTTATTCGAGACGATAAATGGCAGGATAACGATGGACGAGTGCATTTCATTCCACGTGTTAATCCTTGCTTTAGTAATGATGCTCTTCCTACAGTTGTTAATAAAAGCACACCCCACCTAAGCTTTTCACTTCCAAAGAAAAGAAGCACAAGAGAGGAAAGGGAAGAGGAAACACTTTAAACAGCCCTGGATCAAAGATCAGCTTCATATGATAAGGAATTGGAAAATAACGAGTTACTCACCTATGAATATGTAACAATTTATATAAAAGAAAGTGTCAACCAGAGAAAAGATCGGGCACTTTCAAGTAGTGTTAGTGCTATTACAGGGCTAAACATAAATACAGTATCAGTGCCTTATATTGTTAGTAGTTTCTAATGATAGGTGCTTTAAAGTGTATATAGACAAAGAATTGAATTCTAATGAACTGAATCTTAAATTTATTGTTATCTTGGAGAAATCTCAAGTGGATGCATTATTTGAATCGTGTAGTGTGCCTGTGTCAAACTTTAAAGAAAATAAACTTGCTGAAGCAGTGAAATTGTTAAAAGAACATGAGGTGCTAGATGCTGGTAAAAAAGGGAGGTTAAGTGTTCTTACAGAGCAGATAGAATTATTCTTCTTTAAGAAGGAAAGGTACAGATTTTCATCAGATCTTCTTAGGTTGGCCCTGAGAATGTTCCTGATATCTCTGCATCTTACAGAAACATACGTCAGTTACAGGTACTAACTCTTCTACATCCAAATAACTTAAAAAAACTGGCTGCCAGTCTAAAAGTGACAGCAGTTTTAACATTAGCAATTGTTGGTCGTATTTGCTCCTTGAAACCTGAAGAAAGAGTTGTTAATCTTTTAATGGATGAGGTTTATATTTCACCAGAGTTAACTTTTAAGGGTGGTGAATTGGTAGGAACTAGTGCAACAAATACACACGAGCTTCCTAAAACAGCTCCAGTGTTTTCAGTAAATGCTGCATTTGGTAATTATTCAGATGTCATTGACATTTTGCCAGTCAGTGGAAATGTTGGGGATTTCTTACATGCTACTGTGAGTAACATTCTCTGCGAACTTGGCAAACTTTATGTAAAGGTAATTAGTCTCATAGCTGATAATAATCAGATCAACAAATCTTTATTTCACAAATTCATACCACATCCATTTGACCATTATTCAGTAGTAAATCCCTTTAGCCAGTCACATACTGTGCATATTTTAAAAAATATAAGGAATAATTGGATAAACCAGAAAGACCTTATGTTTAATTTTCCTGATTTTGAAAATTCAGATATAATTAAGAGTGCTAATTTTGGTCACTTCAGACCACTTTATCACAAAAAAGAATGAATTGCTCAAACTTGGTCATAAGCTAAGGGGACAACGTACTCTGAAATGGTCAAAAATCACATTTTTGTTTTAGGAACCAATAAAATCTGTATTATTTCCAGTTTCAGAAAATATTTTTTTTTTGGCTGTTAAGAGGATTTTAAGATATTTAAGTACCACTTAAATGCTAGTCTGCATTCCTTTAAAGCTGTAATGCAACATTTTGAGAACATTTTTGTATCTTTCACAATGTATGACTATATCATGCCTAGCGAATAGATCAGCAATTAACAAAAGAGGCCAGGACCAAGAGAAGGAATCAGAAAAGCTGAAGCAATCCAGGAATGCAAGTGCAGATGATTATGAGCCTAGAATGTACTGAAGTGTGTCAGAATTTTAATGTTCAAGCTTTAAATTAAGCTTTCTCAAAACAACATTTCTGGATACTTATGTAGCTTTTTCTCAGAAAGTATGAAAGGTAGGGAGCTGAAATTTTCAGTGCATGTATATCACACATAGTTAAACTTTCTGAACGCAATCTTAATTTTATAATGTATATTAGTGATAATAAGAAAGAAACAAATTTCCAAACTTTCCATATTTTTATTTTTGGAGTTTGCAAATAATTTTTGTTTCAATTTCTAGTAAACTGATATGCCTAACTAGATAATTAAGGTTCAGAAGATATCTGATTATACTAAGAACAAGCATGAAAAAGTGTGATTCTGTGTTGCAAGTAGTATCAGAGAAAAAGGTACATCAGTAAATAGAAATATGTAAGAATAATCAGACATCAACAAAATGTCAATATGAATTCACATGTTTTAAGAGTAAATTTTATTATTTTTCTGCTCAATGAAATAATTTTTACGGACTCAATTACATAAGCTATCAATACAAACAAACACTTGAAATAATTGTCATGATTCATAGAATAATTCATAAACATTTCAGGAAAAATCATTGAGGACTTTAAGAGCAGTGGTAATTTAAGACACTTAAGGTATAATTTCCATGTGTTGAGACTACCTTGTTACCCTACAAGGCTGTCTATCCATCAAACACTGAAAGACAAACAATGAGTGTTGTCTATAAAATTTTCAATTATTTAAATATTAATGCCCTCTTAGAATGCAATGATTGTTATGGAGAAAAGCAGAGTTTTTAAATATTATCCTAAACTGGTAGAATAATGTAAATGCTAAGTTTCTGTATAAGGATGTAAGGTATAAAAATGCTCGTTACAAAGCAGTTTTTGCCATCGAGCAAGAAGAGTTAATTTCCCTGAATAAATTTTCAGCACGGATGTGCAATTGGGAACATCTCTGTAGGGGAAATGTATTACCAAGGACTGACTAGGCACACATTTGATGCAATAATGCAGACATGCTCAGGCCTTTATGGTTCCTTTAGCACATTATACATTAACATTAATTATACATTAAAAGTAAACTATGCTCTGTTTGGTAAGATTCAAACTGATCCTCTTGAAGAGCGATTCAGTCTTTACTGCCAGTTGTCGGGCAGTAATTGTTTTCTCTCTCCCCAACAGCTATATGAGAGTGAGAAAAAGATCAGAATTAAAAATTTGCATTCATTTTCATAAAAAAATGGTAACATTCCAGTAAGAAGCTTAAATGATTTTCAGATTCTGAAAACAAGAATTTTCCATCATTGCTACCTTTTGGTGGCATATAAATTGAAATTGCAAAACCAGTGGATAATTATGTAATGCCTATCATGTTTTACATTACAGGTTATGCTGCTTTCAAGGTAGCAAATGGTATAATATGTCCCAAATGTATTGAGTTGTTGATTTTAAATGACACTTTAAGGTATAAATTTGAAGTCAGAAAGGCTGATTGATTCCTTAAGTAGAGGTTCTCTAAAGAAACCCACAATATATTGTGTAAAATTAACATGATTGTGTATCCACCTATTTAAAGGCTTAGTCAAAGAGTTTTACAATTACTTTATTCAAAGCAGTAATCATCTCCTTGCTGAAGAATTTGTGCAGTCTCTATTTAGTAAACATTATGAATGACACCAGAGAAACAATCATCAATCAAAGCAACCATAAATTTGAAGACTATTTTCGTTATGTATGCTCAATTATTTGCAAAATTATTGTAAATAATTACTCCAAAATACCGTGTTTTTATTGAATAAACCACAGTTAATGTGAATTCTGTGTATTTTGTTATAAATATCCCACGCCTGCAGCTGAATGTGATGCTCAAGGTCCTGGTTCTCTCGCTGTTTCTGTAGCTACGTTTCCCCACGTGCATGCTGGGATGATCAAAATTTAATATTTAGCTGGAAACCTTTTGGCCCTCACCCCAGTATGTAGATTTTGGTTAGCAAAACAAGGTGTCCATAAATTTAAAACTTATTTACTGCTCCAGTTACATTATTTGATAGGCTCATAACGACTACAGCTACACATTCTACTGTGTTTATTGTTGATAGCACTATTTTAGTTTTTTCTAATCCAATACATGCACAAATACTTAGTCACGATTGTTTTTATAAAACATAATGAATTATCGTCATTTCTTTAATGTTATCTTTGTGCTCTAGTAGTGTCTAATTGCTATTACTTTAAATTGTATTAACTTATTATTTTTTCGTTCCTATGTCTTTTTGCTTGGAACTGTGGAATTCGCTGTCCACCGCCTTCGCCTGCCACCATAGTGAAATCAGCACTCAGACCTGTAGTGTAGTGAGCTGTGACTGACCCATCAAACCTTGTACATCACTGCTGTACACCAACACGTCGTTTAGAGCAAAATATTGTGTGAATATCAAGTCCATTTTCTGCAAAATGTAACGGACGAACCAGCTGCTAGTATATGTCATATCATTTTCGAATTCAGTAGTTTGAAGTACATAAAGAACGCCTACATTTTTACTTTCTCTACAAATATAGTAAGCAGAGGAAGTATTGTACTCCACTCCAAAATTAGATACCGAGATTTCACCGGCAATATATGTTTTGAGGCTCCCTGAATCCAAAAAACGCATTTTTAGAAACATGCCCTTGTGTGTGTCTGTGTGTCTGTCTGTGAACCGCATAACGCAGAAACGAACGTCAGATAAACACCGAACTTGGTATTTAGATTCAATATCTTCCAGAGATGAGACAAAGTTTTTCAAGAAAATTCCCCCCACCCCAGATTACCCTTTATATGGAAGATTTTTCGAAAATTTTAATTTTCTCAAAAATGTCTCTAACGATATTGATTAAAATATCATATGTTTAAGATGTTTTCATGACAAATGAAATGTATATCTCGAATTTTCCGGGAATGTCTCCGAAAGTATTCTTCATTGTGAACGACTTTTGCATAACAGCTAAAATATAAGAGATAGACAAAAGTTTACTACAAAAAGAATGTAGATCGCGTTAAAATACACAATTTATGTCATATACATTTTGTTGTTGTTGGGTGAACCATTTTCGAGATATTGCTTGTTATTCCCTTAAATTTTCTAATGCTTACAGTTTTCTCAAATGGGAATTCCTTATTCATTTTTACTTTCTCTACTACGTATAGTAAGTAGGGGAAGTATTCTATTCCACCCAAAAATTCGATACCGAGATTTAAACCGGAAATATATATTTTGAGACCCCCTGTATCCAAAAAGAGCATTTTTGGAAACATGTCCGTGTGTGTGTCTGTCTGTCTGCGTGTGTGTGTGTGTGTGTGTGTGTGTGTGTGTGTGTGTGTGGGTGTGTGTGTGTGTCTGTCTGTGAACAGCATAACTCAGAAACGAACAGTCAGATAAACACCAAACTTGGTATCTAGGTTCAGTATCTTCCAAGGATGCAACACGAAGGTTTTCAAGAAAATCCCCCCATCCCAGATTACCCTTTGCACGGAACATTTTTCGAAAATTTTAATTTTCTCAAAAACGTTTCTAACGATTTTAATTAAAATATTATATGTTTAAGATGTTTTCATGACAAATGAAATGTATATCTCGAATTTTATGGGAATGTCTCTGAAAGTATTCTTCATTGTGAACGACTTTTGCATAACAGGTAAACTATAAGAGATAGACAAAAGTTTACTACACAAAGAATGTACATCGCGTTAAAATACACAATTTATGTCATATATATTTTTTTGTGTTGAGCGAACCATTTTCGAGATATTGCTTGTTATTCCCTTAAATTTTCTAATGCTTTCAGTTTTCTCAAATGGGAATTCCTTATTCGTTTTTTGTTTTGTCGTGGTAATGCAAAGAGAATGGAATACTCGACATAGCAACCAGGTCTTAAAATATTTGACTATCGCTTAAAGCCTACCAATTCCCCTTGCATCTACAAGAAAATTAGCAATAAGAGTAACATCTCGATATCTCAATCAACATGATGTATATGGAGAATAAGCGTTTGTAAAAAAATGGTTTGTCCAAGAGTAGAGAAAGTCATGTGAGTGTAACACATCTGAATTTTTTAAGATAGTTTTTGTGACCTTGCGATTTGTTGCGTTGTGTTATATTTCTTTTCCAAATGGGTTAACTTGGTGGCTTCAGAATGTACAATCTTCATGTTTGCCTCTATTCGTTGCATATGTTAAGGGATTCTGCATTATGCTAAAACTATCAGAAGACCACCGTTAGGGGGGAGAGATTTGAAGTCAAGTGACATGAAGTATTCCACCATTGTTTCGCATTCTTTTACGTAAATATCACGGATTTTTTTACCCGTTATTAGCCAGAGCTGTACAAAATTAGTATTATGAGGAGAAAAGGGGAAGGTTCACTATGAAAAATTCTCTACATTATTGTAAATTAATTGCATAAAGAACAAGGGGACATAAGTGAAATTAATTCGCCATTCCACTTTAAAAAGCTAAACATGCAACTTCAGGTAAGCCAATATTATATAATCTAATATGACAGGCAAGGATACTACGTATTGTTTTGTTATATGTTTATAGTGTTTCTTTCTTGATTCTTTAATTATTGACTACAATATTGACTACAACGCAATGTGAGGTATAGTTCGAAGCATTTAGAATGGTAATTTAAAAATCTGATGTGTTATACTTACATGACTTTCTCCCCTCTTGTACAAACTATTTTTACAAAGCCTTATTCTCCATATGGTTCATGTTAATCGAGATATCGAGATGTTAATGTTATTGCTAATTTTCTTGTAGGTGCAAGGAGAATATGGTAGGTTTTAACCGATAGTAAAATATTTTAACACTGGTTGCTATGTGGCGCATTCCATTCTCTTTGCATGTCCAGGACATAAAAAAGAATAACGAATTTGACAAAAAGTATAAGTAATGGAAATTTTAAGGGAATAACAAGCAATATCTCGAAAACGGTTCACTCAACAAAAAAATGTATATAACATAAATTGTGTATTTTAACGCGATCTACATTTTCTGTGTACTAAAATTTTGTCTATCTCTTATGGTTTACAAGTTTACCAAAAGTCGTTCACAATGTAGAATACTTTTGGAGACATTCCCAGAAAATCCGAGATATGCATTTCATTTCTCATGACAATATCTTAAACATATGATATCTTAATCAAAATCGTTAGAGCCATTTTTGAGAAAATTAAAAATTTCGAAAACTTTTCCATATAAAGGATAGTCTGGGGTGTGGGGATTTTCTTGAAAACATTTGTGTCGCATCTTTGGAGTATACTGAACCTAAATACCAAGTTTGGTGCTTATCCGATTGTTCGTTTCTGAGTTATGCTGTTCACAGACACACAGACACACACACGGACATGTTTCCAAAAATGTTTTTTTTGGATTCAGGGGGTCTCAAAACATATATTTCCGGTGAAATCTCGGTATCGAATTTTTGGGTGGAATACAATACTTCCCCTACTTACTATACGTAGTAGAGAAAGTAAAAATCGAATTTATTAATAGACATTAAAATACTGCTGCTATTTTTCGTGTGCCTTAAACACTCAGAATAAAATACGGCGTTTTCTAAAAGCTAATAGAAGGTTTTTGGTAATTATTTCTCAACCTGGTGTTTAATGATCTTACTGCACTTCTTCAAATACAAGCGCAGCGGTGGAATTTATCTTACCTTCTCGTACAAAATTTAAGTCTCTAGCGATTAACCTCTCACTTCGCTGCGGGGGATTACGAATTGCAAGTGCTAGCACATTTCCTGAAAAGCGCAAAGAAAAATTGTTGAGATACTTCCAGGTGTCGGAATTCTTAATAAAGAAGGCGGGGAATGCTACAAGAAGGCCTGATGCGGCACGTGTCAGTAAAGACTAACAGCTCGACACTCATTCCACCCCGCGCTGCTATTCGGCTCCAGATAATATAGCACTTCAGTAGATTAAAGCTTATATAGAATACTAGCTGGTTGCCCGATGTTGCAGGGGTAGCTTTTTAAACTTCAATGATTGCGACATAATTAATTTCATTTAAATTCCCCCCCCCCGTTTTTACTTTCTCTACTACGTATAGTAAGTAGGGGAAGTATTATATTCCACCCAAACATTCGATACCGAGATTTCACCGGAGGCCCCCTGAATCAAAAAAAAAAACATTTTTGGAAACATGTCCGTGTGTGTGAGTCTGTCTGTATGCCTGTGAACAGCATAACTCAGAATCGAACAGTCGGATAAACACCAAACTTGGTATTTAGGTTCAGTATCTTCCAGAAGGTTTTCAAGAAAATCCCCCACCACAGATTACTCTTTATACGCAACATTTTTCGAAAATTTAATTTTTTTCAAAATAGCTCTAACGATTTTGATTAAAATATCATATGTTTAAGATGTTTTCATGACAAATGAAATGTATATCTCGAATTTTCTGGGAATGTCTCCAAAAGTGTTCATTGTGAACGACGTTTGCGTAACTGGTAAACCATAAGAGGTAGACAAAAGTTTACTACACAAAACATGTAGATCGCGTTAAAATACACAATTTATGTCATATACATTTTTGTTGTTGAGTGCAACATTTTCGAGTTTTTGCTTGTTATTCCCTTAAATTTTCCAATACTTTTTCTCAAATGGGAATACGTTACTCATTTTTTGTCCTGGTAATGCAAAGAGAGTGGAATACTCCACATAGGAACCAGCTCTTAAAATATTTTACCATCGCTTAAAGTTTACCATACTCACCTTGCACCTACAAGAAAATTAGCAATAGGATTAACTCGATTAACATGAAGCGTATGGAGAATAAGCGTTTGTAAAAATAGTTTGTACAAGAGTAGAGAAAGTCATGTGAGTTTAACACATCAGATTTTTTTATAGGTACAGCTACCCAAACATTCTTAAGAAAGCTTATTATTTTCTCCACTGCTTACCTATAGTAAGTAGAAGAATTTCACCCAAAAATTCAATACCAGGATTTCACCGGAAATACATATTGTGAGACTACCTGGATCCATAAAAGAAGTGTTATTAGAGAAAGGTTCATGTGCATGTGTCGTATGTCTGTGAATAACATAACTCAAAAACGAAAACTCGGATAAATATAAAACCTTGTATTTAAGATCAGTATCTTCCACGGATACGACACGAAGATTTTCAAGAGACTCCCTCCAGGCCAAACTGCTTCTTACATAGACAATGTTTTGAAAGTTTCAATTTACTAAAAATGACTCTAACGGTGTCGATTATATACTCCTGTATGCTAAGATGCATTCATGTTTATTTTGAATTTTCCGGGAATAGCCTCTGAAGTCTTCCTCATACCGAAAGACTTTTGCATAATTGGTAAGCCGTTAGAGATAGATAAAAGCTTACTACAAGAGAAATGTAGCTCCATTAAAGCACATAATTTGTGTCAAGTACATTTTTTTGTGGAGTTGATCCTTTCCGAATACTCCTTTTAGTGGTTTAAAGTTTCAAATACTTATAATTCTTTTTTTCAATTAGGAAATCGTCATTGGTTGTTTTATCGTTGTAATGCAAAGTATTTCAAACCATTACGTGTTTTTTAAAAATCTGAATATCCATTTGCCTACTGTAACGCAGAACGAATGTGTGAATGTAAATTAAAAGTTATTTGGATTGACAAGAATTAACCGGAATAATAAGGTTTTTGTAAGAATTGTTTGTATAAGAGTTAGTAAGGAAAATCAGGTTTAAATGTTTTTGTTTTTCATTTACTTCATATTAAATGAGATAAGTCTTTGCAGAAACAGCTTTATTCCACATTTCATTGAAGGTACAAGGCGATTAGAGGAAATCGAATCGAGAGTCAGATGTTTGATAGCTAGTCGCTATATGCTGGCCTACTCTTTACATCACATCACATCAACAACTGAAAGGTGACAGCAATTCCAACCAATACTAACGTATATCTCGGAAATGGATAATATCGAGATACTTATTTCTTTTAGAAAATCGAATATTTCAAGAAATCTTCCATTAACGGATAGTTTGGCGTGGGGTGGGAGATTTTCTTGAAAATTTTCGTCTCAGGTTTCTGGAAGTAGCTGAAGCTAAATACGAAGTTTGGTATTTATCGAACACTTCGTTTTCCTTTATGCTGTTCACCCACGTATACACTCAGACACGCGCTCGCGAACCTTTTGCTAAAGATGCTCTTTTGGGTTCAGAGAGCCTCAAAACATGTACCTCCTGTGAAGTCTCGACATCGTGTTTTAGGTGGAATACAATACTCCCTCTACTTTTGTAAGTATGTAGTGGAGGAAATTAAATAAAATCATAGATTAAAGATATAAAACAATATGCAGCTCGATATGAAATAACAACTTTGATTAGCGCAGAAGTTTCTGTGCGGAATTGAATCCTATGTTTAACATGTGATAGCTGCCGTTGTTATTGAGTTACAGCAGTCATTTATTTCATGTGGTTACAGTTGGTAGTAACAAATAGCCATGGAACGTTACAGCATTCAGCAATGCGTAGAAATTGTGAAAATTTATTATTAAAATGGATCATCTGTTCGCCAAACCTTCCGTGTATTGCGTGAAGCTTACGATGTGCATAATCGTCCCTGCGAGAGAACGAGTCGGCGTTTGATCGATAAATTTGAAAGAAGTGGTTCTGTCAGCGATCAAAAAACGTCTGTACGTAATCGACGTAAGCGCTCCAACGAAAACATAGGCGCCGTTCGTGAGAGAGTACATGAGAACGGAAACAGATCAATTGCTCGTCGAGCGCAAGAATTGGGGCTTTCGCCGACCACAACTTGGCGAATTCTGCATCTGGACTTGACGTTTCACGCTTACAAAATGGTGTTAACTCAAGAACTAAAGCCCAACGACCATAGGTTGCGCCGTGTATTCGCTGACTGGGCTATGGAGCAATTGGAAGCTGACCCGGATTTTTGTCGAAAAAATCATCTTCAACGAGAAGCCCACTTTTGGATGGATGGTTGTGTTAACAAACAAAATTGCCGCTATTGGAGCAATCAAAATCCAATGCAGATTCAAGAACGACCACTTCATCCCCAAAAGGTTACTGTGTGGTGTGCATTTTGGTATGGTGGGATCATTGGTCCATATTTTTTCCAAGATAAAGATGGAGAAGCTCTAACTGTCAATGGAGAAAGATACCGTGCTCTTATAAGGGACTATTTTTGGCCTCAATTGGACGGTATGGATCTCAGAAATATCTGGTTCCAGCAAGATGTTGCCACATGTCAACTGCTCTCGAAACAATCGATCTCTTGAAGGAGAGGTTCAGAGATTTCATCATTTCCCATGGTGATGATGTTAACTGACCCCCGAGGTCATGTGATTTAAAGCCGTTGGATTACTTCTTGTGAGGTTATGTTAAATCTCGTGTTTTAGTCAACAAGCCAGAAACAGTAAATGATCTTATGAATAACATCACGCGTGTTATTCGTGAAGATGGACCTAATTTACATTCTTCTGTAGTTGAAAATTGTGTCAACCGTATACGCGCAATCCAACGAAGTCGCGGCCGTCACTTAACTGATGTTCTCTTCCACACGTAATGACATTATTTTATGTTCCAAAATAAAAAAATAAACCTATATCATTTATAGAACGTGTTTTATTTAAGGCCAAGGATAGGAAACTCTTGTTGAAAGGCCCTATATTTAGAGTACCGCCTAAGCCTTATGAACTGGTGTGTTAACGGAATTCTGTAGGTGCAACATGAGCAAATCTATAGAACGAATTATATTTCGAAATAAAGGTGCGCTTGTGCAAAAATGCAATGAAAATATTTGGCAATCCCATATCAAATAAAGTACGTGTTTTTGAGATTTCGCTAGCATTTGCTGCGTTACGAACACTAAATTTCACGAATGCTTTTCCAGTCAAGTGATTATCGAAAAATTTAATTAATAACATATCTGACACCTCTGGCGTCACCGATATCCTGTGTAGCGTTCGGAATCATTCGTATTCGAGAAGATGTTTCTTTCCAATATGCTCTGAAAGTTTTGCTCTTATTGATCCTAGTATAAAGCAGTTTAGAACACAAATTTTACTTTACTAATAGAAATTTGCAGTTGTATTGTTGAAAGTTTATATTTGTGTATGTCTGTTGCAAGTATCCACTTACAAACATTTGTGGCCCTAAAAATTTGTAACCGAATATACCTGTGTATCTTTATATCAAGTCATGTTTTATTCTAATAGATTATTAATAATTTGGATTAAATATTATTTTTATATAGTATACTGTCAATAAAAGCAGCATCTCAATGTTCAATAAATGTAGGTGAAGTTCCTCTTAGTTTCACTGCGAAAACCGAGTGGAATGACTCAGAGGGTAACGTGGCCCGCATTCGATTCCCGTGACTGACCTTCCTGACCCATGAGTTTTTCGTGGGTTTTCCGGGTTGCTAGGTAAATGCTGGATAGAATCATTAAGTGTCTCGAACTTCCGGTCCCTCCATTTCACCTTCATTCTCATTTTACTTCACTTTTCATCCGCTTGGTTTCTTACAGGGTTGTACGTGTCGGCGGGATCTCTCGACGTATGCATGGCAGGAGGAGAGGATGTTCTGTGGCAACTTTCGTCCCCCTTAATGGGGGCGGTCCCCAGTTTCCGGGTCCCCCAGGGGATGTGTAAGGCCACAGGGGAAAGGAGAGTCGACTGCACCAATGCCATTCTGAGGAGTTTAAATCTGTAGGTGTAGGTACTCTGCTCTCAGCCTGTTGTGCCCTTGGTCCGGCCGCCCTATGTCTCTTCTGTTTGCTGTATAGCAAATAATTGAATGTGCCATAGATTACGTCCATGTAGGAATGTTCAGCTGTTGTGATGTAAATGTAACGTCAGGTTTTAAATGTGTTGCTTAAACAGACGTTTAACATTACAAACAAAGGCAGAATATATATATATATATATATATATATTAACTTGTATGTTTGGGATTTCCAGTCTTAGATAACTTAAAGTGACCCATGCCATACTTATTAAAGCCTGATTATTGATCATGTTTGATTGATTTCTTATTGATTCTTAAACTTTTTGCATCATTGCATCTGTAAATAACTCATTTTAATCGTTTTAACACGTTATTTATACTATATTTTTACTCTTAGTGTATTGTTTACGTAATAGAGAATGATGGCTCTTGCGACGGACCTCCTCGTGACGTCGTCTTCCTTCCTTCTTTGATGGAGCTGTGGGTGGATGGTCTAGGCTGAAATTGTAAGCCTAGCACACTTGTGTGTTGCCCTATTGCTAAACTCTTTCCCGGGATGTGGTAACGGTAGACGAAATGAAACTCCGTGATGCTTTAACTTTGATTTATTAGTAATAATAATAACAGTACTGTGTAACGCCGCTAGCCGTGTGTTTTACTTTAATACTCAATTCTAAGGGGCCTATCTTCAGATAATTACCTCCCCAAGCCAACTTTATTTCCTATTGCTGGCTTCACAAGCATCCCACAAGCATGACGTGAATTTTACCTCCTCTCCAGAATCAGCAAAGCGATACGACGCCAAAGCCTTACACGTGCTCCCTTTTATACCGTCACAAGGGGACGCTACATTTACCTAGCTATTTTAAAAGCTTTACTCTCATTGGCTTTACCCTGCACGTGGTATGAGAATATTTGCCTTCATATCTGAAGTCCTGACACGTTTGGAAATTCCCAAAGTGTCAAGATCTCTCTCCCTCTCTTTCTATCCTATCGCTATCTCTCTCACTCATCTCTTGCAAGTGTTTTGTGACTGCTTTTGTCGTGGTAATCAGCTCGTGTTATCTTATTTGTTGGACGCCTGTTATTGTTTTATTATTTTGAATTATGGGTTCTTTGTCCTCCAGCTAGCTATTATTACTCAGCTGAGCAAGTATTTTGAGCAAGGCGTGTAAACGGAGAGGAGTTGTTGCTAAAAGATAACACTATTAAAATAATTTGTTTCTACACTTTTATTGCCGTCACACTTAATTAATAATTCACATATTTAATCTTTATACACGCCTGACTGAAACTGTTATATTTCCGAATGTAATTACTGTCGTATTAGTTGCCGCGTACTTCACATTTTGTAACTAACTTTACGACGCGAGAGATTCTTTCAAACTGTATGACAATCACCTCACGAGAGATTCCTTAAGACTGCGCGAAACATGCTTATGGCTCGAGAATATATACTCCTTCACCTCGAAATGCCTAAACATTATAATAGAGCTGCTATTGGTTACCAAATCGCGCCAACATTAGCGTCTGTTTTGTCAGCCAATCACTACCACTAACATATATGCTCTAGGGAAGATATTCCCTCCGTTTCTAAAGAAAGGCACGCTACCCTGACGTCATTTGTTTGTCTCTTCTTAGTGATAAACAACTCACCCCTTTGTTTTATTGTTACCCACTTCCATTGTCAGTTTCAGTGAGGCCGTGTAAACTTATTTCCTAACAATACTTATGGCTAACAAACATCTAAAATCCTGTACATACAATAATATTAATTTACACTACAATCACTCTGGCATTCACAGTATGTTATGATATAAAATACTGCCTTACTTTAGCGAGGTTGCAATTCTGTCCTCTTGTTACCTGCATTCTTACCCTGTTTCATGGCTAGCTGGCCTTCTCTCACATCTTACAATGTGTGTTACAATATTTAAGTTACCTTATTTCATTAAAATTTACAATGATCTCGTAGTTCCCGCTACAACCTCTTTATCATCTTCCCCTCACATCTAAGGAACTTTATCCAGTAACTTCGAGTTTAAAGAAGCTATCTGTGCTACTGATTGAAACAAATGGGGAAAGTTCTGAAATGTATCCAATTTATCCAATAGAGGCATGTTGCAACAGTTTGCGTGGTTAGCCGCTAGCAACAGAGAAGCACCTGCTCTAGAGAAAGGTGATCACAGCCTTAACCGTAACAAAGTAATCTTGGTCCACTGCCACTTGAGTGATTTTGGTTTTTTCGATCAAGAAGTTTTTAATCATGGGTTACGAATAGTGTCATTGTCAAGTGACACTATGCTCCCCTGCTTTCCTCTTCTCCTTCCATGCTGCATTCAGCGTTCATCGCGAATGCGCAACTGGAGTCGGGAGCGAACGAAGGCAAAAGAATGTAGGTTCCGCAGTAGCACTGATCTGAGTCACATGTCCTGCCAGCCAATGACTATTAGTTAGTCATTTCTCTTCCCGAGCGCAAGTCATGGTGCGTTATAGGTATTCCTTGGCACTGGGCCCGTTGAGACAGGATCTGAGGCGCAGAGTGAGTGACAATTAAAGAAAGAGACAGTGTATTACCCCTGTCTCTCTCTATGCGCAGTAGCTTTCTCATCAACCGCCTTCCCTCGTGCTCCCGACCATAATTGATAACAATAAAATGTAACGTTACCGCTAATTACTAATTATAATTATTGCTCACTTAACTCTCGTTGAAGGAATTTACGACCATCATCTTTTTTGCCATCATCATCGACATCGTTGTCTTCATCATTGTACAGTGTGATTCTCTCGTTAGAGGCCCCAAACATTTTCCTATATGTTGTCCATTTATGTGAGTTTTGTGATGAAACTTTGTGTACACAACCTTGAGCAATGTAATGTAGTGACACACCCCTCCCAACAGGCTTAGACTGTTCCACTGACCTTGGCTCTGCTTAGTCATACGAATGTCTCCACGCGCTATACTCCAATGTTGGCTCTAAGCAGCATTGACAATGTGGTACACAATTGCAGAACGCGTGTTTCTCGTTCGTAACTACTGGCAAACGGGTTCATTTAAATCATGCCAAAGGGCATTTCGGGCCGAATTTGGTACGCGACGTGTGCCCTCAAAATGTTGTATTCATAAATTGGAACCTTGATCACACAGCATGCAGGCGGCCGGGAAATGAATGTGGATGTAATGGAAGAAGTAAAGGAGGGATTATTGGCGTCGCCAACAAAATCCTTGCGACGCCTTTCCCAGGAATTGAATGTTCCTTATTGTGCGTGCCAAAGAGCTGCTAAGAAAGCTAACCTTCACGCTTACCGTGTGACATGTGTTCGAGAACTGCAACCGACGGACCATGAAAAACGTGTTCAGTTCTGTGTATGGTTTCAAACCTTTATTGATCAGAATCCTGGGATTTTGGCTTGTTTCACGGATGAAGCGTGGTTTTATCTGAGTGGCTACATAAACTCTCATAACACGTGTATATGGGCACAAACAAATCCTCATGATCTACATGCAGAACCTCTACATGCACAGAAAATTGGAGTGTGGCGCACAGTGTCACGTAGGCGTATTATAGGCCCTATTTTTCATGAGAATACGGTAAACACTGAAGAATACATTGGAATATTCACTGACTTTGTCAATTAGTTAACAGATGATGAATTTACTCACGGATATTTCCAACAAGATAGTTCAACAACTCACACCTCACGTGCAAGTATGAGGGAAATTGAAAGCTTTTATGAAGATCGAATCATCTCAAAAACTTTTTGGCCACCAAGATCTCCTGACCTTACACCACCCAACTTCTTCCTGTGGGGATGTTTGAAGGGAAAGGTATACAGAAGTAGACCACGTACAACTGCAGAGTTGAAAGATGCTATACGTCAAGAGATTGAAGCCATTACCGAGGAGACTTTAATAAAAGTATTCCAGAATTTGGAGCGACGTGTACAAACGTGTTTGGATGTTACAAACGTATTTGGATGTGAGAGAGGATCATTTTCAGCATCGGATGTGACAGTGCATAGTTCAAGGTATACGTACACAAATTGTCATCACAAAACGCACATAAATGGCCAAAATATAGACAAATCTTTGGGCATCTAGCGAGAGAATCACACTGTATTAGTGTCTATGACGCTAATGATTATAAGTTTCAAAACAATCTTTCACATATGTATCGGAAGAGCTTATTAGCACAATTAATCTGATTGGCCTGGAGATTTGTAATGGAAATTGCTTCCTATAGGAATTTATAAGCGCGGATCATTCCAAGGTCTTGCATCACATACATGCATGTAACTGTTGTATCTTAACCAACGTACTCTTTACGTTCAGAGCGTTACTTTAAAACTGGTTATAAAAACATTCCAGCGAATACCTTTAGCGCAAATCTGGATGAGGACTGTTATTTTTAGAACTGCATAAGTAGGGGGGAAATGGGGTTTCTGGCACAGTTAATTTATGCATGGCTATTCATATGCAAATGAGCTCCCCCACCTCTTCTCCCCCCACCTCCTCTCCCCCCACCCCCTGCTACTTGGCATGGGGTTTCTGGCACAGTTAATTTATGCATGGCTATTCATATGCTAATTAGCCCCCGCCCCCTCCCTCCCCCACCCCCACCCCCCGCTGTGCCTTGGTAGTTTTAGTTGCAGCTGCGGTCGTAAATCATGTTGAGTACAATGGAGGCTTGACAGTTAAGCAATTAAGGCTGTCAATCAACTGTCAAAACGAACAAAGGGGTCATAAATTTAAGGTTCTGTAACAAAGGCGAGATGTTTTTCCTACCCATTCCACATCCGGCCACTTCTGCACCTGGTCAGTTACCCACTCCACTCCTATTGTTCTCGAACACGTGGCATACTCGTTCCACTAGCTTTTAACAAAAGAACAATGCTTAACCTTCAGCTGTCAAAATGAACAAAGCCCATGATGAATTAGGGTTGTAACAAAGCCGGTCCCTTTCCATTGTGTAAGAGATTCTATTGTGTGTGCCTTTCTATTGTCCTTGGCAAGCATTCTTTAGAAAGACCACCTGCAGCGTTCCCATCCCAATAACAAAGCCTGACCCTTTCCATTGTGTAAGAGATTCTATTGTCCTTGGCAAGGCTAGTTTAGAAAGACACCTGCAGCGTTCCCATTGTTTGGCCACCTGCTAGTTTAACAAAAGAATTCGAGGGTTGCTTTATACTCGTCCTGTCCTTGTTTGTGTGAAAGAGAGAGAAACTTGTTTACCAACTCTGCGTGACGTCATACTTTAGAAAGACACCTGCTCCATAACAAAGCCTGACCCTTTCCATTGTGTAAGAGATTCTATTGTGTGTGCCTTTCTATTGTTCTTGGCAAGGCTAGTTTAGAAAGACACCTGCAGCGTTCCCATTGTTTGGCCACATGCTAGTTTAACAAAAGAATTCGAGGGCTGCTTTATACTTGTCCTCTCCTTGTTTGTGTGAAAGAGAGAGAAACTTGTTTACCAACTCTGCGTGACGTCATAGTCGGCCATCATGATTTTGCCTGAGGGAGTTCTCTCCGATGTTTTACGACCTCCTACGAATATACCCGAGCATAGTTAACAAGCATTCTGTTTCAGCCAACGACTCCGAAAAAGCGTCTAATATACATTTCATTACGTGCATTAAACCTCTGAGTGATATCCATAGTTCGGTGTTCGATTCTTACTGTAATCAAAAGTTTATTGCTAATGAGAAATTAATGATTGATATTATTATATCATTACCCTAATTAATAAAAAGGCGTTCAGAGAATTCTAGCTCGAGTCTTACCAAGTGAAACTCTAACGCGTAATAACTATTAAACTATGCAAGGCCAGATTAAAAAAATGTATTTATCAATTATAATTTAATTTTTTATATATCATTACCCTAATTAATGAAAGGGTGTTCAGAGGGTTCTAGTTCGAATCTTACCCAACGAAACTCTAATGCTTAATAAATATTAAACTATGCAAGGTCAGATTAAAATGCATTTAACAAATATAATTTAATTTTTATATATCATTACAATAATTAATAAAAGGGTGTTCAGTGGGTTCTAGATCGAATCTCTAATGCTTAATAAATATTAAACTATGTGAGTATTGCGCGGCCAGATTAAAACGTGTTTAACGAATATAATTTAATTAATGAAACGGTGTTCAGGGGGATCCTAGATCGAATCTGCGAAACTCTAATGCTTAATAAATATTAAACTATGCACGACCAGATTAAAATGTGTTTAACAAATATAATTTAATATACACGACATTACAATGTTTAACGATCTGTATTCTTAGGAACCAGAGGTCCATAGTTCGAATCCAACCCTGTGAAACGCTATAATAACTATTAAGTTATTGAAGCAGCGGGCGGTCGGATTAAAATTGCATTTAACAACTATAATTATTTATATTAAACCCTGATGCATACTTAGATATCTCGATGCCTAGACAACATTCTTTCTTCTTCTCCTCTCTTTTTCTTTCTATCTATCTCTTTCTTTCTCCACGACTTGTACACATTCAGGCGTTCACATATACACGAGCGCTTGTACACACATCAGCAAACATACACTGGTGCACGCATGCAAGCACATACACACACGCACATGTAAGTACACACACGCACACACGCAAGCACATACACACACGCATATACATACACCAGCACATACACACACATGCACATACATACAACAGTACACACACATACATACACCAGTACTCACACGCATTCACGCACCTCATGCGTATACATACATACACCAGTGCTCTTACACTCACGCATTCACGCACCTCATGCGTATACATACATACACCAGTGCTCTTACACTCACGCATACATATACATGGACACACACACACACGTGCAAGCACATATGCCTGTTCACTTACACCCAACAGCAGCAACCCACACACGCACACACCAACTCACGCGCATGTCCTGAATGAAAAGAGACAAAATGACGCAATAAAAACTAATTACAGCTCGGGATGCAAAGCTCCATTTACGATTGCTCGAAACCGGTCTTCTAATAACTCCAAAACTAATTAAAATAAAGACAGTAAATAAACTTTATTACTTTTATGCCATTAGCTCGTTTCTTGTGCATGTATATTAGAGTCCGGGTGTCATGGGTTCGATCCTTAACTTTAAATCTCAATTATCTCAGAAACTAGCAGGGATTAAGGTGCGGACCAAAGCACGATTTTTAGTTCCTACGATGAACAATTAATGCTTTATATAATTTCCAATCAGTGTCCCTAGCTCGAATCCCGATCTTTCAGTGACTTCCTTAATTTTCCACTGTGTTCTAGAATATATCACTTAGATCAATGTTGCAACTGCATACAGGTCTTTTAAACACATCAAACTAATATTATAAATAATTTTGTTTCTGGAGTTCTGAGTTCGAATACCGATTCAATGAAGTTTACTTATAAATTTAATAACAGTAAATAATTAAGACAAAGGTACCAAATAAACCTATTACGTTTATGTCATCAGATAATATCTTGCGGGTGTATATTAGGGTACCTGACGTCCAGGGTTCGATCCTTAAGTTTAAATCTCAATTATCGCAGAAACTAGCAGAGATAGAGCTGTAGACGAAAGCATGTTTGATAGCTCATACAATGAACAATTAATGCTGTATATAATTTTCAATCAGTTGCCCCTAGTTCGAACCCCGATCTTTCAATGACTTCACTGATTTTCCTCTGTACTCTAGAATACATCACTTAGATTGATGCTTTAACTGCATGCAGCTGTGTGAGAGAGAGCGAGAGAGGGTGAGAGAGAGAGCGAGAGAGGGAGAGGAAGTGAAACAAGCAGGGATAGAAGTGCTGAGGGCCTCTGCGCATGCGTAGCAAGAGATGATGCCATTGGCTGCAATAATCACGTGACGTGTAAGCATCACAGCCATGATGACGTGCAGGCATCGCCTGGAGGGGGTTTAGATCCCTATATAAACAGACATCTGTCCCATGTTAGAACTGTTGTGTACTTGTTAACTTTACATTCAAGTTTTAAAGAGCTTTAAAAGCAAAGTGAGCTACAGACCGTCTACACATTCAGCACATATCAAAACGGGGCAATGCAAGGTGAGTTTTAAATAACTATACAAAATCACTGTTGGCTTTTACAATACATTTAATTTTATTTAAACGTTACAGTACATGAAAGACGATTCGTTACAAAGAGCATCATATTTTCTAATGCTTTACATTCACATGGATTTCACTGCATACTCTTCTTCAGTTCACATGATTTTCGCCACACATTCTTCTTACATAAACATTCATACGATTTTCCCCTCATTCTTTGTTTCACTATACACTCACATGATTTCCTCTACTCATTCTTTATTCCACCTACAGGTTCATGCTCTGTTAACATTCACATGACTTTCTCTTCACATTCTTTGCTTCCATTAACATTCACATGATTTTCGCCACACCTTCTTCTTACATAAACATTCATACGACTTTACCCTCATTCTTTGTTTCACTATACACTCACATGATTTCCTCTACTCATTCTTTGTCCCCCTGCAGGTTCATGCTTTGTTAACATTCACACGACGTTCTCAGCTCATTTCTCTATTGACATTCACATGATCTTCTCAACACATTCTTCTTACTTAAACATTCATACGATTTTCCCCCTCATTCTTTGTTTCACTATACATTCGCACACGATTTCCTCTACTCAATCTTTGGTTCTCTGCTGGCTCATCTTCAATGAACATTCACATGATTTCTGTACTTATTCTTTATTTCTCTACACCCTCATAGGCTTACTTACAAAACATACACACCCTAGTTCTTCAACTTGAATAATGTAGTGAAAATAATAATTCATGGCAATGTCTGTTACAGATTGTTTAGCTGATAGACTTAACAAGATGGTGGAAGAACGTAGTTTCCTACCGACTCGTCGAGTTCAAGATCTCGAAATAGGTCTTAACTATGAGATAAAGTCCTTAAAGAGAGTTCAAACAAGATATGGTACCAGGATCGTATCTTCGCTGGAGGATTGTCAAGTGTTCTTGCCAAAGCGCTATAATTCGTTAACCGATCAAGAGATTGCAGAAATACCTGGGAGCGTATACCTACAGTATAATGGCATGGCAGAGACGGGGAAATTTAAGACATGTAAATTGTCTTTTTTACACGCAAAGAAGGTGCGTAGAAGTGTCAAACTTAAGTATTGAATGTTCCCCCATTTCACAATGAAAAATTCATAAATAAAACAACTGACTCATTGATATTACATATAAAGATACAAAAGATGCATATTATAGAATTTTATAAAAAATTAACGAAATTACAATATCACATGCTTGAGTTTAATTATATCTAGCGCATTGAAATAACTCTAAATATCCGAATGTTTATAAAAATCTTTGTGCTTCTTTTTACATGTGCCATATGCTTAAATGTAATTCTTTCCAGGTTGCCTTTACTTGACCAAGATAGTTTTCTAAGACTTTCATTGTGCAGTGTTTCAGGGTGTGCAATAAGAGGAAGAAGAAGAAGAAGAATAGCCTGCTGGCATGCAAAGGATGCTGACGCTATGGGAGGGTAGAATACCTACAAGAAACATTTCGGCAAGAAACGGGTGCTGAGACATCTACATCACCGAAACACATTAAGACAGGATCCTTATATAACATTACAGGGTATACAATGAAAAACTACGGTCAATTTTGTATACAATTCAATGCATGGCTGAGAGTTAGCTCGAACTAGTCTCCCTATATTCACTGAAATTAAGCATTGTGAGCAATAATTTAAGTGACTGTGAAAATACTTTAAGTAATGGTGAAATTTGTATCCTAAAAGACTTGAGCCCTGTATACATTAACAGCATTAAGGCTGTTTGCCACGCTGGAATACAAATTATGAAAATAAAAAGACTTTCATTTAAATAATAAGGAAATTTGCATAACCTGCTGTTACAAGTGTAATGACTTATACAGAAACAAAGAGTCGGGCGAGAAAGTGATGGAAATGTAAGATAAATAATAACAATAAAAGAATTAAGGTATGCTTTTACATAGTGTTTTTATTCATTAAAAATCCTTGCATTCCTAATGAAAAATAAATCATTACAATGATTAGTTTAAGTTATGTTACAATGATCAAAAAGAGAACCGTCTTTAGATGCATTACTCGATCTTAAGTCAGAGCACCAAAAAATGACAAATCACGGCTTCTCCATTTTAGATGTGGTGTCACTATTCAGGTAAATTCATGTAACACAACAGGTTGAGTATGCAGATATGTGGTCTTAAATGGGTGAAACAGAGTCTTATCCAGCTTAACAGTCTTAAGATCTCACCATCAGAAAGTCGAATCACAAGCCTTCTCGCTGAGCACAGGTTTAACAACAGCATTCCCTTCACCCTGAGACGATGTAAAGTATATAAATGTTCAACTTGACAAGGGATTCTAAACTGGTTGTTAGAGTCCAGAACTGATGTATTATATGGTGAAAACACATGTTCCTCTTCTTAGCGATCTTGTCGTCGAATCTCGGTAGCATTGAAGATGCCCATGATTATAGGATTCTGAAGCCCAAAAACTGTAGGAACTGCTGATTGCGTGATGTCAACCTGATGGGCGTCAAGGGCAGAGCATGATGTGTGCGTCGAATCATTCCATTATTATATCCTCGACGTCGTTGACTTCTTCTAAAAACTATAGGCATTATGCTTATATCCTTGTTTCTAAAGGCAATGATATTGCTGTTAGGCTCCCCTGTTTGCTCTATGAAGCGGATGTTTATGAACAACAGGTAAAATTTGATTTGATGGTTCCTGTGAAATACGTTATCCAGGCGTAACAGATGGGAAAACTGGTAGATGGAGTGTCCACCTTTACTATAGAGGAAGGAGACTGATGCAATACTGCGCTAAATTCGTATGATGCTCAACTTAAATATATTCACCAGGTAATCAGATTCAGAAAGCTGCTTAGATGGAATAACTTTGTCACTGAAGGGCCACAGAACGTTCCTATAGAACAATCACTGGAAAAAATCAAGAGTGAAAGGACATTTTAATGACATTTTTATTATTATTATTCACTGATCTAATAAAGAAGACATTCGCATCCTAATATGAGGAATCTTTAAACGTAGGGCATACAAGTCAAGGTCTATGTTACTCAATGTTTTTCCGGGACAAGTATAGCCCTCTACCTGAGTTTTTTGAATTCCCTTTCAGGCTCTGTCTCCTCTTCGTTTCTGTGTTTCTTCCCTTATTCTTCTTCACTCGAAAACCTCTCCCTCTTGCTTCAATTTCTCTGTTATGTCTCATCATTTCAGCAAGTTGTTTATCTGCAGCTTTTTTCGTATTTACAGCTGTAGCAATTTGTGATGCACCTCCAGCGGCGGCTCCTAGTGCAGCAATAATTGGTATCAGTGGTAGAAATCCTCCTCGTTTCTTCTTTTTGGACCCTCCGCCAACAGATACCTTTCTCTCAATTTCTCTCTTATGCCTCATCATTTCGGCAAGTTGTTTATCTGCTGCCTTTTTCTTATTTACTGCTGAGGCAATTTGGGCTGCACCTCCGGCAGCAGCGCCTAGAGCTGCAATAATTGGTAT
The DNA here is from genome assembly GCA_030765065.1 of Deroplatys truncata. Taxonomy (NCBI): domain Eukaryota; kingdom Metazoa; phylum Arthropoda; class Insecta; order Mantodea; family Mantidae; genus Deroplatys; species Deroplatys truncata. Next base: position 219,249,952 of record CM060978.1, read on the forward strand.
GAGAGGTAGAAATCCTCCTCGTTTCTTCTTCATGGTTACTGCACCTGGAACTACCTTTCCCTTCATAATTGCTGTTACTAGTCACGCTGCCAACTTTTTCACCTAATGTAACATCAGATTGCACGCTTTTCCAAGTCGTTTCAGTCAGATCTTGTCACCAATGTTTCTCGAAGCAGAGACCTTATGCTGAGCGTTGGCAATGCCACTAAGATTACACGAATCGTCTAACGGAATGATTCCAAGGTCTCCTCTCTTTAATTTTTCTCTAGCTTTACCACAGTTCCTCAGCCTATGTAACCAGGTAAATGTACTTCAATGATTGCAGGCTAGTGAGAGAGTTAATTAAACCGAAACCTCTTGCGAGCTTAACCACCTTAGCTCTCACGTTATACTAATCGATTTTTATTCAGGATAGTTCTTTTATACTTTCTCATTAGCGTATATACATTAAGAGCGATTTATTTTACTTTAGCCGTCAAGATAGAGAGGATGAAACAAGAATGCTCACAGCCTATTGATATGTTAGACTTTGAAAGCGACTTTAGATGTGAACTTAGTGGAAAACTGTTTCATGTCAACGTTATATACGTTCCCATCATGTAACCCATTCAGGGAAAAGGTGACCAGCAAAGGGAAAAAGGTGACCAGAAAAGGGAAAAAGGTGACCAGGAAAGGGAAAAAGGTGACCAGGAAAGGGAAAAAGGTGACCAGGAAAGGGAAAAAGGTGACCAGCAAAGGGAAAAAGGTGACCAGGAAAGGAAAAAAGGTGACCAGCAAAGGGAAAAAGGTGACCAGCAAAGGGAAAAAGGTGACCAGGAAAGGGCAAGAGGTGACCAGCAAAGGGAAAAAGGGGACCAGGAAAGGGAAAAAGGTGACCAGCAAAGGGAAAAAGGTGACCAGCAAAGGGAAAAAGGTGACCAGCAAAGGGAAAAAGGTGACCAGGAAAGGGAAAAAGGTGACCAGCAAAGGGAAAAAGGTGACCAGGAAAGGGAAAAAGGTGACCAGCAAAGGGAAAAAGGTGACCAGGAAAGGGAAAAAGGTGACCAGGAAAGGGAAAAAGGTGACCAGGAAAGGGAAAAAGGTGACCAGCAAAGGGAAAAAGGTGACCAGCAAAGGGAAAAAGGTGACCAGCAAAGGGAAAAAGGTGTCCGGCAAAGGGAAAAAGGTGACCAGCAAAGGGAAAAAGGTGACCAGGAAAGGGAAAAAGGTGACCAGCAAAGGGATAAAGGTGACCAGGAAAGGGAAAAAGGTGACCAGCAAAGGGAAAAAGGTGACCAGGAAAGGGAAAAAGGTGACCAGCAAAGGGAAAAAGGTGACCAGCAAAGGGAAAAAGGTGACCAGGAAAGGGAAAAAGGTGACCGGCAAAGGGAAAAAGGTGACCGGCAAAGGGAAAAAGGTGACCAGCAAAGGGAAAAAGGTGACCAGCAAAGGGAAGAAGGTGAACAGCAAAGGGAAAAAGGTGACCAGGAAAGGGAAAATGGTGACCAGCAAAGGGAAAAAGGTGACCAGGAAAGGGATAAAGCTGACCAGCAAAGGGAAAAAGGTGACCAGGAAAGGGAAAAAGGTGACCATGAAAGGGAAAAAGGTGACCAGCAAAGGGAAAAAGGTGACCAGCAAAGGGAAAAAGGTGACCAGCAAAGGGAAAAAGGTGACCAGCAAAGGGAAAAAGGTGACCAGGAAAGGGAAAAAGGTGACCAGCAAAGGGAAAAAGGTGACCAGGAAAGGGAAAAAGGTGACCAGCAAAGGGAAAAAGGTGACCAGGAAAGGGAAAAAGGTGACCAGGAAAGGGAAAAAGGTGACCAGGAAAGGGAAAAAGGTGACCAGCAAAGGGAAAAAGGTGACCAGCAAAGGGAAAAAGGTGACCAAAAAGGGAAAAAGGTGACCAGCAAAGGGAAAAAGGTGACCAGCAAAGGGAAAAAGGTGACCAGCAAAGGGAAAAAGGTGACCAGCAAAGGGAAAAAGGTGACCAAAAAGGGAAAAAGGTGACCAGCAAAGGGAAAAAGGTGACCAGCAAAGGGAAAAAGGTGACCAGCAAAGGGAAAAAGGTGACCAGCAAAGGGAAAAAGGTGACAAGGAAAGGGAAAAAGGTGACCAGCAAAGGGAAAAAGGTGACCAGGAAAGGGAAAAAGGTGACCAGCAAAGGGAAAAAGGTGACCAGCAAAGGGAAAAAGGTGACCAGCAAAGGGAAAAAGGTGACCAGCAAAGGGAAAAACGTGACCAGCAAAGGGAAAAAGGTGACCAGGAAAGGGAAAAAGGTGACCAGCAAAGGGAAAAAGGTGACCAGCAAAGGGAAAAAGGTGACCAGCAAAGGGAAAAAGGTGACCAGGAAAGGGAAAAAGGTGACCAGGAAAGGGAAAAAGGTGACCAGCAAAGGGAAAAAGGTGACCAGCAAAGGGAAAAAGGTGACAAGGAAAGGGAAAAAGGTGACCAGCAAAGGGAAAAAGGTGACCAGGAAAGGGAAAAAGGTGACCAGCAAAGGGAAAAAGGTGACCAGCAAAGGGAAAAAGGTGACCAGCAAAGGGAAAAACGTGACCAGCAAAGGGAAAAAGGTGACCAGGAAAGGGAAAAAGGTGACCAGCAAAGGGAAAAAGGTGACCAGCAAAGGGAAAAAGGTGACCAGCAAAGGGAAAAAGGTGACCAGGAAAGGGAAAAAGGTGACCAGGAAAGGGAAAAAGGTGACCAGCAAAGGGAAAAAGGTGACCAGCAAAGGGAAAAAGGCGACCAGGAAAGGGAAAAATGTGATCAGCAAAGGGAAAAAGGTGACCAGCAAAGGGAAAAAAGGTGACCAGCAATGGGAAAAACGTGACCAGCAAAGGGAAAAACATGATCAGCAAAGGGAAAAATGTGACCAGCAAAGGGAAAAATGTGACCTGCAAAGGGAAAAAGTGACCAGCAAAGGGAAAAAATGTTACCAGCAAAGGGAAAAATGTGACCAGCAACGGGAAAAATGTGACCAGCAAAGGGAAAAAGGTGACCAGTAAAGGGAAAAATGGGACCAGAAGAGGGAATAACGTGACCTGCAAAGGGAAAAAGGTGACCAGCAAAGGGGAAAATGTGACCAGCAAAGGGAAAAAGGTGGCCAGCAAAGGGAAAAAAAGGTGACCTGCAAAGGGAAAATGACCAGTATCTCCCTTAACTCTCGCATTCTCTGTGCTAACTATCAAGAAAACTTGTACTCTTACCTCTATGAATCCATTTCTAGCTACTTGAATCTGCTTGTGCTTAATGAGATAGTTATAATTAACGAATTACAACTATTATGCGGAAATGCTACAATATTTCGCTTAGTCTAATTCGGACATGGCTGTTTATATGCATCAAAACCTGAGTACATATATAAATACATAAATGTTAAAAAATAGCTCAGTCTCGTGTTATCGTATACGAATTCAACATCTACAGTATACATTGACTAGTTTATATATACTGCTTGAGCATGCACACTCACAAAGACGGACAATTACAGTCAATTTACGAGAATCTTGATTTTTCGTATATTTCCCAAGGGGGGAGTAATCGCTTTGTTAAGTGCTGCATATGTAATAGAACTTTAAAGAACAGGACAATTTCAAGGCTTAAACAACATAGGAGAAGATGCTGTAAAGCAATGACCAGCTGTGCATTGACTACAACACCCAAACGAGATCCTGAAATCTTCTCAAGTCCCGAAGAGCGGGATTCAAGATGTACCGTACTTGGAACCAGTTCAAGCGACCCTGTAATAACGTCAAGAGCTACCACTGATGAAGCAATGACAGCAGTTTCTTTGAATGAGCAAGCTCTGAATAAACACACCAATGAAAGCAAGCATACTAGTGTCAAATCACCTAGATTAGAAGATATATCCAAAGCGAATACAGAGGAGATGCTATACCGCTACACCGATCCTAATGATTTGGTAAACATGCTAAGGGTACTCATGATGCTTCATACACCAGATAAAAATGACTTTTCCGATGCGATTAACGACATTATTCAGGATTTAAAGCTGGGTGGTTTTATAGCGTGATTAGCATTTGCAAAACCATGAAAGAGTTAGAAAGATTCCTCATATTAGGATGCGAATGTCTTCTTTATTAGATCAGTGAATAATAATAATAATAATAATAATAATAATAATAATAATAATAATAATAATAATAATAATAAAAATAAAAATGTCATTAAAATGTCCTTTCACTCTTGATTTTTTCCAGTGATTGTTCTATAGGAACGTTCTGCGACCCTTCAGTGACAAAATTATTCCATCTAATCAGCTGTCTGAATCTGATTTCCTAGTGAATATATTTAAGTTGAGCATCATACGAATTTAGCGCAGTATTGCATCAGTCTCCTTCCTCTATAGTAAAAGTGGACACTCCATCTACCAGTTTTCCCTTCTGTTCCGCCTGGATAACGTATTTCACAGGAACCATCAAATAAAATTTTACCTGTTGTTCATAAACATCCGCTTCATAGAGCAAACAGGGGAGCCTAACAGCAATATCATTGCCTTTAGAAACAAGGATATAAGCATAATGCCTATAGTTTTTAGAAGAAGTCAACGACGTCGAGGATATAATAATGGAATGTTTCGACGCACACATCATGCTCTGCCCTTGACGCCCATCAGGTTAACATCACGCAATCAGCAGTTCCTACAGTTTTTGGGCTTCAGAATCCTATAATCATGGGCATCTTCAATGACACCGAGATTCGACGACAAGATCGCTAAGAAGAGGAACATGTGTTTTCACCATATAATACATCAGTTCTGGACTCTAACAACCAGTTTAGAATCCCTTGTCAAGTTGAACATTTATATACTTTACATCGTCTCAGGGTGAAGGGAATGCTGTTGTTAAACCTGTGCTCAGCGAGAAGGCTTGTGATTCGACTTTCTGATGGTGAGATCTTAAGACTGTTAAGCTGGATAAGACTCTGTTTCACCCATTTAGGACCACAGATCTGCATACTCAACCTGTTGTGTTACATGAATTTACCTGAATAGTGACACCACATCTAAAATGGAGAAGCCGTGATTTGTCATTTTTTGGTGCTCTGACTTAAGATCGAGTAATGCATCTAAAGACGGTTCTCTTTTTGATCATTGTAACATAACTTAAACTAATCATTGTAATGATTTATTTTTCATTAGGAATGCAAGGATTTTTAATGAATAAAAACACTATGTAAAAGCATACCTTAATTCTTTTATTGTTATTATTTGTCTTACATTTCCATCACTTTCTCGTTCGACTCATTGTTTCTGTATATGTCATTACACTTGTAACAGCAGGTTATGCAAATTTCCTTATTATTTAAATGAAAGTCTTTTTATTTTCATAACTTGTATTCCTGCGTGGCAAACAGTCTTAATGCTGTTAATGTATACAGAGCTCAAGTCTTTTAGGATACAAATTTCACCATTACTTAAAGTATTTTCACAGTCACTTAAATTATTGCTCACAATGCTTAATTTCAGTGAATATGGGGAGACTAGTTCGAGCTAACTCTCAGCCATGCATTGAATTGTATACAAAATTGACCCTATTTTTTCATTGTAAACCCTGTAATGTTATATAAGGATCCTGTCTTAATGTTTTTCGGTGATGTAGATGTCTCAGCACCCGTTTCTTGCCAAAATGTTTCTTGTAGGTATTCTACCCTCCAATAGCGTCAGCATCCTTTGCATGGCAGCAGGCTATTACTCTTCTTCTTCTTCCTCTTATTGCACACCCTGAAACATTGCACAATGAAAGCCTTAGAAAACTATCTTGGTCAAGTAAAGGCAACCTGGAAAGAATTACATTTTTTGTTATGATACATGTAAAATGAAGCATATGGCACATGTAAAAGAAGCACAATGATTTGTATAAACATTCGGATATTTAGAGTTATTTCAATGCGTTAGATATAATTAAACTCAAAGCATGTGATATTGTAATTTCGTAAATTTTTTATAAAATTCTATAATATGCATCTTTTGTATCTTTATATGTAATATCAATGAGTCAGTTGTTTTATTTATGAATTTTTCATTGTGAAATGGGAGAACATTCAATACTTAAGTTTGACACTTCTACGCACCTTCTTTGCATGTAAAAAAGACAATTTACATGTCTTAAATTTCCCCGTCTCTGCCATGCCATTATACTGTAGGTATACGCTCCCAGGTATTTCTGCAATCTCTTGATCGGTTAACGAATTATAGCGCTCTGGCAAGAACACTTGACAATCCTCCAGCGAAGATACGATCCTGGTACCATATCTTGTTTGAACTCTCTTTAAGGACTTTATCTCATAGTTAAGACCTATTTCGAGATCTTGAACTCGGCGAGTCGGTAGGAAACTACGCTCTTCCACCATCTTGTTAAGTCTATCAGCTAAACAATCTGTAACAGACATTGCCATGAATTATTATTTTCACTACATTATTCAAGTTGAAGAACTAGGGTGTGTATGTTTTGTAAGTAAGCCTATGAGGGTGTAGAGAAATAAGGAATAAGTACAGAAATCATGTGAATGTTCATTGAAGATGAGCCAGCAGAGAACCAAAGATTGAGTAGAGGAAATCGTGTGCGAATGTATAGTGAAACAAAGAATGAGAGGGAAAACCGTATGAATGTTTAAGTAAGAAGAATGTGTTGAGAAGATCATGTGAATGTCAATAGAGAAATGAGCTGAGAACGTCGTGTGAATGTTAACAAAGCATGAACCTGCAGGGGGACAAAGAATGAGTAGAGGAAATCATGTGAGTGTATAGTGAAACAAAGAATGAGGGTAAAGACGTATGAATGTTTATGTAAGAAGAAGGTGTGGCGAAAATCATGTGAATGTTAATGGAAGCAAAGAATGTGAAGAGAAAGTCATGTGAATGTTAACAGAGCATGAACCTGTAGGTGGAATAAAGAATGAGTAGAGGAAATCATGTGAGTGTATAGTGAAACAAAGAATGAGGGGAAAATCGTATGAATGTTTATGTAAGAAGAATGTGTGGCGAAAATCATGTGAACTGAAGAAGAGTATGCAGTGAAATCCATGTGAATGTAAAGCATTAGAAAATATGATGCTCTTTGTAACGAATCGTCTTTCATGTACTGTAACGTTTAAATAAAATTAAATGTATTGTAAAAGCCAACAGTGATTTTGTATAGTTATTTAAAACTCACCTTGCATTGCCCCGTTTTGATATGTGCTGAATGTGTAGACGGTCTGTAGCTCACTTTGCTTTTAAAGCTCTTTAAAACTTGAATGTAAAGTTAACAAGTACACAACAGTTCTAACATGGGACAGATGTCTGTTTATATAGGGATCTAAACCCCCTCCAGGCGATGCCTGCACGTCATCATGGCTGTGATGCTTACACGTCACGTGATTATTGCAGCCAATGGCATCATCTCTTGCTACGCATGCGCAGAGGCCCTCAGCACTTCTATCCCTGCTTGTTTCACTTCCTCTCCCTCTCTCGCTCTCTCTCTCACCCTCTCTCGCTCTCTCTCACACAGCTGCATGCAGTTAAAGCATCAATCTAAGTGATGTATTCTAGAGTACAGAGGAAAATCAGTGAAGTCATTGAAAGATCGGGGTTCGAACTAGGGGCAACTGATTGAAAATTATATACAGCATTAATTGTTCATTGTATGAGCTATCAAACATGCTTTCGTCTACAGCTCTATCTCTGCTAGTTTCTGCGATAATTGAGATTTAAACTTAAGGATCGAACCCTGGACGTCAGGTACCCTAATATACACCCGCAAGATATTATCTGATGACATAAACGTAATAGGTTTATTTGGTACCTTTGTCTTAATTATTTACTGTTATTAAATTTATAAGTAAACTTCATTGAATCGGTATTCGAACTCAGAACTCCAGAAACAAAATTATTTATAATATTAGTTTGATGTGTTTAAAAGACCTGTATGCAGTTGCAACATTGATCTAAGTGATATATTCTAGAACACAGTGGAAAATTAAGGAAGTCACTGAAAGATCGGGATTCGAGCTAGGGACACTGATTGGAAATTATATAAAGCATTAATTGTTCATCGTAGGAACTAAAAATCGTGCTTTGGTCCGCACCTTAATCCCTGCTAGTTTCTGAGATAATTGAGATTTAAAGTTAAGGATCGAACCCATGACACCCGGACTCTAATATACATGCACAAGAAACGAGCTAATGGCATAAAAGTAATAAAGTTTATTTACTGTCTTTATTTTAATTAGTTTTGGAGTTATTAGAAGACCGGTTTCGAGCAATCGTAAATGGAGCTTTGCATCCCGAGCTATAATTAGTTTTTATTGCGTCATTTTGTCTCTTTTCATTCAGGACATGCGCGTGAGTTGGTGTGTGCGTGTGTGGGTTGCTGCTGTTGGGTGTAAGTGAACAGGCATATGTGCTTACACGTGTGTGTGTGTCCATGTATATGTATGCGTGAGTGTAAGAGCACTGGTGTATGTATGTATACGCATGAGGTGCGTGAATGCGTGAGTGTAAGAGCACTGGTGTATGTATGTATACGCATGAGGTGCGTGAATGCGTGTGAGTACTGGTGTATGTATGTGTGTGTACTGTTGTATGTATGTGCATGTGTGTGTATGTGCTGGTGTATGTATATGCGTGTGTGTATGTGCTTGCGTGTGTGCGTGTGTGTACTTACATGTGCGTGTGTGTATGTGCTTGCATGCGTGCACCAGTGTATGTTTGCTGATGTGTGTACAAGCGCTCGTGTATATGTGAACGCCTGAATGTGTACAAGTCGTGGAGAAAGAAAGAGATAGATAGAAAGAAAAAGAGAGGAGAAGAAGAAAGAATGTTGTCTAGGCATCGAGATATCTAAGTATGCATCAGGGTTTAATATAAATAATTATAGTTGTTAAATGCAATTTTAATCCGACCGCCCGCTGCTTCAATAACTTAATAGTTATTATAGCGTTTCACAGGGTTGGATTCGAACTATGGACCTCTGGTTCCTAAGAATACAGATCGTTAAACATTGTAATGTCGTGTATATTAAATTATATTTGTTAAACACATTTTAATCTGGTCGTGCATAGTTTAATATTTATTAAGCATTAGAGTTTCGCAGATTCGATCTAGGATCCCCCTGAACACCGTTTCATTAATTAAATTATATTCGTTAAACACGTTTTAATCTGGCCGCGCAATACTCACATAGTTTAATATTTATTAAGCATTAGAGATTCGATCTAGAACCCACTGAACACCCTTTTATTAATTATTGTAATGATATATAAAAATTAAATTATATTTGTTAAATGCATTTTAATCTGACCTTGCATAGTTTAATATTTATTAAGCATTAGAGTTTCGTTGGGTAAGATTCGAACTAGAACCCTCTGAACACCCTTTCATTAATTAGGGTAATGATATATAAAAAATTAAATTATAATTGATAAATACATTTTTTTAATCTGGCCTTGCATAGTTTAATAGTTATTACGCGTTAGAGTTTCACTTGGTAAGACTTGAGCTAGAATTCTCTGAACGCCTTTTTATTAATTAGGGTAATGATATAATAATATCAATCATTAATTTCTCATTAGCAATAAACTTTTGATTACAGTAAGAATCGAACACCGAACTATGGATATCACTCAGCGGTTTAATGCACGTAATGAAATGTATATTAGACGCTTTTTCGGAGTCGTTGGCTGAAACAGAATGCTTGTTAACTATGCTCGGGTATATTCGTAGGAGGTCGTAAAACATCGGAGAGAACTCCCTCAGGCAAAATCATGATGGCCGACTATGACGTCACGCAGAGTTGGTAAACAAGTTTCTCTCTCTTTCACACAAACAAGGAGAGGACAAGTATAAAGCAGCCCTCGAATTCTTTTGTTAAACTAGCATGTGGCCAAACAATGGGAACGCTGCAGGTGTCTTTCTAAACTAGCCTTGCCAAGAACAATAGAAAGGCACACACAATAGAATCTCTTACACAATGGAAAGGGTCAGGCTTTGTTATGGAGCAGGTGTCTTTCTAAAGTATGACGTCACGCAGAGTTGGTAAACAAGTTTCTCTCTCTTTCACACAAACAAGGACAGGACGAGTATAAAGCAACCCTCGAATTCTTTTGTTAAACTAGCAGGTGGCCAAACAATGGGAACGCTGCAGGTGTCTTTCTAAACTAGCCTTGCCAAGGACAATAGAATCTCTTACACAATGGAAAGGGTCAGGCTTTGTTATTGGGATGGGAACGCTGCAGGTGGTCTTTCTAAAGAATGCTTGCCAAGGACAATAGAAAGGCACACACAATAGAATCTCTTACACAATGGAAAGGGACCGGCTTTGTTACAACCCTAATTCATCATGGGCTTTGTTCATTTTGACAGCTGAAGGTTAAGCATTGTTCTTTTGTTAAAAGCTAGTGGAACGAGTATGCCACGTGTTCGAGAACAATAGGAGTGGAGTGGGTAACTGACCAGGTGCAGAAGTGGCCGGATGTGGAATGGGTAGGAAAAACATCTCGCCTTTGTTACAGAACCTTAAATTTATGACCCCTTTGTTCGTTTTGACAGTTGATTGACAGCCTTAATTGCTTAACTGTCAAGCCTCCATTGTACTCAACATGATTTACGACCGCAGCTGCAACTAAAACTACCAAGGCACAGCGGGGGGTGGGGGTGGGGGAGGGAGGGGGCGGGGGCTAATTAGCATATGAATAGCCATGCATAAATTAACTGTGCCAGAAACCCCATGCCAAGTAGCAGGGGGTGGGGGAGAGGAGGTGGGGGGAGAAGAGGTGGGGGAGCTCATTTGCATATGAATAGCCATGCATAAATTAACTGTGCCAGAAACCCCATTTCCCCCCTACTTGCATAACTGGACATACATTTTTTTTTTGGAACAGTTCCATCCTCATAATCGTTCTGAAATAACGTTTATGTTATTTTTGTTCTGCCTCTATGTTGTCGCAGCGCATACATTGCACACTTCACGTCATGGTATGTTTACTGATTAATAGAAATAATAATGGTTTTGAAGTATGAGCGTCATGAGCAATGTTACAACTGCAGTTCTTTTCTACAGTTTCTGGTTTTGTACTTCAATAATTATTAGTTTCAGAATAACAATAATTTAACAGTAAATATTTGCTTTCGTTTCTTTCTAACAAAGTTTGAGTTTGAATGTACCTTTATTCTTTACAGTGGTTTCTGATTTTGTTATTGAATAATTTGTTTCAGAACCATTATCATTAAAATATGTTTGTTTTGGTCTCTCCTATCGTCCTTAAAGGTTTGTGTATTGAATGTAGTTACACTCTGTAAAATGATAAGGTGTTTCTCTGACATTACAGAGAACTACGTATATACAGGGAATAACGAGAATACAAATCCTATATAAATTCCAGTGCTGTAAACCACATAAGGATGCTATAGTATTTTATTATTCACCATGGATTGTAATTAAAATGTAATCTTCTTTGTACGTAGCAATGTATGATTAAATTCACTTGAATTCACCATAGTAATAAATTCCTTTGCTAGTCATATTCCCATTTTCACTTATTAAACCAAGTTTGTTTTAATATTTTATGCCACTTATAAGTCGCAATAAGAATAACAATTTATTAAAAATTTCGAATTTTCTAAAATATGTATACACTATTGAGTTTAATAAACATTCATCATTTATCTTTGATGGGATTAGTTATAACGTTACTCTCAAACATTAATAACTTTAGTCATAAAGTTGTGAAAAAATAATGGCCACATGTTATGGAGCGCTATAGAAGTGATCAGTTGTGTTTGTTATAAAAACACATTACATACGAGGCACGTCCAGAAGGTAAGTTCCATTTGGTAACAAAATTAAATTGTGTACAGATACAGAAAAATTATTTATTGCACAACATTCTACAACTCTTAAACACTTTTCCACATAACTGCCGAAATTTTGAAGGCATTTGTCATAGCGTGGCACAAGTTTTTGTATACCTTCTTCATAGAAGCTTGCCGCCTGTGTCTTCAACCAGTTGGAAACATTTTCTTTCAGCTCTTCGTCATTGTTGAAGTGTTGACCGCCAAGGAAAGACGAGATGTAAGAACAGATGAAAGTCGCTAGGAGCGAGGTCAGGCCTGTACGGAGGATGGTCAAACACGTCCCAGCCAAATCCCTGTAGGAGGTTTTGCGTCACATTTGCCGTGTGTGGTCGTGCGTTGTCCTGAAGAAAAACAACACCTTTTGACAGCAATCCTCGGCACATATTCTGTATTGCGCGGCGCAATTTCCTAAGTGTCTCGCAATAAACATCTGCTTTGATTGTTTGACCACGCGGAAAGAAATCAATGAGTAAGATGCCTTTCCAAGGGGGGGGGGGTTCCGACCCCTTTAGCTGCCGTGGTGCGGGCGCTGCGGACCCTTAGCACTCGTGGTACTTCTGACGTTACCAGAAGTACGCCGGGCCGAACATTTGAGCCCCTTCCGAAAGGGAGTTGTTCGGATTGGGTTGGACTCGGCGGGCAGTGGTTCCCGATACCCATGGGTGATTGGGTACGCCTGGCTATGTTAATTCCACCCAGGCGGGGTTGTGAGACGCCTCGAGAATCTCCGGCACCAGCCATGAGGGATAGCTGGTAGACGGTAGCTAGAAACTGTCGGCCTCACCGAGGTTGTTCGGTAGTCTCCCCCAGTAGGGTTCGCCCTGCTGGCCTGACTCGCGTAAGTGGCATATCCACTTCCGTCCCTGCTTGGAAGGGTCGGTGCGGGAGGTGTCCTTGCCCAATTTCGACCAGGCAGGGGATGAGCGGGATATAAAATAGGCACCGCTCCTAATGGAAAGGCCCACGAGTTTTCTCCTGGGTTGGAGGGTGTGGTCACGCGTTGGCGGACCCGGTCCCGTACTTTAGTCCCAGAACACTGTGCACATCATTTTTCGAGGTGTCAAGATTTGTTTCGGCTTAACCTTTGCTGGGGATGAAGTGTGCCTCCATTCCATTGATTGCCGCTTACTTTCAGGGGTGTCATAAGAAACCCAAGTTTCATCTCCTGACTATCTGTGTCAGAAATTCTTCGCCGCCTTCGTCATAACGGGTCAAAAACTGAAGTACACTACCCATCCGGTTTGTTTTGTGTTGCTCAGTAAGAATCTTTGGTACCCAACGAGAGCAAAGTTTACGAAATTTCAGTTTTTCGGTAAGAATTTCATGAATTAGTGATCTGAGATTTGGGGAAATTCCATAGCGAAAGCACTAATTGTAAACTTGCGGTTTTCCTGGATCTTGTCATCAATCGCGTGAACCAGTTCTTCTGTAACCAAAGATGGACGCCCACTTTGTTCTTCATCGTGCACTTCACTACGTCCTTCATTGAACTGTCGGACCCATCTTCTCACCACTGAATCACTCATCGCATTTTGTTCGTAAACTTCGCAAATTTGCCGATAAATTTCAATTGGTTTCACTTTCCTAGCATTCAGAAAACGAATCACAGATCTGATTTCACAAGCAGCGGGATTTTCAATCAACACCGACATTGTAAACAAGCACAACAAAGCGTACGTGGCTGACAGCGATCTCAAAATGGCGCACGTTTCTTCTCCTTGATACAGAGCGTCTACCGCGCATGTGCGGAACTGCGACTGCAGCGCTGCAGTGGAGAGAAATTGAAACGGAACTTACTTTCTGGACGTACCTCGTATACGAGAATGTTACACAGAGACAGTTCGAACTCCACTTTTAATTTTTGGTTGATTATATGTAGCTAATTTTTCAGCAATTCAGAGAATGATTAAGATGCATGCGAATGGAAATGCAGTAACTTGAATTGCAAACATTACCCAAAACGATAGAGTCTTTGTGCCCTCAATTGTAGACTGGACCTGGGAAATAAATGGTTACAGTAGGACGGTACAGCCAGTCACATTGAACGTGAAACTTACTAATAGTTATGAGAAATATTTACTGCTGTCTCATTTCACACAACGGCGATCAGGATTTACCGTCGGTGATATAGCACCCTATGGTTACTTTCTCAGGTGTTTTTGAAATCGCATTTTTACTTTCTCTACTACGTATAGTAAGTAGGGGAAGTATTGTATTCCACCCAAAAATTCGATACCGAGATTTCACCGGAAATATATGTTTTGAGACCCCCTGAATCCAAAAAAAGCATTTTTGGAAACATGTCCGTGTGTGTGTCTGTGTGTCTGTCTGTGAACAGCATAACTCAGAAACGAACAGTCGGGTAAACACCAAACTTGGTATTTGGGTTCAGTATCTTCCAGAGATGCGACACGAAGGTTTTCAATAAAATCCCCCCACCTCAGATTACCCTTTACTCTAACGATTTTGATTAAAATATCATATATTTAAGATACTCTCAAAAACAAATAAAGTATATATCTCGAATTTTCTGGGAATGTCTCCAAAAGTATTCTTCATTGTGAACGACTTTTGCATAACTGGTAAACCATAAGAGATAGACAAAATGTTACTACACAAAAAATGTAGATCGCGTTAAAATACACAATTTATGTCATATACATTTTTTTGTAGAGTGAACCATTTTCGAGATATTGCTTGTTGTTCCCTTAAATTTTGCAATACATTACTTTTTCTCAAATGGGAATTCGATATTTTTTTTGGTCCTGGTAATGCAAAGAGAATGGAATACTCCACATAGCAACTAGCTCTTAAAATATTTGACTATCGCTTAAAGCCTACCAATTCCCCTTGCATCTGCAAGAACATTAGGAATAAGATTAACATCTCGATATCTCGATTTAACATGAAGTAGGTGGAGAAAAAGCGTTTGTAAAAATAGTTTGTACAAGAGTAGAGGTAGTCATGTGAGTGTAACACATCAGATTTTTGTATCACAATCCTCGAACACTCCCTAAATCGAAGAACAAATTCGACTCGTCTTTGACATGATCTCCATCTTTTTGACAAGGTCATTGAAAACGGTTTTCAAACTTGGAGGGGGGGGGGGGAGATTCCACAAGACTGGCGGAGGACTTTCGCCTGGTATAGTGTTTCACTATTAACCGCAGTAAGTGTAACTTTGTGCTAAATAAAATATGTAGATCAGTTATTTTACCATAAACATTTGTTTTTATTAACGATTAAGTATGGCATTCTTTATGTGAAACCCCTTTATCTTAATCGTACAAAAATTGCAAATGCAGGTTTGTTGTGTGTTTTATATAATGTGGGAAGGAAAAAAACGCAATTCGTTTGTTTCTTTTCTTTATTTTATTTTAAATTTGTTCTAGATTTGTCTTTCCAACAATATTGTTATACTGTTATTATGATATTAGTTTGGAAACATAACAATCAGTTGTTGCGTTAATGAAAGTGAAGATCAGTAAAGAGGAGGTATTATAAACGAGATTTAAACTCTCAGGTTTAAGCCATAATTTTTAGTTTTACCCGTATTATAAGCTTTGAACTTCAGCTCAACTTAACTGTAACCTATCCTACGTTTAACTACAGTTGTAATATGGCAGTCCCAGCTACACATGTGGATATTGGAGAGCTATTCGAGGAATTGCTTAGTGATGACGAAGTTAAAGAGATGATTTAAAGACCTCGGAGACTCAGAATTATCCTAAATAGATCTCATCGCTTTCAGAGTGGAATAACAATGAGTTCTTAAACAGGTAGGAGTAGATAGTCCTAACCTTATTTGGTGAAGGTGGAAACGAAACGAGAAGGTTTGAACTTTGAACTATAATACCATGTATTTTATTATTCTATTAAAATAACAATAGGGGCGTGAAAATGAAGCGTAAGCATTCAAGCCAATGCTTTTGAACATGCATCACGTAAACAAAAGGTATTAGTCGGCCACGATATGAGTGCATGTTGTAGGAAGAGGAACTAAACGGTATCGAAATAAGTAGGCGGGATATCGGAAGGACACGCAGTAAAGAAAACAGAGTTACATTTACTAGCGAGGTTGAGGCCTGCACATTAGTACTGTTTTCATTGTGCGCTGAACATTTTCCTACCTCCTTTCCCCTCACTGCCCTCTAATTCCTAACCTTGATTGTCAACAAAAACAGTAATGCCCCCCTCCAACCGCATTAAAATCTTGGCCGACTAGTGCCTCCGTGAACATTTGCCCGTCGCCTAGCCTCCTATATGCTCTGTGTACGAGAAAATGTTTCATTTCGGCCAACGGTTAACTGCCTCTCCCGTGGGAAAGTTTGCACATCTGTTCGCTATTGTTTTGTTCATTTTACCACTTTCGCTTCAACTGCATAAATAAACATTATCTATAGTATTTTTTAAGGCGGTAGGTCTGCCAACAGCATTTAATTGTGATATAAGAAGATCAGCAATCGCCAACTTTTCTCAGCCTTCACGTACACCAACACCATTACACTGCTGTTTAACTTAACCAGAAGCTTATAAAACGGCACTTGCAGTTAACCTTTGGTTCAGTTTAACTACAGTCAATCTATGATTGTATTACCGGGCGTAAGTTGGTTATGAAATTAAAATAATTACTTGAGCAAAAAATATCATCACTGGAAATAAAACCAATTAAAAGTATTAAATTACACAATACATAAAATTCTGTCATTTTCTGAATTTTGTTAGGATAACTATGCATTATCAAAAATGTTATTAGCAATAAAACGATAAAATGACCTAATAGGTATAACAGAACGCACGGGTTTCAGAATTTATTAGAAAGTCGATATTAGTACTATTTTGAGTTTAAGCATACCGTGATGAAACCCATGATTAGAGAGGCCGGCCTTCGGGAAACGAACCCGGAACCTCCGGAATGCAAGCCTCACATGTTACCGTGGAGCTATCTCGCTCGCGTTTGTGTATTATCTCTTTAAACACTATAATTTTGCAATTTGGTACTTTCCTTTTGTTATCATATTGCATTTACCACCAGCTGCAGTAAACAGTATAAGGGTGAAGATACAAAAACTTCACTGCCGTTGGGGTCCTTATTTCATGCATGAAAGTGTGTGTTGTTCCTTGATCAAACTAGAAAAGTTCTTGGTTATAGCTCTCGTGGGTCTCATCATTTATCTTCCCATAAGTTATTTTTCTGCCACAACACCGCCAAGAAGGATTTTCACAGCGACATCCTCTAACTTTTAAAACCCTAGCCTAGATAAATACTTAAAAATCTGATGTGGTATACAATATAACCTTCTACGCTCTTAGTTTATCAGTGAATATTCACACTATTCTTACTCTGTACATTTTAATCGAGATAAACATTTGCAGAAATAGCTACATTATACACTTCATTATAGATACGAAGGTAACAGATATAGTCAAATGTTTAAAAACTGGACGCTATATGCTGACCTTAAAATTCCAACTACTTCTATGCAATCGCGAGAAACAACTGAATGTTGAAAGGACTATAAAGAATGACCAAGAAATGAGCAATTCGAACCTGTAATAACAGCATCTAGGATATTTCTTATGCCACAAAAAATTTATTTTAAATAAATTGTGTGTTTTAAAGGGATCTACAGTTTTTGTGTTGTAAGATTTCATCTATCGCTTAGCAATTATACAAAGTTATACAAATTTCCTTCCGGATGAAGAAGACTTCAAAGGCATTCCCAGAAATTTCAGATATACGTTTTATTTGTCATGTAAATATCTCTAATATATGGTATTTAAATCAAACTCCTTTGAGCTATTTTTTAGAAAATCAAAATTTTTTAAAAATGTTCCATGAAAAGTGTAGTTTTGTATGGGGAATTTTCCCGAAAAACTTTATGTCACATCCTTTGAAGATACTGAATTGAAATATTAAGTTTAGTATTTATCCAAGTTTTCGTTTTGAGTTATGCTGTTCATAGACACACACAGATACACTCACAGAACCTTTTTCTTAAAAAAATTTATTCATGGGGCTTCAAAACATGTATTTCCGGTGAAATCTCGGCATCGAATTTTTAGCTGAAATGCAATACCTTCTCTACCTACTATGTATACGTGGTAAGGGAAGTAAAAATGTGATGTTATATTTGTATGTCTTGATTCACACCCACTTCTACAAACTATTCCTACAAAAGCCTGCCGTTCTATACACTTATTATTCGAGATCAATGTTTGCAGAAATAATTTTATTACACATTTCCCCTTAAGGGATACAGGAAACCGAAGAGATAGTCAAATATTTAAAAGCGGGTCACTATATACTGGCCATGAAATTCCATACCCGATATCACCACAAACAATCTGAATGTTGACAGCTCTTCAATAATTTACAAAGTATTTAACCTCTAACAACGCATATATTGGGATTGGCTGATGCCATACAAATTTATTTGAAATGAACTTTATGTTTTAAAGACAACCTCACTTTGAGTAGAAAGAGTTTTGAGAAATTTTACACTCTATTACCCGAAAATGTATAATATACAACTTATTTATCATGTAAATATTTTAAATATATATATTTTAACCAAAAAAGCTATTATTACGAAAATCAAACATAACGAAAAATTTCTACATATGCGATGGGTAGTTTAGATAGTTTATGTAATTTCATAAACAAACGGGGGAGAGAAGTAAATGAAATTAATGTAATCGCCACTCGAGCTTAAAAAGCTACCCGTGCAACGTCGGGAGGCGACCTAGTTTATTCATAAAAGTGAAGACAAGATTGCTGTCGTATTGAACTTGAGTGCACGTTTTAGATCTACGGTGTCCCCTCGCCCGTAAAAAGGGTAATAAGAACCCAAGGGATTCACCCTTTGTCCTGCGTATGTGTGCTGGAATATGAGATGCAACCAGGGAGACTGTTGCAAGTCAACGATAGCCGAGTATAAATAATGCAAAGGCCTTTCGGCGACGTTCAGATACATCGACCAAACACAGGCGGTGCTTGTAAGATGAACCTCTTGCTCTACTGCTCCTGACGTGGAAACATCCTGGGATTACGACATTCTTCTCCCGGTCTTGAGCTACAAGTTTCCAGATCCTCACTAATTATTCTGTGCTTAATAGCTCACATATACCATCTTGTTAGTTTGCTTGCATTATCCTCCATCTGATATATTTGCTACCATGGAGGTCGTCGTTTTAATTCATTGAATATGATTTATGTGCTAGGGGTTTTGTAGCTCTCTTTAGTCTCTACTTTGTGTGCCCTCCATAAGTTTTATCGTTTTCTTTTATATTTGTTACGCTTTTGAATGAAAAAGGAAACACATTTACATAATCTAGAGTAAGTAATTGTTGATGACAGATGTGTCCCCCCTACAGTTAGTTATTTGTAAAAATTCTTGTTGATCCTCTCCAGGTTTCCAGATTAGAACTGTATTTCCTCGTAAAATTAACACATATTTATAACTTTTGGTACAAATTTCTTGCTGATCCCCTCCTGGTCTCCAGATTAGTGTTGTGTTACCTAGGTAAATTTCCATACCTTTCTAATATTTCATACAATTTCTTGCTGGTCCTCCCTAGGTCTCCAAATTAGAACTGCGTTTCCTACGTAAATTTACCATAACTTTCTCACATTTCATACAATTTCCTGCTGATCCTCTCCAGGTATCCAGAGCTCGGTTTTCTAAGTAAACTTACCTTGTCTTCCTAACATATGATATAAATTTCTTGCTGATCCTCTCCAAGTCTCCAGAATTGTGTCCTACTAAAGTTACTATATCTTTCTAACATACGATATAAATTCCTTGCTGATTCTCTCCAGATCTGAAGAACTATGTCTCTTATGTAAAGTTACCATATTTTCCTGTCATAAGATATAAATTTCTTGTTGATCTTCTCCAAATCTCTAGAACTGTGTTTCCTACGTTAAGTTACTATATCCCCTAACATACGATATAAATTTCTTTTTGATCCTCTCCAGATATCCAGAACTGTGTTTCCCACTAAAAGTTACGTATATTTCCAACATGTGATATAAATTTCATGTTGATCCTCTCCAGATCTCCAGAACTGTGTTTCCCACTAAAAGTTACGTATCTTCCTAACATATGATATAAATTTCTTGTTGATCTTCTCCGTCTCCAGAACTGTGTCTCTTATGTGAAGTTACAATATCTTCCTAATATAACGCTAATATTGCCCAATCCTCAGGCCTTTATAACTGACCTATCTGAAATAAATTTCCAAAAATAAAAGTTAATTAATATCGTCTCTCATGGAATAAAAAGAAACTTAGAAACTTCACTGCGATTGGACGAAAATAAGGTGAGTTTCGGCTGCTCAATTTTGAGACCGGCCGGGTTTATCAATTCATTGGGCAGAAGGGAGCAACGGTAGTAACCGGAAGAAGGTAAACTGTTTGACATTCCAATACCTAATTAAACTGCCACTCTCATATGTTTTTGCACTAGCTATAAACAATGTGTCACACAGCGCTGGATATAGCATATATTTTACAAAATCGTATATTGAACTTCAGCGTAATTAAGTGCATTTTCTTTAATAGGTTTTACCACTGTTTGGCTTCCTGATTATCAAATAAGTCACAGCAATTTCCAAGTACCATGGATTTCAGTTGTGTGTATACTAGTATTTATGATTTACACATGTTGAAAAATTAGCAGATTTAATCTAAAAAGTTTTAACTTTTGAAGTTTTTCTTATTCTGCAAGTCTGTAACTAAATATATTGATGATTTTAGTGATAAACTGCTTACATCTTGAATGTAGTGATAATGTATGTCTCACTATGGAAACAATGTGAAAATTCAGTCGTTTATTCTATTCCTACTGCTAACAATCAGAATTAAAAGTATTGTTAGAATTCTGGAAACAACCTAGATCTAAACGCCACAGAAAATTTATGGTAGACTGTCAAACTAACATTAAAAGTTGTAGTTCAAAAAAGAAGAATCATTCAATAATATTTCATCTTGAAGAATGCACAAGGCAAGTATATTCGGTTTCTTCAGAAGCTACAAACATTGATATACGAGTATAATGTACAACTACATTATACATTGAAAGGCATACACGCGTCGATGTTATATGTTAACGAAGTTGTCTTAGATTGCTGAAAACTTAACATATTCTACAAAATATCTACTTGTGTTCCATAATCTTGACACATTTGTGTTGTAAACAAAACGTTTGCAGATGATAACAAATTTATTCATTAAACCATCTTAAATTAATGATCCATAGAACTTATGCAATAAGGTTTTCATTTACTAAATGCGTTATTAGTAATAAGATTAAGTAAATTTAAACTCCTCTAGAGATATAAGGAGCACAAAACAGAAGGAAACCAAATAGGCTGAAACTTTGCAATGGAAGATCTTGATAAAGAAATTACACAAAAGCAAACATTTTACGAAACATGGTTTGCAACAAGACGATCTCCAGATCATATAAACTGTCAGTAGTAAAAAAATTAAAGGGACACATTAAAAGAGAAGGTTGAAATATTCTTGTAGCTTGATTAGAAACAGACGTTACTGGCATCAAAGCTTTGGTTTTAATATTTTCAGAGGCTTGATAGAAGAGGTTAATGACAAAGTAAGGATATAACCGCAAAAGAACAATGCGTACAGTATTATAATAGTTTTTAGTAGATAATAAAAACAAAATAGTATCCAAAAACGAACATAACCAAATAATAATAAATAAACTGGAAGAAATCCTAAAATAGGCCAAGAAAAATATAGAAAATGTGGGAAAATGGAGTACTTAGATAACCTTCAGTCTATGAAAATCTGAAAACATTAATAATACATGTTACATCGGACAATAAATCCAGTAAATGTTCCATGTTTTATTCTTTATGCTTTTAATTATTTAGTAATAATGTTGTCCTTCAACAATAGCGTCTTAAAAGATTAAACTAAAGTAATAGAAGTAATGAAAGTAATAAGCTATAATTAATTATTCCTTGTCTCAACATTAAAAAACTAAAAACTTTTTATTACCACCTATTATTATTATTATAATTATTATTATTATTATTATTATTACCACTAACTGTAACGCAATTTTTGTTTTTGCTACTACGTATAGTAAGTAGGGAAAGTATTGTATTCCATCCAAAAATTCGATACCGAGATTTCACCGGAAATATGTTTTGAGCCCCCCTAAATCCAAAAAAAGCATTTTTGAAAACATGTCCGTCTGTGTGTCTGTCTGTGAAAAGCATAACTGTGAACAGTCGGATAAACACCAAATTTGCTATTTAGGTTCAGTATCTTCCAGATATGCGACACGAAGGTTTTCAAGAAAATTCTCCCACCCCAGATTGCCCTTTAAATGGAACATTTTTCGAAAAATTTAGTTTTCTCAAAAACGACTCGAACGATTTTCATTACAATATCATATATATAAGATACTTTCATGACAAATAAAATGTATATCTTGAAATTTTCTGGGAATGTCTCCAAAAGTATTCTTCATTATGAATGACTTTTGCATAACTAGTAAACCATAAGAGATAGACAAACTTTTACCACACACAAAAAATGTAGATCGCGTTAAAATACATACTTTATGTCATACATTTTTTTTGTTCAGTGAACCATTTTCGAGATATTGCTTGTTATTCCCTTAAATGTTCCAATACTTATATTTTTTCTCAAATGGGAATTCATTATTCGTTATTCCTTTTTTTTTTGTCCTGGTAATGCAAAGAGAATGGAATACTGCACATAGCAACCAGCTCTTAAAATATTTGACTATCACTTAAATCCTACCAATTCTCCTTGCATCTACAAGAAAATTAGCAATAAGATTAACATGAAGCACATGGAGAATAAGCGATGTAAAAATAGTTTGTAGAAGAGTAGGGAAAGTCATGTGAGTGTAACACATCAGATTTTAAATAAACCGTACTGTTATCCAAACCACCTTGGAGGTACTTTCATTCGCATACTTGTTACTACCCAACTGTCATTGCGCAGCAGTGAAGAAGCTGTGTCCACTTCCCGCACAACATAGCTGCTAGACATGAATGATACGTTCACAACTGACCACCGGTTGTTTGTTTGGAAGCTAAACCTTCGTTCGTATCCAAGATCTGGCATTAGAGAGGTCTACTAGAAAGACGAACATGATGGATGTGTCTAGGAAATTGCAAGAGTGCGGATGACTAACAGCGAAGGAGTAAATTATCTAAAACTGAACTTTACCAGAGTGTGCCCCAGAATATCAATCAGGTTTCAATGTAGCATGCTCTTTATCCTGAAACGTCTTTAACCAACAAACTTTGGAACTGTTCAGAGCAGAATAATGATGAAATTCGTTCACGGAGGCAGAGGCTCTGTTTATGTTTTTATAACTCTATTTATATTTTAACTAGAGTTAAGAGATTGTTACTGAAATGAAGAGCCTTCTTTCCTTCCGATAATCAAAGACAGATTTCTTCTTCCTCTTTCTCGGTGCAACGGACCGCGAACTCCCTAATTAATCTCCTTCACTGACTTCCATGTTTTGATTTTCCATTGGCTTTCTTTGAGTGTAATTAAAGCCACATTCTAATTTATTATGGTGTAGTCTATCTACTCGTTTTATTTCCCTTGCATTAAAATGGGCGCCTTTTGCATCAATAGTTTAGACCTTACATTCAATTTAGAACAGTTTTTTTTATGGCGTTACTCACATTTAATGTAAACCAGACAGCAAATTTGATGCTTATAATTTTATGAAATCTGCTAGCGTGCAATAAAGGTAAAAAACAATTACAGTCACAATAATGTACAAAATAAATTAAGCAACCCACCTCTGGGCGTAGTGATAGCGTTTCTGTGTTACATTGAAGAGATCCCGAGTTCGAATGTCGGTTAGAGAATTATCCGGATAAGATTTTTTCCTGGGTTTCCCCTCATTGTAAAAAGACGAAAGTCCAGTAACCTTAAGCTCTAAGGAGCCCGTTTGAGCATCATTTCATTCATCCACTGTCCGATATGACGTACCCGGTTAAAGAGCCTACACTAAATAGAAAAAAGATATTATATATTATAATTTCATTTGATCTTTTTCTAAGATGTTTGGGAGATACATTTTTCCCAACTATTTTAAATTTACTTATTTTCCTGTTGTTTTTCTTCTTCTTCTTCCTTCAAGACATGTTTAGGGCAGACGAGCTGTCCCGAGGCTAATTTTCAAATTGATCCCCCATCTTTTTCGTCCATTTCCTCTTTTGCAAATCGTCTATAAAGCAATGCTTGCCTAGAAAAGCTTAGAGGAAACATTCTTAGTACACGTTCTTTCCATTTTTCTGGTATTTTTCTATTTCCTCGACTATGTGTTGTTCTAGTAGCTGTTTTACTATATCCCATTTCTTAGTCTTTTGTCACTCCTAATAAAGATTTTAAATATTTCAACTTCCAAATTTGATTTTGCTCTCTTTTTGGTACCCATGTTGGTACCCAGCATAAACTGGCTTTATTGCTAAGTTATATACCTAATCTTAATTTAATATTTCTCAGTCATTACTAAAATACATTTTAATGCATCCATTTATTTTATTAAATATTTCAAGTTTTTCTTCAATATCTTCATTTATGTTATTTATTGATATTGTGGAGTCAAGATATTTCAAAGTAGATATTTTTTCAATTATTTCGTCTTCAATGACGATGCTTATTCTCAATTGATATTTTTCTTCTATGGTCGTGACTATATTTTTTACAAGATATTTCCATATTATAGCCTTTGATATTCATTCATTATCTGTTTACCCTCCTCTTATGTAGGATTTACACCTTCCAGGACTTACAAGCGGGTGCCTGAAGTCAGAGGCCTGTCGAGGAGCAGACACTCATGGATCAGACAGAGCATCCAGGATGGGTGATCAGCCCGATGCCTGGTATGGGATGAAGGAAGTAGATGAAATGCATGAAAGGAAAGGTGATGAATGGCGGGGGAAACCGGAGAACCCGGAGAAAACCCGCCCAGACGCCGCATCGTCCACCACAAATCCCACTTGCAGGTCCCTGGGATTGAACCCTGGCCGCCTCGGTGGGAGGCGAGCGGTCTGACTACTCGGCCAAGGCGCCGCCTATAGCCTTTGATAATGTTATTTAAATTATTAACTGATTTCTGTAATTCATATTCGCTGTCTGCTAACATATCTGGTGGTCCACAAATAATATGGTATCAATATTATTATTAGTGTTATTATTATGATTATTACTATTATTTACTGTTATTACTTTGGCATAGATTTTCTTCTCCATTGTTCTGTTATTTTATTTAAGTAAGAATTAGACAATATGGGTGACAATCCAAAACCCTGTCTCTACTCATATTGATATCTATGCTTCTTTTTCCAACTTGAAACATAATTTTGTTTCTATAATAGAGTGATTTCACTGATATTATCGAGTTTAAAGGTATGCTATATTGTTCCAAACTTTTCGCGATCTACTCTATAAATAAACACTTAAATTATAGTCAGGTATTTTCCGTAAAAGCTGTTTCATGGTAAAAATGGCATCAATAATTGATCTTTTCTCCCTAAGTTCGTTTCCTTCTTCGTTGAAATTTTTTCTAATTTCTTTTTAAAATTGCCGCATACAGTTTATATGCTGTATCCAACAAAGGATGTTGCACTATAATTCTCACATTCATCTCTGTTTCCTTTTTTATATTTGCTTATAATTTTAGCCAACTTCCGTTCCTCTGGCAATCTTCCTTCACTTCATATTGTATTCAAGAATTGTAATTGTCTTATTTTCAATGGTCTTTCTCCATATTTCCCGAATTCCATGTTTAGTTTATCCATTCCAGGAGCAATTCTATGTGTTTTTCTTGGCCTATTTTAGGACTTCTTCCAGTTTATTCATTATTATTTGGTTATGTTCGTTTTGAAATATATTTTGGATACTATTTTGTTTTTATCATCTACTAAAACCTATTATAATACTGTATGCATTAATCTTTTGCGGTTATATCCTTACTTTGTCATTAACCTCTTCTATCAAGCCTCTGAAAATCTTAAAACCAAAGCTTTGATGCCAGTAACGTCTGTTTCTAATCAAGCTACAAGAATATTTCAACCTTCTCTTTTAATGTGTCCCTTTAATTTTTTTACTACTGACAGTTTATATGATCTGGAGATCGTCTTGTTGCTAACCATGTTTCGTAATATTTTTGCTTTTGTGTAATTTCTTTATCAAGATCTTCCATTCCAAAGTTTCAGCCTATTTGGTTTCCTTCTGTTTTGTGCTCCTTATATCTCTAGAGGAGTTTAAATTTACTTAATCTTATTATTAATAACGCATTTAGTAAATGAAAACCTTATTGCATAAGTTCTATGGATCATTAATTTAAGATGTTTAATGAATAAATTTGTTATCATCTGCAAACGTTTTGTTTACAACACAAATGTGTCAAGATTATGGAACACAAGTAGATATTTTGTAGAATATGTTAAGTTTTCAGCAATCTAAGACAACTTCGTTAACATATAACATCGACGCGTGTATGGCTTTCAATGTATAATGTAGTTGTACATTTTATTCGTATATCAATGTTTGTAGCTTCTGAAGAAACCGAATATACTTGCCTTGTGCATTCTTCAAGATGAAATATTATTGAATGATTCTTCTTTTTTGAACTACAACTTTTAATGTTAGTTTGACAGTCTACTATAAATTTTCTGTGGCGTTTAGATCTAGGTTGTTTCCAGAATTCTAACAATACTTTTAATCCTGTTTGTTAGCAGTAGGAATAGAATAAATGACTGAAGTTTCACATTGATTCCATACTGTGACATACATTATCACTACATTTAAGATGTAAGCAATTTATCACTAAAATCATCAATATATTTAGTTACAGACTTGCAGAATAAGAAAAACTTCAAAACTTAAACCTTTTTAGATTAAATCTGCTAATTTTTCAACATGTGTAAATCATAAATACTAGTATACACACAAATGAAATCCATGGTACTTGGAAATTTATCTTCTAATATCCCATCTGCCAATAGGTTATAAAATAGTCTACCAGGTAGCGTCCTGTTGTGTAATTTCTTTTGCTGTGTTATCACTTTCATTATCATGGTATGCCTTCATGTTTAAGAGAAAATCCATCCGGTTTGGTTTTCTGAGTAGTTGATCTTTACTTTCCCTACCACGTGCCTACCAGGCAGAAGAGACATTCCATTCCGCTAAAAAATTTGACGTAGAGCTCTCCTAGGAAATACATATTTTGAAGGTATCTCTCCGAGTCTCTGAGGACAGCGTAATTCAACAATTAAATATCGGATAAATATCTAACTTGGCATCAAGTAGTTTGCAAACATGCTACACAAAACACACTGTTTACTTGGAAAGTTTTTCGAAACTTTAGATATTTTTTTCAAAAACGTTCTAACGATTTTGAATAAAGTGTCATGTACCTATCTAGAATATTTACATTACAAATAATAAGATATATCTTGCATTTTCAGCACTAGGCTCGCATTTTTTTATGTACTGCCAACCTTCGGATGTTTCTAGAGATGTTATCGAAAGAGCATGGAATTTCAAGGCCAATAAATAGCGACTGTTGTGTAGGTAATGGTATTATTTATGCAAGTATGTATCTAAATTAAATTGAAGTATATAGAATAAGATTTTGCAAGCATAAGGACGAGGCCCATGAGACTGTTGTATTTTCCAAGTGTAAACTGAAATCGCTCCACAATAAATGTCATTCTGCTTGTTGGACTTCTACATATACTACTGCTTCTACATATATATGTGTATGTATTTGTCGTTTCTAAAGATTCACTTACACTTTTCTCACCAGGATATACCCACAGAAAAAGTCGGCTTGATAGCTAGGATGTCAGTGGCTTCCGTCATTATAAAACACACAAACTAAAGTTTAAATGCACCGCTAATCTGGTAAAAGCCATTGAGCCGTGTCCCGCCCTACACAGAGCACTTCAGTTCTCATTGCCAGTCTTTGCCCTTGTTGCACTAGCTTAAGCACTCCATGTTATTCCTGGCTAATAAATCTCTTCAACAACAGACAGGAGGAATTGCAAATTAATGTGGCAGACTGTCAACAGCGATAAACTTTCTACGCGACCTACCAAACGTGATGATTTTGGCTCGGCTGTGTAACAGCGTATTGTGTTCTCTGCAAGCAACATTTGCGGAAAATCCCTTGTCAAACACCACCCTAATTTGAACATTTGGTGTCAAATTTTCCTTTTAGACACATACAGTTATTTGTTTGCTATATTAACATATTAGTCTGTATTATCAAACATAAAAAATATCCTTTGCATTACAAAATGACCTTGGGATTTTGAATTATCATCTTTATTCAAAGTAAATCTTTAACCATTTTTAGGACTTAACTTATTTCTACATCTGCATAAATTCTCCATATTTACATGCATTTATTTATCGTTATTATACGTTACAATATCGATAGGTTCTATACATGTTTCTATGGAATTGCAGCTCTTATTAGATCTAAACATAATAGTAGTATTGTAGAAATTATAGTATTCAAGACTATAAGCCTGTCCTTTTTTACTTTCTCTACTACGTATAGTAAGTAGGGGAAGTATTGTATTCCTCCCAAAAATTCGATACCAAGATTTCACCGGAAATACATGTTTTGAGACCCCCTGAATCAAAAAAAATTGTAAACATGTCCGTCGGTGTGTCTGTGCGTCTGTGAGCAGCATAATTCAGAAACGAACAGTCGGATAAACACCAAACTTGGTATTTAGGTTCAGTATCTTCCAGAGATGCGACACGAAGGTTTTCAAGAAAATCCCCAACACCAGATTACCCTTTACGTGGAACACTTTTCGAAAATTTTCTCAGAAATGACTCTAACGATTTTGATTAAAATATCATATGTTTAAGACATTTTCATGAAAAATGAAATGTATATCCCGAATTTTCTGGGAATGTCTCTAAAAGTATTCTTCACTGTGAACGACTTTTGCATAACTGGTAAACCATAAGAGATAGACAAAATTTTGCTACACAAAAAACGTAGATCGCGTTAAAACACACAATTTATGTCAGTTACATTTTTTTTTGTTGAGTGAACCATTTTTGAGTTGTTATTCCCTTAAATTTTCCAGTACTTATACTTTTTCTCAAATGGGAATTCATTATTCTTTTTTTTATGTCCTGGACATACAAAGAGAATGGAATCGCCACATAGCAACCAGCTCTTAAAAGATTTGACTATCGCTTAAATACTACCACATTCCCCTTACACCTACATGAAAATTAGCAATAAGATTAACATGTGGATTAACATGAAGTATATGGAGATTAAGCGTTTGTAAAAATAGTTTGTACAAGAGTAGACAAAGTCATGTGAGTGTAACACATCAGAGTTTTTTTAAAACGTAATTATCTCGGAAGTCTCTAATTTTAGAGTGATTCTATGTTAATTATAAAATATATAAATAAATTATACATATGAAACATGTTAAAGCAGATTGTGCATAAGTGAGTCGTGGTTTTAGATTTTTAGTATTTTTTAACATCCTCTATTAAGGATTGGCTCTTTTCTGGTGCTTTTACATGTTTACAGGTTCTTTACAAGAAACCAGGTAGCTCATATCGGATTGTAAATGAAAGAAATACATGAAACAGTACTCAAATTAGACCAGGGTCATAGGTCGCATTGTTTCTCGGCATTCTACTCAACATATCGGTAAAACAAAGCCTTTATCTAGTTTACTAGTCCCAACTGATCCGAACTCGCGACCTCTTGATTATGGGTCAGGTATGCAATCAAACAGAGATTTGGAAAAGCTTATATCTTCGTTTCCGATCTTCGTTTTTTTACTTTATTTATGTCGTCCAAGATAAGAATTTAAACAATAATTTGGTCGATTCGTCTAACACTGCCTGAAGATCTGGAAGAATTTCATGGTTGATCCTATAGTTGGAGTAGTAGTTGCATATTCGGTTATTATGTGTTTGTCTACCAGTCAGTCTTTTGTTGGAATGTTCAGAAAATGGAGATTCCTGTCTGGTAAATAGATAGTCGTGTGTTAATTTGGTATGCTCAGTTGTTAGTCTGGAGGGTAACATTTGCTTATACTGGCTGAGATCTTTATAGATGCATGGAAATGAAGTATGGAATGTTACTTCATGTAATTTGCTGTTCAACAGTAGGGATGGTTTAGCTCACCTCTTGTTTGCAGGCATTTACGTTCCTTAAATTCTATTATGATCAAAGTTGCTGACTTGCAGTTTGCTCTGGATCTTTCCTGAAATTATAATGAAAAAAATAATAAATTACAACAGTGAAGGCGTAACAAGAAAGATAAAATAAGAAATGAGTTTGTAAGAAAGGAACTTAAAGTAGGAGGTCGAAAACATAGAACGGAAGTCAAGAGGAAAAGTTGAATAGATCACACAAGACTAGTGAGAGAATTTCACGATTTTTTTTACTTTCTCTACCGCGTAAATAATTGTAGAGAAGGTATTGCATTCCACTCAAAAATTTGATACCTAAATTTCACCGGAAATACATATTTTGGAGACCCCTGAATCCAAAAAATAAGCATTTTTAGAAAAAGGTTGGAGTCCGACTGTGAACAGTATAACTCAAAAACGAAATGTCGGATAAATTTCAAACTTGGTGTTTAGATTTGCGACACGATGATTTTCAAGAAAATCTCCCCTTTCAAAGTAACCTTTACATGTACAATTTTCTCAAATTTTAATTTTATAAACAAACGGCTCTAACGATTTTTATTAAAATATCACATATTATTCATATTTACATGAGAAATAAAATGTATATCTTGAATTTTCTGAGAATAGCCTGTGAAGTCCTTTTCACTCGGAAGGAATTTTGTATATTCTTGAATAACTGATAAACGTTAAAAGATAGACGAAAACGTACTGCACCAAAAAATGTAGTTCCCTAAAACACACAATTTATTTCAAATAACTTTTTTGGTAGCATAAGTCGTATCCAAGATATCCGTTAATATTGCTTCGACTTGTTCAATACTTTTGTCATTTCTTTGAGCTCCCATCGATTTTCAGTTGTTTCTCGCGATTGCATGGAAACTTATAGCACCCAGTTCTTGAACATTTGACTATCACTGTTCCCTTTGTATCATAACGAAATGCATAATATAGCTATTTGTACAAAAGGATTATCTCGATTAAAATTAACTATGTAGATAACAAAAAAAAAAAATTCGTAAGAAAATTTGTATACCCACTTAAAAACCATAGACGATAGAGAAAGTTGTGTGAACATAATACATCAGTTTCTTTATATTTTGAATAAAGAGAAAAGAGATGTTAGACCGACCTAAAAGCAGATGGATCAATTATTCTAAAGAGCCGGAATGGACATACCTAAGTCCTTGGGTATGGAGTGGAGGACGACCGTGGTGGTGGAAGGATATCATATGTTACTTTACCTTCTCTTTGCAGGTCTTTCACAATCATTTACTGTACACGTGAACTATCTGTATTATCAAATAGGAATATCTATAATGAAACTTCTTTAACACTTTCTCCAGAAATGAACAATCAGAATTCAAACACATATGCAGTTTTTAATCAATATGACAAGTCATTTCATACCCATTTCCTCATCTTTTCGTAATGTTTCTCAAAATAACCGTTTTATAAAACATTAAAATAATTAAACAAAATGAAACTAATCGAACATTATTTAAGAAATAATGTTCAAAACTGATAAAACGTTTAATATTAACTGTAGCTTGAAGAATGTGACAAAATTTTCAGAAATGTTGGATTAAAACATTAGAAGAATAGGCATTTAAGTGGTTCCTCGCCTTAATAAAAATATATAAATAAACTCTGATAATACAAATAGTAAAACTCTTTGGATATAAAAAGGCCACTAAAATATTTGTTTCATCTCCAAGGATAATTTTGACATATATATGGAGTTATCGTTCTTCAGATACGTTATTCAGACAGACAGACAGATCCACACATAAGCACTCAGCTGAACGTATAGCTTAAATATACCGCTTTATTATTTAAGAGGCAGAAAAGAAATTCTCGTAAAATCCCAGTATTAAATTTTGACTAAAACGTTATATTACCTCTACTCTAGTTAAGCGGCGAGAAAATAATAAAAGAAGATAAGTGGTATGCTTCGCAAATGCAAATCTACCTTGGTTTTAAATTGCTAACTGTATCGAGGCAAGTTTCATTTTATAGCGGACGGTAATTTCTTATTTAAACTTAGTGCCGGATTTTGTGCTCCGTAATTAAGTCAGTCAAATCCATCACGTTCATCGGAAAAACAATTAGGCCCGAATCACTGGAGCGATGGAAGTGTTAAGTAATCACCGACTTACAGAAAATCTGACAGCGAACATTAATCAGCTGTATGCGGTGCAGCATGTATCCATTCATAATAAGATACACGAGCTCCATGTTATATAGTTGAATAGCGAGGCAATGAAAATTATTTTACTGTAAGAAAGGGACTTTTATAACCGTTTATATTGATTTATCTAATCGGTGTAGTTTCAACTGTCGAACGTTCTTCATAGTTCTACAATAACTATTTCATACATCCAACTATTTCTTTCTCCCCTCTTTCATGCTCAGGGTTTGCATTAATAGAATAGATTAAGTGACATTTTCTCACGGCAATAAATACCTATTTGTGTATGAATCCACCCACAATCTGATATATAGATTCCACCGGAAATACGCGTTTTGAGGCGCCTTAATAAAAATTATATGTTACACTCACATGACTTTCTCTACTCTTGTACAAACTATTTTTACAAACGCTTATTCTCCATATGCTTCATGTTAATCGAGATATCGATATGTTAATCTTATTGGTAATTTTCTTGTATATGCAAGGGGAATTGGTAGGCTTCAAGCGATACTCAAATATTTTAACAGCTGGTTGCTATGTGGAGTATTCCGTTCTTTTTTCATTACCAGGACAAAAAAAATAAATAATGAATTCCCATTTGAAAAAAGGTACAAGTATTGGGAAATTTAAGGGAATAACAAGCAATATCTCGAAAATGGTTCACTCAACAAAAAAATATATGTGACATAAATTGTGTATTTTAACGCGGTCTACATTTTTTGTGTGGTAAACTTTTGTCTATCTCTTATGGTTTACCATTTATGCAAAAGTCGTTCACAATGAAGAATACTTTTGGAGATATTCCCAGAAAATTCAAGATATACATTTTGTTTGTCATGAAAGTATCTTAGATATATGATATTTTAATCAAATACGTTAGAGCCAATTTGGAGAAAATTAAAAAAATATCCCATCTAAAGGATAATCTGGGGTGGGGGATTTTCCTGAAAACCTTCGTGTCGCATCTCTGGAAGAACTGAACCTAAATACCAAGTTTGGTGTTTATCCGACTGTTCGTTTTTGAGTTATGTTGTTCACAGACACACACACACACACACACACACACACAAACACACACACGGACATGTTTCCAAAAATGCTTTTATTGGATTCAGAGGCTTGAAAACATATATTTCCGGTGAAATTTCGGTATCGAATTTTTGGGTGGAATATAATACTTCCCCTACTTACTTAGTAGAGAAAGTAAAAAGCCATTTCTGTAAAATGGTTCAAGTGTGTGTCTATGAAACTGCATAACTCAAAATAAAAACTCCCGATAGAAACCAAACTTGGTATTTAGGCTCAGCAACTTCCAAAGATGCGACACGGAGACTTTCGAGAAAATTATCCCACCCCTAACTACCCTTTACATAAAAGATACTTATAAAATGTTTATTTTCTCAAAAATGGCTCTAACGATGTTGATTTGAATATAATATGTTTAACATATTTGATTGAAAAATATAATTTACATATTCAACTTCTGGGAATAATCTGTGAAACCCTCTTCATTCGGGGAAAATTTTGAATAACCTTTTTTAATTGGTAAACCATAAGAGACAGACGAAAACTTACTATACAACAGTGCGTATAGCTGGCCCCACAGCTCAGTCGGTAAAGCACCTGCCTACTGTGCGAGGAGTCCCGGGTCAAAATTAAAATTAAATTTAGTTTTAAATATGGACCACTTTAACTGCTGTGGTTCCTAGCGCCTCATTCTATATCGGGCGTGAAGGACCTGTAATTTTGCTCAGAGAGCTCTTTATCAGGCTTGAGGTTCTTTTATGTGCTGTAAATCAACGACACGGAACCACCGGCTATACTTCCTTTCAGAAGGAAGCCATACTAAGTATTTTTACGCCAAAAAAAGAAGAAAGAACCATCGTCCTCCGCCGGCTTTGAACCCACGACCTAGCATGGTAACCACTATACCACGGAGGACGACGTCCCGAGTCCTGAAGTATGCATGAGATTGTGAATGTGTATGAGATCTAAAGTATAAAGTCCAAAGAAAAGAAAAAAAACTGGAAAAGCAATGACAACAATATACAAGCTAACGCCATTACCGATAAGCATTGTGTTCCAAAGGCAAAAAGCCGCCGATATGACCATTATAGGCAAAGGCAGGAA
Source organism: Deroplatys truncata (assembly GCA_030765065.1). Taxonomy (NCBI): domain Eukaryota; kingdom Metazoa; phylum Arthropoda; class Insecta; order Mantodea; family Mantidae; genus Deroplatys; species Deroplatys truncata. The sequence continues at coordinate 219,284,329 of CM060978.1, forward strand.
ATAAATGGAACAATAAAAAGGTAGATGTCTTCAAAGCATACATTTTATTTAAATAATTTATTATGACATCAGCCATTTCTGATTTATCCATTGTTATTATCTGAATTTTCAATAATGTGTCTTTTTTAAATACTGTCTCTATTCAGCTGTTTCTCGCGATGTCGGAGAAAGTATGGAATTTCTAGGCCAGCATATAGCGATCAAGTTTTTAAACATCTGAATATCGACTCAGTTTCCATCTACTTTATACCTTCAAGGATAGGTGTAATTAAACTACTTCTGCAAAGGTTTATATCAATTAGCAAGAAGTAGATAGAAATATATACTTTCGTAAAAATAGTCTGTAGGATGTGTATAGCATAGAATAGGATAGGACTAGTTAACGGAGGGGACACCTAGCACCTCGACCCCCGATGTGCGTACACCCCAGGGAGGAACGATGAGATAAGGGAACCGCAGGAAACGTATGGGCTGTATAGTTGCCCGACGCAAGTCGACAGGAGTTCCCTAATAGTTCTAGGCTTGACCACCCGGCCCGGGTCTCTCGGAGACGTCTCTTTCGGGGGAACGCGGAAACACGATCCAACAGTGGAATCTCGACTCAGGGCCGAGAAAACCCAAGCACAGCCCGTAGTCAACCTGAATCATGAAAGGGAAATGAAATGCGAGGGAAAGAGAGGAAATCCGTGGTAGAATACACTATTCCAGCATTCGCCTTTGTCATCCAATGAAAACCACTCCATGGTCAGAGTGGATGACCACCAGGAATCGAACCCGCGATCTCCCGAATGCAAGGCTTACACGTTACTGCGGAGTAAAGAAATAAAGGATAGGATAATAGAGAAATTCATTAGAATGTAACACATCAGATATTTGATTTTTGTGAGGAAGTCTACGTTGATTATTTATACCAACATCAGCCAATTCAATTGCATGATATAGCAGAGTCTACATGATATTCATTCCATATCAAATAATCATAAGGCAAAAGAAAAGCAGACTTTTTGTGCAATCATGTATGTCTAAAATACAACGTGCATTGCAATTACCCTCCCTCTTGTCCTTACGTTGTTGGTAACGTCATTCCCATTGCCTTACTTCCAAAAACTCTTTAAGTGAGTTATTCATGCTGTGTTAGAAGCAAAAGAAACGTGTGCTCTGGCATCACAGCGGGTTCTGCTGACTAACCTGCCATATAATTTCATGTGACGCTTCTGATATATTTAAAGCTACGTGATACTCAAATATTTGCACGCGTTGAACATTCAAACTTTAAACTCAGATTTCTTTACGGTTTCCTCAGCATTTTTCGTCCCTTTAAATACAGGATGTATATTTATTGGTGTCATGTACTTGTGTTCCTGACAACAAAACAGTAAAAAAAGTTCATATGAACATGAGTCTGAAAATCATTTATTTCAGAGTTACAACACAAAATCGAAAGTTACAAACATTGCTCGTAGTGGCTTCCTCTTGCTTCAATGCATGCAGTAATCCTACGCCCCATGCTCTAGCGTACTCTGTCGAAAATTCCTGGTGTGTTTCGTATTTAGTCAAATCCAGTTTGGATACGTCCTCTCAAAATGTCAACATCAGGTACAGGAGTAGCATAAACTAAGGACTTCAATGTCCCCAGACGAAGAAATGCATTGGGTTCAAATCAAGCGATCGAGCAGGCCATGCAATTGGTCCCCCTGACCAATCCATCTTTGCGGAAATCGATCATTCAAAAACTTACGAACTATCATACTGAAATGAGCTAGAGTACCATCGTGTAGAAACCACATTCGTTGAATGATGTCCAGAGCACATTATCACTTAGATGATGCAACTCATTTCTGAGAAAATGTAGATAGGTTTGTCCATTCAGGCGCGGAGGGAAAAAGTAGGGACTAATAAGGTGATCATGATTGATTCCACCACAAACGTTGAGAGAGAACCTCTGTTGATGGTTGTCCTGTCGTACTTCATTAGGATTTTCAAATGCTCAGTTATGAGTGTTATGAAAATTGAAGATGCCGTCGCGAGTAAAACCAGCCTCATCCGTGAATAAGATACAGGCTAGGAAATTGATGAACATGATTTGACAGAAACGTCTTCTTAGCTCAAAGTTCGCCTCATTTAATCCTTGCACACGTTGAAGGTGACACGGGTACAGAAGATTTTCATGCAGAATTCTCCAAATAGTCATATGACTAGCTCTTTCCCTTACAGCCATACGTCTTGTGCTTTGTAATGGATCTGCATCCACAGCACGAAGAACTCGTTCTTCAAGCTCAATGCCTCGTACCGCTCTTGGTCTCCCAACATCCCTAGTACTCCTCTCAAACGCGCTATTCTCTCGCAAGCGTTGGTGAATTCGTGCGCATGTTCCTGCACATGGTAACCTCCCTGCAGGGTACCGTTCTACATAACGTTCACGTGCTCGTGCTGCATTGCCATCTGCACGGTCATACGTGTAGTGGATATCCGTCTATTCATTCATGGAATACATCTTCTTTGACCTATAACAACGAAACGGTTGTTTTTCAGGACCATGTACATATGAGCTTTTTTTACTGTTTTGATGTCAGGAACACGTCCTCCAAATATATGACACCAATAAAGATACATCCTGTATTTTTCACATTACAAATTTTGCTAATAAAGGAGTATTTATTTTAAAATAGGTATATTTTTTTTATTCTACTATCCTAAGTTTACAGCTGACAATATTAACATGAAGAAAATTAGCAACAAACATTTAAACAAAACTATTTCATGTATAACCTTTATAAGACACTCCTCTCAATACTGTTTCAGAGGTTCTCTTATAAAATGTGGTTGTACCATCCATTTTACATTAATAATTTGAACATCACGTAATGTGCAAATCACTTGTTTGTATTACTTCAACATCCGCGACAGAAACATATCACATTCGTTTGAATGGGAACATTATGCCTACAGTACCCTAAGACAAACCAACTGACTTACGGTACAGCTGAATAATGCTAGATGCATTTTCTGCTGGGAGAAAGCGGAAATCTTCTAATTGTCCAATCATCGATACCTTAACCTACGTGTTTTTGAACTACTGAAGACAAGAATTCAAACCTTTGGCGGCACAAGAACATGTCTCGTGTACTGATCGTTGGTATTCCTTGACATTTAACTGCAGATCAAAGTAACTATTATCCCACTTTATAATCATAGCTAATCACAATTTAATGATAACACCTGGATAGAATTTCTCCCAAAATATCCTCTCTTACGCTTTGCTCTTCGCAGATTGCAATGTTTATTCAGCCTGTTTGTTTTCTCAGCATGACATTGCCACTTCTTTGGTGTAGGGTTTAGTGCGACCTGAGTCAGTATTGTCTATGTGCACAATGTCGAAGAGCGATCATTTTATTTACATGTTCCGCGATTTCTGAAGTTTTTTTTGAACAATCAGGCTTGTTTTGGAATGCTTTCGCTATCAACTATTTCATCCTATAGTGTATTGTGTTCCTAAATTACTCCCGTATGCGCAAGAACCCAAGTTTGAGGATATTCCAATGATAATTCAAAAAGAAGATACACTGGCATACCTTTTAGCGCCTCTTTGAGATGTTCATGTTCCAAAATATGAAAATTAATAACATAAATGTACTAAAATCTCATAAGTTCATTTCTGAAGGAATATAATCATTCTTACTAAACGTATTCATATTCTTGTATCCAAAAAGTTCTGTAAACAAAATTAATAAATTATTATCTAATAAATACAAATTATAATATTTTTGTCGTGCAACCTTTTAGCACTTTAAGAAAATTGCATGTGATATTCTTTATAAAATGATCCTACAAAGCCAAAGTGAAGTTTGGAGCAAGATACTAAAAACGTTAGAAATCTGGAGCGTTGTTTGGCGGTATGAAATCAAACAACAATAATACCTTAGAAACGAATGACTGTAACCATTAAACATTTTGTGAAGATACTGCCTTTTTATTGAAATATATTAGTGATCAGAATATTGTGTTAAATAACCGTCTATTTTAAGATTGTTCAAAGCTGTATTTCCTTAAAGTGTATGCCTGCTCTACTGCTATTTCAATGCATAAAATCGAACACCTCGCCAGGATTGCTCAATTCGTTATTTCAATTATCAAGTTTCGTCACATTTTCAGTGCTTCAATCGGCTTGTGGGATCTCTTTCGCCAGGTAGAGAATAGTTTCAAGAACGCATAATTATTCCCCGAAATTATTTTCTGTGTTATAAACAGCAGAGCATTTTTGATGCAATTCCGTGATGCAACGTTTTTGGCACATATGCCTTTTTGTGGCGGTGTCGGCTGCAGAGGTAGTAACAGATTTGGAAGGTGTCATGTCATTTTAGAGGCACAGAGCAACATGCTCTTGAGAGGATCGCATTGTTACAAATTAGTTTTGCTTATCCGTGCAGTGTGGATATACAAGCAATATTTCCGCGACCGAGCGAGCTAGTTCCGCGGTAACATGTGAGGCTCACATTTAGGATTGCCAGGTTCGATTTCAGTCGGGCCGGTTACCCTGACCTTGTTTTTTTTCCCTCGTGTTGTACTATGTTCGGTAGGCGAATGCTGGGGTGATTTATCATCATTTCCTTTCTCCTCAGCTGTTTTCCGGTTATAGGACCAGACAACGGTGGTTGGTGTGTTGTGACTGAACGGTGGAATTTTGCGCTTTAGGAAGATTTCTGCTTAGCTGGCGGGCCCTCTTACTTCCTGGCAGGACTAGCCGGCGTCAGCATTGCTTTCATTTTGGAGTCGTTAGGAACCCGCCCTTGCTAGCGCACATCGTCGTCCGCATCTGGTTGCGCTTCTCCCTTCCTCCCAGGTGTTGTAACGTTGGAAGCTCAAAGAGTCTACGTGTGGTGCTGTACTCCAGTTACCGAATACCTCTCCGTCTGACTACCCCTGTTTCCCAAAGCTGTGATAACAAGAGCAATAAAGCTAACATGAATGATACGTAAGTAACTAGGAACACCCTATCTATTGAATACTGCTTTTAGCACGGCTTTAAAGAGTCTTAGCAAACCATAAGAGGCATGCTGTCTTTGAGTTGAAAAACTTCATTCGTTTCTTCCTTTTCTTAACTTAACTCTTGGACCTTGCTTTCCTGTGCTGCATGTGTGTTTTCTTCTCCTCGCTTTTGGCTTTCCATCTTATAACTTTCAGCACAGACAGATCCATCTCCAGACAGTCCATCCATCTTGTCTTGGTCGATCTTTTCTCTTCTGTATGAAACTTCGCTTTTCACAATTTCTTAAGGAGCTGCTGCTTTCATGAAGTCAGTTTACCACCACTGTTGTTCTGGAAAATCTAGGAGAGTTATTATTCAATAACATTCACGCCGATACGTTTCCTGCTTAGGATATATTAAAAAAAAAACGCCAGAGGGTAATTTGGAAAACAATCGCGGCCAGCGTCTGCTACATTACTGACCATCATTACCCAAACTGATCCTTTTATTATTATTCACTTCACCCAATTCTAGGCAGGCCTACTGACGGTACTTCTTTTAACTGGTAAGTAAGTTTAAAAGAAATATTTTGTATTTTGTAGTTTACAACTTCATTTCAATGGCATGCGTGGAAAAATTATATGTCAGGCCGGAAGTATGATTCTAGGTTGCTATCATTATTATCATGTAACGTTTGCAACTAGTACTATGAGATTCTGACAAAGTAGGCAAAAATTGCAGTGCAAATCAAGTTCAAGAAATGAAAATTGGCTGAACACAATGATAGTTTAAATAAAACAAGATTCTGATTAAACACTTGCGAAGTCCGCTAAATTCTATTAACATAATCCGTATAAAGAAGTCTAAAGCATTTAACCACCAAAATCGCTTTATGAAACTACCAATAAGTAATACGCACTATATCAATTATGCAGCTTTGTCCACTCCCTTACTCTTCGCATTTGATGGTGTTTTAATTGCCTTTTGGGCAGTTAGGAGATACAAGTATTAGTAGTAGATCATATTTTAAAAGAGAAAATTTGTATGTGGATGTGTATATATGGAAAACACTCAACCGATTTTTATAATTCTGCCATCATTAAACAATACTGTTCTTTCCAATGTAAATAGGCTATAAGCCAGCTCTTAATTGAATTCTTAGAGGAATGCTAATGATTTACAAGGTCTGGTTGCTATAATATGAGAATATTGGAGTCATAAAAGAACATATTTGCGAAGGTGGCTTTGACTTTTAGTTGATGCCATGGAGTAGAAAATAGTTTGTGTTCTTATCTACAGAAAATATGTGTAAAATAAGATAAAAGCAAAAGACATTTCAGTATAAGTAATAAGCGTAGCGATTAATGTTTGGCGGCACCGCCTAGCGCGGTCACTGGAGCGTTTAACTTCGGCACTCTCTGACGTAAAGGGTCGCGCGTTCTAATCCCCTTTTGAACATAAGCATTTGTGACGTGAGTTGCCATACTGGGTAAAAAGGACAACACAAAAGACTTCTCATGTTTAAGGATCTCTGAATTCTCCAACGTCCCTCAAACTCACTATAAGAACTATTTATTATTTAGCAACTGATAAAATGGAAGACACAGCAAAGCAAAGACCAACCGATTCTGGTTGTAATGATATGATATTTGTATGCATCTCATATCTTTAATTTAAATTTTATTCAAATATTTAAGATTCGAGCATGATGTAGCATAAAATATCTTATTAAACATTACTATAGTTCTATAGATGTACACTATGTGATCAAAAGTATCCGGACACCCCCACAAACATACGTTTTTCATCTTAGGTGCATTGTGCTGCTACCTACTGCCTGGTACTCATTATCTGCGACCTCAGTAGTCATTAGACATCGTGATTTAGCAGAATGGGACGCTCCGTGGAACTCACGGACTTCGAACGTGGTCAGGTAATTGGGTGTCACTTGTGTCAGAAGCCTGTACGCGAGATTTCCACTCCTAAACATCCCTAGTTCCACTGTTTCTGATGTGATAGTGAAGTGGAAATGTGAAGGCACATGTTCAGCACAAAGCGTACAGGTTGACCTCGTCTGTTCACTGACAGAGACCGCCGACATTTGAAGAGGGTCGTAAAGAGTAATAGGCAGACATCTATCCAGACCATCACACAGGAATTCCAAACTGCATCAGGATCCACTCCAAGTACTATGACAGTTAGGCGTGAGGTAAGAAACCTTGGATTCCATGGTCAAGCGACTGCTCATAAGCCACACATCACGCAGGAAAATGCCAAATTACGCCTCGTTTGGTGTAAGGAGCGTGAACATTACACGATTGAACAGTGGCAAAACGTTGTGTGGAGTGACGAATCACACTACACAATGTAGCGATCCTATGGCAGGGTGTGGGTATGGCGAATGCCCGGGGAACGTCATCTGCCAGCGTGTGTAGTGCCAGCAGTGAAATTCGGAGGTGTTGGTGTTATGGTGTAGTCGTGTTTTTTCTGGAGGGGCTTGCACCCCTTATCGTTTTGCGTGGCACGATCACAGCGCAGACCTACATTGATATTTTATGCACTTTCTTGCTTCCCACTGTCGAAGAGCAATTCGGGGATGGCGGTAGCATCTTTCAACACGATCGAGTACCTGTTCATACTGCACGGACTGTGGCGGAGTGGTTACACGACAATAGCATCCCTGTAATGGACTGGCCTGCACAGAGTCCTGATCTTAATCCTATAGAACACCTTTGGCATGTTTTGGAACGCTGACTTCGTGCCAGGCCTCACCGACCTATATCTCCTCAGTTCCGCACTGCGTAAAGAATGGGCTGCCAATCCCCAAGAAACCATCCAGAACCTGATTGAAAGTATGCTTGCAAGAGTGAACGCTGTCATCAAGGCTAAGGGTGGGCCAATACCATAATGACTTCCAACATTACGATGAAGGACGCCACGACCTTGTACTCATTTTCAGCCAGGTGTCCGGGTCCTTTTGATCACGTAGTGTATGTAGTGAAGCTTCTGGATGCCAAAATCTTTCGATAATCCTCGTAAGAAAGTATTGCTTATTTCCTATGCAAGTTTTAATGAAGTTCATTACAAACTGTGCTAAATAATGCCATAAAGAGAAAAACTGTCACCAATATCGAAACTCCAAAACGATATTTATAATTAGTAGTATACAATTGTATTTTCTGGATCAGTTTATGGCTTTTTAATTGGCTTAATTGATTTAAATTGGCTGTAATTGGTCTTTCATGTAAGCCCGACGTAAGTAGCGTGTATTTTCTGGATCAATTTATGGCTTTTTAATTGGTTCACTTGGTTCATTTGGTCTTTCATGTAAGCCCGACCTAAAGCACATGGGGTTTCTGGATCAATTTATGGCTTTTTAATTGGTTCAATTGGTCTTTCATGTAAAGACGACCCAAGTAGCGTTTATTTTCTGGATCAAATTTATGGTTACTGGCGAGTTGACAGTTTGTCATTCCCGGCCACGTGGAGGGCTTTACTTGAAGAAGAAGCATTTAAAGGCTCGTCCCTCCTCCTCGGCTTTGGGTGAGGGAGGTAATCAAAATAATGTCTGCATTTCCAGTCAGCTATGAGACATGATTCACCCACTATAAATTACACAGCGTTAATTCTAATCATATAAATCAAATAAAAAAATACAAGTTTCAATTTTTGTGGCGAACGCTCCTAACGAGTGAAAATGTTTAAAAAAATCGAAAGGTCTAATTTTCACCATCCTACCGGGACTTGTTGCTTTGAACGGTCGATAACATGCTTTATTACGGTGAGAAATCACAAGCATTGAAAAAATAAAACACACTAGAGTCGTTTCTCCGTTACAGACCACACCATAAGGGAATAATGATCTGGAGATTCAATCAGTGAGGGAGAGTTACCCTCGCTTATAAGGACAATTGGGGGAGATGGTCATCTATTTACGGTATTGATTTTTCTCCGCCAGCTTCCCCACTCATATAAGAACTCCCACAACATTGTAAAACTTCGCTTTATCTACGCCAGATGTCAGAAGGTTACACAACTAACATTTGTAATTCATATCTGGCACTATAGATGCCGGCAGAATCCGATCCGCTATTGATTTTTTCATTAAAACTACATGAGATTCAAACACATTAGCTAATTACAGTGTTACAAGCTGTATGTACAGTGAAATAAAAACGAATCGCACTTAAAAAAAATTCTCATATGTTACACTCACATGACTTTCTCTACTCTTGTACAAACTTTTCTTACAAATGCTTATTCTGCTTGATTTTACTAGCTGCAATAGGAATACGGTAGGCTTTAAGCATTAGTCAAATATTTTAAGAGCGGTTGCCGTGTGATGCACTCCATTCTCTTTACATGCCTAAGACAAAAAAAATGAATAACGAATTCGAGAAAAAATATAATTATTGGGGAATTTAAGGGAATAACAAGCAATATCTCGAAAATAGTTCTCAATAAAACAGGGTCCTCAAAACATAAATATCCGGTGAAGTCCCGTTATCGAATTTTCGGGTGGAATACAATACTTCCCTTACTTACTCTTCATAGTAGAGAAATTTAAAATACTTAATTATAACAACGGGAAAGATGTCTTGTATCTTTTCCCACGAGGTGTATGATTCATACAATAAACAGTAATTGAACAATGCCTTTTTTATTTAATTAACAGTACACCAAAAGGCAGACCATCTTTTACAGAATAACTTAAGTCATTTCCGGAACACGTGTATGCTTTTTTAGAAAGAAATATCTAAATGATACCTTCATTCTAATGTAGATTCAAAGGCATTAGTGGATTGATCATTTCCTGCACTATTTCAACAAGAGTACATAAAAAATATATTACGTAAAGATGATTCAGCGTTCGATTTCATACTGAACTAAAGCTTGAAACAAATATTCAGTTTTCAGAACGCTAAAGTACGATTGAAAAGGAATATATACGTTAAAATCAAGTTCCATTTTTCCACGTAAACGGATTACGACAAAACTAGAAGAGAAAGACAAAAGTAGACTAGAAAATGAGAAAGCAAGCGCAAATAGTAGTAGTTATTTGGGAACTTTAGCTACTTTCAACTGCAACTTATTTTAACTCAAGCAACCTTAAGACAGGGTTTCTATTAGCTAATTTTATAATTAAATAAAACAATTAATGTTTGAAAATCTTCATTAACATACTAATTAACAAAAATTAACTTAACTCTGATTTTTTCGTTGAAACTCTGTAATCTGCTATAAAATAGCTTGCATAATATATAAAAAATACTCTTACGACATGCAAAAAGCTTAACATACTTAAAGCTTAACCATGAATGTCAACAAGTGAAAAAAAAATTGAAAAGCGGTAATATGCCAGAAAATGGAGTATAGAATATAGGAAAATTATCCTTTTCTTCATTCATCAAGTTTACATGCCTAAATGATTATTTCCAGACAAGACGCCAGTGAAGAAGGAATACCAGTTCAGCGCCTGCGCTGGTATTATTATCTACTTACTGGGAGGTATATCAACGGTCTCCACTTCAACTCCAGACATGGTCAAACTTTAATGTTTAAAACACTTCTGAGCTATGGCACTTAGACATGCTTGACAAGTGCATTAAATTTTACAGCACTAATTGGAATGTTCCGAATAACTAGGCAAGTGTCCCTATGATTTGTATCTCGGAATGGTAAAACATAAATGTTTAACTGCTAAACAACTGTGATACTCGCGTGGGATAATAATAATCCTACAGCATTATGTGGATATATTGGAGGGGGTTCTCAGGTATACGAGATCCAGATCGAGTTTTATCTTCGTTCTTTCTCTCTTTCTTGATGTACATACATACATACAGACATATCCACACACATACAGACATACACACAGCCAAACACCTCCCCAAACACACACGGCCAGGTACGAAGACTTACGAATATATCCGAACATACACATGCATACCGACTCATTCACGCAGATAAATACTCACAAACAAGCAGACTCAGAGATACTCACACACAAATCAAAACAAGCAGACTCAGAGATATACATACACACACACATATACTTCCAAACATCAGGAATGAGCGAAGACCTTCGAGCACACTCGAATACATGTACAGGCAATATACACACAGGAACATACCAAACACCAACAGAGAGACGCTCTTACCTATAAGCATGGGGGGCTCTGTTATAATATAGCTTCATATATGAGAGGCTCTGCCTTTAGATGATTGTATTGATTAATGTAGTGGTGAAGATGACGGGAATTGCGGGATTAGGGAGCTATGGTATTAATGGAGTTATGTGGTGGCGGTGGCGAATGTATAGAGTTACGGTGCTGATGGAGGCAGGCAATGGTCATGGACGTATAAGTTAATGTACTTTTAAGTGTGAAGGAGTATTTGTGATGGTGGTGATAGGAGGCGATGAGGATGGTTATATTGTCGGGAAGGCTTTTGGAAATGATTGTGGTGATGAGAGGTGGTGTTCATTGTTTCGCTGATGCTGATTCTTTTTTTGTGTGTAGAAGGGCACACATTCATTACGAAGAAATACACTAACACTGTAAAACATACCGAATTGTTGCGAGTAGCACAAAATCTTTTATCAGTGTATAAAATGGTTTCAATGTCCTTACAACATCTTAGAATGCTTATAAAGCTGCAAACGGTATCGAATTCCTTTTAAAGTGTTCAAAGTTCTCGATTTACGAGAACATTTAAGTGATGCATGGATCCAATGAAGCTAGGACAGGCTCTCCATTCAGCATATAAGAGACTTCACCTAGATTAGGCTAGGAGGGGTAAAGCCAAGATAGCGTATATTGTGTAAAGCCACTTTAGGTTAGACTGGCTGAGATTATGATAGGGGTCACAGATAATTAGAGGACGGGCTAGTTTATAGCTTTAAGTTATGATAGCTTGAATAGATGATGGGGGGGCTACTGACTATGATTGAGACACGTTAACATGCACGGCATCGAGCTAGGCTAGCTAATAGCAGCCTGGACGTGAATCCTGCTTATACTATCTTAGGATAGGTTAGGATATTCAGTGCTAGCTAAGGACCGGCTTGTTGTTGGTCAGATTATAAGAAATGGTATCATATTAGGCTAGATAATTACTGGGCAGAATACATAACGCTAGGATAGTCTGGGAACAGGTAGAGTTAGGCTCGCACGATTGTCCGAGTTTGAAGAACAGGCTAGAATAGAATGTCTTAGGAATGGATTCGTCATGATTGTTATGGTTGGCTGCGTTTCACGGTTAAGTTATGTACGTTAGTGGTTACGTTGATTACGTTTAGTGGTTACGTTGGTTACGTTTACTGGTTACGTTGGTTACGTTTAGTGGTTACGTTGGTTACGTTTAGTGGTTACGTTGTTTACGTTTACTGGTTACGTTGGTTACGTTTACTGGTTACGTTGGTTACGTTTAGTGGTTACGTTTACTGGTTACGTTGGTTACGTTTAGTGGTTACGTTGAGTGGTTACGTTTACTGGTTACGTTGAGTGGTTACGTTTACTGGTTACGTTGGTTACGTTTAGTGGTTACGTTGGTTACGTTTAGTGGTTACGTTGGTTACGTTTAGTGGTTACGTTGGTTACGTTTAGTGGTTACGTTGGTTACGTTTTGACTAGGTTGGACGATGCCAAGATAGATAATGAAAGGATCTTGCAGACCAGATAAGGCAGGGATAGATTGGCTTAGGATGGTCGCTTGTGGCTAGGTTAGACTACTCCAAAATACCTAAAACTAACCAATTCAGGGATTGTGCCTATCGGTCTCACATGTTAAGTACTTAACATATAGAAGCTTACAAATTTAGAAAAAAAGGACTGCAAGTATATATATTTATTCTAATAATGGATAAGAAATGCTCATAAAGTATCAAAATCAGTGGAAAATACATTAACTCTTGAAATTAGAATAAATACTTGCTTTAATGCACTGACTTACAAATGAAATTCCACTCTCCACTCTCCATATTACAATAGCATCCTAAAAGCATGTCACAATACCTCACTCACATCTTAAAATACACTGAAAGAGGCTCAAATTCTCTTACCAGAAACTTTGAAAATAGCTGCAGCGCCTAAAGAACCATCAGAATACTGTAAAGATCTGAGGCAATATCATGAACATAACAGCTCCTACTTATAAAACCGATCATAATTTTCCAAAAAACCTGTGTCTAATAGCTCATAAACGCCAGCTAAATGCTCTACAGTTCCTATTCCAGGGGCTAAAATGCAAGCAAACATTTCTAAAAATACACTACAATGCCTGCTACAGGATGAAAAATATATTCGAAATACATACATCAATCCCTCCGTCTGTATTTTGAAAGAAACTTTAAAAAAAAACATCATAAAGCATATTCAAAATGTTCTGAAAATCTTAAAAAGATGTATCAATATCCTGAAAATGAATGCTACTACTTTAAGAAACATCTAAAATTCCCATTCAAGTATATCGGGATGTCCTTAAAGCCTGTACTCATATCTAATTCCATAGGCTGGAATACCTTTAAAGAGTCATAAATATGCATATGAAAACTTCGAAAAAATATAATTGGAAGTGTCACAATACCTTAAAAGAGCATAAAATGGCTCCACATAATCTAAAAACCCAGTAATTCTAAAAGCCCCTAATGACATAAAAATACACGCTACACTTCTAAAAAGCCATTCAGGATCAGAACCATAAACAATACACATAAAAGTGTCAAGAGCATCTAAATACAGTGTAAAATACGTCAAAATGCTAAAACAGACTCTTAACGATAGCATGAAATACATGGCGTAATTTCTAAAACCCTCGCACATAAATAGTTCACTGACAATACCATGAAGATAACTGCACCTCACTGTAAAAGAGTATCCTAGAGACCTATACAATACAGCTAAAATACCTGTCACTATTTATAAAACCCATCAGCATACTCCAAAGACTTGGACTGACCTAATTAAAAATACATTCTCTTGTCTATAGAACCATCAGATTAGGCTAAAATGCTCAAAATATATGTATTAAACCTAAAATACACAAAGGATAAAATCTAAACATCAGGCTTTATTATGAATAGGGATAGAGGCTAGAAAGGCAAATCAAAAGAAACACTTAAGTCAATGGTGAAAATATCTTTATTGAGAATTATTATTATTTGTTTTTACATTAAGAAACACTACAGCATTGAACAGAAGCAAACAAAATTTTAACACACTCATTTCATTCAAATGCGAAAGCTCTTTATTATACAGATTTCAGTCTCAATCATGCTATAATCCCAGTGCTCTTCAATACTTGGATGATCTTATGAATCTCAATAGAAAAGTCATTTTTACCAGTTTCATGCGACATCATTAACAGTCTTAGCTGGTGTACTAAGTCATTAGGGTCTGTACAGGGATATAAAATCTCAATATTCGCATTGGATACATCACCCACAATGGACGAGTTAACACTAAAATGTTTATTTTCACTCAGGTGATTATTCAGTTTCATCATCCAAAGACACTGCTCTTCTTACATCTAACATCCCTGGTCTTGAAGAGATTTCAGTAGCACTCAGGGGTGATCCAAGCGCTTCACAGCTTAACTCTAACAGCCCTGGCCTTGAATAGATTTCAGCATCACTTACGGGAGTTCTAAGTACTGCACACTTCAATGATTCATTACTACATCTTTGCCGGTGTTGTTTAAGTCTTGAAATAGATCTGTTTTTTAAAATCCTACTGCACATACGACACTTGACAGAACGACTCTTCTCATGGGTAATATAGGAAAAATGAAGCTTTTCGTAAGCTGGCTGTATTTGAATGTCAATAAGGGAATCCATGCTTGTTCTAGAATATCATATACTGTATATGATTTCGAAGCTGCAGCCGCATATGTCATCAGGAGACTGTAGAATTATTTGCTTATTTCCTAATTTTATCGGTAATCTCACATCATTGATAACCATAAACCTTACCGTCAAGTTATATAAGAAACGGGACTATGACAGAATTCCACATTAATTGCAGCTACTCCATTAATTACGTAAGCTCACCATGCATGAAATGAAGTCTACCCTTACTTGTAATATTGGAGGATATATGACGCAACCTCATTGAATATGTTAGCACTCGAATATGCAATGTTTCAAGGCTAGAAGGTCACCCATACAGATCTTCCTATGAAGAACCATACTACAGGGAAAGTGAGCAGTACACAAGTTGAAGATTTCGAGACATGCTGAGGTCCCTAACGTTTCCAGGTTATAACATCTCACTTTACAAGTCCCCAATGTAACGACTCATTCCACATAGCAAGAGGAGAGGAGAGTCAACGAGGATCAACCGAGCATTTTGTGAAGTCCTTAAATGTAATAAGATAATACCATATATCTACCAAAGTAACCAAAATATTCCCATATGTTGTAAATGTAACCAATATATTTCCATACCTTCTAAATGTAGTCAACATATTTCCATACCTTCTAAATGTAGTCAAAGTATTTCCATAGCTTCTAAATGTAGTCAAAGTATTTCCATACCTTCTAAATGTAGTCAAAGTATTTCCATAGCTTCTAAATGTAGTCAAAGTATTTCCATACCTTCTAAATGTAGTCAAAGTATTTCCATACCTTCTAAATGTAGTCAAAGTATTTCCATACCTTCTAAATGTAGTCAAAGTATTTCCATACCTTCTAAATGTAGTCAAAGTATTTCCATACCTTCTAATGTAACCAATATATTTCCATACCTTCTAAATGTAGTCAAAGTATTTCCATACCTTCTAAATGTAGTCAAAGTATTTCCATACCTTCTAAATGTAGTCAAAGTATTTCCATACCTTCTAAATGTAGTCAAAGTATTTCCATACCTTCTAAATGTAGTCAAAGTATTTCCATACCTTCTAAATGTAATCAATATATTTCCATACCTTCCAAATGTAGTCAAAGTATTTCCATACCTTCTAAATGCTTGGTTGATCCTCGTTGACTCTCCTCTCCTCTTGCTATGTGGAATGAGTCGTTACATTGGGGACTTGTAAAGTGAGATGTTATAACCTGGAAACGTTAGGGACCTCAGCATGTCTCGAAATCTTCAACTTGTGTACTGCTCACTTTCCCTGTAGTATGGTTCTTCATAGGAAGATCTGTATGGGTGACCTTCTAGCCTTGAAACATTGCATATTCGAGTGCTAACATATTCAATGAGGTTGCGTCATATATCCTCCAATATTACAAGTAAGGGTAGACTTCATTTCATGCATGGTGAGCTTACGTAATTAATGGAGTAGCTGCAATTAATGTGGAATTTTGTCATAGTCCCGTTTCTTTTATAACTTGACGGTAAGGTTTATGGTTATCAATGATGTGAGATTACCGATAAAATTAGGAAATAAGCAAATAATTCTACAGTCTCCTGATGACATATGCGGCTGCAGCTTCGAAATCATATACAGTATATGATATTCTAGAACAAGCATGGATTCCCTTATTGACATTCAAATACAGCCAGCTTACGAAAAGCTTCATTTTTCCTATATTACCCATGAGAAGAGTCGTTCTGTCAAGTGTCGTATGTGCAGTAGGATTTTAAAAAACAGATCTATTTCAAGACTTAAACAACACCGGCAAAGATGTAGTAATGAATCATTGAAGTGTGCAGTACTTAGAACTCCCGTAAGTGATGCTGAAATCTATTCAAGGCCAGGGCTGTTAGAGTTAAGCTGTGAAGCGCTTGGATCACCCCTGAGTGTTACTGAAATCTCTTCAACACCAGGGATGTTAGATGTAAGAAGAGCAGTGTCTTTGGATGATGAAACTCTGAATAATCACCTGAGTGAAAATAAACATTTTAGTGTTAACTCTTCCATTGTGGGTGATGTATCCAATGCGAATATTGAGATTTTATATCCCTGTACAGATCCTAATGACTTAGTACACCAGCTAAGACTGTTAATGATGTCGCATGAAACTGGTAAAAATGACTTTTCTATTGAGATTCATAAGATCATCTAAGTATTGAAGAGCACTGGGATTATAGCATGATTGAGACTGAAATCTGTATAATAAAGAGCTTTCGCATTTGAATGAAATGAGTGTGTTAAAATTTTGTTTGCTTCTGTTCAATGCTCTAGTGTTTGCTTAATGTAAAAACAAATAATAATAATTCTCAATAAAGATATTTTCACCATTGACTTAAGTGTTTCTTTTGATTTGCCTTTCTAGCCTCTATCCCTATTCATAATAAAGCCTGATGTTTAGATTTTATCCTTTGTGTATTTTAGGTTTAATACATATATTTTGAGCATTTTAGCCTAATCTGATGGTTCTATAGACAAGAGAATGTATTTTTAATTAGGTCAGTCCAAGTCTTTGGAGTATGCTGATGGGTTTTATAAATAGTGACAGGTATTTTAGCTGTATTGTATAGGTCTCTAGGATACTCTTTTACAGTGAGGTGCAGTTATCTTCATGGTATTGTCAGTGAACTATTTATGTGCGAGGGTTTTAGAAATTACGCCATGTATTTCATGCTATCGTTAAGGGTCTTTTTTAGCATTTTGACGTATTTTACACTGTATTTAGATGCTCTTGACACTTTTATGTGTATTGTTTATGGTCCTGATCCTGAATGGCTTTTTAGAAGTGTAGCGTGTATTTTTATGTCATTAGGGGCTTTTAGAATTACTGGGTTTTTAGATTATGTGGAGCCATTTTATGCTCTTTTAGGGTATTGTGACACTTCCAATTAAATTTTTTCGAAGTTTTTCATATGCATATTTATGACTCTTTAAAGGTATTCCAGCCTATGGAATTAGATATGAGTACAGGCTTTAAGGACATCCCGATATACTTGAATGGGAATTTTAGATGTTTCTTAAAGTAGTAGCATTCATTTTCAGGATATTGATACATCTTTTTAAGATTTTCAGAACATTTTGAATATGCTTTATGATGTTTTTTTTTAAAGTTTCTTTCAAAATACAGACGGAGGGATTGATGTATGTATTTCGAATATATTTTTCATCCTGTAACAGGCATTGTAGTGTATTTTTAGAAATGTTTGCTTGCATTTTAGCCCCTGGAATAGGAACTGTAGAGCATTTAGCTGGCGTTTATGAGCTATTAGACACAGGTTTTTTGGAAAATTATGATCGGTTTTATAAGTAGGAGCTGTTATGTTCATGATATTGCCTCAGATCTTTACAGTATTCTGATGGTTCTTTAGGCGCTGCAGCTATTTTCAAAGTTTCTGGTAAGAGAATTTGAGCCTCTTTCAGTGTATTTTAAGATGTGAGTGAGGTATTGTGACATGCTTTTAGGATGCTATTGTAATATGGAGAGTGGAGAGTGGAATTTCATTTGTAAGTCAGTGCATTAAAGCAAGTATTTATTCTAATTTCAAGAGTTAATGTATTTTCCACTGATTTTGATACTTTATGAGCATTTCTTATCCATTATTAGAATAAATATATATACTTGCAGTCCTTTTTTTCTAAATTTGTAAGCTTCTATATGTTAAGTACTTAACATGTGAGACCGATAGGCACAATCCCTGAATTGGTTAGTTTTAGGTATTTTGGAGTAGTCTAACCTAGCCACAAGCGACCATCCTAAGCCAATCTATCCCTGCCTTACCTGGTCTGCAAGATCCTTTCATTATCTATCTTGGCATCGTCCAACCTAGTCAAAACGTAACCAACGTAACCACTAAACGTAACCAACGTAACCACTAAACGTAACCAACGTAACCAGTAAACGTAACCACTCAACGTAACCAGTAAACGTAACCACTCAACGTAACCACTAAACGTAACCAACGTAACCAGTAAACGTAACCAACGTAACCAGTAAACGTAACCAACGTAACCAGTAAACGTAAACAACGTAACCACTAAACGTAACCAACGTAACCACTAAACGTAACCAACGTAATCAGTAAACGTAACCAACGTAACCACTAAACGTAATCAACGTAACCACTAACGTACATAACTTAACCGTGAAACGCAGCCAACCATAACAATCATGACGAATCCATTCCTAAGACATTCTATTCTAGCCTGTTCTTCAAACTCGGACAATCGTGCGAGCCTAACTCTACCTGTTCCCAGACTATCCTAGCGTTATGTATTCTCCCCAGTAATTATCTAGCCTAATATGATACCATTTCTTATAATCTGACCAACAACAAGCCGGTCCTTAGCTAGCACTGAATATCCTAACCTATCCTAAGATAGTATAAGCAGGATTCACGTCCAGGCAGCTATTAGCTAGCCTAGCTCGATGACCTGCATGTTGATGTGTCTCAATCTTAGTCAGTAGCCCCCCCCCCCATCATCTATTCAAGCGATCATAACTTAAAGCTATAAACTAGCCCGTCCTCTAATTATCTGTGACCCCTATCATAATCTCAGCCAGTCTAACCTAAAGTGGCTTTACACAATATACGCTATCTTGGCTTTACCCCTCCTAGCCTAATCTAGGTGAAGTCTCTTATATGCTGAATGGAGAGCCTGTCTTAGCTTCATTGGATCCATGCATCACTTAAATGTTCTCGTAAATCGAGAACTTTGAACACTTTAAAAAAAATTCGATACCGTTTGCAGCTTTATAAGCATTCTAAGATGTTGTAAGGACATGAAACCATTTTATACACTGATAAAAGATTTTGTGCTACTCGCAACAATTCGGTATGTTTTACAGTGTTAGTGTATTTCTTCGTAATGAATGTGTGCCCTTCTATACACAAAAAAAGAATCAGCATCAGCGAAACAATGAACACCACCTCTCATCACCACAATCATTTCCAAAAGCCTTCCCGACAATATAACCATCCTCATCGCCTCCTATCACCACCATCACAAATACTCCTTCACACTTAAAAGTACATTAACTTATACGTCCATGACCATTGCCTGCCTCCATCAGCACCGTAACTCTATACATTCGCCACCGCCACCACATAACTCCATTAATACCATAGCTCCCTAATCCCGCAATTCCCGTCATCTTCACCGCTACATTAATCAATACAATCATCTAAAGGCAGAGCCTCTCATATATGAAGCTATATTATAACAGAGCCCCCCATGCTTATAGGTAAGAGCGTCTCTCTGTTGGTGTTTGGTATGTTCCTGTGTGTATATTGCCTGTACATGTATTCGAGTGTGCTCGAAGGTCTTCGCTCATTCCTGATGTTTGGAAGTATATGTGTGTGTGTATGTATATCTCTGAGTCTGCTTGTTTTGATTTGTGTGTGAGTATCTCTGAGTCTGCTTGTTTGTGAGTATTTATCTGCGTGAATGAGTCGGTATGCATGTGTATGTTCGGATATATTCGTAAGTCTTCGTACCTGGCCGTGTGTGTTTGGGGAGGTGTTTGGCTGTGTGTATGTCTGTATGTGTGTGGATATGTCTGTATGTATGTATGTACATCAAGAAAGAGAGAAAGAACGAAGATAAAACTCGATCTGGATCTCGTATACCTGAGAACCCCCTCCAATATATCCACATAATGCTGTAGGATTATTATTATCCCACGCGAGTATCACAGTTGTTTAGCAGTTAAACATTTATGTTTTACCATTCCGAGATACAAATCATAGGGACACTTGCCTAGTTATTCGGAACATTCCAATTAGTGCTGTAAAATTTAATGCACTTGTCAAGCATGTCTAAGTGCCATAGCTCAGAAGTGTTTTAAACATTAAAGTTTGACCATGTCTGGAGTTGAAGTGGAGACCGTTGATATACCTCCCAGTAAGTAGATAATAATACCAGCGCAGGCGCTGAACTGGTATTCCCTCTTCACTGGCGTCTTGTCTGGAAATAATCATTTAGGCATGTAAACTTGATGAATGAAGAAAAGGATAATTTTCCTATATTCTATACTCCATTTTCTGGCATATTACCGCTTTTCAATTTTTTTTTCACTTGTTGACATTCGTGGTTAAGCTTTAAGTATGTTAAGCTTTTTGCATATCGTAAGAGTATTTTTTATATATTATGCAAGCTATTTTATAGCAGATTACAGAGTTTTAACGAAAAAATCAGAGTTAAGTTAATTTTTGTTAATTAGTATGTTAATGAAGTATTTTCAAACATTAATTGTTTTATTTAATTATAAAATTAGCTAATAGAAACCCTGTCTTAAGGTTGCTTGAGTTAAAATAAGTTGCAGTTGAAAGTAGCTAAAGTTCCCAAATAACTACTACCATTTGCGCTTGCTTTCTCATTTTCTAGCCTACTTTTGTCTTTCTCTTCTAGTTTTGTCGTAATTCGTTTACGTGGAAAAATGGAACTTGATTTTAACGTATATATTCCTTTTCAATCGTACTTTAGCGTTCTGAAAACTGAATATTTGTTTCAAGCTTTAGTTCAGTATGAAATCGAACGCTGAATCATCTTTACGTAATATATTTTTTATGTACTCTTGTTGAAATAGTGCAGGAAATGATCAATCCACTAATGCCTTTGAACCTACATTAGAATGAAGGTATCATTTAGATATTTCTTTCTAAAAAAGCATACACGTGTTCCGGAAATGACTTAAGTTATTCTGTAAAAGATGGTCTGCCTTTTGGTGTACTGTTAATTAAATAAAAAAGGCATTGTTCAATTACTGTTTATTGTATGAATCATACACCTCGTGGGAGAAGATACAAGACATCTTTCCCGTTGTTATAATTAAGTATTTTAAATTTCTCTACTATGAAGAGTAAGTAAGGGAAGTATTGTATTCCACCCGAAAATTCGATAACGGGACTTCACCGGATATTTATGTTTTGAGGACCCTGTTTTATTGAGAACTATTTTCGAGATATTGCTTGTTATTCCCTTAAATTCCCCAATAATTATATTTTTTCTCGAATTCGTTATTCATTTTTTTTATGTCTTAGGCATGTAAAGAGAATGGAGTGCATCACACGGCAATCGCTCTTAAAATATTTGACTAATGCTTAAAGCCTACCGTATTCCTATTGCAGCTAGTAAAATCAAGCAGAATAAGCATTTGTAAGAAAAGTTTGTACAAGAGTAGAGAAAGTCATGTGAGTGTAACATATGAGAATTTTTTTTAAATGCGATTCGTTTTTATTTCACTGTACATACAGCTTGTAACACTGTAATTAGCTAATGTGTTTGAATCTCATGTAGTTTTAATGAAAAAATCAATAGCGGA
Source organism: Deroplatys truncata (assembly GCA_030765065.1). Lineage (NCBI taxonomy): Eukaryota > Metazoa > Arthropoda > Insecta > Mantodea > Mantidae > Deroplatys > Deroplatys truncata. Next base: position 219,306,468 of record CM060978.1, read on the forward strand.
TCGGATTCTGCCGGCATCTATAGTGCCAGATATGAATTACAAATGTTAGTTGTGTAACCTTCTGACATCTGGCGTAGATAAAGCGAAGTTTTACAATGTTGTGGGAGTTCTTATATGAGTGGGGAAGCTGGCGGAGAAAAATCAATACCGTAAATAGATGACCATCTCCCCCAATTGTCCTTATAAGCGAGGGTAACTCTCCCTCACTGATTGAATCTCCAGATCATTATTCCCTTATGGTGTGGTCTGTAACGGAGAAACGACTCTAGTGTGTTTTATTTTTTCAATGCTTGTGATTTCTCACCGTAATAAAGCATGTTATCGACCGTTCAAAGCAACAAGTCCCGGTAGGATGGTGAAAATTAGACCTTTCGATTTTTTTAAACATTTTCACTCGTTAGGAGCGTTCGCCACAAAAATTGAAACTTGTATTTTTTTATTTGATTTATATGATTAGAATTAACGCTGTGTAATTTATAGTGGGTGAATCATGTCACATAGCTGACTGGAAATGTAGACATTATTTTGATTACCTCCCTCACCCAAAGCCGAGGAGGAGGGACGAGTCTTTAAATGCTTCTTCTTCAAGTAAAGCCCTCCACGTGGCCGGGAATGACAAACTGTCAACTCGCCAGTAACCATAAATTTGATCCAGAAAATACACGCTACTTGGGTCGTCTTTACATGAAAGACCAATTGAACCAATTAAAAAGCCATAAATTGATCCAGAAACCCCATGTGCTTTAGGTCGGGCTTACATGAAAGACCAAATGAACCAAGTGAACCAATTAAAAAGCCATAAATTGATCCAGAAAACACACGCTACTTACGTCGGGCTTACATGAAAGACCAATTACAGCCAATTTAAATCAATTAAGCCAATTAAAAAGCCATAAATTGATCCAGAAAATACAATTGTATACTGCTATAATTAGTTGCTGAAATTGCTTTTTTCAGTGGTTACATTTCAAAAATGTTTAAACTTCTGTCAAGGAGGTCCATCGGTCCTATTTGGTCGATTTCTGTGTTGTGTGAAAACGTTTTAACTAAATAACTACAGGACCAAATAGACGGTGTTAAAGTTTAAAATTTCAACTGCTACGATTGTCTAACATTACTCAAGTATTCCGTAAATCCTTTCACTGCGAAAGTATATCTTCTTAAACGCTATACAGTATTTCTAGAAATTTGAACTGCCAGGAAGCGCGGTTACAGAAATCATAAATACAACATCCATCTATATGCTTTTTTGTGGACATTAGGGGATATTGCGTCTTTAATTAGGTTATTACAGGCTTTAGGAAATTTCATTTATATGGTGTAACGCAGGGAATTCCCCATAAACATCTAGATTACTTTACAAAATATCGGGGACAATTAAATTAATTTAATGGTCATTTGAGATTGAAGAATCCATCCGCACAACGTCGGATGAATCAGTTCTAAATTACTTAGGTGCTGCAGAGCGTCTATTAGGCATGTCAAGGTTTCCTACTGGTGGCTGTTGCACGGGCGGAATCTCGGTGTGACATGTTACAATTTGGAGGATCTCTGTTTGGTTCAAAATTGGATAGCAATTTTTTCCTGCTAGCTAGTTAGCTGTAGTAATCCAGGGGGGTCTCTTCCCGTACCGTTTTCGCTTGTACTGCTTTTGGTCCGCCTGCTGCATGACGTCATCGAGAGTGAAGTTTTAGCTAGCCAGTATTCTGCACCGTACTTTTCGGCATGAAAGTTCGTATAATATTCTCGTTATACGATCTGTTTCGACCCTATACTACTTGAAACAAAATTGCATCTATAACTAGACTTAGTCTTGGAAATAATAAACACAAACCTGTCTTTTTACAGCTAAATACCCATCTGGCGCCAATTTCATTTCTCCTTGAAATATTCACTAAAAAGCTGTCGATATATGAAATTTGGTCTTGAGGGATGACTTACAGCATATATGTTATTCAAAGAAAGAGAGATATGTAGATATAAAGCAGATATATTAAAGTTGTTCAGAAGCTCTAAGTTGCAAGCCTTAAAACCATTTTCTTAGTTTATGCTATTGCTTGACTTTTATTATATTATGTTAAAGAAAACCAATAACACATTATTCGGCCAATTTTAGCAACGAAAATAAAATACGTTATATGCTATATAAAATTCAACGTTATACGCTATCGGGGCTTTAACTTTGATTCGAAATTAAATTGTATTGTTTTTTTATGGATTGTGAAAAACGCAGCTTAATGAGAGAAACTGTATGTTGATCATGCTATTATGTAATATGACTTAAACATAACAGTTTTAAAAGTCATGATAGCTGAACACTTGATATATGTGCATTTTTTCCAAGACTTTTTTTTCGCGTCTAGGTAAAAGCATGAATAAGCGACATGCATATTTAAAATAATTTTTTTAAAAAGAATTTTATTAGTATAACTATATTGGCAGAAGAGAGTAACTCCACAAAATGAATTAAATTCACATAACATTCGACTACTTGAAGTAGATAATCTACACATGCTGAAAAACAGTAAGTCTTGCAAATATCCTCCAATTTTCAAATAAACCGAATTTACAGAGTAGTGCACATTCGAATGATGTGTTCAGAATTTGGATATTTTGGCTTCATTATTTAGGCTGAGAATGTGCTTATATAAACCTAGTTTCTTAATTATTTCTAGTATAAAGTGGTTTTAATTTTTTAATTAATGAATAATTAATTGTACATAGTTCCCATATGATCCTTCGTACTTGTAAGAGTAAGAACAAGGATGCGTCTAGCCTTAATATTTTGGAGATATTAATTTTAGAACAACCTTTCCTGTATGCTTTAGTGTACGCTCGCAACCAATACCCTTAAAAGCACACAAATGTAATGCTTTCACCCAAGGGAAAGTGGGTGTTGTTAAAAGGAGGTGTATTAGTGTATTGCACTGGCGATCATTGAAACATATTACACTGATCTTTTTAAAAGGAGGTAGATCTAAGGAACTTGCCAATTGTAATTAGGTGCCTATATTATTTAGTATTTATGCAAGGAAAGTGCAATAACTTGGACACATTTCAAGCCAAACTGGCAGGAGAGGCTTTACGAAACAAATCAATATTATGTGAGCAAATACAGGGGAGATGAACGTAAATACATGAGAGGAAATAAGGTCAGAGCCGTGTTGTATAAGCAGGGCGCGGATTTTGATGACTAATTTTTTTTTAAATGACTACATTTGTTTTAAAATGTCTTTGTAATTACAAAAAATAATCTAAAATGAGATTTATTTGATTTACTAAAATTAGTGAACAGAAAGTTATAAATTAATTTATATATTGATATAACTCCTATACAAGAAGAAAAAATAAGTAAAAGAGCAGTGAAAATGTTCTTGTTCAAAGAATCTGAAAAGAAAAGAAAATTTTCTTACTTTCCTTTTCAGATTCTTCAAACAAGTAAGAACATTATTTTCTTTGCTTTTCAGATTCTCCAAACAAGAACATAGAACAAATATATTTTCAATTGATTTTCTAACGTATTGTGTTTTTAAACAGGTCTTACAAAAGTGTAGCATTAACTCTTTTGAGAACTCAGAATATGCAATGTTTATTGCGAATGAAGAGGATTTCACAGTCCATGTCATACATAAATAAGAGCAATACGCACTTATTAAGCAAAAAAGGGAAAACTGACCTCCTCATCCCTAATTTTGGACACGAATTCATAATAGTAGTTATACCTGTTTCCCTGACAATAACCATCTCTCCACCCACAAGCAACTCTTTCCAGACCAACCAATAATCTTTATATACTCTATACTTATGCAAGGAAATTACCAAATAAAAAGGCAAAGGACAAAGAAATTACAAATCCATGATGTAATATCGAAAAAAAGATTATCCAAAATAGAAAACTTGAAACTATCAAAATGACCTAATATATATACTTTTTTCTTAATATGGGACCCATGATAAGGATTTATGTACACTTAAGCAATACCTTTATTGCAAGAATTAAAAGATGGCATGTCATCAGAATCCGGATCATGCTTATACGATACTTGTTCTTCAAATAGCTTCTGCTCACAATAATATACTCTTTAATACGCATTCCTGAGGAATATAAAGAACTTACGTTTTGGCAGGTAGGCCGACTCATAACATGAAAACAAATGTAATGCGGGCCAAAGGTATTCCTCCCTGAAAATGGCAAGCTTTTCCAGGTATATAATCCTTTACAGAACCACTGAATGGAAAAAGGTTGTTAAACTTTGGCTGTAAGAGCAAACAGCATTTCCTTTGAAATAATTGTGCCGCTCAACTGCGTAAAAGGCAACAGATATTAATCTGAGCTTCTCTTCGCTTTAAAAGTCACGTACAAGTGCAATAAATCAAGATGTACTCATATATCGGAAGGGAATATATGCTTCTGGCTTTATTTTGAAAGTATAATATATTTTTAGCTGTTTTGGTAAATTATCCTACTTTATCTCGCAATGTTGGCGAAAACTTCACAACTTAACAACAGATGTACAAAAGTGCATTGTTCCTTATCACTCAGTCATATACCCCCCACTTCAACAAATAAGTTGCACACACATATTTAAACTAGAATCTTGAATATAGATTCAGTTTTCTCTGCTTTGTTGAAGTGTTTATGTCGGTGTGCAATGAGTGAGAACGTTAAGAGTAGAATATATTGTGCTGTAGCACAATAACGTAATTACGGTTTTAAAACGGTTGGTGTGAATTATCACACATTTCCAAAAAAAAAAAAAAATGAGCAATTAAAGCGCGTGTGGGTGTCTCGCTGTAAGCGTACTGACAAATTTAACGCTGATAATTCACGTGTATGTTGAGTGCACTTTCTTCCTAGTGACTATAAACGGGATTTGAAGAGTGAACTTTTAGGTTTGCCGGTTAAGAAAATTCTGATCCCAGATGCAGTTCCGTAGCAGTTCATTCCCAATTGGCATGGATATGCACTTAGTGAAGGTCCAAGTACAAGTGGAATGTTGCAGGTATGTCTTTTTCATTTTTACATTCTGTAACAGAATAATGTATTCTGGAATTATTGTTTTCATTTCTTACGGTAAAAAAAATACACCATCATATCCATTTAGCGATTCCTTTAGAGTAGTTGTAAATTTTCCTTTAGTACTAAAGTAATGTATGTTTGAATCTCTTGTAGCGGTTACAGTTTACGTTGAAGTACTGGATGTGTTCCAGTAGTTTTGTTTATACGTAAATATATTACTAATGTAATGCAGTTTCCATTCGTTTTGCTTTATGGTTAGCTTACAATGTTTGTAGAATGCTCTGAAATAGTATACCTTTTAAAAAAACTGGAAGACGTGCTAATAATAAACAATTCCGTGTTAATAGGGAGGAATTTAGTGTGTTCACTGCGATGTGTATGTATTCCGCGCGCTCGTCTTCACTCTCACTTACGTCACAGGCGGGCAGCCAATGGCAGCTCCCACCCCGGAGTGGCTCACCTTAGTTATCTAGCCACATTGGTAGTAATCTATGGAAGCCACAACAGGTTACTTTGTAGTTGACCTTGATACCCTTGTCTATTAGCTTCTGTTTACTCGTCTTCTATCCTTACGCACCTCTATCTGTCTGTTCTTTCCACGCATGAAGCAACTCAACTTTGGAATGTTAATGAATCGCCGATTTTTTTAAATGTAACACCATGTTCCAGCATGTTTAAAATGACTTTTTTTTGTTTTGTGTTTTTTTTTCTGTCTGTAATAGCTTTCTGCTTCGTAAAGAAATGTAAAGAAATTAGAAAATCCGTCTGAAAACTTGCAGCAGCTCCAAATATCTTAAAGCAATTTAAATATGCTCTAGATTATTATGATTTATACAAAATGCTAAAACAGGAACAACAACCCATTTCAGGTAGGTGGATACCAGTATTCGTAAAACCTTCTCATTGTGATTCATGGTAGTATTATCAACTTATAGTTTTTGAAGGGTTTTGTTGTGTACACTTGGAATATAGAAATGGGTTTTGCAGATTGAGGGAAACTTAATTAAAATACCTACAGAATGAAAATAATGTGTATGTTAGCCCTTCTAAAAGTTTCAAATTTTCTGCTAAGCTTTGCACCGTAGAGTTTAGTTTTTACACAAAAGCAAGATTAAAATATAAAATAAACAAACAAATGAAATAAGAAAAAATACCTTTTGAGAAGCAAGTTTGTGCATGGCATGCCAGTCGGGCATAATGTCAGAATAACTTTATATAGGATGATTTAAGATGATGGGTGTCGAATAGAAAAATGATCAAGTTTCTCTCCCCTATAACATACTAAGCGTCATCGATATCTCCAATTACCCAGTAGGTACATTGAAGTCTCTAAAGTGTTGGATGTTCTGTTCATTCTTATTGAATTTTATGTATCTGTAAAAACTGAAGATATACGCAAAATATTTACTTACGTTTAGATCTCAGAAATTTATTTAAACAAAAATATTTGAAACAAAATTTAATACAACAGAAATATTCACAGTTATTAATCAGCTGTTTTGCATATTTTAAGCAGTGCTTGCAGCTTGCGTTATAGATTGGTTATTATTTTCTTTCTCTTGAAAACAGCATGTAGTATCATAGCCAGCGTGGTATTATCGACTACCTATGGGTGTTATCTCGCTCACGAAAAATATATTCGATACGTAGGATTGTGTTCCGATCCGTAATAATACATCTTATCGACACGATTTCCGCCACAAGCAGACGCTTCTGAAATTAGCTATATGCGTACAATTTACGACCTTATTCCATCTCTGCGCTGCTGGGGAGAAGGAAGAGGTAGGTTACATTCCTCATAACTCCAGAGTAATAATTCGAAGACAAAAGTAGTCATCTTGCTAATGTGTTCCTCTAGTGTGGGACCAGAGATATGGCAACTATGAAGAAGTTACTCTTGATGCTATTATTCATCGTCACTCAGAACTGACGTCAGCAAGGAAATTACGGTAGTTCCATTGTGTTCGCGCGCGATGGTCCAATTCTCACGATCCAAATTCAAAAGCAGTTACAGTTAATTCTGATTGATTGCACCGCCCCTAGCATCTCAAGGCCGCACCATGATCGATACTGGAACAGCGTGAGTCATCGGCGATTCCCTTTCATGCTCTTAATTTATTGAATGCCATTCAAAGCTATGCGGCTTTCTGCAAAACGTGGCAATTTTGAAGAACGGGTCTTTGTTAACTTGTTTGCAACACGCTTTAGGCGTTAATTTGAGAAGATGGTTTGTTACGTTATTTGCACCACTCTTTGGGCGTCAATTTGAAGTAGTTTGTATTGAAGGAGTTGTATTATACTTCAACTGTTGGGGAGTCGAACTTGTAGTAGTTGCAACCGCACGTATAGTAAACAGTTTCCGGTAGCCTTCGCCCCAGCCTTCAGGTGGCCTTTGCACCAAGTTTAAAAAAAATATTAAATATTATATATATTTATCTATTTAAATATTATTATATATTCTTTAAATATTATATATTTATGATTGCCTCGGCTGCGTCAGCATTATTGTTAGAGACATGGGTGTCTTGGCAGGGTTGTGGTGCAACAAGGACGTAGGTTACAAAGATTATAATTTTACTTCACTCCTTTTATTAATGCTTGACACGATTTAATTAACACTTCACTGATATAGTAAGCTGTGAGATTATTTTTATTAATTAATTACACTTTTTAACACGTAAACTTATTTTTCGTCTCACACGAATACGTATTAAATCTCTCGAGGATGTGTCTTGCGTCCAGATTAGGAACACTGTTTACAGGCAACTGAATTGATTTCTACCGCCTAAACTTGTAAATTTCTGTATTTGAAGTCCCTGATTGGCTATTCTTAATCCAATACAATACCTTCATTTAACTAAAGCTTTTTCTGGTTATTGATTGGCTATTTTATAAACTGTCACTAAAATTACATTATTGCTTCCAAGAATCGCAAGTAACATTTAAACTTTCTAATTCATTATTGCCTCAAAGTTACCTCATTGTTACCTCATTGTTAGCAACTTTTAACCTATTATTCTCACAGCTCCTACATTATTATATTACGTAATACATTCATATAACATTATTGAAACATGTATACAATAGTATACAATAATATAAACATATATAATGACTGTAATATACACTTTTATATATTGTTACATACACATATTGCTTTAAGGTGGGCTGCTATTGAATTTATGTATTATATAATTAGCTTAAATCATTTTAGTGTTAAAAATACTGCCTCAGTTTTCAGATTAAAGAAATTCTAGTTACCATTCATTAAGGATTCTTGCATTTGCTGGCCGTTATCTGAAATGCCAGACACCAAGAATTAAATCATTAGTAACGTGAGCATTATTGAGTATTTGTATTTTACTTTGACAGTCATTATGAATGTACTAGTTCATTGTGTGACACAATTGTAGAGTGAACATAAGACTCAACCTTCATAATTTTGACGAAGGTTTTGAATTATTGTTCACCTCCATGCGTATAAAAATATTCTTAAGTTTTCTCTAGCATTTTAATTTGCTTTCTGATAATTTTTACTTTTTCCACCGTGTACTTGTACATAGTAGGTAGAGAAGGTATTTTATTTGCAAAAAATTCCATACAGAGATTACACCGGAAATATATACTGTGAAACCCCTTCAACCCCCAACACAAAGCGTGTGTGTGTGTGAACAACACAACTCAAAAACAAAGCCGGATAAATACCAAGCTTGGTATTAGGTCCAAAACTTTTCAAAGATGCCACAAGATTTTTGAGAAAATCTCTCACCCTAAACTATACTCTACATGAAACGTTTTTCGAAATTTTTTATTCTCTAAAAAACTGACTGTGACGATTTTGAATAACGTACCGTATATTAAAGATATTTACATTAAAAATAAAATGTATATATTGAATTATATGGGAATAGCCTGTGAAGTCCACTTAGTTTGGAAGAAAGTTTGTATAGTCTTGTATAACTGGTAAAGCGGTAACGGACACACAAAAAATGTAGATCTCTTTAAAACACACAATGTATTTAAAATAACATTTTTTGCATCAGTCTTTTCCGAGGCATTCGTTATTAATGGTTTGAATTATTGTTAAAGATTGTGTCACTCCTTTTAACTTCTATTAATACTCAGTTGTTTTTTGCGATTGCATGGAAGCAGTATGGAATCTTAAGGCCATGTTTTCGTATAGCAAAACATAAGAAAACGAAATTACCATGTTATATAATACGAAACTATCCAGCCAATTACAAAATAATATCAACACAGTATTTCTCAGGGACGAATGAAAAACTAGTTCAAGTTGTAACAAACATTTTATGCAATCGTTTAACAAGTGTGTTTGAGTGTCTGTGTTTGATTTTTTTACAGAAAACTACGTAGCATATTGTAGCATGTGGGGTCGAATTGCAAACATGAATTTATTATCTTAACTCTGTTAAAATATTGGCAAGTTCAGTGTCAATTTATGTCTGCTATTATGACTATGTACACATAAATATATTTTTTTGAAAAATAATCGTGAGCTTTATAATGAAGGTGCACCAATAAATCGAATTATTAAAGATTCAAATTCAAGATTTCTAAATTAATGAAGAGTGATTTGCAGAGAGGAGTGTAATTAAAAATTTTTAACATTCTTAAATATTCCGATTTTATTTTGTTTCATTCAAACCACACTATAACTCATGATTCATAGTTTGTCTGATGCAAAGCAGAATATTCATTTTACTGTGATGTAAGAAAACAATAATTCCTAAACTTAATTTGATAAGCACCATTTGATAATTTTACTCTATACTTTTAGTATTTCCGTAAACTGTTCACATTAAAATGTAACATTTAATGTGATTGACAATAAGTTTTGTAAAATTAGTTTTAATGTAAACAAAATTGAAGTAGTTTACTGTTTTGGTAATTAACTGTTCTTCCACAGAAGCCGTGTGTAGGACAGGACGACTCAAAATTTCAAGCATAGATCTTGCGGTATCCGTCTGGTTGCTGTAACTAAATGAGCTACCATGGCAACATACCGCACACATTTATTTTCTTTACATTCATTTTATTGATTTAACATACAGTTGAACTAAAATACAGGTAAAACTTTCAGAACTATCACATCTTGCACTCTCAACATACATAAAAGTTATAATTTGCAGATGTGTAGTAGGTCATTCACGGTATTTAAACATAGGGCACCAGATATAACAGTAAACCAATATCATCTTTGTTTGCAGCTTATATTCGCTAATTATATATAACTAAAAATAACTTTTTAATTTCTCTACCACGTATAGTAAGTAGGGGAAGTATTGTATTCCACCCAAAAATTCTATACCGAAATTTCACCGGAAATACATGTTTTGAGATCCCCTGAATCCAAAAAAAAGCATTTTTGGAAACATGACCGTGTGTGTGTCTGTCTGTGTGTCTGTCTGTGAACAGCATAACTCAGAAACGAACAGTCGGATAAATACCAAACTTAGTATTTAGGTTCAGTATCTTCCAGAGATGCGACACAAAGGTTTTCAAGAAAATCCCCCCACCCCAGAGCACCATTTACATGGAACATTTTTCGAAAATTTTAATTTTCTCAAAAATGGCTCTAACGATTTTCATTAAAGTATCATATGTTTAAGATACTTTCATGGCAAATAAAATGTATATCTTTAATTTTCTGGGAATGTCTCCAAAGGTATTCTTCATTGTGAACGACTTTTGGTAAACTGGTAAACCATAAGAGATAGAAAAAAATTTTACTACACAAAAGATGTAGATCGCGTTAAAATACACAATTTATGTCATATACATTTTTGTTGTTGAGTGAACCATTTTCGACATATTGCTTGTAATTCCCTTAAATCTTTCAATACTTATTTTCTCAAATGGGAATTCGTTATTAATTTTTTTGTCTTGGATATGCAAAGAGTATTAATCTGTGGAAAAGGGAATAGTGCTGCACCTAGCAACCAGCTATTAAGAGATATGTATGTGCTTAAAGGCTGCTGTATTTCTATATTGCCCTTGAAAATAAATATTCCCCTTACATCTACAACAAAATTAGCAATAAGATAAAGCCTGAAAATGTTTATCTCGATTAACATGAAGTCGATGGAGAATATGCGTTTGTAAAAATAGTTTGTACAAGAGTAGAGAAAGTCATGTGAGTGTAAATCATCAGATTTGTATGTCATATACTCAACAAAATGTTGTAGTTACTAAACAATGCAACAAAAGCTTTACTCCGATCACATAAGTTGTAGCTTACACATTGATGTTAGGTATATACTAAATGTCTTCTTGGAATACCAGAGCGTGATAGACAATATAACCAAGACAGGTTAGGTTAGCTTGCTTTAGCTTAGACAATATTGGAATTGTGATGGTAGAGTTCTTGGTTCCCGAGATAGGGACATTTGACCCTGAAGTCAAATTGGTGTTAGAACAAAACACCAATGATCTGATATGTGCAATATGTATTTATTCCTAAAAAAAAGTCGAAATGCTTGCACACCGGTAGGTGACAACCATTCTCGTCTCCCGTAATCATCGATCTAGTCTTTTGAAAACATGGCAACGGTGCCACCGTGACCAACGGTGCACGGTGACAACAGGAGGATTTTCAGTCTCCTTAACACTGAGCATTAGCTGTAAACTATGCCATAGCTAAGTTTGTCCTCCAGTACAGTCCTGTAGACTCTCTATACGACGTCATATTTTAAACCGACATTACAATACGCATTTGTTTCGAATTGCAAAGTAATCTAAGTGATGTTTGATGTTTACATTTCGTATGTCAAGCAAGCTCCGGTTTTCAGAGAGTGCTAAGCGACACACTTGTTATCTGATGTTAAAATATAATGTGATTCTAGCCAACCTGTGTACGCGATGTTTGAAGTACGGAGATTAGGTTAATTTAGCTTAGATTAAGTTTGTATAGATTAAGTTAGGCCAGGCCAGGTTAGGTTAGCTTGCCTTAGCTTAGCATAACTCAGAACTTTGGATTACGGTTTAGAGCGGTAAATAGTCACACATAAATAATTTACATAAGGAGTTGTGCGAATTTTTATTTTCCTGGACATGGTTTAGTTAACGGTTTATTTGCTGCTTCAAGTTTATTGAAACTATTTTGTGCGGATCATTTATTTTTAACAATGGATATTTATTTAATGGGCGGCGCCGTGGCCGAGTGGATAGACCGCTCTCCTCTCACCGAGGCGGTCTCGGTTCAATCCCAGGGACTCGCATGTGCGATTTGTGGTGGACAAAGCGGCGTCTGGGCGGGCTTTCTCCGGGTTCTCCGGTTTCCCCCGCCATTCATTCCACCAACTGCTCCATTATTGCCTTTCCTTTCATCCATTTCACCATCATTTCGTTTCATCTACTTCCTTCCTCCCATACCAGGCATCGGACTGATCTCCCATCCTGGATATTCTGTCTGATCCATGCGCGTCTACTCCTCGACGGGCCTCTGACCCCAGGCATCCGCCTGTAAGTCATGGGGGGTGTAAGTCCTACATAAGAGGAGGTTAAACAGCGAAAGTAGAAGAAGATATTTAATAATAATACCTGACTTCTTGTCATTTTGATTTTTCCAAGCTTGGTCCTTGATCACCTTAAACATTCCACTAAATTCAAAACGCTCACTACATTCTTCTAAATGTTTAATCAGTGTAGTGATACACTTTCGAGTTTTGAATAGCAAAATACTAATAAGTTGAATATAGGAGTTAATCTATTGCAGTTAATGATATTAATAATCTTGAATATACGTGCAGTAAATTAATTGGGTTGATGAATACGTAAACAGGTTTTGGTGTGAATTCTTTTATGATATATACTGAATTTTAGCATCTAAGCAGCGAAAAAAACACAATTTATCGAGTATTAAAATAATGCACGTACTAATTACTAAAGCAAATATCAGTTTCAATGGTGATTGGAACATGAATAAATGAATATAGTGATAGCGAAGATCTCTGTGGCAGTGATAAATAACAATTCTATAAGTGTGAGTTTAATGCTATCTGTATAGTCATTTGTCGTAGCAAATTTTTCTACCTCTATGGCTAATTCTTTGTCTCCAGAAGAACAAACACAATGTCTTAAAGGATTAAGGAAACATGAAAGGCTGTATGTACCAAGGAATCATAAACTAAAAAGCATAAGAAAGAAAATGTTAGAAACTTGTGATACCCTTTCCATTAGCTCAAAACTTACCGCCTCTCTAGGAAAAGTTTCTCCACTGCTAGCTTTCTTTCTTCCTCTGTTTCTGCTTCAAGTGAAAGAAACTAAATCGTAGCTGGTTGCGGAATATGGTCTTAACTTCTGAATCCATGGAAGGACGGAATGACGTTACAAAAGGACTTAACGCCGGCAGAGAAAAGCTCTGGAAAATACAGCTGTAATAATCTCTGTGGGAGACTTCTTCTTTTAAAGACGCCACTTTGGAGATTACATTTTCCAGGCTTAAAATGTTTTTTCTACCTATCTAAAGCTCTGTGATGTCCATCACTTTTGTAGCTGGAATTTTTGTGTGCTGCTGTTAACAGCTATAAAAGCGATCCGCAGTCTTCCTTAATATAAGCACAACATTTATGTTGGACAACTGCTGCGAATCTGCTAGTTTAGCAAGCAGGAACATTTGCAGCGTCAGATGTTCTTTCCCTGGATATACACATACAAGGCTTTCATTTAAGAAAATGTTGTACAAACTAAATTCTGTTGAAACAACGAATTAGTAATTTAGAAGCTCGGGGGTTGTTCAATGGGGACTGTGAAGTAGAATATTTGTTGGTAGTTGGAAGATGCTTCATGTTTATCTGCACCTCGTATAGAAGCCAATTTGTCGCGGTCACTTCGTGTTATCTTATTGATGAGCGCCTGTTATTGTTTTACTACTTTGAATGTTGGGTTCTTTGTCCTCCGGCTAGCTATTATTACTACTCAGTCGCGCATATCTCTTGAACAGGGTGTGTAAACGGAAAGGATTTGTTACTGAAAGATAACACTTATAAAAGAATTTGTTTTTACACTTTTATTATCCTCACAATTAATTAATTTCACATATTGACTCTTGATACACGCCCGACTGAAACTGTTATATTTTCTAATATCACTATAATCACTTATTTGCTGCACATTATTAATTCGCGTATTTCACATTTATAACTAACTTTACAACGCGAGAGATGCTGTAGAATTGCGCGACGTATAACGCGTGAACGATTCTCTTAAACTGTGCGACGTATAACCTTTGTATGATTCTGTTGGACTGAACGACGTATTACCCGCGAATCCTTCTGTTGGACTGAACGAAACCTGTCTCTGGCACGGAATTTATACTCCCTCGCCCGATGTGCCTAAAGATTATAACCGAGCTACTATTGGTTAATAAAACGCGCCAACATTAGCGTCTATATTTACACCCAATCAAAATTACGAACACATATGCTCTAGGGAAGAAATTGCCTCCATTTCTAAAGAAATGCGCACTACTCTGACTTCATTTGCTTGTCTCTAATAATTGATAAACAACTCACCCCCTCGCTCATTGTAACCCGCTCTTATTGTCAGTTTCAGTAAGGCCGTGTAAACTTATTTCCTAACAATGCTTATAATTAACAACATCTCAAATCAATGTCATACAATAATGCTTATTTACACTACAATCACTCTGGCATTTACATTGTTGTGATATAAAATACTGCCACAACTGTTTCTCGCCAAGAAGGCGGTTAAAAAGGAAATAAAGAGGCTGATTTTGGTCTCAAGTCTTACGAAGGTCAAGGTCCCTCGCTGTATGTAGGTCAGAAGCTGATTCGTGTACTTAGACATGAATTAGTATGGTAAGTCACTTTTAACCATTCTAAAGCACAGAAAGAAAACCAAAATAGCGTTAGTCAATCGGGGAAAATTGCCTATCAAGATAAAACGCCTAGTGCTTTACATTTTTAGTGTTTCACAACAGATCACTACAGGCTTAGAAGAAAACAAAGAAACGAGTCGAATTTTGTGCCGAAATTAATGTTAAATCTATATTATCATGTGTACGTGTTCCCTACCACGACCCAGCACGTATATCGACATTACACCGGTACTTGTTTTGAGATCCCATGAATCCAAAAGAAAGCGTTTTTAAAGCAAGATCCCTCAGTATGACTGGGAACAGCATAACTCAAAAATGTAAAATAGGATGGATACCGAGTATTTAAGTTAAGTATCTTCCAAAGACTCGAAATGGAACTTTTTTAAGAAAACCTTCCCTCCTAAAACTAACCTTTACATGGAAAATGTTTTGAAAACATTTATTTTTGAAAGAATGACTCTAACGAGTTTAATTATAATGCCATAATTAAGATGTTTGCACAACAAATAAAATGTATGGAATTTCCTGGGACTAGCCTGCAAACGCCTGTTTATCAGGAAATAACTTTGTATAACTGTTAAACCATAAGGGATAGACAGACTTACTACACCAAAGAGATACAGAGTGGGCCATTTAAGTTGAGACTGTACAATATTTTCAAAACTAACCATTGTAGAAAGAAATGTCTGGAATAAAAGTTGCTTGATATTATGGGGGAAAATAAATGCCATTAGTCGTGCTTTATTTGTAAGATGTTGTGATGATCGTTTTAGGGTCGATTTATTTTGACTGTAATTATAGGTTCCCATTTAAAAAAATTAAATTGACCCTAAAAGGACCATCACAACTTCCTACAAATAAAGCACGACTAATGGCATAATATCAAGCAACTTTTATTCAAAACATTTTTTTCTACAACGTTAGTTTTAGAGATATTGTACAGTCTCAACTTAAATTGTCTGTTTCAAATAAACTTTTGTAACATCAAATATTTCTGAGATTTGCATTTTTATTTGTTTACGTTTTTTCAAAACTTCTGACATTTTTAGTGATCATCATTTAATTGTTTCTCGCAATTTCACGGAAACAGTATGGAATTTCAAGGTTAGGTTATGGAGACCCGTTTTTAAATATCTAACTATGGATTCGGTTTCCTCTATTATTCTTGTAACTCGTGAAATGTACAAAACTACACATATCTGCAACTATTTTTCTCGATCAAGAGAAGCAGAAACGGCATAATTAAATTTCAGTATTATACTTATAATTCAATTGTATATATTTAACTATAATTTTAGAAAAAGAACCATGATCTGAAACTAAATACACCATGGTAAAGACAAATAAGAGGGGAGGAGAATACTTAGTAATCAAATTATTGTAATTCAGCTGTTCTGGTTTACATTTTCAATTCAGCGTTATATAGGATCAATAGAATACAAATATTGCAAAGATTATTAAACTATGATACATATATAAACACACTAATTACTAAAATTTAAAGCAAGGAAAACGCAAATATATCATAGATAGAATCCAGGGTAGTCATAGAAAGCAAAATATGCTAGGATAAATCTTGGTTTATATTCATCACCTGCATAAGCCTTATTATGCATCAATAATCTTAACCTAAATTACGTCGTTGAACATTCTTCAGACCGTACTGTTCTTTTCCTGCGCAGTATGTTTTCGTCTATGGCTTAACGTTTATCAGTTATACAAGATTATACAAAACTCCTTCCAAATGAAGAGGATTTCACAGGCTCATTCTAGAGAATTCAGGATATGCATTTTATTTATCATTTAAATACCTTTAAAGTGTGGTACTTTAATAAAAACACTAGTCTGCATGATATCGGATGACTGAAAACTAATAAGTGATTCTGAATCACTTTTTATGCTGATTTTACAACTGTGTTTAGTTGTTTTCTATCACGTACAGTTTTTTCACAATTTCTCTTCAAAAATATAGAGATATAAAGATATTGCTTCCGCCACTACACATAAAATTGGGCTTGATGAAGCAATTTGTAAGGGCTCTACCATAGGATGGATCCTGCTTCAAGTACCTTTGCAAGAAATTCCCCTTCATTACACAAGACAAATTCAAGGCTGGAATTTTTGTTGGTCCTCAGATGAAGAAATTGATGAAGGAGAAGACTTTGAGAAGACAATGCATGAGAGAGAAACAGAAGCATGGACCGCCTTCCGATCAGTTACTGAAAACTTCTTAGGCAAAAACAAAGATCCTAATTACAAGGCCATTATCGAAACAATATTGGAAAATTTCAAGAAGATGGGTTGTAAATTGAGTGTAAAGGTGCATTTTCTGCATTCACATATCGACTACTTTCCAGAAAATGTGGGACATTATAGTAAAGAGCAGGGTGAACGTTTTCACCAAGATATTAAGGAAATGGAGAGGAGGTACCATGGGAGATGGAATGAAACTATGATGGCCGACTACTTTTAGAAGTTGAGGAGGGACAGTCATCTTCAAGGATCTGCAAGGAGGTCAAAGAAGAGAAAGTTTGAAAAAAATAAATGAAACATTTTGGCTTCTTGTTTTGTTAAAATGTAGTCATGAAATAAATTAGGGGAGTTCTTTAGAGTTTCTTGAATAAAAACTTACCTTGTGTGAAATGATATATGAACACTTTTCTTAGTAAAATTGTCAAAACATTACTTATTTTGTGCAAAAACCTGACGCGATAGAAGTTATTTCTGGCATAAAAATGTGATTCAAGAACACCTACCTTTAAGAAATCATCTGACCAAAAGTTTGAATATGCAGACTAGTGAAATCGTTTAGAACCATTTTTTATAAAATCAAAACTTTCATATAATGTGCCATGTAAGAGGTAGTTTGAGGAGGGGGGATTTTCTTGAAAACCTTTCTGTCTCATCTTTGTAAGGTACTGAGCCTAAATAGAAAGTTTGATATTTATCCAAATTTACATTTTTGAGTTATGCTGTTCAGACAAACACATAAACACACACACGGACCTTTTTCTAAAAATGTTTTTCTTGGATTCAAGGTGCTTCAAAACGTGTATTTCCGGTGAATTCTCGGTATCGAATTTTCGGGTGGCATCAATACCTTCTCCACCTACTATGTATGTAGTAGAGAAAGTAAAAATTCAAAACACAAAAACACGAACATTCTTTACATTTTTTGTCATATTCACAAATACAGCGCTTTTATAAGATCAAGGCTTAAAGTATTCATTTTTTAACGACACTCACAATACTGTACACTTCTTCTTCTTCTTATTCTTCTTCTTCTTCTTCTTCTTCTTCTTCTTCTTCTCCTCCTCCTCCACAAGGCACCGGCCTGTCGATCTGTTCCGTCCTCAATTAAACATATCTTGTTTTTGGTCTACCTATTTCTTAATAATATAGTTAATAATAAATTTAATAATAATATTTTCTTTGCTAACCACGCTATCAATTGCCAACATATCAGCGCCGCCGATTTGCGGAACTTCGTTTCGCAGTTCTTTCACACGCTAGTAAATCCACTGACACGGGGCTGTTGCTTTTAAGCATTCCTAAAAGTCATCGGTCTGTACCGGGTTTGATACCGGGACCTTAAGATCAATAGGCCAACGCCTAACCTACTTAGCCACCCAGACCTATATGGATTTTAGAGATCGTTGTCATTACTGTTTTCTTTCTTTCTTTTTACTTTCTCTACTACGTATAGTAAGTAGGGGAAGTATTGTATTCCACCCAAAAATTCGATACCGAAATTTCACCGGAAATACATGTTTTGAGACTCCCTGAATCCCCAAAAAACATTTTTGGAAACATGTCCGTGTGTGTGTCTGTCTGTTGTGTGTCTGTCTGTCTGTCTATCTGTGTGTCTGTCTGTGAACAGCATAATTCAGAAACGAACAGTCGGATAAACACCAAACTTGGTATTTAGGTTCAGTATCTTCCAGGGATGCGACACGAAGGTTTTCAAGAAAATCCCCCCACCCCAGATTACCCTTTACATGGAAGATTTTTCGAAAATTTTAATTTCCTCAAAAATGGCTCTAACGATTTTGATTAAAATATCATATGTTTAAGATATTTTTATAACAAATAAAACGTATATTTTGAATTTCCTGGGAATGTCTCCAAAAGTATTCTTCATTGTGAGCGACTTTTCCATAACTGGTAAACCATAAGAGAGAGACAAAGTTTTACTACACAAAAAATGTAGATCGCATTAAAATACACAATTTATGTCATATACATTTTTTTAGTGAACCATTTTCGAGATATTGCTTGTTATTCCCTTAAATTTTTCAATACTTATTTTCTCAAATGGGAATTCATTATTAATTTTTTCTCTTGGATATGCAAAGAGTATTAATCTGTGGGAAAGGGAATGGTGCTGCACCTAGCAACAAGTTATTAAGAATATGTATGTGCTTAAACGCTACTGTATTTCTATATTGCCCTTGTAAATATATATTCCCCTTACATCTACAAGAAACTTAGCAATAAGATAGAGTCTGCAAATGTTTATCTCGATTAAAATGAAGTAGATGGAGAATAAGCGTTTTGTAAAAATAGTTTGTACAAGAATAGAGAAATTCATGTGAGTGTAACACATCAGATTTTTTAGATGGTAATAAGACCGTCAAATATTAAACTTCCCGGCATTTCATTGGTTTTAAGAGAAGATGTGCGGGGTGAAGTAACATTTATAAATGCAAATGGAGGGAACGGGGTGGATTATATAATCTGCAGCTCAGAAATTATACCATCAATTAGAGATTTCTTGGTATGGGGCAGGACTGACTCTTGCCATTCCTTTAGGCTTAAGTGTCGCAGTAGAAAAACAAAGTGAGAATGCCCCGGGGGATGGTAATACTGAAGACATGGGCCGACTAATAATACGATACCAATGAAGGGAAGGGGAGGTATATCGAGAAAAGCTTGGAGAAATTCTAGGTAACACTACCGTTCCCAGAAACACTGTACACCAATTCATCTCTCCAATATGGGAGGCTGGAAATAATATGCAAGTAAAAAGTGGGAAAACACATTTTCTACCTTCGGTGGTTGGTCCAGCAGAGAATGCCAGGAAAGTAAAAGGGCAATGGGCCGGGCTCTCAAAGAGCTTATAGGAGGAAAGGGGGAGAAGAAAGACGGAAAGGTTTCGTTTTGTTAAGAAAAACATACAAGGAATTATTGGTCAGTAAGAAGGAGGAATGGAGGCAGAAAACAGTAGGGGAAATTTTGGGGGCGTGTCACAGGGTCAGGAAGCTGGTGTGTGCAGGATTCTAAAAAAGATTAGAAAGAGTCCTTTTGTGCATAATTATATAACACCAAGGAACTGTAAGAGCCATTTTCAGGAAATTTTCGGAGTTGGGGAGAACTGGAAGTAGGCAATACTGACTGAAACTCAACTACTAGGAGCGCCGAAAATCGAAAACTTGGAATAAGATATAACAATGCGGTAAGTAATTCAGGCAACGAATAGTTTAAAAAATAACAAAGTCCCGGAGCTAGAGGGAATACCAGGTGAACTATTTAAGGAGGGGATGAAAATCGAATCTTTAGAAATTTGGCACTAAAAGTATTGAACAAAATTTTTAAGGGGGGCACGTTTCCACATGAATGGACGACGGCAATTGTATGCCCAATATATAAAAAGGGAAATAAAAAAATTCCTAACAACTATAGGGGGTAGCGCTTCTTCCAGTAATGAGCAAAGTTTACTGTAAGATTTTATTTGAGCCACTGAGACAATAAATCAAAGAAAACAACAAATTTTCCGCATTTCAAGCGGGGTTCAGGGAGAAATTCAGCACAGTTGACAATATATTTATATTAGATAGTAGATATTAGAGTGAAGCAAACGCAGAAAAAGAGGGGAAAACTACAATGTGCTTTTATAGATTTTCGTAAAGCGTTCGACTGTGTGGAAAGGCAAGCAATCTGGGTGAAATTACGGGCGAAGGGTTTGTAAGGAAAGATTATTAGGGCACTTAGGCAATATACAAAAAAGTCGAGTTTTGCGTAAAATGCGATTCCAAAACCGTATCGAAGAATGTTATAACTCGGAGGGGAGTAAGACAGGGAACGATATACCGGAAGTGTTGAAATCAGTTGAACCTGATGCTCCTAGTATAGAAAATATCCCCATACCCGCTCTGCTATACA
Source organism: Deroplatys truncata (assembly GCA_030765065.1). Classification (NCBI taxonomy): domain Eukaryota; kingdom Metazoa; phylum Arthropoda; class Insecta; order Mantodea; family Mantidae; genus Deroplatys; species Deroplatys truncata. The sequence goes on from CM060978.1 coordinate 219,327,509, forward strand.
CGGATAATTTAATTTTAATGTCACATCAATTTCCGGGCTGCAAAGAGAACTAAATTGCTTAGAAGCATATTGTAAGGAATGGGGAATGGCAGTGAATGAAGTGAAAAGCAAAACACTAACGTTCAAGAATGGAGCGGTATATAGCAGCAAGGAGATCTGAACATACGCAGGACATATATTGGAGAATGTTAAAGTATTTACGTATCTGGGGGTCACATTATCTATGAACGGAAGGTGGGGGTAGCACATAGACATCACAAAACGTAAATTCATAGTAAAAAATCTGATGTGTTACACTCACATGTCTTTCTCTACTCTTGTACACACTATTTTTACAAACTCTTATTCTCCATATATTTCATATTAATCGAGATAAACATTTGCAGAAACGATCTTTTGACATGCAAAGAGAATTACGTTTTACACCTACCGAACAGTTTTAGAAATATTTGACTATCGCTTAAGGCCTACTATGTTCCCCTTGTTTTGTATTTGCAAGGGCAATATAAGCACAGACATATCTATTAATAGCTGGTTGCTATGTGCACCACCATTCCCTTTGCCACAGATTAATGCTCTTTGCATATCCAAGACAAAAAATGAATAACGAATTCCCATTTGAGACAATAAGTATTGAAAAATTTAAGGGAATAACAAGCAATATCTGGAAAATGGTTCACTCAACAAAAAAATGTATATGGCATAAATTGTGTATTTCAACGCGATCTACATTTTTTGTGTTGTAAAATTTTGTCTATCTCTTATGGATTACCAGTTATACAAAAGTCGTTTACAATAAAGAATACTTTTGGAGACATTCCCAGAAAATTCAAGATATACATTCTATTTGTCATGAAAACATCTTAAACATATGATATTTTAATCAAAATCGTTGGAGCGATTTTTGAGAAAATTAAAATTTTCGAAGAATGTTCCATGTAAAGGGTATTCTGGGGTGCGGGGATTTTCTTGAAAGCCTTCGTGTCGCATCTCTGGAAGATACTGAATCTAAATACCAGGTTTGGTGTTTATCCTACTGTTCGTTTCTGAGTTATGCTGTTGACAGACAGACACACACAGACATGTTTCCAAAAATGCTTGTTTTGGATTCAGGGGGTCTCAAAATATGTATTTCCGGTGAAATCTCGGTATCGAAGTTTTGGGTGGAATGCAATACTTCCCCTACTTACTATACGTAGTAGAGAAAGTAAAAATATGGAGTCATTAATGTCACTTATGAAAGTTCCTGATCTACCCACAAGGACAATGGAGATGGTATACAGAGCTGTTGTTAGGTCTAGTTCATCATATGGTGCAGAAATTTGGGGTTGGGAAAGGAATGAAAAATTGAACCAAATCCAGACGCATTTTCTGAAGCGAATTCTACAGGTGGGGGAGGGTACTGCAAATTGTGGGGTTCTTAAAGAATTCGGCTTATACAATGAAAGCATTCATCTGAAAGTAAAGGTAATTTAATACTGGTTACGCATAGCACTTTTACGCGCGGTTTGTTTCAGAGAGGAAGTACGGGAAGGGTGGATACGTATAGGGGAACGAAATTGCAAAGAGGCTTTGAAGAAATTGGAATGGGGTACAATGGGCTACACGGAAGGGACTTGGGACGTAGCGGATGGAAGCTAATTCAAAGACGAATACGGGATATTGAAACACAGAATTTAGAGTCACAATATACAGCTAAAATTTCACTTAATTTACAGTGTCAATAACGCGGACTGGGGAGGGAGGCCTACTTAGACAACGGTACGCGAGAGGAAAGAAGTGGTTTGGCGTGGCTAAGATTGGGTGCCTGCAAGGGCAAGAAATTAACTGATGAAATTAACTGAGAGTATGTCCACTCTGTGGTGAAAGCGAAACATGGAATCATATTCTGGCTGAGTGCAAGCAAACGGGATTGCTCAGAAAACAATATCTCCCATCACAGTATCTGGGATCCAGTAGGGGAATGGAGACCTGCTTGGATGTAACGTTGGAGGCGGGTGTCGTAAAATGGGCTCTTTAGTAAGTAGGGGCAGTATTGTATTCCACCCAAAAATTCTATACCGAGATTTCACCGGAAATATATGTTTTGAGGCACGCTGAATCCAAAAAAAAGCATTTTTGGAAACATATCCGTGTGTGTGTCTGTGAACAGCATAACTCAGAAACGAACACTCGGATAAACACCAAACTTGGTATTTAGGTTCAGTATCTTCCAGAGATGCGACACGAAGATTTTCGAGAAAATCCCCCACCCCAGATTACCCTTTACATGGAACATTTTTCAAAAATTTTAATTTTCTCAAAAATGGCTCTAACGATTTTGATTAAAATATCATATGTTTAAGATATTTTCATGAGAAATGAAATGTATATCTCGATTTTTCTGGGAAAGTCTCCAAAAGTATTCTTCATTGTGAACTACTTTTGCATAACTGGTAAACCATAAGAGATAGACAAAGTTTTATTACACAAAAAATGCAGTTCGCGTTAAAATACACAATTTATGTCATATACATTTTTTTTGGGTGAACCATTTTCGAGATATTGCTTCTTATTCCCTTCAATTTCCCAATACTTACACTTTTTCTCAAATGGGAATTCGTTATTCATTTTTTTGTCCTGGTAATGCAAAGAGAATGAAATACTCCACATAGCAACCAGCTTTTAATATATTTGACTATCACTTAAAGTCTACCAATTCCCCTTGCATCTACAAGAAAATTAACAATAAGATTAATATCTCGATATCTCGATTAACATGAAGCATATGGAGAATAAGCTGTTGTAAAAATAGTTTGTACAAAAGTAGAGAAAGCCATGTGAGTGTAACACATAAGATTTTTATTTTTATTATACACAGTGTTAGAGTATAGGGACAGGAAAAGCATGTACGGCAATAAAGCCCATGGGATTGTTGTATTGTACAAGAGTAGACTGATACTGTTCATAATAAAAGTCCTTGTACTACTAATACTAGTTTTAAGATTGTGATATGGTTTTAAAATCTGTGAATGGAAGGATCATCCATTACGAAGGGAAGCATGCATGTAGTGAATGTTGCAGAGGGTAATATATTTTTAACCCAGTCAGAGCGAACAGAGCCATAAAGGTTGTTCACATCGGTTATAAGTGCTTTGGAAATGGTCACACAAATTCGCATTGCTGGTTGTTTTGTTTAATTAACTAATGAGGTACAGCCACACGATTTTTCGCGCTACCCACAAAACCAGTGCACAAATGGAATTTAACCAGCCGTTTAGGGTTTACATTTAGGAAGGGAAGCATCCATTAATTTGAAAATAGTTTGTTTTGCTTGGTCTTTCCTGAAGCGCGGTTTACAGAAACACGTGGTGATGACATTCAAGAGCACTGTGGTCTTCCTCCATCAGCCACTGACCTCTGTTGTCTTTCCACCGCGGAACAGCATGTAAATTTTGTTTTCATTAGCAGCTAAAATAAATGCTTTAGTATAATTTACCTCTCTATGATACATTCCTCAAGGTACTTCAACAAGATCTAAATATTTCAACTTTTGGCTTTCAAAGAGCTGCGTTAATATTTTTCTGATCATAGCTGTGAAACGAATTAATTAAATCAGTGTTGTAGCGTGTGAATGGATATTCCAGAATCTACTTAAAAAAAATTACCATGTGCTGCATTCACACGAATTTCTGTACTCATCATTCAACAAACTGTTTTTACAAAAGCTTGATCTTCTATCTACTTCGTTTTAATCCAGTTAAACTTTCGATAAACATTTAGATATTTCATATTAGGTATATGCAGCAGGTGAAGCGATAGTCAGATTTTTAAAAAGCGTGTCACTATGCGATGCGTTTGCAAATTCCATCCTCTTTGCAACTTGCCACTATCTAAACGCAGAAGTGTATCTGAAAATTCAAACTAATAAGAAAGAATATCTCGGAAATAGTTAAAGCCACAAACACATGTATTTGGCAAAAAGTGTGTACTTTAAAGAGATCTACATTCCTTGTGTAGTAATACTTGATCTATCTCTTACGATTTACCGGTTATGCAAAACTCATTCAGAATGAAGACGACTTCACTGGTTGTTTCCAGAAAATTCAAGTTATACATTTTATTTTCTTGAAAATAAATTAAACATATGGTATTTTGATCAAAATTGTAACAGATATCTTTGAGAAAATCACAATAACCAAGTTTTTTCTATGTAAAATGTAGTTTCATAGAGAGAATTTTCTTGAAAATCTTTGTGTCGCATCCTTGGAAGATGCTGAACTTAAATACCAAGTTTGGCATTTAACTGACTTTCGTTTTTGAGTTATAGTATTCACAGACACACACACAAACACGCACACGAACCTTTATCTAAAAATGTATTTTTGGATTCAGGGATCATCAAAATGTATGCCGTTTTGTTAATGTTTTCAATAATACTTATAATAATACTCGTATTACTTTCTTACTGATTACCTGTAAAGGAAGTATTGTGCTTTATATAACATTTCGATATTGATATTATACGCGTATATATATTGACGCTTCTATAATATGAGCAGTATTTTTAACACTTAAATGATTTCAGTCAAATTATATAATATATAAAATATAATAACAGTCCGCCTTAAAGCAAAATGTGTATTTAACAAGATATAAAAAGTGTATATTACAGTCATTGTATATGTTTATATTATTGTATAAACGTTCAATAAGGTTATGTGAATGTATTACGTAATTTAATAAATTAGGAGCTGTAAGAAATAGGTCAAAAGGTGCTAACAATAAGGTAACAATCAGGTAACCTTGAGGCAATAATGAATTTGAAAGTTTAAATGCTATTTGTGATTCTTGGAAGCAATAATTTTTGTGACATTTCATAAAATAGCCAATCAACAACCAGAAAAAGCTTTAGTTGAATGAATGTATTTTATTGGAGTAGGATTAGCCAATCAGAAATTGACATATAACAAAATTTACAAATTCAGAAATCATTTGATTGTAGATAGCGCTCATAACTAAACGTGTTGCTTGCAGATAGTGTTCCTAACCGGAAGCGAATTAATAAAAGAATCTCACAGCTCTCTACATCAGTGAAATGCTATTTAAACTGTGTCAAGGATTGATAAATGTAGTGAAGCAAAAATTATAATCTGTGTAAGCCTACATTCTTAGCCGCACTACTCCCTGCAAAGAAATCCATGTCTCTAACAGTAATACTGACGCAGCCGAGGCAAAGATAAATATATAATATTTAAAGAAACAGTTAAATTACAAAGTTAATATTTTTAAATTTGGGACGAAGGCTAACGGGTACAATACGTGCGGTTGCAACTACTTCAAGTTCTGCTTCCCAACAGTTGAACTGCAATAATGCACATTCTTCAAACTGGCTTTCCATACGTGAAGCAACAACCTACTTGAATTTGGCTCCCAAAGCATGCGGCAAATAACGTAAAAATAACAATACAACCTACTTCAAATACCTAAAGCATTTTTAGACAATGTGTGTGTGTGTGTGTGTGTGTGTGTGTGTGAAAAGGATAACTCATAAGCAAAAAGTAAGACGAGTACTAATATTGACATTAAGTTCACTACCTTTCAGGAATAGGGGCCCGTAGATTTCCAGGTAAATTCTTCCACCGCAAACTACCATTTACATAGAAGTATATTCGTTATTTTTTACTTTCTGAATAAACGGCTCTAACGATTTGGAGTAAAATTACATAGTTTAATATATTGACATGAAGAATAAAATTTACGCGTATATCTTGAATTTTATGCAAAAACTCTGTGACGTCCTCTTCATTCTCAGTGAATTTGTCATAATGCTGTATAATCTAAGAACTTACTACAGGAAAAATATTATTTTCTAAGATAAATTTGTAGAACGGATATAAAAAATATATTATAGAGGATAAAGAAAAATTTGTGAATGTAACACATCATACTTCCTTTACTTTACACGTACAACTTTTAAATAATAAAAATAATATTATTGTGCATTTTTAGAAGTTTGTTAGAACTGTGCGACAGCTTTGAAGATGCACACTCACTGTTTACATTTTCTTTATGTTTATAATTTTATATATTGTATACTTATTTTTAACAGTAATGCTATTATATTTTACTTTATACCAATGGCATTATATTATCAAATATCCCTACTACGTATAGTAAGTAGGGGATGTACCTATTGTATTCCACCCAAAAATTTGATGTCAAGATTTCACCGGAAATATGTTTTAAGACCCCTGAACACAAAAAAACCCAAACATTTTTAGTAAAGTATCCGTGTGTGTGTGTGTGTTTGTGTGCCTGTGCCTGTGAACGGCATAACTCAAAAACGAAACGTCGGATAAGTGCCAAACTTGATATTTAAGTCCAGTATCTTCCAAAGATGCGACACAAAGATTTTCAAGAAAATCTTTCCACCCCAACTACCTTTACATGGAGCATTTCTCGAAAATTTCGACTTTCTAAAAATTAACTCTAACGATTTTGATTAAAATACCATAAATTAAAAGACATTTACATGACAAATAAAATGCATATTTGGAATTTCCTGGGAATAGCCATTTAAGTTCTCATCCTTTCTCGCAATTGCATTGGAAAGAGCATGAATTTTAAGGCAGCATATAGCGTCCAGTTGTTAAACATTTGACTATGACTATTATCTTAGCATCTATAACGAAACGTGTAATGTGGCTATTTCTGCAAAGGTTTATTTGGATTAAAGCGCAGCAGATATAAGAATAAGTTTTAGTAGGGTATAATTTGTATATGAAATAAAAACGATAGGGAGTAGAATGTAAATCTTTATAATTATGTCCACCGAAATATTATCTATCATCATTATTGCTGATGTTGAAATTCACAGATCGATTCTCCCTTTGTCTAGCAATAGAATGTAAGAAAGGTCGAGGCTAATTCAGTTTTATTAAGCCAGAAGAGGGAAGCTTTAGCTGTTTCTACCTGGATTACCCGACGGTGCACGGGTAGCTTTTTAAACGATGACGATATAATTAACTTCATTTACTTAACCTCCTGTTCTTTATGAAACCATAATACACTTAGACAAAGAGTTAATTAAATCTTTCAGGACACTATAAAAAACAAAATAAAAATAATGAAAAAGAACTATGCAAGAGCACTAATGAACAATCACATATACCACGTTTTGAAATGATAATTTCTCGTGAATGCAGTTAGGTGACTTCCACATTGCTAAATATAGCCAATATAATCTTCTTTATTCTCAGTAACCAACATACATAAAACTACCAAGAAAACACAACAAAGAGAAAACAAAAGAAAACCAAAAATTAACACTTTCTAAGAAGAAGAAGAAAAAAAAAATTGAATGTGTTACACCCACATGACTTTCTCTACTCTAGTACAAACTATTTTTACAAACGCTTATTCTCCATATGCTTCATGTTAATCCAGATGTTAATCTTATTGCTAATTTTCTTGTAGATGCAAGGGGAATTGGTAGGCTTAAAGGGATAGTCAAATATTTTAAGAGCTGGTTCCATTCTCTTTGCATTACCAGAACAAAAAATAAATAACGAATTCCCATTTGAGAAAAAGTATAAGTATTGGAAAATTTAAGCGAATAACAAGCAATATCTCAAAAACGGGCCACTCACAAAAATGTATATGACACAAATTGTGTATTTGAACGCGATCTACATTTTTTGTGTAGTAAAATTTTGTCTATCTCTTATGGTTTACCAGTTATGCAAAAGTCGTTCACAATGAAGAATGCTTTTGGAGACATTCCCAGAAAATTCAAGATATACATTTTATTTGTCATGAAAATATCTTAAACATATGGTACTTTATCAATATCGTTAAAGCCATTTTTGAGAAAATTAAAATTTTCGAAAAATGTTCCATGTAAAGGGTAATCTGGAGTGGGGGAATTTTTTTGAATACCTTCGTGTCGCATCTCTGGAAGATACTGAACCTAAATACCAAGTTTGGTGTTTATCCGACTGTTCGTTTCTGAGTTATGCCGTTCACAGTCACACAGACACATACACGGACATGTTTACAAAACTTTTTTATGGATTCAGGGGGCCTCAAAACATATATTTCTGGTGAAATCTCGGTATCGAATTTTTACTTACTCTACGTAGTAGAAAAAGAAAAAACTAGCCACAGGTGGTATAGCTGTTGATTATTTGTTTGACTGTGTTATTACTCTATGATCAATGTCAGAGGAGATCAACGAATATGTGAACACGCTGTTCCTTTGTTTTTTGTGAGACCATGAAAGCGTAAGCAATTATTATTCTTATGTTTAGAATGTTCGTCCTATTATGGATATCGTTGAGAAAGATGTAGATGGTCTTGCCAGCTTTTGTAAGCATCACATAAAATTTAATAATTAATCACGTGAAATAGTAATCAATTTCAAATTCCAAACTAAACAGTAAATTTCGCCTTGTGTCACTGGTTATCTGTGGCAAGTTTTCTGGGAATCGGTGCAACAGTGTAGAAGCTTATGAGGAGCATACACACTTATATACGTACATGCACTGACGTTTATATATTAGATTCCTTACCGTTGTTTCGCATTTCTATCGTCGAGTATAGTAGAGAGTTAGCGGATCCAAACCTTGACATCATTCCTAAACGATGCTAAAGTTCCACCCCTAAGGGAAGTATTCGTCTGCGTTTTAAAAAATCTGATGTGTTACACTCACATGACTTTCTCTACTCTTGTGCAAACTATTTTTACAAACTCTTATTCTCCATCTACTTCATACTAATCGAGATAAACATTTGAAGACTCTATCTTATTGCTAAGTTTCTTGTAGATGTAAGGGGAATATATATTTACAAGGGCAATATAGAAATATAGTAGTTGTTAAGCACATATATATATCTCTTAATAGCTGGTTGCTAGGTGCAGCACCATTCCCTTTGCCACAGATTAATACTCTTTGCATATCCAAGACAAAAAAATGAATAACGAATTCCTATTTGAGAAAATAAGTATTGAAAGATTTAAGAGAATAACAAGCAATATCTCGGAAATGGTTCACACAACAACAAAAAATCTATATGATATAAATTGTGTATTTTAACACGATCTACATCTTTTGTGTAGTAAAATTGTGTCTATCTCTTATGGTTTACCAGTTATGCAAAAGTCGTTCACAATGAAGAATACTTTAGGAGACATTCCCAGAAAATTCAAGATATACATTTTATTTGTCATGAAAATATCTTAAAGATATGATATTTTAATCAAAATCGTTAGAGCCATTTTTGAGAAAATTAAAATTTTCGAAAAATCTTCCATGTAAAGGGTAATCTGGGGTGGGGGGATTTTCTTGAAAACCATTGTGTCGCATCTCTGGAAGATACTGAACCTAAATACCAAGTTTGGTGATTATCCGACTGTTCGTTTCTGAGTTACGCTGTTCACAGACAGATACACACACAGACAGACACACACACACACACACACACACACACCCACACACACACACACGGACGTTTTTCCGAAAATGCTTTTTTTGGATTCAGGGGGTCTCAAAACATGTATTTCCGGTGAAATCCCGGTATCGAATTTTTGGGTGGAATACAATACTTCCCCTACTTACTATACGTAGTAGAGAAAGCAAAAATTCGGGCAGCCAAATTAATGGAGGGAAAAATATGTTTTTGGGCATAAACATTAAATGGTAACATAGCTTAAGTGTTTTGGGGAATTTTCAGATTGTTCATTTTATCACTTTTATAAATTTTTGAAAAAATACGGCAAAATGCAGCTTCTTATATGTGGCGTTTTCAAAACGATATTTAATGTATTTTTTGGGCATATTTTGTGCATTCATCCACACAGTTTCATTGACATGTACTTAAACTGATGGAGAAATAAATCCGCGTTGTCGTAAAAAGTGAGCCGAAAATAAATTAAGTCAAAACATTGAAAATTCCCAACTTTGGCATTTTATTCCTCCGCCAAATAAAATTATATTTTCACCGGAAAATCAGGTAATATAAAAAAATTGCTCTACTCAATGCGTGTAAACTATATTGAAAAACACCACGTACAAAAGAGTTGTAGTTTTTGCATATATTTCAAAAATTTATAAACTTGATAAAATAAACGATCTGAAAAACTGCCAAAACATGTAAACTGTATTACTATTTGATCTTTATGTTCAAAAAAGTTAGATTTTCTCTGCATTAATTTGGCTGTTTCAATTTTTTAAAGAGCAGATCAATATTTTCTTGATGGAAATAGAACGTGGTAGTAGTAATGGGGGTTTAGGGCGCACAATTGCAGTGGTCATTAGCGCCCAGGGGGCATAGAATTAAATGTGCATTGTAGATAAGGTAAACTTAAAGATCAATGTACAGTAACCTAAGAGATACAGTTCTAATAAGTACGTTGTTCAACTCCCCATTCAAACATGTTCCTTCGAAAGATAATTCGATTTGATCCATCGTCATGTGATTTATATGTTATAGCATATCCACATAAGCAAACGCTTCACGTCAAATGCTCTTTAGTTTGTGCTTATACTTGGGTTCTATAATGGGTTTATATTCCTTTTAAGAACTAAATTATCTGTACATTTACACTACTGTTGTGGTAATTTCAGTCTCTCGGAAGGAGCATTTAAACTATACAATTATTGCCATTTTCCATTCGGTTGAACCCGGTGCTTTTGGATTTGAATGTTGGCATGCTAACCACCAGACCGTGTCTCACACGCTTCAAGATGTTTCTTCTCATAAATGTTTCCGTCTCGTTCTCATATGCATAAACGTCTCAACAACTGCGATTACTCCAATTGGGCTACTGTACTCCATATTTGACGTTTAAAAAATTCTGATTTTTTACATTCATATAGTGTCTCTACCCTCTGTCATGTATACAAACTGTTCTTACGAAATCTTATTTTTCTATTTACTTCATTTTAATCGAGATAAACTTTTGCAGAAATAGCTACATTACACATTTCTTATGGGTACAAAGGGAATAGTGAAAGTCAAAATGTTTAAGAACTGGATGCTTTATGGTGGCCTTGAAATCCCATATTCTTTACATACAATGGTGTGAAACAACCGAATATCAACAGGACTTTTAAAGAGGGATACCTCGGAAATGGCCGATGTCACAAACATTTTATGTAAAATAAATTGTATGTTTTAAAGAGATTTGCGTTTTTGTGTATCGCTTAACGTTCACCAATTATACACGATTATACAATATTCCTTCCGAATGAAATGGACTTCAGAGGCTATTCCCAAAATATGCAAGTGATGAATTTTTTAAATACCTTTAATATACGTTATTTTAATCAAAATTGTTAGAGCTATTTTTCAGAAAATAAAAACTTTCGATCAATATTCCATGTAAAATATAGTTTGGGGTGGAGGAATTTTCTTGATAATCTTTGTATCACAGTTGAAATGTACTAAACCCAAATACCAAGTTTAGTATTTAACAGACTTTTTGTTTTTGAATCTTGCTTTCACAGACACACACACGGACCTTTTTCTAAAAAGTCTTATTTTTAGATTTAGAGGGTCTCAAAGTATGTATCTCCGGTGAAAGCTCGGTTTGGAATTTTTGGACGATACCCTATTATGCACAGGAATGTGTTTCTTTTTATTCAAGTGGCCGAGAAACATACATGTCTTTTTGGTGAAGATATAGATCTTATTTGGCTGGAATGCAATACCTTCTCTGTTTACTATCGTGGTAGAGAATTAATGGCGAATGCTTACAGTCCACAGTCATGTCTTTGACCTTATTTACAATGCTCTGAAAGTACACTGGGTAGTGTTTCTTGTGCGTTTGCATATCAGTATTTTTACTTTCTCTACTACGTATAGTAAGTAAGGGAAGTATTGTATTCCACCCAAACATTCGATACCGAGATTTCACCGGATATATAGGTTTTGAGGCCCCCTTAATCCAAAAAAAAAGCATTTTTGGAAACATGTCCGTGTATGTGTCTGTGTGTGTGTGTGTCTGTGAACAACATAACCCAGAAACGAACAGTCAGATAAACACCAAACTTGGTATTTAGGTTCAGTATCTTCCAGAGATGTGACACGAAGGTTTTCAAGAAAATCCCACACCCCAGGTTATCCTTTAAATGAAACATTTTTCGAAAATTTTAATTTTCTCAAAAATGGCTCTAACGATTTTGATTACAATATGGTATGTTTAAGATATTTTTATGACAAATGAAATGTATATCTTGAATTTTTTGGGAATGTCTCCAAAAGTATTCTTAATTCTGAACGACTTTTGTATAACTGGTAAACCATAAGAGATAGACAAAAGTTTACTACAAAAAATGTAGATCACGTTAAAATACAAAATTTATGTCATACAAATTTTTTTGTTGAGTGAACCATTTTCGAGATATTGCTTGTTATTCCCTTAAATTTTCCAATACCTACACTTTTTCTCAAATGGAACTTCGTTATTTGTTTTGTCCTGGTAATGCAAAGATAATGGAATACTATACATAGCACCCAGCTCTTAAAATATTTGACTATCGCTTAAAGCCTACCAATTCCCCTTGCGTCTACAAGAAAATTAGCAATAAGATTAACATCTCGATTAACATGAAGCATATGGAGAATAAGCGTTTGTAAAAGAGTAGAGAAAGTTATGTGAGTTAACACATCAGATTTTTATACTTTACTATTGTTTGCAACTGCTCTGTTTGTAACGCTTCCTGCTTGAGATCTTTTAAAATATCTCTTTAGTATTTTACTTTTAAAGAAATTTAATCACTACCCTGAAAGCTTATTTATTCCAAAGTATTCGCGGCGTTTAATTTCTGGAAATGTGAGTCACATCCATAAATGAACTCCTTACATTTACTATGAAAGGTCTTTTCCGTAGAGAAACGTTAATGAAATGTAACACTTGTGCTTTTGAATTCCTAGAAGGTAATACATCTGTTCCTGCCACGGACAACTGAACCGGAGCTTAGGGAAAAGGTTTAGCAGACTGGTAATAAACAAATTAAATTTTCCCATTTAAAATCTTTTAAAGTGAACGAATGAAACAATTACCTCTCGCAAGGAGCTGTTTCAGTGGAAAATGTAGGTATTTCATGGTAAACGTCTCCAATTAAAATTCTACGAATTTCAAGAGAGAAGAAAAGAACCACTGAAATATACGAAGTGGAAGGTTTACATACTTATCCTTTAAACCATAAAGCGATTGATATGAATAAAATTTATGAGCATTTTTATTTTATCAATATATTTACCTAAAACATTTCGATAAAAAGGTACCTTTGGTAGCCGCACCTTTCTTCGCAGCGGGGTGAAAATGGATAAGGGACATGGTGACAACTACCCCAGAATGACTGTGTCAATAAAATTAAGTTTTGCTGTGATATTTCATTCTAAAGGCCATTCGTGTATTTTTAGCAAATTTTTAATATTTACTCAAAGCACTAAAACCGAAATATATATGCTGTAGCTCTGAAGTTAAGAAAGAAATATAATAAATATATTAATTTAAACATTTACTCAGACATACAGAAGATAAACAAAAGCAATTAACAGGGAAGCTTTGAGTTGTCAGATACAAAAATAAAATATCCAGGTGTTTATCCAAGCGTTCAGTGAAAAAGAAACTGGCGTTTTAATTATCAATTTAGGGAAATACATATAGAGAAATAGATTATTAAAAATTTGCGTAATACATGCAATTCCTGCCTAACACTTTATTTTATATATACATTCAATGAAATAAAATATGATGCAGTTTTACAAACGTTGTATATGGCACGGAGTAGTTATAACATCCTAACACAAGCGTAAAGTACTATACCAAACGAAAATGCTAAAAGTATGAGAAAATGAGCTCAGCTTGTAAATGTATGTTGTTCTTTGAATACAATACAAGAGACGTAGTATTTAACATCAACGTTAGCTTAAACAGCGTTTCTGTGTTAAGGAGTTATCAAGAATAGGTTTCAACTAGTGACCTAAAGAGGAACTGCGTTGAGTTTTCTCTTCCCCATAGATTTCAACGAAGGCTGTCAAAGTTAGCGTAACTTTTGAGAAAAATTTATTATAAAACATGACGAGAATAAAGCCTTATATTGATCTTATACAATATGAATTAAGGCTTTTAAAACTGTTGCGAAGATTTATAAACTAGTGTTGTACCTATTGTGCGGTCCAAACTTCCTGACGTTACAGGCGAACGAATACGGTGCCAAACTTCCTCCACTTCGCAGAATGTTCTGCGCTTGTGCTAAATGTCATCGCAACTTTATAAATGCTAGAAACGAACAGTAGTATTACATCGAAGTTTAACTCACAACTGATGTGCCTGTATCCTTCACCACTCATTTTGCTTTTGATAGTGTCCGCCAAACTTTACTGCTTCAACCTGGATGAAGTTACGGTCATAGAACTCTACCTACCTGACTTTCTAAAATACATCCTCTTTTTACCTGTTAAAGGATTGCTTCAAGCAATTCATGGTTTTCTTGTGAAGTAATGTTTCCGGAACTGACAGCTTTGAATACTACTTTTACTTTTGGAGCACGTCTTGGAGCAGGCGTTATTTTTGAAAATAACACACATTTTGATTCATCAAATCAAAAACCTAACACCGTCAAGTAACAGCAGTAGAAGGTGACTTCATTTATGCCAGCGACGTGTTTATTACTATTGTAAACATAATTAACACAAAATTTCCACGAAGGAAAACTATAAATTAATAAAATTAACTGTTCTTCCAAACAAGCCGTGTATTCAATATATATATATATATATATATATATATATATATATATATATTGAAAACGCACAATTAAACATTTTTTTAAAAAATAATCAATTCAAAAGTATGTTTCTTAGCAACCTAATTTTCTACCTCAATAAGGAACATAAGTCTAAAATGTTGCTTAAAAATGATGACAATCCCACTGTAAGAAGCATTTGTTTATAAAAAATCTGATGTGTTACACTCACATGACTTTCCCTACTCTTGTACAAAGTACTTTTACAAACACTTATACTCCATATGCTTCATAATAATCAGATATCAGGATGTTAATCTTAAAGCTAATTTTCTTGTAGATGCAAGGGGAATTGGTAGGCTTTAAGCGACAGTCAAATATTTTAAGAGCTGGTTGCTATGTGGAGTATTCCATTCTCTTTGCATTAGCAGGACAAAAAAAAGAGAAAAAGAATAACGAATTCCCATTTGAGAAAAAGTATAAGTATTGGAAAATTTAAGGGAATAACAAGCAATATCTCGAAAATTGTTCACTCAACAAAATAGTGTATATAACATAAATTGTGTATTTTAACGCGATCTACATTTTTCGTGTAGTAAAATTTTGTCTATCTCTTATGGTTTACCGGTCATGCAAAAGTCGTTCACAATGAAGAATACTTTTGAAGACATTCGCAGAAAATTCAAGATATACATTTTATTTATCATGAAGGTATCTTAAATATATGATATTTTAATCAAAATCGTTAGAGCCTTTTTTGAGAAAATTAAAATTTTCGAAAAAAGTTCCATGTAAAAGGTAATCTCTGGTGGGGGATTTTCTTGAAAACCTTCGTGTCGCATCTCTGGAAGATACTGAACCCAAATAGCAAGTTTGGTGTTTATCCGACTGTTCATTTCTGAGTTATGCTGCTCTCAGACAGAGACACACACACGCACACACACAGATAGACACACAGACACACACGGACATGCTTCCAAAAATGCTTGATATGCATTCAGTGCACCTCAAAACATGTATTTCCTGTGAAATTTCGGTATCGAATTTTTGGGTGGAATACGATACTTCCCCTACCTACTATACGTAGCAGAGAAAGTAAAAACCGTACACTTATGCTTTATAACATAGAATTCTGAAAGTATTTAACATATGTTCACCAAATTTTTCAACCACCCTTCTTTAAGCAAACATGCAAAAGTTCCAAACAGTAAGATACTTTGGTATCTGGAAAATTCACAGACCGCTCTCATTAAAGAATATTTTATGATACGGGTGTTATCAACAATTACAATGTTAATAAAATTGATCCTGCGTATATAGGCGTTCTCCTTAGGCTCTGAGCAGATGTGAATATTGTGCTTATGCACCTATACCCTCTTCATATTTCAACAATCATCAATCCTCTAGACTTCTAGGAACTTTGATGCAAGATTTCGTTTATCAAACATTACTTCATGCATACATGGGTGCAACAAATGGTAAAAGAGGATTTATTATATCATATAATCCATAAAATTTAGTTCCCAATTTCAATGACGGATAGCAGCAGTATTGTAAGTATAACAAGTTGATAAGATCGTTAAAAATTAATAAATTCTATAAGGGAACTAGCCTTAAAAAAAGGGGTGGATGTGAATACTGCAACATAAGCTGCCCTCCAGGATGTACCATGGCGTCAGGGACAGGTGCAGAAACCACGTGAATCTAGGAGACAACAGAATAGCTTCTGTTAAGAAGAGGAACCTGAGAAAAACGCTCTCTTAACTAACGAGACTGAAACACCGAAGACGTACAGTTGTGCTCCGCGAGGTTCCAAGTACGAACCAGCGTAATACCGGAAACCTGTAGTTGACTCATGTTTTGGGAGTGGGGTATATCGCTGTTAGAACGCCAGATAATTAAAGTTACTTTCAACCTACACATCTATATTTCGAACACCGGAAAGTGCGCCCTTGACTTTGTTTCAGACTTCAATGCACTCACTAGCCGCAATACAATAAAGGTAAGTTCTGATACAACGGTAAAATACAAACATAGTTTTTCATCTTAGGTGCATTGTACTGCCACCTACTGCCTGGTACTCATTATCTACGACCTCAGTAGTAATCAGACATCGTGAAACAGCAGACTGGGACGCTCCGTGGAACTCACGGACTTCGAACGTGGTCAGGTGATTGGGTGTCACTTGTGTCAGAAGTCTGTACGCGAGATTTCCGCACTCCTAAACTTCCCTAGATGTACTGTTTCTGATGTGATAGTGAAGTGGAAACTTGAAGGGACATGCACAGAACAAAAGCGCACAAGCCGACCTCGTCTGTTGACTGACATTTGAAGAGGGCTGTAAAGAGTAATAGGCAGACATCTATCCAGACCATCACACAGGAATTCCAAACTGCATCAGAATCCACTCCAAGTACGATGACAGTTAGGCCTGAGGTGAGAAATCTTGGATTCCATGGCGAGCGGCTCCTTATAAGCCACACATCACGCAGGAAAATGTCAAAAGGCGCCTGACTTGGTGTAAGGAGCGTCAACCTTACACGTTTGAACAGTGGCAAAAAGTTATGTGCAGTAACGAATCACGGTACACAATGTGGCGATCCGATGGCAGGTTGCGGGTATGGGGAATGCCCGGTGAACGTCATCTTCCAGCGTGTGTAGTGCCAACAGTGAAATTTGGAGGTGGTGGTGTTATGGTGTGGTCGTGTTTTTCCTGGAGGGGGCTTGCACCCCTTGTTGTTTTGCGTGGCACGATCACAGCGCAGACCTACATTGATACTATTTTAAGCACCTTCTTGCTTCCCACTGTTGAAGAGCAATTCGGGGATGGCGATTGCATCTTTCAACACGATCGAGCAACTGTTCATAGTGCACGGGCTGTGGCGGAGTGGTTACACGACAATAACATTCCTGTAATGGACTGGCCTGCACAGAGTGCTGACTTGAATCCTATAGAATACCTTTGGGATGTGTTGGAACGCCGACTTCGTGCCGGGCCTCACCGACCTACATCGATACCTCTCCTCAGTTCCGCATTCCGTGAAGAATGGGCTGCCATTCCCCAAGAAACCTTCCAGCACCTGATTAAAAATATGCCTGCGAGAGTGAATGCTGTCATCAAGGCTAAGGGTGGGCCAAAACCATATTGACTTCCAGCATAACCGATGGAGGGCGCCACGAACTTGTACGTCATTTTCAGCCAGGTGTCCGGATACTTTTGATCACGTAGTGTATGATGAATCCCAACAAAAAAATTGATGTGTTACATTTACATGACTGTCTACACTCTTTATGGTTTATTTTTGTGTAGCTATGATATCAGTCTAATTATATTAAAAAAATAACATCCCGCCTTAAAACGATATGTGTATAATATAATATATAAAATGTATATTACAGTCATTGGATTATGTCTATTTTATTATGTACATATATAGTAATGTTATGAGAATGTATTACGAAGTTTAAAAATGTAGGAGCTGTGAGAACAGAAGCAAGTTGCCTTCCGCAGCAAACAGAATTACAAAGTAACAGCCAAAAGTTGCTAACAATGAGGTAACCTTGAGACAATAATAAAGTAGTAAGTTGAATAAAGGCTACTAATAATTTTTGACACAATAATAATGTAATATTTAAAACAGTTTATAAATAGCCATTCAAAAAAAACTAGAAAAACCTTAAGTTAAATAAAAGTATTCTATTGGAGTAGGATTAGCCAATCAGAGACTTGAAATAGAGTAAATGTACAAATGCAGGCGGGAGACGCTACAAGGAAGCGTAACCGAGCAGTTTGGTACGGATTCAATGAGAGACATGAAAAGTTATTGAGGTGAGAATAACATAAAGCTTACGTGTTAAAAGGTACAATTAACAATAATCTCACAGCTCTATAGTTGGATACATCAGTGAGGTGTTATTTAATCGTGTGAAGTAATAGAATAAAAAGTGCAATACAATTATAATTTGTGTAAACCTTTATTCTTTAGCCTTACGAGTCCTGCTAAGACATACGTGCTTTATAAATTACTAATGACGCAGCCGAGGTATACATACATATGCACACGGGACCGTGTCTGCCTACGCAGATATCACATCCTCGCATGACCCAGGATTGCTCGTGGGCCCATTCCATTAACAGCGATACCTATTTTAAAACCCGCCTCCCCTATCTGGTCGAGTTTAGGCTAGGACTCGTCCTGCCCACCCTTCCAAACAGGGCCGGAAGTGGATACGCCACTTACGCGCGTCAGGCCAGCAGGGCGAACCCTACTGGGGGAGACTACCGAACAACCTCGGTGGACCCGATAGTTTCTAGTAACCGTCTACCAGCTATCCCTCATGGCTGGTGCCGGAGAGTCTCTAGGCGTCTTACAACCCCGCCTGGGCGGATAACCAGCAAAGCGTACCCAATCTAGTGAAGTCAGAAGTACTACGAGGGCTATGGGTCATCAGTGCCCACACTACAGCAGCTGAAGGGGTAAATATATATACATACATATATAATATTTAAATAAACATTAAAATAAAAAGTTGATTCTTAAAACGTGTGGCGAAGGCCACCGGAAAAGTAAACGTGGGGCGAAGGCCACCGAAAACTTTGTACCGTATATGGGACGAAGATTCCTAGAAATAATCTCCCACAAAAGGCATCCATTATTGCGTGGTCTAAAACAACTTCAAATTGGTGCCCATTAATGTTGCAACAACAACAATTAAACAACATCAAGTTTGGCTACCATACCTGGGGCTACAACTACTTAAAGTTTGGTGCCCATAAGTGGTGCAACTACTGCAGCTACTACAACAATTCTTGTTTTTCTATCTCCATGTTAATCGAAATAAACCTTTGCAGAAATATATTCATTACATATTTCGTTGTAGGTTAAAGGGGGGGGTACAGAAAGCAGAATCGGTAGTCATATAGTATCAGCACTTTAAAAAGACAAAGTACGACACATTCAACCAATAATAACTGATATCTGATATGCTTATGCTAGAGAAAAGATTATTTCAAACAAATTATATGTTTTAAAGAGATATGCATTTTTGTGTAATACGTTTCAGTCTATATCTTATGATTGACTCGTACGAAATTCTATAAAATTCCTCCCGAATAAAGACGACTTCACAGACTATTCCCCCCCCCAAAATCCAAGATATACATTTTATTTTTCATGTAAATATCTTAGACATGCCATGACACTTTAATCAAAGTCGTTAGAGCCAGTTTTAGGAAAATCGAAATGTTAGAAACATTTTCCATGTAAACGACAATTTGAGCTAGGGATTTATTGATGTGAAACTTCTTTAGGCACGGTAGGGTAAATTGAACTGGATCAGACGAAGAGTGAAACGCATGAGTTGGCCTGATCGAGAGACTCCAACCGACAGTTGAGAAGAAAGAGAGGGAGAATCTCATTTCTACTGTCTCCGTCGCGTACGTCATACACAATCTAAGCGTATGCGCCGCATGTACTGTGTTAATACGTAGCATAGGGAACTACTATTAGTTTCAAATGGGAAGAGTTCTGAGCTACAGCGAATAAGATGCATTTGCGTGCACAGCGTTGCCACCTCGTTACCCCCACTCTTTTCATATTTCCCTCTCACTCTCACATCTGCCTGTCGCTAGAATGGTCGACGTAAAGCAACCCAAACTGAATTATCTAAACTTTTATAATTCTCCTGGTGTTTAAATTCATAATTGGGAATATACTCGCATGCTACGTACGTATTTTTTAAGTGTTATATAATTATAGGATATGAATTACCTGTGCTTTTAATCCAATGGAACTGCCAGTGGCTCATCCGTATCACTGTCATCAGTTACGTGAAGAGGCAATTCGTCACTGACACTGTCTTCATCGTCTGAGTCTTGCAAATTTATGATGATAGGTTCCAAAATATCGTCACGGCCTATTTCTTTCCAAAAGTCGTCTTCTTGTAGTTTTTCTGCATGTCTCACGCAGGCTTCCCAGTCTTGTTGAGTTACCTTGTCAATTTCTTCGTGAATAAGACGTTCAACGTCAGTCAGTTTAAAAGTGTTATTTCTGTTTGCAACCCCTCGTTTTATTTGAGCCCATACTAACTCAATTGGATTATACTGGCAGTGATAAGGGGGGAGGCGGATTACCTCGTGTCCCATTTCCATTGCAAGTTGATCCAGCTGATACACTTTTCCCTGGTTTTTAAATGGAAGTACTCGTTGCAGTAACTCATTTTTAGTTTCTGTTGCCGAAAATTCAACCCCCTTTTTTTGCAACCATTCAACAATTTCGTTCTTTCTACTGGCAGTATTCGGTACTTTGTTTTCAATAACCGAATGATATGGTGCATTATCCATTATAATTATGCTTCCCTCTTCTAAATAATTTAGGAATCTGTTCAAAAACCATTCTTTAAACGTATCAGCTGTCATCTCTTCGTGATAATCTGAGGTGGTTTTGGACAGAAAAATCCATTTGCTTTCAGGTACAAATCCTGTCTTAGCGGACCCTACATGACAAATAATAAGTCGACTGCCTTTTCCAACAGGTACCTTCAGGCCACCCTTTTTTGAGGAATCTTGCCAGATTGAATTTTGAGTGTGGTTTTTATTTACCCATGTCTCATCTAAGTAAAATATAGGTCTCGTATCGCAAGAATTGCGAATTTCGTGCATTTTGCGTAAGAATTTTATTCTTGCCGCAACAATGTCACTCCTCTCCATTAAAAATTGTCGCCCATCATTTGTCTTTCTGTACCTGAACCCTAATCCTCTCAAAATTCTATAAGTAGATGAATTTGAACCAGTGTATGATATTTTAGTTCTAAGGGCACAAGTTATTTTCTGTATTGTTGGGAATTCACCTTGGTCATAAAACTCGAAAACAGTTCTGCGTACAACGTCCTTGTCAAAGTCAGTTAAATTTGTAATCCTCTTCGGAGGTCCAATGTGCTTTCTGGGCGATACAAACACTGGAGTATCACTGGGAACAGATTTTCTTGCCTCTCCGCAAATGCGAGACACACTTGCTTTACCGACACAACACGCTTTAGCAGTAAGCTGTTGAGGATTTTTGAAATCAAGTTGATTTCTGTGTTCCTCATTGTTACATTTTTTAAAAAACGAGTAGACCCTAAATATAATACTTCGAGCCTGACTTCGCAATACCTGCCTCTTTGACTCGCCACTAAATTCACCACAATAAGCCATTGCACTATTTTACTCTTGCTGCTTGCTCTCTGAACAACAACTGAATACTGATATTAACTGTGTAGGGTAAATAAACTCCAACCCAGATTTAAAAATAACACACAATCATAAACATGTGACGGCTCACGTTCTGCAGATTCTACAAGTAACACAAGTGAGCTTGGTGGGCTGTTTGCTCTCTTTCAGCTTTAACAAACGCCTTGGTTTTACAACATAATTCTTTATCACCATCAAGTCAGTAGTTCTGTATAATTACAAATATATATACATAATGTATACAATAATGCATACATACAAATAATGTGACCATTACAGTGCTTACGTGGTTATATTATAACATATGGGAATGTTTATTTGTTTGTATTATGAAAACTATTTGAGCTAAAAATATGTGGTTTTTACGGTTGTGTTACGAAAATTACTCCCTACCTTCTAGTGGGTTACTTTTTGCAAAATTTGAATTTTTGTCTTAGCGCAAATTATATGTATTAGAAACACATTCGCTTAGCACGCGTCATGCTTAGCTTACGGCGAATGCAATATGACAACACAGCGGAACTCCGATTGGTTGCCGCTCTGGCCGCGCTCAAGGACAAACATCATCCCATTTGAAAAACACAGTAGTAGACGCTTGCGTACTATACTCTACATTAGCTGAATAGTTGTAATATTATTGTATTAGTGAGATTCCTGTTTTAAATAAAGTAAAGATTTAAAGTGTTCGTGTAGCAGAGCAGCTTAAGTGAGTGATTTACAAACTGAGTTTCGTAAATCGCATCTCAATCAATTATAACTAATAGGATTTTTAGTTGAAAAATTCAAGTTAAAACTGAACAATGACCGCTGTCCACAACCAGATCAAGCACTACCATCGATGCAGTATTCTCTCGTTATTTATAAAATGTACAGTCTAAATTATTTGTATCACATTTCAGCTTTCATAAACCCATAATTTCTTTCTTAGACTATAATGAAATATTTCATTTAATAAAGAAATTTTGTTCAAACTTCACATAATCATTTACTAATCCTGAGATAGTAAAATCATCAAGAAATGTTAGAACCTTAGAAGTTTCAGGTCTAAGGCGCGAGAGTCGCACGCCTTTTTTTTTTCTTTTTACTTTCTCTACTACGTACAGTAAGTAGGGGAAGTATTGTATTCCATCCAAAAATTCGATGCCGAGATTTCACCGGAAATACATGTTTTGAGACCCCCTGAATAAAAAAAAGCATTTTTGGAAACATGTCCGTGTGTGTGTGTGCTGTGAACAGCATAACTCAGAAACGAACAGTCGGATAAACACCAAACTTGGTATTTAGGTTCAGTATCTTCCAGAGATGCGACACGAAGGTTTTCAAGAAAATCCTTACCCCAGATAACCCTTTACATGGAGCATTTTTCGAAACTTTTATTTTTCTCAAAAATGGCTCTAAAGATTTTGATTAAAATAACATATATTCAAGATACTTTCATGATAAATAAAATGTATATCTTGAATTTTCTGGGAATTTCTCCAAAAGTATTGCTCGTTGTGAACGATTTTTGCATAACTGGTAAATCATAAATGATAGGAAAGATTTTACTGCACAAAAAATGTATATCGCGTTAAAATTCACAATTTATGTTATATACATTCTTTTTGTTGAGTGAACCATTTTCGAGATATTGCATGTTATTCCCTGAAATTTTCCAACACATACTTTTTCTCAAATGGGTATTCGTTATTCATTTTGTTTGTCGTGGTATTGCAAAGAGAATGGAATACTCCACATAGCAAGCAGCTCTTAAAATATTTGACTATCGTTTAAAGCCTACCAGTTCCCCTTGCATCTACTAGAAAATTATCAATAGGATTAACATCTCGATATCTCGATTAACATGAAGCATATGCAGATTAAGCGTTTGTAAAAATAGTTTGTACAAGAGTAGAGAAAGTCATGTGAGTGTAGCATCCGATTTTTTTAATTTTCATATCGAATCTTTAAAACATACTGTACTAAAATATCAAGTTCGGTATTTATCCGGCATTTCGTTTCTGAATTATGCTATTCACAGGCACGCAGACAAACAGGTACTTTCTTATAAATATCTGATGTGTTACGTCACATGCATTTCTCTACACATTCTTCAACAAACTAATCTTCAATCTACTCCATGGTAATGGAGATAAACTTATTTAGAAATCGCTTTATTATGTATTATTTCCTACTACGTGCACTGGGAATAGGGGAACACAGTAGGCTTATGCGATGGTCAAATCCTTGAAGATCTGGTCGCTGTGTGTTGCCTTTGAAATTGCATGCACAAGAGAAAAAGAATCCTATGTTTTACATTCGCATGTCTTTCTCTACCCATTATTCCACAAATATTATTACAGATCTTATTCTTCTATCTACTTCATGTTAACCGAGGTTAACATTTGCAGAAATTGTCTTGTTGCATATCTCTTTATGGGTACAAGGGATTAGGGGAATACAGTAGGCTTTAAACGAGAGTCAAAGCATAAGTATTTGAAAATTGAAACCAATAACAGAATATTTCCGAAATATGCAGTTAACGCCACAAAAAGTATATTTGAGATACATTTCGTGCTTCAACAAGATCTACATTGTTATGTAGTAATTTGTATTATCTATCTCGTAAGGTTTACCAGTTATGCAAAAGTCATTCAGAATGAATAGGGCTGAAGAGTTCATCTCAGAAAATTCAAGATGTACATTTCATTTGTCATGAAAATATCTTAAACGTGGTACTTTAATCAAAATTGTAGGTACCGTTACTGAGAAAATAAAATATTTTGAAAATGTTTTCTTGTAATATATATACTAACTAAAATTACGCCTTAAATTAATAACCAAGATTTGTATTTATTGGACTTTTTGTTTTTTATTTATGCTGCTCACAGACACTCTACACCGATCTTTTTTCTAAAAATGCTTATCTGTTTAGTCCAGGGGGCCAAATTATGTATTTCCGGTAAAATCTCAACATCAAATTCTAGTGCGGAATACAATACCTCCTTTACTTACTGTAAGTTCGTAGTCGAGAAAGTAAACATATTATGAAGGAAGGAATGGAAACTATCTAAGTTAGTTATTGCACATATGAACTTCACTGTAGTATTCCTGGGGCGAATGTACTGTAGTTCCTCCTTAGTGCGTGACAGTTATAATTTTATTTTAACACATTTTTATAAATATAATGTTATACAGTTTGAGATATTCAAGAAAAACTTTAAGTAACTCTAGAAAATTGCTTTCAGATTTCTTCCATTCATTTCCCGGATGATGAAGTAAACAGGGATTGGGTGACACCCAGTTTAGGGTAAAAGATCACTTCATGTCCGACACGTGGATGAGTTACGTAATTTCTGCTCACATACTCTTACATCAGTTACCAGCTAGGCACTAATCAGCATTTTGTCGGATATCTAAACTTATGGATTTTTGACGGCGGTCTCTCGACCGAGACAAACCTAGCTCCACATTTTGGTCAGTTCTTTAAATTTATTTAGTGTTAATTTGCATTTTCGACGTAGGCACTACGCCCGACAAAGATGCAGCGCCAAACTTCATCTGCCACGCAGGTAAATTCCCAGTTGTTTAATTCTTTCTTTTTGAAATGTAGTTTAGGTTACACTAGACAATTTATAAATTAGAAAGATGAAGCAGTGTTTTTAACACTTAAATGATTTCAGTCTAATTATATAATATAAAATTCAATAACAGCCCGCCTTAAAGTAATATGTGTATAAATAACATATAAAATGTATGTAACATTCATTGTATTATGTTTATATTATTTTGTAGATGTTTAATAATATTATGTGAATGTATTAAGTAATTTAGCAATGTTGGAGTTGTGAGAATAGAGGCTGAAGGTTGCTAACAATGAGATAACAATGAGGTAACGTTGAGGCAATAATGAATTGGAAAGCTTAATAATACTACTTGTAACTCTTGGAGCAACAATAATGTAATTTTTGAGACAGTTTATAAATAGCCAATCAACAACCAGAAAACCTGTAATACATATCCAGTGCGAGACGAAAATTCATTACACAGTGAATATTATAAAGTTTACGTGTTTAAAAGTGCAATTAATAAATAATTTCACAGCTCTCTATATTAGTGAATTGTTATTTAATCGTTTGAAGGACTAATAAATGGGGTGAATTAAAAATTATAATTTGTTTAAGCCTACATTCCTTAGCCGCATCATCCCCTATTAAGAAATACATGTTTCTACAAATTAATACTGACGCAGCTGGGGCAAACATAAGTATACATAAAATTAAAGAAACGTTAAAATACAAAGTTGATTGCTAAACGTTGGGGCAAAGGCCACTAGAAAGTAAACTTGGGGCGAAGGCCACCGGAAACTTTGTACCATACGTGGGGCAGTTATTTCATCAAGTTTGGCTCCCCAACAGTGGAAGTACAATACTACTCCTCCTAACAATACAAATCCTACTTCAAATTGACGCCCAAAGTGTGGTGCAAATAACGTAATTAAATTACTTTCTCAAAGATTGGGATCATGTCTAATAATGCCATCCTTTTACCACCCTTGCAGCTCCCGCAACCTATAACCCTCGTGAGGCCATCTTGTGCTACGTTCCCCCATCCTTTGCATGGTGACAGATGAAAGCGCCTTACTCGCAAGTGAATCAGTGATTTCGCTCCATAGAATCGAATGACATATAAATGTCATTCACAATACCTACCACAGCACTCAGCCTAGTGTTTTCGTGAAGAGACGGCGACGGTTCGATACACAACGACGTGTGGCATTTCCGCACGGGTCTCATAATCCTTTGTCATTTCGTCGCCAAGAACCTGCTGCGCTTTTCGTGATAACATTTACTGAAGCAAATACTGAAACTGATAGAGGTTCATTTCTCTTTGTCTATGTTTAGTCATTAATATTATCTGAGCCTGAAAATGACAAACAATCACAAATATAAATATTTCATTAATAGCATTCAATGTTATACCGAATTGGACAAATTAACATCGTGCAATTACGTATAATTGTTATGAAATGCAAATAAAATATCTGGAGTTTTACATTCACGTGACTTTCTCCACACACTAATGTCACTATAGTCCAGAAACGGTTATTGCAAAAGCTTATTATGTTTCAAGTTTACTGAGATAAACATTTGCATAAATCATTTCGTTTTAGGTACAAAGAGAATAGTGATAGGCAAATACTTAAAATCTAATCGCTATGTATCGACCTTAAAACTTCATACCCTTTCCATGATATCGCGAGAAACAACAGAATAGAGATAGCACTTTAAAAATGATGAAGTGTTGAAAATGCAAAACAATAATAACGGATATATCGGAATGGGTAATCCCATAAAAAGTTATTTGAAATAAAGTTTATATTTTAATGAGATTTAATTTTTTTACTATCTTAAGGTTTATTAGTTATACAGCATTCTACAAAATTATATCCAAATGAAGAGAATTCGCAGACTATTTCCCAAAAATTCAAAATATACATTTTATTTGTCATATAAATACATGAAATATATGTAACGTTAATCAAACTTCTTGCAGCCATTTTTGAGAAAATAAAAAACAACGAATATTTTTCCATGTAAAGAATAGTATGTGGTGGAGGGAGTTACTTGAAAATCTTCGTGTTGTATTCTTGGAAGATGCTGAGTTTAAATAAGGCGTTTGGTATTATTTAACGTTTCGTTTTTGAGTTATGCTGTTCATAGACACACGTATAGAGAGAGAGAGAGAGAGAGAGACAGAGAGACAGACAGACAAATCTCTCTCTAAACATGCTTTTTGAATTCAGGGAAATCAAAACATGTATTTCCAATGAAATCTCCTTATCGAATTTTTGGATGGAACACTGTACTTCTTCTAATATGAATCGCCTTATATAACCAAAATCAATAAAAGCAATATCGAAAGATTTTTCAAAAATTAAGTCCCCTAGAACCAAGCAAATGGTTCCTAAAATGTGCTCTCAATAATTGTTTGTGCAATAGCATCTTAAACACTTTACTGGTTTCCAATTTCTCCAATAAGTTTTGTTTATTGTATCATGTGATCATAAAAGAGGGCCCACAACTGATACTTTTAATACTGTGATATCGCATGAATTATCCACGGTTGATTCATAGAATTCTTTCTCCTCCAAATTCATTTGGGTGTGATTGCCAGGCATAGAAATTTCTAAGCATCGAAGCCAGGATGATAGGAAATAAAGACTGTTACTAGATTATACCAGGTGGCCCAACAGCGCCGTATTTCACGTATGTAGATATCACTTCTAGCGTTAAAAGAGTTGTAGAATTCAAAGGGGTAACTCCAAGCAGACGCAGTCAGTGGGGTACTGGCACAATAACATGAGCGACGTTCGTTTTACTCCTCTTACTTATCAGCGGAGACGATTAGCGAATCGCGATCACTGAAAGGCAGTTCCCAGGTTTGCACTAGAGTGTAGTCAGTGATAACAGACAAGAACAGAAAGGTCTTTGAATGTTTTCCACTTCAGTCAGAGAGACTTTATTTTCGGGGGAATAAATTCCCTTTTTAAGAGTCTTTATTTGATCTATCAGTACCCGCCCATATCTATTTTATATATTGTGTTTGCCTTGTTCCTTGTCTGACATTATGGATTACACGCATTGTAGAGTTAAACCAAAGCATTAAAGGGCCGTAACTAAA
This sequence comes from Deroplatys truncata, assembly GCA_030765065.1. Lineage (NCBI taxonomy): Eukaryota > Metazoa > Arthropoda > Insecta > Mantodea > Mantidae > Deroplatys > Deroplatys truncata. The sequence continues at coordinate 219,356,141 of CM060978.1, forward strand.
ACCACGCAAATATGAGAGCAAGAAATGTGTACGACTGTCACTTGGTCCTCTATTATTATTATTATTATTATTATTATTATTATTATTATTATTATTATTATTACGTGCTATACGCACAACAGAGTAAATTAAAACATGAAAGCACCGTAACGAAGCTATGCAAGCATGAGAAAGCTGAATGTGTATCACTGGCATTCGTTCTCCTGTTGCTATTATTATTATTATTATTATTACTATTATGTTGATAATTATTATTATATTACACACTATACCAATAGTAGAGTAAATCAAAACGTTAAAGCGCCGTTACGAAATCCATGCAAACATAAGAGCACGTAATGTGCACGTCTGGCATTTGCACGCTTCCTATATTATGTAAATCGAAGCATAAAAGCCTCTTAACGAAAATCATGCAAACCCGAGCTGTGTATCACTGACATTTGTCTGCTTGCTATATTATTATTATTATTATTATTATTATTATTATTATTATTATATTACGCACTATACACATATTAGAGTAAATCAAAACATTGAAACGCCACAATGAAAAAAACCCATGCAAACTTGAAAGAACGTAATGTGTATCACTGGCATTTGTTCTATTATTATTATTATTATTATTATTATTATTATTATTTTATTGCTATTTTATATTATTATTATTCTTATCGTTGTTTATGTTGTTGCTGCTGAACCAGTTGTCTGATCACTAGTATTCTCAAGTTAATAAGACTGTGGAGTGAGGAAGGTGAATGATCACTGGACTGATCAGACAGAGCTATATAAGCGTGGCACGATAGTATTCTCCTCTGTATTCTGATCTGTCAAAATGTAAATGCCTCTTTATTTGAGAGTGTCATGTATGTGAAACAAAAGTTTATTAGTTATGTAACAAACAATAGGTCCATAGCTCTAATAAGGCCCTTTAAATCGCGTTGAGTAAAGCAAAACAGTAGAGTTAAGCAAAGCATTGATAACGTTGTTTACATTGCTAAAGGTATGAACTGTATATATGTACTAGATTGCTTCCTGTTGTGTTTAGCTTAGCTTACGGCGCAGTTCTGGTGCTTAAATGTTTTGATTTATAATACTCTGCTATGCAGTATTATAACAATAATAATCGTAACTAACAATAATATTAATAACAATAATAGGGTATACACACTACGTGTTTTCATGTCTGCATTGTTTTCGTTACGTCGCTTTAATGTTTTTATTTACTTTACAGTACACATAGTGTCATAGGAATACGACTGCCAGTGATACACATTAAGTGCTGTTATGTTTGCATGGTTTTCTTGCGTCGCTTTAATATTTTGATTTATCCTATAATGCATGTAGTGCTTAATAATAATAATAATAATAATAATAATAATAATAATAATAATAATAGGGGAATAAATGCCACTGATAAACATTACGTGATCTCGTGTTTGCATGGTTTTCGTTACGTCGCTTTAATGTTTTGATTTATCTCTACCATGCGTATAATGGGTAATAATAATAATAATAATAATAATAATAATAATAATAAACAATAATAATGAAACAAGTGCCAGTGATGGGCATTACATGCTGTCATGTTGGCATAGTTTTCGTTTTGGCGCTTTAATGTTTTGGTTTAACTCTACAATGCGTATAATCTGTATTGTCAGACAAGAACAACGTAAACACAATTTAGAAAATAGCTATGGATGGATACTAATATTTCAGATAAAGACACTTTAGTTATTTATCAAATTAAAAAATTAATTTATTCCATAGAAAATAAAATCCCTGCAACTGAAGTGGAAATTATTCTAAGACCTTTTCGATCTGTTTATTATGGTTCTTGGCTATCATCACTGAATATATACTCGAGTGCAAGCATGGAAACTGCCTGTCAGGGCTCGCGATAAGCTTCACTGATAAGCAAGAGGAGTAGAGCGAAGATGGCTAATGTTGTTGCGCCCGTTCCCACTGACATGTGTTTGGAATTGCCCCGTTGAATTCTGCAACTCCTTTAACTTACGAATGGATATCTACACACGTGAAATTCTGCGGGATTGGACCACCTGGTATGTATTTCAATGTATTTGTACAATCGTGAACATCAAAGATACTTACACACAGTTGATAGATATTATAATAATACTATATATTTAATGGAAATTAATTATATATTTTTAGAGACCAAGCATGTCTGTGACATGTTTTTAATATAGAGTAAACTGAAAAAAACTACTACTACTGCTACTACTACCAATAAGAATAATAATAACTACATATAAATGTACAAAAGAATAAATTAAAGCTAGTTAAAATGTGCTTACAAAATTGCTTAAAAACATATAGATAAGATTTTAATAAGATATTCCTCAATTTAGTAAATAGGATTGTCAGTCAGCATCATAAAACACAATCAAATCTGTTAAAACTGATGCTGTGTGCATCTGAAAGTAAGCAACATTTGTTACGTTAATTTCATAACTATGCTGATTTGGATGATGGTGAACCTCAGATATGAAATGCATTACTTTTATACCCATTGTTATACACACACACGCGCGTACACACACATACATAAGATACGTATCACTTTCTTCCGCAATACTAAAATTTTGGAGATACACGAGCTATTCCCGCAGGTTAGAATGCCATAAAATATAATTCTATTAAAACAGTAATACGCATTTTTAAAAAAATACCTTAAGAACCAACCTTTTTGACTATCTTAATCAAATAATTTGCTATAGACAGTCTGATACAGACTGTCAAACTATGGTGTTTCCATGTCAATTTGGAGTCCAGGGTGATGCCCAATAGATTGTTTCATTTTTACTTTCTCTACTACGTATAGTAAGTAGGGGAAGTATTGTATTCCACCCAAAAATTCGATATCGAGATTTCACCGGAAATATATGTTTTGAGGCCTCCCGAATCCAAAAAAGTATTTTGGAAACATGTCCGTGTGTGTGTGTGTGTGTGTGTGTGTGTGTGTGTGTGTGTCTGTGAACAGCATAATCAGAAACCAACAGTCGGATAAACACCAAACTTGGTATTTAGGTTCAGTATCTTTCAGAGATGCGACACGAAGGTTTTCAAGAAAATACCCTCACCCTAGATTACCCTTTACATGGAACATTTTTCGAAAATTTTTATTTCCTCAAACATGGCTCTAATGATTTAGATTAAAATATCATATGTTTAAGATATTTTTATGACAAATGAAATGTATATCTTGAATTTTCTGGGAATGTCTCCAAAAGTATTCTTCATTGTGAACGACTTTTGCATAACTGGTAAACTATAAGAGATAGACAAAATTTTACTGCACAAAAAATGTAGATCGCGTTAAAATACACAATTTATGTCATACATTTTTTAGTTGGGTGAACCATTTTCGAGATATTGTTTGTTATTCCCTTAAATTTTCCAATACTTATACTTTTTCTCAAATTCGTTATTCATTTTGTTTGTCCTGGTAATGCAAAGACAATGGAATACTCCACATAGCAACTAGCTCTTAAAATATTTGACTATCGCTTAAAGCCTAGCAATTCCCCTTGCATCTACAAGAAAATTAGCAATAAGATTAACATCTCGATATCTCGATTAACATGAAGCATATGGAGAATAAGCGTTTGTAAAAATAGTTTGTAAAAGAGAAGAGAAAGTCATGTGAGTGCAGCACATCAGATTTTTTAAAATGAAAACGGGATATACTGGAGTTTTGACATATTCATTTCGAAACCTTCGCTTTGAACCAATGCCAGAGCCATTGTGATGTTTAGATCATACATATTTTTACTTGTTTCGTATAGTATGGCATCATCAACAAACTACATTTCCTTAGTGGTAATATTGCAAGGCAAATCATTCATCATTGCAATAAATAAAAGCGCACATCGCAGGTAACAAACTACCCATCCTCGTACATATGTTGGTGTTTTGAGACAGCGTTCTTTTGCCAGTAAGTGACCCTTGGCCGCTGTTGTTTACGTTTTTTATAGTGATAATAGTTTGAATGTTGATGTCTTGATGGCGACTCAGCAAGAATTCCTATGCCGGTAATCACCGACCTCGAACCTGATGGTCGGATCGATTATCTCTGGTTCCAACTTTTGCATGTTGTGTCTATGTCTATCCTCCTGTAACCTTAGCCCGGACCTTCTCCATGAAGATTCAATTCCTTATCACGTAGTACTTTGACAAGAGCGATCGAGTGGTATTTGTCGCCTAATATTTGTCGTATTTAGGATTATTATTTTACAGAGTTATTCATAAGTCAGTGTCACATTTGGAAAACATCTTGTGCGTGATGTATGATACGTGTGAGTCCGAATCATGTACGTATGGGAACAGAAGCTCTCCAAGTTTGTGTCACGTGAAGCGCGTATGTTGTGGTGACGCGGTTGGCCTCTAGGCGGCAGGAGTGTACAAAAGGCGTTCGCAGGTAACGAGAGAGCGTTTTGCGTGATGCAATTTGCGAAAACAGAGCTTACTTGTGCCTGTTCAGCGGCGATTTTGCACTCGTTTTCACAAGGATGCGCCAGATCGCAGGACCATCAAGAGGTGGTATGAAAGGTTCGAGCGCACTGGTTGTCTGTGTCCACCCAAACGACCCGGAAGGCCGGGACCGTCAGATGCCACTGTTGCATGTGTTCGTGAGATGTTTGCGCGCAGCCCTCATAAATCGACAAATCGTGCAAGTCTGCAGCCGGGAATGTCTCGGACGACTGTGTGGCGTATTCTTCACAAGCAACTGAAGGTGAAACCCTACAACCTGGAACTCCTGCAGGCGCCACTCACGGTGACAAGGAGGTTCGCACACAATTTGCCACCTACATGCAGGCTGCAATGACAGATGATTTTGGTGACAGACTCGTCTTCAGCGACGAAGTAAGGCTTCACTTGAGGAAAGTGAACAGACACAACGTGCACATTTGGGGAACCCAACACCCACATGTTACATTCGAGCATGTGCGAGACTCCCCAAAAGATCAACGTGTGTTGCGCCCTGTCAAAGAACAAGGCTTACGAGCCCCTTTTCTTCACCGAATCCACAGTGATCGACGTCACTTATCTGGACATGTTAGAACAATGGCTTATGCCTCAACTGACATACAGAGGTGACTTCGTTTTCCAACAGGACGGGGCCCCACCCCACTTCTACTCGTGCGCGCGTACCTGAACCAGAACTTACCACGACGTTGGATTGGACGAAATGCTGACAATGACGTCGCATTGTTTCGGTGGCCGCCCCTATCCCCGGATTTAACACCACGTGATTTCTTTCTCTGGGGATATGTGGAGGATAGGGTGTTCATTCCACCATTTCCAGCTGACTTGAAGGACCTCCGAGATCACATTACAGCAGTCATAGCAACGGTCGACCTTGACATGCAGGTGCGGGTGAGAGCGGAATTTGACTATAGCCTGGATGTCTCCCGTGTAACCAGAGGCTCACACATTGAACACTTGTAAGGTATGCTAAACAAACTTTGAGAGATTGCCTTACATTTGGTATAACATTCACACTGGTATGTCAAGTACTTATTTTACAACAAACTTCCGAAATGTGACATTGACTTATGAATAACCCTGTATTATATGAAGCCGCATTCTTAAGCTGGGCTCTTCTAATGCATTAGAACATATCCTGCACATTAGTCTTTCAATCAGATAGAATTTGTTTCTCTGTGTTTAGGCTGGAATTACACAGACGGTAGTTTACAATCTATAAGGATTACAAACCTGTAGTTAATTAGACGCATTTTCTACTTCTCACAACTGCATGAACAATTTATCATATAGCCAACTTCTAGTCGTGTCTCTGTGACTCAGAAGCAGCCATCGAAACGATTAGGCTGCTGTGAGAACTCAGATTACAATTGACTTACTACAAGTTTATAGTCAATAATTTGGACTGCAAAATGTGGTCCGTGATCCCAGCCAAGTTAAATGAAATATCACCCAAAATGTTGATATCAAACTTTCACCGGAGGTATACGCTTTCAGTGTACCTGAATATGCGCGCGTGTGTTTCTATGAATAATAAAAAAAAAACTTAGACGAATACCAAACATTCTGATTCAGTTCAGCATCGTTCGAGAACACAAGACGAAGACTTTCACGAGTCCCCCCACGCTAGATTATACCTTAGAATAGCTTTCGTTATTTTTTACTTTCTCTACTACGTATAGTAAGTAGGGGAAGTGTTGTATTCCACCCAAAAATTCGATACCGAGATTTCACCGGAAATACATGTTTTGAGACCCCCTGAATCCAAAAAAGGCATTTTTGGAAACATGTCCGTGTGTGCGTCTGTGTGTGTGTGTGTGTGTGTGTGTGTGTGTGTGTGGTGTGTGTGTGTCTGTGAACAGCATAACTCAGAAACGAACAGTTGGATAAACACCAAACTTGGTATTTAGGTTCAGTATCTTCCAGAGATGCGACACGAAGGTTTTAAAGAAAATGCCCCCATCCCAGACTACCCTTTACATGGAACATTTTTCGAAAATTTTAATTTTCTCAAAAACGGCTCTAACGATTTTGATTAAGATATCATATGTTTAAGATATTGTCATGACAAATAAAATGTATATCTCGAATTTTCTGGGAATGTCTCCAAAAGTTTTCTTCATTGTGCACGACTTTTTCATAACTGGTAAACCATAAGAGATAGACAAAATTTCACTACACAAAAAACGTAGATCGCGTTAAAATACACAATTTATGTCATATACATTTCTTTTGTTGAGTGAACCGTTTGCGAGATATTGCTTGTTATTCCCTTAAATTTTCCAATACTTTTTCTCAAATTCGTTATTCATTTTTTTTATGTCCTGGACATGCAAAGAGAATGTAATGCACCACATAGTAACCAGCGCTTAAAAATTTGACTATCGCTTAAAACGTACGATATTCCCCTTGCATCTACAAGAAAATTAGCAATAAGATTGACATCTCGATATCTCGATTAACATGAAGCATATGGAGAATAAGCGTTTGTAAAAATAGTTTGTACAAAAGTAGAGAAAGTCATGTGACTGTAGCACATCAGATTTTTTTTCAAAAATGGCGCTAATGCTTTTGTTTAAAATCTAAGGTATTAAAGTGAGAACGAAAACATACAATGGACTTTATATGTCATTTTTTATTTTTGAGGTGTGGTAATACTTACATGCATCAAACCCCTAAGCTTGCGCGAAAAAAACTCCGCATGATAGGAATATATGTATTTCCTTGTTACTCTTCAGATAATACTTACCTATCTTAACAAAGAACATTTTTACACCTTCTGACAAGACACATTAATACCTACCTTCCTGAAGAATATAGGAAAACGTGGTAAAGGACGATACTTCCAGCTATGTCCTGTACAAATCAATAGCACCTTCCAGTACTGGTAAAGTGCGTTTGACGGCTTTATTTTAGAGAGCTGCTTGCCTGGGATGAACTCGTTAGGTATTGGGGAGCTGTCAGGTTTGAATAAATGTTAGTAAGCGGAAATACGAGCGGAGGGACGCTCTCTTGCCACTTAGTACCGGAGTTGGCTCGAATTACTTGCTCGTTACCGTGCCGCAGGGGATATAACTCACTCCACGGTCTCGCACTTGCTTTTATTTTCGTTACAGATGCTACAGTTTTACTTGTTTCGCGGAGTTTAAGATCTGTCTTCATGGTAGCAAAATCGAGGCGGGGTTGAGTGGTTGAAACTCTTCTACAGAAGCCCTTCATCTTTCTCCCAGGTAAGGGGAATAATTAATTATGGATACACAGATGTAACGAATATGTTCTGTATTCTTAAAGTGAAGAATTTTGGTAAAAGGAATGCTTATTGCATATGTTCTTAAAGTTTGCAATTTAAACAAAATAACGAGCAGTGTGTCATTAAGCTTCTTTGAGAAGCGGGATGAGATATCACGTGTAGTGAGGGACCTAAAATCAGAGGTTAAGTGAAATATATTGTAAACTGTTGTGTTAAATCCAACAGAGTTGGATAATTACACTAGTCTGCATTTTCAAACTTTTTGTCAGATGATTTCTTAAAAGTAGGTGTTCTTGAATCAAGTTTTTATGCTGATTCCAGAAATAACTTCCGTTTTTTTCTATCACGTGGTTCTTACACAAAATAAGTAATGTTTTGACAATTTTACTAATGAGCGTAGAAAAGTATTCAAATACCATTTCAAACAAGGTAAGTTTTTATTCAAGAAACATTTTAAGAATACTCTAAAGCACTCCCCTAATTTATTTCATGACTACATTTTAACAAAACAAGAAGCCAAAGTGTTTCATTTAATTTTTTTCAAACTTTCTCTTCTTTGACTTCCTTGCAGATCCTTGAAGATGGCTGTCCCTCCTCAACATCCAACAGTAGTCAGCCATCATCTCCCCTGGTACCTCCTCTCCATTTCCTTAATATCTTGGTGAAAACGTTCACCCTGCTCTTCACTATAATGTCCCAGATTTTCTGGAAAGTAGTCGATATGTAAATGCAGAAATGCACCTCATGTTACAACCCATCTTCTTGAAATTTTCCAACATTGCTTCGACAATGGCCTTGCAATTAGGATCTTTGTTATTGCCTAAGAAGTTTTCAGTAACTGATCTGAAGCCGGTCCATGCTTCTATTTCTCTCTCATTCATTGTCTTCTCAAAATCCTCATTCTTCATCAGTTTCTTTATTTGAGGACCAACAAAAATTCCAGCCTTTAATTTGTCTTGTGTAATGAAGGGAAATTTCTTGGAAAGGTACTTGAAGCAGGGCCCATCCTGTGGTAGAGCCCTTACAAATTGCTTCATCAAGCCCAATTTTATGTGTAGTGACGGAAACAATATCTTTATATCTCTGTATTTTTTAAGTTAAATTGTGAAAAAACTGTAAAGCAGTTCTGAAATCAGCATAAAAAGTGAGTCAGCATCACTTATTAGTTTTCAGTCATCCGATATCATGCAGACTAGTGTTATTATTTCAATGTACCAATTCTTTATACTTCATTTATACTCAGTTTTCAGTTTTACACCTACTACATGCGTCGGTGCTTGTTCCCATTCAAAATTAAAAGAGATGTTTGGGCTAAAATTCCAGATGCCAGAAGTAATGGTTAACATGTGTTTAAATTGCATTTTTAAAACTAATGGACAAATAAAACGGTTACAGATACAAAGAGGAATTAGCTTTGCTGCCGAGCGCTATGAGCAGGTAAGTGCGAAGTATTCTGACGTTCTACAAGGTACGTTTGATATATAGTAGCTAAAGCACCTGCAACATTTACGTTTTAGTGTTTTTTTAATGCCACGACTTTCACTATTTTATGAATTTCTTTTTCTGTCAGCTTATATCTCATTTCGAAGAAATTTTCGGGTATTAGACAACAAATATGCTCTGATTAGTGCTTGTAAATTAATTTTGAAAATATTGAATATCAAAGGTAAAAAATATCTTGCATTTCCTAAGAAATATAAAAATGATAAACTCAAAAACATTTAAAATTGAGATAATACGCAAATATTGTTATTCGTTTTCAGCAGATAAAAATTAATTTTACCTTTATTCATTTGATGTTCGGAATATTTTCTGTTTTACTGTATCTTCAATCTTTAATTGAAGTTTCTGACAAATTACTTCTTGAGCTAGCAATAATTTCGTCATTATGAATGTCTTTTACATTTTTCTTTTTTTCTGGATGTGTAGTAGGAGCCAGTTATAAGCAAGCGTTCATAGCTAGTTGCATTACTTTATCTCTCGTGATTTCCGCTCACTTCACATTTATTCAATAAAAATAGGCAAGACACATATAAAGAATACGTCCAGTAATATATTTTTATCTCCATTGAAACTAATATTAATGAACCATATCACATACACACAGGAAAAACAGCCGCGAAAATATGGGATTTGCTCTGCACGAATAGATTTATCAAAAGTATAGAATTATTTGACTTTTCTACGAAGGTTTCATTTTTTATGTTCCAGTCCAAATAATGTTGTTTTTCCATTGTGTGACATTGACGACGTGAATTGATTCGTGCTCTCATATTTGTTAACGGGTTCCTAAAGCTAATTGTTAACCAGACTTAATCAGGGAAACAATTACTATCCAGATGACTTTATTATTATTGCTGAATTCTTGTGTTAATAAAACTGCAGTCTTATTTAAGCTATATGTACGTCGTCATGTTTTAGACTGTTCGTCGTTTTCATATTTACACATATATAATTTTTATGTTGTTTCCATTTATGCACACTTGAGTCATAACTTTACAAACATACTTTTATCACGAAGACTAGAATAAATCTTGGGATAGAATCCCTTACACAAAGTTTTCCTGCCTGATAGAAAGGAAAGCATGATTAATGAACAAGCATTATTTCGAGAAAATCTTCAATTCCGGTATTTAAAAGGAGTAAATAATTTAATAACTGACCATAAACCTGCATGTAGTCTCGATAAAATTGTATGGTTTTGTTTATTTGTTAGATTCCAAAAACCTTGGTGGGACATCTGTCTGTTAATTTTATGCAGCTATACTAATAGGTTTAAAATATGGTCACTTAATTCATATATGATTCATTCAGGATAGCATTTTATACCTCACTCTTGTTTATTCCATTTATTGCTGACTTTGGTACCTAACTTGCATTTGGTAGCTTACCAGAGAAACGTTTGATATGTCCTCAGTTGTCAGTTGTTGCCAAATATTGCAAATAATTTGTTTCAATGAAATTGTTGGAGACAATCCAAAGGCTATTGAGGAAAATTTACTGTTTACGACGAATTTCATTTATAGTTTAAATAAGGACATTTATAACCCTTGCATCTTATATAGACACAAATAAAGAGTGACTGGAAAAATAATGTACCTTGCAGAGGTTTGATTCCATTATTGATGTTTAAACGATGTGTAAGTAAATTACTTATCAAATGATTCATTTTATATCATTTTAAACTGATTTTTAACACTGCAGTAAGTTAGTATTTGCATAAATATTGCGTATGGGTAGTCATTTAACTGTTACTTTGTGAGCAATCGTGTATTTGGTGTTTCAGTGAAATTAACTACGAAACCGCTGTGAACACGAGTTTCGTGTTAAAACAAAAATTAAAGCTCTCCTAGGGGTTAAAATAATGTCGAGAGCTCATTTGTTTCCATTTAATTTCTTGGCTTTAAATGTATGGGAGGTTCCTTTGTCCTGACACATTTTTCATTGACATTTTGTTCGTTTGTTATGTGGTATTCATTTTTCTTGCTCAATAGCCAGTAGAGCCCAGGGGACATACATAAATGGCAGTTAATGAAATGGCTTTTAGGGAAACAATGACCTGTTGCGTGCATATAGATGATATTCAGTGCTATGACCTGTTGAACATAGTGCATATTATGGGAAGTAAATACGGCGTTTAAATTACAACTAATATTTATATACACGTCAGAAACAATGCTCTCTTTGCACCCGTTGTTTAAATAAAAAGTGTTTTTGTTGCACAGGAAATTTCAAATAATTCGTTAGTGACAAAGTGTTGCAGGAACTATGTGAAAATTGAATTAGATTTTAAGATGTCATTAACTCGGGCGGGATTTGATATACGGATATTCGACTTAAACCCGCGCTGAACTCCGTTACATCGCGATGAATTCTTCAACTCTAATTACATTTCCCAACATTATTCTACAAGGATCAGTGTGTTGGAACACTCAATGGAAATTCTATCTCACTGTGGTGAAGCTGTGGTACACTCACTTCCATATATGCCTTCACCGCAGCTTCAGGTGGCATTCTACTGGCCTTTACAGATGGAGAATGTATAGCAAGGAGAATGGTGTGTATCTGTTTACCTTTTCGCGCATGCAGTGGTGTCTTATTTTACAAGCACAGTTTTAGAAAATTCGCATGTAAATACATAACTTTCAGCAATAGCTTTATTATTCACTTACAATATCCACGTTTAAATATATGACTAAATAAAACTCTGTTTTGCACAATATCTCCACGAAAAAACATTTTTAATAACAGTATAATGCAAAGCTGAAGTGAATTATGCTTTTTAGTCTTAAAGAGGACACATTCGCTAGACACTATTTTAACAATCTATCCATGCGAATGCTGTATGGCATTGCCCTAACAATGTCTTCAAATGGCAAACTGGTTTCCCACTTGCCTACAATTCTTCTCCGATGCATCTCCAAAATATTTGGTTACATCGTGTGAGCTACAGTTAACACACACCACTGTTTGGTCGAACTACAAAGCCAGAACGCTCAGACATATCTCTCCCTGCTCGTACGCGCCCGCTGAGAAGGTTGGTAAAATGCTTCACGAAGCTGCGGTGTCGGCATAAATGGAGGCGACAGTACATATCATGAGGGTGGGAATTAACAGCTCTGTAATTTAGACCTGAGTCGATGAAACAGACATTAATTTATATTTAAGAAGCTATAATTGTAGTTTTTTATATTTAGGTATCTAAAGCAAGAAATTTCTTGTAACACTTCTCTTAGATGTGAAGAATTTTCACAGTATAGTTTTATGGATTACAGAATTCGCATCTGGTGTATTATTAAACCTATTCGAGCATAAACACTGAAAACATTGCTTGTAGGTGATGCGGCTGCAACAGTTTTATATTCGGCTCTGCACTTTATAATTTGGGCACTTAAGATCCATATTTTTGGAGTTCTGATAATTATTATTATTATTTCGTTATCATTATCGTTATTATTATGATGATGATGATGTTATTTCTAACGCGTTTGCGTTCTAAATGGCCCAAAAGTTCCAAGCATCTAAATTCTAGAATCTAATATACATATTGTCATGTATACAGTTGCAGGCAGCAAGATAATTTGTCACGGATTTGATACTTTACTATATTGGGCAAACTCTTACATTTTAACACATTCGGTCATTTTCATATTTCATAAACTTTCTTGACTTGGGATTCTAGTTGAAGCTAACTTATAACAGGAAACCGTGGTCTGCTACTTCTTTGACGTTTCAAAGGGACGTTACTGTGCCATCATTTCCTTCCTGCAGGCTCTTAGCCGCGTTACGTCACATAGAATGTTCTAGAACATTGAGCTATCGAGTTATGATTGGCCGCTATATTTCAAACCTAGGGCGGTGGCACACCATAATTGGTAATGCTCATGGCATGATTGCCGAGTCCCCCCTAGGAAGTGACTTTCTTTATAAGGAGCTGCAGACCCTTGCTGGGGGGGGGGTCGTTCTGATTCTGAACTTGTCAGCAGTCCATGCTGCTGGACCTGTAACGATACCTGACAACTCTCCAAGGTAAGATCCCATTAGGGAAACTCACAATATTTTATCTAATAACTAAAGATCACATCAGTATACAGTGATATAATGTGTTGAGCCTTCAGTCGTTTCAAATCTGAATGTTAAGTGCCTTCAGGACTGGATTTGGTAAATATATAACCGGCCTCTTCAAGACCCAAAGCTGGGAACTGAAGCCCAGCATCATCATGTTCTAGTTCATGTAATAAAATGGGCCACCAAGAAACATTACGAGTTATTTGTTCTATTATCTACCTTCACCTCTAAGCTACGTTCCCCAGTCACAACCCCTAAGGTTGCGACAATATGCATTACACACACACACACACACACACACACACACACACGACTTTCTCAAACCCCCGTCTACTTCTTTAAAGTTGTGCACGGCACCGGTAATGTTCGTTGTATGTAGCTGGGGTTTCAGGGGGGTACAAATTTTATTCAATTACGAGTTGTGGCTCTCTATATACATGCATACGTAAAGCACAGCAAGTATTACAGATATAAAACTCTGCAGATGGGAGAGGGATTCGAATTCGGAACCTTTTTGTTAGGTAATCCACGTCTTAACCGTTCCTACACAAAGCACACATATGTGCAAGCAGCATACCTAATAGATAATTTCAGATGTCTGATTTATGACGGACGTGACGTGTTATTATTAGTACTATAATTATTACACTGTATTACAGAATAATACATTAGTATTAATACTATACGCATTATAATACTATACGAGGTACTCAATTATTATACACAAACAGTATGTGGGTTAGTTCTTTGCAACAACCAAAACTAAATGTTAGTACACCAGATACACTTGCCTCGGCGCGCTGGTAGTGTTAGCAATACCAGAATTCTTTTAAGTAAAATAACTGAATCAGAAGCACATAGCTCCATGCAATGTTATGATAAAAAGTTTAGATAATTTACCATCCTGATGGTGTCATTTAGACTGCCTATTCGAACAAAGTAGACGGCATTCGGGGACACCGTATATTTATACCCGTTCAGAAAGGACAATTTTATTATTAAGTTAGTCTCCTTAGACTGAATGGGATCTAACGGTAGGAAATTTAACCCACAGAAAACTGACATGGTGACGCCGTGGCCGAGTGGTTAGACCGCTCTCCTCTCACCAAGGCGGCCCGGGTTCAATTCCAGGGACCCGCATGTGGGATTTGTGGTGGACGAAGCGGCGTCTGGGAGGGTTTTCTCCGGGTTCTCCGGTTTCCCCCGCCATTCATTCCACCAACTGTTCCATCACCTTTCCTTTCATCCATTTCACCATCATTTCGTTTCATCTACTTCCTTCCTCCCATACCAGGCATGGGGCTGATCACCCACCTTGGATATTCTGTCTGCTCCATGAGTGTCTGTCGGCTCCTCGACGGGCCTCTGACCCCAGGCACCCGCCTATAAGTCCTGGGGGGTGTAAGTCCTATGTAAGAGGAGGTTAAACAGTGAAAGAAATAAAGAAAGAAAACTGATATAAGTCAGTAAAAGAGGTTGTATGAGCTCATTTACACTTTTAAATAGAAGAAAAGGAATAAAGAAGGCATATATAAAACTAAATAATAATAATAATAATAATAAAAATTAAATTAAATTGAGTTTTATTTATGGACGATCTTTAACTACTGTGGTGCTTAGCGTGCCATTCTGGGCGTGAACGACCGGAAATTTTGCTCAGAGGCCTCTTTATCAGGCTTGAGGCTCTTTTACGTGTCGTAAATATACGACGCGTGACCACCGGCTTTACTTCCCTTTCAAAGGAAGGCATGCTCAGGATTTTTACGACCGAAAAAAAAATCCATAGCCCTCCGCCGAGTTTGGACCCGCCACCTCGGGAACTAGAGGCTAGCATGGTAACCACCACACCAAGGAGGACGACAAAAACAATAATAATAATAATAATAATACGTTGCCATTATGCAAATAATTAACAATAAATCATTAATGAACCTTTATAAACCAAAAATTGATGAACTGATGATTCGGGAGTTGAGGGAAATGGATCCTCACTTCCCTATGAATTACTTCGCCTTTTATGAAGAAATGTGTGAGGCTCATAAGATATGTTCGAAATGATGGTTATTAGCTGCAAAACAAGAATACATTCTGTGATGTTCGTTGGTCTCATTTCAGAATAAGTCGCATTGTAAGCTGTCACAATATGATGCGTGCTTTTTAGTGCAGTCATTACACACTTGTAGGCTATTTGTTTTCAACTTTCCACATAAAAATATCAAAATTCAATAAAAAAACATATACATTGAAAAAATAATAGCTGAAAATCCAAATTGAAACCTTCGTTTACAATTTTGCGCTGTCATACGTTTTCCTGGACTTACAGAATATGGATACATATAAGAGATGGATTTTATTAACTCCATAGAAAATTTAAGGTTACCAATATAATGAATGCTGCAATCACTGCCTTCATATATGCTAAATGTCATGGCATTTCGAAATAACTCCGCTTACTGGAGTCCTTCATAGACTCAATTAAGTGATCTAAGGTGTTTTATTGTATGTTTTGTTTGCATTGGTCCAGGTTAGTCTTAGTATTTAAATGTTTTATATTACCAACATATATACGAGGATGCCTAAAATATTATGCAACATACGTTTTCTTAATGTTTTACAGAACTGGATTCGATTGTTTTTAAACCCTTTCCTTGAATCTGTACAGCATATTTTTCAGCTTCCAAATTAAATTAATGGATAAACATTAAATTATATAAAATATTATTTACAGTTGAAATTGCAGTAATCGTAATTATTTTTCTTAGAGTATTTAGGTTCCGCTGTAATTTCCTGGAATGCTGTAACTCCCTTTGCCCTTGTAAAGAGGTTCAAAAGACGACTATGTGATATATGCAGGCAGAAAATAGAATCTGAATGTAGACAAAGATCAACATTGGAGTTGCATAATGAAATAAAAACTAGGTGGCGCAAGAAAACATATTTTGGAATTGGGTATAAAACAGACGAGAATAACATTGGGAGGGTAGAAAGCTCGCAGGATTGTTGATGATGATGGCAGGATTTGCCCATTATGCGGGGAACAAGAAGACTGGACGTATATTTTGGCAGCATGCATGCAGACGGAGGATATCAGAAAAAATTATTACGGAAGTATTTTTGGCTTCCAACAGACGGAGGACAGCATGCCGAGACTTGATTCTAAACAGCCAAAACTGGCCAAGCTTGGGCACATACATAATGGAAGTACTAGATAAGGTGTTTATGTAAGATTTCTTTAAATATATGTGTTGCTTAAGCATTTGTGTGTGAGTGTGTGATTCAGAGTATTTTTTCAATTTTATATGCGTGTATTTAGTGTGGTGATTATAAAAACAGTTGTTTTCTGGTCGATTCTGCAAGTCACGAATACAGACCAAGCATTTTTCTAGAGAGCATGTACGGTCTTATGACCCATGCGACTGTTTTATGCAAATACTAAGTACTTAATAAATACCACTACTACTACTAGTTTCTGCTGGGTTTGTGCTATCGTGCCATTTAAGACATACATTTTTAAAATTAATATTAATTGTCTGCAAGTCAGATATTTTTGCCTATTAGTACCCTTCAGTCAGGTTAAATCAACATCATCGAGGAAATTTAAGGTAGCAGTTTGAAGTACCAAGTCCTTTATTTATTCTTTAAATATATTCACCGTGAACGAGCTTAAAATATTCTGCGGATACAAATAAAGAATTTCTAAGACTCCTTCAGAAGAATAGATTAAAGACCGAAAAAACGTGAGAGGTTACTAAGTAAAATATTTACTTTAGAAGTATCTAGTTTTTTATTCGAGGGACATTTTGACTGGCCTAAAAGTTGCTGTTTTTGTTTCGTTGAACTTATGTGGGCGAGGGTTGTGAAGGAAAGGTAATATGTGCCAGAGACAAGATATCCTTCCGGACGATGCTAATCTCTGGAATTACTGTCCGGTTTGGTAAATGAAGCAACTAATTAGCCGTGACGGAAATGAAACTTGAAACAAAACCAGGTGCAGCAGTGAAAGGACTTAAAACCTGCTCTGTTGTGCAAATCGCCATTAACCATGCTTTCCTTCTATGAGGCTTTAGAAAACACAATATAACACACATTCTAAAGAATCACAGAAACTTTTCACAGATCTTGGAAAACAAGATCCATTTAACACTGCTAGTCAAATTGTTTTTATTTTTCGCCTCGATGCATACATTTTGTCAAACATGATACTGCAGTTAGTCTTTTATCACCACATAAAAACATTCAGCTAAATTCAACAATCCACTAATGTGTTGCACTTTAGGAGGTAACATCGCCATAATTTGCATGATAGAAAATAACACGTTGAAAACGTAGAATAGAAGCGCTTTATTTTAAACGAAGGACCATTTGCTTCAGTACCTGAGAAAATCCTACTTAGAGCACGATTTCAGAAATGTTTCTGGTAAAATGTTGGCTCGGGTATATTTCATTTGAGTTGTTTGTACGAGGGCAATCTATAAAGTAACTTCTGTGAAGTAAGTGACGTCTTTATATAGGTTATATAGCTGTGCTCAGTATGAAATATGTGTTGCCTCTAGAGACGCTACAGCTTTGCTGAAATTTACAATGTGTAAACTAAGAATTTATATGCCTTATGGAAATTATACGATATTAAATTTATAATCTCAGTGAGTTTGTATTTCTCATATTATGGGTACGATTAAAATGCGAGTTTTATCTGCTAAATGCTCCTTTTAAGAGGAGAAATGCATTACGATAAAGTATCTATACATAAGAGTTAACGCTGCACGAAATATTTTATTTACAATAGTATACTGAACTTAGGTTTCTGTTGTTGGAACGACAAATGCATGCAAAAATGACCCAGAATGTTGCAGTACACTAAACAGAAAACAAAAATTGAGTTTCTCAGTACATGGTTTGTTATTTTTGATAGTTATACAAATATTAAGAGCTTTTACCACTAGTATTATTTCACCGAGGGTCTGTAATGCTCGTCTTCATAAGGAAAACAGAATGGTTTGAAAGAGTTTCGTACAGTTTGTTTATAATTTTATGTGATATGTATCACACAAGAACCTCGCTTATCCGGACTAGGTGTGACCGGAGATAATCCAGATTAACGAAAATCCGGAGAACACGGAAATAAACTATTAAATGAATACAAACTTTGATATACGATAGTGAAATATGGATCACTGCAAAAGCAGAAGAGGAAATGATTGAAAATAGTCCAGATCGTTATCAGGACTGTCATGAAAACTAATGAAACATAATCTCACACACTTTAGTTTTATTGTTCTGTGACACTGACCATGGTAACGGCGCTTGCTAGCTTTAAAGGAGCAACCGACGGCGATCTCTATGCTACCTGCGGTGTCAGCATTACAACCGTATGGATTCATATGTATATACCAAAATACTCACATGGTTTCGTGGTGAACCATTAAGCAAAAATTAATCAGGACAAACCGGAAATTCGGATCAATGAAGGCCGGATAAATGAGGTTGTTGTGTACAGAGATTTTATTTATGGTCAATAGCAGCACTAGAAAGATGTTATATCTGCAACTAGAAATCTTATCATAAAAAATTTGCATGTAGCACGTACATGGAAATATATGTCCTTTATTGTACCGCAAATATACTTATATACCCAAATAATGGACATATAATTTATGCAAACTTATGTGTGGAAACTGGGAATATTCAGTCGTGCAAAAATTAGCAAACCAAAGCCGATGATAAGGAGAGAAATCGTCAACCATAGCGACTGAATATTGGGCTCAGATAATCGGCTAAATACTGTATAAGGGTATTGAAGATTTTCTTTTTAGAAATTTCTTTTCCTTCTTGCGCTAATTTACAGAGATTTAAAGTTTTTGGGTTGAAGGAAGTACAAGGTTACAACAATAAAATTCTGAAGTTAGTTAAGCGTTATAATGCGCTTTAAATCATTGTGTTTCAAACTGTACTAATATAATTTCTCTATCGGTATTGCTAATTTGATTGTAATAAAAAAGGTTACTTTATAGGTAGCTCTCGTATTATCACGTTATAATATAGCAGCCTCTCTTGTACAAACTCCGTACAACAGCATCCATGTTTGGAGACAATTTATTGTCCTCACTAAACAGCCAACTTTGTGAGCTTGGCCTATGTTAATATTAAGCGTATTTTCTGCATTTGAAGAAACGAGGAAGATTATAGAGAGTAAAGTGACTGTTCTTTCCTTACGACTGTGCAAAAGATATGGTGATAGTTCGTAACGCACTGTTTATAACAGTTCATTCAAGCCACCAGCGTAGTGATATGATATAGCATCAAGCGCGAAAATGATTGTCTCAAATGAAATGCACCCGCCTGGTTACGAAGCAGACGTTGCAGGAGACAGCAAAGAGGACTAAAGAAGAAGTTCACAACCAAAGTTTTGTCAGAGAAATGATTCGTCCGCTCTTGGTGACACGCTGGTGGTCATCGAAGTGGCTGCAGTCGGTGGCGGTCTCGCTGCGCTATCTTCAGGTTCTGTAGTATCGGCATCTTCCGCCTCTTCACTAGTGGCTCCGCCACCTCCAGCACCGCTGCCTCCCCCACAGGCTGTCTCCTCCTCCCGTGGATGCTGGCTGCTATTGATGACACAGTAATGATGCTCTGGGTCGCCGTATTGGGAGTGATAGAATTCCTCCCTCATCATGTGGTTGAGGGAGCCGCAACGGAAGAATAGGATTTGCTGGAACGGCTTCCGGAAGTCGCGGTTCAAGGTAGCATAGATAATGGGGTTGAGTAGGGAATTAGCATAGCCGAGCCACAGGAAAAGGCTGGATAATGAGGGTGCAGGGTCGGAATTGAGAAACGGTCGGACCAGGGCGAGCACGAAGAATGGCAGCCAGCAGACGGTGAACGCGCTCATGATGATGCCCAACGTAGTGGAAGCTTTGCGCTCCTTGGCAAGGGCGAAGCGTAGCTTTTTGTGATGAGACAAGGTCATCCCTCCGCCGCCTCCACCTCCACCGCCGCCACCAGCTGTCCCACCGGCACCTGCAGCACCAGTATTGTTGCAGGCAGCTGGCGGAGGTCGTCCGAAGCTGATGGTCTTCCTACGAATGAACTTGCTCACTCCGACATGCTTCTTTACGGCTGCTGTTCCCAGACGGTGCTGGTGCAGAATAGGACACTGGGACTCGTTTGACCTCCGCGGCGCCGTCGATGTGGGGAAGCATCTTGTACTTCCGCTACACTGCAACAATAAACAACACTTTAATTAATACTCGAAGCAAGTTTTGATGTTTCCAACAATCATTGTACATATTGCTGATACAATATACTTCTGCACTGAAAATAAACATCAAGAGAAAGAATAGGTGAAATGACTAAACGATTTAAGTTCATGGAACTATAATTAAAGAATAAGATAGTAGTTAAAACTCAGTTAACGTATTGTACTATTTTGTTTTGAGGCAGTATTTTTAACACTTAAATGATTTCAGTCAAATTATATAATATATAAAATATAATAACAGCCCGCCTTAAAGCAATATGTGTATGTAACAATATAAAAAAGTGTATAATACAGTCATTGTGCATGTTTATATTATTGTATACATGTTCAATAATGTTATGCGAATGTTTTACGTAATTTAATAATATAGGAGCTGTGAGAATAATAGGTTAAAAGTTGCTAACAATTAGGTAACCTTGAGGCAATAATGAATTTGAAAGTTTAACAATACTACTTGTAATTCTTGGAAGCAATAATATAATTTTTGAGACAGTTTATAAATATAGCCAATCAACAACCAGAAAAAGCTTTAGTTAAATGAAGGTATTCTATTGGAGTAGGATTAGCCAATCAGGGACTTGCAATACAGAAATTTACAAACTTAGGCGGTAGAAATCAAGTCAGTTGCTTGTAGATAGCGCTCATAACTGGATGTGTTGGTTGTAGACAGTGTTCCTAACCGGAAGCGAGATGCGTCCTCGAGAAATTTAATATGTATTCAGTGTGAGACGAAAAGAGTTTACGTGTTTAAAAAATGCAAGTATTTAATAAAAGAATCTTACAGCTCTCTATATCAGTGAAGTGTTATTTAAATCGTGTCAAGAATTAATAAAAAGAAGTGAATATAAAATTATAATCTGTGTAAGCCTATATTCTTCAGCCGCACCACGCCTTGCAAAGAAATCCATGTCTCTAACAATAATACTGATGCAGCCGAGGCAAATATAAATATATAATATTTAAAGAAACGGTCAAATTACAAAGT
The DNA here is from genome assembly GCA_030765065.1 of Deroplatys truncata. Classification (NCBI taxonomy): domain Eukaryota; kingdom Metazoa; phylum Arthropoda; class Insecta; order Mantodea; family Mantidae; genus Deroplatys; species Deroplatys truncata. The sequence continues at coordinate 219,377,705 of CM060978.1, forward strand.
TAATATATTTTAAACACTTTTTGGGGCAAATAACAGTATAAACAACACCTTTCTCAGTTTCTATTAAGATGATACAGCTACTAGTAAATCAAATATTCTCAGGTGCGCCTCTTCTCATAAAAGTAAAATATTTGGAGCAGATGCCAATTTTTCAAACTCCAACCAGGCATTTTGTGAAATAAAATATTGAGAGCTAAACATGATGTATTGATTTTATTTGTGCAAAAATCAGGTCATAAACAATATAAAATATTTAAACACGTCATATACATACATATATGTTGAAGTTGCTTTAAGGAAGTAAGTCCAATTTTAGATTTTGTTTCTCCATGTTTATTATGAGACAGTGCTTTCATAAAGCTGCAAATCAATACTGTTTCATTGATTGTACATTTCCTTGATTAGGCGTACAACCTTAGGTTAGGTTTCTCCAAGTGGAAAGCCTGGGGAGTGGGTTATTTCAAGGATGTTCATGGTTTACCTAAATACCTCTTCAATAAATAATTTTATTAGACAACGGCAATTTATTTTCTGTAAATTTATTGTAGCCACTATACCCATGAAATATACATTTTTTCACTAAATATCCTACTGTCATATTTAAGTTATGCACATAGTTCCGAAGAGGGCAACTGCAATAATTATCACTAGAACCGTGATATATTCCCACATGTTACTTTTCGACTACGTGCATACATTAAGTAGACGAAGAATTGCATTCCACCCAAAAATTCGATACTGGCTCCCAGAATCCAGAAAACACCTTTTTAGAAAAAGATCCAGGCCTGTGTGTGTACGCTTATGTCAGTGAACAGAATAACTCAAAGCCGAAGAATCCGATATAAACCAAACTTTATTTTTAAGTTCAGTATCGTCTAAAGATGCGTCACAAAGATTTTCAAGAAAATCTTCCAACCCGAACTACATTTAGATAGAAAATATTTCGATAGTTTTGATTTTCTCAAAAGTGACTCAACGGTTTCGATTTAAATATCATATGTTTAAGGCATTTTCGATACAAATGGAGTACAACTTGAATTTTCTGGGAATAGACTGTGAAGCATTTTTATTCTTTACGGCTATTGTATAATCATAAACTGTAAGAGATAGATAAAATCTTAGAACAAAAGACAAATTATGCAGACCTCGCTGAAGTGTACAATTTATGCAAAATAACATTTTATTTTTGTTGCGTTAAGGGTTTTACTATTGCTTTAGCTTGCTGTATTCCCCTAGTATCTGCAACGAAATGTATAATATATGTAAAACCATTTTTGAAACGTTTTGTCTCAATTAATACGAAAGAGATAGAAATAGAAGATTAATGTTGAAAGAATAGTTTGCGGAAGAGTGAGTAGAGAATGCCATGTGAATGCTGCACATATTTGTTTTTAATGCGTAGTATTCATTTTCGTCTCATTTTTTCAATGATGCATAATACTACCTAACAAGGTGCTAAACGTGTTCCCTAAAATAAAAACGGAAGTCGCACATTGGTACACTGTGGGTCCAGTCATGATTCTTTCTAGCTGTTGACATCCTGTCATGTGCTCTAATGTATTAAAATGTATTTATTATGAGTAGCAATGTATACATCCCTTTAGATAATTGCGCTTTCATATCAATAATAAAATACAACTTGAATGGTGAAAAATGGGATAAAATTATACGATGAAAACGAGCTTTAAAATCGATAAAATGAATACCAGCTGTGTACATATGTTGGCTCTATTAATGCGCCAAGTTACACTTTGGCTTGGAATAAAAATGCTTCATGTCAGTCACACTAGTGATCAAAGAGAGGGATCCTGGCCAATCGTCTGGATGAAATGTGTTGGACGACCTTCCCTACTATCTTCAATAGTCTTTGATCCCTTTGCACAGGGACATGGCTTACGGACTTTTTAGTTTTGGCTAGAAACATTCCATTCACTTTATTTCGGTTACGTGAGCAAGCCAAAATAACATTTCTGTTTGAAGGAAGAGAAATTATAAAGAAAGGGAGCTGCTAAAAAGAACGTAGTCAGGGCTCAGGAGAAGTTAGCCGAAGCACTTAATTGTTCATCCTAAAGACATTTTCAGAAGATGGTTGAAGTATATTCTTTGTTGAATAATACATTATGCAGGCTGTTATATCTGTTTCATTTGATCATTGATTTCGAACTAACAACTAGCTTTATCTCCCCATAACAGTTAAATTTACCGAATTTGTAAAGGTAAGGTAGATATCGAAGTTAAATTTCAAAATTTTAACCGTTGAATTTAGACTTACACTCATTGTTTACATTTTTTCTATTAAATGAGGAAACTTTCAGCTTAGTTGGGAGATTTTTCGATAACATTTTAAACATTTATTGGTTCTTGTTTGGCAATTTAGTGTTATTACTAAAATTATATCTCTTCCCGCAACATTTAAAAATGTTCCCTAAGGCTTTGCAAATGCGCTCTTAATGTTGTATTACAGGAGATTTAAAATGAATTTTTTTATTGTCACCGCTGGTTTAAGTTTTAAAAATTAATTTATAAATTCAAAACAATATCCACGGAAAAAACAAAATATTAATATACACAGACAAAACAGAAACGTTTGTACTTATTTTTCAAGACAATGTGTCCAGGATATCTCAAAAAGTTTTATGCTTATACTTAAAATAAATTTGTAGACTGCAGGGAAGTTTAAGCGAGAAGCATTAATTTAAAGAATGGAATACGGGGATTTAAATTGCGCAGGAATTTGAAACGTATTAGACATATTCTCTAAGCTTCAAATAAACGTTTACAGCGTTTCATCTATGGAAAACCAAAGATCCACAATTTTCCTTTGATTGAGCTAAACATTTTAAAGGCTATGTAGAACATAAAGCAAATGGAACATGGAAATTTTAATCGGTTATGTCAAACCGCTTTTATTTATAAGAAATCACTTTTGGTTTGCTAATGCAAATGTTATGTGTTTGTTTTATTTGTTTTAAAATTTTAACTTAAAATAAATTGGTTTTTAGGCATTAATTTTAATTATTGCACTAGAATAAGCAGCGTTCCTGAATTCTTAAATTTTACCAGCTTGAGTTATATGGAGAATATTTAATTATAAATAAATATAGAGGGCTTTAAAAGGTGCATAATTTAAAACAATGTAATACCTGATACCCTCTTGCACATCTTGCACATCTAAATTAAAAAGTGAGGTAGACAGAGCATTTTGAATAGTAAAAATGTTGGAAAAAGGGCTGAGAAAAATGCAATGGAAATTTAATACTGTGCTTTACCTAAATGATATTAAGTTATTTGAACAAACGGTTGGAGCCTTAAATCTGACCAATATAAAGAAAACAAAAATTTACATAAAAGTCCAAGTTATAAGCATAATAAATTAAAATAAATTTTCAACAGTTTTTATCAAATTGCAGTTTAAGAGTGAAAACCAGTAATTTATATTTGGTATATGCAAATTGTACGTAGTAGGAAGGTATTGCATTTCACTCAAAAGTTCGATATCGATATTTAGCCGAAAATACAAGCTTTGGGGTACCTTGAGAAAAAAAAAACTTCCGTGTTTGTGTGTATGCGTCTAAGAACAGCATAAAAAAAGCAATAAACACCAAACTTTGCATATAAGGTCAGTATCCTCCAAAGATGCGATACGAAATTTTGAGAAAAATCTCCCTACCGTAAACAACACTTTACATGAAGCGTTTTTAGAACTTTTTTAATTTATCAAAAATAGCTCTAACGATTGGGATTAAAATAACGTACATTTAAGATATTTATATATAAATGGAAACTTATATTTTGAATTTTCTGGGAATAGTCTATGAAGTCAACTTTAATGGAAAGAAATTTTATATACTTTTGTATAATGGCAAACGGTAAGAGATAAACAAAAGCCTTTCGGGCGTAAAAAGACTTAGGATGGTTTCCTTCGAAAGGAAAGTAAAGCCGGTGGTCCCATGTGGTAGATTCATGGCACGTAAAAGAACGTCAAACCTGATAAAGAGTCCTCTGAGCAAATTTTCCTGTCTTTCACGCCCAATATAAAATGGGACGCTAAGATACATAGTAGTTAAAAAGCGTCCATAAGTAAAACTGAATTTAACTTATAGACAAAAACGTACTTAAAAAATCTGATGTGTTACACTCACATGACTTTCTCTACTCTTGTACAAACTATTTTTACAAACGCTTATTCTCCATATGCTTCATGTTACTCGAGATATGGAGATGTTAATCTTATTGTTAATTTTCTTGTAGATGCAAGAGGAATTGGTAGACTTTAAGCGATAGTCAAATATTTTAAGAGTTGGTTGCTATGTGGAGTATTCCATTCTCTTTGCATTACCAGGACAACAAAAATGAATAACGAATTCACATTAGAAGAAAAAGTATAAGTATTGGAAAATTTAAGGGAATAACAAGCAATATCTTCAAAATAGTTCACTCAACAAAAAAATTGTATGACATAAATTGTGTATTTTAACGCGATCTACATTTTTTGTGTAGTAAAATTTTGTCTATCTCTTATGGTTTACCAGTTATGCAAACGTCGTTCACAATGAAGAATACTTTTGGAGACATTCCCAGAAAATTCAAGATATACATTTTATTTGTCATGAAAATATCTTAAATATATGGTATTTTAATCAAAATCGTTAGAGCCATTTTTGAGAAACTTAAAATTTTGGAATAATGTTCCATGTAAAGGGTAATCTGGGGTGGGGGGATTTTCTTGAACCTTCGTGTCGCATCAGATACTGAACCTAAATTCCAAGTTTGGTGTTTATCCGACTGTTCGTTTCTGAGTTATACTGTTCACAGACACACAGACACACACGGGCATGTTTCCAAAAATGCTTTTTTTGAATACAGGCGGTCTCAAAACATATATTTCCGGTGAAATCTCAATGTCGAATTTTTGGGTGGAATACAATACTTCCCCAATTTACTATACGTAGTAGAGAAAGTAAAAATAGATGTCTTTAAGACAAAATCTATTTCAAATATACTTTTTGCTGTATCAGCCATTTCCGAGATATCCGTTAATATTGGTTTCAATTTTTCGATAATTACTTTCTCTACTACGTAGAGTAAGTAGGGGAAGTATTGTATTCCACCCAAAAATTCGATACCGAGATTTCACCGGAAATACATGTTTTGAGACCCCTGAATCCAAAAAAAGCATTTTTGGAAACGTCCGTGTGTGAGTCTGTGAACAGCATAACTCAGAAACGAACAGTTGGATTAACACCAAACTTGGTATTTAGGTTCAGTATCTTCCAGAGATGCGACACGAAGGTTTTCAAGAAAATATCTCTACCCCAGATTACCCTTTACATGGAACATTTTTCGAAAATTTTAATTTTCTCAAAATTGGCTATAACGATTTTGATTAAAATATCATATGTTTAAGATATGTTTATGGCAAACAAAATTTATATCTTGAATTTTCTGGGAATGTCTCCAAAAGTATTCTTTATTGTGAACGAATTTTGCATAACTGGTAAACCATAAGAAATAGACAAAATTTTACTACACAAAAAATGTAGATCGCGTTAAAATACACAATTTATGTCATATACATTTTTTTAGTTGAGTGAACCATTTTCGAGATATTGCTTGTTATTCCCTTATATTTTCCAATACTTAATACTTTTTCTCAAATTCGTTATTCAATTTTTTATGTCCTGGATATGCAAAGAGAATGGAATGCGCCACATAGCAACCAGCTCTTAAAATATTTGACTATCGCTTAAAACCTACCAATTCCCCTTGTATCTACAAGAAAATTAGCAATAAGATTAACATCTCGATATCTCGAGTAACATGAAGCATATGGAGAATAAACGTTTGTAAAATAGTTTGTACAAGAGTAGAGAAAGTCATGTGAGTGTAACACATCAGATTTTTTTTTTAGAGGTTTGTTGCCATTCACTTGCTTCTCGCGATGTAATGGAAAGATCATGGAATTTTAAAGACATGCCTAGCCACTTTTAAACACCTAGCTATGGATTCAGCTTCCTTTGTTCCTCTTGTAGCTACAATGAAATGCAATTAAACTATATGTGCAAATGTTTATCTCGTTTAACATGAAGCAGCTAGAAAAATAAGCTCATCAAAAATAGTTTGTGGAAGCTAAATAAAAATAAATTGTGGTGGGTAGAGAAAGTCGTTTGAATGCAACACATAAGATTTTTTAACTTCGATCTCTACTTAAATAAGAATCATGCTAGAAAAATCTAAATATACAGTGATAATAGCTGTATTGAATTCTTTCATCCTAAAACTATCCTTTTTAGTGGAGAACCTTCTTATTCCTTAGTTTTTCAAAAAATGGCTCTAAAACTGTTTATTAAAATACCATTACGATATTATCATGACTAACAATAATATATACATATTATCTTCCCGAGGGAGTAACGTCCATTATCAATAAACCATTTCACTGGGAGACCTCGAAATATAGACACTTTCTGTACTGCTTACCTAATACAAGTGGACGAAATATTGTATTCCACACAAAACTTCTATGCCGAGATTTCACCAGAATTACACCTATTGAGAATCCATGAATCCATAAAATAAAAAGTATTTTAAGCAACATGCCCGTGGGGGTGTGTGTGTCTCTGTGTGTGTGCGCCTCTGTGAACACATAACTCAAAAACGAAAAGTTAGTTAAAGTCGTATTTAAGTTGAGTATCTTTCAAGGATGTGACACGAAAATTTTCAAGAAAATCCCCCATTCCAAATTACCATTTACATTGGCTTTCGAAAATGTCGATTTTCTTAAAAATGGCTTTAAGTTTTTTATTAAAATGTTTAAGATATTTTCTGGACAAATAGGAATATTTCTAGGAATCTAATATTTTGCTCCTACTTCTCTGATTTACATTGATAAAAGGAGGCTTTAGTTCGTTAATATAAATATCACTGAGGTTTTTGAAATCGTAGTTCTACGTGGCAAAGAGTCAGAGCGCATCACAAAAATATTGTTCTAGGTTATTATCTATAGATGGATATAAGATGCTTCCTATGAAGCACTGATAGTTACACTTTATTAAATAAAAAATTAAATCATGAAATAAGACAAGATTTACAGGTGGAACCACTAATAGATAAAATAACATCAAATAACAGAATATGGCGTCAACATATAGAAAGGAAGTCAGGATAAACGCTATCCGTAGCAGCGATGAGATATGATCCAAAAGGAAATAGAGATTTTGGAAATGGGCACCGGAACAGGCTCTAAAGTCCAGTCCTTGAAGAGCCGAAGAAGAATAAGATTACACGAATCTGCATTTTTTAACTTTTTGTCAGATGATTTCTTAAAAGTAGGTGTTCTTGAATCAAGTATTTATGCCGATTACAGAAATAACTTCCGTTTTTTTTATCACGTCAGGTTTTTACACAAAATAAGTAATATTTTGACAATTTTACTAATCAGCGTAGAAATGTATTCAAATACCATTCCACACAAGGTAAGTTTTTATTCAAGAAACATTTTAAGAATACTCCCAAGAACTCCCCTAATTTATTTCATGACTACATTTTAACAAAACAAGAAACCAAAGTGTTTCATTTAATTTTTTTCAAACATTCTCTTCTTTGACTTCCTTGCAGATCCTTGAAGATGACTGTCCCTCCTCAACATGCAACAGTAGTCGGCCATCATAGTTTCATTCCATCTCCCATACCTCCTCTCCATTTCCTTAATATCTTGGTGAAAACTTTCACTATACTGTCCCAGATGTTCTGAAAAGTAGTCGATATGTGAATGCAGAAAATGCACCTTTACACTCATGTTAAAACCCATCTTCTTGAAATTTTCCAACATTGTTTCGACAATGGCCTTATAATTAGGATCTTTGTTATTGCCTAAGAAGTTTTCAGTAACTAATCGGAAGGCGGGCCATGCTTCTATTTCTCTCTCATTCATTGTCTTCTCAAAATCGTCATCCTTCATCAATTTCTATATTTGAGGACCAAAAAAAATTCCAGCCTTTAATTTGTCTTGTGTTATGAAGGGAAATTTCTTGGAAAGGTTCTTGATGCAGGGTCCATCCTGTGGTAGAGCCCTTGCAAGTTGCTTCATCAAACCTACTTTTATGTATAGTGGCGGAAGCAATATCTATATATCTCTATATGTTAAGTGAAACTGTGAAAAAACTGTACGCGTTAGAAAAAAACTAAAAGCAGTTCTGAAATCAGGATAAAAAAGTCGGAATCACTTATTAGTTTTTAGTCATCCGATATCATGCAGACCAGTGTTATCTATATATGTCAATGTCTGAGAGTACAGCGGGTTCATGAAAACGAATGACAATTGCATTTAAACTTAATATTCCAACAAGCCCAACTCGAGTAAGAAAATGTTTTGTAAATTACAAGCTTGTAAGAAAAGGGCCACTAATCCCTAAACTAAACAACTAAATTATCCCAACCGTGAGTCCGAAATGACTTTTATAAAAATCTGAGAATTATTTTCTCTGTGAATCTTTGGAACAGCACTCTGCGCCGACATTCACGCACATGTATAACAAAATTCAAGCCAAAAACAATTGTTCCTTCATGATGGAAGCTAGCATCTTTTTATTCATATGGACGAGTGAAAAATGACCGACTGAAATTAAAAGCGCTGGTTTGAAAGAGCCTAAGAGAAAGCTAGAACCTCTGGCAGCTTCCCCTGAACTGGAATTAGAACAAAAGTTTTTCAGCTCATTACTCATAGGAGCACCAGAAGAACACAATATAAAGAGCTGTTACTCTAAGGCGTGAATTCCTGGGGTTCGCCATTACTTCCTTGGAGTTTTACCTCTCTATGTTTTTATAGCATTAATGAATCTCGTGCCTTTTATAGTCCCTGCAGCAATCTGTTTCAGTTGAAATTAAATGTTTACGACAGTCCCGAGTAGTCAAGATAAAAGGACCAAAGTAAAGTTGATTATCTAACGCCCGAAACAGTTGCGAGAGTTGGAGCACAAATGTAATAAAATCGATGGGGGCGCAAGCTAACCGACCGTCTGTGGAATCACTCGTTGCGTTTGTTTACGATCCCAGAGGATTCAGTTTTTATTGGTCTTTGTGCACAGCTGCAAGAATGTGACCTGACCTTGCTGTCAGAATGCGCTTTCTATGATAATTTTGTTAATTTTTATTACTACTCACGCCACTAATTATATTATTCAGTCCCTTGTAAAGAAGAGCAAATGCTACCCATAGCTGTGTTTTAATTTTAACCAGGATTTGGAATATTATGATTGTTATAATGTGAATCAATGTTAATGGTCATAATATCCCTTTAGTAGCTGCAAATGGAGTAAAATCTCCACATGCCTATCTATATAAAGTTTTACTTTAAAACGCATTTATATATTGGAAGAAAACATACACTATGTGATCAAAAGTATCCGGACACCCCCACAAACATACATTTTTCATCTTAGGTGCATTGTACTGCCACCTACTGCCTGGTACTCATTATTCGCGACCTCAGTAGTCATTAGACATCGTGAAACAGCAGAATGGGACGCTCCGTGGAACTCACGGTCTTCGAACGTGGTAAGGTGATTGGTTGTCACTTGTGTCAGAAGTCTGTACGCGAGCTTTCCACACTCCTAAAAATCCCTAGGTCTACTGTTTCTGATGTGATAGTGAAGTGGAAACTTGAAGGGACATGTACAGCACAAAATCGTACAGGCCGAACCTCGTCTATTGACTGACAGAGACGCCGACATTTGAAGAGGGTCGTAAAGAGTAATAAGCAGACATCTATCCAGACCATCACACAGAAATTCCAAACTGCATCAGGATTCCCTCCAAGTACTATGACAGTTAGGCGTGAGGTGAGAAACCTTGGATTCCATGGTCGAGCGGCTGCTCATAAGCCACAAATCACGCAGGAAAATGCCAAACGATGCCTCGCTTGGTGTAAGGAGCGCCAACATTACACGATTGAACAGTGGCAAAACGTTGTGTGGAGTGACGAATCACGGTGCATTTTGTGGCGATCCGATGGCAGGATGTGGGTATGGCGAATGCCAGGGAACGTCATCTGCCAGCGTGTGTAGTGCCAACAGTGAAATTCGGAGGTGGTGGTGTTATGGTGTGGTCGTGTTTTTTCTGGAGAGGGCTTGCACCCCTTGTTGTTTTGCGTTGCACGATCACAGACCTACATTGATATTTTAAGCACCTTCTTGCTTCCCACTGTTCAAAAGCAATTCGGGGATGACGATTGCATCTTTCAACACGATCGAGCACCTGTTCATACTGCACGGGCTGTGGCGGAGTGGTTACATGACAATAACATCCCTGTAATGGACTAGCCTGCACAGAGTCCGACTTGAATCCTATATAACACCTTTTCGTGCCAGGCCTCACCGACCTACATCGATACCTCTCCTCAGTTCCGCACTCCGTAAAAAATTTGGTCTGCCATTCCCCAAGAAACCTTCCAGCACCTGATTGAAAGTATTCCTGCGAAAGTGAACGATGTCATCAAGGCTAAGGTTGGGCCAACACCATATTGACTTCCAGCATTACCGATGGAGGGCGCCACGAATTTGTACGTCATTTTCAGCCAGGTGTCCGGATACTTTTGATCACGTAGTGTATCTGCGTGCATATAGAACCTCAAGCTGTATCCTAATAGCATAAAAAGGATAGTATTCTTGCATTTTGGACAAACTATTCAACTAGAGAGAAAATGACGATTGATGGAAAGGTAGAATCCTACTGATAAATACATTGCCGTTGCCAAGATTGGAACCACAGACATTCAGCTTACCGTACAACTGCTCTAACCATGACCACACGGCAGCATGGCACTAAATTATTCAAACCACTAACGCTTCCTACAATAAATTACAAGTCGTTTTCAAATGCCTGAAACGTATGTACTTTAAACCCGAGTTTCATAATTAACTACTATTACGTTAGAATCTTGCCATGGTAGCTCAGATGGTTAGAGCAGCGGCATGGTAAACCGAAGATCCGTGGTTTAAATCCCGGGCAGTCTGATTCTACTTTTTCAATTATATCCAATAAATAGTAGAATGAACAATTAAATAACCTGCCTAATTAATATTTGTATTTAAATATCACTCCTCTTCGTGATAGAGGAAAACTCAGAAATAAAAGTAAATATGACTATACCGGACCAATAATCACGGGTTATTCATATAGAAGGTACAGACTTTAAATATTTATTTCTAATGAACGACAATAGATAGCGACACATACGACACGTCATTGAATAGAGAAAGGTTCAAAGTTTTAAGCCTACCTATTAGCTCCATTCAGTGCCTATATCGGTGCTGTGTTTTCTTACGAGAAAATGGTGACGCCACAGGAAAAGTGTTTTGTGTGCTGCATTATGCAGAGGTGGATCCATTGTTTCATTGCAGCGTGCATTTGGTTGTAAGTTCAACAACGAGCCGCCTCGTCATAAAAAATTTACAATTGATACAATAAATTCGTAGAAGATGATTGCGTATGCAAACGGAAAATCACTGGCTGTCCTCGCATAACAAATGGTGCTCATTTTGAACACATAAAATAAAATTTTGAACTTTTCTCTAATCAGTGATATATGACATGTGTGGCCACCTATTGTTGTCATTAGAAATACATATTTAAAGTCTATTCCTCCTTTTCGAATAACCCTGTACATAAATATATAGCGTTGTAAAAAGAAATGCTTTGAATAAAAGTTGCTCGATATTAGGGGTGGGGGAGTAAATATCATTACTCGTGTTTTGTTTGGATGGCGTTATGATGGTCATTTTAGAATCAATTTAAATTTTTTTAAATGGGAACCTACATTTTTCATGTTCTTTTCTCACTCCTCATAAAAAATAACAACATTTGTGTAAAGCACTTTGCACCAACGTAAATAACAACGAAAATTCAGAATGACTGTATACGAAGAGCGCAAGGAATGGTTGCACCTCTTCAACACAGTGCAACATAATAAGAATAGGCAAGGAGGCAATGAGACATTGTGTCCTCTGTTTTGCTTACTTTCCTCGGTAGGACGGTTTCTTTGTATCTGTCGTTAGTAGAGCCCGAATTTTTATGTAATTACATATTTTAAATCCTGAATAATATTTCAATGAGAAGTAAAAATGTTGGCGAATTACGTCATTTGGGACTCCCTTACAAATTATTATTTACACTTTTTTTACATATTTTGCACGCTTCTACATATTTTAACGATGTTACATAAAACCTACATATTTTATGGGTTTCGTTACAATTTTATTAGTTTTTAGAAAATATTGTATTCACATTATAAACTACTGTTTTCACAAGTTTGCTGAAAGCAACAAAAATCAATCTGCGAAATAGTGTGCAAGTTAAATTAAGAATGTGATAATAACTGCCTAGCCTCGTTCTGATTGTCGTCCGATTATATCAAAGCAGGTGCCGCTCGACAATATTGACCTCCAGTGGCACGTTTCTCGTAGCGCTTTGGGCATTTACAAGGACTGGAGAAATTGATTGTTACCATTGTGGCGGTAGTTGGCATCTTGTAATATAATAGCTGCGAGGAAACAAATTGAGCCGCTGGACAACCATCAATACAGCGAGGCGATAATACTGCAGTTCGTTTTTTGCAAGTCTTAGTAAAATGGCACCAATTACGTCCTCGCTATTCTGCAAGTTGAATTCATGGATGAAATTAGCTAGCGGCTTTACAACCGACGGAAAAATAATAGTCTGTCAAGCTACGGTAAAAGAATTGGCTGTTCCATGAAATCTCAATTGGAACAACATATCAAGAGTGCTCTTCACATACGCAACAAACACTTACAGTCTTCTAGAAAGCAAGTTCTGTTAACACAAATGCAACAGGAGACGTCCGGAAATGATTTCTTAAAGACCTGTGCAGTGCAATAATGGTTGCAGCTTTGATTTATTGATGGTGATTCAAGTGCTTTAAGAGCAGCTTGACTGTCTGAGAAGACACTGATGGGAATCCTTAAGGACACTGGCTGAACACAATAAGGTTCAACTTATGTGGGTACCAGGACATACAGGTATACCAGGCAATGAGAAAGCAGATGAAGCAGCCAAGATTGGCAGCGAAATCCCATTTTTGGGTCCGGAGCCTGTACTGGGGGTGTCCTACAGAGCAGTGAAACAGGCTATTAAGTGCTGGGCTCAAGCAGAACACAAGAACTACTGGAACTCCATTGAGGGTTACAGACATTCCAAGTTGTTTATTACAGATCTGGATAACAGCAGGGCAAAGTACCTGCACGGTCTTAGTAGAAGAAGACTTGCATGGGCAACAGGATTCATTACAGGACACTGTGCCCTAAAGTTTAATCTATACAGAATGGGATTGTTTAACAACCCTATCTGTAGTAGATGCCTAGAAGGAGATGAGACTGTTACTCATCTGCTATGTGATTGCCCTGCTCTTGCGAATCAAAGAGCAAGTATTTTTGCCAATCACTTTCCAAAGATAGATGAACTATCGAAAGCCTCAGTTAGCAGTCTGATTAAGTTTATAACGAGCAACAGACTACTTAACTGATGAAAGGGGGAATGTGCAATAGATCTTTAAGGTCGCAGTGTTTGGGCATAAAATCCACCCCTTTTTCAAACTACAAACTACAATGGTTGCAGCTAATATTCTGTGGCATAAACTTCAGATTCCTCAATTTCGCTCTTTTCTAGAAAAACATTGCAAGAAGGTTATTCCTGACGAATCTACTCTGAGGAAAAAGTACCTTCATGTATGTTATGAAGAAGCAGTTGCCCATATACGGAATGAAATTGGAGATTCCTGTATTTGGTTTGCCGTCGATGAAACTACAGATGAAATGGGTCGGTACATAACAAATTTAGTAGTAGGAAAACTAGATTCCGAAAGTCCAGCAAAATCATTTCTAATCTGTTGCAAGGTGTTAGAACAAACAAATCATTCTACAATTGTAAGATTCGTAAATGATGGGATGAAGATTCTGTGGCCACTTCACCTGCTTGGCCCATGCATTGCAACGTGTTGCTGAAGAAATAAGAAGTAATTTTCCCTGTGTGAATAAGTTGATATCAGCAACAAAAAAAGGTCTTCGTGTAAGCACAGCACAGAATTCAGTGCTATAAAAATCATCTCCAATATGTCCCTTTGCCTCCTGAGCCAGTACTTACAAGATGGGGTACGTGGTTAGAAGCTGTGAACTTCTATTGTGAACATTTTGAAGGAGTACAGTCCGTGGTGAACATGTTCAAATTAAATTCAGTTTTATTTATGAACGCTCCTTAACTACTATGGTCCTGAGCGTCCCATTCTATATTGGGCGTGAAAGACCAGTAATTTTGTTCAGAGGCCTCTCTATTACACTTGAAGTTCTTTTACTTGCCGTAAATCCACGACACGGGATCACCGGCTTTACTTCCCTTCCGAAGGAAGCCATGCTAAGGATGTTTACACCCGAAAAAAATCCATCGCCCCCCGCCGGGTTTGAACCCGCGACCTTGGTGAACATATTCTCTTCAGAAGTAGCTGTTTCCATACGTGAATCTCAGGACATCTTTAAACATCCAAAAGTGGCAAGTTCCTGTGCTTACATCAAAAGTAACTTCGGCTGGTTGCCTAGCACCATCAAGCAGTTGGAAACATCAGGTTCCCTTCCTCACGAATCTATGGTTTTAATGGAACGTGCATCACGGAAGCTTAGAGTAGTTGCAGGAGATGTAGGAAGGAAGGTAGGTGAAAAATTCAAAGCTGTGCTAAACAGGAACCCAGGGTACTCTACGCTTGTGTCCGTGTCTAAAGTGCTAAATGGTGACAGTGTCGATTTATCAAACCATTTCTCTGCAAATCAGATTCCTATGCTAAAATATGCTCCTGTTACTTTGTGGACGTGGAGAGAAGCTTCTCTGCTTATAAGAACATTTTATCCGATTGGAGACAAACAATGATCCTTGAAAATATGGAAAACTATATGGTTATTCACTGTACGTTGAAAGAAGCAAAAGACTCAAAATGAAAATGCCTGGTTGTTCATTGCATGTCAAGAGATAGAAAACTGAAAATGCATCCCCATTATAAAATTTAATTATTTTTAAGTGATTGTTTCTCTCATTGATAAATTGGTTCAGTATTTGAACATTGCTTTACCGTCTAAAGTTTAAGTAAAATAGTTAGTAAAATGAGTAATTTTAATAAATATAATTCAAAACACATATTTCTTATTTCGTAATTACCTACTCGAAAGTAAATTTTAGGTAAATTCTGCATAAACAAAGCATTTTTCCTATAATTAATTCCATATTTACTCTTTAAATTTTAACTCATTGTAATTAATTTACGTACTTACAGACCCATCAAATTACAAAATTCTGGGTAATTTGCAGTCTGCATTTAGATTTGAGGTGGTAATCTTAGGATTTAAAATATTACATAATTTTACATATTTTGTTGATATTACATTTTTCATTACATATTATGATGGTTTTTGTTACATAAATATGTACATATTTTGCACCTTGATATTACATAAAAATCCGGGCCCTAGTCGTTAGTGTACTGGCAGCCGCCAACATGAAGACACGCAAACGAAAGGATTGTGCCAGTATTGAAAGAGACAAGCTTTTACGGACGCGTCGTTCATTCACAGAGTTGGAAAATGCAATGGGGTAGAAGGGCATCATTTTGAACGTTTATGACCCTACGGTAGGTGGTGGTACTCTGTGTACCTACCTTTTATAAATGTTTAATTGTTTACACCTATGAAAACACCATGTACTATGTAGAAAATGGTTTATAGCAAGCTGTTTATTTGGTGATGAGGAGTAAAGAAAGAAAATGTTGATTCCAAACAAGGAAACGTAACTTGATCCTGAAATGAATGGTCCAACCATTCATTGCGCTCTTCGTCCAGAGCCATTCAGAGTTTTCGTTGTTATTTACGTTGGTGTAAAAATAATTGCAAAGTGCTTTACACAAATGTTGTTTAGCTGTTT
This sequence comes from Deroplatys truncata, assembly GCA_030765065.1. Taxonomy (NCBI): domain Eukaryota; kingdom Metazoa; phylum Arthropoda; class Insecta; order Mantodea; family Mantidae; genus Deroplatys; species Deroplatys truncata. Next base: position 219,393,677 of record CM060978.1, read on the forward strand.
TTTTATTCGGAGTGAGAAACAACATAAAAAGGGTAGGTTCCCATTAAAAAAATCTGATGAGTAACACACACATGACTTTCTCTACTCCTGAACAAACTATTTTTACAAACGCTTATTCTCCATATGCTTCATGTTAATCTAGATGTTAATCTTATTGCTAATTTTCTTATAGGTGCAAGGGGAATTGGTAGGCTTTAAGCCATAGTCAAATATTTTAAGAACTGATTGCTATGTACAGTAATCCATTCTCTTTGCATAACCAGGACAAAAAATGAATAGCGAATTTCCATTTGAGAAAAAGTATAAGTATTGGAAAATTTAAGGGAATAACAAGCAATATCTCGAAAATGGTTCACTCAACAAGAAAATTTGAGGTGTTACACTCACATGAATTTCTCTACTCTTGTACAAACTATTTTTAAAAACTCTTATTCTCCATCTATTTCATATTAATCTAGATAAACATTTGCAGAAACAATCTTTTGACATGCAAAGAGAATTACAATTTACACATAGCGACCAGTTCTAAAAATATTTGACTATCGCTTAAGGCCTACTATGTTTCCCCTGTTTTGTAATTGCGAGGGCAATATAGCCTTTAAGCATCGACATATATCATAACAGCTGGTTGCTAGGTGCAGCACCATTCTCTTTGCCACAGATTAATACTCTTTGCATATCCAAGACAAAAAAATGAATAACGAATTCCCATTTGAAAATAAGTATTGAAAAATTTAAGAGAACAACAAGCAATGTCTCGAAAATGTTTCATTCAACAACAAAAAATGCATATGACATAAATTGTGTATTTTAACGCGATCTACATTGTTTGTGTAGTAAAATTTTGTCTATCTCTTATGGTTTACCAGTTATGCAAAAGTTGTTCACAATGAAGAATACTTTTGGAGACATTCCCAGAAAATTCAATATATAGATTTTATTTGACACGAAAATATCTTAAACATATGATATTTTAATCAAAATCGTTAGAGCCATTTTTGAGAAAATTAAAATTGTTGAAACATTTTCCATGTAAAAGGTAGTCTCGAGTAGAGGGATTTTCTTGAAAACCTTTGTGTCGCATCTTTAGAGGATACTGAACCTAAATACCAAGTTTAGTGTTTATCCGACTGTTCGTTTCTGAGTTATGCTGTTCACAGACACACACGGGCATGTTTCCAAAAATGCTTTTTTTGGATTCAGGGGGTTTCAAAACATGTATTTCCGGTGAAATCTCGGTATCGAATTTTTGGGTGGAATACAATACTTTCCCTACTTATATACGTAGTAGAGAAAGTAAAAAATGTATGTGACATAAATTGTGTATTTTAACGCGATCTACATGTTTTGTGTTGTAAAATTTTGTCTATCTCTTATGGTTTACCAGTTATGCAAAAGTCGTTCACAATGAAGAATACTTTTGGAGACATTCCCAGAAAATTCAAGATATACATTTTATTTGTCATGAAAGTATCTTAAACATATGATATTTTCATCAAAATCGTTAGAGCGAGAAAATTAAATGTTTTGAAAAATGTTCCATATAAAGGGTAATCTGGGGTGGGGGATTTTCTTGAAAACCTTCGTGTCGCATCTGTGGAGGATACTGAACCTAAATACCAAGTTTGGTGTTTATCCGACTGTTCGTTTCTGAGTTATGATGTTCACAGGCACACAGACACACACACAGACATTTTTCCAAAAATGCTTTTTTTGGATTCAGGGGGCCTCAAAACATATATTTCCGGTGAAATCTCGATATCAAATTTTTGGGTGGAATACAATACTTCCCCTACTTACTATATGTAGTAGAGAAGGTAAAAATAAATTGACTCTAAGTTGACCATCGCTATGTCCTCCAAATAAAACAAATAGCATTTATTTCCCCCCATAACATCAAACAACTTCTATTCAGACATTTCTTTTTACAACGTTTAGTTTTGGAAATTTTGTACAATCTCAACTTAATTTTGTGTTAAATAGGAACCTACAGTTAGGGTCAAATTATATTGTTCCTAAAATGACCACCACAATGTTACCCAAATAAAACACGACTAATGGGATATGCTTTCTCCCATAACGTCAAGCAATGACATCACAACATGTTTTGGAGATATTGTGCTGTCCCAATTTAATTTTTTTAAAATGGATCTACAATTAGGGTCAAGCTAAATTGGCCTAAAATGACCAACACAACGTCCTGCAAACAAAACACGACTAATGGCATTTGCTTTCCCCTATAATATTAAGCAACTTTTATTAAAAACGCTTTCTACAACGCTTAGTTTTGGAGATATTGTATAGTTCTGAACTTAAATGAGTTGTATATATGTGTCGGAAGCGGAAGAAGAATATTCAGAAAATTGTAGAGTAGAATTGCAGTTCAGGCATAAGCATTTTGAGCACATGAACAAGGAGTCGCAGAAATGTTTTTAGCTCACCACTGCATCACATTAAATCCGTCATGTTAGTCTCCGATTGTGAAACCTGTTTCTGGCGGTCAGAGGTAAACACAACGCACTTTTGTGTAGTACTAGTCACTGTCCCTTGTCACTGTTCAAGCTTTCATTAGTGAGTCAGTATGTACGCACTTGTTAGAGTTACGTTTCATTTTGATTGGGAAATTATGTTTCAGAAAGTCAGATTGCAATTATTTCATGTATCACTTATGTTATTATCTGCATCTCCGACCCCAAGCTCCAAGCTTAAAATGCTTAGCGTGGTACTACCCTTCTGTCCTAATTTTCTGCACATTGTTTCTGCGCATCTGTGTATTCTGTGTATAGATTATCACTATTAGTATATTTTATAGTTAATATCATTGATAATCATCTTCATTATTATTATTATTATTATATTAGTATATAAACTGAGTACAATAATTTTGAATCATGCGACAACGCGGAATAGCATGTCATTACGTTCTTAATGATGATTAAAGGTTTTAAAATGTTAATAATTGAAAGGAAACAGGAACAACAAGTGATATTACATATATCGTTAAAATTTGCTGACATTGTCTTTAAAAGTGTACAGAATTATCAGTAACGAGTGTTATGGATAGAGCCCGCAATTCCCGCAACAAGCCCTAACTTCGCATAAGGAACCAGCAACTGATTGCATTTCTGCCATACTGAAGTTATGCGTACAATTCAATTTCAGTTTTTGTCACTAACATTTGCTTTATTAAAATGAAATTTGGGAGTCCTAGAGAACAAGCACTTCTGCATTTACTTAGTATATAATATTAGGGATAAATTCGAAAACGTTTATGGAAAAGTGGTATAAGTCACACCATGTTTTCTAACAAAAATGCTTGTACCTCATAATAGAGGTACACTTTTCTTCCTTAGGGTTGATTGTACAGTCACCATTTTTTTTCCTGTGATGCTTAACATATAACTTGAGCTCCTGAACTAAATTAAATTTGTATACTGTAAATATGAGAAGGGAAAGAAAATGTTGCATATCTAATGACACAAATGACTATTATTTTTTAACAGTTACTATTTTTTCTATCCATCTTTAACTTAATACTCCAAGAAAAGTTTAGTTCACTAGCTGCAATAGCTTTGGATAGTTTTTGAGAAAAGTGTACCTGAAGTGTTAAAAAATGAAGTTAAGGGAAATTCAGTCGAAAGTTGAAACTGTAGTTTTTGCTTATTTACTCACTTTTTTTAGAACAATAGAACAAGCCAGATCCATATTCCTTATCACTGTGGTTATTTTGTGCTCCTCTCTTCCTCCTCTTGGGTGTAGCCTTGTCACAAATTATTTGAGCTGCTTTTATTGCCTCTGAGAGCCGACATCTGGCATTTTTTAAAAATGCTGTCTTCATATTTTGACCAGTTTTGATACCCATTTTTTGCATAACTTTAAGTCTACCACTACATCCTTCATTAACCCCTTCAAGGATTCCCAATGAGGTGAGGTGTATTCTTCTTGGAGTAAGAATAAAAATTAAAAAAAATCGCTACTTTGGGATGAGAACCTCTGACTATGTAAGGTAACCATATCATGTCACAATGCCTTAAAACGCCTGGCCATCTGAACACACAATAGTTGTAGCATTGTCTGACCTCATTAACTGCGTAATATTGTGTGTGCTTTTTTTAAACTTAAAATGGTAAAATGCATATGTGCATCCAATCGAAACCCGTCAGCATCCAACCATGCCGTCACACCGCTTGCTTTAGTTGGGCCCTCCCTATCCTTTACCACAGTTTTAAATGAATGCAGAATATGCATTTTACCGGGTTTCGATCCTACGATCCTTGGTTTGATAGGTTAGCTACTCCTATAATGCATTAGACTGCATGGCCATACATCCCGATGTCGAAGTCAAGTTGCAGATGGAAGCACATTACAGTGTATAGCGGAAAGTTCAATGCATGCGCTAAAATTTACCCCCTGTCAATCGGTGGGTTCATTCAAAACTCTAAGCCAAAGAAATATTAACTCATTGTACACGAGGTTGTGGAAGGTTGCACCGCCATATTTAAATACCAATTTAAGGGGCTTAATATTCATGAAGCATACCATGTTATATATCATTTTAAAGCTAAGGAGTTGTTCTTTTTTATATAATGGAAAACAAAAAAATCGATATTTTCACGGAAATTCGCTTCCTAGTGTCCCTCCAACCTTAAAATGCTTAGCGCGCTACTACCCTTCTGTTCTAATTTTCTGCGCATTGTTTCTGCGCATCTATATATTCTGTGTATTCCGAAGATAATCACTATTAGTATATATTATAGTTAATATCTTTGATAATCATTATCATCATCTTCATTATTATCATTATTATATTAGTATATAAACTGATACAATAATTTTGAATCATGCGACAACGCGGAATAGCATGTCATTACATTCTTAATGATGATTAAAGGCTTTAAAATGTTAATAATAGAAAGGAAACAGGAACACAAGTGATATTAATTTTCTAACAAATTACTTCTTAATCTTTCGTTTGCATGTATGCGTGTATGCACTCATGCACATATGTATGTGCGTATATATGTATGCATGTGTGTATGTATGTGTGTGTATGTATGCATGTACGTACATATGTATGCAATTATGTATGTGTGTATGCATTTGTGTATGTATGTATACATATACATATATGTGTGGAGAAGACGAAGTAAAGGAGAAGTTTAGCAAGATAGAGTGCTGAGATACTGAGTCCAATCCAGTCCAGTCCTGGTATGTTTGTTTATGGGTTGCTTTAGTTAATAATTATGTGCCTGTGAAAGATGAACACAATTTTTTGGGTTGCTTTTGCTGGTAATATGAGGAGTTCAATCATAGCGGCATTTTGTACGAGAAGAATGTGAAACTTTATTATATCGTGAGAAAACAAGGATTATGGTAATGCATAATAAAGACATAGAGATTATATTATTTCATAAAAATGCGTACCTCAAGTAATACATATGTAGATACAAAAATTTCATGTGTTAGATTTAAATAACTTTCTCTACCCCCTATTTTTAATTAGTGGGTATAGACATTATTTTTACTAAAGTTTATTTTCCTATCTACTTCATTTTAATCGAGATAAACCATTCCGGAAATAGGTGTAATACACATTTCGTTATAGATTCAAAGGAAATAGCGATAGTCAAATGTTTTAGAACTGGTCATGCTGTTACATGCTGGCCTTAAATTTCCATACTCTTTCCATGACTTCACAAGAAAAAATTGAAAATCGACTGAACTTTAAAAGAATAGCTAAGTATTGAACAACTTGAACAATAAATAACGGATATCTCGGAAAGGCTGATGCCACGAAAAAAGTTATTCAAAGTAAATGTATGTTTAAAGAAAGCCACATCTTTTGTGTGGTACGTTTTTGTCTATTGCTTAACTTTACTAATTATACAAGATTATACGAAAATACTTCCTAATGGAGAGGACCTAAAGATTACTCCCAGAAAACTCAACATATACAATCTGTTTGTCTGTAAATATGTTTAATATATGGTATTTTAATAAAAATATTTTGAGCCAATTTCCAAATAATTGGTAGTGAGAAAACAATAAACAATTGTTTAAACGATGAATGATAAAGGATTTCCAAATATCTTCTATGAAAGAGTATATTGGGGTGGGGATTTTCTTAAACGTTTTCTTTGTTCATTCTTTGGAAGGTACTTAATACCAAGTTTGGTGTTTTTCAGATTTTTCATTCTTATATTTATGCATGTATGTATATGTGTGTATGTTTTTGAGTTGTGCTGTCCACACACACGGACCTTTTTTCTAAAAATGCTTGCTTTGGATTCAGGGAGCCACAAAACATATTTGTGTTGAAATCTAGGTATGGAATTTTTGGGTGGAATGCAATACCTTATCTGTATGCTATTTACGTGGTAGAGGAAGTAAAAATAAATGACTGCTGATAAAAGTAAGGTTGTTATGAAGTTAGTAAGAAAATGTTTACCTATAGCATCAATAATTTATGTAATACCATTAGAGGGAAGCTATGCAGAGTTGAGGGAATCCAAATGGAACCAAGATAAGGAATGCAGAAAGGGAGGAAAGAAACTAATAACATCTTGGCTTTGTAGTGTAGAACTGTATTAAAATGACCATACTTCTGCAAACATCGGTGCTGTGATAGAGATATATTCGGTATACTAGGGATGATTAGAAAGGGATTAACATATTTCTACGGGATTCAACCATTGCCTAACGGGCATGTATGGATAGCCAGATTATGCATGCATTGATGAAAGTACAGTCTTTCAAGTGTTGTATAACTATCAGACAGATTGCAAAAGAATTCCATTGGATAACTAATACCAGGTTAGGGAAAGAGATGCATAGCTGAGACTAGGAACTGTGGGGATCAAAAGGTTCCACAAAGAACTAAATAAGGGAGTTTATCCACTTTATAAAAAGCAAGAGGATGTTAACGCACATTCTTTTGTCTGTTTTGGTTCAGAACGGTGGAGATTGAAATTAATTAAAATGAGTAAAATGAGTGTGTGGGAAACGATGGCTTCAGGGAATTATTAAACTACGGTTAAGAACAAACGATCGTAGTAAATAAACATTCTACGTGGTAAATACTGTGTGCTATATGCTGTGTGCAGTTCTGGATATAGCAAATGATGTGACTTAGTAATCACAAGTGAGCTATTCAACTCATACTAACAGATCACAGTGCAAACTCATAGCGATCTTCTTGAGGCTGGTGGTGGTGATGATATTACAGTTCAAAAAGATGAGCTTAAAGTCTAATTGCAATAATAATACGATTTTAGACAACTGGCATTAAAAGTAGAGCCTTTAGCACTAGACACTCATACTAGAAACTGAAGATTATAACACTCAGTGCAGTAATATTTTTATAGCACTCCATTCTTACCACTCTTGTTTCTTGCAATAGAGATTAGATGTGTATTAAGCGGAGACCTTGTATGGATTAATGTAATGACGGACAATTTGAATGATTCGAAAATGGATTTGGCAGAACCAGAAGGATTTTTGCAAGTAACACAGAGGACAACATTAGAACTGTTACCAAAGAAGTCTCTGTTGATTAATTTTGCCACAGCATTCTATAGATTACAGCATGTTATGTAAGATGGTGTAGGTGATAAGTTGTCAACACTGGTGCTTTAATGTCAAACAACAAAAAACCAGTGTTCGTCATTGCGTATTTTGGAATGTATATTTCCACAAAAATTTCAGCTGGATATTTTCATAAGTTAACATTCAGGGCTGTCTAAAAGCCCTGAAAAAATATACAACACATGTCATAGAATTGCTACTCGCAAAATAAAACCACTTTTAGTCCTTGAACCATGAATTTTGTGTTATTTGTCAATTAAGATTTATCTATCTAAATAGACGAAACCAAAAATGAACAGCGTACGCGGGTTTTTGTCTGTCTCTGACTTAAAGCTCAATGTAGTATGAATATTCAGTACATTCTGAATATGTAAGACGGGGATTCTAATGAAATATCTTCCATATAAAGAAAACCTTTATACGAAAATTTTCTCAAATAAAATTACATTGATTATAATGCACTAAAATATGTTTAGATATTGTAATAAATGTAATTAATATCTTAAATTTCATCTCAGAAACTCTGAAGTTTTCACCATTCTTACTGAAGTGCATAAAAGTGCAAAATCTTGAGAGGCAAAAGCTTACTTCATAAAGGCGTGTATCCCCCGCTCGATGCTAATTAAAGATTTTTATGTATTAACCAGTTTTGAAACATTCGCTGTTCCTGAATTTTTGCACATTTTGGGCAGTAAACCTTGAAATCTTAACTGCCTATTCTTCTGCTGTCATTGAAAGGACACCGTAAAATCCTTGTATAAAATTATTATTTAACATCTGAGTGTTGTTTCAGCATTCAGAATCTATTTTATTGCATATTTCCTGCGATTATATATCTCTATTAACAAGAAGTTTTAAAATAAATTTTGTATGAATCCTCTTCTTCTTTCACAAAGTAATACCTGTCGACCTGTCCTTAATTAAACTAAATTTCATATAGTAAATTCCTCTAGATATATAACTTAATAAAATGTTTGTATTATTTCCTCTTTTATTATTAATATATGCTGGTACCACTTATTTGTATTTTAGTTAATTTTTTCATTTAAGTTGAATATATTTAACTGTTTCGAGTTTCATCACTTCTTTGTTTATCTAAAGGGATAAATCCTGCTATCTTCTTAGAAATACTGTCTTTGCTGTTACTATTCTTTTCCTTCTCGTATTCATTGTCCAGTTTTTGTCCTCATATGTTGCCTTGCTACTGTCATTACTTTATAGCATTCTTGTTGCTTTCGACGTCTTATACTTTAAATATTCTCCTTACTATTCCATTAATTTGTCTTCATTTGTTTAATTTTGTATTAAGATATTCGTTTGTATTATAAGATAATGAAAACCTGTTATTAAAGCTAGAGACTTATTCTTTGACTTATTCAGTTATAACTATCTTAAATATTGGTCGAATGTTTCCCTTAAAAGCCATTGGATTGTTTTGAAATTTTAAATTATACAGCTACATGATATCTTTCAGTTACTGGCACTTCTCTGGGGTGCATTGTCTGTTTCTTCGAGAATAAGGTGATTGTCAGCGTTGCATTTTATATGAAGAATTTCTACAATATAACAAAAAGTATGTAATTGTTAGCTATACATTCCTCTAAATATTACACACCAGAAAGTAAAGTTTTATTTATTTCTAATCCTGTGTATTTTTTTGCTAGAAGACCTGAGGGAAGAAATCCCGTTTAACTCTGATACCTCCAACTTCGGTTGCTCATAACTCATTGGTTTCTATCTCGCAGGAACAAAGGAATTCGTTTCTGAGGTGGTAGCGCATAGTGCGGATACCACTACGCCTATAGGCATATAAAGGGAGAGAGGGCTATGGTTTAACGCGGAATTTGAAACACGACGGGGACTTTCATACTTTACGTTCCTCAAACTATAGACCCGACAGATGAGAATCAATATATCTAACAACTGAAAACAATTCATGTCTTCAATTTGCGGAATAAGTTGCATCTTCTTGAAAATGCAACATAAATGAAAGGATCCTGTGACAATTACAATAGTCTGCATTTTCAAATTTTTGTCAGATGATTTCTTAAAAGTAGCTGTTCTTGAATCATGTTTTTATGCTGATTCCGGAAATAACTTCCTTTTTTTTCTATTACTCAGGTTTTTACACAAAATAAGTAATATTTTGACAATTTTACTAATCAGCGTAGAAATGTATTCAAATACCATTTCACACAAGGTAAGTTTTTATTCAAGAAACATTTTAAGAATACTCCCAAGAACTCCCCTAATTCATTTCATGACTACATTTTAACAAAACAAGAAACCAAAGTGTTTCATTTAATTTTTTCAAATTTTCTCTTCTTTGACGTCCTTGCAGATCCTTGAAGATGCAGATCCCTCCTCAACATCCAACAGTAGTCGGCCATCATAGTTTCATTCCATCTCCCCTGGTACCTCCTCTCCATTTCCTTAATATCTTGGTGAAAACGTTCACTATACTGTCCCAGATGTTCTGGAAAGTAGTCGATATGTGAATGCAGAAAATGCACCTTTACACTCATATTAATGACCCATCTTCTTGAAATTTTCGACAATGGCCTTGTAATTAGGATCTTTGTTATTGCCTAAGAAGTTTTCAGTAACTGATCGGAAGGCGGTCCATGCTTCTATTTCCCTCTCATTCATTGTCTTCTCAAAATCTTCATCCTTCATCAACTTCTTTATTTGAGGACCAACAAAAATTCCAGCCTTTAATTTGTCTTGCGTAATGAAGCGAAATTTCTTGGAAATGTACTTGAAGCAGGGTCCATCCTGTGGTAGAACCCTTACAAATTGCTTCATCAAGCTCAATTTTATGTGTAGTGGCGGAAGCAATATCTTTATATCTCTATATTTTTGAAGTGAAACTGTGAAAAAATTGTACGTGATAGAAAAAAACTAAAAGAAGTTCTGAAATCCGCCGATATCATGCAGACTAGTGTTATGCTTTTACAGGAAATTGTGTAATAAAAGCAAAGCTATCACTGCTACAATAAATACTTTATGAGTAAGTTAATAATCTCCATAGATGTCACAATATAGTAGAGTTTATAGTCAAAACAGCATACAAATTCATTAAGATGCCATTAATCCAATAGTTAAACTGAGAGCTTGATGAATTTTAAAAGTACATTCAATCGATTACCGAACGGGGTGGCTCCGGGGTAATACGTGAGGCTCGCATCTGTGAGCTCCCGTTTTCATTTCCCGTCAACCGCCTACGCCGATCTTGGATTTTTAGTGGTTTTCCCTGTTCGGTAGGCGAATTCTGTGGTGGTTTCCCATCTACCTCGATTTCCTTTCCAAATTTCCGTTTCATTCCGTTTCCTTCTTACCTTTCAGATGTGCTTCGAGGTTTCGTGGCGTATGGAGGTGCCGGAAAATGGCGCGGATGCTTGCTCAAAGGATACTAGAGGGTTGCTTGGTCGACGGCTCGTTCATTGTCCTGTCTATGCAGAAGGGGACAGATCTTCAAGCCTGGAATTGTTAGGGATTTCCGTGCGTCTCCGTGAGATGTCTGCCTACGCCCTCTAACCTCCTACGGTTGCCGTGTGTGAGGTGACCCCCTCCATTTTTGATAACGGTAACTTAGAATACATGGGAACGTCGGTTGATGAACATGCCAACAATTTGGTGAATATAATTAAATTAGCTATATCAAAAACAGTACCTACACAAAGAATAAAAAGTACTCGGACTGTTGTTGGACTAATGCATCACAAAAAGCACGAAGTAAAATGAGAGAAATGAGGAGAATTTTACAAAAATTAATAGTTGGCGAAAGAACGGGAAATCAATTTAAGACACAAGCTAAGTAAACATTTAAACGAAATTAGATGGAATTCATGGAAAAGTTTCGTTGAAACAAATTTGGATACCAACGTGTGCGGAGTTCCATATAAAAGCAACATGGAAAAAATTAAGAAACCAGAAATTTTAAGAATACAGTAAGAAGAAGGCACAAGCTGGAGAGAATCAATAAATGAACTTTTGGATAAATTTCTCCCTGATGATAAGTTAGAAGGGACGACGTAAATAATACCATAAAAAGAATTAATTTGAACTCAGCATATATTAATAATAAGGTTATATTTCCATTCGATATATGCGAAATTAAATTTTATTTCAACTCTTCAACGATAGTTTATAGCAAGGTCGCTTTCCGTATTGTTGTAAAGAACCAAGATTATAATTTTAAAAATAGGAAATATTAAAGTTCTAAAAGATCCAAAATGCTATCGACCGATATGTATATTAAATACAATTGCGAAAGTTTTTGAACAGTTAATATATGAAATAATTATGGAGTATAGAATAATGATTGCCATGAGTGAAAAACAATTTAGGTTCAGAAAAGGGAAGTCCCGGAAGAGCAGTAATTGAAGTAATAAATAGTCAAATTATCCAAATCCAAATATATAATAGGAATATTTATCGATATTTCTGGGGCATTTGATGACTTTATAGCCCATGAAGAGCCTAGACGTGTCAACCCGACTGCCGACCTCACGCCCAGGTATGCACAGCACCTGTGGTCAGCACCATGCATCCGCCAGCCAGAATGTTGCCCTCCGTGGCCGGATGGTGGTCATTTCTTTTTGATAGATTGCAAAGGAAACTTTCCCAAAAGCTCTCTCTGCAGTTTTGAAGGATTACTGTGTAGATAGAAGAGTAAGTACATATAAAAGGAGTAGGGGAGGTGGTTAATAAACAAATCACAAAAGGTTGCCCCCGGGATCGGCCCTAAGGCCAATTTTCTGAGCATTTAGTGATGCAAACTTTATTAGAAGAACTAAATAATAAGATATTCCAAGAAACGAGCTAGAGAAACGAGCCAATAATTTAAATAATTAAATTAATTAAAATTCTGGTATTCTAATTCCAAATTATAGATTCCCCCCGAAAAAAAACATGTTACATGAGGCTTAAAGTAAGCCTAAAAGGAAATCTAATAAAAAATATAATCTTATGTGTTACACTCACATGACTTTCTCTACTCCTGTACCAACTATTTTTACAAACGCTTATTTTCCATATGCTTCATATTAATCGAGATATCGGGATTATTGCTAATTTTCTTGTAGATGCAAGGGGAATTGGTAGGCTTTAAGCGATAGACAAATGTTTTAAGAACTGGTTGCTTTGTAGAGCATTCCATTCCCTTTGTATGTACAGGACATAAAAAAAATGAATAACGAATTCCCATTTGAGAAAAAGTATGAGCATTGGAAAATTTAAGGGAATAACAAGCAATATCTTGAAAATGGTTCACTCAACAAAAAAAAGTATATGACATATACTGTGTATTTTAAAGCGATCTACATTTTTGTGTAGTAAAATTTTGTCTGTCTCTTATGGTTTACCAGTTAAGCAAAAGTCGTACACAATGAAGAACACTTTTGGAGACATTTTCGAAAAATGTTCCATGTAAAGGGTAATCTGTGGTAGGGGGATTTTCTTAAAAACTTTCATGTCACATCTCTGGAAGATACTGAACCTAAATACCAAGGCTGGTGTTTATCCGACTGTTCGTTTCGAAGTTATGCTGTTCACAGATAGACACACACAGAGACACACACACACACGGACATGTTTCCAAAAATGCTTTTTTTTGATTCAGGAGGTCTCAAAACATATATTTCCGGTGAAATCTTGGTATCGAATTTTCGGGTGGAATACAATACTTCCCCTACTTACTATACGTAGTAGAGAGTAAGTAAAAATATTTGGAAATGTTTTTAGATGGAAAGCGAAATTTTAGACAACACACATTATATATTAAATGCAAATCTGAGGAAAGCATGATGAAATTAACCAGACCAATACAATCAAATATTAAAATTGCCATTTTTGCAACAATAATTACATATGGAGCTAGAGTGTGGGCTATAAGAATGCATCATATAAAAATTAGGAATGAATTAAGCAGTACACAAAGAAAAATTTGACTTCTTTATACAGGGGCGGTTAGCATCACACGCAAATGGCTTTATTAGTCTCTACAGGAATATGGCCAATTTATTTATTAGCAAGATTGAGAGGTGCAACATTTTGGCTTAAGAGAAGAAATTTTGAAAAATAAAAAAGAAATTATAGGATCACGTTGCAATTCCCTACAAAAAATAAAAAAACAAATTAAAACTATTTCACAGCTAGAGTGGAATCAAATAAACAAAGGGAGAGAAGTATAAATTGTGCAGAATTTAAATAAAATAAATTACAGAAATATAGAATTACACAGAGAAATATATAAAAACGACAATTAAGTAATTTAAACAATTTAAATCAAATCAAGTATGTTCAAACAACATGATGAAGTTCGATGAAGATTTTAAGATATAATAGTGTAAAACGTGTATAAGTAAGGTTGTATGGTGCAATTATTAGAAAATGAAGTGAAATAAGTATTGTAGTAGTATACAATAATAAATAAGCATAAATTAAATAAAATTATACATTAATAATAATAAAGTACGTAAGTTAAACAATTTTAATGCGATTAAAAAAGATCACATAATAGCATGGTGAATATAGTGTTGGATATTATATTGAAGTAAAACGTTTAATAGTAAGCAAATAAAAATAATTTAAATTAAGACTAAAGAAATAAATTACACATATATGTGACTTACTGATAAAGAAATACAAAAGATGGAATATATTCGTACTGGATACCAGTACGTTTTAATGCTGGATACCGGTAGATAATATTATATCTAGTGTAAATGGTTTAGTTAGGGGCAGTAGCTGGTTTCCAGTTACTTGCTTTTGCTGGCTTCCAGCAGACAGAAATTAGTTAAAATATGGGTACTTTAATTAGGTTTTAATAATTTTCCTTTTAATTTTACTCTTATAAACTTATTTTGTTTTATATTTATCTAGTTATAAGCAAAATCTGTAAAATTATAATGTATATGATATGTTTTTTGGTTAATGTGGAATAAAGTGTAAAGGTTTGCAATACACAAGGAAAACAAGTACCGGGACAGAGTATTTGAGATTTTTATTTATTTATTTAATTCATTTATTTGTCCCCTACATTGTATAGGTATAGCCCATTCCATCGATCGCAATAAATTGTCTGTTCTTCTGTTTCTCACTATGTCGCAATATCCTTGAATGGATGCCCTTGAACGATGAGTATTGCATCAAAATATAGTTTTGATCTGATTTATCTCATAGTATCTTTCCACAAGAAAAACTTGAAAGTACATACTTTAAACTTCTAAAGGTAGTTTGGTAACGCATAAAGGCAGAATACCAGCATACTGGTGCCAAAAACCTCATATTGTAATGTGTTGAAATTTGTTGATGTGTTTATATCAACAGAGTCCGAAAACGTCTCTTCGAAGAAATTGCGATACCTCAAACTCAGCTTTTTTGTCTTCAAAGTGCAGATGTAGAGTTTGATTGAAGAGATCAAACCAAAGGAAACCAGGACTATATTCATATATACTATTAGAATCACCATACAAGCCTATTTTTCAGTATGTTTGGAAAACGGTAAGTTACGACATTGTCACACTCATATGATCGTTTGATATTAATTAGCGTGGCTTTTGATATTGTGGAGAGAAGATTCATTAAGATCCCACGCCTGCACTTTGACGACGGATATCAGCACGATCAGATAAGTTCAAAAGGTTTGTGGTTTAAATATCAATAATTTTGACGAGAGGTTTCGCGACACTATTAATGGATGGTGTTACAATATAACCAAAAGCCTGAAAAGTGGGATTTTCTGTGCATGTTATATTCTCCTTCTTTGCATTACCAATTTTCCTCTCTTAAGACTTCAAAAGTAGATAATTCAAAATCTCTAGTGGTAACATGCAAAGGTTCACATGGCAGTCTGAGACCACTACTTCAGTGATGAACTATATATTTTAAGCATGTTTTCGTGGGGTTTTGAGATTTCGAGGTCAGGTGTGTACCAGCTGGTGGAGGTTTGGCTAACTAATCCATTTGTCATAAGTGTCAGGGCACCCATCTGTAATTGCAGGTGAAGGTAGACCTGGGCTTTATCACCATAAAGCGATCGTGGGACCAAAAGTTTTCAGGAGAATCGTAACTCATTCCTTAGGTACCGATGTGAATAATTGTAATCCGACATGATCGGAGTTCCAAAACATCTAAACTAATTGTACTCTTGTGTTCACATCAGGGTTTAAAACAGTCCAGATCATTACCGTGAAGTAGGCCCCCAAACAGACATATAGACAAACGGATTGAGTGACTGACTTGCCCACTTGCTTGCTTAATTTTGCAATATGAATGCGTGTCTTGTCATATCCATACACACAATCCTCATTACTGAAATGGTAGTCGATTACAGGCAGCAAGCATGTGGTTGGGTTATGTACATATCTGCTATAGGTTTGCTATGTAAACTAAAAGGAAGCCTAATCACGCTTTACTAACAACAGACTATACTACAACACCCTCATCTTAAATTTCGCAACAGTACATTCAAAGTTCAAGCAATATCGCATGGACCCATTATCCATTAAACAAAGTCTTACTACGGTTCTATATTCCAATGATCTCAGCACACCGCGTTGAAGCAGCACTCATTGCTGTTATCGCGATATGTAGCTTATTGGCTACCATTTTCCAGACCTCGCTTCGAAAAGTATGGTACTGAAGATCGTGGTAATTGATAGTGGACATGATAGCATCCCTGAAAGACCCTCTTTAAAGCTCGAATGTGTCTTGAGGTCAAAAACTAACGTATTATCTGAGTTGTGGAGAACTTTTTACTTCATAATGGTATTGGCAATATTTGGACCAAATTGTGTTTAATATGTGCTGAAATCTCCCAAAAAGACTTGTTACATTTGCGGCATTCAGTCACCTGACCATTGTAAGTTATAAGCCACATAGAGTGGGCCAGTTTGCTCCCTGGCGCTCCGTTGTTACTAATGCGGACGCTATAGGCATAGTTCATATTGTAGAGGATACCACGGACTCTATTAACTCATAAAACATTCTTCTCAGGGGGGACCGGAACCTTTTATGACAGTCATAGCAGGAGGTGACTAACACAGGACTCGCGACTCATTTGAACTCCCAATACTTCTGCCTCTCCGGCTAGCTGTCCATTTATTTTCTGCATACTTCTATATGGTGTCACGCGTGTTGCATGTTTGGTGAGCCGGTGAACGGAAGTATTCTCCCCATACCTGTCGTAGTTTACATAGTTCGCGTTTCAGGATTGAAACCCAAATTATAGTTGACAGTTCGCCTATGTAATGCGTTACTTAAACACTGCTATGGTGCTTATTTTGTCCTGTATGCTCATTGGGATATTCAACTCTATGTTAGTCACCTCATAGTTGATTCCGACTGTATTTGTGTAGTCAGAATTAATATACAATTTCTTACGTAGTAGAATAAATACCTTTGTAGCCTTTACCACCACTGCAAAAATATTAATAAAAGTTTCCTTTCCTGTGGAAACTATCCCTTATTAGGCAGCATTATCCATTGCAGCCCGTACTGATTACTTTAAAAAATCTGTTTAAATTTATCAGTGTTCCTATTGTTTATTTTACATACTTCTCAATGAAATATCATAAACGGGATATAAAGGTGTTTGCGGACAGATCGAACAGTTGGAGTCCTATATCTGTCAGCCACAGGTAAGGCATGTTCTCCATTCTGTCACATCCGGCCCATACAAACAAGCTCGCTAATCTCGCTATTCAAATCCATACCGGAGATGTCTAGGTGACCTTATGGTTGCAGAGTGAGAGAGGTGGAAACACAAATATGTACATTAGTATAATATTAAAGTTTCTATCTTTAAAATTAGGTTCATAAGTATACAAAGCTTTCTGAACTAATATATGTTTACGCTGTTAATAAACTTCGTGTTTTCGCTTCCAGTTTACATTGAGCATCTACAGGAGTATAGTAATTGATCTTGATGTATCCTATAGACATAAGAGTTGTAGCTGCTGCTAGACGTTTTTTACTTTCTCTACTACGTATAGTAAGTAGGGGAAGTATTGTATTCCACCCAAAACTTCGATACCGAGATTTCACCGGAAATATATGTTTTGAGACCCCCTGAATCCAAAAAAAGCATTTTTGGAAACATGTCCGTGTGTGTGTCTGTGTGTCTGTCTGTCTGTCGGTGTGTCTATCTGTCTGTCGGTGTGTCTGTCTGTGAACAGCATAACTCAGAAACGAACAGTCGGATAAACACCAAACTTGGTATTTAAGTTCAGTATCTTCCAGAGATGCGACACGAAGGTTTTCAAGAAAATCCCCCCACCCCAGATTACCCTTTATATGGAAGATTATTCGAAAATTTTAATTTTCTCAAAAATGGCTCTAACGATTTTGATTAAAATATCATGTGTGTAAGATATTTTCATGACAAACAAAATGTATATCTTGAATTTTCTGGGAATGTCTCCAAAAGTATTCCTTATTGTGAACGACTTTTGCATAACCGGTAAACCATAAGAGATAGACAAAATTTTACTACACAAAAATGTAGATCGCGTTAAAATACACAATTTATACCATATACATTTTTGTTTTGTTGAGTGAACCATTTTCGAGATATTGCTTGTTATTTCCTTAAATTTTTCAATACTTATTTTCTCAAATGGGAATTCGTTATTCATTTTTTACTTTTTCTACTACGTATAGTAAGTAGAGAAGTATTGTATTCCACCCCAAAAGTCGATACCGAGGTTTCACCGGAAATACATGTTTTCAGGCCCCCTGAATCCAAAAAAAGCATTTTTGGAAAAATGTCCGTGCGTGTGTCTGTGTGTCTGTCTGTGTGTCTGTGTGGCTGTGTGTCAGTGTGTCTGTGTGTCTGTGTGTCTGTCTGTGAACAGCGTAACTCAGAAACGAACAGTCGGATAAACACCAAACTTGGTATTTAGGTTCAGTATCTTCTAGGAATGCGACACGAAAGTTTTCAAGAAAAGCCCTCCACCCCAGATTAACCTTTACATGGAACATTTTTCGAAAATTTTAATTTTCTCAAAAATGGCTCTAACGATTTTGATTAAAATATCATGTGTATAAGATATTTTCATGACAAACAAAATGTATATCTTGAATTTTCTGGAAATGTCTCCAAAAGTATTCTTCATTGTGAACGACTTTTGCATAACTGGTAAACCATAAGAGATAGACAAAATGTTACTGCACAAAAATGTAGATCGCGTTAAAATACACAATTTATGTCATATACATTTTTTTTGTTGAGTGAACCATTTTAGAGATATTGCTTGTTATTTCCTTAAATTTTTCAATACTTATTTTCTCAAATGGGAATTCGTTATTCATTTTTTACTTTTTCTACTACGTATAGTAAGTAGAGAAGTATTGTATTCCACCCCAAAAGTCGATACCGAGGTTTCACCGGAAATACATGTTTTCAGGCCCCCTGAATCCAAAAAAAGCATTTTTGGAAAAATGTCCGTGCGTGTGTCTGTGTGTCTGTCTGTGTGTCAGTGTGTCTGTGTGTCTGTGTGTCTGTCTGTGAACAGCGTAACTCAGAAACGAACAGTCGGATAAACACCAAACTTGGTATTTAGGTTCAGTATCTTCTAGGAATGCGACACGAAAGTTTTCAAGAAAAGCCCTCCACCCCAGATTAACCTTTACATGGAACATTTTTCGAAAATTTTAATTTTCTCAAAAATGGCTCTAAGGATTTTGATTAAAATATCATGTGTATAAGATATTTTCATGACAAACAAAATGTATATCTTGAATTTTCTGGAAATGTCTCCAAAAGTATTCTTCATTGTGAACGACTTTTGCATAACTGGTAAACCATAAGAGATAGACAAAATGTTACTGCACAAAAATGTAGATCGCGTTAAAATACACAATTTATGTCATATACATTTTTTTTGTTGAGTGAACCATTTTAGAGATATTGCTTGTTATTCTCTTAAATTATTCAATACTTATTTTCTCAAATGGGAATTCGTTATTCATTGTTTGTCTTGGATATGCAAAGAGTATTAATCTGTGGGAAAGGGAATGGTGCTGCACCTAGCAACCAGCTATTAAGAGTTATGTATGTGCTTAAAGGCTACTTTTTCTATATTGCCCTTGTAAATACATATTCCCCTTACATCTACAAGAAAATTAGCAATAAGATAGTCTTCAAATGTTTATTTCGATTAACATGAAGTAGATGGAGAATAAGCGTTTGTAAAACGAGTTTGTACAAGAGTAGAGAAAGTCATGTGAGTGTAACACATCAGATTTTTTTTCTATAACGAAGCTAAGTCCTGGAAGTATCATTTTCTCCCTATTTACACAATCGTTCTAGATTTTTTTACCACATTGTGGCACTTAGTGTATTTCTAAGGGTTTAATTTATTATATTTAGGGGGATTGTGTATTCTGAAGTTGGTAATACTAGCCGGCTGTGACGGAATGTGGAGAGGCGGAGTCAACGGCTATTTTACTATGCCTTGCTAGTGCTCGCTCCCTTTAGCATGCTAACCGGCAGTGAGTCAACATGGGAGGTTAACTAGCACAACGACCACGTCGAGATAAAGGTAATCATGCTCACAATTATAAATTTTCTTATATAATAAATGTGCCGCTAGTTCTTGGAAATATGGTGATTATTTAAAGGTAAAAATTCTTTCTTTCAGTTCCTGTAGTAGTAACCACCTGAATTACTGAGATTCCTCACTGGATTAAAGCGGGATAATGTTCCCCGAATTCTAACTTGACGGTAACGATCCCGAGTACTTCTTATAAATTTTCCTTTGAGGGATGACAATATTACTTGCATCATTTTGCTAAAAATCATCAGCTAGAAGTTACACGCTTTAGATAAGATTCATATAAATGTAAGACACTATCACTCTCTTTGGACGTTTTGAATCCAACTTCGCTGAAGGTCGGATACTATTATATCCCAAAAGAGGACACAAAATTACAAGTAAATTACCTTGAACACCGATTATTTAGGAATAAATTTACTTACGGAATTATTGCCTTACTCTACAATGAAGGTATAAGTACAATAATAAAAAATATATATAACAAAATATATTTTAAAGAAGGAGTTTCCTTTACCTTAAAAGTTGCTTTATGGAGATAAATGATTACTAACAATTAAAAGATAAAAATTATCCTCAGTTGTCTGTCACAAATTTATTTTACCCCAAGTGACATTAACTCTATTATTTTAAATGGAACACTCTGTATTTTTTATAAATTCAATTAGTACTCTTAAAGAGCTTTTCGTGAAAGGGGTTTTCTGATGTTTTAATTTTACCTAATGGCTTTTGAAGCACTGACTTTTTTGAAATTTAATATGTAGCAGTACAAAAATATTAGCAAAAACCGAATTAGGTCAATTTATTCTGCTTCAGGCACCAATTCTGTTTATGTTCAATGCAGCACACTGTGCTCCAAAATTATGTTAGTTTGTTGACATTTTAAAAACTTCTTTGAGAAAAATGTTACAACACCTACATAAAATAATTTCGTATGTTTCTTTAAATACGATATTTGGCTCGCTTTCATTAAAATCAAATACTATATGAAATACTATCATATTTGGAATTCATTTCATTCAATTGACACAACATACCAACTTTGAGGTAAATGAAGCTAATAGAAAATTGCAACTGAAGTGTAGTTGTTAAATAAATGTGAATCTGTATATATCTAATGCATATGTAAATATATAAAGATATTACCAAATATATATTTCATTTGTATGGCCCCTTTAACATCTTTAATCATCTCGATAACCGGATAACTAACTGGATTTTACCAGAGGTATCCTGTTTTGAGGTCCCCTGAACCCAAAATATTATTAGAAAAGGTTCCTATGTGTGTGTGTGTGTGTGGGTGAACAGAATAACTCAAAAGCAAAAATTTGGATAAATATCGAGGTTGGTATTTAAGTTTGGCATCTTCCAAAAATGTGACACGAAGAGTTACAATAAAATCCTCCCACCCAAAATACCCTTTACATGGAAAAGTTTTCGTTATTCTTGATTGTCTCAAAAATTTTTATAACAATACTCATAAAAATGCCACATGTTTAAGATATTTACATGAACATTGACTAGCTTGGGAAGTCGTCTTCATTCGAAATTAATTTTGTAAAGCTTTTTCTTAGTTGGTATAGCATACATGATAGACGAAAACTTACTACATAAAATATTTAGATCTCTTTAAAACACACAATTTATTTAAAATAACGTTTTTGTGGCATCGGTCATTTCCGAAGGTATCCCTTATTATTCATAATTTTTATAATTTTTCAAATGCTGTCACCATTCCGTTGTTTCTCGCGATCATGGACAGAGTATGCAAAATGAAAACCAGCATATGGTTACTCACTTTTTAAACAGTGACTCTTCTCTCGATCTCCTGGATCCCTCCTTTACTTACATGAAATGTGTAATAAAAACTATTTCTGTAAACATTTATCTGGATTAAAATGAAGTAGGTAGAAAAATGATTTTAGGCAACAATAGTTTCTAGGAGTTATATAAAATAAGTGATAATAACTACAGAAAGTGATGTGAATGTGCCACATCAGATTTTGTTATCAATTGATTTGTAGGAGACCCTTTAATTCCCACGGTCATATCGAGTGCTTTAACCTAATAAAGAAATTTGGAAGTGGATTTGGTTGTAATTTTATGAAGATTGTAGAAGTGATAAATTCTTTAAGCTGTAAATTTTATAGCTTTCATTTAAACAATTTTTAACATAACACACCTCACATTGACTCCAATATTTATACTTACAAACTCTGAGAAAGGTAGGAAATGATCCTCATTAAATAAAGATTCTCGAAAACGAAAATATTGTTTGACCAAAGAGGTAATGTCCCCTTCTTCTACCGTACAAGTCTTAGACCTAATGACCTGTTGCGATCCCACTGTGTCCAGCGCTTCCTTGGCCATCTAAGAGATCTCTTACCTGTTGGACGATAACAAAGCGTGGCTTTCAGAACTTAAAGTAGGAGATGTATTGTAGTTCAACTGTTGGGGATCCGAACTTGAAATTTGTTGTAACCACACGTATAGTACCCACTTTCCGGTAGCCTTCGGCCCAAAATGTTTAAAAAACATTAACTTTGTAATTTGACTGTTTTTTTAAATATTATATATTCATTTTTGCCTCGGCTGCGTCAGTATTATTGTTAGAGACACGTTTCTCTTAACAGGGCGTGATACGACTGAAGAATGTAGGCTTCACAGATTATAATTTTTTACTTCACTACTTTTTATTAATTCTGGACACGATTTAAATAACACTTCACTGATATAGAGAGCTGTGAGATTCTTTTATTAAATACTTGCACTTTTTAACACGTAAAACTGTTTTTGTCTCACACAAATACGTATTAAATTTCTCGAGGACACATCTCGCATCCGGTTAGAAACACCTGTCTGCTACCAACGCGTCCAGTTATGAGCACTGTCTACAAGCAACTGAACACTTTATTTGAAAATTTTGCTATATTTCAGTTTCTAATTGGCTAATCCTAGTCCAATAGAATACCCTCATTTAACTAAAGCTTTTTTTGGTTGTTGATTGGCTATTTTTTTAAACTGTTACAAAAATTACATTATTGCTTTCAAGAATTACAAGTAGCATTAACTTTCAAATTCATTATTACCTCAAGGTTACCTCATTGTTAGCAACTTTTAACCTATTATTCTCACAGCTCCTACATTATTAAATTACGTAATACATTCAGATAACATTATTACATGTATACAATAATATAAACACATACAATGACTGTAATATACATTTTTTATATATTGTTACATGCACATATTGCTTTAAGGCGGGCTGTTATTGAATTTATATATTATATAATTAGACTGAAATCGTTTAAGTGTTAAAAATACTGCCTCAAACTCTATTCGAACTCATTCATCGCAAATTATTAATCCAGTTATTCTGGAACTTCAAAAAATCATCACCGCGTTTGTAATTCCACTTGTATCCTGCTGTGTATTTAATGAACGTTTATTAAAATTAATAGTTTTATTTCAAATGTCTACTTCACCTATATCTAAGATAGGTGAATGAATTTACTCTTTCTAATGTTTTTCAGTCTAAAAACAGTTTCCTATGCAGAGAGTATTTTCCATAAAGAGTCATTGTTTTTGTTTTTTCTGTATTAAATTTCATGTTATTCTTGATGCCAATTTTGTTGAGCTTATGTACGAATGCACTTTATCCTCTGCAGGTGCCACTAATTGTGCACCACCTGCAAAAAACTAGCATGTCTAATTTCACGTTTCTATTTAATTGTGTATATTCATGGGGTTGCTCTCTCCATTCTACAACTATAAGATAAGAAGAAACCTCATGACTGGGATGCATCACATAGGATGAAGCACGCTGTAGAGGTTGTAAAACATGGTTCACAGCTTTCTGAAGTATTAAGGATATTGACCGTGGTACAGGTATGCCAGTAAAAGTATTACAGACCATGTATGAAGCAATGGTTAGGTCCTCATTACTACACGGCATTGAAGTATGGGGATGGGAGAGGGTGGATAATGTAAATAAAGTACAATGTAATTTTTGGAAGCGCATTCTAGGGTTGGGGAGGGGTACTTCAAACTACGGAGTTCTTCGTGAGGTAGGATGCAGGGAAGATGCTGTATTTGCTAAACTAAATGTAGTTAGGTACTGGCTGCGAATAATTAAAGGTGATCAAACAACTCTGAGAGCAATATGTTAACGTCATCAAATGAACAACATAGAGCATCCAAAATGGTGGGCGGCGGGGTTACAACGGGAATTATAAAAAATAGGCTTAAACGATATCTGGCAAAGGGGTAATGAAAATACACACAGTGCCTTGAAAAAAGTCGAAAGACGACTATGTGATATAAACAGGCAGAAAATAGAGTCTGAATGTAGACAAAGATCAACATTGGAGCTACAAAATGAAATAAAAACTAGGTGGGGTAAGGAAACATATATTTTGGAATTAGGTATAAAACAGAGGACTGGAATAGCATGGCTTAGGTTGGGAGGGTGGAAAGCTCGCAAGATTGCTGATGATGATGGCAGGAAGATTTGCCCATTATGCGGGGAACAAGAAGACTGGACGTATATTTTGGCAGCATGCGTGCAGACGGAGAGTATTAGAAAAAAAATTATTACTGGAAGTATTTTTGGCTTCCAACAGACGGAGGACAGCATGCTGGGACTTGATTCTAAACAGCCAAAACTGGCCAGGCTTGGACACATACTTAATGGAAGTACGTTTACTAAGAGATAAGGTGTTTATGTAAATTTTCTTTAAATATATGTGGTGCTTGAGCACTTGCGTGTGTGTGTAGATAAGGTGTTTATGTAAATTTTCTTTAAATATATGTGGTGCTTGAGCACTGTGTGTGTGTGTATGTGATTCAGAGTGTTTTTTAAATTTTATATGTATAGAATGTGGTGATTATAAACATAGTTGTTTCTGGTCAATTCTGCAAGTCACGTATACAGACCAGGTATTTTTCTAGACAGCATGAACGGTCTTATGACCCATGCGACCGCGTTATGCAATTAATTTAATACTAAGTACTTAATAAAATAAGTAAATAGATGATGTAGTGTGAGAGAAGCGAATTACGAATACACTAGAAGCATTTTCTTCTGGTCTCAGTATAGAAAGTTATCATCCATGTTGAAAGCTGCATCACCCTTTCATAAAGGCGCCCGAGAAGAGAAAGAGAACCGGGTCGCTCGTAAATTCTTGCGGAGGTAGACAAGCGGCTGTGGGAAATCAATGAGACGAGGCGGCCGGCCGGCGTGGTGAGAAATTAGTCACAAGCAATGCGCCTGGCGTGCATACAACCCGCCGATACACTCGGAAACTGGATGTGAACAAATTCTATATTTTGAAGAGTTGTGATGTTCAATAACATGAGGATGAATATGATGTTAAAAGTTAATCTCTCCAGATATAACCAGAATCCTTTTTACTTTCTCTGATCGTACGTAATAGGTAGAGAAGGTATAGCATTCCAACCAAAGATCCGATATCGAGATTTCACCGGAAATACATATTTTGAGACCTCTGAATCCAAACAAATCAGAACAAGGTCAATGAGTGTGTATGTGAACCGCAGAAATAAAAAACGAAAAGTTGGATAAAAATAGGAAAACTTGGTATTTAAGTTTAGTATTTTTCAAAGATGCGACATAAGTTTTTCAAGAAAATCCTCCCACCCAGAAAATATACGTGGAAATTTTTTAAAAATTTTTATTTTCTCAAAAATAGCTGTATCATTTTTATTAAAATACAATATAGTTACATGACAAATAAAATGCATATCTTGAATTTTTTGAGAATACCCTATGAAGCCCACCTCATTCGGATAGAATTTTAGTATGATTAATAAGCCTTAAGAGATAGAAAAAATGCTACTCAAAAAGGTAGATGATCTCTTTAATATACACAATTTATTTTAAATAAGCTCATTGTGATATCAGTTGTGTTTCAGTTGTTCAATACTTTGTAATTTTTTTCAAGTCCTGTCGCTACCCAGTTGTTTCTCGCAATAATATATAAAGAATACCTATGGAACATTAAAGCCATAAGCAGCCGCTTTTAAACATCTGACTATGAATTCTGTTTCCTATATCACTCTCTGCTTACAAACCTACAAAGTAATTTATAATGTTTTTATATTTGCAAATATTTATCTCGATCAAGATGAAGTAGATTAAAATATAAAATTTCGTGAAAATAGTGTGTAGAATATATAAAGATAAATTTATTTTTATTTGGAAAATTCTGACGTTTATGCCATAATAGACAAGGATTTACGCACAGTAAAGATTTCCAGAACAAGCACACAATTATGTAATTAAACAGCTTAAAATATCAATTAAATATTCACTCGGAGTTACAATTAAGTTACTGGATTTGAAACTACCATTTTAACCTTTTTGCCAAAGTTGTTGATAATATTAGCAAATATGTGTTCAGTATAGCAATGAAAGGGCAGGAAATAAAACAAGATAATAGTTTTAATGAGGCTTTTAATGGGAATGTTATTTATTTTAATTATAATAATATTTTATGATATTTTGAAACAACACAGTTTTTTCTGTAAGTATATATTTGTGTATAATCGAATGTTCAGTATTGCATCTTGTAACTGGAGTAAACTTTTCCTTAATGATTCATCATTTTAAATGTTTCGTAAGATATTTCCCCCCAAGCAAGATGAGTCAGGCATTAGCGCCTGTAACTTACATTCTGGAGGTCGCGGGTTGAAATTCCGTGTACTGGCCTATCTGACTGCTTATTTTTTTCTGTCTTCTTTTCTTCTTCTTGGTTACCCTCAGTTGAGAGGTGAATACCAGATTAGATATTCAATACTACGAATACAAGTACCATCTATAGGGTAGAAGAAATGACATTAAAATAAGTACAGGAAGGCGACTGCTGAACTAAGGCCGTCTGTCTGTTATCTCAGGATCATATCTCGCGATGTAATCAAGAAGTCAAATTGACATTAAGTAAACACAACAAAAGTGTTCCAAAGGTGCTTATCTAGCTTAGCTACTGCAGATTTATGAACAACGACGGGGGTAATTAGTCATCTTCGATCAAAAGACCGTTCGATCTGCCAGTCTTGCCAACCCTAGTAAAATGACAAAAATTAAGTAATGAGTCTGTGTAATGATTTTTTTCTCTACTTATTGTGGTATCTCCGTAAAAAAAAATTATACAAAGCTCGACCAGTATGAAGAGGACTTCGCAAATCATTCATGGAAAATTCAAGATACACATTTAATTTGTCGGATTAATATCTAATATATATACATAACAAATTAATTCTAATTAATACATAATATTAATGTTTATGAAAACTAAAAACAATGAATAGGGTAATCTACGTCTAGCATGCTTTAACAGTGACTAAGTATGACATTTTCACACTCACGCACACACAAACGAACATTTTTCTTAGGTTCAGGGAATCTGAAAATATGGATTTTGATTACATCTTAATTTCGAACTTTCCGTTTGAATTGTACTTGCTCTTAAGGGTTCGAAACGTGAACTTATGGTAAAATCACAGTATCAAAAGTTGAGTGAAATGCAATATTTCTTCTACTTCCTGCAGTTAAGTAGTAGATGAAGTAAAAAACGTTTAAAACCAGCCTTACATCTATAATTCCTTAGTCCATATTTCCTTTGTGGTGGTTGTTAAACTGCGGTCGAAAAACAAATGATTAGGAATGTGCTGCTATCTGAGGTCATAGAATACGGCTAAAAGATATTGCAAATGCTTTCTCTAGTTTTAAAAATTGTCTTCAGTTTTTTATAATCATCCTTGTAGTAGTACTAAACTTGTAAGAGGGCTAATTAATCTATTAATGTAACAGGCAACTGAGAAAAGCAAGAAAGTCTCCTAACAATTTAGTAAAAAATGAAGCAAGTGAATATCGACCCATCATTGACAGCAGAAGTCAGATGCCAGACATTGCTAGAGGTGAAAGGAAGTATCTAATGCGCGTCAGAATAAAGGTGAAGTTTATAGACCATACTAATGTACTCAAGGTACCTTGCGGTCAGGGAATTGCATCAGATTACATTAAGTCTCAAAAGATGCGGTAATGTAGGAATAACTGGCTTTTAGGGCATCAGGTTGTTTCCTTGCCTCTCAGAAACATGTATATTATCCATGAATGTATGTCATCGGGCTCTACTCTCTTCGATACTCGAACGACACCAAGACCACTCCATCAAGAGCCCCGAGCCCCACCCAAATACGTTAGCACTTAACCTTCTGTATCAGTAAGGCCTAAAGGAGCTCTACAAGTAAGAAATGTGTGATACGTTTAAGTTCTTGCACGTACGATCCCTCTACCGAGGGCCTTCCTACGCCAACTTAGTTATTTGAGAATATAGCTTTTTATATAACCCCAGGTTTTTATTTAACTTATCCTAGTGACCCGAACAACCCTATGGCACCTTACTACCGTTACCGGTCAGCTCTACTCCTGAACCTATTCCCCCTGATGTAAGCAAACGCCGGGGCTATCCGCCCTAAGAATCGCTGCAATATTTACTTCTATGAACATACTATTGGGTAAAATAGGTGCAAGTTTAACTTGCAGGTCAGTGCATTTTAGTCAGAGTCTTTAATGCCTCAATGAAAGGCAAGGAATCTATGAATTTAAAAATTTACGAAATTATTCATAGGCTCTTTCAGTCATTTCGAGATTTTGAAGCACAATAAGCTGATTAATTATGTCCCTAGGATAAGCATAAGAAAATAATGAGTCCAACTATTAACAGGATTTTGTTCTTCATTTTTCTTTGTCAAGAGGTGCTATTAAGATTAAGGCATCCAATGCTACTATAAAACAAAAGGCATTTGCTCAACAGTTAGCAAACTTTCCAGCATTTTCCCTTTATTACAATCGTAATATTTCGCCACCTAAAAACGTTGGCCATCATACTATCAGCAAACAATATTTCATCAACCTGCATCCCACAGTTTATATAATCATTAAATAATAACGAGTTTTAGCCACTTGCTCATTAAACTGTAATACCAGATATGTTCTTAAAAGGTGTACTGAGGATAAAAGCAATTCCAGCATACACTCAAAGTTTTGTGAGTTTGTACAAAAATATCATGTATTTGCATTTTTACTATCCCAAACATTACAAATATCTAAGTCGTGAATTTAGTTTTGAAAGACTGCATACCAAAAGTGTATGTATAACTTTTATGTTGTGTAGTGTTAACTCCTTTATAACGTTTTCTATTGTAGCAAATACACCATGAATTACAAAGTTGAAGCGAAAAACTGAATAACGTGCAATCATTATTATCAAAACTTCTATTTGGTTTTTACCTCCATTCTATATTGTGTACGATACATATATATACATATATATGAGTTAATTCTGTACGATTTTACTCATGGAAGAACTTACGATTCACTATATACACGGTGCTGATATTCTATTACATGGTTTTGAAATAAGTTATCCTTATTGCCCCACATTTATGATTGCTATATTTTCTTGATTAAAACATCATCTTTTCTGAAAGTTATGTCTCATTTAACATGCTGAACGTTTTATATTTTCTATTGTGCCGTTCCTCCCCCTCCCTCGTCGGGGGACACGTCGCCAGCTCAGGAACACTCAAGAATGTTCTAGAAGGATGTCGTTATATCTGATGTAGTGATGGTACAATGACGAATAGCCATTCACTGATCGCAGATCCACAAACTACTACATATCTGGCCTGCGCGCTCTGCCATCAGTGTATGGTCACATGACCCACTGCAGGTGGCGGCCGTTTGAAAGAAATTGTATTGCAAATTTTCTATCAATGAATAAAGCAGTTATCCCTGTGCATATTTTGAGTTATTTCACGTTTGAAAGTATTCGATTTTTATCCCCACTTTTACGGATTGCAAACTACATTGGGGTAAGTAGTAATATCTGTTATTATAGTTATTACATCTGTTATTATAGTATGTTGCAGAAATATACTTGGTTATGTCTGGCACAATTACTCTGAAAGTAACTAATACATATCTGTATGCTTTAATCAGAGAATCCTATTGTAAATGTATAAAACAACAGTGTTTTCTTTGTATTTTCAGGGCTGCAATGCCTTTCAAGTGTTCAGTACCAGGTTGCAGATCGAATTATGAGCCTCCGTATGTAACCTGCCTTAGGTTTCCCAGAGATGAGCGACGAAAATTATGGTTAAGCAGAATACGCAGGCTGAATGTTAAGTTCACTGAAAATGCCAGTCTGCATTAGACACTTTCCAGAAGAAATGGTTATTCGAGAGGATAAATAGTAGGATAAAGATGGACGAGTGCATTTCATTCCACGTGCTAATCCTTGCCTTAGTGGTGATGCTTTTCCTATAGTTGTTAATGAAGGCACACCACATTTAAGCTTTTCACTTGCAAAGAAAGGAAGAAGAAGAGAGAAAAGAAGCACTTCAAACACTCCTGGATCAAAATTTAGCTTCGTATGATAAGGAATTAGAAAACAACAAATTACTCACATATAAATATATAACAGTTTATATAAAAGAATGTGTGAACGAGAGAAAAATTGGGCAGTTTCAATTAGTGTTAGTGCTAAAAATAAATACAGTATCAGTGCCTTATAGTGTTAGTAGTTTTGTGGTTTCTAGTGATAGGTGCTTTAAAGTGTATATAGACAAAGAATTTAATCCTAATGAGCCGAATCTAGAATTTAGTGTTATATTGGAGAAATATCAGGTGGATGCATTATTTGAATTGTGTAGTCTGCCTGTGTCAAACTTTAAAGAAAATAAACTTGCTGCAGCAGTGAAATTGTTAAAAGAACACGAGGTGCTAGATCCTGGTAAAAAAGTGAGGTTAAGTGTCTTTACAGAGGAGATAAAATTGAGTTTTCTTTAAGGACGCCCTTTAAGAACTATTCTTCTTTAAGAAGGAAAGGTAAAGATTTTCATCAGATCTTAGGTTGGCCCTGAGAATGTTCCTGATATCTCCTGCATGTTACAGAACTATACGTCAGTCACAGGTACTAACTCTTCCACATCCAAGTAACTTAAGAAACTAGCTGCCAGTCTAAATGTAAGTGACAGCAATTTTAATATAAGCAATTACTACATTGTTGGTCTCATTTGTTCCTTGAAACCTTAGGCAAGATTTGTTAATCTTGAGGCAGTATTTTTAACACTTAAATAATTTCAGTCTAATTATATAAATATATAAATTCAATAATAGCCTACCTGAAGCAATATGTGTATGTAATAATTTGTAAAATGTATGTAACAGTCATTGCATTTGCTTATATTATTGTAAACATGTTCAATAACGTTATGTGAGTGTATTAAGTAATTTAATAATGTAGGAGCTGGGAGAATAAGTTAAAAGCTGCTAACAGTGAGGTAACAATGAGGTAACATTGAGGCCACAATGAGTTTGAGAGTTTAATAATACTAATTCTGATTATGGAGTAGCAATAATGTAAGTTTTGAGACAATTTAAAAATAGCCAATCAACAACCAGAAAAAGCTTTAGTTAAATGAAGGTATTCTATTAGAGTAGGATTAGCCAATCAGAGACTTGAAATACATAAATTTACAAAGTTTAGGCGCTTGAAATCAGTTCAGTTGCCTGCAGACAGAGTTACTAACCAGACGCATAAAGTTTCCTCAAGAAATATAATACGTATTCGTGTGAGACGAAAAATAAGTTCACGTATTAAAAAAACGTAATTAAATAAAAGAATCTCACAGCTCTCGATATCAGTGAAGTGCTATTTAATTTGTGTCAAGGATTAATAAAAAGGAGTGAATTAAAACTTAAAATCTGTGTACGCCTACACTCTTCAGTCGCACCACAATGCTAACAAGACATCCATGTCTCTAACAAATACTGACGTAGCCGAGGCCAACATAAACATTTAATACTTAAAGAAACAATCAAATTACAAAGTTAATTTTTTTAAAACTTAGGGCGAAGGCTACCGGAAACTTTTTAACATACGTGCGGTTGCAACTACTAAAGTTCGGCTCCCTAAAGTCGAAATACGGTACAACTCCTACAATAAAAATAATCCTTTCTCAAACTGACGCCCAAAACATGTTGCAAACAAACTCCTCTAATACAACATCATCTTCAAATTGACTTTCCATACGCGGAGCGTAAGAATTTAACTTTCTAAAATTGGCGCCCAAAACGTGGGGCTAATTCACTATTTCTCAATCTGTGATGGATGAAGTTTATATTTCAGCAGAGTTAGCTTTTAAAGGTGGTGAATTGGTAGGAACTAGTGCAACAAATACACATGAGCTTGCTAAAAAAGCCCAAGTGTTTTCAGTAAATGCTGTATTTGGAAATTATTCAGATGTCATTGTCATTTTGCCAGTCAGTGGAAATTCTGTGGAATTCTTACATGCTACTGTGAGTAACATTCTCTTGGCAAACTAGATGTAAAAGTAATCAGACTCATAGCTGATAATCAGATCAACAAATCTTTGTTTCCCAAATTCACAACACATACATTTGGTTATTATTCAGTAGTAAATCCCTTTAGCCAATCACCGCTTGTGTTTTTGCTCAATGATACTGTGGATATTTTCCAAAATGTAAGGAATAATTGGATAAACCGGAAATATCTTATGTTTAATTTTCCTGATTTTGAAAATCCAGATAGAATTAAGAGTGCTAATTTTGGTCACCTGAGATGACTTTATCACAAAGAAAAGAATTAATTGCTGAAATTTGGACATAAGTTAAATGCAAAAGCTGTCTATCCATCAAACATTGAAAGACAAAAGGTGAGTCTGGTATGTAAAATTTTCAATTATGAAAATATTAATGCCTTCTTAGAATGCACTGATATTATGGAGAAACAGCAGAGTTTTTAAATATTATCCTAAAATGGTGGAAAATTGTAAATTTTAAGTTTCTGTATAAGGATGTAAGGTATAAAAATACTGATTACAAAGAAGTCTTTGCCATCGAGCAAATAGAGTTAATTTTCCTGAATAAATTTTTAGGATGGTTGTGCGATTGGGAACAGCTCTGTAGGGGGAATGTATACCAAGGGCTGACTAGGCGGACATTTTATGCAATAATGCAGACATGCTCAGGCCTTTATGGTTTAGCAAATTATGCTCTAACAGAATTAAAAGTAAATTATGTTCTGTTTGGCAAGTTTCAAACAGATCCTCTTGAACAGCGATTCAGTCTTTACCGCCAGTTGTCTGTCAGTAATTATTTTATTTCTCTCCAACAGCTATATGAGAGTGAGAAAAAGATCAGAATTAAAAATTTGCTTTCATTTTCATCAAAAAATGGTAACATTCCAGTAAGAAGTTTAAATGTGGGCACAGATTCTGAAAACAAAAATGTTCCATCATTGCTGCCTTTTTGTGACATAGAAATTGAAATTGCAAAACCAGTGGATATTGATGTAATGCCTATCATGTTTTACATTACAGGTTATGCTGCTTTCAATGTACCAAATGCATTGAGTTATTGATTTTAAATGACACTTTAAAGTATGAATTTCAAGGTGCAGCAACGCTGACTGATTCCTTAAGTAGAGGTTCTCTAAAGAAACCCACGATAAATTGCGTAAAAGTAACATGATTGTGTATCCAACTATTTAAAGGCTTAGTCAAAGAGTGTTACGATGATTTTATTAAAAGTAGTAATCATCTTGCCTTGTTGAAGAATTTGTGCAGTCCCTATACAGTAAACATTATGGATGAAACCAGAGAAACGATCATCAAACAATGCAACCATAAATTTGAAGACTATTTTCGTTATGTTTGCTCAATTATTTGCAAAATTATTCTAAATAATTACTCCAAAATGGTAACTGAGGCTAAGAAACAAAAGTCTTGTGATAAAATAAAAATAAGGAAACTCACAAGTGTGTGAATTCATAAGAGCATTTTGTGTTTGCCATGAAGAAAGAAATTATACTTTCAGTATTTCTATTATATTTACATGGAATAATGTGTGTATTAATAGACACTTTTTTCTTTAACATGAATTATTGTATATATTTTATAATGAATACACTGAGGCTACGTGACTTTGACTTCACATCATGTATTTCAGTAATTTTACTCTTTTTACTAAACTAATAAGTATGTGGCAAGCTTTAGTATATTACCAGTAGCAACATTAGCAGATTTAGTGGATGGACTGTTAGCTGTTATGTTGACTTTAATTTTCAGTAAATACAAAAGAAATCTTACAAAAGTTTGTCAATGTGTATTGACTTGTACAGTGGTAAATGAAAAAAAAATTCCTCCTATGTATTAAATTAGTGCAGAATATTTTAATTTTCATTGCATATTCACAGCTTTTAAGTAGAATAAACGTAATTCTTTATACAATTTTGCAATATTTAATTTTGCTATTGCTGTTGCTGTAATGAAATATATAAATAATGAGAATAAGTTCTTACAATAGTGTTCAACAGGTAGGTAAGTCCTGATAAACTGAAATGTTTGATATTTGTGCTATCTAGCTGTTTATGTTCCTTCCATTTGAAGCTGAGCTTGTAAGCATATGATCATATAAAGGTAAGGAGTTTTGTGAAAAGCTTATTTTGTCCCAAAAACATAACATAGAACGTTCAAAGCATAATTAAATTTAAAGTTGCCATATTTTGAGCCACTTTCTTTGTAATAAGGTGAATAGGCATTTATGTGCACCTTTATAACCTAATTCTGTTTAACTTAACTGCATAGTGATTATGTTATGTTTAATTTGTTCATTTATTATCATTATCAAAACAAAGTACCCATAAATTTGAAACTTATTTACCGCTCCAGTTGCTCAAATTATTTGATAGGATTATAACGACTACAGCTACACATTCTACTGTGTTTATTATTTAGAGCACCATTTTAGTTTTTTCAAATCCAATACATGCATAAATACTTAGTCACAATTGTTTTTATAATATACAACAGATTATAATTATTTGTTTAATGTTTCTTTGTGTTCTAGTGGTGTCTAATTGCTATTGTTTTAAATTAGCTTAGTTTTTTATTTTACCTTCCTCGTCACTGCCCACCGCCTTCGACTGCCGTCATATTGAAATCACCGCTCAGGCCTGCAGTGTATACCTCCGCCGCTGTATGTTTGCATTTGACAGTTCGTGTGGCTTCGCGTAAGGTTGGCTACATTGTGGTTGCGACGTTGCCAGAGTGGCTAGTAAACAACAACAGCTGATTGTTCTCCTTTCTATCGTGTCTAAGCCGCATACAAAAAGTGTACGTAAGTAGCGCACGTCAATGAATAATAACTATTTCGTATTATTATTTTTAATTGAAAATAACTCAGCATATTGCAGCGTATGTAGAATAAATTACGCACTTTTGGCAATATAGAAACAAAATAATACAAGCTTCCTGCTACAATGAGGAGAAATAAAACAAATTATAAGCATCACAATGGCTCAATTCTATCAAAATCCCCGTTGTCGATGTCGTCGTCATCCTCGGAAGTATCATTGTCGTCGTCATCAGCATCCTCATCTTCACCAAGGCATATCATCAATGGTTCACAGTCACTAATAATTCCGTCTATTTTTCTGCTTTTCGTCTTAGCTTATTCACATGATCTACTTTCTTCTCTAAGCGATATAAGCAGCTCTGGTATGGTCGGATACTCCTTTCTAAGATAATAGGCATAAATGTGTCTACGTATGGCGTCTAATTGGAAAGCATCAAGATTTGTGACTGGACGAGGCTGCTTTCTTTTCTTCCCTGGAGTTGATAGAAATACCTGTTGCGTTCCAGATGGTTCAGGAATTTTGTCCTTCTTCTCTTGGACTTTCACTCCCTTGTGAATAACAGTTCTCGTGCTTAGTCCAACAGCAACAGTTTGTTGTACGGCTTTATCAGCAGGAATAGAGGGATGGCCATGAAGCTTCACGTACTCCTTTTCCTGTTCAAAAAATTCCCGGGTTCTCCTTAATAGTTCCAATGCCTGACTATTAAGTGGCACACCTCGGCACAAAGGATTTTCACTTCGTGAATCATCACTCGACGATCGGCGTCGTTTTTCAGACATTGTCGCACTTAAGTTGTGTTTAAATAAATAATATGAAAGAAATATATATAAAATAGATAAATATAAATAAATGTATATATGTATAAACGAACAATAACAAAAGTATCAAACAATAAGCATAAATATAAATAACAATGAACAATATGTAGCTTGCAAAGAACAACTCGACGCTCGTGCTAGAGATTCACAAACTGAAGCACGTGGTTGGGAATAGTTACATCCGGCAACAGAGCCGATTCTAGTTCCGGTTCCGCTTTGTCATCGACCATCCGGAATGCTGCCTTGTGATTGGCTTAGGGAGTCAAACGGTTGAAGCTTTTCATCTGTTTTTTTGCGAGTGTACCAACTTAAACGCTAGCTGTCAAGTGCAACGTTACAGCGGCGGGGGTATAGTGGGCCGTGAGGAGGAACGGCAAGAGGAAAAGTCAGTCATCCACGAGGGACAGAGCGAGCAGACCATCAGAGCACTTAGCTCTGCTTTGGCTTCGGCGAGGGTTCCGTATAAGGTTACCAAGAGCATTGTTTCGACCATTTTAAATTCTACTATATCACCTTTAGTAAGTGATTAAAAACTTATCTTCTTACCTTCAAAATTTAAACTCGCGGGAGAACCATTCTCTATTCCTGTTTTGTATTTATGTTACATTTTGCAATGACAGAAAATAAATACTTATAACATTCTAAAACAGATTAAATGGTGCAAAGAACGGTGAAGTAGAGTACACGATAATCTTGTGGTTGAAAGGTATTAAACCTTGGAATTATTAAACGCTTAGAAATATTGCATGTTTTATTGAAACTTTATAGAACTGTTAAGTGTATAAGAGGTTTTCTATAATAAACCGCTTGATATTTGGTATGAATAATTTAAGTCCTAGCTTCCACCATAACCCACTATCCACATTATGTATCTAAACCAACTTAATGCCATAAATGGATCAAGTACGTAACACTAAAATACAATTCGTTATAAATGATTTTGTTCATGGTAAATTATTACATAAAGCATCCATTATCCGTTTTTTAAATATTTACAAATTATAGGCTAAATTCGTGCGTATTGCCAAATGTAGATATTGAAATAATAAGTACAATATATAGCTGAATAAATCCTTTTTGCAAGTTAGTCATTTAAACTATAGGTCATATTAGACAGTCATTAAATGAAATGGTTGAAATGATGTTCAAATGAGCCCGCGTTTCAACCAATATTCAAACATTTTTATCCTAACGAGATCCGCACTCGGAACTTCTTGAATGTAAGGCATTCTAAAGAGGTTGCGACGAAGTCGGTTTCTCTCTCTTCTTCTTCTTCTTCTTTTCTAATTTGATGTACCTAGGAAACCATGAGAATTGGATAAAGAAGAATAAAGGAAAAATATACCGCACATAAAAGCATATAGTTTTTTTAAGTTGCTTTTATGGCCTTCTGTATTGCTAAAATATTTTCTCTTTTATTTTCAATTTATCTTTTGGTGCGCTATCTATTAACCATTGAATAAGCGGGATTCAAAGATTTCATAAAATGAATCTATGCTCTCGACTGACTATTTTCAGTATTGTGAATGCTACAGGGTAGTGGAATGTAGAATATAATACAGAGAATATAAGCTGAATCCTTTAAAATGGCATGTCAATGCTAAAAGCGATAGCTGGATACTAGATATTAGATAAAAGCTAGAAATATTTAATATGAATTAAAAGTAAACAATAATAGCACGAGGAAAATGCTATGCGCTCTGTGCATTTTTCATGTAACCATTTCCCTACTGTTTTAAAAACATACCTAGACAAGTGGTTACTTAGATTAATAGAAAGTCGATAGAAGAATGAGATGTTTATAAGAGCGCTATATCCTAGATGTCTACGAGATGGTAAGAGGCTACAAAAATCATATTACTCTTATACCCCTTTTTTAAGACAAACACAATTAAAACTGGACCTACTCGATTCATTATAGATCCAGTAGTTCGGTTTGAGAACCATATTGGTCAACCCTTGCTCAAGGGGTGAAACAGGAAAATTAAAATCTTCGAACCCGCTTTATTGTACTATAAATCGAAATACCAATTGCAGGAGATAGAAGTGATAGAATTAATGGAGGGAGCGTGCGGAACCATACCGCGGCATTTCGTCGATAGCAAGAAGAGCTTCTAACTTCCTATGAAATCAGTGAGTATGTAATAATCACACTTAGAAGATACATACAAACCCTACGATACTATATTTATAACATCGAGTATTTCAGTTATACAAATTAACAATTAACATAAGTTATAAGAAATTTACAATGAACTTATGAGTAAAAAATGTTGTAAGTGTTAATTTAACTGAACATATCAGAATTTTATGTTAAAATTAAATGTGCCTATTACAAGTGCAAACGTATTTTATCTTATCTTAAATGGCAACAGAAGGTTGGTTTGATAATAAATATCATACTATAAACTAGTTATTGTCAATAGCACTTTAAACTTGCTTTCCTTTCGTTTGCTTATTTACCTAACATTTTCATTATATTTCGGATATTGTGCTAATTTAAACAAGTAAACAACAGAATTTTAATGAATTACCTAAGCGTAGAACGAAATTATAGTTTTGTTAAAATAATTTATTTTTAATCGACCCCTTAATCAAATATCTATTACTGATTAAAATACATAAATAGCTTAATACACCAACAGTGTTGAGGTAGCAAAGTATAACAAACATTCCTAGATATGATTAATATGAAATCCCGTTCTAAAAATCCTTCCAATGGCTAAATACAGTCAGCATCAATCATTACAATAGATCCTTGAAGAAAACTTTGTAAGACTCTGTCGGCCGATGGTCAAAGATATTCCATTTCCCCTTATCGATTTATATGCCTCAACATGTGTTTGTTCGAAGTTGTTATTGTTTTTGTCATGTCTACAAGCAAAGCAGAAATCTGCGGTTGCCAGCAGGTCCTTACAGAAAGGATTTTCACGGCTCTAGTTGCCATCAATCTTCGGACTGCCATTAGTCAACTTGCCTGTCGTCAGCCATTCGTGATATTGGGCTGTCAATGCCTTTTTTTCAAACTGGAAACTCCCACAGCATTCATCAATACAACAAGAAGTTTTAAAAAGCGGCCTGTCCAAATCGTTTGGTTGATGAAAATATGCTCTTCTCACAAATATTAATTGTAATATAAATTTTTCCAGCAGTTGAGAATACACCTTTACTTTTAAGAGGACTATGGATGTCGTAATCCCGATTTTGGAGACATTCCCTAATTTTACTTTCTCTACTACGTTTAGTAAGTGCGGGAAGTACTGCATTCCACTCAAAAATTCGATACCGAGATTACACCGGAAATAAATGTTTTGAGGGCTCCTAAAAAAAACATTTTTGGAAACATGACCGTTTGTTTCTGTATGTCTTTCCGTGTGTCTGTGAACAGCATAACTCAGAAACGAACAGACGGATAAACACCAAACTTGGTATTTAGGTTCAGTATCTTCCAGAGATGCGACACGAAGGTTTTCAAGAAAATCCCCCACCCTAGATTACCCTTTACATGGAACATTTTTCGAAAATTTTAATTTTCTCAAAAATAACTCTAACGATTTTTATTAAAATATCATATATTTAAGATACTTTCATGACAAATAAAATGTATATCTCGAATTTTCTGCCTCCAAAAGTATTCTTCATTGTGAACGACATTTACATAACTGGTAAACCCTAAGAGATTTTACTACAAAAATGTAGATCATGTTAAAATACACAATTTATGTCATACATTTTTGTTGTTGAGTGAACCATTTTCGAGATATTGCTTGTTATTCCCTTAAATTTTCCAATACTTATACTTTTTCTCAAATGGGAATTCGTTATTCATTTATTTTGTCCTGGTAATGCAAAGAGAATGAAATACTCCACATAGCAACCACCTCTTAAAACATTTGAATATCACTTAAAGCCTAGCAATTGCCCTTGCATCCACAAGAAAATTAGCAATAAGATTAATATCTGGATATCTCGATTAACATGAAGCATATGGAGAATAAGCGTTTGTAAACAGTTAGTAGAGAAAGTCATGTGAGTGTAACACATCAGCTTTTTCTATTGAAAATTTGCATGAATCGTAAATAGTTAGCAGCATTTAAATTTATCGTGAACATATAAAATTTGCATTAATAGTAGAAAATTTAGACCAATACACGTGAACATGTCTTTAAAATACCTAGAAAATTCTGAAAACAATTTTTGAAAATGTCCTACTTTACTAGAAAACAAACTGTGTTTTCAGAATTACATTTGGATCATTAATTTCCATTAGTGTATCACATTTTCTACACACGGATCACACGGAGGATAATGAAATGATAACTGTGAAAGGAAATTTGGGAAGGACACGTCCCAGGTCTAAGTTTAGCGTCCTATGTGCACCTTTAACAATTGGCAATTATGAGGACTGAGGAAAACCTAGAAAAATGCTCAATCAAGGAGAACGTTCCTGG
The DNA here is from genome assembly GCA_030765065.1 of Deroplatys truncata. Classification (NCBI taxonomy): domain Eukaryota; kingdom Metazoa; phylum Arthropoda; class Insecta; order Mantodea; family Mantidae; genus Deroplatys; species Deroplatys truncata. The sequence goes on from CM060978.1 coordinate 219,434,338, forward strand.
AGAGTTTTGACCCGCGGAGCTCCTATTCACGAGTCTATGCCTAATGACCTCAACTACTAATTTCGGTGATTTCTATTCTGTTATATATAATTATACAATATATTTTTCCAATACTAATGCAATGGATAGTTGACGAAGATATAAATAAGGCATCGCATGACAACCAAATAATTATATTGAAAAATTTTATGCAATACATTCATATGACTTTCTCTATCCTCTAGCGTTTATTAGTGGGTCAATAAACGAATCTCAGTAAAGCTTAGTTTTATATCTACTTCATTTTAATCCAAATAAACTTCTACTAAACTTCTTACTAAAGCTTGGTTTTATATCTAATTCATTTTAATCCAAATGAACTTCTGTAGAAATTGCTACATTACACATTTCGTTATAGATACAAAGGGAACAGTGATAGCCGTATGTTTAAGAACTAAAAGCTATATGCTGGCCTTAAAATTCCATACTGTTTCAATGAAATCGCGAGAAACAACTGAATGTTGACAGGACTTCAAAATAATGGCTAAGTGTTGAACAATTCGAACCATTAATAGCGGATATCTCGGAACCGGCTGAGACAGCAAAAATCTTACTTAAAATAAATCGTGTGTTTTAATGTTTACCGGTTATACATGATAATACAAAATTCCTTCCGAATGAAGAGAAATTTACAGGCTATTATCAAAACATGCAAGATATACGTTTTATTTATCATGTTAACATCTTTAAAACTGTCTCATGTAAAGGGTATTTTGGGTTAGAGGGATTCTCTTCTCTTTGGGAGGTACGGAACTTAATTACCTAGTTTGCTGTTGATCCCACTTTTCGTTTTTTAGTTATGCTGTTCATATACATAGACATATACACACATACACACAGACCCTTTTATAAAATCTCTTTTTTGTATTCAGAGGCCTCAAAACATGTATTCCGGTGAAATCTCAGTGTCGAATTTTTGGGAGGAATGCGGTATGTTCTCTGCCTACTGGGTAGGTGGTAGAGAAAGTAAAAACAGGCACTGAACCACAAAGATATGGTATAGAACTATAAACGTTAACATGAACTGAAAAAATAACATGCGTGACGTTCAAACCTACCCCAACCGTGAAGTGGGCAGGGATGATGAATACAGAGCTCCGCCTAAAAATGCTTAAACACTGTAAAGCCTGAACTCCAGTTTTAAAATAAAAAGAAGACAAAACACTAAATCATATTTCTATCCACATTTGTAACGCACATTGCACCAAAATACAGGATGTATCTTTATTGGTGTCATATATTTGGGCGACGTGTGCCTGACATCAAAACAGTAAAAAAAAAGTCATATGAATATGGGACTGAAAATCACTTATTTCAGAGTTACAACACAAAATTGAAAATTACAAAAATTGCTCGATGTGACTTCCTCTTGCTTCGATGCATACAGTAAACCTGCGTTCCATGCTCTGGCGTACTCTGTTGAAAATTCCTGATGTGTTTCTTATTTGGTCAAATCCAGTTTTGATATGTCCTCTAAAAATGTCAACATCAGGTATAGGAGTCGAATAAACCAAGGACTTCAAATGTCCCCAGACGAAGAAATCCATTGGATTCAAATCAGGGGATCGAGCAATGGGTCCCCCTCGACCAATCTATTTTTGCGGAAATCGATGATTCAAAAACTTACGAACTACCATACTGAAACGAGCTGGAGCACCATCGTGTAAAAACCACATTCGTTGGATGATGTCCAGAGGCACATTATTAGTTAAGTGATGCAAATCATTTCTGAGAAACTGGAGATAGATTTGTCCATTCAGACGCGGAGGGAAGAAGTAGGGACCAATAAGGTGATCATGAACGATTCCACCTCAAACGTTGAGAGAGAACCTCTGTTGATGGTTGTCCTGTCGTACTTCATTAGGATTTTCAAATGCCCAGTTATGAGTGTTATGAAAATTGAAGATGCCGTCGCGAGTAAAACCAGCCTCATCCGTGAATAAGATACAGGCTAGGAAATTGATGAACACAGCGCACTGCAGTAACTGCGTTGACAGAAACTTCTTCTTGGCTCAAAGTCCGCCTCATTCAATCCTTGCACACGTTGAAGGTGATACGGGTACAGAAGATTTTCATGCAGAATTCTCCAGATAGTCATATGACTAACTCTTTCCCTTACAGCCATATGTCTTGTGCTTTGTGATGGGACTGCATCCACAGCACGAAGAACTCGTTCTTCAAGCTCAATGCCTCGTACCGCTCTTGGTCTCCGAACTTCTCTTGTACCCCTCTCAAATGCATCATCTTCTCTCAAGCGTTGGTGAATGCGTGCGAATTTTCTTCCACACGGTAAACGCCTGTCAGGGTACTTTTCTGCATAAAGTTCACGTGCTCCTGCTGCATTGCCGTCTGTAAAAGAAACCTAAATTAAAAGTAAATAAACTTCTTATATAAGTAATTAATATTCCACGGCCATACGTGTAGTGCATATCCGTCTGTTTGCCCATGGAATACATCTTCTTTGACCTGTAACAACGAAACGGTTGATTTTCAGCCCCATGTACATATGATTTGTTTTACTGTTTCGATGTCAGGAACACGTCCCCCAAATATATGAGCCAATAAATATACATCTGTATACTATTGCATAAATTATTTTAGCAATAAACACCAACATGAAGTAAACCTTTCAGCTTGAAGACAAATCGCAGGGGGTGCGAATGAAAATAAGGTCTCTAAAATAGTACTAAATGCTTAAAAGTAACACGTGAAAGCATTAAATGGTTCGTGCTCAAGTTGTCAAGTTTGTTGTAATTAAAGGCAAGTATATACATATGTATATACATTACTAAATATATTTTAATACACGCGGAAGATGCGCTATGGTGAAATTTAACAGACATAAAGCATTCAAATTTGGCTGTTTAAATAACTAGACCTACATGCGCGTGTATCTAATGGCAAGGCGCATTAGAACGGTCTTAAATCTTTCAGTGGAAGGTTATAGCTGGGATATCTTCAAGCAAAGAGCCATAAGTACATTAGCATTCCAAGTTGTAAAATCCAGTATTACCGAATCGTTTGCCAAAAATTGTGACGTCAGTACAATGTATTAAATAGCGGCACAGCGCCAAAAGAACAGTTTGAAGTAGCCATATTTCCATTAATATGTCCAACACTTTTTCTCTCCGTTTTGTAACCACGGTCTCTGCTATGCTTACTTAACTTTAATGTAGAATACCATCACTTAGAAAATACCTGAAGAACAAGATGAAATACAAACTATGCTGCTAAACTATAATTAATCTCTATGAGTTTCGTTTTAGGCAAAATTCTTAGTTCTGACGTCATAACCTTCGTTATTTCATAGCAATTTCCAAGAATTATTCTATCCACATTAGTTAACTTTGTCATAAATAAACGCAGAATGCTTGTAAATAGTCCATAGGGAAAGAATATAGTAGCAAAAAATCACCATAATGTAACTGCCTTTATGTAGAGTGGATCTCAAACCAGAGCTTCTGGCCTCGATTCCCGACTGAGCAAAATTTTTTGGGGGTAGGGACTTCTTTTTTACACTCTCTTCTAGTTACCTTAGTAAGCAGAGGAAATGTTACATTCTACCCAAAAAATCGATACCTAAATTTCACCGAAAGTGAACGTTTTGAGACTCCCTGAATCTTAAAAAACCTATAGAAAAGAGATGTCTGTGTGTTTCCATGTGTCTGTGAACAGAATAACTCCAAAACGAGAATTCGGTTAAATACCTAATTTGGTATTTAAGTTCAGCGTTTTCCAAGGATGCGATACGAAGATTTTCAAGAAAGTCCCTACCACAAACTATACTTGCATGGGAAAACTTTCGTTATTTTTGATTTTCTAAAAAATGGCTATAATAATTTTGATTAAAAAATCATATGTTTAACACATTTTTATGACAAATTCAATGTATGTCTTGAGATTTTGGGGGAATAAAATAAGTCCTCTTATTTTGAATGACTTTTGTATAATTGGTAAACCGTAAGAGATAGACAATCTTATTGCACAAAAATGGATACCTGGTTAAAACATTCAATTTATGTCAAATCGAAATTTTTATGGCGTTAACCATATCCGAGGTATTCCTTGTTATTGTTTGAATTTTATATACTTATATTTCTAAACTGGGAGGAAGCTATTCAATTCCTTTTTTTGTTTTTTCTCTCGTGGTTAAGCATAGAGCATGGAGCTTCAGGAATTACATAGTGACGGGCTCTTTCAAAATATGACTCGCTTTATGTACTGTACCCTATAGCGCGACTACGCTTAAAAAGCAGTACAGGTTAAATGTTGCACATGTATTATACGTACACTCGCAAATTTGGCGCCCAACTGCGCTGGGTCTACCAGTCTAATGTCATCTTGTGAGTGATATATCAGCAAATAGTAAAATATCTGCACTGCTATTTAAGGTTATTGTAACCCGCACTTTATCTCTCCTCTTTGTACTTTTATAACTTCGAAATATGAATTTACAGGCATAAAAGTTTGGAGTATCATTACTGTTTACTGTTGATAAAGTTACATTCAATATGGGTGGAAAGTTTTAAACAGCACAGAATGAACGATGCGCCGCGACTCTCTTTCTGCTATTCCATAAAATTGCGTTAACCTAGCGTGTTTTTGTTTCCTCACCCTTTTTGCTTTCCTTTTTGGTGGCGTCCTTACATGTCCTTTCATTCGTTCCTTTTTACTTTCTCTACTACGTAGAGTAAGTAGGGAAAGTATTGTATTCCACCCAAAAATTCGATACCGAGATTTCACCGGAAATACATGTTTTGAGACCCCCTGAATCCAAAATAGCATTTTTGGAAACATGTACGTGTAGGTGTCTGTGTGTCTGTGTGTGTGTCTGTAAACAGCATAACTCAGAAACGAACAATTGGATAAACACCAAACTTGGTAGTTAGGTTCAGTATCTTCCAGAGATGCGACACGAAGGTTTTCAAGAAAATCCCCCCACCCCAGATTACCCTTTACATGGAACATTTTTCGAAAATTTTAATTTTCTCAAAAATGGCTCTAACGATTTTGATTAAAATATCATACGTTTAAGATATTTTCATGACAAATAAAATGTATATCTTGAATTTTCTGGGAATGTCTCCAAAAGTATTCTTCATTGTGAACGACTTTTGCATAACTGCTAAACCATAAGAGATAGACAAAATTTTACTACACAAAAAATTTAGATCTCGTTAAAATACACAATTTATGTCATATATTTTTTTTGTTGAGTGAACCATTTTCGAGATATTGTTTGTTATTCCCTTAAATGTTTCAATACTTATTTTCTCAAATGGGAATTCGTTCTTCATTTTTTTTGTCTTGGATATGCAAAGAGTATTAATCTGTGGCAAAGGGAATTGTGCTGCACCTAGCAACCAGCTATTAAGAGATATATATATATGTGCTTAAAGGCTGCTGTATACCTATATTGCCCTTGTAAATATATATTTCCTTACATCTACAAGAAAATTAGCAATAAGATAGAGTCTGCAAATGTTTATCTCGATTAACATGAAGTAGATGGAGAATAAGCGTTTGTAAAAATAGTTTATACAAGAGTAGAGAAAGTCATGTGAGTGTAACACATCAGATTTTTTATCGTATACACTACTGTTTCTAGTCGCCCAGTAAACTTAGCTGTTTATTTTACTATCTTACTAACACTCATTTTACTTGAGTAATCTAATACATTCATCAACAATTTGCGTTTCGTCTTATTTTACCAATATTTCGTCTGCTCCTAGCTTCTCTCCCCATAACTACAAGTATTTACATAAAATGTTAAATATAACCTACATAACCTTCACATTGTTCCACACGTTATAAACGTACACGTTTCCTTACAAACTGATACTGACCTGGGATTTAATATTAGTACAGAGCCGATGAACGCTAACTTAGAAGAAAATACGAATAAATATAACAACTTAACTGGCTGTATTAAAAAGTATTTCGGTAAGAACGTGAAAGATTATAATGTTGTGTACTGAGACGGTATTTCTTATAATGTTATTACTTGTGATGTTTGTGTATATGTGTGTTTACTTCATGTGAAGCCATCTTGTGACGTCATTCATTTGTTCGGTTTGTAGCTCCATATGGTGTTAGCAATTTGCAGCAGTGTTCGTGTTCGTTTGAAAGAACGATATTGTTATCTTAATTAATTTTGGTATACTGTCCTCGGCTAGCTATTATTTCTCGGTCGAACATATCTCTTGATCAGGGTTGTGTAAACGGAAAGGAATCTTTTATCCAAAAAGAACACTGATGAAGAAATTTGTTTTATACTTTTATTGTCGAACACGTTAACTATCACATTTATACATTGATCTTAACACTCGCCAAACTGAAACTGTTATAACAACTTCTTACTGATAATTCTTTTAATCCACGTACTTCAATCTTTTGTATAATTAACTTTACCATACTTTAGATCTTTCATAATTCTGCTGCGCGTAACTTGTGAATCTATATCCGATGCATGCCGTACTAATACTTTCGACGAACTGACTGACTGAAGACGACGTGTAGTGTACACAGATTTTTGATGAACTGGACTCACTTTACCTCCAACCTACTGCTTTTATACCCATACACACCGATATGCCTAAAGATTATAACTGAACTGCAATTGGCTAATAAAACGCGCCAACATTAGCGTCTATTTTAATATCCAATGAAAATTATGAATACATATGCTCTAGGGAAACGTTCCAGAATATTCTCAACGGAAAAACGCGCCAACATTACGTAACTTCCTCGTTTCCAATAATGATAAACAGCTCACACCCCCTCGCTGCATTATTGCACGCTATTATTGTCAGTTTCAGTAAGGCAGTATAAACTTACTTATCAACAATAATTACAGTCAAGAAACATCTCAAATCAATGTCACATAAAAATGCATATTCATATTACAATCATTATTTGCATTTAAGTAATTTGTGATACAAATTACTGACAAACCTGCACTGAAGTACGGAAGTGAAATATAGACTCTAAGGAGCTAAGATAAAGACGCTTGGAAGCAGCGCAAACGCATATATGCGATCCATGGTTGGTAGGACAAGAAGAGACAGCGTGAGAAACCAAGATATTCGAATATAGTATGTGAAATATGTAACTACTAGAAACAGTGGAAAATCACTGTTGAGAATGTTTCATTCTAGGCTTCCAAAGCTAGCTCTGTTTTATAAGCCAAAGGGAACAAGAGATCTTGGTAGACCTCTCAGAAGATGCAGTGATCAACATTTCAATAGGGTTTTTAATCCTACTATAAAGCTGCTCCTTTTCCTGAAAATTTTCCTGAATTCACACGAAAACACGAATAATTAAAATTGGCCTTAGATTTGTTGTCTGAAAAACATATTTCAATATACATAATTTGAACTTAAAAAACCTTTTTTTTCACCAAAATGTTTTCTTTGCATTTTACATTAACGTGCGAAAAAGAATTTAATATACAGTTTACCGCAGAAAAATAGAACAGTTTATTTATACATAGAAATTAAAAATTGAGTTTTATTTATGGACGCTCTTTAACTACTATGGTCCTTAGCGTCCCATTCTATATTGGGCGTGAAAGACCGGTAATTTTCCACAGAGGTCTCTTTATCAGGCTTGAGGTTCTTTTACGTGCCGTAAATCTACGACACGGCACCAACAGCTTTACTTCCCTTTCGAAGGAAGCCATACTAAGGATTATTACGCCCGAAAAAAATCCATCGCCCTCCGCCGGGTTTGAACCCGCGACCTCGGGAACTAGAGGTTAGCATAGTAACCACTACACCACGGATGATGACATGTATGCTTATATGAACACATACTGAACGATGCTAAAGTGTACGACAAAAATTGGATTCTAAACAGAATTTTATAATACAAAAATCTCAGAAAAAGGAAACGAGTAAATAGCATACCGCTATCGCGTTCAAATCCCGTAGGCCGACCGATCTAATTGGGTATTTTTGTGCTTTTTCTAGTCGCTAAGGTAAATATCGGATTGGATATTGAATAAGACGACCCAAAGTTTTCCCTTAAATAATAAACAATAGTAAACATAAAAACAGAGGTAATAGCAAATTCGCTGCCATCTGTCCACAGATAATGAAAGTAGGCAAACTGGACGGCACCTTAATGCCACCTATCCGGCCGTGTAGAAACAGAGTTACATTTGCATAGTACTAAGGTCTCTGTGCACACGTGTCAAAACTGCCATCTGCCCGGCACGTGTAGAAGCAGAGGCACAGTTGCCAGTCTCCTAGCACTAAGGCCTCTGCGGACGCGTGAGAAAATAAGATGGTATGGCACAGAAATGAGACCTAGAAGACTAATTGTAAGGCACACACCGACGCATGAGGTATTTTCTGTTGCGACATGGCCGTGCAGTTCAAAAGACGTAAAATAAATAGAAATATCAAAAATAGGAAACAAAATTGCATTTAACATTACGTAGAGATTTTAGACTACTTCTTACTTTTAGTGATTTTTTCGTTTTTCATCTATACTTTGGTAATTTTACCTTTTCTACTTTCTCTTTCACATGTAGAAGATATTGAATTCCACTTAAAAATTCGATCCCGAGATTTCATCGAAAATACATATTTTGAAGTTCCGGAATCCAGAAAAAAAGCATTTTTAGAAAAAGGTCTGTGTGGGGGGGGGGTGAGTCTGGAAGTGTGTGTGTCTGTGAACAGCATTATTCAAAAACGAAAAATCGGATAAATACAAAGCTTTCTATTTAAGTTCGGTATCTCCCAAAGATGCCACACGGAAATTTTTAAGAAAATCCCCGCACCTCTTAGCTACCCTTTACGCAGAACATGTTTAGAAATTTTAAATTTTCTAAAAAATGGCTATAGCAATTTTGATTAAAGGGCCATATATTAAGTACATTTAAATTGCAAGCGAAACTTAGAATATCTTGTGAAGTGTTCTTCATTCGGAAGGAATTTTACATAATCTTGTATAACTGGTAAAGTTACGTGATAAACGAAAACGCACTGCAAAAAATGTAGAATTATTTAATACGCACAATATACTTCAAATAACTTTGTTGTGGCATAAGTCATTGCCGATATATCCGTTATTAATGATAGATATGTTCAATACTTTCAAGGTCCTCTCGACATTTGCTTTTGAGATTGTATGGAAAAAATAACACATAGCGTCCAGTTCTTAAACATTTGACTGTCGCTATTCCTTTTGTATGTATAACGAAACGTGTAATGTAGCTATTTGTGAAGAGATTTATCTAGATTAAAATTAAGTAAGCAGGAACATTAATTTTTGTAAGAATAGCTTTTGTAGCCACTAATAAACGATAAAAGGTAGAGAAATTATTGTCAATGTAACACATCAGAAATTTTTCTGAATGTAACATGCAGTGAACGTGAGGTCGAGGAAACAATGAATGTACTCCAGATTTAAATGTTACACCTGGAATTATAAGAATGATTACAATAGTCTGCATGATATCGTATTACTGAAAACTAATAAACGATTCTGAATCACTTTTTATGCTGATTTCAGAACTGCTTTTGGTTTTTTTCTATGACATACAGTTTTTTCACAATTTCACTTCAAAAATATAGAGATATACAGATATTGCTTCCGCCACTACACATAAAATTGGGATGATGAAGCAATTTGTAAGGGCTCTACCACAGGATGGACCCTGCTTCAAGTACCTTTTCAAGAAATTTCCCTTCATTACACAAGACAAATCAAAGGCTGGAAATTTTTTTGGTCCTCAAATAAAGAAATTGATGAAGGATGAAGATTTTGAGAAGACAATGAATGAGAGAGAAATAGAAGCATGGACCGCCTTCCGATCAGTTACTGAAAACTTCTTAGGCAATGACAAAGATCCTAATTACAAGGCCATTGTCGAAACAATGTTGGAAAATTTCAAGAAGATGGGTTGTAACATGAGTGTAAAGGTGCATTTTCTGCACTCACATATCGACTACTTTCCAGTAAATCTGGGACATTATAGTGAAGAACAGGGTGAACGTTTTCACCAAGATATTAAGGAAATGGAGATGGAATGAAGCTATGATGGCCGACTACTGTTGGATGTTGAGGAGGGATCTACAAGGATCTGCAAGGAAGTCAAAGAAGAGGAAGTTTAAAAAAAATTAAATGAAACACTTTGGCTTCTTGTTTTGTGAAAATGTAGTCATGAAATAAATTAGGGGAGTTCTTGAGAGTATTCTTAAAATGTTTCTTGAATAAAAACTTACCTTGTGTGAAATGGTATTTGAATACTTTCCTACGCTGATTAGTAAAATTGTCAAAACATTACTTATTTTGTGTAACAACCGGACGTGATAGAAAAAAACGGAATTTATTTCTGGAATCAGCATAAAATCTTGATTCAGGAACACCTACTTTTAAGAAATCATCTGACAAAATGTTTGAAAATGCAGACTAGTGTTATCATACATTTAAAAATCTAATGCGAGTCATTACATGACTTTCTTTGCTCGCTCTTCTACAAACTATTCACGGAAAACTTGATTCTTATATCTACTTCTTGCTAATCGAGAGAAACCTTAATTAACATTAGTTGTAGGTATAAGAAGAATGCAATAAGCTAAAGCTAAAGTCGAATATTTTCCAAGTTGGCCATTATCTGATGGCTTTGATATTCTATTTGCTTTGCATAAACACAAGAAGAAAGAAAGAAATAAAGAAAGGAAGGAAGGAAGGAAGAAAGAAAGAAAGAAAGAAAGAAAGAAAGAAAGAAAGAAAGAAAGAAAGAAAGAAAGAAAAGGGGGAACAGCGATTTGCAGCTGAGTAAAGTATAAAGTATTTGAAAATTTGAATTAGAATATTTGTTGTTGTTGGAAGATGCTTCATGTTTATCTGCACAACGTATGGGATCCAATTTGTCGCGGTAACTCGTGTTATCTTATTCTGCGCGCCTGTTATTGTTTTACTATTTTGCATTTTGGGTTCATTGTGCTCAGGCTAGCTATTATTACTACTCAGTCGAGCATATCTCTTGAACAGGGTGTGTAAACGGAAAGGAGTTGTTGCTAAAGATAACACTGATAAAAGAATTTGTTTTTACACTTTTATTGCCGTCACTTTTAATTAATTTCACATATTGACACTTGATACACGCCAGACTGAAACTGTTATATTTTCTAATGTTACTATAATCACTTATTTTCTGCACGTTATTAATTCGCGTATTTCACATTTATAACTAACTTTACAACGCGAGAGATTCTGTAGAATTGCGCGACGTATGACGCGTGAACGATTCTCTTAAACTGTGCGACGTATAACCTGCGAACACTTCTGTTGAACTGAGCGACGTATAACCTGTGTATGATTCTGTTGGACTGAACGACATTTGCCTTGTGAATTATTCTGTCAAACTGCGCGTTACCCGTCTCTGGCACGGAATTTATACTCCCTCACCCCGATATGCCTAAACATTATAACAGAGCTGCTATTGGTTAATAAAACGTTCCAACATTAGCGTCTATTTTTATATCCAATCAAAATTACGAACAACATATGCTCTAGGGAAAATATTCCCTCCATTTCTACAGAAAAGCGCGCTACTCTGACGTCATTTGCTTGCCTCTTCTAATTAATAAACAACTCACCCCCTCGCTCATTGTTGCCCGCTCTTATTGTCAGTTTCAGTGAGGCCGTGTAAACTTATTTCCTAACAATGCTTATAATTAAGAAACATCTCAAACCATTGTCATATAATAATGCTTATTTACACTACAATCACTCTGGCATTTACATTGTTGTGATATAAAATACTGCGTCAAATTCAAAGCAATGGTTAACGTAACAAAAAATTTATCGGATATAAATTGTGTGCTCTAACGAAATCTACATTTTTCTCTGTAATAAGATTTTTCTATCTCTTGCGGTTTACCATTTATCCAATAGTGATCCAGAATGAAGAGAAAATGGATGCTATTTCCAGAAAATTCAAGATATCCATTTCACTTGTTTAGAATATATCTTGAACAAGCCATTTAGAACCATTTCTGAGAAAATAAAACAAAACGAATAGTGGTCCACTTAAAGGGTAGTTACTGTTGAGAGGATTTACTTGGAAATCTTCGTGTCGAGTCCTTGGAAAATCTTATTAAATTCGATGTTTACCCACTTTTAAATTTTAAGCTATGCTGACACACACGCATACGCGGACCTTTTTTCTAAAATAGCTTTTTTGTGTAGGGACCTCAAAACGTGTATTTCAACGAAATCCGTATATCGAATTTTGGGTGGAATGCAGTACTTCCTGTACTTACTACGCGTAAGCAGTAGAGGAAGTAAACATTATCAGAGGGCAAGGTAAAGAAAGCTTTGTAGCATTTTTACTTACGTATAGTAAGTATTGGGAAATATTGTGTTCCACCCAAAAATTCGATACCGAGATTTCACCGGAAATCTATGTTTTGAGGCCCCCTGAATCCAGAAACATTTTTGGAAACATGTCCGTGTGTGTGTCAGTCTGTCTGTGAACAGCATAACTCAGAAACGAACATTCGGATAAACACCAAAGTTGGTATTTAGGTTCAGTATCTTCCAGACATGCGACATGAAGGTTTTCAAGAAAATCCCCCCACCCCAGCTTACACTTTACATGGAACATTTTTTCTAAAATTTTAATTTTCTCAAAAATAGCACTAACGATTTTGATTAAAATATCATATATTTAAGATACTTTCATGACAAACAAAAATGTATATCTGGAATTTTCTGGGAATGTCTCAAAAAGTATTCTTCATTGTGAACGACTTTTGCATAACTGGTAAACCATAAGAGATAGACAAAATTTTACTTCACAGAAAGTGTAGATCCAGTTAAAATACACAATTTATGTCATATAAAGTTTTTTGTTGAGTGAACCATTTTCGAGATATTGCTTGTTATTCCCTTAAATTTTCCAATACTTATACTTTTTCACAAATGGGAATTCGTTATTCATTTTTACTTTCTCTACTACGTATAGTAAGTAGGGGAAGTATTGCATTCCACCCAAAAATTCGATACCGAGATTTCAGCGGAAATACATGTTTTGAAACCTCCTGAATCCAAAAAAAGCATTTTTGGAAACATGTCCGTGTGTGTGTCTGTGTGTGTGTGTGTGTGTGTCTGTGAACAGCATAACTAAAAAACGAACAGTCGGATAAACACCAAACTTGGTATTTAGGTTCAGTATCTTCCAGGGATGCGACACGAAGGTTTTCAAGAAAATCCCCCCACCCCAGATTACCCTTTACATGGAACATTTTTCGAAAATTTTAATTTTCTCAAAAATGGCTCTAACGATTTTGATGAAAATATCATATGTTTAAGATAATGTCATGAGAAATGAAATGTATATCTCGAATTTTCTGGGAATGTCTCCAAAAGTATTCTTCACTGTGAACGACTTTTGCATAACTGGTAAACCGTAAGAGATAGACAGAATTTTACTACACAAAAAATGTAGATCGCGTTAAAATACACAACTTATGTCATATACATTTCTTTTGTTGAGTGAACCGTTTTCGAGATATTGCTTGTTATTTCCTTAAATATTTCAATACTTATACTTTTTCTCAAATTCGTTATTCATTTTTTTTATGTCCTGGACATGCAAAGAGAATGAAATGCGCCACATAGCAACTAGCGTTAAAATATTTGACTATCGCTTATAACCTACCATATTCCCCTTGCATCTACAAGAAAATTACCAATAAGATTGACATCTCGATATCTTGATTAACATGAAGCATATGGAGAATAGGCGTTTGTAAAAATAGATTGTACAAGAGTAGAGAAAGTCATGTGAGTGTAACACATCAGATTTTTTTACTTTCTCTACTACGTATAGTAAGTAGGGGAAGTATTGTATTCCACCCAAAATTTCGATACCGAGATTTCACCGGAAATACATGTTTTGAGACTCACTGAATCCAAAAAAAGCATTTTTGGAAACATGTCCGTGTGTGTGTCTGTCTGTGTGCCTGTGTGTCTGTGTGCCTGTGTGTCTGTCTGTGTGTCTGTGAACAGCATAACTCAAAAACGAAGAGTCGGATAAACACCAAACTTGGTATTTAGGTTCAGTATGTTTCAGAGATGCGACACGAATGTTTTCCAGAAAATCCCCCCACCCCAGACTACCCTTTACATGGAAAATTTTTCGAAAATTGTAATTTTCTCAAAAACGGCTCTAACGATTTTGATTAAAATATCATATCTTTAAGATATTGGCATGACAAATAAAATGTATATCTCGAATTTTCTGGGAATGTCTCCAAAAGTATTCTTCGTTATGAACGACTTTTTCATAACTGGTAAACCATAAGAGATAGACAAAATTTTACTACACAAAAAATGTAGATCGCGTTAAAATACACAATTTATGTCATATACATTTCTTTTGTTGAGTGAACCGTTTGCGAGATATTGCTTGTTATTCCCTTAAATTTTCCAATAGTTATACTTTTTCTCAAATTCGTCATTCATTTTTTTATGTCCTGGATATGCAAACAGAATAGAATGCGCCACATAGCAACCAGCGCTTAAAGGATTTAACTATCGCTTATAACCTACCATGTTCCCCTTGCATCTACAAGAAAATTAGCAATAAGATTGACATCTTGATTATCTTGAAGCATATGGAGAATAAGCGTTTGTAAAAATAGTTTTTACAAGAGTAGGGTAGATAAAGTCATGTGAGTGTAACACATCAGATTTTTTATGTTCTGGACATGCAAAGAGAATTGAATGCCCCACATAGCAACCAGCCCTTAAAAGATTTGACTATCGCTTAAAGCCTTGCACTTAAAAAATTAGCAATAAGATTAACATCTCGATTAACATGCAGCATATGGAGAACAAGCGTTTGTAAAAGAGTAGAGAAAGTCATGTGAGTGTAACACATAAGATATATTTAGTATGGAACAGAAACGTTAAAAGTTTTTACTTAAAAGGCGAAATTTCAGTCCCAAGTCATGTGAGAGAAAGGTGTATTCGAGAATAGTGCTTTACAGTGCTTTGGCTTTGATGGAAGCTGCTGAAACGCCTCAGCGAATCATATCTCGTTTCAGATTTTTTCCGTCGTCGTACAGTCCAGAGAGAATAAAACGCCTATAAAACGCGGTAGATTAATCCTCAATTCTATTACTGGCTATTATAAACCAGCGCCAATCTCCACAGTGGCTGTAATCTGTGGGAAACGATAATCAGTGTTAATGACAGCTTCTTCTGTTCGAAATGGGAAAACAAATCTAATGTGATATCCATTACGTTACTGTCCACGAGTATTTATGCGTGATATACATTCTCTGCGTCAATTGTGTGGCATTTCATGCACGAGAAACAGAATCGTCATTTGTATCATTTTGGTTCTCCAACAACAAGAGCTGTAGACAATTATGCAGAGCATTTGAGCGTTACATAAGCCAACCACATTTTCATGTTATCTATACATGATTTAAACCGACTACACATGTTTTACATGCCGATCACTTTTGCCAAAAATGACTACCATTCATGGAATGTCGTTTACAGTTAGCTAGAATTAACAAATTGACCACTGATTTATCTATGTTTTATTTTCCGGACTGGAAAGGGTTAATACGATGAACAAGAGATACAGTAAAATCTGATATGCTACATTCACATGGCATTCGCCACCCCTATCGCTTATTAGTGGGTAATGAACCTATTCTTACGAAAATTTATCTTCCTATCTACTTCATTTTAATCGAGATATACCGTTCCGGAAACAGCTGCATTACACATTTCGTTATAGATACAAAGGGAACAGCGATAGTCAAATGTTTTAACAACTGGACGCTATATGCTGGGCTTAAAATTCCATACTCTTTCCGTGACATCACGACAGGACTTTAAAATAATGGCTAAGTATTGAAAAATTCCAACCTTACAAATTGCTGGTGCCACAAAAGTTATTTGAAATAAACTGCAGGTTTTAAAGAGATATACACTTTGTTTTTGTTTAGTGCGTTTTCGTCTATCGCTTAACGTTTACCAGACAAGATTATTCAAAACTCCTTCCCAATGAAGTGAACTTCACAAGCTAGTCTCAAACAATCCAAGACATATATTTCACTTAATATGGAAATAACTTTTAATATGTCGCATTTTAATCAAAATAGTTAGATCCATTTTTTAAAAAATCAAAATTTTCGAAAACGTTCAATGTAGGTTTGAGATGGGGGCTTTTCCTGAAAATCTTCGAATCGCATCTTTGGAAGGTACTGAACCTAAATACCATGTTTGGTATTTATCCGACTTTTCGTTTTTGAGTTATGCCGTTCACGGACATACACACAGATACACACATAGACACGCACCCACACGCACGCACACACACACACACACACAGGTACTTTTTTCTAAAACGTTTTTGTGTTCGGGGCCTCAAAATGTGTATTTCCAATGAAATCTCAGTATTGTATACATAGCAGAGAAAGTAAAAGCATTGCTTTCAAGTTAACAATGAGCACAGTTACACGAATCTTCCTGTAAATAGGGAGAGATTATTCAATGTCCATATAGCTACTGCATGTATCTCTTAAATATTTTAGGTACTAACATTTCAAAACATATGCAACACATGTACACAGAAAATTCGAAATGATGGACAAATATGGGTATATGGTGTCACTGTTTGCAAACAATGCACAGAAGTTAATTAAAGCGGAAAGGGCAGCACTTGTTGCGTGTTCTCTGCGAATAACTTCATACCATTTATTAGGTGCTGCTATCTTACCTAGCGTTCTACAGGTGCAGGGTTTGTTTGAAATGTGTATATGTATCTTGAGAAAGGGTATCGATGTCGTCCTTTGAACCTGAGGTGGATCTCAATGATGGATTGAAAAATATTATGCTTTTTCCTTCCTTTCATAGATTTGTAGAAAGATACCATGAAATACAGAGTCTTTTGGCAACTGTGCACATCTCCTTGTAGATGCGTAGAAAAACTTGCAGGAGTGCCACAGAGCAGAATGCGCGTTCTTTTCCGATGCCACCGCGACGTAGTTGTTCCATTACGCGAACTATATTAACTTTAGTAACGTAGTTGTCATTCACGAAGGTCGATAACCTTGAATACGCAGTGTAATTGACAGCACCCACTAGATATCTTCCGGTCAATGAGATTTAATTAAGTGGTTGGGTTTGTACAGCATGGTTGCCTCCATTTTACGTGTTTTAGAATGCTCGGTTTGCTGCAGAAGTTGTGGTTCCCACGGTGTGTGTTACATGTTGTACATTTGTGAGAGAAACTATTACCGAGGCTGAATTTTTCAGGTCTTAAGACATAAGTGCCCAAAGCTCTGTCTGGATCGGCCAGTGATAGTTTCTATTAAAGGGGTTGAAAATAACGAAAGTATGCCTTTTGAAATCATTAGCGTATGATTTTTAACAGATCCTAAGGGGAAGTGCCCAAACTTTTCTTCAGATAAGTCAAATGGTACAAACTTTAATATGAGATATTTAAAACATGAATATAGTTAATCTGGAATTTGTAACATTATTTATAATTTTCGTTAGATCCTACAGCTTAAGTGCAAAACGTTCAATCCAGATAGATGAAGTATTGAAAATTTGTAACTATGACACTGAAAACAAGGGTAGGAGCAGTTTTAGAAGCTCATGAAAGTAGTAAATGGTTTTCAATGGAAACGAAAGTTTGAGCGTGCAAACTGTTAGCTCAGTTTAAGTTAACTTATAATTTTCATTATGCACATGCTTCGATCCCGTGAATAAAAACAAAATGGTAAAAAGTGTGTTTTTGTGTGTGTGTGTGTGTGTGTGTGTGTGTGTGTCTGAGGGAGAGAGAGAGAGAGTGTCACTATTTGCAGTTCTTTATCCTTTTTTCCCTACTTATTGCGGGGTCAACGATAAGCTATTGCAGTGTTCGACAAATGTAAGAGAGCATAAGAAGAAGAGAGTTATGTTGTAAGAGACTTTGCCGTTTGTAAACAGCATAACTGAAAAAAACTTGGATGAATACCAAATTTCGCATTTAAGCGAAACATTTGTCGAGTGTACAAGGCGAAGACTTTTCAAGGGATTACTGGTAGTAAATGACTCTTTACATTTACGATTTTTGTAAAGAAATTTTATAAAGACTTTGGTTAACCCCTTTAAGCTACTGACAGGATATAGTAAATGTATAAACTGAATTTTCTGTAAACAGTCCTATGAATTTATTCTGACTGAACTTTTTGTAGCAGGGAATCAATACCAGATACTAGTTAGTTAACAAGGAACAAATGTGTATTTAGATTAAAATATACATATAACATACTTGAAATAAAAATGCTTACAATGTTTGAGATAATTGTTATTGTTCTTCTAAAGTTTCTAACATTTTAAGGAGTACATTTTGAAATATAAGGTTACAGATGTTAAAGGGAGAGGATGATTTCAGAACTCGGGCAGGGGCTAGGCCTGTTCCGCCTACTAAATCTCCTGGAGGAAAGAATGAGGCGAGAGAGCACAAAGGTTGGCCGTATTGGATGGCAGCAGGCGCAACGCAGCGGCGTCCCTAACGTTTCTAGGTTGATTTTGTCACCCCTCCTGTACGGATGGACAGGTTCAGCAGAATGCTTCGTGCCAGGGAAAAGACAGTTCTCTCCTTAAAGCGCATCCACCCAACGTGCCACACACACACTCCGACCATCGTAAGGCTGAAAGATGAAATGAGAGATAACGAAATGTGTGGTAGTGTATAATCGCATCCTGCATTCACCTACAGACCAGGAAAAATCATAAAAAAATGCAAGGTCCAATGGGAATCGAATCCGAAACATCGAATGCGAGCCTCATATGCTACCACCTGAGACATCCCGCTTGATGAAATGAAGTAATTGTTAATTTCTATTCTATAAGTCCATCCAGAACGTATGTAACATCAAGATATGAATTTATGATGAATACTTTCTCTTTTAACTTGACTCCGGTTTAACAGTTTTGAAAACATTTCTAGCAAATATTTATCACTTTTAGGATGAAGTAGGCTGAAAAATAATTTTTGTGGGAATAAGTTGTACAATTATGAAAATAAATTATTAGAATCATTGACAGTAAATCAACACCAATTTTTTGGTTGAGTGTTTGAGCCATTGGCAGAATTTTTCTTTTCCAAAATAAAAGGGAAAGAGAATTCGCGAGCAAACGTTCCCACCACTGCGCAATTGGCATTCAGCTGTCTCCTCTACCTAGGTCAATGGATCTTTGAAGAGGATGAGAGAGAACTTAAAGGGAAGTCTACCTTACACCGGCAACGCTCAAGACAAAGCCTCATATTTCAACTGTAACTCTCGCTGAAACAGCCACATGTTCTTTCCCAGAGTAAAGAAAAATGTTTTACGCTTTACCCCTTTTCAACCCATTAGAGTGCGTAACTTGCCTCTTAGGTGCATTCGTCTTTCAACAGGAGGCTAAGTTTAGCTTCAGGCATGATATACAATTTTCAGAGCTTTTAGCATTTTCCTTAATTTTCTTACCCTTAAAATGTTCCTAGAAGCTGAAAATTAATTTCTTGCATATCGAATTTCGTTCCCAGAGAAACGTAGTGTACAGCCACATTCACAGGCAAATAAATACTGTGTATACAGATTAATGCCAAACTTGGTATTTGAGTACAGCATCTTCCAATGATACGAAACCAACATTTTTACTTTCTCTACTACGTATAGTAAGTAGGGAAAGTGTTGTATTCCACCCAAAAATTCGATACTGAGATTTCACCGGAAATGTATGTTTTGATACCCCCTGAATCCAAAAAGCCTGTCTGTGAACAGCATAACTCAGAAACGAACAGTCGGATAAACACCAAACTTGGTATTTAGGTTCAGTATTTTCCAGAGATGCGACACAAAGGTTTTCAAGAAAATCTCCCCACTCCAGATTACCCTTTACATGGAACATTTTTCGAAAATTTTAATTTTCTCAAAAATGGCTCTAACGATTTTGATTAAAGTATCATATATTTAAGATACTTTCATGACAAATAAAATGTATATCTTGAATTTTTTGGGAATGTCTCCAAAAGTATTCCTGATTGTGAACTTTCGCATAACTTTTGTTATAAGAGGCAAACATTTACTACACAAAAATGTAGATCGCGTTAAAATACACAATTTATGTCATATACATTTTTTTATTGAGTGAACCATTTACGAGATACTGCTTGTTATTCCCTTAAATTTTCGAATACTTATACTTTTTCTCAAATGGGAATTCGTTATTCATTTGTTCTGTCCTGGTAATGCAAAGAGAATGGAATACTCCACATAGCAACCAGCTCTTAAAATATTTGACTATCGCTTAAAGCCTACCAATTCCCCTTGCACTACAAGAAAATTAGCAATAAGATTAACATGAAGCATATGGAGAATAAGCGTTTGTAAAAATAGTATGTACGAGAGTAGAGAAAGTCATGTGAGTGTAACATATCAGATTTTTATGACGCTGCTTCACGACAAACTAACCTTTACATAGACAGTATTCGTTATTTTTTTCTTTTCTCCAAAATGAATTTAAGGAGAGTAACTGTTGGCAGTAGCTGTATGATATCAAGTTGTCTAAATATAAATGAAGAAGCTGGACATCAAGTTCGCAGAGCAGCAAATATATAGCGTTGTTTACGAGATATTACTTGGAAGAGTAAATATTTAAACATTGAAAGCAAAGTAAAAACATAAAACTGTAATACGTACATATACTGATACACCTGTATTAAGGCATGGGATAGAAACGAGAGCAGAAATGAGCAAAACTAAACAGTTACTCATAACAATAAAAATTAATATATTAAGGGAAATAGTAGGTAAAACAAGAATGGGGAGAATAAAGAATGAAAATATAAGAAAAGAGTGTGCTATAACGAAACTAATAAAATTTGTAAAGGAAAGGAGGATACATTGGAATGAAGATATTAGCAGAGCAGAGAAAACAAGATTGATTAAAATAACATGAGACTAACGACCAGCATGAAGTAGAAGTTTTGGAAGGCCATTAAAAATATGGTTAGAAGGATGCTTTTCATCGCCAAAAGACTCTGCGTGAAGACAAACAGGCTCAGCGTAAACAGAAGAAGAAGAAAAGTAGAATTTAAGGATTCAGTTCTATAGTAGTAGTCGTGGTATCGTCGTCGTAGTAATAGTAGTAGTATTTGTTGTTGTACTTGTTGCTTCCTATTACAGGCGTATATAATCACACTTTAATGGTTCTTACTATAATAAGAGTTTCTACAGTCACTGATTCCGCCACTAGGCGCGCATGGTGGCAGGTGAAGAGAATTTAGTTTTATTTATGGACGTTTTTTTAACTATTATGGTTCTTAGCGTCCCATTCTATACTGGAAGTGAATCTTGCTTAGAGGCCTCTATATCACGCTTGAGGTTCTTTTACGTGCCGTAAATATACACACAGGTCCATCGGTTTTACCTTCCCTCCGAAGCACCATGCTAAGGACTTTTACGCCCGAAAAAAATCCATCACTCTCCCACGTGACCTCAGGAACTAGAAGCTAGCATGATACCACGGAGGACGACCATGATGGCAGGTGTTTAGGCCACCGCCTATAGATACGAGAAGATATGAAGTAGGACTGTACGGACGTAAAAGGCGGCGATTTTGCTCCGAGAGCTCTTTCAAATCATGAGGGTATTTTATGTTCAAATGAACACTACGTGGGACTTTATGCTAAGGATTTTTACGTACGAAAAAGTCCATCCATCTTCGTTGGATTTGAACCATTGCGTTTGGAGCCAGAGGCTAGCATGATAACCACTATACCACAAAATACTGTTTAAGATATTTGCACAACTAATCACGGTAAGGTACTAAGGTGACTTTGGAGAACATTTCACTATAAAGGAAGACAATTAGTAATTCCGTGGTATATACATGAAATAACTGTTTCATGCTTTGAGACTATAGTTTTGGAGTTTATTACTACATTTTGTATGTAAATATATTGGGCCTACATATACTAGTATATTACACTATAATATATATAGTATATATATCTATATATACGTATACTATTTCTTATTCTTAATGAAAAATGAGCTGACCCTAATTATGAATATCAAGCTTATATAATATAATAAATCGATTAGTAATGATATCTTGGAGCAGTCGCACCTTTTTATTAAGTTTCTCTTTTAAGGATAAAGAATAAAGAATATATATAAAGAATAAAAACAACCATATGCGTTTCTACGAAGGTTAAACTTCCAATAGTTGTAATGCCGGACATTTTAATATATTTTGAAACACTTGGAGGTAAGGAACTTGTCCTCCAAAAGCCGGACACCTGGTCACACTGTAACTAATAGAATGTTTATTTTTTTACTGATTGAGCTTTATAATATAATGTTTATTCTGAATACTGATTGGGCTTCGTTTAATGTCACATTACTGGGAAATACAGTAGATAGGCAGGAACTTACTTCATTAAAATATTATACATTATTAAAATACACAATTTATATCAAATACACTTTTTTCGTAGCATTAACTGTTTTTGAAATATTTTGTGTTGCATGTTTATACTTTCTGAGGTAGGTTATTCACCTAGCGAACCTACCTCAGAAAGTAAATTTTCCATCGCAAAAATCCGCTCCGTTATAACGTTATAT
Source organism: Deroplatys truncata (assembly GCA_030765065.1). Classification (NCBI taxonomy): domain Eukaryota; kingdom Metazoa; phylum Arthropoda; class Insecta; order Mantodea; family Mantidae; genus Deroplatys; species Deroplatys truncata. Next base: position 219,457,023 of record CM060978.1, read on the forward strand.
AAATATTTGAATGCATGTTTTGTATACCTAAGCACTACTTTAATTTGTTTTAAATTATCCCTAGGCCAAAATCCGTCGTCAATAAAATTATGTGGAAAGAATAATTACTTTGTATATGCATTTATTAATGTAAATACTGTAATTGTTATATATGTAAATTTGTCGTGGAGAGAGAAAGTCGTGTGAATGTTCGCATTAGGTTTTTTAAAACCTCTTCATGCAAAAACTTGCTTTACTTCATACATCGCATTATAGAGTAAGCTTTTTCCAAAACGTTTTACTAAGACAGGAATGTGGCTACAGTGCATTGGTGAACGGATTGTCTGACGCACAAGGAACCGAGATCGATTCCTAAAGCGATAAATCGGAAATACCGAGCACTTAAGGCACACCTGGGTATCAGATTGCGTCCATCCTTTAAAATGAAGTACGATTCCCTCTGGGAATTAGTCCGTTGTGAGGTTATGTTCCTGTAATTCAGAAATATTGGAGACTGCAATCTTCCTATTCTGCTATTGTTATACACTAACCCTTCAAAATGTGACTGTTAACAACAATCTATTTTTTAGCTATTCTTACTTTCTCTAACACGTACATAGTAAGTAGAGAAGGTATTGCAAAAATTCGATACCGAGATTTCACCTGAAATTGACGCACCGTGAGTCAAAAAGAGCACTTTTCGAAAAAGGTCCTCGTGTGTCTGTGAGCAGAATAACTTGGTATTTAGGTTCAGTACCTTCCAAAGAAGCGTCGGAAGATTTTCAACAAAATCTCCCAAGCACCATTACCGTTTTCGGAGGAAATTTTTCAAAATTATTGATTTGCACAAAAATGACTGTAACGAGTTTGATTAAAATGCCACGTACTAAAGATATTTATATAACAAATAAAATGTGTATCTTGAATTTTCTGGGAATAGCCCATGAAGTCCTCTTCTTTCGGAAGGAATTTTATATAATCGTGTGTGCGTGGTAAACGTTAAGCGATAGACGAAAATGTACTACACAAAAACGTTTTATTTCATTTTCTTATTAATTTTATCTTTTCTGTTCAAATTTATGTTTGGTTTATATTGTATTATAAATGTTTCAATTAATTTTGAGTGAGAAATTATTACTTTAAATTCTTCCTGTATTGTTATAACGTTATTATTGGATTGAATATCATTACTATTAGATGTCTTTAAAACACACGGTTTGTTTCCAACAACTGCTTTTTAGTCTAAGCCATTTCCGAGGTATCCATTGTTATTGGTTCGAATTTTTAAAAACCGTCATTCTTTAATGTTCTGTCGATATTCGCTTTTTTCTTGGGATTAATAGAAAATGTGGAGTTCTAAGACCTGCATATAGCGTCCAGTTCTTAAGCATTTCATTATCAATATTTCCTTTATATTGATAAATATGCATTGCAGCTATTTCTGCAACGCATCATCTCAATTAAAATGAAGCAGACAGAAAAATAGGTTCTTGTATGATAAGTTTTTATACCCATTAATAAATTACACGGGGCAGAGAAATGTAACACATAAAATTTTATAGCAATTGTGCTTATGTTATAAGTATCAAATTAAGATACCAGTTTTGCAATACCAGCACATATATACTTAGAACCAGTTTTAAAATAAACTTAAAATGTCGACAACTGAGGTGCTCATATTCTTTCTTTGCTTTTTCCTTTATTCCAGAGGTTGAAATCCATCATTTCCTGTACGCATAATTTCCTTTCGTCTGTTTCGGGTTGTAGGACCAGGTGACGGCAGTTGTTGCGGCAGGATTGGAATTTTCATTCTAGAAAAATTTCTCCCTGGCATTTGGATGTACTGCTGGGACCCCCTTCCTTCCTGGGACCCCCAGTTGCGGGGGCTAAGGCAGGGTTAGCCGATGTCAGGATGGTGTCAAGTTGGAATCGTTAGGTACCCCGATTTTACTAGCGCACGTCATCAACTGGATCTGATCACCCCTCGGATCTCCCCTTCATCCCTTCCTTCCAAAGTCACATTGGAAGCACGAAGGGCCCACTATAGTCTACGTGCGGTGCTGTGCTCCGTAGTGGCGACCCCCCCCCCATCTCTCTACTCCGAACTCCAAACACCAGACGTCGAAATCCCGTAATTTATCACAACCAGTTTTGAGAGAGAGAGACATAACTAAAATGAAAAAAATAGTATAATTATCTAACTTTGAACTAAGTTGAGCACCTTTTAAGAATTTAAGGCAAATCAAAGAACCCTTTACATGGCAAAATCTTCGTCAGTTTCTCAAAAGTGGCTCCAACGGTTTTTATTAAAACATCGCAGGTTTGAAACATGAGTATGGCAAATTATATACAAATCTTCAATTTTCTGATAGCTAAAGAAGTCTTCATCCTTTTAATTCTATATAACTGGAAAATCAAAGGGAGACACAGAATTTTACTATAGGAAAATTGTGCAGCTTGTTAAAATATGCACTTTATAACTAAAAGCTCTTTTGCAGCAATTACTATTACCCAAACATTCTGCTTAAATTATTTTATAGATTGAAAATTGCTTACTGATTGTTTAGTTTATTTCCGCATGACCTAATTACAAACAAAAATCCGAGAGAATAGATACGATAATTGTGGTTGCCACATATTACATAAGAGTGATAAAATGCTGTCCCGTCTAAAAAAAACTGCTGTGATACATTCACATGAATTTCTTTACCCTCTATCTATATTATGGGTATACATGCTATTCCTATTCAAGCTTATTTTTCTATCTATTGCATTTTAATCCAAATAATCCTTGCAAATAGTTACATTACATATTTCGTTATAGATACGAAGGGAACAGAGATATTCAGATGTTTAAGAACTGGACGCTATATACTGGTCTTAAAATTCCATATTCTTTCCAAGCAGTAGCGAGAAAATGAATGGGACTTCAAAAGAAAGGCAAAAGTGTTAAACAATTTGAACCATTAATAATGAATATCTCGGAAATTGCTAATGCCAAAACTAGGTATTTGAAATTCTCTGTGCATTTAAAAGCGGTCTACATTTTTGTATAGTATGCATTCGTCTATGTTTACCAGTTATACAAGATTGTACAAAATTTCTTGCGAATGAAGAGGACTTCACAGGTATTCCAAGAAAATTCAAGGTATACGTTTTATTTGTCATGGAAATATCTTTAATGTATAGGATTTTAATCAAAATCGTTACAGGCAATTTTAGAAAATCAAAAATTTTCGAAAATTTCCACGTAAAGTGTAGTTGGGGAGGGAGAATTTTCTTGAAAGTTTTTGTGTCACATACTTAGAAGAGACTGAACATAAATACCAAATTTGGTACTTATCCGACTTTTGATTTTTGAGTTATGTTGTTCACAGGCTCACAGACAGACACACACGGACCTTTTTCTTGAAACGCTTCTTTTTTAATTCAGGGGACCTCAAAATAAGTATTTTTGGTGAAATCTCGGGATCGAATTTTTGAGTGGAGTTCAATATTTTCTCTACCTGCTATGTACGTAATAGAGAAAGTAAAAATGGCAAAGAAAACGTTCCGTTGTATTACACTACAATCCCTTTGCATTTCGTCAAATCGTTTTTTTTATGTACGCACAATCAGCATTTCAGAACTTTTATTTGTATGACTACCAAGATTTTTAATGGCTCAGTAACTGTGAATCCTCAGTTTTATTGTATGGATTAGTTATGTTTATATCAGCAACATAAAGCAATCAGACTCGCCTCATGTTTAGAAATTATTTATTTAAAATAAATACATTACATTCCACAGTTATCCCCTTCTAATTATTTAATTTCGAATTTTGAAACTAATACACCGAAGAAATTAACTGTAAGGACAGATGCCTTGTTACATTTTGCACAATCTATGGCAGATTGCACATACGCATACAATCAGGTCGTTAATATATTGGAGTACAGAAAGAGTGCAGGATGATATTTTTATAGGTCCATTATTTACGAGGACTGATCAATGAAGACTGGGACTGATTTTTTTTCTGTAGTTTCCTTGATAGTTTTATGCCTCTACCACGAATACTTGAAAAGAGCAGGGTTTCATGTATAATGTCTATAAGCGTCAGCACTCTCGTAACGGTAGGTTGGTAGTAATGCTGTATATTGTTGACCCTACTTGAATTTCGCAAACCACAAAATGGAGGTGCACGAGAGGAGCAATACAGCGCAATAAAATTTTATTTTCGTTTAAATCATACAGCCTTGAAATTTTCGAAAAGCTGAAGCAAGCATACGGCGAAGATGCACTACCTCGTGCAACGGTGTTTAGGTGGTTCAAGGACTTCAAAGAAGGGTGAGTCCTCTGTGCTAAGCAAGGCGGGCCGGTGTTTCCGAATGGAATGATTTACCAGCATGCAGTTTCCACCCCTCACACTAATGTTACAGCAGCTACTACACGTCAGTATTGGTTACACTGAGGAAGCACATTACAAGGAAACGTCCAGAACATCATCGGAATGGGTGGTGACTTCATCACGACAACGCGCGGCCTCACGTCGCAAATCAAGTCCAGGAATTTTTGGCTAAATTCAACATTAACTTGTGCCGCATCCGACTTAAAGCCCCGGTCTTACCCCCTGTGATTTCTTTTTATTCCCATTACTAAAGGTAAAGCTCCGGGGCATTCTATTTGAGAGCACTGAAGCAGTGCTAAAGAAAGGTTAGGTGATTCTCAAAGACCTGACAAAGAATGGCCTGTACCATGTGTTCGAGGACTGGCAGAGACGGTATAAAAAGTGCATTCAGTTAGGAGGGGACTACTTTGAAAAAGATCATGTCAACATTGAAATGGAGTAATAAATATCTGTGAAAAAAATCAGTCTCAGTCTTTATTGATCAGCCCTCGTATATACGTGCATTACACAGCAGAGTTCCCTCCTATCCATTATGCCTGTTTGAGCAAGAAATACATTGGTCGGGATCCAATAATAATAATAATAATAATAATAATAATAATAATAAGAAGAAGAAGAAGAAGAAGAAGAAGAAGAAGAAGAACCAGAGAAAATGTAAAATCTGCAGCAGTCGATGAAGAACTCGAATACGTTGTAATTATATAGTGTCATTCAAGTTACTGCATATATATGCCTGCAGTAGCTTCTGCCCTTGGAAAACAAAAAACATAATTACAAGGACTCGTTTTAGTACCGTGGCCATAAAGAATATTTTCGGATACATTTTAGCACGTGAAACACACGTGAGAAATTGGAAACAACCCCAAGAAACAACTGAATGTCGGACAGGACTTTATAAGAGGTTAAGTATAGAACAATTCGAACCATTAACAATTGATATGTCGCAAATGGTTGATTCACAAAAAAGTGATTATTCGAAATAAATTGTGTGTTTTAAATAAATATATATTTTTTGTGTAGTGTGTTTTTGTATATAGTTTAACGTTTATCATTTATATTGCACATTTTTATTTTAAAAAATTTCTTCCAAATGAGGAGTACTTAACAGGCTATTCCTAGAAAATTCAAGATACACATTTTATTTGTCATGTAAATATCATTAATATGTGGTAGTTTAATCAAAATCGTTAGGGTCTGTATTTGAGAAAATAAAAAGTTTCGAAAATTGTTCCTTGTCAAGGGTAGTTGAGAGTGACGGATTCCCTTGCAAATATTTATAACGCATCTTTGGAAAATGCCGAAATTAAATACCAACTTTGGTATTTATCCGACTTTTCACTTTTGAGTTATAGTGTTCACAGTCAAACACACGCGCGCGGACATTTTCCCAAAAATGCTTCTTTTTTTGGATTCAGGGGTCTTCAAAACACGTATTTCCGATAAATTATCGGCATCAATATGTTATTATGGGTGGAATGCAATGCCTTCTCTATGTACTAAGTATAGTAGTGAAAGTAAAAGAGGTGTGGCAAGGGCACAACAATGCATACCAGTTGTGGTTGTATATTTCATAGCTGTTCTATAAAATATGCAAACTAATGCATAAGGATTTTCATGATGAATATTTATCAGAAATGGTTTTGATATATCTATGCAAGCACATAGAGAAGGTTGGATCACAGCTAACGGGATATGTAGGCCATGGTATTATCGCATGCTCTTTGTATGGGTTGTGTATGTGGGAAAGAGAGAGAGAGAGAGAGAGAGACAAGCAGAAAAAACGACGTTGTAATATTTTATGTATAGTTTAAAATATATAGAAACCGAACAAACAACACGAAAGAAACATTATCTTGCAAACGCGTGCTGCTACATAAGATGAGGCAGTTCTCTTAAGGATACTGGAACTTAAATACCAAATTTGCTAAAATTATATTCAGCTTTTCCCTTGAGTCACGGTGCTCACGATTAACAGAAGTACATAAGCACATAGGTAGTCAGATATACAAATGAGATTTTCCCTAAAACTGTACCAGGGGATCTTAAAAGTTGAGTTTCAGCTGAAAGCGGTCCAGAAATTAAAAGACCCTAATTTCCTGAGTGCTATCTCTTAAATATTTACTGAGTAATACAATGTTGTATCCTCCCATTTGGTTTCATTCATTGCATTAATTTGCCCTATTCCATATCCATTATAATTAGCCTACTGGATGTAAATAAATAGACGTGGCACAGAAGGAATATGATTGGCCGTTGACGGGAATACAGCTCCCGCTGCGCCCTCCTAATAAACGCAAGCAAGAACAACCCCCTATATTATTTCACAATTATAGTGTAATTATAAAGGTACCATTAAAATTTAAGAATAAACTAAGTATTGTTAGAGAGCATGTGCATTATTTTCAGCATATTTATTTAACACGTTCGATTTACACAGCACTGTTTACCGATTTTAAGCACCATTTTCAATACTACAGCTGGTTTAGTACGATTGATGAAGTGGCTGTTAAGAACATATTGGTAAACCTGGTCAATAACGTGAACATGGCTGATGTAAAATAAACCTCCGTTAAAGAGTGGCGAAAAGCCAGTAGTTCAATACCTTAATGCAGATAAATCCCACAGTGACAGTGAAAGACGTAGTGCAACTCACAGCGAATTTACAGGTGATTCTGTTAACTATAATGGACATTTGCAAAGAATTAAAAAAATAGGTATGCTGAAATAAGCCGAGAATGCATTGCACAAAGTGGATGGTTTCGTAAACTGTGCTATCCGTTCCAAAGTTCATACTTTCTTTTTTACTTTCTCTACTACGTACAGTAAGTAGGGGAAGTATTGTATTCCATCCAAAAATTCGATACCGAGATTTCACCGGAAATGTATGTTTTGAGTCACCCTGAATCCAAAACAAGCATTTTTGGAAACATGTCCGTGTGTGTGTGTCTGTCTGTGAACAGCATAACTCAGAAACGAACAGTCGGATAAACACCAAACGTGGTATTTAGGTTCAGTGTCTTCCAGAGATGCGACACAAGGGTTTTCAAGATAACTCCCTATCCCAGATTACATTTTATATGGAAAATGTTTCGAAAATTTTAATTCTCTCAAAAATGGCTCTAACGATTTTGATTAAAATATCATATATTTAAGATACTTTCCTGACAAATAAAAAGTATATCTCGAATTTTTTGGTAATGCCTCCAAAAGTATTCTTCATTGCGAACGAATTTTGTATGACTGGTAAGCCATAAGAGACAGACAAAACATTGCTACACAACAAATGTAGATCGCGTTAAATACACAATTTATGTCATACAGTTTTTGTTGTTGAGTGAACCATTTTCGAGATATTGCTTGTTATTCCCTTAAATTTTCCAATACTTTTTTTTTTCTCAAATGGGAATTCGTTCTTCTTCTTCTTCTTTTTTTGTCCTGGTAATGCAAAGAGAATGCAATACTCGACATAGCAACCAGCACTTAAAATATTTGACTATCGCTTAAAGCCTAGCAATTCCCCTTGCATCTACAAGAAAATTAGCAATAAGATTAACATCTCAATATCTCGATTAACATGAAGCATATGGAGAATAAGCGATTGTAAAAATAGTTTGTACAAGAATAGAGAAAGTCATGTGAGTGTAACACATCAGATTTTTTTCAGTGTGGAATTTATAAAAAAGCAATCACAGAAACAGACTAACTGATGAACACTTCGAATGGGAGCCACTGCCTACTCACCCAACATTAAAAAACTTATTTATGACAAAAAAGATTGCCATCCCTATCATTAAAGTTGATAAGTCTGAAAAAAGTATGTTCCTACATTTGTAATTTATTGTTAACTACGCTCCAATTACGTTATGTACAATTCAACTTCTTTTTCTTATATACAATTTAATTAAGATTCATTTAATATTTACTAGAATTATAAGTTAATAGGCAATAAACAAATATAAGATGTTTTCTAAAAGCTTCTTATTTCTGTTCTAGTTTCTTTGGAGCTCACAGCTAGATTTAAGAACAGTACGGTAGTTCAGAAGCTTCATAAGATTGGCGATCACTGATTTAAATTTAGTCAATAATGACCATATTTGCCACACTTTAAGAGGTCGGCATTTACAAACAGCTCTTAGAAATGGATTTCGTGAACACAAAAGAAAGTTAACGTCATAATACACATAAAATTGTGGGCGCAAATATTTTACCGCTATGGGCCAGTAAAGTAAATAAAAGAGCAGAATATACTATTTAGATGAAACTTGCATCAATGAGGGACTAGTATAACTTGGCTCCATACAGCCTTTCTTACTTTAAGATTATCAGCGCGTAATGAATGGTGCTTCGAACACGCACTTCAAAGCTAAATAGCTGGTTCGGTTGCTGCAGTAATAGAAAAAATCTCATGTGTTACACTCACAGGACTTTCTCTACTCTTGTACAAACTATTTTTACAAACGCTTATTCTCCATCTACTTCATGTTAATCGAGATAAACATTTGCAAACTCTATCTTATTGCTAATTTTCTTGTAGATGTAGGGGGAATATATATTTACAAGGGCAATATAGCAATACGGTAGCCTTTAAGCGCATACATATCTCTTAATAGTTGGTTGCTAGGTGCAGCACCATTCCCTTTGCCACAGATTAATACTCTTTGCATATCCAAGTCAAAAAATGAATAACGAATTCCCATTTGAGAAAATAAGTATTGAAAAATTTAAGGGAATAACAAGCAATATCTCGAAAACAGTTCACTCAACCAAAAAACTGTATATGACATAAATTGTGTATTTTAACGCGCTCTACATTTTTGTGTAGTAAAATTTTGTCCATCTCTTATGGTTTACCAGTTATGCAAAAGTCGTTCTCAATGAAGAATACTTTTGGAGACATTCTCAGAAAATTCATGATATAAATTTTATTTGTCATGAAAATATCTTAAACATATGATATTTTAATCAAAATCGTTAATGCCATTTTTTAGAAAATTAAACTTTTCGAAAAATATTCCATGTAAAGGGTAATCTGGGGTGGGGGGATTTTATTGAAAACCTTCGTGTCGCATCTCTGGAAGATACTGAACCTAAATACCAAGTTTGGTGTTTATCCGACTGTTCGTTTCTGAGTTATGCTGCTCACTGACAGACACATACGGACATTTTTCCAAAAATGCTTTTTTTTGGATTCAGGGGTCTCAAAACATGTATTTCCGGTGAAATCTCGGTATCGAATTTTTGGGTGGAGTACAATACTTCCCCTACTTACTATACGTAGTAGAGAAAGTAAAAGGAGGTATGGTATTTGAACTACCAATCACAACACACTCGCGCAGATGTATATTTAATGTTATGTTTAAATCCAATAGGTTACTAATTCTGGGCAGAGTGTAGATTCCGAACAGGAAACCATGAAACGAATATTTGTTATTATGTAATCGTTTCAGGACTGTGAAGATTATTTACATGAAAGTGAAGTAATCACTATTCCACAAAGTAATTACTGATAGAGGATTCTATCTGCAGCGTCGGGATTTGTGTTGATGTCAGCTCTATTTACTTTGAAGTACCAGTCGCCCACCAGAAATCATTGCTGCAGGGGACTGGCACTTTGTTCGTCTTTCTTTTTTTTTCTCGTTGTCTATTAAACAGATCAAAATCTTAGAAAATCAAAATCTCAATGCTAACCCCATCTAAGATCTCAGTGATGATTTTTTTCAGTGGCAGGAAAGATCATTCTGCAAGCTTTATGTTCATTAGATAGTTAACAATGGCGATAAGGAATCACTATTTTTAAAAATAGAAGGCTTCTAACAAAGCAATGCAGGTCTTTACTGGGTAATTGTTTAAAAACTGAACTTATTTTCAAAGGAATTCTAAAAGTTTGTGTATGTACCCTGAATGTTATTTACTTATTTATTTAATACTATAATCAAACAAAATTTTCAATGTTATTATAGCACTTCTGTTATACATAGTTGGCTACGGATAACGTGTAGTGTAAATAACATATACATAACACATAGATAGAACTTTTAAAATTCGCTTTGAAAAAAAGAGTGCAACCTTGGACATAAGGAATTTTTTCTACAACTTTCATTCAATGTTCTTCAAATGTTGCATGCTTATTTAAGATATTCTCAATTACGTTATGCATATACTTCATTAATAACTGATAAAATAATTTGACACAAATAACATAAATTTTTAAATATTGGTTTCAGCATTAAGTCGTCGAAAAAAGTTATTTTCTTAAGGAGTTATTCAAAGACTAGAAGAGATATTATGTAAGATTGCTTTCTTACTTGCCTTCTACCTACACATTGGCTTTTAGGTGTTGCATGTAATATTTGGAATACTCGCAGACTTAAAGGGCACAACAGTCTGCCAAGCGAGTTAACAATTACATTAGCGATATCCACATCGCTGATAGAAACTCGCTAGCAGAAAACTTTGTTCTTGTAACGGGAAAGAGAGAATAGCTTTGCAAAACGACAGGGTGAAAAGTAGGGGCAGTTCCGCGTTACGAGCAAATTACGTATACAAAACGGAACAGGAAAACACCTGCTGCCTGTTCGGATTCCTGTTAAATTACAGCATACCTCTGCAACTTAGCCATTATCGATCCTGCAACAGGGTTTTCAATCAACCCCTCCCAACCGTTGTTGGTTTTGAATTTTACGGTGTTTGAACCGGCTGAGGCTATTCCGAGCGATCGATGCTGAATAAATTCGCAGCTCCATATGGATTTCATGAACACTTCCAGACCACTTGATTGTTAGCATCTACTACGCATTATGATTTAATGAAAAGCCCTCAAGGGCATTATGTATAGGTATAATAAACCACCGCATCCCTTAATTCAGTCCCATGAGATTCCCTAAAACCGCATCCAGATACTCGCCGTCGTCTCTAACGCTCCCGGGGTTTATCTCATTCCACCAAGCGATGAATAGACCCATTTTTGAGGTAGAGGCACCCAGCTGACAGAATCCGTTACCCTCCGATGGTAGGGTGATGATGAGAATGACGATGAAATAAGTGGACTTAAGCTTTTACCGTGGACTCCGAACCACGTTGGACCTTGATGATACTTTACATAAGCAAGTCAGAGGTGGATAGGACCTACTTAAAATCGTCACCCCAGAGTCGAGGATCGAACCGGACCCTTATAACGAGAGTCGGAACGAAGCCACTACGCTACCCCGGTGCTCCCTTAAAAGAATTTTCAATCACCACAGTAGTAATAGTCCCGGATGAGCCAATTGTTTTAACGATAATCCTGCCGCTAGGGGCGCTAGTGTCGCTAGTGTCGCTGCGTGCGACGGCGGCGGCGGTAAGTTTGAAAAGCGCCCTGAGCGTTAGGATTATCGTTAAATCGGTTGGCTCATCCGGGACGAGTTGAAAGAATTGAGGAAGTGACGTGGAGTGTTTTGATTGGTTCGTTAATTTGGGGTGGGAGATGGAGGAAGGAAGATGGAGGAGTATGGAGGTCGCGTGATGGAGAGGAATTGGGTGGCGAGGTGTTGTCTGTGCGGAGGTCGGTACTGAAAGAGGGGTAAAGATGGGTAGCGAGGGATAAAAAGTGTAACAGAAAGTGACGTGTGAAGTTGTGATTGGTGGGAGTAAGAAGTGATTTTATTGGTGGAAAGGAACAAATGAGAGTTGTTGATTGGTAGGAATAAGAGGGATTATGATTGGTGGAAAAGAAAAAGTTGTGGGAGTGGGGTATGTTGGAGGTGATGGGAAAGGTGAGTTTTGCTAGCAGCAAGATTTGCAAAAGCCTGTCTTGAACTGATCAGCAATTTTTGAACGTCGGATGGTAGTTTTCTTGAGTGGATAGAGAGATGGGGGCGATATGAGATGCGGTGGCGAAAATGGGGACTAGACAAGGTTGTTGAGACAAGAGGTTTAAGGACGAGGAAATTTGGAGGTTAGTGGTGAACACGGCGGTCGCAAGAGGTGGGGGTAAGGAGACGCAGTGGTGAGAATGGGAACTAAAAGAAGATGGGGGTAGCAAGAGTTTTAGAAGAGTAGATTTTGAGGTTAAAATAGTGGGAACTAAAAATGGCGGAGGGTCTACGACAAGGAGATGCGGTGAGAACTAAACAAGATGGCGGTCGCAAGAGGAGGGTAAGGAGATTTGAGGTTACAGTACGAAAACACGAAAGGATATATTCCTACGCCAAGCAGGTCCGAAAAATAATTATGCGTGTGGTACTTACCTGTTACCGGTGTGGATGCGTCACCAAAAGCGCGGCACGCGAGGCGGAAAAATAAAAGCAAACTGTTTTTGAAAATGCTTAACCAGCTTTAAGATCAACCAACATCACTACGCACTGATATACCTAGGTTTTTAAAGCGGTACAGACACCCTTTGCAGAGGCGTAATTTAACTATACCAAAAACCTGGTACTGGACCATCGTGATGGTCGCTAGCGTACGTAGGAGCAGGGTTCTCAAGCCGGTCGAAAGCGGTCAAAAACGTGTACGACGTAGGTGTTCGCAGTAGCTGCTGTCGAGTCAACCGTCGAGGTGTGAATAAACGAGATCTGTTCTCGCCGGCAATTTGGTTCGGAGATGTGAGCAGCGGCGAGGTGTTGTCTGTGCGGAGGTCGGGACTGAAAGAGGGAAAAGATGGGGAGCGAGGGATAAAAAGTGTAACAGAAAGTGACGTGTGAAGTTGTGATTGGTGGGAATAAGAAGTGATTTTATTGGTGGAAAGGAGCAAATGAAAGTTGCTGATTGGTAAGAATAAGAGAGGTTATGATTGGTGGAAAGAAAAAGGAATGGGGTATGTTGGAGGTGATGGGAAAGGTAAGTTTTGCTAGCAACAAGATTTGCAAAAGCCTGTCGTGAACTGATCAGCAATTTTTGAACGTTGGATGGTAGTTTTCTTGAGTGGATAGAGAGATGGGGCGATATGAGATGCGGTGGCGAAAATGGGAACTAAACAAGGTGGTTGAGACAAGAGGTTTAAGGACGAGGAAATTTGGAGGTTAGTGGTGAACATGGCGGTCGCAAGAGGTGGGGGTAAGGAGACGCGGTGGTGAGAATGGGAACTAAAAGAAGATGGCGGTAGCAAGAGGTTAGAAGAGTAGATTTTGAGGTTAAAATAGCGGGAACTAAAAATGGCGGAGGGTCTGCGACAAGGAGATGCGGTGAGAACTAAACAAGATGGCGGACGCAAGAGGAGGGTAAGGAGGTTTGAGGTTACAGTACCAAAACACGAAAGGATATATTCCTACGCCAAGCAGGTCCGAAAAATAATTATGCGTGTGTTACTTACCTGTTACCGGTGTGGATGCGTCACCAAAAGCGCGGCACGCGAGGCGGAAAAATAAAAGCAAACTGTTTTTGAAAATGCTTAACCAGCTTTAAGATCAACCAACATCACTACGCACTGATATACCTAGGTTTTTAAAGCGGTACAGACACCCTTTGCAGAGGCGTAATTTAACTATACCAAAACCTGGTACTGGACCATCGTGATGGTCGCTAGCGTACGTAGGAGCAGGGTTCTCAAGCCGGTCGAAAGCGGTCAAAAACGTGTACGACGTAGGTGTTGGCAGTAGCTGCTGCCGAGGCAACCGTCGAGGTGCGAATGAACGAGATCTGTTCTTGCAGGCAATCTGGTTGAGAGATGAGAGGCGCGGTGGTAAAAATGTGAACTAAATAAGATGGCGGAGGCACGAAGTTGAGGTTAAGGAGCGGCGAGGTGTTGACTGTGCGGCGGTTGGGGTCTGAAAGAGGGGGAAAGATGGCGAACGAGGGATAAAAAGTATAACAGAAAGTGACGTGTGAAGTTGTCATTGGTGGGAATAAGAAGTGATGTTATTGGTGGAAAGGAACAAATGAAAGTTGCTGATTGGCGAGAATAAGAGAGATTATGATTGGTGGAAAGAAAAAAAGGTGTGGGAGTGGGGTATGTTGGAGGTGATGGAAAAGGCAAGTTTTGCTACCAACAACATTTGCAAAAGCCTATCCAGAACTCATCAGCAATTTTAAATAACTAGTGTTTCGGGGGTTTTCTCTGGTTGGTAGACGAATGCAAGCTGTTTCTACCATACTTATATTATTGGTCTTTTTCCTTTTTTTTTTTTAAAATGACTAGTTTTTTTTTTTTTTTTTTTTTTGGGAGTTTTCTGCGGATGGTAAACAAATGCAAGCTCTTTCTGCTTTTTCATAGGTTTTCCCTGGTTGGTAGGCGTTTTCTGTACTGGTTGACGAAGGCGTTTCTAATTTTGGAGGTTTTCTCAGGTTTTTAGCGGTTGTCCCTGCCCGGTAGGCAAATGATGAAGTTTTACCTTGTCGGCGCACGGATACTAGGCACGTACTGGCGCGCACACACACACACACACACACACAGAGAGACAGACAGACACACAGACAGGCACACACACACGGACATGTTTCCAAAAATGCTTTTTTTTTTTTTTTTTTTTTTTTTTTGATTCAGGAGGTCTCAAAACGTGTATTTCCGGTGAAATCTCGGTATCGAATTTTTGGGCGGAATGCAATACTTCCCCTACTTACTATACGTAGTAGAGAAAGTAAAAAAGTATTGAAAAATTTAAGGAAATAACAAGCAATATCTCAAAAGTGTACTATCTTGTTTTCAAGGGTTTTCCAGATCGGTAAGCGTTAGAATACTCTTAGAGCTTTTTTCAGGTTTTTTAGCGGTTGTCCCTGGCCGGTAGGCAATTGATAAAGTTTTTCTATAACGTCGTCGTTTTGGCTTGTGGCGCACGGTTCCTAGGCACGTACTCGCGCGCGCGCACACACACACACACACACACACACACACACACACACTAAAATAGTAGCGTATAAAAAAAAACTGATTTGTTACACTCACATAACTTTCTCTACTCTTGTACAATCTAATTGGTAGCTTTTAAGCGATAGTCAAATATTTTAACGCTGGTTGCTATGTGGCGAATTCCGTTCTGTTTGCATGTTCAGGACATAAAAAAAATGAATAAACGAATTTGAGAAAAAGTATAAGTATTGGAAAATTTAAGGAAATAACAAGCAATATCTCGAAAACGGTTCACTCAACAAAAGAAACGTATATGACATAAGTTGTGTATTTTAACGCGATCTACATTTTTTGTGTAGTAAAATTTTGTCTATCTCTTATGGTTTACCAGTTATGCAAAAAAGTCGTTCACAATGAAGAATATTTTTGGAGACATTCCCAGAAAATTCGAGATATACATTTTATTTGACATGACAATATCTTAAACATATGATGTTTTAATCAAAATCGTTAGAGCCGTTTTTGAGAAAATTAAAATTTTCGAAAAATGTTCCATGTAAAGGGTAGTCTGGGGTGGGGGGATTTTCTTGAAAACCTTCGTGTCGCATCTCTGGAAGATACTGAACCTAAATACCAAGTTTGGTGTTTATCCGACTGTTCGTTTTTGAGTTATGCTGTTCACAGACACACAGACACACAGACACACAGACAGACACACACACGGACATGTTTCCAAAAATGCTTTTTCTTTTTGGATTCAGAGATTCTCAAAACATGTATTTCCAGTGAAATCTCGGTAACGAATTTTTGGGTGGAATGCAATACTTCCCCTACTTACTATACGTAGTAGAGAAAGTAAAAATGAATAACGCATTTGAGAAAAAGTATAAGTATTGGAAAATTTAAGGAAATAACAAGCAATATCTCGAAAATGGTTCACTCAACTAAAAAAAAATGTATATGACATAAATTGTGTATTTTAACGCGATCTACATTTTTTGTGTAGTAAAATTTTGGCTATCTCTTATGGTTTACCAGTTATGCATACTGAACCTAAATACCAAGTTTGGTGTTTATCCGACTGTTCGTTTTTGAGTTATGCTGTTCACAGACACACAGACGCACAGACAGACAGACACACAGACACACAGACACACAGACAGACACACACACGGACATGTTTCCAAAAATGCTTTTTTTTTTCTGGATTCAGTGATTCTCAAAACATGTATTTCCAGTGAAATCTCGGTATCGAATTTTTGGGTGGAATGCAATACTTCCCCTACTTACTATACGTAGTAGAGAAAGTAAAAATGAATAACGCATTTGAGAAAAAGTATAAGTATTGGAAAATTTAAAGGAAATAACAAGCAATATCTCGAAAAACGGTTCACTCAACAAAATAAATGTATATGGCATAAGTTGTGTATTTTAACGCGATCTACATTTTTTGTGTAGCAAACTTTTGTCTATCTCTTACGGTTTATCAGTTATGAAAAAGTCGTTCACAATGAAGAATTCTTTTGGAGACATTCCCAGAAAATTCGAGATATACATTTCATTTCTCTCGACATTATCTTAAATATATGATATTTTCATCAAAATCGTTAGAGCCATTTTTTAATACAAAGAGAACGGGATTTCACAAGTGAAACAGTACTGTGATAACGATACCACTGAAACAAAAAAAAAAATCTGATGTGTAACACTCACATGACTTACTCAACTCTTGTACAAAGTATTTTTACAAACGCTTATTCCCCATCTAGTTCATGTTAATCGAGATAAACATTTGCAAAATCTATTTTATTGCTAATTTTCTTGTATAAAAAAAAAAATCTGATGTGTAACACTCACATGACGTTCTCTACTCTTGTACAAAGTATTTTTACAAACGCTTATGCTCCATCTAGTTCATGTTAATCGAGATAAACATTTGCAAACTCTATTTTATTGCTAATTTTCTTGTAGATGTAGGGGAAAATATATTTACAAGGGGAATATAGAAAAACAGTAGCCTTTAAGCACATACATATCTCTTAATAGCTGGTTGCTATGTGCAACACCATTCTTTTTGCCACAGATTAATACTGTTTGCATATCAAAGACAAAAAAAAATGAATAACGAAGTCCCATTTGAGAAAATAAATATTGGAAAATTAACAAACAATATCTCGAAAACGGTTCACTCAACAACAAAAATGTATATTACATAAGATGTGTATTTTAACGCGATCTACATTTTTTGTGTAGTAAAATTTTGTCTATCTCTTACGGTTTTTCAGTTATGAAAAAGACGTTCACAATGAAGAATACTTTTGGAGACATTCCCAGAAAATTCGAGATATACATTTCATTTCTCACGACATTATATTAAACATACGATATTTTTCATCAAAATCGTTAGAGCCATTTTTTTTAATACAAAGAGAACGGGATTTCACAAGTGAAACAGTACTGTGATAACGATACCAACAAAACTAATTATTATTCACCCACTGAAACACATAAAAAAAATCTGATGTGTAACACTCACATGACTTTTCTCATCTCTTGTACAAAGTATTTTTACAAACGCTTATTCCCCATCTAGTTCATGTTAATCGAGATAAACATTTGCAAACTCTGTTTTATTGCTAATTTTGTTGTAGATGTAGGGAAAATATATTTACAAGGGGAATATAGAAAAACAGTAGCCTTTAAGCACATACATATCTCTTAATAGCTGGTTGCTATGTGCAGTACCATTCTTTTTGCCACAGATTAATACTCTTTGCATATCAAAGACAAAAAAAAAATGAATAACGAATTCCCATTTGAGAAAATAACTATTGGAAAATTTAAGTAAATAACAAGCAATATCTCGAAAACGGTTCACTCAACAATAAAGATGTATATGACATAAGTTGTGTATTTTAACGCGATCTACATACTTTCGTACTCACCTATAAGATATAGAGGGTAGAGGTCGTACGAACGTAGCACTTTGAGAATCTATATTCAACAGTTGGTGTTACTCCTTAGAAAGGAAGTATCTGCTGATTTTTATTTAATTCTTTACATTTTACATAACACGTATGCACTGGCACAACACAAAAGCACTACACACAATACTCAGTTTTAATATTTGCACTAATAACATCAGGAATAACTGAAGTCTGCAAACAGTCATTTCCCATGTGCAGCCTTACGTACAGAAAACGTGTGTGGCTGATCTATGTGTAAAAAGAGCCTGAGAGCGGATGTACGTCAGCGGTAAAATCTTTTAAATGCATTTTTATTGGCGATGGTAGAAATCGTGCAGTGGTGGATCGTGAAAATTCATATAAATGGATGTATCACCTCATAATAAGCCTCTATATACCAAGAATATTGAGTTTTTAAAAAGTCAGCAACTGTACCTGTGTTTCTATACGTGAACGTCAGATGGCAGCTTCGATACGTGTCCACGGAGACCTTAGTGCTAGGCAACTGTACCTCTGTTTCTATACGTGAACGGCAGATTGCAGCTTCGATACGTGTCCACGGAGACCTTAGTGCTAGGCAACTGTACCTCTGTTTCTATACGTGAACGGCAGATTGCAGCTTCGATACGTGTCCACGGAGACCTTAGTGCTAGGCAACTGCACCTCTGTTTCTATACGTGAACGGCAGATTGCAGCTTCGATACGTGTCCACGGAGACCTTAGCGCTAGGCAACTGCACCTCTGTTTCTATACGTGAACGGCAGATTGCAGCTTCGATACGTGTCCACGGAGACCTTAGTGCTAGGCAACTGTACCTCTGTTTCTATACGTGAACGGCAGATTGCAGCTTCGATACGTGTCCACGGAGACCTTAGTGCTAGGCAACTGTACCTCTGTTTCTATACGTGAACGGCAGATTGCAGCTTCGATACGTGTCCACGGAGACCTTAGTGCTAGGCAACTGCACCTCTGTTTCTATACGTGAACGGCAGATTGCAGCTTCGATACGTATCCACGGAGACCTTAGTGCTAGGCAACTGCACCTCTGTTTCTATACGTGAACGGCAGATTGCAGCTTCAATACGTGTCCACGGAGACCTTAGTGCTAGGCAACTGTACCTCTGTTTCTATACGTGAACGGGAGATTGCAGCTTCGATACGTGTCCACGGAGACCTTAGTGCTAGGCAACTGCACCTCTGTTTCTATACGTGAACGTCAGATTGCAGCTTCGATACGTGTCCACGGAGACCTTAGTGCTAGGCAACTGCACCTCTGTTTCTATACGTGAACGGCAGATTGCAGCTTCGATACGTATCCACGGGGACCTTAGTGCTAGGGAACTGCACCTCTGTTTGTATACGTGAACGGCAGATTGCAGCTTCAATACGTGTACACGGAGACCTTAGTGCTAGGCAGCTGTACCTCTGTTTCTATACGTGAACGGCAGATTGCAGCTTCGATACGTGTCCACGGAGATCTTAGTGCTAGGCAGCTATACCTGTTTCTATACGTCAACGGCAGATTGCAGCTTCGATACGTGTTCACGGAGACCTTAGTGCTAGGCAACTGTACCTGTGTTTCTATACGTGTCCACGGAGACCTTAGTGCTAGACAACTGTACCTCTGTTTCTATACGTGAACGGCAGATTGCAGCTTCAATACGTGTCCACGGAGACCTTAGTGCTAGTGCTAGGCAACTATACCTCTGTTTCTATACGTGAACGGCAGATTGCAGGTTCGATACGTGTCCACGGAGATCTTAGTGCTAGGCAACTATACCTGTTTCTATACGTGAACGGCAGATTGCAGCTTCGATACGTGTCCACGGAGACCTTAGTGCTAGGCAACTGTACCTGTGTTTCTATACGTGAACGTCAGATGGCAGCTTCGATACGTGTCCACGGAGACCTTAGTGTTAGGCAACTGTACCTCTGTTTCTATACGTGAACGGCAGATTGCAGCTTCGATACGTGTCCACGGAGACCTTTCGCTTCAGGTGACAAAATAACACTAGGCACTTGTGTGCCGTGGTGTAAGCCGCAATCACGGTATTGGTAGCGTGGATCTCCTTGGGGCTCTCCTCGGAGTTACCTCAACACCACGTACATGACCT
Source organism: Deroplatys truncata (assembly GCA_030765065.1). NCBI lineage: Eukaryota > Metazoa > Arthropoda > Insecta > Mantodea > Mantidae > Deroplatys > Deroplatys truncata. The sequence goes on from CM060978.1 coordinate 219,477,231, forward strand.
GGTTCGTCACGGGTACGCAGGTCTGCACTACCACTTCCTCGGCGTTGAGCAGGCCCAGGAGGCGATCGTACCGGTACACCAGCTAGCACGTGGACATGTTATCGCGCTGTGGTGTTGCGTGTGCGAGGTATGGAAACTCAAGGACGCAAAACATGCACGACCGAGGGTTAAAAAGCAGAACAAGTAGTGACGTGGAGCGTTGTGATTGGTGTAAATAAGACGATCTCTGATAGGTGGACAAATTGAAATAACGTGATGTGATAGGCGAAAATAAAATCAAAGGTGATTGGATGAAAAATGACGAGAAGGAATTAGCGGTGAATTTGTGAACTAAGATGGCGAAGATTTTTTTTTTTAAAAAAAAGGATAATATAAGTACGGCAACTGTAACGGTTTACGGCAAACGCGCGCCGCGCAATGCGTCACGCCCGGGCAATAAAACAAAAATCATATTGAGCAAGATGCCCGGCGTGACGCATTGCGCGGCGCGCGTTTGCCGTAAACCGTTACAGTTGCCGTACTTATATTATCCTTTTTTTTAAAAAAAAAAAAAATCTTCGCCATCTTAGTTCACAAATTCACCGCTAATTCCTTCTCGTCATTTTTCATCCAATCACCTTTGATTTTATTTTCGCCTATCACATCACGTTATTTCAATTTGTCCACCTATCAGAGATCGTCTTATTTACACCAATCACAACGCTCCACGCCACTACTTGTTCTGCTTTTTAACCCTCGGTCGTGCATGTTTTGCGTCCTTGAGTTTCCATACCTCGCACACGCAACACCACAGCGCGATAACATGTCCACGTGCTAGCTGGTGTACCGGTACGATCGCCTCCTGGGCCTGCTCAACGCCGAGGAAGTGGTAGTGCAGACCTGCGTACCCGTGACGAACCAGGTCATGTACGTGGTGTTGAGGTAACTCCGAGGAGAGCCCCAAGGAGATCCACGCTACCAATACCGTGATTGCGGCTTACACCACGGCACACAAGTGCCTAGTGTTATTTTGTCACCTGAAGCGAAAGGTCTCCGTGGACACGTATCGAAGCTGCAATCTGCCGTTCACGTATAGAAACAGAGGTACAGTTGCCTAACACTAAGGTCTCCGTGGACACGTATCGAAGCTGCCATCTGACGTTCACGTATAGAAACACAGGTACAGTTGCCTAGCACTAAGGTCTCCGTGGACACGTATCGAAGCTGCAATCTGCCGTTCACGTATAGAAACAGGTATAGTTGCCTAGCACTAAGATCTCCGTGGACACGTATCGAACCTGCAATCTGCCGTTCACGTATAGAAACAGAGGTATAGTTGCCTAGCACTAGCACTAAGGTCTCCGTGGACACGTATTGAAGCTGCAATCTGCCGTTCACGTATAGAAACAGAGGTACAGTTGTCTAGCACTAAGGTCTCCGTGGACACGTATAGAAACACAGGTACAGTTGCCTAGCACTAAGGTCTCCGTGAACACGTATCGAAGCTGCAATCTGCCGTTGACGTATAGAAACAGGTATAGCTGCCTAGCACTAAGATCTCCGTGGACACGTATCGAAGCTGCAATCTGCCGTTCACGTATAGAAACAGAGGTACAGCTGCCTAGCACTAAGGTCTCCGTGTACACGTATTGAAGCTGCAATCTGCCGTTCACGTATACAAACAGAGGTGCAGTTCCCTAGCACTAAGGTCCCCGTGGATACGTATCGAAGCTGCAATCTGCCGTTCACGTATAGAAACAGAGGTGCAGTTGCCTAGCACTAAGGTCTCCGTGGACACGTATCGAAGCTGCAATCTGACGTTCACGTATAGAAACAGAGGTGCAGTTGCCTAGCACTAAGGTCTCCGTGGACACGTATCGAAGCTGCAATCTCCCGTTCACGTATAGAAACAGAGGTACAGTTGCCTAGCACTAAGGTCTCCGTGGACACGTATTGAAGCTGCAATCTGCCGTTCACGTATAGAAACAGAGGTGCAGTTGCCTAGCACTAAGGTCTCCGTGGATACGTATCGAAGCTGCAATCTGCCGTTCACGTATAGAAACAGAGGTGCAGTTGCCTAGCACTAAGGTCTCCGTGGACACGTATCGAAGCTGCAATCTGCCGTTCACGTATAGAAACAGAGGTACAGTTGCCTAGCACTAAGGTCTCCGTGGACACGTATCGAAGCTGCAATCTGCCGTTCACGTATAGAAACAGAGGTACAGTTGCCTAGCACTAAGGTCTCCGTGGACACGTATCGAAGCTGCAATCTGCCGTTCACGTATAGAAACAGAGGTGCAGTTGCCTAGCGCTAAGGTCTCCGTGGACACGTATCGAAGCTGCAATCTGCCGTTCACGTATAGAAACAGAGGTGCAGTTGCCTAGCACTAAGGTCTCCGTGGACACGTATCGAAGCTGCAATCTGCCGTTCACGTATAGAAACAGAGGTACAGTTGCCTAGCACTAAGGTCTCCGTGGACACGTATCGAAGCTGCAATCTGCCGTTCACGTATAGAAACAGAGGTACAGTTGCCTAGCACTAAGGTCTCCGTGGACACGTATCGAAGCTGCCATCTGACGTTCACGTATAGAAACACAGGTACAGTTGCTGACTTTTTAAAAACTCAATATTCTTGGTATATAGAGGCTTATTATGAGGTGATACATCCATTTATATGAATTTTCACGATCCACCACTGCACGATTTCTACCATCGCCAATAAAAATGCATTTAAAAGATTTTACCGCTGACGTACATCCGCTCTCAGGCTCTTTTTACACATAGATCAGCCACACACGTTTTCTGTACGTAAGGCTGCACATGGGAAATGACTGTTTGCAGACTTCAGTTATTCCTGATGTTATTAGTGCAAATATTAAAACTGAGTATTGTGTGTAGTGCTTTTGTGTTGTGCCAGTGCATACGTGTTATGTAAAATGTAAAGAATTAAATAAAAATCAGCAGATACTTCCTTTCTAAGGAGTAACACCAACTGTTGAATATAGATTCTCAAAGTGCTACGTTCGTACGACCTCTACCCTCTATATCTTATAGGTGAGTACGAAAGTATGTAGATCGCGTTAAAATACACAACTTATGTCATATACATCTTTATTGTTGAGTGAACCGTTTTCGAGATATTGCTTGTTATTTACTTAAATTTTCCAATAGTTATTTTCTCAAATGGGAATTCGTTATTCATTTTTTTTTTGTCTTTGATATGCAAAGAGTATTAATCTGTGGCAAAAAGAATGGTACTGCACATAGCAACCAGCTATTAAGAGATATGTATGTGCTTAAAGGCTACTGTTTTTCTATATTCCCCTTGTAAATATATTTTCCCTACATCTACAACAAAATTAGCAATAAAACAGAGTTTGCAAATGTTTATCTCGATTAACATGAACTAGATGGGGAATAAGCGTTTGTAAAAATACTTTGTACAAGAGATGAGAAAAGTCATGTGAGTGTTACACATCAGATTTTTTTTATGTGTTTCAGTGGGTGAATAATAATTAGTTTTGTTGGTATCGTTATCACAGTACTGTTTCACTTGTGAAATCCCGTTCTCTTTGTATTAAAAAAAATGGCTCTAACGATTTTGATGAAAAATATCGTATGTTTAATATAATGTCGTGAGAAATGAAATGTATATCTCGAATTTTCTGGGAATGTCTCCAAAAGTATTCTTCATTGTGAACGTCTTTTTCATAACTGAAAAACCGTAAGAGATAGACAAAATTTTACTACACAAAAAATGTAGATCGCGTTAAAATACACATCTTATGTAATATACATTTTTGTTGTTGAGTGAACCGTTTTCGAGATATTGTTTGTTAATTTTCCAATATTTATTTTCTCAAATGGGACTTCGTTATTCATTTTTTTTTGTCTTTGATATGCAAACAGTATTAATCTGTGGCAAAAAGAATGGTGTTGCACATAGCAACCAGCTATTAAGAGATATGTATGTGCTTAAAGGCTACTGTTTTTCTATATTCCCCTTGTAAATATATTTTCCCCTACATCTACAAGAAAATTAGCAATAAAATAGAGTTTGCAAATGTTTATCTCGATTAACATGAACTAGATGGAGCATAAGCGTTTGTAAAAATACTTTGTACAAGAGTAGAGAACGTCATGTGAGTGTTACACATCAGATTTTTTTTTTTATACAAGAAAATTAGCAATAAAATAGATTTTGCAAATGTTTATCTCGATTAACATGAACTAGATGGGGAATAAGCGTTTGTAAAAATACTTTGTACAAGAGTTGAGAAAGTCATGTGAGTGTTACACATCAGATTTTTTTTTTGTTTCAGTGGTATCGTTATCACAGTACTGTTTCACTTGTGAAATCCCGTTCTCTTTGTATTAAAAAATGGCTCTAACGATTTTGATGAAAATATCATATATTTAAGATAATGTCGAGAGAAATGAAATGTATATCTCGAATTTTCTGGGAATGTCTCCAAAAGAATTCTTCATTGTGAACGACTTTTTCATAACTGATAAACCGTAAGAGATAGACAAAAGTTTGCTACACAAAAAATGTAGATCGCGTTAAAATACACAACTTATGCCATATACATTTATTTTGTTGAGTGAACCGTTTTTCGAGATATTGCTTGTTATTTCCTTTAAATTTTCCAATACTTATACTTTTTCTCAAATGCGTTATTCATTTTTACTTTCTCTACTACGTATAGTAAGTAGGGGAAGTATTGCATTCCACCCAAAAATTCGATACCGAGATTTCACTGGAAATACATGTTTTGAGAATCACTGAATCCAGAAAAAAAAAAGCATTTTTGGAAACATGTCCGTGTGTGTGTCTGTCTGTGTGTCTGTGTGTCTGTGTGTCTGTCTGTCTGTGCGTCTGTGTGTCTGTGAACAGCATAACTCAAAAACGAACAGTCGGATAAACACCAAACTTGGTATTTAGGTTCAGTATGCATAACTGGTAAACCATAAGAGATAGCCAAAATTTTACTACACAAAAAATGTAGATCGCGTTAAAATACACAATTTATGTCATATACATTTTTTTTTAGTTGAGTGAACCATTTTCGAGATATTGCTTGTTATTTCCTTAAATTTTCCAATACTTATACTTTTTCTCAAATGCGTTATTCATTTTTACTTTCTCTACTACGTATAGTAAGTAGGGGAAGTATTGCATTCCACCCAAAAATTCGTTACCGAGATTTCACTGGAAATACATGTTTTGAGAATCTCTGAATCCAAAAAGAAAAAGCATTTTTGGAAACATGTCCGTGTGTGTGTCTGTCTGTGTGTCTGTGTGTCTGTGTGTCTGTGAACAGCATAACTCAAAAACGAACAGTCGGATAAACACCAAACTTGGTATTTAGGTTCAGTATCTTCCAGAGATGCGACACGAAGGTTTTCAAGAAAATCCCCCCACCCCAGACTACCCTTTACATGGAACATTTTTCGAAAATTTTAATTTTCTCAAAAACGGCTCTAACGATTTTGATTAAAACATCATATGTTTAAGATATTGTCATGTCAAATAAAATGTATATCTCGAATTTTCTGGGAATGTCTCCAAAAATATTCTTCATTGTGAACGACTTTTTTGCATAACTGGTAAACCATAAGAGATAGACAAAATTTTACTACACAAAAAATGTAGATCGCGTTAAAATACACAACTTATGTCATATACGTTTCTTTTGTTGAGTGAACCGTTTTCGAGATATTGCTTGTTATTTCCTTAAATTTTCCAATACTTATACTTTTTCTCAAATTCGTTTATTCATTTTTTTTATGTCCTGAACATGCAAACAGAACGGAATTCGCCACATAGCAACCAGCGTTAAAATATTTGACTATCGCTTAAAAGCTACCAATTAGATTGTACAAGAGTAGAGAAAGTTATGTGAGTGTAACAAATCAGTTTTTTTTATACGCTACTATTTTAGTGTGTGTGTGTGTGTGTGTGTGTGTGTGTGTGTGTGTGCGCGCGCGCGAGTACGTGCCTAGGAACCGTGCGCCACAAGCCAAAACGACGACGTTATAGAAAAACTTTATCAATTGCCTACCGGCCAGGGACAACCGCTAAAAAACCTGAAAAAAGCTCTAAGAGTATTCTAACGCTTACCGATCTGGAAAACCCTTGAAAACAAGATAGTACACTTTTGAGATATTGCTTGTTATTTCCTTAAATTTTTCAATACTTTTTTACTTTCTCTACTACGTATAGTAAGTAGGGGAAGTATTGCATTCCGCCCAAAAATTCGATACCGAGATTTCACCGGAAATACACGTTTTGAGACCTCCTGAATCAAAAAAAAAAAAAAAAAAAAAAAAAGCATTTTTGGAAACATGTCCGTGTGTGTGTGCCTGTCTGTGTGTCTGTCTGTCTCTCTGTGTGTGTGTGTGTGTGTGTGTGTGCGCGCCAGTACGTGCCTAGTATCCGTGCGCCGACAAGGTAAAACTTCATCATTTGCCTACCGGGCAGGGACAACCGCTAAAAACCTGAGAAAACCTCCAAAATTAGAAACGCCTTCGTCAACCAGTACAGAAAACGCCTACCAACCAGGGAAAACCTATGAAAAAGCAGAAAGAGCTTGCATTTGTTTACCATCCGCAGAAAACTCCCAAAAAAAAAAAAAAAAAAAACTAGTCATTTTAAAAAAAAAAAAGGAAAAAGACCAATAATATAAGTATGGTAGAAACAGCTTGCATTCGTCTACCAACCAGAGAAAACCCCCGAAACACTAGTTATTTAAAATTGCTGATGAGTTCTGGATAGGCTTTTGCAAATGTTGTTGGTAGCAAAACTTGCCTTTTCCATCACCTCCAACATACCCCACTCCCACACCTTTTTTTCTTTCCACCAATCATAATCTCTCTTATTCTCGCCAATCAGCAACTTTCATTTGTTCCTTTCCACCAATAACATCACTTCTTATTCCCACCAATGACAACTTCACACGTCACTTTCTGTTATACTTTTTATCCCTCGTTCGCCATCTTTCCCCCTCTTTCAGACCCCAACCGCCGCACAGTCAACACCTCGCCGCTCCTTAACCTCAACTTCGTGCCTCCGCCATCTTATTTAGTTCACATTTTTACCACCGCGCCTCTCATCTCTCAACCAGATTGCCTGCAAGAACAGATCTCGTTCATTCGCACCTCGACGGTTGCCTCGGCAGCAGCTACTGCCAACACCTACGTCGTACACGTTTTTGACCGCTTTCGACCGGCTTGAGAACCCTGCTCCTACGTACGCTAGCGACCATCACGATGGTCCAGTACCAGGTTTTGGTATAGTTAAATTACGCCTCTGCAAAGGGTGTCTGTACCGCTTTAAAAACCTAGGTATATCAGTGCGTAGTGATGTTGGTTGATCTTAAAGCTGGTTAAGCATTTTCAAAAACAGTTTGCTTTTATTTTTCCGCCTCGCGTGCCGCGCTTTTGGTGACGCATCCACACCGGTAACAGGTAAGTAACACACGCATAATTATTTTTCGGACCTGCTTGGCGTAGGAATATATCCTTTCGTGTTTTGGTACTGTAACCTCAAACCTCCTTACCCTCCTCTTGCGTCCGCCATCTTGTTTAGTTCTCACCGCATCTCCTTGTCGCAGACCCTCCGCCATTTTTAGTTCCCGCTATTTTAACCTCAAAATCTACTCTTCTAACCTCTTGCTACCGCCATCTTCTTTTAGTTCCCATTCTCACCACCGCGTCTCCTTACCCCCACCTCTTGCGACCGCCATGTTCACCACTAACTTCCAAATTTCCTCGTCCTTAAACCTCTTGTCTCAACCACCTTGTTTAGTTCCCATTTTCGCCACCGCATCTCATATCGCCCCATCTCTCTATCCACTCAAGAAAACTACCATCCAACGTTCAAAAATTGCTGATCAGTTCACGACAGGCTTTTGCAAATCTTGTTGCTAGCAAAACTTACCTTTCCCATCACCTCCAACATACCCCATTCCTTTTTCTTTCCACCAATCATAACCTCTCTTATTCTTACCAATCAGCAACTTTCATTTGCTCCTTTCCACCAATAAAATCACTTCTTATTCCCACCAATCACAACTTCACACGTCACTTTCTGTTACACTTTTTATCCCTCGCTCCCCATCTTTTCCCTCTTTCAGTCCCGACCTCCGCACAGACAACACCTCGCCGCTGCTCACATCTCCGAACCAAATTGCCGGCGAGAACAGATCTCGTTTATTCACACCTCGACGGTTGACTCGACAGCAGCTACTGCGAACACCTACGTCGTACACGTTTTTGACCGCTTTCGACCGGCTTGAGAACCCTGCTCCTACGTACGCTAGCGACCATCACGATGGTCCAGTACCAGGTTTTTGGTATAGTTAAATTACGCCTCTGCAAAGGGTGTCTGTACCGCTTTAAAAACCTAGGTATATCAGTGCGTAGTGATGTTGGTTGATCTTAAAGCTGGTTAAGCATTTTCAAAAACAGTTTGCTTTTATTTTTCCGCCTCGCGTGCCGCGCTTTTGGTGACGCATCCACACCGGTAACAGGTAAGTACCACACGCATAATTATTTTTCGGACCTGCTTGGCGTAGGAATATATCCTTTCGTGTTTTCGTACTGTAACCTCAAATCTCCTTACCCTCCTCTTGCGACCGCCATCTTGTTTAGTTCTCACCGCATCTCCTTGTCGTAGACCCTCCGCCATTTTTAGTTCCCACTATTTTAACCTCAAAATCTACTCTTCTAAAACTCTTGCTACCCCCATCTTCTTTTAGTTCCCATTCTCACCACTGCGTCTCCTTACCCCCACCTCTTGCGACCGCCGTGTTCACCACTAACCTCCAAATTTCCTCGTCCTTAAACCTCTTGTCTCAACAACCTTGTCTAGTCCCCATTTTCGCCACCGCATCTCATATCGCCCCCATCTCTCTATCCACTCAAGAAAACTACCATCCGACGTTCAAAAATTGCTGATCAGTTCAAGACAGGCTTTTGCAAATCTTGCTGCTAGCAAAACTCACCTTTCCCATCACCTCCAACATACCCCACTCCCACAACTTTTTCTTTTCCACCAATCATAATCCCTCTTATTCCTACCAATCAACAACTCTCATTTGTTCCTTTCCACCAATAAAATCACTTCTTACTCCCACCAATCACAACTTCACACGTCACTTTCTGTTACACTTTTTATCCCTCGCTACCCATCTTTACCCCTCTTTCAGTACCGACCTCCGCACAGACAACACCTCGCCACCCAATTCCTCTCCATCACGCGACCTCCATACTCCTCCATCTTCCTTCCTCCATCTCCCACCCCAAATTAACGAACCAATCAAAACACTCCACGTCACTTCCTCAATTCTTTCAACTCGTCCCGGATGAGCCAACCGATTTAACGATAATCCTAACGCTCAGGGCGCTTTTCAAACTTACCGCCGCCGCCGTCGCACGCAGCGACACTAGCGACACTAGCGCCCCTAGCGGCAGGATTATCGTTAAAACAATTGGCTCATCCGGGACTATTACTACTCACCACAATAAATATGGGAATTTAAGGAATAGGGATTAATTTAAGTGAAAATGCAATTTTAACTTTTTGTTTCTTCAGACCTACCTCTCAGGTTATAAGCAAACTTCGTGTAAGAAGAGATTAAAGTAAAACTTAATCAGTGATTAGTAGACATCGATTTGTATGCAAATGCATATTTACTTTGTTTCTACTTGTGATATAGAATAAAGTTTTGCAATATATTTCACTAGTGGCTAATAGCAGCTTTAGTTACGCATTTAAGACTCTAATTGTTCAAAGCAGAAATATTTATCAAGAATCTTGACATACTTCATTGCAGACTACTAAAACACAATATTACGAGCAAATTTCCAGTGTGCAACAGTGATTTCATTTTGAATAGTTTTGCAAACTAAGGGACTCGCATCGCTTTCACGAATATTTTGTAGCATCATTCGTATTATGTATGTTGCTGTTGAGGAATCCTTTAGCACAATACCACGCCGCCGTGTTCGTTCTCTTAAACGAGGACTCATTACTAAACACAGGACATACACTCAAAATAAAGCATGTAACCCATATAACACAACGAACAGAACACATAATACCGCATTTACGCAAATCTAGTGCACCATCGAATCTAATGCTACTCTATATTTGATATCAAATTAATCTGATGTGTTACACTCACATGACTTTCTCTACTCTAGTACAAACTATTTTTACAAACGCTTATTCTTACTATGCTTCATGTTAATCGAGATGTCGAGAGGCTAATCTTATTGCTAATTTTCTTGTGGAGCAAAGGGAATTGGTAGGCTTTAAGCGATAGTCAAATCTTTTAAGAGCTGGTTGCTATGTGAAGTATTCCATTCTCTTTGCATTACCAGGACAAAAAAATGAATAACGAATTCCCAATTGAGAAAGTGTATAAGTATTGGAAAATTTAAAAGAATAACATGCAATATTTCGAAAATGTTTCACTCAACAAAAAAAATGTATATGACATAAATTGTTTATTTTAACGCCATCTACATTAGTAAAGTTTTGTCTATTTCTTATGGCTTACCAGTTATGCAAAAGTCGTTCATAATGAAGAATACTTTTGGAGACATAAATTTTATCTGTCATGAAAGTATCTCAAATATATGATACTTTAATCAAAATCGTTAGGACCATTTTTGAGAGAATTAAAATTTTCGAAAAATGTTCCGTGTAAAGGGTAATCTGGAGTGGGGAGATTTTCTTGAAAACCTCTGTGTTGCATCTCTAGAAGATATTGAACCTAAATACCAAGTTTGGTGTTTATCCTACTGTTCGTTTCTGAGTTATGCTGTTCACAGACACACACACGCGGACATGTTTCCAAAAATGCTTTTGTTGGATTCAGGGGGTCTCAAAACGTATTTTTCCGGTGAAATCTCGGTATCGAATTTTTGGGTGGAATACAATACTTCCCCTACTTACTATACGTAGTAGAGAAAGCAAAAAGAGTTGGTCGGCGAATGTAATGTGAATTAATGACAGCATACATTTATTTTGTACAATAGTGGATTTGTGCATTTACATTTCAGAAATACCTACTATGTATATATAGTCTATTGTTACGTGACACACTCAGTGTTAAAGATAATACCATTACATATTAAAGTAAACATAAAACATGTATGCTACATATGGTCAGTTACTGTGCCAGTATTACAAATACCTTTCTGCTAGCTTTAGTTGCAAGTAATGCGAATTTCCGTTGCAGCCACAACTAAGCGAATGTTACTCTTCGCTACATTAAACTCTCTTCCTGCTTTCGTTAGAAGCATCACTTTACGCTTGAAAGTAGCGTCATAAGATGTTGTGTTTGTCCTCCATTTCCTTGCTACCTACTAATTCCAAAGCCCCTTACAATAATTGACCAAATTTAACGAAGTGAGAATGACAACAATGCATTGTGATGTAAGAAACGTATGATGAATTTGAGTGCAAGGCGAACCACGGAACAATTTTGCACCCGAATCTAACGCGCCTTTGAATCCAATGCGCACCACAATTTTGTATATTGAATTTGGATAAACGATGCGCTATAGATTTATGAAAATGCGGTATTTTAACTTTAAGGTTTAGGTACCGTCCTTTTCTTTAGCGGATAAACACTTGATGATACTTGCTTACCAAACTCTGACTGTGTGGCAATGATAAATAAACACTTTCTTCTGCTTCACTCCAACAAATATAGGTAGCTATGAACTTAAACAATCTGATGTGCTACACTCACATGAGTTTCTCTACTCTTGTACAAACGCTTATTCTCCAAATACTTCATGTTAATCGAGATATCGAGATGTTAATCCTATTGCTAATTTTCTTGTAGATGCAAGGGGATTGGTAGGCTTTAAGCGACAGTCAAATATTCTAAGAGCTGGTTGCTATGTGGAGTATTCCATTCTCTTTGCATTACCAGGACAAAAAAAAAGAATAACTAATTCCCATTTGATAAAAAGTATAAGTATTGGAACATTTAAGGGAATTAATAAGCAATATCTCGAAAATGGTTCACTCAACAACAAAAATATATATGACATAAATTGTGTATTTTAACGCGATCTACATTTTTTGTGTAGTAAAATTCTGTCTATATCTTATGGTTTATCAGTTATGCAAAAGTCGTTCACAATGAAGAATACTTTTGGAGACATTCCCAGAAAACTCAAGATATAAATTTTATTTGTCATTGAAAGTATCTTAAATATATGATATTTTAATCAAAATCGTTGGAGCCATTTTTGAGAAAATTAAAATTTTCGAAAAATGTTCCATGTAAAAGGTAATCTGGGGTAGAGGGATTATCTTGAAAACCTTCGTGTCGCATTTCTGGAAGATACTGAACCTAAATACCAAGTTTGGTATTTATCCGACTGTTAGTTTGAGTTATGCTGTTTACAGACAGACACACACACACATACACACGGACATGTTTCCAAAAATGCTTTTTTTTTGGATTTAGGTGGTCTTAAAACATGTATTTCAGGTGAAATCTCGGAATCGAATTTTTGGGTGGAATACAATACTTCCCCTACTTACTTAAAATTTTCGAAAAATGTTCCGTGTAAAGGGTAATCTGGAGTGGGAAGATTTTCTTGAAAACCTCTGTGTTGCATCTCTAGAAGATATTGAACCTAAATACCAAGTTTGGTGTTTATCCTACTGTTCGTTTCTGAGTAATGCTTTTCACAGACACACACACGGACATGTTTTCAAAATGCTTTATATGCATTCAGTGCACCTCAAAACATGTATTTCCGATGAAATCTCGGTATCGAATTTTTGGGTGGAATACAAGTCTTGCCCTACTTACTATACATAGTAAAGAAAGTAAAAAGTAATTACTGTGAAATCAACACATGTTTTGCGAATATTTGGACAATTAATGGTTATTTCAGAATTTAATGTTTTTACGACATTGTAGAGACTAAGCAGTTTTGAATGGTATGCTACTCTTAGAGAGGACTTCATTTCATGTTCAGCTTAAAACTATATGTATATTCTTTATTTAGTAGAACTCAACTAGAACTTCCCCAATTTAGGGATTGACAGAAATACAAAGCTTACCGTTACAACTGAAGAAATATTTACACTTTAAATGTTGTAAATAGACAATTAAAGATATAGTAGGAAACAAAAATGAATAAAGAACACATTAGTATCTAAAGTATATTATAATGTATATAAAATAATATATCTTTACTTGATGAGTATACGGATGAATTCTTAAACTTGAAATTGAGCCTTTAGCGCTGTGATGGTTATTTGTTTAATAAAATGTTTTTGTAATTTAAAATGTTCTTATGTGCTTGTATGTAAAGCTTTAGAGTGCATATAATTGCATATTATAAATTTTGCTACGTATGTCATTATTACTTTCTCTACTACGTATAGTAAGTAGGGGAAGTATTGCATTCCACCCAAAAATTCGATACCGAGATTTCACCGGAAATACATGTTTTGAGACCTCCTGAATCCAAAAAAAACCATTTTTGGAAACATGTCCGTGTGTGTGTCTGTGTGTGTGTGTGTCTGTGTGTCTGTGTGTGTGTGTCTGTGAACAGCATAACTCAAAAACGAACAGTCGGATAAACACCAAACTTGGTATTTAGGTTCAGTATCTTCCAGAGATGCGACACGAAGGTTTTCAAGAAAATCCCCTCACCCCAGACTACCCTTTACATGGAACATTTTTCGAAAATTTTAATTTTCTCAAAAATGGCTCTAACGATTTTGATGAAAATATCATATGTTTAAGATAATGTCATGAGAAATGAAATGTATATCTCGAATTTTCTGGGAATGTCTCCAAAAGTATTCTTTATTGTGAACGACTTTTGTATAACTGGTAAACCGTAAGAGATAGACAGAATTTTACTACACAAAAAATTTAGATCGCGTTAAAATACACAACTTATGTCATATACATTTCTTTTGTTGAGTGAACCGTTTTCGAGATATTGCTTGTTATTTCCTTAAATATTTCAATACTTATACTTTTTCTCAAATTCGTTATTCATTTTTTTATGTCCTGGACATGCAAAGAGAATGAAATGCACCACATAGCAACCAGCGTTAAAATATTTGACTATCGCTTATAACCTACCATATTCCCCTTGCATCTACAAGAAAATTACCAATAAGATTGACATCTCGATATCTCGATTAACTTGAAGCATATGGAGAATAGGCGTTTGTAAAAATAGATTGTAAAAGAGTAGAGAATGTCATGTGAGTGTAACACATCAGATTTTTTTTCCATGCATTGAACATATAATATGAACTTTTAAATTTAAAATTAATACATAATAACATCAGTGACAAAATAATAAAGTCCTTACTGTGGAGACACCGATATCATTTCTCAGTAAGGATCAGAGTAAACTTGAGAGTTCTCCTTTAAAGTAGGCAGTAAAATTAATCGGTAAATTGTACAGTGTTTTAAAGAGAAATCTTGGCATTAAAGTTTTGGGATCTGTGAATAAACGTCTTTAAAGTGGAAACTTAGTGCTTCCTGAAGAAATTTCCCCACAGTTAGTAAGTGCTCTCAAATTTTTCCCAGTAACTTCTGTAGACGTGGAAAGTACCTTCACAGCATACCAACTTGTGTTAACCAATAAATGCCATAATCTTACAACCTAAGCATTGAAAATGGAAAATCCAACTACGACGACCGTGTTATGCTGAAGAATGTACCTACATTGTACGTACCAAAGGCTTAACGTTTGTGTTCGTTTACTACATATTTTCGAATTGTAGCACATATTTTAAAGTTTTGACAACATAAATGATGTCTAGTAATTAGGGACGCATTTCTATTATCTGTTTTATGAGTGCTAAATTCACCACTACTTTACAATAATAGCAAAGCATTGTCTGGTATCTCATGCTACATAAATTCAAAATAAATACATATAAAATATTCTCAAAACAGTGGTGTAAAGAAATTAGTATTTAACAGCATTCATCAGAGTTTTAAGTACACTAGTATTAACATTTTTCAGCCGATAAACGTTTCTTTCACTTGTCTCACTAAACATGCAACCTAAATATCTAATTTGTTCTTCAAATTGATATAGGATGCGACTGCTGTTTCCTTCTAAGTGTTTGAATGGATCTTTAAGAAAAATTCGAGCTCATTGAAACGAACCTCAAATACCTTTTACTGTCTCTACTACGTATAGTAAATAGGGGAAGTATTGCATTCCACTCAAAAATTCGATACCGAGGTTTCACAGGCAATACATGAATTGCACTGAATGCATATAAAGCATTTTTGGTAACATGTCCATGTCTGTGTGTGTCTATCGGTTTGTGAACAGCATAACTGAAACGAAATAGTCGGATAAAAGCCAAAATTAGTATTTGGGTTCAGTATCTTCCAGAGATGCGACACGAAGGTTTTCAAAAAAATCCCCCCACCTGAGATTACCCTTTACATCGAACATTTTTCGAAATTTCAATTTTCTCAAAAATGGCTCTAACGATTTTGAATAAAAATACCATAGGTTTAAGAAATTTTTATTCGTTCGGTGGGAATATGTTCAAAGCGATATTTGCTTACTGGGATGGATGGCCTTACGTGCTTTACTGATGTTACAAGCATGTAGTTCATTTAGAGCTGAGTGAAGCCATGTTTACAAATAGCAATGGTCGGAAATTCAGAGGCATAAAAGGAAAATGGATTGGTTGAATTAGTTTTGAGCTGCAGTTCACAATTTTACGTGAATAGATGGACAGCATTACGATTAAACTTTAAACAGCAAATGTAAACTAATTAGGAGGGAAGGGATCAGTTCTGATGCTTCGAACAGTTCCTACTTCTGGTCATCGCAGACAGGGTACGTTTCCTGTGAAACATGCAATGCTCTGTTTACATACCAGGGCCCAACCACGCCGTATTTGATGTATGCAGGTAAACCTTCGTGCTTTAAAAGAGTTGCAGAACTCAACGGGGCAGTTCCAAGTAAACACAGGTCAGTGGAGAACTGGCGTTTTAGCGGCCTAAAATACAATTACTACTAATACCACCACCACCACTACAACTACTACTACTACTACTACTACTACTACTACTACTACTACTACTACTACTACTACTACTACTACTATCACTGCTACCACCAGGAGCAGCAGCAGCAGCACCACCACCACCACAACTTCGGAAGGGAAGTAAAGCCGGTGGTCCCGTGTCATAGATAAAGAGGCCTCTGAGCAAAATTACCGGTCCTTCACGCCCAATATAGGATGGGACGCTAAGGACCACAGCAGTTAAAGAACGTCCATAAACAAAACTAAAAAAAATCTAATGTGTTACACTCACATGACTTTCTCTACTCTTGTACAAACTATTTTTACAAACGCTTATTCCGCATATGCTTCATGTTAATCGAGATATCGAGATGTTAATCTTATTGATAAATATCAAGTTTGGTGTTTATCCGACTGTTCGTTTCTGAGTTATGCTGTTCACAGACACACACACACACACACGCACACACACACACACACACACACACACACACACGCGCAGACACACAGAAGGACATGCTTCCAAAAATCCTTTTTTTATTCAGGGGGTCTCAAAACATGTATTTCCTGTGAAATCTCGGTAACGAATTTTTGGGTGGAATGCAATACTTCCCCTACTTAATATACGTATTAGAGAAAGCAAAACTGTAGATCGCGTTAAAATACACAATTTATGTCATATATATATTTTTTTGTTGAGTGAACCATTTTCAAGATATTGCTTGTTATTCCCTTAAATTTTCCAATACTTATACTTTTTCTCAAATTCGTTATTCATTTTTTTTCTCCTTGTAATGCAAAGAGAATGGAATACTCCACATAGCAACCAGCTCATAAAATATTTGACTATAGCTTAAAGCCTACCAATTCCCCTTGCATCTGGAAGAAAATTAGCAATAAGATTAACATCTCGATTAACATGAAGCATATGGAGAATAAGCGTTTGTAAAAATAGTTTGTACAAGAGTAGAGAAAGTCATGTGAGTGTAACACATCAGATTTTTTGCGTAGTAAAATGTTGTCTATCTCTTATGGTTTACCAGTTATGCCAAAGTCGTTCTCCATGAAGAATACTTTTGGAGACAGTCCCAGAAAATTCGACATATACATTTCATTTGTCATGAAAATATCTTAAACATATGATATTTTCATCGTGTCGCATCTCTGGAAGATACTGAACCTAAATACCAAGTTTGGTATTTATCCGACTGTTCGTTTCTGAGTTATGCTGTTCACAGACAGACACACACACACATACACACGGACATGTTTCCAAAAATGCTTTTTTTTTGGATTCAGGTGGTCTTAAAACATATATTTCAGGTGAAATCTCGGTATCGAGATTTTTGGGTGGAATACAATACTTCCCCTACTTACTATACGTAGTAGAGAAAGTAAAAAGCACCACTACACCAGCGGTTCTCAGAAACGTCGTTACGATACACGGAAACGGCTGGAACTTCGTATGAATTAACTGGGGCAACTTTTGGAACGCCTATTCAATGAGCGAAGTCACTATAATAGTATCGTTAGATGATAACAATAATAATAATAACAACATTTACAATAGCAAGTGAAAACATTGGCAGTAAAACAGTACGTGTTCTCATGTTTCTTGCTTATAGTCATACAAGAACAGCGTAAGCACAATGAAAAATGACAATTATTATTATTAAAAATAAAACGCATGGGCAGATAAGGATAGGACAAATAAAGCGTTTTAATTTTGTTTGCCTAAATGTAAGTTTATTCTCTCGAAAACAAAGCCTGTGTAACTGAAGTGGAAAATATTCTAAGAGCCTTTCGATCTATTTTTGTTTCTATCTTCACGGACAGTACACCCTAGTGCAGGGGTCTCTTCTAATCTATCATCACGGACTGTACTTCTATTGCAAGCCTGGGAAGTGCCTCTCAATGAGCGCGATTATCTTTGCCGAAAAGCAAGAGGAGTAGGTCAAAGCTCGGCTGGCCCTGTAGCTCAGTCGGTAGAATACCTGCGTGCTGTGGACGAGGGGTCCCGGGTTCAATTCTTGAGGAAGGTTTGCAATTTTTCCCTAGCTAAGATTATTCCCTATCCTCCACAGAGTCTGGAAGTATGAATGAGAGTTGAACATGTGATGATCTAACGATTAAAGCCCAAAGCTTACTAGAAACCCAAAGACCGGCGAATACGAGTTGACACCATTGCCTCTAGGCAATAATATGTTCCAAAACATGTAGTTAAAAGTGGAGTATAAATGGAACTTAAAAAAAAACGAAGCTCGCTCACGCCAGTGAGCCAGTTCACCACTGACCTGTGTTTACTTGGAATTGCCCCGTTGAGTTCTGCAATTCTTTAAGCGCACTAAAGAATTCTTACAACTTGAAATACGGCCTGGTATAAATCATTTGAAACATCAGGTTTGCAATACAATACAAAGGAAAGCATATATTCAAGTAGTGTGTGTGCTTTCATGTATACCAAAGATTTGCGACCATTCAATACTGTTGCTGAAGATGGCTTCAAAGAATTCGGGTAAGAACTAATTAATGTCGGTACTAACTTTGGCAAAGTAGATAATGTTGATGTGTTTCCAGCATTAGTAGAAATTAGTAGAAATGTCAAAGGAAAGACAGATGAAATACGAAACGAAGTAGTGGCATAGATTATTTCTGCCATGCAAGACAAATCTTGTTCGGCTACTGTAGATATTTGGACTGACCATCTGTTGCTGAAGATATAACGCATAGATAGAGACTGGAAAGTGTTCAGATGTGCTTTTCACTATAAAATGTCCATATGCAAAGAAAACAAATGAAAATATAATTCAGGAGGTTTACGAAAGAATGTCTCTTCAAGGCAGTTACTGGACCTGAATTCCAATCACCAGTGATAAGTAATAAACGAGGGGATATAAAGGGTGATAGCTGCCGTTGTTATTGAGTTATAGCAGTCATATACAGTTGTTATTGACAAATAGCCATGGAGCGTTATAGCGTTCAGCAACGCGTACAAATTATGAAAATTTATTATCAAAAAGTATCATCTGTTCGCCAAACCTTCCGTGTATTGCGTGAAGTTTACGGTGTGCACAATCGTCTCTGCGAGAGAACGATTCGGCGTTTGATGATAAATTTGAAAGAAGTGGTTCTGTCAGCGATCAAAGAACGCCTGTACGTAATCGACGTAAGCGCTCCAACGAAAACATGGGCGCCGTTCGTGAGAGTGTACGCGAGAACGGAAACAAATCAATTGCTCGCCGAGCGCAAGAATTGGGCCTTTCGCCGAACACAACTTGGCGAATTCTGCATCTGGACTTGAAGTTTCACGCTTACAAAATGGTGTTAACTCAAGAACTAAAGCCCGACGACCATAGGTTGCGCCGTGTATTCGCTGACTGGGCTATGGAACAATTGGAAGCTGACCCGGATTTTTGTCGAAAAATCATCTTCAACGAAAAAGCCCACTTTTGAATGGATGGTTGTGTTAACAAACAAAATTGGCGCTATTGGAGCAATCACAATCCAATGCACATTCAAGAACGACCACTTAATCCCCTAAAGGGTAATGTGTGGTGTGGATTTTGGTATGGCGGGGTCATTGGTCCATATTATTTTCCAAGATGAAGAAGCTCTGTCAATGGAGAAATATACCGGGCTCTCATAAGGGACTATATTTGGCCTCAATTGGATGATATGGATCTCAGAAACATCTGGCTCCAGCAAGATGGTGCCAAATGTCATACTGCTCTGGAAACAATCGATCTTTTAAGGAGAAGTTCAGAAGTTTCATCATTTCCCGTGGTGGTGATGTTAACTGGCCCCCGAGGTCATGTAATTTAACGCCGTTGGATTACTTCTTGTGGGGTTATGTTAAATCTCGAGTTTATGTCAACAAGCCAGAAACAGTAAATGAAGTTATGAATAACATCACGCGTGTTATTCGTGAAGTTGGGCCTAATTTACGTTCTTCTGTCATTGAAAATTGGGTCAACAGTATACGCGCAACCCAACGAAGTCGCGGCGGTCACTTAACTGATGTTCTCTTCCACACGTAATGACATTATGTTCCAAAATAAAAAAGGAAATAAACCTCCATCATGTATAGAACGCTGTTTATTTAAGTTCAAAGATAGGACGCTCTTGTCGAAAGACCCTGTATAAAAATATCATCATCAGCAATGGATATTTAAGATGGAAACACGCACAGTAAGTTTATGAATTATGATGCAGACGCCAAAGTCATATCTTACTCCAGATGTACTAAGACTTAACAGATCTTAAAACAATACTTCCTCCTGAAGGTCAATGTTTCCTTAGGAAACACATCTTCGCAATGGAAATCATCAAGGAAAATTAATTTTGCCAGTCTTACAATAAAATACATATAATATAATTCTAAATTTCACTTTTAGCTTATAGAAGATATAATCTCCTCGAGATAGTACTTCCTGAAGAAGATATTCCTCAAAAATATGTAATAAACAATCCACTGCCCTTTA
Organism: Deroplatys truncata; assembly: GCA_030765065.1. NCBI lineage: Eukaryota > Metazoa > Arthropoda > Insecta > Mantodea > Mantidae > Deroplatys > Deroplatys truncata. The sequence goes on from CM060978.1 coordinate 219,497,758, forward strand.
AACAGGAGTTTTTTTGTTTAGGTAGAAATGAATAAAGATGGGAGAGTAACACAATACGCCTTTAGAGTTCAGATTTAGGGATTGTATAAGCCCAACCACATCTTTACGATAATGTAATCTAATATCTATCTTGTTTTGTAAACCTCAGATTAAAATGACAATGTGGTCGCGTCATCAGAGCTTTCTATTAACCCATACTTCTCAATTCAACCACCTTTCGGTTGCTGGTTACATTAAAGTACGAGTTTTAGTTGCTTACCCAACAACTCGACAGTAACGATCAATGGGAAAATCGCAATACGTATGTTCAAAAATTCTCTCTAAGGGATCGCAAACGAAGGTAGTCTATGGATGAACCATTTCCAATATATTCTCATCCTTCTATTAAAACAAAGTTCATACATGGGTCGAAAAAATGCATCCACTATTTTATTTCCTTTCCAAATACTACGCTATTTATGACGCTTTAGAGTTGGATTCTATTCGTTACTATTTCTATTCTTTATTTGAAAGATTATATACCACTCTTATAAAATTAACATTTTCAACATATTTTCTGAAAATAAAGCATTTTTAGAGTACAAATTTTAACTACTGGTTATGATGATAATGATGATGATAGTAATAGTAATGATTGTAATCGTAATTATATATACATAAGCTCTGATCAGCGGATGTCGAGTCGAACATCAGCTATCAGCAACTGAGTTGTGATAGCGTATAGTCATCGCTTCGATTCCCTCAGTTGCATTTAAGCGGATTACAGCGGACCGTTATTTATTCATGGTTAACTTCTTATGGCAACATCGGGACTATACGTCCGTAATTAATTAATGTGCTACATGAGCGTGGCGAACAGATGGATTCTCTCGCTATTTAATTTTAGTATCGAGGCTAGTGATGACAAATTCTTAATTAAAACTGGAAATTTCGTTGCATTTTAAAATGTTTTCTACCCACAGTTTTTAAATTTAAGGATGTTGGTGTGTAATTTAGTTCTTTATATTTGCTTTTATTCTTCCTTGTAATACATACATTGTTATAAATTTACAGCTTCTGTCAAACTCTGTTTATGTAAACTAATAATACTGCGTTTAATATAATATCAAAAGCTTAAGGATTTAATGTTTATAAACTCACACAGCTTTTTCTACAATTACCATTTCACACATATCACTATGAATTGTTCTACAACTATTAAAACGATTCTCCTAACCACTTTACGTGAAACAATAAATCGATTCAGATAATAATAAAACCATTTGAAAACACGATTTTTTTCGTCACCATTTTATTTACCGCAAAACAAATTTTGTGCAAATAGGTTGAGAAATATAGTGTTCAAATTGTGTAGAACAGTAACAGGCTCGTATTTTATGCAGATATTAAAAGCAAAGATTGAAAGTTTGAAGCAGAACAAAAACCATATTACTTTAAAGTTGAAACGATCACGGAATTATAGGCTACGTCATAAATATTGGTATTAGATGAAAGTTAATAAAAATATACCGCAACAAGTGAATTGCTATTGAAAGAAAAAAATCACAAGAAAGGGGACACCAGATTCCTTAATCAAATGCTTAAAGGTGTAGAACCAACTCGAAATATCGTCTACAGAAGCGATTTGTTATATGAATACCACTGGAAGAACAATATCAGTTAAGAATTAAATATAAAGTTCCGAAATCGAGAACACAAACATCATTTAAACTATATAGGAGTGCTACATGGTGTACTAACTGGGCTGGGTGGCCTGCTTTAAACTCGCGTTAAGAGCGTGAAGAGGGGAATAAATCATGCAAGAATATTCCTACGTGAATAATTTTGATTTCGTTCTACTGCGTTTATCTCTTGAAACATGATATATTTAGGTTTCTGTTCAGAACAAATAAATCCTGTTTCTAAGGACCAATCTTGAGTTTACGGCACTGCCATCTGCAGAATTTCTTGCGTTATAAATGCATTTATGCCTGCAAAAAATAAAACTAAGGACTTACTTTGCCTGGGGACTGTGATTTGCTTCACTATATTTTTCGTTCCTAAAGCAAATAGTATACCACTCAGTATTCAGCATCAAAATGAGTTTTTATATATGGACGCTCTTTAAATACTGTGGTTCTTAGCGTCAAATTCTATATTGGGCGTAAAAGATCATGAATGTTGCTCAGAGGTCTCTTTATCAGGCTTGAGGTTCTTTTAGGAGCCGTAAATCTACACACGGAACCACCGGCTTTACTTGGCTTATAAAGGAAGCTTTGTTAAGAAGTTTTATACCCGAAAAAATCCATAGCCTTCCGCCGGGCTTGAACTCGCGATTTCGAAAACTGGAGGCTAGCATAGTACCCCAAGACCACAGGGGACGACAGTATACCAGAACCAACATCATGACACAATGGGGTATTGGCAAGGAACCAAACTCCATAGTGTTAGAGGATCTTCTACGACTGGCTGTTTTAAAAATCTAATTGGAAAGTGCCTATCGTCGGTCTGAGAATCGGAGATGGAAGTGACTTGCTCTTAGCCGATTATTAAAAAAGATTTCAGACACAGTATAAACATTTCCGGCTTTGTTACAAATTGTCATCACATTATTTCCGTAAGAAATCATTCCAAGTGATATTAACGACCCGATGATATATAAACATATTATTATGTTATAAAATATAAACGCTTTTCAGTGAGATCTGAAATCGTAATTTAAGCTATTAGGAATCCTGATTTTCAACTTTCTAAATCAAATTAATATTTGGTACTGAACTTCACTTCGGATGATAATTTTTATAGGTTGCTATCGTTTAAGTTTATATTTCCAAGTTTTGAGGCAGTATTTTTAACACTTAAATGATTCAGTCTAATTATATAACATACAATATAATAACAGCCCGCATTAAAGAAATATGTGTATAATATAATATGTAAAATGTATGTAACAGTCATTGTATTATGTTTATATTATTGTGTACATGTATAATAATGTTATGTGAATATATTATGTAATTTAATAATCTAGGAGCTGTGAGAATAGAGGCCGAAGGTTGCTAATAATGAGGTAACAATGAGGTAACCTTGAGGCAATAATGAATTGGAAAGTTTAATAATACTACAAGTAATTCTTGGAACAACAATGTAATATTTTTAAACCAGTTTATAAATAGCCAATCAAAAACTAGAAAAGCTGAAAGTTAAATAAAAGTATTATATTGGAGTAAAATTAGCCAATCAGAGACTTGAAATAGAGAAAGTTACAAATTTAAGTGGTAAACGCCAGTCGCTAGAAGGCAACGTGCCTTAGCAGTTCGTTTGCTCGGCACGTATTCAGTGTTAGACATATAAAATTCATTACGGCGAGAATATTATAAAGTTTACGTGTTTAAAAGTAATTAATAAATAATCTCACAGCTCTCTATATAAGTGAAGCGCTATTTAATCGTGTGAAGGATTAATAAAAGGAGTGAAGTAAAGATTATAATTTGTATAATCCTACATTCTTTAGCCGCAGCACATGTTTCTACAAATTACTACTGACGCAGCCGAGGCATACAAATATAATATTTAAATAAGCATTCAAATTACAAAGTTGATTTTTAAACGTGGGGGCCAAGGCTACCGGAAAGTTTGTATCGTACGTGGTTGCAACTCTTCAAGTTTTGGCTCCCCAACAATGGAACTAGAATACAATAAAGCTGCTTCAGTTTTTACTTTTCTCTAAATAGGTGTTATTGTTTACACAGATTAACTGTTATGGTATTATTTCTTACTCATTAACTTTATTCAAAACCAGTGCTATTGGGTGTATTTCCGTTTACTATATTAATTTCTAATTTGTTTGTGATTGTATCTGAAAGTGAAAGTTTCGATGAGATTTTTCCGAGTCAAACCGACTAAAACTTAATGACATAATTATACTTCGCTTGTTAGCTTTAGACCACGAGGTTGAAGAAAGAATGGTATATCTGAGATGAAGTGGAGAGGCCAGTGTTATTAAATTTGAGACTCGAAAACAAACCCGGAAGGTTTAATTCTCGATAGTAAGAAGAAGAAACACTAACACTGGTAATGATGGAAAAAACAGTAGGTGAGAAAACACAGGCAGTCATTTGAGCCAGCGCGATTTATAATGTTCCACCGTGTATTTAAATGGAAATCAGAGCATTCATTCATACATAAGCTCCACATACCTCAGCTAGCGGCCAGCAAAGATTATTTCTTACGTGATAAAATGAGAAAAAGGTTCTTGGCCGGGCTCCTAGTTTACTTCTGTCACAAAAATCTCGAGTTCTCAGTGGAATGCCCCGTCTAGATGTTTATGCTCAAGAGACATGCCAAATGGCAGGCAAAGTTCTCAGTGATTTCCAGCGTACTGCATTGATCTAGGCATAGACGCACACAACAAAACAATAAGTAATATTAAGTATATTTAATATTATTAGTTTTTAATTACAGCAGTATATTTTCCTTCTTCCTCTTGAGCTTCAGGGATTGTTCTTCTTAGACTATACTGTCCTGGTCTCTCCACCCTATAACTGGTGTTCATTTTTCTCAATCCTTTGACTATATTTGCGAAATATCAAAGCGTATCTGTTTGTTCCATTCTTCACATGGTGATTCCATTTTGATCGGCATTTGTCAATTTTGTCTAGAATATTAAAAATCTTCGTTCAACTCTGTTGACATCATGTTTTATATGACCAGTCCTTCCGTATTCTGCAGTTTCTCGCAGATATCGCATTTCCGCTTCTTCTATCCGTCGTCGGTGTCTCTTTGTCCAGCATTCAGATCCATAAAGCAGTATATGCATAGCTATTGTTTTATAGAATTTTAAAAATTGCTTCATCCCTCATCCCTACCATTGCTAAGGCGGCAGGTCGTGGGTTCGATTCCCGTAGCCGACCTTCCTGACCGTTGGATATCGCCGGGTCGCCAGCCGAATGCAGGGAAGGATCATTATCTCCCCCGAATTTCCTGTCCTTCCATTTCATCTCATTCTCATTTCAATTCACCTTTCATCAGCTTGGTTTCTTTCAGGATTGCAAGTTTCGACGGGAGGTCTCGGCATGTGCATGGCAGGGGAAAAGGATGCTCTGTGGAAACTTTCTTTCCCCGAACTGGGTACGGCCTCCTGGTCCCGGACCAGGGGATGTGTAAAGTCCTCAGGGGGGAAGGGCCCGGGGAGTTCAGATCTTTAAATGGGAGGTACCCCGCCATCTGCCCTGTCGTGCCTCCTGGTCCAGCTGCCTTTTGTCTCCTCTCACCTCATCTCTCCCTTCCGGGGGCAATCCTTTAGTGCGTAGGCACAAAACATCTGGTAGGTTGAGGTGCTAGGTCCCACTACGCTTTTAGTTTTATCCTATCCTATCCTATCCTATCCTAAACCTTACTTTCTTCGTATTATTCCGCACATGAACTGAAAGTTTACCATTCTAATATTTAGATCATTAGAATTACCAAGTTATATCTCATGTATTTAAAAGAGCTTGTCTGTTCAATTATATGGGAGTTTAAAACAATCTTACATCGTATAGGTTCTTTCTCTTGCAAGGTCACAGCTATACATCACACTTTTCAAATCATAAAATTATATCGCACACATAATTTTATTCCTTATTTTAAATTTTCAGTAGCTTTTAGTGCAAATAATTGTCTTTTGAAGTTTTTAGTAAAAAAGTATAGTACGGAATTGTGTACATTAAATATATACCATAAGCATCACTTGGAAAACGAAGGAGTATACAGGTGTATCTTTATTGGTGTCGTATATTTGAGGGACTGTTCCTGACATCAAAACAGTACAAAAACGTTCATATGGATATAGGTCTGAAAATCATTTATTTCAGAGTTATAACACAAAATCGAAAATTACAAAAATTGCTCGAAATGGCTTCCTCTTGCTTCAATGTATGCAATAAGTCAGCATTCCATGCTCTGGCGTACTCTGTTGAAAGTTCCTGGTGTGTTTCGTATTTGGTCAAATCTCGTTTGGATACGTCCTCTCAAAATTCAACATCAGGTACAGGAGTCGCATAAACCAAGACTTCAAATGTCCCCAGACGAAGAAATCCATTGGATTCAAATCAAGCGATCGAGCAGACCGTGCACTGGGTCCCCCTCGATCAATCCATCTTTGCGGAAATCGATGATTCAAAAACTTACGAACTATCATACTGAAATGAGCTGGAGCACCATCATGTAAAAACCACATTTGTTCGATGATGTCCAGAGGCACATTATCAGTTAAGTGGTGCAATTCACTTCTGATAAACTAGAGATACGTTTGTGCATTCAGACGCGGAGGGAAGAAATAGGGACCAATAAGCTGATCATGAATGATTCCACTCTAAACGTTGAGAGAGAACCTCTGTTAATGACTGTCCTATCGCACTTCATTAGGATTTTAAAATGTCCAGTTATGAGTGTTATGAAAATTAAAGATGCCGTCGCGAGTAAAACCAGCCTCATCCGTGTAGCATGCGTTGACAGAAACGTCTTCTTCGCTCAAAGTTCGCCTCATTTAAACCTTGCACACATTGAAGGTGATACGGGTACAGAAGATATTCATGCAGAATTCTCCAGATAGTCACATGACTAACTCTTTACAGCCATACGTCTTGTGCTTTGTGATGGGACTGCATCCACAGCACGAAGAACTCGTTCTTCAAGCTCAATGCCTCGTACCGTTCTTGGTCTCCCAACATCCCTAGTACTACACTCAAATGCGCCATTCTCTCTCAAGCGTTGGTGAATTCGTGCGAATGTTCTTGCACACGGTAACGGCCTGTCAGGGTACCTTTCTGCATAAAGTTGACGTGCTCGTGCTGCACGGCCTACATGTACTACATATCCGTCTGTTCATTCAGAGTACATCTTCTTTGACCTATAACAACGAAACGGTTAATTTTCAGACTCATGTACATATGGACTTTTTTTACGCTTTTGATGTCAGGAACATGAACCCCAAATATATGACACCAATAGAGATACATCCTGTATTACTTTTTAATAAATAACCTTTAAGCATTAAATATTTAATTATTGTTAGGGAGATACATAGTTAAACATCTTTGTGGCAATATTTTTTAAACCTCAGCTTACAACTAATAACTAATACTCTCTCTCGGGTACATTACGAAGATTCACGTAAGGTTGGTATTTCTTTAAACACGTGGACCAAAGATGTAAACACATATTTTGGTTTTCAGTGGCTACAATAAGAGTGAAATCTAATGTAAAATTTGCTTTATGCAATCCTATCATTATAAATAGATTGTTGCTGAATTCAGTATCGTGTGTAATCGGTTCATTATGGCATGCGTATCAACAACAGCAATGATGTATTTCCTAAAGCCATAACGTAATACCGGTAGTCCATTTTGCTGTGGCATATAGAGAGAGGATAAAACCATTTTGTAATATTTTTTCCACTGAACAATGACGATGCAAAAACCTCTGTTTGTTATTGAATAAAGAATAAGCAAGCTCTGAATTTATAAGTATCTACTTACTATGCTGTGCTAATAACAGGCTACATCACAGTCCGTAGAATCTGCTCACTTCTCTCCCAGGAAGGAAATGCATACAAATGGTTGTTTTGTTTATCGGCTCAACACGCCAGGTAATAACAAACGAAATGCAGCGACAGAAGTTAACGTCTCGTAACACATAAAGACGCTTTCACATGTCACTATGGGTGCCGAATTATTTCATTATTTATTTCCCATAATTAATAAGGCTACGTTTGTGTAAAATGTTGCATTCAAATGCTGGATAACCTTAATATGACACTCAGGATAATTTGTCATTCCCTCGTGTCATAATCACCAAGATTATCCACCCATAGCATAAATTGCTGTTGCTTGTTTACTAACGTCTTGACCAGGAGCGGAGGGGACTTAGCACCTTTTGTGCCTAGGCGCCTAACGGGCCACCCCCGGGAGGAAGAGGTAAAATGAGAGGAGACAGAGGACGGCTGGATGGAGAGGCACGAGAGCAGAGGGCAGGGTCCCTGCATTTTCCAGGTTCAAACCTTCAAATTACTTTACAATAATCATTCATAATAAATACAACTGATATTTATATTTGGAGTTTATAGTATTATAAACGATTTAATTATTTCCAAAAACAAGGACAAATTAACCTTTAAAGCTTCAAAGGAAAGAAAATCTTATCATTAATTTACAAAATTAATATTTTATTATAAAAAATAATTTTTTTCGATGACAGCTGGTACAACCCGCTCCCTTCCCCCTGCACGCTTGCACATCCTACTGGGGCCCCCCCCATTCCGGGGACGAAATTTTGCAGAGAGCATCCTTTTCCCTGTCATACAACGTCGAGACTCCCGCCGACACTTGCAACCCTGAAAACAACCAAGCAGATGAAGGAAGTGAAATGGAGGGAAAAGAAATTCGGGAGATGTACTTAAACTTCTCAGAATTCGACTAGCAACCGAGGAAACCCCCGAAAAAACCCATGGGTCGTCATGCCGTGTTAGGGAAGTATGGTGTTAAGAGCATGATTTCTATCCAAATACAGGAAGCTGACTAATGCAAACGATGCACTAGACTTTCCCGAAGCATTTCCTGTGTAGCCTAAACAAAACTCATTATATATAGAAAGTAAAGTCGCCAAACAAATCGATAATGAAAACAGCTGTAAAGAGTTTTGAAGTGCAGAAGCAGGGAACTTTATATTGCAGACTCCAAGCAACCTGTTGCATATGAGTTAATTTTCAAGCTTGATGAAGCCTAAATGACACCCATAATGCTGTTATTAAATAAACGTACATAGAAATGAGAGATATGATTTTGGAATATTACTACACATATCTGCGGTCATAAACATTAATTTCACACTCTGATTCCACGCTACTAACTTAGGGTAATTTTGGAAAGTGAAACATCTGTTTCGGTGGAACATTGTTTCGTTTGTTCTCCCTTTGAACTGTACCACATTTAGCTTCCAAAAAGCCCATAATGATGTATGTAAATTCGAAAGACTTCTATTGTTGCATGTATAGGTTTACAAAAGTACATTTCATTAGGTTTTACTCATTATATTCTCGGATTATCATCTAGAAGAGGTCCATAATTTTAAGTACCTAGGATATGAAATACATCTAATAAAAATATATGTATTACATTCACATGACTTTCTCTACCCTCTATCGCTTATTAGTGGTTATACAAACTATTCTTACTAAACCTTACTTTTCTATCTAGTTCATTTTAATCCAAATAAACCTTTGCAGAAATAGCTACATTACACATTCCGTTATAGATAAAAAGGGAACAGTGATAGTCAAATGTTTAAGAACTGGACGCTGCCTTAAAATTCCATACTGTTTCCATGCAATTGCGAGAAACAACTGAATGTTGAAAGGACTTAAAAGAATGATCAAGCAACGAACAATTCAAAACATTAATAACGGATATTTCGGAATTGACTGATACCACAAAAAGGTATTTAAAATAAATTGTGCGTTTTAAAGAGATCTGCATTTCTTGTGTAGTATTTTTCTTCTATCGCTTAACGTTTAATAGTTACATAAGATTATGCAAAATTCGTTACGAAGGAGGAGGGTTTCAAAGGTTATTCCCAGAAAATGCAAGATATATGTTTTATTAATAATGTAAATATCATTAATATATACTATTTTAATCAAAATCGCTACAGCCATTTTTAGAAAATCAAAATCAAAATGTTTCATGTAAACGGTGTGGGGGATTTTCTTTAAAATCTAAGTGTCACATCATAAAATACTACACCTAAATACTAAGTTTGGTGTCTATACAACTTTTAGTTTTTCAGTTATGCTGTTCACAAGTGCACACACAGTCACACAGGCACACACAGCCCTTTGTTTCTGTAGTTTCTGAGGGGGCTCAAAACATACATTTTCAGTGAAATCTCGGTATGAAATTTTTGGGTGGAATGGAATACTGGTAGAAAAAGTAAAAAACTAATATGAAACTGGCAAAATATCATACATTTTTGGTGAAATACATAGCACCCTAAAAATAAAACAATAAAGTAGACAAGAATTGCATTATTCAAACTAATTGCGACACTAGTGTTAGGATATGCATGGTAGTCAGAAATAGATCACAACAGTTTTTTTAAAAACCATGTCTTACACCCAAATGAGTTCTCTGCCGATTATGTTTATTTTTATATCGCTTCAACAACTATTATAAGAAAGCTTATTTTTCTATGTATTTCATGTTAATCGAGATAAACATTTCCAGAAATAGATCCATTAAATATTGGTTGAAGGCACAAGGGAAATAGAGGAAACTGAATCGAGAGTCAGATGTTTGAAAAGGGTCTCTATATGCTTGCCTAGAAATTCCATACTCTTTCAATGACGTAATGAGAAGCATCTGAAGAGCGACAGCGCTTTAAAGCACTGGCAGTCTTTTGAAAAATTCATACCAATAACAACGGAATTATGGGAAACGGAATTATGCTACAAAAAACGTTATTGCAAAACAACAGTGTAGCACGTTCTTGTCTGTCTCTGGTGGTTTACCTGTTATACAAAATTAATAAAAAATTCATCCGAATGAGAAGAACTTCAGAGGCTATTCCCAGACAATTCAAAGCGTTCATTTCCTTTGTTATGCAAATATCCTAAATATGTGGTATTTTAATTAAAATAGAGCGGTTTTTGAGAAAATCGAACATTTCGAAAAAATTTCCATGCAAAGGATAGTTTGGAGTGTAGGAATTTCTTGAAAGTCTAGGTATCGCATCTTTATGAGTTCCTGAACCTAAATACTAAGTTTGGTACTTATCAAATATTTTGTTTTGGGGTTATGATACACAGACACACGCATACACACACACGAGTCTTTGGCTAAAAATGCTTTCTTTTTTGGATTCAAGGGGCTTCAAAACACATATTTGTGGTGAAATGTCAAGATAGAATTTATGCATGAAACACAATCCTTCTCTACCTACTATAGTTAAGCAGGTACGTAGTATAGGTAAGTAGAGAAAGTAATAATGGAAGCAGGATAGAAGGAGCAGAATTGAACAATCACGTAATTATAAAGAACTTAAATGTGAAACCGATAAATAAGGAGATTAAAATGCATAGAAGTAAACGGTATTGACATGTTCAAAGAATAGAAGAAGGAAAAATTAAAAAACATTGAATTAAAATATAAACTTATTGGAGAGCGAGAGAGAGAGAGAAGTGATCCGCAAGATGGATGGATTCAATGTTGATTCATGACGAAACAGGCAAATAACCATTATTATTATTATTATTATTATTATTATTATTATTATTAATTCGGTAACAATAGGAACGAATTGATGAATCACATTCTCAAACTAAGAAAATAACTCTGTGGGACGGTATCTATCACAGATGTATTACTTATCGTTCAGTTTAGCGATATCTGGCATAAGCATGTGCACACAGAACAGGGTCTTAACTTCTTAATTATTACCCCCAAAGATTAGGCATTCTCTTGCTCAGAACTAGAAAAGCTATCGGGTGTACAAACAGTATTACACCCTATTTTACAGCGACTTTCTTCTAAAAAATCTGGATTCCAGCTTGACGCTCAAATTGCACCATGATCGTTATAACTCTGCACCTGTTTGACCATGTAACATCATTAGTCAATATTTTTTTTTGCTTCAGCCGTAATAAACTACGAAATATTCATTGTTGCACACTACTATTCAAAATTATTTATGTTATTACAGCATCTTAGATTGACACTTGTTTAACTTATTCCCAAACCTCTGAAGCTTGACACTGTTATAGGTTAAATGTAATAAATTGGGTCGGGTATTTTTGAAGGTCGCGATAATACATTGTTTTATATGCAACTTATTCTTGCTAACATTCACGCCTTCGGATGTTACGATAGGTATTATATGCATAACCGCGACGAATCGCGAAATGGAGTGCTAAAAGCGAAAAATTAACACATTATAGATTGTGAATCTAGTTTTGCCGACTTACGAACACATTTACTAATTATAACTGCTTTGATTTATAGTTAATTTCATATTTTAACAATTTTCATTTTTACTTTCTCTACTACGTATAATAAGTAGGGGAAATATTGTGTTCCACCCAAAAATTCTATACCGAGATTTCACCGGAAGTACATGTTTTGAGACTCCCTGAATCCAAAAAAAGCATTTTTGTAAACATGTCCGTGTGTGTGTCTGTGTGTCTGTCTGTGAACAGCATAACTCAAAAACGAACAGTCGGATGAACACCAAACATGGTATTTAGGTTCAGTATCTTCCAGGGATGGGACAGAAAGGTTTTCAAGAAAATCCCCCCACCCCAGATTACCCTTTACAAGTTTACATGGAAGAGTTTTCGAAAATTTTAATTTTTTCAAAAATGACTCTAACGATTTTGATTAAAATATCATATGTTTAAGATATTTTCATGACAAATAAAATGTATATCTTGAATTTCCTGGAAATGTCTCCAAAAGTATTCTTCATTGTGAACGACTTTTGCATAACTGGTAAACCATAAGAGATAGACAAAATTTTACTACACAAAAAATGTAGATCGCGTTAAAATACACAATTTATGTCAGATACATTTTTGTTGTTGAGTGAACCATTTTCGAGATATTGCTTGTTATTTCCTTACATTTTCCAATACTTATTTTCTCAAATGGGAATTCGTTATTCATTTTTTGTCTTGGATATGCAAAGAGTATTAATCTGTGGGAAAGGGAATGGTACTGCACCTAGCAACCAGCTATTAAGATGTATGTCGATGCTTAAAGGCTACTGTATTTCCAAATTGCCCTTGTAAATATATATTCTCCTTACATCTACAAGAAAATTAGCAATAAGATAGAGTCTGCAAATGTGTATCCCGAATAACATGAAGTAGATGGAGAATAAGCGTTTGTAAAAATAGTTTGTACAAGAGTAGAGAAAGTCATGTGAATGTAATACATCAGATTTTTTATTATTATAATATGTTTAACCAATTTGATTCTGGTTGCGGTTATCGACTTGGATTTGCTACGTTTTGATTAGTAAATACTTATTTTATAATATACCTAAAATGTTTCAGTTAACCTAAATGTTACAGATTATACAACGGGGAGAGACACCTCACGCACTGCCACATGCACCATGTGATCAAAAGTATCCGGACACCCCCACAAACATACGTTTTTCATCTTAGGTGCATTGTGCTACCACCTACTGCCTCGTACTCATTATCCGCGACTTCAGTAGTCATTAGACATCCTGAAACAGCAGAATCGGACGCTCCGTGGAACTCACGCACTTCGAACGTGGTCAGGTGATTGGGTGTCACTTGTGTCAGAAGTCTGTACGCGAGATTTCCACACTCCTAAACATCCCTAGGTCCACTGTTTCTGATGTGATAGTGAAGTGGAAACGTGAAGGGACATGTACAGCACAAAAGCGTACAAGCCGACCTCGTCTGTTGGCTGACAGAGACCGCCGAAATTTGAAGAGGGTCGTAAAGAGTAATAGGCAGACATCCATCCAGACCATCACACAGGAATTCCAAACTGCATCAGGATCCACTCCAAGTACTATGACAGTTAGGCGTGAGGTGAGAAACCTTGGATTCCATGGTCGAGCGGCTGCTCATAAGCCACACATCACGCAGCAAAATGCCAAATTACGCCTCGCTTGGTGTAAGGAGCGCCAACATTACAGATTGAAGTGTCAAAACGTTGTGTGGAGTGACGAATTACGGTACACAATGTGGCGATCTGATGGCAGGGTGTGGGTATGGTGAATGCCCAGTGAACGTCATCTGCCAGCGTGTGTAGTACGAACAGTGAAATTCGGAGCTGGCGGTGTTATAGTGTGGTCGTGTTTTTCTGGAGGGGGCTTGCACCCCTTATTGGTTTGCGTGGCACGATCACAGCGCAGACCTACATTAATATTTAAAGCACCTTCTTGCTTCCCACCTTTGAAGAGCAATTCGGGGATGGCGATTGCATCTTTCAACACGATCGAGCACCTGTTCATACTGCACGGGGTGTGGCGGAGTGGCTACACGACAATAACATCCCTGTAATGGACTTGCCTGCACAGAGTTCTGACTTGAATTCTATAGAACACCTTTGGGATGTTTTGGAACGCCAACTTCCTGCAGGCCTCACCGACCTACATCGATACCTCTCCTCAGTTTCGCACTCCGTGAAGAATGGGCTGCCATTCCCCAAGAAACCTTTCAGCACCTGATTGAAAGTATGCTTGCGAGAGTGAACGCTGTCATGAAGGCTAAGAGTGGGCCAACACCATATTGACTTCCAGCATTACCAATCCAGGGTGCCACGAACTTGTACGTCATTTTCAGCCAGGTGTGAGGATACTTTTGATCACGTAGTGCACATAGTTCCGCTGTCGCTAACACCTCAAGGAGGAAGTGATGCAGTGAAAGAACCACAGAAGACTGCAGACCGCAGCCAGGCAGGCCACAGAGACGCGCAGAAATCCCTAACATTTTCAGACTCGACGATCCGTTCCACTGCTCGAGCTGCCTAGAGAGGGTGATGAACGACTCGTTGACCAAGCAGCCCTCTAGTGTCCAAAAGAAGCACTTCTTTGAGGAAACATTCACGCTATATTTCGGATACCGCCATACGCCAAAAAACCTAGAAATACACACGAGGATGAGAAGGAATAGGGATGAAAGGGAAATTATGGAAAAGATATCGTGGTAGGGAGGAACCACTCGAGTGTTCGCCTACCGACCAAGGTAAACCACGAAAAAACCCAAGATCAGAGGAAGGGTCAACGGGAACCTCCCTAATGCGAGGCTCACACGTTAGCGTGGAGCTATCTTGCGGGATAATTTAGATGTTCCTACTTACCTATTAAAGCGTACCTTTGTATTTCGCAATCTAAATTACCTTTAAGCATCCCCAAACTGGAACATTGCATATTAACTATCTTCACAGGCATACGTTTAGGCCTGGCCAGGCCCACAGGCCGGGTTCTGATTTAATTTGAAAAATGTTGTCGTGCTCGGGCTGGGCTTGTACTTGAAAATAAAGACGAACAAAATGAACTTATTGCATTCAAATAATATGCATTTTTTCATATAAATATCTTAAGGATATGGTATGTTAATCAGCATCTTTTGCAGCATTTTTGAGAAAATAAAAAGTAACGAAACTTGTTTCCAAATAAACCGAAAATAAAAACAAAGAATAAATGTTCATATTTCTTGCTTCACGATGTTTAAATGTCCGAAATAACACAATTATCGCAGCATGCATAAGTCCATCGTAATACCAATAGCAACAGCACGGCAGCTGCAAACTCCTCCTTCCTCCGTCCATCCACTACCAGGACATACTGGGCAGAGTGCAGTATTAGGAAGCGCATGTGTTTAAAAGCAATACACCGTCAACAAGCCCTTACTGAACAAGGATTCCAGGACTTCATACGTCATTATTTCTGTAAAGTGGGTCATCAATTGGTTCCAGAGCCTCACTGAATCTCATAACAGAAACAACCCCCGGGGCCAAGTGGTACCGTATCACTTATTCTCGGGCTCGTTTCAGATGGGGACGGGCCTAAGAATTTCGACCGTGCAGACCTCTATTGTACATATTTCTTTTGAGCATTCCGAGGCGCAGATGTGTTACAATTAAATTATGTCTTGAAAAAAAATCGATCACCGTCTGCATTGGATAAAAGCAACAAGACAGAAATAGTTATCTGCCATAATTTTATTATTAATTCACTCCACTACTATATATAAAATATTTCATAATTTTATGCAAATTATATTAACATATATAAAAAAGATAATGTTTGCTGAACTACTCGTATTATAACTTAATACTTAATGTTGAATTCTGCACTTAATTGTAGGATTTACACAGAGAAATTAGTCGTGTTTTTGTGTTCCATATTTCAAGTTTAAAAAATTCAAAGACTCTTGTAAGGATAATCCCGGTAGGGAACATTGAGTGTGCATATTAGAATAACATATTTCAAAACCACACTTTTTCAGCAATTTACAATAATCTCCGGAACAATATAAAATCATCTCCGCTCACACCAAATTAAAAAACACAAAGGATAAACTTAATCTGCACAAATACCTGCCCATGGTGATTAAACTG
The DNA here is from genome assembly GCA_030765065.1 of Deroplatys truncata. Lineage (NCBI taxonomy): Eukaryota > Metazoa > Arthropoda > Insecta > Mantodea > Mantidae > Deroplatys > Deroplatys truncata. Next base: position 219,513,873 of record CM060978.1, read on the forward strand.
TGAATCACTCGACAAGACAGCTTATGTCTTTTGACAGTTTTCTTTAAATTTCCGTGTAGTTCCTCTCGCAATAACAGAAACTAACTTCACATTTCAGTAGTACATAAATGCATTAACTTGAAATGATACATTGTCAAATTAATGGTGGATAATTATATTTTAATTGTTGGCATATCGTTGAGAGCTGATTGGCCGTACAGCAGACTGCAATAATTGGTAATTATCCTGCCCCCTAATAATAATCCCAAGCTCCCATACAGTAGACTCAGGGGTTGAATTATTTGGAAAATTGAAATTGTAGACCTTTTTTCCTGACGCTTATATTCACAGTATAATATATGCATAATTTGCATATAATTGAATCGTAAAAATCGCTGACATGATTCACCAAATAATTAAAAAATACATCACAGCCAATAACTGTATATTAGACTGATAATCAATTTAGCATAAAAAAGTAATCAGCTCTCGTAATCAATGTAGCAAAACTGAAAAAACAGAGTTTGAAATAATTTGATTGCTCGGGAAAATGAAACAGAATTGCAGATATGCTGTACAAGAATCGGTCCCACGTTTCTTTGTCTGTGACTTTTGTAGCAGTGAAAAACCTTTGAGGCTGTAGAGAAGTGAGATGAAGTCTCTGCAAGTTGTGAGATACACATAAGCATTGTTATGGAAAACAAAGGGCTTATTTACAACATAAACAAAGCATGTATATGTCTTGGTTTATGAGTATTCATTCTACTCGTAATTCCCAATAGTACGCAAATACATCTAGTGCAATCAAAACGAAATAAAGCAAAATAATAAAATGTCTGCAAACAATGAAATGGTTATAAATGCTAAAGAATGTAAAAATATTTTATATTTCTCAAGGTAAGTCAAGAACTGCCCAAGTTCGTTTTGCTAGTTTTGAGGAACTAAACACCCTTCTTGGATAAACAGCTACAAACATTTGAAACAAAATGAAGATGCTTATATGTTATTTCCTCGATCCTACGTAGTTTTTATTTTAAAACCATAGAAAAGGCAATCCAAACGGATGAACTTCGTCAGCTTCTATTATGTTAATGATTTCATTTGATTATGTATTGATTTCACGTAAACAGTGTAGCAAGGAAGAACCTAGTACTATGCAGTTTGTCATTTCTTGTTCTAACGTAAAATTTCAGCCCTGTTTCTGTATTGCATTTTGCCCTCTTTACTTTTCCTACTATTCACATAAAGAGTACGAAGAGGAAGTATTGCATTCGACCCAAAAGTTTAATACCAAAATTTCACCGGAAATACAGGTTTTTATACTCCCTGAATGTAAAAAAGGCACTTTTACTTTCTCTGCCACTTATTTATAGTAGGTAAGAGAAAATATTTATTCCACTTAAAAATTCGAGTGTGATATTTCACTGGAAATACACGTTTTAAGATTCTGTGAATTAAAAAAAAAAATAGAAACAGGTCCGTGTGTGTTTGTGTGTTTGTCTGTAAACAGCATAACTGAAAAACGAAAAATTCGTTAAATACCAAACTTTTTACTTAAGCTGAGTGTATTCAAAATATATGAGACGAAGACTTTTATAAAAATTACCCTACTACAAATTACCCTTTATAGAGAAAATTTTTACTTTCTCTATCACGTATAGTAAGTAGGGGAAGTATTGTATTCCACCCAAAAATTCGATACCGAGATTTCACCGGAAATACATGTTTTGAGATCCCTTGAATCCAAAAAAGCATTTTTGGAAACATGTCCGTGTGTGTGTCTATGTGTCTGTGTGTGTGTGTGTGTGTGTGTGTGAACAGCATAACTCAGAAATGAACAGTCGGATAAACACCAAACTTGGTATTTAGGTTCAGTATCTTCCAGAGATGCGACACGAAGATTTTCAAGAAAATCCCCTCATCCCAGACTACCCTTTACATGGAAATTTTTCGAAAATTTAATTTTCTCAAAAATGGCTCTAACGACTTTGATTAAAATATCATATGTTTAAGCTATTGTCATGAGAAATGAAATGTATATCTCGAATTTTCTGGGAATGTCTCCAAAAGTATTCTTCATTGTGAACGACTTTTGCATAACTGGTAAACCATAAGAGATAGACAAAATTTTACTACACAAAAAATGTAGATCGCGTTAAAATACACAATTTCATATACATTTTGTTTTGTTGAGTGAACCGTTTTCTAGATATGGCATGTTATTCCCTTAAATTTTTCAATACTTATGCTTTTTCTTAAATGGGGATTCGTTATTATTTTTTGTTGTCCTGGTAATGCAAAGAGAATGGAATATTCGACATAGCAACCAGCTCTTAAAATATTTGACTATCGCTTATAGCCTACCAATTCCCCTTGCATCTACAAGAAAATTAGCGACAAGATTAACATCTCGATATCTCGATTAACATGAAGTAGATGAAAAATAAACGTTTGTAAAAATAGTTTGTACAAGAGTAGAGAAAGTCATGTGAGTGTAACACATCAGAATTTTTATTAATATATTTTGGTACTATGAATGCTGTTAACAGTAGTCAGTGTTAAAGCATATTTTTGGATTATATGATGTTATATTAATTAAATTTCTTTTTGAGACAGTTTTTGTTAGTATCACTTGTTATGCATCCTTTCAACGTCCATACTTGTAGACTTTAAGTGGGACAGTGAGGGCGGGGCTCTAGTAGTACTTTGACACATTCCTAGTTGACAATCAAGTAGTTATTCTGAACAACTAAAGTGATTTACAGAAACCAGGATACAATTTGCAAGGGATTGAAAAACTCTCATTTGAGGATTTTGCTTAAAAAAACCCCAGAAGTAATGACGTTTAAAGGATGACAAAAACAAACTAAAATCTTGATAAATAACCGTCTCATAGAAGTTAAGGAATGCACCACTGTATTTTGTGAAAATTTAGGAATATGAACTATCAGGAATGGAAAAACATTCAAAAGTTATAATTTAAACATTTATTTTCACCTTGAATATTCTGCTTGTTTACCCTTATAAGTAGGTAACAAAGTAACAAACCGGCATTCAAACTCTTTTCATTTTAAAAATTATGTTTATCACGTATTTGCTCATTAAAAGTACCCCACACAATGGAGTTTTCATCCAATATTTCTGAAAACGCTCACGTATATTATGAAAATTGTAATAATTAAAATGTCGTATAATTTTTAAGCTCTTGTGGGACTGAGCAAAAACGGCAAAGTGAGACAAGTATAAATTTATATCCATAAGCTTTTAAAAACACTCTATTTTGAACTAATACTACGAATAAAGTTTATACGACAACGGTTAGATAAACAGCATGGTTATTTAAAATAAATTTTATTTCTCAAGTTTCAACGTGTGGGACATTTGGCAGAGGACAAAATCAATTTTTGAGACTGTTTAACTTGAAAGCTAAAGAAAATGTCGAAAGGAAATTTAAAACCCTTGAACGTTTACGTAAGGCAAATATGAGGTTAAGGTTTTAGCCAAATTCACCGAAAACGTTAGAAAATGATGTTTTAGTTGTGTATCCCTTAATGAATTTCAACTCTTAGAATGTAATATTGTTCATGGATACGTAAAACATTGGAGAAAAGCTAAATAAATTCCAGCCATTATGTGATGTCATCAATAAGTTTTAGAGCATAACACATCGAGATTTTGCAAGTAGTACAGTTGCAGGTGTTGCTTTCTTAGTTCAAAACTTGGTATTAACAAAGAATGATTTTAATAGCATTTAGCCATGCGAAATTAAATTTTTTTAGATAAGTACAAATTTCACTTTTAAGCATCTAACACGGAGAGTAGATGTTTTATCAGACTTAAACTTTAGTTTAATTATATATAAGAACAATTATAGGAAAATATAACACGAGAAATATACTGCCGCAAAAAATACTGTTACGGCTATGGCATTGGTTTTTTCGCTGATTCTACCATAAAAGTAATCCTTGGGTTGCTTTATGACTTTAAAAAATAATAAAAATAACTAATTAATTAAACTCACCCAAAAATTGGTTTAATCTTACTGTGTCCAGAAATAAGTACTTACGAATTTAAATCGCCATTGGGATTTATCTCTGAAGTGAGACCTTGATGGTCTACCGGCAAACACTCGGAACATGTATCGCACCTAATCCTTGAATGGAAATGGTTTCACTACTTGCAGAACAAAGTGTCTATGCATGTGCACTTTACAATATGTTACCATCTTGTTTACGTTGCCAGTTAATTTGCTAATTCTCTCAATGTGAACCTGCCACCTATTTACTTGCTGCAAATGCATTCATTAAGTGGTTTTGTTTTGGACTGTATATGTATGTATCTGCAAGATGTGGGAAAGCTCAACTATTACCGAGTGAGATGGCTCCGCAGTAATATATGAGGCTTGCATTCAGAGTTCCAGCCACTCTGACCACGGGTTTTTTCGCGATTTCCCCAGGTCGATAGGTGAATGCTGGGGTGGTTCTCTGTCCATTTCCTGTCTCCATTTCTTCCTTTGTTTCACCTCTGTTCCAGCGTTTTAGGACCAGGCAACGTGAAACGGCAACGCTAGGCCGAGTCCGAGCTATGGAATTATTAATAATTTGAATAATTACTTTTTAGTGAAATTAAATTATGCTTTGTACAACTATTTTTCTACTTACTGCCTGTGTAGCTTAAGAAGGGTGATTTAATGCTACGTTTGTATTTAGGTTACTAATATTAGAGGAGTAACAAATTTTTTAATGTAAATAATTTAAACGCTATGTTAAAATACTGTCCACGACGAGGTATCTTAGCTGCAGGAGAAGTGTATCTGAAGGCACCAAGTGAGGTTTACGATGTCTCTCTGGTAGCAAAAGTATTGTTCGTACAGCGAGGGCGTAGAGCTATTGTCCTTTTGTACGGTAATTCGCCGTGACCGGAGTGAGTGAGACAACAAGCTTAACGGTAAAATCAGGGAAAGTTGCCACTTACTCTTGAAATTAAGCAAGAGGGGGAGGAATAGCACCAATAAGATCCAGGTAAATCAATATAAATAGTGGGACGCTTTGAGTGGCGCGAAAAATGCACCAATAGGAAATTAAGCAGCCCAAGAAGCTGCTAAGACCAAAAATCGGGAAGTTGCTTCAAAACTACAGGCAGAGGATGATGCTGCCGGATAATTAAGAAATATCGCGCCAAAAGTTAGTGAATTAAGACAGGGCTAGCTACACACATAAGAATCGCTACGAGTAAAGAGGTTTGTTAAGTATATAAACTTCGCGTCATATCAGCGCCGGGTTCAAACAACAGTGGGCAGTGTTTTAATGGCGACGATATCAGTGTTATGAATTACTAGAAGTAACAAAATAAAGAAAACAGTGGTGTCGTCCTCTTGTAACTGAAGCACGTCTATTTTCTCTCCGTTACCACACCCGAGATCTACGTTTGCTTTACCGAGGAAAAGTCCCTGCTCTTTACATATTTCAGTAATTACTACAGCTAGTCGAGGATAGAGATGCAGCCCACAAGAACATCCGGAGAAAGGGAAGCCGCAACTACGGGTATTACGAACCAGAAGAACTGACAGGAGGCAGAACTGCCGCATGCGCCTAGGTGCTGGAATTTGCGCTGTGAAAAGATTTCTCCCTGGCCCTTGGTAGGATTGCTGGGACCCCATCCTTCCTGGGAGAGAGTGTTTCGTCTATACCGGGACTCCAAGATTGCGGGAGACTAAGGGAGGGCTAGCCATACAAGCTTGGAATTCTTAGAGATCCGTTCTTGCCAACGCACATCGTCGTGCGTATCTGGTCACCCTTCGGTCTCCCCTTTATCCCTTCCTCCCAGGGGGCACATTGGAAGCACAAAGGACTCACTATGATCTACGTGCGGTGCTGTGATTCAGTTACTGGAGGCCTCTCCAACTGACTATTCCTAATTAATAATAATTATTATTATTATTATTGTTGATGTTATTTTAAAAGGCTTAAAATTCTTGTTGTTCTGTTCTAACTGCTTCTGAACTGCTATAAGGAGAGATAAGAAGCCGTATACGGCAAAATTAAATTTACCAGGCTAATAACGTTAGCCATATTAAGATCTGACCGTAAAATTTTATGGATATAGTGGAGTAATGGAGGTGGCATGTGGTCAGCATACCGCCGGTTTGGTGCGATTACTAAGATCGAAGGATTGTTTCTTCTCCTGGCTGAGCTCAACTTGCATTAGCCCTTCCAAAAGGCTGGAAACCGTGCATAGCCGTACAGGGAATCGAACTGACATTCCCACGTTTTGAAGGCAACGCTACTACAGCGTTTTGGAGACGGCCTTCGTTATAAAATACTGCAAATCATTCTAGGATTAATACAGATGTTTTAATTACTAAATTTATAGGAAATATTTTGGAATATTATATTAGCATATTAACCTTTAAAGGTTACTCATTTAATTACGTTTCTGAGAAAGGGTAGTATTAATACCGAAATGTATTAATGTCCAAAATTTGTAATCTAAAGACAAAGTTATATTTAAACATATATGTAGAGAATATGTATCAAAACAAATACAAAACTTAAAACATTTATAAGGTATCATTTGCAAAAAGCATCATCGTGATCAATATAATTATTTGATTTGCCCATAAAACATATGCACTGATTAAACTCCACCTTAGAATTGAAAACCATAACTTATACTGTTTAGCTTTGCTCCTTCGTCAGGAACGTAAGAGTTTTATTCGCTACCCAGGCGATGTTAGTTGATGCTGTTGTAATGTGATTTTGAAAACCACCCCAGTCTCAATCAAGGTCAGTATGTGCAGAAGCGAGCGAGGAAAGGGGTCAGACGGTCTTTTGTTTCGTACGGTGTCAGCGATGTAGAGAAATGGAGCAGTGTGTTAAATGTTCTTGTGACGTCGATAACAGAGCGTGCATGGAACTGACGAATGTTGGATGAAACAGCAGTTCTAAAACGTAAGCAATTAGTTATAATTGTACCTATACATAAGCACTATTTTCGGGATAAGGCAACTATTAACACAGTACCTTATCTAACACCAACTTACTTAAAAAGGAAGTAGTTAGAACATTAACCAAGTGCTCACATAAAATGTATTTAATATCATTGCGGTCGTGCTTTGTTAAGCTGTAAGTAATGATGGTCATCTTATTGTATGCCTTCGTGTTGATGTATCAAAGGGAATTTAAACCAGTTTGCTCAGAGAAGCAATTTTTACGTGAATATAGGAATCGAAAATGTTGTAATTTACCACTGTCAATATTAAAGATGTAAAGTACTTTTGAGGCATAATGAAGAAGAAATGAGTGGCCTCTTTTAAGTCTTCACGTAGGCTCAGACCTTATTACTTTCTCTACTACGTATAGTAAGTAGGGGAAGTATTGCATTCCACTCAAAAATTCGATACCGAGATTTCACCGGAAATACATGTTTTGAGACCTCTTGAATCCAAAAAAAGTATTTTTGGAAACATGTCCGTGTGTGTGTCTGTGTGTTTGTCTGTCTTGGTATTTTGGTTCAGTATCACGATTAACATCTCGATATCTCGATTAACATGAAGTATATGGAGAATAAGCGTTTGTAAACATAGTTTGTACAAGAGTAGAGAAAGTCATGTGAGTGTAACACATCAGATTTTTAAATTAATTGTCTCATAAAAATTTATTTTCGTTCAATTGATAGTTTCGACTTTTATAAAGAATATATAATTTTCAATTTGGATGAGTTTTTGGTGTAACATATTTGCCTCACAGTAACAACTACACAGCAAGTTTAAGTTAGCATGTTTTTGGGAAACTGTGTCAGAATGTTGAATCTCAAAGCTTAAAAATTGCACCGTAAACAACACTAAGTCCTGGAGATTCTGAAGTTCTACAACTGAGTAAAATGCACTGGAAAACTCACTCTTAACTGGCCTGAAGTTCTGCTTTTGCATTTTTCGTAAAATAGTATAGATTTTTATCCAAAATTCATAATTTGGAATGTGATTGATGTATGTCCACCAAATTTTGCAAGAAGACAAAAGAAGTTTTAGAAATAATGGAGGAAATCAGGGTTATTTAAATCGTCACGTAAGTTCCTAATTTTCACTGTAATAAAAACTATTTGCATGAAAACGTTCCTAGAGAATCGGAGTTATTTTTTTTTCCGTGGGGGGAAAAATGCATTATTGCATTCGACCCCCAGCCGGTGTGCAATGGCTGGGGGGATATGTGGGGCTCGCCGCTCAGAAGCGGAATACCCACTAAAAAAACCCTACCACGAGTTAATTGTATATTGCTGAGTAGTATCGTGCATTTATGTTTGCATGCATTTAGTCGGCTCCCGCATAGCACCCCGGTTAGTATGTGAATAGCTACTTAGCTGGCATGCATTGCATGCGAGCGCGTCAAATGTTACTTGCTGGTATTGCCCATGGAACCTGAACAATACCAGTGGGCGGAGTTAAGAGTTAAAAGGTCTCATTTGTAATTTTGGACTATTTTTTCCCAGTTTTCACCGATCGGGCCCCTTGAAGAGCTGGGCATCGTATGTACAGCCGAAGTCAAAATAAATGAGAAGGCCAGGGAGAAGAGTTGTATTCGGAAAATATGGAAGCATTCGCTGACGCTGCATTCACAATTCAATACCACTGTGCGTTAATTTCAAAGCTATGCGATAAGTATAAAAATGCCTTTAAATCTGGTTGTAAGTGTGATAGCTGAGCAGTGAAATGCACATGTCTCTAATTGGAAATACGTGGGTTCGAATCCTTGGATATATGTTCTTATTATAATTTAAATGTGTTAAATATGTGGCAATGCCGTATGTTTTCCATGCATAAGATATCCATTAATTTTAAGACATTCATGCATAAAAAAACAAACAAACTACTCTTTTTGCTTTGAAAACAAATGTCATATTAGTAAGAATTCTAAAGTGAATTAAGTGAAGTACATTTAATTGACTTAGTATTAGATGTGCAAATTCTCTGTCTCATTCTTCAGTTATGAATGGCGCTACCGTGATCATACACACACACCTCATAGCCTTGGAGAGTTCTGCATATGTTAGCAATCATACTGACTTTTGCTATGGCTGCGCGCACATAAAGACGAAGCTACAAGGTGGTGCGGTTATCCAGGGAAGGGATTGTTCGTCTTCGATCTGTTATTTTTCTCATTTAGAAATATAACAATTATTTATTTCATATTTAATTTGAAAAAGAAAAGGAGAGCGTTTCAGTTGTTATGTGTGAGCATAAATGCCTTGAAACCAAATACGCCTTAGCAATTGTAAATTATATTATAATATGCGTAATAAACACACACACATACACTCACACACGGACATGTATCGAAAATTTTTTTTTGGATTCAGGGATCTCAAAACATATATTTCCGGTAAAATCTCGGTATCGAATTTTTGGGTGAAATACAATACTTCCCCTACTTACTATTCGTAGTAAAGTAAAAACCATTTTTGGAAACATGTCCGTGTGTGTGTCTGTGTGTCTGTGAAGAGCATAACTCAGAAACGAACAGTCGGATAAACACCAAACTTGTATTTAGGTTCAGTGTCTTCCAGAGATGCGACAGGAACGTTGTCAAGAAAATTCCCCCACCCCATATTACCCTTTACATGGAACATTTTTCGAAAATTTTAATTTTCTCAAAAATGGCTTTAACGATTTTGATTAATATATCATATATTTATGGAAATTTTCATGACAATTAAAATGCATATCTCGAATTTTCTGGAAATGCCTCCAAAAGAATTCTTCATTGTGAACGACTTTTGCATAACTGGTGAACCATAAGAGATAGATAAAATTTTACTACACAAGAATGTAGATCGCGTTAAAATACACAATTTATGTCAAATAATTTTTTTTTTAGTGAACCATTTTCGAGATATTGCTTGTTATTCCCTTAAATTTTCCAATGATTTTTACTTCTTCTCAAATGGAAATTCGTTATTCTTTTTTTTTTGTCCTGATAATGCAGAGAATGGAATACTCCACATAGCATCCAGCTCTTAAAATATTTGACTATCGCTTAAAGCCCACCAATTCCCCTTGCATCTACAAGAAAATTAGTAATAAGATTAACATCTCGATATCTCGATTAACATGAAGCATATGGAGAATAAGCGTTTGTAAAAATAGTTTGTACAAGAGTAGAGAAAGACATATAAGTGTAACACATCAGATTTTTTGTTTGTTTTGTCTTAGGGTGCACGTGCAACTAAATCCATCATTTGAACGGCTTTGTAGTCGAATTTTATCGTAATTAAGGTGTTTAAAAGACCACGTTCTATATGAACACCACAATAAGATGTGTTTATGAGCTGGTAACGGGGAACAGAAATCCTTGTGAGCCAGAAAGATGAATTGCAGTCCTATAATCAGTCTGAGTAGTTGCGGACCCAGTGCACGCCACTGAAAACGCGCATGTTTGCCTAGCGCCTGTATTCGATGGCTCTCGAGTTTGGATACAAGTTTAATATCCCGTAACATCTGTTGTAAAATCTGCAGTGCGGAATTGCGATACTGGAAAATTGCATAATTTTCGGTTGGATGCACACCAAACTGTTGTTTACTGAACACGTTTTCGTTAAAAGTAATAAAAACAGAATCTTTGTTTTCTGCGCTCATCGGCAATTTAATTAAAATACAGCCGCTAAATATGAACTGTTGGTGTTGCTGCAGGGTGAATTTGCGTACTACTCTGTGGCTTTTGGCAAATAGAAGGTTATTGTCTTTTTATTTTCTACATCAGTTAGCACCTAAGGTAGAGGAAGTACTGCACCCGACCCAAAATTCGATACAATACAATTTTCTATTTGCCATTAAAGTGTGATACAGTGAAAGGCATAGGTGAAATTTACGATGAGTAACAATTAACATATCTCAAAAATAGAATTAAGGTATTTATGTTGTAAAAAATCTGATGTGTTACACTCACATGACTTTCTCTACTCGTGTACAAACTATTCTTAAAAACGCTTATTCTCTATATGCTTCATGTTAATCGAGAAGTTAATCTTATTGCTAATTTTCTTGTAAGTGCAAGGTGGGTATGGTAGGCTTTAAGCGATAGTCAAATCTTTTAAGAGCTGGTTGCTATGTGGAACACTCCATTCTCTTTGCATGTCCAGTACATAAAAAAAAATTCTGATATGTTACACTCACATGACTTTCTCTACTCTTGTACAAACTATTTTTACAAACGCTTATTCTCCATCTACTTCATGTTAATCGAGATAAACATTTCCAGACTCTATCTTATTGCTAATTTTCTTGTAGATATAAGGGGAATATATGTTTACAAGGGCAATATAGAAATACAGTAGCCTTTAAGCACATACATATCTCTTAATAGCTGGTTGCTAGGTGCAGCACCATTCCCTTTGCCACAGATTAATACTCTTTGCATATCCAAGACAAAAAAATGAATAACGAATTCCCATTTGAGAAAATAAGTATTGAAAAATTTAAGGGAATAACCAGCAATATCTCGAAAATGTTTCACTCAACAAAAAAATGTATATGACATAAATTGTGTATTTTAACGCGATCTACATTTTTGGGTAGTAAACGTTTATGTATTTCATATGGTTTACAGTTATCCAAAAGTCATCTCTGAAAGATACTGAACCTAAATACCAAGTTTGGTGTTTATCCGACTGTTCGTTTCTGAGTTATGCTGTTCACAGACAGACAGACAGACACAACACGGACGTGTTTGCAAAAATGTTTTTTTTTAGATTCAGGGGGTCTCTAAACATGTATATCCGGTGAAATCTCGGTATTGAATTTTTGGGTGGAATACAATACTTCCCCTACTTACTATACGTAGTAGAGAAAGTATAAATGAATAACGAATTCTCATTTGAGAAAAAGTATAGGTATTTAAAATTTAAGGGAATAACAAGCAATATCTCGAAAATGGTTCACTCAACAACAAAAATGTATACGACATAAATTGTGTATTTTAACGCGATCTTCAGTTTTTGTGCAGTAACATTTTGTCTATCTCTTATGGGTTACCAGTTACACAAAAGTCGTTTACAATGAAGCATATTTTTGGAGACATTACCAGAAAATTCAAGATATACATTTTATTTGTCATGAGAGTATCTTAAATATATGATATTTTAATCAAAATTGTTGGAGCCATTTTTGAGAACATAAACTTTTTCGCAATGATGTTCCATGTAAAGGGTAATCTGGGATTGGAGATTTTCTTGAAAACCTTTGTGTCGCATCTCTGGAAGATATTGAACCCAAATACCAAGTTTGGTGTTTATCCGGCTGTTCATTTCTTAGTTATGCTGTTCACAGATAGATACACAGACAGACAGACAGACAGACACACACACGGACATGTTTCCAAAAATGCTTTTTTTGGATTCAAGGGTTCTCAAACAAATCTCGCTATCGAATTTTGAGTGGAATACAATACTTCCCCTACTTACTATACGTATTAGAGAAAGTAAAAAGAATAAACTATCACCACATTTTGGATTTCTTTTTAAAATTACTCAAGTTAAGATTTTTAGTATTGTCACGCAGCTTGTTAAAAGCCTCAATAGCTGCAATGTGGTAACTATATTTGTTTTTCTGCACTCTTACAAACGGAACAACTAACTAAATTGAATTTATAGTATTATAACTATGTGTATTAGTACTGTCTTTATAATTTTATATATACTTCTTTACCCAACAGTAAACAGTGAATAAAGATTATATGATGTCATAATATCTTCCTGTATGAAGAGTGACTTACAATATGTTCGGCTTCGTGAATGTTTTAATAATCTGAGAGCTTTCTTTTGCAATAATAGAATATCTTTTAGGCTAGCACCACTACCAGAAAATATTAAGCCATATCAAAAACTCTTTCTCATAGGCACAATAAACCTACTTCAAATAAAACTTAGGATTGATTTTAGATAAAAATATAAGTAGATAGACAATCCAGAATGTTTTTTGCTGATTTGCATTCCCAATTCAAGTTTCTGTCAATATACATTCCCATAAATTTAATTTATTGGCTTTTTAGATTATCAGTTATATTTCTTAGAGTAAAAATAATCTTTCTACCTTAACCTCATTAATTTCAGAGCCATTCTATGAAAACTATTTTTTATCTTATTTATAATAATACCAATGGTACCGTTATCAGTCGGTTTAAGACTTATGTCAGGTGTAATAAACAAGGAATCATCAGCGTGTTGTATTACGGTAGCAGAAACATTGAATGGCAAATCAATAAAGATTATTATAAATTATAGAAACGGACTAAGTATTGTAACCTGTGGGTACATGGGTTTCACTTTAAATGCTTGTTTTAAAGTGTCCTAAATAAAAAATCTGATATGTTACACTCTCATGACTTTCTCTACACTTTTACAAACTATTTTTACAAACTCTTATTCTCCATATGCTTCATGTTAATCGAGATATCGAGATGTTAATCTTATTGCTAATTTTCTTGTAGATGCAACGGGAATTGGTAGGTTTTAAGCGATATTCAAATATTTTAACGCTGGTTGCTATGGGCGCATTCCATTCTCTATGTCCAGGACATAAAAAAAATGAATAACGAATTTGAGAAAAAGTATAAGTATTGGAAAATTTAAGGGAATAACAAGAAATATCTCGAAAAGGTTCACTCAACCAAAGAAATGTATGTGACATAAATTGTGTATTTTAACGCGATCTACATTTTTCGGTAGTAAATTTTTGTGTATCTCTTATGGTTTACCAGTTATGCAAAAGTAGTTCACAATGAAGAATACTTTTGGAGACATTCGCAGAAAATTCGAGATATACATTTCATTTCTCATGACAATATCTTAAACATATTATATTTTAACCAAAATCGTTAGAGCCATTTTTGAGAAAATTAAAATTTTCGAAAAATGTTCAATGTAAAGGGTATTCTGGGATGGTGGGATTTTCTTGAAGACCTTCGTGTCGCATCTCTGGAGGATACTGAACCTAAATACCAAGTTTGGTGTTTATCCGACTGTTCGTTTCTGAGTTATGCTGTTCACAGGCACACACACGGATATGTTTCCAAAAATGCTTTTTTTGGATTCAGGGGGTCTCAAAACATGTATTTCCGGTGAAATCTCGGTATCGATTTTTTGGGTGGAATACAATACTTCCTCTACTTACTTATACGTAGTAGAGAAAGTAAAAATAATTTTTAGAAGGATATCAGAGAGAGAGAACACACTGTAACTCAAAAACCCAATATCGCAATGTACGAAAGCTCTTATCTGAAAGATACCCTTTAAGGATGCCTGGCAAAGATTTTCGAGAAAACTTCCTAAACCCTAACAGTTCTTAAAATGACTGTTAGTTTTGTAAATTGTTAGTTTCTATAGCGATTTCGATATGAGAGACTAGCTTAAATACTAAACTTTATAGACAGGTATATTGAGTTCCCTGTGATTATGAAGTCATTTTCATTAGCATTTATATAATTGGAAAACCGTAAGAGACAGACAAAAAGCTTATTACAAGAAAATTTTAGATCTCATTAAAATATAGAATTTGTGTCGATTAAGAGTTTTCGTAATGTCAGCTGCTGTTCGTGACTTTTCCAGCATTTTAAGCAATACATTTCCAAACAGCGGTGATATTACTTTCTCTACTAACCAAAAATTCAATACCGAGATTTCACCGGAAATATGTTTTGAGGCCCCCGAACCAAAAAAAGCATTTTTAGAAACATGTCCGTGTATGTGTCTGTCTGTCTGTCTATGTGTCTGTCTGTGAACAGCATAACTCAGAAACGAACAGTCGGATAAACACCAAACTTGGTATTTAGGTTCAGTATCTTCCAGAGATGCGACAAGAAGGTTTTCAAGAAAATCCCACCACTCCAGAATACCCTTTACATGGAACATTTTTCGAAAATCTTAATTTTCTCAAAAATGGCTCTAATGATTTTGATTAAAATATCATATGTTTAAGATATTTTCGTGCCGGGAATGTCTCCAAAAGTATTCTTCATTGTGAACGACTTTTGCATAATTGGTAAACCATAAGAGATAGACCAAATTTTACTGCACACAAAATGTAGATCGCGTTAAACTACACAATTTATGTCATATACAATTTTTTTGTTGAGTGAACCATTTTCGAGATATTGCTTGTTTTTCCCTTAAATTTTCCAATACTTATACTTTTCTCAAATAGAAATTCATTAGTCATTTTTTTTGTCCTGTTAATACAAAGAGAATGGATTACTCGACATAGCAACCAGCTCTTAAAATATTTGACTATCGCTTAAAGCGTACCAATACCCCTTGCACCTACAAGAAAATTAGCAATAAGATTAACATCTCGATTAACATGAAGCATATGGAGAATAGAGGTTTGTAAAAATAGTTTTTACAAGAGTAGAGAAAGTCATGTGAGTGTAACACATCAGAATTTTTTTATTTCACTGTCGTTCTTGCGGCAATCATTCGCTCGTGCCATAATCATCAAAGTTATGCATTTGTTGCTTAAATTACTATTTCCATGTGCTATTTACTTATAGTGCACTCGACGCCAAAACGTGCCTGATGTTGACGGATATAAGATTGTGACGTTTGCAGCAGTAATAAATGTCTTAAATTAGTAGGGATTTTTCAGTTGCTTTTGTGTTTACTCTTCATCACAGTTGAAGATGGTATTGTTGCTTCACGTATGAAAAGCCAATTTGAAGTAGATTGTATTGTAGTTCAACCGTTGGGAACCAAACTTGAAGAAATTACTGCCCCACGTATGGTACAAAGTTTTCGGTGGCCTTCGCCCCAACTTTACTTTTCGATGGCCTTCGCCCCAACTTTACTTTGTGGTGGCCTTTGCCCCCAAGTTTACTTTCCAGTTGCCTTCGCTCCAATGTTTAAGAATCAATTTTGCATTTTAATGTTTCTTTAAATATCATATATAGTTGTTTGCCTCGGCTGCGCCAGTATTAATTTGTAGAAACATGTATCTCTGAACAAGGTATGATGCGGCTAAAGAATTAAGCTAAAGAATTTTTACTTCCCTCCATTTATTAACCCTTCACAGGAATTAAATAACACTTCACTTATATAGAGAACAGTGAGATTATTTAATTAATTACACTTTTAAACACGTAAACTTTATAATATTCTCGCCGTATTGAATTTTTGTCTCACACTGAATACGTATTAAACTTCTCGAGGACGCGTCTCGCTTCCAGTTAGGAACACTGTCTTCAAGCAACTGCCTTCTGAATTTGTACAATTTGCTCTATTTCAGTTTCTGATTGGCTAATCCTACTCCAATACAGTATTCACTTTTATTCAACTTAAGCTTTTTTTGGTTACTGATTGGCTATTTTATAAACTGTTTAAAAAATTGTATTATTGTTACTCCAAAAGTTACTGGTAGCATTATTAAACTTTCCAATTCATTATTGCCTCAAGATTACCTCATTCAACTTTTGACCTATATTGACATTATTAAATTATCTATACTTTTTTTATGTTGTTAAATACACATTGCTTTAAGGCGGGCTGTTATTGAATTTATTTATTATATAATTAGACTAATATCATTTAAGTGTTAAAAATACTGCCTCACAATACAATTCTAGTTCTGAAGAGTAAGAGGAAATGAGCCAGAGTATTGGTTGTATATTACTCATCCATATCCTTGTTACTTCGAGCGAGGCGGTCAGTGAGATATCTTTATTAGGTCCTCTTGGATTTTGTTGACGTGTATTCTGTTTTTATTAAATCACAAGTCCTTATTTTCTTGAGGCGTATATGTAGGATTGTTTTCAATTCAAATAAATATTATAATTTCCTCTTGTGTTTGTCGAAGCTCGTATTCTTAATTGTTCCTAAAAATCTCTAGCCTCATGTTGATATTTATCAAGTACTCTAATTCATGAACTCCTACACTATGTAAATACACACATTAAAGGCGACCCCGCCCCATCCGCGATCTTGTGAATGTTTTTATAGACTTGCCTCGCCGGTCTTTGTGATGGGCTTCTATTGTTTATTTCCGCTCGCCACAAGACTTCGATATCACCTTTCTAATTTTTCCCAAGGCAATTACAGAAAAAAAAAATGTTAGAATATCTTCTGTGATTTAAAATAATTAACAAAACGTATAGTTGCTGTCTGTTTACAATCACTATTTCAAACGCAACTGCAAACATTTGCTAACTCTGAACATTGACATCGAAATGTTTCTGTTGAGGAAGAAATCGTACTAACCTGTGTTATGTACGAATCATTTGCAAGCTTTAGCCATTACGATATTGTCATAAGCACCTAACCTAGAGATAACATGTTTGCAATATCTTTCTTTATAACACGTTTATGCTTGAAAGTAGATTATATTGAAGGCTAGAAAAATGAAGCATATAATTACGTTATATATGTGATTACTCTATATTCCTTAATAGAATTTAAATATTATTATTATTATTATTATTATTATTATTATTATTACACTCATATTAAAATGTAAAACGCCAGTACTATGCATATGAAAACCCAAAATGAGTAAAACCACACTAATAAAGCACATCACGTCAAAATCATACTGCAATATCTCCTTCCTTTAGCATTTTCTGTCCTGATTTCGCTTCATAGTGTTGAAAGCTGTGACACTACAGCCCTTGTTGGCCACGGCCTACCAAACCGACTACGGACCTCATGCCCACGTCTGCAAGGCAGAGGTGCACGATCATCAGAGAGATGATGTGGTCAGCATATTTCTTCCCCTTCTTCTTGGCTTTCGTGACTATCGTATCTCCTCAAGTGCTTTAAAATACTGAGTGGACACAGGTCCTATACATGAATCGAAAAATCCACATCCAATGGGTGGGAACCGTGCTGGTGCTGGGAACCTTCAACTCACAACACCATGGCACAGGACCCCTTCATATTGTATAGTAGACTAAAGTGCCAGGCTTTTAGCGAGGAGAAATGTGTTTCCTAAGCAAGAAGCAAACGATAAAAAAAATCCCTAGGCAGCACGTTTCTTCCCTCTTCACTGCTGTAGAGTAAATATGGTAGGTCAGTGTTTCTCCCCAGGGCAGACACACTCGGGGTCATTTAGCGCGAGTTTCCTTTATCTGTTAATATGCTTCGTAAATGGAGGACCATTCTATATCTGATATTAGAATTAACTTTTTTGGCGTACTTTGCTTACAAATCGAGCAAAGCCTTAGCCAAAATTTCTGTTTTGGATATTAACGTCTATAATGCTCTACTATGCCAGGTTATAATTTTTTTTGTATATGTTACCTTTTCGCTCATCATACAAATAATCTGATTACTATGAAGCTGATATATAAACTACCTAAAATAGGCAATACAATAGATATCTTAAGTACTTCCCCGTTTATAATGGCGTGCGAAGTCAGAAGTATATTAAAATAATGTGCTTATAATTAAGCCTTATTCAAAAAATTGCACAACAATAGTTTATAAGCATAACAATAGTCTCCATTTTCAAACGTTTTGTCAGATGATTTCTTAAAAGTAGGTGTTCTTGAATCACGTTTTTATGCTGATTCCAGAAATAACTCGTTTTTTTCTATCACGTCAGGTTATGACACAAAATAAGTAATGTTTTGACAATGAGCGTAGAAAAGTATTCAAATACCACTTCACACAACGTAAGTTTTTATTCAAGAAACATTTTAAGAATATTCTCAAGAATTCTCCTAATTTATTT
The DNA here is from genome assembly GCA_030765065.1 of Deroplatys truncata. Lineage (NCBI taxonomy): Eukaryota > Metazoa > Arthropoda > Insecta > Mantodea > Mantidae > Deroplatys > Deroplatys truncata. The sequence goes on from CM060978.1 coordinate 219,532,558, forward strand.
CATGTCTACATTTTAACAAAACAAGAAGCCAAATTGTTTCATTTAATTTTTTTCAAACTGTCTCTTCTTTGACTTCCTTGCAGATCCTTGAAGATGACTGTCCCTCCTCAACATCCAACAGTAGTCGGCCATCATAGTTTCATTCCATCTCCCCTGGTACCTCCTCTCCATTCCTTAATATCTTGGGGAAAACGTTCACCCTGCTCTTCACTATAATGTCCCAGATTTTCTGGAAAACAGTCGATATGTGAATGCAGAAAATGCACCTTTACACTCATGTTACAACCCATCTTCTTGAAATTTTCCAAGGTTGTTTCGACAATGGCCTTGTAATTAGGATCTTTGTTATTGCCTAAGAAGTTTTCAGTAACTGATCGGAAGGCGGGCCATGCTTCTATTTCTCTCTCATTCATTGTCTTCCAAAATCTTCATCCTTGATCATTTCTTTATTTGAGGACCAACAAAATTTCCAACCTTTAATTTGTCTTGTGTAATGGGGAAGCAATATCTTTATATCTCTATATTTTTGAAGTGAAATTGTGAAAAAACTGCACGTAGTAGAAAAAAACTAAAAGCAGTTCTGAAATCAGGATAAAAAAGTGAGTCAGAATCACTTATTAGTTTTCAGTCATCCGATATCATGCAGATTAGTGTAATCTATGTTATTTATAAAATCTCGTTATGGTCAAAATTTAAGGTGTTATAAAAATGTTTCGTTATTACCGTTATACACAAATCAGTTGTGTAATACATTCCGGAGACCATTTAAGGAGTGTAATTCCAAATGCCAATCAGACAGAATCTTTGTCTCTTACTTTGCTGTCTGGACTTACCGTTTGGGTTCAGGAACTCCATGAACTGATTGTTGTATTACATATTCTTTGTAGTTTTGTACTTTATTAAATTTATGGCGCTTTTTAATGCATAAAATTAGTAATGTGTTAGTAATTTTCTAATAAACGGCTCAAATATTGCGCTACGAACACGAAGACGTATATTGTTGGCCTTAATCCGCTAGTATTTACTGAGTCTTAAAGCACGAATTTCCCAAGGATTTTCTAAACGGAGAAGTAATTGGATTTCTATTTGCGGGTTTGGACGTATGTAGAAGGTGCTGCTTTTAAAATTTGCCCAGGAGTCTTTAATTTTTACCGGAAATTAAATATTTTCCTGCTAATCAAATCCTGCCAATTTGTGAGCTGAAAATAAAGTTTGGCCTCTGTCTGAAAATCCAAAGTAACCCCTAATGGTCCTAAAATGTAAGTTATCAAGGCTTCATACAGATCTGTCAAATGATTCAGAGTTCTGTTTGAGGGGTTAAACCAAGGATATGTGGCAGTTTTTTAAACCTGTGACGCAGCTTATACACTACGTGATCAAAAGTATCCGGACACCTGGCTGAAAATGATGTGCAAGTTTGTGGCGCCCTCCATCGGTAATGCTGGAAGTCAAAATGGTGTTGGCCCACCATTAGCCTTGATGACAGCGTTCACTCTCGCAGGCACATTTTCAATCAAGTGCTGGAAGGTTTCTTGGGGAATGGCAGCCCATTCTTCACGGAGGGCGGAACTGAAGAGAGGTATCGATGTAGGTCGGTGAGGCCTGGCACGAAGCCGGCGTTCCAAAACATCCCAAAAGTGTTCTATAGGATTCTAGTCAGGACTCTGTGCAGGTCAATCCATTAAAGAGATGTTATTGTCGTGTAACCACTCCGCCACAGCCCGTGCAGTAAGAACAGGTGCTCGATCGTGTTAAAAGATGCAATCGCCATCCCCTCTTCAACATTGGGAAGCACGAAGGTGCTTAAAATATCAATGTAGGTCTGCGCTGTGTTCAGGGGTGCAAGCCCCTTCCAGAAAAAACACGACCACACCATAACATTACCACCTCCGAATTTCAATGTTGGCACTACATACGCTGGCAGATGAATTTCACACGGCATTCGCCATGCCCACACCCTGCCATTGGATCGCCACATTATGTACCGTGATTCATCACTCCACACAACGTTTTTCCGCTGTTCAGTCGTATAATGTTGACGCTTCTTACACCAAGCGAGGCGTCGTTTGGCATTTTCCTACGTGATGTGTGGGTTATGAGCAGCCACTCGACTATGGAATCCAAGGTATTACCTCACGCATAACTGTCATAGTACTTGGAGTGGATCCTGATGCAGTTTGCAATTCCTGTGTGATGATCTGGATAGATGTCTGCCTATTACTCTTTACGACCCTCTTCAAATGTCGGCGGTCTCAGTTAGACAACAGACGAGGTCGGGCAGTACGCTTTTGTGCTGTACATGTCCCTTCACGTTTTCACTTCACTATCACATCAGAAACAGTGGACCTGGGATGTTTAGGAGTGTGGAAATCTCGCGTACAGACTTCTGACACAAGTTACACTCAATCACCTGACCACGTTCGAAGTTCGTGAGTTCCACGGAGCGTCCCATTCTGCTGTTTCACGATGTCTAGTGACTACTGAGGTCGCGAATAATGAATACGAGGTAGTAGGTGGCAGCACAATGCACCTAAGATGAAAAAGTATGTTTGTGGGGGGTGTCCGGATACTTTTGACCACATAGTGTAAGTCTTGCCTGCTCCAAAAAACCCTTTGTGTCCAAAGTTCACCACGTCTGTCAAATCATGCATATTTGTACGGAAGGGTTTCAAATCGTTTTCCGAATCTCTAAGGTACTAAAACTTTTGTCGGATTTTACAGTTTCGTCGAGATAGGTTAGGCGATGCAGATTTGTATTTAATAAGTTCAAAATGAGAGTAGAAGTAGTTCGAAAATCATATAAGGTACACGTGGTTTAAAATAACGATATCTTTACTTTTTAGTTGCAAGACGAATAACTTCTGAAGTGTTCCAAGAGTAATGTGCAACACTTGTATTTCGTCCAGATACACAAAGCGCTGTACATTTCTGCATTAACGGTTGAAAACTTTACTGGGCTTAGATTTTAAGTTATTAGTAGGCACTGGAATTCTTAAGCAGTTAACTTTAAAGAAGAATGTAAAGAAGAATGTTACTCAAAGAATGTAAACAAGCGACCAGGGGTTACTGATAGGCGGTAAACACGATGTGGTTAGTGATGAACCTCAACAGACTGTACGAGAGATGGGGGTGGTTTGTTACATGTGAAGACCCTGCCTAAAGCCCAATAGCAGTTCAACTTGATTTACTTTCGTCCTGGCTTTAATGCTTAGAAATTCCCATGTCTACTTATTAGGTAAGCTAGAATCGTTGTGTATTCTATACTGTAAGGATAACATTTTGTCCAGATAGGTAAAACAGTAGTGATTTGTGTAAAATGTGTTAAAAATAAGTGTGGCTGAAAGTTTAGTGAGTTGTATAGGGTAGTCAGGTATATTCGTCCTGGTTTATGACACAAATATTCAGAAAGTTTGCGTTCAGAAGTTTTCTCACTGATAGGAACACTAAAGCCCACCAAAAAAAAACAAATAAAATACAATAAAAGCAATTTTATCGCTTAGGTTTATGAGTGCCATAAAAATCAGCCCTAATTGCAACAATAGGCCAAAATTATACCTTAATATTAATATTTAACGAAAATAAAATTCAGTTTCGGTGACTGGATTAAGCCAAATTCTCAACAAAAATCTTTGGAAAAACTTATAGGATTTGACAATCGCTAATAACACTGCATTTAAGAATGACAAAAATTGGCTGAGTACTTCTAAGAGTACCCAACGCGCGCGCACCAAATTTCGATGTTTATTATATTAGTATAAATTTCTAGTGCGTTAATCAGAAAAAATAAATCATACTGGATAATTTTGTAGCCTGAAATATTCTCCTTTAAAATTAATGTACTAACTGTTTCATCTTGTGTATATACTCGTAAACCACTTATATTTAAACACACTCTCTCAAATATAATGTGCAAATAATATCGTACCATGTACATGTCCATTGAATGAGCAAACAGAAAACGAGGAAGTATTTTTGTGAACTGCCTCTGATTATCTGCATTTTCATGTTAACTCGATGCGAGATACACACCCGCTTAAGTTCAGTGCCCCCCCCCAGGTGTATGTTCAAAACACTAGTGTAAAAGGATTAATTGAATGCATAGGTCCTCATATTTTGAATGAATTCTGTCTCTAGCATCTTAGAGTACATGTTAGTTCATTCTAGTAGCCAAGCAATGCATGCATTTACCTTTAGCGCAGGATTCCCAAATCGTAACACTTCCACCACCAAAATTTCTCCTGATTCTTATTGGCTGCTCTGTTCTAAGATCATGCTGATAATATTGAAATATATTAGGCCCATCTAAATACTCTCATCACTGCAGATCACTTTATCCCATTCTAAAGTCCATGTTATAGTCTTTTGCAAAATCCAATCAAGCCTTTTTATGAGTGAGTGTTAGAGCTGGTTTATGCAGTTGTTTCTTGAATTGAAGATGTTTCTGACTTGATAAAATTTGTCTTACACATCTGGCAATTACTGGCAACTGTAAATCAGGAACAGGTTGTGAAGAATTAATAATTATGGGCCCTCGTTTTTTTCAAAATTAACTGTTTATATACCTCAGTTTTCTAATTTGCACATAGCTTATGTTCTTTTCATATTGTGTATCATGTAACAAAACTATCAATAATTGAACTACAAGGATTCAAATTCTTGACATCGGATGACATAACAGTCCCACTTTCTTGTACACACTTTTTCATCACATGATAACCATTTCCCACATGGCATTGTCACAATAATTGTTTATGCAATACACATCAAGCAGCCACTAGTGGTGTCTGTTTACTGACTGCAATAGAGGCACATGTGCAAACCGTAACACCACACAGCTCTGACTGCCTTTATACAGATTTACACCCTCTTCCACCTGAATCGTTGATTTCTTGTCATACTGTACTACTGACATTAACTGAGATACCATTTGAATGCATTTGTCAGTGTGCTGAATCTCATACTATTGTAGACATACTGAACGCAACAATATTCCAACAGGACATGTTAATTTTACTACAAACATCCACTACTGTATATAGTAGAAATATTTTGGCCTCCAATAATATTCTGCATGTTCCCTCGTAATAACATATTCTTTCTTTCACTAAATTTTATGAATCCTGACACTTTTTACATCCCAGTGCTGTCACTATGATCACAAAAAAGGCTTAAAGCAAACAAAAAAACACATAAAAAACACATAAAGGTATGTATTCTACACTTCGTATCTGTTCTACACTTATCCGTAAAAAGCTTATTTTTGTACTTCTTGTTAATCATGATGAATGTTTTCCGAAAATCGTTCCAGCATACATTTTGCTATAGTTACAGAGGCTCATGGTTATAGTTATAGGATAGTCACCGTTATGGGATCCAAGTATGATTGTCAAATGCTTAAAACGAAGCTCTCTATGTGTATGCTGGACTGGATATTCTGCGTGGCCTGATGAGAAAAGAACGGACATTGTCCAGGTGTAGGGATTTCCAAGCATTAAAGCGAGGACGTAAGGAAACAAGGTTGAATTGCCACTGGACTATAGGCAGGGAGGTTGGAGATAACAAACCATCCTCCCATCCCTCATAGGCTTTCGGCTTTTGCAGACCGCACTTGGACTGGTTTTTATCTGCCTGTCACTGACCCTTTGCCTTTGTTATCTACACCATACCATTATCACTATAGGATTCTTTGTGATATAATGGTTTGAATGTAGGTAACATGAAGCCAACTGCTTAGGAATGCCTATACCTGGACATGACATTTCATAATTGCAGAATTTAAATTTAAATTTTAAATAAATCTGGAAATGTCCCTTAAACATCAAAAGGTGCAAAAACGTGATTTGACGTAAATTACAGACTTTTTCTTAACTGTGTTTTATCTCCTCTCGTTTCATAGTTATGTAAATGTCACAATCTATTCACAGAAAATTCAGGATCATTTTATTCTTTGTATTAATGTGTCAAGTATATGATCTTAAACAAAATAATGAGGCGATTTTGAGAAAATCAAAAATAAAGTAAACCTTTCCGTGTAAAGGGTAGTCTGGGGTGGCGGGACAGCCTTAGAAGATGCTGAGCTTGGTATTCTGACTTTCCATTTTTTATTTATGCTGTTTTTACACACACACGAGCCGTTTCTTAAATACCTCTTTTCCTTAATTGGGCCTCAAAATTTGTATTTCCGATGAAACCTTGTTATCGAATTTTTGGGTGGAATACAAAACCACTCCTTTAATGGTATAAAGTAAAAAAACTTCTCCTTTTGGAACTCTAGATTCTTGATCGTCGAAACATGCATTCAACGTCCATTAAATGTTGCATGAACTTTGAGTATGAGATATTAACTTTCCAAACTTTCCAGGTATGAGACTCATGAAATTTGCCAAATCAATTACCAATAATCGCTATCGACTCAGGGACTAAAGCTCGTGCCATAATACCCTCATTTTTGCTGGGGCTTTTAAGTAGGGTAAGTAAAATAATAGCAGTAAAATACTTTTTTAATGTTGTTGCTGCGTATAATATCGCCTTTTAATTTTGTTGCCTACTGTTACATTTTTCATTCTAGTATCCGTATTGTTTCCTTTTGTCCAATGCAGGAAATCACTGCATTCATAACAATATTATTGTCTTAATCAAATAAATAAAATGCACAAAGCACTACGCACGAACAGGATACATATCTAATAAAGTCAGTAAAATAAAATATCAGCTCTTGAAGACGTTTAAAACTACTACTTTCAGCCACGATTTAGGTCAAAGCCTTTCCCAAATTTCTATCGTTTCCTTGGTCGCCAGTTGATCATTCTTAGACCCGGTTTCACAGTATAAGCTTAAACTTCGAATCGGGCTTAACCGGAGAGTTAAACTACAGCTGAGTTTTACAGTGCGTAGTTCAAGCGCTAAGCCGAGATTATGCGGGACTCGACTTAAACCGTACTGAACTGCGGTTTAAGTTAAGGAGTCGCCATGTTATCTGAGGACGACGATTTTAGTGACGAGGAAATACAAATTATTTTAAGCCATATCCACAACAGAAGACGGCCTAAAGTCTTTAGAAAGCGTCCAAAGTATTTCCACATATGGAATGACCGAGAATTCTACGAGAGGTTTCGGTTAAGTAAACAGTCTGCGATGATGGTACTAGAGATTATTGATGATGCAATTAAACATAAAACAGACTGATAAGTAAAACTTAATATTAAATTTATTCTTACACCTTTATAATATACTTTATCGCTCATACTTTATATTTCAGAAACAAAGCCTTCTCGTCAGAAGCAATGCTTCTTATGACGTTGAGGTTATATGCAAGTGGAAGTATGCTAATTGCAGCTGGCGATTTTTCCGGCGTCTCAAAATCTACAGCATGCAGGGTTGTGAAAATTGTTTCACATCCATCAATTTGGACACTAATTAATTCCTTTATTTCCTCGTCGATTGGCGTAATTAACGATGGCACAGCCGGACCTCCACTGTACCCCGAATAGCACATTTCTCGTCGGTGTATTTCTTTTTTGTAACTTTCTTCAAATTGTCATATTTCTTCTTCAACACGGTAGCATCTCTGTATATTATTCCGCTCTTTGCATTGAATAACTCCGCAATTTTCCCCCACGGTTGGTTCTTCTTGCTCCACAGTACCTTATCAGATTGCGTGCACTCTATTATGTGTTTATACTGCTTTACAATTTCTATCAGAATGTTAACTTCTTGAGAAGTGAAGTTAGCAGTACGTTTTGGCTCTGATTTTTCGTTCATTTTAATGTGTGTATCTTAATAACCTATAAAACCTTACTTTCAGGAACAGCGCCGCCACAAACAAATGATGGGAATTCGCTCGATGCGCATGCGCAAAAGTTACCAACTTTAAAGTTCCGAGAAGTTGTTCAGCTCAGTAAAGCCAAACGTGGTTGTCCTACTGTGAAACTCGCAAAGCTTTAACCAAAGCTTAAGTTTTGTTTAAGCTGCGTCCGTAGCTTAGTAAAGGTTCGACTTAAGCCTGAACTGTGAAACCGGCCTTTATAGGTTTATAGTGGAGCGTGAGTAGGAGTTTCACTCTACTGGCATTCTTTGTGTCTTGTCCATATCCTTCTGCGTTTGTCAGTTTAGTCGAAGATTACAACATCTAATGCTTTTTTTTTCTAATATCTTCATCACTTCGGTGTTTTTCTCTTGTGCAGTCTTTAACTGAGCGCTGCTTGAAGTTTACTTTTCTGTCTTTTTAATATCCTATGCCTCAGTTTCGTATAGAATGACAGATACCTATGGCTATATTTGAAGAAAATCTTAGCTTGATCTCATTTCTGACTTTATGTTTAAATATCTGGCGAATTGTTCCTCAAATTGCTTAGAACTTGTTAATTTCTTTCTTTATGATATGCCACATATACGTATACTGTGAGATACTTGTTGTACTATACTGCTGGAATCATAACCTCTGACCGTACAGGATAACTGCCGTTGAATGCCATTACTTTTGTTTCTTTTATATAATTTCTTCTAATTTGTTACATATTTAGTTTAGTTGATATACGGCGTATTGTAATCTATATTCTGTATCAAATATTAAAACCACATCTTCTGCAAATAATGAAGTATTCAACGTGGTTTGTCTTAAATTTATTCCTCAATGACTAACAGTTTCCATTCCTTAATAATTTCCTCAGTGTACCTATACATTAAAAAGGATTGGTGATAGACTACAACCTGGTTAAGACCGGAGTGTGTTTTTATTCCTCGGTTAGTTTGCCATTAACTTCAATAAATTACTATCTTTGTGTTTTCATATCAGCTTTGAATAACTAAAGTTACGCATATTAATAAGGTCACTTTCTTGTAATTGAATGCGAGTTGCCGAAAGTGAAAAGAGATGGGGAAATGGCAAGCCAGAACAAGTGTAAGTCTGTTGTGAAATGATGATGATGATGATGATGATGTGTAGGTACAAAAGGTTATACAGCCCGGAAATGCTGTGTCATTGTGAACAACAGCTTAACGGTTGCAAATTGCCTCTGATTCCCAAATGTAACCTTCGCAAGGTAACTGCATCTCTACGAGACGCCTCCTTTTAGCAATGAGACAACTGCCAAGTCATCCTTTTTATTTCGTCATTTGTGAATAATAAATTGCCTTAAGAGAGGTAAAGTCTGCACGTAAACTAGAAAGAAGATAAAACGCGGAGTTCACTCTAGTTTCAGCAAACGACCCGAGATGCTAATAGACACATAAAATGGAAGACTCCTTGAGCGTTCCAGTAGTCTGCGCGTTTGTTTGGGATAAACACAGCTAGGAAAACCATTTATCTTGACGCACCAGTCTTTTTTCTTGAACGTGGCAGTTTTATTACATTAGTAACACGCCGTGCAAAAACAGCTATAATTCATCTTAATGTAGCATCGTCGCAAATGTTTCAGCCGAAGAATAAGGAAACGGCAGTGTGGTCCTGACAACCTACAATGAGATTAGGGTGTAATTTTACATAGGAAGTACCCGCCTGCCAAGGATATTTATTATTTAGTTATTCTAACGGTTCGATTTTGCTTTCATATCTTCTCCACATAATAAATTAGAAGTAGTTCTAAGTTACCATGTACAGAGGTGTGAAATAGATTAGACACAAAGGAAAGTTTTGGTTATTTACTTACCAAGGTTATGTCTACAAGATATTGCGATATCTGCGTGGTAAAGTGCTTATAATGAAGTTTCAACTAATTAAAATTATATAAACTACGTGATCAAAAGTATTGGGACATCTGCCTGAAAATGACCTACAAGTTCGTGGCGCACTCCATCGGTAATGCTGGAAGTCAATATGGTGTTGACCCATCCTTAGCCTTGATGACAGCGTTCACTCTCGCAAGCATACTTTCAATAGGTGCTGGAAGGTTTCTTGGGGAATGGCAGTCCATTCTTCACGGAGTGCGGAACTAAGGAGAGGTATCGATGTAGGTCGGTGAGGTCTGGCACGAAGTCGGCGTTCCAAAACATCCCAAAGGTGTATTATAGGATTCAAGTCAGGACTCTGTGTAGCCAGTCAATTACAGGGATGTTATTGTTGTGTAACCACTCTGCCACAGCCCGTGCAGTATGAACAGGTGCTCGATCGTGTTGAAAGATGCAATGGCCATCCCCGAAGTGATCTTCAACAGTGGGAAGCAAGAAGGTGCTTAACATATCAATGTAGGTCTACGCTGTGATCGTGCTACACAAAACAACAAGGGGTGCAAGCCCTCTCCAGGAAAAACACGACCACACCATAACACCACCACCTCCGAATTTCACTGTTGGCACTATCCACGCTGGCAGATGACGTTCACCGGGCATTCGCCATACCCACACCCTGCCATCGGAAAGCCACATTGTGTACCATGATTCGTCACTCCACACAACGTTTTGCCACTGTTCAATCGTGTCATGTTGACGCTCCTTACACTAAGCGAGACGTCGTTTGGCATTTTCCTGCGTGATGTGTGGCTTATGAGCAGCCGCTCGACCATGGAATCCAAGGTTTCTCACCTCACGCCCAAATGTCATATTACTTGGAGTGGATCCTGATGTAGTTTGGAATTCCTGTGTGGTGGTCTGGATATATGTCTGCCTATTACTCTTTACAAACCTCTTCAAATGTTGGCGGTACCTGTCAGTCAACAGACGAGGTCGGCCTGTACGCTTTTGTGCTGTACATGTCCCTTCACTATCACATCAGAAACAGTGGACCTAGGGATGTTTAGGAATGTGGAAATCTCGCGTACAGACTTCTGACACAAGTGACATCCAATCACCCGACCACGTTCAAAGTCCGTGAGTTCCACGGAGTGTCCCATTCTACTGTTTCGCGATATCTAATGACTACTGAGGTCGCGGATAATGAGGACCAGACAGTAGGTGGCAGCACAATGAACCTAAGATGAAAAACGTATGTTTGTAGGGTGTCCGGATACTTTTGATCACATAGTGTATCTGTTTATAGAATAAAGTAGAATAAAATGCAGAGTCAACTTTATATATTTTAGTACTGAAAAGATAGAAATATTTTTTCTTCAATAAAATAACTCTGCCAGAAATGGATTTTAGATGATCGTTTTCGTCATTCTTTACCTTAGTAGTATCTGTGAAAACTCAAGACCATATCTAAAATTAAACAATGTATATTGATTCTTTGATGTATAGCTTGTTTTTGTGCGTAGATATTTGAGGCTATGAGTTGTAAAATTGATCTCTTGCCAGAGACAATTATTAATGCAATGCTATTATTGGAGGAAAATAAATGTTTACAATAATAAATAGTTGATAGATTTCACATAAGGTTTTGATTTGATTTTAGGCATTTGTAAATTGTTTCAAACTTGTAGCTTACAATTATTTATACGTAAATATTCGAATCTAATGATGATTTTCATACCTCTGTATAGTATTAAGGGGAGACAATGTCGGAAATCGCTAAAAATAAGATTTTTAGTGTCATATGCTGTTTTATAATTTTGAATTTGCTCTTTAATAATGTATGAATAATCATTGTAAGCGGCACCATAATATTTTAATTCAAATATATTTTTAAAGTGTTACTGCATCTGCCATTTTGTGCTGTGAATTCTGCACCACTTCACAGGAACAAAATCATAACACCTACACACTTTGAAGTAGAGATAAACATTTGCCCATATTTTAGGAGAAGTTTTACTCTACAAATTGGTACTAATGTTAAATATGCCAGCTTGTATGTGCTAAAGCCATGTAGTTGTTTCTTTGCAAATATCGTATGAGCCAATTTGTTCTCTTCGTTTTTGTTTTGAACAGCTTTTTCTGTTAATGCCGCTTTCTAGTATAAATTACTCGTTTTATCAAACTATTGACTATAGATAAATGACATTTTAGGATAAGAATGACCTCTTGAACCACTGTTGTGGATCTAATTTTGTGTTAATAAGAGGGTTATTTTTTAAAAGAAAGTGATACGTTTTAGGCAAAAGATAAGGTAATTGAGAAAAAGATCCTATCAACCTTAATAAATAAATTACATAAAAGCAGATCGGTGAACTTATCATCTACATCCTATAAAATTGGCACTCTTTATAGTTTGAAATGAGTCATAAATTCTGAAACTTGTGTGTGTTATAGGTTTAAAACAGAGAATTTATTTAAGAAATTAATTGAAATTTAAAATAAAATTAAAATATTAACTCTGGAGTGCACGGAAAGGCGCAGATGTTTACAGTTTACTCAATATTTTTACAAGTATTACAATCCACCCAAAAATTCGATACCGAGATTTCACCGTAAATACATGTTTTGAGACCCCCTGAATCCAAAAAGAAAGCACTTTTGGAAACATGTCCTTGTGTGTGTCTGTGTGTGTGCCTGTGAACAGCATAACTCAGAAACTAACAGTCGGATAAACACCAAACTTGGTATTTAGGTTCAGTATCTTCCAGAGATGCGACACGAAGGTTATCAACAAAATCCCTCCACACCACATTACCCTTTACATAGAACATTTTTCGAAAATTTTAATTTTCTCAAAAATGGCTCTAACGATTTTGATTAAAATATTATATATTTAAGGTACTTTCATGAAAAATAAAATGTATATCTTGAATTTTCTGAAAAAGTCTCCAAAAGTATTCTTCATTGTGAACGACTTTTGCATAACTGGTTAACCATAAGAGATAGACAAAAGTTTACTACACGAAATATGTAGATCGCATTAAAATACACAATTTATGTCATATACATTTTTGTTGTTGAGTGAACCATTTTCGAGATATTACTTGTTATTCCCTTAAATTTTCCAATACTTATACTTTTTCTCAAATTCGTTATTCACTTTTTTTATGTCCTGGACATGCAAAGAGAATGGAATGCGCCGCATAGCAAACAGCTCTTAAAAGATTTGACTATCGCTTAAACCCTACCAATTCCCCTTGCATCTACAAGAAAATCAGCAATAAGATTAACATCTGGATTAAAATGAAGTGGATGGAGAATAAGCGTTTGTAAAAATAGTTTGCACAAGAGTAGAGAAATTCATGTGAGTGTAGCACATCAGATTTTTATGCTCTCCTGCCTGAAAATCTATTTATTTTATGTTAAAATCAGTCCCTGGATCAACCAACCTCATATTGTTTTGAAGTACAAATACCAACCTACAATAATATTCAGGTCTTGGTAAGAATTGAAATTAAACTTTAATTTGAGTGGCTGAAGGGCGCTGATTTTTAAGTCAGTTTTGTATGCTAATTTCTGTAGGCAAATCCAAGTTACTGCACCCACTGAAAAGAGTTAATACTTCGAATGGCTATTCAATATTGTGCCTGCCCCAGATTTGTAGCTTTCTAAACTATAGATGAATAACGTATATTATTCTAAAAATGTAGTATGCAACCAGACTACTATTCGATAAGAATCAAAAGGTGGTTGGCGGTGGTAACCGATCCCTTGTAGATTATGATCCTGGTTGCAACGTCTCTGTACTTTACGAACATTCTTTTTATATACCTTTATTTCACAAGGTACTATTTATGAAATTTAGACTACTATGTAAATATTTATAAAGCAACGAATTCTATTCCAAATAAATACGATTATTTTATATTATAAGGTAATGTTTAGCCGGTTTAATCCCAAAAATTATAAAAATAAATAGTCCATTCTACGTGAAATTTAAATATTTGGATTCACTAAGTTACTGTTAAAACTACACGGTTTAAGTAAAATAAGGGTGAATGATTAACACTGAATATTGATTAAGCTTGCTCAGTATATTAGATTTTAGCTGTCTTAACCTCATTAGTACCTAGGAATTTTGTATCCATCTACCAAACCAAAGCGTAAGTCGGTAAGTGTTGACTGCTAAACAACACAGTCAACCCTTGTAGCCGTGGTCGCTAGAACACTTGGCTTCGGCGCTCCGCCAAGCTGAGGGCAGCGGGTTCGAGTTCCCCCAAGGGCATGGATATTTGTGTCAGTGTGTTGTATGTGTAACAGTAATATCAGTGAACCAGTAAACCGGAAAACACAGGGGAACATAAAAAGGAAGAAAAACCTAAGAAAATTGCTAGGAACAATAAGGGTCGTACGAAGTTATAGCGTAAACCACTGTTTCTTATATCGGCTGTATTTTCTGCTCTCGACGAACTCCTGAACGTTTTAATTCTCCCAAATTTAATGAGCAGATGCAGCGCCACCCACGGGGAGGGGGAATCTTGACGCAATTAGGGCCATTACGAACGTTTTGGGGTGAATTCAAAATTTGGGGGAATACAAAAATATTGAAGTAAATTAACACAAGTAGTTTATATACATTTATTACAATTTTCAATCAAGCGCTTCAATTGTTAATTCAATTATTATCTTTAAGTTTCTTAATCTAAATGTTCTGTATCCTCCAAATGGTAATCTTAAGTACAATTTATACTGTATGGCAGAGGTCGTAAAACTCACAAATTCATGACGCAATACAGATACTACCCGCCACACACATAATGCTACAGGGGTGGGCACAGTACTTGTAATTTTGGGTGGAATAAAATACCTTCTCTATTTACTATGTGGGAGTAGAGAAAGTAAAAATGACAAATTATTGAATATTTCAAGTCAATAATAACACATATCTCGAAAATGTTGCTACCACAGAAAAAATCTGATGTCTAACACTCACATGATTTTCTCTACTCCTGTACACACTATTTTTACAAACGCTTATTCTCCATATGCTTCATGTTAATCGAGATATCGGGATGTTAATCTTATTGCTAATTTTCTTGTAGATGCAAGGGGAATTAGTGGGCTTTAAGCGACAGTCAAATGTTTTAAGAGCTGGTTGCTATGTGGAGTATTCCATTCTCTTTGCATTACCAGGACAAAAAATCTGATGTGTTACACTCACATGACTTTCTCTACTCTTGTACAATCTAATTTTACAAACGCCTATTCTCCATATGCTTCATGTTAATCGAGATATCGAGATGTCAATCTTATTGGTAATTTTCTTGTAGATGCAAGGGGAATATGGTAGCTTTTAAGCGATAGTCAAACATTTTAACGCTGGTTGCTATGTGGCGAATTCCATTCTCTTTGCATGTTCAGGACATAAAAAAAATGAATAACGAATTTGAGAAAAAGTATAAGTATTGGAAAATTTAAGGAAATAACAAGCAATATCTCGAAAACGGTTCACTCAATAAAAGAAACGTATATGACATAAGTTGTGTATTTTAACGCGATCTACATTTTTTGTGTAGTAAAATTTTGTCTATCTCTTATGGTTTACCAGTTATGCAAAAGTCGTTCACAATGAAGAATATTTTTGGAGACATTCCCAGAAAATTCAAGATATACATTTTATTTGTCATGACAATATCTTAAACATATGATATTTTAATCAAAATCGTTAGAGCCGTTTTTGAGAAAATTAAAATTTTCGAAAAATATTCCATGTAAAGGGTAGTCTGGGGTGGGGGGATTTTCTTGAAAACCTTCGTGTCGCATCTCTGGAAGATACTGAACCTAAATACCAAGTTTGGTGTTTATCCGACTGTTCGTTTTTGAGTTATGCTGTTCACAGACACACAGACACACAGACACACAGACAGACAGACACACAGACACACAGACACACAGACAGACACACACACACGGACATGTTTCCAAAAATGCTTTTTTTGGATTCAGTGATTCTCAAAACACGTATTTCCGGTGAAATCTCGGTATCGAATTTTTGGGTGGAATGCAATACTTCCCCTACTTACTATACGTAGTAGAGAAAGTAAAAATGAATAACGAATTTGAGAAAAGGTATAAGTATTGGAAAATTTAAGGAAATAACAAGCAATATCTCGAAAACGGTTCACTCAACAAAAGAAATGTATATGACATAAGTTGTGTATATTAACGCGATCTACATTTTTCATGTAGTAAAACTTTGTCTATCTCTTATGGTTTACCAGTTATGCAAAAGTCGTTCACGATGAAGAATACTTTTGGAGACATTCCCAGAAAATTCGAGATATACATTTCATTTCTCATGACATTATCTAAAACATATGATATTTTCATCAAAATCGTTAGAGCCATTTTTGAGAAAATTTAAATTTTCGAAAAATGTTCCATGTAAAGGGTAGTCTGGGGTGGGGGGATTTTCTTGAAAACCTTCGTGTCGCATCTCTGGAAGATACTGAACCTAAATACCAAGTTTGGTGTTTATCCGACTGTTCGTTTTTGAGTTATGCTGTTCACAGACACACACACACAGACACACACACAGACACACACACACACACAGACACACACACGGACATGTTTCCAAAAATGCTTTTTTTGGATTCAGGAGGTCTCAAAACATGTATTTCCGGTGAAATCTCGGTATCGAATTTTTGGGTGGAATGCAATACTTCCCCTACTTACTATACGTAGTAGAGAAAGTAAAAATGAATAACGCATTTGGAAAAAGTATAAGTATTGGAAAATTTAAGGAAATAACAAGCAATATCTCGAAAATGGTTCACTCAACAAAAGAAATGTATATGACATAAGTTGTGTATTTTAACGCGACCTACATTTTTTGTGTAGTAAAAGTTTGTCTATCTCTTATGGTTTACCAGTTATGCAAAAGTCGTTCACAATGAAGAATACTTTTGGAGACATTCCCAGAAAATTCGAGATATACATTTCATTTCTCATGACATTATCTTAAACATATGATATTTTTATCAAAATCGTTAGAGCCATTTTTGAGAAAATTAAAATTTTCGAAAAATCTTCCATGTAAAGGGTAGTCTGGGGTGGGGGGATTTTCTTGAAAACCTTCGTGTCGCATCTCTGGAAGATACTGAACCTAAATACCAAGTTTGGTGTTTATCCGACTGTTTGTTTTTGAGTTATGCTGTTCACAGACACACACACAGACACACACACACACACAGACACATACACAGACACACACACAGACACACACACGGAAATGTTTCCAAAAATGCTTTTTTTGGATTCAGGAGGTCTCAAAACATGTATTTCCGGCGAAATCTCGGTATCGAATTTTTGGGTGGAATGCAATACTTCCCCTACTTACTATACGTAGTAGAGAAAGTAAAAAATCTGATGTGTTACACTCACATGACTTTCTCTACTCTTGTACAATCTAATTTTACAAACGCCTATTCTCCATATGCTTCATGTTAATCGAGATATCGATATGTCAATCTTATTGGTAATTTTCTTGTAGATGCAAGGGGAATATGGTAGCTTTTAAGCGATAGTCAAATATTTTAACGCTGGTTGCTATGTGGCGCATTTCATTCTCTTTGCAAGTCCAGGACATAAAAAAAATGAATAACGAATTTGAGAAAAAGTATAGGTATTGAAAAACTTAAGGAAATAACAAGCAATATCTCGAAAACGGTTCACTCAACAAAAAAAATGTATATGACATAAGTTGTGTATTTTAACGCGATCTACATTTTTTGTGAAGTAAAATTCTGTCTATCTCTTACGGTTTACCAGTTATGCAAAAGTCGTTCACAATAAAGAATACTTTTGGAGACATTCCCAGAAAATTCGAGATATACATTTCATTTCTCATGACATTATCTTAAACATATGATATTTTCATCAAAATCGTTAGAGCCATTTTTGAGAAAATTAAAATTTTCGAAAAATGTTCCATGTAAAGGGTAGTCTGGGGTGGGAGGATTTTCTTGACAATCTTCGTGTCGCATCTCTGGAAGATACTGAACCTAAATACCAAGTTTGGTGTTTATCCGACTGTTCGTTTTTGAGTTATGCTGTTCACAGACACACACACACACACAGACACACACACACACACAGACACACACACACACACAGACACACACACGGACATGTTTCCAAAAATGCTTTTTTTGGATTCAGTGGGTCTCAAAACATGTATTTCCAGTGAAATCTCGGTATCGAATTTTTGGGTGGAATGCAATATTTCCCCTACTTACTATACGTAGTAGAGAAAGTAAAAATAATGAATAACGAATTCCCATTTGACAAAAAGTATAAATATTGGAAAATTTAATGCAATAACAAGCAATATCTGGAAAATGGTTCACTCAACAACAAAAAAATGTATATGACATAAATTGTGTATTTTAACGCGATCTACATTTTTTGTGTAGTATAGTTTTGTCTATCTCTTATGGTTTACCAGTTATGCAAAAGTCGTTCACAATGAAGAATACTTTTGGAGACATTCCCAGAAAATTCGAGATATACATTTTATTTTTTATGAAAGTATCTTAAACATATGATATTTTAATCAAAATCGTTAGAGCCATTTTTGAGAAAATTAAGATTTTCGAAAAATGTTGCATGTAAAGGGTAACCTTTTTGTCACATCTCTGGAAGATACTGAACGTAAATACCAAGATTGGTGTTTATCCGACTGTTAGTTTCTGAGTTAGGCTGTTCACAGACATACATACACACACGCGCGCGCGCGCGCGCTGCGGACATGTTTACAAAAATACTTTTTTTGGATTCAGCAGGCCTCAAAACATGTATTTCCGGTGAAATCTCAGTATTGAATTTTCGGGTGGAATGGAATACATCCCCTACTTACTATACGTATTAGAGAAAGTAAAGATTATTGAAAATAAGTTTGGTGTTTTAAAGAGATCCACATATTTTGAGGTGTATGTCTTTGTCTATCTGTTAAAGTTTAGCAGTTATACATAACTATACAAAATTCCTTCTAAATAAAGGAGTCTTCATAGTCTAATCCCAGAACATCCAGCATATAGATTTCATCTTGTAAATATCTTAAATATATTATATTTCAATCAAAATCGTTAGAGTCATTTTTGAGAAAATAATAATGTAAAGGGTAGTTTGGGTTGCGAATGCCTTCATGTCGCATCCTTGGCATCTGCTGAACTTAAATATATACTTAACACATACATACAGACACGTATGCACGCGCACACGGAGCTCTCCCTAAATGTTTATTTATGCAGGAAACCACCGAGCGGGATGGTTCAGACAGTAACGCTTATGACCCGCATTCGGGAGATCATGGGTTCGATTCCCGCGTACGACCTTCCTAACCCATGGGTTTTTTCGAGGGTTTCCCTGGGTTGCTAGCGAATGCTGGGAAAAAAGATTGAAGTTTTATTTATGGACGCCCTTTAACTACCATAGTTCTTAGCGTCCCATTCTATACTGCGCGTGAAAGACCGGAAATTTTGCTCAGAGGCCTCTTTGTCAGGCTAGAGTTTCTTTTACGCCCGTGAATCTAGGTCACGGGACCACCTGTTTTACTTCCCTTCCTAAGAAAGCCATGCTAAGGGTTTTTGCGCCCGAAAAAATCCATCGCATTTCGCCGGGTTTGAACGGCGACCGGTTCATTACATCCCCCGGATTTTCTGTCCGTCCATTTTGCTCCATTCTCATGTCACTTCACCTTTCATCTGCTTGGTCAGGGTTGAAAGTGTCGGCCGGTGTCTCGGTTATAAAGGATGCTGCATGTACGCTTCGTCCACCGTAATGGAGGCGGTCTCCGAGTCTCGGGCCCCCAGTGGCATGTGCAAGCCTACAGGGGGGAGGGGAGCTGGTTGTACCAGCTGCAGTTTCGACCTGTTAAAGGTAGGGGCCCTGCCCTCTGCCCTGTCGTGCCTCCTTGTCTGGCCGCCCTCTGTATCCTCTCACTTTACTCCTCCCTCCCGAGGGCAACCCTTCAGGAACTTAGGCACAAAATATCTTGTAGTCGAGGTGCTATATCCCCCTGCGTACCTATTTCTACTCTTACTCCTACTATGCATGGCCCCTCAAAACATGTATTTCTGGTAAAATATTCATATCTAATTTTTTGATGAAATATAATACAAAAGAGTGCTGAGTGGCATCAACTGTAGAAATTGACGGAACAAAAGCAACAAATGTTTTGCACCTAATCGACAGGTCTTAACTATTGTAATAGCGATACGGACTCATTTGCGTTATCCATTGAGCCAGTATTCTTAACTTAAATGATTTCAGTCTAATTATATAATATATAAATTCAATAACAGCCCGCCTTAAAGCAATATGTGTATGTAACAATATATAAAAAGTGTATATTACAGTCATTGTATATGTTTATATTATTATGCACATGTTTAATAATGCTTTGTGAATGTATTATGTAATTTAATAATGTAGGAGCTGTGATAATAGAGGCCGAAAATTGCTAACAATAAGGTAACAATGAGGTAACCTTGAGGCAATAATGAATTGGAAAGTTTAATAATCTTACTAGTAATTCTTGGAGCAACAATAATGTAATGTTTGAGACAGTTTATAAATAGCCAATCAACAACCAGAAAAATCTTAAGTTAAATAAAAGTATTAATTTGGAGTAGGCGGTAGATTTCAGTTGCTAGTAGACAGCGTTCCTAACCGGACGTAGACGCGTACGTATTCAGTGTGAGACAAAAAGTTCAATACGGCGAGAATATTATAAAGTTTGCGTGTTTAAAAGTACAATTAATAAATAATCTCACAGCTCTCTATATAAGTCAAGTGTTATTTAATCGTGTGAAGGATTAATAAATGGAGTGAAGTAAAAATTATAATTTGTGTAAGCCTGCATTCTTTAGCTGTACCACACCCTGTTAAGAGAAACATGTTTCTACAAATTAATGCTGACGCAGCCGAGGCAAATATAAATATATATAATATTTAATGAAACATTAAAATACAAACGTTGGGTATCCATATTGGTATCCATACGTGAAACAACAACCTTCTTCATCATTTTCAGAAACGAAAATGAATACTTTTTGTATAACATTATCATTTAAGTCTTACGATAACATTGAAGGGAATGGAGCACCTCGCGCAACATTTGATGGATATGCAATACTCTAGATACGTAATACATCAAGTAGTCTCATATTTTGATGTCCCATGAAGGGACAGAAGGTAATCAAATTATAGCCATTAACTAACCAATATAGGCTCGTAGAGCTCGTTGCAGTATAATTTCATAGACTTCCGGCCATTCACTCAAACCTCGTTAAGCACTTTGGATAACGGTACATTTCTCACCAATTTGGACGCAGTAACAGCGTTACGCTCTGCATATTGTGATGAAAACGTTTTTGTGCAGGTTTTTTTATGAAATACCGATTTCCCGTTTCACATTAAGCAATTCAAAGCCCCCAGGGAAACCATCATTATTGCAATGTTGCTGATAGTGTACGGTTGACAAGATAAAAGTTCCTGTAATTTACATTTACATCAGGGAATTACTGGCTGGACTGGAGATACAGATTGCTCGACGTTCTAAGTTGATTTAGCTATAAACTATTTCTATAGGGAAGTCGGTATTTTGTACAGCATAAACATGCTAATATTATCTGTATAAGGTTTCCTCTCTTATTTTAAAATTAAATTTGCACATGCTTAGATTTCATGGAACATGTTGTTGCTTTTGATGTGGCATGAAAAATGAACTCCTATGCAGTCACTAGTTGGAAAGTACAGCCGCAAAACTATTGTCAGCTGTTTAACTAATGTCTTTCTTACCACAGGGATAGAAACGCTTAAATAAGCGAGATTACTTAGGGTAGCGTCAGTGGCTCCTTAGCCGGAAGACCGTTGGTTCAAATCCAGCGTACGTGACAATCAAATTCGGTGTTTGTTGTGGTTTTTCTCAGTTCCTAGGTAAACCGGGAACTAGATATTAAATACCATTATCCAGAGATCCACCCACAGAAAAAAAAATTAAAATAGGTTGTGGAGGAAGGCGTTAACGCTACTAAGGTCGTCTGTTCCGCTATACATTGAATCCTTTGTATCAGAACCTACAGGTAACCGTCACGACATGACCTATGATGTTGAATTGACGTTATACGAGAAAAATACGAAAGAAAAATCTCTAACCTTGTGTCACAACAGCATTTTTATTAGGTAATATGCTATACAATATCAAATATCCTTTTAAAAATTATTTTTATAGTTGTAAATCTTTGCGATGGCTCATTCTCCTTAATTATTATTAAAGCCTGTGCAAGAAATTATGTACAAGCTGTGATACTTTAGAAATTCACTTTTTGTGCATCGATTCATCCTGAAGTAGGTACTTCAATATTAAGATTAACTTGGTTTACACCAAATAAGGTCGCAATCCTGGACGTCTTCTCCGTAAAAAGAGCTAATAAAATATGAGATTCTTTTCCCATTATGGCGTTGCTGAATATTATTGGAGTATCGCAGGAATTTTAAGCTTTAAAACTGATAACCCTTTTGCTTTAAGAATTTGAAAATAAGCAATAGTTTCTCGAGGTTACTTGATTAAAAAACTGGAGATGTGTTTGTTTTGGTCTTCTTTGTAAATTCGTTCATGCCTGATTATTAAAGCTCGAAGCCTGATGATAAACTTAATTTTTCTACAGCGTCATGTTCAGAGCTTTACTGTGATGTAAACAGAATTGGAGGATATTAACATTTGGGGAACTTCGTTTCACAAAAGCCATCAAAGTCTATCTCGTATTATTAACGCACAGCCTCCCCAATTTTTTCTCCGCTCGCTTGAATGGAACTTTGCTGCAACTGCATCATTTATTCCTGTTATTGACTTAAACATCCATTTTGAAACAGAGCAGAGCGCGTAATACCTCTTGCTCCCGAAGCAGTCTTTGTATAAAGCGATTGTTAAAGTTATAATGAAAATCGCTTTGTACTCTTGCCATTTTTATTCTGCACAAAGGTAGATGTTTGTTCAACCTGGGTCATGCATTATTTTTAATATCCTACCTGGTATTTGCTTTTCTAGCGTTGTGAACAACTTTTGTTCTTTATTTAGTCTAGCGAGGAAATTCGTGCTTGGGAAAAGGGGAACTGAAATCTCTGTATAGGCTTGCGTTTATTGATATGGTAGGGGCAGCAGAGTGTAAATAGTTAAAGTCCATTAAAAAGTATGTGATCATTCAAAACTCTCCACAGATATTTTATGCGTAGTTCTTTGCTTTATGCACGACTCCATAAAACTGCATCGAGTTATTTTGTAGATGCCATGTCTCGTACAATTTTAAGTTTC
This sequence comes from Deroplatys truncata, assembly GCA_030765065.1. Classification (NCBI taxonomy): domain Eukaryota; kingdom Metazoa; phylum Arthropoda; class Insecta; order Mantodea; family Mantidae; genus Deroplatys; species Deroplatys truncata. The sequence goes on from CM060978.1 coordinate 219,555,602, forward strand.
TCACAAAATTGAAATACTATCATGGTTTTAGATTAAATTCCGTATATTCCTTTTTATTAGTTAAAAAGAGCACACATGTACAACAGTATTTCCCCCCCCCTCTCTCTCTCTCTGACACACACACACACACACACACACACACACACACACACACACACACAGTTCACCTCTTTTCAATAATTGACTTTTTATACTCAGGGGCCTCAAAAGCTGCATTAGCAGTGAAATCTTGAATGCAATACCCACTCCTCTACCTTCAGTAGAAACAAAGAAGGTAATAATTATCTTTTTTGCCTAGATGAGCCTTAGGTTCATTAAGGTGTTTCTCCAGCCTTAGGAAAAACGTTGCCTTAGGAGAATAATAAAAGGAAAGAAATTGAAAAGTTATTAGGTAACTCGTTCCAACTGAGATTTGAACTCGGGCCTTCCGAATTAGAAGGCAAATTTTCTTCCTCTACGCCCAGAGATGAGCATTAATTCACTCGCAAATAGACTTAACCAGTAAAAGATAATAGTGTTTTGTAAATATGTTTTAAGGAATTACCATTGTATTCCTTAAATACACTGTACTGTTTCTCTTGCTGGGAAATTAAATATGCACCGTTACGTCAGTAGAAAATAGCCATAGGTCTCATTAATACCTACGGCCTAATGAACATTTATCTCAAAACATAGTTCAAGTTTCTTTTTGAAACTATCTTCCCTAAATCTTATTTTTGCCTTTGTGAAGAATCTAGTTAGTCATCCGTTTCGTACATTTTGATAAAATCTCCAGTTTTACTGCAGAGGACGCTTAGCATTTTCGGCATTTCCCTTGGTGTGGATCACACAAAGAACTATTTTAGTCTCCGAAGATGCAGCAGAGCATTCGAAAGTATGAACCTAAACCGCTCAGAGGAAAGAGGATAATGTAATTTTTTTCTGAAATCATCTTTACTTACGTGCTGCTAGCAGCTTCTAATGGTCATGACGTCACTCTCCTCCGGGTATATTTAAATTAGACCGATTATGAGGTGACCTACGTACGAACCCTATTTATTAGTAACATTCAATTGCTAATGACACTAACGAAACAAAGCGCTGTATGCAAAATTGAAGCTGCTACATTAAAGTCCTCAACATCATGATTTGAAATGTAAAGTTAACCCTACATAGGTACTTGCCTGCACATGTAGTTGAAGTGGTATTAAGTAGCCACACGTTGGGCGCCAATTGAAGTGGAATTAAGTAGCCACGAATTGCCATTTGAAGAGGAATTATAAAATTTTGACGTTGTACTGTTATTATTATTATTATTATTATTATTATAGATCCGGCATTACCGTTTAGCAAGGAGTCTTATCTCAGTGTTATGGATCAAGGGAGTGAAATAAGTTAAACATTATTCGACCTCTCTTTTATTAATGTTGTTGAATATAAATGAATACTTTGATAACATATATCAAACATTTATAATTAATTCTCCCTATCCTCGCTTATGCGTTGTCGCCCTGCGTGGTATAGGGATACCATGCAAGCCTCTAGTTCCTAAAATTGTGGGTTCAAACTCGGCGGGCGGCGATGTATTTTTTCGGGCGTAAAAATCCTTAGTATGGCTTCCTTCGGAAGGGAAGTAAAGCCGGTGGTCCCATGTCGTAGGTTTACGGCACGTAGAAGAACCTCAAACCGATAAAGGGGCTCTTAACAAAATTTCCGATCTCTCACATCGGAATGGGACGCTAAGAACCATTGTAGTTAAAGAGCGTCCATAAATAAAGCTCAATTTAATTTTTTTCGCATATGTGGTGGCATGTGTTGGGCGTGTTACTACGAGTTATGTTAATACATTTGTAATCGTTCGATAACATAAGCGAAATGTGTGTAAATCTTTCTCTTCCTAATTTCTTGTTTCTCATCTTGACACAAAGTATTTGAATCAGTCGGTTGTTTATTCTTCATACAAGTACAACTAATCAGATATGCCTTTTCATGGTACTAATTTGTGTGCTTATGAATGCCGTGTAAACGTATTCAATTTTAAATTAAACGTGTATTAAATCAAATGCAATTTCATAATTAGAATACCAACACAAAAATAATCAACTATATAATGACAATATAATCAACTAGTGCATGGCAATATCATTACAAAATTTGGTGTGTTACATTCACATATCTTTCCATACCCTCAAGCTCTTATTAGTGAGAAGGTATACAAATTATTCTTACGAAAGTTTATTTACCCACCTACTTCATTTTAATTGGGATAACGCTTTTCACACATTTCCTTATATATACAAAGGGAATAGCGGTAGTCATATGTATTAGAAGTGGACGCTATACGCTGGCCTTAAAATTCCACGTTGTTTTTGTGCAATCGCGAGAAACACCTGAATATCGAAAGGACTTCAAAAGAATGGCAAGGAATTGAATAATTCCAACCATTAATAACAAATATCTCGGAAATGACTTATGCCACAGAAAACGTTATTTGAAATAAATTGTGTATTTTAAACAGATATACTTCTTTGTTTTGTTTAGTTCGTTTTGGTCTATCGTTTAATGTTTAGCAGTTACACAATATTATACTATATTCCTTTCGAATGAAGAGAACTTTAGAGGCTATTCTCAGAAGATTCAAGATATAAATTTTATTTGTCATGCAAATATTTCCAAAATGAGGCATTTTAATCAAAATCGTTATAGATATTTTTTAGAAAATAAAAAATTCGAAAAATGTTGCATGTAAAGAATAGTTGGGGTGGGGAAGTTTTCTTGAAAATCTTGTGTCGTATCTTCGGGAGGTACTAACTTCATTACCAAGTTTGGTATTTATCCGACTTTTCGTTTTTGAATTATGCTATTCAGCCCAACACACGGAATTTTCTAATTTTTTATTAGGGGTTTCTAAAGCATGTATGTTCGGTAAATCTCAATATCAAATTTTTGGGTAGAATACAATACCTTCTCTACCTGTTATGTACATAGTAGAGATATTTATGAAGCATTATATAAAAGTTATAATAATTCAAAATCAAATGCAAAAATACATATATCTGAGAATGAAAATGTTTAACGTCACATATACTGTTACATACCTCTAATGTTCATTAAGCCCCTTGTACACGATCTAACCTTTTTTTTCAATTCAAGGGTTTACAAGAAAAATGTCAAATATTTTTCAATATGTGACAAGATTGGACAAGACTTGACAATGTCATAAATGTGTATTTACAAGTTGTCCTTTTTCAAACTGAAACCCTTCAGAACACATTAATAATTTATCACGCACTATGCAATTTACTATTTGCGTCACGGTATAACAGTTTGCAATGAAATACTGTTCTTTACTAATATTATGTAGCACTTTCACGTATTATATCCAATGAAATCACATTACGATTATGGAATACAATGGAAATAACACCAACTGATAGGTTAGCCACACTATATAACCTTGCATTAATGTATACTTAGTTCGCAAATCTGCCTGGTAGTTATTTCTTCATAACCTCCTCCATTTGCTTCATCTTGTGGTAACCCACAGAGGCCTAAACATACGGATATGGCCAGCTTAGGTATAACCTAATCACTTCGCATACAACATACCTTGGCCGGGTAGTCATTTTTGTTTACTTTTCCCTTTCCGCCATGTTGCAGATTTCGTAACGCACCGTAAATACTCGCATTTCATTGGCTAAAGCCATAAAATCATTGTTAAATCTTTCATGGTTTAGAGCATGTCCTTATTTACTTTCAAGATTTTCATAGAGTTTAAATGTATTGGAAGCAATTTGACAAGAAAAGTTGTAAAGTTGTGACAACTCTTGAAAGGTCTTGTAAAGTATTGAATTTGACAAAACTCTGATCGTGTACAAGCAGGTTTAGACTGCAGGTATTAGAACAGTTTTACGCAGGCGCAGCGGCAACAAGCCGTACAGAGTTATACAAATTAAAGGAATAAATTGCCACTTTTATATGCACCTTTCACATACGATCCTTTGACGTTCGTTAAGGAAAACATGGCATTAGAATTTTCGAGATAAAGATGTTTATAATTAAAGCACATGTGAACTTTTACTTGAGCTAGCTTTATTCATTCAGCCAAGCAGCAGGAGTGGTCAGTGGCGTATCACTATAAAATTGGGAGTTAAGGTGTTAAGTTAAGGTCAAAGGAGTTAAGGAGTTAAGGTCGACTATATTAGATGGAACAATAAAAACAAACAACTTTCGCATGGAAAGTTTTTTTATTAATTCATACCGTTTCAAGGAGAAAAACATATGTCTATATTTGTTATTGCTAGGCTGCAGTTATCCAGTTTCCTTGAAGACTAGTAGCAAGATGCCTGACGAGTGCTTTGAGGGTACCTATCAGCGTATAATATACACTATGTGATCAAAAGTACCCGGATACGCCACAAACATACGTTTTTCATCTTAGGTGCATTGTGCTACCACCTACTGCCTGGTACTAATTATCCGTAACCTTAGTAGTCATTAGACATCGTAAAACAGCAGAATGGGACGCTCCGTGGAACTCACGCACTTCGAACGTGGTCAGGTGATTGGGTGTCACTTGTGTCACACTCCTAAACATCTCTAGGTCCTCTGTTTCTGATGTGATAGTGAAGTGGAAACTGAAGGGATATTGAACAGCACAAAAGCGTCCAGGCCGACCTCGTCAGTTGACTGACAGAGACCGCCGACATTTGAAGAGGGTCGTAAAGAGTAATAAGCAGACATCTATCCAGACCATCACACAGGAATTCCAAACTGCATCAGGATCCACTCCAAGTACTATGGAAGTTAGACGTGAGTTGAGAAACCTTGGATTCCATGGTCGAGCGGCTGCTCATAAGCCACACACCACGCAGGAAAATGCCAAACAACGCCTTGCTTGGTGTAAGGAGCGTCAACATTACACGATTGAACAGTAGCAAAACGTTGTGTGGAGTGACGAATCACGGTACACAATGTGGCGATCCGATGGCAGGGAGTGGGTATGGCGAATGCCCGGTGGACGTCATCTGCCAGCGTGTGTAGTGCCAACAGTGAAATTCGGAGGTGGTGGTGTTATGGTGTGTTCATGTTTTTCCTAGAGGTGGCTTGCACCCCTTGTTGTTTTGCGTGGCACGATCACAATGCAGACCTACGTCGATATTTTAAGCACCTTTTGCTTCGCACTGTTGAAGAGCAATTCGGGGATGGCGATTGCATCTTTCAACACGATCGAGCACCTTTCATACTGCACGGGCTGTGGCGGAGTGGTTACACGACAATAACATCCCTGTAATGGAACGGCCTGCACAGAGTCCTGACTTGAATCCTATAGAACCCCTTTGGGATGTTTTGGAACGCCGACTTCATGCCAGGCCTCACCGACCTACATCGATACCTCTCCTCAGTTCCGCCCTCCGTGAAGAATGGGCTGCCATTCCCCAAGAAACCTTCCAGCACCTAATTGAAAGTATGCCTGCGAGAGTGAACGCTGTCATCAAGGCTAATGGTGGGCCAACACCATATTGACTTCCAGCATTACCGATGGAGGGCGCCACGAACTTGTACGTCATTTTAAGCCAGGTGTCCGGATACTTTTGATCACGTAGTGTACGCTCGGCAGCCCGGACATTCACTCAATACCATCAGATATCAAAACTGTCACTATTTATAGTAGAACTAAAGTAGTAGTAATCAATGAACTTTTATATTTATTTCATTAGCCACAAAAATAAAGAAAAAAGAAAAATCGATTCTCATTGCATTGTGCAAAGTAATCTGAGGTTCCTTCACCAGCATTAATTCTATTTTAATGTTCGTAACACTTGTCACTATATATGGCGTTACTATTTGCATTTCTGGAGTTTACGTCTTCTTATATTTTCGTATTTCTTCGTTGAAAGCGTATGAATTAATAAAAACGTTGTTCGTTTTGAAGAGCTATGTCTAATGGCACCTATTTGACACCCACGCTGATTTTAAGTTTTAAAGTGATAGGCCACTGACCCCACTTCCGATTGTGGTTGATGACACCAAGCTCAGGTTGAAGTTCACGTGCTTTAGTATAAATATTTTGGTCTCGAAAATTTTAATGCCGTATTTTTCGAAATAAGTTACTGTTACTTGTAGTCCGGTTCACCCTGTACATCTGCTTTCTAAATGTTCTGCAGCTTATAACTAGAAATTGCGAACTTTTTCAAAATACGCTGCCAGTTCGTTTGCTCAAAAAATCTGCACATAGGTATGAAGAACGCTATTTTTGATATTTTGATTTTAGGTTTAGTAAAATTGTAGATTTTCACAACAAAATTCTACGTATTCTAGTTTGTCGTGAAAGACTACTTGGAAAATTTCTATAGCGCCGTTGTCATTCAAAGTTTCTTTTGAGAGTTTTCAAACTTTTACGTTCCCTGCCCTTAACATTTCCTGCTTCCCTAAACTTAGTCATTAGTATGGGATGGGATGGGAAATACCGAGAATATTTCGCGCTAGAGGTGTGGTTAATAGGTCTTTTATCGAAGTCGTGCTGTTAAAGCGGGGGGAAGACAATATAAAGTCACTGCTCACATTGTGAAAACGTGGAATAAGGACGAAAGGTTCTTGCATGTGATGAAGCGTAGATAATAAGCTAATGTGTGTGAGTGAGAGAGAGAAAAAGAAAGAAAGAGAGAGAGAGAGAGTGTGTGTGTGTACGCTTTGATATTCCTGTCATTTCTTTCCTTCTAGGATAGCTTTTTACTGGCGTTTTCGCACCTACGAAACACACAATAGAATCAGCGGGAAAAGGCAGCGAGTCAAAAGGATCAATCTTTTAAAAGGTGACTTACATAATACTGGCACAATAGCAAAATACTGTAATATATTTGATCACTGTACTGTTATGCGCACTATTCTCAGATTCTTTAATTTGTCCACGTTATTCCTGTATATAAATAACAAAATAAACACACTTCCGTGCTATCAGTGGCATCGTACCTGTAATAGTTAAGAAATCTGAACCACTGTTAGACGAGCAAGTCATCTTTATTCGATTAGAAATATGGGAGCACAGCTATTTGGGCACGTTTATGGTTTTAATAAACATTCGGCACTGTTTCTCTCATTCTAGAACCTAAACTGTTATGGTTTAAATTACACCAGCACTAAAGTTACTAGAACTTTAACTCAAATAGGATATAAGCCAATTTCACATAGTGTCCTAAAAGGGCCTATCCATGGACCGTTTTGTTTATTATGTTTATTCGGGAAGCATTGCTAATAGTTTCTTGGAAAATTATTTGTATACTTGTTGTTTACTAGAATTTAGAATTTACATTTAACGCCCGCTGTTACTACGTACGGTACTACAGGCACATGTGGCATGAAATGATAATTGGGAAAGGGAATTTGCGAATTAAATGTTCTAAGTCTAAGTTTTAGATACCTCCCCGGCATTTGCCAGTTATGAGAACTGAGGAAAACCAAACCCCACTCAGGGAGACGGTTCTGGAGCGATTTGAACCCTGGTCAGTGCTGTAACGAGCTTGGCCATCCGTGTCTGTTTATGAGATGAACGGATTATATACTGTTAAGAAACTCGGTACTTACGCTGTTGGTGTACGATTTAATTTTAATAAGGATCCTTTTATTCATCTGTCTCCCTTAAGTTAAATCTATTCTTTACGTGACACAATAATTACCGTTTCAAGCATTAAATTATTAAAAATTACAGAAAGCTCAAGATATTTTTACTTTCTCTACTACGTATAGTAAGTAGGGGAACTATTGTATTCCACCCAAAAATTCGATACCGAGATTTCACCGGAAATATATGTTTTGAGACCCCTGAATCCAAAAAACGCATTTTTGGAAACATGTCTGTGTGTGTCTGTGTGTCTGTCTGTGAACAGCATAACTCAGAAACGAACAGTCGGATAAACACCAAACTTAGTATTTAGGTTCAGCATCTTTCAGAGATGCGACACGAAGGTTTTTAAGAAAATCTCCCACTCCAGATTACCCTTTATATGGAACATTTTACGAAAATTCTAATTTTCTCAAAAATGACTCTAACGATTTCGATTAAAATATCATATGTTTAAGATATTTTCTTGACAAATAAAATGTATATCTTGATTTTTCTGGGAATGTCTCCAAAAGTATTCTTCATTGTGAACGACTTTTGCATAACTGGTAACCATAAGAGATAGACAAAATTTTACTACACAAAAAATGTAGATCGCGTTAAAATACACAGTTTATGGCATAAACGTTTGTTTTGTTGAGTGAACCATTTTCGAGATATTGCTTGTTATTCCCTTAAATCTTCCAATACTTATACTTTTTCTCAAATTCGTTATTCATTTTTTTTTTGTCCTGGTATTGCAAAGAGAATGGAATGCTCCACATAGCAACCAGCTGTTAAAATATTTGACTATTGCTTAAAGCCTACCAATTCCCCTTGCATCTACAAGAAAATTAGCAATTGTTGACTGACATAGTAATATACTGCCTGTAAATTAAAAAGACGCTGATTTTATCAAAAGAGCAAAATGGCATTACAGAGTGCCCGTTTACAGAATGAAATCGTGACGCTGGGTTCCTTCTGATTTAAATGCATACAGTGGATTAGTTTGCTTGGTTGAAGAATTTACCATATTCAAGTTAAACCTTTGATGGATCTTTGAAATTCGTCCACTAACTTTCACGTATATTCCAAGTTGAAAGTTATTCCTCTCAGGCTCCACTGCTCAAGGCATCACATGCATCATTTTGGAGCAACTCGCATCAAATTTGGTTAGAATCTCAAAGTTGCATCCTCTTCCGCCGGAGGTGGGATTCCGAAGTTTCGAAGGACAAAGAAAAATGAGAGATGCAGCAGCAGCAGCATCTTTGGGACGAAACAAGCAACTGGGAGGTTTCACGCCATGCATTCGTAGCACGCCAAGCAAAGTTTCAAATTAATAGCCTCGCTCCCTGACGTCATTATCGTCTTTGAGTGGCGACATCAAAATTAATTTCAACTCTCGCCTGTAATTTGTAATAAAACATGTAACCCATCTCATTCGTCAACTTCCATTGAGATATATTCACAATGTGTGTGGTGTAAGTAAACAATACAGACAAAATAAGTAAAAACTAAGTATAATGTTCATTTAAAAATGGCGTACTAGCCCGTTATGGTTTTGTTTTTTCTGAAAACTCCTTATACTACGATTATTTATGACATGGCGTTCCCTTTAGTAATCAGCAGGGCCCAAATTTTGACGAGCTATAAAAGTTTGAAAAAACATGAAATAACTCTAGAATGTTTAAAACATGACAATAATTACAGAAACTAACCTAAGCCAAGATTTATTTAATTCAATAATATTAGTTTTCTGAAAGGTCTAAATTAATTTATGGAAGTATGTAGCTTCTATACAAGAAAAGTAAAGAATGAAAAATAAAAAGTAAAGCAGGCTGACGATAATGTTGAGATATTTTAGATACTTAATTAAGTATGTCTTAGTTTATGTTATTGCACACAGAATCTGAAAAGAAACTTGTTTTTGAAGCAAGTCTCACAAAGCTGTATCATTAACTCTTTTAAGTTCTCTGATTATACAAAGTTCATTGTGAATAAGAAGACTTCACAGACTTTGACACTACATGTAAGAACAATAGTAACCTTAATATATGCACTCACTCGAAAAAGGGAATATTAACAAGTCTCATCCCTTGTTTGGCAATAGCCATCCCTCCAGCCGCAAACAACTCTTTCCAGACTAGACATTAAATAGGGGTTTTCTTCCAAAAATTCGAGTAAAGGACATGAACAGTTACTCTTTTTTTCAATTAAATAGTGATATTTCTAATATTTGAAAAGTTTCCTTATGTAAATGCAGTAGTACTAAACTCTTTATATACTCAATATACTCGCAAAATGAAATAAAATCGAAAAAATGCTTTTAAAATAGAAAATGGAATAGAATAATAAAAAAATAAACTAATAAATATGCCGGTTCATAATCTGGGACCCAGGAAAAGGGTTTGCATACACTTAACAATGCCTATGATGCAACAATTAAAAGATGACGCCATCAAATCCGGGCTCTGATTGTCAATAAAGCTCCGTTTTACAACCGCTTTGCCTGCTCGATCAAGTCGATTTGCAGGGAGTCTTACTCTCTCTACCTGCCTGCTCTCTTTGTCGCAGTTTGCTCTTCTCACAAGGAACGCTCCTGGAAAACTAGGAACTCGTTCGGCTTGCAAAGTTGCTGATGTGGAGTGCTTCCAGAAACAGAATGAATTTTGGCTGACCCACTCTCGTGAGCGGGCTCTCGATGTTGCCGACTTTCTTTATTCTTACGTTCGTTCCACGTACCAAATAAAGGCCGGCCGCTCAAAATTCAACGCTAGAACTCGACCCTAAGGGTATCAGTTTGGGCCAAAACCGCTTCGGTTTCTGAGAATTAGCCAGCTAACAATGCAAACCAAATGAAATCCCAGATTTTAACGCGTGAAGTGTTCCTTGTCGCTAACCAGAAGACGTTACAGATAAATTAGATAGAGATTATTATAAAGTACGTAGCAACTTAGTACCAAGTGAAATATGTATTACAATTAATGAAATGTAGTTATAGATTTGTACTTTTTTAAATGTGAAGGATATTATAAATAAGACAGTATAATAATGTTACGCTGTTTATAATCTGAAATTAATTATAAAAATATTTGCAGTTTTTGTTTTACCTCAAAGTGAAGAATGTGTTTTATTCCATATCAGTTGATTAATTATGTAACTTCTTACCCTTTAAAAATTCCAAAACGTATAGAACAAAAATAAACATACTGCAATGCTATTAAATTTTTTGTCTAGTTATATTTATGATTATTATTATTATTTTTATTATTATTATTATTATTATTATTATTATTATTATTATTATTATTATTATTATTATTATTATTATTATTATTATTATTATTATTTGCGACTGAGCCCATATAGGACTACTCAAAGAACGTAGAGTTTCTTTATTTTCCTTCAAATCCATAGTTCTTTCATTCTTTGGCTGTGAGCTTTCTTTCTCTCGTCTGTTCATGTTCCAGTTTTTCTCTTCAGTTTCTCCTCTTGGTGAACTAGCCACTTATGTGCTTTGATTCTAAGTATATCTCTGTTTAGAATACCTTCTTGCGTAATTTGTAAGTAATTTTTACTTTACCCATCCATTTCTTAGTATCTACTTGTGCTTCTATTTTTGTAGAACTCCATTATTTGTCTTGTGAGCCTGAGTTCATTTGTTTAATACGTCCATAAGATTTTCACCTTCGTTTGCTAATGTCACTGTGTATGTCCGTATTCATTTTTACAGAGCCTATATTATTATTTCTATTTAATACATGTTCGAGGCCTCCTGAATCAAAAAAAAGCATTTTTGGAAACATGTCCGTGCGTGCGTGTGTCTGTGTGTGTGTGTAAGGTGTGTGTGTGTGTGTGTGTCTGTGAACAACATAACTCAGAAACGAACAGTCGGATAAACACCAAACTTGGTATTTAGGTTCAGTATCTTCCAGAGATGTGACACGAAGATTTTCAAGAAAATCCCCCACCCCAGATTACCCTTTACATGGAAGAGTTTTCTAAAATTTTAATTTTCTCAAAAATGGCTCTAACGATTTTGATTAAAATATCATATGTTTAAGATATTTTCATGACAAATGAAATATATATCTCGAATTTTCTGGGAATGTCTCCAAAAGAATTCTTCATTGTGAACGACTTTTGCATAACTGGTAAACCATAAGAGATAGACAAAAGTTTACTGCACAAAAAATGTAGATCGCGTTAAAATACACAGTTTATGTCATATACATTTTTTGTTGTTGAGGGAACCATTTTCGAGATATTGCTTATTATTTCCTTTATTCCCTTAAATTTTCCAATACTTATACTTTTTCTCAAATGCGAATTCGTTATTCATTTTTTTATCCTGGTAATGCAAAGAAAATGGAATACTCTACATAACAACCAGCAAAAAGATTAACATCTCGATATCTCGATTAACATGAAGCATATGGAGAATAAGCGTTTGTAAAAATAGTTTGTACAAGAGCAGAGAAAGTCATGTGAGTGTAACACATCAGATTTTTTTATTTTAACTCTCGTTCAAGTATTTATGAATACATCATTGCGTTCACTGTACATAGCACTAGTCTATATTTCACAAATGACAATAAATCGTGATGTCATAGCGAGTATTCCATCCAAATGCAAGAATCACTATGTAGCTGTGCTCATTTTTCAGGGAACTGAATAGGAGAAATAAATGTTGGGTGTTGAAGTAGAATATTTTGTTGGTAGTTGGAAGATGCTTCATGTTTATCTGCACAACGTATGGGAGCCAATTTGTCGCGGTCACTTCGTGTTATCTATTGCTGGGCGCCTGTTATTGTATTACTAGTTTGAATTTTGGGTTATTTGTCCTCCGGCTAGCTATTATTACTACTCAGTCGAGCATATCTCTTGAACAGGGTGTGTAAACGGAAAGGATTTGTTACTGAAAGATAACACTTATAAAAGAATTTGTTTTTACACTTTTATTACCGTCACAATTAATTAATTTCACATATTGACTCTTGATACACGCCAGACTGAAACTGTTATATTTTCTAATATCACTATAATCACTTATTTACTGCACGTTATTAATTCGCGTATTTCACATTTATAACAAACTTTAAGACGCGAGAGATTCTGCAGAATTGCGCGACGTATAACCTTTGTATGATTCTGTTGGACTGAAGGACGTATTACCCGCGAATCCTTCTGTTGGACTGAGCGACGTTTGCCTTGTGAATTATTCTGTCAAACTGTGCATTACCCATCTCTGGCACGGAATTTATACTCCCTCACCCCGACATGCCTAAAGATTATAATCGATCTGCTATTGGTCAATAAAACGCGCCAACATTAGCGTCTATTTTTATATCTAATCAAAATTACGAACACATATGCTCTAGGGAAAATATTCCCTCCATTTCTACAGAAAAGCGCGCTAATCTGACGTCATTTGTTTGTCTCTTATAATTGATAAACAACTCACCCCCTCGCTCATTGTTACCCGCTCCTATTGTCAGTTTCAGTGAGGCCGTGTAAACTTATTTCCTAACAATGCTTATATTTAACAAACATCCCAAATCATTGTCATACAATAATGTTAGTTTATGCTACAATCACTCTGGCATTCACAGTGTTGTAATATAAAATACTGCCTCAGTATGCATACTAATTTATTGGCAATAGTTTCCGTGCGTTTACGAAAAGGAAACTGTTTTCCTATACCGAACGTACTCTAAAGAGCCATAAAATCGGCAAACTATCTATGTAGATACAAAGGCTCATAAACAATGAAAGTAATAACAATCTCATGAAATCTCACGGTCAGATTAAGTAGCTCATTAATGATTGACATAACTATGCTCAGAAATTGTTTGTATGGATGTTCCAAGTAAAACTTTATGTTTATTACGTTTTCCAAAACGCTTGCACGCGGTAGTCACTGTATGTGACTATATAGATTATTTATAGATTGCACTGCTATTTTATATTTCTAACATTTTGTTTCTTACTTTCCAGTTTATAAATATTTATGATACAAGAGTTATAAACAATTTTATCCTGCGAGCAGAATAAAATTTCTTTGAAATGCGTGTTATGCACTATGCTTTAGACAGTCGCCAGCTTTATAGCCAAATTATAATTATGAATTATTATTTGTTTACGTATTTCGTATGTGTGATGCTCAGCGCGGCTGTGATGGTCACTTGTTTCTTTTTAGTATCAGTGGACAACATGACGAGTCAGAAAAAAGATCATTATACATAAAGAAGGCCATGAGGATAATTCGTTTTCTAACCTTTAGACATTGGTTTCAAGGATGCTATTAGTTTGTAGTATAACATGTATTTTTTGCCCTTAGAATTGATGCACAGTGTGATCATAGGGAAATTTCCCACAATGTTGAAGATACCCATCTTTTGGTTTTATACTCAAAATATAGTAAACACATATTCAATTGCAATTAGTTTGTTACCTTGCTTGTAAAGGTTTGGTTAGTTCTTCAGATTCCATAATTACTGCATTAAAATTATCCGCCATTTTATCAACAACGGATAATAATTTTCACAACTAGCAAATCAAAGTTGATAAACATGGAGTTTTATAATTTTAAACCACTTAGTAGTATCATTTTATATGCATTTTAATTTCAGTGAGCGCTATTAACAAAAGCAAAAATAAAGTCTCAATACTTGTAGTTGATATGTTTATTGAGGGTTGGAGTGAAGTTTTTAGAAGTGAAAAAAATATATATTAATAAAGTTATTTGCCAATTTAAGACAAATAAAACAAAATGCATCGTTAACAGTGAAAAGGTAGAATTTAAGAATGAAACCTAAATTTATGAGTATGAAGAAGTAAAATAACTGAAAAAAGGAGAATAATTTATGGGATTGGAGTGTTATAAAATTTATGCATAATAAATAGTTAAATAAAAGAAGAATAATCTGAATGTGTTGAGTAAATAAATTATTGCAGAGTTAGACCATAAAGCAATCCTGTCTACCTCAGGTTGTGAAAGAAAGGCTCATAATCAAACGCTAAATGCGATAAAGTATTCCAAAGGTGTCTACAAAAAAGGATAATTTTCTGCTTTTAATCAATATCTACCATTAAAACCACTTCGTTTACCTTCAACTGTTTAAGAAATATTTTCACACATTTTGTTTTCGTAGAAGATATTTTGCTTTTGCGTGCAGAGGCATAATAGTTATCGTGAAACAACCACCACCCGACAACCGAATGTTATTAAAACCGCTGTTTATACTGATAGTCAATGTTAAAATTGGGACAATATTAACAGTGAAGTGTCAATTAATAAAATTAATGAGTCGAAATGATATTAAAAGCCTTCACTTACATCATGATGGTAAAAGATGGACGATCATCATCATCGAGAGTCGACTGAACCCTGCTCCAAAGGCACAAAATGTATGTACCCATGTGGTCGATTGGAAAGACCTAAGAGCCTTGTGCCTTTGGAGCAGGGTTCAGTCGACTCCCGCTGATAATGAGCCCTTGATAGCCTCGAAACAATAGTGCATATTTTACCATCATGATGTAAGTGAAGGCTTTTAATATAATTTCGGCTCATTAATCATACTGATAGATTGGTTTAAAAGACTGAAAAACTACAACCCGACAAAACCAAGACACAAGTTTTTCTTTAAAAGGAAAATCAGATGTAGCATACACCGGGGCTTACATGGAAACTGACGTATTTTGTAACTCAAAATAACGGTAAAGCAGCTTATGCTTCTCCACGTTATGATGAAGTGCCAAAGGTACAATGGCAACTCTTTTGCTTGCTGACAAAGATTTGATTGCTACGTTACTTTGTGTTGAAAATTTCATTCAGTGGGCTAGAAGTTACTTTATTTCGTAATTTGTCGTATTTATTTTAATAATAGTAACAAAAAATCTGATCTGTACACTCACATGACTTTCTCTACTCTTGTACAAACTATTTTTACAAATGCTTATTCTCCATATGCTTCATGTTAATCGAGATATCGAGATGTTAATGTTATTGCTAATTTTCTATATATCGAAAATGGTTCACTTAACAAAAAAATGTATATAACATAAATTGTGTATTTTAACGCGATCTACATTTTTGTGTAGTAAAATTTTGTCTATCTCTTATGGTTTTCCAGTTATGCAAAAGTCGTTCACAATGAAGAATACCTTTGGAGACATTTCCAGAAAATTCGAGATATACATTTAATTTGTCATGAAAATATTTTAAACATATGATATTTTAATCAAAATCGTTAGAGTCAGTTTTGAGAAAATTAAAATTTTCGAAAAATATTCCATGTGAAGGGTAATCTGGGTTGGGGGGATTTCTTGAAGACCTTCGTATCGCATCTCTGGAAGATGCTGAACCTAAATACCAAGTTTGATGTTTATCCGACTGTTCGTTTCTGAGTTCACAGACACACACACACACACACACGAACATGTTTCCAGAAATGCTTTTTTTATTCAGGGGGCCTCAAAAATCTCGGTATCGAATTTTTGGGTGGAATACAATACTTCCCCTACTTACTATACATAGTAGAGAAAGTAAAAACTCAGTATCTAAGAACTACAAAATCTATGGTGCTGTGGACAAGAGTACAGTATCAAGGGACTTTGTACTTGTACTGTTTTCTTCTCTTTTTAATTTTCTAAATGTTATCTTCTCTTTTATTAGCGATTGTAGTTTGAACATTTTGCGTCAGATGCATTTTGAGTCGAGTGGCACCTTTTAGCTACACCCAAGAGGACTGTTTTTAGTGTATTTGGGGCATTCTGGCATTCATATAGATTATTTCACAACGGTAAGTAATGGTAACACCGTCAGTGCATTGTTGTTTAAAATTTCGGTTTTCTATCAAATCCATATCATGTAACCATAAAATGGTATGAGAACTAAGCAACTAAATATTTTAAATAATTTTCTTAAACTTTTAAACATTATTTTGCTTTTATGTGCTTCCTGTACTTATTTCTAGTATGTATTGCATTAATTTCTATTTAGTAATGATATAGTTTTGAATAAACAGTGATAAATACATGTTTAGGAGTACACATGAAGAAAAATTACCTATAGGCATTTTAGGTTTTTAGTTCTTGTGTGAAATTCATTCCTTTTGTTATGCTTGCATTCTCCTTTAGTTCTAATTTAGAACAGTCCTTAGCTATATTTTAAGTATTAACATAAACAAAGAAATACTATCATTAAATCGGATAGATGCATTTCCTCTGAATTTCAGGTTTCTAATTCCTTATACTCTGCAGTGTACACAGTATTGGATAGATTCGGTACGACGCCAGGAATAACAATGAATGACAAACAAATTAGCTTCATAACGTTATTATAGTCATAAAGTTTATAAGCGGTGTTCTATTATCTTTATGCGTTCATATACAAATAACCGTCTGCTCTCTCTATTCTCTGGATTAGCCGTTTTATATTCACAAACCTCTTGGAAAGTTCTTGGCGTTACTAAGATACATTCTCTAGATACTCCTAATACTTTTCCCGATCTCTGGACAGAACATCTGACGGAGTTGCGTGGTCAAAACTTCTCAATCAGTAGCAGTACTGCCTCATATTTTGATGTAAAGATGGAGAGGGGTAAATTAAAGTTACGCGACAATTGGCACTGTTCATGGCTACACAATTCTATTTCGATGTATGCAAATACGTATTCACATTAATAATTCTAAGTCCAAAAAACAATTGCATTGAAGTAGGAACAGAACAGAAGCTGGTTTTAATACAATTACGCGGAAAGAACTGCATTGGAAACGCAGAACATTAATATTTCACGAAGACTTTATTCCTAGATGCCAGAATGCAGCTGCAATAAGCGGTTACGCCGTTTCACGCTGCATGCGAGGAACACCTAATTCGTAAGGGAAATGGGAGCGGTGTAATGTGGTATCACTATGAATTGGCTGCTATTAGTGCTACAGGAGGGGAAACCCATTGAAAATGTTCCTAGCAACGCTACTGCTATATGCCGGCTTCTCATCGAGTTAGATCTGGTTTACCGTACTGGTGTGAGGTTGTATCTAGATGCCAGCGAAACGCGGAACCTCCTGGTCTGCATAGAACATGGAAGAGGAGTTAGTTTTGAAAACCTAATGATTAATTGATCCTATGCAATTCGTAAAGTGGAGCAAACTTTTTAAAATCATAACATTGAAAAACTTTAATTATGTTGAAATAAATTCATACCTTTAACCTTTAACTTGAGGCAGTATTTGATATCACAACACTGTAAATGCCAGAGTGATTGTAGTGTAAATTAGCGTTATTGTATAACAATGATTTGAGATGTTTGTTATTTACAAGTATTGTTAGGAAATAAGGCCTCACTGAAACTGACAATAGGAGCGGATAACAATGAAACGAGGGGGTGAGTTATTTATTAATTAGAAGAGACAAACAAATGATGTCAGAGTAGCGCCCTTTTCTTTAGAAATGGAGGGAATATCTTCCCTAGAGCATATGTGTTCGTAATTTTGATTGGATATAAAAATAGACGCTAATGTTGGCGCGCTTTATTAACCAATAGTAGCTCTGTTATAATGTTTAGGCATATCGGGGTGAGGGAGTATAAATTCTAAAGCCGGGGACAGTTAACGTGCAGTTTAAGAGAATCATTCACACGTTACACGTCGCCCACTCCAACAGAATCATTCACGGGTTACACGTCGCACAGTTCAACAGAATCTCTCGCGTCGTAAAGTTAGTTACAAAAATGTGAAATACGCGAATTAATAATGTGCGGCAAATAAGTGATTATAGTTACATTCGAAAATATAACAGTTTCAGTCAGGCGTGTATCAAGATTAAATATATGAAATTAATTCTGTGTGACGGTAAATAAAGTATTCTTTTATCAGTGTTATCTTTTAGTAACAACTCCTTTCTGTTTACACACCCTGTTCAAGAGATTTCCTCGACTGAGTAATAATAGCTAGCCGGAGGACAAAGAACTCAAAATTTAAAAATAGTAAAACAATAACAGGCGCTCAGCAAATAAGATAATACGACAGATTACCGCGACAAACTATTTGCTGAAACTCTAATATCGTATCACCTGCATCATCTCAGGTAGTACGTGCTCCTAAAGTGAGAAATTTTAAAATTTATATTTCTAAAACAAATTTAGGTGCTCACATTTACCGTGAAATGACGTATATATTATCTTCTTCTTGGTCGTCTTTTCAAGGGTTATCTTCCTAGCATGTTTCGCTGTCCATTTTTTCGTCGTTCTCATCAAATCTTTCCTTTCCAAGCATAACTCATAGCTGCTGCCGCAAACCTATTTTCTGGCATCCTTTCTAAATGCTGACAACCATCTGCTGCCGTTTGAAGTTATTTCATCTATTATTAGTTCCACCTGTAATTCTTATTTCCTCATTTCACTGCGGTGCTCCTTAAAAACGACATTTCGGTAGTCTGAATTTTTGTTTTATTCTTTTATGTTTATATTCTAGATTTTCTTCCATACATCAGGACGGCATTGCGATAGTATTATGTGCAAGTATCTTCTTGTCTCGTTTTTCGTGTGTTTGTGAACGTTACTGAATATATTTCTGAACATATATAATTTTTCACTCAGATCTCCATCCTTTTCGTATAAAACATAACCTCGAGTTTGAAATGTTAAATAATTGGCACAGAAAGATAAGTACACGGATGGGTGTATATTTTGAAGAATCTAATGTTACATTCACATGACTTTCTCTACCAATTCTTCAACAGACTATTATTACAGAAGCTTATTCTTCTATCTACTTCATGTTAATTGAGATAAACATTTAAAGAAATGGTTTTATATCATAATTCCTTGTAGCTTCATACAATGTCAATGGGGGAATACAATAGACTTAAGCAGTAGTCAGATCTTTTAGCAACTGGTCGCTATGTGATGGCTTTGAAATTCCGCTCGCTTTGCATGACCAGGAGGGAGAAAAATAAAAAAAAATAAACGAATACCTAACAACGTTTCAATTGAGAAAAGTATAAGTATTTGAAAACACAAACCAATATCAAGGAATATCTCGGAAATAGTTAATTCCATGAAAAATATATTTGTGCATAAATATTGTGCTTTAGGATTCTACATTTTTGAGCAGTAAGATCTCTATCGCTTACGGTTTACCAGTTATGCAAAAGTACTTCACAGAGGACTTCAAAGGCAATTCCCAGAAAATTCAAGTTACACGTTTTATTTGATATTAAAGTATCTTAAACATATGGGGCGGCGCTGTGGCCGAGCGGTTAGACCGCTCGCCTCCCATCTAGGCGGCCCGGGTTCAATCCCAGGGACCTGCATGTGGGATTTGTGGTGGACGAAGCGGCGTCTGGGCGGGTTTTCCCCGGGTTCTCCGATTTCCCCCGCCATTCATTCCACCAACTGCTCCATCACCTTTCCTTTCATCCATTTCACCAACATTTCGTTTCATCTACTTCCTTCATCCCATACCAGGCATCGGGCTGATCACCCATCCTGGATGCTCTGTCTGATCCATGAGTGTCTGCTCCTCGACGGGCCTCTGATCCCAGGCACCCGCTTGTAAGTCCTGGGGGTGTAAGTCCTACATAAGAGGAGGGTAAACAGATAATGAATGAATTAAACACATGGTATTTTAATCAAAATCGTTGTCACTACTTAGAAAATAAAGATATCGAAAAATGTTCCTTTTTAAGGATAATTTGGTGTGGGAAGATTTTATTCAAAATCTTTCTGTCGCTTCTGTGGAAAATGGATAGGACTTTTCATACGCTCTTCACACAGACACACAGTGTCTTTTTCTAATAAGCATAACGCCACCACAGTTACTTATGTACTGTGTTTTTTTAATCTCACCAAATACATCATCATTTTGGATAAGAGAATCCTCAATAACTTATTAACATCAAAATTGAATGGGTAGCTCAGTGGTTTGTTTCGGGCTCTCATTCTGAGGTTCCGAGATTCGATTCCCGACTGTGGGGTGGCAATTTTAAATCGACCCTATCCTCGCCTTCACCTCTGACTTGCTTATATGGAGTGTCCCCAAGGCTTAATGTGGTTCGGAGTCCACGGTAAAAGCTGTAGGTCCTCTCATCCCACCACCATCCTCATCACCGTACCATCGAAAGTAACGGACTCCGTTCCCTGGGTACCTCCACCTTATAAAATGTGCAGTCATCGCTTGGAGGAGTAAGGTAACCCACGGTGATAGGCCATGTATGGGGAGCGTTAAAGACGGCGATATTAAAATTAAAGCTGGTTCGTTTCTTTCAAGGCATTATGAAAATGCTTAGAGTATAAACGATGTCAACAGAAAGAAGGAACACTTGAAAACAGTACTATAACAAATAATAAAACATAAATTAAAGTGAAACGATCTTACGAAATTGGTTCAATAACTCCCTCAAAGCAGAATACACTGAAGAAAAATTCACAAAATATAAATACATGACCACAAAAGTTTACTTCGCGTAAACTGATTCTCCATGTAAACAAGAAATGCATAGTTACATATTTGTGGTAACAAGCGATAGCGATGTAAAGAAGGAAAGAAGAAACGAGAGAGGGGGTATGTTTTCCCATCTGCGGAAGGTATAAGTATTTGAAAATTCAATCCAATGAAAAGGAATATCTCGGAAATAGCTCATAAAAACATTTAACATAAGAAGATCTACATGTTTTGTGTAGTAAGATTTTGCCTAACTCATGGTTTACCAGTTACGCAAAAGACATTCGGAATGAAGAGGGCTTCAGAGGCTATTCCCAAAATGTTCAGATATACGTTCATTTGTCATGAAAATCTTAAATATATGGTATTTTAATCAAAATCGTAGGCCATTTTTGAAAAATTCAAAATTTTCGAAAAATGTTCCATGTAAAAGGAGTTTAGGGTTGAAAATTTGAAAATCCTGTATTGCATCCTTGAACATGCTGAACTTAAATACGGAATTTGGATTTTAACCGACTATTTGTTTTTGAGTTATGCTGTTCACACATGCGCGCGGGCGTACATTTTCCCCAAATCGCTTTTTGGGGTCGGGGTTCAGGGGTTTCCAAAACATTTCCGGTGAAAGTGAAATTTCGACATTAAGTTTTTGGTAGAAATACAGTATTTCTCCTACTATACATAGTAGATAGAGAAGAAAAAGTGATTACTTAGCAGCCTAGCGATTTTCTTGCTGGTTTCTAAATCCAGAGGTTGTGGTTTCGATTACCGGCTGGGGTGTACACTTTTAAAATTGGGATTAATGTTCTACCTGCAGTGTGTGAGTATGGATGAAAATGAAAATATGCGTGTAATTAGCCGTTAAAAGAAATTAATGTAACTTAACGATTCACGCCAAAAATAAAACAAGTCAACATCAATGCAGATGAGAAAATGGTTCCAAATTCAAAGCTGCTAATATGACCTAGTGTTGAGGCGGCGTATAAATGAAAATTTGTATAGATTATACCAGCCAATTTTCAGAGTGGCTTGATAAAAATGATAACCTATTTGCTAGCAATCTTTTACGCAATCTTCTAATTATTAAAGTAATAATCTTAAATTTAACTTGATTCTAAAACATATTTAGCAGAAATGTGTAGTAGCTATCAGCGTCGTTATTTCTTTCAGGGCAGCTTTGATGGATATGAATTGAATCTGCAATACTCACAACCGATTAAAAGCTTCAGTTCCCTGTTGAGGAGCTCGAGGATTTTGCTACTGATATGTCAGCATATATACACTATATACACTATGTGATCAAAGGTATCCGGACATCCCCACAAACATACGCTTTTCATATTTGGTGCATTGTGCTGCCACCTACTGCCTGGTACTAATTAAACGCGACCTCAGTAGTCATTAGACATCGTGAAACAGCAGAATGGGACGTTCCGTGGAACTCACGGACTTCGAACGTGGTCAGGTGTTTAGGGTGTCACTTGTGTCAGAAGTCTGTACGCGAGATTTCCACACTCCTAAACATACACAGGTCCACTATTTCTGATGTAATAGTGAAGTGGAAACGTGAAGGGACATGTACAGCACAAAAGCGTACAGGCCGACCTCGTCTGTTGACTGACAGGGACCGCCGACATTTGAAGAGGTTCGTAAAGAGTAATATGCAGACATTTATCCAGCCCATCACACAGAAATTCCAAACTCCATAAGGATCCACTCCAAGTACTATAATAGGCATGAGGTGAGAAACCTTGGATTCCATGGTCGAGCGGCTGCTCATAAGCCACACATCACACAGGAAAATGCCAAACGACGCCTCACTTGGTGTATGGAGCGTCAAAATTACACGACTGAACAGTGGCAAAAGGTTATGTGGAATGATGAATCACGGTACACAATGTGGCGATCCGATGGCAGGGTGTGGGTATGGCGAGTGCCCGGTGAACGTCATCTGCCAGCGTGTGTAGTGCCAACAGTGAAATTCGGAGGTGGTGGTGTTATGGTGTGGTCGTGTTTTTCCTGGAGAGGGCTTGCACCCCTTGTTGTTTTGCGTGGCAAGATCACAGCGTAGACCTACATTGATATGTTAAGCACCTTCTTGCTTCCCACTATTGAAGAGCAATTCGGGGATGGCGATTGCATCTTTCAACATGATCGAGCACCTGTTCATACTGCACTGGTTGTGGCGGAGTGGTTACACGACAATAAAATTCCTGTAATGGACTGGCCTACGCAGAGTCCAGACTTGAATCCTATAGAACACCTTTGGGATGTTTTGGAACGCCTACTTCGTGCCAGGCCTCACCGACCTACATCGATACCTCTCCTCAGAGGTACCCCAAGAAACCTTCCAGCACCTGATTGAAAGTATGCCTGCGAGAGTGAACGCTCTCATCAAGGCTAAGGGTGGGCCAACACCATATTGACTTCCAACATTACCGATGGAGGACGCCACGAACTTGTACGTCATTTTCAGCCAGGTGTCCGGATACTTTTGATCAAGTGGTGTAGCTAACTAGCACTTCGATTCTCTCAAATAATAAGTACTGGATTACGTTAAGTGTTTTAGTAGCAAACCTTTTAGTTTGTATGAATATCATGTAATACCTTATGTATGTAACAAGATGTACATCACAAATTTGCAATTTACAACTATTGGGAAATAACACTTGGTCACAAGCAATATTAAATAAAGACATCTGCCTGGTCCCTTATATAAGGAACACTTATAATATCGCTTATATATCAGGGCCATACTGTCACACCCCTAAATATGAGGTTGAAGTTCTAGCCGGGGCCTTGGAGTGTGTAGGTACCTGTGTAAGAAAATTTGTAACATTGTTCTAGAGCATTCTAGAGTATTCCAATGTATGTTGCCATCCTCATTACTTGCCTTCAGAATTATATAAATACTCTTAAAAGCGAAAGTGTGGGAGACTCAAGCCAAGCCTGGTCTACAGGACTGTGCGTCAATTCTTTCATTATATCATAATCTCTCATTACTGGCCGTAGGCTCTGAAACCACTCGACCATCTCCTACTCTCCTTGAGTAAGACTTGGGTCGAATTCCTAACTAACAACTCAGTCCTAAAGCTATCAATCCAGGTAGATGAGAGCATTTCACGAGTATAACTTGAAACTTCGCTTATCGGGCCCTGTGCTATTGAAGGGCATAAAACAAAGGAATTATCAAATGCGGTTGATTCACCATAATCCCATTAACACTCACTCATGCGGAGTTGAATGAAATCCAACGCTAAAATTCTCTAAATCATTTCTCTACCGGATATGATATCGGTTATATGCATTTTGACATGAACTCGTTTATAAGTTCGGTGCAGAAGGAGATCATTATCCAAGTGTCGACAGACATTTTAAGGTCAGTTTTGTCTCGTCTATGTTTTACTTTCTCTACTACGTATAGTAAGTAGAGAAAGTATTGTATTCCATCCAGAAATTGGATGTCGAGATTTCACCGGAAATATATGTTTTGAGGCCCTCTGAATCCAAAACACTTTTAGAAAAAGGTTCGTGTTTGCCTGAAGCGCAGAACTCAAAAACAAAAAGTCGGATAAGTACCAAACTTTATATTTAAGTTCAGTATCTTCCAAGGTTGGGACATCAAGGTTTTTAAGAAATATCCCAACCCCAGCTACAGTTTAAATTTTCTGGGAATTGCCTGTAAAGACCTCTTCATTCGGTAGGAACTTTGAATAATCTTGTATAACTGGTAAACGTTAAGCGATAGACGAAAACACACACACACACACAAACACACACACACACACACACATATATATATATATATATATATATATATACAAAATGTAGATCTCTTTAAAAGACACAAATTATTTCAGTTAAGTTTTTTGTGGCATAAGCCGTTTCTGAGATATCCAGTATTAAAGTTTCCAATTGTTCAATATTTGTCATTCGTTTCAGGTCACATCGATTTACAGTTGTTTCTCGCGATTGCATGAG
Source organism: Deroplatys truncata (assembly GCA_030765065.1). Lineage (NCBI taxonomy): Eukaryota > Metazoa > Arthropoda > Insecta > Mantodea > Mantidae > Deroplatys > Deroplatys truncata. The sequence goes on from CM060978.1 coordinate 219,580,608, forward strand.
AAAGGTATGGAATTTTTAGGCCAGCATATGGCGTCCAATTCTTAAACATGTGACTGTCGCTGTTCCCTTTGTATCTATTGTAATGTATCCATTTCTGCGAATGCTTATTGGGATTAAAATATGGTAGAAGGAAAAATAAGCTTTAGTAAGAATAGTTTGTATACCCACTAATAAGGGTAGAGGGTAGAGAAAGTCATGTGAACGTAACACATCAGACTTTTTTTCTAAATTATAGAAAATATTGAGAGCAGGGTTGGCCAAAATGCTTAATTTGTAACAGTGAGATTATTCTTACGATTGCGAAAAAACGGGGACGGTAGCAAATCACATTATGCTTTATTATTTTATAATTATGCTTTATCTTTTAGAAGATTATGCATCCTTGTGCTTTATTTTTTTGTAATGCATTTCTTTTCTGCTGTTATACGCATGTATATCGATACTATACTATTTAATACATTCGCTATAAGGTTTGTTCCAACACACGGTTCTGAACGGGTTCCGAACTAATTTCAACACATGCTAATGCACATGCGCCAGTCCGGTACGCTCACAGAACTAATTCGGAATTTTGTGTGGTTGGAACACTACTTGAACCGTTCGCGTTCTGTCACGGCCTTCTTCGTTGCACGGTCAATCAGAAGACGATAAAATATCTACGTTTACAGCGTTGATGAATGAAATCAAACTCAGCGTTTCTTTCATACTGATTCCAGTCCTAATATTCGAGCAAAAATTAATCGCGTTAGTTTATCGCCTTAAAGCCATTGATACTGAGTTATTGCGAATAACAATTGTAATTTATAGATATTATATTTAAACCGGAAAAAGTAATTTAACACAATTCCAATTTAACATTAGGTTTCCTGCTACAGAAGCTTCTAAACACAATGTTTAATTTAAAACTCCAATACTCTGAGACAATGACACCCCACATAAATTCTATTCCAAACGTAATGCAAATAATACAAAACTACATGGTACCAATGTATGCTTATGATCAGGGTTAGGATTTTTAGTTGCAAATTTCAGATGAAAAAAGGAAGGGAAAAGGTGCTCAAATGAGGTGAAAAAGGCACAATAAGCTGCTGGTTTATTTAAGGGGATGCACAACTGAAATTGCTATTTTCTAAACTATCCATTCAATTGGGCTGAAATCTTTATTTCTTTATATATAATTGTTTTGTGAATTATAGCCCAGTCATAATAATTCTCGGAACTGCGCGGTTGAGGTTATTGTCGTCTCTGCCTGCCCAGGCTTCGTCTCCACGTAAACAAATGACGTCTCTCACAGCAACAAACTCACATTCACGAACATCAGGCTACTGATTCTGGTGGAATACAATCACTCATTGTCAATTGCATTATTGCGGGCTACTTTATAGCAGTAAAGTGAGAGAAAGAGGTTTTCGTCGAACACACAAGTATTTTCCATTGTTGCGGGTGTGCTTTCAATTCCCGCGCGGCGTTTACTGAAAGAGGTGGACTTACTATTCGCACGTACACAGCAAGCTGAGGAGACGTTAATTGAAAGTTAAAGAATAAATTGGAATGAAACTTAAAAGAAAAAAGGGGATTATGGGCATGGTTGGGGGGGAAATGGTATAAAGGTGCCAAAAAGGGGTAAAGGTCCCAAAATAACGGAATAATGTTTAAATGGAAATAATCCTCTTCTTCGGAAGTCGATGCATCATTAAAAAGATCACTGTCACCTTCTAAATCACTCATTCTTGTTATCTTTGAACGCTGTTTTGCTCCCTGGCTTTGATAGACGTTTGTTCTTTTCCTCAAGTATGTCGCCATACTACTCAACAGCGAGCAACTGCTTACCAAACACCTTTGCTATTCCGTATTGAGAAATAAACACGAATGGAGGAATGAATTACATATTCAAATTTATTTTCTACTGAATATAGAGAGTATGTCGCTTTTTCAATACTCTCTGTCGGGTTTGTTCCAAGCGATTAGAATCGATTCTGAATTAACTGAGTATGCGCTGTAGACCATACAATCTGCGCATGTCTGGAATTTTCAGTTCCCATTCTTAATCACGAACCGATTTCACTCGTTCCGAACTAGTTCCTAAATACGTTGGAACAGCAAACTGGAAATTCAGAATTGGTTCTGAACTGATTCTCTGTCGTGTTGGAACGCCACTTAGCTACTGTGCACACTCAGATAATTCGGAATCGATTCTGAATCGTGTGGGAACAAACCTATAATTCTCGCTGGAAAATTCGCGATGGTAGTTCCCGCGTCATCTGCATGTTGGCAGTGCCTTCTTTGCATATTTCTCTATTTTCCCACTAGGCCACGCGTAATTAGCCCTTCACCTTTGGTTCGCCTTAGCCATCGGTTGAGAGACGGTGGTTGGTCTGTGCTGCAAGCCAGGGCTTGCGGGACTTCCTCAGGGGAGTACTCCGAAATTTTCTCGCGGTGTGCAGAAGCAGCAATTTACCGGAGACATGAATGTTTGAACTCGTCCCTTGGCCATTTTCCAGATGTTGAGAGTTGGCATTTTTATGCTGTTTGGCCGTATTTGTAAAAGGTAATGGCATATATATACCCTCTGCTTTGTTATTTTGTAAATTTTATAGTATTAGCGCTGCAAGTTTCTGATTGATCCTGTTCTTTCGCAAGCGTAAGCAGTTGAATATTTTTGTGTTAGGTAAATTGTAATACGGCTCATTTACTACAGCTACTGCTTGGAGTTAAACTATATTTAGAATTTCAACTTAACTGGTGAATGCGGTAATTTTTATCTCTTCCGCGTAATTTAATTTCTACCATTTACATTTCTTTTTAAAAAGCCGGCAGAATATATATATATATATATATATATATACTTCTTTATTGAGAACCTACATTTTTCAGTTTCAATGCAAAAAAATGTAAATATATGTGTGTCCTGATTGTCATAATCTGTGCTAGGTTATATTCTGTACATGTGTGCTAGGCGAGTCCAAGTTTTCTGGGTGTTCCATTTTACCTTTATCTTGTTTGTAACGGTTATTTAATGAAAGTTTGTTATAAGAGAAGGCCGAGTGGTTAGACCGCTCGCCTCCCACCGAGGCGGCCTGCATGTGGACGAAGCGGCGTCTGGGCGGGTTTTCTCCGGTTTCCCCCGCCATTCATTCCACCAACTGCTCCATCATCACCTTTCCTTTCATCCATTTCACCAACAACTGCTTCATCTACTTCCTTCATTCCATCCTGGATGCTCTGTCTGATCCATGAGTGTCTGCTCCTCGAAGGGGCCTCTGACCCCAGGCACCCGCTTGTAAGTCCTTGGGGGTGTAAGTCCTACATATGAGGAGGGTAAACAGATAATGAATGTTATAAAGGAAGATGAAGTCATATTGGGCTGTGGCTTCATACCTGCTGTGACTATTTAATATGTAAATCTATCACCTAATATTGTAGTCTTACGCAGCACTGAGTTTAGCTTAGTTTTGTGCTTATTTAAGTGAACCCTTTACAACAACATGGTACAAACTTAGTAGTTTCTTAAGTAGTTCAGAAAGTTATTTAAAATCATCTCGTAACACGTCCAGGTTTACTGAAGAGTCGTGGCCTATTCAGGATTTTCTTGAAATAGTTAATATATAGATATGCCTGGATACGACTCTTGGTATCTTGTTCAAAATGTAAATTATTATTTGAGGGGAGCTTTTGATTTTGCTAAGTCACTTCCTAAATTTATTCTTTGAACTTTATGTGAATGGTCAGTTAATTCCACTTTTTTGCCACTGAGGGAATTCCAGTAAAGTGCATGGTTTTCATTATTTGTATTTCTGCACTTTATTAGAGGGATACTTGTATTAAATATGCATTATTTATAACTTTATGGTTCTTGACATGAAAGAGACAATATCATGGTGTGTGAAGTTTTCCCTTTCTTTACTTATTTAAATGACTTTCTCTGCATTAACGCAGGGTTCCATGTGTATAGTGATGTCAGTCTTTAAACATAAACGTGATTGCATAGTTTGTTGTGGTTTTCATCAGCTTTTCAAAATTATATTAAACTTCTTTAAGAATTAACTTTTAACTTGGCCACAATAGATTTTGCCATAAGTGTAATATACACTTATTTTTCTAGGTTTTGTGACAAAGTTAAGGCATTGAAGTTCTGTTATGCTTTATAGTTTTATATGAATATGTTGAAAGCCTTAGGTTTTAGTTCATTGAATTGCTAAAATTGATTTATTCCTTTTAAGGATTTTTAGTTGTACAGCTAGACTTTTTGTATTATTAGTAATTTTCACTTCAGTATTAAGCTTTATATTTTTGGTCTTTATTTCTGCATAGCAGTTCTTCATAGTCTTGATTGTCATTCATTCTCAGTTATGAGGCAGTTTCTTAACTAGCTCCAAATCATTTCAGTGTCAGGGCAAATGAAATTACAACTAGTTAATCATGTTAACTCATGTACTATTACTAGCTCAGGCACATTTACTTATTCTTTGGTTTCAAATGAGCTTCAATGTGTTTGTGTTATACAGTGGTGAGATACTGAACTATAGTGTCAGTGCCTGTGTTATATCTACTTTTATACCAGTTATTTAGGCAAGGTAGTTTTACTTTCTTACTACGTATAGTAAGTAGGGGAAGTATTGTATTCCACCCAAAAATTCGATACCGAGATTTCACCGGAAATACATGTTTTGAGACCCCCTGAATCCAAAAAAAGCATTTTTTGGAAACAGGTCCGCGCGCGTGTGTGTGTGTGTGTGTGTGTGTGTGTGTGAACAGCATAACTCCGAAACGAACAGTCGGATAAACACCAAACTTGGTATTTAGGTTCAGTATGTTCCAGAGATGGGACACGAAGGTTTTCAAGAACATCCCCCACCCCAGATTACCCTTTACATGGAACGTTTTTCGAAAGTTTTAATTTTCTCAAAAATGGCTCCAACGATTTTGATTAAAATATCATATGTTTAGGATATTTTCATGAAAAATGAAATGCATATCTCAAATTTTCTGGGAATGTCTCCAAAAGTATTCTTCATTGTGAATGACTTTTGCATAACTGGTAAACCATAAGACATAGACAAACTTTTACTACACAAAAAATGTAGATCGCATTAAAATGCACAATTTATGTCATATGCATTTTTTGTTGAGTGAACCATTTTCGAGATATTGTTTGTTATTCCGTTAAATTTTCCAATACATATACTTTTTCCCAAATGAAAATTCTTTATTCATTTTTTTTTGTCCTAGTAATGCAAAGATAATGGAATGCGCCACATAGCAACCAGCTCTTAAAATATTTGACTATCGCTTAAAGCCTAGCAATTCCCCTTGCACCTACAAGAAAATTAGCAATAAGATTAACATCTCGATTAACATGAAGCATATGGAGAATAAGCGTTTGTAGAAATCGTTTGTACAAGAGTAGAGACATTCATGTGAGTGTAACACATCAGATTGTTTTGTTTTACCTTAACGTTTTCAAGCCACAAAGTTATCAGGTTTAAGGATAGCGAAAGGAGTAGAATTCTTCCGTGGTGTAATTTGTTCAGTGCAGTGCAGAGCTTGAGCTATTTCTTCTCCCTTTTGTTATTAATTGTATTAATTTGTTATTTGAGATTTACTTTATCGTTTGTTAATAAAATAAACGTCTAAAGTTTGGATCTGGGCTACTTTGTTCCCAGTATTTGCGGTCCCCACGTCCTCTAGGATTAGTTTATTCTTCTTCTAATTAAGTTATTAACAAATAAGAGGAACGCTTCTCAGTTTCATACAAATAAACTTCATTATATTAAATGGATTTTTTGTGCGTGACAAAGTAAGTCTATCTTAAAAAAATATCGAATTATAAAAGAACACGCTACCATAAGAGGACAACGCTAAAGAATGAATATCTAGTTATCTATGTCACTGTCTGGTAACACGCTCTTGAGGTTATCAAGATTTTCTTCTGTCAGTCCCGATCGTTTAGAATTTAAAATCCAATTGTGCTCAGAAAAGCTTCTCTCAACTGAAGCAGATAATGGAGGCACCATTATTGCCTTCATTGCTTAGCGTAGCATCTCGGAATATTTCTGCCAAAAGTATAAAGCAGTAATAAAGGACACATTTTCTTCAAGTACCGTTGCTGCATATGTTGAAATTTCTTCCACCGGAATATCAATGTTAGGAAAGCTTCAGTACGCCTGAAGTAACGGTGGAATAAATCTCCTCAGGAACAGCTAATGTTGGATCTAAACTCTTAACTTCCTTCCAGAAGCTTTTTGTAGGATGACATTCATTCAGATATGTCTCAAGTTTTTACATGCTACACCAGAAATTTGAAGCATATGAACTGATGATAGAATTCAGATGTAGTCCTGCGTTGAAGTAGAAGGGTTTCATTTTCAACCAGTCGTTTTAAATTTGTTGAAGCACTACCTTCAACATCTTCCAGATCGACCCAACGTTTAACTGCATTGAAATTGATGTGATGTTTTCCTGCCTTTACTCATGTGCCCCATTGAGTAATTACTGTAATGCTTCTGATTCTTATAAGCAATCCCTCCGTTCTGGCTGGAGTTTTCACTAAAACAGTTTCAACGGCTGCAATGAATTCATCAGCAATTTTGAGCGAAAATCTAACCTCTTCAGCACAATCCAACAGATGGATATAAAAGCTGAACTTGCAACTCCAGCCAATCGCCTGCCAGCAGAAAGCATATACGTTGCACAGTCCGATATTAAAACAATGAAGTTAGACCTGTGAACTCCAATAAGATCTAGTGTGTCAAATATTAAATTTATTAAAACACCAGCATTACATTGTTCTAAAATTTCGGTTTTCGCAATACGGGGATTCTCACCCAAAACACCCAATGAAGCAACAGGAATATTGCCCACCTTACGATTCCTTATATCTGTCGTTTCAAAACCCACTAGATATACAGTTTTTCGAAACATTTTGGTTGCGTTTTCTGCAGGTCTTCTTTAGCAGACTTGACAAAATATCTTCTCAGAGTGGTCTCACTGGGAGCCGGTTTCATACTTGTAGCTGTGCTATTCACTGACAAAACTGTTCGTTGCGGAAGACATGGAAAATGGAATACCAGTGAATGCTTTGACCATTTATTTCACATTATTCTTTGGAGTTCCCATGCGCTGCCATACTTGAAGGCAGCATACTGGCACGTATACTGCTAGAACTGCCTGAAGTTGAACTATGTCTATCACTCTGTTTCCGAGATTTATGCTTAAAACTTTCCATGCTCTTTTGCACAATGGACTTCTTTTCAAAATTAATGCACTCTGAACATAAGGTACATAAGAATTTCCCATTTTAGCCGCAGAATAATCTGTGGGAAACTCGCGAACCCTATGAATTGCATTTACAGCAATTTTTGGCATGCTGGTGTTAAATAGAAGTGAACTGCTCTGATTCAGTTTGATACTGACCACAAAATTGTTCAACTTCACGCACAAGATGTTCATTGTTGAACTTCCTAGCTTTTAATTGTTGGAAATTGAAATTAAGTTTTATTTATGGACGCTCTTTAACTGCTGTGGTCCTTAGCGTCTCATTCCATATTGGGCGTGAAAGTTCGGTAATTTTGCTCAGAGGTCTCTTTATCAGGCTTGAGGTTCTTTTACGCGCCGTAAATCTACGACACGGGACTACAGGCTTTACTTCCATTCCGAAGGAAGCCCTCCATCGCCCTCCGCCGGGTTTAAACCCGCGACCTCGGGAACTAGAGGCTAACATGGTAACCACTACACCACGGAGGACGACGATTGTTGTTGGAAATATTGTTAGTTTCTCCATTGAATCTATTGTTAGATCTTAAACGGACAGCCAATTTCCAAGAATTATGGTTTACATTACATATTGTGCTTTTAAAATTTATTTTTCCCACACTCTTAGACCTACAAAATCATGTTCTGTATAGCAACCACATGTCTAAAGCCCTGTTATGCCTTTTATGCTTTTGGATTGCTGCATTACCGATGGGAACAAATGAAGTACATTCACTGCGCACGAGTAGACTTATTTTGAACTATTCGTTATTGCTGGAGCCCATTAACTAATTGTCATTACGTGGCATTGCTCTGCTCCTAAAATTAATGTAGAACTAATTGCTCTGCTGTCTTAATATCTCTTTTGGTGGCAGAAATTTCAACTCTGTGCCTTAGAATTCCTTGTAGCTCCTGTCCAATCCAACCATTGCTCTGATCATCAACTGTACAATCAATAAGCGCATAAATGCAAGCTATATGTGTAGATTCATTCATTCATTATCTGTTTACCCTCCTCTTATGTAGGACTTACACCCCCCAGGACTTACAAGCGGGTGCCTGGGGTCAGAGGCCCGTCGAGGAGCAGATACTCATGGATCAGACAGAGCATCCAGGATGGGTGATCAGCCCGATGCCTGGTATGGGATGAAGGAAGTAGATGAAACGAAATGTTGGTGAAATTGATGGAGCAGTTGGTGGAATGAATGGCGGGGGAAACCGGAGAACCCGGAGAAAACCCGCCCAGACGCCGCTTCGTCCACCACAAATCCCACATGCGGGTCCCTGGGATTGAACCCGGGCCGCCTAGATGGGAGGCGAGCGGTCTAACCACTCGGCCACGGCGCCGCCTATAATTACGCAAAATGTGATTAATGCGCAAAAATGTTCGTATAATATTCAGTCGATAAAGCTTTTCGATAACATTGAGCAGGTAACACTTTTAATCTGAAGCTTAATTATTCTAGTTGAGGATAAAATACGTGTGCATAACTTATCTCGTAGCTATGATCCCCTATTATAGTCTGCCCATATAACGTTTGTATAAAACGGGCATTTCAAAAGCGTTTGGGGAAAATCTGGGACAATTAAGAAAGAAGACAAACATTTCATGGATAGTTTAGTGAGCATTTAAATTTTTCCTTTACATAATGCACAAAATGTTATCAAATAATCTTACATTTTTCCTGCAGACCAATGTCGATTATTTATTTGGCATAAAGGTGGGTGCTTTATAAAGAAGTTGTATTTTCTTCTGATATTTGGTCATAAAAGCCAGCACACGATGCCTCATTAAAGTGTGTTTTGACAGTGAGGAAGGTGTTTATTATTACAGATTTCCTTTTTGCTTTTTATTCCTCTAACATAATGAGTTCACTGGAGAGAAAACACGTTTCGCATCAGCGTCAGACACAGGAACTGCCGACAAAATCCTACCAAACTTAACATGTTTTAATATTAATGTCTCTACCTGTGACACAGGTAAACGTTATACACCACTTTTCGCAAATAGTTTTCAATGTTTCTTGCATCACCATCTTTAGTTTCACCTTTTAATTAGTTCTGTGCACATGCAAATTCATCAAACAGTACACTTCTTCAGCAGAAAAGTTTGGTTTAACACTTTTAACAAAAACAAAACATTCCTAAATCGTTTTCCATTTAATTGGTACTTTAAAAAAACCAATCAAATGCTTTAAAAGTTTTAAGAAATGCTTAGCACCATTTATTATTATACTCGATACAAGCTTCATATATTGTGCTGTTCCAAAACACAGTTTTGCAACCAATTTCATAGAACTTGCTGAATGATTTCAGAGACTAAACCCTTACTATGTATATATATATATATATATATGGAAGTGCTGATAGATTTTATTTACAATTAACTGGCAGTAAACGGTTAAGCAATATCAGAGCATCCTCCATGTCCAGTATCAAATTTTGATTTAAGGACAGCATACATTCCACAATTTCTCTACAATTTCGCTTTTTATCTCTCTCCAGCGATAAAAGGATATCCACTTTTTATGTGCTTAAACCTTCGCTTCGACATGTTGAAACACTGATACCATAGATCTAAAACCTAAACTCATCAACTATCGGAAAAATCGAACCAGTCAACAATAAAAACTTAAAATGACATCTGTCCGCCAGTACTACCAGTAACACAAAACACCGACAGAAGAATATTGGTCAATCTATGCAAGTGACGCTTCCAAGCATATGTAGTTGCTCAATAAACATGAAATAAAACAAGGTAGCGTAAAATACATTGGTTAAGCCGGACATATGAGTATCATTAACTAAACTTGCCCCGCCAAAAAAAAAAAACCGGTATTGTCCCGAGAAACGTGGGACCATAGACACTACTATAATACAGCACATTACAGATGTATTAGCAGTCAATGCTATCGGTAAAACGCGATTACACCTAAGGCATTAATAGTTTGTAACTAAAAGTAGCTAAGAGGTTATGCGAAAATAACGTTTCCCACGCTTCTAATTTCGGTGAAGTAAATGGCGATCGACAGGAGGCGGTCCAGTGTATCATCCAATGTTAGCTCGGGTTGGAACTGGTGACAAGTGGGGTGGGCAGAGGCATAAGCGTCATGTAGAGATGAGGCAGATAATTTGAAGCGAAAGAACTTTTGGATTCTTGAGTGTTGCGAGCCAGGCTATAATTCAGCTTTACCCCACTAAAAAGCAGTAAACCATATTTTTTCACAAAACCGAAATGTAAATAAACTTTACTACTAACGCGAGATAATTTCTTCATTATGTTTCACATTCAACATCAATACCGTCATACGAATTCCCATATAAATCCTACGCATCTGTTTTAGATGTAGCCTGTCCCTCCCGGGCGTATAATTTATGGTTAATTAAATTTTGTGCAATTTAGACTAATAATGTAGCCATGGTGTAACGCATCAAACATCCAGGATAGAATAGTAACACTGGTGTTGGAAAATTCATCTGAACCGCTATGCTTGTTTGAAATAGAGAAAAAGATTATTAAAAACTGAACCTGACAGGTCAATATTTGTTTGTAGGAATACATCGAGAGTTCATTTCGATAGATCCTTTTTCGGTACACGCAACTTAGACCACTGACGGTGCTCCTTAGTAATGGTTCCCAATGTTTTTTTAACTGACGACACACTTGACTGAATGCCCTTGATGTCGGTCATACTATTATTATTATTATTATTATTATTATTATTATTAACTTCAATATCGGACATCTAGTGTTGTAGATACCCCGATACACGATACACGAAATAGATAATTCTGAGAAAAAAAACAAGCAGTAACTTCAGAGGCATTACAGCAAAATAAATATGTATAAAACCTATATTTGATGGACGTCCTATAAAAGATTTTCAGTCAATGCATGATTCAGATTGTCTTTTTCAAATAAAAGTTTGTGCACGATAAAATCTGAATAAATAAATTCTGATAATCATACTATCAGCCACTCACACGTCTATACTGACACGTATATAACACAAAATGTTCTAACGTTTCTAAACTCTCTTTATTACTAAGTCAGAAAAGTAAAATTCCGAAGCATTGTTGCAGATGGTCACTTTCATTCAAATTATCACCACACAAAACTTAAATATTATGCTAGTCCCAGAATTTAAATATTTAGGTGTAAGAGCTCAACAAAAAAGCTTAATAATGAAATAAAAGAAAGAATAATTCAAGAAAAAAATAATACCCTAACTAAATTCAATTTTCTGGAGTAGGAATATTCCAAAGAGTACTTGGTTACAAATATATATTCTTAATTAAAAGTGTTGTGCTCTGATACATTAAAAGTATCGCATCAAAAATTGGGGATAATTAGAAATGGATTATCTAAGACTCTCTACTAGGATTTCTCGTTTAGATAAACGGTTGAAATTGTATGGACACTTAAAAGGAATGGAAGAAGGCAAAACTCAAAGATAAATATTTCAGTGGATTTTATCAGAAAGAAGAAAACGAGGTCGTCCCAGAATTACCTGGTGAAGTGAAATACGAATAGAACAGATAATGAAAACCAGAGGGGAGGAGGAGGAGGAAGAATGACGAGATAAGGATCAATGGCGTCGGGCAACCGGGAAACAGTAAAAACAGTTGCTCAACCAGTAGTACTACTGCAAAACTTAAACTGATCATTGTTGTAGGAGTAAACTCAGCCTCAATAAAATGTACCATGAAAGATTTCGTGGTAAAAAATGTGTTGTAAAGAGAGTTCCTGGATCGCATAAAGTTTGTTTGAATTCCAAAATTTCACGACACGCTTCATGGGGTTGTGCGACACACCAATGTATAGCGACAGATCACTTGGCTACCGCCTTAAGCAAAATGTTTTATATCGGGTAGCAGGTACGTTTTGTCCTGCGCTGTGGTTCCTGACTACGGAATGCGCCCGAGTTCGATCATATACATGGGGGTACGAATTTTAAGGAGGAGGAAAAGTGGTATGTGGAAGGGGAAGAGTTGCAAATGGTAAACAAGTTTGATTATTTGGAAGTGAGAATAAGAAGTAATGGGAGATGGAATGATCACAAGATAAGTGTCTTAGCTAAGGGAAGATTAGCAATGACTGCTATAAGAATATGCTTAAAGAAAATACCAGATATGCAAATTAAATGGTTGGAAAGGGTTTACAAAGCTGTAGTTGAAGCAAAAATGGTCTATGAATCACAGATTTGGGGAAGTGACAAAGGATGGGAGATTGATAAAGTACATAGATCGTTCTGTAAATAGTTTATCTATTTCATCACTAAATGAAGCAGCAATGTTGGAGTTAGGAAGAGTAGGTAGCAAGGGCATGATAGTAGAAAGGATACTTAAATATTGACATAAATTGAAATCATTGGACGAGCATAATATATTGAGGCAATGTTTAATAATACAAGAAAAATCCAGTGATGGGATGAACTGGGCTCAAGGAATAAGAAGAATTTTACAGGAAATGGGTAACTTATGGAAGGGGAGAGATAAGGATTAGTTAAAGGTTTCTGGAGAGAAGTGAGGAACAGAATAGAAGATATAGAGAAACAAGAACTATTTCAAAGTCTGGAAGAAAGAAAAGTTTAGAACGATATAGACAATTAAAGGTGGACTGGGGAAGGGATGTAGGTAATAGGTTAGTGAGAGAAGGGTGGGCCTGGTCTAGATTAAGTGCATATAAGCTAAGGGGAGATAGAAAGGGAGCGAATTTGAATAGATGTCCTCTTTGTGGAGAGGCAGATAATGATTTGCATTATATAATCGAATGTGAAGAAACTAAGTTGTAGAGAGATCAGTTTTTACCTAAATAATGGGATTATGTTAACAAAGAAGTATTAAAAGTTAGGATAATGAAAATACATAAGGAGAAGGATATAAAAAGGATAGGAGAATATATGGGGAGAGTAATAGAAAAATGGTTTAGAAAAATAAAGCAATATGAATTTTTTAAGACCCACCATACATAAATAACCACGGTGTTAACGTGCATGATGGACCGAAGAAAGAAAAAATAGTAACTCAAAGTAATGTATTAAAAATTGTAAGATTTTTCTATAGCATTATGGAAATAAATATATACAAATATATACATATAAAAGTAGATGCGAGACCTTCCCGAACTATAGCGCCACAGTATTAAGATTAAGATCAGCTTTGTTTAGAGGCAACATAGTGGGTTTTGTAATATCACCATCTTCAAGGTTCGCACCTTGTTCAGGATTCGTTCCGTCCCCATTAATCAAACTCGTCTCTTCATATACTGCTTCCCTATATTCCGTTTCTCTAATCATTAATGGTTTACATTTTTGTAATATCCCTCATTAGTCATTGGTATCTCCAGTTTTTCTTGTTTTTGGTTAATCCTTTCTAAGAGTTTAAACATTTTCAATTCATCCCTTACTTCCTGGCTGTATTGGTGATCCACCAGAGTATCCAGCAACAGATCTTAAAAATTTTATTTCTGCAGATTCAATTTTTCTTTTCTCTGGTATTAAATATAATACATCTTGAAGTAGTATTATTGCTATCCCACGCATGAGAGCCAAACTTGAAGTAGAATTATTGTTGTGATTGCACCACGTTGTTTCTTGCAGCAGTTACACCACGTTTTTGCGGGAGATATAATTCTTGGAGTGTTTGCCCCACGTACGATACCAACTTTCCGGCAGCCTTCGCCCCACTTTTACTTTCCGGTGGCCTTCGCCCCACTTTTAAAAAAATTAACTTTGTATTTTAATGTTTATTTAAATATTCTATATGTATGCTTCGGATGCGTCAGTAGTAATTTTCAGAAACACGTATCTCTTAGCAGGGGTAGTACGGCTAAAGAATGAAGTCTTACACAAATTATAATGGTATTTAACTTCGTTTTATTAATCCCTCACACGATTAAATAACACTTCACTGATATATTCTACTGCAGAGCTGTGAAATTATTGCTTAATTGCACTTTTTAACACATAAACCTTACATTATTCACGCCGTAATGAATTTTTTATGTCTCACACTGAATACGTACCGAGCGAACTGCTCGGGAACGCTGCCTTCTAGCATCTGGCGTCTACCGCCTAAATTTGTACAATTTCTATTTCAAGTTTCTGATTGGCTAAGCCTACTTCAATAGAATACTCTTTTTCTAGTTTTTGATTGGCTATTTATAAACTGTTTTAAATATTGCATTATTGTTCCAAGAATTATTAGTAACCTTTATTAAACTTTCTAATTTATTGTTGCCTCAAAGTTACCTCATTGTTAGCAACGTTCGTCTTCTATTCTCACAGCTCCTACATTGTTAAAACTACGTAATGCACTCACATAACATTATGTATGTACATAATATAAACATAATAAAATGACTGTTACATACATTTTATATATTGTTACATACACAAATTGCATTAAGGCGGGCTATTATTTTGTTATATTATATAATTGGACTGATATCATTTAAGTGATACAAATACTGCCTCATTCTCACGTATGATAAATTCTGTAATTAATAATTTTCAGCTCAGCATCTTACAAAAGCCCCTAGAAACGACCTGTAAGTCTGGACAAAACGAGTAAGGAGTGCACAGAGCACAAAGGTTTTGCAATAAAATATGTAGCTGGATACTCATAAGAGATTACATATTGTAAACATATTAATTCTACAAAATGCTATTTATTAAGGTATATCTACCTGAATAAATATGTATATTATCTTCGGATTCATAAATAGCGTAAAATGTATAAACTCTATGTATTACACGTAACATAGAATGTCACAATTTTACTTTCTCTACCACGTACCTCTAAGTAGAGGAAGTAGTGTGTGTCCATAAAAATACTGTGACACTGCAAACTGGCACCACGTCGCCTTGGATAATGGTATTAAAATCAAACTGGCAACATTAGAAGGAAAAGTTCAAATATTTTTGTGCATGTCAACAATGGACGGGACCGCAAGAATCAAACACAAACTAAATTCACTCACGTTTGTGATCAGTCGATATGGGTTCATTGTTGCGTATTTAGCAGGCAGGTTACACGTGTGAATACTTGCTTTTAAATTTGTGTTGTTACTAAAGAAGTTAAGGAGTTATGACAAACCCACAAGAACGTAGTTGGTGTGTTTTGGAATATCATAGCACGCAGTCTGGTGCAGCTTCAGCGTGCCTTTAGGTCAAGGTTTGAACATCAAGCTCCTAGACACACGTCAAATTTGAAGTGGTACCGTGAGTTTGTAGATCGTGGCTGCATATGCCATTAAAAGAAAGGGCTCACAGGAACTCACCTTGGTGAGTACGGGAGTGGCGACCCCGATGTACCTGAGCCACCCAGCGTCTGGGGGTATAACCAGTCCACCCTGTCTCCTGGGGACAGAAATAAGGAGACCTGGTCCTCCAGGTTGGGGGTTAAGCATGGGGCTCTCAACCCCACTTGTAAAAACCTTGTTAAGATGGATGGTTTCTTGTTAGCGACTTGGAATGTTCCAACTATGTTATGACCTGGAAAAATGAAAGAAGTAGCAAATAACTCTTAAGGTATTGGCTGGACAGTAGTGTTGCAAGAAAAACGTTGGAGTGGAAAAGGAAGAATAGATAAACACGATTACACATTATTGTATTGTGGATCAACTGAGCCTGGACTACACAAGATAGGATTTATTATCGCAAAGGGAATAAAGAAGAGCCTAGTAGAGTTGGACCCAGTTAATGAAGGATTGTTTAAAATAGACTTAAGGTCCGATTTCTAAATGTGACTTTTCTTTCTGTGTACGCATCTGTGGAGGAAAAAGCGAGTTTACAGAGAAGACTTTTCGTGAGAGTTTGGAAGGAGAGTGTGGTGAAGGAGTTTCTGGATACGTTGATGTTCTTGGGTGATTTTGGTGCTGGAGTGGTGGGGGGGCAAGTGTTACTTGAACTAGGTGTCGAGGTTGGTGCCTTGCATGGACAGTTTGTGATTGGAATTAATTGAATTATTAAGGAAGCAAGTTTCTCGTGTGTTATTGTTTTTATACCTGTGTAGAATTGTATTTGCTCAGGGTTAGTTTTATTTGCCATATTCTGTGAGATTTCCATTGTTTAATTTTTGGATTTGTTGATATACTATTTCTATTTTTGTAATCCTGGTGTTTCTCTCTGTGAATGCTCTGACTGTATTGATTTTATACTAGAATGTGATTATCTATATAACCTGAGCTGCTTCTGTAATCTTAGTTGACTTGTACTTGTTTTGTTTATATTGTATGGATGTACTGACTTGAATCAATTCAAAGCCAGAGGGTGGTGCTGATGACCGCCGCTGTTTTGCGTCACTCAAACCGCTATTATTACTATTACAAAAGAAAGGCCATTCAGAGAGACTATTTGTCAATGCGGGAATTGTGGAACAAGTTGGCAGGCATTTGTACGTAGTCTTAAGAAGTCTGTTCGTAGAGCTAGTCATCAGTTAAACATCCCTAAATCCACAGTATCTAAGATCTTGCGTACGCGACGGAAGTTTCCCCCTACAAACTGCAATTACTGTATAAGTTGAAACCTGATGACTGCAAAACAATTAGATTTCTCTGAACAGCTATTGGTTCTAATGGAGGATAATGAAAATCTGTCCACAAAAATAATTTTCAGTGACGAGGCAACATTCCACGTTAGAGGAAAGGTAAACAGGCATGTTAGGGTTGGGGGGAACCAGAATCCACATTCCATATTGGAAGTTGAAAGAGATTCCCTAAAGTGAATGTCTTTTGTGATGTATCGAGACGTCAAGTCTATGGCTATTTTTCTTTCGAGAGGCCACTGTCTAGGATCCAACTTATTTTGACATGCTCATGAATGGTTATTTCCACAATTGGAATTAAAAGCCAACGAATTTATTTTCCAACAGATGGAGCACCTCCTGGCTGGCATTTACATGTTCGGGAACATCTGAATGAGCGGCTTCCAGGAAGACTTCCACTTCTACAAGTGGCCAACGAGGTCGCCTGACTTGACGGTCTGCGATTTCTTTTATTGGGTTACATAAAGAATTGGGTATGTACACCCATTGCCTCAAAACCTGCAAGAAGTGCAACTTCAAATCCCTGCTGCCATACAGCCAGTTTCATCAGATATGTTGGAGCGTGTGTGGCGTGAATGGGAATATCGCCTTGATGTCTGCAGCGTCACTCGGGGTGGCCACATTCAGTGTCTGAGGTGTAGTAAAAATATTTGAGGTTTTCTTTCGAATGTCCCAACTTCGCCCAAATAAGACTATCCAAAACGACGCAATACCAGTTCACAGTATGACAGTATTTTTACGGACATACTGCATTACATTCCACTCAAATTCAATACCGAGATTTCAAATACATGTTTTGAAGCACCTTATACAGAAGATAAAGCATGTGTGTGTGCACACCACTACTCAAAAACGAAAAGTCTGATGAATACCCCAAACTTGAATTTTAAGTTCAGTACCTTCCAAAGATGCGAACAAAGATTTTCAAGAAAATCCCCCGCTTTAAACTACCATTTACAAGGGGAAAAAATATATATTTTTGATTTTCGCAAAATAGCTCGAACGATTTTGATTGAGATATCAAACATTTAATATATTTACATGTCAAATGACATGTATAGGTATGCATCTTGAATTTTCTGCGAAAAGTTGCTTTTTGTTTAGAAGGAATTTGGTAAAATTGTGCATAAAAGATTAAACTAGAAGAGATAGGCAAAAACTAATTAAACAAAAAATGTACGTATATTTAAACCACACAGTTTATTTCAAACAACTTTTCTGTGGCATTAGTCATCTCCGAGATATGTTATTAATTTTAACGGTTCAATACTTATTATCTGTTTGATGTTCTGTTGTTTGTTTCTTCTGATGTCATGGAAAGATTATGGAATTACAAGGCTAGTATATTGCACCCACTTTTATACATGCGACCATCGACTCTGTTTCCTCTGTTCCCCTTGTAGTTGCAATAAAACGTGCAATGAAATCAGTTTCTCCGCAGGCTATGTATCGATTAACGTGAACTAGTAGATAGAAGTAAAATCCTTCGTAAAAATAATTTGTAAAAGTTAATAAAAATAAAATAAACGATATTGTGTAGGGGAAGTCATGTGAATGAACACAATCTTTTTCTGCTTTCCTGGTGCCTTAAGGGTGGCTGATTTACAAATATCTTCATGGGCACTGAACCGATTTACGGGTCATTTTTCCCAAACTACGTTTTCTGGTGATATATTTTTCTCTAACTATTTTCTCAAGAATAGTTTTCACAATCCAAAATTCCGAAGGACCTTTTTCAACAATCCAATTTTTGTACATCTTCCTAACTAGTCTTTCACAAAATCACCATTTCCAAAACAAATATTTTATGGAAATCAATACACAATAGTCAATAACTAATAAGTTGTATCCAGCAGCTCTGAGGTAATCTAATAAGCTGACGCTTTCTTTGTATCATTTTGCAAGACGAAAATATTTTATGCGGTTTTGTAATGGTATCTTGTTCGTGGCCTATAAAACGTTGCTGTATTGATGTTGTGTCAAATTGCTCCTTATTGAACTCCTTAAGACAGGTATATAATGAGGGTCGTGATTTCCCACGTCACGATGCGTCATTCTGAAAGCGATATTGCCACTCTTCACTGATGCTATTGGTGTGACTGTGGACTAATGGTCTTTATATTGATTACATACCTCAAGAGGATAGGGGCGGGGAGGATACCTGGTCTGCCTATGACATAACGCTCTTTGTACTAATCAGTAATTAGGAGTAGCTCATCAGGGATTTCATCTAATGCAGTTTGAAAGGCTGGTCGTAAACCTTCTAATAGAACAAGAGCCCCACCTAGTAACATATGAACTCTTCGGATTCCCAGGAAGTGTACATTCAGGTACATAAAACAAATAATACAGCATACTGCCATACAATTTTGCACTGTATCTCAAGAAAAGCTATCAATACGACATTTTGTGAGATATCAAGGACACGTATTAAAGAAGCGCTAAAATGTTAATTGACTAATGCATATAGAAAATTAAAAATCTGCTGTTACACTCACACGACTTTCTCTACATTGTACAAACTATTTTTACAAACGCTATTCTCCATATGCTTCATGTTAATCCAGATATCAAGATGTTTATCTTATTGCTAATTTTCTTGTAGATGCAAGGTGAATTGGTAGCCCTTAAGCGATAGTCAAATATTTAAAAAAACTGGTTGCTGTGTGGAGTATTCCATTCTCTTTGCATTACCGGGACAAAAAAAATGAATAACGAATTTGAGAAAGTAATTTGAAAAATTTAAGGGAATAACAAGCAATATCTCGAAAATGGTTCACTCTACAAAAAAATGTCTAGGATATAAATTGTGTATTTTAATGCGATCTACATGTTTTGTGTAGTAAACTTTTGTCTATCTCTTATGGTTTACTAGTTATGCAAAAGTCGTTCACAATGAAGAATACTTTTGGAGACATTCCCAGAAAATTCGAGATATACATTTCGTTTGTAATGAATATATCTTAAACATATGATATTTTAATCAAAATTTTCGAAAAATATTCCATGTAAAGGGTAATCTGTGGTGGGGGGATTTTCTTGAAAACCTTCGTGTCGCATCTGTGGAAGATACTGAACCTAAATACCAAGTTTGGTGTTTATCCGACTGTTCGTTTCTGAGTTATGCTGTCCACAGATACACACACACAACAGACACACGGACATGTTTCCAAAAATGCTTTTTTTTTTTTGATTCAGGGGGCCACAAAATATATTTCCCGTGAAATCTCGGTATCGAAGTTTTGGGTGGAATACAATACTTCCCCTACTTACTATACGTAATAGAGAAAGTAAAAAGAATTTAAAACAAAAATATTTGAATTAAACAACGGAATAGGCTGCAACACAATCCTGCATTCCTTAAAGAAACTATGGTAGAATTAGAATGATGTTTTAATACACAAACAACAAAAAACGTATAGAAATAATTCTGGAAACTAGATTGATTTAAATATTACCATTTAGCTCCTAAAATCCCATATTAATAAGAAGTATAAACATATATTATTTATGTTTCTTCAAAATTTAAAAATTAACTTCTTTGAGCAACAAACATAGAACAATGTTGTTGTTCACAAGGTTTGGTTGTACTTTATGAAAATAAGTCATTCAAATGCTACCAATAGTTTTTTTAGCTTTTTAATAACATTTTATTTTTGTTTTAAACATTTTAAAAACAGTATGTGCATTAGATAACTAAAATTTTAGTTCCTCTTTAATAAAGTGTTCTTGATGCCTCACAAAAATTCCATATTGGTAGTTTTAGAACCTTATTATTTACAATGAAAAATTATACTGCGGCATTATTTCCTATATGTACCTGGATGTAAACTTCCTGGTTACTTTAATTTACTAACATTTGCACCATTAGATTGACGGTGAAGTCTCTTGTTTCATCTTCCTTTGCATTGACTGGGACAAAAGATTTGATATGGGACTCTAAAGTAGAAATCGCTGCGTTAACTACAGCTATTTCTAAATCGCACATTACACTTCCTGGTGTCTCAGAATTAATCCTGTTTTTATCAATAGCGGCTTTTATTTTTTAGAATAGTTCAGCCATGAGCCAATAAAATAACAGACAAATTTAGCCTCGTTCCTTTTAGTACACCAGTGGTTTAAATTTGTCTAAATAAATTTGGAACATTCTTGAAGGTGCCGTCAACATTTACTACGTTTCAAATTTACTAGGAGGTTCCAAAATTTACCGAAAATCACTGCTTATACGTCTTGATGCTGATCATGGATCAGAAAGTTTTCACCAGCTGGGGTCGTTAAAACATTTTAGAGTGAGACTAGGTTTGTCCTTGTTCATTGGTTGGTCTCTCTGCCTAAGTCGTGGAATAGTTTTCTTCACATTGTTGCGTTCCGGTTGTTGTGCTAGAACTCCTGAGGAAGTCCGTTATAATTCCACCTTAACTTTGGCTGAAGGTAATTCTGGGCGTTCAATAGCTACTCGTTTTAATCTTGAACCACGAACTCATGCTGATGCTCGCTGTCTCTCAGAAGTGATATAGCATAACCTGTCGTTTATAGCTGTTCTACAGCGAGGTTTACTAAATATTGCCAGATAGTACTTACACGCGAGCGCCTTTCAGCAAATGTACCAGTGGCGTATTCTCCATGAATGCAATGAAGACACTTTGTGCTCTAAAATAATGAAATTACTAACATTTATCAATAATTAAAAAAGCACCGTTTAAATACAGAGGAATCAATAACCCAAGAACTAAGAAAGAAAACCATGAATCTCTTCCAAAGAAGCGTTTACTATTTAACGGATGGCCTGCTCGTGTGGATTGCTTATTAGTTCTTCTAACAGCCTAGGCGAGTGCCGAGATATATTCTCACTACATAGCCTTAGTCTCTAGTTTATGAGATCGCGGGGTCAAATCCGGCGAAGGACGATGGATTTCTTCGTGCGTAAAAATCCTTAACATGGCTCCCTACGGAAGGGAAGTAAAACCGGTGGTCCCGTGTCGTAGATTTATGGCACGTAAAAGAACCTAAAGCCCGATAAACAGCCCTCAGTGCAAAATTTCCGGTCTTTCATGCCCGATATAGAATGGGACGCTAAGGATCACAGCAGTTAGTGTCTCGAAACAGACAAAAAAAAAAACTACATAGTCTGCTATCATGACATAACAGCAATCTGCGAGGCTGGCGACAAAGCCTTCGCTACGGTTCGGTCAGCTAATTGTACTAGTCTGACCAAAAATGAATGCTTGCACTGGAGTGATAGCTAAAACACTTACTGTAACGTGTGTTATTTTACTGTAGTATATGGATATTATATGTTGTAATTAGTGCCACGTGTAAGCGGAAACATGTTTTAAGATGAGATTACATTATAGTGATGTTAGTTTTCTATAATGCTCATATTCAAGTAGTTGATTCCGGATCTGCTTATCTATTACATACAATACAGTCCTGTAAGCATACAGAGAATGGAATATATGTTTTTTACTGCATAAATATCTTGGTTTTAATTTGTATATAAGTCTAATGCATCTTTTTTGAAGAATAAATATTCTGTCCAAGTATGTTTTTGCAGAACAACCACAGATTCCATTCCATATACCAAATGTGAATAAATGTAACCCAATTAAATTTTTTAATATATATCTCCCCATATGAGTCATTCCACATCAAACGGAACACACATAAAATAAATGGATATATAATACTGTTCTCAAGCGAGTATTATTATTGTTGTGCTGTCAGATTCCTAACAATGTTAAAAACAGTGAAGCATTATTTTCTTGCTTGGTTTTCATAATTTATATGTGCTGAAAGTTCTACTCTTATATTGTGTGTAATGTAACACATTTTCATCGAATTTGCTTCAAAATGTGTATTGAGCTGATTTTTTCCCACGTATTCCAATCCATAACCTTTTTTGCTATCAACGTGGATACAGAAAGGTAGTGTACCTGCTTTTTTAGACAGATAGATAGGCTTTATTGCCAGAAGCTGTTACAGTAATGCAAAGTCAATAAAATAAACAAATCCCTAAATTTTCATTAGCACCATATAATGCATTAACCACCAATGCATGGCGTATAGCTCAGATAAGGTTAAGTTAGGGAGTTCTCCTAATTTCTGGCAGAGCATTAAGAAACTTTACCGAAAAATCTACATACCTATTGGTATACTTAAATTTCTTTTCCGTAGGTACAAACATAAATGAAAATGTCTCGACATTGTAGTGTGGATGCCGGTGAAGTTATTACAGAAGTTGCAAGTTTTCACTGCCCAAAGATGTAAATCGTCGTAAAACCTGGCTAAGGAACATTCCTACAGACTTATCAGAACTAAAAGAAATCCCTCTGTATGCATAAAATATTTTGAAGAGTTATGCATTATAAGAATAGACAGAGCTACAACATTAAATAGGAAAACACTACAACTTCCAAGGAAATTACCAAAGCTTACAGAAAATGCTAATTTCTCATTTATGAAAACGATGATTTGTGCTAACTTTATAATATACGCGCATTTTTTCTAGGTGGGTTTGCTGATTGTATGCTAGGTATTGTAAAAATATAGTTAAAGTTTGCTGTCTGCTACCCTACCTGTTTATCATTGGAAAAATTTTTAGTTGTGAATAAATCAGTCGGAATACAGAGGAATTACGCTAACAGAAATTAAAACTATCTCATAACTTAAGATATATATACACACACAGGGTGAATCACCTAAAACTTGCACCGCAAATATTTCGGAAATGGAAAGTGCAGTTTTCACAGCGTTGATTGGTAGTCAGAGACACGTACATTTAGCCTATAAACAGTTTTTAATCACACTGAGAAGGTGTATTATTTTAAATGGAACAATCCTAGTTACATAAACGGAATAAAGGTGGGGTAAATTAGAATCTAAATGGATTCTAGTGCAAGTAGTATACGAGATATCGCATTTTGAAAAGTTTCCACCCACACAATTGTTTGTCCCATTCGACCTACTTAGTTGCTAGGTACGATGTTGTTATGTTTGTTTGCATTGTGTTTTCTATTCATTGCTTGCATTGCGACTTTCTTGTCAGTTAGTTTGTGACAGTTCAAGCAGTAAGTCGTGAGTGGAAGATGGGTTTACTATGCAGAAAAAGCCGACATGCTCATGGGTATGGAGAGTGTAGGAAGAATACAGTTCGTTCCGGTACGGTGTATGCGGAAACGCATCCCAATAAATGTCAAACATCTCGGCAATTATTTATCAACCACATCAACCAATTACGTGAAAGTGGTACTGTAACACCTAGAAAACGTAACAGAAACAGAAAAGTGAGTGGAGAAGAGGCAGAAATTAATGTTTTGGTTTTGGCTGCCGTTTCAGTAGACCCACAAATTAGTTCCCGCACAATCGTGGAAGTGACATAAGTCAGCCAACTGTACTGCGCATTCTCCATCAACATAGCTTCCATCCCTATCACATCTCTCTCCATCAAGAGCTGCATGGAAACGATTTTGAGAATCGTGTTAACTTTTGTACACGGCCATTAAGACATGATACTCCAGATTCATTATGTATCTTGTTTAGTGATGAGGCAACATTTACTAATCATGGCCAGACAAACCACAGAAACATGCACTATTGGTCTGTTGACAATCCCCGTTGGCTTCGTCAGGTGGAACGTCAGCGTCCATGGTGTTTAAAATGTGTGGTGTGGGATAGTGAACCATCAGCTCATAGGCCCTTTTTTCATAGAAGGAACAATGAACTCGCACAAGTATCGCAACCTCCTGACAGACCATCTGCCACAGATGCTAGAAGACGTTCCTTTGCAGACTAGGAGGAACCTGCGGTACCAACATGATGGCTGTCCAGCTCATAGTGCACGAAGTACTACAGCTTGCCTTAGCGATTGCTTCCAAATCGTTGGATTGGACGGAGACGACCTGTACCTTGGCCGGCCCGTTCACCGGATTTGACACCTTTAGACTCTTTTCTATGGGGAAGGCTGAAAGACACTGTCTAAAAGGATGTACCAACTACACCAGATGATATGAAACGACGTATTACTGCTGTATGCTCTGAAATTTCCCCTGAAATGCTAGAACGTGTGCAGCAGTCTTTCCATAGCAGACTGGAAGCGTGTATTGAAGCTGCTGGTGGTCATTTTGAACACAACCTTTGAAGGGCTATGTTCTCTTTACTTGTAAGAATCCAGAAGTATTGTAATTCCCTTTTGGTTTTCTTTAGTTTGTGCTACCACAGGTTGTACAGGTGTCGGTGCGTAAAAGTTTCAAAATAAGATTTCTCGTAAACCACTTGCACCAGAATCTTGAAAGAACGGCACTAACATTCTAATTTACCCTACTTTCATTCTGTTGATGTAACTAGGCATCGTTCCTTTTAAAGAATTGCATGTTTGCTCAAAAAATACACTTTCTCAGTATTATTGAAATCTGTTTATCGACTAAATGTACGAGCCCTATCAATCAATGCTGTACAATCGCTACGATTCCGTATAGGCTTTTGCTCTTCAGGCTATGCTTATGACGTCACACGGGAACTAAGTGGGCGCGCCCTAGCCACGAGCAACCTGTGATCTACGGAGACATGGATGCACCAGTGTCAGTGCGTACAAGTGTGAGCATTGTTGAGTGTGTTTCGTGAATATTAAAAGTTAGGGTGCTTCTGGAAATGTTATTATATTAGGCGTATGTAATAAAACCTTTCAATAACACTCATTGAGTGAAAACTTAGAGTTAAGAAAGGTAGGCTTACTCCCGATTTGAAAAACTTAAGACCTAGAACAGAGTGAAGAACTTCGTGCATACAACTCTAAACTATCTATAAAGATGGTTTGGTTATACAGCTGTGAAATATGTGTAAGCTCTTTTGCTGGCTGTTTGTTGCTCGGGAAATATAAATATCCCCGGAACAGTAAAGGTTTGGGTTATTCCGATCCTAAAAATTTACTCACTGCAATTACAAGGCATGAAAATTAGTCTCGTATCCATGCATGGATTGTCTTAGACTCGTGTGATAAAAGCAGGATTGATTTACCTACTCTTAAATGAATAAAAACGTGCAAGTATTTTAAAATACAATGAAACTGTGAAAGAGAACCGAGAAGTCCTAAAGAGACTGGCAGCAACCACATGCTTTTAGGTAAAACGCGTCACCATGGCTACACAATAGCTTCCGATTCTATGAGTGCACTATTAGCTCTACAACAACCCTCACCTGACAATATGTTAGTCTACGAAATCGGAATCCTATACCATAAGATTCACTTGTGGGAATTCAAGTTGTTCTCATTTGGGTTCCTTCCCTACACCAGAATACCAGAAAATGAATTAGCCGTCAGTAGCGCTAAAGTCAACTATTTAGTTTACAGAATCTTAAGACTCCACATCATGACTTTCTGATCCACTTGCCAATGGAGAAAACACTGGAGTAATACATCAATTAGCAAGCTACACGACATATATTAAACACCACGCATTAGTCACCCAATAAAGCATCTTCCCGAAGAGATCAATTAGTCATTACACTTCTTTGTGTAGCCATTTCCATTCACTACTAACAGGCGAACATCTAGTTACAACCTGCCCATTGTTTAATGAAGAGGGAAGACACTGCAGAGTTCCGGATTGCATTCAGGTAGCTTTAGGAAACCTATCCAATATCGAAAAAGCATTCCTTATGTGAATCTCGCAAACCCTACACAAACGTTTAATTCTGTCAACACAATGTATCTTTCCTTTCATGAACAATGTCTTACTGTATTTATATACTAGCAATTGATATGCTGTTAATTATATATGGTCGCGATAAGACCTCAGCTATTCAAGCTACCTTAAATAAATAAATTTAAAAAAATCGCATTTCGAGGGATAATGAAGTCTTCGATTCCAACAATGCAGAGTATTAGGCGTGAAAAGTTAATTCATTTGTTGGCAGAGTTCGATGACAAACCGTAAGCACACTCGGGCACTACTACTGTATTAACTGGATTATCTTCGCTGATGCAAAACGATTTGATACAGTGTGTTCATGGCGTTATATTAGCAGAGATAAAAGGTCAGATTATAGCAGCAACAATTGTTGCTAATTTACTAGATGAAACTTCCGCATCCCCTTTATACACCACCTGATAAAACGTATCCGGTCACCTGGCTGAAAATGACGTACAAGTTCGTGGCGCCCTCCATCGGTAATGCTGGAAGTCAATATGGTGTTGGCCCACCCTTAGCCTTGATTACAGCGTTCACTCTCGCAGGCATACTTTCAATCAGCTGCTGGAAGGTTTCTCGGGCAATGGCGGCCCTTTCTTCACGGAGTGCGGAACTGAGGAGAGGTATCGATGTAGGTCGGTGAGACCTGCCACGAAGTCGGCGTTCCAAAACATCCCAAAGGTGTCCTATAGGATTAAAGTCAGGACTCTGTGTAGGTCAGTCCATTACAGGGATATTATTGTCGTGTAACCACTCCGCCACAGCATGTGCAGTATAAACAGGTGCTCGATCGTGTTGAAAGATGCAATCGCCATTCCCGAATTGCTCTTCAACAGTGGGAAGCAAGAAGGTGCTTAAAATATCAATGTAGGTATGTGATCGTGCCATGCAAAACAATAAGGGGTGCAAGCCCCCTCCAGGAAAAACACCACCTACCTCCGAATTTCACTGTTGTCACTACATCCACTGGCAGATGACGTTCACCGGGCACTCACCATATCCACACCCTGCCATTGGATCGCCACATTGTGTACCGTGATTCGTCACTCACACAACGTTTTGCCACTGTTCAATCGTGTAATGTTGACGCTCCTTACACCAAGCGAGGCGTCATTTGGCATTTTCCTCCGTGATGTGTGGCTTATGGGCAACCGCTCGATCATGGAATCCAAGGTTTCTCACTTCACGCCTAACTGTCATAGTGCTTAGAGTGGATCCTGATGCAGTTTGGAATTCCTGTGTGATGGTCTGGATAGATGTCAGCGTATTACTCTTTACGAACCTCTTCAAATGTCGGCGGCCTTTGTCAGTCAACAGATGAGGTCGGCCTGTACGCTTTTGTGCTGTGCATGTGCCTTCATATTTCCACTTCACTATCACATCAGAAACAGTAGACCTAGGGATGTTTAGGAGTGTGGAAATCTCGCGTACAGACTTCTGACACAAGTGTCACTCAATCACCTGACCACGTTCGAAGTCCGTGAGTTCCACGGAGCATCCCATTCTGCTGCTTCACGATGTCTAATGACTACTGAGGTCGCGGATGAGTACCAGGGAGTAGGTGGCAGCACAATGCACCTAAGATGAAAAACGTATGTTTGTGGGGTGTCCGGATACGTTTGATCATATATTGTATGATGGGGCAGCCATCAATGGATATTTAAATGGAATACAAGCCAAGGTAATTCATCAGTCCATACTTGTCCATTATTACTCCCACAAGCTGAATTTGGTATAATATCAGGCAGGTCATGTATAAAATATTATAAGCTTTTTGCTAAACTTAGTGGTTTTGTAAAATGTTTTGAACATTCCTCCAAAATAAATCTATTAGGATAGTAAAGAAGGGATTTCCAATACTTGCACCAACACAATGGAGTTTCCCAAGTTGCTTAGTACAAAATGTTTCAGATCATAGAGCCGAACTTGAAGGGTTTGTGTACACATTTTCGAAAATCCAAATGATTGAATTATCACATCCATAAATGATGCACGTGGGTTTCTAATATGCGACTTTGAATTCAGCTTTTTCGTGTATGTATTTCAGCAACTGATTTGAGTGACAGATGCTACATAAACATTGTGCAAAATCTCTAGATATAGGATTTTGCAGTAAAGAAGTGGAAAGTTTAAAAGAAAAACTAAAACCCAAAAGAAATAGTGACTTTGAGGAAATCTGGTCAAAGTCTCAAAATATAGCTGAACCACCAATAAAGACGAGAATAGGATAAGACACCGAGATCGCAGTCAGAGAGGATTAAAGAGAATATTTTTCGAGATAATAGACACATTGGTCACGCAGACGTGTTTCTAGAGCAACTGTTCTAATAAATAAAGAAAATATATGAAAATTATTTTGACATAGTATGACTCAAACCTGGATTGAGTGCGAAGTTAACATCTAAACATTTAAAGATATGCAGCGCTTCCACTATGAAGATAACTTCAGTCTGAGCTTGCAGAGCTCTATAAATTCTGTGAACTTGTTATAATAATATCTGCCATATCATCTTTACGAAGGTTCTTTTCCGCCCTAAAACGAATCAAATCCTTTACAAGGAACACCAAGGGATGAAGTAGTTTTTCTGCGCTTTCTATCATGTCAATAGAAAAACATCTACTGATACAGATGGAAGCTAAGACGTCATTTATTAATGAAGTTGGAATAGTTCTGCAAGGGGAACCGCAGAGCCGAGTTCCACTACACATAACTTTCTGACGAGTGATCAGTGATATACACTATGTGATAAAAAGTATCCGGACACCACCACAAACATACGTTTTTCATCTTAGGCGCATTGTGCTGCCACCTACTGCCTGGTACTCATTATCCGTGACCTCATGTCATTAGACATCGTGAAACAGCAGAATAGGACGCTCCGTGGAACTCGCGGACTTCGAACCTGGTCAGGTGATTGGGTGTCACTTGTGTCAGAGGTCTGTACGCTAGACTCCTAAACATCCCTAGGTCCACAGTTTCTGATGTGATAGTGAAGTGGAAATGTGAAGGCACATGTACAGCATAAAAGCGTACAGGCCGACCTCATCTGTTAATTGACAGAGACCGCCGACATTTGAAGAGAGTCGTAAACGGATAGGCAGACATCTATCCAGACTATCACACAAGAATTCCAAACTGCATCAGCATCCACTCCAAGTACTATGACAGTTAGGCGTGAGGTGAGAAACCTTGGATTCCAAGAGTCTGGCGGCTGCTCATAAGCCACACATCATGCAGGAAAATGCCAAACGACGCCTCGCTTGGTGTAAGGAGCGTCAACATTACACGATTGAACAGTGGTAAAACATTGTGTGGAATGACGATCACGGTACACAATGTGGCGATCCGATGGCAGGGTGTGGGTATGGCGAATGCCCGGTGAACGTCATCTGCCAGCATGTGTAGTGCCTACAGTGAAATTCGGAGGTTGTGGAGTTATGGTGTGGTCTGTTTTTCCTGGAGGGGGCTTGCACCCCTTGTTGTTTTGTGTGGCACGATCATTGATATTTTAAGCACCTTCTTGCTTCCCACTGTTGAAGAGCAATTCGGGGATGGCGATTGCATCTTTCAACACGATCGAGCACCTGTTCATACTGCACGGCGGGCTGTGACGGGGTGGTTACGCGACAATAACATCCCTGTAATGGACTGACCTGCACAGTCCTGACTTGAATCCTATAGAACACCTTTGGGATGTTTTGGAACGCCGACTTCGTGCCAGGCCTCACCGACCTGGGCCAACACCATTTTGACTTCCAGCATTACCGATGGAGTACGTCACTAACTTGTACGTCATTTTCAGCCAGGTGTCCGGATACTTTTGGTCACCTAATGTATGTGCATAATTTCTGTTACATACCTTTAAAAATGCTCAGGATACACCGTGAAATGAGAGATTCATTATGGCTTATTCACCAATTGGAATCGAACTTGGTCAGTAGTTTTAAAGTATGGTACCCCAACAACTAATAATTGATCATTTTTTCTCCTACATTCCTTTTTTCTTTATTCCTACAATATCTGCCTCATTTCGATTAGACATCTAGAAAACTTATTCTCATGCATTTTCCTGTTCAGTATGCCATGTAGTAGAAGCTGTAAAAATGGCGAGATGAAACAGATAAGTCACTTCAATGATTATGCTAAAATTACAAGGAAAAAAATGGCATCGTTCGCGCATTGTAATTTTCTTACGACTCCACCCCTACTTGTAATTTTTCTTAGGTAATTTATTTCAGCTTCAAGCTTATGCTTGTTGTAATAAGATTATTTCTCGACCTTCTGTCTCCAATTCCTAGTAACAAATATACGTTAACCTTAATTATTATAAAATTACCGAAATAACTACCAGCACTCGTGGCATTACTGAAGTAATCCTTCCCGTTTTTTGAACGTCTTCTGTGATAGATGAATCGATTAGATTAATTTCCTGCCTGCCTGGTATAAGTAATTACTTGTTAGTTTTGTTCTTGCATCTTGACTGATTTCTAGAAAGACTAAGAAGTCTTAGTTACATAAGTTAATTAATGTTGCATTTAATGATATGTAATCAGATTTCATTAAACAAATATTATTGAGAAATTAGACAGGGAATAAGGGAATTTTAAAAATATTTTGGCAATAATGTTTGGTAAGAAAGGTTATTGGGGACACTTAACAGTGGGAATGTAAAACTACCAAAAATATTTGCTAAAACTGTCTGGAAACACATTGAAGTCCTTGCGTTTTCACCGGAGAATAATATAATATTTCTTAAATCATAAAGAATATTTTTCGCTGTACTTAAGGATCTTGCAGATCACCTATCATGGTGGCTATAAATAGTATCTGTATCTGCTACTTCATCAATTACTTGTCCTACCAAAATCTCGTAAAGAAGGATTTGGTTTCCGTACATAAAATCTAAACTTTGATCTCCCCAATACACAGAATTAGGAACTTTTGGCAAACAATAAATAAAATAAAATGTGGAAAGGTCCTGAATTTTTAGATACCAAGCTACAAGGTGTATGATGCAACTTAATATTGTGTTTTAGAAATGCACTTATATTTAAAAATCTGTTTCACTTGCCTAAAGTAGGGAGATGCTCCAAAAGAATTCGATATTATGTTTCCATTAATATACACGCTTGTTTTGATGTCTCCTGAATTAAAAATTGAATACGTTTAGAAAAGGTTAGCTTAGGTGCATGTGTTTGTGTAACTCAAAAATCAAAGCTAGATAAATTCTTAACTTAATAATTAACTCAGGTATCCTTTAAGCCTGCAAGGCG
Source organism: Deroplatys truncata (assembly GCA_030765065.1). NCBI lineage: Eukaryota > Metazoa > Arthropoda > Insecta > Mantodea > Mantidae > Deroplatys > Deroplatys truncata. Next base: position 219,612,368 of record CM060978.1, read on the forward strand.
AAGATCTTCCTCCCATTTGAAATAGCACTTTGCATGGAACAGTTTCGCTGCTTTTGTTTTCTTAAATACGCTCTGAAGATTTGGATTAAAATACCACATGTAGCAGATATTGGCAAAAAGAATGAAACACGCATTTGGAATTCGCTATAACACCGAAGTCTTCGTTCTTACTAAATTGTATGTACCAAATGCATTTTTCGTTGAGCTAATCTATTCGAAATACTCGGTAGATTCAAAGTTTCATAGGTTAGAAGTTAGGTGTACTGTTTAGGCGATTTCTCTTTTGTCCGCATGAGCTCATTAAACACAATTCGACTTATGATTCAAACAGTAGTATATTGCTTCTAAATCGTGCGTATAACAAAAAATCATTGCTTAATTTGAAGCCGTTTTTAGAAAAGCAATAATGAAATAGATAAAACAATCACTATTTACATAAATAGCCTAACAGAATAAATCTGATGTGTTACACTCACATGACTTGCTCTACTCTTGTACAAACTATTTTTACAAACGCTTATTCTCCATATGCTTCATGTTAATTGAGATGTTAATCTTATTGCTAATTTTCGTGTAGATGCAAGGGCAATTGGTAGGTTTAAGCGATAGTCAAATATTTTAAGCGCTGGTTGCTATGTGCAGTATTCAATTCTCTTTGCATTATCAGGACAAAAAGAAATGAATGACGAATTCCTATTTGAGAAAAAGTACAAGTATTGGAAAATTTAAGGGAATAACAAGCAATATCTCGAAAATGGTTCACTTAACAAAAAAAATGTGTGTGACATAAATTGTGTATTTTATTGCGATCTACATTTTTTGTGTAGTAAAAGTTGGTCTATCTCTTATGGTTTACCAGTTATGCAAAAGTCGTTCACATGAAGAATACTTTTGGAAACATTCCCAGAAAATTCGAAATATACATTTCATTTGCCGTGAAAGTATCTTAATTATTATATTTTAATCAAAATGGTTAGAGCCATTTTTGAAAAAATTAAAATTTTCGAAAAATGTTCCATGTAAAGGGTAATCTGGGGTGGGGGATTTTCTTGAAAACCTTCGTGTCGCATCTCTGGAAGATACTAAACCTAAATACCAAGTTTGGTGTTTATCCGACTGTTCGTTTCTGAGTTATGCTGTTCACAGACAGACACACACGGACATGTTTCCAAAAATGTTTTTTTTGTATTCGTGGGGCCTCAAAACATATATTTCCGGTGAAATCTCGGTATCGAATTTTTAGGTGGAATACAATACTTCCCCTACTTACTATACGTAGTAGAGAAAGTAAAAATTACTCTGGCAAGGTAAGTAGTATAGCTGTTATACACCAGGATACTATTTTTTTATTTGCTGTAACTTTTTTATTCTATAAGGCGCCCAATCATATGAATATTGCTGGAAGGTTTTCTCCCTTGCGCAAAATTGACCTTGACACTTGACTTCATCGATGAAAGGCTCGTAACTCAAGCGTTGCGGATGAGGAATGGCCTATAATATCACAAACCCGCCGGCTTGTGCGCCTTTAATCTTCCCCTAGTTGTTGATTTAATTCTCCTTTATCCTGTCTTAAGCAAATGTCTGGTGGTAGGTTAAAATAGGTCAAGACCACCAGCACATGCTCTACATCATCGTGAGAGCTGTCTTGTGTTGATCCAGCGTGGAAGCAAAGTAAAGTAGAACTGTCAGCCCGCGACGTGTTCTTTCTTTAGCACTAGCTGTCACTTATTCATTATCATTCTCTGCAGGAGTTTGAAGCTTTACTAGCCAAATTTTAATGCGCATTGAAGTATCTGTAAATTTTGAGAACTGTGATTGTGAAATTAACTGTTTTAAAATTTGAAAAAAAATGCTGGGAAGTTGATTAAAATATCATCTTTTAAATTTATTTTCAAAATCTTACTTTCTCTACAACCTAGATATAATGCGAGGGATGTATTTTATTCCACCCAATATTATAATATGGAATTTTCATCGAAAAAGCACCTTGAAGTCTTCTGTCTTAGAAAAAATCTGATGTGTTACACTCACATGACTTTCTCTACTCTTGTACAAACTATTTTTACAAACGCTTATTCTCCATCTACTTCATGTTAATCAAGATAAACATTTGCAGACTCTATCTTATTGCTAATTTTCTTGTAGATGTAAGGGGAAAATATATTTACAAGGGCAATATAGAAAAACAGTAGCCTTTAAGCACATACATATCTCTTAATAACTGGTTGCTAGGTGCAGCACCATTCCCTTTGCCACAGATTATAACTCTTTGCATATCCAAGACAAAAAAATAACGAATTCCCATTTTAGAAAATAAGTATTGAAAAATTTAACGGAATAACAAGCAATATCTCGAAAATGGTTCACTCTACAACAAAAGTGTATATGACATAAATTGTGCATTTTAACGCGATCTACATTTGTTGTGTAGTAAAATTTTGTGTATCTCTTATGGTTTACCAGTTATGCAAAAGTCGTTCACAATGAAGAATACTTTTGGAGACATTCCCAGAAAATTCAAGATATACATTTTATTTGTCATGAAAATATCTTAAACATATGATATTTTAATCAAAATCGTTAGAGCCATTTTTGAGAAAATTAAACTTTTCGAAAAATCTTCCATGTAAAGGGTAGTCTGGAGTGGGGGATTTTCTTGAAAACCTTCGTGTCGCAACCTTGGAAGATACTGAACCTAAATACCAAGTTTGGTGTTTATCCGACTGTTCGTTTCTGAGTTATGCTGTTCACAGACAGACACGCACACAGACAGACACACAGACACACATACGGACATGTTTCCAAATAACTTTTTTTGGATTCAGGAGGTCTCAAAACATGTATTTCCGGTGAAATCTCGGTATTGGATTTTTGGGTGGAATACAATACTTCCCCTACTTACTGTACGTAGTAGAGAAAGTAAAAAAGAAAAGCAATACAAAATGGAGTCCCGCGCGTGCGTGGGTATGTCTTTCTTTGTACCAAGCAGAACCAAAAATATAAAGCCGGATATATAACAAATTCCATAATTGAGCCAGATATAGTTACTCAGACCAAGATTTTTGTAAAGGTATTTTTTGGAAAACATTGTTGTATTTTTCATTTTCTCAAAATCCTGTTTTGTTACAATATATGTTTGAAAGATGTGCATTATGAATAAAATATATGTCTGAATTTTCTGTGAAATAGCATGCGAATTCCTTTTTATTCATACCAAATCTTGTATAACTTAGAAAACTTAAGGTCGCAAACTTACTACATAGTATAAATCTCCTTAAAATGCACAGGTTATGCCCAAATGTTTCTCGTCCATTATTCACATTTCCATTTTCCTAAGTTTGTTTACTTAGAAGCGCTTTTAAAATCTGAAATTCATTTTACTTCCTTTACTACGTTTTGTAATTAGGGGGGTATTGTATTCCACCCAAAAATTCGATATCGAGATTTCACCGAAATTATGCTTTTAGGTCCCCTGAACACACAATTTTTCTGTTTGTGTGTGTGCATGAGGGCGCGAATTAAAGTTATTTATATGAAAAAATATAATCTACATATACTGAATTTTCTGGAAATAGCCTGTGAAGCCCTCTTCGTTCGGAAAGAATTTTGTATAACGGTAAAGTAAAACGATAGACGGAAACCTAGTATACAAAAAATCTGATGTTACACTCACATGACCTTCTCTACTCTTGTACAAACTATTTTTACAACGCGCTTGTTCTCCATATGCATCATATTAATCGAGATGTTAATCTTATTGCTAATTTTCTTGTACGTGCAAGGGGAATTGGTAGGCTTTAAGTGATAGTCAAATGTTTTAAGAACTGGTTGCTATGTGGAGCATTCCATTCTTTTTGTATGTACAGGACGTAAAAATGAATAACGAATTCCCATTTGAGAAAAAGTATAACTATTGGAAAATTTAAGGAAATAAGAAGCAATATCTCCAAAATTGTTCACCCACAAAAAATGTATTTGACATAAATTGTGTATTTTAACGCGATCTACATTTTTTGTGTAGTAAAAGCTTGTCTAACTCTTATGATTTACCAGTTATGCAAAAGTCGTTCACAATGAAGAATACTTTGGGAGAAATTCCCAGAAAATTCGGGATATACATTTTATTTGTCATGAACATATCTTAAACACTTGATATTTTAATCAAAATCGTTACAGCCGTTTTTGGGAATATTAAAATTTTCGAAAAATGTTGCATGTAAGGGGTAAGCTGGGGTGGGGGTATTTTCTTGAAAACCTTCGTGTCCCATCTCTGGAAGATACTAAACCTAAATACCAAGTTTGGTGTTTATCCGACACAGACACACACACGGACATGTTTCCGAAAATGCTTTTTCTGGATTCAGGCGGTCTCAAAACATACATTTCCGGTGAAATCTCGGTATCGAATTCTTGAGTGGAATACAATACTTACTAATCGTAGTAGAGAACGTAAAACTGTATATCTCTTTAAAACACAATTTACTTCAACCAACTTTGTTGTGGCATAAGCCATTTCTAATATATCCGTTATTAATGGTTCAAATTATTCAATACTTTGCCATTATTTTAAAGTTCTGTGGATGTTTAGCTGTCTCTCGCGTTTGCATAAGAAATGAGTTATCTGCATTAAAATGGAGATAAAAAGCAAGTTTAGTAAGCATAGTTTTATAGTCGCTAATAAACGTTACAGTAGAGAAAGCCATGTGAATGTAACACATCAGACTTTTGCTTATGAGCCCAATGAGTAACAAGAATTAATTGTCTTGTGAGGCTGAGCTTTGTCTACCCATCATGCTTTTAACCAGTTTTAAATTTTCGGCAGGTTATCTTTTCTGTGTAATGTGTACATTTATATACGTTGGGTTTTATGTTTATTCATACTATAAATTCCCATATGACCACTAGATATAACATGATCTGAGGTCCCCTTAATGTAAATAAAAATACCACATAGAAAAATGGTGTTTCCAGAACCGTATTAAGCACCAAGGATACATGGCTAAGATTTTCTCCTTTTAACTGAAAAATACGATTCCAAAATTTCTATCATACACTCATGAGACTGAGAATACCATTACGAAATATATCATTAAAATTGAAGTTCTTTCCGTTCTTCCTAGGGATTATACTTCAAGCAAACCATAAGCCAGAAAAGAATTTATCGATAAAACGTAATTTTCATATAAATATATAATTTTCCATTTAATATTTTCCAAAAATTTGTTGTACATTAGTTTTTCCCAAAATACGGTAGTCTGAAATGTTAAATTAGATTATTATGAATGCATAACTAACATATATCCACTTGTTTTATAAACATTTGACGTATTTTATTCCTCTGCACTGTTAAATGGAATTAATATCTGTGCAAGCATTATCCGATGGACATAATTTATGTAATAGTAATTTATGCAACAACTGGCGAACGTGTGCCACACGAACGACAGCGTGTGTGACAATTTTCACGAGTGTCATATTAAGATCATCCACGAGTTTGTCGCGGAAACTTTCATGTTATCTTATTTGCTGAGCGCCTGTTATTGTTTTACTATTTTTAATTTTGAGTTCTTTGTCCTCCGGTTAGCTATTATTACTCAGTCGAGCAAATCTCTTGAACAGGGTGTGTAAACGGAAATGAGTTGTTACTAAGAGATAACACTGATAAAAGAATTTGTTTTTACACTTTTATTGCCGCCACACTGAATTAATTTCATATATTTAATCTTGATACACGCCCGACTGAAACTGTTATATTTTCGAATGTAACTATAATCACTTATTTGCCGCACATTATTCATTCGCGTATTTCACATTTTATAACTAGCTTTACGGCGCGAGAGATTCTGTAGAATTGCGTAACGTGTACTTCGTGAGTGCTTCTGTTAAACTGTGCGACGTGTAACGCGTGAATGATTCTGTTGGACTGTGCGACGTTTGCCTTGTGAATGATTCTGTAGAACTGCTCGTTACCCGTCTCTGGCTCGGAATTTATACTCCCACACCCCGATATGCCTAAAGATTATAATCGAGCTGATATTGGTTAATAAAACGCGCCAACATTAGCGTCTATTTTTATATCACATCAAAATTACGAACACATATGCTCTAGGGAAGATATTCCCTCCATTTCTAAAGAAAAGCGCGCTACTCTGATGTCATTTGCTTGTCTCTTCTAATTAATAAACAACTGACCCTCTCGCTCATTGTTATCCGCTCCTATTGCCAGTTTCAGTGAGGTCGTGTAAAGTTATTTCCTAACAATGCTTATAATTAACAAACATCTCAAATCATTGTCGTACAATAATGCTAATTTAGACTACAATCACTCTGGTATTCAAAGTGTTGTGATATAAAATACTGCGTCAAGTTGGATGCATCATTTGATGCAGTCTTAGCATTATAAATTGTAGCAAATAAGTAATGAAATAATAATTTGGCATTCATAGTGGACATTAGTGAAAGCCTCTTCATATATTGTGACCCGAGACGTTAGCTTCTCTCCCTGCATTTCATTTGTTGTTACCTGGCGCGTTAAACTTTAAGCAAAATAACCAGCTGCATGTATTGCTTTCCTGGGAGAGAAGGGACCATGTATTAACGGAGTGTCATGTAGCCTATTAGCAGCACAGCGCGGTAAGTAATTATAAATTCAGAACTCATATATTATATATTAACACACAGAGATTACCCAGAAAAAAGAATATCACGGTTTCATTATCTCTCTATAAACCATGGCACCATGGAATACCGGTATTACGTCATTACTATAGAAAATACGTAATGTTTTATTCTTAATTAGTTTAGCTCATTTAACCGGTTAGGTTATATCGGACGAGGAATGAATGAAATAGTTGAAATGGTGCTCTGGTATGCACAGAACCTAATGTTACCCGATATCTTTTGAGGATAAGAGAAAACCCCGGAATAAACCTTATCCGGATAACTCGCCCTAACCGAGATTCGAAGTCTTGAATATGAGGCAGACATGCTACTCCCACATCACAGAGGCGGGCCGTCATTGCTATAATTGGCACGCGTGTCATATTGAGCCAGTTAAGCAAGATGATATTAATCTTATAAGCAATTAGAGTCTGTTTATAATGGCAGGGTTGCATAAAAACGCATTTCTGTGTATACTGATTAAAATACTATGAAATGACTGCATATGATTTATTTTAATAAATTTTCTATTCCTTCTGGTTTTCTTTTGACTAGCTGGGGTTGAGAAAACGGGACTCACGAGCTATTTAGGCTCCCTCCGTCGCTTTTCTTCAGTTCCCTTGATTTCCATTTGTGTAACATGTGCTGCTAAGTCGTATACATTGCCTACTCGTGGAAGTCTGCAAAGAATGTTTTCGCAGCTCCTAGACTATGGCATCAAAAGTCCATTGCTCAAGTCTGAGACTTTTGTTAAACGCCGTATTGGTGCCTTTAAAATATTCGCGTTGTAATTTTTGATGATTCATCCGGTATAGAGCTCCATGTAAAATTTTTATTTTCTCTGCTAATTAAAGTAGACCAAGTATTGTATTCCATCCAAAAATTCGATGTGGAGATTTCACCGGAGATATATGTTTTGAGGACCCCTGCACACAAAAAATGCATTTGTGGTGTTTCTTTATATGGAAAATTCTTAAAAATGGTTGCTGACGATTTTGATTTAAATACCCTGTATTTAAGATATTTACATGACAAATGAAGTGTATATATTGACATTCCTTTGGAAGTGCTATTCTTTTGTTAAGAAATTCCGCATAATTTTATTTATCTGGTAAACCTTATGAGATGTACAAATATGCATTGCACAAGAACTACAGAACGCTTATTTCCAAAGACTTTTTTTTGGCATCAGCCATTTCCGAGATATCCGTTATTATTGATTTGAATTGAGTATATTTTATAGTTTGCTAAACTGCTGTTGCTATTGTGTTGTTTCTCGCGAAGTCATGAATATATAATTTCAAGGCCAGCTTATTAGCGAACACGCTTTTAAAAATCTGACTATTGATTCGGTTTCCCCTATCTCCCTTGAATCTACAGCGAAATGTACAATGAAATTGCTTCCGTAACGGATTTTCCTTGGTGACACAAAAATAAGCTTTCGTAAGAATAGTTTATAGATGCCATATAAAATAAAAGATAGTGGGTACAGAGTGTGGCAATAATTTGTATCACAATAATGTAAATGCCAGAGTGATTGTAGTGCAAATAAGCATTATTGTATTACATTGATTTGAGATATTTGTTAATTATAAGCATTGTTAGGAAATAAGTTTACACGACCTCACTGTAACTGGCAATAATAGCGGGCAACAATGTAGCGTGGGGGTGAGTTGTTTATCAATTAGAAGAGACAAACAAATGACGTCAGATTGGCGCGCTTTTCTGTAGAAATGGAAGGAATATCTTCCTTAGCGCATATGTTTTTGTAATTTTTGATTGGATATAAAAATAGACGCTAATGTTGGCGCGTTTTATTAACCAATAGCAGCTCGGTTATAATCTTTAGGCATATCGGGGTGTGGGAGCATAAAAAGCTAAAGCCAGAGGCAAGTATTGTCTAGTCCAACATAAACATTTGTGCATTACACATCGTTCAGTCCAACAAAAGCATTCGCGTGTAATACGTCGATCAGTTCAACATAAGTATTCGTGAGTTATACGTCGCGTAGTTCAACGGAAGCATACATAAAGTACACGTTACGCAATTCTACAGAATCTCCCGCGTCTTAAAGTTTGTTATAAATGTGAAACACGCAAATTAATAATGTGCAGTAAATAAGTAATTATAGTGATATTAGAAAATATAACAGTTTTAGTCTGGCGTGTATCAAGAGTCAATATGCGAACTTAATTAATTGTGACGGTAATAAAAGTGTAAAAACAAATTCTTTTATCAGTGTTATCTTTGAGTAACAAATCCTTTCCGTTTACACACCTTGATCAAGAGATATGCTCGACTTAATAATAATAATAATAATAATAATAATAATCATAATAATAATAGCTAGCCGGAGGACAATGAACCCAACATTCAAAGTAGTAATACAATAACAGGCGCCCAGTAAAAGATAACACGAAGTGACCGCGACAAATTGTGTATATAAACATGAAGCATCTTCCAACTACCAACAAATATCCCACTTCAAGAGTCGAGTGAATGTAATGTATTATATTTTTATCAATGTGCTTAAAATATTCTTAATACTAAATCCTCTCACGTTGTGCAGTAGGAATATTTATATTCTAAAATTCCTGCAGAACAATGCAGTAATCCGCACACAGAAGTATTCTGCAGATAAATCTGAATGAGCGAGCAGCCAGGAAATGTCGACTGTGAGCGGCAGTTATTAATTCGTGGAGTGATTGACACACGGTGTGGGGTGTGGTACCATCTTGCTCAAACAATTTCACAGAATCAATGTTATGAAATTATTACTGTGGTAACAGGAATTCATTCATCACTCCGCATGTGCATCAGACGTAACAAGCAAGTGTTCTTTCTCATCTTCACCGGCATATAGATGAGTGTCAGTTTATAATCGACAATGTTGAATCTAGCAAGGCGAGTATCAGATAGCTCAAAGTTCCCACTTTACTATTCATTTTAACAACATTCACATGATGGCTTTTTCTCGAAATTCCACCGGCACAGATTTCGCAAACGTGCATTACATGCTACCTCCTCGAGAGATTGTTGTGAGCTACTAGTTTTTACTTTCTCTACTACGTATAGTAAGTAGGGGAAGTATTGTATTCCACCCAAAAATTAGATACCGAGATTTCACTGGAAATAAAAGTTTCGAGACCCCTGAATCCAAAAAAGGCAGTTTTTGAAATGTGTGCATGTGTATGTCTGTGATAACGATAACTCAAAAACGAAAAGTCTGATAAATACCAAGCTCGGAATTTAGGTTCAATATATTCCAAAGATGCGACACGAAGATTTTCAAGAAACTCTCCTCACCCCAAACCACTATTTACATGAAACATTATTCCAAAATTTTGATTTTCCCAAAAATGGCTCTAACGATTTTAATTAAATTACTATACGTTTAAGATATTTTTATGGCAAATGAAATATATATCCTGAACTTTTTGGGAATGTCTCCAAAAGTTCTCTTCATTCTGAATGACTTTTGCATAACTGGTAAACCGTAAGAGATAACAAATTGTTACTGTACAAAAAATGTAGATCTGGTTAAAACACAGGACTTATGTCATATACTTTTTTTTCCATATACTTTTTAACCATTTTCGGGATATTCCTTATTTGTTTGAATTTCCAATATTTTTCTCAAATGGGAATTTCTTCTTTTTTATGTCCTGGACATGCAAAATAAAGGAATGTCCACTCTTAAAAAGCCTTAAAAGATTGGACTATCGCTACTACTTCCTCTAGTGCCTAGAAGAAAATTGGCAGTAAGATAATTTGTGCAAATGTTTATCTCGATTAACACGAAGTAGATGGAGAATAAGTGTTTGTAAAAATAGTTTGTACAAGAGTAGAGAAAGTCATGCGAGTGCAACACATCAGATTTTCACTCAAGTAGACTAATTTTATACTCCATTCGAAAATTTGATATGGAGATTTAACTGGAAGAAGCGATTTCAGTATAATAAAGAAAATAGAAAGTTTAGGAACGGTCCGTGTATTTGTGAAGAATGTAACTTAAAACGAAAATACTTTAAGATGCGACACCTAACATTTTCCAGGAAATCCGCACCATCCCAAATTAGCTTTTACGTGGGAAATTTTTCGTTTTTTCATGTTTACGAAAAACGCAATAAAGTTGTAATTAAACTACTACGTATTTAATATTAGCACCATTTGGTGAACTTAGGCGATGTTTTCGTCGGTAGTTGCAATTTTTGGACGTCCCGAACGTTCATCGTCTCCCAAGGTCTTACGGCTACGTTTAAATTCAGCTGCCCAAAATTTCACTGTGGTAAACGATGGTGCAGAGTCCCCATACACAGAATCCAACTCATCTTTGATGTGCGTAGGCGTATTGCCTTTGGTCCATTTCATAAAAACACTCACATCACCTCACTCAAACGACTGTTACATAACTGAGCGTCCAAAATGGCTGAAACTTTGGTGAGTAACTGTCAACAGATGAACAACGAAATTCACTAGCTTTTATTTACGAGTGCTGCCATTTACAAGTTGAGGTTGGAAACTTTTCAGACCACCATCAAATTTACATTTCAAATAAAATGTATATCTTGAATTTTATGCTAACAGCTATCTCTTCAATACGAATAAATTTTGCACAAATTTGTATAACTTATAAAATACAAGAGATAGACAAAAATTTACCACACAAAAATTTTAAACATGTTAAACTATAAATCGTATCTCAAATATATTTTTAAACATTTACCATTTCCATAATACTGATTGTTATTGGTTGGAATGTTAAGTTAAGTACTTTATACTTTTTTCAAGTGCTAGGTTGTTATTCATTTTTATTTTCTCTATCAGATAACTAGTAGAAAGAGGAAATGTTACATTTCATCTAAATATTTAATATTGAGATTTCACCGGAAATAAATGTTATGAGGCCCCCTGAATAAAAAATGAATTTTTAAAAAGAGGTGTGTGTGTGTGTGTGTGTGTGTAAACGACATATCTCAAAAACGAAATTTCGGATAAATATGAACATGTATTTGAGTTTAGCATCTTCTAAATATGTGAAGCAAACATTTTGGAGAAAATCCCCCAAGCACAAACTATCCATTACAAGGAAATGTTTGCTTGTTTTTTATTTTTGCAAACACAGCTCTAAAAATTTTGATTAAATTAACATATTTATGATATGGCAAATAAAATATGTGTTTTGAATTTTCTAGAAATACTTTAGGTAATCTTTATTGGAAGGGATTTTGTATAACAATAAATCAGGACTGGCAGACAACAACTTATGTCTTTAAAACATACAATTTATTTCAAACAATTTTTATGACATCATAATTAGTCGTAATGAAACTATTTATGTAAATCTGTTGTTACGTTCACTTGATTTTCTCCTGCCATTCTTCAAGAAACTATTCTTGCAAAAGCTTATCCTTCTGTGTACTACCTGTTAACCCAGGAAAGTATTTGCAGAAATGTAGTTTTCACACATTTCCCAGTAGGTACAATGGGATTAAGGGAAGGGCTTAAGCGATAGTAAGTCTTTTAAGAGCTGGTCGCTATGTGATAGCTTGGAAATTTCGTTTTCTTTGCATGGCCAGGAAGGAGGGGGAAAATAAGTACTTCCATGTGATAAAAGTATAAATATTTTAAAATTAAAACCAATAACAAGGTATATCTTGGGTAGTTAGGTCCACAACTACACGGATCATTCAATAATTAGTGGCAACATTTCAATTAACAGGAAAGTAAACATTCTTGGAACAGTCACATTGTTGCTGTGCTCAGTCCAATATGAATAATCAGCCTCCATAGTTCACGGAGACTACAGATGCCGTTCACAGCGTCTTGTACTAATTTTCGAACAGTCTACTCTATTGTTGCTATAATTGCCTGTCTGGTTCTGAAGCAAACTCCTCTAAGTGGTAATTTCATTTTCGCCAAAAGGTCAAAATCACAATGGCTCATATCTGGGGAGTACGAAGGATGTTCCAGAATTTCCTAGCTCCACCTGCAAAATAAATTAACCACAAGAGCATTTATGTGAGAGCGAGCACCATCATAAAGCACAATAAGATGAGAATTCAGAAGATTTGGACGTTTATGAGGCACAGCTGGTCGTAAGCGGTGTTCCCGAAAGTAGTTGTAATATGCACCATCCACAAGATTTCCCGCAACAACCGAAGGAGTGGCAACGACATTCAGAATCATAAGCAACTATGAACATGACTTTAAGTGGATCCTGCTCTTGCCGATAATTTTTGGCAGTGGGGAATCATTGTACCGCTACTCATTTGATTGACTCTTCAATTTTGATTGTTGGCATCGGACCCAGGTTTCATCTAAAGTTAAAGGAAACGTAACACCTTCATCTCCATAGCATTGTAAGTGCAACCTCGCTGTATAGTAAGTAGGAGAAGTATTGTATTCCACCCAAAAATTCGATACCGAGATTTCACCGGAAATACATATTTTGAGACCCCCTGAATCCAAAAAAGCATTTTTGGAAACATGTCTGTGTCTTCTGTGAACAGCATAACTCAGAAACGAACAGTCGGATAAACACCAAACTTGGTATTTAGATTCAGTATCTGCCAGAGATACGACACGAAGGTTTTCAAAAAAATCCCCCACCCCACATTACCCTTTACGTGGAACATTTTTAGAAAATTTTAGTCTTCTCAAAAATGGCTATAACGATTTTGATTAAAATATCATATTTTTAAGATATTATCCTGACAAATGAAATCTATATCTTGAATTTTCTGGGAATGTCTCCAAAAGCATTCTTCATTGTGAACGACTTTTGCATAACTGGTAAACCATAAGAGATAGACAAACTTTTACTACACAAAAAATGTAGATCGCGTTAAAATACACAATTTATGTCATATACATTGTTTTGTTGAGTGAACCATTTTCGAGATATTGCTTGCTGTTCCCTTATATTTTCCAATACTTATACTTTTTCTTTTTTTGTCCTGGTAACGCAGAGAGAATGGAATACTGCAAATAGCAACCAGCTCTTAATATATTTGACTATCGCTTAAAGTCTACCAATTCCCCTTGCATCTACAAGAAAGTTAGCAATAAGATTAACATCTCGATTAACATGAAGCATATGGAGAATAAGCGTTTGTAAAAATAGTTTGTACAGGAGTAGAGAAAGTCATGTGAGTGTAACACATCAGATTTTTTTATTATAACACTTCCCTCAATTAAGGGCTGCCATATAGACAAAGTATACCTATACAATTAACAAATTTAAATTTAAATTAACAATAACAATGACGATTTATAGTTAACATATTAAAATAATGAAAATCAACATAAAATAGAATTACAAATGAATTTAAATCGGGACAGAAAGGTATTATAAAATAATCCTATAATGCAGTTAAAATAACGACAATTTCAATAATTTGTAAAGTGTATATCGATATTGTATTGAAAACAAAAATGTTTTCTGAGGATGAGAATTGATCCTCTAATAGCCATGATTGCTATTTGATAAAGTAGGCGTTTATCTAGGCCATAATTTACCCAAAACGTGTGTAGATTTTTGGGCATTGTCCCTCTAGCTCCTATCATCAATCCTGTGACTGAAATTTTATTCAAATTATATTTATCCTTGTAATAGGAGATAGTGGGTTCATAAATGACCTTTTTTACTGCGTCTACTTCTTCGGGCTGTTGACAGTGGGATTCAAAGCGCACAGTAGGATCAATGATTATCTCGCTTCTGTCAGATGATGTCTTGTAGGCGATGCGCCTGCTGCTACCACTGTTGGATAATCCATATACCTCCTCGTGGACCTGTAAACCTTTTTCCTTCATACCTGCTGCAATAACACTTCTTATTTTGTGATGTCTGCTGTTTCGCGGCACTTCTCCGTATGGGCAAGCACCCAGAACGTGTGCAAGGGTTTCGTGCTCTCTGCCACAACGGCGACAGAGGGTAGTGTTCTGGGACCTCCCTGGTAAGGAGCGGACAGCATTCTGATGTCATCTCTCCATTTAGAGCAAGAAAGTCCGCGATGATCTCGGATCCATTTATTAGCAGGTATATAATCACTGAACATTTTAACTCCTCTTCCTTTGTATGGTAATTCGCTCCAAAGTTGGAATTATTTTTCTCTCAGATGTCGTCTTACAATCCTTGCATCTGGGAGAAGACTTACAGGATCTCTGATGTCGTTTTGAGTGATGTTGAGGAGTCGTAAACAGTTTTGAGTTTCCTGATCAAAATCTTTTACAGTGTTAACAAGTGGGTCGTTGAAGCATTTTAGAACTTTGCAGATGTTTATATACTGGAGCCGAATTTCCCACGAGGAGCAGAATAGACCAAGGCCTTTAATTTTTCTTTCAGTGTATACCATATGGCCTGGAACGACCGTTTATAACTGTAGAATATTTTTTAAAGTGCATTTTAAGACTTTGTCAGCATCAGTTAAAACTTTTTGTGGTATTTTCTGCATTGGAATAACTTGAAACGGATAAATTAATGTTGAGGTAGATGAGTTTAGAATAATAAATTTCTGGTCTGTTTGTAACAGGGCTGAACTTTCTAAAGTTTCAGCTTTTACGTAACTTTTCTAAGGTTTGATTACAGTAAACAATTATTTCATCTTTTCTCATCATACTTCTTAAGTATGTGAAGAAGTTTACCAGGAGCAATTGAAACTTCCCTAGCTAGTTCAGTACAAGTCCAAGAACGGTGTTTTTCCAGCAGCGCTCTAACAGCGTTCACTTGCTGATTACGGTCTGCCAGCTCCACGTGTTTGATAAACATTTTCCCTGCCTCTGCGAAATGCATGCACCCACCCAGTCACGGTACGACATGATAGTCTCTCTACCACAAGCTTCCAGTAATGCTGTATGACATTCTCGAGCATGCTTGCCTCTTGCAATCTGAATTTTAATGAAACATCCTTGATTGTATTTACTAAACATCTCAGAGCACTGCAGATAACAGCCATCGTATATTATTGAGGTCTGTTAATTGCTTAAGCTTAATTGCTTCTTTCTCATTGTTATCAGCTTGCATCATTCACATGCGCCACATATAAACATTGTTGCCTCTAATTATTGAATGATCCATGTATGTGTACTGTTGGACAACGAGTAGAAGGCGAGCGGGGCCTGAGGGGCAAGCGGGGTTCTGTAACTGTTCATCTGCAACGTACTGTAGATTGTTTACTAAGTTTACTACGAAATGTGTTTGTGTGCAAAAGAACTACCCATGCTGCCAGATCAGATACTAGTAGAACAGCAACCGCCGTAATAGGTGTTAACGCATTGGCTCTTGCCATGGTTGAGTACTTGACAACGCCGTGTAGTAGTTTATAATCTCCTAACATGCTTATTGTATTCACACAGCGAGCGTAAATATGATACGGACGCAGGAAAGTGTTGATGTTACACATTCCTCTCGCTTGCCTTCTCGTGGTCACACAGTATATATATAAGTATATAGACACACATCTAATTAGATAAATTCCATGAATTTAACGAGATAATTATGTTTTGTGCAGTACGACTTTGTCTATCTATTACGGTTTACCAGTTATCAGTCAGAAAATTCAAGATATACATTTGATTTGTCATGAAAATATCTTCGTTAACCATTTTATTCCTTGTTAAAGGTACTGATCTATTTAACTAGAAGCAATTTAGATAGATAATATAATCGGTCTTGGAGGTTTTAGTGAACCCTACTCCATCTTTACGTTAATCTAATAGGGGCATTTTTGAGAAAACCAAAATTATTGAAAAAATTTTCATGTAAAGGGTAGTTTGAGGTGGAGGATTTTCTTTAAAGTCTTCTGTCGCATATTAGGAATATGCTGAACTTAAATACAGTTTGGTAATCAACCCTCTTTTCGTTTTTGGCTTATGGTGTTCACACACACACACACACACACACACACACACGTACACACACCACAAAGAGAGAGAGAGAGAGAGAGAGAGAGACTGGCTTTTCCAAAAATGTGTTTTTGTTTGATTCAGTGAAACTCAAAACGTGTATTTCCGGTGAAATATCGGTATCGAATTTTTGGGCGGAATAAAATACTTCCTCTACTTACTGCAGGTAAGCAGTAGAGAAAGTATTAATAAGCTTTTGTAAGAACAGCTTGTAGAAACTATGTGCAGATAAACGATAAGAAGTTGCGAAAGTCATGTAAAGGTAACACATTAAGAGCTTTTTTTTTTCTGTCGTGGTCATGCAAAGAGTAAAATTGAAAGTCCTGCATATAGCGACCCGCTTCAGCCTACTTTACTCCTCTTGTACTTGTAATACTACGTAGGCTATTGATGATTGGTGTCTGAACTGTATTATGTATATTATAATTGCTAATTATAGTTGATATTACTTAGTATACTGTGTTTAGTTAAGTATGTATTGATGTGTAAGTATTCTTTGTTTGTACGTGCGCTCGTTGGGTTTCGATACTGCTTTGTTTACGAAGCATTATAGATCATGTGTGTTGCACTGAACTTTACTTCATGAGGTTATCATGCAGTTAACATTGTAAATATTATTTACAAACAAATTTGCATTTTATAGATGCTATCGTAAGCTTATTCTTGCTAAACATATCAAATTAAAGCTGTAAATATTGTACATCCTTAACAAACTGATAAATGACAAACATTGCACATGTAAACTGAATAAAATTAGCGCTATTCTTAGAAAAATCAGATGTGTTGCATTCATATGGATTTACTCACTTTTTATAAACTATTCCTACAAAAATGTATTCTTCGATCTATACATTTCCACATTTCGTTGTGTAGGATACAGTATATTAAAGTGGTGGTCAGATTTTTGAAAAGCTGGTTGCTAAGTGCGGACTTTGAAATTCCATGCTCTTTGCATCACCAGGAAAAAAATTCTGATGTGTTACACTCACATGACTTTCTCTACTCTTGTACAAACTATTTTTACAAAAGCTTATTCTCCACATGCTTCATGTTAATCGAGATAACGAGATGTTATTCTTATTGTTAATTTTCTTGCAGATGCAAGGGGAATTGGTAGGCTTTAAGCGATAGTCAAATATTTTAAGAGCTGGTTGCTATGTAGAGTATTCCATTCCCTTTGCATTACCAGGACAAAAAAATAAATAACAAATTTGAGAAAAAGTGTAAGTATTGGAAGATTTAAGGGAATAACAAGCAATATCTCAAAAATGGTTCACTCAACGAAAACAAAAAATTATGTTATAAATTGTGTATTTTAACGCGATCTACATTTTTTGTGCAGTAAAATTTTGTCTATCTCTTATGGTTTACCAGTTATGCAAAAGTCGTTCACAATGAAGAATACTTTTGGAGACATTCCCAGAAAATTCGAGATATACATTTCATTTGTCGTGAAATTATCTTAAACATATGATATTTTAATCAAATCGTTAGAGCCATTTTTGGAGAAAATTAAAATTTTCGAAAAATGATCCATGTAAAGGGTAATCTGGGGTGGGGGGATTTTCTTGAAAACCTTCGTGTCGCATCTCTGGAAGATACTGAATCTAAATACCAAGTTTGGTGTTTGTCCGACTGTTCGTTTCTGAGTTATGCTGTTCACAGGCACACAGACGCACACACGGACATGTTTTCAAAAATGCTTTTTTTTGGATTCAGGGGGTCTCAGAACATGTATTTCCGGTGAAATCCCTGTATAGAATTTTTGTCTGGTATACAATACTTCCCCTACTTACTCTACGTAGTAGAGAAAGTAGAAAACTACTTTTAATTCTTTAATTGCTGAATCTACACCGTTTGGTGTAAAATGTAAATGTTAAGTGCAGTTAAGACAAAGTTTTTACCTTTGGAACTTTTAACCTGTCAAATTGGCATTTTCTTCGGTTATATAATGGTTTATCTTACAGCTGATTTGAGCGATTCCGATTGGATACCGCCCTTACTTTGAAGTTGAAAACATGTGGTGTATTAACTTGCATCTAGCATCCATGTTCCGAAAAACAAATCTATAAAACATTTAATTTGTGGGTTGCATTTTTATTAACCTACCGGTTGGCATTCATTTTGTATAGCTGCCAGAAGAACTAATGAATATAAATGATATTTCTTCCTAAGTGGGAACCACATTTTTAAAATTTCTCTCAACAGCTTGTAAAATCAGTCTATAAATATGTTTGTGGGAGAAATTTGTGTTTACTTTTTGTATGAATGAATGATTTATTGTGTACCTTGAACTTTGTATACAATTTATACAATGTTTACAATACAATGGAGTTGATTATTATTTCTCTTCCCCTTATATTTGGCATTCTGCTGTATATATAATGGGGATTACTTCTTGTAAGAGTAGTCAATTTCATTGAATAACCTGTTTGCATCTCTGAAGAAAATATTTGCGTTTATTATGGATGTAAAAATATAACAGTGTAACTAAGTTTGTATCTATATAATTATAGAACGAAAAAACGTCACATCCGAGACGACTAGAATGAGTCATATTTTCTATATTTATTAGGATAAAGTTGTTTATATTAGTTTTGGGTTAAAAATTATTTTGGGGGTAATGTATTTATAAACAGTAGAATACAGAAGAAATACTGGTAAGTGTAAATGTAGAATCCTTTATTTTAAGCACCATATGATTACACGTTGAAGATTACCTGTTTTTATAGATACCATAGCTGAAATTTGGACTACGCATTAAAAAAATTCAAAATACATTTTTACGTTCAAAAATGGTTTTAACCTTTATTATATTACATAGTATGACTTTTGCTCTGAGCCCTTTAAAGCTTCAACACTGAAGAAGGTTTTTGTAGTTCCACTGTTGCGGAGCCAAAGCTTGAAGTAGTTGCAACCACGTACGATACAAACTTTCCGGTGGCCTTCGCCCCCACGTTTTAAAAATCAACATTGAATTTTAATGTTTATTTAAATATTATATTGTATGCCTCGTCTGCGTCAGTAGTAATTTGTAGAAACATGTATCTCTTAGCCGAGGTGGTGTGGCTAATGAATGAGGCTTACACAAATTATAATTGTATTGTACTTTGTTTATTAATCCTTCACACGATTAAATAACCCTTCACTAATGTATCCCTCTGTAGAGCTGTGAGAGTATTGTTGCTTGTACTTTTTAACACTTAAACGTTATATTATTCACGCCGTCATGAAATTTTTATGTCTCACACTGAACTGCTCGGGAACGCTGCCTTCTAGCGTCTGGCGTCTACCGCTTAAATTTGTACATTTACTATATTTCAAGTCTCTGATTGGCTATTTATAAACTGTTTTAAATATTACATTATTGTTCCAAGAATTACTAGTAGTATTATTAAACTTTTTAATTTATTGTTACCTCAAAGTTACCTCATTGTTACCTCACTGTTAGCAACTTTCGGCTTCTACTTTATAATTCTCACAGCTCCTACGTTGTTATATTACGTAATACATTCACATAAACATTATTATACTTGTACATAATAATATAAACATAATACAATGACTGTTATATACATTTTATATATACATATTGGTTTAAAGCGGACTGTTATTATATTTTATATTATATAATTAGACTCATATCATTTAAGTGTTAAAAATACTGCCTCAAATCATGACCATTTAAATGTCCAGAAGCACACGCCCTGGTGTATTCATTTACTTCTAATGACTTTTTCTCGACTTAGATGTTTCTTACACGTTTGCACATTAAGATGCTCCACACGATGTAATTTGTAACCGAATCTGTTCAAATTTTCAGTACAAATTGGTAGAACGAACTTAAAAAGTTCACAATTGGTTTCACTAAACTTTTAACGTGCTGAAGATATGGCATAATTAATTCTACCAAGGAGGATAAACTGTTACAAAAATTTACATATTTAAAATGTTTAAACAAATAGGGGTGAAAAAAGTTCTATATGCAGTTTTGTCTATTAGTATTTAAATATTATACCAATATTTTTATTTTTTAAAAATTGAGATTTCTGCATCGTCGGCAACACCGGATCAATTATTAGTGGAATAAAAGTAAAGTGAAATATTGCTTTTCTTTTCAAAATATTAAGTATATTAGCATAAAATTTAAAACGCACTTACAATTGTGCTAGAGAAGCATTCGAAAAGATTTTGAAAACATTTAGATAAAAAGGGCAAGATTTAGACATTTTACCTATGAGTATCATGATATTCCACTCCTATATCATAGCAGCAAAATTCTTTACGAAACCACAAAATATATTAATTAGTTCAAAGTTACCTTAATGTACTTCACTTCACAGGCTAGCGATTCCAAAACTCTTAAGCCCACCGGAAAGTTCTGCGAAATGAAACTTTGGCTGCATTAAAATTAACGAAACATCGACTTCAGTCTGCCTTTAAGAGGTTTGCAGCTTACCTGTGCATTCTCGTTTCCAATATTAATCGCCTTTATATAACATACGAGTAATTATTTAACTTGTGCGGAAAGTTAGTAATTAATACTGCTATAGTTGCGGTTTTTGTGGGAAGTTGGAGAAGATTAAGTCTCTTGATGAAGGCGACGTACAGGAGATTTGGTTACTCCCCGAAGTACTGCTTCCGTTAAACATTTGACTTGCTTTACTCTTGTCAGAGGCAAAGTAATGTCATTAACTGTCTTCTCTCCCGCTTTCTATAATCTTAGCGTGAAGTTAAATAGGTTTTCTTAGATGCTGATTGATGTATTAACGTTACATTAGCAATGAAAATTCGTTTTTAGCTCAACGGATCTTCGTGCAGAGCCGTGTATAAAGCACAGCATATGGTACCGAACCCAGCTTAATTCTGCCGCTGCAAGTGAGGCTTTGCCAAATGAAACGCATAAGCATCTAGCAGAACTTAAGGGGAGATTAAAATCCCTACTTCGTCAATGTTAAATCTACTAAATTCCATGACCCATATCTTAAAACCATTTTTACTTTCTCTACTACGTACAGTAAGTAGGGGAAGTATTGTATTCCACCGAAAATTTCGATACCGAGATTTCATCGGAAATACATGTTTTGAGACCCCTGAATCCAAAAAATCTGATGTGTTACACTCACATGACTTTCTCTACTCTTGTACAAACTATTTTTACAAACGCTTATTCTCCATATGCTTCATGTTAATCGAGATATCGAGATGTTGATCTTACTGCTAATTTTCTTGTAGATGCAAGGGGAATATGGTAGGTTTTAAGCGATGGTCAAATATTTTAACGCTGGTTGCTATGTGGCGCATTCCATTCTCTTTGCATATCCAGGACATAAAAAAAAATCTGATGTGTTACACTCACATGACTTTCTCTACTCTTGTACAATCTAATTTTACAAACGCCTATTCTCCAAATGCTTCATGTTAATCGAGATATCGAGATGTCAATCTTATTGGTAATTTTCTTGTAGATGCAAGGGAAATATGGTAGCTTTTAAGCGATAGTAACCAGGTAAGCTGGTTGCTATGTGGCGCATTCCATTCTCTTTGCATGTCCAGGACATTAAAAAAATGAATAACGAATTTGAGAAAAAGTATAAGTATTGGAAAATTTAAGGAAATAACAAGCAATATGTCGAAAACGGTTCACTCAACAAAAGAAATGTATATGACATAAGTTGTGTATTTTAACGCGATATACAGTTTTTGTGTAGTAAAATTTTGTCTATCTCTTATAGTTTACCAGTTATGCAAAAGTCGTTCACAATGAAGAATACTTTTGGAGACATTCCCAGAAAATTCGAGATATACATTTCAATTCTCATGACATTATCTTAAACATATGATATTTTCATCAAAATCGTTAGAGCCATTTTTGAGAAAATTAAAATTTTCGAAAACTCTTTCATGTAAAGGGTAGTCTGGGATGGGGGGATTTTCTTGAAAACCTTCGTGTCGCATCTCTGGAAGATACTGAACCTAAATACCAAGTTTGGTGCTTATCCAGCTGTTCGTTTTTGAGTTATGCTGTTCACAGACACACACACACACACACACAGACACACAAACGGACATGTTTCCAAAAATGCTTTTTTTGGATTCAGGAGGTCTCAAAACATTTCCGGTGAAATCTCGGTATCGAATTTTTGGGTGGAATGCAATACTTCCCCTACTTACTATACGTAGTAGAGAAAGCAATAAATAACGAATTTGAGAAAAAGTATAAGTATTGGAAAATTTAAGGGAATAACAAGCAATATCTCGAAAACGATTCACTCAACAAAAGAAATGTATATGACATAAATTGTGTAGTTTAACGCGATGTACATTTTTTGTGTAGTAAAATTTTGTCTATCTCTTATGCTTCACCAGTTATACAAGTCATTCACAATAAAGAATACTTTTGCAGACATTCCCAGAAAATTCGAGATATACATTTCATTTGTCATGAAAATATCTTAAAAATATGATATTTTAATCAAAATCGTTAGCCATTTTTGAGAAAATTAAAATTTTTGAAAAATGTTCCATCTAAAGGGTAGTCTGGGGTGGGGAGATTTTCTTGAAAACTTCGTGTCGCATCTCTGGAAGATACTGTACCTAAATACCGAGTTTGGTGTTTATCCGACTGTTCGTTTCTGAGTTATGCTGTTCACATACACACAGACACACACACACACACACACACACACACACACACACACACACACACAGACACACACACAAACACACAGACACACACACGGACATGTTTCCAAAAATGCTTTTTTTGGTTTCAGGGAGTCTCAAAACATGTATTTCCGGTGAAATCTCGGTATCGATTTTTTGGGTGGAATACAATACTTCCCCTACTTACTATACATAGTAGAGAAAGTAAAAAAGCATTTTTGGAATGTCCGTGTGTGTGTCTGTGTGTGTATGTGTCTGTGAACAGCATAACTCAGAAACGAACAGTCGGATAAACACCAAAGTTGGTATTTAGGTTCAGTATCTTACAAGGATGCGACACAAAGGTTTTCAAGAAAATCCCCCCACCCCAGAGTACCATTTACATGGAAGATTTTTCGAAAATTTTAATTTTCTCCAAAATGGCTCTAACGATTTTGATTAAAATATCATATGTTTAAGATATTTTTATGACAAATAAAATGTATATCTTGAATTTCCTGGGAATGTCTCCAAAAGTATTCTTTATTGTGAACCAATTTTGAAGACTCGTAAACCATAAGAGATAGACAAAATTTTACTACACAAAAAATGTAGATCGCGTTAAAATACACAATTTATGTCATATACATTTTTTTTGTTGAGTGAACCATTTTCGAGATATTACTCGTTATGCCCTTAAATTTTTCAATACTTATTGTCTCAAATGGTAATTCGTTATTCATTTTTTTGTCTTGGATATGCAAAGAGTATTAACCTGTGGGAAAGGGAATGGTGCTGCACCTAGCAACCAGCTATTAAGAGATATGTATGTGCTTAAAGGCTACTGTATTTCCAAATTGCCCTTGTAAATATATATTCCCCTTACATCTACAAGAAAATTAGCAATAAGATAGAGTCTGCAAATGTTTATTTCGATTAACATGAAGTAGATGGAGAATAAGCGTTTTTAAAAATAGTTTGTACAAGAGTAGAGAAAGTCATGTGAGTGTAACACATAAGATTTTTTGGGCGACCACACTATAAACACTGGTTACACGTGACATAAGTGAACTGTTATGGCATCCATAATACTCAACGACTCATTATCATCTTACTCGATGGCGTGCGCAGCTCCACTATTGCCCATGTCTTTTAATACCTTCAAAGCAGTAGTCCACTGTAAACCATTCCCAGATAAACAATTAAATGTTTGTTTAAAATAATTCTAACAAATTGAATTAATTTATTTTGCTTCAATATGTATTGTTTTCATGTTGTCTGCAAAAAAATCAATAAATACAGCGTGGGCTCAACATTGCTGCCATTTTCTGCACTACTCACAAACACGCTCATGTTCCTGCAAACAGTGCTGCCATCCGATTCGCATTTAATTATAATTAACAAGGTGAGGTCTTTATGTAAAAACTCGTTTGGTTTGAAATTATAGTGTGGACGACCAAACAGTCGAATGCAACTTGACTATAATAGAAATTAATATATTGCTACCGCTCGTTTCATAAACGTACTCGTATCCCAATTACTACAATTAGTCTTTAGCATATACTGTATCACACTGAAGTTTTTACAGGATGGATGTATTTGGATGCTTTCTAACAATAACTTCATTGATCTACTTTTATCCCATAATCTTGTTTATTTTGATTAAAATTTATCAGGAGTTATTGTTTTTAAAACTAACCAACAACCTTATCAACACCAAAGTAGATCCTAATATTTTGTTTAGCTATTTTCAATCGTTTCTGAGAAACTGGGTAATTTATGACAAAATGTCATTCCCGAAAAAACTGTTCAAAGCAAAAATGGATAAAACTCGCATATATAAACTATTTTTAAAATAGGTATAAATGACAAGTTGTATATCAAATTAAAGAGGAAATTCCAACCTGTACAGAAAACTAGATTTTTGGGGAGTCAGATTTTGCCATTTAGTCTCTCCTCTTAAAAGTTACATCCACAACAGTAGTATTATGGCAAGAAAATATTTTCTAACATAAGAGCATGAAATTTTGCTCGGTATCAAGATATCTTAACAGCTTCCTTTCTAATGCATCGCGGTTTAAATAAAAGTTGTCCCCCGCACCCCTACAACCCCTTAACTTTTATTTCCTGGGATTTATGTCCAGTCAGTCGCTTAGAGAAGCAGTTGTCGCAGTTCGTGTTATCTTATTTGCTGAGCGCCTGTTATTGTTTTATTATTGTTTTTTAAAATTTGGGGTCTTTGTCCTCCGGCTAGCTATTATTACTCAGTCGAGCAAATATCTCTGGGCAGGGAAAGGAGTTGTTAGCAAAAGATAGCACTGATAGAAGAATTTGTTTTTACAATTTTATTGCCGCCACACTTAATTAATTTCACATCTTTAATCTTGATACACGCCTGACTGAAACTGTTATATTTCAGAATGTAATTACTATCGTATTAGTTGCTGCGTACTTCACATTTCGTAACTAACTTTACGACGCGAGAGATTCTTTCAAACTGTATGACGTGTACCTCGTGAATGATTCTTTAGAACTGCGCGACGTGTACCTCGTGAATGATTCCATAGAACTGCGTGAAACATGCTTATGGCTCGAGAATTTATACTCCTTCACCTCGAAATGCCTAAACATTATAATAGAGCTGCTATTGGTTACTAAATCGTGCCAACATTAGCGTCCGTTTTGTCAGCCAATCATAATTACTAACACATATGCTCTAGGGAAGACAGTCCCTCCATTTCTAAAGAAAGGCACGCTACCCTGACGTCATTTGTCTCTTCTTAGTGATAAACAACTCACCCCATCGCTTCATTGTTACCCACTCTATGGTCAGTTTCAGTGAGGCCTTGTAAACTTATTTCCTAACAATGCTTATGGCTAACAAACATCTAAAATCATTGTCATACAATAATGTTAATTTACACTACTATCACTCTGGCATTCACAGTGTTATATAAAATACTGCCTCACAGTGGCGGCTCGTGAACTTATGAATTAGGGATGCTGAAGTGGGATTGGTGATATCAAAAGTTTACTTTAAAAATGGCGTTAAGTGTAGCACGAAAATAAACTCAATATACAGCGTGGACCATTTAAGTTGAGACTGTACAATATCTCCAAAACTAAGCGCTGTAGAAAGAAATGTTAATAAAAGTTGTTTGTATTATGGGGGGAAAATAAATGCCATTAATCGTGTTTTATTTACAGGACGTTGTGATGGTCATTTTAGGGTTAATTTAATTTTACCCTAATTGTAGGTTTCCATTTTTAAAACTAAATTGATCTAAAATGACTATCATAACGTCCTGCAAGCGAATCACGACTAATGGTATTTACTTTTCCCCATAATATCCTCAACTTTTACGAAAGACATTTCTTTCTACAACGCTTAGTTTTGGAGATATTGCACATTTTCAACTTAAATGGTCCATATGTGTGTACAGTTACTTTAATTAGTAATCTATATGAGCGTGGTAACCTCTTTGTTTGGTCCCGCCTATATTTTAATAAAACTTAAAAGGAAGGGAGCAATTAGTCATGGCTTCAAGTGCTAAAATACTTAAAGAGTTCACGTTTGTACGAAAGTCTATATAGTCCTTTTATAAGTTATGGTTTTGTACTTACATTTTGCTTCATACAATAGTAACCATAAATGAGCAGTAGGTACTTGTGAATTTATTTTCTGTAAATGAAGTCCATTCTTATATGTGAAGCTCGGAACACACATACTTGCACCGAGCTGTTGCATCAAAGAAATACTGAGAACATTCCTAAATCTGAAAACAGTTCCCTTATCCTTGGTATATCAAAAGGAATGTTAGTGCAGTCATCTTCAGCAAAAGAAGACATTCTAGTTAGAAATACTCGTGTATTATGATGTGAATTTTGCTTCCGTAAATCGGTTATAATATACTACAACGGTTTAAAATACTCTGTACAAGTATGTAATTCAGTTTTAAGAAATATCCATTTGCTGTGGCATTACAGTCACTAACGATTGGCCGAGGGATGGAGCCAGGGGGTTGAGAAAGATTTTCGTTTCCTGTCCAATTTGCAAAGGCTATTTATAACTGCACTTTTCCTATCTGTACACTTCAGCATTCTATCGCCCTCTCACCGTCATGAAAATTCATACAAGGATATGTCTACCGCTGCAGCGCCGAGATACCAGAGTCAAAATTGCTGTCAGCAAGTTTACAGTGTCGCCCGGAAAGAGGAGGCTTCCCGTAACTGATATAGTCGGAGGTATTTTATAAAACAGCCAAATATGCAAAGATGCAAACAATCCTTCAAGAGTTAAAATAATCCATTGTTTAAGTAGTATTGTTGTAGTTCAACTGTTGGGGAGTCAAAAAACTTGAGATAGTTTCTTGGAGTGTTCTGTTCGCCCCACGTATGGTACAAAGTTTCCGGTGGCCTTCGCCTCAACGTTCAGAATTCAACTTTGTATTTTTATGTTTCTTTAAATATTATATATATTTAGGTTTACCACGGCTGCGTCAGTATTTATTTGTAGAAACATGTATCTCTTAGCAGGGGGTGAAGCGGCTAAAGAATGTAGCCTTACACAAATTATAATTTTTACTGCACTCCTTTTATTAATCCTTCACACGATTAAATAACACTTCACTGATATAGAGAGCTGTGATATTATTTATTAGTTGCACTTTTAAACACTCAAAGTTTATAATATTCTCGCCATAATGAATTTTATATGTCTCACACTCAATACGTATTTAGCTGCTCGAGAACGCGTCTAGCGTCCGGTTGGGAACGCTGTCTACTAGCGTTTACCGCTTAAATTCGTATATTTTTCTATTTCAAGTCTCTGATTGGCTAATCCTACTCCAATAGAATGCTTTTATTTAACTTTCAGCTTTTCTAGTTTTTGATTGGCTATTTATAAAGTGGTTTAAATATTACATTATTGTTGCAAGAATTACTAGCAGCATTATTAAACTTTCCACTTCATTATTGCCTCAAGGTTACTCATTGTTAACAACTTTCGGTTTCTATTCTCACAGCTCCTATATTATTAAATTACGTAATACATTCACATAACATTTTTAAACATGCACATAATATAAACTTAATACAATGACTGTTACATACGTTTTATGTACTATATTATACACAATCGCTTTAAGGCGGGCTGTTAATTTGTTTTATTACATAATTAGACTGATTTATTTGAGTGTTAAAAATACTGCCTCATTGTTCAGTGGCACAGCAGAGAGGAGAGATCAGCGAGTTGAGCGACGGGCTACTTAAAGAATTACAGGACTGTTTTCAGTTCAGACACACTTATGTGGCAATTAGAAGCTGTAACAACTAAGAAAGCTTCCTTTGTTAAAATGCTGCAGAAATTTCCAAAAATTGTCTCCCAAATATAAGCATTTCGCAACCATATGTGCTGAATAATGTAAATAAAACTAAAGGATTTAGTAGCATACTGCGACACAAATGCGGTAAATGCACCATTGTAAAACGGAAAGAACATACGAGAAGAAGTCAGCATTTTGAATTAAGAGTTTCTGCAAAGAACTTAACACATCAGCATTGCATTCTGTGTTTTTGACGCTAATGATTGATAAAGTATTTACGCGGAAATAAAATGAATTAATGTCAGCTATTTAAAAGCAGTAACAAAATCAGTCCGTTAGCCTCTGCGAACTGGTGATCGATTAGTCACGCCTAGTAGTGTTTACCAAGCCAGTGAATAACTCAAGGTGACATGACTGCTTGCGCCGAAAGTGTTACATTTAAATGCCACATACATTACATAGTAAGTAAATGTTAAGAATTAAGAGAAGTAAAGACGGTAAAATGATGGTGAAATTCCATTATCAAGTATGATAGATGGAGAATTAAATGCATTTTATTAACATCTGTGGTAAAAATGCTGAATTTCAACCTCCCACGCATTATGTGTGAGGGGGAAGTGGATAAGAGTACTATAGTCAAAAATGTTATTCACAATATACAGAAGTGGTAAATTTTTTCCGATTGTCCCTGTGCCCATTGCTTACACAAAGGATTTCAAGACGGAAGTTAACTTTTGAATGAGCAGAATAAATATAAAATGGATATATATATTTATTTTTAATATGCCATTATTTAAGATACCTTGTTACTGCTAATGCTGTTTGTGCCACTTCTAATAATACTTATGGTAATTAAATTTGCGAGCTGAAATCCGTGCTTAAATCTATACAAAACTGAGTAAGGCTTTGTTCTTAGTTTGCTGTGTCCCGTGTGATGTTACTAAATTTCTGGCGTTATTGTTTTGTGCATTTCACAGATGTAACATAGCAGAGTAACTCTTGCTAATAAGTAACTCTGGAAATGAACTGTAAAATTAAAAAGAAGTAAAAATAAACCAGCAATGCAACTTAAACCTCTATTTATGAATACAACTTGTAACTTGTATTTATTCATAACTAGAAGTTATAACAATTATTTGTATACGCCGCCAACAGAAGCCCACTGATCGACGATTCTGTTGAAGTATATAGTTGCACCTTTGTATTAACATGTCCTTTGTCGATTATGAATAAATCCTTTGGTTACTCGAAATATACTGGTGACCTACTTTAGAATAACCGAGGGAATATTATAAAAAACAGAATTCCACAGTCAATTTTGGAAGACTACTGCTGAGGTCGATAGCAATTAGCAACATCTGTATCAATCGAAATATAGTGATTTGAACTGTGGACAGGAACGAAGGGAAAAACAAACACATAGGTAATACAGGTTTCAGAAATGTAGGTTTTAAGGTAAATCACCAGAGTGACATCTGGAATCACTACCACAAAAGAATTGGAAGTATATGCATTCAACTAAATATTTTAAGAAAACAGATGTGGATATACCATATGAGAATAATTAATTATGGCATTAGCTCTATTGGGACAAATGTTTCAAAACTCTGCTCTGTAATGCACTTGCAATCGTCAATTTAGAGCTTTCTATTGGAGTTACTCCTGCATTGCCGATGGACCAGAAAAAAATGCAAGAGGCAGTAAAATAATAAGCAAGTGATGCAACGTGTATAATGAAGAACGCACATTTTAACCTCTAAACTAGTAAGAGGCGAGCATAAGCCGTTAAGCCATAGAGAGCAGCCGTGAAAGCACTTAAGTCCAATAATTAAAGATTTATTTCGATGTTAAGTCTAGGTTATTACATCCAGTATTACTGCAGCCGAAAAGTAGCATAAGCTCATTACAGCTTAGTTTGTTCAAAACGTTCTTCATACCAACACAAAGCTAAACTACGTGATCAATAGTATCCGGACACCAAGCTGTAAATGACGTACAAGTTCCTGTCGCCCTCCATCGGCAATGCTGGAAGTCAATATGGTGTTGGCCCACTCTTAGCCTTGATGACAGCGTTCATTCTCGCAGGCATACTTTCAATCAGGTGCTGGAAGGATTCTTGGGGAATGGCAGACCATTCTTCACGGAGTGCGGAACTGAGTAGAGGTATTGATGGAGGTCGGTGAGGCCTGGCACGAAGTCGGTGTTCCAAAACATGCCAAAGGTGTTCTATAGGATTCAAATCAGGACTCCATGCAGGCCATGTTATTGTCGTTTAACCACTCCGCCACAGACCGTGCATTATGAACAGGTGACGCAATCGCCATCCCCGAATCGCTCTTCAACAGTGGGAAGCAAGAAGGTGTTTAAAATATCAATGTAGGTCTGCGCTGTGATCGTGCCACGCAAAACAAGGAGTGCAAGCCCCCTCCAGGGAAAACACGACCACTCCATAACACCACCATCTCCTCCTTATTTCACTGTTGGGACTACACACGCTGTCAGATGACGTTCACCGGGCATTCGCCATACCCACACCCTGCCATTGGAACGCCACATTGTGCACCGTGATTCGTCACTGCACACAACGTTTTGCCATTGTTCAATCGTGTAATGCTGACGCTCCTCACACCAAGCAAGGCGTCGTTAGGCATTTTCCTGCGTGATGTGTGACTTATAGGCAGCCGCTCGACCATGGAATCCAAGGGTTCTCACCTCACGCCGAACTGTCATAGTACTTGGAGTGGATCCTGATGCAGTTTGGAATTCCTGAGTAATGGTCTGGATAGATGTCTACCTATTACTCTTTACGACCCTCTTCAAATGTCGGCGGTCTCTGTCAGTGAACAGACGATGGTCGGCCTGTACGCTTTTGTGCTGTACATGTCCCTTCACGTTTCCACTTCACTCACTGTCACATCAGAAACAGTTGACCTAGGGATGTTAAGGAGTGTGGAAATCTCTCGTACAGACTTCTGACAAAAGTAACACCCAATCACCTGACCACGTTCGAAGTCCGTGAGTTCCACGGAGCGTCCCATTCTGCTGTTTCACGATGTCTAATACTTACTGAGGTGACGGATGATGAGTACCAGGCAGTAGGTAGCAGCGCAATGCAGCTAAGATGAAAAACCTATGTTTGTGGGGTGTCCGGATACTTTTGATCACAGAGTGCATGTGGCCCCGATCTACGGAACACGCTATTCTCGCATAGTATTTTCCACCTATCATGAAACAGACCCGCATTTGGGAATTTGCGATAATATGGTAAGATCTAACGATTTTTCACCTTTATGAGAAAGTAAATTGAAAACGAAAAGTGGTGATATGCATACTCACCTTCTGGTATACATACTCGAAAAACATTTTATTTGTAGAATCTGTCCTTTGAATGCACAATCCGGGCTGGTGTTTAAGAAGCGCTGGATCACAATTTATTTTCAGAATATTCTGAAAACCTCATATTTCATCACAAAATATGCCCGAATCCCATGATCTCATGTTCACTCTGGTTTATCCCTTAAAACCACGAAACGGAAGAGCAACGTTGCAATATGGGCTTGAAGCGCATACCGTTCCGATGACATGATCATATATCTAGACTGGTCCGGACGTGAACACAGCGAGTCTGTTATGGAAATATCAGCTACTTGAAGCTGGAAACAGTATCCGCTATCTCAGTGGCCCAACTAGAGGTCACGCAAGAGCATTATAATCTGCAACATTCCGGAGGTTAACTGCAGGTCGGTGTCGCATTTACTCCTTGTTGGTTTCTGCACATAATACACCTAGGTACCTTCATTAAAAACGTAGGTAACAGTAGTGATGACAGGAAACAAAATTTTCTAAATAGAATTTCCAATTCAAATGTATTATACGGAAAATTTTCCATAGTAGAACAGAAACATTGAGTTTCTTTTGTGGACATTCTTTCACTGCCATGGTTCTTAGCGTCCCCTTCTATATTGAGCGTGAAAGGCTGAGAATTTTGCTCAGAGGTCTCTATCAGGCTTGAGGTTCGTTTACGTGCCGTAAATCTACAACATTGGGCCACCGGCTTTATATCCCTTCCGAAAGAAGCGAAGCTAAAGATGTTTAAGCCCGAAAAAATATATCACCCTGTCCCGAGTTTGAACCCGCGACCTCGGAAAGTAGAAGCTAGCTGTAACTGTAGACCACGGAGGACGATGTAACAGAACAGATGCTTTCCATTTTGTGTAAAGTTTCTGCTAAGCACTATGTGTGTGTCCTGAACTGTTTTCTCAGACACGTGAAATAAATGCTGGTTTACAATGTGATGTGGTCATTCTTGGTCGACCATACAATTACATGCTGAACGTAACTGAATGTTATCGCATCCATAGTACTTCAGCGACTCGTTGTGTTCCTACTCGGCGGCGCGCGCGCTCCCCCTTTCGCCTACATATTTTAACACCTTCAAAGTAGCAATCCCAACGTCAAGCATTCCACTGGGAATCCATCCCCAGGTAAACAATGAAATAATATGTGTATTTAAAATACAATAATCTGCCCAGACCATGGTTTTTATATGAACTTTAAAGCGAGAGCCCCATGGCAATAATTTACTAGATGTAAAAGAACTCGTGTGGGACGAAATTCCGGCACACCGGCGGCGCTGATAAGATCCTGGGAGTTGACTGCGTCGATAACAAACAAAATATTTTTATTCATTGTAATTTTAATATTCTGATAAGTTGAGGTCATTTCTTTTACTTCAATGTGTTTTGCTCCCATCCTAGCTGTAAAAATCAATAAATACGGCATGGACTCAACTACCATCTGTTTCACTATTCGCAAACACGCTCAAGGTTCTGCCATCACTGCTGCCATCCGATTATCATTACATTACACACAATTAACAAGATAAGATATTTTTGTAAACCTCAGGTTTGAAATTATAGTGTGGTCCACCAAAAACAGTCGTATGCAATTTGAAGTATACTGGAAATTAAGGCGCTCGTATGAAAATTATGCTTCTTAGTCACTATCATTATAGTGTCGTTGCATAAGATTGTGCGTTTTTGTCCAGTTGCATTTCGAACGTGTTGGACAGTACAGTATGACCATCCATAAGCTATTTTTAAGAAATTCCTACGAAATTGGTCGGGCATTTGCCTGAAATAATTGAGAATAAGAAAACATTTAACTAAGTATTCCAATTGTCTCGATGATGTTCATTATTTGCTTCAAAATATAGGGAAATGTGCAGCTGTGCCTAGAAGCAGTGGTGCTTAAGAATCGGCGGAAAAAGACCAAGATTAAGTGCTCTATCCTTCAAATTGACGAAACCTCTAAACTCAGCTTAATACGACATTTAAGGAATTGTACAACGTTGTCGCTATTATTGTGGTAACTAACCAGTCGTTTGATAAATTATGACTTTCTTTTAATACCGTAGGCAAGATTATCTTTAAATGCCTAATAGGTGCACAGTTATTGCCTCTCACGCCGTTAGCCGATGTTCGACCAAAACGCATATCAGTGTCATATGTTATTATTACGTTTTATTGCAAATTATAACATTGAATTGCTCAATAAAATTACCACAATGAGTTCCGTTCCATTCCGTTCTCTATGCATCAAGTCCTCTTACTTTTTACAGAGAATTAAACTTATCTACTGGTAACTATTGTAGTGATCAAAATTTTGAAATGGAAACGTTTGGAAAGACGTTCTGAGAAACTTTCTGGTAAATATTCTGTCTACCAGAAACAAAATCGGATAGGACGAGGTTAGTATCCATGGAAGATTTTCTGCTATTCGGAGAGAGAGACTCCTCTTCCTGCACGAGCTAACGAGTCATCGAGCTCTTTTAAACGGAAATTCAATAAATTATGAAAATGCTTATGCACTTCTAGTTCCCACAATGCTCAACAAGCAAGATATTTATAATTTATGAATTCACTATTACATCTCTGGGTGAAATCTTTAATATGTCTTGTGGCCTACTCTGTAAATGGGACCTAAAATATGTTATACATATACGTAATCAGATCAGTCGTTCTTGAATAAAAGGTAAGACCTGTAACGTTTGTTCGTCACGTACTATACTGGACATATCTTCGCTGTAGTGTAATTAGTGTAAGCAGCCCTCTGCTTCGCTAATAGCAGAGTGAACCAGAGAGTAGAGTGTACGAGAGTACGAGTTGTACTGTATATCTCTGCTTATGCCTTAAGATGTTGGCTACATTGCGATGAGAGCAAATTTCTCTGAAAATCCACTAGGTTGGTCGCAGCACCTTACGGTCGCGTTTATATGGCATGCTGTGATTAGCTCCTGCTCTTCCCCTGTCTCCAGCCAGCCTGAGCTACCTTGACAACTAAAGTGAAAAAAGAGTATTGAGTAGAACTTGGATGAAAAAGGGGCTTTAACCAGCTGCTCGACCAAAGGGCCATTCTAATTCTCGCATTGAAGACCTAAGACTTTATATTGAGCTAACTATCATGCGATATGCATTTTGATTGTAAATGGTGCTTGGATGCGGTATTGGAGGCAAATCTCTTATTAGGGTGTGTAATATCCAAATTTTGTAAATTTACGTATGTCTTAACATTTGCATTTTCTATCTCTCGCGCGGCTGAATTCATGTAAAATCAGGGCTTGGAGCATATTGGTAAAGATTTGTAAAGGCTGAGTGTGGCAATTGATGTGCTGTACTTTAAAAGCTTACTAAAAGTGGATATTTTAAAATTTTGGAAAGTGCTAGGCAGCTTTGTGGAACAGTTCCGAGTATTAGCTTTAGCTATATGTGCTATAGCACACTCCTAAATGGTGTAATACTTCATGCTCTCTTATGTAAATGATTTTGTACATTTAAATTATGATTCTAATTTCAACTTTAATCAGTTTAATATATAGTATCATGCGAGTATGGCTTCAAGAGTAGCAGCAACGCAGACGTCATTACTTTTGGACATGTGCCGTTCTAATTACATCCACATTAAAATAAATTATTAATGAGTTTTGCAGCATTGTTGTATGTTATTACATTGGACGATTACTGCCACGGTGCTTTTTAACTTTACCATTTTCTGTAAACAGAAATTTTAATCAAGTAATTGTTTTAAAGTTTCAATACAATTATATATAATACTTTCTCTGCTACGTATAGTAAGTAGGGGAAGTATTGTATTCCACCCAAAAATTCGATACCGAGATTTCACCGGAAATACATGTTTTGAGACCCCCTGAATACAAAAAAGCATTTTTGGAAACATGTCCGTGTGTGTGTCTGTGTGTGTGTGTGTGTGTGTGTGTGTGTGTGTGTGTGTGTGTGTGTCTGTCTGTGAACAGCATAACTCAGAAACCAACAATCGGATAAACACCAAACTTGGTATTTAGGTTCGGTATCTTCCAAGGATGCGACAAGAAGGTTTTCAAGAAACTGCCCCTACCCCAGATTACCTTTTACATGGATGATTTTTCGAAAATTTTAATTTTCTCAAAAATGGCTCTAACGATTTTGATTAAAATGTCATATGTTTAAGATATTTGTATGACAAATAAAATGTACATCTTGAATTTCCTGGGAATGTCTCCAAAAGTATTGTGAACGACTTTTGCATAACTGGTAAACCATAAGAGATAGACAAAATTTTACTACACAAAAAATGTAGATCGCGTTAAAATACATAATTTATGCCATATACATTTGTTTTATTGAGTGAACCATTTTTGAGATATTGCTTGTTATTCCCTTAAATTTTTCAATACTTATTTTCTCAAATGGGAATTCGTTATTCATTTTTTTGTTGGATATGCAAAGAGAATTAATCTGTGGCAAAGGGAATGGTGCAGCACCTAGCAACCAGCTATTAAGAGATATGTATATGCTTAAAGGCTACTGTATTTCTATATTACCCTTGTAAATATATATTCCCCGTACATCTACAAGAAAATTAGCAATAAGATAGACTCTGCAAATGTTTATCTCGATTAACATGAAGTAGATGGAGAATAAGCGTTTGTATAAATAGTTTGTACAAGAGTAGAAAAAGTCGTGTGAGTGTAACACATCAGATTTTTTTCTAATTACGTGATTTAATTGTAATTATGCAATACGTTCCATAGCCGGCATACTCCTCATTCACCTTTCCATGGGGGTCATGGTTTGGTAATGCTTGCAGCAATGACTCAAACTGGGTTTAATACGATTCCAAACTATATCTTCTAACCCGAAAGACGGGGGAGGGGCACTGTAGCAACACACATTTATAAATAAACATTATTAAAAATACGATATTTTGCTTATTTATTACACATACATTATTATTTATCGAAAATCTAAAATTACGAGAAAACTTTCTGATCTGCAGCTTCATTCACATTATTGCATTAACTGTCAAGATTCCTAATACTCCTTCCCCTATTTCTTCTGTAGCCATCTTTACCTTTTTCCCTGTGGAACGTACTTTTTGTGGAAGTTTTAGAAACTGATATTAAAATTGCTTTCTTGGGCTTGTATATCTATAATTTAATGATTATAACAATTAAAGTAAGTAAAATATTTTACATTCAAATAACTTTCTCTGTCCCATCTAGTGCAAATTATTATTGCAAAAGTTGTTCTTCCATCTATTTCCCGTTATTCGAGATAAATTTTTGCAGAAATGCTTTTATTAATACATTTGGTTGTATAAGAGGGATGCACCTGAAAAGAGCTGGAAGATTTGAAAATTCAAACCAGAATATCTCGGAAATGCTTAATGCTACAACAAAATGTATTAGTAAATTTTGTTTTAACAAGGTCTGAATTTATTCTGTATAAGCTTTTGACTAGCTCTTATGGTCTACCAGTTATACAACGTTATGCAATGTATGAAGAAGTCTTCTTCACAGACTCTTCGCAGAAAATTCAATATATAGGTATACCTTTTGCTTTCTCCGATAAATAAATTAAACATATGATATATTAATCAGAATTCTTAGCCATGTGTTACAAAATCAAAAACAGCGAACAATTTTCCATGTAAAGTGTGGTTTGGAGTGCGGAGGATTTTCTTGAAAATATGTGTGCCTATTTCTAGTAAATTCTGAATTTAAATAACGTCATCATTACTACAATGTGCACGCGTACACACAGACATTATTTTAGAATGTTTTATTTGTTTTCTGATCGGGATTTAAAAGTATGTATTTGAATAAAATCTCGATAGAAAATTTGTAGATACAATGCCATACATCCTCTGCTTTCTAAAGGTAAATAGCTAGAGAAAATAAAAACTCATAATACACAAACTTATGCTTTTTCTTTATGCTTCATATGTGATCGAAAGTATGCTGCTTCCCGCAGCTAATATAAAATTGGATTAAAGGATTTAGAATTAACATGTATCTGTCTGCGTCATGTTTACAAATAGTTTTGTTAAAAACAAAGTTTTAACCGTTAATTAGCATGGTAGCGTGTTTTGGAGCACTACTATATTGTATTCATAGAGACCGCTCATCGCCAGGGGTAATTCTTGAAATAACTTTAAAGACTTGCTTTTGGATACAAAGAGGACATATTTTAAAATTAGAGTAAGTACGAATTTGTTTGTTATTTGCATATATTATATTATTTGCGTAATTACATGTAAAAAGCACCCGGTAAAAAATACACATCTGTTAAAATTTAATTTCCACACATGTGTAGGCACTGAATTGAAAAGATGACTATGTTAAATGAGCACATATATATCTAATACAGAAAAAAAAGAAGTTATGCGCAAACAAATCCAAAAATGAAAAATCTTGTGCTGTAATCACTTGACAACCTATTCTTAAAATGTTTATTCTTCTATCTACTTCTTGTTAACTAGATAAATCTTTACACACTTACGCATTTAGTTTTGGGTATAAAGGTGAGGCAGTATTTTTAACACTTAAACGATTTCAGTCTAATTATATAATATGAAAAATAACAGCCCACCTTAAAGCAATATGTGTATAATATAATATAATATATAAGATGTATGTAACAGTCATTGTATTATGTTTATATAATTGTGTACATGTATAATAATGTTATGTGAATGTATTAAGTAATTTAACAATGTAGGAGCTGTGAGAATAGAAGCCGAAAGATGCTAACAATGAGAACAATGAGGTAACCTTGAGGCAATAATGAATTGGAAACTTTAATAGTTTTACTAGTAATTCTTGAAACAATAATGTAATATTTAAAACAATTTATAAATAGCCAACCAACAACCAGAAAAGTTGAAAGTTCAATAAAAGTATTGTATTGGAGTAAAATTAGCAATCGGAGACTTGAAATATAGAAATTTACTAATTCAAGCGGTAAACGCCAGTCGTTAGAAGGCAACGTAGCAGTTCGGTCGCTCGGTACGTATTCAGTGAGAGACATATAAAATTCATTACAGCGAGTATATTATAAAGTTTACGTGTTAAAAAGTGCAAGTAATTAATAAATAATCTCACAGGTCTCTGTATAAGTGAAGTGTTATTTAATCGTGTGAAGAATTAATAAAATGAATGAAGTAAAAGTTATAATTTGTGTCAGCCTACATTCTTTAGCCGCATCACCCCCTACTAAGAGATACATGTTTCTACAAATTAATACTGACGCAGCCGAGGCAAATATATATATAATAAATAAACATAAAAATACAAAGTTGATTCCTAAACGCTGGTGCGAAGGCCACCGTAAACTTTGTGTTGTATGTGGGGTTTAAAATATCTCAAGTTTAGCTACCAACGTAGAAACAATAAACCTCCTTCAAAAGGAAGGCTAACGTGGAAGCCAGATATTTGAATAGCAGTTAGCTATGTGATGGTTTTGAAATTCCGTGGTATTTGCACGATCAGGAGAATAAACGGATAGCGATTTATCACTACCAGAAAGTATAATTTGAAAATTCAAAATAATACCAAATAATACATCGTAATTAGTCAACAAAAAATATTCTATTTGATATAAATATTGCGTGCTTTAATCAGATCTACATTTTTTGCAAAGTAAGATTTTGTCTATCCCTTATGATTTACCAGTTACACAAAACACAACATTTTAGAATAAAGAGGACTTCACTGTCTACTCCCAAAAAGTTTAAGATATACATTTAGGATGCAAATATATTAAACATTGGTATACTAATCAAAATCGTAAGCAATTTTTGAGAAACATACAAACGTTTTCTTCTTTCGAATCAGTTTTATTACCTCTAACTGCTTATGCCAACACAGATCACTAAAACAAATACAAAATTAAGGTTATGCATAGAAAAATTTATAAGTTTGGTGAGGTCAGAGAGACGTATTGATTTCCAACCAGGAGAAAAGCCGTGAGAGGAATGTACCAGCTAAAATGCTATATTGAAGACTGAGCTACACGGTGGATCAGGTTCAAATATTGCTCAGTGCAGTATGCCAAGCAGAAGACATACGCTCCTACTGAACTGTACACTTGAAATAAAAGTGAAAGGTAAGAAATATAAATAGGTTCTGCCAAAAACCTCTTCCGGTTCATTGTGAAGGTTTATTTTAGGCGGAGTTGTATTGTAGTTCGACTGTTGGGGAGCCAAACTTGATGAAGTAACTGCTTCGCGTATGGTACAAAGTTTCCGGTGGCCTTCGCCCCAACGTTTAGGAATCAACTTTGCATTTTTATGTTTCTTTAGGTTTGCCTCGGCTGCGTCAGCATTAGTTTGCAGAAACATGTATCTCTTTGCAGGGGGTGATACGGCTAAAGAATGTAGGCTTACACAAATTATAATTTTTACTTCACTTTTATTAATCCTTGACACGATTAAACAACACTTCACTGATATAGAGAGCTGTGAGATTATTTATTAATTACTTGTAGTTTTTAACACGTAAGCTTTATAATATTCCCCCGTAATGAATTTTCGTCTCACACTGGATACGTACCGAGCAAATGAACTGCTCAGGTACGTTGCCTTCTAGCAACTGGCGTTTGCCGCTTAAATTTGTAAATTTTTCTATTTCAAGTCTCTGATTGGCTAATTTTACTCGAATAGAATACTTTTATTTAACTTTCAGCTTTTCTGGTTTTCTGGTTTTTCTGGCTTTCCAATTCATTATTGCCTCAAGGTTACCCCATTGTTAGCAACTTTCGGTCTCTATTCTCACAGCTCCTACATTATTAAATTACGTAATACATTCACATAACATTATTAAACATGTACACAATTATATAAACATAATGCAATGACTGTTATATACATTTTATAAATATTGTAGTATACACATATTGCTTTAAGGCGGGCTGTTATTATATTTTATATTATATAATTAGACTGAAATCATTTAAGTGTTAAAAATACTGCCTCAATTGGATTCTTCATTATTGGATTTCTCTTCACTTGTGTAATCAGTATTTTCAATTATAATTGCTTCTATACATTTGAATAATCCCATCGCGAATCCAAAACTCCGCTCTGCTTTCTCCGTATGGGTACGGTAAGGCTCCCAGGTCTGCGGTATCACCTTGTAACAGTAACACATTGCCTAAAAAATTATGCTCCCCAATGTAGCATTTTTTGCAGCATTTGGTGTAGAAATTGTATAATTAATTTCTAAGAATTAGCACCGTTTACTTGCCCATGATAATCACCTGATAAGGACCTAGTTTTGTGAATCAATGATGCTGTTTTAATGAAACGTGCTCAGGAATCTGCAAGACAATTATTGATAAATGTTACAAGTATTTCTATCAGTACAAACACCGATATCATTATCACTCTGCCAATATTTTGTAAAATAGCGTTGCTATCTACCCATGTTTCTTATTCTTCTTTCCCTCGTTGTGACGCTTCTTGATTTCTTAAGTACCCTGAACGCCATCAAGTATCTGGTTTCTCAATTACATGCTTATGTTTTCTTTTGCACCTTCTCCACGAAAAGTTTTCTTATACAGCAATTTCCGTAATGTCTCGACAGACCAGGGGATTTT
This sequence comes from Deroplatys truncata, assembly GCA_030765065.1. NCBI lineage: Eukaryota > Metazoa > Arthropoda > Insecta > Mantodea > Mantidae > Deroplatys > Deroplatys truncata. Next base: position 219,653,839 of record CM060978.1, read on the forward strand.
TTGCTAGAAATAGTTTTTGGCATGTGGAGTACTCCTGAATGGATAGCTCTACGTATCGCACACAAGATAAAATCATCAATGGCGACTTTTCGGTCACTTGGTCTTTATCGACGTTTCTCAGATGCCAACAAGGAAATGAGGAATCGTCGTGTTATCTTGTCTTTTATCTGAAACCGGAGGTTTTAACCAAAGAAGTGGATACAGCTGTGAAATGCGGAGCTCGAGCTTTAGCACGGGTCAGAGGAATGGTTAAGTTGATCTTTTGTGATTCTTCGTGACACAGTTTAATAACGTTTGCTATAACTCTCCGCGCTTCACGTGAGCAGCTTCACTTTTTCCACATTGATGAGTTATTGACACATTCTCACATACAACTGCTACAAATGCAATTCACAGAAGTATTTAAGCAATTTAAGAATCAAATAGCCGTATGTCTTTAAGCAGATGATAAAAGAGATACACAGAACTGCGACTTTGTCGGCGAGCTCACCTCTAAACTGAAGTTGGCAGCAATAATAATCGGTGAGAACACATTGTGCCTCACATAAGGCGTAGACAGATGGCAGTTCAAAGATGTTAATTTACAATTCGTTACTTAAAGGTTAATTTCTTAATTTTGCTAGAGTAAGTTGTAAGTATTATTTGCAAAACTCTATAAATGAGAATTAATGTCTTCGACTGTGTACTTCGTAATTGTGGGAAAATAATTGAGATGCCATATATCTAAATGGTAATTGGGACCGACTTCGTTGGGTGTATCGGTTTTGCAGGGGGAAAGAAATGAGGTCGGTGAAATATCGAAAGAGCATAGATATATATCTTAATCTCCGGTCATGTTAACCGATGACATTTATATTATTTTATACGTTTTATTCTGACCTCCTTAAAACCATTCCCGCAATCGATCCGTCCACACAAATATATTTAACATCCGGCCAAACAAATATATTTAACTACACCATCGCCAGTCAAGTTATAGCCACATGATAGCCCGTGATGTCCACGTCTGCTCGCGTCGGATTTCAGATTACAAGTGCTTGTCTTTACCCTTAGCTTCGCATTCCTTCCTTTTTTAACCTTAACTTTCTGACCTTGTTCCCCCAAGTCACAAGTGTGCCCTTAGACAAAAGAAATGTTCGGCCGCCATTCCGGTCCCCTAACGGTATGTTTACTTCCCGGCGTATACCTACTCTGTACAGTCTTATAAAAATATGCTACATGTTTCTACATTTATTTAGGTGATACGCAAATAGACCTTATATATTATTATCCTTATTCCTTTAGCGTATCGCTATATATATTGTGACGTACGAGCATTGCTGCGTATGTGACCTGGCTACCTGGATCGGGTATTGCGCAATAGTGGAGGGGATAAGCGAGTTAGCGTTACCACGCCGAGTTGAACGTGGGGGCTCAGTAGAGTCGAGGCTAGTCACTGTTCGAGTCAAGACGTGTGTTGCGCGCTGCCCATGCGTCCAAGCATGGCGTCCTCACCGACAGACATGGAAACAAGGAGGTACTGTATCCCTTTACATCAATAAACCCACTTACCATCCATCGTACTTATGTTTAAATTATCATAGTAGATAGTCCCTTCCATCATCCACGCCATGTATTAATAGTTTTCCTAGAAGTATTGTGAAATATTTTTCATAGTTCTCTTAGCTGCGTCCCCCGTCTGACCTCGTATAATGTAAATTGTTAACTTTAAGATCTTTCGGTACCGAGTTGTTCTACCCCCCATTGAGCTAGTTAATAAAGGGGTCACGAAATTTTGGTGTGAGGCGGCGAGTATTTGGCGTGAGTCGCCGGGTATTTGGTGGAGGGCCGGATATTTTGAGATTTTGAACTGTAAAATTTTTTTTTCTTCTATAAAATGTAGCGTTTTTGGTCCTCCACGTGTTCGTTAGAAAATGTAATTTTTTTTGGTGGCTTAAGGGTAAGGGTTTTTGGTTCTGTAATTTGTGGTTTCTTTCTTCTAAATTCCTCTTGCATTGTTTCTTGAAAATCCCATGTTTGTATTTTAATTTCGAGCTCACTTTTAAATTTTTGCATTGTCTGTCGGTGACGTGGCGGTAAAACTTTTGGCTCCATTTTTCCCCTTACATGGCTTCACTTCTACTAACTTCTGTTGCGGTGATAAATTGTTTGTACTGTCCCTTCTAAATTTATTATTTTGTGAATTCTGTAAAATGTGTTTTTGTAACTTTGGTAATATAGTTGCGTGTGTTAGCTGGTGTACGTAACATTGTGTTATTGATTGCGTGATCTTGTAATTTGTCAATGACCCGAATGTGAAGCAAATATTTTAAAGTTCGCGTGTTGCGTGTGTATAAAACGTGTGGTGCATCTGTTTGAAATAATAAAATAATACAACAAAAAAGTCAAGAAGAGCATATATTAAAAATTCATATTTGTGCATTGTATGATCATCGTGATACGCATAGTAGTAATAATAATAATTTTGCTTCACCGTTGCTATGTTTGGTTTATCTAGTTACGCAATGAATATTTTGGGGGGAAAATATTTCAAAATGACTAATTTAAGTAAAAGTTTCAGCTACTACCAGCCCTGCCAGTATCTTCACCTAATTGGATTTAATGTGCCTCCAATAACGACCAGTAGGACGTGGATGTTGATGGAACAGCTATATGTGTGTTACCAGATTTTGGAAAGTTGCACTGGAATTTTGTGGTAAAAAGAAAAGAAAAACAAAAACAAACCTGTAAGTATGTGTACATTGTGTGTGAAAAAGTGTCACAAATCAGACAGGTATGCTAAATTTTTATTTCACTGACTAATGCTTAATTAAGCTTTGCTTTTCAGGAATAATGTGTGCTATGTATGTCTCTGCTAAATTGAAAGTTTATCACCATTTTGTGTAACTAAAATTTTGAATTCTGTTTTGGGCATTGCAAATTATTTGGTTCGTCATGTTATGCTGCAGTGAATGTGTTTGATGTGTACTGTGTGCTTCATTAAGCTTTGATTTTCAGGAATGTTATGTGACAGTATTGTTTTGGTTATGATGTGCTTTGTTTTGCTGCATTCGTTTGATTTGGGTGATTTTGGGTTTCATTATGATGCTGTGATCCTTTTCTTTGCAGCAAATTGTTGCATGAATAGTGTGTGTGTATGTATGTTTTTGAGGTTATGTGAGTAGTATATGTGAGATTTGCCTCGGTGTAAGTGTCTAAGAGTAACCCCGATGGTGGTAATGTGAGAGATGAGATGAGTTGATGTCAGCATCGGTGGAAGTGCCAAAGTGTAACCCCGATGGTTGAAGTGTGAGTGTTTGATTTTTCAGGAGGGCTACATGTACCTGGAAGTTCGATGTGATGAGTTGAGAGATTTTGCTTATTGGTGTTGCTGAAACGTGCCCAGTATAGCGTGTGTGATGTATTCACACAAGAGAGTAAATGTAATGATTAGAATGCAATGAGAATTTTTTTTTTGTGTTTATGCAACAAGTTTAGTACCATCTTATATAGCGGGATTTAATACCATATATTTTCCAGCTTAATTTTGATTCGGGGGATGTGGATGCAACAGTATAATGCCATGTTATTTGTGTCATTCCTGAAATATGAATGTGATTTCTTTAAGTTTATGCCTATGTCAGGTGTTCTTGATTTTGCAGGAAGTTGAATGAGACATGTCAGTGGAGATATTTTATTTTCTCAGTAATTACTGTGTACGAGAAAGTTGAAAACTATGATGATGATGATGATTGAAATAATGGTGATAATGATCATAATGAGGTGGATGAGATAGTCATGTAGGGGAGAATTTATATTTGTCAGTAAAGCATGAGTTTTGTAGTTGAAAGAATGTAATGAGGTGTAGTTTGACGTATGTAATGTGGATTTATTTTTGAAGTCTGTAGTAATGCACATAGTAGTTTTGGGTAGTTACTTAAGTAAGTGTTGTGTATTATTTGGGCCATGGTCAGTATGAATGATTCCATTTCATTGTCATGTATGAATGTATTGTAAGTGCACTTATTTCTTTTCTGTACCAGCTGGTTAAAAATAATATTGGGATCCCAAATAAGTTTCTATACTTGTGTTGTGTTATTGTATGTAAACAATGAATGTGAGTGATGTAATGTTTATGTATTCTAGCCCTTTTATGTCTCTGTATTTGGATTCTAAAGCAGTTTTTGTTAAATTTTGGATAGTAACCCCTTGTAAAATTAAGTTTTTATGTCAATGTGTGGTCATTTTTTTCCTTTGTAAACTTTTTGGCATTTCAAATCTTTTTACTGTAAATGACATACTACTTGTTTTTTTCATGTATGATGATCTTCTGGAGCACAATTTCTACCATTCTGTGATTTATGTTATAGTGATTTTGCTGATTCCGGAGCTCGGGTGTCCAGAGGAGTAACCCCGCTCTACAGACACCCCTGAGGTTCCAGACACCAGAGGAGAGCTGTCTTTCATCCAGTACACTGCAGTGGCATAAGGAGCCATTATTTTGGGGGCAGTCCAAGCTAGCGATTGCTCCCCCCACAGGTGCAGTGTAGTGTGTATGTAACAGTGGCAGTACGGTGTACTGTGCGTGTGCGGGGTACTCATGATTAGGCAATATATCTTAAACTAAATCGTTGGTGGCACTCGAGACTCCATAAGGTTTGCATTGTTGGCACATGTTCACAATATTTTTTTTAACTTCTTCTCTGAGAGATAATTCTGCTCCATATTACCCAGTTACTGTTAATTTTTTTAACGTATGTCCTATATTTTTCTGTCTTTGTAATTTGTCTACACATGAACCACAAAAAAATCCTCCTTGTGTCGAAGAGGACGTCGATCTGGGTGGCCAGGGGGAGATGTGACGTACGAGCATTGTTGCGTATGTGACCTGGCTACTCGGATCGGGTATTGCACAATAGTGGAGGGGATAAACGAGTTAGCGTTACCACGCCGAGTTGAGCGTGGGGGCTCAGTAGAGTTGAGGCTAGTCACTGTTCGAGTCAAAACGTGTGTGTGCGCGCTGCCCATGCGTCCAAGCATGGCGTCCTCACCGACAGACATGGAAACAAGGAGACACTGTATCCCTTTACATCAATAAACCCACCATCCATCGTCCTTATGTTTAAATTATCATAGTAGATAGTCCCTTCCATCATCCACGCCATGTATTAATAGTTTTCCTAGAAGTATTCTGGTATATTTTTCATATTTCTCTTAGCTGCGTCCCCCGTCTGACCTCGTATAATGTAAATTGTTAACTTTAAGATCTTTCGGTACCGAGTTGCTCTACCCCACATTGAGCTACTTAATAAAGAGGTCACGATAATATATATAACTATACTAGCAAGGAATACTCCACTCGTTCGAAGCTAGGATTTGGTTTGGGTAACGGGGTTATCTGGCTAAGCTAGTAGCTTCTCAGAAGCGAGGGGCATAAGCAGCAAATAGAGGATGTCAGTACAGCTTGCATAGTAAAAACATTATGATCTGCATCTCGTAATAACTTAAGCACTCCTAACGGTTTTAATGATTAGCACGCAGGATTTGTATTTACGACTTAATCTGTAATAGATATGTCAATGACCTTTTCGTTTTCTCCCTGATCTTTCCTGGAAAATAGGGAACCAAACGCATTTTCAGCCGAAATTTAGTAATGAAGCATAATTGAGGAACCTCTGGCGTACACTGAGAACAAACAAAAGAAAGTATGGATACATAAACTCAAATATCTACGCCGTGTGGTTCTGTGGTATTTAAGGTTCTGCATTTAATCGCGAACTGAGGTAAAATCTTAAGAAAACGCTGGGGTAACACAACTGTCATTTCCATTTTTCAACACAAAAAAGCTCCTTTAAGGCTGAATTAATGTAATCTCCTCCAAACACGTATCGGCAGACAATTCGCTCTTTATTTTGCCTACAAAACCAGTATATATTTCCTACACATCTACCACGCTGTGGCACACTGACAAGCAAGGCTAAATGCTTAGCTTAATTTGCATGACATGAATGTGCATAGAATCTGACCCATTTAATGAACGGCCAAACCTCTTTCAGCACTCGAGTTCGATCTTTTACACAACCCCGCGTTAATGGCATGGAACGTTTCAGCGCAAAGATTAATAAACGTGAGAACCTTATTCATGTTTACTATTGAAAGACTGTTGATCAATATTAAAAGCTCGTGCTCTTAATTAATTAACGGATCTGAGAGAGAGCCTAGTATAATGGTGCGGGAAGTTGGTTTCTATTTTGCATGACGCTGCCTAGCTCTGCGTTTTAAATGATTCATAGCGAATGTGAGGGGTAATCAAGCCACGTTGAATGCAATATTTAAAACTTACGCCCACACGCTGTGCGCAGTAAGCTAATCCGGTTTGTTCAGACGTGCCTCAGATAAAAAGAGTAACTCCGGAGAATTTCCGATGCAGAGATCCAGGTAAAAAGGAAACCAGGATCTATCTTCCTGCACATAAATCTTCTTTTTTACATTTATTTTAACCGAACAGTTGTCATAGACTCAAAGATAGCTGCCCACTGGAGAGTAACAGAATGGAGAGTGTAACCGATTTACGTTCAACCGGTTAGAACGTTTCTGGCTGTTAGGTATCCGGCCATATATTCGAGCATGATCAAAAGAGGAGAGAGAAATCCTAAATATATTCATGAATCAACAAGGAGTATAACGAACAATAATAGTTGCTAGAAGAGGTGGAAACATTTATGAAGAAGACAAGAGTGAAAGAAACATCGATGGTAGGGGAAAGAAAAACCAGTGGCTTTTGGAAAATAGTAAGAAGTAAAATGGAAGACATAGACAGACAGACAGTAAATTTGGCAAAGCTTAGAAGACACAAAACATTAAGGTCCTATGCTAATAAAAGGAGTATGGAGAAGAGAAAGCTGTGTTAACTATTGTAGCAGACAAGAAATGAAAGGATTAGCAAGAATAAGAACGTGTTGATATACTTGAGAAGGTTAAGAGACAAGGAAGAGGAATTGGTGAATTGTGTTGGAAGGGAAGCTACATGGCAATCTAAAGAACTAACAAATGGAGACAAAATATGGGAGAAAATGTAAAAGAATAGTAGCCATAAAAATGTTGACAGGAAAAAAAATAAAAATAGAAAATGGGAAAAATTTTAAGGAAACAAAGAAAAGTGTGCAAAAGTAAGAGATGCAAGAAAGGAAGAGTCACAAAAGGAGGGGGAGAAATAAATACAGGGGGTTAAGGTTGGCAAAGGGCTACTCAGCAGTGCGAAAAGGCCGGGTGCCAGGCAAACTGTGTAGCGCATATACTGTATAGAAAGACAGATTACTTGTACATAAATTAAACTTGGTAATAGTGATAAAACTACTGTAACGTATTTATGTAAAATAAGAGGTAAAAATAAAATTCAAAAAGATAATTATATTCAACCAACCAAAAAGTAACGACAAAGGCGCGGGGATAGTGCAATGTTTGGAGTAGTTTGAACAGGACTGGTGGATTTTCAGTTCGTCGTTCTACTTGTTTTATAGTATAGAATGTTGTTTTACATCTATGTCTTTATGAACTTAACACCTTGTAGGAAAGTTTGTAGTATTACGACTTTGTGGTTTAATATGAAAAGAACAAGGTTAACTGGATTTATCTGGTGCAATAACTCCTCTGCTATTACATACGTGGTAACGCACTAATACAGAGCAGTGGTTTTATGCCCCACTCCAGATCGCGAGTATGCGTGTCTCGTGCTCTGTCTATTATACCAATGGGTTTTCTATTCTAAAACTCCCGTGTTGCATATTCGTGAGTATTAGTAATATGCACTACATTGAGTGTTAACCTTGCTATAACTGGTGCTGAAATTGGTGTCCATTTACATTGAGACATTCCTCATTGTCACGAGGTTGTGTCTTAACATAATACAAAAATTTCGTTAATCTCCCCCCACGATAGATTAGTTTTTTCCGCTTCTTAGGTTTAACGCTGCGTTGTCCTAAAGTTGTAAACCATATTACTATTTCTATTTGGAACTAGAATACGAGGGAATGTCTCCTGATATTGTCTACATGGTTTGGTTGTTACGTATGTATCGTAGAGAGAAGTTCTTTGTTCAAGCGTGATTTTTTTCTGTAGGATTCAGTGGACAAGTAAAGAGAATACTGGTAAGTAATTAACACACAACACAGATGTTGGAATAAGCTTCTCTTTTGAGAGCACAATGCGCCAACTCTCGTCTTTACAGCACGAGTAGAAAACAGTAACTGACAGTTTCATAGCTGATAAGCATAGCTTTGAGCGGGTCATTCTTCATTCACCACTAATGAGCTCGCGGGACAATACTGAAGTCACTGCAGTGCAAGCGAATCGCGCATATATGCAATTCTGGCCGAGCCACAAAATGACGCTCGATAGTAGATATACATATTATAGGGTGGGTCTGTCTGCCCATGCTGTTTTCGATAACTATTTTTTTTTCTCGTGCGATTATGATTATAAGAACGCGTAAATTTGGAGTTTCCGTTAAGCGTTCAGATTTTGAGTAGGTAAATTCAGAGCTATAACACAGTGACTTCGTTTTATGCCAAGACTACAACCGCCTTATACACTATGGGATAAAAAGTATCCGGACACCCCTACAAACACACGTTTTCATCTTGGGTGCTTGTGCTGCCACCTACTGCCTGGTACTCATTATCCGCGACCTCAGTAGTCATTAGGCAACGTGAAACAGCAGAATGGGACGCTCCGTGGAACTCACGGACTTCGAACGTGGCCAGGTGATTGGGTGTCACTTGTGTCAGAAATCTGTACGCGAGATTTCCATACTCCTAAACATCCTAGGTCCACTGTTTCTGATGTGATAGTGAAGTGGAAACGTGAAGGGACATGTACAGCACAAAAGCGTACAGGCCGACCTCGTCTGTTGGCTGACAGAGACCGCCAACATTTGAAGAGGGTCGTCAAGAGTAATAGGCAGACATCTATCCATACCATCACACAGGAATTCCAAAATGCATCAGGTGCCACTCAGAGTACTATGACAGTTAGGCGTGAGGTGAGAAACCTTGGATTCCATGGTCGAGCAGCTGCTCATAAGCCACACATCACGCAAGAAAATGTCAATCGACGCCTTGCTTGGTGTAAGGAGCGTCAACATTACACGATTGAACAGTGACAAAAACGTTGTGTGGAGTTACGAATCTCGGTACATTTTGTGGCGATCCGATGGCAGTGTGTGAATATGGCGAATGCCCGGTGTAGCGTGTGTAGCGCCAACAGTGAAATTCGGAGGTGGTGGTGTTATGGTGTGGTCGTGTTTTTCCTGGAGGGGGCTTGCACCCGTTGTTGTTTTGCGTGCTACGATCACAGCGCAGACCTACACTGATATTTTAAGCAGCTTCTTGCTTCCCACTGTTGAAGAGCAATTCGGGGATGGCGATTGCATCTTTCAACACGTTCGAGTACCTGTTCATACTGCACGGGCTGTGGCGGAGTGGTTACACGACAATAACATCCCTGTAATGGACTGGCCTACACAGAGTCCTGACTTGAATCCTATAGAACACCCTTGGGATGTTTTGGAACGCAGACTTCGTGCCTCACCGACCTACATCGATTAGTATACGTTACATTACTGTTAGAAGAGCACTGATTCGAGCCGAAGCGAAGTCCTTCAGCATCAATCGAGCAGGGAGAGCCCTGCGCGCGCACCACTGTAAGTCACGGGCCATAAGCGTGTTTTACTGCTTAAATTCAAAACGACCCAATACAAGCCTAAGTTCGATTGTTTTATCAACTGCAAAGCGGAAAATTGTGAATGTTTCTTTTGTGGTAGTCACAGTTGATCAAACTCAGATGTGTTAAAATAAAGTACAATTTTCTATTATCTTTTGTTCTGTTCTTATATGGAGGAAAAGTAAAGGATTTTGTGCTACGAGTAAAAGTAGTGGGAAAACATGCCCAGACTATTGCATAACATATCCGGCTGTAATTTTAATGGAGTTCAAGCATTAATTAGTCACATGTCCCAAAGCCCTATTTTTTCAGTTTACTAAACCTAGTTTTGTCTCAAAGCACTAGTCAAATAGAGGAGTGTGAAATATTTATTGTTTCTTTAATGGGCTTGCAACTCCCACCACCTTCTACATGTCGAAACGTGTTCAATTCCTTTGATAAATGCTTGCTGCGTCGTCTTTCCCACGTCTGTACAACTACTAGCCAAGATAAGCACTGCAGGAACAGAACTGAAGTAAAGTGCTATGCTAGAACACACTCAAGAAATTGACTCAAATATTTAACCACCAGTAAATGGTTTTTTTGACACTTTTGGAAGATTTCGAATTTGATTTTATCTTAGACACATTCGACAAAATATTCACGTTTACCGACGTGTTGTACATCATGCTTCAGAACCAAACAAGTAATACCTTGAACAATCAACAGAAAATCCAAGAAAATCGCCACTCCAGGAGAGCATAACTTGACGACTACGAGCGGGATTTCCAGGAAACCGTGTCTCAAGTAGGAGAGCCTTCGAAAAGATTTGCCGGCCCTTGTAGCCGTGGTCGCTGAAGCGTTTGGCTTCGGCGCTGCGCCAAGCTGAGGGCCGCAGGTTCAAGTCCTGCTATGGGCATGGGTGTGTGTATTTATGGAATGTGTGTGTAACTGTAATAAGCCTTAAACACTAAATCGGACAGAACACGGTGGTGATAAACCGGAAAAAAAGGACAAGTTTAAAAGTAAATAATAGGAAATATATCAACTACAGACTGAGTCAAAAGACTCCGAACCTCCTCCGCGGTGTTTTTCCTGTCCGCGTCCTCGGCGCTTGTTGCAGTCTGCTGCTGCCATAGAAAGGCGCGGATGATACCATACAACATTTATAAAACTACTTTTAAAGGCCTTACTTGCCAACTTTATGAAAGGAAAGCTGAAACTAGCCACAGCCGTTACCAATACATTTTTGGCACCTGTTTAGGAAACTATCCATGATGGAATTTTAGGGGGGAATTTTCCAAAAGATGACCGATGTCGTCTAATGTTTCTTCGGTAAGAACGGAACGCCGTCTTTTAGATTTCTTAGCCTGAACACTTCCTGTGGCCTGAAATTTGCTGTAAAGTTCTTGGATTGTTCTACGCCCTGAAACTTTTACACCTGGAAATCTTTCTGCAAATCGTACTTTCACTTGGCGAGCTGACGGAGTTAACACATACGAATCATAAATAAATACACGCTGTGCAGTAGAAAACATATACTGAGGCGTAATATACTTTGTGGCTAAGTACAGGACAAAATAATAAATAACTCATAATAACTGAACCACATCACATCGCCGTCAGCTCAAAACACCTCTTCACACTGCAAAGCAAAACCACAACAGCGTGACTTTGTTTATAGCAGCAGTGCGTTAATTGTTTTTATCATATTTCCACACGCCCAGTGGAAAAACACCGTGCAGCCGGTAATATTGTTCATCAAATACCCCTCCGGGGTAACTTAAAACATAAAGTGTACAAGACAAATCCACACACCCTGGAAGAATTAAAACAAGATATCCTCCAGGAAATTTCTCAACGTGAACTACGGCGAGTGACGGATAGTTTAGTAAAGAGGTGCCAAAAATGTATGGACGACGGTGGCCAGTTTCAGCATCTCCTTTCATAAAGTTGGTAAGTAAAGCCTTTAAAAGTAGTTTTAAAAATGTTGTGTGGTTTCATCCGCGCCTTTCTATGATAGCGGCAGACGGCAACGAGCGCCGAAGACTCGGGCAGGAAAAACACCGCGCAGGCGGTTCGGAGTCTTTTAGCTCTCTCTGTATAAGCGCATCTACTATGTTGATCTGGCAGAGGTGACCTGTCAAAGTTGAATTTAAATCCAGGCATTGTTTTATAAAACATTTACTTACAGTAACTTTATAAACTATAAATCTAGGTAGGTATTTCAATAACCATTCTTTAATTTAAACCATTACCGGCTGTAACTTTTATCTTTAACATTTATTCCTTTAAGGAAAAACGACCAATTGTGATTTTTATTATAGTAAGGCTACTATTGTTTACTTAAATTACAATATTCATTGCTTCGACTGTGTGGATGCGACTATGTCTTTGCACTTATTATGCAAATATCTTGCACCCACATATGGCTAATAGGTTTTCTGATATAAGTAAAATTAATGCTTTAATTTAAATTTTAAGGGACAGATTCATTACGACAATCCGTTAGAATTTTAAATGTGATACGCTGCACACACCAATCCACTTTCATCTTGTTTCATTTAATGACCAGACATGTTTCAGCAGTTTAAAGCATATATTTTACCTGTGGACTGGGCTTTGTACTGTATTTAATCATAGGACACACAGGCACCTTGTTTTAATATTAATCTTTAAATCCCATTTTCAGTACTTAAATAATTCTAAAAAAGCATTTGACACAAGTAAAGTGACGTTTTAAGCAAATAAAATAAAGTATAATCATTCATATAAACGTACATGCAAAGAATATCTTCTAGATGACGACACGCAGTCTTTCTGAGCAAAAATCAGTAAATAAAACATCTGGCATGGCCAGCTCGTGAGACCGCATGCTAAAGACACCATTTCTTTCTCTTCTACATTCGGTCGGTGTTGCAGTCTAATATATTTTTACTCTAATTAAAACGTCCACCTACGCAACAGCGCAGCATGCATAAGCAGGGGGTTTTCAAGTGTCACTACCAGCATAGCCTTCAGTGGTTCTGATGGCACTTTGAGCATAGTCCTAAGTCATACTCGAATATGTTAATGTGGTTGTTGAAACCGACTCTTCACGTATTAGTTCCTTCTGAAATATTCTAAAGTCTTACCGTATCGTTTCCAAAATGTTCAAAAACTGAGCACAGATACATGATGGTCGTTGCGGAGTTGTATGACAAATTTAGAATACTATTAAGTCTTACACTTAAAATCTGATGTCTTGCATCCGTATTACTTTCTCTACCCACTATTTAACGATCTGCTCTTAAAAAGATTAACGTTAATCGAGATAAACACTTGTAAAAATGGTTTTATTACAGATTTTCTTGATATAGTACAAGAAGGGAATAGTAAAATAATTTTAATATACATTTTGTGCTTTAGCGAGATCTACCCCATTTTTATTGTAAAATTTGGTCCATCTCTTACGGATTAGCAGTCATACAAATGTCATTCCAAATAAAGAGGACTTCACAGCTATTCGCAGAAAATTCAAGATAAACATTTGTTCATGCAAATATCTTAAACATAGTATGCTATTTGGCCAAATCATCAGATCCGTTTTTTAATAAAATTAAAAACAAACTAATTTTTTCCATGTAAAGCGTAGTATGGAGCAAGCGAAGTTTTTTGAAACCTTTTTGTGCGCGGAAGGTGCCGAACTTAAATAGCAAATTTGCTGTTTAACCGGCTTTGCGCTTTTGAGTTTCGCTGCCCCCCCCCAAATTCACACGCACGTTGTACACGCAAGCACAGGGATTTTTTTCTAACGATGTTTTGTTTTTCTACTTTTTAATAGGTAGGTAGAGAAAGTAACAATTTGATGTGTTACACTCACATGACTTTCTCTACTCTTATACAAACTATTCTTACAAACGTTTATTCTCCATATGCTTCATGTTAATCGAGATAGGAGGGGAAGTATTGCATTCCACCCAAAAATTCGATACCGAGATTCACCGGAAATATATGTTTTGAGGCCTCCTGCATAAAAAAAAAGTAATTTTCGAAACATGTCTGTGTATGTGCCTGTGAACAGCATAACTCAGAAACGAACAGTTGGATAAACACCAAACTTGGTATTTAGGTTCAGTATCTTCCAGAGATGCAACACGAAGGTTTTCAAGAAAATCCCCCCACTCTAGATTACCCTTTACGTGGAACATTTTTTGAGAATTTTAATTTCCTCAAAAATTGCTCAAACGATTTTGATTAAAATATCATATACTTAAGATACTTTCAAGACAAATAAAATGTATATCTTGAATTTTCTGGGAATGTCTCCTAAAGTGTTCTTCATTGTGAACGACTTTTGCATAACTGGTATACCATAAGAGATAGACAAAATTTTAGTAGACCAAAAAATGTAGATCGCGTTAAAATACACAACTTATGTCATATACTTTTTTTTTGTTGATTGTACCATTTTCAGGATAATGCTTGTTATTCCCTTAAATTAACAAATACTTATACTTTTTCTTAAATGGGAATTCGTTATTTTTTTTTTGTCCTGGTAGTGCAAAGAGAATGGAATACTCCACATAGCAACCAGCTCTTAAAATATTTAACTATCGCTTAAAGCCTACCAATTCTCCTTGCACCCTCAAGAAAATTAGCAATAAGATAACATCTCAATATCTCGATTAACATGAAGCATATGGAGAATAAGCGTTTATAAAAATAGTTTGTACAAGAGTAGAGAAAGTCGTGTGAGTGTAACAGATCAGATTTTTACTTAATTAAAGGCATTACAGATGATATGAGTATTTTCTTGATGTCTGACTATGGAACGGAATGGACGGGGCACCTTACACCTTGACCCAATGCGGATGTTTTGTGCTTGCCGTTCCCAGGAGGAGCGGTTGTGGTGAAGGAACCGCGGAAGGTATAGGCAGGCCGACAGAGGCGCAAAGGTCCATAACGATTCCAAACTTGATGACCCTGTCACACCGACGGGCTGCTCAGAAGGCTTGACTCTGGCGAAACCAGGGAGAGACGACCATCTGAGATGGCTCGGAGAAGGCTGTCATCTGGTAGGGCCGAGAACTTTCTAATGAGTAGTGTCTGCACCTTCTGTCTAATACCGTCACAGCACAGCTCCTTTGCCTACTTGTCATCAAGGCAAAGGGTGGGCCAACACCATATTGGCTTCCAGTGTTACCGATGGAGGGCGCCACGAACTTGTACGTCATTTTCAGCCAGGTGTCCGGATACTTGTGATCACGTAGTGTATATATGCGAGTACCGTGCCCTTGTTCACAAAAACTCTTGCCGAGATATGAACCTCGGCATTTTCATTCGGTATCGAAGTGACAAATCGTGCTGTCCTTTCACTTTCAAATTTTTCCTCTTTGCAACTATTTCTCATGTTGACTCCAACAAAGTCATGCATATATACTTAAAATTTTGCTAGCCTTTTTCACATCCTGTCACAGCTTACTTCCTATACTACTTTTAACTCAGGAGATTTCTGTTGCGATTTTCCGGGCATTAGAGCATTATATATGCTTCCTTTCGGTTCCTTATTTGGTTTGGGCGAAGGGAAATATGAAATGTCCTCTTTTGGGGGGGGGATATGAATAACTGAATGTTATAGGGCAGTGTATATAATTTTCACATTTGCTACCGTAAGTTTTGAAATCTTTCTATTCCACAAATGGAAATAACTAATATTCCAGATAATGATGATTAGACCAGATTAATCACAGCCTATAGATCAATAGACAGTACATGTTGTAACTAATACTTTTTAAGTTACATAATGGGTTATATGAATAAAACTGAGTATATAGTATATGCTTCACTTTTTCAAGTAAATACTCGGTTTGGTAAGAATAAAACCATTTGAATATATACTCATTTTGAGAACATGCTCAAGTAATGGAAGCAGAGTAGAACATACTCAGGCATCCATCTTACAAGAGTATGGACTCCTATTTGTTACGAATAAAAACTAGTATATTCTCATTTTCATGAGTTCATTCTCCTCTCATGCTGAGCATAGTTAGAAGCATGCTCACTTCTGAGTATATATTGATTTTTTTACTTAAAACTAAATATGAAGAGAATGGCACAGTTTGTGAGCTATATAGTACTCATGGAAAGGTTACAAACATAGTCATATGTATTAAAGAAGTTTCAAAATCCTACATTGTTTCAGCAAAACATAACCTAGAAATAACATTGAAAGTCAAGTTTATTAATTAACCTTACTATGTAAAGTGTTAACTTCAAAATCCAGATACTTACTCATAACTTTATAAGAAAACTGTTTTATAGTATACCTAAATAGTGTAAATATCCTGGGATTCTAAAAACAGTCGGAGAGTTCATCCAGCACCTCACGAGTTATGACTTTCCAATCTACAGTTATTCATTTAATTTTGCTTATAACCATTCTATTTATTGCTTTTTTAACTTTGTCATGAACATTCAAGGAGTTTCAAAATCCTGTACCTATTGCTGCATGAAAACATTACCTAGAAGTATTATTGAAAGTCAGATTTATTAATTAAGATTACTATGTAAAATCCTAACCCAAAATTCAGTTGCTTAAGAAGTTAGGTTACTTATAACAAAACAGTTTCCTAGAAAAATAGTGTAAAAATCGCGGATTCTAGCTTATAAATCCGTAAATATTTTCTTTTTGTCTAATTTATTGATATAGAATTTTGCCTATTTCATTTTATTTGTTATTTTGCTAATTTCATTTACAGCTATGCTTTTGCGTATGTTGCTTAAATTAATTTTTCATTTCTTGAAGGACCTAATATTTCTCCAATATTTCTGCTGAAACTTGTTATAAAACACAGCATAATTCTTGAGCAGTTTAGATGGGACAGAACCAAATGTAACAAAATATACTCCTCTAATTCAGAATGCCAAATAACAACACCACACACTCAACGAAGCTAGTATATGTTCAAAGAGTGTAGATGACATGTGTATATACTTACATTTAAGTGAACAAGATGACTGTGGGGATGAGTATATACTCGTATGAGTAGTAGGCTTTTATTCTTATGAAAACGAGCATGTTCTCATTGAGCTGAATATATAATCATAGAAAGTGTTCATAATCATGAGTATAAACTTCGAGTAACTACTTGCTTTTTATTCATATGACCCATTGCACGAGTTTATATACAGAGACATTATAAATAAGTTACACAAAACTGTGCCACCACTGCTGAACCGAAGATAGTGACCAGGTCAAATGGGCTTAAAAAGTTCCACCATATCTCCTAGTTTACTATACACCCCTAGAGCACGTTAGGGCGCGATGTAGCATGGAATAAGGCGATAGCATGGAGACGTACACAACGGAGTGCGTTCATTGTTATCCGCAGTTTCATGAATTACCATCAGTCACTTCTGTTCATAGGAAGTTCAGAACTAATTCTAAATTAATTTCGAGCTCATATAAGAGAAGAATTAGCAACTACTGACCGTGATATGATCCATAGAATTTATGACGAACTCTCTTACAGTTTAGATGTACGCCGTGTTACAAAAGGAAGCTATGTGAAAATTTGTTATACTTGTACGTGAAACTTGAAGTTCAATTGATGTTTTTGCTTCATTATTCAATTAAATCTGGTTTATACTTTCTTCACAATTTAAGTTACTTTTTATGTAAATAATTTATAATTATCCTGTATAATTGCAGTTACAATTTAATTAAACATAGATGTTTTTCAAAATGGAAGATTTAAGTTTTAAAACGCTCAATTTCTCTCGATGACTAATATAAATCGAGTATAGCAATTGAATAAACTTTGGTTTGAATCCTGAAGGAGGAATTTTATTGTATTGCAATTCTACTGTTGGGGAGCCAAACTTGATGAAGTAACTGCCCCACGTATGGTACAAACTTTCCGGTGGCCTTCACCCCAACGTTTAGGAATCAACTTTGCATTTTTATGTTTCTTTAAATATTATATATATTTGTTTGCCTCGGCTGCGTCAGTATTAATTTGTAGAAACACGTATCTCTTAGCAGGGGATGATACGGCTAAAGAATGTAGGCTTACACAAATTATAATTTTTTATTTCACTCCTTTTATTAATCCTTCACACGATTAAATAACACTTCACTGATATAGAGAGCTGTGAGATTATTTATTAATTACTTGCACTTTTTAATAAAAACTTTATAATATTCTCGCCGTAATGAATTTTGTCTCACACTGAATACGTACCGAGCGAACGAACTGCTCAGGTACGTTGCCTTCTAGCAACTGGCGTTTAGCGCTTAAATTTGTAAATTTCTCTATTTCAAGTCTCTGATTGGCTAATCCTACTCCAATAGAATACTTTTATTTAACTTAAGTTTTTTCTAGTTGTTGATTGGCTATTTATAAACTGTTTTAAATATTACATTCTTCCAAGAATGACTAGTAGCAATATTAAACTTTCCAATTCATTATTGCCTCACGATTACCTCATTGATACCTCATTGTTAGCAACTTTCGGCTTCTATTCTCACAGCTCCTACATTGTTAAGTTACTTAATATATTCACATAGCATTATTATACATGTACACAATAATATAAACATTATACAATGACTGTTACACTCATTTTATATATTATATTATAAACATATTGCTTTAAGACGGTCTGTTATTTTTTATATTATATAATTAGACTGAAATCATTTAAGTGATAAAAATACTGCCTAAATCTTAACGTACCATTTGGTACGAGTAGGGATCAACATGTAGCTACGCGTTTTCTCTGAACGGTACAATTGATTTGTACATAACTCCAATTATTCTCAATGCTATTTGTAAAACGCATTTTCCGTTTTGAATGAAATCTTGTAAAAAACAAAGTTCAAAGGAAAAACACAGGCGAGAAGATGGATGGAAAATTAAGTAACTCTTACTAGTTCAGATAATATATCTCCATTCTCCATCGACAAATAACCTAATCCCGTTAATTGAGTTCTATCAGAGTGCGCGTTAATAAAAGTTTATAAATCGTTTATAAGAAAAAGAATAGATGAGAAAAGTGACCTAATTCGCGTTTGGGCAGCATAGTAGTTTATTGGAAGGCATATTTACAGCGTTTTCTACTCTACAACAAAAGGGTATTAAATCTTCCAGTCGTTAAGTAGCTGTGGGGGTTACTAACTGCTGCATTACATCAATGTTGAAGTGAATCAGGGGCATCCTTTTAGGCTTCTTGCTGTGGTAAACAAACGGAACATAATGGGATGAGTCGGGCCTTTGAAGAGAGCTGTCTTCTTGGGTTTGTCCTAAACATAGTCTACGTGATTGAACTGTAAACTATTTATATCCCCTTCTGAACGCTTTAAGCTAAACTAGTTTTATTCCTGACATACAAGAATATGATATAAGATGGTCAGGTTTCCATGAACTTTCTCATGTATCACTGCTGCTATTTTATTTCGGCGAACACATATCTGCCTTTGCTTTACTTTGCTTCTTTTGGCTTTAAGAGCAGATAACGTTGTTTCTTCGCGAACAAGGATGCCGAGACTCCTTGAAATACATTATTATTCGCAGACGAACGTTTAATGATAGCTAAATATGCCCTTTTACTTCCTCTGCAATCTACCCATAGTAGGCAAGAGGTGATACTGTATGCCACCCAGAAATTTGATATCGTTATTTTACAGAAATGCATGTTTTGAGGCCCCATGCTTTAAAAACAAAGCGTTTTTACAAAAAGCTGTGAACAGCATAACTCAAAAACGAAAAGTTTATTCTTTTAAGTTCAGCATGTTCTAATGATGCTTCACTCCAAACTACCCTTTACATGGAGTATTTCGAAACTTTTAATGCTTTCAAAAATGGCCTTAACGATTTTGATTAAAATACTATATATTTAAGATATTTACCTCACAAGCAAAATGTATCTTAAATTTTCTGGGAATAGCCTCTGAAGTCCAATTCATACAGAAGGAATTTTGTGTAATTTGTGTAACTAGCAAACACTAAGAGTTAGACAAAAACATACTACATAAACAATATAGCTCACTTTAAAACCATAATTTACAACAAAGAACTTTTTTGTAGTATCAGCCGTTTCCGAACTATCCGTTAATATTTGTTTTAATTTTTCAGTACTTCGCAATTTTTAAGTCTTGTCGCTATTCACTTGTTTCCTGCGATATCATAGAAAAAGAGTGTAATTTTAAAGCCATAGCCCACCAGTTTTAAATACCTGACTGTCGATTCGGTTCCCTGTATCGCTCTTGTAACTACAACGAAACGTGTAATGCAACTACTAGTCGGCCGCGATATGAGTGCGTGTGGTGGGAAGAGGAACTAAATGTTTACGAAACAAGTGGGCGGGTTTATTGGAAGGAAAGTCGGTAAAGAAAACATCCGCACTTACGAGTGTGGCTGAGGCCTGCAAATCTAGTACTGTTTTCTTTGTGTGACTGTACATTTCTATATCGCCTTGCCCCTCACTCCCCTATGTTACCAAGCCTTGATTATATAAAAACAAAAAGTGCCGCCCTCTTCCAAGCACATTCATATCGTGGCCAAATAGTGTATCCACAAATGTTTATCTCAATCAACATGAAGTGAATAGAAAAATAAGCTTGTGTAAGAATATTTTATAGAAGCTAAATAAATGGTGTATAGAGAAAGTCATGCGAATGTCAGATATCAGACTTTTTTGGAAAGCCAGAGGTGGGCGCTCTCAGGTAAAGCTTTACTTGGTGAGAGGGGTACACAGTATGCTTAACTCGTGCAGCGCGTGACAAGTACAATGGAAAACAGCCAATATCTTTCCTCTGGTGCGCGTCTTTACCCCTAACTTGCCTCAGACCAAATAAGCCTTATCTCCTTCCAGTAGGTAAACCCCTATCTTCTTCGAAGGGCACCTCCATCCCCTAGCCAAAACATCACTGAACAGACGGTAACTAAGGTATCATGGCATTATGTCGACACATTATTTCCAACCGCTTCAAGTTTTTATTTCTCTACTACGTATAGTAAGTAGGGGAAGTATTGTATTCCACCCAAAAATTCGATACCGAGATTTCACCGGAAATATATGTTTTGAGATCCCTTAATCCAAAAAGAGCATTTTTTGAAACATGTCTGTGTCTTATGTGTGTCTGTGAACAGCATAACTCAGAAACGCAGGGATATTTTCAAACTTGAACCGTCACTTTAAAACGAAGTTCCATTCCTCGAGCGATAGGCATGGCCGATATTTTGATTCCCTATCATACCTCACAAGTTAGCAATAAGAACCACATGGTACTGGCATTAGTTGAGAAGACATCGTACTATATATTCCACAGATAATTCAATGTAACTCTGAAAATAATACGCAGATAGCATATGTTAAATAGTCAATACTTTATTTGTTTGACAGATCCTGTGAAAATGGGCAAGCCAAATAAATCAAATATCCAGTAGTACCCCAAAATATTCTACAGGTACATGAGCATGTAACCAGTGTACACCGCTGGAGGATGGTTGTAATGGCTTAAACCGAAAATATTTGCGTCAGACTATTGCGTATTGGGGCCTGTCGAAGGCCAGTGCTACATCGAGTAACCAGCCATGGTACAACAATGATTCTCGGAACTCTTGAATCGGACTAGGTTAGCCTCAAGGGTTGATGAGAAGCAGAATGCTTAGATCGGAATTCAAACTGGAAAGGTGGGATAGTTCTACTACAAGAGAGGAATATGAAGAGACAGCGATGAATGACCTTTTCGAAAAGGTTAGCAAGCGTTGCCAGCATTGGCAACAAACTGATACGACGATGGCTTTTAGGGATAGTTTTGGATTTCTTCAGTTTATGAAGCACAAGGACTTAAGTTTCCAAAGGTGAGGAAAATAATGAACTTGAAGAGAGGCGTTCAGGATGGAAAATAAACAGCAGAGCACTTTCTTGGGCAAGTTCTTAAACACGACATTTACCGGGCGAGGTGGCGCGATAACTTGTGCGACTCGTATTCGGGAGGTCCCGGGTTCCATTCCCGGCGACCGCCCACTTTGACCCATGGGTTTTTTTCATGTTTTCCCGTGTCGGTAAGCGAACGCTGGGATGGTTCATCTTCTTCCCCAATTTTCCTGCCCCGTATTTCCTAGACATCTGTCGCAGGATTGTAGGACCAGACGACGGTCGTCAGCGGATTGCCGTTGGCTTTTCGCTCCGTAGAGTTGTCGTTGCGGAAAAGCACATTTAGGACCTTTCTCCGTGTAGGCGGGCGTCCCTTCCTTGGACCCCCGGGGGGTTAAGGGCTTATGGGTGGGCCCGGGCGGCGTCAGATGCGTTCATCTGGAAACTTAGGGACCCCGTCCATGATTACGCCCGTTGTCATCAGGATCTGGTCGCCTTTCGGGTCTCTCCCCTCTTACCTCCCTCCTCGGCGGTCACGGTAAAAGCACAAAGGGCCTTATCTGCCGACTTTTGGTGCTTGGGGTTTCGTGGGCCCCCTACCTTTACCTTTAACACGATATTTGGCATCAGATCATGTTCAGAAGACATAGTAATAAGACTATCACTCATGGCTGAACGCGTCTGCTGACATCCCATAAGATGTGAGCACGCTGAGAAGTGGCTACAAACTGACCCTTCTAGTTTTGAAGGCGATGGTGCTCGAGTACAATTTTGACACGACGCTTTGGGCAATTGAGGTTTTGACTCAGCCAAGATCGTCATTTACGTTGCATATTTTTCTAACTTTTCCTGCTCGCTCGGAAATAACAGACTAAAATACTGGCAAGCCTATTCGAGGTATAACAGGAGAAGGCGAGTAGAGAAAACAAACTCGCGTGCATGGATTTTGCTGAGAGAAAATTCCCTCAGATATACGACCGAGTTGATAGAGGGGGTGAATAAGGGAATTTTGTCCATCCCTAAGCGAGTATTCCCATGACTGAATTCACGCTTGAGAGCAAAACAGAACACTATCCTAATGTTTTATAAATATATAGTTTTATTATTCTAAAGTTTATTCTGAAAAAATCCAAGCATTTGAGATAAGATTACTTAATCATCTTGTTACCCACAGTTTAAGTACTCCATCCTAATAGAAACATTGAAAGCCAAGCTGAGCTCTAAGTACTAAACATTTGGGCAACCTTATAATTTGGAAATAACTATAAAAAGGTAGCTGTTTTTCAGTTCTGTAATTACAAATATAACCCGTTCTGCTGATCTGCGCACAGTATTCACACTTTTCCTTTGGGACATGCCGAAAACTCTAGGTTGTCTTGTGACTTTCAAAATCTACCCTGTAACCTTACTTTCATCTCTTTACAAGCAAATCTAGACCGTTTGATCTGTCTGTATAAAACTCTTTCTCCTATGCGAAAATTGTTTAAAGGTGTCAAAAATTATCGATTGCATAGAAATTTGAATAGTTTACTTAAATGTATGTATTTGTTACACCACCGTTTTCTTAAGCATTACTAATAACTGCATTTGAAGGACTATAAAAATATAAGACTTTAAAATCAACTTTAAAATTGTGTTTTGCTAGGTTTTCACATTTTATTCTCCAAAACGATACACAGAGGCTACTTCAGTTGGTGTTTAGGCATGTGTATATTACAATATTTATATGTGCGTTTCATATAATGTAAAAATTCCACCTTGAATGAAGGTTAAGCACAAATAGAGGTACAGAGGATTCACCAAATTCGCGCGTTTTATTACCTTCCTTCTAAAGAATGAAATAATTTTGGTCAAAACCATTACGGCTATTTTCAGGAGGGGGAGAAGTTACTGCTGCGGAAATAAGGATAAGACATGTCGGTTCCTCACAAAAACCAGGCACCGGTATTGGAAATGTAACTAATCAAATAAAGCAAGAGCCGTTCTATAGAAACATGGTTTCAGAAGAGAAGTTCATTGTAAACTCCTATCGGCTTCAAGATAAGGCTGCAAACAGGACAATACACCGGCATACAAATGACAGGCGTAACATGTCGATCGCGCCGATCACTACACTGCAGCTGACATGCTGTGTTTAATCATTCACTTCTGCTTTCAACGAGCTCAGCATCTGCTTCGGTCCAGTCACGAAAGAAACCTCTACCTTTGCTACAAGGTGTGTTTTTCGTGGCGAGAAGCAGTCACAATTATTTTTACTTACATATAGTAAGTAGGGGAAGTATTGCATTCCACCCAAAAATTCGATACCGAGATTTCACCGGAAATTTATTTTTGAGGCACCCTGAATCCAAAAAAGCATTTTAGAAACATGTCCGTGTGTGTGGCTGTGTGTCTGTCTGTCTGTCTGTCTTTGAACAGCATAACTCAGAAATGAACAGTCGGATAAACACCAAACTTGGTATTTAGGTTCAGTATCTTCCAGAGATGCGACACGGAGGTTTTCAAGAAAATTCCCCTACCCCAGATTACCCTTTACATGGAAAATTTTTCGAACATTTTAATTTTCTCAAAAATGAATCTAACGATTTTGATTAAAATATCATATGTTTAAGATATTTTCATGACAAATGAAATCTATATCTCGAATTCTCTGGGAGTGTCTCCAAAAGTATTCTTCATTGTGAACGCCTTTTGCATAACTGGTAAACCATAAGAGATAGACACAATTTTACTGCACAAAAAATGTAGATCGCGTTAAAATACACAATTTATGTCATATACATTTTTTTGTTGAGTGAACCATTTTGGAGATATTGCTTGTTATTCCCTAAAATTTTCCAATATTTATACCATTTCTCAAACGGGAATTCGTTATTCATTTTTCTTTTGTCCTGGTAATGCAAGGAGAATGAAATAATGCACAGCTCTTAAAATATTTGACTATCGCTTAAGCCTACCAATTCCCCTTGCATCTACAAGAAAATTAGCAATAAGATTAACATCTCGATATATCGATTAACATGAAGAATATGGAGAATAAGCGTTTGTAAAAGTAGTTTGTACAAGCGTAGAGAAAGTCATGTGAGTGTATTATCGGCGCAATGGTTCTAGACATGTGAAAATATTAATGAGAGCTATGAAGCGAGTTGCTTCCCAGATCAGGAGGTGACCGGTCGTCTGCATGCTGCAGGAGTGCCTGGGACAGTCATTGTCAAATATCCACACACTGATTATGTACTGCACTGCGCTGCGCTGATAAACTTAGTTATATACAGTATATTAAAATCCACGCTGTAAAAAGCGCTTAACATAAAATACACTGTCAATCATTGCCTCCAATTCTTCCACTCCTAACAACCCTTCCTCTTCTGCGGAATCACTCACATTATTGTCGTCATCACTGCTGTCACTACTTTCTGCACCATTATCCTGAATGAGAATTATTTCTATTTGATTTTCTGTAATTCGGTATTTTTCGAAATATTGATTCTTAATTTATTCAACATGTCGACATACATTTTCCCATTCTGGCCTTCCAATTTCAGCAAATTGCTGCCGTTATAACTGCTCCACATATTTTAATTTAAAAGCGATATTTCTGCATTCCACCTATTTTTTTATATCAGCCCAGATTAATTCGATTGGGTTTAGATCTGGGCGATACCATGACAATCTAAGTACATTATGGGGATGTTGTATTACTATCTGGTCAAGTATGTATGACTTCTGAAGCTGTTTGTTGGATTTAATTAAGTTATATAGCTTTGTTTTACTCATGCTTTCATCTAAAGCTTTATTATGTCTAAGTAACCAAGCTCTCATTTCTTGTTTCAAGGAATTTTAGGTAGGTGGTTTGTCAATTTGAGTGTTGACGCATTGTGAAGCATTGTCGATCACCAGAACAGACCCAGCAGGCATATTAGGTATCAACATGGCGTTGATTCACTTCTTGTAATTTTCTGTATTCATTTCTTGATGAAAATCTCCTGTTGTTTGTTGAGACTTGTAAAAGAAGGGCATTTGGAACGAAGCCGATCTTTCGAACTGCATGAACGATAATAAGTATTTGCCCTTTGGCAACAGGTGCCTGCAAACCTAATTCGCTATCGTCACTCCAAATTTTAGATGCTGTATGACTGCTGTGTATGTATGACTCATCTTCGTACACTATAGTATTTTTCTGAAATTTGTAGCACCACCTTGAAAATTGATGCTGATATAAGTACACACTGATATAAGTACATATAAAATTACAGTCATTTGGAAAGGTAGAATCAAACTGAAAAATTAAATACCATAGCCGGGATTTGAACCACGAATCTTAAGCTTTCCGTGCCGTTGCTCTAACCGACTAAGGTCTCATCGCAACATTTACTTTTTATTTTTATTTTTTATTTTATTATTATTATTATTTTATTTTATTTATTTATTTTGCTTTTCTGTTAGAACTCTTCTATTTGATTTCGGTTTCTTCCACTTGAACCCTAAATCTTTAATAATTTTTCTGAGATTTGTATCACCACCTTGAAAGTTTCTGCTGTCTTTCAGCTTGATGAGCAATCTGCTTATTGTTAGCACAGTTTTTTCTTCCACATAGAAATTGTGAATCGTGCGACGAATGACGCATTCGAAATCGTCTATTTCTGTAATACGTATAGGGACCTTATGTTTCTTCCCAGGTGTGTCAAATGGTACTCTTTCATCCATATGTTTTTTTTCTCTTATCTTTGAGAACTGTGGAAACGGAACTCGGTGAAACGCCAGTTGCTTTGACTACTCTTTCTTTCACTCTCTTAAGGCTTTTGTGGAACTCGGATGAACATATATTTTCTTCCTTCATCTCTGCTTCTTGCTTCATGAAATCGAGGACATTTGCAATTATTTCCCTACTTTGACTGTGTAACATCTTAACACTTAACTTTGAAAACGCAGGAGCCATGGTTATAAATATAACAAATATAAAGTAAGTGCTATTTAGATACTGCAGCTCTCTTAAAAATTACAACCAGATGCAGACACTTTCTATGCAGACTGTATGTGTTACGCACTGTGAGTAAGCAAAGGTATTATATCACTTTCGTTGATTAAGCTAAACATAAACCATTCCTAGGCTCGGAGGCTGGGGTGTCAATCAAGGTCACGATTCCAGAAGTTTTGCGCGAGACACGTGAGATTTTTTTCTATATACTGCATTTTAATCCAAATAAGCTTTTACAGAAATAGCTACACTACCCATTTAGTTATGAATACAAAGGGAACAGTGGTAGTCAAATGTTTAACAACTGGACACTATATGCTGGCCTTAAAATTCCATACCGTTTCCATGCAATCGCGAGAAACAACTGAATGTCGACAGGACTTTTACGATAATGGCCAAGTAATGAACAATTTGAACCATTAATAACGGTTATCTCAGAAATGGCTTACACCACAAAAACTTATTTGGAATAAATTGTACGTTTTAGAGATCTAACTTTTTTGTGCAGTACGTTTTCGTCTATCGGTTAACGTTTACCAGTTATACAAGATTGTAGAAAATTCCTTCCAAATGAAGAGGACTTCACAGGCTATTCGCAGAAAATTCAAGATATGTATTTTATTTGTCATGTAAATATCTTTAATGTGTTGTATTGTAATCAAAATTGTTAGGGCCGTTTGCAGAAAATCAAAATTCTCGGAATATGTTCCATGTAAAGAGTGATTGGGGTAGAGAAATTTTCTTGAACATTTTCATGCCGCATCCTTTGAAGATACTAAACTTAAATACCAAATTTGGTACTTATCCGAATTTTTGCTTTGAAGTCGTGCTGTTCACACACTACACGGATATTGTTTTAAAAATGCTTTTTATCCAGGGGCTTCAAAACGCGTATTTCCGGTGAAATATTGGTATGAAATTTGTGTGGAATACAATACTTTCTCTACCTACAATGCACGTGGCAGGTGAACAATTAGATATCGAGATTCCATCAAAAATATAAGTTTCAAAGCTTCATGAAACCAAAAATATCTTTTTAGAAAAAAGGTCTGTGTGTGTGAGAGAGAGAAAGAGAGAGAGAGAGAGAGATCCCAAAAGAAATTTTACATAAATACCAAACTTGGTATTTAGTTTCACCATTTCACGAAGATTAGGCAGGAAGACTCTTAGAAAATCCCCCCTCCTAAAACTACCCTTTACATGGAGGATTTTACGAACACAAACAAATTTAAATGGCAGAACATGATTCCAAGATCACGCTTCTATAAATTACAATGTAATCGGGTAGCAGCTTCTCTTATTCCTGCATTAATGTTATTAACAGATTCCTAACACTTACATTAACAGGAAAGGGAGAAAATATACCTTCAGTAATCAACACAACTGAAACCTCAATTGGTACATTTACTGTGAAATGAAAGTTATGTTACATAGTGGTTGGTGGAAGATGTGTGATGATTACCCTCTCATTTTGACTCGCCCATCAGTCGCACGCTAAAGAGGCGGATAGATGAAAAAGTGGCAGTAAATACCTGTCCCTTCTCTAGTACTTACACTACGTGATCAAAAGTATCCGAACACCTGTCTGAAAATGACGTACAAGTTCGTGGCGCCCTCCATCGGTAATGTTGGAAGTCAATATGGTGTTGGCCCACTCTTAGCCTTGATGACAGCGTTCACTCTCGCAGGAATAACTTCAATCAGGTGCTGGAAGGTTTCTCGGGGAATGGCAGCCCATTCTTCACGGAGTGCGGAACTGAGGAGAGATATCGATGTAGGTCGGTGAGGCCTGGCACGAAGTCGTTCCAAAACATCCCAAAGATGTTCTATAGCATTCAAGTCAGGACTCTGTGCAGGCCAGTCCATTACAGGGATGTTATTGTAGTGTAACCACTTCGCCACATCCCGTGCAGTATAAACAGGTGCTCGATCGTGTTAAATGGTGCAATCGCCATCCCTGAATTGTCTTCAACAGTGGGAAGTACGAAGGTGCTTAAAATAGCAATATAGGTATGCGCTGTGATCGTGCCACGCAAAACAACAAGGGGTGCAAGCCCCCATCCAGGAAAAACACCACTACCTCCGAATTTCACTGTTGGCACTACACACGCTGGCAGATGACGTTCACCGAGCATTCGCCATACCCACACCCTACCATCGGATCGCCACATTGTGTACACAAAGTTTTGCCACTGTTCAATGGTGTAATTTTGACGCTCCTTACACCAAGCGAGGCGTCGGTTGGCATTTTCCTGCGTGATGTGTGGCTTATGAGCAGCCGCTCGACCATGGAATCCAAGGTTTCTCACCTCACGCCTAACTGTCATAGTACTAGAAGTGGATCCTGGTGCAGTTTGGAAATCCTGTGTGATGGTCTGGGTAGATGTCTGCCTATTACTCTTTACGACCCTCTTCAAATGTCGGCGGTCTCTGTCAGTCAACAGACGAGGTCGGCCTGTACGCTTTTGTGCTGTACATGTCCCTTCACGTTTCCACTTCACTATCACATCAGAAACAGTGGACCTAGGGATGTTTAGGAGTGTGGAAATCTCGTGTACAGACTTCTGACACAAGTGACACCCAATCACCTGACCACGTTCGAAGTCCGTGACTTCCACGGAGCGTTCCATTCTGCTGTTTCACGATGTCTAATGACTAATGAGGTCGCGGATAAAGAGTACCGGGCAGTAGGTGGCAGCACAATGCACCGAAGGTGAAAAACGTATGTTTGTGGGGGTGTCCGGATACTTTTGATCACATAGTGTTTGTCACTACTGGCCAATACTGCCTGAACGTACAATGCTTTAAAATACTTTAGAATAATCCGTTAAATGCCACAATGTGTATATCCTGCATTTTCTGGAATCTATGAAGCCCTCCTCATTCGAAAGGAGTTTTGTATAATTTTGTATAACTGGTAGACCATAAGAGACAGAAAGCTTCTGCATATAAAGGTGTAGTTCCGTTTGGAGCGCACAGTTTATTTCAAATATTAGAGGCATTAGTTATGTCCAATTGGACTAACTTTTTCAACATTTAATATATGCGTAAGCTTTTAGTTTTTCGCTCTAAGCTTACGGGCTGCTTTGTCCTGTCGTATGCAGATTAAAATACTCTGGTCTGACGTTTCGTACCTTCTCTTATAAGGGAAATCCTCTCTCTGAACTGGAGATATCCCTCACAGACAGGGACGAAACGTCAGCCAAAATATTTCAACCTTCTGACCACGGCAAAATCGCCCGAAAATTTTAGAACACAATATTTTTTTCAATATTTGTCATTTTTAAAGTGTTTTGCCTATTTATTTGTTTCTTGCGATGTCATGAAAAGAGTATCGAATTTCTTGGCCAACATATAGCAACCGGGGTTTCAAATATCTGACTATCGTTGCGGTTTCCTCTATACCCCTTGTACCTTTTAACGAAATTCTGTATTTCTGCAAAGAATCTACCAATAACATAAAGTAGATTCAAAAATAAGCTTTCGAAGGAGTAGTTTTGTGGAAAGTATGTTAAAATAACGATAGTAGGTGGAAAAAGTCACGTGAAATTGCCATATCAGATTATCAGAGAAATATCTGGTGTGTGTGGGGGGGGGGAAGTCTGTAACCAGCATAACTCCAAAACGAAAAGTCAGTTAAATACCAAACATGTTTCAGAATCTTCCAAATATGCGACGCGAAAATGTTCTAGAAAATTTTTCCACACGAAATTACCCGTTACTTGAATAAATATTCGATGTTTTAGACTTTCTCAAAAATATATCTAGATTTTGTATATATACCATATTTCTTACAGAACTTTACATGACAAATAAAATCATATCTTGAATTTTCTAGGAATAGCTTGTGAAGTCCTCTTCTTTCGGAAAAATTTTTGGATACCTTTGTATAACTGATAAACGATAAGAGATAGGCAGAAAACTGCTAATGAATTTAGAACTCTCACCATTTATTTATAAAATAACTTCTTTTGTGGCATTTCCGAGATATCCGTTACTGCTCGTTTGAATGTTTCACACTTTGTCATTTGGTTTTAAAGCGCCGTCGCTGTTCAGATGTTTCTCGCAATATCATATAAAGAAGGTGGGATCTCAAGGCCAGCATACAGCCACTCTTTTTTAAACATCTGACTGTCGATTCAGTTTCCCTTACCCCCTTGTACCTACAACGTAATGTGTAAGTAAACTACTTCTGCAAATGGTTATCTCAAGTAACATGAAGTAGAGAAAAACATAAGCTTTCATAAGAACAGTCTGTAAAAAAGCTACATAAAAAAGAAGCAATAGAGGTTAGGGAAGGTCATGTGAATGTAACCTATCAATTCTTACAATAATAATTAAATACACATTTTCACAATTTTAAAACAAATTTCATACTTATTTAGAAACTTTTAAGAAATTCGGTTACGGATTTATCCATCTTAGAAATGTTGTAGATAGTTCAGACATTTAATTCTCACTACACCTAAATATTTTCCTATTTCTAATAAACTTTCATTGGATTTAACTCTTAACATCCTTTTACCTATAATTTCATTTGGTAATCTAGACCAATTGCTTCTTTGCATTTTTTTCCTCATATTCATTGTTCCTACACATTCTAATATTAAATGCCAATAATTATTAAAGTTGCTATTACATAATGGGCATTTGCCTTCATTTTCTCCTTCTCCTATGCCTTTTAACCTCACCACCCATGCAAAGCCGTCTCTTGCTGTTTTATTACAAACATCAACATAGTTTTCTTTTTCCCATGTCCTTTTAATCTCTGTATATACACATCATGATCCTTTTAAATTAAAACTACCAATTATTTCCTGTCTTTCCATATCTTCAATCCTCAATCTAATTCTTTTCCAACACCCCTTCTCACGTGATTGTCTATATCTCCAAATATCCCCACGCCCTATTTCATTGAGAATTGCTTCTAGGTGCTTGTACCAAGTGTCCTTTTATTTAGCTTTCGCTGAACCTCCAAACATTATTTTAAAATATTATTGTTCTCTAATTCCTCAATTCTCAACCAATATTTCACTACTCTTTCAATAATTTTACCTTACTACCGAATCTCCCTAGCTCCATGTTGTATGAAGCGTTTAATTTAACAAAAATAAAGTGTTTTATTTGAAAATATAAAGATCAATAGAACCTTTAATTACAAGGTTATGTGGGACTTAAATCTGATATACGATTAAACTTCCGTAAGAGGAGCATTCCCTACCAAGTGAACTCTCTGCTCCTAGTTGTTTGCGTTGTTATCTATACTGGGTAAGGTATATTGCAAAATTATCTATGACCGGTTAAGGGGTTGGGTAAAAGAGTTCGATATGATTTCTAAATTTCAGGCGGGTTTCAGGGAAGGGTTCTCTACTGCAGATAATATTTTCATATTAAAAACATTAATTGATTCAAATTTGAATAGAAAGAGGGGGAAACTCTATTGTGCTTTTGTTGATTTTAAAATGGCTTTTGATAGTGTGCAGAGGAATGCCCTTTGGGCGAAACTTCACCACAAAGGACTCTCTGGTAAAATGATGAAAGCTCTAATGCAAATTTACAACAGTGTGAATTTCAGCATCAAAATAGACCAAAACACAACAACTGAATCTAAATCGGCCAGTAGAGGAGTTCGTCAAGGATGTATTTTATCGCCCCTATTGTTCAATTTATTCATAGACGATATAACAGACGTGTTAATAGCAGAGGAAATGAATGGCCCAAAAGTAGACGATGTCTGCATTCCTGTACTTTTATACGCGGATGACATGACAATTTTGTCAGTGACGACAGAAGGCTTACAGAAAGGTATTAATAGGTTGGAACAATATTGTAAACAATGGGGTCTGGTGGTAAACATTAACAAAACAAAAACAATGGCTTTCAAAAATGGCTATGTGTATGGCAGGGATGAGAAATGGTATTACAAGGGGCTAGAACTACAAAACGTTAAACATTTCTCCTATTTAGGAGTAATGTTTAATATGAGAGGGAAATGGAACAAACATCTATCTGTAACTAACTACAAAGCACGAGGGCAGTTAAATGAATTATTACGTACCCTCTCGCGGATACCGGATGTACCTGTAGATACATTAGAAAAGATGTATAACTCCATGATAAGGCCTGTTCTGTTATACGGCAGTGAAATCTGGGGATGGGAAAGAGCAGAGCATGTAAATAAAACACAGGTAGCCTTTTGGAAAAGAGTTCTTGGAGTTTCACAAGGCACATCAAATTCGGGGGTATTGAGGGAGGTAGGATGCTATGAAGACACAATACACTGCAAAATAAGAGCAGTGAAGTACTGGCTAAGGCTGATGCATGGGGATAACTCCACACTACGATCCAAATGTTATAAATACCAGCGAGAAAACCTGTCTCCTAAGTTCTGGGCAGCTGATTTGGAAAGGGGTTTGAGGAGAATAGGAATGGGATCAGTATGGCTAAGAGCTGAAACAAATGACAAAAACATATGGAAAGGTGTTAAAAGAAGACTAAGAGACATCAACCAACAGGAAATAGAATCGGACTGTAAAATTAAACCTTCTCTAAGTCTAGCAAATGAAATAAAATTGAACTGGGGTAAAGAGGCATATATACTTAATTTAGGAAGAAAGGAAAGATCAGGAATGGCATGGTTTAGACTGGGGGGCTGGAGAGCACAGAAAATGACCGACGATTCTGGCAGGAGAATCTGCCCATTCTGTGAATTGGATGAGGACTGGGTACATATTTTGGCGGAATGTGCACAGTGGGAGAACCAGCGAACGATTAAACTCAAAGAAAAATTCTTAAGTCCCTTAAGAAAGAGATTGGCATGTTGGGATCTACTGGCTGACCAGAGGAACTGGCAAAACATGGGCAATTTTCTGGCTAAAGTGCGCGAAGCTAGGTCAAATTTGTTCAGTTAGACAAAGGTAATTTATTTCTATTTCCCTTTTTCTTGTTCCTTTTGTTGTGTTTTCTTTATCTGTTGTTTATTTTGTCACCCTATTGTATCTTAAATATGCATGTACGGTCAATGACCCATGCACTAAATACTTGTGTAATAACTTCAGTAATTTGAAACCAATAAAGATACCTTATCTATCTATCTACTTATGGAACCTTTCAAGCCCCAGATACAGCTCAGTTACGTGTTCAGGAGACAGTGGCTCCACACGCGGCAAAGAAACGATTTAAGAGGCGCTGGTTATTTCGGAATTAGGTCCGCCTCAAAATCTTGAGTCCTACAATAGACTTACATCAGTTTCGTTCCCAATTTTACAAACTTTTACTAAGTAGTGTACTTTGTTAACCACCTGAGAAAAATCACATAATTAGCTAAGCACTTATAAAAACACGTAGATACAGTGTCAAAATCAACCAAGAATAAAATGGTGGATCCAAACTGCAAAAGAAGTGATAAGCTACAGCCAGTTAAGAGAGACGTTTAACTTAAATGGGTGTGTACAATCATATCGTATCGAACAAATTAAGATATAAATTCTGACGTGAGCTATGCTCATGCATTTTATATACCGAATATATTAATACATTTATAACATCTAATATAGGGCTAAAGCCAACTTATAAGACTGTAACACACAAGCAAATCTTCCAAGTAGAAATAGGAATTTGCTTAATGTCACTGGATTAGATTTAAGGGAATGTAATTCAAAGTATCAAGTGACTAAGTGACAAAAGCAAATTGTAAACTCCATATTACGAAGCGGTAGCATGGGTTAAAATCTGACTTTTTTGCTTGTTTTGGAATTATGATTAGGTAATACAAAGTTGCATACGAAATGGAAATGAGTTATACCGCTAGACACTTAACTTTGATAAAAATAATCTAAAAATATGTATTATATTCACAAGAATTACTCCAGCTACTATCGTTTATTTTTATAATATCTCTTCTACAAAATATTTTTAAAAAACTTATTTTTCTATCTGCTTCGTGTTAATCCAGATAAACATTTGCAGAAATTATTTGATTACACATTTCCTAGAAGGTACAAGAGGAATACAGGATGCGGAAGTGATAGTCTGATCTCTAAATGCTAGTGTTGAAATTCAAAGTAAAAATGAGTAATACATCAGAAATTCGAAATAAATTCTGTTTTTTAAATATATCTAATTTGTTTGTCTAGGAACTTTTTGTTATAGTTTACACACTATATAATTATACAAAATTCATTCCGAATGAAGAGGACATATGTTATTCCCATAAAATAGCATAAAACTGTATTGCCCAACCTTTGCTTCGTGCGCTCTCTTCATCGATCTAGAAATGTAAAACGCATTTGAGTAAAAAGCTTCACATGGTATAGCTAGAAATCGGGCAGAGTCTAAAAGTATTAAGACATTTTAGTTCTATAAAATATAAATTCCAAAACAATGAAGACAGTGACGGCGCAAATTAATGAAATGATAGTTAAATAAAGAAATTGCCAACATTGCCTTCTTTGCTTCCAAAACATATTTAGATGCTTGAAATAAACATGTTTTAAGACCTAGAATTTTAGGGAGAAAACTGTTTTTAAACGCTCCAAATGGAAAAGAAACGAAGTTTAGTTTGAATTTCCCTATATTTTTAGTAGCAGCAGTATTCAAACCCCAACACTTCAACAAAGTAAAGGAGGAGAATATAAATACGTGTTGGCTGTTAACACAGATGGAACATTCAAATGTTGCGTATAAGCCTTCGCTTGTTTTTATGTTTCTTGCAGATTGTAAACTCCATGAGAACGCAGTACATATTCAACATCTACCGTTTGAAATTTTTGTGGCCTTTATTTTCATTTCTCGTTTTCCACACACGCTACAACCGTTGGAGCATTAACTTTCTATGCAGAAGGAAAGTTTTATATTCACGTTAAACAAATACCGAGGTAAACACATCGTGATAGCATAAAATTCTACGTGTTCGTTATGATTATGGAGTGTTGTTGGCTTTAATGGAAACTAAAGATCATATGTTGATAATTTCAGTCTCTCTTAAAGTTGCTGAATGAAACGATGTGACATTTGAAATAGCGCATCATCTTAATTTATACCTTTGCTCTTGCTCACTTTGATCTCTCGTTTATAACCCAATTTTTTTGACCAGCAAAACTATGTGTGTAAAAATCAAATTATTATGATGAAAGATCTAATGTGTAACAGCAGCACGTTTTTTCCCACTCATTTACTATTTCATAGAGAATATTTTGGTTGTCACAGTAAATAATTTCAGTGGCGTAATACTATTGTAATTTTATTGTAAACAGGAGGGTGATACTGCACTCAACTGTTTAACGAGCGGGCGAATAGTATTTCATATAGGCTGGTCTTGAGCTCAGAAGAAACAAAAGACTGACAACTTCTACCTTTCCATCTTGTCCTACACACATGTTAATGTGGAAGAACAAAAAATGCAATTTCTACATTGTTTTAAATATAGAAAATTGTATACAAGCAGCGCTGAATTTTTCGAAAATTGTTGATTTTGTTTAATTTGACTGAGGTGAATACTTAAGAGATTGAACAGCTTTTCTTCCGCTGTTTTTTGCTAATTTTTGGATTTTTCGTCCATATAAAATTAAATGAGAATAAAGAGAACTTAAATGGCTGTTTACAGAACATTCAAGAAATAAATTTCATTTGTCATGACAATGTCTCAAACCTATTAAATTTTCATTGGAATTCTTTATCTATTTTGAGAAATACATAATATTAATGGAAATTATCGATCACACAACTCGTGAGTAAGACGAAGTTTGCAAGGCATTCGTAGAATCATACTGATAGTCAAGATTTGAACCGCGTATCTTCTGGTTTTACACGGCTTGTGCGAATGAACAATTACCATTGATTGACCTAATAGTTGGTTAAACTTGAAGCCTGGGACTTATGACATTGTAAGTCAGCATGGGGTATGTCGCCTCAAAATGAATTTGAGATCTGCTTGTGCTTTACCGGAAGAAATGCGAGTTAGTTGGGAATTTTGTCTTGCCAGCACGTTGCCATGGTATCTCGGTTGGCAGTCTGATTCTACCTTTCCAACAATAGTGATATTTGCTTGCAAAAGGTTGTTTGATGTGGAGGAATTAAATGTAAGTTTACGAATGTTGTAAAATGCTCTACTAAAATACCATTTGCGGGCTTTGTCACTGAGGTATGTCGTTCTCTCCGTCTCTATGTGCCATCCAGATTCACCCATTACCGCGTGCGCGTGCGCGCGCACACACACACACACACACACACACACACACACACACATACACACTTAAAAGATTGTATGCGTGCTATTTTATGAGCGGTGGATTTAATGTGTGCATTTCTGGGGAATCTTTATCTTCGTTTTGGGTGGAACGCAGCCTCGTATAACATAGGTAACCAGTAGAGATAGTAAACGTACGTGAAAATATAAACTGGTTTTAATAAAGCATTGAAATTATTTCGGGAAACGTGAGAAAGTGAATATACATTTCAGTCCTTAATTATTGCACATGCCTTTTAACAGAAATTCGCTTATTACTTCAAATCTTGGCCTTGTTGCACCATATACGTAATAAAATGTACGCGGAATATCTTTGATCAAGATCTCAGCGTTATGGATTCTCACCCCAGAAGTCCCCGGCTGGGGTAGAGAATTTTTCTTTGTCCAGAAGCATTCCCTACCCTCAGAGGAGGCGTAAGTATGGAGGTGAATGCGAGTGTGTTTAATAGCAAAACAGGTTTAAAAAATCTATCCCTAAGCTAACTTAGAGTTCGAATTCTTTCTGAAGTCAAAGCCCAATACGACTGTAGAGGTTAGGGGAGCTATAGAAATGAAACAAAAATAATTTTTCATTTCGTCTTTTGAAAACGAAGTTACTTTCCTTCACAGTGTAGTAATATCTTATGAAAAAGACTCTCTTAAACCATCAATAAGAAGAGAGATAGTGAATAATTGCTACTCTACATCAGAAAAGGCACTTTTTCCAAACAGCGTAGATAGAATATTTAAATGAAATATTTTTCAGTTTTGTGCTCTCAAAGTAAATCAGCTGCACTGAGCTGAAATGATACTCTGCCGAGAGACTGGGAACCTCCTATGAAGCATGAAATTAAAATTGAAGTTTGATGTCAGACCAGGTCACATAATGAAAACTGAGCGGGCACAAGGGTAGGAAGTCAGTTTTAGATGGTATCATTATCTTCTTTAAAAACGTAAACTATTGTCGTATATGCTTTATATGGTTGTTTCAACATGCAGTATTGGCTCAACTGTTCATGGGTGTAGATCTCTTAGGATTTTATGATATGAGCGATAAAGACTAAAGGAGAATTAAGAAACATCGAATAAAAAATTAATGGGCTGTACCAATAACAGCAAAAATGCCTTCGTTCGCCGAGTAACCAAATATGCA
Source organism: Deroplatys truncata (assembly GCA_030765065.1). Taxonomy (NCBI): domain Eukaryota; kingdom Metazoa; phylum Arthropoda; class Insecta; order Mantodea; family Mantidae; genus Deroplatys; species Deroplatys truncata. Next base: position 219,691,738 of record CM060978.1, read on the forward strand.
GCACACGAAAAACCATTTTAGCGGAACAATAATACTAAACCCACGAAACCCGTTTCCGTCGCTCCTTGTCTATACATCTGTGATAGAGTTGAAACTCTCATCTAGTTTGCGTATTGAAAGCCCTAAAAGCGTCCGGATAAGCATAATGAATGTTGTACTCTGAACGTAATACTCTCTATGACGTTGCGAGCAGAACGGGTACAATTCAACCTGTCTCGTTCATCCTGTTGCACAGTGCAATATAACTTTGTGTATACTGGATTGCAAATGAGTATTAGTAACACATTAACACATTTTGTACATATAAATGTGGAGGTAAAACTAATTTGTGGAGAAAATTTTATAACTGTGAGGACAGCGGCCAAATACAGCATAATTCCCCTTTTGTAATTATTTTCTCGCCTTATTTAATTGTAATGCCGTCTGTGCTTTATTCCTGTCCTATATTTGAGTTATTTGAAATGTACATAAATAGCGAAATAGTTTCTTGGTGTACAGCTAGAAAAATATTACCTCATTTATTTGACTGTAAGTGTTACATTTTTCCTTTATTAAACAGTACAAAAGCCTGGTTATAGGATTTGAGATATTAATTTATGTTTAATTGGCAATACTATTAAGGAGCTAAAAACCCAACTAATATATTCCCTGTGCTTCCCTACTTTTCTCTGTGATACGCGCAAGAAGAATCAGCGGGTACTCGACGCCTCTCAGGAGAAACAAGAGTGCAAAAAAAATCTGATGTGTTACACTCACAGGACTTTCTCTACTCTTGTACAAACTATTATTACAAACGCTTATTCTCCATCCACTTCATGTTAATCGAGATAAACATTTGCAGACTCTATCTTATTGCTAATTTTCTTGTAGATGTAAGGGGAATATATATATATATATATATATATATATATTTACAAGGGCAATATAGAAATACAGTAGCCTTTAAGTGCATACATGTCTCTTAATAGTTGGTTGCTAGGTGCAGCACCATTCTCTTTGCCACAGATTAATACTCTTTGCATATCCAAGACAAAAAAATGAATAACGAATTCCCATTTGAGAAAATAAGTATTGAAAAATTCAAGGGAATAACAATCAATATCTCGAAAATGGTTCACTCAACCAAAAAATGTATATGACATAAATTGTGTATTTTAACGCGATCTACAATTTTGTCTATCTCTTATGGTTTACCAATTTAGCAAAAGTCGTTCACAATGAAGAATACTTTTGAAGACATTCCCAGAAAATTCAAGATATACATTTTATTTGTCATGAAAATATCTTAAACATATGATACTTTAATCAAAATCGTTAGAGCCATTTTTGAGAAAATTAAAATTTTCGAAAAATGTTCCATGTAAAGGGTAATCTGGGGTGGGGGATTTTCTTGAAAACCTTCGTGTCGCATCTCTGTAAGATACTGAACATAAATACCAAGTTTGGTGTTTATCCGACTGTTCGTTTCTGAGTTATGCTGTTCACAGACAGGCACACAGACACACACACGGACATGTTTCCAAAAAAAAAAATTTTTGGATTCAGGGGGTCTTAAAACATGTATTTCCGGTGAAATCTCGTTATCGAATTTTTGGGTGGAATACAATACTTCCCCTACTTACTATACGTAGTAGAGAAAGTAAAAAGTCTGGTGACAAAGCCTCGCTCGATCAAATGAGGCAGCGGAAAAAGTGCGTTCAGTGTGCTCAACTTACCATGGTTAAGGTGGCGAGAAGTACACGGAAGTTTAAGAGTCATCATTGTACCATGCAGGAATGCAAAATCGAGGCTAAATGCTGAGTGAGGATGGATTACTCATTATCAGGAATAGGAATTTGTAAGCATTAAAGCCAGGACGAATGAAATGCGGCTCAACTGTCACTAGACTATAGGAAGAAAGGTCGGGGATAAAAAACACTCCCAACCTTCGTACTGCCTTCGGCGTTTGCAAATAGCACTCTGAGGCAGTATTTTTAACACTTAAATAATTTCAGTGTAATTATATAATATATAAATTCAATAACAGCCCGCCTTGAAGCAATATGTGTATGTAATAATTTGTAAAATGTATGTAACAGTCATTGCATATGCTTATATTATTGTATCCATGTATAATAATGTTATGTGAATATATTACGTAATTTAATAACGTAGGAGCTGTGAGAATAATAAGTTAAAAGTTGCTAACAATGAGGTAACCTTGAGTCAATAATGAGTAAGAAAGTTTAACAGTACTGCTTGTGATTCTTGGAGTAACAATAATGTAATTTTAGTTACAGTTTATAAAATTAGCCAATCAACAGCCAGAAAAAGTTTTAGTTAAATGCAGGTATTCTATTGCAGTAGGATTAGCTAATCGGAGACTTGAAATACAGAATTTACAAGTTTAGACGGTTGAAATCTATTCAGTTGCCTGCAGACAGTGATTGTAACAAGACGCAAAAAAGTGTACTCAAGAAATTTAATACGTATTCGTGTGAGACGAAAAATAAGTTTAGGTGTTAAAAAGTGCAAGTATTTAATAAAAATATCCCACAGTTCTCTCTTTATATCAGTGAAGTGTTATTTAAATCGTATCAGGTATTAATAAAAGGGGTGAAGTAAAATAATAGTCTGTGTAAGCCTACATTCTTGTCGCATCACGCCCTGCCAAGATATCCATGTCTCTAAAATAATACTGACGCAGCTGAGGCAAACATAAATATTAAATATTTAAAGAAACAGTTTAATTACAAAGCTAATATTGTTTTTAAACTTGGGGCAAAGGCCACCTGAAAGTACATTTGGGGCAAAGGCTACCGGAAACTGTTTACTATATGTGCGGTTGCAACTACTACAAGTTCGGCTGCACAACAATGAAATATAATACATCATCTTCACACTGACTTTCCATACGTAGCAACAAAAACTCCTAAAATACTCCTTTCTCAACTCGGACCGATTTTTACCTGCTCATTAATAAGCTTCTCCTTTACAGTCTACTTGATGGAGCCAAACGCATCTACCCGAGTAGAAGTCAAAGGACATGTTGGACTCTACTGGATGCAAATAATAGCAGATTATGATACAAGGGGTTAAATTAGGGTTTTATTTTGGGAGTAGGAATGTTTGCCACAGGCCTACGTTTCGGAATCCTACGAGCAAATAAACCACTTTTAACACTTTGGCATATACTATTTTTTAGACAGCGCTCGAATTTCTAAATTATCAATAATACTATTGATTCCTGAAATTAATAGATAATCTCACAGCTCTCTGTATAAGTGAAGTGTTATTTAATCGTGTGAAGGATTAATAAAAGGAGTGAAGTAAAAATTATAATTTGTGTAAGCCTACATTCTTTAGCCGCATCACCCCCTGCTAAGAGATACATGTTTCTAATGATGCAGCCGAGGCAAACATAAATATATATATAATACTTAAAGAAACATAAAAATACCAAGTGTTTTCCTAAACGTTGGGGCGAATGCCACCGGAAAGTGAACTTTGGAGCGAAGGCCACCGGAAACTTTGTACCATACGTGGGGCAGTTACTTCAACTTTGGCTCCCCAACAGTTGAACTACAATACATCGTCTCCTTCATTATGTGCTAGGGTATCTGTGATACGTGACGGAGCGGGTGGTTACAGGAATGAGACCTAGAAGCCTAACTGTCCATCACATATGGTTCTAAGAGTTATCCACTAACAGACCCGTCGCGATATGACCAACGTAAAATAAAATAGAATAAAATGAAATGTTTTTACGGAGTTTCGCTTCTCGGCTAAGGATGGCTCGGTTATTTGCCTGTCTATATTCAAGAAACTCTTGTTTATGACAGGAAAATTGTTTCGTGTGCGACTATTGCAAGACGCGTAATTAGTACGACATTTTACGAACAGAAAATAAACGAAGGATACAGAAGTTACATTCTTTCTCTTTTTAGTCACTCGACGAAAGGAAAAAAGCATGTGGATGGGTTCCACAAGATTACATCATTGCTCAAATGGCGGAGGAGTCCAGAGGTAACATTACGGAAGTGTTTCAAGATAATGATTAATGCTGACGTGTTCCCTCTCTTTTCCCAGATCTACGAGTAGCAAGGTAAGGTTAAATGTACAATACAAGTCCTTACAGATTGAAAAACTCGTGGAAAACATACAGGACAGGAAATCGGAAAGATACAGCTGCGGAACTAAATATTATCAATCCAGATATGTTTACCTGGTAAAGTGCATCTTTAGCTGAGGATAAACGAAATTTCCAATATTAGTTGTAACGCAAGATTTCAGACAGTTTGAAGAAGCAATTTTTGGTACACAGCAGTGGCCCCTGGTTTTCCTTTTTTTATTAACTTTTTTAATAGTGTGTAAAGCCCACTCCACTACTTAGTTGCCACAGGCGGTGGCGCTGATGATGCATAATATGAAATAATAATTGGGAAGAAATTTTGGAAGGGAAACGTTTCAGGAATAGTTTAGGGTATCTTGCCGGCTTTTACCAGTTTTACAAGCACTGGACGAGGTGGCGCGGCGGTAACGCGTGCGACTCGCATTCGGGAGGTCCTGGGGGTTTCATTTCCGGTGACAGCCCACTCTGATCCCTACGTTTTTTTCGGGTTTTCCCAGGACGTCAGGCGAATGCTGGATTGCTTTCTTTTAGCCATCGAAGTTGTGGTCCCTCCATTTCGATCCATTCATTATTTAATTTACCACGTTAGGTCTGTTTCAGGGTTGGAAGTAGGCGATGGCGTTTCGGTGCGGCGTGGCAGACAAAAAGGATTCTCTTTAAACTTTCTCCATATCTCGGCCTTCGACTGGCTGCTGGGGTATAAGAACCGCCCTAGAAAAGGGCGTTGGACCCTGTATGTGGGGCGGGGTCTCCAGTCTGCCTGTCCGGCTGTCGGGGCGTCTCAATCTGGAAACTGCAGGGGTCCAGTCATTGTTGTTCGTCATTCCTGGTTCCGGTCGTCCGATGTCTCCTCTCACCTCCCTCCCTCCCGGGGAAACACTCTTTGGGAATATAGATCAATTTCCCCCCTGGGTTGGTGCCGAGACCCTTTGATAAGAGAAATGAGGACTGGAGTAAGAAATCTGTCAAGGAGGACGATCCTGGTGGAATTTGAACCGCAGACTTCCCGACGACCTCGGCTAACCGTGTTGGTCACGGCCGGCTGTGACATATGCGAGCGCAGGGAGATATTACAGAAACTCTTTAATATTTAACCATAATTGTTGTCATTAATCATCTGGCTGCATCTCACGGTAAGAATCTATCCAAACTAGAAACAGTGGAAGCATAATATGTACCTATATAAAACAAATCTGATGACACATTCACGTGCCTTTCTCTACCCTCTATTTTTATTAGTGGGTGTACAAACTATTCTTAATAAGGTTTATTTTTCTATGGACTACATATTATCCAAATAAAGCTTTGATAAAATGGCTACATCAGATTTTTTCAGGACACAAAGAGAACAGCGATTGTCAAATATTTAAGAACTGGACGCTATATGCTAGGCTTAAAATTCCATACTGTTTCCATGCAATCGTGAGAAACAGCTAAATGTTGACAGGACTTTGAAGAATGACCAAGTAATGCACAATTCGAACCCTTAATAACGATGTCTCACAAATGGCTTATGCTACAACAAATAATTACTTGAAGTAAATTCTGTGCTTTAAAAAGATCTACATTTTTGGAACTACGTTTTCTTCTATCGTTTAACGTTTAGCAGTTGTACGAGATTGTACAAATATTTTTCCAACTGAAGTGGCCTTCAAGGGTATTCTCAGAAAATTCAAGTAATACGTTTTATGTGTCATGTAAATATATTTAATATATGGTATTTTCATCAAAATCAGGAGAATCCATTTTTTAGAAAATAGAAAATTTCGAAAAATGATTCATGTAAAAGGGTAGCTTGGGGTGGGGATTTTCGTGAAAATCTGCGCGTCGTATCTTTGTAAGGAACTTATTCAAATGCCAACTTTCGTATTTCCGACCTTTCGTTTTTAAGTCTGTCTGCTCAAACACACACACACACACACACACACACACACACACACACACACACACATACGGACGGTTTTCTAATTTTTACTTTCTCTACTACGTATAGTAAGTAGGAGAAGTATTGTATTCCACACAAAAATTCTATACCGAGATTTCACCGGAAATATATGTTTAGAAAACCCCTGAATCCAAAAGAGGCATTTTTGGAAACATATCCGTGGGTGTGTGTGTGTGTGTGTGTGTATGTGTGTGTCAGCAGCATATCTCAAACGAACAGTCCGATAAACACCAAACTTGGTATTTAAGTTCAGTATCTATCAGAAATGCGACACGAAGGTTTTCAAGAAAATTCTCCATTCCCAGATCATCCTTTACATGGAACATTTTTCGAAAATTATAATTTCCTCAAAAATGGCTCAAACGATTTTGATAAAAATATCATATATTTAAGGTACTTTTATGACAAATAAAATGTATATCTCTAATTTTCTGGGAATGTCTCCAGAAGTATTCTTCATGGAGAAACTCTTTTGGATAACTGGTAAACCATAAGAGATAGACAAAATTTTACTCCACAAAAAATGTAGATCGCGTTAAAATACACAATTTGTCATATACATGTTTTTTGTTGATTGAACCATTTTCGAGATATTGCTTGTTATTTCCTTACATTTTCCAATACTTATACTTTTTCTCAAATGAGAATTCGTTATTCATTTTTTTTGTCCTGGTAATGCAAAGAGAATGGAATACTCCACATAGCAACCAGCTCTTAAAATATTTGACTATCGCTTAAAACCTACCAATTCACCTTGCATCTACAAGAAAATTAGCAATAAGATTAACATCTCGATTAACATGAAGCATATGGAGAATAAGCGTTTGTAAAAATAGTTTGTACAAGAGTAGAGAAAGTCATGTGAGTGTAACACATCAGATTTTTTAATTCAGGGACCTCAAAACGTGTATTTACAGTGAAATCTCGCTAAAGAATTTTTGGGTAGAGTACAACACTTCCCCTACTTACTATACATAGTAGAAAAAGTAAACAGCGATTGGAGTGGCAGACTACACAATCCAGACTCGTGTATTCTCTGGGGAGAGAAACCTTCCTCATTGAAGATTTCAGGATACACCTGCTCTACCCAACACCAGTGCCTCGGACAACTACTAGCATCATTGAACGATAGAAATCTGTGATTCATTCACATGATTTTCTCCACCCTCTACCGATTATTGAAGGGTATACAGATTTATTCTTACGAAACTCTATTTTCCTAAATAGGTACCTACGTCATTTTAATAGATATACCTAATCGGAAATAGCTGGATTAGACATTCCATTATTGATACAAAGGAAACAGCAAAAACACTATTCCGCATTTTCAAACTTTTTGTAGATGATTTCTTAAAGGTAGGTGTTCTTCAATCAAGATTTTATGCTGATTCCAGAAATAACTTCCCTTTTTCTCTATCACGTCAGGTTTTTACACAAAATAAGAAATGTTTTGACAATTTTACTAATGAGCGTACAAAAGTATTCAAATACCATTTCACACAAGGTAAGCTTTTATTCAAGAAACATTTTAAAAATACGCTCAAGAACTCCCCTAATTTATTTCATGACTACATTTTAACAAAACAAGAAGCCAAAATGTTTTATTTAATTTTTTCAAACTTTCTCTTCTCTGACTTCCTTGCAGATTCTTGAAGATGACTGTGCTTCCTCAACATCCAACAGTAGTCGGCCATCATAATTTCATTCCATCTCCCCATGTTCCTCCTTTCCATTTCCTTAATATCTTATTGAAAATATTCACCCTGCTCTTCACTATAATGTCCCAGATTTTCTGGAAAGTAGTCGATATGTGAATGCAGAAAATGCACCTTTAATCTCATGTTACAACCCATCTTCTTGAAATTTTCCAACATTGTTGGTGGAATTAATTGTTCTTTCACACAAGCCGTGTGTTGGACAGGGCTGAAAAGGTAGAATCAGATGACTGAAAAATTCAATGTTATAGCCGGGATATGAACCAAGGATCTCCCGGTCTCCGGCACGCCAGCTGACTCGCATTTTTCCCGTAAACCACAAGGAGATCTCAAATGTATTGAAATGTCATACCCCAATGGCGACTTACATTCTTTGTAAGTAGTTAAGTCCCGGGCTTTTAGTTTCAACCACTATTATGTCAATGGAATTAATTGTTCTTTCACACAAGCCGTGTGTTGGACAGGGTTGGAAAGGTAGAATCAGATGACTGAAAAATTCAATGTTATAGCCGGGATATGAACCAAGGATCTCCCGGTCTCCGTCCGGTATTCTAACCACTCAGATACCATGGCACGCCAGCTGACTCGCATTTTTCCCGTAAACCACAAGGAGATCTCAAATGTATTGGAAATGTCATACCCCAATGGCGACTTACATTCTTTGTAAGTAGTTAAGTCCCGGGCTTTTAGTTTCAACCACTATTAGGTCAATTAATGGAATTAATTGTTCTTTCACACAAGCCGTGTGTTGGACAGGGTTGGAAAGATAGAATCAGATGACTGAAAAATTCAATGCCATAGCCGGGATTTGAACCACGGATTGGTTCGAAACATTGTTTCGGCAATGTCTTGTAATTAGGATCTTTTTTATTGCCGAAGACGTTTTCAGTAACTGATCGGAAGGCGGTCCATGCTTCTATTTCGCTTCTTTGTCTTCTCAAAATCTTCATCCTTCATCAATTTCTTTGAGGACCAACAAAAGTTCCAGACCTAAATTTGTCTTGTGTAATTAAGAGAAATTTCTTGAAAAGGTACTTGAAGTAGGGTCCATCCTGTGGTAGAGCCCTTACAAATTGCTTCATCAAGTCCAATTTTATGTGTAGTGGCGGAAGCAATATCTTTATATATCTATATTTTTGAAGTGAAATTGTGAAAAAAACTGTACATGATAGAAAAAAACTAAAAATCAGTTCTGAAATGAGCATAAAAAAGTGAGTCAGAATCACTTAATGGTTTTCAGTCATCCGATATCATGCAGACTAGTGTAATCAAATGCTTTAGAACCGGACGCTAGACGCTGCCTTAAAATTCCATACTCCTTCTAAAACATCGCGAGAAACGCCAGAAAATCGACAGGACTTAGGAACGGCTAGTATTGAACAGTTCGAACCATAATAATGGATATTTTGGAAATGGCTGATGCCACAACTACATTTTTGTGTAGTACGTTATCGTCAATTGCTTAACGTTTACTGATAATATAAGATTATACAAAATTCGTTCGGAATGAAGTGGCCTTCACAGGCTATTTCCAGGCATTAAGATATATATATATATATATATATATATATATATATTTACATATTTTATTTTCCTTGTAAACATCTATAATATACGGTATTTTAATCAAAATCGTTAGAGCCATTTTTAGGAAATCAAAAATTTGGAAAGTGTACCATGTAAAGCGGAATTTGTGTGGGGATATTCTTAAATATTTGTTACGCATATTTGGAAGTTACTGAACCTAAATACCTAGTTTGGTATTTATGCGACTTTTGGTTTTTGAGTTATACTCAGACACACTTAGATACACACGGAACTTTTTATAAAACTCCTTTGGGTGATCTCAAAGGACTTCAAAATATAAACTTCAGGTGAAATCTCAGTATTTTTGGGTGGAATGTAGTAGGTAACTTCTCTACCTTATAAGTACGCGGTGGAGAAGCTGGAGAAAGTAAAAACAGAAGACTTATGCCCGGCATTTTACGGCACAGGGGCAAGATTGACCGATCATGGACAAAGAAAACTTTAAGATGAGACATGTGTTTGCAGAATGGCAGTTCATCGTATCAACACATCACACCAAACCACGACTGTGAGTGTAAACTATGTATGCGGTCGTATTATGTGATCCCTATCATCTGGAACGCTGTACTAAAAGAATAAGACAATAAGTGACTTTACTAACCAAAAGAGAAGCGCAGGTGTGTGATTAAACACTGTAATCTCTTTTTGTATATATTTACTTTCTCTACTACGTATAGTAAGTAGGGGAAGTATTGTATTCCACCCAAAAATTCCATACCGAGATTTCACCGGAAATACGTTTTGAGGCCCCCTGAATCCAATAAAAAGCATTTTTGAAAACATGTCCGTGTGTGCGTGTGTGTCTGTGTGTCTGTGAACAGCATAACTCAAAACACATAACTTGGTATTTAGGTTCAGTATCTTCCAGAGATGCGACGCGAAGGTTTTCAAGAAAATCCCCCACCCCAAATTACCTTTTACATTTTCTAAATTTTCTCAAAATTTCTCTAACGATTTTGATTAAAATATAATATTTTTATGATATTTTCATTACAAATGAAATGTATATCTCGAGTTTTCCAGAAATGTCTCCAAAAGTATTCTTCATTGTGAACGACTTTTGCATAACTGGTAAACCATAAGAGACACACAAAATTTTATTACACAAAATATGTATATCGCATAAAAATACACAATTTCTGTGGTATACATTTTGTTGTTGAGTGAACCACTTTCGGGATATTGCTTGTTATTCCCTTAAATTTTCGAATACTTATACTTTTTCTCAAATGGGAATTCGTTATGTTTTTGAACTGTAATGAATATTGATGCTTGGAGTTCTGAAGTAAATTATAAAATTCTTCATTTAGGCAATGATTTGCACTTAAAATTAATTTCAAATTATGATGGTGTTATGTCATATCCGCCTTACTTGTGCGTTCATGAGGTTTGGCTGCAGGATATTGTAATTGATGATGAAAAGTAATCTGCAATGCAGTGACAAATAATTTTGCATTACAAGGGATCATACCGAGGGATTTAGGCAGTGGGTTAAAACATTTTGCCAGTCCTATCACGACGATGTGTTTACTGCACAATTAAAACCTATCTCTTGTTTTTATTTGTTTTGTTTTTTGTCTTGGTAATGCAAAGAGAATGGAATACTCTACATAGCAACCAACTCATAAAACATTTGACTATCGCTTAAGGCCTACCAATTCCCCTTGCACCTACCAGAAAATTAGCAATAAGATTAACATCCTGATTAACATGAAGCAATTGGAGAATAAGCGTTTGTAAAAATAATTTGTACAAGAGTAGAGAAAGTCATGTGAGTGTAACACAGATTTTGTTATTTATTAACTCATGGTGCGTTGACTGGTCAGATTTTTCTCTTACTTATATGGCTATTTGGCTGCAATAATTGTATTGTTATTATAACTGTAAAACAAATGCTACGCCAAAAGTAGGGAACTGTATCATAACTTAGTCAAAATTGACGTTTGGTAAAAGGTATATCCAGCGTGGTGGTTCGGGCGGTAATGTCTGCGACCCGTATTCGATTCCGGCAGGCGACTTTCCGGACCCATGGATTTCTTCCGGGGTTTTCCGGGTCGCTAGGCGAATGCTAGGAAAGTTCATTACATTCCCCGAATTTCCGTCCTTCCGTTCACCTCCATTCTCATTTCATTTCAGTTTTCATCTGCTTGGTCTGTTTCAGGGTTGAAAGTGTCGGCGAGAGTCTCGGCTTTGCATGCTGTATATGTAACTCTTCGTCCCCCGGAATTGGGGTGGTCTCCGAGTCCTGGGCTCCCCAGTGCGATATTCAAGCCTGCAGGTGGAAGAAAAGGAGGTTGTACCTACCAGTTGCCACCTGGGAGTTTCAATCTAAAAAATGTAGAGATATTGGCCTCTACCATGCCGTATCCTGGTATCCTCTCACCTCGCCCCTCCCTACCGTGGGCACCCCGTTAGGGGCTTCAGGCACAAAAGATCTTGTTCGAGTGGCAAAGTCCTCCTCCGCACATAGTCCTAGTCCTAGTAAGTGTTTATCTCAGAATGATAGGAAAAAACCTGATTTTTACTTTCTCTACTACGTATAGTAAGTAGGGGAAGTATTGTATTCCACCCAAAAATTCGATACCGAGATTTCACCGGAAATACATGTTTTGAGACCCCCTGAATAAAAAAAATATTTTTGGAAACATGCGTGTCTGTGTCCGTGAACAGCATAACTTGGAAACGAACAGTCGGATAAACACCAAACTTGGTATTTAGGTTCAGTGTCTTCCAGAGATACGACACGAAGGTTTTCAAGAAAATCCCCCACCCCAGTTTACCCTTTACATAGAACATTTTTCGAAAACTTTAATTTTCTAAAAAATGGCTCTAACAATTTTGATTAAAATATCATATATTTAAGATACCTTCATGACAAATAAAAGGATATCTTGAATTTTCTGGGACTATCTCCAAAAGTATTCTTCATTGTGAACGACTTTTGCGTAACTGGTAAGCCATAAGAGATAGACAAAATTTTAACCCACAAAAAATGCAGAGTGCGTTAAAATACACAATTTATGTCATATACCTTTTTTGTTGTTGAGTGAAGCATTTTCGAGATATTCCCTTAAATTTTCCAATACTTACACGCTTTCTCAAATGGGAGTTCGTTATTCAATTTTTTTGTCCTGCTAATGCAAAGAGAATGGAATGCGCCACATAGCAACCAGCTCTTAAAATGTTTGACTATCGCTTAAAGTCTATCAATTCTCCTTGAATCTACAAGAAAATAAGCAATAAGATAAACATCTCGATATCTCGATTAACATGAAGCATATGGAGAATAAGCGTTTGTAAAAATAGTTTGCACAAGAGTAGAGAAAGTCATGTGAGTGTAACACATCAGAGTTTTTTTATTTAACACATATACCTTTCTCTGCCCATTATAAATTTCACATGTAACTCTTATAAAGCTATACCATGTAAACATAACGTGAATCTTCGTTTTATATTACTTTGATCACAATAAAGGTTTGTCAAGTGACTGTTTCAAGCTAAGAATCATTGATTTTACTTCCACAGTGTGCACGAAGAGCAACTAATCGTGATAGATTAATTTTTGTATGATAGAGAAAGTAATTAAAAGGTGAAACAAAAAGAAGCTTTATAAAACATCTGTTTTAAAATATATGAAGCTTAGCTAGTATAAGAAAGATTTGTTAATCACTAAGTGCAACTTTAAAAACTTAACTGCTTACTGTATCGGAAGCAAAGGATTTCACAACCCAGCATAAAAGCAATAAATTCTGACATCAAATAAGGAAGTAGCTTAAAGAGGAATTTCCATGACACTTACGTACATTTATCACCGTTTTTTACCGCACGGTTATTATTTATGAAAGTAATGTAGACACTTTAGATATTCAATGTGAATGTCCTCATTTATTACTGCAAGGTGTTTCCCAAAACCGATCTATCAGATTGTTGTGCTATTCCGATGATAAATTTATTGCTAATATAAAAATGAAAAGCGGGAACGTGAAAAGCGAAAGTTATTAGCCCTTTCTCTGCAGAATATTTATATACACCATGTTGCTTAGGTATTATCAGAGAGATGTACAGTCATTACTATGCTCCTCGCTGAATAAGAAAAGCGACATTTTCCAAGAATAATGTTAGCACTTAAACAAAAATTTGATGCGTTGCACTCGCCTGACTTTCTCGACTCTTTTACAAATGCTTATTCTCCATCTAGTTCATGTTTTAATAGATAAACATTTGCATAAATCATCTTATTGCTAATCATCTTGAAGGTGCAAGGGGAATATGGTAGTATTTAAGCGATAGTCAAATCTCTTAAGACCTGGTTGCTATGTGGAGCATTTCATTCTCTTTGTATGTCCAGGACATAAAAAACGAATAACGAATTCCCATTTGAGAATGTAAAATATTGAAAAATTCAAACCAATTACAACGAATATCTTGGAAATGGTTCACTCGACAAAAAAATGTATATCAAATACACAAAGTTTATGTTATAACGAGATCAAGATTTTTGTGTAGTAAAACTTTGTCTATCTCTTATGGTTTGCCAGTTTTGCAAAATGCATTCAGAATGAAGAGGAGTTTTGCAGACATTCCCAGAAATTGAAGAAGCGTATGCATTTTATTTACCATAAAATATCTTAAATATGTGGTATTGAGCAAATCAAAATTTAAAGAATGCTCCACGTAAAGGGTAGTTTGAGGTGGGGGATTTCTTTGAAAATCTTCGCGTCGCATCCTTGGAATGCTAAGTGTGTATTTATCAGACTTTTCTTTTTAGGTCATGCTGTTCACAGACACACACGCATGGATATTTTTCTAAAAACTCTTTTTTGGATTCAGGGGGCCTCAAAACATGTATTTCTGGTGAATCTCGGTATCGAATTTTTGGGTGAATACAATACTTTCCCTACCTACTATACGTAGTAGAGAAAGTAAAAATCATCTGAGGTACTACATAGCTTGCCAATCCTTTTTCTTTCCCTACCTAAAGGTAGAGAAGGTATGGCATTCCACCCAAAAATTCTATACCGAGATTCAACGGAAATGAAGTTATGAGGCTACCTGAATCCATAAAAAGCACCTTTAGAAAAAGATCTGTCTGTGAACAGCATAATTCAAAAACGAAAATCTGGATAAATACCAAAATTTAGGTAAACTTTGGGTTCAGTATTTTCCAAAGATGCGACACGAGGATTTTCTAGAAAATGTCTACACCCCAAACTACCCTTGATATGGAACATTATTCGATTTTTTTTATTTTCAAAAATGGCTTTAACGTTTTTTATTAAAATACTATACATTAAAGGAATTTACATGACAAACAAAATGTATATTTTGAATTTTCTGGTAATAGCATGTGAATTCAGTTAATTCAGAAGAAATTTCGTACATCTTGTATAACTGGTAAACGTTAAGTGATAGATGAAGACGACTAAAGAAAAAACGTAAATCTCTTTAAAACACAAAATTTATTTTAAATAAGTATTTTGTGGCATAAACCATTTCTGAGATACCCGTTATTAAAGGTATGAATTGTTCATTTCTTGGTCATTCTCAAGTTCTATCAACATTGAGTTGTTTCTGGCTACTAAATGGAAACAGTATGTTATATTAAGGCCAGTATATGGCGCCCATCTATCATCTATATTTTAAGTAGCCACTACGGAATTTTCTTGTCACTTTTCCGTCTTTCTGAGAAGGATCTAGGAGATATGTTAGATCAAGATATTTTATATTATAAACGTGCTTATTTTAAACATTTAAAACATGCTTAAAGCATTATTCGAATGTTGAGGTTGATAACGAACGTTTTACAGGAACAGAACACATTTGAAAGTTGTAGCGTCCGAATTAGCTCGCCAGAACATGCCATACGAGGTGTGATCGAAAAGTTTCCGAAATGACGTCATAAATACTACACAACAGTTTGTTTTATCTAATCTGCACTGTCACCCTCGAAGTAGTCTCCTTGGGAGTTGATGCACTTGTCCCAACGCTTCTGCCACTGCTGGAAGCACCTCTGGAAGACCTCTTCTTTCAACATGTTCAGAGCCTTCTGCGATTCGCGATGGATGACATCAATGTCCTCAAAACGGCGTCCTCGGAGCCGCATTTTAAGTCGCGGGAAAAGAAAAACGTCCGTTGGTGCCAAATCTGGAGAATAGGCGGAATGGGGAGCAGTATTCATCCTATTTTTATCCAAAAATTGGCGAAGAGAAAGGGCTTTGTGCGCGGGCGCATTGTCATGATGCAGGAACCAGTCACCACTCCTCTATTTCTCCGGCCGTTTGCGTCGCACGTTCTTCCTTAATCTTTGCAGCACTTGTTTGTAGAACACTTGATTCACTGTTTGACCCTGTGGCACAAATTCCTTATGTACAATGCCTTTAATGTCAAAAAACACAATCATCATTGACTTCGCTTTGGATCAAACTTGTCTGGCCTTTTTCGGGCGTGGAGATGAAGGATTCTTCCATTGTGAAGATTGTTGCTTCGTTTCTGAATCGTACCCATAAATCCATGTTTCATCACCAGTAATAATTTTCTCCATAAACTGTGGGTCATTTTGTGGCTGTTCTTTAAAATCTGTGCAGGCAATCACAAGGCTTTCCTTTTTGGTCATTTGAAAGCGGGCGCGGCACGAACTTGGCGGCAATTCTTCTCATGTCCAAATTGTCTTCAAAATGCTTTGAACACTTCCAAAGGAGAGTCCTAATGAGTCAGAAAGTTCTTATTGTAATGTGCCTATCATTTAAGACCATTTCCCTCACCTGATTGATATTTTCATCAGTTTTGCTGAAACAGGGTCGCCCCGAACGATCTACACCTTTAACTGAGCCACACCACTTTTAAATTTCGAAAACAACTCAAATGCCTGTGTTTTGCCCATAACGTCCTCCCCATAAACTGTTATTAACATTTTATAGCCTTCTGTTGCAGTTTTACCGAGTTTAAAGCAAACTATGATGTTCGTTCTTTGTTCTTCGTAATCTGACATTTTTGCTACGCGGAAAAATCGCAGCACATGCAAAACAAGTGTTCACTTCAGAGCGTCTACCTTGTCACTGCATGGTCACAGGAAGTCACGTGACCTCTTTATTTTAATCGTGAAGGAACGCTGCATGTACAGTCTGGGTAAGAATTAAAGAAATCTCAGTGTCAGCATTGTTGTGAAGCCATTTTGGAAACTTTTTAATCACACCTCGTATTTAGTAGTGTTTAATACGCAGGTTCAAAAGTCGCAGATACACTAACAAATCTAACACAAAGAACACCGGCATTCATAATAAACATAACATTGTGACAGTGGATGAATACACAGGCCGTTATTCCACAGATATGATCAGCTGTAATCATGACTACCCTGACAGTCAAAGATAGTCACCAGAGTGGGGTAAAGAGAACATGCGCAGGAGCACTGCTGACAAGGTGTCCATCCAAGAAGAGCTAAAAGCCGGCTGCGGAAGGTAAGTGAAGGTAGCAGTGCAATCACATATCATTTAATCGCTTTGATTTATGAGAAGCAGAGTGGACCTACGAGGGCCACTACATACGTATTGAAACACGGAAAATTGGTTACCCCTGGGGAAAGCATTGTTGCTTTGTCAAAATAGCTGACTCATTGGTAATGCAATGGTAGCACACAGACCATTGTTGCGCCATTAGTTTCTGCTCAGTTTGTTTGGAGTCTGGAAATTGTGGACGTTTTTTCAAGTGCAATGGAGATTCAGAGAGCATTTTCGTGCAATGACTTTGTAAGACTTCAAATGTGGCTTAAATGAAACGCAGTCTCCTGGGCGTTTGAGGGGGCTTTTGGCGACTATTCTCCGTCACGTGCCACTGTGTTCCGCTAGTTTGCAGAATTTAAGAGGGGGAGTATAGACAAGTAACTGTAGTGACTGACAACAGCATCACCGCTGTGGAAACATTCGAGAAGATCCAAGACTAACCTACAAGGACATTGAGTTGGTATTAGGGATTATTTCGCCGAGTGTTTCAACCATCCTTCATGAACACCTTCGTGCAAAAACAAATTCTTCAAGATGGGTATCCCATACTTTATCTAAAGCACAAAAGCTCCATAGGGTAGAATGGTGCAAAGAAATGCGGTAAAGATTTAAGTGTAGAGTCTCGCCGAGTTTCAGATATTGTTACGGGTGACGAAACATGGATGTATCAGTTTTACCCTGAAACAAAACGCAAGCCCTTCATTTGGGTGTTCCCAGATGACCAACCACCCAAGAGCAAGAAGTGCCGGAAAGAAAATTGTTGCTTCTTTCTTCTCCAGAAGTAGTCACTTTGCAACAGTTGTGCTCGAAAATCAGAAAAACTATTACTGAAAAGTGGTACATAAGTTTGTCTTCGGAAAGCGTTTCAAAGAATCCAAGAAAAGCGTCCAACGACAGGACTAAGGGGCACATTGTTGCATCATGACAAAAAGCACACATCGCTAATGTCATAATTGAGTTTCTGCAAATAACTGAAACAAACTTATTCACCCATCCACCCTATAGTCCCGATTTGGCACCATGTAATTTCTTCCTGTTCCCTACGGCGAAGAACTGACTTCTAGGTTAACAATTTTCTAGCCCAGAAGAAGCAGTTTTTGCATACGAAGAGGAGTTATGTGCCGTGAGAGAAACTGAGTGGCATGGATGCTTGCAAAAGTGGTTCCGGAGGACGGAACGCTGCATACAGTGCCAGGGAGAATACTTTGAGAAACTGGGATAAACAAAACGGTTCCGTGACTATTCATATATTGCTGTCTCAGTACATATCTAGTGACCATTGTATAAAGAAATGTCTGTCCAAAATGGACAGATTTGTCCAAGAGAACGAAATATCTCTCTTTTTATAACAATTTTACGTGAGTTATTTATCTACTACAATAAAACGCATAATTTTATTTAAAAGTGCCGGGAATCTAAAAGCAAAGTCAGCTAAAACAGTTTTTGTCTCAAAATTTAGGGTCAACATAGTCTACACTAACGCTACACCACTGATCATATATCCTACCCTCTAAGAGGCAAGTGTTATGGTACATTTGTAGTGTTACAGAATAAGGTACTTTTAAAATAACAGTTTTTAGGAATGTATAGTTCCTGATAGGGAAACTTAATTGTGTTTAAAGAGCTCTTCCATAATTTCGGGCAAAATAATACATTCTCAAATTACTAGTTAAAGCTTGCAAAAAATGTGCTTGAAAAATATAAATAAATTTTTTTGTTTATTACATTATGTTTACATTTTGGAAATACTACATGCTTCTTTACATGAATATTTTACTAAAAATAATACATTTTACTTCAAATGTTACTGTAAATAACTAAAATAATTGTACTTCGTTTTTAATTTTCAAAATTATAAACTGTTTTAATGTGTTAATTAAATATTTTAATTGCATAACCACATTCTATTTACTTTTGTTATATTTCTCTTTAACTGTATTCTTTCATTATTTAATAAAGTACATTCATATATTAGGTGTTCTACTGTGTGCTCGTTCTCTTACACATAGGGTCATCAGTTATTTTAAATCGATGAAAGTATGCATTTATATTTTCATGTCCAGTTAAAAATGTTATGTTGAACGTTAACCTTATTTTTGCTTCCATTCTGCTACGTACGGTGGGGAAATATAAATCTATGGATTACAGAATCAGTCGGAAAGTTTGTCTTCAGTCATATTTATGCCACTTTTCCGGAAGACAGGAGTAACTAAAATATTGTCTGTTTAGAGTCTTTTGAGACAGCGATAGGCAAAGGTAGAAAACCGCTTAGTCGCGACAAGGTAGGTTTCGTGTGGCGGGACTTTGTACTAGATACCATGCGGCCACGCAAATTGCTTATCTCCGCCTTACACTGTCATAAAAACTCTGAACAGACAATATTTATCTTTAAATGCCCTGTTTTGGTATTTTGACTTGTAACATTATTTCTAAGTGGTGCCGTAAAATATTTACAGGAAAGGAAGAAAAAAGAATATTTTGGTTTCTAACCATCACATAAGTTACTCTAACTAGTATGTATTTTAATAGCTATTATTTCATACAAAAGCTTCATTTTGTTTTTGTTTCGTATTAATTATGATGAAACATTCGCATAAAAGTTTTAAATACATATTCATTGAAGTTGTGTAACAGCATTCAGAACGCTGAGGCATCTTTACCTCTACTCTGCTGTGAAAACCAGGGATTCGAATGTTTGACTAGATTCTGAGTCTCAAAGTCAAATGCTTAAGCTAATACCTGTAGAGACAATATTAGCTTGACACATGTTCGTACGCCAGAAGGTCTATCATCTCGCTTAGCAATTATTGTTGACCTGCAGGTATGTCTTCCTGATGTGTTAGCAAAATCAATTTTCTAATACGTAACGCTTACGAGATACATTAAACACAAAATATCTACGACTTCAAAATTTTCGTGATTAAGAATGACTACCGACTGTTCTAAAATATTTATGTTCTCATAGTATTCCAGGAAATCAAACATTTAAAGTTACTGAAGACTTTAAAGCATAATTGTGATACCCTATAGTAGTTGGGACAAGGTATTGTGCTTTTCAATTTCCTTTTGCATACGGCATGTGGGTATGTAATTTTATTTAAAACACAATTTGTTGGGATTACAACAAGAATTTTTAAGTTCCAAACAATGGTTCTAGCATTAAAAGTTATACATACATACAAATGAACCAATATTATTATAAAAGCAAAGGAAGTCTTTGCAAATGTTTGGAATAGTTTAGAATAAATGAGAGGAGAATTCAGACATACTGAAAGCAAGAGTTGAAAAGTCGTCATACACTAATAAGTTGTGTTGCAAAATAAGACCAACAAATGAAACTCCTCATATAGAGAAAACTAAAATCAAATATATTCTTACTTACATAAAATTATACAGCTTTTATGGTATGATTAGTTACAAACAAAAGCATGCTGAATACAAGCAAAAATTCTGTTGCAAAATGATGAGACCACTAGTCTTTAATATCCTATAAATGCACCCTTTTTACAGAACTAACTGAAACACGCAATCCGTCATGCACTCTGGGAGTTTCTGTAACACTGGCAGTTCAAGTTTATTCCATGCAGATATCACTGAAGTCTTTAATCTCTGCACCATTGGCATATTGCTTTCCATTACAATAAACTGATATGCACGTTTCCCCATACGTTCTCCATAGGTTTAAGGTCTGGGGAAATGGTGGGCCATTCCATAACACTAACACCTTTGAGACAAAATCAATTCCTTGTGCATCCAACAGTATGGATACATTGTCCTGCTGAAATATCAAAAAATATTCATCCTCTGTGCAAGCGGTGGAAGGTGTTCTTCAAGCATTGTTTGATAGTGTATGGCATTCATACGATCCGCAGGAAATGCAAGATGTGCTTTCCCTCCTATCCGAATCCGCCCCATACCATCAAAGACTTTCCCCTTACTGCCTTTTTAAAAATACTTTCTCGTTTTTTTCTGAGGACATGCCGGTAGCATGCCCAGCCATCAGCGCCGTTTAGGTTGCATTTTTTTCATCGCTAAATATTACACCTTTCCATTCTTCCTTCCAGGTGAAATGTTCTTCAGCCCAGTCAACACACCTTGTTTATGGTAGACTGTCAAACGGGGTTGCGTTTTCCGTTTCTTGTATTTCAACATGTTTGTCTGACTAGCCTGGACAACGTCGATTTGGAACACTGACAGCGGGATATCGAGCAAGTTGTTCCAAGCGATGAACCACCAGCACTGTCTTCTGATCACTTGCCTCTTCTGTCGAGGCGTAATTTTTTGAGGTCTTCCATACGACCTTTTTGTTCCATAATTATTTCCTAGCTTTAGCAAGTTATAAATGTTATAACACATGGTGACATGCCAGGCCTTCTTTCTATTTCTCAGGCAAGTTTCCTCCTCTCTTTAAGGCTTTAACTTGACCTTGCACGAAGCTGGAAAATCCTACCTTCCTACCCATGCTCACTTACTTCAATAGTTATCGTGCAGTCTTCACAAACACAACAGACATGAAGTTAAACCCTTCGTATACCTACGCCGCTGTATCTCCAGTCCTGACGTTTCATGAGGGTAAAGAAAGAGACAGGTATATATTAGAATGGTCACCTTTAGCAATGCTAGCGCTGTGAATTTCCATGCTAAAGGAAGCTATTCTGATTCGCTTCAACAGATAAATGAGGACTGTAATTTGATTTCTTTTAAGTATGTAATAAATATAGTCTACTGTTCTTGCTTAGAGCTTTGCTGAACATAAACCATAACACGAAAGATAAGAATAAAAGATCCGGCAAGGTTTGCAGTGCTGAGTTGACTCGCACAGCAAAGGGTGGAAGTTGTCTACTAGGACCAATTACAGGCTCCCTCTCCGGTGCGTACACTGCAATTTGGACTGTGTTGCCGATTTTCTTGTAAGTGAAGCCCGTGTCGTCAGTAGCTGTTTGCTTTAGTCCAGGTGAAGCTTGTTTTCTGTGCGCATGCGATTTAATGCGTTACCCTTGTTTAAGTTTCCTGTAAATGCTATCTCCATACTTTAAATACTATAACATAGGCAACTATTTCATCGTTTGCATTTTACGAAGAGATGGCACAGGTATACACACGTGTTCAGAGTAGGGGTAAGAATTGGCAACACTACCTCTCTCGGTCGCGCTAAATGTCAGAGCCGGAGATAAAACGGCGGTACTATACTTGCAGCATAACGTATGAGAACGAAGTTCACGGAATATTCAGCCTGATCTTATCATTTTGCAATGGCATTGTCTTCTGTCTCCCAGCCTATGTGTAAAGAACGCATTTATTTGTAACTGATCCCACGATGCAGGTAATATAATTGTATGTAGCTACGTAAGTAAAAATGCATTTGATTTTAGTTTTTCTCTATTCATGACGAGTTTCTTCAGTTGGTCTTATATTGCAACACACCTTGCCTATTTCTCACAAACGATGAACGAGTGAAACGAAACAATACGTCACGTTTATTAATGCTGTGAATGCTGCAAATCGACAGGAGTAGTGGCAATAGTAGTGCTGAGAAGAAGGAAAGACCCAATCTGGCAATTCCCGTAAATTATTTACTTATTGGCGGAATTTTGTACATGTAAGTGTACTTTCTGAAGTGCATTGCAGATTCTTAAGTGATTTAGAATTCGTTATCGCCTAAAAATGGGCGATGCTCTTCAGAAATTCCAGAGCAAGTTTATAGGGTCATATTTTTGGAAGTCAAAATGTCAATGGTTTCACATGTTTATAGTACTAGACTAAATAAACAAGTGTACTTTCTTTATAATGGCGTTAGCTTAAAAGAAACTGTTTGATGAATACCGTTTGTACAATTTCGTTCTGCTGCTTCAAGAATAATAAGGAAATGCAAGTTTTCAACTTTGTGCAATTAGTACGAGAGTCTATAGTAAATAGAAGAGTCTATACAATCCATTTTGTGTTTCTCAAGCAGGTAGTTCATATCACTAGAGATGTCGCGACAGTACCAGCTTAATCTAAAGGACAGTGTACAGAGTTAGGTTTATTTTTATGCGACCCCAATAAAAGTGAGGTACTTACAGATTAATTTCAGAATCGCATAATGAATTATCGTCATCAGCGCAAGGATTGAGCTTATTAGACGTTCAGAGTCCCTCCATCTTGTCCTGGATGTTCCAAGATCACATCTTCTCTATGATCGGTACAGTAGCATTTGATAAGGAATCCTTTCCGATGGCATTCTCTGCACATGATGACATATTTTCTTTTGCTTTATTTCCTCATTGAGTTTCTTCACCTTCGCGTATGTCTGTACTTCATTTTGTTTCCAGTGTTGTATAACCTGCCACACATCTTAAAAATCTGTATTCGTCTTTCATCACTTCTTCACAAGAGCCATGTTTCACTTCCATACATTAAATAGGAAACAGTCATAATTTTGTGGAGCATTAATTACGCATTCTTTCTTATTTTAATAGCTCCTTATATGTATTGACATTTTTGTAACTTGCCATGCAAGTCTTTTGAACATTTTTAACGATATGTTGTAGCCTAGATAATTAAAATTTCAGACCTGTTCGATAATATCCGCATTTACAATTATTTTAATTCTTAATTTATGTTTTCCAATACTTTTTGTCTTGGCTGTTGAAATTTCTATCCTATAATGAATAAAGGTTTATTTTACGATTGAATGTGTAGCTGAATGAAACGGAAGAGCTGAACGCTCACATTAGTAAACAAATATCTGATGTGTTACACTCACATGACTTTCTCTCCTCCTGTACAAACTATTTTTACAAACGCTTATTCTCCATATGCTTCATGTTAATCGAGATGTTAATCTTATTGCTAATTTTCTTGTAGACGCAAGGGGAATTGGTAGGCTTTAAGCAATAGTCAAATATTTTAAGAGCTGGTTGCTATGTGGAGTATTCCATTCTCTTTGCATTACCAAGACAAAAAAATAAGAGCTATAGATTTTAACTGTGCAGTAAACACGCCGTAGTGATAGCACTGGAAAAGTGTTTTTAACACACTGCCTAAATCTCTCGGTATGATCCCTTGTAATGCAAAATTATTTGTCACTGCATTGCAGACTACTTTTACATCATCAATTACAATATTCTGTAGCCAAACCTCATGAGCGCACAAGTAAGGCGGATATGGTATAACACCATTATAATTTTAAACTGATTTTAAGTGCAAACCGTTGCCTAAATGAAGAATTTTATCAATTACTTCAGAACTCCAAGCATCAATATTTATTACAGTTGAAAACCATAACGCCATCACCAAGTTGCTTGTGCACTGTGTGTTTTTAACCTCACCAAATATGTCGTTATTTTGGCTCAAAGTGCCAGTAATCACTTTGTCTGCTTTCACGGAAAATAACTTCTTAACATTAAAATTAAAACTGATTCGTTTCTTACTAGGCACTTTGAAAAGTCTTAAAACGTGAACCAGTAAACAAAGAACAGAAATTACCTGAAAATGGTACTATAACAAATAATATATGAATGAATAAAATGAAGCAACCCTTAAACCGTGGAAACAAAAAATATAAACTAAAATAGGAACATTTACAATGCTACTATAACTAACAATAAGATACCACTTAATAAAATGAAACGATCTTACGAAATTGGTTCAAATCAGCATTTATTTGAAGCAAAAGCCGATAAAAGATTCATGGCACTTCGTTTATTTCTCAGTATAAAAAATATTTGACTATTGCTTAAGGCCTACTATGTTCCCCTGGTTTTGTATTTGCAAGGGCAATACAGAAATACAATAGCCTTTAAGCATATACATATTTCTTAATAGCTGGTTGCTAGGTGCAGCACCATTCTCTTTGCTACAGATTATCACTCTTTGCATATCCAAGACAAAAAATGAATAACGAATTCCTATTTGAGTAAAATTATAAGTATTGGAAAATGTAAGGGAATAATAAGCAATATCTCGAAAATGGTTCACTCAACAAAAAACTGTATATGACATAAATTGTGTATTTTAAGGCGATCTACATTTTTGTGTAGTAAAAGTTTGTCTATCTCTTATGGTTTACCAGTTATGCAAAAGTCATTCATAATGAAGAATACTTTTGGAGACATTCCAAGAAAATTCGAGATATCATTTCATTTGTCATGAAAATACTTAAAACATATGATATTTTAATCAAAATCGTTAGAGGCATTTTTGAGAAAATTTAAATTTTCGAAAAATGTTCCATGTAAAGGGTAATCTTGTGTGGGGGGATGTTTTTTTAAAACCTTCTGTCGCATCTCTGGAAGATACTGAACCTAAATACCAAGTTTGGTGTTTATCCAACTGTTCGTTTATGAGTTATGCTGTTCACAGACACACACACACACACGGACATGTTTCCAAAAATACTTTTTTGGGGTTCAGAAGGCCTCAATACATGTATTTCCTATGAAATCTCGGTATCGAATTTTTGGGTGGAATACAATACTTCCCCTACTTACTATACGTAGTAGAGAAAGTAAAAATGAAGGTAACTACCATGTCGATCTCATTCATTAGTGCACATATCTGTACCATTGCTCTTGTAGCTTTTTTATTTTTTGTAATCGTGGAAATGCGTATGCATTTTTGTTCTGTTTACGTATATGTAATACGCGTGATAGCAAGAAAGGAAAGCTGTTTTCAATATCAAGCATTACAAGAAATATTTATACAAGGTTGCTAATGTAAACTGAAATTCACCAACACGCAAGCTGCAAATCTCTCGTGATCCACGAAGGAAATTCAAATCTCTCACCGTGGATCATAGATTAACATTTGATTCAGTACGGTTATTTTAGAAATTTGTCATGAAAGTTTGACAACACGATGATATTGAAAATGGATCGAAATATATTCTAATAACTATGTAAATCTGGTAAGTAATCACGAAACTAGTGGTAACATTAATGATTAGCAGAGAAAAATATATTTGGATGCCGCAATGGCCAACTTTTCTCTCAAAAATAATAACAAAAAACAAACGAAACAAAAAAGAAACGCCAAGCTTGGAAAATAATTCGATGATGTTGGTGATAACGGTGGTGTGTGTTACCCTGGCATCGCTCCAAACTCGAAATTTGCAGATAAACATACTGGCACGTCTTCAGACCTTGTATGACATGTTTATTGATTAGTAGAATTGATTGTTTTTCTACATTTCCGTTTTCTGATTTATTTTCGGTACTTTTATCGGTAATCTAATGACGGTTTTTATTGTATCTGTTTCATAATTTTAATGAATATCAAATCTTTTTCTAACAAAAGTGCTAACTTTAACTTCAATAATTTCTCACTCCTCAGCGATACTAGAGGCGCTTCGCGATTATAATACATGCTGTAAAATATCTCTGTTATAATCAAATATCTTTCTCAACCAACTAACCAACTATTTTTATACAACGTCTGCAAACCATTCTTCGAAAGCTTGCTTTACTTCAAGCTGATTGAGATAAGCCTTTGAATAAACAGTTTCTTTGCACATTTAAGACACATTGAAAAATTCAAACCAATACCAACGAAGATGTTGGTAATGGCTAATGACTGAAAAATTATTTGACATAAATTGTGTGCTTTAAAGGATCTACATTTTTAGTGCTTATCCATCTCTCTTGTCGTTTACCAGCTAAACAAAATTCTTTCCGAATGAAGAGGCCTTTGCAAGGTATTCCCAGGAAATTCAAGATATTGATTTTATTTTCTATGTAAATATATTAAACATGCGGTATTAAATCAAAATCGTTGGATCCATTATTGAGAAAATCAAACATTTCAAAAAATCTTTGTGTAAAGGGTAATTTTGGGTGGGAGAATTTTCTTGAAAATTTTCGTGTTGCCGCTTCGGAAGATCCTGAACTTAAATACCAAGTTTGGTATTTATCGGACGTTTCGTTTTACAGTTTTGCTGGGCACACACACACACACACAGGAATTTTAGATTTTTTCGAAAATATTCGGGCCTTAAAATATGTATTTTGGTGAAGTCTTGACTTACATTTTTGGGTGGAATACAGTTCCTATAGGTATATAGGTAAGTGGTAGAGAGAGCAAAAATTGTTAAGTATGTTTCCGTTCTCAGCGGTTGCATTGTGCACGAATTCCAGTGCCATAAGCATGGTTAGGATTTTTAGGTGCGCAACTTTTTACTTAGGGTAAGTTAAAACTGTGCGGAAAGATATCACAGTGTGAAATTTTGTTTCCAGTTGCGAAAAGTGGCATTTTTTCTAGCACATTTTTCTCTTTTTTGGGACATTTACCCCTTTTTGGCACCTTTATCCCAAGTTCTCCCAACCATGCCCATAATCCTCTTTTTTTCCCCCTTTTTTCTTTTAAGTTTCATTTCAATTTATTCTTTAACTTTCAATTAACGTCTCCTCAGCTTGCTGTGTACGTGCGAATAGTAAGCCTTCCTCTTTCAGTAAAAGCCGCGCGGGAATCGACAGCACACCCGCAACAATGGAAAATAATTGTGTGTTCGACGAAAAACTCTTTCTCTCGCTTTACCGCTATAAAGTAGCCCGCAATAATGCAATTGACAATGAGTGATTCTATCCCACCAGAATCAGCAGCTGCTGTTCGTGAATGTGGGTTTGTTATTGTGAGAGACGTCATCTGTGCGTGGAGGCGAAGGCTGGTCACGCAGGGACGGCAGTAACCTCACCCGCGCAGTTCCGAGAATTATTAAGACTGGGTTATGCTCGAAACTACAAGAAATCGCTGAGACTGAAGTTCCAGCATGAATGAGAACATTCTGGTAATTGTGGCGGTGTTATAAGAGAATGTGGATAACGAATGGGCGCAAGAGTGAGTTGTGAGACAGTCGCATTGTGTTAGCAAATGAATTAGCGTTAGCTCTCCAAACGAGTGTACTAGTACTAGATTTTACCATACCAAAGATGTCCAGTACTCGATTTAATGTTCTGGCTGAGGAATTCATAAACACTGATGGAACTGTTATGCGATGTACTATTTGTGATTCAGGAATTTTATTAAATGAAAAACACCGGCGAGATCGCATTAAACAACACATTTCCAACTCTTAAGCGCAAATGAACAAGCCTCTTCAAGCAAACAAATCACGGCAACCTCTATTACGAAATGCGTTTCAACAGAGTTCTTCAAAAAGCCAAAATTTGAAGGAATTAAACATTGATTTGTATGCAGCTCTTACACAAGCAGGAATTCCACTCAATAAGGTGAACCATCCAGCCTTCAAGGGATTTCTTGAAAAATACACAAAGATATTAATGCCCGATGACAGTACTTCAAGAAAAAAACTACACGGAGCCTGTTTACCAAGAAACCATAGAAAGAATCAAGGGAAAAGTGTCTGATTGCGATGTGGGAATCATTGTGGATGAAACCATAAACTCAATGGAACGATACGTTTTGAACATTTTAGTTTTTCCCTTAGCATGGGAGAAAGATAAGCGCATGTTGTTAAAAATGTACGAGCTGCAGAAAGCCAATGCCAGTACAATACTGCAATCCATTATGGACTTCTGCCAAAAACTCTGGCCTACTGGTATCGAGTTTGAAAAGCTTCTTCTTGTGGTTACGGACCAGGCTCCATACATGGTTTCAGCTTTTAACCAATTAAGACATTTATTTCCTAACTTGAAGCATGTGACATGCTTGGCTCAAGCCCTTCACAGGGTTTGTGAATCCATAAGGAACGAATACGACATTTCAAATCAATTCATCTCTGCCCTGAAGAAGATTCTACTGAAAGCTCCGAGCCCTGTTGTATACTACAGGGAAATCACTGGCCTGCCCCTTCCAAATTTCTCGGTCATTACCTGCTGGGGATCTTGGATTGAGTGTGCTGCTATGTTGTGTGAGAATTTTGACAAAATTAAAGAGTTTGTGCTTTCTTTGGATCCATCCGACGCAGGTGCAATTTCCAAGGCAAAGCAACTGCTGTTATCGGTGAAAATACATAATTTGCAGACAGGACTACATTCTGTCCATACTTATAAGTACCTGCCTGCAGCTATTAAACGAATGGAAGAACAAGGTCTGGAAAAGGAAAAACATTGAGATATTTTTACTTCCAGGAGGGAGCAGTTAGATGGCTTTGCCAAAGACAAACTTTAATCTAGTCTTCAGAAGAATCCAGAATTGAGGAATTTGCCACATCTGTAGAGTTGCCATTCCGAGTGAATGCAAGGTTTGCCCCCACTGGTTTCTGTGGATGTTGAAAGAAGCTTTAGCATCTACAAAGACATTTTATCTCCTAATAGAAATAGACATACTTTTAAAAATGTGGAGATGCTTAATGTGAAGTATAATAGCGTCATGTTTTTTTCCTTTTTTTGACGAGTGATAATATGATATACTTGTTTGTAGTTCAATAAATTAGAATAGAGGGAAGAGAAATCGTTGAATTAGTTAAGGGAATGTACAACTGAAATTAACCCAATATCTCAACAACAACAACAAATTCCAAAAAATTCTCCATTGTTTGTAGTTTTAGAATCCACTTTTATTTTTGACCTAGCGAACGCTTCAGGATCGCTACGAGACTTTTTAAATACCCTTGCGCATTTTGTTGCTAGCTGTTTATATTTTTAAAACTTCATTTTAAGGCGTTTCTTATTTTCAGCATTTCTGTATATTCAAAATGTTTCACACGATGTAGTTTTTATCAATCCATATTGACATTTTCTATGCTTATTTCAAAAACCCAAATAAATAAAACTGTCATAATTTTTTTGTGTAATGAATACTTTTTGCGCTACTAATTTTTGAAGATAATGTATAAAAAACTAAAAAATGCAAATACAAAATTGCAAAACTTTTTTCTCTTAAACTAAGAATGGTAGAAAAAAGTTATATGACAGATTTGTAGTTCCTTGACATAGAAGCAACATAAGATTTTTTTTGAAGAATGTATCATGTGTTGCATTTTGAATATACCCATAACTTTATATTTTGAAAATTAATAACGTGAAAACTAATTAAGATTTTGGATTGAATTCACAAAACAATTATATCATGTGGTTGCAATTTCAGCCCAATTGAAGGGATAGTTTAGAAAATAGCAATTTCCGTTGTACATCCCCTTAAATAAACCAGCGCCTTATTGTCCCTTTTTTTACCTTATTTGAGCACCTTTTCCCTTTTTTCATCTAAAATTTGCACCTAAAAATCCTAACCCTGGTAATAAGCCTCGCCGTTTACAACTTAGCTTCAAATACACTGAATTACAGTCAAACATCTCGATGATCCTGGCAGTGCAGCTTGAGGCAATGCATGGTGTTGGGTGAACTAAGAAGGTGCCGTGAGTCACTAACGAGTGCAGAGGAGATCAAGTTTCGTTTTGACGATGTATACATAACGCGGCCAGGACAAGGAACCAGTCGGTGAAATATGTAGCTAAGTGTATTGATTCTACATAGAATGCATTCACTAGCACAGTCCTGTCCTGGTCAATGACCTGTGGTACACGTTCTAGATAGTACGGAACGAATGGACACCTTGCCAGTAAGGGTATAAGAAAGCTCAAGGTATATGTAAACTACTGTTAAGGTGGCCAGAATAGAATTTCAGGGCTCATGTCGATGAACCTGATATATGCACGTTTACAGTTACATTCATGGCTTTTATAAGTGCTAATAAAGACAAATGTGTGGTAAAGTTCTATGGACCGCGGGCCAATTTCGACATTTCATTTCATTAATCGCATGCCTACCTGGTTGAACATTAAAACTAAAAGGAAAGGGAAGGAACTGTTAACACTTGTGTAACCTAACTTTATATTGCTTCCGGTTACGGTATTTTTGTTTGTGAATATCTTATGTGACGTGTGTAATTAGAAAAAGTGCCATTAGTAAGTGAAGGTGCGCTGACTGACCGTAATTCACCGATCTGTACATGTACATTATGGGTAGATATGGTATTGCACCCCACCCAAAAGTTCGATATCAAGATTTCATCGGAAATACATATTTTGAGTTTCCCTCATTTCAAAGAAATCTGTTTAGAAAATGTCCATGTGCGTGTCTGTGTCTGTGTTAGCATAAATCAAAAACGAAATGTCGGACAAACACCAAACCTGTTATTTAAGTTTAGTATTTCCAAAAAGATGCAACAAGAAGATTTTCAAGTAAATTCCTCTAATCTAAACCACTCTTTACAGATAAAATGTTTCGCGATTTTTCATTTTCTAAAAGTTGACTAACGATTTTGATTAAAATACCATATATTTTATATATTCATAACAAATAAAATGTACGCTATGTATCCGGACAACCCCACAAACATACGTTTTTCATCTTAGGTGCATTGTGCTGCAACCTACTGCCTGGTACTCATTATCCGCGACCGCAGTAGTCATTAGACATCGTGAAACAGCAGAATGGGACGCTCCGTGGAACTCACGGACTTCGAACGTGGTCAGGTGTTTGGGTGTCACTTGTCTCAGAAGTCTGTACGCGAGATTTCCACACTCCTAAACATCCCTAGGTCCACTGTTTCTCATGTGATAGTGAAGTGTAAACGTGAAGAGACATGTATAGCACAAAAGCGTACCGGCCGATCTCGTCTGTTGACTGACACGGACCGCCGACATTTGAAGAGGGTCGTAAAGAGTAATAGGCAGACATCTATCCAGACCATCACACAGGAATTCCAAACTACATCAGGATCCACTCCAAGTAATATGACATTTGGGCGTGAGGTGAGAAACCTTGGATTCCATGGTCGAGCGGCTGCTCATAAGCCACACATCACGCAGGAAAATGCCAAACGACGCCTCGCTTGGTGTAAGGAGCGTCAACATTACACGATTGAACAGTGGCAAAGCGTTGTGTGAGTGACGAATCACGGTACATAATGTGGCGATCCGATGGCAGGGTGTGGGTATGGCGAATGCCCGGTGAACGTCATCTGCCAGTGTGTGTAGTGCCAACAGTAAAATTCGGAGGTGATGGTGGTATAGTGTGGTCGTGTTTTTTCTGGAGGGGTCCTGCACCCCTTGTTGTTTTACGTGGCACGATCACAGCGCAGACCTACATTGATATTTTAAGCACCTTCTTGCTTCCCACTGTTGATGAGCAATTCGGGGATGGCGATTACATCTTTCAACACGATCGAGCAGCTGTTCATACTGCACGGGCTGTGGCGGAGTGGTTACACGACAATAACTTCCCTGTAATGGACTGGCCTCACAGAGTCCTGACTTGAATCCTATAGAACACCTTTGGGATGTTTTGGAACGCCGACTTCGTGCCAGGCCTCACCGACCTACATGGATACCTCTCCTCAGTTTCGCACTCAGTGAAGAATGGGCTGCCATTCCCCAAGAAACCTTCCAGCACCTGATTGAAAGAATACCTGCGAGAGTGAACGCTGTCATCAAGGCTAAGGGTGGGCCAACATCATAATGACTTCCAGCATTACCAATGGAGGGCGCCACGAACTTGTACGTCATTTTCAGCCAGGTGTCCGGACACTTTTGATCACGTAGTGTATATCTTGAATATTCTGATAATGCGCCATACAAAAACATAGATCTCGTTAATACACACACTATTTCATTTTGTGGCATGAGCCTTTTCCGAGATATTGGTATTAATGGTTCGAATTGTTCAATTCTTAGTCATTCTTTGAAGTCCTGTCGATTAATAATTTCTCACGAATGCATGGAAACAGTATGAAATGTTAAGGCCAGTGTATAGCGTGCAGTTCTAAAACATGTGACTGTCGCCGTTTCCTTTGTAGGTATCTATACAAGTTTATTGCAGCTATTTCACATAGGTTTATATCGATTAAAATGAATTGGATAGGAACATAAACGTTCTTAAGAGTAACGTGTGTGTTCAGTAATAAGCGATAGAGTGCGAAAAAAGTTCTGTGAATGTAACACTTCAGATTTTTATAGCCTCTTCCACTTAAGGTATAGAAATATTCTGCGAATTGTAAGCATACATACAATTACATAATGGGGAAAATTTTTTTACTGAATATGTGGAAAAGCAGGGCTTATTGCAAGATTTTCGACTTTTTGTTATTATTGTGTGCATCTAAATTAACCCCTGAAATCAGCTTAACAATTGAAAACATTTTGAATACATCTTTGTATCTCCGCAAGCAAAGAACAAAAAGCGGACAATATAAAATTTCAATTTAAGGAAGTAAAAGAATTTTTAAGAATTTCTCTCGTTGCAGATTAACTGTCAAGTGGAAAATTTTTATCTTCTCGAAACGGATCCTAAGAATTGATTTATATCTCAGATAGGAATTTTAGGATCACAAATAACATGAATACTTTGAATTTTCTGTAAATATCCAGATAGGTTTTCCTTTTTATAATTAAATTTTATAATCATGAAAGACATGCAATACCTTAAAAAGGAATGCTAACAGCAAAACATCAAATCAGACCAACTATCTACCACTTTATCTTCATATGATTATTTATTGTGTATAATTACAAAATAACACAAAGCATTCAACATAATCACATTGACTACGCAAGTCCCTATGGTGGTCAAAAATTGATAATACAAGAGTAATAAATATAATAATAATAATAATAATAATAATAATAATTAATTGGAAGTTTATATCCATTCATTCGGTTATCATACTCCGATGTTCGGA
Source organism: Deroplatys truncata (assembly GCA_030765065.1). NCBI lineage: Eukaryota > Metazoa > Arthropoda > Insecta > Mantodea > Mantidae > Deroplatys > Deroplatys truncata. The sequence continues at coordinate 219,725,209 of CM060978.1, forward strand.
TATTCACTTATAATCTTTAGTTTCTCAGAAAGAAAGCAGCGGTTTCTTTCTTTATGGGAAGTTTGTGATGAATTTATAAGTAGAAAAGCAAGAACTGAGCGACATATGAAAATGACAGTGGACATGGATAACAACAGCATCAAACTAGTAGAAGTATCTACTCCTTCTTATTGCTACCCATTATTTTCTGTTTGTGTTAATTTTGGCCTTCATTCTATTTTGTTTTTCGTGTGTTTTCTTAGCAGTTTTGTGTATGTTCGTTACTGATAATGACCAAGGTTAAGTTGATGTTTTAAATTGATATTATTTCATCCCAAACTAATTTTCTCTATAAGTAACGGGAAGCCGAATGTGCCAAGTAGACATTCACGATAAATCATTACAAACTGTGATAGTTGTGGTTATTCAGCAGTGCTTTTGCATAGTATTTTCAGTCTTTTCTTTGCTCAGTCCTAAACTCCATTTTTCGGGTTTTTCACCAAACATCAGCGGTGTATTCTCTAAATGCCTCTCTGCATTCTTTTGCCATGACCGGTGTAATTTAATAAAAACTCCCAAAATGAAGTCTATATCGGTTTGGGAAGTTTTGCCAGAAATTGCTCAGAAACTAAATCTACACCATACTAATTATTTAAAGCCACAAAAACAGTTTCCTTCTGTTGAAGAAATACGGGATTAATAACACAAAGGTCGTCTTTTTCAGTTTTCTCCACTGCAGCTCAAGCTGGGCTATCTCAAGACATGCTGCATAATTAGAATTACATTTTGAATGCTACTCTTTGATCGAAATAGCTGCTGAACGTATAATGTCGTCGTGCTTCTCTTTATTGAACGGCCTCCCTATCTCGGCAGATATCCAAGTGCATGCTCTTTTCTGAAAGGGTCGAGCGACATTTGTCATGTTCCCATGTGTAGATCTTAAAGGATCTGCTTTGATACTTGCGTGTTTTCGCTCCCTTACTGTAATTACTCTAGGGTAAACAGTGCAAGAAAATAGCTAGATATTGTTGTTTCCCTTTGTGTTGAACAGACAAGAGACGAGGGAAAATCTGAAGCCAGCCCTCTGATATGGTCTAATTACTTTATTATGAAACTTGATCCAAACTTGCCTTGTCGGATGTTTGCTTTCCCAAGAAACCTCGAAAATTATCTTAACAAGGAATTTGAGCCCTAACAAAGGATATGAAACTTAACAAGCATTTATGTAATGCGTCTGCCAAAAATTAGTTTCTAGGTACATTTGAAAGCTTTACCAGAGTTCAAAGTCTCAGATGTTGGAAGTTTGAACACCTTCTTTCAACTTAACATTGCAATACGGAAGCATTTTACTTGTATGTACTTGTACTTTTAATTTCTCTGTCACGTACATAGTGCTAGAGAAGGTAATGCATCCCACCCAAAAATTCGATATTGAGATTTCACCAGAAATATAGTTTTGAGGCACCTTGAATCCAGAAAGCATTTTTAGAAAAGGCGTGCGTGTGTGTGTGTGTGTGTGTGTGTGTGTGTGTGTGAACAGCACAACTCAAACGAAAAGTCGGATAAATACCAAACTTTTATTTTATTTTATTTTCCAAATATGCGACACGCGGATTTTCAAAAAATCCGTCCACACCAACTAGCACCAACAATATGCAACATTTTCGACATTTTTTTATTTTCTAAAAATTAATATGATTAAAATATTGAGAGTGTAACTATGGTCATATATGCCACATATAGATTAATGTAAATTATAATGTGAAATGGTATTAATAAGCAAAATACTTGTTATATAAATATGTTAAGGCGTAAGTTTTATGTATGTGCAAGTGTTTAGCTGGAGCTGTGGAACCCTTGTTAAAAGCCGACAAACATGTTTTTATTAGAATATGGGCCCAGGCAAAAAGGACTTGTAAGGGTAAGTAATAAAGCAATAACTTGAGTCTTTGTGGAATAGAAAATGCGACAAGCGAAAACAACATATTTTTGTAGATAGATCACATGTTTGGAAACAACCAACAATAGCCGGTTAAGTCTTCTAGAAGGTTCCAAACTGAACGAAGAAGCCAATAAGATTGTAAAAAAGAATATATTTAAAATGTTTAAGTGCAGCAAAGTTAGTTGTAGCGTCCCCATCAGCCAAGGCGGTTGCGTATAAAGTGCTGTGATGTGAATAACATACATATAAACTCTCAGAAGCAGGCGTTTTTATTTACTTCTCATAATGTATTGGGAACGTTGAAATGTTATCAATTTAAAAGTTAAAGAAATGAGAAATAAATTATATTTTAGGAATGTGTGATAAATACTACCATTATTTCTAGATCACTTATAAAAAATACTTGACTGCTCAGCGACCGTTCTACACCTCCAACTAGCTAAAGTAACTGTGTAGCTTCGTGCTAAAGCAGAAAATGCATGTGTCATTGTGTTCTTCCACGGATTTAATCTTTTGTTAGAATTGTTACATCTTACCTTCCTTCCCGTACCATACCCTGTAAAGTTAAACAAGCTCTACCCAAGAAACCCAAACAGCAGCAGCCGTGGCAATAACATCATAAAAATGTAATAGTAACAACCAATACACAAGATAATCACCATAGTTCATATATTAATTCATATATTAATATATCGGACATACTGCGAGTTATGCTCCCAACACGAGTATACCGCATCATCATATTAAAGTTATTCACATGAAACATAAAATGTATATCTTGAATTTTCTGAGAATAGCCTATGAAGTTATCTTCATTCGGAATGTTTTGTGTAATCTTGTGTATTTAAACGTTGGGCGATAGATGTAAATGTACTAGACAAAAAACATAGATCCTTTAAAACACACAATTTATTTCAAATAACTTTTGTGGCATCAGATATTTCCGAGATATTGTTATTATTGGTTCCTTTTGTTAAATATTTTGCCATTCTCTTTTAAGTCCCCTAATTTTCAGTGGTTTCTCTCAAGTGAATGGAAACAGTGTGGAATTTTAAGGTCAGCACATAGCAACCATTTCTTAAAAACTTTATTATCGCTATTCGCTTTGTATCTATAACGAAATGTGTAATGCTGTTTCTGCAAGGTTTATCGCGATACAAATGAAGTAGGTGGAACAATAAGCTTTCGAAAGAATAATTTGTATACCCACTAATAAACTATAGAAAGTAGGGAAAGTATGTCAATATAACACACTTTTTTCTCAAAAGTAGTTCAGTTGAATCGGTAGTCAATACTTGCTCATTGTTATTATTTCTCGAACAAAGAAATGCAGAAGGAAGGTTGGGAATGACATATTGGATCAAAATATTAACTCAAAATACAAGTTAATAAAAATATATCTTCTATTTAATAACAGAAAACATGGGCATAAATAAAGAATTTTAAGTATGACAAGTACAGATTTTTCAAATTCCGCGACTTAAATAGAATTTGCTCTTTAGGACTATGTGCTTCGTACGACTCCTAAACCTAAATCTAAACCTCAAAATATTTTCTGTGAATAAAATTGTGTACGCAACTTGTGGAACGTGGAATTTTTTCTTATACTTCACGAGCATAGCGATGAAAAAAATTTTCACACTTAAAAAACACTTATTGGGTAAACAAGTATTACGTGCCTAGACTTCTGGAGTTTAAAAGCAATTTATAGGGCTTTAATATTGCATTATTTTATGCTTAAAATGTAACTTTTGAGATTAAAATATTCTTACCTCTGTAAGCTTCAAATATAAAATTACAAATTTAAAACAATTCTGGAAGCTTCATTAATAAACCAACTTAAACATCAGACAATTATGCTAACCTAACATCATTTTCTAGTTTGAAATATTCATATGAAATGTCTGAGTTTCGGGAGGAAATTTGAAATCGGTTTTTATTATTGTTTTTTTGTATTTAAAACATAACACTAATTTAATTTGATATTTCCAGGCATGAAGTTCCCAAATTTAACGGAAAATGACTTGTAATGTTTAAAAAAGTATACCTTTTCACAAATAATTAAGTGTTATAGTTATTTAGACATTTTAGTTTTACATATTTCGTATAAAATTTGTTTAATCTAAACGCCTAATATGTGCATTTAAGAATGTAAAAGTTTGGTTTGAAAATGTATACTGCATAGCGTGGAAAGCTTTGAATCTTTGAAGGAATAAAAAGAAACAAATCGAGAAAAATACAGGAGGAGTTAAATAAGAGGGGACTAAAGTATTTCAGTGGTTTTAAAGAAGTGTGATGCATAACAAGACAAAAATGCTAATTTTCGTTCAAATTTTATATATGCATAGAAGAGCATCTCTTGGCTGCGTTTTGTATTAAAACGAAAGTGCTCGCAAATAACTTGGTAAATATTTCCTCTGCTCGCAAACAGGATATTTTTTATTTCTTTAGTTATATTAGAGTGCGTACTGTTTTTCTCTCCGCTCTCTGTTCCGAGTTGCCTGCAGTGAAATGAATACGAAGTGTATTATTCCACACGACCATTAAATCCAGGAATTCAGGTGCACATTGTGAGGCGCCACCTCAGGGCAGCTTTGTTAGCGGACTGCACAAGTTTGGGTTGCAGTGAGAACTGGACTTTGAGAGGTACTTTATTGTGGTGGCGAATTGTGGAATTCTGCGGCCAGGCCTGAGGGTTAAATTCATAATACAATGGGAGTAGGTATATACAGTTGGAGATACAGCGGTTGCACTCGTAGCATTAACGCCTCTGTATCCTACCAGTTCATTTCCAGGGTAATGCAACATTCATTGTTCCCAGGATGAGGCTGTGATATTTGAGAAATGCTGTTTGGTTAAAGTGGCCCTATATGGGAGAAATGTTGTTTCACAATATTTAATCTCGGAGATTGGTAATCAAGTGGATTCACTCGGGCAATCGTGATTTATTTCTAAATTCAGTTAATCAGTACAAAGGTTTGTCATTGATGATAGGAAACTAAGCTGGCATAAATCATCCTATGAAATTAATTTATTTTTGAAACTATGTTTTAAGGAAGTGAGCGAGATTGGTCTGCGGTAACGTGTGATGATTGCATTTGGGAGGTCACGGGTTCGATTTTTGGTGAGTATGGGTTTTTCGTGGTTTCCCGGATCGGGAAGTTTTACTTCTAACAGGACTTTCCTGTTATCTGTTTCAGGGTTGAAGAACCAGGCGATTATAATGATGATGTGGCTGGGCTGTGATCAAAAGTACCCGGACACCTCCACAAACAAACGTTTTTCATCTTAGGAGCATTCTGCTGCCACCTATTGCCTGGTACTCATTATCCCCGACCTCAATACTCATTAGACATTGTGAAACAGCAGAATGGGACGCTCCATGGAACTCACGGACTTCGAACTTGGTCAGGAGATTGGGTGTCGCTTCTGTTCGAAGTCTGTACGCGAGATTTCCACACTCCTAAACATACCACTGTTTCTGATGTTAGTGAAGTGGAAACGTGAAGGGACATGTACAGCACAAAAGCGTACAGGCCGACCTCATCTGTTCACTGACAGAGACCGCTGACATTTGAAAAGAGTCGTAAAGAGTAATAGGCAGACATCTATCCAGACCATCACACAGGAATTCCAAACTGCATCAGGATCCACTCCAAGTACTACGACAGTTAGGCGTGAGATGAGAAACCTTGGATTCCATGGTCGAGCAGCTGCTCATAAACCACACATCACGCAGGAAAATGTCAAACGACGCCTCGCTTGGTGTAAGGAGCGTCAACATTACACGATTAAACAGTAGCAAAACGTTGTGTGAAGTGACGAATCACGGTACACAATGTGGCGATCCGATAGCAGGGTGTGGGAATGGCGAATGCACGGTGAACGTCATCTGCCAGCGTGTGTAGTGCCAACAGTGAAATTCGGAGGTGGTGGTGTTATGGTGTGGTCGTGTTTTTCCTGGAGGAGGCTTGCACCCCTTGTTTTTTTGCGTGGTACGATCACAGCGCAGACCTACATTGATATTTTAAGCACCTTCTTGCTTCCCACTGTTGAAGAGCAATTCGGGGATGGCGATTGCATCTTTCAACACGATCAAACACCTGTTCATTCTGCACGGACTGTCGTGAAGTGGTTACACGACAATAACATCCCTGTAATGGACTGGCCTGCACAGAGTCCTGACTTGAATCCTATAGAACACCTTTGGGATGTTTTGGAACGCGGACTTCGTGCCAGGCCTCACCGACCTACATAGATACCTCTCCTCAGTTCCGCCCTCCGAGAAGAATGGGCTGACATTCCCCAACAAACCTTCCAGCACCTGATTGAAAGTATGCCTGCGAGAGTGAACGCTGTCATCAAGGCTAAGGGTGGGCCAACATCATATTTACTTCCAGCATTACTGATGGAGGGCGCCAAGAACTTGTACGTCATTTTCAGCCAGTGTCCGGATACTTTTGATCACGTAGTGTCGGTCCCACCTCCGGGTGCTCTTGACTACCCTTCCGGGGACCCCCGGATGATCTCAGGTGCTCGTGGGTTGACTTTGGCGGCGTCGGAGGCTTTCGAACTGAAAGCGTTTGGGACTCTTCCATGCTTGTGCACGTCGTCTCTCGGATCTGGTCACTCTTTGTCTCTCTCCCTTCATCCGTCCTTCTCAGGGGCACTTTCGAAGCAAAAAGGCCTTGCGGCCTACTTGCGGTGATCTTCCCCGATTGCTGCAACCACTCGTAATACGTACCGTTACACTTTTACCTTTCTATATTTTCAGTGTGCCGAGTTTTCAATTTTATCACCGTTTTGTTTAACATAATTTAATACAAAGCTGTCACATTAAATTTCTAAGAAAATAATTCTCAAAAATCAAAATCGAGTCATTCATTAAAATGTTCCACGTGATAAAAGCTTGAAAATGTCAAACATTTAAATTAAAGTTAATTTTTTTTATAAAATATTTAATTGCTATAAAATTAATTTTGTAGCATTTAAACCTTTTCTGGGATAAATAATAACGTAACACTTTTAATTTTGTAAGCATTTTGTGTTAATCGTTAAATCCAAAACTATATATTTGTTATTAAGTAAAAGTTTCTTACATCCTTTTACTCATCTTCAAGGAATGTTTGTTGTACATTTTAAACTAAATGAACAAAAATTGCATTACGAGAAACATTTTAAAGTGGTGAGTGTTAAACAATAAGAGAAAGCTGTAAAACTTCATTAGCTATTTGCGCACAATTGCAGACTCCATATACATATCGTTTGGGCATTTAAATGACCAGAAAGGCAAAGCTGAACTTCAGTTCTTACTCTGCAGTATTTCAAGTATTAAAATATACATATTCTAACGTTACTTCATATAAATTCCTCTACCCAATCTTGTACAAAGTATTCTTACTTTAGACTATTCTTCTATTTACTACTTGTTAATCGTTATGCATTTACACATTTCGGTGTAGAAGGAGAATAGAGTAGGCTATAGATATTGCACAGAGTGGATCGCTATATTATGAGTTTGAAATTCCACTCTTTGACATGGCCACGAGAAAGAACTAATAAACTTACCGCTTGAAAAAAGCATAAGTATTTGTAAATTCAAACCAGAACAAACAATATCTCGGAAATGGTTATATAAGAAGTGTTGACATAAATTGTGTGCTTTATCGAGTTATACATTTTTTTGGTGTGTGTGTATAGTAAGAGTTTGTCTAGCTCTACGGTTAAATATGACTGCACAGACTATTACCAGCGAATTCCAGACATATTTCATTCCTCATAAACATGTGGTATTTCAATAAAAAACTTTGGAGCCAGTTTTGAGAAAATAAATAACAAAAAATGTTCCATGTTAAGGGTATCTTGTTTGGGGGATTCAGTTAAAAATATTTGTCACATTTTTGGAAGATTTTAACTTAAATATTAAGTTTGTTGATTATCCGACTTTTCGTCTTTTATTACGCTATTCACAGATATACGCGCACACATAGACTTTTTACTTTCTCTGCTACGTATAGTAAGTAGGGGAAGTATTGTATTCCACCCAAAAATTCGATACCGAGGTTTCACCGGAAGTATATGTTTTGAGAACCCCTGAATCCAAAAAAAAGCATTTTTGGAAACATGCCTGTGTGTGTCTGTGTACGTGTGTCTATCTCTGAACAGCATAACTCAGAAACGAACAGTCGGATAAACACCAAACTTGGTATTTAGGTACAGTATCTTCCAGATTACCCTTTACAGGGAACATTTTTCGAAAATTTTCTCAAAAATGGCTCTAACGATTTTGATTAAAATATCATATATTTAAGATACTTTCATGACAAATGAAATTTATATCTTGAATTTTCTGGGAATGTCTCCAAACGTATTCATCATTGTGAACGAGTTTTGCATAACTGGTAAACCATAAGAGATAGACAAAATTTTACAACACAGAAAATGTAGATCGCGTTAAAATACACAATTTATGTCATAGACATTTTTTGTTGTTGAGTGAACCATTTTCGAGATATTGCTTGTTATTCCCTTAAGTTTTCCAATAATTATACTTTCTCTCAAATGGGAATTCGTTATTCATTTTATGTTCTGGACATAATGGAGAATGGAATACTCCACATAGCAACCAGCTCTTAAACTATTTGACTATCGCTTATAGCCTACCTATTCCCCTTGCATCTACAAGAAAATTAGCAATAAGATTAACATCTCGATATCTTTATTAACATGAAGCATATGGAGAATAAGCGTTTGTAAAAATAGTTTCTACAAGAGTAGAGAAAGTCATATGAGTGTAACACATCAGACTTTTTTTAAATATTGTCGAATGTTTAACATTGAGTACCCGTAACCAGAAATAGGAAGTTCTACAGAGACATGGGAATCATCTCGTAATAACCTATGAACAAACAACATAGAGACTCTGTGAATATGTTGAACTTACAAGATTACTTTCTGAAGCTTAATAATAAATTCTTTTAGTTCGGTAATTAAACTTGCTTATATTTTTGATACGTAGATTACGTTACGATCCACGCAAGGCATGCTTTGTTTGTGAACAGACAACTTAGAGTCTTTGTGAATATATTTAAATTACAGTTACTCTTTGGAGCAAATTGATTCTTATTTTATAGGTACAGTAATTAAGCATTTATTGTTTCCTTTTTATGTACAAGCAAAGCTTATGATCCATACAGAGCATGCTTTTTTCATGATGAGAGTTGCAATCTCTAGCCTCAAATTTAAGCTTATCAAGTTCGGACACTGCTTCCTCTTAAACTAATCGAGATATTACTATGAACATCTATTTCAATATAATTGATGTATGTATGTATTAATTAATCTAGTTTTTGTTAGAGTATTACCTTTATTTCTGGATGAATATTTTAATAAACCTAAAAATGTTAAAATTGTGGTTGAAATGCTCCGGAGAAGGTGGGTTATTTGTTTTCTTTTCAACAAGTGCTACTTAAAAATAATTTTAGAAGCTACAAAATTGTAGCAGATAGTTTATTTGCATTTTGAGCCTATCTGAGGAAATGCCCTCAATACATGGAATGGAATTTTCTCAATAACTCCTTTTATGGAAGAGTCTTTGCTATTATAGCCGGGTTTGTTCATTGATATCCTTTATTTACTGGAGCATCTTTAAAGTCAAATTGCTTAAAAAGTCAATTCTAAACTAAACCTTCCAAAGCAAAAAGTCAGCCATATATGAATTTTTAATGGAAAGTGTAAAGGGGAGTCTACATATAACGTTTGCAGAAAAAAAATTGAAACGCTTCAAAATGCTTCTAGTGTGAGCAAAACTACTTATTCATACCAGGTATCCAGAAAAAAAGTTTCCAGTATTTACAGAGGACGTAGTATGCAACAAGAACAACAGTTCTATAAACATTGGTCGTAAACCTAACGTCTTCTGAGTTATGATCTTATTTTGTACGAGGAGCATTTGGCACGAAATCAAGGAGAACACATCGTGTGTTACGATTTTTTCCTCCTTGCCCTACTCAGCTGCGCAGTAGTTGGACAAACCCTTTATCTCCCGGGAGGGATAGGGGAACAGGTGGTGGCGCCGTGGCCGAGTGGTTAGACCGCTCGCCTCCCACCGAGGCGGACCGGGTTCAATCCCAGGGACCGCATGTGGTATTTGTGGTGGACGAAGCGGCTTCTGGGCGGGTTTTCTCCGGGTTCTCCGGTTTCCCCCGCCATTCATTCCACCAACTGCTCCATCATCACCTTTCCTTTCATCCATTTCACCAACATCCCATACCAGGCATCGGGCTGATCACCCATCCTGGATGCTCTGTCTGATCCATGAGTGTCTGCTCCCCCAGGCATCCGCCTGTAAGTCCTGGGGGGGTGTAAGTCCTACATAAGAGGAGGGTAAACAGATAATGAATGAATGATACGTATGGCGCGAGGGGAATACTACTGGTCTTTTCTCCCCTCCCCTCTCCATCGTTCTCCTTGTTTGCTTTTCTGTAGGGTTCAGGTCGAAAAAATCGTACTACCCGTAGGAATTTGCAACTATGCAGCGCATAGTGTTTGTATATGGTATCTCAAGCAAAAACAGAATACAAGAGTAGTCAACCTACAGTATTCCACTACGTGCTACACTGCAATACTCTACGTTGTTTTCTTGTCCTTCTCTGGACTTACAGCATCTAATGGAGCCCTTTTAATTATTCAACACGGGAAATAGCAGATATGATCTTCTGTTACGGGCAAACAAAGTGACCTACGGGCATGTAACTTGTATAATGACAAATATCAACACGCCGTACACTATCTGTTAAGATGTTTAGCATCCTTTTCCAACGACTTTCGGAAAGGGGTACCTTAGTACCGCGAACAAGAGATCGTGGCTGGCCTCAAACAATTCACACCTGATTTGGAGCAACGGGTACTTACTAGAGCAATTGGTGGTCAATTCTGAAACGAGTGTCCCAAGGGTAGTTACAGCTGCAGGTGTTGCTAAACCTGTTATCTGTTCAGTCCTTCATGAACAGTTGCTTACCCACTTATTGGGTATTATACAGACACACACGCGGTGATGGCATGCAAATCCGCATGCACTTGCAGAAAGCACACCTGTACACATTTAGTGTCAATGTATGGGCAGGCATTTACGGAGACAGATTGGTGGGTCCCTACGTTCTACGCAACAGATTGAATGGTGCTTGGTATCGTAACTTCCTTCGGAACAAGTTACCTGTGTTGCTGGAAAATGTGCCACTACCTGAACTGGGTAGGGTTAGGCGACAGCCAACATGAGTCTTTCATGAGCGATGGATTGGTCGTGGAGGGCCAATACCTTGACTTTCCCGTTCTCCTGACCATGACCATTTAGATTTTTGGCTTTGGGGTTATTTATAGACCATGGTGTATGTAGTCCCCATAAGTATTGTGCAGACCCTACGAGACCGCGTGTTCAATGCCAGTGACGCAATCCGGCAACAACCAGAATTGTTCCAAAGAATGCGTGACTTCATTAAACGCAGGGTGGAAGGCTGCATTGCAATGGATGGCGGCCACATCAAGCACCTATGTGACATGTTAACACTGATGGTAGTGTGGTAGCCATACGTCAGCAGATATTAAGTTTACGACCAATGTTTATAGGAACTGCTGTTCTTCTTTCGTTGCATACTACCTCGTCTGTAAATAGTATAACCTTTTATACTATTTATACACTGTATAAGCGGTTAATCAGAGAAGTCTAAAGATTAAACAGAGAAACGTGATTTTGTCACTAATTTCACTTCTGTTTTGAAGTCCATAAAACTAAAGCCAGAAAAGAAACTTAAACTTCGTGTTACCTTCTGGTCCTTACCAGGCTTTTTACACAATGCTAGGACTATTTAATACTATAGTAAATATAAGCCATGAAAGTATAGACGATATTAAACTATTTCTCAGTGATTTTATATATATGAACAACTCTTAGCAATATCTTCCATGTTTTTATTTTTTAATAATTGCTCATTAGTTTACAGTATTTAAAATATATTCTCAATTATTTAAAAAAGTGTTCATCATAATGTAAAAACTACATGAAAACATAAGAATGACAATAGAAAGAAAAACTTCAGATATGAAAGTTGTTTTAACAACAGAGTTGAAATAAATTAAATTATATCTTCCTGCTCAGATTCAGCTACTCTAGTGACATGAATCATCAGGACTGTGGATCTGCTTTAGCTTTATCATTTTAGTATTGTCACTGTTTATATGAACCCATCTATTTTTAAGGTAATTGATTAATACGGGTAATTAAAGCTAAATATATATTATGTTAAGTATAACCTATAGGTATTGAGACAGTATTTTTAACACTTAAATGATTTCAGTCTAATTATATAATTAAAAAAATAACAGCCTCCCTTAAAGCAATATGCGTATACTACAATATATATAAAATGTATGTAACAGTCATTGTATTATGTTTATATTATTGTATAGGTGTTTAATAATGTTACGTGAATGTATTAAGTAATTTAAGAATGTTAGAGCTGTGAGATTAGAGGCCGAAAGTTGCTAACAATGAAGTAACCTTAAGGCAATAATGAATTAGAAAGTTTAATAATGCTACTAATAATTCTTGGAACAATAATGTCATATTTTAAAACAGTTTATAAATAGCCAATCAAAAACTAGAAAAACTGAAAGTTAAATAAAAGTATTCTATTGGAGTAAAATTAGCCAATCATAGACTTGAAATAGAGAAATTTACAAATTTAAGCGTTAAACGCCAGTCGCTAGAAGGCAACGTACCTGAGCAGTTCATTCGCTCGGTACGTATTCAGTGAGACATAAAATTCATTACGGCGAGAATATTATAAAGCTTACGTGTTAAATGTGCAAGTAATTAATAAATCATCTCACAGCTCTCTATATAAGTGACGTGTTATTTAATCGTGTGAAGGATTAATAAAAGGAGTGAAGTAAAAATTATAATTTGTGTAAGCCTACATTCTTTAGCCGCATCACCCCCTCCAAAGAGATATGTGTTTCTACAAATTAATACTGACGCAGCCGAGGCAAACATAAACACAAATATAATGTTTAAATAAAGATTCAAAAAAATAAAAAATTGATTTTTTAAACGTTAGAGCAAAGACCACCGGAAACTTTATACCATACTCAGTTGCAACTACTTCAAGTTCGGCTCCCCAACAGTGGAACTATAATACAACTTCTTCAAACTGACTTTCCAACAGTGAGGCATTCAACCTTCTCAGTATGTATGAAGTATGTACATCAGGTTTCTCGAAAATGGCTTTATTTCCTAATCACAAAAAGATACATAAAATCTATGTGGCAGCACATAATATTTATAGAATTGGAAATCAGGCCGAGCCAGTCAGAGGCATGGCGAAGGAATTTCACACTGATATATGAGGTACAAATATTATAACATTCGCTGAAAATAGTGAGTGCAAAACAGTGTCTTTAAATTCATGCTTGGTCCAAAACATTAGTACGAGTACTAATAGCATAAAGTACTCTCAACGGAAAGACCTACGAAAATGATGTAGTGAATTAAAATTGTTTTGCACAAAGACATCCTAGGAGAAAGAAAAGCATCGCACAGTGATTGCTTCACATTGGGCGGACCACAGCTGTCAACTGCCTGCTATCAGAAATATAGAGGCAGCACAGTCAGGGCCACAACACAGGCTGTGCACTTGAGTTTTAATTAATTTCACTAGGCTTTATTAATCGTTTATGGTTTCGAATTTGGAAGTAACCTCTGAGTTCTCGTTGAATCCGTTAAAGTTCGTTAATTATCAAATAGCTGATTCATTGTATTCGTTAAGAGATGTATCCAGAACAATAATTGGCTTCGAAAAACCGCTCACTGCGCATGCGCGAGGTGGCGCGTTGTCCACTTTCTGGTTCACCCTCCAGGTATTCAGTAGAGAGAGGTAGTTCTCTTTGTGGAAGGAAACTAGTACCTATGCTCTGGCCGGGCTGCCTCTTGGAAGTTTCCTTGTATATTTATGCAAGTAATACAGCCTTTGTAACAAACTCGTTCCAAATGTGAACTCATCCTAATAGCTGCTGTTGTGATTCCTCCCCCTTCGCTGTTAGTCATGTGAACGTTTTAAATATGAGTTAGGAAAGCTAGTAGCTTTCCATACTCCGTATAGTAAGTACGGGAAGTATTTACATTCCAACCTAAAATTCAATACCGAGATTTTACAGGAAATACATGTTTTGAGGTGCACTGATGTATATAAAGCAATCTTGGAAACATGTCCATGTGTGTGTGTCTGTGAAGAGCATAACTCAGAAACGAACAGTCGAATAAACACCAAACTTGGTATTTAAGTTCAGTATCTTCCAGAGATGCGACACGAAGGTTTTCAAGAAAATCCCCCAACCTCAGATTACCCTTTACATGGAACATTTTTCAAACATTTTAATTTTCTCAAAAATGGCTCTAACGATTTTGATTAAAATATCATATATTTAAGATACTTTCATGACAAATAAAATGTATATCTGAATTTTCTGGGAATGTCTCCAAAAGTATTCTTCATTGTGAACGACTTTTGCATCACTGGTAAACCATAAGAGAGAGAGAGAGAACATTTTACTACACAAAAATGTAGATCGCGCTAAAATACACAATTTATGTCGTATGCATAATTTTTGTTGAGTGAACCATTTTCGAGATATTCCTTGTTATTTATTTGAATTTTCCAATAATTATACTTTTTCTCAAATGTGAATTCGTTATTCATTTTTTTGTCCTGGTAATGCAAAGAGAATGGAATACTCCACATAGCAACCAGCTCTTAAAATATTTGAGTATCGCTTAAAGCCTAGCAATTCCCCTTGCATCTACAAGAAAATTAGCAATAAGATAAACATCTCGATATCTCGATTAACATGAAGCATATGGAGAATAAGCGTTTGTAAAAATAGTTTGTACAAGAGTAGAGAAAGTCATGTGAGTGTAACACATCAGATTTTTTTGTATAGCGTTACCTCTCGTTGCCAGGGAATCTGTCCTCAGTTACATTAAATGGCCTGAGTTTGTGTCAAATGTATGGCAATGTAACAATATTTTCTTCCATTCCACAAGCATCAACTGAAATACAGGCGGTAGTTGATAACCGGTTTTATCACTCCTGGACCAACGTAACTTTAAATCCAGATTATTGTTACACCTAAGAGGAAAAGATGCGCCGACAGAAATTAAAACGTTTCCATGTAGTTAATAAGATACTACCTCCAAATACTATCAATGGCAGTTTTTCACTCTGAATTAGAAAATATTTTACTGTTTTAATTTTATACTTCTGGGAACTAATCCCTAATTATTACAGCACGCTACAATAAACAATTGCGAAATATGGAGATAATTTTACACTAGTATTAAGGGTTTAAACCACAGGAATAGAATTGCATTTGGACGGCGTGGCAGATAGATTGATCTTTGAACCTAAAGGCGCATTCCAGGAATAATACATAAAATTCAATCTATGGGCCATTCCGTGAAGGAAAGAGCTGAAACATTCTCAAATTTTGGGTTCTGCTTATTAATTCTGTAGACTTGTTTCAAACCGTGAAGCATTTTAATAATGAACTACTGCGGCCACGAGAGTTAACGGTATGAACTATTATGAACCGACCTAACAGGCAAAACATAAATGCCCTATGCGCAAACATGATTTCTCTAAAAGCACTTTCGGTGGTGTAACACAGAATTATAGTGATCTCATTTGAGTTACTTAGCCAGCAGTGTATATTCAAGAACAGCGAACAAAGATGGTTTGAAAATCTCTTCCATTTGACACTCTGCAGGGTAATAGATTAACGAAACGCATTTACCTCATTGAATAGAGGCATTTGAGCGCTACAGGTGAGAAAGAACACAAAGGAAAACACATTTTTTGCTTATGTCTGATGAACAAAGTTGGATAAATCGTGAAAGATGTTTGTGCTGCATTATGCAGTCGTATTTTCTGTATTTTAAGGGAACGTTTACTTAGCTTATGTGTATGACATTCTCCCTATGTTTATTATATTCGTAATGTTGTACTTTAACATATGTTTTTATCATGTAATATATAACTATATTCGAAATTTAAAAGGTACATTGCGATCAATTTGATCCACACGAATAGCGAAGTTGGATCTCTAGATATGTAACCTAAAGTACATTCATGTATTTAATTCCACCAATGTAAAGAGATTTTTTGGAATCATTCAGTACAGAGATGGGGATAGCATTATATATCTCAGGTTAAATATGTTTTATAACTTATTAAAACTATGCACCTACTATCGTTTGTTTACAACACTTGGAAATTGTATTGTTTATATACTGTCACACAAGTTGGACGTAATCAGATGCAGTAAAGGTGTTTTTGCTAAGAGCGTGAAACGTGACCCATGTTCTCGTGTGGTTTAAGGTGCTTGAGAGGACATCTATGGGTAAAAACCTAAATGCTATTTATAGCGACCTGGCACGGCTAAACGTAAAACAGTCAGCTCGCTAGTCAGACTACTGTTCTATGGTAAAGCAATTTGCTGTCGCATTCACCTTTGATCTTCCAACCGCTGTCTACTGACGTTCTAGGTTAATGGCTTAGACCAATAAACCAACACAGTTTGTGCGGTGTCATACCTTTTGTGCAATTTCTGCATTTGGTCTCATTTATCGCCGATATAGCTATGCAAATTAATGTTGTGAAATTTCAACATTCATTTGAATTATTATGCTAGTTTTATTTTCCCTGTCTATGGTGGTAAAGAAAATGCTATATTTCACTAGTTATAAATTAGTAATTATTTTCTTTTGCTAAATGTGTATTTTTCTATTTGCTTCAGCAGTGTGTTAATACAAACTGTAAGGTTTACCTTTGTACAATACAATATTACATTTACAATTATTATTATAAAGGTATAACTTCGTAATAATTATGCTGTTATGTTTATTAATTTTATCCTTCTTCGACAGCGTATATCTACTTTGATTTGTAAGAAGCGGAAAAAATACATGAACGTTTTCTTGGACTTGTATGTGGTTACTCAAAAGTTATTTTGTGCAAACGATAAGATATATGGTTGCATTTAAATGCGCACTGAAGGCCCGGCTTTGAAGGCTCAAAAAACAAGCACAACAAACGCTTCACTTTTCGAATATCACCTCACCTTCATGGAAATAGCTTTCTTACTTCAGAGACAGTATGTAACATGTTCAGAAATCTGTCAAGTGGAAACCATATAATAACATGCACCATATGCTGTGCCATGCGATAGCTCTGCTCTCAGCGGCGTGTCCATCAACATCGTCGGATACAACCGAACACTCTAGGGGCGGAAAAAAAAAACACTGGCACAATTTTTGGAATCAAAGGGGCATGTGTATGATTTCTAAATTGTGTTTGTGATCATGTAAATTATTCTGTCCTCCCTTAAAGCGAATATTATTTCTGTAGTGTAAAGCTTGTTTCGCCGAGCGAGATGGCTCTGCGCTAACGTGTGAGGTTCGCATTCGGTTCCGGGTTCGCTTCTCGTCAGGCCGGTAAATCTTGTTTTTTTCGTGGTTTCCAAGGTCGGTATGTGAATGTAGAAGGTTACTCTTCTACCATAATTTTCTGTCCATTTTCTTTCATATGTTTTAGGGTCGTAGAACCAGGCGACGGTGGTTGGCATGTTGTGGCAGGGAAATTGCGCTCTGGAAAGATTTCTCCCTGGGGCTTGGTGGAACTGCTGGGCCCCCTTCCTTTGGGAGTGTCTCGTCTATATCCGGCACCCCTAGGTTGCGGGTGGCGAGGTCAGGGCTAGCTGAGGTTAGAATTGGTGTCATGTTAGAATCGTTATGGACCCCAATCTTACCGCGCACATTGTCCGGAACTGGTTGTCCTTCAGGTCTCCTCTTCATCGCTTCCTTCCAGGGCTCACGTTCGAAGCATAAAGGGCCCACTGTGGCCTCTATGAGGTTCTGTGCTACAGTTACTGGAGGCCTCTGCCACTGCTAACTCCACCTAAGGTTGTTTCAATAGGTGCACTAAAATGTGTGTTATATTGTACCAAAGGAGTTAGCTCCGCATTCAGAAGATATCGGTATCTAGTGCCCTGTATCCGCCAATTCGACTGGCCTGTTTTCGTGGTTTCCTCAGCTACCAGGCAAGTATTTCCCTTTGTGGGATTAATAAAGTTTAAAGTATGTTGGTAATGCTTTAAAGGCCAGTTCTTCTGAATAAAGTGACAAAAACTCCTAATACTGTTTTTAGTACAGCGACAGTACATAATTTCTGCCAGTTCTATGAAGTAGCGACATAAAGTTGGCATGGTTTGTGTCGGTCGGAGATAGGACAGGTAGGAGAGTTATGAATAGAAACAGCCAAAATTAATAGCATTTTGGGGAAAAAGTAGAACCAAAAATGTGCTTGATATACAAATTTTACAGCAGGTATCAACGCCAGGTTTTAATATGCAATATAAGTGCAAATAGAGAAACAGAAATGTAGATGAATGTGGAAATACTCAATTTACAAATGATGTGCGAAACGATTAAAGAATAAAACGAGGAAAGACATAAGATTACAATGTTATAAAGCTACAGTTCTTAAGTTGTTGTGTGGGACCTAGGTAATGAAGTTGGAAAGCAGAATATAGGCTGAGGAGAGCAACTTCCTCAGAAGAACCAAATATAAGAACGAAATTGAATATGCAGCAAACTATCAAATCGAGAAATATTTAAAAAAATCTATTCTATACCTTCACATGACTTTCTCTACCCTCTGTCATTTATCAGTGGGTATAACCACTTTCACTAAAGCTTATTTTTCCATCTACTACATTTTAATCCAAATAAACCTTTGCAGAAACAGCTACATCACACATTTGCTTATAGACACAAACAGATAGCGATAGCCAAATGTTTAAATGGACGCTATACGCTACCTTAAGATTCCATACTGTTTCCATGCAATCGCGAGAAACAACTGAATACTGAAAGGATTTAAAGAATGACCAAGTAATGAACAATTCGAATTTTAAATAACGGGTATTTCAGAAATGGTTTAAACTTATTGGAAGTAAATTGTGTGTTTTAAAGAGAGTACTTTTTTGTGTGGTAGCTTTTCGTCTATCGCTTAACGTTTAGCACTTGTACAAGATTATACAAAATTCCTTCCAAATGAAGTGGAATTCACTGGCTATTCCCAGAAAATTCAAGACATACATTTTATTTCTCACGTAAATACTTTTTAATATGTTGTATGTTAACGAAAATCGTTACCGCCATTTTTTAGAAAATAAAAAATTTCGATAAATGTTTCATGTAAAGGGTAGTTTGGGGTGGGGAATTTTGTTGACATTCTTTGTGTCGCATCCAAGGAAGGTACTGGACTTAAGTACAAGCTTGGTATTTATCCAACTTTTTGTTTTTGATTTATGCTGTACACACACACACACACACACCTTATTCTAAAAATGCTTTTATCTTTTTTTGATTCAGTGAACCTCAAAGCATGTATTTACGGTGAAATCTTGGTATCGAACTTTTGTGTGCAATGCATTACTTCCCTACTTACTATACGCAGTAGAAAAAGTAAAAAGAGAAGCATCATCTGTTAACCCCCCCCCCCAAGCAAAGAAAACCTGGAACCAACTGGACTATCCAAAACACATATGATTATAAACAAAATCACAAAAGGAATTTAGGAAGACCTATGAGAAGGTGGTAAAAAATATAACTCGTATTCTAAACAATGGTTGCTAGCTTTATGGGAGCAAGATTTTTTTTTATTTTGAAGTGTGTAGAATCCAATGCATATGACAAGAAAACAGACATTCCAAAACATTTTGATGAACTATTCATATTTTGTAAAGCTTAAGATTTTTCGCTTTTAAAATAATTTCCGTTAGCAATGAATCAGTCTTTCCAAATATTATAATCAGGTGATTTTCTGTGAAACACGTTAAGAAACCTCAAGCCACTGTTTCCAAGAAATCAAGTACAGTTGAGAATGTGTAGCATTTCTTCTACGTGACGCCACGCGCGAAATTAAACGCCCTCTATTCTTGAACAGCTGTTATATTCGTGAACCGGTGCTTTTAAAGGGCATGTTGTAACTAGCATTAAACAACGATACACAAAAATCTACAAAGCGTATTTTATTTAAACTAATGAAGTAAACTCCTTAAAGTATAAGGAGTTTTGGCTTAAAAATATATTACATTTCATAATATTTTGGGATTGTTTCTTCTTATTTTGGTAATGTTTTATGCATTTTTGCTGTCTCTGTTATGAGAAGAGTGAGCGATGGGGGTTCTGGTTTGAATAACGTGGTAATTTCTTATATATGGGGGTTGCATTAAAACATCTTCCGTTCTGAAAATATTGACTATCTTTATTCCATAATTCCTCTCATACTTGATATCCGTCGCCACATTCATGTGTTCAGAACTGCCACATTAAATTTGTTTGTGTTTGTGTCCCCGGTTCCTGATAGTAGATTGTGTTTTTAAGCCCTAGACAGCATCAATCTTCAATTCCGATACTGTGAGCCTGTTACACACTTCTGTCCATCTTGGATGTTCATCGCGAAAACTGTGGCAGTAATTTGTAACACAATAATGTAAATGCCAGAGTGATTGTAGTATAAATAAGCATTATTGTATGACAATGATTTGGGATGTTTGTTAATTATAAGCATTGTTAGGAAATAAGTTTACACGGCTTCACTGAAACTGACAATAGGAGCGGATAACAATGAGCGAGGTGGTGAGTTGAATATTAATTAGAAGAGACAAACAAATGACGTCATATTGGCGCGCTTTTCTGTAGAAATGGAGGGAATATCTTCCTTATAGCATATGTTTTCGTAATTTTGATTGGATATAAAAATAGACGCTAATGTTGGCGCGTTTTATTAACCAATAGCAGCTGGGTTATAATATTTAGGCATATTAGGGTGTGGGAATATAAAAAGCTAAAGCCAGAGGCAAGTATTGCCCAGTTCAACAGAATCATCCACGCATTACACGTCGCTGAGTCCAACAGAAACATTTGTGCATTACACGTCAATCAGTCCAACAGAAGCATTCGCGTGTAATACGTCGATCAGTTCAACATAAGTATTCGTGAGTTATACGTCGCGTAGTTCATACATAAAGTACACGTTACGCAATTCTACAGAATCTCTCGCGTCTTAAAGTTTGTTATAAATGTGAAACACGCGAATTAATAATGTGCAGTAAATAAGTGATTATAGTGATATTAGAAAATATAACAGTTTCAGTCTGGCATGTATCAAGAGTCAATATGTGAACTTAATTAATTGTGACGGTAATAAAAGTGTAAAAACAAATTCTTTTATCAGTGTTATCTTTTAGTAAAAACTCCTTTCCGTTTACACACCCTGTTCAAGAGATCTGCTCGACCGAGAAATAATAGCTAGCCGGAGGACAATGAACCCAAAATGCAAAATAATAAAACAATAACAGGCGCTCAGAAAAAGATAACACGAAGTGACCGCGACAAATTTGCTTCCATGCGTTGTGCAGATAAACATGAAGCATCTTGCAACCAACTAACAAAATGCCACTTCAAATTGTAACCCAAACGTGGGGCTAACAAACCATCGACTACAAAACCCAGTTGCACAAAATTTCTAACTGCCGTTATACGGAAATCGGGACCACCCTCTACATTATCAAATAAACAAGTGATCTTTAACCCAGTTGCTGTTGACATTTTACTTTAAAATGTGTAGTATTTTGTCTGCAGATTGTTGAAAGTGAAGACACTTCTCACGCCTGCTTTGTAAATGAAAATTATAAGGTTCAGGTTATTGCCTTAAGTTTGAGTGCCTTTCTCTGTCAGTCGTCCTCCGTGGACTAGTGGTACCTCTAGTTCCCAAGGTCGCGGGTTCAAACCCGGCGGAGGGCGATGGATTTTTTTTCGGGCGTAAAAATCCTTCGCACGGCTTCCTTCGGAAGGGAAGTAAGGCCGGTGGTTCTGTGTCGTAGATTTACGGCACATAAAAGAACCTCAAGCCTGATAAATAGTCCTCTGAGCAAAATTACCGGTCTTTCACGCCCAATATAAAATGGGACGCTAAGAACCACAGCAGTTAAAGAGCGTCCATAAATAAAACTCAAAATTAAATTTCTCTGACATGTAGTCATCCTTAACGATACATAATGCCCCCACCTCAGGCTAAGGCAGTTCTCATTTAGTAGATAGATAAGGTATCCTTATTGGTTTCAAATTATTGAAGTTATAACACAAGTATTTAGTGCATGGGTCATTGACCGTACATGCATATTTAAGATAAAAGTATGATGACAAATAACAACAGAAAAAGAAAACAAAACAAAAAGAACAAGAAAAAGGAAAATGGAGATAAATTATCTTTGTCAAACTGAAAACATTTGACCTATCTTCGCGCACTTTAGCCAAGGAATTGCCCATGTTTCACCAGTTCCTCTGGTCAGCGCGTAGCTTCCAACATGCCAATCTCTTTCTTGAGGAACTTAAGAAGTTTTCTTTGAGTTTAATTGTTCTCCCACTGTGCACATTCCGCCAAAATATGTACCCAGCCCCCCTCCAAATCACAGAATGGGCAGATTCTCCTGCCAGAATCGTCAGTTGCTTACTGTGCTCTCTCCAGCCCTCAAGGCTAAACCCTGCCATTCCTGATCTTTCCTTTCTTCCTAAGTTAAGTATATATGCCTCTTTACCCCAATTAAATTTTATTTCATTTGCTAGACATAGAGAAGGTTTAATTTTACAATCCGATTCTATTTCCTGTCGGTTGATGTCTCTTAGTCTTCTTTTGACACTGAGACAGTATTTTATATCACATTTTATAATGCCAGGGTGATTGTAGTGTAAATTAATATTATTGTATGTACAGGATTTTAGATGTTTGTTAGCCATAAGTATTGATAGGAAATAAGTTTATACGGCCTCACTGAAACTGACAATAGAAATGGGTAACCATAAACCGAGGGGGTGAGTTGTTTATCACTAAGAAGAGACAAACAAATGACGTCAGGGTAGCGTGGTTTTCGTTAGAAATGGAGGGAATATCTTCCCTAGAGCATATATGTTAGTAGTAGTGATTGGCTGACAAAAGACGCTAATGTTGGCGCGATTTGGTAACCAATAGCAGCTCTATTATAATGTTTAGGCATTTCGAGGTGAAGGAGTATATATTCTCGAGCCATAAGCAAGTTTCACGCAGTTCTAAGGAATCTCTCGTGAGGTGCACGTCATACAGTTCGGAAGAATCTCTCGCGAGGTACACTCGTAAAGTTAGTTACAAAAATGTGAAGTACGCGGTAACTAATACGACAGTAATTATATTCTGAGATACCACAGTTTCAGTCAGGCGTGTATAAAGATTAAGTATGTGAATTATTAAATAAGTGTGACGGCAATAAAAGCGTAGAAACAAATTCTTTTATCAGTGTTATCTTTTAGTAACAACTCCTTTCTGCTTACATGCATTGCTCAGAGATACTTGCTTAACTGAGTAATAATAACTAGCCGGAGGACAAATAACCCAAATTTTAAAATAATAAAACAATAACAGGCGCCCAGCAAATAAGATAGCACGAACTGATTACTGCGACAACACCTTTCCATTTGTTTTTGTCATTTGTTTCAGCTCTTTGCCATACTGACCCCATGCCTATTCTTGTCAAACCCCTTTCCAAATCAGCTGCCCAAAACTTAGGAGACAGGTTTTCTCGCTGGTATTTATAACATTTGGATCTTAATGCGGAGTTATGCCCCTGCATCAGCTCTTATTTTGCAGTGTATTGTGTCTTCATAACATCCCACCTCCCTCAATATTCCCGAATTTGATGTGCCTTGTGAAACTCCAAGGGCTGTTTTCCAAAATGCTGCCTGTGTTTTATTTACATGCTCTGCTCTTTCCCATCCCCAGATTTCACTTCTGTACAACAAAATCGGTCTTATCATAATGTATCTACAGGTACATACGGTATCCGGAATAATTCATTTAACTGCCCTCGCCCTTTATAATTAGTTACAGATAGATGTTTGTTCCATTTTCCTCTCATATTAAACATTACTCCTAAATAGGAGAAATGTTTAACGTTTTGTAATACCATTTTTCATCCCTGCCATACACATAGCCATTTTTGAAAGTCATTGTTTTTGTTTTATTAATGTTTACCACCAAACCCCATTGTTTACACATTCTTCCAACCTGTTAATACCTTTCTGTAAGCCTTCTATCGTCACTGACAAAATTGGCATGTCATCCACGTATAAAAGTACAGGAGTGCAGACATCGTCTACTTTTGGGGATTTCATTTCCTCTGATATTAACACTTCTGCTATATCAAATGATAAGGATCAAAACATCACTCCCCTTTCTGAAACGAGGGAACAAGTTTCTCTTGTTTTTTACTTTCTGTACTACTTCAGTAAATAGTGGAAGTATTGCGTTTAACCCAAAAATTCTATACGGAGATTTCACGTTTTGACGTTCCCTGAAACCAGAAACATTTTTGGAAAAAATTTACTAGTGTGTGTCTAGGAACACAACTCAAAAAGGAAAAGTCCATTAAACACCAAACTTGGTATTTAACTTCAGCAACTTTCAAGGATGCGACAGGATCCTCCAACTAAAATATTCTTTTCATGGAAAAAATGTTCGTTATGTTTTATTTTCTCAAAAATGGATCTAACGATTTTAAATTAAAATTCCAATTCATGACAAATAAAATCCATATGTAGAATTTTCTGGAAATAAGCCTGTGAAGTCCGCTGCATTCCGAAAAGGTTTGTATCAATTGTGAGGCAGTATTTTTAACACTTAAATGATTTCAGTCTAATTATATAATATACAAATTCCATAACAGCCCGCCTTAAAGCAATATCTGTATGTAACAATATATAAAATGTATGTAACAATCATTGTATTAATGTTTATATTATTATGTACATGTTTAATAATGTTATGTGAATGTATTACGTAATTTAATAATGTAAGAGCTGTGAGAATAATAGGTTAAAATTTGCTAACAATGGGGTAACCTTGAGGCAATAATGAATTAGAAAGTTTAAATGCTGCTGGTAATTCTTGGAGCAACAATAATGTAATTTCTGAGACAGTTTATAAAATAGCCATCAACAACCAGTAAAAGCTTTAGTTAAATGAAGGTATTCTATTGGACTAGGATTAGCCAATCAGAAATTAAAATGGAACAAAATTTACAAATTCAGAAGTCAGTTGCTTGTAAACAGCGTTCCTAACCGGATGCGAGATGCGTCCTCGAGAAATTTAATACATACTTTGTGGGAGACAAAAATAATTTACGTGTTAAAAGGTGCAAGTAATTAATAAAAAAAATCCCACAGCTCTCTCTATGTCAGCGAAGTGTTATTCAAATCGTGTCTAGTATTAATAAAAGGAGTGAAGTAAAATTATAATCTGTATAAGCCTACATTCTTCAGTCGCACCACTCCCTGCTAAGATATTCATGTCTCTAAAAAATATAAATACTGAGGCAGCCGAGGCAAACATAAATATATTATATTTAAAGCAACAGTCAAATTACAAAGTTAATATTTTGAAACTTGCGGCAAAGGCCACCGGAAAGTACATTTGGGGCGAAGGCTACCGGAAACTTTTTACCATACGTGCGGTTGCACCTACTTTAAGTTCGGCTCCCCAACACTCGAAATATAATACATCTTCTTCAAACTGGCTTTGCATACGTAGCAGCAACAAACCTTCTTCAATTGGTAAAAGATCTTAATATAGAAAAATTGTACACTTCGTTAAAGGACACAATTTAGGGCAATAGTTTTGTGACGTTATCCATTTCCGAGATATTCTTTGTTATTGGTTAGAATGTTTAAATATATTATACTTGTTTCATTTGCAAGTCGCCATTCGTTTCTTTTTTCTCGTGATCATGAAAAGAGAATGGCATTTCATAGCCGTCATATAGCAACTCACTTTTAAAAGATTTGACTATCGGTTTCGTTTACTGTATTCTGCCAACATCGCAATGTATAAATGCATAATGAAGATTTAACTCTATTAGCAACAAAGACATAAGAATAAGCTTTTTTATTATGAATAGTTTGTAGAAAAGTGAGTAGATAAACTTATATGAATGTAGCACACAACATATCTTCTAAAATATACTGGCTTCCTAATATGCACGCATACATTATCGTTTAACAGGTATACAACTTTATTTACTTGTACCCATCTATTTCATTATATCCGATCTAATCCATACTTCACGAGACACTTACTTGACCTAATTTTCATTATTCAACAAGTTTACATCACGAATGCAATGTACGCTTCAGCGCACGTAACTCTGCTTCGACCTGGTAGTATTTCGAAGCAGTCTCCTCGGGGCCAATGAAGAGAGCAGAGCCCAAGTTCTTTACTCTTGAGGCAGTATTTTCAACACTTAAATGATTTTAGTCAAATTATATAATAAAAAAATGTAATAACAGCCCGCCTTGAAGCAATATGATATAAAAGATATAAAAAGTGTATATTACAGTCATTGTATATGTTTATATTATTGTATACATGTTCAATAATGTTATATGAATGTATTTCGTAATTTAATAATGTAGGACCTGTGAGAATAATAGGTTAATAGTTGCTAACAATGAGATAACCTTGAGGTGATAATGAATTTGAAAGTGTAACCATACTACTTGTAATTCTTGGAGTAACAATGTAGTTTTTGTGGCAGTTTATAAAATAGCCAATCAGCAACCAGAAAAAGCTTTAGTTAAATGAAGGTATTCTATTGGACTAGGATTAGCCAATCAGAAACTAAAATATAGCAAAATGTACAAATCCAGAAGTCAGTTGCTTGTAGACAGTGCTCATAACTGACGTGTTGCTTGTAGACAGTGCTCATAACTGGACGCGAGATGTGTCCTCGAGAAATTTAATACGTATTCAGTGTGAGATAAAAATAGTTTAAGTGTTAAAACAAGTGCAAGAAATTAAAAAAATATCTCACAGGTCTGTCTATATCAGTGAAGTGTTATTTAAATTGTGTCAAGAACTAATAAATGAAGTGAAGTAAAGGAGCTTTTGCCACATTGTGTTGTTATTTAACACAGTAGGTACTTGACACTAGAATATTTCATGTATTTAAAGAATGGAGGAGAAAATATTTTACTTATAATAATGCCTTAATTCATTATTTTTGACAAATTTATTTTATTTCTACACCACGTATTGAAAGTTATTACACATTTGTTTAATTACTATACTTATTAAGAATTATATTTTGAAAAGCGGTTCGTATTGCTTCCCCAATCCTGCATAGTTGTTCCACAAGTTTCCTAATAGTTTAGTTGTCTTTTAATAAGTGAAAAGAATGGGGAAGGATATAGAATTATAATACCCAAAACAACAAAAGATCGCCACAATGCCAAAGTCCGCATGGTTATTTAAATATAATGTTCTTAAATTTAAGCTCACATTGTGTAAACGGGAGGACTCGATAGGATGCATGGTCTATAATTTGAGGCAGTATTTTTAACACTTAAATGATTTCACGCTAATTATATAATATAACATTTATTAACAGCCCGCCTAAAAGCACTATGTGTATAATATAATATGTAAAATGTATGTAACAGTCATTGTATTGTGTTTGTATTATTGTATACATGTATAATAATATTATGTGAATGTATTACGTAATTTAATAATGTAGGAGCTGTGAGCATAAAAGCCGAAAGTTGCCAACAATGAGCTAACCTGGAGGCAATAATTAATTGGAAAGTTTAATAATGCTACTAGTAATTCTTGGAGCAATAATAACGTAATATTTAAAACAGTTTATAAATAGCCAATCAACAACCAGAAAAGCTGATAGTTAAATAAAAGTATTCTATTGGAGTAAAATTAGCCAATCAGAGACTTTAAATAGAGAAATTTACAAATATAAGCGACAAACGCCATTTGCTAATAGACAGCTTTCCCAACCAGTCCCTAGAAAGCAACGTACCTGAGCAGTTCGTTCGCTCGCTCGGTATGTATTCAGTGTGAAACATATAAAATTCATTACTTCGAGAATATTATAAACTTTACGTGTTAAAAAGTGTAAGTGATTAATAAATAATCTCACAACACCTTATATCAGCGAAGTGTTATTTAATCGTGTGAAGGATTAATAAAAGGAGTGAAGTAAAAATTAAAATTCTTTAGCCGCATCACCACCTGCTAAGAGATACGTGTTTCTACAAATTAATACTGACACAACCGAGGCAAACATAAATATATGTAATATTTAAAGAAACATAAAAATACAAAGTTGATTCCTAAACGTTGGGACGAAGGCCACCGGAAAGTGAACGTTGGGGCGAAGGCCGCCAGAAACTTTGTATCGTACGTGGTTGCAACTACTTCAAGTTCGGCTCCCCAACAGTGGAACTACAATATAACTCCTACTTCAAATTGGCACCTAAACGTGGGGCTAATTACGTAAAGATAATTTATCTCAAGTTTTGCATGTCATGCTGTATGGGCTGCTGCACAGCCAGTAAAAGTCGGCACATCCTGTATATATGCTTCTTGCAGCTCTACTAGCATCATTGGGCTTGTGCAGAGATTCTCTCCCTCTCTCCCCTCTTTATCTTCACTATACGACATTCTCTTTTATTCATTCTCTCCCTTCAACTCTTTCCCATTCACTCTCTCCTTCATGCTCTCACCCCTCTCCTCTCATGTAACGTTCGTGTAATGTTTGAAAACCTGCATTAAAACTGTTTTTTTCGCTGGTATGTACTATACTTATAAAACTTTGAGTATAACTAAACAGTTTCACAGTACACAAACCTGTAGCTTCTTCTTATAATTCTTATGCAACTTGAACTATACGTTTCTCGTGTTAATGGGTTTACCAAAAAGTTGTTTTTTCTTCTTAAATATTCATTCTATCGAAGTTTGGTAAGGCAAAGAAAAACTTAATAGAAGCAGTATGCTTACAAATAGCTGTTCTGCAACATTTTGTTTAAAAACCTTAATAATGCAGATACTTCCCTGTTTTGATTTTGCGTCCACATAGAATCCGCCCCTTTGCGATAAAGTGATTCAGATGCCATGTAGCCTATTCTGCGAGTGAAACGTAAAGTATGTTATTTACCAAAATCCAGAACGATCGGATTGACCATTCTTGCGTGGAAAGGTAAAAAGAAAACCGCACACACACGCGTACATGTACACTCACACGCAAGTAGTAATAGTCCCGGATGAGCCAATTGGATTAACGATAATCCTGCCGCTAGGGGCGCTCGTGTCGCTAGTGTCGCTGCGTGCGACGGCGGCGGCGGTAAGTTTGAAAAGCGCCCTGAGCGTTAGGATTATCGTTAAATCGATTGGCTCATCCGGGACGAGTTGAAAGAATTGAGGAAGTGACGTGGAGTGTTTTGATTGGTTCGTTAATTTGGGGTGGAAGATGAAGGAAGGAAGATGGAGGAGTATGGAGGTCGCGTGATGGAGAGGAGTTGGGTGGCGAGGTGTTGTCTGTGCGGAGTTCGGTACTGAA
This sequence comes from Deroplatys truncata, assembly GCA_030765065.1. Taxonomy (NCBI): domain Eukaryota; kingdom Metazoa; phylum Arthropoda; class Insecta; order Mantodea; family Mantidae; genus Deroplatys; species Deroplatys truncata. The sequence continues at coordinate 219,754,682 of CM060978.1, forward strand.
AGAGGGAAAAGATGGGGAGCGAGGGATAAAAAGTGTAACAGAAAGTGACGTGTGAAGTTGTTATTGGTGGGAATAAGAAGTGATTTTATTGATGGAAAGGAACAAATGAGAGTTGTTGATTGGTGAGAATAAGAGAGATTATGATTGGTGGAAAAGAAAAAGGTGTGGGAGTGGGGTATGTTGGAGGTGATGGGAAAGGTGAGTTTTGCTAGCAGCAAGATTTGCAAAAGCCTGTCGTGAACTGATCAGCAATTTTGAACGTTGGATGGTAGTTTTCTTGAGTGGATAGAGAGATGGGTGCGATATGAGATGCGGTGGCGAAAATGGGAACTAAACAAGGTGGTTGAGACAAGAGGTTTAAGGACGAGGAAATTTGGAGGTTAGTGGTGAACACGGCGGTCGCAAGAGGTGGGGGGGCAAGGAGACGCGGTGGTGAGAATGGGAACTAACAGAAGATGGGGGTAGCAAGAGTTTAGAAGAGTAGATTTTGAGGTTAAAATAGTGGGAACTAAAAATGGCGGAGGGTCTGCGACAAGGAGATGCGGTGAGAACTAAACAAGATGGCGGACGCAAGAGGTGGGTAAGGAGGTTTGAGGTCACAGTACCAAAACACGAAAGGATATATTCCTACGCCAAGCAGGTCCGAAAAATAATTATGCGTGTGTTACTTACCTGTTACCGGTGTGGATGCGTCACCAAAAGCGCGGCACGCGAGGCGGAAAAATAAAAGCAAACCTTTTTTGAAAATGCTTAACCAGCTTTAAGATCAACCAACATCACTACGCACTGATATACCTAGGTTTTTAAAGCGGTACAGACACCCTTTGCAGAGGCGTAATTTAACTATACCAAAAACCTGGTACTGGACCATCGTGATGGTCGCCAGCGTACGTAGGAGCAGGGTTCACATAGCCGGTCGAAAGCGGTCAGAAACGTGTACGACGTAGGTGTTCGCAGTAGCTGCTGCCGAGTCAACCGTCGAGGTGCGAATGAACGAGATCTGTTCTTGCCGGCAATCTGGTTGGGAGGCGCGGTGGTAAAAATGTGAACTAAATAAGATGGCGGAGGCACGAAATTGAGGTTAAGGAGCGGTGAGGTGTTGTCTGTGCGGCGGTTGGGGTCTGAAAGAGGGGGAAAGATGGCGAACGAGGGATAAAAAGTATAACAGAAAGTGACGTGTGAAGTTGTCATTGGTGGGAATAAGAAGTGATGTTATTGGTGGAAAGGAACAAATGAAAGTTGTTGATTGGCGAGAATAAGAGAGATTATGATTGGTGGAAAGAAAAAAGGTGTGGGAGTGGGGTATGTTGGAGGTGATGGAAAAGGTGAGTTTTGCTACCAACAACATTTGCAAAAGCCTATCCAGAACTCATCAGCAATTTTAAATAACTAGTGTTTCGGGGTTTTCTCTGGTTGGTAGACGAATGCAAGCTGTTTCTGCCATACTTATATTATTCGTCTTTTCCTTTTTTTTCCGTTTTTTTTAAAAATAACTAGTTTTTCGGTTTTCTGCGGATGGTAAACGAATGCGAGCTCTTTCTGCTTTTTCATAGGTTTTCCCTGGTTGGTAGGCGTTTTCTGTACTGGTTGACGAAGGCGTTTCTAATTTTCGAGGTTTTCTCAGGTTTTTTTAGCGGTTGTCCCTGCCCGGTAGGCAAATGATGAAGTTTTATCTTGTCGGCGCACGGATACTAGGCACGTACTCGCGCGCGCGCACACACACACACACACACACAAACGTTGCAGTTGCCATACTTATATTATTCGTCTTTTCCTTTTGTTTTTTCTTTTCTTTAAAAAAAAAATAACTAGTTTTTTGGGAGTTTTCTGCGGGCTGGTAAACGAATGCAAGCTCTTTCTGCTTTTTCATAGGTTTTCCCTGGTTGGTAGGCGTTTTCTGTAGTGGTTGACGAAGCCGTTTCTAATTTTCGAGGTTTCGCAGGTTTTTTAGCGGTTGTCCCTGTCCGGTAGGCAAATGATAAAGTTTTTCTATAACCTCGTCGTTTTGGCTTGTGGCGCACGGATACTAGGCACGTACTCGCGCGCGCACACACACACACACACAGACAGACAGACACACAGACAGGCACACACACACACGGACATGTTTCCAAAAATGCTTTTTTTTTTTTTGGATTCAGGAGGTCTCAAAACGGTATTTCCGGTGAAATCTCGGTATCGAATTTTTGGGCGGAATGCAATACTTCCCCTACTTACTATACGTTGTAGAGAAAGTAAAAAAGTATAAGTATTGAAAATTTTAAGGAAATAACAAGCAATATCGCGAAAACGGTTCACTCAACAAAAGAAATGTATATGGCATAAGTTGTGTATTTTAACGCGATCTACATTTTTTGTGTAGTAAAATTTTGTCTATCTCTTATGGTTTACCAGTTATGCAAAAGGCGTTCACAATGAAGAATACTTTTGGAGACATTCCCAGAAAATTTGAGATATACATTTTATTTCTCACGACATTATCTTAAACATATGATATTTTCATCAAAATCGTTATATCCGTTTTTGAGAAAATTAAAAAAAAGTGTACTATCTTGTTTTTATGGGTTTTCCAGATCGGTAAGCGTTAGAATACTCTTAGAGCTTTTTTTTTTGGATTCAGGAGGGCTCAAAACGTGTATTTCCGGTGAAATCTCGGTATCGAATTTTTGGGTGGAATGCAATACTTCCCCTACTTACTATACGTAGTAGAGAAAGAAAAAGTATAAGTATTGGATAATTTAAGGAAACAAGCAATATCTCGAAAGCGGTTCACTCAACAAAAGAAATGTATATGGCATAAGTTGTGTATTTTAACGCGAACTACATTTTTTGTGTAGTAAAATTTTGTCTATCTCTTATGGTTTACCAGTTATGCAAAAGGCGTTCACAATGAAGAATACTTTTGGAGACATCCCCAGAAAATTTGAGATATACATTTTATTTCTCACGACATTATCTTAAACATATGATATTTTCATCAAAATCGTTATAGCCGTTTTTGAGAAAATTAAAAAAGCGTACTATCTTGTTTTCATGGGTTTTCCAGATCGGTAAGCGTTAGAATACTCTTAGAGCTTTTTTTCAGGTTTTTTCGCGGTTGTCCCTGTCCGGTAGGCAAATGATAAAGTTAGGTCTCAAAACGTGTATTTCCGGTGAAATCTCGGTATCGAATTTTTGGGTGGAATGCAACACTTCCCCTACTTAATATACGTAGTAGAGAAAGAAAAAGTATAAGTATTGGAAAATTTAAGGAAATAACAAGCAATATCTCGAAAAACGGTTCACTCAACAAAAGAAATGTATATGGCATAAGTTGTGTATTTTAACGCGATCTACAATTTTTGTGTAGTAAAATTTTGTCTATCTCTTATGGTTTACCAGTTATGCAAAAGGCGTTCACAATGAAGAATACTTTTGGAGACATTCCCAGAAAATTTGAGATATACATTTCATTTCTCACGACATTATCTTAAACATATGATATTTTCATCAAAATCGTTATAGCCATTTTTGAGAAAATTAAAAAAAGTGTACTATCTTGTTTTCACGGGTTTTCCAGATCGGTAAGGGTTAGAATACCCTTAGAGCTTTTTTTCAGGTTTTTTCGCGGTTGTCCCTGTCCGGTAGGCAAATGATAAAGTTTTTCTATAACGTCGTCGTTTTGGCTTGTGGCGCACGGATACTAGGCACGTACTCGCGCGCGCACACACACACACACACACACACTAAAATAGTAGCGTTTAAAAAAAAATTAACAAACCGTAGATTTTCAAGAAAATTCCCACACCGCAAACTACCCGTTTAACGGGAGAAAGTTCGTTATTTTTATTGTCTTAAAAACGGCTCTAACTCCTTTTGATTACGGTGCGGTATGTTTAAGATATCTGCATGACAAATAAAATGTATAACTTCAATTTTCTGGGAATAGCTGTGAAGTAGTCTCATTGTGAATGTCTTTTGTACAAAGTGTTAAACCGTAGGAAACGAAGCCTTATTTACAAGAACGTTAAAGCACACAATCTATGTGTATTATTATTACTTTGTGGCGTTGTCTATTTACAAAGTTTCCATGTTGATTTTAATGTTTAAAAGCTTTAGACCTTTCTCACTAAAACTCGTCATTCTTTTAACTTTTCTTTTTTCATTTTCATACAAAGGGAACGGAATTTCACAAGTGAAACAGTACTGTGATAACGATACCAACAAACTAATTATTATTCACCCACTGAAACACATAAAAAAAAGAAGTAATAATCACAGTCCCAGTTTGTGGGTATTTAAATGAAACATCGCGCACAATATAAGCCAATTATGTAATAAGTTGAAATGTGCAAATCTATAGATGTATTTCTGGCGAAATCCCGGTATGGAATTTTTTCGAGTGCAATGCAATTTCTCCTGTATCTGCTATGTACGTGGTAGAGAAAGTAAAAATAGTTACAGTGCTTATACAGATGTAACAATAGAGAAACCCCACTTGAAGAAAAAACGGAATAAAAAATAACAAGGCGTCAGACTCAACTTTCGCGCCATTCTCCGAATATCCGAGAATATTCTTAATATGAGACAAGCATTTTACCTTAAGCAAGTAGTTTTAATCTTACTTTTATGAAAAACAGAGTTTTCTCTATATAGTTTATTTGTGACAACAACGCTAAGTTTGAGCTAGCTTACTCACTTTTCTTGCAAACTATATACGTTTAAACTAATATTAACAAATTTATCGTAATCCCAGAATTTATTAATCATAGCTGTAATATTTTTCACAACTGCATGTAATAATATTGATTTAGGGGCTTTCTCTACCACGTAAAATAGTAGGTAGAGGAGGTATGCATTGCATCCAAATATTCAATATCGAGATTTCACCGGAAAACTAAATACTTGTTTCGAGGTCCCCTGAATAAAAACATTTTTAGAAAATTCTGTGTGTATATGTCAGAGCAGCATAACTCAAAAATGAAAAGTCGGATAAATACTAAAACTTGGTATTTAGGTTGAGTACCTTCCAAAAAGTTACGACACAGAGATTTTCGAGAAAGTCCCTCCACCCAAAACTACCCTTTACATGAACTATTTTCCGAAATGTTTTATTTTCTAAAACTGCCTCTGACGATTTTAATTACAACACCATATATTAAAGACATTTATATGAAAAAATAAAATGTATATCTCGAATTTTGCGGAAATAGCCTGCGAAGTCCTCTTGATTCGGAAGAAATTTTCTACGATCTTGTATAACTGCTAAGGTTTGAGAAAAAACATACAATACAAAAAATTTAGATCTCTTTTAAAATCACACACAATTTATTTGAAATAACGTTTTTGTGACGTCAGCCATTTCCGAGATATTTGTTATAAATGGTTCGAATTGTACAATGCTTAGCCATTCTTTTTAAAAGCATGTCGCTTTTCAGTTCTTGCCCCGCCATGTTGATGGAAAGAATTTAGAATTTTAAGGCCAGTGTATAGCGTCCCTTCGGATGCAACCATTTCCCGAAAAGTTTATCCGGATTAAAAATAAGTGGATATGAATATAAACTTTCGTACTCACCTATAAGAGATAGAGGGTAGAGATGATACGAACGTAACACTTGAGAATTCTCATTCAACAATTGGTGTTACTCCTTAGAAAGGAAGTATCTGCTGCTTCTTTTTAATTCTCGCAGTTTACATAACACGTATGCACTGCACAACACAAAAAACACCACACACGGCGCTGGTAGTTTTAAAAAATTGTACTGATGCGAGTGTACATAAACGTTAAAACGCTGCTCGCTTGACATTTCCCACGATCAGCACTGCAAAAGGAAGTGTGCCGACGTGTGTGTGTAAAACGAGCGTGAGAAAAGGATATTCGTCAGCGTTTATGCAGCCTTATTGCAGTGGCGGTCGCGCAGTGGTGGTTCGTGAAAGGATGACCGCGTTTTTTACAAACGTGACAATTTTGTGGCGAAACGAGGCATTTAACTCGACGCACATGATGATGAAACAGCGGTTTTGATAAGCGAGCTTATAAAAACCCGGTGCCAAGAGCAAACGCCCGTAGTGAGACAGACGGGTGCGATAGCGGGTTTTAAAAGCGTTCTATTTGACGAAAAATAGTTTAAAATAAAAAACAAAATAGCAGCAGCACTTTGCAGGGGAAAAGAGCGATCGGCGCATTCGGACGATAAGATGGAGCTGCAATCCGGATGAAGTCGCGATGACCCCTTGCAGCCTACGTTCGAAATTATAGGGCACAAGCAGAGAAGGCTGCCAAAGCTTTTTTCCGGCTTTACAGAGTCTCAAATTACCGTAAACCCGATCCCCAGAGATGTCAACCCCGAGCAATGGGTATCGCATCTGTTTAACGATATTCTAAACTTTGCGAAAGAGAACCTGTTAGAAAACGAACCCGGATATTTAGGCATATCCATAACAGACGAAAAGGAGACGTCCAAAGCCTTCAACATGAGCGTTAGGCGCGTAGACCAATTGAATGCAGATGTCATTGTTGGAAGCATCGAAAAAGTAATGCAAAGTAACCAACAATTCTTGCTAAGCGGGCCTCTTCTCGTGACGTTTGTGTGGACCAAGGAGGTCTCGGGTTCGTGCCACCAACCTTGCGACGCCTGCAGGGGCAATAAAGGCATTGTCGAAATAGCCAACAAAGACAACTTGTGTTTAGCAAGAGCCATCGTTGTAGTCAAGGCCAAAGTGGATCGCGACGTCAACTATAGAACGATGACGCGCTCCGACTATCTGCAAAAATCGAAGGCCGTAGCCTTGTGCGCGAGCATCGGTCAAGGCCACGACAGCTGCACCATAGATGACATCAGACGCTTTGACGCTGCGTTAAAGGGCTACGCTGTGACGGTGTTTGGCGATCATACGGGGAAGCACGTGCTGTACGCGTCGGATAAGAAATGCGATAAATACATCGACGTCATGCTCCACGCCGGGCACTTTAACGCCATCGTGAACCTTCACAAGTGCTTTAAATGCAAATGGTATTGCCGCCGGTGTCATCATCCCTCGGCACACAAAAAAGAATTTCACAGGTGCGACGCCAGGTGCGCTAAATGCCATCAGCAGTGCGATGCGCGATTCGACGCCTACATACGCTGCGCCGGGTGCAACAGAGATTTTAAGGGACCGGCATGCTTTGCAAACCACGCAAAGAAAGGCGTTTTTTACCCAAAGGCGCTGTCGGTGTGCGACGTAGAAAAGGTGTGCACGTCTTGCAACAAGCTCGTGAATGCGAGGTACAGAAAAACCGCGCACGAGTGCGGGGAAAAGTACTGCTATCATTGCAAGACACACGTGAATTCTAGCCACATGTGCTATATGCAGCCGTACGCCGCAAAGAACAAAAGAAACCGGTACGTGTTTATGTTCATCGACTTCGAATGCACGCAAAACATTCCATATACCGGCAAAAAGGACACATACGAGCATGTACCTAACTTGTGCGTGTTGTACCAAGCCTGCCCGCACTGCATCGACGAACGCCGCAAGACGGCATACTGCACCGAATGCGGTTGCAAAGAATGGGTGTTCACGGACGAACCCGTGAAGCAGCTTTTCGAGCACATCACGCAGGCGAGGTTCGAAGCCTGGGACGTCTACGTCGTGGCGCACAACCTCAGGGCTTACGACGGGCAGTTTCTATTAAAGTACATGGTGGCGCACTTAGACTGGGCGCCGGAGCTCATCATGAACGGGAGCAAGATCTACAGGATGAGGTACGGTGACGTCACATTTCTAGACTCGCTCAACTTCATACCCATGCCACTCTCCCGCTTTTCCAAGACCTTCGGATTGAAGGAATGCAAAGGTTATTTCCCGTACCTGTTTAACACGAAGGAAAACGAGCGGTACGTGGGTTCGATTCCCGACAAAAGGCATTACTGTCCGGAAGGCATGTCGGCGGAGGGTCGGAAAGCCTTCGAGCAGTGGCACGAAGAAAAGGCGTCCTCCGGGCACGTCTTCGACATGAGGGCGGAAATGGTGGCGTATTGCAAGATGGACGTATTTCTACTCAGTCAGGGAGTTTCCAAATTCAGAAGGGAATTCTTGGACGAGAACGGAATAGACCCGTTCAGAGAATGCGTCACCATCGCGCAGGCGTGCATGTGCGTGTATAGAAAGCGCTTCATGCCGCTTAAAAAAATTGCCCTCTTGCCAGCGGGCGGGTATCGAGTAGCGGACCGTCAGTCTCGCGCCGCGTGCATATGGCTAACCTGGCTAGAGACGCAAAACCGCATCGTCATACAGCACGCCATGCGAGGACAAGAAGTAAAAATCGTGGGGCACAAGGTGGACGGGTACAGAGGGGCCGAAAAAACCGCGTACTTTTTCCACGGCTGCTTTTACCACGGCTGCAGGCGGTGCATTCACAATCGCCATGCGGCGATATACAACTCGGGACACGAAACCATGGCCTCCAGGTTAGAGAGCACCGAGAAGGTCACGGCCAAGATCAAGGCCGCCGGCTACGCCGTGGTGGAAATGTGGGAGTGCGAGTTCGACGCCGCGATGAAGGCCGACCAGGACCTCGCGCGCCACGCAAGGGACTTTCCGGTACCCGAACCCCTGAACCCCAGAGACGCCTTCTACGGAGGTCGCACCAACTGCACCAAGACGTACTGCGAGGCGAAGGGGGATAGCAAGATCTACTACTACGACGTGTGCAGCCTGTACCCGTACGTGAACAAGACGATACCCTACCCCGCGGGCCACCCCAAGATCCACGTGGATCGATTCCCGCGCTTGGAAGACGTGGGGGGCGGGTTGGTGAAGTGCGAGGTTCTACCGCCGCAACACCTGTACCACCCGGTGCTACCGGCGCGCATCGGAGGCAAGCTCATGTTCCCGCTGTGCCGCGCTTGCGCGGAGGCGGAGAACCAAGACGAGTGCCCCCACGAAGAGCGCGAGAGGGCGTTGTCGGGTACCTGGGTGGTCGACGAGATGAAGGTCGCCCTGGAGGAGGGGTACCGCCTCCTCAGGGTCCACGAGATCTGGGAGTACGACGTGGTGCGGCACGAACCGACCACCGGAGCCAAGGGTCTCTTCGAGGACTACGTGAATCAGTTCCTGAAGATCATGACCGAAGCCTCCGGCTGGCCCTCGGATTGCGACGACCCTGCCGCAAAGCAGCAGTACGTGGAGCAATTCTTCGAACACGAAGGCGTGGCCCTGGATCCCCAGGCCGTCGCCGCCAACCCCGGCAGGCGGGAGCTGGCCAGGCTGATGCTCAACAGCTTCTGGGGCAAACTGGGGCAGAGGGAAAACCTCCCCACGTGCGAGCTGGTGGACCGGTACGACCGCCTCCTGGAGCTGCTCAACGACCCGGGCGTGGAAATGCAGACCTACGTGCCCGTCACCGACCGGATCGTGTACGCGGTGTGGAGGTACCGCGAGCAGTGCCGCAAGGTCAACACCGCCGCCAACGCCGTCCTGGCGGCCTACACCACGGCTCACGCGCGCCTGGTGCTCTACTCCTACCTCAAGAGACTGGGAGAACGGGTCTGCTACTTCGACACCGATTCCGTCGTCGTCGCCGCCGCTCCGGGCGACTGGACGCCGTCCGTCGGACGCCTCCTGGGGGACATGACGGACGAGCTGGAGAAGTACGGGCGGGGCTCTTACATCGCGCGGTTCGCCTCCACGGGGCCCAAGAGCTACTGCATGGAGATCGTTTGCCCCGAGACGGGCAAGACCTTCTCGGTGTGCAAGGTGAAGGGGATCACGCTCAATTCGGGCAACCTGGAGCTGGTGAACGCGGAGGTGATTCGCGACGTGGTGCTCAGGGACAACGACCGCGCGGTGAACCTGGCGGGCACGCAGATCTCGCGGAAACCGTCTTGGACGGTCGTCACCGAACCCAGCTCGAAGACGTTTAGGATGGTGGTCAACAAGCGCGTGCTCGCCGGCGATCACGATTCCTATCCCTACGGGTTCAAGAGGAACGCATAAATGAGACGTCCGCAGCCGCGCCAAAGTCATTTCGAACCGGGCGCCCCTGAGGAGACGATGCCCGGTCCCCGAGACCTGGGGCGATTCGAGTATCCCAGCACGATGCTCGTGGCGGGGCCGTCGCGCTGCGGCAAGTCGACCTTCGTGAAAAACCTGTTGCGCCACGCGCACCGGATGTTCGACGTGCGCCCCAGGAGGGTGCTGTGGTGCCACCCTCCGGAGTATTCGCCGAGACTCGAACCCTCGGCTCTGCGCTGTGAGACCCATGCGGGCATACCCGAACTTGCTTCGGTGGGCGAGAACGACCTCGTCGTCCTCGACGATCTGATGCTGGAGGGTGGCGGGAAGGACGTGTCCAATTTTTTCACCAGAGACTCCCATCACAAGCGCTTCGGCATCGTCTACATCCTGCAGAACGTGTTTCCGCAGGGTCAGAAATATCGCAACATCTCTCTGAATGCGAACAACGTCGTGGTCTTCAAGATCAACCGGGACAAGATGCAGATCGAGAGACTGTGCCAGCAGATCGAACCCAGGAACTCTAGGTTTCTCTTGGAGGCCTTCGAGAAGGCCACCGAACGCCCTCACGGGTATCTCGTGCTGGACTGCACTCAGTACACGCCCGCCCGATACAGGTATCGAACCGGCGTGCTGCCGGGGGAAAACCTCTCTTATTTCGTACCCAACTGAGACCGCCGAGAGGACTCGGGTTCGTTTCGTTCTATATTATCCCGGCAGGGTCTCGCCCGACCGAGGCCGTCGAGTCTAAATAAAAAGTACCGCTTTCGGAGCGAACGTCACTATCGCGCAAGCATGGCTAGAGGTAGGTCGAGGCTCGCGATGCTGACCAGTCCTCGCATAGCGAGACAGCACGGTAATTTGGCGGCTCTGGCCAAGGCGAAGGCCCCTCTGCGCAAAAAGTTGTTAAAAAATGCCGACGGCGATCTGATCAAGGCCATTAGCGAATGCATGCTCAACGTGTGCAGAGGTCACGTGCAACTTCCCGCAAAGTGCTTGGGTCGCCTGAAGAAGCACAAGGCTTCTTGGAGGAAGTTGACGGATAAACGGGTTCCTCTGAAGAAGAAGAAGAGCATCTTGGTTCAAAAAGGAGTTTTTTTGCCGGCATTCCTCCTACCCGTCTTGGCTTCGCTCGGCGGCGCGCTAGTGTCGAAATTAACAGGATGAAGTACGGCAGGCAGATTCTCGTTGCGCCGCAACCGAAGACCGTCGACAGGCTTCACGCTGTAGACCGCACCGTATCCAGATTGGCTAAAGAAATTCGGAACCTGCAGAGCGCAAAGCTCTCTGCCGACGAAAAGTGGCGGCTCGTAAAACATAAATTGGACAACTACCTCGATCTCGTGGCACAAGTCAGAAAGCCCTTCCTCGGCGACGACGACGACGACGACGATTACGAAGACGTGCACGAGCGCGTGCCGGTGAAGCAGGAGGTCGAACCCCGAACCATAAAGGTCAACCTCCTCTCGCCTCGCAAAAAGAAGAGGGCGAACCCTGCCACTCCGAAAAAGAAATCGAAATCGCCTTCCGCGTCGTACCATTTTCGCAAGCGCGTCTGGCAACCCCTGTACAAGTAAAGCATGAAGGAATGGAAGGCGCTAAGGCGATACTATGCCAGACCGGAACACTATGCCGGTTTGGGTGCTGTCGAGCCCCTTCGAAAGGCCACGGGTGCGTCTAAGGCGAACATCGAGTCCTTCCTTCGAACCCGGGACAGTTACACTCTGCACAAACCGGTCAGAAAACGGTTCCCCACCAGATGTTATCACGTGACGAATATTGACGATCTTTGGGAGGCCGATCTAAACGTCATGAACAGCGTGAGGGAACATAACAAACCTTACGTGTACATTCTGACCGTTATCGACGTATTTTCCAAATATGCTTGGGCCGTACCCCTGAAATCGAAGCTGGGTACCGAGGTCGCGCAAGCGTTTCGCTCCATATTCTCCCGACGCGTCCCCAGGGTCCTCCAGACGGACAAGGGAACCGAGTTCACCAACAAGACTTTTCGTGACTTTCTGAAGAAACACGACGTGAAACATTACACAACCAAAAATAAAGTTAAAGCCAGCGTCGTGGAGCGCTTCAACCGCACCTTAAAAACCAAGATGTGGAGGTATTTCACGCACAAAAACAGTTACAGATACCTGGAAGTCCTTCCGGCCTTACTCGAGTCGTACAATAGCTCGCATCACAGGTCCATAAAAATGGCTCCGAAGGACGTGAACGATTCTAACATTTTACGAGTGTACCGCAATCTCTACGGAAATAGGACCCTACCTCGCGCAGGGAGACCCGCATTTTCCGTCGGCGATCACGTGCGCATCTCTAAAGAAAAAATGAAATTCGACAAGGGCTACGAGCAGAATTGGACGGACGAAATATTTCGGATAGCCGAGGTGGTGCGCGGTCGGCCGGTGGTATATAAGTTGAAGGATCTGGCGGAGAAGCCATAGACGGCGCATTTTACACCCAGGAGCTACAAAAAGTCGCGCTACCTCGGACGTTTAAGGTCGAGCGCGTTTTACAGACCAAGGGCCGAGGGCGCCGCAAGCAGGTCTTGGTAAAGTGGAAGGGGTATCCGGCAAAGTTTAACTCGTGGGTTCTGGCTTCGACCGTCGATTCGACATGATTAAGACCGAGCCCTTCTCCATCACTCTCGTGAGCAACGCTTCCATGGAACACTTTACCGACAACACCACGGCCAGATTTTCTAACATCTTGCCCGAGAGAATCGTTCTGCAGGGAGAATTGGAGGTCGCCCTGCAAAAGGTCAGGTATCCGGTGAAATTTTATAACCTTTCGCCAGACGATGCCCGTCTGGCGGGCACCAAGTACACCATGACGCTCCTCCCCACGCATTCCAAATTCAGTTTGCAAATGCCGCAAGGCATCGTGCACAATCCCAAAGACTTGGTGAACCTCGTCAACGCCGCTCTACTCGAACACTTGCACGTGGAAAACTTCTTCCTCTTCGACGAGCGCAAGCAGACGGTGGGCGTGAATGCCGCCGTCGCCCATCCCGAACCACTACCCGACATTTCGTTCGACGGGTTTGTGGAAAATGTCGCGCGCACGGTCGTACCGTACGCGGTCGGCGAATACGAAGCTCTCAACGATGCGCCCCGCCAGAGACCCATGCCGAAACCGAAACCGAAGCCCCGGGCTTCGGGGCAGCAGAAACCCGCGGCGGCTCGTTCCGTCAGACCCGAACGAGACGTTTCAAAATCGGAGGACCCTCCGGGACCTCTACACCGCATCCACAGTTTGCTCTTAACGCCCGCTATGGCAAAAATGTTGGGTTTCAATCCCTACGTCGACGTCATTCTCGAAAAAGCTGCTAAACGCCCCGTAGATCCTTATATGGGGTTTCCTTTCGAAATGTTCGTCTACTGTAATCTAGTGTCCCCGCAAGTCGTGGGCGACACCTTCGCCCAAGTCATAGAGAGCGCGGCCGTGGAATACGAAAGAAGCAACAACACTTACATGAGCGACGAAAAGACGTTTTTTCCCCAAAATTGGGTACCCTTGATTCAGCAAGACTTCAAGACGGTCAACATAGATTTAAGGAACGGTTACGGCGATCTCTTGCCATTCGCCGACGGATTTTCCTCTACTGTAGTTCTCGCTTTTCGTCCGAAACAGGCGTAATGGACGTGCACGCCGTAACGCGGTACTACCTCAATCAGACCGGCGGCGCGTTCCACCATCGCGATTTCGCTCTCTACAGGGGCAATCGCTACCAAAGAGGCAGCGGTCTCTTTTCAGCCCTCGGAGGACTCTTCAGAAGGTTGCTACCGTTTTTAAAGAGCGGAGCAAAAGCAGTCGGAAAGGAGGCCTTAAAGGCGGGCGCCCACGTTCTGTCCGATGTGACTGTGGCGGGAGCAGCGCCGAAGCAAGCGCTCCAGCGGAGGCTCAAGGAGTCCGGATACAATTTAAAGCGAAAAGCCGACGAAAAGCTCGATGCCATGCTCGGTTCCGGCGCCAGGCGTCTCAAGAGAATAAAACCGAGCAAATCCAGAAAGAGCAAGCAGTCCAAGCTGAAACGCGGTAGGCGCAAGGTGCAAGACGTATTTTCGTAATGGCAGACGCGACCGTCCACATGAGTTCCGAACTGGACCTCTTTACAGAGGTGCCGGTTCAGATGAGCATCGAGGAGTCACGGTTCCTATACCTAAACCCTCAAAACACTTTAATGAAAAGTGCCCCCATCACCTTTCATTATTCCGGAAATGCGGACGATTACCTAGACTTGACCTACGTCGTACTCGAACTCATGGTGCGCGTTGTAGATGACAAAGGAGAGGCCTTAAACGCTGACGCTAACGCCACTCTGGTCAACAACGCCTTAAATTCCCTGTTTCAACAGATGGAGGTAACCCTCAATAACGTCATCGTCTCCATGCCGCAAGCCGGTTACCCCTATAGAACCTACCTCGAGACGCTTCTCAATTACTCCGAAGATGCCATGAACACCAAACTAGAATCTACCCTCTGGAGAAAGGACACGGCAGGCATCATGGACACTTTTATCGCCAATGCGGGCTTTCAGTGGCGTCAGGGGTTTACCAAAGGGAGCAACGTCGTACAGCTCATCGGTCCTCTGTCCAACGCTCTTTTTAGACAGGAGAAGCTGCTTTTGAAGAACGTTAGCATGACCGTCAAGCTCACTCCCGCCTCTCCCCAGTTTTATCTGTTTTCCGACGTAGATACCTATAAGGGGTACGCCGACATCGTGTCTGCCACGCTGCGCTTAAAATCGGTGCGGCCCTCGCCGACCATAAAGCTCGCGCACCAGGCCGTGCTCGCAAAGGGCAACGCAAAGTACCATCTCAAAGACGTCAGCTTTCACGCTCTCAGCATCCCCAAGGAGTCCAGGGCAATGACGTTTAGCGACGTGTGCGTAGGGCAAGTTCCAAGGAGAGTGGTAGTAGCCATGGTCACCGACAAGGCCTATTCCGGCCATTTTAACTCAAATCCGTACAACTTGAAACATTTTAAAATGAACTTCTTTCAGCTCTACGTGAACGGGCAACCCGTTCCCTCCCAACCTCTGCAACCCGACTTTACAAAGGGACACTATTTGCAATGCTTTCAAACCCTGCAGGACGGCCTAGGCATTCATTTCAAGGACGAGGGACACTCCATCTCCAGAGAAACCTACCCGCAAGGGTATACGATAATGGTTTTCGATCTCACTGCAGACATGAGCGCTAACGAGTCTCACACCTCGGGTCAGCACCACGGAACCGTCTCTATAAGCATCGGTTTTGCCGATAAATTGACAGAACCGGTCATACTTCTGCTGCTAGCGGAAATACATCGCACGGTCGAAATCGACGCCAACCGATCCATTTTGGTATCATGAACACCTTTCAAATTCAACGGTTTCTATCGACATGCCCCTCTACGCGCTCTCACTTTTTAGGCGTCTACCCCTGCGATAAACTACCCGTACTTCACGGCATTCGAACGCCTCCCTTGGCGCTAGTGGCTAACACCGACCCCAGCACCAAATCCGGGCAACACTGGGTTTGCATCTTTGTGGACAAAAACTCGCGTGCAGAATATTTTGACAGTTACGGCATAGGACCGCTTTCGCCCCATTTTCTCCGGTTCTTAAATTCGGTCTGCGGGACGCGTTGGTCCACCAACGCCAGAAGGCTGCAAGGTTTCGACAGCACCACGTGCGGTCATTACGTCATCGCCTACCTCACCCACCGCTGCTCCGGCTTACCTAAGCATACATTCTTCTCAAAATTTCGCGTCAGCAATCACGCGCATAATGATGTCGTCATTCGCAAAACGTTCAAAAACGCATGCCGCGCAAAGTGCTCTGACGCTCGGCAAACTTGTCAACCCTTGAAGGTGAGTACGTGTGTGTGTGTGTGTGTGTGTGTGTGTGTGTGTGTGTGTCACTATTTAGCACATCTAAGCTAATCCATCGTCTTGCACGTGCTTTCAGAAGACGCTCCTGCTCATATAAAAAGCAACGTCACGGTGCCGCTCGCCTCATTCAGAGTGTACCATGCAGTGCGCGGATACAGTCCTGCTGCCATGCAGCACGCCGACCAGGTAGGTCCGCACCTATGTATTAGCTTGCTTTTTTCTATCCCGTTTATCTCTCTATCCCTCACATTATTATTATTATTATTGTTTTGTGTGTTCCAGTATAACGGGATGTCGAACCCCGACCACCTCAAAACCCGGGGAAAAAAGGAAACAACCCATCTTCGACCTCCAACAGCATCCCGACAGCCCTGCTCCGCCAGCACAGTTCCAACACAGTGCAGTTGTGGGTCCTCTGGCGGATATCTACTTCCTCAACCCGCAACAAACTAAATTCGTCAGTGTGGGATTCTCCCCCCGGCCGCCGCACCATCTCGTCGTCACCATTGCCAAATGTGGACAGCACAACGCAGTCGTCATGAATTCCTCGCAGTGGCACAAACTCGTCGAAGCCATCCCCATCATTCACAAGCGCTTGAATGACCCACAGGGACGTCTACAGCAATTTCAGTTCAGCGACAGCGTCACCATCGTGTTTAAGTTTGTGTTCGGAAAGCTAAAGCTCGTTTTCAAAGAACCGCAAGGCGCATCCGTTACGCTCAACCAACAAGAATGGCACGTGTTGCATACCCTGCAGCGCATCATTACCGACATCATCTATCACAAAAAGAAGGAAGAGACGGACGTGCAAAATCAAATCATGGCATACCACAAGTACATGCTTCACAACCATGCCTCCAACGTTCCCTTACATGACATGAATTTCACGCAGTTCACCAAGTACATACGGTGCGCCAATTTTAGAACATTCTTAGAGGTTCATCATTTCCTCAACGCCCATTTCGCACTGCGCATCTCACAAAATAGTCCTTAGTGCGCATGTATTTCTACCAGCGTTCCAACCGCACCTCACCCAAACATCTGGCGCCCTTCGCTCCCGCATTTGGGTCGCGAAGCATCCTATATCATACCCGATCACATTCACGGCGTTTGCATGTTCAGCACCGTTCAAAACAGAGTTCTCCTCCAAGTCGAAAACCGTTAAATCAACGGACACAGTGTTTTTCCTGCGGATGTTGTGCAATAATCGCTAAGCGCTTCCGGCGGATGTAGTGAACCTCCAACGAACGTTTCCCCACCAGTGCTTTCCCTGATGTGGTAATTCTCCAACCAACTTTTCCCCCACCAGTGCTTCCCCCTGATGTGGTCGTTTGCATGTTCAGCACCGTTCAAAACAGAGTTCTCCTCCAAGACGAAAACCGTTAAATCAACGGACACAGTGTTTTTCCTGCGGATGTTGTGCAATAATCGCTAAGCGCTTCCGGCGTATGTAGCCAACCTCCAACGAGCGTTTCCCCCACCACTGCTTCCCCTGATGTGGTGTTTCTCCAACGAACTTTTCCCCCACCAGTGCTTCCCCTGATGTGGTAAATCTCCAACGAACTTTTCCCCCACCAGTGATTTCCTGCTTCCGGCAGTTGGATTATATTTATGCACGCGCATTCTTTACCCCTTCATTCGGTGCTAGCCAGCCGTGGGGAATGCCAGGACCGTCGTGTAAAGACTTCCACTGCTCGTTTTGCTTTCACCAAACGTGCAGCTGCGAACTTAAGCACCGTCTCACCCTCCTGTGCACGCAGTGTCAACACGGTTTCTACGAAGACCTCGATCAACTCAACAAGCAAATTCAGCAATTCCTTCGAAGGTACTCCGCTAGAAACACCACATGAACTGCTTCATCGTGCTCTTTCGGTATCTCGATAATGGACGAAGAATCCGCCTGCTACTGCCCAGGGAACGCCAAGTGCTGCTGCAGAACGGCATATACATCTTCGAACGTTATCCCCCAAGCGACGTCGACCTTGTGTGGAACCAACTTCCCGCAGACGCACAGGTAGTTTGCGCACCTTATCGCAGGTGTAAACAACACTACAACCTTCCTCATCAAACCACTCATATAGACGGTCCTCCCCCGTTTATCAAAAACTGCCATCTGTGCCGTCAGAATGTCACAGGACGTCCTTAAAGAGCTAGAAGAACTTTCCAGCAGCGCCCACACTCTCAGCGTATCTACGCTTCAACAGCACGTACCATATCGCGTCGTCGGCGTCAAAACAATCGACACCGTTCACGGTACAAAGCTCGTCGCCAAACTCGATAACGACACAGAAGTTTTCCTACCAACAAGATTTGCAAAAGCCTCTCCAGAACTCGTCAACAAACTCAACTCTAACTCATTCTGCATCATATACGCAGGCGAGGAAAAACTACGCAGCGGTTTCAAACGTCACATCGTCACGTTCTCCCCATATAAACCTAAATAATGTCCTACGAAACCTATCCCGTCCCCGTGGGGAACAATCTTAACCTACAACTCATTCTCAACGCAGCTTCACCTATCCGTATCCTCTGCATCTCCAACTCCTATTTCCGCAACAGCAGAGTTGTCACCATCACACTCGACGTCCAAGGGGCTCACGCCGTCCACGTCAAATGCGTACCTACCAAAGTACACCAGCATAAACAAGACGCACTATGCGTCATATACCTCGGCAACAGCAACATTCCTGCTCTAACCAACAAAGTCACATCCGCAGGATGCTTCTCAACCAGCCATTACAGCGAATTTACCATCCCCATCTATATACCAACCTTCACCGAGTTCGTCAACGAAAGTTTCTCTCACCTGCTCGTCACCTGCATCACCAAACCTATCCACCAATTTACCGCCGATAGCAGCAGCAGCGATGACGAGGACTCAAAGTGCACCACGTACTTTAAAATCATTGTTGTGCGCGAAATCTGTGTGTCCTAGTGCCTCAAACAAAAACTATGAATTTTAATGTGCTTTTTTTTCTCCTAATATTACTTATACTGTCCATTTATTGTATTCATATGTTAATCTCCTGTAATCAAATAATCCATTATGTTATTCTCAAAATATGTATTCATATGTTAAGCAAATAATACATCATGTTAATAAAAAAACTATGTATACATATCTTTATCCAATGTACTGTATTCAAATTATAAATAAAGAAAACAGTCGCGGATGAGCCAATTGCAATAACGATAATCCTACCGCTCAGGGCGCTTTTCAAACTTACCGCCGCCGCCGTCGCACGCAGCGACACTAGCGACACGAGCGCCCCTAGCGGCAGGATTATCGTTAATCCAATTGGCTCATCCGGGACTATTACTACTCACGCACATACATATACGCGCACACACATATTATACGCCTGCAATGACCACTGCGATAGACGAGACAGATAAATAATGTTTTAAGACCAATAAGTACACCACTCCACTCTAAAAATGCTATTTCTCTTTTCAGCGTAAGCATTTATATATGTTAGTATCAATCATTCATTTAAAATTTAAAATTACCAGATGATCTTGGGTTACAATTTTATTGTAGGCTTAGATAAGCCAGAAAAGAAGAATGAAAATAGCCAAGTACAGAAAAACATGGCCTCTAAAGTGCTTGCTATACACTATCTGTGCTTGAATATTCGTTATACAGTTTTCAAATCGAAAAGAATACCTGTAAGGGTTTATCTTCGATAATATTGTTAAGCTTATTTTATACATTAGGTAGAATATTTACACCCATTCTGCATTCAGAATTACGTTGACTCAGGCGACCAGAAATTACAACAACGTTTAAAAGTATTATGTTTATAATGTTAGCTGCGCTATACGTACGAGTATACATGAATGATAAAAATACGTAATAATAATTAACAATACTATTACTATTATTAATACAATACAAAATAAGCGTCGGGCTAGTTAACTATTGTACGTAAAGCTTTCAAGCATTAGTACGAATAAAGTTTGGGTTTGAGGCAGTATTTTTAACACTTAAATGATTTCAGTCTAATTATATAATATACAAATTCAATAACAGCCCGCCTTAAAGCAATATGTATATAAATAATATATAAAATGTATGCAACAGTCATTGTATTAATGTTTATATTATTGTATACATGTATAATAATGTTATGTGAATGTATTACGTAATTTAATAATGTAGGAGCTGTGAGAATATAGATCAAATGTTGCTAACAATGAGGTAACCTTTTAGCAATAATGAATTGAAAAGTTTAGTAATGCTACTAGTAATTCTTGGAAACAATAATGCAATATTTTTTAAAAACAGTTTATAAATAGCCAATCAACAACTAGAAAGGCTAAAAAGTTAAATAAAAGTATTCTATTGGAGTAGGAATAGCCAATCAGAAACTGAAATAGAGCAAAATTTACAAATTCAGGCGGTAGAAGTCAGTTGCTAGTAATTAATAAATAATCTCACAGCTCTCTATATCAGTGAAATGTTATTTAATCGTGTGAAGGATTAATAAATGGAGTGAAGTAAAAGTTATAATTTGTGTAAGCCTACATTCTTTAGCCGTATCACACTCTGTTAAGAGAAACATGTTTCTACAAAATTAACACTGACGCAGCCTAGGCAAACCTAAATATATATAATATTTAAAGAAACATTCAAATTACAATGTTAATTTTTTAAACTTGGGGCAAAGGCCACCAGAACTTTGTTCCGTACGTGGTTGCAACTGCTTCAAGTTCGGCTCCCCAACATTGGAAGTACAATACAATTCCTACTTCAAATTGGCTTTCCATATGTGAAGCAACAAGCTACTTCAGGTTTCTTTGAGATAGTTATGTTCCTTCTGGAAATTGGAATTATATCGTTTTCAGAATTGAAAACTCCCCCGTTTTAAAAAAAAGTAACTTTATCAGTTTCTTTCTGTTATAGAGTGAATTTCCTCTGTTTTCTCTAGTACTTGGTCGCAATTTATAGACCACTACCATAATCCTAAATATGCATAGGATAATCAAGAATTCACGTGCTAACTCTCCAGAGTTTTATTCTATGGACAAAACAGTTATAAGAGATCCATAGACAGATGACATATTTCGGAAACTTTTTCTATTACCAACCTCAAGGACATACGATTATTGGCAAATCTCTTCAGAAATGGAGAGACGACTTCTGTTGCGGCAGAAAAGGGTATGGGATTACTTGAACTTGTATGATGTAACCTTTCTCTAGGAGTTTAGCAATAACTAAGACATTTCGTATTGGAAGTCCCTGTAATCTAAGGGAGTCATAAGCCATATTTCAGATTTTATTTTGCAGCAAACGATTCAGTAATTTACGTTTTTTTGGCTTTAGAAAATTTCAGTTTAACTGCTAATTCCACATGTTTATGAAACTAAATTACTAGAGCCATTATCCAAACAGTTTCGTTATACTCCAAAATAACAAAAAGAGAAAAGGAGGGAAAGTAGGTAGAACATCCTCATTTTACGTTCTACAGTATCGTTTACATATACAGTTTGCACACAAGTGCCAATAAAGTGTATCAGCAGCCTTCTAGTCCTACATTTTGGTAGTGTTAGGATATCTTTACGATAATGCCTTGCCCTTCTATTAAACTGTAGTTTACGGTGCAATTTATATTCGGTAACTACCGCAATTGGGCACGTAAGTGGTATGCCTGCTGGATTTCATGTTCAGACCTAACCAATAATTATCTAGAGTTGTTACTAGAGAGGTCATGTAATGTCAAAGTTGAAATAAACCCTTGTCAATTGAGGTCATTACTGTGTAAATGCTACGTTTGGTTGATAGTTTACTTGTAAACGCTGTATGTTCTTTCGTACTAATGGAACTTGTGGTCAGGCTGAGGTGGAAGCTAGGCTTCAAATTCGATGTGTTTGTATGTGGTGAATTATTTAAATTACTTTTTCTCGTTTACACCCAAAAGCATATATAGCACCATTTTTACTTTCTCTACTACGTATAGTAAGTATGGGAAGTATTGTATTCCACCCAAAAATTCGATCCCGAGATTTCAACGGAAATATAAGTTTTGAGACCCCCTGAATCCAAAAAAAAAGCATTTTTCGAAACATGTCCGTGTGTGTGTCTGTGAACAGCATAACTCAGAAACGAACAGTCGGATAAACACCAAACTTGGTATTTAGTTTCAGTATCTTCCAGAGATGTGACACAAAGGTTTTCAAGATAATCCCCACCCCAGATTACCCTTTACATTGAACATTTTTCGAAAATTTTAATTTTCACAAAAATGGCTCTAACGATTTTGATTAAAATATCATATGTTTAAGATATTTTCATGACAAATAAAATGTATATTTCGAATTTTCTGGGAATGTCTCCAAAAGCATTCTTCATTGTGAACGACTTTTGCATAACTGGTAAACCATAAGAGATAGACAAAATTTTACTACACAAAAATGTAGAGTGCGTTAAAATACATAATCTATGTCACATACATTTTTTGTTGCTGAGTGAACCATTTTCGAAATATTGCTTGTTATTCCCTTAAATTTTCCAATACTTTTTCTGAAATTCGTTATTCATGTTTACTTTCTCTACTACGTATAGTAAGTAGGGGAAGTATTGTATTCCACCCACAAATTCGATACCAAGATTTCACCGGAAATACATGTTTTGAGATCCCCGGAATCCAAAAAAAGGATTTTTGGAAACATGTCCTTGTGTGTCTGTGTGTCTCTCTCTGTGTGTCTGTGTGTGAACAGCATAACTCAGAAACGAACAGTCGGATAAACACCAAACTTAGTATTTAGGTTCAGTATCTTCCAAGGATGCGACACGAAGGTTTTCGAGAAAATCCCCCACCCCAGATTAACCTTTACATGGAAGATTTTTCGAAAATTTTAATTTTCACAAAAATGGCTCTAACGATTTTGATTAAAATATCATATGTTTAAGATATTTTCATGACAAATAAAATGTATATCTTGAATTTTCTGGGAATGTCTCCAAAAGTATTCTTCATTGTGAACGACTTTTCCATAACTGGAAAACCATAAGAGATAGACAACATTTTACTACACGAAAATGTAGATCGCGTTAAAATACACAACTTATGTCATGTACGTTTTTTTTTTTTTTTTTTTTTTTTGTTGAGTGAACCATTATCGAGATATTGCTTGTTATTCCTTTAAAATTTTCAATACTTATTTTCTCAAATGGGAATTCGTTATTCATTTTTTTTGTCTTGGATATGCAAAGAGTATTAATCTGTGGGAAAGGGAATGGTGCTGCACCTAGCAACCAGTTAGTAAGAGATATGTATGTGCTTCTCTATTTCCAAATTGCCCTTGTAAATATATTATCCCCTTACATCTACAAGAAAATTAGCAATAAGATAGACTCTGCAAATGTTTATCTCGATTAACATGAAGTAGATGGAGAATAAGCGTTTGTAAAAATAGTTTGTACAAGAGTAGAGAAAGTCATGTGTGTGTAACACATCATATTTTTACTTTCTCTACTACGTATAGTAAGTAGGGGAAGTATTGCATTCCACCCAAAAATTCGATACCGAGATTTCACCGGAAATATATGTTTTGAGACCCACTGAATCCAAAAAAAGCAGTTTTGGAAACATGTCCGTGTGTGTGTGTCTGTGTGTGTGTCTGTGAACAGCATAACTCAAAAACGAACAGTCGGATAAGCACCAAACTTGGTATTTAGGTTCAGTATCTTCCAGAGATGCGACACGAAGGTTTTCAAGAAAATCCCCCCACCCCAGACTACCCTTTACATGGAACATTTTTCGAAAATTATAATTTTCTCAAAAATGGCTCTAACGATTTTGATGAAAATATATGTTTAACATAATGTCATGAGAAATGAAATGTATATCTCGAATTTTCTGGGAATGTCTCCAAAAGTATTCTTCATTGTGAACGACTTTTGCATACCTGGTAAACCGTAAGAGATAGACAGAATTTTACTACACAAAAAATGTAGATCGCGTTAAAATACACAACTTATGTCATATACATTTCTTTTGTTGAGTGATCCGTTTTCGAGATATTGCTTGTTATTTCCTTAAATATTTCAATACTTATACTTTTTCTCAAATTCGTTATTCATTACTTTCTCTACTACGTATAGTAAGTAGGGGAAGTATTGCATTCCACCCAAAAATTCGATACCGAGATTTCACCGGAAATACATGTTTTGAGACCTCCTGAATCCAAAAAAAGCATTTTTGGAAACATGTCCGTATGTGTGTGTCTGTGTGTGTGTGTGTGTCTGTGTGTGTGTGTCTGTGTGTCTGTGTCTGTGAACAGCATAACTCAAAAACTAACAGTCGGATAAACACCAAACTTGGTATTTGCGTTCAGTATCTTCCAGAGATGCGACACGAAGATTTTCAAGAAAATCCCCCCACCCCAGACTACCCTTTACATGGAACATTTTTCGAAAATTTTAATTTTCTCAAAAATGGCTCTAACGATTTTGATGAAAATATCATATGTTTAAGATATTTCATGAAAAATGAAATGTATATCTCGAAATTTCTGGGAATGTCCCCAAAAGTATTCTTCATTATGAACGACTTTTGCATAACTGGTAAACCATAAGAGATAGACAAAATTTTACTACACAAAAAATGTAGATCGCGTTAAAATACACAACTTATATCATATACATGTTTTTTGTTGAGTGAACCGTTTTCGAGATATTGCTTGTTATTTCCTTAAATTTTCCAATACTTATACTTTTTCTCAAATTCGTTATTCATTTTTTTGTCCTGGACATGCAAAGAGAATGGAATGCGCCACATAGCAACCAGCGATAAAATATTTGACTATCGCTTAAAAGCTACCATATTCCCCTTGCATCTACAAGAAAATTACAAATAAGATTGACATCTCGATATCTCGATTAACATGAAGCATATGGAGAATAAGCGTTTGTAAAAATAGTTTTTACAAGAGTAGAGAAAGTCATGTGAGTGTAACACATCAGATTTTTTTTATGTCCTGGACATGCAAAGAGAATGAAATGCGCCACATAGCAACCAGCGTTAAAATATTTGACTATCGCTTATAACCTACCATATTCCCCTTGCATCTACAAGAAAATTAGCAATAAGATTAACATCTCGATTAACATGAAGCATATGGAGAATAAGCGTTTGTAAAAATAGTTTGTACAAGAGTAGAGAAAGTCATGGGAGTGTAACACATCAGATTTTTTTCACCATTTTTATAAATTTTTTGAAAGCTACACTTGTACCAAATCCTCATAAATACTGATGACGCTCTAAAGGGGATATCAGTAAACGTTCTGCTTAAAAGTTGCCACAAACTTTCCTGCGAAGAAAAACATACAAGACTTTTCTTAAATGGAGTGAATAATTTATTCCAGTAAATTTTTAATTAACCACAAGTCCTACTTTAGTGGAAAATTGTTTATATCGTATTTTGTGTAGCGGAAAGCTTTCACATTTATGAAGTAGATGTGTTTTCAGCACTAGCTAAGAACTGTCAAAAGCTGATCAAACATTCAAAATAGTATTAAAAAATTCTACCAATTAATCTGAACTTTTGCACATTCTGAGTCTAAAAACATTAGATGACGTACTTTGCAATCTAATTCCTAATCATCGTGCGCTTCTAACAAATCAGAAATAAATGTTCGAAATTTGTCTTTAAGTCTAATGGTTCGCCAGCTAACCAAAGAGAAGGTAACAAGTCCATTGCACGAGGCACTTCCAAAGATCTAAATTCCGTAAGCTTATCCTTTTAAATGTCTCAAATTTCACTACCGCAAAAGACTGTGAGGTGGTCCTTATGCCGTGGGGTTCACTGATGCGGCTAACTTACCGCCTCTCGTCGGTCCGGGGGATGGGGTGCTGCTGTCCGTTGTGAAGTCCCCTCCGGCGTCTTCTTCTTCTGCGCGCGTCTCCGATGCGTCGAAGGTGACCCACGCTCCGTCGTAGATTACACCATTTAAAGTTTGCCGGGCTATTTCGGTTTTCCTCAGGGCGGAGGATGGGAATCTGATAGGTGTTTTTGTTTTAACAAAACAGGTCGAAGATCTCGGACGTACAGGTTCTGGATGAGGACGGGTAGTAATGAAATTCATTGGACTCGCCAATACTAGGTTTATTTCCAGTAGCAGCGAAACAACATTTCACTTTGCTTACTTTGTTCCTGGCACGAGATGGCCTAAACCCTAAGTTCTTTAATATAGCGTATTTAACAAATTGATATAATGTCAGACGTATCAGTACCCGATCACTACTGGTGTCTGACGCGGCTGCTTTGTTTCAAATACCCAGATGCACTGCCTTGATCACTCACACGATTCTAATTTACATCCGCATCGGCGGAATTATATTTAACACTGTGGCATACATATCGCGGGAATTCTAGAGGCTAGAGACGCGAAATCTGCGTCGTGCACATTACGACTGGGGACCTTAGCCAAATTTTGTTGGTCTTTTATACCCTACACACCCTACTCTAGGGTCACCATGCTAAAACCTTCTTATTGGCTATCTCTTTGCGGGCCTCGAAGCGTGGGCTTTCAATTTTGTACTGATAGGCTGAATTTATAAGTCACATGGTACAAACGTCAAGCGGGACTTTATTTAGTTTCGCACAAATTTGCTTTCCTGTGGCCACGGAAGCGTCAATCCTTGCTAACAAAGGCATAAAAGAATCGTACCCTCCCGTTATTTTAACAAAGACTGCAGCCAAACAGAGCAATAAAATGTGCTGATTTTCCTTAAAAGTCCAACTTCTAGCCTACCACACTCGTCTTGCCAGGAACATGTTTCCATGCAGAAAAAATACAGATTACAAAATAATATTTTCACAGAAATGATTAATAAAACTACATAAGCATATATGTAAAAAATAACAGAATAATAGGGGCTATCTACCGATACCAAACACG
Organism: Deroplatys truncata; assembly: GCA_030765065.1. Lineage (NCBI taxonomy): Eukaryota > Metazoa > Arthropoda > Insecta > Mantodea > Mantidae > Deroplatys > Deroplatys truncata. Next base: position 219,781,458 of record CM060978.1, read on the forward strand.
AGGTAGGCATATCCCGTTTCAACTGGTTTATGTTTATTTTTAAAACTTGTTAATGACTGCAGTTTTTTAAACTGATATATATATATATATATAAGAAAATTTACTGACTATTCATAATTTCTTTTAGTGTATGAATATCCAATTGTAAACACAACTTGCCTCGTAATGCTCGTCCACATTTGTTACCAGCGAAAATAGTTTTGTGATTCCGTCCACATGAACAGTTCTGTCCACAAAATTATCCTGGCGACGTAAACAAAACGTTAACTTCCCATTTCTTATTGTTTAATAAAACACATGATAAATAAGTACCTTAAGTCTGAAATAAATGGTGAGGGTGTTTAAGTATCTAATGAAAGCATAGTCCATTTACCAGTAGTAGTTTTGGAGGCGGGAACTAGTGGTACAAAGAGTATCCATCAGAGCTGTGTACATTAGAGAGCATGGAGACGTATCGATGCTTTTAGTTTCCTATAGGGCTTTTCGTTATTTGATTTTGGCAGAAGCTACTCCTCTGTGTTCCACACCGGCCCTAGGTGAGCCAATCTCTTACTGGTTTGAGTCCAACACACACGCATTTAGCCTATGAACAAAGATAAGTCCTAGGGGAGCGGCGAAAGGGAAGGAGTAAGGAAACATTTTATTTGAGTGCTGGAAGATGACAGTCCACGGCAACCCTGGATGAGTCCATCTCGTATTGGTTTGGTATCAAAATGTGTCACTCAAATATTAAACATGAAGACAGGTCGATTTCAGACTCAGGAAGAAAGGAAAGAAAAGCAGGGGGTAGTAAGGAAAACGTTAAATGGAGTAATTAAGAGCCCGGGACTTAAAGAACATTGTAAGTCGCCATTGGGGATGTCTTCTCAAAATGAATTTGAGAACTTTTTTGATTTACTAGGAACAATGCGAGTCAATTGGAGAATTTAATGTCATGCCATGGTACTCAGAGCAACCGGACGGAAACCGGTGGTTCAAATCCGACTGAATTTTTCAGCCTGATTCTACCTATCCATTAAATGGTGTGTTAGAACCAAGTAAGGTTTGGGGATTGAGTGTGACACAGGCGGTTTAGTATTTCCTTGTCAACATAAACAGCTGCGCATTATGTGTACGATTCCATGCACTCGACTGTACTTTGAGATTGGCTTACAGTATAACGATAAAGGTACCGTTCATAGATGAGAAGGAATGCTACCTCTAGATAGGGGCCAGGGCAGCTTATGTGCTCACGTGACAATTTGCAACTGTCAACGAATACTACATACCTCGAAAGCGTGATTTCGTTGAATATACAAGGCAACTGGCTAAGGTGATGTAATTCTCGGAAATTGAAATGGTTTTGTGTTCGGCGCATGGAGAATCGCACCACCTCAGTCACTCCCCCTGAAATCTGAATCAAATCCCAGTTCGAACGAGTGAAGATTACCGTAGGAGTGCCGTGTTGCCAACGGTAGAAGAATTTCGAAACAATCCATACGAGTTCATCCACTCGTATTGACAGTTTTGTTTACTACTGTGTAATTACAGTCCTCTTGTAAGTTATTTGTTTGGTAGCCCTGACTGTGTATGTAACTGTTTACGTAACGCATTCTTGTCAACATGCTTGTCATCTATGTTGAAGGTTGATATTTAAAAGGAATATTTGAGTACTTAAAAGTTACATTTTACTAGGTATTAATAAATTTACAGCCTTATAGTCAGAACCTAGGTATGAGAATTTTTCAACGTGTCTTTAGAAAAAATCGTGTTTGTCACTTTGTTAGAAGGGGAGATATGAGAAAAACATTAGGTACTCACTAGAATAAAACTCGCGATTATGTTGCGCCTACGGCCGACTGGTCAAAGTGTTGACTTCTTACCCCAGAGGTGTCACCTTCGCTTCCCGGCTGGTGTGAGTAAATTTCCTTTATTTGGAACCATTCTCAAGTCTCTGCAGACTCTGGAGGTGTGTAAATGAGAGAATGAAGGAAGCATGATTCAACGAAAAATTTATGTAAACCTAATGCAAGACTCCACTGTAAGCGAATGAATAGTAAGCGATTGTTTCTGAAATATCAACCGCCGATATGACCGATTTATGAATGAAACACTCAAATATAACTATTTGTTGCAATTTATTTTCATACTTAGATAGTTTTCTACATCAAGGAGAAAATGAATCAAAGGGCACATTATTGCGTTAAATGTAATATGAATCAATATTAGCTTGATGTACGAAGACGTCGGACAAATACTTAAGTTAAGTCTGGCTTCTTATAAGCTGAAAGCAAAGATTTTTAAAGCATTTCCCTTTCTCGAACAACCCTTCCTAATATACATTTTTCGTTATTTTAGTTTTTAAACATAGCTCTGAGATTTTAATTAAAATATATGTTTAGGATTTTGTCATTGTCCAATAAAATACATACTGTGGCAATTCTATAAATATGCCGTTAAGTCGTCTTCACTCTTACTGAAGTATGCAAACTGGGTTACCTACCATAAAAAGCATACAAACGGAGCCGGCGCTCGTAGCCGTGGTCGCTGGAGTGATCGCTCCGGCGCTCCGCCAAACTGACGGTCGCAGGTTCGAATCCCGCCACGGACATAGGTGTTTTTGTGTGTGTGTGTGTGTGTGTGTGCTGCGGAAATAAGCGGTATGAAAACAGTAAAATACAGTAGCATAAACTGGATACAACAAGGGAACTTTAAAAAAAGCCCTTTCTGTTGTAAACCTGCAGAGCTCGTGAAGCTATAAATTTTGTCAAATAACGTTCTTCTTCTTTGAGAAAATAATTTAAAAATATTCTTTAACGCGTACATTTTGAAATGTTAAGTGCAATTTCTTTTGTTTCTCATGCACTCATGACAGCATAAAATTCAGCTCTTAACGACTGAATATTGAGAAAGAAAATATATTCGGCGAGTATTTACTGTAGATATTGAATAGAAATTGGATAGTTAGATAATACAGAATGAAGCTTTTGTGTGAATAACTATGCAAATAAACTGCATGTATAGAGACAGTCATTCCAATGTTTCATATAAAAAAGTTTTTATTTACTCCATTTAATGCACTGATTTTGACATCTAAGTTCGTTTTTTTTGGAGGGGGGAGGGGCTTTGACTGTGGAAACGTTTCTCATCAGCAATGATGTTTACTTGTTATACGGTGAATTTAACCACTGGGTGTTTATTACTTTCTTTTTAGACCTTAAATTACACATCCAGAATAGAGGTAGGAAATATTCCCGATTAAGAGGAAAGGGAGAAAGAGGGATAGGGGAGAAAAAGGAGCATTTAAATTTCCTGCTTGGAACTGAATCCGGGAGCTATGGATTTAGGCTGAAATGGAAACCACAGTTGCGCAAAAGCGTTTAGCACAAATATTACATTTATTTAGGGCTACTACCAATAGCAGAGAAGTACCAATGCTGGTTCTATTTAATGGGATCGTGTTGACCATTGTTCGTATCTTGACTAAGTAATTTATTAGAATTTCGCTTCGTTTATGAGAACACCAAAAGCGTGGGGAGGATGGAATTCTATTGATTTCTTATAGCTGGCTGCGTTTGAGCGAAGCATATTGAAGTATGCAGTGCAATGGACCATGAACTCTTGACTGACAGCAGGAGTATATACCGAAATTAGCCACAGGTGAAACAACGATGCATGTATTTACTGTTAGTGTCCAGTTCTGCGCTGCTCTTTGACTTTGTACAGACCAAGTGGAATATGTACAAGGTGCGTGTTGTGGGGAGTCAAAGGTTTAACATGAAAGCTCAGCTCTGTGTGGTGCGGGTGTGTATTCAACCCAGGCGACGCCTAATGTGCAAATACATAAACCTAACAATTTAGTTCTATAACGAACAGTGAATTGCTTACATTTACAATCAACAGTTTGAATACTATACAGGTACAGTCGAATGTATGAAACTTTCCGATGCTTTTGGTTTTCTATAGCGTTTTCTTTATTTAATATTGGCAGAATCTTCTTCTGCGTTTCACACCGCCCTGGGTAAGCCAGCCTCTTATTGGATATAATTCAAGTCCACACATGCGCATTAACCTATGAAAAAAGGTGAGCGCTTGGTGAGCGGCGAAAGGGAGGAATATAGAAGAATGTCACCTCAGTGGCTGGAAGGCAAGCCTCACAACGACGCGACGATCCAGACCAGCTCCTCAATGAGTCCGTCTCGTATTGGTTTTATGTCAAAAGTCGGCCACACATACATTAACCAATGAACACAGGTCGGTTTCAGGTTCAGGAACAAAGGAAAGGGAGGGAGTAGGATAAATTTTAAGTTGCATACTAGAACCAGAAGAATGGGGGGAAGGAATGGGCATGGCAGAGGCGTTTACTATCTCTGCCAACATAAACCACTGCACATTTTTCGAACGATACCATGCACTCGACTATTTTATAAAGGTTTAGATTGTAAGGCGGCGCCGTGGGAGTGGTTAGACTGCCCGCCTCTCACCAAGGCGGCCCGGGCTCGATTCCAGGGATCTGCGTGTGGGATTTGTAGTGGACAAAGCGGCGTCTGGGCGGATTTTCTCCGGATTCTCCGTTTTCCCCCAGCATTCATTCAACTACTCCATCATCGCCTTTCCTTTCTTCCATTTCACTATCATTTCATATTATCTAGTTCGTCGCTTTCATACCAGACATCAGGCTAATCACCCATCCCGATTATTCTATCTGTTCTAAAGTTCTGCTCATCAGGCCCATGACACCAGGCACCCGATTGTGAATGCTACATACGAGGTGGGTAAACAGAGAAAGAAGAAGTAGTAATTTTGATTGTAAAAATTTATTATACCTTTCCTATTGTTGTATATTTTCGTAGCTAACTTATCAAAGTATGCCAAATGTTTTTTCTATCTACTTCGTGCTAACCATGAGAATCATTGGCGGAAACGGTTTCAGTATAGAATTTATTGTAGCTACTACCTTATCTATATTCTGCATACCTGCCTTTAAAGTACTCTTTGAACGAGATAAATAAAAACAAAAGAACAGCTACGTTAAACTATAAAAGTATTGCTTAGAATATTGGAAAATTCAAAGATACCGGTGATTATTTCGGAAATGCTATCAAGACTATTGGCATACTATTTGCATAAGATAAATATTTATCTATAGTGCATTTGCGTACTTATTACAGATTGCTGTTTGTACGAAACGAAAACTAAAGGAAAATTCATGAAGAGAAAATATAAAACAAATTATTTTATGTAAAGGGTTGTTTGCCTTGAAAATTTCACTTGAAATTGTGAAATCGTGCCTGCCTCAAACATGAAGCTTGGCAATTACAACATCTCTTTTTTAAATTAAACTGCGCATACGGAAGCTTTCTTAAAACGCCTGCTTGTAATCACAATATCCCAAAACTTATATTATCAATCAAATCGCTATATCAAATTTTGGGATTGAACACAATGCTTTCTCTACTTTAGAGACCTAAGTTGTAAAGAAAGTAAAAATTGCTTACCCGAGTTTAAAATAATTTGATGTGTTACACTCACATGACTTTCTCTACTCTTTTACAAAACAATTTTACAAACACTTATTCTCCACATGCTTCATGTTAATTGAGATGTTAATCTTATTGCTAATTTTCTAGTAGATGCAAGGGGAATTGCTAGGCTTTAGGCTTTAGGCGATAGTCAAATATTTTAAAAGCTGGTTGCTATGTGGAGCATTCCATTCTCCTTGCATTACTAAAACAAAAAAAAATGAATAACGAATTCCCATTTGAGAAAAAGTATAAGTATTGGAAAATTTAAGGGAATAGCAAGCAATATCTTGAGAATGGTTCGCTCAACAACAAAAATGTATATGACATAAATTGTGTATTTTAATGCGATCTACAGTTTTGTGCAGTAAACTTTTGTCTATCTCTTATGGTTTACCAGTTATGCAAAGGTGTTCACAATGAAGAATACTTTTGGAGACATTCCCAGAAAATTCTAGATATACATTTTATTTATCATAAAAGTATCTTAAATATATGATATTTTAAGAAAAAATCGTTAGAGCCATTTTTTGAGAAAATTAAAATTGTCGAAAAATGTTCCATGTAAAGGGTATTCTGGGGTAGGGGATTTTCTTGAAAACCTTCGTGTCCCATTTCTGGAAGATACTGAATCTAAATACCAAGTTTGGTGTTTATCCGACTGTTCGTTTATGCTGTGAACAGACAGACACACACACGAACATGTTTACAAAAATGCTTTTTTTGGATTCAGGGGGTCTCAAAACATGTTTCCGGTGAAATCTGTGTATCGAACTTTTGGGTGGAATACAATAGTTTAAGTAGTAGAGAAAGTAATTACCCATGAAAAATAACGCTTTTTGGAGAAAGTGCAGCATCTACTATAAACGCTTAGATAATTTTATCATTTACATAAATTTGTAATTTTTCCAACATAAAACGTTTATTTCCTACATTGCTTGTTCCCAATTCTGATTAACAACTCGCCAAAAAATTAATAAATATACTTCATCACACATTCTGCGAATTTTCAATTTTGCCGGTCATTCAGAGAAGCAGAGATAATACAATTTTTAAATTGAGGACAATGTTAATCAATATACACAGTGCTTTTTAAGGCTATAAATATATTGTAGCTATTAAAATAACGTTTTTAGAATTAATTTGGTTTACTTTTCCCTTCATTTCTCTGTTACTGATAAGGATTACCCATTTCTATTAGTGCTCATCAGAGTATTTTTGGGGTTCTGAAATTAAAGATTAAAAGTTTTGGACTTATATTTCATAAAGCGCTGATGTATGCAGAAAGTTGTAGAATCGAGATGTCGAAAAATACAAACGGGTTTTGTAATTTTAGCTTTTACTAATTAAGCGGATATTTAAACAATATATTCATTAAATAATGAAGCTTAACGATATTAGAACCATTCTCAAAAAATGACAACGTTTTATCTCTGAATGTGGGGGAAGATTTAATCAGAGATCAAATTCCTGACTTGCCAAATGCGTATTACCAAAATACAACGTATTCGATTAATTTACATCGATTATCAAATTTATCACTGTTTTGCCCTTTTAAAATCATTACATGTAATTCGAAAGTACATAGCCGGAATTCTCGTAAAAATAGACTTTTATTGCGTTAGCTTCAGCCATTACCCATTAATAGGACCCGGATTGGCATTGCATTTTTAATTGTTGCATCAGGCATTGCTAACGAGTACATAAATTCGTATCATGGATGCCAGACTATGAAAATTCATATTTATTAGGTCATTTTGATCATCTTATGAAATTGTCTGTTTTTAGTTTTTTGGGGAGTGATTTTGTCATTGTTTTATTATTTTATAGCCATTTGCGTCTTTAGAAATTTTATTGCATTTACATTGAGTATATAAATATTCAATTATATTGTCATTTTACATACGGATAACTTTTCAAACATCAGCAATTTCGCTACTCAGCTGAGAAATAAAACTAACTTACCTCTGTAGTGAGGGGTAGCGTGTCTGCCTTATGTTCAAGAGGTCCAGTGTACGAGTCTCGGTTAGGTAAGTTACCAGGATAAGGGTTTTTTCCGGGTTTTCCCTTATCCTGAAAATATGGATTTCGGGTAATTAAAGCTCTTAGATTCCAGGCCCATTTGAGCATCATTTCACCCATTTCATTACTCATCGTCCGATATGAATTAACCAGTTAGGGCATGCTAAAGTGTTTTTGTACATCCTTTACTCGCCTTCTTGGGAAAACTGACATTTCTATTTATTATTATTTATTCTACAAAATATTTGAACCTTAGTACGCCAAATGACATGTTATGGTTAAGTATAATCATAAAAAATCAAGAATATAACTAATTACTTTCTTACAAATAATAAATGAATAAATAAATGCCAGAAATAAAGCAGAGGTGCAACATAATTTCGTGAATAATTTTGTCAATGGCTGTGAATAATTGATATTGTAATGATAGAGGTATCTAGTAGAATGTGTCTTCTCATATGTTGTCGATCTCACTGGAATAGTTGGGGTTTGTAATAGTATACGAGTTTGTACTATTATGTTAGCTGATTGATAATTATCTAATTATAATTTGGAATACTGTTTCTTCTGACATTTCACATTTGCACACGAAATCATCTTTAGATGAAAACGCTGGTGATACTTTTAATTTTACGTGTTCAGTAATACATTGTGAAAGAATATAATTTGATCTGAAATATTTGCAACAGATCCGATCTAAAACTGAAGGAGAAATAAATTCCTTGTTTGTTTTCCATTTAAACTGCTTAACCAGAGCTTGTTCAACTTTTCTACCACTTAGAAAATCTTTTAATATGAATTTGGACATAACGAATAACTAAATTCCAGATTGGCTTTGGCAGAAAGTTTTGCGATCTGATTGGCGCTCTCCTTTCCAGCAATTCCAGCGTGGCCCTTAACCCACGATAGGCAAAATGTTTGGTATTTTGAATAATGCTATTTCTAATTGTATTTGCCGAGGATTGTTGTTGGATGTTTAGGAGAGAGACGTTTGAATCACTGAACACAAGCGTTAAGTTGATTTTCAATACTCCAACTTGTAGCTTGATCTAAAGCAAACATTTCTGCTTGAAAAATGGAACCCGTTGTTGAGCATTTTTGTGTTCATGATCACTGCAGTCGTAAACCGCATCTTACGTAATTGATATCATCTGTTTCTTCAACTATTCGTGAGCCGTCGTAAAGATGTCATGTCGTGAATATCGTTACAATAGTTTTGCTTAACCAGTTCACAGTTTACGCCAGGATGCCCAGCTTGCAGGAATGGAACTCCAACAACGATAACAAGAAGTAAGCGCGTAAGGAGCCAGCGTATGCCTTCTTTGTTGCATATCTTGGCTTTGTAGCTTGCCGACAGGTAAGAGTTGCTCTAAACCGGAAAGGATTAAAGCAGCATCAGTGGAAATTCTCCTGTATCCTGATAGTTGGGAATATGAATCCTCGCCAAATTTGGTAGTTTTCTGTGAGCCTACTTTTTGTTGAGTGTGTCCTGAAATGCTGTAGAGCAATAAAGGATGAGTGATTCTACTGCTCCGCGATAAATACTTTTTAGTGCAGAGGAGTCAAGGCCCTAGGTGAGGCGCTTGGCGGTTGCTAAACCATTCAAAGTTTACTGACTTTAATTTGAAGAGAACTGAAATGTTTTGGGTCTAGATTAATTCCAAGATACCGTAGTTTGTTGGTGACCTTTACTGGTCAATTATTAACGTAGATGTCTGGAACCTCTTCTAATATTTTCCTGGTGTCTACCATAGCAGTGGTCTTCAAGGCATTAAAGGTTTATTTATTATCTAGAACTCGTTAAATCACACTCCTATTTAATGGTTAATCTATTAATGTTGCTTCCGGGTGGAGCGTTGGCTTTTGTCAGGAAGAGGTTATGAATTAATGTCCCAAACTAGGAATGACACAGGCGAGTTTTCCCTTCTTCGCATTTATAGGTGCGTATAGTCAGGTCCTAGTGTTCTTGCCTTGTGTCATGTCATAGTCTGTGAAGCCCTCTTTATTTACTATTAACTTTGTATAATCCGCAAATTTTTAAAGAGTATATGTTGCAGTTTTTGAAAAACAATTTCTTTTCAAATTTTTGAAACGAGATAATGGAACAAATATATATTTTAAAAAAGTTTCTAAGTTATTTCATTGTTCTTATACCCACTTTTTCTACTTGTATATCAGCTATAGCCACGTAGATAAAAATTAGTGTGTGCCCTTCAATGCATCAATTTTAATAAATTAAATAAGTCGCAGCTTTTAGCACATTTTTTGTAATTTTTGTTATCACTTTTTCTTCAAATGTTTTGGTCATCAAAATCCGGGCTCTACTGCAGTCTGCAATGTGTTCTTTAGAAGCAGCGTATACTAGTCAAGGAATACTAACAGCTTATAGTCGGAATGGACCTTTTGTCTTCGAGATGTCGAGCTTCATTTTATGTACAATGCAATAAAATATATATTGTGTAAATTACCTTTCTTTTGGGAGCGAACACGAACATTTTTGTCATGTTATATGGTTCGCAAATTCCACACTACAGCCGTTTAAAGTGTGTGTGTCTGTGTTTTGTGTGTGTGTGTGTGTGTGTGTGTGTGTGTATAATGCCCAGGAGCTAATAATTAAATCATTCTCCTTCTTGGTTCCCAATATTTTGATGTTAGATTTTCGAAAGCCACAAGAGAATCACAATTTTTAGATGTTCCATGTGCATTTATTCTTCCTTGGAGCACAATAAACAATTTCGAGATGTTATTATTCCAATTTTGTAAATATGTTTATTCAAAAAATCATGTCCTGTGATAAGTCGGAATATAGCAACATAAGACTTCCTTGATAAACTGTTGATGCATTACTTAAAATTTTCTTGTATTTTGACTGTTCATTTTGAAGTGTTATCTGTTGGTTATTATAAATGATTTTTCTTTTTATGATTCATTTAATTGATTCACATGAAAAGTTGATTTTAGTTCCTTTCTTGCTAAAATTTCCGCCATTTCATTTCCAAAAACACCACAGTGTACAGGAATCCACCGTAAGTATATTTTTATTTAGGTCCTATATTTGTTTGATCATATCATGTATTTCTTTAAACTTCATTATTTTGGTTTTAGTAGTAAACCGAATAGCTTAAATTGCGGCTTTAGAGTACGATAGAATAACTATTAACTACATTTAAAATATAATGTGACTCTTAAAATGTAGCTTTTACTAAGTAAGATTTCAGCGCAATGAAGAATAAATAGAAGATGTTGTTAGTAAGTACTTCTATTATGAAGTGCAAAATAATGGGTATAGTTGTTTCTTCACGCGGGCGGTGTGTGGATCATGGTTGAAACGTTAACATATGTTTCAGATAGCATAACTTTAATGTGAATACAATTACCACATTAGATAGTTCAGAGATAGAGCATCGTCATGGAAAGCGAAAGATTCATCTTTCCAATCCTGGTCATGACATCAAATGATACCTTTTATATCCGCAGTCCAACTATCCTATAAAGACTACCGCAACAGCGCATATCAGAGCTGTTAGACTAATGCATTAAATATATACATAGATTAAGTGGATAGTTAGTCTTGCCTAGTTTCGAAATAAGCATTTTATTTTCTAACCGAGAAATTAACTCATCCTTTAAAATTAGTGAGTAATTGATGATACTGCACACATAAAAATGTTAATACAATAATTAAGTAGAGATCTATTAAGTATGTAATGCCCTGACCATTTTAACATATAATTGTTGCTGTATATTGTGATATTCTTAAATCGGTTTACTTAATGTTTGGATAATGATTTCAAGCACCAAGTGAAAAATAGTGGCTACCTGATGTTTTTCCCTCAGTCGTATTTTTACTTTCTCTACTGCGTACAGTAAGTAGGGGAAGCATTGTATTCCACACAAAAATTCGATACCGAGATTTCATCAGAAATATATGTTTTGAGACCCCAGAATCCAAAAAAAGCATTTTTGGAAACATGTCCGTGTGTGTCTGTTTGTCTGTCTGTGAACAGCATAACTTAGAAACGAACAGTCGGATAAACACCAAACTTGATATTTAGGGTCACTATCTTCCAGAGATGCGTCACGAAGGTTTCCAAGAAAATTCCCCTACCCCAGAGTACCCTTTACATGGAAAACAATGTTCGAAAAATTTTTATTTTCTCAAAAATGGCTAACGATTTTGATTAAAATATCATATGTTTAAGATATTTTTATGGCAAATAAAATGTATATCTTGAATTTTCTTGGAATGTCTCCAAATGTATTCTTCATTGTGAACGACTTTTGCATAACTGGTAAACCATAAGAGATAGACAAAATTGTTACTAAACAGAAAATGTAGACCGCGTTGAAATAAACAATTTATATAATACATTTTTGTTGTTGAGTGAACCATTTTCGAGATATTGCATGTTATTCCCTTAAATTTTCAATACTTATACTTTTTCTCAAATTCGTTATTCATTTTTTTTTGTCCTGGTAATGCAAAGAGAATGGAATGCTCGACATAGCAACCAGTTCTTAAAATATTTTTGTATCGCTTAAAGCCTATCAATTCCCCTTGCATCTATAAGAAAATTAACAATAAGATTAACATCTCAATATCTCGATTAACGCATATGGATAATCAGCGTTTGTAAAAATAGTTTGTAGAAGAGTAGAGAAAGTCGTGTGAGTGTAACATATCAGATTTTTTATTAAAATGAGATTCAAAACCTCGCTAAACAATTTCAGAAATATTCTCCTTTTGGGCTAAGATTTCTCTTAGTGGGTACCCTAAGTTTAGTGTACATCTTGCAGGGGTTAAATGAAGACTGAATACGTTTGCTTTCCGACTTGATATTTGCGTTGCAACGAAGCAGATAAGTGCTGTGAAATTAGTGAATTCGGAAATTAGATGCATAGCTTACGTTAAAACTAATTCTGTTACTAAAGTTCCCCCCAAACGTTGTTTGTTGCGTGTATTCTCCTCAGATGCACACATATATTTGCAAATAGATTTGCTGCAATACGTTAGTAAATGTGTGAGTTAACTTTACTTCTATCTTTGATGCTCCTTTAATTTAAAGATCACTCGCTATTCAACGGCTACCCAGTTCTTGGCATACCCACATACTCGCAAAAGAGCGATGCCTTCTCGATGTGGCAAAATAACAACTTTGAATACCATCCCAAAGGCGGTATTTCGACATTTCCTTTTGCCCAACGTCGTTTTGCTGATTAGAATTTCAACAGGACGAGAGTTCCGCAGAAGGAAATCGACTTCGGAAATGGGAGGAACGTTCTCTGTGAAGTAAGTTGGCTCCCACAGATGCCCTTAGCTACTCTTGTTGATTTTGCTGCTTTAAAGTTCGGTGCTGGTGGTAGTCTGGAGGTCCAAGATCAGACGAGGGAACATAAACGTTTGCAAGCTGTTATCCAAACTTACTCCACTTCGTGTAAGAAAAGTTTCTTCTTCCTGCTTCTCGTGAAGATTCTAAAGGCCTATAAACTCATGTATCTATCACTCCTACTGTTATATAGATTTCCAGTGTTTTTGTGCCCTTGCTTACTATGCTAATGCAATCCTGGTAACTTTGTTTCCACTCTGTTGTTTATCACGCTAGTTTGTTCGTAATTATTCAAGAGGGAGGAAAAGAAACAGAACTATGGGAATCAATGCATCACTTGTAGCTTACTATAAGCTTTAAAGGTTTAATGCTCCAGTTGGAGGTAATAAGAATCAATGTATTTCCTCACGATGCTGCCAGAAACGGTGGTAATTTCTTTTTTCGACTATAGTGTTCTTTATCCAATTCCCACTGATGCGAAGTAAGTTGAAATTCCTGTACTCCGTGTGTTTTGCATTTTTACCACAACCGTTTATATAGTGTGAACTTCCGCCTCTTGATATGCATATTTATTGTTGCAGACATAGAAAATAATCATAAACTATGTGATCAAAGGTATCCCACAAACATACGTTTTCATCTTAGGTGCATTGTGCTGCCACCTACTGCTTGCTACTCATCCGCGACTTCAGTAGTCATTAGACATCGTGAAACAGAAGAATGGGACGCGCCGTGGAACTCAAAGACTTCGAACGTGGTCAGCTGATTGGGTGTCACTTGTGTCAGAAGTCTGTACGCGAGATTTCCACACTCCTAAACATCAACATCCCTAGGTCCACTGATTCTAATATGATAGTGAAGTAGAAACGTGAAGAGACATATACAGCACAAAAGCGTACAGGGCGATCTCGTCTGTTGACTGATAGAGTCCGCCGACATTTGAAGAGGGTCGTAAAGAGTAATATGCAGACATCTATCCAGACCATCACATAGAAATTCCAAACTGCATCAGGATCCATCCAAGTACTATGGCAGTTAGGCGTGAGGTGAGAAACCTTGGATTCCATGGTCGAGCGGCTGCTTATAAGCCACACATCACGCAAGGAAAATGCCAAACGACGCCTCGCTTGGTGTAAGGAGCGTCAACATTACACGATTGAACAGTGGCAAAACGTTGAGTGGAGTGACGAATCACAGTACACAATGTGGTGATCCGATGGCAGGGATTGAGTATGGCGAATGCCCGGTGAACGACATCTGCCAGCGTGTGTAGTGCCAACAGTGAAATTCGGAGGTGGTGGTGTATGATGTGGTCATGTTTTACCTGGAGGGGGCTTGCACCCCTTGTTGTTTTGCGTGGCATGATCACAGCGCAGAAGACCTACATTGATATTTTAAGCACCTACTTGCTTCCCACTGTTGAAGAGCATTTTGTGGAAGGCGATTGCATCTTTATACACGATCGAGCACCTGTTCATACTCAACGGGCTGTGGCGGAGTGGTTACACGACAATAACATTCCTGTAACGGACTGGCCTGCACAGAGTCCTGACTTTAATTTTATAGAACACCTTTGGGATGTTTTGGAACGCCGACTTCATGCCAGGCCTCATAGACCTACATCGATACCTTTCCTCAGTTCCGCACTCCGCGAAGAATGGGCTGCCATTCCCCAAGAAACCTTCCAGCACCTGATTGAAAGAATGCCTGTGAGAGTGAACGCTGTCAGCAAGGCTAAGGGTGGGCCAATACCTTATTGGCCTCCAGCATTGCCGATGGAGGGCGCCACGAACATGTACGTCATTTTCAGCCAGGTGTCCGGATACTTTTGATCACGTAGTGTATTTGACAGTTGAACTTTGCCGTTTAAGTCTTAACATCTTTACTTTCCTTTATTTGTTAGCATTTACTTAAGATTTAATGTCACCATGCCATATCACCTTCACTTGTTGACTTGGTAAGCACTACCAGATCGCCACACAGCACCAGTTCGCAGAGGCTAGCGCGCTCGACCTTAATACTGCTGACAGTAATTAATTTTATTATGACGTAAGCATTTTTATTAATCATTGTCGTTGAAAAAATAGTGTGCAATGCACTTGCGTTTGGTGCTTTACAGAAACCCGGAAGTTAAAATACTCAACTTTCTCGTTCAGTCTGCAAAAATGCTTGTATCCCAATACATTACTTTCTTGAATTGTCGTCCAGGTTTAATAAGCATTTTATAAGATGGGCGCTACATTTATTCATAAATTCTTTATTGTATTATTTTATTTATATTTAGTATTTTACAATCCTTTGTGCACCCATAGAATGCCAGTAGAGGTTAAGAACAGAACTTTATACCATTTAGACAAATATAAAATATGTGGTTATGTATTCAAATTAGGCATTTAAACAGTCTGGTGCAGTTCTTGGCTCACATCAACAGAAGTCGACATAGTAGGGCATCCCTGTTGTTTTAAATAAAAATGTAAATATGCAATAGATGGACAATATTGGTAGCACATATGATTCTTAGTTTAATGTCTTAAGAAACGCTAAAGATGTTTGAGGTATATGTTTCAGAAGAGCTACGTGATGAATTTAAGTTAACATTTTGTTGAATATGCAAATTTTCTATTTGCCGCACATCATATAAACTTTTATTTGTGTATTTCAGATATAAGATTCTTTGAATCCCAAATATTAAAGATAAAGTATTTTAAGTAGGTATTAAGTATTAATATTGTTCAAACTAGAACATTTTAGTCATTGACAGTATATAAATATTGGAAGCTTTTGTTTATTTGATGCATTGTATGTGGGTGGTTTTTAATCCCAGCATTTCTAATATAGTTTTGTATTTTCTAACACAAAATCCTTTATACAATCTTGTCTTTTAATTTCTAGCTTTGGACTCTTAATACTTCTTTAATAAATGCACCGTTATCTCATGAACTGTAACGAGAGGACAATTATAATTTATGGACATGAAAATAGCATCTCAGTGATGCTATGGAACCCCACCTGTATAAACCTAGCTATTCTACCAGGGAAGAAAACAAAATAAACTGAACCTCTTAAAAAACTTGAACCTCTTCTTATGTTCGCAATGTTTCTAATGGTAACGGTGTAAGTGTAAGAATGACAATAACGAAAACATCAAAATCCAGAGGTACCTAATTCGATTCCCGGCTGGAGGGTGGGAATTTAATCATAACTATACCCTATCCTCCCTGGAAGTAGCAAAGACGGTCTGTGCGTGCGCTTGTGTGTGTGTGTGTGTGTGTGTGTGTGTGTGTGTGTGTGTGTGAATTAAAAAGACAACCCAAAGATTAGCCCAAACAGTCAATGAGTGAACACCGTTGCCATTAGCAATTGTTCCAAAGGTAAAGCCACCGATATGACCTAAGATGTTAAAGCGGCATAGAAATGGAACAAAGAAAAACAACTATTTAAATATTAATCCTATCTGAATTAAATAAAATGTTTAAAAAATGACAAAGCACACACCAAGCAGCAACAATAATTTTTTGAATGCTATGCTCTACTTCAAGGTATCCCTTTACACACATTGATATGAATTATTTCTCCAAAATAAAAATTTAACACAAAAATGTGGTTTGAAGTTTCATTATAGTATAAATGAGGTATCGAAGGAGAGTAGATCTAATTCCTAATACTCTTAAGCGGTAAATTTCATATCTAATGTGGCCTTTCTCTTTCCATTAGTCTCAATTCACATACGGATTCCATTACCTCAGTATCTTCAATGCTAGGAATCTTGCTTCAAATTAAGTCACAATAGAACGGTCTATCAGCTATCGCTGCAATGGTAACGCATGTAATTTTCGACAGAATAGGTATTGTATGCTCCGTTCTATTGAGGCTATCAAAGTGCAACTGATGGGTTGCACAATTTTTACAGCTTTGTTTACCTTGCGGACGGATAAACATCGACAAACAAAAGGGCGTGTATCACTCGTTGTGTACCCTTCAATATAATGACAACCACAGAAACAAATCATTATATAGAGAGGTTTTTACAGCGAAATGACAAAGGTATCTTATCCAACTCCACAATAAAAATGTTTAGTGCGACGCATTCGTCTGTTGAAATCCACAGTTTCAAAGCAATAGGAAATGTAGGCATGACGAAGATAGCAAATGCCTTTTACTTCGTTTGTACCCGTGAATATTACCTCTATCTATGCACTTATATAATATGACGTATGAGGTATTTAAGAGTGGAAGTTAAAGAGTTTTAAACAATTCCTCCACCATTCCCCAAAAACCTGTGTATAATTTATCTGTTTTGTGAAAAAATTAATCCTACTTTGAATACATTATTTTAAAGTTGCATCATTAATGTGACAAATAAAAGCTATATCTTGAATTCTTTGTAATTACATTTGCTTTCATTCTTGGGGAATTTATATAACTGTGAAAACATTTGTCAGAAGCTTAATGTTGTCAACACGTATATCTCGCTAATCAATTAAATTTATGTTAAATATAGTTGTTTGTCAGAGAAGCCGCGCTCAGATTTCGATTGACTTAAGTGTGTAATATGTGCATTTTCAGTTCCAAAAGGATCTGTTTGTTTTCGGATTAAAAATATGCATTAAGTATTTACAAACTCTGTGGAATTTTTTAAGAGTGGAAACGCTGGCGAGATTTATGTTTAACACGACATGATTTAGCATTTAGCATGATTTATGTAAGGGCATAAACTGTTGAATAACATATAAAGCGTGCCTTAAACGGGAAGTGCCGAATTGGAAATATCTGCAAGGTTTGCACTGGAATTGTTTAGTTAACAGTTTTTTTATTCCTATAATAAAATATAATACAAATTCAGGATGACATTGGCAGCAAATGTTTAAAACGAACTTTTCCATAGGTTTAATGTTCTCATCTGAATACCCAGTTCTTTTGAGAAATGTTAACCCATCTCAATTAATTATATAAGCATAATGCAGTATAACAGCCATAAAGTATTTGATCAAAAGTTATCTTTCCACAGAACTGTAAACAACATATCAATTTAAGACTCTTAAAAGCAAATGATATTTGTGCATAATATGTCTGCATAACAGTTATTTAGGCAATTTTGGCTGAAGTGGGAGTAGAAACAAAATCCTGCATTCCACATTACATAATGAAAGTTCCTATTTAAGGCACTGAATTTGAAAAACCTGTATTTCCCGCACTTGAAAGTGTTTAGTTAAGTTGTATATTTGGCTAAGGTTGTACATAAAATTATTTTCACTGAATCTTAGGTAGACTAAATAAGCATTATAAATAAAATAAGATAAGAAAATGCAGCAAACCCTGGTTTTAAAGGTACTATTAAAAGCTTTGTAAATAATTAAGGGCAACCTAGACACGAGAAATAACTAAAATATTGATTATTAATTGTTTAAATGATAAGCCCGGTACTTTGTGATTGTAAAAATATCTGGTCTGTGCATGATATGTCTGTTGAGGCAGTATTTTTAACACTTAAATGATTTTAGTCAAATTGTATAACATATAAATTCAATAACAGCCCACCTTAAAGCAATATGTGTATGTAACAATATATAAAATGCGTATATTAAAGTCATTGTAAATGTTTATATTATTGTATACATGTTCAATAATGTTCTATGAGTGTATTACGTAGTTTAATAATGTAGGAACTGTGAGAATAACAGGTTAAAAGTTGCTGCTAACAATGAGGTAACCTTGAGGCAATCATGAGTAAGAAAGTTTCACAATAGTACTTGTGATTCTTGGAAGCAATAATGTAAATTTTGATACAGTTCATAAAATAGCCAATCAACAACAAAATTTACAAATCTAGAAGTCAGTTGCTTGTAGTCAGTGCTCATAACTGGACGCGTTACTAGCAGACAGTGTTACTAATCAGACGCGAGATGTGTCCTTGAGAAGTATAATACGTATTCATTGTGAGATGGAAATAGTTTACGTGTTAAAAAAGTGCAAGTAATTAATAAAAGAATCTCACAGCTCTGTATATCAGTGAAGTGTTATTTAAATGTATCAAGCGTTAATAAATGGAGTGAAGAAAAACTTAAAATCTGTGTAAGCCTACATTCATCAGTCGCATCATCTCCCTGCTAAGACATTCATGTCTCTAAATAAAATATAAATATTGACGCAGCCGAGGCAAACATAAATATATAATATTTAAAGAAACTGTCAAATTACAAAGTTAATATTTTTAAACATTTGGGGCAAAGGCCACCGGAAAGTACATTTGGGGCGAAGGCTACCGGAAACTTTTTACTATATGTGCGGTTGCAACTACTTCAAGTTCGGCTCCCCAAAGTTGAACTATAACACAACTCCTACAACAAAATAACTTCTTCAAGTTAGGCTACAAAAACGCGGGGCAAATAGCAATACAACAAACCTACATACCTACTTAAAAATTTGCTTTCCATACGTGAAGCATAAATTATCTTCAAATTGGCGCCCAAAACGTGGGGCAAATCAAAACTTCTTCACTGTTATTTAAGGATAGTAGTGCTGTAAGTTATACCGCTAAGTTTTCTTTGTTTTTTTTTCTCCATAAGCTTGAATTTCACACTTTACCACACTTACCTAACCAAAAAATAATACCGCTACGCATATATACAGATATACGTTTTGCTCTCTTCTTCATATGCCATTTGATGCCACTTTCCATTTGAATTTGTATATTTAAACACACACACATACATATATATATGTATATATATATTACAAATTTAAGTATTCACTAAATATAATAACATCGTAATAATATCTTATAAGTAATTTTACTTCATATATTTAAATTAGTTATTATTAGGTATAAATAACTACTTATGCCTTCTGCGCAGCAGAAATACATATCGTCCAAGGTATATGTTTTTTGCGCACAATTTACATTTGACTGTAACAATTTCAAAAAAAATTTATGTAATTTTAGGGTTTTATTGAATATAAGCAAACTTGGTAGTTACAGAAATTAAGCATGATGATGATACTCCTTGAAAACGTCGTGAATTTATGTCCGAGTCTCATTAGAAAAGGAGCAAACAAGGCTGGGACGTAACATTTTGGAGACTATCCTTTTCTAATTTAGTAAACATGGCATTAATATTTCACCGCAATGGTTTTGCCATCCAAAGCCTAATTAAGCATTTCCGAAATATACATATTGTTTTTCGTTTGGAAGTATCATACATTGTAAGCTGTATATACACTTCAAAATGTTACATAGGTGGTCGTTATTTACTTATAAACTGGTGCAAGAAATCAATAACATCAGGACCATCATATGTCTACTGATTCATAACCGGTTTACAGTTAGATTAACCTATATATAGCTACAACAATATGTATACTTCTGTTATCGAAACTATTAAGGTAATAACTACTTTCTTTGGAGATGGATTGATGAAATGGCCTGCTCGAGAGTTAGATTTGAATCTAGTTTTTTTTTTGAGGACATCCATGACGAGAGACTGAGAGACTGTATCCAAAATAATTAAAATAATCTGATGTGTTACACTAACATGACTTTCTCTACTCTTGTACAAACTATTTTTACAAACGCTTATTCTCCATCTACTTCATGTTAATCGAGATAAACATTTGCAGACTCTATCTTATTGCTAATTTTCTTGTAGATGTAAGGGGAACATATATTTACAAAGGCAATATAGAAAAACAGTAGCCTTTAAGCACATACATATATCTTAATAGCTGGTTGCTAGGTGCAGTACTTTTCCCTTTGCCACAGATTAATACTCCTTGCATATCCAAGACAAAGAAATGAATAACGAATTCCCATTTGAGAAAATAAGTATTGAAAGATTTAAGGGAATAACAAGCAATATCTCGAAAATGGTTCACTCAACAACAAAAATGTATATGGCAAATTGTGTATTTTAACGCGATCTACATCTTTTGTGTAGTAAAATCTTGATTATCTCTTATGGTTTACCAGTTTACCAAAAGTCGTTTACAATGAAGAATACTTTTGGAGACATTCCCAGAAAATTCAAGATATACATTTTATTTGTCATGAAAATATCTTAAACATATGATGTTTTAATCAAAATCGTTAGAGCCATTTTGAGAAAATTAAAATTTTCGCAAAATGTTCCATGTAAAGGGTAATCTGGGGTGGGGGGATTTTCTTGAAAACCTTCGTGTCGCATCTCTGGAAGATACTGAACCTAAATACCAAGTTTGGTGTTTATCCGACTGTTCTTTCTGAGTTATGCTGTTCACAGACAGACATACAGACAGACACACGGACATGTTTCCAAAAAAGGGGATCTCAAAACATGTATTTCCGGTGAAATCTCGGTATCGAATTTTTGGGTGGAATACAATACTTCCCCTACTTACTATACGTAGTAGAGAAAGTAAAAATAGGAGATACAACAGGTGTTTTCGAAAGAATATACTCGGGAGAGTTACTGAAGCAGGAGGCCGTTTCCAGCAACATGTTAAATGCATCATATCCATACATTTAGGTGGACCAACAAGCATACGGTGGCTGGAAGAGGTACAGATGTCTTCCCTTAAACCAGAGAGAAATCCCAACGTCTCGAAGGGTACGATGAACACCTTGCTCCTTTGTATCTTAGGATTGCAGAAAAACAGTTTGAAAAGCGGAAATGTCTCGCAAACGCACTCTTACTTAAGGTGGGCAAGACATGTGCTTCAGGAATGAACGATAGCCCCGAACAGAAATACACACTGAGCTCCCGAAGCCGGCCGTGAATGAATTATTGCATTACGGAAATATGAAATATTGCAAGTGGTACTTCATTCTTAAGACAGATCTCCCGTTTATTTTATGGTTTTTTTATTCAGGAGTCTCAAAACATGTATTCCGGTTAAATCTCGGTATCGAATTTTGGGTGGAATGCAATACTTCCTCTACTTACCATGGATAAATAAAAGTATAAATAAACCAATATGATGTAGCGTATGTGTGTGCATTGTCGCGTCGGACATATTATTGCTTTGTAGCATGACATTGTTGTGTATAATTATTTTGGTTGGGCTTTAAATTTCCGTCAGACGCGGCATCTTTCTCTTCCCACCTCCTGGCCAAGGGGTGGAGAGAGGAAAGGGAGGGAAGTTACTTTCTTTGTCTAGTGGTGTCAGCCAGTAGCGTGGGTCAGTCTTGTGTGTGTCTTCAGGGCGAGTGGATGTAGGGTGTGTGTCTCGTGAGTGTGGAACATCTCCCTCCAATGTTTGCACTGTAATCTTTTGTGTATGATGTAGTGGCACAAAGATAAATGTATAATAAACCACAGGTAATGTGTTAAATGTGAATTTGTGTATTTTGTTATGAATATCCCACGCCTAATTTGAAATGTAAGATTAAGTCTCCTGGTCCTCTGTTGCCACTAATGTTATGCTCCCCAATGTTTATGCTGGGGTAACTAAATTTAATATTTAGCTGCAAAACCTTTTGGCCTCTCCCCGGTGTATAGTAATATTGAGAAATGTGTAAATGTATGTTTAAAAACAAAAGAATGGAAAAACTTGGAATAGATTTGCCATCACAAAAACTCGCATACACAAGAAAAGACGCAATTTAGAATACAGAGTGTCTAACATACATCTAGCTTGGCTAATCTTCAACAAATTCTTGTTTCCTTAATAACAAAAATATAGGTAAGTTTAGCATTAACAGTCATAACTAGAATATATTTTTATCCAAATTCTAAATCTGAATGGCCGTGAAATTAGTATTTAGTGATGCCTGTGGTGTTATAACACTTTCCATAGAGAGGAATATAAGCCGTTCGTTGACTACACAAACCGGGTAGTTGTTCAAAGTCTCTCAGAATGGAATTAGTTTTCCAAGCGAGGCTTCGAAAGTGGAAGCAATTCCTTTGGAAGTAGCCGTGAACAGCCTCACTCCCTATCGCTCCAAACCAAAACAGCGCTGTTTACGGTTTTGCTTTTCAACATGCACTCATCTCAATTTCGCACACTGCCCTACTGGCTTGGCAAAGGAGGAGACGCATGGATGAATGGACGGAATCAATACAGTGCCTTAATCCAAGTAGCCCTTACTTGTTTTCGAGGTCGGTCCAAACGATGCATCATACATCCTTTTCAGCACAAATAGTATAGCTTGTTATTTTTTTGCTAAATGTGGCGTATTCGAAGATGTAGTCTATACTAATATTACCATATAAAATGTAGAGGTACAAAATTATATTGCATTCCAATTAAGATGTGTTACTCCATAAAAAGCTTATTCTGATCTATGAAGGTGATCTGCACTTGGGTTATAGCATGATTTTTATATTCATACGCTTTATTTAATGGATTATTGAATCCAAATTGACGATGTGTGGCTATTCGGAAACTACTAAAACGATTTTGATAAAATATTTTGCTTTGGAAATCATTGTTCACTGGAACGTTTAAAGGTTGTAAGCTAGCTTCAATTCCTAAATTATTAAAATATAAAAACAATTTGCAAGTTTGAATCATAAAAGAACCTACTTGAGATGCTCGCTTTGACTTTTCATTGATAGTGGCATGGAATTGTTACTTCCCAGAAAAAAAATTCTAATGTGTTGCACTCATATGATATTCTCCGCTCATTCTTCTACAAAGTATTTCTTTTTAATCTTTCACTATACATTTACACAGTTTGTTGTAAGATACGGTAGTAAAGCGATCATCAGATTTTTAAAGAGTATATCAGTATGTGATGGCTTTGAAATTGCTATTATTGACAAGAATGAGTAACTCGGAAACGATTAACCCCAAAAAATATTATATCGCATAAATTGTGTGTTTTAATTGGATCTTCATTTTTGTGTAGTAAGATTTTGTCTATCTCTTACAGTTTCCCAGTTACACAAAATTAATTCAGAAAGGACTTCATGATCTATTACTAGAGAATTCAAGATATACTTTCTTTACATGTAAATATTTTAACGTATTTTGTTTTACTGAAAATAGTCGGAATCATTTTTGTGAAAATAAAAAGTCCGAAAAATATTCCATGAAGAGGGAGGTTTTTGTTGAAAATCGTCGTGTTTCATCTTTGGCTTGTACTGATCTTAAATAATAAGTTTGGTAATTATTGAACTTTTATTTTTCGAGTTATACTCTTCACATGCACACACGTGACATTTTATGGGTTTACTGGATCTCAAAGTATGTAAAAACATGTATTTCCGGTGAAGTGTCCACATCAAATTATTGGATGGAATAAAATACCTCCTTTACTTACTGTAAATACGTAGTAGTGGAAGTAAAAAGCGATAAGACACATGCTATAATATTTCATTTATATGGTCAAGTACTGTGAAAACAGAGGACGCGACAAAACAATATACAATGGAATCTGTTTATACTTGTAATGGTGCGATTAATATGTAATATTTATATCAAAAATTATTTAATTGACCTTATACAGAGTGAGTCAAAAGACTCCGAACCGCCTCTGCAGTGTTTTTCCTGTCCGTGTCCTCGGCGCTCGTTGCCGTCCACCACTATCATAGAAAGGCGCGGATGAAACCATACAACATTTTTAAAACTACTTTTAAAGGTTTTATTACCAACTTTACGAAAGGAGATGCTGAAACTGGCCACCGTCGTTGTCCATACATTTTTGGCACCTCTTTAGGAAACTATACATCACTCGCCGTAATTCACGCTGAAAACTTTCCTGGCGGATATTTTGTTTTAATTCTTCCACGGTGTGTGGGTTTGTCTTGCAAAGTTTGTTTTAAGTTACCCCAGAGGGGTATTTTATGAACAATATTACCGGCTGCGCGGTGTTTCTCCACTGGGCGTGTGGAAATATAAAAACATGATAACGCACCGCTGCTATAAACAAAGTTACGCTGTTGTGCCGTGTGAAGTGCAGTTTTGAGTTCACGGTGATGTGATGTAGTTCAGTTATTACGAGTTATTTATTATTTTGTCCTATACTTAGCCACAAAGCATATTATGGCTCAGTATATGTTTTCTACTGCACAGCGTGTATTTATTTATGATTCGTATGTGTTAACTCCGTCAGCTCGCCAAGTGAAAGTACGATTTGCAGAAAGATTTCCAGGTGTAAAAGTTCCACGCCGTACAATCATCCATGAACTTTATAGTAAATTTCGGCCACAGGAAGTTTCAGGTTAAGGAATCTAAAAGACGGCGTTCGGTTCTTACCGAAGAAACATTAGACGACATCGGTCATCATTTGGAAAATTCCCATCAAAAATTCCATGATGGATAGTTTTCTAAAGAGGTGCCAAAAATGTATGGACAACGACGGTGGCCAGTTTCAGCATTTCCTTTCATAAAGTTGTTAAGTAAAGCCTTTAAAAGTAGTTTTAAAAATGTTTTATGGTTTCATCCGCGTCTTTCTATGATAGCGGCAGACGGCAGCGAGCGCCGAGGACGCGAACAGGAAAAACACCGCGCAAGCGCTTCGAGTCTTTTGGCTCATCCTGTATAAGAAAGCTCTGTTGTATTTGCGCTGTATATTGTAAAATAGTTCATTACCATATGTAAGCAAAATAATTATACAAGTGAGAAAATAATGTCCAGGGAAACATCTGAAAACTTTTCGTCCTATATTTAATTGTTAATAGCTAAGAATATTATTTTTCTCGGTAGTTGCAGGTTATGTCCTATTTCCAAAATATTTACCGGTGGCCTTTTCATATTCGTCAGTCGCGAATTTCGTTACGTATCGCTTTTAAGAGTTTCCGGTTTAGTTTATATTAATCGTGGTCTGCGTAAAAGAAGTTTCAATTAGGCAATACACAGTTGGGTATTAAAGAATCTGCTGTAATACTTTCACTGTAACTACACTTTATCGTTTATTAGTGGGTATATAAATATTGTAAAATATAAACTTATTTTGCTGTCTATTTCATTTTAATACAAACAAATATCTTGCAGAAACAGCTGCATTATACATTTCCTTAAATATACAAGGAAACAATGATAGTCAAATGTTTAAGAAACTAGCCTTAAAATTCCATACTGTTTCCATGCAATTCGTGAGAAACAATACAATGTTGACAAGACTAATAGAATGACCTTATTGAGCAATTACAAACATTAATGACGGATATATCGGAAATGGCATAGGTAAAAATACTTATTAGAAATAAATTTCGTTTTTTTAAGAGATCTACATTTCTTGTGTAGGTGCATTTTCGTTTATCGCTTAATGTTTACCAGTTATACAAGATTATACAGAATTCCTTCCGTATGAAGAGAACTTCATAGCTATTCCCAGAAAATTCAATATATACATTTTATTTTCCATGTAAGTAATTTTAATATATGGTAGTATATTTTAATCAAAGTCGTTAGCCACTTTTTAGAAAATTAAAAATTTCGAAAAATGTTACATATAAAGAAGAATTTTCTTGAAAATCCTGGTGTCGCATCTTTGGAAGATACTGAACTTATATACCAAGTTTGGCATTTATCCGACTTTTCGTTTTTGAGTTATGTTATTTACAGACACATATACACACCTTTTCCTTAAAATGCTTTTTGTATGTTTAAGGGGCTTCAAAACATGTATTTCGATGAAATCCTGGAATCGAATTTTTGGATGGAATACAATACCTTCTCTACCTATCTATGTACTGGTAGAGAAAGTGAAAAGGTATTTTTTTTTTCAATCTGATGTATTTTCAACTGGGTTTTGAATTATGTATTCCATGAACGAACGATATTGTGAAAAACGCCTTGTGGAATAAGTGTATTTAGAAACGGCTTGAAATTTTCTTCAATGTACAAGTACTATATGATGTGCGAAATAACTTGACCTAGGTGAATCGGTATGTTTTCATATGGGAAGCGCTCTAAACCAGAGACCTCTAATATTATGAAAATTGGCAGTAAACTAATTTTGAGTTTGTCACACACAGAATGTGCTAATACCTTTTTTTGTTGTGTATTCGTTAACTGTAAGAAATCAATGGTTATCATAAATTACAGAGTAAGGAACATCTATCACTTCACTTAATTTTAAAGCCTTAACAACAGAGTTAAACACTAATCTTAAAAATATCGCAACTGTAACACATAAGGATATTCGCAAATCACACAATGCAATTCGCGTTTTTCTTTTAACCTCATTCCAAACTTAGGGGCTACCATGTGCTTGTCAAAGTAATTATCTCACAAGTTTCATGTATTCCACCAATATAGTTCTCCTAGATATGGACTGTTTCCTGGAGCAGAAATATTACACACTTTTATACCATTACATTTACGCAACTAAGTCTATTTATCAAACAGGCTACTTAAGCAAATCGTAGAGGAAAGCAACTACGCAACTAAGGCCATCTATCCAGAATCACAATAATTACGTGTACACTCAAAGGTCAACCAGCACTTCTATGATCCCAAATTCCAGATTCCGCCAAAATTTAATAGTGACAAGACAGATGGTAGAGGAAAGCTACTACGCAACTAAGGCCATTTTTCAAGCATATTGAGCAGGATGAACAAGGAACCTAGTAACCGTTGCGATGTGGCCAAAAACATCAAGTTTTATTCAACACATGATCAACAACGAAGAACACTCGACTCAATTAGCGACCCTGGATTTCATCAACGTGTGTCGATTTCCCCAGTATATAAACGCAATGTACACCGGCTTTGTGAAAACTATTGTAACATATACTGTGTTAGACTCAGAAGTTTAGCTACGACCTTATGGTTGACGTAAGCGAACTTGAGACAGCGCTGTATAGTTCTTCCCTCTTGAACCCTGTTTCAAAGGTACTTACTTATGCTTTTTTCCCGGAACAATTAATATTACGCGAAGTAGCATCAGTAATACGTTATATTACCCAACAAAGAAAACAATTATGATCACATTTTTAATAAGTGAACCTGTAGAACCTGAATACATATAAAAAAATATAATTATGGCCATACACACGTGAAACTGCACTTGTTAACAATACTTTTGAACTGCTGGTGTTACCTATTTGCATCGTAGACAAGAAGCTCCCTAGTCTACTGACGCTTGCAGTTCAAGGACAAAGCCATTCTCCTGAGTCAACCACAGTACCATGTAAAGAGCAAACTTATAAGAAAAGCTCTGTTTACGGCTTACTTACCATCTCCGGTTAACATCTGAGGTTTGCTAAGTTGTGATAATTGCTAACTCTAGTTAAACTGAAGGCACCGTATTACGCACGCTAATTACATTTCTTTTATTAGCGTTTAACGCCCGTTCTTACTGATACGGCACCTCAGGCGCTGGACACTGAGGAGACGTAATGAAACGATATTTGCGAAGGAAACGTTCACGTCTAAGTTTAGGGTACGTTTCCGTCATTTTCCTGATATGAGGATTGAGGAAAATCTGGTAATCGTGGAGGACAGTCCTGGTGGGATTTGAACCACGGACCTCCAGAATGCGAGGCTCACACGTTACTGCGGAGGCATCTCACTCGATTTAACTCGTTAACCTAGAACTTTTTAAAATGTTGCTTGTTGGCAACATTTTCGTGCGCGATTTCATTCCAACTAGATCTTCAAAATAAAATCTGTTGTGATTTTCTTGAACCTGCGGTCTGGTTTACTATAATAATGTGTGTTAAATTAGAGTGACTGATTTTCGCTATTATATATGTAGTTTTGGATAGGTTGATATAGGCTGGATGCATCCAGGAACATAATAGGGCATACTTGCTGTTAATATTATGAGTTGTAAAGGTTAGTACTGCTACGTTTCTAAATATTAGGTACATGTATAAGGGTTATGCCGTTAGATTAGTTCGCATAAGTGAGTTTGAAATAGGTTATGTATATTTCGGTATATTAAAAATAACTTTTTGCGATTAGTATAGTTCTTGGAGATAGCGTAAAATAGGATAGCTGGCAATGCCTGCAACGTAATTTGTATGAAAAAGGTTAAGGAATGTCGGAATATTAGATTATATGGGTTTCACTCTCAAGGTAGTTTATTAGGTAAATGGAATATAGATTTATTATATACAGGAATACCTTGGTAAATTTTCACTGTATCGGAGAAGGCTGGACTGTGTCTTGATTCTAAAAGACACGAACACAAATTTCATTACTGTTACAATCAAACATATTTGAAACTGAGTAAGGGAGGAATGAAATGTTATACTTGAAGTAAAAGTATCATACTTATTCTATTTCTGCCAGGTGTTTTATGCTACGGAAGACTTAACACTAAGGCCTACTCTATTTTATTGAAATTTGTGCAGATTACATTTAAGAAACACTATCAGCAGATGTGTTTAGTTAACACATGCCTTTGTCTCTCCTTTCTCCTTTACTTGTGGGTATACAAACTAGTCTTACAAAGCTTAGTTTTATACCTACTTCATTTTAATCCAAATAAAATTTTGCAGAAATGCCTGCATTACACATTTCGTTATAGATACAAAGGGAACAGCCATAGTCGAACCTTTAAGAACTGGACGCTATATGCTGGCCTTGAATTCCATTCTGTTTCAATGGAATCGCGAGAAACAAGTGAATGTTGGTTGAGAGGACTTTAAATGAATGGCTAGGTATTGAACTTTCGAACCATTAATAACGGATATCTTGGAAATGGCTGATGCCACGAAAAATTTATTTGAAATTGTGTGTTTCAAAGAGATTTACATTTCTTGTGACTATCGCTTAACGTCAGTCATACAAGATTGTACAAAATTCCATCCGAATGAATAAGACTTTAAAGGCAATTCCGGAAAATTCAAGATATACATTTTATTTGTCCTGTAGATCTTTAAAATATGGTATTTTAATCAAAATCATTACAGCCATTTTTAGAAAATAAAACATTTTGAAAAATGTTCCACGTAAAGAGCAATTAGGGGAGGGGAATGTTCTTGAAAAAATCTTCGTATTGCCTCTTTGGAAGGTACTAAACTTCAATACGAAGTTTGGTATTGATCTTTCTTAACTCGTTTTTTAATTATACTGTAGACACACACACGGACCTTTTCTAAAATGCTTTTTTTTATTCAGGGGCCCCAAAACATGTATTTCCGGTAAAATCTCGGTATTGAATTTTGTGGTGGAATGCAATACCTTGCCCACATACTAGGTATGTGGTAGAAAAAGTAAACAGATAATGCAATCACGAAAGTGTTATGGCGCTGCTAAAAATTATTCAGAGCATGTAACATAGTCCAGCTTGCGTTATCCCGCATCATTTTCCATTTTTCTCATTCCTCTCCTAGAATTTGTTTTTCCAAGATCTTATTTCTATTACATAATTAATACTTCAGTACTGTATTAAAAGCGCTACAAAAGGAACGGAAAAAATATAGGTTTTTCGCCATACAAAATATGTCATAATATTAAATTATAGATATAGTTTTCGCTGTTAACACATTCTATGTAGCTTAGTGCGCAAATACTGATTTTAAAGAAGTTGTTAATAAATGCATACGCTTAGAAGAAATGCTATAAACAAACAATGGAAAGACAATATTACGTAGGTTTTCGCTGTTAAAGTACTCTTGTAGATTGTGTGGAAATATGTTGGGGGATTTCGAATATTGACTTATATAGGTTTTGCTTTCTCTTTCTATAAGTTAGAAATAAAATAGGATATTCTGGAATATAAGATAAATTACATTTTGCTGTTGATATATTTTGTAAAGTTTACCTGCAAAACAGGTTAAACGCTTTGACAAATTTTGCTGTAATATCGGTAGCATTAAGTAATATTTAAGCAAACGTCCACGCACATTAAAACAAGTAAAAGAAAATAATAATTCTGGAGGACTACACGGGCAGAAATTTAATACAAAATAAATCAACCAGTACAACCTATTTTTTTCCATCTAAGGTTATATCGGCGGCTTTTGCCTTTGGAACAATTGCTCGTCGGCAATGATGTTCACTCCCTTACTGTGGTGTTAATCTGTGGGTTGGTATTATGTTTGGTTATTACATTGAATTCACACTGCCATTCATACTTCCAGACTCTAGGGAGGATGGGAAATAATCCTGGCTAAGGAAAAATTCACACCCTCTAGCCGGGAATCGAACCCGGAACCTCTGCATTTGGAGGTTAGCATGCTAATCACCAGACCACGGAGGGAGTCTAGTACAACTGTTGATACACGTATATCGTTTTCAAAATTTCCTCTTATTCCAACCCTCAAAATTATTTTTTGTAGTCTAATTATTTTGGCTTTTCTCTTGTTACATAAATAATGATGCAAGAATCAACCCTTGTAATTGCTATGAACTATCTATCGATGCCTAAAGGTACTCGTCCACGATGCAACTTAAATGGCTTGCAACTTCGAACTGCGCAACAAAAGTGGAGTTGCATCGTGTAAGCTGCTAAGCAAGTAAGAAAATGGCACGCGCAACTAAAATTCAGCGCAACTTCTAAGTGGCGTGCAACTTAGGAAGTTGCTTCGTGTACGCAGCGAAAAAAAGAAAGTTGCGCCATCTGAAAGTGGCTTGAACGGTTTAGAAAACGTTTGTGGCGTATTCCGTGCAACTTTATGTTATGTCGTCTGCTGTGATAATAAATAGCTGTTTGAGAGGTAGGTACAAGGGTTATAATTTGTGTTACACTAAATACGGAATTAAGACAGCTATGTGCATTTTATTTCCTTAACAATACGAACAATTTATTGCACTACGGTGACAATTTATTTCTTCATTGCTAATAATGTCCTTAACAATAAATGATCGAGGGAAATGACAAAAGCGTTTATTAAACTGATTGAGACCAAAGATTGCTTGTGGAGAGTAGACACTGCGGATTACAGAAATAAACAAAAGCGAAAAAACGTGTTACATGATATAAAAATAGAATTCTACATGTCAGCAGAGGAAATTAAAGTAAAAATCCACAGGTTGAGAACCCAGTTCACCAACGAAAGGAACAAAATGAAGGCAGGGAAATCTGGAAGTGGTACAAGACAAGTATAAAACAAAATGGGAATTTTACGATGTACTGCAGTTTATGTTTTACCACACCAGCACCAATAATAATGCAGTAGTTGAGTAGATTCTTTGGTAAATACCAACACACTCATCTTAAATGTAGCGATATTGCCATGGGATCTCTCCTTCACGGCAAAATATACTTCTTGAATTCCTCGTTTTTCCTGCAGTATGAGGATTAATACTTACAGTTCTTTGCAACGGCACAAAGTCTTAGTTCTTGTTGTGCCAAATATAAGAAATACATACATCTTTGACTGATAGCTGCTGCCTAAAAAAATCACATTGATTATATAGATGACAGCCGAAAGTGCAAACTCGGTAATGTTGCTGCTCCATTATTTTAAGCCGAATTACCCGTGACTAGAAATCTGTGTCAACACAAGACGTTCTGTTGCTGATATTGACCTTCTCATTATTGTATCTTGCTTTTGTATCACAGGTGCTATTCTTCTAAGCAGATAATTAAAATCAACCGCTGACATGCGTAGGAAATTCTAAATTTTGATCTCCGTCGTAGAGCTCTTGCAGCAAGTTGTTTACAACCCCACAATATTCGCGACTTAAAATCCACTCTCTTACCCAACACTTTCTGACCGTCCTTTTACGTTTTTCCCTACGTCGATAAGTAAAATAAGAGACAGGCATGCTACGGATAAAACTTAATTATCAGACGACATATTCGCCATACCAAGCACACAGCTGACTAGAAAGTGGCATGCAGAAAAATTACCGCCACAAATATAGCATCGTGTAAACGCTCGGTGCAACATTTATGTGGACGTGCCACTTTTATAGTGGCGCAACTCGAAATCGTGCAACTTTGCAAGCTGCGTGTAAACAGAACGTGCCACATTTGTGGCCCGCAAGAAAAGTGGCATGCCATAAAACTGGCATCGTGGACGAGTACCTTAAGATACACCATTTTTGTGATTAAAACAAATTAGTACTCTAATTGTACTCGAAGTTCATCGCTAAAAATAACTCCGGTTAGTTGCTAATCGGAGGTCGCACTACGAAAAGTTGGACCTAACTACAGGATTACCAACCATTAAATATATTTATTATTGTTGCATTTATACCACGCCTTTAACTGCAATTGTCACATTGGCGGGCTTTTACCTTTGGAACATGTTGCCTATAGGAAATGGTGTTAACTCGTACACAACTAGCATTGGATTTCTGATTTTTCTTTGGGTTTCATATATTAGATCACACTCATCAACACACTCATTCATACTTCTATACTCTGGGGAGGATAGGACATAATCTTGGCTAGAGGAAAGATTTTCACTTCTCATAGTTATTCTAAGTGTACCATATTTTCTCGGTAGCATGTAACATAGCACTTATACAATGCAAAAGTAGCATAATTTTATATTTAATTTAGGATTTTTCACTGCCTACTACAAAAAAAGTAAAACCATGTTAAGATGACCGTAGCTGATATTTGACGGTATACCTGTAAACGCCAAGCTGCTGCTCTCTCTCCCTCTCCCCCTCCCCTTCCTCCTGTGCTTTAAACGCAGGAGAATGGAAAGAGGAAGAGTATTGATCTGGACTTTTCTTTGTTCTGTTTTTGTTTTGTTTTGTTTTCAAACAATGTTTCCTGCAGCTCGTTCGAATGTTTACTAGCCTAAAATGATGTCTGCGGTATGTATTTTCAGGTTTAAAAGCAGTGCTGGCAGTAACAGTAGCAATTCTGGGACACCAGTCAGAGCGCGGCATGCGCTGTATAAGATGAAGTCGACTGAAGGGATGAAAAGCAGTAGCGTAGCCAGGAAAATATAAAGGGGGTGGAGGGTTATGTATAGGAATTCATTTCTTAAACATTTTTATTAAGACTTGTGGCATAAACATAGCGCTACTAGTGACACGGTTAGGAAATATCTCGTCCACCCACCTAGAAAAATCCTATTATTTTAACTAAGGTACTTTAGCTGTTTATTTTAACTTTTTTGTAGCAAAGGGGGTTCCAACTCCAAGGACCCCCCCCCGAAGTTATGCTTCTGATGACAAGGGATAACTGAAATATTTCTAATTATGTAATAATTCTGGAAATTTGGCTATATACTCCAAAGAGTTTTACAAATATTGAACCCTCTTTCATAAATAGTACCTACTTAACCACTTTAGTAAACTCGTGATGGCGATATCGAATCTGAGTTATCTCTACTCTTGTACAAACTATTTTTACAAACGCTTATTCTCCATATGCTTCATGTTAATCGAGATATCGAAATGTTAATCTTATTGCTAATTTTCTTGTAGGTGCAAGGGGAATTAGTAGGCTTTAAGCGATAGTCAAATATATTAAGAGCTGGTTG
The DNA here is from genome assembly GCA_030765065.1 of Deroplatys truncata. Lineage (NCBI taxonomy): Eukaryota > Metazoa > Arthropoda > Insecta > Mantodea > Mantidae > Deroplatys > Deroplatys truncata. Next base: position 219,815,574 of record CM060978.1, read on the forward strand.
CTATATGCAGTATTCCATTCTCTCTGCATTACCAGGACAAAAAAAATTAATAACGAATTCCCATTTGAGAAAAAGTACAAGTATTGGAAAATTTAAGGGAATAACAAGCAATATCTCGAAAATGGTTCACTCAACAAAAAAAAGTATATGACATAAATTGTGTATTTTAACGCGATCTACATTTTTGTGCATAAAATTTTGTCTATCTCTTATGGTTTACCAGTTATGCAAAAGTCGTTCACAATGAAGAATACTTTTGGAGGCATTCCAAGAAAAATCGAGATATACCTACATTTGATTTTTCATTAAAATATCTTGAATACATGATATTTTAATCAAAATCGTTAGAGCCATTCTTGAGAAAATTAAAATTTTCGAAAAAGGTTCCATGTAAAGAGTAATCTGGGGTGGGGAATTTTCTTGAAAACCTTCGTGTCGCATCTCTGGAAGATACTGAACCTAAATACCAAGTTTGGTGTTTATCCGAAGTTCGTATCTGAGTAATGCTGTTCACAGACACACGGACAAGTTTCCAAAAATACGTTTTTTGGATTCAGGAGGCGTCTAAACATGTATTTTCGGCGAAATCTCGGTATCGAATTTTTTAGTGGAATGCAACACTTGCCCTACTTACTATACGTAGTAGAGAAAGTAAAAAGGTTTCGAAGTAAGCAGCCGATTGTTTATTATGCTGCGATCTCTAATGCACATGGGCACGTTTAGACCACTATGATGCTTTGTTGTATAAGTATACACTTATAAAAGGCCAGCATTTGTTCTATATTTGAATTCTTTGACAATAATATAGCGAGAAATAAATAACAGAAGAGTACTTTCTTTTAAAAAAATATTTGTGTGTAACAGTGTTTACAATAAACCTTCTAAATATTATTAGCGATTATTTTCTTATTGCAAAAATAATACCTGGCAGTAATACATTACAATCATCCTGCACGAGCACACACACACACACACACACACACACACACTCATACGCACGCACAAAGGATAGCTTGGATAAAACATGGATTTAGCGTAATCTTCAATGAAACAGCATAATTGTTTGAGATTGGTAACTTAAATCCGCTGAGTGGGCTTTTTAACACACCGCCTAACTTTCAGTTAGCACCTATTCCAAATCTCAAAAGGAGATCATAACACAGATCCTTTAAGGGTTAAAAACCAAGTTGCGCATATGCGTATTTCTATTTCTACTTGGGTAGGATGTCGAATAATGAAAACAAGGTAGGCGAATAGATGCGGGGCTATAGCACCTTGTGGAACTCCTGCTGTCATCTGGTGGAGACTTGAGCTGGCACTGTCTACCTGGACATAGAATAAGCTACTTTCAAGGTATAACTGGCGCAAAACTTCTGGAATCCTGACCTTGATTGCCACCCCAGCTGCCGAGCCTAGGAATGGTTCATGTTTAGCTTACTCAACGAAAGCGATATAATACCTTTGCTTACTCACAGTGCGTAACACATACAGTCTGCAAGAAAAGTGTCTGGTTGTAATTTTAAAGAGAGCAGCAGTATCTAAATAGTACTTACTTTATATTATATTTATAACCATGGCTCCTACGTTTTCAAAGTTTAGTGCTAAGTTGTTACACAGTCAAAGTAGGGAAATAATTGCAAATGTCATCGACTTCATGAAGCAAGAAGCAGAGACGAAGGAAGAAAATATATGTTCATCCGAGTTCCACAAAAGCCTTAAGAGAGTGAAAGAAAGAGTAGTCAAAGCAACTGGTGTTTCACCGAGTTCCGTTTCCAGAGTTCTCAAAGATAAGAGAAAAAATCATATGGATGAAAGAGTACCATTTGACACACCTGGGAAGAAACATAAGGTCCCTAAACGTATTACAGAAATAGACGATTTCGAATGCGTCATTCGGCGCACGATTCACAATTCCTATGTGGAAGAAAAAACTGTGTAACAATAAGCAGATTGCTCATCCAGCTGAAAGACAGCAGAAACTTTCAAGGCGGTGCTACAAATTTCAGAAAAATTATTAAGGATTTAGGGTTCAAATGGAAGAAACCGAAATCAAATAGAAGAGTTCTAACAGAAAAGCAAAATAAATAAATAAATAAAAATAATACTAAAATAAAAAAATAAAAAGTAAATGTTGCCATGATAGTTTAGTCGGTTAGAGCAACGGCACGGAAAGCCTAAGATCCGTGGTTCAAATCCCGGCTATGGCATTGAATTTTTCAGTCTGATTCTACCTTTCCAAATGACTATAATTTTATATGTACTTATATCAGCATCACTTTTCAAGGTGGTGCTACAAATTTCAGAAAAATACTATAGTGTCACACAGTCATACAGCATCTAAAAGTTGGAGTGAGATAGCGAATTCGGTTGGTAGGCACCTGTTGCTAAAGGGCAAATACTTATTATCGTTCATGCTGTTGGAAAGATCGGCTTCGTTCCAAATGCCCTTCTTTTACAAGTCGCAACAAACCACAGGAGATTTTCATCAAGAAATGAATACAGAAAATTACTTGAAGTGAATCAACGCCATGTTGATACCTAATATGCCTGCTGGATCTGTTCTGGTTATCGAGAATGCTTCACAATGCGTCAACACTCAAATTGACAAACCACCTACCTAAAATTCTTTGAAAGAAGAAATGAGAGTTTGATTACTTAGACATAATATAGCTTTAGATGAAAGCATGAGTAAAACAAAGCTGTATAACTTAATTAAAGCCAACAATCAGCTTCAGAAGTCATACATACTTGACCAGATAGTAACACAACATCGCCATAATGTACATAGACTGCCATCGTATCGCCCAGATCTAAACCCAATCGAATTAATCTGGGCTGATATCAAAAATAGGTGGCATGCAGAAATATCACTTTTAAATTAAAATATGTGGAGCAGTTATAAGGCCAGCAATTTGCTGAATTTGGAAGGCCAGAATGGGAAAACGTATGTCGACATGTTGAATAAATTAAGAATCATTATTTCGAAGAATATGGTATTGCAGAAAATCAAATACAAAGAATTCTCATCCAGGATAACGGTGCAGAAAGTAGTGACAGCAGTGATGACGGTAATAATGTGAGTGATTCCGCAGAAGAGGAAGGGTTGTTAGGTGTGGAAGAATTGGAGGCAACGATTGATAGTGTTTTTTTATATTAAGCGCTTTTTACAGCGTAGATTTTAATATACTATATATATATATATAACTAAGTTTATCAGCGCAATGCAGTGCATAACGGTGTGCGGATATTTGACAATGACTGTCCCACGCACTCCTGCAACATGCAGACGACCGGACACCTCCTGATCTGGTAAGTAACTCGCTTCCTAGCTGTCATTAGGATTTTCACGTGTCTAGAACTGTTGCGCCAATTATAGTTTTGTAGTGGTAGGTATGCCCGTAATGTGGCTGTTTGATGATACAGTTTATATATCAATCCATTGTGCCAACTTTTGTCGAAGGCTGCTTCTACGTCCAGGAACAGTCACAAGGTGCCTGCATTGTCATTAACGTCGTCCTCCATGGTATAGTGGTTACCATGCTAGCCTCTAATTCCCGAGGTCCCGGGTTCAAACCCGGCGGAAGGCGATGGATTTTTTCGGGCGTAAAACACTTTAATGATTTTAGTCTAATTATATAATATATAAATTCAATAACAGCACGCCTTAAAGCAATATGTATATGTAACAATATATAAAAAGTATATACTGCAGTCATTATATATGTTTATATTATTGTATACATGTTTAATAATGTTATGTGAATGTATTACGTAATTTAATAATGTAGGAGCTATGGGAATAATAGGTTAAAAGTTGCTAACAATGAGGTAACAATGAGGTAACCTTGAGGCAATAATGAGTAAGAATATTTAATAATGCTACTAGTCATTATTGGAGTAACACAATAATGTAATTTCTGTGACAGTTTATAAAATAACCAATCAACAACCAGAAAAAAGCTTAAGTTAAATAAAAGTATTCTATTGGACTAGGATTAGCCAATCAGAAACTGAAATATAGCAAAATTTACAAATTTAGAGTTCAGTTGCTTGTAGACAGTGTTCCTAATCGGAGGTGAGATGTATTCTCGAGAAATTTAATACACATTCGTGTTAGGCGAAAATAGTCTGCGTGTTTAAAAAGTGCAAGTATTTAATAAAAGAATCTCACATCTCTCTGTATCAATGAAGTGTTATTTAAATTGTGTCAAGGATTAATAAATGTAGTGAAGTAAAAATTATAATCTGTGTAAGCCTACATTCTTCAGCCGCATCCCGCACTGCTAAGACATTCATGTCTCTAAAAATAAATACGGACGCAGTGCAGGAAAGCATAAATATATAATATTTAAAGAAACAGTCAAAATTACAATGTTAATACGTGCGGTTGCTACTACTTCAAGTTCGGCTCCCCAACAGTTAAAATACAATACAACTCCTTCAATACATCTTCTTCAAACTGACTTTCCATACGTGAAGCAACAACTTACTTCAATGTGTATATCATTTTGACTGGTTTTCCTCGTGGTTTTCATCATTGCCACGTAAATACGGATTGAATATTCATCACAACAACGTCCGAAGAAAGCATATTTCGAAAGGATATGCACATTCTTACTTTCTTTACTGCTTACCTACATTAATTAGAAGAAGTATTGTATTTACAGAAAATATCGACACTGAAATTCCAAAGGAAATACAAGTTTTGAAACATTCTGAATCCTCCAAAAATCATTTTAGAAAAAGGTCCTGTGTATGTCTATAAGCGCAGTGCTCAAAAACTTAGTCGGCTAAACACCAAACTTGGCACTTAAATTCAGCATCTACTCTGGATGCGACACGAGGGTTTTTAATAAAATTCCCCAACCCCAAACTACACTTTACATAGAAAATTCTTCGAAAATTTTTATTTTCTCAAGAAATGACTTAATGATTTTGATCAACATACCATAAGTCTAGATATTTTCATGATAAATTAAATGTCTATTTTGAATCTTCTGTAAATATCCTCTGAATTCCTCTTCATTCTGAATGACTTTTGCTTAACTGGTAAACCATGAGAGAGAGAGAGAGAGAGAGAGAGAGAGAGAGAGAGAGAGAGAGAGAAAGAAATGTAGAAATTGTTAAAACAGTCAATTTATGTTAATTTTTTTTGAGGGGAACATTAACCCTTTCGGAGATAGTCCTTGTTATTGGTTTGAATTTTCGGATACCTATACTTTTCTCAGATGGAAAGGCGTCATTCAATTTTTTCTCGTGGTCATTTAGATAGGCGGGATTTCAGCCTGCAGCCTGTTCTTAAAGGATTTGGCTGTCGCTTAAGACAGTACACCCTTATGTAATAAGGGAGTCAGTTAACATGAAGTAGATAGAATAGGATTTTGTAAGCATAGTTTATAGAAAGGATTACATTATAAATGCACCATATCAAATTTTATTGCACCTTTGGATCATGGATGCAGATATAGAATTGTCAATATTGATTTACAGTAATATGGTATATGACAATATTTCGAATATTGCAATGAATTTACAAAATTATATTAGTTGCAGTCTGTACGTTTTACGTCAAAAACTCGTCTAAACTATAAAAAAGTAATCCATTAAAAGATTCAACTTAAGCTTGTAAAGATATAATTATTTTTAAACGTAAGTGAACTCGGTAAAATTATATAGTTTTAAGGCTGTTACAATAAAAGTTTTTGCAAATAGCGTTGTATTGTGTGTGATTAAACGGTTACCTCTGTTTCTATTTTAAGAGTTTATTTGAAAGAAACTCAGATTTTGGTAAGTGTAAACTAAGGCATTTCGTATATACAAGCATGGTAACGATAAAATACGGGCCTGTTTGAATAGAGTTTTACAACTTGCTTTTCTGATTGCTCCGAACATGAATCGGATTGCAATATAAATACCGAGATACCGTTTGGAAAATTACTTCAAAATATTACCACATAAGTTGGAACTGAGTGGAAGCAGCATCAGTAGTATAGATTCTACTTTAAAGGTGTCCCTAGTTACTTTTACGTAGAATGCTTTAACATTTACATTCCCTACTATTTACGTATAGCAAGTGGAGGAAGTGTTGCAATCCATCCAACAATGAGATACCGAGGTTTCACCGGAAATATATGTTTTGAGACTCCCTGAAACCAAAAGGAGTAGTTTTTTTAAAAAAAAGTTTGTATGTGTGTATGTGTGTGTCTGTGAACAGCATTAATCAGGAAGGAAAAACTGTAAATACATGACACAGTGTTCCAAAAATTCAAACCAATATAAAGGATATCTCGGAAATGGCTAATGCTTCAAAAACGTTACTTGATAAATTTTGTTTTTTAAAAAGCTCTAGATTTTTGTGTACAACGTTTTTGCCCTTCTCTTATGGTTTACCAGTTATACAAAATTATACAACATTTCTTCAGAATAAAGAGGACTTCACAGGATATTCCCAGAAAATTCAAGTTGTACATTTTATTTGACATGTAAATATCTTAAGAACGTTTTATTTTAATCATAATCGCAGGAGCCATTTTTTAGGAAATCTAAAATTTCGAAAAATGCTCTATGTAAAGGGTCGGTTGGGTGGGAGGATTCTCTTGTAAATATTATCGCATCTTTAGAGGATACTGAATTTAAATACCAAGTTTTGTAAACCTAAACACAGATATTTTTATAAAAATACTTTTTGGGTTCAACGGGCCCCAAAACATGTATTTCTGTTAAAATCTCGACATTGAGGTTTTAGATGGAATAAAATCCTTCCTCTACTTATTCTATTCCCTACGTATTAGAGAAAGTAATAAAGTCCATCGTGTCCGTTAGTCGCTATAGCACTCCTGAAACTAAAAAGTTAAGTTTGGAAACGAAACAGTGACGAAACATTAGGTAGTTAAATGCGAAAACAAGAAAAACCAGAGATTTCATCGTAGCTGCAATTATTTCACTAATTTTGGTTCTTTAATTTTATCCTGCGCTGATGGAACATTAATTTCCGTGAGCGATACATCATTTCAACTTGTTGCATAGGGAGATGAGAAATATGTCTGCCTGCTCTTACGTCATCATAGCTCTGGGTTGTGCAAAGCGATTTCGTGGCGTTACGGTGATGGACGTTTTATACGCGTCACCTAGTGTCATCGCCAGACACTGGTGCTTCATGATGATGGATTGCACTGACGTACTCCTGAGAGGAGGTAGAGATTTCAGGTGTACCACAATACCTCCCCGATTTGTGTACCTACCCTTGTATCCGAGAGGAACTAAATAATGAACGAATAAAGGGGGATCAAAGTGGAATACGACACAAAAGTAGGGTGAGTTTGAGGCGATAACCTTTGAACTACAGCAATGCTATGAAAAGATGCTGTGGAAAATAATGCAATACGTTTTCAGATTACAAGGACATCCGTAATTGCCAGCCACCTGTGGCATTGATTAATTAGCTATTGTAGGAAATCGCAGGCTCCAGAGAATAGAAAAAACATGCTGCAGAATGTTTACAGAGGCTCTGTTAGGTTTAGATGCCTTAGTGGCTTTGCCTGTGTCAGATTTCCAGTTACCTAGCATAGCATAGGAATCGCAACGATGCAATACTAACATCACAAAGCAGTGCGATGAGACGTTTTAAGTTGAGTTAGTCAGTAGCTGATTGGAACTATGTATTGCCACCCAATTATTCTAACTTTGTGACGCGACGAAACATCCTTTTTAACGTCCTATAGTTGGGCAGGTCATATCAGACGATGATTGCATAAAATAGGTGAATTTAGGCTCATATGAACCCAGGGTCCACAGAAGTTATCACCCAACATTCGTCTTCTGTGGATAAGAGAGAACGCTTAAAAAATTAATTTATCTAGGTAACCTGGTCTAGTCAAAATTCGTACTCTGGACTTCTTGAACTGGTATTACGAACACCAATCTTTATTTCAAGCGCGTCTCAACTTCTATCACGTGTCGTGTCGCGTAATTGTGAAATCGTGCTTAACTCTCGAGTCCCGCCATGGGCATGGGTGTTTGTGTGTTGTATAATTGCGTAATAAGCGGTAACAAGAACAGTAAAAACACAGTAAGATTAACTGGGTAAAACAATGCAACTTTAAAGAAACAAAAAACTCCTCTCTACCTCGCTGACTTGAAATCTCGCAAAATAAGTTCAGCAGAATCGATATCAGAGGAGAAAGAGGGGGAGCAGACATTTTTCTCTGATTGGGTGTAAATGAGATATGTGGTCTGGTCTAGTTTGAAGATACCTAAAACCGTAAGGAAAAGCTTGGTACTGGATGAGGAATTCCTCTACATTACGGTGCATACAAAATTAATGGCCTTGAAGGGATAGCGCAAAAAAGAAATATTATATTCTTAAATAATAAGGTAATAGATCCAGTGACGCCTTTTAATTATCTGCGGTGCAAAATGACACTATACTAAGAAATTGAAATAATAATGTAAAAAATCTGATGTGTTACACTCACATGACTTTCTCTACTCTTGTACAAACTATTATTACAAACGCTTATTCTCCATCTATTTCATATTAATCGGGATAAACATTTGCAGAAACGATCTTTTGACATGCAAAGAGAATTACATTTTACACATAGCGACCAGTTCTAAAAATATTTAACCATCGCTTAAAGCCTAATATGTTCCCCTTGTTTTGTATTTGTAAGGGCAATATAAGCACATATATATCTCTTAATAGCTGGTTGCTATGTGCAGCACCATTCTGTTTGCCACAAATTAATACTCTTTGCATATCCAAGACAAAAAAATGAATAACGAATTCCCACTTAGAAAATAAGTATTGAAAAATTTAAGGGAATAACAAGTAATATCTCGAAAATGGTTCACTCAACAAAAAAAATGTATATGACATAAATTATGTATTTTAACGCGATCTACATTTTGTGTTTAGTAAAATTTTGTCTATCTCTTATGGTTTACCAGTTATGCAAAAGTCGTTCACAGTGAAGTATACTTTTGGAGACATTCCCAGAAAATTCGAGATATACATTTCATTTGTCGTAAAAATATATGAAACACATGATATTTTAATCAAAATCGTTAGAACCATTTTTGAGAAAATTAAAATTTTCGAAAAATCTTTCATGTAAAGGGTATCTTGGGGTGGGGGTATTTTCTTGAAAACCTTCGTGTCGCATCTCTGGAAAATACTGAACCTAAATACCAAGTATGGTGTTTGTACGACTGTTCGTTTCTGAGTTATGCTGTTCACAGACACACACACACACACACACACACACACACACACACACACACACACACACACACACAGAGACACACACATACAGACGCACACACGAACATGTTTCCAAAAATGCTTTGTTTGGATTCAGGGGGTCTATAAACATGTATTTCCGGTGAAATCTCGGTATCGAATTTTTGGGTGGAATACAATACTTCCCCTACTTACTATACGTAGTAGAGAAAGTAAAAAAGAATAGCAGTCCCAACATCAACATACAGTAACAAGACTCCTATAGGCAGTTTGTATTAAATAACCTGAATCATAGCGTGTGTTGTTTGAAATATCTGCCATTAAAGGTTTGTGTCGTCCTCCGTGTAACAGTAGTTGCCATGCCAGCCTCTAGTTCCCGAGGTCGAGCAGCCGTACAGAAAGCATCATCGTCACTAACCTTACCACTACCACCAGAAATCCTCTCTTATTCTCACCTTAACCTTGCTGAGGGGGCAGGCTGGGCCTAGGTCAAGCCTGTCTCCCAGCACAACTCCTTACTCCTACCGCACTGCGGCCCAGTTTTAACCATCACCTTGGAATACGCGGGTGCTTTAGGCGGTACCGCAGCAAACCTCTTTTCAATCCGGTGGAGGAGTTTTTAGTGCGTATGCCGACGCTCGGTGAGTCCCACACTCTCAGTCCCGATTCCCATCGGGGCTGAGGTCAGTGATTAAATCATGTTCTCCTCCACTCAGAAAAAAAAGAGGTCGCGGGTTCAAACCCGGCGGAGGGCGTAAAAATCCTTAGCATACTTTCTTCGGAAGGGAAGTAAAGCCGGTGGTCCCGTGTCGTAGATTTACGGCACGTAAAATAACCTCAAGCCTGATAAAGAGGCCTCTGAGCAAAATTACCGGAATGGGACGCTAAGGACCACAGCAGTAAAACAGCGTCCATAAATAAAACTCAATATAATTTTGAACTTTTGTAACACTGAATTTCGTATGGTGTCGTTTGAAAATGTGAAATTCCTTTTGTTTTATTTTCACTGGGCCATATGAATAAAACCGCAGCACAAACTTGGAAGATAAAGCTGGAAATCTGAGCATTTCCTTGCAAACAAAAGGAGAAAGCGAAAGCTTTGACTTCAGATTGCATGAATAATATTTGCCTTCTCCTCCTGCCTTTTACCTCTATGTAATATTTGATATGATACATTCATATGAGTTTCTCTACACTCTGTTGCTTATTAGTGGATATACAAACTATTCTTACTAAAGCTTATTACTTTCTCTAATACGTATAGTAAGTAGGGAAGTATCGTATTCCACCCAAAAATTTGATACCGAAATTTCACCGGAAATACATGTTTAGAGGCCCCCTGGAACCAAAAAAAGTATTTTTGGAAACATGTCCGTGTGTCTGTGTGTTTGTCTGTGAACAGCATAACTCAGAAACGAACAGTCGGATAAACACCAAACTTGGTATTTAGGCTCAGTATCTTCCAGAAATGCGACACGAAGGTTTTCAAGAAAATCCTCCTACCCCAGATTACCTTTTACATTTTCTCAAAAATTACTCTAACGATTTGGATTAAAATATCATATATTTAAGATACTTTCATGACAAATAAAATGTATATCTTGCATTTTCTGGGAATATCTCCAAAAGTATTCTTCATTGTGAACGACTTTTAACTGGTAAACCATAAGAGATGGACAAAATTTTACTACACAAAAAATGTAGATCGCGTTAAAATACACAATTTATGTCATATACATTTTCTTGTTGTTGAGTGAACCATTTTCGAGATATTACTTGTTATTCCCTTAAATTTTCCAATACTTATACGTTTTCCCAAATGGGAATTTGTTATTCATTTTTTTGTCCTAGTAATGCAAAGAAGATGGAATACTGCACATAGCAACCAGCACTTAAAATATTTGACTATCGCTTAAAGCCTACCAGTTTCCCTCGCATCTACAAGAAAATTAGCAATAAGATTAACATCTCGATATCTCGATTAACATGAAGCATATGGAGAATAAGCGTTTGTTAAAACAGTTTGTACAAGAGTAGAGAAAGTCATGTGAGTGTAACACATCACATTTTTTTCTATCTACTTCATCTTAATCCAAATAAACTTCTTCAGAAATAGCTACTTTACAGATTTCGTTATAGGTACAAAGGAAATAGCGATAGCCAAATGTTTAAGAACTGGACGCTATATGCAGGTCTTAAAATTCCATACTGTTTCCATGCAATCACGAAAAAAAACTCAATGTTCACAGGACTTTAAAAGAGTGCCCAAGTAATGAACAATCCAAACCATTAATAACGGATATCTCGGACATAGCTTATGCTACAAAAAAGTTATTTGAAATAAACTGTGTTTTAAAGAGATCTACATCTCTTGTGTAGTACGTTTTCGTCTATCGCATAATATTTACCAGTTATATAAGTTTATACAACATTCCTTCCGAATGAAGCGAACTTCTCAAGCTATACCCAGAAAATTCAGGATATGCATTTTGTCATGTGAATATCATTAATATATCATAATTTAATCAAAACAAAAGTTTTTTAAAAAAAAATAAAACAATATTGAAAAATGTTCCATGTAAAGGGTATTTCAGGTTGGGGGATTTTCTTGAAAATATTTGTTTAGCATCTTTGGCAGGTACGGAACCTAAATATCAAGCTCGTTTTTAGGTTATGTTGTTTAAACGCACACCGAGCTTTTTCTAAAAGTAGCTTTTTGTGTTCAGGGGACTTCAAAATATTTATTTCAGGTGAATTCGCAACTATGGAAATGTTGGGTGGAATATAATACTCCCCTTTTTTACTAAGTAGAAACCCGAAATCTTTTAGTGATCTGCATCGTTATCGTTGTTAACAACCTGTGTCGAATTAGCATGAACATCTGATTTCACTATGAAGTAGAATATCTTTACGTTATTAGCACCCCATTGAGGGTGCCAAACTTGAGGGGGGTGTTATGTTCCCCACGTATGGGAGCAAAACGTGTAGTAGTTGCTGCCCGACATATGGGAGCCAAACTTCAAGATGTTTAATTGTTGTGATTGTACCACGTATTGCGGGAGATATGTTTCTTGGAGTGTTCGCCGGTTTCCGGTGGCTTTCGTCCCATGTTTACTTTTCCGGTGGCCTTCGTCCCAGATTTAAAAATCAACTTTGTAATTTTAATGTTTATTTAAATATTATATATGTATGCCTCGACTGCGTCAGTAGTAACTTTCAGAACACGTAGCTCTTCGCAGGGCTGGTGTGGCTAAAGAAATAAGGCTTACATAAATTATAGTTGTGTTGTACTTTGTTTATTGATCCTTCACAGGATTAAATAACACTTCACTGATATATCCTACTGTGAGATTATTGTTTTATTGTACTTTTTAACACGTAAACTTTATATTATTCTCGCCGCAATGAAGTTTTATGTCTCACATTGAACACGTACCAAAGCTAACTGCTTGGTTACGCTTCCTTATAGCGTCTCTCGTCTGAATTTGTACTTTTTCTCTATTTATAGTCTCTGATTGGCAAAGGCCTACTCCAATAGAATACTTTTATTTAACTTAAGCTTTTTCAAGTTTTTGATTGGCTATTTATAAACTGTTTTAAATATTACATTATTATTGTTCCAAGAATTATTAGTAGCCTTATTAAACTTTCTAATTTATTGTTGCCTCAACGGTACCTCATTGTTAGCAACTTTCGGCTTTTACTTTGTAATTCTGTTTGCTACGAAACGCAGCTTGCTTCTATTCTCACAGCTCCTACATTGTTAAAACTACGTAATATAATCACATAACATTACTAAACCTGTACATAATAGTATAAACATTAATACAATGACTGTAACATACACTTTATCTGCAGTCTGGAAAGGCGAGTATACAACTGACCAGACTTCACACTTTAGAAGTAATAGCTTCTGGAATTAGGCCACAGCTTCGCTTTATTCATACAATTCATCTAACGCCGAAGTCAGAGCTTCAAGGCGAAGGAAAAGTTTCTTCCTTCGTTTCGTCACCACAAACTGAAGCTTTTGCTTCGCATTTTATTCGTAAATTTCGAAGCGACGCTTCGAAATTCAAAAGAAAAGCATTTGTGTAGCCTTATTCGTCAGCCCGAGTTCTGTTCTTACATAAAACTACTTATTATAAATAACATTGAGTTTTATTTCCGCACGTTGTATTTAGCTTGAAGTCCAAACTGCTAAATGTAGAACTATTTCTAAGTAGTTTTAATCGTGCTTAATGCAACGTGAATAGATAAAGTTTTATATGAGTAGCATAAATTATAAGATGCACATAAAAATGTTTAACTGGCGTAGAAAGCAGAGACAACATTACATTACAAATTTGTACTTTAAACTTAACAAAACAAAGATGCGAGAATGCGATATACATTATCCATGGGCGACCGACACAGGCCCGCGACCCAAGTAATGTCCCATCGAGACATTTTGAATGGGAGCCGATAGCTCTAGATCTGATGTAAACCATTTATCATTATACAGTCCTCCTCATTCGAATCTGAGAAGGGTAACGTAGGTTTATTCATACATAATTTTACATTGTTGAGTCTGAAATTCATAAATACTCCCATCTTTGCAAATGGAAATAACAGAAGTTGAAACGATTCAGACGTGCTAAATATAAAAATCATTGTGGATAATCCATTTCTGCTAACTTGACCGAATATAGGAAATTCAGTCCGGTCTTCTGAAATTCATAATCCCGCTCTAAGGCTCGTTTTTCAGATTTGACTTTACATACATTTGTCGTCCTCCGTGGACTAGTGGTACCGTGCTAGCCTCTAGCTCCCAAAGTCACGGGTTCAAACCCGGCGGAGGGCGATGGATTTTTTCGGGCGTAAAAATCCTTGGCATGGCTTCCTTCGGAAGGGAAGTAAAACCGCGGTCCTTTGTCGTAGATTTACGGCACGTAAAAGAACCTCAAGCCTGATAAAGAGGCCTCTGAGAAAAATTACCGGTCTTGCAAGCCCAATATAGAATGGGACGTTAAGAACCACAGCAGTTAAAGAGCGTCCATAAATAAAACTCAATTTAATTTAATTTAATTTGTGAGCAAACATTTGCTGCCTTGAATGTTATTAAGAATGAATTGCGTTCAACTATTACATATGCACATCCTGCTAACGCAATTGTTCTGCACATATAAAGAATTGCATCTAATATTGAGAAATTTGTCTATGAAAAGCAAATTCAAAAGTCACATTAAAATTGCAAGTCTTCAAAATTAATGGGAATGTTCTTATTAAATAGTGTAATAAGGTGCATTTCCAAGCGTGATTAATGTTATGATAATTTTTAAAAATGTATAAATTATACTATTCTTCAAAATAAAACAGTGAATAATAAGAACAATTGCGACTTCTAAAACATTGTTTTAAATATCGATCTACAATTGCACTTCCCTGAATTTTACTTATACGACATTTTAGTTCAGATTCAAAATATTATTAATACAAATTTATATAAATAACCCTCTATCAATTTATTGTCCCAAATTTAAAATGGGTTGGTGACCCCTGCATTATACTGTCTTATAAGTCTGTTATTGAAGGAAACATAGGTTTTTTGTTTTCCTTAGATACGCTTTCAGGTTGTGAGAGGGAATATACATACACCATTTTAGGAGGTATGTAGAATGTGGATCTTACACTCCAACATATCGCATTAAATGTGGAAGGAATGCAATATGTGAAAGAGTTGGCAACATTGCGCGGAAACAGATGAACAAACAGTGATCGATGAAACGCACACGAGTGTTAGGTAGCACACAACTTTCATAGGAACGTGAATCGCCATGTTGATGTTCTTTAAAGCCTGAGGCCAGAAACCAAGATAACAGGTTTTGTTTCGCTTCTAATCGTACTCTACGTGTCATTAACTGCCTATCTAACTCTCATTTTTAGTTATTTTTCTTTCTATTTAGCAAGATTTATTTCTCGTGCTATTTAAATAGGATTTTAACTAACAGTGAGAGCTGTTTTTTCCATTTAAGAAGAGTTGTAAATATTTTACTAAGAGCCCTGAGCTGCGATGCTATTGTTTGTTTTAGGGTTAGTTGATGCAAAGTAATGGCAGAAGCTTAAAAACAACTCATTTTACTTTGGTAATGAAATATGTAGCTCCGCTCTGCGTTTACTTCTGAGTAATTCTAACCCCTTAATTATGACTAGTGCTTAAGTCATACCAAAATTTGGCTGGAGTTGTATATATTCTTGTTAGATGAATACTATTAGGTTAATAATGTTGATAATATTAATAAAAATGACGATAATATCTTTTAATGACAGTTTCTGATCAACAGGATCATATCAATGTCATCAACAAACAATACAATAATAATAGTAATAATAATATACACATTATTATATGTATATGTATATGAAGTTACCAGCGAGGTGGCGCAGGCGATAGCGCGTGTAACTCGCATTTCGGAGGTGAGGGTTCGAATCCCGTGACCAACGTTCCTGATCATGGTTCTTATGGAGGTTTCCTCGGGTCGCTAGGTGAATGCTGGGAAGGTTAATTATGTCCTCTCCTTTCTCTTTTCACTTCACTTTCGTCTGCTTGGTTGTTTCAGGGTTGCAAGTTTACGCGGAAGTCTCGGCGTTGCATGGCAGAGGAAAAGGATGCTCTCTGTAAAACTTCGTCCCCCAGAATGGGGGCGATCTCAGAGTCCTGGACTCCCCAGTGGAATGTGCAAGCCTGTGGGGCGGGGGGCGGTTGTACCAGCTGTCACCGAGGATTTCTACCTGGAAAAGGACTCTGCCCTTCGCTCTGTCATGTCTCCTGATTCGGCCGCCCTCTGTCTCATCTCACCTCAACCCTCCATTCTGGCACACCCAATTAGCGGTCTAGGCGCAAAAGGTCTCCTATGAGTCTAGGTGCTAAGTCCCCCTCCGTTCCTGGTCGCACGTCATACCCCAAAAAGTTACTGAGATGAAAAATACACCCAAATAATAAGCCCCTTCTTGAACATTTTTCCTCTGAAGGGATTCGGTTCTTCGAAATAATTCACACAATTCAATAGAGCTATGATCGCACTTCGATGGCAACAATAAATTTAGATTTCGTTTCCAAGCCTTCTTTAGAGGAAATGTTTGACATAAATATTGTCGTGGTTTTCTCACCCACGACAATATTTTCTTTCTTATATAAAAGGGCTCCCTGGAATCTAGTGTTGTGTACTTGGATAAATGTCCAAATATTATGGAGAAAAAGATCACTTATGATCTAGGGTACGGAACCACATTCTTACTTTCTCTACTACGTATAGTAAGTAGGGGAAGTATTTTATTCCACTCAAAATTTCGATACCGAGATTTCACCGGAAATACATGTTTTGAGACTCCCTGAATCCAAAAAAAGCATTTTTGGAAACATGTCCGTGTGTGTGTGTGTGTGTGTGTGTGTGTCTGCGTGTGTGTGTCTGTGAACAGCATAACTCAGAAACTAACAGTCGGATAAACAGCAAACTTGGTATTTAGGTTCAGTATCTTCCAGAGATGCGACACGAAGGTTTTCAAGAAAATCCCTCCAACCCAGACTACCCTTTACATGGAAAATTTTTCGAAAATTTTAATTTTCTCAAAAATGGCTCTAACGATTTTGATTAAAGTATCATATGTTTAAGATATTGTCATGAGAAATGAAATGCATATCTCCAATTTTCTGGGAATGTCTCCAAAAGTATTCTTCATTGTGAACGACTTTTGCATAACTGGTAAACCATAAGAGATAGACAAAATGTCACTACACAAAAAATGTAGTTCACGTTAAAATACACAATTTATGTCATATACATTGTTTTTGTTGAGTGAACCATTTTCGAGATATTGCTTGTTATTCCCTTAAATTTTCCAATACTTATACTTTTTCTCAAATTCGTTATTCATTTTTTTTATGTCCTGGACATGCAAAGAGAATGGAATGCGCCACATAGCAACCAGCTCTTAAAATATTTGACTATCGCTTAAAGCCTACCAATTCCCCTTGCATCTACAAGAAAATTACCAATAAGATTGACATCTCGATATCTCGATTAACATGAAGCATATGTAAATAAGCGTTTGTAATAATAGTTTGTACAAGAGTAGAGAAAGTCATGTGAGTGTAACACATCAGATTTTTTTTTTTTTTTTGCATCTATGTGCATATACAAAGTAAACATTTAGGAAAATCTGAAGGCGAAGTCTGTGAAGTAGTAATTATCTTTACGTTATTTGCACCACGCTTTGGGTGTCAATTTGGAGTATGTTGTATTGTAGTTCTACTGTTGGGGAGCCAAACTTGATGAAGTAACTGCCCCACGTATGGTACAAAGTTTCGGGTGCTCTTCGCCCCAACGTTTAGGAATCAACTTTGTATTTTAATGTGTCTTTAAATATTATAGATCGATAGATAAATACATAAGCTACCTTTATTAGTTTCAAATTATTGAAGTTATTTCACAATATTTAGTGCATGGGCCATTATCCGTACATGCATATTTAAGATACAGGTACGGTGACAAAATAAACAACAGAAAAAGAAATCAAAACAAAAAAGAACAAGAAAAAGAAAAATAGAGATAAATTACCTTACTCTAACTGAACAAATTTGACCTAGCTTCGCGCACTTTAGCCAAAAAGTTGCCAATGTTTTGCCAGTTCCTCTGGTTAGCCAGTAAATACCAACATGTCAACCTCTTTCTTGAGGTAGTTAAGAATTTTTCTTTGAGTTTAATCGTTCGCTGGTTCTCCCACTGTGCACATTCCGCCAAAATATGTACCCAGTCCTCATCCAAATCACACAATGAGCAGATTCTCCTGCCAGAATCGTCAGTCATTTTCTGTGCCCTCCAACCCCCCAGTCTAAACCATGCCATTCCTGATCTGCCCTTTCTTCCTAAATTAACTATATATGCCTCTTTACCCAATTCAATTTTATTTCATTTGCTAGACTTAGAAAAGGTTAGTTTTACAATCCGATTCTATTTCCTGTTGGTTGCTGTCTGTTAGTCTTCTTTTAACACCTTTCCATATGTTTTTGTCATTTGTTGCAGCTCTTAGCCATACTGACCCCATTCCTATTCTTCTCAAACCCCGTTCCAAATCAGCTGCCCAAAACTTAAATATTATATATATTTATGTTTGCCCAGGCTGCGTCAGTAGTAATTTGTAGAAACATGTACCTCTTAACAGGGGGTGGTGCGGCTAAAGAATGTAGGCTTACACAAATTATAATTTTTACTTTACTCCATTTATTAATCCTTTACAGGATTAAATAAAACTTCACTGATATAGAGAGCTGTGAGATTATTTATTAATTACTTGCACTTTTTAACACGTAAACTTTATTATATTATCCCGGAATGACTTTTATATGTCTCACACTGAATACGTACCGAGCGAACAAACTGCTCAGGTACGTTACCTTCTAGCGACTGGCGTTTACCGCTTAAATTTGTAAATTTCTCTACTTCTAGCCTCTGATTTACTCCAATAGAATAGTTTTATTTAACTTTCAGCTTTTCTAGTTTTTGATTGGCTATTTATAAGCTTTTTAAATATTACATTATAGTTCCAATAATTACTGGTAGCATTATTAAACTTTCTAATTCATTATTGCCTCAAGGTTACTTCACTGTTACCTCATTGTTAGCAACTTTCGGTCTTTATTTTCACAGCTCCTACATTATTAAATCACCTAATACATTCACATAACACTATTATACATATACACAATAATATAAACATAATACAATGACTGTTACATACATTTTATATATTATATTATACACATATTGCTTTAAAGTGGGCTGTTATTATATTATTTATATTATATAATTAGACTGAAATCATTTAAGTGTTAAAAATACGGCCTCATCTGTCAGCGAAATTTCTCCTTTCCAAATACCACTTTGATTTAAAAAACAATTTCTTATTTTTTCAAAAATGGCGGCATTCATTTGATTAAATATCATTGGAAGATGTGAAATGACAACTGAAACAAACGTGACTTAATTTTCTATAAAAGTCTTTTAATTACCTTTTATATTTTGAAATGTTATACGAACCCAAGAAAATGTCTCCTACTCTTGATATACCTTATCTTAAAGGCGACTTGTAATACAAAAGTACCTTAATTTGTTAACGATGCAATTAGGGCTAATTTATATCCAATAATTGTTCACTCTGTTTCACGCTGTCAAAACCTACGAGCTAAGGTTGGAAGGTATAACAGTTGATAAATGTAACGTCTCTCGGGAATGAATGGTATTAAGTTACGGCACCTGCCCAACTAAAGGTTCTCGATGAGATAACTGGAAATTCATTGCTCATACAAGATAATCACTCGTGGTGATCATGGGTGATTTAAGTGGCATTGAAGTTGACGCAGTATTTTATATCAAACACTGTGAATGCCAAAGTGATTGTAGAGTAACTTAACATTATTGTGTGACAATGATTTGGGATGTTTGTTAATTATAAGCATTGTTAGGAAATAAGTTTACACGACCTCACTGAAACTGACAATAGGAGCGGGTAACAATGAGCGAGGGGGTGAGTTGTTTATCAATTATAAGAGACAAACAAATGACGTCAGATTAGCGCGCTTTTCTGTAGAAATGGAGGGAATTTCTTCCCTAGAGCATATGTGTTCGTAATTTTGATTGGATATAAATACAGACGCTAATGTTGGCGCGTTTTATTAACCAATAGCAGCTCTGTTATAATCTTTAGGCATATCGGGTGCGGGAGTATAAATTCCGTGCAGAGACGGGTAACGCGCAGTTTGACAGAAAAATTCACAAAACAGGTTTCGTTCAGTCCAACAGAAGGATTCGCGGGTAATATGTCGTTCAGTCCAACAGAATCATACAAAGGTTATACGTCGCACAGTTTAAGAGAATCGTTCACGCGTTATACGGCGCGCAATTCTACAGAATCTCTCGCGTTGTAAAGTTAGTTATAAATGTGAAATACGCTAATTAATAATGTGCAGCAAATAAGTGATTATAGTAACATTAGAAAATATAACAGTTTCAGTCTGGCGTGTATCAAGAGTCAATATGTGAAATTAATTAAAAGTGACTGTTATAAAAGTGTAAAAACAAATTCTTTTATAAGTATTATCTTTCAGTAACAAATCCTTTCCGTTTACACACCCTGTTCAAGAGATATGCTCGACTGAGTAGTAATAATAGCTAGCCGGAGGACAATGAACCCAACATTCAAAGTAGTAAAACAATAACAGGCGCTCAGCAATAAGATAACACGAAGTGACCGCGACAAATTGGCTCCCATACGTTGTGCATATAAACATGAAGCATCTTCCAACTACCAACAAATATTCTACTTCAAAGTTTTTAAATTTTTACAACTTAGATTACAAACAGCTAGAATTAAAGTTAAATTAACTGATAAAACACTAACAATTAATAAATACAATCGCTGTGTGGTGAAAGCGAATCAGCTCAAAATATTTAAGAATAATAATAAACCAACGCGAGGATAAACACATAACATCCACATACAACTCACTTTGTCAAACAAATTTTGTAATATTGCGGACATATTTGCTTATAATGTTTTGCATCTGGTATACTTTTATTTTAGTTCGTTCTGTAACAAAAATTATTTTTGCATATTTTAAGTTAATGTATATTTCTCCAATAAGTAAATAAAATCCATAAAAGCTTAGATAAATAGATAATACCCGTTAAAAGATAATAAAAGGGAAAATACTTGAAAGTTGTTCCACATTCTGGGATAGCAATGTTAAATAAATAATCTGTAGCACAACATCCATGAAGGCTCAGGGCCCACCAACCTGACTGCCGACCCTACGCCTACATAATATGCGGCAAAGGCGGTCGATGTGGTCAGCACTATGCATCCTGCATTCGGAATTTGGTTTTCGTAATTCAAAGATCCCTAGCAATCGTAGCTCCTCATATTCGCGATGCTGAGTTGCTTCAGACCTTACTCGCAACCCCATACACACGAATCCCGGTCCATTTAGTTACCGGAAACCAGCACCATTTTAACGCCACATCGTAGGACTTAGCAGTGTTAATACTATTAATAATACTATTATTATTATTATTAATAATAATAATGGTGATGATAATGACAATGAAGGATATTTACATATGCAGGTTTTACAAATTTTTTTTAACAAACGCTTAGAAGTATTTGTGGCAAGTACGAGTAGGAGTAACATGAAAAGTGCTAGGACAATTTAAGTTATAAACACAAGCAGTTTCATTTCACTTGAAAATGAATGTATTAGGTTATGGTAACCAGGATGCTTAAAATTTATAATAATAATAATAATAATAATAATAATAATAAATATTCTCTTTGATACGTATCTTGAACCTTATTAATTCATATAGCGTGATTGTTACAAATAAGCACAATTATTTACGCAGCGAATAAAACAGAAAAGAACCTGATTTTGAAGAGTTGTTATTAATGTATTTGAAGATATCTTTTGGCATTAATCTAAAGTAAAAAAATTCTGATGTGTTACACTCACATGACCTTCTCTACTCTTGTACAAACTATTTTTACAAACGCTTATTCTCCATATGCTTCATGTTAATCGAGATATTAATCTTATTGCTAATTTTCTTGTAGTGGCAAGGGGAATTGTATGCTTTAAGCGATAGTCAAATATTTTAAGAGCTGTTTGCTATGTGGAGTATTCCATTCTCTTTGCATGTCCAGGACATAAAAAAAATGAATAACGAATTCCCATTTGAGAAAAAGTATAAGTATTGGAAAATTTAATGGAATAACAAGCAATATCTCCGAAATGGTTCACTCAACAAAAAAATTTATGTGATATAAATTGTGTATTTTAACGCGATTTACATTTTTTGTGCAGTAAAATTTTGTCTATCTCTTATGGTTTACCAGTTATGCAGTTTTTGAGACATTCCCAGAAAATTCAAGATATGCATTTTATTTGTGGTGAAAGTATCTTAAATATATGATATTTTAATCAAAATCGTTAGCCGTTTTTGAGAAAATAAAATTTTCGAAAAATGTTCCATGTAAAGGGTAATCTGGGGTGGGGGTATTTTCTTGAAAACGTTCGTGTCGCATCCCTGAAAGATACTGAACCTAAACACCAAGTTTGGTGTTTATCCGATTGTTCGTTTCGGAGTTATGCTGTTCACAGACACACGGATAGACACACAGAAGACACACAGACACACACACGGGCATGTTTCCAAAAATACTTTTTTTGGATTCAGGAGGCCTCAAAACATATATTTCCGGTGAAATCTCGGTATCAAATTTTTGGGTGGAATGCAATACTTCCCCTTTTTACTAAACGTAGTAGAGAAAGTAAAAATAAAAATAATCTCTTTACATAAGGCCCAATGATAGTAACACTTCTGTCATTCCATCAAAAATTTGTAAACCTTTTATCACATCCACACTATAATGTTAAACAGTATACAACATTTACATTTTCTCTCTTCTGTAGCTTTGAAGTAATTAAGTTATGAATGTTCATTGGGACCAACACTGATTATAAATTAAAAAGCAACAAATGCAATTATTATGTAACTGAGAGCTTATGCATGGTTTTAAATTACACTTACTCGCTTCAGAGTAAATATTAAATGCAATATTTGAGTGACGCGTGTTTTTAAATTTGTTGGCACAGTTAGTCTGCTTTTAGGCCGTTGTGAATGATTTACAATGGATTAAGAAAGCACATAACGTTTGAAATTTCCCGCAAAATACATATCTAGAAAAGTGAAGTAAATTTCTTCGTAAATTTGTTCAACAGATCACATCAAATATTAATTTATGTTGAAAAGCTTAATGAAGTAATACAAAGAAATAGAAAACATTTTCTTCGCACACGAATACACTTACGTACCTTTTAGATAGTTGGTTAGGACAGATTAATGTATATCTGAAAACCTAAAATCTTTTAATTTTTTGAAACGGAAAGGTCAGAAAGGCTTTTCTTTCACTTCTAGTTTACAAAACTGCAAACAACAAGCAATCCATGCAGCCCGAGATTGCCGCTCCCGTTTAACCCCCCTTTTTTCATCCAAAGGGAAAGCCTCGCTTTAAAGACGAAATTGATTACAAACTTTTAAAGTAGCGGCTACAAAGGGAAGCTACATTTCAGACGAAATTAAACATTCCGAAGTTTCTTCTCCCCTCAGCTAAGCCCTTCGTCAAATCAGAGAGACGCGGTCCATTTTGTCCACCCATGTGACAAAATAAAATGGTCGAGTTGATTAAGCTCGCTAACCTAGTTCTTGTTAGATGAAATTAAATCGTCCTTCCTGCCAAAAGAGCGCCTTATTCATTTAAAAATAAATTATGAAAGGATACTTAAAATGGTTGTATAGTGAATAACTGTTAATATAAAAACGCTTTCCTCCACTTTGTGTTTTATTACGTAAATTGAATTTGGTTTATTTTACAGCTTAGTAACCATAAGCTGTTTGTCGGATTAGTCTTTGAAGCTAAATAGAATTTTTTGACGAGAAAGGTGTGAAAATGTACACAAAAATGCTTTATTAAAAATTGAAATAAAAATAAAACTCTGACGTGTTGCACTCACATGACTATCTCTATTCTTGTACAAACTATTTTTACAAACGCTTATTCTCCATCTACTTCATGTTAAAGATAAATATTTGCAGAAACTATCTTATTGCCAATTTTCTTGTAGGTGCAAGGGGAATATGGTAGGCTATAAGCGATAATGAAACCTTTTAGAAGGTGGTCCCTATGTGGAACATTCCATTCTCTTGCATGTCCAGGACATACTATTATTATAATTAATAAATAAAAAAAATAATTCTCATTTGAGAAAAAGTATGTGTTGGAAAGTCAAACAAATAAGGAATATCTCGGAAATGGTTCACTCGACAAAAAGGAAAGAAAAAAAGTATATGTGACCTAAATTGTGTGTTTTAACATATCTACATTTTTTGTGTAGTAAAACTTTGTCTATCTTTTACGGTTTACCAGTTATGCGAAAGTCATTCAGAATGATGAGGACTTTTGGGGACATTCCCAGAAAATTCGAGATAAACATTTCATTTGGCATGAAAATATCTTAAACATTATATTTTAATTAAAATCGTTAGAACCCATTTTGAGAAAATAAAATTTTTTGAAAAATGTTTCATGTAAAGTGTGGTGTGGTGTGGGGTGGGGGATTTTCATGAAAGTTTTCGTATCGCACCTTGGAAGATACTAAATTCATATACAAGTTTGGTATATATCCAACTTTTTGAGATATGCTGTTCACAGACAGGCACACACAGACACACATACGAACATTTTTCCAAAAATGCTTTATTTGGACTCAGGGTACCTCATAACATGCATTTAAGGTGAAATCTCGATATCGAATTTTTGGTTGGAATGCAATACTTCCCCAACTTTCTATACTAGTAGATAAAGTAAAAAGGAATTGCCCCAAGTCGAAAGTAGTGGTATAAAATTACAGATGAATCCGATATAGTGATATACGAAGTTCGGAACTTTGTCATCATAACATCAGTCTATTGGACTACATACACACCCGCTCCATTAGGGAAGTAGGTAACCTAAAAGTAATTCCACCCTATTGGTACAGAGTATTACAAGCTTGGTTGTAATTATCAGACATAAGCAACATCTTACCCTCTAGTGTCTAAAATTGAATTTATTAAGAGCGTACTTTTACATAGTGTTTAAATTCTTTGAAAGCATAACCTCTTAAGCCGCTTGTACACGATCAAATTTTTATCAAATGCAATACATTAAAAATACTTTTCAAGAGTTGTCACAACTTCACAACTTTTTTTTGTCAAATTGCTTCCAACACTTTTAATGTCTTTGAAATTCTTGAAAGTAAATAAGGACATGCTCTAAACGGCCAAAGATTTCACAATGATTTGATGGCTTTGGCCAATGAAATAAGATTATTCACAGTGCAACATGGCTGAAAGAGTAAACAGAAATGCCTACCCGGCCAAGGTTTGTCGTATGCGAACTGATTAGGTTATACATAAGCTGGCCATGTCCCCACGTCGAGAGGGGAAGAAATAATTGTCAGGCAGTTTTCCGAACTAAGTATACATTAATGCAATGTTAATGTGTGGTTAACCTATCGGTTGGTGTTATTTTCATTGTATCCCATAATAGTAGTGTGATTTTATTGGATATAATACCTGAAAGTGCTACATAACATTAGTAAAGAACAATATTTCATTGCGAATTCTTATACTGTGACGTAAATGCTAAATTGTTTTGCACGTGTTAAATTATGAATTGTGTTCTGAAGGGTTTCAGTTTGGCAAAAAGACAACTTGTAAATACACATGTTTGACATTGTCAAGTCTTGCAGGTATTTTCCAATCTTGTCACAAATTGAAAAATATTTCACAATTTTTCTTGTAAAATCTTGAATTGAAAAAAAAAGTTTGATCGTGTACAAGGGGATTAACATCTGCTAAAATTGATACTAACTCTACAGATTCAGCAATCATGTGACAAATATCTTTGTTATAAATAACAAATCATGTTACTCTATCACACGCAAACATGTCACAGAGGTTACAGTTAGGTAAAGTTATGAATTTGTACGCTGTGAAGCTAGTTCCCAAAAATGAATTGTGAAAACAGACGAATAAAGGGGAGGAGTATATATTTTAAGACAGGTTTAAATGCTGTCATTTGAGAGACTTAGTAAACGAGGCTTCACGGAGATGTCAGACTATAGAGTATAGAGTTGGAGACCAACAACGCTAAGTAACTAAACATTCAATTTCAGGCAGACCCTCCTGCTGCTATCACGCTTGTAGACTAATGATGTGCCGATCTGTGGTGTGTATAGCGGTCGAACTCATTTTGTTATGGGAACTGTTTCCATAAATCCTACTCCGAATTCGGGGTCGTTTGGAGGAAGCAGCTCCAGTTTCACTTCAAGGAAGTAGTTCATTCCATTCATGGAAACAGTTCCTTTGGAAGAACTGCCAGCACGGCACTTCGGAGTATTCGTTGAATACCTTGTTCTATCGTAATCTTCTCCTTCCTACTCCACAAAATTGGAGGAGCGTTAATTCCATTTGACGTAGAGCTTCCATACTAATTGATAAACTACTATGGGTACATCTTTATCACAGTGGAACTTATAGATGCCATTACATTAAATGTGGTTTCTGCAAAAAAAAAGAACGTTTATGTGGAAAATTAACTTAAATGTGCTCGTAACGTTTCGAAGCGTGCTTTTTATTTTAGTGCGAAATGGGAATTTTGGGGATTTAGTAAAAATGACATGTTGTGATGTTTTGTTTTATTTACCTCACTGAACTACAAACCTGAGCATGCTATTTAGGAAATTTAGTACATTAAATTAAAAAATTGTACACAAACTGTATGAAAAACCCACGGCAGTACAAATTTTTACAATTAATAATGCTAATCTTCAAACTATATTGTACATATATAGAATTAAAGGTAAAGTTCCTATTGGCCTTTCTATATCACCGCATATAGTTAACGACGAAGCCGACAAGGAAAATGCACAATGTAAAAATTTGATGTGTTACACTCACATGACTTACTCTACTCTTCTACAAACTATTTTTACAAACGCTTATTCTCCATATGCTTTATGTTAATCGAGATGTTAATGTTATTGCTAATTTTCTTGTAGATGCAAGGTGAACTAAGCGATAGTCAAATATTTTAAGAGCTGGTTGCTATGTGGAGTATTCCATTCTCTTTGCATTACCAGGACACAAAAAAAAGAATAACGACTTCTCATTTGAGAAAAAGTATTGGAAAATGTAAGGGAATAACAAGCAATATCTCGAAAATGGTTCACTCAACAACAAAACTGTTTGACATAAATTGTGTATTTTAAGGCGATCTACATTTTTTTGTGCAGTAAAATTTTGTCTATCTCTTATGGTTTACCAGTTATGCAAAAGTCGTTCACAATGAAGAACACTTTTGGAGACATTCCCAGAAAATTCGAGGTATACATTTCATTTGTCATGAAAATATCTTAAACATATGATATTTTAATCAAAATCGTTAGAGCCACTTTTGAGAAAATTAAAATTTTCGAAAAATGTCCCATGTAAAGGGTAATCTGGGGTGGGGGATTTTATTGAAAACTTTCGTGTCGCATTTCTGGAAGATACTGAACCTAAACACCAAGTTTGGTGTTTATCCGACTGTTCGTTTCTGAGTTACGCTTGTTCACAGACAGACACACACACGGACATGTTTCCAAAAATGCTTTTTTTTGGATTCAGGGAGTCTCAAAACATATATTTCCGGTGAAATCACGGTATCCAATTTTTGGGTGGAATACAGTACTTCCCCTACTTACTATACGTAGTAGAGAAAGTAATAATATATATGGTTACAGTCACGTGTCTTTCCTTAGTGTTTATAAGCTATTTTTACAAAAGCTTATTCTTCTATGTACTTTTATTAATCGAGATAAACGTTTACTACAAGCAATTACACCTTTCGTTGAAGTATAAGATGGATACAGGCTAAAGCGATAGCCAGATTTTTAAAACGAAGTGTGTATGTGTGGCTGGAATAATATTATGTAAGCGAGCAAGTGGAACTATTTGAGGATATTAACCATAGAGCCATCTACTTAGACTGGAGGTGGCGTGTCCTACTCCATTTAAGAGATCCGGAGTTCGAAACTTTGTTGGGGCGAGTTATCTGGGTAAACCTTTTTCCGTAGTTTTGTCCTTTCCTCAGAACACATGTCGGGCTTAATGGACTACGGGCTCCTTTAAGAATCACTTCATTCTTTTCGTAGATTTACCATCCAATATGACTTACGTACTTTAAAGACGTTAAAAATGCCACTCATTCGTAAAATAAGCATACATTATTAATTCTAAAACTACAATACTATTAGATTATATAAATCATTAACATTAGTATTTCATTAAAACCAATATATATTTACAGTATTAAATCACTTAAATACGAGCAGATTAACATTAAAATTTGGACACTGATATTAAGCTATTTGTTTCACTTTTATTTTTCCCTATTGAATTTATGTGTTTATAACATTAAAGCCAATCGCGCAGTTTGTTCAGAATGAGAATTGAAGAAATATATGATTAGGAACCGAAATGCAGCGTTAGTGGAGATACAATACACTATTTTTAAGATGCAAGAAAGAAATTATCCACTGATCCAAATGCAGTGAGTCAAGTGGTTCAACGGTTGCAGATACTGAACACTAAAGCTAACAGCAATCAGAAAATCGTTGCATTTTTCAGGATTATAGTTATTATTTAGACATTTACACATAGGATGATATTTTATTGTGGGACGTTCTATATATCCCCACGCTTGTAAAATAGGCAGTTAAAAGTCTGAAAAGCGGCTGGAAAACAGTATGCGCTTCGACTGATTTCAAGTTGTGCCTAATGACGCTTTTCGGATTTCGCTTTTATAGTTGTTTAAAGGCTTAGACATGCCCTCACAATGATCGCTGTAACTGTTGCTGATCCTTGTAAAAGGCTGCACACATTACCGGGAGATGGGAGGTTAGTTAATAAATCTAGTCTAAAGGAATGGTTGATGTCAAATTCGAACAAAGAGAAACAAGGCAAAACTCAACCCAAGAAGCAGGCACGAAATTAAATACAGAAATGCTTTTCTTGGTAATTTTATTACATATTAATTAAAGTCCATTACTAGTCTTGACCATATAGATTTAGCTGTACTTTTAGAAAATGCTTCCTTTTGATTTGATATATCGTATGTAACTGTACCATAGACAAATTCAGTTTAGATATGTATGTATATTCCTGTTGAAGCAGTCTATATTCGTATTTGTATGTGGTACGACTGACGTTGTGCATACTTTAAGGTTTCTACACTTACTTAGCCTCCTCGTATGAGGGCCTTACAAACGCGCCTAGGGTCAGAGGTCTATCGAAGAGCAGTGAATGAAAAGCCGGAATGGGGGATCGGCCCGTAACCAGGTATGAGAGTGAGGAAGAAAATTATATGAAATGAAAGTGAAATGGATGAAAGGAAAGATTATGATGGAGAAATTGGTGGAATGAATGGCGGAGGAAACCGGAGAACGCCGCTTCGTCCACCACAAATCCCACATGTGCGCCCCTGGGTTCGAATCCGGGCCCGCGAGCATTCTAACCACTGCGTCATGGTGCGGTCCACTTAATACGTGTACAATTAATTTTGTTAAGCTGTTATCTTATAACATATGTATTTCTGCAACTTCAGGTGTAATTAAAGCTCGCATTATGGCTGATGCATAGTCTTAAGGAGCAGTAGTCACGTACACGTCACTGAAAATAGCACAATTAAAATAGCAACTTGGAGAATCTAAATACATAGTTTAGGTAAATGATTGTGATCTGCGAATGAATAGCGGCGATCTTCAAGATATAGTTTTAATCTTCGCGCATCACTAAATGTCGAATCATTTATTTCATTATACAAGTATGGAATTACAGGCAAAAGAAATAAGCAGAAATATTATGAAAGCACTGAGAACGTTGCATTTCGTGCAATTATATACTATTACGAAAAATGTTCTATCTCTTGAACTGTCTGTGATGAAGAGCATAACCCAGAATTAAAGTGCTTATTTTGATGCATTTTTATTCAATTCTATTGGGTTGTCTCATAAGTTCGTTCGCTTTGCTCGCAAGTTTCATCTGTAGCGCTTGAAAACCCGGAACCCTCTGTACACTCAAGTTATCCCAGTTGCCTAACAACCCCCACGACTTAGAGAACAACCACCAGACTCTTTATTGGATATGTCAGTGTGTATTTGTGACCGACGTTGAATAGAAGGGCGTGAACTTGTGTTTACAAACTATGGAAAGCAAAAAGGAACATTTCCAACATCTTATGTTTTTTACCTATCGTAGGGGTAAAACCGACTCACAATGCCAGCAGAAAATTTGTGCTGTCTATGGGGAAGATGCAGTAACGACGCGAGCATGTCAAACGTGGTTTAGTCGATTTCGAGCTGGGAATTTCTCCCTAAAAGACAAACCTTGGTCTGGAAGGCCAATGGTCACGAACGTGGAAAGAATTCATGAAACGAATTACAACTCGGGTGTTGGCATTGGAGCTAATTTAGCTCGTGCTGTTGTAGCCAGGAACCTGGCAATATATTGTCGACAATAATGGTGTATACCAAGGGTGGCGAAAACGAATTCCTTCCGCGAGTCACCAAATATGCAACACACACTGCATCATTCAGCAGCATGTGAAAAACAAAGAGACTTGCAGAGAGGGAACTGCGCCTACGAGTCAAAATGACTCGCGAGTCCGTTTTCGCCACCTCTGGTGCATACTACAGGAAATAAATAGTTTGTTTACAAAACTAACTGCCGTAGTTATATATCTTTTGAACGACCTTGTGTTTAAAGTTTGTAAACGGAAAGTTCGGCAACTACTCTGTCGTAGCTATGCTGCGGGTGAGGTGTGTTCCCAGGCGTTCTTAGTTATTGAAACGTAACGAAAAGCGAACCAACTTATGAGACAACCCTATACATGCATAGATATTTTAAACTTTTGATGCATTTAATTTCTAGCTGTATAGACGCATGAATATTCAGACTTTGATTGAAGCTCCTATCTCCCGCATGGTATAAATTGTATGCTCATCAAACGTTTTCGCAATATTCGCATCGTCCTTGAGCAATGTGCTAGAGAGATCCCATACATACATTGACGTATTTCATGCATCATTTACTTGCTTGTTTGAACAGAAGTTGGTGTATGCGTTGAGTCATATCTACTTCTTTCATACCTTGGAAATACAAATTAAACGCGCCTATGTTGAACTAAAATGATTAAAATAAAGGTGAAAGCAAACAATTTATGAACAACCTTTACAATATAAATGTTATTTTTGCTATGGATCACTCAGGTGAAAGAATGTGCTAGATACCAACAAACAGTAGACATTATTACTGGAAATGTATGAACTTTTCTGCGTCGCCTCCTTAAGTGATACATTTCTCGCATCTTTTAGCCGATCAAGCGCTGAGAATATCGATTACACTATTTTTTCTGGTGTTTGGTTTCTACTGCGCACCATGCTTCCAGTATTTCGTTTTTTCTTCTGGTTATTTTCATCCCCACATCTCTCTCTCTCTCTCTCTCTCTCTCTCTCTCTCTCTCTCTCTCTCCACAACACGCACACATACACACAGTGATTCTTGAATTTTTTGTATTTTCTTGTCTTAAAGTACCATTTTTAAATTACACACTTTTGCTACCAGGTTCAAATCCCTCGCAGTCGGCCAACCTAACCGAAAACTTTCCTTTCCTTTCCTCATTTGCTAGGCGTATGTTGGGATGGTGCCTTACTTCTGCAAATTTACCTATTATCCATTTCTTCATTTCCATTCCCTCTTCACCTTCATTCCTATCTCAGGGTTTCGAGTTCTAGAGCCCATAGCTTCACTACAGGCGTCTGACATGGATTGTGTTTATAAGTTTTTCGAGCGGTTATTTAGAGAAGAAAAAGAAGCAACTGCTCTAACATTTTTACTTTCTCTACTACGTATAGTAAGTAGGGGAAGTATTGTATTCCATCCAAAAATTCGATACCGAGATTTCACGTTTTGAGACCCCCCGAATCCAAAAAATTTTTTTTGGAAACATGTCCATGTGTTTGTCTGTGTGACTGTGTAACTCAGAAACGAACAGTCGGATAAACACCAAACTTGGTATTTAGGTTCAATATCTTCCAGAGATACGACACGAAGATTTTCAAGAAAACCCCCCACCCCAGACTGCCCTTTACATGGAACATTTTTCGAACATTTTAATTTTCTCAAAAACGGCTCTGAAGATTTTGATTAAAATATCATATGTTTAAGATATTTTCATGACAAATGAAATGTATATCTCGAATTTTCTGGGAATGTCTCCAAAAGTATTCTTCATTGTGAACGACTTTTGCATAACTGGTAAACCATAAGAGATATACAAAATTTTACTACACAAAAAATGTATATCGCGTTAAAATACACAATTTGTCATATACATTTTTGTTGTTGAATGAAGCATTTTCGAGATATTGCTTGTTATTCCCTTAAATTTTCCAATACTTATACTTTTTCTCAAATTCATTATTCATTTTTTTTGTCCTGTTAATACAAAGAGAATGGAATACTCCACATAGCAACCAGCTCTTAAAATATTTGACTATCGCTTAAAGCCTACCAATTCCCCTTGCATCTACAAGAAAATTAGCAATAAGATTAACATCTCGATATCTCGATTAAAATTAAGCATATGGAGAATAACTGTTGCTTTGGTTACGTGTATCCTCTACGTGCAAAGAAATATGTAAAGTTTATCTGGAGAAAAATAAGTTTTGCAAGAATAGTCTGTAGAAGCGAAATAAACACAACCAATTGTGGGTAGAAAAGACATGTGAAAGTAACACATCAGAAATTTCATATTATTATTATAATTATTATTATAATTATTATTATTATTATTTCGTCGGCTAATTCTCAGTTGAATTCATCCCTAGATGAATTGAGCACTATTTTACTCACTTCATTGTCTGCCTTGGCAGATATTAGGAGACATGGGTAAATAACTAGACAGGTTTTACTTTCTCTACCACGTAAATAGTAGGTAGAGAAAGTATTGTATTCCACCTAAAAATTTGATATGAACATTTCATCGGAAATACATGTTTTGTAGCCCCCGAATAAAAACAAAACCTGGTTTTTAGAAAAAGCTCCGCGCATGCGCGTGTCTGAAAAGCATAACTTAAAGACGAGGAGTCGAATGAATATCGAACTTGGTGTTTAGGTTCAGTACCCTCCAAAGATGCGACACGAAGATTTTTAAGAAATTCCCCTATCCTAAAATATGCTTTATATGAAAGATTTTTCGAAATTTTTTATTTTCTGAAAAATGGCCCTAACGATTTTGATTAAAATAACATATATTACAGATATTTACATTACAAATAAAATTTTATATCTTGAATTTTCTGGAAATAGCCTGTAAAGTGCTCTAAGGAACTTTCTATAATCTGTATAACTGGTAAACGTTTAGCGATAGACGAAAACGTGGTACAAAATAAATAAATAAATAAAAACTAAAAGTTGAGATCTTTAAAACACACAATGCCAAATAACTCTTTTCTGGCATCAGCCATTTCTGAGATATGTTATTAATGGCTCAAATTGTTCAATACTTTGTCATTCTTTTCAAGCTCTTTCGATATTGGGTTCTTCCTCGTGATTACACGCAAAGAACTTGATTTTAGGGCCAGCTTATAGCATCCAGTTCTTAAAATTTTGACTATTGGTATTCCCTTGGTATCTATAAAAGAATGCGTAATGCAGCTATTTCCAGAAAGGTTTATCTCGATTAAAATGAAGTAGATAGGAAAATAAACTCTCGTAAAAATAATTTGTAAACCCACTAATAAGCGATAGAACGTAGAGAAAGTCATGTTAATGTAGCATTAAATTTTTATCATAATTAAAGCACGAGCGAGTGCGATATTTTCGATAGTTGCCTGCATAGCGTATAGGTAATTATCTGGCTATAATCAAACTGAAGTTTTATCTTTGAAGGAGAAGTATTGTATTGCTGCAGTTGGAGAGCCAAACTTGATGAAGTAACTGCCCCACGTATGGTACAAAGTTTCCGGTGGCCTTCGCCCCAAGTTTACTTTCCGGGGGTCTTCGCCCCAAGTTTTAAAAAAAAATAACTTTTTAATTTGAATGTTTCTTTAAATATTATATATGTTTTCCTCGGCTGCGTCAGTATTAATTTTGCAGAAACATGTTTCTCTTAACCGGGTGTGATACGGATAAAGAATGTAGGCTTACACAAATTATAATTTTGTACTTCACTCCAATTATTAATCCTTCACA
This sequence comes from Deroplatys truncata, assembly GCA_030765065.1. Taxonomy (NCBI): domain Eukaryota; kingdom Metazoa; phylum Arthropoda; class Insecta; order Mantodea; family Mantidae; genus Deroplatys; species Deroplatys truncata. The sequence goes on from CM060978.1 coordinate 219,849,741, forward strand.
CGATTAAATAACACTTTATTTATATAGAGGGTTGTGAGATTATTTATTAATTGCACTTTTAAACACGTAAACTTTATAATATTCTCGCCGTATTGAATTTTTTTCTCACACTGCATACGTACGCGTCTAGCGTCCGGTTAGGAACGCTGTCTACTAGCAACTGACTTCTACCGCCTGAATTTGTAAATTTCAAGTCTCTGATTTGCTATTCCTACTCCAATAGAATACCTTCATTTAACTTAAGCTTTTTCTGGTTGTTGATTGGCTATTTATAAACTGTCTCAAAATTATATTATTGTTGCTCCAAGAATTACTAGTAGCATTATTAAACTTTCCAATTCATTATTGCCTCAAGGTTACCTCATTGTTACCTCATTGTTAGCAACTTTTGACCTATATTCTCACAGCTCCTACGTTATTAAATTACAGAATACATACGCATAACATTATTAAACATGTACATAATAATATAAACATATACAATGACTGTATTATACACTTTTTACATATTGTTACTTATACATATTGCTTTAAGGCGGGCTGTTATTGAATTTATATATTATGAAATCATTTACGTGTTAAAATACTGCCTCAAAACTCACGATTGAGACTTTCCAGGACTATATACTGAATGACCATTTAACAAAGGGTATTTAATAAATGAAAATAACTTGGGTATTTTAAAAATGATTTGGGTATACTGCCTATATAGCAATATTCATAACCTAGCACCTGTTTTCTATAGACATTAAGAAATTTTTCTTCGTTTCTTTAGCTAACAGCGATAATTATAATAATGAATCAGCTGCGACGATTTCCAAACAGCTTCGAGTCAGGTGCGACAATTACCATTTGACAAGATTTCAGGGGTGGTCCGTCGTGATTGGTTCAAATTAACACTGGCTGTGAATTAGATTGGTCAAAGTTGAATACCTGGCCCGTTAAGTAGATAGTCGTGGAAATGCTTGCCACCACCAAAATTCCTGTAGAGTGCAGATGAAAATCACTTCGTGCTAATTCAAAGTTGCCGGGTGAATGTAAAACGAGTTGTGGGAGGCAAATTCCAAAGAAACTTTCAAGCGAGTTTACTCTGAAACTCCAACAAGCTTTGTAGGTTTCTCAGGACATTTAAAAGTTCTGTACAGGTAAAATGGCATTTAAAGCATGTAATTTATTTATTTGAAATGTGGTATACCGGATACTAGGAGCAAAACGTGACATCGTCAGTTTTATTATTTGTTGTTTTGCATGAGGCAGTACGTTCCGCGTAACGCGTAGTATAATTATGAATAATAATAATAATAATAATAATAATAATAATAATAAGGAAAATGGGCATTATAAATTTAGGATATACCACATGAAACTACGCTAGGAGAGAGAGAAAGGAGCAAAGGAATGAGTCGCTGGTGCAATAAACTTAGTGCGTTTGCTATTGTAGTCCTGTTAGGGTGTATTTCCGGTTAAGATTAGAGTCCACGACTGTGGGAAGAACGAGAACAATATTTAATTATTTCTTTCGGTTAGGTATGTTACGAAATTACGTAATACAAGTGCCAATAATGTTTTAAGTGTCAAAAGTAGACTAAATCGTCTAAACTCACTAGCACTGGCATCGTTAGTTTCACGTTGCTTCAATATACTTGCTTATTGGAACAGCCATTAAAATGAAATTAAGTAGATAAAGCTTATAAACAACTGTAATCCAAAAAAGTATATTTGAGACTACCTGACTTACCCAACGTTTCAAAGGTAGTTTTTCTTATCTCAAATGACTGATTAATTCATGTACTTTACCTCACATCGTTCTTTATGAAATAATTGTACAAGATCTAGAGTATTTTGAAGGATGTGAAATACCGACGGAACATCTGACTTCCTTAACCTCCCCCCGACAGTCTCATGTTCTGGAAATATTGCATAGCCTATACATAGATTTTGGTCTTGGAACAATCGTCGGTTTGACTGGTCGAGTAATTTTAACAATAATTTCAAAAGCTGCAATGTACATTTGTACCCTTCTGGATGCATAGTTATTTAATAACATAAAAGATGCATAGTTTTCACATAATGCAGAGACCCTTGACATATACATCGAAATAGAGGTGAAGCTGGTAAATATAAAGGTTCCGCACTCCCAGGCCACTAAGTTAAATTTGTTTGGGAAACACACAGAGTCAGTGACCGCCGAGGAAAACTATCTTCTCAATTGTTAATTATATATCGACTCACCGATTTCAAATGTTAGCTGGACATTATTTTCTCTGATATACAGCTTTCACATGTTATTTTTCGAAATCTGTTGCACTTGATTAAATAACTATTAAAGCGATGTTTCTGAAACATGAATATATTGTTTTAAAAAGTCATTTATTATAATATGAAGCGTTAATAAAACCCATATTTTCACATTTGACTTATTTTTAAAAACAAACTGTAATACAGCTTATTCCATTAATAGTTTCACCTATAAAGTGTAAAGTCTTATAGCTCCATTACTGCAATAATAAGGTATACTTGAATGTCAAGAATTATTAAACTGAGAAAGCAGGTTTAAACAATTTATTAAAAAAACTTTCCCTCCTTATTTAGAAGAGTTCATGTCCATAATGAGGGTACTCACTGTCTTGCTTAATTTTCTTGTGGTTCCTCTTCAGGGAGTTCAGATTTCCATCTTTTGCAGTTTAATAAATATGGACATAAAGGGTCTCTCAACAAGAGTGTCCGATCTTTAACATGTGATAGCTGCCGTTGTTATTGAGCTACAGCAGTCAGTTTTTTTCATGTGCTTACAGTTGTTATTGACAGATAGCCGTGGAACGTTACAGCATTCAGTAACGCGTAGGAATTGGGAAAATTTATTATCAAAATGGATCATCTGTTCGCCAAACCTTCCGTGTATTGCGTGACGTTTACGGTGTGCATAATCGTCCCTGTGAGAGAACGATTCGGCGTTTGATCGATAAATTTGAAAGAAGTGGTTCTGTCAGCGATCAAAGAACGCCTGTACGTAATCGCTGTAAGCGCTCCAATGAAAACATAGGAGCCGTTCGTGAGAGTGTACGCGAGAACGGGAACAAATCAATTGTTCGTCGAGTGCAAGAATTGGGGCTTGGGCGACCGCAACTTGGCAAATTTTGCATCTGTACTTCAAGTTTCAAGCTTACAAAATGGTGTTAACTAAGAACTAAAACCCAACGACCATAGGTTGCTCCGTGTATTCGCTGACTGAGCTATGGAGTAATTGGAAGCTGATCAGGATTTTTGTCGAAAAATCATCTTCAGCAACGAAGCCCACTTTTGGAAGGATGGTTGTGTTAGCAAACAAAATTGCCGCAATTGGATCAATCACAACCCAATGCAGATTCAAGAATGATCACTTCGTCCCCAAAAGGTTACTATGAGGTGTGGTTTTTGGTATGGTGGAACAATATTTTTTCCAAGATGAAGATGCAGAATCTCTGTCAATGGAGAAAGATACCGGGTTCTTATAAGGGACCATTTTTGGCCTCAATTGGATGGTATGTATCTCAGAAACATATGGTTCCAGCAAGATGGTGCCACATGTCATACTGCTCTCGAAACAATCGATCTTTTGAAGGAGAAGTTCAGAGGTTTCATCAATTCCCGTGGTGGTGATGTTAACTGGCCCCCGAGATCATGTGATTTAACGTCGTTGGATTACTTCTTGTGGGGTTATGTTAAATCTCGAGTTTATGTCAACAAGCCAGAAACACTAAATGATCTTATGAATAACATCACGCGTGTTATTCGTGAAGTTGGACCTAATTTACGTTCTTCTGTCATTGAAAATTGGGTCAACCGTATACGCGCAACCCAACGAAGTCGCGGCGGTCACTTAACTGATGTTCTCTTCCATACGTAATGACATTAATTATGTTCCAAAATAAAAAGGAAATAAACCTCTATCATTTATAGAACGTGTTTTAGTTAAGTTCAAAGATAGGATACTCTCGTTGAAAGACCTATAAAACGTAAAGTCTGTAAAAGGCTGCGTGTCCAACTTAAACATTACTGGCATTAGTGTCGAATTAAAGTATATCATATGCTTAAAATTGGCATTTGGTACGCATTTTTGTTGTACACATCTTAAATAACCTAAAAGCCTGAAATATATTCTTGTGTCAAACTTTGGCTGGCTATGTTATCCTAAGATATATTCAGATGTTGCGGGAGTTTCAACTAAACCCTATGTAAGTTATTCAATATTCCTGAACTCTGTTTTATGATCATAAAACAACAATTACCTAATTTCGTCGCTTTCAAGCGTAACATAGCAAATATCTTCCTTCATTGTAAATTTACTTTGCGTGGAAGCAAAAATTAGCTTCAACGACGATGACCAACAGTTAACTACATTAGCAAGACTAATGTGGCTGCAAGGTCGCGTCAGTGTTTCTATGAGCAACACAACGACACTGAAGCTAATTACTCAAATAATGAATCAAAGAACCTGCAGGGTATTCATTAGAGCTTGTCCTAATGAAGAGGACAACTAATACTTCAACTTATCTCCTCTGGCGTTTATCTATAGTGGTAGTAATAGCATTTGTTGAATTCGATCCGGCATTTCAAAGTCATATTTCAAACTCTCCTGAACAAAGGAAAAGATATTTGTAGAAAGTACACACAAACTTGTGAATGAGAGAGGGAGAGACAAAAGTACTTTTACTTTCTCTACTACGTATAGTAAGTAGGGGAAATATTGCATTCCACCCAAAAATTTGATACCGAGATTTCACCGGAAATGTATGTTTCGAGGTGCACTGAATGTCTATAAAGCATTTTTGGAAACATGTGCGTGTGTGTGTCTGTGTGTGTCTTCTGTGAACAGCATAACTCAGAAACGAACAATCGGATAAACACCAAACTTGGTATTTAGGTTCAGCATCTTCCAGAGATGCGACACGAAGATTTTCAAGAAAATCACCCCACCCCAGATTAGCCTTTAAATGGAACATTTTTCAAAAATTTTAATTTTCTCAAAAATGGCTCTAACGATTTTGATTAAAATATAATATGTTTAAGATATTTTCATGACAAATAAAATGTATATCTTGAATTTTCTGGGAATGTCTCCAAAAGCATTTCTCATTGTGAACGACTTTTGCATAACTGGTAAACCATAAGAGATAGATAAGCTTTTACTACACAAAAAATGTAGATCGCGTTAAAATACACAATTTATGTCATATACATTTTTTTTGTTCAGTGAACAATTTTCGAGATATTGCTTGCTATTCCCTTAAATTTTTCAATACTTATTTTCTCAAATGGGTTATTAATATTTTTTGTCTTAGATATGCAAAGAGATTAATCAGTGGCAAAGAGAATGGAGCTGCGCATAGCAACCATCTATTAAGAGATATGTCTATGCTTAAAAGCTACTGTATTTTTATATTGCCCTTGCAAATACAAAACAAGGGGAACATAGTAGGTCTTAAGCGATAGTCAAATATTTTTGGAACTGGTCGCTATGTGTAAAATGTAATTCCCTTTGCATGTAAAAAGATCGTCTCTGCAAATGTTTATCTCGATTAATATGAAATAGATGGAGAATAAGATTTTGTAAAAAAGGTGGTAAAAGAGTAGAGAAAGTCATGTGAGTGTAACACATCAGATTGTATTTTTTATGTTCTGGACATACAAAGAGAATGGAATGCGCCACATAGCAACCAGCTCTTAAAATATTTGAGTATCCCTTAAATACTACCATACTCCCCTTGCATCTGGAAGAAAATTAGCAATAAGATTAACATCTCGATTAAATGAAGCATACGGAGAATAAGCGTTTGTAAAAGTAGTTTGTACAAGAGGAGAAAACGTCATGTGAGTGTAACACATCAGATTTTTTTTAAATGTGTTTCAAATAGCTCGATTAAACAGCTACATTATTTTAGCTTATATTATCTGATCTGGCTTAAAAGCCTCTATACTAATTTATAACATAAATGAAATAGCAAATGTGTTTGGAGGTATCTTGAAAACCGATTTCAACAATTTCTTCAATAGCGTATAGTTTAAGCCCTAGCGAGTGAGTAGTCTATAGCTTTCATATATATATATATATATATATATATATATATATATATATAGTTTATATACAAATTTCGATATTAAAATTATATTTTGTCGGCACGATAACCTGCACCTGTTATGCCCTTATGCCCTGTGTTCCTAAGTTCCAGGCCGTTTAGACATTCTCGAAGCTTTAAGTTTTGTTGGATGTGATATGTTAAGCCTGGCTATCATGCAACTATGGGAGACAATATAAAGAAAAGAGGCTGAGCTTTAAAGCTTTTCTTCCCTCCGTAAACAGGTCTGTTATATTTATCGCAGAAAAACATAATACTACCAGTTTGAAGAAAGAGTGCAGTTTTCAGGCGAGATCGCTAATGTTCCTTGGCTAGGTTAAGGAGGAGAGAGATAACGCACGAATGAGAGTACAGCACTACTCGACCACGATATTATTGCACTTAACCTTGCGGACACCTGCATTTGAATACACGCAGAAACCCAAGCCAACGAAGTGCAGTACAGGTCATCGTGACACGGCAGAAACGCAGAGGAGGAGAAGGTAGTCTACGGGGGAGGGGGAGAACAGCTGGCAACATTCCCCTTGCGTGGAACAACATTAACTCGGAACGCGTGTTGTCACCTTTATCTTACATTGTGTACGCGCCAGCTGCTGTTACTACTGACCCATCTTCCCTCCCAGAAGGTAAATGGTCTTGTGCAGCTTCTGCGCATACAGATAAGCGTGTCACGACGATAAAATCGATATGTACTATGTGGTCGAGTTATACGTACGTTGTGTTGATGTTTTAATGGTCAGACCGCAGTAGTACTGTGTAGTAATGTATTATATTTCTATATTGATAGCTAATGACTTGCTATACGTGGCGGTGTTTGGATTTTGAATTGTTTACGAAACCGACCACCATGACTAACAGACTCAACTGCAGCATTTGCTTGCTGCAGACCTAAAACTGTACGCACCGATAACTGTGACGTAATACGACTTGTCATGTTTCTGCACGAGCTTCCTCTGCCTCCCGTCTGCATTATTCCTCACCGGTAATAATAACCTTAGTTTTAAAAGCGATATTCTACATTAAAATATTATGGACACTGCTATTGTCATACATCAACAACAGTTGCACTGACCTTTTTATTCGTTTAGAATTATAAAGCACTATACGTGATATATAACGTGGGTATTTCTTTTCACCGAGCGAGTCTGTGACTCGCAATCGATAAGTCATGGGTTCGATTTCTGCGGCCGATCTACTCGACCTATGGGTTTTTTGGGGGTTTCCCCGGGTCACTAGGCAATGTTGGGAAGGTTCATTACTTCCCCCCCCCGAATTTTTTGCCGCTTTATTTCACCTACATTCTCATTTCACTTCAAATTTCATCTGCTTGGTTTGTTTAAGAGTTGAAAGTGTCGGCGAGTCTCGGCGTTGCATGGCAGGGGAAAAGGATGCTCTATGTAACCCTTCGTCCCCGGCATGGGGGCGGTCCAAGTCCCGTCCCCCCAGGGGAAGTGTAAGCCTACGAGGGTAGGGAAGCCGTTTGCACCAGTTCCATCCGGGAGTTTCAATCTGTAAAAGATAGGGGCCCTGCCCTCTGCCTGATCGTGCTCCTTGTCGCCGCCCTCTTCTCCTCTCGCCTCATCCCTCCCTTCCGGGGCACTCCGTCAGGAGCTTCAGGCACAACAGATCTTGTAGGTCAAGGTGCTAAGTACCTTCCGCAATTAATTCTAGTCCTATTTGCTTTTAGTTGTTGTAAACTGCCTATAAGAAAAGCAAAATGGACTTGTTAATACACTTCGGCAATAAGGACAATTAAATTACATCGAACTGGAATTCTTGCTCCAAATATGCTCCGCACTGGGTTTACTGAAGAATCTAAATTAACTAAATCATCAAGCTCCCAAGACTATGCTTTAGAGTTTCACCGAAGTGGTTTCGAGATTAATTATGAAAAATGAAACTATACTGAATTTGAGAGGGGGGAAATTCTTCTTCTTCTTATTATTATTATTGTATTATTATTACTAATAAATTATTATTCACTTATTCCATGTAATACAGATCAGTTGCAAACGAATAATGGGTGAAACCGCTGTTAAAAGTTTGTGAACAATATAAAATCTTCTAATTAGTAAAAATTAAATCGTGATACTGTGTACTTTTTGAAGCTAGGTGCATAATTTAGATTAAAGTTACATTTTATATATATTTGAAAATTGTGAGATCATTATTGTTATTAAAATAGAAGCTCTTGTACGCTTCAATAAACGTGGGATGCATATTGCCATTAAGAGCGTTTAAATAATATAACACTTTCATTCTCAGTGATGAAAGGCAGTGCTAGAGATGGTGAGAAGTGAAATATCAATTACTTTGCGCCATATTTTCTCTTGCAATTTTAGTAATACGTTCAGTTCGATGAAAACAAATGCACGTCACTTAGATAAAAGCAACGATAAGGCGTGTGTATGTATTTGTATTTTTAAAATCCGGAAGCGTATTTCCATTACGCTGTTTCTCTTTTATGTTCATTTCACTGATCATTCCTATATACCTTCCATTAGCATTATCATAAAAGCTCTTTTGATTGAAGCCGTTACTTTCACTTTTATTTTAGTGATTTTTGTGAAGGCATAACACGACCGTATGTGTGAACAAAGTATCATAAAGATCGCACCTAGTATGTTAAGTGTTATATTACGTCTAAACGAGCTGTTTGTAAAGATATTCGGTTAATATTTGCAATTCACTACATTTTCTCTACACAGTTTATAGCTTGCGTTGGGTGAATTTGTTTTCAACGGATGTAAATTTTTGATTTGAAATAAACTTATCCCAGTCTGAAAGTTTATAATTTCTGTTCCATTTCCCAAAGCTTTCCTTATACAAGGTTTCAAAAAGAGTGCCCTATCTTTGAACTTAAGTAAAACACGTTCTATAAATGATAGAGGCTTTCTTTTTTTATTTTGGAACATAATGAATGTCATTACGTGTGGAAGAGAACATCAGTTAAGTGACCGCCGCGACTTCGTTGGGTTGCGCGTATACGGTTGACCCAATTTTCAATGACAGAAGAACGTAAACTAGCTCCAACTTCACGAATAACATGCGTGATGTTATTCCTAAGATCATTTACTGTTTCTGGCTTGTTGACATAAACTCGACATTTAACATAACCCCACAAGAAGTAATCCAACGGCGTTAAATTACATGACCTCGGGGGCCAGTTAACATCACTACCACGGGAAATGTAGCACCATCTTGCTGGAACCAGATGTTGCTGAGATCCATACCATCCAATTGAGCCCCAAAATAGTGCCTTATAAGATCCCGGTATCTTTCTCCATCGACAGAGCTTCTCCATCTTCATCTTAGTAAAAATATGGACCAGTGATTCCACCATACCAAAATCCACACCACACAGTAATCTTTTGGGGATGAAGTGGTCGTTCTAGAATCTGCATTGGATTGTGATTGCTCCAATAGCGGCAATTTAGTTTGTTAACACAACCATCCATCCAAAAGTGGGCTTCGTCGCTGAAGATGATTTTTCGACAAAAATTCGGGTCAGCTTCCAATTGATCCATTGCTCAGTCAGCGAATACACGGCGCAACCTATGGTCGTTGGGCTTTACTTCTTGTGTTAACGCCATTTTGTAAGCGTGAAACTTCAAGTCCAGATGCAGAATTCGCCAAGTTGTGGTCGGCGAAAGACCCAATTCTTGCGCTTGCGTACACTCTCACGAACGGCGCCTATGTTTTCGTTGGAGCGCTTACGTCGATTACGTACAGGCGTTCTTTGATCGCTGACACAACCACTTCTTTCAAATTTATCGATATAACGCAGAGTCGTTCTCTCGCAGGGACGATTATGCAGACCGTAAACTTCACGCAATACACAGAATTTTGGCGAACGGATGATCCATTTTGATACTAAATTTTCACAATTTCTATGCGTAGCTGAATGCTGTAACGTTTCGTGGCTATCGCCGTCCTCCGTGGTGTAGTGTATTTATTGTATTATGTATGTCCAGCATTTTCTTTATTTTTATCTTTAATTTTATGAATACTGTTCCCTTGGTTACCATGTTAGCCTCTACTTCCCGAGGTTGCGGGTTCAAACCCGGCGGAGGCGATGGATTTTTTTCGGGCGTAAAAATCCTTAGCATGACTTCCTTCGGAAGGGAAGTAAAGCCGGTGGTCCCATGTCGTAGATTTACGGCACGTAAAAGTACCTCAGGCCTCTGAGCAAAATTACCGGTCCTTCACGCCCAATATAGAACGGGACGCTAAAGACCACAGCAGTTAAAAAGCGTCAATAAATAAAACTCAAATGAAATCCATGGTCATTTGTCAATAACAACTGTAACCACATGAAAATTAATCGAGATAAACATTTGCAGACTCTATCTTATTGCTAATTTTCTTGTAGATGTAAGGAAGAAAATATATTTACAAGGGCAATATAGAAATACAGTAGCCTTTAAGCATTGACATTATTCTTAATAACTGGTTGCTATGTGCAGCACCATTCTCTTTGCCACAGATTAATACTCTTTGCATATCCAAGACAAAAAAAATGAATAACGAATTCCCATTTGAGAAAATAAGTATTTAAAAATTTAAGGGAATAACAAGCAATATCTCGAAAATGGTTCACTCAACAACAAAAATGTATATGACATACATTGTGTATTTTAACGCAATCTACATTTTTTGTGTAGTAAAATTTTGTCTGTCTCTTATGGTTTACCAGTTATGCAAAAGTCGTTCACAATGGAGAATACTTTTGGAGACATTCCCAGAAAATTCAAAATATACATTTTATTTGCCATGAAAATATCTTAAACATATGATATTTTAATCCAAATCGTAGGAGCCATTTTTGAGAAAATTAAACTTTTCGAAAAATCTTCCATGTAAAGGGTAATCTGGGGTGGGGAGATTTTCTTGAAAACCTTCGTGTCGCATCTCTGGAAGATGCTGAACCTAAATACCAAGTTTGGTGTTTATCCAACTATTCGTTTCTGAGTTATGCTCTTCACAGACACACACACACACACACACACACACACACACAGAGGCACACAGACACACAGACAGACACACAGACACACTGACAGACAGCACACACACGGACATGTTTCCAAAAATGCTTTGTTTGGATTCAGGGTGTCTCAAAACATGTATTTCCGGTGAAATCTCGGTATCGAATTTTTGGGTGGAATACAAAAATGACTGCTGTAACTCAATAACAACAGCAGTTATTACATGTTAAAGATAGGACACTCTTGTTGAAAGACACTTTACTAATTATTTGAACTCTACCCTGAATGGTATAAGCTGTAATATCTGCTTTTCCTTCTTTTTGTCCCGCCCCCTTTCTTCTCTGTCTATTCTTTCATTGGTTTTCCCGGATTTCGCTTTTCTTTACTTTAGTGCTGCTATGATATTTACCATTTGAAACTAACAATTTCAATACCGAATCAAAAACAGGAAATATAAAAAAATAACTTCTACTTATACAAATAGCTAATGCTTAGAATACAGCGTGCCCTTTGAGCATATTACGTTGTTTTACTCATCCCGCTAATGGTAAACTAAGGACAACCGTATTTTTCCTAGTTGAGTGTTATGAGCTTTATTCCAAGGCATGTTTCATTTTATCCGGTTATCCTAATGCTGAATAACGGATCTGGCAGTGTCTTTTCCACGCAGAAACAGAACTTCTGAAAATGTGGATCTACAACATAATCGCTGGTAACCACGCCATGTCGTAAAATGTCGAAATGACGACGAAATAGACGCTACGTAGTAATAAAGGAGTCATTTTTACTTTCTCTACCACGCAGACAATGGGTATAGAATGTATTGCATTCACCCAAAAATTCAATACCGAGATTTCTCGGAAACACATATTTTGAGGACCCTTGAATACAAAAAACTAGTTTTAGAAAAACGTGTGTGTGTGTGTGTGTGTGTGTGTGTGTGTCTGTCTGTGAACAGCACAATTCAAAACCGAAAAGGCGGATAAATACCAAACGGGTATTTAAGTTCAGAAAATCCTCTCGCCTCCAAATACCCTTTATATGGAAAATTTTTTTGAAATGTTTAATTTTCTTAAAAATGGCTCTAATAACTTTTATGACATTTATATGACAAATAAAATGTATATCTTGAATTTGTTGCGAATAGCCTCTAAAGTCCTCTTCATTCAGAAAGAAGTTTGTATAATGTTGTACAACCGGTACACAGCTATAGACGAAAACGTACTACATAAAAAAGTGTAGACTATTTAAAACATACAATTTATTTCAAACAACCTTTGTTATACCATAAGCCATTTCCAAGGTATCTGTCATTAATCGTTCGAATTGATCAGTACTTTTGTAATTGTTTTTAAATGCTGTCAACGTTCAGTTGTTCCTCGCAATTGCATGGAAACGGAATTTTAAGGCGGCCAGTTCTTAAACATTTGACTATCGCTGTTCTCTTTGTATATATAATGAATGTGTAATGTAGGTTTTTCTGCAAAGTTTTGTCTTGATTAAAATGAAGTAGAGTGAAAAATAAGCTTTCGTACCATAAATGATAGAGGGGTAGAGAATGTCATGAACGTAACACATCAGATATTTACTTTCTATAATAGGTAGAGGAAACATTGCATTCCACCCCAAAAGCTTGACATTCAGATTTCACCGAAAATACTGGCTTTGATATACATTAAACCATTAAGCGTTTTATAAAAAGGTGTGTGTGTGTGTGTGTGTGTGTCTCCAAGGTAGGAGAAGATTTTCAAGAAAACCACCCCCACTGCAAACTATTCTTTTTTGGAAGGCTTTTCGTTCTTTTGTATTTTAACAAAAATATTAACGGTTTTGATTAAAACTTATGTTAAGTAAAATACATTGCCTGATTTCTCTATAAAGATGGAAAAGATAGTATTAATATTTATCACATATCTAAGTTATGAAGAAGAGGTATAAATAATGTATAATTGTTTTACAGGGAAAGGTTTTTGCGTTTCAAGTTATGAAAACCCTTGTGTTTGATATCTAATATAACAATTTTATTTAAAGAAAATAATGCAGATTAAAGGCATTCAGGTACAGTAAGTCAACGCGCACTGACAAGCGAGTATTGACTTATGACCCAGACGCTGCCTAGTGATTCAGTGTTGCTGACGAGCCGCATAAAGGAGATTTAACACATACCATGTTGCTTGTGAAAGGTTCAAATATAGGGGGGAAAAGCCAAATTTGTGTGACTTATGCCTCTTAAGGATAAAAAATGAATCCTATGTTGCTGCAGCCCCTAAAGGGCCTGGGCTTGCCAACCCGACTGCCGGCCTCACACCCACGTACGCACGGCAGAGATGGACGATCATTCAGATACAGGAAAGTTGGCTCACGAGGCCAGGACCGCTGCATATCGCAACTGCTCACTTTCCTCATGATGCTGTGTGGGCACCGGTCCTATACTCGGGACGTAAAATCCGCACTCACATGGGTGAGAACGAACCCGGGCCCATTCCGTAGCCGGGAACCAGAGCAGAACATCTCTTAAAGATACGACAGTAAAAGAGTACCAAACACTGACAAAATTCATAAATATCGTTTTAGTGTTATTAAACACTAGAAACCTTCTACTTTAATTCTGAGTAGCTTTTATAACTTTACGACTTCTAAGGCATATCATAGGATTTAAAGTTCTACCTGTAAGTCTAGTTTGTAGTGAAAAAGAAAAGCTTTGCTTATACTAAAGAGAGCAAACCATTCAAGAGAGAACTGGGAATTTTCATCTTTCGAATCTTTCGACTACATTTTTACTGGTTCTCAACTCAGACAACAATGATTCATACAAATTAACACAACTATCTAAAAATGTAACTGAAAGAAGTATCATTTTATACATAAAGTTTTTCGCGCTGTATGTTTCATACCTCCAGAATTTTATATTTTTTAACATTAGGACGTTTGATTTTTGTTCCCTGCGAACCCTAAAGGGGTCAATAGTACCCTAGCACTAAAATACAGTGTTTGAATATTATAATCACTTTTTAATCATCAAGAATGTCCGTTGATCATGCAATTATTTCATCTTCTCATTATGGGTGTTCATTATTATAGTTTTTCAGTTACAAGATTTTACTTAATTCAATACAACTTCCTCAATTGAGATGAACAGGTAATGGAATGTCTGGTGAAAGGGCTTTGCGCCTATAATTTCTAAATATAAGCATTCTTATAATATTTTGTAAATGTTATATAAATTTACTTATATAAAATAAAACGCATTTAGCTTGTTGAGTATGAAAACCATAGTAGTGGTTCATATGTCTGCTCCAGGCATTTAAGATGTCAAAATAGGTCAAAACTGAATTTCGGGAAGCAAATGATCAAAAGCCACAGGAGGAAATTGTATGGTATTGGGATTTTCTACAAAAGTAGACATTAGCTTCTACTTACTGGTCAAATTGACCTCTACCGGCGTTCTAGTGTTAAGCAAAAATGTTTGTCTCCTTAAAAGAATAACATGTGAGTGTTATACGATCAATCGCCCACTGTAATATGCATGCCATATAGAGTGTCCATAAATCACCCACTTTGGGGGAAATTACGCAATTCTCTTTTAACAAAGGCTGTTCTAAAGATACTTAATGTAAAGCCTTATATTTAATTATTTAAATATATAAAATTAACATTACTGAGAGTATTGATTGTCACCATATTTTTCGCTGTTTTCTCGGTTATTAGGTTCCTTTTAGGACAGTTTTAGGTCTTTTAGGCAATTTTTAGGTCTTCAACTTCGAACCCTACTCGTAAGAAGAGTATATCACTTAAACTGAAGTAAAGCATGCACATTACCTCTGTTGCTTCAGAAAGCAACATGTAGTTTAGAATGAAGAAAATATGAATGAACATTTTAATGTGCACAAGAAAGAAATAACGATAATTATACTCCATAATTTATGTTACAATAATGGGTGAAAACATTCTATGTTATTTTAACGCAGAGCGAAAGAGAGTTCTGTTGTAATATGTATTCAGCTGTTAAACCAACAGAATTGCCGGCTGCGACCTAATTTTAACTCCGCAGTGAGAAAATTGACCAATTTAATACACATGCACCAGAAACTCCACATCGTCAATGGAATCTGTCACGACATGGTCGATCAGCGTGGCAACTTCCTTTGAATTGTGATACAAAAAAATTCCACTGAAGTGTTTCGCAATAATAATCGGACATCTCCTGCCGGACACCGCCTGCTAATTTGTAAACCCTCTGGTACTCTCCAAGGTGTAATAAAGGCAAACACATGCACGGAGGTTTTATTTCTGTACAACATGCAATGCGCCATATCCAATACTAAGCATACACGCACGCAATTCACGCTCCAATTCCCATACCCATTTGCGAATGTTAAAGAGAAATTCTTTATTCTAAACGTTCTGCAGATTGCCAAGCGAGAAGAATTAGTATCATTTTGAATGCTATTACTAATTTAATATTCATTTCCGATCCTTTTACGTCTTAGAATTCCGCGGAGGTTAAAAATACAGTCCTCTTGTAAGAACATTACCTAGCGTGAATATTCCACGAGAGTCGTGGCTTCAATTTTCCTTTTTTATCTTGCTAGTCGGACCACCCCTCTGCTTAGTTGGAATACCATCATTTATTATGAAAATACTGTCTTGCTGTGCAGTTTTCCATTGTTATACTTGAAAGTCCATAAAAGCTAAAGCTATAAATGTCCACGCTTAAATTTTCATTCCGCTTTCTTCCTCTTTAAAGAGAGAATGCAGGATATTCATGCATTCACGAACGTTCATCTCGTGCAAAAGGCAATACTACCTATAGTCCGAAACTAAAGAATGCATTTGCGGTTGTTTTTTCTTTCACTGATATGAATAATACATTGCGAATTCATTTACTAGCGACACTAGAAACATTTTATAGCATTGGTGGCGTTTCTCTTTTATTTATTTATTTTTGTTTGTTTTGTTTCAGATTAGTGAAGACTATATCGCTAATAATTAATATTAGTGATAAGATTATATCAAAGTGTTTAGTGTCAAAAATATATCAGTGTTTATAATCACCAAAGTGTAATGACCAGACTTCGGACTTCATTGCGCGCTTTGTCAATTTACCTGCACTTGGAACGTTAGCTGTATGTTAACCTGTTGGTTTGGAGGGACGGAGAGATAATGCCTCAATCCTTTCGTTATATAGGTACTGTTGAACAACGAGAAGAAGGCGAGCGGGGCCTGAGGGGCGAGCGGGGTTCTGTAACTGTTTATCTGCTCACGTACTGTCGATTGTTTACTACGTTTACTACGAAATGTGTTTATGTGTGCAAATGAACCACCCATGCTGCCAGATCTGATACTAGTAGGACAGCAACCGCCGTAATAGGTGTTAACGCATTGGCTCTTGCCATGGATGAGTACTTGACAACACTGTGTAGTAGTTTATAACCTCCTTAACATGCTTATCGTATCCACATGGCGAGCGTAAATATGATACGGACGCAGGAAAGTGTTGATATTACACATTCCTCTCGCTTGCCTTCTTCTCGTGGTCTATCAGTACAGTGCGGTGAAGACAAAGTTACAACTTTATTTGCATAGCGGTCAGAGTTTTGGCAATATAGTTTCAGTATCACACATTCTGATATATAGCATTAATGAATATATTAATAGAATACAAACGATAAAACAGTTTCCTTTTATGAGCCATTTATCTATGTTTCCACAGTTGTATTACAATAAATAACAACACATTTTTCTAAAGCTGCGGTATGCTCGTGTTGTGAGAACATAACTTGCAGTATGTCCGATATATTAATATATGAATTAATATATTAACTATGGTGATTATCTTGTGTTTTGGTTGTTTCTATTATATTTTTATGATGTTATTATACTCCTTGTCACGGCTGCTGTTGTTTAGGTTTTTGGGTAGAGCAAGTTTAACTTTTCAGGGTGTGGTACGGGAAGGAAGGTAAGAAGTAACAACTCTAACAAAAGATTAAATCTGTGGAAGAACACCATGCTTTAATAGCACACACATTTACTGATTTAGTACGAAGCTACATATTTACTTTAGTTAGTTGGAGCTGTGGGACGGTCGCTTAGTGATCAAGTATTTTATAAGTGCTCTAGTAATAATGGTAGCATTTATCACACGTTCCTAATCTATACTTTGTTTCCCTTCTCATTTCGTTAACTTTTAAATTGATAACATTTCAACGTTCCCACTACATTATGCGAGGTAGTTAATACTTCATGCTTCGGAGAGCTTGCTCGTACGTTCTTGACAATGCAACCGCCTTAGCTAATGGAGACGCTATAACTAACTTCCCTAAACTTAAACATTTTAAACATATTCTTTCTTAAACTCTCATTGGCTGTCTTCGTTCAGCTTGGAACGTTCTAGAAGACTTACCAGGCTATTGTTCGTTGTTTCCAAACATGTGATCTCCCTAAAAAAATATGTTGTGTTAGCTCGTCGCATTTTCTCTTGCACAAAACTCAAGGTCGTGCTTTTTGTGACTTTCACCTACAAGTCCTCTTTGCCTGGGCCTATATTTTAACAAAAACATGTTTTTCGGCTTTTAACAAGAGTTCCACAGCTCCAGCTAAACACTTACACATACATAAAACCTATGCCTTAACTTCTATTTATATAACAAGTATTATCTTAATATTATTTTACATTATAATTTACATTATTATATACATGGTATATATAACCATGTCTCAAAGTGTCAAAAGAAAAACTTTTCTGCTTATCACTTAAAAGTCCTTTGTAGTCAGAAAACATTACAACTTAATGCTACAAACGTTAAACCTCTTGCGCCTCTGTACCCTCTAAAAGCGAATGACAGATTGCTGTACGTGTTGACAATGAGTGCCTGTCCTGCTGCCCTTACCTAGACTGGACGTGACGTGATATACGAGATGTAGTCCATGCACAAGCAGCGTGTATCAGGTCTCGAGGCAATGAAGTCCGATTGTAGTAATGATAGAGTGACGCAGCGGCATGGCCCAAGGTTATCGGGAGGTCGGCGACAGACGCGCTCTCGCCCAACGTAAACACGACGACGAGCTGCTGGCAGGCTAAGTGTTAGACCGAGTGGATTTTTGCTGCGTGCCCACCCTCAACAGGGTTTAACCGCAGGATGATTATTTTCAATAGGAAATGGTGGTTAACGAAGACGGTTTATTTTTAGGAAGTAATGAAAGAAGGGAGGAAGCATATAGCTCCTCGACAGCTGCCTGTTAGGATGCAGCGGCCTTTCTGCACCCTGGTGTGTGTGCATTTATCAATTGTTCTTTGGCTGCGATTAAATTTTGAGACCAATCATTTCTTGGGTAGGATTACTATGGAGTTCAGCTTTAGCTGCTGTTGGTGTAACTCCTTGGTTATCTGGTGTGCCCGATGACGCCGAAGATGGCGAGTTCTAGGGTCGTAATCCCCAAGTGATCTGACCAGGATATTCTGATGGTTTGGTAAACTGGCGTAGAATTTAGTAACCCGGCGCCTAATTTCATCTTCCACATATGGAAGAGATGAGGCTTCGTGTAGTAGTCTCACGGGGAAGGCGCGGCAGACAGAATAGATGGACCGGAGTCCCCTATTCTGCGCCCGTTGTAGCCATAGCAGCCAGCTGTCTGCGGCCATGCCTCAGACCTCGCAGGCGTATAGCATGAGGGCGACTATCTATCAGGGTTCGGAAAAGTTGTATCTTTAGGCGAACAGGCGTCCCGGATCTCAGCATCGGGTACAAGGAGGCAACTGCCCCCTGCGCCCGGGCAGAGATGTCTCGGATGTGCTCGCGAGAAGTTAGACCCTTATTCAACTTCACCCCCAGGTAGGCTATAGAATTCCTCCATTCAATCCTTCGGCCTGGAAATAGAAATGTAGGGCAGTCTGCGGGGATGTGGCGCTTCGTTAGCAGCATGGCGTGCTTCTTGTCCGCGTTAACGGACATGCGCCAACGCCGGCACCACTGCTCGATTAGGCGGAGGTGTCTGTATTGGGTTGAAGGCTAGCGTAAACACCAGAAGCGCTATCAGCTTATAATTAGAATCTTCTGGGAGTTTCCTTCCCCCGCCTCCAAAACGTGCTTCCAGAAATTTTTAGAACTTCTGTGGAAGTTCCAATGGCTATATAAGTGAGTGTTCTTGCAAGAGTGAGTGCATATTTTCCTAGCGAGTTTGTGACCAATTACAACCCGCAATTTTATATCCTATAGTTTATATAACGAATATACGCAGAAATAAATGCTGCTCATAGTTCATTAAACATTTGATTTGATGGAGGTGACTCTTGCTGTAGCAACTTATCCCCACATTTTGCAGTACAATCGCTTATGTGCTTCTGTGTTGACATGTTTTCGCACATTACTCGGGCTGCCATGCGCAGAAGCAATTGTGAAATTGTACGGTATTCATACAAGTTTTCGTTAATAATAGAGAAAACATTTTCCCCATACCCCAATATATAGTTTTTCAACGTTTTTTACTTTCTTACTCCATTTCTTTGGCATTTCGTTTACGTGAACACTGAGCGATGATACATTTGGCTCAACTTTACGTCTAACACTCTCGTTGTAAACAGTCGACTACAGAACCCTCTAAACAAACGTAATGACTCCGATGTCGCAGCCCTATCTATCACACATCTCGAATACACCGGTTTCCAGAATTTTAATAACAAGTTCATTATTGTTATTTTGCTCAGTTGACACTGTTCTTCATTAATGGGGTTTAGTTCTGATTTGACTGTCATTTCTCTTTTCCTTGCGCGAAGTAGCCCCTTATTCTTTCCACCTCACCCGCTAGGCGTTAAACCTAAGGCGTCTCTAATCTCTCTTGTTAGCAGTACGTCACAACTGTCGTCACCACCTCACTCACAGAACGCATTTAGTCGCATCAGAAACGCTCTAACTTCCTCATGCGCGCGCACGGTTACTGGCCACGGAAACGCACCTGTGTTCGATCTCGCCCATGGGGTGTCGTCCTTCGTGGACTAGTGATACCGTGTTAGCTTTTATTTCCCAAGGTCGTGGTTTAAACCCGGCGGAGGGTCATAGATTTTTTCGGACGTAAAAATCCTTCGGAAGGGAAGTAAAGCCGGTGGCCCAGTGTCGTAGATTTACGGCACGTAAAAGAACCTCAAGCGTGATAAAGAGGCCTCTAATCCAATTTACCGATCTTTCACGCCCAATATAGAATGGGACGCTGAGGACCATAGTAGTTAAAGAGCGTCCAGAAATAAAACTCAATTTAAAAAACACATTCGGGGCGGATTTGAAGTCCGGGAAATAGAACCGTTGCCACTCAGCATCGTGAGGAAAGAGAGGAGGTGCAATAGGCAGCGATTCCAGCTACGTAGGTCAGTATTCTGACTGGAGGATGTGTGATGCGGTACACATTACCTCCTCGTATCAGTTAGACGATTGCCCACCTCTGCCATGCTTACGCGAACGTGAGGCCGGCAATCGGATTGGCAGCTCAAGGTCCTTCATGAGCTGTAGGGCCACGGTATTATTATTATTATTATTATTATTATTATTATTATTATTATTATTATTATTATTATTATTATTATAAGCCTTTATATAAATAGTTTGTGAAAGAGTGAGCAGAGGAAGTCATATGAATGCAACACATCAACTTTTTACTTTCTCTACTACGTATAGTAAGTAGGGGAAGTTTTGCATTCCACCCAAAAATTCGATACAGAGATTTCACAGGAAATACATGTTTTGAGGTGCACTGAAGGCATATAAATCATTTTTGGAAACATGTCCGTGTGTGTGTGTCTGTGAACAGCATAACTCAGAAACGAACAGTCGGATAAACACCAAACTTGGTATTTAGGATCAGTATCTTGCAGCGATGCGACACGAAGGTTTTCAAGAAAATTCCCCACCCCAGATTACCCTTTACATGGAGCATTTTTAGAAAATATTAATTTTCTCAAAAATGGTTCTAAGGATTTTGAATAAAATACAATAAGTTTAAAACACTTTTATGGCAAATGAACTGTATATCTCAAATTTCTGGGAATGTCTCCAAAAGTATTCATTGTGAACAACATTTGCATAACTGGTATACCATAAGAGATAGACAAAATTTTACTACGCAAAAAATTTAGATCGCGTTAAAATACACAATTTATGTCATATACATTTTTTTTGATGAGTGAATCGTTTTCGAGATATTGCTTGTTATTCCTTTAAATTTTCAATACTTATTTTCTCAAATGGGAATTCGTTATTTTTTTGTCTTGGATATGCAAAGAGTATTAATCTGTGGCAAAGAGAATGGTGCTGCACCTAGCAAACAGCTATAAAGATAAATGTCGATGCTTAAAGGCTACTGTATTTCTATATTGCCCTTGCGATTACAAAACAAGGTGAACATAGTACATAGAACTGTTCGCTATATGTAAAATGTAATTCTCTTTGCGTGTCAAAAGATCGTTTCTGCAAATGTTTATCTCGATTAATATGAAATAGATGGGGAATAAGAGTTTGTAAAAATAGTTTGTACAAGAGTAGAGAAAGACATGTGAGTGTAACACATCAGATTTTTTTGTCCTGGTAATGCAGAGAGAATGGAATTCTCCACACAGTCAGCTCTTAAAATATTTGACAATTGCTTAAAACCTACCAATCCCCCTTGCATATACAAGAAAATCAGCAATCAGATTAACATTTGGATATCTCGATTAACATGAAGCATATGGAGAATAAGCGTATGTAAATATAGTTTGTACAAGATGACGCAGTATTTTATATCACAACACTGTGAATGCCAGAGTGATTGTAGCGTAACTTAACATTATTGTATGACAATGATTTGAGATGTTTGTTAATTATAAGCATTGTTAGGAAATACGTTTACACGGCCTCACTGAAACTGACAATAGGAGCGAGTAACAATGTAGCGAGAGGGTGAGTTGTTTATCAATTAGAAGAGACAAACAAATGACGTCAGAGTAGCGCGCTTTTCTTTAGAAATGGAGGGAATATCTTCCCTAGAGCATATGTGTTTGTAATTTTGATTGGATAAAAAAAAAGACGCTAATGTTAGCGCGCTTTATTAACCAATAGCAGCTCTGTTATAATGTTTAGGCATATCGGGGTGAGGGGGTATATATATATATATATATATATATATATATATGAAGTCAGAGACAAGTATTGCACAGTTCAACAGGACCATTCACGCGTTACACGTCGCCCAGTTCATCAGAATCATTCACGCGTTACACGTCGCCCAGTTTAAGAGAATCATTCACGCGTTACACGTCGCGCAGTTTTACAGAATCTCTCGCGTCGTAAAGTTAGTTATAAAATGTGAAATGCGCGAATTAATAATGTGCGGCAAATAAGTGATTATAGTTACATTAGAAAATATAACAGTTTCAGTCGGGCGTGTATCAAGAGTAAATATGTGAAATTAATAACGTGTGACGGCAATAAAAGTGTAAAAACAAATTCTTTTATCAGTGTTATCTTTTAGTAACAACTCCTTTCCGTTTACACACCCTGTTCAAGAGATTTGCTCGACTGAATAATAATAGCTAGCCGGAGGACAAAGAACCCAAAATTCAAAATAGGAAAACAATAACAGGCGCTCAGCAAATAAAGATAACACATACGAAACTGCGACAAAGAGTAGAGAAATTCGTGGGAGTGTAACACATTAGATTTTTTTCAGTAACGATACATGTAGCGGTTAATAGTTTATGGTATATATATATATATATATTTATTTATTTCAGATGATGTTTCCTGTGTGATTTTATTATGATGCTCATGACAGATTCACGGATGTCTTTAAACTACACCGATAAACTTTGAAATCGGATAGGTAATCCTTTAAAACTTTGTTAAGGAAGCCTAGCACTGCAAAGTTTCTCTTCACGTCCTGAATGCAGTGATTTTAACAGGGTTTCACTTATTAGTTATACAATACTAATTAACTAATCAATTAAAAAAAAGTACTACAGCTATACATATATTAAACTCAAAGCAATATAACAAAGCTAACAATAGGAAAAGGACACCACTCACTTCAATGTTAAATTTAAATTTCAAATTTAAACTTAAAACCCTTGCCGAATTCTCATTAACAGGAAGTCCTCGATTACACGTGCATTGATTTTAAAGCAAAGATTATATCAACGTATTCTACTATATCTTGCCCTCTTAAACACACTGGGCACTTCCCCGATTTCAGCCAAGCTGCTGACTGTGTGTTGCAAGATCTTTGGAATCAACAGAGATTTTATAAACTGCAACTATATAATGTGGACCAAGAAATGAATAAAAGACGAGTCCGGCGGCCAAGCAACGGATCCACATTTACCTATCCAGCAATTGTCGAATGCAACTGTAAGACGACATATTTCATTCCAAAACGAGAAGATGAATTACAGTCCACTATCATAAGATTCTATTCACTTGTAAAACTCCACTCCTCCCTTTATTCCATTTGATCCCTGGTTGCTGGCATTGTTTGTAGTGAAAGAAGCCCGTGAATGAGTTCTTCAAACGAAAAAGATTCGATCGCAGAGTCTGTTTGTTCAACGGACACTCCGTGATTTGAATGCTTCATTACGTAAACTGAAATAAATGACGGAGTTGGAAATATTTCACATTCTTAACAACTTCTTATGGCAAAAAAAATAGCTGAGCTGTTTATTTTTTTCAGGAGTCTTCATTAGTCTGTCTCCATGCTTTTGATTTTAGCTAATATTTTAATTTCACTAATTCTTGGTGACGGTAAACCCGATTTCAATAAACATGTAATCTAATCTATGTAAAGTAAAGTACACACTAAATGATGATGAAATTATCAATAATTAAACAATGAGCAATTAGATGACTGTCTAGTACCATCGGTATGTCATGATAAACTCGTATCATATTACGGTGATGATAATCTTAATATTCAAGGAGAATTGGTTTTCACTACTTGGCACGTAACATCTGCGCGTTTCTGTTGTCATTGTAGAATGTTTAGTTCTGGTTTCACAGTTTAGGAAAGAGATAATCAAGTAATAAGAATAAATGTTTTTAAGGTATCGTTTAAATAATAGTAGGCACGGAATTAGCATACTGAAGTTGGGAGCGAACGGGGTTGAGTTGATGTCCTAGCCAGTGGGTGGGGTGGCAGGCAGCTGCGTAGTGAAGGTCACTGTGGACATTCATATTGCTGGTTGGCCTTGATTGATGCAGTCCCCTTACCTATTCGAGATCCAGTGAGCAACGAACTATAGTTTCATGGTATTTACATATTCATTTATATTTTGTAGGCGGCGCCGTGGCCGAGTGGTTAGACAGCTCGCCTTCCACCGAGGCGGCCCGGGTTCAATCCCAGGGACCTGCATGTGGGATTTGTGGTGGACGAAGCGGCGTCTGGGCGGGTTTTCTCCGGGTTCTCCGGTTTCCCCCGCCATTCATTCCACCAATGCTCCATCATCACCTTTCCTTTCATCCAATATCTTAAACATATGATATTTTAATCAAAATCGTTAGCCATTTTTGAGAAAATTAAACTTTTCGAAAAATGTTCCATGTAAAGGGTAATCTGGGCTGGGGGGAGTTTCTTGAAAACCTTCGTGTCGCATCTCTGGAAGATACTGAACCTAAATACCAAGTTTGGTGTTTATCCGACTGTTCGTTTCTGAGTTATGCTGTTCACAGACAGACTCACACAAACACACAGACAGACACACAGACATGTTTCCAAAAATGCTTTTTTGGATTCAGGGTGTCTCAAAACATGTATTTCCGGTGAAAACTCGGTATCGAATTTTTGGGTGGAATACAATACTTCCCCTCCTTACTGTACGTAGTAGAGAAAGTAAAAATGTCCATTTGACTTTGCAGATATGTGTGCCATTAAGGACGTTCTATTGGATTCAAACAATGAATACAAATCCACAAAAGTTTATTCGTGTGATACCCCATTCTTTAGTTATGCACCTATCACGTCATGTGACGAAGAACGAAGTTTTTCTAGCTATAAACTCATTTTAAGTGAAAATACGAGATGTTTTTATTTGATACATTGCGAATTCACCTTGTAATTCGCTGTAATTACATGAAAAGAAGTGTACTGTATTCATTTGCATTATTTGGGTTATTACTTTATGTATTTATTTTAAATATTTATGTATGTGGTGCAATGAAGTCGTGAAGAAATATATTTTGTGATATGTATATTGTTTGCACTTTTTCTCCTGTCGTGAAAAATGGTTACTTCAGAATGTTAAAACAGGTACAATCATGCAAAACTGTTATGTTAGGTAATTACTTTCCGTACTCGATACACACTGGAAAATGTGACGTTTATTTTGTGCCCTACTGTAACTAGATGTTTACGTTGAGGGAAGGGCTACCTGCACGCTTTATCTGCCATCCCACTCGAACTAAACAACGCAGTGGTTTTGCGTCTCGTAACCCTGCACCGAGCCTGATCATAATACACGCAAAAGCTAATATTTCAGATTGTTGAAAACAGTGGGGTATCAACGGTAATATTTATGAAATATACAGTTGAACTTGACATACGTTATTCACTTCTACGTTTTTCGCAAATATATGTTAAATTCGTTAGACATCCAACTTTGCTCAATAATACGTTTTTGGTTAGAGTATTTCCCCAAATGTCGTGTATTGGGACATCTTTTCTGGTCCTCATGTAGGAAATATACTAATTTATACATCATGCTTATGCCACGTTAAGATTTATTATGCATGGTTTATAGTAGACTGTATCCCCACTGTTGCAGCACAAAACAGCAGAAATCTTCGACAGGTATCAATATTTTCGGAACGCATTATTACTATGTCGTTTTAGATATACGGTATTCTTAGCAGGTTGGATCTGAATAAGTATATGATGACAGTGATGAAGTAGCCTAAATAATGAAAAGTGTTCCCATTGTGCACAAGGCAATTCAAGCTATAGAACTTATACAACGGTTTCTATGCTCATAAAACCTAAATGCTGATAACATATCTAAATTAGTGCATACAGTCGACTAATGGAAAAGCAAATAAGCAAATAAAAAGTGACGTTTCTTTAAGCCAGTGTTAAGCACCAGTACTACGAATATTTTTACTTTCTCTACTACGTATAGTAAGTAGGGGAAGTATTGTATTCCACCCAAAAATTCGATACCGAGATTTCACCGGAAATACATGTTTTGAGGCCTCCTGAGTCCAAAAAAGTATTTTTGGAAACATGTCCGTGTGTGTGTCTGTCTGTGAACAGCATAACTCAGAAACGAACAGTCGGATAAACACCAAACTTGGCATTTAGGTTCAGTATCTTCCAGAAATGTGACACGAAGGTTTTCAAGAAAATTCCCCTACCCCAGATTACCCTTTTCATGGAACATTTTTAAAAGATTTTAATTTTCTCAAAAATGGCTCCAACAATTTTGATTAAAATATCATATATTTAAGATACTTTCATGACCAAATAAAATGTATATCTTGAATTTTCTGGGAATGTTTCCAAAAGTATTCTTAATTGTGAACGACTTTTGCATAACTGGTAAACCATAACAGATAGACAAAATTTTACTACACAAAAAATGTAGATCGCGTTGAAATATACAATTTATGACATATACATTTTTTGTTGTTGAGCGAACCATTTTTGAGATATTGCGTGTTATTCCCTTAAATTTTCCAATACTTATACTTTTTCTCAAATGGGAATTCGTTATTCATTTTTTTTGTCCTGGTAATGCAAAGAGAATGGAATACTTCGCATAGCAACCAGCTCTTAAAATATTTGACTATTGCTTAAAGCCCACCAATTCACCTTGCATCTACAAGAAAATTAGCAATAATATTAACATCTCGATATCTCGCTTAACATGAAGCATATGGAGAATAAGCGCTTGTAAAAATAGTTGTACAAGAGTAGAGAAAGTCATGTGAGTGTAACACATCAGATTTTTTAAAAATTATGAATAAAAGTACTGGCATGAATATATGTAGTCTAAATAGTGTACTGTGTTTGTTATTTGCGTCTTTCATTTATTGTTTTATTGTATTAAATCATATGTAATTAGAGTAATGATGTAATAAAACAGTTTCGGTTCCATAAGAAAATTTATTTCTACGTTTTTTTATTTATATTATTTTAGCCGTCTCTCTTTGAAAACGTATAACTGAGATTGTACTATATTATTATACACAATTATAAAAATCTTATGTTTTGGAGGCTCTCCAAAAATGGTAAATATTTAGGAGCCTCTCCAGATAAAGTATGCTTACGTTTGTGTCTATTTCAACTAAATTTGAAAAAGGCAAGCTTTCTTAACATGCTTAGACGTAATATTTCAACCCCATTTGCAGCAGTTTGTGCAAATTTCAGAAATCCTTGTAATCTTTTTGTATAAACTTCCTGTAATTTTATAACGAATTGGAACCAAATTTTAACGTTTTCTGAAAACTGGTTTATTTAAAAGTGGCCTCTTTATGTGAAATTGTATATCTAAAAATCGCCAACTTTTAAGAGGACACCGTATATACTGCACTTGATTTTGTGTCGATTTCAAACAACTTTGAAACGTATTGACGAACTGTGTTCAATGTTACATATTAAATTTCAGCTGTGTACTGCAGCTTTCATGATTTGTCACATGCATACCGGCGGATAAAGGCAAGCTAATAGCTGCACCGCACCAACGAACGCATCCAAAATAACTGTTAAAATTTTCCGAGATTAACTTAACTCTAGATATTACACTTTCCAGGATTTAAAACAATGTACTTTAACGTTTTAAGAAGACCTCTCGTCCACGAGGCGAAATATCATATGAACGTAATTTTTTAAACGCTCCGTTTCTTGTAATCCGCTGATTCACTTCTGCATATGCATGTATTAATGCACAAACTGTTCTATTTTTGTGTGAATAATTTCATAGCAATCGTATAATAACCATCATAAGTACAGTCGGATTATAAAAAGAAGTGTTAGTTTGTCCACGGTTAGAAGGATTTACAAATGAGATATTGGGTTGCGTTGATGTAGCAACTCGTAGTTCTAATCTTTTGGAGATTGCTTTCCTTTTTCTTTAGCAAACTACTACTATACAATCACTATACTATGCGACTTATTTCATTTCTTTATCAGCATTCTCCAGGGATACTTCAGCACATACGTGTTCAGTGCGATGGCGCTGCGGATGGAAGCACATAATCCTGATAGTATCGCTTTGAGCGCTTTCTTTTAGATGATTTTTCATTTGGTGTAGTATTTTTATTTCATAATGTAGAGAAGGGATGTAGAAAAAATGCTGAAATAAGTGAAAAATGAAAAATGTTCTCCTCTTGACATGTACTTAAAACAATGTCAGAAATGTTTGTTACCTTCTGTATTTTTCAAGAAACATGCCTTATATTCCAACTTAATTTGTCTGTACTCAACTAAATCTTTAACCCCCCCCAAACAAAAATTGAGGACGACCAAAATCCACGCCAAATACACCAAAATATATTAATTTAAAATATATTTGATGTATTTCATATTTAGTTATAATTTCACTTGAAAAATGCCAAAGGGACTTCAAATGCTTATATTGTTACAAAATATTGTCAGCAAATTTAATAGGAGAAGGTAATCGACACACTTGCCTAAATACTTCACTTCTTGAACTTCCAACTACTTTTGTGAAAGGTTCTGTTATCATAATGCTAAACATATGGTTAATATGATTATAGCTTATAAAGAGTGAACAAACCTAGATTTCTGTGAAATATTCCCACATTTCTATCATATCATTCACAAATACATGAAAAATCAAGGAATAAAACAAAAAGGAGGGAAGCAGCTAAATCCATGAAAGCAATTGTCTTTTAAATGGAAACAAATTTTATGCTTGATGTGTAAGAAAATAGCTTCGGAGTGGTTTACCTTAAAGTACCTTATGAATTTTCATGTTAGTTTGTCACAAATGAATTAGAATTTGCAGTGCCAGATACCTTCCCCGTCTGTGATTACGTTTCCAGCAAACTCAGCTTTCAGCACGAAGAAAACTAAGGGGTGCAATAAAGGAAGTTTAGCGAAAACGGATTAGTCCGTGGTAAAGGTGAAACTGAAGTTATACCCTATCATTAAGGCCGTCCCAATTTACGGCGCCATGTAATGGTTTGGTCAATAAATCGTTAACGGTTTTCGATCAAAAAGAATGGAAGCTATTTAACAAAACCTCCTTGTTAATCGTCGTTGGAAGAAAAAACTCAGTTTCGGCTTTTCTCCAAGTTGGGAGAACGACTGCGAACTAGCGTATCGGTTAATAGCTCCTAAAGGAAAACTTCTGCGACATTTCTTATTAAAAACCCTTGGAAAACACCACATAATCTTGGCCATTTCACGATAAAACGGTGCACCTACATGGCGGCAACGCAAAATCCCACTTTGATAACACTGGGCGATGCTGAAGGGTATGTTCGTTACGAATATCATTTTTCGACGATAGTGTTTTTACTTTCTCTACTAAGTATAGTAAGTAGGGAAAGTATTGTATTCCACTCAAAAATTCGATGTCAAAACTTCAAGGAAATATGATTTAAGGCATTCTGAACCCCTAAAAAGGATTTTCAGCAGCAGGTCCATGTGTGGGTGTGTGTGTGCGAAAAACAAAGCTCAAAAACGAAAGGTCGCATAAGTACCAAACTTGGTATTTAAGTTCAATATTTCCCAGGGTGCAACACCACGTTTTTCAAGAAAATCCCCACCCCACATGTTTGAAATTTATTTTCTAAAAGGTACTCTTAAGATTTTGATTAAAATACCATATGTTAAGGATATTTATATGAGAACTAAAATGTATATCTTGAATTTTCTGGGAATAGCCTGTCGATTGTCAGTTACTTCTCGCGATGTCAAGGAAACAGTATGGACTTTTGAGGCCAGCGTATAGCGCCCAGTTCTAAAACATTTGACTATCACTATTCCCTCTGTGTCGTTAACAAAATGTGTAATGCAGCTATTTCTGCAAAGCTTTATCTCGATTAAAATGAAGCAGATAGGAAAATAAACTTTCTTAAGAATAATTTGTATACCCACTAATAAGCGATAGAGAGTAAAGAAATTCATGTGAATGTAACACATCAAATTTTTATCCGCTTCACGCTCATATTATCATGCGTGGGGAGTGAAATACCTGCACTCCGTGCATTTTACATGCTTGCTGCAGATGTTAATCAAATGTATGTACTCCTTAAACTATTGATATGTATAGCTATTTGTTGTTTCAGACAGGCAATATAATATATTTAATAGTTGAGTTTTACCCTTTAAATCTTACCATTTTTACTTCCCTTTATTTGTTAAGATTTAATTACGATTTAATTCATGCAGCGTTCAAATATCTCACAAGCGGACACCTCACCTTCAGTTGTTGATTAACTGGTCAACACTACCAGGCTTAACTAATCGATCACCAGTTCAGAGAGATTTGATACTGCTTTTAAAATGCTGGCAGTGATTAACTTTGTGTTCGCGTAAATATTTCTATTATTCACTAAAAACATGTGTTACACTCACATGACTTTCTCTACTCTTGTACAAACTATTTTTACAAACGCTTATTCTCAATATGCTTCATGTTAATCGAGATATCGAGATGTCAATCTTATTGCTAATTTTCTTGTAGACGCAAGGGAAATTGGTAGGCTTTAAGCGATAGTCAAATATTTTAAGAGCTAGTTGCTATGTGGAGTATTCCATTCTCTTTGCATTATCAGGACAAAAGAAAAAACGAAGAACGAATTCCCATTTGAGAAAAAGTATAAATATTGCAAAATTTAAGGGAATAACAAGCAATATCTCGAAAATGGTTCACTCAACAACAAAAATGTATATGACATAATTTGTATTTTAACGCGATCTACATTTTTTGTGTAGTAAAATTTTGTCTATCTCTATTGGTTTTCCAGTTATGAAAAAGTCGTTCACAATGAAGAATACTTTTGTAGACATTTCCAGAAAATTCAAGCTATACTTTTTATTTTTCATAAAAGTATCTGAAATATATATTTTAATCAAAATTGTTAGCCACTTTTGAGAAATTTAAAATTTTCGAAAAATGTTCCATGTAAAGGGTAATCTGGCGTGGGGGGATTTTCTTGAAAACCTTTGTGTCGCATCTCTGGAAGATACTGAACCTAAATACTAAGTTTGGTGTTTATCCGACTGTTCGTTTCTGAGTTATGCTGTTCACAGACACACACACACAGACATGTTTCCAAAAATACTTTTAGATTCAGGAGGCCTCAAAACACGTATTTCCGGTGAAATCTCGGTATCGAATTTTTTAGTGGACTGCAATACTTCCCCTACTTACTATACATAGTAGAGAAAATAAAAATAGTATGCAACATACTTGGGTCATGTCCTTTGCAAAAACTCGGAAGCAAAACTATTCGATATTCGTATTTTCAAAGTTCTTCCTCGTTCTGCAAATATTAAGTTACCGTACTTGTGTCTAAATATGCTATTTTCATGATACAGCGTCAAGCGATTAGGGAAGATTACAGGTCCTACATCTCTTATTTGTATTGACATCATCGAAAAACACGCGAATG
The DNA here is from genome assembly GCA_030765065.1 of Deroplatys truncata. Classification (NCBI taxonomy): domain Eukaryota; kingdom Metazoa; phylum Arthropoda; class Insecta; order Mantodea; family Mantidae; genus Deroplatys; species Deroplatys truncata. The sequence goes on from CM060978.1 coordinate 219,881,439, forward strand.
CAATATTGGTGTTAGCAATAAGAAGAGTTTTGTACAGTGTTACTATCTATACTATCTATCTATATAAAAACACTGTCGTATGATCGAAAAGCAAGTGGGTCAGTGAGCAAATAAGTATGAATTTAAATCGTCACATCTTGGGATGTGAAAATGTTATTGATGATTATAGGTAGTTATGGGCACATGATATTTATGACTGTCTGAAAGCATGCATCTGTGTAATTTTCGACGCTCTACTTGATCTTCAACATAAATGATTCTTGCGTTTACTAAAAGGACAGGTATTAAATTTTATTATGCACTAAATATTGAGTTTGCATTATTTTCTTTTGAAAAGAATGCACATGCATAATTTATAACTCCAATAATAACATTTTAATAAATAGAAATAAACATATTATTTAAACTTTAAAATAAAAAATTCTGATGTGTTACACTCACCTGACTTTCTCTACTCTTGTACAAACTTTTAAACGCTTATTCTCCATATGCTTCATGTTAATCGAGATATCGAGATGTTAATCTTATTGGTAAGAATTGGTAGGCTTTAAGCAATAGTCAAATATTTTAATCGCTGGTTGCTATGTGGAGTATTGCATTCTCCTTGCATTACCAGGACAAATAAGAATGATTGGAAAATTTAAGGGAATAGCAAGCAATATCTCGAAAATGGTTCTCTCAACAACAAAGATGTATATCACATATATTGTGTATATTAAAGCGATCTACATTTTTTGTAGAATTTGTCCATCTCTTATGGTTTATTAGTTATGCAAAAGTCGTTCACAATGAAGAATACTTTTGGAGACATTCGCAGAAAATTCAAGATATATATTTCATTTGTCATTAAAGTATCTTAAACATATGATATTTTAATCAAAATCGTTAAAGCCATTTTTGAGAAAATTAAAGTTTTCGACAAATGTTCCATGTAAAGGGTAATCTGGAGTTGTGAGATATTCTTGTAAACCTTCGATACCGAGATTTTACCGGAAATATATTCTTTGAGACCTCCTGAATCCAAAAAAAAGTATTTTTGGAAACAGTTCCGTGTGTGTGTGTGTGTGTGTAAGTGTGTCTGTAAACACCATAGCTCATAAACGAACAGTCGAAAAACACCAAACTTGGTATTTAGGTTCAGCATCTTCTAGAGATGCGACACGAAGGTTTTCAAGAAAATCCCCCCACCCCAGATTACCCTTTACATGGAACAGTTTTGGAAACTTTAATTTTCTCAAAAATGGCTCTAACGATTTTGATTAAAATATCATATGTTTAAGATATTTTCATGACAAATAAAATGTATATCTTGAATTTTCTGGGAATGCCTCCAAAAGTATTCTTCATTGTGATCGAGTTTTGCATAACTGGTAAACCATAAGAGATAGACAAAATTTAACTGCACAAAAAAATGTAGATCGCGTTAAAATACACAATTTATGTCATATACATTTTTTGTGTAGTTTCTGGGATGCTCGTGTGGTGCTATCTCAAATTTCATCTTCAGTACAGTAGAAGTGGGGAAAGATAATTACTTTTCAGCAACAGTTGCCAATATTCCACTTCCAAAACTACTAGGTGTTAATTAATAAACGTTCCAAAATATGCAGTTCCACTCATTGTCCACTATTACTTGAATGATTCGGGTTCTTGCGCATCAAGTGGTGGTTCTTTGTCTGTTACATAACATTACCAAGCGGCAAAACCATGCTCCTCTCCATACTATATCCAGCCATGCACGTGCAGCTCCGCAACTTACTGTTAGCATTCGTATGCCGCATTACATATAAATATTTCTAATTATTACTCATCATTTGAAAAGAATTTACATCCATTATCGCCGTAGTACCTAACACTTATCATGATAATGATTATGCTCCAAAATGGCATCTCGCGTAATCGTGTTTCTAGTGTGTATCATAAGAGCTCATTATTCCATAATTAAATCTATTTGGTCGGAGACGTTGTTCCCTTTTGGAGTTTGGAAGCCCCAACTATTAAAGCGTAACTCTCTGCGGTCAGAGTTACTTCTGGAATACATTAAAAGGATATCTGATATGATACATTCACATGACTTTCTCTGACCTCTATCTTTTATTCATGGGCATATAAACTATTCTTTAATCCAAATAAACCTTTGCAGAAATTGCTACAGTACACATTTCGTTATAGATACAAAGGGAACAGCGCGAGTCAAATGTTTAAGAACTGGACTCTATATGCTGGCCTTAAAATTCCCTGTTTCCATGCAATCGCGAGAAACAACTGAAGGTTGACAGGACTTCTAGAGAATGGCCAAGTAATGAACAATTTGAACCATTACTAACGGATATCTCAGAAATGCCTTATGACACACAAAAAAAAACTTATTTGAAATAAATTCGGCGTTTTAAAGATATTTACGTTTTTTGTGTAGTACGTTTTCGTGTATCGCTTAACATTTACTAAGGTACTGAACCTAAATATTAAGTTTGGTATATATCCGACTTTTCATTTGCATTATGCTTTCAAGGAGACACACACACGCAAGCACACACACACAGACACGCGTGCGTGGCCATTTTCTAAAAAACTTTTTACTCAGGGGGCCTCAAAACATGTATTTCCGGTGAAATCTCGGTATCAAATTTTTGGGTGGAATACAATACCTTCTCTACCTACTATGTATGTGTATGTAGAGGAAGTAATACTACAGTGATCCTGTTAGCGCGTATTTTGAGGACAGTTTTATTTGGAGAAACTGTTCTCTAACTATGTAAGAACGTAGGTTTTCACGGCCGGTGTCACAATTATAACTAATATGATTTTCCGGGCTGTTATGCCGTGGTCTGCTGAAGAAAGATATCCCAGAAGTTTCGTCCACAACTGCGGTGGACATCTTCAGTGGCGCGGACGAAGTCTTCTCGGTGAAAGTATCGCAGCGTCTGATGCGTTGGCCGTTAGTGCCGCTCTCTTTATAGTGTGGGCGCTCTCTGCTGACGCTGCGATACTTTCACCGAGAAGACTTCGTCCGCGCCACTGAAGATGTCCACCGCAGTTGTGGACGAAACGTCTGGGATATCTTTCTTCAGCAGACCACGGCATAACAGCCCGGAAAATCATATTAGTTATAATTGTTCTCTAACTAGTATCGTTCCAAAATCGGTTATGTTATTTTTTCCTGCCTTGATGTTTATCCTATGTGTGGACCCAGAAATTTTAAGTAATCGCCCAGGTACGGCCTGGAATGAGTAACATGCTAGTTAGCGTCGAAGTTAAAGCTTACCTTCACATGTATTCTCTCATACGTGCTCGTATTTTTATAGTTTTTTACTGTACAGAATGGTTATAATTAAAGTGATGGTGTTCAGCGTGGAACAGCATGGATCGAGTCTGAAACTTTGTGGGTATGCTAATTAAGCAACGCGCTCGTGACTTGTGCCGACAATTAATTAATTGCAAGTTTTTTCACCAGGTGAAATGTGATGCTGTAAGCAATCAGATCTACTACGTATAGTAAGTAGGGGAAATATTGTATTCCACCCAAAAATTCGAAACCGAGATTTCACCGGAAATACATGTTTTGAGACCTCCTGAATCAAAAAAAAAGCATTTTTGGAAACATTTCCGTGTGTGTGTCTGACTTTGAATAGCATAACTCAGAATCCAACAGTCGGATAAACACTAAACTTGGTATTTAAGTTCAGTATCTTCCAGAGATGCGACACGAAAGTTTTCGAGAAAATCCCCCTTACCTTTTACATGGAACATTTTTCGAACATTTCAATTTCCTCAAAAATGGCTCTAACGATTTTTAATTAAAATATCATATATTTAAGATACTTTTATGACAAATAAAATGTATATCTTGAATTTTCTGGGAATGTATGCAAAAGTGTTCTTCATTGTGAACGACTTTTGCATAACTGGTAAACCATACGAGATAGACAAAATTTTACTACACAAAAAATGTAGATCGTGTTAAAATACACAATTTATGTCATATACGTTTTTTATTGTTGAGTGAACCATTTTCGAGATATTGCTTGTTATTCCCTTAAATTTTTCAACACTTGTACTTTTTCTCAAATAGAAATTCGTTATTCATTTTTTATGTCCTGGTAATGCAAAGAGAATGGAATACTCCACATGGCAACCAGCTGTTAAAACATTTGACTATCGCTTAAAGCCTACCAATTCCCCTTGCATCTACAAGAAAATTAGCAATAAGATTAACACCTCGATTAACATGAAGCATATGGTGAATAAGCGTTTGTAGAAATGGTTTGCAGTAACACTTCAGATTTTTTGTAACTCAGTCAGCTTATTCTGCCCGTGGCATTGGGTTGTCAATTCCCAGGTTACTGGTGACGGGTTTTTACGATACCTTCTGTGGAATGACTGTTCGTTGAAAGTTAAGAAGGTTGAGCTTTTCCGTGTGAAATGCAATGGCCATTGAGAAGACGGACCGTGCGAAGCTGTATTACCGGAATGGCAGTTGCCGTAGCTGCAGCACATTTCTCAAATTGTGCAACCAATGCTCGAGCTGTGTCAACTTCATGAGGATAGGTTGCTGTCGTCTACCTGGTGCGACCCTAATTCATCTGCGTCATGTTGTTTAGCCCTTAATTTTCATGGGACCTCTTCTCAGCTGTACCTGTCGACGAGATGCCGGTAATGCAGAGTTGCTATTGCTGCAATACTGCTAAACCAACTTCACTATGAGTGCGCGGTCCCGCTTCCTCCCAATGACACAGGGAGAAATAGAGAAAATTGCACAGTCTGACGCTTAGGTACAGCGCCATATTTTCATCTGTTGACAAACACTAGAACTACGAAGTTTCAGATTCATACGATAATTACAGTCCGTGCGTGCCAAGCTGAACACCATCACTGGGATTGTAACCATCCGGCATTTTCGTGATTATTTTCCTAATTATTTCGCAATTTCATTTGAGTTTTTAAATTTAAAACTATGCTTACAAAAGTAGGAACACGTGAGGAGAGGTGCGGAAATGCTCTTGGAAACACACACATATTGCGTAATGCAAAATATGATAATGAATTTAATAACATATACGTGAGCTTTTATATCCCCGCACACATATATGCATATGTTCATGGAATGCAGAGATTGTTCAATACATACGCTTAGTCTCCTAAAAATTTCTAAACTGGCTTTTATAGCTGCTGCTAATTTATTGAAGAGAAGTGCTCTTCTAACATGGAATCTCATGGCGTTATATTTGAAATAAAGGCGTCAATATGGAAGTTATACTACTAGTGTTACAAGCATAAATTTCACTATTTTTTCTATTTACTTTTTGCATTTTGATAAAAGAATGATTTTGAATATGAATGTTCATACGAGAATAGGTCATTCATGTATATTATATAGGGTCTTTCAACAAGAGTGTCCTATCTTTAACATGTGATAGCTGCCGTTGTTATTGAGTTACAGCTGTTATTGACAAACAGCCATGGAACGCTACAGCATTCAAAAACGCGTAGAAATGGTGAAAATGTATTATCAAAATGGATAATCTGTTCGCCAAACCTTCTGTGTATTGCGTGAAGTTTACGGTGTGCACAATCGTCCCTGTGAGAGAACGATTCGGCGTTTGATCGGTAAATTTGAAAGAAGTAGTACTGTCAGCGATCAAAGAACGCCTGCACGTAATACGTAAGCGCTCTAACGAAAGCATAGGCGCCGTTCGTGAGAGTGTACACAAGAACGGAAACAAATGAATTGCTCGTCGAGCGCAAGAATTGGGGCTTTCGTCGACCACAACTTGGCGAATTTTGCATATGGACTTGAAGTTTCACGCTTACAAAATTGTTTTAACTCAAAAATTAAAGCCCAACGATCATAGGTTGCGCCGTGTATTTGCTGACTGGGCTATGGAGCAATTGGAAGCTGACCCAGATTTTTGTCGAAAAATCATCTTCAGCTACGAAGCCCACTTTTGGATGGATGGTTGTGTAAACAAACAAAATTGCCGCTATTGGAGCAATCACAATCCAATGCAGATTCAAGAACGACCACTTCATCCCCAAAAGGTTAGTGTTTAGTGTGTATTTTGTTATGTTGGAATCATTGGTCCATATTTTTTCCAAGATGAAGATGGAGAAGCTCTAACTGTCAATGGAGAAAGATACCGGGCTCTTATAAGGGACTGTTTTTGGCCTCAATTCGATGTAATGGATTCCAGAAACATCTGGTTCCAGCAAGATGGTGCTACATGTCATACTGCTCACGAAACAATCGATCTTTTGAAGGAGAAGTTCAGAAGTTTCAGCATTTCCCGTGGTGGTGATGTTAACTGGCCCGTGAGGTCATGCGATTTAACGCCGTTGGATTACTTCTTGTGGGGTTATGTTAAATCTCGAGTTTATGTTCACAAGCCAGAAACAATAAATGATCTTATAAATAACATCACGCGTGTTATTCGTGAAGTTGTATCTAATTTACTTGCTCCTGTCGTTGAAAATTGGGTCAACCGTATACGCGCAACCCAAAGAAGTAACGGCAGTCACTTAACTGATGCTCTCTTCCACACGTAGTGACATTAATTATGTTCCAAAATAAAAAAAGGAATAAACCTCTATTATTTATAGAACATGTTTTATTTAAGTTCAAAGATAGGACACTCTTGTTGAAAGACCCCATATTAGTATTTTTTTTTAAATATTTCCAATATTGTCAATGGAATGAAGGTTTAGTTGTATGTTTAGTAATTCCGGTTAATTTAGATATAGCACTGTACAGAAATTTGTTGGTGTTTACTTGCTAATTTCTAGTTATATTCTTGTTTCAGCCATACATTGAGCAGTTATTGAAATCACATTATATTGTAGTAATTATGCCATTATGCCAAAGAAATATGTACTAACTGCAGTCTATATAAAACAGACATTAGATGTAAGAGTGCAGTCAGTGAATTATAACGTGCAACATGAACGTATTCACTACATTTCGTTGCATATAAATTGTTCCTATGCCAATTGTGTATTACAAGATAACCATCCTCCAAAACAGAACTGCTTTTTTCAACTGCAAGTACATTAAAATCAGTTGAGAATATCTTAGAACATATAGGAAATATAACATGGTTCTATAAATAGGGGACTGAACAACTTTGTCTGCCCGCACATAACAGATAAGAGGATAGCTGTTTGTGAACCCTACTACCACGGGCATGTGTAATATTAATCTACGTGTTTCTTTACAGAAACTGCCAAGGTCGCGGGTTCAAACCGGACGTAAAAATTCTTGGTATGGCTTCCTTTGGAAGGGAAGTAAAGACGGTGGTCCTGTGTCGTAGATTTACGGCACGTAAAAGAACTTCAAGCCTGATAAAGAGGCCTCTGAGAAAACTTACCGGACTATCACGCCCATAGAGAATGGGGTGCTAAGGACCATAGTAGTTAAAGAGCGTCCATAAATAAAACTCAATTTAAAATTTAATTTTTTACAGAAACAAACGTGAATACTTTTTGTGTATTCTCGTACTTATGTGCAACCTGGTTGTTTACAGGACTAAATGTGTGGTTTCGGCATCTCTGTTTCGATGAATCTCTAGATTTCTCGTAATGCTGAACGTTCGATAGCAGTCACGGACAACTCGGAAGTTCTTTATCCCCGAGCTATATAAGATGTATGATTTTGATCACCTTAAGCGGTAAGAGTGGTTCGTTCAACTTCCTCTGCACACTCATCTGACTACATAGTGAAGTAGATATTGTCTTTACGTTATTTGCACCACTCTTTGGGGTCAATTTGAAGTAGTTTGTTATAGGAGTTGTATTATATTTCAACTGTTGGGGAGACGAACTTGTAGTACTTGCAACCGTACGTATAATAAACAGTTTCCGGTAGCCTTCGCCCAGATGTACCTTCAGGTGGCCTTTGCCACAAGTTTAAAAAAAAATATTAACTTTGTAATTTAACTGTTTCTTTAAATATTATACATTTTTGTCTCGGCTGCGTCAGTATTTGTTAGAGACACGTTTACTCTTGGCCAGGGTTGTGATGCGACTAGGAATGTAGGTTTACACAGATTATAATTTTTACTTCACTCCTTTTATTAATACTTGATACGATTTAAATAAAACTTCACTGATATAGTGAGCTGTGAGATTATTTAATTAATTAATTAATTACACTTTTTAACACGTAAACTATTTTTCATTTCACACGAATACGTATTAAATCTCTCGAGGACGCACAAGCAACGCATCCAGTTATGAGCACTGTCTGCAGGCAACTGTATTGATTTCAACCGTCTAAACTTGTAAATTTCTGTATTTCAAGTCTCTGATTGCGCTAATCCTACTCAAATAGAATACCTGCACTTAACTAAAGCTTTTTCTGGTTGTTGATTGGCTATTTTTAAACTGTCTCAAAATTTACATTATTGTTGCTCCAATAATGACTAGTAGCATTTAAACTTTAAAATTCATTTTTGCTTCAAGGTTACCTCATTGTTAGCAACGTTTGACCTATTTTTCACAGCTCCTACATTATTAAATTACGTAATACATTCATATAACATTATTGAACATGTATACAAGAATATAAGCATATGCAATAACTGTTACATACATTTTACAAATTATTACATACACATATTGCTTCAAGGCGGGCTGTTATTGAATTTAAATATTATATAATTAGACTGAAATCATTTAAGTGTTAAAAATACTGCCTCAATAGACAGCTGATCAATATATTAAACAAATTTTTAAAGCAGCGTATCTACATAGTAGTTATCGCGGGGAAAACGTCTACACTTAGACCGATACGAGATGGAGTCCCTTAAGGCTTTATTCTATCCCCGTTCTGATATTCACTTCACAGCGGTTTCAGGCATCAATAAGGGCCAGTTTGCTGATGTGCTTTGCAGAACAAAAGCATCTTTTCAGAGCCGTCAACTGCAACGGATGAATGAAAATTCGTACAAGAGCCATGCTACTCGATTTACCAACGGTGTATCCCCGCTGATACGCTCATGTCAGGGCCTGAGGAAAGAATGGCACAACTCTGGTTGCTTAGCAGAGACTCGTGATAAAGGCCTTATTTTTGGTGAACGTGTGCAGCTATGCACTGAGCTAAAATGGCGGTAACCGCCTTATACCCAGCTTTTAGCTCCACCATACCTATTCACCTAAAGCTACGCCTTTTCAGATACCTATATCTAGAAATCTGCATATAGCAGCAGCCTCTTTTTATCTCTCTTCTTCTTTACGGCCCATTTCAAAATAGGGGACTCCGGCCTATTTATTCTATCTGCCATTACTTTCAATTGAGGCTACTGCCACCGAAATCTCGCCAATTTGATATGTGGAAGACATGATTATGCACCAGGTTCAAAGTTAGTAGGACAGATTGACATTATCGAATCCCTGGGTCCTTAACAAGGAACCCCCGATTCAGGCATCAACTGATGGTCACATGACTGAGGATACCACAAGTAACTAACAGTTACAAAATCAGTTCCTGGCCCATACATAGGAGTCGGTCAAAATTAAGATTTAAAAACCCAAAGCCTTTTGAACACAAACATTTACACCAGCCATACAGCTGCCTAGGATGCTGTTCCGCATCCAAAAATCTACAAGCACCCTACGTTTATATCAACCATCACAGTGTTAAACCCTAATAAGGATAGATACACTAAAACTACACATAGGGTCACCTCAAGCCTATCAGACGGGGTCAGGTCAGGTCTTTCCGCCCAACCAGAATGAGGTGAAAGAGGAAATCGAAAACATTGCGTTGGAGAACAACATTCACAACCAGTATTTCCGGAGAAATCTGGTTACCCATTCTTGCTTCATCGTTTCGTAGTAGAGATATTTCGACGAACCATAAGTGATTTAATAGGACGTATGAGTAGCAAATTATCACAGTTTTTAAATGAATGCCGTTGTTCCACTGAAGTTAAATAGAAATGTTTTAGAAATGACAGGTAAACGTTTAAGCATTTTAGAAGCATAATGCGCACTAGAACACAAAAGTGTAAACATCATGAGCACCTGATGAACATCATTTATCATTACATGATGTTATGGAAAGGGGAGCTCATACTCGTTTGCAGATACTCCTAAAAATTGTTATAAATTCTAAACGTACTGTAATCAAAGCTTTTAAGAATATATGGGCAAAATTTTCTTAGAGTTTCTCTCATCCAAACATGGCTGTAAGCAACCTAACTTAATTTTCTCAAAAGTAACTGTTTGGTTTTCATTCATACGTAAGAAAGTGACATGGAAAAATATACTGTGTATCCTTTTCGTTTAAGCAAAATTTAATATAAACGATAGCATTAAAAGAAAAGAATAGGTTTCACTAAAATATACGACTTTGGATTTAACTTTCGTAAAATATTCACTGCTGTGCGTTTATTTTTCATATCTTAAGCAACGCATTTTGAAGCATTAAATATCCATCTTTTGTATCTCCTGAGTTCATGCATTACATTATGGTTTACAAACTTATTTTAATTATTTTGCATTAACAGGCTTCTGTGCAGAGGTATTGTATTCTTTGGCAATGCTCCATGAATATCAATTGCTTTGGTTATTTCTATTACATCAGGTTATTCTATCAAGTACGGTTATACAGTTTACACGCTTTACTGTTCTTTTTTCTTTCACCTATCTCAAGACCCAGACAGGATCGTTTTGATACCAATATTATTTGCTTCAGCTGAGAATAGCTGTGGACTTCTTTGTTCTGGATGCACAATCTTTGTCAAGCTTAGCAAACGTTGCAAGGCACAAATTATTTGTTGCCAGTGAATTCATAGTGCTAATAAAACAATTAGTTTGTAAAACATTACGTATTAATCAATTTTTCTGTCACAGAAAGGCAATGTTAGAAAGCTATAATTAGACTGAAAAATTCATTGCCATAGCTGGATCTACCGCTTTCCGTGCGATTGCTCTAACCAATTGAGCTACTATGGCAACACACCTGCACGACACGATATTGTAAATCAATATTGGGATACTCCTCTCAAAATGAATTGGAGTTCCTCTAGTGATGTACCGGAAAAACGCGAGGGAATTTAATGCTGTACCGATAGGTTACCATGATATCCAGCGCCAACAAGACGCAGATACGGGATTATGGAGATAATATTTAACCACGTATCTTTTATCGTATCGATATCCCTTTGGATGGTGAGAAAGTAGTATTGTTTCGGTATTTGCCCCACGTTTTGGTGCCAATTTGAAGTAGTATGCTTCAAGTTTGGAAAGCCAATTTGAAGTAGAAGTTCAACTGTTGGGGAGTCGAACTTGAAGTAGTTACAACCGCACGAATGCTAAAAAGTTTCCGGTAGCCTTCGCCCCCCCCCCAAAAAATAAAGTTTAATAAAATTTATTCACTTTGTAATTTTGACTGTTTCTTTAAATATTATATATTTATGTTTGCCTCGGCTGCGTCAGAGACATGGATTTCTTTGCAAGGCGTGGTGCGGCTGAAGAATGTAGGTTTACACAGATTATAATTTTTCAAATTCACTCCTTTGTATTAATTCTTGACACGATTTAAATAACACCTCAGTGATATAGAGAGCTGTAAGATTCTTTTATTAATTACTTGCACTTTTTAAACACGTAAACTATTTTCGTCTCACACGAATACGTATTAAATTTCTCGAGGACGCATCTCGCGTCCGGTTAGGAACACTGTCTACAAGCAACTGACTTGATTTCTACCGCCTAAATTTGGAAATTTCTGTATTTGAAGTCTGATTTGCTATTCTTAATCCAATAGAATACTTTCATTTAACTAAAGCATTTTTCTAGTTGTTGATTGGCTATTTTATAAACTGTCACTACAAGTAGCATTGCTAAACTTTTAAATTCATTATTTCCTCAAGGTTACCTCATTGTTAGCAACTTTTAACCTATTATTCTCACAGCTCCTATATTATTAAATTACGTAATACATTCACATAACATTATTGAACATGTATACAGTAATACAAATATATACACTGACTGTTACATACATTTTACAAATTATTACATACACATATTGCTTTAAGGCGGGCTGTTATTGAACTTACATATTATATAATTAGACTGAAATTATTTAAGTGTTAAAAGTACTGCCTCAACGGTAAACACGTAAAACGTGTAGAAGAAAATGTTACCTCCTCTGAGAATGTGGTGTTATTCCAGTCGCGGTTGATATTTCCCTCTGCAAACGCTGGATGAACCAAGCTGTGATTATCTGTCACGTGATACTCCTTAGCTGCTATTCGTACAAGGAGTCCTGTATAATTTATTCGCCGTAGAGCCGTTTGAGTAGTTCCAGAGAAATGCGAATTTGGTTTCATGTGAGGAGATTGGAAGGGTTCCTTTCTGCTTCTGCAATTAGAGCTGCGTTGTGGTCAAGAATGGACACACGTCTTCCTGAAGCAGGTCAACGGCGTTCAATTCCTTCCCTGGATAATTTCGCCCATCTCTGAGCTGTAGCTGTGGGAACTCCAATACAGTTGCAGCCTCACGAGCAGAAAAACCTGCGACATTCACTAATGTAAGGAAAGATTGCCTTGTACAAGTCCTTATGTATGCGCTGTCTCATGGTCAAAGTAGTGTGATTCATTGAAAGCAAGCCTGTTCGAGGTTGTAGCATTTGCGCAGACTTACACGCACCACGTGGAATACGCATGCAGCATAAATTGTATTTAGGTAGAACAAATGCTGCACTTAACTATCAGAAATCACATACATGTCTACATGCACATACACACTAATAATGTCCTTCGGCTTAGATCTGGAAAGTTTCCTTCCCATATAACCTTTGCCAGTTATTTCATGCATCATCAGTTTCTACCCACTGTGGTTCCTTACTCTTGAAGTAATAACGGTTAATTACTACTAAAAGTACAAAAATATCTTCAGTGCATGCCATAATACATAACTGCTGAGTGGCAGTTCGCTGTATACGTTGTGATCCGCGAACTGTATCGAGTAGGACTTAAGAAACACTTTATTTAGGAGATGACTAACTCTAATCCACTGACATGTTTCTGAAAGGTTTCTGTTTTGACAGTACCTTGCATATACTTCCGTGACTCAGCATATACTTCAAATGACTCATTTCTGTAAGTTTTAAGCTTGCAAAAACTATTAAATGTGTATTTTATATTTAGAGAAGCCACCACGTTGTACTATTTTAAAGCTCCAGAAGATGAAAATATTTTCTAAGTTCATTGCAAACATCGTGTCCTTCCAGTGGAATTCACCACTTGTTTTCTTGCACTGTTATTCATGTTAGCAGGTATGTAGACAGCACCTTCAGGTTTTCGAAAAACGGAAATATTTTTAAACTGGGCTGTTCCACTTTGTCGAAAGGATATTGTTTCCTGCAACTTGGATGTCAAGATACCTTCTAGCACATCGACTTGGATAGTAATTCAATGAGCGCACTTGGATGATCAGACATTGGAAAGTAATTTGTCTCTCACTTGATTAAATGACACAAGTAACTAAATAAAGAGTATATGGTGCTATTTCAGGGAGTACCTGCTCTTTCTAGGAAACCGTTTACGAGTTACATGCAAGTGTATATGTGCTGCATTCTTGTCCTTCCCATTGAACGGAACTGAAACAACTCTGAGGACATCAAATGCCAAGCCAACACAAAGTTTACGGGGAGAGAGTTTACGGTTATCGCTGAGCAGGGCAAGAGTAGCAGATGTGCATTCATCATGGAAAGTGAACCAACCCTTCGAAACTAGTGGTGGCGAATGAATTAGCATTAGTAATGTCTGTGGTTGTTCGGAAATAGCTATCCAATTTCCTTCAGGTATTGAATTTTTTAGACGCTTTAGTTCATTTATGCACGTGGATCATTCGACAATTAGTGCAACAACTGTTTGCACTTAATAAGCAAAATTAATATGTATTGTGTTAATAAGGCAATGATCTCATTTATTTATACGAGATTAATTGCAGGCTATTGTCCGAGGTAAACTAAAGATATTGTTTTCTTTGTTTTCAATACTCGAAATATTATGTGAAGAATTGTAGAAGGGACAATTCCAAGTCGTCTTGCAACTTCAGTACAAGTCGAGAACAGTGATGCTCTTATAGCTCTCGTTCATATACACAATATCTCTACCAGATTGTGGTCTACCGACCCCAGTTTTATACTTTCTCTACTACGTATAGTAAGCAGGGGAAGTATTGTATTCCACTCAACAATTCGATACTGAGATTTCAACGGAAATGTATGTTTTGAGCCCCCTGAATCCAAAAAAAGCATTTTTGGAAACATGTCCGTGTGTGTCTGTGTGTGTGTCTGTCAATAGCATAACTCAGAAACGAACAGTTGGATAAACACCAAACTTGATATTTAGGTACAGTATCTTTCAGAGATTCGACACGAAGGTTTTCAAGAAACTCCCCCACCCCAGATTACCCTTTACATGGAACATTTTCGGAAATTTTAATTTTCTCAAAAATGGCTCTAACGATTTTGATTAAAATATCATATATTTAATATTCTTTCATGATAAATAAAATGTATATCTCGAATTTTCTGGGAATTTCTCCAAAAGTGTTTTTCATTGTCAACAACTTTTGCATAACTGGTAAACCATAAATGGTAAACAAAATTTTACTACACAAAAATGTAGATCGCATTAAAATACACAATTCACGTGATATATATTTTTTTTGTTGAGTGAACCATTTTCGAGATATTGCTTATTATTCCCTTAAATTTTCAAATACTTATACTTTTTCTCAAATGGAAATTCGTTATTCATTTTTTTTTGTCCTGGTAATGTAAAGAGAATGGAATACTCCACATAGCAACCAGCGCTTAAAACATTTGACTATCGCTTAAAGCCTACCATTTTCCATTACATCCACAAGAAAATTAGCAATAAATTAACATCTTGACATATCAATTATCATGAAGCATATGGAGAATAGGCGTTTGTAAGAATAGTTTGTGCAAGAGTAGAGAAAGTCATGTGAGCGTAACACATCAGATATTTTTATCAACAACTTCCATCCCCATGACAAATTCTCACTCCTATCTTGCCACAGTTCGTCTAGCACAAGCTTCCTGTAATGCTGGATGAAATTCTTAAGCGTACTTCCCTATAGCACCTTGAATTTTAATGAAGCATAATGTTCCTATTTACTAAGCATGCCTTTAAATAGCTGCAGATAAGTGCACAATAAAAGTCATTATGCAAACGCTATTGTCTCCTGACATATAACATACTGCTATTGCAGATTCTATCGTCTTGCACTATTTGCCAGTAGTACTCAACTGTCATGTTTGCTATAATTTTCCAATGAAAACAGGAACATGAAAGGATTAAAGTTTCTAGTGTTAATATGCAAGAACATCTCTTCTCCGCAGATACATTTCTGCCCAGGTACAGGCTATATTTAATAAAGACGCGACTTTTCTATTCTCTGCCAGTTCACGAGTACTTTGTGATAATGTTGATACTAAAAGTTATTATTCTGTCCGCTTAAGGTTAATAGCTAGAAATGGTTTAAATTAGGCAACCCAGATTTGTTTACGTGCAGGAGCCGAAACAACAATCAGTTGTTTATACAACAAACTCTCTTGGTACTGAGCTCATGTTAAGAAAGAAGAAAGAAAAGGCAAATGTATGTTTTCAAACAAGTTAGATGACATATCAAATTAAACGTCTAATCTGCAAAATTTAAATACAGAACAAGGGATATACGGAAGCTGTTAATGCTTGAAAAAAGGCTTTTCACGGCTGTGTATTTAAATGAGCTTTACTTGCATATCTACTGCACCTTGAGTTTTGTTTTCTAACTCTTATGGGTTCCCAGTTATATAACCTTCAGTAAGAAAGAAGAGGGCGTTTATTGGTTACTTAAAACGTTATTTTATTTATTTTATTTCTTTTAGTTTAGCACCCTTTTCCGGTTAGATCATATCGGACGATGAATGAAATGGGTAAATGATGTTCAAATGAGTCTGGAGTCACTAGAGCTCTAAATTATCCGACATTCTTCTTTTCTGTATAAGGGAAAAACCCAGAAAATAACCTAACTTGCCGTAACCGAGGTTTGAACACGAGACATCTTAAATGTGACGCAGACACACTACCCCCATACCAAGAGGTGGGCTTTACTTTATTACACATATTAGAGGCATTTTGAAGCAAATAATTAGCTCCGCCTTTTCCACGCGTAGGTATTTTTAAGGGGCAGGGAAAGCTTAGGAAAGTCTTCGCCTTGCATTTTAACGCCAATTAAATGCGTAGTTATACAGGATAGGCCATTTAAATTGAGACTGTACAATATCTACAAAACTAAGCGTTGTAGAAAGAAATGTCTTGAATAAAAGTTGCTTCATATTATGGGGGAAAATAAACGCCATTAGTCGTGTTTTATTTGGAGGACGTTGTGATGGTCATTTTAATGTGTAGGTTCCCATTTAAAAGAACTAAATTGACCCTAAAATGACTTTTAAAAATCTGATGTGTTACACTCACATGACTTTCTCTACTCTTGTACAATCTATTTTTACAAACGCCTATTCTCCATATGCTTCATGTTAATCGAGATATCGAGATGTCAATCTTATTGGTAATTTTCTTGTAGATGCAAGGGGAATATGGTAGCTTTTAAGCGATAGTCAAATATTTTAACGCTGGTTGCTATGTGGCGCATTCCATTCTCTTTGCATGTCCAGGACTTAAAAAAAATGAATAACGAATTTGAGAAAAAGTATAAGTATTGGAAAATTTAAGGGAATAACAAGAAATATCTCGAAAACGGTTCACTCAACAAAAGAAATGTATATGACATAAGTTGTGTATTTTAACGCGATCTACATTTTTTGTGCAGTAAAATTCTGTCTATCTCTTACGGTTTACCAGTTATGCAAAAGTCGTTCACAATGAAGAATACCTTTGGAGACATTCCCAGAAAATTCGAGCTATACATTTCATTTCTCATGACATTATCTTAAACATATGATATTTTAATGAAAATCGTTACAGCCATTTTTGAGAAAATTAAAATTTTCGAAAAATGTTCCATGTAAAGGGTAGTCTGGGGTGGGGGCATTTTCTTGAAAACCTTCGTGTCGCATCTCTGGAAGATACTGAACCTAAATACCAAGTTTGGTGTTTATCCGACTGTTCGTTTTTGAGTTATGCTGTTCACAGACACACACACACACAGACACACACACACACACACACAGACACACACGGACATGTCTCCAAAAATGCTTTTTTTGGATTCAGTGGGTCTCAAAACATGTATTTCCGGTGAAATCTCGGTATAGAATTTTTGGGTGGAATGCAATACTTCCCCTAGTTACTACACGTAGTAGAGAAAGTAAAAAGAGATTAAAATAGTATGGTGGAAAGTCATAAAGTTAGGAATTTTATTCAGAATTCAAGAGCCATAAAAAAGACCTGTATTAAGAATGGATGTACATGTGATTCAGTCTGAAGAAGACATTTGTTCTTTACTTCATGCGATAAAATTCTGTAATTTTGTCTCATCTGTTGGAATGACTTGTAACACAAACTGGTCAACGACAAATAGTGAGAAAATTCTCACTGTTTTTAAAACCGCAGATGTCAGTAGAAATTCAAACTGCACTGTAGCTACACCGGCAGTACTCTAGAGTGGGATTATTTGCCTCGTCTTCCTATTACTTAGCTCTGTAATAACTCTAGAGTTAATAACTTAACTTTAAATACTGCATTAAGAAAATGTTTAATTTTATATTTTTCCTCAGATTTTTGTGGAACGCTAATCTGAAGAGCCATTCGTAACATTCAATGCTGTGGACAAATATCGGAGCTGTCACTGCATTATCGGATCGCTTTTACATTCATTAAATTAGCTGAAGGGAAAAGTATGCCTCGTTAAATGCCAAACGCACGCTTCTTATGCCGGCAAACAATGTGCGGAGCGCGTAGCACAACAGATGCAAACACAAATCCATTATCCCGAAAAGGTATACGATACAGAATCGAATTTCCTCTTCAAATATGTTTTCATCCTCGTTGGGAATACATATTCACGTCGTTTCTGTTATTGAATTGACAGGGGAGAGAGGTTTGTTGGGACTGATATTTAAACGAGCGCAATTCCCTCCAAGCAGCTTCTCTCGAATAAAACATATTTCCTGCTGCAACGCTGTTGCGGAATAAAAATAAAACTTTTCATACAATTTCTATGCACCGCGATTCCCTTCAAAAATATTTAAATACCTTCCGGTATTCGGGAAGTTCCTGGAAGCAGGCTAGAAGGGGAGTGCTTACTAATCAATTTATTTCATATTTAAGTTTAGCTGTAAAAGCATTTTTCATTGTTTCAAAGTTCCATTCTGATGTCATGAACTTTTATTCCTTAAATCTTTCACTTCTAATAAATTACATAATTGTCAGCCAGGTTTTATACCAAACTGTTCCTCAGATAATAACTTTATTGTAAGAAATATATTACTTTCTCTACTACGTATAGTAAGTAGGGTAAGTATTGTATTCCACCCAAAAATTCGATAAACATTTTTGGAAACATGTCCGTGTGTGTCTGTGAAGCATAACTCAGAAACGAACAGTCGAATAAACGCCAAACTTGGTATTTAGGTTCAGTATCTTCCAGAGATGCGACACGAAGGTTTTCAGGAAAATCCCCTCACCCCAGATTACACTTTACATGGAACATTTTTCGAAAATTTTAATTTTCTCAAAGACGGCTCTAACTATTTTGATTAATATATCATATATTTAAGATATTTTCAATGAAATGTATATCTCGAATTTTCTGGGAATGTCTCTAAAAGTATTCTTCATTGTGAACGACTTTTGCATAACTGGTAAACCATAAGAGATAGACGAAATTTTACTACACAAAAATGTAGATCGCGTTAAGGTACACAAATTATGTCATATACATTTTTTGTGGAGTGAACTATTTTCGAGATATTCCTTGTTATTCCCCTAAATTTTCCAATATTTTTTACTTTGTTCTCAAATGGGAATTCCTTATTCATTGTTTTTGTCTTGGATATGCAAAGAGTATTAATCTGTGGCAAAGAGAATGGTGCTGCACATAGCAACCAGCTATTGAGAGATATGTCTATGCCTAAAGGCTACTGTATTTGTATATTTCATTGTAAATACAAAACAAGGGGCACATAGTAGGCCTTAGGTGATAGTCAAATATTTTTAGAACTGGTCGCTATGTGTAAAATGTAATTCTCTTTGCATGTCAAGAACATAAAAAAGAACAACGAATTCTCAGTTGAGAAAAAGTGTATTGGAAAATTTAAAGAAATAACAAGGAATGTCTCGAAAATGGTTCACTTTATAAAAAGAATGTTTATGGCATATATTGTGTGTTTTAACGAGATCTACGTTTTCTATGGAGTAAAAGTTTGTCTATCGCTTGCGGTTTACCAGTTAAGCAAAAATCGTTCAGAATGAAGAGCATTTTTGGGGACATCCCCAGAAAATTCAAGATATACATTCTATTTTCCATAAAAAGTCTTAAACATATGATATTTTAATCGAAATCGTTAGAGCCGTTTTTGAGAAAATAAAAATTTTCGACTAATGTTCCATGCAAGGGGTGGTTTGGGGTGGGGGATTTTCTTGAAAACTTTCAGGTCGCATTCCTGAAACATATTGAACCTAAATACCAAGTTTGGTGTTTATCCGACTTCTGAGTTATGCTGTTCACAGACAGACACACAGGCACACAAGACATACACACGGACATGTTTCCAAAAATGTTTGATTTATTTTTTAATGTCTTGGACATTCAAAGAGCATGGAATGCTCCACATAGCAACCAGCTCATAAAAGATTTGACTATCGCCTAAAGCCTACCATATTCCCCTTACACCTACAAGAAAATTAGCAATGAGTTTCTGCAAATGTTTATGTCGATTAACATGAAGTAGATGGAAAATAAGCGTTTGTAAAAATAGTTTGTACAGGAGTAGAGAAAGTTATGTGAGTGTAGCACATCAGATATTTTTGTAATCTGTATGTATGCTTAATAGTTTGAAGGACCTTACAAATAACAAGTAAAACTCATATTGTCTGTTAAAATTATTAGTGAATGCTAATACTTTTTGTAAAAGTATAAGATCATCCACAAGAAACCCTTAAAAAGTGAATTCACGAATCCCTTAACATGAATGCAAAACTTCTGTTTATGCGAAGTAAAAATTAAAGCAATTTTACTAATGAACATATCGATGGAAATGGTTTCACTCTTTTCGATGTTACATTAGGTTTTTATCTTTAGCCCCTTATTTCTGTACATGATGTAATGCTGCGATTTATTAATATTATTTTCAGAAGTATTTTATTTCTTAATACATTATAATTAATAATAATACAAATGAGGGAAATAACTTACTACAGAGTGTATTAATGTTAGTTTCATGATTCGTAAACGTTTCTAATATTGTCAAAAACCTCCATTTACTTTTGTAGTGGTTAACCAATTCAAATTGTGATGCTGATATCACTTAATCTGTATAATTTATTGTGGAATCTCAGCAACATAATTGCACTTTATAAACACAAATAGTAATATTAAACTTCTATGCCTATAATTCTTATAATGACTTTTTAATTTTCACAACTAAGTGACATCTCCAAGTAGGCCATAGCACAGACACATTATTATATTCAGATGCAGCAAATGAACTTTGCTCTTAGTTACGCGAGTGGTATTTGGCCTTAGTTGTTTCCTGAAGTTGTTTCATATTAATCAGATGAAAGACATCAAGGTTGTTTTGGCTGAATCTAAATCACGCATAACATTCATTTGTTTAACACGTGAAGTAGTTTTGTTTTCGTCCCTGGTTATTGCGTAGAGCTCGGTCACTTTAGATCACTTTTCTCAGTTGAAATACTTCCCTTATATAAATGCTTTTCTCACAGTTAGTACTTCTATAACAACTTCATGCTGCAGTACCGTTTCCAGTACTTCTTAGCAAGTTTTCTTGCACCGAAAGCGGTAGAAAAAATAGAAACCTGTCACGCGACGAGCAGGTTTAGGCGTGAGGAGATACGCAGCATTTGAGGAACCGACTCGCAAAGCAACGACCTTATGAAGGGAGAAAAAAATTATCTTATGTTTACTTTTACATGATTTAATTCTACATGTTCTTCAAGGAACTATTCTTAAAGAAGATTATTCTTCTGTCTACTTCATATTAATTAAGTCAGACATGTACAGAAATGATTTTATTACATATTTCCTTGTAGGTACAAGGGGAACGTCAAATCTTTAAGAACGGCTTGCTATGTGATGGCTTTGAAACTCCGTTCTTTTTACATGAACACGAGAGAGAGAGAGAGAAAAGAACAGCGACTTTCAGTTGAAAAAAATTATTTGGCAGTTCAAACAAATAATAAAGAATAAGTACATCAGAATTGTTAATACCCCAAAACATTTTGTGATATAAACTACTTGCTTTAAAGAAATCTACATTTTCCATTTTCTCTCGCGGTTTACCAATAGAAGGGGACTTCAGAGGCTATTCCTAGAAAATGTATGATATACATTTCATTTATCATGTATATATTCAAATATACACACTACGTGATCAAAAGTATCCCGACACCTGGCTGAAAATGACGTACAAGTTCGTGGCGCCCTCCATCGGTAACGCTGGAAGTCAATATGGTGTTGACCCACCCTTAGCCTTGATGGCTGCGTTCACTCCCGCAGGCATTCTTTCAATCAGGTGCTGGAAGGTTTCTTGGGGAATGGCAGCCCATTCTTCACGGAGTGCGGAACTGAGGAAAGGTATCGATGTAGGTCGGTGAGGCCTGGCACGAAGTCAGCGTTCCAAAACATCCCAAAGGTGTTCTATCGGATTCAAGTCAGGACTCTGTGCAGGCCAGTCCAATACAGGGATATTATTGTCGTGTAACCACTCCGCCACAGCCCGTGCAGTATGGACAGGTGCTCGATCGTGTTGAAAGATGCAATCGCTATCCCCGAATTTCTCTTCAACAGTGGTAAGCAAGAAGGTGCTTAAAATATCAATGTAGGTCTGCGCTCTGATCGTGCCACGCAAAACAACAAGGGGTGCAAGCCCCCTCGGGAAAAAACCCACCACCTCCGAATTTCACTGTTGGCACTACACACGCTGGCAGATGACGTTCACGGGCATTCACCATACCCACACCCTGCCATCGGATCGACACATTGTGTACCGCGAATCGTCACTCCACACAAACTTTTGCCACTGTTCAATTGTGTAATTTTGACGCTCCTTACACCAAGCGAGGCGTCGTTTGGCATTTTCGTGCGTGATATGTGGTTTATGAGCAGCCGCTCGATCATGGAATCCAAAGTTTCTCACCTCACACCTAACTATCATAGTTATTGGAGTGGATCCTGATGCAGTTTGGAATTACTGTGTGATGGTCTGGATAGATGTCTGTTTATTACTCTTTACGACCCTCTTCAATTGTCGGCGGTCTCTGTCAGTCAACAAGTGAGGTCGGCCTGTTCGCTTTTGTGTTGTACATGTCCCTTCACATTTCCACTTCACTATCACATCAGAAACAGTGGACCTAGGGATGTTTAGGAGTGTGAAAATCTCGCGTACAGACCTCTGACACAAGTGACAGCCAATCACCTGACCACGTTCGAAGTACGTAAGTTCCACGGAGTGTCCCATTCTGCTGTTTCACGATGTCTAATGACTACTGAGGTCGCGGATAATGAGTACGGCAGTAGGTGGCAGCACAATACACCTAAGATGAAAAACGCATGTTTGTGGGGGTGTCCGGATACTTTTGATCACATAGAGTATATATATATATATCCATTTTGAGTAAGTAAAACAAAAATAACTAAAATGTTCCCTGTAAAGGATAGTCTGGGGTGGGGGATTTTCTAAAGCATTTTCCTGCCGTATGTTTGGAGGGCACTGAACCTAAATGCAAATTTGATATGTATCGACTTTTCGTTTTTTACTTTTGCTGATCACACACACACCCGCCGTGCGCGGACTGTTTTCTTTTCTAAAAATGCTTCCTTTTCGGTGGTTCAGGGGGTTCCAAAATGTAAATTGCAGCTGAAATCTCGACATAGAGTTTTTGGGTGGAACACAATACTTCCTCTGCTTACTATACACAGTAGAGAAAGTAAAAAACAAATGCTGGATTATGGGATAACAGTAAGGTATTTTAATGAGAATAATTGTGGTGTTGATTTATTCCCTTAATTGCTAGTTAAACTGTAAAAATTCAAAGTTTACAGAGGGTGCATCTGGAATGAGAGAGTCTAAGTAACATAATTTCAAAACTAAGTAATTCTTACTTCAACTCTTCATAGTTTCCAAGTTAAGGAGCTCCTATTTTAACGCTCTACAAACTGCAGGGCTGGTTAGTGCAGTTATACAGTTGTTACGCCACTTTCCGTAACGATTCAAGATGCTTCTTTGGTGTAATATTATATTGCATTACAGTTTATATTTTATCTTCTCATATTTACTGCAACCTTCACGAGTCGCTTATCTGCCGTATTTGAAAAGTGTGTTTCTATAGCCGATTATAGAATAAATGATAAATAAAGTCTGGAGGTGCACACCTACCGCGGAAGTCTTAACGTAGCTATACAGGGATTTGTTCGAAAATCTCTCTTTCAGTTAAAACGAGAGAGGAACATCCCAAATAAATCGAAGAAGGAACGGCGTGAAGAAACCAATGAAGAAAAGCAATAAGCCATGTCCACTGATGCAAGTAAGAAGTCTGATTAAATTTCTGTTCGGTCAAGCTGACTATAGTGCAATCAAGATATTCTCCTGGACTAGAAAGATTTTCGCCATCGCTTACAGATACCTCTTGTGTGATATACCACAGCTTTTATATCTGAAATAAGTAAAATATTTGGAACTACACACACTAAAAGAGATTAATAAGACGAACGGACTTATATAGCTACACTACATATATACATTTGTGGTAAAGATAAGATAATTTTATTGTAATTAAATGAGAGGGTCTTTCTACAAACAAGGTGTTGATTATTACTCGATTAATCAATAACGATCTAATTATTCTTTAAAACTAATATGTAATACATTTTTGCGTTTATAACCGTTTGTTTTACGCCCATCATCTCTGTTTTGATTCAATTACGGAGTGAGAAAATATGCATTTCTGTTATCATTGGCGGTTTGTAAAACCGAAATCTCCAGTTGTTACTAACCCATCTACCCAATTTTTCTTGTAATAAAAACTGATAATATTGAAAATATTTAGCCAGAAAACCATGCAGTGATAATGAATAATAATAATAATAATAATAATAATAATAATAATAATAAGAAGAAGAAGAAGAAGAAGAAAACATGTCAGTCCCACTTTAAGTATCTCACGGAGTATAACTCGTAAAATTCTTAGTTTCTCTTTAATGATTTAATTTCGCTTTTGAGAAACGCGTTGTTGCTTCTCTGTATGGAAAGACAATTTGAAGTAGAAGTTGTATTGTATTGTAGTTCTTATGTTGGGGAGTCGAAATTGAAGTTGTTGCAGCCGCACGTATGGTAAAAAAAAAAAAATGTTTCCGGTAGCCCTCGCCCCAGGTTTAAAAATATTAACTTTGTAATTTGATTGTTTCTTTAAATATTATGTATTTAGGTTTGCCTCGGCAGCGTCAGTATTATTGTTAGAGACATGAATTTCTTAACAGAATGTAGTGCGGCTGAAGAATGTAGGCTTACACAGATTATAACTTTTACTTCACTCCATTTATTAATCCTATTTAAATAACACCTCGCTGATATAGACAGCTGTGAGATTATTTATTAATTACTTGCACTTTTTAACACGTAAACTATTTATGTCACACACTGATACGTATTAAACTTCTCGAGGACGCGCCTCGCGTCCGGTTAGGAATACTGTCTGCTAGCAACTGAACTCGAAATTCGTACAATTTGCACTATTTCAGTTACTGATTGGCTATTCCTACTCCAATAGTATACTTTTATTTAACTTAAGCTTTTTTCTGCTTGTTGATTGGCTATTTATAAACTGTCTCAAAATTTACATTATTGTTTCGCCAATAATTACAAGTAGCATTATTAAACTTTCTTATTTATTATTGCCTCTCGGTTACCTCATTGTTACCTCATTGTTAGCAACTTTTGACAGCTCCTACATTATTAAATTACGTAATACATTCACATAACATTATTGAACATGTACATAATAATATAAACATTAATACAATGACTGTTACATGTAATTTTATATATTTTTACTTACACATATTGCTTTAAAGCGGGCTGTTATTATATTTTATATATTATATAATTAGACCGAAATCATTTTAAATGTTAAAAATACTGCCTCACTTTTAAACTGGTGTGTTATTATCTACCGACTTTTGTTAAACCAATTAAATTACCGGAAAGTTTTCACTCTTCTTATTTAAGTTACGTTCTATAAATATTGAGCTGCATCCTTATAAAATACCTCAAGTGTGACCAAAAATAAGATTAAACTAGTCTTATCCTACTAGGATATATTGAACAAAATAGTAAATTTTATGGCTTCATGCGATATATAATTAAGGTGGGATTGAAAGTCCTATCCCGCCAATTTTAAATCTGCTAAATTCATGACATATTTTCTCAGAGAGCATTTGTTATATCAGACTGAAATTGTTACCGGAAATCCTGTTTTATTAAAATAGAAATTACTTATTTTAAAAAATAACCACCCATGTTGTTATCACTAAGGTAGATCCACAACAGCACTTAGGGGTTGTTTTTATCATTACAGAACTTAATTTAGCTATCTTCAACATTTAATGAGAAAGTGGATCATTTATACCAGAAATTGTCATTCGTATAAAAAGCTGTTCAAATTAAGAAATGAAGAAAACTAACTCGTACGTATTTGCAAATAAAGAAACTGGTCTGAGCACATAGAAGCTATCATTCCTAGCAGGAGTACCAATTTGTAAAGCAAAACTTCTCTAAACCTCTCAACTCTAAAGTGTGTACGAATTATTCATTTTTACTTTCTCTACTACGTATAGTAAGTAGGGGAAGTATTGTATTCCACCCAAAAATTCGATAACGAGATTTCACCGGAAATATATGTTTTGAGACCCCCTCAATCCAATAAAAGCATTTTTGGAAACATGTCCGTGTGTGTGTCTGTGTGTCTGTCTGGGAACAGCATAACTCAGAAACGAACAGTCGGATAAACACCAAACTTGGTATTCAGCTTCAGTATCTTCCAGAGATGCGACACGAAGGTTTTCAAGAAAATCCCCCCACCCCCGATTACCCTTTACATGGAAGATTTTTCGAACATTTTAATTTTCTCAAAAATGGCTCTAACGATTTTGATTAAAATATCATATATCTAAGATATTGTCAAGACAAATGAAATGTATATCTCGAATTTTCTGGGAATGTCTCCAAGAGTATTCTTCATTGTGAACGAGTTTTTCATAACTGGTAAACGATAAGAGATAGACGAAGTTTTACTACACAAAAAATGTAGATCGCGTTAAAATACACAATATATATCATATACATTTTTTTTGTTGAGTGAACCATTTTCGAGATATTACTTGTTATTCCCTTAAATTTTCCAATACTTATATTTTTTCTCAAATTGGTTATTCATTTTTTTATGTCCTGGACATGCAAGGAGAATGGAATGCGCCACATTGCAACCAGTGCTTAAAATATTTGACTATCGTTTAAAATTCCCCTTGCATCTACAAGAAAATTAGCAATAATATTAACATCTCGATATCTCGATTAACATGAAGCATATGGAGAATAAGCATTTGTAAAAATAGTTTGTACAAGAGTAGAGAAAGTCATGTGAGTGTAACACATCAGATTTTTCTGTAATGTGGTGCACAATTCATAGTAAAAATGCCAGGTATATTTATAATAAAAATAGAGTGCCTACTGTGATAATATATATATATATATATATATATTAAATTAAAGGGAAATTTTTATTAAGAAAACTAAGAATGTTATTTGGAAATTTTCGCGTTTAGTCTTCCCTAAATAAACCTGTTCCTAGAGGATTCGGCGATAACAAGGGTAAGGTTAGATAAAAAGAAATTATTTTAGATTGGAAAGAAAGCGGCACAAAGTAATTGCCAATCGTGTTGTTTATTACAGCACCTATCTCTTACGGTCAGCCATATCATCATCATCATCATCATCATCATTATCATCATAATCTATGCTTTTTCTCATTGTTCATGAAAAACCCTATAAAGAATGATATCGTAATTACTGACGGGAAGATTTAAATAATTAAATAAAGAAATAATACTAAGATAGAGAAATAAATGCAATACATAATTTCTGAATATTAAATCAATGTATAACTTAATAAGCCTGAGTTGAAAGATTTGTCAGTAGAAAAAGATAATTAGTGAGTCATGGTAAGGAAATAAATTAGTATATAAGTTCCTGGAATGCATTGCGTTTAAGTTTAGTACGTTTCAAAAGTCACGCAGGAAGAATGATATAAATTAGAAAGGGAATGAAATTCTGAGATTCGGGGAGGTTCCACATAGAAACAGTGTCAAATACACATGCTTAAGAGTTTTAAGATTAGACCTTAAGTGAATGTACGTTGGTAGGGGTAGCGATAAGAGGCGGAGCTTAAGTTTAGAAAAGGCGTACATACTAACCAGAGTTACTTATTTACCTAATTCCGTGACTTACTCGTGTGATGACCCTTGTGAATGTGAGTTTCATTTTAAGTACTATAGCGCCCAATGAAGCGCTTGAGTGAGTAAGATTTAGCGACTGTTGTAAGGTATCTTTCCGAGCAACATTTCTGCGACTTACGGCAACAGACGCATTGCTTAACTGTTGTCATAGAGGTAATTTAAGTTGTAAATTCAACAGTCTACGACCTTCTCAAAACTGAACATTTTAAGTCAACCTTAAAATTTCTCAGCTAATTAAACTGGTGTTATCCTGTTTGCGAAGGCTTCCACGGCCGGTGTCCATTATTGTTCTAGGCTCTTCCGGTGTACGCCGCGTCATAAAGGCGTTGGTTGCCGACGTTTCGCAGGTCATGTGGCCTGCTCTTACTTGGACTGTGTGCGAAGAATTTTTTTTTTCGAGTGGAGGAGAAAATGATTTAATCACTTACCTCAGCCCCGATTAGAGTCGGGACTGAGAGTGTGGGACTCGCCAATAGTCGGCATACTCACTAAAAACTCCTCCACGGGAATGGAAAATATGGAAGAAGGAAAAAGAGGAATTCGTGTGTGAAAGTGAGGCTGTACCGCGGTTGCACCAGCGTATTCAAGTTAAGGATATATTGGCCGGCCACTAGGGCCTAAGCCAGGTGAAGGTAAGGCGCCAGGACGCAAGCATGACCGAGGCCCTAGTGCGTCTCAATTTATACCTGTTTTGCTCCGCCCACAATCATTTCTATTGGTGATGGGAGAGCCAGTGACGTCATTGGTTAAAAGTGGGTGCCCGATAGAGCTCAAAACTCTTCCGTTGTTGCGATTCAAATCATTTTTATGTTTTAAAATTCCCATGCTCCCACGTGTTATTTTGTGAGAGTAATTGTCAAAAATGGCTAAAACCTGTATTCCGTCGAAGTCGATGTGGTGACGGGTATCGAGCGCATGTCGGCAACCAACGCATTTATGACGCGGCCTACACCGGAAGAGCCTAGAACAATAATGGTTTTATCCTTTCACAATACACTCACGCATATCCTGGGAGTACTCATAGCTATACCACTAGAGCAGCTGGCGCACGAAATAACGTAGAAAGAGCTACGAAATAACATCGTAAAACTCATAGGCAGAGCAGGTAACATTAAATGTTATACAAATCTGAAGCAGGGACTGGCATCAAAGTTGTCGCAGCACAAATGGCTTCAAGAATGGATACTACTAGTAGGAAAAATGTCTAACTATTATTTTGAAATGGTTCTGAGAATGCAACTGTTCCAAAAAAACTGTAGGAGGAGTAATACAGTTTCAAAATAAGACCAACAATGTAGCGATCATTTAAGCATTTTATAATCTGTTTAAAAGTAACACTCTGATCACAGAGTATATGTTGCGTTACAGAATAATAGTTACAAGTTTGTGTAATATGTGAAATGTCCCTTAGTGGTTCCAAGTTGCAATGGAGAAAGATTTCCAGAAAACTTCAACGCAATCAGATTCAATTATGCTATTGAACACTTGGGATACACACGCAGAGGGCGTGTACCTTTGGAACATAATAATTAGCAGCCTGGAAACTGGTACAAACAACTGCTACGCTCATGAACATGAATTAACGGGTTTTTAATGTAACGCATATATGGTGCTCATAAAAGTGCGTTACAAATTGGCGCGTGCATGAAGGGAAGTAGAAATGGGAGCATCATCTTCAGGCAACTCTTGGAGCGAAATGAAGAATCGGGAGTTGATGCGAAAGAACCCGATCACGCAAGTTACAAATGGATAAAAAATTTCTTGCTGTTGCGAATATGCAAATACTAGTGGGTGTAGCTATCTTATATTGGAACGATTAGTTGTAACCTTGTATTTTTACTTTCTCTACTACGTATAGTAAGTAGGGGAAGTATTTATTGTATTCCACCCAAGAATTCGATAGCGAGATTTCACCGGAAATAAATGTTTTGAGGCCCCCTGAATCTAAAAAAAAGCATTTTTGGAAACATGTCCGTGTGTGTGTCTGTGTGTCTGTATGTCTGTAAACAGCATAAATCAGAAACGAACAGTGGGATGAACACCAAACTTGGTATTTAGGTTCAGTATCTTCCAGAGATGCAACACAAAGGTTTTCAAGAAAATCCCCCGACCCCAGATTACTTTCTACATGGAACATTTTTCGAAAATTTTCATTTTCTCAAAATGGCTCTAACGATTGTGATTAAAATATCATATATTTAAGATACCTTCTAGACAAATGAAATGCATATCTCGAATTTTCTGGGAATGTCTCTAAAAGTATTCTTCATTGAGAACGACTTTTGCACAACTGGTAACGCTTAAGAGACAAACAAAATTTTACTACACAAAAATGTAGATCACGTTAAAATACACAATTTATGTCATATACATTTTTTTGTTGAGTGAACCATTTTCGAGATATTGCTTGTTGTTCCCTTAAATTTTGCAATACTTATACTTTTTCTCAAATGGAAATTCGTTATTCTTTTTTTTTGTCCTGGTAATGCAAAGAGAATGGAATAATCAACATAGCAATGATCTCTTAAAAAATTTGACTATCGCTTAAAGCCTACCAATTCCCCTTGCATCTACAAGAAAATTAGCAATAAGATTAACATCTCGTTTAACATGAAGCATATGGAGAATAAGCGTTTGTAAAAATAGTTTGTACAAGAGTAGAGAAATTTATGTGAGTGTAACACATCAGATTTTTCACTTCTACACTGAATCCATTTCCTTTGGATCTACTTCTTACACCCCGTTGATATGATTGTTATCAAAATCTTTTCCCACGTAATTAAATAAATTTGTATATTGTTTTAAGCTTAAAATTTGAATGAAGCAGTAAACACAACTTGAGATCCTAGAATTTCAAAGTGAATTCAATTTTTTATTTTGTTTAAAATTGCATTCGTTAATTACTACAATCTTCAGTAGAACATGATTGGGAATATTTACTTCAGCTGCTCTTACATATGAGCACAGTCATAAACAATTACCTCGTATTTGGTCTATTTCTTTAAATGATTGCGAGCTGGAAGCGCTATCCACCTTAACGCAGTGTCGGAAGTAAAATCTGAAACGGTATTCACAATGACGATTATGCGTAACATATCGCCGTAATGTAAACAAAGTCGCTTCCAACGATGCATGAATATTAACATAAATAGAAGCAAATCGCAAGAGCTACACCTACATGGTGACCCACAAAAAAGCCACCAGCAATACACACGAGAGGATGTAAGTACATTCACAAAACAAAGACTCAAAACAAGACGGAAAGTGTTGAAATCGGTTATCTAGTGAATCTAGATTAACAGAACGCCGACGCCTCACAGCGTAAGGTATTTAAGCTGATAGAATTTGAGATCCCCCCTTGCGACCACTCGCTGGTTGAACTCGCGACGAGTCTTTTTGTAAACAAGTAGTTTAGTTTTTACTGTAGCTTATTTTATGCTACATTTGTGCGAAACATTTCAAGCTTAAAAGACCATGAATACTTATAAGCGCAATTTTGCTCTTTGTGGGGACCGACCAACTTGTGAAATTGACAATTAGGCATTTGAATCCTTCATTGTTGCAGTCCCACTTTCTCTCCGAAATTGACCATTTACTGGTTTAATGTCGTGATCAAAATGCATATTTTTGTACTGAAAAAAAATCTTATTCGTGTTTGGTTCAAACATGATTACTAACTAATTATTTATTATTGAAGAGAAGTGCTTTAGCTAGTGGGTTTGGTGGACACACTTTAAGCATACATTTGGTGCTCCTGTTCCAAGTACTGCGCGCGTGTTATTTTGATTTCGTTTGTTTTCTGTATCTACTTAATTGTTGAAGAATCTAAGTCCACACAAATAGTAGTGTATTATTTGAGCAACACGTGTTATGTATTCACATACTTCATATATACAAAGTTCATTACTTCAACTACATAATACTTTTCACAAAAGAGTCTTTAATTCTCTCAAGACTTGAGATTGAATATCCGCTGAACGATTAATTTTCTAACCAAGGCATTTCATCATATTATACATTTATAACGAACTCTCAAAATTGTTTCTCCCAAACTTGTTTCTTGCAAAGTATTTCTGATAGTTCACAGAAAAGGTATTTGTGGCATAGCTTTCAAAACTTTGAAATAACAGTACACTTTACATTTGCCGGCCCTCGTAACCGTGGTCGCTGGAGTGTATAGCTCCGACAAGCTGAGGGTCGCGGGTTTGAGTCCCGCCATGGGCATGGGTGTTTGTGTGTATCTGTCTGTGTGTTGTGTAATTGGGGTAATAACCGGTAACAAAAACAGTAAATACACAGTAATGATAAACTGGGTAAAACAAGGGAACTTTAAAAAAAATATTGTGTTAAACATATACTGAGGAAGTTTTAATTAATGATGTGTTAACTAAACAGAATACTTCGAATGCTTATTAAAAATACAACTACAATTATAGAAACATGTCGCATTGCATCAAATTAACTTAAAGGTTAACAATTTAGTATATTCACAATTAATATTTAAACAATCCGATATGTTACATTCATACGACTTTCTCTAGTCACTCTAGTTTGTGTATAGTTTCCACAAACTATTCCTGAAGAAGCTTATTTTTCAATCTACTTGATGTTAATCGAGGTAAACCTTTGCAGAAATAGTTTCATTTAGCATTTCGTTCTCTTTGCAAGTGGGATAAAGAAGAATGACGCGACAGTCAAATCTTAAAAAAAAGCGGGTTGTTGTATGCTGGTTTTGAAATTTCAGCATGAATGTAACACGTTATGCTTTCGTTAAAATATAGGTATATCATATTAGAGTATAAAGGAATATTTCTCCTACAAGATAAAGTAACAACGGCTAATCCTATAAAAAGTTATTTGAAATAAACGTATACACAAATGAGCTGCACATGTTTGGTGCAGTAGACACTTCTAATGGTTTACCAAGTATATACAATTCAGTGAAAATGAAGCGGTTCTCCAAGGTTTTTGTTAGAAGATTAAAGATATTCAGCAAGTCAACATCTCAAACTTACAATACTTGAATCGACAAAGTTTGAGCATTTTTGAGAAAATAGAAAATAACAAATATATATACTTAAAAATGTCAAACTTAAGTATGAAACGTAGAGTTTTCATTTCTGGAGTCACGGTGTTCACAAAACCTTTCTTATACCAACACATAACATTTTTATTTATTTGTTTAGGTGACTAAAAACATAAATTTCTGGAATACTTTAATATGAATTTTTGGATTGAACGCATACCTCTTATATCCAAAGTAAGTGGTAGAGAAAGTAGAAATTAAAAACTCGGATGTGCTGCATTTATACGACTTTCTCTACCCATTATCATTTGGCTTCATAGATCCTACAAACAATCCTTAGACCAGCTTATTACTTTCTCTACTATGTATAAGTATGGGAAGTAGCGTATACTACACAAAAATTTGATGTCAAAATTTCAACGGAAATATATGTTTTGAAGAGTCCTGAATCCAAAAAATGTATTTTTTAGAAAAAGGTCAGCATGTGTGTGTGTGAGCAAACTCGAAAAGCA
The DNA here is from genome assembly GCA_030765065.1 of Deroplatys truncata. Taxonomy (NCBI): domain Eukaryota; kingdom Metazoa; phylum Arthropoda; class Insecta; order Mantodea; family Mantidae; genus Deroplatys; species Deroplatys truncata. Next base: position 219,914,709 of record CM060978.1, read on the forward strand.
AGGTCGGAAAGCACCAAACTTAGTATTCAAGTTCAGTATCTTCCAAGGATGTGAAACGAAGATTTTCAAAAAAAATCCCCACCCCCACTACCCTTTACATTGAAGATTTTTCGAGTTTTTTTTCTAAAAAGTGCTTCTAACAATTTTGATTAAAATACCATATATTAAATATATTTTCATGATAAATAAAACGTTTCTCTTGAATCAGCCTTTGACGTCCTCTTCATTCGGAAGGAATTTTGTATAACCTTGTGTAACTGGTAAACGATAAGCGATAGTCGAAAACCTACCACACAAAAGATGTAGAACTCTTTAAAACACGCAATTTATTTAAAATAAGTTTTTTGTTGCATAAGCTATTTCTGGATATCCGTTATTAATGGTTCGAATTGTTCATTTCTTCGTCGTTCTTTAGCCTTTTCAACATTCGGTTGAAAGGACTTGCGATTTAATGGAAACAGTATGGAATTTTAAGGCCAGCATATAGCGCCCAGTTATTAAACATTTGACTATCGCTGTTTTGTTTGTATCTATAACGAAATCTGCAATGTAGCCATTTCTGCAAAGGCTTATTTAGATTAAACCGTAGTAGATATAAAAGTAAGCTTTAGTAAGGATAGCTTGCATACTCACTAACAAACGATAAATGCTAGAGAAAGTTATATGAATGTACCGCATCAGATTCTTTTCTATCTGCTTCACCGTAATTGGGATGGGCATTTATAGACATTTCATTATACATTTTGTTATAGGTATAAAAGCGATGGAGGGAACTGAATCGATAGCCATGTGTTTAAAAACTGCTCGCTATGGCTTTAAAATCCCATACTCTTTACTTGTTTCTCGCGATGTCAGAGAAAAAGCGACAAGAATTTAAAAAAATCTGATGTGTTGCACTCACATAGCTTTCTCTACTCTTGTACAAACTATTTTTACAAACGCTAATTCTCCATCTACTTCATGTTAATCGAGATAAACATTTGCAGACTCCATCTTATTGCTAATTTTCTTGTTGATGTAAGGGGAATATATATTTACAAGGGCAATATAGAAATACAGTAGCCTTTAATCATAGACATTACTCTTAATAGCTGGTTGCTATGTGCAGCACCATTCCCTTTGCCACAGATTAATACTCTTTGCATATCCAAGACAAAAAAATCTGATGTGTTACACTCACATGACTTTCTCTACTCTTGTACAATCTAATTTTACAAACGCCTATTCTCCATATGCTTCATGTTAATCGAGATATCGAGATGTCAATCTTATTGGTACTTTTCTTGTAGATGCAAGGAAAATATGGTAGCTTTTATGCGATAGTCAAATATTTTAACGCTGGTTGCTATGTGGCGCATTCCATTCTCTTTGCATGTCCAGGACATAAAAAAAATGAATAACGCATTTGAGAAAAAGTATAAGTATTGGAAAATTTAAGGAAATAACAAGCAATATCTCGAAAACGGTTCACTCAACAAAAGAAATGTGTATGACATAAGTTGTGTATTTTAACGCGATCTACATTATTTGTGTAGTAAAATTTTGTCTATCTCTTATGGTTTACCAGTTATGCAAAAGTCGTTCACAATGAAGAATACTTTTGGAGACATTCCCAGAAAATTCGAGATATACATTTCATTTCTCATGACATTATGTTAAACATATGATATTTTCATCAAAATCGTTAGAGCCATTTTTGAGAAAATTAAAATTTTCGAAAAATCTTCCATGTAAAGGGTAGTCTGGGGTGGGGGGATTTTCTTGAAAACCTTCGTGTCGCATCTCTGGAAGATACTGAACCTAAATACTAAGTTTGGTGTTTATCCGACTGTTCGTTTTTGAGTTATGCTGTTCACAGACACACACACAGACACACACACAGACACACACACACACACACACAGACACACACACGGACATGTTTCCAAAAATGCTTTTTTTGGTTTCAGGAGGTCTCAAAACATGTATTTCCGGCGAAATCTCGGTATCGAATTTTTGGGTGGAATGCAATACTTCCCCTACTTACTATACGTAGTAGAGAAAGTAAAAAATGAATAACGAATTCTCATTTGAGAAAATACGTATTGAAAAGTTTAAGGGAATAACAAGCAACATTTCGAAAATGGTTCACTCAACAACAAAAATGTAAATGACATAAATTGTGTATTTTAATGCGATCTACATTTTTTGTGTAGTAAAATTTTGTATATCTCTTATGGTTTACCAGCTATGCAAAAGTCGTTAACAATGAAGAATACTTTTGGAGAAATTCCCAGAAAATGCAAGATATACATTTCATTTTTCATGAAAATACCTTAAACATATGAATCAAAATCGGTAGAGCCATTTTTGAGAAAATTAAAATTTTCGAAAAATCTTCCATGTAAAGGGTAATCTGGGTTGGGGGGGATTTTCTTGAAAACCTTCGTGTCGCTTCTCTGGAAGATACTGAACCTAAATACCAAGTTTGGTGTTTATCCGACTGCTTGTTTCTGAGTTATGCTGTTCACACACACACACGGACATGTTTTCAAAAATGCTATTTTGGATTCAGGGGGTCTCGAAACATATATTTCCGGTGAAATCTCGGTATCGAATTTTTGGGTGGAATACAATACCTCCCCTACTTACTACACGTAGAAGAGAAAGGAAAAACTTAAAAGCATTGAACGACTGAAAGAAATATTAACGGATGTCTTGGTTATGGATGATACCACAAACAGTTATTTGAATTAAATTGTGTATTTTAAAGAGATTTAAATACTTTGTGTAGTACGTTTTTGCCAATGACTTTAGGTTTATAAGTTATACAAAACAATACAAAATTCCTTTCAAATGAAGTGCACTTCTCAAGACTATTTCCGCAAAATTCAAGAAATACATTTTATTTGTGATATTAGTATGTTAACCATATGGTATTTTGATCAAAATTATTAGCCATTTTAAAAAATAAGAAATTTCGTAAATATTTCGTTTAACGGACAACTTTAGATGGAGTTTTTTTACCGTCTTTTGTGGTTTCTCTGGTAGATTCTGAATTTAAATACCAAATATAGAATTTATTTTTAGTTAACTGTTCATAGACATGCGCGCACTTATCTAAAGATGTTTTTTTTCAGATTCAGGGGTTCTCAGAAGTCGTATTTCCGGTGAAATCTCGACATGGAATTTTTGCGTAGAGTACAATGCCTTCTGTAAAAATGGATATGTTTGGAATTATTTGCTAGGTTTTTCTATTTGAAATACGAATTGAGTGAACAACGAATCAGATCTATAATAGAAATATATTACCGATGTACAGTAGAGCAAGGTCAAAGCTTCATGAAGAAGGTGCAGACAATGGTTCAGAAAAGAAAACTTTTCTAATAAAACTGACAGACAATGTTGCTCCACTTTCTTGTTCTCGTATATGGCGAGAACAGGAGCCGTCATAAGATATTACCTACAAATGGGGATTCACAACATAATGAGCTGTATATAGTAGCCATGACAACGGCGGTGAAAGGGAAACAATGCCGAATTTCCTGCCTTGGCAAATTGGAGCATCTGCTTTCTTGTGTTTGTGTGAGGATTAATGCCTCCATTAGAGCGCGTGGAGTTTCTCTGTTGCATTCTGATGCTGAACACGTAGACTGGTTAGTGATTTTTAACAAGAGGCAACAGAACATAGGATTAGGAGAGAATGACGTGTTTCTTTGCATTGGATGTTTCGTGTAGAAACGAATGCAAAGATTTGAAACGTAAACCTATGTGTTTCGGATCATCGCTAACTTTTTACTTTCTCTACTACGTATAGTAAGTAGGGGAAGTATTGAATTCCACCCAAAAATTCGATACCGAGATTTCACCGGAAATACATGTTTTGAGACCCCCTGAATCCCAAAAAAAAGCATTTTTGGAAACTTGTCCGTGCGTAGTGTGTGTGTGTGTGTGTGTGTGTGTGTGTGTGTGTGTGTGTGTGTGTCTGTGAACAGCATAACTCAGAAACAAACAGTTGGATAAACACCAAACCTGGTATTTAGGTTCTAATTTTCTTAAAAATGTCTCTAACGATTTTGATTAAAATATCATATGTTTAAGATATTTTCATGACAAATGAAATGTATATCTCGAATTTTTGGGAATGTCTCCAAAAGTATTCTTCATTGTGAATGGTATACACCACATAGCAACCAGCTCTTAAAATATTTGCCTATCGCTTAAAACCTCTCGATTAACGTGAAGTAGATGGAGAATAAGCGTTTGTAAAAATAGTTTGTACAATAGTAGAGAAAGTCATGTGAGTGTAAAACATCAGATTTTTTATCTAAAATTTTAAAGAATTGGCACTTTAATCTCATTTTAGGTTCGGAGGAATACTCCTGATTGAGCATTTCTTAAAGCAGATTTTCGAATCGCAAAATCGGAACACCTTACATCATACTGTATAATGAGGATAATCATTTATTGCTGTTAAATTTTTATAGGCAACTTGATTTACTTTTATTTGCAGTATAACTTTGTATAGTTAGTAGAAGAAAAATTAATAGAACCACTAGAAGTAAATTTTGTATTTGCCAGGAATGTGGCCTCTCTCCTCTGCTATTTAATATATGTTTTAATAAAAGTGTAGACCTTTGGCAAAAGTGTAACCTCTGTGGAGTAAATTGGAAGCAAAAACGAGGCAAGTACATAGTCTATACGTATGACCTATTATTAATGGTCTCTTCCGAAGACGAACCGACTGAGATGGCTCCTAGGTAACGTGTGAGGCTCCGTTTTGAAAGGTCCAACGTTCAACCAGTTTCTCTTACTGAGTTTTTTCCAGGTTTTCCTGTCTTCAAAACTGGTATATTAGTTCATCAGTTTTCACAACCTGTGGTGCCGTATGTAGTAAAACGGACATTACAAAGCTATTTAAATCCTTCTGAAGATGATAAAAATAAATTTAATATAAGTTTACACAGAATGTTACGACTACATAAATTGGAAGTAATAAAATAAATCTGATGTGTTACACTCATATGACTTTCTCTACTCTTGTACAAACTATTTTTACAAACGCTTATTCTCCATATGCTTCATGTTAATCGAGAGGTTTTAAGCGATAGGCAAATATTTTAAGAGCTGGTTGCTATGTGGAGTATTCCACTTTCTTTGCACTACCAGGACAAAAGAAATTGAATAATGGATTTGAGATAAAGTATAAGTATTCGAAAATTTAAGGGAATAACAAGCAATATGTCGAAAACGGTTCACTTAACAAAAAAAGGTATATAACATAAATTGTGTATTTTAACGCCATCTACATTTTTTGTGTAGTAAAATGCTGTTTATCTCTTATGGTTTACCAGTTATGCAAAAGTCGTTCACAATGAATACTTTTGGAGACATTCCCAGAAAATTCAAGATATACATTTTATTTGTTATGAAAGTATCTTATATATATATATATATATATATATATGATATTTTAATCAAAATCGTTAGAGCCATTTTTGAGAAAATTAAAATTTTCGAAAAATGTTCCATATAAAGAGTAATCTGAAAACCTTCGTGTCACCTCTCTGGAAGATATTGAACCTAAATATCAAGTTTGGTGTTTATCCGACTGTTTGCTTCTGAGTTATGCTGTTCACACACAGGGACATGTTTTAAAAAATGCTTTATATGCATTTAATACACCTCAAAACATGTAGTTCCGTTGAAATCTCGGTATCGATTTTTGGTGGAATGCAATATTTCCTCTATTTACTATACGTAGTAGAGAAAGTAATAAACAATCTCGTGATGGTACAGCCATGAAGATCTAGACCTGCCAACCCGATTGTCGGCCTCACACCCAGGTACGAAAGGCAGGTGGGTGATCATTGAATACTAGGAGGTGATGTGTCCAGAATCATGCATCCTCCAGCCAGAATGTCGGCCTCCGTGACCGGAATCGCAGCTCCTCACTTTCCTCACGATGCTTAGTGGACCCCGGTCCTATACTCGAGTCTTAAAATCCGCAAACCTATGGGTGGGATCGAACTCGGGCGAATTCCGTGGCCGGGAACCAGAGCTTCACGCTCTAGCCCACGGCGCCTCGGCGTAGGATATAATATGGAAATACCTGTTGAAAAGAACTAAGTCAATGGGAATACAAGGAAAAACCTCTGGAAGAGAATAAAAGCTGCAATTACTAATAAAATAAAATACCAGGCAAAAAGTTTCATTCTTTAGGATGTCGCATACAATAGAATAAACATAAATATGGAGTTAAAAATTTTAAAATATATTTAGCTAAATGGAATAAGTAAAATAAACTTGAATAAAATGAACAATGAAGAAAATACATAATATAACCCCAAAATCGGCTTTAAAGTTTGACTTTGAAGTATGGAGCCTAAGACCAGAGGAGACTGGAACTGGTGCAGATGATATTTGCTCGCCACCTGGTAGGAGTAAGAATAAGCGTGAAGTAGTTAGTGAAAAATTAAACTTGAGGGAGTTAAATACCAGAATAAATAGAGAAGACATGTGGACGAGATGGGCCCGAATAGATTATTAAGAGCAACAACATATAGTTACAAACACAACGGCAGAGGAGATCAAGGTAGGCCAAGAGCAAGATGGAAGGATCAGTTCTGAAACCGGAATGGGCATTAGTTTCCCAAACCTTGATTAGGGAGAACAACAATTTTGTATCGTAGCATCAGGTTAATACCATGCAGATAGAATACTGAACATGTCAATCAAATGCCAAAGAACTAAATGTACTTTCCGTCCACATTGAAATATTACTACGATTGTGCAACAAACAAAATTCTGATGTGTTACACTCACATGACTTTCTCTACTCCTGTACAAACTATTTTTACAAACCCTTATTCTCCATATGCTTCATGTTAATCGAGATATTAAGATGTTAATCTTATTGCTAATTTTCTTGTAGATGCAAGGGGAATTGCTAGGCTTTAAGCTATAGTCAAATATTTTAAGAGCTGGTTACTTTATGGAGTATTTCATTCTCTTTGGATTACCAGGAAAAAAATGAATAACAAATTTGAGAAAAAGTATAAGTATTACAAAGTTTAGGGGATTAACAAGCAATATCTCGAAAATGGTTCACTCAACAAAAAAATGTATATGACATAAGTTGTGTATTTTAACGCGATCTACATTTTTTGTGTAGTAAAATTTTATTTATCTCTTATGATTTACCAGTTATGCAAAAGTCGTTCACAATGAAAAATGCTTTTGGAGACATTCCCAGAAAATTCGAGATATACATTTCATTTGTCATGAAAATATCTTAAACATATACGTTTCCATGAAATCTCGGTATCTAATTTTTGAGTGGAATACAATACTTCTCCTACTTACTATACGTGGTAGAGGATGTATAAAAAAATAGTATGGCGACAACGACAAACCTAACGTCTATTTAGTCATTTTCGTACATTTACATTGAGTATATATATATTTTTTATATTGTTGAGATTTTTATAAGGATAACCTTTCAGACATTAGAAATTTCACTTCAACTGAGAAATAAGAGCAACCGTGTATATCTTTTACTCATATCCTTGGAATAAAGTTACTGTAACGGTTATTTTGGGAAAGGCTATTGTTAGGGGATCAGGTATGATTAGTTGCTCTACCATGTACCTAGTATACAGAGAAGGCATTGCATTCCAACCAAAAATTAGATATCGAAAGTTCACCGGAAATACATGCTTTGAGGCCCCATGACTACAAAAAGCATTTTTGCCAAAAGGTATGCGAGTTTGTATTTGTGTGTGTGTGTGTGTGTGTCTGTGTACAGCATAATTCAAAAACGAAAAGTGGGGTACACATCAAATTTGGTATTTAAATTCAGTGTCTTCCAAAGATGTGATACGAAGATTTTTAGGAAAATCCCCCGTCCCAAGTACCCTTTATATAGAACATTTTCGACATTTTTTATTCTCTAAAAAATGGCTATAACGGTTTTGATTAAAATACTACATTTTAAAGATATTTTAATGAAACATAAAATTAATGTCTTGAATTTTCTGGGAATAGATTTTGAAGTCCTCTCCATTCGGATGGAATATCATATAATCTTGTACAGGTGGTAAACGTTAAGCGTTGGACAAAAACGTACTACATAAGATATGTAGATCTCTTTAAAGCACACAGTTTATTTGAAGTAACATTTGAGGCATTATTCTATATCACAACACAGTGAATGCGAGAGTGATTGTAGTGTTTGTTAGGCATAAGCATTGTTAGGAAATAAGTTTACACGACCTCACTGAAACTGACAATAGGAGTGGGTAACAATGAAGCGATGGGGTGAGTTGTTTATCACTAAGAAGAGACAAACAAATGACGTCAGGATAGCGTGCCTTTGTTTAGAAATGGAAGGAATATCTTCCCTAGAGCATATGTATTAGTAATTATGATTGGCTGACAAAACAGACGCTAATGTTGGTGCGATTTATTAACCAATAGCAGCTCTATTATAATGTTTAGGCATATCGGAGTGAGGGAGTATAAATTCTTGAGCCAAAAGCAAGTATCGCGCAGTTCTACAGAATCATTCACGAGGTACACATCGCGCAGTTCTCAGCAATCTCTCGCGTCGTAAAGTTAGTTACAAAATGTGAAGTAGGTACGCGACAACTATTACGACAGTAATTACATTCGGAAATATAACAGTTTCAGTCAGGCGTGTATCAAGATTAAAGATGTGAAATTAATTAAGTGTGACGGCAAAAAAGTGTGAATATAAATTCTTTTATCAGTGTTATCTTTTAGTAACAACTCCGTTCCCTTTACACGCCCTGCTTAGAGATATTTGCTCGACTGAGTAATAATAGCTAGCCGGAGGACAAAGAACCGAAATTCAAAATAGTAAAACAATAACAGGCGCCAAGTAGAAAAGATAACACGAACAGATTACTGCGACACATTTTTGTGGCATCAGCAGAAAGATCCGTTATTAATGATCGGAATTGTTCAATACTTAGCCATTCTTTAAAGTCCTGTCAACATTCAGTTTTTCTCGCGATTCCATTGAAACAGTATGGGATTTTTAAGGCCAGCGTATGATGTCGAATTCTTAAGTATTTGACTATCGCTGTTCCCTTTTGTATATATAAGGAAATCTGTAATGAAGCTATTTCTGCGAAAGTTTATTTGGATTAAAATGAAGTAGATATAAAAATAAGCTTTAGTAACACTAGTTTGTGTACTCGCTAATAAACGAGAGAGGGTAGAGAGAGTCATATGAATGCATCACATAAGTATTTTTTTTATTTGTTATGAATTCGTGTCTAACTGTAAGTGACTTTTCCCCTTTGCGTTAATGAATGCTTACATACAGACATGTTGCTATTGTCCTTATGCTTAAATTGTGTCTAGGCTGTGAAGCATAATCTGAGAACTCAAAAAAGAGTTGATGCTTCAATTTTGTAAGACTTACTTAAACAATGTCCTTAGTTTTCTTTCCAGATTGTTCAAACAACGTAGAAAAAATCATTTTTAGTTACTTTCCTAAATTTTTTCATATTTTTTACTTACTTGTACTATTTGTAGAAGTTATATTCTTGAATAAATTGATTAATAATTTGGTACACTAATTTTAATAACTTAAATGTATTTCAGCTTTAGTTCGTTTTTTATAATCAATATAGCAGTAATTTTACAAATCGTTTTCGAAACCATTTTACGTATCAAAATGCGGGCATTGTTGACGAGCTCCAGAAATCCAAAGTACAATTACAAAACCGAGATTATTTCTGTATTGTCCTCTTCTTTCCAAAGAACCTTATGAACGTGTTTTCAGAATTACGGGAAAGAAATAAGTGCGTTGTTGCACAAACTGATCTGTAGATTATAGGGATACATGGCTGTGGAACAAGGAACAACGTAACCACTCGTGTTTACAATAGACCCATCGTAACGAGAGCATGACATGTTATTGAGTTGCCCATCGCTTGATTGATTCCACTCCGTTACGCAAAAGATCGCAGCTGGTTAACACTGACTGTTTTCTACGAACTACAACTGTTACTAAATGTGAAAAGGAAAAAACTTTTAAAAGTGGTGAAAGCAAATTGTGGTGCATGTATTGAATCAGATTGCAATATGGAAGAGGCTTTTATATTAGGGAATGCTCCACAAATCTGAGTTGAATAATTATTTTTAATCCTACAAAATCTTGGTGGCAATATGGCTGTTTTTAGCAGTCCATGGCGGTTATGTCTTCTTTTGTGCCTACCACATGTAGTAGGGGCATATTTTACGCCGCAACAGCTTTAGCAATTCAGAGAAGAAAAATCCCAAAGGAATACGGTTATATGTATGTACCTGAGGGGGAAGAGTTAACAGAAACTGGGATTAGAGTCTCCGACCTTCTAATGAGCCTTCGTGAGTTTTTCATTAGCAGACGCCGTGAATAGAAAAGCAATCCAAGCTCACGCGGATATGAATATATATGACGATAATTATGAACTGGCTACCCGTGTCAGTAAGGGCAGCTTACAAGTACTGCACTCCTAACCATCCGGGCTGATTTCCCAGATGTCTTAATATATTCACATCTCGGCTTGGATGTAAACCCTCTTGCATGAGGGTAGCAAATCGCTACTTCGCCACATGAAACTTCAGCTTAGCCCTTTCCAAGCAAAATAAAACAAGTAGCTCCATGAAAAAAGTGCCAAGCATTTATAAATCGCGAATTCAAATATCTACTGAAACTAGGCTAAAGTATTTTAACCGAAATAAAGGAAATTTGATGTATAGACTAAATAAATAACCACTCGGTAAAATAATATACCGGCATTATTAATGAAAACGCTATATTCCCAGAATACACAGTATCCACATTCGAAAGGTCTCGCTAAGCCAGGAGCGTTCAGTCCCCCGCTATTACAGGTACATACACTATGTGATCAAAATTATCCGGACATCCCCACAAACATACGTTTTTCATCTTAGGTGCGTTGTGCTGCCACCTATGCCTGGTACTCATTATCCGCGACCACAGTAGTCATTAGACATCGTGAAACAGCAGAATGGGATGCTCCGTGGAACTCACGGACTTCGAACGTGGTCAGGTGATTGGGTGTCACAGGTGTCAGAAGTCTGTACGCGAGATTTCCACACTCCTAAACATCCCTAGGTCCACTGTTTCTGATGTGATAGTGAAGTGGAAACGTGAAGGGACATGTACAGCACAAACACCTACAGGCCGACCTCGTCTGTTGACTGACAGAGACCGCCGACATTTGAAGAGGATCGTAAAGAGTAATAGGCAGACATCTATCACATAAGAATACCAAACTGCATCAGGATCCACTGCAAGTACTATAACAGTTAGGCGTGAGGTGAGAAACCTTGGATTCCATGGTCGAGCGGCTGCTCAATGCCAAACAACGCCTCGCTTGGTGTAAGGAGCGTCAACATTACACAATTGAACAGTGGCAAAACGTTGTGTGGAGTGACTAATTACGGTACACAATGTGGCGATCCGATGGCAGGGTGTGGTTATGGCGAATGCCCTGTGAACGTCATCTGCCAACGTGTGTAGTGCCAACAGTGAAATTCGAAGGTGGTGGTGTATGGTGTTATGATGTGGTCGTGTTTTTCCTGGAGAGGACTTGCCTCCCTTGTTTTGCGTGGCACGATCACAGTGCAGACCTACATTGATATTTTAAGCACCTTCTTTCTTCCCACTGTTGAACAACAATTCGGGGATGGCGATGGCACCTTTCAACACGATCGAGCACCTGTTCATACTGCACGGGCTGTGGCGCAGTGGTTACACGACAATAACATCCCTGTAATGGACTGGCCTGCACAGAGCCCTGACTAGAATACCTTTGGGATGTTTTGGAACGGCGACTTCGTGCCAGGCATCACCGACCTACATCGATATCTCTCCTCAGTTCCGCACTCCATGAAGAATGGGCTGCCATTCCCCAAGAAACCTTCCAGCACCTGATTGAAAGTATGCCTGCGAGAGTGAACGCTGTCATCAAGGCTAAAGTTGGGACAACACCATATTGACTTCCAGCATTAGCGCCACGAACTTGTACGTCATTTTTAGCCAGATGTCCGGATAGTTTTGTTCACGTAGTGTATAAGTCGAAAGTCTCATACGTGTTCAACAATTACTAATGCACGTTGAAGCCGTATTGCACTAAAATGAGACGCCAATTTTTGACAACAAATGCCCGGTTTCACCTTTTAACGTCGACTCCAATATCTGCTGTTGATAGCAGCTATTGGAGATGACTGCCGGCTGCTGCCGTGATTGTCTATGAGATCTTTCTCTCAGGGAATGTGTGCGTGTATTTTGAAAGGATAATACCACTTTAAATTGATTGAAAAATTGAATGTGATTCCAATAGTGTGCTATTGAAGTGAGTTGCCGACTGTTTGAAGATAAAGAATGAAGCTGATTATGAATCGTAGCATTCGAGACTATAACAATTGAATTATTATACCGGATAACATCTGCATTGTCAATTTTACTGTTTGTAATAATTGTTTCCGCAATAAAATACAATAGAACCATAAGTTGCCGTAGGTTGCTAAAATGCTTGCCGGTAAAACTCCTCGCAGTTACCGCTAAGTAATTGATAACCCAGCACGTCATTGGTGTTACGAACTCACCGCAAAAGACCGTAAGCTCTAAGGCTGTACAGGAAAGAAAAGAAATAAAGACGCTAATTTTAACAATACACGTTCTTTTATTAACTTAAGCTCCGCCTCACTTAGAAGTACCTCACTAAGGTTTCTTCTCGCGTGGGGCCAATCTGAAATTCCTACGTATGCGTATCTAACACTGTTACTCTGGAGTATTTCTGCGACTCTCAGAATTTCATTCCTTTTCTCTTTTACAGAATTTCTGTCTACCAGACTGCACTGAACATATAACCTTAACTGCATTCCAGGAATCTTTATACCAACGCGTTCGCTCCTCAGCAATGACTACCGAGCGGGATTGCTCAGGCAGTTACGTCTGTGGCCCGCATTCGGGAGATCCCGGGATCGATCCCCGGCGACCGCCCACTCTAGCCCATAGGATTTTCATGGTTTCCTCGGGTCGTCAGACGAGTGCTGGGCTGGTTCATCTTCTACCACGACTCTCCTTGCTCTCATTTCCTACACCCATCATCTTCCTTGTGATCTGTTTCAGCCAGGCGACGGTAGTCTGCGGGTTGCGGCTGGGCGGTGGCTTGCGCTCTGTAAAGTTTTCTTCCCTCGCCTCGCTGCGGTACCGCTCAGTTAGGTCTCTCCTCAACATGGGACTCCGCTTTGGGGGACCCTGGAGTTTGGTGGCTTGGGGTAGGGACCATGCGGCGTCGGATGCGTTCAATCTGGAAACGTTAGGTATCCCGTCCTTGCTTGCGCCCGTCGGCGTGCAATATGGCCTCTTCCCTCTCCTTCCCTCCCAGAAGTCACGTTGGAAGCAAAAAGGACCGACTGACCTGCGTGCGGTGCTCTAACCCGGGTCCTTGGGCCTCTCCGTGATACGTACCATTTCCTTTACTACTAATGACCTTATTTGCTAATTACCTTTTTCTCCGGAAAATCTTTTCAACCCAACCTTTGAGACAGTAACTATGGTTATATATGCCATATATATATATAATAATGTGAATTATAATGTGAAATTGTATTAATAAGAAAAATACTTGTTGTATAAATGGGAGTTAAGGCATAAGTTTTATGTATGTGCAAGTGTAGCTGGAGCTGTGGAATTCTTGTTAAAAGCCGACAAACATATCTTTGTGTTAAAATTAGGACCCAGGCAAAAAGGACTTTACGGGAAGGTCATAAAAGCCAGACCTTGAAGCCTTTGTGAAACAGAAAAAGGCGACAAGCGAAAATAACATGTTTGTAGAGAGGCCACATGCTTGCAAACGTAGAACAATAGCCGGGTAAGTCTTCTGGAAGGTTCCAAGCTGAACGAAGACAGACAATGAAATTTTAAGGAAGAGTATGTTTAAAATCTTCAAGGGAAGAAAGGTTAGTTCTAGCGTCTCCATCAGCCAGGGCGGTTGAGTATAAAGTGCTGCGATGTGAATAAGATACATGTAAGATCTCAGAAGCAGGCGATATTATTTACTTCTTATGATGTAGTAGGAACGGTGAAACGTTATCGATTTAAAGGTCTATAGGAACGTGTGATAAATGTTACAATTATTTCTAGAGCATGTATAAAATACTTGATTGCTCAGCTACCGCAAGTTTGGCTTACGAACAGGGTAGGGCTCGACCGTTCTACAGCTCCAACTAACTTAAGAACTGTGTAGATTATTACTAAGACAGTCAATGCGTGTGCCATTAAAGCATAGTGTTCTTCAATAACTTAATCAATTGTTAAAGTTGTTACTTATTACCTTCCTTCCCGTATCACACCCTGCCAAGTTATACAAGCTCTACCAAAACCTAAATAACAGCAGCCGTGGCAAGAAATAAAAATAAACAATAAGAGTAACAACTAAAACATCAGATATTTAACAACATTACCATAGTTCATATATTAAATCATATATTAATATATTGGACATACTGCGAGTTATGCTTCCCCTCCACGAGTATACCGCACCTTATTATATTATACATTGAAATATAAGGAAATTATTTATTGCAAGTATTTCTCTACCTTACTATTAATTTTGTATTAAATTATTTATATTTTCTTGTCAATAATTAGGGTATGAACGTAATTTATTTTCGAATATTTGTTTTGAGTTACCCTAACGTGTGAGGTGCACATTATTATTTCCTCTACGACGTATAGTAAGTAGGGGAACTATTGTATTCCACCCAAAAATTCTATAAAGAGATTTCACCGGAAATATATGTTTTGAGGCTCCCTGAATCTAAAAAATATTTTTGGAAACATGTCCGTGTGTGTGTGTGTCTGTGAACAGCATAACTCAGAAATGAACAGTCGGATAAACACCAAACTTGGTAGTTAGGTTCAATATCTTCCAGAGATGCGACACAAAGGTTTTCAAGAAAATCCCCCCATCCCAGATTACCCTTTATATGGAACATTTTTCAAAAATTTTAATTTTCTCAATAATGGCTCTAACGAGTTAATTAAAATATCATATATTTAAGATACTTTCATGACAACTAAAATGTATATCTTGAATTTTCTGGGAAAGTCTCCAAAAGTATTCTTCATTATGAACGACTTTTGCATAAATGGTAAACCATAAGAGATAGACAAAACTTTTTCTACACAAAAAATGTAGATCGCGTTAAAATACGCAATTTATGTCATATACATTTTTTTTTTGTTGAGTGAACCATTTTCGATATATTACTTGTTATTCCCTTAATTTTTCCAATACTTATACTTTTTCTCAAATGTGAATTAGTTATTCATTTTTTTTGTCCTGGTAATGCAAAGAGAATGAAATGCTCCACATAGCAACCAGCTTTTAAAATATTTGACTATCGCTTAAAGGTTACCAATTCCCCTTGCATGTACAAGAAAATTAGCAATAAGATTATCATCTCGATATCTTGATTAACATGAAGCATATGGCGAATAAGCGTTTGATAGAATAGTTTGTACAAGAAAAGAGAAAGTCATGTGAGTGTAACACATAAAAATTTTTCAGGGATTTTACGCAAATAAAAAATAAGCTTTTGAGCGATTCTAGTTCACGGTGAAAAATAGCGACAACAGGGGTATTGACCGTCGACATGCTGAGCAAATTCTAGCATGTAATTGTAATCTATCACTCTATATTAAAACTGGTTATCTAAGAAAGAAAGGAAAAGACAACAGTTAAAGAAAATGTGTAGTTAAATGCAGCATAGAGAAGAACGTTTAGTAAGGTGGTTGTTTCATTAAGACACATGTGATAAGAAAGGCATGGAAATTTTACGAAAGCAATTAATGAGGTTATATAGTGCTGCAAAGACCACAATGATTTATAAGTACGGACTTCAGTGTTTGTAGGAAGTAGAAGAGGCTTTAGGCACTTAACCGCATAGTCGCCTATTGCATTTCTGGAAACCTCCAGAAGGAAGGGGTGAAGTGAAGAGACAGAGGGCGACCAATTCCGGGGCGGCAACCTCGGAAACAGGTGGGCTACCTAACGTCTCCAAATATTACACCCTGTTGCCGGCGGGACCTCCCACAGGTTCACTCCCTACTGTTTCGAAAGCCGCAAAAACCACCGCCATACGCTTGTGAACCGTCGACCCTAAAACACAGGGAAATGAAATGACATAAATGGGGGTCAACATTATATAATCCACTCCAGCATTCGCCTACCAACCGGGGAAAACCGCGAATAATCCAAAGTTGAGATTTGCGGCAGTATCTCCTCCTGTCCGTTGTTGTTGTGGTTTTTAATGCCCCTTTGCTCGCGGCTTACCTTTCTGCGGCCTCCGCGTTGACTACAGATGTTCGAAGTATGCTGGTTCTCTGCATTTTTTTTATCCTCGGCTAGCTGAAGTAATTTTTAGAATATGTGAGAGCATGGACTTTACCTTGGTAAAGGAAACGTGGATCTCGGGTGTGGTAAAGGAGAGAAAATAGACGTGCTTTAGTTACTAAACGACGACACTGCAGTTTCTTTTATTTAGCTACTTCTGGTGGTACACAACACTGATATTGTCGCCGTTAAAACACTGTCCACTGCTGTTGAAACACGGCGCTGATATGACGCGAAGTTTGTATACTTATTAGATCTCTTTACGCGTAGCGATTCTTATGTGTGTTGCGAAAACTGTCTTAATTCACTTTTGGCGCGAGATCTCTCAAATATCCAGCAGCATCTTTCCCTGCCTCCAGTTTAGAAAATGATCCCGAATTTGTTCCTAACAGATCCATTTATAGTCGCAGCCTTCTTGCTTCATTTCCTATTGGTCCATTTTTAGCGCCACTCAACGCGTCTCACTATTTCATATAAATTTACAGGGATCTCATTGGTCCAAGTTTAACATAAATCGCGGCATTTCCTAAATTTACCGTTGAGCTTGTTGTCTCTCTCACTTGGTCACGGCAAATTATCGTACAAAGGAACAAAAGCTCTACACCCTCACTGTACGAACAATGCCTCTGCTACCAGAGAGACATCGTAAAACTAAACTTTTTGCCTTCGAAGACACTATTCCTGCAGCTAAAATATCTCGTTGTGGACAGTATTTTAATATAGCGCTTAAATTATTTACATTAAACAATTTATAACTCTCTAATAACAGTAATCTAAATACATATCGTTAAATCACCCTTCTTAAGCTACACAGGCAGTAAAAGTAAAAGAAATGTACATAGCATGATTTAACATCAATAAAAACTAATTAATCAAATTATTAATAATTACATATCTCGGGCTCGGCCTAAAGTTGCCGTTTCAGATTGTCTCTGGAATTGAAATCGAACCTCCCGAGTACGAGGCTCTAACGCTATCACAGAGACCTCTCGTCGATAACATACGGACTTGCGATAATTGTTTAACGCTCAAAAGACACTCAGGCAGCAACATTAACGCAAGTTGATCACTGTATGGTTACTTAAACACTCGAAAGTGTACTCCTGGGACATCAGTATCCCAGAATAAAGCTGCGGCTCTGGCATTTCTATCGCTATGACAAATCTTGAAACGTTCACGAAAATGCAAGTCATTTCAAAGGTTACTCCTTAAATGTTGTATATATTCACTTAAGCTAAAATATGTAAGATACTTGAGAAAAATACAGATATTAATTGTGGTTGTTAGAGCCGCCAAGGTGGGGCCATAGCCGATCAACCCGAATATCGGCTTTATGCCCACATGCACACGACAGAATTGAATAATCATTCAACCGATACGGAGAAATGATGTGGCTAACATCATGCTTCCTTCAGCCGGAATGACTTCACTTATAAGTCACTGCCTAAATCATGCCTCATTATATTCTTCACGATGATGAGTGGCCATCGATCCTAAACATGGGCCGAAAATTTTATATCCATGGATGCCTCGAATCTATAGTTATTGCGTGGCTGGGAAGCACAGAAGTACAAAGACAAACATAAACAAATAAATATATGAATCCAAATTTCACAGACTGATTTCACGTGCAACTCATCAGGAGAAAATGTTGCATTAATTCCATTCTAGTAGTATTAATTTTTAGAGGAGACGTTGATCACTTTTATATAACAATGATTTTTCAGGTAGCTGCCGAAATATTGGACCCTCTCCCTCGTAATTGCGGGAGTGTTTAACATAACTTTGTTAAACGCTAACTTACATACTGATTAAATTTCCCCTCCTTGGTATTAAGATGATACTAAGAAGGTTAGAATGATAAAAGTATGTATCTCTCATGATAAAATAATACTTTCAAAAAATCTGTGTTACACTCACATGACTTTCACTACTCTTGCACAAACTATTTTTACAAACGCTTATTCTCCAAATGCTTCATGTTGATCGAGATATCGAGATGTTAATCTTATTGCTAATTTTCTTGTAGATGCAAGGGGAATTGGTAGTATTTAAGCGATGGCCAAATCTTTTAAGAGCTGGTTGCTATGTGGCGCATTTCATTCTCTTTGTGTGTCCAGGACATAAAAAAAATGAATAACGAATTCGCATTTGAAAAAAGTATTAGAAAATTTAAGGGAATAACGAGCAATATCTCGAAAATGGATCACTCAACAACAACAAAAATGTATATGACATAAATTGTGTATTTTAACGCGATCTACATTTTTTGTGTAGTAAAATTTTGTCTATCTCTTTTAGTTTACCAGTTATGCAAAAGTCGTTCACAACGAAGAATACTTTTGGAGACATTTATAGAAAATTCGAGATATACATTTTATTTGTCATGAAAGTATCTTAAATATATGATATTTTAATCAAAATCGTTAGAGCCATTTTTGAGAAAATAACATTTTCGAAAAATGCTTTATGTAAAGGGTAATCTGGGGTGGGGGGATTTTCTTGAAAACCTTCGTGTCGCATCTCTGGAAGATACTGAACCTAAATACCAAGTTTGGTGTTTATTCGACTGTTCGTTTCTGAGTTATGCTGTTCACACATACACACACAGGCACACACACGAACATGTTTCCAAAAATACTTTTTTTGGATTCAGGGGAGTCTCAAAACATGTATTTCCGGTGAAATCTCGGTATCACATTTTTGGGTGGAATACAATACTTCCCCTACTTACTATACGTAGTAGAGAAAGTAAAAAAGAAAGTACATACATCAAGTTAAACATTTTCTTACGCGTCAAAAACATATATCTAAACTAGTAACCTTAATAACAATCAAGACAGACCTGAAGAAAAGTAAAACCTCTGTTTGTAAAGAAGTACAAGAAGTTCTAGTTGGTGGTTTGAAATTACGATTTTAGGTAACTCTTTTGCGTTTATCATTAGCAATGAAAAAGGTGCTAATAAGAAAATTGCCAGTAAATAATAAAACAGGCTCCAGAAATTTGGTTTCGTGATACAAACAAGCTTGGCGGGCAATATATTCCACTGTGCGTGGGATCCTGGCGGACAGCGGCGTGCTTTTGATCACACTGAACGTTAGAGATTCAGTGCACTTATTTTTTAACATATACATAATTGAAGTGTTTGCACCTAAGGCCAAAGTTGACGTATGGATTACCTATGGTGGCCATATCGAGATAAAACTCTCTCCTTCATATCTTGAGGCAAAAGTCGTAGTTTTGTTGTCCAAGAAAAATAGTTTATCATTAAAGACAGCAATGTGGCAGATCTGAAATTTTGAAATTTTTTTATATCTTCAATTTTATACCCCGCTTTTAACTGCAATGATCATTTCGGCAGCTTTTTACCTTTGGAACATATTACCTATCGGCGATTGTTTTAAGTGTATACAATTGCCATTGGATTTCGAGTTTTTCTTTAGGCTTTATTGGATAACACACACACACACACACATTCACACTCTCATTCATACTTGACTCTGGGGAATAATCTTGGCTAGGGAAAAATGCCCACCCCAACTGGGAATCGAATTCGGGACTCCTCGCACAGCAGGCAGAAACTCTACTGATCCACATTGTTGCAGAGATATTTGTGTGTTAAAATTGTACATATTAATTAAATTTACGGTACCTCGGGAATTCTTTAATGAAGCATTGTGCACCGTACCGTACTTTTAGGGCATTTATTCTGTATAATTAAGTTATGCTCCCAACGGAAACGATACATTGCAGGAAAATTGCACAGGATATATACAGAGTGTCAAAATGATCATTTACAACTTTCAGGAATTATAGAAGGGTTAAAAGAAAGCAGTTTCTTTGTCTTTTGGCGAATGTTCTATCTTTCACTAGGTAGCCTTAAAGGGACACACATGAGCGACATAAAATATTTTAGAAAATCAAACCAAGATTACTTTTGAAACATTTAAATTATTTTATTGTTTTTAAAAACATTCTCCTTTAACACAATACCTTTTTGCATTCGATGAAACCAGTCCTTAAAGCAATGATGCCACCCTTCCTGAGGCAGTTCAGAAACCAGGTCTTTATAATGTTCCACTGCTTCATTTGATGACGAAAAAAATGATTCCACGCATTTTATCTTTAATTTTTGGGAACCAAAACAAATCAAAAGGTGCTAGGTCAGGCTGTACGGCGGAGGGTCCATGAGACTGACCTTTAGGGCCTCCAGATGCTCAGCTGTTAGTTTTGCTGTGTGCAACGATGCGCTGTAATGATGTAAGATTCTTCTTTGGTGCGTTTTCACGAATTTGCTGTAAACATACATTTATTTACCAATCGGCAGTAACGGTACGTCTAACTTCTAATGCTATAGTAGCAATATGGGTCGTCTTAGAAAAAAATCTAGCAAGCATCTTCTTACTAGCACTGCGAATTTCTCAGATTTTTGTAGGCTTAGGTTCTGTTCGAAAGATCCATTGCGTCAATTGACTTTTCTTTAAATTCGAGATTCATCGATATTCCAAACCAAATTTGAAGTGCCGCCTTGAAAATTTTCCAGAATCAGTTAATGTAGAATCCATCGACAACAAAATTTTCTCATGTCTAATTGTTGATGTAACATGTTTCGGATTTGACTCATACCAATGCCCAATGTCGCCGAACAGATTCATAAGATGTCCGTCGATCTTATTCAAGCATTGCTCGAACAGCGGCAATATTTTCGTCAGTAATAGCAGTTCTTGGGCGTCTTTCACGAAATTCATCACAAAAAAACGGGTTTCCTTTGAATTTGCTGCACCAATTATAAAATGTTGCCTTATATAAATTGCCTACTTTGCCAAATGCATTTCAAGCCGATCATCACAATATTTAGGCGTTAATGATGAGGTTTTCTCCGGTCAAATTAATTTTTAGGTGAACACAAACTCTTTAAATGATGATAACTAACAAACTACTAGAGCAAATCCACAAACTACAAGGCAATCCACTCGTAAAACATTATAAAGTAACTGTCAGAATCAAAGACATTTAATTTGCTTTTAGAAACGTGGCATTCTAAAAATGTTCATTATCGCCTTCGTACATTATTAGAGCTCACTTACAGCTTTTTAAGATTAAAACATCTGCTTTACCTATGTGACCAAAACTGAGGTTTGTTGTTTAGACCCTTCGTCGCTCGTAAAGCTTCTAGGAAATTGGTTCTCGAATTCCAATTACTTGAATGCATAAGGGATACGAAGGCTCTTTGGCTATATTGTTCAAACAGGATAGTTAATTCTTGCATACTTCTTCTGGCTTTGTTGCACCAACAGAGATTATTGGGCAAACTCCTAGTAGTTTTAGAATGCATCAGCCATTCCATAGAAGTGCTTTTACCGAAGGTGACAAGGCTCCACCCGGGGATCTCTAGTCCGAAGATGTGTTACTGAAGTAACAAATATTCTTAATCTATACTACTGTTATAAATATGAAAAGTTTGTGTGTACCCGCTCAAACTACGAGACTCTCGAAAATTTCATTTCTTAAGAGGGCTAAAAGACAAGCATTTACAAGCCCTGGATGCTAAAATAAGAAAAACGATTTATGAAACAACTGAATAATCTTGGAGGAGTGCGTATCGTAATTTTCACGACTGCATTTTAAGATTATCCACGGGTTAAATAAAACTTATTACGTAGTCTTAGTATTATAAACCGTAGGAAATATAACGAAATAATTGGGCATCTATAGCATCTACATACGCGAGAGCGTTCTCTTATGTTCGTAAATGAAGTGTTAGCTTCTCTTCCTGCCTTTCATTTCTTATTATGTGGCGCGCTGAACCGCTAAGTAAGGCAGCGAATTCTATGCATTCCCATTCTGGTAGAGAAATGGAATAGGTATTCCGCTCTGTGATGTAGCCTATTATGAGCACGTGTATGTAATTGTAAATTCAGATTTTAATTATTTATATTTAATAATATACAGAGATTTTTACTTTCTCTACTACGTATAGTAATTAAGGGAAGTATTGTGTTCCACCCAAAAACTCGATACCGAGATTTCACCGGAAATATATGTTTTAAGGCCCCCCTGAATCCAAAAAAAAGCATTTTTGGAAACATATCCGTGTCTGCCTGTGAACAGCATAACTCGGAAACGAACAGTCGGATAAACATCAAACTTGGTATTTAGGTTCAGTATCTTCCAGAGATGCGACACGAAGGTGTTCAAGAAAATCCCCCTACCCCAGTTTACCCTTTACAAGGAACATTTTTCGAAAATTTTAATTTTCTCAGAAATCGCTTTAACGATTTTGATTAAAATATCCTATATTTAAGATACTTTCATGACAAATAAAATGTATATCTCGAATTCTCTGGGAATGTCTCCAAAAGTATTCATTGTGAACGACTTTTGCATAACTGGTAAACCATGAGATAGACAAAATTTTATTACACAAAAAATGTAGATCGCGTTAAAATACACAATTTATGTCATATACATCTTTTTTGTTGAGCGAACCGTTTTCGAGATATTGCTTGTTATTCCCTTAAATTTTCCAATACTTATACTTTTTCTCAAATGGGAATTCGTTATTCATTTTTTTGCCCTGGTAATGCTAAGAGAATGGAATACTTCACATAGCAACCAGCTCTTAAAATATTTGACTATCGCTTAAAGCCCACCAATTTCCCTTGCATCTACAAGAAAATTAGCAATAAGATTAACATCTCGATTAACATGAAGCATATGGGGAATAAGCGTTTGTAGAAATAGTTTGTACAAGAGCAGGGAAAGTCATGTAAGTGTAACATATTAGATTATTTTCATCTTCGTTGCTCAGGGAAAATAATATCAGAAAACGATTGTTCACACATGTCATTATGAGTCAGTAATGCGTTATATTGAATACAGTAACAACCTGTTTATAATGTTAACATTGCATAAAAGAATATACTTGCGACTTTGCGTTGAGAATGCTATAGAGTAAACAATAGCCGGTGCTGTTATCTCCACAGAGAATGTGTGTAAAAAAATATCCGATGTGTTGCACTCACATGACTTTTTCTACTCTTGTACAAACTATTTTTACAAGCACTTATTTTCCATCTATTTTATGTTAATCGAGATAAACATTTGCAGAAACTATCTTAATGCTAATTTTCTTGTAGATGCAAGGGGAATATGGTAGGCTTTAAGCAATAGTCAAATACTTTAAGAACAGTTTGCTATGTGGAGCATTCCATTCTCTTCGCATTACCAGGACACAACAAAACGAATAACGAATTCTCATTTTAGAACAATTAAAAGTATTGGAAAATTCAAACAAATAAGAAGGAATATTTCGGAAATGGCTCATTCCACAAAAAAATGTATCAGACATAAATTGTGTGTTTTAACGAGCTCTACACCTTTTTTTGTAGAAAGATTTTTTCATCTCTTACGCTTTACTAGTTATGCAAAAACCATTTAGAAAGAAGACTTTTGCGGATATTTAAGATATATGTTTTATTTGTCATAAAAGTATCTTAAATATATCACATTTTAATCAAAATCGTTAGAGCTATTTTTTTTAAAACACTCAATTTTCGAAAAATGTTCCATGTAATGGGTGTGGGATTTTCTTTAATATCTCCGTGTTGCATCTTTGAACGATACTGAATCTGAATATCAAGTTTGGTATTTATTCGACTTTTCGTTTTTGAGCTATGCTATTCACAGACACACAAGCAGACACACACGCACGGATCTTTTTCTAACAGTGCTTTTTTTGGATTCAGGGGGCCTCAAAACATATATTTCCGGTGAAATCACGGTATCGAATTTTTGGGTGGAATGCAATACTTCCCCTCCTTACTATACGTAGTAGAGAAAGTAATAAGGTAAAAGTTGCTGATATTTCATTCTAAGAAACACACATACACAGTCACAATTTAGCAACTGAGAAAACAAAGGACACGCAAAAGACAATTACATTCTGCTTAAATGGTACCATATTCTATGCAATCATTATTATTAACTGATAGTTTACTCAAATACTATAGATGTAGCGTAGGATACGCAGGATGTAGCGTCAAAACTTTTGAGTAAACCTTTTTCTGATTCTATAGAGGTATGCTGTGAAGCTTTTGGTGCAACAAATAATGATGCTTTTAATAATACTTATGTAAGAGAGTTTGCTACATTTCCTAATCAAGTTCATTACCAGAAAATTTTGACTTGTGTTATATCAAAATGTGTAACGATATTTGTAATTATGAACTTCAATTATTTTTTACCAATAGTTTCAATGTGCAATTTTAGAAATGTTAAAACTGCTGCTCTGGAGTGGGATCTTCATATTTATCATTTCCACTCCTGCTGATATCAGGGGATGAATATAAATGCCAGGGGGTTCTGTATTATGTGAAATCTATTAGCCTTTTTATATTATATAACTGCAAAAGCAAAGAAACGCTACAAAATTTTAGTTTCACTTACTATGATTATTTAAGGTTATTCAAGTATTCCATTAATTCTTTCTTAAGTATTCCATTAATTAATTCTTCTTTAATTGTTAAATATTTTTAAAATGCTTACAGCATTTCAAGAGTTTGGAGGACTGCTGAAGGGTGAGGTTAAATAAATTAGAAATACAACATCTGTCGATGTTTCATACAATACTTTTTCGTGAGAATCAGGGGAGTTTTTGTCTGTGGTGAGGTTATCACGGTGTTTATTGCAGTTATAAGCTGCAAACCAGAGAATTCACCATAGAGGTCTTCTAATTATTTTACAACAGGTTCATAAAGAATGTGGGCGAGGCAATGAAATAAATTAATCGTATTTTGAGATTTAAGAAGCCACACTTGCAAGTCTTAAGAACAGCTAGTAAATGCGAGGTTTAATGGCTTAAATTCATTTGAAAGGGAATAAGAGTAATACTAACTTAGGGGGAGATTTAGCAACTCGATCTACAAGATCTTATGTGCCTGAGCCCCTAACGGGTGCCCCGCGAGGGAGGGTTGAGGCGAGAGGAGTCAGAGGGCGGCCGGACCAGGAGGAACGACAGGGCAGAGGGCAGGGTACCTATCTTTTACAGACCGAAATTCCCAGGATAGCGGCTGGTCCAACCGTCCCCCCTCTCCCTGCAGGCTTACACGTTCCACCCGGGACTCGGAGACCGCCACCATTCCGGGGAACGAAGGGTTGCATATATCATTTTCCCCTACAACGCCGATACCTTCAACCCTGAAACAGACCCAGCAGATGAAAGGTGAAGTGAAATGATAATGGAGATGAAATGGAGGGACAGGAAATTCGGAGAATGTAATGAACCTTCACAGCATTCGCCTAGCAACCCGGAGAAACTCTGAAGAAAACCCATGGGTCAGGAAAGTTGGTCACGGGAATCGAAACCACGATCTCCCGATTGCGGGGTGAAGACGTTACCGCTTGAGCCATCCCGCTCGGTATTCGTTTGAATATGCAAATACTTTTAGATCAGCTGTAAATGAAGAAGTTACATGCTTTCATGAATTTTAAATACGTTAGAAATTACAGTGAACTTTATTTTCTATCAGATATCTAGAAAATAAATAAACAAGGTTTATTCGCTTCGGAAAAGAAAAGTAAACATATGGTTAGGACTTCAGCAAATTTTCTAGCGAACGTAATAGCATAGGTACAGAAAGAACCATTCGTAATGAAAGCAAGCGCAGACTCAACATTAACGGGAAGGCTTGCACCTATTTTATTTCACGAAAGCGTTCATAATGAACCACATAAGTGCTAGCACGCAAAACGTTTAAGCAAGAATTTGCAAACTCCAAACTTTCATGCTTGTGTTGCGTATTTTAAAACGGCCCACGACCGCGACGCGAGATTTTATGCCACCTTCATACAAATGATCCCTGTTCCATATGGCCGTGCCTCAGAGGTTACGTTGCACATCCGTATAGCACTTATTCGCTCACTAATTTTACTAGCTTCAAGATCGCGCCGAATATAAACTGTTTCACTCAAGAGAGAAATATTCACACTGAACAAATCAACCCAATAACGTCTGCGCCAGGATCTGACGAACGTCACAAAAAGAAGCAAATGCAGACTGCATGCACATAAACAATTATAATCCCTATTTATATTCTAACTTTACTATAGGAAAAGTGTCGAAAGGAATATCATTTAACTCTATAGACGGTATTTATAAAATAATTTTATAACCTGTGCTATGTTTGGCTTCGCGCTGACGTTTCATTGCGAATGGTATTATATTACGGCTGCGTTTACGGTGCAATATATAAGCGCCGCAATTTTATAGTGAGTAAAAGTTACAGTATTAAAGTGACAGGGGAGATAGAAGAGTACATCCGTTGTCGAAAGATCTTTAAAACACGCCATGATATTGAAAAATCTGATATGTTACACTCACATGACTTTCTCTACTCTTGTATAAACTATTTTTACACACTCTTATTCTCCATATGCTTCATGTTAATCGAGATATCGAGATGTTAATCTTATTGCTAATTTTCTTGTATATGGAAGGGGAATTGGTAGGCTTTAAGCGATAGTCAAATATTTTAACAGCTGGTTGCTATGTGGAGTATTCCAAATTCTTTGCATGTCCAGGACAACAACAAAAAAATGAATAACGAATTCCCATTTGAGAAAAAGTATAAGTATTGGAAAATTTAAGGGAATAATAAGCAATATCTCGAAAATGGTTCACTCAACAAAAAAAATGTATATGACATAAATTGTGTAT
Organism: Deroplatys truncata; assembly: GCA_030765065.1. Taxonomy (NCBI): domain Eukaryota; kingdom Metazoa; phylum Arthropoda; class Insecta; order Mantodea; family Mantidae; genus Deroplatys; species Deroplatys truncata. The sequence goes on from CM060978.1 coordinate 219,941,851, forward strand.
TTGAACGCGATCTACAATTTTTGTGTAGTACAATTTTGTCCAGGTCTTATGGTTTACCAGTTATGCAAAAGTCGTTCACAATGAAGAATACTTTTGGAAACATTCCCAAAAACTTCGAAATATACATTTTGTTTGTCATGAAAGTATCTTAAATATTCATTCATTCATTATCTGTTTACCCTCCTCTTATGTAGGACTTACACCCCCCAGGACTTACAAGCGGGTGCCTGGGGTCAGAGGTCCGTCGAGGAGCAGACACTCACGGATCAGACAGAGCATCCAGGATGGGTGATCAGCCCGATGCCTGGTATGGGATGAAGGAAGTAGATGAAACGAAATGTGGGTGAAATGGATGAAAGGAAAGGTGATGATGGAGCAGTTGGTGGAATGAATGGCGGGGGAAACCGGAGAACCCGGAGAAAACCCGCCCAGACGCCGCTTCGTCCACCACAAATCCCACATGCAGGTCCCTGGGATTGAACCCGGGCCGCCTAGATGGGAGGCGAGCGGTCTAACCACTCGGCCACGGCGCCGCCCCTATCTTAAATATATGATACTTTAATCAAAATCGTTAGAGCCATTTTTGAGAAAATTAAAATTTTCGAAAAATGTTCCATGTAAAGGGTAATCGGGTTGGGGGATTTTCTTGAAAACCTTCGTGTCGCATCTCTGGAAGATACTGAACCTAAATACCAAGTTTAGTGTTTATCTGTCTGTTCGTTTCTGAGACACACACACACATATACACACACATCTTTTTTGGATTCAGGAGGCCTCAAAACATATATTTCCGGTGAAATCTCGGTATCGAATTTTTGGGTGGAATACAATACTTCCCCTACTTACTATACGTAGTAGGAAAAGTAAAAAGACATTTCTAGGATGTTAGCAGTGAGCGAGTGTAATGCTCTCAATATTTGCTACTACTACTACTACTACTACTACTACTACTACTACTACTACTACTACTACTACTACTACTACTACTACTACTACTACTACTACTACTACTACTACTACTACTACTACTTCTTCTTCTGTAAGAATATACAGCAATGCTAATGCACACGTTTAAATGCAAAATATCTGTGACTAACGTAAAATAAATTATGACCTAGTTCACAATTTTCCAGGTGTGCCATGGTGCCTCCTAGAACAATTTGAACCTATTAACTCCGAGGCCAAATCGAACCTTAATACCACGCCACTGCTTCTTGTTTTTGCTCAAATTTATATTAATGAATAGCCTTTCAGGTTCGCTACTCGGCGGTAGTTTAACGCCGTTTAACGAAACCGGTTTGAGTAGGAACCCACAGAGGTGCATTATTTACAGGATGAATATCAGAGGGACAAGAAGTTGCTTAAAATCCTTAAAAGGAAGCAATTATCAAGAACAGTAAAGGAGACTAGTTTTAGCCTTTTTGTGCTTTCGGGGTTTCTTATAAGATTTTCTTCTCCTTTCTATTGTTAATATTAATTTTCTTATTTCCTTACAAAAAATTAGTAATCTTTAGGCCCTTTCGCAGTTACCCGAGCTCCCTTAAATTCCCAGCTCTTAATCTGCTGTTCCATTTTATGTGTCAAACGGCCAGGATAAGTTAAACGTTGATATAACCGCTTACACAAGACGGTAAGTTTTAAATATTTTTTCACAATTCTGGATCATACTGTGTGTACAGCTTTAAAGGCGTCAAGGGTAAACCTTCACAAAACCTAGCTTCCTCTACCATTGCCTTGTTTCTACTTTCCTCTATGTTTCTACATATGAACAATTTACCTGAATTCTTATCATCTGGTTGCCTCTTCCACCGCGAAACTTTTTCACATTCACTTTTCTTTCCATTGCATCGGTTAGCAAGCAATTTCTTCTCATTCGATGTCGTAGTTCTTTGTGATCAGTTTCAGCTTGACCATCTTTCGTCAACTTTTGTAAAATCAACTTAATCATCACTGTTTATTTCTCATGCTCCAATCCTCTCTACATATATCTGTCATTAATTTATACTTCTCGTAATGCCAAACTTACCGCACTATACTGGGTTGAAAGTAGATACATATCATTCTTTGAAACAGAGAATGATGTCGATGGATACATTGAAACAGTTATAGCATATTTTCTATGCTTTATAGAGTTTTAGAAAATTGCTTTGAGGTGAAACAAATTGGCAACAGTTCACTTTCCCTTGCGTAGATGAAAAAATCACACTTCATAAGCAAGGTCAGGTCCGTTGAAGATTAGATTTCGTGCTATTTTGGAAGCTGTCGGGAATATGCTACTGAATAACTTTTGCTATTGCCGGTTAATTCCAAAGTATTGCTTTCATTATTTTAAGCGAGGTTTTAGTGTTTAATGAAGGGAAATAAAACCAAACAATTCGCACAACAATTATTATTTGATAGTTCTGTTTAGGGACAGGGACAAAGGGCACGTTAGAAGAAGCTTTCTAGAAAAGGCATTTATTATTTATTATTATTATTATTATTGTTGTTGTATTACATGCAATGTTTTACACAAGCACTCGAGCAGCGGCATCACAGACGAATTGCACCACGGACTTCAAGGCCTCCTGTCAGCTATACAGGCAGGAATACAGGACCTATCTTCACAACTGGTTGAGGTACGCCGTGCATCCTTCACACGCCTCTCGGCTGTGGAGGGCAAGCAGCGAACCTCAGCGAGGGTCATCGTCACACTCTCCAACAGAATCTCCGAACTGCAAGACGACGATAGTGTGCTCGCGAATTGAGTGTCACCTAGTCGAGACTTACACCGACGCCAGCGACGACTGGCCAACGCGACTGGATGCCCTTGGGGCCTCAGTCGCGGTAATTCGAGAGCTCCAAACGACAACAAACAACGCCATCAAGGGACTTCATGACCACTTCAACCAACTTCAAGACAGCTACATCCTCATCCGCAACTTCCTGGAAACACACGTGATGCCACACTCCTCTTAATCCTCTAACTCCTATCGTAAATCCAAGCGCCACTAATCCTTCACACTATCACCTGGAATCCCTAATATTTCTCTCCTTTACTTTGCTGAGGGGGCAGGCTGGGCCTAGGTCTAGCCTGTCTCCCAGCACAACTCCTTACTCCTCTGGCGACCGCACTGCGGCTCAGTTTCAACCATCACCTTGGAATGCGCGGGTGCTTTAGGCAGTACCGCAGCAAACCTTATCCTTTCAATCCGGTGGAGGAGTTTTTAGTGGGTATGCCGACGCTCGGAGAGTCCCACACTCTCAGTCCCGACTCCCATCGGGGCTGAGGTCAGTGATTAAATCATTTTCTTTTCCACTCGAAAAAAAAAGCTAATTCGCCCGGTATGCTATGTTCCATAAAAATCTATTTGGCTATTTTATAAGATCACACATACACATCCGCGAGCGCACAAAACATCGCCAGACTTTTAAAAATACAAGTTTGAATTTCAGAGTAGCCATTATACACATGAGATTAAACATTTATCAAAGATCAAAAATTTTCAACTTTTTATACATATGGATAAATCACAACTTAGCGATATAACTGGGAAATAGTTTCTTCCTCGTGTTGTACGCTTTGATGACACACGCACACTCATATTTACTCGTACACATGCACAAAGCGGACTAGAGTCGGCAGTCAAGACTCACTAGAGCGATATGCCTTAGCCTACCTGACCACTGGGAGTGGCATATATAGTCTGTCTAGAGTCTTTTGAGCCAGTGGAGAGGGAAAGGCAGGCTTCGTGTGGATGTACTTTGTTCTAGCTACTGTGCCGACCTTACGAATTCCTTATCTTCCTTGCTGGCTCAAAGACAGCGAACAGACAATAGGCTAAGCTAGTATGTCTTTGGTATCATGGCTATTCCTTCCGAGTTTTGACGTCAATCAGCTATTTTAAAGCTTAGGATAAAACAAATGAAAACGAAGGAGTAGAACATTGAGATAGAGTCAAAGAATATATAAAAATTAAGTGTGGAGAAACAATTCCCATATGTGCTGATGATGGAGAAGTGCGGAAGTTCAAGAAGTGAATATACCAGCATAAAAGTTCAGAAAAACTAGAGCAGCAGGATAAAAATTATATGAAGCGGGAGTAGTTCCTGCATAGGGTTAAGGAAAACGAGGAACGAGGTTAAACAAATCCCGAAGATCATTTCTACAATCCTACCAGGAGCAATGAGATAGAGATTGCGCTCAGATCATCGAAAGAAGAGAGAAAATCAGGAAAGAAAAGAGCAACGTTTACATATCCTGGCACACTATCCAAGAAAATGTTCTCTCATTCGAGATGGTCTGGCAAATGAAGTTCAGGTAAGGATAGCAAGAGTGGAATTAATTTCAAATCCGATATTTTCGATTTTCGATTCCGGGAACGGAAATGGGATTAGTTTGGGAAAGGAGATGGGCCAAGCATCTTGGTAATCGTATGTGGATTGGAAACCTCCATGACTAATATACGAAACTTTCGATTACCCTGGGTGAATGAACTGCCTCTAGTTAATTGTTCCTTTCTGTACCACATATCTATTAAGTAGGGAAGTATTATATTCTGTCAAAAACTGCATGTACAGATTTCAGCGGAAATACACGTTATAAGGTGCCCCCTGTATCAAAAGAAACAGTTTTTAGAAAAAGTCCCGCGTGTAATACGTGTGTGTATGTGTGTGTGATAGAGAGCGACCATTATTCAAAACTACATGTCGGATAAATACCAAAGTTAGTATAGGGTCTTTCAGCAAGTGTGTCCTATCTTTGAACTTAAATAAAACACGTTCTATAAATGATAGAGGTTTATTTTTTTTGGAACATAATTAATGTCATTACGTGTGGAAGAGAATATCAGTTAAGTGACCGCCGCGACTTCGTTGGGTTTCGCGTAGTGTTATTCATAAGATCATTTACTGTTTCTGGCTTGTTGAATAAACTCGAGATTTAACATAACCCCACAAGAACTAATCCAACGGGTTAAATCACAAGACCTCGGGGGCCAGTTAACTTCACCACCACCGGAAATGATAAAACCTCTGAACTTCTCGTTCAAAAGATCGATTGTTTCGAGAGCAGTATGACATGTGGCACCATCTTGCTGGAACCAAATGTTTCTGAGATCCATACCATCCAATTAGGCCAAAAATAGTCCCATATAAGAGCCTGCTATCTTTCTACATTGACAGAGCTTCTCCATCTTTATCTTGGAAAAAATATGGACCAATGATTCCACCTAACCAAAATCCACATCGTTCTTGATGGTCGTTCTTAAATCTGCATTGGATTATGATTGCTCCAATAGCGGCAATTTTGTGTTGTTAACACAACCATCCATCCAAAAGTGGGCTTCGTCGCTGAAGATCCGGGTCACCTTCCAATTGCTCCATAACCCAGCCAGCGAATACACGGCGCAACCTATGGTCGTTGGGCTTTAGTTCACATCATTTTTTAAGCGTGAAACTTCAAATCCAGATGCAGAATTCGCCAAGTTGTGTTCGGCGAAAGCCCCAATTCTTGAGCTCGACGAGCAATTGATTTGTTTCCGTTCTCGCGTACACTCTCACGAACGGCGCCTATGTTTTCGTGCTTACGTCGACTACGTAAGGCGTTCTTTGACCGCTGACAAAACCACTTCTTTCAAATTTATCGATCAAATGTCGAATCGTTCTCTCGCAGGGACAATTATGCACACTTCACGAAATACACGGAAGGCCTGGCAAACAGATGATCCATTTTGATAATAAATTTTCACAATTTCTACGCGTTGCTGAATACTGTAACGTTTCATGGCTATTTATGAATAACAACTTTAACCACATGAAAAAAATGACTGCTGTAACTCAATAACAACGGCAGCTATCACATGTTAAAGATAGGACACTCTTGTTGAAAGACCCTTTATTTAAGTTCAGTTTCTTCAAAATTTGCAACACGAAGATTTTTCAAGAAAATCACCCCACCCCAAACTACCCTTTCATGGAATATTTTTCAAAATTCTCTATTCTCTCAAAAATTGCATTAACGGATTTGATTAAAATACTATAAGTGTATTTTGAATATTTACATGTCAAACACATACATATCTTGAATTTTCTGGGAATAACCTATGAAATATACTTCATTTGGAAGGAATTTTGTATAAATTTGTATAACTGGTAACCATTAGATATTGATAAAGAACATACTACAAAATGTAGCTCTCTTTAAAATACAAAGTTTATTTCAGGCAACTTTCGGTGGCATCAGTCATTTGCGTGACATTCACTATTATTTGTGTGTATCTTTCCATACCTGCTTGGTTATTTTCTGAAGTGCTGTCACATTCAGTTGTTCCTCGCGAAAATATGGAAAGATAAGACCAGTATATAGCGACCCGATTTTAAACATTTTACTATCTCTTCCGTTTCCTCTATCCCTCTTATTCCTACAATGAAGTGTGCGCGCGTTTATCTTGAGTAACTACATAGACAGAAAAATACATTTTTGTAAGAATAGTACCTAGAGGCTATTTAAAAATAAAGCATAATGGGTCCAGAAAGTCGTGTGAATGTAGTATATCCGTCTTCTTAATTCCCGTAATATGACTTAGTCCGTCCACTAACAGTTAATATGCTCATTTGGTAAGATAAGCTCTTCACTTATTGAAAATCGATTTAAGGGACACAAAGCATGCATATTTGGTCCAGAAAGCTTTTCTCTATCTCGCATGGATATAGTACCATAAGTAGTCAAAATGATATTGCAGATTTATGCAGCTAGATGTGAAAAATGGGGTTTCATTATTATTCGCGCAATACAAAATCAGAATTTCACCTGCGCAGCTGTATATTAAATAGCTTGTGCTGTTCTGCGAATAAAAATCTGATGTGTTACACTCACATGACTTTCTTTACTCTTGTACAAACTATTTTTACAAACTCTTATTCTCCATCTATTTCATATTAATAGAGATAAAAATTTGCAGAACGATCTTATGACTTGCAAACAGAAATAAATTTTACACTATGCGAACAGTTCTAAAAATATTTGTTTTTTTACTTGCAAGGGCAATATAGAAATATAGTTGCCTTTAAGCATAGACATATCTCTTAATAGCTGGTTGCTATGTGCAGTGCCATTCTCTTTGTCACAGATTAATACTCTTTGCATATCCAAGACAAAAAAAATAACGAATTCTCATTTGAGAAAATAAGTATTGGAAAATTTAAGGGAATAACAAGCAATATCTCGAAAAGGGTTCACTGCACAAAAAACCGTATATGACATAAATTGTGTATTTTAACGCGATCTACATTTTTTGTGTCGTAAAAGTTTGTCTATCTCTTATGGTTTACCAGTTATGCAAAAGTCGTTCACAATGAAGAATACTTTTGAAGACATTCCCAGAAAATTCAACATATACATTTTATCTGTCATGAAAATATCTTAAACATATGATATTTTAATCAAAATCGTTAGAGCCATTTTTGAGAAAATTAAAATTTTCAAAAATGTTCCTTGTAAAGTGTAATCTGGGGTGGGGGATTTTCTTGAAAACCTTCGTCTCGCATCTCTGGAAGATACTGAATCTAAATACCAAGTTTGGTGTTTATCCGACTGTTCGTTTCTGAGTTATGCTGTTCACAGTCACACACACACACACACACACACACACACACATGGACATGTTTCCAAAAATGCTTTTTCTTGGATTCAGGGGGTCGCAAAACATGTATTTCCGGCGAAATCTCGGTATCGAATTTTTGGGTGGAATACAATACTTCCCCTACTTACTATACGTGGTAGAGAAAGTAATAACAACCTAATTCTTTCTTAAAGCAATACCAAAAGTAAAAATTTTTATGATAACATACTTCAATGAATTTGAAGTATAACGGTGAGTTTCAAGTTTCAAGGTGACTGAATGGTATGTTGCTGTTGTGTTGAGTGTTGGCCTCATGGCAGCGACGGTTGTACGGTATGGTTTCCAAAAACAAGACGGAACACCATGCTGCGTGAATACGTTTCAATAAGTTTGCCAAAACCTCAGTATGAAGTTGGTGATCGAAAGAAGGGATCGAAACAATGTGGTCCGAAGTTTTATTTTTATTATAACCATCTCTGCACTGTTTGTTGGTGAAAAGAAAAGGTACCAAACTCTCCCAATTGAAATGGTGCAAAAGTGGTTCCTGGCAAGAAAGCTACCTGCAGAAGATCGAGATGACTAATTACCTGAGAATGGACGAACGTGCATAATATAAAGCATTACTACTTTTGGTGACTCCCGTAATTGAACAACAGATGCAGGAATCTATATCTCCTCATGAAAGAATGAGTTGTACCTTAAGGTTTTTAGCTACTGGGAAATCATACAGAGATTTAAGATTTAATTTCTGTATTATCGTTTAGTAAGACTCATTATTACTTTCTCTAATACGTATAGTAAGTAGGGGAAGTATTGTATTCCATCCAAACATTCGATACCGAGATTTCACCGGAAATATATGTTTTGAGGCCCCCTGAATCCAAAAAAGCATTTTTGGAAACATGTCCGTGTGTGTGTATGTGTGTGTGTGTGTTTGTCGTCTGTGTGTCTGTCTGTGAACAGCATAAATCAAAAACGAACGGTCGGATAAACAGCAAACTTGGTATATAGGTTCAGTATCTTCCAGAGATGCGACACGAAGGTTATCAAGAAAATCGCCCCACCCCAGATTACCCTTTATATGGAACATTTTTTTAAATTTTAATTTTCTCAAAAATGGCTCTAACGATTTTGAATAAAATATCATAAGTTTAAGACATTTTTATGGCAAATGAATTGTATATCTCGAATTTTCTGGGAATGTCTCCAAAAGTATTCTGCATTGTGAACGACGTTTGCATAACTGGTAAACCATAAGAGATAGACAAAATTTTACTACACAAAAAATGTAGATCGTGTTAAAATACACAATTTGTCATATACATTTTTCTTGTTGAGTGAACCATTTTCGAGATATTGCTTGTTATTCCCTTAAATTTTCCAATTCTTATACTTTTTTCGAGATATTGCTTGTTATTCCTTTAAATTTTCCAATACTTATAGTTTTTCTCAATTGAGAATTTGCTATTCATTTTTTTTGTCCTGGTAATGCAAAGACAATGGAATACTCCACATAGCAACCAGCTCTTAAAATATTTGACTATCGCTTAAAGCCTACAAATGCTCCTTTCATATACAAGAAAATTAACAATAAGATTAACATCTGGATATCTCCATTAACATGAAGCATATGGAGAATAAGCGTTTGTATAAATAGTTTGTACAATAGTAGAGAAAGTCATGTGAGTGTAACATATATTTTTTTTTATTCCGATCGGATTAAAAAAAATGTTTCTTAGAGTTTATCTTCCAAAGACATGCCAATGATTTGTATAATTCGATAAACTTGGTGATAAATTGCTTAGAATGGGTGCGCATATCACACATATTGCATTAACTTTCTCTTGCGGCAAGGTTTGTGTGATGTCCACACGCGCATACTTAGTTTGCGCAAACCAAATCTTCACCACTGCAAAGTTTACGCAGCCCGCGCGTATTGGTTTGTGCGAGCTACCGCCTTACTGCCACTCACACGGGCTTACTTGCGCAAAACTGGTTTGTGCACGTAAGGCCACGGTAATGTCTTCTCGTGTGACCGGCACATGAAGAAGTGATAACACGGGTCCCAATCTTATCGAGCAGCCTAGCTCTTGTTATTGCTTAGGGATTAGAATGAGGTATTAATGCGTATAATATAACTGTATGCATGTTATTTATAGGTTATACCAGGTAATATTTAGATCTTGATCAGAAAGAGCAAAAACAAGTACTTGTAGTGGAGTAGTTGAGAAATAATTAGTAGTAAACCAATGGTCCTGCAGCACCAAATATAGCATAATACATTAATAAGACTAGTCAGCATGATATCGGATGACTGAAAACAAATAAGTGATTCTGGCTCACTCCTTTATACTGATTTCATAACTGCTTTTAGTTTTTTTCTACTACGTACAGTTTTTTTGGCAATTTCACTTCAAAAATATAGAGATATAAAGATATTGCTTCTGCCACTACACATGCAATTGGGCTTGATGAAGCAATTTGGAAGGGCTCTGCCACAGGTTGGCCCTGCTTCAGGTACCTTTCCAAGAAATTTCCCTTCATTACACAAGACAAATTAAAGGCTGAAATTTTTGTTGGTCCTCAAATAAAGAAATTGATGAAGGATGAAGATTTTGAGAAGACCATGAATGAGAGAGAAATAGAAGCATGGACCGACTGCCTTTCGATCAGTTACTGAAAACTTCTAAAGCAATAACAAAGATACTAATTACAAGGCCATTGTCGAAACAATGTTAGAAAATTTCAAGAAGGTGGGTTGTAACATGAGTGTAAAGGTGCATTTTCTGCATTCACATATCGACTACTTTTCAGAAAATCTGGGACATTATAGTGAAGACCAGGGTGAACGTTTTCACCAACATATTAAGGAAATGGAGAGGAGGTACCAGGGGAGATGGAATGAAACTATGATGGCCGACTACTGTTGGATGTTGAGGAGGGACAGTCATCTTCAAGGATCTGCAAGGAAGTCAAAGAAGAGAAAGTTTTAAAAAAAGTAAATGAAACACTTTGGCTCCTTGTTTTGCTAAAATGTAGTCATGAAATAAATCAGGGGAGTTCTTAAAATGTTTCTTGTATAAAAACTTACTTTGTGTGAAATGGTATTCGAATACTTTTCTACGCTCATTAGTAAAATTGTCAAAAGATTACTTATTTTGTGTAAAAACCTGAGGTGAAAGAAAGAAAACGGAGGTTATTTCTGGAATCAGCAGAAAAAACTTAATTCCAGAACACCTACTTTTAAGAAATGATCTGACAAAAAGTTTGAGAATGCAGACTAGTGTAATCAAACAAATGAATTGCCATCGCCTCTTTGGCTTATGTGACAATGGTTAACAACAAAATAAATAAATAATTTAATAGTATGAGGTTTAATTTGAACTTTGCAGGACCACTTTTGTTGGGATTACCTGGAATGTATTATTTGGTTGTTTCAATTCTTTAAACTCTTGTGTCAGATGCAGTTTCGTTGCATTTTACAGCACAGGAACTAATAATTATGTTATATCGTAAGAAACAATCTGCAGAGGAATGTTTGGCACATAAAACGCTTCCACGTTTGATTAAAATTTGCGAGTTGCTTAAATATGAATACCTGTGGGGGATAATTTATCTGGCATGATCAGTATTTGACGACTTTAGTTATGGAGAAATAAGTGCTAAAAGCAGTGCTGTGCTCTTGCACAGACTAGCGAATACAGCTTATGCAATATTTTGTTTATTAGTGAAATATTTCTAGAAAAGTAACCAGATACATATGATTTAATGAAGAACCAGTATGTATTTCAGAACATTTAACACGAGTGTGTTGCAGGTAGCAGAGGGGCTTGAGCTCTCAATCTTTTGTAGTTGACCGGTACAGTTCATAGCAGGTGACACATTTCTACTCTTTTGCATAACCAAGCATGAAGTTGTCGAAGAGTAAATTGTGTAAGAACTTCAATGATCATATACACTACGTGATCAAAAGTATCCGGACACCTGGCTGAAAATGACATACAAGTTCGTGGCACCCTCTATCGGTGATGTTGGAAGTCAGTATGGTGTTGGCCCTTGATGACAGCGTTCACTCTCGCAGGCATACATTCAATCAGGTGCTGGAAGGTATCTTCGGGAATGGCAGCCCATTCTACACGGAGTGCAGAACTGAGGCGAGGTATCGATGTAGGTCGGTGAGGCCTGGCACGAAGTAGGCGTTCCAAAACATCCCAAAGGTTCTATAGGATTCAAGTCAGGACTCTGTGCAGGCCAGTCCATTACAGGAATGCCATTGTGGTGTAACCACTCCGCCACAGCCCGTGCAGTATGAACAGGTGCTCGATCGTTTTGAAAGATGCAATCGCCATCCCCGAATTTCTCTTCAACGGTGGGAAACAAGAAGGTGCTTAAAATATAAATGTAGTTCTGCGCTGTGATCGTGCCACGCAAACCAACAAGGGGTGCAAGACACCTCCTGGAAAATCACGGCCACACCATAACACCACCATCTTCGAATTTCACTGTTGGTACTACACACGCTAGCAGATGACGTTCACCGGGCATTCGCCATACCCACACCCTGCCATCGGATCGTCACATTGTGTACCGTGATTCGTCACTCCACACAACGGTTTGCCACTGTTCAATCGTGTAATGTTGACGCTCCTTACACCAAGCGAGGCGTCGTTTGGCATTTTCCTGCGTGATGTGTGACTTAAGGGCAGCCGCTCGACCATGGAATCCAAGGTTTATCACCTCACGCCTAACTGTCATAGTACTTGTAGTGGACCCTGATGCTGTTTGGAACTCCTGTGTGATGTTCTGGATAGATGTCTGCCTATTACTCTTTACGAACTTCTTCAAATGTCGACGGTCTCTGTCAGCCAACAGACGAGGTCGGCCTGTACGCTTTTGCGCTGTACATGTCCCTTCACGTTTCCACTTCACTATCACATCAGAAACAGTGGTCCTCGTGATGTTTAGGAGTGTGGAAATCTCGCGTACAGACTTCTGACACAAGTAACACCCAATCACCTGACCACGTTCGAAGTCCATGAGGTCCACGGAGCGTCCTATTCTGCTGTTTCACGATGTCTAATGACTACTGAGGTGGCAGATAATGAGTACCAGGCATTAGGTGGCAGCACAATGGACCTAAGATGAAAAACATATGTTTGTAGGGTGTCCGGAAACTTTTGATCACATAGAGTAAGTGACCTTTAACAAATGTGCATTTCTTCCTTAGTGTAAAGTATAATATATAGAGAACTGAATGCAAAGACTGTAGAATGAGTGTAGTGGCTTTGATTGACCTCCTTAACTATGCGTAAAGGCTTGAAAGTATGGTAAATTTCCAGCAAATGGTGCGAAATTTCGCTTAAGATAAGTACGGTTGTCAGGTATGATGGTTGATGCTTAGCCAGATGTGCCTCCTAACTAATTTATGGTAGGTATTTACATCTTTTTTGATGTACACTGATAAAATGCAGAAAGCAATCATACGGTACAAAACATTTTTATCTGAAGTACTTGCCTGGAATAGTAATACATTCTCTAGTATTTTCCAGTTTACGATCTTAGCATATTGTATATATTTACATCAACAAGCCTCTAGGATTGATCGCTGCAAGCGTAACTGCATCGCATTTCCCTTTCGGTTATTATGGCCCTAATCAACCCTAATGTTCTTGGAAATAAGTATAAATCACAAACTGCGGTTTTTAAATGTTACAATTTGAAATGCTAAGGAAAAGCTAGGATGAAACTAATAAGCAGTTCCGAAGAGTAATAAGGCGAAAATAAAATGTTGTACGTTGTCACTAAGTTTTAGGAATTTAGAGAAAATGTATTCTTTCAAGACAGCGGTGGACACATTCACATAAAGTTCTCCTTAAACATGGAGGGAGAGCAGTTTGTCAGTTAATTGCAAATTCATTCCCATAGATAAAAGTGTGTTAACCCTGAAACATTTTGGGTAATAAGTGTCGTATAGATTCCGCATTTTCTAATTTTCATTTTCTCTTTACAAAATTTGAGATGAGTATTTCTTTAGGTAGAGATATTTATACAAATATTCTGACAGAAATAACATTTTAAAACCTATAACACTTGGTATATATTTTGCGATATGCTCGATAGTAATGTATTAGATTTTTTTGAAGAGTTTTAGGTTTCTGTTTTACGATCGCTAGGGTTTTATCCTAATGTTTTTATCTGGTTATTACATTTGCATTTTACACAAGTATTAGTATGATCTAGTACATCTCGGCATGCTACTTCTCCGAGCTATAAATTCTTTGCGAAGGGTAGCGTTTACAACCAGCGACGAAAGTTTGGGGCCTTCGTTATCATCAGGCATAGGAATTTTCAAGGATTAAAGCCAGAACAAAAGGAAATTAGGTTGAACTGTTACCGGGCACTTTCAGATCGGGTGAAATTAAAACTGGTTTGGGAATGCGTTATGCCCTGATTGTCCTATAATGTCGCAAGTGGCTTGAAATGCGGTTGGTGCCAAGACATCATGGCATCTATGAAAATGAAAAAGCTATTCAGCTGCTTAAAAGCTACTGAGATACTTATGTTGGCCCTAAACTCGTGGTGGGAATCAGTACACATACTCCCAAAACCTCGGTAAAAGAATGGATTAAACAAAACACCAGTTTAGATGGCAAGCCTATCCTGGTCATAGAGAAGTCAGATGGCCTTAGGTCCACATAAAACTCTTTCCTCATCTCCGACATTCTCCTCTTAGAGTATCCCCCACAGCGCTGAAAGTATTATGTTATAAGTCCAACAGATATCACTCTTTCATACGCTTGCTCTAACGTAATGCTGGCAACATATGAATAACTAATGCCGCCAAAGCCGGTAAGATACTTAGCCTCAAAGCGTAGCCGATGGCTAGTTTTACTTTCTCTACTACGTATAGTAAGTAGGGGAAGTATTGCATTCCACCCAAAAATTCGATACCGAGATTTCACCGGAAATATATGTTTTGAGACCACCTGAATCCAAAAAAAGCATTTTTGGAAACATGTCCGTGTGTCTTGTGTGTGTGTGTGTGTGTGTGTCTGTGAACAGCATAACTCAGAAACGAACAATCGGATAAACACCAAACTTGGTATTTAGGCTTAGTATCTTCCAAGGATGCAACACGAGGTTTTCAAGAAAATCCCCCCACCCCAGATTACCCTTTACATGGAAGATTTTTTGAAAATTTTAATTTTCTCAAAAATGGCTCCAACGATTTTAATTAAAATATCATATGTTTAATATATTTTTATGACAAATAAAATGTATATCTTGAATTTTCTGGGAATGTCTCCAAAAGTATTCGTCATTGTGAACGACTTTTGCATAACTGGCAAACCATAAGAGATAGACAAAATTTTACTACACAAAAAATGTACATCGCGTTAAAATACACAATTTATGTCATATACATTTGTTTTGTTGAGTGAACCATTTTCGAGATGTTGCTTGTTATTCCCTTAAATTTTCCAATACTTACACTTATTCTCAAATAGGAATTCGTTATTCATTTTTTTTTGTCTTGGATATGCAAAGAGTATTAATCTGTGGCAAAGGGAATGGTGCTGCACCTAGCAATCAGCTATTAAGAGATATGTGCCTGCTTAAAGGCTACTGTATTTCTATATTGCCCTTGTAAATATATATTCCACTTACATCTACAAGAAAATTAGCAATAAGATAGAGTCTGCAAATGTTTATCTCAATTAACATGAAGTAGATGGAGAATAAGCATTTGTAAAAATAGTTTGTGCAAGAGTAGAGAAAGTCATGTGAGTGTAACACATCAGATTTTTTTAGAAGGAGAGTAGTGTATCAAGTTGCGGCCTACAGCGACGACAGGGCGTTGCCGAGGGATCTGCGCGTCTAAAACTCGAATGATTCACTCCTTTTGATTTTATAAGCATTTTCAACGGGGATACTCTAAGAGGAGATTGGCCCTCATCTCTCCTGAGATTGCCAAGCAAAGGAACAAGGAAAGTAGTTGCATTAATTTTGAATATGCTCACTTCAGGAAACATCTACGTAAAGTAGGACTCTACAAGGATGTACTCATTTGTAGAATGTGCAAAGAGAATGGGGATACTGCCTCGCAGTTCTCTTTGACTGCTGATTCCTGGCAAGAAAGAGATTTACTCTATCTATAACCAGTGAAGATTTAGGAAAGGACTGACATTGGAACCAAGATATTGCAACTTGTTCAAGGAACAGACTTTCGGAAACAATGAAAGCATCCTTTCCAACAGGGTGTGCACCATAAACCTTTTAGGCTGACATGCGGTCGATAAAATTCCAACAAAACCTCCATCATCTAATCTAATGCTGTAATGTGTAGATAACTCACCTCCCATCCCTCGTACGGTCTTTTGACGTGTGCAGACCAATCATAAGGCCGTCAATGACTCGCTATCGCTGTTGTGTACGTTCTATGTACTGATGGTGGCTTGTAGCTAACTTGAAGCTAACTGCTTGAGAATTCCTTAGCCTAGTTAACATTGTCACTGGAGGCACCGCTCCTGCGAGAATTTCCACAGCAGTTAAAGAGCGTCCAAAAATAAAACTCAACTTTATTTTTGAGAAAACTTAATAATTTTGGCAACTAGTGACTTATCTGTTAGAAATGATGCTGATTAACGGGAATGCGTGTAAAGATATGTGCATACTTTTTGAGTACCTACGTATGCATCATGAAAAATATTCTACAGTGCCCTTAAATGTCCACAGTACTGCTTGATACTCTCAATACTTCATACTCCTACATAATTTTGAGTATTAGGGTATTGCACTATCATGCTTTACCCTCATTTTCCTCTATGTAAATGCCTCATTGAACTTACTTTCTCCAGAAGATGGATGCGCTGTTTTATGTATTTCAGGTAAGACTAGAAGTTACAATGTGAACCATTTTATACTCTCCGCATTGTTTATTGGCGATGCATTATTCGGAGTTTGGTCTGCCGGGGGAGTATTGTGGCATTTTCTACTCCACTCATCGTCTGTCGGTGCATGGAAGATATATCCTTTCGGCATTCCGGCTGGTAAGTTTCTCTAAGAGGCAGGAGTTAGCCCGCATGAGTGATGCATCAAGGATCAACTACGCCGATGACGTCAGATGACATGAGCGACAAATTCGAGCATCACGAGGACGGCTGGCACCTGGGTAAACGAAGCTGAGTCCGGCAGAAGGAAGTGAGGGTAGGAAAATTCTATACTTTTGGACTATTCAAAATTATTACACATTCTGTTCTTAACTATTCACAAAATTCTTTTTCTCGCAATTTCGCAGTACGCGTTAGATAAGTGGGTGGCATAAATTCTAATCATGCAACGAGTATTGAAAAGTCTAAACCCTTAAAACTTTACAATGAAGGGTTTTAAGGCTCCTGAATCCATTTTTAGAAAAAGGTCTGCATGTGTGGATGTGTGTGGGAATGACGAAGTGCCTCTATCTATGAACAGTATAATTCAAAAGCCAGATAAATACCAAACTTCAAATTTAAGTTTTGTATATTCCAAAGATTTTCAACAAGGTCCCGCAACTCCAACTTACCCTTTATATGAAAAATTTGTCATTATTGTCTATTTTCTCAAAAATGGCTTTAACGATTATGATTAAAACACCATATTTAACATATTCTTATGTCAAAATTTACACGCTGAATTTGCTGGGAATACCCTATGAAGTCCTCTCCATTCTGAATGACTTTTGTATAATTGATAAACCTTAAGAGATTTCGCTATTTGTTTCTGGTGGTCATGCAAAGAAAACGGAATTTTAAAGCCATCTCGTAGCGACCTGCTCTTAAAAGATTAAGCCTACTTATCCCCCTAATTCCCTTATACCTACAAGGAAATATATAATAAAACCATTTTACAAATTTTAATCTCGATTAACATAAGTAGATGGAACAGTAAGATTTTGTAATAATAGTGAATTTACAAACGGATCACACTAACGCCAGAAAGCTAAAAATAAATAAATACGTGTTTCGGAATAACTGCTGTATTTGTATAAACATCTTATCCACTAATTCTTTTGTGCATAAATATTAACTGTGGAAACGCTAATTCAGTACCTACACATAAAGGAGACAAGTTAGCCGATGTCAAGAACAGGAACACATGGCTTTCAAGGTAAGCTCATGTCTGATTTATTTCAAACAAATCTACTCTGGTATTACCTCGTATTGTCACCTTGATATCTTATCAGTAATAGATAGTGAACTGATCCTGGTAGTTTTATTAGCTTTGGGAATATTTACTGCACCTTTTATGATGTTGCGAAATTTCATTTCTGGTCATGTTTTCTCTTTTACTGTCCGTAAAGCATTTTATCTCTCCTGAATATGAGTAATAAATGAGATTTGTCCTAACGCAAATATTTAGCCAATTATTATTTATCTTTTGATTTTGCTGCATAAAGTTTGGACCGATACGATTAATCTGTTAATAGGCGATACAAAGACATTTTTCAAAATTAATTAATAATAAAATTGTCCCTCCACACAAGCCGTATGTAAGCTTAAGTTGTAAAATTCGAATCAGACTTATACATTCAATGCCATGGCCTGGATTTGAAGTATGGATCATCGGCTTACTGTGTCGCTGCTCTAACTATCTGAGTTACCATGGTAACGTGTCGTCACGCCATTAAATTCTCCAACTAATTCATACTTTTTCCTATAATCCATAAGACGTTCTCAACCGGTTTTACAGTTAAACACTATTACGTCAATCAATGATAATGTATTGTTCTTCCACACATGCCATGCCTTGATTTAGTGGAAGAATTTAGTATGGTGCCGGCATGTTGCCATGGCAACTGAATTGTTTAGAAGAGGGGTAAGCTATGCCGAAGATCCGTGGTTCGCATTTCGATTATGACGTTGAATTTTTCAGTCTGATTCAAACTTTCCATTTTATAAAGTAGTATTACGTACTATTCAATTTGTTCAAGACAATATTTTAAAATTCTGTCCACTTTAAAACCACTGACATTAAATAAAACTTTAAAATGCAGTAACAGAAGTGCTGTTCAGAGCCTGGAAGCGGCATAGATATCAGATAATTGTTTATGCATTGAGAATTTTGTTATTTCAATAGCATTATTTCAATATTTATACATATAATGTATTTTTGTGGCAATTTAATACAATTGCGGAATAATTAACTGAAGTTTGTTGTCTGTATGATGGAATAGCTGATGAATTGTTTACTCCCTTGACCTTTTTCCTTAAGAACCCCTTTTCGTCACACTTCAGCATTTGGTATTTTACGAGTATAAACAGGAATTTGTGTTGGAGTAAATGAATTGCAATTGGTGCATGAACTTGGATCCGTTTCAGACAGTTAATAATAATAATAATAATAATAATAATAATAATAATAATAATAATAATAATAATAATAATAATAATAATAATAATAATAATAATTTTATTTGAGCACTAAGTTATTACATATTTAGACTGCCTTCCCTATTTGGCCCTGGCCACTAGGATGAGCAGTCATTGTGAATTACAGTTACATGTTGATACATTTACTAGTTCTTTTATTTATTTTTGTTTACATTATTTTTCCTCTTTTAACCATCCATATCCATTTATTTTTCGTTAAGTATTTACCCATATTTTTACAGTTTTTATCTATTGTATGTATATCTTTATTCCTATTCATTCCATACCATAAACTTTCTTTTCTCCAAATCTCTGTTTCTTTGCATTAAAATATATGTTGTATATCTTTCCTTCCCCCACATAATGGACATTCACCTTGTGTGCATAGCCGTTTTGCTTCCCTTTTAGCCTCCATATTCCTGCCCTTAACCATGCTATGCCTCCTCTTTCTTCTTTATTTGTGTTGTCAACATATTTCTCTCTTTCCCAGTGTTTTTTTTATATTAACATAAAAAATCAAAGATCTCTTCTGAGTTATCTGACTAAATAATTGTTGTATCTCGATGTCCTCAAATCTTCTTCTAATACTCTTCCAAAAACCTTTGTGATTTGCATCTCTTTTCCTCCAAACATCTCCCATGCCATTATTCTCAAGGTTATTTCTTAGTTCATTTACCCAGCCCATATTTTTTAAGCCAGTTTCTTGGTATTTTAGACATTGTTGTAATAAATTATTGTAATCAAAATTCAAGATGCTGTACCAATATTTCAAGGTTCTCTTCATAACCATTACTTTTCTTGTTACTCGTCCATTTCAATTTGAGCCACTTCATTTGCTGTAGCTGTTGGCAACCCTAGTACTTCCTTACAAAATATTCTGTGAACCATGTCCACCACTTTCCACCCATTTTCAAGCCCCCCATATTTCAATCCCATATAACATTCGTGCCTCAACCGCTGTTATATAATCTTTCCAACCATTTCATCTCCAGCTCTGGCATTTAAATAAACATTGTCTAAGAGCTGTCATTGCTGCTCTCCCCTTTGCCAGAGCTGATCTCTTCTGTTTCTCCCATTTACCTCCTTCATCTATATTTATCCCTAAGTAGGTACAGTCTCGCACCACCTTATATTCATTTCTCCCTTTACTCCATCTCTCTTGCTTACCCAATTTCCCTCCTTTCTTAAACACTATAATATGTGTTTTCTTTTCATTTACATTTAGTCCCCATTCTATACAGTATTTATCTATTTCTTGTAAGGACAATTTTAGTCCATTTACTGTAATGGATGCCACTACTAAGTCATCTGCAAAGAGGAGACCAGGTATCTGTACAGACAGTTATAGTAAAACTTTAGCACTCCCTTAGGGCAATGAAAGTCTTCTTTTCGCTTCAATTCTGATACATTAAAAAACCTAACATTTGATCTTTCTAGAGGTTGAACGAGTTCCCATTAGACTAGAATCAGGCTGTTGCTAGTATTTTAGATATCATAGTAATTGTGTGCTGGATTTAGCATGATTACGGTAATATACGTAACATTGCCATTTGCATTTGCTATATTGAAATTAGAAATAAAATAAAGTGAAGCACTAATAAAATGATGTACATACTGAGGCTTTCACGGCCGGCGTCATAACAAATAAATGAACAGGTGTTTACAAAGTGCCCTGTAACTGCGGGGAGGTTTACATAGGCACTACTATGCGCAGCGTGGCCACGAGACTGAAAGAACACGAGCGTCACAGCAGATTGGGACAAACAGAAAAATCATCCGTGGCGGAACACTCGCTATTATTCGGCCATGACATGAGCTTCAAAGAAACGGAAGTTTTATCTACAACTACAAACTACCATGCTCGATTGTAGAGGGAGGGCATTGAAATATATAAACACAAAAACAATTTTAACCGGAAAGAAGAAGCTCTCCGTGTGCATAAAGCCTGGACATCTATCTTGGAGAAACACGTACACAAAAATAGCAGACATAATAATACCTCGCCAAACCCACCCACTCCCAGAGAAGCGAGCCAATCCCTGCAAAGGACCTCACAATAAGCCCCGCCCATGCCCACTATATAAGAGCGCCATCCTCCGGTCTGAATCTGAATCAGACTCCGACCACCGCAGACACTGAATCACTTCCCCCTGAAGATGCCAAGCGCTGTATTTGGCGAAACGTCTGTATCTACGATGCCTTCTAGACCACGGCCTACAAGCCCGGATAGTTGTAATTCATTTATTAGTTAACAAAATAACTTTTTATCTTGCTGTATTTCTCTAAATTATTAAACACAAGTATCAGTCATGTCTTGATTTATTTTTATTGAATATTCAGGCAAAGTAAAGTATCTCTGTATCTCATAGTTAAAGGGCTTCAGCTTTTGCCTTAATGCTTGTAAGCAGACTAAACATTCGGGATAAGTTAACAACCAATGTATGTACAACCTTACTACAGAGTTCCGTAAACACAGAACGTTGATGTAAATAAAGACACCAATCCGCAGCCTTATTTGCTACTGTAAATACTGCACAGTCTAGTGATGGTGCAAAATGAAGTAGTACGCATACATCGGAATGAGAGACAAGTATTCTACCTCTAGTCACGAAGCGGAATGTACATGGTCTCACAGGTAAACAACACCCCAATGCACCGCTACCTTACTCAACCCTACTCGATGTACACTAAACTTCACTTCATACTTAAGTTGCCCCGGATCTTTAGTTTGCTTATAAGCGTTCGGGCTATATATTTATACCCATTCGTTCCTTCATTCAAAGTTAAAATAAGGACGTTCCTAACTTAAAACAAAAGATACCAAAGTACTGTCTTTGAAATTAAGTATTTCCCGCAATGCGGCAACTAAAGCTACGCTGCAATCGCGCTAGATTTCAGAGATCTGCAACATTCTACTCTGGAATAATGACTCGCATTATCCAACAAGAAGAGAAACGCGCGGTTGCCAAACGTTTTTTTTTTCCAAAAGTCAGTTTGTTTGAGAAACATGCATAAATAAAATGTTACATTAAAACGGAAGTAATCATTTAAGTATTATAATACATCAGTTTACTATTGCCTTTTTATAGGAATTTTAATGTATTGATTTTTCATTTTTCTTTGGAACGTATTGTAAAACTAAATTCAGATTTTATTGATATTCTAGGTACAACTTAATCACCTACAGAGAAATTACAGTTTTATGCTTTAATAATTATTTCCATAATACTAGTTGTTAAACATTTTCTCTGTGTTGTTTCCTGATTTCAAATAAGAATTTATACATAAAGCTGTGTTATATGAGAACAAGGTGAAAGAATTATATTTTAATTTCACACTGTTCTGCATCCCTCCAAATCCTAAATTGTCCCTTTATTGCCACTCATTTCTCTCGTTCTTCACTTATGATCACACCAGCCAGAATACACGTTTTCTTTTTTTCAACTAAGAGTTTTTTGTATAAAATATTTCATTGAATACCATCAAATTACCTATATATTCTTTTTAGTAAATTATTTATTACAACTTAAGAGACATTAATCTATTTTCTCTGGTATAAGTGAATGATTTATTTCAAAAGCCTCCAGCTCTACAGTTTTCATATCTTGTAAAAACGAAAACCATTTCGTCTTTAAAAGAAATGAAAATATTGATATATTCATTGCTGAAGACACTCAATTCTCTTCGAAAGCGGACATAAACTTTTTAGAGCATTACTTTTTCGCGTTTCAAAATTTGAATGCTTAACAGACACAGGACTGTTTGTTTACATCATATTAGTAGTGGTAAATATTAGCAATAAATGTTTTAAGTTTAGAAACTAGCAATTAAATACGAAGTTTAGGTTGAGAAAATAGTTAATTGTTTAAGCAATATGCTCAAATATTGCGCTAACCGCGACAATATGTACCCTTTGCCTTAGCTCACGACAAACAAAAGGACGAACACTTCATATGTCAAAATGTATAGCTTAAAATGTGATAAAGTTAAAGGAAAAGGAGTGAATATTCCATCATAATTTCGTCAGAAAGCTTTTATTTGACATAAATAGTATATTTTACGCAGATCTACATATTTCCTGTATTATGATCCCTCTCTCTATCTTTCTCTTTCTCTCTCTCTTTCTCTCAAAGTTCTCGAATCTTGAATTCACTGAGAACGAAGAAGTTTTATAAGCGTTTAAGGAAAATTCAATTACACCTTTCATTTGTCGTGCTATTATCTCAAATATTGATAAAACAGTATTTTATAACAGAAATTTTATAAAATAAAAACTGAGACTTTTTCTATGTGTAAAAGGGTATTTTTGGTGGAATGTATTTCTTGAAAATCATCGTTGTGTCCATAAAAGCAGTCCCAGGTAAGTATGAAGTTTGTATTTAACAGACTTTCCTTTTTTTTCTTTCTTTCATTGTTTATTTGTTTTTTTTTCTTTGCCTAAGCTTGTATGGGCATGCTGATTGAAATGTGCGCGCTCGCATAAATCCACAGATTAGCGTTTTTCTAAAAGTGCTCTGTTTCTTATTCAAGGACCTTTAAAACTGGAACTGAATGAATTCTGAAAATATGAACAAAATAAGTTTCGGCAATTTTCACAAACTGTTCTGGATTTAGTTAGTTCACTTTGGTACGTTTTGATTGGATTAGTTATAAACAAAAATAAAACACTCGCTATTCAACATCAATTATAGGTTTATGTTGAGGACTAATTAAAACCACCTCATGTCGTCATATTTGCTGACATGTAAAAGAAATGCTGGAAGATAAAATTCCAGCACAGCGGTAGAGTTGATACAAATGTGGTATTTGTTAGTGTGACTAAATATAAATTTTAAATATATTTTTATAAAACGTTGTTTTCGGATCCTAAAATGGTTTAAGTAAGAACGATGGGATCAAGCCGAATGTAAAGTTTAAAATGTTGAATGAAATATAAGAGAAAATGGGGCAGACTTCCATTAAACGTATTGAATAAAATGAAAACAATATATTGAGTGTTTTGAGATATTTAAGCTAATGAACATTACATAAGGAGCGTAGAACATGACTGGTTTCTTCAAAATCATGTGTTAATCTTATATAGGTAGCCAAGTATAGGAAAATACCATTATTCAAAATCGTTGATAGCTAGTTTTGAAATATGCGATATATATATATATATATATATATATATATAGTTTAACACGACGGTTTGTTCTAGTGCAGAATGTTAAAATTATAAAACATTTAAATGAAGTTAATTGTAAAACGCAAAGTATTCTATAGAAACTTAATGAAGGTACAAAGTAGTTTCAGATCTCGTTACTTTTGCATTTTGTAGCTAAAACAAACTCTATTTTCCCACAGAGTTTCAATTTTTGCACGATAATGATCTATTTCTGTTTTTAATTCAGTGCAATTGTAAAACAGTAATTATCTCTTTGAAACTTTATTGTGTGCTTCAAAGAGTGGTATTCCCTCTTTGTAATGTTTAGCTGGGCCTGATTAACCATCAGGAAATGCAAATGCCACACTGAATTAAAACGTTTCAATTAAACAAAACCCAATGCTACATACTTGCAATAGAATTAACTGTGTTTCATACAACTGAAGGTACTCTAATGGCAAGGATTTTTTACATTTCAGCAGTTTTATGCTCGAGAGCATTCATTTGAATTTGCAATTTTAAGGTTCTTGTTTTGGTCTTCTTGAAAATGTAATATTTAGAGTTAGGAGCAGTCAGACGGGGCCCCAGGATCTGGAACACACGTAGGTCGTAGTAACCCCTTTGTGCTTCCGAGGTGACTCGGAGGAAGGGATGAAGAAGAGATTCGAAGGACGACCAAATGCGGACGACGATGTGCCCTAGTAAATATAGGAGAGAATACTAAAATGCGAGGGATGCTAGATATTTCGTTTTCTTAAAACTTAACCCCATGAATTGACACAAAATGCTACTGTACGATACCCATATGGTGATGTAAGCATACCAAAAATGGTCTCCATTCTTTCAAACAAGGGTTACTTTGCAGCAACGTCACGTTCTAGAAAGTGATCATTATCCAAAAAATTACGAGAGTGAAACGTAGAAAACGATTGGCTACAAAGCAATATTGCCAATAAGGTATAGCTATTTATATTACTATTATTCCGACAATGAACAAAAACCAAAAAATTCTAATATTTCTTTACGAGCGTTCATATTTAAAACAAGGTGTTAACTTATATAATTATCTACAAGCAAAATATAGCTACTACCTTTTCCTCATACGTCGAAGTGTACTAGTTTCCAGTTTGAAAGTATCATACTTCAGTAGATATTTTCTATATATGTGTTTATCAATACACCTCAGGAGGAGTGTAACCTTGCAGCCTTTCAGATTACAGGAGTTTAATTCTTTACAAAAATGTAAAAAAGTAAAAAATGTGTAAAATAAATTGTTTAATTTCATCCCGCAACATAAGTATATTATTATAATGTATAACTAAAAAATGTGTAACGTAATTTATTTAATTTCACGTCGCAAATACCTATATCATATTGGTGGTGGTGGTATTTCAAATTGAAGCGCAAAGACGTTATTTCGTTTAGTGACATATACCTATTCTCAAACTTCTAATCGAATTGTCAGAAAACAAAGAGCTTAAAATTGATTGCTTTTATTACATAAACGATATGTCTGTCTACACTATGTGATCAAAAGTACCCGGACACCCCCACAAACATACGTTTTTCATCTTAGGTGCTTTGTGCTGCCACCTACTTCCTGGTAATCATTATCCGTGACCTCAGTAGTCATTAGACATCGTGAAACAGCAGAATAGGACGTTCCGTGGAACTCACGGACTTCGAACGTGGTCAGGTGATTGGGTGTCACTTGTGTCAGAAGTCTATAAGCGAGATTTCCACACTCCTAAACATCCCTAGGTCCACTGTTTCTGATGTGATAGTGAAGTGGAAACGTGAAGGGACATGTACAGCACAAAAGCGTACAGGCCGCCCTCGTCTGTTGACTTACAGAGACCGCCGACATTTGAAGAGGGACGTAAAGAGTAATAGGTAGACATCTATTCAGACCATCACACAGGAATTCCAAACTGCATCAGTATCAACTCCAAGTACTATGACAGTTAGGCGTGAGGTGAGAAACCTTGGATTCCATGATCGAGCGGCTGCTCATAAGCCACACATCACGCAGGAAAATGCCAAACGACGCCTCGTTTGGTGTAAGGAGCGTCAACATTACACGATTGAACAGTGGCAAAAAGTTGTGTGGAGTGACGAATCACGGTGCACAATGTGGCGATCCAATGCTAGGGTGTGGGTATGGCGAATGCCCGGTGAACGTCATCTGCCAGCGTGTGTAGCGCCAACAGTGAAATTCGTAGGTGGTGGTGTTATGATGTGTTCGTGTTTTTCCTGGAAGGGGCTTGCATCCCTTGTTGTTTCGCGTGGCACGATCACAGCGCAGACCTACATTGCTATTTTAAACACCTTCTTGGTTCCCACTCTTGAAGAGCAATTCGGGGATGGCGATTGCACCTTTCAACACGATCGAGCACCTGTTCATACTGCACGGGCTGTGGCGGAGTGGTTACACGACAATAACATCCTTGTAATGGACTGACTGCACACAGTCCTGACTTAAATCCTATAGTACACCTTTGGGATGTTTTGGAACGGCGACTTCGTGCCAGACCTCACCAACCTACATTGATACCTCTCCTCATTCCCCACTCCGTGAAGAATGGGCTGGCATTCCCCAAAAAAATCTTCCAGCGCCTGATTGAAAGTATGCCTGCGAGAGTGAACGCTGTCATCAAGGCTAAGGGTGGGCCAACACCATATTGACTTCCAGCATTACCGAAGGAGGGTGCCATGAACTCATTTTTAACCAGGTGTCGGGATACTTTTGAGCATGTAGTGTATATCCTTAATATAAGTTTCAGTACCTAATTAAAACTTATAATTTCCATACAGTATGCAGCAACGGTTATTTACGCAACTTGTGGCTTTGGGGGGAGATTTTACAGCGTACGGGTTTTGCGTATGATTTTTATTTAGAAAGCATAACAAAAAGTTACAATAAATACTTTTAGAAATCAAAATAAAAGGAATAGAGCATATATTTGGATTTAGGTTTAGGGCCCTTATTAGTCATAAATATATATTTATTCTTCTTTTATGTTTTGAATGTTCTTTAACCAGATAGGTCATATCAACGTTGAATGATCGAAATGATGCTCAAATGGGCCCGGAGTCCCCACAGCTTAGAATTTTCCGACATCCATATCCTCAGGATAAGAAAAAACTCCGGGAATATCCTTATCCGGGTAACTCACCCTGAGATTCGAACTGGGTACCTTTATAATGTAAGGTAGACACGCTACCCCCACACCACAGAAGTGGACTGATAAACAATTTATAGCATACACAGCGTGCCTTAAAGAAGGAGTTCCTATTTTTGAACTGAATTTGAAATATCTGTACTTCTCGCACTTGAAATAGGTTAGTTATGTTGTGTTTTTGTTACAATTTTAAATAATATACTGTTACGTGCTGGATAGATGGCGTAAAAGTTCACATGAAAATTAAATTAATTTGAGTAACCAGCACGCACATTGAGGGAAGGTATACTTACTTAGCTGCGTGGAAGTTGTGTGGAAGTTGAGAGGAAGGCGTGGGTTTTTCACTATACAAAATTCATAACACAACTCTACTCACACATTCCTAGATTTATTTCCCAACCGTTTGGGGTTCCTACATTATTAAACATCTGATGTGTTACACTCATATGACTTTCTCTACTCTTGTACAAACTATTTTTATAAACGCTTATTCTCCATATGCTTCATGTTAATCCAGATATCGAAATTGTCAATCTTATTGCTAATTTTCTTGTAGGTACAAGGGGAATATGGTAGGTTTTAAGCGATAGTCAAATCTTTTAAGCGCTGGTTGCTATGTGACGCATTCCGTTCTCTTAGCATTTCCAGGACATAAAAAAATCTGATGTGTTACACTCACATGACTTTCTCTACTCTTGTACAAACTATTTTTACAAACGCTTATTCTCCATCTACTTCATGTTCATCGATTTAAACATTCCCAGACTCTATCTTATTGCTAATTTTCTTGTAGAAGTAAGGGGAATATATATTTTCAAGGGCAATATAGAATTACAGTAGCCTTTGAGCACATACATAGCTCTTAATAGCTGGTTGCTAGGTACAGCACCATTCCCTTTGCCACAGATTAATACACTTTGCATATCCAAGACAAAAAAATGAGTAACGAATTCCCATTTGAGAAAATAGGTATTGAAAAATTTAAAGAAGTAACAAGCAATATCTCAAAATGGTTCATTCAACAAAAGAAATGTATATGACATAAATTGTGTATTTTAACGCGATCTACATTTTTTGTGTAGTAAACTTTTGTCTGTCTCTTATGGTTTACCAGTTATGCAAAAGTCGTTCACAATGAAGAATACTTTTGGAGACATTCCTAGAAAATTCAAGATATACATTTTATTTGTCATAAAAATATCTTAAACATATGATATTTTAATCAAAATCGATAGAGCCATTTTTGAGAAAATTAAACTTTTCAAAAATTCTTCTATGTAAAGGGTAATCTGGGGTGGGGGATTTTCTTGAAAATCTTTGTGTCGCATCTCTGGAAGATACTGAACGTAAATACCAAGTTTGGTGTTTATCCGACTGTTCGTTTCTGAGTTATGCAGACAGACACACACACACGGACATGTTTCTAAAAATGGTTTTTTTTGGATTCAGGGTGTCTCAAAACATGTGTTTCTGGTGAAATCTCGGTATCGAGGTTTTGGGTGGAATACAATACTTCCCCTACTTACTATACGTAGTAGAGAAAGTAAAAATGGAAGGTGGGAAGGGATGTCCGTCGATTCAGAGCCCAGCTTTCACACGCGGTCCGTTCCTCACGCGATCCTAACTGAAAACGTTTTCTGTGGACTAGTGGTACCGTGCTAGCCTCTAGCTCTCAAGGTCGCCTCTAGTTCAAACCCGGCGAGGGCGATGGATTTTTTCGGGCGTAAAAATCCTTAGCATGGCTTCCTTCGGAAGGGAAGTAAAGCCGGTGGTCCCGTGTCGTAGAAGAACCTCAAGTCTCTTAAAGAGGCCTCTGAGCAAAATTATCGTTCTTTCACGCCCAATATAGAATGGGACGCTAAGAACCATAGTAGTTAAAGGGCGTTCATAAATAAAACTCAATTTAAATTTAAATTTGATACTAAAATAGTTGCTCCATTCATGGCTCTGCCGTAAACATGTCAATATGAGAAAATACATTAGATTGTTTGGAAATTGCCTTCATATCTATTCTAAACCTGGAATTAAACAGAAATAATCTCCAGGTAAATTTAACATAATGTATGACTTTGTC
This sequence comes from Deroplatys truncata, assembly GCA_030765065.1. Taxonomy (NCBI): domain Eukaryota; kingdom Metazoa; phylum Arthropoda; class Insecta; order Mantodea; family Mantidae; genus Deroplatys; species Deroplatys truncata. Next base: position 219,971,262 of record CM060978.1, read on the forward strand.
CTTTGTAATGAACTAAAATGTACAAAGAACACAGGTTTTAAATAAAACTTCTACAAGCTATAATAAAGGTTGTGTGCTTATATTGTGTTTCTCTGATTTTCTTGCTTTTATTTAAAAGTTGGAAGTGTAATCAATATCTACAATTTAGGTCAATCTTCATATTTGTATTTCTGGAAGTTTTCATGTTAAGAGTTATTTTTTCTCTAGCTTTCATAATGCCGTAATATTTCAGATCTCAGACGTAGCGTGCTAAAACACTTGAGCGAGAAAGAGCTTGCCTCTCAAAAAGTTTTGTAATATAACCGTGTGTTGTTCTGAAGGACTCTTCGCAGCTATCTGTTTTGTTGCCGAAGTAATCCGCATGCAAAACAAAGTACTTCATTTTTGGTTGCTATTGTAGTGTAGTGGAATACCACTCCGCTTAGAACTTAGTAATATCTCCAAGGAATTCTGTTCCCACACTGAAGTTTCAAAGTTATACATTGTTATATGTAGCACGTCTTGTTAACGATGCAGCTACAGAGAGCTTTCTAATTTTAGAAAAGTAGCAAGCAATTCTGCACAAAGTAAATGTTCCCTGTTACTCACAACTTGCACATGAATCTTGCACGATTTATGCACGCCTATATACAATATAATTTAGGGGCTCCTTTTGAACAATTTGTATCATTCGGCGCTATTAGTTCATTTTTACTTTCTCTAGCACGTATAGTATGTAGGGGAAGTAATGCATTCCACCCAAAAATTCGATACCGAGATTTCACCGAAAATACATGTCTTGAGGCCCCCTGAATCCAAAAAACGCATTTTTGGAAACATGTCCGGGTGTGTGTCTGTGTATGTGACTATGAACAGCATAACTCAGAAACGAATCATCGGATAAACACCAAACTTGGTATTTAGGTTCAGTATCTTCCAGAGATGCGACAAGAGGGTTTTCAAGAAAATCCCTCACCCTAGACTACCCTTTTTAATTTTCTCAAAAATGGTTGTAACGATTTTGATTAAAATATCTATATTTTAGATACTTTCATGACAAGTAAAATGTATATCTTGAATTTTCTGGGAATTTCTCCAAACGTATTCTTCATTGTAAACGACTTTTGTATAACTGGTAAACCATAAGAGAAGACAACATTTTACTACACAAAAAATGTAGATCGCGTTAAAACACACAGTTTGTCATATACATTTTTTGTTGTTGAGTGAACCATTTTTGCGATAATGCTTGTTATTCCCTTAAATTTTCCATTACTTATACTTTTTCTCAAATGGGAATTCGTTATTCATTTTTTTTGTCCTGGTAATGCAAGGAGAATGGAATACTCCTCATAGCAACCTGCTCTTAAAATATTTGACTATCGCTTAAAGTCTACCAATTCTCCTTGCATGTACAAGAAAATTAGTAATAAGATTAACATGAAGCATATGGAGAATAAGTGTTTGTAAACACAGTTTGTACAAGAGTAGAGAAAGTCACGTGAGTGTAAAACATCATATTTTTTCTATCACGTCAGGTTTTTACACAAAATAAGTAATCTTTTGACAATTTTACTAATGAGCGTAGAAAGGTACACAAGCTAAGTTTTTATTCAAGAAACATTTTAAGAATATTCTCAAGAACTGGCCTAATTTATTTCATGGCTACATTTTAACAAAACAAGAAGCCAAAGTGTTTCATTTAATTTTTTCAAACTTTCTCTTCTTTGACTTCCTTGCAGTTCCTTGAAGATGACTGTCCCTCCTCAACATCCAACAGTAGTCGGCCATCATAGTTTCATTCCATCTCCCCTGGTACCTCCTCTCCATTTCCTTAATATCTTGGTGAAAACGTTCACCCTGCTCTTCACTATAATGTCCCAGATTTTCTGGAAAGTAGTCGATATGTGAATGTAGAAAATGCATCTTCACACTCATGTTACAACCCACCTTCTTGAAATTTTCCAACATAGTTTCGACAATGGCCTTGTAATTAGGATCTTTGTTATTGCCTAAGAAGTTTGCAGTAACTGATCAGAAGGCGGTCCATGCTTCTATTTCACTCTCATTCATTGTCTTCCCAAAATCATTCATCAATTTCTTTATTTGAGGACCAACAAAAATTCCAGCCTTTAATTTGTGTTGTGTAATGAAGGGAAATTTCCTGGAAAGGTACTTGAAGTAGGGTCCATCCTGTGGTAAAGCCCTTACAAATTGCATCATCAAGCCCAATTGTATGTGTAGTGGCGGAAGCAATATCTTTATATCTCTATATTTTTGAAGTGAAATTGTGAAAAAACCGTACACGATAGGAACAAACTAAAAGCAATTCTGAAATCGGCATAAAAAGGTGAGTAATAATCACTTATTAGTTTTCAGTCATCCGATATCATGCAGACTAGTGGTATTGATTACATCTAATTTAGAAAATATAACGAACGCGGTCAAAGTTTAAACCGCCAAATAGTGTGTAGATATTCTTAAAATAAAATTTTAGTGAAGATGATGCATTACTTTAAAAAACTGCTAAACTGATACTTATAGATTTTCCGAAGCACAAGCAGGAAAATAATCTAACAATAATTACTATTGACAGCACTCGCAGACGTCGGAGCTTGTACAACTCAGAGAAGTGCTTTGCCACCACTGCGAAAAAAGCAGAGCTGACACACATGAAGCGATGAGTTAGTTTTTGATAAGGCCATGCGTTGTTCTCGTAGTTTTCTAAAATAGTAAAATACCTAGTATATTCTTGGTACATTCTTTGAACTTCCATGTTTGCAAATTGACAAGTGGGCTATGTTTTACTGATGACTTCATGGCTGAAAAACTGAAAATGATATCACTAAATTCTGTGACTATGTATTTGATAACCATACCTCTGTAGACGCCCCGTTTCCACCTCGCTCACTGTGGAAGAATTCCACTCAATGCAAAGAAATGACTAATGCAGTAGTCATTTCATGAAAAATGTGTTTTACCACGCTTCTCCCAACTTTTAGTATCTTTTCTTGTATGTACTTCTTTATGTACATACAGAAAAGTAAGAAACATTCAGCAAGGAATACCCGTAAGCAGAGCAGCTAAGATGCTCGTATATGACAAGTATTCTGGACTATGCAAGTGGAGCCATCAGTACATTAACAATGAAATATCCTGTTTCGATTTTTATTAAGAAGGCGATATACGAAAAAAAGTATTCGGAAAAAGAAATGAAGGTAACATTTTAAATCATTGTTACCATGAGTGACAAAGCTGCTAATTCTAACATTTTTAATCACACATAACGTAATTTCGTAGTCCGTTCCAAGTCTGAGAAAGTGGGGAGGAAAATGTTACTGTGCCGCATTTTACATATGTCGGTGACGTTATTTACACCATATACTTACATGACGTACTTTACATATGTCGGTAAACTAAAATTAATAGAGTTTTATTTTTGGACGATCCTTAACTGCTGTAGTCCTTGGCGTACCATTCTATTTTGCTCAGAGGCCCCTATCAGGCTTGAGGTAAGTCTACGACACGAGACCAACGGTTTTACTTCCCTTGGTAAGGATTTTTACGCCCGAAGAAATCCATCCCCTCCGCCGGGTTTGAAACCGAGACCTCGGGAACTCGAGGCTAGAATTTTTTTTTTTTAAAGTTCCTTTGTTGTACCCAGTTTATGCTACTGTGTTTTACTTTTTTCATACCGCTGAGTTCCGCAACACACATACACACACAAACACCATGCCCATGGCGGGACTCGAACCCGCGACCACTCCAGCGACCACGGCTACGAGGGCCGGCAATCATGGTAACCACTACACCACGGAGGATGACACATATGTCGGTGGCGCAACGTACACCATGTGGGCTGGAGAAAAAGGTAAAAGTGACGCTGATAATCAACGCCACGTATCAGCGGATTAAATTCCATTAAGATAAGTTGTTGCTGTTGTTTTTGTTTTTGCATTCTCTACTACCTACTTAAGTAGAATATTCCACTCAAAAAATAGAAGTCGAGATTTCATCGCAGGGGCCTCCTGAACTCAAACAACCATGTTTAGGAAAAGGTCCTTGCGTATGTTTGCGTGAGTGAACAGCATAGCTAAAAAACAAGGTATATCTTACAAAGATACAAGAAGATTTTATTAGAAAAATCCCCCACAAAAACACAAAGTATAGATCTCTTTAAACACCAATTCATTTCCAGTATATTATTCTATGGCATCAATCTGAGATATCCGTTATTTTCATTATTTAGTTTTTTTTATTTCAACGTCCTTTAACCGTGTCGGTCATATCGGACGATGTATGAAATTATTCTCCAATGAGCCTGGAGTCCTTAGAGCTCAGAATTAATCGACATTCATCTATTCAGGATAAGACAAAACTCCAGAAAAGAAAACCTTATTTGAGATAAATCACCCTAGAGATTCGAACTTGGGACCTCTTAAATGCGAGGCGGAATTGCTAATCACGGAGGCTGGGTTTATTATTGGTTTGAATTTTTAGTATTTTGTCATTTTTAAAGTACTGCCACTGCTCATTTTTCTCGCGGTGTCATGAAAAGAGTATGAAATCTCAAGGCCAACATATGGAGACTTACGACTATCGGTTTTGCTTTGTGTATATCCCTTTTACCTACAACGACATGTGTAATGAACCTATTCCTTAAAGGTTTATTTCCATTAACATGAAGTAGGTAGAAATCGAAGTTTTCGTAAGAAAAGATTGTTGTAGGTAATTATTTTAAAAATTCTGATGTGTTACACTCACATGACTTTCCCTACTCTTGTACAAACTATTTTTACAAACGCTTATTCTCCATATGCTTCATGTTAATCGAGATGTTAATCTTATTGCTAATTTTCTTGTAGATGCAAGGGGAATATGGTAGACTTTAAGCGATAGTCAAATATTTTAAGAGCTGGTTGCTATGTGGAGTATTCCATTCTCTTTGCATTACCAGGACAAGAAAAAAATAAATAACGAATTCCCATTTGAGAAAAAGTATAAGTATTGGAAAATTTAACGGGATAACAAGCAATATCTCGAAAATGGTTCACTCAACAAAAAAATGTATATGACATAAATTGTGTATTTTAACGTGATCTGCATTTTTTCTGTAGTAAAATTTTATCTATTTCTTATGGTTTACCAGTTATGCAAAAGTCGTTCACAATGAAGGATTCTTTTGGAGACATTCCCAGAAAATTCGAGATATACATTTCATTTGACATGAAAATATCTTAAACATATGATATTTTAAACAAAATCGTTACAGCCATTTCAGAGAAAACTAAAATTTTCGAAAAATGTTCCATGTAAAGGGGAATGTGGGGTGGGGGGATTTTCTTGAAAACCTTCGTGTCGCATCTCCAGAGGATTCTGAACATAAATACCAAGTTTGGTTTGTATCCGACTGTTCGTTTCTGAGTTATGCTGTTCACAGACACACAGACACACACACGGATATGTTTCCAAAAATGCTTTTTTTGGATTCAGAGGGTCTCAAAAATATATTTCTGGTAAAATCTCAGTATCGAATTTTTGGGTGGAATACAATACTTCCCCTACTTACTATACGTAGTAGAGAAAGTGAAAAACGTAGTTGATAGAGAAAGTAATGTCAATGTAACACATCAAAATGTTTTAAAGTGGTGTCGCTACTCACGCATGAGTGAGACTATGAAATGTCTAGCTTTTGTAAGAATAGTTGGTGATATCTATGTAAAAATAAACAATAGTAGGAGGAACGTTATGTAAATGTAACTTACAAGGTTTTTAAAACGTAATTGTCATATAATTGTATTACTTACAACAGTGAAGTAATGACAAAAGCTGCACAATGCACTAAGAAGAATATTATTTTACCCCATACATTGTGATGCGAAACCCCAGGCTAAAAAGGCCGAACATAGTGTGTATGCAATAATATGGCATGACCGCGTGGTTGTGTCTTTGTGCGAAAACTAATATTATAGATAAAGTCGTCTCTGCCAATGCCCCCCTCCCCTTATTTGCCCTATGCGCAGCCCAGAGAACCTCGAGGTTAGGAATTGTGGCGTCGTCATATGTTAAGCAAGCAGCTGCTATATGTTTGCAAATGTTTCCCTCGAATACTAAGGGACAAAGATGGGAAAAGCAAATTGTTTGAGGTAAAATGATAGCCAGTGTCAACCTGACCTCCGTAATCGCAGCACTACGTAAATTTTTCGTTTATGGGCATAGACCTCCAACAAGAAATGATTAGTGGAGGAGTTGTTTTGCTCAAAACGTTTACCGTGTTGTTTGGCAGAATATTTGTTTGGAAACGTATTTTCACGTCCTTAGTGGCCAGGCTGTTTTGAGCACTAGATTTGCTGACGTGTCGAGACAAGGAAAACGACTGCAGTTGGGAATGTGGCTGATTCAGCTCCTGCTGTATGAGAGCAAGTGTTGGTGCCTGGATCTCGTGCGTTTGTATGTAATCCAGAGAATGCGCTTATAATCCGCCTGTGTTTGCAGCTTTCAACGTGAGCCTTTGAGTTTTAACTGCTACGACTGAAGAAGTGTTATCATGGGTTGTGCTAGATGGAGCAGGGATGCCCATTTGTAACTAATGAGGAAATTTCTTTCAAACCTTTTACCTCTAGGTCCTGACAAAATTCTAATCAAAAGAATAGGCCTTGCAACTTTTATTCTATCCATTTTTACCCAAGAGTGATGACGTCTAACTTTGCCAGTTCACTTGTTAAATTAAAATTAAATTGAGTTTTATTTATGGACGCTCTTTAACTTCTATGGTCCTAGCGTCCCATTCTATATTGGGCGAGAAAGACCGGTAATTTTGCTCAGAGGCATCTTTATCGGGCTTGAGGTTCTTTTACCTGCGTAAATCTACTACACGGGACCACCGGCTTTATTTCTCTTCCGAAGAAAGCATTGCTAAGGATTTTTACGCCCGAAAAATTCATTGCCCTCCGCCGGGTTTGAAGCCGCGACTTTGGGAACTAGAGGCTAGCATGGTACCACTAGTCCACGGAGGACGACAGCTCACTTGTTGTATGGACATTGAAGTTCTCTGCGAAGCAGAAAGAGGGCAGCAGTGTAGTTCCGCTGAATGATAGACGGACTGTGGGTAACAGGATGATGGCGAGGTTTGAGCATTTGGCGCAATGAATGGTAGGGGAAACTGCAATAATCCGAACAAATCTACCCGAACTGCTTTTCGTCCGCAAAAATATCGGTCTACATCTTTTGAAAACTTATAAACAGATGGACCAAATAGTAAATAAAAACACAAAATACCGCACATATAAAACCCAAAATAAAGTATACCAAATTGGCATTTAAAAATGCACAGGAAAGACGAATACAGATTCAGGTCAACTGTCACGAAAGGTAATAAAATGTAAATTGCAAATGGCTCACAAGCATGCTTAATATAAATAACTCCTTAAAGTCAATTATACTGAATTACTCTGAAGGTGCTGTAAACACCAATCGCAGTGCACCAGTGGAAATTTGAACTTATATCACATTCGTGTTGTTCTTCCGCCACATTTCTTTTGGCAGCATCGGAATCGCATGCAACAGCTACTGTCGAACGACAATCTAGCTTTCGTTCCATTTTCTTATCAAAGTCAATAATGGGCAATTGTTGAGCAATACCGTCAGATCTTTATTTAGAGTTCGGGAGGTGCAAAAAAGGGGTGTTTCAGTGGGATCTCTCACTTTTTAATTAGCTATAGCTCTGCGACCTTAAATCACTTTTAACTTGTACGTACATTGAAATGATGAACGAAGTCAAGAGTTTTAGTGGAGGCCAGCAGCTGGCAGATTTCCGGCGATTTCGATACATATCGATGTTCCCTGTTATTCCATTGCTTTTAAAATGGAGTACACAATTCAACAGCCTGTATTTATTTTGAAGAATTATTGGCTCACCAATTCTGTTACCACCATACAAAGAGCTTACCACGTGAGTACGGTGTTAGTAATGATCCTGATCGAAAGACAATTCTAAGGTTAGTGGAGAAGCTGGAACGAACTGGTTCATTAGTCAGTGAAAAAGGCAAGCATCATCCTCCATCATTAGTGCCACAGTGCACTAGAGATATTCGTGAGCGATTGCTTTGCTCCCTACAAAAATCTTTACGCCGTCTGTCACAAGAGACGGCTACTGGGTAACGATGGGCGAAAGAGCAGCAAAGCATGCAAAACTCGGGCCATACGAAGTGACAGCAGTACACGAGCTGAAAGAACCTGACAAAATGAAGCGTGTGCGACAATGCAATTGGTTCCTCAACTTTGTGGAAAGAAACCCAGAGATATTGAAAATGACGTGGTTTAAGGATGAACCTTGGTTTCATCTCAAAGGCTACGTAAATTCTCAAAACACAAGGATATGGGCATCAGAAAATCCTCATGTGTACAATGAGACATCATACAGAAACAATCTGATGTGTTACACTCACATGACTTTCTATACTCTTGTACAAACTATTTTTACAAACTCTTATTCTCCATCTATTTCATATTAACCGAGATAAACATTTGCAGAAACGTCTTTTGACATGCAAAGAGAATTACGTTTTACACATAGCGACCAGTTCTAAAAATATTTGACTATCGCTTAAGGCGTACTATGTTCCCCTTGTTTTGTATTTGCAAGGGCAATATAGAAATACAGTAGCCTTTAAGCATAGACACACTCTTAATAGCTGGTTGCTATGTGCAGCACCATTCTCTTTGCCACAGATTAATACTCTTTGCATATCCAAGACAAAAAAATGAATAACGAATTCCCATTTGAGAAAAAGTATATGTATTGAAAAATTTAAGGGAATAACAAGCAATATCTCGAAAATGGTTCACTCAACAAAAAAATGTGTATGACATAAATTGTGTATTTTAACGCGATCTACATTTTTTGTGTAGTAAAAGTTTGTCTATCTCTTATGGTTACCCAGTTATGCAAAAGTCGTTCACAATGAAGAATACTTTTGGAGACATCCCCAGAAAATTCAAGATATACGTTTTATTTGTCAAGAAAATATCTTAAACGTATGATATTTTAATTAAAATCGTGAGAGCCATTTTTGAGAAAATTAAAATTTTCGAAAAATGCTGCATGTAAAAGGTAATCTGGGGAGGAGGGATTTTCTTGAAAACCTTCGTGTCGCATCTCTGTAAGATACTGAACCTAAATACCAAGTTTGGCGTTTATCCGACTGTTCGTTTCTGATTTATGGTGTTCACAGACACACACACACGGACATGTTTCTAAAAAGTTTTTTTTTTGGATTCAGAGTGTCTCAAAACATATATTTCCGGTGAAATCTCGGTATCGAATTTTTGGGTGGAATACAATACTTCCCCTACTTACTACTGTAGTAGAGGAAGTAAAAATTGTAGTGTGATGTGCAATATCCGGCTACAGGACCATTGGACCAATTTTCTTTGACGAAACTGTAAATACCTGTGTATTGTAAATACTGTGTATAAGAACATTTTCACGGAATTCGTGGAGCAGCTAGACGACATCGAGCTTGCGCAGGGATATTTTCGACATCAAGGCGCCACATGCCACACCGTATAACTTAGATATTTGCATGACAAATAGAATGCATATCTACGAATAGCCTTAAGATCATCTTCATTTTGAATTAATTTTCTTTCTTTTGTATAATTGGTAAACAAAACGAGACAAAGTTCGTACATAAAACATGTATATCAGGTTATGTAAAATAAGCTTTTTGTAATATTAACGGGTTTCAATATGTTTAACTATTTTGACTAATGAGTCACTGTATCTCTATTATAACCACAACAAAACGCGTGATAGTAGCTCTGTGCAAATGTTTATCTTTAGGTAGAAGAATAAGCTTTCACAACAGATTGATTATAGTAGTCTTCATATTTTCCGGCTATTCTTCTTTCGAGAATTGCTAGTAATAATTTTATGTATGTGTGTATGTATTTATTCACTGCAAATTGTATTACCCGGGGGCATAGTTAAACATACTAAATAAGAATGCAATGAACAATAAACAATAATGTGAATGAAACGGCTCAATCAACGAATCATATTATTACAGCTACCAGTTTGTGGTTTCGTAACATAACATTTAAAAGTTTTGAAATCATTAATTACTTCAGCATTTGCTTTCACTAATTACCTTGCAGCTAGTACAGCCAATAAGTTTACCACTAGTATTCACAACAAGTTTATAAAATTTGAAACATACATCTAAGCAACCTTTATAATTAATTATCGAACGTTTATTTTATTCAGATTTTCCTTAATTTCCTCACGGACAGAGGACATCCCTGAAAGGCTATTACAGGCAATTCATTCCATTCTTCATCGGCTCCGTTAACAAAGGAGAATTTTCCTTCTTCGGTTATGTGCCTTTTTCCCTTAATTTTAAACAAATGAAGCTTTCTTCCGTAATAAGCCCTGTTCTCTAAGCTTTCACTAATGCCCACCCATGCATTTAAACCAGCATAATCTTTAAATAATCTGCATAACCTATAAGACGAACTTTTAAACGCACCCATTTAATCCCTATATTTTCTAACGAATCAACTTGATTAATTCTATATAAGTCCCAGAATGCTACTCCGTATTCCATAACCGGCCGCACTAAATACGTTTTTCCTGAACTTTGCGTTCCCCTTTTCCAGAATCCTCTATAAGGAATGTAAGGTTTTCCATGGTTTCTAAAATTTACCTGATCGTCCCATCCAGCGTTACTCGCCAAGTACACTCCCAAATATTCGCAGCAGTCCACTTGCGGAATATCTTTCCCGCCTATGTGATAGTTATGGAGGATTTTGCTCTTAGATTTCTAAATGCAATAAACTTACTTTTTATAGCATTAGCTGTCATTTTGTTCGCAGCAGCCCATTTACTTATTTCATTTAAATCCCCTGAAGCGCGGATTCATCTACAATGTTCCAAATGTTATTGTAAATAATACAATCATCTGCACATCACTAACAGAAATAAGAAAAAGCAGTGGACCCACTACTGAACCTTCAGGCACATCCGGCACAATTTTATGAGATCGGGTAGGAGAATTCTTCGTCGGAGATGGGGAAGAAAGGAACACGCCGAGCCGCCGCACAAGAAATCGCCGCCGACCCTTTGGCACCCGCCACGCCGCCCAGAGCTGAGGTTACTCCGGGTCTTGCCGCCACCGACTCGACGACCGCTCTCCCTTACAACTACCAGGACCGCTGCCTCACCGCCGGTGGCCGGGCCTTCTTGGGCAACAGTCACTGTTTCGCACCGGCACAAACAGCAACATTCTTGTTCACCAGTCAACACCGCACCTCAGCTTCCACCGCAACAGTCGACAGTACCAGCCTTACACAACATCATTAAAACTCAACAACCCACGCAGCAGCCGGCACCACTACCTACTTCTGCACCGCCGCTGTCATCTCGATGCAGTGCTGTGATCTCCGGAGTCCCCCGGGATCTTCCTTCAAGATACGTCTACATCGCCCCTTCAACCTTGAAGGCCACAGAATCATCACGTCCCGGGGACCTACAACTCTGGTTCGCCTGGCATTCGCTGATCCGGCCGACCGTGAGGTTGACTTGAGGTCCGGCCTGCCCTTCTTAGGGCAGGTTCTTCGTGTCGAGTCTAGCCGAGTGGAAGGCCACCAGGCATGCTGCCGATGCTGCTGCTATGGGCACGAGACCACCACCTACGCTGCACCTCCGAGGTGCCACTACTCCGGTGCACCGACCTGACTTCGCAGTGCACAGCCACGACGTCCACCGACGCCGCCGGTACTGCGCCTCCTGCAACGGCAATGGCCACTTCACCGGGCAGTCGCAGTGCCCACTCTATCCGAGAAGCCGTCGATCTACTCCGGCCTCAACTGCACTCACAACTCCAACTCCTCCCGACGTCAAAACCTCCACCAGCACCGGCAGCAACAGACACCACTCTGCGAGATGCGGTCCAGGATCTCCACTCAGAGGTCCTCAACATAGGATCCAGCATCTTGTTACAGGACGAAATGTTATCTTCACTCATCACCGCCGTCAACTCAGCCAGCACAGAACGCCAACTCCGCCGACTTACCCTCATAGAATCTGCAATACAAGATCTTCACGCCATCACCACCGCCTTCTCAACCACAGACATTCACCACCATCCTGCAGCTATTAGACGACACCCACTCCTCAATCAGTGGCGTGGGCAAAGCCATCGCCAGTCTGCCACAGACCTCAGCACCGCCAGTTCCAACAAATGGCCTGGAGGAGTTTAGACACACGTTATCAGGTCTAGCTGACCTAGTAAAAGCCCTGTACACAACGATGGCACTTCTGTACTCTCCGGCCTAAAGAGTGGGCATGAACGAATGCGCGGCTTCATGATGGCATAGGAACACGCGCGCTTCTTTCCGACTGCAACACCCAACTACCATCGCCAAAACTAAGCGCAGTCAATAATTCTTTAATTTGACGCAATAAAGACAACCACGTTACAATCCCTTCCAATTCCTCTCTACGAAACTCCCCGCGTGTGGTTACCAGGGCCTTGGTCATGGTCGTCACTCGGCCATTCCTTACGCAAATGCCTTGCGCAATAAGCTGGCAGTTATCCTATCGCGTACTAACGGGAGTACAACAGCGGAGCCCCAATACCCCCTCCTAACTTCTCCTTTCTACTCCACGCCAATCACTACCTATTCCCGGAATCCCCCCCCAAAAAAAAATTCGTCTCACTCAGAGGAAATGAGCATTTGGAAATAAGATTAAATATGTTTAAACAAATATGCTTTACAATAAGAAGAAACCTAAATAAAAAGACAAGGAAACAGACACAGATGAAGTCCTACAAAGTAATGGCGATACCAAAGTACATATACGGCGCAGGGTTATGGTCAATGAATAAAAAAATTCTGATCTGATATATTCATGACTGATATATACATGGCTTTCTCTACCCTCTAAAGTTTGTTATTTGGTATACAAACTAATCTTATTCAGCTTATTTTTATATTTACTACATGTTAATCCAAATAATCCTTTGCAAAATATGCGTTACATACTTCGCTATAGATACAAAGGGAGTAGCGATAATCAAATGTTTAAGAACTGGGGGCTATGTGCTGGTCTTTAAAGTTCCATACTCTTGTCATGCTCGCGAGAAACAGCCAAAAATGGACAAGATGTTAAAAGAATGACAAAATTAAGAACAAATCGAACCGTTAATCGGAAATGGTTGGTGCCTCAAAAAGGTTATTTGAAATAGAATGTGTGCTTATAGGTTTTTTAGGCAGTACGTTTTCGTCATTTGCTTAACGTTTACAGGTTATGCAACATTATACTAAATTTCTTCGTAATGAAGAGAACTTTACAGTTTGTTTCCAGAATTATAAATTTCATTTGTCATGTAAATACTTTTAATATTTGTTATTTTATGCAAAATCGATAGAGCCATTTTTAGAAAATCAAAGTTTTCTAAAATTCTCCGAAATAAAAGGTAGTTTTGTGGTGGGGGATTTTCTTGATAATCTTTGTGTCGCATCTTTGGGAGATACTGAATCTAAATATCAAGTTTGGCCTTTATCCGACTTTTAGTTTTTGACTTATGCTGTTCACACGCACACACACACACACACACACACACACACACACACACACACACGTACTATAGGTACGTGGTAAAGAAGGTAAACACAGAAAAATGCGGCCAAGCAGTCGAAATGCGATTCCTAATAGCAGTTGGAGGGCGTATTAGAATAAATAAAAATGAAATGCCAAAATTATACCTGAAGAGCTAAATATTTGTAGTTTAAACAAAAAATATGATGTGTTATATTCACCTGACTTTCTCTACCTATCCTTCAACAAACTGTTACAAAAGTATATTCTTCTGCCCACTTCATGCTAATCGAAATAAACGTTTGCATAAATGATTTTATTGCATATATATTTGTAGGGAATACAATAGCCTAAACGATTGTCAAATATTTTAAGAGCTGGAGGCTATGCGATGGCTTTTAAATTACGTTCTCTTTGCAGGAAAACAAAAACGAATAACGACTTCCCATTACAGAAAGTATAAGGTTTCCCAAATACTCATTATTCCAAATGATATCGGGTTCACGATACCATCCGTACTGGTCGCATCAATTTTGCCTAGATGTCCACCATGGAGATCAAAATACCATAAATTAATACGGAACTCGCCGAAAAAACAATCTGTCACTAGCAATGTTGTTTATATTTCTTTTCCGAGAGCTGACTTCTCAATACGCGCAAGGCAAACACTTATATGGATTGCGGATGTGGATATGGAGTGACCAGACACCGACTGCATAGCTTCTCATCGCGTCTCTGCGAACTACTGGCTCTCAGGGAAACGCTATCATGTTTTATGACATCCGATAGCAAATTTTTACTGATTGCAAAAGCTCCATTCAAGCAATATTAGGTGGATTCACGCATCACCCTCTGGTTCATGATATCCATCGTCTGTTACAATCTATTTTGGTAAGGGCTACCATGTAGTTGTCGTCTGGATTCCATCACATGTTGGCATCGTCGGAAATAAATTAGTGGATTCCATGGCTAAAAGAGCTATTCCTCAAAACTCCTCAAAATTCCTCACCTGGATTTAACATCACACCTCAAGGGAACTCTATGCAACAATTGGAAACTTCAATGGCTTTCAATCATAGCAGACATCACATAGCTAGAAGTAATGTCATATAGCCTTTTCTTTACAATACCATGAAACTCCAAGAACAAATCATAGCAACAAGGATTTGCGTAGGCCCCTCAAGACTTACTCATATTCATCTCATAGCTAAAGATGAAACACCAAATTGTCCCTTACACTCTACTATCTTGAGAATAGAACACAGTCTCAAAATGTCAACAAATCGATCAAGAGGAAAAAATATGGAATCCCCGTCGAACTCCGTAAAGCAATCGGGAGTCCTCAGCTTATTTCAACTTAAAGATCTTCCTCAGTGACATTGGAATACCAAATAAACTGTAAATCACTCTTATCATATGCTACACTAACCGTTAAATATCACTTGCTATAATCACTGCCTCTCTTTTCAACTGTATTGTCACTCATCACAGTATTACTATGCAATTCACTCAATGCTATTCTTAATGTATCCAAAACATAATTAGTTAATGATAACTACATAATATACTACTTACTGACATATGTAATTTTACCTTGTAAAAGTCGCTATAAGACCTAAGATGTTTTAGCGGCTATAAATAAATACATTTAAAAAACTTTAAAAAATTAAAACCAATAACAAGGAAAATCTCAGAAATGGTTAACTCAACAAAACCTTTAACACAAATTGAGTGCTAAAGCGAGATCTGCATTTTTTGTGTGCTAAAGTGTTAATCTCTTACGGTTTACGAGTTATGCAAAGATGATTCAGAATGAAGAGGCTATTCCCAGAAAACTCAAGATCTACATTCCATTTGTCATAAAAATATCTTAAACATATGGTATTTTAATCAAAATCGTAGCCAAAAATTAGGCCAGTTATAAGAAAGTTAAAATTTTCGAAAAATGTTCCATGTAAACTGTACTTTAGGGTGGGATGATTTCCTAAATCCGTGTCGCATTTTGGAAGATTCTCAACTTAATTACCACGTTGTTTTTAACCGACTTTTCGTTTTTGAGTTATGCTGTTCACAGGCACACAACAACCTTTTTTAAAAAAATCTGATGTGTTACACTCACATGACTTTCTCTACTCTTGTACAAAATGTTTTTACAAACGCCTATTCTCTATATGTTTCCTGTTAATCGAGATATCGAGGTGTTAATCTTATTGCTAATTTTCTTGTAGATGCAAGGGGAATTGGTAGGCGATAGTCAAATATTTTAAGAGCTGGTTGCTATGTGGAGTATTCCATTCTATTTTCATTACCCGGACAAAAAAAAAATGAACAACGAATTCCCATTTGAGAAAAAGAATAAGTATTGGAAAATTTAAGGGAATAACAAGTAATATCTCGAAAATGGTTCACTAAACAACAAGAAAATATATATGACATAAATTGTGTATTTTAACGCGATCTACATTCTTGTGTAGTAAAATTTTGTCTATCTCTTATGGTTTACCAGTTATGCAAAAGTCGTTCACAATGAAGAATACTTTTGGAGACATTTCCAGAAAATTCAAAGTATACATTCTATTTGTCATGACAGTATCTTAAATATATGATATTTGAATCAAAATCGTTAAAGCCATTTGTTTCCATGTAAAGCGTTATCTGGGGTGGGGGATTTTCTTGAATACCGTGTCGCATCTGGAAGATACTGAAGCTAAATACCAACTTTGGTGTTTATCAGACTGTTCGTTTCTGAGTTATGCTGTTCACAGACAGACTCACACATAGACACACACACGGACATGTTTCCAAAAATCTCGGTATCGAATTTGTGGTTGGAATGCAATACTTCCCCTACTTACTATACGTAGTAGAGAAAGTAAAACTGCTTTTTGGGGTTATCATGGTTCCTCAAAATATATATTACCAGTGAAATTTTGACATCAAGTTTTTGGTTAGAATAAAATTAGGTAGTAAAGGAAGTAAATAATATGTAACATAAAAATAATTGGAAAGAGAATTTACTGAGAATAGAATACCAACAAAAATGTTGAACTGTAACGAAAGACCAGGTTTTTCTTCAATAGGACGAGCATTTCAGTGATGGAATTAACCGTGCCGATGATGGGGAGGAATATGTATGTAACCCGTCAGGTTTTATCTTATTTTGATGCATATTGCTGCCTCCCTAAATACTGGAATATTTTTTTTATAGAACACACGGCAGTAAATGCCGTAAAAACCTAAAATCGCATGAACATTAATAAGTCAGGAAATGTAATACTATTAGGTACTAGATGTGATTGTTCAAACTGCAATACCTGCCCATTCCGAAGCTGTAGTGAATTAGTGTCATAACTTTCCCGCGAGTATCGCGCTCTGGGATAATTTTAATTTAAGCGAAAGTAAATTTGGTGCTATAAATCGCTGTGTAGCGAATCCAATTGGAGCTAATCGCGTGCAATATTCACTGAAAGTATAGTTATTCGTGCCAGGCTAATGTATCGGGGGTGGTATATTTTTAACTTGCACCAGTAGATATAGAATCACCCACACATGCGATCGTTTTTCATTCACTCTCTAGGGGATCCTGACGTAATGAAAACGGCTGCTGATAACGGACAAGTGAACGTGGATATATCCGGCAACATGAAGTTAGCGTGATGTATGGGCCCAATCCATTCGCAAAACTGTTTGTGCTGCGAGACTTCAAGATGGATGGGAAAAAATTACTTGGAGTTGGTCCTCTGCATTCTGCTTATCTTCTATTGGAACCCTTTCGATTCTCAATTTCAACTGTCTACTAGAGTAACGATTTTCATCATCACTGCAGAACGCACTTTTTGTCCACTTTTCCTAACTCGAGTGGGAGAAGTTTAACAAAACCTACATTTAATGATTAAAAACCAGCGATAAAGAACATACAGCTAACAAGTTGTTTCTCGAGTCAAAGCCCCCGAAATGACTATAGAAGTTAAAGAGATAAAAGAGGCTATACGCATGATACAAAAGAAAACACTTAGCTGATGTGTTACATTCACATAAATTTTACCCATTATCGTTTATTTTTATAAAGCTTATGGCAACTATTCTTACGAAAATTCTTCGTTTTAATCGAGATAAACCTTTGCATAAATAGCTCCACTACACAATTCGTTATAGATACAAAAATAATACTGATAGACAAATGTTTAAGAACTGGACGGTTTATGCTGGCTTGAAAACTCCATTACTGTTTCTATGCAATCGCGAGCAATAACTGAATATCGACAGGACTTTAAAACAATGATAAAGTACTGAACAATTCGAACCACCAATAACGCATATCGTGGAAATGACTTATGCCTCAAAAGAAGTTATTTGAAATACACTATCCCTTTTAAAGAGAGAAACATGTTTCGTGTAGGGAATTTTCCAAAATTCCTTCCGAATGAAGTGGACTTCAAGGTCTATTCCCAGAAAATTCAAGATATAGGTACTTCTTATTCATCGTGTAAAATCTTTAATATATGGTATTTTAATCCAAATCACTAGTCAAAGTTTCGAAAGCTTTGCATACAAAGGATAGTTTGGGTTGGGGCATTTCTGGAAAATCTTCATATCGTATCTTAAGGAAGATATTGGATTTAAATATCAAGTTGGTATTTACACACGCATACATAGACGTAGAATTTGTTCTACAATTTCTTTTTTAATTCAGGGTTCCTCAAAACATTGTTAGATCTCGTTATCAAAATTGTGCAATACCTTCTCCATTTACTAGTTCGTGGTAGAGAAAGTAAAAAACAAACAAACAAACAAACAAAAGAAAAATAAAATAATTTATCTAAATAGATATGGTAGATTGGGTTTTGTAAGTTCAATGGTGAACTTGCACCACATCGAAAAGTGCCTACTGAGAGTTTAAGAGCTAGATTAGGCTAGCAGGCAGTCATAGGTGGGGCCTATGTTGCTTTCCAAGTCTGTGTCTGTATCTCTACTAATATGTATTATAAAGAGCGTGTAAATGCGTGCGGGTGTGTGTGGGTGTTAAACCTCCAAAACCACTCAGACTAAGTTGATAATAGTATCACATTGAAAAGCACTGTTCTTTCCGACGGACATTCATTATTAAATGTTTGCGGGGAGAGCGTTGGGGTATTTCATTTTCATTCCATCCGATTTCAATCCCGTTTCGTTAAATATGGACATAAGAGGATGAATTTTGTCACACATTAGAACGTGGCAGCTTTACAATGACTTTCAGTAAAATGGGTAATCAGAAGTATGAAATCTTCAGCATTGAGTTGTTGGATGGGCAGTATATGTTCGTATCACTAAGTTTTGTCTCTGATTTTGCAGAACTTTGGTATCTAAGAGTATTTTTCGTGTGATGTTAATGCAATTTGGTGCATTTGAGTTTAAGAATCTGGAAAAAGTAATGTTACCTTACAACCTTAAAAATACTCCAACTCCGTCTTCTATCCCTAATAGGCCTATCCCCATTGGCCTATTTAGACAAAACTATACATTTCTCTTGTATGCCCCAAACAAAATTATAGGCTATGTCATATCTCTGCAAAATACCCTTACCATATTTTGAATCCCTGGTTAAGATAATGGAAATTTATATTTAGGGCATGACAAAAATCGTAGGTTATCTTACAATTTCCAAAAACTATCACGTTTAGTTTGAATTGTATAGTATCTCGAAAATTTTAAAACTGTTCTTAATCTTTATAGACAAAACTATTTTGCTTTGCCAAGCGGGACTCAAGTTTCTACACTTAAGCTATAAGACTTGGCGAAAATTATTGGAATTCAGAAACAGTTATTTTAATTCAGAAGTTCAGAAAATTCAGAAATAATGATATTTCTAACAATATTTTACCAATGTAGACAATAGTTTAGACACTTGTGTTTTAGGTGTGAGTGAAAATGATAGCCTACTCACAATTTTCAAAAAGCCTACCAGTGTTCATCTGCTTTCTTAACCTTTTACTTTCTCTAGTGCATATAGTAAGTAGGGGAAGTGTTATTTCAAAAATCTGGTACCGAGATTTCACCGGAAATGCATGCTTTTAGACTCGCTGAATAAAAAAAAATATTTTTAGAAAAACGTCTACGTGTGAGTGAGTCAGTCAGTTTGTGTGTGTGTCTGTGAACAATATAACTCAAAAACTAAAAGTCGGATAATTACCTAATTTGGTATTTGGGTTCAGTACCTTCCAAGAATGTGACACACGGATTTTTAAGAAAATCTCCCCACCCCAAAGTACCCTTTAATGGAACATTTTTGCGAAATTTTTTATTTTCTAAAAAATGGCTCCAACGATTTTAATTAAAATAAAATATATTAGAGATATTTACATGACAAATAAAATGTATATTTAGAATTTTCTGAGAATGGCCTGTGAAGGCTACTTCAGATGGAAGAATGTTTGTATAATCTTGTACAGCTGCTAAATATTAAGCGATAGACGAAAACGTACTACACAAAAAGTGTAGATGTCTTTAAAAAATCTGATGTGTTACACTCACATGACTTTCTCTACTCTTGTACAATCTAATTTTACAAACGCCTATTCTCCATATGCTTCATGTTAATCGAGATATCGAGATGTCAATCTTATTGGTAATTTTCTTGTAGATGCAAGGGAAATATGGTAGGTTTTAAGCGATAGTCAAATATTTTAACGCTGGTTGCTATGTGGCGCATTTCATTCTCTTTGCGTGTCCAGGACATAAAACAATGAATAACGAATTTGAGAAAAAGTATAAGTATTGGAAAATTTAAGGAAATAACAAGCAATATCTCGAAAACGGTTCACTCAACAAAAGAAATGTATATGACATAAATTGTGTATTTTAACGCGATCTACATTTTTTGTGTAGTAAAATTTTGTCTATCTCTTATGATTTACCAGTTATGCAAAAGTCGTTCACAATGAAGAATACTTTTGGAGACATTCCCAGAAAATTCGAGATATACATTTCATTTCTCATGACATTATCTTAAACATATGATATTTTTCAAAATCGTTAGAGCCATTTTTGAGAAAATTAAAATTTTCGAAAAATGTTCCATGTAAAGGGTAGTCTGGGGTGGGAGGATTTTCTTGAAAACCTTCCTGTCGCATCTCTGGAAGATACTGAACCTAAATACCAAGTTTGGTGCTTATCCGACTGTTCGTTTTTGAGTTATGCTGTTCACAGACACACACACAGACACACAGACACACACACACAGACACACACACGGACATGTTTCCAAAAATGCTTTTTTGGATTCAGGGGGTCTCAAAACATGTATTTCCAGTGAAATCTCCGTATCGAATTTTTGGGTGGAATACAATACTTCCCCTACTTACTATACGTAGTAGAGAAAGTAAAAATACAATTTCCTTCGAATAAGCTATTTTGTGACATAACCATTTCTGAGTTATCCGTTATTAAAGGTTCGAATTGTCATTTTTTAAAGTCTTTTCAGCATTCAGTTGTTTCTCGCGATTGCATGGAAATAGTATGGAATTTTAAGGTCAGCCTATAGGGTCCAGTTCTTAAACATTTGACTATCGCTGTTCCCTTTGAATTTGTATCGAAATGTGTAACGCAGCTATTCCCACAAAGGTTTATTTGAATTAAAATGTTGTAGTTAGAAAAATAAGCTTTAGTAAAAATAGTTTGTACACCCACTAATGAATGTTAGAGAATATCTGTCATGTATGTAACACATGAGGTTTTTAAATAGTGTTTGACGTCCGCTCTTACTGCATAGCATACATACATTAAATTACAATTGGGATAGGAAATTTGGGAAAGAAACGTTTCAGGCTTAAGTTTAGCGTAGATAATTCCCCGGCATTTGTCAGTCAGGTCTGAGAGAACCCAATCATGGAGACGGTCCTGGAGAGATTTGGACCGTTTACGATTACATGCCTTAACGATCTCGTCTACCTGTGTGAGTTACACGGATATCAGGGGGAATCGTGTTTATAATCAACAGTTAATTTAAAGTTAGCAAGGTTTGCATTGCGTACAAGTCTTGTATTACAGCTTATTTGCTCATGTGCTTTAGAAAAGTAAAAGAATATTTACTTTACTTGGTCTGTTTTTTACTTTCTCTACTACGTATAGTAAGTAGAGGAAGTATTGTATTCCACCCAAAAATTCGATACCGAGATTTAACCGGAAATACATGTTTTGAGGCACCCTGAATCCAAAAAATGTATTTTTGGAAACATGTCCGTGTGTGTGTCTGTGTGTGTGTCTGTGTGTCTGTCTGTGAACAGCATAACTCAGAAACGAACAGTCAGATAAACACCAAACTTGGTATTTATATTCAGTATCTTCCAGAGATGCGACACGAAGGTTTTCAAGAAAATCTCTCCACCCCAGATTACCCTTTACATGGAAGATTTTTCGAAAAGTTTAATTTTCTCAAAAATGGCTCTAACGATTTTGATTAAAATATCATATGTTTAAGATATTTTTATGAAAAATAAAATGTATATCTTGAATTTTGTGGGAATGTCTCCAAAAGTATTCTTCATTGTGAACAACTTTTGCATAACTGGTAAACCATAAGAGATAGACAAACTTTTACTACACAAAAAATGTAGATCGCGTTAAAATACACAATTTATGTCATATACATTTTTGTTGTTGAGTGAACCGTTTTAGAGATATTGCTTGTTATTCCCTTAAATTTTTCAATACTTATTTTCTCAAATGGGAATTCGTTATTCATTTTTTTGTCTTGGATATGCAAAGAGTATTAATCTGTGGGAAATGGAATGGTGCTGCACCTAGCAACCAGCTATTAAGAGATATGTATGTGCTTAAAGGCTACTGTATTTCCATTGCAAATATATATTCCCCTTACATCCACAAGAAAATTAGCAATAAGATAGAGTCTGCAAATGTTTATCTCGATTAACATGAAGCATATGGAGAATAAGCGTTTGTAAAAATAGTTTGTACAAGAGTAGGGAAAGTAATGTGAGTGTAACACATCAGATTTAATGAGCTGTAGCATTTACAGTTTATCGCGATATCATGGAAAAAGTATGCGATTTCAAGGCCAGTAAACAACCATTCACTTTTAAACTTCTGAGTGATTCTTTTTCCTCTAACTCCTTTGTTCCTGCAACGAAAGGTGTAGGTAATGAAACTACTTTTACGAAGGTTTATCTCCATCTACATGAAGTAGATAAAAAAATCCTATGTGATACATTCACATGACTTTCTCTACCATCTATCTTTATTAGTGGGTATACAAACTATTCTTACTAAAGGTAGAATCAGACAACTCAAAAATTCAATGCCATAGCCCGAATTTGAGCCACGGATCTCCCAGTCTCAGTCCGGTTGCTCTAACCACTGAGCTACCATCGCAAATTGCCCGGCACGCCATATAACTCTCCAATGATTCGCATTTTTCCCGGTAAACTACAAGGAGATCTCAAATTGTATTGAGATAACATACCCCAATGGCGACTTACAATGTTGTAAGTTTTTGTAAGTTTCAACCACTATTAGGTCAATTAATGGAATTAATTGTTCTTCCACACATGCTATGAAGCCTGGGGCTTAAAGTGCTTACAAAATTGTAAGTTACCGTTGGGGTATGTCATCTGAATACAATTTGAGATCTCCTTGTGGCACTGAATTTTTCAGTCATCTGATTCTACCTTTCCAACCCTGTCCAACACACGGCTTGTGTGAAAGAACAATTAATTCCATTAATTGACCTAATAGTGGTTGAAACTTACAAAAACTTACAACATTGTAAGTCGCCATTCGGGTATGTTATCTCAATACAATTTGAGATCTCCTTGTGGTTTACCGGGAAAAATGCGAATCAGTTGGAGAATTTAATGTCCTAGCGGTATGTTGCTATGGTAGCTCAGTGGTTAGAGCAACCGGACGGAGACCGGGAGATCCATGGTTCAAATCCCGGTTATGCCATTGAATTTTTCAGTCGTCTGACTCTACATTTCCAACCCTGTCCAACACACGGCTTGTGTAGAAGAACAATTAATTCTACTCTTACTAAAGCTTATTTTTCTACTACATTTTGATCCAAATAAACCTTTGCAGAAATAGCTACATTATAGTTCGTTATAGATACAAAAGGAACAACGATAGTCAAATATTTAAGAACTGGGTGGTATATACTGGCCTTAAAATTCCATACTGTTTCCGTACAATCACGAGAAACAACTGAAGATGAATGGGACTTAAAAAGAATAACAAGTATTGAGCAATTCGAACCTTTAATACCAAGATATCTCAGAAACGGCTTATGCCACAAAACACTTATTTCAAATAAACTGATTTAAAGAGGTATACATTTTTTGTAGTACACTTTAGTTTATCGCTTAACATTTGCCAGTTATACAAGATTATAAAAAATTTCTTACGAATGAAGAGGACTTCACAGGCTATTCCCAGAAAGTTCAAGATATTCATTTTATTTGTAATGTAAATATCTTTAATATGTGGTAATTTAATCAACATCGTTGGAGTCATTTTTTAAAAAATTAAAAAACTTCGAATAATGTTCCATGCAAAGGGTAGTGTTGAGATGGGGAATTTTCCTGAAAATCTCCGTGTCGCATCTTTAGAAGATACTAACCAAAATACCAAGTTTGGTATTTATCCCACATTTCGTTTTTGGGTTATGCTGTTCACAGACATACACGTGGATTATTTTATAAATATACTTTTTTGGATTCAGGGGGCCTAAAAATATGTATTTACGGTGAATTTTCGGACGGAAGCAATGCCTTCTGCACCTACCATTATGTGGTACAGAAGGAAATAAGTTTTCTAAGAATAGCTTATAGAAACTATATATGTAGTAGGTAGAGAAATTCATTGGAATGTTATAATATATTTTCCTTCTGTCACTTATGTATGGTAGGCTGAAGAGAGATTATATTCCGCTGGCAAGTTCTATGTGCAAAGTTCATCGGAAATGCATATTGTGAGGCTCCAACCCCGAACTCGCATGTTTAGATAACGCCGTGTCTGAGAGCTGAGAGAGAATGGGAGAGAGAGTGTGTGTTTTGTGCATTACATCTCAAAAGCGAAAAGCGGGATGCTTTAAAAGAGACCAGTCATCATATCATCATTATTCAGCATATTTCAAAATGCAACCCAAAAATCTCAGTAACAATTTGCATGGAAAACATTTTGTGATTTTTACTCTCTCAAAATAGCTCTAAAGCTTTAAATTAAAATATCATATGTTTGACATTACTAAAAGTATATCTTAAAAGTTCTTCAAATAGCCTAAATGAACTTTGAAAATCTTGATGTAACTGAGAAGAAACCATCACAGACAGGAAGAACCAAGTACCGAAAAACTAGGTGTTAAAATATACAAATTGTATCTTTTTCATTTTTGTAGCGTTAGCCATCCTTGAATTATTCCATGTTGTATATTTATTTATGTTTTTGCAGTATAAGTGCGCATAGACGGAATAGATAAAAGGTTTGTATTGTTGTTTTATTTTCGCTCTGACAATGGTTTTTTTACCATGACTTCAGAATTTATTCCTCAATGCTTCTAATATTAAAATCTGAAAAATGTTTCCGCTTGCTGTATTTAACTGAACACTGATAAATTTAAAATAATTTCCGCACAAGATGTATCGAATTCTTTAGGGAAATTATATTTTTGTGATTACTGTAATATAAAAGATGTATATATATAAATTTATAACTAGTAAAGAAAGTCGAGTGAGTATACATTATATTTTTTACGCTCACTACTACGTATAGTAAGTAGGGAAAGTATTGTATTCCAACCAAAAATGCGATACCGTGATTTCACCGGAAATATATGTTTTGAGACCCCCTGAATCAAAAAAAAGCATGTTTGGAAACATGTCCGTGTGTGTGTCTGTGTCTGTCTGTCTGTCTGTCTGTGAACAGTATAACTCAGAAACGAACAGTCGGATAAACACAAAACCTTTATGACAAATAAAATGTATATCTCAAACTTTCTGGGAATGTCTCCAAAAGTATTCTTCATTGTGAACGACTTTTGCATAACTGGTAAACCATAAGAGATAGACGAAATTTTACTACACAAAAAATGTAGATTGCGTTAAAATACACAATTTATGTTATATACATTTTTTTGTTGAGTGAATCATTTTCGAGATATTGCTTGTTATTCCCCTAAATTTTCCAATAATTATACTTTTTCTAAAATTCGTTATTAATTTTTTTGTCCTGGTAATGCAAAGAGAATGGAATACTCCACATAGCAACTAGCTCTTTAAATATTTGACTATCACTTAAAGCCTACCAATTCTTGCATCTACAAGAAAATTAGCAATAAGATTAACATCTCGATTAACATGAAGCATATGGTGAATAAGCGTTTGTAAAAACAGTTTGTACAAGAGTAGAGAAAGTCATGTGAGTGTAACACATCAGATTTTTTATCTAATTATCTTTCCCTTTTTATATGGGGCGGATTTCACCAGACACATTCAAAACCTGCAGACCATTAAATATGACCCTTCTCCTGCATAACAAGCGTTTTCTGACTCTTTAAAATCTCCGACAGTAGGGACGATACGAGAGAATCAAGCTCAAAAATACAACCAATAAATGGGAATTTAATGCAGCGTGAAACGCTCGCCGAGGCATATAAATCACAGCTTAATTCCATCTTCTTATTGCCTGTCCCCCGCTGGAATTGTACGGTCTTTCATCGCACAAAGATACTGAACAATTTATCACAAGTGTACCAGTGTTTTAAAGGTGCCTTTCCGGTTACAGCGTTGATTTCGGTCATAGCGTGATTCGTATAGAACCACAGCAACTCGGTCTTACTTCTTTATTTGTTTTTGGGCATGACAATGAAACAATTTCTGCATCTAGAAGTACAAGGGAGAGAGCTGAAACTGATATAGCAGGCCAACTTTTAATGCTAGGGATGATGGTCTTTTCAAAGGATACTAATGCCTAACAAATTACGCCAAACCAGATTGAAGTCTAGGTTTTTCATATTAGTACTGCTACAAAAGAGTTGTTTTACATAAAATTTCTTTATCTAAACTTCAAAGAAATGTTTGTTATTGAGTTCAAAGCTTTAGAAATTGACTTCAGAAAGTATTCGTTTGCACTTCAAAACAAGTAGCCAAATTAACGGAGAAAAAGGTTTCATTTTTACTGTCTTTATATTTACCTATAGCAAGTAAAGGAAGTATTGTATTACACCCAAAAAACTCTGTACTAACATTTCATGGGGAAATACACGTTTGATGACTCCTTGAATCCAAAAAAAAACCATTAATTTTTAGAAAAATGTCCGTCCTTGTGCGCGCGCGTGTGTTTTTGTGAATAGCCTAACTCAAAAACGGAAAGTCGGTTAAGTACCATACTTGAATTTGGTTAAAACCAGCTTGGTATTACAGCTCAGAATCTTCTAAGGAGTGACACGAAGCTTTTCAAGGAAATCCCCCACCCCAAACTACATTACATGGAATATTTTTAAAAATGTTTTATTTTCTCAAAAATGTCTCCAACGATTTTGATTAAAATACTATATCTTTAAGCTGTTTTCATTACGTGTCCTCAATTACACTAGTCTGCATTTTCAAACTTTTTGTCTGATGACTTTTTAAAGGTAGGTGTTCTTGAATCAAGTTTTTATGCTGATTCCAGAAATAACTTCCGTTTTTTCTGTCACGTCTAGTTTTTACACAAAATAAGTAATGTTTTGACAATTTTACTAATGAGCGTAGAAAAGTACACAAGGTAAGTTTTTATTCAAGAAACGTTTTAAGAATATTCTCAAGAACTCGCCCAAAGTATTTCATGACTACATTTTAACAAAACAAGAAGTCAAAGTGTTTCATTTAATTTTTTCAAACTTTCTCTTCTTTGACTTCCTTGCAGATCCTTGAAGATGACTGTCCCTCCTCAACATCCAACAGTAGTCGGCATCATAGTTTCATTCCATCTCCCCTGGTACCTCCTCTCCATTCCTTAATATCTTGGTAAAGACGTTCACCCTGCTCTTCACTATAATGTCCCAGATTTTCTGGAAAGTAGTCGATATGTGATGCAGAAAATGCATCTTTACACTCATGTTACAACACAGCTTCTTGAAATGTTCCAACAGTGTTACGACAATGGCCCTGTAATTAGGATCTTTGTTATTGCCTAAGAAGTTTTCAGTAACTGATCGGAAGGCGGTCCATGCTTCTATTTCTCTCTCATTCATTGTCTTCTCAAAATCTTCATCCTTCATCAATTTCTTTATTTGTGGACCAACAAAAATTCCAGCCTATAATTTGTCTTGTGTAATGAAGGGAAATTTCTTGGAAAGGTACTTGAAACAGGGTCCATCCTGTGGTAGAGCCCTTACAAATTGCTTCATCAAGCCCAAGTGGCGGAAGCAATATCTTTATATCTCTATATTTTTGAAGTGAAATTGTGAAAAACTGTACGTGATAGAAAAAAAACTAAAAGCAGTTGTGAAATCAGCATAAAAAGTGAGTCAGAATCACTTATTAGTTTTCAGTCATCCGATATCATGCAGACTAGTCTTATCTGAGAATACCCTGTTAAGTCCTCTTTATTCTGAATTAATTTTGTATTATTAGAAAATCGTAGGAGAGAAAAAAAAATCTGATGTGTTACACTCACATAACTTTCTCTACTCTTGTACAACCTAATTTTACAAACGCTTATTCTCCATATGCTTCATGTTAATGGAGATATCGAGATGTCAATCTTATTGATAATTTTCTTGTAGATGCAAGGGGAATATGGTAGCTTTTAAGCGATAGTCAAATATTTTAACGCTGGTTGCTATGTGGCGCATTCCATTCTCTTTGCAAGTCCAGGACATAAAAAAAATGAATAACGATTTTGAGAAAAAGTATAAGTATTGGAAAATTTAAGGGAATAACAACCAAATCTCGCAAACGGTTCACTCAACAAAAGAAATGTATATGACATAAATTGTGTATTTTAACGCGATCTACATTTTTCATGTAGTAAAATTTTGTCTATGTCTTATGGTTTACCAGTTATGAAAAAGTCGTTCATAATGAAGAATACTTTTGGAGACATTCCCAGAAAATTCGAGATATACATTTTATTTGTCATGACAATATCTTAAACATATGATATTTTAATCAAAATCGTTAGAGCCGTTTTTGAGAAAATTAAAATTTTCGAAAAATGTTCCATGTAAAGGGTAGTCTGGGGTGAGGGGATTTTCTTGAAAACCTTCGTGTCGCATCTCTGAAAGATACTGAACCTAAATACCAAGTTTGGTGTTTATCCGACTCTTCGTTTTTGAGTTATGCTGTTCACAGACACACACACACACAGACACACAGACACACACACACACACAGACACACACACGGACATGTTTCCAAAAATGCTTTTTTTGGATTCAGGAGGCCTCAAAACATGTATTTCCGGTGAAATCTCGGTATCGAATTTTTGGGTGGAATGCAATACTTTCCCTACTTACTATACGTAGTAGAGAAAGTAAAAATCTGATGTGTTACATTCATATGACTTACCCTACCCTCTATCGCTTATTAGTGGATATACAATTGTTATTATTATTATTATTATTATATTATTATTATTATTATTATTATTCTTACGGAAGTTTACTTTCATATCTACTTAATTTTAATAGAACTTTCCGGAAATAGCTGCAGTGCACATATTGATAGAGATACAGAGGGTATAGCGATAGTCAAATGTTTTAGAACTGGATGCTATGCGCTGGCCTTAAAATGCCGTGTTCTTTGCGTGCAGTCGCGAGAAACAAACTGAATACCGAAAGGACTTGAAAAGAATGACAAAGTATTGAACAATTTGAACCATTAATAACGTATATCTCGAAAATGGCTGATACTAAAAACAGTTATTTGAAATGAATTGTGTGTTTTAAAGAGATCTAGAAGCTTTTGTGTAAAAGATTTCGTCTATCGCTTAAGCGCCAGTTATACAAGATTGTATCCTTTCGAATGAAGTGGACTTCACAGGCTATTCCCAGAGAATTCAAGATGTGATGTTAATATTAATGGAAGGTATCTTAATCAAAATCGTTAGAAGCATTTTTTGTAAAATAAAGGATTTCCAAAATTATTCCATGTTAGGGTAGTTTTACCTAGGGAGAGTTTCTTTAAAATCTCCGTGTCGTATGTTTTGGAGGTACTGAAGCTAAATACCAAGTCTGGTATTTATCTGACTTTTTGTTTTTGAGTTACGTTGTTCACAGGCACGCATAGGCCTTTTTCTAAAAAGCTTTTTTTATTCAGGGGGTCTCAAAACATGTATTTCACGTGAAATCTCGATATCCAATTTTTGAGTGAAATGCAATATCTTCGCTACTTACTATGCACGTGGTAAAGAAACTGAAAAATATCGCGCCAAAAACGTAGTCTCTTCAAGGCACACAGTTTGTCATTTTTTTTGTGCGTGCCAGTAAGCATTTTCGAGATATTCTCTGTTATTAGTTTCAATTTTAAAATACGTTATACTTCTCTTAACTGCAAATTCCTATTTGTTTTCTTATTCCTTCTTTCTTCGTGCTCCTACAAAGGGAAAGGAATTTCAAAATCCTCACATTGCGACCGGCTTTGAAAAGAATTTATTATCGCTTTTGCTTACCCTTCTTTTAGTTACAACGAAATGTATAAATCTGAAATGAAGATTTATCTGCATTTACAAGAAGTACATAGAAGAATAAGCTTTTGTAAAAATGCTTTGTAGAAGAGTGAGTAAAGTCGTGCAAATGCAACACGTCAGATTTTTTTAACATTTTACTATCGGTATTCCGTTTGTGCGCATAACGAAATGTGAGTGAAAATAATGCAAAGATTTATCTCAATTAACTTGAAGTGGATAGAAGAATATGCTTTTGAAAGAATAGTTTGTAAGCATATATAAAAATAAACCATAGTGAGTAGCAAAAGTCATGTGAATGTAACATATACGATTTCTCGTCATACAAAGAGCATGGAATTTCAAAGCCATCATATAGCGACACGCTCTTTAAAAATCTTTCTCCGGTGCTATTGTATGGTACAACGAAATACGTAAATGCGAAATGAAAAATATCTGCATTAACAAGGAATAGAAGAAAAAGCTTTCGTAAGAATGGTTTCATAGGAGTGACTAGAGAAAATTATATCAATGCAATACATAAGATGTTTAATGTATAGAAAGATCAAGTGGTCTTACAATTTATGTATTATAACGTTTTTCCATATTTTTCATTTGTTTGATTTTGTTTTAGTTGTACTAATGTTTTAAACTTTGTCATGTGAAGTGTTTTAAGAATTGTTTCATATGCATTTTGAGGAAGGTGTTGTATTGCATTTCGACTGTTGGGGAGCCAAACTTGAAGTAGTTGCAAAATCACGTATGGTACCCGATGGCTTTCGCCCCAAGTTTACGAATCAACTTTGTATTTTAATGTTTTCTTTAAATATTATATATTTATGTTTGCCTCGGCTGCGTCAGTATTTATTTTTAGAGACATGAATTTCTTAACAAGGTGTGGTGCGGCTGAAGAATGTAGGATTACACAGATTATAATTTGTACTTCACTCCATTTATTAATCCTTGACACGATTTGAATAACACTTCACTGATATAGAGAGAGCTGTGAGATTACTTATTAATTACTTGCACTTTTTAACAGGTAAACTATTTTTGTCTCACACTGAATACGTATTAAACTTCTCGAGGACGCGTCTCGCGTCCGGTTAGGAACGCTGTCTGCTAGCAACTGACTTCTGAATTTGTAAATTTTGCTCTATTTCAGTTTCTGATTGGCTAATCCTACTCCAATAGAATACTTTCATTTAGCTTAAGCTTTTTTATGGCTTTTGATTGACTATTTATAAACTGTCTCAAAAATTACATTACTGTTGCTCCAAGAATTACAAGTAGCATTATTAAACTTTCTAATTCATTATTGCCTCAAGGTTACCTCATTGTTTCCTCATTGTTAGCAACTTTTAACCTATTATTCTTAAAGCTCTATATTATTAAATTACGTAATACATTCACATAACATCATTGAATATGTACATAGCAATATAAACATTAATACAATGACTGTTACATGCATTTTATATATTATATTATACACATATTGCTTTAATGCGGGCTGTTATTATATTTTATATTATATAATTTGACTGAAATAATTTAAGTATTAAAAATACTGCCTCAATTTAGTAGAACAATCTTTTATTTACACGCGCACGCACGCAAGCATGTACACATGCACACATACTAGAACGATTCAATAGCTAGGTGGCACAAATGCTATAATATGTTGGAGGTTTTCCTAAAAAGATGGACTGTAATGATCAGTATGTTTGTCTCAACAAGTTTATGCTTATAGTGCAAGAATTGTCTAACAACCTATTTCGGTTCCCATCCCTAATGTATAGAAAGGCTTAGCCCCCCTCAAAAGAAAAAACAATCTTGTTTTTAAACTTTCATTAGCAATGATTACTATATTACGAAATGAACGAGTTTTGCACTGGAATACACTAACTTGTTTTATTAACAGTTGATTGTTGCTGCTTCCTCTTCCTGTAAAGTTAACTGCCGCTTTCCACATATACCGTAATTAATTTAAGATGCACAGATACTCCATGGCGTTATCAATGGATAAGGAAACTGGTATGACAGCTATTAACACATTCAATGTATTACTTTTATAAAATATATTGCAAAAGGACGCTGATTTTGAAAGAGAAGTTTACTCATTTCGATTAATATTTATATAACAGGGCTAAAGAGTTGCGATAATAATTTTATAAAAAAATTCTAATGTGTTACACTCACATGACTTTCTCTACTCTTATACAAACTATTTTTACAAACGCTTATTCTCCATATGCTTCATGTTAATCGAGATGTTAATCTTATTGCTAATTGGTAGGCTTTAAGCGAAAGTCAAATCTTTTAAGAGCTGGTTGCTATGTGGCGCTTTCCATTCTCTTTGCATGTCCAGTACATAAAAAAATGAATAACGAATTCCCATTTGAGAAAAAGTATAAGTATTGGAAAATTTAAGGGAATAACAAGCAATATCTCGAAAATGGTTCACTCAACAAAACAAATGTATATGACATAAATTATGTATTTTAACGCGATCTACATTTTTTCTGTAGTAAAATTTTGTCTATCTCTTATAGTTTACCAGTTATGCAAAAGTCGTTCACAATGAAGAATAGTTTTGGAGACATTCCCAGGAAATTCGAGATATGCATTTCATTTGTCATGACAATATCTTAAACATATGATATTTTAATCAAATCGTTAGAGCCAGTTTTGAGAAAATTAAAGTTTTCGAAAAGTGTTCCATGTAAAGGGTAATCTGGAGTGGGGCATTTTCTTAAAAACCTTCGTGTCGCATCTCTGGAAGATACTGAACCTAAATACCAAGTTTGGTGTTTATCCAACTGTTCGTTTCTGAGTTATGCTGTTCACAGAAACACACACACGGACATCTTTCCAAAAAAAAATTGTTTTGGATTTAGGGGGTCTCAAAACATATTTCTGGTGAAATCTCGGTATCAACTTTTTGGGTGGAATACAATACTCCCCCTACTTATTATACATAGTAAAGAAAGTAATAATTTAAAGCATTAAAATCCACAATCTTCAATCAGGTTTTCGTGTAAAAGGCAGAAACCCGGCGGTGCTGTCGACTGTTGAATTTCTGAATACTTTTCCTAACATTTGCATTTGCATGACCTGTTGTATAACGTGTTGAATAATGTATAAGAAACGTAGTTCAGCCAAGAGCAGGAGGTTTTACAGAATTTTCCAAACAAAGGAGCAGATTATGTTTTGAATTTCTGCTTTAAAATCCATTTATTTTGATACAATTTAAAAGTTTTTGTCTTTTTTTCCCTCGAACACTACGTTTCTGATTATAACTTTTCTATTTAAAAATATTAAGAGAAGTTATTTCATTTTCCCAAGCTTTTATAGTATCTAGTTGGTTTCCTGTAGAGGCTGAATGAAGCGGAATATTTATTAACACCTTTGAATTTCAATATTTCTTTAAAAAGTAATATGACGCAATTTTGCATATACTTTGGAGGATATGTATCCTCATAGGTTGTGTGTGGAAAAGTGCAAATTGTAATCCATACCTCTGTTTCTCTAATCTGCTTTCTCTATACGTGGATTTGTTACTGTATTACACTACTTAAATTTTTTTAAAATTTTCTCTATCGTTATTAAGAGAATGTGAAGTAATTGAAATAACCTAGAATTATGCTTCTTTCAGTCCCTTTCAGTAAAGCTGTGAGCAAACATTAAGGCATAATACGTTGATTCAAAAGCTAATAAACCGGTCTTCCACAAATTTGAGAGTATATAGAAATATGATACGATTTTCATTCAAGATTTTTGACACACGCTCTATACCAGACGACATAAATTTTTCACATTTTCTTCTGCGATTCAGTAGCTGGCTAAATAATGGCTTACAATAATGTTAATTACAAATTATAGGATAACATGCATTTTATACTACCTTGCGCTTTATTTTATGTTTTAAAAATCTATGTGCATTTAGGGAATTTGGGATAGTAATGTTTTAGTTTAGTGTATTCCGTTACTGAAAAACACGAAGTAGAGAATATGTATAACACCATATAATGAAGAGTATGCCTGCCTACATTTTCAACACAACTCCCAATATTTAATCAAAATGTAATTTCGGTAAACTGTGGGAAAAAAGTTTACATTTTATTTTATGTTGGTTCCAAACATGGATGAAACTTCAAAGTACTATTTTCAATGACAGGTATTCTCTAATATATTATCCATAAGGTTACAGTGAACTTAGAAAGATCTGTCAAGTCTCGGGCAGTGTTACACGAAAAAACCTAGATACAAGCACCGGTAGGGTATTTCCACCAAAATGACCTGCTCTTTTGGAAGTATACCCCTGAGATAAGTAAAACTACAAGAAAAACTCTACAGTTCCAGTTATAGTTCTCATATTGTTGCCGAGGTGGCGGATTCAAACCCGGCATAGGGCGATGGATTTTGTTCTGCGTAAAAATCCTTAGCATTGCTTCCTTCGGAGGGGAAGTAAAGCCGGTGATCCCGTGTCGTAGATTTACGGCACATAACAGAACCTCAAACCTGAAAAAGATGCGCCTCTGCAAAATTTCCGGTCTTTCACACCCAGTATAGAATGGAACCATAGTAGTTAAAAGAGTCCTCATGAATAAAAAAAGAATTGCATTTTCTATTCGATGGTAAGTCCCTGTTTCCAAATAATGTAAAAATGAAGAAAAACTAAGCGTTAAGAACAAAATGACAGCTGTTCCAACAATTTTTATGGTGAGAGGAAATCCGGCTTAACTCACTGAAAAATTGAATTATTAGATTTTGCCAATTCAAGACCCTCAAAACCATTGTTAAAGCTAAATCTTTATCAATCATTTCTCATATTACATCAAAGTGACTGCTTTAAAAACTTGGAGTTCATGAAAGGTGAAGAAGCTGTAAAACATCTCGGCTATCAATGACATTTTTGAAAAGTGAACCACCCTGATTTAGACACTTATTCGCATCGAAATTCACTGGCGCGGGTAACCGAACTCATTAAAGCACTCGTGAGCGAGAGGTCCTCAGTTGAAACCCAGTCTGGTTCAAACTCCCTGAATGAGGTTTTTTCGGGGTTTCTTAATTCTCACAACTAATAAATACCGCGGAAGTACCTTAAACTTTAAAGAAATTATTTATTAGCCCCACGCTGGGCGCCAATTTGAAGAAGGTGGTTTGTTACGTTATTTGCACCACGCTTTGGGCGTCAATTTTAAGTAGTTATTTTGTTGTAGGAGTTTGCACCATGTATGGAAAGCCGATTTGAAGTTGTTTGTATTGAAGAAGTTGTATTATATTTCAACTGTTGGGGAGCCAAACTTGTAATATTTGCAACCGCACGTATGGTAAACAGTTTCCGGTAGCCTTCGCCCCAAATGTACTTTCAGGTGGCTTTTGCCCCAAGTTTAAAAAAAAATATTAACTTTACAATTTGACTGTTTCTTTAAATAATACATATTTATGTTTGCCTCGGCTGTGTCAGTATTATTGTTAGAGACATGTTTCTCTTAGCAGGGTTGTGATGCGACAAGAATGTAGGCTTACACAGATTATAATTTTACTTCACTCCTTTTATTAATGCTTGATACGATTTGAATAACACTTCACTGATACATATATATATATATATATATATATATAGAGAGAGAGAGAGAGAGAGAGAGGGAGAGCTGTAAGATGTTTTATTAAATACTTGCACTTTTTAACACGTAAAACTATTTTTCGTCTCACACGAATACATATAATATTTCTTGAGGACACTTTTTGCGTCTGATTAGAATCACTGTCCGCAGGCAACTGAACTCTAAATTTGTAAAATTTTCTCCTTTTCAGTTTCTGATTGGCTAATCCTACTCCAATAGAATATTTTCATTTAACTAAAGCTTTTTCTGGTTGTTGATTGGCTATTTTTTAAACTGTCCCAAATTACATTATTGCTTCCAAGAATCACAAGTAGTATTCTTAAACTCTCAAACTCAGTATTGCCTCAAGGTTACCTCATAGTTACCTCATTGTTAGCAACTTTTAACTTATCATTCTCACAGCTCCTAAATTATTAAATTACGTAATATTTCACTGAAATCATTTAAGTGTTAAAAATACTATCTCAAGCTAGGTCTGGAACGTTTCCTTCTCAAATTTCCTTTCCGAATTCTCATTTCAGTTTACGTATTAGTGCCCTCCGCCTGTGGTGTCGAATGCAGTAAAAATGGACGCTAAACACTACTACTACTACTACTACTACTACTACTACTACTACTACTACTACTACTACTACTACTACTACTACTACTACTACTACTACTACTACTACTACTAATTGTCACCGCATCGAAATTCTCTCTAGTAGGGAAATGTATCCCTTCCTCAGCGATAGGGACTTATTTTAATTAATTACTTAATTTTCTTGTCAGGATTCGTTTGTACTGAAAGGTTTGCATGAATTAACGTTGCTTTTAAAGTATATGATACACAGTAATTCAAGCTGAAATGTTACCCGGCGGAGGACGATGGATTTTTTTGGGTGTGAAAATCCTTAGCAAGGCCTCCTTCAGAAGGGAAGTAAAGCCGGTGGTCCCGTGTCCTAGATTTACGGCACGTAAACGAACCTCAAGCCTGATAAAGAGGCCTCTGAGAAAAATTACCGGTCTTTTACGCCCAATATAGAATGGGGGGCTAAGAACCACAGCAGTTAAAGAGCGTCCATAAATAAAACTCAATTTAATTTTAAGCTGAAATGCTGAGGAGGGGAGAAAGATGAACAAAACACAGGACGAACGTTTCGGTTATTGTACGAACGTGATAAATGCTACTAAAAGATTTAAACGATATTTGTAGTGGACATGGTAAAAGTTTCTGGTTAACTTTTAACTCGAGTACCAGGACTGAAGTGATCGAATAGTTGAGCAAAGCCTTACAAGAAGATGATAGTTTCTAACAGATGGTTTCAGAAAGTTCTGTTTCTCCCCGACATTTGTTGAATCCTCCTAAACTATTCACTGGCTCAGTTATATTTTAAAAATCGGTAGACGTGAGAAATGCACGCAAATAAAAACAAAACGCACGAAGCAAATTCAAGGAGAATACTGAGAGTACATTAATCTATTGTGCTCCATGCTAAGACCGGATTTATTCCCCCTCCAAAAAAAAGGAAGAAAAATAAAACGGAGGTAGCAATATTTCACAATTTCAGAACTTTGCTTTGTGATTGATTTATACAGAAGTCATGTTCTCGTGCATCATGTTGTCATGTTGTGCATCATAACCTCCAGAAAAGAAAAAAAAATAATCTGCACAATACACTCTACAGCACTGACCAGCGAGGAACCTTTTTCCTAAAGTTTGTCTGAACCTTAAAAGACAGTATAAAGGTAAATGGAATATGTTTGTCCCGGTGACCCCGTGTCGTAGATTTACGGCACGTAAAAGAACCTCAAGCCTGATGAAGAGGCCTCTGAGCAAAATTACCGATCTTTCACGCCCAATATGGAATGGGACGCTAAGGACCATAGTAGTTAAAAAGTGTCCATAAATAAAACTCAATTTCTTTTCTTCTTTCGCGCTGTCGGTAAGTTGGTAATAAGGAATAAATGCTGCAAATATTCATTTGTTATAAATTTCAGCTTTGAACACATTATCCTATGTAGAATATTTTTCCTATAAGATTATATTAAATTTAGAGTATTTATAGATTTTTTTGGCACAAATTTCTAAAGAAAACAAGCTTTTCAGTAAAAGTCCGTATTTACGGCTTCTACCCTTATCACACAGTAATAATAATCTAAAGGGTATAATGCAACAATGTATTTTTTTCATCTAAAGTATATCAATGTGCTAATACCTGCCCAATTTGAATTCTCTCCCTTTAATAAGATGAGCGTTATAATTTTTTTAATTAAATATTTTTGGAAAATTGTAAGCAGTAGTAAAATCAACCAGCGAGAAACTTTTTTGTTATTGGGTTTTACAAAGCGAGCAAGTGAGATAAAAAGTTGAGAAGGGTTGGAGATAGCAACTTCTTGCATTCATTGTATATGACAAACAAAACTCATCCATCTATTCAGCTAAAAGGCAGGTGCGACTTAGAAGTTACTAAAGATTAACTTCAGTTGTAAAGAAGTGGGTATGTTTATAGCGTAAAGTATTATGTAGGTCATTTATTTAAATTTTGCATAAATGTTTATGGTTATGGAGGGAGAAGCTAGGAAGAGACGAAATGTTGGTAAACCAAGAAGAGTAATAATGATAGTGTTAGATTATTATTTATGTAAAATGAGTATTAGGAAGGCAGTAAAAGAAATAGCTAAAGTTACCTGGGTGTTCAGAAATAGTAGTGTATAAGATAAAAAAGGAAATAATGAAAGGACCTCTACGGACACATAAAAAAGAATGCAAAAAAAAGAAGGAAGAAAAAAATCGCGCTAGGTTAAGCAATATAATGGAATAGCACAAAGCGGAGTGTGGCGCATCGTTTATTCCTTGTTGTTTGGGAAACACTCCACTATGATTGAATGTAATTTTGTCAAGGGTAAAGAGTAATGATACCCTACCAAATTATAGCTCAATATTTCTGTGATAATATATATTTTTATGTCTGTAAAATCATATTTCGAAGTACCAAAAATACAAAAAAGACAAAGTGAAGGTGAAAATTAAATGTCTTATAATTGCCTTAAGTATCAGTGCGGATATTTCACTGTTTGGTGATATATCATTAACAAGATGACATTAAATTGGTAGATTGATCGCAGTTGGGAGCCAAATTTGTGAGTGTACGTGTAGTGTATGCGGCAACAGTGCTCCCCATTTGACCTTTACTGTCTTTTAAGTATGAGACGCTATATATATTGAGGCAGTATTTTTAACACTTAAATGATTATAATATAAAATACAATAACAGCCCGCCTTAACAGCAATATGTGTATAATATAATATATAAAATGTAACAATCATTGTATTATATTTACATTATTGTTTACATGTATAATAATGTTATGTGAATGTATTAGGTAATTTAATAATGTTGGAACTGTGAGAATAGAGGCCGAAAGTTGCTAACAATGAGGTAACAATGAAGAAACCTTGAGGCAATAATAAATTGGAAAGTTACTAGTAATTCTTGGTGCAACAATAATATAATATTTAAAACAGTTTATAAATACGCAATCAACAACCAGAAAACCTGAAAGTTAAATAAAAGTATACTGTTGGAGTAAGATTAGCGAATCAAGGACTTGAAATAGAAAAAATTACAAATTTAAGCGGTAAACGCCAGTCGCTAGAAGGCAACGTACCTGAGCAGTTACTCGGTACGTACCCAGTGTGAGACATAAAATTCATTACGGCGAGAATATTATAAAGTTTACATGTTAAAAAGTGCAAGCAATTAATAAATAATCTCACAGATCTTTATATCAGTGAAGTGTCGTGTGAAGGATTAATAAAAGGAGTGAAGTAAAAAAAATATAATTTGTGTAAGCCTACATTCTTTAGCCGCATCACTCCCTGTTAAGAGATGCATGTTTCTACAAATTAATACGGACGCAGCCCAGGCAAACATAAATATAAATAATATTTCAAGAAACATAAAAATACAAAGCTGATTTTTAAACGTTGCGGCGAAGGCCATCGGAAAGTAAACTTGGGGCGAAAGGCACCGGAAGCTTTGTACCGTACGTGGGGCGAACACTACAAGAAACTATTTCAAGTTTTGACTCCCCACAACGGAACTGCAATACAACTTCTCCTTCAATATACTCTAGCTATCTACTTAGTTGGGAGAGGAAGTGCTTGCATTCTATCCAAAAGTTCGATGTGTGTGTGTGTGTGTGTGTGTGTGTGTGCGTGCGCGCGCGTCCTTCAACATCATGGCTCAAAAATCGAAGTAGAATAAATACTGAATTTTATATTTAAGTTCAGTATTTTCCAACGATTTCACATGGAGATCTTCAAGGATATCCCCATTTCAGGCTGTTCTTTAGATGGCAAAATGTGGGATATTTTTTTATACTTTCAAAAATACCTCTAATGATTTTGATTAAAATACCACACATTTAAGATATTTACATGACAAATAAAATTTATGGCTTGCATTTTTTGGAAAATGTTCTCTTCTTCGGAAGAATGATGTATGATAGTAAACCATAGGCAACATTCTAATAGACAAAAAATCTAAATCATAGAACACACAGTTTAATTCAAATTTTTTATGAAATCCATTATCGGTTATTACGATATACTCATTGTTATAGGTTTATAGGTTTTCAATAATTAGTAATTTTAAGATGCGCTATTCGGTTGTTTCTCACGATGTCATGGAATTTGAAGATCAGCATATAGCAAATCTGACTATGGGTTCGGTTTGCTTTCTTCTCCCTGTGCTTAAAACAAAATGTATAATGAAATCTTACTGCAAAGCTTTATCCGGATAAACATAAGTAGATATAGAAATACGGGTTTTAAGAATAGTTTCTAGTAGCTATACAAAACTTCACAATAGTGGTAGAGTAAGTTATGTGAATGTAACATAATGATTTTGCTAAATGTCACCTAAAACATGTAAGCCACTTAGCAACATTTATCTATAGGTTGGGTTGTATGATATACAATGCACATTCTTCACTGAGTGGCAGATATGTGTCTTTAGTTGTATAGGTGCCTTCATGTGCCATCTAGTTTGTTGAATTTGATTTTTGACTGGGATTTTGTTATCGCAGTTTGCTGTTCTATGGTGCGTACAATTAGTCGTGCAGATTGTCCTAGTTGTGTAATCACTTGCTGTATCGTCTATTTTTATTCCTATACCTACCCTTTATTCTATGAGTGGCATTTTTGGTCCAGTTGGGTATTTAACTGGCGGATGAGTGATATACGATAAATCCTAGTCGGGATCTATAGCGTAAGACCAAAACTGGAGAGATTTTTCCCTCTAGGAATCTATGCTACTGTCTTCCAGGAAGAACTGTATGCCATTAGAAACTGCCTGCAGAGCGAATATATGAATAGAACCACCTATATTTAATACTTAGTCAGGCTACACTATGAGCTATACAAGATCTAAGCAGGAGGCTCCAAGCTGACTGGGAGGAAACAATCTGTTATCCTGGCATGGCCCCCAGGTCATTCTGAGTTTGAAGGTAATGAAAATGCCCCTACACTTTCCAGAAAAGGATGAGATACGCCTTTTATAGGGCCTGAAACTGTAATACGTATAACCAAATAACGATTAAAATGAAACATGGTAAACTTATGACGAAGGAACCATTTAAGGTTAAAGCAACTGAATCACTAAAACTATGAAGTAATCAGGAAAAGTTGGTGGCCATGGAAGTTTTAGGAAACGTCTACACAAATAGGGTATATAAAAATGAACCTAAGTGTAGAATCTGTAATCAAGAGGTAGAAACAGCCTCCCATTTAGCGAATAAACATTTGCTAAAATGATGCATAACCTTTGGAGCTATAAACCAAAAGGAAGTTATGGCATCACATTAAAAACCTGATAACAGACCTAAACTACCTTATATAGGGTGTATATCTCAATTATTGGGATTAATTGTAATATTAACTGGCATAAATATAAATTACCTTAATTATCAATTAGGACTAAAGGGTAAAACTGTACAATCAACCGCAGAGGCTTCAGTGTAGGGGTGG
Organism: Deroplatys truncata; assembly: GCA_030765065.1. Taxonomy (NCBI): domain Eukaryota; kingdom Metazoa; phylum Arthropoda; class Insecta; order Mantodea; family Mantidae; genus Deroplatys; species Deroplatys truncata. Next base: position 220,013,128 of record CM060978.1, read on the forward strand.
AGATATGACCCACCATCGATTGGTATGCAGGATTTGAATATAAACTAGGTGATCAAAGTATTCGGACACCTGTCTGAAAATGACGTACAAGTTCGTGGCGTCCTCCATTGATATTGCTGGCAGTCAATATGGTGTTGGCTCACCCTTAGCCTTGATTCACTCTCGCAGGCATACTTTCAATCAGGTGCTGGAAGGTTTCTTGGGGAATGGCAGCCCATTCTTCACTGAGTGCGGAACTGAGGAGAGGTATCGATGTAGGTCGGTGAGGCCTGGCACGAAGTCGGCGTTACAAAATATCCTAAAGGTGTTCTATAGGATTCAAGTCAGGACTCTGTGCAGGCCCGTCCATTACAGGGATGTTATTGTCGTGCAACTACTCCGCCACAGCCCGTGCAGTATGAACAGGTGCTCGATCTTGTTGAAAAATACAATCGCCATCCCCGAATTGCTCTTCAACAGTGGGAAGCAAGAAGGTGTTTAAAATATCAATGCAGGTCTGCGCTGTGATCATGCCACGTAAAACAACAAGGAGTGCAAGCCCCCTCCAGGAAAATCACGACCACACCATACACCACCACCTCCGTATTTCACTGTTGGCACTACACACGCTGGCAGATGACGTTCACCGGGCATTCGTCATACCCACACTCTGCCATCGGATCGCCACATTGTGTGCCGTGATTCGTCACTCACACAACGTTTTGCCACTGTTCAATCGTGTAATGTTGACGCTCCTTACACCAAGCGAGGCGTCATTTGGCATTTTCCTGCGTGATGTGTGGCTTATGAGCAGCCGCTCGACCATGGAATCCAAGATTTCTCACCTCACGACTAACTGTCATAGTACTTGGAGTGGATCCTGATGCAGTTTGGAATTCCTGTGCGATGTCTGCCTATTACTCTTTACGACTCTCTTCAAATGTCGGCCGCCTCTGTCAGTCAACAGACGAGGTCGGCCTGTACGCTTTTGTACTGTACATATCCCTTCACGTTTCCACTTCACTATCACATCAGAAACAGTGGACCTAGGGATGTGTAGGAGTGTGGAAATCTCGCGTACAGACTTCTGACACAAGTGACACCCAATCACCTGACCACGTTCGAAGTCCGTGAGTTCCACGGAGCGTCCCATTCTGTTGTTTCACGATGCCTAATGACTACTGAGGTCGCAGTACCAGGCAGAGTGGCAGCACAATGCGCCTAAGATGAAAAACGTTTGTTTGTGGGCGTGTCCGGATACTTTTGATCACATAGTGTAGTAGCTCCGAATACAAAGCACCTGGGTCGACTGGCGCTTTGATTGTATGACGTATAGGTATTTCACCTTCTCTTACTCTGACGAGCTATTATTTTTGGTCCAGAATTGAGATCGGTGTTTCACAGAAACAGCTGTTTTGGGGTTCTGGAATCTAAAAAGACCACTTTTAAAAAAGAGTGACAGAGATAGAGAGATACAAAATTAAGGATGGCTTTAATATCATTTCTCCTGGATATAGACGAATTTTGGGATATTTCTCAAAATATTAATATTAATAGATAATAATATTACTACATTTTCACTACAAAATAAATTGTTATGTGTGTATGTATGTATGTATGTATGTATGTATGTATGTATGTATGTATGTATGTATGTATGTATGTATGTATGTTTTTTGTTTCCATAATACTGTTCAAAATTCTTACAAATTTTAATACATTACTTTGAGTTGCTATGTTTTCTTTCTTTGGTCCATCATGCATTTTAACACCGTGGTTATTTATGTGTGGTGGGTCGTAACAGATTCACATTGCTTTATTTTTCTAAACCATTTTTCTCTTACAATCCCCATATATTCTCCTATTCTTTTTATATCCCTCTCCTTTTGTATTTTCATTATCCTAACTTTTAATACTTGTTTGTTAACATTCTTCCATTCTTTAGGTAAAAACTGATCTCTCCACAACTTAGTTTCTCCACATTCAATTATATAGTGCAAATAATTATCTGCCTCTCCACAAAGAGGACACCTATTCAAATTCGCTCCCTTCCTACCTCCCTTTAGCCTATGTGCACTTAATCTAGACCAGGCCCACCCTTCTCTCACTAACCTATTACCTATATCCACATACTTCTCCCTTCCCAGTCCACCTTTAATTGTCTATGTCATTCCAAACTTTTCTTTCCTTCCAGACATTGAAATAATTCTTGTTTCTCTATATATTCTACTCTGTTCCTCACTTCTTTCCAGAAACCTTTAACTAACCCCTCTCTCTCCTCCCATAAGTTACCATTCCTATTTCCTGTAAAGTTCTCCTTATTCCTTGAGCCCAGTTCATCTCATCACTGGAATTTTCTTGTATTATTAAGCATTTCCTTAAGATATTATGTTCGTCCAATGATTTCAATCTATGCCAATATTTAAGTATCCTTCCTACTATCATCCCCTTGCTACCTACTCTTCCCAACTCCAACATTGCTGCTCCATTAGATAATAAAATAGATAAATGATCTAGGTTTATCGGTATGCATAGAACTGTGGGTTTATTTTATTTATCAACAAAAAACCATTTACTCCGTATATGGTGAAAACAACATCGACTGTAATGTGCTATAGCTGCGCTCTGCACGAAGAGAATGAAACCTCTGTAGCGTTATTTTCTCTGGAGTAAGGTCTTCCTCGATATACTGATTTTAATAAAATATGTTTTCATTTTCATTCCATGTTAAACTCTTATGAAGACAGAACCAAGTGCAAAGTAGCCTCTTTTATGGACAGGAATATAAAGGGCATAGTTTCCCCCACCCCTTATTTTGAAAATAACTTTATTGAACATTTAGTACCTTATGGTTTTGCTTGTTCACAGTTAAACATGACTTGAAACATGGTAAGGAACCTATCCAGTAATAGGCTTTATACCCATTGTACAATTAGAAAGGAGTGGTGTTTTCTTTTTACTTTCTCTACTACGTACAGCAAGTAGGGGAAGTATTGCATTCCACCCAAAAATTCGATACGAGATTTCACCAGAAATATATGTTTTAAGACCACCTGAATCCAAAAAAAAGTATTTTTGGAAACATGTCCGTGTGTGTGTCTGTCTGTGAACAGCATAACTCGGAAATGAACAGTTGGATAAACACCAAACTTGGTATTTAGGTTCAATATCTTCCAGAGATGCAACACGAAGGTTTTCAAGAAAATCCCCCAACCTCAGATTACCCTCTACATGGAACATTTTCCGAAAATTTTAATTTTCTCAAAAATGGCTCTAACGATTTTGAATAAAATATCATATATTTAAGATACTTTCATGATAAATAAAATGTATATCTTGAATTTTCTGGGAATCTCTCCAAAAGTATTCTTCATTGTGAACGACTTTTGCATAACTGGTAAACCATAAGAGATAGACAACATTTTACTACACAAAAATGTAGATCGCGTTAAAGTACACAATTTATGTCATATACATTATTTTGTTGAGTGGACCATTTTCGAGATATTGCTTGTTATTCCCTTAAATTTTCCAATACTTATACTTTTTCTCAAATGGGAATTCGTTATTCATTTTTTTTGTTCTGGTAATGCAAAGAGAATGGAATACTCCAAATAGCAAGCACCTCTTAAAATATTTGACTATCGCTTAAAGCCTACCAGCTCCCCTTGCATCTACAAGAAAATAAGCAATAAGATTAACATCTCGATATCGTGGATAGGAGTGGTTGGTGAACCTGCTGTAGAGTCTGGTGTGGCAGCCTTGAAGGGCAGTGGCTAGTAGGGTATCTGGAGATCCTGTTGGATGGTCGAAAGTGCAGTCTAAGTATTTCTCTATGTTCTCAAAGCATTAATTTTGTAAATAATGGTCGAATCAGTGACGATGGGGCTCGAAATCTTTGAGGCACGGACTGTGAACGAGAGGTCTGCAGTTCAAATTCCGCGAGGGCCGTGCTTAAAGACTGAGATTTTTCCCCAGGTTTTCGTCAGTCCTCATAACCAGCATATACCTGGAAAGCTTCCATCTCAAGTTTCGTTTCTCAATTATCAGTGTTCATTTCATGTATCACCGATGTGATCGCCTGTGGTGCCGGATTAAACACTATTCAAAACAAACACTTCGAATCGAGAGTTTAATACGTATCCACTTTACCAAATAACACGTAATGTTTAAATACGAGTCTTTAGTATACGATATTTAGACGCAGTAATAGGAAAGATTAAATTGGAACAACATAGAAAACAGTTGCCGCCCAGACGTGACATTTGCTTCAAGTCTTACTCAAGTTGCAGTAGTTATAAGAGAAGTCGAAGTTGTAAGCTTCATGAAACTTTTAAAACTCATTAGCGACTGAGCAAACTCTAAGAGGAGGTTGCAAGACGTGTGTGGAAAAGGGACGGGGTGAACTAATTTTTGAGTGAGGGAAATGCTCTTATGGCTGTTACTATTAGAAGTTGTTAAAGTCATGTAAACGGATTACAAGAAACTGTAAGACTAATTTTAAGAGTCGTTAACTTTAAATTCCAGTTGGATGGCATGCCAGGGTAACCTAGTCAGCGCAATCACACCTTGATGAACTAAATCATGGTTAGCTGCTGGTGATATTCAATAGCTCGGTAGCAATTCGAGCTGTTTGAATAATCTCGGAAATCGAAACGCTGCTTACAATTAGAGCAAAACAGGAAATCTATACTTCCCTTAAAATGTTTTTACCTTCTCTACTACGTATAGTAAGTAGGGGAAGTATTGTATTCCACCCAAAAATTCGATACCGAGATTTCACCGGAAATACACGTTATGAGACCACCTGAATTAAAAAAAAACATTTTTGGAAACATGTCCATGTGTGTGTGTGTGTCTGTCTGTGAACAGCATAACTCAGAAACGAACAGTCGGATAAACACCAAACTTGATATTTAGGTTCAATATCTTCCAGAGATGCGACACGAAGGTTTTCAAGAAAATCCTCCCACCCCAGATTACCCTTTACATGGAAGATTTTTCGAAAGTTTTAATTTTCTCAAAAATGGCTTTAACGATTTTGATTAAAATATCATTTGTTTAGGATATTTTCATGACAAATGAAATGTATATCTCGAATTTTCTGGGAATGTCTCCAAAAGTATTCTTCATTGTGAACGACTTTTGCATAACTGGTAAACCATAAGAGATAGACAAAATTTTACTACACAAAGAATGTAGATCGCGTTAAAATACACAATTTATGTTATATACATTTTTTGTTGAGTGAACCATTTTCGAGATATTGCTTGTTATTCCCTTAAATTTTCCAATACTCATACTTTTTCTCAAATTCGTTATTCATTTTTTTTGTTCTGGTAATGCAAAGAGAATGGAATACTCCACATAGCAACCAGCTCTTAAAACATTTGACCATCGCTTAAAGCCTAGCAATTCCCCTTGCATCTACAAGAAAATTAGCAATAAGAGTGACATCTCGATATCTCGATTAACATGCAGCAAATGGAGAATAAGCGTTTGTAAAAATAGTTTGTACAAGAGTAGAGAAAACCAAGTGAGTGTGCAAACCCTAGAAGGCAGTGACTAGTCATACCAACTTTAACAGGGTTTTAAACAAAATATTTGATTATAAAACAAGAAACATAAGCTAACATTGTTTTTTATGTTAATCATAAACTTTACCAGCATTTTTCACAAAACAATTCATCATTTAAAATAAATATGTGTTGCCATCGTTTTATTGTTTTATCAGAAACCTTTCACAAAAATGAAATTTTGATTCAATGTTTCTGGCTCGGATTAAAATTTCCTTGGGATACTCACATATGTTTTGGGACCCAAGGTTATTGTTTAGAAACAAGCGCTCAGATTAAACCCTGCCATCTACATCCGCATTTCATATTGTTTCGGTTAACGCTTCCTAGGAGGCGTTGGTGCTGTCCCGAGGAAGAATTCAGGCGATTGTGGAATTTGGCAACAAATGACGTGACTATGCATTTTATATTTATACAGTAATTATGTTCCATGTATTTATTAAATATAATTCAGAGACCTTTTACTAAAAAGCTTACGCCCCGTCCGCTAAAGCCTTTTGCGTACTTGATACATAATAGCTGTATACGTACCTAATGTTTATGTAATCGTTATATGTATGTCATTTCGTAAGTTATAGGAAATGCTTAATGTGTTTGATGCATGTGACAGCACGATTTAGTCACTCAGATTTTTTTTCGATAACGTGCGATATTAAAATTAAGTCCGCCGGCACATTGACTAACCACGTGCCTTTCCTTTTGATAGGACGTAACCTTTCAGTTCATAAACAAACGCAGTGAAGCGAGAGCGCGTCTCTTGCCTCCGCAATACGCTATTGCGACGTTTTTTTATGCTAATTAGCACTCATTTATTAAGTTTAACGCAAAGTAAAGTAAAACCACTCTAGAAGAACTTATCAATCTTTCAGATCCCTGCAGGAGTTGGTGATGCTCAGCTAACACACTTGGTGAGAAAAAGTGGGAGTCCCAAGGTGACCGATCATACGTAAAGAAAGAGATTCCAAAAGGATAGTTTCATCTATGAAATGAACCACAAAGGAATTTACAAGCTTCGTCCAGAACGAACTAAACCTGAATGAACTGCTTGGAATTTTCACACAAAACTTCTATTTTAAGACAGCAGAAGAATACTATAAACAAACTCTATTTAGGTTTCGGTTTTCAACAAGAGGCGAATCATAAGGAACGTTCAAGAATAGTATTGTTCAAGAAGTTGAGTTAATATTTGAGTTTTAATTAATGTTAAAGTTTGAGTTAATGTTCAAGAACATACAATTGCTGACCAAATATGTGAATCTGCGATCCAATGCTCCTCTTTTATTATACTAAGGATTCCAGGGGTTCAAATTACCATTTGAAATCACGGGCGCGACAACGGTACACATTATATGGGTTGTGACAGTTGAGATAAGTTGCACCCCAACAAACATACGTTTTTCATCTTAGGTGCATTGTGCTGCCACCTACTCAGTGGTCATTAGACATCGTGAAACAGCAGAATGGGACGCTCCGTGGAACTCACGGACTTCGAACGTGGTCAGATGATTGGGTGTCACTTGTGTCAGAAGTCTATACGCGAGATTTCCACACTCCTAAACATCCCGAGGTCCACTGTTTCTGATGTGATAGTGAAGTGGAAACGTGAAGGGACATGTACAGCACAACAGCGTACAGGCCGACCTCGTCTGTTGACTGACAGAGACCGCCGACATTTGAAGAGGGTCGTAAAAAGTAATAGGCAGACATCTATCCAGATCATCACACAGGAATTCCAAACTGCATCAGGATTCACTCCAAGTACTATGACAGGTGAGAAACCTTGGATTCCATGGTCGAGCGGCTGCTCATAAGCCACACACGCATCACGCAGTAAAATGCCAAACGACGCCTCGCTTGGTGTAAGGAGCGTCAACATTACGCGATTGAACAGTGGCAAAACGTTGTGTGGAGTGACGAATCACGGTACACAATGTGACGATCCGATGGCAGGGTGTGGGTATGACGAATGCCCGGTGAACGTCATCTGCCAGCTTGTGTAGTGCCAACAGTGAATTTTGGAGGTGATGGTGTTATGGTGTGGTCGTGTTTTTCCTGGAGGGGGCTTGCACTCCTGATTGTTTTGCGTGGCACGATCACAGCGCAGACCTACATTGATATTTTAAGTACCTTCTTGCTTCCCAATGTTGAAGAGCAATTTGGGAATGGCGATTACATCTTTCAACACGATCGAGCACCTGTTCATACTGCACGGCTGTGGCGGAGTGGTTACACGACAATAGCATCCCTGTTATGGACTGGTCTGCACAGAAACCTGACTTGAATTCTATGGAATCCTTTGGGATGTTTTGGAACGCCGACTTCGTGCCAGGCCACACCGACCTACATCGATAGCTCTCCTCAGTTCCGCACTCCGTGAAGAATGGGCTGCCATTCCCCAAGAAACCTTCCAGCACCTGATTGAAGGTATGCCTGCGAGAGTGAACGGTGTCATCAAGGCTAAGGGTGGGCCAACATCATATTGACTTTCAGAATTACCGATGATGGGCACCAGGAACTTGTACGTCATTTTTAGACAGGTGTCCGGATACTTTTGATCACGTAGTGTATATACAGCTTGGCATTCGAGGCGTAAATAGCCCGTATCAGGAGTAGCACCAATCAACTCCTCTTAGAACACAGCCTGGTGTAAACACTTGACGTAATTAACTACTCCGTTTACCGGGAAACCGAACCACACCATCACATATAGTACCGTATTTATTGCGATTATCTAACGGCATTTAAGATTAAATATTTTGGCCTACAGTTTAATCGACGACTGACCTGAAACTCTCAGATTAATTCAAAATTAAATCTCGCTTAATTCCAATTACGTAAATTGTATTCTATACTCAAATGCAAGTAGTCGTGTGGTTCTCTTTTGTACAAGTCCTTACTTCGTCCTTTATACGCATATGCTTCTCCAATTTAAGGAGTTGCAGTCGCAAGTAAAATTAATCATCTGTAGGTCCTTCAAAATAAGTACCATCTCTGCACACATTCGCTCTCAGGCTTACACATTTTTCAGCATCTTCACTTAGTATCTGGAGCAATATATGTCTCCTTTGGACGAAGATCTGATGCGGTTTTCCTGGATCAAGAGTCGTCTCCTGCAGGACTTGCTGGGAGTTTTCGGAAGTGATTACGAATTAGAAGACTGTCAGTGAACTAAATGGGCAATTTTATTAGCTGTAGCTTTTGGGTGCCAGAGAAGCTTCATGTGGCTGTCCTAAGATTGTTATATTGTTTATTATGTATTTTTAGCATTTCTAATGTTGAACGAATCCATCCAATAAAGAAGAGATGTATGTTAATCAAACGTAGTTGGACACTTTTGATTAATAAGGAATAGTAAATTATAAGAGCTTATGAAGGTTATAGCTTCTGTGTAATACTGTGTGGTACCCTTTTCTGCATCCATACCATAATGATGAGCAGTCTATGAGTGTTGAACACGAGGCTAACAGGGAGGAATAGAAAATGTCTTGTTTTGTTAAAGCCTGGTCCTAAGAATGCATCGACTATATTACTTTGCAGTAGCACGCTAAGCACTGTGCTGCACTGTAGTGCAGAAATAAATATCTCTGCTTATGGAACTGGAAAGCGGGGTTCGATTCTTCGCGGTTAAAAGTTTGTCTCTCTCTTTTTCTTTTTGTGATTTAATGTCATAGAATTTCGTATATGTAGATACTTTTCAAACATAAGTTTTATGGGTATGCAACAAATGTAGAATACAATTTTCAGACTGTTAGCTCTTCCTCTGTAAATGGCTTCCAAACTTGCCTTTCTTTACATCTGAAAGTACAAATGAGACAAGTTGCAGTTTTACGAGTGAGTACAAGCATTTAATCACTGTCTACCGGTTAGAATAGGATTTGAAAAACGATTTAGGCACGATAGCACGATCACAGCTGCTCATGCACATGCATCTTAATGTGCATTGACCATTGTTTTACAAGGCATCAAAGCTTTACAAATATTTTATATGATTTTTATCTAAATTCACTGATGAGTTTTATTTCTACACCTATCATCTCATCAGCGGCTTCGGTTTACTTAGTGCATTTCAGTTTGTGAATTTTTGTAGCAATAGCCTACATAAGCAAAAAAATCTGATGTGTTCACTCACATGACTTTCTCTACTCTTATACAAACTATTTTTACAAACGCTTATTCTCCATCTACTTCATGTTAATCGAGATAAACATTTGCAGTCTCTATCTTATTGCTAATTTTCTTGTAGATATAAGGGAATATATATTTACAAGGGCAATATAGAAATACAGTAGCCCTTAAGCACATACATATCTCTTAATAGCTGGTTGCTAGGTGCAGCAGCATTCCCTCTGCCACAGATTAATACTCTTTGCATATGCAAGACAAAAAAAATCTGATGTGTTACACTCACATGACTTTCTCTTTTCTTGTACAAACTATTTTTACAAAAGCTTATTCTCCATCTACTTCATGTTAATCGAGATAAACATTTGCTAATTTTCTTGTAAATGTAAGGGGAATATACATTTACAAGGGCAATATAGAAATACAGTAGCCTTTAAGCATATACATATCTCTTAATAGCTGGATGCTAGGTGCAGCACCATTCCCTTTGCCACAGATTAATACTCTTTGCATATACAAGATAAAAAAATCTGATGTGTTACACTCACATGACTTTCTCTACTCTTGTACAAACTATTTTTACAAACGCTTATTCTCCATATGCTTCATGTTAATCTAGATAAACATTTGCAGAGTCTATCTTATTGCTAATTTTCTTGTAGATGTAAGGGGAATATATACTTACAAGGGCAATATAGAATAACAGTAGCCTTTAAGCATACAGATATCTCTTAATAGCTGGTGGTGCTAGTTGCAGCACCATTCCCTTTCTTACAGATTAATACTGTTTGCATATCCAAGACAAAATAATAACGAATTCCCATTTGAGAAAACAAGTATTGAAAAATTTTTATAACAAGCAATATCTCGAAAATGGTTCACTCAACAAAAAAAGTGTATATGACATAAGTTGTGTATTTTAACGCGATCTACATGTTTTGTCTATCTCTTATGGTTTACCAGTTATGGAAAAGTCGTTCACAATGAAGAATACATTTGGAGACATTCCCAGAAAATTCAAGATATACATTTTATTTGTCACAAAAATATCTTAAACGTATGATATTTTAATCAAAATCGTTAGAGCCATTTTTGAGAAAATTAAAATTTTCGAAAAATCTTCCATGTAAAGGATAATCTGGGGTGGGGGGATTTTCTCGAAAACCTTCGTGTCGCATCCTTGGAAGATACTAAACTTAAATACCAGGTTTGGTGTTTATCCGACTGTTCGTTTCTGAGTTAATCTGTTCACAGACACACACACAGACAGACACACAGACACACACGGACATGTTTCCAAAAATGCTTTTTTTAGATTCAGGGGATCTCAAAACATGTATTTCCAGTGAAATCTCGGTATGGAATTTTTGGGTGGAATACAATACTTCCCCTACTTACTATACGTAGTAGAGAAAGTAAAATGAATAACGAATTCCCACTTGAGAAAATAATTGTAAAATTTAAGGGATTAACAAGTAATATCTCGAAAATGGTTCACTCAACAAAAAAATGTATATGACATAAATTATGTATTTTAACGCGTTCTACATTTTTCGTGTAGTAAAGTTTTGTCTATCTCTTATGGTTTACCAGTTATGCAAAAGTCGTTCTCAATAAAGAATATTTTTGGAGACATTCCCATGAAATTCAAGAAATACATTTTATTTGTCATAAAAATATCTTAAACATATGATATTTTAATCAAAATCGTTATAGCAATTTTTGAGAAAATTAAAATTTGCGAAAAAGCTTCCATGTAAAGGGTACTCTGGGGTGGGGGATTTTCTTGAAAACCTTCGTGTCGCATCCTTGGAGGATACTGAACCAAATACCAAGTTTGGTGTTTATCCGACTGTTCGTTTCTGAGTTATGCTGCTCACAGACAGACACACACACAGACACACACACGGACATGTTTCCAAAAATGCTTTTTTTGGATTCAGGGGGTCTCTAAACATGTATTTCCGGTGAAATCTCGGTATCGAATTTTTGGGTGGAATACAATACTTCCCCTACTTACTATACGTAGTGGAGAAAGCAAAAAAGTGCATATATCAGCTGACATGGTAAATGTAACGTATTATGCATAATTTAACATCTATATTTGATGCTCTCATGTGTAATAATGCACGAAGGCTTACCTGCGGTATGAGGTAGCATTAATTTATCCTACTAAAATGCTGCATACTTGGAACCAAATGAATGTTTGCTAAAGCTTGCGTTATCTCTAAATAAGCTTACGTGGCCAAAGGTTACGTTCATATTTCCAGTATAGAGTTTGGCAACCTAAATCTCTCTGGTGTATGAGAAAGGGGCCCTCAAGTTTCATTCCAAATATTTTATCCACAATCTTGCGCTAATTTTCTGTCCGCAAATCAGTAGTAGAGGATACATGTTACTTTTATTCTCAGTTGTTCTGACATTATTTCCTCCCGCATTACTACAGCTCTGATCTCAATACACGTAAGGTCATTTAGAAGCTCAGCAGAATAAAGATATTCAGCTCCAAAATCAACAACTATTTTAATTAAGGCAGTAAAATGTGGCCTGCTAATAATATTGAATACCCTTGAGTCTGGGGAATGTATTTCAACGCACGCACCTCGAAAGGTCTGCTATTTTTTCGTAAATTACGTGAGCTTTATTGGTGTGAGAACTAGTTTGGAAACATCAGTGTCTTAAAAGAACTGAGGGCCCAGCACTGGAAAATTTTGTGTATCTTAGGGTGTACTTGTTCCTTACTTCTCCAAATGTAGCCCAGCCAGGCTACTAACTGAATTTGCTTTCTTGTTGACAGCAATAGAATCTCCCATTTTATTTTCATTAATGTATCTTCCAACCTCTTATTAAATGCAGATACAGTATTGAGCTTCTGGTTGAGGTAGACACACCTGAATTCTTTTCAGCATTCACGTTTACGTAAGAAAACACAGCCTCCCTTTAGTGCACTCCACTTAACCACTCCACGCATCGAACACAGCCGAGGCCTGCTTGCTTCGTCATTCATCGGAAACATTAGTAAATCCGCAGGACCCGTCTTTAGTGCCGCCGACATTTTGACTTGCAGGCCTCTAGCCGAGGCCATAAAACGTGGATGCACCGTGTTCCTTTGTGACAGCAGAACATCTTTACAGTAGTGGGGTTGGAAGTCTTTAATCATTTTCCATTTACTCAGTCCCATTCTGTAATACTATGGTGTTGTCTCTAAAACTGAAGAAGACATTGCAGAAAAACCGCTGCACAAACAGGGATATCATAACCGCAAATTAGTGACAGCAGATACCATTCAGTATTCACATATGATGTTATTCAATGCCTTCCCCATGTTTTGTTAAGATGTGTGAAAGGCCAATTTTTTTGAAGAGAGTTGGCTGTTTGCACATTTTTGTGCGTAAAACAATGATCTCTAAGTATTTTCCAATTTTCCATTGTCGTTAGCTCCTCTATAAACACCCAGTTTGGCCCATTTTAAAGCAAATTCTAGTGGCATATAGTGCAGTTTGAAGAAGGTTTTGTTGCGGCTACGTTTGGGAAGCCAGTTTGAAGAACATGTATTATATTTTGACTGTTGGGGAGCTGAACTTGATGTAGTTGCAACCGCACGTATGGTAAAAAGTTTCCGGTAGCCTTCGCCCTAAATGTACTTTCCGGTGACCTTTGCCCCAAATGTTTAAAAATATTAACTTTGTAATTTTGACTATTTCTTTAAATATTATATATTTATGTTTGCTTGGGCTACGTCAGTATTTAGTTTTAGAGACATGAATGTCTTAGCAGGGAGTGGTGCGACTGAAGAGTGTAGGCTTACACAGATTATAATTTTACTTCACTCCATTTATTAATGCTTGACACGATTTAAATAAGACTTCACTGATATATATATATATATATATATATATATATATATATATTTATATATATATATATATATAGAGAGAGAGAGAGAGAGAGAGAGAGAGAGCTGTGGGATTTGTTTATTAATTACTTTCACTTTTTAACACGTAAACTATTTTTCGTCTCATACGAATACGTATTAAATTTCTCAAGGACGCATCTCGCATCCAGTTAGAAACACTGTCTACAACCAACTGGCTTCTGAATTTGTAAATTTTGCTATATTTCAGTTTCTGATTGGCTAATCCTACTCCAATAGAATACCTTCATTTAACTAAAGCCTTTTCTGTTTGTTGATTGGCTATTTATAAACTGTCTCAAAATTTACATTATTGTTGCTTCAATAATGACTAGTAGCATTATTAAACTTTCTTGCGCATTAGTGCCTCAAGGTTACCTCATTGTTACTCATTGTTATCAAATTTTAACCTATTATTCTCACAGCTCCTACATTATTAAATTATGCAATACATTCACATAACATTATTACAATGTATACAATAATATAAACATATACAATGACTGTAATATACACTTTTTATATATTGTTACATACACATTTTGTTATTGAATTTATATAGTATATAATTAGACTGAAATCATTTAAATGTTAAAAATACTGCCTCAAGTCCCAATGTTCAAGCTTGGAGTTCTGACTCATATAGAAAGAGTTCGATTACTGCAATTTTGCTGCTAACATAATTGCCACCATATATAAAATGATCCTCATTAAACGAGTTCCATAAGAAACCACGACATGTGTCTCATCCCATTCGATGTTTTAAAATAAAATCAAACCTCGTCAATATCCTCGCGCTAAGAATGCATCCATTATGCTGTTTTTGCGAGGTTGTTGAAGTTTTCATGCATTCTTTTGTATAATTTGTACGCTATTATAATATATACACCCGAAGTTTACTTTTAGGATGGAAACGAATAAAATTCCGCATTATATGGAACTATTAAAAGCATGGTGAAGAAATAATGCTGCTGAAGGAAGATACATTTTAACGTGCACATTTCCAGAAGCTTAGAAGCCTGCATCTCCATACTACAATGAAGCAAATAATAGTACGACCGCACAATGCGTATTATTAATGCGCAATTGTATTTAACATTTACTAGCTTTTCTTTAAATTAAAATAATGTGCAAAAAGGTTTTGCTCTCAATTTCATTCTTTTTTTTTTTACTGTAATTTTTTTGTTTGAATTCTGGTCTGTGTATCATCGGATAGGAGAGTGCAAAGTAACAAAGCGTTAAATTCCTTCTAAGGGTGACATATTAAAAAACATATTTAATGATGTAGAAATGGGCTCACATTTGTACGTATTTTGCAGTAGCTAAACAGCAAAGTATATACATAATTTAAACTGGAAAGCTATTTTCTCTATCTCGTAAACCATTTCCTCTGTATAGCGCTGTCCCGTTCATTGAACGTTTAGTGTATATTTCGTTGAAAGTGTTCCCAGTCGAAAGTAAACATATAGTCATGTTTTACATGATATGCATTGATATATCCTACCAGGGGTGACCAAAGTCGTTAAGACGGCTCGGGAATGGGAAGTCCAAAATTCAATTACCGCCAATACCATCCTCCCTGACTGAGGGTTTTTCCAGGCTTTCCTTAATCCTCATACTTGGCGAATGTCGGTTTTCTTTCCAAATTTCCTTTACCAATTACAATGTTGGCGGTATCATTACAGCCCAACGTCTGTGGTGTCGTATTTAGTAAAAACGGACCTTAAACACTATTAAAAGAGAAGAAAAAAGTTATGTATCCTAAAACTGCAAGTGCCTAGAGACAAAATATTTTCAACACTCAGGATGTTCTCATTCTTCTACTATTTCTTTTTCTTTCCCCAGTCATGTTCGAGTAGTAAGAAAGATCCGATACGAACGCATCAAACGTCAAGAATTCTGTATATATTTTCAGTGGAGGATTGTATACAATTTTGGGGCTACAGTTTTGCATTGTGTAATAATTTTGGAGAGGTGCAACAATTATGAATAAGGTATACTGGGCTACAGAATACATGTCGATAAAGTATATTATCGTTTTCTGAAAACATGGTGGCGATATGCAAAGTTTTTAGGGACATCTGTATGTCATTTGTTTCCTAAGTGAAGTCCTCATAACATATATTTTTTATTAAATTTAAATGGTTTTGTATAATAATTGCGATTTTGAATTTTGGTTACATAATTTTTATTAAATGTATACCTAATGATCTACCCTAAATAAAAATTTGGGCTCTTAAAATTGTTATTCTACGTGTGAAATAAGTAAAGTTAAAATAATTATTATGAAATTTTGGTAATGTTATATGGCATCTTAATGACCTTCCTGAAGCACAGTGCTGCAATGAGGAATGAAGTCAAAAAATAAAACCATGGAGTTTGTGAAAAATGGTGCATAAAGAAAACTTATAAGCGTTTTCTGAAAGGAAGCTATAACAAATTTTCGTTGTCATTAGTTATGTATTTAAAATGATAAGATGTTTCATTGTTATTGGATAGTATGGTTCTGATTCGTATAAGTATATGTTGTGCACTATTAAGCCTTTCACTTAGGTTTTAATTTTTATTATCACCCCAGACATGTATGTTGCGCAGAGAGAAATACGGAAGGGAAGACAATCCGCCTCCTCAGTAGAGTATAGTGGTGCTTTTATTGGTCTTAAGTATTTTATATAATGAGACTTGTACATCGGACGATTCAGATAGACTACACGTGATTATATAATACACCGTAGTCCATATGTTTCACTCTATGTATGTCACACTGAACCTTAAAGTTAGTCATACTTTATAATAATTGAAAAAATCTTATGTGTTACACTCACATGACCTTCTCTACTCTTGTACAAACCACTTTTACAAACGCTTATTCTCCATATGCTTCATGTTAATCGAGATGTTAATCTTATTGCTAATTTTCTTGCAGATGCAAGGGGAATTGGTAGGCTTTAAGCGATAGTCAAATATTTTAAGAGCTGGTTGCTATGTGGCGCATTCAATTCTCATTTATGTCCAGGATATAAATAAATGAATAAGGAATTCTCATTTGAGAAAACGTATTGGAAAATTTAAGGAAGTAGCATGCAATATCTCGAAAATAGTTCACTCAACAAAAAAATGTATATGACATAAATTGTGTATTTGAAGGCGATCTACATTTTTTGTGTAGTAAAATTTTGTTTATCTCATATGGTTTAACAATTATGCAAAAGTCGTTCACAGTGAAGAATACTTTTGGAGACATTCCCAGAAAATTCGAGATATACATTTCATTTGTAATAAAAATATCTTAAACATATGATATTTTAATCAAACCGTTAGTGCTATTCTTGAGAAAATTAAAATTTTCAGAAAATGTTCCATGTAAAGGGTAATCTGGGGTGGGGGGCTATCTTGAAAACCTTCGCGTCGCATCTCTGGAAGATACTGAACCTAAATACCAAGTTTGTTGTTTATCCGACTGTTCGTTTCTGAGTAATGCTGTTCACAGACACATACACAGGACATGTTTCCAAAAATGCTCTTTTTGGATTCAGGTGGTCTCAAAACATATATTTCCGGTGAAATCTCGGTATCGAATACGTAGTAGAGAAAGTAAAAAGAAACTCGTTCACAAGCATATGCTATTGTTTAGAAAACAATCTCAATACTCGCCCCTGAGGCACTAACCCTTCCCCTCCCACTCTTGTTCTTCTTCCTTACACTCCGATCTCAGCTGCATCACTTTTGTAAAAATTTAGCAATAGTTTTCCGTTAGAAGTATTTGGACGAAGGGGACTGCAGTAACTGGAGCACAGCACAGAACCACACGCTGCTATGCAAGGACCATAGTGGGCCTATGTGTTTCCAACGCGATCTCTGGGAGGAAGGGGAGATCCGAAGTGCGACCAGATCCGAAGTACGATGTGGGCTAGCAAGGACAGATTCCCCGCTTTAGCCACCCGCAATCTGGGATCTGGGAATGGACGAAAACAATCCCAGGAAAGAGGGGGGATCCAGCAGTCCCTCCAAGTGCCAGGGAGAAATATTTTCATATCGCAAATTCCATCGTCCTGCCGCAATACACCAGCCCTTCGCCTGGTCCTACAACCCTGAAATAAATGAGATCAAACGGATGTAAGGAAATGATGCACAGGAAATTTTATTGTAAAACGGAAGCCACCACAGCATTCGCTTACCGAACCGGAGAAACCCATGATCAGAGTGGCCTGCCCGACGAGTATCGAATCCAGGATCTCCCGAAAGTGAGCTTCACACGTTACTGTGGAGCCATCTGGCCTGGTGGTACTGCTACTAACTACACAACATTGTAAACTCAAACTTTTCCGTTCTTGAACAGGTTAGAAGCATCAGTAAGTATGTTGGCACGAGTAGCATGTATTTTCTCTTTGCGATCATACCATGCTTTCGAACTCGCCGTTCGTCTAGAATCCATCAATCATCCACGTTGTCTTCCTGTCTCATATGCTGTGTATTACGAGAGTGCTCCCATGCTGAGAGGTGAATTCCCGACACGAAGTTACGCGACAGCAAGGATTTAACTTGAACACGACCTTCAGTAGCGTGTGAATAAGAACCTAAAACTGCTATGATAGCAACTAAATCATATCTGTGCAGGTGGACCCTAGGAGAACTTCCAATTACACTTAAAAATGAAATACTAGTCCTAGAAGCATCTGCGTAATACAGAACGCTACTATACCTCAACTTATTACTTTCTCTACTACGTATAGTAAGTAGGGGAAGTATTGTATTCTACCCAAAAATTCGATACCGAGATTTCACAGGAAATACATGTTTTGAGGCCCACTGAATAAAAAAAACATTTTTGGAAACATATCCGTGTGTGTTGATGCAGTAATACTTAAATGTAAATAATGATTGTAATATGAATATGCATTTTT
The DNA here is from genome assembly GCA_030765065.1 of Deroplatys truncata. Taxonomy (NCBI): domain Eukaryota; kingdom Metazoa; phylum Arthropoda; class Insecta; order Mantodea; family Mantidae; genus Deroplatys; species Deroplatys truncata. The sequence goes on from CM060978.1 coordinate 220,031,622, forward strand.
ATGTGACATTGATTTGAGATGTTTGTTGATTGTAATTATTGTTGGGAAGTAAGTTTATACTGCCTTACTGAAACTAACAATAATAGCGTGCAATAATGCAGTGAGGGGGTGAGCTGTTTATCATTATTGGAAACGAGGAAGTTACGTAATGTTGGCGCGTTTAGAATCTTCTGGAACATTTCCCTAGAGCATATGTATTCATAATTTTCATTGGATATTAAAATAGACGCTAATGTTGGCGCGTTTTATTAGCCAATTGCAGTTCAGTTATAATCTTTAGGCATATCTGGGTGAAGGAGTATAAAAAGAGTAGGTTAGAGGTAGACCCCGTCAGTTCATCAAAATTCTTTGTACACTACACGTCGCCTTCAGTCAGTCAGTTCGTCGAAAGTATTTGTACGGCACACTTCGGATATCAATTTGCAGGTTACGCGTAACAGAGTTATGAAAAATCTCAAGTGTTATAAAGCTAATTATACAAAAAGTTTAAGTACGCGAATTAAGAATTATCAGTAATAAAGTTATTATAACAGTTTCAGTTTGGCGAGTGTCAAGCTCAATGTATAAACTGTGTTTCGACAATAAAAGTGCAAAACAAATTTCTTCATCAGTGTTATCTTTGGATAAAAGATTCCTTTCCGTTTACACAACCTGTATAAAGAGAAGTGCTCGACCCAAAATAAGATAATAGCTAGTCGGAGGACAGTAAACCAAAATTAAATAAAATAACAGTCGCATTCTTTCAAACAAACATTAATACTACCGCAAATTGCTAACACCAGATGGAGCTACAAACCTAACAAAGAATCACGTCACAAGATGGCTTCAACGCGTGAAGTAAACACAAATACAAAAAGACTATAAGTATACCACCACAAATTGGCTACCACAACGTGGGGCTACAATAATGTTAAATATAACATTATAAGAAATACACTCGCAAATTGGCACCCAGAACGTGGGGCAGAATAACCAGGAAGGGGCAGAATTAACCAGGAAGAAGTGAGATAACCAGGAAGGGGCGAATGGAGAAGTGAACTGAACTACAAGACGCAGATTCCAGAAACAACAAAAGGGACGACAGACTACGCGGATGATTGGACATCGTAATTCCGAGATTAAAAGGCAACGGGGGAATTCAACTACAAAACACCAAAACGACGTAGATTCATCGTAATACAACGCAGAAGCAACATATAATCTAGGAGAGAGGGGCATAAAGCTGGACATCAAAGCTACATCAGCAGATAGCATCAGAAAGGTTAGAAAAGTGTTATGTTAATTCTAAAAAAAAAAAAGGGTAACAAAATTTAAATGTACCTTAGGAGCGGTAGGATAAAGAAAACAATGTCCACTAATAATACAGAAGAAATAATTATGGAGGGATATAGTGTAACAGTTAGCTGTAATTCAATACAGGTTACAGAAAATAGCTCAAACAATGTAGAATTTGAGGGAGGAAATGTTAGTGAAGAACGTCAGAATAGAATAGCAGGAAATGTTCATTTTGATGCTAGTATGATGATGGAAATGATGAGAAATTTTGCGAAACAATAAATAAGAATATTGAGAAATTGAGGGAAGATATTATTAAGAGTGTAGAACAAAAAATAGATCAGAGTTTTGAGGAATTGAGAGAAGCTATAAAAAAAGATCATAGGAAATCAATTGAAGATATTGGTAGGAGTAATGAGATATTAGAGCAAAAAGTAGATAAAAGCAGGGAAGAAATTGAAAAGAAAGTTACGAAGCTAGATAGTAGTATGCCAAAAATGAGTGATGAAAAGGAAATAATAGCAGGTGAGATAGGAGAAGTTTCAAAGAAAATGTTAAACATGAGTAGGGAAATAGGTAACAAAGAAAGTGAGGTTAATACTAAAAGTGAGCATGTTGATGTAGAATGTACAGAGTTGGGTAGTAGAATGAGTAACATTTCAAGTGAGATAAGAGAGATGAAAGAGGTTATGAATGTAGATGTGAATCAGACGCAGGTTAATTTCAGAGGGGAGATATCAGAAATACAGAAGGAGTTAGAAATGCAGAGAAATAAATTGTACGAAGAAGACGTTTTGCCTGTAAATAATCAAAAGCTAATTTCTGAAGTTAACAAGTACCAAGATGTTCAAAATGAAAACTCCAATCCAGTACAGCTTATGACAGATTTGTCAGAGTACTCTCAAATTAAAAAGATAGCAGATGAATTGAAAATGAAAGTTGTTAAAAGATGTGTAAATCAGAAAACTTTAGATTGTTTTCAAATGTTATCAGGGAACGAAATATCATATGAATCTTTTAAGAGGTTATCCATGAACAAAAATTTGAAGGTTAGGATACGGCTACGAGTAATGTTTAGCCACACACAATTTGATCCAGGAGGGTAAATAGCAATGAGATGTAAAGTAAATGCTGGATAGTTAAAGATGACTTGCAGAGAAATGTATTGGAACGTAAGAGGGTTAAATAAATATGTACGTCATGTGAAAGGAGAAATAAAATTTTGGATATAATTAAATTTTTTTAAAAGGAAAATAACATTTTTTTGTAACTATAACAGTATTTGAAATTAAGAATGTAAAGATTGAAACTTAATATGATATTAAAGTAAACGTACGCAAATATAATTCCAAGAGTATTGTGAATATAATGTACAAAACAACAAAAATGGGGTAAAATAATTAAAAAAAATATACTTATGTAGCAAACAGAACATGTGATACAGTGTCTAGATTTAAGAGATGTAAATATATTTGTGTAGAGGGTGAATATTTTGGTAAATATGTGTAATAATTACACAAATTTTTGAATTGATAATTTTTTTTTGTTAACAATATAAGAGAATAAACCAATTTTGTAACAGTAACTAAATAATTCAGGGTACAGTATTTACTATAAAAAATTGTAATGTAAGATTAATGTCTAAACACATTAAACCAGAGCCAGTAAATAGTGGCAAGATAAAGACAAAGCATATGTCGTGTGTTAAATACGTGTGAAGTGTTAAGTGAAAGTGATAGCGTGTGTTCCAAGATTTAGGAGACTAAAAACCCAATTATAAAATTTCCAAACAAGTTGTAAATATTTATAATTATGTTTCTAGTGGGGCACATGATGCAGTAATTTGTATCACAAATTACTTAAATGTAAATAATGATTGTAATATGAATATGCATTTTTATGTGACATTGATTTGAGATGTTTATTGATTGTAATTATTGTTGAAAAGAAGTTTATACCGCCTTACTGAAACTGACAATAATAGCGTGCAATAATGCAGCGAGGGGGTGAGCTGTTTATCATTATTGGAAACGAGGAAGTTACGTAATGTTGGCGCGTTTAGAATCTTCTGGAACATTTCCCTAGAGCATATGTATTCATAATTTTCATTGGATATTAAAATAGACGCTAATGTTGGCGCGTTTTATTAGCCAATTGCAGTTCAGTTATAATCTTTAGGCATATCTGGGTGAAGGAGTATAAAAAGAGTAGGTTAGAGGTATACCCCGTCAGTTCATCAAAATTCTTTGTACACTACACGTCGCCTTTAGTCAGTCAGTTCGTCGAAAGTATTTGTACGGCACACTTCGGATATCAATTTGCAGGTTACGCGTAACAGAGTTATGAAAAATCTCAAGTGTTATAAAGCTAATTATACAAAAAGTTTAAGTACGCGAATTAAGAATTATCAGTAATAAAGTTATTATAACAGTTTCAGTTTGGCGAGTGTCAAGCTCAATGTATAAACTGTGTTTCGACAATAAAAGTGCAAAACAAATTTCTTCATCAGTGTTATCTTTGGATAAAAGATTCCTTTCCGTTTACACAACCTGTATAAAGAGAAGTGCTCGACCCAAAATAAGATAATAGCTAGCCGGAGGACAGTTAACCAAAATTAAATAAAATAACAGTCGCATTCTTTCAAACAAACATTAATACTACCGCAAATTGCTAACACCAGATGGAGCTACAAACCTAACAAAGAATCACGTCACAAGATGGCTTCAACGCGTGAAGTAAACACAAATACAAAAACACTATAAGTATACCACCACAAATTGGCTACCACAACGTGGGGCTACAATAATGTTAAATATAACATTATAAGAAATACACTCGCAGTGTCTGTGTGTGTGTCTGTCTGTCTGTGAACAGCATAACTCAGAAACGAACAGCCGGATACACACCAAACTTGGTATTTAGGTTCAGTATCTTCAAGAGATGAGACACGAAGGTTTTCAAGAAAATCCCTTCACCCAGATTACCCTTTACATGGAAAATGTTTTGAAAATTCTAATTTTCTCAAACATGACTAACGATTTTGATTAAAATATCATGTTTAGGATATTTTTATGACAAATGAAATGTATATCTCCAATTTTCTGGAAATGTCTACAAAAGTATTCTTCATTATGAACGACTTTTGCATAACTGGTAAACCATAAGAGATAGACAAAATGTTACTAAACAAAAAATTTAGATCGCGTTAAACTACACATTTTATGTTATATACATTTTTTTTGTTGAGTGAAACATTACGGAGATATTGCTTGTTACTTAAATTTTCCAATACTTATACTTTGTCTCAAATTCGCTATTCATTTTTTTGGTCCCGGTTAATCAAAGAGAATTGAATACTCCACATAGCAACCAGGTCTTAAAATATTTGATTATCGCTTAAAGCCTGCCAATTCCCCTTGCATCTACAAGAAAATTAGCAATAAGATTAACATTTCGATATCTCGATTAATGTGAAGCATATGGAGATTAAGCGTTTGCAAAAATAGTTTGTACAAGAGTAGAGAAATTCATGTTAGTGTAACACATCAGAATGTTTTTTATTCCTTAGACTGAAGTATGTTTTGCCTCGCAAATGTAAGTTCAGGTGAATCAGTCACCTCAAGTTTCTATACCCAGCTGCCCGCATGTTCTACTCGTACGTGATTGCTCGTGTTAACAAACAGATGTGTTCATTGGTAGGTTAAAGTTTTGTAATACATTTATTTTTTCATGCACCTACCTGGTACTAATTGACAAACTGTTCCAGAAATGCAAAGTAGGGTAAAGTAGAAATGTTTCGTTATGTGTAGAACATTTCGACTATAGTGTCCTATGGTCGAGTAGACTAGCGCTCCAAATATTACTGTGGTTGTCTCTAAGATCAATGGTTCAAACTTCATTCGCTGAATTGTTTTTATTTATAGTTTTAGTTATATACCACCTGAGTGGAAGAGTTTCGCCCAAATACTATCACGTACTCGTGTACTATATTCTGTGCTAAACCTTTTAATTATTTGGTGTGTGTTAATTCCTTCTCAAATGCACACAGGTGATCACCAAAAAACATTATCTTTAATTGTTTCTTATGAAAATTAAAAGTGATAAAGGTGTAAGTTTTTGTTATTGTTTATTTTATGCCGAAATATTCCCACCTAGTCCCTCCACAAAAATGGGGAGAAATGCTACGCTCTTACTGTGTAGGGTTTGATACTTTACAATACTATACGCATGGCCATTATCCAGCTATTCGTAGCTTGGTCCTTTTTAAAATAAGCATAACGTAACCTTGTACTAGGCAAACTCCTGTTTCTGCTTCCAAACTTTGCTGATTTGATATACCCTTTAAGATGATTTTAAGGCTAATAAAGACGTTAAACTTCATTAATTAAATTGCATAAACCCATATGCATGTATTTTACACAGGAATTTCTAAGCATTAAAGCCAGGACAAAAGCAAATAAAGTTGAACTGTTACTGGGCATGAGAGATTTCTTATTGATGTGAAAACTGTGTCCTTTGCTATCAAGTCCTGCTACACCTAAGAGAAGGTACAAAAATTTATAATGTCACGTACTTTAATTATATAAAGAATTTTATCGTCCATTTGAATAACTGTGTTACCGTCAAACGGTACTTTGCTACATATCACTTCCAGAACTTTGAAGATTATCGGAGATAGGTTAACGAAATCGGAAACACCATCCACGGTATTTCATACTCATTTTCGTGAATATTAGGAGATTTTCCATTCTTTATTAGAAGTATAACAATAATATGCCAGGTTGCAATTGAGGCAGTATTTTTAACACTTAAATGATTTCAGTATATTTATATAATATAAATTCCATAACAGTCCGCCTTGAAACAATATGTGTATGTAATAATTTTTAAAATGTACAAATGTCATTGCATATGCTTATATTATTGTAAACATGTTCAATAATGTTATGTGAATATATTACGTAATTTAATAATGTAGGAGCTGTGAGAATAATAAATTAAAAGTTGCTAACAATGAGGTAACAATGAGGTAACCTTGAGGCAATAAAGAGTTTCAGAGTTTAACAATACTACTTCTGATTCTTGGAAGGAATAATGTAATTTTAGGGACAGTTTATAAAATAGCCAATCAACAACCAGGAAAAGCTTTAGTTAAATGAAGGTATTCTATTGGAGTAGGATTAGCCAATCAGAAACTGAAATATAGCAAAATTTACAAATCTAGAAGTCAGTTGCCTGCAGACAGAGTTACTAACCAGACGCAAAAAGTGTCCTCAAGAAATATAATATGTATTCGTGTGAGACAAAAAGTAAGTCTACGTTAAAAAGTGTAATTAATTAATAAAAAGAATCTCACAGCTCTCTATATCAGTGAAGTGTTATTTAAATCGTATCAAGTATTAATAAAAGGAGTGAAGTAAAGTTATAATCTGTGTAAGCCTACATTCTTGTCGCATCACAACCCTGCCAAGATATCCACGTCTCTAAAATAAATACTGACGCAGCCGAGGCAAACATAAATATTAAATATTTAAAGAAATAGTTTAATTACAAAGTTCATTTTTTTAAACTTGGGGCAAAGGCCAGCTGAAAGTATATTTGGGACGAAGGCTACCGGAAACGTTTTACTATACGTGCGGTTGCAACTACTACAGGTTCGGCTCCCCAACAGTTGAAATGCAATACAACTCCTACTTCAAATCGACTTTTTCATACGTGAAACAATAACATTTACACGATTATAACGGATACAGGGGGTGTTTTACCAGAAGCTCTTCTAAATAATTGCACGATAGCATCATCAAGAATACTGGAGAAGTAAATCAAATTAATTAAATCTCATTCGAGGTTTAACACGCAACCGTACAACGTTGCCAGGTAGTAATTATGTAATTGCAAGTTTCTGCTTTAAATACCCCGTCAATTTGTAAAGCTACGTACCTCTGAGAGTGACGTTAGCTACAAATAGGTTGGAAATTTAAAACAGACACTTGTTTTCACTTTTGGGCCAAAGGCACCCCATTTTACGGTAATTATAAACTGAATGTCTCCATTCTATAGGCAGTTTTTCCTAAAGTAGATGTGTGGCGAAATAAGTTAAGAAAGATCCCACTCTTACGCACTATGTACTTAGCAGTTGCGAAAGCCTTTCGCCTACCAACTTTTTAATTAGTGAGTCTCCCTCTCTCTCGCTACTCTCCATCTCCATCCCTCTCTCCATGCAATGTGAGAGGCGAGCTCGTGCAAGTGTGCCAAGCTATAAGTCGTTATTAAATTCGCAGCGTTACTGAGATAGCGATAAGTGGATTATTTTTTGCATCTTCTGAAAAGGGGAGAATCAAGTCTTTCAGAGCTACTCCTTTGTACACGAGCTGGTGGCGCCTGTGCGGTATGGGATGAAATATAGGTCGTCTAGAGATGTGTCTCGTCCGGCACTAAAGGCTTTAGATTACACCGGGTTACGGCCTACTATAATGCACAATTTATTTGCTAGCGCAATCATAAACTCGAGTCCGCTTTAGAAGGTACTAGTGTAGTATAGGTGTTTAAAATTAGGGGATGGAGGTAATAAAATAAATATTACTTTTATGATTTTTCCATGGCGCCGTGAAATGCGGAAAGGAATTCCATTAATGCACTCTTTGACAGAAGGATCTTTATTAGAAAACCTCTTTTTATGTCTGTTTTAGTACAAAACCAATAATTCTTCTTTAAAGGCATCAGAAAATTCTGTGGTACGAGAAAAAATTACAGGAGTGATATTCCCTATGTCAAAGTGCATGCCTATGATGGGGGAAAAAAGAATCGTAAAGAAACACATCCTTATAAACACTCATGGTCAGACTGCACTAAAAGCTCCCAGTTCCCATCACTTTAAATCCAAATTAGTGTGGGATTGTCAATATTTATCAAACCTTTCCAACGCAGTAGAATTACGGTGGGTACTTGAACACACAGGTATCGCGGGAATTTAAAAGGCTGATTCCTTAGCAAAGAAAGAAATGTCTCTCTCTTCTTTATAGGACCAGAACCTGCCTGTAGAATAAGCATGTCAAATGTGAAAAACGCATTTGGGTTCGAAAAGTAATCAAAAGAAATACTCAAGAATTCTCTAAAAGCGATTAATTACTAAGCCTAGAGAATAATTAAGTAATTTACTTATTAAGCTTAACAAACCTTTACTTAGTTATAAGCTTCATAACTGGACATGGAAAGTTCAGAAAACACATGAAGACAACGGGATTATACTGCATGGAACACATTTAGCGTCTATGTTTACAAGCCGATGAAACGGCCAAGCACATTCAACTAGATGCGAAGCCACAGAACAGACAAGATACCAGGTTTTTGGAGCTACCGCAGAACTAGAAACAGGTCCTGATATAGTGAGACAAATACTACAATAATCTAGCCAATAAGTATAGATATTGATCCCTAATTAAAAACCAGGAAGTGAACAATAAGCCTTTAAGCTGAGGTGCTTAAAAGGAAACCTGCTTCCTTAATACTACTACTACTTCCGTATGTGAGTTATCTCACACACGTTGTACTTCAAAATGTCACGAAACAAAGGTATTTACCGTTACTAAAATAAGAGTTTCAGTAAATTCCTTTTGTTAAAAATCTATAGGAAAAGTAAATGATAAAGTACACAATTTTAGTACAATTAAGTTTCTATGACTGTGTGATTAGGTCGTAATTAGTATTAATAATTACCCTTTTAGCAGATATTTTCCTTGTCTGCCGCGCGCTTCCAAAGCATGTAATGGGTACGTAAATCTGATAGATCAGGTTGAATGGGGTACGTTTCAATTGCTTATTCAATTTGATCAGGTTCAAATATAACTGAATGTCCTTTAATAAATAGCCTTATCACTATTTAATAAACAGCTCGAAATAAATGTAATTACTTCCATAGCGAGTGCAGAATTTACCTCAATGGAGGATTAAACCATTCGCTCTATTCGCCAATAGACCAGTTTTATCTTCTTTAAAGCTGAGGCGTGGTCACATTTACCCTTCATATCAACATCTACATCCAACGCGCTATTAAATGTCAACACAATGGTACTATTTGCACATAAAAATAAGAGGCAGTACATCTGAAAATACTTACTGTCCATTCCAAACCAGAGTTCCCTTTGATGTAAACAGAAGCACGTGCTTCGGCTTGTCACGAACCCAAGAACACACTCTTACGCCGATGTAAATAGTTCCTTAATACATGTATTTTATTATGAAATATTTGAGCACGAAATGTATGGAACTGCACATTTTATTGCGGTTATCATAAGAACTCATCGTTAAAGGTAATGGATATATTCCTGCTATTAAGAGATTACAAAATATGATTTTCGTCTGTTATTGCGCTAACGCCGAGAGCATCTTGCTTGTTAATACCAACCGTATGCATGACTGCCACTCTCTTGCATACGAGAAATGCAGCAATGAATTCCCAGAGTAACGAATAAACACCTTGCATAACACAGGAAGTATGATAAGTGAACAGTCATTCATAATACGCTAGCACACGTATGCTCAGCTCAGGTCAAATCTTGTGATTTAGTCAGTTGGTATTTGAGTTCACATGGCAGAGGAAGGTACATGTAGTGTGAATAAACTGTTCAAACACAAAAACGGGAAACAGTTAAAAAGTGGCTAAAACAAATAATACTTCATATTTTCAACTCACTATTAAACAAATACCCGACACTTGCATTAGTGCATATTACGAAACTAACATCGGATTTTACAGGCGTTTCAGTGAGAAGTGTAACCAAAGCGAGCACGGAATATAAACAGACATAGTAGAACACAGAAGAGTATAAAATGTGGAAACTTGTTTTAAGTGCGACAAGTGCTGTGGATAAGCTTGTCATTATTTTGGAGAGTAGTTCTGATTCCGATATGGCAGCTGAGTCATCTTCGGAGAATCCGGATTTGGGTTTGTCCGAGGATTGTGATTAACGTAAGTAAAATGTTCATTGCTGCATACTTATAAAATCGATTGTTACCTCAGGTTGCATTTTGAACTGATTCTCACGCAGGGCGCGTTTTTATAGATTTAAACAGTGTTCAACAAGCACGTGAGAGGGGAACAAGCAGCCATTATGGGCGGGGATTGCGGACTACTTTCGCGCGGATAATGCAAAGAGTTTGTTTTCAGTGAAAGGCACTCTGGTTTGGAATGGACAGTAGTCCTCTATCACATATTTACTCTTATGCGTTGCTGTGACGATTTGGGAATGCACCCGACGAGTCATGGACGCTGTACTTACGTAGGAATGCGCATAGATACTTCCGTTAGGTAGTTTTTAGACAGCAGGGCACTAAAATTACAGCTTTTAACAAGAGTCAGTCGTACTAGAAATTAAAGGTTATAACACTCATGACAAAACTTTTATAACAGTCCATTGTTACCGACCTTGTTTTGCGTTGGAAATGATATGTATATTAATCGGAGGTCTTGTCTCGTTTAATGTAATGGTGGATTATTTGAATGACTCTGAAATGAATTCGGCAGAACCCGAAGAAATTTTGCAAACAGCGGAGAGGATAACGTTGGAATTGTTACCAAAAAGTCGAGAAAACACTACGGTATTGCGTACAACAGATTCCTTCGATGGTGTAAGGTAAAAATAATTAGTGATCATCGCTGGTGCTAAGAAGGTCAAACAACAAAGAAGGCCAAACAACAACAGACTAGAGCTCACTAGTGCGCAGGTACGAATAGATACTGTTGCTTCCACACAGATACTTTATAATTAAAAGTACTGTCAAAGTAGGACACGTTAAAATTTATTTTATTTTGCTCGTAAGATTGCTCCACTCAGCTTTCAATCTCGTTCCACAAACATTCCTACTCGCAACATAAACTCACTTTCTAATACTTGTATCGTAAAACCTGTGCGTAACTCTAGTTAGTTGTGGTTATCATTTTGAGAGTACAGTTTTCGTTGGTTATTTCGGCAAGCGAATTCTAGCTTATTCAATATTTATCTGAGGGGCTTCAATCAATTTGTCCATCATAATCTTAGGTAGAAGTCTATTATCTTTGTTTATGTAATATAGTAGTGACATGAACTCATTTCACTGTAAATGAAAAGTTGTGTTAAGTGGTAGAACAGGGTCAATATATTGAGTGTGGGACTGCATATTTGTGGAGTTTTGGAAATTGGAAGTTTCGGTGTATCGTTGATGTTTCCAAAATTATCATTTTACTGAAGGAAGAAAGTCTCTTAGAAATTTGAATGCATTGGGAATGTGTTTGTTGGCGGAATGTAAAGTTTCCAAAGGTTTTGTAGATTGTTGAAGGTAAGTAGATCCAGTATATTTATTGTGATTTGACAGTTCAAAAGTCATCTCTACTATTATTACAGATTATTCAAGAGGTCCGAAAGCATCCTTAGAGTTATGGAGATGGCTGTCTTAGTAGTGTTCCGAGCCCGAGTTCTTCCTGGTCCAAATCTGTGTGAAAGATATGGTTTGTTACGTTATTTATTAGCACCATACTTTGGGCGTTAATTTGAAGTAGGTTGTTGCTGCTGCTACGTATTGAAAGCCAGTTTGAATATTTATTATGTTTTAACTGTTGGGGAGCCGAACCTGAAGCTGTTGCAACCGCACGTATAGTACCCGGTTTCCGGTAGCCTTCACCCCAATGTACTTTCAGGTGGCCTTTGCCCCAAGTTTAAAAATATTAGCTTTATAATTTGACTGTTTCTTTAGATATTATATATTTACGTTCTTCTCGTTTGCGTCAGTATTAGTGTTAGAGACATGTTTCTCTTGGCAGGGTTGTGGTGCAACTGAAGAATGTAGGCTTACGCATATTTTAAATTTTAATTCACTCATTTTTATTAATACTTGATACGATTTAAATAACACTTCACTGATATAGTGAGCTGTGAGATTCTTTTTATTAATTAAATACACTTTTTAAGATGTAAACGTATTTTTCGTCTCACACGAATACGTATTAAATCTCTCGAGGTCGCACAAGCAACGCATCAGTTATGAGCACTGTCTTCAGGCAACTGAATTGATTTCAACCGTCTAAACTTGTAAATTTCTGTATTTCAAGTCTTTGATTGGCTAATCCTACTCCAATAGAATAACTTCATTTGACTAATGCTTTTTTCTGGTTGTTGATTGGCTATTTTTAAACTGTCTCAAAATTTACATTATTGTTGCTCCAATAATGACTAGTAGTATTTAAACTTTTAAAGTCATTATTGCCTCAAGGTTACCTCATTGTTAGCAACTTTTAACTTACTTTTCGCACATCTCCTACATTATTAAATTACGTAATGCATTCACATAACATTATTGAACATGTTTACAATAATATAAGCATATGCAATGACTGTTACATACATTTTACAAATTATTACATACACATATTGCTTTAAGGCGGGCTGTTATTGAACTTATATTTTATATAATTAGACTGAAATAATTTACGTGTTAAAAATACTGCCTCAACTGACAGTGTAAATCATGCGGTAACCAATGTTATTTCCAGTGTCTTATTGTCTCCTGGATTATTTATTTTAAATACTTTCATTAAGCTTATTGGATTATTAAGTTTTCTCTCAGCACGCGCAATATAACCAATTCGGTTTGCCCAGACCTTTTAATCTTAGCTTTGCATTCATACCCTAAATGTTGTTCAAATTGCCATTCGCAAGATATTGTTACTCCAGAAGGTTTGCATTATTGTCATTATCAAGATAGTGTGTTTATATTTCTCTTAGCCTGAAGGACGACTTTATAATCCCATATACATGCTGTGTCTGTGTTTTAATTATGTATGCAAGCTACTTATATATACGCACTTGTTAATACACATAAATTCGTCAGGTTGAGAAAGGAGTATTTTAGGTTGTTTGCCCCACGTATGGGAAGCCAATTTGAGAAAGGTGTATTTTATGAGTTGTATCGTAGTTCAACTGTTTGGGAACCGAACTTGAAGTTGGTTACAACCGTACGTATAGTACCCGCTTTGCGGTAACCTTCGCCCTAAGTTTAAAACTATTATTAACTTTGTAATTTAACTGTTTTTTTTAAATATTATATATTTATGTTTGCCTCGGCTGCGATAAGAATTTCTTAGAGACACGATTCTCTTAGCAGGGTTGTGATGCGACAAGAATGTAGGCTTACACAGATTATAATTTTACTTCACTTCTTTTATTAATGCTTGATACGATTTAAATAACACTTCACTGATATAGAGAACTGTGAGATTCTTTTATGATTTACTTGCAGTTTTTAACACGTAAAATATTTTTCGTCCCACACGAATCTCTCGAGGATATGTCTTGCGTCCAGTTAGGAACACTGTTTGCAGGCAACTGTCAACCGTCTAAACTTGTAAATTTCTGTATTTCAAGTCTCTGATTCTCTAATCGTACTCCAGTAGAATACCTGCATTTAACTAAAGCTTTTTCTGGTTGTTGATGGGCTATTTTTATAAACTGTCACTAAAATTACATTATTGTTACTCCACTAATGATTAGTAGCATTTAAGCTTTCAAATTCATTATTGCCTCAAGGTTACCTCATTGTTACCTGATGGTTAGCAACTTTTAACTTATTATTCTCACAGCTCGTACATTATTAAATTACGTAATACATTCACATAACATTATTACGCATGAATACAATAATATAGGCATATGCAATGACTGTTAAATGCATTTTAAAAATTATTACATATACATATTGCTTCAAGGCAGGCTGTTATTGCATTTACATATTATATAAATTGACTGAAAATCATTTAAGTGTTAAAAATACTGCCTCAAGGTACATGCGTTATATAAATACATAAATTCATATTATATGCTCTCCAGAATTTTCAGTTACACAAAGTTTTAATGTTTCATAAAATTGGACAGTATGTTTAACCATGACCATCTAGAGCTTTAAACTTCAGACACTTCCAGATTTCCTTTTACTGACTGTTCATAGAAAGAAATAAGCCGCACCATGTTCTACCTTTATTAGAAAAAAAAGTATGTTTATGTAATAGTGTGCAAATATACATACGTAAGACAAGGAATTTGCTAGATTGGGGTTTGCAACCAATGAGGAATTCAGCCATACGAGACGGCTGGTGTATTGCAACTTAAGTAAAAGGCTACGAGCACAGAAATACTGAAGCCAAAGAATGAACTGAACAGCCGAGGAAGTTTTAAGGACACTAGCCTTATCTTTTTCCCCAAAGATAATAAGAAAGTTATTTAGAGTTTCGACTTCGTAGCACTGTATAAACACCGCCTTCCGAGAAGGTATTTAAGACGTCATGTCTCGTATTCTCTAATTAATACTTAAAGTATGTTACGTGCCAAATTTATTGCAATCGCTTTAGCGGTTCACAAGTAAAATGATTACATGTGCATCACATACAACACACTTATTTACCTAAAATCGAAAACTGCCAGAAAAGGTTTGATAACACATGTTTACCTTCTTTGTACCTCTTTATAGTAAGTAGGGGAAATATAGCAGTCCAACCAAATATTCGATTTAGATATTTAACCGGAAATACGGCTTACGTCTACTGATTATCCAAATATAAGTATATACAGAAAGGGTATTGTGTATATCTTTGTCCGTTTCTGAACAGCATAATTCTAAAAGCGAAATATCAGAAGAATACCAATTTCTTATTTGGGCCGAACACTGTTTAAGCATGCAGACAAAGCTTTTCAATAAAATCCTTCTTTAAACTACATTTTACATGATAGTTTAATTCTCTTTAACTTTCCCAAAAAATTACTTATAACGGTTTTAGGATATTTTCCTGGCTGCATTTTGTGAATAGTCCATTAAGCCCTCTTCATTCTGTATGACGTTTGTATACTGTTGTATAGCTAAGAAGATACATACAAAATCTTATTTTAGAAAATACTTAAAACTTATTAAAGCAACAATTTGTTTCAAATATTTTTCTTTTCCTAATGTTAGTCATTTTGGACATATTTCATACTTTATGTGTAAAATGTAAGAGTGGAGTCTGAAACTTGAAGATTTCCGAACACTCTTTTTATTTCTATAATATTTACCTATAGTAGGTAAAATAAGTATTGAATTCAATTCAAAACTTATAAATCGGATTTCATTTGAATTACACCTTATGGAATCCCATGAATCCAACTAAGAGTATATTTAAAAAAAATATGATGTGTTACATTCACATGACTTTCTCTACTCTTGTACAAACTATTTTTACAAACGCTTATTCTCCATATGCTTCATGTTAATCGAGATATCAAAATGTTAATCTTATTGCTAATTTTCTTGTGGATGCAAGGGGAATTGTTAGGCTTTAAGCGATAGTCAAATATTTTAAGAGTTGCTATGGTTGCTATGTGGAGTATTCTATTCTCCTTGCATTACCAGGACAAAAAAAATGAATAACGAATTCCCATTTAAGAAAAAGTATAAGTATTGGAAAATTTAAGGGAATAACAAGCCATAACAAGCAATGTAGTAAAACTTTGTCTATCTCTTAGTGTTTACCAGTTATGCAAAATTCGTTCACAATGAAGAATACTTTTGGAGACATTCCCAGAAAATTCAAGATATACATTTTATTTGTCATGAAATGTATGATATTTTAATCAAAATCGTTAGAGCAATTTTTGAGCAAATTAAAATTTTCGAAAAATGTTCCATGTAAAGGGTAACCTGGGGTGGGGGGAATTTTCTTGAAAACCTTCTTGTCGCATCTCTGGAAGATACTGAACGTAAATACCAAGTTTGGTGTTTATCCGACTGTTCGTTTCTGAGTTATGCTGTTCACAGACACTCACACACACACACACACACACACACACACACACACACACACACACACACACACACGCACACACAGACACAAACGCACACACGGACATGTTTCCAAAAATGCTTTTTATGGATTCAGGGGGTCTCAAAACATATATTTTCGGTGAAATCTCGGTATCGAATGTTTGGGTGGAATACAATACTTCCCCTACTTACTATACGTAGTAGAGAAAGTAAAAAGGGTTGAGTGTGTAATATGTATGCGAACGCCATAACTCAAAACCAAATGTTGCATAACTACTAAACTTGGTATTTTAGCTCAGAATCTTCCAAGGATGCGACAAGAAAAAAGGAAAGTATCCTTTTCATGGAAAATGTTTGGTTATTTTTAGTTTTGTCAAAAATTATTCTAACGATTTTAATGAAAACGCCACACATTTAAAATGTTTGCATGACAAATAAAATGCATATGTTAAATTTTCTGCAAATAGCCTGTAAATTACTCTTCATTCCGATTGAATTTTGTGTAATTTCGTAAACAAAAACTTCACAAAACAATATAGATGTCAAAACGGGTTATCGGATTACTTTTCAAATACTTTATATATTTTAAATTAAATCAAAATTTTCTATTTTTATACCGCTATTCTGTCTCTCTTTCTCTCTCGTGCAAAGAGCGGAAAGCCATTTTATATTGACCCGGTTTTTGAAAATTGCCCATCAATTCTTGTATCCCACTTGTATTTGAAACGAATTGTGTAATAAAACCATTTTTGCAAACGTTTATCTAGCTAACATGAAGTAAACAGAAGAAAAAGCTTTTCTAAGAATAGTTTGTAGAAGAATGGGTAGAGAAGGTGATGTGAATGTAACAAATTAAAGGGTGTTTTCTTTTTCTTCGTAAGAGGTCCTTACTATGACTTCTGAATGTGTTTCTCCATGTTTACGATCAATATTTGAATACTGCACATAACTGTGATTTAATAGCTTAACTTGAAATAATTTCTATACAGAAAACGCATTGTGGATACGGTAACGTGCATAGAAGAATCATTTTTCACTGAATGCTATAATATAAAAGGTATGCCTGTGAAATTGTAAGGGCTAGATAAAGTAAAGTATCATATCAGATATGATATGCATATCAGTTAATGTGCGTGTTAGTTTGATCTTTCAGATCCCGTGTTTTCTGAACTTTGTTGGTTGCTGGAATTCATTACAATCTGCGTAGTTTTGTAGAACAGAAACAGCTGTACACGTCACCACACAACAGGCGAAGATCATAATCCCCTAACTTCATCTTTCTCACTCGGAGAGAAGCAAGTTCTGCCTTATTAGGAAAGCCTCTGTTTAGGTAACAATAACTGCTGCATAAAAGAACAGGATTTGTGGATGATTTCATCCCTTCCACCTCAGAAATACTAATATATATACTCATTCTTAGTCAAACTACAGAAATATCTACCTTTGATTCCGACAAGGAAATAAATATCAATTCCAGTTTCTATTGCCTCAAATACACACAAACACACGCACACACATATATACAGTGGGCGATATGTTAGAAAGCTTTTTCCTTCTTTGTAGCTATAAACTCAACTACAAAACCAGTTCCTGTGAATTCTGAAGGTCAGGGTCGCCTTTCGTAAAATGAATTGCTAGTTTGCAAAACGGATGTAGAAAACTGGTGTTTGTTCAGCATTCCTATTCGTTTGCTTTGTTGATATGCAGGCTCCTTCAAAAGGGCGTCTCTGCGTAAAGTCTCTAGGACATTAGGTTCTTTTAAGAAGCGATGGCAAAACATAAAGAAACATTTGCAAGTTATGATTTTTTGCCCTAAAATGTGAAAATATGAAGAAAAATCTCAAAATGTTACCAAATATATATTTTAAAACCAAACCGCCTTATACTTGAAGATTTTATAGCAGGTTCACTCAATTGATTTAAAAAAATAAATGTTGTAGACTTTTAACTATATTTAATAATAACAATATCAAATAAATACAACGAATTACCTGGAGTTTATAAATTGTAATCGTTGATACCGTTAAAATTGGAAAGTTACTGGTTGATTTGTCCTTGCTTAGTACTAATTCTAATATCTACTAACGATCCCGTTCGCTAAAACAAAAGCTTTCAAGAATATAGGGGAATTTAATTTCACACGTGACGTCACAGAGAAAATGGTACTCACTTGTTGAAAAACCGCCTTAGTTTTTTTTAATGTGTTTTACAGAAATTTACACGAATAGAAGGTTTGGAAAACCCAGTTCATCGAACAATGTAAATTATTTTAAAAGCAAAAAACTGTAAATCTTACAAAATATGAATAAATATTAATTTTTTTAAAAACGTAAGAACGTAAAAATACTTGCTCCCAAGACGATAGCAAGCATTATTTAGAATATAAAATTTCACAGTTTGCCAGTCCCCACTTATCAGTGTTTAAAAATCTTCTCAAAAAGTACACTGAGACGCTGGTGCTAGTAAACGTTTCGACATTCAAGATTACAGGAAAAAATCGTAAACATGGTCAGTAATCCAAACAACAAGTTTTGAACATAGTTTCTATTGCAACATTGGACATTATTGTTACTGGATTATACGAGGAGGCATTCTTATGGTTGACACAAGTTGGAAGTAATATTGAGAACGTTTGCCACATCCTTCACTCATTTTGTTGGTTCAATGTTTAATATCAGCAGCACACCCTTTATGTTTCAGTAAAGTACATTTAATAATTTTAAATACTTTAAGTCTGAGATTCCTCGTTTCCTCGAATATGGCATCTGGAAACACCCAATAGCATTACAATATATATCTGACAGAAATTCAAATATTTCGATACTCGATTACCTAATTTGGGAAGGTCATCTTCACAGATACGAACACACTTATATTGGACTTCATCTGTTAAATTAACGAGACAATCAAATTCCAATAGGACAATCACACTCGGTGATCGTGAGTTGATTATCTTACCTTCCACCCCCTCCAGAACTTGTTCTCATGATGATCATTACATCAAGAAGGTGACTGGTTTACTTACCGTTTATTACTTTCTCTACTTCGTCTAGTAAGCAGGGAAAGTATTGTATTCCACCCAAAAATTCGATACCGAGATTTCACCGGAAATACATGTTTGAGAGTCACTGAATCCAAAAAAAGCATTTTTGGAAACATGTCCGTGTGTGTGTATGTGTGTCTGTCTGTGAACAGCATAACTCAGAAATGAACGGTCGGATAAACACCAAACTTGGTATTTAGGTTCAGTATCTTCCAGAGATGCGACACGAAGGTTTTAAAGAAAATCCCCAACCCCATATTACCCTTTATATGGAAGATTTTTCGAAAACTTTAATTTTCTCAAAAATGGCTCTAACGATTTTGATTAAAATATCATCTGTTTAAGATATTTTTATGACAGATAAAATGTATATCTTGAATTTTCTGGGAATGTTTCCAAAAGTATTCTTCATTGTGAACGACTTTTGGTAAACTGATAAACCATAAAAGATAGACAAAATTTTACTACACAAAAAATGTAGATCGCGTTAAAATACACAATTTATGTCATATACATTTTTTTTGTTGAGTGAACCATTTTCGAGATATTGCTTGTTACTCCCTTAAATTTTTCAACACTTATTTTCTCAAATGGGAATTCGTTATTCATTTTTTTTGTCTTGGATATGCAAAGAGTATTAATCTGTTGCAAAGGGAATGGTGCTGCACCTAGCAACCAGTTATTAAGAGATATGTATGTGCTTAAAGGCTACTGTATTTCTGTATTGCCCTTGTAAATATATATTCCCCTTACATCTACAAGAAACTTAGCAATAAGATAGAGTCTGCAAATGTTTATCTCATTAACATGAAGTAGATGGAGAATAAGCGTTTGTAAAAATAGTTTGTACAAGAGTAGAGAAAGTCATGTGAGTGTAATACATCTGATTTTTTTTTACATATTTTAGGCATATAACCACACGTAAGTATACAAAAATAACGCGTGATAAATCTATGAGCCTTGAACTTTAATTGCAAGACTAATGCTTCTTAACGCTGTTTTTAGTTCCATTAAATTGAACCTATAAATGAATCTTGCGTTTTGTTTTCGCTTATGACACTTACTATATTTTTAATAACAATTAATGCATTAAAACGCAGAGTCTTGTGTCTTGTATAGTTTTCTGTATGGTTAATTCAAACAGTCAAACAGTCAATCAATTAATCATTCATACTTCTCTGTACAAGGTCTTCTTTCATTATAACTGCAGCTTCCACTTTCCTCTTCATCTGTTCATAATCTTCACTGAAGAATTAATCTGGCATCTTCTTCATCGGCGAATATCTATGACTCCTGAAATATCTTGGAAAACATTTTTCGAAATTTTCCAAGTAGATATTTGTACAAGGTGCTTGATAAGCGACTTCATTCCATTTTTACAGCATCTATAGACTGAATACTATAAAATGCAACAAAGAGTAGTGTAATAATGCTAAAGATCTCGGAGAACTCCAGCTTTATAGGTGAGAACAATAGGTTTGATTAATTAGGCCCTCTTGATTTTACCATAGGTTCCATCAAAATCTATGGCCAATTCCAAGCTCAAGAAATCCCAATTAGAATCTATCCCTACAGCAGTACATTTAGTTTTAAAAAAACTAGTGTTACGACTCCAATGTTTACTTTATCTACTACATACCTAGAAGGTAGAGGATGTATTGCGTTCCATTTAAATATCGATATCGATATTTCACCGGAAATACATCTTCTGAGAATCTCTGAATAAAAACAAATGTATACCTAGGTAGAAGAAGGTCCGTGTATGTGTGTGTGATCAGCATAACTCAAAAACGAAATGCCGAATGAATACCAAACTTCGTATTTTAGTTCAGGATCTTTCAAACATACGACACCAAGAATCTCAGGAAAATAGCCCAGCCAAAACTACCCCTTTTAGGGAACATTTTTCGAAAGTTTTGGTTTTCTCAAAAGTGGCTTTAGTGGTATTAATTAAAATTTCAATGACAAACAAACTTGCATTTTCTGAGAATTGTTTGTGAGTTCTTCTTCATTTGGAAGGAATGTTGTGCAAATTTGTTTATGTGGTGAACTTTAAGAGACAGACAAAAACGTGCTACATAAAAAAAACACACACACACAATTTATTTCAAATGATCTTCTTTTGTGGCATCAGTCATTTCCGGATATCCGTTTTATTATGGGTTTGAATGTTTCAATACTTTATAATTATTTTAAAGTTCTGTCGCTATTTAGTTGTTTCTCGCGATGTTATGATAAGAGGATATAATTTTAAGACCAGTATAATGCAGTGTTCCGCTTTAAATATCTGACTATCGATTCGGTTTCTTCTATCCCCCTTTTATTTACGCTAAATGTGTAATGAAACTAATCCTGCAAAGGCTTATCTCAAATAACATCACGTATCTCTCATAAGAACCGTTTGTAGAAGCTATGTAAAAATAATCTGGTGTATATTCACATGACCTTCTCTACCCTTATTGTTCAATAGTAGGTATGCAACCATCCTTACCAAAGCTTATTTTTCTTTCTACTTCATTTTAATCCAAATAACACTTTGCATAAATAGCTGCATTACACCTTTCGTTATAGATACAAAGGGAACAGCGATAGTCAAATGTTTAAGAACTGCACGCTATATGCTGGCCATACTATTTCGCGAGAAACAACTGCATGTTGAAGGGACTTTAAAGAACGACCAAATAATGATCAATTCAAAGCAATTGTCCCCATAGCTCAGTCGGTAAAGCACTAGTTTGTTGTGCGAGGGGTCCCTGTTTCGATTCTCTGCTGGGGGGTGCGAATTTTTTCTCTAGCTAGATTATTTCCTATCTTCTCCAAAATCTGCAATTATGAATGATTAAAATCCAAAAAAGTGCAAGAAACCCAACGACAGGAGAATACCAGTTGACACAATTGCTAATATGCAATAATAAGTACCAAAGAGAAGGCCACCGATTAGACCAATGCACTAAACCTTAAATAGAACCTAAAAAATGCAACCCTTAATAAACTGATATCTCGGAAATAGCCTATGTCACAAAAAAGTTATTTAAATAAAATTCTGTGTTTTAAAGAGATCTACAGTTTTTTGTTTATCCAATTTTTCACAAGTTCACAGGCTCTCTCTCTCTCTCTCTCTCTCTCTCTCTCTCTCTCTTACACACAAATTTTTCTAAAATGTTTTACTTGTCTTCAAGGGACCTCAAAACATGTGCTTCCAGTGAAATCTCGTTATTGAATTTTTGGATGGAATCCAATACCTACTCTTCCTACTATGTACGTGCTAGATAAAGTAAAGAAAAGAAAAAGAAAAATCTCTGGTGTGTTACATTCACATGCTTTCTCTACCCTCTATCCTTCATTAGTGAGGTATACAACTTATTTATACGACTTATTCTTCTAAAACTTTGTTTTTCTATCTGCTACATTTTAATCCAAACAAACCTTTGCATAAATATTTAAATTACACATTTCGTAAGAATACAGAAATAACAGATTGAGTCAAATGTCCAAGAACTGGATGCTATAAACTGGCCTTAAAATTCCATGCTGTTTCCATGCAATCGAGAAAACCAACTGAAATTCGACTGGACTTAAAAAATTATTGAACAAATCGAACCATTAAAAACGTATATCTCGAAAATGACTAATGCCATATACAGTTATTGTCATAAAACTGTGGCGTTTTAAAGACATGTATAGTACGTTTTCGTGTATCGCTCAGTTTACAGTTATACAAGATTCTAGAAAATGCTTCCGAATATAGAGGACCACAGGGTATTGCCAGATAATTCAAAATATACATGTTATTTGTCATTACGTAAATATATTCAATAGATGGTATTTTAATCAAAACCGTTAGAGCCATTTTTTAGAAAAGAAACAAAGTTTTGAAAAATGTTCCATGTAAAGACTATTTTTGGGTGGGAGATTTTCTTGAAGTGGAAAGTATTGAACCTAAATACCAAGTTATGCTGTTATGCACGCGCGCACACACATGCATACACTGACCTTTTTCTAAAAATGCTCTTTTTGTATTCAAGAGGCCTCAAAACATGTATTCTCGATAAAATCTCGGTACCGAATTTTTGGGTGGAATGCCATACATTCTCTTCCTACACCGAAAAAGTCATGTGTTATAACATATCAGACTAGCTTAATTTTATTTATATTCATTTGTGTATTTATTTATTGCTCATTGGGGCTCTACAGAACGCTTGAAATTCGGCCCAATAGAAATTAGTTATTTTTTAGCTTAATAATAACCGTACTTTATTCATTTATTTCTTTCTAGAAACAGAAAGCAGAAATACCGTTCATGGATATGACAAAAAATTATTTTCGCGTAACTATTATTACTGTTGTAGTTGTTTTCCTTAACGGTTATTATTAGTGACGTGTAAATTATTATAACTTGAGTCTCTAGTCCTCTACTGCCAGAGCAATAGCTTCTACTGTGTCTATTACAAGGGGATATCTGCTAATCAGACTCAAGTGAAATGGTAGACCAGTGAGTTGCGTAAAAGTATTGTACCTTGATGGTACAATAAATAATCACAGTTCTGTAGCCAACCACTTAAGTTTTCATAATTACTTATTGATGCAGTATTATAGTAACACATTAATACCATAATCACATTTTGCGTAATATCTATACATAGGAATAAATTCCGCGTAGAACTTGCTTTCGTGTATCTAGTCGTTTTGAAGCTCTCAACCAGATTAATTTTGTCTGGAAGGGAAGCAAAGATGAGCTGCAAGGAAAATGCATGCAAATGCATGAAAGTGTAATGCTCAGATATGAGCTTTGTTGATTGAAAATTTCACCCTAAATCAAAAACAATATAATTAAGTAAATATCATTAAATTACACTTTAAACTGCAAAGAATGTAGCCTTATTGATCTGACATCACGTCTATTTTCGCATTACTACCAGAAAAAATCTGATGTGTTACACTCACATGACTTTCTTTACTCTTGTACAAACTATTTTTACAAACGCTTATTTTCCACCTACTTCATGTTAATCGAGATAAACATCTGCAGACTCTTATCTTATTGCTAATTTTCTTGTAAATGTAATGGGAAATATATTCACAAGGGCAATATAGAAAAACAGTAGCCTTTAAGCACATACATATCTCTTAATAGCTGGTTGCTAGGTGCAGCACCATTCCCTTTGCCACAGATTATAACTCTTTGCATATTCAAGACAAAAAAAATGAATAACGAATTCCCATTTGAGAAAATAAGTATTGAAAAATTTAAGGGAATAACAAGAAATATCTCGAAAATGGTTCACTCAACAACAAAAATGTATATGACATAAATTGTGTATTTTAACGCGATCTAGATTTTTTGTGTAGTAACATTTTGTCTATCTCATATGGTTTACCAGTTTACTAAAAGTCGTTCACAATGAAGAGCACTTTTGGAGACATTTCCAGAAAATTCAAGATATACATTTTATTTGTCATGAGAATATCTTAAACATATGATGTTTTAATCAAAATCGTTAAAGCCATTTTTGAGAAGATTAAAATTTTCGATAAACGTTCCATGTAAAGGGTAATCTAGGGTGGGGTGATTTTCTTGAAAACCTTCGTGTCGCATCTCTGGAAGATACTGAACTTAAATACCAAGTTTGGTGTTTATCCGACTGTTCGTTTCTGAGTTATGCTGTTCACAGACGGACAGACACACACACAGACACACAGACACACACACGGACATGTTTCCAAAAATGCTTTTTTTGGATTCAGGGTGTCTCAAAACATGTATTTCTGGTGAAATCTCAGTATCGAATTTTTGGGTGGAATACAATGCTTCCCCTACTTACTAGAGAGAAATTAAAAAAAAACCACGTTGTGCAATGTGAAACACAGACGCAATGTGTTTATTGCACTTTTAGTTTAGTGTATGATGCAGTTAAGTGCAGTTTTTGTGTTAGCACAACGTTTTCGTTTAGGAATCAACATGAATTTCGACCTGATATTGAGGCAGAAAGGCCACAAATAGCTGTAGTTCCTCTGTTCACTAATACATCGCATACGTCCAGCAGATCTTTATTCATATTCGGAAGAAAATATTTTTGCCATGATGAAATGTTCATGTTATTTTTTAGAAATATGTAATGTATTGCTGCCAGGATCATTTTTATGTAAGTTAAAAGTATTGAAAATCGTTTCTGTTTTAATACTCATATTTTTTCTAATGTGAAGCCATTGAAACTATGCATTTGAAGGAAACTATACGTTTGACGCTTTTAACCTCTTCAGTAACGGCATTTAACGTTTCAATGATTTGAATACTCATTTAATAAAATGTAATGAATATAACATTATCCAAACATAACTTACCTTTTCTTGTGTCAAATTAAGAAACCATAGGGTAACAATCAAAACTTCTGATTATTCTTTGCTATGCACTTAACATTTCTCGTTATTATTGTTATCATCATCACCATCCTAATGTAATAAAATAAAAATCTAACTGATTTATGTAATCTTTTCTTCATGTTATCCTTGTCCTATAATTAGAGGTGTCTTGAAGCTTTCTAAATATGATATTTTTACTTTATAGTGTCAAAAAGTTGCAGCCATTTTTATTCTTTCCCATTATCGCTCTTAATGGGCAACAAATCTGCTAATGTAATGAAAAACAATTTTAAGCCAAATGTTTGACCTAATACTTCGTTGCGAAAGAGAAATAAGATTATGATGCATTTCTATTAGCTTCTGAACACTAATAAATAACACATCTTAGTTTTTCGGCATAAGCATTAGATTTGTAACAACTTTGCAAACTTGCATAATAGGTCGGTATGACAGTTAACACTATGCTTTTGATCCAGGAATTTCGGCAGCCACAAAACTGTAGTCATTTCTGAAAAGCAATACTACCTAGTGCACCCACACATGGCTGGTTATTCGATTGTACGTATTTAAACCCATCATCGGTCATAATTTTGAGAAGAAAAAACAATAGGACAATAAAGCTTGTCTATCAACTGAAGCGTAATGCTCGGTTACATTTGGTACTAGACACAATTCGGTCGCTTACGTTGGCAAGAGCCTTGCGAAAACTACCTCTAGAATATTCTCTTCTTTACTTTTAAAAGAACATAAAATCAAAATGCAATGTATTTTCTACACCTTTCATTAAGCGTATTTCTGGTATTCGTGCATGTTCCCAATTATAAATATATGCTACAACGCAAGCAACCAGTTCCAAAGGAAAATGCAGCACCATTGCTAAGCCAGCTTAGTGACTAGTAATAAATGATTGTGTACAGCGTTAAGCATGTATAATTAGATCATTATCAGAATTTTAAATAGAACAAAAACGATTGGCGAAACATTTTAGCAACAATAAAAGATGGAGACTGAAATGGTGATTGTGACTCGGAACTCCTAGATTACCAAATGACAGTGCTTTATAGTACTACGTAAAGGCGTTTGTCAACTAGTTCTGGCCATTGATAATAAGCAGATACTAGAGTCCAGTAAATCACGCACACGCAGTGATTGTGGAGTAACTGAGATTGAGTAACTATAGTTCAGCAACTTAGAAAAACCCTTGGGAAGGGTAACTCGCCTGGTCATGTAATCCCCCTCTCTAACTGCCTTGGGCGGGCATGCCACTGCTGCTCTACCTCTCATAATTTCGCCTAGCCCGTGTTTCATTTTATTTTCACAAAATCGTTTATCACTTACTCACGTCACTGTTGTAACTATCCAATTGTAAAGATTAAAGACAAGATCATTGCAACAAAAATGCTATGTCTGCAGATTGCTGTGACAGGCCACGCAAAGAGCAAGTTGCAGCGGGTGTGAAAACAAATGTTTGCATATAACTAGCGATAGCATTTCACATACACGCGGTATTAACATGGTATATCTTCCAAAAGTTAATTCACACTTTTTAGGGTATTTCATAGTCTTCACTCCCCCATCTATCTCTTCAAGGAAAAAAGTTCCTCGTTGATTGAATTTCATAATACAAATTATTTCAATTGAAGTTTCCCAAGGAAAACTATCGGCTTATATTGTTTTATGGAGACCAATCACACATCATCATCATCATCCCAAACTGTGCGCTTTAAATATGCCTCTTACAGAACTGGAATAAGGATTTTAATTTTCGAGTTATCACGTTGTAGACAAGATCCCATTTCATTTTTCTACACTATAAATCTGTTATGTTAACAACAGTGACTTGTTTCCCGAGAATCAGCCCACTTCCTCTTTAAGACACCTCATTGGGTAACTCAGTAGTTAAAGGCAAAATGCAAGTAAAATTGGGCCGATTTATCCCTCCGGAATCTTCGCGTAATCCGTAGACCGAGGGATTTTACTAAGTTGTTACACCCAGTTATTTTCTGTTTCCGTTGCGTTTCTAACCATTATAATAATGTAACCCTTACAAGGTAATCATTGTTTTAAGGCTAACACTGTCATTTTTTGTGAGAATTATTAATTTCGATTTAACATCTTTAATCAAATGCTAACAAAAAGGTTAGTTGCATGAATATCCTCATAAGGTATTAGACTGTGTTGTCAACCTGTAGACGTTCATTTAATTAACGTCTTAATCATCCCTTGAATTGAGAATATACCTTCTAACTATCAATGTATCATCGATTAATAGAACAGTATTTATCGATGATGTTGGTCGTCTTTCAGCGCTTTGTAAATACTTCATATTCTGTGCTATCAACACTTCTGATAACGGTTACCTAAGTAAATACGATGCTGTTCTGGGAAGAAAAAAAATAAAGATACTGCAGATTCTCGAGAGTAATCTAGGTTTCGCTTCTCTTATCCAAGTATGCCGTAATAATAATGCCTTTCTCTCTCAGGAAATCTGCCTTTACAGAATGTTACAAACACACGTTAGTGGTTATTGAAGTTTGGGACCCGAAATTCCCAGGCTTCAGGCATTTTTTCTAAACTAGAATATGCACAGGACGGAAGGTAATAATACTCGCTTCGTTTCGGATGTGGTTGGGATGGGGTGAATGTGCAGAATGTTGATTTTATGTCCCAGAGAGAATGAATGTAGGGTAAAACGCGACATTCCTTCCTCGGAATTTCATTATATGAATATTTCAAATCCGTTAATTACATTAAAGTTAAATACTCCCATTAAAATTGCTACAGATGATCTCAATTCCAGCGTGTGTGACCAGCTCTTCATTGGCACTGATTTAATGTTACTATTAGTCTCACCAAGAACGTATTTAACGAAAGTTGCTAAACAAACGTGTCTTAAAACGCTTGGAAATATGACTATTGTCATTTATAAATGTGTGCATTGAACCTACATCTATGCCAGTAGTGTTGGAATAAGATCGACATATTCTGAGTCTTTCTCTAACCCTCATATATCATTTAGATTACTGTATGCAATCCAAAATCTTGATTGCAACATTTCAATGACAACGTTTTAAAATTATTTTAACCTAAAATAAAGGCATTTTGAGAGAGACAGAGAGGAAGAGACCCTTTTTAACATATTAACCAAAAGTGGTATAAATATTGTATTTCATACTTAATCCAGGCATCTTGTTAGGTTCCCGGGCATCCAGCTACACTATCGTCCACATTAAATTTTTAATTTCTAATTTCTCAAAAAATGCTCTAACAGTTTATTATATTATCATGTAATGGATATATTTGAATTATGAATAAAATGTATATCCTAAATTTTCAATAAAAGAGCTTTGAAGTTCTTAAAATTCTCGTTGCAAAATATTAAGAAGCAAACACTTATTTCCGGAATATTAATTTACATATCTCTATAAGATAAAGAGTTGACTTCAAATAACCCCATATGACATTAATCGCATTAAGTTTTAGTTGTTCTTTTGAATATTGACAAGTTTTGAGCAGTACATTTTGAAATGCTAAGTGATTGCTCTTAAGACTCAGCGCAAAGAACGCATAATCTTTGAAGATACAATGTCATGTAACTAACATTTTAATGATTGTTTTATTTTAAGAAGTGTTGTAGTTTACAGTAACAAATGTACCCAATTTTTCGGTTAAAACCAAATAACATTGAAATCAATACAGTGTAATCTTCCATTATTAACTGAATTAATAATAGCAAAGACTCACATGATGTACTTTTAAGGTTTCCACCGTTAATTGTACTGAAATTCCATGCAAGTACAACATAATTAATCGAAGTACATGCTTCTGCTATTTCATACACAAAATGAAAGATAATACCCTGTAATATTTAAAGTTAATATTTAGCTTTTGAGAAGCCGAATATGACTTCTACATAGCTTTGCTGTTTGCTTCTCCTGCATAATTTACATTTCGTCAATTGTTTAGTTTATTTAATGGCCGCCATTAGTACATGAGGCATCTTAGGTGGTGGACACTGATTAGAAATGAAAATGAAATCGTAATTGGAAAGAAAACGTTCCTAGTTTAGGGTTCCTCCCCGTCATTTCCCGATTATGATGACTGCGGAAAACCCCGAAAAAGCTCAATCAGTGATGATGGTCCTGGCAAAGTTTGAACCATAGATTTCCGCTCACGAATTCGTGCCTTAACGACCTCCACTACAGTTGTCGATATTTCGACAGCTAAACGTTACTGTGTCTTCATGAGCGATACGAATATTGCCTATACTTGATCAGTTCAGTGTTGTAGACTACAAACAGCCACTATCGTTCTGCTAGGAAATTTAAGGTTTTTCTGGCAAATAGGAATTGTTATCAACAGAAATCTTCGTTTATATCAATAAGTAATAGAACAGTTATGAACATTCTAATACGTGTAAAATAAGATTATAGAATATAATTACACATTAAGTTTTTTTCTAAGACAACGTTTGTTTTTTTCTAGTAGCTGACAAACGTTGTTGTACCAATGAAAAACACGTTGTTGGAGAGAACAGCAACAGGAAAATCTTTGAAGCTGTAGGTAACGGCTTTCCAGCAGCGATTCGGTCAACAGTTTTCGTCATGAAGAGAAATGTTTTGCATTGTAAATGTCAGCCTAAAATCCAAGAAGTCGCAGGTATTCAAGACGCAATGATGCACGTAGTCACTGGATAGATGTCTATCACATTTTCATTTACATTGCCGGTACAAGCATGTTGCTATTCTCAATGCAAACCTTAACTTTGCAGTAATTTCTTTTTCTATAACGAAGGCATTCGTATAAGCAGCTGTTTGTTGCTAAAACGGAATAAGGCAATACATTTGCGCCACATTATTGTACTATCTGTGTAACGATTTGCTCCACGATTTAAGAACTTGTTATTAGTAACAGATTGACTGCTTTACACATAGGAATTGATACCATTATTATAGGCAGGAATATACAAATTATTAAATAAAGAAATAATAAGACAAGTAATTGTAATAAATAATTTCCCTATATTAAATAAATCTATAATATAATAAGCTTGAGTTGAAAAGATTTGTCTGAAAAAAAACGTAATTATCGGGCTAAGTCATTAGTGATAGCTGAGGAGCGAACGTGTGAGTTTAAACATTCCTGTAGTGCAGTTAAGGATATAATTCAGTGCGTTTGCAGAGTCACGTAGACAGAAATTATCTAAAAGAGAAAGGGAATGAAATTCTGAGAATCGGGGAGGTACCCCATAGTAATAGTGCCAGATACGCATATGCCAGTGTTTTGAAATTGGAGCACATATGAAGGAACCTTGGTGGGATAGTTCTAAAGTAGGCGGAGCTTAAGTTAATAAAAGAGCATGTATTGTTAAAATTAGGATGTTTTCTTTCTTTTCTTCGTGTATAGGCTTTCTGTCTTTTACGGTTTAGTTTGCAACGACTAAGACCGCGCTGGGTTATCACTTACTTAGCGGTAGCGAAACATTTCAAACCGTAAAATTTATACTGCGGAATTTAGCAGTTAATAATTTAATTGTTAATTCATAACCAGTTTCATTCTTTATCTTCAAACGGTCGGAAACTCACTTCAATAGCTCAAGTATTAGATCATATTAAATTCCTCAGTGAATTTAAACTGGTGTTATCCTTTCAAAATACATTCACGCATACCCTGAGAGAAAGATATCATAGCCAACCATTGTAGCAGCTGGCAGCAGAATCAACAGCAAATATAGAGACGACGTCGAAAGGTGACACCGGCCATTCGCTGTCAAAAGTGATGATCAGCGCTCGGCTTCAAACTTGGCGATCATCACGGGGCAGGATTCGTCGTCAGTACGAATGATTCTCCTAGGTTAAGCCAGATTTTATTATCTGCCACAATTTAATTATTTATGCAAGACGTTCTTTTTGCTTCATCTTTCACTTACCTCCGGAAATTACAGGAATTTTTGCATTTCATCTGATAAACGAGACACATTTTATTTCCTCAAGTTTATGTTTATAATACTGCGCATGAATCAGATAAAGGTTTGTGTAGCCCATAAGAGTAATTTACTCGTCTGAACATGTTATGGCTCAAATCATTTGGATTAATAACCACAATGCCAAAATCAGATGATTGCAACAAGAGATAGATATGACGATATTACAAAGGACGGATATTTTTAGAGACAGTAGAATATCCAAGCTTAGCCACGGAATCTCATTAGACATGAAAGGACCTGAGTATCTCTGAGTTAGCTGAGTTAGTTTAGAAAAATAAAACTATTGTTGTGAATTACGTAATGATTCCTTTGTGTGAGCATACAAATATTTTTCCTTGAAGATCCAGAATTGAAGAGATTTAATAAATCACAGGCCAAGGTATTCGCTTTGGTTATACTTTCAGATTTGTATTACACCTTCAAAAAACTGAACTAATAGCCATTTTAGTCTTTTTGAAGCTCTTCTCACTTAGAAAACTATTAATGTGAAACTTTAAAGATAATTATGTGGTAGATGCTCGCCAATAATTGAAATTGCAACAAATCGTGGTCAGGTGTGAGGTGTGATGAATATGACAGATTCTCCAACTTTTCTCGTTTTGTGCAGAACGTCGTTGCATTAGAGCTAACTCTCAGGATCACTCTTCAGAATTCTAATTCTAAGTCAAATCTGATTGCATCTGCAAATTAAAAAGCTCGAAAACAACGAGGAACTACGCTGACGTCATTACGAAGTTAGCTGTTAGCATTATACCGATTTGAGAGATCGTGCATGCGTTAAACCATATTGCATAATAATATATAGTATGTAGTAGTCGCAATACTTCTCTACATGTAAGAATGTTTATAAATTATTCTCACTTTATCACTGCTTTCGGTTAATCATGATATTCCCAACAAATACTTAATGGTACGATAATACACACAGATTAGTTCAGATACTGATTGTGGCAGAGACAAGTCATCTATCTCAAAGGCAGTATGCACATGTATGCCAATTTCATCCCTGGATAAGCTATAAACAAACCAAAGAACGATCACTTACTATTTCATAGCAAACTGCTTAAAATGTAGGATATTACAAACGTCAGTAAGTAATTCAGAAATGGTTAATACCATAAAACTTTTAATGGAGTAATTGTCTACTTTGATGACGTGTACATTTTCCCTTAGTAAACATTGTCCTATGTGGTGTAGTGGTTACCATGCTAGCCTCCAGTTCCCGAGTCGCGGGTTCAAACTCGGCAGACGGTAATGGATTTTTTGGGCGTAAAAATTCTTAACATAGCTTCCTTGAAAAGGGAAGTAAAGCCGGTGATGCTAAGCACCACATAAATAAAACTCAATT
The DNA here is from genome assembly GCA_030765065.1 of Deroplatys truncata. NCBI lineage: Eukaryota > Metazoa > Arthropoda > Insecta > Mantodea > Mantidae > Deroplatys > Deroplatys truncata. The sequence continues at coordinate 220,064,454 of CM060978.1, forward strand.
TGATTTAGTTCCCTTAGTAAGCTTGTGTATACCTATTATGCTTCCCCAGTAGAATCGTGTTCATTCAGAATAGTACATAACGGGCTATTTGCAGAAAATTAAAGGTTAAGCTTTCTGAAAAACTATTTTTAGAGGTTTGATAACTTAACATATCTTGATGGTCATTTTTTTTAGAAAATAAATATGATGGGAGTGGGAGTAGTTCTGGAAAATCTTCGCCTTCCAACCTCAAAAGGTGCATTTATGTATGAAGTTTGGCGTTTTTGTGAATTTTCGTTTTTTAATTTGAATTGTTGTCAAATAGGCTGAGAGACACACACACACACACCTATTCTTCTAAAATATTTTCTGTATAAAGAGGACCTTAAAACGCGTTAACACAGTGAAATCGTGATTTTCAGTGTTTGCAGTACATATCAAATTTACTATTTTTCAACACGGAAATAAAGTCTGAACACTAACCCTGAAAAAGAAAATATTTGAACCCCAAGAAGTGAAATTCCTAAAATCACGTACAGGAGTAACAAGAAAAGACAAAATAAATTAATAATAAGGGAATTTATAATAGAACATCCAGATGACAAAATACAGATGCAATAGGAAAACACTGATGGGACACTTAAAACGCATGGCTCGTGAGAGAATTCCACTTTCTATCTTACATTTTGAATCAAGAGGAAAGAGAAAATTGTCAGACCTAGATGGGAAAACCAGTTCTGAGAAATTACAAGGTACGCAAATCCTAAGACATGAAGTTGTTGTTGATAACGATGACGACTTGCACTACCTTATGAATGCTACGAAGCTTCCTTGTGCTCATACGTCCAGAAATAGGGGGAAAGAATAATCAAAACTGCGGACACTTTGAGCTTCCCGAAGCATATCGATCTATATGTTACGTAAATGTGGTCGATCGACGATGAATGTGAGCTAAACAGATTGTTCAAATACAAATTAATTCAAATATAAGCGGTGTAAGGCCCATATTAAACTTGTAAATGACACCAAGTAATTAAAAATAAAATAGAAAGCAGCCATTTAGTGTATGTGAAGTACGAATTTTAAGTGCAATATTATTACATTATCTTGTTTAAATATATTCATTTGCACCTTCAATCGACTTATAAACAAGTAGATCAATACAAAAGTGATAATAATAGGCAACGTATTGTTTAGTAGCTTAGTACAATTGCTGCGTAATTATTTAAAACAAAATCATATATATGAAAACCTATCAATCAGATATTACCTGCCATACCTGCCTTTAATTAAGAATAGTTACTAAATATTGTTTTATTTTATATATAATTATGTCTAATTATGCTCTTCTAAAATTGCACAAAGCATTTCTTATTAGGCTTTCCAAAGTATATTTACGCAAAAAACTTATTTTAAAGCAAATAAACTATACCAAACAATCAATTAGATTAAAAAAAACCTAAGCTTCATTTCTAACCAAAACCTATTCAGAGCACCTACCCGTTAATGAACTGAAAGGTGAATCTGAACATAAACCTATCTCAGGAAATTGGTGTTCCCCTACTTTGTGAGCTTAAAATTGCCATTTCTGCAGAATATATTGTGTACACTGACGTGCATAAGAAGTGGCCCATTTCCATAGATCACAATGTTTTTCCTTCGTAAGGTTTCCACCCTCAGGTAAACAACCTTTGAACACACCCATATGCCAGGTCTCTATGTCTGTAAAACATTCAAGGACACAGATACAACGCGATGAATGATGTTGCAATCGATGTGAAATGAAGGGGTGGTTCAGATCCCGCCTCTATGAAAGAGTTTCCCCACGATTGTGCACAACAGAATTCTTCAACCCTTTTAGAGGAAGGGGTAGTTAAACTACAAGGCACCTATGACCTTTATATGAAAGTTTCATTAGTGACATGTAGACGAAGGTTAAAGCTATTGCTGCCTGGAATGACAATTAGAAAACTGGCATTAACAAAATTGTAGTTTAACGTGAAAATAAAAAGTTTAACGGTATTAAAATATCAATGTTCTATATATGTTTTAAACGTCCATCTTTATTCATAAGTTTGTATTTCATTATATTTTATTTTTGCGGCAACATTCAACGAAGTATTGCCTTAGCGACACTCCACTGGTGAGAGCATGGGCAACCTTGTGGCGTGACCCTTCTGCCAAATTTTGGGGGAGGTAAAGTAGGGTAGCTACCATTGGTAGAATTATGCTCCAGGAGAGGTGATCGCGCTGACAGAGGGTGGGGCTGGACTTAAGCAGCAGGGCCACTTTTTATGCACGTCAGTATACCTTCTAATTTTCCCGTAAAATACTGGTATGGAGGATTATTTCTCGTCAAACTAGCCGCAGATAATATTTTTGGTTCGAAGGGAACGGAATATTCCAAACAAATATTGTGGTATTCATATAATCTACTATATTGGGATTAGTTTTTCAAATGGAGCTTTTTGAAATCGAGACCGGACGAAGTAACATTAGCAGCCAACACTTTATCTCTTAGCTGCAACATTTGTTTAAAATAAAGCTACAGAGCAGGACACAAAACATCCTCTTTGGCGCATCCATTCGTTTAAGCGTCGCGTGAGTGCGAAGAATATAAAGTTTATCGGATGGGGATGCGTACAACGGATGGCAGATGCCTGGAATATAAATGAGAGTCGTTTGCAGCAATTGTTACAAAAACATGTGCCACCGAATAAAGTGAATATCTCGTGAAGTTAATTCTACATGTACTTGCGGAATACTGCTGCTATTACTCATGCAAAATATCTTGAATGAGCTATGTGCAGCTCTTATGTTTGGGCTTAACCACCAGTATCAGCGAAGGTGATAAATTATTTGGCCTGAGCTAATTTTTAATTTCTCTACTTCTTAAGTACCTAAAGGTTCATTCAAAAGTCGATATAGAAATCTCTCCGCAAATACAAGTTTTCAGTTCCTGAGTCAGAAAGAAATAAGCTGTTTTAGGGTAAGGGCTACGAGTATGTGCATGGCTGTACTTTGGATAGACTGAAAAAGCTCAATTTTTTCTGAATTTGTACTTCATGATGTTGTGTACATTATTCATATATGGCGGGAGAGAGAGACTATAGCTCTAAACAAGAAGTATATCTAGTGAATACAAATTGTCATACTTAATCCAGGTACATTAATCTACGTTAGCTTACTCAAAAATTTCTGTAACAAGTTTAATAAAATTATCATACATATGAGTTATTAGAATAATAAAAATAATTGCACTTTTAATTTTCTGTGAATAAATTTTGAAGCGCTCTTCACTCTTGTTGACTTTTATATTATTGGAAACCTCAAGAGATAGACATAAATTTGCCAGGTAAGAAATGTAGGTCAATTAAGATATAGATCTATACCGAGAAACATTCTGGTAGAGTTAATGATACAAAAACTACTTAATATCATGGCAAGACAAGACGATCGATACAACTATCTGCATCCACAAAATGTGTTATCATATTAGCTGACAGAAGTCAATTCCGGGTCATATATCTTGACTTATTCTGAAGTAATCAGAAAAAAATCTGATGTGTTACACTCACATGACTTTCTCTACTCTTGTGCAAACTAGTTTTACAAACGCTTATTCTCCATATGCTTCATGTTAATCGAGATAACGAGATGTTAATCTTATTGCTAATTTTCTTGTAGATGCAAGGGGAATTGGTAGGCTTTAAGCGATAGTCAAATATTTTAAGAGCTTGTCTGCTATGTGGAGCATACCATTTTCTATGCATGTCTAGGGCATTAAAAAAGCGAAAGACGAATTTCCGTTTGAGAAAAAGTATTGGAAAATTAAAAAAAAATAACAAAGAATATCTCGGAAATAGATCTCCCCACAAAAAAGGAGTATATGACCTAAATTGTGTGTTTTAACGAGATCTACATTTTTGTGTACAAAAATTTTATCTATCTCTTACGGTTTATCAGTTATGTAAAAGGCATTCACATTGAAGATGACTTTTGAGGACATTCACAGAAAATTCAGGATATACATTTCATTTGTCATGAAAACGTCTTAAACTTATAATATTTTAATCCAAATCGCTAGTTTAATCAAAATGGTTTGATCATAATCGAAACGTTTTCTATGTAAACGGTAGTTTAGGGTGGGGGACTTTATCGAAAATCTTCGTGTCGTGTCTTTGAAAAATGTTGAACCTAAAGACCAAGTTTAGTATTTATCCGACTTTTAGTTTTTGAGTTATGATCGCAAACACACAGATACACATCCACATAGACTCACACACGGACCTTTTTCTAAAAATGCCTTTTCTTTTATTCAGGGGGCTTCAAAACATGTATTTTCGGTGAAATATCGGTATCAAATTTTTCAGTGGATGCAATACTTCCCCTACTTACTATACGTATTAGAGAAAATAAAAATAGGTGTTGCATTCACATGTCTTTCCCCATTCAGTGTTCGACAAACTATTCGGGCAAAAGTTTATTCTTCTGTCAATGTGTAATTTCATACACGTTTGCACATTCGCTGTGGTATAAGAAGGGCACATTAGGTTGAGGCGATAATCAGATTTTAAAAAGCAAATTGCTATCTAATGGTTTTGAAATTGAATGCTTCTTCCATGGTAATGAAAAACACATATAACGACTTGCCAGTGCTGAAAAGTATTAGGTATTTTACAACTCAAACTAATAACAATAAGTATTTCCAAAATGATGAACTTTAAAAAAAAAAGACAAATTGTGCACCTTAAGGAGAGCTACAACTTCTACGCTTATCAAAAGTCGTACAGAATGAATAGGTTTTCACAGGCGATTCCCTCAAACTTAAAGATATATACACTATGTGATGAAAAGTATCCGGGCACCCCCACAAACACACGTTTTTCATCTTAGGTGCATTGTGCTGCCACCTACTGCCTGGAACACATTATCCGCAATAGTCATTAGACATCGTGAAACAGCAGAATGTGACGCTCAGTGGAACTCACGGACTTCGAACATGGTCAGGTGATTGGGTGTCATTTGTGTCAGAAGTCTGCACGCAAGATTTCCACACTTCTAAACATCCCTAGGTCCACTGTTTCTGATGTGATAGTGAAGTGGAAAGGTGAGGGACATGTACAGTACAAAAGCGTACAGGCCGACCTCGTCTGTTGACTGACATTTGAAGAGGGTCGTAAAGAGTAATAGGCAGACATCTATCCAGACCATCACACAGGAATTCCAAACTGTATCATGATCCACTCCAAGTACTATGACAGTTAGGCGTGAGATGAGAAACCTTGGATTCCATGGTCGAGCGGCTGCTCATAAGCCACATATCAAACAGGAAAATGCTAAACGACACCTCGCTTGGTATAAGGAGCGTCAACATTACACGATTGAACAGTGGCAAAACGTGTGGAGTTACGAATCGCGGTACACAATGTCACGATCCGATGGCAGGGTATGGGCATGGCGAATGCGCAGTGAACGTCACCTGCCAGCGTGTGTAGTGCCAAACGTGAAATTCGGAGGTGGTGGTGTTATGGTGTGGTCGTCTTTTTCCTGGAGGGGGCTTGCACCCCTTGTTGTTTTGCGTGGCACGATCACAGCGCAGACCTACATTGATACTATTTTAAGCACCTTAATGCTTCCCACTTTTGAAGAGCAATTCGGGAATGGGGATTGTATCTTTCAACACGATGGAACACCTGTTCATACTGCACGGGCTGTGGCGGAGTGGTTACACGACAATAACATCCCTGTAATGGATTAGCCTGCACAGAGTCCTAACTTGAATCCTATAGAAACCCTTTAGGATGTTTTGGAACGTCGACTTCGTGCCAGGCCTCACCGACCTACATCGATACCTCTCCTCAGTTCCGCACTCCGTGAAGAATGGGCTGCCATTCCCCAAGAAACCTTCCAGCACCTGATTGAAAGTATGCCTGCGAGAGTGAACGCTGTCATCAAGGCTGAGAGTGGGCCAACACTATATTGACTTCCAGCATTACCAATGTTGGGCGCCAATATACTTGTACCTCATTTACAGCCAGGTGTCCGAATACTTTTGATCACGTAGTGTATCTTATTTATTGTAAAAATATGTTATACAAATGGTATTTAATGAAAATCTTTAGAACCGTTTTCAAGAAAGTAAAAAATAACTACTTTTCCATATAGAGGGTAGTTGATGTGGGGGATTTTTCATAAAAATCTGCATCGTTGGATGCCCTTAGCTTAGATAGCAAGCTTGGTATTTAAACAACCTTTCGTTTAACTTATGCTGTTCACACACACATTTTTATGAAAGTGATTTTTTCATGGAGGCAAAACATCTATTTCCCGTATAATCTCGGTATCCAGCTTTTGGATGCAATACAGAACTTCCTCTACTTGGTATAGAAGGTAGTAGAGAAAGTAGGTAAGAAGATTTTATCTTATCATTTATTTTTATATTATTTTACAAATTTATAAGATGCACAGAAAGTTATATGAATGTTGCACAATTTTTCTTCGCTGCATGAAAATGGAAAAACTAACGCGTTATATTCAAAAACACATCCTGGAGAATAGTTATGCTGCGCGTCAATAAAATACTTCTTACTTGTTTTCCTATGAGGCAAGGTAGCGACGAAAGTTTTACAGTGTTTTTCTTAAACGTTATAGTTTTGAACAATTTATACCTTTGGAGTTATGCGGTAGTTTGGGATGATTTTTTTCCTTGTTAATTAGATGTAGTTTAGTCTTGGGTGTACGTTTCTTCTTTCTCAAAATGTATGGTACTTCTCGACGTTCATTTTTACCACCAACTCTGCACAAAAACTCTCATTTAAATTTAAAAACCCGATATATGTATTGCTATTCAAGAAAACTCCGTGATTGTGCTTGCGTTATCTGTCTCTCTTTCTCCCTTTCTGCCTATCTCTCTTCCTTTAGCATCGAGACTGTTAAATTCGTGTTTATATAATTACCAAACTAAGAAGTATTTATTTAATCCGTAAGAAACATGTACATTTTGTTTTAGCATTGAAACTGGAAATTTTCCAAGGATTATTTCTTTTTTATTTTGCTTACTGTATATGCTCTCTTTTTCTCTCTGATAAGTTAAGATTGAAAGAACTGACGAATTCTATATATAAAGTGATAGAGCTATTTGATATTCATCCTAAGACTGAGGGAAAAAGAATAAAGATCTCAGCGATGCAGATTGATGTAACCGAGATTCGAACCCTGGTCGGAAGCTTGATAGGCCAGAATTTTATACTTCCGAACTACACTATTTCTCAAAGTAACTGGAAAACTAAATGATTTATAAAACATCTGGTTTGCGAGTTTAAATAATTAAAAGTATGCATAACTGCTAAAATACTCATTTGAAATTGTGTAAGTAATAAAACTTTTAAGCAAAAGTATGGCCATAAGCTTTTATATTATAAAGTATAAGCTAAAACATTTCACAAAACTTGATAATAAGGAAGATATTTAGAGGTTTTGACTTCGTAGGGATTATAACACGCCTTTGGATAATTAATTATTGTAAATGCTTCAACCGTTTTTGACTGACGGTTGGTCTTGAGTAACCAACAGAAACTTTGCAATTGGCGAACTTTACCTTCATATAGTTATACAACTTAACTACTCCAGTATTCGTCTAACGACCTGGGGAAACGACGAAAAGACCCATCGTGAGAGCGGCCGGCCCTACGTGAATTGAACCTATGATCTAACGAATGCCAGCCTCACGCTCTTCCGTGGAATCATCTCGTTCGGTTTTGCAGGCAGATAAAAACGATTAGTAGTTATTTTACTAATTTATTACTTTAAATCGTTTGAAAACATTGCATTTAATTGCCAAGTTTTGAATGACAAAAATATTATATTTTCCCGTTATGTTTGTGAAGTAATTTTTAAGCACATAAAAGTGTTAGAACTGCTAAAGACCTTTTAATCAATGCAATGGATATTGTGGAGTTTTTACTGCTAAGATCTTAAATTTAATAATGGAAATGTCTGTAATTTAGAAGCCTCCAGTTATGGAAGTGATTCATATACTGGACCAATGAATAGAGGATTAAAGGATCTGGGGTATGGAGCGAATAAAGTCGGCGACTACGCATTACTATTGATGGTAATGTTTGCTTGTTATTATGGTAATTCTGAGCCTGGATCAGTGGTATTGACAGTTTTAGGAACTAGTTCAATTTTTTTATGAGACCAGATTAAAATATCAGCTTTCCAGGGATCTGACGCAACATTCTCCTACTACAGTGTTAACACTCGCCAAATACAGAAATGATAGCAAATTATTAGACGTGTCAAAGGATTTGCAGAACAATTTGATGGAGAACATTTAACCTTCGCAGTGGTTTTATAGAATTATCACACCTTAGTCTGAGAAAACCAACTGACAAGGATGGTCGAGGTCGTTGAGATTAATGTTGAACTAGAGGTCGGTGATTCAAATCCCACTGGGACCGTGCTCTCTGACTGAATTTTTACTTTCTCTACTACGTATAGTAAGTGGGGGAAGTATTGTATTCCACCCAAAAATTCGATACCAAAATTCACCGGAAATATGTTTTGTGGCCCACGAATCCAAAAAAAGCATTTTTGGAAACATGTCCATGTGTGTGTCTGTGAACAGCATAACTCAGAAAAGAACCGTCGGATAAACCGTTGGTATTTAGGTTCAGTATCTTCCAGGGATGCGACACGAATGTTTTCAATAAAATTTCCCCACCCCAGATTACCCTTTACATTGAACATTTTTCGAAAATTCTAATTTTCTCAAAAATGGCTCTAACGATTTTGATTAAAATATCATATATTTAAGATACTTTTATGACAAATAAAATGTATATCTCGAATTTTCAGGGAATGTCCCCAAAAGTATTCTTCATTATGAAGAACTTTTGCATAACTGGTAAACCATAAGAGATAGACAAAATTTTACTACACAAAAAATGAAAAATACACAATTTATGTCATATACATTTTTTCGAGATATTGCTTGTTATTCCCTTAAATTTTGCAATACTTATACTTTTTTCAAATGGGAATTCGTTATTCATTTTTTTGTCCTGGTAATTCAAAGAGAATGGAATACTCCACATAGCAACCAGCTCTTAAAACATTTTACTATCGCTTAAAGCCTACCAATTCCCCTTGCATCTACAAAAAAATAGCAATAAAATTAACATCTCGATATCTCGATTAACATGAAGCATATGGAGAATAAGCGTTGGTAAGAATAGTTTGTACAAGAGTAGAGAAAATCATGTGAGTGTAACACATCAGATTTTTTTTACACATTTTCCTCAGTCCTCATAACCGGTATATGCCTGGGAGGTAACCTAAATATGTAGGGAAAGGGGGGCAGGACCGGGTAGTGAGGCACAACCGGGTAGCTGAGCTTTTGATACCGTAAATTGCTGCCATGTACTGATTCGTGAATAAACTATGTCTTCATGACGGCAGCAGTCAGAAGCAGGAGTTCCAAGGATATAGTCGCGCCATTGTGTCTGTAATCTTTATTATTAGAAATTTCCGCATTTTGAAGTAATTTTAGTGAAATTTGAAGTCGGAGTTTAAGAGGTAAGTATCTACAGTAACATATTTTACTTTTATTACATTAAATTGCAATGAGTTAAGTATTGTTTTCAATGTCGTTACAATTTGGGAAGCAAGTCGTCATTGTGGCGAGCCTTTAGAAGAACAAAATGGTGCGTGGGGGCAGAAGCGGGTGGGGTATAACCGGGTCCTACCGATCCTACGCTGCATCACCCGGTTCTGCCCCGTTTCATCTGTGTGTCGTTAAGTTACAATATTTTGTTTTTGTCGGTTATGTTTAGGTATTTAAAAATTGTAAGAAATTATAAAAGAAAGTCTAATAGACAAGGTTGGGAGGAAGACGATATGAAACATGCCTTGGAGGAAGTGCTAAGTAGACGAATGGGATATCAGAAAGCTGCTACCACATTCAGTATTCCTCAGCAACATTGGAAGATAGAGTCAAAAAAGTTAAAAGCGGGGCAACAATAGAAGAAGCTTGAATGAAAGGTAAACTAATTTATTTATTATTTGTGTAGAAATACTTATTGATATTCCTTTAGAGAGGTAACTTTTCATTTGCAAGCTATCTGCATTTTTAAAAATTAATTGATTAGCTTACGTTGCACATTAAAACGATTTTCCATTACGCGGTTTTTATTTTGCATTTGGTTTTTGTAAAATAAGCAGAGTTTTATTTATTGTTTTCTGTATTATTTGAGTCCAATACTTAATTAGTAGGTCTACTACTCGACACCGAACTCATTTGTTTATTTTTTTCTTCTTTCTTTCATTCATTGTTTGACCATATTTTGTTCTTTAACATATTTAAATGTCTTAAATATTTTTAAATTATTAATTTAGTTTAATATAAATAGTTTGACCAATCAAATAAATGTCTCGCTATTCTAGTGTTCTTTCAATCTTTTACAACATGCCTTAATATATCACTTCTACTTATTCCACACTAATTTATTATATTTGTATTATTTTTTTCAGGAATGAGAAATTTTAAACCTGTCTTCAGTCGAGCTCAGGAGCAAGAGATAGTGGAATATGCTCAATTAATGGAGTCTAGATTATTTGGACTGTCGACAAGAGACTTAAGGATTATAGCCTACCAACTTGCTGTAAGAAACAAATTGAATCACAATTTCAATGACGAAGAAAAGATGGCAGGCCTGGATTGGGTGAAGAACTTCCTCAAGCGCCATCGTGAGCAGCTTTCTCTGCGTAAACCTGAGCCAACATCTGCAGCTAGAGCCATGGGCTTCAACAGAGTAGCTGTAGCTCAGTTCTTTAAGTTACTCTGTGAACAAATAGAAAAGCACCGTTTTGAGTCTACACGCATTTACAACGTAGATGAGACTGGGATAACTTCTGTTCCGAAGTCTCACAGCAGAGTTGTATCCCTACGTGGTAGACGCCAGGTGGGCTGCTTAACATCAGCCGAAAGAGGCCAAACGATTACTGCAGTCATCTGTTTTTCAGCAGCAGGACAATATGTGCCCCCTTATCTGATATTTCCAAGGCAACGAATGAAAGATGGTCTTCTTGAAGACGCTCCTCCTGGAACGGCAGCAACATGTCATCCCTCAGGTTGGATGCAATCTGAAATATTCGTTGAGTGGTTGAAGCATTCATACATTGTGTGAAACCATCCAAAGATGATCCTGTTCTGTTGCTCCTTGATGGTCACACTTCGCACACAAAAAATATTGAAGCTATTGACCTTGCCCGTGAGAAAGGAATTGTCATGCTTTGTTTTCCACCTCACTGCACTCACAAGTTGCAGCCATTAAATGTGGGATTTATGGGACCACTAAGCAAATACTACAGCCGAGAAGTGAAGACTTGGCCTAGAAATCATCCAGGAAAAGTTGTGACGCAGCTACAAATTGCCAGGATTTTGGGTAGTGCATATGCAGAAGCTGCAACTGTGAAAACAGCAACCTCAGCATTTGCCAAGACTGGGATATTCCCAACAAATCGTAATAAGTTTAGTGGCGTCGACTTCATGCCAGCTGAAACGACAGAACAACTCTCTCCGCAGCCATCAACAAGTTCTTCATCTGAGGCATCAACAAATTTTAAGCTACATACCCAGCCTTCTGAATCACTCTCTCTTCTTCCCTCCAAAACTACAGAAATGCAACCTGGAGAACAGAGTCCTCTCAAAGAGCCAGAATGTTCTTCAGAACAGACGGATGCCGCGTCACCTATCCAGACATATTCCAGTGACCTGAACAAATCAGCAACATCGGTTGAACCACAAACATTTGCAGTTTCACCAAAGGAAGTGTTGCCAGTTCCATGTGCTAAAAGATTTCCCTCGACCTCAGGAAGACGGCGTGGGAAGACAGCTGTCCTTACAGAGTCACCATATAAGGTTGAGCTTCAACAAAAGGCGAATACTCAACCCAAGTCACCAGCAATTTGTAAAAAGTCGCTGCAGTCTAAGTTTGGCGAGACAGTAAGGGCAAAGAAAGCCAAATATTGCGACGAAAATTCTAGTGACAGCCTCAGCCAGGAGAAATATAGTGAGACAAAACGAAATGACGACTGGATTCAGTGTGAGAAGTGCAACAGATGGGCCCATGAACTTTGTACAGGGTGGCCACAAAAGGCATTGAAGTATTTTGAATGTAAGGACTGTTAAACAAAGAAAAAGTGTAGTATCCGGTTGTGCCCCACCATTACAAACGGTTGTGCCCCCACCCTGGGGCAAAACCGTATTTTGCAAAGAGAAACTTCTTTAAATCATACTACGTATTTGATTAAAAATGGAAGCAAAGTACATGCTTTATAATGTGCACAGTTCATAGCAAAGTAATTCACACTAAAGTACATTTTTTAAAACCTGATTTATTATGATTAATTTTAATTTATTGTTAGATACCCGGTCCTGCCCCCCCTTCCCAAATGGGAATTCGTTATTCATTTTTTTTGTCCTGGTAATTCCAAGAGAATGGAATACTCCACATAGCAACCAGTTCTTAAAACATTTGACTATCGCTTAAAGCCTACCAATTCCCCTTGCATCTACAAAAAAATAGCAATAAAATTAACATCTCGATATCTCGATTAACATGAAGCATATGGAGAATAAGCGTTTGTAAGAATAGTTTGTACAAGAGTAGAGAAAATCATGTGAGTGTAACACATCAGATTTTTTTTTTTTACACATTTTCCTCAGTCCTCATAACCGGTATATGCCTGGGAGGTAACCTAAATATGTACCTGGAAGCGTTTCCTTCCAAACTTTCCTTTCCAATTATCAGTGTGCACCGCCTGTGATACCTATTTAGTAAAACACTATTCAGAAAACTACAATAACTTTTGCATACATACAAATATTTTATTAAGTTAACCATTGTACCAATATATAAACTTTCAAAAAAAAAAAGGTAATTTATTAAAAAAAAAGTATGTTTTTTTTAAACGTTTTCCATATATTTCATAGCTATCTTCACATATAGTATATCCGATTAAGGTGGCGCCGCAGAAATGTGTACGACTCGCATTCAGGAGGTCCGGGTTTCGATCTCGGCGATCGCCCAATCTGACGCATGGATTTTTCGTGGTTTATCCGGGTCGGTGGACAAATGCTGGAGTGGTTCGGCTTCTGCCTCGACTTTCCTGTGTCCTTCATTTCCTGTACTGATATTCCTGGACATACGTTTTAGGGCTGAAGGAGCAGGTGTTCGGTGAGTTGCGGCTGGACGGTGGCTGTGCGCTCTGTGAAAGTTCGTCCAGGGAATGCTCGGCAGGAACTTGCCTATGGGTGTTTTCGGGTGTGAGATCCTTCGGGGAACCAATAGAGTAGGCTCGGCGGTATTGGAGGTGTTCAATCTGAAAATTTTAGGGACCCGTCTGTGCTTGCGTCCGTCATCATCTTCGCCCCTCGGATCCTGTCCTTATCCCTCTGCCGAGGGTTACGGTAGAAGTAAAAGGGCCGGGTGGTCTGCGTACGGTGCTCTGCTCCGTTTCGGAGACCCCTCCGTCATTACTTTACCTACACCGCATATAGTAAAATGCTTGTAATAAAGGATAAGAGAAAACGTACTCTACCAAAGTACAAATTCTCACGTGTGTCTCTTGTAGCTGCGGTTCATATAAAAGATAATTCTTCGTTCCACTTTAATCAAAGAAATACACCATGCGATCAAAAGTATCCGGACACCCCCACAAACATACGGTTTTCATCTTAGTGCATTGTGCTGCCACCTACTGCCTGGACTCATTATCCGCGACCTCAGTAGTCATTAGACATCGTGAAACAGCAGAATGGGACGCTCCGTGGAATTCACGGACTTCGAACGTGGTCAGATGATTGGGTGTCACTTGTGTCAGAAGCCAGTACGCGAGATTTCCACACTCCTAAACATCCCTAGGTCCAGTGTTTCTGATGTGATAGAGAAGTGAAAATGTGAAGGGACATGTACAGCACAAAAGCGTACAGGCCGATCTCGTCTGTTGACTGACAGATACCGGCGACATTTGAAGAGGCTCGTAAAGAGTAATAGGCAGACAGCTATCCGGACAATCACACAGGAATTCCAAACTCCATCAGGATCCACTCCAAGTACTATGACAGTTAGGAGTGAAGTGAGAAACCTTGTTTCCGTGGTCAGGCGGCTGCTCATAAGCCACACATCACGCAGGGCAATGCCAAACAACGCCTCGCTTGGTGTAAGGAGCGTCAACATTACACGATTGAACAGTGGCAAAACGTTGTGTGGAGTGACGAATCACGGAACACAATGTGGCGATCCGATGGCAGGTTGGCGAATGCCCGGTGAACGTCATTAGCCAGCATGTGTAGTGCCAACAGTGAAATTCGGAGGTGGTGGTGTTATGGTATGGTCGTGTTTTTCCTGGAGGGGGCTTGCACCCCTTGTTGTTTTCCGTGGCACGATCACAGCGCAGACCTACATTGATATTTAAAGCACCTTGTTGCTTCCCACTGTTGAAGAGCAGTTCAGGGAAGGCGATTGCATCTTTCAACACGATCTAGCACCTGTTCATACTGCACGGACTGTGGCGGAGTGGTTACACGACAATAACATCCCTGTAATGGACTGACCTGCACAGAGTCCTGACTTGAATTCTATAGAATACCTTTGGGATGTTTTGGAACGCCGACTTCGTGCCAGGACTCACCGATCTACATCGATACCTCTCCTCAGTTCCGCACTCCGTGAAGAATGGGCTGTCATTCCCCAAGAATCCTTCCAACACCTGATTGAAAGTATGCCTGCTAGAGTGAACGCTGTCTTCAAGGCTAAGGGTGGGCCAACACTATATTGACTTCCAGCATTACCAATGGAGGGCGCCACGAACTTGTACTTCATTTTTAGCCAGGTTTCCAGATTCTTTTGATCACGTAGTGTATATATTTAAATTGAGTTACATGGGCTTAGCATGTTACGTGCAACATATTAAGCAATGCTTTCTAGAACTAGGCTCATGTGATGGAGGAAGAGGAAGAACCATGCAACGCTTCACACACGGTGCTTCAACTGGATACATTTTGAGTTTATGTGAAGTTACAAAATCAGAAATACTTCTTGCTAAACTAAAAGTTATTTGATATAGATTGCATAATTTAACGACTTCTATATTTTCTGTAATAAAGTGTTCTCTCTTTCTTATGATTCCCCAGTTATATAAACTGTAATAAGATCAGTGTCTTCATAAGTAATTTTGGTCATGGCTTAACAATAGCTTAATCATGTTATATTTTAATCAATCGTCGTCGTTTATAATGCTCCCTATATGGCTATGAGCTTCGGGGTT
Organism: Deroplatys truncata; assembly: GCA_030765065.1. Lineage (NCBI taxonomy): Eukaryota > Metazoa > Arthropoda > Insecta > Mantodea > Mantidae > Deroplatys > Deroplatys truncata. The sequence goes on from CM060978.1 coordinate 220,079,769, forward strand.
TATCTCATTCTACCAAGCAATGAATGAATCCATTTCTGAGCTAGAGACACTCAGGTGGCGGAATCCATTGCCTCCGATGGTAGGGTGATGATGAGAACGGCGAAGGAATGGACTGTGAACCACTTTGGGACTTGGGGATACTTCACTGATTAAGTCAGAGGTGAAGACGTGGGTAGGGCCTACTTAAAATCACCACCCGGAGCCGGGAATCGAGTCCCGGAATCTTGGCACGAGAGACGGAAACGAAACCAGTGTGCTACTCCGGCGACCTTTTAATCAATCGTTACAGTAAAGAAATATGAATATCCGAGGAAACCTAAAGCTAGTTCGGGCAATTTTCCAACATTAGAAAGGAAATAGATGCCAAGTTTCGCGAAAAATAAAACGCTGATGTTAACCAAGGTAACCACACTAAACATTTCAGTGCATTTACAACATGGTATTAGTTACAAGGCTTTCTCGTTTATTTATTAACTAATACGTCTTTTATTTTTTGTTCTGGATTCCATGATCTCGCGTTTTACCACAATGCAGAAATAGAAGTAAAGCAATAATTCATTGCATTCTTTTTTTCTTCCTTCTTAGCAATTTAATCCGTACTGGAGGCTTGTAATACAACGGTATGGAATCTATCTAAACATTTGAAACCTCTCGCGAAGTTTCCGCCCACAAGCCCTTTTCTGATATTTGGTTGCTCAGGAAGAAAGAGCGTTCATAAACACGTCACCTTTTGTAAAGATGGGCTTGCGTTGGCCGCATTTTGTAACAGTAGCTTTCCGATTATGTGCACTTGACTGGGTCCCTTGTCACAAATTACAGCACATGGAAATTTCTGTGAAGGAGGACGCTGGTTTGTTGCCAAAAGCTATAAACGCCTACCTATCACCATATCAACAGGCTTACCCCACAACTTGCTTCCTTGGAAGCGGCTTTTCTTATAATGGAGATCTTAAGGAGGAAGAAAACATCCTAATTCAAGGTTATATTGTTGGAAAAACAAACATATTTTGCATGTGCAGTTTACGACAGCCATCTTCTTGAATGAAGTAAGGCAAGCAAAGGAAACCTGTGTATATGTTGGACAGTTTTATGGCTTCTTGTTACACGAAGCGTTTGCTAAAATGTGTTGGTTTTTAAACATGCATAGTCTAGAGGAGGTGTGCTATATTGTTTGCTGGCTTAGAAAATTGCGAGCAATTTAGGTGTGTAGAAATATGTTAGTGTCGTTCTTCTATTATATACGACGGTGATATGTAATTTAGGACAGTATGTTACGGATTTCTTTAATATGCAGTAAGTGTAATGTTATTCAAAAATATGTTTTTTTTAAGCATTTAATTTTATTGGAATATTCACAGTAATAAAACAAAGAAAATGAATCTTGAACACTAATGTGATAAGTATTTTTAGAAAGTTGTTCGATCTTTCCTAATTGCAGTTTCACACTGTCCGTTTGTGGATTAAAACTGGAGAGTGAAAACAAACTGGAAAAATTCAATAACCCAGCCTGTAATCGAACACAGGTCTTTTTCTTACCGTCACTGTGGTCTAGCATTGAGCCACCATCGCCATTGTCTGAAAACGCATTAATCTTTCCTATCTGATGAATGGATTTTCATAAACCTTCAGAGAGATCTCAAATTTTCAGAGATATAATACATTATATGTATTAAACCCAATAGTGGTTGACCCGGCAAGTGCTTGCAAGTCGCCTTTCAAGATCACACCGTCTGTCTCAAATATGAAATTTAGTAGTTTTATGATTTTTCATTCAAGCTGTGTTGTTTACAAAGACATACACAGTAGACCTCAAAACATGTATTTCCATGAAATAAACATATCGAATTTTTGGTGTACAGTGAGGCAGTATTTTTAGCACTTAAATGATTTTAGTCAAATTACATAACATGTAAATTCAATAACAACCCGCCTTGAAGCAATATGTGTATGTAATAATTTGTAAAATGTATGTAACAGTCATTGCATATGCTTATATTATTGTATCCATGTTTAATAATGTTATGTGAATATATTACGTAATTCAATAATGTAGGAGCTGTGAGAATAATAAGTTAAAAGTTGCTAACAATGAGGTAACAATGAGGTAACCTTGAGGCAATAGTGAGTTTGGGAGTTTAAATGTTACTTGTGATTCTTGTAAGCAATAATGTGATTTTAGTAACGGTTTATAAAATAGCCAATCAACAACCAGGAAAAGCTTTAGTTAAATGAAGGTATTATAATGGACTAGGATTAGCCAATCAGAGACCTGAAATGTAGAAATCTACAAATTTAGGCGGTGGAAAACAGTTCAACTGCTTCTAGACAGTGCTCATAACCAGACGCAAGATGTGTCCTCGAGCAATTAATTACGTATTCGTGTGAGACGAAAATAGTATACGTGTTAAAAGGTGCAAGTATTAAATAAAAGAATCTCACAGCTCTTTATATCAGTGAAGTGTTATTTAAATCGTATCAAGTATTAATAAAAGGAGTGAAGTAAAATTATAATCTGTGTAAGACTACATTCTTGTTGCATCACGTCCTGCAAAGATATCCAAGTCTTTAAAATAATACTGACGCAGCAGAGGCAAACATAAATATTAAATATTTAAATAAAGAATTTAATTACAAAGTTAATATTTTTTTAAACTTGGGGCAAAGGCCACTTGAAAATATATTTGGGGCGAAGACTACCCGAAACTGTTTACTACACGTGTGGTTGCAACGAATTTTAAGTTCGGCTCCCCAACAGTTGAAATACAATACAAACTTCTTCAACAGTACTTCCTCTACCTGCTGTTGGTTGCTGATAAAGTAAAATGGAGGAATGTTGATAGAATAATAAAATGTTTCTTGTTTACATCTACTCTGTTCTGCAAAAAGTGTAATAACTTTCATACAAAATACTTCTGCCTTTTTCATTTAATTTTCTTAGATCCTGTTAGCATCAAATTCTTTTTTGTAGGTTACTTCTCTTCAATTTTAATACGTTACGGCGAAAGAATTTTTCATATTTTGCATAATAAAAGGGCCTCTACATATGCTCTTATCGCGCCCTGAGAATAATGGAATAGTTACAAAAGGAAATTATATTAAAATGGTTGTGAGATAAAATTCTTTCCTGTGTGTTCTAAAAGGAATATTCAACAACTGCTTAGTTTTTGTCATTTAAAGTGTACTTTGTGAAACTATACAATTTTTGTGCTATTATTATCGTCATTTTTGTACTAGTTCCCTTTGTCTGCAAGAAAAAGGAATTAAATATATTTTTAATTTAATATAATTTTTGTATACTTTTTCATTTAGCAGTCTTAGATGTTTTCAACGTTATACAAGTCGAGTTAATAAAAATCATAACAGTATAGTATAAAAACCTGAAATTTCAGTTGAAATATTGCTCTTGGTTGCAAAGGGGATGCGAGTTACTTAAAATAATAAACCTGCTGTAACCATGGTTAATAAACATATTTTCGATATATTAATGCTAGGCTATAGTCCATCCCAGTGCTCCAGCGTTCCAGCGTCTGCTTTCCAAAGGACTACAAAGTAACCAGGAATCGCAGGCTTTCAAGAAGGGAACTCCATGAAATCTGCTTCAATGCAGTCGAACAGCCGGGTATATATATACACGAGACCTTAAGAGATCATAAATTGCCTAATGGCAGAAAAACTTCTTGTTGTACTTCTATATTCTGATTTACTTTTGCCCTATAGTTATTGTGCTTTTGTTTAAATCAATTATCAATCACTGAGAATAATGTATTGTGAAAGAAACTGTTTGATAATACTGCATTCCCAAGAACAGCATCGTTACAAGTACATGCACGTTAATTAAACTTACTGGTAATAGATTTTCCTCACTTATGAAAGATCCATAACTTGTCAAGAGCTTGTTTGTAGCAGTTCAGAACATTACCATCATGTTAAATAAAGTGATATGACAGGAGCAGGAGCAAGGAACAGCTTATTCAGAAGCGTCTCTTCTCAAGAGTAACAAGAATCTGCTATGAAAGACGCTGCATTCAGATTAAATTTGTAAACCACAAGGTAAATCTTCGGTAATATCTATTGCCCGTGCTTTCAATGTTAGAGTGGCCGTCATTATTCCTGCCAGCTACCCAGCGATATAAACAGGAGATAGTTCAGAAGGAATCATACATAACACTTAAGATTTAGGAATAAAAATGCAGACAAGCTGCAAAAACAAATATCTTTATACTTTCCACTTATAAGTACTCGTATAGTTCTCTAAGTCAGTTGTCAAACATTCTAACCTGCTTGCTCAGCCATATAAGCTACTATTTAGAATTAAGAAGAATGTTTGTTCCATTATTTACTAAAACCACCACAGCGCTATCTTTTTTACTCTCGCTATTACGTATAGTAAGTAGGGGAAGTATTGTATTCCACCCAAAAATTCGATACCGAGATTTCACCGGAAATATATGTTTTGAGACTCCTGAATCCAAAAAAAAGCATTTCTGGAAACATGTCCGTGTGTCTGTGTGTGTGTGTGTCTGTGTGTCTCTGTGAACAGCATATCTCAGAAACAAACAGTCGGATAAACACAAAACTTGGTATTTAGGTTCAGTATCTTCCAGAGAAGGTTTTCGAGAAAATCCCCCCACCCCAGATTACCCTTTACAAGGAACATTTTTCGAAAATTTTAACTTTCTCAAAAATGGCTCTAACGATTTTGATTAAAATATAAATAAAATGTATATCTTGAATTTTCTGAGAATGTCTCCAAAAGTATTCTTCATTGTGAACGACTTTTACATAACTGGTAAACCATGAGAGATAGACAAAATTTTACTAACAAAAAATGTAGATCGCGTTAAAATACACAATTTATGTCATATACATATTTTTTTTATTGAGTGAACCATTTTCGAGATATTGCTTATTATTCCCTTAAATTTTCCAATGCTTATACTTTTTCTCAAATGGGAATTCATTATTCATTTTTTTCTGCCCTGGACATGCAAAGAGAATGGAATGCGCCACATAGCAACCAGCGATAAAATATTTGACTATCGCTTAAAGCCTATCAATTCCCCTTGCACCTACAAGAAAATTAGCTTTAAGATTAACATCTCGATTAAATGAAGCATATGGAGAATAAGCGTTTGTAAAAATAGTTTGTACAAGAGTAGAGAAAGTCATGTGAGTGTAACACATAAGATTTTTTTTATTAAAAATACTTAGCCTCTATATCATATACTTGAAGGCATGGGGGAATACAGCTACATAAAAGAAGGCAGGACACATGATCATGTTTGACATGAATTTTATGGATATTTCTAACTATCGGAAACATATTTTGATATTCTCGTTGATCCTTACCTTCATAACATTTGCAGCTCAAAGAGGGCTCTGTCCAAAGCATCTCTAGACATTTCAGAAGTGCTGCATCGGTCGGAACTACACCCTACTTCCTGAACATATTATAGCCCCTTTCCCAAATATGTTCTGTTCGATTTGGGTTGGACTCGGTAGGGTAGGTTCCTGATATTTACTGCATCGTGTCCAGTAATCATGCAAGTAAGTTTGGAGTAGCTTTTTAAATCTCCAGTACCAGTAGGGATAGTAGGAAGACCTATTCTCACCAGAACGTTGATAATCCTTTGCGTTTGACATTCATGTAAACAAGTGGAGCATCCGTTTCCACCTGCGCAATATGGATCGGTTTAAAATGTAGGTGCAATTCGTAGGTTTGTAGGAGCATACAACGTATGTAGGTTACCGCTCTCTCAGGTACAAAAGAAAACAATTCATTTAGAGGACTAAAGTGTAAAATAAGCTTAAAACTCAATTAGTAGTGTGATATGCAGCATATTTATGCATATGAACAATTCTATTATTCTGCGTTATGTATTTTTGGAAAAAAATTCAATCATTTCCTAAATTATTTTTTCCATGTATTGCACGCATGGTTATAGAAATATAACTGCTTGGATGCTTACCGATTTTTACATTGAAACTATTATACTTAAGCGATAATCAAAATATATTAATAAGTTTACATTTTCATGCACTTTCAGCAAGCATGACATTTAGATGCCTATTTAGTCACTTCGAACTTTTGTCATAAATTCTGTGTTTGAAACAGAAAGGATCACACTGCATATCGTGTAAATAAATCTAAAAAGCTTAAATGCTAGTTCCTTGTCACTCTTAATTATTTTCAATTCTTGCCTACATTAGAGTTACCCCTAGCGTGAATATATCACAAAACGAAGTTTTTGCCTTTAGTTTTTTGAAGCAAATAGACTTTTACTCACAGTGCACCATTTCTTCTATGGTGCTATGGAAAGGAATTTCAGTCGGAGCTTTGAAATTGTTTCATTATGTTGCAGGAGAAAATATTTGGTTACTGCTCGTAGCGTTGTTGAGCAACTCGCCATGATTCCTTTAATGTAACCCAGCAAACCAAAGCCAGATAAATCGAGATCTATAGTGTCTGAATTTCAGCTGAATGGAATGTGCCTTTGAACTGCCTCTGTTAGCCTCCAAATCTAAAAGTCCGAATTCGATTCCCGGCTGGAAGATATTAATTCTTATTTAGCTAAGATTATTCCTATCCTTCCTAGAGTCTGTATGTGAATGCGTAATGTGTAACAAACATAACGATTATCATCAAATAAAAACGAGTCAACATAATTTCAGATAAACAATAGTTCCAAAGTAAAAAACAGCCAATATGAACAAAGATGTTAAAGGTGATACATAATTGGAATACAAAAATAAATAAAATATATAAAAAGAAAAAACTACGTAGGACGATATATTTTCAGCTGTTTTGCAAATGGACGAACGATCTCTTAAGACATTATATGTTCTACATTTTCCGAAAAACCGAGAAACATAATTTTTGCTTTTCAACACCGCATCCTATCATATAGTGCTTATACCCTTATTCTGTTAACAATCATGGCAGCAAATATAGTAGCTTTATTAGCTGCTGCTTCTCTGAAGATTTCGGTGGAACGATGATCTAAGGTTCTTTAATTACTATAATGCTCCCTTTTGCTGTTACCTCTTACCCCTTTAGCTTTTCTGTGAAGAATATTTTGGAATAGCTGGCACATCTTTGGATTCTCATTAGACCAATTACTGAATTTCCTACATTAAACTGCTGTAAGTATTTCCAGTTGCTTTCATCTTGGGGAGTTAAAATGACCTACCTTGCTAATGTTAAATTTACCATGCTACAATCTAATTGTGCTGGATGTAAGGCAGCATTAATGAATTTTACTTAGTTGTAGAGTAGTGCATCTACCGACCTTCTTTCATTGCTAAACTGTTTTAGCATTTGAGATAATAGTTTGTATAAAAACATTGAATATTTTACCATATCTGCTTACATTAAAAGCGGTACATTTAAACTATTTTAGGTGAATATTAAACAAGGAATTTCGAAGTTTTAGCATTTAAGTTCCTGAGAAAATGAGTTATTTATTTAAAATATTCCTATATTTTAGTAGCTAAATTCAAAATTTTATAACAAACAGTATTAAGGCATAAGAAAAAAATAACTTGATTACAAAATATGCAAATGAGTTTGCGCTCTACATTTTAAAGAGAAGTTTACAGAAATTGATGTAGGATTATGTAAATTCTCTGTTTAAAAATTTCTGTTCCAGTGCTGTACAATAAATTAATTTAGGATGCCTAAAATTTTTAAGTGAACGATTGCACAAAAAGCCTAAAACATAAAGCAAAGTTAAAACATACTTAATAATTCAAAACTAAGGGATTACATACTAAATTAATGAGAAAACTTGTGATATTTCCGGCTGATTAAGAATACATAAAAACGAACTGTGTAATAATTAACCTTTAGGAATTATTAATAATTAATTAACATTCAATTTGATAAACTTCTGTAATTTTAAAGCCATAGGATTAAGGACTGTATCAATCGAAAGCCCTTCAGAAGCTGTAAATATGTTTTAAGTTTCAATAATATTGGTAAATAAATAAAGGCGTAACTGCATAAGAAAATCTGCAAGATTTAGGGAAAAATAAAAGTAGCTTCGTTTCTGACTTTCCATTATATTTTCCGAGCGTAGCGCCATAAAAATCGAAACCTTCTTTTGTACTTCGTGGATTCGAGGCAAGTTTTAAAGGTAAACAGACGCTATGAGGCAAGGGAAATTTCTTACAATTAGGCATTGAATTTTCAACCAGGGAACCAGTAAAGTAGGAAATAAGTGCGAGAACCAATGGAAACAGGAAAACGCAGTGACATGTATAAAATTTGAAGGCGAGCAGTCGCTGATATATATGAATTCGAGCGTGGTTTTGAGGCAGTTTGTCATGATTCTTCGTTGAGGTAACACATAAAAGGAGGTTAAGTTCCGAAATTTGATAAGTGTCGCGCAATTACGCAATTATAAAGTGATGTAGGTAGAACAATTTATATAATGTGCTAACTGCATTCTTCGATATAATTATATCCAAGCTCATAAACGAGTTAATGTTAGTCAAGTGACTATTTCAAGTTCGCGCGAATCTAAAGAACGGTGATAGAGCACCGAGATTAAATAACTAGCCGGAGCAAACTTTGGTGTTCTAAGAGAAAATAGTGTTCCCACAGTGCTAAAAAGAATCACGCGTGTAAGAGAATATCAATGAACCTTGCAGAATTTCTAGCAAAAAGAGTGAGAAAAGTGAATACGATGTTTCTTGCAAGACAATATCCCGCTGTCACCACTCCTGCAATCCAACCCTGACAACAACTGTAGGGAATTTCAGACCGATTCGCCGACAGTTAACCCTGAGATCGACGAGAAGTGCTTCCTGACTGATATCGGCGACGCAGGGACGAGAACGACTGCGAGGTAAGAGTAACACAACGAAGTCGCCGACAGTCAAAACACTACAAACCCTTAAGGATATTGACCTGATAAATAAATAGGATTTTTATATCAATTCTCTCCTTGAAATATTTGTTGTTGTTGCAGTGCTGACTAAATCTGTGTGCACAAGATGTAAGTCTAAAACGGCGATTAGATGCAAAATAGTAACGAAAAAAATTTTTTTGGGGGGGGGGATGCAGGGGGCCTGAACACATATATTTCCGGTGAAATCTTGGAATCGAATTTTTGCTTGGAATACAATACTTCCCCTACTTACTATACGTAGTAGAGAAAGTAAATAACCCCCTGTTAACAGCGGAACACAACGGCGTTCTTCTGTTTGTTCTTCCTAGAATATTGTTACATTAATTTAAACTTTGAAGTGACTTTCGAAAGAGTCAATTTTTTACCATGGTTTCAATTATAGCAGGTTTGATTATTTTGTAGTGACAAATTCCATAATGAAACAACACATTCCGGTGAAGTATGCGCAGTATTTATTTGACACCGCAGCCTGGCTTCATTGGCAGTATATTATCTTGGGAGATTTGAATGCCCATTATCCACTTCGACATGTATAGAGGCTACGGCTTACCACATAATTAACGACTTTAACCTGGTTCTCTCGAGTTGCGGACAGCGCATATCAATTTTCTCCTCTATAGGACATCGCCTCACTATATCGTTCCCCTGATTGTCATTGTTGTCAATCAAGATTATATACCGCAATACTGAGGTCCCAAAGACGTAAAAATATTGGAGTATATCATGTATTAGTTACAACAAGCTTATAGAGTTACAGGGTTATTTAAGATCCCTTTGTAGAATAATGACCGCTTTTCTTCGGACTCCATCTTCGTTGATTTCTTAAACATGTAAGGATTAGAGAATAATAACTATAGTTTTGCTATAGAAAGTTTCAATTCTCTTCCTCAGAAAAGTTTCAGAAACTGAAAATCACGGAAGCTCTTTGTGTTTTTTTTGTACATTCCACTCAAATGATGGCATTTAAATTAGCTATACTCTTCACTTAATCACACTTTATGTGTAAAGAAGGAATGGTTACACAAATGGCCTAAAATAACCAATCAATATCCAAATCTCTCAGCAGCATGGCCATTGAAGTAAAGCCCTCAATATTCCTCGGAACCTAAGCCTCTCAACTAACATATAAGTGCTTGTAAAAACCTAATGTGACTTTTCAAATTTGCAAAATTAGATAAAACGCTGTAACAGTGTATCAGCATCTCTTTTTACTTTCTCTACCATGTACATAGCAGGTAGAGATAGTATTGCATTTCACCCAAGAATTCGATACTGAGATTTCACCGGAAATACACACTCTGATGCCCCCTGCATAAAAAAGCATTTTTAGAAAACGTCCGTGTGTGGATGTGTATAAGAATAGCATTACTCAAAAACGAAAAGTAGGATAAACACCAAAGTTGGTATTTAGATTCAATACCTTAAGATGTGACACGAAGATTTTAAAGAAAATCCCATCCCCCAAACTACCCCTTACATGGAAATTTTTCCGATTTTTTTTTAATTTTGTAAAAAATGGTTCTATATATATCTTGAATTTTTTGGGAATAGCCTTTGAAGTCCTCTTTATTTGTAGGGAATTTTGTATCTTGTATAAATAGTAAACGTTTAGAAAATATCTTTAAAACACACAGTTTATTTCAAATAACCTTTTGGCATCAGCCATTTCCAAGATATCCGTTATTAATGGTTCAAAACTAGCTCTTTAACTATTATGGTTCATAAAGCATGAAGCTCAGAGGCCTCTTTATCCGGCTTGAGGTTCTTTTACGTGGCGTAAATATATTGCATGGGACCACCGGCTTTACTTCCCTTCCGAAGAAAGCTATGCTAAGGATTTAACGTCCGAAAAAATCCATCGCGCTCCGTCAGGTGTGAATCTGCGACTTCGGGAACTAGCGGTTAGCATAGTACTCCTAGACCATGGATTTTTTACTTTCTCTACTACGTATAGTAAGTAGGGGAAGTATTGCATTCCACCCAAAAATTCGATACCGAGATTTCGCCGGAAATACATGTTTTGAGACCTCCTGAATCCAAAAAAAGCATTTTTGGAAACATATCCGTGTGTGTGTGTGTGTGTGTGTGTGTGTGTGTCTGTGTGTGTGTGTCTGTGAACAGCATAACTCAAAAACGAACAGTCGGATAAGCACCAAACTGGTATTTAGGTTCAGTATCTTCCAGAGATGCGACACGAAGGTTTTCAAGAAAATCCCCCCACCCCAGACTACCCTTTACATGGAAAATTTTTCGAAAATTTTAATTTTCTCAAAAATGGCTCTAACGATTTTGATGAAAATATCATATGTTTAAGATAATGTCATGAGGAATGAAATGTATATCTCGAATTTTCTGGGAATGTCTCCAAAAGTATTCTTCATTGTGAACGACTTTTGCATAACTGGTAAACCATAAGAGATAGACAAAATTTTACTACACAAAAAATGTAGATCGCATTAAAATACACAACTTATGTCATATACATTTCTTTTGTTGAGTGAACCGTTTTCGAGATATTGCTTGTTATTTCCTTAAATTTTCCAATACTTTTACTTTTTCTCAAATGCGTTATTCATTTTTTTTATGTCCTGGACATGCAAAGAGAATGGAATGCGCCACATAGCAACCAGCGTTAAAATATTTGACTATCGCTTAAAAGCTACCATATTTCCCTTGCATCTACAAGAAAATTACCAATAAGATTGACATCTCGATATCTCGATTAAAATGAAGCATATGGAGAATAGGTGTTTGTAAAATTAGATTGTACAAGAGTAGAGAAAGTCATGTGAGTGTAACACATCAGATTTTTTTAGTTCCATTTATACCCCGCCTTTAACTACATTGGTCTTATCGCCTGTCTTTCCTTTAGAACTTATTGCCTATTGGCAATGGTGTTAACTCGTGTAACTCTTGTCGTTGGGTTTCTGGCACACATTCACACTCTCAGTCATACTTCCAGACTCTGGGGAGTATAGGGATTAATCTTGTCTAGAGAACAATTCCCACCCTCCAGCCGGAAATCGAACCCGGGATCCTCGCACAGCAGGCAGTTGCTCTATCGACTGAGCTACGGGCCAGCCACTATGGAACTGTCCAGTACTTGGTCATTCTTTAAAATCCTTTCAACATTCAGTAGTTTCTCGCGATTGCATGGAAGCAGTATGGAATTATAAGGCAGTGTTTAGAGTCCAGTTCTTAAACATTTGACTGTCGCTACTCCCTTTGTATCTATAATGAAATGTGTAATTAAGCCACTTCTGCAAAGGCTTGTTTGTATTAAAATGAAGTAGATAGAAAAATAAGCTTTAGCAGGAATAGTTTGTATACCCACTAATATGCGATAGAGGTTAGAGAAAGTTATGTGAATGTAACTCATCAGATTTTTTTGTATTTTGTCGAGAATGGAGCATATTATAACATGATATTCTAATACTGTTAATGTGCTGAAGATCTGTAAAATAATTATTTCTGAAGTCCCTATAATATCAAGCAGTGAACTGACTTTCAATAAAACCGTCAATAAAAATGCTTAAATCTTTACATATTTAAATATTAATGAACAATTTTTATTATGGATTAATAATCGATAACAACGTGCGTAATGGATTACCTAGAAGACAAAACTAGTATTTTTAATTTATGTGAATTACATAGAATGGCCAAACCGGGTGTTATGGAACTTGAACTATAACATACGTAAATCTGCTTAAAGAGTAGGCTATATTACCTTAATGAAAGGCCGAGTAGTTCTAACCGGGCGGCCTCCCCCCCAAAAAAAATACCAGGCCGAAATATCTCGTTTGTACATTTTTTGAAAGAATGTTAAATAACAAAGATTTGTGAAAATAATATTTCTTACAGGTTACTCTATTAACAAAAATCGAATAGGATTAATACTTAAAAAGTTATAGCAATATTTCATTTTTATTATTCCCATATGTAAGCCAGTTACCACGGGAAACCATTTCGACTGCATTACTAACCTAAGAAGAGAAAAGGTTGTAGTTTTAAGGATTTTATTAAGGTTTGAATTTGTATTAACCCCCCAGGAAAATTCCTGAAGCTAATAATACAGTTGTATTAAGAAGAGAAACTTGAAGAGCACTAAAAGCGAATATATAATTATTTTTGAGAATTATATTTTGGGTAAACTGAAAAAATTACACACTATAGGGTCTATAAACAATTCTCTCCTTAACATTTACCAGTTATGATTATTCATCATATTTACAGATTCTAAACCTGATGCACTCCTGCCAAAATAGTTTAATTAGCAGTATTCATTCAAATAAAAATTGTTTAAACTGTCTGGTCCTCTCGTACTAAGGAAACATCACTTAACAAAGGTTACAGAAGGAGGGTGTAGGCGTGAGATGAAAAAAATAGGAGAGACAGCGAGAAACTGGGGCAGATAGAGGGAGAGAAAAGAGGGGGAAGGAAAGGTTGCCATGAAGGAAGAAAGTGCGAGAAAGGGTGTAAAAGACAAAAGAGGACGCAAAGTTGTTTTCTACTCTAATTAAATAGGATTTTACTACGAAGAAATCAATTTTATTCTTAGGAAATTGTTATTAGCAACTTTAATTCTGTAGTTTTAAAGAGTATAACTTTTTTATTTTGTATAAATTTCCCACATTATAAATAGATGCATACAGGAAAGCATATACTCTCTGTTAATAGTTATTTTATTCATTAGGCCCATTATACTCGGTCTAATGACGTTCTATTTAAAATTTTGCAAAACAATGCTCTCTTACAACCTTCAAATGCCGTTTGAGGCGCTTTTTCGTATCTGGCAACAGTAAAACTTCGTAGGAGGCAAATCTTTACAACTTAGAAGTCCATCTCCCCACTTCAGCTCCAAAGCTAATTTACATGGTTGCTTAGTTAAGGGCGACTAACGACTTTTATTTCGCAAAAAGAAATGCACAGTCACACCTCTGTCTGACAATTTAATAGTCTTCCTAGAGGCACATTTTGAATACTGTGTTGGTTACAATAGGTTTTAGCGCAAAATCCCAAAACGAATACTCATATTATGAAAAATTGGGAATTTCCCCTTAAGTAAATATAATGAAATGAGCTGTTTGCGCCCAGCTGTTTACCCTCGAAATACATCTGTGCATGCATGTGCGTATGTCTGTAAACAGCGTAACTCAAAAATGAAAAGTTCACTAAATACCAACTTTGGTATTTAAATTCAGCATGTTCCAAAGATACGATAAAAATGTTTTCAGGAAAATCCCCCCCCCAAAGTCTCTTTATTGCTTCTGCCTTACCAACAAAATGATATCAAATCAACATGAGCAAAGCTGATTGTCTCTTTAACAAATGTCTTACCAAGAAGTCACCAATTCACGATCAGTTCTCCGCCACCTACCTTTAAATAAAGGTACTTGTGAATAATTAACATCCGATGGCAATTTTATTCCAGTCAATGAATGTTTCAATCCATCTCAAAAGTCAATCAAATAGTTGGTTAACCTAACAGATGTTTATAACGAACCCTCTCCTCTGGAAAAAATAACTGAAGATAATGAAGATGAATCTTCAGAAGAAAATCTCTCTATAACTAACAATATCCGTATACCATCAATTTTTCTTCACCAGGTAAATAATTACTGACAAATTGTTCAGGATATAGATTCTACTGCTAAGAATGAATACTTCACACAACAGGAAAATAGAATTCTTAAAATCAGCACCACTTCTATAATTGACTTCCAATCGGTCACAAAAGTCATGTGAGAATCACATCTTCGTTTTCATTCTTACTGTGACCCCAATAGCAAAAACTTGAATACTTCTAAGAAATTGTGTTCTTTATTCTACAATAGACGAAGAAGTTGCATCAGGAACCAAAATTTCTTAATTTAGTGATAATAAAGGTGACCAGGATTTTCTATGAAGCTTGACAACCTATATCACTGTGTGCCATAGAACTAGAAAACTACGAGCAAGGTAAAATCTCTTTGAGATTAAACACATTCAGCAAGCAGTAATGAAAGCAGAATACAAAGGCAAATCTAGATGCATGTCACAGGCACCAGATGCCAGCGTTATGGCTATACTAAAAACTATTGCCGTGTCGCACCACGTGTGTGAAGCTTTCTGAAAACATTCACTTTTCTGAGTGCACCAAAGCCAAAGATACCCAACCTACTTGCGTAAACTCCGGAGAGGCTCAGTCAGCAAATTTTATAGGCTGTAGCTACACAGGGTAGATCAAAATACCGTTAAAACTATAACATCGCAAACTGCTTTGATGCTATAAGTGAGAGAGGTTTCCAAAATTAGGTACCAAAGTGTTCTTCAGCAACACCAACTTCTCGTGCTGCTACGACAAAGACACCAGTCAAGTAACTCAACAGTCATTGTCATCCTGTCGTCTTGCTCCTCCTCCGTTAGAACAGTTCATTTCCCAACGCAATCTGTCTGTAATCAAATCCTTCTTATTACAACTTATTACAAGTTTATTCAGCTATGGCTGTAAGTCAAAACAGCAAACTATTCACACAACTAACAATATTTAATTGGAATGCAAATGATAATCAAAGGAAGACGAGAGACTTTTTTAGAACTCATTTCTAGACAACGTATCGATAGCATGCATTTAAAGAGACTCATCTCGCTCAGAAAGATATATTTTCTATTCCTGGCTATAATGTTTATAGAACTGATTGTAATGTACCTATTACTTCAGGCGGTGTTGCAATTGTAATCAAGGAAAACATACAAAACTATTCTATCTTGTTGCCTGAACTATGTTGTCTTCAGCTTGTACTGTTATACAGACTGAGCCAAAAGACCCCGAACCACCTGCGCAATGTTTTTCCTGTCCGCGTCCTCAGCGCTCGTTGCCGTCTGCCGCTATCGTAGAAAGGCGCGGATGAAACCATACAACATTTTTAAAACTACTTTTAAAGGCTATACTTACCAACTTTACGAAATGAGATGCTGAAATTGGCCACCGTCGTTGTCCATACATTTTGGGCACCTCTTTAGAAAACTATCGTCGTAGTTCACGTTGAGAAATTTCCTGGCGGATATTTTGTTTTAATTCTTCCAGGGTGTGTGGGTTTGTCTTGTACACTTTATGTTTTAAGTTACCCCGGAGGGGTATTTTATCAACAATATTACCGGCTGCGCGGTGTTTTTCCACTGGGCGTGTGGAAATATGATAAACACATGATAACGCATGCTGCTACAAACAAAGTCACGCTGCTGTGCAGTGTGAAGTGCAGTATTGAGTTGACGGTGATGTGATGTAGTTCAGTTATTACGAGTTATTTATTATTTTGTCCTGTACTTAAGTGTTAACTCGGTCAACTCACCAAGTGAAAGTACGATTTGCAGAAAGATTTCCGGAAGTAAAAGTTCCAGGCCTTACAACAATCCATGAACTTCACAGTAAATTTCAGGCCACAGGAAGTGCTCAGGCTAAGAAATCTAAATGACGGCGTTAGATTCTTACATTAGATAACGTCGGTCATGATGGATAGTTTCCTAAAGAGGTGTCAAAGATGTATGGACAACGACGGTGGCCAATTTCAGCATCTCCTTTCATAAAGTTGGTAAGTAAAGCCTTTAAAAGTTGTTTTAAAAATGTTGTATGGTTTCATCCGAGCCTTCCTATGATAGCGGAAGACGGCAACGAGCGCCGAGAACGCGCACAGAAAAAACACCGCGCAGGCGGTTCGGAGTCTTTTGGCTCACTCTGTAGTATCTTCATTTGGTTTCCCTAAAGTAATAGTCATGCAGCAATCAAACCATCTGCGGCTCCCTTGAATTGTTTGGATACTTAGATTTTATTTTGTGACCTGTGGCCCACTCTTCCTATAGTTGATCTGAACAGTAAACATCAGCTATGGGGTTGTCGCGTAATAACTCCAAACGCAAGACGTCTCTTTATCTGTTACTGAGGACTACGCAATCAATATTATTGTCCCAATACAACAACCTTATATAAAGTAAACGACCTTCTTGATGTATTAGATATTACCTCTTATCACACCCCTCAGTTCAATAGTTATGCATATGAACGCAGCATCAGAGTATATTTAAAGGGTTTGTTAACTGGAGCATTTTCCAACATTGACTGGACATTACATTAAAAACCAGTGTTAGCATGAAAGCTATCAATGATACAGACACAGCAGTTAAGGCACCCGTTAATGAAGCTGCAGTACCACAAACATTTAACAAACAAAGAATCGTTATATGATACGTTACCCTCACACGTCTTGTGAAAGCAGCACAAAATACTTAGGCTTTGGCCAAATGCACCGTTGGCAACATCAACTTAGAAGGCTAGTGAAGAAAATGATGGATGAATACCGATGTATAGCCCAAGCAATTCATGCTTTTGGAAAGAAACCAAATACATACTGAATGAATCCTCTATAATATCACCCCTGAAACAAAATAGCGGTTAATACACGTCCAATCTCGAGAACAGTGAATTAATCGCAGACACCCTTCAAGTTATATTCAACCGAATCCCAGTTAAACACTATGAGTTCCACCAAGAAATTTAAGACTTTCCAAGCCGCTTCGTTATTGCACCTTTATTCATTATCTTCACCTCACCTAAAGAAGCATACTTCACAATCCAGCTTCTTTCAACAAGATCGTCTGGAAACGACATTATTCC
Source organism: Deroplatys truncata (assembly GCA_030765065.1). Lineage (NCBI taxonomy): Eukaryota > Metazoa > Arthropoda > Insecta > Mantodea > Mantidae > Deroplatys > Deroplatys truncata. The sequence continues at coordinate 220,097,334 of CM060978.1, forward strand.
AAACAATATTTTGAAGCATCTTACTCCGAAAGCTCTTTAGTCTTAGCTTCAAAATTTAATGCTCTCCTGCGCCTTGGTTTTTTCTTAATGTCGGAAACGTGCAATACTTACCGTGATTCACAAGCTTGAGAAATGCCCTTGAAGATCAACAAGCTACCACCCCATAAGCCTGCTGCTAACTCTATCCAAACTATTTGAAAAAATAAAACATAAGCCTATAGAGCTCTTAAATTAAGTCTCATTAATACTTCCTTACCAGTTTAGTTTTCGTGGGAGTCGCTTCATTATTCATCAGATTTTCCTCATCACTGAACAAGCAGCGCAAGACTCGAGAAGACTGAACTGCTGCATTTCTTGACTTCGATTAGGTGTTCGATAGAGTGTGGCATAAGGGTCTTCTATATAAAATGTTTATGAATTGTGTTCTAAATTATCTGTACGATGTCATTTCCAGCTTTTGTCACATCACAAATATTCAGGGCAGATTGCTTGCGGATCGTCTTCTATTAGATCAATTGTCGCAGGCATTCTCAAGGTTCTATCCTTGGTCCAAAAGTATTCCACATCTGATATACCTACAACACCCTTGACACAAATTTTCATGTACGCCGACGACACAGCTGTTTATACAACGCACTACAGCGTTCATAAGTTGAATCATCTGACAGCATAACATCTTGGCTTGATGACTGACGATTCACGCTAAATTACCAAATGTAAAAAAAAATGATCTTCACCATGTATCGACAAACCAACCCTCCACCATTATTTGTAGCAGCTAATGAAACATTGGAAAACTCAAACCGAGACTCTAAAATGTCTTAGATACCGACAATTAACATGGAAACATCATATAAGCAGCACACTTAAATTAGCACAATGAAGTCTGGCAAAACTCTATCCGCTACTCAACCGAAAATTTTCATTAAAGCTCACTGTACTCTTCTTTACACAACCCTTCTTCGACCTTTACTTCTTTGTTTGTCCTGTTTGGGTGAGAGTCAATTCAACTGAAATTAAGCGAAAAGAATCTTTAGAACAAAGTATTAACTATTTCAACCAATACTCCGTGGTTTGTTCGAAATAGTCAGTTACATAGGGAAACGGGTATAAGCACCCTACAACAGCTTATTTTATACAGGCTGAAAAGTTCTACAACAAACTAGGTAATGATCCAGGCGCAGTCCACTACTCTCCTGGAAAGAGGTCCAACTGCACGACGCATCGAGAATCGTCCATTACCTATTTCAATAGTTTCACATGCTCTCTGGGAGAAATTAACACGAAAAGGACTTTCGGGGAAAATGATTAGAGCACTCAAGGCAGTGTATAAAGAAGTTAAGTTTGTTATCAAGACCGATCAGCACAATACATCAGAATGTAACATAGCGCAGAGGGGGGTTAAACAGGGTTGTATACTATACCCGTTACTTTTTAATTTGTTTATTGATGATGTTAGCGTGATGACAGAGGAAGACATAGATGCACCGACAATCGCAGACCAAAAAATACCAATATTTTTGTACGCGGATGACATTTAAATTCTTTCTAAAACGATAAAAGGTTTGCAGTCTGGTTTAAACGCTCTTCGATAATATTGTAGGCGATGGGGTATGGAGGTAAATATACTTAAAACTAAAACAGTCGCCTTTAAAAATGGATATGTATACGGTCAACATGAAAAGTGGACCTACGGGGAGGCAAAAATTCAAAATGTTAAACATTTCAATTACCTAGTAGTAAGGTTTGATATGGGTGGAAAATGGAACAAGAACATAGAGTTTATAAAACACATAGGGATTGGACAACTTTCTGAACTATTAAGGATATTGAACCGGGTACCAGATATGCCAGTAAAAATATTACAATCCATGTATGAAGCAATGCTTAGGTCCTCATCACTATACGGCAGTGAAGTGTGCGGATTGGAGAGGGCGGATAATGTAAATAAAATACAATGCAATTTCTGGAACCGCATTCTGGGGTTGGGGAGGGGTACTTCAAACTACGGAGTTCTTCATGAACTAGGATGCTGGGAAGATGCTGTATTTGCTAAACTAAACGTAATTAGGTACTGGCTGCGAATAATTAAAGGTGATCAAACAACTCTGAGAGCAATATGTTATCGTCATCAAATGAACAGCATAGAAAATTCAAAATCGTTGACGGCGGGGTTGCAACGGAAGTATCAAAAATTGGCTTAAACGATATCTGGTAAAGGGGTAATAAAAATACACACGCTCCCATGAAAAAAGTCAAAAGACGGCTGTATATGAACAGGCAGAAAATAGAATCTGAATGTAGACAAAGATCAATATTGTAGCTACAAAATGAAATAAAACCTAGGTAGGGTTGAGAAACATATATTTTGGAATTGGGTATAAAACTGAGGACTGGAACAGCATGGCTTTGGTTGTGAGGGTAGAAAGCTCGCAAGATTGTTGATGATGATGATGATGATGGCAGGAGGATTTGCTCATTATGCGCGGAACAAGAAGACTGGACGCATATTTTGGCAGCATGCGTGCAGACGGAGGGTATTAGGAAAAAATTATTACCGGAAGCATTTTTGGCTTCCAACAGACGGAGGACAGCATGCTGGGCCTTGATTCTAAACAGCCAAAACTGGCCAAACTTGGGCACATACTTAATGGAAGTACGTGAACTAAGAGATAAGGTGTTTATGTAAATTTTCTTTAAATATATGTGGTGCTTAAGCACTTGTGTGCGTGAGCGTGTGTGTGAGTGAGTCTGTGTGAGTGTGTATTTACGTGTGTGATTAAGAGTTTTTTTCAATTTTATGTGTGTGCAAATAGTGTGGTGATTATAAAAATAGTTGTTTTCTGGTCGATACTGCAAGTCAGGTATACAGACCAGGTATTTTTCTAGAGAGCATCTACGGTCTTATGACCCATGCAACTGTGTTATGCAATTAATGTAATACAAAGTACTTAATACATAGCACTACTACTACCATAAATTCACAAATTTAACTTTCTTTGGGGAACCTAATTGGGCCTGTGTCTTTTCATTGTTTTTGTTTTTATGTAAATCTATCAAAATTGCCAGCATGGCACAAACGCACTGATAGACCACTAAAACTTAAGAAAAAATTCTGATTGTTACACTCACATGACTTTCTCTACTCTTGTACAAACTATTTTTACAAATGCTTATTCTCCATATGCTTCATGTTAATCGAGATATCGAGATGTTAATCTTATTGCTAATTTTCTTGTAGATGCAAGGGGAATTGGTAGGCTTTAACCGATAGTCAAATATATTAAGAGCTGGTTGCTATGTGGAGTATTTCATTCTCTTTGCAGTACCAGGACAAAAAAATGAATAACGAATTCCCATTTGAGAAAAAGTATAAGTATTCGAAAATTTAAGATTGTTCACTCGAAAATGGTTCACTCAACAAAAAAAAATGTATATGACATAAATTGTGTATTTTAACGCGATCTACATTTTTTGTGTAGTAAAATTTTGTCTATCTCTTATGGTTTACTAGTTATGCAAAAGTCACTCACAATGAAGAGTACTTTTGGAGATATTCCTTAAAATTCGAGATATACATTTTATTTGTCACGAAGGTCTCTTAAATGTATGATAATTTAATCAAAATCATTAGAGCCATTTTTGAGAAAATTAAAATTATCCATGTAAAGTGTAATCTGGAGTGGGGGGATTTTCTTGAAAACCTTCGTGTTGCATCTCTGGAAGTTACTGAACCTAAATACCAAGTTTGGTGTTTAATCTGACTGTTCGTTTCTGAGCAGCCAGACAGACAGATACACACACGGACATGTTTCCAAAATGCTTTTTTTTTATTCAGGGAGCCTCAAAACATATATTTCCGGTGTAATCTCGGTATAAATTTTTGGGTGGAGTACAATACTTCCCCTACTTACTATACGTGGTAGAGAAAGTAAAAAGGAAACTCCTGTCGACATTTAGTTGTTTCTCGCGATTGCACGGAAACAGACTGAAATTATTAGATTAGCATAAAGGGTCCAGTTCTTAAACATTTGACTATTAACATTTCCTTTGTATCTGTCTAATGTAGCTAGAGAAAAGCGTAATATAGCTAGAGGGGAGAGAACTTCATGGGAGTGTAGAACTATATCAGTAAGTATTAGGTTAACATATAAACAAATTTAGTGTATGGTTTTAAGGGAGTAGGAAAGTGTGAACATTGTACGGACATGCAGCTAACTCAAGAAGCGTAGATGCTTCACGTATACATATGTTGTTTAAAGTTTGCAATTGTATGCCTCGTAGTTTGCCTCAAAAAAAACTTCTAAGAAATGTTTGCTAGATAAAACGTAAAAATTTGATATTTTTGGATCTGTATTCTTCAGATAACTTTTGAAGAAGAGAGCACATTTGCAGCACAAATGAAGAATGTTTTGCTTCATACCACTGTCTTAAGGAAAGGCTTCCACTAGTATTTCTGGTTCTAACTTAATTTTTGTGTGAAGAAAATGAACTATCATTTGTATATACTCATAATCTTTTAAAAATATGTTATACTTAAACAATATAACAAGTTCAGTGCATATAATTTATACAAGCGTATAAAATTTCAGGCTTTTAGCATTCATATCTTTGAGAAAAAGCAATAGGCTGGCCCCGTAGCTCAGTCGATAGAACAATTGCCTGCTGTGCTGGGGGTGGGAGTTTTTCTATAGCCAAGATTAATCCCTATCGTCCCCTAGAGCCTGGAAATATGCATGAGAGTGTGAATGTGGGTATGATCTAATGATTAAAAAAAAACCAAAAGTGCAAAATACCCAAGGACAACAATTACACGAGTTGAAACCATTGTCAATAGGTAATAAGTTCCAAAGAAAATACCACCAATAAGACGAATGAAGTTAAAGGAGGTATAAATGGTACTAAAAAAAGCAATGTATTGGAAAAATGTAGATTTCAGATAATCATAGTTGAAATTCAACTTCAAACATATGAAGGAGAGTAGCCTTGTTTATCTGCATTCTGTGTTTTCTCCTGAATTTCAATTCTATACCGTTTTACCCAGGATTCTTAGATGAAGTCTGTGATGCCCTATCAGCAGATAACACGCGCTGAGATATTAAAACGTTTAGCCAAAGGGAAGTGAAACTCCAAAGTTTAAAAGTCCATTTAAATGCTTTAATGGGTTAAGCGTTTTACATTACCAACAGAACAATGTAATACTCGAAAAGAAACGCAGATGTATTTTCCGTTAAAACAGAAAATGCCAAACTTTGCCATTTTTCCAATTCCCATTAATAATAAAACCTATCTTAAATATTATGTAAATAGTTCGCAACGACCTCTTCATTCTGATTAAATGTTGTACAATTTTGAATAACATTGAAACTATGAGAGAGAGAGAGAGAGAGAGAGAGAGAGAGCATAGCCATAACAGAGAGACAAAGAGAAGCATACTGCAGAAAAAATGTGAGGCTTATTGAAATACAGAATTTGTGTCGAGCAATTTTGGTTTGCTTTTTCAAAGCACTATATGCTGCATCTTAATTTTTTCCAAGACGTGTGTTAGCTTAAGGACTATACTTAAAAGTTTTTTATTCTTTTTGAACTTCCTTCAGAGGAACCCTTTATTACGAAATCCAAATTTAATGCTTCATGTTTTCAAAAATAGTTTGCATTGCTTCCGCATTTCGTATGTAGCAAAGTACATATTCCATGAACTAAAGTAAGGCACAAGAAATAATCAATTTTTATATGCATACTATTATACAGGTTGGAACGTTTGAGTTCAGACTGTACAATATCCCAAAAACTAAGCGTTGTAGATAGAAATTCTTGAATAAAAGTTTCTTGACTTTATGAGGGAAACATATGCCATCAGTCGTATTTTATTTGGAGGAATTGTGATGATAATTTTAAGGTCAATTTAATTTGAGCCTAATTGGAGGTTTCTATTTAAAAAAATCTGATGTGTTACACTCACATGACTTTCTCTACTCTTGTACAATCTATTTTTACAAACGCCTATTCTCTATATGCTTTATGTTAAGGGAGATATCGAGATGTCAATATTATTGCTAATTTTCTTGTAGATGCAAGGGGAATATGGTAGCTTTTAAGCGATAGTCAAATATTTTAACGCTGGTTGCTATGTGACGCATTCCATTCTCTTTGCAAGTCCAGGACATAAAAAAATGAATAACGAATTTGAGAAAAAGTATAAGTATTGGAAAATTTAAGGGAATAACAAGCAATATCTCGAAAACGGTTCACTCAACAAAAGAAATGTATATGACATAAGTTGTGTATTTTAACGAGATCTACATTTTTGGTGTAGTAAAATTTTGTCTATCTCTTATGGTTTACCAGTTATGCAAAAGTCGTTCACAATGAAGAATACTTTTGGAGCCATTCGCAGAAAATTCGAGATATACATTTCATTTCTCATGACATTATCTTAAACATATGATATTTTAATCAAAATCGTTAGAGCCATTTTTGAGAAAATTAAAATTTTCGAAAAATGTTCCATGTAAAGGGTAGTCTGGGGTGGGGGCATTTTCTTGAAAACCTTCGTGTCGCATCACTGGAAGATACTGAACCTAAATACCAAGTTTGGTGTTTATCCGACTGTTCGTTTTTGAGTTATGCTGTTCACAGACACACACACAGACACACACACACACACACACACACACACAGACACACACACAGACACACACACGGACATGTTTCCAAAAATGCTTTTTTTGGATTCAGGAGGTCTCAAAACATGTATTTCCGGTGAAATCTCGGTATCGAATTTTTGGGTGGAATGCAATACTTCCCCTACTTACTATACGTAGTAGAGAAAGTAAAAATAAATTAACCCTAAAATGACTATGATAATATCCTTCAAACAAAACACGATTAATGGCATTTAGTTTTTACAATAATTTCATTAAAGGCATTTCTTTCTGCAACGCTATATATGTGTGTGTGTGTGTGTGTGTGTGTGTGTGTGTGTGTGTGTGAGTGTGTGTTTGAATTTGCAGAGTCTGTAAAGAGTCAATATGTATACCGAATAAGATGTTTCTTTCTGAGTTTGTCCCGAGTGTTAACTGAATATATATACACTATGTGGTCAAAAGTATCCGATCACCCCACAAACATAAGTTTTTCATCTTAGGTACATTGTGCTGCCACCTACTGCCTGGTACTCATCCGCGACCTCAGTAGTCATTAGACATCGTGAAACAGTAGAATGGGACGCTCCGTGGAACTCACGGACTTCGAACGTGGTCAGGTGATTGGGTGTCACTTGTTTCAGAAGTCTGTACGCGAGATTTCCACACCTATTAATATCCCTAGGTCCATTGTTTCTGATGTGATAGTGAAGTGGAAACGTGAAGGGACTGTACAGCACAAAAGCGTACAGGCCGATCTTGTCTGTTCACTTACAGAGGCCGCCGACATTTGAAGAGGGTCGTAAAGAGTAATAGGCAGATATCTGTCCAAACCATCACACAGCAATTCCAAACTGCATCAGGATCCACTCCAAGTACTATGACAGTTAGGCGTGATGTGAGAAACCTTGGATTCCATGGTCGAGCGGTTGCTCATAAGCCACACATCACGCAGGAAATTGCCAAACGACGCCTCGCTTGGTGTAAGGAGTGTCAACATTACACGACTGAACAGTGGCAAAACGTTGTGTAGAGTGACTAATCACGGTACACAATGTGATGACGATCCGATGGCAGGGTGTGGATATGGCGAATGCCCTGTGAACGTCATCTGCCAGCGTGTGTAGTGCCAACAGTGAAATTCGGAGGTGGTGGTGTTATGATGTGGTCGTGTTTTTCCTGGAGGGGGCTTGCACCGCTTGTTGTTTTGCGTGGCACGATCACAGCGCAGACCTACATTGATATTTTAAGTACCTTCTTGCTTCCCACTGTTGAAGTGTAATTCGGGGATGGCGAATGCATCTTTCAACACGATCGAGCACCTGTTCATACTGCACGGGCTGTGGCGGAGTGGTTATACGACAATAACATCCCTGTAACGGACTGGCCTGCACAGAGTCCTGACTTGAATCCTATAGAACACCTTTGGGATGTTTTGGAACGCCGACTTCGTGCCAGGCCTCACCGAGCTACATCGATGCTTCTCCTCAGTTCCGCACTCCGTGAAGAATGGGCTGCCATTCCCCAAGAAACCTTCGAGCACCTGATTGAAAGTATGCCTGCAAGAGTGAATGCTGTCATCAAGGCTAAGGGTGTGTCAACACCATATTGACTTCCAGCATTACCGATGGAGGGCGCCACGAACTTGTACATCATTTTCAGCCAGGTATAGGGGCTGCGGACCATAGGAGCGCGGCCAGACATTGGGGAAACGAGGTGTCAGCCGCGGGAAAAATGAGAGATAGCAACTCCACGCATAAAGTAATGTAGTTTTTACTGAAAGCATTGAACGATGTTTAAAAAACCTAAAATTATACTGAAAATTCTTATTAATAATGACCATTAACCTGAGTAGTAGGAGATGCTTAAGATTACCGATCTTTCTTAAGATTTTTCCAGCATCTGCGTATGTAATTAGCTAATGTTGGTGGTCATCATTTACAATATGTTATGCTTTCAGTAAAGGTGCGATGCTTTTATGCGCGGAGACGCTTTCTCCCGAATTACCCTCCCTGACATTCCCAGTAGAAAGTGATGTTGACTTTGTGAGCATTATGTGGACCCAGAAGACAGAGAGGCAGAGACATCTTATCAGTCAGTGGGACAAACCTAGAAACGTTGGGATTCCGCTGGTAGATGCAATAAATCATTTCAGCGTTTTCAAGCGAATATCACTTTCAGATGCATGTAAACGCGAATATGCAAGCTATACCAAATTTCTTATGCTTTAGAGATGTCTTGCATCTCGTAATGCCTACTAGTGGAAGCTTAAATATGATCGTCTTGAGTACTACAGTGACAGGTCTTGCAATTTAAAAGGAATATACAAATCAGTTACGACCTTTATCAATTTATCGCGCCAGTGATCAGTTGTTACAGATCAGAGCGGATTTAATCCTGCCTCCGTTCTCTGTTCAACCAAATTATATGCCCATAATCTATAGTCCTGCAGTAATCTCATTTCTCTCGAAAACTCCTAAACCATGCAACGCTCAATTTGGCTTGCTGCAGTGTAAACAGCGCTTAAGTTTGCTAAGGGTAATTTCACAGTGCCAATGAATGCATAATACAGTATTATGCTACATTATAGTACCGTATTTGATCACAAATAGATGCACGTACCTTGTATTAGATTGTATTATAGCGTCTGCCTTAACCAGCGTTGTATAGTACACTTTTTAAATTTGAAATTTTTATTAAATTCGTTGAAGACAATTCACTCTATTTATAAACAAGACACAGACGCATAATACAGAAGATTTTATGGTTACTTCTCTATCTTTGCTCTTTATAAATACACGGAAAAGTAATTATTTCAAGGGTTAAAGCATAAATTTGGATAAACATAATAAATGAAATATTCAGGCTCTTAGATTTCCCTTTAGCCAGTAATAAATACTTATATACCTTGTGTTCCTATTTAATAAAGGTGAATAAATATAGTCGAGCATTCATCAGAACATTTATAAATCGCTTGATTCACGGTCGCATCCTGTGCAATAATTAATACAATACATTCTCAATTGTATGAAAGAATATCTAAAACTTTGATGTTAACAACTTTGGAAATTAGATACATATTATGTATTCCAAGTAAATGATATAACAGAACTTCCACAAAGTATTTAGTTAAATGAGTTAATGTTTCAAGATTTTTCCTGATCCATATTTCTCTCGCGATTCAGACCTTATTAATATTTTGATGTGAATATTATAGTCACATTTTAATCTGACATGGATAAATAATGTATAATTGTGTAATGTAGCCTTTCCCTAAATCTGTGGATGGTGTATATTTACCATGGAGTGAGAATTAAAAAATATTTAATTACCACACTCATTATTTTATGCGTCGAATAAAACATCGCTAAACCAAATAAATTCGAAAGAGGTCTTGGCATAACCAACAACAAAATTGAGAGAAAATCTACTTAGATTTCTTAAATTGGTTTCTATATAGCAACTGTTACCTCCCTCTTTTGTTAAAACATCAATCTGCTTACAGAATCCCCTTTTTACTTTCTCTACTACGTATAGTACGTAGGGGAAGTATTGTATTCCACCCAAAAATTCGATACCGAGATTTCACCGGAAATACATGTTTTGAGATCCCCTGAATCCGAAAAAGCATTTTTGGAAACATGTCCGTGTGTGTGTCTGTGTGTCTGTCTGTCTGTGTGTCTGTCTTTGAACAGCATAACTCAGAAACGAACAGTCGGATAAACACCAAACTTGGTCTTTAGGTTCAGTATCTTCCAGAGATGTGACACGAAGGTTTTCAAGAAAATCCTGCCATCACAGAGTACCCTTTACATGGAACATTTTTGGAAAATTTTAATTTTCTCAAAAATGGCTCTAACGATTGTGATTAAAATTTTATATGTTTAAGATATTTTCATGACAAATAAAATGTATATCTTGAATTTTCTGGGAATGTCTCCAAAAGTGCTCTTCATTGTGAACGACTTTTAGTAAACTGGTAAACCATATGAGATAGACAAAATGTTACTACACAAAAAATCTAGATCGCGTTAAAATACACAATTTATGTCATATACATTTTTGTTGTTGAGTGAACCATTTTCGAGATATTTCTTGTTATTCCCTTACATTTTTCAATACTTATTTTCTCAAATGGGAATTCGTTATTCATTTTTTTGTCTTGGATATGCAAAGAGTATTAATCTGTGGCAAAGGGAATGGTGCTGCACCTAGCAACCAGCTATTAAGAGATATGTATGTGCTTAAAGGCTACTGTATTTCTATATTGCCCTTGTAAATATATATTCCCCTTACATCTACAAGAAACTTAGCAATAAGATAAAGTCCGCAAATGTTTATCTCGATTAACATGAAGTAGATGGAAAATAAGCGTTTGTAAAAATAGTTTGTACAAGAGTAGAGAAAGTCGTGTGAGTGTAACACATCAGATTTTTATTTTTCGATATGTCTTAAACTGTCATCATAATATAAGCTGTTATTGGAGGTACCTAAGCACAAGGTCCTAAAAAGTTTTGACCTATTTCAAAACCTCTTTCTAGTAAAATTTTTACCTTTGTTCCTTCAAACTAGTAGTGCCAATCAACACTCCTGTAGCTCTGCGTCTCTCTATCTCTCTCACCGTGTTCCACGACACCAGCTACCAAAGTTGGAGAATACCAATGCAAATATGTGTTGAATCTAAACATGCATCATAATAGTGAACAGTACCTCTTTAAAGTCCAAAGTGGCTTATAGAGATACAAACTAAGTTCCTCATTGTGCAGGTGCAGGAAGTATATAATGTAAACAAAACATGATGTAAAAGGACACTCGGAACTATTCTGACTCGATAGGCATGCAAATCTAATGTGGGTAGTATATTCATATGACTTTCTCTACCAATGAAAAATTCATATATATCTGTTATATAGGGTGGACCATTTATGTTCAGACTGTGGAGTATCTCCAAAACTAAGCGTTGTAGAAAGAAATGTCTTTAATACAAGTTGCTTGATATTATGGAGGAAAGTAAATTTCATTAGTCGCGTTTTGTTTGGAGGGCATTATGATAGTAATTTTAAGATAAATTTATTTTTTAAATGGGAACCTACAATAGGGTCAAATTAAATTAACCCTAAAATGACTATTACATCGACCTCCAAATAAAACAAGACTAATAACATTTACTTTCCCCCATAATATTAAGCAACAGTTATTCACAAAACTTCTTTTACGATATATTTTCCCTAGGAATGATTTCAAACTGCAATAAGTAAATAAGCTTAGATACAATTGGGAACATAATTAAATTTTTTTATTCTTGGTAAAAAGCATTTAAGTTGGAAAGAAAGGATAAAATATCAAACTTTCGAGCATGTCCGTTAGAGGACCTAGTCACACTTGGAAGTGAAGTAAACTTTCAGCATGGAATATTTCGAAAATGGCTAACTCAATTCAAAAAATCTGTGTGTTACACTTACATGACTTTCTCTAATCTTGTACAAACTATTTTTACAAAAGCTTATTCTCTGCTTCATGTTAATCGAGATATCGAGTTGTTAATCTTATTGCTAATTTTCTTGTAGATGCAAGGGGAATTGGTAGGCTTTAAGCGATAATCAAATATTTTAAGAGCTGGCTGCTATGCGGCGCATTCCATTCTCTTTGCAATACCAGGACGAAATAAATGAATAAGGAATTCCCATTTGAGAAAAAGTATAAGTATTGGAAAATTTAAGGGAATAACAAGCAAAATGGTTCACTCAACAAAAAAAAATGTATATGACATAAATTGTGTATTTTAACGCGATCTACGTTTTTTGCGTAGTAAACGTTTGTCTATCTCTTATGGTTTACCAGTTATGCAAAAGTCGTTCACAATGAAGAACAATTTTAGAGGCATTCCCAGATAATTCAAGATATACATTATTTTATTTGACATAAAAATATCTTAAATATATGATATTTTAATCAAAATCGTTAGAGCCATTTTTGAGAAAATTAAAATTTTCGAAAAAGATACTGAACCTAAATACTAAGTTTGGTGTTTATCCGACTGTTCGTTTCTGAGTTATGCTGTTTACAGATATACACACACACACGGACATGTTTCCAAAAACGCATTTTTTTTGGATTCAGGAGGCCTCAAAACACGTATTTCCGGTGAAATCTTGTATCGAATTTTTGGGTGGAATGCAATACTTCCCCTACTTACTATACGTAGTAGAGAAAGTAAAAACTAGATGAATGAGTATACAACTGAAGATTAATCAGGAGTAAAACTAATTATAAGTTATATTGTGATAACGAACACCGCTCATACACGCAATGGCTCCTATCTTAACCATTCGCACTAAGTCACGCGGGGTTATGATCTATGAAAACATCAGTGCCGTACCTCTACTGCACAGAATTACATTATGTTGTGCTTCACCTCTAATTACAATAAAAACTGAATAACAGAACTGATCACCCCCCTCCCATCCAGTTGTAGTCCATTGCTTATATACCTGAACATACTGTGTTTTACTTTTAGCTAACAAGCGTTACAAGCATATGGGAGGCAGTCGACTGTAGACAAAATTACGGACTTCAATAGATTTTAATACCTTAAAGGTCAATAATTTACAGGTTTTATATTTTTGGATGCACTATAAGACAGTCGCTTTCACAAAGCCAAAAGCTTTAAGTTTTAATAGAATTCCATAACTAAGTATACCGAGAATCCCGTGTGAAATATGCAGGACCGGATGAAGTACTTTAAATATAAGTAGTAATAAATAAATATTTTTTCTCGCATTAATATGCCTATAAAATGGTTAAAGGCGTCTAAATGATTTACATTCTCCGGCCATAGCAGCTATTTCTTTAGTTTTATTCACCCACATAAAAGTAATAAGATAATAAATGTTAATAATGAAGGTCTGGATTACCACACCAAGTGTAAATAAAACATCCGGAGCGAATCCCGTACACAAAGAGAAATAATTGGCCTGCGTATGTCACTGTGCGCATTTGTTATATAAATTACTTAAAACTACAAATTCATACAGGGGAACGTATTAAGACAAAACACATGTTGAAAATAGAGCATTTCATAGATGGATTTATAATAACCTAGACTTTTTAATGCGTATGTATAATGCAATTTGAAGTGATTTATGTGTTGGCAATGTCTGAATCGTTTATTAATTTTATTTTCTGCAATCAAATATCCTATTAGTTCTTATGAATTCTCATTTATTTCTTACTAAGTGATATTTCTCTACTAGGTAAGTTGTCATTAGTTGCTTTATATTTCTCACGTGGGCCATCTATTTGGAATTACTGATTTAGAATCTATTACGGCGTTACTAAGGACGATTATTAGGTAATGGAGATATAACTATCGCTGATTCGTGCAAAAAATGTGTAAATTTGTAACTTCGTTTATTTATCAGGTTTTAGTTTACTATCTCTTTGCTTCTAGAGTATTACATCCTCAGGAAAGTCACCTATTCCAGAATGTGAGACTGGCACATTGATTTATTCCATTGTAGTTAGTCACTTATTGTGAAAAACTAATCTAGCTTTTGGATCATCGGCAGCAAATGTTACCAGTGGCATTATGAATTATTTCTATATCGCTAAACATATTAAACAGAATTAATTTTTGGATTGTGAACCCCGAATGAATGACTATTGCAAGAAATGAGCCACGGGACCTAATGATCCAGTAGAGCTAGCCAGAAGAAACTCTCTATTAGTTGCTATCAGGTCACTAGAGAAGGAATATCGACGTCTAACTTCTGATGCAGTTGGACCAGCTGTACATCTAGTTGGGTTAAAAATGCATGGACTATCCGTCTGGAAGCTGGAATGTGGAGGAGATTACCGGACTTCCCCATCGTAAAGCACTACTTCTCATGGCGAAGTTTCTAACACCGACGTTCTGCACGGTTCATAAAATCAGAAGTAACGAACAGTGGACAAAGATCGATAAAAGAAACGTTACAAGATTTTATTCTGATATAAATCGACAGAGCCCATTCCGAAAAATAGCAAAAGACTATATTGAAAGATTTTAAGACTTTATTTACACAACTACGTTTTACTGCTCCATAAAACTACCTTAAATTGCACATAAACAAAATATGCAGCACATTTTACGCCAAATCGGATAAAAACTTTTAGAAATGAACTTGCTTTCTATTAAAATTCCGAAAGTTATAGAAATTTATAGAAAATCGCCGAACCCAAGATTGTGTAAGAGAATGTACTAATAGCTACAACAGGGGTTACGTAACATTTGTAAACTTAACCAAAATATAACGATTTCGAGGCACATAACTTCGGTTATGCTTAAAGCTGCAGGTTTTAATGAGGTCTAATTTTCTAAAAGTATAAAACCAGAATTTTGATTCTCTATTAAATGATCTGGTTTAATAACAATAACGTAGAATGTTGCAAAATGATTCTAAAATATCTATATTTTCATAATCAATAATGAAATATATTTTCATAATCAATAATGAAATATATTTTCATTGTTAAATGTATGGGTTAGTACAATCCATATAACAATCAATAAAGAATTCACTGATTTCACTGGTATTGACTTTAGCCGGAATGTAACTTAGGTATTAGGATAATCTACACATCAAGTCTGTTTCGGTTCATGTACGCTTGTATAAATTTCAGGTGCGAGTACAAAATCTGCAAATAATAGCTTCATTTTACCACAGTTAGGTACAAGAAATGCTAAAAACTTTTACAAAAAAATTTCGTCTTCTGCCTGGAATAGATAGATCTAATTTAATAAAAATGTACCGAACTGTAAAGAAATGAAGACCTAAACTGAAGACTAATTTGTTCAATATATTTTTTAAAGCCTTGACTTTGTATTCAAGGTGTGCAGATATATCAGTGTAAACACGCATGCGTATAATGGGGCCTTAACACTCCCCTTAATAATGCAGCAGAAAAGATGGAGTTAAAGAGCAAAGTAAATCTAATACACTGCAACGATTACTATGCACAGTGTGGATAAAATTGAAGGTAAAATATCCTGAAATTGAACAAATCTCAAAGTGCCTATCTTTCTGCCAATTATAAGGATCCTTCAGTCAACATTAAGAAATACAAATGAAAGTACACGACTTGTTCACTATATACGAGGGTGTACAACACAGGTTGCTTACGAAAAAATCTGATGTGCAACACTCACGTGACTTTCTCTACTCTTGTACAAACCATTTTTACAAATGCTTATTCTCCATATGCTTCATGTTAATCGAGATATCGATATGTTAATCTTATTGCTAATTTTCTTGTAGATGCAAGAGGAATTGGTAGGCTTTAAGCGATAGTCAAATGTTTTAAGAGCTGGTTGCTATGTGGAATATTATGTTCTCTTTGCATTACCAGGACCAAAAAAAATGAATAACGAATTTCCATTTGAGAAAAAGTGTAAGTATTGGAAAATTTAAGGGAATAACAAGCAATATCTCGAAAATGGTTCACTCAACAACAAGAAAATGTATATGACATAAATTGTGTATTTTAACGCGATCTAAATTTTTTGTGTAATAAAAGTTTGTCAATCTCTTATGGTTTACCAGTTATGCAAAAGTCGTTCTCAATGAAGAATACTTTTGGAGACATTCCCAGAAAATTCAGGATATACATTTCATTTGTCATGAAAATATCTTAAACATATGATATTTTAATCAAACTCGTTATCCATTTTTGAGAAAATTAAAATTTTCGAAAAATGTTCCTTGTAAACGGTAATCTGGGGTGGGGCATTTTCTTGAAAAAGTTCGTGTCGCATCTCTGGAAGATACTGAACCTAAATACCAAGTTTGGTGTTTATCCGACTGTTCGTTTCTGAGTTATGATGTTCACAGACACACACACACATTGACATGTTTCCAAAAATGCTTTTTTTTTGTATTCAGGGGTCTCAAAACGTATATTTCCGGGAAATCTCGGTGGAATTTTTGGGTGGAATACAATACTTCCCCTACTTATTATACGCAATAGAGAAAGTAAAAATCACGAACAAAATATTTTATTTTCTTATTTTTTTCGGTATTGATAATGTATTATTATTAATATTATGAAAATTATTATTCATATTATCATTGCTGTTGCTATGAGAGTAGTCTCGGGAGAAAAGAATCTAATTTTCTGCATTCCTTCGTCTGAATCAGCTTTGCTATCTATAATTCTGTTTATTAAATGTCCTTCCAAAAATTTTATAACTTTTATAGGGAAACACATGAAGTGCAGCTGAAAGGATCAGTTCTAACAAATCCAGTTTTGTTCGTATTTTTACGCTATACTCGGAACAACTAAACACATATTGCAGAAAAAGGCTTGAGCTATGTCAAAACGTTGTTAAGATATTAACCTTCATTTATAACTAATAAGTTCCTAATATGGAAATATGAAATACTCCCTTGGATCCTACGGTCTGTTGTAGCTCTCCCAAATTTTTAACTTGAGCTCACTGTACAATTATTTTCTTAAATTTAATTTGTTTAAGAGAAAAAAAATTGTGTAGGTGTTATCGAATTTTTCAGCTTTGTCAATGTGAGGTGTGGAAAATAATTAATTTCAACTAAACTATTTAACATTTTTAATTAAACAATTTTGTAGCATAATTTCTTGATCTCTTCTGAAAATTTCAAGCTAATAAGTTATAAATTGTGCTATAAGTAGCATTTTGAATAGTGAAAAGTTGTAAATTTTAATGCGATGCTTTGTCTAAATGGTAAAGGACTGGTTTTATTATTGTTTAAAATAAAAATCAATATTGTATCATTAGTAAAAATTCTAAGTGCAATAAAAATGAAAAAAAATTGAATTATTGTTACCAAATTTCACCGATACGTTGCATTAAAAGGAAAGCAAGCTCCAGAAACATCTACTATCCCACGAGTTTAATTCGACATTCAAATACTAGTCTTCCGGTCAACTTGCCACTCGCTATGCAGTCCTTAAGTCTCTAAGAGGCATATCAATGTTGCAAACTACTGGTGACAATAGAGGTCTACATCGGGCTGGGCCAAAATTCTTATGTCTGGCCCGGCTCGGCCGGCCCCGCCAGAACCGAGCCCGAGAAGAGGTTATACGGCACTACCGGCCCGGGCCTGATTGTTTAATTTTCTTTTAAATAAAATTATTTTGAAGTTATTCATTACAATGATTATTTGTTATTATTACTATTCCACGAAGCGCTGCTGCCTGCGGTTCGATTTTCGCTACCAATATGGGATATTTTTCCGCTGCTGGGGATCCTGGTAAGGGTTTCAATCAGATCCTTAGGACCAACTGAGTAACCACTTTATACAAATAGTGGCGGCTGAGGTCCTCGGAATTCTCGTTCAATATGCGGCATATTGATGGCATGCTGCCTTATTGACCACAAGTCGCCCCTATTACTGCACTCTGCCCAGAATTTCTTGGTTATACTTGGAGCTAGACAAACGTCTTTCAAACCAAACTCGGACCAGGCCCGAGGACTTGGTCCAAGCCCGTGCAGACTTCTATAGTACGTTGGCTTCTATGAGATACTCAGTCCCTATGTTATAGGGGACACTTACTAGTATGTACTGTTGGTTCACAGGTGAACTGCCATTTGCTCCCACTAGCTATCTGTTAAGTTCTTGAATTTATTCTGTGCTACGAAAGACACCACAGGTTATTGTTGGCAGTGACCTTGACCCTCTGCAGAACTACTTACTGCTACCTAACTTGTTAGCTTTTTACGGCTATAACAGAATATCTGTCACACTGAGAAGATAGGTCCTTAACACTTCTATTTCTGGTTCGTCCAGAAAAAAATTGAATATGGAGTCAGTGCACGAATACGGGGACAGCCTATAGCAATACTAAGAGGATCCATTCCCTCATAAAGGATAGCTAGTGAGGTACCTATCCTCTCCATTTGGCAATAACATATTTACGATACAGGAGGGAAGAGAGAGAGAGAACAATACACAGAAATCGATCACACAAACAATAGACGTGTTCAAGCATTAAAGCAATGTGAGCAAGGGTGTAGGAATTACAATCAGTAACATCTGGAAACCCTTGGTAGAGCAACAACTGCTAAATTCACACGCCGACAATCACACAAAGATCAACCATGCATGACTATCAGGGCAACTATACCACAGACGGCGCTTTGGAAACACTTGGGACAGATGACAAACGTTTGAAAATGTTCAAATACGAAAACACACAACTCTGAAGCGCTAGCAGTCTCGTTATGTTATCTGCTCATTACTATTTGTTGTGTATACCATCGGTGCTAAAAATCACACGTGTCTGCGTGAAATTAAATTCCTATTATTTAAACGTGTAATAATATATCTTCTTTTATCCGTAGGAGGTTTGAGACACCAGTAAACCTTTTGTAGCCTATAGGCAGTGTAATACAAAAGAACATAAATAGTATTGGTGAGGCTATTATATTTTAATTCATTTACAGATATTGATACTGGTTGATCCATTACCTTAAATGTTGCTTGGATCCATCATGTATTTTAAGCTTTGCCTCCTCCCTGTAGGGAAGGGCAGCCAGCAAGTGTGGATTCCCCGCTTCAATAATCTGTAGTGGGTGTATTTCCTGAATCTTAACACTTATTTTCAGTCCTCCTTGCTCGGGTAACATCAAAGACACAGTGATAATGTTAATACCTGTTTTGGTGTCTCTTTTGAAACATTTGACACAAATTATTCTATAACGATATATAAGTGGCTCGTAATTTAGAGGCTTACAGTTTGACTATAAATCAATGTCAAACGATATCTGCGTGATTTATTAAAAAACATGGGTTTATAGGCCCATTCACAGTAAAAATACATAACATTTAAGGTATAAAGTAAATTTATCATCTACTTATCAATTCATCATCAAAAGAATATACTAAACAAAGAATACGTTATAAACGCTAATAAGGGTCAGATTTTCACAAATCGGGATAAAAAAAAAACTTGGAGCATGTACATATATTCTATGTTATGTACAGACACTAATGCTCTGAACGAAAGGCTAATAGTGTCATTTCTGAAATGTTGAATAAAAATGTTAGAAATATCCAAATTTGTTTTATGATTTGTAAGTATTTGAACGCTTGCTACATATTTCCTGTATAATTTTAGTGTCTTGACTTTTAAACTTAGACTTTAATATTTAAATTACTACGTGTATGTGTATTGCTGTAGACGTTAAAGGCTGAAACTACATTTTCAGGAAGGTATTTAAAATTTTTGAATTGTTCTGTGCGAAGTGTTAAGAACAAAATCTAAGCTTTTACCACAGTTAATTAATATAAATACTTTCCATGCCAGTTTGGCTTAATACTTAAAGATGTTTTATGAAACGTTATTTGAATGTATACCGAAATTGCCGCACCTAGAATTTATCAAATTTTGTATGTACCCTACGTGTCAATTTCTTTTTTTACTTATCATAACAATCATTATAAATTAAAGTTTTCAAATATGCCTTCTGTTAAAGGATAAATAAGGGCATGTTTTTATGGTGAGACTTAATAGAGAACCGAATTCCTAAGCTTTATTTTTTTTTTTTTTGGAGGGGTGGTGTTCACAGATAAGCCATACATAGGAACATGTGATAATTCATTACTATACTTTTATTATTGCTTGTTCCTTATTTGTAGTACAACAAATAATGTTTTAATATATTTCTTCACATTAACGAAAAAAATACAGCTCCCAAGCATCTACAATGGCACTTGGTTTTGCTTCTGTTAGTGTTGAGAAAATGCTAAATGGTTACATTAAGTAGCCTAACTTCAGATTTTATTTACATGCCGTTGTTATATTACTCACAAACCAAATAGAATATATCATATTCTATATCAGAGGGAAAACTGTATATTACTGAACTTAAAATTAAACTGAATTACCATTGATGGAGTTTTTATGTCCCATAACACTCATTACTGAGCTGGGCGTAATGCATACTTTATCCATCAATCATATCAACATCAATTGAGCTTGAAGTTATACGTAGGAATTGAAGGCGACATTTCAGCATCCGTTGCCTTGACGAACGATTTACAGTCTATGCCAAACATTGCGAAAGTGTTGCTTCGCGGCTGTCTCACTACTTTTGTATCACAATCACTCGCCCTTACTAGTATGTTAGTTACTTTCCTAGTCAAGCTGACCTGTTTGAAAGGTTAAATATTCTGAACAGTTCCTTGCGCGATAACAGCGCAGACCTTTTTCAGCCCTTCAGTAATGGTGAAGAATTTAAAAAACGTTCGCTGGAAGAATAATGTAATAAAATGTGTTTCTTGTTTGAAGCAGTTACTGCAACAAAGTGACTTTATATTAAAAGATGAACTAAAAAGAGTGTTCGTGAATTTATGAATATTGGGAGTCTGTGGCTCCCAAAAGATGAAATAAAATCATTACAGATGGAGGCATCTGAGAATTTCACGCACGAGGAAATGGAACAGCCCAATGACATTTCTATGAATTCATCTTTGAAATCTAGGTTCCTGTCTCAGTCTATTTGAATTCTTATGCCGCATCCAAGATCCAGTAATACGCAAGAAGGCGCCTCGAAATTCTATACCGTTTGCCAGCTCTTATATTTGTGAGTAGGTTTTTTCTGTAGTTGCTCGTTTCAAAATATAAAATACAGAGCTACGCTCAGCATCGAAACAGAAATTCGTGTTGCTTTATGAACAATTACACCAAGATATCATGAACTGATCAAAGATAAACATGGCTCTTTCATTAGGACAGATAGTTTTAAACCATACTTTATGAAATCAATGTAAATTGCAGTTTTTAACTTTAAATTAATCTTATGTTCCTCTAACAATGAATCTTTACTTTCTTGTTATACATACTGTTTCTATATGTTAATTTCTTTACCTTTTACTCCCATCTATCTCATATTATTTATTTATAATATAGCTTTATTATTAAAGATGTCCAAGCTTTAATTTAAATTACAAATTTATAATTTTATTAAACAATAAAAATTCAGTTTAAACATTATAGTTTTTGGACTTGTGCTATAAAATGTGATTTAACGATTTTTGGAACGAACTTCATATTGGCTCGTATTAAGGGCGCCGTCAAAAATAGCATGTAGATTACGGGAACGCGATTCTAAAATATTTGGGAAGCTCTGTCTATTCTTAATTATTAGAACACGCCCCCCCTCATTGATTGCTCAGACTCTATTGCATGAAGACAATGTTCCACTATAGTAAAGCTGCGAGAAATGTCTTGAAAGAACGACCCTTTCCGTAGCCACAATTTGAATAAATAAATGTTTGCAGGGCTACATGAAACAACTTATTTATTCATGCCACATTCCCAACGTACACAAGACACCTGTTAATCTGACACCTGGCATTATTGAAGTAGTGCGAGATTCTACCAACTTTATGCTTGCGCTCATTTTCAGCATCTCCAAAAGACTGAAAGCTTCTCTACCGTACCTGCAGCAGCCTTAAAATAACTCAGGCACAGTAGAAGTGACACATGTTCAAAATTATTGTGAAAAATTCACTTTTAAATAGATTTAGATTTAAAGTTAATCCAGTAAATAAAGGATATCACGAAGTTTTCACTTTTTACTTTCTCTACTACGTATAGTAAGTAGAAGTATTGCATTCCACCAAAAAATTCGATACCGATATTTCACCGGAAATACATGCTTTGAGGCCTCCTGAATCCAAAAAAAATATTTTTGGAAACATGTCCGTGTGTGTGTATGTGTGTCTGTGAAAAGCATAACTCAGAAACGAACAGTCAGATAAACACCAAACTTGATATCTAGGTTCAGTATCTTCTAGAGATGCGACACAAAAGTTTTCAAGAAAATCACCCCACCTCAGATTACACTTTACATAGAACATTTTTCCAAAATTTTTATTTTTTCAAAAACGGCTATAACGATTTTGATTAAAATATCACATGTTTAAGACATTTTGATGACAAATAAAATGTATATCTTGAATTTTCTGGGAATGTCTCCAAAAGTAATTCTTCATTGTGAACGACTTTTGCATAACTGGTAAACCATAAGAGGTTGACAAAATTTCATAACACAAAAAATGTAGATCGCGTTAAAATACGCAATTTATGTCATATACATTTTTTGTTGAGTGAACCATTTTCGAGATATTGCTTGTTATTCCCTTAAATTTTGCAATACTTATACTTTTTCTCAAATGGGAATTCATTATTTATTTTTTTGCCTTGGATATGCAAAGAATATTAGTCTGTGGCAAAGAGAATGGTGCTGCACCTAGCACCCAGCTATTAAGAGATATGTCTATGCCTAAAGGCTACTGTATTTCTATATTGCCCTTGCAAATATATATTCCCCTTACACCTCAAGAAAATTAGCAATAAGATAGAGTCTGCAAATGTTTATCTCGATTAACATGAAGTAGATGGAGAATAAGCGTTAGTAAAATAGTATGTACAAGAGTAGAGAAGGTCATGTGAGTGTAACACATCAGAGTTTTTCTGTGTCCGTTACCGGCTGACAACGTTGGTCCCAAATATTAGCATACAGTTCGTATTTGATAAAGTTAAATGACTCGATTATACACAATACATAAGGAATAGATTTCAGGGTATCTACACTTTGGAACAGTTTGCAGATCTAACTGCAGATTATATCGTAATCTTTGTGCATTTTAATTGTGCATTCACCTAAGAACGCCCTGCCGCAGTACTTCACAGATACCGTTATACCCTGTCATGTTTACCTAGTTGATGAACATCGGGATATCCATGCTCAAAGCTTTTACTAGCAATTTTGAGAGCTGCTCTTAGGCATCAGACATTATGTTCTGTCATCGTTATGCTTTTACGTGCCTAATAATTAGACCAAATAATTAGCTCTTGTTTACTACTCCGACAGAGTTAAAACTGACCTTCAACTGCAATTCACCATTTATTCTGACAGCTTCATTGTGGCTATTCGTTGCGTAACAAATATATGTACAGCAAGCTAGTTATAATTTTTGCGTATCAGTTTTGGGGCCTATAACAGATTCATATTCCATGGGTCTTTTTAGAGAAAATGTGTAGTTATTCTGAAAATAAATGTAGGACAAAATCTTCTTCTTTTTTACTGTCTCTACTACGTAGGGGAAGTATTGCATTCCTACCGAGATTTCACCGAAAATACATGTTTTGAGGCCTCCTGAATCCAAAAAAAAATTTGAAAACATGTCTGTGTGCCTGTGAACAGCATAACTCAGAAACGAACAGTCGGATAAATATCAAACTTGGTATTTAGGTTCAGTATCTTCCACGAAGGTTTTCAAGAAAATCCCCCACCCAAGATTAACCTTTACATGGAAAATTTTAATTTTCTCAAACATGGCACTAACGATTTTTAATAAAATACCATTGTATACCAATTGTATATCTCGAATTTTCTGGGAATGTCACCAAAAGTATTCTTCATTGTGAACGACTTTTGCATAACTGGTAAACCATAAAAGATAGACAAAATTTTACCACACAAAAAATGTAAATTGCGTTAAAATACACAATTTATGTCATATACATTTTTTTGTTGAGTGAACCATTTTCGAGATATTGCTTGTTATTCCCTTAAATTTTCCAATACTTATGCTTTTTCTCAAATGGGGATTCATTATTCACTTTTTTGTCCTGGTAATGCAAAGGGAATGGTATACTCCACATAGCAACCACCTCTTAAAATATTTGACTATTGCTTAAAGCCTACCAATTCCCCTTGCATCTACAAGAAAATTAGCAATAAGATTGACATCTCGATATCTCGATTAACATGAAGCATATGGAGAATAAGCGTTTGTAAAAATAGTTTGTACAAGAGTAGAGAAAGTCATGCGAGTGTAACACATCAGGTTTTTTTGTGAATTAAACCTGCTGTGAAGAATGTCATATCCTACATTTTATTTACGTATAGAAAACATCGAAAAGCATGTACATAGCCATTATTGCTGTATGGGCTGAATATTCTCTATGATGACACGAAGAGAATAGTTTAACTTGAAACCCTCTCCCCACTAATGAACGGTCTGATATGACTGCCGCGGAGTAAAATGAATCGTAGCGGCATATTAAAATACTTGAATGTAGTGTACTACGTAGAAAGAAAATGCTCGAATATATGTAGTCTCTAGACTAGAATGACAGAGCATTAACAAAAATTGCGAGGGCGCAAGTTATGTAGCGGAGTCCCACAATACAAGAAATTCCTGTTTAAGACCGCTTCCTTTATGTTGTGTTGAAATGGAGGAGCTAAATGTGTATTATTTAACCTTTTATTCTATTCTTTCTTTGTTGCTTTGGGCTTGGGAATGAATTCTCTTGCATAAGTACCTGTTGTAAGAAACTTAGAATTAGGTTACATAGGCTTATACCTTTAAATTCCTTTAGAAATAATTGAAGACAGGTAATCTGTAAAGAAATCACCGACATGGGTGTCCGAAACTTTTAAGGCACTGACTCGTGAATAAGAGTTTAGCGGATCAAATCCTGCCAGGACCTCCTCCGATTGAGTTTATTTCTAGGTTTTCTGAGTTCTCATCTGTCAAATGCTGATAAGTACTCTAAACGTAGGGCTTCCGTCCCAAAATTCTTTCCCAACTTATTGCACGTGTCGACGCCTGTAATGCAGTATGTAATAAGAACTATGAACGAATTAAGGTTAAGTGCCTTACTCTACCGAATACTGCATGGCAAGTTGGTGATTCAGAGATGATAATTAGTATTAGCTAAGCTTTCTGGCTCAGGTTATAGAGGATTAACCCTGAACAATACTTTTTGTATTTTGTTATTGTTTTTTTGTTCCATACTTGAACAATCTATCACGGGATTCACCATACGGTTTGGGGATGCTACTCCGTCCTACTATAAGGCACCTTTGCTGGAATGTTCTATAACGAGAGATTTCTATATATCCCATTTGCAGCTTCTTTGCGTTACAGGTTTCATGAATGAAATTTAGTTACAGGAACATATAAATAAATTACAATAATTTTAATTGTAAAGCTGCATTCTTTTTCTGGCAGATGTTTTCGAGTAAGAATGTAAATCTTTGTGTTTCAAAGATACGGAAACGTGGGGGTTGTTGATTCACCTGCTATAATTTAATTCTCATGTCATTATTGTACTAGTGCTACGACAAATTTTAAAATAAAGCTTTTACTATATTTCAGACGCAAATACATTAAATGAACACAAAGTTATAACGTTCATGCATACTAACGAGACTGTAGACTCGATAAAGGATTACTATATTAGTTGAAATGTTATAACTCGATTGATAGCTTAATACTGTATCAACACGATAGCCAGTGTAAAATGTATATTGTGCGTTTTTTAACTATTTGTATCCGAAGAAACACTTCTAATATACCCAAAGTGCTTAAATTAAAAATCTGTTGTGATACACTCACATGAGTTTCTCTACTCTTGTACAAAGTATTTTATGAACGCTTATTGCATATACTTTATGTTAATCAAGATGTAAATCGTATTGCTAATTTTCTTATCGATGCAAGGAGAATTGGTAGAAATATTTTAAGAGCTGGTTGCTATGTGGAATATTCCATTCTCTTTGCATTACCAGGACAAAAAAATGAATAACAAATTCCCATTTGATAAAAAGTATAAGTATTGGAAAATTTAAGGGAATAACAAGCAATATCGCGAAAATGGTTCACTCAACAAAAACAATGTATATGACCTAAATTGTGTGTTTTAACGCTATCTACATTTCTGGTGTAGTAAAACTGTGTCTATCTCTTATGGTTTACCAGTTATGCAAAAGTCGTTTACAATGAAGAACACTTTTGGAGACATTTACATTAAATTCAAGGTATATATTTTATTTGTCATGAAAGTATCTTAAATATATGATATTTTAATCAAAATCGTTACAGCCATTTTTGAGAAAATTAAAATGTTCGAAAAATATTCCATGTAAAGGGTAGTCTGGGGTGGGGGATTTTCTTAAAAACCTGGAAGATACTGAACCTAAATACCAAGTTCGGTGTTTATCCGGCTGTTCGTTTCTGAGTAATGCTGCCCAAGACACACACGGTCGTTTCCACAAATACTTTTTTTTTTTAATTCAGAAGGTCTCAAAACATATATTTCCGGTGAAATCTCGGTATCGAATTTTTGGGCGGAATACAATACTTCCCCTATTTACTATACGTAGTAGAGTAAGTAAAAATAAATGGCTTACCTATACTGACAGGATCAGTTTATGCTCACTGCAAACCTTTATTTGCAAGCGAGAAGGTTTTGAGTTGTCAGTATTTACGTATATGCTTTATTGCATATTGAGAGGAAAGAAAAATCTTCTTCATTATATTAATATAACCTATTTACATAATTATTCCAGAAATAACCATTTGTTTGTGGAATAGTCTATCGGATGGCAAAATCTAAAAACTGGTTTGAACAGATCATGGCTGTGTATTTGTCCAACAAAATGTCTCAAAGGACAAGCATTGCTGCGTTTATTAATTTCAATCACAAAGTGTTTGAATGGCTCCTCCAAAATCCGTTTTATTTGGTAATGAACATTTTGAACGTTTTGTTAATACTTTAATGTATATTAACTGTTTTTACTTGATTCTACGTATATTGTACTGTTTTTATAACAATGTCCATAACATCATACTTGATGTTTGGTTTTATTAAATATTAAATTAAAAATATTAAAATATCTTTAGGAAAGTTTCGAAGTATACCCTGAATATTCTGTGGATAACGCTTGAAGTCATCGTTTATTCGGGATGAAGTTTATAGAATTTTAAAAAATGTGTATACCACAAGACATAGACAAAACATACTACACAAGAAATTAATGTCTTGTTAAAGCACACAACCTGTGTCATTTTTTGTGGTGCTAACTATTTCCAAAATATTCTTTGTTATTAATTTGTATTTTCCAATACTTTGTGCTTTTCTCAAGTACTAAGTCAATATGTATTCGCTATTATAATCTTATACCGAGAGACCCAATGAACTATGAACCAGCTGCGCGGTGATTTTGCACTGGGCGTGTGAACACGTGTTTCCCGCTGCTACTGCAATCAAGATCACGTTACTGACGCTGGCTTTGTTCTGCTCTGCAGTATTGGGTTGGCCGTGATGCGGCGCAGTTCAGTGCGTGTCGATATAGTACAATTGTTACGAATTATTTATTATTGTGCCTTTATTTAGTCACAATTACAGCTCAGTATAAGTTTACTATTTAACAGCATGTATGTGTGTAGGATTCGTATGTGTTAAAGCAGTCGGCTCGTTAAGTGCAAATACGATTTGCAGAACGATTCCCGGGTGTAAATATTTCAGGTCTTACAACATTCCATTATCTGTATAAAAAGGTTTATATCACACGTAGTGTTCAGTATAAGAAACCCAACAGACAACATAGGTTTCTTACCGAAAAAACATCAGACAACATCGATCGTCGTTTGGAAATCCCCCAAACCCCAGAAACAGCTTAGGCTTCTTCCACAACAGGCAGGCATTTCGTATGACCTTGTACAAGGAACTACTAAATTGTTGAAGTTAAAGCCATATAAAATAACCGTGTCACATGATCTTCAACCAGGTGATACTATACGCAGGCACAAATTTTGTGAGTGGAGTCTCATTAGTGTATACAATTGCGAACTAGAGTCATATTTAATATTTTTCTCGGACGAGACCCGGTTCTACCTTCATGGTTATGCGTGTACACAAAATAATCATTATTGGAGCTCTGAAAAATCTAATATTGTTTATGAAGTACCCCTCCATGACAAAAAGATTGGTGTATGGTTGCATCAGCACCACTCTTATGATAGTCGCCTCGCGCGCCGCCATTGCGAGATGGAAAAACAGCGTGCGCCCGGTTCATAGTACATTGGGTCCGCCTGTATTACAACATACTACTCTGAATTCAGTATGATCATCTTTCAAACATGACGGCCGGTTACTCTAACGACAACAAAACACACTGTCGTGCAAAACGTTTCTTACTACTGAGACTTCCGCCAGTTTTATAGCGTTTTACTGCAGTGCATGCACACGTTTCTACGACATTTCGAACCAATCTTCTATATCAGAGCTTTAGTATTAAATTCAAACCAAAATAAAATGCCGAATATTTACAACTTGAAAAAGACAGTATACAAGGAATTACTGTGTAATGTTTATTTCTGATAACTGGAACTACGACACCTAACTATAACGTCCACGATAGCTTGTGCCTTTACATCAGTAGCGCTGAAATGTCTAATAGATCTTAAAGCAATATTGAAAAGCGAAATTTCGAGGTAGCAACCGGTTTCTTTCAGCGTAAACTTACATTGTTGAAACCGCTGATGCTGAAGTTTCAAAAAACTGGCTGTTATCAATGTTATGAAGTGATAGCATTGGTTCGAATCTCACAAAGCTCTGTTTTATTACTTGGAATTTGGAATATGTTTTTCACAAAACACGTATGGAAAGTAAAAATAATTTATATCCCTATGATTTTTAAATTAATTAAAGTTAATATGCGTGGTATTCTTGTCACATTTGAGGACGAATTACTATTAGCTTAGTAAAAATAATCCTATAGCATTAGATGCAATATAGTATACTAATAATTACTTGACCATAATTATTATTAGGTTTAATCCCTTTAGCTCAGCTGGTAAAATATTAAAATTGAATAAATAAACACTTCTCATGATACTAATCATTGCAACGATCTAATTGTACATCGCTAATATACTCGACTACAGGGGCCTATGTTCAAGTTCTACAACGAAGCATTTGTTATAAGCCTGCTTTATTTCTCCATCGAACTTTCTGAGCCTATTTGTATATGGGTGCGAAGGGTGGCGTGCAGGGAATATAGAAACCAATTAATGCTGATTAGATGAGATAAATGAAGACGTTACAATAAATGCAGCTGCAGAGGAATACATTCTATCGCAAAGGGACGGTGAATTTTTCATGTAAGGTATGGTCTGCGGAGGACGGCTGTTTCACGTGGTATAATGGAAATCAAAGTAGCAGAAAGCAGAAAAGACTGGGGGAAATACTTAGGCCATATGGGCAGTATAATAATAAGAAGAATAAGAATAAATATCCCTAAAAGTAGAGGGAAGGGTCACCTAGAAAGCAATGGCAATGATGTAATACATTTGAAGAAAGAAGGACATAGTTACCTAACCATGTAATGTTTTTTTTTTTTAATTTTCGGTAATGTTGCAGTATTTTTAACACTTAAATGATTACAGTCTAATTATATAATATAGAATATAATAACAGCCCGCCTTAAAGCAATATGTGTATAAAAATTACATAAAATGCATTTAACAGTCATTGTATTAATGTTTATATTATTATGTACATGTTTAATAATGTTATGTGAATGTATTACGTAATTATTAATGTAGGAGCTGTGAGAATATAGGTCAAAAGTTGCTAACAATGAGGTAACCTTGAAGCAATAATGAATTGGAAAGTTTAATAATGCTACTAGTAATTCTTGGAGCAACAATAATGTAATTTTTTAGATAGTTTATAAATAGCCAATCAACAACCAGAAAAACCTGAAAGTTAAATATAAGTATTCTATTGGAGTAGGATAAGCCAATAAGAAACTGAAATAGAGCAAATTGTACAAATTTAAGTGGTAAACGCCAGTTGCTAGTAGACAGCGTTTCTAACTGGACGCGAGACGCATCCTCGATAAGTTTAATACTTATTCAGTGTGAGATGAAAATTTATTACGGCGAGAATATAAAGTTTACGTGTTAAAAAGTGCAAGTAATTAATAAATAATCTCAGAGCTCTCTATATCAGTGAAGTGTTATTTAAGCGTGCGAAGGATTAATAAATGGAGGGAAGTCAAAATTATATTTGTGTAAACCTACATTCTTTAGCCGCACCACTCCCTGTTAAGGAATACATGTTTCTAAAAATTAATACTGACTCAGCCGGGGCAAACATATATATATATATATATATATATATATATATATATATATAATATTTAAAGAAAACATTAAAATACAAAGTTGATTCCTAAAACTTGGAGCGAAGACCACCGGAAAGTGAAAATTGGGGCGAAGGCCACCGGAAACTTTATATCATACGTGAGGCATACAACTTTCTCAATGTTTAACGCCCGTTCTTACTATATACGGCACCACAGGCGGTGGACGTTTATGATTTATGAAATGAAAGAAGAATTGGAAAAGGAAACCTTACAGACCTAAGTTTAGAGTGCCTCCCCGGCATTTGCCAGTTATGAAGACTGAGGAACACTTGGCAAAGCCTGTCAGGGAGGATGGCCCTGGTGGGATTTGAACCGCGGGCCTCCCGTTCACGACTCCATATCTTAGCAACCTCGGCTACGGTATCGATAACCATGTAGTGATGATAATGATAATGGTATTATACCTAAATGAAGTTACATTAAAGAAACAGCCGAGAGCAGGAGTGGACGCTATATCATGTATGTTTTATATCAGACTTGTTTTGACTACGGCATATCAAGCTTGGCCAAACCTGCTCTTATCTTTACCCGATGTTCCGGTAGTCGCTAATTGGCTCATTGACTCTATTTTTACTGTTTTGTTCTTTACCTTTCCCTCCAACTGTCAAGTTAATAGACAATGTAGTTAAATGCCGCTATCAATATTAGTGCTGGTGATATATTACTATGAGTATTACTACAAGCCTCGACCTTGAAAACGTTAATTAAGTTTCAAACCTATTTATAGCTATATGTGGCTGTATAGTTATAATTTTCTATAGCTCTAATTTTCCGTGTCATAGCAAGATGTAACATTTCACTTAGATCTCATATACCGGTCTTAATCAGTAGGGTTTTACTAGCTTTGTTATATTTATTTTATACATAGCTTGTACAGTAATGAACTCTGCATCAACGCAGAACTTCAAGCCCAATAAGTTCTTGTCATGTTTAATTATTGTTGTTGCCACAACTAGCACTGATTGTAAGTCTAATTGACCTCTAGAAAGCGGCTGCCAAAGACAATACAGCGGACAAATATGTACAGAAGGTACATAACATATCTCATCGTTTTACGAGACGCATTGGTTTGGCTTGAACGTCGCGTTACTACGCTGTCTATATGACCGACCAATCAGCGTGTCTCACCAGTTGGTTTAACATGTCAACCGCCTGAAATTACAACGTGGGAAAACTGAAAATGCTTAACAATTTTGAAAACGACTATGCTACAAGTTTAACAGGTATAGATCCCCGGTCTTTTTACTTTCTCTACTACGTATAGTAAGCAGGGGAAGTATTGTATTCCACCCAAAAATTCGATACCGAGATTTCACCGGAAATATATGTTTTGAGACCCCCTGAATCCAAAAAAATCATTTTTGGAAACATGTCCGTGTGTGTGTGTGCGTGTCTTTGCGTGTGCCTGTGAACAGCATAACTCAGAAACGAACAGTCGGATATACACCAAACCTGGTATTTAGGTTCAGTATCTTCCAGCGATGCGACACGAAGGCTTTCAAGAAAATCCCCCCACCCCAGATTACCCTCTACATGGAACATTTTTCGAAAATTTTAATTTTCTTAAACCTGGCTATAACGATTTTGATTAAAATTTCATATGTTTAAGATATTTTAATCGCAAATAAAATGCATATCTCGAATTTTCAGTGAATGTCTCCGAAATTATTCTTCATTGTGAACGATTTTTGCATAACTGGTAAACCATAAGAAATAGAGAAAATTTTACTACACAAAAAATGTAGATCGCGTTAAAATACACAATTTATGTCACATACATATTTTTGTTGAGTGAACCATTTTCGAGATAATGCTTGTTATTCCCTTAAATTTTCCAATAATTATACTTTTTCTCAAATGGGAATAAGTTATTCATTTTTTTATGTACTGGACATGCAAAGACAATGGAAAGCGTTACATAGCAACCAGCTCTTAAAAGATTTGACTATCGCTTAAAGCCGATGATATTCCCCTTGCATCTACAAGAAAATTAGCAATAAGATTAACATCTCAATTAACATGAAGCATATGGAGAATAAAAGTTTGTAAAAGTAGTTTGTACAAGAGTAGAGAAAGTCATATGAGTGTAACACATCAGTTTTTTTCTTAACCCATTTTGGCCCAAAGTAATAGCCAGGGTCGCTAAAGTTAGAGCGCTCTTGTGCTTGGAGTATAGAAGGTGCATAACGATAGGATAGGAGAATTTGACGACATCGAATGCTAAAAGCCTTACGCTCTGGCAAGTAGTCTGTGCGACGAGCATAGAGCCGGCTGCTCCAAACTTCAATGCTCGAAAATGTCCCTAAACTTCACTTTAGACCAGAAAGCTTCTATTTCTGAGAAGCACACAATCTCACTCAGGTTACCCTTGTAATCCGCAAAAAGTCCGCTTGGAATGAGTGGCATGTTCCTTTTAAGCGCATTTTATTTTAGTTGTAGCTAATAAATAAAAGCCCAAAAAGCGCTAAAGAAACGACGTTTATGCCACCAACATGTTGACAACACACACAACGTCGGTATGTGTGTAATTTATGCCGTGACTACCAAAGTTATAACTAGCCACCTGTGACTGCCTAATAATATGAGGCTCCCAAGTAGGAATCTTGATCCGGTGTACAGGTTCTTTTAGAAGCGTTTACGCTATCCGGAAAAGATGAATATTGGCCTCATTTGAGTAATCACTAAACATATATAACTTCATCCAAGGTCTCTATAGATGTGATATGGTACAAGGGAGTTAAACAAACAAATAAATAAAGTTATTGAATATTCGTCTTTACGAAATACCTTACCAAAATTTGTAATTAAGCACCCTTGAGCTTTCGAAATTGAATTTTATACAAAAGAAAAATTAACAAGATCAAAAATGTACACCTAACTTACATTTAAGGTCATTAGATGGGTAAATTGTCCCACATTTTTATAGTTTATTACTGATATAATTCCAAAATCTTAAAAGTTTAAGTTGAAACTCGATGGGGAGTTCTTAATTTTTTGTTGTTTACAAATAGAATTCAAATGCATCGGCAATTATTCTTTAGTTAACTAATATATAAATTTTAAATCCGCAAGAGCTGTAATTGGCCCAAAACTTAATGCCTGTACTATCTTAACTTTTTCCCCATTTATATGCCGCCTGTAACATCTAAGAGCAAATCGGTGGCTTTACCTTTGGACTAATTGCTCATTGGCAATGGCGTTCACTCAGTTTATTATTCTTTGTTTAATTCCTTTATAAGCATTAAATTCACATACACATCATTCACTCACCTTCCACACACTAGGGAGTATGAGAATAATCTCGGCTAAAGACGTACCACCGTCCAGCAGGGAATCGAACTCGGGTCATCTGAGTCTTCCATAGTATTTTAAACATATCAACATACAGGCGCCGACAATAGGCATCTCGATTTCATTTCTGCTTCTTTATATTATTATCATTATTTCATTCTCGTTATTCAAATTATCCTAAGAGCGTTAAAGCTGTTTATAATGTTACAGCAGTTTTTGATCTGACAGTGTTCATTTTAGTAAGTATTCAACTCGACTCAACAATAAAAATCTGATGTGTTACACTCACATGACTTTCTCTACTCCTGTTCAAACTATTTTTACAAACGCTTATTCTCCATACGCTTCATGTTAATCGAGATATCGAGATGTTAATCTTATTGCTAATTTTCTTGTAGATGCAAGGGGGATTGGTAAGCTTTAAGCTATAGTCAAATATTTTAAGCGCTGGTTGCTAGGTGGAGTGTTCCATTTTCTTTGCATTACCAGGATAAAAAAAAACTGAATAACGAATTTGAGAAAAAGTATAAGTATTGGAAAATTTAAGGGAATAACAAGCAATATCTCGAAAATGGTTTACTCGACAAAAAAAATGTATATGACATAAATTGTGTATTTTAACGCGATCTACATTTTTTGTGCAGTAAAACTTTATCTAACTCTTACGGTTTACCAGTTATGCAAAAGTCGTTCACAATGAAGAATAATTTTGGAGACATTCCTAGAAAATTCGAGATATACATTTCATTTGTCATGAAAATATCTTAAACATATGATATTTTAATCAAAATCGTTAGAGCCATGTTTGAGAAAGTTAAAATTTTCGAAAAATGTTGCATGTAAAGGGTAATATGGGGTGGGTGAATTTTCTTGAAAACCTTATTGTCGCATCTCTGGAAGATACTGAACCTAAATACCAAGTTTGGTGTTTGTCCGACTGTTCGTTTCTGAGTTATGCTGTTCACAGACACACAAACGGACATGTTTCCAAAAATGCTTTTTTTGGATTCAGGGGGTCTCAAATAATTTATTTCCGGTGAAATCTCGGTATCGAATTTTTGGGTGGAATACAATACTTCCCCTACTTACTAAACGTAGTAGAGAAAGTAAAAACTGAAGTAATCACATTCCGATCCGACAGACAGGTTTAACAATAGCACAACATAAACTCATGGAGATGGAAAGGCTTTATGCGTGCTCAATTTAAGGATATTGATTATTTTAATGTGTCTGTAATATAAATATTAATAACATTTCTTTTAGAAGGAAAAAAATTGATTTAGAAAGTAGGTTCAATGGAGAAGAATTGTTAAAGTTGTGCATTCTGATTCGATACACAATCAAGAAAAATGCCATTAAAATTAAGAGGTGGCCAGACAAATACTTCAGACATTCTGGACAAGTTTTTAAATTTTGATTATGAGTTAGTTAAACAATAACGAGCCTGAAAGCCCAATTTCCATCCGAAACAATGGAATTTACCTAATGTCTGATACAATGTTGTCATATCTAGTAAACATGAAACGTTTTTACTTGCCGTATAAGATAAAAATTACATTATTTCCATATAGTGGCGATGTTGACGGTGTAGGACTCGCTCAGCATAGAGACATCCTCTTGGATGTAATACGAGGTGTGATCAAAAAGTTTCCGGAATGGCTTCACAGCAATGCTGACGCTGAGATTTCTTTAATTCTTACCCAGACTGTACATGTAGGTTCCTTCCCGATAAAAATGAGAGTTCACGTGGCTTCCTGTGACAATGCAGTGACGAGGTAGACGCTCTGAAGTGAACATGTCTTTTGCTTTTGCTGCGATTTTTCCGCGTAGCAAAAATGTCAGATTGCGAAGAACAAAGAACGAACATCAAAGTTTGCTTTAAACTAGGTAAAGCTGCAACATAAGCCTATGAAATGTAAGAACAGCTTATGGGGAGGGCGTTATGGATAAAACTCTAGCATTTGAGTGGTTTTGGATATTTAAAAGTGGTGTGACATCAGTAAATATACACACGTTCGGGGCGATCCTGTTCCAGTAAAACTGATGAAAATATCAATCAGGTGAGGGAAATGGTCTTAAATGATAGACGCATTACAATAAGAAAACTTTCTGACTGATTAGGACTCTCCTTTGGAAGTGTTCAAGGCATTTTGAAAGACAATTTGGACATGAGAATAATGCCGCCAAGTTCGTGCCCCGCCTGCTTTCAAATGATCAAAAGGAAAGCCGCGTGATGAACATGGATTTATGGGTACGATCCGAAAACGAAGCAACAATCTTGACAATGGAAGAGTCCTTCATCTCCACGCCCGAAAAAGGCCAGACAAGTTCGATCAAAAGTGAAGTCAATGATGATTGTGTTTTTTGACATTAAAGGCATTGTACATAAGGAATTTGTGCCACAGGGTCAAACAGTGAATCAAGTGTTCTACAAACAAGTGCTGAAAGATTAAGGGAGAATTATGCGACGCAAACGGCCGGAGAAATGGAGGAGTGGTGACTGGTTCCTGCATCATGACAATGCGCCCGCGCACAAAGCCCTTTCTGTTCGCCAAGTTTTGGATAAAAATAGGATGAATACTGTTCCCCATCCCGCCTATTTTCCAGATTTGGCACCAGCGGACTTTATTTTTTCTCGCGACTTAAAATGCGGCTCCGAGGAGACCGTTTTGAGGACATTGATGCCATCTATCGCGAATCGCAGAAGTCTCTGAACGTGTTGAAAGAAGAGGACCTCCAGAGGTGCTTCCAGCAGTGGCAGAAGCGCTGGGACAAGTGTATCCACTCCCAAGGAGACTACTTCGAGGGTAACAGTGCAGATTAGACAAAACAAACTGTTGTGTAGTATTTATGACGTCATTCCGGAAACTTTTTAATCGCACCTCGTATAACAAAACAATGTGACGGTGTGGTAGAATATTCGAGGAGGGAAGATGAGTGCATCGCTCTGAAGAACATGGTGCAGACTGTGACATGATTAAAGCACTTTTTACATTACTCGTTCCCATTTGTATTGCAGAACGTTCATTTTGTGCACTAGAGGGCTGAAAATATGCACAAGATCCACTACGAATGAGACATCACATTGCTTTACCGAATGTGTGCATTCCGATCTTGTGAGGGACTTAGGATGGTTAAATGAAATCGGAGAATATATTCCAGATCCTTTCGTTGTAGGTGAGCGAGTATAAAGTTTTAAAGCGTTTATTTCATATTTGCAACAAAAATTATATTAATAGTTACTGAGGGTTCACATTCAGGAGAGCTCGGATCGATTCTCGCGGCTGCGGCCACTCTGATCTTGGGTTTGTTTGCGGTATTCCCTGTTTGGTAGCGAATGCGGTGTAGATTATACAGTTCCGTGAATTTTCCTGGTATTTCATTCCTTATGTTTCACGGTCGAAGGAATAGGCGTGGAGTTTGCTTTGAGTTTCTGTTGCCCTGGCGCTCCAGAGATACCCATCCGCGGAGAGGAAGTCGTGCCCCCGCAGGGTGGATTCCGACCCCTTCAGCTGCCTGTTGTGGGCGCTGCGGACCCCTAGCAATTAGATTGGATGGAGAACTGGTATATAGTGCGCTAGATACTGTGGCACCACAGTGGTTGTTTGGTAATCTTCCCCGTGGGGTTGACGCGCATTAGTGGCACATCCACTTCCATCGCTGTGTAGGTAGGAGGCTGTATATAAAATAAAGACGGTCCTAATGGAAAACCCCACGGAGGAGAACCACTCCGATGGCGACTCCCTGGGCAGAGGAGATTCTTGCGTGTTGAGTTCCTGCCGTGTCAGGATGTTATATCTAGAGCCGTTACGGACCGTGCCTGCATCGTCTACTTCCCCCGGGTCTGGTCGCCCTCTGTGTGTCTCGTTTCGTCCCTTCCTCTCGCAAGTTTCCAGAACATTTCCATATGCACATAAGGGTCAAAATCGGCCTCCATTTTCCTATGACCATATTATGGGGTTTAGGTAGCGCAGTTTATAACATGCCTGTACATGCCTGAAACACATGTTCCCTCACCCAGCTTTACGTAATACAGTCAATGAGATTTTACCGTGTTTCTCCAGTATAAACCCACACTACGTGATCAAAAGTATCCGGACACCTGACTGAAAACGACGTACAAGTTCGTGGCGCCCTCCATCGGTAATGCTGGAAGTAAATATGCTGTTGGCTTACGATGGCAGCGTTCATTCTCGCAGGAATACTTGCAATCAGGTGCTGGAAGGTTTCTTGGGGAATGGCAGTCCATTCTTCATGGAGTGTGGAACTGAGGAGAGGTATCGATGTAAGTCGGTGAGGCCTGGCACAAAGTCGGCGTTTCAAAACATCCAAAATGTTCTATAGGATTCAAGTCAGGACTCTGTGAAGGCCAGTCCACTTCAGGGATGTTATTGTCGTGTAACCACTCCGCCACAGCCCGTGCAGTAAGAACAGGTGCTCGATCGTGTTGAAAGATGCAATCGCCATCCCCGAATTGCTCTTCAAAGTGGGAAGCAAGAAGGTGCTTAAAATATCAATGTAGATCTTCGCTACACACGCTGGCAGATGACGTTCACCGGGCATTCACCATACCCACACCCTGCCATCGGATCGCCACATTGTGTACCATGATTCGTCACTCCACACAACGTTTTGCCACTGTTCAATCGTGTAATGTTGACGCTCCTTACAACACGCGAGGCGTCGTTTGGCAATTTGCTGCGTGATGTGTGGCTTATGAGCAGCCACTCGACCATGGAATCCAAGGTTTCTCACATCACGCCTAACTCTCATAATACTTGGGGTGGAACCTGATGCAGTTTGGAATTCCTATGTGATGGTCTGGATAGATATCTGCCTATTACTCATTACGACCCTCTTTAAATGTCGGCGGTCTCTGTCAGTCAACAGACGAGGTCAGCCTGTACGCTTTTGTACTGTACATGTCCCATCACGTTTCCACTTCACTATCACATCAGAAACAGTGGACCTAGTGATGTTTAGGAGTGTGGAAATCTCGCGTACAGACTTCTGATGCAAGTGACACCCAATCATCTGACCACGTTCGAAGTCCGTGAGTTCCACGGAGCGTGCTATTCAGCTGTTTCACGTCTAATGAGTACCAGGCATTAGGTGGCAGCACAATGCACCTAAGATGAAAAATGC
This sequence comes from Deroplatys truncata, assembly GCA_030765065.1. NCBI lineage: Eukaryota > Metazoa > Arthropoda > Insecta > Mantodea > Mantidae > Deroplatys > Deroplatys truncata. The sequence goes on from CM060978.1 coordinate 220,136,445, forward strand.
ATCTATGTGGGCGTGTCCGGATACTTCTGATCACATAGTGTAAGTGTGCGACTATATTTTCATAAGTCAGCAGCTATATCAAATACTCCTCAACAATTAACAAATTTGACATTAATTTTATATGGCTTGTGAATTATTTACAGAAAGACGTTTGCATTCTTTCCTGTTCTTTGTAATATAAAATTACCTAACGGGATGGCTCAAGCGGTAACGTCTGTAGCCTGCATTCGGAAGTACCCAGGTTGGATACCGGCCGCCCACTCTAACCCCTGGTTTTTTTAAGTCGAATGACGGGGTAGTTTCTTCTCTACCACGATTTCCTTTCCATCATTTCCTTTTCATTCCGTTTCCTTCTCATCTTCTAGTTGTGCTTCTAGGTCTCGTGATATATGATGGTGCTGGACAGATGTTGCGGATGCGTGTTCACTGGAAAGAATTGGTTACCAGAGGGCTGCTCGATTGAGGGGTCGTTCATCGCCCTCTCTCGGCGGATCCGGCCGTGACATACAGGTCTGCCAGCTTGGAAATGCTAGGAACTTCCGCGCGTCTCTGTGGCCTGCCTTGCTTGTGGCTTGTATCCTCCCGTGGGGTTCGTTCACTTCAACCCTTCCTCCTGGGGGATGGTAGGTGGAATAGATCTCGGTAGGTCGCGGTGCCGAGTGCCCCCTCCATTGAACAACCTGTAATCTATATACCTACAATATGAAATGTGCCATATAGCCAAGAATGCCGACCTAGGCATGTTGGAGGAAGTATACATTTGTGATGTAACGTGCTTGTTTGGGGCCTATATGTTTTCCTACATAACTTAGCTCTCAACAGTTGTATAGTAAGAGGAACCCAAGGATAAGCAATGCTATCCCTTTCTTCCTCGGTCCACAACTATATACAGTTGAATATGGAATATGGGATACTATGTTTACTCGCACTTACTGGGTTGATGCAGCACCGTGTTTATCTTGTAATTAAACTGATGTGTATGGACTGCTATTTCATTCTAACATCGGAACCAGGCTGTATAAATAACACAACGGGAGAAGTAAGAGATGAACCCCGGCAGAGAAGTTTGCTTACATACAGCACCAATATACAATTTTCACATCGTTACCGTATAGACGATGCGCTTATGAAAAATGTAGTGAAACTACAGCGTCGGTAATACGCACAAATTCGTGTTTGGATTATCGATTTGCTGTTAAATTAGCACCTCCATGCTGGCTACTTCATTTCCTATCATTAACCATTAAGCCTAACGTCTATTATCGACTAACGTACAATATAAACAACGGTGGCTGTTGATTGAATCCCGGCTGGACAACCCTGTCTAGAAACACAGCGTTGCCCAGCAAAACACACTTCACAATACAATAAAACAAATTTGGGTCGGGGAAATTTCTTGAAAATCTTCACACTGTCATGTTTATATGATGCCTGGCTTAAGTAAGAATAATCTGGTGTGTTACGTTCACATGGCTTTCTCTAGCCACTATTGTTTCTGTTTATATAGATTCCACAAATTATTCTTGTAAAAGCTTACTTTTATATCTATTTATATTAATCGAGATAAACGTTTGTAGAAACAGTGTAAAAACACATTTCCTGAAGGTACGGGAGACCTAAACGGAAGTCAAATATTTAAAATCGGGTCACCGAGTGGTTAGACCGCTCGCCTCTCACCGAGGCGGCTCGGGTTCTATCCCAGGGACCCGCATGTGGGATTTGTGGTGGACGAAGCGGCGTCAGGATGGGTTTTCTCCGGGTTCTCCGGTTTCCCCCGCCATTCATTCCACCTACTGCTCCATCATCGCCTTTCGTTTCATCCATTTCACCATCATTTCGTTTTATCTAATTCCTTCCTCCCATACCAGGCATCGGGCTGATCACCCATTCTGGATATTCTGTCTGATCCATGAGTGTCTGCTCCTCGACGGAACTCTGACCCGTAAGTCCAGGGGGGTGTAAGAAGAAGAATAAGAAGGGTCGCTATATGCATACCGTACATAAGTATCACTCTCTTTCCACATCGCGAGAAACAACTAAATGGTCATTTAAAAATATGATGCGTTAGATTCACATGACTTTCACATTCCCTATGAATGTTTATTTTCCTATCTACTTTATTGTAATTGAGATAAACTTTTCTGGAAATAGCTGCATTACACATTTCGTTTTTAATACTAAGTGAATAGGCTAGTGAAATACTTTAAAACGGTATCTATACGCTGGACTTAAAAGTCCATACTCTTTCCATGACATGGCGATAAATAACTGAATATTGACAGGACTTTAAAATAACGGCTAAGTGTTCAACAATTCCAACAATTAATAACGGATATTTTAGAAATTACTGATGTCACAAAAAGAGTTGAAATAAACTGTCTTTTGAAGAGATCTACACTTTTACTGTAGCACTACGTTTTCGTTTATTGCTTAACGTTTACATTTGCTGCGAAGGTCTACCCAGTAAAGAGTCGTAGCACAAACCCCCTCCTAACAACCCAGGGTTAGCTCCATCCGAGCGGTTCTCCAACCGTGGGGGTTTCCCATGAGGACAATACCTTGTTTCCTAAAAAGGCATCTCCCCCGCTTTCGCGGGAAATGGAAGTGGATACGCCGCTTACGCGCGTCACCCTTAAAAGGGGCCGACAGCAATCTAGCATGCCGTGAACCAACTCTCACTCATGGTTGGTGCCGGAGAACATCGAGGCATCTCACAACCCCGCCTGGGCGGAAAACCAGCCAGACGTACCCAGTCACCCATGGGTATCGATAACCACTGCCCTGCCGAGTCCAACCCAACCCAATCCGAGCAACTCCCTATTGGGATTGGCTCTAATGTTCGGCCCAGCGTACTTCTAGCAGGTCAGAAGTACCACGAGTGCTAGGGAATCGCAACGCTCGCACCACGACAGCTGAAGGTGTCAGAACCCCTCCCATAAAGTTTGCAATTATAAAATAATATATAAAGCTCCTTCCGAATGAATAAGACTTCACAGACTATTCCCAGAAAACTCAAGATATACACTTTATTTGCCATGTAAATATGTTGAATGTATGGTATTTTAATCAAAATCATTAGAGCAAAGATTCGAAGAGCAAAAGTTCGAAAAATGCTCCATATAAAGGGTAGTTTGGGGTGGGGGTATTTTCCTGATCTTCGTGTCGCATCTTTGAAAGGTACTGAACCTAAATACCAAGTTTCGTACTCATCCGATTTTTCGTTTTTGAGTTATGCTGTTCACAGACAGACACGCACGCAATGTCTCACACACATGAACTTTTTTCTAAACCTGCTTTTTTTGAATTCCGGGGGCCTCAAAATATGTATTTCTGGTGAAATCTCGGTATTGAAATTTGTGTGGAATGCATTACCTTTTCTAACTAGTATTTATGTGAAGGAGAAAGTAAAAACGGACGAAGTATTGAAAAATTCAATATCTAATGCCACAAAAAGCTTATTTGAAATAAATTGTGTTTTAACGATACCTATAATTCTTTTGTGCAGCAATGTTTGTCTTATTGTTCGCCAGTTATAAACAATTTATTCTGAATGAAGAGGGCTTCACAGGCTACTCCCAGAAAATTCAGTATATGGATTTTATTTGGTATGTAGATTTTCGAACTACGAGGTGTGATCCAAACGTTTCCGGAATGACGTCATAAATACTACACAGCAGTTTGTTTTGTCTAATCTGCACTGTCACCCTCGAAGTAGTCTCCTTGGGAGTTGATACACTTGTCCCAGCGCTTCTGCCAGTGCTGGAAGCACCTCTGGAAGTCCTCATCTTTCAACATGTTCAGAGCCTTCTGCGATTCGCGATGGATGACATCAATGTCCTCAAAACGATGTCCTCGGAGCCGCATTTTAAGTCGTGGGAAAAGAAAAAATTTCGCTGGTGCCAAATCTGGAGAATAGGCGGGATGGGGAACAGTATTCATCCTATTTTTATCCAAAAATTGGCGTACAGAAAGGGCTTTGTGCGCGGGCATATTATCATGATGCAGGAAGCAGTCACCAGTCTTTCAAAATGCTTTGAACACTTCCAAAGGAGAGTCCTAATGAGTCAGAAAGTTCTCTTATTGTAGTGCGCTTATCATTTAAGACCATTTCCCTCATCTGATTGATATTTTCATAAGTTCTGCTGGAGCAAGGTCGCCCCGAACGATCTGCATCTTTAACTATTGTCACACCACTTTTAAATTTCGAAAACCACTCTAATGCTTGAGTTTTGCCCATACCTTCCTCCCCATAAGCTGTTCTTAACATTTCATAGGCTTCTGTTGCAGTTTTACCGAGTTTAAAGCAAAATTTGATGTTCGTTCTTTGTTCTTCGTAACCTGACATTTTTGTTACACGGAAAAATCGCAGCACGTGCAAAACACGTGTTCACTTCAGAGCGTCTACCTCGTCACTAAATGATCACAGGAAGTCACGTAACCTATCATTTTTATCGGGAAGGAACGCTGCATGTATAGTGTGGATAAGAATTAAAGAAATCTCACCGTCAGCATTGCTGTGAAGCCATTCCAGAAATTTTTTGATCACACCTCGTACTTTTCAGAAAATTAAAAGTAACCCAAATTTTCAATGTGGAGGGTACCGTCATTTCTCTCTCTCTCTCTCTCTCTCTCTCTCTCACACACACACACACACACACACACACATACACACCTCTTTATAAAATGTTTCTTCAGGGGACCCAAAAACATCAGTGAAACTTTGACTGAATTTTTAGAACAAACGTAAAAGAACTGCTAGCTTAAAAGACAAGTTATCCAAACCGTATAGAAGTAAAATATTCCTAAGAGCTAAAATCGAAGCTTGTCACGACTTCACATGTGTAATTTTATGTATAATACTCTAATATTTAATTCATTGTTTTTCAATTGATTTAAAAGTAAAGCGTAATATTCGGCTTTAATCATGCTGAAACGACAAGTACATGCATTTACAATGACTCCAAGAAGTATTTTTTTAACTTATAAAATACTGTCAGTCAGATTAACGGGTGGAAAGTTCTAATTTTTAATATGCAGAAGCAACAAACTATATTACGGTTTACGTATGCCGGTGTTTTCCCATATTTTTCATTTTATTGGTTTTATAATTCTTTTAAAATAACATTATTTTGTTTTTTATTTTTTTTATTCTATTTTATTTTACGTCGCTATAACTCCTTGGTCATATCTCGACGGATCTGTTGCTGGATATCTCTTTGAACGATAGGTGATGAACAGTTAGCCCTTCTAGATCTCATTCCTGCAAACCCTGCTTCATGCTGTGCAGATGACATTAGGGTGCGTACAGTCTAACTGGTTAGATTGTCTGCATTCGCTATTACTCACTTATTTTTCATTTTACTATTGTTTTAGACTTAAGATGGAATTTTGGGTCATGTTATTAAGTATCCATTCCGGCATTTACCTTGGCGACTGAGGAAAACCACAAAAAACCTCAGACAGGTTTGTCGCCCCACGGGATTTGAACCCGGGACCTCCCGAATGCGGGCCACAGACTTTACCGCTTGACCCATCCCACTCGGTTATTTAAATTTGTCGTGCATGGTGTTACAAAATATTTTACATGGACTTATTAGAACATTTCTGTAGAATAGGAGAAATTGTGGAAAAAATGGGCTTTGATTTGACCGAGGAAGAAGACGCCAAAGTCAAGAGGGACTTTTTATTTAACTCCTGCATTAAGGTTCTGCCTTTACAACTTAAATATTTATTTCTCTATCAACATTATCAAAAACATATATATGTGGTTAAATATTAAAATATATAAAATGAAAATTTAGAAGAACCTGTAAACCGTAATATCGTTTTATAATTAGGTGATTGTTCTTTCACAAAGTCGCGTGTAGGCTAAGGTTGGAAAGATAGAATCGAAGTGAAAAATTCAATGCCATAGCGGGATTTTAACCAAGGAACTTCAGCTTCCTTGCCGTTGCTCTAACCCAATGAGTTATTATGTCAACGCGCGGTTACGACATTACATTCCGCACCTGATTCGTATTTTTTCCACATAAACCACAAGGCGTTATTAAGTTCATTTTGACATAAGATACCCCAATGGAGATTTACAATCTCGTAAGTCCCGAAATGCACAGTAATTCAACTATTAGGACATTAAACTATTAAGAACTTTCCTAAGGTTGGAAAGATAGAAGCAGGTTGAAAAAGCCAATGCCATATCCGGATATGGACCACGGATCCTCGGCTTTCCAGGCCGTTATTCTAACCAAGTGAGCTGCCATGGCAACATGCCGGTACTGTTTGTCTTTCTGCTTATTAAAAATGAGAATTTCCTCTGCGTTAGTTTGACTGATAGAATTTATACTTTCTCTAGTAAGTAGGGGAAGTATTGTATTCAACCCAAAAATTCGATACCGAGATTTCACCGGAAATACGTGTTTTGAGAACCCCTGAATCCAAAAAGCATTTTTGGAAACATGTCCGTGTGTGTCTGTCTGTCTGTGTGTGTGTGTCTGTGGACATCATAACTCAGAAACGAACAATCGGATAACACCAAACTTGGTATTTATGTTCAGTATCTTCCAGAGATGGGACACGAAGATTTTCAAGAAAATCCCCCACCCCATGTTACCCTTTACATGGAACATTTTTCGAAAATTTTAATTTTCTCAAAAATGGCTCAAACGATTTTGATTAAAATATCACATGTTTAAGATATTTTCACGACAAATAAAATGTATATCTTGAATTTTCTGGAAATGTCTCCAAAAGTATTATTCTGCATAACTGGTAAATCATAAAGGAGAGACAAAATTTTACTGCACAAAAAATGTAGATCGCGTTAAAATACACAATTTATGTCATATATATTTGTTTTGTTGAGTGAACTATTTTCGAGTTATTGCTTGTTATTCCCTTAAATTTTTCAATACTATTTTCTCAAATGGAAATTTTTTATTCATTTTTTGTCTTGGATATGCAAAGAGTATTAATCTGTGTCAAAGAGAATGGTGCTGCGCATAGCAACCAGCTATTAAGGGATATGTCTATGCTTAAAAGCTACTGTATTTTTATATTGCCGTTGCAAATACAAAACAAGGGGAACATAGTAGGCCTTAAGCGATAGTCAAATATTTTTAGAACTGGTCGCTATGTGTAAAATGTAGTTTTCTTTGTATGTCAAAACATCGTTTCTGCAAATGTTTATCTCGATTAATATGAAATAGATGGAGAATAAGAGTAAAAATGGTTTGTAAAAGAGTAGAGAAAGTCATGTGAGTGTAACACATCAGATTTTTTAAAGTAGACAAGTATGTAGTTACTGGAGTAACAGTAGCGACTTGCATCATGAGTCATCTATTGGCACAACATGATGAGCAGAGACCATCGCTTTGACCACTTTCCCGTGTATGGCCGGTGTGTTTCATGTAATGCCTGCTAACTTTTCTGTTCGTAGGACGATACAAAGAGTATTGCTGGATTAATTCCATTTTTAATATAATTACTGTACTTTTAATTATTTTACTTCGATAATTTGGGGATTATGTTACTCTAACGTTCCACATTTTTAAGTACTAAGCTCTACCATTTTAAGTGATATACACTTAACATTGAGTAAAATTTTATTGGCCTTTCTAAGACAATTGAACATATTAATTGTTTTCTTAACAATTATGCGTCCTCTCGGTATTATGCGGAACAAATATCCGCAATATTATTGTTTTTAATTTGTTTGTTTGGTGAATAATGCTGAGTGTTGACAAGGAAGCCATTACTCTCCTGCTCTCCAATATTTCTTGCTCAAGGAAGATGGGTGAAAGTGGCTGGGCTTTCTGAACAGATCTTCATCCATATCCTCTTGAAGAGCACACCGTAGGTAAACTGATAATTGAAAGTATTCTAATTTTACTGAAATGTTTAGCTAATACTCAGAAAGTGTATTTTTTGAGCAAACAATCAATTTTAATTGGAAAAATTCCTAATTACATCAACAAGTAAAGGTAGGGTAAATTAGAATGTCAGTGGCGTTTGTTGCAAGATTGTAGTGCAGATAATTTACGAGAAATCTTATTTTGAAACTTTCACGCACCGACATTTGTACAACCTGCGGTAGCACAAACTAAAGAAAAAAAAAAGGGAATTACAATACTTCTGTGGATTCTTACAAATAAAGAGAATATAGACCTTCAAAGGTTGTGTTCAAAACGACCACCGGCAGCTTCAATACACGCTTCCAGTCTGCTATGGAAAGACTGCTGCACACGTTCTAGCATTTCAGAGGAAATTTCAGAGCAGGCAACAGTAATAGTCTAGTGTAGTTAGTACATCCTTGTAGACAGTGACTTTCAGACTTCCCCACAGAAAAAAGGCTAAAGGGGTCAGATCCGGTGAACGGGCCGGCCAAGGTACAGGTCCCCTTCTTCCAATCCAACGATTTGGAAACAATCCGTTAAGACAAGCTGTAGTACTTCGTGCACTATGGACTGGACAGCATCGTGTTGGTGCCACAGGTTCCTCATATTCTGCAAAGGAAGGTGTTCTAGCATCTGTGGCGTATGGTATGTCAGGAGGCTGCGCTACTTGTACGAGTTGACTGTTCCTTCTATGAACAAAGGGCCTATGAGCTGATGGTTCACTATCCCACACTACACGTTTAAACTCCATGCACGCTAACGCTCCACCTTACGAAGCCAACGAGGATTGTGAACAGACCAATAGTGCATTTTTCTGCGGTTTACCTGATTAGTAAATGTTGCCTCATCACTAAACAAGATACATGATGAATCTGTAGTATCATATCTTAATGTCCATGTACAAAAGTTAAAAGATTCCCAAAATCATTTCCATGCAGCTCTTGATGGAGAGAGATGTGATAGGGATGAAACCTATATGTTGCATAGTACATTTGCTTGACATATGCCACTTCCACGTGCGATTGTGCGGGAACTGATTTGCGGATCTACTGCAACGGCAGCCAAAACATTGATTTCTGCCTCTTCTCCAGTTACTTGTTTGTTTCTGTTACGTTTTCTAGGTGTTATAGCACCACTTTCACGTAATTGGTTGAAGAGGTTGATAAATAATTGCCGAGATGATTGACGTCTATTGGGATACGTTTCCGCATACACCATACAGGAACGAACTGCACTCTTCCTACACTCTCCATACACCATGAGCATGTCGGCTTTTTCTGCATTAGTAAACCCCATTTTCCACTCACGACTACTGCTTGAACTGTCACAAACTAACTGGCCAGAAAGTCACAATGCAATCATTGAACAGAAAACACAATACAAACAAACATAACAACATAACTAGCAACTGAGCAGGTTGAAGACAAACAATTGTCGAGGGGGAATATTTCAAAATAAGATTTCTCGTATACCACTTGCACTGGAATCCTGCAACAAAGACCATTGACATTCTAATTTACTCTATCTTTATTCTTTTGGTGTAACTAGACATTATTCCGTTTAAAAAATTGTATGTTTGTTCAAAAAATACACTTTCTCAGTGTTATTAAAATTTGTTTATAGGCTAAATGTACGAGCCCATGACTACCAATCAATGCTGTGAAAACTGCATTAAACAGCATTTTCCATTTCCGAAATATTTGCGGTGCAAAGTTTAGGTGGTTCACCTATATATTCGTCCACAATAGCATGTATATTTAGTCAAGCACTTGTACTATTATGGCCGAGCTAGTATGGGCTCAGTAAAGTATGGCAGTGGTCTACTCCGACCAGAAGAGAAATGAGAAAGCAAGGGCCGAGGTGAATAACATGAGAAATGGAGCACGATTAAATACGATAGGGTAATGTCTCTCCGTTTTATTTTGGGGAAATTATTTCTAGCTCAAGCATTATGAATTTTTTCAAAGCTTTGGTAGTTCCGCGAGTAATTACCGAATTACCGTTAAAATCCTAAATTCTAAATTTTGATCTTGGAATAAGCGTAAGACGCAAAACTCCAGTATCTCGACTAGAAATAGGATGGCTTAAATGTTATTTGTGTAAAGTATTTAAGTGAGAATGGATTAGTGGAAATGAAGTTAAATAAGCCACCTCGTTATGCCAAGATAGTTAACCAGCTAACACGAGAAAAGTTGAAAGGTGACTATTTATTAACTGATTGTAGCGTTGTTAGGCAAGCTTGAAATTGTGTGAAAATCCGTTCTTTGAATTTTTATATTTCATGTCTGCATTTAACTTTGGTGAGTGCTAGTATCTTTTAGAAATAGATTGTTACACAAAACTATTACAGCAAAAAGCAATAAATTTTCACTTCTAGTGATAAACGTCGTTTTCCATATTTTTGTCGGCCTTTAAGTAAGTTTAATGGTTCCACTATAGAGTAATGAAGGTCTAAAGAAAACAAACACAGCAGTGGTAGCATGAATTATTGCAAAGCTAATTGCCAGCAGCGTCACAAGTGCTAGCGCAGCTTAACATTCAAATAAGTAAAAAAGCTATCACGTAACAGGTGCTATGTACCAGAGTAGAGCAATAACGTTACAGCTTGCAAGACGAAAACTTGAAGTGGCTACACTGGTGAAGAATAGCCTCAATAAGAGTTGCAAGGATTGGTATTCCAAACTGTTTCTAATTCTCCGATTTTCTCCCATTTAGTATTTTCAGCATTTTGACTTCCTCTACTACATACACTATGTGATCAAAAGTATCCAGACACCCCCACAAACATACGTTTTTCATCTTAGGTGCATTGTGCTGCGACCTACTGCCTGGTACTCATTATCCGCGACCTCAGTAGTCATTAGACATCGTGAAAAAGCAGAATGGGACGCTCGTGGAACTCACGGACTTCGAACGTGGTGAAATGATTAGGTGTCACTTGCGTCAGAAGTCTGTACGCGAGATTTCCACACTCCTAAACATCCCTAGGTCCACTGTTTCTGATGTGATAGTGAAGTGAAAACGTGAAGGGGGCAGCACAAAAGCGTACAGGCCGACCTCGTCTGTTGGCTGACAGAGACCGTCGACATTTGAAGAGGATCGTAAATAGTAATAGACAGACGTCTATCCAGACCATCACACAGGAATTCCAAACTGCATCATGATCTACTCCAAGTACTAGGACAGTTAGGCGTGAGGTGAGAAACCTTGGATTCCATGGTCGAGGGGCTGCTCATAAGCCACATATCACGCAGGAAAATGCCAAACGACGCCTCGCTTGGTGTAAGGAGCGTCAACACTACACGATTGAACAGAGGCAAAACGTTGTGTGGAGTGACGAATCACGGTACACAACGTGGCGATCCGATGGCAGGGTGTGGTTATGGCGAATTCTCGGTGAACGTCATCTGCCAGCATGTGTAGTGCTAACAGTGAAATTCAGAGGTGGTGGTGTTATGGTCTGGTCGTGTTTTCCTGGAGGGGGCTTGCACCCCTTGTTGTTTTGCGTGGCACGATCACAGCGCAGACCTACATTGATATTTTAAGCACCTGCTTGCTTCCCACTGTTGAAGAGCAATTCGGGGATGGCGATTGCAACTTTCAACACGATCGAGCACCTGTTCATACTGCACGGGCTGTGGTGGAGTGGTTACACGACAATAACATTCCTGTAATGGACTGGCTTGCACAGAGTCGTGACTTGAATCCTATAGAACACCTTTGGGATGTTTTGGAACGCCGACTTCGTGCCAGGCCTCACCGACCTATATCGATACCTCTCCTCAGTTCCTCACTCCGTGAAGAATGGGCTGCCATTCCCCAAGAAACCTTCCAGCACCTGATTGAAAGTATGCCTGAGAGAGTGAACGCGGTCATCAAGGCTAAGGGTGGACCAACACCATATTGAATTCCAGCATTACCGATGGAGGGACCACGAACTTGTACGTCATTTTCAGCCAGGTGTCCGGATACTTTTGATCACGTAGTGTAGGTATAGTAAGAAGGAGAAGTATTGTATTCCATCCAAAACTCTAGATGTCGAGATTTCACTGAAAATATACATTTTGAGACTCTGAACCCCCAAAAAAACAGTTTTAGAAAAATATCTCGAGGACTACAATATGATCCCATTAACCAATTTATTCAGGGTCAACAGACATCTGAGTCCGGGCGCCTCATATGCATGGAAACAATTAGGATGAGCGGACAAGGCCATCTAGTACCATTACAATACTGAATGTCCCTTATATCGTTTAACTTTTAAATATGATGTTGTAAACGTTCTCCTTGTGCTCAAAGACAGCATTGCAACGCCTTAGCAGATTATGATTCACATAATGTAGCTCTTCTTGGGAAATGTTGGTTATTTCTTCCCTACACCGTTTTGTAGTTCTTCTAATGTTTGAGGATTTTGACTACACATTTTGTCTTTTAAGTGCCCCCCAAGTATAAAATTGCAGGGTCTGGGGATCGAGCAGGCCACACCCCTATCGGCAAAGACGTCAGAAGTTGTATCCAAAGAAGTCCGAGCTGTAATGAGCTTTAGCCCCGTCTTGTTGTAATACGCCGTACGTTCTCTCATCTGTCAATTGAGGGAAAATCTGCTCCAAAATTAAGGCTTGGTACCGTGAAGTATTAACTGTTTCATGAAAGAAAATAGGGCCAATTACTCTAGCCCCACAGCACACCGAACACCAACCTTAGGGTCATGTAGTGGACTTCGATGTATGAGTGTGAGACAAGCGGCGCAATAGCGGGGCCTGGAGCTCGGAAGAGAAGCGGAGCACGACTGCGACCTGTGCCACTAACAGCGTTGCCGCTTTATCTGATGGCACCGTATTTTGGATCTATAATTGTAATTGTAATCCTTATAACAGTGAAAAGTAAGATTGCAATTAAGTTACTTCAAGCTACGATTTTTGTTAGATAAAATATTTCATGAATATTAGTCCTTAGAAGAATTAAGAATCGGAGGGTAGATGATGCAATAACCTGAGTTAAGAAATAGTGTGTGTGTGTGAACCGCAAAACTAAAAGGAAAAACAGAAAAGGAAAAGTGGATAAATACAAAATTTCGTATTTTTAAGTTCAGCTCTTCCAAAGCTGCGACAACCTTTACATCGAACATTTTTAGAAAATTTTGATTTTCTACAACATGAATCTGATGATTTTGATTAAAATACCCTACCTTAAAGATGTTTAAATGACAAATAATATGCATATCTTGGATTTTATAGCAATAGTCTTCGAAGCCCTTTTCATTTGGAAGGAATTTTGTATAATCTTGTATAACAGGTAAACGTTAAGCGATAAACGAAAGCATATTACATCAAAAATGTATATCTCTTAAAACACACAATTTATTTAAAACAATTCTTTTGTGTCATATGCTATTTCTGAGATATCCATAGTTCGAAATGTTCATTACTTGGTCATTCTTTTTAAAGTCCTGTCAACATTCAGTCCAGCATATAGCTTCCAGTCCCTAAACATTTGACTATCGCTGTTCTCTTTGTATCTAGAATTAAATGTGTAATGTGGCTATTTCTGCAAAGCTTTTTTGGATTAGAATGAAGTAGATAGAAAAATAGGTCTTAGTAAGAATAATTTGTATACACAGTAATGAACTATAGAGGGTGGAGAAAGTCATGTGACTATATCGCATGAGATTTTTATTCATACAAACACCTTTCTGTACAAAATCAATTGTAATCAGATTGGCAGAGGCAAAACCAATGTTTTGGAAGTAACTTATTAAAAAGTAGAAACATTTAAGAACTTAAAATCAAAATTTCGTATCTTGCCTGTCGTAAAGTAATTAGTAATTTCATATTAATTTCTATACACACTTGCTCAAAAGAAAAATATTATGCTTATTGTTAAAATCTTTTATTTGGAGCTTTACCAAGCTCCTGTTTGCATATTATCTTGAGCACAGGTGGTTGTAGAAACTTGAAAGGTTGCACGTATCTTAGATAATACATATTATATGTGTAAAGTAGAAAAAAAAATAAAGTTGAACAGAAAATATACCATTTCGATTTTCCATCTACTCTTTTCTTGAATATGTTTATCAATTTGTTTATGGATAAATTAAGGAATTTGCATTTGAATATCCAAATATTATCTCCAATATTTATATATTCTGCGAAAAACGTTTTCCTGTGTATTTCCGCATTGGGACTCAATAATGGAAAAATATATGTTTGGTCTGATGTACAGGAAGTCACATGCAATTAACTTCTCTCTGGGTGTGTATTCAATCGTGGATTGAACGATATGATATTCTTTAAAAATATCAAAATGAAATCTGTCTACAATCAATAGTCTTTTTTGTTTTGTTTTTTGTTTCCTTCTTTTTTTCTAAAGGAACATTGTCCACTGTAACTCTGACTTCTTCAATTGTTGCCTTTTTCTGCTTTCCCTTTATTATCTTCTCCACTACATATAGTAAGTAGGGGAAGTATTTTATTCCACCCAAAATTTCGATAAGGAGATTTCACGGAAATATATGTTTTGAGACCCCCTGAATCCAAAAAAAGTATTTTTGGAAACATGTCCGTGTGTGTGTCCGTGGACAGCATAACTCAGAAACGAACAGTCGGATAAACACCAAACCTGGTACTTAGGTTCAGTATCTTCCAGAAATTCGACACCAAAGTTTTCAAGAAAATACCCCCACCCCAGATTACCCTTTACATTGTACATTTTTAGAAGATTTTAATTTTCTCAAAAATGGCTCTAACGATTTTGTTTAAAATACCATAAGTTTAAGATATTTTTATGGCAAATGAATTTTATATCTCGAATTTTCTGGGAATATCTCCAAAAGTGTTCTTCATTGTGAACGACTTTCGCATAACTGGTAAACCATAAGGGATAGACAAAATTTTAGTACCAAAAATGTAGATCGCGTTAAAATACACAATTTATGTCATATACATTTTATGTTGTCGAGTGAACCATTTTGGAGATATTGCTTGTTATTCCCTTAAATTTTCCAATACTTATAGTTTTTTTCAAATGGGAATTCGTTATTCATTTTTTTGTCCTGGTAATGCAAAAAGAATGGAATACTCCACATAACAACCAGCTCTTAAAATATTTGACCATCGCTTAAAGCCTACCAATTCCCCTTGCATCTACAAGAAAATTAGCAATAAGATTAACATCTCGATATCTCGATTAACACGAAGCATATGGAGAACAAGCGTTTGTAAAAATTGTTTGTACAAGAGTAGAGAAAGTCATGTGAGTGTAAGACATCAGATTTTTCCGCAAATGAGTCATTCTATGTTTTCCATTATCTCGTTTCTTCCTCTATACCGCGTCCCAGGTGTCCTTCAGCAAGAAGTTTCTTCTCGTGCAAAGTCACTGTCAGCTCCCTCCTTTCTCGTTTTGCTGGCCAGTTTTACCATATCATTATAAAACGGCGTGGCTTACTTTGTCCGCTTCACAGATTCCATCCTCCTTTATAGACACATTTTAGAAGCTTCCATTGTTTTTCATCGCAGCGTTAAGGTTTTCACACTATATGGTGCCACATTCCGCTTCGATAATCTCTTCCTTATTTATTCATTTCTTAAAGAGTTCACAGAAACTGCCCGCTTTTTTATCAGACACATCCTTAGTTATATGTGTGACTATGGACGGATTCGATTCAACAAATAACCTGTCAAGCAACGAATATTTTAATTTTCTTGTTTACATTATTTGTGCAATCAACCTTTACGCGCTCTTCGGTGTTTACCTTACACGTTTCAAACATGAAAATCACATAGAGCAATTAATGAAGTAATGTGTTTTTTTTATAAATTCGCCTGAAAAGCTTGCTGAAGTGTGTATAACCCATAGGTGCACCGAACTGTTTAATTCTCTTTGAAGGTTCTATAGAATGGTAGAACAATGCATTCCCTTTTTTCTGACCACAGTGCATTTTCAGATTCTTTGATTCCTCTGAAATCAAGGCATTCATCACTTTTTTTTAAATCTGAAGAGTGTACTTACGGTAGAGTGTACTTCTTTTGAAATATAACTTAAAATTTGGATATAGTATGCTGCACTGTTACCTAAAAATTTTATAACTTTTTCTAGCGTTTGAAAAATTAATACGCTCAGTAATTTTGCATCAACCTATGTATATGTATACTGTGATATAGAAAAGAAATTAATATAAAACATCCATACGAATTTCTCTACCCGGTTACAGAGTCAATATATCCCTAAACGTGAGCCAGTTTTACGTACATATTTTCAGATTAAAAAATA
The DNA here is from genome assembly GCA_030765065.1 of Deroplatys truncata. Taxonomy (NCBI): domain Eukaryota; kingdom Metazoa; phylum Arthropoda; class Insecta; order Mantodea; family Mantidae; genus Deroplatys; species Deroplatys truncata. The sequence goes on from CM060978.1 coordinate 220,152,605, forward strand.
CGGACTTAGTGACATATAATGTGTGGAAAAGACATTTACCTGTTCATACAAGTCTTAGTGATGAACAAGACAAAGGGAAATAAGAATAGCAACTTTTGAATCATTCAGATGACCAGGGAAAATATGAAAATATAACAAGAAATATTTTTAGAAATGCCTAACGCTAAAATGAAGACAGAACTACGCATTTGAATAAACTCTACTTGCTTTTGTTTGTCAATCTCTTACGGTTCATCATTCAATAAGAATGAAGAAGACCACAGCTCGCAATTAATTCAGTACATATCTTGAAGTGCAATATCTTAAAAATCTGATGTGTTACACTCACATGACTTTCTCTACTCTTGTACAAACTATTTTTACAAACGCTTTTCTCCATCTACTTCATGTTAATCGAGATAAACATTTGCAGACTCTATCTTATTGCTAAGTTTCTTGTAGATGTAAGGGGAAAATATATTTACAAGGGCAATATAGAAAAGCAGTAGCCTTTGAGCACATACATATCTCTTAATAGCTGGTTGCCAGGTGCAGCACCATTCCCTTTGCCACAGATTATAACTCTTTGCATATCCAAGACAAAAAAATGAATAACGAATTCCCATTTGAGAAAATAAGTATTGAAAAATTTAAGGGAATAACAAGTAATATCTCGAAAATGGTTCACTCAACAAAAAAACTGTATATGACATAAATTGTGTATTTTAACGCGATCTACATTTTTTGTGTAGTAAAAGTTTGTCTATCTTTTATGGTTTACCAGTTACGCAAAAGTCATTCACAATGAAGAATACTTTTGGGGACATTCCCAGGAAATTAAAGATATACATTTTATTTGTCACAAAAATATCTTAAACATATGATATTTTAATCAAAATCGTTAGAGCCATTTTTGAAAAAATTAAAATTTTCGAAAAATCTTCCATGCAAAGGGTAATCTGCGGTGGGGGGATTTTCTTGAAAACCTTCGTGTCGCATCCCTGGAAGATACTGAACCTAAATACCAAGTTTGGTGTTTATCCGACTGTTCGTTTCTGAGTTATGCTGTTCACAGACAGACACGCACGCAGACACACACAGACACACACACGGACATTTTTCCAAAAATGCTTTTTTTGGATTCAGGGGGCCTCAAAACATATATTTCCCTTAAAATCTCGGTATCGAATTTTTGGGTGGAATACAATAATTCCCCTACTTACTATACGTATTAGGGAAAGTAAAAATTAGATGCTTAATCAATAATTAATTAGACATTTTGAGAAAATAAGTGACAACGAGAGCTTTTGCATGTAAAGGATAGTTTGAGACGGGGGATTTTTCAGTAAAATCATTGCGCTTGAAAATGTTGTGTATAAATATAAAGTATGGTATTTATTCATGTACGGATAATGCTGTTGAAGCGCGCGCACACACAAACATTTTTGTAAAAATATTTTAAATTCAGAGGGCACCAAAACTGGTATTTCCAGTTAATTCTTGATATCAAAGTTTTGTGTGGAATACAATACTGCCTCTATCTACTACAAGTAAGAGCAAACAGAGTTTGAAAATGCTTGTTGAAAACACATATGAAGTAAAATGCATGGCCCAAGGAAGGATTGACTCCGTCGCAGATAAATGTATGTTACCTGCTTTTAAGTGTTTTAAATTGCATCGGAGAAACACATAGCCTATAATCATCAGAATTGTGTACGACCAAACGAGCTTGACTTTAATTAAACAATATAAAATAGGAAAAGTAGAGCATAGCTAATCATATTATTAGGAAGGTATATTTGATCCTGTGGACAGTGATCTCTCATGCCAGTGCTTTAATTAATGAACTTTGACTAATTAGATTTCGTATTGTAATTGAAATATATGAGATGCAATTGCATAGTTGAGCTTGAAAAATACGGGGTTTCATTGTTTTTGTTTTGTTTTTAATTCCTGGAGAAACGAGAAATAAATTACCATTTAGCTTTATTTATAAAGTTCAGTATTTAACAACTTTAATACACCTTCATTCATCTTTTAACCTCCGAAATTCACATTATTATTACTTACTCACATATACCGAAAAGCTGTTTCGTTTTCGAATTGACATATTCACAAAAAAGGCTCATAGTATAATAATAATAATAATAATAATAATAATAATAATAATAATAATAATAATACATTTTACTTCATTACATAAGAGATCTGCGGTCTTTCAAAGATAAGTCCAGGTTAAAATTAAACATTTGATGCATTTGACGTGTTACAATCCGCGACCTTCCTTACAAAATGCTGATTTGTTGTTTCAATTCTGCAATTAGTCCTAAAAACTTCCTTTCTATTTGTTTACCGTTAATTCTAGCAGAAATGTTGTCAAAATGTTTTTTGTTGTGGTTACAGAGGAGCATTTAGGAGATTAGAAGGACAGTCACTTATTTTAAAAGCAAGTCGGTCTTAAAGTAGTTAAAATTCAAACCAATAATAAAGAATATATCGGAAACGGTTATCGCCACAAAGCATTTTATTGAATAAATTATGTGCTTAAGCACATAAAACATCTATATTCCTGTATAGTAAGATGTTGTCTATCTCTTACGGTTTGCTAATTATGCAAAGTTATTCAAACGAAGACTTCATAGGCTATTTGCAGGAAACTCAAGGTATACATTTAATTTGTCATGCAAACACCTTATCACATGGAATTTTAATCAAATTCGTTAGATATTTCTGAGAAGATCAAAATTAAACAAATTCTTCCATGTAAAGGGCAGTTTGGGGTATGGTTCAGGTGGTTACATCTGTGACCCGCATTCGGATGGTCCTGGGATCGATCCTTGGAGATCGCCCACTCTGTCCCATAGGTTTTTCGTGGTTTTCCTGGGTCAACAGGATAATGCTGGTGTGATTCATCTTCTACCACGACTCTCCTTTCTCTCCTTTCCATCATCTTCCTTGCCATCTGTTTCAGGGTTGTAGAACCAGGCGACGGTATTTGGCGGGTTGCGGCTGAGCGGTGGCTTGCCCTCTGTAACGTTTCTTTCCTGGCGTTGTTGTGGTACCGCTAATTTAGGTCTCTCCTCAGCGGGGCTTACCTCCGGGGGACCCTGGAGGTTGGTGACTTGTGGGAAGGGACCGTGCGGCGGCGGATGCGTTCTATCTGGAAACGTTAGGGACACCATCTATGCTTGCGCCCGTCAGCCTCCGGATTTTGTAACTCTTCGGGTCTCTCCTCTCATCCTTACTTCCCAGGGGTCACGTTGGAAGTATAAAGGGGGCTCCTCCAGTGATACGTACCTTTACCTTTACCTCTCATCCCTGAAATATGCTGAATTTAGATACCAAGATTGATATTTAATCGACTTTTCCTTTTTAAGTTTAACCAGTGAAGCCCAACACGTTCTTTTAAGAGCTAAGGTTCAAAGTCCATAGCTCGCCCCACCTACTATATTTGAAGAAGATGGCACGCTAAACCAATCAAGTTTTAATCCTTGGCAGCACGAGTGGAAATGAGCGAGAAGGGAAACTTCCTTCATCATCTCTCTCTCTCGCTGTATGATAGCGCATCCCTGATTTATGCTGTACACGCAAACACGCGCGCGTGCGGATCTTTTTAGAATAAATGTATCTTCTGGATACGGGGTCCTCAAAACATTACTTCCGGTGAAATCTCGACGCCGAATTTTGGGTGGAATACAATACTTCTACTTACTCTAGGTAGAAAAAAATAAAATGTATTATTTCTGAGATAAGCACACTGAACTGAAGAACACCAGGTCTTTTGAAGACTTAACAACGCTTCTCCTCTGTTATTACCAGCTATCGAAAAATTCAGCCGGCAGTTGCCTTTTCAGGATGAGCAAATACTCCGGAAAAAGCTCACCGAGGCAATTTATCCTTCTGGAATCGAATTCCATTTGCATCCCCTCTATTCCTTTCTTATCCTTTGTTCTCTACACCTACATTCCATACAAGCATTCCACTTCTCGCCTCCGAACATTACTTTATTCGTGCATATAACGGGTGCTATAAAATAGGCACACCGTTTCGATAAGCAGAAGCTCCGAAAGTGTGCTCTTTTGTATAAGAACAAAAGCATTAGAATTCTACACACACAGTAAATACTCCTGTAATCTTCTTCTATATCAAGCATTAGATCTAATTGATCTCTTTTGAATTCAACTGACTATTGAACCCCTATAATGTATCAATCGGCAATTGAATAATACTTGAGATATTGTAAACTTTATCGTATTCTTTAAAGAAGTCCCCAATACATTTTTAATATGTATCAGTTCAGAATGAATTTACACTGCGGATCTAAAACATATTTATCGCTGTGAGTTACGTTGATCTCTCATCAGACCCGCTTGTTGTACAGCTTTCAAAATATCCACGACTTAGTACTGGGACTAACGTTATATCGCACAAACCATCTGGAGGTCTCTCTTTCATTTGTTGCAAAGCAATATGTTAAAATAACGCAAGTCACAGTCTTTCTCGGGTTCTAATTTTCATTTTAAAAGTGAAATCAATAGCATTAAGCAGAACCCGGATTTTGTTGACTGATAAATGCTTTATAAGGACCTATAAAATGACATAATTAAAAAATGATCTAATACTGAGAATTGTTTGATTAAAACATTAGTGTAGAGAAAATTATAAATTAATTTGCACATGGATATACTGCTATACACGTTATAGAACAACTGCGTATAAGAATAATGATAATAATTTCGAAAATTTATTAAAAATATGTTTGTTCCATATTTTGTTTGAAGAATCTAAATGAAAAACTATGAAATTTGTTTTTGAAGCAGGTCTTACAAAATTGCAGATTAACTCTCTTGAATTCTCAGATTATACAGAATTCATTGCAAATGAAGAAAGCTTCCCAGGCTATGTTATGACACAAATATAGGGTCTTTCAACAAGAGTTTCCTATCTTTAGCATGTGATAGCTGCCGTTGCTATTGAGTTAAAACAGCCATTTTTTTCATGTGGTTACAGTTGTTATTGACAAATAGTTGTGGAACGTTACAACATTCAGCAACGCGTAGAAATTGTGAAAATGTATTATCAAAGTAGATCATCTGTTCGCCAAACCTTCCGTGTATTGCTGAAGCTTACGGTATGCATAATCGTCCCTGCGAGAGAACCATTCGGCGTTTGATCAATAAATTTGATAGAAGTGTTTCTGTCAGCAATCAAAGAACGCCTGTATGTAATCGAAGTAAGCGCTCCAACGAAAACATGTACGTTCGTGAGAGTGTACGCGAGAACGGAAACAAAACAATTCATCGCCGAGTGCAAGAATTGGGGGTTTCGCCGACCAAAACTTGGCGAATTCTGCATCTGGACTTGAAGTTTCACGCTTAAAAAATGAAGCCCAACGACCATAGGTTGCGCCGTGTGTTCGCTGACTGGGCTATGGAGCAATTGGAAGCTGGCCCGGATTTTTGTCGACAAATCATCTTCAGCGACGAAGCCCACTTTTGGATGGATGGTTGTGTTAACAAACAAATTGCCACTATTGGACCAATCACAATCCAATGCAGATTCAAGAACGACCACTTCATCCCCAAAAGGTTACTGTGTGGTGTGGATTTTGGTATGGTGGAATCATTGGTCCATATTTTTTCAAGATGAAGATGGAGAAGCTCTAACTGTCTATGGAAAAAGATACCGGGCTCTTATAAGGGACTATTTTTAGCCTCAATTGGATGATATGGATCTCAGAAACATCTGGTTCCAGCAAGATGGTGCCACATGTAATACTGCTCTTGAAACAATCGATCTTTTGAAAGAGAAGTTCAGAGGTTTCATCATTTCCCGTGGTGGTGATGTTAACTGGCCCCTGAGGTCATGTGATTTAACGCCGTTGAATTACTTCTTGTGGCGTTATGTTAAATCTCGAGTTTATGTCAACAAGCCAGAAGCAGTAAATGGTCTTATAAATAACATCACGCGTGTTATTCGTGAAGTTGGACGTATTTTACGTTCTTCTGTCATTGAAAATAGAGTCAACTATATACGCGCAACTCAACGAAGTCGCGGCGGTCACTTAACTGATGTTCTCTTCCACACATAATGACATTAATCATGTTCCAAAATAAAAAAAGAAATAAACCTCTATCATTTATATAACGTGTTTTATTTAAGTTCAAATATAGGACACTCTTGTTGAAAGACCCTATATAAGGGCAATAGCAACTGACTTGATGCACTCATCAAGTCGAAACCGTCAGTTGGAAAACTGACCTGTCCCATCCCTTTATGGGACACGAAATTTAGTACTGTAATTGTACCTTCTCCCCTGACAACAGCCTCCATCATCCGCAAGCAATCTCTTCCAGAACTAACCATTAAATAGATGTGTCATTTTTATCCCAAGAATGTGAGTAGCGATGTAAAAAATTACTCTTAGTCTCAGTTTTGAGCAGTGAAATTTCTAATGATGTAAGTTACCCCCAGTAAAATCTCAGTAATATAAAATCTGTATCTCGAGAATGTAATTGCTAGAAAATGAACATTAAATAATGATAGAAGGGGGCACGAAAATGATAAAGTAGTCAGCTAAATTCCAAAAATAATCTTTAAAAATAGAAAAGGGCATATAATGACAAAAAATAACCCAATAAATGCGCATTTTCATAATTTGGGATCTACGATAAGGATTTATGTGTACACTGGCAATGTCATGTGGTGCGACAACTGAAAGATGACATGTCATCAGAACTTTGATAATCACGAAAGTGACCTCACGAAAACTGGTGATAGTCTTTCTACTAGTTTTGCGTCCATGCACGAATATGTTGTTAAATTCTAATTCTGAGAATCTCGAGTAGAGACGAGATGCCGTGTGTGCTTTTACAAATTTCTGAAAGCAATAGTAACAATTATTTCTACCCTATCGGGAGGCTGTAATTGTTGCACAGTAAATGGATTTTTTTCTCACCTCTTTTGGCATTTGCTTCTGAAAAACTCCATTGTCCAGGATAGTGTACACAAGAACTTCTTTTGCTTCGGCCAGCTTCACCACTTGCAGCATCTTTTTGGCAGCTTTAGACATTGTTGTTTACGACAAATAACAATATTCCCATCCTTAGAGTTTTTTCATCATGTATGGAACGGGAGTCTTTGCATGCGGTATCCAGACCGCAAACTCCACATGCTAATGCCAATTATCTGACACGCCTTTATGGACGTTGTCGAACGACAAACGCGCTGTCCCGCTGAATACCGACTCTTACTATCTGAATTCAATCGCAAACCACTATCACGTGCATCATAACAGAAGGATAAGAACTTGGACTGTAACAGTAAAGCATGCATCCTTATTACTAGAATTTAGCATCACAGACACATACCTAGTCACACACAGTCTAGAAAGACGGTGGAGGTCATGAGGCACGCTGCCCCTCTCTATGTCCTCTATAACTGCAGCAAGTTATATTAAATTATGACTATTGGTGTAATATTTATAATGCAAATTAGGAGCTAGGAGAGAGTGGGACAGTTTGTATAAGACATATAGTCGGTTATTTCCTTATTTATAAAAGGAAATAGAAGGAAGGAAGAAGAATAGGAAAGGAAGTCTTTAAAAGGATATAGATTTGATTTCATTAATAGTTAATGTTAAAATTTATCGCAGCCATCTAATAAATTTTCACTCTTTTATAATTACTGGTATGATTGAAATTAAAGTAAAGGTCACAAAACTAAAAATTCATTTTTATGTTTGTAACTTTTATTATCTAAACATTATTTTTCATGATACGTTAACTTTTTTTTCTCTCTGGGTGTTTATTACCCTATAAAATACTATTTAACTGTTTATAAAGAAGGGTGAGTAACAATTTATAAATTTTAAAATTAAAATCTATTATTTTTAAGGATTTTATATATATATATATATATATATACACATACACATTTGCTTTTGAAGATATCATAATTTTTTATTCAACAATAAAAATGGCAAATATCAAATTAATAAGACAACAATCGTTTATAACTTCTGTAAAATTTAAATCGGAAATTGAATTACGGAAGACATTACTGCTTAGGAAAAATTTAATAGTACAGTAAAGCATATTAAGATGTTTGTAATAGCATACTAGGGTTGTTCATAGAAATTTAGCCTCATATTATATGTAGTTTCTGCTCTGAGTGCTGTAGAAAATTACCTCGCAATAACAAACAAAATATTTTTTGTCTAATCACGAAGACATTTACTGTTTGTATATACGAAGCAGAACTGCTCGATACAAGATGGGAATTTCCGTGCTGAAAGATGCCTCCTCATAAAGCTATAGGGTTGGTGTATAGAGAGACTAGGAATATTTTGAAGGCTTTGAAGTCCTAATTCTCTACATATTTTCTGGAAGATTTTACGTACAATTATTTAGCATATTACCTCTGAATAATGGGCATATTAATTAATGCTTACCATACTACATTATTTCCCCTAATTTGCTATCATATAATAATAGGACCGTATATGACATACTATATGAAAGGTTCATGTGAATTTCTGTTGTCATAAAGCAGTTTTTTGGCATAAATACATAATTTTATTTTACAGGAGCCTCTTTTTCTCGACACTTCCCAAAATCCAAACAAGGAAGACTTTAGGCGTATAACAACTGTATAGCTTAAAGGTGCTAGACATGATAGACGTGCTGAACCTTCCGAAGAAGGCCATGTCACGTCGTTTCAAGTTTGCAGATATAGCTCAAACAATTCACAAGGTGAGCTGCCACGTATCTTGGAAGGTGAATATCAAATTTCGCGAATCCGATGAATTACTTCTCATGGTGTCAAAATTCAGTTTGGTTAATTTTACTCCGCTTCCAACAACAAGACTCCATGGCAGATAAATCAGGTATTGCACAGGTAATACAATCCCACCATCTATTTGGAAAGGATTTTAAAAGCAAACATCGTAGGTGGAGCCCGAAAGTTAGTAATAGGAACTAGAGGAAATACCTTATAATATGATGCCATCATTTATCCGTAGCACTTGAACATCCTACATCCAAATGACCTTATCGAGTATGTCCACTTGACATTCTCGATAGTCTACATTGGGAAAAACATATGCGATAATTGCACATACCATTCATTCATTGATTTAGCTCTGATCACTTTCCAGTATTAACAAGTCTATCAAATTGTGCCGGAAGTAAAATACTACTTACTCTTCTACCGAAAATCTTTACTGCAGCTGAGGTGGAAAATTATGTATGACAATTACATCCCGGAAGACTCCCGGCTGCGATTTAATCGTACACTAACTACTAGAAAATCTCTCGAAGTAAGTACTGATGCAGTTACACACACACACACACACACACACACACACACACACACACACACACACACACACACACACACACACACACACACACACAGCCATAATGCGATGCTTCGCACTCCTCACTTCCCTTCTGATTGGAAACTGCTGATGAATGCTGTAAAAACCCAATTGAACCTATCAACCTATTTTTGCTGTTCTCAAGAGTTTGAATGACTTCTCGTACCTCCACTATTTGCTCATGTTTGAAATATTATCCCAACTACAACAGTTTGGTTTTATTGCACATCACTCCTGACCGCAACAATTACATTGCATTGCTGACTGCTTGTTGGAAGTCTTTGAACAATACTCACTTGCTCTTGAATTGTTTGACATCGATCAAGCCTTTGACATGCCATACCTTTGGGGTATGTCCCATTCACTCTGATGTACTACAGGTACCACTTTTATATCTATTTTACACATCACACTTCTAATTTCCCGCAAAAAAAATGCATTAACTATTGCATACTTCGCTGAGGATGTAGTTATTGGTGAAGGAGATAGTCAATCTGAAGCAACCCAACTCAAAAACTTCTGCGACAGTGGTAAAATATTTTGGCTTGTAAATATGAATTATCTCAAATCTAAACTTGCAAAATTCACTTAAAAGCACCACTTAACTAATAATCCGTAACCTTCGGAGGAATACCGTCACCCATATCGGTTTCAAAGATGTATCAGCCTTTTTCTTGATGCCAATCTTACGTGGGATAATAATATCTCCCACGTAGTTCAATCCAACAGACACGGAATCACACAGTGAAATACTTATTTGAGATATTGATACCGGCATTAAGATATAAAAAGTTCATCTGTATTCCTGTCATCAAACAAATATGGCAGTACGACTGAACAATATGGGGATCTGCCTGGAGTACATAGATGTACAGAATTCAACGTCTGCAAAGCCGTTATTTAAGTCTGACAGGAGGTCCCTGGTTTAGCCTCAATGGTAGTCTACATGCTGACACATGAATTCCAGACATTGTTACTGTCCTCCGCGCCAGCTAGAAACGGTTACTCCAATTCTGCAATTATCACCACAGCTCTCTTCTCCTCCTACAAATGTAAATCCCGCCTGCTCCACTATATAGAAGACTGAAAACATAACGGTGTTCCGATTTGCACTTGGACTACTATTAAGTGAAATATTTAAATTGATAACCTTACCCCAAATACTTTGGTAACTACCTAAGCTCCTGTGTCGCGTTGTTTATATTAATTTTCTTTGTCACAACTGAAATGTACATTTGGTACAGTCAAGTTTACAATGAATAAAAAAAAATGGAATGTGTTAAGTTCACTTGATTTTCTCTACCCTCAATCGCTTATTAGCGAATATACAAAATATTCTTAAGAAAGTTTTATCTTCGTAAAATTTCTTTTAATGAACATAAACCTTTCCGAAATAGCTGCATTACACATATCGTTATAGATACAAGGGAACAGCGATAGGTAAATGTTTTAGAACTGGACGCTATATGCTGGCCTTAAAATTCAATATTCCTTCTCTGCAAACGCGAGTAACAACAGAGTATCGACAGGACTTAAAAATATTGGCTAAGTATTGAACTATTAGAACGATTAAGAACGGATATCTTGGAAATGACTGATACCAGAAAAAAATATTTGAAATGAATTATGTGTTTTGAGGAGATCTAATTTATTTATTTTTTTTGTGCAGTGCGCTTTCCTCTATCGCTTATGTTTACCAGTTATACAAGATTACGCAAAATTCCTTCCAAATGAAGTGGACTTCATGAGCTTTTATTTATCACGTAAACATCTTAAATACAGGATATTTTAATAAAAATATTTAGTGCCAGTTTTTAAAAAGCCAAAATTTCGAAAAATGTATGTAAAGTGTAGTTTTGGGTAGATGGCTTTTCTTGAAAATGTTCGTGCCCCATCTTTAGAAAAAAACTGAATTAAATATAAGGTTTTGTATTTATCAGTCTTTTCGTTTTTCAGTAATGCTGCTTACACACACACACAAACATGCACAAGCGCGCACAGACCTTTTTCCAAAAATGTTTTCTTTGTATTTAAGGGGCCTATAACACGTATTTCCGGTAAAATCTCTGTATCCAGTTTTTGTGTGGAATTCCGCTACCTGTTACATGTAGCAGAGAAAGTTAAAGTAAAATAAAATATAATAAAACATGAGCAACAAAGGAATACACATTTAAGTGCAAATATGAGATTCGTTTATTGAACAAGATGATAACGTAGCTGACAGTGATAGGTAATAACAAAAGTGTCTTTCACATCCAAGAAATCATTTCGAATGAAAATAATACAAAATACCACTTTTGTAAATAAACATAAAGAAAAATGAAAATCTTTGTTATAATTGTTTTCTAAGATTCTCCACAATATAACAGTAATTGTGGTTATACTACGTGCATCACCTGAAAACATAGCGTCACAAAGGTAAACACTCTGGCTCGTTGCCTTCTACTTCACAGTAGTAATTGGAGTCAGATTCTTGTTTACTGCATTCTTCGTGTGCTTTTTTCTTCACTGTTCGCTCCCAAGTTTTCCTTTTTTGCTTGATATTACAAATCTGAATTTTTTCCTTTTCTCTGGTCCTTGCTTGTCTTTGCACAAGCGAAGCTTCTTATGGAGAGGAAGTAATCTCACTTGCAGAAGCTACCACCGACTCCATACGTGATAGTGCTCTCCGAGAGACATCAGAATTAGGACACTTGTAAATTTCAGAGCATCATCAGCATAAGCTGATGAAGTGCCAGAGAAAACATCTCTAAAAACCTGATGTTTTACATTCACATGACTTTCTCTACTCTTGTACAAACTATTTTTACAAAGGCTTATTCTTCATCTACTTCGTGTTAATCGAGATAAACATTTGCAGACTCTATTGCTAATTTTCTTGTAGATGTAAGCGAATATATATTTACAAGTGCAATATAGAAATACAGTATCCTTTAAGCATAGACATTACTCTTAATAGCTGGTTGCTATGTGCAGCACCATTCTCCATGCCACAAATTAATACTCCTTGCATATCCAAGACAAAAACGTGAATAACGAATTCCCATTTGAGAAAATAAGTATTGAAAAATTTAAGGGAATAACAAGCAATATCTCGAAAATGATTCACTGAACAAAAAAAATGTATATGACATCAACTGTGTATTTTAACGCGATCTACATCTTTTGTGTAGTAAAATTCTGTCTATCTCTTATGGTTTACCAGTTATGCAAAAGTCGTTCACAACGAAGAATACGTTTGGAGACATTCCCAGAAAATTCAAGATATACATTTTATTTGATATAAAAATATCTTAAACGTATGATATTTTAATCAAAATCGTTAGAGCCATTTTTGAGAAAATTAAAATTTTCGGAAAATGTTCCATGTAAAGGGTAATCTGGGGTGGGGGGATTTTCTTGAAAACCTTCGTGTCGCACCTCTGGAAGATACTGAACCTAAATACCAAGTTTGGTGTTTATCCGACTGTTCGTTTGTGATTTATGCTGTTCACAGACACACAGACACACACACATACACACACGGACATGTTTCCAAAAATCCTTTTTTTGGATTCAGGGGGTCTCAAAACATGTATTTCCGGTGAAATCTCGCTATCGAATTTTTGGGTGGAATGCAATACTTCCTCTACTTACTATACGTAGTACAGAAAGTAAAAATGTGATGGTAGATACGATAAAAGGCGGTTTTTCCGAAAACCTATAAGGGGAAATTTTTAATTTTTTTTCTGTGTAATCTTTTTTTTATTTTGAAAGTTTATAGTTGCTTTAACATATTAGTCATTACGCGACTTTACAAGTTTTGAAATAAATATTTATCAATAAAGCAATGAGGTTATTTAACATACTGGCAGTTTTGAACCATTACAATCAACTAGTACAAAATCATTAATCAAACTGATTGAACATTGTATACTTTTATATAAATGTATGTTTTTGAAAAATTCAACTATCTTAGGGTACATCGAATAGTTGAGTATCTGGTATCTCCATTGATCGTATTGTGGACATTCCACCATTATGTGTTTCGTCGTTAACAGTATGCTACACTGGCGGCAGATGGGTGGTTGGTCCTTTGAAAGAAAACTGTGCGTGATCATGGTATGGCGCATTCTCAGTCGCGATATTAAAAATTGATCTTGTCTGGAAAGAGAATTCCTGGGAAGATGTGTCAAAAACCTCGATGTTATATGACGGAGTTTGCTTCTCGTGGAGTCAAGCCAATCCTGTCTTCCATTGTTCGTAGAGCTTCTTTTTAATGGTTGAAATATCATGGGCTGGTGTACTTATAGTTGGGCCACTTAGTGGATGTTTATTGGCTTCGGTTTATAAATTGGAATGTTCTCTTTAATTTTATTTGCATTTTATCATTCTAGTCAAAAATTTATACTATAAATATACTTTTTAAAAAGGCTTCTTTATCTGCCATTGTGAATTGTGATTTCTACACCATTTCAGAGAAAAAAATCGTAATTCCTATACAATTTAGAGCAGAGAGGTAAACTTTAGCCCATCTTTTAGGAAAATACACCCCGAGCGGGATGGCTTGGGCGACAACGTCTGTGTCCCGCATTCGGGAGGTCCTGGGTTCGATTCCTTGTGACCGCCCATTCTGACCATGGGCTCTTCGTGGTTTTCCCCTGGTTACCTAGACAATGCTGGGTGTGTATTCTGTCACCATTTCTCCTTTCCCCCATTTCTCTCATTTCATCTCTCCCTTTTACGTTTCAGGTGTGTTTTCAAGTTCCTGCGGTGCTGGCAGTGTCGGGCAGGTAGCCTGGATGCATGCGCAATTGAAAGATTTTCCCCCGTGAACGCTAGGGTGCGTTGTGCCGCCGTTTGAGTCGTTAAGTCGCCATCTCTCGGGATATTCGCTTCTACTGGTGCACGGGTATTCAAACTGGAAATAATAGGGACTTCTGCGCGTCTCTGTAGGCCTGTCTGCCTGCGGACCTGAGACCTCCTAAGGTTCCTTGACCTCCTCCCTGCCTTCCGGGGGTGTAGCTACAATAGAGCAAGTTACGTAGTACTACTTCCTACATCCTTGGGAAATGCATGCTTTGTGGCAGTTCTGTGTACTCAAACCATATGGTTTGTTCATTTACAAATGCACTTACGTTTGTTTTCTTCACTTTCACTTTGAATAGCTTTTTCTGTTAATCACATTTGCTGGTATAAATTACTCGCTTTCTGAAACTATTGTTCGTAGCTAATTTAACTCTTAGAGAGTTAAAAAAATTAAATTCTTTGTTTATGGTGTTTAACTTTGGGTTAATAAAAATAATTGCTGACAAAATTTAACCAAAGATTGGTGTAACCGAGAAAAAATCGTATGTACCTTAATAAACAAAACCATTAGATAAGAGATCTGAACTTATAGGGCATACCTCAATCCTGTAAAAGTTTCAGTCTAATATCTTAAATAGTTTCTAGGATAATGAATTTAGCAGATTTAACATGGCTCCCCATAACTTACGAGCAGTCTCGTATTTGAGAACATGTATCTCATAATAGGAAATCCAGGAAAGTATGTATAAATACTTATCTACGGATACCGCTACTGGCGTTGCTTAGCGTATTGTTCTTATGTAAATAATACACAATACAATATTTAAGAAGCAAATGTGCCTTCGCTTTAAATACTTTATTGCTAGTGATGAAGTAATATTGTAGTTCAACTGTTGGGGAGCCGAACTTGAAGTAGTTGCAACCGCACATATGGTACCCGGTGGCTTTCGCCCCAAGTTTAAGAATATTTACTTTGTAATTTGACTGTTTCCTTAAATATTATATATTATTTTTGCCTCAGCTGCGTCAGTATTATTGTTAGAGACATCGATTTCTTTGCAGGGAGTAGTGCGGCTAAGAATGTAGGCTTTCACAGATTATAATTTGTAACTCACTACATTTATTAATTCTTTAACGATTAAAATAACACTTCATTGATATATAGAGAGAGACAGGTTTGAGATTATTTATTAATTACTAGCATTTTTTTAACACGTAAACTATTTTTGTCTCACACTGAATACGTATTAAAATTCTCGAAGAGGCGTCTCGCGTCCGGTTAGTAACGCGGTCTACTAGCAACTGACTTCTGAATTTGTACAATTTGCCCTATTTCAGTTTCTGATTGGCTAATCCTACTCTAATAGAATACTTTCATTTAACTTAAGCTTTTTTCTGGTTGTTCATTGGCTATTTATAAACTGTCTCAAAATTCACATTACTATTGCTCCAATAATTACTAGTAGCTTTATTAAACTTTTCACACTCATTATTGCTTAAAGGTTACCTCATTGTTAGCAACTTTTAACCTATTATTCTCACACCTCCTACATTATTAAATTACGTAATACATGCACATAACATTATTGAACATGTACATAATAATATAAACATTAATACAATGATTGTTACTTGCATTTTATATATTATATTAGACACATATTGCTTTAATGCGGGCTGTTATTATATTTTATATTATATAATTAAACTGAAATCATTTAAGTGTTAAAAATACTGCCTCAAATGACATCTCTGAGAAATATTGAGGTGGTTGAATTACATAACTTAATATGTCCGCCTACTTGTTCGATACATACTCCATTACCGTCGAGGTCTTTAAGGCATGGACTCATGAACAGGAGGCCTGCAGTCCAAATCCCTGGCTGAAGTTTGTTCCCAGATTTTCCTCAGTTCTCATAGCTGGCAAATGCCCGGAAGGTACCCCAAACTTAGATCTGGAACGTTTTCTTCCCAAAATTTCCTTTCGTAATAATCATTTCATGCTCGTCAGTGTCCACCGCCTGTGGTGCCGTATGCGGTAAGAAGCACGTTAAATCCTACACATTGTACAATAAAATACGAACTTTCGTATCAAGAGTGCTTCGCCTTACCCTGCAGATGTACAAAGTTGTGATTTTAGCATAGAGTAATAAAAAGTTAAACGCAGTTCTCATTCAAGCAATATGTCAGTTACACTCCCCTGATTACGCTTTGCCTACTCGTGATTGCCGTTCTTATTCCCCACGGTGTTTAAATAATTGGACGGACTCTATGTAGGATTATGGACGGTCCGCTGCATATGTAATCAAGTAGAATGACTCATCCTATGTATCATGGTGGCTGCAAAAAGTAATTTTGCTTTTGTGCATTGAAGTTGCAGCTCATAAGGCTACCTACCATTCATGTAGCTGGAACCAGATTATCTCGTCCTTTATCCGAAACTGTTTCCCCTTAGCGAAGTTAATTACTCTACAGGGCAGGAGAAGTTAGAGAGTACTCTCTATAAGAGCGTTTGCACTAATTTAAATGAACAAAATATGTATGTCTTTCATTGTTCTGGACTTCAACGCCGCACATCGTTAAGATGCGAGCCTGAAATGTTTGCCACTTACGACACGTTTAACTGTTATCAACGACAGTATTCCAACTTACACATTGTTGCCAATAGTATTACTTTCTCTACTACGTATAGTAAGTAGGGGAAGTATTATATTCCACCCAAAAATTCGATACCGAGATTTCACCGGAAATATATGTTTTGAGACCCCCTGAATCCAAAGAATGCATTTTTGGAAACATGTCCGGCTGTGTGTCTGTGAACAGCATAACTCAGAAACGAACAGTCGGATAAGCACCAAACTTGGTATTTAGGTTCAGTATCTTCCAGAGATGCGACACGAAGGTTTTCAAGAAAATCCCCCAGATTACCCTTTACATGGAACTATTTCGAAAATTTTAATTTTCTCAAAAATGGTTCTAACGATTTTTATTAAAATATCATATGTTTAAGATATTTTCATGACAAATAAAATGTATATCTTGAATTTTCTAGGTATGTCTCCAAAAGTATTCTTCATTGTGAACGACTTTTACATAACTGGTAAACCATAAGAGATAGACAAACATTTGCTACACAAAAAATGTAGATCGCGTTAAAATACATAATTTATGTTATATAATGTTTTTTGTTCAGTGAACCATTTTCGAGATATTGCTTGTTATTCCCTTAAATTTTTCAATACTTATTTTCTCAAATGGGAATTCGTTATTCATTTTTCTTTTTGTCTTGGATATACAAAGAGTATTAATCTGTGGCAAAGAAAATGCTGCTGCGCATAGCAACCAGCTATTAGGAGATATGTCTGTGCTTATGTTGTCCTTGCAAATACAAAACAAGGGGAACATAGTAGGCCTTAAACGATAGTCAAATATTTTTAAAACTGGTCGCTATGTGTGAAATGTAATTCTCTTTGCATGTCAAAAGATCGTTTCTGCAAATATTTATCTCGATTAATATGAAATAGATGGAGAGTAAGAATTTGTAAAAATAGTTTGTACAAGAGTAGAGAAAGTCATGTAAGTAACACATCAGATTTTTTGTTATTAGTTTTACTTTTCTTTAAATAGAATTAATTGCGATAATTGTAAGAATATAAAATTCAGATTCGAACTCTCGTTACCGGTTTCTGCTAATTTCTATAAATGGCAGTGGCAGCACTTGAATTACAGCTACCGTGTTCTTTTGCTGAAGGAAATTGGTCCATTATTGAACATTTTTATACGCAGGAATGCTGAACGGTGTATCACAGTCACTAAGCTGTGGATGACTTGGATACTGTTAGCGATTGTATCTGTTTAGTATATAACACTTATTTAACAAAGTAAGTGCTTAAAATGAGTTTTTAATATGCCGTAAAGGAAGATATATAACTTGTGAAAGGGGTACAAAGTTCCGTGTTTATAAAGAGTAAATAAAACAACTTTAAAATGTGAAAGGATGCGATTTCAAAATCACATCACAGTTTACGGATGGATACGTGAGATTATGACCATTGTGCAACTGACAGATTGTTAAGATAGGCACGTACTAAACTTTCTTTCACCGAAGAAAGTAAAAGTATTAGTAATGGACAAGATTATATAAGTATACATAAATGTATAACACCCTTTTTACGTTTCTAATTCAGATAAGGAGTTTTGGTGTTAATCACCGGTCTGCGATGAGCGGTTTTCATACTTTTTAATCAGATACATCCCCTTATCAATTAGCCAGGTGTCACCACTAGTAAACATAAGTATCTGTTTTATCGTAAGTAAGAAAACTTCTCATACTTGTTATTTGGTCTTTTTGTACGAAATTTGATCATTTCGTATTGTTAAACGTTTTAGCAGGTTAGTTTTTGGACTCCCGTGCTTGAATATAAACAAATGTATAGCGAACATTGTCCAGACTGCCTTCCATTTAATTGAATGCACATTCGATTCCTGCGTATTCCTGATGGTTTCATTTGCTCAAAATTGCCAGGCATTGTTGAAGCTGCGGGTATTATTCGGTAAACGTCTGCCATTTTTAGCGCATGACAGTCGGTAGCATATAGTAAGTAAATTGTGGATTCATTCAAATGGAAGAGAGATTGAACAGCACATTCCTTAGGCATTCAAGTAATGAGAGTCCGAAAAACTATTGTAACGCAAACACGGGGAGTGTAAATGACAACTTTGAGAATTTTGGTCTCGTAGGCTAAAACGGATGTTTGTTTTTACCTCGTCTATCACCCACATAAACGAACTTTTGTATCGCCAGCCAAGACGAGACATTTCTGTTAAGGCCACCTCTATCATCCCTGAAACGTTGTAAGCGAATTATTTTGACACTCTGCATTGTTCTTTTTATACTGAAAGTCAAAACCTATAATAAAACCAAGAGTGATCATCAGGCATTGGAATCCTTAAAAAATTGGCTTCAGGTTATCAACACACATTTTCACTAGAAATAACGCGGACAACAGCGGCCCAGGGTTACTGATAGGCAGATGAAACCGATCTGAGTGCTGTCTGTAACGCTAAAAAACTGTAGGAGGGGCGGGGGATGGCTAGTTACCTGCCATATTCGTACCTAGTCTAGCAATGGTTTAACTTATTTCTTTCCGCCCTGGTTTTAGTGCTTAGAAATTCCAATTCCTGGTGACCTGTAAACTTTGAGGCGTTGTTTTTAACACGTAAATGATTTCAGTCCAATTATATAATATAAAATTCAATAACAGCCCGCCTTAAAGCAATATGTGTATAAATAACATATAAAATGCATATAACGGTCATTGTATTAATTTTTATATTATTATGTACATGTTCAGAGCTGTTATGTGAATATATTATGTAATTTAATAATGTAGGAGCTGTGAGAATAATATGTTAAAAGTTGCTAACAATGAGGTAACAATAAGTTAACCTTGAGGCAATAATGAATAATAAAGTTTAAAAATGCTACTTTTAATTATTGGAGCAACAATAATGTAAATTTTGAGACAGTTAAATGAAAGTATTCTATTGGAATAACATTAGCCAATCAGCAACTGAAATAGGGCAAATTGTACAAATTCAGAAGTTAGTTGCTTGTAAACAGCGTTCCTAACCATGCGTCCTCGAGAAGTTTAATACGTATTCAGTGTGAGACAAAAATATTTTACGTGTTAAAAAGTGCAAGTAATTAATAAAAGAATCTCACAGCTCTCTATAACAGTGAAGTGTTATTTAAAGTGTGTCAAGGATTAATAAATGTAGTGAAGTAAAAGTTATAATCTGTGTAAGACTACATTCTTAGCCGCACTACTCCCTACAAAAAAATCCATGTCTCTAACAATAATACTGACGCAGCCGATGCAAACATAAATATATAATATTTAAAGAAACAGTCAAATTACAAAGTTAATATTTTTAAACTTGGGGCGAAGGCTAACTGGTACCATATGTGCGGTTGCTACTACTTCAAGTTCGGCTCCCCAACAGTTGAATTACAATACAACTCCTACTTCAAATTGGCTTTCCATACGTGAAGCAACAACCAACTACAAATTGGCTCTCCATACGTGGAGCAGAAACAAAACATACTTCAAATTGAGGCCAAAAGCTGGTGCAAACAACGTAAATACAACTCAACTTAAAAATAAGACCTACTTCAACTTCACATTGATTCACAGTAGAACCTATGCAATCTGTTATGTTAAAAGTGGAAGAATAAAATGATAACACTTAAGGTAACGCATTTCTGTAATGTGAACAAAAGTGGTGAAAAATTAAGTTATTTTCATAGTAATATAATTTGTACTCTAAACCTTAAGGAAGCATATCCATTTGTCTTCTGACGCATTAACACTACCACTTAATAGAAGTGTGATTATTAATAGGCAAGCTCAACTTTAAACCCGTTTTCTCACACCATTTTTTCATCATTTTTCTATACTCAAACTGTGTACCTGATGCAACTTCTTATTAATTTTTTTTCAAAAAATTCTTGATGCCTCACAAAAGCAGATTAAGAAATGGCTGTTCAAGTTTTAAGATAATGCTCCAATTTTGAGAAATAAATCATAAACTGTTGAACAATAGAAATTCTGGAGAGTACGAAAAGTAATAATTTTTTAAAAATAAGTGGGGTTTAATATAAAACAGTCTGATATGACAGATATTTTTGTAAACTCAATTACTGTAAAATCGGAATTTTTTATTTGAAGATTTTTAAAAATGCAAATGGGGCATTTTTAGAACAATGAATTTAACACAATAGCAATTATTGCAAGGTAGGATTTTCAAAGATAGCAAAACCATTACTGTTAGTGTGTGTAATAAATTGCAAAAGTTTCAACAAAACTGAATACATACTGGGAATTTTCTAAATTTCAGAGATTTATCATCTTGAACTGCGTGTTTTTATACAGAGAGATATTTTTGTTTTCGCCTGAAGAGTACAGAGAGGAATAATGAAGTGTAAAGACCAAAACAGACAAGCAAACAGTAATAATAATAATAATAATAATAATAATAATAATAATAATAATAATAATAATAATAATAATCATAATAAATCTGATGTTACAGTCACATGACTTTCTCTACTCTTGTACAAACTATTTTTGCAAACGCTTATTCTCCATATGCTTCATGTTAATCGAGATGTTAATCTTATTGCTCATTTTCTTGTAGATGCAAGGGGAATTGGTAGGTTTTAAGCTATAGTCAAATATTTTAAGCGCTGGTTGCTATGTGGTGCATTCCATTCTCTTTGTATGACCAGGACATAAAAAAAATGAATAACGAATTTGAGAAAAAGTATAAGTATTGGAAAATTTAAGGGAATAACAAGCAATACCTGAAAATGGTTCACTCAACAACAAAATGTATATGACATAGCTTGTGTATTTTAACGCGATCTACATTTTTGTGTAGTAAAACTTTGTCTATATCTTATGGTTTACCAGTTATGCAAAAGTCGTTCACAATGAAGAATACTTTGGGAGACATTTCCAGAAAATTCGAGATATACATTTCATTTGTCATGAAAATATATGAAACATATAGTATTTTAATCAAAATCGTTAGAGCCAGTTTTGAGAAAATTAAAATTTTCGAAAAATGTTCCATGTAAAGGGTAATCTGGATGGGAGGATTTTCTTGAAAACCTTCGTGTCGCATCTCTGGAAGATAGTGAACCAAAATACCAAGTTTGGTGTTTATCCGACTGTTCGATTCTGAGTTATGCTGTTCACAGACACACACACACACACACACACGGACATGTTTCAAAAAATGCTTTTTTTGGATTCAGGGGGTCTCAAAACATGTATTTCCGGTGAAATCTTGGTATCGAATTTTTGGGTGGAATACAATACTTCCCCTATTTTCTATGCGTAGTAGAGAAAGTAAAAACGTCGCACAGCTTTACCTGGCATTACTAATCACGGAATTCCGTAAACTTTCTTTTCCACTGTGTACGTAAATCATAGCTATTTAGTTAAAATGGTTAGGCAGTATCATTTACGCATAAGGCAGAGATCACATTCAAAGATATACGAAGTACGTCGGGGCATGCCAGATAAGGGGAAACAACTATTATCAGTGCAAAATTTGTATTAATTATTCATACAATAGCTAATATTTTTCGGAATTGGTTTGTGCCTCAAGAATTTATTTCTCATCATAACTCGTACGTTTTCGTGAAAACTACGTTTTAAACACTCAGAAGTAAAGGGTCTTTCAACATGAGTGTCCTATCTTTAACATGTGATAGCTGCCGTTGTTATTTAGTTACAGCAGTCATTTTTTTCATGTGCTTACAGTTGTTATTGACAAATGGCCATGGAACGTTACAGCATTCAGCAGCGCGTAGAAATTGTGAAAATGTGTTATCAAAATGAATCATCTGTTCGCCAAAACCTTCCGTGTATTGCGTGAGCTTTACGGTGTGCATAATCGTCCCCGAGAGAGAACGATTCGGCGTTTGATCGATAAATTTTTAAGAAGTGGTTCTATCAGCGATCAAAGAACGCCTGCACTAATCCACGTAAGTGGTCCAACGAAAACATAGGCGCCGTTCGTGAGAGTACGCGAGAACGGAAACAAATCAATTGCTCGTCGAGCGCAAGAATTGGAGCTTTCACCGACTACAACTTGGGGAATTCCGCATCTGGACTTCAAGTTTCACGCTTACAAAATGGTGTTAACTGAAGAACTAAAGCCCAATGACCATAGGTTGCGCAGCGTATTCGCTGACTGGGCTATGGAGCAATTGGAAGCTGACCAGGATTTTTGTCGAAAAATCATCTTCATCGACGAGGCCCACTTTTGGATGGATGGTTGTGTTAACAAACAAAATTGCCAATTAGAGCAATCACAATCCAATGCAGATTCAAGAACGACCACTTCATCCCCAAAAGGTTACTGTGTGGTGTGGGTTATGGTATGATAGAATCATTGGTCCATATTTTTTCAAAGATGAAGATGGAGAAGCTCTAACTGTCAATGGAGAAAGATACCGGGCTCTTATAAGGGACTATTTTTAGCCTCAATTGGATGATATGGATCTCGGAAACATCTGGTTCCAGCAAGATGGTGCCACATGTCATACTACTCTCGAAACAATCGATCTTTTGAAGGAGAAGTTCAGAAGTTTCATCATTTCCCGTGGTGGTGATGTGAACTGGCCCCCGAGATCATGTGATTTAACGCCGTTGGATTACTTCTTGTGGGGTTATGTTAAATCCCTTTTTTATTTTAACAAGCCAGAAACACTAAATGATCTTAGAATAACATCACGCGTGTTATTTGTGAAGTTGGACCTAATTTACGTTCTTGTGTTGTTGAAAATTGGGTTAACCGTAAACGCGCAACCCAACGAAGTCGCGGCGGTCACTTAACTGATGTTCTCTTCCACACGTAATGACATTAATTATGTTCCAAAATAAAAAAAGAAACAAACCTATCGTTTATAGAACGTGTTTTATTTAAGTTCAAAGATAGGACACTCTTGTTGAAAGACCCTATATTTACAAATAGAGTTATTAAAACTTCCCGTTTGCCTTCTTCTTGCTCTTTTTTAAACTGGTCTCTCTAAGCGTGTGTTTCTGTTAAATCCGCGATGTGAAATACAGGATCAATGCCATGGAGGGGCAGAGGAAGGAAAATGAGTCGACGATGTCGGATTGTATAGTGAAACTTAGACAGTAGCTCCAAATTTAATAAAAGTCTGTTCCTCATTATTACTATCGCCTGCCTAAATGATGTCGTGTTTACTTACAAACATAAATGTACGCATGCGTCCAGCGACACTTTTCGGCTGAGAATATGTGCTAAATCTTCTATCTTAAGTATTTAGCTCAGCAAAGAATGTCGTCCTTCGGTTATAAGCGCGTAGTGTATCGCACTTCCTTTTATAATTGATGTTCTGTAATATCCTTAATGTTTTCCTTTAAGGGAATGTACACTATTTTTCTAACGGCTGTAATCGCCTACCCGTTACAATTATTTTTATGTAATATGTCTAAGATAACATAATATGCAAAGTTATTAAACATTTTGTGGATTTTATTCACAAGTTCAAACTATCCAAAATCTAAAAAATGTCACTCTGATCGTTCAAGTAGTTGAAGTCCTACTTTTAAAGTTCTGTCTATAGATTTTTAAAGTATTAAATGTAACACTGAGTTTAAAAGTTGTAAATTCATTATGAAGTTCACGCCTTCATTTTGACTTTCTCTAGATACTATCTACCTATAGTAGATAAGAAGTAGTATTTTATATCTAGCTTTCAATGGAAATGGACGTTTTGAGGTCTACTATAAAAAGCATTTTTAGAAAACCCAACTGCCGTTTACTTAAATAGTTTTTCAATTTTTATTTTCTCACAATGGCACTAACGATTTTCATTAAAATATCTAGATTTAAGATATTTACGTTGAACATAAAATGTATATCTTTAATTTTCTGGGAATAGTCATTCACGTCCTTTTCGTTTAGAGAATTTTTTTGTATAATTATCATAAGGGGTAAACCATGACACGCAAAAGGATTACTGCAAAAAAAATTTAAACATTTTTAAACCACAATTTAGTTTTAAACTAATTTGGAGCAATTAAAGCGCCTTCTCATAAATTTTTCATAACATGGCTTCAACATAGACTTAATAGAGAAAGAAAACTTGATTATTTTATATGAATTTGTCCTGGTTTCAAAACGGTTTCCACTCTTTAGCTAATTATTATCTAGAATCTTACTATGACAAAGCTGATATGTGTTATTCAGTTTTCATTGGAAGTTGAGTGTTAATAATTTAATAGATTCCCTTTATTAGAGTTATAATTTATTTTTTTGTAACATTTTAAAAATATGTTAATTTTGCGGGGCATTAATTGTCTTCATGGAAGGCCTCATGAAAGCATTTAGAATAAATAAACATATTTAAAGTTATATTTCAGCTCTGTAGTGCTTTATATTGTTATAAGATTGCTCCTAAAGTATTAATTCAGATTATTTTGGACACACTTGCGGTTTTATTCTTCTTCTCCTCCTCTCTCTGTCTCTCTCTCCCTCTCTGCGCTTTGCGTTAAGAAGTATATAGCTGTTAAGCTCTTTAGCGCTTACGAAAATGTTTGTCTCACTAAATAATTTTGCGAGAAAATATCATTGCTACAGATGATTAACGTGGACAGCAATACAAACCTGTCACACAGTGAACAGGCGTAGGCCACTTGTGTGAAAGAAAACCAGGGCTGTTTTTCCCGGAATCACCCTCTGAAATGTGTGATAACAGTGAAATACGTCTTAGGATTATACCGCAGAGAGCTACATATCAAAAAGTCAGAATTGTCTTATTTTCATATTAGTTTTACCTTCCCTAGTAGACAGAGCCGTTGCATTCACTCAAGAAGTTAATATCAAGATTTCACCGAAAATACGTGTTTTGAAGTCCCCTGAATTAAAAAAGCACTTATAGAAAAAAGATCTGTGTATGTGTGTTTAAGTGAACATTATAACTCAAACGTGAAAACTTAGATAAATACCAAACTGATTATTTAAGTTCATTATCTTTAGAAGATACCACATGATTTTTCAAGAAACACTCGAAACTACCCTTTACACTGAAAATTTTTAGAAGTTTTTATTTCCTCAAAAATGGTTATACTATTTTTGATTAGAATATTCATAATCTTACATTTTTTTAAATATTAAAATACCTTGTATTCTCTCGGAATAGCTTGTGAAGTCCTCTTCATTCGAGGTATTTTGCATAATTTTGATTAACAGGTAAATGTTAAGAGGTGGACGAAAACGTAAAAATAAAAATGTAGATCTATTTAAAACACGGAAATTATTGAAAATAATTTTTGTAGCATCAGCCATTTCCGAGATATCCGTTATTATACGGATATCTCAATACCTACTTCATTTATAAAGTGCCAGCGTTATTCGGTTGTTTCTCATGATTCCATGGAAAGAGAGTGGAATTTCAAGTACAGTATATAACGACCCAGCATATAGCGAAGAGTTCTTAAAACATTTGACTGTCTCGTTTCCTATTTGTGACTACAACGAAATGTGTAATGAAACTATTTCTACAAACGTTTATCCCGATTAAGGTAAAGTAGACGAGAATATAAAAGGAGATAAAAATAAGCGATAGGGGCTGAAAAAAGACGTGTGAATGTAACATGTCGTTTTTATGGATGGTTTTACGATTAGGAACAATTATAAAATTTATAGATAAACAAAGTCTGCACCTCTGTTGCCTATAGCAGTTTACGTTTCCGAATCTTGCAATCGTTTCCTGGGGCGTTTTATATTTCTTCTCCCTATAGGTTTCTGAATGTGTTCTTCGCTTTCTTGTTGCTTTTTTATTGTTTAATCATGTTTGTATCGTTGCAATTACTGTAAGTTCGTTGGTTCTTTGACTTAGTCATATTAGTTAGGTGGCCTTAGTTGCATAGTCGCCTTCTTTCATGAAGTTTTTATTTCTATTTCGTGGTCTCTGTTGGTTGAACTTTGGATGGTAGTTTTGAATATCCAAAACGCTATTTTTACTGATCTCTGAGGGAGGCCATTTAAAAAGGCCACTGAAATTGGCCGGTACACATTATTTGAGCCCGCGACCTCCCAAATGCGAGCCTCACCCGCTACCGCTTGGCCACCTCGCTCGGTCAAGTAATCCTTTTATATGTTACTCTAGTAGTGTCCATTGTTTGTACATGTAATAACCACTCCTTTTTCAGTCCTCCTATTTCTTAAAATTTTATTAGGAAATAATAATTTATGTAACGAAACTAAATACAAACGTTTTATATTATTAAAAATTAGGAATAAAACATGTAGCTCATAATGACATTTTTTCAAGATATAGATTTTATTCGTCAAGTAATAAACTTACACCTATGGTATTTTAATCAAGATTGCTGGAGCCATTTTTGAGAAAATCGAAAATTTTCAAAAATCTTCCGTATAAGGGGCAGTATGGAATGGAAAAATTGCTTGAAAATTTTCGTATCGCATCTTTGAAAGATGCTGAACGTAAATGCAAAGTTTGGGGAACATTGGGCGACATTTCGTATTTTTAGTTACGCTGTATACACACACGCGCGCGCGCGCGGGACTTTTTTTCTAAAACGTCTTCTTTTATTCATAGAGCCTCAAATATGCATTTCCGGTGAAATTTCTATATCAATTTTTTAGGTGGAATGCAATCTCTATCTACTAGCTAGTGCAAGATGTAGTAACTTTATATAAACATAAATGACGATGGGTAGCGAAAACGAAGTTTCTCGCTTTTTATGGAAATTGATTTTGAAAAAAAATATGATGTGTTACACTCACATGACTTTCTCTACTCTTGTAGAAAATATTTTTACAAACGCTTATTCCCCATATGCTTCATGTTAATCGAGATGTTAATCTTATTGCTAATTTTCTTGTAGATGCAAGGGGAATTGGTAGGCTTTAAGCGATAGTCAAATATTTTAAGAGCTGGTTGCTATGTGGAGTATCCATTCTCTTTGTATGTCCAGGCATAAAAAAATTAATAACGAATTTAAGAAAAAGTATATAAGTATTGGAAAATTTAAGGGAATAACAAGCAATATCTCGAAAATGGTTCACTCAACAAAAAAAATGTATATGACATAAATTGTGTATTTTAACGATATCTACATTTTTTGTGTAGTAAAAGTTTGTCTATCTCTTATGGTTTACCAGTTATGCAAAAGTCGTTCACAATGAAGAATACTTTTGGAGACATTCTCAGGAAATTCGAGATATACATTTCATTTATCATGAAAATATCTTAAACATATGATATTTTAATCAAAATCGTTAGAGCCGTTTTTGAGAAAACTAAAATTTTCGAAAAATGTTCCATGTAAAGGGTAACCTGGGCTGGGAAGTTTTTCTTGAACACCTTGGTGTCGCATCTCTGGAAGATACTGAACCTAAATACCAAGTTTGGTGTTTAATCCGACTGTTCGTTTCTGAGTTATGCTGTTCACCGACACACAGACACACACACACAGACACACACACGGACATGTTTCCAAAAATGCTTTTTTTGGATTCAGGGGGTCTCAAAACATGTATTTACGGTGAAATCTCGGTATCGAATTTTTGGGTGGAATACAATACTTCCCCTACTTACTATACGTAGTAGAGAAAGTAAAAAAGACAACAGAATTTGTCTTTCCTGGTTCTTCATTATAATAGCAGCTAGCACATCATCTCTCGTCAATAACGCCGTTGCGCCAACTCCCCACCTGGGATATGTTGTCACTCGCTCTCAGGTTAGTAAGGTCAAACTGTGGGCGTGAGCACACGCATCTGCCATATTTACATATTTCTAGGGGGTTAACTTAGCGCTCTGCAAAGCTATGTCTCCACATTGCTTTACTTAAATTCTAATAACAAAGGGGATCGGGAATAACTAAGATAGAGGAGACATAAAACTGACCTCAAAAAACCTTCTTCCTTCTTAAAAACACATTGTTTGAGCTATATTTTCACTTAAAAGGCAATGTTAAAATATTTTAAACTCATACTCTTAAAATATTAAAAACATGTTTCTTAATTCTTTACCAAAAGTTTGTTTTCTAATTTGTTTTAGCGATTGGAGATAGAATTCTATGCTGACATGTCATAACGTTTAAGAACAAATCAGAACCATTATAACAAGTACTCTTTCTATTTACGCTGTATTAAAAATCCATGGTATTTCGGAGTCTGTAGCTGATAAAAGTATTTTAAAGAAGGATATATCTGTAGTGACCTGTGAATCAAGCTTTACGGCTATAAAAGGCTTTTAATGATAATAATATGTATATATTATTGTATTTTGTGCAAATTAATAATCTATATGTATAGCTAGAAATGATCGTTTTGCAACAAAATACTACGTTGAAGACGTTATAAAATTATAATTCTCTAACGCATAGAAAAACTGTTAAATATATTGGACACAACGTGCCAAAGAATCGCTTGTACGTACCAAACAGCGTATGTAGTTTTCCATGCGATAACCAACAAGCAGAGCGCATTCTAAGATATGTTCCGTGTCGTTTAAATTTAAACCTGCGTGACTTCTACTGGAGCGTTTTTGCTCTTGTATAAACAACACTAATGGTTTAATAACTTTGGTAATAATAGCCCCTAAGTCAGGCAGTTTGGTAGCCAAATTTCGTTGACCTTGAGCAGAATGACATTCTCGCCTCTACACTGCGTTCTGATGATAACTTCTATTTTGACATGTCTGTCAGCCACAAGCTGCAAATACACGCTCGAAAGCATATCAAGTGCTTCTTATCATTTCGATTCTTTACAAGTTTGATGTATTACTTTTACTACAACATTTTCGTAAAACATTGACCTCTACCATAAGCAGAACTTATGTTTTCAAATTCATGATGAGAGTAATTAACGCAGATGTCATTGTTAGGATATATAAAATACAAAATGTAATTATTAGCTACTAGAAAACAATAAAGAATATGCAGTTATGCTTTGTAATTTAAGGCTTCAATATCTGTGAAGTTTGGGAAAATGTGAAATCTGTTTTTTTAAGTTTTTTTGCATTTTTATTATGCTTATAATTTGTACTTTTATGCCATAGAATTGGTTTATAACATAAAATCACATGACTTTCTCTACTATTGTACAAACTATTTTTACAAATGCTTATTACCCATCTACTTCATGTTAATCGAGATAAACGTTTGCAGACTCTATCTTATTGCTAATTTTCTTGTAGATGCAAGGGGAATTGGTAGGCTTTAAGCGAGAGTCAAATATTTTAAGAGCTGGTTGCTATGTGGAGCATTCCAATCTCTTTGATTGTCCAGAACACACAAAAAAAGAATAACGAATTCCCACTTGAGAAAAAGTATAACTATTGGAAAATTTAAGGGAATAAATAGCAATTCTCGAAAATGGTTGAATCCAAAAAAAAAATGTATATGACATAAATTGTCTATTTTAGCGCGATCTACATTTTTGTGTGGTAAAATTTTGTCTATCTCTTATGGTTTACCAGTTATGCAAAAGTCGTTCACAATGAAGAATACTTTTGGAGATATTCCCAGAAAATTCGAGATATAAAATTCATTTGCCATAAATATATGTTAAACTTATGGTATTTTATTCAAAATCGTTAGAGCCATTTTGAGAAAATAAAGATTTTCGAAAAATGTTCCATGTAAAGAATAATCTGGGATGGAGGGATTTTCTTGAAAACCTTCGTGTTGCATTCTGGAAGATACTGAACCTAAATACCAAGTTTGGGGTTTATTCGACTGTTCGGTTCTGAGTTATGCTGTTCACAGACACACACACGGACATGTTTCCAAGAATGCTTTATATGCATTCAGTGCACCTCAAAACATGTATTTCCTGTGAAATCTCGGTATCGAATTTTTGGTTGGAACTTTCCATACTTACTATACCTAGTAGAGAAAGTAAAAATGTTAAAGTCACAAAGGAGTGTAAAAATAGGTAAAGTACAGCAGTGAACTTTAAAGTGACATTTTTTAATTCATTTTTTGAGTATTTATCACTATTAAAATGCTGGTTGCAGCACAGTTTATAACTTTTTAGGTTAAAATTTTCAGAACAGTTCCAGATATGAAGTATTTAAAACTTGTTCATTAGCTAAAAGTATGAGATATTAGCCAAAATTATTTTCCACAATTCATATTCAAAAAGTTAAAAAATTCAATAACATGTATACATTTTTGTTTGTTCCATTTATGCCGTCTTTAACATCCATGGTAATGTCGGCGGCTTTACCTTTGGAACAATTGCTCATCGGAGATCATGTCTACTCGTTTACTATTGTGTTAATTTTTGGGTTCGTATATGTTGGGTTTTCTTTATAAACATTAAATTCATATACACACATTTACACTCGCTCATATCTCCAGACTCTAGGTAGGATGGGGTATGATCCTGGCTAAAGAAAAATTCCACCTCTAGCCGAGAATCGAACCCAGGACGTCTTTATTTTTATAAAATTAAGAAATGGCTTGTATACTGAGCTCAGATTAAAAATGTACGAGCAATAGGATAAGCTTACCGTCCAAAGAAAATTTAATATCACAATATCAAGAAGTGATTAATTAGAAGTATGCAAATTAATATCTTAACAACGGTTTTGCATAGATCATTAATACTTTGTGTTTGCTACATGTTTTATTTCTGAGTATATGGTAAAACAAAACCACAAAGCAAGCAGTAGAAAACCGTGGATTTTTGGATTTTAACAGATACATTGCTTTAAATTGCGTACTTTTACAGTATATTTATACATGTGTAAAATACTATATTTTATGGACTGGTAAGGAGAAACAGCTAAAGAGGTATCAAGCGATCTTATTTAGTTTATCATATTACACTGTTTCTGTTGCAGCTTAGAAACGCCAAAAATTATTGTAACTTTGCTCATGCCTCTTTCCTGGCATTGTATCTTATATTCTTCTTTCTTTTAGTTCATTAAACGTAGTTCATGCTACGGCAGCAAATAACGTAATATGCGCTCAGAGAAAGAGAAATCTTATTTTATGTCTTCATAAACTGCTTTTTCTTCTTGCTTAAGGTCCAATAAATAACGTTTACTAATACAGGTTCCCACTATTTTCAGTTCCGAGTCTGTTTCAACGTATAGAAACTATGGACTCTGTATAATAAACTGCTTCTCCCCATAGTTTGAAATATTATTGAGTTACTTATATCGATTCATCGATACTTGTATTTCTTACTTGCAGAGCAATGTGGAACATACGTGGAAAAGTAGTTTATGGTATGTAGAATCCAGTACAGAAAAGGATTTTAAACGAATTAAGCTTTAAGAGGTGATGATGATGAGACAAGTAAGTTGAAAATGTTCAAAATTATAAAGAGCAAAATTTATTAAGAGTTGATTTTTGAAATCCATTTTGAATTCTGTGTTCCGGAGTGATTAAATGCCCTTCTGGGACATCAGCGTTAATCATTTGACTAAATGCACAAAATGTTTGTGGATTTATGTTTTTGTGTGATCACGATAACATGTTTAAGGTATTCAAAGAAACAACTAATGAATGGTAGCATAAATTGTTTTTTGATAAATATGAATCGCTTGTAAGTTCTTTAAATTTAAAACGCAGTAGTATCGTTTCATTTTGGTAAAAGAGCATTTTAAAAATTCAGTATTTTTATTTCTTCAGTTTTGCTTTTAATTGAAAATCCTTTATTATATTTCTTCACTCACTTTATCCAACATGTCATTAGCCACTTGTAAAGTTTTGCTAAACAATATTAATTTTATACGAGTATTCATCATGAACACGAAAGTAACATATACATTTTTAAAATGTATGTACCTTCTATGGAAATCGTTATGTGTAGCGAGCAGAAAATTCCAAAATATCTTAAAACTAATCATTGTAATAGCAAAAAAGGAAGCATGCTTACTGTTTAATGACTTTAGTAACTTCATGAAATTTAAATAAGCATCGCGAAATTTATAATTAGCACTATACAGCCCCTGCACAAACACCCGTACTTAAAAAGAACTGCACATCGTAAAATCGATATTTAATATTTTGTTGCCCTGACTGTTTTATATTTGTAAGTTTCCGTAAACCAGTTTTGCATTCCTACAGTTTGAGGGTGTAATGTGTAGTTACTGAAGAGGGTTGCGTATTTTTCGAGACCTCTTACTATACTTCTTTATGCATTGTGTTTTTCCTGCCTAAATATTTGAATAATTCAAATATTTTGGAATAAAACTATTCTGAGCTTTATTCTTTTTAACTGTTAACTCTGGGTCCAACAGCAAATGTAAGGATATAATCAATAGCATCGTTAGAGAAACAGAATATTGAACGAATTACTAGTACATAATTCACGGGATCTTTACGAATGCTGAAAGTTTGAGGATAGGGTTTGAGCGGCGAAAGGGAGAGTCACTTACGTTCGGTAAGATAGATTTTTAATTATTTCCCCCAAAGAAGCAAAGAGAGCGATAGTCTCTAGTAAATATCTTTAAAGCGCTCCACAATATAAATTACAATAAGCTTGGGTGTTGTAAGATGTCCGTCGCCCAGCCTGAAGCCTCTTTGAGGATGCTTTAACTTACACGTGATTTATGCTTTATCGCAGGAAGTGCGTTGCAACCGAGGATATATAACATAAAACATAAGGAAGAAACACGTTTTATAAAATATTAAAACTTACTGTAGTGTTAGTGCTGGTAGTGCTGGTGCGATGATGTTGCACTCTAGCAGCAACTGCCACTGCAGGTGACGATGTAGTGCTGCTGGCTACTCGTGTCTCCGGAGGACCACCGCCATTTTTGACGCTGATCTCTAGGTAGCTGTGAGTCTCCAGGTGCGACTGGGCTCGCCTCTCCTCAAGCACGATCCTCCGTGCAGCTCTGAAGATCTTGTAGTACACCACGATCATGACCGTGAGAGGAATGTAGAATGATCCCAGCGTGGCGTAGATCTGATAGCCGAAGTTCTGACAAACGGTACACTGAGGCGAAGGATTATCTTTAGTCGGCCCGTGTTCGTTTCCCAGAATGAGTAACGGTGGTAGACTTATACAAGCCGCTCCCAGCCACACTAGTGATACACAGGCGATCATCCGCCGCGGCGTCCTCTTCACCCCGTATTCCAGAGGCTTGGTTATTGCATAGTATCGGTCAACGCTGATCATACACAGGTTCAAGATGGACGCGGTGCAAGAGAGGACATCAAAAGATACCCAGAGGTCGCAGACGACGGGGCCAAAACTCCAGCGACCGAGTATCTCGTAGAGAAGGGCCATAGGCATGACTAGCAAGGCGACGCAGAGGTCGGACACCGCGAGCGAGACGAGCAGATAGTTGCAAGGCCGCCGTAACTTTCTCACAAGACATACCGCTACGCACACCAAAATATTGCCCACCACGGTGCCTATGATGACGCACAGGAGCACCAAACCAATTATGACGGCCTCGACGGGGCTGTACTGGGAATCTGGACCCGGAAACCACGGATATGGGGAAACAGTCGAGGGCAGAATCGACGGAAACGAGGTGCTGAGAACGGCAATAGTGGAGGAAGATGAAGGTGGCTCTGGGATGGCGGAGAGTAATGTAGATATTGTTGTGGCAATGGTGACGTTGCTGCCCTCCATACGATGTCGCTTCAGATGGTTTAGAGGATACTCTACTGGCTATTTGCCGAAGATCGCACTTCCTTCATCGGAACATCGCGCACCTCGTTTCTAAAGTTTCTATAAGGTTTAGCATCGGACGAGACGATGTTACCACCCCTTGAGAATGATTGATCGATCTATCGATCAATTGCAGCAAATATTTGTGCTCTTTGCTCGGGAAACTTCGACAAACAAGCAGAAACTCCTTTCTTAGGTGAATATTTAACCACAGTATTTCTTGTGTTTTAGTTACCTCACGCTTTACTTCCAGCTAATGCTTTAATTCGCGTCAACACTTCTAGAAAAAAGAGAGGGCGGAACTTTGTTCTGAGCAATAATAAAATCTCATTAAGCTGTCAAGAACAATATTTCTTGATCACCCATCACGACTAAACCTTCAAGGTCTGGGACCTATGATAAAAAGTCGACAGTTCACTCATTATCTTTACGAAGGTAACGCAGCTAACCGCTTTCGTATTACGGGAGTTATAATGCATGTCAGTTTTTAGGCCCGGCAACATTTATAAAGTAGTAATTGACATTTAGGATCTTGTAAGTGTAGATTTTAGCAACAGAGCATAAATTGTATTAATTTCAAAATTAGTAAAATTCAAGCTTCAGTCATCGAGAGAAAAGTAACTTTTAACACGATTTCTGCAAACTTAAGCTTTCTTCACGAGACAGTTATCTGTTTCGCATTCACTTCACTGCAAGACGCTGTTAAGTTCCGCTCCGCCATTTAAACCCCAACGCTGAAACTAGTCACTTTGTTACAATTTTGCATACACTAGCAGCTTTGAATGATAATAACCTTCTAAAGTTGCTGTAGAAACGCAATTCTTTCTTTTTTCGCAAGGAAGAACTTGTGCCGGAAGTTTTGACAACTTTAAAGTTCACAACTCTGAAGGTCCGCCGGTGTCATTTTATTACACTCGATCAAAGAGCTTGCCACTTATCCCGTATCTTGCGTTCACAATATTAAACTTTAATATTTTTAATGACACTTAAAGGGTTTGTTAGGTAGATTTAATAACTCACAAAATAGCACCAATAGCAATATCGGGTAAATATTTTTCGTCACATTTAAGTAATCTGTGGGTAATTAGCACCAAAGTGTGTTCACAGCAAAGCTAATTTTAGAGTTTAGAGCCACTATGGCCACAAAAATCTCAAACGTAAAAGCACCACCCCACAGTTCTAGGTCTTCAAACTTTGTTGAGCATCCGCGACGTTGATGTGGGAGTCCGCGGTTGAGGACCGTGCACCGGAGGTGGGAACCCTAGGAGGTCCCCCTTGTAGGGGTAGGGTCGTGGAGCTAATGTTGCCATGGCGATAGCATTGCCCGGGATCACGCGCACGCACGCAAACGGATGCACGCTATCACACCGTGTCTCGGCGATGTACGGCGCTCGCCCGCTCTCCAAACACTGAGTACAGACTGACGGTCCCCGCCACGTTTTAACCGACCGCACTACCGCTCTCCGCCGTGACGTCAGCACATGGCGGAGAAGCGCAGCACGCTACTTTTTTGTTTCCGTAAGAGACGCAATTGAATGTATGGGAAAGTAAACAATCGACAGTGACACGTAATGTAACCTGGTTCAGGAAATGAGGCATCGGGATAGCAAAACCGGCGCCACCCTTTTTTAATTTAAAAGCATACTGGTACCCCCGCAATGGGGCGTGAACCTTTCAGAGGGGCACAATTTATTTTTATTTAGGATACAGGGAAGTGACAACACCCCAATTTTCACCGAAAAAGAAGAGGTATAATTATAAGCCGCTTTGATTAACTTACTTTTTGAATAACTGTGACATGTCGAAGCATTAATTCTGGGTGCTGTAATTACATAAAATGACCATTAAAATTTACTGACATAGAATATTTTAAAAAATCGTCACCTTCTTAGATATAAAATGCTTCTTTGTTTCACCCCAGTGCACTGAATATCCATTATTTACAACATAAATGCATCGATCAATTTAACTCCTCTGAATTAAATTACTTTATTAAAACACTGGATAGCCTTGTAAAGGATCAATACCTCATTACCAATTAAAATTTTGCAATGTTTGCGACAAAAATACTAGAACAGCCAATTAATTTTTTTCAGATCCCAGGAGAAAGAAGTAATTTATTTAAATATGCTTTGATACATAAGATACAATGCATTAAGCAAAATTTCAAATGTTGGAAGAAAAACAAGTTATATTTTATTGATAAAAGGTTTATTCATTACAGAGAAAACTCACTCCATTAACTGCATTATTTTTTCAAACAGGTAAGAATGCAAATATAATGGCAAATGAAATAAACATACCTAAACTGTGTGGTTGAGGTGATATTTTTCTTTTCTTTCCTATATTTTACTTCCTGCTCTTTTCCTGGCGTATAGAAGTTGCAACAGGCGATCCATACGCTTTATAATAGTTTTTATGAGATATCCTATGGTTTCTTTTTAAACCTTACTTTTTTGTTCGACAGTTTAGTCAAAAACAAAAACATACGAGTACACAATTTGATAGCTATATTTTGTGAGAATGCGAGTGAAAATTTTGGAATAATTCATTTTTTACAATGAAAGTTTATCTTAAATTACTATACTTTTACTTTTTCCAGGAGAAAATGTGTATGAAGGCTTTGACTGAAACATATATATGTAAGACTCGGTATTCTAAATCCCTTCAGGATGAACTGCTAACATTGATAAAATCACTCGGAAATGTCTTAGTCAATGAGATTGTCGCTACACTGATAGCATTTTAGTTTCATGCAGCTCTTTAAGTTTAAAACGCTACATCACTTGAAACTAATTAAATACTGCTTTATTTTCTATGGTCAACTTGGATTGTTTAGGTTAAGTTTTTTCTGAGTACTGTTAAATAAAATAATACTATAATTTAGCTAACGATGACATCTGATTTATCAAAAAATTTGTTCCTTCTGGTGCTTTTATTCCGCCAAGAATTTTACACATCTAATATACCTGAGTAGCTACGCTAATATTAGTTTCTATATATCGCATGATATATAGGTATCTTGACCAAAACTGCCAAAACTATCCTAAAATATAAATAAAAATTCAACTGCTTTATCTAATCGAGTTGGAGATGTTGCTTTATTAATAGCAATTGCATGAATAATTAATTTATCTATTATTTCTCAAACTTTAACTCAATCAACAAAAAAATCTAATGTGTGTTACACTCACATGACACTCTCTACTCTTGTACAAACTATTTTTACAAACGCTTATTCTTCATATGCTTCATGTTAATCGAGATGTTAATCTTATTGCTAATTTTCTTGTAGATGCAAGGGGAATTGGTAGGTTTTAAGCGATAGTCAAATATTTTAAGAGCTGGTTGCCATGTGGAGCATTCCATTCTCTTTGCATTACCAGGACAAAAAAAATGTATAACGAATTTCCATTTGAGAAAAAGTATAAGTATTGGATAATGTAAGGGAATAACAAGCAATATCTTGAAAATGGTTCACTCAACAAAAAATGTATATGACATAAATTCTGTATTTTAACCGATCTACATTTTTGTGTAGTAAAATTTCGCCTATCTCTTATGGTTTACCAGTTATGCAAAAGTCGTTCACAATGAAGAATACTTTTGGAGACATTTCTAGAAAATTCAAGAGATATACATTTTATTTGTCATGAAAGCATTTTAAATATATCATATTTTAATCAAAATCTTTAGAGCCATTTTTGAGAAAAATAAAATTGTTCCATGTAAAGGATGATCAGGGGTGGGGTGATTTTCTTGAAAATCTTCCTGTCCCATCTCTGGAAGATACTGAACCTAAATACCAAGTTTTGGTGTTTATCCGACTGTTCGTTTTTGAGTTATGCTGTTCACAGACACACACACGGACATGTTTCCAAAAGTACTTTTTTTTGGATTCAAGGTGTCTCAAAACATATATTTCCGGTGAAATCTGGGTATCTAATTTTTGGGTGGAATGCAATACTTCCCCTACTTACTATATGTAGTAGAGAAAGTAAAAATTGTTAAATTTGTCTTATTCGTTTCATTCATCTACTTTTCGGATATTCTCAAGCTGTTTACCGGGTCTCTTCTGGTTTTCTTTACTAACTTAATTTCGCTCAAAATTCTCTTTCATGCCATTTCATTCTCAAATACCAGTCTAGAACACGGTATCTCATAATATCTGATGGTTACTGAGACTAACGGGAATTTAAAATGTGACATATGTATACCAGAGTTTCCTGCTTCTTTTAATATACATTCTAGCCATACCAGCCGACTTAAAGATATTCAACATAATGTTTCAACGTTATATTATGTCTTTGATTGTTATTCAACCTTAGATTTTACAGCTTTATGCATAAATTCCGCATTTAATCATCTTAATAGAACATAAAAACAATCTTTTTATACACAATTCCATAGCATTCTTATACTAATTTTGAAAGGAATAGGTACGTCTATTAGTTTTGCTACAAAAATAATTTCGGCAGCAAAACTTGAGCAATATTTGCAAAATCCTATGAAACGTTTTAGCTGGCATTTCTTCAATATGGTGTTCTAATAAACATAAAACATTTATGCTTCTATTATATGAAAGTTGTGCCACGTTATTTTGAATGGCTGCTAGGATAATGCGGTCAGTGACACTGTAAATTTCAAAATGATGAAAAATTATTTTTAAAATTTTAAGTTATCCTTAAGAAATAACTTATCTGTTTGAGATAATCTTTGTTTCTGGTTCATAAAAAACGTAGAAGAAAGGTTCATGGTTGTATTTAGGGAGGAGACCAGAGCAACTCTTACTAAATGAGTTCAAGATACAAAACATCAGAATGTCAGTTTCAATACCCTCAGTGACTTAACGTTTCATGATTTAATTTCCTTTGCAATTCTGAAAGCATGGAAGAGCTTTTCCAGTGGCAAAATATAGCAAGTTGTCACATTCACACTCACACACTCACGCTTACACTCACACTGGCGGAAGGCGATGGATTTTTTGGGGTTGAAAATCCTTAGCATGGCTTCCTTCGGAAGGAGTATAAAGCCGGTGGTCCCGTGTCGTATATTTGTGGCACGTTAAAGAACCTCAAGCCTGATAAAGAGGTCTCTGAGTAAAATTACGGGCTTTCACGCCCAATATATAATGGCATGCTAAGGACCACAGCAGGTAAAGAGCATCCATAAATATATAATAAAAAGTCAAATGTGTTACACTCACATGACTTTCTCTACTCTTGTACAAACTATTTTTACAAACTCTTATTCTCCATCTATATCATATTAATCGAGATGCAGAAACGATCTCTTGACATGCAAAGAGAATTACGTTTTACACATAGGGACCAGTTCTAAAAATATTTGACTATCGCTTAAGGCATACAAAGTTCCCCTTGTTTTGCATGAGCAAGGGCAATATAGAAATACAGTAGCCTTTAAGAATTGACATATCTCTTAATAGCTGGTTGCTATGTGAAGCGCCATTCTCTTTGCCACATACTAATACTCTATGCATATCCAAGACAAAAAATATGAATAACAAATTCCCATTTGAGAAAAAGTATATTGGAAAATTTCAGGGAATAACAAGCAATATCTCGAAAATGGTTCACTCAGCGAAAAAATGTATATAACATAAATTGTATATTTTAACGCGATCTAAATTTTCTGTGTAGTAAACATTTGTCTATCTCTTATGGTTTACCAGTTATGCAAAAGTCCTTCACAATAAAGAATCCTTTTGGATACATTCCCAAAAAATTCAAGATATACATTTTATTTGTCATAAAAATATCTTAAACATATGTTATTTAATCAAAATCGTTAGAGCCGTTTTTGAGAAAATTAAAATTATCGAAAAATGTTCCATGTAAAGGGTAATCTGCGGTGAGAGGATTTTCTTGAAAACCTTCGTGTCGCATCTCCGGAGGATACTGAACCTAAATACCAAGTTTGGTGTTTATCTGACCGTTCGTTTCTGAGTTATGCTGTTCACAGACACAGACAGACATACACACACAGACACACACACGGACATGTTTCCAAAAATTCTTTTTTAGGATTCAGGGGGTCTCAAACATGTATTTTCGGTGAAATCTCGGTATCGAATGTTTGGGAGGAATACAATACTTCCCCTACTTACTATACGTAGTAGAGAAAGTCAAATAAGACACACGTAGGTCATATATATTTAAAATATCCTCTGCTTTGAGGGTAACATTCAGTATTTACACAATACATTTAAATACCATTAACTGAATAGCTGATCACAAAAAAGAACTAACCATCAATTTAAAAAAAAGAAAAAAAACATTACGTGCTTCGACCTACTTCAGATACTGTGATACACCCTCTCTGGTTTCAGCTAACCTGAAGGTTACTATGTTTGATGAGATACAAAGCTTTTAATTTTATGACAGTTTTTGAAAACATGTCATTTTTTTTGTGCAGAATTAGGCTCGCCTGGAACTTTTAGAAAGGAAGCCGTGCAGATAGTGTGACTGTGTAAGAGGCTGTATTACTACTTTATTCGTGTGTATGATAGAAGCTATGGGCGTTTTGTTTTATTGGTATTTACAAAGGCAGACTTCCCTTAGTACTGACAAAATAATGGTCATCCCATTTTTGAGACCACTCATTCAATTGTATTACTTTCTCTACTACGTATACTAAGTAGGGGAAGTATTGTAATCCACCCAAAAATTGGATACCGAGATTTCACCGGAAATACATGTTTTGAGACCCCCTGAATTCAAAAAAAGCGTTTTTGGAAACATGTACGCGTGTGTGTGTCTGTGTGTCCGTCTGTCTGTGTGTCAGTCTGTGTGTCTATCTGTGAACAGCATAACTCAGAAACGAACAGTCGGATAAACACCAAACTTGGTATTTAGGTTCAGTATCTTCCAGAGATGCGACACGAAGGTTTTCAAGAAAATCTCCCCACCCCAGACTACCCTTTACATGGAAGATTTTTCAGAAAATTTTAATTTTCTCAAAAATGGCTCTAACGATTTTGATTAAAATATCATATTTTTAAGATATTTTCATGACAAATAAAATGTATATCTTGAATTTTCTGGGAATGTCTCCAAAAGTATTCTTCATTGTGAACGACTTTTGCATAACTGGTAAACCATAAGAGATAGACAAAATGTTACTACACAAAAAATGTAGATCGCGTTAAAATACACAATTTATATCATATACATTTTTTTGTTGAGTGAACCATTTTCGAGATATTGCTTGTTATTCCCTTAAATTTTTCAATACTTATTTTCTCAAATGGGAATTCGTTATTCATTTTTTGTCTTGGATATGCAAAGAGTATTAATCTGTGGCAAAGGGAATGGTGCTGCACCTAGCAACCAGCTATTAAGAGATATTTATGTGCTTAAAGGCTACTGTATTTCTATATTGCTCTTGTAAATATATATTCCCCTTACATCTACAAGAAAATTAGCAATAAGATAGAGTCTGCAAATGTTTCTCTCGATTAACATGAAGTAGATGGAGAATAAGCGTTTGTAAAATTAGTTTGTACAAGAGTAGAGAAAGTCATCTGAGTGTAACACATCAGATTTTTTTTCAATTGCAGCAGTGACATTCCTTTCCGGTTTGTTTCCTAGGATATTTCTTTTTCACTAACGTTATTCGCAAGCATCATAAGAAATTTTTCCCCTCAAGGGTAGGTGAAAAATCATGATGATTCCCTTATTGGGTTTTGGCAAAACCCGCAGCTCCGCCCACTTTTATCTGCAGATATTCTGCTTCTCTGTCATTCTCTCCCTATCATAGACTTTAATGTGTTGTTATTCAGTTTAATTTAAAAAAGATTATTATTACCAGACAGAGTTTCTATGCACATTTATTAAATGCGTATAGTAAAATTCTGCAGTTCCAGTTTTGCATTAAGCAACAAAATCGTGGTATTATGAATTTAATGTACCTACCTTGCTTACAGGTTAAATTGAAGTAGTTATTTTTTTGTTGTATTTTTGTTTGCCCCACGTTTTGGGAGCCAATTTGAAGAAGGTTTGTTGCTGCTACGTATGGAAAGCCAGTTTGAAGATGTATTATATATCGACTGTTGGGGAGCCCAACTTGGAGTAGTTGCAACCGCACGTATGGTACCCGGTAGTCCTCGTTCCAAATGTTTAAAAAAATATTAACTTTGTAATTTTGACTGTTTCTTTAAATATTATATATTTATGTTTGCCTCGGCTGCGTCAGTATTATTTTTTTAGAGACATGAATTCCTTAACAGGGCGTGATGCGGCTGAAAAATGTAGGCTTACACAGATTATGATTTTTAATTCACTCCGTTTTTATTAATTCTTGACACGATTTTAATAACACTTCACTGGCATAGAGAGCTGTGAGATTCTTTTGTTAATTACTTGCACTTTTTCGTCTCACACGAATACGTATTAAATTTCTCGAGGACACATCTCGTGTCCGGTTAGGAACACTGTCTACAACCAACGCGTCCAGTTATGAGCGCTGTCTACAAGCAATTGACTTCTAAATTTGTACAATTTGCTTCATTTTAAGACTCTGATTGGCTAATCCTAGTCCAATAGAATAATTTTATTTAACTTTAGCTTTTTTCTGGTTGTTGATATTATAAACTGTCTCAAAATTTACATTATTGTTGCTCCAATAATGACTAGCAGTATTGTTAAATTTTAAAATTCATTATTGCCTCAAGGTTACCTAAATGTTACCTCATTGTTAGCAACTTTTAACCTATTATTCTCACAGCTCCTACATTATTAAATTAGGTAATACATTCACATAACATTATTACACATGTATACAATAATACAAACGTATACAATGACTGTAATATACATTTTTTATATATTATTACATACACATATTGACCTACGGCGTGCTGTTATTGAATTATATATTATATAATTTGACTGAAATCATTTAAGTGTTAAAAATACTGCCTCAAAATCCTCGATGTAGTTAATAGAAATTAAAGGGGCACAAAGCAAACAATATTTTATGTATTCACCTGTAAAAATTTTGTTAAAAATTCCACATTTTATTCGACTTTTCTGCTCCATTTTTCGAACGCCAACTGAATATGAAAATCGAACTTACTGATTGCATCAAAATGTGTATTATCAGAGTTCACGCTTTCACGACAAATGCTCATTAGCAATTGGCTGGCAATTATGCAGCTCTTTTCAGTGAAATAATAGGAGTATAAAATATTTAGTGTGCAGATAAAGATTTATAAGAACACTTCACGTGCCAATGTCGAAGCTCTTCAGAACCAATCTCTTTAAAGGCATTGAAACATGGCAGCATAACCTGCATATGCTATTTTATTAGGCCTCATCTTTTGTATTTATCACTTTTCATGAATGCTGATAATTAATTGATTATACTAGTTGAAGATTGCAGAGAGAGGAGTTGAAATTTTAACTCTTAGTAGAATTAAATAAATGAATAACTGAGGATATAGCAGAGAAACAACTGAAGTGGTTTGAACATGACTAGGAAAGGAAAGTTAAGTAGGCAATACAGATGAGAGTGGAATAATAAATAAGAAGAGGAAGACCAAGAATGAAACATAAAACTACACTAGACAGAATAAAACATAAACCAGGCAAAACAATGGTTGAAATGAAAAGGATAAGTGAGGATAGAAAAATATAAAAGAAATAAACCCCATGCCTGACAGCAAAAGGATTTGAAGAAGAAGAAGAAACCATAACTCTTATGTTCCGAAGATAAATGTGCTTAATGAAATTAGAAAGTATACAATGCAATGATTATAACAAGCAGTTACACATATACAGATACATTACATATATTGTGAACGGGTATTTTAAGTGGGCATCTGCCCCTCTTGCTTCAGCCCTTTTCCGACGTTCATGGTTTGGGAGAAAAGAATATGAGGGAAGCAGAGAAAAGAGAAAAGCAGAGATAGTAAATGAATAAAAAATGAAACTTCTCATTTTCTATTCTTAGGGCATACAATATTCCGTTGTTGAAGATATGACGTAATTCTTTCTTTCCTTTTCTGATCTCTGTTTCTAGAAAGCTCAAGATTCTTGAACAATACCTTTCCTCTGCAGTTGGTAGCTAAAAGTAGTCCACATCATGTTTATTAGTACATGGAAAGCATGTCTTTGGTAGAGGTTATCCGCCTTGAAAGGAAAACTGTACCTCATCAGGGGGCGGTGGGGGAACGCCAAGTAGAACCATGCACTAATACCAGGTGACCCACACAAGCCGTTCTTTGTTGAACTTAGTTTATCCGGGTAGCGCGGATGCCAAAAGGTTTGCCTAAGCAAACTGTAAAGGGAACCCCATACAGAAAGAGAGGGGATATTGCTACATTAAGGACCAATGCTTGAAAACAAACACTAACTGCTATTACTGGTCCCGTAGGTCAATCGGTAGAGCAGGGGGTCTCAGATTAGATTCCCAGCTGGGCTCCAAAACGTTTCCTTTATCAAGAACGTTTCACGGCATTACCAGGATCTGGTGTTTGAATGTAAGTAAGCAGGTGTGTGTGTTTTTTTATCGGTCATTTAAACCGTAGTTGGTAGC
Source organism: Deroplatys truncata (assembly GCA_030765065.1). Lineage (NCBI taxonomy): Eukaryota > Metazoa > Arthropoda > Insecta > Mantodea > Mantidae > Deroplatys > Deroplatys truncata. The sequence continues at coordinate 220,197,525 of CM060978.1, forward strand.
GGGGTGAAGCCAGCGCTCACTTCCACTTTTAAAATATGCAACATGAGAAAGGAGCGCAGTTGGTAACTATGATTCATGTTAGCTTTCTGTCGTACTGTCTAAATTACGCGGGAAAGGATTTCAGTGAATATTTGCTTATCAAGTGAGGCAGTATTTTTAATGTTTAAATGATTTCAGTCAAATTATATAATATAAAATATAATAACAGCCAGCCTTAAAGCAATATGTGTATAATATAATATATAAAATGCATGTAACAGCCATTGTATTAATGTTAATATTATTATGTACATATTCAATAATGTTATGTGAATGTATTACGTAATTTAATAATGTAGGAGCTGTGAGAATACTAGGTTAAAAGTTGGTAACAATGAGGTAACAATGAGGTAACCTTGAGGCAATAATGCATTTGAAAGTTTAATAATGATACTTGTGATTCTTGAAAGCAATAATGCAATTTCTGTGACAGTCTATAAAATAGCCAATCAACAACCAGAAAAAGCTTTAGTTAAATGAAGGTATTCTATTGGACTAGGATTAGCCAATCAGAAACTAAAATGGAGCAAAATTTACAAATTTAGAAGTCATTTGCTAGCAGACAGCATTACCAACTAGACGCGATAGGCGTCCTCGAGAAGTTTAATACGTATTCAGTGTGAGACGAAAATAGTTTACGTGTTAAAAAGTGCAAGCAAATAAAAAAAGAATCTCACAGCTCTCTATATCAGTGAAGTGTTATTTAAATCGTGTCAAGCATTAATAAATGGAGTGAAGAAAAACTTAAAATCTGTATAAGTCCAAATTACCAAGTTAATATTTTTTTAACATTTTTTGGTGCAAAGGCCACCGGAAAGTACATTTTGGGGCGAAGGCTACCGGAAACTTTTTACCATACGTGCGGTTGCAAGTACTTCAAGTTTGACTCCCAAAGCGTGGGGCAAATAACAATACAACAAAATAACTACTTCAAAATTGGCTTCCATACGTAGGGCAGAAACTCCTTTCTTCACACGTAGTTGTGGTATGCGCTCACCCGCGACCAACTGTGTTGGACTGTTTCAATCTTCTGTATAAACCCACTGAATACTTTTGAGATATCTTATAAATTAATATTGTGAAAATGAGTAGCAAGTACACCAATTTTTCGAATGATGCATAGTGGATAGAAGTTATGAATGAAGATGAACCTCCATCTGAATTTTTTGTAATGAATGAAGCTTTCACCGACGATCAGGAAGATTCAGACGTGGAAATGGCAGAAAATAGTGACCATGATACGGAGAGTGAGCAGTCAGCTAATGAAGAAGATGTATCAGCAATTGGAAGACCCGAATATGTAGGGCGTGATAACATAATCAAATGGAAAGTTCATGCTCCACCAAGAAATCGAGACGAAGAGCAAGAGATCTTGTTCTGTGTCCTCCTGGTGTGAAGGTTGTGGCAAAAGAAGCAAGGAGTGTAAAGGATTGCTAGAAGTTATGTTATCCTAACTCATTCATCGAAAAACTTGTGGTATACACCAACATAAAGCTCCAGGATGTCCGCTCAATATATAGCCACTCTCGAGATGTGTTGGGGACAAATATGGGCGAAATAAGGACACTTCTTGGACTGTTTAGCAGGCTTCATGAAGTCATCACATCAGCGTGTTGAGGACCTATGGGCAACTGATACAACCACACCTGAGCATTTTCATTTAGTAATGAAATACAATCGCTACGGCTTGATGATATGAGATCGACAACTGAAAGAAAGCAGTTTGATAAGCTCGCAGCGATACGAGAGATATTTGAGGAATTTTTGCAGCTATGCGAGTGTCACTACAGTCCTTCTGAATACGCCACCAAAGGTGAAATCCTGCAGAACTTTCGGGGGCACTACAGTTTTAGGCAATATATGCCAAAACAGGCAAGAAAGTATGATTTGAAAGTATTTGCAATGGTTTCATTTTCGTATGCTCCATCATCGAACATACAAATTTATGTTGAAAAATAACCGGAGGGTCCCTATGCTGTAAACAATCAGCATAGCAGTGTTGTAAAAGGAGTATTACATACTCTGGAAGAAATGTGACATTTGGTTCACATAAATTGATCTGCTGAACAATCTAGTGTGTGTAAAAAATCCAACCGTTGTTGGAACACTTCGTAAAACCAAGAGGAAGATTCCACCAAACATGGTAAAGGCAAGAACGAGGCCAGTGAACAGCAGTTTGTTTGCCTTCGGCGAAGAATCAATGCTAGTATCTTACGTTCCACGACGGTACTGCAATGTACTGCTGATTGAATAAATCTTGCATCTGGCATGCACGATGGCGATGAGATTGACAACAATACGGTTGAAAAAATGAAACCAGAAGTTATGATGCTCTATAACCTAACAAAAGGCGGCGTAGATGTCGATGAACTGAAGTCACGATACACTATTGCCTGAAATTGCTTTAGGTGACCTCTTCGGATCTTATATACTATGCTGAACATTGCTGCGATAAATTCCCAAATCAATTTGAAGCAAATGTAGAAACTAGATGACAAGGAGCTGTTACTTGAAGACCTTAGCTCTTCAGCTAACAAAGCCTCATCTTGCATCTAGAGCCTCTACTTCAGGGATTCATGAGGACCTTATGTGTAGATTGAAACTGAAGAGGAGAATAGGCCTTGAGGGGGAGAGAGATTCAGTTCCTTTGGAAACAGCCATTGTAAGTGGAAGAGTCAAATGTGGGTTGTGCCCCAAGAAAAAAAACAGAAAGACAATTGTAACGTGTAAGGAGTGTACACAACCTATCAGCGATGAATACACTGTCACTGATTGTTGCAAATGACATACAAACACTTAATATATTTCCAGTGGCAGTTAAATAAATCTGATGTGTTACACTCACATGACTTTCTCTACTCTTGTACAAACTATTTTTACAAACGCTTATTCTCCATGTGCTTCATGTTAATGGAGATATCGAGATGTCAATCTTATTGATAATTTTCTTGTAGATGCAAGGGGAATATGGTAGGTTTTAAGCGATAGTCAAATATTTTAACGCTGGTTGCTATGTGGCGCATTCCATTCTCTTTGCATGTCCAGAACATAAAAAAATGAATAACGAATTTGAGAAAAAGTATAAGTATTGGAAAATTTAAGGGAATAACAAGCAATATCTCGCAAACGCTTCACTCAACAAAAGAAATGTATATACATAAATTGTGTATTTTAACGCGATCTACATTTTTCGTATAGTAAAACTTTGTCTATCTCTTATGGTTTACCAGTTATGAAAACGTCGTTCATAATGAAGAATACTTTTGGAGACATTCCCAGAAAATTCGAGATATACATTTTATTTGCCATGACAATATCTTAAACATATGATATTTTAATCAAAATCGTTAGAGCCGTTTTTGAGAAAATTAAAATTTTCGAAAAATGTTCCATGTAAAGGGTAGTCTGGGGTGTGGGATTTTCTTGAAAACCTTCGTGTCGCATCTCTGAAAGATACTGAACATAAATACCAAGTTTGGTGTTTATCCGACTCTTTGTTTTTGAGTTATGCTGTTCACAGACACACAGACACACAGACACACAGACAGACACACACACGGACATGTTTCCAAAAATGCTTTTTTTGGATTCAGTGAGTCTCAAAACATGTATTTCCGGTGAAATCTCGGTATCGAAATTTTGGGTGGAATACAATACCGCCCCTACTTACTATACGTAGTAGAGAAAGTAAAAATCTGATGTGTTACACTCACATGACTTTCTCTACTCTTGTACAAACTATTGTTACAAACGCTTATTCTCCATATGCTTCATGTTAATGGAGATATCGAGATGTCAATCTTATTGGTAATTTTCTTGTAGATGCAAGGGGAATATGGTAGGTTTTAAGCGATAGTCAAATATTTTAACGCTGGTTGCTATGTGGCGCATTCCATTCTCTTTGCATGTCCAGGACATAAAAAAATGAATAACGAATTGGAGAAAAAGTATAAGTATTGGACAATTTAAGGGAATAACAAGCAATATCTCGCAAACGGTTCACTCAACAAAAGAAATGTATATGACATAAATTGTGTATTTTAACGCGATCTACATTTTTTGTGTAGTAAAATTTTGTCTATCTCTTATGGTTTACCAGTTATGAAAAAGTCGTTCATAATGAAGAATACTTTTGGAGACATTCCCAGAAAATTCGAGATATACATTTTAATTATCATGACAATATCTTAAACATATGATATTTTAATCAAAATCGTTAGAGCCGTTTTTGAGAAAATTAAACTTTTCGAAAAATGTTCCATGTAAAGGGTAGTCTGGGGTGGGGAAATTTTCTTGAAAACCTTCGTGTCGCATCTCTGGAAGATACTGAACCTAAATACCAAGCTTGGTGTTTATCTGACTCTTCGTTTTTGAGTTATGCTGTTCACAGACACACAGACACACAGACACACAGACAGACACACACACGGACATGTTTCCAAAAATGCTTTTTTTGGATTCAGTGAATCTCAAAACATGTATTTCCGGTGAAATCTCGGTATCGAAATTTTGGGTGGAATACAATACTTCCCCTACTTACTGTACGTAGTAGAGAAAGTAAAAATGAATAAGGAATTGGAGAAAAAGTATATGTATTGAAAAATTTAAGGAAATAACAAGCAATATCTCGAAAATGGTTCACTCAACAACAAAAATGTATATGACATAAATTGTGTATTTTAACGCGATCTACATCTTTTGTGTAGTAAAAGTTTGTCTATCTCTTATGGCTTACCAGTTATGCAAACGTCGTTCAAATGAAGAACACTTTTGGAGACATTCCCAGAAAATTCGAGATATACATTTTAATTATCATGACAATATCTTAAACATATGATATTTTAATCAAAATCGTTAGAGCCATTTTTGAGAAAATTAAAATTTTCGAAAAATGTTCCATGTAAAGGGTAGTCTGAGGTGGGGGGTTTTTCTTGAAAACCTTCTGGTTGCATCCTTGGAAGATACTGAACCTAAATGCCAAGTTTGGTGTTTATCCGACTGTTCGTTTCTGAGTTATGCTGTTCACACACAGACAGACACACAGACACACACACTGACATGTTTCCAAAAATGCTTTTTTGGATTCAGGGGGTCTCAAAACATATATTTCCGGTGAAATCTCGGTATCGAAGTTTTGGGTGGAAAAACGTGGTTATCTAAAAAACTTGGACTAAAATCTGGCTTTATTTGGTCAAACAGTTACTTCCTGGTTTTGAATATAATGAATGAGTAAAAAGTAACCATATTAAACTGAATTTAAGATTAGAAAAGGAATTGAATGCAGCGTCACCTGCAACTAACGGTTTAACAAATGGAACGCGACCAACTAAGAGTTAATAAGCAATTTACCCAAAAAAAATGAGTAATCAGGGTAGCGCTGGGCAAAAACTTGGCCACACGAGTTTACTCATAAAATTACGTTGCAGTTAATCTAAAATTAGTATAACTATATGGCACCAACTGGTACTACAAAGTTGACAAGATTAAATATGCTATTTTTATATATTTATATTCCTTTAATCGTACGCTAGAATTAAAATATAATTTATTGGCGAACCATTCATAATAAATATTTTCAAATACATGTCCACCTTGGTACGCGCATTGATGTAAACGTCCCTTAGTATCAGCATGGACACGTTTTAACATATTTTCTGTTTATATTGAAGCACAGGCATTGAGTGAAGTGAATAAAAATAAGCTTTTGCTAAAACTAGTATAGTTTAAGTTAGTACCTACAATTTAGTGAATAACGCTTAAGTTTCTACTTGAATTACTAGTTTTATCTATAAGTAAACATAATGGAATTAATATAAAACTAGTACACTGTGTGCTGTTATGTGTTCTTTTTATGTTTTGTATCTGTATTATACATCCAGCCAGTCACTTTACGTTGCTTGTCCCCTTTGCTTAACGCTCTCTTTGGTGCTCTCTTTTTTTTTCCTCTGTGGGTTGCTGACGTGGCATGTGCTTGGGCCGTACGCGCTGAGTGGTGGATTTCTGTCCGCATTGCAGGGATAGCTCTCTGCCCGGCAACTACTGATGCGGATTGTGGAAGTTTTTGTAATGAATTTTTAAGGAACGTCTTTGTGATTTTCGGTGGATCGACCTTATGTAAAGGTAGGCTTTATTATCAGTTTTATGTCCTGGTAATGGTGAGTGAATTTTGGGGCGGAAAACGTTATGTGTGTTTGAAAATAAGAGTTCGTAAAGTGACTGGCTCTTGGGGTTGTTCATAGGTTTAGTGTGTTTTGTTTCTTCAGTAATTTGCAATGGTTCCGCTGTTTGACTGAGTTAGGGAACCCCGGCCAAACGAAAAGGGAAGCCCTAACGAGTGCCGTAGGGGAAAACAAAAGGAAACCAGAACTCTCAAAAATATACTACTATTGATAAGTTTGTTTTTGGGTACTTTAATGATAATAATAAACAAACATTAATAACCAGAACCGTAAAGCAACCATAAAAGAATAACTGTAAAACAAAAATGGCTTAAAGAGTAAAGCAACCAAAACCAATTGAGCAGAGCAGTAAAGGCAAGTTTTAAATACAGCAAAATTAAGTAAATCCAAAAATTCAACAAACCAAATCAATTTAGAAAGTTTATAAAACAAGGCCACTATAAACATCAGACCAAAAGAATTTAATTATGTTTAGCTAGTCAAAGACTAGCTAAGAATGTTGAACAAGACCGAAACAGACTTTAATGAAATTCAGGAAACCGAGAGCTTCAAAGTCCAGCTAAGCTAGATGTAGATAGCTTTACAACCCAACCGTTTTCAGTTACAAAGTTCAGCATAAATGGGTTCAGCATAACTGGGTTTTAACTGCAATTACTGCTCTCATAATTTACACAACAGAATATCTGTAATTTTGAATTAACTATGCATTTTCAAAGTGCCCAAAATATGTAAAGCTCTACTCACAAATTTCTACTTATATTGCTTCTTGCCCTCCTTTTATCAAACTATGCAATTTCAGACGACAAATGCCAAAAGCTTTTCTCACAAATTTCACACTACTGATGCTTTTTACCTTCATGAATCAAAATATGCATTTTCAAATTGCACAACTGTGTAAAGCTCTTATCACAAATTTTAAACTAACTATACACTGAAAATCACGTACTGAAAATATAACTCAACTGGAAAAGAAACAAAACACACTAAACCTATGAACAACTCCAAGAGCCAGTCACTTTACGAACTCTTATTTTCAAACACACATAACGTTTTCCGCCCCAAAATTCACTCACCATTACCAGGACATAAAACTGATAATAAAGCCTACCTTTACATAAGGTCGATCCACCGAAAATCACAAAGACGTTCCTTAAAAATTCATTACAAAAACTTCCACAATCCGCATCAGTAGTTGCCGGGCAGAGAGCTATCCCTGCAATGCGGACAGAAATCCACCACTCAGCGCGTACGGCCCAAGCACATGCCACGTCAGCAACCCACAGAGGAAAAAAAAAGAGAGCACCAAAGAGAGCGTTAAGCAAAGGGGACAAGCAACGTAAAGTGACTGGCTGGATGTATAATACAGATACAAAACATAAAAAGAACACATAACAGCACAACTGAGATAGAATATCTTTACGTCATTAGCACCACGTTTAAGTGCCAATTTGAAGGTTCTATTATAATTCCACTGTTGGGGAGTGTAGCGGGGTTTGGAAAATAAAGGTAACGTTTTCTGGTTGGTAAGGTCTTGGTGTAGGGTTTCAGGTGATTGCCGGCTGCTCAGGTAGAGGATGATGGGTTACGAGAATCTTACCTCAGGGATTGTGTGGATGGGAGGTGAATGATACTCACAACTCCTCTCAATGGCCCATTTATTATGAAGATCCACACTGGTTTTCGTACTGCAGGCCCTTCACACAAGACGCGTTCCGATCAGTTTTTCCCCCGTTACAGTCTCCGTGCTTTTACCCTTGAATTTATTCTAGTTCTCATTTACTCATAGTATGACTGTTGTCATCCCTAGGGTTTGGAAAATAAAGGTAACGTTTTCTGGTTGGTAAGGTCTTGGTGTAGGGTTTCAGGTGATTGCCGGCTGCTCAGGTAGAGGATGATGGGTTACGAGAATCTTACCTCAGGGATTGTGTGGATGGGAGGTGAATGATACTCACAACTCCTCTCAATGGCCCATTTATTATGAAGATCCACACTGGTTTTCGTACTGCAGGCCCTTCACACAAGACGCGTTCCGATCAGTTTTTCCCCCGTTACAGACGAGGGAGTATCATTCACCTCCCATCCACACAATCCCTGAGGTAAGATTCTCGTAACCCATCATCCTCTACCTGAGCAGCCGGCAATCACCTGAAACCCTACACCAAGACCTTACCAACCAGAAAACGTTACCTTTATTTTCCAAACCCCGCTACAAAATGTTGTGTTGGGAGGAGATAGAAAGAGGATGTTAGAATTCTGTATCGGGAAAAGAGATAGGGTAGCTAGGGATGACAACAGTCATACTATGAGTAAATGAGAACTAGAATAAATTCAAGGGTAAAAGCACGGAGACTGTAACGGGGGAAAAACTGATCGGAACGCGTCTTGTGTGAAGGGCCTGCAGTACGAAAACCAGTGTGGATCTTCATAATAAATGGGCCATTGAGAGGAGTTGTGAGTATCATTCACCTCCCATCCACACAATCCCTGAGGTAAGATTCTCGTAACCCATCATCCTCTACCTGAGCAGCCGGCAATCACCTGAAACCCTACACCAAGACCTTACCAACCAGAAAACGTTACCTTTATTTTCCAAACCCCGCTACAGGAGCCAAACTTGATGAAGTAACTGCCCCACGTATGGTACAAATTTTTCGGTGGCCTTCGCCGCAAGGTTTAGAAATCAACTTTGTATTTTTATATTTCTTTAAATATTATATATAAGGTTTGCCTCGGCTGCGCCAGTATTAATTTGTAGAAACATATATCTCTTAGCAGGGGGTGATACGGCTAAAGAATGTAGGCTTACAGAAATTATAATTTTTTACTTTACTCCTTTTATTAATCCTTCATACGATTAAATAATACTTCACTTATATAGAGAGCTGTGAGATTATTTATTAATTACTTGCACTTTTAACACGTAAACTTTATAATATTCTCGCCGTAATGAATTTTATATGTCTCACACTGAATACCTACCGAGGGAACGAACTGCTCAGGTACGTTGCCTTCTAGCGACTGGCGTTTACCGCTTAAATTTGTAAATTTCTCTATTTGAAGTCTCTGATTGGCTAATCCCACTCCAATAGAATATTTTTATTAAACTTAAGCTTTATCTAGTTGTTGATTGGCTAATCTGTTTTATATATTACATAATTGTTCCAACAATTACTAGTAGCATTATTAAACTTTCCAATTCATTATTGCCTCAAGGTTACCTCATTGTTAGCAAATTTCAGCTTCTGTTCTCACAGCTCCTACATTATTAAATTACCTAACACATTCACATAACATTATTATACATGTACACAATAATATAAACATATACAATGACTGTAGCATACATTTTTATATATTGTAGTATACACATATTGCTTTAAGGCGGGCTGTTATTATATTTTATATTAAGTAATTAGACTGAAATCATTTAAGTGTTAAACTACTACCTCAACACCGAGATGTTGCTTGAATTTTGCAGTTAATCAAAAAATGTGTGTATAAACACAAGCTAGATATTTTTTACTGGTCGTTTAATCGCAAGAATTCCAAGTGTGCCTCTGACCACGCTTAAATCAGTCTATTCCACTACCGACTAGAAGATGGCAGCTTTTATGAACATTTTCAAAAGTAAATATTACGGAGAACGGATGACATCACACGAAGAGGACTCTCATGGTCTTTTTAGGTTCTCGGAAGAGAATGTCGAATGGCTGGTTGAATATTTCTTGGGGAACCTTATAGAAAAAAGAGGGTGGTGTTCTAAGTAACAACGCACGGCGATGAGGTTTTTAGCAGATCCAGGATTCCAATCAGGAATTGCAAAAGACATAGGAGTTTATCGCACAACGGTATGTAAAACATTGAAATCCGTGAATGAAAAGATTATTGCAAAGAAGCACTTGTGGAATTAAGTTTCCTGAAACAGATCAAGATAAAAGTGAAGCGAAAGTGCAGTGGAATGAACGTTGCAGTTTCCCTTGTGCAGTGGGAGCTATAGATTGTACACACATTCGTATTCCAAAGCCTCCAAATCATGGTTAGGATTATGTAAATCGAAGACTTCTATAGCTTAAATGTGCAGTTTACATGCAATTCAAGAGGAAATAACAAGTGTTGATGTGCAGTCGTCCATCAGTCCATGACAATAGAGTTTTTCGAAGATTTACAATTTATCAAGTTATGAATGAGGGACCAATGGTGCGCTAGTACTTGGCGATAGCTGATACGAATTATGCCATGCTTACTCTTTATTTAAAGCCACACACTCCCGAAGAAAGAACGAGTCAACATTAAAAGATGTTTTGGTCAGCTGAAGAAAGGTTCCCTATTCGCAATTTTATACGCGTGAAGCCTGACAAGGTGCCATCTGTCGTTATTAGCTGTGCTGTGCTTCATAACATTGCCAAGTATTTGAAGATCCTGTGTAAGAGTAGCAAGAAGATGCAGCTGAAGTTATTGAAGAGAAATTGAAGTTGATATCGAAGATGATGGAAACGTGCAACAAAGAGGTGTCTTAAGAGGGGAGGAAATTAAAAAAATACGTTTTTTTGCATTCAGGAGGCCTCAAAATTGTATTTCCGATGAAATCTCGGTATCGAATTTTTGAGTGGAATACAATAATTCCTAATTACTATACGTAATAAAGAAAGTAAAAATGAATAACGAATTCCCATTTGAGAAAATATCTCTAAAATGGTTCACTCAACAAAAAAACGTATATGACATAAATTGTGTGTTTTAACGCGGTCTAAATTTTTGGTGTAGTAAAATGTTGTCTATCTCTTATGGTTTACCAGTTATGCAAAAGTCGTTCACAATGAAGAATACGTTTGGAGACATTCCAAGAAAATTCAAGATATACATTTCATTTCTCATGAAAGTATCTTAAATATATGATATTCTAATCAAAATCGTTAGAGCCATTTTTGAGAAAATTAAAATTTTCGAAAAATGTTCCATGTAAAGGATAATCTGGGGTGGAGGGATTTTCTTGAAAACCTTCGCGTCGCATCTCTGGAAGATACTGAACCTAAATACCAAGTTTGGTGTTTATCCGACTATTCGTTTGTGAGTTAAGCTGTTCAAAGGCACACAGACAGACACACGGAAATGTTTCCAAAAATGCTTTTTTTTTGGATTCAGGGAGTCTCAAAACATATATTTCCGGTGAAATCTCGGTATCGAATTTTTGGGTGGAATATAATATAATTTACTTAAAAAATAATGTATGAAAATCGTTAACATTTATTTTATTTGAATACATTAAACACAATCAAATACAAACTCAAGCATGTCAATGGGAATGAAATACCTTCACCACCCTCTGTTTCCTTCCCTTGAATATTAGGATTGGACTGTAATCGCTGAAGCAGCAGTTCTTCTCTCCTCACCTGAAGCCTAGTGAGATTTAGTTGCTTCAAAATAAGCAGTCTCTGCAATTCGGAAGTGGAGAGATTACATGTTTCACAAATTTCCGGCAAAGAAAACCTTTTTCTTTTTAAAGGTAGAGACGTTTGACTCCGTAAGAACTGCATCTGAAGCAGTCGTCTTACTGGTACGGCATCGCGTGCTCCTGTAATAAGAAATAGCTACTTGTTAAGAGAAAATTACAATTATATCAATGGTGATTATATAAATATGTTCAACATAACTAATTACAACAATACCACTAGTTACAATATAAATTAATACGGAAATAATATAACTTACCGAGTATTTTATTAAAAATGGTATTTTGCTCATATGACAGCAGTTCCAACAGCTCTTTTTTCCCAGTCTATTAAAATCAACTTTTTATTTCCTGTTACGTTTTTATCGCCTTCTTTTTTAATTAATTCTTCATATTTTAAATGTTCTTTGTCAGTTGTTTTTCGTAAGTGTCTTTAGAAAATATTTTCAAATACTCATTCATATTTCAGGTTCGAAATTACTTTGTCTTTAGGTTCTCTCACTTTAGGCACTTGTGACTTGTTAAACAGAACGACGTGATCCGCAAGCAACATCACAAGGCTGGGAATCATTTGGCTCTTTTTTCCTTACTTAAAATTTGAGTTGGTATATGTTAATTCACATCACTTAAAGGCGCTAGTTGTTACCGTAGGAGCGCTTTCGAGAGATTTGTTTCTCTCATCCTCAGCTGAGAACCAACTAACTGGATCTCCATTACCCCACACCCCAAGAAATGTTTCATTGAATGTTGCTTCTGCTCTCTGTTGAGAAAAATTGGAACCTGGTGGTATTGCTGCCATCTGTAGTGTCGGTTGGTCACTCATCATACTTCTTTCTTCAATCTTGTAGTCTAATTGGTCTGCATTCTGTTGAGAAGAATTGGAAACACTTGATCTTGAATTTGTTGCCATCTGTGGAAGAAGTTGGGAACTTCTATTTTCTCTCTTGTAACTTGATTGGATCAACTGCATTAAGTGGTCTGTCGGTGGTATTTCGAAATTCAAAGCATTCTTAATGTTGAAATGAATGAAGATCTTTTCCCATATTTCCAAATGTGAAGGTATCTGAATGAATTATAGTACTTTTATCTCTTGTCCAATTTCATGATTACTATTCCAAAAGTGGTTAGCTACTGCTGATCTGTCTGTTTGTTTCAGTTTTATATTTCTTTGATGTTCACTTAGTCTTATTTTTAAATTCCTTTTAGTTCTTCCTATATATAAGCCTTGACAGTCCTGACGTGGAATGGAATTAACATATACCAAATCAAATTTTAAGTATCATATAACATCACAATAAGAAATACTTCTGGTTTATTATAAAATCATTTGGCTCTTCTGGAATTTCAGAAATGCCCTCTGTATCAGAATCGCAAATCGTGGAGTAATACGTTTGTGGATTCGAAACAAAAGTTTTGGCTGCAGCCTACGTTCGTTAGTTTCTTGAATGAAATCACGTTTCCTTTACGAATAATAGAGCATATGCTTTAACAATGTAGTGTTAATACTCTATTTATTGTACCCGTTTTAACTACATGGTCATATCGCGACGGATCTGCTAGTAGGTAAGTATTATGAATACTTACTCCGAACATTACCTTCTATACCATGTCTACTAGTTCTATACTACTGCCTATTGTATTCCATCCAAAATTTGATATCAATATTTCAATGAAAGTACATGTTTTAAGGTCTCCTACATAAAAAAACACGTTTACTTTCTTTATTGCTTAGCTATAGTAACTAGAGAAAGTAAGGGGTTGCATCCAAAAATTCAATATCGAGATTTCACCATAAATACATGTTTTTAGACTTTCTGGATGAAAAAAGCATTTTTAGAAAGGGTATGTTTGCGTGTCTATCTGCGTGTGCGTTTGTGAACAGCACAACTTTGTTAAATACTAAACTATTAATCGTTTCCAAGGATACGACACGAACATTTTAAGAAAATCCTCCCACCCCAAACCCCTTTATATGTTCGATATTTTTTATTTCCTCAAAAGTGACTCTAAAGATTTTTATTAAAATACTTAATTTTTAAGAATTTTGTAAGGTAAATAAAATGTGTATCTTGAATTTTCTGCAAATAACCTTCTGAAGACCTCTTCATTCTTAATGACTTTTGTATAACCGGAAAACCATAACAGATCTCATTAAAGGGCAGCGTCTATATCGAATGAAATTATTTGTGGCATTGACTATTTGCAAAAAATTATTCTGCTTTGATTTGAATTTAACACATACACATTTTACAAGTGGTAATTCGCTATTCCTTTTTCTAGTAGTCGTGCTAAAAGCATGGAATTTCAAACATCTCACAAAGCGATCCATTTTTTGAAAATCTGAGTATCACTTTAACCTATTGTGTCCTCCTTGTACCTAAAACATCTGATGTGTCGTTTCTTAGTGGGTATACAAATTATTCTATGAAAATTTATTTTTCTATTATTTCATTTTAATCGTGATAAAATTTGCAGAAACCTGTATTACACATTTAGTTAAGGTACAAGGGATCAACCATGGTCAAATGTTTAATTGGAATTTATATACTAGCCTTAAAATTACACTCTTTCCATGCAATAGCGAGAAACAAATGAAAATCAAGGGGACGAAACAGGAATGACAACATCGAAGTAATAATAACGCCTATCTCGGAAATTGCTGATGTCACAAAAAATGTAATTTAAATAAATTGTTTGCTTCAAAGAGCACTACATTTTTTGTGTAATACGTTTGCGTCTATTGCTTAACGTTTACCAGTTATACAAAATTATACCAAATGTCTTCCAAATGAAGAGGAATTCACAGGCTATTCTCAGAAAATTTAAGATGTACATTTTGTCATATAAATATCTTTAATATATAGTATTTTAATTAAGATCATTAGAACCATTTACTAGAAAATAAAAAATTCGAAAAGCGTTCCAGGTAAAGGGTACTTTGAGGTGAGGAAACTTTCTTGAAAATCTGCATGTCGCATCTTTGGAAGGTACGGAACCTAAATACCAAATTTGGATTTATCCGATGTTTTGTTTTTTAGTTATACTGTTCACAGACACACACAACCACACTCACACATACGATCACCACACAGACCTTTTTCTAAAAATTCAAGGCATCTCAAAACATGAATTTCCGGTGAAATCCCGGTATGGAATTTTTGGATGGACTAAAATACCTTCTATTCTACTAGGTACGTGGTAGGGAAATAATAACTGTATAAATCTGTAATGAAGGTTTATTTGAATTAACAAGAATGCAAGCTTTTGTAAGGCTAAGTTTGAAAGGTAGAATAAAATTGATAATGCAATGCCTAGCCAGAGTTTGAACCACGGATCTTCGGCTTCTGACAGTTCTTCCTGTCAACGTTCGGTAGCTTCTCGAGATTGCATGCAAACAGTACGGAATTTTAAGGCCAGCGTATAGCATCCAGTTCTTAAACATTTGACTATCTCTGTTCCCTTTATATCTATAACAAAATGTATAATGCAGCTGTTTCCGCAAACGTTTATTTGGATTAAAATGAAGTACATATAAAAAAAATCTGATGTGTTACACTCACATGACTTTCTCTACTCTTGTACAAACTATTTTTACAAACGCTTATTCTCCATCTACTTCATGTTAATCAAGATAAACATTTGCAGACTCTATCTTATTGCCAATTTTCTTGTAGATGTAAGGGAAATATATATTTACAAGGGCAATATAGAAATACATTACCCTTTAAGCACATACATATCCCTTAATAACTGGTTGCTAGGTGCAGCACCATTCCCTTTGCCACAGATTAATACTCTTTGCATATCCAAGACAAAAAATCTGATGTGTTACACTCACATGACTTTCTCTACTCTTGTACACACTATTTTTACAAACGCTTATTCTCCATATGGTTCATGTTAATCGAGATATCGAGATGTCAATCTTATTGCTAATTTTCTTGTAGATGCAAGGGGAATATGGTAGGTTTTAAGCGATAGTCAAACATTTTAAGCGCTGGTTGCTATGTGGCGCATTCCATTCTCTTTGCATGTCCAGGACATAAAAAAATTGAATAACGAATTTGAGAAAAAGTATAAGTATTCGAAAATTTAAGGGAATAACAAGCAAAATCTCGAAAACGGTACACTCAACAAAACAAATGTATATGACATAAATTGTGTATTTTAACGCGATCTACATTTTGTGTGTAGTAAAATTTTATCTATCTCTTATGGCTTACCAGTTACGCAAAAGTCGTTCACAATGAAGAATACTTTTGGACAAATTCCCAGAAAATTCGAGATATACATTTCATTTCTCATGAGAATATCTTGAACGTATGATATTTTAATCAAAATAAGCCTTAATAAGTAATAAGCCTTAGCAGCACTAGTTTAAATAACCAATAATGAAGAATAGAAGGTGGAGACGTGAATGTATCACAACAGATATTTTTACTTTCTCTACTACGTATAGAATGTAGGAGAAGTATTGTATTCCACCCAAAAATTCGATACCGAGATTTCACCGGAAATACGTGTTTTGAAATCCCCTGAATCCAAAAAAAGCATTTTTTACAAACATGTCCACGCGTGTGTGTGTGTGTGTGTGTGTGTGTGTCTGTGTCTGTGAACAGCATAACTCAGAAACGAACAGTCGGATAAACACCAACTTGGTATTTAGGTTCAGTATCTTATAGAGATGCGATACGAAGGTTTCCAAGAAAATCCCCTACCCCAGACTACCCTTTACAGGGAAAATGTTTCGAAAATTTTAATTTTCTCAAAAATGGCTCTAACAATTTTGATTAAAATATTATATGTTTAAGATATTGTCATGAGAAATGAAATGTATATCTCCAATTTCCTGTGAATGTCTCCAAAAGTAATCTTCATTATGAACGACTTTTGCATAACCATAAACCATAAGAGATAGACGGAATTTTACTACACAAACAATGTAGAGCGCGTTAAAATACACAATTTATGTCATATACACTTTTTTGTTGAGTGAACTGTTTTCGAGATATTGCTTGTTATTCACTTAAATTTTCCAATACTTGTACATTTTCTCAAATTCGTTATTCATTTTTTACTTTCTCTACTACGTATAGTAAGTAGGGGAAGTATTGTATTCCACCCAAAAATTCGATACCGAGATTTCACCGGAAATATATGTTTTGAGACCCCCTGAATACAAAACAAGCACTTTTGGAAACATGTCCGTGTGTGTGTCTGTGTGTCTGTCTGTTTGTCTGACTGTGTATCAGCATAATTCAGAAACGAACAGTCGGATAAACACCAAACTTGGTATTTAGGTTCAGTATCTTCCACAGATGCGACACGAAGGTTTTTAACAAAATTCCCCCAACCCAGACTACCCTTTACATGGAACATTTTTCGAAAATTTTAATTTTCTCAAATATGGCTCTAACGATTTTAATTAAAATATCATATGTTTAAGATATTTTTACGACAAATAAAATTTATATCTTGAATTTTCTGGGAATGTCTCCAAAAGTATTTTTCATTGTGAACGACTTTTGCATAACTGGTAAACCATAAGAGATAGACAAACTTTTACAACACAAAAATGTAGGTTGCGTTAAAATACACAATTTGTGTCATATACATTTTTTTTGTTGAGTGAACCATTTTCGAGGAATTGCTTATTATTCCCTTAAATTTTTCAATACTTATTTTCTCAAATGGGATTTCGTTATTCATTTTTTGTCTTGGATATGCAAAGAGTATTAATTTGTGGGAAAGGGAATGGTGCTGCACCTAGCAACCAGCTATTAAGAGATATGTATGTGCTTAAAGGCTAGTGTATTTCTATATTGCCCTTGTAAATATATATTCCCCTTACATCTACAAGAAAATTAGCAATAAGATAGAGTCTTCAAATGTTTATCTCGATTATCATGAAGCATATGCAGAGTAAGCGTTTGTAAAATGTTTGTACAAGAGTAGAGAAAGTCATGTGAGTGTAACACATCAGATTTTTTTCCGTGGTAAGTTCTAGCTTCCTTTCCTTTAGGTTCCCCAGTTTTCTAAAATTTGATCAGAATGAAGATTTCATTTCTTAGAAAATTCTATGTTATACATATCATTCCCATATCAGAATCTCAACTACATGACATTTTAATCAAATACGTTGCAGATATATGGAAGAAGAAACAAAAAAACTATATATAAAACGTTTTTTCATATACTACATATTGTTTGACGGTGGGGACTTTAGGGTAGAATTTCACATATAAAATGTAGTACCTATCAGAGTTTCCTTTCTCTGTAATACTCTTCATATATACATAGACTTTATTCCAAAAATTTTGCTTTTGGAGACATGAGACCTGAAAATGCGTATTTGTGGTGAAAAATCAATATCTCATTTTTCGGTGGAGAAAAACAGTACTTCCTGTACTTGCCACGTGTAGGGAAAGTAACAAGTGAAGCAAAATGATACGAGTGACGCGTTTGAAAGAAGGGGCTTTAAAGTTTGAAAGTAAATAGGAAAATAAATGCATGTCTATGGTGTTTTATTTTGATAAAAATGCAAGACTACAGTAAAAAATCTCATGTGTTACACTCACATGACTTTCTCTACTCTTGTACAAACTATTTTTAGAGATGCTTATTCTCCTAATGCTTCATGTTAATCGAGATATCGAGATGTTAATCTTATTGCTAATTTTCTTGTAGATGCAAGGGGAATTGCTAGGCTTTAAGCGATAGTCAAATATTTTGAGAGCTGGTGTATTCCATTCTCTTTGCATTACTAGGACAAAAAATGAATAACTAATTCCCATTTGAGAAAAAGTATAAGTATTGGAAAATTTAAGGGAATAACAAGCAATATCTCGAAAATGGTTCACTCAACAACACAAAATGTATATGATATAAATTGTGTATTTTATCGCGATCTACATTTTTTGTGCAGTAAAATTTTGTCTACCTCTTATGGTTTATGCTATGCAAAAGTCGTTCACAATGAAGAATAGTTTTGGAGACATTCCCAGAAAATTCGAGATATACATTTTATTTGTCATGAAAGTATCTTAAATATATGATATTTTAATCAAAATCGTTAAAGCCATTTTTGAAAAAAATTAAACTTTTCGAAAAATGCTGCATGTAAAGGGTAATCTGGGGTGGGAGATTTTCTTGAAAACCTTCGTGTCGCATCTCTGGAAGATACTGAACCTAAATTTCAAGTCAGGACACACGGACATGTTTCCGAAAATACCTTTTTTGGATTCTGGAGGCCTCAAAACATGTATTTCCGGTGAAATCTCGGTATCGAATTTTTAGGTGGAATGCAATACTTCCCCTACTTACTTACGTAGTAGAGAAAGTAAAAAGCCTATATTAATGAGTTTATTTCATATGAACCTAAACGTTACTTCTCACAAAGACATATCCAAACGTCAGTTACATCACTTGGGTTCTCAGACCTGAATCGAAACCCTAAAAGCAATAATATCAGCTTCTCTTCCCCCTCCTCATCCATTTACCATGCATACATTTCATCTCTTATAGGAACAACAACCAAGGTCGACACTAGCTGTGTGCGCGTACGTTCCACGTTTCGTGTAAATTAGTTGATTCTCAGACCAATGACTGTTGTGTGGAGTGCAGATTGGGTATCATGTTTTCGTTATGCCTCGTGCTGGTTTCACGACGCAGCTATTTAAAATAGAAAAAAGTACTTTCATTTCAGGTAGCTTTTCAGAAAACGAATCCTCTGGATGATATAAATAATAGTTAAAACAAACGTGTTTTCTTTTCTCCTCAAAAGACTATTAAATTAAATTCTCAGAACGAAGGGCATGAGGAAGTTAATTCCACATCATTTACATCACCCATTCCTGACTTTTTAAGCCAAATTGGGATGAAATGCAACAAACACGCAAAACGTGAATTAGTACTCATCGAATGAATAGAATTTTTTATAGAATTTTTGAATGAACAGAACTTGAGTTCTGTGAAATAATTTTTCTGAGTTTCCTTCTTACGTCATGAAAAGGAAAAGAGCAAGGAAAAGAGCACAATTTATATTAAGTTTATTCGTATTCGGTTAAACAGTTAGCTATTCGACTCTTCGTCTGTCGCCAGATTATTATAAATTTTTCTTTAGCCGGATTTATGCTGGGTTCGGAGCGTTTTTAGTATTATTTTAAATACTTTTTGTACAGTAAATGATTTCACTATAAATATAGGTCGCGTGTGAAAGCAATTATTCGTCGTTAGCATTCCCTTGTGATTTACTGGTATTGATAGTTATATGCATAGCGATACGTTTATAGACTCAGAGCTATTTTCAATTCGTTTCCTTATAAGTAGAGCCCGCAGCTTGCTTGTAAGTTAAGTTTCTTCACCACATTCATTTTATCCCCTGTCGCCTACCCTCTCTCTCCGTCTCTCTCACTGTGTGCGCTTGAGTATTAAGAATTTTTGAAACTATCATAAAAGGTGCTTTGTCTAAGATGCTAATAAAACTTAAATAAAAATAACCGGTTTAATGTTACACTAACTACTGTTCAAATGAGTCCGGAGTCCGTAAAGCTTAATAGTTACGAACATTTTCTTCTCAGGATAAACGAAAATTCCAGGAAAAACCTTATTCAGGTATCTTACACAAATCGAGACTCAAACTAAGTACTGTCAAACAGTGAAGAGACAAGCTACCCAAACAACATAGCATTGGGCTAGAAAACTTGTCGATTTTTGTGTTTAGAGTGCTTCCCATTGCAATTAGAAAAAGAAACCATAAAGATCTGTAACTGTAATGTATCAAAGCTTAAATGTTTAATAGAAAACATAATCAGTCATCTTCCTTGCATATTTTAAGATGGCTTTTGGACATCTTGCAACTTGTGCCAGCTCAATATACGTATATATTTGAAGAAGTTTTCCTCAGTTTGCGAGAGATAATCCCGCGGTCGCCCAGAGTTTATTGTGCCCTAGGTGACAAACGAGGCCTTACAGGGTAGAATAACTTTGTAGTTGTCTTCAGTGTTCAAAGGTAAGTCCATGTTAAATTTTGGATAAAAAGTTCCTGTGCGAACCAAGCCCCTTCCCTTGTTAGAGTATTGAGAGCTTAAATTGGTAGAAGAGAAGCAAATGTGATCCTATTAGAAATTCCATTATTATTAAAGTAGGAAGAATAATAAATTTAATGACTGTTGCTTCCCTCTTGTTATAGTAAGGGTACTGTGACCCAGCGGGATGGCTTAGGCGGTTTCAGGGTTCGAAGTGCCGGCGATGGTGTTTCGGTGCAGTGTGGCAGGGAAAAATGATAGTCTCTCTCCGTTCCTCAGCTTTCGACTGGCTGCCGGGGGTATTCGAACCCTCTTGAGAGAAGTTGAGCCCCCTCTGTGCGGGATGGGGTCCCTGGTCTGCCTGGGAGTCTCTATCTGATAAATTTGGGACCCTGCCATTCCTGTGTAGTAACTCCCGGTTCCGGCCTGCCGGCCGGCGTCTACTCTCGCCTCATCCTTCCTCCCGGGGACGCCCCCTTGTGGGTCGTAGGTACAATATCCCCTGTGTGGATCACCGCCAAATCCGCTCCGTAGTCAATCCAAGTGTATTGTGGTTGGCCAGAGCAAGGAAATGTGTCTGAGAACAGTCACCATTTGAAACTGCAGTAAAAATTTCTATTGAATGCTACATTTGGAATCGGAACTACCTCTAATAATAATAATAATAATAATAATAATAATAATAATAATAATAATAATAACAACGTGCTAGCATTTTATTCTGCTCAACTCTCACAAATACAAACTAGTTTGTACCTCTATGTAAATTCAATATAATACATGGTCGAAAGTTAAATCGAGCAAATTAATAATGCTGCATAAAAGATAATTAGACATTATGCCTATCAATATTGTAACAGACTCTCTGAGCAACTTCTGTACAAAACCAATTGAACTTTATCATATTGTGACTTCGTCGAGTTTTTTTATGTTGGTTTATTTGTTTTAACTGTTACTTCTCTAAGCTCTAAGTTCTCAATATCTCTTCATTTACTTTTCACACTGTCACTTTATTAATGTGAACTAGTTCAATTTCTTCTGTCACTTCTCTCTCTTCTTGACGTAGCGGCGTAAGAAATACGCCCTACGTAGCCTCTTCAATTTCACTCGCTGGGGAGTCGAACACAAGGCTTCTACAATCTCTCGCTCTGCATTAGCACTCGCAGCACGTCACATCAGTCGTCACCAACTCGCTCGGAGAACCGCAGTTATGTTGCAGCAGAAACGCGCTCACCAATGCTACTCACTCATTGACCGATTCAACTCAACTGACTGCTCTCGCGAGAATGCTCGCTTATATAACCAGGGGAATTTTTCCCAGAACATTCTAGAATCATTTAGACACACGTTCTGGAGGGGTGGGAATAAACTTCCAGAATATTCTGGTTATCTGCTGATAGCGCTTTGGTGTTTATGGCCGGCAAGAGCGCGACTTATCTTTGTTATCTCCGACTGCCTAGCGCTGACCTTCCGATAACCTTGAGCTATAGCCGCTGCGTCAAAATATAAATTCCAGTGTCTAAAGATTACGAACTTTCTAAGAAAGTAACAAATAATAACAAACAAAATTTCCTTCCTTCCGTAGGAAAATTAAACCTGTTAAAATACGACGTGCACTGTTTATCTAACCATAGACCATTTGTTTTTCCAAACTATTGAGGTTCATGTTAGTCCAGATATTGCTACTCTTAAGCAACACATTGCCTTCAAGGCTAAATAATGTATGTGGTGGAGCTTGTAACAACAATTGTCTTTAATATAAGCGCGGAGGAATAAAGTATACTTTTCTCTTCATGAGCTTACTGGAAGAGATATTCCGAGAGCTGAGCTGGGGAAAGAAATACGGTATCACAATAAATGGGTAGAGGCTCAAAAACCTAAGGTTTTCCAATGACGTTGTACTATTCGCCAGTAATGCCAAAAATGTGCAAAATATGATCCAGTTGCTAAACAATGCAGCAAAAAAGGCGACCTATCAATGAACATGAGTAAAACACAAGTTCTAACAAATAACCAAGACGTACCAATCAAATTGACACTAAAGTATTATAGCAATACCAGAATACGTATATCAAGGGCAACTGGTAGGACTGCAGAACAACATGGACTAAGAAATAAAAGGCCGAATAGCAATAGTATGGAAATCATTTGGGGCCATAAAATTCATTCTACTGGACAAGAACCTCAACGGGAAAATAAAAATCAAAACACTATACTTCTGCATATTTCCATCACTACTATATGGGTGCCAAACTTTGAATTTGACGGAAACCTAAAAGAAACGTATTCAAGTTTGCCGGAGAAAAATAAAGAGGAAAGTGTTAGGACCAGCTTAAGGGAAATAACAAAACTGGAAGATGTATCCCAACGAGCCACCAGTTTGAAATGGGGAGGCTCCAGAACAACAGATGAAACTACATTTCAACAATATGGATCCCCTACATCGGCAAGAGACGACAAGGCAGACCCGGAACAAGATGGGTCACACCTTCAAGAAAGCAGTAGGAGCACACTGGACATGGATTGCACACGATCGCAGCAGCTGGAGAGACTTTTGAAGAAGGCAGAAAGTGCTAAACAAAACCACCTAGTGTCCGATGGGAATTAAGGGAAGAAGTGTGCGAAGTGAGGAACCCCAAACAAGATCATGAAGTGCTGATCGAAAAGAAGTGAGTGAACAATAGTGCGAATGCAGAAAAAGAACGCAACGAAAAACACCACTTATGCAGACTAGCTTCTCGCCTGAGTCATATCGAGCTATCCCTCATCTTCAGGGACAAATCGGCTATTCTTTCATTTATCCATTCATTCACAAAGACAAATATACGAGGGGCACTAATTATATTTTGAGCCTTGGCAACCCTGAATGTTGTGGGTGCCATCTGACGTTTCCAAAGGAAAGTTTAACATTTTTTACCATAATCTACTTTAAACAATTTTTCAATAGAGCGTCATTTGTTTTATTTACACTAACTTGAAAATTGTGTGTCAACAAAAACATGGAATTAACTCGTGAAAATGTTCGTGCAATGATTTATTACGATTTTCGACGAGGATTATCAAGACAAAAGTGCATCGATCAACTAACTTCCACATTTGGCGACGAAGTTCCATCCTTTGCCACTGTGAAACGCTGGTATAATGAATTTAATCGTGCCCCGCGTTCGCTCAATGATGAAGTTCGTGATGGTCGTCCAAAATCAGTTGTGCCAGAAAACATTGATGCTGTGCAAAAACTAATAATGAAAGATCGTCATACGACATATTGTGAGATTGAGGCAACCCTGGGCATTAGTTCCACCAGCATATATAAAATATTGCATGATTATTTAGCCGTGAAAAAGGTTTGCTCTTGTTGGATCCCACATAATTTGATGCAATCTAAAAAAATGCTCGTGTCGATTGCTGTACAAAAATGCTCAAGAAATACAATGGCGGTGCCTCAAAAGACGTATATAAGATTGTAACAGATGACGAATCATAGATCTATGCGTATGAGCCGGAATGTAACAGCAGTCGACTGTATGGGTGTTTCAAGATGAAGCAAATCCAACAAAAGTCGTTCGCACTCGAAGCACCTCGAAGCAAATAGTCGCATGCTTTTTCAGCAAAACTGGAAATGTGGCAACAGTACCTTTAGAGGAACGTAAAATGGTCAATGCCGAATGGTACCAGCCATTTGTTTGCCGGAAGTCTTCGGTGAAGTAAGAAAAACCAAGAACCGTAGGATCGTTCTTCATCAAGAGAATGCGAGCGCACACACATCTCGTCTAACAACAGAGAATTTGAAGGTTCAAAAAATCGAATTGATGTGTCATTCGCCATACAGTCCTGATTTCGCACCCAATGACTTGTTTTTGTTCCCGAACATCAAGAACAAATTGCGTGGACAACGATTTTCGTTGGCAGAAGAAGCCATTAATGCCTTCAAAAACCATGTTTTGTAGGTGTCTCAAGAAGACTGGAATAAATGCTTTGACAAATGGTTCAAACGGATGCAAAAGTGTATTGATCATAAAGGAGAATATTTTGAAAAACAATAAATCAGCTTTCAATCAGAAATTACCGTGTTTTAATTATTAGGCTCAAAATATAAACAGTGCCCTCGTAGCACAGATTGGCATGCCAACTCTACCGTACTTAAAACCAAATACGGTTGCTCGGTGTAATAGGCGGTCATTCGATTGGAACAACCAGGTTTCAACGCAATAATGAGAAAGGTGAGGGAAAACGATGAGAAACTATATATCGGTTTTACTGCGTTGCCATAATAGCTTTTTGCTTCTTTTCGGGTGCTAGCAAAGAATTCCTATCAATCTAATGGCTGCTTGCGTAATATTATTGGTAACTTTGAAGGATTGTATTGTTTCAAGAATGCAAGGCACATCTAAACTCAGAGGCTTATCATTCGTGAAATCATTTCATTTCTAGTAATTATAACGAGCTACCGCTGGTAGCCTAGTATAGAATATGCCTGCTTTAGTTGGGGCAGCCTACAAGCCTATACTGCAAGCTGTGCTCGACTTCACACATATTTCAGGGGAGACTAAATGGCAAAAATAACCAAAGCTGACATTTTTATATAAGTAGTCCTCTAAATTGAAAAGTTCTGTTTAATTTTCCATATAGTTTATCAATATTGATACAGTGCTTATAATTTAAAAACATTCTTAAAGTTGGTTCGAGTCTATCATTTTGTGCTCTGAATTCTGCACTACTTCACAGAAAAAATAATGCTCTACTCTTGGAGTGGAGAGGGGTATTTCAGCTCATGTTTTAGGTGATTTGCTTTACAAATTTATATTACTTCTAAATATGGAACCTGTCGTATGTCTAAGCAATGTGAGTTTTGGTTTGTAAATATATGCGAGTCTATTTTCTCCAGTTTTAATTTGAACGCTTTTCTGTGAATTAAATTTACTGATATAAGTGAACCATTGAAGGTAGTTGAATGAAATGTAAATATGAAAGTTATAACGCCTCAGTGGTGTTCCTTAGCTACTTGGACTTAAGAGATTTCTTATATTTCAAATTTATAATGCACTTTAATAAATTGCGTAATTAAGAAAGATGCTATATCTTCCTCAATAAACCACACGATTAATATACAAAATTGATGTGTTACGCTCACATGACTTTCTCTGCTCTTCTACAAACTATTTTTACAAACGCTTATTCCCCATATGCTTCATGTTAATCGAGATGCCAATCTTATTGCTAATTTTCTTGTAGGTGCAAGGGGAATATAGTAGACTTTAAGTGACAGTCAAATATTTTAAGAGCTTGTTGCTATGTGGTGCATTCCATTCTCTTTGCATACCCAGGACATAAAAAATGAATAACGAATTCCCATTTCAGAAAAATCTGATGTGTTACACTCACATGACTTTCTCTACTCTTGTACAAACTATTTTTACAACCGCTTATTCTCCATCTACTTCATGTTAATCGAGATAAATATTTGCAGAGTCTATCTTATTGCTAATTTTCTTGTAGATGTAAGGGGAATATATATTTACAAGGGCAATTTGGAAATACAGTAGCCTTTAACCACATACATATCTCTTAATAGCTGGTTGCTAGGTGCAGCACCATTCCCTTTCCCACAGATTAATACTCTTTGCATATCCAAGACAAAAAAAATGAATAACGAATTCCCATTTGAGAAAATAAGTATTGAAAAATTTAAGGGAATAACAAGTAATATCTCGAAAATGGTTCACTCAACAAAAAAAATGTAAATGACATAAATTGTGTATTTTAACGCGATCTACATTTTTTGTGTAGTAAACGTTTGTCTATCTCTTATGGTTTACCAGTTATGCAAAAGTCGTTCACAATGAAGAATACTTTTGGAGACATTCCCAGGAAATTCAAGATATACATTTTATTTGTCATAAAAATATCTTAAACATATGATATTTTAATCAAAATCGTTAGAGCCATTTTTGAGAAGATTAAAATTTTCGAAAAATCTTCCATGTTAAGGGTAATCTGGGGTGGGGGGATTTTCTTGAAAACCTTCGTGTCGCATCCTTGGAAGATACTGAACCTAAATACCAGGTTTGGTGTTTATCCGACTGTTCGTTTTTGAGTTATGCTGTTCACAGACAGACACACACACACAGACACACAGACATACACAGGGACATGTTTCCAAAAATGCTTTTTTGGATTCAGGGGGTCTCAAAACATGTATTTCCGGTGAAATCTCAGTATCGAATTTTTGGGTGGAATACAATACTTCCCCTACTTACTATACGTAGTAGAGAAAGTAAAAGGTATTGGAAAATTTAAGGGAATAACAAGCAATATCTCAAAAATGGTTCACTCAAGAAAAGAAAAGTATGACATAAATTGTGTATTTTAATGCGATCTACGTTTTTTGTAGTAAATTGTATCTATCTCTGATGGTTTACCAGCTGTGCAAAAATCGTTCACAATGAATAATACTTTTGGGTACATTCTCAGAAAATCCGAGATATACATTTCATTTGTCATGAAAATTTCGTAAACATATGATATTTTAATCAAAATCGTTAGAGTCTTTTTTGAGAAAATTAAAATTTTCGAAAAATGTTCCATGTAAAGGGTAATCTGTGGTGGGGTATTTTCTTGAAAACCTTCGTGTCGCATCTCTGGAAGATACTGAACCTAAATACCAAGTTTGGTGTTTATCTGACTGTTCGTTTCTGAGTTATGCTGTTCACAGACACACACACGCACACACACACACACAGACAGACACACGGACATGTTTCCAAAAATACTTTTTTTGGATTCAGGGGGTCTGAAAACATATATTTCCGGTGAAATCTCGGTATCGAATTTTTGGGTGAAATACAATACTTCCCCTACTTACTATACGTAGTAGAGAAAGTAAAAAGATCAGTAGTCTAAAGCGATTATCAGATTTTTAGACGTTGACTTTAAAATTCGTTACCCTTTGCATGAGCACGAGAAAAATGAATAGCACTTAACACCTGGGAAAAGTGTATACTACTATAACAAAGACTATCATGAAATGATTAACTCCACAAAACGTGTTATTTAACATAAATTGTGAGGTTTAAGGATATGCATTTTTATGTAGTAATACTCTATGTATTACAGTTTACCAATTATACAAAGGTTATTCATAATAAGGACTTCACAGGATATTCCCACAAAATTCAAATAAGGAAAAGTTGTTTTATAAAGAGTAGTTTGGGGGATTTTCTTAAAAGTCTCCATGTTGTATCCGGAAGTTTGAACTTAATTTAACGGACTTTCCGTTTTTGAGTTATGCTGTTCATACACACACTCACACACAGACCTTTTTATAAAAATGCTTTTTTTTTTATCCAGAGCCTCAAAAAGTGTTTCTGGTGAAATCGCTGTTCAGAGTTATTGGGTGGAATACAATACTTCCTTTATTTACTATAAGTAGTAACAAGCATGTACTAACGAAATATCTTTAATGAAACCTTTTAGAACCTGAAACACATCCAAACTACAATATAATTTTTTAAGCAATCCTGGAATACTTAAAAGTGTAAAGAAGGGAAAAATTTTTGCGTTCTACAAGACTTAAACGCACATTTTCAGATAATTTGTGAAATTATTGTGAAAAGTGAGGTACATCTGTTCAGTGTGCTAGATAATAGGAGAAATACAAATTGTGTTGAGTAGAAGGACGGAAATGAAGGCGAGTAAAACTATTAAATCTGAATATGCAATGGAAAACGCCTGGTTTCTATGATATTTTTCAAGATATAAATCAACACAGATAGCAAAGGAATTTGAATTGATTTTATAAAACCTATTTTAAGTAAATCACTGGATAAAAACATTTCAAAAATGTATACTAGTGGATGGAAGGCGACAGGGATGCAGGAGCTTCCTGTTTGACGTCGGCTTGCTACATTTTCAGTTGCAATTTTATCTCTGACCCAAAGGGAGAACGTCGCGTGACTTAAGTGATCCCGGTTCTTGGGTTTATACAATGCTAACATCATCCTTCACCAGCAGTCATCGTCACTAAGATCTCTGCAATGACGTCAGTTATATATATATATATCCAGTTGAACAGTCCACCATGATGAACGTTATGCTGACAGTGTCTCAGGAGTGAACATATTTCCAAGCGGTATTTTTAAACTAGCTGGTTATATTAAGGTCCTGATCAATAACACTGCAGATAAGGTGCAATAAGCACGATAGTTATGTCAAATGTTACACATTTATCAAGACAGGTTTATTTTCACAAATATGTTTTCGTAAAATACAATATATCATACACTAAAATCTCATTGACAATAATATATTATGCCTAAAATTTAACTTACTCTCAAGACGGCACCGCAATGCGCAATCGATAATAACTGATCTCGAGACCAATTTAACGTACTGTTAAGACCCTACTGCTCAACTGTTGTTTTGTTGACATGAACCTTTTCTTGAGGCAGTGTTTTTAACACTTAAATGATTTCAGTCAAATTATATAATATGTAAATTCAATAACAGCCGGCCTTGAAGCAATATGTGTATGTAATAATTTGTAAAATGTACGTAACAGTCATTGCATATGCCTATATTATTGTAAACATGTTAATAATGTTATGTGAATGTTACGTAATTTAATAATGTAGGAGCTGTGAGAAATAGGTCAAAATTTGCTAACAAAGAGGTAACTATGAGGTAACCTTGAGTAAGTAATGAGTAAGAAAGTTTAACAGTACAACTTGTGATTCTTGGAATAACAATAATGTAATTTTAGGGACTGTTTATAAAAATAGCCAATCAACAACCAGAAAAAGCTTTAGTTAAATTCAGGTATTCTATTGGAGTAGGATAAGCCAATCAGAGACTTGAAATGCAGAAATTTACAAGCTTAGACGGTTGAAATCTATTCAGTTGCCTGTGGATAGTGTTTGTAATTGGATGCGAGATATTCATGTGAGACGAAAAATAGTATAGTTGTTAAAAAGTGCAAGTGTTAAGTAAAAGAATCTCACAGCTCTTGATATCAGTGAAGTGCTATTTAATTTGTGTCAAGGATTAATAGAAAGGAGTGAATTGAAACTTAAAATCTGTGTAAGCCTACATTCTTGTCGCATCACGCTCTGCCAAGACTTCCATGTCTCTAACAATAATACTGACGCTGCCGAGGCAAACACAAATATATAATATTTAAAAAAACAGTTAAATTACAAAGCTATTATTTTTAAACTTGGAGCAAAGACCACCTGAAGGTACATTTGGGGCGAAGGCTACCGGAAACTGTTTACTATACGTGCGGTTGCAATTACTACAAGTTCGGCTCCCCAACAGTTGAAATATAATACAACATCTTCAAACTGACTTTCCATACGTAGCAGCAATAATACAACTCCTTCAAAACATCTTCTTTATTCTTTAAACACAAACTCACTGAAATGAGTTTTTTCTAAAAACCCGATCTGGTTTAATTTTTGTAGCTTTATAATTTCATTATTGCTACAGATATTCGTTATAATGTAACTTAACCCACAATGTAATATTCACAAAAATCACTACTTCCTAAATTTAGGTACTATTTCACTCACGACCTTAAATGAGAGATAATGATCAATGATATTTAAAATAATTTTGTTTATCAACCTTTCACACGCCTGATTCACTCAAACTTTATCGAAATCTCTCTACCACATCCTTCATATGTGACAAACTTAGCTCCTTCTGTTTAATATTCTCAACAAGCTTGAATATTATCTAGCTCTAAGAGCATTACTTCTACATTATAAACAAATTAAGGAACTATATACTTCGTTATTTACATTAAACATGACAAACGAACAATTTCCTGCCATTTCCTGTTGATTTGATTATTTTGTATTCAATAATTGCTTCTTGTTTCTCACGCCAGATACCGGTAAATACTATGAAAGGATCAAGTTTCACTGTTCAAACAAATGAAGTACATCCATATAATTCTGATTTCTTTTCAAACAACTCGGTTGCATTTCAGGTAAATATAAACGTTCTACGACTGTACTGTAATGATTATGGCTTTTGTTCAAACCAATTCAAATTTTTTTTCGTAAAATAATCCTTGCAGATGCTGCTGTTTATTCCCAAACCATCCATAAATTCTCTCGCAGAATAAATTTTTTACTCGAAAATTTATGACGATTTGGAAATTGCTCTTTGCATTACCCATGACAAATAAACATTAAAAATTGCTGGTAATGAATCGTCACCCGTTATTTCTATAATGAAGTATAGAAATTTACACGTGTGTCTGAAAATAACATATACTCTACATAATACAGTGGATATATTAAGATTTTATATTTTTTCTAGATTTCTCATTAGAAAAGGTTTATGTAACAAAAATCTGTGGGACTTTTGGACACCTACAAAGCCGTAAATTTTATGAATCACGACTGCAATTGTGTTTTCGGACCTCTTCAGTGATGGTTCTGATTGAAATAGTTATACTTTGGGAATCATTTCTAGATAAGAGGTGAGAATCTAAAGAAATGATCAATGGCACGACATAATATACTCTGTAAAAGAGATCTACGGTGTTCTGGAAAGTATTTAAAACAATAAGAAAGTGCTTGAAAAAATACAGGTTCATCTATCATATATATATATATATATATACAATTAAATAACTGCCGATATTTCCACAAGACCTGTTCTTTATCTGTTACTTCAGTATTTCGCATGGAATTGTAGGTGCTTCGGTACTTTCCATCTTTATAGTATTGCTGGTTCTTTTGGAGCAGTTGTCTTCACTATTCTATGCTTTTCCTTTTCCTTTAGGGAGTATCAAATACACATGTTTTTCTCTTTTTTTTCCTGCTGGTTTCTCCATCAGTATTATTGGATATTTGAGCAAAGTGTACCAGCGCGACGAACTGTCCAGTATCTTTTGACCTCACTCCATCATGCGTGATCGAGAAAGATCGATTGGGTCCCAAAGCGACTTCTGCAACACGGTCACATATTTCCAATACAAACTACCTCGGTACCTCTTCCTCTATGTAAACTGTGTTCAAGAAGCGTTATAGAAGTTGCCTTGTGTGTATTCAGAGAAATGCTTGAGCGCATTATATAAAGCATCTCACGTATGGGACTCGTAATAAGCGCTATATTGTTATATTGCAGGGGAAAACAACACAATAAAACGTTTAAGTAGTCATTTCTATTATAAAGAACGAATGTTGGAGTTGTCATAGTGTACAATGTTTTGTTTCTACAAATAAAAAGGTAAATTTAATTCCTTACATGTACATACGGCAATAAGAATTTGATATCGACATCAAATGTATCATATGAGATACATTCTTTGAGGTCCCTTAACAAAGAGAGAGAGAGAGAGAGATAGAGCAGCATAACTTAAAAAAAAAGTAGAATAAATACCAAATTTGATAATGAAGTCCAGCATCTTTCAAAAATGCGATATGAAATTACCTTTATAATCAAAAACGTTTCTTAATTTCTTTTCTCAAAAGCAGCTCTAAGGATGTCGCAGAAAGCGTAGTTCTTGCAAAATTTAGAAAAGGTACAAACGATATGCCGCTTCTTTGTAAGATGCTATAAACACGGGCTTTCAACGAGCCATGTGTCTTGTTGTTTCTTTTTAGAGGCTAGTTATAAATACGGATGTGTTTCTATTACACGGGATGAGAATTGCAGTGAAAATAACCGTTATACATCTATATGATCACGACAGAATGGCAACTTTTATCACTTCTTTCAAGCGGTATGTCGTTTGAACCTTTTGTAAAATTTGTAACAACTATATCACATGGTTGACATAAGTGATATGGAAGGAAATTATCACCAAAGAAGTCCCCTTCATTCTGTTTGAGTTGTGTAGGAAAGCATAAGAGAAAAGAGAACTCTTAATTTGAGAAAAAATCTAGGACATGTTTAGATATAAAACTTGTGCCATTTGTGCCATTTTTAATTTCCCTACCACGTACATGTAGGTATGCCAATCCATCCAAAAATTCGATCATGGTTTACACAGGAAATACATACTTTGAATCCCCCAGAATAAAAAAATACACTTTTAGAAAAAAAAGTGTGTATGTGTTATGAATAGCATAACTGAAAATTCTGATGTGTTACACTCACATGACTTTCTATACTCTTGTAATAACTATTCTTACAAACTCTTATTCTCCATCTATTCCATATTAATCGAGATAAACATTTGCAGAAACGATCTTTTTGACATGTCCCCCTTGTTTTGTATTTGCAAGGGCAATATAGAAATATAGTAGCCTTTAAGCATAGACATATCTCTTAATATCTAGTT
Organism: Deroplatys truncata; assembly: GCA_030765065.1. Classification (NCBI taxonomy): domain Eukaryota; kingdom Metazoa; phylum Arthropoda; class Insecta; order Mantodea; family Mantidae; genus Deroplatys; species Deroplatys truncata. The sequence goes on from CM060978.1 coordinate 220,230,513, forward strand.
GCAAGGTGCAGCACCGTTATCTTTGCCACAGATTAATACTTTTAGCATATCCAAGACAAACAAATGAATAACGAATTCCCATTTGAGAAAACAAGTATTGAAAAATTTAAGGGAATAACAAGCAATATCTCGAAAATGGTTCACTCAACAAAAGAAATGTATATGACATAAATTGTGTATTTTAACACGATCTACATTTTTTGTGTAGTAACATTTTGTCTATCTGTTATGGTTTACCAGTTATGCAAAAGTCGTTCACAATGAAGAATACTTTTGGAGAAATTCCCAGAAAATTTGAGATATACATTTCATTTGACATTAAAATTTTCGAAAAATGTTACATGTAATCTGGAGTGGGGGGATTTTCTTAAAAACCTTCGTGTCGCATCTCTGGAAGATACTGAACCTAAATACCAAGTTTGGTGTTTATCCGACCGTTAGTTTCTGAGTTATGCTGTTCACAGACACACACACGGACATGTTTACAAAAATGCTTTTTTTGGATTCAGGGTGTATCAAAACATATATTTCCGGTGAAATCTCGGTATCAAATTTTTGGGTGGACTTTCCCTACTTACTATACGTAGTAGAAAAAGTAAAAATGAAATGTCGCATAAACACCAAACGTGGTATTCAGGTATAGTACCTTCCAAAGATGCAACACAAAGATTTTCCAAAAAATCCCTCCACCGCAAATTATATGGAACATTTCTAGAATTTCTTTATTTTATAAAAATGGCTCTAAAATTTTTGATTAAATGCATTATTAAAGATATTTCCATGACAAGTAAAATGCATTCCTTGAATTTTCTGGGAATAGCCTCGGAAGTCCTCTTCATTCGAAAGGAATTTTACATCATTCTGTATAACGTGTAAACGCTAAGCGATAGATGAAAACAAACTACACGGAAATGTAGATCTCTTTAAGACACAAAGATATCCCAGAGATATCCGTTATTAACGGTTCGAAGTCTTCAATATTTAGTGATTCTTCAAGCGGCAATGCAACGGTTATGTTGGTGCTTTTTAAATGGCCAGAAAACTAAGGAAGGTGTGAAACAAGTATTTTTACATACTTGAAACGAATATTCATGGATGTAATTTTTTGTAATAAACATAAAGTTAATAATAGTTTATTTGGGGAGCCTGTTAACCATGTACGATTTTTAGGATTGTTTCATAAGCCCCAGAATGCAGGAAGCAAGAAATATCGCCATGTTTGCGATTATATTCATCCTGAGTTCACCACCGCTGTAATATCTCATACAGTTTGCTATTTAGAATATTTTGCTCTTCTGTAAGAAGTGCCACATCAATAAATCTCATGTTTTATTCCTTTAATGAAAATAATAACTATTTCAGCTTCAATAGGTATTTTTCTCTCCTCTAAACTCTATTCGTTTGGATTCAGAAGAAAACTCTACACTTTAACATAGAGCCTGTTTTAGTTGTGCTACAGTGCAGCAAATTTATTCAAACATGCTTAATAGAGGTCCATTAATATTTAACGACGCTCAAAGAAATCTTGATACTGCTCTTCGGTCCTACATACACATGCAATGTACAGCCATTACATTTGGTTCGTATGTAAATATCATGATAAACATCTTGCCTATTGATGGCTTAAAATACCAGGCAAGCCGATTAGTTTCGAATGCAATGGCAGATTGTGGAAACAAAGCCAGGCTTATTGCTGTACCAACAGTCGGCTCTGCGGTATTCTAACAGTCGATATAACGACTTCATTCACGAAGCTATATTGCCAGCTTGACACCTCCACACTTGCCGGTATTCCAGTCATAGGAGAAAAGTTCAAGCAAGGCTATTACGAAGACAAATGGTTGTCTGAAACGGTTATTTCCAACGGCTATTTTATTTAGCTCTATTTTTATTTTTACCGTTATTATTAAATAATTGTTCCTCCACACAACCTGTGTGTAGGCTAAAGTTAGAAAGGTAGAATGAGACTGTAAGATTCAACGCCATAGTGATTTAAAGCACGGATCTTCAGCACTGAAAGCTACGTCTGTGGTTCACATTCCAACTACGGCATTCAATCTTTGTCTGATTCTACCTTTCCAAATTATATTATTATTATTATTATTATTATTATTATTATTATTATCATCATCATCATCATCATTATTATTATTAACACCAAATGTGAAAACTGATATTAGAAAGGGTAATTATTTGTTGGTTCAGATATGTTACTTTCTCTACTACGTATAGTAAGTAGGGGAAGTACTGTATTCCACCCAAACATTCGATACCGAGATTTCAGCGGAAATATATGTTTTCATGTCCCCTGAATGCAAAAAAAAAAAAAAATCAATTTTGGAAACATGTCCGTGTATCTCTGCGTCTGTCTGCGTGTCTGTGAACAGCATAACTCAGAAACGAACAGTCGGATAAACACCAAACTCGGTATTTAGATTCAGTATCATCCAGAGATCCGACACGAAAGTTTTCAGGAAAATCGCCCCACTCTAGATTACCCTTTACATGGAACATTCTTCGAACGTTTTAATTTTCTCAAAAATGGCTTTAGCGATTTTGATTAAAGTATCATATGTTTAACACATTTTTATGGCAAATAAAAGGTATATCTTGAATTTTCTGGGAATGTCTCCAAAAGTATTCTTCATTGTGAACGACTTTTGCATAACTGGTAAACCATAAGAGATAGACTAAATTTTACTACACAAAAAATGTAGATCGCATTAAAGTATACAATTTATGTCATATACATTTTTTGTTGTTGAATGAACCATTTTCGAGATATTTCTTGTTATTCCCTTTTCCAATACTTATACTTTCTCTTAAATGGGAATTTGTTATTCATTTTTTGTCCTGGTGATGCAAAGAGAATGGAATACCCCACATAGCAACCAGTTCTTAAAATATTTGACTATAGATTAAAGCCTACCAATCCCCCTTGCATCTACAAGAAAATTAGCAATAAGATTAACACCTCGATATCTCGATAAACATGAAGCATATGGAGAATAAGTCTTTGTAAAAATAGTTTATACAAGAGTAGAAAAATTCATGTGAGTGTAACACATAATTTTTTTTAATTTACGCAAACTGTTAAGTGGTAAATGTGTGTTAAATTTGTCTTCCCCGTCTAATTAGCTTAATTATAGGTAATTTAGCATAATGCTTTACAATAAATTTTATTTACTAAGGATTGTTATTGAAATACGATTAGATGATTGTAAGATTAGTTAAAAAATCATTTAACGGACACAAAATCCTCTGCGTTGATGTCCATCCCAAAAGTCTAGTTCGTTCTACTAAAGCTTAAAGTTTTCTAGCCGGTTTTATAAACTTTGCTACCCACCTTCGAAACGGTATGGTGAGTGAAACACTTCTTACATGGGTTTAACATGGAAATGAAAATGGTTTAACTAAACAACTAGTGAAATATTAGGCTACAACTGAGAATGGAGTATTTTATTGTAGGAGTTTGCACCATGTATGGAAAGTCGATTTGATATGTAGTTGTATTGTAGTTCAACTGTTGGGGAGCCGAACTTGTAGTAGTTGCAATTGCACGTATAGTAAACAGTTTCTGGTTGCCTTCGCCACAAATGTACTTTCAGGTGGCCTTTGCCCCAAGTTTAAAAAAACATTAACTTTGTAATTAAACTGTTTCTTTAAATATTTAATATGTATGCTTGCCTCGGCTGCGTAAGTATTTGTTAGACACGTTTCTCTAAGGCAGGGTTGTGATGCGACAAGAATGTAGGCTTCCACAGATTATAATTTTACTTCAGTCCTTTTATTAATACTTGATACGATTTAAATAACACTTCACTGAATTAGAGAGCAGTGAGATTCTTTAATTAATTACTTGTAATTTTTAAAACGTAACCTTATTTTTCGTGTCACACGAATACGCATTAAATTTCTCGAGGACGCACAAGCAACGCACCCAGTTATGAGCACTGTCTGCAGGCAATAAGTCTGGTTATGAGCACTGTTTGGAGGCAACTGAATTGATTTCAACCGTCTAAACTTGTACAATTCTGTATTTCAAGTCTCTGATTGGCTAATCCTAGTCCAATAGAATACTTTCATTTAAATAAAGCTTTTTCTCGTTCTCGGTGGCTATTTTTAAACCGTCTCAAAATTTACATTATTGCTTCTCTAATAATGACTAGTAGCATTTAAACTTCCTTACTCATTATTTCCTCAAGGTTACGTCAATTTTTCTCATTGTTAGCAACTTTTAACTTATTATTCTCACAGCTCCTACATTATTAAATTACGTAATGCATTCACTTACATTATTGAACATGTATACAATAATATAAGCATGCAAAGACTGTTACATCATTTTACAATTTATTACATATACATATTGCTTCAAGGCGGGTTGTTATTGAATTTATATTATATAATTTGACTGAAATCATTCAAGTATTAAAAACACTGCCTCACAACTAATTAAGAAACTCGCTTATATGCCAGAGGAGGTCACGGGTACCATAAGTAGTAGCTTGTCACACGATTAAGAGATTTAAAACGTTTAAAGCATGCTTAGGTACAGTCATCTTAAGGGCTGTACCATACGACAAAACTATAGATGAAAACAGCATAAAGCTGAATTGGATACGGCATTGTGATTTCATTCAGGTAACGCAGTGGTCAGATAAACGTACACATGCTCATGTTAGGAAATGACAGCGCCTACTCGAAACCTACGCAGCAAAAGGTTAAACTTTTCTCACATGACTATTTATTGCTTTGGACTTTTGATGGATATTTCAGCATCAAGTATTATATGAAATTCACGAAAGTTTATAACTTTTAATTTAGGTTAGAAAGAATTAAAACTTTAATCTCCTGGTTGTTTAAAAAATAAGTAACCTTACATGATTAAAAATTACCTAGAGAATATATAATAATAATAATAATAATAATAATAATAATAATTCATTCATTATCTGTTTACCTTCCCCTTATGTAGGACTTACACCCCCAGGACTTACAAGCGGGTGCCTGGGGTCAGAGGCCCGTCGAGGAGCAGACACTCATGGATCAGACAGAGCATCCAGGATGGGTGATCAGCCCGATGCCTGATATGGGATGAAGGAAGTAGATGAAACGAAATGTTGGTGAAATGGATGAAAGGAAAGGTGATGATGGAGCAGTTGGTGTAATGAATGGCGGGGGAAACCGGAGAACCCGGAGAAAACCCGCCCAGACGCCGCTTCGTCCACCACAAATCCCACATGCAGGTCCCTGGGATTGAACCCGGGCTGCCTCGGTGGGAGGCAGGCGGTCTAACCGCTCGGCCACTGCGCCGCCCCAATAATAATAATAATAATAATAATAATAATAATAATAATAATAATAATAATAATAATAATAATAATAATAATAATAATAATTTGGCCTAAGCTCTTGTGCGCAGGTGATAGATGATTGCAAATGAATACATAAAAACCATTTTTTTATTTTTTTGCAGAACGAATTTAGAACCATGTATCCTCGGGCCATGTATCCGTTTTACAGCTTTTTTCCGCTTGAACTAAGGCTACCTTTGCGGAAGTGCTCTGTAACGAAGCATTTGTGTAACTTGCTTTCAGAACTATCACACCCGTTTTGGCAGTTTCTTTGTATCTGTTCAAAGACTAGAAATTCAGGTTAGGTACATGAACAAATAACGTATAGCTCCAGCAAAATCTGTTAATTTGGCAAAACGGGACGCCTGGTGTATGTGAAATTTGGAAAGAATTTAACATCCCTATTATTTTCGTATTACTCTTATCAATGGAGGGGACTCGGCACCGATCCAGTGAGGATATTGACCTATGCTCCACAAGGTGAAATCCTCGGGAGCGAGGAGGATGTGAGGGGAAACATCGGGCGGCCGAAGCCAGGAGTGACGGCGCAGCAATGACAGGGTGCCCACAGTTCCCAGATTGAGACGCCCAGAAAAATTGAACAGGCACACCGGAGACCACGCCCCACACAGAAGGGTCCAACGCCTCGTTCCAAAGGGACAGTTCTTATACCCCGGCAACTAGCCGAAAGCCGAGGAACGGAGAAAGTTCCACACGGAGCATGCTTTTCCCTGCTACGCCGCACCTAAACACCATCACCGATACTTCCAAACCTAAAACGGGTCTAACGGGGTGAAGGATGAGTGAAATGATGCATGGAACGAAATGAAGGGACAGGAAATTCGGGGGCTGAAACCGTTCCAGCATTCTCCTGACGACTCGGGTAAACCCCGAAAAGACCCATTGGCCAGAGTAAGCGGTTGCCGGGAGTCGAACCAGGGACCTCCCGAATGCTAGTTGCCTGTGTTACTTCGGTGCTACCTCGCTCGGTCTTCAACATCCCTAACAGAGTAAGGGAATAAATTATTCAGCGTATTACTAAAGCCGGGGTGACGCCGTGACCAAATGGTTAGACCGCTTGCCCCCACCAGGCGGCCGGGATTCGATCTCAGGCACCCGCATGTGGGATTTGTGGTGGGTGAAGCGGTGTCTGGGTTGGTTTTCTCCAGGTTCTCCGTTTCCCCTCCCCCCTGTTCATTACACAGATTGCTCCAACACTTTTCCTTTCATCCAGTTCGCCTTGATATCATCTTCTTCCTCACTCTCAAATATGGCTACGATCCCCCGTTTCGGGTTCTTCATTCTCTGATTCAATATTCGTCTGCTTTTCTACAGATCTCTGACCCTAGGCACGGTTGCATACAAAATAAAGCATGCAATTTTTATACAGCTCTTGAGCATTTCTAAATTCCAAATACTAGAGAACGATCATGCCAATCAAAATACATAATAAAAATTGAGTGCTTTGTTCTTTTGTGCCATGTGTTAAACGAATACTAGGTCCTATGTAGGTTTACGTAGCCCGGTGTTTGTCCTTTTAAGAAATTTTCTGTAAGTTTTCTTCTTCTATTATGTCATAATGGTAAGTTTAACTCCGGTAGTCAAGAAGCATCGTTAAATATTAATACGATTATTATTATTATTGTTATTATTATTATCATTACATTAATTTAACTAGCGAGAACATAGAGAGTTTATTGAAAGTTTTATCCGTCCATTTTCTTTAGGTAAACTGCAGCAAGATAACGTACAAAAAGCGAAACTCAATACGCGAGAATCTTTATATCAGTAGCTATTGAGCTATGGAGATATCATGCACAGCAATGACATAAGGCAAGGATTAGAGTGTCAATATTCATATACGAGGACTTTTTTTTTCAACCTCCGATCGCACAGAAGCGCAACCACACGAGCAGTGGAAACTGTTTGTGCGTGGAGGGCGACTGCGCATGACGTTTTCGGCCACCCGCCGTACAGCACTGATTTGGCGCCGAGTGATTTTCACCTCTTCCCTGGAGTGAAAAAGTGGCTGGGAGAGCGAAACTTTGAGAATGATGAAGTCCTTCAAACCAACGTCCGTTCCTATCTTAACTCACTGGCGGCAACATACAGTGCAGAGGGGATCGAAAAGCTTGTCCACAGGTATGACAGATGCCTCAACCTTAATGGCGATTATGTTGAAAAGTAAACCCATTTGTACCTAACATTTGGTAATAAATTTATTTGACCATGTACTCTTGTCTTTTAATTATGACCCATCGGAGGTTAAAAAAATAGCCCTCGTATAAGTGTAGCACAGGTGATCCATACAAAACTGAACACTTTTAAATACTCGCACATACTAAACCAATAATAACAAGCATGTGCAGTCTGCTCTGAGTTTCAGAATTATACCTTTGGCCGATCCAAAAGATCCACTCACATAACTTTTCTACTCTTGTACAAACTATTTTTACAAACGCTTATTCTCCATATGCTTCATGTTAATCGAGATGTTAATCTTATTGCTAATTTTCTTGTAGATGCAAGGGGAATTGGTAGACTTTAAGCGACAGTCAAATATTTTAAGAGCTGGTTGCTATGTGCAGTATTCCATTCTCTTTGCATGTCCAGGACAAAAAAAATCTGATTTGTTACACTCAGATGACTTTTTCTACTCTTGTACAAACTATTTTTACAAACTCTTATTCCCCATATATATATCGAGATGTTAATCTTATTGCTAATTTTCTTGTAGATGCAAGGGGAATTGGTAGACTTTAAGCGTTAGTCAAATATTTTAAGAGGTGGTTGCTATGTGGAGTATTCAATTCTCTTTGCATTACCAGGGCAAAAAAAAATGAATAACGAATTTGAGAAAAAGTATAAGTATTGGAAAATTTAAAGGAATAACAAGCAATATCTCGAAAATGGTTCACTCAACAAAAACAAATGTATATGACAAATTGTGTATTTTAAGGCGATATACATTTTTTGTGTAGTCAAATTTTGTCTATCTCTTATGGTTTACCAGTTATGCAAAAGTCATTCACAATGAAGAATACTTTTGGAGACATTCCTGAAAATTCGAGATATACATTTCATTTGTCATGAAAATATCTTAAACATATGATATTTTAATCAAAATCGTTAGAGCCGTTTTTGAGAAAATTAAAATTTTCGAAAAATGTTCAATGTAAAGCGTAATCTGGGGTGGGGGATTTTCTTGAAAACCTTCGTGTCGCATCTCTCGAAGTTTGATGTTTATCCGACTGTTCGTTTCTGAGTTATGCTGTTCACAGACAGACACAGATACCAGGAGAGACACACACACATACACACAGACACACACACGGACATGTTTCCAAAAATGCTTTTTTTTTTGGATTCAGGGGGACTCAAAACATGTATTTCCGGTGAAATCTCGGTATCGAATTTTTGGGTGGAATACAATACTTCCACTACTTACTATACGTAGTAGAGAAAGTAATAAGCTGAAAATGTCTTCCACCTTCATACATACACAACTGTACCACATTTTGTAACGTCTTCCGAATGTATGCTCGTTATGTTTCTGATTTCTTCATGGAGTTTAGTAAGTGATCGCGCCTATGCTTGAACACACTGCCCTTAAGGTAGACACGAAATAATTAGTGAGGTCGGTTGATCTGGGAGACCACAGGTTTTGTTTGAGATAAGACGATCAGCGAAGTAACTGCATATAAGACTCGTTGTAATGTGACCATAAACCGCAGTATCTACCTATCGTCGCAGAAAATGGGATCAACCATTCTAGGAGTTCACATCGCGAACCAGACCCCAAGTTTTTCCGAATGCAAGAGAGCTTCGGGGATTATATTCGGATTCTCAGCGGTCCAATATCTGCTGTTGACAGGTTATAAACCATCCTTTATGCATAGACCAGGTGAAGGAGAGAATAAACATTGACAATAACACATCTGCGTTTCCGTCGTCCTCCGTGGAATATTGGTATCATGCTAGCCTCCAGTTCCCGAGGTCGCGGGTTCAACCCCGGCGGAAGGCGATGGATTTTTTCGGGTGTAAAAATCCATAGCATGGCTTCCTTCGGAAGGGAAGTAATGCCGGTGGTCCCGTGTCGTAGATTTACGCCACGTGAAGGAACCTCAAGCCTGATAAAGAGCAAATTACCTGTCTTTCATGCCCAATATAGAATGGGGCGCTAAGGACCGCAGCATTTAAAGAGCGTCCACAAATAAAAAAAAACTAAATTAAATGCGTTTCCGCCTCTGGTTCTTTTAATTCATGCACTACATACAATCTATAACCTCGTAAATCCCGTGTCTTCTCTAACATTAAGCTGCGGTTTACTCGGCTGTCAATGAGGTTGTTCCGACAGCTGACAAATTGTGGCGGCATGGCAGAGCAACATCAAATCTCTGCCTCAGGTGTTCTGCGGTGGAGACCTTGAGTCACAAGTTGGTGGATTGTGCCGTCGTACGCCCAATATGGGACTGGGTATATGGACGAATAGGAGTGATTTGTAGTGGCGTGCAAGTGTTTCCACTGGGGGTCTATCTGAACCTCGAATTCCATCACGGTGACCAGAAACTGACAGATGCCATTACTTGGCTAATCTTTGTCACCTATTTTTGGCTACTCAAAGTTGGGGACGGAGTGAATCTACAGGCCTTCCAGATATTTATACGGAAGGAGCGCTGGGAGTTGGACAAAAGGACCACTTTGGCCTTGGATCTCCCGCATTTAAGGAAGCTTTAAATGTCCTCTGCAGGAGGGCATATGATAAGAGTAGGTAAAAGAAGCAGAAGCAAGAAAAAAAGAGATCTATACTTCTTGTGTAGTAATTTTCATATCCTACAACCTATCTCTAATACGTAAAATAGAAAAAAAATTGAGATAATAATAAAAAAGAATAAAAAAGGTAAAGATGATGTTAATGGTACAACACACCAAATAATTTCAGTTGCTGGCAGTACTATTTTGTAGCGAACGAGGAAAAGCTAAAGAAAGCATTATTCAAAACACCAGATGTATGTTTTTCTTCCTTCTTTTGAACAGGCGATATCATAAGTATTGATGGGAATATGTAAATAATTAAATGAAGAAATAATAGTAAGATGGGGGAAAAAGGGGAACATTTCTCCCGCACTTCCGACATGAGTTTTTGCTTTCCATTTGCTCATCATAGTAATCTGAGTTCTTCAGCTTAGTTAGCTCTGGAACGTTTTTTCCTATGACAGGATCTGTAATACTATCTAGTGTGGAGACTTCATCAGAATCTCTTTATCTTTAGTGCCTCACATTCAAACAAATTGTACTAAAAAATCTGATGTGTTACACTCACATGACTTTCTCTACTCGTGTACAAACTATTTTTACAAACGCTTATTCTCCATATGCATCATGTTAATCGAGATGTCAATCTTATTACTAATTTTCTTGTAGGTGCAAGGGGAATATGGTAGGTTTTAAGCGATAGTCAAATATTTTAAGAGCTGGTTGTTGATATGCGGAGCATTCCATTCTCTTTGCATGTCCAGGACATAAAAAAATCTAATGTGTTACACTCATATGACTTTCTCTACTCTTGTAAAAACTATTTTTACAAATGCTTATTCTCCATCTACTTCATGTTAATCGGGATAAACATTTGCAAACTCTATCTTATTGCTAATTTTCTTGTAGATGTAAGGGGAATATATATTTAAAAGGGCAATATAGAAATACAGTAGCCTTTAAGCATATACATATCTCTTAATAGCTGGTTGCTAGGTGCAGCACCATTCCCTTTGCCACAGATTAATACTATTTGCATATCCAAGACACAAAAATAAATAACGAATTCCCATTTGAGAAAATAAGTATTGAAAAATTTAAGGGAATAACAAGCAATATCTCTAAAATGGTTCACTCAACAAAAAAAAATGTATATGATATAAATTGTGTATTTTAACGCGATCTACATTTTTTGTGCAGTAAAATTTTGTCTATCTCTTATGGTTTACCAGTTATGCAAAAGTCGGTCACAATGAAGAATACTTTTGGAGACTTCCCAGAAAATTCAAGATATACATTTTATTTTCATTAAAATATCTTAAACATATGATATTTTAATCAAAATCGTTAGAGCCATTATTGAGAAAATTAAAATTTTCGAAAAATGTTCCATGTAAAGGGTAATCTGGGGTGGGGGGATTTTCTTGAAAACCTTCGTGTCGTATCTCTGGAAGATACTGAACCTAAATACCAAGTTTGGTGATTATCAGACTGTTCGTTTCTGAGTTATGCTGTTCACAGACAGACAGACACACACACACATAGACAGACACACAGACACACACACGGACATGTTTCCAAAAATGCATTTTTTTGGATTCAGGATGTCTCAAAACATGTATTTCCGGTGAAATCTCGGTATTGAATTTTTGAGTGGAATACAATACTTCCCCTACTTACTATACGTAGTAGAGAAAGTAAAAAATAAATAAAAATAAATAAAATAAAATAAAAAAAGAAAGACAAAAACATGTGCCATATGAGTAGTCTGTCTCTTGGCTCAATGATTTCTTTGGCGAGTTCACTAAACGTCCTCGAACATTAATACCATCTAGACTCATTGCATGTCTTCTTTCCAGTGTCGCCGAGGAGAGAGTTATTGTCTCCAGCTTTCTTGCCGTGGATAAAATTGTTGACCTAACCGTGAGCACATTGAACTATCTTTGAAATTTCTGTTGTGTTTCAATCAATGAATTTATGTGCCAATATTTTTCACAATAAAATTACGCTGCCTAATTCAGAACTACATATTCGATTATGACTGCAAAACTAGAGACTGGAAATTAATTACTAACAGACGACAGTCATAGGGTAACAATCAATGGTAGGGATAGCAATCAGTACTAACGCTATTCTCACAGTTCATAAGATCATCAGGTTCAATTTAATTATTTATTACTTTCTTGAGAAAAAAATATGTCTTTAAACGTGTTCAGGTGTGTATGACTCGCACTGTGTGCTTGGAAATAACATGCAGAATAAATAGTACACAACATTTCCCTCCAGTTTAAAGCAAAAATATTGAGACTTAAATAAAATGATGCTTATATATATATTAAATCACCTTGGAATCGAATCATTCCTATAAGCGTAATCCGTGCGGCAAGGTATAGCATTCTCCGAGATGTGTCTCAGAAGCAAATTAATATTCTATTTACTGCATAGAATTACATAGCTGCAAATATTGAATGGCAGTTTCGTTGTAGCTCGACATTAAGTGTAGGTTTGGACACAGCTCTTAAAGAATGTTATGCTTCTAAGCTATATCTGCAGACGTGGCAAATATTCCAAACATACATTCAAATCTAGCAGGAGCTGGTCTCATGTAAACTTGAATCTGCAGAATATTTTAGTTGTATTCGCCAGATGTCTATAAACGTCATCATAAGTAATAACAATTTATCTCTTCGCAGAAAATGCTAATATCATTCAGCAGCTTTAGATTTTATAAGATAATATAGAATAGAGGTGAAAGATGATTGATAACTCTGCAGAAAAAGCTGTGTAACAGTTGCAGATTGGCGTACGCCTACTTTCAAGGAAGATTTACAGATGAGATAAGAAGTAACGGAATTGTTTTAGAAGTGATGCTATCGTTTCGATTGCAAGAGGTGTTGATATTTTGATAAGCAAATGAAATTCAAATACCTGACATAAAAAACTCTTTTAATGTGTAAATCAAAATTTAGTTGCAAAGGCATGTTTTATTTTAAAAATCTGATGCATAACACTCTCATAACTTTCCCTACCATTCTCGTTTGTTTTCTTTCGTAGGCTCTTAAGGAGAAGAAGATAAGCTTATTTTCCTCCATACTTCCCATTTGTCATAAAGACTCTCCAACGGAACTTTGAGGTTAAATACGTATTTCATAAAAAGAAGTACAATTTATATTTTGCATATGCTCATGAAAAAAGATACTCATATTTAAAATTGTACTGCTTGAAATATTAAAATATGTAAATATGTAGGAAATCCCATTATTTGTGTATTTTAATGATCTTTATATTTTCTCGCATTAATATTTTTCATATCTCTGATTTCCTAGTAGAAAATTCACTAATTTTCTGCATGGGGTACTTAAATAAAATTAAAAAATATACATTGTCATGATAATTTCTTAAACATATATTATGCCAATAAAGCTGTTAAAACCGCTTCTGATGTAATAAATATGACCAAAGGGATTCTCGTGTAAAAAGTGGTTTACGGTGGAGTGAACTTCTTGAAAATCTTCGCTTTGGATCCTCAAAAATACCAGACTGAAGTATGAATTTTTATACTTATTGGAGATTTCGTTTTGAGTCTCTCTCTATCCAGACCGACAAGGTGGCCGAGGTCGTTAAGGAAAGGATTCGTGATAGGACAGTTGAGAAGGTGTAAAATGAAGATGAAAGTGGAGTCTTTTTAATGTTTTTGCGATAAATGGTTTGAATTATTCTTCGTGAAGTTTATTAATAATTATATTTTCAAATCCCGCCAGAATAGCCCTCTCTGACGGATTTTTCTTCCTGGTTTTCCCTAGTCCTCATAATTGCCAAATACAGGGAAGTTATCAAAAACTGAGACCAGTTATCATTTCATTTCATATATCCACGACTTGCGCTGAAGAACAGGGATTAAACACAATTCATAAAAGCGCGCGCACACACGCACACACAAAAATACACAGTCCTTTTCCTAAAGCTACTTTTAAAATGCCTTGAAATGTGATCCAGTGACATCTAGGTATAGAATTTTTGGGACATGTTTCAGTACTTCCTCTAACTTAAGAGAATGTAAAAAGAAAAACAGAAAGTAATTAGTATAAGTTCATCAAATCACTGAACTGTCTAATGTGAATAATCGTGATCACTTCTTTTCTAGGATTATGTACGAGGCCTGTTCATCTGTCACATGATCTTCGAACGTCTCTATAGCCTTGGTGTATAATTTAGTATTTGTTTTGGCAGTCTGATTTTCTTCATGTTTTTCAGATGATATTTCTAGTTATTCCTAATTCTTTATTTTGTGCTACTGGACTAAAGTTTAAATCTGACCAAAAGTCACGTTGTCTCTGTGAGTTTTCAAAGTGCACCCCTTGACGTATCTTAATTATCTCCTTTCGGAGAAGTGAATGTTATTAAAACCTCTGTCTTACAATACACGCGTTTCTGAACCATAAAGCAAAGCTAAAATTGCCGATATTTTATGGAAGTTTAGTTGCTTTTTTAGTATTTTATGCTGTAAAACCATTTCGATTATATCACATAGGAATTGTATCGTAGGAGTACTAGTCGTACATCTTACCGAGCGGGATGACTCAGGCGGCAACGCCTGTGGGCCGCATTCCAGAGGTCCTGGGTTCGATTCCGTGGCGGCCCACTCTAGGCGAATGCTGGGATAGTGTATTCTACCACGATTTCTCCTTTTTCTCATTTCCTTTAATTTAATCTCTCTCCCTTTCGCCTTTTAGGCAGTGTCTTCGGGTTCCGTAGTTTGGTTAGTATAGTCCTGACATGGTTGCTGCGCTTTGTAAAGGGTTTCTGGCCGTGAAATAACAGGGTGCGTTGGCCCGCTTGCTAGGGTCACTTCGTCGCCCTCTCGCGGGATTCTTCGCCTCTGCTGGTGCCGGCTGGTGTTTCAAAGGAAGTATTAGGGACTTCCGTGCGTCTCTGTGGATCTGTCTGCCTGCGGTCCTGCGATCTACTACGGTTTCCTCACTTCCTCCCTTCTTTCAGAGGGTGTGGCCACAATAGATCTACACTGCATTCACTCTTAGGTTGGTCCGCGCCAAAACAAACGCACATGACCAGTGCACCATGGTACAACACCGTAGCAATGCGTGCAGGAAGGTAGTTCCATGCTAATAATCTAAATTTTAGAATGAATTTATCCTTAAATGGTATAATATTCTATACAAATTCTTAAAGTCTAATTAGTGCTAATTTCTACCGTTAAACAAAGGTACAAGCCCCAATATGCAATCCATATAAGTACCTGACATCCGGGTATGCGCGGAATATTGTTTGTAGCCGGAAACCAGCAGTTTCTGTTTAGTACCATGGCGGACGGTGATTTGCTCTTGCGCTTTCGTCGACTTACGTAAAGCATAAGCGGGAAAATCATTGACTAGTGGTGAAAAAACAAGTTTATTGTAAGTTATGTGAGAAATATCTAAAACTTCCCGTGAGTTCACCGGTGTTAAGAGTACAAATATAAACAGGGCTCGTTAAGAAACATCTGAAACGGGAAAGCGGTTACACGCGGCAAAACCAGAAAGCGTGTGAAATACGTGTGCAAGAATGTAACAAGAATGCAATTCGCTTAACAATATACAATTTCTTTTTTTTAAAAATGAGCCGCCAACAGTTGTTAAAGTGTAATATATCGCATGCCTGTTACTTTCATTTTCGCCTGTTTAGAATTAACTATTATTATATGTGCAAACATTTATATTGTTACAACTATCAATCTTATCACCATTAACCCTAACAGAGTATGCTAGTCAACATTTAAGTTGTCGGGCCATGTTCTCTTTGCCTGTACTCGTCACATGGTCGTGAAAATATGACAGTATTTCTGGTGCGAATGGCGGAAGGATACATTATGACGGTGCACTGGTCACCTGGGTCAACCTAAGAGTGAATACAGTTTAGTTGGTCGCAGTGGCGATGTGTTCCCACTGGCTAATACCTCGTTCCTCATACTCCTACATTTTATATACTTGCATTTAATAAGTTGTTCTTTGATATAGCAGCCGTGCTTCTTTAAATGCCACCATATTTGTTTTTCTAACAGAAGTCCTCGCATTATATAGTCTTCCAATTTCTCCCAAATGATGTACTGATTTATGTACATCGCTCTTATTCTTGTGCGTAACTACCTCATCGTCAGCACATAGGGCTGTGTTTAATGGCAACCAAATTCCATTGCCTAGGCAAGTCTTCATGTATATATTGAAATTGTGGGCGTTAAGCTCAGTTGGTCTTATTTCTTACACAAGCAGCTATCTTGTAGGTGTTTGTATTGCTGTTTCTTTGAGCAGGGATGTAACTGTTTTAATAAAACGTTTTAGAAGAAACATATTTTTCGACTGTAGTCCACAGCATATTTCTCTTTGACTTGTCAAGTGACCTTCCATACTATATAAATGCAATGCTCATTCACTTTTACTTTATCTACCACGAATATACGAGTAGAGAAGGTATTGCATTCCACCAAAAATTTGATACCCAGTTTTCATCGGAAACACACGTTTTGAGGCACCTTGAATAAAAAGAAGGGTTTTTAGAAAAAATGTCTGTGTGTCAGTGTATGTATTTGTGAACAGCATAACTCAAAAACGAAAAGGTAGATGAATACATAACTTCGTATTTATGTTCATCTTCCGACGATGCGACAGAAAAGATTTACAAGAAAGTCCAATCAACCTAAACTACTCTTTACATGGTATATTTTCCGAAATATTTTCTTTTCTAAAAATGACTACAGATTGTGATTGACATACTATATATTAAAATATATAGTATATATTAAAGATAAAGACAAATAAAATGTATATGTGGAAGTTCCTGGGAATAGCCTCCCTTTCATTCAGAAGGAAATTTGTATAATCTTGTATAACTTGTAAGTGTTAAACGATAGGCGAAACCTACTACACAAAAAATGTACATCTTTTAAAACATACAATTTATTTTGTAACATTAGCCATTCCCGAGATATCCGTTATTAATGCTTCGATTTCTTCAATAACTTTGTAATTTCTTTAAGTCCCGTCCTCGCGATTGTATGGAAACAGTATGGAATTTTAAGGCCAGCATATAGCGTTCTGTTTTTAAATATTTGACTACCGCTATTACTTTGCACCCTAATGAAATATGTAGTAGCTATTTCTGTAAACGTTTATCTCGATTAAAATAAAGTGGATAGAAAAATAAGAATAATTTTTATACTCGCTAATAAACGATAGAGGGTAGAGAAGGTTAGAGAATGTAACGCATGGAAGTTTTTAAGTAAATTGTTGGCTGAACCGATGTAAAAACGGGTTTAAAAATCGCAAAAAACCTATTTCGCAAACCATTCTAAATGGGTCTTGGAGAAGTGCCACGCTGACCACGTCCCTCCATTTAATGCACTCTACTCATTATACCTTTTGAGAAACAGGGATGGGGCGCCAGCAGCTGAATGTTAGGCCTTGGTCTGCACGACCAAGGTGTGAACCAGGGATTTATACGGTAAAATTTATATGTGATAAACCTAATGAAGATGGAGAGAAATAGAAAATACTGTTACTTAATTACAT
Organism: Deroplatys truncata; assembly: GCA_030765065.1. NCBI lineage: Eukaryota > Metazoa > Arthropoda > Insecta > Mantodea > Mantidae > Deroplatys > Deroplatys truncata. Next base: position 220,248,187 of record CM060978.1, read on the forward strand.
AAAAAACGTGTGACTCGTTTCACATAGCACTTGTAAGGACTACTTGCGTACTAATGAGGTTTATGAAAACTCAGTTGAATTTCAAGTGCTCTTTCTTTAGCAGCATTAGTTCTGAAGCTGCTAAAAACCATGTGCTGCTAGTTTTTACTCAATTTCAAATTGACTTGAGGGTTTTGGAAGTGAGCAATTTAGTTAAACAAGAAAATAAACATGTCAAGAATATAATTTTAAAATGATATAGAAAACCATTTTCTATATATTGTTTTTTGTTTTAAGCCAAATACTGTTTTTTCAACACTTATTTTCCACCATTAGCTGAGACTTGAAAGCAATTCTTCTGATTTTAACAAGGATAGTTCTTTTTTAATTTTTTACTTTTATAAAAGTTGCAATCATAAAACCATTGAAGATCTTCTAAAATTTCCACTCCAGGAAAATTGCTTAATAGAAAATTTAATTAGTAGTTTTAAAACTCCATACACTGAAGTATTCAAAATTATTTTGTAAGTTTTATTTTATAATCCAAACTGTCTCTGAGAAGAAGAAAGTCATTATAGTCATTTTTGGCATTGTTAGAATACCAGAGAGGACATGGAACGCCGTTTGAATTACAAGGTATTAATTTCAAACTTAAACAAGGCTGTAAATCTTGAATTCTAGATCAGTTATTTACAGCACATTAAATATTCAAGACCAACGAAAAGTAAGTTTCTAATACCAGTTTATAGGTTAAAAATTGTCATGGTAGTGAATGCAAGTTATCGGCATTGTGTTCGGGAAATTTTACGCCGCTCAGTGTCCTAATTTTGAATTTGTTAACATGTAAAAACGACTGGACGGATTTATAACCTCGACCTCATTGGTACTTGTTGTTCCGACAAAAATAAATCTTGTGGAAGTGTTTTATTACCGCAGTCGTGCCTCGTTTCCTATCTCAATTATTATAGTGGTTCTTTTCCGTCACTTTATTGCTTGTTGATCTCCAGTTTAAAACGTCACAGAAGTTTTCTAACCGAGTGAATCCACAAGCGTCGTCTTTCTGTATACGAGTGATGAAATTGCAAATAAAACGGAGAAACAATATCACAGTTCTTCATCGCTTATACTTTTTATTTTAACGGTTTAAATTCATAATGTTTGCGACTATGGACATTCAAGGACTTGCTTGAAACTTAATGCCATAATAATGAGCTTTTTTATGTATTATGCGAGTAGGACGCCCGTATCTGAGATAGAGAAATCAGGATTTCCCTTATTGCCGTGAGAACATAATACTTCAGTGATGGATTAAACGTTTAGATGGTGATGATGATGATAATTAGCTTTTAGTCTGTCAGCGTGTTTAGCAACGTATTTGGAAAATCGTGACTGATATGCTGCATTGGGGATAACAGCCGCCGCCACCACCACCATCACTATTACCACCCCATTATCAGTACCATCACACTAAAACCACCTCACAAACATCAACATCACCATTATCACCACCTCCATCGCTATTACCACCCCACTACCAGCACGTTCACACTACCACCACCGCCACAACTATCACCATCACCATTATCACCACCATTATCACTATTACCACCCCACTACCAGCACGTTCACACTACCATCACCGCCACAACTATCACCATCACCATTATCACCACCATAATCACTATTACCACCCGACTACCAGCACGTTCACACTACCACCACCGCCACAACTATCACTATCACCATTATCACCACCATTATCACTATTACCACCCCACTACCAGCACGTTCACACTACCACCACCGCCACAACTATTACCATCACCATTATCACCACCATTATCACTATTACCACCCGACTACCAGCACGTTCACACTACCACCACCGCCACAACTATCACCTTCACCACTATCACCCCACTACCAGCACCATCACACTAAAACCGTCGTCACAACTGTCAGCATCACCATTATCGCCACCACCATCACTAACTATTACCACCCCACTACCAGCACCATTACACTAAAACCGTCGTCACAACTGTCAGCATCACCATTATCGCCACCACCATCACTAACTATTACCACCTCACTACCAGCACCATCACACTAAAACCGCCGTCACAACTGTCAGCATCACCATTATCGCCACCACCATCACTAACTATTACCACCTCACTACCAGCACCATCACACTACCACCACCGTCACAACTATCACTACCACCATCGTTATTACTACCCCACTACCAGCATCATCACACTACCACCACCTCACAAACATCACCATCACTGTTATCACCATCAGCACCAACACACCATTATCACCACCTCCATGACTATTACCACCCCACTACCAGCACCATCACACTAAAACCACATCACAACTATCACCAACACCATTATCCTTATCAGAACAACCATCACCATTATTACGCCACCACCAACGCTACCATTATCACCACCTTCACAACTATCACTACCATCACCATTATTACCACCACCATCACAACTACCACCATCACCAATATGATCACTAGCACCACCATCACCATTATCATCATCAGCACCACCAGCACCAGCACAAACATCAACATTACGGGTATCACCACCATTATCTACATCACCACTATTACTATCGCCATTACTACTACCACCAACGCCACCACTACCACCATTTACATTATTTTAGTTTATATGCTTCCTATCCCCTTCATTCTGTAGCAACCATTTCGTTTGGCATTCCTTAACGCTCTGCTTTTCATTTTGTACTTTCGTATAGAAAGTCTGCCTGGTGGCAGCCTTTGTTCACAGTGAAATGTTAGAGAATTTCTAACTATTTATTACCAATTTTCCTGCCTTTCCTGCTCGTCATCATCAATCCATCCAGTGGCCCCAACAATCATAAAAAACAAAAAGTTGATTAAAATAATAAAATAGGCGAGCTTATTATAGCATGGAACAACGGCTTGACGTTACCTTTAAAAAAAAGAGAAAAAATATTGATCTGTATTTGGAAGTGTAATTACAATTTAGAAACTCCTAGAAAACAAAACTTATGTACGATATCCAATTTTATGTTTATCGCTTTAACATTCCAAATAGATGAAATATTTGCACCTCAAGGTGCGGAAGAGATATCACGTTTTGCTGAAAATGTATATTTTCGAACTTAAGTGTGCTATCGTATTATGACCCGCAGGTAACCGAAAGCACATTGCCTAATAAGATAAGTCAAGTCCTAAAATATATGTTTTCACAGGGAAATAGCCCGGATATACTGTTCCTAAAGGCCCTTTCTGTCGTGTCACGTACGATTTTGTAGAATAATACAAAGCGATTCTTCCCAAACTCTGCATATAAAAGAATTCTCTTCGGGCAACATAGCCCCACCTCGAACACAAAGATCTGTACAGCTCTAGTTCACTTCTCATGTAAGGTTCACTTTTACAATGGTGTTACATTTTAATATAGTCTTGTATACTTAAAAGTCTTACTTGTTACACTCACACTAATTTCTCTCTCCACTATTTTTACAAAACCTTATTATTTTATTTAATTCTTGTTAATGGGGATAAAAGTTACAGAGTGGTATCATATACCTTGTAGAGGTATTCTTAGAGGAACGCAGGAGAGTTCAACGATAACGAATGCTTGGAAATGGCAGGCGCTACAAAAAGATTTTGAAATAAATTGTGTGTTTTAAAGAGTCCCACACTTTTTGTGCAGTACGGATTTGCCTATCTCTTATGGCTTATGATATACGAAATTATACAAAATTCCTGCCGTATGAAGAATGCTTAACCAAGCGGGATGGCTCAGGCGGTAAAGTCTGTGGCCCGCATTCGGGAGGTCTCGGGTTCAAATCCCGTGGGTCGACCAATCTGTCTGAAGCTTTTTTCGTGGTTTTCCTCAGTTGCCAAGGTAAATACCGGACCCAAAGTTCCATCTTAAGCCTAAAACAATAGTAAAATTAAAAAATAAGTAGTAATAGTTAATGCTATGCCATCTATCTACAAACAATGTAAGCAGTTAGACTGGACGGCACCCTAACGCCATCCGCACAGCATGAAGCAGGGGTTACAGGGATGAGACCTAGAAGGCTAACTGTCCATCACATATCGTTCTAAGAGATATCCACCAACAGATCCGTCGCGATATGACCAAGGAGTTAAAGCGACGTAAAATAAAATAGAATAAAAAAGTATGCTTATCCTAGAAAATTAAAGATATACATTTTATCAGTCATAAAAATATTTTAAACATATAGCATTTTAATAAAAATCCTTAGTTTTGAAAAACTAAATACCGAAAATGTTGCATGTAAAAGTTAGTTTGTGCTGGGGGATTTTCCTGAAAAACTTCTTGGAATCCTCTCGCATTCTTGGAAAATGCAGATCTTAAATGCCAAGTTTGGCATTCATCTATATTTTCGTTTTTGAGTTCTGCTGTTGGTGGCGCCGTGGCCGAGTGGTTAGACCGCTCGCCTTCCACCGAGGCGGCCCGGGTTCAATCCCAGGGACCTGCATGTGGGATTTGTGGTGGACGAAGCGGCGTCTGGGCGGGGTTTCTCCGGGTTCTCCGGTTTCCCCCGCCATTCATTACACCAACTGCTCCATCATCACCTTTCCTTTCATCCATTTCACCAACATTTCGTTTCATCTACTTCCTTCATCTCATACCAGGCATCGGGCTGATCACCCATCCTGGATGCTCTGTCTGATCCATGAGTGTCTGCTCCTCGACGGGCCTCTGACCCCAGGCACCCGCTTGTTAGTCCTGGGGGGTGTAAGTCCTACATAAGAGGAGGGTAAACAGATAATGAATGAATGAAGTTCTGCTGTTCACACACACTCTTGGACCATTTCGAAAAACGTTGATTTTTTGGGGCGTCTCAAAATTTGTATTACCGGTGAAATCTCGGTGTGGAATATTTGGATAAAATGCAATACTTCGTTGACTTACATAGGTAAGCAGGAAAGAAACTAAGTGATTTCTTTTATAGGTGAATGTTTACTGATGGATAATTTTAATGTTATCTTTGCCTCGGAGCGGCAATATTACTCGTCACTCTCTCTCTTACACAAACACCCACCTACACACACACCCACACAGAAACTCATAATAGGCGCGCGCGTGGGAACAAAAAGACTAATCATCGATAGCTTTTCTCTTTTTTCATGGGCTCCACACTGTTCTAAGGATGAAATGAAAAGTTTGTTATTTCCTGTTTATTTAATTTCAGTTTCTGAACCCGCCCCGACATTGCTTCGCATTTCTAGAGATTCAATCCAGTGGTCTGTAAAGACTAACAAGTAAACCAGCGGATCGAAAAAAACATCTATGGCGAACAAAAACTAAATCACATTAAGAAAATAACTATCTTAAACTGTTGTACTGAATTAATAAATTAATCAAATTCAGCTTTAAGAATTAAAACGTTTAAGTAAACATGGTTGTCATCAGAGCCGAATTGAGGTACTACAGCACCCCTAGGGCCCGAAACTTAGCGCCCCGCACCGCTACATAAGCCAATAATGAAACTAGCTTTGTTACATTTTACCTAAACGTTTTTTAAAAAAATCTGATGTTACATGACTTTCTCTACTCTTGTACAAACTATTTTTGCAAACGCCTATTCTCCATATGCTTCCTGCTAATCGAGATGTTAATCTTATTGCTAATTTTCTTGTAAATGCAAGGGGAATTGGTAGGCTTTAAGCAATAGTCAAATATTTTAAGTGCTGGTTGCTATGTGGAGTATTCCATTCTCTTTGCGTTACAAGGACAAAAAAATGAATAACGAATTCTCATTTGAGAAAAAGCATTGGAAAATTTAAGGGAATAACAAGCAATATCTCGAAAATGGTTCACTCAACAAAAAAAAATGTATGTGACATAAATTGTGTATTTTAACGCAATCTACATTTTTGTGTAGTAAAATTTTGTCTATCTGTTATGGTTATGCAAAAGTCGTTCACAATGAAGAATACTTTTGGAGACACTCCCAGAAAATTCAAGATATACATTTTGTCATGAAAGTATCTTAAGCATATCATATTTTAATTAGAATCGTTACAGCCATTTTTGAGAAAATTAAAATTTTACAAAAGTGTTCCATGTAAAGGGTTATCTGGGGTGGGGGGATTTTCTTGAAAACCTTCGTGTCGCATCTCTGGAAGATACTGAACCTAAATACCAAGTTTTGTGTTTATCCTACTGTTCGTTTCTGAGTTATGCTGTTCACAGACACACAGACACACACACACACACACACACACGGACATATTTACAAAAATACTTTTTTTGGATTCAGAAGGCCTCAAAATGTGTATTTCTGGTGAAATCTCGGTATCGAATTTTTGAGTGGAATGAAATACTTCCCCTACTTACTATACGTAGTAGAGAAAATAATAAAAATACTGCCTCACTATGTAATTTATTTTATAGGTGATTGTTGACTGATGGATAATTTTAATGTTGTCTTTGCCTCGGAGCGTCAATATTACTCATCTCTCTCTCTCTTACACACACACACACCCACACACACCCACACAGAAAGTCATAATAGGCGCGCGCGAGGGAACAAAAACACTAATCATCAATAGCTTTTCTCTTTTTTCATCGGCTCTACACAGTTCTAAAGATCACATGAAAAGTTTGTTTATTTTCTGTTTATTTATTCAGTTCCTCAACCCGCCCCGACATTGCTTCGCATTTCTAGAGATTTAATCCAGTGGTCTGTACAGACTAACAAGTAAACCAGCGGAACGATAAAAACATCTATGGCCAACAAAAACTAATGACATTAAAAAAAATAATTATCCTAAAGGTTGTACTAAACTTAATAAATTAATCAAATTAAGCTTTAAGCATTAAAACCTTTAAGTAAACATGATTGTCATCAGAGCCGAATTAAGGTACTACAGCACCCCTAGGGCCCGAAACTTAGCGCCCCGCACCGTTACATAAGCCAATAATGAAACCAGCTTTGTTACATATTACCTAAAATTTTTTAAAAATAAATTGCATGCAGTGTAATATTGCATGGGGCGATTATTCATAATAGTAATAATAATAATATAACTGTGAAACGATACTTTATGGGTAACTATCGTTAAAGAATTCATAAGAAATCAGAGAATCTGATACAGAATAAAAATGCTTATCTGAAGAGATCTAAAATAACAGAAAGGAAAATAAATTCAGAGAAGAACTTGGAATAATAAGTATCACGATTTCTTAAAGTTGATTAAAAATAAAAACTATTTTAGCAAGCAGGCCTATAATAATGTGTAAGTAATAGCAGACAATTTTTAACAGTACATATACACACTGTAAAACGCGCCTAGTAACAAACAGCAGCGAATAGAATTTCACACACATGTGTTGCTATAGTGATAATGGTGTCAATACCAAAAGTTTGTGGACGTCGCCAAGCCAAATGAACACTTCTTTGCAGCTTCTCGGACGTTTATTTGCGTCAGTCAATACGGGGAAAAATACTGTGCGCCAAATACAGGTTAGCATTGTATTTGTTAATTACTCGGTTTAACAAAGTAATACTGAACAGCATAAAAGCCTTTGTATATAATATATAGTATTCAAAACTGTGATTTTTGATCCGTGAGTGCAATTAAAAAGGGAATTAATTTTGTTCAACGAAATTACGACGTCTTACCATTCTCGACCGAGACCAAACGCCCGAGAAATCCAAATCGTAGAAATATTAGGATATTTTTATAGAGTCTACGACTGAATTTACCACTGATCTCAGCTAGCGGCGGAGCAATTTTAAAAGATACGACGGACCGACTGGTCACCCTGTACTTCAGAGAACAAGGTATTGTCACGAACGTGACTGAGGAGATCCATATTATGTTTATTATTGTATATTATTTATCATTATTTTATTAACCTGTCACAAGTTTCATATTTTATATCCTTAATTCTGCTCAAGTCTTAGTAAATTGTATATATGACAGTAAACAGTGGTTTGCCACTTCCTTTGACATTTCAAAGGGATTTCGCTACGGCATATTTCCTCAGGGATACGTGTCTTTCTGCAAGGCTCTTAGCTGCATCCTGTGGATCACATGATCCTTGGAAAGTCCTAAGCCTACGCTTTTTCCAGGGTGTTGGCAGACCATATTTGTTAATAGCTGTCACGGTATTAGAATACTCTCTAGGGTATTCAACTGTTTATAAGCAAGCCCTCAAGCTCTGCTCGCGCGGACTTTGTGTTGTAACCTGCTCGGTACCCGTCGACGGGCGCTGCACTGCCGCTCCGGATGGTTTCACTTGGTACCACTAGCGGCTTGACAACGTCGTGTTGAGCATAGGCTCTCCTCATCCACGACGAGACGTTTCTCAAGGTAAGCATTATAAAATAAATTGTTAATAATAATGTTAGCTAGTACCATCATCATCCCTGATCTTGTAAACCGAACGATCGCACGGTAGAAATGTAACTCTTTAGAATATAGTCAGATCGCTCTAGACAAGCGTTTTAATAATTGTCTCTACCTCTGTAATCCCTCATTTAGCTACCCCCCCAGTGTCACAACTTAGCACGTAACAGTATGTAACGTCGCACCAGAAAAATCCCTCCTGTCGCCATACCCACACCCTGCCATCGGATTGCCACACTGTGTACCGTGATTCGTCACTCCACACAACATTTTGCCACTGTTCAATAGTGCAATGTTGACGCTCCTTACACCAAGCGAGGCGTCGTTTGGCATTTTCCTGCGTGAAACCTTTTCCAGGGTTTCTCACCTCACGCCTAATCGTCATAGTACTTGGAGTGGATCCTGATGCAGTTTGGAATTCCTGTGTGATGGTCTGGATAGATGTCTGCCTATTACACTTTACGACCCTCTTCAAATGTCGGCGGTCTCTGTCAGTCAACAGACGAGGTTGGCCTGTAGGCTTTTGTGCTGTACATATCCCTTCACGTTTCCACTTCACTATCACATCAGAAACAGTGGACCTAGGGATGTTTAGGAGTGTGTAAATCTCGCGTACAGACTTCTGACACAAGTGACATCCAATCACCTGACCACGTTCGAAGTCCATGAGTTCCACGGAGCGTCCCATTCTGCTGTTTCACAATGTCTAATGACTACTGAGGTTGCGGATAATGAGTACCAGGCAGTAGGCGACAGCACAATGCACCTAAGATGAAAAACGTATGTTTGTGGGGGTGTCCAGATACTTTTGATCACATAGTGTATTAGCTGCCGCTGCTTGTAAAGTTGTATACGTTAGAATTCCTGAAATGATGCGTATTTTGTTCCACTCCATTTATGGTAAAGTAGTCCGTAGTAACATCTTTCGTCATCGTCTAATTTGCTTCTCTCGGTTCTTAATCGCCTGCATGATTTACGCTTTCAAACGTAGACTCAAGAACGCACAAATAGAAGCGGGCACGCTATCTTCAAGGTTTTTTGCGCCTATATTTTTATTTTCCTGTATAACATATGAGGTAGAGGAAGAAGTTTGCATTGGTTGAGCTTGGTTTCTGGTGAAAAGGCGAGACTAATTTTGGTATCTTGAGATAGTACTTCACTTTCCGGTTCTCTTCTTCTCTTCTGCTAATGTGTGATATTGTGCACTACTTGGTTCGGTTTTGGCCATCCGTTTTGTATCCCTAATACGAATACAGTTATTAAAACTCGCACGCTATGTATGGGTGGGAACGAATGACTCTTGTTTCCCCGGAACACTTGGGCATTATGGGAAATGGGGGCCCTCTCGATTTGCTTACGTCCGTTTGACGATGTTGCATTTCACTCTGGTTATTGACGCTAAGAGTTCTGCAACGAGTAATAGAGACTTTTCCGCACATTGTGCGCATTTTCCTTTTATTATTGGTTTCAATACAATGAAAAGGACGGAGACATTTCAACATAGTGGCTTTCTACCAATTACTATCATCATCATATATAGATCTCAAAATTCGTGTTGAGAGAATGCTTAGTATGAAACCGAGCGATTTGCTTCCGCGGTAACGTGCGAGCCTCACAATCGGCTGGACCTGGTTCAATTCCATCCGAAGGTGATTTTTTCTTGGTCGGTAGGCGAATTCTGGGGTGGTTTCTCTCTGCCACGATTTCCTCGCTCTCATTCGCTTTCCTTCTCATGTTTCAAGTGTGCTTTCTTTTTTCCTAGTGTGAAGTAGTGCCAGAAAAGGCGCAGGTATTGTTCCAAGGAAAGTGTATCCCCTCTTATATCTGCCTAGGCTGTATGGGTTGTTCATCGCTCACTGTAGGCGCCTCAGCGATGGGTCGGATCTTGAGTCAGAAAATGTTACGAACATCTGTGCGTCTTTGTGACAATCTGCCTGCAATCTATATCATCCTATGGTTTTTTCTCTTCATCCATTTCTCCTGTGGGTGGTAGCTACAATATATCTACACTGTGTGATCAAAAGTATCTGGACACCCCACAAACATACGTTTTTCATCTTAGTGCATTGTGCTGTCACCTACTGCCTGGTACTCATTATCCGCGACCTGAGTATCACTGGACATTGTGAAACAGCAGAATGGGACGCTCCATGGAACTCACGGACTTCGAACGTGGTCAAGTGATTAGTTGTCACTGGTGTCAGAAGTCTGTACGCGAGATTTCCACACTCCTAAACATCCCTAGGTCCACTGTTTCTGATGTGATAGTGAAGTGGAAACGTGAAGGGACATGTACAGCACAAACGTGTACAGGCGAACCTCGTCTGTTGACTGACAGAGACCGCCGACATTTGAAGAGGGTCGTAAAGAGTAATAGGCAGAAATCTATCCAGACCATCACACGCGAATTCAAAACTGCATCAGGATCCACTCCAAGTACTACGACGGTTAGGCGTGAGGTGAGAAACCTTGGAAAAGTTTTCACGCAGAAAAATTCCAAACGACGCCTCGCTTGGTGTAAGGAGCGTCATCATTACACGATTGAACAGTGGCAAAACGTTGTGTGGAGTGACGAATCACGGTACACAATGTGGTGATGCGATGGCAGAATGTGGGTATGGCGAATGCCCGGTGAACGTCATCTGCCAGGCTGTGTAGTGCCAACATGAATTCGGAGGTGGTGGTGCTATGGTGTGGTCGTTTTTTTCCTGGAGGGGTCTTGCACCCCTTGTTGTTTTGCGTGACACGATCACAGCGCAGAAATACATTTATATTTTAAGCGCCTTCTTGCTTCCCACTGTTGAAGAGCAATTCGGGGATGGCGATTGCATCTTTCAACACAATCGAGCACCTGTTCATACTGCACGGGCTATGGCGGAGTGGTTACACAACAATAAGATCCCTGTAATGGAGTGGCCTGCAGAGAGTCCTGACTTGAATCCTATAGAACACCTAAGGGATGTTTTGGAACGCCGACTTCGTGTCAGGCCTCACCGACCTACATCGATACCTCTCCTCAGTTCCGCACTCCGTGAAGAATGGGCTGCCATTCCCCAAGAAACCTATTAGCACCTGATTGAAGGTATGCCTGCGAGAGTGAACGCTGTCGTCAAGGCTAAGTTTGAGTCAGCACCATATTGACTTCCGGCATTACCGATGGAGGGCGCCACGAACTGTTACGTCATTTTCAACCAGGTGTCCGTATACTTTTGATCACGTAGTATATATAAGTTATTTAATAGGTTGTAGTGTGCGAAGTGTTCTGCCCCTTTACATATCCTGGATATTTAGTATGAAATAATCTCTTTACCTGTCGCACTACGAGAGACTAACGTTCTAGGAACTAGGATTTCAAAGTTTTGCTACCCTGGTCCCGGGTCCACAAGGCCCATGTCTAAATACATTTTCGATTGTCATGTAGCTCAACACTTAGAGTTTCAGGTAGAGTTATAGATGACATCGATGAATTACAGAAGTCGTTAAATTTGTGGTTACTTCGATATCCGGTTCCTGAATATGTAAAAACGTTTAGAGAGGTGATATAGCGAATGTCTTCAATGGCTTCAAAGCTCAGTAATGTATAAAAGATGTAACTATATTCAACCGGCTTAGCTCTGTTTCGCATTGAACGATTAAAGAACTAACGAAGTTTATCTAAGCTAGCAATAGCACAAAAGCTTTACTTTTATTTTTACCACGACATTTTCTTTCGAAGCGAACTTAATTTGTGCTTCTCCTTTCCAAATTCTGGTCTTCTAAAGCAACAGCGGCGAATCGTCAGATAAAATGACCCCAATCCGCAAGTGCAAAGGGGGTAGTTAAGTAGTCGGATGAGCTACGTGCAAACTGGTCATGCAGGGAGAGAGATAGGATGGTAACATTGCTTGAACATAGGGAAAGCTACGATGAAATGTAAGGGAAACGCAGATTGTTTGTCTGGCTGTGTTCTCTTAAGATCAGAAGTGCAAGTGAATAGTAATCCTGCAACAAAATGGCTGAACAGAGATTTACATCTTAGCCATGGAAATGTTACCACAACGTATTTATTTTAAATAGCCTTGTTTTCACCATGAAAGAGCGAAAAAAATGATTTTCCAGGCATTTGTTCTACCCAACGATGTTAAAGAAATAGCATAGTGTACTTTAATGCCCATTGAATAAGATATTATCCATAATATGTCTTCGATTAGACGCAATTTTACTCGCACACATTAAGCCTCAAAACTTTTAGGGTAATCCAGAAAGTAACGACCGATTGTACATTATCGCTGTGCAAATCGCTATCAGCTTCTATCCAACGTCGAATGGCGTTATGATGATACATCTTTTCTCAATGCTGTGCGAGTGCCAGAAGAAAAAAATGTTACTCTGCATTCTGTTATTGTTCAAAATGAAATATGTGATACAAAGTTCCGCCTACTATAAGGTGAGACGTGTTAGTTTAGGACGTTCAGAAGTTGAAGCATCTAGAAAATGACCGTCAACTAAAGAAAGTGTATGGTAATACAGTAATGAACGAAAGAAACGTGAAAATGTGGTTTGAAATGTTCAACAATGGGCAAACAAATGTGCATGATGAAACTCGACCCAGAGTCCTTCACTCGTCTCAGATAATAATTTTAAGGAAACAAATGAACAACAAAATCGTGCAAGACAAACGCGTAAACCTGGATGAGTTACAAATTTCTTTGGCAAACATTTCTCGTTCTTTGCTTGGGAGGTTGACCCAAAGAGCTTGGCTTAATGGACTGGGGGAAGCCTAACACAACACGGAATTTTAAGCTCATGGACAGATAAATGCTTAAATTACGGAGGTGATTATGTGCAGAAGGAAACTAACCTTCAAAGTTGTAAGCAACATGTTTTTTTACTATATTTTTACTTTCTCTACTACGTATAGAGAGTAGGGGAAGTATTGTATTCCACCCAAAAATTCGATACCAAGATTTCACCGGAAATATATGTTTTGAGACACCCTGAATAAAAAAAGCATTTTGGAAACATGTCCTTGTGTGTGTCTGTCCTTGTGTCTGTGAACAGCATAACTCAGAAACGAATAGTCGGATAAACACTAAACTTGGTATTTAGGTTCAGTATCTTCCAGAATTGCGACACGAAGGTTTTCAAGAAATCCCCCACTCCAGACTACCCTTTACATGGAACTTTTTTCGAAAATTTTAGTTTTCTCAAAAATGGCTATAACGATTTTGATTAAAATATCATACGTTTAAGATACTTTCATGACAAATAAAATTTTATCTTGAATTTTCTGGTATTGTCTCCAAAAGTATTCTTCAGTGTGAACGACTTTTGCATAACTGGTAAACCATAAGAGGTAGACAAAATTTTACTGCACAAAAAATGTAGATCGCGTTAAAATACACAATTTATGTCATATACATCTTTTTTTTTTTTTTTTGAGTGAACCATTTTCGAGATATTGCTTGTTGTTCCCTTAAATTTTTCATACCTATTTTCTCAAATGGGGATTCGTTATTCATTTTTTTGTCTTGGATATTGAAAGAGTATTAATCTGTGACTAAGAGAATGGTGCTGCAGCTAGGAACCAGCTATTAAGAGATATGTATGTGCTTAAAGGCTACTGTATTTCTATATTGACCTTGTAAATATATATTCCCGTTACATCTACAAGAAAATTAGCAATAAGATAGAGTCTGCAAATGTTTCTCTCGATTAACATGAAGTAGATGGAGAATAAGCGTTTGTAAAAATAGGTTGTACAAGAGTAGAGAAGGTCATGTGAGTGTAACACATAAGATTTTTTAAAATGTATTTAAGCTAAATTATCGTAATTTTTTGTATTACACTCGTACTTTGTGCAGTAAATGGTGTCCATTGAGCGCTGCGAAATTGGCTTAAAGCGGAGTGCTTTCACTTATTGCATCGAAGGACATAGCATCCAAATTTTCGGTTTCCGAATAGGCATAAATTCCAAGTGTTAACTACCTTTTGAGCAGTCCTAAGAAATTTTTAGGAGTAATTCCGAATGTCATCTAAAATTTAAGAATGTCTAATAGTTATATTTCCATATTTACGGTATATACCCACATTGAAGGCCACTTAGGTATAACATCAAACAAATGTGTCCGTGTTTACAACAATCAGCGCATGAGCCTGCCAAATCCGTGGTTATGTTCGTCTCAGAATAGAAGCATTAAAATTAATTTCACCTAAATGCACCACAATCCCAAGTATTCCTATGAACTGGAAATAATATAATACTTCTTTTTGGTGAAGACAAACCCGAAGATTATATGGTTTTGGAACCCAAGAAACTATTTCACAAAGAGCAGTGAAGCATGCAGCCAAACCGTGAAGTACATACAGCATTCCACGTCTTGAAATGGAGCAGCCAGATTTAATAAAGACGAGCTTGTCCTCACCAGGGATTAGTCTGCGTCGAGCTGGTCCTTATTCGAGGATTTAGAATTGGTTCCTCTGTGGTCCTTCTGTCCCTTTTTGTTCCGGAAGAGGACGATTTGGATTTAACTCTTTAGAGACATTCTGATTCGCTGGTTCCCTATTCTGCCTTTCAAGCAACTGCGCTGCGTGAACGTGCATTGTTAAAATGATAGCATAATCATTCCACAGCTAGCAGGTGAAGGTATCATCATAACATTCCATCATAGTAACTCTTAGTTAGAGCAATATATACTTTCGAGTACATATAGTATTCATTACATTCAACCGAAAGCCAAAAGGAAACATAAATGAAACGACGAAAGCTAAATACTATATAGGGTTATGCTCAAAGTTTCGAAATGGAGTTTTCATGGCACATAAACGTTTTGTGTGTATGTGTGTGTGTATTGGAAGATTTGCTAATAAATTGGCTCCTTTCAGAACAACAATCTAGATGTTTTTCACAAATGGAGTGCAAGGAAAGAATGAAGGAGAACGGGATATAAAATGTGTGATGTATTACATTCACATGAGTTTTGCATCATACTTAGCAACAAAATATTCTCAATAAAAACTTACTCTTCTATCTGCTTCATGTTAATCGAGATAAGCGATTACACAAACGAAATTTTCTTGTACATACTATGGGGAATAAGGTAATACCGTAAACTCAAGCTATAGTCAAATTCTTTAAGAACGAGTCGCTATGTGATGGCTTTCAAATTCGTTCTTTTTGTATGATCACTAGAGAAAAAAAATATTTTGTTGCATTAACATGAATTTCTCTATCCTCTATCATTTATTAGTGGGTATACAAACTATTCTTACTAAAGCTTATTTTTCTATCTACTACATTTTAATCCAAATAAACCTTTGCAGAAATGGCTATATTACACATTTTCTTATGGATACAAAGAACAGCAATAGTCAAACGTTTAAGAACTCGAAGTTATATGCTGGCCTTAAAATTCCATACTGTTCCATACTTAAAATTCCATGCAATCGCGAGAAGCAACTGAATGTTGACAGGACTTTAAGTGAAAGACCAAGTAATGAAACATTCACACCTTTAATAACAGATATCTCAGAAATGTCTTATGCCATAAAAAAATTATTAGAAATAAATTCTGTGTTTTAAAGCAATCTAGTTTTTTGGGTGGTGCGTTCTCGTCTATCGCTTAACATTTACAAGTTGTACAAGATTATACAAAATTCCTTCCGAATGAAGAAGACTTCACAGGCTGTTCCCAGAAAACTCAAGATATACATTGTATTTGTCATTTACATATCTTTAATATGTGGTATTTTAATGAAAATTATGACAGCTATTCTTTACAAATTCAAAATTTTCGATAAATCTTTCATGTAAATCGTAGTTTAGGTTGCGGGGATTTTCTTGAAAATCTTTGTGTTTCATCTCGGGATGTAAGAAACCTAAATACAAAGTTTGGTATTTATCCGAATTTTCGTTTTTGAGTTATGCTATTCACACACACGCACAGGCACACAAAAACACACACGCATCATGTTTTCTAAAAATCCTTTTTATGTTCATGTATTTCCGGCGAAATCTCGGTATCTAATTTTTGGGTAGAATGCAATACCTTCTCTACCTACTATGTACGTGATAACGAAAGAAAAAAAACCAATAGCGATTTTGCAGTTTAAGTATAAAGTATTTCAGAATTCCAACCAACAATGAATAATATCTTGAAAATGGTTAATATCACAAACATTTTTATTTGACATAAACTGTGTGGTTATAGGAGAACTATATATATATATATATATATATATATATATAGTAAACTTTTGTCTATCTCTTAGGATTTAAGTGTGAGAAAAAATTAATTCATAATGCAGGGGAATTCACAGGCTATTCCCAGAAAATTCAAGATATACATTTCATTTTCATGCAACTTTTATTTTGGAGGGGAGCTGGAGGCGGGATTTTCTTGTAAATCTCCGTGTCGCATCCTTGGTAGACGCTGAAGCTGTATATCAAAATGGGTGTTTAGCAGATACACGCATAGATGCACATACACACATACGCGGGCTTGTTTCCAGGAATTACTTTTTTGGATTCTGGAAGTCTCAAAACTTGTATTTCCAGTGAAATCTCGATATCGAATTTTTGAGTGGAAAACAATCAGGAAGAACAGAGTGAGCCAAAAGACTCCGAACCGCCTGCGCGGTATTTTACCTGTCCGCGTTCTCGGCTCTCATTGTAGTCTGCTGCTATCGTAGAAAGGCACGGATGAAACCACACAAAATTTTTAAAACAACTTTTAAAGGCTTTACTTACCACCTTTACGAAAGGAGATGCTGAAATTTGCCACCGTCGTTGTATGGACATTTTTGGCACCTCTTTATGAAACTATCGTCGTAGTTCACGTTGAGAAATTTCCTGGCGGATATTTTGTTTTAATTCTTCCAGGATGTGTGGGTTTGTCTTGTACACTTTATGTTTTATGTTACCCCGGAGGCGTATTTTATCAACAATATTACCGGCTGCGCGGTGTTTTTCCACTGGGCGTGTGGAAATATGATAAGACATGATAAGGCACTGCTGCTATAAACAAAGTCACGCTGCTGTGCAGTGTGAAGTGCAGTTTTGAGTTGACGGTGATGTGATGTAGTTCAGTTATTACCAGGCTTCGGTTTTGGGTCATGGAATTACTTGACTGCAGTTAGGAACGCAGGGGTTGATTTGATGTCCTAGCCGAGGGGTGGGGTAACACTTCAAACCTACAAGTAGTTGCGTAGCGAAGGTTACTGTGGACATTCATATTGCTGCTTGGCCTTGGCTGATGCAGTCTCTTTGCGCACTCGACATCCAGTGAATTAAGAACTATAGTTTCATTGTATTCACACCTCGTCAAAAGAAACAACGCTGCATATTGCAAACGCTGCAAAAAATACACCAGGAAAGACAGATTTCGATTCTTTCAAATACACTGCAATAGCAAAATACACACGAAAAGTATTAAATTACACAATCTACAAAGGATTTCAACATCACAATCAAACATTGAAAATCAGAAAGAATTTTATCTAGATTTGTGTAGCATGTTTGTACATGCCAACATCCCTTTCAATAAGATCGAAAATACATATTTTAAAGCGTTTCTAGAAAAATATACGGGTAAAAATATTACCCGAGAGTCGATCTTAAGAAAACATTATATTACATCTTGCTATAACCATACATTGAAACAGATAAGTGAAGTGGTGCAAGACCAGAAAATCTGGGTTTCACTGGAGGAAACAACAGATCGCTGTGGTAGGATTGTAGCAAATTTTATTGTGGGAGTTTTGCTGCCCGATCGTGTAGGTAAGAAAATGTTAGTGAAATCTTAGGTACTGGATAACGTAAATCTTAAGAGCATAGAAAATCTCTTCGAAAATTCAATGTGTCTGTTGTATCCACATGAAATCAAACGAAAAAATGTTTTTTTCTTGCAACTGATGCGGCATCGTACATGGTGAAGGAAGCAAAAGCTTTTCAGGTGCTATATCCTAAATTAAATCATATAACATGTATGGCATACGCCCTTCATAGAGTGGCCGAACACGTAAGGTCCAAGATGTCGACTGCTTCATATCCAATGTCAAAAAATGTTTTTGAAAGCACCTTCAAGGATACAAAGATTTAAAGCAAAGCATCTAATATTCCCCTAACATCGCAGCCTTAATACGCGTTGGGGCAGTTGATTGGACGCAGCTACTTATTATGCCGAACACTATCCCAAAGTCTTAGACATAATAAATACGTTTGATTCAGTGGCTATTGTAAAACCTCTGATTTCAGAACAGTTAATGGAATCGCTCCTATACATTAAAAACATTTTGAAGATATATCTAGAACCATAGAACCATCTGCTGGTGTCACATATAGAAATGCCGAGGGCTCTTCAGTACGCAATTGCATTGCTTCAAAAACTGATGAGCCAATTGCAGTTATTTCAGGGGTGAACGCCAAATTAAAAAATTTCCTCGAGAAAAACTCTGGTTTTGCAGATATGTGTGCCATTAAGGACGTTTTATTGGATTTAAACAATGAATACAAATCCACGAAAATTGATTCGTGTGATATACCATTCTTTCGTTATGCACCTGTCACGTCATGTGACGTAGAACGAGCTTTTCTAGCTATAAACGTATTTTAAGTGAAAATAGGAGATGTTTTTTATTTGCTACATTGCGAATGCACCTTGTAAAATCGCTGCAATGACATGTAAAGAAGTGTATTGTATTCGTTTGCTTTATTGGGGTTATTGCTTTATGTATTTATTTTAAATATTTATATACATAAATCGTGCAATGAAGTTGTGAAGAAATCTATTTTGTGATATGTATATTGTTTTCTGTCGTGGAAAATGGCTATTTCAGAATGTTAAAACAGGTACAATCATGCAAAACTGTTATGTTAGGCAATTAGTTTCCGTACTCGATACACACTGGAAAATGTGACGTTTATTTTGTGCCCTACTGTAACTAGATGTTTATATGTTGAGGCAAGGGCTACCTGCACGCGTTACCTGCCATTCCACTCGAACTAAACAACACAGTGGTTTGTGCGCCTCGGAACCCTGAACCGAGGCCTGGTTATTACGAGTTATTTATTATTTTGTCCTGTACTTAGTCACAAAATATATTAATTAGCTTTCTACTGCACAGCGTGTATTTATTTATGATTCGTATGTGTTAACTCGGTCAGCTCGCCAAGTGAAAGTACGATTTGCAGAAAGATTTACAGGTGACCGTACAAAAATCCATGAACTTTACAGTAAATTTCAGGCCACAGGAAGTATTCAGGCTAAGAAATCTTAAAGACGGTGTTCGGTTCTTACCGAAGAAACATTAGTGATGGATAGTTTCCTAAAGATGTGCCAAAAAGGTATGGACAACGACGATAGCCAGTTTCAGCATCACCTTTCGTAAAGTTGATAAGTAATACCTTTAAACGTTGTTTTAAAAATGTTGTATGGTTTCATCCGCGCCTTTCTATAATAGCGACAGACGGCAACGAGCGCCGAGAACGCGGACAGGAAAAACATCGCGCAAGGCGGTTCGGAGTCTTTTGGCTCACCCTGTAGTAAAGACAGTAACGAAACGAAACAAAGGAACAAAGGCATAAGGCTTTAACAGAGGAGAGACTGAACTGTTGCGTTTAAGCGCTAGCCAACAAAATCGCTCCCTGAATCAGCGTATCCAGTCTTGATGTTCTCTGCAAACAATGCGATTATTAAAATTCGCACATTTTGCAAGTCCCCCTTTCTTAGGACAAAGCGAACTGACAACAGGACTGGGTTATTGTTAACGATTTCTTTAACTGGTGAATGTACATAGGGCTTACTTGAACCATTAATCGTTTATTTTCAAATCCACCTTAATGGCCCTGTAAACACATAGAAACCCTCGAATTAAGACAGAGCGATAGGTTTTAGAACTGGTATAGTATTGCCCCTGAGGTTCCTAACCAAACAAGTGTGATTTTTGTTTCAGAAGAAGCATAAAGGGAAAGTGCAGAAAAAGGAACCCTGCACAGATTAGAACAAAGGTAAGCATCTGAAGTGAAGTCGAGTGTCGAAATTAATAAAAAATGCAGAGTTTTAGTTTTAGACAGCATAAATGTTTAGCGGAAACACGAGGACGATTTGAGGCAGTATTTTTAATGCTTAAAACGATATCAGTCTAATTATATAATACAAAACATAACAACAACCCGCCTAGAAGCAATATGTGTATAATATAATACATAAAATGTATGTAACAATCATTGTATTATGTTTATATTATTGTGTACATGTATAATAATGTTATGTGAATGTATTACGTAATTTAACAATGTAGGAGCTGTGAGAATAGAAGCCGAAATTTGATAACAATGAGGTAATCTTGAGGCAACAATAAATTAAAAAGTTTAATAATGCTACTAATAATTCTTGGAACAATAATATACTATTTAAACCAGTTTATAAATAGCTAATCAAACACTAGAAAATATTTAATTTAAATAAAAGTATTCTATTGCAGTAAAATTAGCCAATCAGAGACTTGAAATATAGTATATGTAGACGCCAGATGATAGAAGGCAGCGTTCCCGACCAGTTCAGTACGAATTCAGAGTGAGACATAAAAAAATACATTACGGTGTGAATAATATAAAGTTTACTTGTTGAAAAGTACAAGTAGCAATAATCTCACAGCTCAACAGTAGGGTACATCAGTGAAGTGTTATTTAATCGTGTGAAGGCTTAATAAACAAAGTACAATACAATTATAATTTGTGTAAGCCTCATTATTTAGCCTACTGCCTCTGCTAAGACATACGTGTTCTAAAAACTACTACTCACGCAGCCGAGACATACATATACAACATTTAAATAAACATTAAAATACAAAGTTGATTTTTTTAAAACGTTGGGGCGAAGGCCACCGGAAAAGTGAGCGTGGGGCGAAGGCCACCGGAAACCTTGTATCGTACGTGGGGCGAATCTCCAAGAAACATATCTCCCGCAATAAGTGGTGCAAACAGCTTCAAGTTTGTACCATACGTGGGGCACCAACCATTTCAGATTTCAGCCTCTTATACAATACGATTTTGTCCTGCACTGTGGCTCAGTGAACTGGAACGTGGTGTTTTGGGTCCCGGCTACGGAATGCGCCCGGATTCGATTCTACCCTGGGGGTGCGGATTTTAGGTCTCGGGTATAGGACCGGTGCCCACTCAGCATCGTGAGGAAAGTGAGGAACTGCGGTAAGCAACGGCTTTGGCCTGTGAGCCAACTTCTCGGCTAGGGAATGCGTGATGCAGGCCACATCACCTCCTCTGTTGGTTGGATACGCCCTCCTCTGCCGAGCGTAAGTGGGCGTTAATCCGGCTGTCGGGTTGGCAGGCCCAGGTCCTTCGCGGGCTATAGCGCCACAAGATTTATTTTACTTTTATACAGTAATATTTTACAGCGCAGGTGAAGGACAGGCACTGCCGGCAGCGGTACCCCTAACAGGCTAGATACCGAATATAGGGAGCGAACAAGTATTTCAGTTTTGACATAGAACATTTTTAGCTCTGAAGCAAATTGACCTTTCTTGTTGTATAAGTTAGAAATTAAAATACTATTTTATCATATATTAGCCTAACTTCATACATACACCTAATTTTACTGCTTTATACTATACAGTATACTATAGTATACTGCTTTGTAGTATAGTATACAGTTATAGCAGATATTAACAAAATGATTGGAAGTAATTTCTAAACTTGCTAGGAAATGACAACTGTAATCCAATGTAGTGGAAAAGAATTAAATGTATTATATTTATGAATGCATTGTGTATCATAATTATTAATTATTATTGTTTTGAAACACCATTTATGTCATAAAATTTGCCTAACGCTTTTTATGTTTTAAATAAATAATTAAAATTTTATTTATGGCAACCGAGAAAGAAAATAAGAGTTATATAACGTTAATAAATAGGTTAAAGAGAAGAAAGGAGAAGTATTGAATTCGCAATAAAATGAATATTGTGAAAACATAAAATATGTAACAAAAATAGAAAATTCAAGCAGAAATGTGTATTATAATTGCAAATATATTTTGTTAAAAATATGCGCTTTATTTAATACAAGAATTGCTAAATTAAATGTATTTGTTTTATGATGGTTAGCAAACAATCAAAAGTTTGAATAAACAAAATTCAACTTTATGAATTGCTAAAAAATGTTTCACCGAGGAGACAATTACAAGGAAAGCTAAAGACTTTATCAATTCGCTACCTGAATTGCTAAGCATTAGAGACGAAAACCAGTGAAGAATTCATTATTTTACTACAGAAAGAAGGTCAACAAGTATTCTGATCAAACATGTAAGTAAATATTCGATTCAATTATATAATACTGTTCATTGTTAAAAAAAATACATTCAAAGTGAAAAAACACACATTCTAGTGAAAGTTAATTCATTGGACTATTTATTTAAATAGCTTGTCTCCAAATACGAAAAGAATCATCATTGCTAAGAACTGAGCTAGCAGTCTTTTATACGTTTTAATACAACGAACTACGCGTAGCACACGCTACATAACAACAATTACCGAATAAGAAAGTATCCGCCAAGAAAATCAGTTCTGCCACGCTAGGCATAAAATCGCCTTACCAACTGCGTGAAAGGTGCGGTAAATTCAAATAGAGCAATTCAAAGTTTACAGCATCCGCGTCTACAAGATCTTCAAGAGCTTCGTGGACATCCACCAGGAGCCAGCTGCGACACCTACACCTCATCATCCTATTGCAACCCAAATTCAAATTCAACCTCGACAACCAACCAACCAACCAACCAAGCCTTACTAAAACCACTTCACAGGCAAATCTCCATTTACCAAGAAAATTCGCTGCTGCTTAGACTGCAAGGAAACAGAAATGTTCCTGCCCAGAGCTTTTCTTCTATTCTATAATGGGCATTTCAACACGGCGCCTATCTTTATTCGGCTTCCCACTTAGTGGAGTACTCCACGATAAAATTAAAATGTTTACAACGTTAACCTATTAATGATTTTGTCGGATATATCTTCTACTTCTAGTTTACAACTAAGTACCTCTTATTATCAGCTGATGACAGTATGACTATACAAATCTACTCTGCAGTTTATGATTCTACAATGCGCATACAATATGGAACCAATCAACAAAAGATTTTACACAGATATATTTATCATAATTTGTGACCAGGTTTGTAATATTGGGGACCAAAAGCAGAAGTTGACGGTATATAAACCGGTTCACTCCTGCTTGTGGGCTATATACACTAGATCTCTCAATCGAACGAGTTTTGATGATTTATTTGTACCATTAATGCCTCCGATCACAAATGACCTCATGCATACGGGCGAAGTATACCAGAGTTTGAACCCTGTCACACTCTTCTCCCATTCCGTTTGGTATACCGAACGAGTATTGCATCATTTTCTGTTCGAATGCCCGTTGTGCCCAGACACAAGGTGAAGGGTCAGTCTGTTTGCCTCGGTGGCATTGTTGTCGCATGGTGCCATATACGCTTGATATTCAGATATGAAGTCGAGCGGTACAAGTGAAAACGTTTTCTCAAAATAAATGAAGGAGTCTGTCATTTAGTGCATAAAACCCGAAGAAAAGGTATATAGAAGCGCTTAGGGATTAAAAGGTTAATTTGTATTGTCAATAAAACAACAAATAATAATAATAATAATAATAATAATAATAATCATAATAATAATAACAACAATAATAGTATTTCAAGTGCTCTTAAATTTGCTTTAAAGAAAACCTTCTTTGATTCTACTGCTTTCTCCACTATGTACAGTAGGTAGGGGAAATATTGTATTCCACCCAAAAATTCGATACCGAGATTTCACCGGAAATATATGTTTTGAGGCCCCATGAATCCAAAAAAAAAAGCATTTTTGGAAACATGTCCGTGTGTGTGTCTGTGAACAGCATAACTCAGAAACGAACAGTCGGATAAACACCAATCTTGGTATTTAGGTTCAGTATCTTCCAGAGATGCGACACGAGGGTTTTCCAGAAAGTTCCCCCCACCCCAAATTACCCTTTACATGGAACATTTTTCGAAAATTTTAATTCTAAGGATTTTGATTAAAATATCGTATGTTTAAAATATTTTCATGACAAATGAAATGTATATCTCGAATTTTCTGGGAATGTCTCCATAAGTATTCTTCATTGTGAACGACTTTAGCATAATTGGTAAGTCATAAGAGAGAGACAAAATTTTACTACACATAAAATGTAGATCGCGTTAAAACACACAATTTATGTTATATACATTTTTTTGTTGAGTGAACCATTTTCGAGATATTGCTTGTTATTCCCTTAAATTTTCCAATACTTATACTTTATCTCAAATTCTTTATTCATTTCGTTTTTGTCCTGGTAGTGCAAAGAGAATGGAATACTCCACATAGCAGCCAGCTCTTAAAATATTTGACTATCGCTTAAAACCTACCAATTCCCCTTGCATCTACAAGAAAATTACTAATAATTTAACATCTCGATATCTCGATTAACATGAAGCATATGGAGAATAAGCGTTTGTAAAAATAGTTTGTACAAGAGTAGAGAAAGTCATGTGAGTGTAACACATCAGATTTTTTATACTGTATGAGATATTTTAATATGTATTTATAACATTAAAGTGTTCTCGATTATCGTTTATTTTACGTTAAGAGATTTTTGCCATTACCGAGTTTTGTTCTCAGGGTTACTAATTTGTGTCTAGTTAAAACAAAACTGAATTTTAAGTACATCCCTTGTAGTTAGCATTAAAATAAAGCAACGAATTTTGAGTTGATTAAGCTTAATTGTTTTATTACATGGAGGCGACCCTTAGTAACACCTCCACCGGTAAACCTACTTGAAGGTTAACTGGTCCGCTAATAAATATTCACATATACCATCAAAAAGAGGTAGCGGCGTAATACAAGCTCTTAGTTCGTGAGAGTAATTAAGTGCATAAGTAGCCTGGCAGTTATTCGCAACGTTAAGTAGGCAAGGCAGCATGGACCCGGCCCACGTCAGTCTGCTAATTGATGGCGCTCCTCGGATCAATGCTAATGGGGCTGTGGCTCACTCTATGCTCTTTTGTTTCACCGCGCTCTCACGGTAATGAAACTCTCTGACAACTAATAACGGCGAGAGTATTTATTGTGTCATTGATTTTCCGGTCCGAATAGCAGCTGTAAGAATGTCAGCGTTGCCATTCGTCTTGTATCAATAGCAATATTCAACTAGCAGGAAGTTCCGCCTATCGTGAACCGTAGTGCAACGGTATCAATGTCGGCAACTGCGCTTGGTAATCCCGGTTACGGGAAGTGGATTGTTACGTGTAATACCGAATGAGGTAACACTAATATGATTGAATTATCATGCATTTGGTTTATGACTATCCTACTAAATCTACAGCAGCAATAAATTTCAACACGTTAACCTATATAATAAACAGCTACACTGGAACAAAACCTCGCCAGGACCGTCTCCCTGACTGAGGTTCCTTTCCAGGTTTTTCCTCAGTCAAAACTGGCAAATTATGGGGAGGTATCCTAAACTTAGGCCTGGAGTGATTCCTTCCCAGAATTCCTTTCCCCAAATATTATTGCATTGCATCTATAACACTGGGAAACAAAATTTTTTTTTTTCGTCGTGCCTTGAATTTTCCACCTGATTCTGGGTATTTTGGTGCTGCTGATTCCGAAAATGTCTTCCATTTCATCCTAGCAGCTCTAGATACTGATGATATCTTTATAAATTGCTCTTGTGACTACTTGTTTTACAACACCATTTGTAAATTGATTATATTATTTGCATTATACTAATTTATTTTATCCAAGGTCTATTGCAGATGTACTTTAACTATTCTGACATTTATGTCTCCTTTTCATAGGCACTGATATGGCTTCATCCTGATGTGTTTTGTTTTATCTGTGGGGAATACACATTCATCCAGCAAAGAAAACCCATAACTTATTTTGTAAACAGAGCTTACTTGGCCTATTTCAAAGTAAAACTTGGAGACCAATA
The DNA here is from genome assembly GCA_030765065.1 of Deroplatys truncata. Lineage (NCBI taxonomy): Eukaryota > Metazoa > Arthropoda > Insecta > Mantodea > Mantidae > Deroplatys > Deroplatys truncata. The sequence continues at coordinate 220,274,580 of CM060978.1, forward strand.
TATGTAAGGCTTGGACACCTCACACCGTATGTAAAACATGCACAGAGCATCTGCGAGACTGGAAAAACGGGAAGCGGAAGTGCTTGAAATTTGGGGAACCAATGATATAGCGAGAACCAATAAATCACATTTGTTCAGTAAATGTAAAGGGTATCAACAGCAAAACCTGGAATACGTGGAAATATCCCGATCTACGCTCTGCAAGACGTTCCGTTCCACATTTAGAGGAGATACCTGTTCCAGTATTTATCAGTCTTCCAGAGTCATCAGAAGAAGTGGATGAAGCAGCTGAAAGCTATGCTGAGCAAAATGACAGTGATTTTGCAGCACCTTCATCAGTTGTGTCTGGTTTTAATAAAGCAGAATTGAATGACCTCATTTGAGATCTTAGTCTTCCAAAGGAGACGCCAGAATTGTTAGCTTCAAGGCTGGTAGAGAAACAATGTCTGTTACTGGGAACAAAAGTGACAGTCTATCACAAAAGAGAGCAACATTTCCTACCGTTCTTCACAACAGAAAACCAATTTGTTTTTTGCAACAATGTTGAAGGACTGTTAATGAAGCCGGGTATAAGAAAATACACACCAACAGAGTGGTAGTTATTTATTGATAGCTCCAAACGTAGCTTAAAATGTGTTCTTTTGCATAATGGGAACAAATACAGGTCAATACCAATTGGTCACTCAATTACTATGCATGAAAATCAAGCTACAATAGCTACAGTTCTAGAGAAGATCTCATACCGTGATCATCAATGGTTGTCTGTGTCGACATAAAGATGATAAACTTTCTTCTAGGACAACAAGGTGGGTACACCAAATACCCATGTTTTATATGCCTATGGAACTCTAGAGCTAAAGATCAACATTGGGTGACAAGACAGTGACCTCTTAGAGAAAGCATGATCGTTGGAGAAAAAAAAACATCACAGAACCTTTGGTTGACAGAAACAAGGAGGAAATCACATAAACGAGAATTCAGCGACCTAATAGAAGAAAATGAATGAACCTAATGCGAATAGTGTATAAATAAATTATGGTAGTTGATAGAAAGTTGCTTCATGAAAATGAATGTGCTTGATCCATCCAAATGTATTCTTTATTTAATTGTGTGCAAGTAATATATTTGTATATGCAGATCAGTAAGGTTAAATTGATGTATAATGTGAATAAGCTGTATCTCAAAACCTAGAGCTCATAGGGCAAAACTGAGAGCATTTTTGGAATCAGTGACCCAAATTTAGTCAGAAATAGGTCAGAATTGCAACGCACCAAAATCACTGTTCCCCAATGCAATCAGGGTCCACCGACTGTGATCTGTAGCAAGTACGGGCTTTAAACACCAATAAAAGGGAAAAAAATAAACTGAATTTGCATTTGAGTTTTATATACTGTTTACTTAAGAAAAGCAAGTAATGCATCCTATCTAAACGTTACGTAGAGATTCCGTTGGAAGTACTGGTACACTCGATTCTATTTATGCTGTCACCTCGCATTCTACTGGTCTTCACAGGGTAGCAAGGAAGAGGTGTGTGTATGTTTATTTATTCGCACATGCATTCGCTTCGTGTTTTCTGTGCACAGTTCTAGGTTATTCGCGTATAATACATAGCTTTCAAGAATAGCTTTACTCGTTATCACTTACAATAACCATGTTTAAATATATAAGTAAATAAAATCCTATTATGCACAATATATCTTCGAAGAAATATTTTTAATCGCAACATAATGTATAACTAAAGTAAATAACAGTTTTTACTCTCAAAGAGGACAGTTTTCTAGACATTATTGGAAGGATCTGTCGAATCCAAATACAGAACTAAATAAAACACTGTTTTGCAGAATTTCTCCATCTTCTATGATGTGCGGGTAGTTTGTCTATCACAAATGTAAGAGATCCCGAGCTCGAATCTCGATTAGGGAGGGTTATCCGGATAAGGTTTTTCCGGGGGTTAGCCTTATACTGAAAAGACGAATTTTGGGTATCTTTAAGCTCTATGAATACTATGATACTCATTTTAGTATCATTTGATTCATTATCCAATATGACTTAAACGGTTAAAGAACGCTAAACTAAAATAAAAATAAAATTCTCCATGAAATAGTATTTTTAATGACAGTAATTACGATGTAAAGTTGAAGTAAATTACACTTATTACTATCAAAGAGGACACATTTACTAGACATTATCTTAACAATCTGTCCATGCGAGTGCTGCATAAAATTGCCATAGAAATGTATTTAAATGACAAATTGGCTTCCCACATACCCATAATTCTTTCCCGATGCACGTCCAAAATATTTGCAAACATCGCAAGAGCCACGGTTAACACACACCACTACTTGGTCAAACAACAACGGCAAAATGCTCCAGACACATCCCTCCCTGCTATGTACGCGCTCGCTGAGAAGGTTGGTAAAATGCCGCCTGAAGCTGCGTTGACGACATAAATGGAAGCGAGTGTACATTTTCGAGGCCCCGCTCCACCTTAAAGTTAGTTGCAGAGTTTTCGTTGGAAATACTGGTACACTTTTGAGCTCCTACTGCCCTGAATATTGCAGATATTTCTTTGGAAATACTGCTACAATTTTGAGCTCCTACTCCTCTAAATATTACAGAGTTTTCGTTGGAAATACTGGTACACTTTTGAACTCCTACTCCCCTAAATGTTACAGATATTTCGTTGAAGATACTGGCAAATCAAGAGAGCAGAGTCCTTCGAATAACGAAGACAACAGGCTTGCTTACAAAGCGCTATAAGATGTTAAAATATCGAGGCCCCGCTCCACCTTAAAGTTAGTTGCAGAGTTTTCGTTGGAAATACTGGTACACTTTTGAGCTCCTACTGCCCTGAATATTGCAGATATTTCTTTGGAAATACTGGTACAATTTTGAGCTCCTACTCCTCTAAATATTACAGAGTTTTCGTTGGAAATACTGGTACACTTTTGAACTCCTACTCCCCTAAATATTACAGAGTTTTCGTTGGAAATACTGGTACACTTTTGAACTCCTACTCCTCTAAATATTACAGAGTTTTCGATGGAATACTGGTACACTTTTGAACTCCTACTCCCCTAAATATTACAGAGTTTTCGTTGGAAATACTGGTACACTTTTGAGCTCCTACGCCTCTAAATATTACAGAGTTTTCGTTGGAAATACTGGTACACTTTTGAACTCCTACTCCTCTAAATATTACAGAGTTTTCGTTGGAAATACTGGTACACTTTTGAACTCCTACTCCCCTAAATATTACAGAGTGTTCGTTGGAAATACTGGTACACTTTTGAGCTCCTACTCCTCTAAATATTACAGAGTTTTCGCTGAAAATACTGGTACACTTTTGAACTCCTACTCCCCTAAATATTACAGAGTTTTCGTTGGAAATACTGGTACACTTTTGAGCTCCTACTCCTCTAAATATTACAGAGTTTTCGTTGGAAATACTGGTACACTTTTGAACTCCTACTCCCCTAAATATTACAGAGTTTTCGTTGGAAATACTGGTACACTTTTGAAAAACTACTCCCCTAAATATTACAGAGCTTTCGTTGGAAATACTGGTACACTTTTGAGCTCCTACTCCCCTAAATATTACAGAGTTTTCGTTGGAAATACTAGTACACTTTTGAACTCCTACTCCCCTAAATATTACAGAGTTTTCGTTGGAAATACTGGTACACTTTTGAACTCCTACTCCCCTAAATATTACAGAGATTTCGTTGGAAATATTGGTACACTTTTGAACTCCCACTTCCCTAAATATTACAGGGATTTTGTTGGAAATGCTAGTACACTTTTGAACTCCCACTTCCGTAAATATTAGAGAGATTTTGTTGGAAATACTTGTACACTTTTGAACTCCTACTTCCCTAAATATTACAGATATTTCGTTGGAAATACTGGTACACTTTTGAGCTCCTACTTCTCTAAATATTACAGAGATTTTGTTGGAAATACTGGTACACTTTTGAACTCCTACTTCCCTAAATATTACAGAGATTTTATTGGAAATACTGGTACACTTTTGAACTCCTACTCCCCTAAATATTACAGATATTTCTTTGGAAATACTGGTATACTTTTGAACTCCTACTTCCCTAAATATTACAGATATTTCTTTGGAAATACTGGTACACCTTTGAACTCCTACTTCCCTAAATATTACAGAGATTCGGTTGGAAATACTGGTACACTTTTGAACTCCTACTTCCCTAAATATTACAGATATTTCGTTGGAAATACTGGTATACTTTTGAACTCCTACTTCCCTAAATATTACAGATATTTCGTTGGAAATACTGGTATACTTTTGAACTCCTACTTCCCTAAATATTACAGAGATTCGGTTGGAAATACTAGTACACTTTTGAGCTCCTACGCCTCAAAATATTACAGAGTTTTCGTTGGAAATACTGGTACACTTTTGAACTCCTACTCCTCTAAATATTACAGAGTTTTCGTTGGAAATACTGGTACACTTTTGAACTCCTACTCCCCTAAATATTACAGATATTTCTTTGGAAATACTGGTATACTTTTGAACTCCTACTTCCCTAAATATTACAGATATTTCTTTGGAAATACTGGTACACCTTTGAACTCCTACTTCCCTAAATATTACAGAGATTCGGTTGGAAATACTGGTACACTTTTGAACTCCTACTTCCCTAAATATTACAGATATTTCGTTGGAAATACTGGTATACTTTTGAACTCCTACTTCCCTAAATATTACAGATATTTCGTTGGAAATACTGGTATACTTTTGAACTCCTACTTCCCTAAATATTACAGAGATTCGGTTGGAAATACTAGTACACTTTTGAGCTCCTACGCCTCAAAATATTACAGAGTTTTCGTTGGAAATACTGGTACACTTTTGAACTCCTACTCCTCTAAATATTACAGAGTTTTCGTTGGAAATACTGGTACACTTTTGAACTCCTACTCCCCTAAATATTACAGAGTTTTTGTTGGAAATACTGGTACACTTTTGAGCCCCTACGTCTCTAAATATTACAGATATTTCGTTGGAAATACTGGTACACTTTTGAACTCCTACTTCTCTAAATATTACAGATATTTCGTTGGAAATACTGGTACACTTTTGATCTCCTACGTCTCTAAATATTACAGAGATTTTGTTGAAGATACTGGTACACTTTTAAACTCCTACTTCTCTAAATATTACAGATATTTCGTTGGAAATACTGGTACACTTTTGAACTCCTACTTCTCTAAATATTACAGAGATTTTGTTGAAGATACTGGCAAATCAAGGGAGCAGAGTCGTTCAAATAAGGAAGACAACAGGATTGCTTACAAAGCGCTATAAGATGTTAAAATAGCATTATATAGGTTACAATCATGAAAATTTTACAGAATATCCGTTGATAATGCTTATATACGTCTGTGCTATACAAAGAAGAAAATGCGAGATCATAAAAAACCGCCATACTGCACTCTACCCAACATACTGGTACCATTGGTGCTTTATATTACACTGGATAAGTATGCTTAAAGCGTACTCCCTTAGCAAGGACAGTATACGCGCTAGTAGGCGGGATCCCTCGGCGATAATTTAGGAACTAACGATGCACTGTGCTTGAGAAATTAAAGACAACCCTTTTAAGCTAATAAACGCAACGAATGTTCTGTGATGAGTCTGCGAGTTTAATGTTGTAGCATGTATTTCGGAGCACAGAGTTAATGAAGTACGATTCAAAAAGCCAATTAAACCATGCTATTTTAAGTTCACATTACGGCTAACTATAGCCCGTACAGAATGATGCGAAAGTTTAAAATTCGTTAATGAATAGCTTTCAAAAAATCTCTGCTTTTCTCTCCCTAATTGCGCATGGAGTAATTAACACACAAGCAATACATTCAAAGCGCTGCAGTGGAATCAATCCGCTTTGGCAATATGAATGTTGCTTTCTGTAGATGGCCACCGTTTTAGTGAATACGCGTTGTATAATTAAACATTTCTCGTCTCGTGATGTATTTCCCTCTTTTCCTTTAGTCGCTAGCAAAACACTAATATGAATATTTTAAATTACGCTTCATAGCCGTTATTGAAAATGGGATTTTCACAATTCGCAAATGTAGAGCGCAGAATGCACGGAAAATATTCAACGTGGATATGCCATTTTCGAAAAACCTCATTTTATAAGCATGATGCGAGTTCTTATTTTAAGGTTACAAGCTGTGAAATTCCTGAAAACAATTGTCGTGCTACACTCTTCGGTATTACGGTGCAGCTATAAAACTGGTAGAAGAAATATCGAATTAAGAATATACGAGTTTTCAAATTTCCGAATGTTGACCTCTGCTATAGAGAACATTATCAAATGTTTTTAACTAAAGCTATTGCAATAATCTTTCACTAACTTATTTTATTAAGTTTCCTTGTTTATCAAGTCTATGATTACTGAGTTTTACTGTTTACTTTACCACAATTACACATACAACACACACACGCACAAACGCCCATGCCCATGTTGGGACTAAACCCCGCGACCCTCAGCTTGACGGAGCGCCGAAGTTATACGCTCCAGCGACCACGGTTATGAGGGCTGGCTAACATTAAGAAGAAAAGCCGAAACACAACTTGCCGTTTTGCAAATAGAGCAACTTGGCTCCACTTGGTACGGTGGTGAAAAATGATAACAACGTGCAACATCGACAGCAATAACGAATAATTCATGTAACCCAATATTACTTCATTTAAACTATGTAGATAAATGTTATCAGTAAAACTTTGCTGATTAATATTATTTAAAACGTCCAAAACACAAATATATTTCTCGATTTCGCGTCCTATTAAACAGTCCTTGAGGAAAGGAACGGCTATGCTATGTCTCTTTTCTAAGTGAGATGTAACGTATATTAAGTTTAATAGGAGTTAGAGCGAGATTGTAACATACTCTCATACGCGCATAGTGCAAAGAAATTTTTAAAAAAAGTCGTACTTGCATGCTTTTCTCTACTCTTGTAAAAACTATTTTTACAAACTTATTCTCCATCTATTTCATGTTAATCAAGATAAACATTTGCAGAAACTATCTTATTGCTAATTTTCTTGTAGATGTAAGGGGAACATGCTAGGCTTTAAGCGATAGTCAAGTCTTTTAAGAGCTGATTGCTATGTGGAACATTCCATTCTCTTTGCACGTCCTAGACATAAGAAAGACGAATAACGAGTTTCCATTTGAGAAAAAAATGGGTTTGAAAATTCATACAAATAACAAGCAATATCTCGGAAATGGTTCACTCAACAGCCAAAAATGTATGTGACATAAATTGTGTGTTTTAAGAGATCTATATTTTTTTCTGTGGTAAAATTTTGTCTATTTCTTACGGTTACCAGTTATGCAAAAATCATTCAGAATGAAGAGGACTTTTGGGCATTACCAGAAAATTCAATATGTACATTTCATTCCCCATGAAAATATCCAACATACGATATTTTAATCAAAACCTTTAGAGCCATTTTTGAGAAAATTAAAAATTTCAAAAAATGTTGCATGTAAAGGGTTATCTGGGGGAACGGATTTTTTTAAAAATCTCTCATCCTTGGAAGATGCTAAACTCAAATACCAAGTTTGGTATTTAATCGACTTTTTGTTTTTAAGTTATGCTGTTCTGACAGACAGACAGACACACACACACATGGACATGTTTCCAAAATGCTTAATTTAGATTCAGGGCACCTCAAAACATGTATTTCCGGTGAAATCTCTGTATTGCATTTTTGGGTGGAGTGCATTACTCCCCCTACTTAATATACCAGAAGAGAAAGTAAAACGGTGAAATCGCAATTCTTGGTTTTAGTACCAGTCTTTTAAATCGTTGACACGCACTGGATCGGGCTTGGTATATAGGTCATATTAATTTAAACCTACTGTAAAGTTCTATACTAACTAATAAAACAAAAGGGGAACTCTCTAACATTGATACAAGGCAATATTAATACAATTAAATTACTTAAGTGCAGCTGCAGTCAGAGTTATGTTCCGTGCTGTAAAGTCTAAAGCGAATAAAGTGTTGAGTTTAAACGCAGAAACATAAGCGGCGAAACAGCTGATCCGAAGTGAAAGAACGTAACTTCAGAGAGAGAGTCACTGCTTGTACCAAATCAGGCGAATTGCATGAAATGGGGAGAGTAAAAAGTAAGGGCCTGGGCCGGCCCCGTAGCTCAGTCAGTAGAGCAACAGCCTGCTTGCAAGAGGTCCCGGGTTCGATACCCGGCTGAGGGATGGGAACTTTTCTCTAGCCAAGATTATTCCGTATCGTCCCCAGAGTCTGGAAGTATGAATGAGAGAGTTAATATGTGTGTGTATGTGACCAAATGTTTAAAGCACGAAAAGCGCAAGAAACCCAATAATAAGAGAACAGAAGTTAACACCATTGCCAATAGGTAGTGAGTTGCAAAGGAAAGGTAGAATCAGATGACTGAAAAATTCAATGCCATAGCCGGGATTTGAACCCGGTCTCCGTCCGGTTGCTCTAACCACTGAGCTACAATGGCATCATGCTGGCACGCCATTAAATTCTCCAGCTGACTCTAATTATTCCTGGCAAACCGGTTGTGGTTTACTGGGAAAAATTGCAGTCAGTTAATTGATTGGCCTAATAGTGGTTGAAACTAAAAGCCCGGGAATTAAAGAATGTAAGTCGCCATTGGGGTATGACATCTCAATACAATTTGGGATCTTCTTGTGGTTTACCGGAAAAAATTCGAGTCAGCTGGAGAATTTAATGGCGTGCCGGCATGTTGCCATGATAGCTCAGTGTTTAGAGCAACCGGACGGAGACCGGGAGATACGTGGTTCAAATCCCGGCTATGGCATTGAATTTTTCAGTCATCTTATTCTACCTTTCCAACCCTGTCCAACACACGGCTTATGTGAAAGAACAATTATTTCCAAGACCAATGTAGTTAAAAGGCGGAATATAAATGCAATCTGATGTGTTACACTCACATGACTGTCTCTACTCTTGTACAAAATATTTTTACAAACGCTTATTCTCCATATGCTTCATGTTAATCCTGATATCGAGATGCTAATCTTATTGCTAATTTTCTTGTAGATGCAAGGGGAATGGGTAGGCTTTAAGCGATGGTCAAATAATCTAAGAGCTGGTTGCTATGTGCAGTATACCATCTCTCTGCATTTTCATTTGAGAAAAAGTATAAGTATTGGAAAATTTAAGGGAATTACAGGCAATATCTCGAAAACGGTTCACTCAACAAAAAAAAACTGTATATGACATAAATTGTGTATTTTAATGCAATCTACATTTCTTGTGTAGTAAAATTTTGTCTATCTCTTGTGGTTTATCAGTTATGCAAAAGTCGTTCACAATGAAGAATACTTTTGGAGACATTCCCAGAAAATTCGAGATATACATTTCATTTGTCATGAAAATATCTTAAATATATGAGTTTTAATCAAATTAGTTAGAGCCATTTATGAGAAAATTAAAATTTTCAAAAAATGTTCCATGTAAAGTGTAATCTGGGGTGGGGGGATTTTCTTGAAAACCTCCGTGTCACATCTCTGGAAGATACTGAACCTAAATACCAAGTTTGGTGTTTATCCGACTGTTCGTTTCTGAGTTATGCTGTTCACAAATCTCGATATCGAATTTTTGGGTGGAATACAATACTTTCCCCTACTTACATACGTAGTAGAGAAAGTACAAAAAAACACGTTGTGAAATAGACTAGGTCATGTGAAACTAAGGTAATAACAAGTTGAAAAGAATATTTGTAATGACCCACGTAAATTTGTCTCGATAGAAGCACAGCTCAACCCAGCTACACAGCCGCTTCCCTGCATCATCTTCAAATGTCAATATTTTTCATAAAGGTGTAATATTTGGCCGAATCTTACTATACTGCTCACTGTAGATATTAGTTATTTACCCATGATCGAAAATTATCAGCATTATTTGCTAGTGGTTTTAGTATAGAACAGTATTATTAGGAATATTAGCTTTTCGTTGTGCTGGTCTCTACTTATTACTGCGCTACAAGCGTGCTTGTTTAGGATCAAAGCACTGTATATAATTCACCCTCTTACTGAGTAAATGAGTATAAAGTGATACAGCGCTATATGAGCTTATCCTTATGAAGGTTTGAATTCCCTCTCAAGAGACTGAAGATAACACAACTTGCAGCGTGCATAAACCCAGGGGGAGCAAAACTCTATTATTCTACATTTAGCTAACGGAACAAGAATAATAAACGTTTAGGCAATACGATTACTAAACCAGTACTTAGTTTGATACCGAAGTTCTAGTTAAGCTTTTGTTCTTGTAGATGTATGTCTTCCCCAAAAATCTCTAGATTAAATGTGATAAAATATGAAATATCCACAACAACTTACCGGTTTAAAAGTATAGCTTCTCTCAAAGTAAAGTACTCCTTTTACTTTCTCTACTACATATAGTAAGTAGGGGAATTATTGCAATCTACCCTAAAATTCAGTACTGAAATTTCACTGAAATACATGTTTTGAGGCCTTCTTAATCCAAAAAAGTATTTTTGGAAACATATACGCGTGTGCGTCTGTGTGTCTGTCTTTGAACAACATAACTCAGAAACGAATAGTCGGATAAACACCAAACTTGGTATTTAGGTTCAGTATCTTCTAGAAATGCGACACAAAGGTTTTCAAGAAAATCCCCCCACCCCAGATTGCCCTTTACATAGAAAATGTTTCGAAAATTTTAATTTTCTCAAAACTAGCTCAAACGATTTTGATTAAAATATCATATATTTAAGATAATTTCATGACAAATAAAATGTATATCTTGAATTTTCTGGGAATGTCTCCAAAAGTATTCTTCATTGTGAACGACTTCTGCATAACTGGTAAACCATAAGAGATAGAAAAAATTTTAGTACACAAAAAATGTAGATCGCGTTAAAATACACAATTTATCTCATATTCCTTTTTTTGTTTTGTGTTTTGTTGAGTGAACCATTTTCGAGATATTGCTTGTTATTCCCTTAAATTTTCCAATACTTATACTTTTTCTCAAATGAGAATTTTTTATTCATTTTTTTTTGTCCTGGTAATGCAAAGAGAATGGAATACTGCACATAGCAACCAGCTCTTAAAATATTTGACTATCGCTTAAAGCCTACCAATTCCCCTTGCATCCACCAGAAAATTAGCAATAAGATTATGATATGAAGCATAGATATGAAGAATAAGCGTTTGTGAAAATAGTTTGTACAAGAGTAGAGAAGGTCATGTGAGTGTAACACATCAGGTTTTTACCTCTATGTTGGAACTATTTTAAGTTGTGAACTAATTGGTCACTTGAGCAAATTTCACATTTTGCAAATGTTGCGAGTTAAATATGTAAACAAGTTTACAAATCTATGAGGTAAGATATAATGGTAGCTTTTCGTTTCTAAGGAATAAGTAATTTAATCGTATTATTATTCTGCAAAATGTTACTTTAGAACATGAATGTGAAGAAGAGAAGCAATGGTATTAAAGGTTCACATGGCTGTTTTTGGGGGGGGGGATCACATAGTACGAAAACTTTGTAATTTATATTTTGAAAATACATCTTAATATGTGCATTATGTGGGAACCGAGCGAGATGGCTTCTCGGTAACGTGTGTGTCTCACATTTGGGAGGCCCCTGGTTCGGTTTCTGTCGGACGGACCACTATGACCATGTTTTTTTCGTGGTTTCCGCAGATCGGTAGGCGAATGCTGGATGGGTTTCCCTTCTACCACCAATTTTCTATCGCAATTATATTTTTGCATCTGCTTCACCTCATCTGTTTCAGGGTTGTAGGATCAGGCGACGGCGGTTGGCATGTCATGGCAGGACGGTGGGATTTGCGACTGGAAAGATTTCTTCCTGGAACTTGGCAGCACTGCTGCGGCCACCTTCCGCCTGGGAGTGTCTCTGGGACCTCCAGGTTGAGGGTGGCTAAGGGCCCCGGGTGCAGTGCTGTGCTCCAGTTACTGGAGACCCCTCCGTGTGACTACTTCTAACTCCTAACATCATGTGGGAGGTAATGACGTCTTGCGTGGCCAACTCTCGTGAATGACATGCAAGAACCTTGCAATGAAAATTCTAAAACTGAAGCAAGGCTCTTCTACCCATACGCTGGCGACAATCTCAGAAAGCGAAGGTTCTGTAGGTATTAAAAGTTATTACAGTAAGACTAGTTTTAGGCTGTTTTCTTGGATTCTTTTAGGCTAATAGGGATCCTTTCTTTGGAAATATAAAATTGATGTTCACCACAGAAACGAAAATGGAAGTTATTCATCCTTTGAACACTATTGCCAATGGTAAAGCTCAGACATTTGAAGATTATGTTTTAACAAATGTGTTGCACGTTACACACTAGGACCTTATTAGTGTTTAACTTATAAAAATTATTGCAAAATGAAAAATATTCTAAAGCATGTCAATTAAATTCCACCTCATTTTTACAGTGACTGATAAATCGACTTTCAATGTCTTGTAGAGCTCATCATTCAGACGTCTTTGTTTAAAGCTTATATATGTCAAATATATAATGGTTTTGTAACCTATTGTTACATTGAAATATGAGATAATATTTATGCTTCCTATTATTAAAGCATCATACGCTATACTTGGCAACCTTGAGGGATTAGTTCTTCATGAAAGCGTTCCAAGCACCATTATAACTTTTGAGAGGTTGCGACGCTCGTTTAATGTAACGGTTTAGCATTCAAGGACCATAAAATGTGAGAGGATGATAATAGTAGTGGCTGCGGCATTAGTATGTGGTGGGTGACTCGGATAGATGCTGAGCAGTAGGTTGGGTGGCGTATTACCCGTCGCTGCAGTGGCTTCTGTTGTGATGACAATACGAATAACTTACAGATGTTCAAAACAAGATTCTTTCTGCTCGTATGTGATAGCTCTGAAGCTGTTATGAAAATTTGTGAAAACACTTTCTTTTATGGAATTTACAGGACGGATTTTTCTGTCGTATGAGTAATGACTGATTTGACGCATGTAGCCGACCATGATTCCCCAGCATTGTTGCAAATGATGGGGGAGGGAACTTTGACCAGTGTTCTATATGGAAACCTTTGCCCATAAAGTGCGCGTTAATGTCCCCAAAACTCGTCTTCATCCGAATGAATTTTGCATAACTGGTAAACTGTAAGAGATAGGCAAAAGCTTATTACACAAAAAATGTAGATCCCGTTAAAACACACAATTTGTGTCATATACTTTTTTTGCCAATTGAACCGTTTCCGAGATATTCCCTGTTATTTATTTGAATTTTCCATGTAGCCGACCATGGTTCCCCAGCATTGTTGCAAATGATGGGGGGGGAATCTAGACCAGTCTTCTATATGGAAACCTTTGCCCATAAAGTGCGCGTTACGTGACAAACGCGTAAAACATATCAATTAATTCGTTGTTTCCGTATCGTGGCCGCTGCATGATAACAGAGGGAAAGACTAATGAGAATTACGCAACGCGAGTCACATTATTAACAAGTTTCGGCATGTGTCCGCCAGGAAGCTATGTTTGCAGCTAAGCATTAATACCTACTCCCCAGTACATACAGACCGCTAAAGTAGGCCACCTAACCTACTGCTGAGCATCAATCACCCGGTACGTCAGTGTCATTTACACTTGGATGGAAAAGCTTGCTTTCTTGGGGGAGGGAGGTTAAAGGTATATATATATATATATATGTCCGGATACTTTTGATCACGTGGTGTATATATATATATATATATATATATACCACGTGATCAAAAGTATCCGGACACCTGGCTGAAAATGACGTACAAGTTTGTTGCGCCCTCCATCGGTAATGCTGGAAGTCAGTATGGTATTGACCCACCCTTAGCCTTGATGACAGCGCTCACTCTCGCAGGCATACTTTCAACAGGTGCTGGAAGGTTTCTTGGGGAATGGCAGCCATTCTTCACGGAGTGCGGAACTGAGGAGCGGTATCGATGTAGGTCGGTGAGGCCTGGCACGAAGTCGGCGTTCCAAAACATCCCAAAGGTGTTCTATAGGATTCAAGTCAGGACTCTGTGCAGGCCAGTCCATTACAGGGATGTTATTGTCGTGTAACCACTCCGCCACGGCCCATGCAATATTAACAGGTACTCAATCGTGTTGAAAGATGCAATCGCCATCCCCGAATTACTCTTCAACAGTGGGAAGCAAGAAGCTACTTAAAATATCAACAAGGGTTGCAAGCCCCCTCCAGGAAAAACACGACCACACCATAACGACATCACCTCCGAATTTCACTGTTGGTACTACACACGCTGGCAGATGACGTTCACCGGGCATTCGCCATACCCACACTCTGCCATCGGATTGCCATATTATGTACCGTGATTTGTCACTCCACACAACGTTTTGCCCCTGTTCAATCGTGCAATATTGACGCTCTTTACAACAAGCAATGCGTCGGTTGGCATTTTCCTGCGTGATGTGTGGCTTATGAGCAGCCGCTCGACCATGGAATCCAAGGTTTCTCACCTCACGCCTAACTGTTATAGTACTTGGAGTGGATCCTGATGCAGTTTGGAATTCCTGTGGGTTGATCTGGATAGATGTCTGCCTATTACTCTTTACGACGCTCTTCAAATGTCGGCGGTCTCTGTCAGTCAACAGACGCGGTCGGCCTGTACTCCTTTGTGCTGTACATGTCCCTTCACGTTTCCACTTCACTATCACATCAGAAACAGTGGACCTAGGGATGTTTAGGAGTGTGGAAATCTCGCGTACAGACTTCTGACACAAGTGACACCCAATCACCTGACCACGTTTGAAGTCAGTGAGTTCCACAAGGCGTCCCATTCTACTGTTTCACGATGTCTAATGACTACTGAGGCCGCAGATAATGAGTACCAGTCAGTAGGTGGCAGCACAATGCACCTAAGATGAAAAACGTATGTTTGTGGGGGTGTACGGAAACTTTTGATCACATAGTGTATGGCCGTGTAATTTTGGAATATACTAGGAAAGAAAGGTCTCTCCAGTATCTAACACGAACTCTATATAGATACAAGCTTTAAAATAGATTGTGGAGGAAAAATAGTCAAACATATCTTTAATTCATCAGACAATCAATCAGTGTATAGGTTGAATGTTAAAGCGCTGCCTCTAAAAGGCTTTATTTCGAAAATATAATTTTTTAACTTTGTACGGCTTTTCACTACACAGTCGATATTTCTGGAATCCTTCTGACACATATTTAATGTATACCACTTTCCTGTTGGATTTACAAATAATAAAAATGTAATACATAAATTAACTAACTGTGTGCACTATAACTGAATATAAAAACATTACAAGTTCCTTGCAAATAACAAAAAAAAAACAATAATAACTGAAACATATTATGAGATCCAAAAATTAAGTTAAACAGTCGCATCCTTTGAAACTGCACTATCACTTGTTTTTCGAGATTTATGGATTCATTTTGGCCTTACAAGTCTCTCAATATCTGGGCAAAGAGATCGACTCACAGATAGCCTATGTGGATTGTAATCTTCGATCACATATTTGGCTTCTCTAACGAGATTTGTTAATTTTTATGAGTGAGAAAATCTGTTCGTATTCATACGTGTACCCAAGCATACATAACATTCGAGCGTAAGAGAACTGAAGAGAAGACCCTGAGGGCGACTATACCCAGACGACGATGTGCGCTAGCAAGGAAGGAGTCCCTAACGACACCAATCGGGCTAGCCCTACCTAAGCACCCCTGACCTAGTTTCCTGGAAATAGATGAGACGGCTACCAGGAAGGAAGGGGGCTCCAACAGTCTCGCAAAGAGTCAGAGAGAAATATTTCTATAGCGCAAATGTCACGGTCCTGCCGCAACAAACCAACCGCCGTCGCCTAGTCTTACACCCTGAAACTGATGAGTTGAAACAGATTAAAGGAAATGATGGAGACAGAAAATCGTGGTAGGAGAACCACACCAGCAATGGCCTAACGACTGGAGAAAGTAGGATGCCTTGCGTCTACCTTAGCTACCTAAATCGTAGAGAAAGTTTAAATATTCATGTGGTTCCAATTAGACGACATTAGTTAGCAACCGTGGCACGAATCCTGGCGTGATCGATACGTACCAAACTTGATTATAGTTCACATTCTGGTTCGCTATTCCTAATTACTGCTAAAGCCTGTTCTTCGCAGCGTGTTTAAGAGAGACCCATTAGTTTTTGTGTATTCCAGCAGCATTTGAAGTTTGAGAAGTTTTGAAACAAAAAACGAGCTATGTAAGCAATTTAACGGGCCAAATCAGAAAAGGAATGCTTGGTTTCCCTCTCCGTTTCTAAGCATAAAAAGGGAAACAATTACATAAGCGTTTTGTGAGTGAGAACTTGGTACTAATAGTCACGGTGATCTCATTTTAGCGCCAACAAAACACGCACGGACTGTAATTGACAATTTTGGTAGAAGGGACTGATTTGCATTGTAAAGTGAACAGCGAAATCTATAATTTTTTATCTGGTGCCTCGAATGGAGATTCATTATTCGTACTCACCGAAGGTACTTTGATGCTGTAGCTATCACGGGCATTTTTAATATGCGCATTATTGGAATTAAAGAGCTACAGGATAGTAAAATCTAATGCACTAAAAGCCCAATGCTGTAATGATTTTGCATATTATTTTAGCATATATTCAGTTGATACATACATTTACTCACCAAATTATTTGTGCACCATATGCGTTCTTTGAATATACACATTTGTACGCTACTACAATAAGCTGAAAATAACTATTACTTAGGCACGTATTGTTTTCAAACATACAATGATCCACAAAGTAACAGTTATTTTGTATGTATGTTATATAAACACGTTATTTTTAGCGAATTTGTACAAAATAGAATAGTCATTCGTGTTTAATTACGGGTGACAGAATTGGATGACTTCATACACATAGAAGGAAGTTTATATCTCTCTTGCATTTTAAATGAAAAGTATAATAATGAATTTTATGGGACTTACGTTGAAAAATCTCAATTTTCGGAAAAAAACATTTTCTTTCATTTTTTGGCACGTCTGTGTTTCAAGACCACAAAACAAGTGAACTGTTTTCCAATTTTAAAGAAGTATAAATCATATTTAAACTATAGTTACAGTCGGACATGACAGATTAGCATTTTCATAAAATGCATTTTACAGGTTTACCTAGAATAATCCTTTTTCTTTTTACTGAATATTACCCATTTGAAAGGAACATTACGCAGGTAGGGTATTTCAAGTTTTCTGTGCGTTACAATTTAAGAAATCCTTTTATTCCATTTATTATGTATTTATTGATGACATAATGAAAAAATTCAAAAATGAAAAGAAACACACACATATATACACTATGTGATCAAAAGTATCCGGATACCCCCACAAACACACGTTTTTCATCTTAGATGCATTTTACTACTATCTACTGCCTGGTACTCCTCATCCGCGACCTCAGTAGACCCACGTCCACTGTTTCTGATGTGATAATGAAGGGCATGTACTGCACAAAAGCGTACAGGCCGACCCTGTCTGTTGACTGACAGAGACCACCGACATTTAAAGAGGGTCGTAAAGGGCAATAGGCAGACATCTATCCAGACCATTACACAGGAATTCCAAACTGCATCAGGATCCACTCCAAGTACTATGACAGGCGTGAGGTGAGAAAACTTGGATTCCATGGTCGAGCGGCTGCTCATAAGCCACACATCACACAGGAAAATGCCAAACGACGCCTCGCTTGGTGTAAGGAGCGTCAACATTACACGATTGAACAGTGGCAAAACGTTGTGTGGAGTGACGAATCACGGTACACAATGTGGCGATCCGATGGCACGGTGTGGGTATGGTGAATGCCCGGTGAACGTCATCTGCCAGCGTGTGTAGTGCTAACAGTGAAATTCGGAGGTTGTGGTGGTGTTATGGTGTGCTCGTGTTTTCCTGGAGGGGGCTTGCACCCTTGTTGTTTTGCGTGGCACGATCACAGCGCAGACCTACATTGATATTTTAAGCACCTTCTTGCTTCTCACTGTTGAAGAGCAATTCGGGTTTGGCGACTGCATCTTTCAACACGATCGAGCACCTTTTATACTGCACGGGCTGTGACGGAGTGGTTACACGACAATAACATCCCTGTAATGGACTGGCCTGCACAAAGTCCTGACTTGAATCCTATAGAACACGTTTGGAATGTTTTGGAACGCCGACTTCGTGCCAGGCCTCACCGACCTACATCGATACCTCTACTCAGTTCCGCACTCCGTGAAGAAACCTTCCAGCACCTGTTAAAAGTATGCCTGCGTGAGTGAACGCTGTCATCAAGGCTAAGTGTGGGCCAACACCTTATTGACTTCCAACATTAGCGATGGAGGGCGCCACGAACTTGTACGTCATTTTCAGCCAGGTGTCCGGATACTTTTGAGCACGTAGTGTATATGTGTGTGTGTGTATATATATATAATATTATTTTCAGCTATTTATATTGTGACGCAGCGGTTATGGCCCAAGGTTATAACCAGAATCTTCTGGAAGTTTCTTTTCCTCCTTTCGACTGTGTGTGTGCAGATATTTCTAGAATATTTTGTACAAGATTCATTGCCTATATAAGGGAGCGTTCTCGCAAGAGCATAATAACAATTTCGAAACGTTTTCCATGTAAAGGTTAGTTTGAGGTCGGGGGATTTTCTTTAAATTCTTATTGTCGCTTTCTTGGAAGGTCCTGAATTAAATAGTTCAGTCAGTCAGTCAGTGTGTGAGGAAGCGGGTTGGTGAGCGCGTTTCCGCTGCAACATCAAGTGCGATTCTTCGGGAGACGACTGCTGTGACGTGCAGTGAGTACTGCTACTGCAGCAGAGATTGGAGATGTCTTGTGTTCAACTCCCCAGCAAGTGAAGTGAACCATCTGAAAAAGAGGCTGCGGCGTGCGTATTTCATTACGCCCCTGCGTCTCGAAGAAAGTGAAGTGATAGGGGAAATTGAACTAGTTCACATCAGTGAGGTGACAGTATGAGCTAAGTGAAGTCCCAATGAAAGTTCAACCAGATATAAACAGTGACAGCGGGAACTGAGAGATAAGACAGTTGAAAAACTGAACGTCACAATATTTTAACCAAATAGATGCACGAAACTGTTGCCTTAAGTTAAGCATTTAAAGTGAAGTAAAATTAAGGAAAAGTAGAAAAAGATGGTTTTGAATGTATTTTTGTATTTTTAAATAATTCATAGCTTCTTTTTTTTAATCACTATTTTATTTTTATGTCTTTATGTAACAAACATATTCATTGTTGTAAACGGTTACACTTTATATGAGGCTTAAGTTAATAAATAATAATGAACTAAAGTAATACTATGATGTAGTAAGTATAACTGATGTAATAATATTAACAAATAATACAATAAAATACTAATTTAATTATGGAACTAATTTATTAATAATCTCAATTGTGTTATTATTGATATAATGCATATCTTCTGACTAGAATTTATTAGGATTTTAGCCGACAGCTAATTTCAAAATTCCCGTGCGGTAATGTCTTTAATTTATTACAATGTGAATCATGTTAGGCTGAGAAACTTTTTCCCTTATGAACAAAATGGTTTAAATAGGCAGTATTTACAGTTTTTACCCTTAACGTTAATCATAAATCAAACTGAAAATCTAAATGATGGGAAACATGCACTTTTCTCAAATTGACATTACTAAATGTACAAATATTTACTTTCACTGTTTCATTTTTACTTAACTTTCAATTTTTCCGTTGCATGCCTGTGTTAGGTTTGTAAATTTTGTCGCGTGTGTATAATTTTAGTTAAGTTACTTTGTTTTTAAACGTCATGTTTTTCATGTCTACTGCATTCTCCTTTTACCAAAACGTATTTATATTCTTTACTTTCCTCTGCTTCCTGTTGTTACCGAAGCGGACGTCAGTACATATCTGGGTACACACGTCTTGCAGCTATATACATGCAGTAATGTTGCACTTTTACAGACATTTGTATTCCCGTGTGGCTTTCTTTTTACCAGTAAGGTACTGTTGCTGGTGTACGTTTTATGTAGCATTTAGGTGCATGATATAAACATTCATGAGATGCACACAGAAACATGGTTATATTTTGGTGGCAACTTTATTTTCCCTCAGCCGGATATGCATGTTTTTGCCTCGGTGGAGTAAAGCCTCTGTGGGGCAATAAGAAATACCAACTTTACCACAGGGTGAGAAGCGAAAAAAAAAGTCCTTGCACCAAGTTGAGATTTCACAGTGCAAGTTTCCGAAACTCAGTTTCTTTCGACAAAACTTCGTAGAAACGATTCGTAAACTTTTGGCAGCAAATAAAACATACCAAAATAGTTTCAGGAAACTTAAATAAAGAGAAGTAATATCTTGTTTGAAAGAATGACGAAGGGTCACGGGGGTATATGAGGTATTATACGTTTCGCTCCGGCTGGCTTGCTCCTTAGTATTCGGTGCAACAGTCAAAAAGTCGAAATTAAAAGTTTATTTAGATTTTTGCTTAGATAATTCATATAACAATGTTAGAGCACACACTTTGCCACCTGAAAATCAGTTGATTATTATGTTTTCTCTGAAGTAAATTAGAGAGATCACGATATTTAATAATTCTTGAAACTTTAATCCGAAGGGAACATGCTAATTAACATACTGTTGAAATTTAATTTTGTTTAGAGGAATACGATTCACGGTAAAAGGTAGGGATGGGATGGGAGCCGAGACAGGTAGTTAGCTACTTTTGCACTACAAGAAACTTAGAGTTAACTCTTATCAATGCTTGACCTTTGCTACCCGATTGGTGTAGTAGTGGGACCGTGTGTTGTCTAGCTTTGCTACGCCTGCCACAAGGTAAGAGGTTCCGGTTTATATAACTTGATAGCGGTGCTTGGGTAGTTAACAATCATATTCTATTCCTGCTCATCAGTTAGGTTGTGAATACATGCGCTATACTAGGGCAGGAAAGGCACGACCCGATAAACGAACCGGTTTTTATCTATCCTATCTTCTCTTGTGACTTATAACCCGACCGGGACAATCAACACGTCTCGCTTCGCCACCCTGGTAAAAGATAATACACCTAGATCTAAAATAGTATACTTACCTAACGGAGGGGTACACTTCGCACATTGCGACCAACACAGACCTATTGTGACTACCATCCCCCAGGAGAAAGGGATGAGGCGAAGAAACCATAGGAGACTACAAGCCATAGGCAGACAGACCACAGAGGCGCGCGGAAGTCCCTAACATTTCTAACCTCGCAGACCCATCCCACTGCTGGAGCCGTCGAGAGAGGGCGATCAACGACCCACAAATCAAGCAGGCCTCTGGTGTCCACGAGGAATACTCCTTCATTGAGCATGCATCCGCGCCATCTGTCCGGCATCGCCATACACTACGAAACCTTGAAGCACACCTGAAAGATGAGAAGGAAACGGAATTAAAGGAAAATAATGGAAAGGGAATTGTGGTAGAGTAGAAACTATCCAGCATTGGCCTGCCCACCCCGGGGAAACCACGAAAAACACATGATTCGTAGTGGGTGGCCGCCGGAGATTGAACCTGGGATCTCCCAAATGCGAGTCGCTCGGTTTAGATCTACAATAACTCTCAATTCAATTAGTCACAACTGAAAACGTACTAAATTTCCAATCCAACCGCTTAGGCATACTTTTAACTTTCCTAGATAGAAAGAAATTTTGTATTCACGGAGTATATCCATTCTGTTCAAAGATAATTGTTTTTCCTGCCTAATGAATGAACTTCTCTACATGCGAGGTTTTTGGCACACAAGGCTTCCTTTGAGAAGTCAGCCGTAGTTTCAGAAGGTAGTCTACTCCGTACTTCGACAGCCTTCATCAGCAATACAATTTAAAGTGGGTTATATACGGCGTACCGCTGATAAATACGAGGGTAGTTAAAGAAGGGACAACCGTTTGGCTTTAATAAATGAAAAGAAAAATATTTTATTAAAAACGTCGCTCTCAGTAGTATAGCTTACTTTATTTCTCCACATAATCACTTCGTTGTTTCAGCATTTATCATGTCTACGAGCTTTAAAATTCCCGTGTTGTAGTCAGCTGCCATCAGTCCATTAAGCCAAAAAGTTCGCACACAGTTTTATCAAACAAAGAACGAGAAACGTTTGTAAAAAAAAATCTGTAACTCGTCTAGGGTTACGTGTCTGTCATACACGAGTTTGTTTTTCACTTGGTTCCTGGAATCATCTGTGATAATGAGTAACGGACGTCCTGTCTGGTCGAGTTTCGTCATGCAAATTTGTTCCTCCATTGTTGGACATTTTACACTGCTTTCTCAGATCTATTTCGTTCATTACTGAATAGGCATACACTCTCTTTAGGTGACAGTACATTTCTGCAGGTTTCAACTTCCAAACAATCAAAATCCAATACCTCCCTTTCACCTCAGAGTCGTGGTACTTTGTATCACGCACTTTGTTTTGAATAATCATAGAATATACAATAACAACTTATTTAGACTGGCAGGCGCACAGCATTATGAACAAGTGTGAAGTAAATGGCTTTGGATAGACGCCCGATAGGCAGCGGGAATGCGCAAACGGTCGTTACATCCTGGAATACCTTTGTATAGAGCGTTCGCTATATTGTGGGGCCTCAGATCGCGCGTGTGCGCACCCCGCGCATTATTACACTGTGGGGTTTTCCCATCTAAATCTCCGCCGTTACCTACTCAGAAGTTATTGTAACATGCGCTGTAACCTTGTTCATAAGTGGTGTTGAAAGTGATGCATCGGACATTGCCGGCATTTTTGGCTGAAATTTCCATTCAGGCGCAGAAGTTCTTACGTAATTCTTATAAGTTCTGTTCTTATATTATTCTTAAGTTCGTCTACAGTGTAGGGATTATTCATATAAACTTTACTTTTTACTTTCTCTACTACGTATAGTAAGTAGGGGAAGTATTGTATTCCACCCAAAAGCTGGACACCGAGATTTCACCGGAAATATATGTTTTGAGGCCCCCTTAATAAAAAAAGCCTTTTTGGAAACATGTCCGTGTGTGTGTCTGTGAACAGCATAACTTAGAAACGAACAGTCGGATAGACATAAAATTTGGTATTTAGATTCAATATCTTCCAGAGATGTGACACCAAAGTTTTCAAGAAAATCCCCCCACCCCAGATTACCCTTTACATGGAACATTTTTCGAAAATTTTAATTTTCTCAAAAATGGCTCTAACGATTTTCATTAAAATATCATATGTTTAAGATATTTTCATGACAAATGAAATGTATATCTCGAATTTTCTAAGAATATCTCCAAACGTATTCGTCATTGTGAACGACTTTTGCATAACTGATAAACCGTAACAGATAGACAAAAACTTTTACTACACAAGAAATGTAGATTGCGTTAAAATACACAATTTATGTCATATACTTTTTTGTTGTTGAATGAACTATTTTAAAGCTATTGCTTGTTATTCCCTTAAATTATCCAATACTTATACTTTTTCTCAAATTCGTTATTCATTTTTTTTGTCCTGGTAATGCAAAGAGAATGGAATACTCCACATACAACCACCTCTTAAAATATTTGACTATAGCTTAAAGCCTACCAATTCCCCTTGCATCTACAAGAAAATTAGCAATAAGATTAACATCTCGATATCTCGATTTACATGAAGCATATGAAGAATAAGCGTTTGTAAAAATAGTTTGTACAAGAGGAGAGAAAGTCATGTGAGTGTAACACATCAGATTTTTAGGGTCGAATGATGCACCAATTTCGTCAAATTTTTCCTCAGTTGGAACATTTCGTTTTCGTTTCTTAGGTTTAGCGTTTATCGATCCCGTTATCCTATTCTTATTATCCAGACGTCTAGCAGTTTCCTTTACGAACTGGAATTCCAGGAAATGTATCCTGAAAAGGTCTACTCACGTCTACATGATTCGGTTTTTACGTATTTATGTTACGTAAAAATTCGTTGTTCAAGCGTGAATTTGTCGTAAGGCATTTCAGCGGCCTAATAAGAAGACAAGTACAACAATAACGAGATCACTCTTAAAGAAATCACACACAACACAAATCTCTTAAATAATCTTTCAACATTCAGATGTACAAAGCCTACATCATGAACAGAAGGTAGCAAATGACACAGTACGAGTATAACACAGCTGATAAATGTAGTGCGCAGCGGAAAAATACCAAAGTCTCTACAATGAGGAGGAGAATACATACACGCGATTTGTAGCCCCACAATAGAGCGACCGCTCTACATTTGGCAACAGCGGTGGTATGTATGCTCTCCAATCGTAAAAGCGTTAAAAGATACATGAAAAACAATGAAAACTTCGTCTTAGTGCGTTTAAAATGGGATATCGAGTGAAATTCCAGAAGTATTTAGTTCATAACACAGTGTTTGTCAGAAACTTCACTTATCTTAATATTGGTGCATTTAGCATGAAAAAATCTGATGTGTTACACTCACATGACTTTCTCTACTCTTGTACAAACTATTTTTACAATCTCTTATTCTCCATCTATTTCATATTAATCGAGATAAACATTTGCAGAAACAATCTTTTGACATGCAAAGAGAATTACATTTTACACATAGCGACCAGTTCTAAAAATATTTTACTATCGCTTAAGGCGTACTATGTTCCCCTTGTTTTATATTTGCAAGGGCAATATAGAAATACAGTAGCCTTTAAGCATGGACATATTCCTTAATAGCTGGTTGCTATGTGCAGCACCATACTCTTTGCCACAGATTAATACTCTTTGCATATCCAAGACAAAAAAAATGAAAAACGAATTTCGAAAATGGTTCACTCAACAAAAAACTGTATATGACATAAATTGTGTATTTTAACGCGATCTACATTTTTTGTGCAGTAAATTTTGTCTGTTTCTTATGGTTTACCAGTTATGCAAAAGCCTTTCACAAAGAAGAATACTTTTGGAGACATTCCCAGAAAATTCAAGATATACATCTTGTCATAAAAATAACTTAAACATATGATATTTTAATCAAAATCGTTAGAGCTGTTTTTGATAAATAAAACTTTTCGAAAAATGTTCCATGTAAAGGGTAATCTAGGGTGGAGGGACTTTCTTGAAAACCTTCGTGTCGCATCTCTGGAAGATACTGAATCTAAGTATCAACTTTGGTGTTTATCCGTCTGTTCGTTTCTGAGTTATGCTGTTCACAGGCACACACACACGGACATGTTTACAAAAAGGTTTTTTTAGTTTCAGGGGATCTCAAGACATATATTTTCGGTGAAATCTAGGTATCGAATTTTTGTGTGGAATACAATACTACTTACTATACGTAGTAGAGAAAGTAATACTATTGATTTTCTTGTTTTCTCCTTCTGTTAGAATGATTATTTTGTTACTATAAATACTGAATACAATTAGCACCGCTTTATTCCCCTACGCGCGCGCGCGCGCGTGTGTGTGTGTATGTGTGTGTGTGTGAGGGAGAGAGAGTGAGTACACGCGCCCTCGTTAAAAACAAAAATATTGCTTTTTTGAGGAACAACACACTCGGACGATTGCAGCATTGACATTGACTAAAATGAAATGTAAGCATAGTTTCAATGCTTGCTAGCTTCATAAAAATAGATTTTTGTCGTATTGAAATAAAATAGTTTAGTAATAACTTATGCTTTTTAACATCATATTGTATGTAATGACATGGCATTATTTTCGGGGAAAGTCAGCTTCATGTACGGCAACCATTTTGCGTAACTCAAATAAAACAATTACATAGTAGAAGGATGTTCAATAACACCTTTTAGCATATTTTCAAGACATTGGGCATTATTTCTCTACCTTTTACATATATTAAATAATTTTACATGTAAACCATCGATAATTCAAACTTAAATTAATTTAAGAGCAAAGGAAAATACAAGGCCATACTAGGCAAATCCAGGTTTACATTGACGAAAAATATTCTAACAGCCGAATTCCTCTATATTTGTGCGTAACTTAAAAGGTGAAACTTAAGTTATTTCTAAGCATATAAACTTGAAGATCGAAAGAAAATATTGATTGCAGCATGGCATATAAACCAGTTCACTCCTGCCTATTAGACTACAGGTAACCTGAAAGCACTTCATTCCACTCGTACAAAATATGAAGCTGTTACTAATATATTCCACACTCTAATATTTACTTATGAAAACATCCCTATCAAATCTTGCCATACAACTGAAAACTGCACAGGAAACAGCCTTAATTTCAGATATAGAAGTTTACTGTTAGAAGCATAGGCTTAGTGACCATCGCTTAGTTGCCTTGCTCCTATAGGCTGAAGCTGAAGTAAGGCGTGGCTTGAGCATTGACAAATGAAGTTATTGATATAGAAGACCGAGACATCACAGCTGTTATGATACCAAAATAATATTCAGTGCGACTCATTTTATTAGTATACTCATTATCGAATATTCTTTATGAATTAGTGGAGCACTAATCACTTATAATTGACTTTGAATACTAGTTTATCTATTTACACATTGGTGACTGTGCGCTCCCATCCGTTTCCTGGGAACCATAACCATATATTATGCCAATATCCACCTACATGTTTAAAAGCGTATGTGCAGTGCCATTTGCCAATAAATTTCGAGCGTCCTACATTTCAACCAGCACTTTACCTGGTAGCTGGTCTTGGAGTATTAATAAGTTTCATTCAGTTTGGAATATGACAAACATTTTTTACTGTCTCTCTACGTATAGTAAATAGGGGAAGTATTGTATTCCACCCAAAAATTCAATACTGAGATTTTACCGCAAATACATGTTTTGTGGTCCCCTGAATGCGAAATAAGCACTTTTGGAAAAATATCAGTGTGTGTCTGTGTGTCTGTCTGTGAACAGCATAACTCAGAAGCATACAGACGGGTAAACACCAAAGCTTGGTATTTAGGTTCAGTACCTTCCAGAGATGCGACACCATATTTTTCAAGAAAATCCCCCCACCGCATGGATGGAACATTTTTCAAAAATTTTAGTTTTCAAAAATGGCTCTAACGATTTTTATTAAAATATCATATGTTTAAGATATTTTCATGACAAATGAAATCTATATCTCGAATTTTCTGGGAATGTCTCCAAAAGTATTCTTCATTGTGAACGACTTTTGCATAGCTGGTAAACCATAAGAGATAGACAAAATTTTACTACACAAAAACGTAGATCGCGTTAAAATACACAATTATGTCATATACATCTTTTTGTTATTGAGTAAACAATTTTCGAGATATTGCTTGTTATTCCCTTAAATTTTCCAATACTTATACGTTTTCTCAAATGGGATTCTTTTTCATTTTTTTTTGTCCTGGTAATGCAAAGAGAATGTAATACTCCACATAGCAACCAGCTCTTAAAATATTTGACTATCGCTTAAAGCTTACCAATTCCCCTTGCATCTACAAGAAAATTAGCAATAAGATTAACATCTCGATTAGCATGAAGCATATGGAGAACAAGCGTTTGTAAAAATTGTTTGTACAAGAGTAGAGAATGTCATGTGTGTGTAACACATCAGTTTTTTTAAATGTTGAGCTTTTCATCACATATACACACTGGTTCGTGCATTGTTTACTGCGCTCAGATGAACAACGCGACGCTAGGATACTCCGGATGCGAGATCTTAAAATCAGCCGCAAACAAATCGGTATTATGTAGTTTTATGCCAAGCTTAGTGTAGTCAGTATAAATTATTACAATTTTGTTGGCTAAACAATTTGCTATTTTAATTAATTGCATTATAATTTAGACTTATGGCATACGAATGTGTAGTATTAAAACTGATAGTAAATGCTATAAAATGAAAATTCCAGTTGAAAAAGACAAAACAGACCCAGTAAGTAAGGATAAAATGTAAACCACTAAAGATTTAAAAACAGAGCTTGAAGTGAAAATTTTAAATTCTTTTCTCTTTCTTTAACGGCAGTGGTCACATCTAAAGATAAATGAATGGGTCCAATAATGCTCAAATGATATATGATGGGTCCATAGAGGATAAGGCAATACGACATTCCTCTTTTCAAGATGAGGGAAACACCCATAAAAGTCTTATCCGGGTAACTCACCCTAACTGAGATTCGAACTCGGAACCTTTTGAATGCGAGAAGACGCC
Organism: Deroplatys truncata; assembly: GCA_030765065.1. Classification (NCBI taxonomy): domain Eukaryota; kingdom Metazoa; phylum Arthropoda; class Insecta; order Mantodea; family Mantidae; genus Deroplatys; species Deroplatys truncata. The sequence goes on from CM060978.1 coordinate 220,302,766, forward strand.
CTACCCTAAAAAAAATGAAGTGGGTTAGTTGTAGATTCTCGTTTGTAGACTAAAGCTGTTTGAGAACATGAATTCGAGTACAATAACAGAGATACTCCCCACAGTACAGAGGAGGCTAAGAAGTTGCCAATGGATACAGGCGCAGGTCTAACTCTGAAATTGTTTGTATGGCTTTGAGCTCTGGGAGGTCTTCAAGACAAGCGAAAACAATTAAAAAAAATGGAAATGGAGAAGAAGAATTTGCAGTATTTCTAGACTTCATAAAATTATACGAGAGCAGATGCACACGGCAGCAGTAAACATTATTGATACAATTGAAGCTGGTATGTTCATCTCAGAGGCATTCCACGGACAGTTGGCATTACATTATATATTTTGCAACCTCCTCGACGGCAGAAGAGAGGAAAACCACGACTGGTGTGAAGTTATTGCATATAACTGTCTATAGAAGATATAATAAGAATGCCAAGTTTCACCTATCATGGCCAGTGCGAAGGAACAACTATTAGTGGATAGCTGGAAATCCTGAAAATTAGCCTGCAGCACTACAAGGCGCCTTTAAGCAATGACATATATGGTAATATATTGAAAGTACACGTGAATTCACGAATTAAATCAGAGAAATTAACGATACAGTGTCGGTACCGTACGCTCAAAATACGCGTTTTAATACAGCCGTGACAGCGAATTTTCTAAACTAATTGAACATTATCGTATTTGCATTATTTCTCATTGTCATGAGACATTGTCATTCTCATTGAAGTAATATACCCTTTATGAATAGGAGTAGAGAAAATTAAAAATCTGGATAATCAAAAAACGTAATATTAACATCTCAACTGAAAAAATCTGATGTTACACTCACATGACCTTCTCTACTCTTGTACAAACTATTTTTACAAACGCTTATTCTCCATATGCTTCATGTTAATCGAGATGTTAATCTTATTGCTAATTTTCTTGTAGATGCAAGGGGAATTGGTAGGCTTTAAGCGATAGTCAACTATTTTAAGAACCGGTTGCTATGTGGAGTATTCCATTCTCTTTGCATTACCAGGACAGAAGAAAAATTTATAACGAATTCCCATTTGAGAAAAACGTAGGAACATTTAAGGGAATAACAAGCAATATCTCGAAAATGATCACTCAACAAAAAAATGTATATGACATAAGTTGTGTATTTTAACGCAATCTACATTTTTTGTGTAGTAAAATTTTGTCTTTCTCTTATGGTTTGCCACTTATGCAAAAGTCGTTCACAATGAAGAACACTTTTGTAGACATTCCCAGAAAATTCAAGATATACGTTTTATTTGTCATGAAAGTATCTTAAATATATGATATTTTAATTAAAATCATTAGAGGCATTTTTGAGAAAATTAAAATTTTCGAATAATGTTCCATGTAAAGGGTAATCTGGGTTGGGAGGATGTTCTTGAAAACCTTTGTGTCGCATCTCTGGAAGATACTGAACGTAAATACCAAGTTTGGTGTTTATCCGACTGTTCGTTTCTGAGTTATGCTGTTCACAGCACACACACGGACATGTTTCCAAAAATGCTTTATATGCATTCAGTGCACCTAAAATCATGTATTTCCTGTGAAATCTCGGTATCGAATTTTTGGGTAGAATGCAATGCTTCCCTTACTTACTATACGTAGTAGGGAAAGTAAAAATTATATACATTGCGTTTTTCTGTTGATTGGTAAAGTAGACGAATTCTTTCTTCTTTCAGAAATTGAACATTAAATATAATATGATTTGCCTTGTTATTTATCCCTAATCTTCTTGGCGCCGTTTTATATATTTATAATATGGGTATCTTGATACTATTGAGAAGTGGTCCAATGAAACTCAGGTCTTCTAAAAGCTCTTGTGTCTTGAACTAGTAGCCAGAATGTTTTATTTATCGTTATATAATCTATTGTTGTAAGTATTTATCGTGCTGTCCGAGTATATTAATAAATAATTTTATGTCTAAAGACGGAATTTGTACTCGCTCAGTATTGAAAGCCATTTCTCACTTTATATTTGAGAATTGGAGGAAAGAAAGCGCTACCTTCATATTTACCTTTCATACATGAAGAGCCGATGACTATTGTAGAGAGAGAGAAAAAAAACGATCTGTTAGACTTTCTTCCACTGATGGAAGAATACTACAGAAATCTAAGAACAGCTAATAATATCTCCACATTTGTCCCAGATTAAAGGAAATTGATCCCGCTGTCTGAATTTCAACTAGGTGCCTAAACTACAGTGAAAATGCTAAAGCCTATCTTTTGTTTTGTTAGTGTTTAATCATGTTGAATGTTATAAAACTATAAACTATTTCAATGCCATCTAATTAATGGGTATTTAATAAAAGCATTCTGATCGGCAACTTACCAATTGTTTATATCACTCTTGAAATATTGTTGCTTTCGTAATTTTGTAATTTATTTTTACTTTAAAGCAGTAAAATATATAGCAGAAAAACCCTTATGTTTCATTAAATGCCATTTCTAAGAGATAAAGACATGATGTCTATAACCTGGTAAGTGGGGTGTATTCACAACTTCGCTTTGTGGATAAGCAGGGAACTCGCTAAATAGGAGGACCTCTCATTAAAAGGGAGGAATAATGCTTTTCTCGTGGCACGTTATTGATATCCGTTACATACTCTGCGTCATGAACAATTCTTTGTACGTGCAAGAAATCATATGGCTGCATTATTTAGTTGGTTTTCAGGAAAATACAAAATATCTTAAGTGTTACACTCACATGACTTTCTCTACTCTTGTACAAACTATTTTTACAAACGCTTACTTTCCATATGCTTCATGTTAATCGAGATGTTAATCTTATTGCTAATTTTCTTGTAGATGCAAGGGGAATTGGTAGGCTTTAAGAGATAGTTAAATATTTTAAGAGCTGATTGCTATGTAGAGTATTCCATTCTCTTTGCATTACCAGGACAAAAAATGAATAACGGATCTCCATTTGAGAAAAACTATAAGTATTGGAAAATTTAAGCAATATCTCGAAAATGGTTCACTCAACAAAAAAAAATTATATGGCATAAATTGTAAATTTTAACGCGATCTACATTTTCTGTGTAGTAAAATTTTGTCTATCTCTTATGGTTTACCAGTTATGCAAAAGTCGTTCACAATGAAGAATTTGAGATATACATTTCATTTGTCATAAAAATATCTTAAACATATGATATTTTAATCAAAATCGTTACAGCCATTTTTGAAAAAATTAAAATTTTTGAAAAATGTTCCATGTAAAGGGTAATCTGGGGTGGGGGATTTTCTTGAAAACCTTGGTGTCGCATCTATGGAAGATACTGAACCTAAAACCCAAGTATGGTGTTTATCCGACTGTTCGTTTCTGAGTTATGCTATTCAAAGTCAGACACACACACACAGACACACACGGACATGTTACCAAAAATGCTTTTTTTGGATTCAGGGGGTCTCTAAACATGTATTTCCGGTGAAATCTCGGTATCGAATTTTTGGTTGGAATACATACTTCTCCTACTTACTATACAGAGTAGAGAAAGTAAAAATTGCTCTCCTGTTAAGTTTACTTCTTCATATTTAGCCACTATATTTGTAACCAACTTTTAACAGTCTCTTGCTACGAGAAGAGATGCCTTAACAGACGCTTAAAAATATGGAATGTTTATATAAAAACTAATATAAGGCAAGAAGGGTTTGTGTTTATGCCATCAAATTTACCAACTTATATCGATTAAAAAACCAGCCCTAATAAAACGAAGGATAAAACAAATATATGGAGCAGTTGGGTACGATATATTAGTAGAAAGAACATGATACATTGTAGACAGGGAAATTCCTATAAAATATCTAAGCAAAGGAGAGATATAATTACCACTAATGCAATAAAAGCAGATGAATGGTTAATAAGAAGAAAATAGAATCATATTATAAGTACCAAATAACAATATCGATCGAAGAACGATGGAAAAACTCGAAATTGAATAAAAGCTGTAAAAATACGAAAGCTCCAGGAACAGATAAACTAAATAAGGTATTGATAAAGTACGTATCATATTCAGACCAAAACATATAACTTTATTAATATATATATTCATGCATGGTGAAGAATTTTTGTTGCGGCTACGTATGGAAAGCCGATTTAAAGTAGGAGTTGCATTGTAGTTCTTATGTTGGGGAGCCGAACCTGAAGTAGTTGCAACCGCACGTATGGTAAAAGGTTTCCGGTAGCCTTCGCCCCAAATGTACTTTCCGGTAGCCTTTGCCCCAAATGTACTTTCCGCTGGCCTTTGCCCCAAAAATGTTTAAAAAATATTAACTCTGTAATATTAATTGTTTCTTTAAATGTACATTTATGTTTGCCTCGGCTGCGTCAGTATTTATATTTTTTTAGAGACATGAATGTCTTACAAGGGAGTTGTTCGACTGAAGAATGTAGGCTTACACAGATTATAATTTTACTTCACTCCTTTTATTAATGCTTGACACGATAACACTTCACTGATATATATATATAAAGAGAGAGAGTGAGCTGTGAGATTTTTTATTAATTACTTGCACTTTTTAACACGTAAACTATTTTAGTCTCACACAAAATACGTATTAAATTTTAGCTATTTTATAAACTGTCTCAAAATTTACATTATTGTTGCTCCAATAATTACCAGTAGCATTATTACACATCCTTAGTCATTATTGCCTCAAGGATACCTCATTGTTAGCAACCTTTAACCTATTATTCTTACAGCTCCTACATTATTAAATTACCTAATACATTCACATAACATTATTGAGCATGTATACAATAATGTAAACATATACAATGACTGTAATATACACTTTTATATCTTGTTACATACACATATTGCTTTAAGATGGGCTGCCATTGAATTTATATATTTCATAATAAGACTGAAATCATTCATTATCTGTTTACCCTTATGTAGGACTTACACCCCCCAGGACTTACAGGCGGGTGCCTGGGGTCAGAGGGGTCAGAGGCCCGTCGAGGAGCAGACACTCATGGATCAGACAGAACATCCAGGATGGGTGATCAGCCCGATGAAGGAAGTAGATGAAGCGAAATGTAGGTGAAATGAATGAAAGGAAAGGTGATGATGGAGCAGTTGGTGGAATGAATGGCGGGGGAAACCGGAGAACCCGGAGAAAACCCGCCCAGACGCCGCTTCGTCCACCACAAATCCCACATGCAGGTCCCTGGGATTGAACCCGGTCCGCTTCGGTGGGAGGCGAGAGGTCTAACCACTCGGCCACGGCGCCGCCAGACTGAAATCATAAGTGTTAAAAATACTGAATGAATGGACTGTCCTAGAGGACATGGAATATAACCCAGATATGTCAAATTTTCAAAAAAAAAAGAAAAGGGACAGAAGTGCCCCCAAAAATATGGAGTTATAAGCATTTTAAACTCTTGCTGTACATTGTCAGCAAAACTAATCCACAATGGCTAAGACCAATATTGGAAATGCAATATTTAAAGCCAATCACGGTTTAAGACAGGAAGATTGTGGTAATATTTTTGTTTCACACAGACACTAAATGAATGAATGAACGAATAAACTTTATTTGTACATCTATACACAATCCTTTTTTACAATATTCCACTTGTAAGCTAGCTTAACCTATGTACACATTTTCTTGCTAGCTATGTTTTACCTATACTGCTCATTTTGCCTGGTGCCCTGGCCTTATGGCTCAGCTGAGCAGCCCTTGCTACCCTTAATCACCTTTGATCCATCCTCTTTCTCCTCCGTTTGCCCTTCTACCTTTCTTATTTGTCTTGCATTTCTCCTTTACTTTATTCAAGAATTCCCCCATATTCTTATTTTTCCATCCATTTTTTCCATTTTTCCTCCCATACTTTTTCTCCATTCTGCTAATTGTTTGCATTCTGTCATATAATGCTTTCACTACCTGCGCATAGTTCACAGACTCCGCTTTTTATGCCTCTTAGCCCTTTCAGGTACATTGCTCGTGTTCTCATCCATGCAAACGCTTCATTTTTTGCTATATTACAATAATCCACATACTCTTCTCTTCCCCATTTCCATTTTACTAATCTATAGAACCTTAGTGAATTTTTATTCTCTAAGCTTCCCCAAATCTCTTATTTTTCTATGTTCTCCACTCTGTTTCTTACTGTTATCCAGAAGCCGTTGTTGCTATTTGTTTCTCCTGCTTTCCAAATATTTCCCACTCCTATCTTCTCCATAGTTTTTTCTACCCCTATCTACCAGCTATTTTTATTTTTCGTACTCTTTTGTTGTTCCATAAAAATCCTTAAAATTTCTCCTTCATCTTTTTTCGGGCATCTAAACCAAAATTTAAATATCTTTTCCAGTTTCACTCCCTTTCTTCTTGTTCTTCCTAATTCCACTAACGCTACTTGCCCTGGTGATGATCATAGACACTAAATAAACAATGCTTCACACTAGAGCCCTAAGTAATAATTATAAGGGACAATTATTTACATGCTAATTATTAGTTCCTTCATTCCATTGTTTATGTACGAGTAACAGTGTTTATATATTATTGAAGGTTTATATGAATGTATATGGCATAAAAATGTATATGAGTTAGATGCTGGATAAGCCAAGAGGAGCAGAAATCGTGTCAATAGCCAGACGAAACCCATTAAATTTTATAACTTAGTTGAAAAACTTTGTCAGGAGCACTAAAAATGGTAGGCATTGGGAAAGAACACGCGTGGGTAAACTGTAGGGATGTCATATTTAAAAGAGCTAATAGAATGGCAAGGAGGTAGATTCGAATTGTTGTAGTTAGCCAACCAGAAGCGTGTATGAGCAAGCTTTCAAATCTTGAATGCGAGATAGAGAAGCCACGCTAAGATTTCTCAACCGAAAGAAGTCAGTAATAGCATAGATAATCATTAGCTAACCGAAACAATAACACTAATTTCTAATGCTAACATCTTCAATTAAGTCTCATCTCATGCTGTCTGTTTGTAGATATTAAAAACAGTGACGTCCAAAAATAAAACTACATTAATTATGTAGACATTCAAAAACAAATATGTAGACACAAGCGAATACCGGTGCAAGCTCATGCTCCGAATATATATTCATACTGACACAAACAATTGAAAAACGAAAAGAATTTAATTTAGTACAATTCTTAGCTTTCATCAATTATTAATAGCAAAACAGTATTTTTACAATAATAACACAATGCAAATGAAAAAAATACTGTTGTAGTTAAATGGTATAAATAAACCAAGGGGATCGACAAGGGTGTCCTTTGTCACTGACACTTTGTAATCTATACGTTTACGAAGCCCTAACGAAATGACTAAGCTGAAAATCAATTGATTTTAAAATAAAATACATAAATCGTACGGGTATTCTATTTGCTGATGAGCATGTGCTCATAAGTGAAAGCAAAAATGCTCTTACAACAAGATGTTTTTAAATTAAATTAAATTAGACAGCTTATATCTTTAACATAAAATATCTGCAAATATGACAAAAGCAATGGGATTTATTGGTCACCAACTAATTACAGATAAGTTAGTGATAGATAATCAAATAGTAGAACAAGCTAATACTTTTAAATGTTTCGGTTGTTCAATAAGGTACAATGCAAAGGTGAAATTTATGAAAAATTAAACAAATTTAATCATTTTTGTGGAACAATACAGAGCACATCAAGAGAAAGGATGAGAAAGGAAACCTTACTAAATTGCGATAAAGTGATAGCACAATCATGGATTCGTACAAAACAAACAAAGTAAAAAAGGAAACACAAAAACGAGAAAAGAATTGAGGCAGTAGAAATGAAGCATCTCAGATTCGAAGCTGTATGTACTTTACTGGATATAAAATTAATTGAGGATATTAGAAACGAACTAAAAGAAAATATTCTACAAATAATAAGAGCTCATCATCATCATCTTCACCAACTTCCAAAACTTGGGTATTATCTCGTTCGGAGTTAAAATAATTCTTGATCTTTCCATCTTGCGTTTGCGCAATCTGTTGTTCTCTTCCCTTCTAATGAGCTATATGTTACAATTTTAGATAGTCTTTCTTCTTCCATTCTATTTATATGTTAGTTAATCATTGTCTAATTTCTATACTTTACTTATAGTCTGTTATTTGGTATCCGGCAATGACACTTCAGTGATTGTATTTGTTGATTTAAACATCTTGTTAGTCAAAGGTTCACTACTGTATGTTAATGTTGGACTGATATTGCTTTTTATAATTTAAGTAATTATTCCTTTCTTGGTTTATTGTTTATAGTTCTTAGTATAATGCCGTTTATATGTCCAAATCCACTAATTTTATTTTTAATGTCTTGATCTCTTATATAAGTTATAATGCACCTCCAGTTATATTATAGTCTATAAATAATAAAAGCATATCATTGTAATTGGAAAGTTCACGTAAAAAGAATATCATTCTCCGGGATAAAAGTAGCGACAATGAACTACAACGCAGATAGAAAAAGATCAATTCGAAGGCTAACAAAAGAATGACAAGATCAATATGATAGAGTCGGAACAGGCAAATAGGAACAGACCTCAAAGAAGAAGATAATGATAAGGCTACTGTGACAAATATCAACTGCCATATTTTACATTGACTTATTGCATGACCTGTAGAGAAAACGGTATAACGCAACTTAAGGTTGGCGGATGAGTACAGGAAAGGCGTCTAAATCCTATTCTGCGGTGCTGGTGATGCTCTTTTGTTTCAATAGTGTCATTAACTAATGGCGTAGCCGAGAGAACAATCCAGGCCACACAAATCACTGTACCAGCAATCTGAACACTTGGAATCAGCAGCTTTCGCTAAAACGCAACGCCCAATAGGGAATATGAAGCGGGCGACGCCATAATCAAGTAATAATGACGGAGGTGTGGTCGCAAAACCCCATCAATCAAGTGCAGTCTCGGAGACAAGGTCGGTCGTTGCACGTGTAGCTAATGTATCACTCTGCCATTCTCATTATCAAGCTGTTTTTACGCATGATATCCAGCGCATTCACTGTAAAACACAAATTAGCTATTTGTTTATCTATGTTGTGCAGTAATTCTGTTGCACGAAAATAATCGTGCACTGAGGGCAAACAGCTTTCCCCATGAGCAACGCACATCCAGTACTGACATAAATAGATATACTTGCAGGGTAGCGATTTGCCATGAAAACGCCACATGCGAGAATTAACTGCGCCTTTTGAATAACTTCCAGAATCTGCACAGTCAGAATGGTCCCAACACTTTAAATTCAGCTAAATTAATTAAGTGGTAATTTTCACTTTTAATGTTTGCAAAGAGGAAACGACACTGTTCTGGGAATTATTAATGTGTTTATTTTATGAGTTCTATATTTTAACACTTCTCCATTTCTCAAGTTGTTTAATGTACGATGTTTCCCAAGTTAATTATCATGCGTTTAGAGACGCAAATTTTTTTATACGCATATAATACCTGAATACTAAATCAAAATTTATTTTGCTTTGATGGAGGAAGAATAATTGAATTTAAATCAATAATTGCGAATTTTAGTGTAATTACTCATTAATGTTTGATTTCCAAAACTGCATTTATCCATGAGATAGAAATATATTTTGATACAATTTTCCGCTATTTACATCTTAAAATTCCCCTACTAATTGCCTGCAATTTAGTTTGCATGACATTTGCAAAAAAGTACAAATTTGTAAATGGAAAATACTGAAATTCCCAGGAGACTCATCGTATATTATTGTTTATTCTGTATACAAATAAAATATAAGAATTTTTTCTCATAGAGAGAAAGTGGTGGTCGAATGCTTCCTTCTGACTGTAATAAAACTACAAAAGAATATTTTCTGATAATTTTGCATTTTTACTTTCTCTACTACGTACAGTAAGTAGGGGAGGTATTGTTATTCCACCCAAAAAATTGATACGGAAATTTCACCGGAAATACATGTTTTGAAACCCCCTGAATCTAAAAAATCTTATGTGTTACACTCACACGACTTTCTCTACTCTTGTACAAACTATTCTTACAAACGCTTATTCTCCATATGCTTCATGTTAATCGAGATATCAAGATGTTAACCTTATTGCTAATTTTTTGTAGTTGCAAGGGGAATTTGTAGCCTTTAAGCTATAGTCAAATATTTTAAGAGCTGGTTGATATGTGGAGTAATCCATTTTCTTTGCATTACCAGGACAAACAAAATGAATAACGAATTTGAGAAAAGTATAAGTATTGGAAAATTTAAGGGAATAACAAGCAATACCTCGAAATTGGTTCACTCAATAAACAAATGTATATGACATAAATTGTGTGTTTTAACGCGATCTACATGTAGTAAAATTTTGTCTATCTCTTATGGTTTACCAGGCATGCAAAAGACGTTCACAATGAAGAATACTTTTGGAGACATTCCCAGAAAATTCAAGATATACATTTCATTTGTCATGAAAATATCTGAAACATATTATGGTATTATAATCAATACCGTTAGGGCCATTATTGATAAAATTAAAATTTTCGAGAAACGTTCCATGTAAAGGGTAATCTGGGGTGGGGGGATTTTCTTGAAAACCTTCGTGTCGCATCTCCGGAAGATACTGTACCTAAATATCATGTTTGGCGTTTATCCGACTGTTCGTTTCTGAGTTATGCTGTTCACAGACACACACACATACACACACACACGGACATGTTTTCAAAAATGCTTTTTTGGATTCAGGGGGTCTGAAAACATGTATTTCCGGTGAAATCTCGGTATCGAATTTTTTGGTGGAATGCAATACTTCCTCTACTTACTATACGTAGTAGAGAAAGTAAAAAATGAATAAGGAATTTCCATTTGAGAAATTAAGTACTGAAAAATTTAAGGGAATAACAAGCAATATCTCGAAAATGGTTCACTCAACAAAAAAAATGTATATGACATAAATTGTGTATTTTAACGCGTTCTAAATTTTCTGTGTAGTAACATTTTGTCTATCTCTTATGGTTTACCAGTTTTGCAAAAGTCGTTCACAATGAAGGAATACTTTTGGAGACATTTTGATTTTGATTAAAATATCACATGTTTAAGATACTTTCATGACAAATAAAATGTATATCTTGAATTTTCTGGGAATGTCTCCAAAAGTATTTTTCATTGTGAACGACTTTTGCATAACTATAAACCATAAGAGATAGACAAAATGTTAATACAAAAAATGTAGATACCGTTAAAATACACAACTTATGTCATATACATTTTTGTTGTTGAGTGAACCATTTTCGAGATATTGCTTGTTATTCCCTTAAATTTTCCAATACTTATACTTTTTCTCAAACGGGAATTCGTTATTCATTTTTTTTTTGTCCTGGTAATGCAAAGAGAATGGAATACTCCACATAGCAACCAGCTCTTAAAATATTTGACTATAGCTTAAAGCCTAACAATTCCCCTTGCATCTACAAGAAAATTAGCAATAAGATTAACATCTCGATATCTCGGTTAACATGAAGCATATGGAGAATAAGCGTTTGTAAGAATAGTTTGTACAAGAGTAGAGAAAGTCATGTGAGTGTAACACATCAGATTTTTGTTATATAAAGATTCTTCAGGTTCCGCTTTCAGAATACGCTACTTGTATTTTAATTTTCGCAAAAAGAGCAGGTTCTAATAAGACACGACATAGCAAACTGGAAAGGGCTCCACAACAAACTTTACAAGCAAGGTGCTATTTCTAACAAGTGATGATTATTACAAAATTTCAATAAAGTGAAAATACTTTACAAGTGAAATTAGGTTTTAATTTTGAGTTATTTTGCAGATAAGCCAAATAGGTGCATTGTAATTCTGAATATTTTTTCGTGATTTTCTGGTTTAATAGGGAATATTTCGAATACATAAGAAGCAAATGATACGGAAACAAGTTTGAGTTTTAGAAAAAAGTAAATATTAGTGCCTTTCGTTGCAAAGAGAGAGAGCGAGAGAGAGGAACTGGAAGTGAGAGCGACGTAGTATGAGTGGAGAGAGAGTGTGAGAGGAAAGGAGTATCAAGAGAGAGGAAAGAGAGCAATGGCAGTAACAATAATTTTTTCGCATAAGGTAATAAAGCTATAAATGACTATTTAATCCATACTTTATCACTTAAGTAAAGCATTCACATTGAACTTCTAACTCAATTTTTCTAAGTTTCTTTTTTCAACATTTTTCATTATTAAAAATGCTCGTAGGACCTCATTCTGTAACATACTAGCTTGAAATTTCCGGGAGAGCTTTAGAAATTAGGGATTTAAAATTGGTGTACACTAGTTAAACTATTTAATAATTGAGTTGAAATTAATTTTTCAGAACACATACTGAAAAAATGAAAAACTGAATGATATGTATACAAAAAGGTTATTCTCTTAAATAAATAAAATTAAAAAAATATCTTCACAACAATTTTTTTGCTTGTATGGTAATTGCAAATTAAAATTGCATAAACCGTAGGATCCGAGAAGTGTTTCATATTGCCATTTCAAAAAGTGATTACACTTTTAATAGGTGTATTAATAAAACAATATCTGTAACGGGATTTAGTCAATTACAGTAAATCTAGAATTCTGATAGAAATAAAATAAATAAGTTATTTATTTAAAAGAACAAGGTAACAATAATAAAAAAAATTATAAGAATCGAAAGAAAAAAATACTCTATATAGAATCATATCAAGAGAAGGGGAATTAGAAGAAAGCCATGAAATTATGTAAAATTTATTTATAATATTTGACATTAATTTATATGTATGTATACATTGTAAAACAAACTTTAAAGCAAATAATGGAAAAATAGTAACAGAAATAATTTAAGTTATTTAAATAAAAACATATTGTAAATAAGTAGCTAAAAGAAGCGAAGAAGCTAGCCACGCAAGAACGCAAAAAACTAAAACTGTTGTTAAAGACGAGAAAATCAACAGGCTAGAAAGAGATGTCAAGGAAACTGATTACAATTTATTTGCTTCTTACTTATTTTAATGTATTTATTTATATAATAGGTATATATTTAATTATATAGACACACAGCATCGAAAAAGATAAAATTGCAGAAGACATTATAGGAAGAAAGAAGAAGTGATTTGCTTTTAGTGAGGTAGAGCCGAGTAATGCTGTGAGATCGTTATTAATCAAGGGGGGAAATATCCGTGAAATGTAAATATAGCTCTGCGAGAACGTGTGGAGAAAATTTAATTCCACTTATATAAGTACCTGGATTAGATTTATCGCGAGACAGGGATTGGAGGTTTTAGCTCGCACTGATCATAATTATTTGTATCACGAAAAAGAATTAATAACACGCGACTACAGAAATTTAACGCAACTTAGTAAAAGATTGAGAACCCAGTTCTGGAGATGTTTTTACTAGTAAGAAAGCATTTATATATAATTTGCTTTTTTCAACACAATGTAATAAATTCTATATAAAATATTTTTATATCCAAAATTTGGAAATAAAAAAACGGTAAAAATATAGGAGTCTCAAAAGAACAATAAAAGGGTTTCGAACGAAAGGTTCATTTATCTTTATTCAAGTGTAATCGGAACCCCGAGAATAAATAGCATTCCCAAACTGTACCTCAAAGCATCTTACTAAACAGTTCCAAACATTGACGAGCTACCGATGATCCGTTCCATATCTTAATTGGTTTGATCAAGTTGGTTAAAATGTTACGTGCAATGTATGTTTTACGTTCTGAGTATATGTTAAAAAAAATCAAAGCAATTCGAATAAAACTGTAGATTCTTTTCACTGATATATTGCCTCAACAATATAACGCTTCTGTTATTCTTACTTATTTTATAATTGTTATATGTCTTATAATATTTTATAATAATGAAGAAGAGACTGGTCATATGACATCAAATATGTAAACTATGAATTTCTAAGCAAAGAACCGGAATCAGCGCCGAACAGACGAGGAAGCGAGCGAGCTCGGCACGAGCCGGCCGGTGATTTACGTCCCGGCGAGTGGGTGTGGCTGACAAGTTCATCGTAAGTTAAACACCAGGTCATGCACTCGTGTCTCTCATTATTACATATACCAACATTGTTTCCGTTCATAATTCCTTCATATTAAGATTCTTTATTAACAGGCGACCCATACGCTTTTCTTTTAGGCAAATAACATAGATACATGTTATACAAAAGGGATACAACACAAATATTTCAGCCCCTATTGTTGTTTTGCTATTTAGATAGTAGTGCCGACACCTATGTCGTCAATGCAGATTCAAACCAAATTTATACCAAGCAAATTCAAAAATGAATTCGCTAAAAAAAGCTAAGCAACAACAATTTTCAGCGTATAATAAGTGTCAAAGATACCTGTAAGATCATAATCACAAGTGTAAGTGATTAAGTGGAACGAAGAGAGTGTACTTAAATATACGATAAATATATTGTATAAAAGCGACAAATATGTCAGATACTGTAGATGCCAGAGGTGCTTTGCAAAAGTTACTGAGCAATGTTTTAATACCCCTTTATTTTGTAGATTTGCAGAAAAACTCTTTAATACGCAACGAAGTTTGGCAACAGCGCGCTTTTATTTGCGGGAGGATACACTATGATACTTGAAGGTGAGGTCAAACTTGCCATATAGTAGAATGTGCGCTCTCTTTCGGATGGGGCCTGTATTAGGGGAACGATGGAGGCTTTGCTATTAATATTTAATTTGTGTATTTTCAGCGAAATGTTTTATGTTAACCGCTAAAGCGGACAGGATTGTTGATTTTTAACTTAAATCTTTGCTTCTTATGTAAAAGTCAAATAAATACACTAGTTTAGACTTTCAGATACACAAATATTCACTTATTTATGGAATCATTCAGTGAAAAATGTGTTTTATTTAATGATTTAAGGAATCCTAATAAAATAAACTAAACTTCTTTATATAAACATTTAATAAACCAGAATAACAACCAAACTACGTTAGTATAATTAAGGTAGAATCAGACTGGGAACAATGCCATAATCGGGAACTGAACATGGATCTTCGGCTTACCGCGTCGCTGCTCTAATCAACTGACCTACCAGGGCAACATGTTGGCACGATATTAAACATTCCAACTGACTGATATTTTTCTCGATAAAACACAAGGCGTTCTCAAATCCATTTGGCAACTTACATTCTCGTAAGAACTTAAGTCTGGGACTTCATAGTTGTCCGCTGTTAAGTCAATCAGTGGTAATTAATTACTCTTTTACACAAGCCATGTGCTGGCTAAAGTTGGAAAGATAGAATCAGACTGAAAAGCTCAATGCTATTTATTTGAACTATGAATCTTTGTTACCGTATCACTGCTCACGACATGTGTGAATGAACAATTAATTATCATTGATTTGCCTAATAGTGATTAAATATAAAGTCTGTGATTTAGTGTAAATAACTTACATGCAAGATTGTAAGAGACCATTTGGGTATGCTATCTCAAAAGAAGGCCTTCTAGATTATCATAAAAATTCTTGTGTTACACTCACATGACTTTCTCTACTCTTGTACAAACTATTTTTACAAATGCTTATTCTCTATCTATTTCATGTTAATCGATAGAAAACTTTGCAGAACCTGTCGTATTGCTAATTTTCTTATAGTGTAAGGGGAATATTGTAGGCTTTAAGCGATAGTAGCTGGTTGCTAGGTGGAGCATTCCATTTTCTTTACATTCCAGGACATAAAAAAAGAACAACGAATTCCCATTTGAGAAGAAGCATAAGTATTGGAAAATCCAAACAAATGACAAGGAATGTGTCGGAAATGGTTCACTCCACAAAAAATGTATAACACAAATTGTTTTTTTATGAGATTTACATTTTTTGTATAGTACAATTTTGTCTATCTCTTAGGGTTTACCAGTTATCCAATATTCATTCAGAATGAAGAGGACTTTTGGGAATATTCCCAGAAAATTCAAGATATATTTCCATGAAAGTATCTAAAACATATGATCTTTTAGTCAAAAATCGTTAAAGCCATTTGTGAAAAAATAAAAAATTTCCAAAAATATTTCATTTAAAGGATAGTCTAGGATGGAGATATTTTCTTGAAACTATTTGTGTCGCATTTATGAAAGATACTGAATCTAAATACAAAGTTTGGTATTTATCCGAATTTTCGTTTCCTAGTTATGCTGTTCACAGGCACACAAACACACACACGGACCTTTTGCTAAGAAAGTTTTTTGGATTCCTCAAAACATGTATTTCCGGTGAAATATCGATATTAAAATTTTGGGTGTAATGCAACACTTCCCCTATTTAATATACGTATTAGAGAAAGTAAAATCTTATATGTTACACTCACATGATTTTCTCTACTCTTGTACAAACTATTTTTACAAACGTTTATTCTCCATATGCTTCATGTTAATCAAGATGTTAATCTTATTGCTAATTTTCTTGTAGATGCAAGGGGAATATGGTAGGTTTTAAGCGATAGTCAAATATTTTAACGCTGGTTGCTATGTGGCGCATTCCATTCTCTTTGGATGTCCAGGACATAAAAAACTGAATAACGAATTTGAGAAAAAGTATAAGTATTGGTAAATATAAGGGAATAACAAGCAATATCTCGAAAATGGTTCACACAACAACAAAAAAATGTATATGACATAAAATGTGTCTTTTAACGCGATCTACATTTGTTGTGTAGTAAATTTTTGTCTATCTCTTATGGTTTACCAGTTATGCAAAAGTCGTTCACAATGAAGAATACTTTTGGAGACATTCCCAGAAAATTCGAGATATACATTTAATTTGTCATAAAAGTATCTTAAACATATGATATTTTAATCAAAATCGTTGGAGCGATTTTAAGGAAATTAAAATTTTCGAAAAATCTTCCATGTAAAGCGTAACCTGGGTTGGGGGGGTTTCATGAAAACCTTCGTTTCGCATCTCTGGAAGATACTGAACCTAAATACCAAGCTTGGCATTTATCTCACTGTTCGTTTCTGAGTTATGCTCTTCACAGACACACACACGGACATGTTTATCAAAAATGCTTTTTTTGGATTCAGGGGTCTCAAAACATGTATTTCCGGTGAAATCTTGGTATCGAATTTTTGGGTGGAATACAATACTTCCTCTACTTACTATACGTAGTAGAGAAAGTAAAAATATGAGTCAGTTGGAGGTTTTAATTTCGTGTTGGCATGTTATCATGGAGCTCGCTTGTTAGAAAAGCTGCAGGGAAACCGAAGACTCATAATTCAAATCGCGGCTGTAATATTGAATTTTTCAGTCGGTTTGTACTTTCCAACTTTAGCCTATATACAGCTGGTATGAAAGAAGAATTAAACATTATTACTTTTTTACTTTCTCTTCTACGTATAGTAAGTAGGGGAAGTATTATTTTCCACCCAAAAATTCGATACAGATTTTCTCACGAAATACACGTTTTGATTAATTTTCTCAAAAATGGCTCTTACTTTTGATTAAAGTATCATATGTTTAAGACATTTTTATGGCAAATAAAATGTATATCTTGAATTTTCTGGGAATGTCTCCAAAAGTATTCCTCATTGTGAACGACTTTTATATAACTTGTAAACCATAAGAGATAGGCAAAATTTTACTACACAAAAACTGTAGATCGTGTTCAAATATACAATTTATGTCATATACATTTTTGTTGTTGAGTGAACCATTTTCGAGATATTGCTTATTATTCCCTTAAATTTTCCAATACTTATACTTTTTCTCAAATGGAAATTCGTTATTCATTTTTTTTTGTCCTGGTAATGCAAAGAGAATGGAATACTCCACATAGCAACCAGCTCTTAAAATATTTGACTATCGCTTAAAGCCTACCAATTCCCCTTGCATCTACAAGAAAATTAGCAATAAGGTTAACATCTCGATTAACATGAAGCATATGGAGAATAAGCGTTTGTAAAAATAGTTTTACAAGAGTAGAGAAAGTCATGTGAGTGTAACACATCAGGTTTTTATTTAAACATTTAATAATTAAAGGAAATACAATCGCACACAGTGTTGTTCAATCTTTATACGCAAGAGCAGGACGGGTGATATCAAGCGAGTGAAGCTACTACAACAGTCGAAGGGCGCTGTGCAGTCATTCCGCCGCAGATGTAAGGTCATTCCTTCAGTGTAAACTACAATTTGTATAAAACAATACACGCTAAATTGTAGCAAATTTAGGCTATTAAGGAACACGTTAAAGTATGGGTATATTATATATGTATAAATATAGAAATCACCAATAACGTTTACATTAACCTTTCCATGTATAATTTATGTCACAAATAGTAGACAAAACGCTTCTTTCACAGATAAAATGATACAATAATGTTTCCTTTATGTCTATAGGTATAAAGAATCACCTCTTAAGAGGACATGAACTTCGCTTTTTCCATTTGATATATTACATATCTTGATTTTATTTTTGCATAAATTAATACTCATTTGTTTCATTGCTCTTTTATTGCATAATTATTTTTGTTGCTATTTCCAAGGTAACCTGTAAATTCAGGAAGTTATTGTGATTTTCACAATATGAATAATTCACAAAATATCCGTGGACATAATATTACATGCTGTAAATATTTTCAAGATAGATATTATGTAAATGTGCACTAAAAACTTTGTCGCAATAAAATAACTTTCAAGAACCTTTTACAATATTTCTGTTGCGAAGGACACTGTTTTTCAATAAGTACAAGCCTGTAAACTGAAAATGAGTATGCATCATTCACTTTGAGTGGAGGCAAACATGAGACAGTATTTTTAACAAAATGATTTCAGTCTAATTATATAATATGTAAATTTAATAACAGCCTGCCTTAAAGCAATATCTGTATGTAACAATATATAAAAAGTGTATATTACAGTCATTGTAAATGTTTATATTATATGTTCATCTTGAATAATGTTATGTGAATGCATTACGTAATTTAATAATGTAGGAGCTGTGAGAATAATAGGTTAAAAGTTGCTAACAATGAGGTAATAATGAGGTAACCTTGAGGTCATAATGAATTTGAAAGTTTAACAATACTACTTGTGATTCTTGGATGCAATAATGTAACTTTTTGTGACAGGTTATAAAATAGCCAATCAACAATTAGGAAAAGCTTTAGTTAAATGAAGCTATTCTATTGGACTAGGATTAGCCAATCAGAAACTGAAACATAGCAAAATTTACAAATTTAGAAGTCAGTTGCTCGTAACTGCGCTCATAACAGGACGCGTTAGTTGTATACAGTGTTCGTAACCGGACGTGTGTTATTTAAATCGTGTCAAACATTAATAAAAGGGGTAAAGTAAAATTACAATCTGTGTAAGCCTACATTCTTCAGTCGCACCACAACCTTGCAAAGAGAAACATGTCTCTAACAATAATACTGACGCAGCCGAGGCAAACATAAATATATAATATTTAAAGAAACAGTCAAGTTACAAAGTTAATATTTTTAATCATCTTTTGGGGGACAAAGGTCACCGGAAAGTAAATTTTTGGGGCGAAGGCTACCGGAAACTTTTTACCATACGTGTGGTTGCAACTACTTCAAGTTCGACTCCCCAACAGTTGAGCTATAATAAAACTCCTACAATACAACCTACTTCAAATTGACGCCCAAAGCGTGGTGCAAATAACGTAAAGATACTATCTACTTCAAATATTAGGTAAACTGCTTAACACTCCCCAGCATTTATTTGTTCCTTCAATAGAGATAGCATTTTCGGCGTAGACTCTGAATCTTTCTGGTATACCAAGTTAAATATTTATATTCTCTGCATAGACACTGACTTTAACCCATATTACATCTCCAACCACAGAAATTTCGCAGATATATTATATAGATGAACTTGAAGATCTAAAACCAGGGGGAAGAGGAACTATGCAGAGAATTGGAAGGCCATTGGAAGGATGGTCAGTTAAACAAAACATCCGCAATTTCGAGTAACATTTACTAGCGAGACTGATCCTGCAAAGTAATACTTTTTTCATTGTGGGACTGTACATTACCCTATCGCCCTATCCCCTCTGGTCCCAAGCCTGATGACGTTAGGTTTTCAACAAAATCAATGGCGCCCTCCTCCATGCGCGTTCATATCGTGGCGACTAGTACAGTAACTTTCTGCACTGTACTTCAACGATAAATAAATCTAAGTGTAGAACCAATAATCCATCGTTTCAAATATAACAAAATCTTCCAACGAGCTACCTAATAAGAGAATCAAGCAATTTCTCTGAAATAGTTTTAAGATTGTTAACCATCTTAATCTTCAAACAGTAGGAAAATAGTAGGTACACAAATACTTTCTGTGGTTAAATGTGACATACGTATATTCAAAACTACAGGAACCACGAAATCCAATGCTGTATTTTCGAAATACCTTTCTTAGTTTACGAAATCTATTAATAACTCATTAAGATGGCCAAATATGTAGCCATTACAGGATTAAATAAAAAATGTGTATTTTTTTTCTAAAACTCTCAAAACATGCAAAGTAAAATTAGCCTTCTTTTATTATATTTTTTTAAATATAAAATATTAAGCATAACGTTTTAAAAATTCGGTGCTGGAGTAGCGCAGAGGTTTCGTTTTGGGCTCTCGTTCTGATTCTCTTTATCCCCGGCACTGTGGTGGTGATTTGAAGTCGGACCTATCCACGCCTTCGCCTCAGACATGTCATGTGAAGTATCCCCAAGGCCCAACTTGGATCGGATTCCACTATAAAAGCTGTAGATCCTCTCATTCCACCGGCACTTTCATTAACACCCTACAATCGGAGACAACAGAGGTCCGTTAGGTCCCCTCACCTCAGAAATGCGGCCAGTTATCGCATGGTGGCTTCAGTAAACCCCTAAGATCGTATGACATATGGGAGGTTAGAAACAAAGACGACATTTTAAAAATCTTATGTGATACATTCACAGGGATTTCTCTATCAATGGCAAATCCACATACACTATGTGATCAAAAGTATTCGGACACCGCACAAACATACGTTTTTCATCTTAGGTGCATTGTGCTGCCATCTACTGCCTGGTACTCATTATCCGCGACCCCAGTAGTCATTAGACATCGTGAAACACCAGAATGGGACGCTCCGTGGAACTCAAGGACTTCGAACGTCGTCAGGCGATTGGATGTCACTTGTGTCAGAAGTCGGTACGCGAGATTTCCACACTCCTAAACATCCCTAGCTGCACTGTTTCTGATGTGATAGTGAAGTGGAAACGTGAAGGGATATGTACAGCACAAAGCATACAGGCCGACCTCGTCTGTTGACTGACAGAGACCGCCGACATTTGAAGAGGGTCGTAAAGAGTAATAGGCAGACATCTATTCAGACCATCACACAGGAATTCCAAACTGCATCAGCATCCACTCCAAGTACTACGACAGTTAGGCGTGAGGTGAGAAACCTTGGATTCCATGGTCGAACGGCTACTCATAAGCCACACATCACGCAGGAAAATGCCAAACGACGCCTCGCTTGGTGTAAGGAGCGTCAACATTACACGATTGAACAGTGGCAAAACGTTGTGTGGAGTGACGAATCATTTTACACAATGTGGCGATCCGATGGCAGGGAGTGAGTATGGCGAATGCCCGGTGAACGTCATCTGCCAGCGTGTGTAGCGCCAACAGTGAAAATCGGAGGTGGTGGTGTTTTTCCTGGAGAGTGCTTCCACTACTTGTTTTGCGGGCACGATGACAGTGCAGGCCTACTTGATATTTTAAGCACCTTCTTGCTCCTCACTGTTGAAATCGGGGATGGCGATTGCATCTTTCAACACGACTGAGCACCGTTCATACTGCACGGGCTGTGACGGAGTGGTTACACGACAATAACATCCCTGTAATGTACTGGCCTGCACAGAGTCCTGACTTTAATCCTATAGAATACCTTTGGGATGTTTCGGACCGTCGACTTCGTGTCAGGCCTCACCGACCTACATCGATACCTCTCCTCAGTTCCGCACTCCGTGAAGAATGAACTGCCATTCCCCAAAAAACCTTCCAGCATCTGATTGAAAGTATGCCTGCGAGAGTGAACTCTGTCATCAAGGCTAAGGGTGGGCCAGTACCATATTGAGTTTGTGCCAAATCCACCCTCCCAGGAGAAATATACATTACGCGACGGGCATGGATCAAAGGAACGCTGCTGAATGTGGCAAAAAGAAGTGCAACGATCAACGTAGTAGTTCTTTAATCAGTTCGCTACAAGAAGAAGAACCAGCACAAGTTTGGACTCACGTAGTGGGTCACGCCACGAGACTCGTCGACTGCGCAGGCGCAAAAACACTCAATCTGCTCGAACGTGCCGGCTGGAAGGACGAACCAGTCTGTCTTCATCGAGGGAAACAAGCAGGATCACGTCAGATAGAGGCATTCGGCACGGTATACAAAATTCTCTTTCGGCTAAATATATTTAAAATTCTTTTTGGTAATTGGGCAGCGGTAAAGAGTTATCGTCGGGTAGAGATATTTATTCTTGGCGTTTAACTATAAAGCTTTAAATGTGAGAGCAGGAAGCAAATTGTAAAAATTGTAATCGAATAATAATGTTGAAACTGTAAACTCTAAAATGAAATAGGGAATGATAATTGTAATCATTTGTGTGATATTGATGTTGAGTTATTAAAGTAAAGAATACGGTTGTTAATTATTTTATGAATATATCTTCAAGCCATTATTCCTTGTATAATCCAGGTAATCTTGGGTCAAAGTAATCGCTTCAAAATGGTAGCAGAGCGTATGGGGAATTTCGATATGGCAGTTAAATAGTGACCGTAGGTACGATTATATCCTAAATTGTAGGTGGATAATAGATAATTATTTGCAATTATTTAATATAATACGTTTACTTGATATTGCTTTCTGCTCTTTAGATAACATGGAATTACAAAATTTGGATTTATTACGTAAAGATGAATTGGGTTTTCATTTGATGCTTCGAGATTTACCGTTTGATAAATCAGATACTGTAGCTAATATGTTGAAAACGTTAAAAGAAGCCGGAAATAGTACACTTAATGTAAATGCTTTTTCGAAACAAGAAACTTTAGAGTTAATTAAAACTTCGGAGTTTCAATTGCAAGAAATACAAAATTCAATTGGGGAACAAAGTACAGGTATTTCACAAGCTACGTTACGCCGTTTTAAAGCACGGATGACATATCATATTTGCAGGCTTCAATTATTTACTATGTCGAAGCATACATCGGATATTAAAACTCATTTACAAAAACTTGTTAATTATTATACGGAGTATATAGGGTCGCTGTTGGATAAAACAGTCGAATTGGGTTCGGATGTTGAACAAAATTTTTCGTTAGGTGACAGAAATGTTACTGCTTCAGAGGTATTAGATAAAAACATATCGACGATATCCTTTCGATCATTACAGTTAGATCATCCGGTACAAGGTTTAATAGAGAACCAACATTTTGTGGTAAATACGGCAGATCAGGCAGTGACATTTTTACAATTCTTTCTTCAATTGCAAGACTTATGTCGACAATTTCAGATTCCGGAACACGATGTATATGTGTTATTACTAAACATTGTGGAAGGGAAAATAGTTTTTTTGGCTCGTACGGCGCAAATGCAAAGGAGTTCATTATCGCAATTTCATATGTTCATACTGGAATTTTTCTTTCCTCCACGAGTTCGGATGCAATTATTAATGCAGCATTATTATGCACCACAAGGAGAAGTAGAAGATTTGCTTAGCTTTATGGAAAGGGTAAAATTGTTTGCACGTGTTTTTCAGTTATCGGATTCTGAAGCAGAAGTCTGTAAATTAATAATTTCAGGGTTAAATGGGATGACACGATTACAAGGTATAGTGCATAAGTTACCAACTTCGTATAGTGAACTGGATGAAATGTTTATACTCTGGCAAACTTTAGCTCCACCCAAGGAACTTTTTCAGCAGCAATTATCCACGGCTTTACATTTTCAAAAAGAGGCTAAACAGAATACAGATGATAGAAGTATGAAACCGGGAGTATTACATACAGTTTCGGGAGCAAATGGTAGAAAATGCACATATTGTGGCAGAAGCGGACACTCTTTTCAATTTTGTTTCCAACGTAATAAACCGAGACGTCCTTTATGACTAGACCGCAAAAAGCACAAATCTACATGGCAATTGTCGATTCAAGGCCGCCGAGATTTGCCATTACCAATGATAGAAATTTCTTGTTTTCGTAAGGGTACGATGGCGGTCATTGATTCTGGATCATCAGTAAATATCATAGATCAATATTTTCCTATTTCCGAAATGGATGCGGTTGTTCACAAATTACCGGTGAACCTTATTTTGGGTTGTCCATTTCTTAGAAATACACGGGCTGTACTGGATTTTTTTTCACTTACTTTGCACTTTCCGTTTGCACCGGATCGACAAATTCCCTTTGCTTTGGGATCAAACTCGTTTAATCTAGCACCATCATTATCAATGCAGGTAGTTGACTTACATTCTCAATTATTACATCTTAACTCACAATATCGCCAACCTATTGTAGATGTGGTGCACGAGTTTCAGGATGTTATTACAGATAAAATAGGCAGAGTAAAACATTTTCTATATCATATCCAATTATTAGATACTACATCAGTTCGTTCGTCGCCATATAGATGCACTCCTCCGAAAGTAG
This sequence comes from Deroplatys truncata, assembly GCA_030765065.1. Lineage (NCBI taxonomy): Eukaryota > Metazoa > Arthropoda > Insecta > Mantodea > Mantidae > Deroplatys > Deroplatys truncata. The sequence goes on from CM060978.1 coordinate 220,327,445, forward strand.
AGATATTAAGGACCAAAATTGAGCAACTTTTAAAAGCAGATATTATTGAACCTTCCAAGAGTTCATATTCAAGCCCGTGTTTTCTAGTTCCGAAACCAAATGGTGAATCTCGATTGGTGGTCGATTATCGTAAATTAAACCAAAATATTCAGGTAGATGCCATGCCTTTGCCAGAGCTTCATACGGCAGCTCATTATTTCGAGAAGCAAAAGTTTTTACTACATTAGATCTGAATCAAGCGTATTATCAAATACCTTTGGATGAAGTGTCACGTCCCGTTACGGCTTTTTCAACTCCATGGAACTTATATCACTTCAAACGGGTCCCGTTTTGTTTATCAACGGGAGCACAGACTTTATCTCGTTTATTAAATAATATTTTGGGGCAATACAAGTTTCAGTTTGTATTTAATTATTTGGATGATTTAGTTATTTATTCTCCAGATATACAATCACATGTGCAGCATTTGAGGTTAGTCTTTCAATGTTTGCGTCAGGCTGGCTTAACAGTTGGTCCGTCCAAAATTAAATTTGCTGTAAATCAAATTTCCTTCCTGGGACATATTGTTTCTCCTCAGGGAATATCCGTAGACCCAGAAAGAACTATGGCAATTCGGTGTTTTCCAGTTCCTTCATCGACTAAACGATTGGCATCGTTTTTGGGTATGGTGAATTTTTTTTCTAAATTTATTCCAAAATTTGCTGAAATAGCCGAACCATTGAATGCTCTTCGGCGAAAAGCCGTAAAATTTGAATGGACTTCAATTCATCAGAAAGCGTTTGACAAGTTAAAGGAAGCTATAATGAATCCGCCAGTGTTGGCAATGCCAAATTTCGAAGAACCTTTTGTTCTTCAAACCGATGCTTCAAGATATGCTATTTCGGCGGTATTACTTCAGGGGATAGAGGGAGCACGAAAGCCAATTTATTATATTTCGCGTTGTCTTTCGCGGACAGAAAGAAATTACTCGGTATACGAGTTAGAAGCTTTAGCCGTGCTTAGTGCTTGTGAAAAATTTCGTCCGTTTTTGGAACATCGAACCTTCCATTTGGAATGTGATAACCAAGCTTTGACTTGGGTATTATCACATGCTAGGAAAACGGGGAAGCTCGCGCGTTGGGCTACCCGAATTGGCTCTTTTAAATTCACAGTTAAACATATTCCTAGTACTGAAAATGTTATCGCAGATGCACTTTCACGCATGTTTGTTGACCCACCGGTAGAGGATAATCAAGTTAGTGCACCAATGTTAATATGTCCAACTCTTTCAAAGGATCTTCCTTCGGTGTTTACCTCCTTGGAGGATCATCAATGTAAGGATGAGGTGTTAGGCCCTGTTTGGGAACAGTGTCACTTAGGTAATATTCCTAAAGGATATTATTTTAAGGATAATCTTTTGTATGCTACGCTACCGAGGTCTAAATTGGTCAGGATATTGTTACCGCGTTCGTTAGTACCGGTGGTTTTACAATATTTCCATACATCGCCACATGGTGAGCATTTAGGTGTATTTAAAACAAAACAGAAAATACGCACATATTTTGTGTGGAAACAGATGTATGCCGACATTAAGAACTATGTTCGCAAGTGCGAGATATGTTTGTATACTAAACCAGCACAAAATACTCGAGTGGGTCATTTACATTCCAAAATATCGATGTATCCCATGGAGAGGGTATTTCTTGATTATGTGGGTCCCTTACCACGTTCTTCTAGCGGCAATACATATCTATTAGTTTTGGTAGATGCATTCTCTAAATTTACATGGTTGTATCCAGTTCGGGCTCCAACAGCATTGACAACAGCATTATTTTTATCACGTATATTTGCTTCTTTTGGTAATCCTCAAACACTGGTTACTGATAATGCTTCTTATTTCAGGGCATACAATTTCCGTACATTTTTGTTTGAAAGAGGAATACATTTTGTGCGAACATCACCTTATTATCCGCGACCATCGTTAGCGGAACGTGTAAACAGAAATTTGAAGAGTATGTTAATTGCATTTCACTCAGACCATCATTCTCAATGGGATAGCTGGTGTGCCGAATTTCAGTTTGCTTTAAATACGGCAGTTCATGAAGCACATCAGGCAACTCCTTTTTCATTAATGTTTCGTTTTCAACCGGCTTGTTCTTTGGTCAATCAGTGGAAATTGTCAGATTTATTCCCGGAGTCGGGAAATGTGAATAAAGATAGAGAAACTTGGTTACATACTTTACAAAATTTACGTGCAGATCATGTCCGACGTGAGATCCGATATAATCGTAACCGCAAGGAGAGTACATTTCAAATTGGGGATCTAGTGATGCCACAGGCACACCAGTTGAGTGATTTTAGTAAAAGCTTTACCCAGAAACTAGCCCCTCGGTATGTAGGACCTTTTCGGATCATTAAGATTGTTAACCAAGTTTCAATGCAACTCCAGGATTGTGTTACTGGGAAAATTACAACAGCTCATGTCACTCAATTAAAACCCGTACCTGCTACCGTGATATAAATCCTCGCTTCCTCGCAGATAGGCAGCACCTTTTTATATAATGGTCATCGTCGGCATAGTGGGTTCGCTTCCTCACAGCTGACGATGATTATTTAAGGACGTGCTGCCTACTATATAGATAGACTTTTTATCTTGGTAAAAAAAAATTTTAGTTCTTTAAGTTATAAATATATTGTAAAATTCATGTTCCACTTTCATCTTATTCATCTCATTGTATTTTTATTTGTAAACTTCACCTGTTTTAAGGTGAAGTAAATAATGTAAGTCCAGTAATTACATTGAAAAAAAATAAAAAAATAAAAAATAAACACAAAAAAAAGGAAATGAAACGCCTTATGCATAAAAGCAGGTTTTGATATGTATTATCATTGTTCCTGACCGCATATCAAATGCTGGCTTTTTTTTTAAGTTTATGTATTTTAATTTGTTTTCTTCATTCCAGAGCTAGACTGATACAATTTGAAGGCTTCTACACTCACATTTTATGTATATTTGGACGTGGTTTTGTTATATAATCCACGTATGATATCTATATCGAGTTGAATGCTTCTGTCTACTTAATTGCTTGGTGGGGAGATGTGCCAGGTCGAGTGGATGGACAGGCGAGACTACAACTCATCATATCCACAACGCACGTTCCTGTTCCCGTTCTACCCGTCACCTCTGGGGGGAGTATTGTGCCAAATCCACCCTCCCAGGAGAAATATACATTACGCGACGGGCATGGATCAAAGGAACGCTGCCGAATGTGGCAAAAAGAAGTGCAACGATCAACGTAGTAGTTATTTAATCAGTTCGCTACAAGAAGAAGAAGAACCAGCACAAGTTTGGACTCACGTAGTGTGTCACGCCACGAGACTCGTCGACTGCGCAGGCGCAAAAACACTCAATCTGCTCGAACGTGCCGGCTGGAAGGACGAACCAGTCTGTCTTCATCGAGGGAAACAAGCAGGATCACGTCAGATAGAGGCATTCGGCACGGTATACAAAATTCTCTTTCGGTTAAATATATTTAAAATTCTTTTTGGTAATTGGGCAGCGGTAAAGAGTTATCGTCGGGTAGAGATATTTATTCTTGGCGTTTAACTATAAAGCTTTAAATGTGAGAGCAGGAAGCAAATTGTAAAAATTGTAATCGGATAATAATGTTGAAACTGTAAACTCTAAAATGAAATAGGGAATGATAATTGTAATCATTTGTGTGATATTGATGTTGAGTTATTAAAGTAAAGAATACGGTTGTTAATTATTTTATGAATATATCTTCAAGCCATTATTCCTTGTATAATCCAGGTAATCTTGGGTCAAAGTAATCGCTTCAACTTCCAGCATTACCGATGGAGGGTGCCACGAACTTGTACGTCATTTTCAGCCAGGTGTCCGGATACTTTTGATCAGGTAGTGTATTTTGCTTCGGGATGGGTTCAAGTTAAGCAATAAGTGCTTCGTTACAAAACGACGTTGCAGGCTTACAATATAGCATTCACATGTTTGTTCTTGGTAAAAACTTTTACAGTAAAGGAAGGAAGAAGGAGAGGAAAATCACAAGCCTTCAAACACGATCACTCTATTAGGCATTTATGCTTAAGAAACGAATAAATTTGTAGCATGGGATATTTCGAAAACGAGCGGTACGAAAAATTTGTGTGAGACAGATTGTGCATTTCAATTAGCTATACATATAGTTTCCTGTAGTAAGCATTTGATTATTTCTTATGATTATACTAAATAATATAGAATTCAATCAAATAAAGGGTATTTTAAAGACCATTCGCAGAAAACTCAAGATATACATTCTTTTTCTCATGCAAATATCAGAAACTTATGACATTTTTTTCAAAATCATCAGTCGCTTTTGAAAAAACAAACAATAACAACAAAGTTTAGATTGAGGGGGTTTTCTTGTAAATAATAATGTCATTTCCTTGGAAGATGCTAAAGTTAAATATCAAGTTTGCTATTTAGCAGACTATTTTTATTTAGGCTGCACGCACAAACATACATAGGCATATACACGCGGGCCTTGCTCTAAAATGTCTTTTTGGATTCATGCGATCTCAAAATATGTATTTGCGGTGAAATCCTCATATCGAGTTTATGGATAGGATGGAATACTATAGAAAACATATGTTTATGTTAAAATCCTTGGTCTAGTCATAAATAAGCGTATTTTAGAAAAGTGAGTATTAAAATGAACTTAAAACTATACAACATGCTTTGCAGAACATAATTACTTCCAGAAAACGCGTAGTCATACTCCACAGAACGCCAATCTTATCGGAAAGTACGCACTTGTACTCATAAAAGTTTACTATTATTGCACTTCTAAGAAGAGCGAGAATAGTAAAACATTGCCAGTGTTACGCACTCTTTCATATATGTTTGATCGGTTTGTTGAGTAATAAATACTAATTCCTGCTAGTTTTATTTACCCGATTAGATTATTGAAAATAATGTGCTAATATATGCAACATTTAGATTTATTTGCGTGCACCAATTACATTTAATATCCTTATATAGGTTGAAGTATGTACCTGTGTTTTATGAATGTGGTAAAAGTGTATCTTCTGTGCACAAACGTTCGTATAGTGGTGGTGTTTGAACGTGTATGAATAAATACATTTTATAATTTTTTATTTAATTACATTTGTGACAAAATGCATTAACTCTAATTCATATAAAGATGTATAATACAGATATTTTCATCAGTTGAATGTTTGTTGGCGTGAACTCGCACTTCAATATATCAACTGTAGTAATTTATGAAAACATGACCTGTTTTTAAACCTTTTTAATAAAATTCTGTTCTGCAGCATGTACATAAACAAGTAAACAAGAAGGAAGTTATACATTTACTATGGTGTTTGTCCCCTAAATTATTTCTTATGAATCTCTAAGGTTGTGGTAGTAAATATTGGAAATACTAGTATTATGGTGACAATTTGCCCCATGCATGACAGCGCTTTAGTTTAGGCCATCTTATGTTTAAAATAGGTTTCTAATGTGTAACATGCACAAGTCTTTTATCTTTGAACTAGCTACCGCAACCAGTATCCGAGAACAGGTCGATTGGTTTTCTTTTGTTTTGTTTTTTTGTTTTTTTTCGAGTGGAGAAGAAAATGATTTAATCACTTACCCCAGTCCCGGCGGGAGTGTGGCATACCCACTAAAAACTCCTCCACCGGAAGTCAAGGGTGAGGAAAGTCAGTACCGCAGTATTGCACCTGCGAATTCATGGTGATGGTGTTTTGGCCGGCCACAAGGGCCTAAACCGGGTGAAGAAAGGTGCCAGGACGCATGACCGAGGCCCTGCTTGCGCCCTTGGGGATTCAGGAGAGAAGTACGAAGAAAGAGTATGAGTGAGGAGTGTGGTAGTGGAAGGCAAGCTGGACCAAGCCCAGCTCACCGCCAATCCTAATTCTGAGTGGTGAAGTCTAGTGGTAGTGCTTTGGGTACCGAGCGCCGCCTCGTGTAGCTGCGTCCGGTCTCTCTGGTTCAGCAGTCTGTTGGTGATGAGGTTTCTTCATGAAGACGGACAGCTCGTCTTTGAAGATAGTCGTTAGTGTTGTCCTGAGTTCAGCCATGTGATTGGTGTGCTGCGTAGTGGTTGATATAACATGTAGGTGTAGTCGGTCGAATGATTGTTTCGATTGGATTGCCTCGCTACCCTCCTTAAGTTCGGTTAATGCCTCCTCCAAGAAGACCAGCTTGGTGGTGATGTTAAGTAGTTCTGCCTGCATATCCTCCAGCTTTTTGCTGCGGCGGTGAGCTCGGCGGTTGCCAGTTCTGCTTCGCTGGCGGTCTCTGCTGCTACACAGCCCTGCGTTTTCTTCTTCTTCCCATGGTGCTAGAAGCTCCTGTCGACTCGAAGGATCCAGGCGAAGTGTATGATTCGTTTTTTTTCGAGTGGAGGAGAAAATGATTTAATCACTAACCCCAGCCTCGATGGGAGTCGGGACTGAGAGAGTGGGACTCACCAATAGTCGGCATACCCACTAAAAACTCCTCCACCGGATGGAAAAATGGAAGAAGGATAAAGTGGAATGGCTTGGCTTTGTGCGGTGCCGCATAGCACCCGCGTTAGTAAGTGAAAGATGGAAGCTGCCGCCCTATGGGCGGGAGCGGGTAAAGGTAGCTACTAGGTTGCAGCCATGAAACCTGACTGCAACACTAGTGAAAATAGCGAGGGTTAAGCTAAGAATTGGAAAGGTGATTGTATGGAAGGTATAGGTTGGAGTAGAACTTACTTCTTGTGAATATGCATCCTGTTCATGTATTCTTCTGCGAATGTTGCGCTGGACGGAGGCCTTCGGCGGTTGCTTGGGGCCTCCGGTTTGGCTGGCTGCTGGAAGTGGGCCCTAAGTTCGTGCTGCTGTGCTTCCAGAGACCTGTGATCATGTCGATGGAGTCTAGGTGTTGAGAAATGGTGTTCGATGCTGTAGCAGAGGTCTGGATGGAGTTTTCAATGGTGCTGAATCTGGCAGTGATGATCTCAAACTGCCCAGCTAGGAAAACCTGCTGAGCAGCTGTGGTGTCTTGAAGGTCCCTGATGAGTTCCTCCAGGGGTGTCAGCTTCGTCGTCATGTTCAGGAATTCCGCATGGAGATCCTGAACGGCGTCGCGTAGACTCTGGACTTCCTCGATGATCGGTGCTAGAGATGTTGGTGTCGGCGCTGGTGATGGTGCTGGAGTCGGCGTCTGTGGATGTGCTGCTGGCTGCGATGAAGATGCTGGTGGCTTCGGCGTTGCCTTCCTGCGAGGAAGCAGGGGGCAGAGCGCTTGGCCGGAGAAATGTGTTGACCCTCCACAGGTCGCACAGTAGCGGCGTCGGCGGCGAAGGTCGTGCTGGGTGCACGATGAGGTGATGCAGGTTGATCCACAGTAGTGGTACCTAGGTTGAGCTGCGCAGGACGTCTCGATGTGCTCGTAGGCACAGCAGCGCCTGCAGGGAGCCTGGCGTTCTACTCGACTGGCCTCGATGCGTAAGCACCGCCCTAACAAGAGCAGGCCCGCCCTCAAGGCAGCTTCGTAGTCGCCAGGGTCTGCAAACTCCAACCTGACGAGCGACGTGGGTCCCTGTGCTCCGATGATCCTTGTGGCCTTCAAGGCTGAAGGCCACTGCTGGTGAGCTGCGGTGATGAGGAACCTGGCTGGCAGGTCCCTCGGGACCCCTCTGACGACGGCACTGTACCTCCCCTGAGGCACAGGCCGGGTCTGCGGTGGTAGGGTAGAACCCAGTGTCAGTGGCGTTGGCACCGGTAAAGCTGGCGGCAGCTGCGGAGGCAGTCGCGAAGCTGTGCGGAGCGACCCTTATTCTTCGCCATCTCGGAGCTGAGTGTCTGATTCGTCAAATTTCGGAAGCTTTTATTTCGTGAGTCAGTGGGCGGAGCTTCGCTTCCTGTGCTGCCATTGGCTGAGTTCTGGCGAATCACCTAAATGGACAAGCGCTCAGGTGAAGACCATGCTCAATGCTGCTTAACTTCAACAACCGCTTGCGTAGTTGTAAAAATAAGCAAGCCGGCTGACAGCGAAGCGATATAGGATGTAGGTATGGGATGAAGGAACATACAGTACTAGCCACCGACAAACTAATACGATAACTCACTAACGTAATAAGATATCTGATTCACAGCTTCTTAGTATCAACACATTAATAATTTATTTCTTTAATGTTTTGTTCCAAGATTTAAATGTTACGTATTTTCTTTGCTAATACTATACGTAATAATTAAGCGGATGTAAAAAACACACTTATTCATAATGTACACATGGTAGAGAATAAGTATATAACGTTATAACATATAAAATATAATATAAGAGGGAAAGGCCATTTTAGCTATAGAACCAGTAGTATCTATGTAAGAATGTAACGAACCTTGGATTCATAATTAAGACGATACAAGTCATATATATATATGTTTGTGTGTGTATATATAATATGTGTGTGTGGTGTGTGTAACATAAACTGATATTGGATGTCATTGGATACTAGCATCAATCCGGCACATTGATACAATACCTATAATTCAAATACGTACGTTGAGAAAACGGTTTGAGGGAACACTAAAAGAAGCTTTTCAGTCTTCGAGCATGTAGTGTAAAGGCCAGTCTCTAAATAAACGCTAAAACTACGTATTTAAAGCCTATCAGTTATCCATAGTGTAACATGGCAAAGGTAACAGTGAATTGTGAATATCATATGTGGTTTATCTAAAAAACAAGTGAAATAATTAACAGAACACGTGTGTGTAAAATATTTTAATATTCTCCACACCTAACCTTGACAAGACACAATTGCTCTCCGACACAATATACAGCAGCCTTGGCATAATTATAAAATAATAATTACAACATACGAACACACTCAAGAATATAAATACATGATCCTCAGATTCCAGTCGACGAGAACCTCAAGATACATCACAGATGTACGGGCATCAAGACGACCTACAGGTACGTAATACAGCATACATCATCATTATCATCATCATCAACGTAATGGGGTCCTACCAAGGAGGAACCACTACAAGGATTTGGAGTTACCAAGTTGAGAGAAGGGCGGGCCACCGTTGAATGGTCACTCATCCAACTAGTGACAAAGCCCAATGCTTCCTTAACTTGGGAGTAGTCAAATATGCTGTTGGGCGAGTCGCCGCTGGAGGGTCATTCATCCAGCTAGCGACCAGGCCCAATACAGCTTAACTTGGGGAAAGTGTTTGGATTAGTAGCTCTTTTACAAGCAGTCCTATGGCGTCCTGGGGTAGACCGTAGCTCTTCGTCATACTAACCCCTATGGTCGTAGTGACCCAGGGCGCTTACCAGATGATTGGGATGGGTAGCAAACTCTGAGTGAATGGTGCGAGATCTCTCGCGCAACATGTCCACAATTTATTTAAGTCCTGATTGCGTATGTAGGATGGTGATGGAAATATACGCCCAGTATCATAGATAATCCTTAAAGCCCTGTTCTGAACGGTCTGCAGCCTGCGGATGATGGACACTGCTACCGATCCCCACGCCTCGCACCCATACAGAATCAAGGGCGGGATGCTTTCCTGATACAGGGTAGTTTTAGGGGAATTGGAATTTTGGGGCGAAAAACCGGATACAACTGTCTGGAGTACGGCGTGGACGAGACCGACCTCACCCTGACATGCGGATCGAAAGTGAGCCCGCGGGCGAGTAGAATCCCAAGATATTTAGCAGAGGTAACCCAGGGGATTCTCCTCCGCTCAATCTCAGAGCCCGAGTCGGCCGCCAGCGCCGGACCTTACCCAGGATGAGTACAGAGCTATTTCCCGGGCTAATAGCCAACCTCCGTTTCTCGCTCCACCTGCCAATGGCTTGGAGCTGTTGCTGGATCTGAGGATAACAGAAGCGGACATTTTTGTTCTGTGCCATTTTGAGGAGGTCGTCCGCATATTGGCAGGTAACGGTCCTGGGGTCCATTCGGAAGTCGGACATGTAGACCGCAAAGAGTGGACAGAACACTGCCCTCCGGGAGTCTTTTAGCTATGGGTCTGACTGATGAAACGTTTCCCTCTATTCCTATCCTGAAAACGCGATTGCAGGAAACTTTATCAGTGCAATATAGGGAGGAGGAAGGTCTGCTTCCCTGAGTTTGTACAAAAAACCTTGATGCCACGTGGTGGCAAAGGGCTTCTCTGCGTCAAGCAGTAACGCTATGGTCTTGAAGTTCTCCTGGAAACCCAGGGAAGCCTTCTCGGCCACTCGCAGCAACTGCAAGGTAGTTGAGTGACAATGGTGGAAAACAAACTGGTGATCCGGAAGGAGATGCCATTCCTCGAATAGAGGAATGAGGCGCTTCAGGAGCAAACACTCAAAGACGTTGAGACAGTCGGGAGCAAGCTTGTGGATCGGTAATTATAGGGGAAGACCGGATCCTTGCCGGGCTTCAAAATGCACACTACTCTCGCCTCCTTCCAATAGGTTGGAAAGTGGCGAAGACAGAGTCACGCATTGAAGATTCTCGTCAAGTGAATCACGCCCTTTATGAAGGTGCTGGAACATAGGCGCCGCGACGTCTTCATGTCCAGGGGATTAGTTGGGATTCAGTTTCTGGAATTCGGATACCACTTATTTAGGGGTGACTATAGGAAGATGCATCTGATCTTGGGGTGGCTCTGGTTCCTCATAGAGATACTCCACAGTCGCCTCCACGAGACCAGCAAAGTCTTCGTCCTCGGGATCATCCCGGGGTTCAAATTTAAGTTCTAAATAGACTGTAAACAGAGTGGCATTCTGGTGTGGCTCGAAAGCGAGTTTACTTCGAGTGCCAAGTAATGGATGCTGATACTGTTTTTTATCATTCCTTAGAGATTGAATAATCCTCCAAGGTTTCTTCTTATGAAGGTTGACGTTCTTCATAGTATTTTCCCAGGCCGTTGTTCTCTGCGCTCGGAGCAGTCGCATCTCAGAGCTTTGAAGCTCTGGTAAACTGCCCCTATCCGCATGGCGGAAACGCTGTCATAGCTTCCGGACAGTTTTCTGGGCATTTAGCAACTGCCGGAGATAATTAGGAATGGTTATGCGGCTAGTGTTTCAGAAGGGATATGCTAGGTGAGAACGCGCACCGCATTTAGGATGTGTTGGGAGAATTAGATACTGCCGCCACCAGCGTGTCGATTGTATCGATGCGAGGGCGCGGGTCAACTGACTGGTTCAGTGCATGGACAGCTGCATCCCAGTCTACCTCATTTTTCCAGTCTGGGGTGCCAGGACTGGTGTGTCAACGTCGGAGTCTACCACGACAAGATCATGGTCTGAATCCAGCTCGTTGACCGCTGAGAGATTTAGATGGAATGAAATGTCTTTGGGATAATGATGTTGAGAACATCCGGCTTTGCACGGGCGGATGACACACAGATCCTCTCGGTCCATGCATGAGGAGGCTCGGGTCTCCGCTGGTGAGGTGGTAGAGCTCACGGCCACTCTGGTTAGAAATGCGGCTGTGCCAGTGCCCATGCTTCGCGTTGAAGTCTCCTGCAATGAAACCACGGGGTGTAGGTTGAGAAGGGTAATGTAGTCTGCTTCATAGAAGCGATGGTCGGGAGGGTCATAGATGTGTCTAGTTGGCCAATGGCAAGCCGTATGGCGCAGGCTTCCACATTCTGTAGGGGAGGAATAGGGGCAGGTGTAAGAGTGATGTGATTTCGTATTAAGATTGCAGTACCGTCCCCTGTCGTTCGACATGATCTGCCGATGGTGACGTAACTTGGCAGCGAAAAGTTAGTACCAGCATTTAAATGTGTTTCGCAGACCATCAGAACGTCCATTCCGTAGGAATGTACAAAGTCAAGAATGCTGGTGTAATGCGTCTTGACTCCGTTTGCGTTCCCAAACGCAGCTCGTAGAGGTCTCCGGACAAGTCTGGAGGCATTACGCGGCGGTAGTCTGAAACAGAACCTCCAGCAGTTCAAGCAGGGCTCTGTTTCTCTATTGGACTTAACTGTGAGCTAGAGCTCTGCTTCTTGCAGTTCCGTAGTGCTGGAAGGGAATTTTCATGAGGTCACCAAACCACAGGGATAGGGTCTGAATTTCTCAAGGTCTTTAAGTGAAATAGTGTCTCCAAAGGCGGACAGTGAGGCCGAAGGAGCAGTGTGGAGCACGGATACTTGACTGGCCGTTGTTGCCGTCCCTGCTGTCGTTTACGGAGCAGGGACTCTTGTGTTTATCTCCTATGTGAGGGTGGCTTTGGTAATATTAAGAGCCGCGACCTCTGATTGGTTAGGCTGATTTCTCCTTGCAGACTTTTCTTGCCAGGTGTAGACTTCTTGCCATGGATTTTCTTGGGCCACTGCGGCTTAGGTTGTGGCTATGGTATGTTACACGCTGTTGCGACCGGAGTCCGGATCTCCTCTGCGCGTTGCAGTGGTATCTCAGACTTTCTGAGAGCGGCCGCAAAGGAAACTCCCGGGCGTACTGTTGCCGTTTTCAGACTCCCTTGTTGGCAGCTCTCTATAATCTCTGTCTCGCCACTCAAACTTTGTAGACGCTGACATGGTCCTGGTGGCAGTTGGTACATTGTCAGTCCTTGGGTACCTTGCCGCAGCCCTTTAGAGGATGGGGCCAAGCACAGCACAGGCATGTAAACTTGCGCTCACACGCCAGGCTGGAATGCTGGAACCCCATGCACCTATGGCACTGCACAGGTCCACCTTGGCCGTAAAAGCGTTCAATCTTTACGACCGTGTGGAACAGCATCCGGGCAGTATTAATGGGTTGTACTGTCTCGCCAGGGACCCTGTCCACAATGACGAGGTATAGAGGCATGGAAACTTGATAGGCCCTTCCTCGGTTGCGCCACAGCCGAGGCGGCAATGCCATAACCTCGTAGAGTGCAGCCTTGATCTCCTCGGTATCATATTCAGAATCTAGATGTCTTATCATTTGGCACTTTGGTCGCTGCGGCAAATAAGAGTAGAATGGGATTTGGGGCTCCCTCAACGCCTGTTTTGCTGCTTTAAAGTCTTCAGGTGTACTGGTATGTATGTGTACTTTCTGAGGCTTCCTCTTCGCCTCGAATCTGTCTTTGAGTTTTTCTGCCACACGACGCGTGGTCCCTAAAGTTGTCGGCTATAACTGGCGGCACTATGGTCTCCTTTTGGATAGGCGTGGTTGGTTACCCTGTGAGGATAGCAGAGCACTCTTGCTCGAGTTAGAAGCGGAACCCTTGGAAGTTCGCCTTCTACGCTCGACAACGGTGAAGCCATCAAGGTTTGAATCCTCCGACTCGGGCAGACGGATGAGGGAATGTAGAGAGCGAGGAGCTGGTGTAGCTGTAGCAGCTACCGACTCTGCGACGACTCTTTGGGGAGTCCTCCGGCTACCATCAGAGAACCGTATCTCTTTAGAGAAGGTGTCTGTAGTAGCCATATATCAGCCCCGGGTACCGGAGCGGTGGTACTGATCCTTGCCTATGGTCTTGGTGGCCCGCTAGTGTAGTCTGTCAAGTCGGTATGTCGAAGAAAGAAAGGTGACAGTAGAAGAGGAGTAAGAAAGGGGAATGAACCTGCTCTCGAAGAACCGCAGAACCTTAGCGAAAACCGGAGCAAGCTAAAAGAAGAAACAAGTCCACTGCTTGTCCGATTTCGTTCGATGAGATGTCTGGCCGGGTCTTTTTCTGACGGGCTAACAGGGGATCTAGGTCCACTGGCCGACAGTGGGAGAGGTGCAGTGGTTCGCACTCTCGCGGCAAGCTAGAAGGGGGTCGCTGTCCACTGCTTGCCGCTAAAGTTTATGGTGGCGATGTTGTAGCTAAGCCAAGCTTGTGTAGTGCTGCTGAACTGTTATCTGCGAAGATGCGTGTGCTACACAAGAATACCGATGAATAAAGGCCCGATGGTGTTCACTCCTCCGTTCCACAATGCAGAATGACCAAATGCGCGGCGTGCGTGCGAATGCGTTATCTTTGATCTACTAGTACCGTTATCTTCTGCGGTACCATTTTGGCTTCCCCCCCGAAGGGTTACTCTGGAAGCATCCGGCACCTCTCCGGATGATAAGAGAAATGGGCATCTAGTTCACAAACAACGTCAACGTGACTACTAACAGCATCCCTGCACCGCATTGGATTATGCGGACCAATGACGTGTCGACAGCCCTATGGCAAAAAAACACAAACTAGCAAGGACACAGCTCCCAGCATGGCGAGGAGTGAAGCATCGGAGAGAAGAAAAAGTGCTGTGTGGCCGGTAACACACAACATGGGGGAACGACCCAAAAGGGTGTGAGTTCAACATACGACATTCGTTTTCGGCCTTGTCAGAATTTGAACCATGAACAACATTTTTCGGTGAGTATAGTTTTCAAAATTGCATTTAACGAGAGACAAAGATTGCTGAGAGAGATCCATCCAGGGTGAAAAGGATAACGTGTAATATATATTAAGTGGGTTGTGAGAACTTATTCATTAAAATGTAAATGGTATTTGAAAGAGAGATAGGGAATCTATTAATAAAATTGTTATATCTATGATCACATTTATTGTTATGGAAGTGAACATCTATTGGAAGCCTTGTACTTGGTAAAGCTACACTGTGAATTACCAGTAAAGTGGGGACACATATGTAAGAACTGTCAAACGTAACCCCCCCCAAAAAAAACCCCGCAGCAAACCACAAGAAATGGTGCACGTTATGTTTATTCAATGCTTCTTGCTTCGATGTATACAGTAAGCCTGCGTTCCATGCCCTGGAGTACTCTGTTGAAAGTTCCTGGTGTGCTTCGTATTTGGTAAAATCCAGTCTGATACGTCCTCTCAAAATGTCAACATCAGGTACAAGAGCCGCATAAACCAAGGACTTCAAATGTCCCCAGACGAATAAACCCATTGGATTCAAATCAGGCGATCGAGCAGCCAAGCTCGACCAATCCATCTTCGTGGAAATCTATCACTCAAAAACTTACAAACTATCATGCTGAAATGAGCTGGAGCACCATCGTGTAAAAATCACATTCGTTGGATGATGTCCGGAGGCACATTATCAGTTAAGTGATGCAACTCATTTCTGAGAAACTGGAGATAGATTTGTCCATTCAAACGCTGAGGGAAGAAGTAGGGACCAATAAGGGGATCGTGATTGATTCCACCCCAAACGTGGAGAGAGAACCTCTGTTGATGGTTGGCCTGTCGTACTTTATTAGGATTTTCAAATGCCCAGTTATGAGATTATGAAAATTGAAAATGCCGTCACGAGTAAAACCAGCCTCATTCGTGAATAAGATACAGGCTAGGACATTTATGAAAACAACGCACTGCAGTAACATTGACAAAAACGTTTTCTTGATTCAAAGTCCGCCTCATTTAATCCTTGCACACGTTGAAGGTGATACGGGTACAGAAGATATTCATGCAGAATGCTCCAGATAGTCATGTGACTAACTATTTCCCTTACAGCCATACATCTTGTGCTTTGTGATGGGTCTGCATCCACAGCACGAAGAACTCGTTTTTCAAGCTCAATGCCTCGTACCGCTCTTGGTCTCCCAGCATCCCTAGTACTCTCAAATGCACCATTCTCTCTCAAGCGTGCAAATGTTCTAGCAAACGGTAACTAGCTGTCAGAGTACCTTTCTGCATTAAGTTCACGTGCTCGTGCTGCATTGCCGTCTACACGGCCATACCTGTAGTGCATATGCGTCTGTGCACTCATGGAATACATCTTCTTTTGACCTATAACAACGAAACGGTTGATTTTCAGACTCATGTACATATGAACTTCTTTTGCTGTTTTGATGTCGCGAACACGTCCCACAAATATATAATACCAATAAAGATACATCCTGTATATTCCTTCAGGATCCTATCCATGGTCTTTTAGTTGTGCTTTGGGAAGGGCTTGCGGTTCATTTGATAACCGATAACTGCACACACTCACACATATAGCAATTAAGTAAAGAATGATCGCCGACAAACTGGATAGTTGTAAGGTTGTAGCACAGCATTTTTTATAATTAATAACCATCACACTACATAGTATATTATTAACATAAAAAGTGCTACATAAATCACGGTAAATGTTTGCCTAGCAATGGTTTAGAATTAGGCAATCTGGAATCAGTTTCATGCAACCTGCGGATTCAAACCTAACAATTTGGTTTGTTAGTAACGAGGTCTTGCGAAGAAGGGAAAAAACTGATGTGTTACATTCACATGAATTGCTCCTCCCTCTATCATTTATTGTTCTTACGAAGCCTTATTCTTCTATTTCATTTTAATCGAAACTAATCTTTGCAGAAGTAGCTACATTACATATTTCTTATAAATGCAAGGATATAGCTAGAGTCAAAAGTTTAAGAACTGGACTCTATATACTGGCCTTAAAATTCCATACCTTTCCCTGCAAATCCGAGAAACAAGTGAATGTCGACAGGACTTTAAAACAATGACCAAGCATTGCACAATTCAAACTAGTAATAACGGATATCTCTGAAATGGCTGATGCCACAAAAATTGTTATTGGAAATAAATGGTGTGTTTTAAAGAGATTAAATTTTTTGTGTAGTAAGGTTTTTTATCCCTTAACGTTTACACATTAAATAAGATTATACAAAATTCCTTCCAAATGAAGAGAACTTGACAGTCTCTTCCCAGAAAGTTCAAGATATGGATTTTATTTATCATGTAAACACCATTGATATATGATATTTTAATCAAAATCCTTACAGGAAGTATTGCATTCCACCCAAAAATTCGATACCGAGATTTCACCGAAAATACATGTTTTGAGACCTCTTAAATCCAAAAAAAGGATTTTTGGAAACATGTCCGTGTGTGTGTCTGTGAACCTCATAACTCAGAAACTAACATTCAGATAAACACCAAACTTGGTATTTAGGTTCAGTATCTTCCAGAGATGCGACACGAAGGTTTTCAAGAAAATCCCTCACCCCAGATTACCCTTTACATGGAACATTTTTCGAATATTTTAATGTTGTCAAAAATGGCTGTAACAATTTTGATTAAAATATCATATATTTAAGATATTTTCATGACAATTGAAATGTATATCTTGAATTTTTTGTGAATGTCTCCAAAAGTATTCTTCATTGTGAACGACTTTTGCATAACTGGTAAACCCTAAGAGATAGACAAAATTTTACCGCACAAAAAAATGTAGATCGCGTTAAAATACACAATTTATGCCATATACATTTTTGTTGTTGAGTGAACCATTTTCGAGATATTGTTTGTTATTCTCTTAAATTATCCAATGCTTATACTTTTTCTCAAATGGGAATAAGCGTTTGTAAAGATAGTTTGTACAAGAGTAGAGAATGTCATGTGAGTGCAACACATCAGATGTTCTTCTTAGTTTTCGCTTGTCATTAGACGCATGATGTGGCGGTTTCTCATCTAATACGATTTCCTTTCTCTCATGTCCCTTTCATTCCGTTTTCCTTTAACTTTCATGTGTGCTTCTAGGTGTCGTGGTGTGTGGCGGTGCTGGTCGGGTGGCGCGGATGCTTGCTGCAAATAGGACTAGAGGACTTCCTGGTTAGAAGGATCAGCGCGCTCTCTGGACAGCTCCTGGGATGGTCTTCGAGCCCAGTACTGTTAGGGACAGCCGCGCGTCTCTGTGGCCTGTAGCCTCCTGTAGTTTCTTCACTTCATACCTTCCTCCTGGGGGTGGTAGCCGCAATAGGTCTTACGTAGGTGCCAGCGGTGTCCCCTCCTTGCACACCGTGTAAAAGCTTCGATCTACTGCAGAAACTACAATACGTTCTCTCTCAGCTGGGCTCATCTTAGGGAATCCGTGTGTTGAGATACAAAGCTTTTAGTTTTAAAGGTAGTTTGTTGATCACATGGCATTTTTTGTTTTGTTACAACAAAATTTGGCGCACTTGGCACTTTAGACATGAGGCCGTGCATATAATGTGTAAGATATTGCCATTTTGTTCCTGTGTATGATAGAATCTATGGGCGATTTGTTTCATTAGCAGTTGTAAAGGTTAAGTTTTTCTGTTATAATAAAATAACCTGTTTTTGCGGCACCCATTAATTTCCTCGTCTACGTAACAGAGGTAAGTGGTAGTGCCTCTCTTTATCTAACTATTAATACATCACTTTTGTGCTTTACTAAAGTACAGCAAATTGCATCTTGCTTAAACCATGCTTGCAACAGTAAAGTATATTCAACCAAGTGCATTTAAGCAAAGAGAGGGTCACTTGAAACCCATTGTCGCAGTGAGGGGCGGGCGGAAGTTCTCATTGCACGATCCGTGTCTGTAAGTGAAAGTTATACGGTGCTGGACCACGTCTTGTGATGTGAAAGGTTAACTGACCGTAAGCCACATTGCACACAAACTGCCCATAGGAAGCCCGAGGACGTGTAACTGTGGTAACTACCCTTCCCTTTCGTGAGGTGAGAGAAACTACGAATAATCTTTTCAAGAGACATAGAGAATTACTCCCTTAAGTGTCTGTGTTATAAATTTTTGAAATACACAAAACTAAAACTACATGCAAGTGTTACTTGCTTTTAGGGTTGAGAAAAATAGTGAGGTGTACAAAATATTACATCAAATATGATAAACTGTCTTTTTTTGTCGTCACAAAAGCATACATATATATCTAATTATTTTGCCCTACCATTGCGGTATACTCGTGTTGGGAGCATAACTCGCAGTATGCCCGATATATTAATATATCATTAATATATGAACTATGGTTATTATCTTGCGCCTTGGTTGTTACTATTACATATTTACTTTCTCCACTACGTATAGTAAGTAGGGGAAGTATTGTATTTCACCCAAAAATTCTATACCGAGATTTCACCGGAAATATATGTTTTGAGACCCCTGAATCCAAAAAAGGCATTTTTGGAAACATGTCCGTGTGTGTGTCTGTGTGTCTGTGAATAGTATAACTCAGAAAAGAACAGTCGGATAAACACCAAACTTGGTATTGAGGTTCAGTATCTTCCAGAGATGCGACACGAAGGTTTTAAAGAAAATCCCCCACCCCAGATTACTCTTTACATGGAACATTTTTCAAAAATTTTAATTTTCTCAAAAATGGCTCTAACGATTTTGATTAAAATATCATATATTTAAGATATTTTCATGACAAATAAAACGTATATCTTGAATTTTCTGGGAATGTCTCCAAAAGTATTCTTCATTGAGAACGAATTTTGCATAACTGGTAAACCACAAGAGATAGACATAATTTTACTACACAAGAAATGTAGATGGTGTTAAACTACAAAATTTATGTCATATACATTTTTTTTTGTTGAGTGAACCATTTTCGAGATATTGCTTGTTATTCCCTTAAATTTTTCATTACTTATTTTCTCAAATGGGAATTCGTTATTCATTTTTTTGTCTTGGATATGCAAAGAGTATTAATCTGTGGCAAAGAGAATGGTGTTGCACCTAGCAACCAGCTATTAAGAGATATGTCTATGCTTAAAGGCTACTGTATTTCTATATTGCCCTTGCAAATACAAAACAGGGCGAACATAGTACCCCTTAAGAGATAGTCACTCGCTGAACTGGTCGCTATGTGTAAAATGTAATTCTCTTTGCATGTCAAAAGATCGTTTCTGCAAATGTTTATCTCTATTAATATGAAATAGATGGATAATAAGAGTTTGTAAAAATAGTTTGCACAAGAGTAGAGATAGTCATGTGAGTGTAACACATCAGATTTTTTATGATATTATTACCACGGCTACTGTTGTTTGGGTTTTTGGGTAGAGCAAGTTTAACTTTTCAGGATGTGATACGGGAAGGAAGGTAAGAAATAACAACTCTAACAAAAGATTAAATCTGTGGAAGAAAACAACGCTTTAATGACACACGCATTTTCTGCTTTAGTACGAAGCTACGCAGTTACTTTAGAAAGTTGGAGCTGTAGAACGGTCGCTTAGCGCTCTAGAAATAATGGTAGTATTTATCACACGTTCCTATGAACTTTTAAATTGATAAAATTTCAACGTTCCTACTACATTTTGAGAAGTAGCTAACAACGCCTGCTTCTGAGAGCTTACATGTATGTTATTCACATCGCAGCAGTTTATACGCAACCGCCTTGGCTGATGGGGACACTATAACTAACTTCCTTAAACTTAAACATTTTAAACAATTTTTTTTCTTAAAATATTATTGGCTGTCTTCGTTCAGCTTGGAACCTTCTAGAAGAATTACCAGGCTATTGTTCGTTGTTTCCAAACATGCGTACCTCTCTTCATAAATATGTTGTTTTCGATTGTCGCATTTTCTCTTGCACAAAGACTCAAGGTCGTGCTTTTATGATTTCCCACTACAAGTCCTTTTTTCCTGGGCCCATATTCTAACAAAAACATGTTTGTCGGCTTTTAACAAGGTTTCCACAGTCCAGCTAAGCATTTACACATACGTAAAACTTATGCTTATTAATATTATTTTGCATTATAATTTACATTATTATATACATGGTATATATAAGCATAGTTACTGTCTCACCATCCATTATTTTCTGTTTGGTCTGTAGTTTATGTGATAAAACGAGAATTAACCTGGATATGTTTGCTTTCCTTCTAGAATATTGGCCTCATCAATAGTTTCGCTCAAAAAAAAGTTGTATAGAAATCAAATTCAGTGTTTGAACAGGACAGCTTCCAAATATACAAGTTCAATTAGATGATTTTAACTTGTTATCGTAATTTTGACGTATCTACTAGCAAAACCGCCTATAGCAATTTATTATTATTATTATTACTATTATTGTTATTTTCAATGAGCCCAAGTAGGTCTATGTAAAGCACTTAGAGAC
The DNA here is from genome assembly GCA_030765065.1 of Deroplatys truncata. Lineage (NCBI taxonomy): Eukaryota > Metazoa > Arthropoda > Insecta > Mantodea > Mantidae > Deroplatys > Deroplatys truncata. Next base: position 220,348,231 of record CM060978.1, read on the forward strand.
GTTCGTTTTGTTTTCTTTTAAATACATAGTTCTCTTATGGCTGTAGGTTTTGAATATCTCGTTGTTTCAGTTTATTTCTTCGGTTTGCCCTCTTAGCCAACTTGCCACTTATGCACTTTTATTTTAAAATATCCCAGTATAGGATATCCACTTGCGTAATACCTGCCAATTTTAATTGATTATTTTCTTCACCAATCCACTTCACAGTACGTACTTTTGCTTTATTTCTGTTTTCGTAGAACTCCATTATTTGTTTTGTGAGCCCGTTTGAGTTTATTCGTTAATCTTCTTCTTCTTCTTCTTTTTCTGTTTAATCTCCTCTTATGTAGTATTCACCCCCCTGGACATGCAGGCGGGTGCCTGGGGTCAGAGGCCCGTCGAGGAGCAGATACTCATGGATCAGACAGAACATCCAGGATGGGTGATCAGCCCGATGCCTGGTATGGGAGGAAGGAAGTAGATGAAACAAAATGATGGTAAAATGGATGAAATGAAAGGTGATGATGGAGCAGTTGGTGGAATGAATGGCGGGGGAAACCGGAGAACCCGGAGAAAACCCTCCCAGACGCCGCTTTGTCCACCACAAATCTCACATGCGGGTCCCTGGGATTGAACCCGGGCCTCGGTGAGAGGTGAGCGGTCTAACTACTCGTCCACGGTGCCGCCTTTGTTCCTTAATATGTCATAAAACATTAACTTCTGTTTTCTAATGCCTTTGTGAATGTATATATGCACTTTTGATTCCACTAAGGACACTTTCTGTACTTTTGTAGGGGGATTAGCATTTGTGCTGTTTCAATTACTTTACTTTTGAATTGTTGCCAATTTTGTGATTGCTTCCTCTCTAAATCTTCTGTGGAAGTTACCTGAATATTACTGCTATAAAACTTCAGTATGGGTTTCTTTTTGCTAAATCTCATGGATTTTAGTTTTAGTTTAGTTCTTATCAGATAATAATAATCATAATAATATTATGATTATTATTATTAAGTGCAGGGCACCATTTATGTTCATTTCGTTAACTGCTGTAGACATCTGCTTGTAATATTTGACAAACCAACCAAAGTATCAGTTAGTATGCGTAGCACAGATACTGCTGACTTTTCAGAATCTTGCAAATGCAAAGGAGTAAATATTGTCATGTGTAACCCATGCTTTTCGTAAATTACGTTTTAAAATTAATGGAATTTCTAGCAGCTATAAGAAGAAAAACATCCTTGGTTACCGTGTCTCAGGTTCCCGAATGCTCCAAAAGTGAAAAATACTTCATAATTGCTGATGGTGGGAGCAAGCCGTCGTTATATTGGCTATACTGGACCTTTAATTAGTGACACGATATGAACACAGTGCTTCATAATGGCAAACATAAAAATCTGTGTACTAAGGTCATGCTTTTGCTTACGCTTGTTATTAAATTTTGTATGATACTCAGGCATTAAGTGTAATTGTTTTTCATTTCAACACAAAGATATTCAATCTAGTTTAACTGGATAATAGCAAAGACTGTCCCCATACCAGTGACTACGTTTGTTAAGAATACATAGCAAGATTTGTGCATTTCCAGGCAAAATTATGTATATGTGTAATAGGGTTCCAGTTGAAATGGATGGTTCAGGCGGTTCCACCTTAGGCTCGCGCTGGGCAGATTCCGGGTTCTATTGCCACTGGACTGGACAGCTTATGGTTTTCCCAGTTCGGTACACAAATGCTGAGGTGGATTAAATCTCCCAACGAATTTTCGTTTCCCACTTCATCTCATTTTGCCTCTTTTCATCTTTAAGCGTTGTGGGTCCAGGCGCAGCGGACCGTTAGTGTATATGGTGCTATGTGCTCTGAGAAATGCGATTTCTTTCCTGACACGGAACCCTGTACCCGAATCTGTCCGTGGAAATAAGGTAGGAACAATGAAAGGGTGGTCATATCAATCTGGAAACGTTAGGGATCCCGAGCGCGGCTGACATCAAATTTGGCTGCTCTTAGGATTCCTTCGCCTCACAATCTCTTCCCGGAGGTTTAGGGGGGAAAATGATCCAAACTTACTCTGCCGAAATCCATCTCCATTCCCAACTAACACCCACATCAATAGCGTTCCTATTTTAAATACGGATAATGCGTTGCGAATATTAGGTGGGCATTTTGTTGTAACTAAGGAATCAGAATCTATTTTATGTAACTTCTCAATTAAACTAACAAATCTTTTCCTGTGTTCAAAATTTTCTTCTTGTTTTCCTAAGACTAAAGCAGGGATAACATCCGTAGATTGAGCAGTAGAGATCTACTCTACTTGCTCAGTAGAGCTAGTTTGAAACCATTAATCTGTATTCACTTGCTATTTATACCTGCTGTGGTATAAGTATATATTTAATACTTTACTTTTCTCCATACATATATCCTTAATCCGATCGAACGTCTGCATCAGCACAAGTAATTTCCGTTTATTTCTGTTACTGCTTTAAGACACAAACACTTAGGTAAATGTAAAATAGCATGAAGTATTCCAAATTGTATAGATAATATTTACTCGACCCTGCTGCTGTGTTTGTAACATTAGTGTCATTAATTCAGTAGATTCTTCAGATGCAGTGAGATTTTTTTCCTTTTTGCTTCCAAAACCCGATGTTTATAATGACGCCACACCTTCTTTTCCTATATGCAAGGTTTGTCAATTGAAGTAGAATATTTGTTGGTAGTTGGAAGATGCTTCATGTTTATCTGCACCACGTATGTCGCGGTCACTTCGTGTTATCTTATTTCTGAGCGCCTGTTAGTGTTTTACTCTTTTGAATGTTGGGTTCATTGTCCTCCGGCTAGCTATTGTTTCTCGGTCGAGCACATCTCTTGAACAGGGTGTGTAAACGGAAAGGATTTGTTACTGAAAGATAACACCGATAAAAGAATTTGTTTTTACACTTTTATTGTCGTCACATATTATTCAATTTCACATATTGATTCTTGATACATGCCAGACTGAAATTGTTATATTTTCTAATATCACTATAATCACTTATTTACTGCACATTATTAATTCGCGTATTTCACATTTATAGCTAACTTTACAACGCGAGAGATTTTGTAAAATTGCGCGACGTATAACCCGCGAACGATTCTAATAAACTAATCGACGTTTAACTTCTGAATGATTCTGTTGGACTCAGCGACGTGTAACGCGTGGATGCTTTTGTTGAACTGGGCAATACTTGCCTCTGGCTTTAGCTTTTTATACTCCCACACCCGATATGCCTAAAGATTATAACCAAACTGCTATTGGTTAATAAAACGCGCCAACATTAGCGTCTATTTTTATATCCAATCAAAATTACGAACACATATGCTCTAGGGAAGAAATTCCCCCCATTTCTAAGAAAAGCGCGCCAATCTGACGTCATTTGTTTGTCTCTACTAATTGATAAACAACTCACCCCCTCGCTACATTGTTGCCGGTTCTTATTGTCAGTTTCAGTGAGGCCGTGTAAACTTATTTCCTAACAATGCTTATAATTAACAAACATCTCAAATCAATGTCATACAATAATGCTTATTTACACTACAATCACTCTGGCATTTACATTATTGTGATACAAATTACTGCCACGTATGCCCCACTAGAAACATAATTATAAATATTTACAACTTGTTTGGAAATTTTATAATTGGGTTTTTAGTCTCCTAAATCTTGGAACTTACGGTATTTATCACTTGCACTTAACACTGCACACGCAGTTAACACAGGACATATATTTTGCCTTTTTCTCGCCACTATTCACTGGCTCTGGTTTAATGTGTTTATATACATACATCTGACAATAAAATTTTTATAGAAAATACTGTACCCTGAACTATTTAGTTACAAAAATGTTTATACTTTCTTAGATTATTAACAGAATTTTATACACTCAAGATTTTTAACCTGGTTCATCTTGTAATTATTAAACATATTTACCAAAATATTCATCCTCTACACAAATATATTTGCATCACTTAATTCTAGACATAATTTCACATTATTTGTGTGCTATATAAGTGTTTTGCTTTAATTATGTTTACCCCTTTTTTATTGTTTTTTACTTTATATTCACAATACTATTTGAATTATATCTATGCACGTTTAATTTAATATAACATTAAGTTTTTATTATTACATGCTTCATTTCAAATGCTGTTACAGTTTACTAAGAAAATGTTCTTTTTCCCCTTTAAACATTTATTTTTGTCCTGAATTTATTTCTCCTTTCTTATGACATATATACATGGTTAACCCTCTTGCATTCCAATACTTTGTTTTGCAGTTTAGACTTACTTATCCTGGATTTGCTTGCTTTTTTTTTTAGCGGTCATTACTATTCCCTTTTTTGGATCAAATTTTCTATGGCTAAGCATTACTCGTAGCTGTATCGTAACCTTCCAAAACCTTTTCATGAATAGCCTCTTTAAGGATTCATATGAATTTTCACCCCATGATACCATTTGAAACCAATCTAAAGTTTTCTGAACCACACATCTTTTATCAACTATCATTTTCAATTCCTCCAGTATCTTTTTAATTTGAGAGTACTCTGAAAAGTCTGTAATAAACTGTACTGGATTGGAGTTTTCATTCTGAACAGCTTGGTGTTTGTTAATTTCAGAAGTTAGCTTTTGATTATTTATAGGCAAAGCTTTAACTTCTTCAGACAATTTATTTCTTTGTGTTTCTGACTTCTTCTGAATTTCAGATATCTCACCTCTGAAATTAACTTGCACTTCAATTAAATCTTCATTCGTAGCATAACTCATCTCTCTTACCTTACTTGAAATGCTACTCATTCGACTTCCTAACTCTGTACATTTTACACTAACATGTTCAAACTTAGTATTAACCTCACTTTTTTGTTAGATATTTCACTGCTCATGTCTGACATTTTCTTTGAAACTTTTCCTATCTCACTTGCTATTATTTCCTGATTCTCATTTTTTATTCTTGGCATACTACTATCTAGCTTCGTAACTTTCTTTTCAATTTCTTCCCTGTTTTGTTCTAAGCTCTTACCAATATCTTCCCTTAATTCCCTATTATTCTTTTCCATATCTTCCCTGTTTTGATCTATTTTCTTTTCTAATTTCTCATTACTCTTTTCCATGTTCTGAGTTACTTTTTGTTCTAAACTCCTATCAATATCTTCCCTTAATTCCCTATTATTTTTTCCATTACTTCCCTTAATTCCTTATTTAACGTTTCAAAAAAATTTCTCATTACTTTCCATCATCATGCCAGTTTCTGACTTTTTTTACTAACATTTCCTTTCTCAAATCCTACATTGTTTGAACTATTTTCTGTAACCTGTATTGAATTACAGCTAACTGTTACATTATCCCCTTCCATAATTGTTTCTTCAGTATTATTAGTAGACATTGTTTTCTTAATCCTACCACTTCTTAAGAACATTTAATTTCTCACAATTTTTTTTAAGATAAAAGGTTTTACAATATTCTCACCTTTGTGATGCTGTCTGTTGATGTTGCTTTGATGTCCAGCTTCCTGCCCCTCTCCCCTAGATGTATATGTCGCCACTGCGTCGTACTACGATGAATCTGCGTCGTCTCGCTGTTTTGGTGTCGTGGTTGAATTCCCCTGTTGCCTTCTATTCTCGTAATTACGATGTCCACTCATCCGCGTCGTCGGTCGTTCTTGTGGTTCTTTCTAGAATCTGCGTCTTGTAGTTCATTTCACGTCTCCATTCGCTCCACGTCCTGGTTCCTTCGTTCCTTCCTGGTTATTTCGCCCCTTCCTGGTTATTTCGCCCTTCCTGGTTAATTCGCCCCACGTTCTGGTTATTATGTCCCTTCCTGGTTATTTCGCCCCACGTTGGGCGCCAATTTGAAGTGTGATATTTGTTGGTAGTTGGAAGATGCTTCATGTTTATCTGCAGCACGTATGGAAGCCAATTTGACGCGGTCACTTAGTGTTATCTTATTTCTGAGCGCCTGTTATTGTTTTGCTACTTTGAATGTTGGGTTCATTGTCCTCCGGCTAGCTATTGTTTCTCGGTCGAGCACATCTCTTGAACAGGATGTGTAAACGGAAAGGATTTGTTACTGAAAGATAACACTGATAAAAGAATTTGTTTTTACACTTTTATTGTCGTCACATATTATTCAATTTCACATATTGATTCTTGATAATACACGCCAGACTGAAACTGTTATATTTTCTAATATCACTATAATCACTTATTTACTGCACATTATTAATTCGCGTATTTCACATTTATAACTAACTTTACAACGCGAGAGATTTTGTAAAATTGCGCGACGTATAACCCGCGAACCATTCTGATGAACTAATCGACGTTGAACTTCTGAATGATTCTGTTGGACTCAGCGACGTGTAACGCGTGGATGCTTTTGTTGAACTGGGCAATACTTGCCTCTGGCTTTAGCTTTTTATACTCCCACACCCGATATGCCTACAAATTATAACCAAACTGCTATTGGTTAATAAAACGCGCCAACATTAGCGTCTATTTTTATATCCAATCAAAATTACGAACACATATGCTCTAGGGAAGAAATTCCCCCCATTTCTAAGAAAAGCGCGCCAATCTGACGTCATTTGTTTGTCCCTTCTTATTGATAAGCAACTCACCCCCTCGCTACATTGTTGCCCGCTCTTATTGTCAGTTTCAGTGAGGCCGTGTAAACTTATTTCCTAACAATGCTTATAATTAACACACATCCCAAATAAATGTCATACTATAATTCTTATTTACACTACAATCACTCTGGCATTTAAATTATTGTGATACAAATTACTGCCACACAATCGGTACATTACCTAATTAAAACCAAGTAGTTCATAATGGTAACAGAATAATCCGTGGGAATTCTGGTAAAACACATTGTTATCGATAGGCACAATCCATCTAACAACAGAATTGACAGACGTTCCGATATTAATCTGTTAATCACGCTTAACGAATTAAAGCCTTCAAATTTTGTTTTATTGTACACAATGAATTTCTCAGACCATATAAACCTACTTTATCTGAAACATCATACAGTCGATTTAGAAATCATACTCATCATATAAGTCACACTGTGATAACTCAAAAAATCGTTTTGATCCTTTAGAATGTTAGAACTTACTTTGTTGTCACCTTTAATTCAGATATGGCACAAAATAGCGATTATTGGTTATAAAGGAGCAGAAGAAAGACAAATGGTTTATAGTGATCACGTAGCACTTAATGTCAGATTGAGAGCTTTCACGATTACGTCGTTTCCCGATGGCCGAGATATGGCGTCGGATCACGATTCTCCCCTCAGAGTGAGAGCCAAGGGTCATTACTTTCCTGGTTGTAGCAATACAAGCCAGCAAGCAATCATTTGACTAATGTCTAGACTGCATATCTCAGTGCACTGAAATTTTGATAAAAAGTCTTTAAAAATTCACAATATTCATTACAAAAAGTCTTTAAACGTCGAAGTATCATAATATTTTTGTATTTTCTACTTCGTTCACGTTTAAATAACTTTCGGGGGATTTTATTAATAATTATTCTCGTAAACTGGAAATTTACAGCTTAATTCCGATTTTCTGGCGAAGTAATGTTTAGCACTTCTCTGTTTTTTCAAAGTTTTCATTCAATCTGCTTGACATTTTCAGCAAAAGTTCTTGAAGGGTTAATAGAGAACTCCAGTATGGTTTTTAATATTAATTCTTGTTGCCAGTACATAAAAATGTATAGCAACGTCATTACACAGAACATACAATAATTGAAAACCTTAATTTCCTACAGAGCTCATCTAGACTATATAAAGGATTTGACATGAATGTTAATCTTGCTGTTCTTTTAAGCACAGCTAGCGAGAGATGCTTTGTACTATCTCGTAAACTGTTGTACAGTTGAAGTGATTCAGTCTCAAATCCATTCATAGTGTTAGAATATCTACATTTATGTATATACACTACGTGATCAAAAGTATCCGGACACCTGGCTGAAAATGACATACAAGTTCATGGCGCCCTCCATCGGTAATGCTGGAAGTCAATATGATGTTGGCCCAATCTTAGCCTAAATGACAGCGTTTACTCTCGCAGGCATACTTTCAATCACGTGCTGGAAGGTTTCTTCGGGAATGGCAGCCCATTCTTCACGGAGTGCGGAACTAAGGAGAGGTATTGATGTAAGTCGGTGAGGCCTGGCACGAAGTCGTCGTTCCATAACATCCCAAAGGTGCTCTGTAGGATTCAAGTCAGGACTCTGTGCAGGCCAGTCCATTACAAGGATGTTATTGTCGTGTAACCACTCCGCCATAGCCCGTGCAGTATGCTCAATCGTGTTGAAAGATGCAATCGCCATCCCCGAATTGCTATTCAACAGTGGGAAGCAAGAAGGTGCTTAAAATATCAATGTAGGTCTGCGCTGTGATCGTGCCACGCAAAACCACAAGGTGTGCAAGCCCCCTCCAGGAAAAACACGACCACACCATAACACCACCACCTCCGAATTTCACTTTTGGCACTACACACGCTGGCAGATGACATGCACCGGGCATTCGCCACACCCACACCCTGCCATCGGATCGCCACATTGTGCACCGTGATTCGTCACTCCTTACAACGTTTTGCCACTGTTCAATCGTGTAATGTTGATGCTCGTTACACCAAGCGAGGCGTCGTTTGGCACTTTTCTCGTGATGTATGGCTTATGAGCAGCCGCTCGGCTATGGAATCCAAGGTTTCTCACCTCACGCCTAACTGTCATAGTACTTGGAGTGGATCCTGATGCAGTTTGGAATTCCTGTGTGATGGTCTGGATAGATGTCTGCCTATTACTCTTTACGGCCCTCTTCAAATGTCGGGGTCTCTGTCAGTCAACAGACGAGGTCGGCCTGTACGCTTTTGTGCTGTACATGTCCTTCACGTTTCCACTTCACTATCGCATCAGAAACAGTGGATCTAGGGATGTTTAGGAGTGTGGAAATCTCGCGTACAGACTTCTGACTCAAGTGACGTCCAATTACCTGACCACTTTCAAAGTCCGTGAGTTTCACGGAGCGTCCCATTCTGCTGTTTCACAATGTCTAATGACTACTGAGGTCGCGGATAATAAGTACAAGGCAGTAGGTGGCAGCACAATGCACCTAAGATGAAAAACGTATGTTTGTGGGGGTGTCCGGATACTTTTGAGCACAAAGTGTAAGTACTTGTTCTCGTACGCGTATAACAACGACGTATCAAATCACATAGAGTTCTAATGTTTCATTTAATAAAAAGTAGATAATCTAAGATGAAAATTGATGTCAGTGTTAAAATACCTAACTTGGCAAATAATGTTTTAGAATGAGTTCTTGGAGGAGTACACTTATTGCTCTAACAGCTCTCTTCCATAAAAGAAATAATTTGACAGAAGCATGATTACCTCACAGAAATGTTCCATATGTAAGGTGACTGTGTATATAAACGTAATAATCTGCTTTTGGTGACTCAAGGGAGAGATCAGTTTTGAAAATTCTAAGTGGGAACAATTTCTTGTGTAGGGTTTTGAGAAATTATATGAGTATGAATTTCCTAGGCCACATAGCCTTTCAGGCAAATGCCTAAACTTGTAACTTGTTCATTATGAGCAATGGTTTTATTACTTATAACTAAATCTTATACTGAAAGTTTAATCTTTGTTCAGTGAATGTTTGTTAGAAGCATACAAAGTAGTTATTTTTTCGTCATTTCATATTAAGATTTGCTTCAAGAATGTTACAATTGCTACAAGAATAATTAACAGCAAGAACATCAGAAAACATGTATGTTTTAAGACATTCATATGGGATGTTATAAGGACGATTATTAATTCAGGAAGTAACAAAAATGTACGGCACAAATTGCAGGACACATTTCTCACACATAGACGAAGAAATTATGTTATATGAATATGCATCTGGAAACGCTTTGTTTCCATGTTACAACTCATTTCTCCAAATCATTAATCATGGGAAGCACACAGGAATAGGACGTACCAGCATACCACATGCAACTCTTTCTCACAGGAGGTGTTAAATATGCCCTCCGTGAGCATTGATACATGGCATCAACCTGCCTTCGTAGTAAATCCCGGATGCGCTGGTGTAGGTATCCTGGAGTATTGCGCATGATTCCTGCCTTCCACAAAATGCGCGCGGAGACTCTGAACATCTGGTACTGGCGTTCAATACACAAGAGTTTTCAAATGCCCCCACAAATAAAACTCCAGTGGATTTAGGTCCGAAGACGTGGAGGCCAGGAAATTGGTCCACCTCTACCTATCCATCTTCCACAGAATCTGTTATTTAGAAACCGATGGATATTAACACTAAAATGAGGAGGTGCTCTATCGTGCATGAAGTGCATGTTTTGTCGCACAGCTAAAGGCACATCTGCTGACAATCGGGTAGAACATTCTCTACGAAATTATGTCAACTTTGTCCGTTGAGCCTGGGTGGAAGAACATAAGGCGCTACCAAACAGTCGCCAACAATGTCGGCCCAAACAATGACAGAAAATCTTTGTCGATGACTTGCTTCAACAGTTGCATGAGGATTGACGTTAGCTGATACATGCCGATTGTGATAATTTACAATCTGATCTCGTTGAAACGACCCCTCAACTGTAAACAGCACCGTTGCACTAAAATTAAGTTTGGCACTTTGTTGTATAAATCATTTGCAGAAGCGTACCCGTGCACGAAAATCAGCTGCTGATAGTGCCTGCACACGCTGTAAATGGTATGGACATAGCCGGACCTCTATAACACTCACCAGTCATGTGGTCAACATTCATTGTTGCACCTATTTGTCTTGTACTAACTGTAGGGTCGTCGTCAACTGCCTTAAGAATTTCCGCCTCCCGTTGCGGTGTCCTCGTCCTTCTAGGCCTCCCCCGGTCGCGAGTATCAGGCTGAAATGCCCCATGTTCCCTAAGACGACGATCAATGGCTCCAAACTTTTCCTGTCGGGGCACCTTCGTCTTGGAAATCTCTCTTGGTACAAACGGTGAGCTCAAACGCCATTGCCGTCTGCTAATCATACATCAAATGGGCATTCTAAATGGGCCATCTCTGCATTTGTGTATACTGCCATTGCACGAGCCAAATCTGTGATCAGCTCTACTAGTACATGGTAACCCGTATGCTTACCAATGTCGTACTGCTCACTGGAACAGTTGATGTTTACCTGTAAACAAGCAAAGACCTAACTCGCATGGCAACACTGGCGGTGCACCAACGATAATGACAACGTAATCAGACGTAACCAAGAGTGCATGATTCTAACGTTATGTTCATGTGAGTTTGCCATGTTTTATGAGTTGGAGCAAATGAGTTGTAACATGGTAACAAAACGTTCCCAGACCCATCTTCACATAATAGTTTATTCGTCTACGTGTGAGGTATGTGTCTTGCAATCTGTTCCGTACATTTTTGTTACATCCTGTATAGAGTAGAGGTCTGTATTTAAATGAAAACAACGACCGTACCTACCGTGATTCAGCTCGTAAAGGACGACTGTCGAAATGAATGTACAGACAATTGCATATCTATCAGGCTCACCTCCTTTGCTCCCTTGTTTCTCCGTCCGAAGCACTTCTCTTGACCGAAAGCTCACAGTCGATTTGGACCCCGCGATTAGTCGTGACGTCTGGTAAACCATGGCTAGTCGGAACAATGACGGTGCTTGAAGGAACCGTTACGGTTACCTATTTACTGGCTCAGTAGCAATGCGTAGACTTATTTAGCTAGTCTCTAGTAATTTTGACTTGTTTTGGGCTCTGGACAACTTACATATTTCGCTGTTACTTTATTTAGAGGCAAGGTAGCGCAAGTACTGATTCCAACCAAAAATTCGATAACGAAGTTTTATTGGAAATACACATTTTGAGATCCCCTGAACCCAAAGAAGAATTTTAAAAAAGAGATTCGCGCGCGCGTGTGTGTACAGCGTAACTCAAACACGAAAAGTCGGATAAATACCAACATTTATATTTAACATCAACATCTTTCACCCCAAAACATCATTTACATGGAGGAATATTCGTTATTCTTTATTTACTCAAAAATCGGTAATTTAATTAAAATACCGTATGTTTAAATACTGACGTGACAAATAAAACTTATATCTGGGAATAGTATATGAACTCCACTTTACTGTTAGTGGATTATATGTAATTTGAAAACCAAAAGGGAAGCAAAAAGCTTGATTGCAGTAATAATGTATGTCTACAAAAGAATGCACAATTTATTCGAAATACATTTCTATTTTCGCATTATTAACAGTTCCTTATAAATAATACATACTGCATGTTTGCATTTTCCCAAGTGCAAGTAAATGTGACGAAAAACCTTTAAGTTTTTCGATACTCTTTTTGTATTTTCTTCTCGCAGAAGTTTGATGAAAAAAATAATTTAAATTTGTTGAGTCTGCTCGACATTCTGCATCTAGGTGGTGGAGTTGAAGTATTGGTATTTTAATATCATTAATGATTAAGACTAGGAATATCATCTTTGTACAAGCATAACACAAAAACAGTTACACTTCTTGTTTCTGCGCTAACTTACATGGCACAGAAGCTATGCACACCATAAAACACGTATGGAGAAGTACATAAGAATTTCGTTTCAACATCGAAAATAATTTAATGCTTCAATCCTATTTATGTCAGCGTTTTAACCGAACCGCTACGACTCTTCTGAAGGCCGATGCGTCTCCAGTCCTAAATGGGCCTGTAAAAAGGGGCATACGAGTACTGGCAAATGATAACCAGCTCCGTTCTCACTCCCGAAGCGTATCTTTTTTTTAAACAAAGCTGTCAGTCTTTTGTTTCTCGTATCTTGGAAAGGTGATCAAAGCTCATAAATTTAGTTTAATTAAAAGAATGACACATTAGTATTGGAGATTCCATTTTATTTATAATTAATACGAAAGACTCGCCCGTTGTAGTACATTTCACAAAAAGAAGTATTTAGTTTTGTTCTACAGAATTCTTGCATAATAGTTACCATTACAATTAAGGTTACGTAATTGTACCTCATCCTCTTCTCTAAGTTTTGGGCAGCTGATTTGGAAAGGGGTTTGAGGAGAATAGGAATGGGATCAGTATGGCTAAGAGCTGAAACAAATGACAAAAACATATGGAAAGGTGTTAAAAGAAGACTAAGAGACATCAACCAACAGGAAATAGAATCGGACTGTAAAATTAAACCTTCTCTAAGTCTAGCAAATGAAATAAAATTGAACTGGGGTAAAGAGGCATATATACTTAATTTAGGAAGAAAGGAAAGATCAGGAATGGCATGGTTTAGACTGGGGGGCTGGAGAGCACAGAAAATGACCGACGATTCTGGCAGGAGAATCTGCCCATTCTGTGAATTGGATGAGGACTGGGTACATATTTTGGCGGAATGTGCACAGTGGGAGAACCAGCGAACGATTAAACTCAAAGAAAAATTCTTAAGTCCCTTAAGAAAGAGATTGGCATGTTGGGATCTACTGGCTGACCAGAGGAACTGGCAAAACATGGGCAATTTTCTGGCTAAAGTGCGCGAAGCTAGGTCAAATTTGTTCAGTTAGACAAAGGTAATTTATTTCTATTTCCCTTTTTCTTGTTCCTTTTGTTGTGTTTTCTTTATCTGTTGTTTATTTTGTCACCCTATTGTATCTTAAATATGCATGTACGGTCAATGACCCATGCACTAAATACTTGTGTAATAACTTCAATAATTTGAAACCAATAAAGATACCTTATCTATCTATCTAGTTTTTCCCTGTTTGTTTTTGTTTGTATACATAGACAAGTGGTCATAAATACATCAGATTTTGTTCCATTATGCTCGTGTGCTTAATATATATATATATATATATATATATATATATACAATTATAGTTTCCGATACCACTAAGTATTGGTAACACTACGGCATTACAAACTAAACATAAAGGAAGCATACATTATGTTGTACGCGACTTTAGAGTAACATTAAATATTAAGCACTCATATTTATATACTTAAAAGGAAGTGGTGACCCACAGAAAATAAATGAAAATTGGGCCTTTATTCCCTACGTAGATGGAATGACAAATGAAATTTCAAAATTGCTACATCGTCATAAAATAACATCAGTAAAAAAACTGACCTTTACACGCCTAGTTAAAGATATAATTACGCCATTCCTCAATTCAGGTGTATACAAAATCACCTCTGATTGCGGCGAGTCATGCGTAGGCCAGACAGGAAGGTCAATATTAACTCAACGTAACGAACATATCAGATTCCTAAAGCACGGGCGGCCTGAAAAATCAGCATTGGCTGAACATGTTTATAAAATAGGCCACCATATCGACTTTGACAACAATATTGAGATTTTAGCTGTATGTGACCGCTTCTCCACAAAATAGTACGAGAAAGCGCAGACATTTTTAAACATAAAAGTTTATTGAATAGATACAGTGGAAAGTCTTTCAATTGCATTATGGAAAACACTGCTCACGCAACACAAAATCAGCGGCAAGCTAACAGACAATTAGGAGCATGAGTAGAAGGGATTGCATTTTGCAGTATAAATATGAGCACAAGCAGTGCCCAGAAGCAGCTCTCAACATGAAGGGCGACATGTCGGCAATTTTATCAAATGTAACGCGGCCTTCACCGGAAGACAGCCAAGTTATAACTGTTTTATAATTCACCACTCCAAATTCTGCCACTTCCAGTAAAATATCTGGTTTTACTACGCATATTTGCTCTTAAATGTAGTATTGTATGAGTGCCTCGTTCTGATGAACTACGACTCACCAGCAGTTGTATTACAACTGGGACGCACCAGAGAGCAGCAGGATTACGGTTGCTTGCGAGCGACCAAGACTTTGCTGTAACCACTCAGCTGTCTCTGCTAGACTTCACGCTCTGGGCTAAACCTGTCTCGGCTGCCGTATGTGACACACCTCTAATATAGATAATAAGCAACAAGGGTCTTAAAATTGATTCCTGTGGAGGACCGTGGTTAGTTTAATTCCCAAGAGCTTACCATTTACATAAACTGACTGATATCCATTAAACAAGTAAGTTCGTATGGAATTTCAGCAATCATTATTAGAACCAAAAAACTGTAATATTTCAACTAAGGTTACATGTGGTATCGTGTTAAAAGCCTTCGAGAAGTCAAAAAATTGGCTGGGAACTTCGTTACCACTTTCTAGATGATTTAATGTTCTTATTATAAATGAAATAACAGCATCAATCTGATGTGTCCTGCTAGAAACCCAAACTGGCTATCAGACAAGTTATTCTCAATAATGGCTTAATGGCATATCTGTTAATTTATTAACCTCTTAAAAATTATTGAAACAATTGACAAAATAGATGCATATCCGTTATTAATAATTATTAAATAAACATTTGTATTTCACTTTTTATGAATAGGAACTAATGCAGATAATTTAAAACTTTTGGAAAGTAGTTAGCATCAATAACCAGTTTATGATATGTGCTAAGGGTTCTTAAACATAAACAGCAGCGATCTTAAGAATACTGAAATTTAATCCATACAAATCCATACATTTGCTATTATTCAATTTCACAATGGTAGAGTAAACATGTTCTACCTTAACGTGAGTAAATTTGAAAATATTGGTAGGTTTAGGGCAATTATTAAGTAATTGCACAGGACTGATATGATATTCAGTATTTTCTCGATTATGTCGTTGAACTTTGTTAAAATAAAAGCTAAAATTCCCAGCAGTTAATTCATTGCGAATTTCACATTATTTAGAATTAATATTAAATAAAGGTGGAGAGCGCTGACCGCGTGACTTTACATTTATTTTTATACGTGCTTATTAATGCAGACAAATAAATAGATTTAGCAGATTTGAGCTGCCTCCTGTAATGAATGTTGAGTCCATCATACGTATTACTTTCTTTGCCACCTACATGGCAGATATAGAAGATATTGCATTTCACGCAAAAATTCAATAACGAAATTTCACCTTAAATACGTGTTTTCTGACCTGAATAAAAAGAAACCTTTTTATATAAAGGTCCAGGTGTGTGTGTGTGTGTGTGTGTCTGTCTATCTGTCTATGTGCCTATGAACAGTATAACTCAAAAAGAAAAGTCGCATAAGTACCAAACCTGGTATTTAAGTTCAGCATCTTCTAAGGATGGAACACAAGGATTTTCAAGAAAATCCCCCAACCCCCAACTAGCCCTTACATGGAACATGTTTCGAAAATTTTTACTTTCTAAAAAATTTTGATTAAAATAATGGATATTTTCATTAAAAATAGAATGTATATCTTGAATTTTCTAGGAATAGCCTTGGAAGTTCTCTTCGTTTTGGAAGGAATTCTCATTAATCTTGTATAACTGGTGAACGTTAAGCGACAGACGAAAATGTACTACACAAGAAATGTAGATTTCCCTAAAACACACAATTTATTTCAAATAAAAATTTTGTAGCATAAGCCGTTTCTGAGATATTCGTTGTTTATGATTCAAACTGCTCATTTCTTGACCATTCTTTAAAGTCGTTTCAACATTCAGTTATTTCTCGCGATTACATAGAAACAGTATGGCATTTTAAGGCCAGATATAGCGTCCAGTTCTTAAACATTTGACTATCGTTGTTCACTTTGTATCTATAACCGAATGAGTAACGTAGCTGTTACTGCAAAATATTTATTTGGATAAAAACTTAGTAGATATAAAGATAAGTTTTAGTAAGAATAGTTTGTATACTCACTAATAAACCATAGAGGGTAGAGAAAGTCTTGTCAATTTATGACATCAGATTTTTTTCATTTATATATGTGTCAGCTAGTTTTAACAGAGCCAGTGCAACCTAAATTAGGTCGTTGCAAGCTGCTCAAGACATGCCCTGTGGCTGAGTGCGAAAGTAATTACAGTGCTCAATGTAAACTGGTAATCACTCCCACGATGGCGTGAGGATGTAACAAATTCCTAGAAAAAACCTTAAAGATACAAAAAATATAGAGATTTATGTCTCGTATTTCAGAGAAGATGAGATCAATAGATAAGTAAGAATAAAACACCCAGAAGGTGAATTGCTTGGCGTAGTTTTATTATAGATTATGCTTACCACATTTGCATATATCAGTGTTAAATTTAGACAATATAGTTTTGACAACCTGGCGTAATTAATTGATATAATCTATATACTGTTCACCTTTAAACGGTATCAGTCATTAGTTTGTAGCTCTAATTAGCATATGAATACTTAATTGGTAATATGAATTAGCATAATGCATCACATTACTAGATTTCTGTACACTGTTTGTGGACCATCTATTTTGGAAAAGGCAACTAATTCTGTATGTCGACATGCGTAGCGCTAAAGAGAGCAAGTATTTTTAGCAAGCATGGATTTTGTTTAATTCTTCAGCTTCCTATGGTTACACTAATATTGTGTACCGTTAGTAGACTTAGCATTCACAACTTATTTTAATATGTCTATATACTGTTTTACTTTGTTCTACCTCTTAAATTGAATGTCAAAAGGTAGTAAAGCAAATGTGTGATGCAGGAGGGAAATTAAAACAATTCAGAATCATAAACTATTGCTGTAAATTATGCAGAAGTTGGGCCGCTCAGCAAAAGTTCATATGTGATGTTACTGGTAGACTGCTTTATGCCGATTACATTTTTTTCAGATTTTGTCTGTGGTAAAACCTCACTATAGAGTTGGACACTAATATGGTACTTGAGCTGTAAGGACTGTTTAATTTATTTCTTGCTTTAGAACAAGTAGGAGGCGAGCGTAGTGTAAGGTACAGTGAGCCGCAGTGAAACCAAGAGGTCCTGTGTTTTCCATATGAATCCGAGGTTAACCTTAGGTTCATGTGTGCGTATATTATATAAACTGTAATTACATATGACGTAAGTGGCGGCAGCAAAATTTACTGGCCCAAATTCTACGTAAATCTCAATTGAATTTTATTAAACACCAACATACTTTCCATTTGAAAGTAAAATATAAAATAGCATCTTGTAAGGTTACCAGGATTTCAGTGCATTTTGTACTGGAATATTTGTTACACACACAAACACACACACACACACACATACACTCGACTTTTTTTTAATATCTGTTTTTCAGGAGATCTCAAAGTTGTGTATTTCTATTGAAATCTCGAGGTCCAATTCTTTAATGGAACAAATTACCTCTTCTACGTGCTATAGTAGGTGATACAGAAATTATAAAAATTCATTGGAGGTGCTGTTCATTGGTGCAAGAAATGATCATGCAAAACCATATTATAAAGTAGAAGATTTTTACGAATTGATACTAACATTTAAACACCGACAAATTTCTCTAACATATTACAAGGAAAAATAAGTAGGAAAAGTCTGATGTTACACTCATATGACTTTCTCTACTCTTGTACAAACTATCTTTACAAACGCTTATTCTTCATATGCTTCATGTTAATCGAGATATCGAGATGTTAATCCCATTGCTAATTTTCTTGTAGATGCAAGGGGAATTGCTAGGCTTTAAGCGTTAGTCAAATATATTAAGAGCTGGTTGCTATGTGGAGTATTCCATTTTCTTTGCATTATAAGGACAAAAAAAAATAAAACGAATTCCTATTTGAGAAAAAGTATAAGTACTGGAAAGTTTAAGGGAGTAACAAGCAATATCTCGAAAATGGTTCACTCAACAAAAATAATGTATGTGACATAAGTTGTGTATTTTAACGCGATCTACATTTTTTGCGTAGTAAAATTTTGTCTATCTCTTATGGTTTACCAGTTATACAAAAGTCATTCACAATGAAGAATACTTTTGGAGATATTCCCAGAAAATTCGATATATACATTTTATTTGTCATGAAAGTATCTTAAATATATGATACTTTATTCAAAATCGTTAGAGTCATTTTTGAGAAAATTAAGATTTTCGAAAAATGTTCCATATAAAGGGAAATCTGGGGTGGGGGATTTTCCTGAAAACCTTCATCTCGCATCTCTTGAAGATACTGAACCTAAATACCAAGTTTGGTGTTTATCCGACTGTTGGTTTCTGATTTATGCTGTTCACAGACACACAGACACACACACGGACACGTTTCCAAAAATACCTTTTTTTGGATTCAGGAGGCCTCAAAACGTGTATTTCCGGTGAAATCTCGGTATCAAATTTTTTAGTGAAATGCTATACTTCCGCTACTTACTATACGCAGTAGAGAAAGTAAAAATATGTCGATATTGTCGGTGTTAGCTCACTTATTTATAGAAACAGGAAACGACGTATAGTTTGCTGTAGAATTTTAACTACCTTAAACTTAAGTGGTTGTCAGCACTGTTTTCGTCTCGAAACAAACCCATCTTACTCTTAACTTCATTTACTATACTGATATTGTTCTTATTTTCATATTCAGTATGAGGGTAAGTTTGCTCTTGAGCCACAAAAAACTTTAAATTTCACTTCATTGGGTGGCATTTTCTTACTATTGTTTCACCTTCTCAGTATATTCTTTGCTTTATGCTGTGTACTCCGTCTTCTTAAACTGCCTAGGATGGAAGGTTGTAGCTGTCATAAATCTCGCCTTGGTACATTTCGTTCTTTATCAAACTTATCCACTGCTAGCCTTGGATTACTTTTTATTTCCTTGTTTGTTATAAATATTCCCTTTATTGCACCAGAGTTTTGATAAGTAGATCTGCATTACTAAGACCAGCATTACTCTGGAATCAAAAACAAGTTTAATATAAGAAGTGATTTTATAAGATTCTTTGATTATGTAGTCTTTCCTTTCTAGACGCTGGAGAATAAAAATAAATAAACATACAATGAAATATATCAATAGTTATTTTTAAAAAGACAATTCCAGCACTTAAAACCTGAGGTATTGGGGCATGACAAAGCATCACTTTAATTATCTCTTTGTTTAAATGGCATTATAAATACAGACATTAAATTCCCAGGTTGGATTCGAAGCAACTCAGAGGCAAAATATGAAATGAATTATCTTCTAAGTATATAGCTCATACCTATAATAATTTAGACAACCTGAAGGCGCGAATTCAATCGCAATCTTGCCCAGGTATTTCTTAGCCTGCTGCTTGATACTTGGACATTTATACCTCGGCTTTGCAAATCACTACGCTGTACCTAAAATTCCGTATGTTCAAAAGCCCAGCAGGATCAGTGAGTAATTCTACACCCTGAATCGAAAAGCAGCATATTGACCTTTAGAACAATTATTTTTGGGTGTACATATTAGACGGTGGGATAGGAAGTGTCCGGTAATAACGTTCGATGTCTTCTAATGGAATTTTGCATTAGTGCATTTTAATTGTCATTCCGAAAATAATTGCTTTGTTGTTTCTTCTGTTAATCCGTAGAATACAAATGCGTAGTCATTGCACACATTCGTGGACATTCTTTATGTGTAACTCTTACCTACATTACAGAGCATTTCTCCTTCTCTTATGCGAGTAAAAAGGGACAGGTAAGTGTTTAAATTCCCTTGTATAGAAATTAAGTTGGTATCGTTTATTTGGTGTTGACAGCCTATATTTGTTTAAATTAATATGTATTATCATATTTATTCTACTTATACCGTTGGTATTGAAATCGTGTCATCATCTAATGCTAATTATTCCTTTTCTCACTGTGCTGGTCGCACATTGGTTTGTATGATATTTAGTAATTAAATTCAGTTGCTACAAATTGTTACCGCTATGCTGCACCATAGGCAAATTTAGTTCCGTCTGTCATCCTGTGCGGCGCCGGGAGTTCTGAATGAAGCTTGTCCAAGCTGCTCTGTCATGAGAGCTGGGTGTACACGTCGATAATAAGAGTTCTACTATGGCCTAGCATGGTTGTTTGCAATATTTTTGCTGGGTTTGTATTTCTGATCATGATCTTTCTTGGGGCTTCTGTATTATTCGAAACCAGATTAGCATTCCAAGATTATTCATAATAATGTGTTTTCGGCAGCTAAATGCATTTCAGGTCACAAGTTCTCATGCATTTGTGAAACTCGAGAGGAACTGCTATTATACGTGCTGATTCCCATGCTGTCTCATTTTGCCTGTGTATTGTTACCGTTAAATTGTTTATTTTTAATGATTTTAATTTTTGTTGCTGTTTTAAAAATATGTGTTTGTTGTTATTTAGCGGCCAATGGCTTTGGATTGTTAATTTATACCTGTTATGCCTTTCTAAACCTACGTTACATGTACTCACATTGTCAGTGCCTCTTGTCGTTAGATTATTACGCTGGTGCATGTTATGGACAGATAGGTCTTTTGTTCACGAGAGTGGGGCATTGTGGGACAATAGGATAAATATTTTGAGGATGGTTTTAATTTTATTATCCTTTCCTGTATTCATCACAACTATGATTTAATGGTTTAAGTATGTTAATGCAGGTGGAACACAACGCAAAATCATGCTGCTATTTTCGTAATAAACAGATGTCCTGTTTGATTGTAACTTTTGAGCAGTAAATCTCTATTTATTTGATGTTGGTTTGTAATATTTGGGGGCAGTCCTTTCCCTGTATTGGCCTTGTCGTTACCCCAATATTACGGTCCGAACGTTTCCCGATACTTGCACTTGCATTTTGGAAACTCAAAACATGTCTAGAAGCAACAGTTGAATGTGACATCGTGTATATGCAGAAGATGTGTTACCTGCTAATTTTTAAGCCTATTTCAACAATACTTCAGGATAATTTATCTCAATATAATCAATCATTCAGTAACGCTGGTACAAGTGTGGGTATTAGTAACAATTTCTATCCTGCTTTCACTTACTAAGGTTTAAAATGTAGCCCAACCGCAAAACATGACCACATATTAACAACTACCTATTACACTATATTTAGTGGGTTGAATATTACTGAGCAGAAAATAGCTACCGCGCGTTCAACGGAACTCTACCCTTTCGGTCCCGGTCCAGCTGATGCCTGCAGTATGCCAGCCATCTTGTTCTAGTACCATAATTCTTATCACACTCAACAGAGGGCAGACTTTTGATAGAAAGAGTGTAAAAGAACATGTATACAACGCATTAGAGTCAAATAAAAACACACAATTTTATTTTACTATGGTGCTATATAATACAACATCAATGTACAGTATAATGTACACCGGGACCGAAAAAACGTTAAATAAAGTCAGAATATTAAATACAATTAATCCTTACCAGCTGAAGCCTGCAGTATGCCAGCCATCTTGTGTTCTAGTGAATATAATTCTTCTCACACTCAACAGAGGGCAGACTTTTAAACCAAAGAGTGTAAAAAAACTTGACGTTATATATATATATATATTAAAATATAATGCGGTGTATACATGAGAAGAATTATATGCACTAGAACAAAAATAGCTGGCATACTGCAGGCGACTGCCAACAAAGCAGCTTTAACCTAACTTTACGTTCGAACCTAATCTAAAGTTAAACATAACCTCTAGCACACAGCCTAGCTATGCATCGGCAATACTACTTCCACCGAAAAAAGAACAAGCTTTAGACATTGAATCTCACGATGGACTTACAGGTAAAAACATACAGAAAACTAACTGATTCAAGCGATATTTGGTATATATTACGCATTTACATTTCCAGAATATGTGTCTATCTCTCAATTGTGTCAAACCGGCCGAGGATTTAACGTTACAACACAATATAATCAAAGTTAAAACATCTCTTTCCAATTAAGACGGCTTATAACGCGGAATAAGAGGGTTGTACTCCCGAAAGTGTGTCCCATCATACCTAATGGCACAATACTTAAGGTATTACATGAATTTGGAATCAAACTACTGTACAGTATTACTTATATCTATAAGGATAGGAATCAGCGATCCTGCTTTTCCCCATATCTCAAGCTTTAGGAGACAAATGTAATCTCTCCAGTTGACATTGCCGAGTTACCTCCTAGCTTTAACATTAACTACGAGGGTACAAACTATTGGATTTGTGCCACTTCTGACACACCCACCTGCTTTCTATGCAAACAGGAAGGGCACCTTGCTAAACACTGCAAGAATGATCTTAATCTGCCACGCGAACCTACTAGCAGTGATCCAGAACAGTTTCCACAGCTAATTTCAGTAGCTAAGAAATTTAATAAGTTCCTAACAAGGGAATTTTCAGGTACACCATCATCTCCCAGCGAAGAAGAAAATACAACTGGGGAGAAAAATACGTTGGTGCCAGAAACCCAATCTGAATGACACAAAATAGTAAAGCAGCTTGGCGTTTCTAATCTAAAACTCCCTGTTCCTGCTTTCCCTTCCAAAGAAATTTTCATAGCAATAATTGCTGCTAAAACACCACCACTAGCTGATCCACTCGAATACACAGAAGATATTTCTGAGGATTGTGATGTTGAACGGTCTCAATCCCAGAAAAATATGGTGTTAAAAAGGCAGAGAGAGCAGAAATAAAAACATCGTATCAGAATTACTGAAACGCGTGGAATCGGCCATGGAAAAAGAGCCTCGTAGCTTTACACTCAACTTCCTCAACTCAAAAGTTGCTTTGAAAACACTGTAGATACTACTGATGTAGGGTGCTGGATCTACAATACACTAATGATCTAGAAGCTCTTCTGAATACACTCAAAAGACTCCAACAATACTATACCGAGCGTAAAATAAAAACCAGGAGTATTCTAGTTCAGAAAAACCTGCTTACTGTCATTAATCTCGCAGGAAATAATTAATTTGTAACCAATAGTTCTACTGTAGATCAGTTTTTGTAACTATGACAGCATATACTCTACAACGGAATATGAAGGGTTTACAACCACATCTAGAATACCTCAGACTCCTAATCTGCCAACACGATCCGGCCTATCTTATGTCTACAAGAACCAATTTCGAAAATGATTATGTAGCTCCCATCAAAGGGTATGCCAATAACTATAAAAATAGGTCGGATTGTCTACACGCCAGTGGTGGAGTGGCTACATATATCAAACCACATATTCCACACAAATGTATTACTTTAAACATAGATATCGAAGCAATAGCTACGCTTTTACTGTCGATAATAGAGCTATGCGTAAGTAACGTGTAACAGAAAATCTATTGAACTTTACAGTCTTAACGACCTAGTTCGCAAATTTGTTCGAGGATTTATTCTCCTTGGCGACTTAATGGCCATAATCCCATTTGGGGAAGTAAGGAAACAAACATAATTGAACATTTCCTTAACATTAATGATTTAATTCCACTTAACACCCCGACCCTGAAGGTGGTTTATTATTTGAAGGAGTTTTATTTTTGGAGGAGTTGTATTGTAGTTCGACTGTTGGGGAGCCAAACTTGATGTAGTTGCAACCACGTACGGTACAAAGTTTCCGGTGGCCTTCGCCCCAACATTTAGGAATCAACTTTGTATTTTTATGTTTATTTAAATATTATGTATATTTATGTTTGTCTCGGCTGCGTCAGTATTAATTTGTAGAAACATGTATCTCTTATCAGGGGAAGATGCGGCTATAGAATGTAGGTTTACACAAATTATAATTTTTACTTCACCCCTTTTATTAATCCTTCACACAATTAAGTAACACTTCACTGATATAGAGAGCTGTGAGATTATATATTAATTACCTGCACGTTTTAACACGTAAACTTTATAATATTCTCGCCGTAATGAAATTTCGTCCCACACTGAATACGTACCGAGCCAATGAATTGCTCAGGTACGTTGCCTTTTAGCGACTGGCGTTTACCGCTTAAATTTGTACATTTTTCTATTTCAAGTCTCTGATTGGCTAATCCTACTCCAATAGAATACTTATATTTAACTTTCAACTTTTCTGGTTGTTGATTGACTATTTATAAACTGTTTTAAAATATTATATTATTGTTTCCAAGAATTACTAGTAGCATTATTAAACTTTCCAATTCATTATTGCCTTCATTGTTAGCAACTTTCGGCCTTTATTCTCACAGCTCCAACTTTATTAAATTACTTAATACATTCACATAACATTCTTATACATGTACACAATAATATAAACATTAATAAAATGACTGTTACATACATTTTATATTACCTATACACATTTAAGGCGGGCTGTTTTTATATTTGATATTATATAATTATACCGAAGTCATTTAAGTGTTAAAAATACTGCCTCAACCCACACATTGTAACCTGGCTCATGATACACGCAGTTGTAGTGATTTAAGCATCTGTTCACCAGATATCCCAGACAGCCAAACATTTTTCACTAATGGATCTACGACTTCCCTCAAGGGAGTGATTATTTTCCCATACTTATAACAACACTTCACACGTCATCTGAAACTTATAACTATATTCCAAAATGGAATCTTAAAAATGCAGACTGAAGTGTGAACAGAAGCAGTATACAAGAAAAAAAAATTCACCATCCAACACAAGCACGAGATTTTATCTGTTCTGAAATAAATAAAGTATTCCAAGGCTTGACTGAGGCAATCACATTATCGGCAACCACAAGCATTCCCATCATAGGTAGCTCTTGTACAACTAGATGGTGAAATAAATAGTATAAAATATACAGCTGCAAAGAAAAAATCTGATGTGTTACACTCACATGACTTTCTCTACTCTTGTACAAACTATTTTTACAAACGCTTATTCTCCATCTACTTCATGTTAATCGAGATAAACATTTGCAGACTCTATCTTATTGCTAAGTTTCTTATAGATGTAAGGGGAATATATATTTACAAGGGCAATATAGAAATACTGTAGCCTT
Source organism: Deroplatys truncata (assembly GCA_030765065.1). Classification (NCBI taxonomy): domain Eukaryota; kingdom Metazoa; phylum Arthropoda; class Insecta; order Mantodea; family Mantidae; genus Deroplatys; species Deroplatys truncata. Next base: position 220,373,968 of record CM060978.1, read on the forward strand.
TAAGCACATACATATCTCTTAATAGCTGGTTGCTAGGTGCAGTACAATTCCCTTTGCCACAGATTAATACTCTTTGCATATACAAGATAAAAAATGAATAACGAATTCCCATTTGAGAAAATAAGTATTGAAGAATTTAAGGGAATAACAAGCAATATCTCGAAAATGGTTCACTCAACAATACAAATGTATATTACATAAATTATGTATTTTAACGTGATCTACATTTTTTGTGTAGTAAAATTTTGCCTATCTCTTATGGTTTACCAGTTATGCAAAAGTCGTTCACAATGAAGAATACTTTTGGAAACATTCCCAGAAAATTCGAGATATACATTTTATTTGTCATGAAAATATCTTAAACATATGATATTTTAATCAAAATCATTAGAGCCATTTTTGAGAAAATTAAAATTATCGAAAAATGTTCCATGGAAAGGGTAATCTGGGGTGGGGGTATTTTCTTGAAAACCTTCGAGTCGCATCTCTGAAAGATACTGAACCTAAATACCAAGTTTAGTGTTTATCCGACTGTTCGTTTCTGAGTTATGCTGTTCACAGACACACAAGGACATGTTTCCAAAAATGCTTTTTTTGGATTCAGGGGGTCTCAAAACATGTATTTCCGGTGAAATCTCGGTATCGAATTTTTGGGTGGAATACAATATTTCCCCTACTTACTATACGTAGTAGAGAAAGTAAAAATCATAGTATGTATGAAAGACACCCTACATCAGCTAAAAAGCTAGAATTTCAACAACGCAAGCCAAGGCCCGAAGAACCACAAAGATGAGTAAAAAATAATCATGGATAGTTTTTTTATAACCACCAAATTGCACAGTCTACATTATAGGAAAAGCCAAATGTTACAGTCCCGTTACACTACAACATATGAACCGGGACTCCTTGTCACTGAAACGCAAACGATTGCAAATATTTTTGTCGCTGCATCTTCCACATCTATGAAGTGGAGTTCCAGAAAAACATTTCTAGCATTGAACCTCTCTCTTAAAATATTTTGGACTACAACTCAGATAAGCCTTACAATGATGTTATTACGTTAACTGAACTCAGAGACGCTCTTCAAAACTGCAAAAGTTCTAGACCAGGACCTGATAACATAGCTTACGATTTTCTCACTCATCTTCCTGAAAATGGAGTTAATTATCTTCTGAATATATTCAATTTTCATTGGACGACAAAAACCTTTCCTGACCAGTGGCGCTCTGCTATAATCATTTCTGTAATTAAACCCGATAAGGAAACAACCTCTGTAAGCTATAGACCAATAACCCTAACTACTACCATGTGCAAACATACCGAGAAAATAATTAACGAAAGACTATGCTGGGTCCTTGAACAAAAACGATTTTTCTCAGAATTTCAATGTGGTTTCCGACGATTTCATTCCACTACATACACATTAATTGTAATAGAATCAGAGATAAGAGATGCATTAAACCATAATCTGCATCTAATGGAGACTAACCTTGTTATTGAGAGGACTTATTACATGATATAGAAACCCCACATTATCAAGATAATTCTTTCACACATTAAGAAAATTAAATTTAGTTTTATTTATGGACGGTCTTTAAATGCTTCTTAGCCTCCCATTCTATATTGGGCGTGAAAGTGCGAACAGTTTGCTCAGAGTTTATCAGGCTTGAGGTTCTTTTAGGTGCCGAAATCCACGACCGGGACCACCGGCTTAACTTCCCTTCCGATGGAAGCCATGCTAAGGATTTTTACGCCCGAAAAAATCCATCGCCCTCCGGTGGGTTTGCGACATCGGGAACTAGAGGCTACCACAGTACCAGTAGACTATGGCAAACGACTTCATACATAAATGGGAACATGATATACTTTGTCAATAAGTTTCTTGTAGAATGGAACCTTGAAGTTCGTTATGATGAAGTTTTGTCTGAATGCATAAAACTTGAAAATGGAAATCTCAAGGTTCTGTTCTTAGTGTTACCGTTTTCTTAAAAACCATTAATGACATCCTCAACAGCGCCTCTCCTCCTGTGAAAGCTGACCTATTTGCCGACGATCTTTTTATATTCTTTAAAGCAATTCTCTCTTCACACACGGAGCCCTCCTCCAAATATTATATCTCTCTTTACTCCTGGGTACGAGAAACGAGCTTCAAATTTTCGTCTAAAAATATAAATGTATCTGTTTTACCAAACACCCTGACAAACTCACCATCACAAAAACATTTCTTAAAGGGACGGCTATCTCAGGAATTACATATAAAAATTCTGGGTTTAATATTTCAGTCATAAATAAAATAAAATAATAAAATACTGTATAAAATATCCTTGTCTGCGATTTACTTGCATACTACGCTGAAGAGAATAGCAATCATTGTGAGGTTTTGTCAAGGATAAAAATTAAACAATTTTCTGAACGCCGCAATTGATCTGACATGGTCCTGACCAAACTGAGAGATGTGTTTCGTGTACCTAGAGTTCCTTCATATTTTTATTCGTCTGTGGCGGGTTACATTGTGCGTCCCAAGCTTAAATATAATTTATAGGCTACATATTTCGTTTCATACATACCATTTGAAGAAAAATGTATATATGGAAACCAAGACTTAAAGTACTTATAAGATTTAAGTTTCCATTCGAATATGTTATCTACAAATAAATTTGAGAAAGACTTATGGTTTAGTGGCCAAAATATGAGTCAGTTGGAGAATTTAGTGAATGAAATTGACGCTCTTTAACTGCTATGGTCCTTAGCGTCCCATTCTATATTGGGCATGAAAGAGGGGTAATTTTTATCAGGCTTGAGGTTCTTTTACGTGCCGTAAATCTACGTCACGGGACCACCAACTTTACTTCCCTTCCGAAGGAATCCTTAATTGTCGGTATGTTGTCATTGTAATCAATCACCGAGTGGGATGGTTCAAGCGCCAAAGTCTGTAGCCCGCAATAGGAGGTCTCGGGTTCGATTCCCGGTGACCGCCAATCTGACCATGGAGCCCTCTGTGGCTTTTCCTGGTCGCCGAAGCGAATGCCGGGATGGTGTACTCTACACGATTTCTCCTTTTCCCTGTTTCATCTCATTTCATCTCTTCTTTCACGTTTCAGTTGTATTTTCAGAGCCTGCGATACTAGTGGTGTCGGACAGATGGCGTAGATGCTTGCGCATTGGAAATATTCCTCCTCGTGAACGCCACGATGCATTGTACCGCACGTTAGCGTCGATTAGTCTCCCTCTCTCGGGATTCTCTACTGTTGCGCGGGTGTTTAAACTGGAAATATTTGGGACTTCCGCGTGTCTCTGTGGGCCTGTCTGCGTGCAACCTGAGACTTCCTGCGGTTCCTTCACCTCATCCCTTCCTCCCAGAGGGTATAGCCACAATAGATCAAGCTGGTCGCAGCGCGAGGTGTCCCCTCTGATACACATATCCTACATCCTGCTCAGTCAGAGCAGTGGCACAGCAAGCCGAAGATCCAAGTTTCAAAGCCTGGGTATGATATGGAATTTTTCAGTTTGATTCTATCCTTCCAATAATCCCTAAGCATCACCGCTTTCCTAAAGGTTTTATATTCGACTTTATTTTTCAGCCGCGATACCTAGTTCTCAGTGCAAAGCACTTCAATCGTAGCCAAGACCTAAGCATCACGCAGCGTGGTTTACGACACGGACGGAGCGAATAAAGCTAGCCAATCTCAAGCATTGTCAGCTGAATATGATGCAGTGGGAACTTCAGTGGCAAATTTTGCAAAACATTTTAGTTTTTCAAACCTATGTAGAGTTTCTTTGGAGCTGCCAATAGCATTAAGCCCATTTTTATACTGAAACGTACCACAGAGAAATGAACAAACAATGCATTTACAATGAATCTATGCTAAAGAAACTAAAGTTTCCTAAAAAGGATATTACTATAACTATAATATTTTATTCAGTATACGTGTACATTCATCCCTTAAGCTATGGATATCTGTACCTCTTCCAACCGGTATGTAAATTATTTGCATAAACAAAATAATCAAATGTGACGAAGAAGGTTTGTTGAAAAATATTAATTTTACTCATAAAATGCTATGATGCATGTGTTTTCTTTTCTCGACCTATATATTACTGGAGTTGCGCAAAACTTTCGGCCGTCTGTATAAGAGCATGAGAAAGCCTTACCGTACTTCAAGAAACTAGACTTATGCCACTGTTACATCTGATATTCAGTGGGTTACAGTATACTTTCCACTAAATTCTGGTTAAAACGACCATCCAGAGAACCTACTTCCTCACCACGATGGTGGTTAAGGATCCTCAATATCTTCATCCGTACAGTATATTTGTAGTGGGCGGCCATGATAGGAGTGCTTTCGATGGGAAGAGGAACTAAAGTTACAGGTGGGCGAGGCATCAGGAGGGCAGTCAGGTAAACAAAACATCCGCAGTTTCGAGTTTCATTTAGTAGTGAAGCTGAGGTCTGCAAATGTAATGCTGTATTCATTGTACAACTCTATATTACCCTATCGCCTTGCCCTTACTCCCCTCTGATCCCTAGATCTTAATGACGTTAAGCATGTCAAAAAAAACAGTGGCGCCCTCCTTCAAGCACATTCATGCCGTAGTCGACTAGTACGTGCAGCTATCAACATTCATTGTTTAATTTAATGAAACATTTAACGTAGTTGAAAGCAAAATAAACGTCTAAGAATCATAGGAGTTGTAAATTAACATTTTGGGCTTATTCCCTAAAGAGAAGAAGAATTTACATATTTAAACCTGTAATTTAGAAGCGTTAAAACACTGTTACCAACAGTAAAATAAACGTGTTATGTCAGTTTCCAACCAGCTTAAAATTTAGTCAGTTTCAGAGTTTTCAGAGGCATACGTCTACATTAGGGCAATGAACTGGCTAAGAGCTGTAAATTTTCTCAAGCATTGAGAAGCACTCCTTTCATTTCATCATAACAGAAGAAGAAGTGCATCCTAACAGCTACTGTCAAAGCTACGATTTCAATCTTGAAACCTACGGTTGCGATATTGATGAAATTATGTTTTACCAGCAGCAGGTCATCTCGGACTTCTGCGTTAAATATGAAGAAACTTCTGCGTTTCTCCCCTCTCCAACTTTCCACCTCTTCGGCTCCCTTCCATTGGCCTCATCTCTCTGTCCTCTCTGTGCAGCTTACATCCTGTGAGATGTTTTAAGAGCCGTAACAAAACTGCTCTTTCTAGGGTTAATTACATTTAAGATTTAATACTATTCAAATTTGTCATTCCTTCCTTATGTTTGCAATGCGATTAGAATTGCGCAATTTGTTGTGGTAAGAGGTTTTCGTACACGAATAATAGTGTCGAAAAATTGTAACAACTGCTTTAAAGCCTATCGTAAACAAATTTTTGTAAGTACCAAAACTTATTATAAATATTTTCATAAATGTTCTTATATACAGTTTTTTTTCTTCAAAAAAGTACTAATAAGCGAGGTAGTTAAATTTATTTTGTGCCATTAGAAACCCCCATTTCGACAATGCAATTAAGAATTCATATAGCCTATTTTATCGGTGACCTAAGGTGTTGTTATATACCACGTAGCATAACAGTAGTTTGCACATGCTATAAAATTTATAACAAATATAATTTCGAGCTGCAGGAAAGCTTATTATATTACATTACGTTAGTATTAATTATTCATCCAGATTCCAAAAATACCAGAATATATATAGTTACCATTTTATTATATGTACTGCGAAGTTATTCATTAGCCCCACGCATGAACGCTAATTGAGAAGATGGTTTGTTACGTTATTTGCACCACGCTTTGGGAGCCAATTTGAAGAAGTTTGTTGCTTCACGTATGGAAAGCCAATTTGAAGAAGATGTATTATATTTTAACTGTTGGGGAACGGAACTTGAAATTCGTTGCATCCACATGTATAGTAAACAGTTCCGGTAGCCTACGTCCCAATTGTAAAATATTAACTTTGTAATTTGACTGTTTCTTTAAATATTATATACTTAAGTTTGTCTCGGCTGCGTCAGTATTATTGTTAGAGACACGTTTCTCTTAGCAGGGTTATGGTGCGACAAGAATGTAGGCTTACACAGATTATAATTTTACTTCACCCTTTTATTAATACTTGATACGATTTAAATAACACTTCACTGATATAGAGAGCTGTGAGATTCTTTTTATTAATTAATTACGCTTTTTTAACACGTAAACTTATTTTTCGTCTCACACGAATACATATTATATTTCTTGAGGACACTTTTTGCGTCTGGTTAGTAACGCTGTCTGCAGGCAACTGACTTCTGAGTTTATAAATGCTTCTCCTTTTCAGTTTCTGATTGTCTAATCCTACTCCAATAATGTCATTTAACTAAATCTTTTTCTGGTTGTTGATTGGATATTTTATAAACTGTCACAAAGAATTACATTATTGTTGCTCCAATAATGACTAATAGCATTACTAAACTATCTTACTCATTATTGCCTCAAGGTTACCTCATTGTTAGCAACTTTTAACCTATTATTCTCACAGCTCCTACATTATTAAATTACGTAATACAGTCATTTAACATTATTACACATGGATTCAATAATATAAACATATACAATGACTGTAATATACATTTTTATATATTGCTACATACACATATTGCTTTAAGGCGTGCTGTTACTGAATTTATGTTTATATAATTCGACTGAAATCATTTAAGTGTTAAAAATACTACCTCAATGCTTATGGATTTAAAATTGCAAGTGCTCTTTCTGCAAAAGCAAATGAAAAGCAAAAATTACTATGCAGTACAGTGATGCTTTTATATTTATATCAGCTATAGAATATTATATATTTTGCTTTTCTGTTATTTAGGTAGACATTTGATAGAGACTATATTACTAGAAAGCTGAAGTAGTAACACAGTAGCTACAAATATTCTAGAGTGGATTGACTGCAACATCTTCTGAACATTTGCTTTTACTAGATCAGACAACGTGGAGAGAATTGGTCGAGCAGCAGTAACACGATTTGACAGAGCGAAAGAAGACTTTGAGAGACAATGGGTTCAGCAGATAGGGAAACAAGGTTTCCAGCAGGCAGAAGTGAAAAACCTTTACAGGGCAGGTCAAGGCTGAGAAAGACATGGAAACAGTAAGTCTGTGTAAATTTCTCTACACTAAAATGTCATTTTTGCAGAAGGAATGAAAATCTCATACAAAATACATACTTTTAGATAAATATGGTGTTATGCTGAGAACACACTGATTGTATTCACGTCACTGGGTACTCGAAATGAATCAAAAGCATTTTATTTACGCATTCTGTATCTAGACTAACAAGTGTAGATACAGCTTTCCTCGCTTATGTTCCTAGTGCTCCTTGTATTGGCCCCAATAAACTATCTACCTACATTATACAACATAATTACAATCGTAATCATCCCTTGTGGCATATTTTTGAATTTAATTTTTTCTAAATCTAAAAATGTGCAATAGTATTTGCTGCTGTATATTTTATAAGGTACAAATGATCCACTGAAACATTTGATTCCATGATTCCGAGTAAGCGTGAGAGAGTTTAGATATACCTATTCTTTCACGAAATAGGGTATAACTGGGAAAATGTTTCTCCTTTTAAATTATCTTAAAACATTTTCCTTCTATTCTCAAGGTTTACTGAAGAAATAAATCAAACGTTTTTCTTCCATGTCTCTGGTATGTAGTAAAGTAATTAATGTTATCCACGTACACAGCAGGAGAGGTTTGGAGTTCACCTAGATCATGTAAGAGTACGACATGTGATGTGATAGCTTGTTACCATAATTGGGGAGCGGGTCAAGACAAGGGCAGTTGATGTATGGCGAGTGATATTTCCCTATTGTCTAAGCTGATTCCATACAAATTTATTAATTTACATTTTAAAAAAATCTGATGTGTTACACTCACATGACCTTCTCTACTCTTGTACCAGCTATTTTTACAAACGCTTATTCTCCATATGCTTCATGTTAATCGAGATGTCAATCTAATTGCTAATTTTCTTGTAGGTGCAAGGGGAATATGGTAGTATTTAAGCGATAGTCAAATCATTTAAGAGCTGGTTGCTATGTTGAGTATTGCATTCCCTTTGCATTACCAGGACAATAAAAATGATGTGTTACACTCACATGACTTTCTCTACTCTTGTACAAACTATTTTTACAAACGTTTATTCTCCATCTACTTCATGTTAATCGAGATAAACATTTGCAGACTCTATCTTATTGCTAATTTTCTTGTAGATATAAGGGAACTATATATTTACAAGGGCAATATAGAAATACAGTAGCCCTTAAGCGCATACATATCTCTTAATAGCTGGTTGCTAGGTGCAGCAACATTCCCTTTGCCACAGATTAATACTCTTTGCATATCAAACACAAAAAAATGAATAACGAATTCCCATTTGAGAAAATAAGTATTGAAAAATTTATGAGAATAACAAGCAATATCTCGGAAATGGTTCACTCAACAAAAAAAATGTATATGACATGAATTGTGTATTTTAACGCGATCTACATTTTTTGTGTAGTAAAAGTTTGTCTATCTCTTATGGTTTACCGGTTATGCAAAATTCGTTCACTATGAAGAACACTTTTGGAGACATTCCCAGAAATTCAAGATATACGTTTTATTTGTCATGAAAATATTTTAAACATATGATATTTTAATCAAAATCGTTAGAACCGTTTTAGAGAAAATTAAAATTTTCGAAAAATCTTCCATGTAAAGGGTAATCTGGGGTGGGGGAATTTTCTTGAAAGCCTTCGTGTCGCATTCCTGGAAGATATTGAACCTAAATACCAAGTTTGGTGTTATCCGACTGTTCGTTTCTGAGTTATGCTGTTCACAGACAGACACACACACACACACGCGCGCGCGCACACACACACACACACAGACACACAGACACACACATGGACATGTTTCCAAAAATGCTTTTTTGGGATTCAGGGGGTCTGAAAACATATATTTCCGGTGAAATCTCGGTATCGAATTTTTGGGTGGAATACAATACTTCCCCTACTTACTATACGTAGTAGAGAAAGTAAATAACGAATTCCCATTTCAGAGAAAGTGCAAGTATTGGAAAATTTAAGGGAATAACAAGCAATATTTCGATAATGCTTCACTCAACAACAAAAATGTATGTATATGACATAAATTGTGTATTTTAACGCGATCTACATTTTATGTGTAGTAAAAGTTTGTCTATCTCTTATGGTTTACCAGTTATGCAAAAGTCGTTCCCAATGAAGATTACTTTTGGAGACATTACCAGAAAATTCAAGATATACATTTTATTTTTCATGAAAGTATCTTAAATATATGATATTTTAATCAACATCTTTGGAGCCATTTTTGAGAAAATTAAAATTTTCGAAAAATGTTCCATGTAAAGGGTAATCTGGGGTGGGGGATTTTCTTGAAAACCTTCGTGCCGCAGCTCTGGTGGATACTGAACCTAAATACCAAGTTTGGTGTTTATCCGACTGTTCGTTTCTGAGTTATGCTGTTCACAGCACACACACGGAGATGTTTCCAAATATGCTTTTTTTGGATTCAGGGTGTCTCAAAACATATATTTCCGATGAAATCTCGGTATCGAACTTTTGGGTGGAATACAATACTTCTCCTACTTACTATACGTAGTAGAGAAAGTAATAAGCAGACAGTTTTGCACAAGAGAGAAGCGTCTGTGGCGGGCCATTATACAGTATTGCCAAATGTGGCTTTCTTGATCCAACTCTTTTGAAGCTGTTCGCTTTGCTTCGAATTTTGAAGACGCTATCTCGAGGTTACATCCATTTAGATAACGTTTAGTGTTACCTGCTTTGTTGTGCAGTTCTACGATATCCTCGTTTCCTAGCTCGTTCTGCGTTGTCTAGTCTGTCGGTTGCGACAGTGTCGTTTATCTCGAGGCATGCGTGAATTTATTTTAAAACGATAACACCAGTTTACTTAGCTGATAATTTTAATGTTGAGTGAAAGGTTCATTTTTAGAAGTGTCGCCACAGTTGAATTTACGAATTAATTACTTCTACAACAGTAATTAAGAGAATTGTCAGTTGCCGTAAGTCACAGAACTGTTACTTGGCAGAATATCTCTCAACAACCGCTAAATCTTTCTAACGCCTGCGGTTCATGTGCGCTACACAACTTAAAAATTACACACGAGAGTCAAGAATCTCAGGAGAGTCACGAATATGTCACGAATGTTTGCACGAATGTGTCTGATTTAGAATGCGTGCTCTTTTCTTAACTCAAACTCCGCGATATATAAATAACCCTACCAACGTTCCTTCTCACGCAGTCCAATCTTAAAACCTTACGTATGCGTTTCTTACATTATTCTAAGCAGTAGCTTTCACTTTTCTAATTTAGAGAATTGGTGCTTACTGACTTTGCAAACATATTGAACTCAACTCTAACTCATTCCAGGAATCTTTATTTTAACGCATTCCCAACTCGGTAGTTACTAATAACTTCCTTACATGACATGATGATTAGTTACTAATTAGTTAGTAATTAGTTGCTAATTTGTCCGGAAAACCTTTCAACTCAGACTTATTACATTATACGTTGATTTAATATACCAAAATCATTTATTGCAATTATATCTCTCCCTTTTATATTATTTATTTATATCTTACTGTCAACAATTACGATATCAATTCATAGCTGAGGCTTGCGGCTTAAGGGTATTCCTTCATAAAGTTTTGGAGTTTTACGATAGAGGAGAATTTCTGACAACGAGAAAAATGTCTGAAATGCATGAAGCAATAGGATACAAGGGAAGTGAAACATACATGTTAAGAATTTTGAGTTCTTTGGGATTTAAATATCGGAAATGCAACAATGGCAGAAAATTTATCATTGAAAGGAGAGGCATTGCTGCGACCAGGAAAAGGTTTCGAAAACCATGAACGAGATAAGGGCATCGGCAAACAAAGATGTTTACTATCTCGACAAAATATGGATCATGTATATAAAATGTACAAATTGACAGTGCTGTGTTATTTAAACAAATTCGAAGCAAAACAGTAATAAACGGAAAACTCACAATATAATTCTGTAAGGATGAATACTGCAACACTTATAGAAGGAAAATACGCAACAATGTTATAAATAACATAAGCTAAAGCGCAGTACATATCTGCGTATGCTATTTTCAAGATGAATGGATTCAGGAATGAACCTTAAACATGTCATCTTCTTTTTACTCCCTTATCCCTTAATTGCATTTTGTTATACCATTTTCACTTTCTGTGTAACTGAAATAAACTTTTATTGAAAGAAAATAAAAGCAAATAAGGTTTAAAATGTGTGAATGATAATGTACTTTATGCATAAACGCATTATAACACACTGATTAGGGTAAACATAGTTACGAGTATAAAAATCTGTTTCGCCCGTTGAAGTATGGTTCCTGCCGTTTATTGTGTGTGTAACGAATGAATAGCATGTAGCTTTTACGGAATGCTTCTCAAATATTGAAAAGAAGATTGAAGGAGGAGTTGTATTGTTGGCTGCGTGCTCCGTGCTCCTGAAAGAATTGTTGCTGTCCTTGGATTATGTTGTTGATGATTTTTAATTTCCTTGAAGTTCTCTGGACTTTTCAGCTATTCTCGCCTGTTCTGGCCCCACGTTTGCGCCAATTTCTGAAATTTGTATTGTTGCCCCGTTTCGGTGGTCTTCGCCCCAACTTTACTTTCCGGTGGCCTTTAAATATTATGTATTTAGGTTTTCCTCGGCTGCGTCAGTATTAATTTGTAGATACATGTCTCTCTTAACAGCTAAAGAATGTAGGCTTACACAGAATATACCTTTTTACTTCACTCTTTTTATTAATCCTTGATACGATTAAATAACACTTCACTGATGTAGAGAGCTGTAATATTATTTATTAATTAATTGCACTTTTTAAACACGTAAACGTTATAATATACTCGCCGTAATGAATTTTTGTCTCGCACTGTATACATATTAAACTTCTCGAGGACGCTACTGCGTCCGGTTAGGAACACTGTCTACAAATAACTGATTTCTACCGCCTGAATTTACAAATTTCTGTATTTCAAGTCTGATTGTGTAATCCTACTCCCATAGAATACCTTCATTTAACTTAAGCTTTTCCGGTTGTTGATTGGCTATTTATAAACTGCCTCAAAAATTACATTATTGTTGCTCCAAGAATTACTAGTAGCATTATTAAACTTTCCAATTCATTATTGCCTCAAGGTTACCTCATTGTTAGCAGCTTTTGACCTATATTCTCACAGCTCCTAAATTATTAAATTACGTAATACATTCATATTACGTTATTAAACATGTACATAATAATATAAACATAACACAATGACTGTTACATACATTTTATATGTTATTTTATACACATACTATTGCTTTATGGCGGGCTATTATTGAATTTTATGTTATATAAATAGACTGAAATCATTTAAGTGTTAAAAATACTGCGTCAAGGTGTATCATAGGATAGGAATCAAACAAAATGTGAGTACTTATGAAATACCTGGAATACTCTTATATCTGCCTTAGGTAGATGTTGTTGTTCTTAGTTATGTTTGTAGTGATGGGATGAAGCCACTATTCTCGATACTCGATAGCGATACTGATTTTTGAGAACCTATACTCCATATTCGAGTACCCCTCCCCGAATTTGTACATGTTGCCAGCACAAGAACGCCCAATTGCCGTCGCTGAGCTCTCCTAGACGTGTGAAGGAACGTGAAGCTCCCGGGCAGGAACAGCCGGTTGTCAACCGCTAGAGACGGAGCAAGCAGACCTCCATAGCAGCGAGCTCTGCTTTTGAATTCGGTGAGATTTTGGCTTATTTTTACCAAGGGTAACGTTTCGGCAATTTTAAAATTTTATCATGTGTTTTCAGTAATCAATTCAGAATTTACTCTTTTACCCTTGGTGCTAAATTCTCTAAACTCGCGAGAGAAACATTCTTTCAATGCGTGATTTTGTATTCATACTACTCTTCCAGCTTAAGAAAATAAAATACTTGCAAAGAAACAGGAATTATTGTAAAAAAATCTGATGTGTTACACTCAAATGACTTTCTCTACTATTGTACAAACTATTTTTACAAAGCTTATTCTCCACCTACTTCATGTTAATCGAGAAAACATTTGCAGACTCCATCTTATTGGTAATTTTCTTGTAGATTTAAGGGGAATATATATTTACAAGGGCAATATAGAAATACAGTAGCCTTTAAGCATATACATATCTCTTAATAGCTGGTTGCTAGGTGCAGCAACATTCTCTTTGTCACAGATTAATACTCTTTGCATATCCAAGACAAAAAAAATGAATAACGAATTCCGTTTTAAAAATAAGTATTGAAAAATTTAAGGGAATAACAAGCAATATCTCGAAAATGGTTCACTCAACAACAAAAATGTATATGACATAAATTGTGTATTTTAACGTATCTACATTTTTTGTGTAGTAAAATTTTGTCTATCTCTTATGGTTTACCAGTTATGCAAAAGTCGTTCACAATGAAGAATACTTTTGGAGACATTCCCAGAAAATTCAAGGTATAAATTTTAATTGTCATGAAAATATCTTAAACATATGATATTTTAATCAAAATCGTTAGAGCCATTTTTGAGAAAATTAAAATTTTCGAAAAATCTTCCATGTAAAGGGCAATCTGGGGTGGGGGGATTTTCTTGAAAACCTTCGTGTCGCATCTCTGGAAGATACTGAACCTAAATACCAAGTTTGGTGTTTATCCGACTGTTCGTTTCTGAGTTATGCTGTTCACAGACACACACACACACACACACGGACATGTTTCCAAAAATGCTTTTTTTGGACTCAGGGGGTCTCAAAACATGTATTTCCGGTGCAATCTCGGTATTGAATTTTTGGGTGGAATACAATACTTCCCCTACTTAGTATACGTAGTAGAGAAAGTAACAGATTAGGTGAAAGAGAAAACAGAGTATCGTGTATTGAAACGTGCTAACCTTAAGGTTGCTAAACGTTAAAGAAATTGCAAATTCATTGAAATTTATAAGATTATTTAAGATACACCTAAGAAGTATATCTACAGTAAATATTTACTATATTCGTGTGAATATTTTAAACCTAGCTCCCACCAATCCACACCTTTGGGCTAAGAAAACATTTCAAACGCGGTGGTCGAATGGCCAAGCAGCTCCATCACATGTATGTACTGTGTAATTAGAAGTTAATAATTTATTGTTATGATGCATTACATGAAGTTACCGGTACACTTTATAAAAAACTGTAAATACCATAGCTCGTTCACGGAATTATGTCCTTCTTATACTTTTCTGTGTATGAACGCATGTAACCAACTTTGATTGTATGCTAATTCCGAAATTGTTCCTATTTGACATTCTCCAATTAGCAGCAATTTTTATCTTCATAATGCCACAGGTTTTATATCCTCTATTCTTACTCAAGGCAGCTAATAAAACAACAATAATAATAGTTTCGTTGCTTCCCTTTTTGTGTAACTATATTTTGTGCTGAAAACTTTATTTTTACTAATTTTTTATCCATAGAAAATCAATATTAAATTTTTTTCGTTATTGTCTTGAACATATAAAGAAATAGCTATTTTACATGAAAACCAAACAACTTAAAATAAGGAATATTTTCCTATGCTGTTTATTTGAAGTCTTAAATTTTTATTTGTTTCTGGTGGATTCACAGGTTTTCGTCACCGGAGTAGGTAAATGCAATTGATGAGAGCGAGTCAGCAAGCCACGCTATTGAAGAAACATGATTTAGTGCGTGAACTAAATCAGTTTCATTCACAACTCGGTTAGTTTTAAACAAGCACCTCTACTGCTTTCCCTATTATTTTGCATGTTTTCATTTAGACACAAGAGTCTATGGAATGTTGCATTCATCACAGTCAAGGTTTATCAAGAACTATAGTCCAGCAACTCTGGAGGACACGTTCGAAGCAATAACATGAGTCAACTCTTTTCATTCCTTATCTAGCAAGTGAAGTTAAAGTTATAATAGGAAAGTTAAACGCAACAACTTTCAATCATGCAAAACTTAAATATTTAAAAGTATCCAAAAAGTGTCGAGGTTAATCTCAAAGTGCTAGACATACTTTGATACCACAGAGTATCGAGATGTCGACGGTATGGAGGTCCCGTCCCTATTTATTTGCATTAAGTAAGTTGCTCCTGCTTGCAATTAGTTTACTTTATATTGTTGAAAAGAACTTTGCTATAGCTCAAGAAATAGTGACACACGCGGCAGAATGGCAACTAAGCAGAACTAGCGCTCTCTGCGCGAGCAACCGTCAATTTGGCTGCCGGTCACTATAGTAGTGGTATCGTGTAGGACCGATGCAGTAGTGGATGCAGAGCAGAAAAGTGCGCCGCCGACTGGCTATACGGGCAACATTGGCGGTATGATGGTGTCCATGTAGTTCTGCTAAACTCCAGACGTAGGGCATGACCAAAGAAGTCTATGACCAGGGCCGCGGTGTAGTGTGCCCTTCTCAAAAGACAAGCCTCACCTTTGAAGTGGGCTCGTTGCGTGTTTGAATTCTAGGGAGGGCCAGAGGCGTTTAGCTCCTCTCAGATATCTGCTTTGTCAAGTGAGATGGACGCGAAGGCCACGACAGTATCATGGCTGCACCGTCCACTGGTTTCAGCTGAGGGAGGAGCAATGACTGAGTGGTCGCTGCGGTGGCGGCGGAGACGATGCGAAGACGCTGATGGGACTAGCTGAGATGTCATAATGTCGCCTTTAGCAGCGGTTAGCGCGGTGAGGTTTGAAGCCGAGACCGCACAACGGTCGAGGTACAGCAGTTGCCGTCTCCGGTGAAGCTTCCGAGGATCGTATAAGTTTGCGCTTCGCCATCCGGACCCGAAGTGTGTTTCAAACAAGTTTTATTTGAGCTGTGTTTGAAATGCACCCGGTGTGCTCAAATTAAATTTTAGATAAGTATGCATAAAACTATTTGTAAATATTTGGGTTTCGGGGAATTCTGTACTTTACATACACACATCATCATCATTCTTGCTGCCACTGTAACATCCGTAATTACTTTTCAAGCGATAGATACTGTCTCTAAGAAAAGAGCTGTATACATTGCACAGAGTTGCTGGTTATAACACCTGCTCTCCTCTAGAATACTAAGCTTACGCTGTTTCAACTTCGCTGTGTAATCTGTTCTTCTGTAGATGATGCACTCATTGTCGTCTCCTTTCCGCTACACAGACATTGTATCCATAAAATGCGTGATGGTTGATATGATCAGGTTCTATCACAGTAATGTTTGGGATTTAAGGGTATACATACGTGAAATGCTTTAAAAAGTGCTTGTATTCTTTACAGATTAAGTATGAATCGTCTAGTTTTATAATAAGTATTTGGTGTCAATTACTTATGTTTAGAAATAATTTCACACGAAGTTTTAAATATGTCTGCGAGTAGTATACATTTGTATTTTCTATATCAATTTATGGCTTTTTAATTGGCTTAATTGATTTAAATTGGTCTTTCATGTAAGTCCGACCTAAGTAGCGTGTACGTTCTATATCAATTTATGGCTTTTTAATTGGTTCACTTGGTTCAATTGGTCTTTCATGTAAGCCCGACCTAAGTATCTGGTACGTTCTGTATCAATTTATGGCGTTTTAATTGGTTCACTTGGTTCAATTGGTCTTTCATGTAAGCCCGACCTAAGTACCTGGTACGTTCTGTATCAATTTATGGCGTTTTAATTGGTTCACTTGGTTCACTTGGTCTTTCATGTAAGCCCGACCTAAGTACCTGGTACGTTCTGTATCAATTTATGGCTTTTTAATTGGTTCAATTGGTCTTTCGTGCAAGACCCGACCTAAATCCCTCCTCAAGGAAAGTACAGGCTAGGGGTGGGGGAGGTAATTACTTTAAGGATGATTCACCGAGCGTGAGAACCATTGCTACACCGCTTTCCCATGTTGTCTAATAAATCTTTCAAATCCGGTACAGTTGCAAATTTAAAAATTAATGGACCGCATCCGTGAAAGCTAATAGACGGCTATTCTTCGCTTCAAGCTCCGCCCTCAAACCCTATGATCGCGCATGCGCCGCCCTATCCTTCTGCAATTATCCCCCCACCATTATACCACTGCTATATAAGGTCTCAGGCCTAGCACCCTGAAAGTATTATCTGAAGGTTTTTGTAGAAAGAGTTTCTCAATCTACACGTTATTAGTATGGCAGGAATGGAAGATTTTTGGAGTGAGTGTGGAGAGGAAGCGTACCACTACACCTACTACCACAAGGAGGAGTGTAATGGGTTCATACATTCAATTGTCTGTAACATGCCCTCATATCATGACCAGATGTCTTCAAGAGAAATATGCACAGAGAACTGCCCAGTCTACAGAAGAAGGTACCTGTAAGTAGACCCTCTTTTTATTCCTTTCTAGGAAATACTATGCTACATCTAATCTTTAAAGAAAGTAACGAATTTGAAATATGTTCGTTCTTCCAGAGGAGGGGATGCAGATGAGGAACAACACAGAGGCGTGAATGATGTCGATGTCCTTGTAACCACCCATGCAGTCCAACATCATTCTGAATTTTGTAATGGTGATACGCATGCAACCCTATGCGAGAAGCCAGAGGTGCACGATCAAATGAAGTCGTACTTCCTGTGTGATGAAAACTGCGCTGTATTCTTACTCAGGCGGGGAAGCTTAAGGTAAGTGGCATTGAAAATATCTAGATGCTCTTACACTGCACGGGCTTGTAGAATATCTAATGTTTTTAAAAAATAATTAAAATTGTTCCAGAAATCGTCAGACAACGCCTATTCCTACAGAGGACATAGATGAAGTAGATTTCCCGAATGTACCGCAGCTTTTGATGACTTTGGATGACCAAGAGAGGCCAATCAATTTGCAAGCAGATGGCGATATGCTCCAGGTGACTCCTGAACATTCACCCAGGAAACGAGCAGAATTACACAAAGCAATACAGTGAGTATTAATTTCAAATCTATGAAAGAACACGCATGCTTTAAATAAAAAACTACATCGCTCCCATTCATAGTGTCTAACATGTGCAATTCCTTTCAGGAGACCTGCGAATTTATTTAAAAAATTATTTTTCTAATAGACGCAATATGTAATGTTCCAGGTCCGCTACTAAGAAGCCCACCAGGAGGAAGAACAATAAAACCTTTAAAGATCTCCATAGGAGGTTGGCGCTATTGGAAGAGCGAATTACCTGCGCTAACACCCCGAAGAGGGATGCAAGCACCCGCACTCGTGCTCCAAGGCGGCTACACCTCAAGAAGCAGTAGTGTCAATATAGGATTGTATTATGAAACCCCAGTGCTCATCATAAAAGAAACAGACAGTAATAATTTCGTGTATATGACAAAATATGACTGGCAGATAATTCAAAAAAGTCTCGCAGAATTCGAAACATATCTGAAAGTGAAGAAGTGTCCGAACAGAGAGTACAGTGAACATGTTGTATTCTCCTATAATATCACGGTGTTTATGGAAAGTGAAAAAATTACACTTTTTAATACGTCTTTAAATTACGGTGAAATTCATTTGAATTATGATGTACTATCACTAATAAAAAGACTCGAATCCTATATAGATAGACATCTACAGAACCTATGTATTGTAAATGAAGACACATATGTAGGGACAAGGAGCTGGAGGCAGAAGGCGTTGGAAATGTATAATAAGAAAATAAAGAAGTAAATATATCTTTTATAACTTGCTTTTATTCACGAAAAACCCCCTTACACTTCCTTATATCAAGCATAAAATAACTACATTTAAATTAAAGACTGCATCACATGAGACAGGGGCTTGTATGTAAATACTTTGTCATGAATTATCAAGCAATACAAAGATGTCTGTGCAGGAATATTTGCACTAGTTTGAATTTCCAGTCTAATATTGACAGCTCCATTTACAACCTCCTCAGGCTGATGTGAGCAGTCAATGACAAATATCGGTGCATGTTTAAGAAAATCTTTTCTCCTCAATAAGGGGTAATTCTCTCTCGAATAATAGGAGCTTTGGAACTTTGAATACATTTCATATAACGAGGCAAATCTAGAGTTTCCAAAGTCCAAGTTCATATCATGGTAGGGATAACATTCACTATTGAGGTACAGTCTCAAATTGGTTATGTTGCAATGATCAAACTCGGAACAGTCTTTAGTTGCATTATTTACTCTCGAAGTCTGCGCTCCCACAATAACAAATCTTGGTTTCTCGGGTCTCGATGTTGTTGCAACGTTCCATGTAAATGATCTAGTTTGAGGTACCGCAGGCTGAGTATGCAGATCCATACTTCGAAAGGCTATGTGTAATGGCCTGTCTGACTTGACAATCTTAAGGATCTCCACCTTTTCACCATCAGAAAGGCGTATTATAGGCATCCGCCACTCGATACGTGTAAGTTTAACAATAGCATTTTCTTCTCATTCGGCTGCCAGAATACAGTTTTTAGAGTCCTTGGATCGAATGAGGACCAGCTCAAACTTGCTGTTGAGTAAGAGGTCCTTGTGATCATCTGGAAATCCCAGAAGCATTGACAGCGGTACTATAGCGTTGAATGCTCCACTTGCAGGATGCACAATATCCACATCTTCTCCAGGGTAGCACCATCCAGCATTGAGTAAACGGTTGGATTCCATAGAGTTGAGTGCAGCATAGTTGCGCATAGTTGATGTAATCCCTGGATTTCTTGTTCTGTCTATAGTCGATCCATTCATGTCCAATCGAATCTCGTCAAACATAAATGCAATAGCATTATTGGTGAGCCTTGCTGTAGTAGTTGTTCCATTAGGTTTAGTAACAGATCCCTCAATGTAGAGATAACTCCGGTTAGGTAGAGTATATAAATCTTCAGCTTGACAAGGGATTCTAATTTCATCATTCGCATCCAGAGCCGATGTATTATACGGTAAAAACACATGCTCCTCTTCTTTAGCAATCTTGTCCTCAAATGTAGGTGTTTCCGTCACATTGAAGATGTCCATCACAGAATTCTGAAGCCCAATGCTTCAAGGAACCTCCTATTGCTCGATGTTAACACACTGAGTGTCGCAGGTAGAGTATGATGTATACGACGATGCGCAGGCTTATTATATCCTCGTAGGCGTCTTCTTCTGCTAAAATCTATTCCCATTACGACGTATGTGAAGTCTTATGCTTATATCCTCGTTTCTAAAGTTGATGGGATGACCGTTCTGGTCGACTACTCGAAGAGTGATTTGATCGATAAAGTTAGTGTCTATGATAGGCAGGTAAATGGGATTTGAAGGCTCTTGCGAAATGTGATATCCTGGCGGAACAGAAGGGAAAAACTCATAGATCGAGTGTCCGCTTTTACCGTCGATGAAAGAGCCTGTTGCAATACTGCACTCGATTCGTATTATGCTCACCTCAAATATGTTTACTAGGAAATCAGATTCAGTCACTTGATTAGCAGGAATGACTTTGCTTTCACTGAAGCCTAAAAGGGATCCAATAGAGCACTCCCTTGAAAAATCCATAGGAAAAGGACATTTAACTTCAGCCCTCATTGTATTATTATTAGGCCGAATAAAGAAGACATCCTCATCCAATTGAAGCTTATCTTTGATGTATGCATTAATATCAGTAATCTCATAAGTTCCATGAGGTATATCAATGACTTTAAGATTGTCATTGTAAATGTAATGAAACTGATTATTGCTATGATCCACATTGGGAATAGAATAGAAGGTTTCAAAATTCAAGAGAGCGATCTCATAATATCCTTTAGGATCGATCCTCAGAGGAGGATTCAGGTGTGTTGTCAGAACAGATTCATTACCGCTAACGGCAATAGTGTAACTCATTGTGATAGAAATTGTAAGCACAAGTGCCCACAGATGACTGAGCTAAAACTCTGAAACCTCTCAGTATTATACATTAACCTAACACCTCTGAGATACCTTTCTATCTCTTTAGGAGGCTTTAGGTTCCCAAAGCTATCGAAATAAAATGCAATGATACCCTCCTTCCTTACAGCAACCCAATGGGTACCTTCATTCTCTGAAGAATCGAGGTTGATGATAATCCTGTCATGGTGATGAGGCATTGCAGGCAACTCATCAATCATATATACACCTCTAAAATGCGGAATCTTTAAACGTCTAGCATACATATCGAGATCAATGTTACTCAAGGCTTTTTCCGGGACAAGTGCAGTCCTCTTCCAGAGTTTTTTGAATTTCCATTCTTGCTGTTGCGTCTCTTCTTTTTGACATTTCTCGTCTTATTCTTCTTCACTTGAAGACCTTTTCCTTTTGCTTCTATCTCTCTGTTATGTCTTGCCATTTCTGCAAGCTGTTTATCTGCAGCCTTTTTCTTATTCACCGCTGTGGCGATTTGAGCTGCTCCTCCAGCTGCAGCACCTAGGGCTGCAATAATTGGAATGAGAGGCAGAAATCCTCCATGCTTTTTCTTCCTGGAGCCAGCACCTACAGCCACCTTGCCCTTCATAATTGCTGTAACTAGCCTGGCGGCCAACTTTTCTCCTAAAGTAGCGTCCGATGCCTGTACTCTTTTCCACGCCTTCTCGGCTAAGATCTTATCGGCTATATTTCTAGTAGCAGAGTCCCTGTGCTCAGCGTAGGCGATGTCGTGCTGCTTACAGGCTTCGTCTAAGGGGTTAATTCCGGGGTCTCCTCTCTGTAGGCGTTTTTCCAACTTCGTACCCGGACCGCAATATCTGTAGCCCGGTAAATGTGCTTCAAAGGGCAGCCAATTAATAAGAGAGTTAATTAACCCAGAGCCTCTGGAGATCTTGATCCTCCTAGCTCCCATGATAGACTAGCTGACTTTAAAATAGTATTGGACTTTTATACTCTCAAGCTACAAACTGAAATCCATGCGCACCTGATATAAATGTATATATATATATATATATATATATATATATATATATATATATATATATACATTAAGCATGCTTTTTATATTTAGTTATTAAGATGGAGCTAGTGAAGCAAGATTGCTCCCTGCCCATTCAGGTGCTAGACTTTGAAAGTGATTTTCGATGCAATCGACACGGAAAGTTATTTCCCTCTAATGTCAGAGCTCTTATTCTAGGCAGCTCAAGCGCCGGAAAAACTAATGTATTACTGAATATGCTGCTTCATGTGAATGGTTTACGTTTTGAAAACTTGTACATCTATTCAAAGTCCCTTTACCAGCCAAAGTATCAATATCTCATCAAGCTACTCGAAAACATTGAAGGGATAGAAGTGAACACTTATGAAGATGGAGAAAGTGTCTTACATCCCTCTGAAGTTAAAGAAAACTCCATATTTATATTTGATGACGTAATCACTGAAAAGCAGGGGAAGATCGCCTCTTTTTACAGCATGGGCAGACACCGTAATGTGGACTCTATATATTTAGCACAGTCGTATGCTAAAGTGCCTAAACATCTAATAAGAGACAACACGAACATGATTATTCTCTTCAAGCACGATAATTTAAACTTGAAACATATATATGAGGATTATGTGAACACTGACATGTCATATACTGAATTTAAAGACCTGTGCAAGGGTGTTTGGGAAAGTGTCTCGGAAGGAAGACCATTTGTAGTGATAGTTCCTGAATTCCCTATGAATGAGGGTCGATATAGGAACGGCTTCGATGTATATATTAAAGTAGAAAAGAAAGAAAAGGATCATTCATAGATCGAAATGAGTATTGACAGGTTCGGTTCACAGAGGACTGCTCCAGTTAAAAGAGCACTTCATCAATTCATCATAAACCGAGATGGAAAAGGAAACTATCAATTTAAAAACAAAAGACTATGCATTGTTCATGATCCCGAGGAAGACAATGACGCAAGCACTAAACGTTATGTTGACACCCTTACGACTTCTACCGAAAATCGAATGCAGGAATTCACCGAAAAAGTGGCATATCAGCGTATGGGTGAACTTGAAACTATGATAAGGAATCACATCCAGAAATCGCTGGATGGACAATATGAGTCTCTAATGAAATACCTGGACAAACATGCACTTAAACGAGACGCTGGAAACAACATTATTCTAGATACAATAAGAATGAAGATAATATTATCACCTCAGGAGGACTACGATGTACCGAATAGGAAATATGTAAATATGTATCAGACTATGTTAATGCAAGAACACCAGCGATCGATTCAGATGGGAACGCTTCCTTTCAAAAAAGAAGAATAAGAGAGATAGCAGATCCCATCGATGACAGTGATGCAGCTAGTAAAAAGTTTGTTAAACATATTATTGGTAAAAAGCACAATGAAGCACAGCAAGCTCTAAACAGGAGACTAGCCTCTATTGGAAATGATATCACCGAAACAGTAGTGAAACATATGGAAACTATGGCGAACCAACAGAGTTCCATGGATAAGCACTTGACAATAGCTATGAATAATGTGAATATTCTTAAATCACAAGTGAATGTTATAAATGCGCTATTAGATCAAATGAAAGGTCACCACGTTTTTAGCCTGCAGACGAAGCCTTTCAGAGGGAATTCACTAAGATACACACCGTAGTATCTGCACCGTAGTAGGTGCTCTGTAGTATTCGAATTCGAATACTACAGAGCACCTGTAAACGGAGAGGTCATTGCATGCTATATGACATCGTCAACTCCTCCTTTTGTAAGAGCAGATACATTATTTGCTATAAACAATAACATAGTCAGAACCTTCCCTACTCCTATTGCAAATGGAGATACACTCACCTTTACTGCTCCGGCCAATCGAGCAAAAGATGGCCATATTCTAAATATCGAAATGAGTATAGCATATAAACTGAGGCCAACAGAATAGAACAGCTATATATTGAGGTGAATAACAAAATTCAAGATCATTTCAAGATGGACAGCGAGAGCATAAGACTTAAAGAATCTGTAGCCAGGCATACAAAGGCTATAAGGGAAAAGTTACGTGCACTAAAAGGACAAAAGTTTGAGACCCAGAGAGTAATGAGTGAAGCTCTTCAGCCAGTAGCAGAACCGTTACATGATATACTACAAATTCAGAAAAACAATAGTGTTACTTCAAACAATGAGGAGAGTCAGAAAAAGAGTGATCCACTTAAAGAGGAGAAAGATGAGAATATCTTTAGATTCCTGCAGAAAGTTCGAAGGAATGATAAGAATGAAATAGATAATGCCTACGGTGTGAGATACGAAGATGGAAGCTATATGCTGGGGAACAAGATCATTGACTTCCTCAACAATAAAGTACGAGTAGGTGATGAAACGTACGAGATGACACCTGGATTGAGTGAACTCATCTTCAAGAGGATACCTGAAATGCATGTATATACAGAAGGGTATCTGGATACATATAGCAGAATATTGAAAGCAACACATGTTCATCGAAGAAACTTCAGCAAGCACGGGCAGCTGAGATCAGGCAATTCCTACAAGTATAAAAGCATTATACGCCCTCTAGTAACGAAACACAAGGGTTTAGGTTTGCAGTGGAAGGAGCATCGCCCTGATACGAGGCAAGAATACATCTACTGGAACGACCCTAACGACCTGGTAAATCGCCTGAGGCTTCTCATTGCCAACGACGCCGGAAATAATAATCACACACAAGAAATTGAAGAAATTATTCAAGAACTGAAATCGGCTAGGATTATAGCATGACGGTGAAGCAAGATATAGCAAGAGAGCTCCATGCTCCCGCCCGAAGAAACTTCTTGCGTCGAAAGATCGTTAGCAAAGGTCTGCATGATCTGATGCAAATCGACTTGGTTGAGATGATCCGCCATGCAAATCTCAACAAGAATTTCAAATATATCCTGATTGCAGTCAACTTCTACTCTAAATGGCATATGCAAGGCCATTAAAGGACAAGTCAGGACTACAGGTTGCAAAAGCCATGGAAGATATACTAAAGGACATGGAAACGCCACCCAAGAATATACAGAGTGACAACGGAAAAGAATTTTATAACAAGCACTTTAAAAATCTAATGGCAAAGTATAATATCAATCACTACAGTACCTATACTAATGTGAAGGCTGCAGCTGTTGAGCGTTTAATCAGAACTTTAAAGAATATGATGTATCGGGAGTTTCTAGCTCAAGGATCATATAAGTGGCTAGATCTTCTACCTAAAATCGTTGCAGAGTACAATGACACTTACCACTCAACCATCAAAATGAAACCCAGTGAAGTGAGGAACAATGACCTTCTTCTGACTGTTTACAAGTATAACCATCCCAAAAGAGAGAAGAGGAGTGCAAGGAGGTTTAGTGTCGGCGATTATGTGAGGATATCTAAGAATAAAGGACATTTCGAAAAGGGTTTTGAACCCAACTGGAGTGTTGAAATTTTCCAAGTGGCTCATGTGAAACGAACCAATCCTACCACATACATCATAAAGGATAATGATGGAGATCATATAAAAGGAGCATTTTATGGACATGAACTACATTCTACACTATTCCCTAACACTTATTTAGTGGAGAAGATTTTGCGTAGGCAAGGAGAGAGGATTCTAGTGAAATGGTATGGATTCCCTAATAGCCAATGGATTGATGGAAACGATTTATTGTAGCTAATACTGAAATAAAGAGTCTTAAATGCAGTACCTCGTGTTTTATTTACAGTAATTTGATTTCCTCCTTTGATACATTTAAGTGAACAATGTGCCATTAACATTGTATTATATAAAATAATTAAAAAAACAGTAAAAATAATTAAATGCAATATATACAATTAATAAATTAGTCAATAAATAATCTATATACAATATAATACATGAGATGGGGATGTGACATCCAGGGAAGCCGGAATGGATTACGAGGCCCTAAGTGAATAATGGCCCCACGCGAGAGTTGCATGAGAGCCATCAATCATCTTGCGCTTCGTGTCTCCTCCATGCAATGCAATTTTGTTAATTTCCACAGTCGAGACTTTATGTTTTGTACTCCTGAAGCAAATTTGTTTAGCCAAAAATTTTTTATTTAAATCTTTTAGACACTCGAAATATTTCTCAAAGGTGATTGCTCGCATTCCACCTTTGGTAATCCCCTTTGCTTTCATGATGGTGCTGTTGTTATATTTATAGCTGTAGAGCTTTGCCCTAAGTCCAACGTACTCAGTCATCACCATGCCACCCAGCTCATCTTTAAACAACCCAATCACTTTCTTGTTGGCCTGCTTTATGGCATATACATTATTTTGCTTGTAATTTGATGTATCAAAATGCTGGGGATTGGTTTTCATGAATTTGTAAATGTCTGTAGAAGTTTCGAAAATGAATGAATCTGTATCCATATAATTCAGGACCAGGTCATTCAGTTGGGGTTTCATTACTTTATAAAAAAAATCATACATAATAAATTTTGAAAGATCGAGAATTGCATGGCCAATATAGATTGGTTTGTTCATGAGGATCTCCTCTCGAGCCAACTCTATGCCGACTAAGTTTTCATCAAAAATGTGGCTACATACATATGTTGGACGAGCCGTCAATTTCCGTGCTTGCTCCCAGGTAGGTACAATACGGAAATCTCTGTACTTGCGAACATTTTCAATGAACTTACCGTACACAGCGTTGTTCATTTTCTTCCAGAGGTTTTGACCAAACTTGGAAGTTTCCCTGGCTCGCTTCTCGGCGTTAAGGTCAATATAGACCTTAAGCCATTCAGCTTGGTCATACGATACCACCCGATGAATATGTCTCAATAGCAGCCCCAGATCTAGGCACTGTTGCAAGATTTTATAATGCAAGACATATTTGCTTTTGTTCTCAAGACTTGCAATCAGTTTCTTGTATTGGCTGCCGGGTGGTATCTCACTCCGGGGACAGAGAGGTAGATCATTGTGTGCATCATGGAGATGGTCAGGATACTCCAAATCCACCTCTAGGACATATCCTGTCTTGGAGTCCTCAGGGATCGCAGCGAAGTCGATGGTGTCTATTTCATCCCTATCAAGCCATCTGAGGTTCCCATACGGCATTGGGGACGCCATGCTCTTGCCGTACAAGTTGTTGATGTCCCAGTATGATAAAAAGTTTCGAGGTTCCTCAGATTTGTAGTCTGCAAGGTATTCGTGGTTAGCTTTGGAGTACCGCTTTGATACCGTGCAAAGCCCGCCGCGAATACCTTCCTCGAAAAATTCTAACATGGTGGGATCGCTTATTAGCTGGAGCCTTGCTTTCGTTGTCTTAAGCATGGCGTCGAAGGCTAGTGAAGGCAGAGTATAGTACCATGCTGGGTCCAGGTTATACATCCCCAGCGACAAGTCTCTAAACTTCTCGAATACATCTGCTAAAAGCAGAGTATCGGTCTTTAGGTAAAGGTCACTATATTCCCCGAGATTCTTTATGTTGAATGTGCTCCATACCTTAAGTGCATGAGCATATTCCTCCTCTGTGACACCGTCGAAAAGCTCTATCGGCGGGAGCTCCTCTTCTTGGAGCTTCTCGATGGTATCCAGGTATGTATAGGGGAATATGCCCTTGCACTTCATTAGTTCCAGGTGTTCTGGATTAGAATACTCGGCATTAGTGACCTTGAAGTCATCAGCGCTCAGCATGTCTGCCAAGCTAGATAACTTGTCATCGAGAAACTTGTAGCTATCGAGAAACCTGAAATTAATTCCCTTGTACCATTTAGTAAATGCCAGATAACGTTCAGATGATTGTGCTATACATGAAATATGAGACTTATCATATGCCATGTGCTTGATCAAGAAGTGACTGTCATAATTGCTTAAGCAATGAAAGAAAATTGGAATAAAATTCGGCAATTTTCTATTCAAAATGCAAGCATTATGAGCCGCTCCAAGATATGCTCCAGTGATATGACAATGGTCCCTCACCCTAACATCATCTATAGCAAAATCTCTCCTGCATATGTGACAGTGATTAGCATTGTTGAAATCCAGGATATCCTGAGGTGACATATGCATGGGCTGTATTCGCCCATATATCTCAATGACTTCATCAGCAATCTTTCTAAGTTCGATGAAGAAGTCATTCAGTGCATTGTCACCTCTGAAGAGCTTGAATCTCGACAAGGACTGATCATGTCTACATATAACCTTCAACGCTATCGATATCGCTTCATGTTCCTGTATGGTTCGGGTCCAGCTCTCTGCGTCAGAGGGTTCACATGAGTGGACCTTCCTCAAAACAGATTCGATATCTGCATAAATCACAAAAGGTACAGGGGCACACTTTGAATATGCATTAAATTCCAGAACCTCATCCTGCTTTGGCATTTTGAGGATCTGACATTTATTGCATTTCAGTTTATGCACTCTCAAGGCATCCTCATTAGAACACCTTGTCATGCATGCCTCGCATAGCCACATTTTTCTGCTAGAACTTGTTATCTGACTTCTAATAAGCCTCGATAAGTTGGTGATGAGGCAGTAGTGAGACTTGTCACCCTCTTCAACCATTAAGAGGTTCACTTGTCTAGCCTTCCTCTCAGATGGTTTGCGAATGGACTCCACTGAGTCGTTGGCATTCAGGTCAAATACACCTATAGATACATCTGGATTCTGCTTCTCAAAGCGTTCAATCTGATCGACGGAAAACGGGAAAGTAATTCCAGCATAATTGAACGCCTTGAATAGCAAATCCTGCGGGTATGAGCATGGTCTATTTTGGTTGACTTTTGCAGGGTATCTGGAAGCTAGCATGCACCAAGCGAAACAGAAATGATCGGCATTCTGAATATTAAGAACTGCCTTCTTTCGCTTGATGCATGCTGGCAACTCTATGAATCCTGAAGCACGAAGGGGATTATAGTTTGCTGCGCTATTTATCAGCGAGTGGATTGCGAACAGTGTCTTTGAACTAGATTGGCCTTCAAAACAGGCTAGATTTTCTAAAATTTCGTTTTTCATTGCATGAAAGATGACATCGAGGTTAGATGATTGCTGGATCTCCTTTGTCTTGGAATTGAGAAATATCGATTCCACTTTTTCATGATCTGGTGTCTGGATTAAGTATGAGACGTTCAATGAACAACTCATCTTTATCCCAGACATACTCTTCTTTAGAGTGGACTCGATTTCCTTAATAACAAGACCCCTGCATGACTCGAGAAACTCACTGGGGTCAATTATCCCAGCCGTATTTTCAATTTTACTATTGAAAATACGACCTTTGAATGCAAACTCTATTACCCTACATTCTAGGTCATCATAATCATTTCGACATACCCTTTTTGCCGGTGATGGTGAGGATGAATCAATTGTCTGGGATGGTCTGGACGTTGTTGCCGCGGGTCCGTTAACATGTGGTGCATACACCTGATGGTTTAATTTGCGGGAGGGTTGGCTGCTGCACGTTGCTTCTTCAGAACCGCGCTCCTCTTCTGCTTCACGAAGTCTCTTGACACCTTTTCTCAAAGCCTCATTCGCCTGAGGCTCTGGCTCGGGGTGTAGAGGTTCAAGATCTGTAACAATAGGAGCATCACATTGTTAGCATCTGTGACAATCAAGCAGGCAGTCTTCTAGTAGAAGACAGGGGAATAAATTGCATCAATATTAATGTTAAAAGAAGTGAAAGACTTACCTTGGAATGACTGAAGCAACTCGATGAGCGCGGTCTTGTACCCGCAGTTAGTGCATGTACAAATTCCCTCCATGGGTGTATCCTCCCTGTCGTTATTTTGGACGACGCTGAAATTCTCAACATCTCCGAAACCTGGCGGAGGTGGGATGATAAAGTCCCCCGCATTATCAGCATCAAGCCACGAAGCTGCCCCGTCGTCTATCAATGGTGAGAGTGGTGGTGGTGACGGTAGAGTGCTGGACTCAGGAGCGTCCTGTGCCGGGACAGGTGAGCGGCGGACGCGTCCTGCCAGACTCAATTTGTTTGTCTTCGAGTGCATCTTCACTGGAAAATAATAATTTACGCATGTAAACTTGATGAATGAAGAAAAGGATAATTTCCCTATATTCTATACTCCATTTTCTGTCATATTACCGCTTTTCAATTTTTTTTCAGTTGATGACATTCGTGGTTAAGCTTTAAGTATGTTAAGCTTTTTGCATGTCGTAAGAGTATTTTTTATATATTATGCAAGCTATTTTATAGCAGATTACAGAGTTTCAACGAAAAATTCAGAGTTAAGTTAATTTTTGTTAATTAGTATGTTAGTGAAGTATTTTCAAACATTAATTGTTTTATTTAATTATAAAATTAGCTAATAGAAGCCCTGTCTTAAGGTTGCTTGAGTTAAAATAAGTTGCAGTTGAAAGTAGCTAAAGCCCCCAAATAACTACTACTATTTGCGCTTGCACTGTCATTTTTAGTCTACTTTTGTCTTTCTCTTGTAGTTTTGTCGTAATCCGTTTTAAGTTGAAATGGAACTTGATTTAACGTATATATTCCTTTTCAATCGTACTTTAGCGTTCTGAAAACTGAATATTTGCGTATGAGATTGTTCAGATAGAATGTATTATGTTTTAGCTTGCTTAAGCCCCGTTATTTTTTGTTACAGTATTGTCTTTAAAGTTTTTTGTGTGATGTTTAGACATTGATTAGTGATATATAAGTTTAAATATACATCTAGACACTGACCCTGCTACATTATTGCAAAACAAACTTTACGAAGCTAGGTGATCACACGTTTTTTTTTAAATGTGATTTTGACTTTCAGTATCTTCACTCGACTTTTTAAGAATACATCACACGAATTTCCTGTATGAAATCTAGTATATGCACTTACCTTGCGAATTGAAATCTAACATGAATTAAGAACTTGAAGGTCTTTGCACTAGCACACGCTATCACAATCACAGACGTTATTCCTTTAAGAATGAACTTTAACTCTCCTGCTTTCTTCTTATATAGACTTTGAAGTTCATTCTCCCTCTCCCAGAGAGAATGCGCAGAAGAATCCACTCCGTAATCGAGTGTTTTGATTGGTTAAACAATATTAGCTGGCTATATCTATCCTTGTCTAATGATTCACGTTTCTTTTCCCCAGGATCTTTAATCACATCTGATGAAGTTATAAATGTATTTGACGCCGTGTATTAAGTAATATATTCTCGTGTACTGTTAATGAATTAATAAAGGAAGTGTTCAATTACTCTTTATTGTATGAGTCATACATCTGTGGGAAATATTAAGATAAATTGCCCTTAGACAGGAAATTGTAAATCTTCATGAACTTAAGTAACTTAAGGGAGGGAACTTATTGACGGTTGCAGCTGCCTTTGGGTGTGCTGTTAATTAAGTAATAAAGACATTGTTCAATTACCTTGTATGAATCATACATCTGTGGGAAATATTAAGATAAATTGCCCTTAGACAGGAAATTGTAAATCTTCATGAACTTAAGTAACTTAAGGGAGGGAACTTATTGATGGTTGCAGCTGCCTTTGGGTGTGCTGTTAATTAAGTAATAAAGACATTGTTCAATTACTGTTTATTATATGAATCATACACCTCGTGGGAAAAAGATACAAGACATCTTTCCCGTTGTTATAACTAAGTATTTTAAATTTCTCTACTATGTAGAGTAAGTAAGGGAAGTATGGTATTCCACCCGAAAATTCGATAACGAGACTTCACCGGATATTTATGTTTTGAGGCCCCCTGTTTTATTGAGAAATATTTTCGAGATATTGCTTGTTATTCCCTTAAATTCCCCAATAATTATATTTTTTCTCGAATTCGTTATTCATTTTTTTATGTCCTATGCATGTAAAGAGAATGGAATGCATCACATGGCAACCGCTCTTAAAATATTTGACTAATGCTTAAAGCCTACCGTATTCCTATTGCAGCTAGTAAAATCAAGCAGAATAAGCATTTGTAAGAAAAAGTTTGTACAAGAGTAGAGAAAGTCATGTGAGTGTAACATATGAGAATTTTTTTTAAATCCGATTCGTTTTTATTTCACTGTACATACAGCTTGTAACACTGTAATTAACTATCTCTATAAAGAAACTTTTTTTTTTCATTATAAATAAATGTATGTTTGACTCTCATGCAGTTTTAATGGAAAAATCAATAGCGTGAATAGCTCCCCCGCTTATGCGAAGGGTGAGTCAATAGCCGCTAAATTGTATACAGAAGGGGAGACAGAGTAGGGTTCTCCCTCCCAGGCAATAGCATGCGGGGCTGTATAGTCTGTGCTCCAAAAATTGGTATACAGAATTTCTAATCCATGTATGCCACTAACAGAAGGTTTAGCGTTCTTATCAGGGTATTTAAGTAAAGAGTGACGCTTGTTAACCTTTAAAGCTAAATATTCCAATATTTTTTCATCGCTTGTGATTCCACTCTGCAAAATTTCTCATTGTAATAAAGAGGTGTGCTTTAGTTAGCGAACATCGTATACTAGCCATTCTACGATATCTTTCAGAACCCTCCTGTTGCATTTTTTCAATGCTTGTGATTTCTCACCGTAATAAAGCATGTTATCGACCCGTTCAAAGCAACAAGTCCCGGTAGGATGGTGAAAATTAAACCTTTTCACTCGTTAGACGTGCTCGCCACAAAAATTGAAACTTGTATTTTTTTATTTGATGTATATGATTAGAATTAACGCTGTGTACTTTATAGGGGTGAATCATGTCTCATAGCTGACTGGAAATGCAGACATTATTTTGATTACCTCCTCCCACCCAAAGCCGAGGAGGAGGGACGAGCCTTTAAATGCTTCAAGTAAATGTCACCACGTGGCCGGGAATGACAAACTGTCAACTCGCCAGTAACCATTAATATATCCAGAAGACTCATGCACTATAGGTCCCCTTTGCCTGAAAGACCAATTGAACCATGCGAACCAATTAAAAAGCCATAAATTGATACAGAACGTACCGGGTACTTAGGTCGGGCTTACATGAAAGACCAAGTGAACCAAGTGAACCAATTAAAACGCCATAAATTGATACAGAACGTACCAGGTACTTAGGTCGGGCTTACATGAAAGACCAATTGAACCAAGTGAACCAATTAAAAAGCCATAAATTGATATAGAACGTACACGCTACTTAGGTCGGACTTACATGAAAGACCAATTTAAATCAATTAAGCCAATTAAAAAGCCATAAATTGATATAGAAAATACAAATGTATACTACTTCTGCGCAAAAGGCCAGATAGCCCTATAGAATGTTAAAGTTGTTTTTCGCTTTCTGTGTTTTATACACTTTTATGCATTAAAACTTCTCTATACCATGCCGTTCTTGTTCAATTTCCTTCAAAGTTTTAGAGAAACGCCCAAAACTATAAGTATAGTATTGTTGAGACTGAATCTTCTTTATCGGTTATCATTGAAGGAATATTAACAATAATATCTAACACATTAAACTTAGCGAAAATATAATTTCTCGTAAGTTTATATTAATCGTTTTCTCAAAAACTGAAACATCAATATAAAAAATCTATTATCAATTTTTTTTCTTAAATGTTCGTAAGAGACAAAGTAAATATTTACATTAGTATAATGTAATTGTTTTCATCCTATGGATCATTTTTATTTACCATTAAAATAATTGATTCAACAACTATTAAGTTTAAAAATACTGGAGATATAAGTTTCAAAAGCATATGTTTCATAAGAATTTAGAAATGTCACCTACGGGTATATGCATAATTAATTTCTGATTAAAGTTTTAGTCTCTCCAATGCTCATTTATTGATTTATTTTATATAAACCTCTTCTTTAGACTGCCCCACACGCTGTTAGTTCTGGGGACCAAGGGGGACCATACTCTAGAATTGCACGTTTGGTCTTGAAATATTGGTAGCGAGAGTTTTGTGTTTACAGGAACAATACGTTGGGAACTAGATTCTTTCCGAAAATAACCAATTTTTGCCAATTAAACGCTGATTTACCGCAAGCTTTCACCGGTTATAAAGGATCCTTGGGCTTTAGTATTGAGGTAATAGCTTTCCTTTATGAGCACAGAATACAGGCACCGCTAATTCTTGTATTAATTTAGAGAGCTATTATGTTGGGAAACTTTCAAACAGTAGGTTTAATTTTTCTTTTCTTATAACCGTTTGTTTTATTTTGTTGAAGTCCCAGATTCATATTTGTACGCAATATCATGAGCAACGGCTGTAATAGGATGGTTCTGATTTCACATGTCTCAATAAATTCAGCATGCACACAAAAATACGTTTTATAACAAAACTTCATAATCACATGCATTTTTCGCATACGATTTTATTCTGCAATTGTTCATTAACTCTTATGTTTCAGCTTAGATACCAACAAATTTTAACTTTGGGGCTCATGCGTAATCAAAAATCTCTCGACAGCCTTGCTAGTAGAGTTTTATCGTTACCACCGCCCCTCTTTGGTTTGAATAAAATTCAAGTTCGCCAAATGTTATGTAAAAATTGAAAAGAGTATTTTTTCCCAAAATTATCCAATAGCATCTTTAATCGACAGGCCTGACTTTATCGTTACTGTTGATAAAATCACGTCAACAAATGTATTTTCTGTTATTAAATCGATTGTTTTGAGTACTTTTTATGACGTTGAATCACCCAAAATCATCCTCAAAAATTTCTGAAGCTATAGGCCAGGAACTCTTGCCTCATTGCTCCGTTGTACACAGCCAAGGTGCTCGCTTGTTCAGACATGTCCATGAAAGAGCCTTCGAGTAGGTGGAAAAAGCAAAAACACGAAACAGCGGTCTAGTGAGGACACCAAATGAGTCGGAATCGTAATAGCTACAGGAAAAAATGCAAGAAGGTATTTCTGATTTTCACAATGAAATAATAATATAATAAGAACATTGTGATTGAGTTTTCATTCTTATTAAGTAGTTTCGGATTAAACAACTACTTATATTTAAGAAACAGTTGTGAACCTGAAAAAATTTGCTATGACATCATTATACACATGGAGGCGAAATGAATATTTGTGTAGATTTAAATTAGGTACTTTTATAAAAATTCTGAAAGTACAAATAAATACCTATACATATACCTATACCTTTTATCCAAATGAAAAGGTTTTTTTTTCTGCGTCTTCAACTACTTGTATGCAAAACAGCTAATAATACTTACTTATATTTAGTACAATTTATTAACACAACATTACAAAATATTTTGTACAGTTCAGAAAATATACCACTGAGCCATGACAACAGTAATATTCATTATCTGTGTTCCATTAATAAATCTTGATCAAGTGTTTTAACTGTAAAAGGAGAGAAAAGTATTATACAAATTATAGGGAACAATTTGGACAAAGTTAGAGAGAAATGGATGAGAAGGGGAAGCTAGACCTAGATACCACTGTAGAAGAGCAATAGCTAGGTAATTACCTAGGTATGAATAAGAATCGTACAACGTCATTATCTTCCGCGAAAGGCCGTGTCACATTTGATATAACTACAGACGATTCGCTGTTATGAAGAAGGAATTGGAGTGAAGATAGGGGTAGGAATTAAAAAGGTGGGTGAAGAAAACGAGATGTTGTTATATCGCGTTAGCACTTCCGTTAGTAAGTGTTTGTACTAGCTGCCGATACGTGATCGGAAGCGGGTAATAGGTAGGCAGGGTAAACAGCTATGCACTAGTTCCTGACTGACACCCGGGGATTGGAGGGGAAAGATAAGGAGTGTTTCTTAGTTTGTTTGTTTTCATGTACTCTGTATTCGCTCTTAGGTTGATCCGCGTCAAAACAAACCCCAGGTGACCAGTGCACCGCTATAATGTATCCTTCCGCCATTCGCACTAGAAATACTGTCACACTTTCAGACCATGTGACGAGTACAAGCGGCACGTAGTGCAAAAAAGAACAGAGTCCTTATTTCGACAACTGAAACGGTGACTAGCATATTATGTTAAGGTTTAAATGTGATAAGATTGATAGTTGCAACAAACTAAACGTTTGCACATATAATAATAGTTAATTCTGAAATAAATGAGCGAAAAATAAATTAACAGGTATGCGTTAACCTAATTTATTCGTTCTCTGGAAGCGGCACTTTATTAACTGTTGGCGGCTCAGTTTAAAAAAGAAATTGTGCGAATTGCATTCTTCTTAAAACCACTACATTCTTGCATCGCGTATTTCATATGCTTTCTTTTCTTTTTTTTCCTGGTGTAACCACTTTTGCCGTTTCAGATTTTTCTGCAGAAGCACTCTTTATACTTGTACTCGAAACACCGGTGAACTCAGAAGTTAATTTCACCATTTCTTTCGCGGAAAGTGTTGGATATTTCTCACATAACTTATAATAAAGATTCAAATCTATTGTTTTTCCACCACTATTCAACGGTTAGCGCGGCTAATGCTTTACGTAATTCGACGAAAACACAAGAGCGAATTCACCGTCCTCCATGATACTAAACACAACTGCGCGCTTCTGGCTGTAAACAATATTCTGCGCCTACCCGGATGTCAGGTGACTCATACAAATTGCGTCATGTGACTTGTAGCTCTGTTTTACGGTATAAATCAGCGTTAAATAAAACCTTAGGTATTTGTATAGAATATTACACTATTTAATGATAAATTCATTCTAAAATTCAGAGATTAGCATGGGGCTACTTTCCTGGGCGCATTACTACCGTGTTACACCACGGTGTACTGACCACGTGGGTTTGTTTTGCCACGGATCAACCTAAGAGTGAATATAGAGTAGTCATATGTTTTTGCTTAGGGGCAATGATTTTGTCTGCTGTGGTGTGGCATTGGTGGAAGTGGAAGCACTTCCATGAAGTTCCGGATAAGTTGATAGCTTTCCTGTAGTTGCTGATGACTGTTCTGAAGCTGTGAAGTTTCTAGATTCAGTTTGTGGTTGCCGCTCTCGAAGCCCAGCGATTCAACCCTCAAGGGCTCTCAAACGAGTATGTCGGTCGTCGCTGGCGTTGTCTGTAGAATCGTCCAGCTCCATTAGGTGGAACTCGATACGCAGCAGATGTGAATTCCTCCATGTCGTCATCGTCCTCTACTGCTTGGCGCAGTTGTGATATCTGTGAGGATGTCGCTGAGAGATGGTGGGCGCCACACGCACATTGATTGCCCGCTGTAACGCCTCGAAGTCAAGGCCAAGGTTACGGAGAGTAGCTTGTAGACTGTAAACGGTGTCCTTGACGTTAATTTCTGTGTTGTCAGTGGAAGGTGGCTAGTCGTTCCCTACGGGGAGTGGTGCTATCTGGTCCTCATGAACCTGTACGTCGGCGGTGGTTCTAGCTGTGTGTGTGTACGCTGAGGAGCTAGATGTTGGCGACAGTTGGGAGTTGAGGGTGAGACCTTGGGTGGAACGGGCAGAAAGCCTTGCCCGTGAAGTGGACACCTCTTCCACAAATAGCGCGACAAGAGTCAGGTTATGGCCCCTTGCATACTGAGGTTAGGTAGAGCAAGTGGCAATAATGGCAGTGTGGTTGCGTTGTGCAAATGGCCGCCGCGTGGCCGTAGCGGTGGCAGGGTGCGTGTCGAGCTCTGCAGTTTGTCTCAGTTAAATGTGACTGACCTAGTTTAGGTGCGGCAGTGTAGTGCGCCCGATCCAGGAACATCAGGCGCAGTAACCGCGTCCGGTACAGATTACGGAAGTCTCCAAGTTGACTACTGCGGCGAACGGTATTTTGGCGGCCTTATTCGGTATTGTTGCTTGCACTTACACTCATGTGTACTGCAAAGTGCAGTCCCTCCTTACTAATGCTCCTATTGGCTGGTAGCTTGCCAACAATTTTATATTTTGTGGCAATTTTTTCCATTCCCCATTAAGGGTTTTTTTCACCACCTCTATTTGGTAAACTTCGGTAAACTTTTCTGCACTTTCTCACGCTATTCTGTGTGAGAAGAGGTTTCATACAGATGTATTGTGATATAAATAACTGACTGTCGTTCCTGCATTTTGCTTGTAACCAAAGGGGAACAAATGTTCCTTAAAGTGGAACTTGAAATCGTTTCTAGATAAAAATGTCTGCCATAATTAAGGTAAAGTGGATTGAAAAGTCATGTTTTATAAGGATAATTTGATAATTAAGGCTTAATATGTGGTTTTCTAATGGTTAGAGAAAGTCATGAATATTTCAAATCAAAATTGCTTTTAACAATGGTATATTAAATGTATAGTGAAGATACCCCTAATACCAAAAATTTAGTTACACCCGCACCCACGTCTCTGTACGTTTCTCCCGGACTTATGAAGTTATTGAAACTTGAAGTTTCACTGTTGCAACTTTGGTCATCATCGCTATGAAATCATATTCACTTTGAAGATACGCAGCAAAATCACAGGCAACACCACCGACTACAAGTCCGAAATCTACAGGTTATTATATAACTTTTTTGTTAATGAGGTCTTCATAGAACCATAACTGCATTACACTCAACATCATAGAGCAAGTAAGCTAGTGCAAGTACACCTTGGAGACTGTATGTGCATCCTGCCTTTCTTTTTCATGGTTAGAGGGCCCGGAAAACACTTGGAGTCGTGTACCTTTGAAGCCCTGTTTTCACGGAACTGCGGGGCTGATAAGCGTATCTCTTCAAAAGATTTCCAAATTTATTAAGAAGCCTGTCTATTTACTTTAAAAACAAAAAATAGGTTTACCTCATGTCTCACTAGTCTCTAATGACTAATTTTTATAATATTCTGGACCGATTAGTTAGCGAAATATATGAAATTTTAAAAGAACGTATTTTCTACAGTTGTATGTCTGTATAATACAGTTTCTAACGTTACTGTGATGTGCTTCTACACATCCGTTACTTCCTTCGGAAGGAAAGTAAAGCAAGTGGTGCCGTATCGTATATTTACGGCACTTAAAGAACCTCAAGTGGATAAAGAGGCATCAGAGCGACATTTCCGGTATTTCAGAATGGAACGCTAAGAACTATGGCGGTTAAAGAACGTCCATAAATATAACTTATTTTCATTTCATTTCGCATCCATTACAATATTTCTATCTCTTTTAATTACCTTCATAGACTATTTTAATCTACGTTTCTGAAGACAGAAGTTGATCTCTATTTCTAATGATCCCTAATAGCATCTTTACACAGTCGAATGAGCTTGGTTTCTTTGCCAGCATTGTGTGGTATGCTCATGCGCAAATTCGAGTAGACAGTTGCGGTTTGAACCGAATTCCTTCACTCGTGACTACAGAGAATCGTTTTATTAAAAACGTTTGGCTCATCAAATTAACAAAGGCAATAAGTTTTACCGAATTCAACTTTGGATCTCAGGCGACGCTATGTCGACGCCAGTCATCCCCACTGGCGACAGGTATTCGATCCCAGCAGCTATTAGTGGGATCTGTGGCAGACAAAGCGGCGCTCGGCAGGTTGTCTACGAATTCATTCATGCCTTCAATTGCTCCATTATCACCACCACCTCTAATCATCTGGTCATTTGGAGTATTGTAGTCCAACACTAACATTTGAGGCAATGCTCAGATCTAACAGCAAATTTCGGAAACATTGGGGGAATGTAAGAAGGCATTAGAAGAACTTTAAGTTCTGCTTTTAATGGGAGATAATTAATAAATAATAGTAACTTCGACCGCCACACACACACACACACACACACACGCTCACTCACTCACTCACTCACTTACTCACTCACTCACTCACTCACTCACTCACTCACTCACTCACACGCTAGCATACACAAGGAAAATCTAGGTTTGCCGTTCGTCTGTCGAGCAAGAGTAGGTGTGTCTTAAGATTCCTCTTTGCCCTTTCTTTTAACCTAAGTAGGCAGGGCTAGAGGGAGGCTCGGAATAACAGTAATAGTTAAATCACACCTTTGCTTTCTATGTGCTTTTGTGACATCTAGCTCCCACAATGCAGTTGGACCAACTCTAATTAATTTAATTCGTTCATTCTTTGTTTAATTTATACACTGGTGTGCAAAACCTAAGGACGAAAGTAATCTTCACATGCTGTGACACTACCAAGTAACATAGCTGGATGAAACTTGAATCATACATAGTCGTTGGTACATATGGATGTGCTGCAATGCGTCTCCCCAAAGTATCCCACACGTGTTCGATGGAATTTAAATCGGAGGAACCTGCGCTGTTCGATGCGGTCGCGCATTGTCATCCATAAAAATGAAGTCGGGGCCGACTGCATCCCTGAAAAGATGCACATAGGGACGGATTATAGTATCACAATAACGTTGAACAGTGAGCGTACTGTGTTCAAAGATTTGGAGGTCGGTGCGCCCATGCAACATTATGCCTCCCCAAACCATAGCACCCGGATCACCAAAACGATCCTGTTCAAGGATGTTTCTGGGTTCATTACGTGTTCCCACCTCTCGCCAGATGAGGGTACGTCTAGAATCACTACTTAGACTGAATCTGCTCTTATCCAAGAACAGCACGCGATCCCATTCCTCGTTGGTCCAAGTTTGATGCTCTCGGGACCATCGCAAACGGTGCCACCGATGTGCGGATGTCAATGAAACACAACGTACTGGCGGTCGGGCAAACAGACCACCTCTGTGTAGTCGCCGTGCCACTGTGTATTGTGAGATTGCGTGCCTAGCTGTCCTGTTAAATGTGGTTGCAATTGCACCCGCTGTTTGGCGTGGATCCCTTCTTGCCTGTTGCACAACGTAGCGGTCATCTGTTATTGTAGTTGAGCATGGTCGACCATCACCTCTCCTTGAGACAGCAGTGCCTGTGATTTGGAAGGTTCCCCATATACGTGAAACAATGCTGTGAGCAATTCCAAACTCCAGAGCAACACTCACACACTTCGTCCTTCTTCCAGTTTACCGATGATTCTTCCGCGCGTGAAGTCATCAAAATGGTGTCTGCGGGCCATGTTGCAATGAAGAATACCACTACAGTCCATCGTAACAGCTCGCTAATTGCCACACACCGTCTTGTCCTGTTTCGCCAACTGCCCCCTGTTGCGGGACCAGACCCATTTGGTACTATAGGCTCGCTACAATCACGCCATGTGACGTCTAGCTTTCTGTGTACGTGTAAGAGACCTCTGGCAACATACTCCTGCATCTTCATCTACTTCCACCAAGTAGTGCATTTGTTATGTTACTTTACCCATCTCGTCCTTAGGTACTACCAATCACTTACATGTCTCAAACGTGCTGTGTATATGAAGGGCGCTAAGGGCATACCCAAAACATATAAAAATCTGATGCATTTGTCTGACTTTCTCTACCAATGGAAAATTATATATTGGTATATATTACTATTATTCATTATGTAATATTCTATTCGTGGTAAAAAGTTCCTGTGATGGAAAGAAAAGAAAGGGAAAAAAGGAAGAATCGAAGACTTTCAAGCATGTCCGCAAGCATGCTTCGGAAAGGTCTAAGTTTGCAACATTGAATATTTTTAAAAATTTGATGTGATACATTCACATTCTACCCTCTATCGCATTAACGGGTACATAAATTATTCTTACTAAAGCTCATTCTTCTACTACTTCATTTTAATCCAAACAAAACTGCAGAAATAGCTGCATTACACATTTTGACAGGATACAAAGAGAACAGCGAAGTCAAATGTTAAGCCGGGACGCTGTATTTCCGCTTAAAATCCCGTGCTGTTTCCATGCAATTGCGAGAAACAATTGTCAATCGAAAGACAAAGTACTGAATAAATTGAACCATTAATAATGGATATCTTAAGAATTGTGTATATTACAGAAAGGTTATTTAAAATAAATTGCGTGTTTTAAAGAGTTCTACATTTTTGTGTAGTATGCTTTCGTCTATCAGTTAACGTTTACCAGTTATACAGATTCTACAAAGTTCCTTCCAAATGAACCGGACTACACAGGCTATTCCCAGAAAATTCAAGATATATATATTTTATTTCTCACGTAAATATCTGTAATATATAGTATTTGAATCAAAATCGTTACAGACACTTTTTTTAGAAAAGCCAAAATTTCGAATAAAAGTCCAATGTAAAGGGTAGTTAGGGGTGAAATTTTCTTGAAAGTCTTCCTATCGCATCTTTGGTAGGTACGCATCTTAAATACCGAGTTTAGTATTTGTCTGACTTTTCGTTTTTGAGTTTTGCTGTTCACAGATACTCGCACAGATATTTTTCAAAAAAGTTCTTTTTGGAATCGGGGGACCTAAAAACATGTATTTCCGATGAAATCTCGGTATCAGATTTTTAGGTTGAATGCAATACCTTCTCTACCTACTATGTACGTGGTAGAAAAAGTAAAAATTATATTGCACATAGATTGTGTAATCTGATGAGCTCTGCATTTTTCCTTGTTTCTACAATTATACTCGTATCAATATATTAAAGATGTTATTGTAATTTCTGAAGAAATAAAACATGATGCAAATTTTTCCATGCAAAGGTTAGTAGGATCGGAGGGATTCTGTTGAAAGTGTTGATATCGTATCCAGGAAGATGCTGAACTTCAATGCCAAGTGGTACTTAACCGAACTTTCGTTCTTCAGGCAAAGATTAACGGACACGCACGTGCGCGCGAATTTTTTTGTAACCTTTTTTTGGGACTGGATATAGAATTTTTGGGTAAAATAGAATTCTTTCTCTAACTTACTGTAGTTAGGTGATAGAGAAAGTTAAAATACACATAGCGGATACTGTTTCATGCATTTGAAACAAAAGAGAGACAGACTGCGAATTCATTTGCACTCCTCTTAGCCATTCCAGTTATCCATTGGTTCATCCTATAATCATTAAGTTTTCGTTATGAAATCTTATGATATTCGGTTATTTTGAGCGATTCATAAATATTTGTGAAGGCATGGATAATTTAGAGTTTCTACAAATAGCACACAAAGTGTAACAATATCTGTTATACACTGTTCATTTTAAGTGTACCCCATTTTAATGTTGTAAAATCAAGAGTTCTATTTCAGTTCATTTGAAATTTTTATGGAGCAATTAGAATAATATAATATTATGTACACCGAATGCTATATATATATATATTTTAAATTAGTTCCAGAGATATTAATTTTTTACTTATCTTTATTGATTTAGAAGAATGCTCCACACAATGCAATTATTATTTGAAGAAAATAATACTTTACAATTAATTTATTTAATAGTTTATTAAGAGTTACAGAAATTAAGCTTTTTCATTTACCTATCAGTTTTGGAGAAAAATAATCTTATATACAGGATTTAAATTTTTTATTTAAAAGTTTATATAATATTAGTATTATTGCTTAACACAAAAACAACCAAGCATATTAACAAAATTTATCTCATTCCTTTTTTTTTATTCTGCTATTCATAGGGAGATACACACAATTTAATTTAGCTATACCGAAAAGTACATCATGTGGAACAACTTGAAAATGAGAATGTTCTGACAAGGAAAACCTGAGAAAATATAGTTAAATAATAACGCTAAAATAACACTTGTTTCTGACTTTACAGTGTTTAGAAATCATTTAGTGCATACTTAGGTCCCCCCTTTCTCTTTTCAGCTCCTCCGAAGCTAATTTACTAGGCTTACTGACACACACTTAAATTCCTATATGACGTGCTCTAAAAGGTCGTGCAACTATAAAAGCTACACAGAACTAAAGTAGAAGATGTGTAGCGTTTAATAAACTAAAATATATATTTATGAATTTTCGAAAGTTTTGGCCTTTTCCACGGATGACTATTCACAACAAAGAAATTATAAACTAAACTAAGCTCCGTGGCGCAACAGCCCGTTGCCGGGCCAAGGCCTGCCGCCCGACCGCTGCGTTCCCTACC
Source organism: Deroplatys truncata (assembly GCA_030765065.1). NCBI lineage: Eukaryota > Metazoa > Arthropoda > Insecta > Mantodea > Mantidae > Deroplatys > Deroplatys truncata. The sequence goes on from CM060978.1 coordinate 220,417,682, forward strand.
TCTGCCCACAGCAAGCACCATGAGTAGAGCGCAGTACTGGAAGATGAGACGTGCTCAGCACCCGGGTCCCTCCCTACCGGTATATAAGGCCTCCTCAACCTGGAGCCGCTACTTTTCAATCAAGTAGCTCCTCAATTGGCCCTTCAGGGACCTAATAGGCTCAGTGCACTCCGGGCCAGATTTCCCAGCGGTACCGGGAATCGAAACTGGGTCTACCGTTTGGTAATCAGGTGCGCTACCACCGCGCTAAGGAACAAAGTGAATATACAACAGTACAAATAAAATATGTAATTTCTGTTGAATAAATTAAGATTTATTCTGAAAAATGTTAATCGCATAAATGAATCAAACAGATGCATAATTTTTTCTTAGTATTTCAATTATTTAAAATATTCAGAATATATTCTGCTGAGAATCTTATGTTTTTGTCAGAATCCATTTACGTTACTGTTACTGCGTACAGTTGAGTGCAATGAAAGATGCCGGTGTTCCTGGTTTCCTATAGTGTTTTCTTTATTTAATATTGACAGAATCTCACTATCATCCGTGTTCCATACCAGCCGTGGGAGAGCCAATGTCATATTATTTGAATTCAAATTAACCTGGAAGTTATTGTCTGTTCAGTGTCTTTTGAGTCAGTGGAAGGGGGAGATAAGGAATTCACGCGGTCGGCACAGTAGCTAGAACAAAGTATGCCCACACGAAGCCGAAATGGCCGTGCCAGCGATTTTTACCTTTCTCTTTCCACTGGCTCAAAAGACTCTGAACAGATAATAACGCCACGACTGTCTCTGGGTGAGCCCGTCTTATATTGGTTTGAAGTCAAAAGTCTGGCTGATACTCAAACTATATTCATTCATTCATTATCTGTTTACCCTCCTCTTATGTAGGACTTACACCCCCAGGACTTACAAGCGGGTGCCTGGGGTCAGAGGCCCGTCGAGGAGTAGACACTCATGGATCGGACAGAGCATCCAGGATGGGTGATCAGCCCGATGCCTGGTATGGGATGAAGGAAGTAGATGAAATGAAATGTGGGTGAAATGGATGAAAGGAAAGGTGACGATGGAGCAGTTAGTGGAATGAATTGCGGGGGAAACCGGAGAACCCAGAGAAAACCCGCCCAGACGCCGCTTCGTCCACCACAAATCCCACATGCAGGGCTCTGGGATTGAACCCGGGCCTCCTCGGTGGGAGGCGAGCGGTCTAACCACTCGACCACGGCGCCGCCATACTCAAACTATAGCCAGTGAATAAAGGTCGGTTTCAGGTCAGGATCGAAGGAAAAGGGGATATAAGGCAAACATTAAGTGGAATGGTAGAACCAGGTAAGCGGAGCGGAACTGTTCGCGGATGACACTGTTTATATTTCCTTACCAACATAAACGCTGTGGATTATATGACACCATTTTAGGCACCAGACTGTACATTGTTCTTGTGGCAACCCGAAATGCCTTATGTTCTTGGTGTACTGCTAAGTAAGACTATAATCAGTCGTTCAACTCTAAATTTGGACTCCACGTTGGAAAAAAAAGTTACTCTTGATCTCATCTTGTAATTATTACAATTTGGTAATGTCAAATGACTAATTCTAGTTGTGCCAAATGCCCAGAAAAAAATCTATATTGCATAATTGAATGAAAGGAGTGTTATGTTACTAAAGTTTGCAACGTAATTTGCAGGAAAACACTATATGGTACAGGAAAGATTGGCCCAGTTATGAATTCAGTTAACTAAATACTATAAAGGTGATGTATTTACATTAGACGAGTTTTTATTCCAGTTTTACGGGCTTCACTTTTCAGACAAAAGTTTCTATTTTGTGAATTTAATGTTCTCAAAATTCATCAAATCTATTTAGTTGGAAATGGTATGAATAAATTTACAACAAGGTCCAGCTTTATTCTCAAAACTTAAGTTGTGATTTCAATACCTTAATATTAACAAAATGTTTCAGAAAATGGTGAAAAATAAGTATGATTCAAAATGAGAGACTTTTATGAGTGTTGTTACTTATTTATACACTGGTGGAAAAAATGCCATACCGCTAAGAATGATGTTCATTGAAACATGGGCATAGTATGTGGAAACTGAGGGGTTATATTGTTAGTGATTAATATGTCGCAGTCAACGGACAACAGATGGCACTGCACAGACGTGTCAGTGTGTCCACTATGTCAACTCTGCAGGCAGTCGCTCTAATATCGTAACATCTGAATGGTGGTGTCAAAAGACACACTAGGGTATAGGCATGCCACGATGATGCGTACGTGCTCCTATTTATACAATACACTGTGTGATCAAAAGTATCCGGACACCCCACAAACATACGTTGTTCATCTTAGGTGCGTTGTGCTGCCACCTACTTCCTGGTACTCATTATCCGCGACCTCAGTAGTCATTAGAGATCAGAATGGGACGCTTCGTGGAGCCCACGGATTTCGAACGTGGTCAGGTGATTGGGTGTCACTTGTGTCAGAAGTCTGTACGTGAGATTTCCACACTGCTAAGCATCCCTAGGTCCACTGTTTCTGATGTGATAGTGAAGTAGAAACGTGAAGGGACATATACAGCACACAACGTACAGGCCGACCTCGTCTGTGGACTGACAGAGACCGCCGACATTTGAAGAGGGTCGTAAAGGGTAATAGGCAGACATCTATCCAGACCATCACAGAGAAATTCCAAAATGCATCAAGATCCACTCCAAGTACTATGACAGGCGTGAGGTGAGAAATCTTGGATTCCATGGTCGAGCGGCTGTTCATAAGCCACACATCACGCAGGAAAATGCCAAACGACGCCTCGCTTGGTGTAAGGAGCGTCAAAATTACACGATTGAACAGATGCAAAATGTCATGTGGAGTGACGAATCACGGTACACAATGTGGCGATCCGATGGCAGGGTGTGGGTATGGCGAATGCCCGGTGAACGTCATCTACCTGCATGTGTAGTGCCAACAGTCGGAGGTGGTAGTGTTATGGTGGGGTCGTGATTTTCCTGGAGAGGGCATGCAGCCCTTGTTGTTTTGCGTGGCACGATCTCAGCGCAGACCTACATTGATATTTTAAGCACCTTCCTGCTTCCTACTGTTGAGGAGCAATTCGGGGATGACGATTGCTTCTTTCAACACGATCGAGCACCTGTTCTTACTGCACGGGCTATGGCGGAGTGGTTACAGGACAATAACCTGTAATGGACTGGCCTGCACAGAGTCCTGACATGAATCCTATAGAACACCTTTGGGATGTTTTGAAACGCCGACTTCGTGCCAGACTCACCGACCTACATCGATACCTTTCCTCAGTTCCGCATTCCGTGAAGAATGGGCTGCTATTCCCCAATAATCCTTCCTGAAACCTGATTGAAAGTATGCGTGCGCGAGTGAACGCTGTCATCAAGGCTAAGGCTGGGCCAACACCATATTGACTTCCAGCATTACCGATGGAGGGCGCCACGAACTTGTACGTTATTTTCAACCAGGTATCCGGATACTTTTGATGACATAGTGTATAACTATAGCCGTTTAAACGAGGTCGAATTGTGGGAATATGCTTAGCTGGATGGAGCTATCGACGAATTATTGCACATGTTGTTCACAATGGTGGTGTGTGTCTATTTTCAGCAATGGTTTACGGAACATGCCCACATAAGAATACCAAGTTTTGGATGGTCGAGCAGTATAGATGCACTGTACGGTCATTGGTGGGCGCCCGAACAGCATTCCGGGCACAAGTAGCACCTGGGGAGTTAGGGACAATTGAAAACCATCTTCTTGCAGCAGGACTCAAATCGCGTGTTCAACTGTCCAGGGTACTTCTTATATCACAACACGCCATGGTGTTAAAAAGGGTGCGTTGGACAACGCAATGGCGCTCCTCAATGACGGGAGTCTTCAGTTTCTTCAGTGATGAGAGTAATTCTGCCTGCATGCAAGTGATCGTCGTCTACGCTACGACGTAGACCTGGCGAAAATAATCCCCTTGAGTGCATTCGCCCGCCACACAAAGGCCTAACTCCTGGTTTTATGTTGCATTGTCTAATCAGTTATAACTACTGTTCGCCTTGGTGTTTGGGCAGAGAGGTGAAACCGCGCCCGCTACATCCAGCAGGTTGTTAATCCGTGCTACTCCCATTTCTTCGACAGGAAGACCAAGGGGTGCTTTAGCAGAACAATGCGCGTCGCCAAACGGCTGCTGAAACCAATGTGCTCGTGTTATATGGAAAAAAACCCTGGCCAACACTGCCCCAGTATTCCATTAAACATGTGTGGGACAGAAAAGGAAGTCACTGGGTCTTCACGGCCACCTACAAGCATTGCCGCATCGTCACAACAGATGCAGCATGCTTGTGACAGTATATCGCAGGATGCACTCATACTATCGTATCGCTGCACTAATGCATGTCTGCAATTCCACGCCCAGTGGGGAAGGAGATACACTGAGTATTGGAGACACCTCCCTTTGTGATGTGTTTACTTGTATTGCTCTGAGATTTTATCATATCACGCTGTCATGACGTATTACTTTTCACTGCACTCTTAATTAAATTTAAGCAGGCATAGATGTTGTTGCATTTTTTGCGCCAATGATTCACTCGCGACAGCTGCGATGTAACGTCTTTTAAAGTACAATAGTTCGATAACACAAATTACCTATGTACTGTGTGTAACACCGTAAAAGCGAATATTTGTAGAATACTATTAGGCAGGGCCATTTGCATTGGTCGAAAAATCCATTGCTGCACATTATCTGTTTAAAATGGTCTATGTAACGGCAGTAATTTAGCTTTATCCCCAAAATTGCATCTTATTTCTCGAAAGTCAGATGAAAAACATTTTAATTGAATACATACCACTACTTTTTCATTTTGTTGCTACGTAAACGCAAGAGCTATGCACGAAAGAAAAACAAGGTTTTTCCCTACAGGTTTTTTTCCGCCTATTCTGTATGAGATTTAGCTCCTTTAACCAGGTAGTTCATGTCATAATGAGTGAATGAATTAAGTACGTAAATAATTGGATGAAATTGTACTTGCCTGACTTTTGCCTTCTGAGGATAAATGGAAAAGCCGGAAAAAAATTATACCCAAGAGAATCAAACTAGGATACCTTGACCGTGAAATTGAAACGTTACACCCAAACTGCCTAGCTAGACTAGACTCACGTTATTATTTTTAAAAATTGTTAAATTAAAAGTACTAATAAAACACAAATAATTCTAATAATTAAAACTTGCTTCGCTATAGAATTTGAAATTCAATATAAAAATTAGCAATTGTTGCATTATTTTGAAAATATATAAATAATATGAGCAAAACCTTCACCTGCATGACCTAGCAAGTCATAAATGACTTGAAGCAATAAGCAGAAGAGTAGCATATATAGAGCTGGGCTACTTTCGTTTACATGGGAAAAGTTAAGGAAAACGAGGGTAGATGCGACGGTTCAAGGAAGAATATGCGTTTATAGGGGGAAGATAGGGAAAATGAAGAGAGATCCGAGATGGAACAGGCACTGAAGGAGCGGATTGCCCTTTATATGAGAGAGGTGAGGAATACGAGGAGAAGTGCTAGGCTAGACAAAGGTTGAGGAGTAGAGTATGCGTTTATATGGGGAAAATATGGAAAACGGAAAGCGATGCTATGCTAGACAGGTACTGAAGGAGTTGGAATGCAGGTTAATACCAATGAGATAGGAAACCAAGGAGAGATGCTAGGCTAGACAGATGCTGAGGAGGGGATATGCTTTATTTGTGAGAGGTAAGGAATACGAGAAGTGCTAGGCTAGACAGAGGTTGAGGAGTAGAGTATGCGCTTATACGGAAAAGATAGGGAATGCGAGAAGTGCTAGGATAGACAGAGGTTGAGGAGTAGAGTATGCGCTTATATGGGAAAGATAGGGAAAACTTGGAGAGATGATATGCTAGCAGGCTAGGAGACTAGAAAAGACATTTATATGTGAGAGATAATAGGCCAGACATTCTGGAGGAGGGGGGATACGGTTTTTACGAAAGAGATAGGGGAAACGTGGAATGATGCTAGAGTTAAAGGTAGAAAGCGTTTTATATGAGAGAGAGATAGCAAACCGAGGAGGGGTATTAGGATAGAAAGGGTTGAATGGTATGCGTTTATGTGGACAGACGGGAAAACAGGGAGAGATCCTATGCTACGAGGGAGTTGAAGGAGAGGGAAATGCGTTTATATTGGTGAGATAGGGAATACGAAGGTCGATGCTAGGCTAGACAGTATACTTTTTTCTAAATTTTGCAAAAAAATTTATTGTAAACAGTTGGTGTGTGAGACGTAGAGTGATAAACTGTATATTGGTTTACAGTTTTGGTGCATGTAGAAATATTCTAAACTAACCTCACACCGAACGCCCTAACATAAGTACGTAACCACGTGACATAATCACGTAACACAACGTAACATAAGCACGTAACCACGTGACAATACGGAACACCGCGTAAGATAAACACGTAACAAGAGGTCACACTACGTAACATAAAACGTAACACGTGACAAAACGTAACACCACGTAACATAATAACGTAACAATACGTAACGCCGCGTAACATCACGTTACAGCGCCACGTATCACCACGTAACAAGACGTAACACTACGGAACATAAGCACGTAACCACGTGACAAGACGTAACATAACCACGTAATACGGCATACGTAACCAGAAACATGACTACGTAACACGACGTAACATGGCGTAACCAGAAATGTAATCACGTAACGAATCTAAGAACAGCACGTAACCAACCCATTGCTAAGACAATCTAAGGTAACTCATCCATAACTTAGACAATCAGTACGCGAGCCCAGCCCAGCCTAGCCTAGCCTAACCTAACCTAACCTAACTAATCCCAGGTCATCCTCTCATCATCTATTCTACTCAGTCATCGTCTAACCTAATCTGTCTAACGAGAGATAACCCGAGTTTCTTTTAGTGGAATTGTGATGTTTTATGCAGGTTTTATTATTTAAGAATCTTGATTGAAAAGTTTTACGTCAACATAACTCTATTTTAGTTCGTTGTAAGCACCCCTACCCTTAACTAGGCTTGAGACAAGCAATAGGATTTCTGTCCCTTCAATTTTCTTATTCTTCTTTATTCATCAGGTGTCTGCTAGGTGTATACACAGCACATGCGCAAACCTCCATTTTTTAAATTGTAGACTCACGGAGAAAATCTGCATCTTCGACTTACATTCTCTTATGCGCTGTTTGTAATGCTGTTATTCAATTGCACTGTGCTAACAGTATGCTACCGTGACAGTCAGATTCATAGGCGTTCTGAGAATTTCTCGGGTTTTAAGACAATCCGTATAGCTGTCAAATGTACGGCTTAATAGCACTATGTTTTCTCCGTGAGTCTACAATTTAAAAAGTCTGATTTGTTACACTCACATGACTTTCTCTACTCTTGTACAAACTATTTTTACAAACCCTTATGCTCCATCTATTTCATATTAACCGAGATAAACATTTGCATAAATGATATTTTGACATGCAAAGAGAATTACATTTTTCACATAGCGATTAGTTCTAAAAATACTTGACTATCGCTTAAGGATTAATATGTTCCCCATCTTTTGTATTTGCGAGGGCAATATAGAAATAGAGTAGCCTTTAAGCATAGACATATCTCTTAATAGCTGGTTGCTAGGTGCAGCACCATTCTTTGCCACAGATTAATACTCTTTGCATATCCAAGACAAAAAAATGAATAACGATTTCCCATTTGAGAAAATAAGTATTGAAAAATTTAAGGAAATAACCACCAATATCTTGAAAATGGTTCCCTCAACATAAAAATGTATATGACATAAATTGAGTATTCTAACGCGATCTACTTTTTGTGTAGTAAACTTTTGTCTATCTCTTATGTTTTACCAGCTATGCAAAAGTCCTTCACAAAGAGGAATACTTTTGGAGACATTCCCAGAAAATACGAGATATACATTTCATTTGTCATGAAAAAATCTTAAACATATGATATTTTGGAATTAATTGTTCTTTCATACAAACCGTGTGTTGGACAAGGTTGGAAAGGTAGAATCAGATGACTGAAAAATTCAATGCCATAGCCAGGATTTGCGGATCTCCCGGTCTCCGTCCGGTTGCTCTAACCACTGAGCTACCATGGCAACATGCCAACACGACATTAAATTCTCCAGCTGATTCGCATTTTTCCCGGTAAACCCGGGGCTTAAGTACTTACAATGTTTGTAAGTCGCCATTGGGGTATGACATCTCAATACAATTTGAGATCTCCTTGTGGTTTATCGGGAAAAATGCGAATCAGCTGGAGAATTTAATGTCATGTCGGCATGTTGCCATGGTAGCTCAGTGGTTAGAGCAACCGGACGGAGACCGGGAAATCCGTGGTTCAAATCCCGGCTATGCCATTGAATTTTTCAGTCATCTGATTCTACCTTTCCATATGATATTTTAATCAAAATCTTAGAGCCATTTTTGAGAAAATTAAAATTTTCGCGAAATGTTCCATGTAAGTGGTAATCTGGAGTGGGGGATTTGCTGAAAACCCTCGTGTCGCATCTCTGGATGATACTGAAACTAAATACCAAATTTGGTGTTTATCTGACTGTTCGTTTCTGAGTTATGCTGTTCACAGACACACAGACACTCACACAGACACACACACACACGGACATGTTTCAAAAAATGCTTTTTTTGGATTCAGGGGGCCTCAAAACACATATTTCCGGTGAAATCTTGGTATCGAATTTTTGGGTGGAATACAATACTTCCCCTACTTACTATACGTAGTAGAGAAAGTAAAAATGGAAGTTTGCGCATGCGCTGTGTGTACACCTAGCAGACACCTGATGACTAAAGAAGAATAAGAAGATTGATGGGGAGGCGTTACCCCTGCCATTAGGAGCAATTCTTGCATGTCTCAAGCCTAGTTAAGGGGAGAGGTGCCTACAACGAACTAAAATAGAGTTCTGTTGACGTAAACCTTTTCAATCAAGATTCTTAAATAATAAAACCTGCATAAAACATCACCATTTCACTAAAAGAAACTCGGGTTATCTCTCGTTAGACAGATTAGGTTAGACGATGACTGAGTAGAATAGATGATGAGAGGATGACCTGGAATTAGTTAGGTTAGGTTAGGCTAGGCTCGCGAACTGATAGTCTAAGTTATGAAGAATGGGTTAGCTTAGAATGTCTTAGAAATGTATTGGTTACATGCTGTACTTACGTTTTGTTACATGGTTACGTTTCTGGTTACGTCATGTTATGTCGTGTTACGTGGTTACATTTCTGGTTACGTCATGTCACGGGAAGTTACGTCGTGTTCGTGGTTATGTTACGTCTTGTCACGTGGTTATGTGCTTGTGTTACGTAGCGTTACATCTTGTTACGTGGTGCTACGCGGCGTTATGGGTTGTTACGTGGTAAGGTTATGCGGTGTTCCCGCTTGTCACGTGGTTGTTACGTTTTATGTTACGTAGTGTGACGTCTTGTTACGTTATGTTCCGCGGTGTTACGTCTTGTTACGTGGTTACGTGATTATGTTACGTTGTGTTAAGTGGTTATGTCACGTGGTGTTACGTTTCTGGTTAAATTGGTTACGTTTAATGGTTATGTTCGTTACGTTTGGTTACTTAGTCTTGTTACGTGTTTACGTGGTTACGTTACGTGGTGCTACGTCTTGTTACGTTGGTTAGGTTAGACGATAATAGGATTGAATAGACAATGAGAAGATGATCCAGAGCGGGCAAGGTAGGGATATGTTAGGACGTTTGATGTAGGATTAGTTTAGAATACTTCTTCATGCACCAAAACTGCAAACCAATATACGATTTATCATTCTACGTCTCAACACAACTGTTTAACATAAAAAGTTTGCAAGATTTAAAAAAAGAGTATAGTCTAGCCCAGCATCAATCTTCGTCTTCCATATCTCTCCGATATAAACCCATTTCCCTCTCCTTCAACTGTCTCCTGGCATAGGATCTCTCTCCGTTTTCCCGCTCTTCATATAAATGCATACTATTCAACCCTTGCTATCCCAGTACCTCTCCTCGGTTTGCTATCTCTCTCATATAAAACGCATCTACCTTTAACTCCGTCTAGTCTAGAATCACTCCATGTTTCCTCTATCTCTTCCGTATAAACGGTATCCCTCCCTCCTTCAGCATCTGTAGGCCTATTATCCTTCACATATATGTGCTTTAGTCTCCTAACCTACTAGCCTATAATCTGTACACGTTTTTCCTATCTTTCCCATATAAACGTATACTCTACACCTCAAACTCTGTCTAGCCTAGCACCTCTCCTCGTATTCCCTACCTCACACGTATAAACGCATTCTACCTTTAACATCTGTCTAGCTTAGCAGCTCCCCTCGTTTTCCTTACCTCTCACAAATAAAGCATATCCCCTCGTTCAACATCTGTCTAGCTTAGCATCTCTCCTTGGTTTCCTATCTCACTGGTATTAAACTGCATTTCCCGTCCTTCAGTATCTGTCAAGCATAGCATCTCTTTCCGTTTTCCATATTTTCCCCATATGTACGCATAATCTACTCCTCAATCTCTGTCTAGCCTAGCACTTCTCCTTGTATACCCCACCTCTCTCATATAAAGCGCATTGCTCTCCTTCAACTCTCTGCTAGTGTAGGATCTCTGTCTGTTTCCCCCCCATATCTTCCCCACATAAACGTATACCCTTCTCCTCAACCTCTGTATAACCTACTACCTCACCTCGTATTCCCTACCTTTATCATATAAAGGGCGTTCCCCTCCTTCAGTCCTGCTCTAGCTCTGATCTCTCCTAGTATTCCCTATATCTCCCATATAAACGCATTTTCCTCCTTGAACGCTCCTCCAAACTAGCTACTCCCATCGTCTTCCTCGTCTCCCCATATAAATGCATACTTTGTCATTCAAACCCTCCTAGGCTAATACCTCTCTGATATAAATTCATATTCTACCCTTCAAGCCCTGTTTATCTAGCATCTCTCCTCGTATTCCCTATCTCTCCCGTATAAAGCGTATCTCTCCCTCCTTCAGCATTTGTCTAGCCTATTATTTGTTCACGTTCTCCCTATCTTTCTCATAAAAACATATACTCCACATCTCAAAGTCTGTCTAGCCTAGTACTTCTCCTCGTATTCCTCATCTCTGTCATATAAAGGGCATTCCCATCCTTCAGCACCTGCTCTAGCTCGGATCTCTCCTAGTTTTCCCTATCTTCCGTATATAAACGTATTTTCCTCCTTGAACCGTCGCATCTACCCTCGTTTCCCTATCTTTTCCCATGTAAACGCAAAAGTGGCCCACCTGCCCCCTATATATGCTACTCAGAGGAAAGAGCGCTGACAGTTAATATTTTAAAATATTACGCATGCTTTACAAAATAATTGATTGTTTGTAAAATGGAATTTAAAAGATAAGCCTACATTAAATAATCATACAATTTTACTATTCAGTTTTGTATTTCACTCGCAGTCCTGCTCCGTGGCGCTGTGAGCTAGAATGTAGAGCTCTGGTTCCTCGCCACCGAATGCGCCCGAGTTCGATTCCACCCGTGGGGTGTGGAAGGTAAGTCCCGGGTATAGGGCTGGTGCCCACTCAGTATGTTGAGGAAAATGAGGAGTTAAGATAGGCGGCAATCGCAACCACGGAGGGTTGAGATCGGTCGTGTGGTCAACCAACTATACCTGTGTACATAGGCTGAAAGCTGAAGCGCTACGGATTATTATTGTTATTATTATTATTATTATTATTATTATTATTATTATTATTATTATTAATATGCCTAGTCAAATGCATCTACATTATTTTAACTCAAACCAATTAATTGGCATACAGAAACCTGCTTGCAACAAATTCGTGATTCTTTGTAAACCCATGATGCACTATATTTCTTCTCTTTGCCTTTAACTTTGTTTAGGGGGCTCTCTAGTTCTCAAGTATAATTACGACGCACTTTGTCATATTATCGTTGGATTATTACGGAGTATACAGCGAAACCTCGTGCACCTGTACACGTAGCAACCATGTCGAATTTAATCTACAGTTAATTTACTCTTTCTATGTGGTTCATCAGTATTAATATTAAAGAATCCACATTATCGACCAAAATTCGACCTAATCTACGCCAGCGCATATGTGGTTTCTGTCCTTTCCCTTTAATATGGCAGTGCTTAAAATATGAGTTCAGAATTGATGTGCAGATAGCAGTTATGTATTTTAATATTTTAAGGTAAAATCATGCACCATGCATATAAAGGAAGTCATTATGGATAATGAAAGGAGAAAGCTGTTTCTATTTAAAGATAATAACCTCATATTTCAAGTTTTCTCGTCTGAGCACCTCGGGAAGATGCAGAATACCGTGGAACATTAGTGCTCAAACTGCTACCCAAAAATTTGCGTCTATTAGATTTAATGTTATTACTTTCTCTACTACGTATAGTAAATAGGGGAAGTATTGCATTCCACCCAAAACTTCGAACGGAGATTGTATCGAAAATACATGTTTTGAGGCCCCCTGAATACAAATAAAGCATTTTCGCAAACATTTCCGTGTGTGTTTGTCTGTCTTTGCGTCTGTGAGCAGAATAGCTCAAAAACGAAACGTCTGATAAATATCAAACTTGGTATTTAGGTTCAGTACCTTTTAAAGATGCTACAACAAAACTTTTAAGAAAATTCCCTACCACAGACTACACTTTGTATGGAAGATTTTTCGAAAACTTTGATTTTCTTAAAAATAACCAACGATCTTCATTAAAATATCATATGTTAAAATATTTTCATGGCAAAAGAATGTATATCTTGAATTCCTAAAAATGTCCCCAAAAGTTCATTTCCATAAGAGATAAACAAAACTTTACTACACAAAAAATGTAGATTTTGTTAAAACACACAATTTATGTAATATGCATTTTTTGTCCAGTAAACCATTTCCAAGACATTTCTTGTTTTTGTTTGAATTTTCCAATACTTAATACTTTTTCTCAAATGGGACTTCCCTATCGTTTTATTTTTCTCTGCTGCGTATAGTAAGTAGGGGAAGTATTGCACTCTACCCAAAAATTCGTAACCGAGATCTCACCGGAAATATACGTTTTGGGGTGCCCTGAATCCAAATAAAGCATTTTTGAAAAATATTTCCGTGTGTGTGTGTCTGTCTATGTGTCTGTCAGTCTGTGAACAGCATAACTCACGAAGATTTTAAAGAAAATCACCTTATCCTAGAATACCCTTTACATGGAATATTTTTCTAAAATTTTGATTTTCTCAAAAATCACACTAACGATTTTGATTAAAATATCATATGTTTAAGATATCTTCATGTCAAATAAAATGTATAGTTTTACTTTAGTTTTCTGGGAATGACCCCAAAAGTCCTTGTCATTCTAAATTACTTTCACATAATTGGTAAACCGTAAGAGATAGACAGAAGTAAAACATACAATTTATATCAAATACATGTTTTTGTGGAGTGAACCATTTCCGAGATATTCCTTGATATTTGTTTAAAATTTCCAATACGTTAACTTTTTCTCAAAAGGGAATTCGTTATTTTTTTATGTTTTTATGTCCTGGACATGCAAATAGAATGAAATGATTCACATAGCAATCACCTCTTGAAAGATTTTACTATCGTTTAAAGTTTACCATATTCCCCTTGTACGTACAAGAAAATTAGCAATAAGATATTTTCTGCAAATGTTTATCTCGATTACATGAATTGGATGGAGGATAAGCGTTTGTAAAAATATGAATATATAAAATATATAGTTTGTACAAAGCAGAGAAAGTTATGTGAGTGCAACACATTAATTATTTTTAAGTAATATTATGTTTTCACAAAGCGATAGGTTATTTTAAGACAGGAGGGTTTAAGCTAGCCATAATTGAAGATCTAATACAATTCGGCTCTGTTTCCGATATATCTTGGAACAAAAATTGCTATTACATATCCTCTTAATGTATAGCATAGATGTATTCAATCCTTTTTTTACGATCTGTATTAATCACAAAACTCTAGCCTATCCTAATTTAAAACTTACATTTTTTCCAGATGATGAAAATGCGTTGCAGTATCGAATTTAATTTCGATTTGATTAAACTTAACTTGTTTTGAAAATAGTAGTCTGTGTTATATGACAAAACATTTAAATTCAATGTGTAAATTAAACCTAATGTTCAATAAACGCAGATTTCAACCATTTTTTTGGTTTCCTTTTATCCAATGTTAAACAATACCATAGCAAAATAAGTATCCACGTTTTCAGCAATTCATTGTATCTAAACTTCACAATAAAACATATGTTAATATGTACTTTTGCGTAACTTTTAAGTACCCACCCCCGAAATAAGAGTATCTCAGCGCTATTGGCGAAGAAAACTAAATTGATTAAGTATTTTGTGTGCAGAAATTCTCATTTAATATCTTCACATCCTGTAGTTTTTCATGAGTTTCTTCTCAAATAGATATTTCTAATACTGCCAATTGAATAGATTTCAAAGTGAAAATGAAATTAATGAAACAAAAATCTGATGCGTTACACTCACGTGACTTTCTCTACTCTTGTACATATTTTTACAAACGCTTATTCGCCATATGCTTCATGTTAATCGAGATATCGAGATGTTAATCTTATTGGTAATTTTCTTGTAGATGCAAGGGGAATATGGTAGCTTTTAAGCGATAGTCAAATATTTTAAGAGCTGGTTGCTATGTGGAGTATATTCCATTCTCTTTGCATTACCAGGACAACAAAAGTCAATAACGAACTCCAATTTGAGAAAAAGGATAAGTATTGGAACATTTAAGGGAATAACAAACAATGTCTCGAAAATGGTTCACTCAAAAAAAAATGTTTACGACATAAATTGTGTATTTTAACGCGATCTACATTTTTTGTGTAGTAAAATTTTGTCTATGCCTAATGGTTTACCAGTTATGCAAAAGGCGTTCACAATGAACAATACTTTTGGAGACATTCCCAGAAAGTTCGAGATATACATTTTATTTGTCATGAAAGTATCTTAAATATGTGATATTTTAATCAAAATCGTTAGAGCCATTTTTGAAAAAATTAAAATTTTCGAAAAATGTTCCATGTAAAGGGTAATCTGGCGTGGGGGGTTTTCCTGAAAACCTTCGTGTCGCATCTCTGGAAGATACTGAACCTATATATCAAGTTTGGTGTTTATGCGACTGTTCGTTTCTGAGTTATGCTGTTCACAGACACACAGACACACACACACGGGCACGTTTCCAAATATGCTTTTATTGGACTCAGGAGGCCTCAAAACATGTATTTCCGGTGAAATCTCGGTATCGAATTTTTGAGTGGAATGCAATACTTCCCTCTACTTACTATATGTAATAGAGAAAGTAAAAACGGTAAATGAATTTAATTCAAGTTTAAAGAACTACCTGTACAACGTCGACCAGGAATCTAGTCTTATTTAAATGACATTTTAATCAAAATCGTTTGATAAAGTAAAACTATTCGAAAATATTCCGTATAAACGGTAGTTTGGGGTTGTGGGACATTATTGAAAATCTTTGTGTCACATCCTTGTGGGGTACTAAATCTAAATAGCAAGTGGGGTTTTATTGGGCAGTTCCTTTACACTGATAGTGTTCACACACGGATCTATTGTTAAAAATGCTTTTTCAAGATTTACTGAGCCTCAAAATGTATTTACAGTGAAATCTCGACATCGAAATTTTTAGTGGAATGCAGTACTTCCCCTAATTACTCTAAGTACATAGCAGAGAAGGTAAAGACTAAAGAACAGTGTTGTTTAAACAAACGGGACAGATGTCAATAAGCACTGAGAAGCTATCTGTAGGCTGAAAGAGTGCGAAATTAGCCCTTAAGGGAACCTTTTGAACAAGTATGAAACAAAAGTCCATATGCAACAGGTGTTCACTCTTATCTCACGCCATCTCGTGCAGCGGAAAACTTTCGATGGACGAAACAAAATGAGAGTGAGGGTTTCAACAACTTGCTGTCTATTTTGCGCCGGTCATGTGGTTCGATCTTCGTCAGAGCAGCGCATTCCGAACCGCAAAGCCACTGCTGGCAAAGTCAGTGCTGGAGGGCTTAAAGCCAAAGCACTGATGTGTGTTTAAACCTGTGTTCCATTACTCTGTGTTTTTGCAATCTCGACCAGTTACCTACGGTAGAGGAATTTCCATACGACTCAAAATACCACATCGGATTTTACTAGATACTTCCGCTGTTACGTGAAAGGGAGGGAGGAATAGAGGGACACAGAGAGAGAGGGAGAGAGGGGGGGTGAAAGGGGCAAAGGGAACGAGGGGGGAACTGCTTAACCCAAAAACGAAACTCGAGTATATGTCAAACTTGCTGTTCCAGTTCAGCATCTTTGAAGAATGCAACACCAGGATTTTCAAGAAAATCATCTCACTTCAAACTAAACCATAATTACTTTCTCTACTACGTATAGTAAGAAGGGAAAGTATTGTATTCCACCCAAAAATTCGATACCGAGATTTCACCGGAAATATATGTTTTGATAGCCCCTGAATCCAAAAAAGCATTTTTGGAAACATGTCCGTATGTGTGTGTCTGTGAACAGCATAAATCAGAAACGAACAGTCGGAAAAACACCAAACTTGGTATTTAGTTTCAGTATCTTCCAGAGATGCGACACGAAGGTTTTCAAGAAAATCCCCCCACCCCAGACTACCCTTTACATGGAATATTTTTCGAGAATTTTAATTTTCTCAAAAATGGCTCTTGATTATATATCATATGTTTAAGATATTTTCATGACAAATGAAATGTATATTTCGAGTTTTCTGGGAATACCTCCAAAAGAATTCTTCATCGTGAACGACTTTTGCATAAACCAGACATACGTTTACTACACAAAAAATGTAGATCACGTTAAAATACACAATTTAGATGATATATATATTTTTTTGTTGAGTGAAACATTTTGGAGATATTGCTTGTTATTCTCTTAAATTTTCCAATACTTATACTTTTTCTCAAAATCGTTATTCATTTTTTTTATGTCGTAGTAATGCAAAAAGAATGGAACACTCCACATAGCAACCAGCTCTTAAAATATTTGACTATCGCTTAAAGCCTACCAATTCCCCTTGCATCTACAAGAAAATTAGCAAGATTAACATCTCGATATCTCGATTAATATGAGGCATATGGAGAATAAGCGTTTGTAAAAATAGTTTGTACAAGATTAGAGAAAGTCATTGAGGTGACACATCAGATTTTTTTCCGTTATTTCTGTTTTCACAAAAATGGGCCCAAACTGTTAGCTTAAATACAGACGATTAGATGTTTATGTGACTTACAAAGTGTATATCTTGAATTTTCTACGAATAACGGCTTCAACTGCGCTTTAAGTGAAGTTATAATTTCTATAACTAGTAAATCATAAAAGGCGGTTGAAAGTTTGTTACACGAAAATTATTTCTAAAGCACATAATTTGTCATTTCTGTGCCATTAAACACCCTCCGACTTATGTTTTCTTTCTTTCCTTTTGAACCTACGTTTTTCTGCTTTGTCTTAACTCTTTTAAAAGCCATCCTAACCAAAGCTGCCTTACTTAGCTGAACTGTATCAGGGTTTTTATTTCTATGAGACGGTATCCCTTGCCCAAAAAATTTCAACTTTTTGCAAAGTTTCTAACCTGCCTCCTACTTTCCCTTTGTGCTTTTTATGTCTATTTTTACTTTCTTGTAGTTATTTTTTAGCTACTTCCCTTTTTAGCTACTTCCTCCTGCAATTTTCTTTCTTCTAATTCTTTTTTAGCTGATTTCCTAGGCGGTTGGATTACTTTATTCGCTATTTCCCTTTCTGTTAACAATTTATTTGCTACTTCCTCCCTTAGTTTTCTACTTTATACTTCTAACTTTTCATAAATCTGTTTGAAAATTTTCTTTTCGGATATTTCTATTTGTTAGTTAATTTCGTTTCTGTTTCTTCCCTAACCTGTTCTATATTTTCTTTGACTTCACTTCTAACATTACTTATTTACTCTTTACTTTCCTCCTTGCATAATTCCAATGTATGATGTTGATTTTCTAACTTCTTTCCTAATTCTTGTTGACTCTTTTCTAGTTCCTGTTGACCTCTGTTGAATATTTTGTAATTTGTTTCCTAGCTCTATTTGACTATTTTCTAGTTCCTGTTACCCATTCTTTATCTTCTCTCCTAGACCTTTTTCTGTTTTCTTTGCCACGTTTCTACCATTTCTCCTAGCGTTTCATTACTCCTTTTATCATGTTACTGTCATTAGATCACTTCGTACCCTTCCTAAATCATTTAATCTTTCTCCCTGACTTCTATTGTTTCTTGTACCCCTTCAAAGCTTTTCTGAACATTTCGACTATTTTCTCCCATTCCTGTTGCTCTATTCTGTAAAATTTTATGCCTACTATTGCTTTTCCTGGTGAACATTCATTGCTTTTACTAAATTGTTTTCACCTAACATTTTTCTATTAGTAACCACATTTATATAAACAACATTTAAATAAACAAATTTACACTGTACCTTGTTTGCTGATGCACTCACTGTTGTTTACTGATGCCGATGTCTTCTATTTTGCTGCCTGTGTACTGTGTAGCCTGAGGTACCGCCGTTTTGGGTTGTCTTCCTGTCCTCCTTCCTTACTTCGTGCTGTCGGTTACCTGATGTGATTTCCATTGTAGCCTCCTCAGCTTCTGGTAGAACTCAATTCGAAGTCCTGCGATGGTGCGCCATTTTAAACAGATATATTGGTCACGATGATGCGACAATTTCATAGAGGAATGTAGCTGCCGCCTTTCCCCTTGTCTCCAATATCTACTATTGATTCTGCTGCCGGCTGCTCCAATGGTACAGCTATGAGCATTTTCCCTTGGGATATGCGTGGATGTAAAGAAGGACAGCACCAGTTTAACTTGGCTGAAAAATGTATTGTGGGCTATACTGAGTTCTTGAAGTGAGTTGCCCACCGTTTCAAATAATAAATATATTGACTCTGAATTGTAGCACTCGAAACTATAACAACTGAACTCTTATACTCGCTAATCTCTGTAGTATCAAATTTACGGTTGGAAATAACTGTTTCCACGACTAGAAAGAAACTAGAAGCATAACTCGCCATGAGTCGCTAAATTTCTGACGGCAGGATCCCTCGGGGCAGCCACGCATCTTAATCATACAAGCCTGGTGTATGAACGGTTTGTTACTTTTAGCCCTACCAACATATTATTCCCCCACCAACATTCTATCTGTCATAACTCTTAGTATACGAATGTCACACTGTTACTAGGGGCTTAGCTAAAATTCTCAGAATTTCCCTCGCCTCTAATTTACAGAATTAGCCTTAGTATCTGTGTATCGTACTGAACTTAACTCTAAACTGCGTTCCCAGAATCCTTAAACTAATGTAAACGCTCCTTCTCGGCTCATTAATTACATTAGTTTGCTGACTCCTAATTACCTCAATGTTTTCGGACAAACATTTCAACTCAAACTTGTTACGTTATACACTGATTTAATATACTGAAACTATTTATTGAAATTACTTCTTTATCTTACTATTATTTCTTTATTTAATGATTTATATACTCCCGTCAAAAATTACGGCATCAACACATATCCCTCTCCTCCCATTCCGGATAACTGTCGAACACAGGACTCATATGCCCGGTCGCTAAACAATAGTCGAACACACGCTGTACGTCACAAAAATCCACTGTCATGATGGCTTAATAAAAACCCTATATTCCTTAATAAAATTATTGTATAAGACTATATCAGCAAGCATGGAAGTCATTAGTCTACATCCTGTAAAAATTTCAGTCTGACATCCTGAATAGTTTCTGAGATCAGTTTTTACTTTCTCCACTACGTATAGTAAGTAGGGGAAGTATTGTATTCCACCCAAAAATTCGATACCGAGATTTCACCGGAAATATATGTTTTGAGGCCCCCTGAATCCAGAAAAAGCATTTTTGGAAACATGTGCGTATGTGTGTGTGTCTGTGTGTGTGTGTGTGTCTGTGAACAGCATAACTCAGAAACGGATAAACACCAAACTTGGGTATTTAGGTTCCCTATCTTCCAGAGATGCGACATGAAAGTTTTCAAGAAAATTCCCCCAACCCACACTACCCTTTACATGGAACATTTTTCGAAAATTTTAATTTTCTCAAAAATGGCTCTAAGATTTTGATTAAAACATCATATGTTTAAGATATTTTCATGACAATTGCAATGCATATCTCGAATTTTCTGGGAATGTTTCCAAAAGTCTTCTTCATTGTGAACGACTTTTGCATAACTGGTAAACTATAAGAGATAGACAAACTTTTACTACACAAAAAATGTAGATCGCGTTAAAGTACACAATTTATGTCATACATTTTTTGTAGTTGAGTGAACCATTTTCGAGATAATGCTTGTTATTCCCTTAAACTTTGCAATAATTTTTCTCAAATGGGAATTCGTTATTCATTGTTTATGTCCTGGACATGCAAAGAGAATGGAATGCGCCACATAGCAACCAGTTCTTAAAAGATTTGACTATCGCTTAAATACTACATATTTCCCTTGCATCCACAAGAAAATTAGCAATAAGATTAACATCTCGATTAACATGAAGTATATGGAGAATAAGGGTTTGTAAAAATAGTTTGTACAAGAATAGAGAAAGTGATGTAAGTGTAACACATCAGATTTTTTAAGTTTTCGTAACGTTTTATTTACATTGAACATAGATTGAAGTTAAGCGAGTCACAGTTGCCAGTATTTATGTATACTCGTACAACATATTGGAGCGAATATGTAAGCTTTCTCAACATTTTGGTCTAAACAAATATGCATTTTCTCCCCATTTATTTTATTTGTAATAGGGTACAAAACGTGCGCGTATATCATTGAAAAGTAACTCAAAACTAACATTAAATAAAATGCATGTATTGATCTCTAATGCATTAAAGCTGACCTTTGCTTTGCTGCAGATGAAAAATAAGTTGCCTACAAACCTTGTGGATTTCTACGAAGCTAAAATAGAAGGGAAATTTGCGTTATTTTATGTAGATGAAAGATAAAAATGCGACAACATAAAATACGCGGTTCTGTTGCTGCATCATTATTGTTTTTCGACATTATTACTTGATGACAATCAGGTATTTCATATAGCATATGATTAGGTTTTCATTCCTGACGTTCTGCCATGGAACCGCTTCAGTATTCTTTCATTTCGTTTTTACTGGTAAATCCTCTGCCCCAATTTCAATTTATAAATAGTTAAAAGGACAGAGGCGCTAAGAATCGAACCTAAGGTGATGAGGAGCACGTTGTCAAAGCCAGATGTACAGAATGTTTGTGTTTATGCTCGCAATATTCAGGCCTTGCACTTTCTTGAAGTTTCCACTCTGCTGGTAAGATGTATCAAATAGACTGCGTCAATAAGCTTGTTTAAGTTATATTAGATACAGTTTAATAAGTATTTAAGTTTATAGTTGCAGAGGCATGAAGTCAACCAAAATCACTTTTCAAAGCTGCCAAAAACAGGATTTTAAAATAAAAGAGAAATCGTGTAATGTGGCCGTTAAACTGGATTACACCTCATTAATAATAATAATAACAACAATAATAATAATAATAATAATAGTTTATTGTGGCGCTAAGCCCAAATGGGGCCAGGGCCGACTAACTCAACTGCCTCACGCTTACATACGCACGACCATCCAACTCATAGGGAAGGTGCTGTGGCCAGCAACCAGCATCTCCAAGCTGGATGTTGGCTTTCGTGGCCAGGAATACTTCTATCGTAGTATTAGTTTCTTAACGACACTGAGTGGGCATCAGTCCTATACCGGAACAAAATCCGCACCCCTAAGGATGAGATTCAACCCGGATGCATTCCGCTCCTCGCGACCGCTGTGCCATGTCGCAGGACATGAAAGTTGAGTATACCGGATACAAAAGTTGCGGTGCGCTCAACTCCTTGCTTTTCGAGATATTATTAGTATTATTATTATTTATTACAACTAATATTGCGACCATAGCAAACTTTAAAAATGTCCAATATTTTGAAACATATTACAATTTTGATTGTATTAAAGTATACAATTTTGTATCTTTTACAGACTTTAATATGTTAAAGGAGATTGCTGAATCACTAAAGCCTGGGTGTAAAAATCCTTAGCATGCCTATCTTCGGAAGGAAAGTAAGGACGGTGATCTCGTGTCGTAGAATTACTGCACGTAAAGCAACCTGAAGCCAGTTAAAGAGGCCTCTGAGCAAAATTTCCGGTGTTTCACGTCCAATATAGAATGGGATGCTAAGAAACTTAGCAGTTAAAGAGCGTCCATAAATAAAAAACTCAATTTCACTCAAGGCTACCGAGAGATCAGCAAGAACACACACTGAAGACGATGAACGCCGCAGAAAGGGGACTCTGTAGCTATATGCTGAACTGCTAGCATGGAATAACAACTTTACATTTAGGCTTGGGATCTTTTGCAAGGAGGTGTGGATGGGTAATTGCAGTATATCCAGTATGTATCCTGGTGAGAAGTACTAGTCACAACGAATTATACCTTTTATCCGGTAACTGAAAATATGAGTGGAGCTTATGACGTATAGTTTGCTGTTACAATGCTTACATATTTCATACTGGAGGAAACTTTGGAAGTCGTGATGCACAATCTTGAGATCGGCCAGGCTTGGATAATGGCATGTTATTTCTTTAGCTGCTTCATCAGTTTCTCATTTCCGAATATGCCTATGTGAGATGGTATCCATGCCAGTATCACACCTTTTACAGATGTTTATCTTATTATATAGCACTAACGATTTCTGGTGACATCTGTTGAAGAGCTAGAATTGCGCTCATGGCTTCAATGGATATGATATAACAACGATGTTCAGTTTTCATTATGTATTCCAGGCAAATCTTGTGGCAAAAGGCTTACAGGAGAATTGCGAGTAATTCAGAAGACTGTAAGAAATTGTATGCTTAGGAAATATACCACAGCACAACCATTACTTCCATTCATTTTGTATCCATATATTCAAGTATGGGCATGAAGTTTTGATGCATACCACAAATTTCATGAAACATTCGCTGGTAATGGAAAATATCTGTATCTAGTTTGTTATATTTGGCTAGAGCGATAATGTTAGACGGGGTATTAGGTTGAAAGATCCTGTTGAAAGATTTAGGTTTATCATAACCATAAGAATGTAGAAGTTGTGCTTCAGCGCGGTAACATTATTAGTTTGTAACAAGAGAAATGCAAGCAGTATTACAACTTGAGCCATTAGAGGTAACCTATCCTTTTGGCCAAAGATATATAAACTTCCTAGGTGCTCCTACCGAAGGCAGCAATAACCAGAACACTAGGCTAGCAATGAGCTCAGTACTTATACATTAAACATGCAGAAATTAACTCTTGACTTGCTCTCTCAAACTCGTGCGAAATGAAAATAGATATTGCCCCATTATAAAAGCGCTCATCTCTGTGTAACTATAGCGGTTAGGTGTCGGACAATCAAGCTTATTCATGCGTGCGCTCCGGTGTTCTAATGCTTGGCTTTCTATAATGGCAGCTCGGAGAAACTTCGCAGCGCTGATAATATAGGTCTCTCGCTGTTCCTTTGACAATTCTTGCCCCCTTAGCCGGGACCACTGACTTGGTGCAGCTGACGTGGTACAACTGATGATTCTAGCAATTCAATAATCGAGAGTAAGTCGTCCAGGTTTATCTGGGCGGGATAAAAACAGCCACTTAATGCGGCTTTACTTTTGCGATGCAGTAGATTAAAAGAGTACTCGCAAGCTTTGTATTCGCCTGTAAATGGCTGGGTATGTTTCCTGCACTATCACTCTTCTGGGCTACGGTGGACCATCTCAGCGGTTATCCGTCCAAGTGGGGACCATGCCCAATACTGTTTACCTTGGTCAGCAGCTTGCCTAGGTTTCAAGCTAAACAGGGCAGCTGGCAGGCAGGAAGGCAGGATAGGAGTGAGGCTTATGTGTGGATTGATCACATAGCCATGCGAACGGAGCACGCTGGCCGGTCACTCCTACAGTAGTAACCAAGATTATTCAGCGCTTAACGTGGAGGTGTAAGAAGGTTGGGAGTGGCAGCCAACCAAAACAGGCTCCAAGGCGTCCTTGGGCAGACGGTAGCTTTTCCTCCTCCTTGTTGCCCTATGGTCATAGCGACTCAGGGTATGCACTAGTTTCGCGTACAAGGTGCGAGTTCACTCCCGTCCACGATGTATGGGAGACCGGAATAGGTGTTGAGGATATGTGACGGAAATCTACGTCCGGTATCATAATTATCCTTAGTGCCTTGATTTGGATAGACTGCAGCCTGCGGATGGTGTCGCTAGCACCGATCCCTAGATACAGCCGTACAGGATCAGGTGCGGATATTCGTCCGACACAGGTGTAACCTGAGGTATGTAAAATTAAACTGAGTTTTATTTATGGACACTCTTAAACTGCTAAGGTAGAACTGAATATAGCGGACAACTGCTTGAGAGCGCGTCGCCAAGACCGACCTTTGCTCTGACGTGTGGAGTGAAAGTAACCCCGAGGAGGAACCCGAGGTATTTGGCCGAGGTAACTCAGGTGGTTTTCATCGCCGCCACTTCGAGGGCTGCTCCGGCCACCAGCAATGAATCTTCGCCAGGAGAAAAAGAGAGCTCTTCCCCTGCCTGATGGCCAACCTCCACTTCTCACTCTACCTGCCAATGGCTCGCAGCTGTCGCTGTAGTGGAGGAAACCAGATGCGGGCATTCTTGTTCTATGCCATTATGAGGATACTATCGCATAGTGGCACGTAACAGTCCTGGGTTCCGTTGGGAAGTCCGACATGTAGGCCGTAAAGAGAAGTGGAGGCAGTACACTGCCTTTCAATAATCCCGCAACTATGGGTCGGACTGTTGAATTTTTTCCTTCCGCTCTCAACCTGAAGGTACGGTCTCGAAGGAAACTGCTTATCAGTGCGAGATAGACGAGAGAGATGTCTGCCTCCTTGACTTTGTACAAAAGATCTTGAGGTTATGTAGGCGAAGGCCTCCTCTACGTCCAGTAGCACAGCGATCATCTTGAAGTATTCCTGGAAGCCTTGTTAACCAATCGCAGTAGTGTAAGCTCGTGGAGTGTCTATGAGAAAATCGAACTCGTGATCTAAAAGGAGGTGTCATACCTCAAAAAGAGGAGTAAGGTGGGCATGAGTGTAGATTCCGCTCCTTGCGAGTTGCCTTTTATATTTAACCGCAGGAAGAAAAGTAGGCAGGCTGGAGGGGAGAGCGGGCATACTCAATTAGCTCATGAGTTCAGGAAATGTTCATACTTCAAGCGCCACTCGCTCAAAAGGCTGGCAGTACTTACCTCCATTGCAATACATTCCATGTTATGCTCCATTTTAATGTCATATTGGCTTAGCGAGCGCTAAAGATCCAATAAAGTAACCGTGGCATATCATGTAATTCCACAGCGTTTATTTTGAAATTCTATAGCTGAAGGAAATGACTTGGAATTGTCCAGTTGAAGTATTATTATTGCCCAGAAGAGCAGAGATACTTGAAAACAGCAGATCCTGAATGCATCCAATATCTTAAGGACAATGGGACTAGCTAAGTTATACGCAATACAGCCACAATGAAGCTTAAGGCGTATAATCATCCTGTATGTGCGGACTATTAAAGTCAGCCCCCAATTTATGGTATATTCACTCAGTTTAAGCAATCAGCTTTAGGTGTTTTAAGCTGCGAGATTCAGGTTAACTTCCGGTCAAAGCTGAAATCCAAGTATACGAATGTTATTGACAGTTGATATGTCGTAATTGTTCATTTACTAGTTCGGGTCGTGGAATTGGCTTTCTGTATTTAAAGAAAACTATGAATTGGCCTTTTAGAGGTGAGAATCGAAGTTCCAAGCACGGAGATTTTTGAGAGTTAATTGTAGTAATTCTTGATTCTCTTTATTTCTCGTCCTTTACAAAATATTGTGATATCATCAGCATATAAAAACCCCTTAGCAGGTGTCGAAGGTCGATTACTAAAGAGCAGTGTAACATTTAAGGCAGATAAGTATGAAATTTCTAAACAAATAGGTTGAAATAGAAAACTATTGGCTCTTGCTGGCATTCGTCTGTTTTGCAGAAAATTATAGATGAATGAGATCATGTTTCCATTGCTCTCCAATTCCATTAGAGGCTGAATAATATAATTTCGCCACATGATATTGTCACGTGCTAAGTTGCGACACTGGGGGGAATAGCTAAATTAGGGATTGCAGAGGTAGAACCAATTATTAAAACGCTTGGCTAAAGCGATCTGACTATATTCTACAGAGTTACATTTCTACCGTGCAATAGTTGGGTTTACAAGATCAGGGATGGTGATGGTACTAGCTAACATTATTATTAATAATTTCTTTTATAAGCTTACCTTGAAAAACGTCTCGTCGTGGATGAGGAGAGGCAATACTCAACACGTCTTTGTCAAGCCGCTAGTGGTGCCAAATGAAACCATCCGGAGCGGCCGTGCCGCGGCCGTCGACGGGTACCATAGCGGTCCCGACCACGTTACAACACAAAGTACCCCGCGAGCAGAGCTTGAGGCTTGCTTATATAGAGGTGAATACCCTAGAAGGGTTTTTTCTAATACCGTGGCAGCTATTACCAAATATGGTCTTCCACCGCCCTGGGTTTGAAATATAGCGGCCAATCATAACTCGATACGTCAATGTTCTAGAACATTCTATGTGATGTAACGCGGTTTAAGGTGCAGCTAAGAGCCTGCAGAAAGATACGTACTCCTCAGAAAATTATGACATAGTGACATCCCTTGGAAATGTCAAGGGAAGTAGCAGGCCGCTATTTCCTGTCGTATAAACACTTACTAAGGCTTAAGAAAAGTTAAGAAATGTAAAATGTGATTCTCTGTGAAATTAGAAACTTTAAAAACTTGTGACAGGATAATAGAATAATGCCAATTAATATAAAATAATAATTACAATACAGATCTCCTCTGTAGCACTTCGTGACAACATCCCATGCTTTTTCTATGTCAAGAGAGTCTAAAATAATATTTTGTTAACTCCTAGAAACCCCGTTTACTTCTGATTCAAGCATCACCAGGTTATCTATTGTGCTAAAATATAGGTAATGAATTATCATTTTTTGGTTTCGAATAGGAATCACTGTTCACGTTCGGCATTGATCAGAAAACCACTTCTTAGAGCACGCATGGTGGTAAATATTTTGCAGATGCTATAGATTATTCTCTAGAATATGTTTTATTATCTCCTATGGCATGTTGTTTGGTGTAGGACTTTTACTACTGCGTATCGAAGGGCTACGAGTATTTCATCGAGGCATACTTTTTCATCGAATGGTTTGTTTCTGTAGACAGCATTCAGGATTAAGCTATCCTTTTGGAGTACATATATTTTAGTCCGGAGAACTTCGGAATCATAATTGAGATCTTCTAGTGGCTTACTGGAAAAAATGCAAGTCAGTTGGAGAATTTAATGTCGTACCGTCATTTTGCCATGATAGCTTAGTGGTTAGAGCAACCGACGGAAACCAGAAGATCCATGGTTCAAATCCCGGCGATGGCATTAAATTTTTCACTCGTCTGATTCTACTCTTCCAACATCATCCTACACATGGTTTGTGTAGTGGAACAATTACAGCTATTTGAGGTATCGGAGAATTCCTTAGCTAAAGTATCTGTGAAAATATGTGAATCTATAATCTGTATATCAGAACGCGGTAAAATAGATATGACATCCTACTTAAACTTCTGGTGCCATAAAAGGTTCCAAATTTGCGCCATATTTCAGATTTAACAGTCCTATTGTTAAAGGAAGACGCGAAAGTCAACCAGGAGTTTCTCTTGCCACGCTTAACAGTCCAAGAAGCAGCTACATGAAGTCGCTTATAGGCGATTTTGTTATTAATGGTTTACCATTTAGTTTGATTGTTTCTCTACAATCTTGGTTCCACCAAAGTACGCACCTGTACTTGGATACATTGGCACTGATTGTAAACAGGTTCAACCTGTTTTATTATAGCAACAGAGAAAAGATCGACTATATTATTAATAGGCTTACTGGAAAATGTTTCGGGCTGTGGAAGTTTGTCTACATAACCTGGATAAGATCTTTAAATTTCAACCAGTTTGTTTTATTCAAGTTTCAAACTTTATAGCATATATACGGTTAAGCGTATAATCAGCTATAATGATGATAGCAAAAATGATTGCTTCACGTAAGGTGTGGATTAGACAGACCAACAAAGCAACGGTAACAAACATACAATTCTGGGTGAGCAAAGCGATAGGTCTATGTTGCTGAAGAATTTATAGATAACGCTGTAAAGTATTGAAACAGGAGAACTTATAAGTACTAAATCTTAAGTATAAAACGTTCTCAGTGTTCTTGCCGCGACAGTCCGTAATGTTGGTACCCCAGAGCAGGTTCCGATAGTTAAAATTGCAAAGTATAACATATGGTTGAGATAATTGAGAAATAAGTCAGAAAGACCAATGCATGAATATCCGCTGTGTTATAAAAATAAACGTTATAAAAACAAATGGATGCAGTGAAAAAACTAAAACTGCTACAGCCTCCAGGCATGTTTTGAGGGAGACTTCTTTATGTGGTATATTATCACTTAACGTATGTGGATATCCACCACTGACATGACAAGCCTCAAGGCGATTACGATCATAGTCAGACCAATTTCTTTGGGAAGTTTATGTATTTATGCTTGAAATTAGTTTCCTGAAAACAGATAATGATAGGTTGGTGTGTATGTACAACCAATTGTAAATATTCCTATTGAGAGAAAAAGCCATTCATGTTCCATTGAATTATACCGCAGCTGTTATTCATAGCACCAAGGTACATTAATTCTAGCCCGCAGAGTTGTCTGGTGGTCTCGGAGTATGCGTATTGTTCACGTCTCCGATTGCAGCAACTAGTTCCTTTTTCAGCCATGTATTTCTATTCTTAGGGCCCCTTCAGATGTGGGTACAATTTACGCAACATTTTGGTTAGTCCTTTTAGGTCTGATGTGTAATTTAGTGCTAGTTTTGGGACATCAACAGACATTTTGGCATTTTCATAAAAGCTCGACATTGAGCAAAATCGAGTATATTCTTCTTGGGCCTCTCTTCTACGAAGCCTTGACAGATGAAAGCGATTCACTAATAGCCATAGATGTTTCCTCTGAGGGTTTTAGTTTCTTAGCTACTGGTTTACCTCTGGAGCTAATGCTGTGGTTGTCATCAGATGATGTCTTGATGTTTGTTTGTTCGTAAACCTCGCTATTCACCAGGAGAATTAGGACCTTCGGAGGAAGAAATTGCTCGTTTTGTGGGGTACTCAATTTCATTTGGCATCTCAAAGGAAGTTACAGGTGTACTAGTTGCTTCAGGAGGCGGAACTCATGGGGTTGTAGTTACTGATGGATCAGGATTAGCAGGTTGTTCAGTGGAACTATAGGCAGATGGATTCTCCTGAAGGTCAGAGCAGGGAATTCGTTAACGCCTGGTCTGATAGGTCAGTAA
Source organism: Deroplatys truncata (assembly GCA_030765065.1). Lineage (NCBI taxonomy): Eukaryota > Metazoa > Arthropoda > Insecta > Mantodea > Mantidae > Deroplatys > Deroplatys truncata. The sequence continues at coordinate 220,447,289 of CM060978.1, forward strand.
GTTCACTTGGACCCTTGTACTGACGGACCAAATGAACCCGTATGCAAAAAGCTTTGGAATTGTCTCTTCTTGGTTTTTTATGGTATAAAATTTTTCACACATTTTTGATTAATTTTATGTATGGATCTGTTTGTAGGTCATTTATAACTAAATGATAATAATGAAAATAAGTCTACACAGTGTTTTGTAGACGTGGTGGCAGTTCAAATTTACTAAATTACGAAATTTTCTTTTTCAAACCTCCCGCTCTCTTTTAGGGGAAAGATTATGTTATGGTTGCACTGACGATGAATCTGTGATCAGTTACCTGGCAAAAACAATGTTTATCGCAAGATTGTGTTTGTTGGTAGAAAGGATTGTGTATCTTTTCTGTTAACATAGTTTGACTGTGAGATAGTCGTTATTTACAGTCGTTTGTTTATACTTAATTATGGGGAAATTTAGAAACAAAGTATTTAAAAAACGTAAGAATTTGGAAAACCATGTGCAGTGAGTGAAATAACAAATTGTTTGTCATCTTAAAACCAGCAAACGTGTGATGAGTCTACTCCAACCTCAAAAACTGGTATTCGTAGGCCTAACAGTAACAGAGCTTCTAAAAAGAAATTCCACACAAATAGTGATCAGTGCTCTAAACTCTTGGCAGATTCTGATAACAGTGTACATGAAATAATAAATACAAACGTTTTATCTGACATTTTTTTTAAAATAATGTAAGGTGCAATATAGCTGTAATGAAGTAAGCCTCGATCCGTCAGTGGAGAAAGAAATTGGTCTTACCTGTGACTTTGCATTGGTGTGTAAAAACTGTGACAATACACTCACATTTTCTGAGTGTAACCCACTGCAAATAAATTATGAGTATAATTAAAGAAAAGCTGCAAGAAATAAACATTAAATTTGTCTTAGCGATTCATTTCATTGGGAAAGGCTTCGCCTCAGGTAAGATTATGTGATATTATGAACTTACTAAATCTTCCAACTAGATTGGTAATAATATCAATACTATCTGATCTGTAATTGAGGATGGAATGGATGGCAGAATCTATTGAGGAGGTAGTAACACATAATGACAATAATGAAAAGTGAGAATTAACTCTTGCCTTTGATGGATCTTGGCAAAAGAGAACACATCAATTTCTCCATAGCGTTGTCACTGCTACCAGTGGAGATACAGTATAAGTTGTGGATGTTGTTTTATCAAAACATTTTAGATTTTCTGAGAAAACAAAAATAAAACATCTTTAAAATTGTAGAGCGAATTGTAGTGGAATCAGTGGTGGTATAAATGTGCGTGTTGTAAAAACCAATTCAAAGATCTACTGTATGGTACAATGTGATTTGTGAACTTTCTAGAAGCTGGTGATTCAAAAGTATTTAAATCCATCCAAGAATGAAAAGCATATGGTGATAAAGTTACTATAAAAAATTGAAATGCATTGGCCACATCCAGAAACGCATGGATTCTTGGCTTCGACGTTTGCAGACATTTGGCAAGGAGCTGCTTGTGATGCAAAACCTATAGAAAGTGAAAATATACTTACAAATGAGGCTATAGATAGGCTCCAGAGGCACTGTGGTTTAGCCATTAGACAAAATATCAAAAGCATAATTGACATGAAAAACGCAGTGTCAGCAACGTTCTTTCACAGTCTGTCTACTGATGAAAATCCTGAACATGGTTTATGTCCATCTTGCCGAGATTCTTGGTTTAAAATTCAATAAAGCTATGCATCAGTTGGAATTTACAGTTTCAAGGATAGCCTACCAGTAGTATTGATGGATATGATCAAGTCAACATTCAGGGAACTTTCTGACACACAACTACTTGAAAAATGTTTCCATGGTAAAGTTCAAAATTGTAACGAGAGCGTGAATAACAGTATTTGGACCAATATACCAAAGAAGGTTTTTGTGAAAATAAACGCATTAAACTTTGGTGTCTGCGATGCCACAGCTACTTACCGCAAGGGAAATATTATAAAATTTAATGTGCTGAGGAGGCTGGGAATTCAACTAGCACATTGCACTATCAACTCATCGTTAGTACTTGACAAAGAACGAAGTAGAAATGCAGAGAAGTTCCAAAATAATTGAGAAAAAATTTCCAGGGAGGAATCTGAAAAGGCGTCTAGAGGATGAAATGGAAAATGACCCAGATAATTCTTCATATGGTGCTGGAATGTACTAAAGAGTTTAACTTTTTATTTAAAGAATAGTTTTATATTTATTCATCTTTTACACAAAAGTATCTTTTTCTCAAAAGCTATCAAACTTAGAGAGCTCAAATTTATACCAGTTACGTTTTTGTATTACGAGGGCTGATCAACAAATACTGAGACTGATTTTTTTCACAGATTTTTATTACTCCAATTCAATGTTTACATGATCTTTTTCAAAATAGTCCCCTCCTACTTCAATGCACTTTTTATACCGTCTCTGCCAGTCCTTGAGCAGATCATTCTTTGTCAGGTCCTTGTGAATCGCCTCACTTTTCTGGAGCACTGCTTGAGAGTTTTCAAATCGAATACCCCTAAGCTTTGCCTTTAGTGATGGGAATAAAAAAAGTCACAGGGTGCAAGATCGGGGCTATAAGGTGGATGTGGTGCACAGGTAATGTTGAATCGAGCCAGAAACTGCATGACTTGATTTGCGACGTGAGGCCGTGCATTGTCATGTTGAAGTCGCCACCCAGTCCGAGAAAGCTCTGGTCATTTCTTTGCAATGTGCTTCCTCAGTGTAGCCAATACTGACATGTAGTATGCTGCTGTAACAGTAGTGTGAGGGGGAACTGCATGCTGGTAAATCATTCCATTACAGTAAAAAAATGTGATCACCAACACTTTCCCCGCAGATGGAACAACTTTTGCCTTTTTTTGGTGATGGAGAACCTGGCGATTTCTACACTGTGCGGGCTTGTTTTCCTTCAGGATCACAATGATGCAGCCATGACTCATCACCGGTTAAAATCGATTTAAAAAACGCATCACCTCCATTGTCTGGTATGCGAAATGCACATAGGGTCTACAAAATAGAGCATTACTACCAACCTACCAATACGAGAGTGCTGCCACCTACCAACATTATACATAAAAACGCTCTATTTTCAAATATTTATGTTACAGTTACGAAACTATCACGGAAGCTACAGGAAAAAATTAGTCTCAATCTTTGTTGATCAGCCCTCATTGTAAGTTGGCAATTTTAAAATATTTAATATGAATAAAAAGTTATAGGGTGATTAATTAAATTTTTATATTAAAAAGAGCCGATTATTAAACAACTTATAGCTTTGAACTATATCACATTTTGAGAAACTCCCATGTTAAGGTGTGTAGGAAGATGTATTTTAAGTGCTATAAGGTTTCGGTGTGAAATCTTAAGTAGTTCCAGAGAAAACAATGCCTGAATTTCATGATATTAACATTGTCCATATAGAGTATACCGAGTCCTCTTAAGAAACAGGTGGGTATATTAGAGAATATATACATACCAAATAATTAGTGTCCTCAAACTTTATGTGAAAACTCTGGAAGTTTGTCGAAATCTTGAGGGTGTACGTACAACTGTCGTCGAAAACTTAATATGTGGAAAAAGCTAAGGTTGATGAGTTCTGTCTAATGTAAATGACAGCAGATGTAGAGTAAATACCGTAATTTGCTAATAATTTAGCAAGTGCCTCTCAATTGTTAGATAATAAGATAGATAATGCGATCTCTTGTATTTAGTTATCAGTGATCTTAGCTCCATACCATGTTATCGCTATCCTAGGATGGTTGGCACTAAAATCCTTAGCTATTTTTTTATTTGTTAAGAACATGCATGTTTTATTGCTAGATATGCGTGAGGAAAATCGAATGTTTGTTAGGTCAGTGAATTTTCCTATTGCAAAATCTATTCCTTGATGGATATACTGTCAAGTCCTTCAGTAACTGTTGCTTGTTCTTTAGCAGGTCCGCTCTGTGCTAATGTAGAATAACATTGTAATGTGTTAACGGCTGTGCAGGTTAAAATTGTATTTATCTGAGTCATAACCTGAAATTCACAGTATTTTCAGCAGTCCGAGTTCCTGTGATCCAAGCGCTGTCTTCAAAAACAGGTAATCAACACAGCTGTTCTTCAGAAAACTCTATAACTGTTTTTATTTTACAGGAAGGAGTTAATGTTTGTGTTAAAGAGAAGGTAATTGTAGAAAATTCAGCAATTGCATCTCATTAACAAAATGCATGCCCTACATTCAGTATGCAAGCTTATTTTACGACTATTTTACGACTTAAGGTCTTAAATATGGATGAAAACATACAAGATCTCAATCTGCTAGCCTAGCCTCCCTAGTATTACAGTAAATGTCATATTATGTACCTGTGTCTACAAGAGACATGCGGGATTTCTTCAATATTCCGAATCAGCTAATAGGAATTCGAATTGTTTGTGTTTCCAATTTCAAATCTGTTGTGTGAAATGTAACACCTTTAAATCCTTTTAAAGTTTATTAGTTCTTGGTATTAACTATTACATACATGTAAGCGAATGTCCATGTAAGTTTTGCATACGGAATCCTTAAGCAGGGTTTGCATTATGCATGCTATTGTGTAACCTTGCTCTCGAATTACATACATAGAAGCTTATGCAGTCAAAACCGTTGCCTGCAGCGGTGTTTGCCACAGACGCAAAGCAATCCCAGAGACATGCAGACCTACAAAGGCGTCAGTTCAGAATGGCAGCACACTGACCAAACACTAGTCTGCACGCATGCACGAGGTCACGGGACGGACGGAGGCTTATAACATCTCTTCTTTTTCTTCTATGGACTTGATGATGAGGTCTATACTGACCTCAAACCACCTCTAAGTAGGTCTGCTTACATCAGGCTTTCCTTTTAGCTTGAATTGGAAGATACATTTTGGATGTGATATTTATACATTTTATTCGGTTATTGTTACACCCAACAGAAACACAAAGCTTTAACTATTAATCACTTAAGCTCCAATCTCTTATCAACCAAATCCGACATATTGTCACTATTTATGCACTGTAAATATGCTAGTATCCAACCCCGCTTTGAAACTCACTTGCCATAGAACATCACTGGTTGCTATTTAAATTTTGGAGGTTAGCTGGGTCAGAATTTTACTATGGTGCTATCCAGGTTCGGCCATTACTTATTTATATAAATTACAAATAACGGGTTGAGCCCATGTAAAACAAACAGGGATTGTTGTGCGTGCTTGTTTATCGGGTCTTCAGCAGCTCTGTGATAAAAATATCTGTTTTGTATTTAAATACTAAAAAACGCATAAACCCTGATACATTTGCATTAGTTTATTTGGCACATATATGCATAAATTTAATAAAAGTACGAAATATATAGCAGTGAACATGAAATTTTCCCAGTCAAATGTTTCATATACCCGAATATTTATTTGCAGCAAACTGATTTATTAGTGAATATCCAAAATGATGGAAATAGGAACGGAACAGCCATGTTCAATTTTAAAATATAAAAATAATGAAAACTTCCGTGTAAGGGATTTCTGAAATGGGGTGATCTCAGAAAAGCTTTGTCTCTTATTCTCAAAATGTATCCAACTCAAATGTGCAACTTAATAAGTGTATTCCAGGTATCATTTTTAAGTTGTCCGGCCTCTCTCTCTCTCTCTCTCTCTCTCTCTCTCTCTCTCTCTCTGTGTGTGTGTGTGTGATCGGCTGAAGAATTAAAATGAACAGTCTAAAATTATGACACCTAGAAACTTACAGTGCACAAGAATAGGCCTGCAACATGGACAGCAGATAAGAGAATGCCTTTCAGTTCCATTCCTGTCGCAACATTCCGCATTAGGAGGCAACACTACGCTCTACACAATTCTCTTGTGTGCATTGTAGCAGTTTTGAATAGAAGGTTAGCTTCGCATTGAAAACATGAGGCTATTGAAACGGGTTGATCCCCTTGTCATCAATAGCACGCGTTCCATTTAATGACGCACCAAATCGCAGTGCCCAGTAACTAAATTGGCTTTGTGTTGATCTTGTTCTTGTCCAAACATTAAGGATACAAGCTCTTGACTGCTACGTTTGAACAGCTATGTTAACTGCAATTGGAATCATACAGGCTATACTTAACAAACACTGTGACCTACATTGAAGTTGGGTTTACCTTTTTTTGAGATAAAATTCACATTAAATTTCTTTTAAGAAAATCCCGCTATAAAAACATGCTTTTTTAAACATTTTAATTAATTAACTTGAATGTTTGACTATAAGCAATTTTAATCATCAAATAGTAGCGATTATAGTTTTGTAATACTGTGACTATAACCTTAAATATGCACCAAGAGGGAGATATATCTACTCAAATGATCTTGGAAGTTAGTTACTGCAGCACAAGTCAAATGAAAGAAGCAGGGGAAGACAGAAAGGATAAGAATTCCGTTTCATTTCCTTTGTATATGTGTAAATAAAAGTAGAACTGCACAGCAATCATATGCCTTTAATAACTTAGAAGTTTCCATGGTATAACAAAATCCGTCACCATGTGGAACAGTCGTTCTCTCACTAGAGATGCAATGCTGCGTGCTTGGACTAGTCCCGCTTGACTAGAGATAACCAAACACATTAAGCATCAGCTCAAAGGATTCTATAGATTTCTGTTTGTTTCTCTCTAATGGACCTTCCAATTCATCAATTTTATAAGTATCTACTAGCTAAGTTGACCAAAATAAATGACTACGTTACAACATACGATGTCATTCCCACATCATTTAAATCCCTTTCAAAGTCTGAATTCTTTTTTCTTAAGAGGGAAAGCGAAATACTTAAGATTAAAAAGATGTATAACAATTTTTCTGTCCATTACCAACTGAGAACCTAGCATATGAATCACTGTTCACTGAAAGTTCAGTTTAGTGTTTGATAACACTCCTAGGCAAACTTTTAATTCAACTTAATCAATATGGACTTGAAGAGGAGAAACCATTTAACTGTTTGTATCACACGTCAATTGTTGTTCGTAACAATTTTACGGGTTAAAAATAAGAATTTGGCACCTTATAACTTGTTAGTCGACATCACTCTGTAAAACTTAAACAACAGAATTGGTATTTCTTCTAAATTCGTAAACACTACGAAAAAAGAAGACGTAGGTACATAAGAACGCCAACATGAGAACGAACTTGAGAAACGTTAGATCTATGAACATCAAAATATATTTACAAGTATTTCGCTGCTTGATTAATAGCAATGTTATCTTGTCTTAGAATCGTTGTTTCGGTTACGCAGGTTAAATTGCATTGGACTAAGAATCTATTTTTCGCAATGTCCAATTCATATTTTATTTGTTGCTCCTTGTGATAGTACAGTGCTCTTTATGCCTCTTCTTTATCGATGCCATAGTTTTTCCGTAACACAAATTTAAAAATGTGTTTATTTTTTAATTTTCTTTCTGCTATTGAAAGCTTTTCTTTATACATTTACTATAAGCTTACGCTTCTCTGTGTTCTCAACTTCAAAAGCTCCAGGGCTTCCAAGTTTCAGATTAACGATTCTTATAGTCAACATCTTTGATGACTTCACGCTCAAAGTTTTAAGACTGATAGAATAAATTGAACAAACTGATAGATTATAAAGTAAAGAAGGCCTACAGTGCATTCCGAGCCTGCTGGAGATCTATAGGACTGAGGTGGCGCCTGAGACCTAAGGTGGTCAAATAACCTACACGTCAGTTATATGATCATCGATATCTTATGTGGCGCTCGTTTAGTGGCCTACCTCTCTTGTGAAGGCAGTTGCTGTCAAGCTGGATTCGATGCAAAGTTTGGTATAGCTGGCGCAAAACTTCTGAAATCGTGACCTTGATTACCACCCCAGCTGCCGAGCCTAGGAATGGTTTATGTTTAGCTTAATCAACGAAAGCGATATAATACCTTTGCTTACTCACAGTGCGTAACACATACAGTCCGCATCTGGTTGTAATTTCAAATAGAGCAGTACCTAAATAGTGCTTATTCTATATTTGCTATATTTATAACAATGGTTCCTACGTCTTCAAACTTAAGTTGTAAGGTATTACATAGTCAAAGCAGGGAAATAATTGTTAATGTCCTCGACTTCATGAAGCACGATAAAACTTATCTATGTGGAAGAAAAAACTGTGTCAACAATGAGCACATTGCTCATCAAGCTGAAAAGCAGCATAGATTTTCAAGGTGGTGCTACAAATCTGAAAAATTACAAAAGACTTATGGTTCAACTGGAAGAAAACGAAAACAAATAGAAGAGTTCTAATAGAAAAGCACGACAGACAATCAGATCAGAAAGAAACTTTCAATGCCATAGCCGGAATTGGAACCACGGATTTTGAACATGTTGCCATGATAGCTTAGTCGGTTAGAGCAATGGCACGGAAAGCGTAAGATCCCTGGTCTAATTCTACCTTTCCAAATAACTATTATTTTATATGCACTCATATCAGCATAAATTTCAAGGTGGTGTTACAAATGTCAGAAAAATTATAAAAGATTTAGTGTTCAAGTGGAAGAAAACGAAATCACGACAAGCACGACATACGATCTCAGCTGGAAGAGTACCTTACTCAGAGGTACAAATTAGAGGGTCGAACTATAGTGTATGAAGATGACTTATACATACACAGCAGTCATACAATATCTAAAAGTAGGAGTGACGAGTCGCAACAAAAAACAGGAGATTTTCATCAAGAAATGAATACAGAAAATTACATGAAGTGAATCAACACCATGTTGACAACTAATATGCCTGCTGGGTCTGTTCTGGTTATTGACAATGCTTCACAATGCGTCAACATTCAAATTGACAAACCACTACCTCAAATTCCGTGAAAGAGGAAATGAGAGCTTGGTTACTTAGGCGTAATATAGCTTTTCATGAAAGCATGAGTAAAACAAAGCTATATAACTTAACTAAATCCAATAAACCGCTTCAGACGTCTACATACTTGACCAGATTTTAATGCATGGCATTAATGTACTTAGACTGCTACGGTATCACCCAGATCTAAACCCAATCGAATTAAACTGGGCTGATGTCAAAAAATCGGTGACCTGCAGCGATTTGCAGAAATTGGAGGACCAGAATGGGAAAATCTATGTCGACATGTTGAATAAATTGAGATTCATTATGTCGAAAAAGATGGAATTGCAGAAAATCAAATAGAAAGAATTCTTATCTAAAATGATGGTGCAGAAAGTAGCGACAACAGTGATGACGGCAAAGAGTGAGTGATTCCTCAGAAGAGGAAGGGCTGTCAGGTGTGGAAGAACTGGAGGCAGATGATTGACAGGTTTTTATATTAAGCGCTCCTTACAGTAGTGAATTTAAATATACGGTATATAACTATAAGTTTATCAGTGTAGTGCAGTGCATAACCGGTGTGCGAATATTTGACAATGGCTGTCCCACTCACTCCTGCAGCATCTAGAACGGTCACTTCCTGATCTGGCAAGTAACTCGCTTCATAGCTTTCATTAAGGTTTTCACATGTCTAGAACCGTTGCGTCAATTATATGCATGATGATAACAAGCACGCACCGGACTGCCCCACAGCATGCCTTAAAGATCTTGGTGGATTTTTCTCCTTTGCATTCGTTTGTAAAGGAGGGTGCCGGGGTGACTGCTCACCGCCTCTGGACTATAGGGGGTGGTACTTTCAGCTACCCCATAAAGGGCACTCACTGGACTTCAGCCGATGTATCCTATTACCCTAATAATAGGGGATTTAATGGATACTAGATATAACTTAAATCCATCTTATACAGTGGCAAAACCTTACAGGCAAAAGTGGGACCTACAGACGGGGTTTACCCTTAGACAGGATGCAGGACATGGTTTACGGACGTTCCCGACTCGGAGCAGAACGGGGCCTGAGCTTGGAGCTCTAGAACCAGGCTTGCCGTTTCCCTTGGTTGTATGTCACGGTTTTTCAAGCCGCAATATGTGTAAAATCTTGTGTTAGGCATATTCTTACTATCCGAGTACACATCCGTACGTCTGCGTGGCAGCTTTGAAAGCCCTTAGGGCGACCAAAACTTCATCCAGATTGGTGTGGCAATGCCAGAGGATGTTTGATAGACTCTGTGCCAGGTGTCCGGTTATACTTCTTTGGGTCTGAGCAGGATGGTATTAGAGAAAATCAGATGGCAGACACTCTTGCAAAGAGGGGATCGGGCCTGGATTTTATTGGACCCGAGCTCTACTGCGGGGTGTTGTCAAGAACTGAAAAGCATGGGATAACCCAACTTCTGGTGACAGCTCATCTATAAATCCGGAGTAAGCAAACTACCACCAGGTAAGTCCATGCCTTTATATCGGGGCCTGACGGGAAATTGAGCGAGTTACTCCTGAATTTGACCAGATCTAAGCTCAGAGAAGTTTTGGGCTATCTTACAGGCCACAACACTTACACAAGACCATTTATGTCGGAAATTAGATGAGGTATTTTGAGACCTCACAGCATATAGTATGTAAATGCGAAGGTATCGCTATGCGTGTTTCCCTAGGGTCCTTCTTTTTGGAACCTGAGGAGATAAGAGCACATATGAAGGCTGTGATCCTCTTATTCGGAGTACTGGAGATGATTAATGTCCAGGATAAGAGGCATAAAGGTTTCAAAGAGCCTAAGTGCAGTCTCTTAAAGGAGGCCACTCAGGGTAAAAAAACACTTATAGAAAACATCTGATGTGTTATATTCACCTGGCTTTATCTACCTCTCTTCTACAAGCTATTTTTTATCTATTTCGTGTTCAGCGTTTGCAGAAATGCTTTTATTACACGGAGCTGACTTACTCGAACATGCACGGATGGCTCTTAAATCTCAAATAAGTTAGTTTCACTGACCTCACTCATATTCTTGAAGAAATTACTGTAACGGAGCAGAACGGGGTCAAAGTTTTCACTTTATGGTGAACTCTCTGCTTTGCCCTATAACTGCAGTTTCTTAATGCCCCGTGATACAGATAAAAAGTTCCTGATACTCGCGAAAACTTGTCAGACGTAGATGTGATTGCTTTAACCTCGCTCCTAGCAGTTGAGGAAGTATTTTTAACACTTAAATTATTTCAGTCTAATCATATAGTATAAAACATAATAACAGCCCGCCTTAAAGCAATAGTTGTATAAATAACATATAAAATGTATGTATCAGTCATTGTATTAATGCTTATATTATTGTGTACATGTTTAATAACGTTATGTGAATGTATTGCGTAATTTAATAATGTAGGAGCTGTGAGAATATAGGTCAAAAGTTGCTAACAATGAGGTAACCTTGAGGTAATAATGAATTGCAAAGTTTAATAATGCTACTGTTAATTCTTGGAGCAACAATAATGTAATTTTTGAGACAGTTTATAAAATAGCCAATCAACAACCACAAAAAAGCTTAAGTTAATTAAAAGTACTCTATTGGAGTAGGATTAGCCAATCAGAAACTGAAACAGAGCAAATTGTACAAATTCAGAAGCCAGTTGCTAGTAGACAGCGTTCCTAACTAGATGCGGGATGCGCCCTCGAGAAGTTTAGTACGTATTCAGTGTGAGATGAAAATTCATTACGGCGAATATTATAAAGTTTACTTGTTAAATGTGCAAATAATTTATAAATAATCTCACAGCTCTCTATATCAGTGAAGTGTTATTTAATCGTATGAAGGATTGATAAATGGAGTGAATTAAAAATTATAATTTGTGTAAGCCTAGATTCTTCAGCCGCATCACACCTTGTTCAGAGATACATGTTTCTACAAATTAATCCTGATGTAGCCGAGGCAAACCTAAATATATATATATAATATTTAAAGAACACATTAAAATATAAAGTTGAAAATAAACTTGGGGCGAAGGCTACCGGAAACTTTGCACAATACGAGGTTGCTCCCCAACAACGGAAATGCATTACAACGCCTCCTAAATAAACCTTTTCACAGCCCTCAAAATGTTAAAAATGCTGAATAGTCCTTAATAAAATAGTATTTAGTAGTGCGGGAATTAATGGATCACCGAGTAACTGAGATAATCGCAGCATTGAAACTAAGTTTTGTGCTTTCTCTTTGATCCTGTAAATATTTAATAAAATACGCTGCATAATTTTCACGTAAAATGGAAACCCCTGACATGGATATTTAACAACATAGGGGTGAGACTGATAGGTACGAACGCCAGCCCGACTAGCCGTTTAAACATTTTGGAAATGGCACATAGTGTATAACTATTGAGAAAATAATCTCAGCTATTAATTACAAACATCATTTGAGAGTTTCTGATATTAAGCTGGCTACAATTTTCTCTCCTGTATAGCTATTTCGGATACCGGAAAATTATGGATGGAAAAATGACATAAAGGAAAGGCATGTGCGGAGCCACTAAACGAACATTACGGAATACAACCGCAAAGGAAACAATGCTTAAATTGTACGAGTGTAAGGTTATGGCAGTACCCATGATAATATATGGGGTCATGAATGGAGTAGGTAGATGATTAATAGAAACGGCAGAAATTAAATTCCTTAGATACGTTGCAGGTTATATTCTAAATGATGTCATTCTATATGACATAACATGAAGAATATGATCACGATATAATTATTTGGCATACACAATTTCATAAGAAATACAGAAAAACCTTCTTACATTCAGGTTTCGACATTCAGAAGCTTCACTACAGACCTCTGTAAGACCAGATTAAGTATACCAAGACGTTTTAAGCTACATCCTACACATAGATCCAGTATTTGAAGAAAATTTCAATTAAAGAAGTAAATGTTGCTAACAAATGTGTAATACTATAAGAGGGTACAGAATATATACAAGGGAGGGGACACATCGCGCACGCTGCCAAGCAGGAAAAAACCGCAGGAGGCTACAGGGCGCAGAGATGTGCGAGAGTCCCTAACAGGTTTTGGCTCAAGGATCCTCCCACTACTGGAGCTGCCCAGAGATGACGATGAACGACTCGTCCAAACATGCAGCCCTCTAGTATCTATGAGGAAAACTCTTTCCTTGGAGCAGGCATCTGTGCCATTTGTCTGGCGCTACCACACACCACGAAATCCAGAAGCGCACCTGAAATATGAGAAGAAAACCGAATGAAAGGGAAATGAGGGAAAGGAAATCGTGGTAGATGGAAAAACAACCTAACATTCGCCTTTCGACTAGGGAAAACCACGAAAAATCCAAGGTCAGAGTGGCGGTTGATGGTAATCGAACCCTGGGCCTCCCGAATACCGTGGAGCCATCTCGCTCAGTAGTATTATAATCAGAATCTGATGGTCGTTTGCTTTGCTGCATCTTCTGTTTTCTCATTTGCTAAACCGTGAACATCTATATACCTGGTGAGTCAGCTGCGCCTATTTATTTTTCGATTTATGCAACGTGCTAAGCGACATATGTGACTTACGCCTTTCTTGAATGCCTTCTAATGGCTGATTTGCGCAACACTTTATAGAGGACGGATACATAACTCAGTGCATAAGTGTTTTACGGGACAGAATGCAATCACTATGTATGTCGATGCAAAGAACATGCCACTGAGAACTGCAGTAGAAATTTTAACCAGTTTTACAAACTTTTATTCTTTAGCATACATTCATGCACCCCTTTGAAAACGCCTCTGAAGGAACAAGCTATCACATGCATCAGTTGACAAAACTATTTGAAAACAAAATGGCAGATATACGCAGTGCGACTAATTGGATTTAAGCCCTTAGTCAATGTGCATCCTTGTCAAAAAATGCTAAGTATTAGGGAGATAATTTCTCTTATTTCACAAACTATGACGTATTTCATATCATACAGTAATTGTAATGACTGATGCAGTTTATTTGTTTGAATGAAAACTACCAAACCGAGCTCACAACACTGTATGAAGCTGCAAACAGCGTGTAAAGATTCGAGGTGGGTTCTAGTTCTGCGATTACTAATTTGTATAGGAAGCTCAGCTCGCAAGGTAGGATTGGCCTAGTGGTATTATCATGGTAGCTTTAACACTGTTCCACTTTAATTCGGGTTCAAATCCTTCGCTTGAATTTCAAAATTTTTATTTCCTTTTGTTTTATTCCTTTGGGCCTATAATTTGATATGATATAAATAACATTTTTGATAACATTATAAGTGTGTACAAAATAGAATAATCTCAAGTTTTCCACCGCAAATAAGCAGAACGGAAAGGCCAAATCATATACTGAAGAATGCAGGAAGATTACAACCACACATATTACAGCATGCAAGAAGGTCTTTCCGACAACGTACACATAAGTGCATTATACACTAAAATACAGAAAATAAACACAAGCAGAAAAAAAAGTACCAAAACAAGTTTATGTTTGTAACAGATTCGAACCCTTGAAGCTTTGCTTCACCACATTCCGGAAGCTAAACCACTCGGCCAGAACCCACATAGTTCAACCTCCTCTTCGGGAATACATTTCTCTACCTCCTTGCAAGTATTATATACATGAAATGCCGTCTTTTTTAAGGCTTTAGAAGCTCTTTGGTTCTCATTCCTTAATGGGGATTACGTATAGTACAAATAGAAGGGCAGAACGACAATAACAATTTGTTTGCTAAAAGGGTCAATGTTTTCACATTAGACTATAAACTGCGGCTTGCATAGATACGGATACCTAAGGGCAGCTGACTCACTTGGTATATATATTGTTTGGAAAGAAATATGTCACGTTCTTATACATGTTTTCTGTGGTATAAGAACACAATTTTTCTACTCTGTCATTCCCAAAGAAAAGTCAGAAACATCTTCGCAACTATGTTGTTTTTATGACTCCAACGTATTCATATTCCGGTATCAGACTTTGTAAAATATCCTTCTTGATAGCTTAGTCCTCTGAGAATTGAAATTAATAAGCACCTTATAGCCTAATTTGTCGCGGTAACTTCGTGTTATCTTTTTGCTGAGCGCCTGTTATTGTCTTACTATTTTGAATTTGGGTTCATTGTCCTCCGGCTAGCTATTATTTCTCAGTCGAGCATATCTCTTAAACAGGGTGTGTAAACGGAAAGGATTTATTACTGAAAGATAACCTGATAAAGAATTTGTTTTTACACTTTTATTGCCGTCACACTTTATTCATTTCACATAATTATTCTTAATACACTCCCGACTGAAACTGTTATATTTTCGAATGTTACTATAATCACTTATTTGATGCACATTATTAATTCGCGTATTTCACATTCTTTTAACTAACTTTACGACGCGAGAGATTCTGTAGAATTGCGCGACATGTAACGCGTGAATGATTCTCTTAAACTGTGCGACGTATAACCTGCGAATACTTCTGTTGCACTGAGCGACGTATAACCTGTGTATGATTCTTTTGGACTGAACGATGTATTACCCGCGAGTGCTTCTGTTGGACTGAACGACGTATTACCCGCGAATGCTTCTGTTGGACTGAACGGCGTGTAATGCGTGAATGATTCTGTTGGACTGAACGTTACCCGTCTCTCGGCTTCATAATTTATACTCCCTCACCCGATATGCCTAAATATTATAATCGAGCTACTATTGGTTAATAAAACGCGCTAACATTAGCGTCTATTTTTATATCCAATCAAAATTACGAACACATATGCTCTAGGGAAGATATTCCCTCCATTTCTACAGAAAAGCGCGCTACTCTGACGTCATTTGCTTGCCTCTTCTAATTAATAAACAACTCACCCCCTCGCTCATTGTTGCCCGCTCTTATTGTCAGTTTCAGTAAGGCCGTGTAAACTTATTTCCTAACAATGCTTATAATTAACAAACATCTCAAATCAATGTCATACAATAATGCTTATTTACACTAAAATCACTCTGGCATTTACATTGTTGTGATATAAAATACTGCCACAAAGTGCAGCGGGAGGATAGTGAAACAATTATTACAAACAAAACAAACACACCGCACAATAATCTGTCTTTATAATATTAGCATAGATTGTGTGTAGGGAACGCGAAGAATACAGTAGATTGAAGCGGTACGCTATATGATAGCTTTGAAATGTCATGTCCTTGTATGACCAGGAGAACAAATAAACAGCTACTTAACACTTGAAAAACATTAAAGGTTTTGAAAATTCAAACCAATAACAAAAAGAATGTTGGAAATATCAAATACCACAAAATGATACTTGATATAAATTTTGAGACCTACATTTTTGTGCAGTAAGTTTTTTGTCTATCTATTATGGTTTACAGTATATACTTCCATGCAAAATTCATAGCGATGTTCACAAGCTGTTCGCAGAAACTTTAAGTTGTGCACTTGAATTGTCGTTCAGATATTTCAAATGTATGGGATTTTAAGCATAATATTTTGGGCGTTTTTGAGGAAATAAAAAGTAACAAAGCATTTTCCATGTAAAGGGATTTTGGGGTGGAATGTAGCGATTTTCTTGAAAATATTCGTTTTGCACTTCTAGAAGATGCTGAACGGATCTAACGGACTTAGTGTTTTTAATTCTGGTATTCAGACACACACACAAGGACCTCTTCCTAAAAATCTGATGTGTTGCATTCACATGACTTTCGCTACTCACCATATCATTTAGTTTTACATAGCTTCTATTGAATATTTTTGCAAACTCTTTGCGCCCGCGAATGAAGACAGCAACGTAAACCCCAAGATATATTTTAAATAATGTTCACGTTTTTTCATTTATTTTCAGCTGAGGTGTTATGTATAATACTTTTCGGGGAATTTAATATATTTTGGAATTTATTAAGCTTTATTCTGACTTTAAATGAGATGAATGTACAAATACAACGTAATATATGAGGGGTTTAAAACCGAGTAGGTAAGTCAATTTATTTATTACCTTCTCTACTACGTATAGTAAGTAGGGGAAGTATTGCATTCCACCCAAAAATTCGATACCGAGATTTCACAGGAAATATATGTTTTGAGACCCCCTGAATCCAAAAAAAAACATTTTTGTAAACATGTCCGTCTGTGCGTCTGTGAACAGCATAACTCAGAAACGAACAGTCGGATAAACACCAAACTTGGTATTTTGGTTCAGTGTCTTCCAGAGATACGACACGAAGATTTTCAAGAAAATCCCCCACCCCAGACTACCCTTTACATGGAACATTTTTCGAAAATTTTAATTTTCTAAAAAATGTCTGTAACGATTTTGATTAAAATATCATATGTTTAAGATATTTTTATGACAAATGAAATCTATATCTCGAGTTTTCTGGGAATGTCTCCAAAAGCATTCTTCTTTGTGAACGACTTTTACATAACTGGTAAACAATAAGAGATAGACAAAACTTTACTACACAAAAAATGTAGATCGCGTTAAAATACACAATTTATGTCATATACATTTGTTTTGTTGAGTAAACCATTTTCGAGGTATTGCTTGTTATTCCCTTAAGTTTTCCAATACCTATACTTTTTCTCAAATGGGAATTCGTTATTCATTTTTTTGTCCTGGTAATGCAAAGAGAATGGAATACTCCACATAGCAACCAGCTCTTAAAATGTTTGACTATCCCTTAAAGCCTACCAATCCCCTTGCATCTACATGATAATTAGCAATAAGATTAACATATCGATATCTCGATTAACATGAAGCATATGGAGAATAATCGTTTGTAGAAATAGTTTGTACAAGAGTAGAGAAAGTCATGTGAGTGTAACACATCAGATTTTTTTAGATTATGTCGTACGCCTCCTATATGTAGTGGAACCTTGCTTTTTTCATTTGACACACTGGTGCATGTCCTATGTTGTGAGATTTCCTGTAGATAGCAGCTACAACCAGAAGCGAGTGCTGGTACTGCAATTCGCGCCTGTGCACCAGTGGCGCGAAGAGCAAAGCGCGGAAAGTGAAGCCTTTTGTAACGGTATTACAAATAATGTTGTTTGCTTGTGATGTTTGTGTATGTGTGTTTACTTCATGTGAAGCCATCTTGTGACGTCATTCATTTGTTCGGTTTGTAGCTCCATCTGGTGTTAGCAATTTGCGGCAGTATTAGTTTTTGTTTGAAAGAATTTTAAATTTTATTTTTTTATTTAATTCTGTTTCACTGTCCTCCGGCTAGCTATTATTTCTCGGTCGAACGTATCTCTTGATCAGGGTGTGTAAGCGGAAAGGAATCTTTTATCCAAATATAACACTGATGAAGAAATTTGTTTTACACATTTATTGTCGAACACGTTAACTATCACATTTATACATTGATCTTAACACTCGCCAAACTGAAACTGTTATAATAACTTCATTACTGATCACTCTTAATTTGCGTACTTCAACTTTTTGTATAATTAACCTTACAACACTTTAGATTATTCATAATTCTGCTGCGCGTAACTTGTGAATCGATACCCGACGTTTGTCGTACAAATACTTTCGACGAACTGACTGATTGAAGACGACGTGTAGTGTACACAGATTTTTGATGAACTGAACTGACTTTACCTCCAACCAACTGCTTTTATACTCATACACACCGATATGCCTAAAGATTATAACTGAATTACTATTGGCTAATAAAACGCGCCAACATTAGCGTCTATTTTTATAACCAATGAAAATTATGAATACATATGCTCTAGGGAAATATTCCAGAAGGTTCTAAACGGAAAAACGCGCCAACATTACGCAACTTCCTCGTTTCCAATAATGATAAACAGCTCACCCCCCCTCGCTGCATTATTGCGCGCTATTATTGACAGTTTCAGTAAGGCCGTATAAACTTACTTCTCAACAATAATTACAATCAATATACATCTCAAATCAATGTCACATAAAAATGCATATTCATATTATAATCATTATTTACATTTAAGTAATTTGTGATACAAATTACTGCATCACTTTGTACTGCTCATGTTTATAATTTTGCTGCTTTATAATTTCCTCACGATAGATAGTGAATGCGATGATCCAGACTATTTCATTAACAATGAGCTTTCTGCATCATCAGATAGATCCTAAAGAAAATACTTAACAGTTACTGCCTATACTTCCTTGTTGGAGAACGTGATACTGTGTGTACCTAGGTTGTCAGACATGATGCAGCAGTACTTGATGAAAGGATACAGGAGCATATCAAAAAAGTAATTTCATCGTTTGGAAGTATCGTACTATAAATACAGGGTCAATCTATTTTAAACAACTCCTTCCTTTATTAGTTCAACTTCTTTATCATACAGATTGTTGGGGACTTCATTTCATTTCTATAATATAATAACATAACAATTTTGGCAATTTTGAATAAATTCACCTCTCTAACATATTCTAATCGATAGTTATGAAATATAATACAGATTAACTTAATAGTATTACGCTATTATCTAGGAATTACGCAAAACCAGTCTCGTTAAGCCGTTAACACAATAATTCATTGTTATAGATCCTGATTCTACACGCACGTAGTCAGTGGGTGATAATAATCAAAGCATAGAAATTTGGCATGAAAACACAGAACAAGCTTATGGATAGAAGATAATTTCATCCTGGAAAAGAAATATAAGAGAAAGCAATCGAAATGAGAGTAGGCCATAATTATGTATCAGTAAGGAGAAAGTAGGTATCTGGAGTCAGATTTCAGGATATAGGACAAGGTACGAAGGGGGACTTGGCACCTCGATCTACAAGATCTTTTGTGCCTAAGCACCTGACGGAAGGGATGAGGTGAGAGGAGACAGAGTGTGGCCGGACCAGAGTGGAGGGTAGAGTCCAGATTGAAACTTCTCGGACACAGATATAGTGTTTTCACTATAAGCTGAAACGAGAAGTAAACACAACTTAAATGTATCACTCCGCCGAGCGCATGGCAGCACCATGTGGAAGATGACGGTAGAGGAAATTGCTTCAGACAGAATGTGAATACAGTATATTGCACACCTTGGGGATCATTAGCTTTTAAACATTGTATGTCTTATTCCTATATTTTACCTTACATCATAAACTTCTAACACATAATACTAAGAGTAGACAAATAGAAGTTATACCTGAACAGTTCGGCATTGTGGTTAAAAGTACTGGATTAAACTGTTCTTAACTTCAGGCTTTAGAAATCATTCATTTAATGACTAATATCACCTTTGCTTTCACCTTTTATGAGTCAGAAGTTAAATAACGATTAGCACTATAGGTTAAAACACAACAGAAAGCAAACGCGACCCAAGATATCCGAGCAACAATTTTGCATCACTAATAAAGAAGTTCAATTATTGCTAAACAATGGCCAACCATATTCATTGTCGATTAAAGGTGGGTACTTTTCACAGAATTTGTTAAAATCATTTAACACAATTGTTTTCCTTCCATTTCCCTCGTTTATGTTTTCTACAGCGGCAGAAGATTCTCATCTGGAAACGAACTGCAGCGCTTGCGCATAGCCACTTAAACCCTCTGCTATAACGGTTCATGTAGTTATAGCTGAATCTGAAGAAACACATTTAGTTTCATAAATTGAAGTGTTACAACAATGAGTGTTTTAAATTTCTCTGCACGAGAATAACCACAAAAGTTACGATATGAACGGAACTGTATTTTATAGAGGAGGAGGCAATATGCTAAGCGGGAGAGGTTGTAGTTTGTCCACCAGCCAATGAGGTGCTGTCCTGTCACGTGGTTTTGTTTACTTCTCTTTAAGCATATAGTGAAAAAGGTTTAGTGCAGTCGGTCTCCCTCCCTCCCCCCTGTAACCTTGCACATCGCACTGGGGAGCCGGGACTCGGAGACCGTACCCTTTTCGGGGACATGGGTTATACAGAGCATCCTTTTCCCCTGCCATGCATCACTGAGACTCCTGCCGACATTTGAAACTCTGAAACAGACCAAGCAGATGAAAGGTGAAGTGAAATCAGAATAGAAATGAAATGGAGGAACAGGAAATTCGGAAGATGGTAGGTCCCAGCATTCGCCTAGTGACCCGGGGAAACTAAAAAAAAACATATGTTTTTGGCCGTGGGAATTGAAGCCCCGTCCTACCAAATGCGGACCACAGACGTTACCGCCTGAACCATCCCGCTAGGTTTTTTCGGACATAAAATGTAAATGTCCTCAGAAATACGGTGCTAAAACTTTGGAAGTATCTAGGAACATTGTTTTTAAAAATTTTTGGAAGGAGGGGAACTATTCTCATCAAAATGCTTATCTATGTGGGTGGTAAAAGGGTATTCTGTTCAGCAGAGACGTCCTCGAGGTAATACTCGTGCTGGCAAGGAATGCACAAATAAATACGTATTAACGTTGATAAGCAGTGTGTGACAATTTGTGCAACATATTTCTTGCATACAAGGTAGAGCAATCCATTCATTGAAGAGAAGGAAACATTGGAAATTTGCAGGAGAGATCTCAGAGATAAAGCTTCGACATCCAAAAAAACATCTCCTGAAGCTCATACAGCTGTGTTGAACCACATATTTTATTTCCCATTCTACACACGCCATAACAATGCCAACTTTGAACGCCAAGAAAATATATGGATTGTTGTTGAGAGCTGTGATAAAGAAATGACGTATGTGAAAGAACAAATATATAGGAACATTTTTAAACAAAAAACTTGCACATTCACCCACCTGCTAAGATATTTGTAATAAATGCGAAGCTTACAAAATAAGGCATGAAGCTGCATCCAATGAGACAGAAAAAAGCAAACTATAGAGAGAATATGAGCTCCATCTGCGGAGGAATGAAAAGGCACGCTCAGTTTGTGAGGTTTAGTAATGATCTATGTATCCATTTGGCCCAAAAAAGACACCGACGGCCTCTGTTGCATACTACAAACACAATATCTACTGCTTCCATTTCAGCTGTAACGATTTATACAGTAACAGATCTTACATGCTTGTTTGGGATGAAACTCGAGCATCTAGATGATCACGAGAAATAGCTTCCTGCCTAACGAAGCATAAAACTACAAGCTGCTAATAAGAAGCACATTATTGCCTACGGTGATACTTGCACTGGAAAAAAATCGAAACATCAAGGTACGACTCACATGGATGAAACTTTTTTGCTATGATAACACGTCTGCATTTTCAAACTTTTTGTCAGATGATTTCTTAAAAGTAGGTGTTCTTGAATCAAGTTTTTATGCCCATTCCAGAAAGAACTTCCGTTTTTTTCGATCACGTCAGGTTTTTACACAAAATAAGTAATGTTTTGACAATTTTACTAATGAGCGTGGAAAAGAATTCAAATACCATTTCACACAAGGTAAGTTTTTATTCGAGAAACATTTTAAGAATACTCTCAAGAACTCCCCTAATTCATTTCATGACTACATTTTAACGAAACAAGAAGCCAAAGTGTTTCATTTAATTGTTTTCAAAGTTTCTCTTTTTTGACTTCCTTGCAGATCCTTGAAGATGACTGTCCCTCCTCAACATCCAACAGTAGTCGGCCATCATAGTTTCGCTCACCCTGCTCTTCACTATAATATCCCAGATTTTATGGAAAGTAGTCGATATGTGAATGCAGAAAATGCACCTTTACACTCATGTTACAACCCATTTTCTTAAAATTTTACAACATTGTTTCGACAATGGCCTTGTAATTAGGATCTTTGTTATTGCCTAAGAAGTATTCCTTAATTGATCGGAATGCTTCTATTTCTCTCTCATTCATTGTCTTCTCAAAATCTTCATCCTTCATCAATTTCTTTATTTGAGGACCAACAAAAATTCCAACCTTTAATTTGTCTTGTGTAATTTCTTGAAAAAGTACTTGAAGCAGGGTCCATCCTGTGGTAGAGACCTTACAAATTGCTTCATCAAGCCCAATTTTATGTGTAGTGGCGGAAGCAATATCTTTATATCTCTATATTTTTGAAGTGAAATTGTGAAAAAACTTCACGTGATAGAAAAAACCTAAAAGGAGTTTTGAAATCAGCATTAAAAGGTGAGTCAGAATCACTTATTAGCTTTCAGTCATTCATATCATGCACACTAGTGTAATCTATAGATAGACATTTTAGACCACAAATTTCTTGTTTCTGGCAATATTCAATCTACGTCAAAGAATAAAGTTGTGTATGTCTCATTTTAATGGTACAACTCAGTTAGAAAAGCTTGAAAAGCGATCAATTTATTCCCTATAAGATAAACCAGGAGGACTTCAGGTTCAGCCAAAGCCTTTAAAATACCATCAGACGAAGGAAGAAGAGTACAGAGAGAAAAACCATAAATTGGCCTCAAATTCAGTGAATTCGCTTTGACCGTTCAAAGCAATATACATTGTTTTACATGACTACTGTAAATGAAGACAGGGCATTTAGGCAACGCAATATGAAACCAGAAATGAAGGAACGCCCAAAATATTCGCGACTGTCTCCGTGAACTATTATTTAATCACACTCATTTAGCAACAAAGGCTCCAGCAGAAGAACGAGATGTTGAAGCTCTTGAAGTTCATACTACTCATACCAAGGTTTAATAGTTTATGTAAAGCATTGGTGTTGTAAATAAGAAATAAGTAACTTGAACTTTTAAAGCTTCAAATGAAATATAATATTTTACTTCACTTCATTAGAGACGAACAACAAGGAAGGAATGGGTCCACTTCAATCCACCTCTGATGATAGTGATGACAATCAATTTATCTTATATCTCTCAAACTTATAATTCACCAAACAAACAAAATTGTTAAATTTATTTTATTTTCTTCACTGTTATCATTAGGAAGCTTACCTCCTTTCTTAGGATTTTCCCCAAAATGAATTATTATTTATTTCATAACTCAAAATCGCATAAAGATATTTTATATCCTTATTTACGTTAATTAATTGAAACCAAATTAGAGGTTTATCATTGTAAATATATGATGTGCTCATACAACAAATTCTAAAAAAAAATAGCCGACAGAACTCAAATTATTCCATAATTTCCAAAGGCTTCCTTTTTTCCTCTTTTGATAAATTCATTATAATGAATAGGCTGTATGTTTTAGCATCCTATAATTTTAATGCTGATAATGAAATAAGGATACTAATAAATTATTATAATTACCATTATCATTATCGTTATTCTTAAGCCAAGTATTACAATTTTATGTCGCTTTTAGGGGAATGATTAGTGAAAATCTCAACTTTGACATATTCAAAGCTATTGCGATATTTTGTCATAATTATCAAATATGCATATACTATATTATAGTTTAATTACACATATTTAAGAAAATAATACAATTCTATTCCTTCGGAAATAAACTTGCACTCTACTAAATACTATACGCGCTGAACTAACCAATTTAAACTCTGAAGTATTTATAACATACTCAAAAGTGCTTCACAGGCTTTTTTCTCTCCGAGACATGATGTTTGGAAGAAATTAATTTTCTACACATATTTGTGGCCTAATTATGTTTTATAAACAACCTTAATAAAAGAATCCAAATTTTTTTCAATGAAATTGCTACGAAAATGCTTGAATGTCTTTCGTACTTCCAAATTTATTATAAAAAGCTTCATAGTGCAATATAATTTGTATACTGAAGAATGTCAAAATTCTTAAATTGCGAGAAAAATAAATTACATTATATCTGTTATATAAACTAATATCCACGTGGTTTAACTTAAATGTCTAGATAACATTCAACAAGCAATATAAAAACCAAGGTTTATAATATTGAATATAGCAAGAAAAACAATTAGACATTTCAAAAATTTTAGCTATTACTTAACGATGCTTGTCATTGAGATATTAAACATCCTGTTTTAACAAAGATAGCATTGGAATGAATCCACAAAAGTTGTATTAATTATGATTTCCAATCTCCTACTTTTTCCCACATTTGCTAATATTTGTATAATGTACTTATAGGCAAATTGAATTTTAATTTCCCTACTACCATTCCCATTTTTTAGACTTTCTACTCGGTTTGCATTTTCAAGTTATATTAAAACGCTGAAGCAAATTATTCAACAAAGCACAAAATCTCTGATGAAACAGAATGAGGAGCCCAAGAAGAAGGAAGAATAATAAAATTATTTAGCGGTAGCCGTTGTTTTTTCCTGACTCGACTTCCTCTGAAAGTCATAAAGCATTAATAGGAGTTCCGGTAGGTAATCCAAGTCCGACTTCTCATTAGCGAAGTGAGAGCACTCGCGGTGTGGCATATCGATCCCACGTGTGTGCGCGTACACTGAGGTAGGCCACCCCTCTGAGTGGGGGATTCCTGCACGCTATGGTTATCATATTATGTATATATGTAGTTTCTTGAGATACCATCACACTAACCTACAGGTGTGCCAACGTCCAGTCTTGAAAAGGTAGCTCAAGCCGCGGTTGGTGAATAGTGTGACCGGTGGAAAATGGTTAACACGTAAGCGGCTAAGAAATTCCAGGTGAATCATTGTTCATAGCTATTATTAACTGGCAATGCACAGGTTATAGGAACGCTATCTGATGAAACTTGGCACACAGTATACACAGCAGACCTGTCAATGAAAGGTGAAATGCATTCTAAAATGTTTTTGATGCATGCTGTCCAATTAAAACAAAACTGTTACACAGAAACCGGCGTTGCATAGTTAGCGTTTTAAACTTAAATTGCTAACTAATTGATTACATTTACCTCCAACCGTTGTTTATGAAATTGTTGTACAATTATCTAGAGATTTTTGGGGCGAATCTTCCCCGGCTATTCCTAATAATTAATGGAAAATTCTCTGATATTCTCAAAAACCGATGCGGAACGTTTTCCTTCCTTAACTTCCCCTAACAGCACTGTGGGAAATCCCGGGGGTAGGGGATTTTATTCCAATACTTTCCTCCCACTAAATTATACCGGGGGGCGGTAATTATAACGAGACTGAGGCAGTATTTTTAATGCTTAAATGATTTTAGTTCTAAATATGTAACATATAAAATATAATAACAGCACGCCTTAAAGCAATATGTGCATGTAACAATATATATAAAGTGTATATTACAGTCATTGTATATGTTTATATTATTGTATACATGTAATACTGTTATCTGAATGTATTACGTAATTTAATAATGTAGGAGCTGTGAGAATAATAGGTTAAAAGTTGCTAACAATGAGGTAACCTTGAGGCAATAATAAGTAAGAAAGCCTAATAATGCTACTAGTCATTCTTGGAGCAACAATAATGTAATTTTTGTGACAGTTCATAAAATAGCCAATCAACAACCAGAAAAAAGCTTAAGTTAAATAAAAGTATTCTATTGGATTAGGAATAGCCAATCAGAGACTTGAAACACAGAAATTTACAAATTTAGGCGGTAGAAATCAAGTCAGTTGCTTGTAGACAGCGCTCATAACTGGACGCGTTGGTTGTAGACAGTGTTCCTAACCGGACGCGAGATGCGTCCTCGAGAAATTTAATACGTATTCGTGTGAGACGAAAATAGTTTACATGTCAAAAAGCGCAAGTAATTAATAAAAGAATCTCACAGCTCTCTATATCAGGGTAGTTTTATTTAAATTGTGTCAAGGATTAATAAATGTGGTGAAGTAAAATTATAATCTGTGTAAGCCTACATTCTTCAGTCGCACCACTCTTTGCTAAGACATTCATGTCTCTAACAATAATACTGACGCAGCGAGGCAAACATAAATATAATATTTAAAGAAACAGTCAAATTACAAAATTTAATATTTATAATATTTTTTAAATTTTGGACGAAGGCTACCGGGTACCATACGTGCGGTTGCAACTACTTCAAATTCGGCTCCCCAACAGTTGAACTACAATACAACTACTTCAAATTGGCTTTTCATACGTGAAGCAACAACCTACTTCAAGACAAAGAGCAAAACATACACTACAATAAAATATTTCCATTTCAAGAATAATTTTTCATTAAATAACTAATAAAAAAGCATTGAATTTTAAGAATATCAATCAGATTTTTAAAATATCAGCAACAATCTATTGGAAATATTGAATTCGCTTGGTAATGTTATACAGAGTGATAGTTGAGATTATACGCTCGACACTCTGCAATGAACAGCTATAGAAATTATTAATAATTGTTGTCAGTGTATCTATTGAAACAAGAACAACGAACACTGAAAACCGACGCAGTGAAACGTTCAAAAAGTGGATTAATTACCCAGTTCTTTAAACGTAATAACGTTAATACTAATATACCTACCATCAATAGGTTCGGTGATATCACAAGATTCGGTAAGTGAAAATGTACAGCAAAACATAAGTAAAACACTTAAAAGTGATGAAACCATCTCGGAGGTAGGGTAATTACTTGCAATGAAAATAGAAATACAGTTTTAAGCCACGACGAAAGTGAACCTACATCATCAAAGGAATGACAGTGCGATAGAAAATAACTTTTCAACGTCCTGGCAGAAAAATCGACCATGGTTAATGTTTACTGCTGAAAAAGAGGACCAGTGATGGGCAGTGCTTGCGTTAAGCATTCTCAGCAAGTGTTTAAAACAATTAGAAGTTCATCTAGTGATTTACCTTGGTTAAGAGGGCATAGCAAAGAAGAGTAAGAAAACGAACCTTGACGCCTGCGGCGGTACTTCTTTTAGGCGTCAATTTGCGGTGGTACTTCTTTTTGGGCACCAATTTGCGGTAGTATTTCGCCTATTTGCGGTGGTATGTGGCTATTTGACGGCACAGGATTTGTAGGAATGGTCCCAGGTTCGGTACTAGCTCAGGGATTTGCATGGATCTTGGATCTCGGGTTAGTGGTAAATACGACTGTTTTGTTTTCCTGCTCGTTTATAACCCGTCACCGTTTTAACATTAAATGTTAATTCCTGCTATGTTAATTCCTAATTGTTTTGATACCTGCTATTTCTTCGACACACACACGCGCGCGAATCCTCATTGCTAAGTTTCATATCCTCGCACCTCTCCGCCGACACATTTCTAAGAACCATCTCCAAGGAACTACCACGACCAAGCGTGTCTTCTAAACTCTACTGTTTCTCTATTTCAAATGTTCTATCTCCCCATTCCACTATCACCTGATTTCTAGCTTCTTTCATTGGCTGCCTAAAGCTATCTGGCTTTTGGCGAACATTGACCCTTTTCTACACCTCTGCGTTCCAGCAACCTAACGGGACACTAAACAATAGAGGGAAAAACCACCCGTTTCCGGCCGCTGATGGCATTGTCTATTCAACCCTTGATCACACTTACAGTAACATTCGCTTCCCAGTCTTTTTCAATATTATTCCTACTGTTTAATATTTATTTTCCCTATGATTATAATTTTATTTAGCTACTAAAAACCCACTGTTTCAATGTGCTCCCTGATGGAATGGCTACTATATTTCTAATTATAGTTGGCATTGTATCATTGTCCCCGTCTGAAAAAAAATCGGTTCTTTCCCTAACATTTAACGATCATATGCACGTGTGTGTGTGTGTGTGTGTGTGTGTTTTTCGGCTTCACAGGAATTACACTTAAGCATTTTACAAACATAATACAATCATACAGATATCCTCACAATATACACATATTAAATGCAGCAAAGCTATTTACAAAATACAAGAAAGAATTTATAAGCAATATACAAATAATATACATTTCTACATTTTATACAAACTCTTCATATTATCAAATCTGTTTGTCGTTGGTTTACGTGTAATTGTTTTTTATTGTTCTCCAGCAATAATTTCAATATTTTATTTATTTATTTATTTATTTATGTATTTGTAACTTGCACACTCAACACTTTCCACTTTTCAGGATTTGTTTCACTTCACCGTTTCACTTGCTAGCTTATTCTAACATGTATATATATATATACATATATATATATATATAATTATTTATTTTTATATCAATAATGATGCACAGAACAACGATTTATTCACCTATTTATTTACATATCCTTTATTCTCTACGTACATAATGGAGTGCTTATTCTTAGTAAATTAACGTACTATTAACTTCTCTCCCCCTCTTTCAATTATTAATTACTGGGATTGCTTAAGAATTTCTCTCTCTCCCTCTCTCTCCCCCTCTCTCCCTCTCTCTCCCTCTCTCTATGTGTGTGACATACTCCATTCACAATGCTAAACAGTGTTTCCATTCATTCAATTCCTTAAAAGGTCTTAACACTGAAATGTTGTACCTCCCCATAATTTTGTCTCACTGAGTGCATTTTACCTCGAAAGCACGATCCCCGATTTCTTTTGTGATTATACCTAGGCCTAACCACAGATTTTCCTTACTGCTATATCGGTGATCCAGCGCCGATGACCTAGCTTTATTTCTAAAGAGAACCTTCTGGTCTATCTGAGGAAACAAATTATCTTATGACGCTTTGCACGCCTGCTCCTTGCTTTGGCCCTTGCTTTCAGCCTTTCAAAAGCTTTATTTAACATTTTTACTTCGTCTTCCGGTGCACCTGTAGTGACTGTTTCGGGTATTTCGCGCACTATACTGGCTGCCTTTTTGCCTTGTGTAGTTGTGTAGGAGTGTATCCTCGTAATGGGCATGGACAATTATTCATGACTGTTTGGATATATGGACAGAACTGGACCCAGGAAATGTGCCGTTGATTACATCAAATTCTCAGAAAAATTGTGATGTCCCGCATTATCCTCTCGTAGGGAATGCTCTAAGTATGGTATACCGACGAATTATATATCTTTATATTAGCTCCTCGCAATTTGTTCAGGAAGACTTTTCCCTTATAGATGGACACATTATCAGCAATAATAGCGTCTATATCCCCATATTCCGCCACGTATTCTTCGACAATTTTCCCAGCAAATGAGGCACTTGTTAATTTCCTCATTGGATATATACGAACAAACTTGCTGAATACATCCATCATCACAAACACATACTTCATACCAGCTCTACCCATCTCCATGGGACCGTGACGGTCAATGGCGCTAACAGCTCGCGGTCTGTCGCGCAATATTGGTTGTGGTGGGGCCTTTTGATACGTTTCACACGCAGATATTATTTTCCTCGCCTTATGTTGTAGGCGAGCAATGTAAAGGTGCTCACCGATCGCTAGCGCGGTACGCTCGCTCCCTGAATGTATTAGTGCACGGTGATAAGCGTTAATAACTATTCCTGTCGGAATGTATGTCTTCCATTTCGAATTTTCTCTCCCAAGCAATTTGTATAAAATTTCGTTTCTTTTTGCTATAGGCCCTGGTGTATCATTAGTTATGTCAGGCGCCGTTTGTAATAGTTTCGCCAGTTTCTCATCACTTCTCTGTAATTGTCCTATCTGCCTTAATTTAGTCACGAGTTGTTTGTTCATGGTTAGGTCGAGTGTAAGAATGGTCACCTCCCTCTGCGTACATCCGAGGCTTTCAGGTATATTTTGACCTGTCTCCAGACTTGACAATACATCGCTAAACAAGTTTTTGCATCCCGGTATGTGCCTTATGTTTACGTCATAGGACAATATTTCGTGTATATAGCGGGAGATTTTAGAGCTCGTAAGTTTACAACTTTTTATGAATGACAGACTGATGTGATCAGTGTATATGATTATAGGTCTGTCATATACGTAGGGTCCGAATTTCTGAAGTGCGTAATAAACAGCCGTAATTTCCATCTCTGTGGCACAAGCTACGCTCTGCGTGCGTGATACTGACCTAGAGCACGTTGAAATCACATGGGTATCATCTTTTTCATCTGACTGTGATAAAATTTCCCCCTATCCAAAACTTGAGGCGTCGCAATAAATCTGGAATGGAAGGTCCATATTGGGTCGTTCTAACAGTATAGCTTGGGAAAATAATTCCTTCATCTGCTCGAATTCACCCCTCTCATTTTCACCCCAATTCCATGGTGATCCTTTCCTTAATTATGCTCTCAAAGGTGCCGCCACTGACGCATAATTTGCAAGGAACCTCGCTTGAAATTGCGCTATCCCAAGAAATCTTCTCAAATGTTTGATATTCTTGGGAGCAGGTATTTTATTTATGGCGCTTACTCTTTCGGGATCCGGGGACATACCTTTCAGATACAATAAACCCGACAAAGTTTATTTAGGTAAAGAAAAACTCTGATTTTTGTAGATTGACTGTCATCCTGCATTCAACCAATCGAGAGAGCACGAGGCCTATATGCGTATGTTTTCTTCGATGTCTGTGTCGTGTAACAAGAAGTCGTCTACATATTGCGTCATGAATTCCTCGGTGACGTTTCCAAACACTCTGTGCATTGCTCTTAAGAATGCCGACTGGTAGACACACCAATAAGACATTTCAAAAATTCGTGAACTAGCCCTCCGTGAATAAAAGCTTATATTTCCTCAAATGCTTTTTGAGTGGTATTTGGAGATATGAGTTAGTACGGTCGATAGAAGAAACCCATTTTTACCCTATTTTCGTGAACACTTGGTCAATGCTTTCAATACGGAAGTTGTCTGGGGATATAAGTTTATTCAACCTCCGCGCGTCAATAGTTATCCTTACTGCTCCGTTCTTTTTCTTTACGATACACAGAGGATTCACGTAAGGCGATTTTGATGTTTCAATTATCCTCTCGTTGAACATTTTGCTTATATGTTGGTCAAAACTCTCCCTGAGATCAATAGGAATATTTCGGCATTTATGCCTCACCGGCTCCATTTCGCTTATGTGGAATTCATACTCATACACATTACAACATCCAGTTCTCTCAGAAAACGCCGGGCTATTAACAACTAGAACTTTAAATAACATCTATTTCTGCTTATTGTTCAAACTGCGCACTATTCACCTTAATTTTTATCTTCCGAAGGATCTCAGACTCATTAGCCTCATTTACCTGCACAAATTCCCTATTTACGCGTGCTAATGGGATCGACTCTTGTCCCACTGTCAGACTGAAATATTTAATAGATTTACACTGCTCGTCTTCCCCATTTTCGTTCTCACTTATTTCATCATAACAATCTACATCCTTTTGTACCCGATCATCTTCAAAACAAACATTCACAATTTCGTCATGTAAATATTCCATGAAGAATGCGGTTTCTTCCTGGATTTCCTTTTCCTCTCGTGTCTGTCCATGCTCTATGCTTGTCTCTACCTGGACGAAAGGTTCAATGATTTCACGACCAGCTATTTTTAAAACTAATCGTTCGTGTTGGTAATCTAGCTGTGCTCTCATTGTGGTTAAGAAATCACTACCTAACAATATTTCTACCACCAGATATGCAATGACAAGAAAAATACAGTCTAACTGAATACTTCCTATTTTTAGGGTCAAAATAACGCTTGTTATTCGAACGACCAATCGCTAATACCAGAATACGTTCTTTACGGGTAGCGTCAGTAGCTTTAATCCCCTTGCTACTAAATGGTTAAATATTGTTGAACTGATTACAGACACCGATGCGCCACTATCTATAGTCGCATAATATTGCTCTTTTTCTATTGATACTTTGATTTTCGGTGCTTCCATGATCTCCCATTTGTCTATCATCTCTGTACCGCTCGGTCTGTCTAATCGCACTGACGTGTTACTCTCACTGCCTAACTTAATGACATTTTGTTCATTTATTTCGTCCCCTTCTCTCAGTAACGCATTGCTTACATCTCGTAATCTATGACCGTACCAGGAGACACGGTTCGATCTAATTGGAGTTCTCCAGGGGCATTAGTTCGACATGTCCCGAGCCTATTTCTGTCGTATTTACTCTCGCCTCCTCGTGCGTAGTTTGATTAGGTGAACTACCTCTCCATCGTGGTGATTTACGTCCAGTATTCGCCCTGCTGTGTCCATCACGTCTCGGTCCATTTGCATGTTACCTCATATTATCACTCCCCCATCTGTTTCTCCATGACCTATAGTCTCCTCTCCTTTCGTTTTCAAATTGCATAAGTTTGTCTGGGAATTCTGCCTGTTTTGTGCACTACGCGCATTTCTATCGTAGTTTCCGCCTGTAGGTCCATTTCTCTTACAATTCTGCCTATTAGTTGTTCTAAAATTGTTGTCTCTATACCTATCGCGAACTCGGTAATAATCACGCATGCGAGTGTTAAAATTATGGCTTGCCCTTTCCTCCTCTGTGAATTGAGTTCTATGGGTTCTTAGGCCAATATCCCTTCGTTCATAAGGCTGACTTTGAAAAACCGTCAAAAGTTCAAGAACTTCTCCCATCATTCGTGGTTTAGCTACAATAAGGTGATTTTTAATCTCACTTGGAAAATGTTAAGCCATTAAAGCTATAAATTCGTCCTCCCTCATGGGTGGTTCTAACAATTGACTTTGTTGTGCTAGCTTCAGAAAATAATCAACCATTCTTTCCCCTGAAAGCGGTTGGTAACGTCCATTATTAATCTGTATCCTGACATTATATTGAGTGGATGCATTCCAATATTTGTTCAAGAAAGCTTGCCTGAACTGCAGATAGGTTGCATGGTCTCCTAATGCTAACCTAAACCAACTAAGGGATCGTCCTTTTAACCCTCTTTTCACAACTATCATTCTATATATTTCAGGAGTACCCTTCAATGCAAATTATAATTCTAAGTTAAGGATATACCGCTTAGCATTGTCAACACTTCATCGAACGTTGGAACTGATATTTCATTCAATACTTGTTTGGGTATTGTCAATTGACCATGCATAAAGCTATTATACAAGTTATTGCCTGCACCATTATTGCTATTTTCACATGTTTGTGGCGAAATCAATCCCAATGGGAATCGATCTGCCGTACCATTAGTGTTTGAAGCTTCTACAGATATAGCAGTTCTAGCGCTTGGATTTGAGGTCTTTTCCATGTGGCTTATTGCCTCTCGCATTTCTGCTAAGTGCCTAGAAGTTTCGTGCTGACTTCCAACAATTTGTGTGAGGCCTCCTTTCAATACGTTTATTTCTTCCGAATGATTTTTGTTTTGCTCTTCCACTGTTTTCTTAATTGTACTCAATTCAGTGCGGATGTGATTTTGTATTTCTGTTTGTTTTTGCTCAATCCTCTCACAATTGTTACGAAAATCATCACACAATTCTTCATGCACATTTTCATTGTTACATTTTATAGTTTCAATTTGCTTTTTATTATAATCAATTTCGCAGTGCGCTTCTTGTACTTCGGCACGAACTACCAGAAATTCCTCATGCATGTAATTTTTATTTGACTTAATTTCACATAAAACCTCATCCTGTTTGTCTATCTGATCCTTAACCTCATGCATTATCTTGCTTTCTAGTTTTTTTTGTTAACTATTGGTTCTGTCTATCCAATTTTTGACCTATTGTTTCCTCTTGCTTTTCTAACCTCCTATCCAATGCTTCTTTATGATTTTCTAACCTTTGATCTATTGCCTGGAATTGTAATAATATTTGTTGAAACAGTTTTGCTATATTGTCATTCTGATCTTGCTGTTTGCCAACCATTAGCCTATCAGAATTTGACTCGGCTGCTGCCTCTTCATTTGCTGCACTTGTTTCGGTTACGTTAACACTTTCCAATTTTTGCTCCATTTTAGTATCTATTTTACAATTAGTTACAACTTCACTATTTATCGAAATCAAGGCTCTTACACACTGTATATATACACTCCTGAGCTACACTTTTCTTCTTCTTTTGACGTAGTGTATCTGATGATTACTTTGTATGAAAGCACTGAAATTACTTCTTTTGCTGTTTTGGTTGCCGTTGTTACTGCTACACCTGCCTCCTGCGGTCGTGTTGAGATGGTCTCCTGTCGTCTCGTGCGTCAATGATCTAGGCCTGATGTCCTGGGCACGTTCGATCACTTCTTTTACTGTCGGTTGATTCACACGATGTCTGGTACAGTCGATTTTATTCAAGCTCCAACGTTAGGCATCCAATTTGCGGCGATACTTCTTTTGGGCACCAATTTGCGGTAGTATTTCGCCTATTTGCGGTGGTATGTGGCTATTTGACGGCACAAGATTTGTAGGAATGGTCCCGGGTTCGGTACTAGCTCAGGGATTTGCATGGATCTTGGATCTCGGGTTAGTGGTCAATACGACTGTTTTGTTTTCCTGCTCGTTTATTTCCCGTCACCGGTTTAACATTT
The DNA here is from genome assembly GCA_030765065.1 of Deroplatys truncata. Lineage (NCBI taxonomy): Eukaryota > Metazoa > Arthropoda > Insecta > Mantodea > Mantidae > Deroplatys > Deroplatys truncata. Next base: position 220,482,239 of record CM060978.1, read on the forward strand.
TATTCCTGCTATTTCTTCTACACACACACACGCGCGATTCCTTATCGCTACGCTTCATATCATCGCACCTCTCCGCCGACACGTTTTCTAAGAACCATCTCCAAGGAACTACCACGACCAAGCGTGTCTTCTAAACTCTACTGTTTCTCTATTTAAAATGTTCTATCTCTCCATTCCACTATCACCTGATTTCTAGCTTCTTTCATTGGATGCCTACAGCTATCGAGGTTTTGGCGAACATTGACCCTTTTCTACAATCTGCGTTCCAGCAACCTAACGGGACACTTAACAATAGAGGGAAAAACCACCCATTTCCGGCCGCTGATGGCACTGTATCTACTCAACCCTTATTCCCATTTACAATAGCATTCGCTTCCCAGTCTTTTTCAATACTTTTCCTACTGTTATTAATATTTATTTTCCCTATGATTATAATTTTATTTTGCCACTCAAAACGTACTGCTTCACGCAAAATATAAACATGAAAAAAGTACTATTCACTCGAATTGTTGCAGCAGGAAGAAATATGCATCATGCAGATTCTAGAAACATGTACGTAAATGCTCGCGAAGTGTATTTAAAAATCAAAAGGAAAAATTATATGCAACTGTTTAGATGTTACGATCAGTTTATGGGCCGCAAAAGGAGAGTAGAATTTTCGTGACCATCCAGAACTTGTACAGCTTCAAATTTCGAATGGCGTAGATATGGGAACACATCTTCATAGAGATAAGACCGCAGTAACAATTACTAATTTTATTGCAGAACAATTATTTTTCAAATTGGTTAATTTTTTGAAACTGGCTGACTTTGTTCCATTTCTGTGGATGAGTCAACCGATAGGTTTTGTGAAAAACACTTGATTTTATATGTTACGTATGTGAACGAACGAAATAACGCATGCTGTTGTTTCTATAAACTACCAGTGGAAAATTCTGACGCAAAATCTTTTGAAGAAAAAATTATCCAAGCGTTTGTGGCACATTTCCTTTGAATGGAAATGTGTTGGCTCCATAACCCGTGGATCGTAACCACGCTCTACTATCACTGTGGCATGCTGCCCTTTGTTGTTAATACTTTCTTTCGCTACCACTGCTATAACTAATCTGGGTATAACTGTGTGTCTTTAAGCACTACTTGGAAATGACTGGAATACTCAAGTTTCAATTACATATAGCGCACAATATAATAAACTATTTTTTCGTTTCCACCAATCAGATATTATTAATTTAAGATCACACCTTTACTATTAACATTCAATGATCTACAGCCATCCCCAAGCATAATCACAGGCGTAGATTGTGTTTTAGCGAATATTGTTTAACACATACATTATCACCGAGTTATCTTATAATCCCTTTCAAACATATCTTTTATGAATTTCCATTAGCCAGTATAATTTTAGGACAAAGTCAAATTCAAAGCCACTAATTCAGTTCTGTTTTGTTTTCGCATTTAACTTTCTTCAAATAATTTTTAACGATATTTACCATGGTAAATTTTTGCATATACAAATATTAAATTCATATCACAGCATGTATAACTCACTACAGCGTGAAGTATATTTTAGCTTTTAGATTTTCAGTGATATGTGAATATCCTTCACTAAACTCTAGTTTTACAATAAAGAAAGATATGAACATGCTGGAATGAAACACTTAGCTTGTTTTGGCTGTAGAAATTTTAAGTTCCCGTTTCAAAAGCAAAAACATTACCAATAAAAGTCGAGCTCCTCCCCAGCCGGCAGCAAGTAAACTGCTCACATGTTGCTTCAGTTTTATGTAGTATAATTTCTTTCTTCAAGTAGTAAATTACCAAGGACGATCTCCCACCATCTTCTGCCAGCTTTCCATAGCAGACAACTTGCTTTGTAGGTATGAACTTTTCAGGCTAAATACAGCCTTATTTTAACTCACATATAGTGGTTAAATCTTGCCACTAAACTGTATGTAATAACATAAACAGCTGCCGACGCTCTGATGATTTTTGTTACACTTGATACTGCGGTAAGCCCATTTCGTCACTTTTAGCAACAACGTCCACTCAACAGGTACATTTCGACTACAGCAGGCCAGCCAAAGGCAAAACGACTTGGGCTGATCAACAGATGCAGGAATCTCTTTTCCCTTTCTCGGCGTGCTTCCAGCTAGACTTGCTTTTCCACTACCTGCGCTACTGCCCGCTGTGCTAAAAGATGGACATACGCTTTTTATAGCAAATATCTCTAATTTTATTAAAAAATTGTACTAAGTAACCTTCTAAGAAGACGGCATACGTATGGAAATGCTTAAAGAAAAGCTTGTAGAATTTGGTTCAGATGGAGCGGCAGTGTTTACCTGTAAAAAAGGTGTTGCAGCTAAAATTAGGAGAAACATATCTCTACACCTATTTAGCGTATGGCTCTTAGGATGAACCTCCTTGCTGAACAAAATTTTAATGAAGTAAATGCAATTCATAACTTTTAATTCTTATTAGATGAACTTTATAAAATTTTCAGCAAACCACATACAGCTGCAAAACTTCAAAAACAATGAGGGGGCTATTGGCTCACGGGTTACCTGAAAGTTAAAAAGCTGTGTCATATTCGTTGGATTTCTAGTGAGAATGATGCTTTGTAGGTAGGATGCAAAGATTTTTTTGTATCATGCAGTTCCTAAACTTAGAATCTGAAAACCGTGAATTATTAAGTAGAGATCGTTATAAATTGGCAGGGCATTATAGTAAGATTTCACTGAGAATAAAGGTTTTATTATTGGGTTTCTTATTAATGTCTCTAATTAATGCAACAATGCAAAAAGAGTATGTTTATTAGAGTGAAATACAGGGGCTGGATAGAAAGTAACGAGAATTATACTGAAATAGACACGCAGATGGCATACGGCGCCTTCCGAACATTTGGAAAATAACGGGAGCGATTATATTGAAGATGCGTAACTGTAATTACCTCTATCAATAAAGTTTATTTCAGATAAAAATATTTCTCATTGCTTTTTATTCAGCCCTTGTAGAAAATAAAATTAATTCCCCAACACAAACTTAAAGAAATGCATATTAAGGATGACCTTTATTTGAGTTTTTGCAAAGAAAATTGTTTAACATATTGTAAACTTCAACTGAAGAGTAAGCTGAAAACAAATATTTTGAAGAGCATAAATAATTCAAGGTTTAATAAATGAACTTGAAAAAAGGCTTCCTTCAAGTAAAGTGATAAAGTGTTTCTCAATTTTGAAGAAAATAAGCTTAGCGGTAAAAGTGGAATCTACGGTAATTCCGACGTACATAAAGCAGCTGAATTGCTTGGTTTGGATGGTGATAGTGTTGGTCACAATGAAGGAAGTACAAGTGAACCTCTCTAACCTTAAAGGTAGGAAGAATTAACACGGAAAGTCAGCTCAATGCCTCTGTTAACTGCCGCGTGTGAATGAGTTTTCAGCGTTGCTCATAGCATCAAAATGCCGAAATAGTTTGTTGGTGAAAACTTTACGGTTTCTAATGACAATAAAACCGCCATTGGATTTGTGGGATGCCTTTATTGTCTCAGATAGATGGGTCACCTCCGGACATTATTCGGCAGATCAGTCTCACTGCTAATGGAAAGGAGGGAGAAGCAGCAGCAGGACCAACCCAAAATGTTTCTCTAAGGTAGGCTTACAATTATTGTTTGACATATTTTAACATCTACCTTTTTTTTAAAATGCCAGTGCTTTCATTGCATGCGTTTAAAAACCATATGTGCTTGTAACGCAAACCATAAAAACTAATAAAGTAAAGGTAAAAATCCCCCACCAACTTTTAATAATTTCGCAATCTGCCCGATAGTCCTTCCAAGTTTAGGAGATGCTACATAGCCTATAAGTGCCCTTTGGTGGTGGAACAATCATAGGTCGAAATGGTCGAGTAATTTTTTAGATAATCACATTTTGAACCTTTGTATATTCTGTTTGGTCCACAGTTGATTAAACATAGTTTTCATATTATATATACCGGATGTTTCAGAAATACTTTTACAAACTTCGGGTATGGGTTCCTCACACCAAAAGAAGAAAAAAAGTTCATATGAACATATGTCCCATAATCCTTGGTTTTCGCGTTATTCCTGTCAGAATTAAAGTGAGTTCAACGGCCTTCTGGGTCCAACCTCAAAACTTGATTTCTCTATGCATTCATAGAAGGCGTTGACCCATTGTACTACATACTGTAGATGGCGAAGTGTTGCCATGGAGACTTGTTTACGTTTGTCATTTGTCATTAGTCTGTCTTCAACGTTTCAATTGTGTACATGTAGTGAGTTAACTGCACGTGTTTCGTTCCACCATGGCTGGATATTCATTTCGTGAACATGAATCTACCATAACCGATGGATAGGCAGAGGAGGACCCGTTCCATGGCCTGCACGTTCTCCCGACCTCAATCCTGTGGATTTTTCCCTCTGGGGGCATCTTAAATCATTGCTTTATGGAGCAGCCATCCCGGATGCAGAAACGCTTCATCGACGTGTCATAGAAACCTGCGAAATCATTCGACACCATCCCGGAGGTTTTGACAGGGTGCGACATTCCATGATCCGACGAGTACAGGCAAGAGGAGGGCATTTCGAGCATTTCTTATGAGTTTTGTGTGTTATAAGTGTACCACTGTGTTGAACACCTCCTAACGAGAAAACAAAGGATTATGGGACATATGTTCATTTGAACGTTTTTCCTTCTTGTGGTGTAAGGAACCCATACCCGAAGTTTGTAAAAGTATTTCTGACACATTCTGTATACACACTGTCTGATCAAAAGTATGCTGACACTTCTATTTAATACGGAATTGAACCCTAGATGTCACGAAAGTCAGACCAGCCACTATAAAATGAAGCGTGGAGTAGTGTAGATAAGCAGACCAGACATACCTCGTTTAATGACGGAAAAGGATCGTCGAGCATTGTGAAGAATGGTTTTAAACAATCGCAAGTAATCATGGAATCATTAATGAGTTCCAAGTGCTACCAGCAGTCCAGTCAGCACAATGACTGTACGTCGGGAGTTAAAAGAAACGGGATATCACGGTCGAGCTGTTGCTCATAAACCAAACATTTCGGTAGTCAATGCTAAGCGACACTTGAGGTAATATAAAGAGCGCCCCCACTGGACCGTGGATGACTGGAAACGAGTGATTTGGAGTGATGATATACGCTATACTCTGTGGCAATTCATGGAATGGTTTGGGTTTGGCGAATGCCTGGAGAACGATACCTGCCATCATGTTTTGTACCAACAGTGAAGTACGGAGGAGGTGGTGTCTTTTGTGGTTAGGATGTTGGCCGCTTATTATGCCTAAGAAAAATCTAAATACGGAAGAATATGAATACATTTTAAACTATGTATTGTGTAGGACAAGTTCGCAGATGATGATTGTGTGTATTAGCATGACAGTGCATACTGTCATAAAGCTGCATCTGTGAGGCGATGGTTTGTGGACAATGACGTTCCTGCACAGAGTTCCAATTGAACACCTTTGGGATGAGTAGGACGCTAACTTCGCTCCAGATCCCAGCGTCCAAAATAACTAACTTCTCTGGTTTCGAATCTTCAGGAAGAATATCCTGTAATTCCGCCACAGACACCTCATTGAAAGTGTCTTCAGCAGAATTAAAGCTGTCATAAAGGCGAGGGGGACCCATCCCATATTAATATCCAGTAATAGGTAACGTGACACGGGTAAAAATTAAATGCAATTTCAGGTGGGTGTCCGGATACTTTTGATCAGATAGTGTATATATATATATACAAGAAAAGTATGTAAAACTGGTGAATTTGAAGGTTCAGCACTCCCAGACCACTAACCTAACCTCTTTGAGAAGGACGTATTGTCTGCCAACATCGAGAAAACAATTTTCTCAGTTCTTAATTATAATAACTCGGTTCACGGATTGCTAATGTTCTCAATTTTCTATCTTTATACAATAATATCACACCCTACTAACATGGTTATAAGAGAAGTACAAAGGAAAAAACTGAAAGTTCTTAGAGGAGAGTTATTAAATATGTTGGCATTGGTATCGCTGGCATGTCATATCATAATAGTCAGATTAAATTGTTTTTTATTTTACTACGTATTCAGTTTTGTTGGTTGCTAAATAGTGACCATATACAAATGTGTTTGGAATAAAATATTGGCGACATTTGGCTTACTTTACATGTATTTTCTGTCAATTCACAACTATTTTCTATTCTAGCAATCTCAAGGAAAAGTCAAAGCTATCTTCGGAAGTATATTATTTTATAATTCCAACGTTTTTATTTTCTACTGCAAGGCTTTGTAAATCATTTTTTTTTTTTGGTATTTTAATAATTTGTTAAAATTGAAATTGGGAGTTTTATGGCCCATCCGTCAGAAAGAATATGGTTTTTAAATAGTAAAAGAATTATTAAAAGCGATCAAGTGGTTTTGAGATTACCGACATACACATTTTTACTTTCTCTACTACGTATAGTAAGTAGGGGAAGTATTGCATTCCACCCAAAAATTCGATACCGAGATTTCACCGGAAATATATGTTTTGAGACCTCCTGAATCCAAAAAAAGTATTTTTGGAAACATGTTCGAGTGTGTGTCTGTCTGTGAACAGCATAATTCAGAAACGAACAGTAGGATAAACATAAAACTTGCTATTTAGGTTCAGTATCTTCCAGAGATGCGACACGAAGGTTTTCAAGAAAATACCCCACCACAGATTACCCTTTACATGGAACATTTTTCGAAAATTTTAATTTTCTCAAAAATGGCTCTAACGATTTTGATTAAAATATCGTATATTTAAGATACTTTTATGACAAATAAAATGTTTATCTTGAATTTTCTGTCGAATGTCTCCAAAAGTATTCATCATTGTGAACGCCGTTTGCATAACTGGTAAACTATGAGAGAGAGACAAAATTTTACTACACAAAAAATGTAGATCGCGTTAAAATACACAATGTATGTAATATACATTTTTTGTTGTTGAGTGAACCATTTTCGAGATATTGCTTGTTTTTCCCTTAAATTTTCCAATATTTATACTTTTTTTCAAATGGGAATTCGTTATTCATTTTTCGTGTCCTGGTAATGCAAAGAGAATGGAATACTCCACATAGCAAGCAGCTCTTAAAATATTTGACTATCGCTTAAAGCCAACCAATAAGATTAGCATCTCGATATCTCGATTAACATGAAGCATATGGAGAATAAGCCTGTATAAACATAGAATGTTGAAGAGTAGAGAAAGTCATGTAAGTGTAACACATCAGATTTTTTTCTCTTTATAATTTTAATATGGATTATTATCTTTTCCACAGATTATACCCTCGTGAAATTGTCGCACCATTCAGTCACACAATTTCTTCTTTATATGTGTTCCGGCAAAGTCTACAATCTAAGATGGAAGCCAAATTAGAAGAATGTTTTGGCCTCAGAAAGGGAAAGAACTTAAGTGATGCAGTTGAGACTGTTAGACAATCGACGAAAGTTACTTATACAAAGGTAAATATGTGAGTTTGTCTTTTTGGATCTGGAGATAGCATTTGATGTAGTGGATGGAAGAAAACTGTTGTGAATTGGCTTGAGAGAATTGTCCTAAATGGTTTCTATTTTGAGCCAACTTCCCTCCTCTGCAAGTTAAGCTGTCAACGACGAGACCAAGCTCATATAGAGCAGCATCTGATGGTCCTCTGGTTGTTAGGTATGTTCAAGATACCACAATGCAGAGCGTCGGATCAACCATCGGCTGAGTAATTCGCCAATAGTGGGGCGGCGTCTGAACTTGAAACTATTTACCTTCCTCCAGGCCTGGGATGACACCCCAAGAGCGACAGGGGGAGGCCGAGAGATCGCTCGACAGTAGTACGCGGTGTGGAAAACTGCGATTCGAGATTCGTCATGTTCCGGCCGTTTCAAATTTCTAGCCAACAACTTTCGCTGAGTAACTTTCAAAATTAATTACCATGCGAGTGCAGCAACTACCTGAAAAACAAGCATAGAGAGTTTTATATGTTTATTGTTCTTGTTTAAAACAGTGTATTGTCATATGGGGAAATAACTACGGAAAAGGTTAAAGTTGAAAGATTTAAACTAAAGTTAATCCAGATTAAATTATATGATTGCTAACACAGTGATTTAGGACGTTCGGTGCAACAACAAGACGTGAATGATTTTGATCAATTAAGATAAAGAAAAATAACATATTATGCTACGTTACAAGTGAACGTCAGTCGTTTGTTCTCTATTTTCCGAGTTTTCAGAAGATTATTACAAAATAAATTAGTAGTAACCTTATTACTAAAAGGGAGGAAAAGGGCTTATTTGCATATTCATTTTATGCCTATATATTTATTTATTTATTTCCTACCTATACCAGTTAAGGTTCGATCCTGCTGCTAGTGCGCTTCAATTTCTTCCATAATACACACATATTATAAGCAAATAGTAGCAAAAAATTTGATGTGTTACACTCACATGACTTTCTCTACTCTTGTACAAACGCTTATTCTCCATATACTTCATGTTAATCGAGATAAGCATTTGCAGACGCTACCTTATTGCTAATTTTCTTGTAGATGTAAGGGGAATATATATTTACAAGGGCAATATAGAAATACAGTAGCCTTTAAGCACATACATATCTCTTAATAGCTGGTTGCTAGGTGCAGCACTATTCCCTTTGCCACAGATTAATACTCTTTGCATATCCAAGACAAAAAAATGAACAAGGAATTCCCATTTGAGAAAATAAGTATTGAAAAATTGAAGGGAATAACAAGTAATATCTCGAAAATGGTTCACTCAACAACAAAAATGTATATGACATAAATTGTGTATTTTAACGCGATCTACATCTTTTGTGTAGTAACATTTTGTCCATCTCTTATGGTTTACCAGTTTACCAAAAGTCGTTCACAATGAACAATACTTTTGGAGACATTCCCAGAAAATTCAAGATATACATTTTATTTGTAATTAAAATACCTTAAACATATGATATTTTAATCAAAATCGTTAGAGCCATTTTTTAGAAACTTAAAATTTTCGAAAAATGTTCCATGTAAAGGGTACTCTGTGGTGGGGGGATTTTCTTTAAAAGCTTCGTGTCGCATCTCTGGAAGATACTGAACCTAAATACGACGTTTGGTGTTTATCCGACTGTTCGTTTCTGAGTTATGCTGTTCACAGTCAGACACACAGACACACACACAGACAGACAGACACACACACACGGACATGTTTCCAAAATGCTTTTTTTGGATTCAGGGGATCTCAAAACATGTATTTCCGGTGAAATCTCGGTATTGAATTTTTGGGTGGAATACAATACTTCCCCTACTTACTATACGTAGTAGAGAAAGTAAAAATGGTTAAAATTTGAAACAACTAATTGGAGTAATACCGACGGCTCTGATATGATCTTGGTAATTGACAGCGTCATAGCAAATAAAATACTTTTTTAATCGGGGTAATAAGAGAAGATATGTGAAAGAGAGATGAAACAGGAGTAGGCGTGTAGACAGTGATTTCTCATATCGATTCTTCTTGATTTTATTGAATTACTTTCGGCATAGTACAAAAGTGGTAGGAGCAGGTAAAAGAAGAATGCTGATAATATGGCAGTACTAGTGGAGAAGAAGATATCCTTAGGAACATACAGTAAGAGCTATCTAAATGCAATGACAAGAATATGGGATAGAGATAAATACGCAAAAGACAAAGAATGTTACATTTGGAAGAAAAATAAGACACATGAGGTTACGAATTAAAGGTTAGGCATTGAAGCTGTATCAGAAGTAGTAACATGAGCTATTTTCAAGAAGTCAGGCAGAGCTTAGCAATGCTAAAGATAAGGGGAAAAAGAAAGGGACTTTGAACATAATTAAACGGTTTTAAATATAATGGGCTAAGGTAAAGGAATTCTGGAATCGATCAGAAAGCTGAAAATAAATCGGCTATGGCATTGCATGAGAAGGAACCGCTTACTAAGGATTGCACTGGAATGAACGGTGAATCGTAAAACTATTAGATAAAGAAGAGGAAAATAACAAAATATTTTGCGGAGGAAAAAATGGAAAAGAGTATAATATAGAAGGATGAGAAACATATTCTTTTGAAGGTGAACATATCCATTATATGAAAACGTAGAGGGAATGCAACAGGAAATATTTATATAATTCTGTTTTTATTTCTCTAGCGGAAAACGACACGCAAAGTCTGTAACAGATTAATAAGGAAGTACTTATACAGGGTGGACCATTTAATTTGGACTGTACAGTATCTTCAAAACTAAGCGTTGTAGAATGAAATGTCTTGAATAAAAGTTGCTTGATATTATGGGGGAAAGTAAATGCCATCAGTCGTGTTTTGTTTGGAGGACGTTGTAAAGGTCATTTTAGGGTCAATTAGTTTTTTTAAATGGGAACCTATATTTTGTATGTTTTGTCATAAAAATGGGGCTTAAAAAGCTGTTTTGTGATGAGGAATAAGGAAACAAAATAAAAAATCTTGGTTCCCAATTAAAAAAAAACATAGCTTGATCCTCAAATGACCATACGCTCTTCGTACACAGCCTTTCAGAATTTTCATTGTTATTTAAGATGGTGTAATAACAATTGCAAAGTGTTTTATACAAATATAATTTAGTTTTTTTATGAGGAGTGAGTAAAACACATAAAAAGGTTGGTTCCTATTTACAAAATTAAATTGACCCTAAATTGACCATCACAACTCCTCCAAATAAAACACCACTAATGACATTTACTTTCTCCTATAATATCAGGCAACTTTTATTCAAGACATTTCTTTCTACAACGCTTATTTTGGAAATATTGAACAGTCTCAACTTAAACGGTCCACCCTGTATACTAGAGCTGGAATGTCATGAAAATTGATTACTTGTCCGATCTCAGATAGCTGATTTACTGGCCATGGCAGCTCTTGTGTCGTTATTCTTCCTCTGGTGGTTTGAGTGATAACTATTTTACAAACCTGCCTTACGAAAAGAGAACAACTCTTTTCTGTAGCACCGAAGATGATGTCCATTAGCGGGGCCGAAAATGCCTTATTACGAGGGGCACTATTTATATTTTGAGCCTTGGCAACCCTGAGTGCTGAAGGTGCCATCTGACGTTTCCAAAGGAAAGGTTGTCATTTTTGACCATAATCTACTTCAAACATTTTGTCAATAGAGCGTCATTTGTTTTGTTTACACTAACTTGAAAATTGTGTGTCAACAAAAACATGGAATTAACTCGTGAAAATGTTCGTGCAATGATTTATTACGACGTTCGACGTGGATTATCAAGACAACAGTGCATCGATGAACTAACTTCCACATCTGGTAACGACGTTCCATCCTTTGCCACTGTGAAACGCTAGTATAACGAATTTAATCCTTGCCGCAGTTCGCTCAATGATGAAGTTCGTGAAGGTCGTCCAAAATCAGTTGTTGTGCCAGAAAACATTGATGCTGTGCAAAACCTGATAATGAAAGATCGTCATGCGACATATTGTGAGATTGAGGCAATCCTAGGCATTAGTTCCACCAGCATATATAAAATAGTGCATGATTATTTAGCCGTGAAAAAGGTTTGCTCTCGTTGGATCCCACATAATTTGACGCAATCTCAAAAAGATGCTCGAGTCGATTTGGTATACAAAAATGCTCAAGAAATACAATGCCGGTGTCTCAAAAGACGTATATAAGATTGTAACAGATGACGAATCATGGATCTATCGTATGAGCCGGAACGTAAACAGCAGTCGACTGTATGGGTGTTTCAAGATGAAGCAAATCCAACAAAAGTTGTTCGCACTCGAAACACTTCGAAGTAAACGGTCGCCTACTTTTTCAGCAAAACTGGCCATGTGGCAACAGTGCCTTTAGAGGAACGTAAAACGGTCAATCCCGAATGCTACACAACCATTTGTTTGCCGGAAGTCTCCGGTGAAGTAAGGAAAACCAACAAGAACCGCAGGATCGTTCTTCATCAAGACAATGCTAGCGCACACACATCTCGTCTAACAACAGAGTATTTTAAGACTCAAAAAATCGAATTGATGGGTCATCCGCCATACAATCCTGATTTGGCACCCAATGATTTCTTTTTGTTCCCGAACATCAAAAATAAATTCCGTGGACAACGATTTTCTTTGGCAAAAGAAACTGTTGATGCCTTCAAAAACCATGTTTTGGAGGTGTCTCAAGAAGACTAGAATAAATGCTTTGACAAATGGTTCAAACGGATGCAAAAGTGTATTGGTGATAAAGGTTGTTTTAATTATTAGGCTCAAAATATAAATAGTGCCCCTTGTACCCTGCGTGAGATATACAACACGCGTTGTACCACTCGGCAGCACTGAAAAATAATACAGTTGGACAACTATCCAGAGAGAGGCTGGTGCCTGTAAGCTCGGATAGCTTCAGAGTCCGGTTTACAATTTAGTTTACTTCCTACCCTGTTTCCAAGTTCCTCTGATCTACAGTACAGTAGTATAAAAAGTGCTGTACTATCGGCTGTTTAATACATTCACAGTTGCCTGGCAATGAAACAACAAAAAACCTTGTATGTCTTACACACACATGCCTTTCTCTAACTTCTATCCTTTATTTTGACACAGCTTCTACAAACTATTCTTAAGAAAGCTTATTTTTCTATCCACTTGATATTAATCGAGATAAACATTTTAAGGAATAGTGTCATTACATATTTAATTGTAGATACAAGGCAGATACAGGAAACCGAATAAATACTCAGACGTTTAACAACCGGGTTCGTATATACGGGCCTTAAAACTCGATGCACTTTCCATGATATCGCGAGGAGTAACTGAATAGGACGACAGAACTTTAAAAATGTAGACCATTTACAGAAATTTCACTCCAAAAATACTATTGAAAAAGTTAAAAGAGTGACAATAGTAGATAATATATAGCGACTCCAGCGCAGGAGATGCCGAAAAACTGATAAGCTTCTTTGATCTATGCCGCTAGCCCCGCCCCCTCCCTTTGTGCGCTACTATTTGCCGCACCGGTCGCGTGGCGCTAGCCCCGCCCCCTTCCCTTTGTGCGCTGATCTAATGCCGACAGGGTCTGTGCCGGCAGGTCCTCCCCCCCTCCCCCTGTGGTCACGTGCCGGTGTTCCCGCCCCCTCCCTCCCCCATACGGGTGTCCTCCCTCCCCTTTGTGTTCTGGTTGGTTCCCTGTGGATAGGTGGGAGAGTGTGTATTGTTCCTATACGGTGACTACATTCCCGCCCCTCATTGTGACTTGTCTAAATCCCTGCCGTGTGATTGGTTTGGGGTAGGGGATGTGCCGCTCGGGGTGATGGGTTATATGTGAGGGTTCTCGGTGCGTGACGTTGGCGGTGTGGGAATGCGATTCTCGATGCCTGCCGCACATCGGCAAATCGTTTGAGTACATAATTGTGCCAATCAATTAGATGATATGTGTTATTGAAAAAAGAATGCCCATCATATTACTACTAATGCAATTAAACGCTGTTCGTCGAGCAATTAAGTATTTTTGATTGAATCGCGCACACCTTGTCCTAAACCCCCCCCCTTATATTACTACTATTGCAATGAAACGCGGCTAGTCGGTTGATGAATACATTTAAGTATTTTTTGAATGATTAATGTAATTGACTCGCGCGCAACTGTTCGTTATCGTATATGTGTGGTAGCATGTGTATAATTATTACGAGTAATAACATTTATTTAATTCTACTTTTGAGGGAAAATATATTTCGGATTTATAAGAATATTACAACACATAGATGAAAGGACAGACTTGACGTAACACTCGTTATCGCGTGATAATTGCGGTGGAACACCGACCGCAACCTTCCACTGCGAGACGTTTCGCCGGAATGACTGGCTCCGATACTTCCACGGGCGAGTCAACTAGCGCATCCCCTCCACTTGCGTTTCAGTTCGCCAGCTACACTAGCGCACCAAGTGGTAATATGAGTGAAACTCCAGCGAGTGTTTGCTCACAGCGCCCTTGGCGGTCATATCCGAAAGTTGTGAATTCACCATATTTAAATTCGAGGTGTACGCAAGACGGCCATCTTAACTCTATATAATTCTGCGAAATATGATTCCGGAAAAAAAAATAAAGGGGAATTAAGGGGAATTAACATGCAAGGGGCGTTCATGACGGCTCCGGAGGAATTGATTATGAAATAAATAAAAAATAAATAAGACTCTCGCTGATCGATGAATACAATGAATAATTAATGTAATTGACTCGCGCTCCTAGAGATATCTCACCCAATTATTCATCTACCATGAATATCTCACTTCTAATGAAACGACGCAGTCTATCGATTAAAAACAATTAAGTTTTTTTTTTTTGATTGATTAATGTAATTGACTCGCGCGCAATTGTTCGTTATCGTATATGCGAGAATATTACGCGTATATAACTATTACGGCTAATAACGTGTGTTTAATTCTTCTTTTGAATTGCGGGTTTATAAAAAATATTACATTGCTTAGATGAATTAAAAAGCAACTTAAAGCGAAATTGCAAATAGCTTGTATGAGACGTTAACACGAGAACCCTTTACGAAAAAACAAGACGCAATGTGACAGCAATGCCCCCGTCCATCATGAGAGGCGGTTAAACCAGGACGCGTGGGTTTTCCCTACTACCTGCTCTTAATGGCTAAGGGGTATCCAGCACATAGGAGTACGCTTCAACAAAGCCCGCTATGTCTCTTCTCACACGAGAGAAGTAATAATTACAATTCAAAACAGGCGTACCTGTAAGTAACACGCACGAAGACTACAAATATAAATTTTATATTCGTTTTAAATGTTCTTTCTAAAGACGTAGCGAACTTTGAGAAATTCAACGAATTATTCACTGGCGTACACTGCCTGAAAGAAATATGGTGTACACCCCTGAAGAATGCCTAGGTAGTCACATTAGCAGGCGACAGTCCCTTCCGCCTCATTAATTTTTCTTCAGACGATGGTAAAACCAAGCTCTTAGTGAACAATGAAGAGCGTTTCCAGTTGATTAAACAGGGTAAGTGCTCTGAAAAAACACAGACCATCGGGGTAAATAACTGTTAGCGACACAAAAGATTTTCTTAAGAGCTTCCTCTGTCCAGAAATACCTTCATACACAGCGGAAAACCGTGTCTAGACATGTTTTAAGCTTACCACAAAAAATGTTTTCCGATAATTAATATAATTCTACATGAAGAATATTAATGATTTAAGTTTTCAATTAAACGTATACTGTATAGATTCTGTACTTAAACATTCGATTGTATCTTTGTCATTATTTAAATACGCGCGTACAAGAAATGCAAACATGATATCAAAAAATTAAACTGATTTTTTTTTCGGAATGTTAAACAAAGAAATATGATTTGGCGAGAGTAATATGAAGAATAAAAAGTATTCAGAATGATAGATATTACATACGTTATTAAAATAAGACTCTCGCTGATCAATGAAAACAATTAAATATTTTTTTATTAATTAATTGTATATGAATTGACTCGCGCATTTGCTTGCTCTCGTATGTGTATGATTATTACGACTAATAGCATTTGTTTAATTCTAAATAATGAAATATGGAGCATTGCCTAAACAATCCTTGTTACTCTTAATTTATTCCATTTTTAAAAAGATCGGGCTTAGTAAACATAGGACGAGTACGATTTTAATACCCCGTCCATTTGAGAGATATTTTTCGAATATTCCAGCATGTTAATATAAACTTAATACACACACACACAAATTCATTTCAAGTAATCTAACGATATTGAATAAAATATTAAATGTTTAAGATATTGTAATGAGAAATGAAATGTATATCTCGAATTTTCTGGGCCGCAGGCTGCAGGATCGCTCATCAAATACCGTAATGATTCAGACACCCGAACAGTCGAATGGTAAGCATTCTTCAGAGTTTTAAATAAGTAATGTAACAATTCATATTAACTTCTTTTACACATTTTATATTATTATTTCAGGAAATGGACTTTATTTTGGTATCGACCATCCATCGAGCGCTGCACAGGCAGCGCCAGGCTTCCAAACCTTCCTGGCACCGAATCACCATGGAGGCGGCTCTGCCTCCGTACATGCAGCAACACTCGTAAGGTGAGAATTTACAGACGGGTGTTTGAGGATTTGTAAGTAAAAAATTACATGATAGTAGACATACAATGTCGATTCTGGCCACAAAGGCATGCCTCCGACAGCATAGAGTTCTGGATTGTATAAGGAGAAAAGGATATATTTAAGGGGAGTTTCTCACCCATATGCAGTCACATAACTCTTTCGGTCTCCCAGAATGCTATGTATTTTTCACGAGGGTGTTTAAAACATGTATTTTTTTTTTCACGTATAGAGTGTAGATTCTTTAGAACTCTGTACTTAAACATGCTATACTATTATTATTTATTTTTTTTTCCAGGAAATGGACTTTATTTCGGAGGCGGTATCGGTCAACATGCGACCGCTGCACCGGTAGCATCAGGCTTCGCGAGCGTTGTACCAGCAGGCTTCGCGACCGCTGCACCGCCACCTCCAGGCTTCCAGACCTTCCTGGCACCAAATCAGCAGGGTGGGGGCCCTGCCCCATACATGCAGCAAGCACCGAACGGTAAGAATTTTTTCAATATTTTATGAAGTTCTTTTTACACATTCTATATTATTATTAATATTGTTATTATTTTCAGGAAGTGGACTTTATTTCGGAGGCGGGTTTTTTCTGGGAATGTCTCCAAAGTATTCTTCATTCTGAACGACTTTTGCAAAACTGATAAACCATAAGAGATAGACAAAATTTTACTACACAAAAAATGGAGATCGCGTTAAAATACATAATTTATAACATATACATTCTTGATGTTGAGTAAATCGTTTTTCGAGATATTGCTTGTTATTCCCTTAAAATTTTCCAATACTTATACTTTTTCTCAAATTCATTATTCTTGTTTTATGTCCTCGATATGCAAAGAGAATGGAATGCACCACATAGCAACCAGCGTTAAAATATTTGACTATCGCTTAAAACCTATCATATTCACATTGTATCGTCATGAAAATTACCAATAACATTGACATCTCGATATCTCGATTAACATGAAGCATATAGGGAATAAGTGCTTGTAAAAATAGTTTGTACAAGAGTAGAGAAAGCCATGTGAGTGTATCACATCAGATTTTTTGATATTGGTTTAAATTTTCAAATACTTTTAACTTTTCTCAAGCGGTAACTCGCTATTCGTTTTTTCCCGTGGTAATGCATAGAGAATAGAATTATAAAGCCATCACATAGCATCAGACGTTCTTTAAACATCTGTAACGTGTCTATTCACAATCGAAAGGTTGCTGGTTCGAGGAAAATTATATCTACAGAAACAATACATTATTTTTGCTCTGTGATTAATTTGGTAATGTAACAATAATTAACAATGAATTTTTAGCGGTAAATGTAAAAATAAAATATATTTTTTATTTCCTAGCGTCATACGCAGAAGCATTCCCCTTAAGGAACGCTGGCGTGAGCGATGGTTTCCCCCATAACAGGTTTAGACGTGCTCACGAACGGGTTTAGACTTGCTTACGAAATGTCCCTGTGCGAGGCTAGCATTTCCCTCTCCTTCTCGAATTTTTGGAGTAGCCAATCAAAATTGCTGTATTATATACCGTCACATCTCTCACCCCTTCAGATTTTTATCAGGCGAAGCGATATAAAAGCAGTAGCTTCCCCAGCGATTTCACTGTATTGTGACAACACAGCGAGCTAAGATCTCCGCAAACTTTTCTCATTCAAAGTGAAATTTCAACGAACATCATGTCTGGTAAGTTGTAACAAAACACTTCATTTACTTTAAAAGTTAAATTATTACTCTGTACATTTAACTTATATTCGCGTTCTTGTTTTTAATGCATGGCATTTATATGCGAATAGCTGAGCATTCTAAATGTTAATAGCTAGACAAGTGAATTTTCTGAAATGTGAACAGTTTAGTTAAGTATTCATTTTAGGCAAGCTTATTCTACATTTAATAGCTAACTGCGCGAATTCTCAAAATGGGAACAATTTAGTTAAGTATTCACCTTGTTGAGTAATTATTATTCCAGATATTTAAATACAGGATTTCACAGAGTCAATTATATTCCTTTTGGAGAAAATACAATTATTTGAATACCTTATTAACGTTTTTGCTTTAGAATATTACAAAAAGTCTGTTGCGCGAATCATTCGCTCTAACAAAGTAAATATCTACATTATATTAAAACATTTAAATTGAAAAATACAGTACTTAATGAACTTCATTAGTGAATCAGAACCTCAATTATATTTACACATATTATCATTTTCAGAAAAAAGTTAATAAGTTTGCAACTTTCAAATAAATGAAATTTTTGTTATGCAACACATTCTCTAATAAAGAATATGTTTTTTTCTCTTCCTAATGCAGAAAGTTTGACATCTCAACTTAACACATTGGCTGAGGGTAGCATTTACCCAGCCGTTCAAAGACTACAAGATCTTCAGCCAGAGGAGCCTTATAATATAAAATCCTTAAGAAAAATTGATACTCGATACGGTGCTAGAGTCGTTGCACTTTTAGAGAATAAGCAAGTGTTTCTCCTGACAAGATATTCAACCCTAACAAGCCAACAGTTGGAGGAAATGCCTGGGAAGTTTCAAATGGTATATCACGGAGTAGTACCAGCCGGCAAGTTTAAGACATGTAAATTGTCTTTTCTTCCTATTAAGGTTTGTAGAAATAATTCAGCTATCCTTTCAAAGCTTCATTTAGAGTTACATTCGTTGAGTTTATAAATTCGCACTTCAGTAGGATAACATTTGTCTAAAGTATACATCAATATGTAAAAAAAATAACGTCCAGGATGTAGTCTGAGCGAGGATCTGCAGAAAGAAGTTTAATAGTCTATTCACTGATTCTTTACCTCAAAGCAGATACCTACAGCAAGTTTCAAATAATTTCCAGCACGATAGCAGTTGTCAAAAGCATGCATCACTGTATTAAAAAAATATGTGTAAATAATGTCTAGATTGTACTCTGTGTGATTTCGTGCAGAAAGAACTTTAATACCCCTTGCAGTGATTCTACACATCGAAGTATATACCTACAAGAAGTTGCAAATAATGTGAATGTGTGTTACAGGAATGTCCAGCTGAATGTAAATGAAGAGGAAGAACGAGATAGCTTAAAACATCATAAACAGAAATGTGATAGGAACATTCTCAACACCTCCCAGTAACCTCAATCAATGAAGAATTGCACCAGCGCGGAACATACATGGAAAAAACATCAGCGTGTGTAGAATATAACAATAATATATATATAATTATGTACTCATTATTACTGCTATACCAGCCTATACCATTGATTTCATAAATAATTTCATAATTGTTTAAGGAGAATGCCTATCTTAAAAACATTTATGCTACATGAAATCTAAACAAAAAGATTATTGAACTATTACTGAAAGAGACTTGAATAAATGGGAATCTAGAAGCCAGAACCATCTTAATATTGGGCTGTATGATATGAGGTGTATAAAAAGATTAATAAAAAAATGAGGTCTATGTAATATAAACAACATTTATTTTTTATAAACATTTTCCTATTACATTCCTATACAAAAAAACATACATATTTCCTAAAGACAAAGGTGATAGTCTAGACATTCTAAAACACTCAGTTATATAATCATATACATCACACAGAAAGAGACCTGCATTATCCATAAAAAACTAAACATCTCAAGAATGTCTGGATGATGTATTTTATAAGTACAAGGTTTTGATATTTCAAAGTTCCTGTTAACCATGACTGTAATTGATTAACACAATTTCTCGATCCTGTCATGCTATAACTTTAGAAGCTTTCAGCTTACTTATAATCTCCTCAATCTCTTGTGTGTGACTATTATTACCAGCATTCCTCGATGCAATTAGTAACCTCAATATATTTACTAGTCTATTTGGATTTTCAAGCGTAGATATCACTGAATCATCATCATATGAAGATTTCATATTCTCGCGACTCCCGCTGTATCCAGATTTTTCACCATCAGTAGTCTCCAGTGAAGGACAGAGGCTTGATCCGGTATAACATCCCCCTCTATACATCTTCGGATCTTCGAGTGTAGGAGAGAGAGTCGATCCAGTATAACATGTCGCTCTATGAAGCTTAAATCTTGACAAAGAACGATTCTTAAAAATCCGCTCGCATATACAGCATCTAATGACGTGTTTTCCTCCATGTGTAATGTATGAAAAATTGAGTTTCTCATCCGCTAGTTGCACAGATTTTCTCCGGCAGGAGCTCATGCTAAAACTAAAAGAAATTAAATGAATACGGGAATGCTAACGCTCGAAGGAATTAAAAGCGAATGAATGAATTCATAACACGCAGCTATGTATATATTCAGTGTGAGGACGCCGGAGGGAATCGCAATCTTCGCATAGCAGCGGGAAAGGATGCTCTCTGGAAACATTTGTGGAGAAGGAGGCTCTCAACAGAACATGGCGAATGCGAGCATGGAAAAAGGATGCTCTCTGGGAACATTCGTGGAAAAAGGATGCTCTCAACAGAACATAACGAGTGCGAGCATGGAAAAAGGATGCTCTCTGGAAACGTTTGTGGAAAAGGCTGCGTAACAACCTGATTGCGCTATGTACCTGACCAGTTTGTTACATAGCGCGATTCCATTGTTACATGGCGCGATTCCTTTGTTACATGGCGCGATTCCTTTGTTACATACCGCGATTCCTTTGTTACATAGCGCGATTCCTTTGTTACATGGCGCGATTCCTTTGTTACATGGCGCGATTCCTTTGTTACATGGCGCGATTCCTTTGTTACATGGCGGGATTCCTTTGTTACATAGCGCGATTCCTTTGTTACATAGCGCGATTCCTTTGTTACATGGCGCGATTCCTTTGTTACATGGCGCGATTCCTTTGTTACATACCGCGATTCCTTTGTTACATAGCGCGATTCCTTTGTTACATGGCGCGATTCCTTTGTTACATGGCGCGATTCCTTTGTTACATTGCGCGATTCCTTTGTTACATGGCGCGATTCCTTTGTTACATACCGTGATTCCTTTGTTACATGGCGCGATTCCTTGGTTACATACCGTGATTCCTTTGTTACATAGCGCGATTCCTTGGTTACATACCGTGATTCCTTTGTTACATAGCGCGATTCCTTTGTTACATAGCGCGATTCCTTTGTTACATACCGTGATTCCTTTGTTACATAGCGCGATTCCTTTGTTACATACCGTGATTCCTTTGTTACATGGCGCGATTCCTTTGTTACATGGCGCGATTCCTTTGTTACATGGCGCGATTCCTTTGTTACATGGCGCGATTCCTTTGTTACAAGGCGCGATTCCTTTGTTACATACCGCGATTCCTTTGTTACATGGCGCGATTCCTTTGTTACATACCGCGATTCCTTTGTTACATGGCGCGATTCCTTTGTTACATGGCGCGATTCCTTTGTTACATGGCGCAATTCCTTTGTTACATAGCGCGATTCCTTTGTTACATGGCGCGATTCCTTTGTTACATACCGCGATTCCTTTGTTACATAGCGCGATTCCTTTGTTACATGGCGCGATTCCTTTGTTACATGGCGCGATTCCTTTGTTACATGGCGTGATTCCTTTGTTACATGGCGCGATTCCTTGGTTACATACCGCGATTCCTTTGTTACATGGCGCGATTCCTTTGTTACATGGCGCGATTCCTTTGTTACATAGCGCGATTCCTTTGTTACATGGCGCGATTCCTTTGTTACATACCGCGATTCCTTTGTTACATGGCGCGATTCCTTTGTTACATACCGCGATTCCTTTGTTACATGGCGCGATTCCTTTGTTACATGGCGCGATTC
Source organism: Deroplatys truncata (assembly GCA_030765065.1). Taxonomy (NCBI): domain Eukaryota; kingdom Metazoa; phylum Arthropoda; class Insecta; order Mantodea; family Mantidae; genus Deroplatys; species Deroplatys truncata. The sequence goes on from CM060978.1 coordinate 220,504,165, forward strand.
CTTTGTTACATGCCGTGATTCCTTTGTTACATGGCGCGATTCCTTGGTTACATACCGCGATTCCTTTGTTACATGGCGCGATTCCTTTGTTACATAGCGTGATTCCTTTGTTACATGGCGCGATTCCTTTGTTACATACCGTGATTCCTTTGTTACATGGCGTGATTCCTTTGTTACATGGCGCGATTCCTTTGTTACATACCGCGATTCCTTTGTTACATGGCGCGATTCCTTTGTTACATACCGCGATTCCTTTGTTACATGGCGCGATTCCTTTGTTACATACCGCGATTCCTTTGTTACATGGCGCGATTCCTTTGTTACATGGCGCGATTCCTTTGTTACATGGCGCGATTCCTTTGTTACATAGCGCGATTCCTTTGTTACATGGCGCGATTCCTTTGTTACATACCGCGATTCCTTTGTTACATGGCGCGATTCCTTTGTTACATGGCGCGATTCCTTTGTTACATGGCGCGATTCCTTTGTTACATGGCGTGATTCCTTTGTTACATGGCGCGATTCCTTGGTTACATACCGCGATTCCTTTGTTACATGGCGCGATTCCTTTGTTACATGGCGCGATTCCTTTGTTACATAGCGCGATTCCTTTGTTACATGGCGCGATTCCTTTGTTACATACCGCGATTCCTTTGTTACATGGCGCGATTCCTTTGTTACATACCGCGATTCCTTTGTTACATGGCGCGATTCCTTTGTTACATGGCGCGATTCCTTTGTTACATGGCGTGATTCCTTTGTTACATGGCGCGATTCCTTGGTTACATACCGCGATTCCTTTGTTACATGGCGCGATTCCTTTGTTACATAGCGTGATTCCTTTGTTACATGGCGCGATTCCTTTGTTACATACCGTGATTCCTTTGTTACATGGCGTGATTCCTTTGTTACATGGCGCGATTCCTTTGTTACCTACCGCGATTCCTTTGTTACATGGCGCGATTCCTTTGTTACATACCGCGATTCCTTTGTTACATACCGCGATTCCTTTGTTACATGGCGCGATTCCTTTGTTACATGGCGCGATTCCTTTGTTACATGGCGCGATTCCTTTGTTACATACCGTGATTCCTTTGTTACATGGCGCGATTCCTTTGTTACATGGCGCGATTCCTTTGTTACATGGCGCGATTCCTTTGTTACATGGCTCGATTCCTTTGTTACATGGCGCGAGTCCTTTGTTACATGGCGCGAGTACTTTGTTACATGGCGCGATTCCTTTGTTACATGGCGCGATTCCTTTGTTACATGGCGCGATTCCTTTGTTACATGGAGCGATTCCTTTGTTACATAGCGCGATTCCTTTGTTACATGGCGCGATTCCTTTGTTACATGGCGCGATTCCTTTGTTACATGGCGCGATTCCTTTGTTACATGGCGCGATTCCTTTGTTACATAGCGCGATTCCTTTGTTACATACCGCGATTCCTTTGTTACATGGCGCGATTCCTTTGTTACATGGCGCGATTCCTTTGTTACATGGCGCGATTCCTTTGTTACATAGCGCGATTCCTTTGTTACATGGCGCGATTCTTTTGTTACATACCGCGATTCCTTTGTTACATGGCGCGATTCCTTTGTTACATGGCGCGATTCCTTTGTTACATGGCGCGATTCCTTTGTTACATGACGCGATTCCTTTGTTACATGGCGCGAGTCCTTTGTTACATAGCGCGATTCCTTTGTTACATACCGCGATTCCTTTGTTACAGGGCGCGATTCCTTTGTTACATGGCGCGATTCCTTTGTTACATACCGCGATTCCTTTGTTACATGGCGCGATTCCTTTGTTACATACCGCGATTCCTTTGTTACATGGCGCGATTCCTTTGTTACAAGGCGCGATTCCTTTGTTACATAGCGCGATTCCTTTGTTACATAGCGCGATTCCTTTGTTACATGGCGCGATTCCTTTGTTACATACCGCGATTCCTTTGTTACATGGCGCAATTCCTTTGTTACATGGCGCGATTCCTTTGTTACATGGCGCGATTCCTTTGTTACATGGCGCGATTCCTTTGTTACATGGCGCGATTCCTTTGTTACATGGCGCGATTCCTTTGTTACATGGCGCGATTCCTTTGTTACATGGCGCGATTCCTTTGTTACATGGCGCGATTCCTTTGTTACATACCGCGATTCCTTTGTTACATGGCGCGATTCCTGTGTTACATGGCGCGATTCCTTTGTTACATGGCGTGAATCCTTTGTTACATGGCGCGATTCCTTTGTTACATACCGCGATTCCTTTGTTACATGGCGCGACTCCTTTGTTACATGGCGCGATTCCTTTGTTACATGGCGTGATTCCTTTGTTACATGGCGCGATTCCTTTGTTACATACCGCGATTCCTTTGTTACATGGCGCGATTCCTTTGTTACATGGCGCGATTCCTTTGTTACATGGCGCGATTCCTTTGTTACATGGCGCGATTCCTTTGTTACATAGCGCGATTCCTTTGTTACATGGCGTGATTCCTTTGTTACATGGCGCGATTCCTTTGTTACATACCGCGATTCCTTTGTTACATAGCGTGATTCCTTTGTTACATAGCGTGATTCCTTTGTTACATAACGTGATTCCTTTGTTACATAGCGTGATTCCATTGTTACGCAGCCTTTTCCACAAACGTTTCCAGAGAGCATCCTTTTTCCATGCTCGCACTCGTTATGTTCTGTTGAGAGCATCCTTTTTCCACAAATGTTCCCAGAGAGCATCCTTTTTCCATGCTCGCATTCGCCATATTCTGTTGAGAGCCTCCTTCTCCACAAATGTTTCCAGAGAGCATCCTTTCCCGCTGCTATGCGAAGATTGCGATTCCCTCCGGCGTCCTCACACTGAATATATACATAGCTGCGTGTTATGAATTCATTCATTCGCTTTTAATTCCTTCGAGCGTTAGCATTCCCGTATTCATTTAATTTCTTTTAGTTTTAGCATGAGCTCCTGCCGGAGAAAATCTGTGCAACTAGCGGATGAGAAACTCAATTTTTCATACATTACACATGGAGGAAAACACGTCATTAGATGCTGTATATGCGAGCGGATTTTTAAGAATCGTTCTTTGTCAAGATTTAAGCTTCATAGAGCGACATGTTATACTGGATCGACTCTCTCTCCTACACTCGAAGATCCGAAGATGTATAGAGGGGGATGTTATACCGGATCAAGCCTCTGTCCTTCACTGGAGACTACTGATGGTGAAAAATCTGGATACAGCGGGAGTCGCGAGAATATGAAATCTTCATATGATGATGATTCAGTGATATCTACGCTTGAAAATCCAAATAGACTAGTAAATATATTGAGGTTACTAATTGCATCGAGGAATGCTGGTAATAATAGTCACACACAAGAGATTGAGGAGATTATAAGTAAGCTGAAAGCTTCTAAAGTTATAGCATGACAGGATCGAGAAATTGTGTTAATCAATTACAGTCATGGTTAACAGGAACTTTGAAATATCAAAACCTTGTACTTATAAAATACATCATCCAGACATTCTTGAGATGTTTAGTTTTTTATGGATAATGCAGGTCTCTTTCTGTGTGATGTATATGATTATATAACTGAGTGTTTTAGAATGTCTAGACTATCACCTTTGTCTTTAGGAAATATGTATGTTTTTTTGTATAGGAATGTAATAGGAAAATGTTTATAAAAAATAAATGTTGTTTATATTACATAGACCTCATTTTTTTATTAATCTTTTTATACACCTCATATCATACAGCCCAATATTAAGATGGTTCTGGCTTCTAGATTCCCATTTATTCAAGTCTCTTTCAGTAATAGTTCAATAATCTTTTTGTTTAGATTTCATGTAGCATCAATGTTTTTAAGATAGGCATTCTCCTTAAACAATTATGAAATTATTTATGAAATCAATGGTATAGGCTGGTATAGCAGTAATAATGAGTACATAATTATATATATATTATTGTTATATTCTACACACGCTGATGTTTTTTCCATGTATGTTCCGCGCTGGTGCAATTCTTCATTGATTGAGGTTACTGGGAGGTGTTGAGAATGTTCCTATCACATTTCTGTTTATGATGTTTTAAGCTATCTCGTTCTTCCTCTTCATTTACATTCAGCTGGACATTCCTGTAACACACATTCACATTATTTGCAACTTCTTGTAGGTATATACTTCGATGTGTAGAATCACTGCAAGGGGTATTAAAGTTCTTTCTGCACGAAATCACACAGAGTACAATCTAGACATTATTTACACATATTTTTTTAATACAGTGATGCATGCTTTTGACAACTGCTATCGTGCTGGAAATTATTTGAAACTTGCTGTAGGTATCTGCTTTGAGGTAAAGAATCAGTGAATAGACTATTAAACTTCTTTCTGCAGATCCTCGCTCAGACTACATCCTGGACGTTATTTTTTTTACATATTGATGTATACTTTAGACAAATGTTATCCTACTGAAGTGCGAATTTATAAACTCAACGAATGTAACTCTAAATGAAGCTTTGAAAGGATAGCTGAATTATTTCTACAAACCTTAATAGGAAGAAAAGACAATTTACATGTCTTAAACTTGCCGGCTGGTACTACTCCGTGATATACCATTTGAAACTTCCCAGGCATTTCCTCCAACTGTTGGCTTGTTAGGGTTGAATATCTTGTCGGGAGAAACACTTGCTTATTCTCTAAAAGTGCAACGACTCTAGCACCGTATCGAGTATCAATTTTTCTTAAGGATTTTATATTATAAGGCTCCTCTGGCTGAAGATCTTGTAGTCTTTGAACGGCTGGGTAAATGCTACCCTCAGCCAATGTGTTAAGTTGAGATGTCAAACTTTCTGCATTAGGAAGAGAAAAAAACATATTCTTTATTAGAGAATGTGTTGCATAACAAAAATTTCATTTATTTGAAAGTTGCAAACTTATTAACTTTTTTCTGAAAATGATAATATGTGTAAATATAATTGAGGTTCTGATTCACTAATGAAGTTCATTAAGTACTGTATTTTTCAATTTAAATGTTTTAATATAATGTAGATATTTACTTTGTTAGAGCGAATGATTCGCGCAACAGACTTTTTGTAATATTCTAAAGCAAAAACGTTAATAAGGTATTCAAATAATTGTATTTTCTCCAAAAGGAATATAATTGACTCTGTGAAATCCTGTATTTAAATATCTGGAATAATAATTACTCAACAAGGTGAATACTTAACTAAATTGTTCCCATTTTGAGAATTCGCGCAGTTAGCTATTAAATGTAGAATAAGCTTGCCTAAAATGAATACTTAACTAAACTGTTCACATTTCAGAAAATTCACTTGTCTAGCTATTAACATTTAGAATGCTCAGCTATTCGCATATAAATGCCATGCATTAAAAACAAGAACGCGAATATAAGTTAAATGTACAGAGTAATAATTTAACTTTTAAAGTAAATGAAGTGTTTTGTTACAACTTACCAGACATGATGTTCGTTGAAATTTCACTTTGAATGAGAAAAGTTTGCGGAGATCTTAGCTCGCTGTGTTGTCACAATACAGTGAAATCGCTGGGGAAGCTACTGCTTTTATATCGCTTCGCCTGATAAAAATCTGAAGGGGTGAGAGATGTGACGGTATATAATACAGCAATTTTGATTGGCTACTCCAAAAATTCGAGAAGGAGAGGGAAATGCTAGCCTCGCACAGGGACATTTCGTAAGCAAGTCTAAACCCGTTCGTGAGCACGTCTAAACCTGTTATGGGGGAAACCATCGCTCACGCCAGCGTTCCTTAAGGGGAATGCTTCTGCGTATGACGCTAGGAAATAAAAAATATATTTTATTTTTACATTTACCGCTAAAAATTCATTGTTAATTATTGTTACATTACCAAATTAATCACAGAGCAAAAATAATGTATTGTTTCTGTAGATATAATTTTCCTCGAACCAGCAACCTTTCGATTGTGAATAGACACGTTACAGATGTTTAAAGAACGTCTGATGCTATGTGATGGCTTTATAATTCTATTCTCTATGCATTACCACGGGAAAAAACGAATAGCGAGTTACCGCTTGAGAAAAGTTAAAAGTATTTGAAAATTTAAACCAATATCAAAAAATCTGATGTGATACACTCACATGGCTTTCTCTACTCTTGTACAAACTATTTTTACAAGCACTTATTCCCTATATGCTTCATGTTAATCGAGATATCGAGATGTCAATGTTATTGGTAATTTTCATGACGATACAATGTGAATATGATAGGTTTTAAGCGATAGTCAAATATTTTAACGCTGGTTGCTATGTGGTGCATTCCATTCTCTTTGCATATCGAGGACATAAAACAAGAATAATGAATTTGAGAAAAAGTATAAGTATTGGAAAATTTTAAGGGAATAACAAGCAATATCTCGAAAAACGATTTACTCAACATCAAGAATGTATATGTTATAAATTATGTATTTTAACGCGATCTCCATTTTTTGTGTAGTAAAATTTTGTCTATCTCTTATGGTTTATCAGTTTTGCAAAAGTCGTTCAGAATGAAGAATACTTTGGAGACATTCCCAGAAAAAACCCGCCTCCGAAATAAAGTCCACTTCCTGAAAATAATAACAATATTAATAATAATATAGAATGTGTAAAAAGAACTTCATAAAATATTGAAAAAATTCTTACCGTTCGGTGCTTGCTGCATGTATGGGGCAGGGCCCCCACCCTGCTGATTTGGTGCCAGGAAGGTCTGGAAGCCTGGAGGTGGCGGTGCAGCGGTCGCGAAGCCTGCTGGTACAACGCTCGCGAAGCCTGATGCTACCGGTGCAGCGGTCGCATGTTGACCGATACCGCCTCCGAAATAAAGTCCATTTCCTGGAAAAAAAAAAATAATAATAGTATAGCATGTTTAAGTACAGAGTTCTAAAGAATCTACACTCTATACGTGAAAAAAAAAATACATGTTTTAAACACCCTCGTGAAAAATACATAGCATTCTGGGAGACCGAAAGAGTTATGTGACTGCATATGGGTGAGAAACTCCCCTTAAATATATCCTTTTCTCCTTATACAATCCAGAACTCTATGCTGTCGGAGGCATGCCTTTGTGTGCCAGAATCGACATTGTATGTCTACTATCATGTAATTTTTTACTTACAAATCCTCAAACACCCGTCTGTAAATTCTCACCTTACGAGTGTTGCTGCATGTACGGAGGCAGAGCCGCCTCCATGATGATTCGGTGCCAGGAAGGTTTGGAAGCCTGGCGCTGCCTGTGCAGCGCTCGATGGATGGTCGATACCAAAATAAAGTCCATTTCCTGAAATAATAATATAGAATGTGGAAAAGAAGTTAATATGAATTGTTACATTACTTATTTAAAACTCTGAAGAATGCTTGCCATTCGACTGTTCGGGTGTCTGAATCATTACGGTATTTGATGAGCGATCCTGCAGCCTGCGGCCCAGAAAATTCGAGATATACATTTCATTTCTCATTACAATATCTTAAACATTTAATATTTTATTCAATATCGTTAGATTACTTGAAATGAATTTGTGTGTGTGTGTGTGTATTAAGTTTATATTAACATGCTGGAATATTCGAAAAATATCTCTCAAATGGACGGGGTATTTAAAATCGTACTCGTCCTATGTTTACTAAGCCCGATCTTTTTAAAAATGGAATAAATTAAGAGTAACAAGGATTGTTTAGGCAATGCTCCATATTTCATTATTTAGAATTAAACAAATGCTATTAGTCGTAATAATCATACACATACGAGAGCAAGCAAATGCGCGAGTCAATTCATATACAATTAATTAATAAAAAAATATTTAATTGTTTTCATTGATCAGCGAGAGTCTTATTTTAATAACGTATGTAATATCTATCATTCTGAATACTTTTTATTCTTCATATTACTCTCGCCAAATCATATTTCTTTGTTTAACATTCCGAAAAAAAAATCAGTTTAATTTTTTGATATCATGTTTGCATTTCTTGTACGCGCGTATTTAAATAATGACAAAGATACAATCGAATGTTTAAGTACAGAATCTATACAGTATACGTTTAATTGAAAACTTAAATCATTAATATTCTTCATGTAGAATTATATTAATTATCGGAAAACATTTTTTGTGGTAAGCTTAAAACATGTCTAGACACGGTTTTCCGCTGTGTATGAAGGTATTTCTGGACAGAGGAAGCTCTTAAGAAAATCTTTTGTGTCGCTAACAGTTATTTACCCCGATGGTCTGTGTTTTTTCAGAGCACTTACCCTGTTTAATCAACTGGAAACGCTCTTCATTGTTCTTTAAGAGCTTGGTTTTACCATCGTCTGAAGAAAAATTAATGAGGCGGAAGGGACTGTCGCCTGCTAATGTGACTACCTAGGCATTCTTCAGGGGTGTACACCATATTTCTTTCAGGCAGTGTACGCCAGTGAATAATTCGTTGAATTTCTCAAAGTTCGCTACGTCTTTAGAAAGAACATTTAAAACGAATATAAAATTTATATTTGTAGTCTTCGTGCGTGTTACTTACAGGTACGCCTGTTTTGAATTGTAATTATTACTTCTCTCGTGTGAGAAGAGACATAGCGGGCTTTGTTGAAGCGTACTCCTATGTGCTGGATACCCCTTAGCCATTAAGAGCAGGTAGTAGGGAAAACCCACGCGTCCTGGTTTAACCGCCTCTCATGATGGACGGGGGCATTGCTGTCACATTGCGTCTTGTTTTTTCGTAAAGGGTTCTCGTGTTAACGTCTCATACAAGCTATTTGCAATTTCGCTTTAAGTTGCTTTTTAATTCATCTAAGCAATGTAATATTTTTTATAAACCCGCAATTCAAAAGAAGAATTAAACACACGTTATTAGCCGTAATAGTTATATACGCGTAATATTCTCGCATATACGATAACGAACAATTGCGCGCGAGTCAATTACATTAATCAATCAAAAAAAAACTTAATTGTTTTTAATCGATAGACTGCGTCGTTTCATTAGAAGTGAGATATTCATGGTAGATGAATAATTGGGTGAGATATCTCTAGGAGCGCGAGTCAATTACATTAATTATTCATTGTATTCATCGATCAGCGAGAGTCTTATTTATTTTTTATTTATTTCATAATCAATTCCTCCGGAGCCGTCATGAACGCCCCTTGCATGTTAATTCCCCTTTATTTTTTTTCCGGAATCATATTTCGCAGAATTATATAGAGTTAAGATGGCCGTCTTGCGTACACCTCGAATTTAAATATGGTGAATTCACAACTTTCGGATATGACCGCCAAGGGCGCTGTGAGCAAACACTCGCTGGAGTTTCACTCATATTACCACTTGGTGCGCTAGTGTAGCTGGCGAACTGAAACGCAAGTGGAGGGGATGCGCTAGTTGACTCGCCCGTGGAAGTATCGGAGCCAGTCATTCCGGCGAAACGTCTCGCAGTGGAAGGTTGCGGTCGGTGTTCCACCGCAATTATCACGCGATAACGAGTGTTACGTCAAGTCTGTCCTTTCATCTATGTGTTGTAATATTCTTATAAATCCGAAATATATTTTCCCTCAAAAGTAGAATTAAATAAATGTTATTACTCGTAATAATTATACACATGCTACCACACATATACGATAACGAACAGTTGCGCGCGAGTCAATTACATTAATCATTCAAAAAATACTTAAATGTATTCATCAACCGACTAGCCGCGTTTCATTGCAATAGTAGTAATATAAGGGGGGGTTTAGGACAAGGTGTGCGCGATTCAATCAAAAATACTTAATTGCTCGACGAACAGCGTTTAATTGCATTAGTAGTAATATGATGGGCATTCTTTTTTCAATAACACATATCATCTAATTGATTGGCACAATTATGTACTCAAACGATTTGCCGATGTGCGGCAGGCATCGAGAATCGCATTCCCACACCGCCAACGTCACGCACCGAGAACCCTCACATATAACCCATCACCCCGAGCGGCACATCCCCTACCCCAAACCAATCACACGGCAGGGATTTAGACAAGTCACAATGAGGGGCGGGAATGTAGTCACCGTATAGGAACAATACACACTCTCCCACCTATCCACAGGGAACCAACCAGAACACAAAGGGGAGGGAGGACACCCGTATGGGGGAGGGAGGGGGCGGGAACACCGGCACGTGACCACAGGGGGAGGGGGGGAGGACCTGCCGGCACAGACCCTGTCGGCATTAGATCAGCGCACAAAGGGAAGGGGGCGGGGCTAGCGCCACGCGACCGGTGCGGCAAATAGTAGCGCACAAAGGGAGGGGGCGGGGCTAGCGGCATAGATCAAAGAAGCTTATCAGTTTTTCGGCATCTCTTTGCGCTGGAGTCGCTATATATTATCTACTGACAATGTAATCTCGGAAACAGATAATACTACATGAAACTTATTTGAAATAAGTTAGGTGTTTCAAAGAGATTTACACGTTTACTTTCTCTAGTAGGTGTAGTAAGTATGTGAAGTATTGTATTGCACTCAAAAATACGATATAGAGATTTCACCGAAATATACCTTATATTTTGAGGTTCCCCTTGAACAACAACAAAAAAAATTTTTTAGGAAAAGTTCTGTTGTGTGTCTGTGCGTATGTATATATATATATATATATATATATATATATATATGTGTGTGTGTGTATGTATGTGTGTGTGTGACAGTGAACGGCATAACTCAAAAACAAAAAGTCTGATAAAGACCAATTAGGTATTCAAAGCTGCGACACGAAGAAACTCCCCCAAACTACCTTTACATAGAACATTTTTCGAAATTTTTTATTTTATAAAAACTGGCTCTACGGTTTTGTTTAAAACACCACTTATTAAAGATATTTGAATGAAATGTAAAATGTTTATCTTGAATTCTCTGAAAATCGCTTTCATTCGGGAGGAATTTTGCATATCTTCTGTAACCGGTAAGAGTTACGCAGTAGGCGAAAACGTACCGAACCAAAAATATAGATCTCTTTAAAACACACAATTTATTTCAAATAAGTTTTTTGTACTATAAGCAATTTCTATGATATCCCTTATTAATGGTTTGAATTGTTCAGTTGTTTGTCCTTTTCAAGTCCTGTCGATGTTCAGTTATGTCTTGCAATTGCATGGAAAGAGTAAGAAATTGTAAGGTGTGAATGTAGCAGATCAGATATTTTGTGTAGTACGCTGTTTCTCTTAGGTTTCCAAATTAAACAAAATTAGATATACAAAACTCCTTCCGAATGAAGATAGATTTACAGCATATTTCCAGAAAATTCAAGATAAATAATTTATTGGCTATGCAAATATCTTAAACATATTCTACGATGACGTTCACCGGGCATTCGCCACACCCACACCCTGCCATCGGATCGCCACATAGTGTACCATGATTCGTCACTCCAAACAACATTTTGCCACAGTTCAATCGTGTAATGTTGACGCTCCTTACACCAAGCGAGGCGCCGTTTGGCATTTTCGTGCGTGATGTGTGGCTTATGATCACCCGCTCGACCACGGAACCCAAGGTTTCTCGCCTCACGCCTAACTGTCATAATACTTGGAGTGGATCCTGATGCAGTTTAGAATTCATGTGTGATGGTCTGGATAGATGTCTGCCTATTTACTCTTTACGGCTCTCTTCAAATGTCGGTGGTCTCTGTCAGTTAACAGACGAGGTCGACCTGTACGCTTTTGTGCAGTACATGTCCCTTCACTATCACGTCTGAAACAGTGGACCTAGGGATGCTTAGGAGTGTGGAAATCTCGCGTACAGACTTCTGACACAAGTGACACCCAATCACCTGACCACGTTCGAAGTCCGTGAATTCCACGGAGCGTCCCATTCTGCTGTTTCGCGATGTCTAATTACTACTGAGGTCGCGGATAATGTGTACCAGGCAGTAGGAGGCAGCACAAAGCACCTAAGATGAAAACCGTATGTTTGTTGGTGTCTGGATACTTTTTACCACATAGTGTACGTCGATACCTCTCCTCAGTTCCGCACTCCGTGAAGAATGGGCTGCCATTCCCCAAGAAACCTTCCAGCACCTGATTGAAAAAATGCCTGCGAGAGTGAACGCTGTCATCAAGGCTAAGGGTGGGCCAACACCATATTGACTTCCAGCATTACCATGGAGGGCGCCACGAAATTGTACGTCATTTTCAGCCAGGTGTCCGTATACTTTTAACCACGTAGTGTATGTCCTCCTGTATACTGTCATGGTTGGAGTGTGGACCAAGCTCCAGTCAAGAGATTCTGAAAAATACATTCATAAAACAGACACAAACAAAAAATAAAATGAAAATAGTTAGAGCTGACCAAAAGATAGAAATTATTGTAGCTAAACTTTACGTCATATTAAGGATTTCACTAGCTGCATATTTTGGGAACACGTACTCAACCAGATAAACACGTAGTGACGGGCATAACATTACTGCTGGACAGAAGGAAGATTCAATGGCAATTTCCCTCTTTTTATGCAGAGAACACACAAAGCATCTATAGCAACTGTAATCAAACTTAAACAGTGTATCAGACAAACACACATTACTGTGGTCATACAGCAACACAGCAACGAACACGCCTTGCTAAGTACACCTCGGCACCTCAGCAAGAACATGACCACCAAAATAAAAAAGAACACCACTCTACAATCATACAACACTCAAAAGACCCTCACGAAGCTGGAAGGAATCATATTAAAGGATCTGGTAAGTACATGTTAATTTATCACCCAAAACAAAATCTAGTGTTACAGAAAAACACATAGGAGAGTGAGCAACAACAAAATTTTATCCGTAAGAGAGAGAGAGAAATTAACATTTTTCTTGAGTTTGCCTGGGACACCTGCTGCGAACAAAATCTTGCTGTGTGACCTGGTTTGCACACACCCAAAACAAATAAGAGGTTGGCGCCGACCTGGTGAATGTGGTTGGCAGTGTCCACTCTTGTGAAAGATGATGGTGTGTTACTCTCAGGATGGGAAGTATTCATTCGCAAATAACTGTTTAGTCAACTGATCCACTTTTGCAGTTAACTCAGTGACATCATTAGTAGGAGGAGCTGGAAGAGCAGGCAAAGGTGAATGACCTGCAAGGAAAGGGTTAGGAGTCCCAGCTGGTGGAGCCCGATGTGGAGGAGGCACAACATGATCTGTAGTTTGTACCTGTGTAATTAAATCATTATTGGTGGCTACCAGGGTCAATGCCCCAGCACCAGTAGAAGGCGCAGGAGGGTGCCCTTCCACAGGCATGTCTGAGGGTTGTTTGTTATTTCTCCTAGGCATGGTAAAACTATATAGTACAGTATTAACACAGAAAGGTAGGCAAAAAGAATTAATTAGACGCAGGGGCATGCAATTAAATAGTGGTTGTAATGAAAAAATGAGTGTACATAGACGATGCAAAAATATTATTGTATCAGAAACCAAACTATCTATGAGCAAAACGCATAAACATAAACGCTGTAAGAGAGGTTGAGTTGACATTTATAACACAACACAGTTAACAAATTTATTTCTATAGACAGTGGCAGAAATTAGTACTAAATCAAATATGCAAGTCAATGGTACACGTAGGTGAAAATTAGTCACTCAGTATGAAAAATTCTAGGCAAGTAACATTCACGGAAACGTATATAGAATGATAGTGTAATGAAAGGTACAGTGTAATGAAAGCACAGTGTAATGAAAGCAAAATAGTTATATTGTGAAGCCAAAGCAAATAAGCTTAATGAGGCTAAATATGACCAAACTGAACACAATTTTAGTAATGCAAATGTACACAAAGTGACAATATGCTAAAATTAGTAATGTTATGCTGAAAAATTAGTTCTAAAAGCTAAATGCACTGTTATGAACCAAATCTAAGTAACAAGATAAATATCAAAGAAATTTTCCTAGTATTTAGCATAAACTAGCCATGCCTGTGCTAAAATCATACAAAAATGAATCTGATAGTATCTGAAATGTAAAACTGTAAGCACACTGATTGTAAATAAAAGAAATTTTAATCTGAGCACTGGTTATAAATGTTAGGCCATACAACACATGTGCAATGCATTACAGTGACAAATTTGTCATAAGAAAGCAGGATTCATAACCCTCAATAATTTCACTAGCACAAGTTAGTAGCGGAGACATAAGACGTAGTAGCAAGGTGGGTATAGCACACATAAACATGTCAATATCATAAGGCAATAGTCACATTTGAAAGATTAATGTAGTTGTACCAGGCATACAAAATCCAAAAACTTCACTGAAACACCTGAGACACTGCTCACATACATAACACACATACGCACACTCATACATACAGCAATCAACCTGGAGGCCGTGAATAGGATAAAAAGGAAGAGAAAGGAGGAGTAATTGATAATGTAGCGACACCAAGAATTTACGTAACCATCACATAAAAAATTAAGTCTCTGAATTTGAAAAATATTCAGGGCCGAAATAGAGGAAAAAAGCACAAATTTGCTATGCCAATGAAATTATCGCCTCCCACACATTGATATAATTTTGAATTTCTATGTAACGCCAATACGCGTTGCTTTACACGTGGTACGCTAATCCTTAAAAAAGAATCGTATCACATCGCTGCATAAACATTGGGGAACGTAACTTAGTGGCACATTAGAGATACCAAGAACTTGCTGCACAAAACTTTAGCGGTCGTGGAATATTTGTAACTTTAAAAACACATATTTACATGTACCCCTGATTTATTAGAATAAGCAAGGTGCCCTACATTATACACCAAAGGTTACAGAAGAAGACTGGGGGAGATGCCCCACGCATACACTCCCTCACACGCACGCACAACCATTCCCTTTCAAGACCTACATTAGACTCTGGCTACAAGTGAAGCCAAGCTACACACAAAAAGACTATTGCCTCGACTTGCCTTCACCTCCAACTAGGAAGATGGAATTGGAACGTAACACACAAACACAATTAACTCAACAATATTATACACAGCAATGTGTCCGACGCGACAATACACATACATACGACACAATATATAAATCATAGTAAAATATATAAATATTAATATAACAATTTTAGCACAAATCCTAAATAAATATAAATATATAAAACTAAATCGAGAGGTATAAAACCTTGGTATTAAATGACAAAATCTGCAGTTAGATATTTACCTTTGACAGACAATTAAAAATCCTATCAACCGCTTGCATATCATCCGCTAAGACCCCTGCCAGACTGGCCAGCAGTTGCACTGTGTCAAGAAGATTTGCTAGAGCAATACACTCTAGCAACATGTGACGGACCGCTAGACCTTCACTACAAAACGGACAAGTAGGAGCAGGGTCACCCGTAAAAAGATAACTATGCAGAAAATTACAGTGGCCAGTACGCAAAGGAGCCAAAATCACCACCTCACGACGAGATACGCGAGAAGGTTACCCAGTTTATCGGAATGGGCGTCACTAGTCTAAGCTAATTTCCGCGGAGAGCTAACCATTCCCTGCGCCAACATGACAGCTCCGCTCTCCGCACAATAAGCTTAAAGTTTGCTGACGTTACCCGAGGTATTGTAACACTGGGTTCTGTGGTTGCCGGCTTAGCTGTCAAATCCGCAAGTTCATTCCCCCGCGAGACATAATGACCAGGTATGCAAGCACACTCTACAGTAACGTCAGAAGCGTATGAAACATGGAGGGTATCCTGGATTCGCTGAACAATGTGGTGGTAGCTGTACAGCTCACGAAGGCACTGAGGTGGCCTAAGGGAATCGCTCAAAATAAGACGCGATACATACAAAATGCTCGGTATATGACATATAGTTTTGCACTATACATGGATGCGCTATCATGAAAACCGAATGTATAGGTTGCGCTTCGATGAACATAAGCACATACAACACCATTAGTGCACTTAGATCCATCGGTATAAATTCAAATTCTGTCACTGTAACAGGACAGAAATTCTAAAAAAAAGACAGGACAACCATAGGCATCCTAGACTTGCGGTATACCGTCATCCCAAGATCTACGTGAGATGTCACACCAAACCAAGAGGATAACTCCCTCTCCCCCTTAGCAAACATGCTAGCCATTTCAATGTCGTGTTTTCAAAGAAACTTCAAAGAAACGAACACCTGCAGTCCTTGGTTTAATGGAGCTATTCCTATAACGTTTGCCCAGCGCAGTGTGAAAAGAAAGGAAGTGAACGTTTGATATTGAGGCATATATTTAAGCGCACAGCCATAATTTCTTAAGAGGACATCACGCCGATAACGCACAGTAGATTCTACAGATTCGGTGTAAAGGCTCATAACTGGCTTAGTGAGAAAAAAACTATTAGCCTCTCGAATGCCCGGTTATAATTTGCGCCTAATCTCCTCAGCAGAGATATTGGAGCTGAGGAAAAATGATACACCATAGTTTAATTTTAATCGGATCAGTGCCGCTACAGTTGCAGAAATACAGTCTGATCCGCTCCCCAGGATTTTGCCATTTAATATCCGCAAGATGTTCTGAGAACGGTCACATCGCGCTTTGAACTGTTCTATATGTTTCTATCAAACGTAACTACAGGAATCTCGTCGAATCCGCAAATGGTAGTAAATCTGGCACGCGAGCGCAGGAGGTAATCGTCTCTTACGGCGTCAAAAGTTCGCGCAGATTGACTTCTCAGTTGAGAAACTAAAGCCGATTTTAGAACTGGAATCTTGGAGATTATCTAAGCATTGTTGAATACGGCGTTCTAAAAACAGCGTATGTAGAGAAGTGCAATAAACGGCAAAGTCGTCTACAAATAAGCATGAAGATACCCCTGGAGAAACACACTTCGAGATAAAATAAATCGCTATAGTAAACAGTGTAACGCTTAGTACCGATCCCGGAGGTACTCCTTTCTCCTGAACAAAAAGGTTCGAAAAAACCGAGCTAACTGTTACTCGGAGAACGCGGTCCTTCATTAACTCCTGAATGCACAGTGGTAAGCGTCCACGTATGTTCTAGGTATGTAGGGAACGCAGTATCCTTGCTCGCCAACACGTAACATAATGCTTCTCAAGGTGAAAAAATATCGCAACGGTTTGACAATTCTTCATGAACCCGTTCATGATCTGTGTCAATAATGACAGAAGGTCTTACATTGCTGAACGGCGTTTTAGAAAACCGTACTGGGTGCTGGTCAGCAGGTTGTGAGTTTCCAACCACCATACCAACCGTCCATTCACCATGCGCTCCATCACCTTGCAAACGCAACTGTGGAGGGAAATAGGTCGCTAGCTGGACGGGAGATGACGGTCCTTTCCAGGTTTCAAAATGGATATGACAGTGGCCTCCCGCCACTTTTCTGGAAAAATGGCATAAACCCAAACACGATTATAGACTCGAGTAGGAAGGCCTTACCTTCAGGAGCAAGCTGTTGCAACATTTGTACATGGATACGATCTGGTCCTGGTGCTGATAGTCGCGAGGATGAAAGAGCGTGTTCTGAATCCGCCATGGTGAAAAGGCGATTATAGTCCTCAAGATTTCCCAAACGAAACCAGAAACCTTGAGATTCTACCTGAGTCTTAACTGGAAGGAACTCGGGCGAATATTTATCCGAGGTAGATGTTTGAGCGAATCCGCGGCCAAATGTGATAGGTACGCCAAATTTGTCAACAACAGATCTTGCAGCTGTTTTAAGACCGGCAATTGGAATGTGGGTAGAATTTTTGGCCACACGACTTAACTTATCTCAAACGACGGAGAAAGGTGCGTGTAAATTAAACGAAGCTACAAACTTGCTCCATGATGTATTTTTGCTATCCTTAATGATTTCTTTCAGATTTGGCACGCACCAGGTTATCCAGTGTAGGGCGACGCTGGAAATCCCTAAGAGCACGCCTACGAGCACGAATGGCCTTTCGATATTGATCGATTCCAAGGGACCAGTAATCCACGGAGTGAGCAGTCTACCGAGGAGTAGATTGATCAACAGCTCAAGGAATTGTCTCCGTGGGATGTTCGACCAAACCATCCACACAGTCGCGCTCATTGTAATTAAACACAGCCATCTGGGAGTACAGTTTCCAGTTGGCTTGATCAAGCGTCCTTTAGGCAAGCGAGTGGAACATATATCTTGTGTTAGAGACTAAAAAACATGGAAAGAAATCACTGGAGTGTACCTCAGAGATGAGAATCCCTTGCAAGGTAACTGCTAACTGTGGTGAACAAACTGCAATATCAAGGCATGAAAAAGTGTTGAAGGAGTATGAGAGAAATGGCTCTCCGGTGTTAAGAAGAGCGTTTCAATTGTCCAAAAATCGGCAATTAATTTACCTCTTGCGCAAGCCCGAGGTGAGCCGTAAAGTGGGTGATGTGTATTAACGTCTCCCACCAACAGAAAAGGTATTGGTAACTGGGAAACTAGATCTTCTAAATCCGTGAGCGATAGGTTATCGGATGGAGGCAGATAAATGTTACACATGGTAAATCGGAGGGAATGACAGTTTAATCCTTATAGATGCTATGTGGGTGTCAGACTGTATGGTTACAGTTTCTACAAATATATCATCTCTCATGAGAATCATAGTGCCGCCGTGCGCAGGAATACCCTCTTCGGATGTAAGATTACACTATACTGGGTTATACTGCCTGGTTTGAGACCCCTTTTCACTGTAGTTCTGGCTGTGTGGGCAGAAACCTCCTGCTCCATCTGCTCCACGGGGGAGGACCGATTGAGAACTTCAGTTCGAAAATCTAGAATCATTTGGAAGTGGAAATCGGCGAAGATTTAGTTCGCCGATCCGAGTCCTTCCCAGAAGTCCTCAGAAGAGGAACTCCGAGGATATATTCGTGGACTTTTCTTTCCTTTGGATGTTCCGGGTAGTGAGTTTTCATTTTCTTTCAGGAAGTTAGTTTGGTTATAGCTGGTCTTGAACTTTATCTGTGGTGCATTTTAAGTTACGGGCTTGTCAGTCTTTTAAAGATTGAGATCGATGGTCTAAATGTTGACTTTAATGAACGGATATTTCCAATAACAGACTTGGCAGGCGCTGTTACAGATGTAGATGTGGATTTCGTGGGCTTTGGAAGCGATCGGGCTACGAAAACATTTTCTGAAGTTGTAGCGCCGTTAATATCGCTGGTGTGAGTTGAGATTTCGTGACTCGGTACCGGCTTAGCAGCAACTGAGTTATAGGTACCGGTCTTCGGGACTGAGGGTTGGCGAACGTGCAGGAGTTTCCGGGCTTCCGAGAAGGAAACCTTCTCCCTAATTCGGATATCCTAGATCACCCTCTACGGTGAAACGGGGGCATTCTCGGGTACTAGATGGATGTTGAGCACTGCTGTTAACGCATGTTGGTGCTGAAGTACATGCTTCTTCGTGTGAGAATTCTCCACAGTCCACGCAGGTAGCTTCAACGCTACCGAAATCACTTGTATGACCAAAGCGTTGGCACTTATAGTATCTCAGCGGGTTGGGGATATATGGCCTAACCTCAATTTCTTCATACCCTGCATTAATCCTTTGAGGTAAGTAAGAAACAGGGCAGGATTAGGCACAGAATTCACCTCCTTGTCTCCGCTAAACACGATATACAGACGTCACACCTTGATCTTCAAGATTTTCTCGGATCTTCTCATTGGACATATGTTCCAATGCCCCAGGGTTTACAACACCGCGTAAGAAGTTCAAGGGTGCATCTCAACTCGTTTGGGGTAGCTAGATAACATATTTGCTATGCGTATAATAGCTGCTTGGGGTGCTCAGTGTGCTTAAACCAGGAGCGTACCGTTACGAGTTCTAATACGGAATTTTAGTACAGCAGAATTTTATACAGACCGTTTTGGATAGTGAATGGAGTAACCGCACTGAACTTCCTTACCTCCTCAGTTCTACTGATAACTAAGCAGCGAGGACCACAATACTCGACTTTTTCTTTTACAACTACCTTGGTATTTTCTTTTATTTTTGATTTTTGGTATTCATAGCGTTTGAATCCTCCGCTATTACAAATGTCTCCAATGACATGTTCACATCCAGGTCGCCACCCCATCTCAGGGAGAGTCCTGAGGTGGACCTTGCTCACCTTAGGGTCTCGCCTCCCAATTCATCCATAGAGGGCTCCAATCGCCTTCAGGAATGTAACAGCTCATAAAATGGCCCTTCTCTGGGCCGACCTTTATCAGCGAATACGAACACAGTCCTACATAATACTCAGAGTCTGGGAGTTACGCATTACCCAGTCACCCGCGGCAATTCCTCCCTCCCTACGTCCCGTGCAGCGGTATCTGTCAGACTGTGCTCAGGGAGGTAACTAATCATTTTCAATCATGCTTGTGGACAACTGTTGATTGGGCGTTTTGCATAAGTTGGGCTGGGCGATGGACCACGCTCTGCCGTAAAGGATCACCGTGCCGCCTCCTGGACGACCCTGACGGTCCGTCCTGTGGCAGACGTAGCCTGGCAGACGGAAGCGGTTATCAGAACGGAGGAGTGTTTCGCCAACTAAGATGATATCTGGTGCATGGGTGCGGAAAGAATCTTAGAACTAGCCCTCCTGACCGGCCAGGGCGCAAGCGTTCCAGAACGACAAACGAAACGAGGTACAGGACCTATTTCGATGTGCCATTCTGGGTGAGCGAGGTGACGGTATTTAGGTGGGCTAGCCCTGCCAGGATTACCAGCATTTTGCTTAGCTGGATCGTTGTCGGTAAAGAATTTGACTAAGAGCTCCCAGATCTGACGACCGTTACACAGCAGCAAACGCTGTAGACACCTCAGTATCACCGCGAGGTCCAAATCAGGAGTAGAAGTGGCGTTTGATGTACGATGGTTGAAGAGAGCTGTCCGAGAGAAAGCAGGGACCCTATCAGTCCCGTCTACCGAGCGGCGTAGTGGGAGCACCATTCCTCGTAGTCTCGGGGGCCAAGTCGGGCTCCTGGGCGTTCCTACTTCTATACAGTTTTAAGGAGTGCGGGGGTGCCGCACAACTTGGGTGAGAATGAGCCCTATAATCGCCTCCTGTGTTACGGAAGCTGCTAGATGATTCCCTGGCGTCATTTATCAGGAAGGCTAGGCCAGGACTGGACGTTGTTAAAGGAGGGGTGTCTTAGCGCCATCCTAAATGGCTGGGTGTCCTGATGTTGCCTTTGTGAAGCTGGCTGTGAACGTGGGGATGCAATCAGGTCTTCCTCGACGGGCATCCGCTATAGCAGGCCATGTGCCTGCCTTTAGTGTTGGCCCGCGTGGGCACATCCTCGAGGGTACTTTGTCAAACCTCTTTGTAGTGGGTTTCCCGCACCGAATTTGCGTAGGTTTCGGTGACAAAAGATGCTGAAGTGATTGAACCCCAGGTATCTATAGCATTGGGGAGGACCGCCGGAGCTTCGGGAGGCCTCTATTTTACCCGGAGGTAACAGATGGTTGTGAGGCCAGCTATATTCGCCTCCGGGTCGTTGGTCCGCTCCACAACTACTAATAAGAGAGGAATGGGTATTTTGGCAGCAGGGCATCAGGAACGGGCATGGTGAACTGCTGCACCACGCTGCTTGAATGCCTTGATGTCGCCCAAAGGCGTGTCCACAGGATGTCCCATATGACACGGCGAATATCCTTCGCCTTCTCCAGGCCGAAGGTGAAGTAGGGTATTTGTTTCCGCTCCATGGAGGAGAGAAGGAGCTGAAGTGCTCCAGGTGTTTCGCCTGGAATAGAAAGCGGCTCTTCCGCCTAACCACAGTGCAAGGCTCCGACAGGGTCGGCATGACCTTGTTGAGGAAGCCCACCGAATCTCGGAAGTCATCCACTATGATAGGCGAAGTGAACTGCCTGACTGGCTCTTGCTGACGAGAGGGCGCATCTTCGTCTGTAGGTGGGAAGTCTTCTGTCTCCTTCGGCAATTCCCTATCACCTGAAAACCAGCTTCGTAGGTATCTCTAGAGATGTCGGGGTAGCTGGCCTCATCGGCGCCGATATCTGGGATGCCGTTCGGAGGCGGAGCCCAACGAAGCTAACCGAGTTTCCACTGACATCACAGTCACAGTCTGAAAACTCAGATTCGGAAGTCTGGTTTGGTCGCATAGGTGTTGTTGCGCGAGAGTAGCCCTGATCAGGTGAGTGATTGGCCGTAGCCAAACGTTTCGCCTTGCCCTGACCGCGCTTACTATGGCGTTTTGGCAAGGTTGGTTGGTTTGTAAAATGGCCGGCCTGAGCAGAATTCAATCTACCACTTCGGGAACACAGTGCTCGTGCAGGTACTGCTGCATCCTGATAGCAGGTCTGGGCCTGTTCACAGGATAAAGGATTGAGTTTAGGTTGAACGAGGAGCTGGGTTGGGCATCCACTAAAGTAACACCTAGCCTGCAGCAGCGGGTGCCAAGAAGCAGGACCAACACAAGACTGGACATCTTAGTGCGCCTAAAGCCACCAGAGGAGTTGCCCGTGTCCTTGTTGGTCTCCCATTGAGCGTAGATCGACTGTTGGTGTTCTGACCGTCTGCTTTTGCAAACGCAGATCAGTGTTGCTGAAGAAAGCAGTATCTTCTGCTCCCAGTGTGCGGCTTAACAAAAGTTGAGCTGGGTCACGAGGTGGATGAGTGACCGTTTTTTATTTGACGTTTCTTGCTGGTATCGAAGTCTTGAAGCTAGTAGTGCCGAAACACTCTCAAGGGTTCTGGCCGTTTGAAGCTCCTTCTTCGGCTGCTGGCATGCGTCCTCATCGATGTCTCGAAGCTGAATGCGTGTTGTGTTGACTCCAGCTAGCCAGTATCATTTCTTTATATGGCTGGTCTGAAAAACAATTTCGAGGCATAAAAGTGATTATAGTGGATGTGAAATGAAGGGATGTTTCGGATACTGGCTTATAAATGTTTTGCTAGGAATGGTACTAAAGGAAACGCTAGAATAATACGACATAAATTGGTCTTTTAGGGGAAGGGGTGAAGAATTATTTGCGTGTGTCGTTAAACCGAATTATTATATTTATTGTATTATATTTTAACTTTGCACCACATTCAGCGATGGCTTATTAGTACTCCGCCAGCGAGAACATGTAGCGTGTGATTTTGCTTTTTGGCAATTCGCCATATTTTGCGGCAGTGAAGATAAGCTGCTAAATCAAAACAGAAAAGCTCACTCTGCCAAAGGTAAGGACTACATTTGTCAATACCAACATAATCAGCTGCGTTCCAGTATGGGTCACTTTTAATGCACGTCAGTATACGGGGTAGAGGAAATAAATCAATTGTTGCCCCATCGATATTCTAGCAGGCAGTAGTAAACATAATGCTGAAAATGGAGTATCAAAGCAGAGTAAATGTACATTTCGCACTCTTTGATTGGTTATATTAGTTATATAATATTTGTAGTAATAGTATTTAGGTAAGCAGACTTTTACACTCGGCAGAGGCACAGAAGACGATGGTATGAATGGACTTGCAACGGAGGATTGTGCATTTTCACATCTATTGATGAGGTCGTCCTTCGTGGACTAGTGGTACCGTACTAGCCTCTGGTTCCCAAAATCGCTGCTTCAAACCCGGAGGAGGGCGATGAATTTTTTCAGGGAAGTAAAGCCAGTGGTCCCGTGTCGTAGATTTACGGCACGTAAAAGAACCTCAAGCCTGAGATCTCTAAGCAAAATTACCGTCTTTAACGCCCAATATAGAATGGGACTCTAAAGACCATAGTAGTTAAAGAGCATCCATAAATCAAAAACAAAACAAAAAACAAAAAGAGATATTGATTCCTATGGTTATGTGAAAGAACTACCGTATGATGGGGCGAGTTTGACTAAGTGGAGGACCTTTGCCCAAAAATATTTCTAAAAATTCCATCTATGTAAATATACCTAAAGTTACTATATTAGTTCTATGAACTTTGTGCTAAAGCCACTACACACTAGTAACCGCTATTAATAACATAGTTAAATGTAGATTCTAATTTGGAAGGCGAATGCAAATGACAAATTGAAGTATAAATCTGTTCTCTATGCGAATAGCGACGGGCTATTAAGAGTATTGAATTAATTTCCATCATTAGTTAAGCCAAAACCGATTGTCAAACTATCGATTAAAACACATAAGAGCTAAAGGATTTCTCTATCCTATCGCATGTGGCGTACAATTGTTGTTTATCACGCTAGCTGTTCAATAGCCATGCCAACTCCAATGCTCCTGATTGTTTCTACACTATCAATTTACGTGCAAAGCAGACATATGCCACAATGATTTCTGGAAAATCATCGCGGCCAAAGGACTCAGTTACAAAGCGGTGGACTACCACCATGCGATTCATAAGACTTAAAATCACTCCAGAAACCAATTTTCATGACATTCGGAACATTACAGCTGGTGATTGTGCATCTTCTTTTATCATTGCTTCTGAGTGAATGGAAATTCATTATTTTCTATAACATATTATCATTTTTCACGAAATATGTTAACAAAGTCCTTAATCTAATCTCTAAGTAGCAGGAGTTCTCTAAATTAAAGCCCTTTTCTTTTGTATGAATCATTTAATCTTAAAAAGACTGTTGGAATAGTTTCTTTTCTAAACCCTTGCGGCTAATTGAGGTCCATAAACTGCATTTAGTCATCGGATATTTGACGAAGTTGTATATTATGAATCTAATAAGAAAATGCCTCTGTTGTTCATCTTATCACCGTGGGATATTTGGAGGATGGATGTATGAACAAGTGTAAGGTATGGTATGACTTCGGCAGTCGGTCACCAATGTTGACACAGGTTTCTGCCGGTCTCAGCCGTTACCGTTCTCCTGTAGAGCTGAGGATCTGGTCTTAACAATTTTGGCCAGGCTTCTTTAATTTTCATGGACACACATGAAAGTTTTTGAAACTGTCGATATGTATCTAAGTTTTTATTAGCGTAGGTAGGTACGTAACAATTGCTTTAATTATTATTTTCTCAGGGTTGTCCTTAGAAATATCTTATTATTTGTATACTTTATGCAATATTGAACGGTTGTAGTAGTGTGCATACCAAAGTACAACTGGAACCTTGCATCTTAAATGAAGTGAACTGTTTCACATTAAATTCATTTATTTGAAAATCCGTAAAAGTGGTTTTCTTTCAATGATGAACTGAAATAAACTTGTAATTATTAAATATTACTTAATATATGCTTTTTGCAATAATATGTACATATACTTCTTTCTAGATTATTTGACTAATAACATGGACTTATTTTGCATACCAGTTTTCTTTACTCTCCATAAATTTTGTGCGTATTTTACACCTTCTCACTTTGGTATATTATTTTATTATGCAGTACCTGTTATAATACTAGTTTATTTATTTCGTAAACTGTTTTATCACTACACATACACGTATGGCTTTACACTCCGTAAATTTTATTTTCGATTTTACATCGTTTTCGCGAGTATAGTGACTTCACAGGTACTATACACACTATAGTGACTGTTCTTAGGCTTCCTCCTTGCTTGTTGATTACTTCTGTTAACCACAACGCCACAGCCGGGATTTGAACATGGTTTTCCCGCTCTCCGTGCGGTTGCTCTAAGCATTGAGCTAGTGTGACAACTTGACGGTGGACATATAGCTTGCCGCTATGTGGTCTGTCTGGGAAACAACTTGAGTCAATTGGGGAATTCAATGTGTTCAAATCCCGGCTGTGGTGTTGAATCTTTCACTTGACTCTATATTAAAACACTTGACTAGACCAGGCTACGGTCTATTAAAAGGATAATTAATTTTTACAGTAACAATTAAAAACCTTAAAAACCCATCCAGCACTGAAGTGTACTTGAAATAAGCAGGTCTTGTCATCTCTAGTGAGATGTCTTAGTGGTCTGTCTGGGAAACAATTTGAGTCAATTGGGGAATTCAACGTCCCACCGTCGTACTGTCACAGCAGCTCAGTGGTTAGAGCAACCGCACGGAGAGCGGGAGAAACGTGTTCAAATCCCGGCTGTAGCGTTCAAGTTTTCACTTGACTCTATATTTAAAAAAAAGTTATATTTAATTACACAGATGTTGATATTCTTTTAGTGCTTTATTTGGCTGAATACAGTATTTCTTTCTCTACTATGTACAAGTAGGTAGAGAAGGCATTGCACTCTACCCAAAACCTCTATACCGAAATTTCATCGGAAATACACGTTTTGGGGCCATCTGAATGCAAAAAACCCCCACACATTTCTAGGAAAGAAGCGCGTATATGTCGGTTGTTTCTGTAAACAGCATAACTCAAAAACGAAAAGTTGGATAAACACCAAACCTAGTATTTAGGTTCAGTACCTTCTAAAGATGCGACACGGAATTTTAAGAAAGTCCTTCCATCCCAAACTACGCTTTACATGGAACATTTTTAGACATTTTTTTTTAAAAAATGACTAATGATTTTGTTTAAAATACGATAATTACATGACCAATAAAATGTATATCTTTAATTTTCTGGGAATAGCCTGTGAAGTCCGCTTCATTCGAAACGAACTTTTGTATAATCTTGTATGGCTAGTAAAAGTTAAACGATAGGTCTCTTTAAAACACATAATTTATTTAAAATAATTATTCTTGTGGCACAAGCCATTTCCGAGATAATCTTATTAATGGTTCGAATTTTTCAATACTGGATGATTCTTTGAAGTCCTGTTAACACTCACCTCTCGCGACTGCATGGAAACATCATGGAATTTTAAGGCAGTGTATACCGTCCAATTCTTAAACATTTGACCATCGCTGTTCCGTTTCTATCTATAACGAAATGTGTAATGTAGCTATTTCTGAAAAGGTTTATTTGGATTAAATTTAAGCAAATAAATAAATATTCTTTAGTAAGAATCGTTTATACAGCCACCAATAAGCGATAGTGGGAAGAGAAGGTCATGCGAATGCCATTTTTTAGAATGTCCAAAGCTTCATTTACTTCTTTCCAATTCATATTCACATATGTTTGAATTCCTTTAAACATTATCACAGGATTTTGTACTACTTAAGGGTTCTAGAATGTTAGTTAATTCTCCAATAGTGTTTGGAGCGACAGTAAACTATGGATTTTTCAGGGTGTAAAACCCCTAAAAATATAAGTAAAAATTTCTCCGAAATAATATAAATCAACAATACCTTTCTAATTCAGGTGGTTCATTTTACATGAATTTATTTGTGCTCAGTAAATATAATGCAGTACATTGCTCAGATGTCTTTCCTAGCTTCGATACGGAATTTTATATTTGGTTTAAATACAGCACATTTCATAATTTACCGAGTTCCTTCAGCATTACTTTTGGACTTAATAAATTTAAGATAAATTTCTTTATTTCGGTTTATGAGTATAGCTGAAGAGAGAGAGAGAGAGAGAGAGAGAGAGAGAGAGAGATGTGCGCCGCTGTAACGTGTGCGACTTGCATTCGGGAGCTCCCGGGTTCAAACCCCCTGGCCCGAACATCCTAGCTGAAGGTTTTTTCGCAGTTTTTGTCGGTCGCAAGGCCAATGCTGGACTGGATAATTTATTCCGAAAACATTCCTAACTTTATTTTCATCACTACATTTAATTTCCTCCTTCTTCGTCGTCATACCAGGATTGGGCTGATCACTCATCCTGGATGCGCCATGATCCAGAACTTGCCTGATCCTCGGGAGGCTACTGACCCAATGCCTTACAAGTCCTTGGAAGTTATAATCCTACAAGCAGGAGTGTAATTCGTTGAAGAAGAAGGGTATAGCTGTGGTTTTATTCCATGAATACTTTTTCGTTTACGTTTCAATCATCGGAAACTTCGTATGTTAGCTTCAGAAGTATGTGTTTTAATTCTCCTCGTCCTAAAATTTGTTTAAGTTGATGCTCAATTATCTGTATTATGTGTAAAAGATCACAGTATAATCTTAATAGTGTCCTCATTTAACATGTGCTGCTTTTCTTTGAACTAATTTTTCCGTTTAATTCGAGACCATCTTTTCATCAACTGTTATTGAATACTCAGCTATAATGGTCTGATTGTTCTTTTTTTATTTATGAACGTTATTTAGCTACTATGGTTCTTAGCGCCTCATACTATGTTGGGTGTGAAAGAGGCTTCTTTATCAGGCTCGAGGTTCTTTTATTTGCCATAAATCTACGACACGGGGTCACCAGCTTCACTTCCCTTCCGAAGGAAGCCTTGCTAAGAATTTTTACACCTCAAAAAAATCCATCGCCCTCCGCCGGGTTTCAACCCGCGACTTTGGGAGCTAGAGGCTGGCATGGTACTACTAGACCAAGGAGGACGACAATCTGATTATGTATTGTGACCCTAGTATACTTCAGTTCCATTCCCCAAATCAGCGTGATACCATCCAGCATTCCCTAGGTAACAAATGAATCGCCAGCCAGCCAGAGAAGGAGAGGCACTGGAACTGTAAACGATTTGCGAATCTTCTAGCGTCTAATGTTGTGATTATATTTCATTATGTTTTTGAAGATACAAGTTAGTATACTTCTATAACCCTACTAATTAGTGAACACTTTTCGATATGTTTATGTTTGAAGAAAAAGTTGTTCTAAATTTATTAGAGGAACAGATATGTCCTTGCGTTTTCACGTTTCTTTTATCTCTTGCTCACCATAGATTCTTATTAACTTCTGTTATAGCTGTTTGGCTGTTTTTGAAGCACTCATTCTTACTTATTATATATCACACCTTAAATAATACATTGAGATCAAATGCATCATTGGAGAACGAGGAAGAGATTGAAAATACGAGAAGACGTCGAGTATTTTCTGTTTCCGAGATTTGAGATAGTTGTAGCCCAACGTATGAAAAGCCAATTTGAAGTAGGATGTGAAGTAGTTGTATTGAATTGCAGTTCCACTGTTAGGGAACCAAAAACTTGATGAAGTAACTGCCCCACGTATGGTACAAAGTTTCCGGTGGTCTTCACACCAACGTTCACTTCCCAGTAGCCTTCGTTCCGACGTTTAGGAATCAACTTTGTATTTTAATGCTTCTTTAAATATTATATATATTTATGTTTGCCTCGGCTGCGTCAGTATTAATTTGCAGAAACACGTATCTCTTTGCAGGGGGTGATGCGACTAAAGAATGTAGGCTTACACAAATTATAATTTTTACTTCACTCCTTTTATTAATCCTTGACACGATTAAATAACGCTTCATTGATATAGTGAGCTGTGAGATTATTTTATTAACTGCACTTTTTAACACATAAACTTTATGATATTCTCGCCGTAATGCATTTTATATGTCTCACACTGAATACATACCGAGCGAAAGAACTGCTCAGGTACGTTGACGTCTAGCGTCAGTTTGGGAACGCTGTCTACTAGCGACTGCCGTTTACCGCTTAAATTTGTAAATTTCTTTATTTCAAATCTCTGATTGGCTAATCCTGCTCCAATAGAAGTTTTTTATTTAACTTTCAGCCTTTCTGGTTGTTGATTGGCTATTTATAAACTGTTTTTAAGAATTACTTAATGTTACTCCAAGAAATACTAGTAGCATTATTAAACTTTCCAATTCATTATTTCCTCAAGGTTATCTAACTGTTAGCAACTTTTGACCTATATTCTCACAGCTCCTACATTATTAAATTACATAATACATTCACATAACATTGTTAAACATGTAAATAAAAATATAAACATAATATAATGACTGTTACATATATTTTATATATTATATTATACACATATTGCTTTAAGGCGGGCTGTTATTGAATTTATATTATATAATTAGACTGGAATCATTTAAATGTTAAAAATACTGCCTCAAATACTTAACGCATATGTGTTGCATATCATTTTTTCGATGATAGTAAATAATAGAAGTAATACTTCGTGAAAACAATTATTATAATAATAATTTACTAAAAGCTATTGAACATGATTCTAGTAGTAATATTAGTACCAGCTTATGACGAAGCGGCGATCTATTATCCTCGTCTGGTGAGTGACCTAAAAAATGACAGCTCATACGTAGCCACTGCATGAATTAAATCGCAAGTAAATGTTTACAAATAAAAAGGAAATGAAGACCTACGTAGGATTTAGATGGCAAAACTCAACTATTAAATATGATTGCATTTCGTGGTGTGCCGGCTTTTGTTTTTAATGGAATTGTAATCTTTATATTTCCCGCTCGATTACGAGAGTTCCTATATCCGAACTGAGCGCTCCGTCGTTATGAACTTCTTTTGGTGACGAGATTCCGGTCGCGCTTTGGGTCACTGCCTCGCAAGGTGTATTGCAAAGGGACTTGCTTTCAGGCTCCAGCCTGTGCTTATTTACAACACCGCCGGGTGAGTTTACATCGAGTAATGTAGAACAAGGGTGGCGAAAACGCCTTCCTTACGTGAGTCACCAAATATGCAACACGCACTGCATCACTCAGTAGCATGTGAAAAACAAAGGGACAGTGGCAGAGAGAGAGGACGGCGCCTACGAGTCAAAACGACTCGCGAGTCCCGTTTTCGCCACCTCTGATGTAGAATATTAAGAAATACGTGCTCTTGGATAATTTTCTAATCGCGTGCCTTAAGGCGATCGCCTCATGTAATGTTCTGGTAATAATTTATTGTTACTACTCAAGCGGAGAATTTAAGTAACTGTAATCGTATATGAAGGTTGCATATAAATGTTTAGGTGATATGTAATTTCACTTTTAATATGCAAGTATCGAGCGTTAAGTTAACTTTACTGTTTGCCAATTTTAAAGTGATAAATTTAAAGATGAGAATTCCATGCACTATAAAATGGATGCATTCATGCACTATCAAACCACAATAAGTGCATGATTATGTGAAAAATACATTAAAATATACACTGTCATTTTGGTCCTAATTCATCAATTCACTTCCCTTTTTGTACAGTTGACAACTAACAACATTTCTAAATTTTATAAGATTTTGAAACATAAAGTTGCCTCAATGTCAGGGATCAGGGTATCAAGTATGCATTTTTTTAGGTATATTTCTCAAAAAAAATTAAAAGTTGGGTTTTTGAGTTTCTCAAGTGGTATATTAAGCCCATGTAAGAATTATTTTGTGATGCCTTAGGTTCGGAAGTAGTAATAAATTACTGGATTTGGTGTGTTGCAGATTCTTTTGCTTTTCGAATTCTTGCAATATATGACACAGATAGACATGCTGTTCTACTTGCAAATGTTTAGTACATTTTATCTGAAATTATAAAATATTTTCTGGTTATATTGATATGTTTTTTAAAAAACTGGCTTTCTTATTTAATTAATTATTTAAAGTAAATGTAATGTTTTACAAAGAACAAGTGACATAGAAAACTTCAGGAAAAAATAACTTACGTCTTTACTACAACAATCACAGAATATAAAATCTGCATCCGATCTAATAAAATCCTTTCCATTTATCCACTTCTGCAACTTTTAATTGGAGACATATTAGAAGCACATTAACACACGCAAGCAGAACAACACAGACATTTACCACTTACGAGGTTCAGACACACACACAAACACTGCGAAGACAGTTTAGCGAATGATTTCAGTTTTAGAAGAATCGAAATTGCTAGTAAGGTTTGTTCAAATTCCACAGGACCGTTTTGCAGCTGTGTCTTTGTCGCGTCAGCCGCGGTTCCTGACTTAAGAGGTTAAATTTCCATTGTCGTGAAATCAAAGGCCTGCCGGTGATTGTTACGTGTTACGGATAAATAAACCTGTTTATAACAGGCTGAGGGCTGTCAGTAAAATTCTGGGAAAGTCGTGCTATTGTGAGAATCTTAACTTTCTATTTATTTCCCCTCCCCTTTTCTTCTTCAATGCTGATTCCGGAAGTAAAAATAAGGATTATAAAATCGCAAAACTGAGAAGTCTATTCAAAACCATTAAAACATACATTTATACTGAAAATAATGTATATTGCATGCGTAATTAAGCTAAAATGCCCTACTTATGTATTTTGCATGTTTTGTCCCAAAAAAAGATAAAAATATGCAAATATGCATGGAAAAAGTACACATATTTGGAATCAGAAAGTAATGAAATGGATAAGTTTGAACTATGATGATCCTATAAAAACATATATTTGTATGGAATTCTTGCCTTAGGTATTGAAACTTTATTAGTATTTTTACTCTTTCACGATTCATGTCAGCATAATTTGGGGCCGTTGTAGGTCGATATTCTCTTAGCATGTTCAACTGTATCCTCGCGGCGCATTTACTGTAAGGCCAGAGATATATATATATAATCATGTATTTGCCTATTTTGTTTTCCCATTGTCCTGTTACCTTATATATTGCCTTGTGCAAGTGTGTTAGTGGATTTTTCAATAGGTTAACGAGCTTTGAAAATACTTAAATGTACCACAAGATACTACTACAATTGATTCATATTATAATTATAATTCCTTATTCATTCTCGTGGTTATATTTGTCACGAAAGCTTTATTAAAATAAATGCATATGTTGTTCAGATAGTTAAATGGGGACAACCACTTGCCAGAAAGTTGATCTTGTCGACCCTTTCCTGTGTGATCTCTTTGGCTTTCCTTCCATAAATTTGTCTCCAGCGTAAAGTATAGGAAACAGTGAGAGATAAGAGGGGTAGTGCAATGTCTGCAATAACAAATGTATCAAAAGTTAGAGGATTTAGTATAGTTAGTGTGCAGACGTGCAGTAAAATAAAAAAAAAAACATTGGATGCAGGAAATTCACTTTCCACTATGACAGTATTAACGGAAAGTGGATAAAGAAGCAATATTATTGAAAACGTTCTTCGCCATATTTTTCTTGCCTTTTAAGCTTGAGACTCGCTCCTTCATAGAAAAGGTGTAGTAGTCCGAGAAAATAAAGCGTTACCACAATATTTTTAAAATTATTAACACTAGTAATTCGCTTATAGGGATACGGACTATGAAAAGAAACGAAATATTTCTAGATTAAAGCTTAAGTGGTAAACGATCTCTGAGTGCAAATAGACCTCGAAATAGACAATGATGACATCTCTTTGTTTATACTCGGTTTTACACTATATATTTGGGTACTTTGTTTCTGCCAATTTCCGCAGTGAAACTCCGGAATAAAATACACCTCTATGTTAATACTATACTAAATTTTGCTGAGCCGCTCACAAATAAATGGAGAATTCCCAGAATGAATAAATCATTTAATCAAGTTTAACCACGGTGTGAATGAAAAGGCTGATGTGCCACAGTATAGTGTAATAGGATTATCTTTGATGATATTCAACGTCGGAGCTTTGAGGTATTCGCAGATCTCGAATCTGGACCTCGGTGAAACATCAGTAATGAAAAGTTGGGTTTCCTTTCTCTTAATATTTCTTTTCATTTATCTTTGGTTCCCTTTCTTCTTTGTTCCTTATTTTTAAGTTAAACGTTCTTTAACTTAGCGGTTCCTATTGCACGGTAAATGAAAGAAATTGGTAAAAAGATGCTCAGATGAACCGGAGTCTATAAGCTTACTTGTCCTTTTGAGTATAAAAGAAACCTCTAGGACAAAAAAAATTATAGATGACTCCTTTGAGCCATATTCCACCCCCAAACCACAAAAGAGTGGAACGGGCTTCTTATTCGAAAACGTTAAGTCAGTAATTAGTGTATTGCCTAGTTCATTAATAGGATCTTAACATTTCTGTTTTGTGAAACGTCCAGTTTAAGTTCTAAAATTATGAAGTTATGACCAACACGGTTTCTGCATTAAATTTTTGTATACACCTTTTTACAGGAATACAATTTCAAAATATCCTATGTTGAACTAAAGCACTAATATTTCAGTTCACATTAAGTAACGTTTGAGAATTTAGTAAGATCGAAATATTCCACAAAAAATTTTGGGAGCAATGTTTTACATTCTATGAGTTCAATAAGTCCAATAAAAGAGAAACTACATCGTGTGTTTAGAACTTCTGTAATTAAATTACGTTTTAATCATAAAGCTTTCACTTAATATTAGTATACATGTTAATACAATATTTACAAGTAATAGCTTTAACTACAGATTCTGCTTACCTACTATGAGGTGCTCGCATTTCTTACACAGGGCACAGGAGTTCGATTTTCGGTTACATTTCACTGCATAATTTCAGCTTTTCTGGTTTATTTAACCCTTATAATAGACACAAGACAGGTTAGGTTTTTGTTTATATACCTTATTTATTCACTTAACCTGTTTCAAACGTGCCGTAACCTCTAAAAAGGTATCTAAATGTTACCATTATAACCATAATAATTAAAGGCACTCTATATTTGAAAAATATTTTGTGTTACACTCACATGACTTTCTCTACTCTTGTACAAACTATTTTAACAAACACTTACTCTCCATCTGCTTCATATTATTCGAGTATACATTTGCAGAAAATATCTTATTGCTAATTTTCTTGTAGGTACAAGGGGAATATGGTAGGCTTTAAGCGATAGTCAAATATTTTAAGAGCTGCTTGCTATGTGGAGCATTCCATTCTCTTTGCATGCTCAGGACATTAAAAAACAGAATAACGAATTACCATTTGAGAAAAAGTATAAGTATTGGAAAATTCAAACGAATAACAAGGCGTATCTAAAAAATTGTTCATTCCACAAAAGAAAAACAGAAAAAAAAGGACGCATATGACATAAATTGTGTGTTTTAACGAGCTCTACATTTTTGGTGTAGAACAATCAAGTTCATCTCTTGCGGTTTACTAATTATGCAAGAGCCACTCAGAAAGAAGAGTACTGTTTAGGACATTCACAGAATATTAATATATACATTTTATTTGTCATGAAAGTACCTTAAATATATGATATTTTAATCAAAATCAATTTGTCATATGCAGTTTTCTTTTTGTGGAGTGAACCATTTCCATTGTTATTTGTTTGAATTTTCCAATACTCATACTTTGTGTCAAATGGAAATTCGTTTTTTTCTTTCCTTTTTTTAACACTTCTTTTTAAATAGACTTTTTTATTTATAGTTTTCCCTTGGTTTACCCAGTTTATGCTTACTGTGTTTACTGTTGTTTCTTTACCGCTTATTACAGCAATTACACAACACAGACACACACACACAAACACACACACAAACACCCATGTCCATGACGGAACTAAAACCCGCGACCCTCAGCTTGGGGAAGCTCCGAAGCTATACACTCCAGCAACCACGGCCACGAGGGCCGGCTAATATTAGTTTCATTTTTATTTTTGGTCCTGGAGATACAAAGAGAATGGATTGCTCCACATGGCAACCAGCTCTTAAAATATTTGACTATCGCTTAAAGCCTACCATATTCCCCTTGCATCTACAAGAAAATTAGCAATAAGATAGTTTCTGAAAATGTTTATCTCGATTAACATGAAGTATATGGAGAATAAGCGTTTGTAAAAATAGTTTGTTCAAGAGTAGAGAAAGTCATGTGAGTGCAACACATCAGACTTTTTAGGATTTAGAGAGCCTCAAAACATGTATTTTCGGTTAAAACACGGTATCGAATTTTGGGTGGAATGCAATACTCCTCCCGCTTACTATACGTAGTGGAGAAAGTAAAAATAGATTAAAATACAATTGTATGCTGCTTTTCAAAACCGAAGCTCTTCAAAAGTAGTTCGCATGAATTATACAACCACATGTCCTAGAACTTACATCTATTTGCACAACACACTAATATTAATCCCGATTTTTCCTTGTGCACTTCGAGGTTAAAAATAAGATTCTTTTTCGCAAAATAGGTTATTATTGAAATAGCTCTTACTTCTATTTTTAATCAATGCTAATTTTTTCTACAACAAATTCAAAAGATTAAAACTGTATTGCTCAAAACCATTTTTCACCTCACAAGCTGATACATTGTTTAGGTCCTGATATTACGATTTGTTTTACATCATTGCGTTTTCATTCCATTTCCTTCTCATGTTTCAGGTGTGCTTTTAGCTTTCGCGGCGTGAGACGGTGCCAAGCCCCGTGGGCTACTTCATTGAACGTATC
The DNA here is from genome assembly GCA_030765065.1 of Deroplatys truncata. Lineage (NCBI taxonomy): Eukaryota > Metazoa > Arthropoda > Insecta > Mantodea > Mantidae > Deroplatys > Deroplatys truncata. Next base: position 220,540,059 of record CM060978.1, read on the forward strand.
GCTCACCACCGCTCTCTGGGTAGCTCCAGCAGTGGAGCGGGTCTACGAGCTATACTGTATTCACTCTTAAATTGATCCGCACCAAAGCAAAACCCAGGTAACCAGTGCACCGTTATAATGTATCCTTCCGCCATTCGCATCAGAAATACTGTCATATTTTCACGACCATGTGACGAGTACAGGCAAAGAGAACATGGTCTGACAACTTAAATGGTGACTAGCATACTCTGTTAGGGTTGAAAGTGATAAGATTGATAGCTGCAATGAAATAAATGTTTGCACATATAATAATGTATAATTCTAAAAGAAACGAACGACAAGGAAAGTAGCAGGTATGCGATATCTTACATTTATTCTCTTTCTGGAAGCGGCACTTTTATCAACTCATTTTTAAAAAAGGAATTTATATTGTTACGTGAATTACATTTTTGCTCCATTCTTACATCGCGTATTTCATACACTTTCTGTTTATCCCACGTGTAACCACTTTCCCGTTTCAGATGTTTCTTAACGAGCACTGTTTATACTTGTACTTGAAACAGCGATGAACGCAGAAGTTAATTTCACCATTTCTTTTACGGGATGTGTGAGATATTTCTCAATAACTTACAATAAACGTCCAACCCTATTGTTTTTTTTTCACCACTAGCCAGTGGTTTGCCCGCTTATGCTTTACGTAAGTCGACGAAAGCGCAAGAGCATATCACCGTCCGCCATGATACCAAACAGAAATTGTTGGTTTCTGGCTACAAACAATATTCTGGGCATACCCACATATCAGGTGCTTATATGAATTGCATTTTGGGAATTGTTTAACGGTACAAATTAGCGTTAATTAGACTTTTAGGAATTTGTATAGAATATTATAGCATTTAAGGATAAATTCATTCTAAAATTTACATTATTAGCATGAGACTACTTTCTTGCACGCATTGCTACAGTGTTGTACCATGGTGCACTGGTCGCGCGCGTTTGTTTTGGCGCGGATCAATCTAAGAGTGAATGTAGTGTAGGAACCATTAGGGATTTCCGCACGTCTCTGTGACCTGTCTCCTGTGGTGCCTTCACATCATCCCTTTCTCCTGCGGGTGGTAGCTGCAATAGCCGCAGGTGGTAATAACCACATTGCGCGAGGCGTTCCACTCCTTGTACATCTTATATCCCATTAGTTCTATTTATTTAAAATTGCAATGTGACAACAAGAACTCGATAGTTTGACCTACGAGCTACTTCTTCGTTTTATAGAGTTTGTACCACATTACGAAAGCCACAATATAATTGCCTCATGATACGCTCGTGAACATGTGAGCCAATATTAAACCGAAATGATTATTACTCAGTTCATTTCTCAACCTTTCAAAGGACAGATATTGCCACCCGAGTTACACGTGGACCTTAGGCGAAATTACGGCAACCCAGATTCTAACAGTATATGTGTTGCGGTCTGTGAAATGCTTTATTGCCACAATTTGCGCTGCAGCATCCAGGTCGACAACAACTAAGGATATGCACTAGCTTAATGTGGCTGCAAATCACCTGCAAACAAATGCGGTTCCGAGAGCGATATTCCATCAGCAATTACATTCTGCGCACAAGTTAAGTTGGAATGTTAGACCTGTTATAACATGCAGGATGTATGGGGCAGTGAATCTAAACTCAATATTATACCACTGCTTTCTACTATAACAGAGAGCAAGGAGGCTTTTTAATAAAAGAAAAAGAACATTAATACTAAACACATTCCGAGTACAAGATCTGTTTCATATGGGATATCTTTAAAAGAAAAGATAGCCATATAGCAAATTAATGTTTCTTTGTTCAAAAATTTAATTAATGTTAAACTTCTGCGGACAGACAGAAGTCAAGCGATCAGCTTCCGTATTTAGATGATAAAACAGTGGATGTTTTGAAAATTAAATGTATGATCTCTTACTTTTACTTCTCATTGTTGCAGCTATCTATAGGGTACCCAGCTGTGAAGAAAGGCAAAAAACTGCAAAAATTCATAAGTATAGATTTTAGTGTTATTAAACACCACAAACCCCCTACTTCAATTCTAATTAATTTGTATGCCCACACAAACTTTTAAAGCATCATATAGCGATTTAAATATCTGCTTGTAAGCCTAGATTCCTATAACATATGCAGTAAAAAAGCACAAGTTTTGCCTATATTAGAGCGAACATACCATTTAAGAGAGGCCTCAGTGATATTTAAATACTAAATTAGTTGCAGAATAGTAGAAAAATGAAGGAACTTTTTATGCATAAAATTCTATTTAACAGCATGAAGTCAGAAATAGTGTTATTTTAGCGTTACAATTTTTAAACTCTTTTTCCCGGGTTTCATTTGTCAGCAAATTATAATTTTCAGATTGTTCCATACAGTGTACTTTTTGGTGTAAATCAATAAAATTTTGTGTACCACCTTGTTAATAACAGGACAAAAAAGAGAGATTTTTTTAACATATCTACTTAGTCGTGACTTATTAAGCAGTAATGTTCATATTGTGTATATTTTTAAGCAAAATATTTAGTTATTATACTGTGGCATGTGAGGTGTTAATATTGTAATTTGTAGTTGGTAGAGTGTATGGCTATATGTTAAAACTTGCAACACAGACCGGTAATGATGTAATAAGAGTAGAGGTAAAACCGGTTATCAGTAGTAAGCGTCTGACGCTCTCTGTCTGCCTGTAACCATCGAGGAGTGAAGACATGGAATTGTTAGTCTAGGAGACGCCCGTCAGAGGAAGGTAAAATGTATCTGAGTTAATTCAATATATATATACTTACCATCTAAATTCCTGACATGTGAATTCTTTATGTAGCTTGATCCCTCTTTCTTTCCCCACAATGGTTTAGGCATATTTTAGGAATTTACGGTGTTTTAGGAACTTTGTTGAGCTCGCCCCGTCGGACCTCGTGTAGTTTGTGATGATTTGAAATTCGGTACCATGCTCTACCCCCCGTGAATTTTTAAAATGTCGGAGATCAAGATAAATTGGCGTGAGTCGCCGGGTATATTTGGTGGAGGGCCGGGAATAATGTGATATTTTGTAGCAATTTGTTTTTCCTCTCTTAGTTTGGCAATGTAGTTTTCGTGATTTGGTCCTCCACGTGTAACTGTTTAGTTTTGGCTTAATGGTAAGGGTTTCTATTTGAAAATTGTGGTTTTATGTTCTAAATTCATCTAAAAGTATTTCTTTGAATGTCCCGTGCCTGTATTATTATTTTGAGCGCACTTTAAAATGTTTACATTGTCTTCATGTTGGCGGAGCGTCGTTAATTTTTGGCTTCATTCTTCCCCTTGCGATTGTTTAAATTCTGTTTGTATGAAAAACTAGTTACACTGTTCTTTCTAAATTTCTTGTTTTTTTGTGAATTGTGGAAAATTTAGTGATATTTGGAATTTCAGTACTGTGGTTGCCACGTGTTAGCTGGTTCTGCGTTTTGTTGCGCAAACATTTGGCTTTTCAGCAACAATTCTAGAATGTGAAGCAAATCTTTTACAGTTCACGTGTTTTGTGTTTCAAGTCGCGTGTGTGTATAAAAACGTGAGTTGCATCTATTTAAAAATAATTCATATTTGTGCATCGTACTAAGATACGCTCGCCGTGGACGCTTAGTAGTAGTACTACGAATAAGTTTGCTTCACCGTTGCCATGATTGGTTTTATCTAGTTACGCAATTTTTTTGGAAAGTATTTCAAATGACTAATTTGAGTGAAAATTTCAGCTACCACCAGCTCTGTCAGTATCTTCACAGGTTTAACGAGCATCCCACATGGACAAGTGAGGCTTATCCACCTTTATTGGATGTCGATGGTGCAGTTACATGAGTGTTACCAAAATTTGGTAAGCTGCACTGGAATTTTGTGGTAAGAAGAAAAGAAAAAGAAAACCTGTAAGTATGTGCACATGGTGTGTACCGAAGTGTGGTATGTATATTTCGATCAATTGACAAGTTTCACAATGAAGACAGGTATGCTAAATGTTTATTTTGCTTCACTGATCAATGCTTAATTAGGCTTTGCTTTTCAGGAATGAAGTGTGCTATGTATGTCTCTGCTAAATTGAAAGTTTGTCAACATTTTGTGTAACCAAAATTTTGGATTTTGCTTTGAGCAATGGAAATTATTTGGTTTGTTATGTTATGCTGCAGTGTAATTGTCTGATATGCACTGTGTGTTTAATACCCTTTGACCTCCAGGAATGATATGTGATGGTGTTAATTTGGTAATGATGTGCATTCTTTTGGTTTGATTTTGTGTTTCATTATGATGCTGCGATTTTTCTTTGCAGACGTTGCATAAATTTTGTATGTGTTGTGAGGTTATGTGAGTAGTATTTGGAAGATTTACCTCGGTGGGAGTGCGAAAGAGTAGCCCCGATAGTGGTAGTGAGACGTGACGAGTTTGTCAGCTTGGATGGGATCGCTACAGTGTTCCCTTGAAGCTTGCATGTTGGAGTTTTCAGGAGGGCTAACATGTACCTGGAAATTCGTTGTGATGATTCGAGAGATGTTCTGCATATTGGTGTTGCTGAAACGTATCCAGTATAGCGTGTGTGATGTGTTCAAAAACAGAGTAATGCAATGAGAATATTTTTTTTTGAGTTTATGCAACAAGTGTTAGTACCATCTTATATAACAAGCTTTAGTACCATCTATTTTCCAGCTTCATCTTGATCGGTTGATGTGGATGAACCAGTGTAATGCTATATTATTTGTGTCATTCCTGAAACGTTACTGTGATTTGTTCAGTTTACGCCTATGTCAGGTATTTTTGATTTTGTAGCTAGTTGAATGAGATATGTCAGTGAAGATATTTTATTTTCTCAGTAATTACTGTAGATGATGATGACTGAAATGATAATGATAATGATCATAACGAGGAGGATATGATAGTAATGAGAAGGAGAATTTGTGTTATTGAGAGTGAAGCATGAGTATTTGTAGGTGTTTATTTTGAAGCATGTAGTAATGTTTACAGTAGCTTTGGTAGTTATTCAAGTGAAAGTTTTATATATTATTTGAGCCATGGTTAGTATGAATGATTTTGTTTCATATGTATGTATGGATGAATGATAAGTGCACTTATTCATTTTGTTTATTAGTTGTACCTGGTCAGATTTAATATTGGGTTCCCAAATGTTTTGCTATATTGGTGTTGTGCTATTATGTATAGACTATGGATATGATTGGCATAATATCCATCTATTCTGACCCCTTCATATCTCTTTACCTTGATTCTTAAACCTTTATTGTACAATTTTGGCTTGTACCCCCTTGCATAATTCAGTTTTTATGTCAATGTGTAATCATTTTGTTTCTTTTCTCAGTACTAAGATAGAATCTTTGTAAATTTTTTCAACATTTGTGGCATTTTCTGTTCATATTATTTTAAATGACATTCTATTGTCTTATTCTCTGTATGACGATGTTTTGGGAGCACACGTTATACCTGTTTGTAATTCATGTTATTGTGATTTTGCTGGTTCGGGAGCCCGAGTGTCCAGTGGAGTGACCCCGCTGTACAGAGACATGCAAAGGGCTGCATATATATATATATATATATATATATATATATATATATATATACACCATGGAGAGCTGCTGCCAGTTAACTACACTGCATGTGGCAAAAGGAGCCACTGTTCGGGGGGCACCAAGTCAGCGATTGCTCCCCACATCATCAGCGACTTGCATCAACAGTAAAAACTCTGCGGCTGAAACTTCGTCGTTGTGGGTGACGTGACAATTCCACCCATAAGCAGATACGTCGAGACTTGGTGCAGTGTAGTGCGTGTGTAACAGTGGCAGCAAGGTATAATGTGCGTGTGTGGGATTCACTTAATTAGACAAGACATCTTAATAAATATCGCCGTTGGCACTCGAGACTCCATTATGTTTGTATAAGCTTCACACACATGTAAACAGGCATTTAACTATTTAACTTCTTCTTTGAGAGACATTTCTGCTCCATTTTACCTTTGTAAGTATACAGATATTTTTTTTAATAATTTTGTGAAATACGTCATTTATTTTATTTTCTGTAATTTTGTGTAAAAGACAAAATCCTTCTTGCTTCGACGGGGACGTCGATTTGGGTAGCCAGGGGAAGATGTGGCATGTGAGGTGTTAATATTGTAATTTGTAGTTGGTAACACATAGCCATCTATGTGTTAAAACTGGCAACACAGACCGGTAATGATGTAATAAGAGTGGGGGTAAAACGGTTATCAGTAGTAAGCGTCTGATGCTCTCTCTCTCTCTTCTTGTAACCATCGAGGAGTGCAGACATGGAATTGTTAGGCTAGTAGACGCCCGTCAGCAGAAGGTAAAATGTATCTGACTTAATTCAATATATATATATATATATATATATATATATCTATATATCTATATAGATATATATGTATATTTACCATCTAAATTCCTGGCATATGAATTCTTTATGTAGATTGATCCTTCTTTCCTTCCCCACAATGGTTTAGGCATAGTTTAGGAATTTACTGTGTTTTAGGAACTTTGTTGAGCTCGCCCCGTCGGACCTCGTATAGTTAGTGATGATTTGAAATCCGGTACCATGCTCTAGCCCCCATGAGTTTTGAAAATGTAGGAGGCTACGACAATATTTAATATTTATTTTCTCCGAAACTAGTAGGATGATTAAAAATTCATCTTCACAACTTATTTACAGACTATTAAAGAGTTTAAGTATAAAATATTAATTTTGAAAAAATAACAAAAAAGTTATATCTCTGGGACTAATTTTAAAACATGCACGAAATTTGGTGAATGTATTATATACTAAACTCTGATTGCTGTATTAAAATTTCAAATGAATCTATGTGAAATGGTTTCATTTTTTAAATTTCACAGATGGATATCCTTAAAACAAGACAAGGCAAAACAAGACCTTTGTCGCTATGGTGTATTTTAACCCTTCGCTGGAGATGAGGACTTTTCCTGTATAGCAGATAGATATAGAATAGACGCTATCGACAGGGTGAAGCAAAGAGATGGACGAATGGATAAGGGTAGAGGAACTTGCTGAGACATTTTGTATTAAAAAAGGGAAGTGGTAAGAATGCCCAATGTAAAAAGCATATCATTAGTATTCAAGAAATTAAATTCACCACACGTTCAGTGGTATTGGAAACCACTCGTACACATGTTTCGGAATTCATTCGGATATTAAAAATGAACGTATGTTGTAAAATTTGTTGCTGAAAAATACAAATGCGCAAATTATATTTCTATGTGTTTACTCTCATTTTTATCTAACATGGGTGACAATTTTGCTTAATTGAGCGCCATTCCAACTCCTTCCCAATACACTATCATCGTCTCAATTAGTGTTAAAGCGTGCTACTACAGTTAACCGCTTTCAGCCTAATGGTGCCATTTGGCATCATTATGTATATTTGTTGTTGGATGCGGTGTAAAATACGAGTTTGGACTCGGAAGGGTTAACTTTCAATAATGTCCATTCCAAACCAGAGATCCCTCTGTTGTAAACAAAAGCACTGCTCCTGCTTGTCACGAACCTAAGAATATACTCTTACGCCAAAGTAAATAGTTCCTTAATACGTGTATTGTATTATGAAATATTAGCGCAGGAAAGGAATAGAACTGCACATTTTATTGCGGTTATCATAAGAACTCATTGCTAAAGGTAATGGATATATACCAACTGTTAAGGGATTACAAAATATGATTTTCGTCTGCTGTTGCACTAACGCCGATAGTATCTTGCTTGTTAATACCAAATGCATGCATGACTGCAATTCTTTTGCATATACAAGAAATGCAGCAATGAATTCCCAGAGGTGCTATCTGAATAACGAATAAACACTTTGCATAACACAGGAAATATGATAAGCGAACAGTCATTCAGAATACGCTAGCACATGTATGTTCAGCTCAGGTCAAACTTCTGATTTAGGCATTTGGTATTTGAGCAAGGTGCGTGTGGTGCGAATAAACTGTTCAAACACAAAAGAGGCAAATAGTTAAAAAGCGGCGAAAAGCAAACAGCTCTTCATATATTTAACTCACTATTATAAAGATACCGGACTCTTGCATTAGTGCATATTACGAAACTAATATCGGATTTTACAGGTGTTTCAGTGAGAAGTGTAACCTAAGCACGCAGGGAATATAAATAGACACAATAGAACATAGAAGAGGATAAAATGTGGGAACTTGTTTTAAGTGCGACAGTGCTGTGGAATTGTGGATAAGCTTGTCGTTATTTTGGAGACTAGTTCTGATTCCGATATGGCAGCTGAATCATCTTCGGAGGATTAGCATTTGGGTGTTGCACTTTTGCTCGAGGATTGTGATTAACGTAAGTAAAACGTTCATTGCCGCATAATTATAAAATCGATTGTTACTTCAGGTTGCATTTTGAACTATGATTCTCACGCAGGGCGCGTTTTTATAGATTTAAACAATGTTCAACAAGCACGTGAGAGGGAAACAAGCAGCCATTAGGGGCGGGGATTGCGAACTACTTTCGTGCGGGTAATACAAAGAGTTTATTTTCACTGGTTTGGAATGCACAGTAGACTGTACTGTTTACATAAAAGGTAAGGCAGCCATTGATGTCTTTGTTTACATCAATAGTACTGCGTTTAAGTAAATCTATAATAAGGTTGCACACGCATTGGTTGCTAACTTGTCCCGGATCCTTAGCTTGAATATAAAACTTCTTTGGAAACATTTGGATACGCATTGAGGTTGTGGATTATTGACTGAATTACATTCGATTATTATTCATATAATTATGTTTATTGAGAATTAAACTCAAGATATATATATCGGTTAAAAATAGTGTTCTCTTCATGAATGAAATTTATAATAAAAATCTGATGTGGTACATTCACATGACGTTCTCTACTTTCTGTCTTTATTAATGGGTATGCAAACTATTCTTACTAAAGTTTATTTTTCCTTCTACTATATATTAATCCAAATAAACCATTGCAAATGTTTAAGAATTCGAAGCTATATGCTGGCCTTAAAATTCCTTAGTGCTTCTATGCAATCGCGACAAACAGCTGAAAGCTGACACGACTTTAAAAGAAAATCCAATTAATAAACAATTCGAATCATCAATAACATTATCTCAGAAATGGCTATTTTGCAAAAAAAAAGGTTTTTTGAAATAAATTGTTTTTAAAGAGATCCACTTTTTGTATAGTATTTTTTTCGTCTGTCACTTAATGTTTACCAGTTATGCAAGATTATACAGAATTCCTTCCGAATGAAACAGACTTCATGGACTATTTCTAGAAAATTCAAGACATACATTTTATTTGTCATATAGATATCTTTAATATATGGTATTTTAATTAAAATCTTTAGACCAATTTTTTAGAAAACAAAAAACTTCGAAACATTTTCAATGTAAAGTGTAAATTGGGGTGGGGGATTTTCTTGAAAATTTTCGTGTCACATTTTTGGAAGGCACTGAACCTATATCCAAGCTTGGTATTTATAGGACTTTTCGTTTTTGAGTTATGCTGTTCACAGAACACTCACGTACGAATGGACATTTTTCTAAAGATACTCGTACCTTATTTGGTTTCAGGGGGCCTGAAAACATGTATTTTCGTTGTTATCTCGGTATGGTTTTTTTGGGTGGAATTCAACATCTTCTCTATCTACTGTATACTGAGACAGATTGTGTCCGAATTAATTTCAGAATGTGTTAATTTATTTAGTCTTTAATTTGATATATAAATGATATGTGTGTATAATGTGAACACTATGGAAATAGCCATTTTGTATAATGTAATATTTGCTTTATACATATGTAATATTCCTGTGTCACTAGTTGAGATTGTCTTAAACTCTGTCGTTTGCTAAAAAAATGCTATTCGCACGTGCAGAGGAAACCGGAATCTTTTGTGTTAGTCTAGGGTAAGGTTTTATGACTTTATTTGTCTCTGCTCCGGAAGTATGGAGTGAGGGAAATATAACACAGAATGGACAATTACGGAGAGAAGCTCGGGAAAAAGTCACGTGATATACACAAACTAGCCAATAAGAATATATATAAATTAAATAATATATAGCCACGCCGAGAGACCGCGAAAATTCCTCCAATAACAAATCCGATCCTAACATTTCAAGTGGGGGGTCATATTCCATAAATAGTCGATTTTTACCCCAAAATCCAAGGAGTTGACTTGTAGATACAGACCAGGAATCCACGCTACTCCATATGATAAATTTGGCGCGGAAATGTGCGAAAGTGTAAATGTGATCAATCAGATATTAATTAACAATGTATCGGTGATTCCCGAGTTCTATACAGCGATAAGTGAACAGGAACATTATTCAGTGCTTTTAAAGTGAGAAGCGACAATAAATTGCATTTACCTAAACATTATGAGTAGTGAATTCACCTCTGAGCTCTTTGTACCACTACTGAGATCGACGAGCTTATTAGCAATCCTGATAGGCAAAGTCCATGCAGATATCTCCGCTGAGAACCAACTAGCCAGGGCAACAGCCAGAATTACTGTACAATTAAATCAACCAGCCAGGGCAACATGATGAAGCCACGTCGGATGGAGAACATAAAGCAGGTACAGTGAATTTTACCATTACTTCTGCTGTATCTGCCACTACACCGTGTTCGACTCCAACCCGCGCGGGCATCGAACCCGGGACTGCAACCAACGGAGTCATCTATCGAAGCATAGAGGCGCGACAACTGACGCAGCACGTGGTAGAGAAAGTAAAAATAGCCCTTTCTTTCAGTCATGAACCTGCTAACCACCTTCAGGAGGGGATTACAGTTGAATGTAAAGTACTTCCAACATTGCAGCTCTGACATATATCTTAATATTACACATCGCCTTGAACGTTTACCTGGGTATTTGAATCTTTGAGAAGATTTAATGTGCCTATGGGTACATCGGCACTGAGAGATCCATGTAGATCCGTGATTCCGACCGTGACACTGACTTTCAAGTCTGATTGAACTTTATAATTCCTTTATCATCCAGGAGTTGTTTTAACTATTCTTCCGGGCGTCTTCAAATGCAGTTAACAGGAGATAAGTTTGATATTGAATATACGTTCAAAATGATTCAAATACAAAATAAATGCTTGTATCTAGAGGCATTTCAATATTTTTAATCGTAGAGAACCAAGAAATCGAGGCCTACGAAGGTTATAAACTATTGAATGAGAGAATTTAAGGAAAACACTCTAAAAGAAAATAAATATATAAAAGTACAACCCAAGTAAAAGAATCAATAAAGATGTCAAGTCCAGTTTTGGCATTAGCTAGAATTAGGCCAAGAACAAAAAGAGGATCTATATAACTAGGGTACAGAGCATGTTACTTACTCGACATGAAGTATAAAAAATGACCCAGAAATAAAAATAGAAATTTTTATTAGTCTAAGTGTTTTTTTTAAGAAGAGGCAGTAGATTCTCAAAGTTACAGAATTTTGAAAATCAAGAAACAAAATGTGAAATAAAATGGAAAGAGATGTAATTAATAAGTTGAAATGGAATACTTTATGCCATGATCGCATAAAATGAATGAATGGATGGATGACCTTTGACCAAATATAACTTTCGAGTGAAACAACACAACGAAGTTCATAAATAATTTCAGTTATAACTAAATGACAACTAAATATTATTTATCCCCTATGTAATTTCCGTTTTACAATTAACCAAAGGGAAAATACCTGAAGATTTAAGCTAGTTGGCAATAGCAGAGAATAGTAATCAGAATGAAAACGACAAATTTAAAATGTATGCATTATAATGTGAGCGCTCACAATTAACAGAAGCTTTCCCGGTTCTCGGAAACGGGAAAGAAGGATTCGTCAAGTTTTAACTTTCTTTATCTGATTTCCCGGCACGGCATGTAGGCCCATATTGCGCATACTCTCTTCACTGTAGAAATTATTCAAGGCGGCCGTGACATAAAATAGCCGCTATAGCTCTCGCTAGTTCGCAAGTTGGGAAAATAAAACTGGACGAAACTCTCTTAAATCCATTGAGCGTTAGTTCTTCCAGTGTCATCTCTAGTTTGTTTATATGCAATCAAAGCTGGCTGTTGTCTCAAAAACAATAACAAGAGCTACAAAGAACAGCACAAAGCGCTAGAAATTAACAAAGAACAACAAACAGCTTAAATATATAGGCCATTATTAAAGAAATTAATTTTGGCACGACTAGACGACTCGAAAATATTAATGGATATATGTTTAGGAAGTGTTGACTCAATAAAGTTTTGACGTTGGCTAAATAGGAAATATGTAAAAATATATCATTATTACTTACAAACAAATGAGATCCCAATGTGCAAAATCGACTTTCCACTTTGCTATCGATATGGGACATCGATATGCATTACGTTCTCGTTAGCGAGGTATTGTTAACCAAAATTCTGTATGCTATTTTGTTTCCCGTCTTCGTTTCCGTTTTGCTTTCCGTTCTCTGTTAAGTGGACCAGCCTTTTGAGGGAACATACCAATTTTACTGCAATTTTATGAGGAGAAAAAGTTCGCAATCGCCCAGGTTAGTCCTAGTAACATGATGGGATTTTGAAAAATGAGCCATTTGAATGACAGCTGATGGGTTTGGAAGAAGAAAGGGTTAAAGATTGATACTGGCAGTAGTAATTGAAACTGTAGCGCTCCTACACTACGTGATCAAAAGTATCCGGACACCTGGCTGAAAATGACGTACAAGTTCGTGGCGCCCTCCATCGGTAACACTGGAAGCCAATATGGTGTTGGCCCACACATCCTTTATGACAGCGTTCACTCTCACAGGCATACTTTCAATCAGGTGCTGGAAGGTTTCTTGGGGAATGGCACGGAGTGAAGACTGAGCAGAGGTATCGATGTAGGTCGGCGAGGCCTGACACGAAGTCGGCGTTCCAAAACATCCCAAAGGTGTTCTATAGGATTCAAGTCACGACTCTGTGCAGGCTAGTCCATTACAGGTGTGTTATTGTCGTGTAACCACTCCGCCACAGCCCGTGCAGTATGAACAGGTGCTCGATCGTGTTGAAATATGCAATCGCCATCCCCGAATTGCTCTTCAACAGGTGCTTAAAATATCAATGTATGTCTGCGCTGTGATCGTGCCAAGCAAAACAACAAGGGGTGCAAGCCCCCTCCAGGAAAAACACGACCACACCATAACACCACCACCTCCGAATTTGACTGTTGGCACTACACACGCTAGAAGATGACGTTCACCGGGCATTCGCCATACCCAAACCCTGCCATCGGATCGTCACATTGCATACCGCGATTCGTCATTCCACACAACGTCTTACCATTGTTCAATCGTGTAATGTTGACGCTCCTTACCTCAAGCGAGACGTCGTTTGGCTTTTTCCTGCGTGATGTGTGGCTTATGAGCAGCCGCTCGACCATTGAATCCAAGGTTTCTCACCTCACGCCTAACTGTCATAGTACTTGTAGTGGATCCTGTTGCAGTTTGGAATTCCTGTGTGATGGTCTGGATAGATGTCTGTCTATTACTATTTACGACCTTCTTCAAATGTCGGCGGTCTCTGTCAGTCAACAGACGAGGTCGGCCTGTACGCTTTTGTGCTGTACATGTCACTTCACGTTTCCACTTCACTATCACATCAGAAACAGTGGACCTAGGGATGTTTAGGAGTGCGAAATCTCGCGTACAGACTTGTGACACAAGTGACACCCAATCACCTGACCACTTTCGAAGTCCGTGAGTTTCACGGAGCGTTCCATTCTGCTGTTTCACAATGTCTAATGACTACTGAGGTCGCGGATAATGAGTACCAGGCAGTAGGTCGCAGCACAATGCACCTAAGATGAAAAACGTATGTTTTTGGGGTTGTCCGGATACTTTTGATCACATTATGTATATCCACAAGATTGTTTGTACCAATTGTGCTGACAAATAAAGGAAGAGATTATTAACAAAAACAAATTAAATTACAGTTAGTTGCAAAACGTGTTTCTTGATGCATTGTAGAGATGTTATAATGCATGCTGCTACGCGCAATACACCAGTAAACAATTTGAAATCAATTTCTGGTGTAATAATCAACTTTCCGCCATGGGTCATATTGAGCATGGCTCCCTTGTGACAATTATTGCAGGGCTGCAACTTGACAGTTATGTATGTTCAACTGTTAACGCTTTGAATTGATCTCATTTTGTGTTCACAATCATTCCCCGTGCTTCAGTCGGGTTCGGTTTACTTAATTGCAAGGGCGTAAACTCGGCTCTTAATTCCTATTTAGTCCAGACATGCGGCGTTTTGCAACTACAAAGCTCGTTTAATTCTGTTGTGGGACAAGGGAATGGGAACATTTACCCTCATTAACCTCTACAGTAGGTTTCATTGTATGATTCAACGTTAAAACGTAGAGATTTAGTCGGAAAACCTGTTTCAAGCAGAAACTGCTCCCTTTGGTAAGGAATTATGCTCCCAACCTTCAGGGATGTGGTACAAGAAATTGTCTTCTCAACGGCGGATGCTTAAATAAGGTTTACCCAGCTACCTAATTTTCGCTTTCATTTGAGGTTTATGTGAACGTCTTAAGCATACTTAATGCCTGCTTAAACGAAGATTGAGAGGTAATCAAACTTAAAGGACTCTACAGCTGGTACTTCTTATCAACAATAATATTGCAATTAGAAAGATAAACAGAGTGCTGAAGTTTCTTCGGCAGTCTATAGACAGGAATTTTAGAATGGTGAGACGAAGAACAGTTTGAAATTAACCCTACTTAGATAATATATTCTTCTTTTTCTTAAACTATTTTGCCATAATTGTAGGGATGCTTTTAGCTTTCACTGTATGATTACAGCTGTTTTAAAATACACTTTCTCTGCGGTTTATCTAAGATATAGGAAAAATGCTTTTTCACAAAGAAAGTAATAATAGGATATACAAGTTCTGAGTCCGTCCAGCGTTCTGTTCGCGTGTCTGTATGTGAACAGCGTAATTGAAAATCCCAAAGCCGGATAAACAAATAACTTTATGTGAGTGGAGCTTTATTTTTTTGTATTTCCCTCTTCGAATCAATGCTTTATCTTAAAAATATTCTTGGATTTGTTTTTTAATTTTAATTCTTGTTTTGACAAAAATACCACTATTGATGCTTATTAAATTATAATAAATCAGGAGTTCTCAATGTGCACTACGTGGAGCCCTCTTCAGAACTATAAAATGCAAAACAGAATAAATAATAAGGAATAAAAAACGAAGTAGAATTAAAGTAAGAAAATCAGTCGTACTATATAAAATATAGGATAGGTCTAGGGATTGGGAGCGCTGGTCATATAATATTGCCTCTGATGTGGAGCGGTGAGCATACCGAGTTCTCAACTCAGTGTTGGATTTCCAGTCAGAATGAGGTAGATTTTCTTTAGATAGAAGCAAAGCTACCTTCCACACCGCCTGAAAGTATGACTGCGTACTTGAGTCCAACATAAGCTAGTTAACATCCAGCAAGAGGTACTGTGACGACCGGATTGGTTAAAGTTAGTTATCCACATTTGGTTAAAACTAAAAGTTAAAAACTAAATATAGCTATGTCAGTCTTAGCTACTTTAGAAACCTTCCTTGTTGCTTAATTTTCTCCAAGGTAAACTTCAGTCATCTAACTACCATCTAAGCGGCATGCATGAAAGTGGGGATTCCTTTCCTCACTTGCAGATGTATGACTAACTTAAACACATATTCACTTTCGTCTTTCATTCAGAGTTTTTTACTTTCTCTACTACATATATTAAGTAGGGGAAGTATTGCATTCCACCCAAAAATCGATATCGAGATTTCACCAGAAATACATGTTTTTAGGCCTCCTGAATCCAAAAAAAAGTATATTTAGAAACATGTCCGTGTGTGTGTCTATCTGTGAACAGCACAACTCAGAAACGAACAGTCGGATAAACACAAAACTTGTATTTAGGTTCAGTATCTTCCAGAGATGCGACACGAAGGTTTTCAAGAAAATCCCCCCACCCCAGATTACCCTTTACATGGAATAATTTTCGAAAATTTTAATATTCTCAAAAATGACACTAAGGTTTTTGATTAAAATATCATATATTTAAGATACTTTCATGACC
Organism: Deroplatys truncata; assembly: GCA_030765065.1. Classification (NCBI taxonomy): domain Eukaryota; kingdom Metazoa; phylum Arthropoda; class Insecta; order Mantodea; family Mantidae; genus Deroplatys; species Deroplatys truncata. The sequence goes on from CM060978.1 coordinate 220,556,182, forward strand.
AAAAAAATGTATATCTTGAATTTTCTGGGAATGTCTCCAAAAGTATTCTTCATTGTGAACGACTTTTGCATAACTGGTAAACCATAAGAGATAGACAACATTTTACTACACAAAAAATGTAGATCGCGTTAAAATACACAATTTATGTCATATACTTTTTTGTTGTTCAGTGAAGCATTTTCGAGATATTGCTTGTTATTTCCTTAAATTTTCCAATACTTATACTTTTTCTCAAATGGGAATTCGTTATTAATGTTTTTTGGTCCTGGTAATGCAAAGAGAATGGAATACTGCACATAGCAACCAGCTCTTAAAATATTTGACTATTGCTTAAAGTCTACCAATTCCCCTTGCATCTACAAGAAAATTAGCAATAATATTAACATCTCGATTAACATGAAGCATATGGAGAATAAACGTTTGTAAAAATATTTTGTACAAGAGTAGAGAAAGTCATATGAGTGTAACACATCAGATACCTTTTAGTTCCATTTATACCCCGCATTTAATTTCATTGGTATTATCGACGCCCTTATTGCGTATTGGCAATATTCTCTTGTTGGTTTCTTGCACTTTTTGGGTTTTAAGCATTAGATCACAAACACACATTCATGCTCTCATTCATAGTTCCAGAGTCTGGGAAGGATAGGGACTGATCTTGACTAGAGAAAAATTTCAACCCCCAGCCGGGAATAGAACACGGGATCCCTCACACACAGCAGGCAGGTGCTCTACCGACTGAGCTACGGGGCCAACGCGTTCAAATTCATTAACATTTTTTTTATGTATATTGTTTTCGTATAGTATCAGCAATTTGTGTGCGTGTGAGAGAGAGAGAGAGAGAGGGGGAGAGAGAGAGTGCGTGTCTGTCTGTCTTTCGGATTTCAGAGGTTACTGACCATTTTCTAGCGTTAAATATTTGGGCGGTCAGCCTTTGGCCGGTGCATGGAGACACTTAGCACAGGGCTCGCTTTGCGCCCTCTCTTATGCTGCCAGTTTCTCCTATTTCTACTTTCCGTCTTTCCATAGGACATAAAGTTGACCGCTCAACACTCCAAAGATCGAAAATCGCTCTAAATATAACTTTGTACCAAATATGTAACAAATTCTTTAAAGCACATCAGCTCAAGCAGCTATTCGTAAAGCTGAAGCAAATACGAGACTCGAACGTGTAGAGGTTCCTTAGGAGGTGTATTCTAGCGAATCATATGCCCGGGTACAGGCTTCTTTTTCTTTATTATTTTTAGAGATAAAATTTACACACCCGGCTAAGACTTAAAGGAAGATGATAGGAAGTTATCGTCAGAGGAATCTTCTAACGTCTCATCCTGCAGGGTGGTAAAGGGTTTTATCACCTTTAAGATTTCTCTCGCGTCTTCCGACTGTCTTATCTTCTCCCAGAGGGTTAATCTTTATGGTTCTTGGTTAAGGTTGATGCATCTGTCTACAATAGCAGCTGGTACCATTAAGTTTTAACGTCGTAACCAACATTGTCATTTTTACTGCGTTGTCTTAGGGTACACCTCTATTGCTTGGCGTACACTTGAGTGCGAAAGAAAACGGGAACTGTCTATAATGATCACTCGAATGGCATTAACAAATACGATAATTGCAGCTATACATATTGATGATCCCATTATCCGTGTTAACTTCTCAGCTCTAGTTAGAAACCCTTATCTTGATGTTCATGTCACAATTATTTTCACCACTTTTTGTAGCCATATGCATTGACTGAATATGCCTTTACATGAGAGTTCAAATCTGATGGCCATTGAATGATGTAGGTTCGAAAATCTCTGATCCTTTTATAAGTCAGGAGTGTGCCTTTTAAGCGTAAAAATTTACTTTGGTAAGTCTTGCTCTTCTTCGAAACTATGCTTTTTACCATTTTTACTGTCCAGGTCGAACAGAAGTATTCACTATATTACTATAATTATTCATAGTTTATCGGAATTTTGCTGAAGATTTTGCAAAGCTTATCGAGGGTTCGAAGTTAGAAGCTATTCTTCCTTTGACCTTGACCTATCATTTTTATTTCATTTAAGTTTACCATTGGCATCTTTCTCTCTCTCTCTCTCTCTCTCTCTCTCTCTCACACACACACTCACAAACATAAATCCAATGTATTACAGGTTGTGCAGTTTACCTTAGGAATACAATTAGCAAAACCATATTACTCAAAATCCTAATCTTTTAATACCTTAAGGTCTTTTACTAAGGTCTTTAACTCAAAACTACTCTAAGTTATCTCTAAACGGTACCATGCTCGAAGTTTCAGGTGGCAACGTTTGTGGCCCCTATTCCGGAGATCATGGGTTCGATTTCCGCCGCCGGCCTTCCTGAACCATGGGTTTTTTCGAAGTTTCCCTGGATCGCTAGGTGAATGCTTGGAAGTTTCATTACTGCCCGATTAACTTGAGGTGGCAGCTGAGGAAAGGTGCGCACTAAACCATAAGTCCGTTATCTATCCGGAGAGGAGAGTGGGGGTCAGTTACGCATGTGGAGTTGTTGACGCTGCACGTGCGTTATCTGAGCTTCTGTAATTTTTTAAGGCTCGTGTCCGTGCGCGTTATATGTTCGTCTATAACAGCATATACACGAAGCAGTTTGCTTTGCTCTGAGTTGTATGTGTGTAACTGTGAGTGCCTGCGTTGAGTATGTTTTGGATTGTCGTTTTACTTACTGTTAATACATGGGCAGTAAACTTAAAGGCAAAGTACTGCACTCCCAAACCAGGGAAGTTATTAGCAATGTATATAAATACATGAAAGGACATGTAGTGGCTGGCGTGGTAAACATCAATGTGAAAAACATTGGAAAGCGCGTTGCTGAGGCAACAGGCACTTCCGAAAGAAGTGTAAGAAGAATTATTAAGGAAACCATAGATATTGATAGTGGCATTTCGCCTTCATTCTCCACACCGCATAAAAGGAGACCTAAAAGGTCTTATTGTGCGAGCTTAGATACTTTCAATGAGGCAGTAGTGCGCCAAACTGTGAATGAATTCTATATTCTTCACAAGAAAAGACCGACACTGAAGAAGGTGCATGCAAAGTTAAAGGACTCGATCAACTTTGAAGGGAGTGTATCTACATTAAGAAAGATACTACTTAAATTGGATTTCACCTTGAAAAGGACAAAAAAAGAATAGGAATGTCCTAATGGAGCGGCACGACATCAGAACTAAGCGGCTCCATTATGTTAGAATGATAAAACAGTACGGAAGTGAGGGCCATCCCATAATATATATGGATGAGACATTCATCACACACTACTCCATATGCACGTCATCAATGTTGAGCTAGAATTCATGCGCAGTGAAGGCTTGCTGGATGGCGGACAGGAAATTATTATTCATCTAGGGGGCGACACCGACGAAAGCAGTGATTCCTTCGAGTTTTCTAGTGAAGAGGAAGGTGAAGACTGTCAAGAGAAAGGAACTGCAGATTCAACTGGATCTTCTGCTTTGTTGCGTCTGTTTTCTGAAACCAGCCTCAAGGTAAGATGCATGTGATTTCCGCTCCCTCTTAACGGCATGTGGCTGCAGTTGGTCTCCCACCACTCTTAGTTGCCCCTTAGTTGTACTGCGCAGCGAGCTGCCACCTCAAGTTAATCGGGCTGTACATCCCCGATTTTCTGGTCCCTCCATTTCACCTCCATTCTCATTTTACTTCACCCTTCATCTACTTGGCTGTTTCAGGGCAGCAAATGTCGGCGAGAGTCTCGGTGTTGCATGGCAGGGAAAAAGGTGGTTGCATGTAACACTTCGTCCCCCGAAATGGAGGCGACCTCCAAGTTCCGGGCTCCCACTGGGATGTGCAAGCCTGCAGGGAGGAGGGGAGCCGGAAGAAAAGGTAGGGACCCTGCCCTCCGCTCTGCCTGCTTACTAGTCCGGCCGTCCTATGTCTCCTCTCGCCTCAACCCTCCCTCCCGGGGTCCCCGTCACGGACCCATTTGTCGCCCATATGTTCATATGCCAGACAACATTTCAGCGCACGTAAGTGATAACGGAGGACGAAATCACTAAGGTCGCGTAGTTCTTTGATACTTTCGAGTTATGATAAACACTCACATGGAAAATAGAAACTCTAAGGAAGAAATGTCAGAGAATATACTTCAATACAATTCATTTACTGCATGCACACGCGTTGGGTATGTCGGTGCTGTGCAGGACATAAGCAAAGTAATTGATTTAGGCTGTGAGTAACATAGCACCGTGCTATATTATGAGTTCTGAGCTATAAAGCTGTGCTTTATAATATCATTAAATGATTATCACGATATTATATAAAAGAAAGGCGCTGAAAATGTGCTCTTTCATAGCTTGAAGCACCACAACGACAGAAGTTGCACCTAGAGGGGATTTCATTGCGAACAGGTTCTCCATCATTTCTTTTGGACAGAAGTTGCACAAGATCAGCAGTAAAATAATTTTATTACTGACAGACAGGAAAGTAAACACATCTTTCTCTGTGCAGAAGATATCATTTCATCCCTGTGACAAACTTCAGCTGCAAAGAGATTATTTTTTTTCACAGAATTCTGCCATTTCTTACTTTTGAGTGAAGCAAATTCAGGTGTTATTTTCAAAGAACTTTTGTTAGCACTACTGTTTGGATCTCTTCTTGACACACTTAGTGATGAAGTAGTTAGTTTGTTGTATTTATTCTTATTTTCCGCAAATGTACTTTCAGGTGACCTTGCCTCAAGTTTAAAAAAAATATTAATTTTATATTTTTACTGCTTCTTTAAGTATTATATATTTATGTTTGCCTCGGCTGCGTCAGTATTATTGTTAGAGACATGGATATCTTGGCAGGGTTGTGGTGCGACTAAAAATGTAGGCTTACACAGATTATAGTTTATTTCACTTCCGTTATTAATGCTTGACACGATTTAAATAACACTTCACTGATATAGAGAGCTGTGAGATTCATTAATTAATTACTTGCACTTTTTAACACGTAAACTATTTTCATCTCACACGAATACATATTACATTTCTTGAGGACACTTTTTGCGTCTGGTTAGTAACGCTGTCTGCAACCAACTGAATCGATTTCAACCGCCTAAGCTTGTAAATTTCTGTATTTCAAGTCTCTGATTGGCTATTCCTAATCCAATAGAATACCTTCATTTAAATAAAGCTTTTTCTGGTTGTTGATTAGCTATTTTTAAACTGTCTCAAAATTTACATTATTGTTGCTCCAATAATGAATAGTAGCATTCAAATTTTCAAATTAAGTATTGCCTCAAGGTTACCTTCTTGTTACCTCATTGTTAGCAACTTTTAACCTATTATTCTCACAGCTCCTAGATTATTAAATTACGTAATACATTCACATAACATTATTGAACATGGATATAATAATATAAACATATACAATGACTGTAATATACACTTTTTATATATTGCTACATACACATATTGCTTTAAGGCGGGCTGTTATTGAATTTACATATCATATAATTAGACTGAAATTATTTAAGTGTTAAAAATACTGTCTCAGTGAGGATTCTCAGCAGCAGTCATGTAAGGTGTATCTAAATTTCGCGTCAATTTCGTGAAATTTATTCTTTACCGGCAAGTGCATCTCCAGTAGAACTCGTATATGTCGTTTATCCCATTGTCTCGTCTTTTTACGGGATCGAATTCCATTATGTGTCTCCTTGACAGCTGGTCCATTTAAGGCTATCTCCTTAACGCTCCACTCATCTCCGTTCGCAATTTATTCTCCATGTTTTGTACTCCAAGCACGTTACTACGAGGGTAAGTCAATAAGTATCCACACATAAATTTTTAAATTTATTATAACACCGATGAAACTTACAATTACCTCATTTTTAATGCAGTCTCCTTGCTTCTCAATACACATGGTCCATGGTTGCTCAAGCTTTCGGATATCCTCAGAAAAACAAGCTTTTCGGTTGACCAGCAAACCATATGCACAGCTTCCTTCACTTGTTGATCTGTAGTAAAGCGACGGCACCTTAAGGCATTTTTAAGTGGACCACAAAAGATATGGTTTGTTACTTCATTGACAGTCATCCTTCGGCTCTTTGAATCAGGATACGGACTTGCTCATTGTTGGTGTCAGTAGTGGATATGGATGAGCGTCCTGCTCTATCCTCAACCTTCACAGTTGTCCGACCACTTTTGAACTTTTCAATCCATTGCTACACATTTCCCCCATGTTATGCGAAATGTCCTATGTATTTTGGCTCATGGTACACCTTCAGACGACGTAAAACGGATAACCGCACGCTATTCTTTGGTGCAGACGGTAAGGGGTGCAGTCATACTTATGATGCAACAATGCAACACTCACTGGAGTGATAACGGTCAAGCGTTCCACAAGCGGAGACAAAGGAACAACATGTCGACGTCGCACACACAAACCGATACAGCCAACCTACAAAAAATTAAAAATAGTTTGCGGATATTTATTTACTTACTCTCGTACAACTGTACTTGTAGCATTTTAGCTGATTCGACTGGCCTATTTCTTGTCCTGTTTATTTGTGTACATTTGGATGCATGGAATCGTGCCAATATAATGCCCCCAGCCCCATCCCCATACCTGATTCTAACAATCCACTGAATGTTTGTCTTAGTTTCTTACTCATCCCTTTTTCCTTCTCCTGAGCCTGAAAACGACCTGAGTTCATAGGTTAATGTTTGAGTGCTAGGCTTTTGACATCACACGAAACCGTTCAAAGGCTGGTGTGGACCGTTGAAAAGATGCCTTCTAGGTACTCAGGTTAAATGTTTCGTACTCCTTCCCTTTGGTCGCTCACCTAGCCTTAGATTTGTTCGTAGGCTAATACGTGTGTATTGGACTTGAATTCAAACAATAAGCGATGGTTGCACTCAAACCTGTGTGGAACACAACTGATGAGGGGTTTATGCCAACGGTCTATAAAGAAAAACACTATAGGAAACCAAACGTATCGGCACCGTGAGACCCAGTATTAACATCCTAGTACTGTATGTAATAGTAATATTATTGTGCTATTTAATTGTATTATTATTGGGCTTTTATCATCCGCTACACTTTGTATACCTAGATTCATAGTCTGTTGAGGACTTTCCGGGTATTTTGTGGGCTGCGATATAATAATAATTTTATTCTAAAATAATAGCTTCACTAAAACCTATTGAGGCTGGTATTCACTTCAATATAATACAATACAAACAGAGTTTTACAATACACATTTTTTATCATGAATGAGTTTTCCTTCAGTTCTGTAATAAATCCAACTTCATGGCTAATGTGCATTACGAAAATCGCATTACGGAGTATTTTCAGTAAAAGCCAATGATCATGAGAACTATTTTAGCAGCGGCGAGTGTGAGTTATTTGAATACACCGGAACGTGTACATTTAGGTAGGCTAATTCCGGCTACGTAATAGGATCAGCGCGTTTGAAAAAATAAACACTGCGAGGAAAATGTTGTGGAAAGGGGCGCACCACGTCACTCGTTTTAGGTTAACATTTCGCAACTCAGAGACTTTGTTCTTTTAACTCTTGGTCCAGCAGCCTTTCATGTGGTAGGCAAATTCTACCCTCTTTGTGGCGAGGGCTCTCCTGCGTCGTTAATGGCGGAAACAGTACAGGTGCAGACAAAAGAACAAAGAGTACGCTTGGTAGTAACTGCTGCGGCTTGAGGCTTGCTCATAGAGATCTTAAATCGTTAGTCTGCAGAAAGTCTGTTCCGTATTGGAGTAAAATAAACTGAAAGGATGTCTTAAAGAAGAGAACGATAAGACGATAACACAGATCGGTAACTTATACATCCGTTAAGGGCGAGAGACTAAATGGAGGAACCTGCCAAAATATAACTTTTTAGCTTTTTATTCAGTCTCATTAGTTGAAACTTCCTCTTTAATTTCGTATGTATATGTATACAATCATTATATGCATAATAGATATATTTTAAAATATTTTTTTGAAATGGTACTGCTTCAGCCATTTTATACTCAGAAATCTGTACCACCTCAAAGAAAGGAATCGGAATAGAGTGATAAACCTTAGCCTTGAGGCAGTGTTTTTAACACTTAAAAATATTTTAGTGTAATTATATAAAATATAAATTTAATAACAGCCCGCCTTAAAATAACATAATAACAGTCATTACATATGCTTGTATTATTGTATCCATGTGTAATAATGTTATGTGAATATATTACGTAATTTAATAATGTAGGAGCTGTGAGAGTAATTGGTTAACAGTTGCTAACAATGAGGTTACCTTGAGGCAATAATGAATTTGAAAATTTAAATGCTTCTACTCATTATTGGAGCAACAATAATGTAAATTTTGAGACAGTTTAAAAATAGCCAATCAACAACTAGAAAAAGCTTTACTTAAATGAAGGTATTCTATTGGATTAGGAATAGCCAATCAGAGACTTGAAATACAGAAATTTACAAGTTTAGGCGGTTGAAATCAGTTCAGTTGCCTGCAAACAGTGATTGTAACCGGATGCGAGATGCGTCCTCGAGAGATTTAATACGTATTCGTGTGAGACGAAAAATAAGTTTACGTGTTAAAAAGTGCAATTAATTAATAAAAAAGAATCTCACAACTCTCTATATCAGTGAAGTATTATTTACATCGTATCAAGCATTAATAAAAGAAGTGAAGTAAAATTATAATCTGTGTAAGCCTACGTTCTTGTCGCACCACAACCCTGCTAAGAGAAACGTGTCTCTAACAATAATACTGACGTAGCCGAGGCAAACATAAATATATAGTATTTAAAGAAACATTCAAATTACAAAGTTAATGATATTTTTAAACTTAGGGCAAAGGCTACCGGAAATTTGTTTTACCATACATGCGGCTGCAACTACTGCAAGTTCGGTTCCCAAACGGTTGAAATACAATACAACCTACTTAAAGTTTACGCCAAAGCGTGGTGCAAATAACGTAACAAACCACTTACTTCAGCCTAAATTTAGGGGAAGTTGTACTCTACAAATTTGTACTAGTTTTAAGTATGGCAGCTTCTGTCTACTCATGCATGCAGTTTTTTTTCTTTTTTCTTTTTAATACAGGGTGTCCACAGAAAAAAATCGTGATTATTATCAGGTATAGCGTTATAATAAACAGAAGTATTTTTGATTCTGATGTTATTACATGATGCTTGATGTGAGTCGTTACATTTTAATTCACATCGAGCGCTACTGTGATATGAATTAAAATGTAACATGAGGTATAGCGTTGCTGTTATTTGCTGGATTAACTCAAAGCTGGCGTCAGTGGAAGAATCTCGAAGAATTTTAGGGTATGTGTAATTAATATTGTTGACTAAAACAAAAACAGGTGGTAACACAAGAGGGAAAAAGACGCCGTTTGAGCTATTTCACTTGCCATTATGGCATTGTTGAAAGAACCATATTGTGGAAATGGTCTGAATGTTAAATTTTGAAGTCGATGTAAGTTCTGCAGCAATTAGAGACAGCAGTGTAGTTAGTGTGTATTGGAATACCATAGCAGTCGGAGTCTAATAAGACTTCAGGTGGTTTCAGATGTAATTTTCAACATGAGGCACTAGTAACAAAACAATTATGAAGTCGTACGAAGAGTTTGTAGAGCACTGAAGCACATTCAGGCAAACTTCGGGCCAATCAATGCGGAAATTGTGGAATATGTGTGAGAGGTGTTTCTACGTGTGTGCAAAGACGTTCCTAAATCTACCATGTCCATGTTTCTCCGTTCTCCTCTGCAGTTTCAACCCTACAACCTGTAATTACTGCAGAAGTTGAAAGATGATAACCACGTGCTTTCTATGAGCACTTATTGGCACTTATGGCGGATGATGAATACCTGTCAGTCAAATTCATTTTAGTGACGTGGCAATGTCCACGTCCATGAAAAAGTAAATAAGCAAAATGTTAGGATTTGCGGGAGTAAACATCCATATTTCAATTTGGAGTTTGAATGTGACTCTCCTAAACTAAATGTGTGTTGTGCGGTTCGAAAGGGAAAGTCCATGGTCCATTTTTTTTTCAAGATAACACTGTCACCCGTATAAATTATCTTGATATGCAGTTACCACAGGTGGAAGAAGAAAGCAATGAACTTCTTTGACTAAGATGGAGCACTCCTCACTGGCATCTGTACGGAATGTTCTGAATGAACAACTTCCAGGTAAAGAAAGTATTTATTATGCCCCACGTTTTGGACGCCAATTTGAGAAGATCGTTTGTTATATTGTTATTTGCAACACGCTTTGGGCGTCAATTTGAAGTATTTTGTATTGAAGGAGTTGTATTATATTTCAATTGTTGGGGAGCCGAACTTGTAGTAGTTGCAACCGCACGTATAGTAAATAGTTTCCGGTAGCCTTCGCCCCAAAAATGTACTTTTAGGTGGCCTTTGCCAGAAGTTTAAAAAAAATATTAACTTTGTAATTTGACTGTTTCTTTAAATATTATATATTCATGTTTGCCTCGGCTGCGCCAGTATTATTGTTACAGACACGTTTCTCTTAGCAGGGTTGTGATGTGACAAAAATGTAGGCTTACACAGATTATAATTTTACTTCACTCCTTTTATTAAAGCTTGATACGATTTAAATAACACTTCACTGATATATAGAGAGAGAGCTGTGAGATGTTTTTATTAAATACTTGCACTTTTTAACACGTAAACTATTTTTCGTCTGACACGAATACGTATTATACTTCTTTCGGGGACACTTTTTTGCGTTTGGTTAGTAACGCTGTCTGCAGGCAACTGACTCCTAAATTTGTAAATGTTTCCCTTTTCAGTTTCTGATTGGTCAATCCTACTCCAATAGAATACCTTCATTTTACTAAAGCTTTTTTTGGTTGTTGATTGGCTATTTTGTAAACTGTCACTAAATTTACATTATTGTTGCTCCAATAATGACTAGTAGGATTTAAACTTTCAAACTCATTATTGCCTCAAGGTTACGTCATTGTTATCTCATTGTTAGCAACGTTTAACTTATTATTCTCACAGCTCCTACATCATTAAATTACGTAATATATTCACATAACATTATTACACATGGATACAATAATTTAACATATACAATGACTGTAATATACACTTTTTTATATATTGTTAAATACACATATTACTTTAAGGCGGGCTGTTATTCAATTTATATATATTATATAATTAGACTGAAAATCATTTAAGTGTTAAAAATGCTGCCTCACAGGAAGATGGATTAGGCGCGCTGGGAACCAAGATACTGTCTTTTACAGCTGGTTTCTGAGGTCCCTTGACTTGACCATCTGACTTTTTTATGGGGTCACTACCTCAAAACCTGCAAGAGCTCCAAATTCCTATCACTGCCGCCTTCGAGTACATCCCTATATCTTGTAACGCGTGTGGCATGATGCCTGCAGCGTGACATGCGGAGCACACATTCAGCGTCTTTCGGGCAAGTAATAAAATGCCTGAGTTTCGCTTCCTAATGCCACCATTTTCGCGTAAATCCATCAAATAACAGCAACACTACACCTTTTTATAATCACGGAGTGTTTCTGTGGACAGCCTTTATATTTGCTAGTTTGTTTTCTCCATATTTTGTTTTAAAGAGAATTTTTTTGAAAATTACATTTTGTGATATAAATGACCCGGTTTCTCAGAAACTACTGTAGACAACTTAATTAAATCTTAGGATGATAAAAACAATAAGTTCTGCTGTGGATCTACTTTGGTATTAATAATATGTGGATTATTTTTTAAATAATTGCTGATAAACTGCAATTAAAATATGATATAATTAACAAAATACTCCCATCTTCTTTAGTAAACAATCTTATTGTATGAAAGTTATCTTAGACTGTATACATCTATGTACTTTAAATATTTTAGTCTGATATATTAGATAGCTTATGATATAATGGGTTATGAAATAAGTAGATTTAACATTGATGATTTTAATCTTGCGCTGGAGAGAACACCAGTTTTGAAATTTTAGTGCTTTACTACTAAATGTAACCTCTAGATTATAGATTATTCATTTTAGCAGCTATCGTCAAATTTGGGGAATGCTGCATCCTTTTTGGCTTTTGCGTATCTATTCTGTGCTTTTTAAATGTTGTGCACATTGTTGTAATTAATTTTATTTCTCCATTTCGTGTTATACAAAAGAGAGAAAGCGCACCTGTCTCTAAACTCTATTGGCAATGATCACGGTAAATGCGAAACTACTTACGATATTAGTTGCCGTAATTTTCTAATACTTTTGCAAAATTCATATAGTCGATTTTTTACCTTTTGGAAAAATGAAATCTCTATGGCGTTTATCATACTGTTTTGGGCAAAATAGTGAGTTTTGAGAAATAATCTGGTTAGAGTTTAAATGTAAATTCTTGTCTCTTTAATAAAAAAAAGAATGTCTGAACTACGTATTCTGCTTACTAATGTATATAGTTAGCAAGATCCTCTTTGCTTACTATAAACCTTGAGCACAGTGAAATGAAACTAACACGTGTGATTGGTGGTTAAAAGTTTGGGAATTAATTTTAATTATACCTTTTCAGAAAATAATCATTTAAAATGTCCTTTAAATCCTGCAAAACAGTTCAAATAATCAAGCATTGGAGGTACCTAAACATTTTAAAACTAAATATTCACTTGCACAGAAGCAAATTTAATTTATAACTGTTCAAATATGGGTATGTAATTAACATCTAACAAACCACTTTATCAATTTTAATGAGGGTAAAGGATACGGATTTTACTGTAGTCCTTTGTAAAAAAATGGATAACTGGCATCTAGATTTATGCTCTTCATTTAAAATCGATGACGTTGTGAACTCCTTGAGAGGGCATTGAATCCTGAGGTGAGGCTTTTTATTTTTTAACCGTGACAAGACTGATCATAGGGCAACGGTGCATGAGGGAAAGATAGAATCAGACTGAAGAATGTAATGCCATAGCCGGGATTCTTTAAAAATTAATAGCGTACACATGGATATTAATGATTAAAAGTACATGATACTTCATATTATGTACAATGTCGTTCCTCAATCAATGATGAACAATCTTTAATTTGACGGTAGTTTGATAAAAAAATTTCCAAATGTTGTATACTACAATGTTCAAAGAATTTCAATAAGCGTGACGATTTTGAATCGTAATTGAAGCTCAATATGTTACCATTTGTGTTACCGAGCATTGGTTAAATTGAGATTAATCTAGCAAAAGTTTTATATATGAGTTTTACTCAGGGACACTTTCTGTAGATCTGTTTAGAGACGTGGCAGTGTTGACGTGCTTGGTAGAAACACTTTTCAATCTTAAAAATGTGACTTACTTGAGCAACTATCTGCTGAAACAGTGTGAGATATCACTGCAGTAATTCCTCAATGCTTTAATATGTTTTACTTGGTGATGTCCTAATTCTTCAGGATTTGCATTTATGCAATCCTTGTTCAGTTTTGGATTTTAAACTACAGTTCATCAGGTAATAGCATGTGATTATGTTATATTAGGTCTATAAATTACATTTCAGTCGACATTGTTAATAACTTTGGATGTGTTTATACCGATTGTTTTCAATCCTAAAGTAAAATCCTTTATCAAATATAAATTATGACAATTCGTCAAAACTTTTATATCGACTTAAACACTTTGCGAAAGAGCTAACTTCATTCAGTTATTATCTAGTGTAAAGTGGCTACCATATGTATGTGTGGATGTTATGGTCGTGGGATTATTCAGTCTAATTGAAGCTCAACTTTCAAACATCTCTTCTAAAGATAACAGATCACGAATACCTCGAAACCTTGATTCAATGCTTTATGCAGGCCTAAGAAACAGGGTTTGAATTTCCATCGTCTTTGAAAACACTGGTAATTTTGAAACATTCATTCATTCATTATCTGTTTACCCTCCTCTTATGTAGGACTTACATCCCCAGAACTTACAAGCGGGTGCCTGGGGTCAGAGGCCCGTCGAGGAGCAGACACTCATGGATCAGACAGAGCATCCAGGATGGGTGATCAGCCCGATGCCCGGTATGGGATGAAGGAAGTAGATGAAACGAAATGTTGGTGAAATGGATGAAAGGAAGGGTGATGATGGAGCAGTTGGTGGAATGAATGGCGGGGGAAACCGGAGAACCCGCCCAGATGCCGCTTCGTCCACCACAAATCCCACATACAGGTCCCTGGGATTGAACCCGGGCCGCCTCGGTGGGAGGCGAGCGGTCTAACCACTTGGCCACGGCGCCGCCCACTTTTGAAACAAAGGAAGTTAATTTTAACTTATGAGGTGCAATATATCAGAAATATCCGGTGGGCTAAGTTCACTGAGCAAGATATTCATAAGCCCAGTACTATTTCGAATGCTATAAATTTGTGCCTTATAGTTTGACATTTTGCTTTCCGAAATTGCCTCGCTCTTGACGGCCCGTCTCGCTCAGCAGTGTATGCTACTTGCTCTTGGAAATTGCACTTTTGTCAGAAAGATGCCGCTCAGTCTCGCTCCCATGTCCTTGATGAGGCAGGGTAGCATGGTTGAAGGTGTCTGTGCCGAGTTCTACATTGAGTGAGGTATAGGTATGCCTCCACTTGAACTACCTTTGTCTTTGCAACTGGCCGTATCTTGCTTTCCTATTAACTGCCTTTCAAGTTTGTTCATAATATAGATTCGGTTTTAGCTTGGGTGCGTAGGAGATCGTAAATGGGGCGTGATATTTTGTAGTACCCTCTCAATTAGACTTGGAATGCTTCGTTCAACATTCAGCTTTATGGTGAAAATCTGATGTGTTAACTCACATGACTTTCTCTACTTTTGTATAAACTATTTTTACAAACGCTTATTCTCCATATGCTTCATGTTAATCGAGATGTTAATCTTATTGCTAATTTTCTTGTAGATGCAAGGGGAATTGGTAGGCTTTAAGCGATAGTCAAACACTTTAAGAGTTTGTTGCTATGTTGAGTATTCCATTCTCTTTGCATTACCAGGACAAAAAAATGAATAATGAATTCCCATTTGAGAAAAAGTATAAGTATTGGAAAATTTAAGGGAATAACAAGCAATACCTTGAAAATGGTTCACTCAAAAAAAATGTATATGACATAAATTGTGTATTTTAACACGATCTACATTTTTGTGTAGTAAAATTTTGTCTATCTCTTATGGTTTACCAGTTATACAAAACGTCGTTCACAATGAAGAATACTTTTGGAGACATTCCCAGAAAATTTAAGATAAGCATTTTATATGTCATAAAGGATCTGAAATATATGGTATTTTAATCAAAATCGTTAGAGCCATTTTTGAGAAAATTAAAATTTTCGAAAAATGTTCCATGTAAAGGGTAATCTTGGGTAGAGATATTTTCTTGAAAACCTTGTGTCGCAAATCTGGAAGATACAGAGCCTAAATACCAAGTTTGTGTTTATGCGACTGTTCGTTTCTGAGTTATGGTGTTCACAGACACACAGGCATACACACGGACATGTTTCTAAAAAGGCTTTTCTTGGATTCAGGCGGCCTCAAACCTTACATTGCCGGTGAAATCTCGGTATCGAATTTTTTGGTGGAATGCAATACTTTCCCTACTTACTATACGTAGTAGAGAAAGTAAAAATGTTCGGGCTTGCATGCGTATTAGTAGTAGGAGGTAGGGTTGGGTACGGCGGGGGGGGATACTTACCAACTCGACCTACAAGACCTTTTGTGTCTAAGTGACTGATAGGGTGTCCTGGGAGGGAGAGTTGAGGTGAGAGGAGACAGAATGCGGCCAGACCAGGAGTCACGATAGAGCAAATGGCTGAGTTCCTACTTTTTACAGGTTGAAGCTCCCTGGATGGCAGCTGGTGCAACCGGCTCCCTCTCCCTGTCGGCTTGCACATATTACTAGAGGGCCCGGGACTCGGAGACCGCCCCCATTCCGGGGGACGAAGGGTTACATAAACATCGTTTTCCCCAGCCATGCAACACCGAGACCCTCGCCGACACTTTCAACCTTGAAACAGACCAAGCAGATGAAAGGTGAAGTGGAATGAGAATTGAGGTGAAATGAAGGGTCAGGAAATTTGGAGGATGAAGTGAACCTTCGCAGCATTCACCTAGTGACACGGGGAAACCCCCAAAAAACCCATTGGTCAGGAAGGTCTATCACGGTAATCGAAACCACGACCTCCCGAATTTGGGTTCACAGAAGTTACCGCTCGGGCGGTATTAAATGTGTTTTATTGTTAAGTAAGGTAAAGATTGCCGTTCGTTAATTGCCCTCGTGTTAGGTTTGCACTGAAGTGGGCCAGTTTCTTTCACGACAGTTGTGAGATCGGTTCATTTTGAGCATTCTAGTCAGAATTAATGCAATTTGTCGGTTTTGTCTAATTGTGTATGCGCCACGTTTACAGTTCTGTATCAAAATTATTGTTGTAGTTTCCCATTCTATAACATATTATAAGGGAACAGTTAGGACCTTGTAGCTCGCTATCGTAACCTCTAGGCAGGTTGTTACGTTTCTTGAAATGTTAGTACATTAGGCATCCATTCAAATTAAGTACCTACAAGTTTAAGCTTTATTATTTTGATACTCAATTAATCCTGGTCAACTAGCCTGGCTGAATGGCTTAACATTTTCTTATGTTACTACGATTTTGTACGCTTTAAAGTCAGATTTTGACCATATTTAATGCAAGTGGACAATTATGCTAGCTTTTTAGATTTTCACGACCTCGCCTAAATAAGTCCATGTGTATACAGCATACTTGCTTATTTTATTTTAGGAAATTAATACTTCATACTCATTATACTTTTAATATATGTTGTGTTACTATGCAGGACGTTAACAGTGATCAAAGACTCTAAGCATATTTGTAAATTATATCATCTTATATTAATTAAAATTTTGTTGGTTGAGGACATTTGCGTTGTCAATGTCACCTGTTGCTACATCTTTCCAATGTTCAGGCTCCGTAGACCTGTAAGTGGACTAGCACGGATAGGGTGTACATTCTATAAATAATTTTGTCGCCTAATCCTGTGTGTAACTTGAAAGCTACACATTTTAATCAGCTTTAAATTAATAAATTTAAAGAGAGTACCAAGAGTGCTAATATTGCTAGCATAGTTGTTCCTTCTTAACGATGCATGGCTATTTACGTATGTCTCAACACCTTTAGCGAGGTATATGTTGCAAATGTTTATATTAAAAGCTAGGGCTGTGTTGGAAATCTACCTTCCCTAATTAGTTCACGCTTTAGCCGGTAAAAGTAGCCGATAGCAGACACTGCTGTTCATATGGAAGAGCCACCAACATCTGACCGGAAAACACCGCAAGGAAAAAAAGCAATACAAAACAAAAGGTTATGAAGAGTGCGAAGTCCATTAGGCCGTACGGGCCGCAGTAAATCGACAGCGTCTCTGGTTTTGAGATTAACCCTAGATTAGGTTAAGGTAGGTGTGTGTGTATATAAATTGGTTTAAAATATCCTTATTCTCGCGGATTGCCTTAATACACTTGTGTTGGCACCTTCTGCGCTTGCACAGTATGATCAAAATGGAGTAGTTTGTTGACTTTGTTCGTATATGAGCAAGAGTCTTACAAACCAAGGGTGGGTAGGCTATAGGTTTTCGAAGTGTTCATATCTCCTCTTAAACTCTGTGATATATCATTTTAGTTCTTCATATCTTCTTTCTTCAGCATTTCATTCAGAAGGTATACAGGATGAATAACCTAAAACTTGCACCACAAATGTTTCGGAAATAGAAAGTGCTATTGATATGCAGTTTTCACAGCATTGATTGGTAGTCAGGGGCTCGTACATTTAGCCTATAAACAGATTTTAATAATACTAAGAAAGTGTATTTTTTGTGCAAACATACAATTTTTTAAATTGAACAATGCCTAGTTACATCAACAAAATAAACATAGGGTAAATTAGAATGTCAATGGTCTTTGTTGCAGGATTCCAGTGCAAGTGGTTTACGAGAAATCGTATTTAGAAAAGTTTCCACCCCGACAATTGTTTGTCCCATTCAACTTGCTCAGTTGCTACGTACGACATTGTTATGTTTGTTTGCATTGTGTTTTCTGTTCAATGATTGCATTGCAACTTTCTGGTCAGTTTGTGACAGTTCAAGCAGTAAATCGTGAGTGGAAGATGGGTTCACTAATGCAGAAAAAGCCGACATGATCATGGTGTATGGAGAGTGAAGGAAGAATGCAGTTCGTTCCTGTACGGTGATGCGGAAACGTATCCCAATAGACGTCAACCATCTCTGCAATTATTTATCAACATCTTCAACCAATTACGTGAAACTGGTATTGTAACACCTAGAAAATGTAACAGAAACAAACAAGTGACTGGAGAAGAGACAAAAATTAATGTTTTGCTAGCCGTTGCAGTAGATCAGCAAATTAGTTCCCACACAATCGCATAAGTCACGCAAGTGAACTGCGCATTCTCCATTGACATAGATTCCATCGCTATCACATCTCTCTCCATCAAGAGCTGCATAGAAATGATTTTGAGAATCGTGTTAACTTTTGTACATGGGCTTAAGACATGATTCTCCAGATTCATCATGTATCTTGTTTAGTGCTGAGTGCATTTACTAATCATGGCCAGGTAAACCGCAGAAACATACACTATTGGTCTGTTCACAATCCCCGTTGACTTCTTCAGGTCAAACGTCATTGTCCATGGAGTTTAAACGTGTGGTGTGGGATAGAGAACCATCAGCTCATAGGTCCTTTGTTCATAGAAGGAACAATGAACTCGCACAAGTATCGCAGCCTCCTGACAGACCATCTGCCACAGATGCTAGAAGACGTTCCTTTGCAGACTAAGAGGAACCTGCAGTACCAACATGATGGCTGTCCAGCCCATAGTGCCCGAAGTACTACAGCTTGTCTTAGCGGATTGTTTCCAAATCGTTGGGTTGGACGAAGGGGCTTGTACTTTGGCCGGCCCGTTCATCGGATCTGACCCCTTTAGACTTTATTTCTGTGGGGAAGGCTGAAAGACACTGTCTACAAGGATATAGCAACTACACCAGACGATATGAAACGACTATTACTGTTGTCTGCTCTGAAATTTCCGCTGAAATGCAGTCTTTCCATAACGGACTGGAAGCGTGTATTGAGGCTGCCGGTGGTCATTTTGGACACAACCTTTGAAGGGCTATGTTCTCTTTACGTGTAAGAATCCACAGAAGGATTGTAATTAGCTTTTGTTTTTCTTTAGTTTGTGCTGCCACAGGTTGTACAAGTGTCGGTGCGTAAAAGCTTCAAAATAAGATTTCTTGTAAACCACTTGCACTAGAATCTTGCAACAAACGTGACTGACATTCTAATTTAACCTACCTTTATTCTGTTGTTATAACTAGGCATTGTTCTATTTAAAAATTGTATGTTTGCTGAATAAATACACTTGAACTTTCAACTCACTTGTAATATTTACACTTGCGCTCACTTCTGGTTTGTTTGAAAATATCATGGTATAAAAAATAGATATTCATTCTCTGTTGGTAATTTAAGTTATTCTTCATAATCTGCACACAAAGTGTGAAAATATTTGATATCACTGTGCAAGCAGTCTTCAGTTTTCTGCTCTTTCTGCTGCAAGGTATTTTCTCATCGAACTTCAGGATCACACTTGTTAATGTGGAAAGAAATTGAGTTTTATTTATATACGCACTTTAATTACTATGGTTCTTAGTGTCCCGTTCTATATTGGGCGTGAAAGACCGATAATTTTGCTCAGAGGCCTCTTTATCAGGCTTGAGGTTCTTTTACGTGCCGTAAATCTACGACACGGGACCACCGGCTTTACTTCCCTTCCAAAGGAAGCCATGCTAAGGTTTATTACGCCTGAAAACATCCATCCGCCGGGTTTGAAATGGCGACCAGATCTTTTACTTCCGAAAAAATCTATCGCCCTCTGCCGGGTTTGAACCCGTAACCTCGGAGTTAACGTGGAAGGTCTGTTGAAGTACTGAGGCAAATTAGGAAATACGCGAGATACTAAATCAGCAAGCTTCGAGGATGATATTTTAAATTCCCTTCTTTATCTTTAAATGCTTCAAACCTTAAAATATGGCTTTCAAAAATGATATGCATACAACACTTAACTTATTGGGTTGCCAATGGTCCGGGGGTATGCATCTAATCCACTTTTGTTTAGGTTAAAATCACGTGGATGTTTGTAACCATTCACATAACCTTCTTCCTTTACAGATTTGTAATACTTGTGCCTTGGAGCACACAACATTTCTACGGCTTTTCATAGCAAAGCACCTTTAAAAGCACATTTATTACACTTATTCAAAGCCTTTCTCCTTACCTAATTTATAGCGTACGCAGTTGTATAATTGACTAACATAAGCACAAACTAGCATTACTACTTGATTATTTTCAATTTAATATACACCTAATGTGTTGCCGTCTTACCTTTCAGGATAAAGAAACCTTTAAGTGACTAATTTTTGTTTAAAATAACCAGCTTGTGCGGTGCATTTTAGACTCTCCTTCCCGACGAAACAAACAACACGGCGTTTATTTACAAAGTTAACAGCAGCCAGCTGTCGCAAATAGTTTTGGTGCTCCGCCAAGCTGAGGGTAGCGGGTTCGAGTCCCGCCAAGGGCATGGGTGTTTGTGTTTGTGTGTGTGCAATTGCGATAATAAACGGTAAAGTAAATCGCCAAACACAGTAATCATCTGGGTAAACAAGAGAAATTAAAAAAACAAAACAACAACCTGGAGGCATGTATATACTGACCCTGCCTGATGTCATATCAGTCATTTGAATCCAATTTATATCCACACTCTACCCTAAACCCAACCTGGATAAATCCCGAAACCACAGGTCCCTGTCTGTTTTACTGCGGCTCACTACGGTCTAACAGCCTCCGCTCGCGCCTCCTACTTGTTTCTGCCTCTCTATCTTTCCTTCTTTCCTTTCTTGTTTAATTGTGAACGCTCGCTTTATATAATCCAGCCAAAAAATTTTAAATTTAGTTTTATTTATGGACGCTCTTTAAATACTATGGTCCTTAGCGTCTCATTCTGTATTGAGCGTGAAAGACCGGTAATTTTTCTCAGTGGCCTCTTTATCAGGCTTGAGGTTCTTTTACGTGACGTAAATCTACGACACGGGACCATCGACTTTACTTCCCTTCCGATGGAAGCCATGCTAAGGATTTTTACGCCCGAAAAAATCCATCACCCTTCACCTGGTTTGAACCCGCGACCTTGGGAACTAGAGGCTAGCACGGAATCCAACCATTTGATCTCGCGGTATTTGTCGCTCAAATGTTGGCGATTCTTCAGGATCAACTGCATGAATTAGGATAACTACAAAGCGCCTAACGAGACCTAACTGACGAGAACATGAACTCAAATCTTTAGGTAAGTACAGAATAATACCGGAGAGTATTATTGATTAGTTTCAAAAGTTTGGAAATGCTAGAAAATGTTTCCAACTGCTCTAAGGACGTATAAATAAACATTTGCAAATAAATGCTGTCCCAGTTTTATTACGTTACTTCGCTTCTAATCCATGTAGTTAAATTCCACAAAAACGTTTATATCTACATCTTCTCCTCCCATTTTATTAAACACAATTAAGTAAATTATAACGCACCTGGCAATTGCTCAATCTCCGCTGTATGGGGGTAGCGTAATTGCTTCACATTCAAGAGATGCCGAGTTGGAGGCAACTTCGATTGGAATAACTTGCCTGGAAAACATTTTAACGGTCATTTTCCTATTCTTAGAAGAGAAAATCGGATAAAGTTAAAGTTCTATAGTCTTAGGGCTCATTGCAACATCATTTTACCTATTTCATGCATCTTGTATTATCAATCAATCCGGTCAAAACACTCACCGTACTGGCAATTATGTTTGTAGTTTTCTACAACTGTTGGAATTTCCTGCATTTTGTCATTCGTTTCACAATATTTTCTGTTTAAAGAAGAAATAGTCACAAATTTCCTGATTTTATACCTACAAAGGAAATAATGCGGAATAATTGTAAATATACGAAACAATTCAGAACGTACTTTATAGAACAATTTTCTTGCCCACCTTGCTTTACTAAAACAGAATAAATATAATAATAATAATAATAATAATAATAATAATAGCAATAATAATACCCTGCGTTACAACCAATGAAGGGACTAGAGCCGCCAATACGACTGCCCACGTCGCGCCCACGTACGTACGGCCAACTTACATACGTACAAAGAGCGCCAAAGAAAATCTCACTGCACCTCGCGTCTACGTCACATTACTTATCGTTGTACGTGGCCTTGCGAAGCCATGACTATTTCATTGGTTGCTTTAGGTCACGGTGCAAGGGTGCGCCAGTCCTTCCGCTAAAGAGTTGCACGAATAACCACAACAAAGGTTACAAAATGGCGTAGAAACGAAATATACGCTTACGCTCTCGATCGTATTGCCTAAAAGAGAAAGAGGTAGAGTGAGTGCTTTCAGTTTGTCAGACAGACCTCATATCGTGATTGATAGCTCATACCTTATCGGCTAGTGCTGGACATGTCTTTGACAGGGTTAAAAACTAAGGGGAAAACTTGATGAGCGCCCAGGTTAGCGAAATGTAAAATGTGCAGTATGAGAAGATTTTGAAATTAAAGCTTGAAGGGTATTCATTAAATACATACCATTACTTTATAAAAAAAATAAACAGAATTGTATTCTCACAGTGGTATCAATGCTTGTTGCTGCATAGAAGCAAACATAACTAAATAATGAATAAATAAAGCAACATGTTTTCCCTCTAATTCAAACTACAATTATTGGTTAATATACCTTTACTAACATATTGCTGATCATAGGAATACAACAGAATTATAGACAAAAATGCAACCTAATTTTATTGCCCTAATATGTATGTCATATTCGGTAAACCATACACATATACATATTTATATCTAGTTTCTAAACGTGATCAGTCAATTATAACAAAAGAATAATTTGCATTTAGTAAACGAGTATCATCAACTGCGGATGTTTTACGGGGAGTCCCACTTTCTGACGAGTATGTAGACCGTCTTCCCCACTTTCCTGGAATATTTTTATCCAGTAATTTACTATAAAAACACTTTTATGGACTGCCGTTGCAACTGCTGAAGCAGTGTGACCAGCCTCCCACATACCCACGATACGTCCACAAGTAATTTCGCTAGTATACTCTAGTATGACTCTTTCTGAGACAATAAACATGTTTTGACTTCAATAACACCAGAAAAAGCAAAGGCATCAACCTCCACTCTCTTCTCCCTTATTGCTATGTTATCAAGCCGCCGCGCTCTGCAATAGGTAAGGTGAAGGACACGCCTCAAAAGACCCCAGAAAACGACAAAATCCGCCGCAGATTTCCTTTGGTGCTGTTTGTACGTTCGTCCAACGGCGAACTTCCAACCCAAACGGGGAGGTGATGTAATCAGCATCACGCATCCCCCAGCCAGAATGTGGGCCGGGATTGTTGCCTGTCCCAGCTTCTCACTTTCCTCATGATGTTGAATGGGCACCGGTCCTATACCCCGGACTTAAAATCCGTACCAACATGGATGGGATCGAACCCGGGCGCATTCCATGATCGGGTACCAGAGCACCACGGCACAGGACAGAATACGTATATGCAATTTGGAAATTAGTACAGCTACAAAAAAAAATCAGAAATTAAAACAAAGCACTTGGAAGTTGTTATAATGCTGTGACTTAAAATTATAGGAGGAATTTCGTGCGTTATAAATGGCGCCTGTAACAAAGTAAGTTATTTCACAGGATTAATAACACTAGATGTGTATACAAATTTTACAGTATACTTATTAATTGTTCTATAGAATTTTAGGAGCATTGTTTATTTGCTAACCCAATGCTTTCTGTGACTTGTAACATCTCCGTATTTTATAAACTGTGTTTCGAAAAATCCCAAGACATAACCACATATACATCCTGCACACTTTGTAGAGCAACGGCGCATTCTGTGCAAACAAAAAATCTGATGTGTTACACTCACATGACTTTCTCTACTCTTGTACAAACTATTTTTACAAACGCTTATTCTCCATATACGTCATGGTAATCGAGATATTGAGATGTTAATCTTATTGCTAATTTTCTTATAGATGCAAGGGGAATTGCTACGCTTTAAGCGATAGTCAAATATTTTAATAGCAGGTTCCTATACGGAGTATTCCATTCTCTTTGCATTACCAGGACCAAAAAAAAAAAAGAAAAAGAAGAACGAATTTCCATTTGAGAAGAAGTATAAGTATTGGAAAATTTAAGCGAATAATAAGCAATATCTCGAAAATGGTTCACTCAACAACAAAAATGTATATGACATAAATTGTATATTTTAACGCGATCTATATTTTTGTGTTGTAAAAGTTTGTCTATCTCTTATGGTTTACCAGTTATTCAAAAGTCGTTCACAATGAAGAATTCTTTTGGAGACATTCCCAGAAAATTCGAGATATACATTTTATTTGTCATGAAAATATCTTAAGCATATGATATTTTAATCAAAATCGTTAGAGCCATTTTTGTTAAAATTAAAATTTTCGAAAAATATTCCATGTAAAGGGTAATCTGGGATGGGGGATTTTCTTGAAAACCTTCGTGTCGCATCTCTAGAAGATACTGAACCTAATTAACAAGTTTGGTGTTTATCCGACTGTTCGTTTCTGAGTTATGCTGCTCACAGATACACACACAGATACACACACAGACACACACACGGACATGTTTCCAAAAATGCTTTTTTTTGGATTCAGGGGGTCCCAAAACATGTATTTCCGGTGAAATCTCAGTATCGAAGTTTTGAGTGGAATACAATAATTTCGCTACTTACTATACGTAGTAGAGAAAGTAAAAATTTAATAATCGCTTTAAATAAAAAATTAAACGTGCTTATTGCACCTTCTGTACTGATGTAACATGACAAGGTTCAGATGTTGAAAAGTTATGTTTAAATTTATGGAGAGCACTTTTTGGAATACAAAATAATAATATATAAAGTCACCTACACTGGAACCTAACTTGTTTAAAGCTGACAAAATCTTTTAGTACCAGTGTCATCTTTGCAGCGGAAGCCACTATGGACTTATATTTTCTAGATCTGCAGAAACGTCTTTCATGTGACATGGGAGAATAACGAAGTTCACATTCTCTGCGCTTCATATCAAATTTAAAAGAAGTCTGAAGGAAGGAAAGTTGTTAAGAAATGTCAGGAACACGTGCTGCACATATCTCGAATTTTTGCCCCACAAAACGAATGAGGTGCTGTGTTTCCTTTGAGAAGCTTTATAATGGAAACCTCCAGGGTTGTCAACGGAATAAAACTGATTACTGAAGCGAATTATATCTGGGAAATTCTTAACTATGCGAAATATAAAATACCTCAACAGAACGCAAGACGACATGAGATATTATACCAAAATAAAATAAAGTAGACAATTTTTCTCGAGAGAAGTATACGTCCACAGCTTAAAGTTTAATCAAACTATTATATGAGCTAACTGATACTTTAAATACTTAATGTTAGAGAAATAGGCCTCCAATTTAGTCGTCAAAGTTTTTGTAAGATGAACGAGCGTTAGAACCACTATTAGAGGCAAATCTACACAGATAACACCCTAATCATTGAAAGAGTAATCGGAAAATGATAAATAATATTAGGTGCAGTCATTAACACATTGAGCCAGGCTAACTTAAATTATATTCTAAAGCCGTTCCTTCACATGCTGCAACATAGGATATATAGAGCTGTGTCATTCAGCACTAGTTATTTCCTTTGGTTTCATGTGGGTAGGCGATGCAAACTAAGAGAGCAAAAGCTATCTCTTCATATTTGGTCATGTCCTGGGTGTAGGCGAGTACCTGTAGTATAAAAAGCCCTCCATAAATCAATGGGCAACATTCTTGATAGAAGCATCACCGAAGGTATGCCGGAGGCACTACCTAAAAATGGGCTATCCAGGACACCACCCGCAACCAGATATGGCATTCCACTTTAAATCTGCTCAATAATGTAAGCTGCCACTAAGTTTATGTAGTCTCGGTGAAACAGATCGGCTTGCTTGCCCAATATTGTGTTCCCTATTTCATTTACTCTTATTAAAGTTATATGCTTTTATACGTTATATCTTATTCACCTGAACCCAGCTACGTTTCCAAAGGTCACGCCCTCAACCCCCTTCAAATTAAAGGCTTTACCGTATACACTAATATAATTAAAGGGAACCAGCTATATAGCAATTGAAAGGAGCTGTAGTTGAGCTCCACAGACAGTCTCAATAGGAATGCCATATTATGTACTGACATGTAAAATATATTGGATAGATTGAACATTTAACTAAAATGAAGATATAAATAATTACAGAGTTGAAACAATTTATAGGTAAAGCAATAAATTAAATGAAAATAGATTACTGCTTTACATCCGGTAATTTCAATTTACTTTTAGTCATCACATTATAAAAGATGAAATTAATCAGCTTTAAAAACCAGATTATCCATCACAGTTGCATATTAATAGAAAAACACCACTCACATCCTCCGAAAGTCAAATTGCCATATCAATCAGGTAATGTGTCAAAATATCGTGAATCAAACCACTTTACCTCATTTATCTCGTAACGTATGGAATAAAAATCAATGAAAATTAATTGCTCCTAATAAAAAAACCGATATGCTACTTTCACATGACTTTCCATTCTTCTTGCAATCTTCTATCTACTTCATATTATTCCAGATAAGCATTTGTAGAAATTGTTTTACTACATATTTCCCTGTAAGTACAATGTGAATAAGGCAATACAGTAGTCTTAAGCGATAGTCAAATCTTCTTAGAGCTAGTCGCTATATGTTGACTTTAAAATTCCGTTCTCTTGGCATGACAAGGAAAAACAAAAAATAAAAACAAACAAACAAAACCGAAATGCAACTTCCCATTGAGAAAAGTATAAGTATTTTAAAATTAAAATCAATAACAAAAATATTTTTGAGCTGGTTAACTGAAAAAATGTTTGACATAAATTGTGTGCTTTTAATAAGATTTGTATTTTTGTGTAGTAAGAATTTGTTTAATTTATTTATTTTAGGTTACACGAACAATTAAGTCATCAGCGACCATTTAAAATGCATATATAATAACATTATCTTTCAATAAAAGGATTGGAAATAACAAATGATCAATAATACTTTAAGTATTAGCCAGTATTGATTAATTACATTAACCTTATAACAGTGCTTTAAAATATAAAAATATTTGAACATAGTAGGTATATAATGGAAGTTAAGTACACTATGTGTTCAAAAGTATCCGGACACCCCCCCAAACATACGTTTTTCATTGTAGGTGCCTTGTGCTGCCACCTAATGCCTGGTACTCATTATCCGGGACCTCAGTAGTCATTGGACATCGTGAAACAGCAGAATGGGACGCTCCGTGGAACTCACGGACTTCGAACGTGGTCAGGTGATTGGGTGTCACTTGTGTCAGAAGTCTGTACGCGAGATTTCCACACTCCTAAACATCCCTAGGTTCACTCTTTCTCATGTGATAATGAAGTGGAAACGTGAAGAGACATATACAGCACAAAAGCGTACAGGCGGACCTCGTCTGTTGACTGACAGAGACCGCCGACATTTGAAGTGGGTCGTAAAGAGTAATAGGCAGACATCCATCCACACCATCACACAGGAATTCTAAACTGCATCAGATTCCACTCCAAGTACTATGATAGTTAGGGGTGAGGTGAGAAACCTTGGATTCCATGGTTGAGCGGCTACTCATAAGCCACACATCACGCAGGAAAATACCAAACGACGCCTCGCTTGGTGTAAGGAGCGTCAACATTACACGATTGAACAGTGGCAAAACGTTGTGTGGAGTGACGAATCACGGTACACAATGTGGCAATCCGATGGCAGGGTGTGGGTATGGCGATTGCCCGGTGAACGACATCTGCCAGCGTGTGTAGTGGCAACAGCGAAATTCGGAGGTGGTGGGTTATGGTATGGTCGTGCTTTTTCCGGAGGGGGCTTGTTCTACGTGGCACGATCACAGCGCAGACCCACATTGATATTTTAAGACCCTCCTTGCTTCCCATTGTTGAAGAGCAATTCGGGGATGGCGATTGCATCTTTCAACACGATCGCACCTGTTCATACTGCACGGTCTGTGGCGGAGTGGTTACACGACAATAACATCCCTGTAATGGACTGGCCTGCACAGAGTCCTGACTTGAATCCTATAGAACACCTTTGGGAAGCTTTGGAACGCTGACTTCGTGCCAGGCCTCACCGACCTACATCGATACCTCTCCTCAGTTCCGCACTCCGTGAAGAATGGGCTGTCATTCCCCAAGAAACCTTCCAACACCTGATTGAAAGTATGCCTGCGAGAGTGATCGCTGTCGTCAAGGCTAAGAGTGGGCCAACACCATATTGACTTCCAGCATTACCGATGGAGGGCGCCACGAACTTGTACGTCATTTTAAGTCAGGTGTCCGGATACTTTTGATCACGTGGTGTATGTTATAACGTTAATATCTGACTATTTTAAACAACAATGATTTTAAAAATAATGATATTACATAAAGACAGGAGAAGGATATATTTAAATATTGAAAAACAAGCACATAATACAACGGAAAAAAGAATCATAATGATACTAGTGATTTAATTGCATGGATAAATTTAGTAGTGTTGAAAATAGCTGTAGAGTCACCCAGAGCTTCCTTTTTGGTTGGAGGAGCGTTGAATTGCAGTTTATAAAGCTCTAAATGTTTGCAATCAAATATTTTCTATTGTAAAGGTTAATTTTCAATAGTTAATAGAGTGGCTTGACTTTTATTTAGGGGCGTCAATTGCAATGCCAATTCGTAACCGGGTATAAATTATCTGGTCCTTTCTGTTCTACAGGTCGATTTGAATACTCTGAATACCGAGTTCCCGATTTCCAAAAGTTTGAGACAGTTGTTAATCCATTCAGTATTCCACAATTTCTTGTGTAAACTGCTGAGATGTTTCTGAGATGCGTGTGAGAAATGCATTTCTCATTGTGACCGGTGAGTGTAGCCGCTTCCTTGGCTACTTTAACCCTGCTTCATTTCCAGCAATTCCAGTGTATGGTATTCACATAATGTTAAGTTGTTTGTTGACATGAATTTCATTGCACAGCTGCTTGATTTTTTCATTATTGGTTCCTGGTTTTCTTGACTTAGAATACTTTCAATTACACTGCGTCAATCTGTATAAATTATAAATGTTGATTCTTTAGAACTTTTAGTTCTTTCAAAAACCTTTCTAAGTGCGAAAGCCTCATAAAAGAAGACCGAGCATATCTAATTGAGCTTGTATTTCATTACGTCATCATTGTACACAATTGCATACCCTGAACCACTTAATCGGGATACATCCGTATAAAGCATAGTGAAGGCTTTGAATGCTTCCAATGTTTCACTGAAGAGAGCTTTATAAATGCTGGCGTTTTATGATTAGACATTAGTATGGTATCAATGTTTGGATGAACTATTTGCCATGGTCGTTCTTTTGGGATCATTCTTGAAATTTTTCGGGAGACATACATAAGTATTTAGCCAACGATAGAAAGGTTTGGGATTCGTTATTCTTCTCATATAGTTAGTAAAAAGTCGGTTTTCTGTGGTGTTGAGATTTGTGCAGGCGGCGCCGTGGCCGAGTGGTTAGACCGCTCGCCTCTCATCGAGGCGGCCCGGGTACAATCCCAGGGACCCGCATGTGGGATTTGTGGTGGACAAAGCGGCGTCTGGGCGGGTTTTCTCCGGGTTTTCCGGTTTCCACCACCATTGATTCCACCAAATGCTCCATCATCCCTTTCCTTTCATCAATTTCATCACTATTTCGTTTCATCTACTTCCTTCCTCCCATACCATACCAGGCATCGGGCTGATCACCCATCCTGGATATTATGTCTGATCCATGAGTGTCTGCTCCTCGACGGGCCTCTGACCCCAGGCACCCGCCTGTAAGTCATACATACGAGGAGGTTAAACAGAGAAAGACGTTGAGATTTGTGCAGCATAGTTAAAGGTAAGCTTTTGTCTTCTAACATGAAGTGGCTCTTGGTTGCTTTCCGCAAGGATACTACAAACTCGACTGGTTCTGTATGCTCCCATGGAAATCCGAAGCCGGTACTACGAACAGGATTTAAAGATTTAAGAAGATGGTTTTGACTGAATCGTAAGCAATGACTCCGTAGTCTAACTTCGATCGAATTAAAGTATTATGGGTAGATATAGTCACAGATTTATAGCACCCCAGTTACTACTAGCCAGAGCCTTTATTACACTGTGTCTACGTAGACATTCTGCTCTTAATTCTATGATATGAAGTTTCCACGTTAGCGATTACCAAAGTTATTCCCAATATTTTTATTCTAGAGGTATTTTCTAATGGTTCTGATCCTACTGATAGTGTTTTTGCGTCCTGTCCCTCATTTCTATTGACTTTTGGGACACAATATATTTGGATTTAGATACAGAAATTTTAAAGCTGGATCTGAGAATCCATGACTGGAAGTTTATAAGTTGAGTTTGTAGTATTTATTGTGCTGTGCTTGCTGCACAGTATTGATGTCATCGGTGAATATATTGATTTTAGCTGGCTTAAAAACTAGTTCACAAACTTCATTTATAGCAACAAGAAAGAGAGTAACACTTAAACTGATTCTTGAGGTATTCCATTCTATGATTCAAATAAATCTGATAGCTCATTGTTGAACATTACTTGATTGTTTTGTTAGAGTGGAAATTTACATTGAATTGTAGTATCCGTCAGCCAACTCCAATATCAAATAGCAGTTTTCTGACCCTCTCCTTTCATACCATATCATAAGCATTTTGTAAATCAAGAACTTTTTGTGACTAGTTGTTCGTTGTCTATGAATGCATTTCAAACTTCATTTTCGATGTTGATTAGGTGTTAATTTGATGATATTAGCTGCGAAATCCACTTTGATATGGTGAAATTAATGCTTGAAGTCTAAGTGTCACAATATCCGTTTGTTTATTACTTTTTACATAATTTACACATTGTGCAGGTAAAAGAGATAGGTTGAAGATTTTTTGGATTCATGGTATCTTTGTTTGGGGTTAGAAGCTACTTTCCATAGTTTAGGAATTTCACCACGTACTAGAATTACATTAAAAAGCTTCGTGATATTCCATCAGAACCAGGAATAGAGTTCTTGGCATTTGAAAGAGCGTTGAGAGCTTCTGAGGTTTCTATTGGGTAGTTTAATGATGGGGTAGATTCTACATTGGATTGTAACATGTATTCGGTGGTTATATATGTTGTATTTTTATGCCTAATAAACACAGGAATGCAATTTGCGTTGCTATATCTTTTAGAAAAGGTGGATGCTAGGGCATTAGCGATGGATTTTAGATTTGTAATTGTACTGTTAAAATGCAACAAAGAAGGATATGTATTCCGTTTTTCTTTTCCGTTAATTCCTCTGATTTTATTCTAAGTTCAAATGTTGAGGTTCCAGATGATAATGTTGAAATGTACCTCATCCAGAATGCAGATCGGTTGTCCTTAAAGGTTGTGCCAAATCCACCCTCCCAGGAGAAATATACATTACGCGACGGGCATGTATCAAAGGAACGCTGCCGAATGCGGCAAAAAGAAGTGCAACGATCAACGTAGCAGTTCTTCAACAGTTCGCTACAAGAAGAACCAGCGCAAGTTTGGACTCACGTAGTAGTTCATGTCACGGGACTCGTCGACTGCGCACGCGCAAAAGCAATCTCGATCTGCTCCAACGTGCTGGCTAGGAGGACGAACCAGTCTGTCTTCACCGAGGGAAACAAGCAGGATCACGTCAGATAGAAGCATTCGGCACGGTACACAAAATTCTCTTTCGGCTAAATATATTTAAAATTTTCTTTTGTAATGGGGTAGCGGTAAAGACTTATCGTCGGATAGATATATTTATTTTTGGCGTTTTACTATTAATCTTTAAATGTGAGAGCAGGAAGCAAATTGTAAAAATTGTAATTGAATAATAAATATTGAAACTGTAAACTCTAAAATGAAATAGGGAATGAATAAGGGTTGATAATTGTAACCATTTGTGTGATATGGACGTGTTAATTTATTCAAGTAAATAATACGGTTGGTAATTATTTTTATGAATATATATTCAAGCCATTATTCCTTGTACAATCCATGTAATCCTGGGTCAAAGTAATCGCTTCAAGGTCCTGCGCATTTTTGTTCTACATCTCGTATATTCTTGTTTATTCTGATCAGTACGATGCGTTTCCAATGTGATAAGGCTTGTTTATAGGCCTTGTGTACTAAGCGGCATTCTTCATTCCACCAAGGAACTTTTTTGCTTTCTTCCTGTAGTTTTATGAATGGATGGTCGAACTGCATCAAGCATAATTGAAGTAAAATTAAATACTTTCTGAACAATATATTTTAGAATACGATATTCTGAGTTCAAATAATTTAATTTTGTTGATATAATGTTTTGACAATGTTCAAAGTTGGC
Organism: Deroplatys truncata; assembly: GCA_030765065.1. Classification (NCBI taxonomy): domain Eukaryota; kingdom Metazoa; phylum Arthropoda; class Insecta; order Mantodea; family Mantidae; genus Deroplatys; species Deroplatys truncata. Next base: position 220,588,721 of record CM060978.1, read on the forward strand.
GAAACCAAATCTCCATGCTGATGTGCTTGTTAATACAGGTCTATTTATTGTATTATACTGATGTTAAATGACAATTGGGAAGTGATCACTTCCAAATGGTTCTTCTGCCACAAACTATTCGAATTTGTCCGCTGCAGTTGAATTGCAGAAGGATAAATCGATTGCACTAAACTTATAAGTGTTATTCAGATGTTTTTTTTGTTCCGTATTTAGCAGTACTATTTCTTTTGAGTCAATAAGATCCTTAGTTATTTTTCCTCTTGCATCTAACTTACATGACCCCCTCCAATTATAAGAAATGGCAAATAGTCAATTAAGAACAACATTTCGCGGATAGTAAATGGGTAAGAATTAGGAACATAATATGTTAAAACTGTCGGTGCCCCTTCTGGGAAATAATACCTTTTTTTTGCAACAAGTTCAAATTTGTTATCAAAATATAAATGTGGCTTGTTAATTTGTTAGATTTTTATATGAGACTTGGCTGCCAACATTGATGAATAAATTTGGAATTTTACACGCTATAATTCCAAATACAAAGCCGAAGCAGAAAACATACACTTTCACTCCCCAACATGGGAAAATAAGACCCTCTCGGATAGTTGGCAAACCTCACTCTGATCCACAGAAAGCGACATGACAAAGAATTGAACCAAAAGTTCTATTTGTTTATGCGTTAAAAGGGCGATAAGATTGAGACAATGTATCTCTGAAATTCCCCCTTTTAAAAACGTATAAATTTTGATTTTTTCTCAGTATTATTACACCTATAATTTGTGCTTTTACTCTTGAAATTGATTTTTAATATCAACAATTTTGAAAGCCACAAGTAGCTATTTAATTGGTCCTCTATCGTCTGGGTAAAGCACCGCATTGAATTTTAAAGTTTCATTTTTCCCAGTTCTCTTTTTTCGGCATTTTTCAATATTCAGAATGCTGTATGGATCACCGTTTGTAGCTTAGAAGCTTGAAATTTTCAGAAAAGCTACACAAATTAAGGATTTAAAAATTGTTGTGCACTAGTTAAAAAATATTCGCTTACGTAGTTTTCATATATTACAGTGAAAATGTTGAACAATCAAATACTATACTGCATTTTTATTTCTCTTAAACTAATTAAAATTATAAATGCCTGAACAGCTATTCCTTTAAATTTGTATACTAAGCTCAAATTAAAAACTTTCGAGCAATACAATAAATTTTAGGGTCCAAGGAACATTTCACATCACCATATGAACAATTTATTAATTATGAATAAAAAGTTAATATCATAGTAACGATTTGAAATAGCTGGCTAAAACTATGTGTACCTTATATACTTTATGTGCTTAGTGCAGGTAGAAAGCTGAGACATAATATTAGAAGAAAACTGTGGATTTTTGGAGATACATAAACACATTGACAAATAATGAGTTGTATGGTACACAGGAAGAATGAAAGTCAAACAAGCTTATGAGGCTTTGAATGGTCTTAGATTTTATTTAACTTCACTTTGCGGCTTTGCAGCAAGCAGTTAAATGTGGGCACTTGCACTATTCGCCTGTTGTGGACATATATTGTGCAATCAGCAGATTAAAGTGGCAGGGTAAAGAATACGTAACATTTCGCTGTCTGTTGGTTAACTGGGTATATTCATAACACCTAACGCTTGCGATAATACAAAGAATAGTGATTTATAATGTGTGACATATCTATGCCACATGAATTTCTTACATTAAACGTGGCCTTCTGATCCTAAGGTCACGGGTTCAAGCCCGGCCCAGACCGATGGTTTTTAAGTGTGATTAAAAGCGAGAGCCTCATGTCAGTAGATTTACTGGCATGTAAAAGAACTCCTGCGGGATGAAATTCCGGCACACCGGCGGCGCTGATATGATCCTGCAACTGGCATCGTCGTTAACAAACAAGATATTTATTTATTTATATTAAAGGTGCCATTAGAGTCATCGTTAGCTGCTATGTGTCTTTCTAAAGACCACAGTGATCGGCACTATATCAAGTAGAATGAGGCCGAATATTGTGGCGTATTGTGTGGTAACACTGTAAGAACATGTGATGTGGTATTACTGTATGGTTAAGTCATAGGATGGCAACGTAAACAGGTACTGACGTAGAAGGGGAGGGTTTAATTGTTTTGTCTCGAGGTAGCGAGTAAGGTGCTGCCTCTTTGCTAGTAAGTGGAGCAAGGCGTGTTTTCAGGCATGGCGCTTCGTCAAACAGAAAGGTAATCTGTATCACTTTGTATTGGTATAATATATTTGAAATCTAACTTTATAATACCTGCATTAATTACATAGGTGGTCCCTTCCTTCCTAATCCATGTTGATTTAATAATATTTCAGTGGTTTTCAGGTGTTATTAAATATTTTGTTAGCTTGCGCCCGTCGAACTTCGTGTTAGGAAAATGTGATGTGAGGCTTTAGATCTCGGTTCTCGGTTACCTCCCGTAATGGGTGATTATAAAAGAGGTTTCGACAATATGTTCCGTTTCCCAAATCTCTAAACACGAATACACTTATAGAAGGTTGAAGGGAGTATATTTCGTTTACCAAAAATTATCATAAATGTTTGATATTTATTTGGGTATAAAGGTCTATAGGACCATATGTTAAAACTTCGTAACTCGTGTATGCATGCAATTTTGTCAAAATGACTACACCACTACACTACCCCGGGTTTTACTAAGGTCTTACGCAACAAATTCCTTTCGGTAACATATTTATTACCCCCCTTGTTTCCACAATATTCATGACAATTGGACTAAATTCAGTCTAGTAGGTACTACTCGGCACAAATTCCAACGCGAGAAGATTCTAATTTTTACTTTCTCTATTGCATTCCACCCAAAAATTTGATACCGAGATTTCACAGGAAATACATGTTTTGAGGTGCACTGAATGCATATAAAGCATTTTTGGAAACATCCATGTGTGTGTGTAAACTTGGTATTTTGCTTCAGTATCTTCCAGAGATGCGACACGAAGGTTTTCAAGAAAACTCGCCAACCCAAATTACCCTTTACATGGAACATTTTTCAAAAATTTTAATTTTCTCAAAAATGACTATCGATTTTGATTAAAACATCATATATTTAAGATACTTCCATGACAAATGAAATGTATATCTGGAATTTTCTGGGAATGTCTCCAAAAGAATTCTTCATTGTGAACGACTTTTGCATAACTGGTAAACCATAAGAGATAGACAAAATTTTACTACACAAAAGATGTAGATCGCGTTAAAATACACAATTTATGTCATATATATTTTGTTTGTTTAGTGAACCTTTTTGGAGATATTGCTTCTTACTCCCTTAAATTTTCCAATACTGATACTTTTTCTCAAATGGGAATTCGTTATTCATTTTTTTGTCCTGGTAATGCTAAGAGAATGGAATACTAGACATAGCAACCAGCTCTTAAAATATTTGACTATAGCTTAAAGCTTAGCAATTCCCCTTGCATCTATAAGAAAATGAGCAATAAGATTGACATCTCGATATCTCGATTAACATGATGCATATGGAGAATAAGCGTTTGTAAAAATGGTTTATTTAAGAGTAGAGAAAGTCATGTGAATGTAACATATCAGATTTTTAATATTGTGACTGTTCTATTTTCACTGTCATTTCACTAAGTTCTCACTACCACTTTACTAATGTGATGTAATTCAATTTTCCTTGTCACTTCACTTAGTTCTTATTGTGACTTCAGTTTTTTTTCGCGACGTGCAGAGTAATGAGATAAGCACGACAGCTTCTTCTTCGGATGGTTCACTTCCCTCAATTTCTCGCAGTAACAGCACGTTACAACTATCATGCCAATCTCACTGGAGAATGCACCATAAACACGTACTAACTGACTGACCGCGAGCACGCTCACTAATACAGCCGCTGGAAATTTCCAGAGAGTTCTAGAATCTTCGTGAGGTGTGGAGAATGGAAACTTCCAGAAGATACCGCTTCTGGTAGCGTTTACGCTGGCGAGAGCACTACCCCTTATCTCACCACATCTTTTCAAATGACCGGCAAGTCGACGACATCCAATTGACAGCTCGAACCATAACTCTTATAATGTGCAGATATAGCAAACAATGTTAGGGCGTTTTTCAAACTATTTCATTTAATTTGTTTCATAATTTGTTTTTAAATTTCACCAATTTTTCAACTTTTCATTTTTTGATGTTTAAAGATAGTGCATTTCGAGGAGCTAATTTAGCACGTACATAATAGACTGATGAAGGTATTTCATTGCACACGAAAATTTGATACCGGATTTCACCGGAAATGCAGGTTTTGAGGCTTCCTGGGTAAAAAAGCATTGTTAGAAATAGGCCAGCGCGCGTGGTGTCTGTGTGTGAACAGGTAACTCAAAGACGAAAAACCGGATAAATATAATACTTGTTATTTAATCTTAGTATCTTCCAAAAATACGACACGAGGATTTTCAAGAAAATCCCTCTACACCAACTACTCTTTCCATGGAACTTTTTTTGAAATTTTTTATTTTCTCAGAAATTGTTATAACGATTTTGATTAAAATAAACATATATTAAATATATTTACATGACAAATAAAATGTATATTTGAATTTTCTGGGAATTTCCTGTAAAGTCCTCTTCACTGGAAAGGAGTTTTGTATAATCTTATATAACTGGTATACGGTAAGCGAAAGACGAAAGCGTACTTCACAAGGGGTGTAGATCTCTTTAAAGCAATTTATTTTAAAATAACGTTTTGTCCCATAAACCATTTTCGAGATCTCCATTATAAATGTTGCGAATTGTTCTATACCTTATCATTATTTTAAAGTCCTGTCAATTTTCGGTTGTTTCTCGTAATTGAATGGAAAACATGAGGTCAGAATATAGCGTCTAGTTCTTAAAATTTTGATTATTTTTGTTTCCTTTGTGTCTATAACGAAATCTGTAATGCAACTACTTCTGCAAAGGTTTGTCTCTATTAAAATGATTTAGACAGAAAAAAATAAGATTTCGTAAGAATAGTCTGTATACCCAACGATAGAGGATAGAGAAAGTCGTGTGAATTATACGCATTAAATAATTTTGTTCTTGTACTTGAAATTTAGTGACAGTGGGTTTTGATTTGACAGAAGAAAAATTGCCAAGAAAATTGTTATTGCTTTTACTGAATTTCATTAATGCGTCAGATTTGGACTTCAGAAATTAATTTTATTTATTCATCAGTTTAAATGATATATTGGTGGTAAATGATATATCCCCAAATAATATACATATAAAAACTGTATATATATATATATATATATATATATATATATATATTACAAACAGAGAATATGTTTATCTGTGCAATGTAGGATAATCTAAAATACCACTCAACCGATTATGGTAATTCTTTCATTGCTGAAAAGCCTGTTCTTCAAGAGAATCACAGTCTGTATAATGTTTCCAAAATGTTTTAAAACATTTATTTTGCACATTCATGTCTCCTAATTATGTAATCATCAGAATTGGATAGACTTCTATAATTGGATTTTGTGAAATGATAGAATGAATTCATGTACGCTTAGTATTCTTCTTATGAAGCATTCCACCTGTATGGTTTTGTTTTCTTAAAATCACAGACATTGTAGCACAGAGAAACCCGATTTTACACACGAGATTCCCTTGCATTACGCAAAAAATTGTGTGCAGTAAATGCAAACAGAATAATAGGGCCTACATCTTTTTAATTAAACAATAAAGGAAAAGGTAAGGGAATGACTTACACTACTTTTTGAAGAGCTGGCGATTGTTGAATGTCATTCTGAATTTTTCCAATAAGACTTTACTACCGCGCATACAGCATTACATATAATTTAGGAAATATTTGAAGATAGGTAATTAATACACAATTGTCTACCTCACGATCACCTGATTTAACTGTACGTGATTTTTATCTGCAGAAGAACTTGAAAAATAAGGTTTGTGCAACACACACCATACATGTAAAAACTAAAGGAAAACATTAGGTGAGAAGTTCACCAATTTGGATATTGAACTCTAGTACGTGAATGAAACTATCCTGGGAAGACACCAGAAATATGGGGATAGAGAAGGATAAAAATTCCAACATATCATATGATAAGTCATGTGCTTATTATCATTGTAACTATAACTATGAGAACTTGAGGCGGTTGCGGGGATATTATAACTGTTTCGGCGGAAGTCGGAGCTATGACGGCGGCGCGTGACCTGCCAGCGGTGGTCAATGTGATGGAAGAGCATGTATGTTAAACAGTCATGCTTTTAGTTAAAAACATGACTCGTAAATGTAGACATCGTGTAACTTGCTTCTAGATGTGGCTTTCCGTGTTTGTCTCCACTGATTAATGCAAGTCTTTTTGATGAAGTCCGTGTGTGGGATCTTGATGTCCTGAGGGGGCTGTTTGGTGGTTTCTTTGACTGCTTGATCAGCTGATTCATTTCCCAGAATTCCGACGTGGGACGGAGTCCAGGCGAATTCATACTGCTTCTGCTTGTCTATTATCTTTGATAATGAAAAAAAAGCTGGGTTAGTCTGAAGCAAGCATAAATGGTATATCCTGCATATTTAACTTCAATGAGCTTCTGAGAGAATGAAAGGAAGCAAATCACGTTATTGTTATTACATGTATACCTAGTCATTCCAATATAGCTAACATATCCTTCATTGAAATACTTCTATACGACGAAAGAATTCAGTTTTCAGGCGATATCACTAATGTGCCTTGGCTAGGTTTAGACAGGAGAGAAAACGCCCAAACGAGAGTACAGTACAGCCTGACAATCAAAACATCAACACAACGTACGTAATGGACTTGTTATACCTTTACGGATCTCTTCTTTACAAAACTGTAATACATTGAATATTTTTTTCTGCTTTATGAGCGTATGACCTCGCTTGGCAGTATTTGCAGTTTTACTTGTTTACGAACCCGTTTACTGTGACTAACGGACTCAACAGCTACCTTTTCTTACTGCAGACCTGTACATGCTACACACCGGGAATGGTGAGTAATGTTTCTGCGCGGGTTACGTCTGACACCATTCTGCACTTACTCCTCAGGTAGTAAAAGCATCTTAATGTGATGAGATACCAATTAGACAAAAAATAACTTGAAGGTGCTTTACATTATTGTAATACATCTGCTACCTAGAAAGACCGACTATTATCTTTGAAAATGAAAAGTAAAGTAATTTCTGACGTTCTGTATCCCCAAAATTTTAAATAAGAATTTATTTCGAATAATGGGACTGGCGGTTCTTGGATCTAATACGAATAACCTCACTGCGGTAGCCTAGTGCATGTGTCTAGGGAGGGTATCGGCATTTGAGGTTCAGTAAATTTTCACTACAACAAACTTTTTTCAGTAGTGTATCTAATTGTATGTACCATTAAGGTAAAAGACAATTTTTTTAGTTAATTAGTGTTAATTTGTGTAGAGGTTAATAGTAACATAATTTACTGCAATGACAGTTGTGAAATTGTTTCGGTTTAAAGCATAATCATTATTTAATTTATTGTATAATTTGTACTGTTTATTTAACTAAATGTTTTTATACTTCACTCTGAGTTATTTTTCCTTTCATAGAAATTCTGAATGAAACTGTATATAAAACTTCGTATGATTATTTATTTTGGAGCATATTTTAATATATGTCTTGCTTATGCGTAACGGAAAGAAGAAAGCGTGAGAAAATGAAATTTGTGTAACATAATGTAGTAGAAAAAGTTTTAACCATATCAGTAATTAGAAACAAAGTCGAAAACGTAGTAACACTCAGATGCTACTGTGATTCATTTGCGTTGCAACAACACTATGGTGTGAACTCTCGAACGAGTAAATGCTCATTTTCCTCGAGAGCGCATACGAAGCAGATGCTCAATTTCGAACAAGTTGGGCTCGAAGAAACGAGCGAGTCTCATTATGCACCTATCATATGAACGAACGGTAAAACGTATGCCCTGACAGCTTCAGCACATAACTGTAGAACATCGCTGCAGGGCTGTGAATATTGTGGCCGGTAGGAGATGCCTGAGCTATCTCAAGCGCTCTGTCCCTAACACAAACAGTAATGCGATTAATTTTACGTTTTATGTACACTGACGTGCATAAAATGTAGCCCGTAATGGAACGAAGCTGTTTGTGTTGGTACTGACAAACTCTAGTGCCCCCCATACCAGCTTGACCACCTCTGTTTTTCCGGTAATTCTAGACACTGAACTGACAGGGTACTTTACCGTCCTCAAAATATTGCCGAACCTCCGAAGGGTATGATAACATTAGCACTTAGATATTACATTTTAGCTCTACACTGTCGTTTCTTAATGCCGGTTTTCTTATTGCCGTTTAGTAGCGGCAACAGCTTTAACCTTCGTCTGCATATCGCTGATGAAAACTCTCATATATGTAAATGGCCTAGCTATCGTTCAGTATAACGACACACACAAATAATCCTTCACTTCTTATAGAAGGCCGAATTGTGATGTATTGTTCTAGCGTTTCCTTGTGTACCAATCAGAGCGAAACTCCTAGAGGCGGTATCCGAACCATCCTTTCATTTCGTATTGATCATAACATCGTCCATTAATTCGTTTTTATGTCTCTAGATAACACTATTCTGCATTTTCAAACGTTTTGTCAGATGATTTCTTAAAAGTAGGTGTTCTTGAATCACGTTTTTATGCTGATTCCAGAAATAACTTCCATTTTTACTTTCTCTACTACGTATAGTAAGTAGGGGAAGTATTGCATTCCACCCAAAAATTCGATACCGAGATTTCACCGGAAATACATGTTTTGAGACCTCCTGAATCCAAAAAAAGCATTTTTGGAAACATGTCCGTGTGTGTGTCTGTGTGTGTGTGTGTCTGTGTGTGTGTCTGTGTGTGTGTGTGTCTGTGAACAGCATAACTCAAAAACTAACAGTCGGATAAACATCAAACTTGGTATTTACGTTCAGTATCTTCCAGAGATGCGACACGAAGATTTTCAAGAAAATCCCCCCACCCCAGACTACCCTTTACATGGAACATTTTTAGAAAAGTTTAATTTTCTCAAAAATGGCTCTAACGATTTTGATGAAAATATCATATGTTTACGATAATGTCATGAGAAATGAAATGTATATCTCGAAATTTCTGGGAATGTCTTCAAAACTATTCTTCATTATGAACGACTTTTGCAAATTGGTAAACCATAAGAGATAGACAAAATTTTACTACACAAAAAATGTAGATCGCGTTAAAATACACAACTTATATCATATACATTTTTTTGTTGAGTGAACCGTTTTCGAGATATTGCTTGTTATTTCCTTAAATTTTCCAATACTTATACTTTTTCTCAAATTCGTTATTCATTTTTTTATGTCCTGGACATGCAAAGAGAATGGAATGCGCCACATAGCAACCAGTGATAAACTATTTGACTATCGCTTAAAAGCTACCATATTCCCCTTGCATCTACAAGAAAATTACAAATAAGATTGACATCTCGATATCTCGATTAATATGAAGCATATGGAAAATAGGCGTTTGTAAAAATAGATTGTACAAGAGTAGAGAAAGTCATGTGAGTGTAACACATCAGATTTTTTTCTATCACGTCACGTTTTTACACAAAATAAGAAGTAATGTTTTGACAATTTTACTAATGAGCGTAGAAAAGTATTCAAGTACCATTTCACACATGGTAAGTTTTTATTCAAGAAACATTTTAAGAATACTCTCAAGAACTCCTCTAATGTATTTCATGACTACATTTTAACAAAACAAGAAGCCAAAGTGTTTCATTTAATTTTTTTCAAACTTTCTCTTCTTTGACTTCCTTGCAGATACTTGATGATAACTGTCCCTCCTCAACATCCAACAGTAGTCGGCCATCATAGGTTCATTCCATCTCCCCTGGTACCTCCTCTCCATTTCCTTCATATCTTGGTGAAAACGTTTACCCTGCTCTTCACTATAATGTCCCAGATTTTCTGGAAAGTAGTCGATATGTGAGTGCAGAAAATGCACCTTTACACTCATGTTACAACCCATCTTCTTGAAATGTTCAACATTGTTTCGACAATGGCCTTGTAATTAGGATCTTTGTTATTACCTAAGATGTTTTCAGAAACTGATCGGAAGACGGTCCATGCTTCTGTTTCTCTCTCATTCATTGTCTTCTCAAAATCTTCATCCTTCATCAATTTCTTTATTTGAGGACCAACAAAAATTACAGCGTTTAATTTGTTGTGTAATGAGGGAGAATTTCTTGGAAAGGTACATGAAGCAGGGTCCATCCTTTGGTAGAGCCCTTGCAAATTGCTTCATCAAGCCCAATTTTATGTGTAGTGCCGGAAGCAATATGTTTATATCTCTATATTTTTGAAATGAAATTGTGAAAAAAACTGTACGTAGTAGAAAAGAACTAAAAGCAGTTCTAAAATCAGCATAAAAAGGTGCGTCAGAATCACTTATTAGTTTTTAGTAATCCGATATCATGCAGAGTAGTGTTATTTTTCAGGCCAGTCATATAGAAAACTAATACCGGCTGGTTGGAATTGGAGGTTGGTTACTTACCTTACGGAGGAAAAAGTCTATTGCGATCGAGAGGAATGGGCCACATTTTATGCACGTCGGTGTATTATATTTCTCTTGAATGTTTTATTATTAAATATATGTACTTTAACAGAGAACAAAAACTATTTAGGCATAATATGCACTTTAGGAGTGATTGTCCTCCGTCTTTTAAATTCGATATATCGAACAATGTAACTACATACGTGCAAGCGTATTCCTCTCTCTGACACGGCCGGACATGCTGATTTCCAGGAGTCAGAAGCTCAAAGTCGCTGCTAAAACCTATAAACGTAGTTGCTTTGTAGCGAGCATTTACTCTGAAACCACCAGGAAATTTCCAATAACCCCAGTGACATAAAGGTGCCAATTTGACTTCGACAATATGAAACTGTCACGTACCCGCAGTGCTCTTGATTTATATGATGAGGGCTAGTTTGTCAGTATTCATTATGACCTATCATTATATTGTCATTAAAAGTGGGTCAGTACGGCTCTTGATATCAGGGACAAGTGGGCTGGTGGCGGGAATGATAGAGGCAAGATTATCTAAACCCTAACTGTTAAGTGTCGTTAATGGAACACTTCAGCTGCATTCAAGCGAATATGGATTAAGAGAGTACTGGCTAAAATGGTTTTCATCTTTGCTCAAAAGTATGCTTTTGATTTTTACTTTCTCTACTACGTGTAGTAAGTAGGGGAAGTATTGCATTCCACCCAACAATTCGATACCGAGATTTCACCGGAAAACATATGTTTTCAGGCCTTCTGAATCCAAAAAAGGTATTTTTGGAAACATGTCCGTGTGTGTGTGTGTGTGTGTGTGTGTGTGTGTGTGTGTGCCTGCCTGTTTGTGTGTCTGTCTGTGAACAGCATAACCCAGAAACGAACAGTCGGATAAACACCAAAGTTGGTATTTAGGTTCAGTATCTTCCAGAGATGCGACACGAAGGTTTTCAAGAAAATTCCCCCACCCCAGATTACTCTTTACATGGAACATTTTTCGAAAATTTTAATTTTCTCAAAAATGGCCCTAACGATTTTGATTAAAATATCATATATCTAAGTTACTTTCATGACAAATCAAATGTATATGATGAATTGTCTGGGAATTTATCCAAAATTATTCTTCACTATGAACGACTTTTACATAACCGGTAAATCATAAGAGATAGACAACATTTTAATACACAATTTATGTCATATAAATTTTTTTGTTGAGTGAACCATTTCGAGATATTGTTTGTTATTCCATTAAATTTTCCAATACGTACACTTTTTCTCAAATGGGAATTCGTTATTCATTTTTTTGTCCTGGTAATGCAAAGAGAATGGAATGCTGCACATAGCAAACAGCTCTTAATATATTTGACTATCGCTTAAAGCCTACCAATTCTTCTTGCATCTACAAGAAAATTAGCAATAAGATTAACATCTCGATTAACATGAAGCATATGGAGAATAAGCGTTTGTAAAAATAGTTTGTACAAGAGTAGAGAAAGTCATGTGAGTGTAACACGACAGATTATTTTTTGTTTAGCTGCGTTCTGTTAGCAGCCATTCGTTTGTTTTAATCCATACTGTGTTTAGTTTATTTGGTATTCTGAGTGTTTAGTACCTTTAATTATTTAAAATATCACCAAAATTGAACCTCAGCTAGCGGGGGCAGCTTTTCTCTAACCAAGATTATTCATTATCCTCCCCGGAGTCTGGAGGTATGAATGAGAGCACCCGGTCGGGCCGATGAATGTGTATGATCTAACGTGTGGCATACATTATTTTTAGTCAACCCTGAAACTTGTAAAATAACAATAAAATAATATTATATTGATTCCAGGTGTATATTTAACTAAGAGAAATGGCGTCTAGAGCGAGATCAACAGACTTATGCAGCGAGAATGTAGATGTTTTAATGATCCGCTGGCCTTACCTTACATCAGTCATTGAAACAATTATATGCTATATCATACTGTTTTCTGGATTTGTTTTGTAGCATTTCCAATGTTACCCTTTCGGCAGCTGCCAAAATTTCGTCCAGCTCTTGGAATTCAATGCCATCTATATTCGTGTCTGCCGCTTTTTTGTCGGTTATTCAGATAATAGATAAAATAACGATTGATGTATGATGATTTGAGTTGTAAACAGATAATTCGAACGTCATGAGAAATTAAGCATGTAAAAAATATATAATAAAATGTGCCTAAAGCTAATCAAACAAAGATTTATAAAAGTTATGCAAATTCAAAGGGTAAATACCATGTGATTGCACTTGAAACCGAAGTTCGTAACAATGGAGTGGTATAAAAATAATGTGATAAAGTACAACTTTGAATTGGTTTGACTTGTATTAAAGGTTTTATTTTAGTTCCAGCTTCTTACACGACCTGTGTAAGATAATTGTTTTGAATATTAGCCGTTTTCGGTACATTCAATGTTGCAAGTTTTACACTTATGCCAAGTATGAGTATATTATCTAACAACCAGGTTTGAAGCTCGCGTTTTATTTTATGCATTTATTTTGAGACCGAATGCGCCCGGATTAACTTTATAATGTGCTAATTTATTTAGTGATTAATTTGATATATGAATGACATATGTGTATAATGTGAACACTGTGTAAATAGCAATTTTTGTGTAATGTAATATTTGTCTTATATATATTAATATGTATATATGTATATATATATTAAATATAATGTTCCTGTTTCACTAGTTTTAGAATGTCTTAAACTTTGCAGTTTCGGTACAAAATATGCTGTTTGCACGTGCAGAGAAAACCGGGATCATTTGTGTTAGGATTGAGGGTAAGGTTTTATGACCTTATTTGCCTCCGCTCCGGAAAAATGGAGTGAGGGAAATACAACATAGAACGGAAAATTACCAAGGGAAGCCCGGGAAAAAACTCACATGATGTATACACAATTAGCCAATAAGAACCGCGAAAATTCCTCCAATGAGAAATCAGATCCCAAAATATTAAGTGGGGGATCGTGGCCTATAAATAATCGAGATTTACCCCAAAACTGAGGAGTTGACTTGTAGATACAGACGAGGAATCCACGCTACTCCGTAAGACAAAGTTGGCGCGCAAATGGTGTCCTTTTGTGTGGAAGTGTAAATGTGACTAATCACATACTAATTAACAATGTATCGGTGATTCCCGAGTTCTAGTGATAAGTGAACAGGAATATTATTCAGTGTTTCTAGAGTGAAGAAGTGACAATAAATAGCCATAAATCAAACATTATGATGAGTAGTGAATTCACCTCTGAGCTCCTTTGTACCACTACTGAGGTCAACGAACTTATTAGTAATCCTAATAGGCAAAGTCCATGCAGACATCTCCGCTGAGATCAACTAGCCAGGGCAATAGCGAGAATTACCATACAGTTAAATCACCTTTCTACGGAGATGAAGACGAAGCCACGTCGGACGGAGGACATAAAGCAGGTACAGTGAATCTTACCATTACTTCTCTTGTATCTACCACTACACGCATTCGATTCCAACCCGTGCGGACATCAAACCCGGGACTGCAACCCAAAGATACATCTAGGCCGGCGCACTCTTCGAAGCAAGAGGCGCGAGGACCGACGCAATTTCCATTGCAAGAACTTATTACCACGAAATAAACAGCTAAAAACCAAGTTTCATAACATTCCCTTCAATTCTTCTTCTTAGTTAAAAATATGACCTACATACTGTGACGCAACTATGGGCTTGAATTATCGCTTAGATGGCGGTGGTTAAAGAGATAGGGAGAAATAAGAAGATGAGTAGCGCTCTCAGCCAATATAATCATCAGATGCGCTATTGGAAGACAGCGAGATTGTTCTGGAAGCTTCTTGCTTCCCCCTCTAGAATATTCTGGAACTCTCTCGAAAACTCCAGCGGCTATATATATATGGGCGTGCTTGGGAGTGAGACATCAGTAAGTGAATTAGTGAATTATGCCGCTACCTCGCGACATGAAGTGTCGTCGAATACTGAACAGGTACATTACTAAAGCGATGCTTAAAAATGGCACAAAGTCACAATACATTACAAATAAATAAATGCCAGCGTAGCCTGTTGTATACATACGTTATTCATGCAGAATGGAAAATTCATTCATTATCTGTTTACCCTCCTCTTATGTAGGACTTACACCCTCCAGGACTTACAAGCGGGTGCCTGGGGTCAGAGGCTCGTCGAGGAGGAGACACTCATTGATCAGACAGAGAATCCAGGATGGGTGATCAGCCCGATGCCTGGTATGGGATGAAGGAAGTAGATGAAACGAAATGTTGGTGAAATGGATGAAAGGAAAGGTGATGATGGAGCAGTTGGTGGAATGAATGGCGGGGGAAACCGGAGAACCCGGAGAAAACCCGCCCAGACGCCGCTTTGTCCACCACAAATCCCACATGCAGGTCCCAGGGATTGAACCCGGGCCGTCTCGGTGGGAGGCGAGCGGTCTAACCACTCGGCCACGGCGCTGCCAGAATAGAAAATTAATCGCAGTAATATGAATCTTACCGAACTGTTGGCTCAAGCGGTTGTGACCGTGGCCCGCATTCGGAATATCGTGGGTTTGATTCCCGCGGCTGACCTTCCTGACACATCGGTTTTTTTTCGGGGTTTCCCCCAGTCACTAGGCGAACGCCGGGAAGGATGATTGTCTCCCACGAATTCCTCTCTCCCTTATTCCGCCTCATTTCATCCTCCTCTTTCACGTTACAAGTTGACTCCGGGGTTGTGTGTCGAACTGCTGCTGTTGGAACCTCTTTTCGGTCCTGTCAGATGGAGGCCGCTCGAGTTTCCACTGAGCGCTCTCTGGCTGGATGGTCAAGTCTGCAACTCTTAGGGACCTCTGCGCGTCTCTATCGCCTGCGTCAGCCGGTCATCATCTGCGGGTCCTTCATCTCATCCGGTATCCCCGTATGGGTCGAGGTGTCCCCTCCGTAGTGTAATCCTAATCCTAATATGAGTCTTCCAGAATTTAGTTAAGATTAGAAATAAGCATGAGGTTTGAAATGAAATGACATACGAGAAACTAATAGCTTTTACTTGTATAATTCCGTTAAATAACAACAGAACAACAGTAGTGTCTTATTTATCATCATCGTCATGGTCTGGGTAGTAACGTACGTACTTCATCTTTCTTAAAAATAATGTATCGAATTATATGAGCTTTTATTCTATGTTGAACCGGATAGATAATGTTGCAGATGAATCTGTGTTAATAACTATTGAGCTCGCAACATACGAACTGTACAAACTATTTTTACAAACGCTTATTCTCCATATGCTTCATGTTAATCGAGATGTTAATCTTATTGCTAATTTTCTTGTAGATGCAAGGGGAATATGGTAGGCTTTAAGCGATAGTCAAATATTTTAAGAGCTGGTTGCTATGTGGAGTATTCCATTCTCTTTGCATTATCAGGACAAACAAAATGAATAACGAATTTGAGAAAATGTATAAATATTGGAAAATTTAAGGGGAAAACAAGCAATATCTCGAAAATGGTTCACCCAACAAAAAAATGTATGACATAAATTGTGTATTTTAACGCGATCTACATTTTTGTGTAGTAAAATTTTGTCTATCTCTTATGGTTTACCAGTTATGCAAAAGTCGTTCACAATGAAGAATACTTTTGGAGACATTCCCAGAAAATTCAAGATATACATTTCATTTGTCATGAAAATATCTTAAACATTTGATATTTTAATCAAAATCGTTAAGAGACATTTTTGAGAAAATTAAAATTTTCGAAAAATGTTCCATGTAAAGGGTAATCTGGGGTGGGGGTATTTTCTTGAAAACCTTCGTGTCGCATCTCTGAAGATACTGAACCTAAATACCAAGTTTGGTGTTTATCCGACTGTTCGTTTCTGAGTTATGCTGTTCACAAACACACACACAGAGAGACACATACACAGACACACACACGGACATGTTTCCAAAAATGTTTTTTTTTGGATTCAGGGTGTCTCAAAACAAGTATTTCCGGTGAAATCTCGGTATCGAATGTTTGGGTGGAATACAATACTTCCCCTACTTACTATAGGTACGTAGCAGAGAAAGTAATAAATGCTTATGAGCCTTTATACAGCATACTGATGGGTATCAGTGTAGTTTTATGTTTATTGGTCGATCCAGTAACAATGAACTCAATGACTCCCCGAAAGGCACTCGTGTATAGTTATCATAAAAATGTTGATTACAATTTTATAACATACCTACATATAATACATATTTAATTTAGTACGAGTCCGGTATCTCAGGAGCAGTGTATGTCTTAAGCAGACTCTAATTTACACTTCTCACACCCGGAAAAAACATTATTCAATGAGTATTCCAGAATGCTTCATATTTACTGCTGAATACAAAGACAGTTCACCAAATCCTTTGGTATATGTTTTGTGTTTTGCCTACAATGTTCTGTGTGTAGCTGAAGCCACATGGCGAAATCTTGCTTTACAGTTCTGTATTTAGCGTTGGTCGGATGCTAATGTCACGTGTAAAAAGACGGGCGAATGTTATAAGCCCATGTTCTACTGAGCAAAGGGTCCTGTACAGTAGACCTCCACAGAGCATTTGGGTTTATTGCTTGGATGATCCTTAATCAGGGTCGCGCGAATCGGCCCTCTGAAGGTTTTGTTGTCACACGCACATTTGCGTCTGTTGCCAGCTGGGCATCCCCTCTCCCTCGCGCTTCTGCACTGCAATTTTCCTCTTCCCAGAACCATATGTATACCACCATCCCAAATCGAACTAATTAAACTCTAAGTCTGTTCACTAGAACCTGCGGCTGGAAGAGACACTTCCTAATAACAGAGCATTCTAAACACAAATCATTTAGCATATGTCGTTAATAGATTCACGCTTAAACTAGAAAATACCTATGTCTTCATGCGTTTTTCCCGTTACTTAGTAGTTCTAATGTGCAGGGTGTATAATATCACAATCATCAACGACATACGTTTATGGCAATAAATAAAATAGTATACAATTATATGTCCCGGCTCCTGAAAGCTACGAATGACGTATGATCTCAAACTTATATATTAGGACTTAACCCCCCAGAACGTACAGAGGCCCGTCGAGTAGCAGACACTCATGGATCAGACAGAACATCCAGGATGGGGGATCAGCTCGATGCCTGGTATGGGAGGAAGAAAGTAGATGAAACGAAATGATGGTGAAATGAATGAAAGGAAAGGTGATGATGGAGCAGTTGGTGGAATGAATGGCGGGGGAAACCGGAGAACCCGGAGAAAACCCGCCCAGACGCCGCTTTGTCCACCACAAATTCCACATGCGGGTCCCTAGTATTGAACCCGGGTCGAGCGGTCTAACCACTCGGCCACGGCGCTGCCTTAGTTACATTTCACATTTTATTTAATTTCATAATGCAGATCTCAACGAAAAACTAAGTTAATGCTAAACTACTTAACTTGAAGTAATCTAATTTATACACTACCTCCACTCTTAGTCTAAAACTTTGTTTAATATTGGGTATTGCCTTATTTATTACTGGTACTCAGCAATAGTTCTGACTACTTCTAAAATTCCCTATCTAAATCACTGCTTCTATTACCCTCTCACTGTCTATCCTATGCTTATATACTATTCTTTCCTTAAATGTAATTGTTAATTTTTTAATCCTCACCACTACTGGCATCCAGTGGCTATTTACAATATCTACCTCGTTTCACTTAAAGTGATCATTATATTGCTGCATTATTTTGTTAGCTATATATATTGTGAGAAGCAGTGATTCGTCAGCTTTAGCCCGCCAATCAAACTACAGGATTTTGTGCCGTGACCTCCCCTCCCATCAATGAGATCGTTTGGTGGGAAGAATTTAAAATCTGAAGATAAGAAGAAACATTTAACTGATCAAATTAGGTCGCATTTGCGGGAAATATAATTTTAACTTGAGACTGAAAAAGGAAAAGATTCTGCAGGTAAAATAAGAATTAAAACAACAATAACTTTGTAATACTTTATTTTTTCCACCAAAGTTTATAATTCATTACATCAAAAAGAGTTAACAAACATATTTATTATGGTGGACTGGAAAGTTGTTTTATCTTATAGGAGATGAAAATGTCGTGCGGAAGTATTTAGCAGCTATTATTGAACATGAATTATGTCTTTGAAAGAGATACCTGAGGTTGCAATTGCAATTACATGAACTGAAAATAACCGTTATCTCACGATGCTGTGAAACTTGCTGAATAATAATTACGCCCATTCACTCTCACTTCATATTTCGTGTGCAACAAACGCCTATTTGCGATACAGAATACAAATGCCACGGTTGCAAATATACGACCTTGATGCCTGATTGAATATAAATGACTCTAGAAAGCTTTTGATGCCCATGAAATGGAAATGCAACATGCTTCAAGTGCAGGAAGTAGTAGAAGGAGCTTATGAAAGTAAGAAATAAACATCACAGAATATTTATTTTATTCATATTTCATTTTCCAATAATATAGAATTCAGTTAATCGCTGATTACATCATACAGAGCAAAATACTATGAGTTTTCTTTAGGCATAACAAATGTTTTACATCATCTGTTGCCAAACTATACTTGTCTGCAAAATGTTACCATTAGATAATAGGTTACATAAGTCATAGTCTTAAATTTATATGTGAATCATGTACATGTAATTTTGCGCATTTTTGTGGGTTAAATTTAGGTGAAAATTCTCCTACACGCACTTGTAGGATTCGTCGTTGCACATGTACTCCGTCAGTTTAGGTAGATGATTCAGCAAAGAGGTGAGATAATAAAGAGAAAAAATCACTCCTTGTAGTTTTGTCCCTACAATCTCCACGTAAGAGGGAGGGAGAGAGAAAAGAAATCACTAGATGGATGCAAAATAATATTAAGAAAGCTCCTAATAATAACACTAGTCTGCATGTATCGGATGACTGAAAACTAATAAGTGATTCTGACTCACTTTTTAATGCTGATTTCAGAACTGCTTTTAGTTTTTTTCTATCACGTACAGTTGTTTCACAATTTCACTTCAAAAATATAGAGATATAAAGAAATTGCTTCCGCCACTACACATAAAATTGGGCTTGATGAAGCAATTTGTAAGCGCTCTACCACAGGATGGACCCTGCTTCAAGTATCTTTCCAAGAAATTTCCCTTCATTACACAACACAAATTAAAGGCTGGAATTTTTGTTGGTTCTCAAATAAAGAAATTGATGAAGGATGAAGATTTTGAGAAGACAATGAATGAGAGAGAAATAGAAGCATGGACCGCCTTCCGATCGGTTACTGAAAACTTCTTAAGCAACAACAAAGATCCTAACTACAAGGCCATTTTCGAAACAATGTTGGAAAATTTCTAGAAGATGGGTTGTAACATGAGTGTAAAGGTGCATTTTCTGCATTCACATATCGACTACTTTCCAGAAAACCTGGGGCATTATAGTGAAGAGCAGGGTGAACGTTTTCACCAGGATATTAAGGAAATGGAGAGGAGGTACCAGGGGAGATGATGGCCGACTACTGTTGGGTGTTGAGGAGGGACAGTTGTCTTCAAGGATCTGCAAGGAAGCCAAAGAAGAGAAAGTTAGAAAAAAATTAAATGAAACACTTTCGTTACTTGTTTTGTTAAAATTTAGTCATGAAATAAATTAGGGGAATTCTTCAGGGTATTCTTAAAATGTTTTTGAATAAAAATTTATCTTGTGTGAGATGGTATTTGAATACTTTTCTACGCTCATTAGTACAATTTTCAGACATTACTTCTTATTTTGTGTAAACAACTGACGTGATAGAAAAAAACGGAAGTTATTTCTGGAATCAGAATAAAAACTTGATTCAAGAACATCTACTTTTAAGCAATCATCTTACAAAAGGTTTGAAAATGAAGGCTAGTGTAATATAACCCCATTGATTATACACACACAGACACATGTTCGATCGCAAGTGAAGATGCCCAAATTCAATTAATTACTTGGAAGTAAAATAATAAGCAAAAAAAAAATCCTGTAAATTAGGATATGACGGATTGCAAAAATTTATGGGAAAAAGATAGCTAAATGAACGATGTACAAACCGATATAAAATAGGAACTGCACTTCCTGGTTGAACCAACTGCTGGGTATGGATACACCCACACACACACACACAAATTTCCCTCGTTATAATATTAATATTTACAGATGATTATGAACACCACTGAGGAGCGGTGATAGCAGGCACAAGTGCTATGGTGAAACTGTAGTGTGGACAAACAAAGGTTTTCGTTAAACTTCAATGAATACACCGACAGCGATTTAGCCTTAGTGATACATACATATTGTCGTATGCCTCTCTTTAAATTATTTTACAAGAACAGATGGGAGCTACTCGCTTGCAAAAGGCACCGGTAAATCAAACAACTATACCAACATAATACCTGGCTTAAGGGAGAGGAAGGATTCTATTCTACCATAATTAAAACTTTCAAACGTGGATGGCACACAGTTTAATGGATGAAGTTAGATACTTACATTCCTTTGCCCAATGTCTGCCGACGAGGGCATCGTGCTTTAGCAGTTTCCCGTCTGCCTCACACGAAGCTTACTTGCTGACTGTTACAAAAACCCACGCCAAACTCGGGCGTCAGTAACGTTATCCCCTCCCTTGACACTTAGCTCCCCTGACTCACCCCTACTCACAGACAAACTGCCGTCTCTAACCTCGGTGCCCAGAGGGTCTTGTATCATATTATCTGTGCACATGACACATCTCCCCCTGGCCACCGAGATCGACGCCCTCGTCGACACAGGCAAACAAATACAATAAGAGACATTAAAATAACAAAAAAATGACATACAATAAGAAAATACACATGTGTGATAAACACCCAGACGACGACAAAGAATATTACTGGGCGTAGTGGAGTCTCGAGAATCTTGAGTGCTATCGAATAATATTGTTACTGCACTTATGCTTGAGCACCCCGCACACGCACACACACCACGCTGCCTCAGTTCACACGCACACTACACTGCAACTGCTCCTGATGGTCCGTTGAAACTGTTTGTGGGTGAATTTATAAAGTGCCCACAACGACGATTTGTCCTGGTGTAGAGTTGTTATCACTGCAGGTCTCTGGTGATGACAACAGGGTGGGCAGTCGCTGGCTTGGACTGCCCCCCAAGATAGTGGCTCCTTATGCCACGGCAGTGTAGTGGCTGCCCGACAGCTTCCCTGTGGTGTTTCTTGACTTCTGGTGTGCCACGGGGATACTCCTGTGATCCTCTCGAGCTCCGCCACAGCAAAATACTACAACAAAACCACCAAACAGTAAAAAGGGTGACCCAACAAACAATCACACATAAAAACAGTATGTCATGTACAATCAAATATTTTAAACATGTAAAGGTTTGCACTAAAATTCTTTTGACATGGGGCAAAGAAAGAGAAAAAAAATAAGTACAAATTGGCATAAGAACTAAATTTTATAGAGAGTTGCCATCCAATATTTAACTCACAATGCTTCACAATCCAAATAAAACAATAAAACAGACTCAGAATACTTTAACATGACAGAAAAAACATAACCTTATTTGGGATCCCAATATTAAATCTTAATAACCAGCTGGTATCACTAACAAAAGAAAATAAGTGCACTTACAAGACAATCACACATGACAATGAAATGAACTCAGTCACACTGACCATGGCCCAAATCACACACAACACTCACTTAGCTAGCTACTGAAAATACTGTATGCATTACTACAAACTACAAAATAAATCCACAATACATCTCCAAACTACGCCACGTGACATGCTTTCAACTACTATTGTCATACTCTGTCACTAATACAGTTTCTCGTCCACAGTACTATCTGCCTCATCTCATTATTATCATTAACTCAACCATAATCATCATCATCATCAGTATTTCAATCAGCATCATTACTTCAGTCATTAACATCTTTATCTCAACTTTCAATTTTCTCTTCAAAACAAAACATTCACTGACGTGTCTCATTTAACATGCTGTAAATTCAAAACATCTAACATAGGCATAACCTTCAAGAAATCACATTAATATTTCAGGAATGACACAAATAGCATGATATTATACTGTTGCATCCACATCCTCCGAATCAAAATTAAGCTGGGAAACAGTTGGTATTAAAATTTGCTATCTAAGATGGTAATAAACTTGTTGCATAAACAGAAGAAAAAATTATTCACATTACAATCACTTCCATCCATTTAATCTCTCGTGTGAATTCATCACACACACTATACTGGGCACGTTACAGCAACACCAATAAGCAAAACCTCTAAAATCATCACATCACATCAACTTTCCAGGTACATGTAGCCCTCCTGAAAAAATCAACACATTCATACACTTCAACTATCGGGGTTACTCTTTGGCACTTCCACCGAAGCTGACATCATCTCATCTCTTCTCATCTCTCCTCATCTCATTAGCACCGTCGGGGTTACTCTTACGCACATCCACCGAGGCAAATCTCAACTCATATTTCTCACATAACCTCACACTACGCCATCGGGGTTACACTTTGGCACTCCCACCGAGGGAAATCTCACATATATCACATAACCTCAAATACACACATACATACACACACTATTCATGCAACAATTTTCTGCAAATGAAGATCACAGCATCATTATGAAACCCAAAATCACATCAAGTCAAATCAAATCAAATCGAATGCAACAAAACAACATCACATCATTACTCAAAACAATACTGTCACATAACATTCCTGAAAATGAAAGCTCAATTAAGCACATAGTACACATGAAACACATTCCTGCAGCATAACACAACAACAAATGATTTGCAGTTCCCAACACATAATTTAAAATTTAAGTTAGACCCAAAATAATAATACACTTTTAATTTAGCAGAGACATTCATAGCACATATTATTCCTGAAAAGCAAAGCTTAATTAAGCATCAGTCAGTGAAACAATAAATTTAGCATACCTGTGCGAGTTGTAAAACTGTTTCATTCGTCCAAACTTTAGCACTCACATTGTTTACATACTTACAAGTTATATTTTTTTTCTTTTTTACTTTTTTTACCAAAAAAAATTCCAGTGCAGTTTTCCAAAATCTGGTAACACACGTACAGCTGGTTCATCAACATCCACATCGTACCGATCCATATTAGAAGGCACATCAAACCTAATTAGGTGAAGATACTGGCAAGGCTGGTAGTAGCTCCTGAAACTTTTACTTACATGAGTAACTGCGAAAGATTTTCCCCTAAAAATATGCATTGCGGAATTAAATAAACCAAACTTGGCAACGGTGAAGCAAAATTATCATCATTATCATTTCCTCAGAGCGGCCATTAGCAGTAGTAGCGAACATTTCAAAATTCTAAAGTAACTCATACGCCGACAACTTGCTGGAATTCTCAACGTGAGAGGGGTCAATGACCGAGCGACACACAGCTGACTGCATTGTTTTGGCCACGCCAGGCGGATTAGACATCGCTGGTAACTGAGTAACAACAGGCGTACTAAAACTGGACATAGATTCCTCTTCACTATGCTCGCTAACTGGAGCAATTGCCATATCAGATTTCTGCGTAGTACGTCGCTTAGGCATGATTGCAGCACAAAAGATAACGCAACCAATAAATAAACAGTATGACAAAGCGATACAGATTACACCACACTAAACACTTATAGCATCACATGAATGTAAGTAGCAAGATCAGAACATAGCCAAATAAAACAGTTCCAGAAAGAATACAATTAAGCGCCCGCGGCGAAATATCAGAAAATTATACCAACATACGGTCTACACAAGCATGCCACGCAAACCACTTGGACACAATACCAAGATTTTTTAACAGAATGAACACATGGAAGAAAAGCAAAATGATGTCTTCAGTGAGAAACCTCGAACTGGAAGTTAAAAAAACCACGTCACACCTACTGTGACCACCGCTAACATTATCTCAAAAGGAGCAGAATACAGACTTGCAATTTATGCGTAGCACAAAAAAAAATCCTTCTCTCTTTTTTTTTCTTTAAGACAAATGTATCTGACCTGATATACACACGCAAATAAACGCGCCAAAACACGTGCTGATGAAGACTGGTTTCACAAGCTAGAATGAGTGCTGAAATGCATGACCACGCGGGAATTACATAACACACGTGCGTACATAAAAGTTACACGAAAAATATCCCACAAAAGTATAGTAAACAGCTAGAAATCACAATCACTGGAATATAAAGTTATAAGTTTCCAGAACCACTGCTAATAAGCACAGAAAACAATATTTTCACCTAGATGGCCAACACGTGACGAGCACATTTTTAAAGTTGCAAATATCTCACTCGTTTCACAACTCAACTTTCACAAAAATATATTTGAAAATAACCAGCACGAACCACTTAGCACAGCAATACAATTTAATGGAAATGAAGCCAAAATAGTAGGAAAATGGAGTCAGAAGTTTTAGCGTCACGCCGACAGACAATGGAAAACTGCAAAAATGAACTCAAAATTAAAATTTAGAAACGAGACTTTTAGAAATTATAGTAACAAAATTTAGAATAAGAGAATCACAAATTAAAGCATAAAAATCCTTACCCTTAACCCAGAAACAAATTTTGATTTTTTTAGCGACCACGTGGAGGACCACAAACCGTTACATTTCGAGGGAAAAAAAATTTACACTTGAAAATCTCACAAAACCAAACTCTGCCTGGCCCTCCACCAATTGCTCGGCGCCTCCACCAATTGTCGTATGCCTCTCTTTAAATTATTTTACAAGAACAGATGGGAGCTACTCGCTTGCAAAAGGCACCGGTAAATCAAACAAGAACTTCAAATGCGAGGTTACGACGGGGGAAACGCAGCTAAGTTAAATTCCAAAATAATTGCTATACCAACATAATACCTGGCTTAAGGGAGAGGAAGGATTCTATTCTACCATAAATAAAACTTTCAAACGTGGATGGCACACAGTTTAATGGATGAAGTTAGATACTTACATTCCTTTGCCCAATGTCTGCCGACGAGGACATCATGCTTTAGCAGTTTCCCGTCTGCCTCACACGAAGCTTACTTGCTGACTGTTACAAAAACCCACGCCAAACTCGGGCGTCAGTAACGTTATCCCCTCCCTTGACACTTAGCTCCCCTGACTCACCCCTACTCACAGACAAACTGCCGTCTCTAACCTCGGTGCCCAGAGGGTCTTGTATCATATTATCTGTGCACATGCCACAATATATATATATATATATATATATATATATATATATAAGGGTCATTCAAATAAAAGCCGGTCACTTGTGTAAAGTAACGGTAACGATTTTATTAACTCAACAATAGTCGCCAAAACTGTTGGCACATTTATCTCATTGCGACACTAGCCGGTCGATTCCATCTTTGAAGAAGCTAGTAGGCTGCTGTTGGATCCAGGCCTGGACCCATTCACACACTTCGTCGTCTGTTGTGAATCGATGTCCGCGAATAACTTGTTTTAGAGGTCCATAAACATGAAAGTCACACGGTGAAATGTCTGGACTGTACGGTGGATGTTCCAGCGTTTCCCATCGAAACTGCTGGAATGTCGTCTTCACCGCATTGGTAGTGCGTGGGCGGGCATTATCATGTAGGAGAATAACGCCATTGGACAACATGACTGGGCATTTCGACTTGATGGCTCATCTAAAGTTTTGTAAAGTGGCTTGATAACGCTGGATATTGGTGGTGTTACCCCGTTCCAGGAACTCGATAAGCAGTGGGCCCTTGTGGTCAAAAAAGGACATCATGACCTTACCTGAACTGGTGAGCACGGCCTTTGATTTCTTTGGAGGTGGTGAAGTCGCATGTTTCCACTGCTTGCCTTCGGATTCAAAATGGCGACACCATGTTTCTTCACCAGTGACAATATGCGACAGAAATCCGTATTCCTCCTCATGATAACGTTGCCGATGACTCAAAGACAGCGCCATTCGAGTATTGCGCTGTTCCGCGGTCAGTTGGTGGGGAACCCACTGCGCACAAACTTTTCGAAATTTCAAGTGTTGATGCATTATGCTGTGAATAGTGCCCACGCTAATACCCAGTAACCGATGGATCTCGTCCACGGCGATTCTGCGGTTACCCAAAACTAAAGCATTCACTTCCGCAATCATTTCAGGTGTGATGACACGATGAGCCTGTCCAGGACGAGCATCGTCTTCCAGTAACTCACGCTCCTCAAGGAATCATTTGCGCCATTCCACCATACTTGAACGACACAGACTGCACTCACAGTACAAAGCCTTCATCCGTCGATACATTTCACGGCCTCCAACTCCCTTCGCCGCTAAAAATCGAATCACTCCTCGTTGTTCCGGCTTACTCGCCTTCATGTTCAGCAGTGGATGATAACTTGTGTGACCACCTTCTCTTCGGCGTGAAACGACACTGTCGCTAAGCAACTTCAAACGTTGCGCACGCTGCAGTCGCTCTACCAATAGATGGTGCCACCATACACGCAGTTGCGTGTAATGCAAAGTTAGACTCACTGACCAGGTTTGATTTGAATGCACCTCATGCATGCAAGGAGACGTAGAGAGACAGTTCTTTACACAGAGACCAACTGATGGAATAATTATTATAGGTGTGTATTGCAAGCTGCTACGCTTTGATAGGAAAAACCAATAAGATGGTTAATCACTTCATGGACTATTTTACTCTTATCTACTTATACCCTGTTTGCTACCCACTTATTTCACTACATGCACTACGCTGTATGTTTAATAATACAAGAAAAATCCAGTGATGGGATGAACTGTGAGGCAGTATTTTATATCACAACACTGTGAATGCCGGAGTGATTGTAGTGTAAATTAGCATTATTGTATAACAATGATTTGGGATGCTTGTTAATTATAAGCAATGTTAGGAAATAAGTTTACACGGCCTCACTGAAACTGACAATAGGAGCGGGTAACAATGTAACGAGGGGGTGAGTTGTTTATTAATTAGATGAGACAAACAAATGACGTCAGAGTAGCGTGCCTTTCTTTAGAAATGGAGGGAATATCTTCCCTAGAGCATTTGTGTTCGTAATTTTGATTGGATATAAAAATAGACGCTAATGTTGGCGCGCTTTATTAACCAATAGCAGCTCGATTATAATGCTTAGGCATATCGGGTTGAGGGAGTATAAAACGCTAAAGCCAGAGACGGGTAACGTTCAGTCCAACAGAATCATTCGCGGGTTATACGTCGTGCAGTTCTACAGAATCATTCAGAAGTTACACGTCGCCCAGTTCATCAGAATCATTCACGCGTTAAACGTCGCGCAGTTCTACAAAATCTCTCGCGTCGTAAAGTTAGTTAAAAGATGTGAAATACGCGAATTAATAATGTGCGGCAAATAAGTGATTATAGTTACACTCGAAAATATAACAGTTTCAGTCAGGCATGTATCAAAAGTAAATCTGTGAAATTAACGAAGTGTGACGACAATAAAAGTGTAAAAACAAATTCTTTTATCAGTGTTATCTTTTAGTAACAACTCCTTTCCGTTTACACACCCTGTTTAAGAGATTTGCTCGACTTGTAATAATAGCTAGCCGGAGGACAAAGAACCCAAAATTCAAACTAGTAATACAATAACAGGCGCTCAGCAAATAAAATAACACGACGGAACCGCGACAACTGGGCTCAAGGAATAAGGAGAATTTTACAGGAAATTGGAATGGGTAAATTATGGGAGGAGAGCGGGCGGCTAGTTAAAGGTTTCTGGGAAAGAAGTGAGGAACAGAGTAGAAGATATAGAGAAACAAGAATTATTTCAAAGTCTGGAAGGAAAGAAAAGTTTGCAACTATATAGACAATTACAGGCGGACTGGGGAAGGGAGAGGTATATGGATGTAGGTAATAGGTTAGTGAGAGAAGGGTGGGCCTGGTCTAGATTAAGTGCATATAGACTAAGGGGAGATAAGAAGGGAGTGAATTTGAATAGGTGGCCTCTTTGTGGAGAGGCAGATAATGATTTGCATTATATAATTGAATGTGAAGAAACTAAATTGTGGAGAGATCAGTTTTTACCTAAAGAATGGGAGAATGTTAACAAACAAGTATTAAAAGTTAGGATAATGAAAATGCAAAAGGAGAGGGATATAAACAGAATAGGAGAATATATGGGGAGAGTAAGAGAAAAATGGTTGAGAAAAATAAAGCAATATGAATTTGTTATGACCCACCATGCATAAATAACCACGGTGTTAAAATGCATGATGGACCAAAGAAAGAAAAAATAGCAACTCTAAGTAATGTATTAAAAATTGTAAGAATTTTGTATAGCATTATGGAAATAAATAAACATACTTGTATAAAAAACTTCATACATTTTTTCTTCTCGTTCTCGTGCTTATTTCCTCTCACTGTGGGTATCTCCCAAATCCCTCCCCCTATATTTGAGCTAGCGTCATGGAAATACGAAGTTCATATACATAAATTAAAACTGTTATCGAAATGGGTTGGCAAGCAGATCACTATATAATTCCGTCAATATCTCACAGTGTCAAGCGATGCCATTTTCGTCTGCTCTCTTCATTTTGCATCAGATAGGGGAAGTCGTCAGGGAATGGCTTATGGCTTTAGTTTGCAGTTTAAACCATAATATAGTTGGTTAGATAGAGTATATTTTTTCGGAAGATATACTGGTAATTTATAGTTCACAAGAGAATCTACCAATTCCTGTTTACAAATTAAGTAAAATAAGGGGCCATATATAACATTATGAGTATCTAGACTTATAAGGTCTCAACGTTTTAGAAAACGACATGTTAATACAAGAAAACTTGGTCTAGACAAAACCACTTTACAACAAATAAACATTTTTGTGTGTGTTTATATTTCACTATGTCCTACTCAAGCACTAGGGATCTATAAACAAATCTAAGCAAATATGCAATAGCCTTAAAATTAATTTTCACTGAAGGAAAAAGTACACAAAAATCTTATATTACTATATGACTTTCTCTTTTGCAAAGTATTTTTAATAAGCATATATTTCTATCTGATTCATGTTAATCGAAATGAACGTTTGTAGAGTTGGTTTCATTTTGCAATTTGTGAACGGGAGGTCCGTGGTTGAAATTCCGCCAAGACCGTCCTAACTGATTGAGATTTTTTCCAGGTGATCCTGAGTCTCATAACTGGCAAATACCAAGGAGGTAACCTAAATTTAAGCCTGGAAGATTTCCTTCCGAAATTTCCCTTCCAAACGTGATTTCATGCATCATAAGCGTACACCGCAGCAGTACGGCATATATTTATTCCCATAAACACTACCAAAATATTAAATCTACAAGAGGAATGCTGTAATCTAAAGTGATATAAAATCTTTATAAAGTAGGTCGCTACTTTTGAAATGGCACTATTTGTACGTCCAAGGGAAACAAAATACTGGCGACTTAACACCTAAACATAGTATAAATTAATAGAAAACTCAAGCCAATAACAACCAACATCTTGAAATGATAATTGCATAAAATTTTATTTCAATGGGTGGTGTATTTTAACGAAACCTACATTATTTGGAGGTACGTTTTCTTGTGTCGCCTTTGGTTTACCAGTGACACAAAATTGATAAAATAAAAATATAACGGAAAATTGTCCATTTAAAGGGTAGTATATATGGGGTTTCTATTTGAAAAATCTTTCCCTCTGAAACGGCAACTCTAGGCCGAGCCCGAGAACTGTAATTATAGATAATTTTATTAATTAATTTTTATTGATGTTAAATCATACTATGTATTAACGTGATTTAACGTTGTGTATGTATTTACGTTACTAATATTAGAAGAATTATAAATGGTTCAATGTAAATAATTTAAGCGTAATGTTAAAATACTGTCCACGACGAAATGTTTTAGCTACAGGAACACTGTCTTCGAAGGCAGAAAATCTAGTTTTACGATGTCTCCCTGGTCGCAGGGGCATTGTTCATGCAGCGAGGGTGTAGAGTCTTTGTCCTTTTATATGATAATTCGCCGTGACCAAGTGAGAGAGACAACTAGCTTAACGGTAAATTTAGGAAAAGCCGCGATTTATGTTAAACTTGGGCCAATGAGATCCCTGTAAGTTTATACGAAATAGTGAGACGCATCGAGTGGCGCTAAAAATGGACCAATAGGAAAGGAAGCAGCCCCAGAAGCCTGCGACTATAAATGGATCTGTTAGGAACAAGTTCGAGGCATTGCATTTTGGCATTTTGGCATGTGTGGGTCATTTGTCATGTAGTCAGGGAACATTTTGCAAACTACAGGCAGGGAGAGATGCTGCAAGATGTTTGAGATATATCGCGCCAAAGGTGAATGAAGACAGTTTTCGAAACACACCTAAGAATCGCTACTCGTGAAGAGATAATAAGCATATTTAAACTTCGTGTCATATCCGCGCCGTGTTTTAACAGCGGTGGACAGTATTTTAACGGCGGCAATATCAGTGTTGCGTACTACGTGGAGTAGTTAAATAAAGGAAATTGCAGTGTCATCTTTTCGTAACCAAAGCACGTCTATTTCTCCTGTTACCACGACCCGAGATCTACGCTTCCTTTACCAAGGATAAGTCCATGCTCCCACCTAGTTTTAAAGAAAATTACTGCAGTTAGCCGAGGATAAAAATGCAGAGAACCAGCACACAGCGAACATCTGGAGCCAACATGGAGGATGCAGCAAGGTAAGCCGTGAGCAACGGGTATCAACAAGAACCACGACATCGGGCAGGAGGCCGCAAACTGGCGCCAAAACGTGGAGCTCGAAGGGACGACCAACTCGAAGAACAGACCAACGAAGGGAAGACCAGCACAAACGGAGGACTAGGAAACAACGAATAGAGGAAGAATCTTCAGAGGAAAGGGGCACAGCAGAACAAAATTACAACGAACTTCTAGTCTACCTACGTGGGATAACAAAACAGCTGAGAACATCGCTTCTAGAAATTCACCAGGATTCGAACCCGGGACGCATCAATTAACATAGGAGAAAGTACAGGTTAGAACATTTATACAAAAACAAAAGGCATGCATAGTAGTTACTCAGTGTTGTGAACACATGTTATTGAGAGGGGGTAAAGTCATTACTAGGGAGGTAGAACTTGCTAACGGAACCATGAGTAGGTCAAGGGAAATTTGGAAGAACTGAATAGGGAGGCCATTGTCAGCATAACACCAGAGGGAGGAAATATGGGGGAAGCAGAGGTAGAAGTTAGAATGGAAGGGCAACCACCGATTGAGCAGGCCATTGACCCAGGTCAGAACCAGGTGATGATATTCCTTCAACATTTGAGCACAAAGATAGACGAGCAGAGTAAGAACTTAAGTGAACAAAATAAGAATTTAGAAGGGAAATTAAATGAGCAGAGTAAGAACTTAAGTGAACAAAATAAGAATTTAGAAGGGAAATTAAATGAGCAGAGTAAGAACTTAAGTGAAAAAAATAAGAATTTAGAGGGGAAATTAGATGAGCAGAGTAAGGACTTAGAAAGAAAACTGAGTGAACAAAATAAAAAATTAGAAGGGAAATTAAATGAGCAGAGTATCCAGATAGGGGAATATGTACGAGATGAAAGTAGAAAAATGAAAGGGGAATTAGCTCAGGTGATGAGGGAATATTTAGGTGAACAGGTCGCCAGATTACAAAGTCAGCTGGACGCTAAATTCAGCAAACAAGGGAAAGTAGTGCAGGAAATTCAGGCAGGACAATTAGATCTAAGAAACGATGAGAAAAACTAAGGAGGGATGTAGAAACGGAATTAAGTGTTACCAGCTTAGCCATAAAAGAGCAATTGGATGATGACTTAAGAGCTGTAAATGTTACTTTAGAAAAAAAAACAAAGTACCTTAGAATCTAACATTCAAAGGGAGTTCAGAGAATTTAGAATAGTGGTAGAAAAGGATCAGGGAAAGATAAATGAACTTTCGTCAAAAATAACTGAACAGCTCTGAAATCATCATGATATTGTGAAGAGGGTTGAAGAACATGAAAATTGTGTAGAGGAGTTAAAACGCTCTATTGGTAGACTTGGGATAAGTGTGAGACAGAGTGATGATAGCTCACCCAGTGAAACTAGCACCACTTTTAGGTAGGCAAATGGAGGTCAAAGTCCAGCTGCCGACCCATATAATTTCAATTCAGGGCACCAATGCACATCTAACCATACAAGCAATGCAAACTACCATTTATTAAATAAGATAGGAGTACCTACTTTCGAGGAAAACTCGGCTGATAATCCGAAACAATATCTAAATGACCTTGAGGAGTATTTCCGTTTGAAGCAAATTCCGGACAAGCTAAAGATGTTAATCGTTCGTAAAGGTTTACGTCAAAGGGATCTCCAATGGGTAAGATTGACTTTGGTGGATAATAATAATTTTGAGTATTTCAGAAGGGCATTTTTGAATATGTATTGGAGTACTAATACTCAGAACCAGATGAGATCTATCCTGGTTAATGGCAAGTACGATGGACGCGGAAACCTGAGCATGGTAGATTATTTACTAACCAAAGCACAAAGCAGTAGATTGATCGAGCCACCCATAAGTGAGAAGGATTTCGTCAACATGATTGTACCCCATTATCCAGAACGCATACACCATTGCCTACTCATTGCGAAGCCAAATTCCATTCCCGACTTGATTGAGTTAGTATCATCATTCGAGACAAGCAGTAGGAACCACGGACAAAACTATACAGTTCGACCACTACTGGATAATGCAAGGAATGCGAACTGGAGAGGAAACACGAGAGGGAACTATAACCCTAGAGAGAGATACTGGAACGACGTGCCACAATCTGGAAACAGAACCCGGGATAATAACCGTTTCCGGAGGGAAGGTGATAATCAGTATCGCATCAATGCTATACAAACCAGACCAAGACACAGGGGCCGTTTTAACTATAGGAGAGGTAGGAACTATGAAAACACGCCCAGGGAACATTATTTTTCTGACCGAGGGGAAAGCGACGTAGGAGAGAGGTATGATGAAAATTACACAGAGAGACGAAGGGAGAGAGAGACCTTCCCGGGGACATTTTAGAGGAAGCAGAGGAAACTATAGGCAAACCCAGAGAGAGGGAAATGTGGAAGAGACTAGCGGAGCACCAAATAATGTCGATAACCCGGAAAACTAAGACAGGATCCAATCAAGAGCTCGGAGCGGATTCTAAGCGTGAAAATTCTCAAATAAATAACAAATGTAAAACAGGGCTAAACAATGATTTTATATGAGGAGAACTAATAGGTGAGATTTAAAAATTATTTGAAAAAGGAATAAATCAGATGAGGATAATCAAAGCGTCAAAACATTTAAGTCAAACAGAGAAAAATGCTTCGGTCATCGAATTAGAGATCTGTGCTGTGTATTACGCACTACAGAAATTTAGATCATACATATATCTACAGAAGGTTACTATATACACAGATCATGTGAGTCTTTCATTTATGAAACGTTGTCGGCTTACGAGCACCAAATTATCTAGGTACATCCATGAGATTCTTTCGTATGATGTTGAAGTGAAACACATTCCAGGAAAAACAAATGTCTTTAGCGATTTGCTGTCTAGGTTACATAACAACACTGAAATACCGGAGAGAATAGAACGCCCTAAAAATGAAGTAAACTTAATGAGCATCGAAATACCCTTGAGTAAAAGATTGATAAAATAATTAAAAGGAATAGGGGACCAGCAGCGACAAGATGAGAAATTAAGTAAATTAATAAAAAATGCCCCAGAAATAGATGAAAATATCAATGAAAACATAGGGTTAAAAGGGGGCGTGTTATATAAACTACATGGCAGCGAAATACAGAAATGGAAGACATATATACCTAAGAACATGGAGAATGAACTCATAAGCACATTTCATCAAGCTTTAGTACATTCTGGCTCAGAACGCACCGTTTTAATAATCCATGAAAATCTGTATATTCCAAAATTACATCAGAAAGTAAGGAGAATAATTTCGACATGCTTACAATGTCAAAAAGCAAAGCCAGGCATGAAAGAAAGAGAAATGAGAGAAACCAGGCATGTTAGTGACCTTGGACTGTCATGGTGAGATGCCTAGCAGTAAATTTGGATTTAGGTATATAGTAGTGCTAATAGATGCATTTTCAAAATTCGTGAAAATTTACCCATTCAGGAAGATTACAAGTGAAACATGTCTAAGGAAGATATTGAAGTCGTATGTTCCACAATTTGGAAAAATGAAGGCAATTTTATGTGATAATGCTTCAATATTTACCATCAGAAAATTTGTAGACACCTTAAAAGAAAACGAAATCACATTGTATCATTGCTCAAAATAACACCCACAAAGCAATCCCTGCGAAAGAATAATACGGGACATTTCTGTTTATTTGAGCATTTTGGCCCATAAAAAACACAGCGATTGGGCGAATCACTACCAGCGTATCGAAAGTATTTTAAATGAAAGTGTGAGCCCTACTACCGGTTATAAGCCCATTGAGCTGATGAAGGGGAAGTTAATAGAAACACTTGAAGGGGAATAACCACAGACACTAGAAACTAAAGATCCGAAAACACTAACGGAAGAACAGATGTTTAAGAAAGCTTTTGAAAGAATGTCAAAGAAGGCGCAGAAAAGGAAAGAAACGTTTAAACAAAAGAAACGAAAGCACTGGTTGATCGAACTGGGAGACTTAGTATTGGTACGGGACAAGAAAAAGTCTAGCATTCTGAACAAAAGGTATCATAGAATGGAAAATTTATTTAAAGGTCCATACCGGGTGATTAACATTTTTGGCTCGGATACATTTGAGTTACAAGAAATAAAGAATTCAAAGATCGTAGGGAGATATCATAAACAGTTGCTCAAACCGTACAAACGTTTAGAGAATGAGAAGAGTGAAGAATGTAATGACAATAATCAGGTTAGTTCTACTCGAAATGAGGTAGCCACCCTATGAACAAGTAGTAAAGGTAATACACCCGATAAATAAGGATGTAAGTAAATAACTAAATACATAATAATTATTATGTACCAGTATGTATGTAAATAGATATAATTTTTAGAACTTAACTTGGATATTAGCGCATTTGTTTGCGTTACAAGTTATTTGTGTGAGTGAAAGTGTATTGTTGAACAGAATGCCTCTCTGAAAACCTGTTTTTAAAAGGAGAGAGTGAACAACCACAAAAAAAGCGTAAGAGGGAAATGAGTCTAATGTAAACACCGTCGGATTGTCAGAACCCTTGTGAAGGAACAGGTATAGCGAAGGGTTCTCGATAAACGAAACAAACAAACAAAGATATATACTCAGAGGAAGTATTCTAGAAAATAAAATTGTATCAAGTGCTGAAAAATTTATTCTTTTCCAGAACAGGGCAATTTGAAACGGCAACTCTAGGCCGAGCCCGAGAACTGTAATTATAGATAATTCTATTAATTAATTTTTATTGATGTTAAATCATACTATGTACATATATTTTTCCTATACTGCTTGTATAGTTTAAGAAGGGTGATTTAACGTTATGTATGTATCTAGGTTACTAATATTAGAAGAGTTATAAATGGTTTAATGTAAATAATTTAGGCGTAATGTTAAAATACTGTCCACGACGAAATGTTTTGGCTACAAGAACAGTGTCTTCGAAGGCAGAAAATCTAGTTTTACGATGTCTCTCTGGTCGCAGGGGCATTGTTCATGCAGCGAGGGTGTAGAGTCTTTGTCCTTTTATATGATAATTCGCCGTGACCAAGTGAGAGAGACAACTAGCTTAACGGTAAATTTAGGAAAAGCCGCGATTTATGTTAAACGTGGACCAATGAGATCCCCTTAAGTTTATACGAAATAGTGAGACGCGTCGAGTGGCGCTAAAAATGGACCAATAGGAAAGGAAGCAGCCCCAGAAGCCTGCGACTATAAATGGATCTGTTAGGAACAAGTTCGAGGCATTGCATTTTGGCATGTGTGGGTCATTTGTAATGTAGTCAGGGAACATTTTGCAAACTACAGGCAGGGAGAGATGCTGCAAGATGTTTGAGATATATCGCGCCAAAGGTGAATGAAGACAGTTTTCGAAACACACCTAAGAATCGCTACTCGTGAAGAGATAATAAGCATACTTAAACTTCGTGTTATATCCGCGCCGTGTTTAAACAGCGGTGGACAGTATTTTAACGGCGGCAATATCAGTGTTGTGTACTACGCGGAGACGTTAAATAAAGGAAATTGCAGTGTCATCTTTTCGTAACCAAAGCACGTCTATTTCTCCTGTTACCACCACCCGAGGTCTACGTTTCCTTTACCAAGGATAAATTCATGCTCCCACCTAGTTTTAAAGAAAATTACTGCAGCTAGCAGAGGATAAAAATGCAGAGAAACAGCAGACTGCGAACATCTGGAGCCAACATGGAGGATGCAGCAAGGTAAGCCGTGAGCAACGGGCATCAACAAGAACCACGACATCGGGCAGGAGGTGACTGCCGCACCTCGCACCTTTGATAGATGCTGAGCTTTGGCGTTTACCGGACTTTTCGCGAGCACCTAAAGATGCTTCTCTGTTTGGATTTAGAGTGCATGAAAACAGGTGACATCTGGATATCGAATCTTTGTGTGCAATACAACAGGTCCACTGCCTGTTAACATAAGTGATAAGACACCGAAAAGAATATTAAACATTAGAACGTGACGGCGATTGCTGTTTTATGCCGTGCTGAACATTTACAAAAACCAAGCACATAGACTAGAGACAACTGTAATGAGATTAAAACGTGTTATAGGCCTAGATAAAAACTACAATTTATATAATAAAGTATAACATTAATTAAAGGAACTTGTATAATTCAACAGAAAGAAATGAATTAACAGCCAAGTAAAATCACGAAACGCCTTTTCAAAACGCTTATAGTGTGCTATTGATGTACAACATGCTTCATCTCTCTACTTTATATTAACCACCACATATGGTTGGACTTGGTTATGTCAAGACATGGAGACAAAGGTCATACCTGACTTTCTTTTGGGAATAACTTCATGGGCAAAACACACGTTAGTGAACGAACTAGAAAGTGTGGCATTAAGGAGATCTGTATGTCAAAACTGCATCTTTACATGTATAGTTTCCTTGTTATGCAAAATTTAAAATAAAAGAAATCGACGATAACGATGTCGCATTACTGAGACAAGGAGCCGTAAGATTCCTCTCTTAGAAGAGATCACAACAACAATAGCATTAAAGTTAATCTGGTACAATTTATTTCTATGAATATATAAATATATGAGATGTGGCAATGAAACGTTATTCCCATAGAACTGAATTCAAATTACAAATATTCCAGCTATAATCAGAAGTTCGATTGCTCAAAACCAGATTGTTCTAACTCCATTCTAAAAAAAATTGTACATTTGGTGGTCAGAAAGTGTTCAAAACAACTTCCGTATTATTCCAGAGCCATCTTCCTATCTCTGTTTTGTTCCATATTCATCATTCAAGGACCAACAAATGATGGAATGGTAAACAACCAATGAGAAGCACGCTATGGCAGAAGGATTTTCATTAACTTGCATGTGACAATTGATATGATACTGCGTGAATTTGCTAATAATTACAACATAATGGGTGAATCTCATCTGCCTTTGAATGGGATAATAAATAAAAGAATTGCATGTATTCATCAGATGTCGCAGATTAAACAAGTATCCTGCTTTCCATTGCGTTTGTCTTCTTCAGACTAAAGGAGCATGCTTATCAAGTCATGTGCCTGTAGTTTGTAGTTTGAAAAAGGGGTGGGTTTTATGCCCAAGCACTGCGACCTTAAAGATCTATTGCGCATCCCCCCTTTCATTAGTTAAGTAGTCTGTTGCTCGATATGAACTTAACCAGACTGCTAACTGAGGCTTTCGATAGTTCATATATCTTTGGAAAGTGATTGCCAAAATACCTGCTCTTTGATTGGCAAGAGCAAGGCAATCACATAGCAGATGAGTAACAGTCTCATCTCCTTCTAGACATCTACTACAGATAGGATTGTTAAACAATCCCATTCTGTATAGATTAAACTTTAGGGCACAGTGTCCTGTAATTAATCCTATTGCCCATGCAAGCCTTCTTCTACTAAGACCGGCTGTTATCCAGGTCTAATAAACAATTTGGAATGTCTGCAACCCTCAATGGAGTTCCAGTATTTCTTGTGTTCTACTTGAGCCCAGCACTTAATAGCCTGTTTCATTGGCTCCCCCAGTACAAGCTCTGGACCAAAAAATGGGATTTCGCTGCCAATCTTGGCTGCTTCATCTGCTTTTTCATTGCCTGGTATACCTGTGTGTCCTGGTACCCACATAAGTTGAACCTTATTGTGTTCAGCCAGTGTCATTAAGTATTCCCGCAATTCTGGGACGAGCTAGTCACGTGCCTGACTTATACATAACGGAGGGAAACACCTCTGCACTGCGAGCTACCACCTCTCAGGAGAGAGGGGGAGAGTGAAGGAGCCACATGTGGCTGCAGGCAGACACCCTACAGAAATGCGCGGAAGTCCTTAACAGTTTCAGGCTCAAAGACCCGTTCCACTGATGGAGCTGCCTAGAGAGGGCGATGACCAAGCAGCCCTCTAGTGTCCACGGAGAGTACTCCTTCCTTTGAGCAAGCGTCCGCACCATCTGTCCGGCACCTCCACATGCCACAAAACCTATAAGCACACCTGAAACATGAGATTGAAATGGGATAAAAGGGAAATGAGTAAAGAAAAAAAAATCGTGGTAGATGAGAAATCACACCAGCATTCGCCTACCGAACTTGAAAAGTCACAAAACCCAAGGTTAGAGTGGGCGATCGACGGAATCGAGGCCAGGACTTCCCGAATGCGAGCCTCACACGTTAGAGTGGAGTCATCTTGCTCGGTAAAATATTGCTATATCAGGTATGTCAAAGTAAGTAGAGTGCACTAGGTCGAGCATTAGTCGTATCTGGAGCTGAGGGCTTTACCGTTAGAAACGACAGAGATAGAATCAGAGAGGATATCATATGACAATAATGCTACAAAGCGCTGAGTAGATTACGTGCCATGATTAACTGAAAAGGTACCAAAATAAGACTAATTAGCATTGGGACGATTCTTTTCGTGTAAGGAAAGTGATGTGGATGCCCAATAGTTTGTATCAAAAAGCTTATAATAAACAAAATTCTTAACATCAAAATAATTTTACAACTTCTTCAGGAATATTGTAAGAATTTCGAAGGAGTCAGCGTTTACCATTGTAAACGTGTATTGGTGAGGTAATTATTACGCACGTTATTAAATATTTTAACGTAATACCGGCATTACAAGATGAAATATTTCGCAAATAAATATGCAAATAATTCAGCAACCCACGAAATGCTTGCAAGGGAAGCTCGGTGCCCTCTTTCGATTTTTCCGAAGGTTACTCTTTTAGTTAACTGAAAACTGTTGGTTATAGGAATCTTAATTGAGAACACGCTTCCATTTTTTAATTTTCAACCATTTGAGATTACCTGGTGTGCCGTTTTCACTCATTGTCTCGAGCAGGTTGCAGTGCATACTGCTATTCGTGTTCGTTCCGCACAAGTCTAACACATACAGCGTGGGATATCCTGACATCGTTGTGCACCTTATCAGTAAACATATTACCATTAAATATGCCTTACTTCCTGGTAATCGGAACGAAACATCCTTCGTACATCTAATGAAGGTGTGTTTTTGATAGTTTAAATTGCATTACAGAAAATAAATACTTCACATAAACACGCAAGCAAATTCGTTATGAGTAAAACTAAGGAAAAGACTTTTCAGCGAATGAACTATTAAATTTGAACCATCTTGGTAATATACGAGGAAAATGGAACCGACGAAAGGTATCTTAAATAAATATAAGAAACAATATTATGAAAACAGAGAAGGTTTGAATAATAACTAGTTTTTAACCCTTCAGCACTTCAAACATAAATATATTATCATATAACCTGCGCGTTTATTATACTATTTTTAACTAATGTTTAACAGAGGGAGAATAAATGTAACATTATGTAACATTTCACTTTCCTTCTTATTCTAGACAGTATAGAGTTGGAGTCCCTCACCAATTGCAACCATGACATGTATCTCTGCTATGGATTATTCAGAATCATCCAAAAAATGTGTAGGTATTGTCCACATTTTTAAAACCAATGAAAAATAAGGAAATGTCAACAGAATTTAATTGTAATCATCTCTTCTGTGGCTGTAAAAGTCACGAATTGTCCATATTCCTGAAATACTGTCTATTCCTCGCAATAAAGTGAGAAAACTTAATTTAAGTATTAGAATAAAACATTAATAGAATGAACAGGAATAAAGTATGTACTGCATCGGTGCGATGAATTTTATTATAAACTGTGGTTCAACACAAAGGAAAAACATAGGTATACAAGAAAACTAGGGTGTAATAGATAAACACTTCAAAATGCGATTATATGAAAGCATGAACAACGATGATAGTTTTTATAAACATTTGTAGCCATAATTGGCAGCTCAAATTGGTGTAAATTAACATTGTTTGAAAATTCACTGTAAATTCCCCCAATTCAACGTGCTTCTTGCTAAAAGTAACCTCCGTAGTTTCGCTCCCGAAATCATTCTAATAAAGAGCTATAAATTTTTCTGATCAGTTCCAAATCGTCATGTTGCCATTTAGTTGCACAAACAGGCTCGATGATATTCCTTACAAGCTGTAGGGGTGTGTATCAATAGAAGAGGTTTCTCCAGCGTGCAAACATAGCACGTGACCTGATTGTAGATGTTACATTGTAGCCAGCAAGCAAAAACGTGCAACTCACACTAAACGCTGTTTTGTATTGGCCCCTCACGAGTCCTGAATCAGAAAGTCGACGCTGCCTTGGATTTAAGAAAAGAAAGTCGTGCATCAATGCCACTCGTTGATGTATGACTGGGAGCCGGTCCTTATGAAACTTCTCTGGAACTTTATTGATACTGAAATACGTCCAGGTCAACACAAGAGTCTTTCTTAAACTGTTTGACCAGTAGCTGTATTTGGGATATTTCCTTTCTATGACAGGAAGAAAATATTGGAGCGTTATCATTGAGCATACACACTCAAGTAGAACCTGGATAAGGATCTTAGCATGTACTTCACCAGTCATTTATATCCTTGAAATATCTAGTACTTAAACGGCCTGAAGTTGACGAGGTCGAAGTTTCTTTGCCCATTAAGTATATTATGTTAACCATTTTAAAAGTTTTGTAAAAAGATGTGACAACAATGGCGGATCTATTCCAAAAATATGGGATTATTGCTTTTAATCATAAGATTTGTGACTGCAATATGGGAATATTAAAATCCCTCCGACATGTCATGCAGTGATATAATGTTAAATGAGCACTTTAATATTGTGATAAAGGGACACTAGGGTATCGCAACGGTTTCGTTTCCAGCTATCTTATGAGAGTCCGGATATTGGTTCCCGGCTCTGGTGTGGCAATTTTAAGTCGGCCCAATCCACACCTTCGCTTCTATCTTGCTCATAGTGGAACACTCAACGTGGTTCGGAGTTCACGGTTAAAGCTGTAGGTCCTCTCATTTCACCGCCATCCTCATCATTA
Organism: Deroplatys truncata; assembly: GCA_030765065.1. Classification (NCBI taxonomy): domain Eukaryota; kingdom Metazoa; phylum Arthropoda; class Insecta; order Mantodea; family Mantidae; genus Deroplatys; species Deroplatys truncata. Next base: position 220,630,913 of record CM060978.1, read on the forward strand.
TCCTATCATTGGAGGTAACGGACTCTGCCTATGAGTGCCTCCACTTCAGAATGTGTCTAGTCATCGCATGGTGGAATGAGGTAATTCCCGAAGGCTATGGGCCATATATGGGGAGTGTTAGAGACGACGACGATGATGATGTGCTGCAGAAGTAGTGCAGTCTAGACGTCTAGCTGGTTCTTGAAGATACATATGTATGCACGCAGCTCCGGGTCTACAGTGAATGAGACGCTTGGGACTTAGGATATATTTATATATGTTTTTATATTCCCATGCAGGACGAAGTTTACCACCCAGGTAGAATGACAGCCATGAATGTTGCACTATCTTCTCTCTTAATGCCATCTTCATACATCCCACCTCATATTCAATCACATCCAAACGAATGCTCTATTCCATGTATCAGTACAATTTTACCTGTGGTCAAGCCCTCAGTTTTCTGTCAACGTAGGACGTGCGTACACAACAAAATCAATGGAAGGTAATTGCAAGTTGATACTCCGCAAAGGTAAACATTAAATTACTCATAATTCATATAGAAATACCCAAATTGCATATCCCTTATTGAATGATACCCTGATTGATGCATCGTGATGAACTTGAGGAGCTACAATAGTGATATGTACGAGTAGGTCACGAAAAACCAACATTTCTGCTGGGGTGCTGGTGCTGACGCTGACCACAATATCTCCTCGTATCGGCGGGATGATCGTCCACTTCTGCCTTGCATATGTGGGCGTGAGGTCAGTAGCCGGAAGGGTAGGCCAAGGCGCACAGCTGCTGTAGTGCCACAGATTTAACTTTTTAATATGAACGAACAGACTTTAAATGCTCACCTTGAACAAGAAGAAGAAAAGGATGCAATCCAGAGCCCATAAAGTCATGTACAAAACTTAGTTGTTTCCTTCTTTATTGATTTATCTTATTTTTCCTTGCACTTTACTATCATAATTAATTTCTAATGCTGTGTGTAAACGCGTGTTAGCGATTAACTGCCCCCTATAACAGCAACCCAAGTTTGTCGCTCTGTTAACACTTGACTGTGGAGTGAATACTTGTACGAGTAGGTTGTCAGTACAACCCTATTCACACAAAACGAAAGCATTATAATGGAATGATGATGCTTGAATGATGATAAATGAAAGTGCTTCTGGGAGAAATGCTCAATATACGTAGGCCTCTTGTATCATAATACGTTATTCGCTTATTCATTCCTTAGATATAACTGCAAAAGTTATCTAATATAAATTAAATTTGCCATTCCAATGATTACAACAAATTGAATTTATTTAGGCATTTTGATTTCTATCGTCAGTTCGAGTAACGCATCTGTTGATTATTATCTTCCTACTACATTTACCCTTCTTTCCCTTGCTTAATACAGAGGAATAATGCATTGGCCCCAACATTTTCAAATTGCTATTTCGCTACTTAGACTTATTTCGAAGCATACCTAACTGAAATATGCCTTAGTTCCATGATAAAAAATAAGCTAAGCGAAAGATAGACGGAGTGAGTCTGAGAATAAGAGAGAGAGAGAGAGAGAGGGAGAGTAATAGAGCGGGAAAAAGGTTGGATAAAGAGGTTCGTGTGTTCATGTGTAAATAAATAATGTTAATACACAATGCCACTGAATATTCGTCTGAAAACAGTTTTCAAGTTCACATATTTAGCGTACAGTCTTATGTAAAGTAGCAGTTACTGAATAATTCTATTGATGAAATAGAAATTAAAAATCAAATATTAGCATAAGTTAAACAATTTCTTTATAATTCAAGCTCCTTTGATAAAAGTATAAAGCCTAGTGATTTCTTTTAATCATAACGTCTATGTAGTCTACTTGAATAGTAAAATCTATTTCTTATCCAGCATTATATACCAGGCGAGTCAGCTGCCCGTAGGTATTCGTATCTATGCAACCCGCAGTTTATAGTCTAATGTGAAAACATTGAACCTTTTTAGCAAACAAACTGTTATTGTAGCTCTGCTCTTCTATTTGGTACGATACGCAATCCCCATTAATGATTAAAGGCCTAAATGAGAACCAAACAGCTGCGAAAACCTTAAAAATGACGGCGTTTCATAGATATAATGCTTGTAAGGAGATAGAGGAATGTTATCCCGAAAAACGGGATGGGCTACGTGGGTTCTGGCCGAGTGATTTAGCTACCGGAATGTAGTGAAGCAAAGTTTAGCTTCGGAGGTTCGAATCTGATGCAAACATAAAATTGTTTTAGTTCTTTTTCTTCTCTCTCCTTGTGTTTATTTTCTGTGTTTTAGTGTACTAATTTATTTATTTTTGTTACTGGCTCTCCTGTACAATCAGACAATTGTGTATTATGTCTAATCAATAATCTGTACCAATCTGGTGTTGTAAACCGTGTTACGCAGTTAGTTTTCATTCTTTTGGGCGCATATCGACGATGTTTAATATAACAGCATTTGTTTCATGTTTAAACCTTATGTTTCATTCTTCTATTGGCAAAGGAGTTGTAAATGTGCTAAGTTCACGGGTAAACAGAATAATAAATTGTTAAAGAGCGTGGATTTCATCAAGGAAGTAAATGTCCAAAATGACGACCCCGTTCATCAATGCACATTTGTGTACGTTGCCGGAGAGACCTTCTTGCCTGCTGTAACATGCGCGGTGTAATCTGCCTGCATTCTTCACGTATGAGTGTGCCCGTATATGATTTGGGTTTTGCGGTTCTTCTTCTTTGTGGTGTAAAACATGACGATTATTCTATTTTGTACACACGTATAATATTATCAAAAATGCCATTTATATCATAATATCAAATTATAGGCCCAAAGATAAAACAAAAGGTAATAAAATGTTTGAAATTCACCCGAAGGATTTGAACCCGAATTAAAGTGGCACAGTGTTAAAACAACCATGATAATACCTTTCGGCCGATGCTACCTTGCGAGCTGAGGTTCCTTTACGAATTAGTAACCGCAGAACTAGCCCCACCTCGAATCTTTACACGCTTTTGTAGCGTCATACAGTGGTTTGAGCACAGTTTGGTAGTTTTAATTCAAAAAAATAAACTGCATCAGTCATTAAAGTTACTGTATGATCTGAAACATGCCATAGATTGTGAAATAGGAGAAATAATCTACCTAATACTTAACATTTTTTGACAAGGCTGTACATTGACTAACGGCTTAAATCTAATTGGTCGGACTGCGTAGATCTGCCATTTTGTTTTCAAATGGTTGATTTCTTCCAAACCGATGCATGTGGTAGGTTATTCCTTGGGGCGTTTTCAAAGGGGTGTATGGATGTATGCTAAAGAATAAAAGTTTGTAAAATTGGCTAAAATTGCTACTGCAGCTCTCAGTGTCAGGGTGGGATGTTTTTTGCATCAATATACATAGCAATTGCATTCTGCCCCGTAAACACTTATGCACTGAGTTTTGCATCCCTCCTCTATAAAGGTTATGCAAATCAGCAACTAGAAGGCCTTCAAGAAAGGGTAATTCACATATTTCGCTTAGCACGTTGCATAAATTAAAAAATAAATAGGCACAGCTGACTCACCTAGTACATTATTTATTTATTTATTCATTCATATGTTTTGTACCTTAAACCATTTCTTTTACGAATTTAATGTTGCTTCTACCTTAAAAGAGCTCTGGTTTAATATATTAACCTGTTTTCAAAATATGAAGTCAGTTATAGCTTTTAGGGAAACGAAATATAGGCAGACTAAAACAGTAATGGAAAAAAAATAACCAGCTTGCTGAAGCAAGAAAAGACGAAAAGTCCTAATTCGTGTGGCTTATGTTGGTGGCAACTAGGACAAAGGAATCGCTGAAAAAAGGAGAAAAGAACCGGAACATGTGATCGGCATTGAGGAAGAATAAGGACTTAGCATAAACGTATGTTTGCAGCTTTCCCCCATAGAAATGTGGGGAAAACTGGGATTTTAACACAGCATACAATCACTTTAGAATATGGTATACGCATTAAGCAGAAAAGTGGATAATAATAGGAGTCTTTAAAGTTTCAATTGCTTAAATATTTTTGCTGTTACCAGAAACTATTGCACTTGAACAAAAAATCCTGACTTCTAAAACTCATTGGAAATACGCTTTTGGTTCCCTACTTTTGTAAAGGTGTGTAAAAGTAGGAGGCTGTACTTCCCTCTGTGAAGAGTGCAACTTTCACACTAAAAGGTGTGTGAACAGCAAACTTTATGGCGAGCCAGGCATATTTTAAGGAAGCAAGCAGAATTGTTACAGTAATTTCTTTCAAACTGAAAAAAACTATTAAAATACAAAAACGCTTGTTTTTAACTCCTCGTAAATTCATTGTTCTTCTATACTGATTATCCTACTCTTTGTAAGGCACCCCCAAGACTTGCAAGCCAGTACCTTGTTCAATAGCCTGTCGAGAAGAAGCAAACTCTAGATCAGAACATATCCAGAATTGGTGATCAGCACAATGGTGGTGAAGAAGGAAATGAAATGTAACGATGAAAGGGATGATAGAAAAGTTCCCGGATCAAATTATCCAATTATCCCTAGAGACTAAGGAAAACCGCGAAAAAACCTTTGGTTAGATTTTCGGTACCGGGGGTTTGAACCCGGGACCTCTAGAATGCGGGTTACAGACCTTACCGCCTAAGCCATCCAGCTCCATTTTTTCTTGTAAATTTCTCTATTTTAAATAAAACATCGGATGATTTTATAATAGCAGGAACAAAAGCATATAGGGTGATTCTAAATGCACATTACATTTCAGTGATACAGTTACGGAATATTTTTACTTTCTCTACTACGTTTAGTAAGTAGGGGAGGTATTGTATTCCACCCAAAAATTCGATACCGAGATTTCACCAGAAATACATGTTTTGAGGCCCCCTGAATCCAAAAAAGCATTTTTGGAAACATGTCCGTGTGTGTGTCTGTGAACAGCGTAACTCAGAAACGAACAGTCGGATAAACACCAAACTTGGTATTTGGGTTCAGTATCTTCCAGAGATGTGACACGAAGGTTTTCAAGAAAATCCCCCCACCCCAGATTACCCTTTACATGGAACATTTTTTCGAAAATCTTAATTTTCTCAGAAATCGCTCTAACGATTCTGATTAAAATATCATATATTTAAAATACTTTCATGACAAATGAAATGTATATCTCCAATTTTCTGGTAACGTCTCCAAAAGTATTCTTCATTGTGAACGACTTTTGAATAACTGCTAAACCATAAGAGATAGACGAAATTGTACTACACAAAAAATGTAGATCGCGTTAAAATACACAATTTATGTCATATACATTGTTTTTATTGCGTGAACCATTTTCGAGATATTGCTTGTTATTCCCTTAAATTTTCCAATACCTTTACTCAAATGGGAATTCTTTATACATTTTTTTATGTCCTGGACATACAAAAAGAATGGAATCCGCCACATAGCAACCAGCTCTTAAAACATTTGACTATCGCTTAAAGCCTACCATATTTCCCTTGCACCTACAAGAAAATTAGCAATAAGATTTAACATCTCGATTAACATGAAGCATATGGACAATAAACGTTTGTAAAAATAGTTTGTACAAGAGTAGAGAAAGTCATGGGAGTGTAACACATCAGATTTTTTCATGTAGATAATTTAACAAAATGTTAACCAAAGAAGAACTAGCAGCTGTTTCTACTTGTTACTGGGAACGCATACCTCGAACGTGGAAACAAGTTTTGGTGCTCCTGTTGGTATCTGATGGGATTGTGTATAATACTGTTTTTTAACAGGATGAGCCGCCATCCCATTTTACCATACCTGTTCGGAAATACCTAAATTAAGCTTTTCCCGGGAGTTGGATTGGTCGTGCCTCTCCGAGGTTGTCGACCTGACGCCCTTAAACGTTTTTGTCTGGCGGTTTATCAAGACAAAGGTCTACCCGGTGAAGATCCACAGCATTGAGCAATTAAAACAGGGGATTAGAGCCGCAGATGCTGAGATTACTCCATATCTCCTTGAGAAAGTTTTTCCGTCTGTAGTGAAGCGCTGTGTCTAGACGGGCAAGGTGGTCACATCGAAATGTACTGTATTTTATGACTATTGCGACGTAGCACTGATAACTTGTATTATTACACATAATAAAATTTGTTTAACACAAAATGTATACTGACTTTAGAAACACTCTAGATATTGGAATTAATTGACCTAATAGTGGTTGAAACTATGAAGCCCGGGACTTAAAGTACTTACAATATTGTAGGTCGCCATTGGGGTATGTCATCTCAATACAATTTGATATCTCCTTGTGGTTTACCGGGAAACATGTCAATCAGTTGGGGAATTTAATGTCCTACCGGCATGTTGCCATGGTAGCTCAGTGGTTAGAGCAATCGAACGGCGACCCGGAAATCCGTGGTTCAAATCCCGGCTATGGCATTGAATTTTTCAGTCGACTGATTCTGCCTTTACAATCTATATATTGGTTTATTTTAAACAGCTTGTGTATTCTTCATTCTCTTACATTTTATATAATTCTAAAACCACTAAACCTACACAAAAGCTTTCAACGGAATGAAGAATATTGAAGATTATTTGATATAAGTTCATGTGTAATAGAATTATGGCTGAATTTTTCGTACTTTAAAATTTTTTATGGCTCTTCTATTGTTTCTGATGAACTCGTCTATAGAAAATCTAATATTCTGGTCAGAATATATCAAGCTGCCGTTTAAGCCGTTCACTATCATCTCAGCCTACAACAAAATGGATGCTAAAGCTATTGTTGGAGAAAAATTGTGATTAACGGGAGATATGTTTCTTGGAGTGTTCGCCCCACGTTCACTTTCCGGTGGCCTTCGTCCTACTTTTAAAAAATCAACTTTTGTAATTGTTAATGTTTATTTGAATATTATATATGTATGTTTGCCTCGGCTGCGTCATTAGTAATTTGCACAAACACGTATCAGTGTTTGGTGCGGCTGAAGAATGAACGCTTACACAAATTATAATTTTTTACTGCACTCCTTTTATTATTCCTTCACACGATAAAATAACACTTCAGTGATGTATCCTACTGTAGAGCTATGAGATTATTGTTACTTGTACTATTTAACACGTAAACTTTATATTATTCACGCTGTAATGTATTTTTTATGTCTCACACTGAATAGGTATGGAACTGTTCGGGAACGCTGCCTAGTAGCGTCTACCGCTTAAATTTGTATATTTCCACTATTTCAATTTTTGATTACCTAATCCTACTCCAATAGAATGCCTTTATTTAACTTAAGCTTTTTATAGTTGTTCATTGGCCATTTATTAAAAATGTTTTGACTATTACATTATTTTTCCATGAATTATTAGTAGCATTATTAAACTTTCTAATTCATTGTTGTCTCAAAGTTAACTCATTGTTAGCAACTTTCGGCTTGTATTCTTACAGCTCCTACATTAATGCATTTACATAACATTATTATACATGTACATAATAATATAAACATAATACAATGACTGTTACATACGTCTTATGAATTATTTATACACATATTGCTTTAAGGCGGTCTGTTATTATATTTTATAGTATATAATCAGACTGATATTATTTAAGTGTTAAAAATACTGCCTCAAAGTGTGTGTGTATGTGTGTGTGTAGGGCAATGAAACCATTCAATCAATTTACATAAATATTTCGCCATTCTTCCTGACGATCATAGTAGTCTATAAAGACCCTACTAACACCATCTCCAAAGTAAATATAGTCTAAAGCTTGTTGGAGAAATAACATTTATGTGAAGACGGCTTTGACTTTTCGTTGAGAATACCGCGTTGTTGAAAATAGTTATTCTTATTACCAACAGAAAATGTAAGTGAAATTACGACAAAATCCATGAATATTTAATTCTAAGCAATTTACTTAGAAACGGAAGATACAAAAAATTTAAAGTAATCTAATCCTGCTTATAATAGCACGATATGTATGCGGTACTTGCCATATAATTAACATTTTATTCAAATATACAAATGTGTGTATCGAAATCGCAGAGTAATCATTATTCCAATTCCACAGATTAGGTAATGAAATTTGTGGATGCCAAAACCTTGTAATTGCCCTTCTGCAAGAAAGTTTTACTGTATTTCCACTGCGTCTTATGTTCTTTACCAACGCATACCAAATTATTACAAAAATAGACATTTTTGTCCAGTTTAGCATAAGAGCTGCTCAGCCGATATCTATAATTACCACCTGAGATTATTTTTCATTAGATACATTTCCAAAATGTTTAAATCCATTACCCGGAGTGGAAAAATTCATATTCACAAGCGTCGTTGTACTTCGTTTCATGTTGTCTGGTGTTTGTTTCAGTGAAAATTGTGCATAATTTGTTATTAAATCACTACGGGATGAAAGACGAGATAGATAAGTTTATAATGTAATACTTTTTGATCATTATAGGGAAAATTCTTGTATATTTGCAGTTTTTCCCCCTGGAAAGTGAAATTATGCATGAAAGAGATGTGTGCTTTATGATAGGAATCAGGAATCGCCTGGAGTAGCTTTATAGTGCAAATAAATGCGTATTCAAAGGGTTAGTACATATTTCACTAATATTTGCATATGGATACAAATATTGTGTTTCTCCTCTACTTGTTATCGAAATATTTATTTTCTTTTCATAACATAGCGAGCGACTACCTTACTGCCATGCTTTTTTTCGGAAGAGGGCAATCATGTTTTCATTTAGCCCAAAGGCTATTATTAGGAAATACTTTCCTTTTCACTCCGTAGCGACAAAGTTGCGCGGATCAGGTATACTCTTATTCCGCAAGCCCAAACTTAACATGCGGCTTGCTTTTTCTTCTTGTAAGCCAAAATTGGTAATCGTAATTGCGTGGGAGTGAGAGACTCTCTTTGTTTTTATTGGCTGCAAATAATTGGTGCAATACGAAACATTGGTTATTCTGGAAAGTTGATGAATACTTGCAATAAGTCTCCAGGCTAAATTACTGTTTATTAGAAGTTGGATGAATGGATGGAAGAATGGACGGATGGACGGATGGACGGATGGATGGATGTGTAGGTGGGTGGGTGGGTCGATGGATGGATTTATTTGTACATTTTTATACAAAATTCTTTTTACAATCTTCCACTTATAAACTAACTTAACCTATGAACAAATTTCCTTGCCAGCTATGCTGCTCTTTTTGCCTGGCACCCTGGCCTTCTGGCTCATCTGAGCATCCCTTGCTACCCTTAATCCCTATTGCCCATCCTCTCCTTCCTCCGTTTGCCTTTCTGCCTTTCATATCTCTCTTACTTTTCTAATCCATTTCTCTTTTACTTTCTTTAAGAACTCCCCCATATTCTTGTTTTGCTTTTCTTCTTTTCTTGTTAACATTTTAATTGCTACTATTTTTCAATCCATTTTTTCCCATTTTTCCTCCCATACTTCTCGTCTCCATTCTGCTAATTCTTTGCATTCTGTCATATAATGCTCTGTGTTTTCACTACCTCCACATAATTAACAAATTCCGTTTTTTTACCACTTAGCGCTCTCAGATACAGTGATCCTGTTCTCATCCATACAAACGCTTTCTTTTTTCTGCTCTATTACAATAATTCACACACCCTCCTCTTCCCCATTTCCTTTTTACTAATCTATAGAACGCTAGTGATTTTTTATTCTCTAAGCTTCCCCAAATCTCTTGTCCATCTATGTCCTCCACCCTATTTCTTACTGTTATCCAGAAGCCATTGCTATTTCTTTCTCCTGTTCATCCAAATATCTCCCTTTCCTATCTTCTCCATAATTTTTTCTACCCCTGTCCACCAGCTATTTTTATTTTTCATACTCTTTTGTTGTTCCATGCATATCTTTAAAATTTCCTCTCCATTTCTTTTCAGGCATCTAAACCAAAATTTTCATATCCTTTCCAGTATCATCCTTTTCTTCTTGTTCTTCCTAATTCATCTAATGCTACTTCCCCTGGTGCTGATCTTGGTAACCCCAATAGCTCTTTACAGAACCTTCTATAGCTCCGGTATATTTTTCTGCTTAATACAGATCCCCCCCCAAATTTCTACTGCATATAGCATTCTTGCTTCTACCAATGCTTCATACATTCCTTCTATCCATTTAGTTGGCACTTCTAATTTGTATTTGCACATCCTTACTCCAGTTACCAGCCGCATCCATACGTCTGGAAGAAAGAGCGTGACAATCTTCTGCCCTGCAGATGTATGAAACAGCTACCGCCGAAGATATGCTACGAGAAATTGGAAAGTAACTTACTCACAAGATGAAAAAAAAGCGAAGTCAGGAATCCATGTCTAATGTTTCTTCGGGATGCTAACAATAGTTAGAAAGCAAACTGAAAAAGAGTTTAATTCTATTCTGTGATGAACATAGCCTGTTTGCGATACCTACTGCCCTATGGAATTTTCTTGGTACAAAATGATCTTAAGTATCCGGAGGAAAAGTTTGCTGTGAGAAAATGTATAAAAATATTTTATTTATTGCAATATAATAATTGATAAAATTATCTTTAAAAGACTAAGTCATGTACATAGTAGATTATTGACTATAAATAATATATGAGTTCATACTTACTATTTTCAACAAATCAATACACATACTACTTTATGAAAATCAATAGAGCTATGTAAGAAGATTGTATAGTTCGTTATGCTATTAAAATATTTTAGTGCATATTTTTGGATTTTAGAGCATGTTTTCAACTTTTTTTACTGCATAAATGCATGTATATATTCATGGTTTTAGTGCATATAAATTTGTCGTCTAATGATTATCTAAAAATTGCTTGTATACAACTTATGCAGAATTTGGAAGAAGAAAGTCTAAAGCATGTCCTCTGTTCATATTTCATAACAATTTCAGTGGATATTAGAGGATATTTTGCGCATTAGTAGAGAAATTGTAACAACTTCACGAAATTAGTAATTAATAGCCCTAGAATGGTTATTTTTTATTAAACTTGTATGACAAGTTAACGAATGCTGGATTAAAAGTGAGGATTCACCATAAGCATTATCTAGGTTATTATTAAATAGTATAATAATACTACGTTGTATATAAATGAAGCTAATTAAATCGTTGTTCGAGGTCTGAAAGACAAGCCGTAACACAGTAGTAACTGAAAAAGCCATTTCACTGTTACACGTTAGATATTTTACTCTTTGGTATATTTTGTATAGCCAGTTCTCCAATAGGGCGGCGAAATCGGATGGAGAGGCCAATTGAATCTTACCAAAACATATGAACTGCGATGGGTGGAAACTGCATTTAGTGGAATAAAGTTTCTTATCGCGGAAACAGCACTGATGGAGGAGTACTCTGGCAAAAACTCCGGCTAATAAAAAGAAAATAAGCGTTGGTTTAGATACTGCACTCACAATCGCTTCGATTCCCTATATCATCTTGCTTCTGTTGACGCAGTCTGCGTTTTAAAAGCAAAGAATAGTGCCTATCGATTGCTGGTAAAGTTGTCGATCTATATGCGCTACCTTGGACGTGTTCCGCAGGTTAGATGGTTCCCACGGGCTGTAGCGGAGGTAACGAGAATAAGAATGCGAAGATATGAGATTGTAGGTCAAAAACCATCGCTTTAAAAAGAACTAAAAATTCTTGAACCGAGCTGATGCAATTCAGTGAATCTCTTCTAGGTTTGCCAAAGATGAAGTTATAGGAGAATTTGCAAACCTTCTGAGACAAGTTACTGCTGTTCCTCCTGACTTAGACCAGCTTTAACGTTAATAGAATTATTATGTTTACGGTCAGTGGTCCGATTTATTTCGGCTCACGTTTAGAGATATGCACTTGAAGTAGAATTTCAGCACTGTTTATCTTCAATTTTCCACATACAGGAAACGAAAACAAGTTAAATGTGGGATTTCTACTTTGTCTACTACGTATAGTAAGTAGGGTAATTATTGTATTCCACCCAAAAGTTCGATACCGAGATATCAACGGAAATATATGTTTTGAGGCCCCCTGATTTAAAAATAGCCTTTTTGGAAAACATTTCCGCGTGTGTGTCTGTCTGTGAACAACATAACTCAGAAACGATTTTGATTAAAATATCATACATATAAGATACGTTCATGACAAATAAAATGTATATCTTGAATTTTCTGGGAATGTCTCCAAAAGTATTCTTCATTGTGAACGACTTTTGCATACCTGGTAAACTATAAGAGATAGACAAAATTTTACTGCACAAAAAATGTAGTTTGTCCAATTTATGTCATATACATTTTTTTTTGTTGAGAGAACCATTTTCGAGATATTGCTTGTTATTCCCTTAAAATTTCTAATACTTATAGTTTTTCTAAAATGGGAATTCGTTATTCTTTTTTTTTGTCCTGGTAATGCAAAGAGAATGAAATACTCGACATAGCAACCAGCTCTTAAAATGCTTAACTATCCCTTAAAGTCTACCAATTCCCCTCGCTCTACAAGAAAATTAGCAATAAGATTAACATATCGATATCTCGATTAATATGAAGCACATGGAGAATAAGCGTTTGTAAAAATAGACTTTACAAGAGTAGAGAAAGTCATGTGAGTGTAACAATCAGATTCTTTCGCCACAATGGTACTCTAATCTCTTAGGTTATTTTAAAATGGAATTCCCTTGTGCAGAAAAGAGACACAATTAATACTGTATAAAATAATGTACACCCTCTAATTATGGGTTAGAGAGTTTGAAACTTAAAGAGATCATAAAGGGGAATGCAATCCTCGGAGAAACGATTTCTAAGATGTATTGCGGGAATCAAACCGAGACATAAAATTAGAGATGTATAAATTGAAGGTCAATTGTGAATACTTGTATATAACAGTATATGAAATCATCAGGAAGAAGATGGAGAATATTCATGAAAATTATAAATAGATAAATCAGAAAAATATCCAAATACCAATCTAAAGGAAAAAGGAATGTGGGTAGACCCTTCAGAACAAGACAAGTTAAGGGAGCCGGAACGGTTTGGGTAATCTCCTTGCTAAGCTAGTAGCAACGACGCTGGTTGCTTTGTCTTTGAGGAATGTGCTAAGATTTTAATAAAAATCAAAGATCAATAGTGATGATAACAAGGCTAAGACATTTGTTCCATGTATAATGGAGAAATATGTCTAAAATAATGCATCTCTAAATTGATATTAACAATATGTAATAACATCTTACACTTTCCAGTTTTTCCCATTCCGCCCCCATTATTATCCCGTGTTGCTACCAAAGAAATGAAATAAAAATAGGCACTAAAATTAATGGACATTTCTAGTTTGGTGGTGTTTAGGAAGGAGTTTCCCTTTAAGAACATACAGCTTAAAAAGACTTTTTGTGCACTTCCTGGTTTCTAATCTAGCGATCAAATCTACATTCTTGGTTATTTGTAGTATTTGTTTCATTAAATTAGGAACCGTTTCTAGTTTTGCGGTAGCTTCAAGTATCTGGTATCTTGTCTGTTCTGTGGCTTCTTACTCTAGCAGAATGTGTTTCGTTTCATTTGCTTGTAAACACAGATGGCAAATGGGTTCCATGTGGTGTAATCCACTGTCTTCAAGTGTTTTCTGAACTTTCTATGTACAATTATAACTCTTCTAAGTGAAGGTTTGTTAAGCTTAGTAAGTAAATTACTTAGTTTTTCTTTAGGCTTATTAATTAATCACTTACGGAGTTTGTTTTGGGGTAATGTTTTCCATTTCTTTTGGATTACTTTTCGAAGCCAAAGTGTAACTGTCTTTATCGCATTTCACATGCTTATTCAATAGGCTGGTTCTGGCCGTTTAAAGGGGAAAGATAGTGAGAGATGCGCCTTTCTTTGCTAAGGCATCAGCCTTTTCATTTTCCGCGATACCTGTGTGTCCAGGTACCTACCGCAATTCTACTGTATTCGAAACGTTAGACAAATATTGCTAACATTTCCACACTAATTGGGATTTAAAGTGATGGGAACAGAGCTCTCTGTGCAGCTTGACTATGAGGGTTTATAAGGATGCATTTCCCTACAATTCTAGTTTCCCATAATTAGCGTGCGCTTTTAAGTATAGCAAGTATCTCTGCCTTAAAGACAGAAGTGTATTTTCCTAAGCTTATGCTATAGCATTTACCTGCTGATTTGCAATAAATACCTGCATCAGTTTTCCCATGTATGCGTCAACCATCAGTATATATTACCAACGAATCTTATACATCAAGTGTGGTTTTTCTTCAAAGTTTCCATCCGCAATACTTAATTTGAAGAGTGGAGAAATGCAATTACTTCTGACATGTGATCAGATTTCATTGATAATGCACAATCTTCCACTTTGTTGAGGGTGGCTGCTTTATAACAGTTCTCTCTCCACATTTCTACCTACATGGTTCTGTATGCTGTTAGTCTAGCCTCAGCTTCTAGCGGGATAAGACCTTGAGACAGAATGTGCCCGAATTAATTTTATTATGTGCTAATTTATTTAGTGTTTAATTTGATATATAAATGATATATTGTACAATGTGAACATCATGTAAATAGTCATTTTCTATAATGTAATATTTAACTAAGTTTAGAATGTGTTGAACTCTGCAGTTAGAGTAGAAATATGCTGTTCGCATGTGAAACGAAAACGGGATCTTTTGTGTTAGAATCGAAGGGTAGGATTTTATGACTTTATTTTTCTCGGCTCCGGAAGTATGGAGTGAACGAAAACGGCAGTTTACCAAGAGAAAAAGGTCTCATGGTATATACAAACTAGCCAATAGGATTCTATATAAATTAAATAATATTTAGCCACGCTGAGAGAACCGAGAAAATTCCGCCAATGAGAAACCAGAACCCAAAATTTTAGGTGCGAGATCGTGTTCTTTAAATAGTCGAGATTTACCACAAAAATTGAGAGCTGACTTGTAGATATACACGAAGAATCCACGCTTCTCCGTCAAAGAAAGTTGGCGCGCAAATGGTGTTCTATATAAAGTGATAAGTGAACAGGAACATTATGTAGGGTTAGAGTGAAGTGACAATAAGTAGCGATAAACCAAACATTATGATAAGTAGCGAATTCACCTCTGAGCTCCTTTGTACCACTACCTAGATCGACGAGCTTATTAGCAATCCTGATAGGCCAAGTCCATGCAGACATCTCCGCTGAGAACCAACTAGCCAGGGCGACAGCGAGAATTACTGTACAATTAAATCAACCAGCCAGTGCAACAAGACGAAGCCACGTCGGATGGAGAACATACGGAAGGTACAGTGAATTCTAACATTACTTCTCCTATATCTTCTACTACACCGCGTTCGACTCCAACCCGAGCGGGGATCGAACCCGGGACTGGCACCAAAGGCATAGTCTTCGAAGCATAGAGAGACGAGGACTGACGCAATCTTCTAGTTCCTCAGATATCCTTCATTTAGTAAGAATATAACTGTCTCCTCGGAAAGAAAAGGCAACGTTGTGAACAAGGTTACGTAAAACAAAATCTCCTACACAGTTAAAATGTCAGCAATTATAACAATCAAGATATGCCCTACCCTATACAAGCGCTTTAATAAAAAATACCTAGCTATCCAAATGTTATTTGTAACCCAGCTTGTTAAAATATGATGAAGACTGCTAGCTAGCCACAAATGAATGATTGGTCGTATCATCAGAGAGCTAATCAACTCATCTCAGAGACAAGAGAAAAGCTCCTTGTTCTTGCAGCGTGTCTGTTTATACCTTGCACCTGGTGTTTGTGATCCGGAGCAGTCACGTTAAACAGCGGAAGAAGTTAGTGGGCGTGTACGAGTACAAGGAAACGTGCCGATGGTTTTGGTTTCTTATAGTTTTTATCTTTATTTAATGTTGGAAGAATGTCCTTGTCGTGTGCCACTGTTGTGTGTAGGCCAATCACTCATTAGTTTGAATACAAGTCCGACACACACCTATTAATTTATTAACAAAGGCCAGGCTTAGGTTAGGGGCGAAAGGGGAGGAGTACGGAAACATTTAACTTGAGTGGCTGGAAGGTATGCTTCACAACGAAGCTCCTGGATGAGTCCCTCTCGTATTGGTTTGATGTAAAAAATCCCACACTCGAAAATTAACCTATATACACAGGTCGGTTTCCGGGAGCAAAGGAAAAGGGGGGAGTAAAGCAAACATTAAGTGAAGTTCTAGAACCAGATAAGGGCTGGGTGTTGCAGAAGTGGTTCAGCATTTCCTTACCAACACTACGCATTGCATCCTTTCTATGTTGTATGCTTTCCTCCTGGCTTTAATGTTTAGAAATTTCTATGCCTGTTCATAACCTTAGATCTATCTCCAAGCATTTTAAAAACATAAATGGTTCTTAGTACAACATTTATAGAAACGATGAAACACATCCTATAGCACCCGCTGTGATTAGCCGAGTATAGAGGTCGGCTGTGAGTGAAGTGAACAACATTCTCTTGGTCTCTTCCGGAGGAAGGAGTAGCGTGTAAGAAATCCTTAAAGTGTTAAACATATTTAATAACAGAAACAAATCTCTGCAAAACTATTGTGTAAAATAATAAATGTCGGAGTAATATATATTATAATATATATATACATATATAATATTTAATGGAACACATTACGCGCAAAAGTGATGAAATATTGCATTAAGCTTCAGCAAAGTCATTCATTAGTCACGCATATTTTCATCAGCCCACATAAGATTATTGCAAAAGCTGAAGGCACCACATCACGTTTCACTTGCAAATTCTCGGTCCTGATGTAGTAGTCACTGAAAAATCCAGGCGTAGTTCACAATCTCTATTATTGCGATACTGCAAAGGTTGCATACGTTTGCATCAGTCAAAAAGATCGTAAGACAACCTAGTAAGGAGCTTCTACATCAAAGCTATTAATCCAGCTGTTACTCTCTCAAAAATGGAATACATTTTTTACTCTCTCTACTACGTATAGTAAGTAGGGGAATTATTGTATACCACCCAAAAATTAGATACCGAGATTTCACCAGAAATACATGTTTTAAGACCCCCTGAATCCAAAAAAAAGCATTTTTGGAAACATGTCCGTGTGTGTGACTGTGTGTCTGTGTGTCTGTGAACAGTATAACTCAGAAACGAACAGTCGGATAAACACCAAACTTGGTATTTAGGTTCAGTATCTTCCAAGGATGCGACACGAAGGTTTCTAAGAAAATCCCCTCACCCCAGAGTACCCTTTACATTGAAGATTTTTCGAAAATTTTGATTTTCTCAAAAACGGCTCTAACGATTTTGATTAAAATATCATACGTTTAAGATATTTTTATGACAAATAAAATGTATATCTTGAATTTCCTGGGAATGTCTCCAAAAGTATTCTTCATTGTGAACGACTTTTGCATAACTGGTAAACCATAAGAGATAGACAAAAGTTTACTACACAAAAATGTAGATCGCGTTAAAATACACAATTTATGACATATACATTTTTTTGTTGAATGAACAATTTTCGAGATATTACTTGTTATTCCCTTAAAGTTTTCAATACTTATTATCTCAAATGGGAATTTGTTATTCATTTTTTTGTCTTGGATATGCAAAGAGTATTAATCTGTGGCAAAGGGAATGGTGCTGCACCTAGCAACCAGCTATTAAGAGATATATATGTGCTTAAAGGCTACTGTATTTCTATATTGCCCTTGTAAATATATATTCCCCTTACATCTACAAGAAAATTAGCAATAAGATAGACTCTGTAAATGTTTATCTCGATTTACATGAAGGAGATGGAGAATAAGCGTTTGTAAAAATAGTTTGTACAAGAGTAGAGAAAGTCATGTGAGTGTAACACATCAGACTTTTTTACATTAAAAAATATTGGTGATGTAACAGTTACCGTGTGTTTGTTGCACTGCGCCCCCCTTCAGAAGAAACTAGCTATATTTAGTAAGTAAAGAAGGAATCAAGTGTCAGAGGTCCGTATATATACATGCCATTAGATATTGAATATATTTAGTTAATGATAACCAACAAATCATGACATAAGTTTGTCTTACATTTCAATTTTCAGTATCCAATCAATTACACTTTACTCAAGATTGGAAATTTAACATAACACTTGCCTAGATTCAATTCAGTACAGCTATAATTTGATTTGCCAGAGTCTTGAACACATACTTTCAACAATATTTACAAACGGTAGCATGCCTAATTTCACCCTTAACTTTGCAAGCAGTAATATGGCAATATGGTGTTTCCGCAATCTACAACTTCTGTGAATTATTAAAATACATCCCCGATTGTTTAAGCTAATTAAACGAGCACGGTAATGGTAAACGGACAGATTTGGTCAGGTACTATTACATTAATAATGCCCAAAAACCCAAAAGAACGGCAAGAAATATGACTTATCAGGGTTAATCAACCCGCTCGGCCTAAACCGCCAGACGTTATCGAAAAAGAAGCCTGAACTGCCTTCGGCTATCTCTCTTTTGTAGGCAGAAACCACTCGAGCGCCATCAACCTGCACTACTTGTACGGCGCAGTAGCGCCCGCGGCATAAACGCAAATTATATGCAGAGAATAAGTGAATATGAAAGAAGATCTTATACCGTGACTAAAGAGTAGTTGAACCCCAAGAGATCTATAACGACCTGAGGAATCTTCTGTAAACAGCTTCACTCGACTATTCCATTCAGATGCTGCAAATTTGATACTGAACAATAACGTTTAGCAATGCCTGGGATATCAACAAATCAGTCGTTTATCTTACATTATGCTTGCAGAGATAAAACGCCAGCTAGTTACTGAAATAGTGTCAATTTCCAAATAAATTATGTTCTTTAAAAATACATATGTAACATATCTAGCTTATTTTGAGATTAACTATTTTCTCATTCCCATTGTAGATTATAATTGTTAGTATTTCCTAATATATTCCATTGTTCATTCGTTTAATAAATATGCATGATCTGTCACTGGCACAGTAAGAATTTGATTTTAAAGACACGAGTAAGAACGTAATTACTATTTATGTAGACTGTTACATTATTCATTAAGTATTCTTAATAAATCCCATTCAGTTGCGTCATATAAATTTGCTCGTGCTTCGCATTCGCGAATCTCTCGATTAACTCGTAACCGCTCGGTTCTAGCTGGTTCTTAGACTCGGATCTGCATATAGGATGAGCTCTAAGTTGCTAATTTTCTTAATGCCTGCAGATACAGGCAAGGTATCGTAAGTTATATGTTTGTTCATAACTCTCTAACCTACATTTCCCTCTGTGCAGCCATTTGGCATTCATTTTTCTTTTTTAAAAGAAATAAATTCTATATTA
Organism: Deroplatys truncata; assembly: GCA_030765065.1. Taxonomy (NCBI): domain Eukaryota; kingdom Metazoa; phylum Arthropoda; class Insecta; order Mantodea; family Mantidae; genus Deroplatys; species Deroplatys truncata. Next base: position 220,650,176 of record CM060978.1, read on the forward strand.
AACAGTATTCCTCTGTCAAAAACTAATACTTTAAAAGCTCGGTATCGTTATATACCGGGGTAAGACCAAAAGGTTTTGCAGCTAGATATTAAATTTAGATACACCAGTATAAACATTGGGAGACGTAGATTCAGAGGCAACGAGAGAACCAGGATCTTATCTGCACATTTTAGAGCAATCGTGAGATAATTATCATAATTATCACATTAACACGTTACCTGTGGTTTATTAAATATTAAAACTTGGTGTTACTACATCATTCTCAAAGGATTACAGAGCAGACATTGAGGGAATATTTGTTCCACACTCACACGAAACACCATGCTCCCATACACAACACTCGCCCTCAAGAGACACACTACGACTGACTGACTACTACTGACGCCACGCTATCAGACAAAGAAAACTACTAACGCTCGCTTCCCTTCCTCTCTCCACCTCTGGCCAGGAGCTGGAGAGAGATATCACGTCGGACGAAACTCATAAACCCAGCCGAAATAATTATACCCAACAATGTCATCGCTAAAAGCAATAATGTGTCCGACGCGACAATGCACACACTTACACGCCACATCATTTGTTATCGTAATTTTCTACTAATTAAAAGTTACTATGGAATTCAAAATTCTCTCGGGTTAATTTTGATATTAAGGAATGCAGTCTGTTGTAAAACTTAAAAATGACTGCACATTATTAAAAAAATATTACAAAAGAGTTTTTGGACTCAGAAGATAATCCTTAGATTTTCATGAAAAAAGAAAACCTATTCACTTCGGTGTACTCTTAATTAAGTAATTTAGATCTCCTCTCAGAAATTATGCTCACGTATCACATGATTTCTGTCACCCACAACTAGCCTTCCCTTCCAATCTATCGTCCCATGTTCCTGAAGATATATGGGTTCCTTGTCAGTTACCCTCACTGAGGAATTCGTAATTACTGCTTATTGCTTTCCTAACTATAAAATTCAAATTCAAATCAATAGCTGCATTCTTTTGCTTAAAATTTTGAAACAGAATGGTAGAAATACACATTTACAATTACCAAAAACTGCCTGTTGTCTGTATCTAGCTTGCAAGAAACATTTATAGAAAAGCTTATTCTTGTATATATTTCTCGTTAAGAGAAGAAAATCTTCATTTCATATTAATTCGTTGTAGGTATAAGAAAAACACAGTGATCTAAACCAATAGTCAGATCTTTTAAAAATGGGTTGCTCTATGATTGTTTTGAAATCCCGAACTATTTCATGAAACCTAGAAACAACAAAAGCTAATCGTGATTTGCAGTTAAAAATGTAGGTATGAATTATTTGAAAGTTCAAACCAATAACGAAGAATAGCTAGGAAATGCTTAACGTCACAGAAAGTTATATTTAACATAAATTGTGTAATTTAACGAGACTGTCTCTTATGGTAGACATACAAACGTTGCTTAGAATAAAGAGGATTTCGCAGGCTATTCCCAGAAAATTCTATATATATTTTTATATGTCGCATAAATTCATGTATATGATATTGAGAAAATGCAAAATAATGCAGATTTTTCACATTAAACGGCAGTTTAGTGTAGGTCACATAGATACGGATGTTTTTCTAAACATGCTTTTTCTTTTCTTCTTTTTAATTTATTTATTCAGGAAGCCTCTAAAGGTATATTCACAGTCATCAAATTTTTGAGTGAAGTACATACTTTTGCTATTTATATAGGTAAGCAGTAGAGAAAGTAAAAATTGCTGGATATAAAAATCTCGCCACTATACGGCAAGTGGTTTTTTATGTAGATTTTATCATAGGAGTGTAGAATTTAAGCGAATAACAGAGGAAGGGACAACGTCGATAGTACACAACAGTGGTACGAGAAATCAATAAGGACTTGTCTTTGTAGTTTAGCTGTTCTACATTCGCTACTGTCAGGCCGCGCTTCTTGTAAACACATTTTAGTCTTTCAAGATTAGCTGCGAAACATTGTGGTGCAGGCTATTACATTTTTATGCAAATTGAAATCCAGCGTTTACTGTTCCTTCTATCGGCTCTATTGACGAGGGTCTTTACATTTCGACAGCAAACATAAATGCATAACTTTGACGCAAGCAATTTGGTACGGAGAAACCATAAACTGGCGAGCTGGAAATTGAAACGTATCAGAAATTTCAAAGGCTCAAATTGATATAGCCCTGGCAGCAAATGGAAAGTCGAGAGATCGCAAGGGAAATACCTGAGGCAACACATTTTACATTAAAATGCTATTGTAGGAAGTTCAAAGCGCATTGCTCATGGTAGCTCAGTGGTAGAGCGTCAGTACGGCTATCCAAAGATGTGGTTTAAATTCTACATATTTAAAATATGTTGTCGCTTTCATATATTTATATTGTTTTGTTTTAGAAAAATATTCCAGAATTTCAAACTCGGAGTAAAAATGAAATTAAACTTGTATCCAATTACAATTTATTGAATTGTATTCCATCACAGGATTTGTTGTGAAGTTACAATCTTTGTATAAACACTAGAATACAAAAACAACTTAACATCTCAATTACGCTCAATTTGGAAATTTTAGGAGTATGAATTCGTGTAATTATAATTTGGTTAAATACAGAAAGATTCCAGACAATCCGTAGGCAATAAATTAAAGTTTAATTCATGGATCTTTTCCACATTTCAGAGTCCTCAGTGTGATTTTGAATGTTTCAAGTGTCATGTATTTTCATGTTAATACCATAGAATCTTGTTTTATTATGAATAGAAACATAATTGTTTGATTGTAATCAGTCAATGATTTATTCATAGATTTCTGACCTACGTTATAAACTTGCACTCCTCCACCTTCTACGCTATACTAAAGACATTCCAATATATTTCCCCAAAAATACTCTTATAGACTCTCTCTTTCTCTCTTTATCGAATTCAGCGTTTTAACTTCTCGATTCCCGGCTATGTGGGTGCTTTTCATCATTCCTACACAGTTAGGAAGTGTGAATTGGGTGTATTTTAAAAGCACAAATTAGTAAAACCAATGTTATAGTTCAGTGAGTAATATCATCAGTTGTTTCGCAAGTCAACAGCCCCATTACGACCATAGAACTTGAACGTGTCTATATAAATTAAGTACTTCAAGGTTACATATAATTTTTTAAATTGTTAGACTGTCATTGTTCTTCTGACTTCTTGAACCCATCTATTATTATTAATATTATTTATTGCTCGTCACCAGTTTCTATGGACTATATATATGTATATATATACCTTATTTTAAATTCCATCGCCTTCGTTTGAAAGGTAGAATCAGACAACTGAACAATTCAATGCAGTAGCTGGTATTTAAATCACGAATTTTCCGCTTTCCCCAGCTGACTTGCATTTTTCCCGGTAAACCACAAGGAGATTTAAAATTATTTTGAGATGACATACCCCAATGACGACTTATAGTGTTGTAAATACTTAAGATCCCACCAATGGGTACTACCTTTCGAAATATGTTCTACACGCGGCTTGTGTGGAAGAACAAGTGATTACCATACATCGCCTATGTTTCACTTACGTTTGCAATACGTTTGTCCGGCTAAATGTTGAATATTTCACTTCTTTTTCAAGCACATACCACGGGACAGTTTGGTGAAGTCCTGGAAGGCAGGGATAGCTGGGATTTGTCTTGAATGTCTTTGGATATATTTCTGGTAGATCTTAAATGAACTTTCTCATTCTTGGGATGCTTCTTTATTTCATAGCTTGTTTATTCTCATTATAATAAGCATATTTTGTTATAATAGCCTGCACATGTGGAGTGGCAGCTGAAAGAAGCAAACAGTCCAAAACATGGGCTGACAAAATTTGAATTGCAACAGAAAGCTTATCGCGGTAACGTCATAAACGAGAAGTGTCCGTTCTCATTGCAGAACGTAAGCCTCATATTAGGCATTAGTGTCGGTAAGCGGTTGAATCCAGTGACAGCAATATGATGTCGCCCCAAGCCAAATAAACGCCTGAAAGATTTGAGGAGGAATAGTAAGATTAATACTTTATTTACCTTCTTTATTACCTATAGTAAGTAGGGGAAGTATTGCATTCCACTCAAAAATTTAATAGCGAGATTACACCGGAAATACATGTTCTGAGGCCTCCTAAATCCGAAAATCTATTGTTGGAAACATGTCCGTGTGTGTGTGTGTGTGTGTCTGTGTGTCTGTCTGTCTATGAACAGCATAACTCAGAAACGAACAATTGCATAAACACCAAACTTGGTATTTAGGTTCAGTATCTTCCAGTGATGCAACAGCAAAATTTTCAAGAAAATCCCCACCCCAGATTACCCTTTACATGGAGATTTTTCGAAAATTTTAATTCTCTCCAAAATGGCTCTAAAGATTTTGATTAAAATATCATATATTTAAGATACTTTCATGACAAAATGTATATATTGAATTTTCTGGGAATGTCTCCAAAAGTATTCATTGTGAACGACTTTTGCATAACTGCTAAACCATGAGATAGACAAAATTTTATTACACAAAAAATGTAGATTGCGTTAAAATACACAATTTATGTCATACACATTTTTTGTTGTTGAGTGAACCATTTTCGAAATATAGCTTGTTATTTCCTTAATTTTTCAAATACTTACAATTTTTCTTAAATGAGAATTCGTTATTTTTTGTGCCCTGGTATTGCAAAGAGAGTGGAATACTCCACATAGCAACTAGCTCTTAAAATATTTGACTATAGCTTAAAACCTACCATATTCCCCTTGCACCTACAAGAAAATTAGCAATAATATTAACATCTCGATATCTCGATTAACATGAAGTATATGGAGAATAAGCGTTTGTAAAAATAGTTTGTACAAGAGTAGGGAAAGTCATGTGAGTGCAACACATCAGATTCTTATTTCTAAAAGACAAAATGTTGTGTGCCTTTTGCGATCAGAAATATATTTTAACGTGGCCACAGTGATTATTTTTGGCCTGGAATATATAATTAGAGGTTACACTATCGTAAAAAGTTCTTCGGAACAGAAAATTATAAATTCAATATGGCAGAACATTTAATGGTTGCAAGCCACATGTTTAGTTGGGAGATAGCACGCTCTCTAAAATGTTTCATTTATGGGAAATTCATTAGAAACTGTTTGACTCGTGTTCTAGGGTATGCTTTGAGTGCAAAGATAGCTTAAAAAGATAATTTTATTTAGGCGTACCTCAGAAATAAGAATGAAATGCATGGCTTAGGACTTAATGTACTTAAGAAATGGCAAGTCGCCATTGGGGTATGCCATCTCAAAATGAATCTGTGAACGTCTTGTGGTTTAACGGAGAAAATGCTTAATAGTTGGGTAATTTAATGTTACCGGCATGTTACCAAGGTGTCTCAGTTGGTTAGAGCAAAAGTTGGTTTAAATCGCGGCTATAGCATCAAAGTTTTCAATAATCTGATGCTATATTTCCATGTGTGAAAGAAAAATTAATTATCATAGTATATTTGCGTATATCTCTTATGGTTTACACCTTAAACAAAACTAATTCCGAATGAAGAATTCGCAGGGTATTATCAGAAAATTCAACATATATTTTATTTCTCATGCAAAAATCTTGAAGATAAACCCAACTTAATCAAAATGGTTAGAGCCATTTTTTATTAAATCAAAAATATGAAAATCTTTCTATGTCATTGTCGGTTTGGGGTGGGATATTTTCTTGAAAACCTTCGTGTGTCAGTTTTGGAAGATACTGAGCTTAAGTACAAAACTTGGTACTTACTAAACGTTTCGCTTTAAAGTCATGCTGATCATGATATACGCAAATACAAACAAGTACACGGGAACCTTTTTCTAAAAATTCCTTTTTGGACTCCATTGAAACCACGACATTCGAATTTTTGAATACTTCCTCTTATCCTACCTTTGCATAATTTAATGATGCAAAGTAAAGATTTTCATGCAATTTAGGCACCCAAAGCTAAACTTAACACAGGACAGTTGCTTTAAGGTCCCAACAGTCTTGTTTAAACTGTATGTCTGGCTAGACATCAAAATCAGGAAGATTATGACATGTTATGACATCTGAAACACTTAAGGTGAACTTCCAAGGCCATCTCCAACTACTTCTAGATACAATATATCCAAAGTGAGTTCCAATTTTGCAAGTACTTTTAATTTCTGGACTTCTGGTTAACCACACTGTTAGCGTTGGTTTATGGCTGATCTGATCTTTCGACCCAAGTCTATACACAACCATGTGAAGGAATAGTTATCATGCTTAAACTTTTTGTTGTGATAAAGTACGAGATACTATCATTGTAGGGAGAAGCATGTAACAACTATCAGAAACAAAGAAGATTAAGAAAGAGAAAATCGGCTAGAAACGAAATAGACGAAGCGCTATTGTAACTATTTTTTCTTGCAAAAGGCTACATGCTTTCTGAGGGGATTCATTTACAAAGAAACAAAAATGTCTATAGCGTTACATTCACATGACTTCTTCTACCCGCTATCATTTATATATATATATATATATATACTACAAATTATTCCTATGACAGCTTATTTTTCTATTTACTTTATATTAACCGAGATAAATCTTTGCAGAAATAAGTTTTTAATACAGATTGTAAGTACAAGGCGGATATAGAATGCAGAACGGATAGGCAGATGTCATTATTTGTTGGCCTAACTGTTCCATACTCTTTCTTAGACATCGCAAGAAGCAACTAAATATAGGCAAATACTATAAAAATAAATAATGATAAATGCAAACCAATAATAACAATATCTCGGAATTAGCTCATGCACAGGAAAGCCTATTTGAAATAAATTGTGTGCTTTAAAGCGATCTATTTTTTGTGCATTAAGTTTTTGTCTAGGTATATGTTTTATATTACCCGTCATACGAAATTATATAAAATTCCATAGGAATGAATAGTACTGCAAAAAGCCATTTCCATAAAATTCAAGATATACATTTTATTTGTAATTTAAGTATCTTAAATATATTACAGCTTAATCAAACTCTTAACGCCATTTTTGAGGAAATAACAAAGTTCCAAAAAGTTTTCCATGTAAAGGGTAGTTTGGGGTGGGAGAAATTTTTTGAAAATCTTGTTGCAGCTTAAGAAGATACTGAACTTAAATTCCGAGTTTGGTATTTATCCGACATTTCGTTTATGAGTTTTGTGGTTCATACACACACATATCATACTTATTCTAAAAATACCCTTTTGAGGCCTCAAAACATGTGTTTACGATGAAATATTGGCATACATTTTTGGATGAAATACAACACTTCCTCTTACCTAGTATAGTTAGGTGGTGGAGAAAGTAAAAGGGAACAAAACTTTAATATTCTTTTAAACCTGTTAAATGTTTTGTATTACAAAACCTCTCAGAATTTGAGGTAGTGTTTTTATCACATAAATATATCAGTGTAATTATGTAATATAAAATTTAATAACAGCCCGCCTTAAAGCAACTTGTGTAAAATGTATAAAGTGTATGTAACAGTCATTGTATTATGTTCATATTATTATGTACATTTGTAATGTTATGTGAATGTATTACGTAGTTTAACAATGTACGAGCTGTGAGAATAGAAGCAAGCTGCTTTCCGTAGCATACAGAATTACAAAGTAAAACCCGTAATTTGCTAATAATGAGGTAACCTTAAGACAACAATAAATTAGAAAGTTCAATAAGGTTTCTAATAGTTCTTGGAACAATAATAATAATATAATATTTAAAACAGTTTATAAATAGCCAATCAATAACTAGAGAGGCATGAAGTTAAATAAAGGTATTTGATTGGAGTAGGCTTAGCCAATTAGAGACTTGAAATACATTAAATGTACAAATTCAGGCGGGAGAAGCTATAGTTCAGATTCGGTACGATACAGGTTCAGTATGAGACATAAAACTTCATTACGGCGTGAATAATATAAAGTTTACGTGTTAAAGAGTACAATTAACAATAATCTCACAGCTCTATAGTAGGATATATCAATGAAGTGTTATTTAATCATGTGAAGGAATTATAAACAAAGTACAATGCAACTATAATTTGTATAAGCCTTGTTCTTTAGCCATACCAGCCTTGTTAAGAGACACGTGCTCTAAAAAAATACTAATAACGCAGCCGAGGTATACATATATATTATTTAAATAAACATTAAAATTCAAAGTTGACTTTTAAACACTGGGCGTTAGCCACCGGAAACATCCTAACGTACGTGGGGCGAACAATCCTAGAAACAATCTCTAAGTGTGTGGTCTAAAAACAGCTTCATATTGGTGCCTAAACGTGGTGCAACAGCTACAACAATTAAACGCCTTCACGTCTGGCTCCCCAACAGTGGAGTTGCAACGACTACTGCAAATTTTAAAGCGGGACTTTGAGCAGAAAAAAGTAATAGTAAAAATATTCGTTAAATGTTAACAAGGTTTACAAATTTCTATTTCAAATGTGGTTTAAGTTATCTTTTGAATCTTCAGTCCATATCCATGTTGCACTTAATTTTCAGATTTCTTATTTATGCATTTATACACTGCCGTTTGTGAAAATTGCAGCACCAAGAAAGAATTTCCCGAAAATACCTCCAAACTTGGTAGAAGTGTAAAAGAGTGTGCAAGCAATAAGTGATTAGACGTGCAGAGAGATGGGGTACAAGTAGGCCGAGCAGAGCCCTCTCGTGTCGGTCCGTCAAAGCCAGTGTTGCGCCCAGTGTGGTCAGTGCAGAGCTGTCAAACAAGGTGGAAACAATAAACTGAGTGCCAGTACGCCTCTTCAACGTCAAAGGGAGCCATATTGACATGTGAGTGAGTTCGAACGAGGCAGCATGATCGGTCTCCGGGAAGAAGGTTAGTCATACCGTGACATTTCGGCTCGTACAGGGCATGCTGCTACGACAGTGATGCGTGTGTGGAAACGGTGAATAGATTAAGGTCGTACGCAGCGAAGAGCGGGTACAGGACCACGGAACATGACCACAGCACGGGATAACCGTCATCTTGTCCGCATGGCCATAACAGACCGTACAGCTTCATCCACAGTGTTGGCTCGACGCTGGAGCACTGCAACAGGTGTGAACTTGTCTGCATTAACGGTTCGTAGCCATCTGCTACAGGTTGGACTGGTTGCATGCATGCCATTACGTCGGCTTCCATTGTCCAGAAACCACAAACTCCTCCGACTGCAATGGGCACGTGAACACAGTCACTGGAGTGCTGACTGGCAAAATGTAGTCTTTTCAGACGAGTCCCACTTCAACTGTCATACAGTGATGGCCGCATATGTGTCCATCAGTACCGTGGTGAGCACAACCTGGAGGGCTGCATTGTTGAGCGGCATAGCGGACAAATACCTGGTGTGATGGTTTGGGGCACCATTGGTTACAACAACCGATCTCGCCTCCTACGAATTGGGGGCACTTTGAACAGCAACCGGTACCTAACGGTGGTTGTAGAGCCTGAGGTACTACCCCTGCTTCAGGCATATCCACTGGCCACAATTCAACAGAACAACGCACGGCCACATATTGCGAGGACTGTACAAGCCTTCTTCGAAGAGCAACGGATACCATTGCTTCCCTGGCCTGCACGTTCGCCTGACATGTCGTCCATCGAAAATGTCTGGGATATGGTTGGTCGGCACCTGGTGCGTCACGGTCCTCCAGTAACCCGTGTCACAGATTTGTGGGTTCGAATACAAACTATGTGGAGGGAAATTCCTCAGGAACCTATTCAGAACCTTTTTGATTCAATGCCACAGCGTATAGAAGCTCTAATTGCAGCGCATGGAGGCCACACCGAATACTGAATTTTAGGGTTCAAAGGTCACGTATAGACTTGAAAGGTTTATCATTTGTTACTTGCCATGTACTTAATCCTGTGGCATTAAATTCATTGAATTCATTCGTTTCTTTGTTGGTGTTGCAAGTTTCACAAACGGCAGCGTATAAATTGAAAATTCATAAAATATAAGGCATAAATATATTTTCTGTTTTTGATAATTTTCCTTAGCTTGTCCTTTACACCAGAACATCAAGTCAAGCAGTTAACGTCCGCTCCTTTGGGTAAAATCATAGTATGGGTTGTATTAAGAATGTTCCAGTTTTATCATACATTACATTTTATTGGGGTTCCCACTTTAAGATAGCTTTTACTTATATTGGTATCATTTTAAGAAATCATTACATACTAAAATTGAATTAAAATACTTGTCAACGATTACTTCTGTCTTCTCAAGCATCAATCATATGGTCGTGTTAATCCCATGTGATATCGACATTTGTAGGCTGTCATTAATTTGCTGGTTACATTAAACTAAACTAAGAGTATAAGGTTCTGGCGGTCACTTCCATGTAATCAATACACAAACGGAATACTTTAATTACTGAATTTTCTATATTTTATCGAAACTTCACTCATTGGTTCTCTTAATCTCGAACGATCCATCAGTGGGAGGTATTATCGGCTTTACTTGGCAATTAGTGACTTTCAGATCATCCAGCAAAGTTGAAATTAATCAGTGGAATTCTGAAAGTAAACAAGCTGAGGAATTAGGCGACTATCTAGTGTAAGCCATTGAGCGTAGAGGTAATCTCTTGTTCGGATGGATACGTATGAGAGTTTTAACACAGCTTTTCATATGCACCACTGTAATGAAGTCCTTTAATCTTCTTAATGGCCAGGCAAGGGGCATTATATTTTCGAAAAAAAAGTGCAAAAATGATGAAAGGGTAGTTTATGGAAAAGACCTCTCGGTACAGAAATCGTTCAGATTTTTTTGTTTTTTGCCGCACAAAATCTCGCAGTGTCCATCGGTTCTTATTTTACTGTCCGTTGCTAAAGTCACCCTTCCTTTACTCTCTTGAAGAAGCAATAAGAGAAAACTGTGGGAGTGGAGATGTAAAATTTACAGACATAGATAAAGATGCGGGGTAACCATAAAAAATATTATGGCACCAAGTGGAAGCACTCCTTGTTGTCCATCTCTATTATTGCTCTTTTATTACCTAGAGATTTCATAAAATGAGGAAAACCGGACAGTCTGTTTTTCTAGAAATGTATTTTTGCACAATAGTGTCTTAAGAATTATTTCTTTAATTATTATACATTCTATACGCAAGCCTGGTAACTTTGGATATTATTGATTGTTTGCAGACGAAATATTGAGAAACGCATCCCTGATACCCATATCGATTTAACTCATGGAGCATAAGGGGATTTGTTGTATAAACTATATATTTAAACATTTACCCAAAGTCAGTAACCACATGGAGTGCCAGCAGAACCTCTTTTTCTGTCATCGAAAATGCATTGCGATGCGAAACGTTGTCCATCTTTGACTCCTTTCCACTACAGACCATATCTCGTCCAGTTTTTCCTGGGTTAGAATTCTTGGTTATCTAAGTATTTTTTGTCCATCAAGACCCAGTCTGTTTAAATTTTTCTAACACCTCTAAATTGTGGATTTTTTTTATAAGAATTGCTTATAAATTCAATCTGGCAGTCCATATGGACTCCGTTAGAGCTAAATTTAACGCATTAAACACACTGTTTACACCCAGTAAATAAAATTAACGGAAAGCGTTTACCCACTCTACAACATGGCAAACAGCATTAGGCTGAACTGCAAATGCCGTTATTCTCCGTAAGCGCATCAGCTAGGCTATCGCAGAGGGAGGTCGTTCAACCCACTACCTTCTAAGAGGCTGCCAGTCGTCTTTGTTTCGGTATCATACACCAGCAACGAGTGTCCGCTATGTTATGATACAGCCTATTTATAAACTCCATTATAAAAATTCATACACACTTTAATAGATGATATCTGCGTAGTTTTTAGATTTGCACTTAATTATGTGGAATGCGCAGTATGGAGTTGCATCAACTGGTTTCGTAACCGTACGGCTTTTATGATTAACATGTGACGTATGATAGTGAATCAAAATGTCCGGAGCACGTTTGAGCGTTTGAGGTTACAGCTGTGGTTCGTTTGAAAATGACGTTAAATCAACGTGCAAGGATGAATGAATTTGCAAAACGCTTGACAATAACAAGGTTTTGTGATACGTTTCAGACACATAGTACCATTTGTGATGTGTACAATGAAGATCAGGAAGACAGCTACGACTCCTGCTTCTTCGATTGAAACCTTAGAAAAGCTTGCAACATCGTCTGCTAAGTCTGCTATCAAGTGTTTGTGAGACAGATGCTAGTAGTGCGAGTTTACGATGCATTATGAAATCCACTAAATGGAAAGAGCTACCAAGGTTATTGCACAAATTAATTGAGAACATTTCTGATCGCGGAATGTAGTTTTGTGAATGGTTTCAGCAGAAATTGTAAAGGCTGAAGAGTTTGTGACGAAGATTTTGTGGTGTGATGAAGCACATTTCAAACCTAACATAGCAGTAAATCATCATCGTTGGGTTTACTTGGCATCATAAAATCCACACATTTATGTCGACAAAACAGTCAGTCTACTGGGTGAATGTCTGGTGTAGACTGTTAGCTAGGGTCTTGAAATGCTAAGTACATCAGTTTTTCCAGCTATAGGTACGTGTAATTTACGGAAAGAGGAAGTCCTTCTACCAACAAGATGGTGCACCCCCACACCACTACCAAGATTCGTGGGCTTTCTTAGACGAAAATCCAGGGACACTGGATAGGTCGAAGAGTGATTTAAATTCCCAGCACGTTCACCAGATTTCATATTTCTGGACTGTTGCCTATGGGGGAGCTTCAAGTATGACATATATCGCAGGAAATCACTTAAGTTTGCGGCTCTTCGTCAAGAAATTACAGCAGCGTGAACAGAAATCCCCGCGGACACACTGAACAATGTTCTTTAAATGAGCATTCACCGTTGTGATGTGTGTCTGGACGCCAACGACAACCATTTTGGAAACCCAAAGCACCTGAACACATATATAATAACTTTTTGTTCGTTAAAGTGTGCTTACATTTTGCGACGTAACCTATATATGGAGTGTTCTTATTTTATTTACTGACCCAATACATAGTTCGCTAAACGATGGTGATGTTATACATATGCCAGGTGAATCAGCCGTCCCTAGTTTCTCTATGCAACCCATAGATTACACCCTCGTGTGAAAACATCGCCCCTTCCGCCAAAATTTGCGTTCTTCTTCAGCTACGACACTTGTAACATATTGTGCTTAACCAGCAGTATTTATAAATTGTCACACCAATGCCAAGAATCTGCAGAAAGTTTAAAAACGATGTTAACGTTGATCTGAAAGTACCTATAGAAAATGTCTTGTGAAACACATCAGAATGTATCCTATAATCATGTGGATCACAGCATGCCGCTGCTGTAGTGGATTTGATGCTGGATAAATCGTGTTCTCTGATAATACTATTTGGTTTAATTACTCGATTTTAATTCTTTATCACCTGGACCGAATAATTTAGTACTAATTATTACGTAATTATCAATGTATTTACTGTATACGGTGCTAGAGCATGAGTTTTATTTTAGGACAGTTCTGCCTCATGTGCACGTGTACCATAACTTTAGATTTATTTTTATTTCCTAATTTAATATCTAAGCCGGTATAACATATTTCATAAAATATTTTACACCAAAATAATCTATCTCAAGTATAAATCATGTAAGGAGAGAGAGAGGGAGAGAGAGCTAAGTTACTGTGGAGTATTTGAATCCGCAATACTGCTTAGTTAACGCTGAATGAATGGAAGTATGAATCAATTATTTAGTACCTTAATATAGTATGCCTTTCAGAAATTTCTTATCTAGCGTTTTGCAGAGAATTCATTTCTTCCACTTCGAATCTCTGTTAGTATCTTATTGTCTTTTAGCAAGACTTTGATATGTCGTATACGTTTTCACTTTATTTAACATGTAAAATTAGGTATTACTTATAATTTAACTTTACGTAATTCATGTCAGAGTTGAAACTTTTCATATTTCTTGTTTAACAGCTCATTTTTGTTAGGGGCATGTGTGCTATTTTTATTGTAACGTTTCACATCTATGGTGTTTATATCCGTCATTTTTTGATTGATTTACTGTTGGTTGCATGTGAGGTACTCCACTCATAAGTTTTCGGAGGTGGATTACAACTACACTGCACAACAAAGGTTTATAAAACCATCCAGAAAGTGGGCTACTTTCTTGGTAAAACTGCTGTGTTATTTTTTCACAGAGTAGGCAACCGTCTTCTATCTAGATACGTAAATAAGTTGTAACTCCAGCGACGGGCCCAAGGCATAAATGACAGCGCGTAAACTAGATGCAAATGACTTAACTGATGTACATGGTAAAAATCATTACATGACTGATAGAACAGTGCTCAAGTCTCATAAGAGAAAGATTACTTTCTGCATTTAAGTAACTTCTTTTCGGATTATTGCAAGCTTAGCATCTTTTATTTGTATAAATCGAATGTTCTATTATTTATCTTGAAAACGTATGGAATCTTCAACTGATAGATCGGAATTGGTGGCTCTGGGTTTTAGGTCTAACCTTCTCTAAAATCCTAAGTTGTACTGCTTTATCTAACGATTATTTGCAGTATTTAGTTTAAAATCTGATTATGATTTATAATGATAAATAAAATACCAGAAGATGATTGAACATCAATTCCAGCATAGCATCCAGGCACCTGAACTTTTCGCTTAGTGTCCAGATTCTGCTGTTAATGCTTTAGCGTGTTTAAAAATCTGATGTGTTACACTCACATGACTTTCTCTACTCTTGTACAAACTATTTTTACAAACGCTTATTCTCCATATGCTTCATGTTAATGGAGATATCGAGATGTCAATCTTATTGATAATTTTCTTGTAGATGCAAGGGGAATATGGTAGGTATTAAGCGATAGTCAAATATTTTAACGCTGGTTGCTATGTGGCGCCTTCCATTCTCTTTGCATGTCCAGGACATAAAAAAATGAATAACGAATTTGAGAAAAAGTATAAGTATTGGAAAATTTAAGGGAATAACAAGCAATATCTCGCAAACGGTGCACTCAACAAAAGAAATGTATATGACATAAATTGTGTATTTTAACGCGATCTACATTTTTTGTGTAGTAAAAGTTTGTCTATCTCTTATGGTTTACCAGTTATGAAAAAGTCGTTCATAACGAAGAATACTTTTGGAGACATTCCCAGAAAATTCGAGATATACATTTTATTTGTCATGACAATATCTTAAACATATGATATTTTAATCAAAATCGTTAGAGCCGTTTTTGAGAAAATTAAAATTTTCGAAAAATGTTCCATGTAAAGGGTAGTCCGGGGTGGGGGGATTTTCTTGAAAACCTTCGTGTCGCATCTCTGAAAGATACTGAACCTAAATACCAAGTTTGGTGTTTATCCGACTCTTCGTTTTTGAGTTATGCTGTTCACAGACACACAGACAGACAGACAGACACACAGACAGACACACACACAGACATGTTTCGAAAAATGCTTTTTTTGGATTCAGTGAGTCTCAAAACATGTATTTCCGGTGAAATCTCGGTATCGAAATTTTGGGTGGAATACAATACTTCCCCTACTTACTATACGTAGTAGAGAAAGTAAAAATTAAGTCACCTAAACATGAAAATTAGTAAACCTGATGTTTTGTTTCTTTCTTTTTCTTTATGAAAGCGAGTCCTCAAATGCATGAATAAAACGTAAAAGAGCGCTATCACAAGTATAAGTATTATTCTTTCCGAGTTTGTTGCACTATTTCTATCTTTTGGTTCCACTCTGTTTGGTTGAAAAAATGCAGAATTAAATACCTAAGCAGACATTTTCTCCTTCAGAATCCGTATTGCCCCCAAGCTTTGATCGACACACACTGCGCGAATGGCACGTTCTCTGTTGCTACAGGTAATGTAATGATGATTTAAAACCTTGTTTTTCAAAGGCGGTCAACGATATTATCTGATGTTGAGTAAAAAGGATTTTTTACCCTTTTTGTTACAGAAAGCCGCTTTTTCTCGCCTCGAGGTTGATTCCGGTTACCTGGCAACGGTAGTGAGTATCCGTGGATTTCAATGTCTCTACTTACTGCAGATAGCGATGCTCTTCTCCTCCATCAAATGGGAGGAGCATGTTTATAAATGAGCTGTGTTTGAAAACAAGCTGCAACTGCACTCACAAAATTAAACTGGAGCTCAAGTGGACCCCTCCAAAGGAACAGAATGTGGGAATGTATAACTTAAACTTGGATGCTGATGTAAGGCAGTTAGTTAACCTTCAAGATTAAGGGTTACGTTAGCAGCTGAGCTATGACGTCATGAGATTAGGATTGTATACGATAGAAGGCCGGATGGCTTTTAAATTTTTTTAGCTCTAACGTACTCTACATAAAAAGTACAATTTATTTACATGCAAGTACACAATGTAATTATGTATTTATGACATAATATACATCTTAGAGTAGACTAGCTTTCTTTAAGCTGGTCTAGCTCACTATAGGGTCTACAGATTGAGATGTTATGTTATGTTTGTATGTTATATCGGGTGTCTAAAAGTTCCATTTATAACGTTTCCAGGAAGATAGAGGAAGTAAAAACATTTTTTGCATGTAACCGAAGTTTTGGCAGATTCAAAACCTTTCAGTGGTGTTATGTATTGGTTTTTAGATTTCCGTTACTTGCATGTGTTCAGAATCTGAAGAAATTTTGTTTGCTGATGCTGCACAAGTCGCCCAACATTCAAATGAGTGTACTCTGCGTATTATTGACTGCCTGATATGTCAAAGAAATCTCAGGAGTTTATCGAATAATCTCTTGCAGTTTCAACAATAGACTTACATTGAATCTACATTTCATGCAACATATTTATTGTTTTCCGTGCTCCGAACCAGCGCTTATTACTAAATATTGCACAATTTGTAATAAGAGAAAGTTTAAAATTCTAAAAAAATGTTTCATTGTATCGTATTACTTCTCAGCAAATATTCCAGACGACGAGTGGTTCAGCGCTCCGAAAATAGTGATGTGAACGCGAAGATCCATGGTTAATAAGTGTCAGACACAGGGAGCATTTTTAAAAATTATTTATTATCTAAGGTTGAAGGGGTTAAGGCAAATGTTAATAAATATAATGTTAACATTAACGTGTAGCCACTTCTATAAAATGGTGCTTACTTCATTGACGTTAACTCCTCCGTATAGTCGAAGAGAACACCAGTTTACTGTCCAAATATATATTATATTAATGCAGAAATGCTCATCATAAGCCCAAAGCAGTAAAAAAAGAATTAAAAATTTAAATTGGTATTTAGTAGTGTTACATACTGGGGTGAGGGCCAAAATGTTTCCAGCAAAAGTATTAAATTTTAATCACCCCAACATACACATGGAGAAACGTAACTACAGATACAGTGAAAGGACCAGGACTTTGTTGTTCACATTCCAATGCAGGCGTGGGTTTTTTTAAGAAAATTATACACAAATTTCATACTATTCACATTACCTGTGTTTTATTTAATAAAAGATTAATGGTGTCCCTGTATCTCGCACAAAGGAAATAAAGAAAGAAGGAGGGGAGATGCTACACACACGAACTGCATTTACACTCGTTCACACACAAACTCACACACTCGACTCTCAACACAAAAGAAAAGTAAAGCTAAACTATTCACCCTCTCTCTCTCCACCTCCGGCTAGGCTCGCCCGATAGAGGTGGCGATGTGTCATGCCAAACGGAACTTCAAACCCAAAGCAGAAAGAAATTACCCCAACAGTGCTGTAGCCAATGCGATGCAATAATGTGTCTGGCATGACAATAGTTACTGATACCTACCGGTATGCCACATCTTTCCCCACTTACAATAGTGATGGTCCCCACATATAAAACATGGTTGAATGTAAATTGAATGTAAATAAATTGTAAAAATCCCAAGATGAATCCTCACATAGCAATAATCGCTTGACAGATGATGCAGTCCCACAGGAATCCCTCCCCAGCCTACAAATCCTCTTCTGCACAAACAATTTATGATGGAAATGTTGGAGAATGGCGCTGAAACACTGCCTTGTTCATGAATTTCACCAACCCCTGAACCACACTCGCAGACGTAAGAAGGGAAGAAGGTGTAGCATGCATAGTCCGTATCCATCAATCACGATGGCTAAACACAGTAAGGTTGCTGATTATTTGAAGTGTTGGTTTGTGACCGATGGGCCCTGTCGGCATAGACGAAATGAAAAGGGAAAACTCGCTCATGGCATTAAGTGGTGAGACAGTCCAAGATGCTGATGTGCCGCTGGTAGACCTAGCGGGTACGGCCGGGGGAACAAGCATCATTCTCTGGTTGAGCTGGAGTTGTCCTTTTCTGTGGAGGGGAGCGTTCTCTGGTGCTAGCGACAGACTGCAACAAGATTCGGGGAAGCATCAGATTTCACCATAGACAAAAAAGATACACAATGAAAATGCTACAAAAATAAATGTAGGGGACACACAAAACTAATAAAACTTAAATCTAGAGCAAGCTCTTGCAAAAAAAAAAAAAAATAAAATAAAAACATTGAGCACTCAACTATTGGATATAACTAACAACTGCTAATCAGTGTATTTAAAGTAGGGACACTCAGACAAAAAATAAATGACAAACAATTATGAATAGTTTAACATGACAATGAAATTTAAGCCTCTTGATGCTTTACAATAAATCTTACATAGTAATAGTATTATCCTGTGAGAATTAACACAAGTCAGGGCCAAGACACATTTAGAAATTTATACCAAGAATTTAGATGTCACCTTCAAAAAAATTGTTATGTCAATCTACGAACAAACTACAACATAGCTACAGAAATACATACTAACTACAAAACCAAATATAGGTAGAGGGACCATCACCAAGCTACTACGGACCTACTCCAAAGCAAGCGACTAGCTCGAACTATTTTTTTTGATAGGACCTTTTATTTTGTCATGGTTGCAGTGTGGACCAAGCCCCAGTCGAAATATTCTGAATAATGCATTCATAGAAACATAGAAAAAGCGAATAAAATAGTTGGAACTGACCAAAAGAAAGAAGTTGTTGTAAGTAATCATTGTGGCACAACGGATAACACGATCTTCAAATTTTGGAGACACGTACTCACCCAGACCAAAACTTGTAGAGAATGGACGTCTACGCTGCTGCCGGGCAGAAGGATGACTTTGAAACCACTTCCCTCATTTCGGAAGTATCTGAAAGATAGGCACATCCAGCACAGTGGACACGACTGCATCGTCACTGTAACCATGCTCGAATAGTGCATTTATAACAACCCTACATTTCTGTGGACATATAGCAAACACAGTAAGTACATCATCTTACTAAATGCTCAACGGCACATTAGCAAGAGAACAACAAACAAAAAAAAAAGCATTCACCCTTTGATCTCACAACATTAAAATACCCTCACAAAGCTGGAAAGAATCACATTAAAGTATCATGGTAAGTACATGTTAATTTATCACCGAAAACAAAATGTAGTACCATAACAAGTACATGGAGGAATAAGCAACAACTTATTATCTGTAAGAGAAGTCAATTGACAGTTTATAACCTATATGGTCTGCTGCTCTCAGGATGAGTTGATGTGTTCATTGAATATAACTGACTGCCAACCGGTCCACACTTGCAGCTAACTCAGTGATATCACCTGTAGGAGGGGCTGGGAGAACAGGTAAAGGTGAATGACCTGAAAGAAATGGGTTAGTAATCCTAGCTGGTAAAGTCAGAGGCGGAGGATCTGACAAATCAAACGAAGACTGCGCCTGTGCAGCGGCCAAATGCTCTCTTTGGGTTATATAAAATTGTGCTATGTCCACCCGCTTAAGAGCCTGTAAACGATTATCAACAGTAGCAGGGTTTATTGTCAGTATAATGTTTACATACACAGGTTTCAGACATTTTAGTAAATTTCTTATTTGCTCAGTTTGAGACTACCTGGATTAACCTGATCACATAAAAACAGTACATCATAAACAGAGTGAAAAACAGGTTCAGAATGTAATTGAATCTTTTGTCGAAGTTTGATTTCTAACAATTCATCTTGGTGAGGATCCTGAAAAACTGTAATAAAAGAAGATATTAGAAGAGACCAATCATGAGAGGGATGCCTTTGACAAAATGTCTGAAACCATTGTATAGCAGTATCTTTAAGGAAGCAAGGCAAATACTTCACTTTTTGCAAATCTGACCAGTTATTAGCAAAGGCTTCCCTTTCAAAAGTATTCAGAAAATCAAAAAGATTATCTACTGAAGCATTAAATAAAGGGGTTTCGACAGAGGGTCGAGCATCAGATGACTGGATAGCGGACACAGTACTCTGGACAACTGCTTGTGCAAGTGTAATTAAATCATTATTGGTAGCCATCAAAGTTTCCAGCAAAAGTATTAAAATTTAATCACCCCAACATGCACATGGAGAAACGTAGCTATAGATACAGCGAGAAACTCCGGGGCTTTGTTTTTACATTCCGATGAAGGCGTGGGTTTTTTAACAAATTATACACAAATTTCACTATATTCACATTACCTGTGGTTTATTTAATAAACGATAATGCTGTCCCTACATCTCACACAAAGGAAATAAGGAAAGAATTGAGGGGAGACGCTACACACACGAAATACATTTACACTCTTTCACACACAAACTCACACACTCAACTCTCAAACCAGACTGACGCTCAACACAGAAAGAAAAGTAACGCTAAATTATTCCCCCTCTCTGACCACCTCCGGCTAGGCTCGCCCGCTAGAGGTGGCGAGTTGTCATGCCGGACGGAACTTCAAACCCAAAGCCGAAAGAAATTACCCCAACAATGCTGTAGCCAATGCGACGCAATAATGTGTCTGGCATGACAATAGCTACTAATACCTACTAGTAGCCCACAATATGTGAAACTATGCTGCCACTTCATAACACTAAACAGATGAACATTATGCCACTCAATTCCTTTGACCTAGAAACTCGGCGGTTTTTAAATTCAAGTCTAGGTTTCATTTGTTTATTTTAGGCCTACTAAACTTAGCGTTATTAGTCAAACGGAACATGATACTGTATATTCTGCCAAATGTATATGATGTAATTCACACTATAGTAGAAAAAACTTTATTTAAAGTTTTCGCGTGACCTGATTGTAGACGCCCCATTTTGGGTGCAAGTATGTTTCTAATTAATAATTGCGTATACCTTCTATAGTTGTATATATTTCATTTTGAGTAATTTTGAATGTAGATTCATGTAAGAAATGGTTTCTTTGTGGTTTCGAAAGGAATAGTATGTATACTGTGCAGCAAAAATCTATAAAATAAGCTAGTAATGTGGCTCATTTCTCAGCAGAAAGCACTAAGTTTTTGAGATCAACTTTGATCCAGAGTAACTAGTGTTCCGTAAACCGTTTTCTCACTGCGTGTGACGGCTTCGTATTTTTAAATGACGAATAAACTGTGAAGTGCAAGACGAAAACGCACCTAAGACACATTTGTCACTTAACAGCTTACAAATATTCTGGGGTTGGTCTTATTTATCTTAAATTAACCTGTGATATTCGCATTCTACTACATTATGAGTATAGAAGGTTTTGTATCATTGGTTTTGTTATAAATTCTTTTCTTTCTACCAATACCTTGTAGATGTGCTATTGTGCAGAATAGAAGGGAGAACATTTGAAATGTTTACATATGCTAATTAAAACCGAATGAACACAGCAAACCCTTGTTTTTATCATTCATTGTACTGCACGGCACTAACATGTCTAGAATGACGCTAGTATTATTGACGCGATTTCTTTAGCGAAAAGCGGCCTGCCTTTATCTCAGAATTATGGCAAAATTTGCTTCTTCAGAATTTTGCGTAAAATGGTCTCGTTTCGCGAAAAATCAATACTGATAAACCGGTTCATAAAAGTCATTCATTCCTTGCTTTTCAATACATGTCTTGTATTCTCTTAATTTGGGAGATTTGTCGTGGAATACAACAAATACTATTTAGTTATTGCTTGAAAAGGAATCTCAATTTTATTGCGGTCTGCTTTCGATACCACCTTTGAGTTCAGCTGTGGCTTACGTTAACACGAGTATAACACAAAAATCTGATGTGTTTCATTCACATGACTTTCTCTATTAACTCTTTTAGCAATTATTCTTAATTTAAGTAAACCTTCATTGCTCATTTACAAATTTCGTTTAACAGGTATAAGAAGACATTAAGGTAAAGCGAAAGTCAAATATTTTCAAAGCCGATCGCTACGCGATGGGTTTGAGATTGTGTTATGTTTATATGAACACAATAAAAAACAATCTAATGTGTTGCACTCACATGACTTTCTCTACTCTTGTACAAACTATTTTTATAAACTCTTATTCACCGTCTATTTCATACTAATCGAGTTAAACGTTTGCAGAAACGATCTTTTGACATGCAAAGAGAATTACATTTTACACATAGCGGCCAGTTCTAAAAATATTTAACCATCGCTTAAGGCGTACTATGTTCCCTTTGTTTTGTATTTGCAAGGGCAATATAAAAGTACAGTAGCCTTTAATCATGGACATACCTCTTAATAGCTGGTTGCTATGTGCAGCACCATTCTCTTTGCAACAAATTAATACTCTTTGCATATCCAAGACAAAAAAAAAGCAATAACGAATTCCCATTTGAAAAAAAATAAGTATTGAAAAATTTAAGGGAATAACAAGCAAAATCTCTAAAATGGTTCACTCAACAGCAAAAAAATGTACCTGACATAAATTGTGTATTTTAACGCGATTTACATTTTTTCTGTAGTAAAAATTTGTCTACCTCTTATGGTTTACCAGTTATGTAAAAGTAGTTCACAATGAAGAATACTTTTGGAAACATTCCCAGAAAATTCAAGATGTACATTTTATTTGTCATAAAACTATCTTAAACATATGATATTTTAATCAAAATCGTTAGAGCCATTTTTGAGAAAATTAAAATTTTCGAAAAATGCTCCAAGTAAAGGGTAATCTGGGTGGGATGATTTTCTTGAAAACCTTCGTGTCGCATCTCTGGAAGATACTGAACGTAAATACCAAGTTTGGTGTTTATCCGACTGTTCGTTTCTGAGTTATGCTATTCACAGACACACACACACACGGACATGTTTCCAAAAATGCTTTTTTTTTAGATTCAGGGGGTCTCAAAACAATATTTCCGGTGAAATCTCGGTATCGAATTATTGGGTGGAATACAAAACTTCCCCTACTTACTATGGTAGTAGAGAAAGTAAAAACACTGCCTCTATGGTGTGGGGGTAGCGTGCCTGCCTCACACTGAAAATCTCTGTTAAAATCTCAGCTAGGGTGAATTACCTGAATAAGGTTTCTATGGAGTTTTCCCTTGTGTTGAGAAGACAAATGAGGGATAAGCTCTAGGGACCCCGGGCTCATTTGAGATTTACTTCAACCGTTTCATTCATTCACTGTCCGATATAACCTACCCGGTTAATCAAAGCAAGCAAGAGATGTGACATCCTGGTAACTAATATTCGGCGCAATCAGAGGCCTAAAAAAGTAATTGAGAAAACTATAAAATGTTTGACAACTAAATCCAACAACAAAAAATATCTCGGAAATTGTTAACGTCACAAAAAATTATATATATATATGATGTGCTTTAAGGACATCTGCCTTTGTGTAAATTTGTGCAATAATATCAGTCTAACTCTTACGGCTTATCAATCATACAAACGTAGTTCAGAATAAAGAGGACATCGAAGTCTGTTCCTAGAAATTTTCATACACGTTTTATTTGCCACGAAAACAGCTTAAACTATGGTACTTTAATCGAAATGTTAGCCATGTTTGGAAAAAAAAGTAAGGTTCTACATGTTGCATGTAGAACGTAATTTCGGGTTGGGAATTTTCTTCAAAATTGAGGCAGTATTTTTAGCACTTAAATGATATCAATCTAATTATATAACATAAAATATAATAATAGCCCGCCTTAAAGCAATATGTGTATAATATATAAAATGTATGTAACAGTCATTGTATTATGTTTATATTAGTATGTACATGTATAATAATGTTATGTGAATGTATTAAGTAATTTAACAATGTAGCAGCTGTGAGAATAGAAGCCGAAAGTTGCTAACAATGAGGTAACCTTGAGGCAATATTGCATTAGAAAGTTTAGTAAAAGCTACTAGTAATTCTTGGGAGAATAATGTAATATTTAAAATAGCTTATACATAGCCTATCAACAACAAGAAGAAACTTAAGTTAAATAAAAGTATTCTATTGGAGTAAAATTAGCCAACCAGAGGCTTGAAATAGTGGAAATATACGAATATAGGCGGGAGACGCCAGTCGCTAGAAAGCAACGTTCCAGAGCAGTTCGCTGGATTCGTATTCGGTGTGAGACAAAAAAATTCATTACGGCGTGAATAATATAAGGTTTATGTGTTGAAAAGTGCAATTAAACAATAATCTCAAAACTCTACAGTAGGATATATCTGTGAAGTATTATTTAATCTTGTGAAAGATTAATAAAATGGAGTGAAGTAAAAATAATAATTTGTGTAAGCCTTCATTCTTTAGCAACACCACCTCTGCTAAGAGATACGTGTTTCTGCAAATTACTATACATTATATATAATATTTAAATAAACATTAAAATACAATGTTGATTTTAAACGTGGGGGCGAAGGCCACCGGAAACTTTGTATTGTACGTGAGGCTGCAACTACTTCAAGTTTGGCTCCCTAACAGTGGAACTACAATACATCTATCTTCAAATTGGCGCCCAAAGCGTGATGTTAATAACGTAAATATATTTCTACTTCAAAATCCTCACGTCGCATCTTTAAATACCAAGTTTCAAGTTTACAGACTTTTTTTAATTATGCTGATCCCCCACACACACGCGGATCTTTTACTAAAAGTGTCTTTCTGAGTTTGGGGATCCTCAAAACATGTATTATCGATAAAATACTTGCTCTAGTTACTGTAAGCGCAGTAGAAAATTAATAAAAGCGCTTGGGCAATGATGCTAGATACAACAATCATTGTCTTGACGCTATTATTGCAGCAAGGGCGATAGACTCGAAAGGAGAGATTTGAATGGCGGGTCAGGGAAATAGACGGAGTGCACGGACAAAGATGAAGCACCGCCTTTGTAATATTGACAATCAACAAACAATTGCGCAATACACGGAGAAGGTTTCTTTGCAAGTACAGTCTGGTTTAAAATTTGAGGAGCTCGCCTGCCTTACACTGGGATGAAAATTACTAATGAAACTAGTATGAGAATCTGCACCATTTGCGAGGAGGAAGATTCTTGGTAAGTTGTAGGGATACAGAGGAATGGAGGGAAAATATTTACCGCGAACTTTTACCTCCTCGAATGGAGAGTTGAGGGCATGCTGGACGCTACTAGCACGCAGGGAAGACATGGAGGGAACAGCTGAATTTCTACGAGCGAGACAGCTGAGATCTGAGAAGGCTGAGAGTAGGTTAGCGGGGGGTGTAAGAAGAGATAAACGTTGGTGTAAGCGACTTATTTTTTAATTTCTTCTTTTTCACTTATTGTTGGTGTGTTGTGTTATCCTCTTACTGTTCTTTGTTTATTATAATAGGGCGTAATAATGCATCGTAGGGCTTGCCGTTGTTCTGTGGGTTATTTACATTTAAGATGCTTTCAATAAGGTTTACTTTTTACGTGTAATGGTGTATTCTTGTGGTAGTATTTTGTTTTCCTCTTCCCCTCTAATTTTTGTCTTCTTTATTTACTACTATTATTATTAACCTTTATTGTTATGTTGTGTATTATACCTTACAGCACCTACGGTCTGCGGACCGTGCGATTTATAGGGATCTGTGTACGAGTTTGTATGTATGTTATTTAAATGCATATGCTCATTCCATATTAGTTACAAAAACAGTGTTCCAAGGAAGCATATTATAAGGTTTGTAAGTGCCTCATCATTGTGTCCTTCAGCATAACTTATAAAGATTGCAAAAATCTACATGTACATTGTTTCATCAAATTGTTTGTGAACCTATGTTAAAAGCATTTGCACACTTCACACCTCTGTGTTAGACGCTAAACCTATTTGTAATTAGTTATATGTTTTAAACAGCTAAAATCTTCCGCTTTTAAAATAAGTGCTTTGTAAACTTAGTGACAACATTATGCAGGGCAATAAACCTGATTTAAATGTTAGATAGAATCTGATTTGGATGCAAATAAATTCTGAAGAAGTTTGTTGAAAAGGAAAGGTAGAGAGGTTTAGATTCCACTTGTTTTACAAATAAGAGCCTCGAGAGTGGGGGCAGCTTTTACAGAAAATATCTCGGAGACCATCTCATAAATATTTAAAAGTACTTGTAATAGCTCTTGCTGTACAGCGCCCAATGCAGATGCTCAATTCGTGTGCTCGTTTAGATTCCTAAGAGTCCCCTCGGTGAGGAAGAGGCCTGTTGCTGCTTTGGTCAATGTTTTACTTACGTTAAAGGGATTAAAAACTTCAGAGAAATTCTAAATTCCATACTAAGAGGCTTTTCACGTAAGGTAGGTATTTTTATTTGATGCCTATCTCCACGTTATCCATGAGTACACTCAACAAGTGTTGGTGCCTATGCCAGGAGAATCTCAGCACAGACTGGGAGAAAGAGGAGGGGCGTTTAATGAGGCTGAATAACAAGGGTTAATGGAGACCTTAAGCCGGTACATGGGGTCGGAAATTTTTTTTTCCTTTCTTTTAGTTTAGAACTGTAGGTTAATCCTAGTTCTCCTTCTAGCATATCCTTTTTAACAAGAAAAAAATCTGATGTGTTACACTCACATGACTTTCCCTACTCTTGTACAAACTATTTTTACAAACGCTTATTCTCCATATGCTTCATGTTAATCGAGATATTGAAATATTAATCTTATTGCTAATTTTCTTGTTGATGCAAGGGGAATTGGTAGGCTTTAAGCGATAGATAGGACAGAAAAAATGAATTACAAATTCCCATTTGAGAAAAACTATAAGTATTGGAAAAATTAAGGGAATAACAAGCAATATCTTAAAATGGTTCACTCAACAACAAAAAAATATATTTGACATAAATTGTGTATTTTAACGCGATCTACATTTTTGTGTAGTAAAATTTTGTCTATCTCTTATGGTTTACCAGTTATACAAAAGTCGTTCACAATGAAGAATACTTTTGGAGACATTCCCAGAAAATTCGAGATATACAGTTCATTTGTCATGAAAATATCTTAAACATATGATATTTTAATCAAAATCGTTAGAGCCATTTTTGAGAAAATTAAAATTTTCGAAAAGTGTTCATGTAAAGGGTAATCTGGGGTGGGGGTATTTTCTGGAAAACCTTCGTGTCGCATCTCTGGAAGATACTGAACCGAAATACTAAGTTTGGTGTTTCTCTGACTATTCATTTCTGAGTTATGCTGTTCACAGATACACACACGGACATGTTTCCAAAAATGCTTTATTTTGGATTCAAGGGGTCTCAAAACATAGATATATTTCCGGTGAAATCTCGGTATCGAATTTTTGGTTGGAATACAATAGTTCCCCTACTTACTATACGTAGTAGAGGAAGTAGTAATATGTAGTTAACCGAAGACTAAACCCTAGTTACTTCACTTCTAGTTTGTCTCTCACTTACCTACAGTAAGCAGAGGAAGAATTCAATCCAAAATTAGGCAACAATATTTACCGTAAATCAACGTTTTGACGTTATTTGAATAAAAGAGGCATCTTTGGAAAAGATCCTCATGGGGTGTTATTTAAGTTCAGCATTTTGAAAGTATGCGACAGGAAGGTTTCCAAAATCCTCCGCCCCAATTACCATTTAGATAGAACATTTTCATAGCATTTTACTTTATTAAAATCGCCAACAATTTTGATAAGAATTCGATATTTTTAAGATCTTTTTATGACAAATAAAATTATATATCCTAAATTTTTATAGCTTATTAATTGTGTATACTTGGTATAACCGGTGTTTCTCAATTGGGCTGGAGCGTGATGCTCCGGTTTCTGGCCACGAAATGCGCCCGGGTGCGATTCCACCTATAGGGGCTCGAATTTAATTCCCGGATATAGGACCTGTGCCCACTCAGCACCGTGAGGAAAATAAGGAGCGACAATAGGCAGTGATCCCGATCATAGTCCAGGCTGCATATCGTTTGGATGATCGCCCACTTCTGCTTGCGTACTTAGGCGTGAAGCCGGCTGCTGAGTTTGCAGCTCTAGGCCCTTCATGGATTGTACTGCCATGAATTATGTTATGTATTGCAATGTTATGTATAACCGGCAAACCGCAAAACAAAAGCTTATCCGCAAAAACTGCAAATCTCTCTAAAGCATGCAATTTGTCAAGGTTTTGGTAGCGTAACCCATTTCCTAAATATGCGTTGATATGGGTTTGAATTTTCAGACACTTTATATTATCTGAAGTGCTAAGTTATTTGTTTAGGGTATTTATGCAAACAATTGAATTTCAAAGCAAGGATAAATAGCGGCCTGTTTTGTAAAGGTTTTGCTATCCCTTCATCCTGATGTGTCCCTCCTATGCATACAAAGAGCTGTATAATAAAGTTATTTCTGTAAACGTTTTTTCTCCTTTAGCGTGTAGTAGAAGGAAGAGTAAGTTTTTGTCATGAAAGTATCTTAAATATTTGATATTTTAATCAAAATCGTTAAATGTTCCATGTAAAGGATAATCTGTGGGTGGGGGATTTTCTTGAAAACCTTCGTGTCGCATTTCTGGAAGATACTGAACCTAAATACCAAGTTTGGTGTTTATACGACTTCGTTTCCGAGTTATGCTGTTAACAGACAGACACATGTTTCCAAAAATAGGTTTTTTGGATTCAGGAGGCTCAAAACATGTATTTCCCGTGAAATCTTGGTATCGAATGTTTCGTTGGAATGCAATACTTCCCCTAATCACTATACGTAGTAGAAAAGTAAAAAAACAATCCGGTATAACATCTTGAATAAGAAGATTGCAAAGCAGAGCGAGATTGCTCAGGTGCTATTATCTGCAGCTGGCATGCTGGAGGTAATGGGTTCAAACCCTATCTATCGTTCAACCTGACTGGGTTATTTTCGTCGTTTCCCTTAGTGGCCGGGTAAATGCGAGTGGATATTCAATGGCACTATCCGAAGCTTCCCACACAGAATAATACCAATAAAAAGGTAAAACAGATGGTATTGGATGGTGAATCCGCAATTAAGACCATCTTGCCAGTATCATACTACCCTTATGTACTGTCGGAACAGAAATCCATAGTAACAAACTATACTGCACAGGAAGGCGACTACGCAATAAAGACTATTACATACGGGGAAAGTGCAAAGGTAAGAACAAACTGATCACATCCAATTGTCTTCTATTGCATTACCCAAAGAGCGTGAAAAGAAAATCGTATACTCTAGTGCAGGAGTGGATAACCCTAGGCCTGCGGGAATAGTAACGGCCCATTTTGAATGGCGCACCAATAGCTCAAGTTGCGATGTGACCCTATTTGTCTTTATAAGCTCTTCCTCTTTCCTATCTGAAGAGAATAACATAGACTTACTCATAAATCTATTTTGTATTTCGAGTGTGGGATTCATAAATACACTTATCATTACAAATGGAAATAATAGAAATCCAAACCTACTTAGGGCATTGTGCTACATTTAAAGATCACTCTGGATTACTTGTTTCTCGTAATTTGATTGAATTTTGGGAAATTTCCGTTTAGATCGGTTTCCTGAGATTCACTAGAAGGCTCGTATGCAGATTTAACACCACATACATTTACCAGCAAACGTTTTCTGCCATGAATGCTGTTATGAATAAATTATTTTTCAACTATTACAGAGCGACATCTTGCTAATATTCGTCATGTTTTGTGCTCATCAACAATTGCACCTATTATTGAGAAGTAAGTAAATGAAAATAAAGCTCAGAAGCTGAATTAATATTACAGGTCTTCAAAATCCATTGAAATGTTATTATTAAATAGTATAATAAGGAGTATTTCTATTATAATTCACTGTGTTTCCTTTTATGATAATTACAAAAAATATGTAAAATTATATGATGTTTGAAAATAAAACGGTGAATAGTAAGAATAACTGAATGACTTTTTAAAGCATTACGTTTTATATATCGGCCTATAGCTGCACTTACCTGAATGCTTTCATAATACCTATGCAGTAGGTTATATACTTCAAGCTGCAAGCTGAGGTCGCGGAGGCGCGTTGAAGTATCTAACAGTCCCAGCTCGAAGATCCATCCCACTGCAGGAGCTGCTCACAGAGATCGATGAACGACCCGTTCTATCAAGCAGCCACCTAGTGTCTACCTCTTTCGCTGGAGCAAGCAACCGTGCCGACTTTCCGGAACCCCACTCGCCTCGAAATTTAAAGCACGTCTCAAAGATGAGAAGGAAACAGCGTGAAGGGTAATGAGGAAAAGGAAATCGAAGTAGATGAGAAACCACCCTAGAATTCGCCTACCGATCAGAGAAAACCTTGAATAACCCAAGGCCAGAGTGGGAGGTCGACGGGAATCGAATCCGGGACCTCCCGAATGCAAGCCATACATATTACCGCGGAGACATCTAGCTCGGTAATACTTTACAATACTTTAATTTAGGTTAAAATAGTTATTAATATAAATTTAGTTAAATAGCCATTCAAAAAATTGTATACTGGTCAAAGTTAAAAAATTCCGCTCTATATAAGTAAATAGCACAAATATTTTGTAGAATTAATTCGACTCTGTTCACACCTTCCACTTCGATTTCACAACCCTTCACACCTCTTCCCTTCTCTTCCCCGCTTCCCAGTAGCGTCCAAATGTACATAACCCCGGTAAAGCAATCATCGTCAACAGACGTATATTACAGCTAAACGTCCATGTGGCGATGTTTTGCGTATTAATGAGCTGTAAAACGGATAAAAACAAATTGATTGGAAGTAATTTATAAACTTGCTAAGCAATGGGGTGGACAAGCAAAATTCATGTATTCATAATGAATGGTAATTATTAATTATTATTGCTTGAAAATACCGTTTAGGTCATAAAATTTACCTAAAGCATTTGTATGTTTTAAAATAATTAATTAAAATTGCATTTATGGCTAAAGATAAAGAAAAAGAAAAGTTGAATAACGTTAAAAGCATGTTAAACAATACATATTGAAAAGGATTGAATTAGCAAGAAAATAAACGTTGTAATTGTAGTAAAAAGAGGACATTCCAGCAGAAATATGATTTATATGAATTACAATTCTGAACATGTTTTATTAATATATTATTTATTTAACACCAGAATTGTTAAATTAAATGTATGTGTTTTATTATCCTTAGCAACGAAGCAAAGCTTGAGTAAACAAGTTTCAACTTTTTAAAATTGTTAGAAAAAGTTTCACCCGAGAAGGAGACGCTCACCAGAAAAGCGAACATAACAGTTCGCTCCACGAATTACCGAATATAGCAAACCAGAAGTAGTAAAGCATTACTTTTTATTAAACTACAGAAAAAGCCAACCAGTATTCGTGTTAAATATGCAAGTAAAACATTTGATTCAAATATGTACATTATATATATGTACACACCGAGTGACTCAACTGTCCCTGTTTATTTTTGAATTTGTGAAACGTGCTAAGCGATATATATGACTTACGTTTATGGATTGTCTTCTAATGGCTGATTTGCATAACACTTTATAGAGAAGGGATAACTCAGTGCATAAGTTTTTTACGGGACAGCATGCAATCGCTATGTATGTCGATGCAAAAAACATCCCACCATGACACTGAGAGCTGCAGTAGCACTTATAGCTAATTTTACAACTTTTATTCTTTAGCATACATTCATGTACTCCTTTGAAAACGCCCCTGAAGGAACAACCTATCACATGCACCGGTTGACAAAACCACTTGACAAAATGGCATCTATACGAGGTGCGATCAATTGGATTTAAGCCATCAGTGCACATTGTACAGCCTTGTCAAAACAAAGAATTAAGTATTAGGTAGATAATTTTGCTTCTCTCACACACTATGGCATATTTCACTTCGTATAGTAATTATAATGTCTCAAACAAAGAATGATACGAAAAAAAATTATTCCTCATCGTAATCCTGTTATTAGCTTTTTTGGTTGTAGTTTATTTATTTGAATTAAAACTACCAAACCGAGCTCAAAATACTGTATGAAGCTGTAAAATGCGTGTAAAGATTCAAGGTGAGGTTCGTGTTGGGTTCAAACTATTTAATACATTTTTTCTTATCTCTTTGGGCCTATAACTTGATATTATGATGCAAAAGCATTTTTGATAACATTATAATTGCGCAAAAAATAGAATAATCCTTATGTTTTCCACTGCAGGTGGATAATTTATACGTCTTAGTAGGTATTTTATTGTGCTCGGTATTGCGCTTGACCGATTCTACGAAGTTTAAAACACTTCACACATGCAAGGCTTTGCCTATTTGCGCCTGCGTCAATACTTGGCGTGAATAGATAAGTCTCTCTCCATTATCTACTCATTAGCTGAAACCTTCTACAAGACACGGCTGCTATCATAATGTATACAAACGACCAGTAACTTGACATGCTGTTAATCTATGGAGAAATAAGGTGTAATGCAATGTCAGCAAAGCACCTGTGTTAAGAACGGTTTCCAGGAAGGAGGGCACCTATTGCAGACAAATTTCGAAAGTTTAAAAGACGCTTCGTGAAACAGGATGCTTTGGAAGAGCCCACCTGCTCGCGATGTTTCAGTAACCTCTGGAGGCAATAAAGAAGCTGTGCGAAACGCAATAGAAAACAATTCACTACCAGTTCAAGGGCCATAGGACAAGATCAGTCCCCAGTGAATCGCATATTGCACCGTAATAAATATCATCCGTACCATCCATAATTACACCAGGCTCTCCAAGGACGCGACTCTCAAGAGCAAGTGATATATGCACAGTGGCTGCAGCAGCGAGCGCAAATGGATCCAGAGTTTTAGGAAGTGTTCTCTTCAGTGATGAAGCCACATTCCACAATAACAGAGCTATTAGCTGTCATAATATGCAGTACTGGAGTATAGGCAATCCTCACTGGATGAGAGAAGCTGCATTTCAGATATAATGGAGCATCAATGTCTGATGCGAAATATTAGGCGACCAGTTAATTGGAACGTACTTTCTTAAGGCAACCTCACAGGACCACGCTACCTAGCATTTCTGCAAGAAGAGTTGACATCGCCCCTGGATGGCCACTAGTGAAACGGACAGGGATGTGGTTCCAGCAGGATAGAGCTCCACCACACTGGTCACTGATTGTAAGGAATCATTTACAAGGAACATATCCGCAAAATGTTTTGGCCGAGGGAGCTCAATTGCATCGTCCCCTAGATCACCTGATCTCACCCAACTGGATTTCTTTCTGTGGGGTCATTTAAAGGAACGGGTCTATGCTCAAGTACCCTAACCCAAATCATCTACAGGCACTCATACGTGAAGAATGCAGGAAGATTACACCACGTATGTTACAGCATGCAAGAAACTCCGCGACAAAGCACACAAATGTGTATTGATGAAGGGGTCTCACATTGATAATTTTCTTCGTTGATGAAATCCACGCTCTTTAACAATTTATTATTCTATTTACCGTGAACTTAGCACATTTACAACTCCTTTGTCAGTAAAAGAAGTGAAATATAAGGTGGAAATGTGAAACAAAGGCTGTTAGACTTAATATCGTCAATATGCGCCCAAAAGAATGAAAGGTAACTACGTAACACGGTTTAAAACACTAGATACGGTACAGGTTATTAGGGTAAACATATCCACAATTACTATCTTATTGTAATTCTTGTGTCTTTGGCTTTCAGGAGCGCCAATAACAAACATAAATAAATTAGTAATAGAGAAAATAAACACGAGGAGAAAGTAAAAAAGAAGAACTAAAGCAATTTGATGTTAAGTATTAGATTCGAATCTCCGAAGCTAACCTTTGCTTCATCAAATTCCGTCAGCTAACCCACTCGGCCAGAAACCATGTATTCTCTCTCGCTCTTAGGGACAACATTTTTCTACCTCCTTGCAAGCGTTATATCCATGAAGAGCCGTCTTTCATAAGCCTTTCTCAGCTTCTGGGTTCTCATTCAGGCCTTTAATCATTAATGCTGGTTGCGTATAGTACCGAATAAAAGGGCAGAGCTACAATAACTGTTTGTTTGCTGAAACGCTTGACCGCTGTCATTGATGTATTCACATTAGAAAATAAACTGCTGGTTGCATAGAAGCGAATACCTAGGAGCAACTGACTCAGCTGATATATATAGGATGAATCCCCAAAACTTGCACCGCAAATATTTCGGAAATGGCAAGTGCTGTTTATGTGCAGTTTTCACAGCATTGATGGTAGTCAGGGATCGTACATTTAGCCTATAAACGGATTTTAATAATAGTGAGAAAATGTATTTTTTGAGCAAACATACAATTTTTAAATGGAACAATGCCTAGTTACATCAACAGAATAAAGGTACGGTAAATTAGAATGTCAATGGTCTTTGTTGCAGGACTCTAATGCAAGTGGTTTTCGAGAAATCGTATATTAAAAAGTTTGCACCCCGACAATTCTTTGTCCGATTCAACCTGCTTAGTTGCTAGGTACGATGTTGTTATGTTTGTTTGCATTGTGTTTACTGTTCATTGATTGCATTGCAACTTTCTGGTGAGTTAGTTTGTGACAGTTCAAGCAGTTAGTCGTGAGTGGAAGATGGGGTTTACTAATGCAGAAAAAGCCGACATGCTCATTGTGTATGGAGAGTGTAGGAAAAATGCAGTTTGTTCCTGTACGGTGTATGCAGAAACGTATCCCAATAGACGTCAACAATCTCGGCAATTATTTATCAACCTCTTCAACCAATTACGCAAAAGTGATACTGCAACACCTAGAAAACGTAACAGAAACAAACAAGTGACTGGGGAAGAGGCAGAAATTAATGTTTTGGCTGCCGTTGCAGTAGATCCGCAAATTAGTTCCCACAAAATCGCAGTAGAAGTGGCATAAGTCAAGCAAGTGTACTGCGCATTGTTCATCACATAGGTTCCATCCCTATCACATCTCTCTCTATCAAGAGCTGCATGGAAACGATTTGGAGAATCGTGTTAACTTTTGTACATGGGCATTAAGACATGGTACTCCAGATTCATCATGTATCTTGTTTAGAATGAGGCAAGATTTACTAAAGGTAAACCGCAGAAACATGCACCATTGGTCTGTTGATAATCCCCGTTGGCTTCGTCAGGTGGATAACGTCAGCATCCATGGAGTTTAAACGTGTGGTGTGGGATAGTGAACCATCAGCTCCTAGGCCCTTTGTTCATAGAAGGAACAATGAACTCGCACAAGTATCGCAGCCTCCTGACAGAACATCTGCCACAGATGTTAGAAGACGTTCCTTTGCAAACTAGGAGGAACCTAAGATACCAACATGATGGACGTCCAGCCCATAAGGCACGAAGTACTACAGCTTGTATTAACGGATTGTTTACAAATCGTTGGATTGGACGAAGAGGACCTGTACCTTGGCCGGCCCGTTACCGAAACTGACCCCTTTAGACTTTTTTCTGTGGGGAAGGCTGAAAGACACTGTCCACAAGGATGTAGCAACTATACCAGACGATATGAAACGACGTATTACTGCTGCCTGCTCTGAAATTTCCGCTGAAATGCTAGAAAGTGTGCAGCAGTCTTTCCATAGCAGACTGGAAGCATGTATTGAAGCTTCCGGTTGTCATTTTGAACACAACCTTTGAAGCAATATGTTCTGCTTACTTGTAAGAATCCACAGAAGTATTGTAATCCCCTTTTGTTTTTCTTTAGTTTCTGCTACCACAGGTTGTACAAGTGTCGGTGCGTAAAGGTTTCAAAATAAGATTTCTCGTAAACTACTAGAATCTTGCAATAAACGTGACTGACATTCTAATTTATCCAACCTTTATTCTGTTGATGTAAACAGCCATTGTTCCATTGAAAAAATTGTATCTTTGCTCAAAAAATACACTTTCTCAGTATTATTAAAATCTGTTTATAGGCGAAATTTACGAGCCTAAGACTACTAATTAATGCTTTGAAAACTACACATCAATAGTACTATCCATTTCCGAAATATTTGCGGTGCAAGGTTTTGGTAATTCAGCCTGTATATATGTATGTATGTATTGTTTGTCGTTAACAAGCATATGCAGAAGTGGAATGAAACTAGCATTTCAGTAAAAGCTAATTTATTAAATTTGTTATTTAAAAAACTACCTTAGCTTTTCAAATACGAAAACATCCTGATATGAGAGTTATTATTGCTACAAATTAAGCTCGTAGTGTTTTAAAAAAGTCTTACTAACTGCGTGAACGGCGTAGTACATTCAAATCGTGCAGTTCAAAGTTTACGGTATCCGCGTCATGGAGAGCTACTAGAGCATCCACCAGGAGCCAGTGACGACCCCTCATCTTCCCACACTAACCGTGACGTCACTCCCGACCAATCCTATACATTATAACTAACCGCATATTGTGTTTTATAAGTACATTACAATATGAATTTATTTCTTATATTATTTTTAATTTAGCAGCTTAATTTCAAAACTTAGTAGTGTATCATTTTATCAACATATTTTCATCCATTGTTGTTCGAAGAGGAACAATAATTTATTTTATTTATGTAAAATTAAATACTTAAAGAAGGTGTGAAAACATGCTTGGTTTAGTGTAATTTGTTTTCCTGCTGTAATCACAGATTTTAAAGAAAATTAGGGAGGTACGTGAAAATGTTTTGTTGTAATGCCTATTATTTTGTCTTCTTCGCAAAATCATCCCTCAGTTCCCTTGCTACTGAGTGCTGTGCAAAAACTATTCAATCAATAATGTGTCTATGCTACTAAGGAGTTTAGAGTCTGTATAATTAAAATGTATAATAAAGTGTATCATGTCTGTCATATCATATAAAGTGTGTAATATATCATATGAATATATCCATATATGGCGCAGGCGTTCCATGTTTGCACAGGTAACCACCAGAAGTTTCTTAACAGAAGATATAAGCGGGTTTCTCCGTTGCCAATTATGGAGAAAATATATTTCAGAATATTATACAAGAGAATAATGTGCTGGGAATCAAAATTTGGCAAACTTTCAAAATTTCAAATCCGTTTCCGAGAAGGTTACTGTACTATAGATTATGTTAGGTTGGTTAAGCACGGGGAAAATGTTAATTAAACGAAGAAGGCTTTATTGCGCTTTTATAGATTTTAAGAAGGCATTTGACTCTGTCAGTTGGAGTGCGTTTTTGCATAAACTACGCACAAGGGGAAATCAGGCAAAATTATTAGAGCATTGCAGGCAATCTATCAAAATGTGGAACTATGTATAAAGTACGGCAGGAAGAGAGTGTCCGAGAGCTGCGTAAGCTATAGAGATATGATGCAAGGCTGCGTATTATCATCGTTACTGTTTAATCTGTTTGTGGATAATATTACTTGCGTAATGCTATGAAAAATATTGACGCACCAGTATTGGAAGGTTTGCAAATTCCAGCATTTTATACATAAATGACTTAATGTTGTGTTCTGCAACAATTAACGGAGTGCAACGGGGAGTAGACAAACTTAAATCTGACTTCTTAAGTTAATGCGACGAATGATTACTTACTGTTAATGTGAATAAGTCTAAAACATTGACTTTCAAGAATGGTTCGGTTTATAGAAGAAAGGAGGCATGTACATATGCTGGACAGAAGCTGTCACGTTTGCGATGAGCGGAAAAATGGACGAAACATATTGACGTCACGAAACACAAGGTAAGAGTAAACGCAGCAGAAGCTCTCCGGATACGTAGCGGAATTCCAGATATCTTTGTAACCGTACTGGAGACCGCATACGGAGCGACAGTTCGGTCCGCGATGACATGTGTACCAGAAATATGGGGAGTGGGAACAGACAGCGAATCTGGACCAAGTGAAGACTAGATTTTTGAAAGGAATTCTGGAGGTAGGTAGGGGCATGGCCAACTGTGGAATTAAAGGGAGTCGGAGGCATAGTGAGACGAGAGAGTGCAAAAGCAGAACAGTAAATACTGGATGAAAATCGTTCATGGAGACCAATCTCTAATTATGGAGGCCTGCTGCCATAAACAGTTGAAAATTCCGACATGGGCATCAAAATTAAAGACGGATTTGGAAACCATAGGAATGGACAATATTTGGATGGCGGGTCAGAGAAATAGGCGGAGTGCGTGGAGAAATATTAAGTGCCACCTGTCTGATATTGACAGTAACAAAAATTTGCGGAATACACGGAGTAGTACAGTCTGAGCTAAAATCTGAGTGGGGTGTGAAGCAATATATCAAAAGGGCACTAGGTTCATCAGACAGGTGCTCATAACGGCTTAGACTGGGATCATAACGATGATAAAGTGATGATAAAAATTACTGATGAAAATGACAGAAGAATTTGCACCATTTGCGAGGAGAAAGTGTCATAGGCGCATATCTTGGCAAGCTGTAGGGGTATAGAGGAATGGAGGGAGAAATATTTACCGGGATCCTTTACCACCTCGAATGGGGAGTTAAGGGCATGCTGGACGCTACTGGCAGGCAGGGAAAACATGGCGAGACAGCCGAGATCTGAGATGGCTGATTGTTAGGAAGGAACGGAGTAAGAAGAGCTACTCGTTGGTGTTAGTGCTTTATATTTTGTCATTTTTTCACTCTTGTTAGTGTGTTGTGTATATTTATTCTCTTAACTGTTCTTTGTTTACTATAATAGGACTTAACAATACATGGAAATACGGTTTTCCGTTGATCTCTGGGTTATTTATACTTAAGATGCTATATTTGAATATGCTTTACTTCTTTTTCCACGCAATGGTGTTTTCTTGTAGTGCTATTTGTTTTCTCGTTTCCTTTTACTTTTTGCTCCTTTTTATTATTGTTAATTTTGTTTATTACTCTGTGTATTATAACAGAACGTACCGTCTGTACCGTGGAATGATAGGGACATATGTGTGTATACCGTTATGTAAATAAATACACTAATTCATTCATTCAAGTTGCCGCATTTTATAGAAATGTATCTGCACAATCATGAGTATGTATAGTGAAGCTTTAGTGTATAAAGATACCACATCTGACCATTGTATATAATGGAATTTAGAAAATATTTTAATAATTTCTATAATGAAGACAGGAATTGGTACTACTTTGAAATTTAGTCATTCATTTCCGGAATATACAAGCTTACGCAGCAGTGGAAGTGTGATATACGGACTGAACATTCGTAAAAAAGATAAATATGAAGGTTATTTATCTTTGTTACGTTGCGATACACTGAAAGGTTGCATTCCAGCGTCAGTTTCAGGCGTGGAAACAAAGGGTCGAGGACGGATGTTGCTCTTTTGAGATTAATAACACCAGCTAACTGCCGTGTACCGGCCGACAGAAATAAATGAGATAGATGCTACATCAGTACAAAAATCAATTTGGAAAAAGTTCGCGAGAAAAGAACAGAAGTCTAAGCTCCTACTTCTCTGTGATATTGACAGATGAACCGGATAACAAATGTATTACCGGCATTTCAGGAGTCGAGCATGTGTTTGGTTTCCTTCTACAGCAAACATAAGATAAGAATAAAAAACTAATAGGCAATGGAAACCCTTTGGACCTTGAAAATGCAATCTTCTTCGCCTGCATCCTATTGGGAGAAGGCACCTGGTCTCCAAAGTGAAAAATATCACATTACTATTGTTACATCCCAAAAATTGAAGTCGGCAAGAGCTTTTCAACCCCATCAGGGGAAAAGTGATAATTTTATTCCAAGATTGACGCCTATATTTGTAGATAATGTAACTCTAGAGGGAGTTTTGTGCCCTTTTTAGTTGTTTCTTTAAATATTATATTTATGTTTGCCTCGGCTGCGTCAGTAATATTGTTAGAGACATGGATTTCCTTGCAGGGAGTAGTGCGGCTAAGAATATAGGCTTACACAGATTAAAACTTGTACTTCACTTCATTTATTAATTCTTTAAACGATTTAAATAACACTTCACTGATATAGAGAGCTGTGAGATTCTTTCTTAATTACTAGCACGTTTTTCGTCTCACACTGAATACGTATTAACTTCTCGAGGACGCCTTTCGCGTCTGGTTAGGAACACTGTCTACAAGCAACTGACTTCTGAATTTGTACAATTTGCCCTATTTCAGTTTCTGATTGGCTAATCCTACTCCAATAGAATAGTTTCATTTAATCTAAGCTTCTTTCTGGTTGTTGATTGGCTATTTTATAAACTGTCTCAAAAATAACAATGATTGTTTCCAAGAATGACTAGTAGCATTATTAAACCTTCTAATTCATTATTGCCTCAAGGCTACCTCATTGTTACCTCATTGTTAGCAACTTTTAACCTATTATTCTCACAAGTCCTACATTATTAAATTACGTAATACATTCACATAACATTAAACATGTACATTATAATATTAACATATACAATGAGTGTAATAATTTTTATGTTATTTTATACACATATTGCTTTTAAGGCGGGCTGTTTTTAAATTTTGTATTATATAATTTGACTGAAATTCTTTTAGTGTTAAAAATACTGCCTCATAGTTCACCAACTTCAGATGAAGTGCTGCACATATGGAGTTAATATGTAAAATACAAAAATATACAAATGGTTTAAGAAAATTTTGGATGCATGTAAAATTTGGTCAAAACCTTACAAAGTTAAAGATGCCTACTTCATATAGATAACCAACTAAAAGATTACGATGTTTCAACAAACGCTGTAAGCACTGTGTTTAAAGTTTATTGATTACAAATTGAAGATAAAGTGCGGACAATATTCAGTTTGCTTGAAATCTTACGAAATTAAGAGTGATTCTTATGTAGAGTTTGATGAAGATTTTGAAGATTTCCTAGAATACAAATAAAAATACATTTTATTTGCTAACAAAATGGGTGTACCGCAATTTAGAACCATGCAGACATTATACGACCCCATGTTTTGCTCACAAGAAGTTGTTAATATTTCCAGAAATTTAGTTATTTTGGTTTCCGCCACAAAGTGCAGCAGATGGGCCTGAAAATAGCCTATATGCTCAATAAAAGGCCTTGATGATGTGAAATTAACAAGTAATATGTAATTTTCTTATTTTTAGTATTGGGTTGATTATTTCAGGTTAGATTATAATGACAAAGTTAAAACAAAATGTGCATCACTGTAAAGTTGGTACATTCAAGTATGAATGGAATTAGTAAAACCTAATTTGTAGTCCTTCGTTATTTCCCACACTCAGTACTCATTATGTAGAAATCATTTATTTTTCAACACAATGAATTTTAAATATACGTTAAAAATATATCTGGGATCCTGGAGATGACCTAAAAGCGAACTTATCGCATAAAACATTGTACTCCATCTTCGTTTGCTTATCGTTTAATGTTTCTGGTGTGTTTTGAAGTGATTTGTGCACATGATGGAAGGGATGTGCATATTTGTAAGCAACTCCTCAATCTATATCGAGTAAAAGTCTGTAGCACCTTTATTCCACTGAGCATTAAAAGTAAAGGTACGGACGAGCGGAGAGCCCCCAAAACCGGACAAATAGGCCTCAAGGACTCTTTTCGCTTCTACTGTGACCCCTGGGAGGGAGAGATGAGGGGAAGACCCGGAGGGTGATCAGATTCGGATGACGACGTGCAAAAGCTTAGACGATTTCCTAACGTTTCCAGATAGAACGCTTCCGCCGTCCGGGCCCACCTGGGACCCCGAAGTAGCGTCTGTCCGAGAGTACTCTGAGGGGGATCCCAACTAAGCAGTTCCTTACCCACACCAGGAAAGAGATCTTTACCGCCGTCGCCTGGTCGTACAATCCTGTAACAGATGACAAGCAAAATTATGGGTATAGGAAATGAGGGGCAGAAAAGTCATAGCAAAAGATGAACTACTCCAGCATTCTCCTGCCGATCTGAGGGAAACCATGAGTAACCCATGGAGAGGGCAGTCACCTCCCGAATGCAAGTCGCGCAAGATACCGCAGCGCCATCTCGCTGGGTTCCACTGAGCATTAGATTCGCCATAAAAAAATCATAAGGAACGTATTAATGGATTAACCAAAATTAAGAGTATGAGATGAAGATAAAGTTAGATAAACATTTGTGTATCACATATTTCCTTGCAAGTGCAAAGGGAATAGGGGAGTACAGTAAGCTTAAGCGATAGTCAAATTGTATAAGAACTGGTCGCTATGTAATGGCTTTGAAATTCCGTTCTCTTTGCATGGCCACGGGGAACAAAACAGGAACAGAACTTATGCACTTAAAAAAATTTAAAATAAATATTCAAATCAATAATAAAGAATATCTCGTAAATGATTTATGCCCCGAAAATTTTTATTTTACATGGATTTGTGAATTAAACAGATCTACCGATTTTGTCTTATGATTTTTGTCTGCATCTTACGGTTTACAAGCTACACAAAATTCCTTCAGAATGAAGAGGACTTCACAGGTTATTCCCAGAAAATTCAAGACATACGTTATTTGATAGTAAATATCTTAAACACATGGTATTTTGCTAAAAATCGTTAGAGCCATTTTTGACAAAATAGAATATTTAAAAAAATCCTCCACATGAGGTGTAGCTTGGTTTGGAGGGATTTTGTTAAAAATTTTCGTTCCACATGGTTGGAAGATTCTGAACGTAAATATCAAGTTTGCCTTTTATCAGAGTTTTAATTTTTGTTGTTTTTGTTTTTAGTTATTCTGCTCTGTCACTCACACGCAAACCGTTTTCTTAAAGAGCTTTTTATATTTAAGGTTCCTCAAAACCTGTATTTCTAGAATCTTGAGATCGAATTTTGAGTGAATACAATACTTCCTCTTACCTACTATAGTTAGGTGGCACAGAAAGCAAAAAATCTGATGTGTTGCACTCACATGACTATCTCTACTCCTGTACAAACTATTTTTACAAACTCTTATTCTCCAAATACTTCATATTAATCGAGATAAACATTTGCAGAAACGAAATTTTCACATGCCAAAAGAATTACATTTTACACATAGTGACCAGTTCTAAAAATATTTGACTACCGCTTAAGGCCTACTATGTTCCCCTTGTTTTGTGTTTGCAAGGGAAATATAGAAATACAGTAGCCTTTAAGCCTAGACATATCTCTTAATAGCTGGTTGCTATGTGCAGCAGCATTCTCTTTGCCACAGATTAATACTCTTTGAATATCCAAGACAAAAAATGAATAACGAATTCCCATTTGAGAAAATAAGTATTGAACAATTTAAAAGAATAACAAGCAATATCTCGAAAATGGTACACTCAACAACAAAAATTGCATATGACATAAAAAATGTATTTAAACGCGGTCTACATTTTTTGTGTAGTAAAATTTTGTCTATCTCTTATGGTTTACCAGTTATGCAAA
Source organism: Deroplatys truncata (assembly GCA_030765065.1). Lineage (NCBI taxonomy): Eukaryota > Metazoa > Arthropoda > Insecta > Mantodea > Mantidae > Deroplatys > Deroplatys truncata. The sequence continues at coordinate 220,693,641 of CM060978.1, forward strand.
AGTCGTTCACAATGAAGAATACTTTTGGAGACATTCCCAGAAAATTCAAGATATACATTTTATTTGTCATGAAAATATCTTAAGCATACGATATTTTGATCAAAATCATTAGAGCCATTTTTGAGAAAATAAAAATTTTCTAAAAAGTTCTATGTAAAGGGTAATATGGGGTGGGGGGATTATCTTGAAAACCTTCGTGTCGCATCTCTGGAAGATACTGAACCTATATACCAAGTTTGGAGTTTACCGACTGTTCGTTTCTGAGTTATGCTGTTCACAGACACACAGACAGCGCACACACAGACACAACACGGACATGTTTCCAAAAATGCTTTCTTTTGGATTCAGGGGGTCTCAAAACATATATTTCCGGTGAAATCTCGCTATCTAATTTTTGGGTGGAATACAATACTTCCCCTACTTACTATACGTAGTAGAGAAAGTAATTAGATTGAGTCGGACATTTATATCACCGCTATACAGAATGCCATTAAATAAACTATAGACAATTTATTTTTGAACCTAACAGATTTTTCATTATCATGTTTTTGTAAAATCAATTAGTGGCTTTACACAACCGTTATGTTCGTGGTGTAGCACCTCTGGCAGCGCCATAGACTGGCTAAGACACCTCCCCTCGTGTGACATATTCGTTGCCTTCCTCAAGCAGGTCGGCTGTAGATGAGGTAGTTGCTGAGAGATCATTATACAAGTTAAAGTGATGGAGACGATGAATGTGAGAGTAAGAGCTATGTAAACCGCGATAAAATTAAATACAGGAAGCTAGTAGCCCACAAGTGAAACTAAAACGTTAACAAGATAAATTTGCTGGCAAAATTTCTCCATCTAAATGAATAACAATTCTTCAAAAAAAAAAAGAAAAAGGAGGAAGAATTTCCCTATTTCCCTATTCCCGATTTGCCTACTGGAAAATATGTAACAAGAAGCGTTTTTATAAATGTTTATCTATATTAATATAAAGCAGATAGAAGAATAAGTTTTTGTAAGAGTAGTCTGTTGTAGAATGGGTACGTAAGGTCATTTGAATGCAACTTATAAGATTCTTTAAACTTTATTTTCACTGTGTTATTGTAACGTCAACAATACGCATTTGTTGCATATTCCGCTTGGCTTAGCACTTCTCGTCGTCCTGCATGGTGTAGTGGTTAACCTGCTAGCCTCTAGTTTCCGAAATCGCTGGTTCAAACCGGCTCTGAGCATCGAAGTTTTTTGGGCGTAAAAATCCTTAGCGTGGCTCCCTTCGGAAGGGAAGTAAAGCCGGTGGTCCCGCGTCGATTTGCTTTAACGGCACGTAAAAGAACCTCAAGCCTGATACAGTGCGACTGAGCAAACTCTTCGGTCTTTCACTCCCAATATAGAATGGGACGCTAAGGACCACAGCAGTTAAAGAGCGTTCATAAATAAAACTAAATTTTTTACCTTCTCTACTACGTTTACTAAGTAGGAGAAGTATTGCATTCCTCCCAAAAAAAATCGATACCGAGATTTCACCGGAAATACATGTTTAGAGGCCTCTTGAATCCAAAAAATCTGATGTGTTACACTCACATGACATTCTCTACTATTGTACAAACTATTTTTACAAACTCTTATTCTCCATCTATTTCATATTAATCGACATAAACATTTGCAGAAACGATCCTTTCATATGCTAAGAGAATTACATTTTACACATAGCGACCAGTTCTAAAAATATTTGACTATCGCTTTAGGCCTACTATGTTCCCCTTGTTTTGTAATTGCAAGGGCAATATAGAAATGCAGTAGCCTTTAAGCATCGACATATATTTTAATAGCTGGTTGCTAGGTGCAGCACCATTCTGTTTTCTACAGATTAATATTCTTTGCGTATCCAAGACAGAAAATGAATAACGAATTCCCATTTGAGAAAAGTAATGAAAAATTTAATGGAATAACAAGCAATATCTCGAAAATGGTTCACTCTACAAAACAAATGTATATGACATAACTTGTGTATTTTAACGCTATCTACATTTTTATGTAGTAAAATTTTGTCTATCTCTTATGGTTAACCAGTTATTGAAAAGTCGTTCACAATGAAGAATACTTTTGGAGACATTCCCAGAACATTCAAGATATACATTTTATTTGTTATGAAACTATCTTAAACATATGATATTTTAATCAAAATCTTAGAGAGTTTTTGAGGAAATTAAAATTCATGTAAAGGGTAATCTGGTGTGGGGGGATTTCTTGAAAACCTTCGTGACGCATCTCTGGAAGATACGGAACCTAAATACCATGTTTGGTGTTTATCCGGCTGTTCGTTTCTGAGTTATGCTGTTCACAGACACACACAGACACACAGACATACACACGGACATGTTTCCAAAAATGTTTTTTTTTGGATTCAGTGGGTCTCCAAACATATATTTTCGGTGAAATCCCGGTATCGAATTTTTGGGTGGAATACAATACTGCCCCTACTTACTATACTTAGTAGAGAAAGTAAGAAAGTGTTTTTGGAAACATGTCCGTGTGTCTGTGTGTCTGTCTGTGAACAGCATAACTCAGAAAGAACAGTCGGATAAACACCAAACTTGGTATTTAGGTTCAGTATCTTCCAGAGATGCGACACGTAGGTTTTCAAGAAAATCCCCCACCCCAGATTACCCTTTACATAGAATATTTTTCGAAAATTTTAATTTTTTCAAAAATGGCTCTAACGACTTTGATTAAAATGTTATATATTTAAGATACTTTCATGACAAATAAAATGTATATTTTAAATTTTCTTGGAACGTCTCCAAAAGTATTCTTCATTGTGAACGACTTTTGCATAAGTGATAAACTATAAGAGATGGACAAAATTTTACTACACAAAAAATGTAGATCACGTTAAAATACACAATTTATGTCATCATTTTTTTTGTTCAGTGAACCATTTTCGACATATTGCTTGTTATTCCCTTCAATTATCCAATATGCGTTTTATCAAATGGGAATTCGTTATTTATTTTTTTGTCCTGGACATACAAAGAGAATGGAATACTCCACATAGCAACCAGCTCTTAAAATGTTTGACTGTCGCTTAAAGCCTACCAATTCCCCTTGCATCTACAAGAAAATTAGCAATAAGATTAACATCTCGATTAACATGAAGCATATGGAGAATAAGCGTTTGTAAAACTAGTTTGTACAAGAGTAGATAAAGTCATGTGAGTGTAACATATCAGATGTTTTTCTTAGCATTTTCAGTTTTATTGATCGATGTAATGAAAACTTTGAATACTCAGTATTCATAAGTGGTTCTCTACTACAACGAGAGGAGGAGACTAATCCACAAAGCAACAGAGCGATCGAAAAATACGTATACCTAACAACAGTTACTATTCTCGTTCTTCTTGGGAGAACAATAGTGACGTTGGAAATGTTATTCTTCTTGGAACTGAGCAGGATGACTCAGGCAACGACGTCAGTGGCTCGCATTTGGGAGGTCTCGGGTTTGATTTCCGGCGACTGCCCACTCTGTCAATGGGAGTTTTCCCCTGGTCGCCTAGGCTAATGTTACCACGATTTGTCCTGTCGTCTTCGGTGGTATAAGAGTACCTTTAGTTCCCGAGGTGGCGGGTTCAAACCCAGATGAGGTTTTTTTCGGGCGCAAAAAGCCATTGCATGGCTTCCTTTGGAAGGGAAGTAAAGACGTGTCGTTGATTTACGGCACGTAAAAGAACCCGAAGTCTAATAAAGGGCCCTCTGAGCAAAACTTCCGATCTTTCACATTTCATATTGAATGGTACGCTAAAAACTATAGTGGTTAAAGAGCATCCATAACTAAAACAAAAAAGGAAACCTTCTCCTTTCCCGTATTTCCTCTCATTTTATCTCTCCCCTTCAGTTTCAAATGTGCCTTCGGATCCTACGCTGTTAGCGGTGTTGTGCTTCGGCATTGGAGAGATTTCCCCCGTGAGCACCAGGGTGCGTAGTGCGCCCGTTAGGGTCGCTTCTTTGTCCTCTCTCGGGATTTGTCGCCTCTATTGGTGCGCGGGTGTGCAAATTGGAAATATTAGGGACATCTGCGCGTCTCTGTGGGCCTGTCGCCTGCGTACGTGAGACTTCCTACGGCTCCATCACCTCATCTCTCCCTCCCAGAGGGTGTAGCCACAAAGATCAAGTTGGTCGCAATGGCGAAGTGTCCCCCTCCGAGAAACACATCCTATATGCTATATCTCTTTGGTATTTCAAGTATACTGTGTGAAGATACAAGGTATGGGAACATGACACTAACCGGTACGCTTGATCGGTTTCTGCGGCAGTATGGTCCACTTTAGTGACCATATTCGTGCAGTGCTGTTCAATATTTTATGGTGTTATATGCATGTATATCGATACTATACTATTTAATATACACGGCATTATTCCCGCTGGAAAATTCCCGATATTTTTCCCCGCGTCATCTCCATCTTGCTTCAGTGCCTTCTTGTATGTTTCATGATTTTCCCACTAGGCCGCGCGTAATTTGCTCTTCACCTTTTTGCTCGTCTTAGCCATCGGCTGGAAGAGAGACGGTGGACGGTCTGTGCTGGAAGCCAAGGCTTGTGAGACTTCCTCAGGGGAGTTCTCTGAAATTTTCTTGTGGTGTGCAGAAGCAGTAATTTACGGGAGACATGAATGTTTGAAGTCGTCCCTTGGCCGTTTTCTAGATGTCGAGAGTTGGCATTTTTATACTGTTGGCCGTATTTGTAAAGATGTAATACAGGTGCTGCAAGTTTCTGATTGATCGTTTCATTGAGTGCAAGCTTGGCTTTTCATTCGCAAGCGTAAGCAGTTGAATATTTCTGTGTTAGATAAATTCTAATACGATTTCTTATTTAACTTTCGTTTTGGCCAGCTACCAGTGCATTTAGAAGTACGTCTTAACTGGTGAATGCGGTAATTTTCATATCTTCCGTGTAATTTAACTTCAGTCATTAATCTACATCTTTCTTTTAACATACTGAGAAATTTAATGAGAACCTACATTTATACATTTCCCTGTGAATAAATATACTTATATGTGTGAGTCGGGAATTTATAATTTGTGCCAGATGATATTTGATATTTTGTGTATATGTGCTAGGCGAGTCCAAGTTTCTTAGATGTTCCAGTTTACCTTTATCTTGTTTGTAACAGTTACCTATGTAGTGAAAGTTTATGAAAGGGAAGTTGAAGTCATATTGAGCAGCATGAGATATACCTGCTGTGGCTGTTTAATGTATAAATCTGTTATCTAATATTGTGGTCTCCCGCAGCACTGAGTTTAGCTTAGTTTTGTGCTTATTTAAGTGAGCCTTTACAACAACAATGAAAAAAATTTAGTAGTTTCTTCAAGTACTTCAGAATTTGTGCCTAACAAATATTTAAAATTATCTCGTAACGCATTCACGTTTACTCGAGAGTCGTGGCCTATTCAGGATGTTTTCTTGAGCATAGTTAATAGTTATTGTCTGAATACAACCCATGGTTTATTATTCAAGCTGTACATTATTCCATGGGGATGCCTTTGATTTTCCTATAATGTCGCTTCTAAAACTTATTCATTGAAATTTATGTGAATCCCTCGTTCATTCCACTTCATTGCAATTCCACTCAGTGGCAAATATAGTGCATACTTTTCATTACTTTATGTTTCTGCACTTTACTAGAAGGATACTGGTATTACTTATGCATTATTAATAACTTTAGGGTACTTGACATGAAAGAGGTGATATTATGGTGTGTGGAGCCTTCACATTCATTACTTATCTAAACGTCTTTCCCTGTATTAACATTATAGTAATATGCCTTTAAACATAAAGAAGGTCACTGCATACTCTATGTGATCAAAAGTATCCGGACACCTCCACAAGCATACTTTTTTCATATTAGGTGCATTGTGCTGCCACCTACTGCCTGGTACTCATTATTGGCGACCTAAGTAGTCATTATACATCGTGAAACAGCAGAATGGGACGCTCCGTGGAACTCACGGAATTCGAACGTGGTCAGGTGATTGGGTCTCACTTGTGTCAGAAGTCTGTACGCAAGATTTCCACACTCCTAAACATCCCTAGGTCCACTGTTTCTGATGTGATAGTGAAGTGGAAACGTGAAGGGACATGTACAGCACAAAAGCGTAAAGGCCGACCTCGTCTGTTGACTGACAGAGACCGCCGACATTTGAAGATTGTCGTAAAGAGTAATAGGCAGACATCTATCCAGATCATCACACAGGAATTCCAAACTGCATCAGGATCCACTCCAAGTACTATGACAGTTAGGAGTGAGGTGAGAAACCTTGGATTCCATGTTCGAGCGGCTACTCATAAGCCACACATCACGCAGGAAAATGCCAAACGATGCCTCTCTTGGTGTAAGGAGCATCAACATTACACGATTGAACAGTGGCAAAACGTTGTGTGGAGTGACAAATCACGGTACACAATGTGGCGATCCGATGGCAGGGTGTGGGTATGGCAAATGCCCGGTGAACGTCATCTGCCAGCGTGTGTAGTGCCAACAGTGAAATTCGGAGGTGGTGGTGTTATGGTATGGTCGTGGTTTTCTTGGAGGGGGCTTGCACCCCTTATTGTTTTGCGTGGCACGATCACAGTGCAGACCTACACTGATATTTTAAGCAGCTTCTTGCTTCCCACTGTTGAAGAGCAATTCGGGGATGGTGATTGCATCTTTCAACACGATCGAGCATCTGTTCATACTGCACGGGCTGTAGCGGAGTGGTTACACGACAATAACATCCCTGTAATGGAGTGGCCTGCACAGTCCTGACTTGAATCCTATAGAACACCTTTGGGAAGCTTTGGAACGCCGACTTCGTGCCAGACCTCACCGACTACTCGATACTTCTCCTCAGTTCCGCACTCCGTGAAGAATGGGCTGCCATTCCCCAAGAAACCTTCCAACACCTGATTGAAAGTGTGCCTGTGAGACTGCACGCTGTCATCAAGGTTAAAGGTTGGCCAACACCATAATGACTTCCAGCATTACCGATGGAGGCGCCACGAACTTGTACGTCATTTTCAGTCAAGTGTACGGATACTTTTGATCACGTAGTGTAATTTGTTGTGCCTTTGATTGCCTTTTCAAAAAATACCTTTTCAGTCCTAAAGCCTGATTTAAGAATTAACTTTTATTTGGCCTCTATAACTTCTTCATAAGTGTAATATACACTATTGTTTCTGAGGTTTTGTGACAAGGTTAAGGAATGGAAGTTCTACTATGCTTTATGTTTTTATATAAATGTGTTGAAAGCCTTAAGTTTCAGTTCATTTCATTAAATTGCTAAAATTGATTTATTCCATTTAAGGAGTTTTGTTTGTACAGCTAGCCTTCTTAATAACTTGATATCTTCCGGTGAAGAACGTGTCACGTGTGATCAAATAGCCAACGTTTCTCCCTTCGTGTTGAGAGCTTCTTTTGGGCACTGCTTGCGCTCATATTTATACTGTCAGAATACAGTCCACAGATTATCCAGAATTTCAACTCAATATTGGGGATAAGGTGCCGCATAGGGTGCTTTTTACGGAGCTTTCGGGTGGCCATTAGTGCAACTAATGCTGCGGTCGGTAATGCACCTTACTTCTTTATCAACTGATCAGGCCTTCTGCTGTGGAGTAGAAAGGAGAAGTCAGGATAGGTATTGGGGTTCCGCTGTTGCACCCCCGTTAGTGCGTGGTAGGATAGCTGCCAGCTTATTGCGCTGGCAGTGGAGTAAGGAATGTCCGGGTGACGACCATGACCGAGGCCCTGATCGCCACACACGGGTAGGTACGTGAAAAGGAGTTGGAAAGGTTTGTGGCGTTGTTGTGTTTTTTTTATTGCATCAGTTATTAACTGTGGCGCGGTCCTTGAAAGGAGCCCTCTGGTGGTCGATACTGGCTTGGGAAGAAGCGAGCGGCTTCTAGTGACATTAAGTAGCCGTTTGTACGTTCCTGTTCACTCTTCATGCCCGAGAGGACGGATGTCCACTCGGCAATCGTCGTAAGCAGGGTTGACGTCGTGTGCCTAACCTCTTCTAGGCATTCTTTCGGAACTGTCGGTGCTGATGGCGTTGGCAGGCTGGCGATGGATTCCCCCAGGCCTCGGATGGCTATGTCGGCTCTTTCAAACCGCTGCAGGCAGCGTGCGTTGAAGCTCTGGAAGGTGGTTGTGAAGTCGGTGACGATGGTGTGAAGGTCCTGAATGGCGATTCCATTGCGGCAAGACGGCTGAGTTGTGGTTCCAGGTTGGTAGATTCAGCGGCGGTGGCAAGTGAAGCGAGTGTTTCGTTCTGTTGCGAGATGCTGGATCCGATGTTCAGGACCTCTGAATGTAGATCCTGGATCGCATCTCACAGGGTGGTGTCTGTTGCTGCAGGTGGTGACGGTGATGGCGTCGGAGGAGATGAAGGTGCAGGTACATTTTGAGCCGGAGTGGATCGACGGCTTCTCGGATACCGAGGACACTGTGCCTGCCCGGTGAAATGGCCTGCGGCGTCCACCGGTGTTGAGGGGCGGTGAAGATAAATCTCGATGGCAGATCCCGGCGAACTCCGGCGATCACCGCGCTCCATCGAGATGACAGCGGCGGCGGTGAAGTAGGTGGTGAAGCTGGCAGCTGATCTGCGGTGTTGTGTTGTGATGCTTGTGAAGTCGACTGCTGCTGCGGAAGGTGAGGTGCAGTGTTGACTGGGTATGAAGTATCTTGCTGCTGGTGTCTGGTTGAAGCCGTGACCGATGCCCATGAAGGCCCGGCCACCGGCGGCGGTAAGCCAGCGCTCCCGGCAAATGCCGGAGGAGTGGCCGGCAAATCAGCAGCGGCCAGGCCCGGAGCAGCTTCATCTGAGGACGGCGTGGCTGCGCCGAAGGGTCGGCGGCGAGTTCTTCGATGGCTGCTCGGCGTGTCTTTCGCTTTCCCACCTCCGACGAAGAATCAGTTCCTCTGGGGGGGATCAGCCCCGCTCTCCGCTTTCGAAACGTGCGCAAGGCAACTGAAAGGAGTGCAAGTCTCAAATATAATCACCTGCGTTTTTAATGGTTTTCTCAATCTGGAGAGAAAACCATTAAAAGCACAGGTGACTTTATTTAGAACTTGCACTCCTTTCAGTTCTTTCTCATCTGCTAGAATACTGAGCTCAGTTTGTCTTAAACTGACAATGTCTTTACACTCATTTTCAATAAAGTGGGAAAATAAGAAAGGTTGTGGTATTATGTTATATTACTCTTTGTATACAGCAGTTTACCATTCATCAACTTAAAAGATGTTAACGTACATAATAGAAATGTCATTGATTCGCATTCTATAATAATATACAAATTATAACTAAATGTTATCCAACCATGTACAAAGAAAGTCAGCTTTTAGTTATACATAAAACACCACATAATATTTTAACACGTGTATTGAAAAATAAGCGAAATACATCAACAAAAACAAAAAGCAACTATTCAGTTACACCAAAAAAAATGCTAATAAAGCAGCATCTTATGCAACACAAACCTGAGTAAAATCTCTTACACTAACGTCCCTTGATGCAGATTTAACAAGCATTAGATTTTTAATAGCTGCTTCTACATTTTATAGATCATAAATTTCTTAGCAAATAATTTGTGATTAGTTAATGCTCTTTGTTGGGTGTGTGTTGCAATCTAATCTAGTATCTATTTCCAAGGCACTTAAAATAAGCACTAACACCATGAATTCTATCTTTTAAGTGAAAAAAGGTTAAAAATGTCTTACAAATATTTTCTATTAGTCCAGGTTAAATATAAAAACTTGTAATATGCAGGCCATCAAATCGCTGCTCCATGGTGCACCGAGAAGTGCTCATTTACCGAAGCCTGTGCCCGAGATAGCACATAGGTAAAAGTGAAGTTGAAAAAACAGAGGGAAAGGAAGTAAAAATTAATTTTCAGTTTGACTATGGAATCATAATATTCAACAACTTTATGCTTAATACAGGTTCGAACCAAACAGCTGTGAACATAAAGACAATCTTATGAGCACCATATTAGGCATAATTTCTCCTTGTTTTCTGTGTACTGTTAAATACTTAGTACCTAAATACTAATTATTCTTTCTTTCTACAGCAGCAGATTAAAATATGTTATTAATGTGCTGCATATACATTGCTAAACTATGAGAGAGAAAAAAAATTAAACTGCAATACATATGACTTATTTCCTCGGCAAACCGATATGTTTCATTACTATAAAACGTTTTGCCCCTCCCATGAAGTTGCACTAATTATGACTTTTTTAAAATCATATTGACGTTAACTATGACTTAATAATAATGATAACAACAATTTAATAAATAATACACATTTTCCTTAGCATTATTCGTGACTCACAATTTTTAAATGAAAGGAGTTTTTTCACAACCACTTGAAGTGCACCATCATTCCTACCAACATCGATTTGCATGGCAGTTAAGAGAACACTTGCATAACTTCATAGAGAGGAAAATGGTACAACCCGAACTATTAACCAGTTTATGATGCCTGCTGTAATATTTTCATTAACAGGTTGTAAACATACGACATATGAAATTAAGTTAAATATTTCAAACACAAACTTCAGATAAATCCACAAATTCTAATTAGGCTGACTAGTTGGAATTTGCCAGTAATGTTATATTAGGAAACCTAACAAACAATATATACGTTTTTGTTTTTATGTTGCTTTAATGTCATTGTATATGAAGACAGTGAAAGCAAATCTAGGTTACAAATGACAATTACAGGGTAGCTATAATTTAGGAAAGCTATTGTCTTTAAGCTCAAAACTACTTTCATTAAATGGACAATTAACGGTGACACTTTACATTCTCTGCAAAATGAGGGTGCTTTTTCTTACTGTATAACAAACATTTTAGAAAAAGCATGTGTGTAGTTGTTAACAACATTAACTAAAATTGTAAATTTAAAGCTATTAACAGAGAATCACTAAAATCTACCAATACTCTGAAATAACTGCCTAAAACCAACTTTACTTTTTCTGAAAATTCAGAACATGTTTCCAGTAATAGTCTTCAATGTTTTAGTTAATTTTTCAACTGATGTTGAGATGAAACTCCAAAACCTAAGGAATGTTCGATATTAAATGAAAGTAAATTGCTGTATAGGTGAGAGAGAAAGCTTCGTACAATGTTAATAATGTGATCCTGCAACTCAACATACCCTAATTTCCTTGACTGCATAATTTGGATATTCGCCAGCATATCTCTGGTAGCTTGAGATGGTGACTGCACTAAACAAAAGAAAGGAGAATAAACCTCATTAATGCTTCAATAATTAAATAATAAGGTTAATACAACTGCTTTGAAGGTGATGGACTTTGCATCTACAACATCCATGACTGACATTTCATCAGTAATTGCTGCATTAATCAAGATTTCGAACTTATCCTGTTATTTTTAACATATCCTTTATTCATTCACAGCAATTATTTTACTCATTATTCTGCACCACAGAGCAAACATTCTTTAATTTTGTAAATAGGTGCAGTATTTTCACGTATTTACTATAAAAACTTGCTTTTTTATTTAAGGTTTTCTTTTAATCTGAAAATCATGGTTTTACAAAGAAATATTTTCTGTTGTAAGATACCACAAGCTGTGTATAAGTTAAACTAAATATCAAGTAAACTAATGGTAAGATTTTGCAGACTGAAGCATTATGAAGTATCCAATACCAGATGTTTTACATCCTTTTTTACCAATTTTGAAATTCTATTCGTCACTCCATCTACGTAGGGATTAAAGTTCCAAGTTTAAGACGAACTTAAATTATTCCGTTTATCGTAAGCCGACCCATAATGAGAGATATATACCTGTCACATCACACGACTTACCGTCAGTTAAATGGGCAATGGCCAACACATTGTATCAGCGAGCTTACCGAATATGCAACACAGAATTACTAAACAAAGAAATAAAACACATAAACAGGGTTCTTCAGGCCAATGAATATTCCAATCAATTAATCAAAACATTCCAAAATAAAAAAACAAGAATAAAAGTAAAGAAAAAGGAAATGGCGACGCACAAAAAAGCAATGAAATTTGGGTCTTTATTCCCTACGTGGATGGAGTGACGAATAGAATTTCAAAATTGCTACATCGTCACAACATAACAACAAGATATATGTCAGTTAAAAAACTAAGATCCTTTATACGCCCAGTTAAAGATAAAATTTCGCCATTCCTCAACTCAGGTGTATATAAAAGTACATGTGATAGCGGCGAGTCATACGTAGCCAGACAGGAAGGTCAATATTAACTCGACGCCACGAGCATATCAGATTCTTAAAACACGGACGGCCCCAAAAATCAGCTTTGGCTGAACATGTTTTTAAAACATGTCACCATGTTGATTTTGACAATAATATTGAGATCTTAGCTGTATGTGACCGCTTCTCACAGAATAGTACGAGAAAGCGTAGAAATATTTAAACATAAAAGTTTATTGAATAGAGACTGTGGAAAACCCCTCAATGCAGCATAGAAAAACTGCTCACAGAACATAAAATTAGTGATAAGCCAATCAGGAGCAAGAGTAGAAGGGACTGCAATCTGGCAGCATAAATGTGAGCGCAAGCAGTCACACTACTGCTAACCGCCGCGCAGCGCTTTTGGCTGTCTGCGGCCAAGGCGACCAGAATTCACAACAGAGGTCCAACACCGCTAGTCCGGCTCACCTTCATGGACGAGGAGAATACTCGGCGGCCCTGGGCGCAGGACTGCCCTTGTTAGGGCAAACCCTGTCTCTTGAGGCCAGCCGCAGTGTGCGCCCAACTCCGTGCCGCCGCTGCTGCCTTTACGGGCATTCAGACACTTCACGTGACGCCGCACCCCGCGGCCACTATTATGGCAACGGGACTCTCACCGCTGACTGCAGGGCACACGACTTAACGCATCGCCGCCGCTTCTGCGCCTCCTGTTGGGGCAAGGGGCAATTCACCGGCCAGGCCGTCTGCCCACTCTACCAAGTAGAGCATCGCCGACCACCACCATCTTCACGACACCGCAGATCAACATTCCACCACCGCAGGTCAACAATCCACCACCGCAGATCGACACTTCTCAACTAGAGTACCAGATGGTGAACATCAACGCGCTAGTGGAGCAGAACACGGACAGCAACAACAGCATTCTTGAAGCAATTCAAGATCTTCACGCCGAGTTGCTGAACATCTCCACACGTCTCACTGCACTAGAAGAGCAGTTCACCAATAAACTCACCTCCATCACTGGCAAAATCATCGCAAAGCACGAGAACGACACCGACGAACTGGAAAAAACCATCAAGCGCACTGTTCAACTGCGAAACCAGTACATACAAGACAAGATTGAAGAACACACCAGCAGAATGATTAGGATCCTCCGGGCCGACATCACGACACCTACACAAGAACCACTGCACCACCACCCTCATGCACCGAATGCCCGGAGGTAACAGGCCCGGACACGGAGCATACATGTCCTGTTATGTCACCGTGATTCATAGGTCTCTGTCAGGCCTTCGGCCATGACAGATAACTAACCTCCACAGCGGAGAACTCCGCCTCATCTAAGTATTTACTCACAATCAGTGGGTTTGCTTCGGCGGTACTAGCCAACATGTTCACCATTATACCTCCAATAAATAGCGCTACAACAGTATCAAATCCTTCTAGGCCTCTTCCTTTTTCCTTCCTAATACCTATATACATATTCTTGTTTTTTCCTCAGACCTTTATTCCTGCCCCCCCTAAAAAAGTTCGTTGGCAGTGCCCAGAAGAAGCTGTCAACACGAAGGTCGAAACGTCGGCTATTTTATCACACTTGACGCGGCCTTCACCGGAAGACAAAACGTTATTATGGACAACGGCTGTGGAAGCTTACAGCTTTATTTAGCTAGCCTTCTTGTTTTATTAGTAATTTGCACTCAACATTAAGGATTATATTTTTGTCTTTATTTCTGCTTGATTATCATTCATTATGTCAATTATGAGGAAGTTTCTTAACAGGCCCCAAATTACTTCAGAGCCAGGGTAAATTAAATTACAACTAGTTAATCATGCTAGTTTATGTAACTTTTATTACTACTTCAGGCACATTTACTCATTCTTTGGTTTCAAATGAGGTGCAATGTGTTTGTGCTACAAAGTGGTGAGAGACGGCACGGAACTGTGGTTTCTAAGTACTTGTGTTATACTTTTGTATCACGTTATTTAGGCAGGTATTAATGGGTGCAGGACCGAAGCCTCCCGTACCAGATAAGCTTTGCAGATAACAACCCCCAAGCCTCCCGCGAAACCGGTTTAATTAGACAGCAGGTGAGGTGAAATGGATATGCCTAATTTTTTCCTTGATTTCTTTCAGTGTACGGCAAATTAGTTCACAGTTAACATGCTTTCCGACGAGACTGAAGTTACGGTGAGTAGGACAGGAAGGAAAAGTCTACTTCGAAACGATTACACTTTCAGATTCCAGAAGTGTTTAAAAAGTGGAGTGGCGCATGTGCAATGTTAAAAGTACACAACGATGCTGCGAAGAACGTTGTAATATTTTGTGAATCCGAAAACCTCAGAGTACTCAGTTCTTTGTGACACAATATATATTGATGGAACTTTTAAGTATTCTACAAGGTTTTTTGCCAGCTATTTACAATCTATGGGCTCGTTAATGGACATTACACTCCAATGGTATTTTCTTTGTTGAAGGTCAAGAAAACGTCATCATATCTGCAGGTATTTTCAACAGTTGTTGATAAATTTAATAAGCTAGGTCTGAAATTCTCTCCATCAACAATGTTTTTTGACTTTGAAGAAAGCATCATGAATGCTGGAAAAGAAGTGTGGACTAATGTTAAAATCCAAGGATGTAAATTTCATCTAACAAAACGCTGGTGGCGAAAGATACAAAACTTGGGTGTTGCATATGACTACTATTCCAGAAATGAAATAGAAAGTTTCTGAAATAATTATTTGGTTTGCCAATGCTGGATCCTGATATGGTTGGTGACTGTTTTGCTGAAGACTTCATGGCAGTGATGCCTGTGTCGGAAAAACTACAGATGTTTTGCGATTATTTAGTTTAAACTTATATCGACGAAAATGCACTCTTTCCTCTTTCCATGTGGGCAGAACTAAGTTGCAATAGACAGAGATCTACCAACGCTTGCGAAAGTTTCCACAACAAATACAACAATCAGTTTTACTCCTGCAGCCCAGATCTGTATAGATTTCTTGAAGTAATGAAGCAAATTCAGCTGGATACTAAAATTACAATTAATTCATCAACAAATTAAAAAAGGAATGGTCTTATCCGCACTTGAAATTCATGATGCAGCAAATAGAAAACTTCAAAGCTGGAACATTTTCAAGAATGGAATACGTGAAGTCGATTTCTTATACAACCAAATCTCGAAATACATGGAAATAAAATCTAAAAGGAAAAATACTGCTTAGCTTAAAGACAAAAATATATATTACTGTATGTTTTAAGTTTATAATGTCAAAATAACGAAGCATCTAAAAGCAGATCCATAGTGAGTAAATTACAGAAAATAAAGAAATAATGACGAAGCTGATAAATGTGGAACCTTTTGGGGTGCCAGGCAGTTCGCCTCCTCATGGTGCAACCTGGATAACGCTAAAAGAACTGGAACAAACATTAAGCATTAGAGGTTCATTTTCCTTTGGTACTAGAGCCGTGTTTCTTTATTATTAATCATAAACGCAAAAAAATGTAACATCTTCCACCCGTATGTAATGTTTCATCAAATATTATAAACAGCAGCAACTCTTACCTGTTTCGACCGGGAGGATTTGGGCCTATGTAATTAGGAACTGGAACTGCTACCTGATTTGGGAAGGCTTGGGGGCTATGTAATTAGGGACCTTTAAGGGTCCGGGAGGCTTGGGGCTATTTTTCTGACCGCGGGAGGCTTCGGTCCCGCAGCCGCATTAATACCTTTCTGTTTTACCTTAACGCTTTTAAGCCTGTTACTTTTACTTACTAATACCTAACCCATTACCCAATTATATATGTGTGTGCCTGTAAAAATGTAAAGGATGCTCAGTATAAGGAATTCCCCTACTTGGCATAGGTAGGAATAAGTTGCAACAAAAAACTAGAATACCTCTTTTCCTATTTTATTTCTCCCATCATAAATCTTTCCCAATAATATAAATATTTATATCACATAGTAATTACTTGGTAATTGTGACTAGCTTCTAGCGTAATACTGTGTTAGGGATATTATTAACACGAAAAATGGTAGATATTTAACAAGCCAAAGAAACATTCTACCTTCCCGTAATTATTACATCATTAACAAAATGCAATAGTTACAATTTTGAAAGTATTTTAATATTATAGATTATCACTGTACAGGCAGGGTTTGAATCTTGCTTTCCCCCAACGTAACAAAGTTTATTTATTTCGCATAAGAGAACGTTACAGACATCTCTCCTTGCCTTCTTCCCCCTGTCTACTTGGCATTCTAAGTTAATTAAATTTAGAAAGTTACTCAGCAAAGCGGCTGTTTTGCAATTTTACAAAATAGTGCACCTTGACTCACATTTCGTATTTGCGTGCTTCCAGGCGTGCCTGTTAGAGTCACCTCGTCTTCTTACCCGTGCCAAGGCACCCAAGCTAGGAGAAGGTGAATAGTTCTCATTTCCTCCGTTGTGCTGCTGCCGCCGCCTCACTATTGGCGACTTTATTCGCCAATGGTATACTCCGAAGCCCAACCCGCGTTGTCTTGAATATGCCATTCTGATACTATGGACGTAGTTCAAACTTGCGGAAGGAGAGAAAATGGCACAAGCCACAAGCTTATGAGTTTTAAGGATAGCGAAATGAGTAGAATTTAACCCTGTTGTAGCTTTTTCATTAGAGTGCAGAGTTTGGGCTAGTTTATTCTCCCTTTTGTTATTAATTGTCTTAATTTATTAGTTGTTCTTATTTGGGATTTATTTTATAAGCATTTGTTAGTAGAATAAGCGACTAAAGTTTGGAACTGGACTGCTTACAGTTTCCCAGTGTCTGCGGTTCCTACATCCTCTAGGGTTAGTTTATACTTGTTTTAATTAAGTTATTAACAATTAAAAGGAACGCTTCTCAATTGCATTGCAAATTGCTTACTATTATAGAAATGCTTAAATGTGTACCAAAGGTTTTTGCATTTTTTATTCCTTTCGATGGGTTCAGTTAGCAATTTACACACCTTCCACATTAAGAGGAATGTTCTAAGAGTGCTTTAAGGGTGTTTCAAAAAAATTGCTGGGAATTGTAGGTTTCGAATTAATATGTGATGTTAACGTACATGTTTGTGCATCAGAAGGCAAAAATCTCACTTTTAAAAATGTTGTATTTCCCTGTTCCCCCTTCCCTCCGCGTACGTTTGTGTTACTTTCTCACACAAGAATGGCTGAACCGATTTTATGAAATTTGGTGTATAATACTCGTCAAATCTAATTTAGAGAACAGACTGTACTCTACATATCTTAGTTACTTCTTCACAAGGGTGATTATAACAGGGTACGAAGCACAAAGGAAAGGAAAGAAAGAAATAAAGGAAAAAAAAAAGAAAAGAGATGAAGTATCTCGGTAATTGAGTTGCATGACCAAAGTTTATTAAAGTGTCTTTTTTTCCTTTCCTTTATTTTCTGGGTAGTTTTATTCACTATAAAGTTTCAATAGGATGTGCATTTAAGGGCTAATACATAAAAGTGTTGGGTATTTATTGTAGTTTTAAGATATGCAGAGCAGTTCTAACATAACAAAATGTCGCAATTACAAATACGATTAACCTTGCTACACTTGGTTTAACTTTGCTGACATTTCAGAAGCAGCAGTTTTAATCTCTGAATTTGAAAAATCATACGGGGTAGTGGGTGAGGGCTCTACGTAAGATAGCCACACTTCAGGGCATTAGGTCCCTGCCCACACCAGCATTAGATTCCTCTGGTTTGAAAGCCAGTACATGGTCAAGAGGCCTTAAACAGGGTTACGTGGGAAGATATTTAGCAAGTTCAAGGTGAAAGGGAAAGCATCTTCCTAATGACGGAGGTAGTGGAGAAAATATCTTTGAGTACCCACCTTAGGAGAATTAAATCCGAGGTCCAAGCCAGGGGTAACAGGAACTAGTCGTAACGTCTAATAAAAGTGAAATAGACGACTCTTCGCAAGGGAATCGTACAAAATAGGAGAAATATGGAGATAACGGGTAATCTCTTCATATATTACCCTACATAGGGCCGTGCCAAGAGGATTTTTATTTGCTCTAGTACTACTTACCTGTATTAAACGAGGAATTGTGGCATTCCACCCAAAAATTGGATAAGTTTCATCGGAAATACACACTTAGAGTTTTCCTAAATCCCCCAAATATATATATATATATATATATATATATATATATATATAAGGATTAAGAAAATCTCCCACCCTAAACTAATCCTTTCATATGAAACGTTTCATTATTTATTTTTTTCAAAAATGGCTCTAACATTTGATCAAATAACATATGTTTGAATATCATGAAGATAAATAAAGCGCACATCTTGAATTTTCTAAAAATAACCCTGGAGTCCTTTTTGTTCTGAATGAATTTTGAATAATTGGCAAATCGTAAGAGACAGACAAAAATAATACTACAGAACAAATTTAGATCTCGTTCAAGCACACAGTTTATGTCAAAGCTTATTGTCGGTTAACCATTTCCGTGATATTCCTTTTATTTGTTTGAATTTTCGAATACTTACACTTTTCTCAAGAGGAAAATTGCTGATTTATTTATTCTCTTTCTTAGCCATTCAAAGAGAACGGAATTTCAAATTTATCACATAGCAATGCACTCTTAAGATATGTGACTATTGTATAGAACCCCTGTATTCCTCTAATATCTTTATACATACAATAAATAGCCAATAAGACAATTTCTGTAGCCGGTTAATCTGGATTAACATAAAGTAGATAGAAGAATAAGCTTTAGTAATAATAGTTTATTGTAGAATAGCTAGAGAAAGTCATGTAAATGTAACAGATTAAGTGTTTATATTTACAGCCCAGAAATACTAAACGTACAAAACTTCGGATTTATAAACTCTGTACAAATTAATGATTGTTTTCACATTTTTACTTTCTCCACTACGTATAGTAAGTAGGGGAAGTATTGCATTCCACTCAAAAATTCGATACCGAGATTTCACCGATAATACATGTGTTGAGTCCTCCTGAACCCAAAGGGAAAGTATTTTTGGAAACATGTCCATGTGTGTGTGTCAGTGAACAGCATAACTCAGAAACGAACAGTTGGATAAACACCAAACTTGGTATTTACGTTCAGTATCTCCCAGTGATGCGACACGAAGGTTTTCAAGAAAATCCCCCCACCCCAAATTACCCTTTACATGGAACATTTTTCAAAGTTTTAATTTTCTCAAAAAGTCTCTAATGATTTTGACTAAAGTATCATATGTTTCAGACATTTTTATGGCAAATAAAATGTATATCTCGAATTTTCTGAGAATGTCTCCAAAAGTATTCTTCACTGTGAACGACTTTTGCAGAACTGGTAAACAATAAGAGATAGACAAAATTTTACTGCACAAAAAATGCAGATCGCGTTAAAATACACAATTTATGTCATATACTTTTTTTTGCTGAGTGAACTATTTTGGATATGTTGCTTGTTATATCCTTAAGTTTGCCAATGCTTATACTTTTTCTCAAATGGGAATTCGTTATTCATATTTTTTGTCCTGGTAATGCAAAGAGAAGGAATACTCCACATAGCAATCAGCTGTTAAAATATTTGACTATCGCTTAAAGCCTACCATATTCCCCTTGCATCTAGAAGAAAATTAGCAATAAGATTAACATCTCGATTAACATGAAGCATATGGAGAATAAGCGTTTGTAAAAATAGTTTGTACAAGAGTAGAGAAAGTCATGTGAGTGTAACACATCAGATTTGTTTACTATAGCCTACCCATAAAAGGCATACTCCTAGCGGTACAGCATGCCTACGGTTGTAGGACACCCGGGTGGCAATCTTGGTACTAATATAGGGTTTTTCGACTGCTGAGAAGTCTGATACGGGATATATCTAGCCTTGTGAGATCCTTGGGAATCGATTTAGGACTCCTTGGAAAAGGAGTTTGGGGTAGCCGACACATGGCATTCCAGGTACTGCATTCCGCCTATACTGTCCCAAGTGCACAGTGCCGTTAGGTCTTGGCTGTCGCGCTAGGAGTTTACATATACTCCAACTGTTGCGGTAGAACTTATCTGCAAGGAAACCGAGCGGGATGGCTAAGGTTGTAACGTCTGAGGCCCGCATTCTGGAGGTCGTGGATTCGATTCCGACCCATGGAGTTTCCCGGTTCGCCAGGCGAATACTGGAAACGATCATTACATCCCAAATTTCCTGTCCCTCCAGTTCATCTGCATTCTCATTTCACTTTACCTTTCATCTGCTTGGTTTCTTTCGGGATTGCAAGTGTCGGCGGGAGGTCTCGACCTGTGCATACCAGGGGAAAAGGTTGGTCAGAGGAAACCTTCGTAGGAGTGCGAGCGGTCTCCGTGCTCCAGGATGTATAAGCCCATAGGTAGGAGTGGGTTATTAAAATCTGTAAATCTTAGGGGCGCTTGTCTCTGTCTGTCGTGCCTCCTAGTGCGGCTGCCCATGTCCCCTCTCACCTAACACGTCCCTCCCGGGGGTGCCCTGTCAGCGACCTAAGCACAAAAAAATCCGCGTAGTCGAGGTGCTAAGTCACTCTGTGCTCCTACTCCTGTCCTGTCCTATCTGTAATAAATAAAAGCGTTGTATGACAGTTTCATTATGAAACGCAGTATGACGAAAACAGCATTTATCATTTGTTTGCTTACTGATATTACACACAATAGTTGTTAACAACCGCAATATCAACAGTCATAAAAGTAAAATGTTTATACGTAATTCTTAGAAGGCACTGGCAATGTTTATTCCAAATGCTGTTTAAATTAGTGTCTCTCTTTTTACTTTCTCTACTACATATAATAAGTAGGTGAAGTATTGCACTCCACCCAAAAATTTGATATCGAGATTTCACCGGTAATACGTGTTCTGAGGCCCACTGAATCCAAAAAAGAAGCATTTTTAGAAAAAGGTCCGTGTGTGTGGATGTGTCTGTGAACAGCATAACTCAAAAACGAAAAGTTGGATAAATACCAAACTTGGTATTTAGGTTTAGTATTTTTCAAAGATGCGATACGAAGATTTTCAAGAAAATCCCCTTACCCTTTACATGGAAACTATTTGGAAAATTTTGATTTTCTCAAAAATGGTTCTAACAATTTTGATTAAAATATCACATGCTTAAGACATGTTCATGGCAAATGAAATGTATATCTTGAATTTTGTGTAAATATCCCCGAAAATCGTCTTCGTTCTGAATGAATTTTGCATAGCTGGTAAAGTGTAAGAGATAGACAAAATGTTACTACACAAAAATTTAGATCTCGTGAAAACACAGAATTTGTCATATTAGATTTTTTGTCGAGTGAACTATTTCCGAAATATTTGTTATTATTTGTTTGAATTTTTCAATACTTTTTTCTCAAATGGGAATTCGTTATTAGTTTTTTTTAATGTCCTGTAGCTGCAAAGACAAGCTCCATATAGCAACCAGCTCTTAAAACATTTGACTATCGCTTAAAACCTACCATATTCCCTTTGCACCTCCAAGAAAATTAGCAATAAGATAATTTCTGCAAATGTTTATCTTATTAACGTGAAGTAGATGGAGAACAGGAGTTTTAAATGTACTTTTTACAAGAGTAGAGAAAGTATTGAGTGCAAGACATCAGATTGTTTTGTGTAGTGTTATAAAGTCTGTTACAATCTGAAAAGACAATTTATAGAATTTTGTGATGCAACTTTAAAATGAGTGTAGTTAAGTAGTTCTAATTAATGCTAAAATTCTCATTCCAGCCAACAATGGAACACAAAACCTCTGGGTTTGAAAGCCAATACTCAGATCACTATTGGCGACGCAGAAATAGTCGTATTTAGTTAACGATATGTTGAGGCAGTATTTTTAACACATATGATTTCAGTCTAATATATAAATTCAATAACAGCCCGCCTTTAAAGCAATATGTGTATGTAGCAATGCATAAAAAGTGTATATTACAGTCATTATATATGTTTATATTATTGTATACATGTAATAATGTTATCTGAATGTATTACTAATTTAATAATATAGGAGCTGTGAGAATAATAGGTTAAAAGTTGCTAACAATGAGGTAACCTTGAGGCAATAATGAGTAAGAAAGTGTAATAATGCTACTAGTCATTCTTGGAGCAACAATAATGTAATTTTTGTGACAGTTTATAAAATAGCCAATCTACAACCTACCAGCTTAAGTTAAATAAAAGTATTCTATTGAATTAGGAATTGCCAAACAGAGACTTGAAATACAGAAATTTACAAATTTAGGCGGTAGAAATCAAGTCAGTTGCTTGTAGACAGCGCTCATAACTGAACGAGTTGGTTGTAGACAGTGTTCCTAACCAGACGCGAGATGTGTCCTCGAGAAATTTAATACGTATTTTGTGTGAGAAAATTAGTCCACGTGTTTAAAAAGTACAAGTATTTAATAAAAGGATCCTACAGCTCTCTATATCAGTGAAGTGTTATTTAAATCGTGTCAAGAATTAATAAAAAGGAGTGAATAAAAAAATTAAAATGTGTGTAAGCCTACATTCTTCAGCCGCACCACGCTTTGCAAAGAAATCCATGTCTCTAATAAAAATACTGACGAAACCAAGCAAACATAAATATATAGTATTTAAGGAAACAGTCAAATTACAAAGTTAATATTCTTAAACTTGGGCGAAGGCCACCGGGTACCATACGTGCGGTTGCAACTACTTCAAGTTCGGCTCCCCAACAGTCGAAATATAATACATCTTCTTCAAACTGGCTTTCCATACGTAGCAGCAGCGAACCTTCTTCAAATTGGCTCCCCAAGCGTGGGGCAGAAGAATAACAATAATAATACAACTTCAATTTAAACCACTATTAGAACACACACATAAAAGACAAATCATTTAGGTATAATATGCAGAGCAATAGGTTTGATATTTCTTGAATTTTGTCAGAATTTATTTTAAAATGTTTCTACAAATCAGTTCAATATATTATGGGCATTTACTGAATTTTATTGTAAGGTTAATTATTTCAAACAACTAATAGTTCAGGAAAGCTTATTTTACTCGCGAGTAACTATGGTGCTCTACAAACAATAAAAATATTTCAGAGCGTGGACGATAAGATTCACTGCGATGTAAATTCCCGAAGGTAAGCTTTAAACCCTCTTATATTGTTTCAGTGTTGCTTCACGTAATCCTTTCCACGCCGCCGATTGAGCACAATGTACTGAAGTTATGCAAATCCAATTGGGACGAGAGCTTACTCCAACGCACGCTGCACGAAGAGCGTGTTCAATACGGTGTATATATAGTAGAAAGTGCACTTCTTCCACCTGATACGATTATTATATATAGATTTGATTTTTACTTCCGGAGGTAGTATATCGCTGTAAATTTGTTTCAGCCGTTACTGCACAATTACGCTGAACTACTGTACATGAGACTGTACCCCGAGCGGGATGGTTCAGGCGCTAACGTCTGTGGCCCTCATTCGGGAGGTTCCGGATTCGATTCCGTGGCCGCTCGCTCTGTCAATGGGGTTTTTCATGGGTTTCTTCCGGTCAGCTAGGCGAATGCTGGGGGTTGTACTCTACCACGATTTCTCCTTTCCCTCATTTCCTGCCATTTCATCTTTCAGGCAGTGTCTCCGGGTTCCGTGGTGCGTCTAGCGATGGCCTGATGGCTACCCTCTCGCGGGACTGCTCGTCTACTGGCGAGAGCGGGTGTTTCTGGAAATGATAGAGACTTCCGTGCGCCTGGGATCCTGTCTGCCTACAGACCTGCGACCTCCTGCGACTCATTTACTTTATCCCTGCCACCCGGGGGGGTATAGCCATAATAGATCTTGTGATCGCAGTGTCGAGATCCCTACCCCCGATAATTACATCCCATATTCTACATACCCAAAGTGTTAATTACGTTACAGAATGCTGACCTAAGCAGCTAAAACTGTTGCAGAGTATTAATGTTAAGATTGTCCCCATTCTTTTGCATGTCGATGCGTTTTAGGTTCAGGGATATTACGAGAGATATTAAACGGTGACGTCATGCCTAAGACGATATAGTTAGTTTGATTTGATTCTGCAGTTAGTGTGAAAGGAATGCAGATGTTTATGCTGTGATCACTTAACACAACTTAAATACATTTAGCATCAACCATCGCTATGT
Source organism: Deroplatys truncata (assembly GCA_030765065.1). Taxonomy (NCBI): domain Eukaryota; kingdom Metazoa; phylum Arthropoda; class Insecta; order Mantodea; family Mantidae; genus Deroplatys; species Deroplatys truncata. The sequence continues at coordinate 220,718,001 of CM060978.1, forward strand.
AACTGCAGTATTACCCTATTCTACTGAGGCATTTAGCCCACATTGTATCCCGATTTCGAGATTACGCCGGAAATGCACGTTTTGAGGCTTCCAGAATATACAAATATTATTAAAAATGGTCCGTTTATGTGTCTGTCTTTTGTCTATGAATAGCACAACTCCAAAATTAGTGTCTTCCAAGGATGAAGCACAAGGGTTTTCAAGGAAATCCCCCAAATAAAAGTACCTTTACTTGGTGAAATATTAGTTCTTTTTTATTTTTTTAAATAACTTAACGATTTTCATTAAAATAATTCTGCAAATATCCTGTGAGATCTTCTTTATTCTAAATTGCCTACTTTTGTTATAATTGGTAAACCCTAAGAGATACAGCAGATCTTGGTACACAAATACGTATCCTCGTTAAAGCATACTTCTTCTTCTTTCTCTGTTTAACCTCCTCGTATGTAGGACTTACACCCCCCAGGACTTACAGGCGGTGCCTGGGGTCAAAGGCCCGTCGAGGAGTAGACACTCATGGATCAGACAGAATATCCAGGATGTAGATGAAACGAAACGATGGTGAAATGGATGAAAGGAAAGCTGATGATGGAGCAATGGGTGGAATGAATGGCGGGGGAAAACCGAGAACCCGAAGAAAACCCGCCCAGACGCCGCTTTGTCCATCACAAATTCCACATGCAGGTCCCTGGGATTGAACCCGGGCTACCCCGGTGAGAGGCGAGCGGTCTAACCATCGCCCACGGTGCCGCCCCGTTAAAGCATACAATTTATTAAAAAAAAGGAATAATTAGTGGCATTCACCATTTACTAGATATTGTTTGTTATTTGTTTGATTTTAAAGCACATATTTTTTACTTTCTCTGCTACTTACCTCGAGAAAGTAGAGGAAGTATTGCATTCCACCCAAAAATGTGATACCGCGATTTCACTGGAAACGCACGTTTTAAGACTTCCTGAACTCAAAAAAAAATTTTTAGAAAAAGGCCTGTGTGTGTGTGTGTGTGTGTGTGTGTGTGTGTGTGTGTGTGTGTGTGTGTGTGTGTGTGTGAATAGCATAATACAAAAACAAAAATCGGTTAAATACCGAACTTGGTATTTATAAATCAGCGGAGTAAATAGCGGAATACACTTTTTAAGGGCAGGTTTTTTATGAGTGAATAGAGACAGTAATGTGAATACAACCCATATTTTTACTCTCTACACTACGTATTTACAATAGAGGAAGTATTGCATTCTACCCAAAAATCGATATCGAGATTTTACCGTAAATACATATTTTGAGGCCCCCTGAACTCAAAAAGGCATTTTCAGAATAAGGACTCTGTGTGTGTGTGTGTGTGTGTGTGTGTGTGTGTGTGTGTGTGTGTGTGTGTGTGGTATTATCACATGTTTAAAACATTTTCATGCCAAATGAAATGTTTATCTTTATTTTTCTGGAAATAGCCTCTGAAGTCATCATTTTGAATGAATTTTGCATAATTGGCCAACCGTAAGAGACAGACACCGTCTTACTACATAAATCAGATCTCGTTAAAGTACAAACTTTATATCAAATAAAAGTTTTTGTGGTGCTAACCATTACCGACATATTCTTTGTTATTGGTTCGAATTTTGATAATTAGACTTTTCGTAAGCGAAAAATCGCTATTCGTTTCTTTCTGTTGATCATGCAAAGAGAACGGAATTTCTTAGCCTTAAACGTTTTGATTATAGCTTAAAGTCTACTGTATTCTCCTAATCGCTTTTTAATTACAAGGAAATATGCAATAAGACAATTTATGCAAATTGTTTTTCTCAATTAACATGAACTAGATACGAGGGGTAATTTTTAAGTAAGATCCGGTTCGTCGTTGTAAAAAAACTACAAGACATACTTTCGTCAAATATTTTTTATTCAATTCTTCCTATATTCAGCTATTTCTCCACATAGTCGCCGTTGTTGTTGAGACATTTGTCGTAACGAGGGACAAGTGTTTTGTGGTCCCTCGTCATAAAAGTCCGCCGCCTGTGAGGAAAGCCAATTCGTAACAGCTTTTTCACTTCATCGTCCGTCTGGAAACGCTTGCCGCCCAGGAACCTCCTCAGATGCAGGAAGAGGTGGTAGTCGCTAGCAGCAAGATCGGGGCTCTAGGGAGGATGATCGATCTGCTGCCAACCAAAGGATCCAATGAGAGCTTGTGTCTGAGTAGCGGTGAGGGGCCTTGCATTATCCTGCAAGAGAATCATTGCGGCAGACAACAGGCCGCGACGTTTATTCTGAATTGCACAGCGAAGTTTCCTCAAAGTTTGACAATACACGGCTGCATTGATTGTTGTCCCCGGATCCATGAACTCCACAAGCAGAATACCACGTCTGTTGCCATAACCTTGCGAGTTGAGAATGACTGCTTGAATTTCACTTTCGTCGGAGATGTCGTGTGTTGCCACTCCATCGACTGTTGCTTGGATTCAACGGTCACGTGGGACACCCATGTCTCATCCCCCGTGATGATATAGTCCAACAATGCATCACCTTCCTCGTGGTATCGGGTCAAGAACGTCAGAGCACTGGCACATCTCTTTTCTTTGTGTTACTCTGTCAGCATCTTCGGAACCCATCGATTGCACAATTTTCTGTAGCCCAGGATTTCTAACAGAATTCTGTACAGAACAGACCTTGAAACCTGCGGAAAATGCAATGACAGTGTGGAAACGGTGAACCGTCGTTTGGCACGAATTTCGGTGTTTGGCACGCACAAGATCCTCGCTAATGACAGATGGTCGGCCCGAGCGCGGTTCGTCATGCACGTTCTATCTGCCAGCCTTGAATAATCTCACCCACTTACGGACTTTGGTATCACTCATGGCTTTGGGGCTATAAACTTCACTAATCTGGCGATGAATTTCTGCCGCTGTCGTATTCATTGCTGTCAAAAATTGAATGACCGATCTGATTTCAAACCAGGCGGGCCGCGCGATCGTCGTAATCTTTTCCATCACACAGTACAATCCACACTCATTGCGTACCTGACTCCAACTGCTGTGTCACTGTGTGCAAGGGATGTCGGGATTGAGTGCGCATGCGCGAAAGTACAGTCGCCTGATATTTCCGACGATATGGGGCAGCGGACCTTACTTAAAAAATACCACTCGTAGGAACGCTTTTGTAGGTTGTTGAAGAAATGATTTGAAATAAAATATAAGACTTTTTCTTCTAAGGAGCAAGGCATTTCAACGTCATCACATGGCGATCCGCTTTCTAGAAATGTGTCTATCACTTTAACTTGCTGTATTCTTCTTATATCTGCAACGAAATGTATAATGAAAGTTTATCTCTGTTAACAAAAATAAATACGTAACTGAAGGGAATTATAGTATAAAAGTATACAATTCTCTCTTCTACTATATGATAATGTGGCTGTTCAATCTGGGAATCCGCTTCATCGTCGGTAGAATATAAAGTCTATAGAACGATTTCGCTGATTCACCTTGGTATTTTGCAGCACCGTTCCTAGCGATCTAAGGATGATTCCGGAGGTTTTTAAAAGCCTTCGAAATAGCTACAAGAGAGATTGCAATTCATTTCTACAGATACCAGCAAATCCTACACCTAATTATGCTAATGAAAGATTGAAAACAAAAGACTAGACTATTTTTAGAATTGTAAACACTCATTGTGATTAACAGTAGGTAATGCCCAAATTTATGTTAGATTTTAATTCTGTTTGTCAGTAAATTATGATTTTACGGCAAAATTTTCTAAACAAATACAGAAGTGCATAGGAGAATTAGCTTTTGTAAGCGAGCAGAGAAAGTCATGCTAATACAAAGTATTGTATATTTTTTCCAGTTACTGTTCATGAAGTCCTTCAAGTTATGTAGAGCCATATTTTTTTCTTTGAGAACTATAGGAAAAATCTTTTTCTTTTCTTTATTTTTCTCCATTTGTTGAGAGTTCCGTCTCGATAAGTTTCTGCTCTTCGAGAATCAAACACACACTTCAGTTACAGAAGTGTTACCACATATTGCTTTATTGAACGACCTTCTTTCATGTGCAGGCGAACGCGTTTTACCTGAACTCGCTTCGAAATATTCTCCTTGCTTCAGTTTCATAAGGATTCTCTTCTCGTTCATAAATACATTTTTTGAAGAATATCTTCAAAATTCGCTCTATAAAAATGTTTTGATCATACATGCCAAGATTTTCTTCAGCCAAGGTCTGAATCTTTGCGATAGATTTTATTATTTGCCAGAATATGAAAATGTATTCCTATTCATGCTTTTTCGAACATGAAAAACCACAAAACTTGGTCTTTTAAATCTCCAAGCGCCCTAGCATCCACTTCTCAACCTACTACAGCATAAAACGGTGGTTAAGATAGATAAATAAATAAATATATACCACAAAATTATCTGCCGTTTTACGATTTCACTATAAAAACAAAATACGACTTGACAGAATCACAGTGATGTCATAATTTCGGTTTCCGGTTCTATAGCATCAGAGCAGAGCAAACAATTACAGAGTAGTGTAACTTTACAGGTATGCGTACGTAGTCGGCAGCTCCAGAAATAAGTGATAACGGCGCTCTGTTTAGATCTCTTCCATTAGAGGCAAGATAATTTTTTCGTGGACTTCTCCTTAAATAAGCAAACTATTGTGTGAGTTACAAGTAAAATAACCTATCTTAAAATTCTTTGATTTGTTTGAAATATTAGCTTAATTGGGCAAAACTACCCACAGGTAACTGTATCTCTAACGCATAGTGTCCTTACTTTGTTAAAACGCTCAATGAATTTCTTACGTATAACGTTATTTTCTCTACTACTCTCCTATATGCATGTATTAAGTTAACATTCCACCCAAAAATTCGATACACATTTTTCACCGGAAATGCATGTTTTGAGACTCTCTGAATCCAACAAAAAGGCATTTTTAATTCCTTACTGCTTGAAAGCAGAAAAAGTGTTTTATTCCACCCAAAAAGTCGCTACCTGGATTTCAGCGGAAATGTATTCTTTGAGACTTCTTGATCAAATAAACAGTCCGTCTTTTAAAATCCCCCTACCCCAAACTACCCTTTACCTGGGAACAAGTTTGTTTAATTTTTACTTTCTCTAAAATAGCTATAACAATTTTAATTCACATACCATAGTTGTACTTTCTCTGTCACGTACACATCCCACAAGAAGTAATCTATATCCAATTTCTAATCGTCTGTAAGGGCGTGACTTAAGATATTCGCTGACGCCTCCTTCACCCTTAGTGCGATGAAATGAGGAAGCGGGCTATAGCTTGTCTGTTTAAGAACATGTAAGCTAGGAAACGCTAACTTTCATGACAACCTATAACTGATGTTTGAGGAATAAAATGCTAACAATTTGAGTCATATTCAAGAGCATTTCCAAACAGACATTCGCTGTATATTCGCAATTAACCTCGCGAAAGATCGACAAAATCGGTCGCCAATACTCACCTATGCATCTTCGTAATTTGCCAGTGATTTGTCAGAACTAGAATAGGTGCGTTACACGGCACAACCCAATAATGAAGTCATGACATTGTGTAGTACCCTAGAAACGGTAACAAATGCGGTTTGTCCGTGTTGATTTCTTCCAGTCGTATCTATACATAGTAAGTAAAGAAGGTGTTGTATTCTACCCAAAAATTCCATACCGAGATTTCACTATAGATACATGTTCTGAAGAACTCTGAATCCAAAATATGCATTTTTTTCAAAATGTTCCGTGTGTGTGTGTGTGTGTGTGTGTGTGTGTGTGTGTGTGTGTGTACAGCATGGTTAAAAAACTATGACGGAAAAACATAGTCGGATAAATACCAAACTTGGTATTTTGGTCCAGTATCTTCCAGAGATGCTACAAACTACCTTTACATGGAAAATGTTTCGAAAATGTTGATTTATAGAAACATCTGTAATGATTTTGATTAGAATAGCATGTATGAAAGATATTTACATGACAAATAAAATGCATATTGAATTTTCTGGGATAGCCTATGAAGTCCTCTTCATTCGGAAGGAGTTTCGTATAATCTTGCATATCTTGTAAACGGTAAGCGATAGACGAGAACGTGATGTATAAAAATGCAGATCTCTTCCAAACAAATTTATTTCAAAGAAGGGTTCTTGAGGAGTAAGAAATTTTTGGGATATCCGTTTTTAAATATTTGAATTGTTCATTTCTTGGTCATTCTATTAAAGTCTTGTCAACTTTCAGTTGTTTCTCGCGATATCATGGAAAGAGTGTGGAATTTTGAGGGCAGCATATACCGTCCAGTTCTTAAACATTTGACTATCGCTGTTACCTTTGTACCTATAACGAAATGTGTAATGTAGTTATTTCTGCAAAGGTATGTTTCAATTAAAATGAAGTAGATAGAAAAATAAGCTTTATAGCTTATATAGCAAAAAATAGGCGATAGAGCGTAGAGAAAGTAATGTGAATGTTACACGTCAGAGGCTTTGTTAATGGTTTGAATTCTCAAATCCTTGTGCTTCTTATTTATTTTTTCTCGTGGTCATGCCAAGAGCATGTAATTCCAGAGCATCACATAGCAGTTCGACTGTCGCTATAGCCCACTCTATTCTTATACATACAACAAAATGTGTAAGTGTATAATGAAAGTTTATCTCAGTTAGCAAGAAGTAGATAGAATAAGTTGTTGTCCCCATGGGTGTATGGTATAATGCTTGTGAACTGGGTAATTTCATTATGGGTGCGGGATTTATCCATTTTTGATTGGGTTTAAGTATTACTGCGAGATGGATAACATGGAATTTATGATGTGTTAAATTAATTTTAGAATTTCTATAAATTTTAACATTTTCATTAAATTCTTGCCAGTTATTCTGAACAATAATGCAGAATCCTACGCAAAAGTTCAGCTTTTAAGTTTTTAAAATTAAAATTTAGAAAGAACTGTCAAAGTCAGCAGTAAGTAGCTTTTTTTAAGTTTTAAATTAATATTTTCAATTCCCTTGTATCTTAATAGTGTGATAGAGCCCTCGCTAGTCCCTCCAGCTGGTCCAGACTGCTAATCGGGATGCGAAGAGAAGCTTCGCCCTGTGCAGAACTCCTAGGCCATCTCGTGTGAGTATACAAGGAAGTCTGAACGTCGCAAGAGAGGAAAGTTTGTTCTCTATGTGACGAGTTCTATGTTTGACGCATCAGTGTACGATAGTGAGAGAGAGAAGAGGCTATAACACGAGTCCTGTGTTCGTTACTTTAATGAGGACCGGAAAATAACAGATTGGTTTGCCCATTGTTAACTGCAGTGTAACTTGCAAGGAAAATGAAGATCTGGGGAAAGGTTAACGAAGACACATACTTATCGTATTGTTTACATTATGTAAATGGAGGCAGTATTTTTAACACTTAAAAGATTGAGTCTAATTATATAATATATAAATTCAATAACAGCCTGCCTTAAAGCAATATGTGTATAAAACAACATATAAAATGTATGTAACAGTCATTGTATTAATGTTTATATTATTTTGTACATGCTTAGTAATGTTATGTGAATGCATTACGTAATTTAATAATGTAGAAGCTGTGAGAATATAGTTGTATATAAAAGTTGTTAACAATGAGGTAATATTGAGGCAATAATGAATTGGAAAGTTTAATAATGCTACTAGTAATTCTTGGAAACAATAATGTAATATTTTTAAAACAGTTCCAACAGTTTTTGTTTGTTTATAAATAGCCATCAGCAACTAGAAAGGCTAAAAGTTGAATAAACGTTTCTATTGGAGTAGGATTAGCTAATCAGAGACTTGAAATAGATGAAATTTACAAATTCAGGCGGTAGAAATCAGTTGCTAGTAGACAGTGCTCCTAACTGGATGCGAGACGCGTCCTCGAGAAGTTTAATACGTATCCAGTGTAAGACAAAAAATTCAATACGGCGATAATATTATAAATTTTGCGTGTTTAAAAAGCGCAAGTAATTAATAAATAATCTCACAGCTCTCTATATCAGTGAAGTGTTATTTAATCGTGTCAAGGATTAATAAATGGAGTGAAGTAAAAATTATAATTTGTGTAAGCCTACATTCTTTAGCCACATCATCCCCTGATAAGAGATACATGTTTCTACAAATTAATACGGACGCAGCCGAGCCAAACCTAAATATATATAATATTTAAAGAAAACATTTAAAATACAAAGTTGATTCCTAAACTTGGGGCGAAGGCCACCGGAAAGTAAACTTGGGGCGAAGACCACCGGGAAGTGAACATTGGGGCGAAGGCCACCGGAAACTTTGTACCACACGTGGTTGCAACTCTTACTTCAAATTGGCTTTCCATACGTAAAACAACAATAATTCTTTCTCAAAATGTGTATTGTCTTTGTATTCTATTTCTTCAGAATAGTACTTGGGGCTTTAGAAATTCCTTTGTATCTGTTTTAAAAGAAATGCTATTATACTTCTTTGTATTTCAGAGTATATACATTTCATGTGTTATACCATTCTTAACTTGTGCAAATTTGATTTTGTTACCTAACATAGTTTTGCAGAAAAATTATCAGAAATGAATGTTTAAGGTGATAAATGCCAATGTTTAGCAGCTGAAATATCTGAGAACCTCCTATGTTTTGGTTGTGCACGTGTTTAGTTAATTTTCTCTCTCTCTTCTCGCTAATGAAAGTGTGTTTTATATTAAATTCAAACCTATCTCTAATAAGGGAAATCATTTTATAGAATGAACTGAATCAATAACGACGAACTTTTACAGCCGCGAACATGCAATGCTTTGCAAGCGAAATGGGACAGGATTTCAGCTGCTGGAGTTGGGGTGTTAGTGCAGATATGTACACGAATGGGATCCAAAAATTTTCTATTATCTCCAAGCTTATAGACGGTCCTGTGTTCAAGCAATGCATAATGCGGAGGACACGCCTCAAACATACGGCGGACAATAATAGCAGTGTCAACTCGAAAATTACGCTAACCACCCTGAGGTTTCACCTTTTCCATTGTCAGCTAAATGCGCGATTTAAATGTAATTGAGCATACATGGACAGCAGTGGAAATCAGAAAAATATTCTCAGAGTGGCTGATCCGAAGGGAATTGAATCCGGAACATCCCTTATGTGAGCCACTCACGTTACCGTGGAGCTTAATGGAGGTGTGCGAGAGTGTAACGCTTCATTCACAATGAGCGTAAGCATAATGTAAACGCTACAACTAGATATGCACTGTAATGGAACCCTACACAATGAATCACGTAAACAAAAATAAACATTCAATTAAGCTATATAGAAACTTGTAAAACCAATGGTTTTGCGTTTATGTTTAAGCAAAACCTAAGAAATCAGCCAATCAGACCGGTATTGATGCTCTGTTCAGAGATGCAAAATGGCTCGATAGACGAAAGATTGAGATACAGAATGGCATCAATAGACGAAAAATTGAGCTACAGAATGACATCGATAGACGAAAGATTGAGCTACAAAATGCCATCAATAGACGAAAAATTGAGCTATAGAATGACATCGATAGACGAAAAATTGAGCTGCAGAATGGCATCAATAGACGAAAGATTGGCTACAGAATGGCATCAATAGATGAAAGATTGAGCTACAAAATGGCATTGATAGATGAAAGATTGAGCTACAGAATCACATCGATGGACGAAAGATTGTGCTACAGAATGACATCGATAGACGTAAGATTGAGCTACAGAATGGCATCGATAGTCGGATGATTGGCTACAGAATGGCATCGATAGATGAAAGATTGAGCTACAAATGGCATAAATAGACGAAAGATTGGCTACAGAATGACATCTATAGATAAAAAATTGAGCTAAAGAATGGCATCTATAGACGAAAGCTTGGCTACAGAATGGCATCGATAGACGAAAGATTGAGCTACAGCATGGCCTCTATAGACGAAAAATTGAGCTACAGTATGGCATCAATAGATGAAAGATTGAGTTACAGAATGACATCGATAGACGAAAGATTGAGCTACAGAATAGCATCTATAGACGAAAGTTTGGTTACAGAATTGCAATACACGAAAGATTGAGCTAAAGAATAGGATCAATAGACGAAAGATTGACTACAGAATGGCATCGATAAACGAAAGAATGGCTACAGAATGGCATCGATAGACGAAAGATTGAGCTACCGAATGGCATCAATAAACGAAAGAATGGCTACAGAATGGCATTGATACACGAAAGATTGAGCTACAGAATGGCATTGGTAGACGAAAGATTGAGCTACAGAATGGCATCAATAGATGAAAGATTGAGCTACAGAATGGCATCGATAGATGAAAGGTTGTGCTACGGAATGACATCGATAGACGAAATATTGGCTACAGAATGGCATTGATAGACGAAAGATTGAGCTACAGAGTGGCATCGATAGACGAAAAATTGAGCTACAGAATGACATCGATAGACGGAAGATTGACTGCAGAGTGGTATCAATAGATGAAAGATTGAGCTACCAAATGACATCAATAGCCAAAAGATTGGCTACAGAATGGCAACAATAGATGAAAGATTGAGCTACAGAATGACATCGATAGAAAAAGATTGGATACAGAACGGCATAATAGATGAAAGATTAAGCTAAAGAACGACATCGATAGAAGTAGAAATATTAAGCCGTTTCTCGCCCTCAAAGGATATGCCGCCATCTGATAATGTTCTTTGATCTAAGCCGCTAGCCCCGCCCCCTCCCTTTGAGGGCTTAGATGCCGCCTGGTAGCGCGTGCCGCTAGCCCCGCCCCCTTCCTTTGGGGGCTTACTTAATGCCGATTGGTTCTGTGCCGGCAGGTACTCCCCCCTCCCCCCTGAGGTCTGGTCACGTGCCGGTGCCCGCCCCCCTCCCTCCCCCATACGCGTGTCCTCCCTCCCCTTTGTGTTCTGGTTGGTTCCCTGTGGATAGGTGGGGGAGTGTGTATTGATCCTATACGTCGGTCGCGTACCTTCCCTAGGTCTAAATCCCTGCCGTGTGATTGGCTTGGGGTAGGGGATGTGCCGCTCGGGTGATAGGGTATAAGGGAATGGGGTTCTCGGTGCGTGACGTTGGCTTGGAAATCCACCCTGGCGATGTGGGAATGCGATTCTCGATGCCTGCCGCACATCGCAAATCGTTTGAGTACATAATTGTGTCAATCAATTAGGTAATGTGTGTTATTGAAAAAAAATAAGAATACCCATCATATTACTACTAATACAATTAAACGCTATTCTTCGAGCAATTAAGTATTTTTGATTGAATCGCGCGCACCTGCCCATAAACCGTCATTTATAATCTACTATTGTCAATAAATTACACGTCTAATGAAACAAGGCTAGTCGGTCGATGAAAACAATTAAGTATTTTTGAATGATTAATTGACTCGCACGCAACTGTTCGTTATCGTATATGTGTGGTAGCATGTGTATAATTATTACGAGTAATAACATTTATTTAATTCTACTTTTGAGGGAAAATATATTTTGGATTTATAAGAATATTACAACACTTAGATGAAAGGACAGACTTGACGTAACACTCGTTTTCGCGTGATAATTGCGGTGGAACACCGACCGCAACCTATCCACCGCGAGACGTTTCACACGAATGGCTGGCTCACGGTACCTTCAGGGGACAAGTCGACTAGCGCACCCCCTCCACTCACGCTTCAGTTCGCTACCTACACGAGTGCGCCAGGTGGTAATATGAGTGAAACTCCAGCGAGTGTTTCCTCACAGCGCCCCTGGTGGTCATATCCGAAAGTTGTCAATTCACCATATTTAAACTCATTATGGGTGCAAGACGGCCATCTTAACTCTATATAATTCCGCGAAATATGATTCCGGAAAAAAAATAAAGGCGAATTAACATGCGAGGTGCGTTCATGTTGGCTCCGGAGGAATTGATTATGAAATAAATAAATAAATACGTTATTAAAAATAAATAAGACTCTCGCTGATGGATGAATACAATTAAATATTTTTTATTAATTAATGTAATTGACTCGCGCTCCTAGAGATATCTCACCCAATTATTCATCTACCATGAATATCTCACTTCTAATGAAACGACGCAGTCTATCGATTAAAAACAATTAAGTTTTTTTGATTGATTAATGTAATTGAATCGCGCGCAACTGTTCGTTATCGTGTATGTGCGATTATTACGAGTAATAACGTTTGTTTAATTCTTCTTTTGAATTCAGGGTTTATAAAAAATATTACATTGCTTAGATGAATTAAAAAGCAACTTAAAGCGAAATTGCAAATAGCTTGTATGAGACGTTAACACGAGAACCCTTCACGAAAAAAAACAAGACGCAATGTGACAGCTGTACCTCGTCTAAATAGAAGCGGTTAAACCAGGACGCTTGGGTTTTCCCCCAGTACCTGCTCTTAATGGCTAGGGGTATCCAGCACATCGGAGTACGCTTCAACTGATGTTAAAAAATAAAAGCCCGCTATGTCTCTTCTCGCACGAGAGAAGTAATAATTACAATTCAAAACAGGCGTACCTGTAAGTAACAGCACGAAGACTTCAAATATAAATTTTATATTCGTTTTAAATGTTCTTTCTAAAGACGTAGCGAACTTTGAGAAATTTCAACGAATTATTCACTTGCGTACACTGCTTGAAAGAAATATGGTGTACACCCCTGAAGAATGCATATGTAGACACATTAGCAGACGACAGTCGCTTCCGCACCATTAATTATCTTCAGAAGAAGGTAAAACCAAGGTCTTGTATAGAGCTCTTAGTGAACAATGACAGTCGTTTCCAGTTGATTAAACATCCTAAGTGCTCTGAAAAACAAATGTCTTCAGAAGAAGGTTCTGTATAGAGGCATTAGTGAACAATGACGGACGTTTCCAGTTCATTAAACATCCTAAGTGCTCTGAAAAACCACAGACCCTCGGGGTAAATAACTATTAGCGATACAAAAGATTTTCTTAAGAGCTTCCCCTGTGCAGAAATTCCATCATAGACAGTGGAAAACCAAGTCTAGACATGTTTTAAGCTTACCACAAAAAATGTTTTCCCGATAATTAATATAATTCTACATGAAGAATATTAATGATTAAGTTTTCAATTAAACGTATACTGTATAGATTCTGTACTTAGACATTCGATTGTATCTTTGTCATTATTTAAATACTAGCATACAAGAATTGCAAACATGATATCAAAAATTAAACTGATTTTTTTTTCTCGGAATGTTAAACAAAGAAATATGATTTGGCGAGAGTAATTTGAAGAATAAAAAGTATTCAGAATGATAGATATTACATACGTTATTAAAAATAAATAAGGCTCTCGCTGATCGATGAAAACAATTAAATATTTTTTTTATTAATTAATTGTATATGAATTGACTTGCGCATCTGATTGGTAACGTATGGGCATGATTATTACACATGTATAACTATTACGACTAATAGCATTTGTTTAATTCTAAATAAATAATGAAATATGGAGCCTAGCCTAAACAATCCTCGTTACTCTTAATTTATTCCATTTTAAAAAGATTGGGCTTAGTAAACATAGGACGAGTACGATTTTAAATACCCCGTCCATTCGAGAGATATTTTTCGAATATTCCAGCATGTTAATATAAACTTAATACACACACACACACACAAAATTCATTTCAAGTAATATTTGTGCGACATTAAGTATTTGCGAATGACTTTTACTTTCTATACTACGTATAGTAAGTAGAGGAAGTGTTGTATTCCACCCAAAAAAATCGATACCGAGATTTCACCGGAAATACATGTTTTGAGACCCTCTGAATCCGAAAAAAGGCATGACTGTCTCCGAGTGTGCCTGTGAAACATAACTCAGAAACGAAGAGGCGGATAAAACACCAAACTTGGTATTTAGGTTCAGTATCTTCCAGAGATGCGACACGAAGGTTTTAAAGAAAATGCCTCACCCCAGACTACCCTTTACATGGAACATTTCTCGAAAATTTTAATTTTCTCAAAAAAAATGACTAACGATATTGAATAAAATATTATATGTTTAAGATATTGTAATGAGAAATGAAATGTATATCCCGAATTTTCTGGGCCGCCGGCTGCAGGATCGCTCATCAAATACCGTAATGATTCATACACCCGAACACCCGAATGGTAAGCATTCTTCAGAGTTTTTAAATAAGTAATGTAACAATTCATATTAACTTCTTGTTCATATTCTTTATTTTTATTTGTATTATTATTTCCAGGAAGTGGACTTTATTTTGGTATCGACCATCCATCGAGCGCTGCAGAGGCACCGCCAGGCTTCCAAACATTCCTGGTACCAAATCATCATGGAGGCGGCTCTGCCACCCCTACATGCAGCAACACTCGTAAGGTAAGAATTTACAGACTGGTGTTTGAGCATTTGTAACTAAAAATTACATAATAGTAGACATACATTGGCGATTCTAGCACACAAAGCCCTACCTCCGACAGCATAGAGTTCTGGATTGTATAAGGAGAAAAGGATATATTTAAGGGGAGTTTCTCACCCATATGCAGTCACATAACTCTATCGATCTCCCAGAATGCTATGTATTTTTAACGCAGGTGTTTAAAACATGTATTTTTTTCACGTATAGAGTGTAGATTCTTTAGAACTCTATACTTAAACATGCTATACTATTATTATTATTTATTTTTTCCAGGAAATGGACTTTATTTCGGAGGCGGTATCGGTCAACATGCGAGCGCTGCACCGGTGCCATCAGGCTTCGCGACCGTTGCACCAGTAGGCTTCGCGACCGCTGCACCGCGACCCCCAGGTTTCCAGACCTACCTGGTACCAAATCAGCAGGGATGGGGGCCCTGCCCCATACATGCAGCAAGCACCGAACGGTAAGAATTTTTTCAATATTTTACGAAGTTCTTTTACACATTCTATATTATTATTAATATTGTTATTATTTTCAGGAAGTGGACTTTATTTGGGAGGCGGGTTTTTCTGGGAATGTCTCCAAAAGTATTCTTCATTCTGAACGACTTTTGCAAAATTGATAAACCATAAGAGATAGACAAAATTTTACTACACAAAAAATGGAGATCGCGATAAAATACATAATTTATATCATATACATTCTTGTTGTTGAGTAAATCGTTTTCGAGATATTGCTTGTTATTCCCTTTAAAATTTTCCAATACTTATACTTTTTCTCAAATTCATTATTCTTGTTTTATATTCTCGATGTGCAAAGAGAATGGAATGCACCTTATAGCAACCAGCGTTAAAATATTTGACTATCGCTTAAAACCTACCATATTCACCTTGTATCGACATGAAAATTACCAATAACATTGACATCTCGATATCTCGATTAACATGAAGCATATAGGGAATAAGTGCTTGTAAAAATAGTTTGTACAAGAGTAGAGAAAGCCATGTGAGTGTATCACATCAGATTTTTTGATATTGGTTTAAATCTTCAAATACTTTTAACTTTTCTCAAGCGGTAACTCGCTATTCGTTTTTCCCGTGGTAATGCATAGAGAATAGAATTCTAAAGCCATCACATAGCATCAGACGTTTTTTAAACATCTGTAACGTGTCTATTCACAATCGAAAGGTTGCTGGTTCGAGGAAAATTATATCTACAGAAACAATACATTATTTTCGCTCTGTGATTAATTTGGTAATGTAACAATAATTAACAATGAATTTTTAGCGGTAAATGTAAAAAATAAAATATATTTTTTATTTCCTAGCGTCATACGCAGAAGCATTCCCCTTAAGGAACGCTGGCGTGAGCGATGGTTTCCCCCATAACAGGTTTAGACTTGCTTACGAAATGTCCCTGTGCGAGGCTAGCATTTCCCTCTCCTTCTCGAACTTTTGGAGTAGCCAATCAAAATTGCTGTATTATATACCGTCACACCTCTCACCCCTTCAGATTTTATCAGGCGAAGCGATATAAAAGCAATAGCTTCTCCGGCGATTTCACTGTATTGTGACAACACAGCGAGCTAAGATCTCTGCAAACTTTTCTCATTCAAAGTGAAATTTCAACGAACATCATGTCTGGTAAGTTGTAACAAAACACATTATTTACTTTAAAAGTTAAATTATTACTCTGTACATTTAACTTATATTCGCGTTCTTGTTTTTAATGCATGGCATTTATATGCGAATAGCTGAGTATTCTAAAAGTTAATAGCTAGACAAGTGAATTTTCTGAAATGTGAACAGTTTAGTTAAGTATTCATTTTAGGCAAGCTTATTCTACATTTAATAGCTAACTGCGCGAATTCTCAAAATGGGAACAATTTAGTTAAGTATTCACCTTGTTGAGTAATTATTATTCCAGATATTTAAATACAGGATTTCACAGAGTGAATTATATTCCTTTTTTGGAGAAAATACAATTATTTGAATACCTTATTAACGTTTTTGCTTTAGAATATTACAAAAAGTCTGTTGCGCGAATCATTCGCTCTAACAAAGTAAATATCTACATTATATTAAAACATTTAAATTGAAAAATACAGTACTTAATGAACTTCATTAGTGAATCAGAACCTCAATTATATTTACACATATTATCATTTTCAGAAAAAAGTTAATAATTTTGTAACTTTCAAATAAATGAAATTTTGTTATGCAACACATTCTCTAATAAAGAATATGTTTTTTTCTCTTCCTAATGCAGAAAGTTTGACATCTCAACTTAACACATTGGCTGAGGGTAGCATTTACCCAACCGTTCAAAGACTACAAGATCTTCAGCCAGAGGAGCCTTATAATATAAAATCCTTAAGAAAAATTGATACTCTATACGGTGCTAGAGTCGTTGCACTTTTAGAGAATAAGCAAGTGTTTCTCCCGACAAGATATTCAACCCTAACAAGCCAACAGTTGGAGGAAATGCCTGGGAAGTTTCAAATGGTATATCATGGAGTAGTACCAGCCGGCAAGTTTAAGACATGTAAATTGTCTTTTCTTCCTATTAAGGTTTGTAGAAATAATTCAGCTATCCTTTCAAAGCTTCATTTAGAGTTACATTCGTTGAGTTTATAAATTCGCACTTCAGTAGGATAACATTTGTCTAAAGTATACATCAATATGTAAAAAAATAACGTCCAGGATGTAGTCTGAGCGAGGATCTGCAGAAAGAAGTTTAATAGTCTATTCACTGATTCTTTACCTCAAAGCAGATACCTACAGCAAGTTTCAAATAATTTCCAGCAGGATAGCAGTTGTCAAAAGCATGCATCACTGTATTAAAAAATATGTGTAAATAATGTCTAGATTGTACTCTGTGTGATTTCGTGCAGAAAGAACTTTAATACCCCTTGCAGTGATTCTCCACATCGAAGTATATACCTACAAGAAGTTGCAAATAATGTGAATGTGTGTTACAGGAATGCCCAGCTGAATGTAAATGAAGAGGAAGAACGAGATAGCTTAAAACATCATAAACAGAAATGTGATAGGAACATTCTCAACACCTCCCAGTAACCTCAATCAATGAAGAATTGCACCAGCGCGGAACATACATGGAAAAAACATCCGCGTGTGTAGAATATAACAATAATATATATATATAAATTATGTACTCATTATTACTGCTATACCAGCCTATACCATTGATTTCATAATTGTTTAAGGAGAATGCCTATCTTAAAAACATTGATGCTACATGAAATCTAAACAAAAAGATTATTGAACTATTACTGAAAGAGACTTGAATAAATGGGAATCTAGAAGCCAGAACCATCTTAATATTGGGATGTATGATATGAGGTGTATAAAAAGATTAATAAAAAATGAGGTCTATGTAATATAAACAACATTTATTTTTTATAAACATTTTCCTATTACATTCCTATACAAAAAACATACATATTTCTTAAAGACAAAGGTGATAGTCTAGACATTCTAAAACACTCAGTTATATAATCGTATACATCACACAGAAAGAGACCTGCATTATCCATAAAAAACTAAACATCTCAAGAATATCTGGATGATGTATTTTATAAGTACAAGGTTTTGATATTTCAAAGTTCCTGTTAACCATGACTGTAATTGATTAACACAATTTCTGGATCCTGTCATGCTATAACTTTAGAAGCTTTCAGCTTACTTATAATCTCCTCAATCTCTTGTGTGTGACTATTATTACCACCATTCCTCGATGCAATTAGTAACCTCAATATATTTACTAGTCTATTTGGATTTTCAAGCGTAGATATCACTGAATCATCATCATATGAAGATTTCATATTCTCGCGACTCCCGCTGTATCCAGATTTTTCACCATCAGTAGTCTCCAGTGAAGGACAGACGCTTGATCCGGTATAACATCCCACTCTATACATCTTCGGATCTTCGAGTATAGGAGAGAGAGTCGATCCAGTATAACATGTTGCTCTATGAAGCTTAAATTTTGACAAAGAACGATTCTTAAAAATCCGCTCGCATATACAGCATCCAATGACGTGTTTTCCTCCATGTGTAATGTATGAAAAATTGAGTTTCTCATCCGCTAGTTGCACAGATTTTCTCCGGCAGGAGCTCATGCTAAAACTAAAAGAAATTAAATGAATACGGGAATGCTAACGCTCGAAGGAATTAAAAGCGAATGAATGAATTCATAACACGCAGCTATGTATATATCCAGTGTGAGGACGCCGGAGGGAATCGCAATCTTCGCATAGCAGCGGGAAAGGATGCTCTCTGGAAACATTTGTGGAGAAGGAGGCTCTCAACAGAACATGGCGAATGCGAGCATGGAAAAAGGATGCTCTCTGGGAACATTCGTGGAAAAAGGATGCTCTCAACAGAACATAACGAGTGCGAGCATGGAAAAAGGATGCTCTCTGGAAACGTTTGTGGAAAAGGCTGCGTAACAACCTGATTGCGCTATGTACCTGACCAGTTTGTTACATAGCGTGATTCCATTGTTACATAGCGTGATTCCTTTGTTACATAGCGTGATTCCTTTGTTACATAGCGTGATTCCTTTGTTACATAGCGCGATTCCTTTGTTACATAGCGTGATGAGCTTGTTACATAGCGTGATTCTTTTGTTACATAGCGTGATCAGTTTGTTACATAGCGTGATTCCTTTGTTACATAGCGTGATTCCTTTGTTACATAGCGTGATTCCTTTGTTACATAGACTGATCAGTTTGTTACATAGCGTGATTTCTTTATTACATGGCGTGATTCCTTTGTTACATAGAGTGATTCCTTTGTTACACAGCGCGATTCCTTTGTTACATAACGTGATTCCTTTGTTACATAGCGTGATTCCTTTGTTACATAGCGTGATTCCTTTGTTACATAGCGTGATTCCTTTGTTACATACCGTGATTCCTTTGTTACATAGCGCGATTCCTTTGTTACATAGCGTGATTCCTTTGTTAAATAGCGTGATTCGTTTGTTACATAGCGTGATTCATTTGTTACATAGCGTGATTCCTTTGTTACATAGCGTGATCAGTTTGTTACATAGCGTGATTCCTTTGTTACATAGCGTGATTCCTTTGTTACATAGCGTGATTCCTTTGTTACATAGCGTGATTCCTTTGTTACATAGCGTGATTCCTTTGTTACATAGAGTGATTCCTTTGTTACATAGCGTGATTCCTCACACGTAAATCGCTCATAGTGAAAGCAGCAAGGCATATATGGCACTCAGAGGCATTGTCAAAATTCTGTTGCTCTTCAAGGGTTAAATCCATGGGTTTAGGATTGGAATACACGTCGATGACGTCATTAGCAATTGATTTCAACTGTTTGATAAAGTCATCGACGGCATTTGGACCTCTAAAGAGAAAGAATTTTGACAATGCCTCGTCATGCCTACATATCACCTTCAAGGCAATAGACATTGCTTCATGCTCTTGAACGGCTCGGGTCCAGCTCGAGCTGCTTGAGGGCTCGCAAGAGTGAACCTTCGCCAGAACAGATTCAATGTCTGCGTATATAACAAATGGTACAGGAACGCTCTTGGAGAATGCTTTAAATTCAAGGTATTCATCCTGTTGAGGCATTTTAAGCAATTGGCATTTTCCACATCTTAATCGGTGCGTTTCCAAGGCCTTTTCACTGGCGCATCTCTTTAGACAGGCCTCACATGTCCATATTCTATGACTGTGTTTCGTTACTTGACTGCTTACAACTCTGTACAAGTCTTTAATGAGGCAGTAGTGGGACTTTTCCCCCTGCTCAATATATAACAGATTGGTATGGTGCTGCTTCTTTTCAGCTGTTTGGTATAGGGGAATAGTGTTCTCATTCTCCTCCTCTATACCAAACACTGAAACGGATACTCCATTGTTCTGTTTTTCAAAGCATTCAATTTGATGGAGGGGTACCGGAAATTCGATACCGTCATAATTGAATGCTTTGAAAAGCAGTTCAAAGGGGTATACTGTCGTTTTATAGCCATGACGTTTAACAGGGTATTTAGAGGCTAGCATACACCATGCGAAGCATTAATTGTCTTTGTTCTGGATGTTTATGACTGCATGTTTTTTCACAATTTTCTGTGGTAGTTCAATATATGAACCTGCGTGTAAAGGGTCGTAGTGTGTAAAGCCCATCACCAGGCTGAGTATCTTTGACAAGGACTTCGATGATGCTCCCCCCTCAAATTTAGAAATGTTTTCCAAAATATCCCTCGCAATTGAAGAGAAGATCTGATTGAAATCGCTTGACGGAAGAATCAATACAGGCTTAGAATTAAAGCCAGTGGAAAGACTCTTCTCTTCAACAGGTTTGCGGATTAAATATTCAAGTTCCAGGGAACAATGCATCTTTAATCCACAAATGCTTCTCTGCAAGACGCTTTCCACTTCTTTAATAATAAGCTCTTTGCACTCATCTAAAAAGACTCTGGGCTCGAGTATTTCTAATGTATCTTCTATTCTACTATTAAAAATACGTCCCTTGAATGCCGATTGGATGGTATTGCATTCCAGCCCCTGGCAATTACTAGCACTAACCTTGGCCTTTTTGATTGTAAGCTGCTCGCTCCCGTCCGATGCCTGCCCTCTCTTTCCATTCCTAAGTTCTACATCATCGGATGATGATGAGGAGGAGGTTGACGGTGCAGCGGCTTCATTGTTTGCGGCTGAGGAGGTCGATGGTGCAGCGGTTTCATCGCCTGCGACTGAGGAGATCGAAGGCGCAGATGGTACAACTTCCTCCAGAATGTTGAATGATTAGGAGGCGGATGGTGCAGCGGACGAGTCTTCACCAATCTCTGGTGATGTCGACTCCTGTGTTGCTAGATCCATAGGCTGGCTTCCAAGGTCGCCCAGATCATTTCCTGGAATAATAATAATATTAATAATAATAACAATAATAATATAGAATGTGTAAAAGAAGTTCATAAAATGTGGAAAAAAATTCTTACCATTCAGTGGTTGCTGCATGTATGGGGCAGGGCCCCTCCACTGCTGATTTGATGCAGGGAATGTGTGTGGTGCAGATGGCGCGCGATGAACAATACCGCCTCCGAAATATAGTCCACTTACTGGAAATAATAATGACAATATTAATAATAATAATAATAATATAGAATGTGTAAAAGAAGTTCGTAAAATGCTGATAAATTCTCACCATTCGATGCTTGCTGCATGTATGGGGCAGGGACCCAACCATGCTGATTTGGTGCCAGGTAGGTCTGGAAGCCTGGGGGTGCGGTGCAGCGGTCGCGAAGCCTACTGGTGCAACGGTCGCGAAGCCTGGAGGTACCGGTGCAGCGCTCGCATGTTGACCGATGCAGCCTCCGAAATAAAGTCCGATTCCTGTAAATAATAATAACAATATTAATAATATTATATAATGTGTAAAAGAACTTCGTAAAATGTTGAAAAATTCTTACCGTTCGGTGCTTGCTGCATGTATGGGGCAGGGCCCCACCCCTGCTGATTTGGTACCAGGAAGGTCTGGAAGCCTGAAGGTGGCGGTGCAGCGGTCGCGAAGCCTGCTGGTACAACGCTCGCGAAGCCTGGAGCTACCGGTGCAGCGGTCGCCTGTTGAGCGATGCCGCCTCCGAAATAAAGTCCATTTCCTGGAAAAAAATAAATAATAATAATAGTATAGCATGTTTAAGTACAGAGTTCTAAAGAATCTACACTCTATACGTGAAAAAATACATGTTTTAAACACCCGTGTGAAAAATACACAGCATTCTGGGAGACCGAAAGAGTTATGTGACTGCATATGTGTGAGAAACTCCCCTTAAATATATCCTTTTCTCGTTATACAATCCGGAACTCTATGCTGTCGTAGGTAGGTCTTTGTGTGGCAGAATCGCCAATGTATGACTACTATTATGTAATTTTTAGTTACAAATGCTCGAACACCAGTCTGTAAATTCTTACCATACGATTGTTGCTGTATGTATGGGGCAGAGCCACCTCCATAATGATTTGGTACCGGGAAGGTTTGGAAGCCTGGCGGTGCCTGTGCAGCGGTCGATGGATGGTCGATGCCAAAATAAAGTCCACTTCCTGGAAATAATAATATAGAATGTGTAAAAGAAGTTAATATGAATTGTTACATTACTTTTTTAAAACACTGAAGAATACTTACCATTCGACTGTTCGGGTGCCTGAATCATTACGGCATTTGATGTGCGATCCTGCAACCGGCGGTGGGTATCCTGCTGGAGCTGGATGTATGCTTCAGCTATGTTAGCAGAACTGATTGCTGAAAACGCAATTAATTTACGCATTAGATTTTTATTTATTTATTTATTAAAGAAAAGATATATTATTAAGTTAATTTACTTTACTGCGAATACCTTATACAGGGAAAATGTCGATGTATTTTGAACACCTGAGAAATTTCTATTACAAAAATAAAGCACGTGTATTTCTCGACACAATCATGGAAAATATCTCTTTAACATGATGGAAACAGGCTGAAAGTTTTTACTAAATAAATGCGAGAGAGGAATGAAACATTCACAGTGAATGTTCGACCAGTGCATGCAAGCATGAAGTCTTCGGATCGATTACCGTCGGTTACCCCGGAAGAAAAATTTTTATACAGGTCATTTTTTTATTCGATTCGCAGGGTTTTCAAGTAATTGTATTTCTCTAGAAAGGAATATAATTCACCTTGTGAAAACACGTATTTAAATATCTGGAATAATAATTACTCAACAATGTGAATACTTAACTAAACTGTTCACATTTTTGAGAATTCGCGCAGTTAGCTATTAAATGTAGAATAAGCTTGCCTAAAATGAATACTTAACTAAACTATTCACATTTCAGAAAATTCACTTGTCTAGCTATTAACTTTTAGAATGCTCAGCTATTCGCATATAAATGCCATGCATTAAAAACAAGAACGCGAATATAAGTTAAATGTACAGAGAAATAATTTAACTTTTAAAAGTAAATGAAGTGTTTTGTTACAACTTACCAGACATGATGTTCGGTGAAATTTCACTTTGAATGAGAAAAGTTTGCAGAGACCTTAGCTCGTTGATTTCAACGGAGAAACTGTGAGAATTCCCGATGAAGCAGCCTTTTTATAGTGTTCTTTTGCGATATAAAAAATGTATGAGTGAAAGTTTAAGATATATAATACAGCAATTTTGATTGGCTACTCCAAAAATTCGAGAAGGAGAGGGAAATGCTAGCCTCGCACAGGGGCATTTCGTGAGCACGTCTAAATCTGTTATGGGGAAATCCTTCGATCACGCCAGCGTTCCTTAAGGGGAATGTTTCTGCGTATGACGCTAGAAATAAAAATATATTTTATTTTTTACATGCACCATTAAAATTCATTGTTAATTATTGTTACATTACCAAATTAATCACAGAGTGAAAATAATGTATTGTTTCTGTAGATATAATTGTCCTCGAACCAGCGACCTTTCGATTGTGAATAGATACGTTACAGATGTTTAAAAAACGTCTGATGCTATGTGATGGCTTTAGAATTCTATTCTCTATGCATTACCTCGGGAAAAACGAATAGCAAGTTACCATTTGAGAAAAGTTAAAAGTATTTGAAAATTTAAACCAATATCAAAAAAATCTGATGTGTTACACTCACATGACTTTCTCTACACTTGTACAAACTATTTTACAAGCGCTTATTCTCTATATACTTCATGTTAATCGAGGTATCGAGATGTCAATGTTATTGGTAATTTTCATATCGATGCAATGGGAATATGGTAGGTTTTAAGCGATAGTCAAATTATTTTAACGCTGATTGCTATGTGCCGCATTCCATTCTCTTTGCATGTCCAGAACATAAAAACAAGAATAACGAATTTGAGAAAAAAGTATAAGTATTGGAAATTTTAAGGGAATAACGAGCAATATCTCGAAAACGATTTACTCAACAACAAGAATGTATATGATATAAATTATGTATTTTAACGCGATCTCCATTTTTTGTGTAGTAAAATTTTGTCTATCTCTTATGGTTTATCAGTTTTGCAAAAGTCGTTCAGAATGAAGAATACTTTTGGAGACATTCCCTGAAAATTCGAGATATACATTTCATTTCTCATTACAATATCTTAAACATATAATATTTTATTCAATATCGTTAGTCATTTTTTTTGAGAAAATTAAAATTTTCGAGAAATGTTCCATGTAAAGGGTAGTCTGGTGTGAGGCATTTTCTTTAAAACCTTCGTGCCGCATCTCTGGAAGATACTGAACCTAAATAACAAGTTTGGTGTTTTATCCGTCTCATCGTTTCTGAGGTATGCTTCACAGGCGCACTCGGAGACAGTCATGCTTTTTTTCGGATTCAGAGGGTCTCAAAACATGTATTTCCAGTGAAATCTCGGTGTCGATTTTTTGGGTGGAATACAACACTTCCTCTACTTACTACACGTAGTATAGAAAGTAAAAGTCATTCGCAAATACTTAATGTCGCACAAATATTACTTGAAATGAATTTTTTGTGTGTGTGTGTGTATTAAGTTTATATTAACATGCTGGAATATTCGAAAAATATCTCTCGAATGGATGGGGTATTTAAAATTGTACTTGTCATATATTTACTAAGCCCAATCTTTTTAAAATGGAATAAATTAAGAGTAACGAGGATTGTTTAGGCTAGGCTCCATATTTCATTATTTCTTTAGAATTAAACAAATGCTATTAGTCGTAATAATCATGCACATACGACAGCAAGCAAATGCGCAAGTCAATTCATATACAATTAATTAATAAAAAAAATATTTAATTGTTTTCATCGATCAGCGAGAGCCTTATTTATTTTTAATAACGCATGTAATATCTATCATTCTGAATACTTTTTGTTCTTCATATTACTCTCGCCAAATCATATTTCTTTGTTTAACATTCCGAAAAAAAAAATCAGTTTAATTTTTGATATCATGTTTGCAATTCTTGTATGCTAGTATTTAAATAATGACAAAGATACAATCGAATGTTTAAGTACAGAATCTATACAGTATACGTTTAATTGAAAACTTAATCATTAATATTCTTCATGTAGAATTATATTAATTATCGGGAAAACATTTTTTGTGGTAAGCTTAAAACATGTCTAGACTTGGTTTTCCACTGTCTATGATGGAATTTCTGCACAGGGGAAGCTCTTAAGAAAATCTTTTGTATCGCTAATAGTTATTTACCCCGAGGGTCTGTGGTTTTTCAGAGCACTTAGGATGTTTAATGAACTGGAAACGTCCGTCATTGTTCACTAATGCCTCTATACAGAACCTTCTTCTGAAGACATTTGTTTTTCAGAGCACTTAGGATGTTTAATCAACTGGAAACGACTGTCATTGTTCACTAAGAGCTCTATACAAGACCTTGGTTTTACCTTCTTCTGAAGATAATTAATGGTGCGGAAGCGACTGTCGTCTGCTAATGCGTCTACATATGCATTCTTCAGGGGTGTACACCATATTTCTTTCAAGCAGTGTACGCAAGTGAATAATTCGTTGAATTTCTCAAAGTTCGCTACGTCTTTAGAAAGAACATTTAAAACGAATATAAAATTTATATTTGAAGTCTTCGCGCGTGTTACTTACAAGTACGCCTGTTTTGAATTGTAATTATTATTCTCTCGTGCGAGAAGAGACATAGCAGACTTATATTTTTAACGTCAGTTGGAGCGTACTCCGATATGCAGGCTTTTAATTCATCTAAGCAATGTAATATTTTTTATAAACCCTCCAGTCAAAAGAAGAATTAAACAAACCTTATTACTCGTAATAATCGCGCATATACGATAACGAACAAGTTGCGCGCGATTCAATTACATTAATCAATCAAAAATACTTAATTGTTTTTAATCGATAGACTGCGCCGTTTCATTAGAAGTGAGATATTCATGGTAGATGAATAATTGGGTGCGATATCTCTATTACTTCTCTCGTGCGAGAAGAGACATAGCAGACTTATATTTTTAACGTCAGTTGGAGCGTACTCCGATATGCAGGCTTTTAATTCATCTAAGCAATGTAATATTTTTTATAAACCCTCCAGTCAAAAGAAGAATTAAACAAACCTTATTACTCGTAATAATCGCGCATATACGATAACGAACAGTTGCGCGCGATTCAATTACATTAATCAATCAAAAATACTTAATTGTTTTTAATCGATAGACTGCGCCGTTTCATTAGAAGTGTGATATTCATGGTAGATGAATAATTGGGTGCGATATCTCTAGGAGCGCGAGTCAATTACATTAATTAATAAAAAATATTTAATTGTATTCATCGATCAGCGAGAGTCTTATTTATTTTTAATAACGTATTTATTTATTTATTTATTTCATAATCAATTCCTCCGGAGCCAACATGAACGCACCTCGCATGTTAATTCGCCTTTATTTTTTTTCCGGAATCATATTTCGCGGAATTATATAGAGTTAAGATGGCCGTCATGCACCCATAATGAGTTTAAATATGGTGAATTGACAACTTTCGGATATGACCACCAGGGGCGCTGTGAGGAAACACTCGCTGGAGTTTCACTCATATTATCACTTGGCGCGCTAGTGTAGGTTGCGAACTGAAACGCGAGTGGAGGGGGTGCGGAAGTCGACTTGCCACTCCAAGCATCGGGAGCCAGCCATTCGTGTGAAACGTCTCGTGGTGGAAAGGTTGCGGTCGGTGTTCCACCGCAATTATCACGCGAAAACGAGTGTTACGTCAAGTCTGTCCTTTCATCTAAGTGTTGTAATATTCTTATAAATCCAAAATATATTTTCCCTCAAAAGTAGAATTAAATAAATGTTATTACTCGTAATAATTATACACATACTACCGCACATATACGATAACGAACAGTTGCGTGCGAGTCAATTAATCATTCAAAAATACTTAATTGTTTTCATCGACCGACTAGCCTTGTTTCATTAGACGTGTAATTTATTGACAATAGTAGATTATAAATGACGGTTTAGGGGCAGGTGCGCGCGATTCAATCAAAAATACTTAATTGCTCGAAGATTAGCGTTTAATTGTATTAGTAGTAATATGATGGGCATTCTTATTTTTTTTTCAATAACACACATTACCTAATTGATTGACACAATTATGTACTCAAACGATTTGCCGATGTGCGGCAGGCATCGAGAATCGCATTCCCACATCGCCAGGGTGGATTTCCAAGCCAACGTCACGCACGGAGAACCCCATTCCCTTATACCCCATCACCCGAGCGGCACATCCCCTACCCCAAGCCAATCACACGGCAGGGATTTAGACCTAGGGAAGGTACGCGACCGACGTATAGGATCAATACACACTCCCCCACCTATCCATAGGGAACCAACCAGAACACAAAGGGGAGGGAGGACACGCGTATGGGGGAGGGAGGGGGGCGGGCCACCGGCACGTGACCACAGGGGGAGGGGGGAGGACCTGCCGGCACAGACCCTGTCGGCATTAAGTAAGCCCCCAAAGGAAGGGGGCGGGGCTAGCGGCACGCGCTACCAGGCGGCATCTAAGCCCTCAAAGGGAGGGGGCGGGGCTAGCGGCATAGATCAAAGAACATTATCAGATGGCGGCATATCCTTTGAGGGCCAGAATCGGCTTAATATTTCTACTGATAGACGAAAGATTGGCTACAGAATGGCATCAATAAATGAAAGATTGAGCTACAGAATGACATCGATAGACCAAAGATTGGCTACAGAATGGCATCAATAGATGAAAGATTGAGCTACAGAATGGCATCGATAGACCAAAGATTGATCTACAGAATGGCATCAATAGATGAAAGATTGAGCTACAGAATGACATCGATAGACGAAAGATTGATTGCCTGATATCAAACATATTGTTGCTTGTATGACAAGGAAAATCTGATGCGTGTTTCATGTTACTTTCTCTATTTACTCTTCGGAAACCTTTCTTACAAAAAATTTCTTCTTACCAATTTATGTCATTGTAGGCATAAAAAGGATGCAGTAGGCTAAAGCGATATAGGAGTTTTAAAAAGCGGTTCACTATGCGATGGCGTTGAAAGTTCATTTTGTTTACATGCCCATGAGAAAAACCGAATAGGAATTCTCTACTTGAAAAAAGTCAATACTTCCTCCGCTGACTATAGGGCTCGTAAATAGCAGGGAAGGTAAAAATAGATATAATAAAAATGCAGTTTTAAAATCAAAATGTGACCTTCAATCTCAAGTGAATTGAATTGTGGAGATAAGTAAAGTAGTTGTGGTTTATATAGTATTGTACGTACTAACCTGTTCCGTAATATATTTTTAGTAAAACACCTGTTAGCATTTTTTGCGCAAGTTGTATGTCGCTGCTGAAATATATAATTCGATATCATAATTACTTCTCATTTGTAAGAGTATTCTATTTTTTTACGTTGATGTTTTTCTGACAAGATTAAAACGGCTTAGAGGAAGGTATTGCTAGCAGAAAATTAAACCATGTTCTAACCTAGGTGTGACTCAAAAGGTATAACACGAGCCATATCCGTAGGTAATTTATTTAACTTTCTGAATGACCATGTAAAATCAAGTCAGATGTTCAATAACTTTGAATCTACTCAACATGCTGAGACTACAATTGAAACCTGGGTCTGTTTTTTTGGAAGAAGTTAGTCATAATGCGGAATGCGAAAGCAACAATTTTGACAAGTGTGCTTTCTAAACTAAAATATGTTCAAAATTCACATACTGGGCATATTACAGTAATCTTGTTCAGAAAATGTATATTTAACATGGTATTATAGCGTTGGAAATGTCCGTCACAAGCTTCAGCTTGAACTAATATAACCACAGAATTAAAATTGCACAATCTCATAAGCAAATCTACATGGATTGGTTGAGTGGTGTAGAATGTTGGGCAGGTCACTTACAAAAGGATTAACGCTGTGAAACGTGGCTCACATATTTTTCTTAGCAAAATAAGGGAAATGTGAAGGTTACATACTTTCGCCTAAATTCTGTAGGGCACAAACAAAATTTAGCAATTCGGGTACAAATATATATTACTGTTGCTTTTCCACTACGTAGGATAGGACTAGAAGTGGAGAGGGGCATAGCACCTCGACTTATGCTGATCTTTTATGCCTAGGCCCCTAACGGGGCGCCCCCGGCGGAGGGGAGGGATGAGGTGAGAGCAGACAGAGGGCGGCCGGACCAGGAGGTACGACGGCAGAGTGCAGAGTGACTCCCATTTACAGATTTGAACTCCCCGGGTGGTGGCTAGTACAACCGAATCCCTTTCCCCCTGTTGGTTTACACATCCCCTGGGGAGCCCAGAACCCGGATACCGCTCGCAGTCCAGGGAACAATGTTTATCAGAGCATCCTTTTCCACTGACATGCGCCAGCATTTGTAATCCTGGAAGAAACCAAGCAGTTGAAAGGTGAAGTGAAATGAGAATGGAGGTGAAATGGAGGGACAGGAAATTCGGGATGGAATGATTCTTCCCAGCATTCGCCTGGCGATCAGGGGAAACCCCGTAAAAGACCATGGGTCAGGAAGTTCGGTCACGGAAATCAAATCCAATGCGGGCCACAGGTTATCACCGGAGTCATTCCCCTCGGTTTGTCCACTACGTCAGCAGAAAAGGTATTGTATTCCATCCAGGAATTCCATACCTAGATTTCACCGGAACTACATGTTTTGAGGCTCCCACTTTAGAGAAAGGTGTGTGTGTGTGTGTGTCCGTGAACAGCATAACTGAAAAAAGGAGAGATCGATAAATACCAAACTTTGTATTTAAGTTTAGCATCTTCCAAGGATACGACATGAAGATTTTAAAGAATACTGTCCACCCAAACTGCGATTTCTTGTGGGAAAATTTAGTTATTTTGTATTTTCTCAAAAATAGCTCTAACGATTTTTGAGTAAAATACCACGTGTTCAATATATTTTCAAGCGGAATTAAATCTATATCCTTCATTTTCTGAAAACAATCCGGGAAGTCCTGTTTTCTGAATTACCTTTGTATAGTTGGGAAACCGAAAGTGACAGAAACAGACTTACCTCACAAAAGACGTTAAAATACTCCATTCACGTCAAACAAACTTTGTAAGGGTAACCTTCTTCGAGATATTCCATGTTATTGAATTTAATTTGCAAATACTTATGCTTTTTCAAATGATAAGTCGCTGTTCGTTTTCTTCTCGTGGTCATGCAAAAAGCATGGAACCTTATATGGTTTAATAAGAAGTAGATAGAATAATAAACTATTGTAACACAGCACATAGAAGAGTGAACGTAGAAGTCATGTGAATATATCCTTTTTTATCTTTTGAGTTCGGTTTAAGTAAATCGACAAGTTTCCTCAGTGTCTTAGAAATTTAAAAGTGTTTTCTTTTCGGAACAAATATCTAAGGTTAAGGAAATTTCTACCTGTTTCCATTTACTATTAATTGCGATTAAGTACAAACAAAGCATTTTTAGAAGCCGTTCCTCACCAAACGAAACTTCCTATACAAAATAAACAAAATAAACATTTCTCAAGAATCTATTAATTGTTCACCTGATATCTTAAAATCACGCAAATCAGGGTAATTTACATAATTTTTTCATATGACAAAAGCTTGGATTCCTGTTAATTAAGTTTATAATCCCAAAAGAACAGCTATTATATGAACATTAAATACCCTGTATAAATTTATTGGTCTTATTTCAGCAATTAAATCGTTAACTGTGCATTCTCTTCATCATGTAGTTCAACAGCATTTCAATAATAAGGTTTATAAACACAAGGACACGTTCATGACAACATTTGTATTGCTCACAAAATAAACATTTTTTTTTTAAAGTTCCCTTATTTTACCCAGTTTATGATACTGTGTTTCTACTGTTTTCGCTGCCGCTTATTATCGCAATTACACAACACACATAAGATCCATGCCCATGGCAGGACTCGAACCCGTGACGCTCAGCTTGGCGGAGCGCCGTAGCTACACATTCCAGCACCACGGCTACGAGGGCCGGCTACATTTGGAACAAAATTCTGCAGTTACTTCCGTTTAATAAGCAAGCCAATGTGAAAGAAATAAAATAAATTGTGTGATTTTGTATAACATATGCAGAATTGTAATAAAACAAAATCTCGTGTGTTACATTCACATGAATTTCTCTGTCCACTATCGTTTAGTATCATATAGCTATGATAAGCTACAAAAAGTTTCGTCACACATTTCGTTGAAGGAATAAGGAAGATGGAGAACCCGAATTCACAATCGTATGTTTAAAAACCGGGTCGTTATATGTTGGCTTAGAAATTCCACACTTTTCCAAGAGATCGTGAGAAACAACTAAATAGCGACAACTTAAAGCATTGACAAGTGGTAAAAAATTCAAACCTATATTAGTGGATATCTCGGAAATGGCTAATGCTACAAAAACGTTATTTGAAATGCATTGTATATTTTAAAGCTGTTTACAGCTCTTTCTAGTAATTTTTTCTATTTCTTATGCAATATCAGTTATACAAAATTATTCAAAATTCCTTAAGAATGAAGAGAACCTCACTGGTTATTCCCCTAAAACACAAGATACACATTTTATTTGACTTGTAAATATCTTAAATATTTGGTTTATATAAAAATCGTTAGAAATATTTTTGAGAAAATTTAAAAGTTGAAAAATATTCCAGTAAACGGCAGTTTGTGCTGGTGGATTTTCTTGGTAATCTTCGTGTCTAAATTTTGAAAGAAGTTTAATTTAAACACCAAGTTTGCAACTTATCGGACTTATCGTTATAGACTTATGCTTGGAACACACACAAAACGTTTTACAATTTTTTTTCTTTTGAGTCCAGGGAGCCTCGCAACATATATTTCCAGCGAAATTTCGACATCGGATTTTTGAGTGGAATACAGTACTTAACCAAATTAAACTCCTTAACCTGGAACCACTACTTTTCAATCAAATAGTTCCTCAATTGGCCCCTCAGGGACCTAACAGGCTGAGCGTACCACGGGCCGAAACAAAATAGAGGGAGGAAGAAGTCAAAATATCATATTATTTATTCGAGGGAAGGCTATATCTGGAGCTCCTAGTATTAAAGGAATTAATCAATTACCGAACCCACCAATTATAATAGGTATAACTATAAAAAAATCATGATGAAAGCATGAGCAGTTACGTACTGGGAATCGAACCGGGATCTCCCGCTTGATAAGCAGCTGTGCTTCCTCTGCTTATTGTAAGCAGTGGTTGAGAAAGTAATATATTCCTATTTGAGCCGGTCCATTTGATATTTTCCCACTATATGTAGTAGCAAAACTGAAAACGCCAACTGAGGTCAAATATGAACAAGCCGTAGTATTTATTTTACTTTTTATCATAATTCGCGGACTAAAACTAATGTTTATATTGAGCTACTGCTTCCAGGATAAACCTTTGCCGTGAAATAACCTGCACGTGCGTTTCTCGAAGCTTGAAAAGGCTCAGAGCAGCAAAACACTATTTTAGCTTCTTGTTAGCTCACCAATCAGTATGTATTCAAACTCAAGATGTCATAATCTCCAGCCGCATGGGCAAACGTGGTTTAAAAACAAAGAGGGAGAGAGGTACGGAGAGTTAACTACTGAATATCCGGTAGCCTGCTTCCTTTTCACTAAGCGGAACTAATACACTCTAAGCTCATTAGTTCGCGCATGCGCACAGCTCAGTTCGGAATAGGTAACAGAGCCGCATAGCTCTTTGAATTTGCATATAGTTATGCATATTACCTCGCCGAAAATTGAAATGCTGTCTGTACATCAGCATGCTCACTAAACGTGCTCGCTCATATATTGATGCTTTAATATTTTTTGGTTACACATAGCTTATTTACTAAACTGCTTAGTAAGCCCATTAAAATAAATAAAATCATAGGTTAACCCCATACTCCGTAGCTCCTGGACGCTCCCTTACAATTAGGATCATTTAGATAAGACAGGGTAGAGTATTAGGGTACTTCAGTGATGACAATTATGCAGCAGCCAAGGAAATATTTAAGTTAATGATGAGATGTAGAGCGGAGTTAAGTCTGCACCGTCCGTCTGACTCGGATAGTGGTTGCAATGTTATCTTGTGACAGAGAAAATGTTGGCATTTAGTTAACTCATCCTTCAGTATATACAAGTAAATACTGAAAACATCCTCTTCCCCAAGTCCTAGGATTTGCAACCTGTACGACGATTACCTAGCAGAGTCAGGATCATTCAGACGAAGGGCCCTGCGTAACTGGAGCACAGCAATTCACGTAGGTCACAGTGGATCCTCTGTGCTTCCAACGTTAACCCCTGGAGGAAGGGATGAAGAAGAGACCAGAAAGGTGGTGGAATCCAGACGACAATATGCGCTAGCAAGAATAGGATCCCTAACGATTCCAACATGCACCAATTCTGAAGGCAATTAGTCCTGCCTTTGCCACACTCAACCTCCCGGAAATAGACGTGCCAACTCCCAGTAAGGAGCAAAGGACCTCAGCAGTTCCATCAAGCGCATGTAGAAATCTTTCCATAGCGCAAATAATACCGTTGCCGCAACACAACAACCGCCGTCTCCTGGTCCTACAGCCCTGAAATAGATGAAAGAAACTGCGGGGACTGGAAAGGCATGGGAAATTCGTGGTAGAAGTAGAAAATCCCAGCATTCCCCACCCCAGGGAAACCAAGAAAAACCTATGATTAGAGTGGCCTGCCCGACGGGAATGAAACCCGGGAACTCCCGAATGCTAGCTTCACACGTTACCGCGGAGAATCTCGCTCGATATACCTAGCAAAACATTCTAACATATAAATAGATGTGGATGGGACTGCCGCTCTGAGGGGAAGCGGCCGGCGGGAGGAGTCAAACGCTGCTTCTGGTCTAAATCAAAGCTACAATTAGTGTACATAATAATAATAGTAATAATAATAGTAAAAATAATAATAATAATTGAATGAAACAAAAACCTTTTGTAATTTGTGGTCGACTTGCCTTTAGAACACAAGCTTTTACGACCAGAGACACGCTTATGTTGCATAAATCTCAAGTTGATTGCGAAGTCGAATTGAGCTCCCGTTGACTCCCGTTAATTTTGGGAACGATTTGAAGAATACTAGTTTTAGTTCCCGATATCGTGGTAAAATATTCTCACGTTAAGGGGATTTATAAACGCTGTAACAATAAATGGTAATACAAAATGAAATGTGAAAAATTGGTTTAAAGTTGCATTATCTACTGCAAACCATGATATATATATAAAATGTTATTTATTCAATTAAGTTCTTATTATACTATGAGCAAGAATCTTACTCAATCATATATATATATATATATATATATATATATATATAAACAATTAATCAAAAAAAATTAACCCCGCACTATATAGGATGAGGGTTTTGTTGCAAATCTTCGTGTCGCATCCTAGGAGTTAATTAGGACGTTTGGTATTTAACCGACTTTTCGTTTTTGTGCTATACTCTTCACAGATAGACAGGGTTCAGGGATCCCACAACGTGCATCTCTAGCGAAATTTCGATATAGAATTTTTGTGTGAAATACAATACTTCTTGCTACCTGCTGTAGGTACCTCGTGTAGAGAAAGTAACATTTATTTTATCACCAATAACTGCCGTAAATTTAACAATTAGTTCTAATAAGAGAACTGCTATTTGTTATTTTACTATCCTAAATGGCAATAATCTTATTCTTTATACAGTATAATAAGTTACTACTGCTAAATTTTAAATTATCAAAATTTTATCACGTGGAAAATTTTCGTTTATGGCATTAACTGCTTTTTGCCTAATTGAGGTGCTTTGTTTCTGAACCAAAATGTGTGTTGAAGACAAACACAATATTTTATTACTTATATTCAATAGTAAATAAGTTATTTATATGCATTTTTACTTTCTCTACTACTTACAGTAAGTAGGGGAAGTATTGTATTCCATCCAAAAATTCGATACCGAGATTCCACCGGAAATACATGTTTTGAGGCCCCCTGAATCCAAAAAAGCATTTTTGGAAAATGTCCATGTGTGTGTCTGTGTGTCTGCGTGTCTGTGAACAGCAACTGACTTGATTTCTACCGCCCAAATGTTTAAATTTCTGTATTTCAAGTCTCTGATTGGCTATTCCTAATCCAATAGAATACTTTTATTCAACGTAAATTTTTTTCTGATTGTTGATTGGCTATTTTATAAACTGTCTTAAAATTTACATTATTGTTGCTCCAGTAATGACTAGTAGCATTATTAAACTTTCATACTCAATTATTGCCTCAAAGTTACCTCATTGTTACCTCATTTTTGCAACTTTTTAACCTATTATTCTCACAGCTCCTACATTATTAAATTACGTAATACATTCACATAACATTATTGAACATGTATACAATAATATAAACATATACAATGTCTGTAATATACACATTCTATATCTTGTTAAATTCACATATTGCTTTAAGGCGGGCTGTTATTATATTTTTTATATAATTTGACTGAAATCATTTAAGTGTTAAAAATACTACCTCAGATGTGCTTAAACGTTGTCTGAGACCTTAAAAACTGCATGTTTGTGAATGGCTTGCCTGTGTTTATGCAAACGGCTTAACTGGAACGGAACGTGGACAAACACTAAAGTGGGTTATTTAAGTACAGCATCTTCCAAGGTTTTTTAAGAATATTCCACACACAAAATTCCTTTTACATGGCAACATATTCGTTATTTAATTTTATCAGTAACAGCACTGACGATTAAAATACCAAATGTCCAAGATATGTGCATGGTTATTATAATCTGTATTTTTAATTATCTGCGAATAACCTGTGAACCTAAAAAAAAAAACCTTACACAGATCTCCTTAAAACACAATATTTTCAAATACCTTATCGTTTTTCATGTGTTCAAGTCATCATTATTCTGTTTTTCATGATGTGATATAACTGTTGTGAAATTTAAAACCTAGCATTCAAAGCCTCCTTTATCCCTCTTGTAGCTACTAACAATAATCCTTTCTACAAAAGTTTATCTCGATAAGCATAAACTATATAGGAAAGCAGATTTCATAAGAATATTTTGTAGGAAATATATAAACCCAAATGATAGGTATTGAAAGTCGTCTAAATGTAGCTCATGAGCCATTTAATATTCAGCTAAACCGCAATAATCAAGCAAGAAATTTTAAATGTGTTACAACCAGATTCCAGCAAAGGGGCCGCCAGCTTTGGTTTTCATGTAAGATTGATTTACCTTTGTCAACATTTTTAGCGTTTAACTGGAATTGCCGAAATGTTAACATTCTTAAAACTGTGTGCAAAGTTCTGAAAATTAATATAATGAGAACGCATTTGCAGCAATGCCTCATGAGTAGAGATAGGCAAAATATGAAAAATAATTTGCAAAATATGGAATATTTTTGCCAAATATGAAAATATTATGAAAAAATGTCAAAATATTATTCTTTTTAAACCCTTAGATTTAGGAAAAATAAAGGAAGATACTGGTTGCTTTGTCCAAACTTAATACTAATTACATTATACCACTAAAAGCGTAATAAAATAAAAATCGTTCAATAATGCGTCTAATTTGCATGTGACGTCACATATAGGTAGCGCTGCATTTTCTCAACTGTGCCTGACTTTATGGAGCGAGTTTTTGCAAACGGTTTCTTGTAAAGAGCTGCTTGGGTTTTATAAATGTATTTTACAGAAAATTGCCCAATTAGAATATCTTGAAAGCCCGGTTAATTGTTAATGGAAATTTTTTAAAAGGTAAATGGGAATCTTACGAAATATGAAGATTTTACCAAAATAATATAAAATATGAAGTTTTTTGTCACGTTCATTGAATTATATACACTACAAACCGTAAACACAATTGTTACATAATTAAAGCAAGCATAGTTTAGAATATGAAATTTAATATTTTGCCTATCTCTACTCTCGGGATGTATTTCATTCCATTCCTCAAAGTACTGACCGTCAGCGAAGTGCGACTTTGAGTATCAGTATGGTCCTCGCATCTCAACTTGCTGGATGTATTCACCGCCTGTTCCGATGGTTAGCACGTTTCTGCTGGAAAATCGATATCCTTTTAAGTCGATGTAATGCTGCAGACTTCCCTCCTATTAATACCTGCTTCCCTTATTAAGGAGTTTCCGTCCCTGGGCCTCAGGTGCAAATTCCTTCGCCAAAATGTTCTCTCAAGAGCATATTATGAAGCGCGTGCAGTGCTCTTTCGAAGAAACTGATTTGTTGTAACCATTTATAAAAGTGAAATTCCTCAGAATTGATTTATATTATGTAATTATCTGCCATTAGCGTATTTATGGTGTCTCAGTTCATGTTGATCCCTATAGATATTTGCACAAACCAGTAATCTGAAACGGAACTTATTTGTTACAGCATTTATAGCCATATCAGTTTGTTATTTGTTATCGCAGTTTGTTGTTGTTTGTTATAGCAGCTAGCTTTGGCTAACTCTATAATACAAGGCATTAGTTTGGGCTACCCCTACGCCATTTGGCGTGGAGCACTGGTTAAGCTACCTCTACGCAAACAGCTCGAATTCGATTCCCCGTGTATTTTATTATTATTATTATGATTATTATTATTATTATTATTATTGTTTTTACAACACCTTTTACTATAATATAGATAAATGGCATTGCTTGCCTTACTCCAATTTACTTACAAATATGCATACAATAATAGTGAGATTTGTGGTTATAAAATTGAATTGACATAGTACGAAACATCTGTAGCGGGAAACGGTGCTGTGCGCTATTTCTAGCGCGAAATCGTTGATCCTTCGGTTGATGTGGTCATCGGTAGTGTTCTTCCTCTGCTATTGATGCACATCGGTGGTTGCTTCTTCCATTTCTAAATTTTCCTACCTATATCTAATTCTTAATTCTCAGGTTATTGTGGGTGGGGCAAGTTAAAAATACACTCCAAGTTTCCCTTAATCAATGAAGTTTATTCACAATTGAAGTAATTACGGGCGGCTAGCTTTTCCCATTATTTTAATCCCACCACTTTAACTAGGTTCAGGAGCCTAGCTATCTGCACATGCATTCCCACCCATGTGCACCCACGTGCATCTGTAGCACCTCGTACCGACGACAATTCTAGAAGATCAGAAGAGAGAGAGAGAGTGGGCTTTGAGGCCTTGTCTGCCCTTATATACGGAGCCCAGTGACGCTCACCTCTGCGTTTAGAAATGTAACGACGTTTCCTATTGGTCCTCAGACCACGTTACCTTAACATGTATGATGAGAATGTGTGGCTTCAAGTCCGTGCGCTTAAGCGTCACCCTGGTGCGTTGTGAAGTCAGTTCAATATCTCCGTCTCTTTATTTTCTCTATCTGTCTCTTTCTATTTCTCCGTACCGTTACTGGTTCCCTGCCTGTTGGCTTGGTGAAAGGTACGCTCTACTTAGGACTTTTCCTGGAATTTTGCTAGCTCGCCCGTTTCTTACAATCAGATGTGTACAAATGTTAAGTGTTGAATATTTTAACATGTTAGTGAATTATATTATTACTGTACACTTCTTATATATGTATAGTATATCCCCTTTCATATGTACAATTCCTATATATGTATAATATATCCCCTTTCACCTCCTCAGGAAGATAAATTAAAGTCATGGTTGCCATCTATTGGAAATGACGAAACGCCATATACATAAAAAATGAAGAAAACCTGTTATATTGTTCTACTCATGTATTTAAAATGAAAGTGGAAAGAAAAAGTTAAGTAGCTGCACAGAAGATTTGAACTTGCAACCTCACGAACAGTAAGCTAACCTCTCCCTTGAGCTAAGGGTAGTACAGTAAGCGTGGCATTGTAGCTAACTTTAGCCATCCTCCACTTGAGAACAATAAATCAATAAAGTGTGTTTTGGTTGCAAATATTCAATGTTGAAACACCCTGAAGCATGTGTTTGTTTGAAATCTCATACGAATTATTTTCTCGGAAGACTTTTGTGATTATAATTGCGTTCCCCTTTATAACTACTACAAAAATATACGCAACCTTGTGAACAAAGCTTGGCTGTCACGAGTGCTCATGGAAGTACCGTCTCTGAGACACCAAACCAATTTTAAATTGACTGAGTGTACACCCAACAGATGACAGTCACGATGAAAGAGCTGAAGCTGATGTTAAGACACACAATTTAAATATCGTATCCTGTTTGTAACGTTACGACATGCGTATCCTATATACTTTTTCAGTTCATATTTTTTTCATAATAACAAAAACATTCCTAGCACATGGTAATTACACACTCAAATTTCACTTTCTTTCTCTAGCATCCCTTGAAAGAAAAGAAACTCGTGTTCTGGAGTCATTCTACAACAATACAAAATGTCTGTAAGAGATATTATTTGTAAATAGAAGTAAATGAACGTTTGGCTATTAATGCTTGGTAATACAGGTATAAACTTATGAAGTCTCTGACCAAAATTACTATTGCTAATTAAAAGCCACTACTGGGGAACACTTAGGCTGTAACTAACATATATGATATTTGTTTTATATTTTGCAAATACAATCATTATTTAAATGAGTATGTTTTTGTATACGAACTTTTATATTATTTCACATTTTAAAGTGTGTCCAACACACTGGTTATTTAATTAATATATACTTCTCTATTAACGAAGGCTAAATTAAAACTTGTTCACTTCTCCTTTTCCTCTTTTCCAGAATCCGTGTTTACAGCGTTGCAATGCAAGTATTTCGCAAATTCATGTCGATCGGAAAGGTTTTATTGGTGTATTTTATCCATACATAATCTAAATGAGTTGTTAATCTTCTTAAACTGTATATTTGCAGTCACCATTATTTTCAAAGTGTAAGTAAAACGCAGATTCCTTATTGGAAAGGAAACTTGAGGTAGATGGCACTGACTAATCTCTTCTTAGTGAGAATATTTGGATGTGAGTCCTGTTTAGTGTGTCACAGTACTTCTGTATATGTCGACGTTTTCCCACTCTTATTCCGACTTCACACAATTTACAAACAACACTGTCCTATTCACTGAAAGTAATTGCTTCCAAATTCAACAAAATCTTGCAGCGTTTCACACTTGACATTATTATATTTTGAATATTGTGCACGTTTCTGTTTGCTTATCCAGTGAGCAGTTAAATCGCACTAGAACTTAGGAATAGGCAGAGTTAGGGTCCTCCAGTAGCTGGATTACAGCACCACAAGTAGACACTAGTGGGCCATTTTTGCTTCCATTGTGACTCCTGGGAAGAAGGGATGCAGAAGTGACCCGAAGGTCGACCAAATCCGATAGTAGGATGAAAGGGCATATATTATACAAATATAAGCATTGTACAGTAATAATATAATTCACTAACATGTTAAAATATTCAACATCTAACAGCACCGTTTCACGCTACAGGGAATGCGAGTCTCACATGTTACCGCGTAGCCAGCTTGCTCGATAAACAGCACTGGACTCCACTCGGAACATTCCTTCCACTTTACCTACCGTCTAAGCTGGTTAAGCTGAGAATACCCGTTCTAGGAGACCCCAACTTTAGAGGATTGGTCATTTTTGATTGGAAATATTTCTTTTAGAAACGAATCCGGTAATATGTATTGCTCTTCTTCGTAACAGCCTATGACATTATACACTGAGAAGACTTGTAAGAAGCTGATTGTAAGAAACGGGCGAGCTAGCAAAATTCCAGGAAAAGCATAATACTAAGTAGAGCGTATCTTTCACCAAGCCAACAGGCAGGGAACCGGTAACGGTACGGAGAAATAGAAAGAGACAGATAGAGAAAAGAAAGAGGAGATATGGAACTGGCTTCATAACGCTCCAAAGTGACGCGTATGCTCACGGATTTGAAGCCACACATTCTCATACATGTTAAGGTAACGCGGTCTGAGGACCAGTAGGAAACTTCGTTACATTTTTAAACGCAGAAGTGAGCGTCACTAGGCTCCCGTATGTAAGGGCAGACAAGGTCTCAGAGCCCACTCTCTCTCTTCTGATCTTCTAGAATTGTCGTCAGTACGAGGTGCTACAGA
Source organism: Deroplatys truncata (assembly GCA_030765065.1). Classification (NCBI taxonomy): domain Eukaryota; kingdom Metazoa; phylum Arthropoda; class Insecta; order Mantodea; family Mantidae; genus Deroplatys; species Deroplatys truncata. Next base: position 220,759,446 of record CM060978.1, read on the forward strand.
TGCACGTGGGTGCATATGAGTGAGAATGCGTGTGCAGATAGCTAGGCTCGACTTATTTAAGTGGTGGGATTATAATAATGGGAAAAGCTAGCCGCCCATATTTATTTCAATTGTGAATCAACTTCATGGATTAAGGGAAAATTGCAGTGTATTTTTTAACTTGCCTCACCCACTATGACCTGAGAATTAAGAATTAGACATAGGTAGGAAAAGTTAGGAATGGAATAAACAACAACCGACGAGCATCAATAGCCGAGGAAGAACACTGCCGCTGACATCACACAAGGATCGACAATTTCGCGCTACAAATAGCGCACAGCACCGTTTCCCGCTACAGGGTCCCTAATGATTTCAGTATATCACCAAACCTGACGCCGGTTAGCTTTGCCTAAGACACTGGCAACCCGAGGATTCCGTGGCATAGAAAGCTGCCAGGAAGGGAAGTCCCGCCGAGCGCCAGGGAGAAATCTTTCTAGAGCGTAAATTCCACCGTCCTGTCGCAACACACCAGTCGCCGTCACCTGGTCATACAAACCTGAAACAGATGAGATAAAACAATGAAAGGAAATGATGGAAACAGGAAATGCGTGGTGAAAGGGGACCACACAAGCATTCGCATACTGAGCCTGGAAACCACGAAAAAACCCGTGGTCGGAGTGACTGGAATCGAAACCGGGAACTCGCGAATGCGAGTCTCACATGTTACCGCGTAGCCAGCTTGCTCGATAAACAGCACTGGACTCCACTCGCAACATTTCTTCCACTTTACCGTCTAAGCTGGTTAAGCTGAGAATACCCCTGTTCTAGGAGACCCCAACTTTAGAGGATTGTTCATTTTTGATTGGAAATATTTCTTTTAGAAACGAATCCGGTAATATGTATGTATTGCTCTTCTTCGTAACAGCCTATAACATTATACACTGAGAAGACTTTAATTTACTTTTAAGTGAAATTTTTCTAAAATAAAGTATATCTTTAGTGGAATATCCTAAATATTGTCAAAGTTTATTTGTAACTATTTGACTTATTTTAGATCTATAACACAAAAGGTGGAAAAAAATATGGAACAGAAATCGTTATTCATTGCATTAGTTTTTAGCCTAAACTAAATGTTTCAAAGGAGTTAGATGGTGACGTACAAATATATTCCGTGTCAGTTGGAATATAATAAAGAACAGTAATAATTTGATTACTTGTCACAAAGATCCTACATTCTCTTTGTTAAAGCGATAGGCATTAATAATGCCCTTTGGCACTTACTGCTACAGAGCAAATGAATATGGCCGTGTCTTTCTAGTTTTTAATAAAGTATACTCACGTCACTATCAGCAAAGTTATACCTATCACTCTATCACCTCTTTGTAAAGACAGTCTGCCGCCCAAATTTTAATTTCGTGCGTGCATGTAATTTACAAGAGACTATAATGAAGTATTATAATTAGCTTTTAACACCCTTCTATGTGTTGAAAAAAATGAATTCATCGCTTCAAAATGTGTTTAAAACCCGATTTGTTTTGGGAAATCCTATTACACATATCGTGCTTTGCTTTAATCTTAGCCATATTACGAGAACATGCCCAAATGGTATTTAGCTTATTTATCTAGTTATACTTACATAAAATTTTATCGCGGACTTCAGTCACTATATATATATATATATATATATATATATATATATATATACATCTATATTAATATTATAAAAATAGAAACTTTGTGTGTATATAGAATAATCGCAAAAATCAATCGGTTTGGATACCTCTTCCACCATTGAAACAACTCTTTCTGTTGCACATGGGACTATAAAATACCATTTAATATAATTTTATATATACTAAAATATTAAAAATGATTCGCAAAGCCCTTGTACTTGAATACGAAAACATTGTAATTATAAAATAATATGCTTGCAAAGAAGGCCTTGACTTTTAGTTGAGAATGCTATGGAGTAGAGAGTATGTGTTTTAACTCCATAGAATATGCATACAAAATGAGATAAATGTGGATATTTCATTCCAAGAAACATATATGCAGATGGTCGCGGTTTAGTAATTACGATACAGCAAAACAAAAGAGAAAGGAATCTGTTTATAACGCTACGATACGCATCATTATCAATGCCAAAATGTCTTATAAACCCTCATGTAAGAAAGTTTTCCTTTATGTCCTTTGTACTTATGATGTAATCAACTCCTTTAGCATGAAATGTCAACTAATTGTACAAAGAGAGAAAATTTCTAAAATTAGAAATCAGTGAACCTATATTTTTACATTCTCTACTACGTATAGTAAGTAGGGGAAGCATTGCATTCCACCCAAAAATTTGATACCGAGATTTCACCGGAAATATATGTTTTGAGGAGCCCTGAGTCCAAATAAAGCATGTCCGCGTGTGTGTCTGTCTGCCTTTGAACAGCATAACTCAAAAATGAAAAACCGAAGAAATACCAAACTTGATATTTGAGCTTAGTATCTTTCAAGGATGTGACACGAAGATTTTGAAGAAAATACTCGCAACCCTAACTACCCTTTAAATGGAACATTTTTCGAAAATTTGTATTTTCTCAAAAATGGCTATAACGATTTTAATTAAAGTATCATATGTTTAAGATATTTCTATAGAAAATGTAATGTATATCTTAAATTTTCTGGGATGTCCCCAAAAGTCCTCTTCATTCCGAATGAATTTTGCATAACTGGTAAACCGTAAGAGATACACAAAATTTTTCTACACAGAAAATGCAGATCTTGTTAAAACATACAAATTTATGTAAAATACATTCTTTTTGTCGACTGACCCATTTCCGTGATATTCCTTGTTTTTTTTTATTTTCCAATTCTTACACATTTTCTCAAATGGGAATTCGTTATTCGTTTTTGTTTTATGTCCTGGACAAGCAAAGAGAATGGAATGCTCCACATAGCAACCAGCTCTTAAAAGATTTGACTATCGATTAAACCCTACCATATCCCCTTGCACCTACAAGAACATTAGCAATACGATAGCTTCTGTAAATGTTTATCTCGATTAATATGAAGTAGATAGAGAATAAGCGTTTGCATAAATAGTTTGTACAAGAGTAGATCTTTTCCAAACAGGTTAACTTAGTGCGGAATCTGCATATTCACCAGCTTCACCCCATTTCGTTGTGTATACTAATGGTTGCTTTATATAGTGGAAACTGTGTACCTTTTAGGACATTAAATAATTACGGGACCAAATAGAGGATACGAGGTTTTAATGTCACATATGCGTTCTGTTCCTCTCTCGCTACAATGTGTCTATCCTCACGAAATACACTGCATCAATTTAAAAGATAACTTGAACTTGTTAAGATCATAGCTGGCCTTTGGACACCCCAGATCTATACAATGCCTTTGCTAATAGAAAAGGAGGTACGTTAGATATTAGAAGCGCAGCTTTAGTAGGAACATTCTTGTCCTTGGAACAGCGCTTCCAGTGTAAGAAAATAACTTCCCCAGCCTCCAACTTAGTAGAATGGTTATGGCACTACCATCTGTACTGGAACATCTGGTGGGTCTCAGAGAGTATGTTTCAGAAGAGCATCAGAGTTTGGTTACATTTCGTACTGCCATCCTTTAACTATACTTAGTTTATACTTCAGTTTCTCTAAGATTAAAAGAAACAAGGAGTCGTATATTTATATTTTCTTGTTTATAGAACCAAAATCGATTATTTCCTTAAATTAGGCTTTGAATATCTCTAGTTATGTATTACTATTTATTGTACATATCATGCGATCCCAAATATAATGCCACAGACATAGTTAATGCAACATATTGTTGTAATTTTTCAATTCGCTGACGTCAGTATGTGTCAAAATAATCGCATTGCAGCTTAATAAATATCCGTAACAGCTGTATCTCATTTAATTAACAAACATTAAGTATATTTCTGCAGTATCCTTTTTGCCGCAAGCTGCTTTATAAGGATTGCCCAAATGAAAATGAACAACATAGCGTATGCATCGATAAATATCTGTATATTACACAAGTCATTTTGTGTAGGTAAAGCGTATTTTCTTGCTGCCGGCAAGGGCAAGAAGAAAGAAAATTTGTAAAATAAGCAATGGATTCATCCAAACACACTGAGAGTACAGTTATTCAGATTTCTGTTGAAAAGGCATTAGTAGAGCTGCATGTCATATGAAGCATGTATATGGGAGAAATGTTACACGATAACGCCCACTCACATGCAGCAAAAGAATGCCAAGATCTTTGCTATGCAATTATTTACGAGAGGTCCACCAACGTGACCGCTATATCCATGACCTCTACTTATTGATTGTCACGCCTTTGGATCACTGAGAAAAGCTCTCAAGCGTGCTAGTGCTAGTGCAAACAATGCCGAAAACTGAGATTCCTTTGAAAAATCTGATGTGTTACACTCACATGACTTTCTCTACACTTATACAAACTATTTTTACAAACGCTTATTGTCCATACGCTTCATGTTAATCGAGATGTCAATCTTGTTGCTAATTTTCTTGTAGGTGCAAGGTGAGTATGGTAGGCTTTAAGCGATAGTCAAATATTTTAAGAGCTGGTTGCTATGTGGAGTATTCCATTCTCTTTGCACTACCAGGAAAGAAATGAATAACAATTCCCATTTGAGAAAAAGTAAAGTATTGGAAAATTTAAGGGAATAACAAGCAATATCTAGAAAATGGTTCACACAACAACAAAAATGTATATCACATAAATTGTGTATTTTAACGCGATCTACATTTTTGTGCGGTAAAATGTTGTCTATCTCTTATGGTTTACCAGTTATGCAAAAGTCGTTCACAATGAAGAATACTTTTGGAGACATTCCCAGAAAATTCGAGATATACATTTTATTTGTCATAAAAGTATTTTAAACATATGATATTTTAATCGAAATCGTTAGAGCCATTTTGGAGAAAATTAAAATTTTCGAAAAATGTTCCTGATAAGGGTTATCTGGAGTGGGGGGATTTTCTTGAAAACCTTCGTATCGCATCTCAGATACTGAACCTACTCGTAAATACCAAGTTTGGTGTTTATCCGACTTTTCGTTTCTGAGTTATGCTGTTCACAGACACACACACAGACACACACACGGACAAGTTTCCAAAAATACTTTTTTGTATTCAGGAGGCCTCAAAACATGCATTTCCGGTGAAATCTCGTTATCGAATTTTTGGGTGGAATGCAATACTTCTGCTACTTACTATACGTTGCAGAGAAAGTAAAAATGGTACTGCAGCCACGGAATGGGTGCTTTATGCTCAGGGTATAGACGTTTTTAGCGGATGAATGGGAGAAAACGTGTTTAATCATAGTCAATATGTTATCCATGTACCACTTCTGTATGTGTAACTTATTCGAAACAATAAACCAATACAAACACCATGCATATGGGTAAACCTTATGCAGGTTCAGGATAACTTATAATGAGCTTCGGATCTTGAAAGGGCTTAAGAGCACGAGCTTATGTTGACGGTATGCTTAGCAGCAGGTTGAAATTCAAGAATCACTCCATTTAAACAGACCTTATTGCTAGCGAAACAAATAAACAGATGACACGCCCTTAAATAAATATTTGAAGATGGTGAACTATTTTCTGCTTGTAATCAGTATTTCAAACAAGATTAGGTCAAATGTTTAGTGTTTCTGTTTTTAAATCTTTATAGCTCAATTAATCGTCCTAACAAGAAGCTAAAACTAACTATTATTAACCTGTATGCTAAAAGCACATTCGTACAAGGAAAGTATATAATGTTACACTTTCATTCTTGTGAATAACATGTACTAAATTTTCTGAATTCATTTTTACTTAAACCTGCAGCCAAAAGTGTGTTTTATTGCAGATGCATGAAGACGTAATTTGGATTACAACAGTTACCTCTTTTCTTACAAACTTTTTGGGGGAGAAAATATATATTACTTTAGAGAAATAAAGCACTAAAATTTAAATATTCATAAAATAGGTTAACAAATTACACATTTTTATATAAACATTTTAACCTGACAGCATATTTAATAAGATTTGAGTTTCAAAATAATTCAACATTTTGTCTTTAGTATTAAACATCTAAGCGATCACAAAATAATTGGAGTGTAAAACTAATCAAAGAAAAAAAAGCCTCATGTGATACATACACATGTCTTTCTCTACCCACTATCATTTATTTTCATAGCTTATACAAAATATTTTTAAGCCATAACTTTAGTATCTGCTTCACGTTAGTTAAACATTTACAGACAAAGTTTCCTTACACATTTCGTTGTAGGTAAGTACAAGAGGGATAGAAAAATCTGAATCGTTAATCAAGTGTTTAAAAGCAGCTCGCTATGGCTTTAAAATTCCTACACTTTCCATGACACTGCAAGAATTAGTGAATAGCGACAGGACTAAAGAGCCACATATTTAACAATTGAAACAAATATAATAGATACCTTGGAAACGGCTGAAACCACAGAAAAGGCTATTTGAAATAAACTGTGTTATTTAAAGAGACCTACTTGTTTCTGTAGCTTATTTTGGTCTTTCTCTTAATGTTTACGAATTAAACAAAATTCCATCTCAATTGGACTACAAAGTATATTTCCAGAGAAATCAAGATATATAGTTAGTCTCCTTTAACCGGTTAGGCCATATCGGACGATTAATAAAATGGTTGAAATGATGCTCAAATGAGCCCGGGGTCCATATAGCTTAGTTCCCAACAGTTGTCTTTTCAGGATAAGGGAAAACACCGGAATAAATCTTATCCGGGTAACTCACTCTAACCGAAATTCAAACTCAGAACCTCTTGAATATATATTTTATTCGTCATGTAAATATCTTAAATACCTATGCTTTCTCTGTATGTTTTGTGTTTCCGTGAAATATCGATATCTAATTTTTGGGTGTAATGCAATACCTTCTCTTCCTACGTGGTAGAAAAATAAAAATGAACATGCAAACATTAGACTCTAATGAACCCCCATGTGGAGCGAGGTCCCAGGGCTGTCTGTATGACTGCCAGGCTGTATGTATCTGGAAATTGTAGTGACCCTGTAATTGCTGTGCCTCACTCCTGGTTCCGTTCGCCCGATGTCTCCTTTCACCTCATCGCTTATTCCCGGGTGCACCCCCTCGTGGTGGCCTAGGTACATTATCCGGATTCACTCGATCGGTGCCGAACCCCCACCACTTTACAATACAATCCAAGCAAGGAGAGACAAAGCAAAGCTGCAAGGCTTCTCATGTACCTTTCTTACAACCCCTACCAGCTTCGAGGATAAGATTGATTCCATTTTATATATCTTGTAAATTGTCGACCTTGTTTCGTTATATATTTCTTGAGGGTACTGCTATTGCTGTTAACAAACACCACACAAATCATTATTCATGAATAGTAAACGAGGCTGGGAGCACGGTGTCCGAGTTCTTCCTCTTGACGTCAAATCTCCTTTTGTATCGGAAATAAATTTGAAGGATTATTCCTGATGGAAGCTTCTTAAGGTATTTTGCCGGATTTAAAGAAACGATATCTGAATTTTCAAGCTGCTAAAGTCTAAATAAGTTTCAAGCTATGGCTTGAAGACATCTTCGTATAGGAAAAATCTCTTAGAACAGTAACAGTAGTGCTGTTAGATTTACAATTTAATTGACGTTAATGAATGCTTCTTTTCATGATAATTATTTCGAGACCTAAGGTGGATAAATAATTATCTTATGAAAGGATCCATGAGTTTGAAACAGAAATTAAATTTTCATGTAAAACTACCAGCACGAGTGCCACTCGACTAGATAATCACACGAAAAACGTATTATGAACTTACCTAGTTTAGCACCAACCATATTTGTTAGTCTCTGCAGTATAGATTAGACTGTTTGTTAAAAGGAAACAAATGCTAGGTGATCTCACTAACTGCATGCATATAAATGAAAAAAAATCTGATGTGTTACACTACGCATGACTTTCTCTACTCTTGTACAAACTATTTTTACAAACGCTTATTCTCCATATGCTTCATGTTAATCGAGATATCGAGATGTTAAACTTATTGCTAATTTTCCTGTAGATGCAAGGGAAATTGGTAGGCTTTAAGCGATAGTCAAATATTTTAAGAGCTGGTTGCTATGTGGAGTATTCCATTCTATTTGTATGTCCAGGACATAAAAAAATGAATAACGAATTCCCATTTGAGAAAAAGTATTGGAAAATTTAAGGGAATAACAAGCAATATCTAGAAAATGGTTCACACAGCAACAAAAATGTATATCACATAAATTGTGTATTTTAACGCGATCTACATTTTTTGTGTAGTAAAATTTTGTCTATCTCTTATGGTTTACCAGTTATGCAAAGTCGTTCACAATTAAGAATAATTTTGGAGAGATTCCCAGAAAATTCGAGATATACATTTCATTTGCCATGAAAATATCTGAAACATATGATATTTTAATCAAAATCCTTAGAGCCATTTTTTATAAAATTAAAATTTTCGAAAAATGTTCCATGTAAAGGGTAATTTGTGGTGGGGGATTTTCTTGAAAACCTTCGTGTCGCATCTCTGGAAGATACTGAACGTAAATACCAAGTTTGGTGTTTATCCGACTGTTCGTTTCTGAGTTATGCTGTTCACAGACAGACACACAGACACACACACACGGACATGTTAACAAAAATGCTTTTTTACTTTCTCTACTACGTATAGTAAGTAGGGGAAGTATTGCATTCCACCCAAAAATTCGATACCGAGATTTCACCGGAAATACATGTTTTGAGACCTCCTGAATCCAAAAAAAGCATTTTTGGAAACATGTCCGTGTGTGTGTCTGTCTGTGTGTCTGTCTGTCTGTGTCTGTCTGTCTGTGTGTCTGTGAACAGCATAACTCAAAAACGAACTGTTGGATAAGCACCAAACTTGGTATTTAGGTTCAGTATCTTCCAGAGATGAGACACGAAGGTTTTCAAGAAAATCCCCCCACCCCAGACTACCCTTTACATGGAAGATTTTTCGAAAATTTTAATTTTCTCAAAAATGGCTCTAACGATTTTGATGAAAATATCATATGTTTAAGACAATGTCATGAGAAATGAAATGTATATCTCGAATTTTCTGGGAATGTCTCCAAACGTATTCTTCATTGTGAACGACTTTTGCATAACTGGTAAACCATAAGAGAGAGACAAAATTTTACTACACAAAAAATGTAGATCGCGTTAAAATACACAACTTATGTCATATATATTTCTTTTGTTGAGTGAACCGTTTTCGAGATATTGCTTGTTATTTCCTTAAATTTTCCAATACTTACACTTTTTCTCAAATTCGTTATTCATTTTTTTTATGTCCTGGACATGCAAAGAGAAGGAAATGCGCCACATAGCAACCAGCGTTAAAATATTTGACTATCGCTTAAAACCTACCATATTCCCCTTGCATCTACAAGAAAATTAGCAATAAGATTGACATCTCGATATCTCGATTAACATGAAGCATATGGAGAATAGGCGTTTGTAAAAATAGTGTGTACAAGAGTAGAGAAAGTCATGTGAGTGTAACACATCAGATTTTTTATTCAGGGGTCTCAAAACATGTATTTCCGGTGAAATCTCGCGAATTTTTGGGTGGAATACAATACTTCCCCTACTTACTAAACGTAGTAGAGAAAGTAAATAGTGTTCCAATGTGAAATACTATCGTGTAGTATTCGAAGGTGAATTACTATCAGTGTAGTACCTTAGATTGGTTAGCTGACTAACATACTCGACCTGTCATTAGCTAATAGTGTATCTTCAGTATTTATTGTCATTCTAGCTTGACCTTCCGGATCGTAACGAACGCAAGTAGGGAAAACATCGTATAAAAGCATTCAAAATAGTATATTCACAAAAAAAATGTATAAGGGCTGGCTCCGTAGCTCATTAGGTAGAGCACCTGCTGCAAATATGCGAGTTACTTTGTTCTAGGTCGATGCTGATTTGGATTTGAATTTGTAGTATGTGAATACGTTGTTTACTGACGTCATGAATACTTGTATTTTAAAGATTAATAAATTGTCTATCTAATCTGAAAAATTTTAATTGTTACATAAAAATGCAGCTTTTATTAAGTACCAATAACTACTGTGAAACTTAATGTGTGTCATACTTAAAAAAAACAACGTAACAATGAATGTTATATTCACATTATATTACAACGTACAGAGCGCAACGTTATAGGTTCGTATGACAGAATTATCATGATGTATAAGACGCCAGTCAATTCAGACCGCTTTGGGATTAGGTTTAGGAGTAGTCAGACGGAAGGGTCTTGAGTAGCTGGAACACAGCAGAACACGCAGAGTAGAGATATAATGCCGGTTTGAGCACAGTAGAGAGATGCCGACAAGTGATAAAGTTCTTTGTTCTACGCCGACAAGCCCCGCCCCCTCCCTTTGTGTGCTAACATGCCGCCAGGTCTCGTGTCGTTAGGCCCCGCCTCCTCTCGCTTTGTGTGCTCACCTAATGCCGACAGTGTCTGTGCTAACAGGTCCTAGCCCCCCTCCCCCATGCGTTCTACTGTGGCGTCATGACTTGAGGGAATTGTTTTCTCGAGTCCTGCCGCCCCTCGGCAAATTAATTAGGTAATGTTCGTCAAACATTTTTTTTATGACTACTAAGGCCTGCACATTGCATCCTCGAGCAATTAAGTTTTTTGAATAATGAATTGTTGACTGGAGCGTGAGTATAAATAGTCTGCTCACGGGAACAGTCTGTCATGTAATGAAACACTGCAGCCTTCTTGTATCTGGGGAAAGCGCTTGTCCATTAGCTGAACATGTTAGACGCTTTCAACACATTAATAGGCTTTTAAGTTTACATTCTGGATCTGTTTACATACATTAGCGAACGACATACTTCCGCCTGGCGGTAACGGTGACCTCTATTAGCTGAGACGCTTTCACCCCATTAGCGAACAATGTCAGTAATTGTTTTCCTAAGTGCTCTGCCCAACACTCAACACTTCAGATTTTAGCGATGGAAATGATAGCAGCAGCTTCTCCAACGAGTTCCAAGTTGACCAGGATGGCCGGGTTCGAATTACAAATTCAGCTTCTAATAACTCAGAGACTAATTACGATAAAGACGTCAAATAAAGTTTATTACATTAATGTCATTAGATAGTTTCTTGTGAATGTATATTTGGGTACATGGTGTCCAGGGTTCGAATACCGATAAAATGTAATTTAATTATAAATTTAATAACTCCTAAACTAATTAAGATAAAGACGTCAAATAAACTTTATTGCCTTTATGTTATTAGGTAGTATCTTGTGGAGATGTAATTAGATACCTGACGTTCTGGGTTCGAGCCTGATGATTAAATCGTCATTATCTCAGAAACTAAGAGAGGTAGAGGAATTGACCAAAGCATGATTGATAGCTCCTATGATGGATAAATAATACTGTATATAATTTTTAATCAGTCGTCCTTATTTCGAATCCCGATCTTTCAATCACTTACTTATTTTTTCTCTATACTCTAGAATATGTCACTTAGATTGATGCTGTAACTGCATACACAACCTTTAAACATATCAAACTAATATTGTAAATAATTTTGTTTCTGGTGTCCAGGGTTCGAATACCGATAAAATGTAGTTTAATTATAAATTTAATAACTTCTAAACTAATTAAGATAAAGACGCCAAATAAACTTTATTGCCTTTATGTTATTAGGTATTATCTTGTGGATGTGTAATTAGATACCTGACGTTCTGGGTTCGATCCTAATTTTAAATCGTCATTATCTCAGAAACTAAGAGAGGTAGACGAGTGAACCAAAGCATGATTGATAGCTCCTATGAGGGGTAATTAATACTGTATATAATTTTCAATCAGTTGTCCTTACTTCGAATCCCGATCTTTCAATCACTTACTTATTTTTCTCTATACTCTAGAATATATCACTTAGATTGATGCTGTAACTGCATACAGCACCTTTAAACATATCAAACTAATATTGTAAATAATTTTGTTTCTGGTGTCCAGGGTTCGAATACCGATAAAATGTAGTTTAATTATAAATTTAATAACTTCTAAACTAATTAAGATAAAGACGCCAAATAAACTTTATTGCCTTTATGTTATTAGGTATTATCTTGTGGATGTGTAATTGGATACCTGACGTTCTGGGTTCGAGCCTAATTTTAAATCGTCATTATCTCAGAAACTAAGAGAGGTAGAGGAGTTGACCAAAGCATGATTGATAGCTCCTATGATCGGCAATTAATACTGTATATAATTTTCAATCAGTTGTCCTTACTTCGAATCCCGATCTTTCAATCACTTACTTATTTTTTCTCTATACTCTAGAATATATCACTTTGATGGTGTAAATGCATACAGCACCTTTAAACATATCAAACTAATATTGTAAATAATTTTGTTTCTGGTGTCCAGGGTTCGAATACCGATAAAATGTAATTTAATTATAAATTTAATAACTCCTAAACTAATTAAGATAAAGACGCCAAATAAACTTTATTGCGTTTATGTTATTAGGTAGTATCTTGTGGAGGTGTAATTAGATACCTGACGTTCTGGGTTCGAGCCTAATTTTAAATCGTCATTATCTCAGAAACTAAGAGAGGTAGAGGAATTGACCAAAGCATGATTGACAGCTCCTATGATGGGCAATTAATACTGTATATAATTTTCAATCAGTTGTCCTTACTTCGAATCCCGATCTTTCAATCACTTACTTATTTTTTCTCTATACTCTAGAATATATCACTTAGATTGATGCTGTAAATGCATACAGCACCCTTAAACATATCAAACTAATATTGTAAATAATTTTGTTTCTGGTGTCCAGGGTTCGAATACCGATAAAATGTAATTTAATTATAAATTTAATAACTCCTAAACTAATTAAGCTAAAGACGCCAAATAAACTTTATTGCGTTTATGTTACTAGGTAGTATCTTGTGGATGTGTAATTAGATACTTGACGTTCTGGGTTCGAGCCTAATTTTAAATCGTCATTATCTCAGAAACTAAGAGAGGTAGAGGAATTGACCAAAGCATGATTGACAGCTCCTATGATGGGCAATTAATACTGTATATAATTTTCAATCAGTTGTCCTTACTTCGAATCCCGATCTTTCAATCACTTACTTATTTTTTCTCTATACTCTAGAATATATCACTTAGATTGATGCTGTAAATGCATACAGCACCCTTAAACATATCAAACTAATATTGTAAATAATTTTGTTTCTGGTGTCCAGGGTTCGAATACCGATAAAATGTAATTTAATTATAAATTTAATAACTCCTAAACTAATTAAGCTAAAGACGCCAAATAAACTTTATTGCGTTTATGTTACTAGGTAGTATCTTGTGGATGTGTAATTAGATACCTGACGTTCTGGGTTCGAGCCTAATGTTTAAATCGTCATTATCTCAGAAACTAAGAGAGGTAGAGGAATTGACCAAAGCATGATTGACAGCTCCTATGATGGGCAATTAATACTGTATATAATTTTCAATCAGTTGTCCTTACTTCGAATCCCGATCTTTCAATCACTTACTTATTTTTTCTCTATACTCTAGAATATATCACTTAGATTGATGCTGTAATTGCATACAGCACCCTTAAACATATCAAACTAATATTGTAAATAATTTTGGTTCTGGTGTCCAGGGTTCGAATACCGATAAAATGTAATTTAATTATAAATTTAATAACTCCTAAACTAATTAAGATAAAGACACCAAATAAACTTTTATAGGGGGAAAGGATGCTCTACTGAAACATTAGGTCTCTAGATAGAAGTATTTATAGGGGAGAGATAGGGAATAACAGGGCTGATGCTAGGCTAGTCAGATGCTAAAGGAGGGAGGGATATGCTTTATACGAGAGAGATAGGGAACACAAGGAAAGATGCTATACTAAACAGGACTTGAAGGATAGAATATGGGCGATATAGCGAACCGAGGAGAGGTATTAGGATAGGAGTTTTGAATGATGGAGTAGGTGTTTATATGCGAGAGATAGGGAATACGAGGGTCGATGCTAGACTAGATGGTGTTGAATGAGGGAATGCATCTTATATGAGAGAGGTAGGGGAATATGAGGAGAAGTGCTAGGCTAGTCGGGAAGGTCTGAATGAGAGAGTATACGTCTATATGGGAAAATATAGGGAAAACGAAGGTAGGTGCTAGGTTGAGAGAGTCTTCAAGGAGGAAAATGCATTTATATGAGAGCGTTAGGGCATACGAGGAGAGGTGCTAGTCTAGACATGGTTTGAGGATTAGAGTATACGTTTATATGGGAGAAATATGGAAAACGGTAGAGATACAAGGATAGACAGAGCTTGAAGGAGGAGGAATGTAGGTTTATACTGTAATATAGAGAGTAATTCGATTATAAAACTTTTCTCATCCAGCCTTACAACACTTTTATATACTTATTTTCTAAACCTTACAAACTTTATATTTGTTAAACAGTAGTACGCGAGAGGGACAAACAGTATATCGGTTTACAGTGAAGTATACGTCCTAACCTATTGCCACCTTGTTTGTTCTGGATCTTCTCATTGTCTATCATCTAACGTAAACACGTAACAAGACGTAACACAGGAAATCATACATATGGCACATTAAAAAAATAAAGGTATATATAATGAAACATAAACAAGTAGACAGAGGGTCATCGATACATAGAAAACCAGGAGTTGTATGTACTGAGACCATAGATTAGTATAGGCAAACAACAAAGAAGTGAATTTATAGTGTAAATAGCCTAATATTTTCAAATATTATTATAGTCTAAAAGTATATAACTTAATTATGTATCGAGTATTGAGAAATAAACGTTATTCATTATTCACTAATCTCAGATCACTGCAATTGTATTGAATCAATTCACAATTGCTAATGCCATTCAACTTTCATTCGTCTCTGATACATAAACAAATTGCAAAATGGAGAAGGACGAAAGTAATAAAAAGACTCAGGCAGCAAATTTTAAGAAAGAAGAGAAAGATATATGACCGACATTGTTTTGGAACACAAATTAGTGTTGAAAATAAAATGACTGATAGCTCTGCTAAGCGTAAGGAAGAGACATGGAAATAAATTGCAAATGAATACAATTCTAGGTTAGAAAAAGAAGATAAACAACATTCATGTAAACCAATTTTTAAAAATCAGTTTAACTGAATACATGTAAAAAAACATATCACTTTACAAAAAGTAATGCACACAACATTTATTTTTTATAAACATTATCCTATTACATTCCTTTACAAAAAACCATACATATTTCCTAAAGGCAAAGGTGATAGTCTAGACATTCTAAACACTCAGATATATAATCATATACATCACACAGAAAGAGACCTGCATTATCAGTAAAAAAACTAAACATCTCAACAATGTCTGAATGATGTATTTTATAAGTACAAGTTTTTTGATATTTCAAAGTTCCTGTTAACCATGGCAGTAATTGATTAACACAATTTCTCGATCCTGTCATGCTATAACTTTAGATGCTTTCAGCTTACTTATAATTTCCTCAATCTCTTGTGTGTGACTATTATTACCAGCATCCCTCGACGCAATTAGTAACCTCAATATATTTACTAGTCTATTCGGATTTTCAAGCGTTGATATCACTGAATCATCATCATATGAAGATTTCATATTCTCGCAACTTCCGATGTATCCAGATTTTTCATCAACAGTAGTCTCCAGTGAAGGACAGAGGCCTGATCCGGTATAACATTCCCCTCTATTCATCTTCGGATCTTCAAGTGCAGGAGAGAGAGTCGATTCAGCATAACATGTTGCTCTATGAAACTTAAATCTTGACAAAGAACGATTCTTAAAAATCCGCCCGCATATACAGCATCTAATAACGCGTTTTCCTCCATGTGTAATGTATGAAAAATTGAGATTCTCATTCGTTAGTTGCACAGATTTTCTCGGGCAGTAGCTCATGCTAAAACTAAAAGAAATTAAATGAATACGTGAATGCTTACGCTCGAAGGAATTAAAAGCGAATGAATGAATTCATAACGCGCAACTATTTATATATCCAAGATGAGGACGACGGAGGGAATTGAGATCAATGCATAGCAGGGGGAAAGGATACTCTCTTGAAACATTAGTCATCTAGACAACTATTGTTCACGGAGACCGTAGACGTCAGGTTGAATGGGACAGACCTCAGGTTCAAATCTTTAAGGGTACGGACCCCTGGCTTTTGCCTGGCATGTATACTAAACCATCCTAACAGCGTAACATTACATAACAACGACACGTAACCAGAACATGACGAGTGCGAGCATGGAAAAAAGGATGCTCGCAGGGAACATTAGTGGAAAAGGATGCTCTCTGGAAACAGTCGCCATCCGCACAACGGATTGTCCCTAACATTTCCAGATTTCAAAACGTTCAACATCGTGACGCGCTACTGTCATCTACATTTCGACGAAATTTTACCTCCTGAATTAGTTTGATGCTCTGTATAGAACCTCAGAACATGCATTACGCTGCGTGTCCCTAGCGTTTCCAGCTCCTGAATCGTTCCAGCTAGTGGAATGCCTCTACCATCTTCATGTCAACGATCTGTTACTCTGAATTAAAGTTTGGTGATATGTATAGACCTGTACAACATGCATTACGCTATGTAACAACCTGATCACGCTATGTAACAACATGATCACGCTATGTAACAACATGATCACGCTATGTAACAACATGATCACGCTATGTAACAACATGATCACGCTATGTAACAACATGATCACGCTATGTAACAACTGATCACGCTATGTAACAACTGATCACGCTATGTAACAACTGATCACGCTATGTAACAACATGATCATGCTATGTAACAACATGATCACGCTATGTAACAACCTGAGCACGCTATGTAACAACATGATCATGCTATGTAACAACATGATCACGCTATGTAACAACCTGATTACGCTATGTAACAACATGATCACGCTATGTAACAACATGAACACGCTATGTAACAACCTGAGCACGCTATGTAACAAACTGAGCACGCTATGTAACAACATGTTCACGCTATGTAACAACATGATCACGCTATGTAACAACCTGTGCACGCTATGTAACAACCTGAGCACGCTATGTAACAATACGATCACGCTATGTAACAACATGAACACGCTATGTAACAACCTGAGCACGCTATGTAACAAACTGAGCACGCTATGTAACAACATGTTCACGCTATGTAACAACATGATCACGCTATGTAACAACCTGAGCACGTTATGTAACAACCTGAGCACGCTATGTAACAATACGATCACGCTATGTAACAACATGAACACGCTATGTAACAACCTGAGCACGCTATGTAACAACCTGAGCACGCTATGCAACAACATGTTCACGCTATATAACAACATGAACACGCTATGTAACAATACGATCACGCTATGTAACAACCTGATTACGCTATGTAACAACTGATCACACTATGTAACAACATGATCACGCTATGTAACAACCTGAGCACGCTATGTAACAACATGATCACGCTATGTAACAACCTGAGCACGCCATGTAACAAC
Source organism: Deroplatys truncata (assembly GCA_030765065.1). Classification (NCBI taxonomy): domain Eukaryota; kingdom Metazoa; phylum Arthropoda; class Insecta; order Mantodea; family Mantidae; genus Deroplatys; species Deroplatys truncata. Next base: position 220,777,039 of record CM060978.1, read on the forward strand.
ATGATCACGCTATGTAACAACATGATCACGCTATGTAACAACATGTTCACGCTATGTAACAACACGATCACCCTATGTAACAACCTGAGCACGCTATGTAACAACATGATCATGCTATGTAACAACATGATCACGCTATGTAACAACCTGAGCACGCTATGTAACAACATGATCACGCTATGTAACAACATGAACACGCTATGTAACAACCTGAGCACGCTATGTAACAAACTGAGCACGCTATGTAACAACATGTTCACGCTATGTAACAACATGATCACGCTATGTAACAACCTGAGCACGCTATGTAACAACCTGAGCACGCTATGTAACAATACGATCACGCTATGTAACAACCTGATCACGCTATGTAACAACATGATTACGCTATGTAACAACGGATCACGCTATGTAACAACATGATTACGCTATGTAACAACCTGAGCACGCTATGTAACAACATGTTCACGCTATGTAACAACATGAACACGCTATGTAACAATACGATAACGCTATGTAACAAACTGAGCACGCTATGTAACAACCTGAGCACGCTATGTAACAACATGAACACGCTATGTAACAACCTGAGCACGCTATGTAACAACATGTTCATGCTATGTAACAGCATGAACACGCTATGTAACAATACGATCACGCTATGTAACAACGTGATTACGCTATGTAACAACTGTTCACACTATGTAACAACATGATCACGCTATGTAACAACCTGAGCACGCTATGTAACAACATGATCACGCTATGTAACAACCTGAGCATTACATGTAACAACATGATCACGCTATGTAACAACATGTTCACGCTATGTAACAACACGATCACCCTATGTAACAACCTGAGCACGCTATGTAACAACATGATCACGCTATGTAACAACATATTCACGCTATGTAACAATACGATCAAGCTATGTAACAACACGATCACGCTATGTAACAACATGATCACGCTATGTAACAACATGAACACGCTATGTAACAACCTGAGCACGCTATGTAACAACATGATCACGCTATGTAACAACATGAACACGCTATGTAACAACATGATCACGCTATGTAACAACCTGAGTACGCTATGTAACAACATGATCACGCTATGTAACAACCTGATCACGCTATGTAACAACACGATCACGCTATGTAACAACACGATCACGCTATGTAACAACCTGATCACGCTATGTAACAACATGTTCACGCTATGTAACAACATGATCACGCTATGTAACAACCTGATCACGCTATGTAACAACCTGATCACGCTATGTAACAACGCGATCACGCTATGTAACAACATGATCACGCTATGTAACAACATGATCACGCTATGTAAATAGGGTGGACCATTTAAGTGGAGGCTATACAATATATCCAAAACTAAGCGTTGTAGAAAGAAATGTCTTTAATAAAACTTGATTGATATTATGACGAAAGTAAATGCCACTAGTCGTGTTTCGTTTGGAGGCTGTTGTGAGGGTCATTTCAGGGTCTTTTTAAATGGGACCCTAATTCTAGGTTCCCATTTAAAAAAATAAATTGACCCAAAATGACCCTCATAACAGCCTCCAAACGAAACACGACTAGTGGCATTTACTTTCGTCATAATATCAATCAAGTTTTATTAAAGACATTTCTTTCTACAACGCTTAGTTTTGGATATATTGTATAGCCTCCACTTAAATGGTCCACCCTATTTACATAGCATGATCATGTTGTTACATAGCGTGATCATGTTGTTACATAGCGTGATCGCGTTGTTACATAGCGTGATCAGGTTGTTACATAGCGTGATCAGGTTGTTACATAGCGTGATCATGTTGTTACATAGCGTGAACATGTTGTTACATAGCGTGATCAGGTTGTTACATAGCGTGATCGTGTTGTTACATAGCGTGATCGTGTTGTTACATAGCGTGATCAGGTTGTTACATAGCGTGATCATGTTGTTACATAGCGTACTCAGGTTGTTACATAGCGTGATCATGTTGTTACATAGCGTGTTCATGTTGTTACATAGCGTGATCATGTTGTTACATAGCGTGCTCAGGTTGTTACATAGCGTGTTCATGTTGTTACATAGCGTGATCATGTTGTTACATAGCGTGATCGTGTTGTTACATAGCTTGATCGTATTGTTACATAGCGTGAATATGTTGTTACATAGCGTGATCATGTTGTTACATAGCGTGCTCAGGTTGTTACATAGGGTGATCGTGTTGTTACATAGCGTGAACATGTTGTTACATAGCGTGATCATGTTGTTACATGTAATGCTCAGGTTGTTACATAGCGTGATCATGTTGTTACATAGCGTGCTCAGGTTGTTACATAGCGTGATCATGTTGTTACATAGTGTGAACAGTTGTTACATAGCGTAATCACGTTGTTACATAGCGTGATCGTATTGTTACATAGCGTGTTCATGCTGTTACATAGCATGAACATGTTGTTACATAGCGTGCTCAGGTTGTTACATAGCGTGTTCATGTTGTTACATAGCGTGCTCAGGTTGTTACATAGCGTGCTCAGTTTGTTACATAGCGTTATCGTATTGTTACATAGCGTGTTCATGTTGTTACATAGCGTGAACATGTTGTTACATAGCGTGCTCAGGTTGTTACATAGCGTAATCATGTTGTTACATAGCGTGATCCGTTGTTACATAGCGTAATCATGTTGTTACATAGCGTGATCAGGTTGTTACATAGCGTGATCGTATTGTTACATAGCGTGCTCAGGTTGTTACATAGCGTGCTCAGGTTGTTACATAGCGTGATCATGTTGTTACATAGCGTGAACATGTTGTTACATAGCGTGCTCAGTTTGTTACATAGCGTGCTCAAGTTGTTACATAGCGTGTTCATGTTGTTACATAGCGTGATCATGTTGTTACATAGCGTGCTTAGGTTGTTACATAGCGTGATCATGTTGTTACATAGCATGATCATGTTGTTACATAGCGTGCTCAGGTTGTTACATAGGGTGATCGTGTTGTTACATAGCGTGAACATGTTGTTACATAGCGTGATCATGTTGTTACATAGCGTGATCATGTTGTTACATGGCGTGCTCAGGTTGTTACATAGCGTGATCATGTTGTTACATAGCGTGCTCAGGTTGTTACATAGCGTGATCATGTTGTTACATAGTGTGATCAGTTGTTACATAGCGTAATCAGGTTGTTACATAGCGTGATCGTATTGTTACATAGCGTGTTCATGTTGTTACATAGCGTGAACATGTTGTTGCATAGCGTGCTCAGGTTGTTACATAGCGTGCTCAGGTTGTTACATAGCGTGTTCATGTTGTTACATAGCGTGATCGTATTGTTACATAGCGTGCTCAGGTTGTTACATAGCGTGCTCAGGTTGTTACATAGCGTGATCATGTTGTTACATAGCGTGAACATGTTGTTACATAGCGTGCTCAGTTTGTTACATAGCGTGCTCAGGTTGTTACATAGCGTGTTCATGTTGTTACATAGCGTGATCGTATTGTTACATAGCGTGCTCAGGTTGTTACATAGCGTGCTCAGGTTGTTACATAGCGTGATCATGTTGTTACATAGCGTGAACATGTTGTTACATAGCGTGCTCAGTTTGTTACATAGCGTGCTCAGGTTGTTACATAGCGTGTTCATGTTGTTACATAGCGTGATCATGTTGTTACATAGCGTAATCAGGTTGTTACATAGCGTGATCATGTTGTTACATAGCATGATCATGTTGTTACATAGCGTGCTCAGGTTGTTACATAGCGTGCTCAGGTTGTTACATAGCGTGATCATGTTGTTACATAGCATGATCATGTTGTTACATAGCGTGATCAGTTGTTACATAGCGTGATCAGTTGTTACATAGCGTAATCAGGTTGTTACACAGCGTGTTCATGTTGTTACATAGCGTGATCATGTTGTTACATAGCGTGATCATGTTGTTACATAGCGTGATCATGTTGTTACATAGCGTGATCATGTTGTTACATAGCGTGATCATGTTGTTACATAGCGTGATCATGTTGTTACATAGCGTGATCAGGTTGTTACATAGCGTAATGCATGTTGTACAGGTCTATACATATCACCAAACTTTAATTCAGAGTAACAGATCGTTGACATGAAGATGGTAGAGGCATTCCACTAGCTGGAACGATTCAGGAGCTGGAAACGCTAGGGACACGCAGCGTAATGCATGTTCTGAGGTTCTATACAGAGCATCAAACTAATTCAGGAGGTAAAATTTCGTCGAAATGTAGATGACAGTAGCGCGTCACGATGTTGAACGTTTTGAAATCTGGAAATGTTAGGGACAATCCGTTGTGCGGATGGCGACTGTTTCCAGAGAGCATCCTTTTCCACTAATGTTCCCTGCGAGCATCCTTTTTTCCATGCTCGCACTCGTCATGTTCTGGTTACGTGTCGTTGTTATGTAATGTTACGCTGTTAGGATGGTTTAGTATACATGCCAGGCAAAAGCCAGGGGTCCGTACCCTTAAAGATTTGAACCTGAGGTCTGTCCCATTCAACCTGACGTCTACGGTCTCCGTGAACAATAGTTGTCTAGATGACTAATGTTTCAAGAGAGTATCCTTTCCCCCTGCTATGCATTGATCTCAATTCCCTCCGTCGTCCTCATCTTGGATATATAAATAGTTGCGCGTTATGAATTCATTCATTCGCTTTTAATTCCTTCGAGCGTAAGCATTCACGTATTCATTTAATTTCTTTTAGTTTTAGCATGAGCTACTGCCCGAGAAAATCTGTGCAACTAACGAATGAGAATCTCAATTTGTCATACATTACACATGGAGGAAAACGCGTTATTAGATGCTGTATATGCGGGCGGATTTTTAAGAATCGTTCTTTGTCAAGATTTAAGTTTCATAGAGCAACATGTTATGCTGAATCGACTCTCTCTCCTGCACTTGAAGATCCGAAGATGAATAGAGGGGAATGTTATACCGGATCAGGCCTCTGTCCTTCACTGGAGACTACTGTTGATGAAAAATCTGGATACATCGGAAGTTGCGAGAATATGAAATCTTCATATGATGATGATTCAGTGATATCAACGCTTGAAAATCCGAATAGACTAGTAAATATATTGAGGTTACTAATTGCGTCGAGGGATGCTGGTAATAATAGTCACACACAAGAGATTGAGGAAATTATAAGTAAGCTGAAAGCATCTAAAGTTATAGCATGACAGGATCGAGAAATTGTGTTAATCAATTACTGCCATGGTTAACAGGAACTTTGAAATATCAAAAAACTTGTACTTATAAAATACATCATTCAGACATTGTTGAGATGTTTAGTTTTTTTACTGATAATGCAGGTCTCTTTCTGTGTGATGTATATGATTATATATCTGAGTGTTTAGAATGTCTAGACTATCACCTTTGCCTTTAGGAAATATGTATGGTTTTTTGTAAAGGAATGTAATAGGATAATGTTTATAAAAAATAAATGTTGTGTGCATTACTTTTTGTAAAGTGATATGTTTTTTTACATGTATTCAGTTAAACTGATTTTTAAAAATTGGTTTACATGAATGTTGTTTATCTTCTTTTTCTAACCTAGAATTGTATTCATTTGCAATTTATTTCCATGTCTCTTCCTTACGCTTAGCAGAGCTATCAGTCATTTTATTTTCAACACTAATTTGTGTTCCAAAACAATGTCGGTCATATATCTTTCTCTTCTTTCTTAAAATTTGCTGCCTGAGTCTTTTTATTACTTTCGTCCTTCTCCATTTTGCAATTTGTTTATGTATCAGAGACGAATGAAAGTTGAATGGCATTAGCAATTGTGAATTGATTCAATACAATTGCAGTGATCTGAGATTAGTGAATAATGAATAACGTTTATTTCTCAATACTCGATACATAATTAAGTTATATACTTTTAGACTATAATAATATTTGAAAATATTAGGCTATTTACACTATAAATTCACTTCTTTGTTGTTTGCCTATACTAATCTATGGTCTCAGTACATACAACTCCTGGTTTTCTATGTATCGATGACCCTCTGTCTACTTGTTTATGTTTCATTATATATACCTTTATTTTTTTTAATGTGCCATATGTATGATTTCCTGTGTTACGTCTTGTTACGTGTTTACGTTAGATGATAGACAATGAGAAGATCCAGAACAAACAAGGTGGCAATAGGTTAGGACGTATACTTCACTGTAAACCGATATACTGTTTGTCCCTCTCGCGTACTACTGTTTAACAAATATAAAGTTTGTAAGGTTTAGAAAATAAGTATATAAAAGTGTTGTAAGGCTGGATGAGAAAAGTTTTATAATCGAATTACTCTCTATATTACAGTATAAACCTACATTCCTCCTCCTTCAAGCTCTGTCTATCCTTGTATCTCTACCGTTTTCCATATTTCTCCCATATAAACGTATACTCTAATCCTCAAACCATGTCTAGACTAGCACCTCTCCTCGTATGCCCTAACGCTCTCATATAAATGCATTTTCCTCCTTGAAGACTCTCTCAACCTAGCACCTACCTTCGTTTTCCCTATATTTTCCCATATAGACGTATACTCTCTCATTCAGACCTTCCCGACTAGCCTAGCACTTCTCCTCATATTCCCCTACCTCTCTCATATAAGATGCATTCCCTCATTCAACACCATCTAGTCTAGCATCGACCCTCGTATTCCCTATCTCTCGCATATAAACACCTACTCCATCATTCAAAACTCCTATCCTAATACCTCTCCTCGGTTCGCTATATCGCCCATATTCTATCCTTCAAGTCCTGTTTAGTATAGCATCTTTCCTTGTGTTCCCTATCTCTCTCGTATAAAGCATATCCCTCCCTCCTTTAGCATCTGACTAGCCTAGCATCAGCCCTGTTATTCCCTATCTCTCCCCTATAAATACTTCTATCTAGAGACCTAATGTTTCAGTAGAGCATCCTTTCCCCCTATAAAAGTTTATTTGGTGTCTTTATCTTAATTAGTTTAGGAGTTATTAAATTTATAATTAAATTACATTTTATCGGTATTCGAACCCTGGACACCAGAACCAAAATTATTTACAATATTAGTTTGATATGTTTAAGGGTGCTGTATGCAATTACAGCATCAATCTAAGTGATATATTCTAGAGTATAGAGAAAAAATAAGTAAGTGATTGAAAGATCGGGATTCGAAGTAAGGACAACTGATTGAAAATTATATACAGTATTAATTGCCCATCATAGGAGCTGTCAATCATGCTTTGGTCAATTCCTCTACCTCTCTTAGTTTCTGAGATAATGACGATTTAAACATTAGGCTCGAACCCAGAACGTCAGGTATCTAATTACACATCCACAAGATACTACCTAGTAACATAAACGCAATAAAGTTTATTTGGCGTCTTTAGCTTAATTAGTTTAGGAGTTATTAAATTTATAATTAAATTACATTTTATCGGTATTCGAACCCTGGACACCAGAAACAAAATTATTTACAATATTAGTTTGATATGTTTAAGGGTGCTGTATGCATTTACAGCATCAATCTAAGTGATATATTCTAGAGTATAGAGAAAAAATAAGTAAGTGATTGAAAGATCGGGATTCGAAGTAAGGACAACTGATTGAAAATTATATACAGTATTAATTGCCCATCATAGGAGCTGTCAATCATGCTTTGGTCAATTCCTCTACCTCTCTTAGTTTCTGAGATAATGACGATTTAAAATTAGGCTCGAACCCAGAACGTCAAGTATCTAATTACACATCCACAAGATACTACCTAGTAACATAAACGCAATAAAGTTTATTTGGCGTCTTTAGCTTAATTAGTTTAGGAGTTATTAAATTTATAATTAAATTACATTTTATCGGTATTCGAACCCTGGACACCAGAAACAAAATTATTTACAATATTAGTTTGATATGTTTAAGGGTGCTGTATGCATTTACAGCATCAATCTAAGTGATATATTCTAGAGTATAGAGAAAAAATAAGTAAGTGATTGAAAGATCGGGATTCGAAGTAAGGACAACTGATTGAAAATTATATACAGTATTAATTGCCCATCATAGGAGCTGTCAATCATGCTTTGGTCAATTCCTCTACCTCTCTTAGTTTCTGAGATAATGACGATTTAAAATTAGGCTCGAACCCAGAACGTCAGGTATCTAATTACACCTCCACAAGATACTACCGAATAACATAAACGCAATAAAGTTTATTTGGCGTCTTTATCTTAATTAGTTTAGGAGTTATTAAATTTATAATTAAATTACATTTTATCGGTATTCGAACCCTGGACACCAGAAACAAAATTATTTACAATATTAGTTTGATATGTTTAAAGGTGCTGTATGCATTTACACCATCAAAGTGATATATTCTAGAGTATAGAGAAAAAATAAGTAAGTGATTGAAAGATCGGGATTCGAAGTAAGGACAACTGATTGAAAATTATATACAGTATTAATTGCCGATCATAGGAGCTATCAATCATGCTTTGGTCAACTCCTCTACCTCTCTTAGTTTCTGAGATAATGACGATTTAAAATTAGGCTCGAACCCAGAACGTCAGGTATCCAATTACACATCCACAAGATAATACCTAATAACATAAAGGCAATAAAGTTTATTTGGCGTCTTTATCTTAATTAGTTTAGAAGTTATTAAATTTATAATTAAACTACATTTTATCGGTATTCGAACCCTGGACACCAGAAACAAAATTATTTACAATATTAGTTTGATATGTTTAAAGGTGCTGTATGCAGTTACAGCATCAATCTAAGTGATATATTCTAGAGTATAGAGAAAAATAAGTAAGTGATTGAAAGATCGGGATTCGAAGTAAGGACAACTGATTGAAAATTATATACAGTATTAATTACCCCTCATAGGAGCTATCAATCATGCTTTGGTTCACTCGTCTACCTCTCTTAGTTTCTGAGATAATGACGATTTAAAATTAGGATCGAACCCAGAACGTCAGGTATCTAATTACACATCCACAAGATAATACCTAATAACATAAAGGCAATAAAGTTTATTTGGCGTCTTTATCTTAATTAGTTTAGAAGTTATTAAATTTATAATTAAACTACATTTTATCGGTATTCGAACCCTGGACACCAGAAACAAAATTATTTACAATATTAGTTTGATATGTTTAAAGGTTGTGTATGCAGTTACAGCATCAATCTAAGTGACATATTCTAGAGTATAGAGAAAAAATAAGTAAGTGATTGAAAGATCGGGATTCGAAATAAGGACGACTGATTAAAAATTATATACAGTATTATTTATCCATCATAGGAGCTATCAATCATGCTTTGGTCAATTCCTCTACCTCTCTTAGTTTCTGAGATAATGACGATTTAATCATCAGGCTCGAACCCAGAACGTCAGGTATCTAATTACATCTCCACAAGATACTACCTAATAACATAAAGGCAATAAAGTTTATTTGACGTCTTTATCTTAATTAGTTTAGGAGTTATTAAATTTATAATTAAATTACATTTTATCGGTATTCGAACCCTGGACACCATGTACCCAAATATACATTCACAAGAAACTATCTAATGACATTAATGTAATAAACTTTATTTGACGTCTTTATCGTAATTAGTCTCTGAGTTATTAGAAGCTGAATTTGTAATTCGAACCCGGCCATCCTGGTCAACTTGGAACTCGTTGGAGAAGCTGCTGCTATCATTTCCATCGCTAAAATCTGAAGTGTTGAGTGTTGGGCAGAGCACTTAGGAAAACAATTACTGACATTGTTCGCTAATGGGGTGAAAGCGTCTCAGCTAATAGAGGTCACCGTTACCGCCAGGCGGAAGTATGTCGTTCGCTAATGTATGTAAACAGATCCAGAATGTAAACTTAAAAGCCTATTAATGTGTTGAAAGCGTCTAACATGTTCAGCTAATGGACAAGCGCTTTCCCCAGATACAAGAAGGCTGCAGTGTTTCATTACATGACAGACTGTTCCCGTGAGCAGACTATTTATACTCACGCTCCAGTCAACAATTCATTATTCAAAAAACTTAATTGCTCGAGGATGCAATGTGCAGGCCTTAGTAGTCATAAAAAAAATGTTTGACGAACATTACCTAATTAATTTGCCGAGGGGCGGCAGGACTCGAGAAAACAATTCCCTCAAGTCATGACGCCACAGTAGAACGCATGGGGGAGGGGGGCTAGGACCTGTTAGCACAGACACTGTCGGCATTAGGTGAGCACACAAAGCGAGAGGAGGCGGGGCCTAACGACACGAGACCTGGCGGCATGTTAGCACACAAAGGGAGGGGGCGGGGCTTGTCGGCGTAGAACAAAGAACTTTATCACTTGTCGGCATCTCTCTACTGTGCTCAAACCGGCATTATATTTCTACTACGCAGGCCGTAGTGGACCCTTTCTGCTTCCAACCCTGAGAGGAAGGGATGAGGAGGAGACCCAAAGTGTAACCATATATGGACGACAATGTACGCTAGCAAGGACGGGGTCTAGAGTAATTCTAACATGACATCAATCCTGACGTTCGCTAGCATGCCTTAGCAATGCACAACCTGCGCGTCCGGGAATACACGTGACTCCCCAGGAAGGAAGGAAGGAAGGAACCAAGCAACAGGGAGAATTTCTTCAATGGCGTAAATTCCACCGTTCTTACGCAACAAACCAACCGCCGTGGCCTGGTCCTACAACCAGGAAACAGATGAGGTGATACAAATGAAAGTAAATTATGGGGATAGGAAATGGACAGGAAATTCGTGGGAACCACCTCAGCATTCACCTATTGGCCAAGGGAAACTATAAAATATCCTTGGCCGGCTCTAACACGCACATCCAGAGTGACCGACTCGACAGGAATCGAACCCGTTGCCTCCCGAATCCTAGAACCAGACGTCACTACAGAGCCATACTGGTCGGTGTTTGTGAGTTTAAGATTACCGCAAAATAATCACTCTTCAAGCTTAATTTAAAATATTAAAAGTAAAAGTTTACAAAATGCATAAAAACTGCAAAACTCATTGCGTCAAAAATTGTTCTATAATTGTTCTATAGTGAAGTTGAACAATACACTATTTTAGTGGTCTTACCAGTTCTGAGACAATAAACTACAATTAATCTGAAGGTGTCTTTTGAAGGCAAAGAAACAACAAAACGTGTTAAACCACCTCTTTGACGTGGAGAAGAATCAAAGGAGAAGCGTGTGTGAAATTCTAACGCGACGATGCCAGACAAATCAAAAGGCATTGCGCTGTTCCGAATTTCAAGTTTTGTAATCCTCTGCTCTATCTTCTCCAGCTTCCGTTCCCTTTTCCCAAACCCTGGAACCACACGTCGTTTAGAAACTTTGTTAAAGTGATGTTGTGAGAACACAGCAAGAGTATCCCAATGTTTTTATTTTCCACTCAAAGGTTTCTTTATTGGGAGATGGAAGTAGCACATATGGCTAACACATGTTCATTGATTCTTACCATTGTTGCTTCTTTTGCTGCGAAATCGGTCAACTCCACTGAGAAGGACATTAGGACTGCAGTATTATCAAGTACTAGCTGCTTAACCCACGTTGCAAGGTTATTATTTTAAACTTGAGAGACCAATCAACTACATTTATCTTCCCCCTTTTATAAAACTGTTGTGTAATGATCTAGAGAATTTTTATCGTTAATCCTCCACATTATCACTCCATACTGTAAATTCGTACAGCCCCGGCTATTCCTACCCCCCCCCCCCCGATATTCATGCAAAAGAATCTGTAAGTCTCCCAAATTCCCGAAATACTGCACGTAACCTTTGGCGGTTGAACAACCATCGGACCTAATGAATGACCAGTTTTTTTTAAATCTGTAGCTGCAATACCAAAACTTTGTACCTTCCTCTTTGTTTCATATAAATACCAAGATCACTGCTGTATTATATAATGTGGTGAGTCGTTACATTTTTAATTCACATCACATCAGCACAAATGATTATATAATGATTACATCACAGTTATACTTCTGTCAATCATAACCTATACAGGGTGAATCATCTAAAATTTGCAACACAATTATTCCGGAAATGGAAAGTGCTATTGAAAGAGCATTTATTGGTAGTCAGGGGCTCATACACTTAGCCTACAAACAGATTTTATTAATACTGAGAAAGTGTATTTTTGAGCAAAGATACAATTTTTTAAATGGAACAATGCCTAGTTACACAACAGAATAAAGGTAGGGTAAATTAGAACGTCAGTGGCGTTTGTTGCAAGATTCTAGAGCGAGTGGTTTACGAGAAATCTTATTTTGAAACTTTTACGCACCGACACTTGGTAGCACAAACTAAAGAAAAACAAAAGGGAATTACAATACTTCTGTGGATTCTTACAAGTAAAGAAACACAGCCCTCCAAAGGTTGTGTTTAAACTGACCACCGGAGCTTCAATACACGCCTCCAGTCTGCTATGGAAAGACTGCTGCACACGTTCTAGCATTTCAACGGAAATTTCAGAGCAGGCGGCAGTAATGCGTCGTTTCATATCGTCTGGTGTAGTTGTTACATCCTTGTAGACAGTGCCTTTCAGCCTTCCTCACAGGAAAAAGTCTAAAGGGGTCAGATCCGGTGAACGGGCCGGCCGTGGTACAGATCCCCTTAGTCCAATCCAACGATTTGGAAACAATCCGTTAAGACAAGCTGTAGTACTCCGTGCACTATGTACTGGACAGCAATATGTTGGTAGCACAGGTTCCTCCTAGTCTGCAAGGAACGCCTTTGATGGTCTGTCAGGAGGCTGCAATACTTGTGCGAGTTCATTGTTCCTTCTATGTATGAACAAAGGGCCTATGAGCTGATGGTTCACTATCCCACACCACACGTTTAAACTCCACGGACGCTGACTTTCCACCTGACGAAGCCAACGGGATTGTCAACTGACCAATAGTGCATGTTTCTGCGGTTTACCTGGCCATGATTAGTAAATGTTGCCTCATCACTAAACAAGATACATGATGAATCTGGAGTACCATGTCTTAATGCCATTGTAAAAAACTCCCATAAAGCTCTTGATGGACAGAGATGTTATAGGGATTGAACCTATGTCGATGGAGAATGCGCAGTACGCTTGCCTGACATATGCCACTTCCACGTGCAATTGTGCGGGAACTAATTTGCGGAACTACTGCAACGGTAGCTAAAACATTCATTTCTGTATCTTCTTCACTCACTTGTTTGTATTTGTTACGTTTTCTAGGTGTTACAGTACCATTTTCACGTAATTGGTTGAAGAGGTTGATAAATAATTGCCGAGATGATTGACGTCTATTGGGATACGTTTCGGCAAATACCGTACAGGAACGAAGAACATTCTGCATGTTGGCTTTTTCTACATTAGTAAATCCCACCTTCCACTCACGACTTACTGCTTGAACTGTCACAAACTAACTGACCAGAAAGTCGCAATGCAATCAATGAACAGAAAACACAATGCAAACAAACATAACAACATCGTACCTAACAGGTTGAATACGACAAACAATTGTTGGGGTGGAAACTTTTCAAAATACCATTTCTCGTAAACTACTTGCACTAGAATCCTGTAACAAAGACCATTGACATTCCAAATTACCCATCTTTACTCTGTTGATGTAACTAGGCATTGTTCAATTTAAAAAAATGGTATGTTTGCTCAAAAAGTACACTTACACTGTATTAACATCTGTTTATAGGCTAAACGTACGAGCCCCTGATTACCAATCAATGCTATGCAAACAACACATCAATAGCACTTTCCATTTCCAAAATATTTGCTGTGCAAGTTTTAGGTGATTCACCCTGAAGTGAATATAAAGTACAACTGAAAGCGCAGATGTAATGTGAATTAAAAATGTAGCGACTCACCACATTATATACTGATTACGTCACAATTATTAATACTTCTGTCAATCATATTCACTACTGCAGTTATTTAATAACATAAGAACTACATGGTTTCATATAATCCAAAAACCCTTAACATGTACAACAAAGCATAGTTAAAACTGACGAATATTAAGATTTCACACTCCCAGGCCACCAAGTTAATCTCTTTGGAAAAGACACACAGTCTGCGACCACTGAGAAAAATAGTCTTTCAGTTGTTGATTATAAAATATCAGTTCACGGATTTTTACTTTCTCTACTACGTATAGCAAGTAGGGGAAGTATTGTATTCCACCCAAAAATTTGATACCGAGATTTCACCGGAAATACATGTTTTGAGACCCCCTGAATCCAAAAAAGCATTTTTGGAAACATGTCCGTGTGTGTGTCTGTGTGAGTGTCTGTCTGTGTGTGTGTCTGCCTGTGAACAGCATAACTCAGAAACGAACAGTCGAATAAACACCACACTTGGTATTTAGGTTCAGTATCTTCCAAGGATGCGACACAAAGGTTTTCAAGAAAATCCCCCACCCCAGATTACCCTTTACATGGAAGATTTTTCGAAAATTTTAATTTTCTCAAAAATGGCTCTAACGATTTTGATTAAAATATCATATGTTTAAGATATTTATATGACAAATAAAATGTATATCTTGAATTTCCTGGGAATGTCTCCAAAAGCATTCTTCATTGTGAACGACTTTTGCATAACTGGTAAACCATAAGAGATAGACAAAATTTTACTACACAAAAATGTAGATAGCGTTAAAATACACAATTTATGTCATATACATGTTTTTGTTGAGTGAACCGTTTTCGAGATATTACTTGTTATTCCCTGAAAGTTTTCAATACTTGTTTTTCTCAAATGGGAATTCGTTATTAATTTTTTTGTTTTGGATATGCAAAGAGTATTAATCTGTGGGAAAGGGAATGGTGCTGCACCTAGCAACCAGCTATTAAGAGATATGTATGTGCTTAAAGGCTACTGTATTTCCAAATTGCCCTTGTAAATATATATTCCCCTTACATCTACATGAAAATAAGCAATAAGATAGACTCTGCAAATGTTTATCTCGATTAACATGAAGTAGATGGAGAATAAGCGTTTGTATAAATAGTTTGTACAAGAGTAGAGAAAGTCATGTGAGTGTAAAACATCAGATTTTTAATGTTAGCCATTTTCTCTCTTTATGCAATTATTTGTCATGTCCTGCTAATGAAAATGAGTACAACATAGTGGAGATTGGCCCAGTGCCGTACACTTAAACACAATATAAGCATTAAGACACAGCTTCGAGATTATCATGATAACTTGCTTTAATATGCATTACTAAGAGTTCTAATGTGATAGAAATTTTGTTATTTAAAAACTGTCCCCAACACCAGACAGTTTACATTTTTTAACAAACGTTTATATAGTCAACATACAAGTAAACATTAAGAAGAAATTATGAAAATAAGTTTTTTACTCACTTCTGTTGAAACACTTCACTCATTTCTTACAATGCCCACACACGAAGTAGGTTATATTCTCACTACCAGCACACGCAACACGAGCCCAAACTCTACAGTACAACATTGCATCTAGTCTTCCTCAAGGGATTCTCCACAAATGAGACATTGTGTTATATTGGAGTCATTTTGAGCTGAAATATTATTTTCAAAGTAAAGTTTTCTTTTAGGGAGGGCAACATCTGAAGCACACTTCTGTTTATAGACTTCCTTTTCACAGACTGCTTTGTTTGTTTTGGTTCCTTGCATCTTCTTTATCTTCAAGCATCTTTTGAATTGGGTGGATGCCAAAATTTCACTTTTCTCTCCTCTCCTTTTCCTTAGAGTGACAATTATCTATAAATCATCAGCCACAAGGGAGATCAGATCAGCCATTGAGGAGATCTGCTCAATGGCATCTCCAAGGGATTTAAAAGTTGTCGGAATAGCCATGTTCTGTGGAAGAGGCCCTTGAAGTGATAATATGCTCACCATAAGCGAAGTTATGTTTACTCCTGTGTGCTGTCCAGATCTGACATAATCTTTGATGTGTTTTGCTCTTATTATCATGATATCTGATGCTGGAAGAAAGTCCAGTTTAGTGAAAATATCCTTATTCAAAGTGTAGATTCCCGTATACTGAAATCCAGATATTGTTATCTCGATTTTGAAAATTTTTGTGAAGGCAGTTGTAACTAATCCACAGATATCTTTGTCAGTAGTTTTGTATCCTAATCTTCTATATTTGCTCATCCATGTCTCGCACGCCGCATTGAATGCTATCATGATTGTTCGATTCAAAGTCTGGAACTTGTGTGTAGTGTAGGTAGTCAAACTCAACATATGGACATGATGTGCCCTTACAAACAGAATAACACTTAGGTGTTTTTGAGAAGTGTGGCCATCTAATATCAGAAGCACTGGGCTTCCTTCTGCTGGATTGACTTTATTCACAAATGCTTTCAGCTATTTCAGAAAGCCAGTTGCTGTGATCCAACCACTCCGTCGTGCGTCAAGTATGCTTCCATCAGGTGCGTCTTTCGTCAACTTTGGATACATTCGATTCCGGGAAAATACAAAGAGAGCAGGGATTAACAAATCCCCTGAAGTATTGATGCAGAATAACGCGGTAATGTTCCTTCCATGTGAGCTTACTGACTTGTTTCTTTTTTGCCTTTAAGGGACAAAACTTTTAAGTTTTTAGAATGTACTACTCTCACAGCAGTTTCATAGCAGTTGAAAATTCTACTTGGAGGGAATGAGTATTTCTCCACTTGTTCCTCCAGTTTTGAAAAAAAAACTTATTCCTTGGCAAAACCTACAGCCCTCTGCATGCTGAAGCAATAAGGATAATAATATATAAAATCTATTTGCATATCACCTAAATAAATGTAGAAACATGTATCATATTTTTATAAGACTGTACAGAGTAGGTATATGCCGGGAAGTAAACAAACCGTTAGGGGACCAGAATGCCGGCCGAACATTTCTTTTGTATAAGGGCACACATGTGACTTGGAGAAACAAGGCAGTCAAAGCGTTAGGGTTAAAAACCTTAAGAAATGCGGAGCGAAGGGTAAAGACAAGCACTTGTAATCTGAAATCCGACGCGAGCAGACGTGGACAACACCACGGGCTATCATGATTGGCGATGGTGTAGTTAAATATATTTGTGGGGACGGATCGATTGCGGGAATGGTTTTAAGGAGAACAGAATAAAGCTTATAAAATAATATAAATGTCATCGGTTAATATGACCCGAGATTAAGAGAACCCTATATATCCATGCTCTTCCGATATTTCACCAACCTCCTTCCTTTCCCCCTGCAAAACCGATACCGTACAAATATAACACCCAAAAGTCCGTCCCAATGCTTGTTGACTGAGAATAACGGAAAGAAAATTTCGGACGCCACTTAAGGAACCCACGATAAAACTTGTTTCCTGCTCTCGTCTTTATATTGTTGAATTTATGTGGCAGTTTGAAGTGTATAGCAAGGTCATATGCTAGAGTTAGAAGTTCAGATTTGTTCACGGGTAGGAAACAATTGTCCAGATTTTTTAGATGCTCAACAAGCTAATTTTCCAACTCATTGTTGAATATTAATGCAAATCTTCCCATTGAAGCTTTCATTGTAATTGTTTCTCCCCTTTTAAGGGAACAGACACGATCACCCAAAGTGCTTTTCGTAACAGTGAAATGGCTAGCTCTTCCCCTTACACTCCATTTTCCCGCCAGTACAGTTTCTATTATCACTTTCACCTTTTCCTCGTCCCACTTTTTTTTTTTGCAAACTGACATCAGTTTTGAGACCCTGCAAACAAATGGCAGGCTTATTATGTTTACCACGGTAAATGTTTTTCTGTCCGGTATTGCGAACACTAATAGTGTCCGGCATTGGGACCATTTGTGAGGTTATAAAAAGTGCCAGCAATTTAACTATACGAAGATATTCTTTTACATAACACATTCACGTAATATGTATATTTATGAAATCTATAATAACACATAATGACGCAACTCACATAACACGTGCTCCACACTTAACAAAGTAGGTGGATTGTACGGCGCGACAGGCAGCGCATCTTTGCATAGTTCCACAAGAGTATAGGCGTTAACTTATGCTATCGTACGGAAACCAGCGAACTTTGTAGTGTTCGGTACTGCGGCGCATCGGGCACTGGGGCAATCTCCAAGTATAAAGGAAATAAAACGAACTTTGCGACACGAGGGTTATAAAAGTATTTTGGCATTGATATCGCATGCTTATCGTAGTGCTATAAATAGATTAGTTCTCTTTTATTTAGTTACGTACTCCGCTTTCCTAGTTGCTAAATATACATTTTCTATTCCATGACAATCGTAACCGAAAGTCAAAACCTTTTCCGCAAGTATGTCCTTTAAAACTCTAATGTGTTTTAATACTACTACATAGGATGTGTAAAACTTTTTTTATCTAGTAGCAATCTATGAATTGAAATTATAAGATGTTTTATGGTTAATGATACTAGAAAGAATAGAGCTTTTCAATGGAGCACGAATTTTCAAAATCAGTTGACCGGTTTTTAAGTTTGCCCTACATTCATACACCTGAATACAAATGTTCTCTCCTATATTCGTATACATTTACATACGTCCCAAAAGCGCACGAATGTTACCAAAACTCTGAGATCTCCGTATATTTTCCATTATTTATTCTGCTTTGTATCATATGCATAGCTCTAAATTAGGTAAATTGTGACAAAAATGTACCTTCGCAAATTTCTCAAGATTTGTGAAGTTCATTAACAATTATACGCCACGTTTTCCTTAATTTTAGAAACATCTCTTGGGGTAAGCGCACAATTTTATTTGGATCAGAAAACTTTAGAAAAGTGTTAACAATATAAGAATAATATACGTTTTATTGGAGAGCATGGAAAATGTGTGTTTCCCGCGAGCCATGGATATCTCCCCTGTTGCAGCGTGTTTTGTCTCTTCAGGCTGAGTGGCGAAGTATCATGTGTCACCTGCTTTATCGACTTCGCCAGAATCTTTTGCTTAGAGGGACCGTGCAATCTAGCATGATTTGCCTGTCTTATCATTATGTCTGCATGCCATAGATGGCGGGCTGGTTGCTCGCTGCGTGGCGCTGATGCTACACGACATCACAACACGGTCACGTCACTTCGCAGGTCCCAGCCGGGCTTGATCGAGCGCGACGATGCTAGATTAGTCGAGAATCTAGCATCGCCGAAAAAGGAAGCTTTAGTCTTTGGGAAGCGACCACGCTTACACGCTTTTCGGCTTATTCCAAATTCCTTATTGCATTTTTATAAGTAATATTCTAAATTTAATAAATTCTCTCTCTCTCTCTCTCTCTCTCTCTCTCTCTCTCTCTCTCTGTGTGTGTGTGTGTGTGTGGTGTACTTCAGTTCGGGAATAGTGTGAGTTGTTCATTTAAAGAAATGTGTAAAGTTAAATTCACGTGATTGAGTTAGAAAGAAGCACAAAGACATTGAAACGTACACCGATTGTGCTTTGAATTGTAAAGTCTGTCTAATTTGTTAATGATTTATAGAATATATTTAGATCATACAGCTGCAAGAACCAAGTGTTTTATTTGTTGGTGTTATCTTTAAACCTTGTTCATTGATCCTCGCCTTTCATATGAGTCAGTCAGTAATTTATTATCCTATGAAGAGTGTGCATACTTCTACGTCGAAAAAAAAATCTTACGGGCCCAGTACGTAATTTTAGTTGATTTCCTCTAGCAAAAATATCTATAAGTTACAACTAATTAAAAATTCCATAAAGTGACCGTTTGACACAATTTGTAAAGTTACCCAGTGAGATGGCTCCGCCGTCGATTTCCGACGTGCCGGTTCCTCTGATGGATTTTTTGTGGTTTCCTCGGGTCGGTAGGCAAATGTTGGTGTGTTTCCTCTTCTCCCACGAATTTCCCGCCCATTTCCTATCCATATCATTTCTTATCAGTTTCAGAGTTGAGGGATCAGGCGACGGCGTTCAGTGTGTTGCGGCTGGGCGGTGGAGGTGCGCTTTGCAAAGGTTTCTCCCTGCTGATGACCCGCTTTCTGGAGCGGTATCCCTGAGCTCTAGGGGTCTCCAGGGGGTTCGGGGCTTGTGGACAGGCTGACGGGCGTCGCATACGTTCAGTCTGGAGACGTTAGGAACCCCATCCATGCTTGCGCACATCGTCGCCCAGATCTGGTTACCCTTCGGGTCTCCCTCTCATCCCTCCCTTCAAGGGGCCACATTAGAAGCACAAAGGGCCATACGGACCCTTCCATGATATGTACTTCTGCTCCTATCTATAGTAAGTAGGAGAAGTATTGCATTCCACCCAAAAACTCGATATCGAAGTTTCACTGAAAATGAACGATTATTGGTTCCCTGAATTCAAGAAAGTACTTTTAGAAAAGGGCTTATGAATGTGACTTGTGTATCTGTCTGTCTGTCTATAAACAATATAACTTAAGAATGCAAAGTCGTTAAGTGCCTAAATTGGTATGTTAAGTTCACCATCTTCCAAGAATACGACACGAAGATTTTGAACCCACCCCCTCACAAATGACCCTTTACATGGAAAAATTTACCGTTTTTTTCTTTGTTCTTAAAACTTCTTGTAACGGTTTTGATTAAAATAACAAGTGTTCATGTAATTTGCATCACAATAAAATGTACATCTTGAATTTTCCGCAATTAGGCCATGAGGAAGTCATTATGAATGTATTTAATATAATTTTGTACTGCTTGTAAACCATAACAGACTGACAAGCGCTTAACACACAAAAATATGCACATTTCTTCAAAACAGGCTACGCATATGTCTGTGTCATTCACCATTTCCGACGTATTTCGTTCCTTTTGTTTTGAATTTCCCAATACTTAATGCTTTTTGAAGTACTAAGCCACCACATTGAAATATTAGTGACGCAAAAAACATTAAATCTTGAATTTATCACCAATCTTTATTAATAAAACAGTAAAACGGCAATGAAGTAGCATTACTACAGACGTAGTCACACGAAGCTGGGATGTAATTTTAAAGAAAAAATCTGATGTGTTACACTCACATGACTTTCTCTACTCTTTTACAAACTATTTTTGCAATCGCTTATTCTCCATATGCTTCGTGTTACTCGAGATATCAAGATGTTAATCTTATTGCTAATTTTCTTGTACATGCAAGGGGAATTGGTAGGCTTTAAGCGATAGTCAAATATTTTAAGAGCTGCTTACTATGAGGGGTATTCCATTCTCTTTGCATTACCAGGACAAAAAAAAAATAAACAAGGAATTCCCATTTGAGAAAAAGTATAAGTATTGGAAAATATAAGGGAATAACAAGCAATATCTCGAAAATGGTTCACTCAACAACAACAAAATGTATGTGTGTATTTTAACGCGATCTACATTTTTTGTATAGAAAAATTTTGTCTATCTATTATGGTTTACCAGTTATGCAAAACTCGTTCACAATGAAGAAAATTTTTGGAGATATTCCCAGAAAATTCAAGATATACATTTTATTTGTCATGAAAGTATCTTAAATATATGACATTTTAATTAAAATTGTTAGCGCAATTTTTTATAAAATTAAAATTTTCAAAAAATGTTACAGGTAAAGGGTAATCCGGAGTGGGGGGATTTTGTTGAAAACCTTCCTGTCCCATCTCTGGAAGATACTGAACCTAAATACCAAGTTTGGTGTTTATCCGACTGTTCGTTTCTGAGTTATGCTGTTCACAGACACACACACGGACATGTTTCCAAATTCCTTTTTTTTGGATTCAGGGGGCCTCAAAACATATACTTCCGATAAAATATCGTTATCGAATTTTTGGGTGGAACAGAATGCTTCCCCTGCTTACTATACGTAATTGGGAAAGTAAAAATATGTAAAAGTTACGGTTACTATTTTAAAACAGTTGTGGCAACAATACGAAACTAATATTGGTATTACAAAACGTAAATTTTAATGAAAAACCTATGACAAAAGTCATACCTGAGTTTACGTGTGACATACACTGTACTTTACAGCTCAGTAAAGTTCAATAGCCTCTATTATTAGTATACTGTCATTTCTAGAAGGATTCAGAAGAAACTCTACTATGAAATGGCAGGAGAGGCAGCTGAATTTAAAGCTGAATGAACTCCGTGTGGGAAATCTCTTTCTGAGAGCTACGCAAAAACTTTACTGCCTTATGTTTTACGATGCTTGTTTTAAAAGCTTTCTTCCATACGCTAGCGGAAAATGATTGAGACATTCGCTCCAATATGCTCTCCAAAATATCCTTAAAAATACTGCTGTGTTTGTTTTCAGTAAGACTACGCTTGAAATACTCTCTTGCCGAAGATTCCATTTAGTCTCGAGAATACTCCAATCGTTCAGGGACTGTATTTTACATTTTGGTTTGTTCTCTCTCTCCATCCAGCACTTTCAATACTTCCGCTTCCTGGCACGTTTTTATTCCTTACTTCAACTGAGATAATGATGTTTGTAATCCTTACGTATTAACTGTGCATCTTATAATGATAAAAGGCTTTGCTTTTAAAGGCAAAAATCTAATCTAAAATTGTTCTAGACGGTCAGTCTAGAACAAGTATATAATTTCAAATATTTAGTATGTAACACGAGTTTTAATTTCGAAGGGAATTTAGATTCTAAAATAAATAAATTTGTGGTAGTCTAGAACTATACAGAAAAGGTTAAAAAGCAATATGTAAAGAAACAAACATAAAGCTACAGAGTTATGGCAATTCCCACAATATTGTGAACCTTGGGTTCCAACGGAAAGAATTAGAAAGATAGAACTCCGACGACAAGATGTGTTTCCTTTCAGATAGAATATCTCATATAATTATCAGCACTTTTAAGTGCCAATTTGAAGATGGAGTTGCATTGTATTGTTCCAGTGTTGGGGAGCCATACTTAATGAAGTAACTGCCTCACGTGTGGTACAAAGTTTCCGGTGGACTTCGTCCCAACGTTCACTTTCCAGTGGCCTTCGCCCCAACGTTTAGGAATCAACTTTGTATTTTAATGTTTCTTTAAATATTATACATATTTATGTTTGCCTTGCCTGCGTCAGTATTAATTTGTAGAAACATGTATCTCTTAGCAGGGGGTGATGCGGCTAAAGAATGTAAGCTGACACAAATTATAATTTTTACTTCACTCCTTTTATTAATCCTTCACACGATTAAATAGCACTTCACTTATACAGAGAGCTGTGAGATTATTTATTAGTTACTTGCACTTTTTAACACGTAAAATTTATAATATTCTCGCCGTAATGCATTTTCGTCTCACACTGAATACGTACGCGTCTAGCGTCCGGATAGGAACGCTGTCTACTAGCGTAAGGAAATATTGACAAAAATGAATCGACCATATGAACAGAATAAGGGAAGAGAGATACCCACTACTAGCGAGAAACTATCAAGTAAGAGGGGAGAGAGGCTACACGTCCTAAAAAGCGTTGGGCTGATGCTTTGTGAAACCGAAATGGGTGGTTGCCTAAACCTTGGAGTGGTGGCGATGATTATCATGATCATGATGCTGATTTATGTGATGTATAATAGTATCTGTAATGCTCATACTGGAGAGGGGAAGTCCATAAGGACAGTCAATCTTACTCCATGTGGAATCAATAACACGTAAAATGCGCTAATCTAAATGCCAGAGTTTGTTGATGTTTAATTTATTGGAAAACAAACCTTTTGGAGTGAATGACCTTGCGTCTTTAGGAAGACAAGAGGATACAGTACGGTCTTACCTTTCTTTGTGATATACATATCATTGTATGGGTGTTATGAACTACACCAAAATAATTTAAGAAATTGTCTGATATGAAGAATTTAGCCGTGGTCCATTGTCAATGGCTAAATATAACGCAGTTATAGGGTGTTAAACATATTGGTATCAGATAATGATAGGTCACTCTTAAAGCAAAGCCAGATATAAAACTGGCTTAGAATGTCTTTAAAACTGCTGTTCGAATGTATAAAGATGGATTTTTAGCAGCTTGTTAGTAGCGTACTCAAGATATAATACCACAAACATCTCTCAAATCTGAAATAATCACTTGACAGTGCGGCACTGAACATCGATTAACTGCCTTCTTGCGCTATGTAGCCTACTGGTTTTTCTTTAATTGCTCGTATGGCTTAATGCGTAACGCCAAAAGGTGATGTCCCAAGGTTATAGGTTCGTTTCTTGTCATGCAGTTAATTATTTTAAATTCCATACGAAGAAGCGATACGATACGAATACTCGGGACGCGGTTCTGATTGGCCAGTGCAATAACACTATTATCATTTCCTTGATTCGGCTCACTGAGGTTAGAATACTGAGGATTGTTCAGACAACATGGAGAACGCATCTATGTACCTTCTCTGAACTTGCAGCTATGCACCTTAGTTACGGTGAATCAAGAAATAGTGGTTTAGCTGCTGCAGTCCTGTACAGGAAACGGTGTCGCCAAACCATCGATAGGCGAGAGTGTGGAACTATCAAGGTAAATGGGCGATACGAGTGTTATACGAGCTAGACGCACAGTGTAATTAGAGGAGAATCTTCTGCAAAAATTCTGATGTGTTACACTCACATGAGGTTCTCTACTCTTGTACAAACTATTTTTACTAACGCTTATTCTCCATATGCTTCATGTTAATCGAGATGTTAATCTTATTGCTAATTTTCTTGTAGATGCAAGGGGAATTGCTAGGCTTTAAGCGATAGTCGAATATTTTAACAGCTGGTTGCTATGTGGAGCATTCCATTCTCTTTTCATTACAGGACAAAAAAAATGAATAACGTATAAGTATTGGAAAATTTAAGGGAATTACAGGCAATATCTCGAAAATGGTTCAATAAACAACAAAAAATGCATATGACATAATTTGTGTATTTTAACGCGATCTACATTTATTGTGTAGTAAAATTTTGTCTATCTCTTATGGTTTACCAGTTTCATTTGTCATGAAAATATCTTAAACATATGATATTTTAATCAAAATCGTTAGAGCCATTTTTGAGAAAATTATAATTTTCGAAAAATGTTCCAGGTAAAGGGTAATCTAGGGTGGGGGATTTTCTTGAAAACCTTCGTTTCGCAACTCTGGAAGATACTGAACCTAAATACCAAGTTTGGAGTTTATCCGACTGTTCGTTTCTGAGTTATGCTGTTCACAGCAAACACACAGACACACACTGACATGTTTCCAAAAAATGCTATTTTTGGATTCAGGGGGTCTCAAAACATATATTTCTGGTATTGAATTTTTGGATTGAATACAATACTTCCCCTATTTACTATACGTAGTAGAGAAAGTAAAAATTGCAGAAGAGCCATTTACCAGCACAGGCGCTATTGACGTGCACTGGGCACTAACCATGTTAGCGTATGGCAAGCCATACACTAGAACGACTTCATCCATTTCACCGTCAAAAGGTGCAAGCACTAAGACTTTGGCCCTAGGGTACAATTTTGTAACTGGGCTTGGTCCAGCAGTCTAAATCCTTTTCGTCGGCATTGTTTACTGATGAGGCCTTGTTCACCAGAGATGGTCTAGTTTTCAACTCAAGAAACATTTATGTGTGGAACTACGTCAATCCACATGCTGTTGGCACCAGCAGACGTTTTCGGTGAACATGTGGGTCGGAATTGCTTCAGACCATGTCACTGGTCCATACCTCGCTTAAAATAGAAATGTTTATCTTTGTTTATTGCAGAACATTCTACACGTATTTTAGAAGATGTAACTCTGTATTTTCATTGACGAATTAAGCTGCAACATGATGGAGCTCCACTCCATTTCTCCCTGACGTGCGAGTGCATTTGAACCAGGTTTTTCCTTCCCGATGGATCTGAAGGGACAATCCGACAGTAGCTTGGCCAGTATACTCTCCGGACCTCAATCCAAATGATAGATTTTCTGGGGTCACCTCAAGTCTATGGTGTATGAAACAACTATCACCTCAGAAGAGGGCTTAATTGCTCGAATAATAGCAGCATGTTACGTTATTCAGGACACACCAGAAATCTTATATAGAATGCGACAATCGTTCCTTCGCCGCTGTCAACTCGTCTTGAAAATGAGGTCGCCATTTCCAGCGGTTCCTATAATAATGACGTAAAGACTTTGATGTTTTTACCCTTCATTTCACCTTTTAAACCACTTCCTATTTTGAAGTACAGCACGTGAATGCATTGACATTATTCAAGCTTTTGTTAGCAAAGTTGATCATTAGTTGTACTAATATGTTGAAATTAAAATGCATAAATTGAAACATGAGTTTAAAACTTAACCTAAAACTGCATTAATATGCTCTACCAGAAAAACAATTAAATGTGGTGAATGAGCCTCAAATTCGAACGCAATGACTACCTATTACTGCTAATGTCATAATTATTGCGCCAGAGAGGTGCACGCTGAACCAGTCCTTCGGTTTGTCGGTTGTACTCTCAAATGGTATCATCATTAGCCAGTGGCGTACTGGCACTTTAGAAACTTATAGCTCTTATTTCGAAATTTGAACAGATAGACCACACGCCTCCTATCTTAAATTGCTTATTTAAGACACCTCCACACTCTTTGAAGATATTTTGGCGTGATTCATTAACACACTGTGTATGTATATCTTTATTGCGTGAACAACTCAACACAGAATTCACAAATGTAGAGTAAGAATAAAGATTGGGAAACATTCATGCAAACGTTATCATAAATATACACAAATGTCTATACATTTTACTGCCTCTTTCGTCGACTTCTGGCTTCTCAACATAAAGGTCCTGGGTTCGATTCCCGATTAGGATGGAAAAATTTTTCTTTAACTAGAATTACTCCCTACCTTCCGCAGAGTCTGAAAATATTAATGTAATAGTGAATATGAGTGTGTTCGATTGTAAAAGTGAAATAAGCAGAAGTTAAAAATCTATAGCTTAAGAAATTAAACACTAGTGTTTATATATCATAGAAGTTGAAGGGGACTACGCAATTATATTTCTAATGAATTTGGAGGCACGTAACTATGGAATCTGGGCGACAAAACAATTAACGAAATACTCAATTTAGAATTAAATAAAATGTTTAGCCCGGTTTAGTAAGTGAGACAAATCTGAATATGCGACGTGATGGATGATGGTGCCCGGATGAATTTTGGGAGACGCTAAAATTAGCTCCATATGTCGATACAGCTAGGCAGGACAAAGGCGGCGCCACTTGACATTTCCCGTGTACCAACCCTGCGAAACGGGTTCCTAGCCCTAGACACCAGCGTAATGAGCAATTTTCAAGCAGTCCCCGCATAACTGCACTTTTTCAGCTTCCTAATGGCACTTTAAACTATAAATGTGCTTAAAGCTACAACTGTCATGAGCGCTTAGGCCTGTATATCAACAATCTCTCTTTCATTCATCGGTTTGCGGAATATTACGCTTCCAGTGTTGAATAGATTTAAAAACTTCACTTCTTTTTTTATTTATGTTTCTTTCTTCTCCCCTATCTCTCTCTGGTCTCCCTCTCTCCCCCAACAAAGTTAAGGAAATCAAGAATGTTCTACCAACCTACATACCACCGCTAACAATAATTACAATCATGTGTGTGTCTGTGTTGAAGTTTGGCAGCATGGTTATAATCTGCATTAGAGTTGCGTGAAAACATTTAGGACAAAGCATTAAAAGTTGAAATCATATTATAGTAATACATTTATAATAATATACACTTCACTAACAAGTTAAAAGAAATTTATACACCATTGTTGTTCTTCCCATGCAGGTATTCACTTAATAGATCTACAAAAAATATCCACTTAATGCTATAAGCCTTCTAAGCGGTTCAGTTTAGAAGATATGTTTTGCTTGGAATTACTAGAGAACTTCTGTGAAGTTTGCGTACTGCTGAGGAAACAATAAAAGAAAAATCTTATGTGTTACACTCACATGACTTTCTCTACTCTTGTACAAACTATGTTTACAAAAGCTTGTTCTCCATATGCTTCATGTTAATCGTGATATCGAGATGTTAATCTTATTGCTAATTTTCTTGTAGATGCAAGGGGAATTGGTAGGCTTTAAGCGATAGTCAAATATTTTAAGAGCTGGTTGCTATGTGGAGTATTCCATTCTCTTTGCATTACCAGGGCAAAAAAATGAATAACGAATTCCCATTAGAGAAAAAGTATAAGTATTGGAAAACTTAAGGGAATAACAAGGAATATCTCGAAAATGGTTCACTCAAACAAAACAAAAAAATGTATATGACAAGTTGTATATTTTAACGCGATCTACATTTTTGGATAGTAAAATTTTGTCTGTTTCTTATGAAGAATACTTTTGTAGATATTCCCAGAAAATTTGAGATACTAATTTCATTTGTCATGAAAATATCTAAACATATGATATTTTAATCAAAATCGTTAGAGCCGCTTTTGAGAAAATTAAAATATTGGAAAAATGTTTCATGTAAAGGGTAATATGGGTTGGGGGATTTTCTTTAAAACCTTCTTGTCGCATCTCTGGAAGATACTGAACCTAAATACCAAGTTTGGTGTTTATTCGACTTTTCGTTTCTTAGTTAATGCTGTTCACAGACAGACACACACACACGGACATATTTCCAAAAATGCTTTTTTTGGATTCAGGGGGCCTCAAAACATATATTTCCGGTGAAATATCGGGATC
This sequence comes from Deroplatys truncata, assembly GCA_030765065.1. Taxonomy (NCBI): domain Eukaryota; kingdom Metazoa; phylum Arthropoda; class Insecta; order Mantodea; family Mantidae; genus Deroplatys; species Deroplatys truncata. The sequence continues at coordinate 220,805,645 of CM060978.1, forward strand.
GAATTTTTGGGTGGAATACAATACCTCCCCTACTTAGTATACGTAGTAGAGAAAGTAAAAACGGAAAAGCTTTCAAATGCGGTATTTGCGTCCTAAATTAGTTCGAAGCTCATTAGCAACTATAGGAATTTCTAAGCATTTCAAAGCCACGACCGAAGTAAATAAGGTTTACTTATTGGACTATAGGCACAGAGGTCTCAAGTAACAAGCGAAACCCCCTCCCCACCCAATGCCTCGCACAGTCTTTTGGCGTTTACAGTCAACACTCGAACCGGTTTTTTCTGCCTATCAGTAATCATTGGCCTGTGTAATTTTGCATTTTTGTAGTGATAATGGTTTGATTGTAGATAACTTGAAGCCAACTGCTTAAGAATTTCATTAATATAGGGAGAAAACTACGTTAACGTCATCTAAATTGTCCGCGCACTTCTAAATCACCCTTTGTTGCATTATGCGCAGCTCGCAAATAGCCTGCTTATCCGTAAATCACATAGGTGTAAAAAGAAGGTAAAAACCTAAAATTTCCCTAACTAGGGTTTACTGATGGCTTTCTCTTTGGAAACGATTGCCATTATGTTAACGCTGTTACATCTGATTCAGAGCGTTGGTTTGTAAACTTTAAACTTTGAATCACGCGCATAATATTTACTATCATTCATGCTTACAGACTCTAGGGAAGATATAGAATACCCTTAGTTAAAGAAGAAACTTCTTTCTGCAATGAGAAGGCCTGGAGCATGGTCGTGAGCAGACTTTGCGTATGAGAATGCAAATTATAGGTTTATAGCAGAAATGGCGCAAAGAGTAGGTACTCGCGAGGCACTGTGACTCACAGGTGCCGCCAAATCTCAGGATGGCTGTACATTTGTATTTTACATGTTACAGAGTGGTGTAACACGTGTTGCATATTTGGTGACTCGCGGGAGGAGTGCAATGCCACCACTCCTGGTTGCAGTATCCTTAAAAGGCAAACAAACCAATGTGGTATCTAAAAGGTTTTAAACAACGTGGCTGTAAATATATTTAAAACTTCCACATTTGAAATGAATGGTTTTTCACAGTTATTAGTATAAATTATTTTACAACAATAACTAAACTAGAATACAAAATAAAACTCGCATTTGTTCTTTTGATTTATTCATTTTCCAGCACTGGTTATTAAGGCACAAGTCGTAGTGTTTTCCCTCTAAATGTAGTAGTAGTAGTTAGCAGTAATTACTAGTTCTTTTATTATAAACACTTTCAGTCTTGTACAATACAAGAATCACAAGGGCCTCATTGCCGTACTTGCTTTTCCTGTCCCAATAGTCTAACACTGTGTGTATAATGCTAAATATATACTCACTATATATACTCACTATATATGTGTGTGTATTAGTATGTACTATACACATAATAATGTAGTGAAAAAAGAAAAAAACAATAATAATAAGCATGAATTACCTACAATTATATTACAAACATATACAGTGCTCAGCGCTTGCTTCCCTCTAACACTATGAACCCCGTTTAAAATACCGATCATTTCTTGTTTTCGTTGATCAATTGTCTCAGTTGGTCGTATACAGAACGAATCACCTAAAATTTGCACCGTAAGTATTTCGGAAATGGAAAGTGCAATTCATGTGCAGTTTTCACAGCATTGAGTGGTAGTGTATTTTTTTAACAAACATACAATTTTTTAAATGGAACAATCCCTGGTTACATCAACAGAATAAAGGTAGGGTAAATTAGAATGTCAGTTGTGTTTGTTGCAAGATTCTGGTGCAATTGGTTTACGAGAAATCTTATTTTGAAACGTTTACGCACCGACACTTGTACGATCTAAGGTAGCACAAAATAAAGAAAAACAAAAGAGAATTACAATACTTCTGTGGATTCTTACAAGTAAAGAGAACATAGCACTTCAAAGGTTGTGTTTTAAATGACCACCGGCAGCTTCAATACACGCTTCCAGTCTGCTATGGAAAGACTGCTGCACACGTTCTAGCATTTCAGCGGAAATTTCAGAGCAGGCAGCAGTAATACGTCGTTTCATATCGTCTGGTGTAGTTGGTACATCCTTGTATACAGTGTCTTTCAGCCTTCCTCACAGAAAAAAAAGTCTAAAGGGGTCAGATCCGGTGAACGGGCCGGCCGTGGTACAGGTCCCCTTCGTCCAATCCAACGATTTGGAAACAATCCGTTAAGGCAAGCTGTAGTAAGTACTTCGTGCACTATGGGCTGGGCAGCGTTCATTTGGTACCACTGGTTCCTCCTAGTATGCAAAGGAACGTCTTCTAGCATCTCTGACAGATGATCTGTCAGGAGGCTACGATACTGGTGCGAGTTCATTGTTCCTTCTATGTATGAACAAAGGGCCTATGAACTGATGGTTTACTATCCCACACCACACGTTTAAACTCCAAGGACGCTGACGTTCCACCTGACGAAGCCAACAGGGATTGTCAACAGACCAATAGTGCATGTTTCTGCGGTTTATCTGGCCATGATTAGTAAATGTTGCCTCATCACTAAACAAGATACATGATTAATCTGGAGTATCATGTCTCAATGCCCATGTATAAAAGTTAACACGATTCTCAAAATCGTTTCCATGCAGCTCTTGATGGAGAGACATGTGATAGGGATGGAATCAATGTCAATGGAGAGTGCGCAGTACACTTGCTTGATTTATGTCAACTTCCACGTGCGATTGTGCGGGAACTAATTTTTGGATTACTGCAACGGCAGCCAAAACATTAATTTCTGCCTCTCCTCCAGTCACTTGCTTGTTTCTGTCACGTTTTCTAGGTGTTACAGTACCACTTTCACGTAATTGGTTGAAGAGGTTGATAAATAATTGCCGAGATGTTTGACGTTTATTGGGATACGTTTCCGCATACACCGTACAGGAGCGAACTGCATTCTGCCTACACTCTCCATACACCATGAGCATGTCGGCTTTTTCTGCGTTAGTAAACCCCATCTTCCACCTACGACTTACTCCTTGAACTGTCACAAACTAATGACCAGAAAGTCGCAATGCATTCAATGAACAGAAAACACAATGCAAACAATAACATCGTACCTAGCAACTAAGCAGGTTAAATGGGAAAAACAATTGTCGGGGTGGAAAATTTTCAAAATACGATTTCTCGAAAACCACTTGCACTAGAATACTGCAACAAAGACCATTGACATTCTAATTTTCCCTACCTTTATTCTGTTGATGTAACTAGGCATTATTCCATTTAAAAATTGTATTGTTGCTCTAGAAATACACTTACTCAGTATTATTAAAATCTGTTTATAGGCTAACTGTACGAGCCCCTGACTACCAATCAATGCACTTCCATTTCCGAATTATTTGCGGTGCAAGCTTTAGGTGATTCACCCTATATAATCTTACAGTAAATTTTACTCATTACTGGAAGAAGCATCATTCCTGTGGAAATGTGCCCCACTTAAAAATTTTTTTCAATACTTTTAACGCCAAATTTCTAAATATCTCGCTTTTCATTCCCTCCTTTAATAATTTAGCTGATATTCCGTCTTGTCCCCGTGCTTTGCCGTTTTGTTAAACTGCTCGTTGCTGAATTACTTTCCGCATAGTTATACCGTTATCTATGTTTTCGATTTTCGACTAGTAGTTGGATTTCAGTCAGTATTGCCCCCTCACAATCACCCCCCCCCGTCAAAAATGTCCTGAAAATGGGTCTTTCATTGCCCTGGTGTTATACAGTTATGCACAAGAGGAATTTTTCAAATCTTTTTCAGACTCCATACACTAGCATCCTGAACCTGTGACATCGCATTCGAAATTTCCCCTACTATTTTCTGCCCCTATTCCTCCTTATTACTGACTAATAGTCCCTTGTATGCTTTTCTCAACAAAACGAAACGTTTCCGTCCTTCTTTTTCCCCTTTCCTCCTAAAGGATTTGAGAGTCCGCTCCATTGCCCTTTTACTTTCCTTGCATTCTCGGCTATACCAACCACCGCAGGCAAAAAATGTGTTTCTCCCACTTTTTATTTTCATATTATTTCCAGGCTCACATATTGAAGAGATCAATTGATGTAGTGTTTCTGGGACCTCCAGTGTTACCCAGAATTTCTCTCAAGTTTTTTCGATATGCTTCCGTTAGTTGATATCGTATTATTAGTCGGGCTATGTCTTCAGTATCACCAGCCCCCGATACGTAAACCTAACGGAAAATAGCAAGAGTCAACCCTAGCCCCTACCCAGAAATCTCTAATTAATGGTATAATTTCTGAGCTGCAGATGGTGTAACCTACTACGCTCCCCCCACTTGCATTAGTTTACCCCGTAGATCTTGACCATACTTCTTCTTCTTCTTTCTCTGTTTAACCTCCTCTTATGTATAACTTACACCCCCCAGGACTTACAGGCCCGTCATGGATCAGACAGAATATTTAGGATGGGTGATCACTCCGTATGGCAGGAAGGGAGTATGATGGTGAAATGGATGAAAGGGAAGGTGATGATGGAGCAGTTGGTGGAATAAATGGCGGGATAAACCGGAGAACCCGGAGAAAACCCGCCCAGACGCCGCTTTGTCCACCACAAATCCCACATGCGGGTCCCTGGGATTGAACCCTGGCCGCCTCGCTGAGAGGCGAGCGGTCTAACCACTTGGCCATGGCGCTGCCCATCTTGAGCATACGATTTATTATTTTATCTTCGCTCATTCTACACGCTAGCCCTTTCCTCAGTAACCGAAAGAGATGTTTTCGCCCCCTATCCTGGCATTGAAATTCCCTAATATAATGATCGTTGTGCTGGAATGCATTTGCTGTAGATCCATCACCTTTTCTGTTAAATCGTCAAAGAATGTCGAAATGAAATATTTGGATGCAGTTGGCGCGTTATAAACAGTAATAATTATGAACTCTGTCTCCTCAACATTAACATAGTTATATAATGTCCCACCCATGCCTAATTCTATTTCCAAAACCCCTCCCCACAACATTTAAACAATGTTGATATTCCCGGGCCATCTGCCCCTCTTTCCACTAACCCTACTGTATGTTAACGCTGTGGTATATGTACTGTCTGTCTTATTTTTCTCCAGTGATAACGAAGCTTAATCCTACAAATCATGCTCTTCAGTTTTGAGTAGAAATTGGTTGCCTATTGACAGGAAATAACAATAAAGCTAGGGCATAGACAGTGTTTTTTTATTTTCGATCAGAATGCAGCCTACGCCTTGCAACTTGCTGCGCACCTCTGTGCTATTTTAATTTCGAAATTAAATGCTTAAATAGTTCAGGCAGTCAAAAACGTCCTTTAAGGGAGAGGTACCTTTTTTACTGTAAATTTAACAAATTTTTATAACTCGCCATCTGTTCTAACCAAGCAGCAATTTTCAAGAATAATATAGATTAATGACACACTATAAGATTTTGTACTTTCTTTTAAATGGTTTATCCAATACCTACCATTAAGTAGTATTCGCATAAATATCGCAGTGGACTGCATTTAAGAACACCCTATATAACATACACTAAGATCCCATAAAATTTTCTTATTTTTGTTTTTTTTCAGCACTTTTTAAATAAAAGGTATTAAATAAATTTTAAAAACCTAAATTAGAGCTAGCACAATCAACATCCAGGTGTATGTGTTTCATGCTTACTATATGCATTAGGAGGTAAAATGTCATTCATGTATCTCAAATCGTTATGAATTATGATGAAAATCATTTAAAAGAAAATAGCAGTTACAGAGAACGAACATCAAGGTGTAAAAAATGTTGTGTATTGCGTTCAAACGACTTTCTCTACTCACTCTTTTACAAAGGATTCTTACGAAAACATTATTTTATATATATGTATACCAGGTGAGCCAGCTGAGCCTATTTATTTTTGAATTTATGCAACGTGCTAAGCGACATATGTGACTTACGTCTTTTTTGAATGCCTTCTAATGGCTGATTTGCGTAACACTTTATAGAGAAGAGCTACATAATTCAGTGTACAAGTGTTTTACGGGACAGAAAGCAATCGCTATGTATGTCAATGCAAAAAACATCCCACCCTGCCAAGCAGCTACAGTAGCAATTTTAGCCATTTTACAAACTTTTATTCTTTAGCATACATCCATACCTTTGAAAACGGCCCTGATGAACAACCTATTACTTGCATCGGTTGACAAAACCATTTGAAAACAAAATGGCATATCTGCGCAGTGTGACAAATTGGATTTCAGCCGTTAGTCTATGTACAGCTTTGTCAAAAAATGCTAAGTATTAGGTAGGTAATTTCTCTTATTTCACCAACTATGGCGTATTTCAGACCACACAGTAATTGCAATGACTGATGCAGTTTATTTGTTGGAATTAAAACTACCAAACCGAGCTCAAAACACTGTATGACGCTGCAAAATGCGTGTAAATATTCGAGGTGCGGCCTACTTCTGCGAATACTAATTAGTATAGGAAACTCAGCTCGCAAGTTAGCATTGGCCGAATGGTATTATCATGGTTGCTTTAACCCCGTATCACTTTAATTGGGGTTTAAATCCTTCGTTTGAATTTCAAGCTTTTTATTACCTTTGGTTTTATATCTTTGGTTCTATAATTTGATATTATGATATAAATAACATTTTTGATAACATTATAAGTGTGTACAAAATAGAATAATCATCATGTTTTCCACCGAAAAGCACAAATCATATAGGGGCACACTCATACGTGAAGAAGGCAGGCAGATTACACCGCGCATGTTACAGCATTCAAGAAGGTCTCTCCGGCAACGTACACAAATGTGCATTGATGAAGGGGGTCGTCATTTTGAACATTTACTTCCTTGATGAAATCCACGCTCTTTAACAATTTATTATTCTATTTACCCGTTAACTTAGCACATTTACAACTTCTTTGTCAATAGAAGAAGTGAAATATAAGGTTTAAACATGAAACTAAAACTGTTATATTTAATATCGTCGATATGCGCCCAAGAGAATGAAAGCTAACTACGTAACACGCTTTACAACACCAGATACGTACATATTATTAGGGTAAACATGATACACAATTATCCGATTGTAATTCTTATGTCTTTGGCTCACATTAGAGCCAATAACAAAAATAAATAATTAAATTAGTACACTAAAATACAGAAAATAAACACAAGGAGAAAAAAAGAACCAAAACAATTTTATGTTTGTATCACATTCGAACCTCCGAAGCTAACCTTTGCTTTGCCATAATCCGGCAGCTAACCCACTCGGCCAGAACCCACGTCGTCTAACCTGCTCCTCGGGAGGACATTCCTATCTCCTTGCAAGTATTATATCTATGAAACGCCGTCTTTTTTAAAGACTTAGCAGCTCTTTGGTTCTCATTCAGGCCTTTAATCAGTAATGGCGATTGCGTTTGATACCAAATCGATGGCCAGAGCTACAGTAACAGTTTGTTTGCTAAAAGGTTCAATGTTTTCACATTAGATTTTAAGCTCCGGGTTGCATAGATACCTAGGCTCAGATGACTCATATATACACTTCTTGTTAGTCGAAATAAATTACACATTTACACCTTTCGTTGTGCTTATAACAGGAATAGAGTAATTTTTAAAAAGCGGGTCGCTACATTATGGTTTTAAAATTCTGTATTCTATGCAATATGGCTTTTTATGTAGAAATTGAGTAAGTCATTATAAAGTATGACATACCTGACGGTAGAAAGTAACTGATAATCGTTGTATAGATATCAACAGATAAACAGAGTTACCAAAAAGCATAAATATTACAATGTTAGGCAAGAATAGAATACAAGGACCCGTTCTCGACAACTCACACTTCTCCGAAGGTAATCCTGATTGCAACAACTAGAAATATTACATCCGACCAATGACACTGAGAACATAAAGTATTACTTACTGATGATCTTCTATATTTTTCTACCACAACAATATCGTTTCGAATGCCTTTGAACTGCGTTTGCGAGGCACAGGATAAGTGACAGAACACTGTTTTCATAACTGCATTGAGTTTTGAAGTAAGTCATATACAAACACGCACGATTATCAATTCGTTCTCAAATAATTTACCTATATTAGAAATAGGAGCTCTTGAGGCTTAGCAATCCGGTAACCACCGGCACCCCACTTCCTCAACGAAGCCTGCCGGGCATGGCCACTGTTTAACCTAAATATAACCTCTAAAGTCTGAACAATTAGCAAATTCACACTCTCAGCTCTACTCACATCTTGAATAATGTTACTAACTTTTTATAATGTGCGAAGATTTTAAAGCACCCAGTGTTCAAAAAAGTATTTGCAGTGCATCTTAAGTCTACACCAGACTACAGTAGAGAAATGTTCAAATCCCACTGAATTTTCACTCATTATTCATTGATCTTATAATTGTTTTGTTCATTACTCTGACTTTGGCACTAAATAAGTGTAAACGTGTGTGTCATTCAAGTGAAGACTATAGATTTTTCTTCTACACAGAGGCCGACTGTAACAGGCGTTAAACGATTGACGTTACAGACAGACGAAGGCTTCATCACCAATGCCTGCGCAGAGAGGCAAACGTAAAGTCGGAGAGCCGTTTACGTTGGAGATTTCAATGGAAATGCACTATTTCAGGTGTCCTGTATAAAAATATATTGTTCAGACAGAGACCCAGTGAACAGCTAGTTCCATTTTTACATGCCGTTGAATGACATGAGTATGATTAATCAGTAATGAAATGAGCCAAGGGTTCAGAGAGCTTGGAGCTACTCAGTGTTTGTTTAAGATAAAGGAAAAACCAGAGAGAAAAAGCTGATGCGTTATATTCACATTATGTTTTTCTACCCTCTATCATTTTTGGATATAAAAACTATTCTTACGAAGCATATCTATCCACTTCATTTTAATCGAGACAAACATTTGAACAAGTAACTACATTACACATTTCGTTACAGATACAAAGAGACAATGATAGACAAATGTTTAAAAACCTGAAGCTATGAGCTGGCCTTAAATTTCCATACTGTTTCTATGTAATCGCTAGAAACACTGAAAATCGGCAGGACTTTATTTATCCGACTTTTCTTTTTTAGATATGTTGTTTACCGACACACAGACACACACAAAAACGCACACACACACACACGGACGTTTTCTAAAAATCTGATGCTATACTTACACGACTTTCTCTAGCGCTTGTTAGTAAGTGTACAAATTATTCTTACGAAAGTTTATTTACCTATCTACTTCATTTTGTGACGTGTTGGTAACACTGGGTATCCTAGTTTTGGCAGAATGGGAGATTAGGTTGGTAACACGGGCAGGATGTGACGTGCCGTTAGTGGGAAGGGCTATCACTATAATCGTGGGGAGACGAGTACGTGTCTTCCTATTTATGCTTTTTTTAGGGTAGTGGAGGGAATAGGAATGAGAATTTATGGAGAGGAAAGTTGATAGGAGAAGTCAGGAAAGGTGTTGGGGTTCCGCTGAGCACCCCCGATAGTAAGCGGAAGGTAACTGGCAGCTTATTTCGTTGGCAGAGGGTGTGGAATTGTCCGGGAGACAGTCATGACCGTGGCAGAGCTCTGACTGCCCCCCCCGGGGAGTGTCGGGATTGGGTAAGGAACTTTATTTGTCTTTATTGCATTGAACCTGGGTATTGTTGAGCGCCCTTTGAGAGGAGCGCTCCGCTTGGGCGTGGGTATCTGGTGCTGGCAAACATGACGCCGTTTGCTTGCGTGTTTGCAATGGCGTGATTGCACAGTCTTTCCTGCCCACTCTTCAGCTCGGAGATAACCGCAGTCGACCCCGCCGTCGTCGTGTGCAGGGCTCGTACCAGGTCAGTAAGACCTGATAATGTCAGCCTAAACTCTTCCAGGGAATCTGTTGGAGCTGGCCGTGGTGACGTTCCTCTTTATGCAACTGACTCGAAGAGGTAAGACGTGGTTGGCATGGCATCCCGCGCTGAAACAAGTAGGTAACTTCAATCTGTGTATTTCTACTCAATATAATGACCATTCAAATTTAAAATGGGTTGAATAATTGAATAGGTGACCTTACCATTTATAATCCTATGTAATCCAAGTGTTATCAAGTTTACTTTAATGAACATTTAGGCTCACCCACCGTCGGCCTCATGAAAAGCTTAGAATGTTGAGATCCCGGTTCCCTTTAGCTCTACCATCTAAGTATTATTACTAAAAATTTCTCGTAAATAGCTGCAGTACACATTTCGTTATAGATACAAAGGGAACAGCGATAGTCGAATGTTTTAGAACTGGACGTTATATGCTGGCCTTAAAATCCCATACTGCTTCCATGACATTGCGAGAAATAACTGAAAATGGACAGGACTTTAAAAGAATGGCTAAGCGTTCAACAAATCGAACCATTAAGAACGGATATCTCGGAAATGTCTTATGCCACAAAAAGGTATATAGAATAAATCGAGTGTTTTATAGATATATCAATTTTTTGTGGTGCGTTTTCATCTATCCTTCAACTTTATCAGTTATACAGGATTACACAGAATTCTTTCCACATGAAGAGAATTCACACGCTGATCCCAGAAAATTTAAAATATGCATTTTATTTTTATGTAAAAAGCTTTAATATATACTATTTTAATCAAAATCATTAGAGCTATTTTTTAGAAAACCAAAACTTTCGAAAAATGTTCCATATCTGGTATAGTTGAGAGTGGGGAGTTCTTGAAAGTCTTTATCTCGCATCTTTGGAAGGTACTGAATCTAAATAGCAAGTTTGGTATTTATCTGACTCTTCGTTTTTGAGTTATGCTGTTCACAGACACTTACGCACAGATACACACGCACTCACATGTACACAAAACTTTTTTCTAAAAAAATCCTTTTTTCGGTTCAAGGTCCTCAAAACATGTATTTCTGGTGAAATCTCGGTATCGAGTTTTTGGTTGGAATGCAATATCTTCTTTACCTACTATGTATGGTATGGTACCTATGGTAGAGAAGTTAAAGAAACGTATTGTGGTTGTAAGTATAAATGGAATAGAAGAAACTGAATCCATAGTCAGCTATTTAAAAGCGGCTCACTATATGTTGAATATGTTGAAACTCCATACTCGTTCCATGATATCGTGAGAAATAAATGAATCGCGACAACACTTTGAAAAGATTATAAAGTATTGACGAATTCAAACAATATTAGTGGATGTTTCGAAAAAGGCTATGATACTGTAATTATTGATATAAACAATTAAATAAAGAAATAATAATAATAACATAGATAATTGCAATAAATAATTTCCTTATATTAAACCAATGTATAAATGAGCTGTAAGATTTGTCCGAAGAAAAACGCAATTAGAGAGTAATGTTAAACAAAGGCATCACTAACAGCGTGAGTAACGAAAGCATTAGCTTAAACATTCTTGGAATGCAGTTAGGTTATAAGTTCAGTACGTTTGAACAGTCACGCAGGCAAAAACTTCTGAAAAAGAGAAAGGTAATGAAATTCTTAGTGCCGAGGAGGTACCGCCTAGTAACAGTGTCGCATACGCATACTTAAGAGTTTTTAGATTGGAGCGCACATGAAGTAACTTCGGTGGGTAGTTTTAAAGTAGTCGGAGCCTAAGTAATAAAAAAGGTGTATTGCTAAAATTGCTTTACTTCGTTTACAGTTCAGCGTTTACAGTGTTTTACGTGATCGGCAGTTCGCAGCACCAGGTTAATCAGTTACTTAGCGGTAGGCACGAGGGGTTTTGCCGGTAAGCATTGCAGTGGCTCACAGCAAGTTACCTTGTAGTTTGTTTTATTGCAGAAACAGTTATTTCAAAATGTAAAATTTCATACTGCGGAAGTTAGCAGGTATAATAAGTCAATTGTTATAGTTTCGAGTGCTACGATTCATAATCAATTTCATTCTTTATCTTCAAATGGTCTGCAACTCGCTTCAATAGCTCAAATATTAGGTCGCATGGAATTACTCCGTCAATTTAAACTGGTGTTCACACCTAACCACGTACACCTTGAGAGAATGATCTCATAGCCAGTCATTGCAACAGCCGGCAGCAACATTAACAGCAGATATTAAAGCAAAGAGTACGGCTTCAAAAAGTGACGATTATCGCCCGATTTCAAAACTTGACGCCTCATTGCCACGCAATACAAGTTATTTGAAATAAATTGTGTGCTTTAATGAGGGTAGGCTAAAAATAGAAATGTTGCATGAAGAACGCCAACAATGGACAACTATAATAGGGCGACCGACGTAACGTGGCATCGTTTTTACATCATAATGTGTTGTCATTGTATTTTGAAACAATGCCTAAAACATACGCAACGAGTACAATTTGCTCATACAACTTCGTTTTCTCCGCCGGCATTTGTAATGAAGCCCTAGTCTGTCTGTAACGTCAAATTCGTTAAAGTACCTAATTAAATCACGGATTAAACAGGCGTGCCCTGCATTAGGGAGGTCCCGGGCTCAAATCCCGTGGACCGACCAATCTGACTTGTTTTCTCATGGTTTCTTTCAGTCGCCAAGGATTGGATTGGATATTTAATTCGTACCACGTCCCAAATTTCCAAGTATAAAACAATAGTTAAAATGAAATAAATGGTAAGAGTGAATGCTCTGCCATCTATCCTCAGATCATGAAAGCGGTAGATTGGACGGCACTCTAATGTCATCTGCCCGACATGTTTAGAAGCAGAGGTACAGTTGCCTGGTCCTAAGGCCTCTGTGGACGCGTTAAGGAGCAAGTTAGTATGGTACAGGAATGAGACCTAAAAGGCTCACTGTCGGCCAAACACCGAGCCATTCAGGTTTCTCCTAAAAGATTCGTCACGACATGACCATGTAGTTAAAGCGTCCTAAAATAATTAGAAAACATAATGGAATTGCTATTTGTGCAATACATTCCTTTGAGATTAGTATAATCTCTTTATATTAGAGGAACTAATCAAGAGGTAGAATCAAGGGACTGAAAAATTCAATACCATAGCCGGGATTTGAACCACGGAACTCCCGGTTCCGTTTGGTTGCTCTAACCACTGAGCTACCATGGCAACATGCCGACAGGACATTAAATTCTCTAACTGATTCGCATTTTTCCCGGTAAACCACAAGGAGATCTCAAGTTGTATTGAGATGACATACCCCAATGGCGACCCTCTTTATATTAAACATTTCAATTTATCTGCCCACATAACCGCTTTGCGAGTGCATTATTGATTATTTATTTGAAATTCGTACAGCTGACTGAAAAGGCCTTTGAACTTGTTTACAGCAAATAAAACGGAAACATGAACTAGCAATAAGACAAACAGTCGCTCCCAAACGTACTGCACCAGATTACTTAATGCATACTTTTTGCTGAGTAAGGTGACTCACAAAGCCTAGAAAGAGGTGTGTTAATTGCTGAATTCACTTTTGTATTCCACGTTATCCTATCTGTAAAGGCAAGCTATTTCTGCAGGAAAAGCCCTTCATTGTAACTCTCCTGAAAGAAACGTACCTAAATCTAGCGAAATATAACTATTTACATTACGTACCAATTATATTTTTTCAACAAGAGAATATGCTGCAAGTTGTAATGCATTCTCCTTTTCATCCTTATTAATCTCCTAGTTTGCATGCGTATATATCCATTGACATAGATAAAACTGATGAATAAGATAAAAAATTGGCTGGTCCCGTTGTTCAAACAGTAGAGCACCTGCCTGGTTTGCGAGGGGTCGCGGGATCGATTGAAGGGCTGAGCCAAGTTGATTCCTTATCCTCCCCAGAGTCTGGAAGTATAATGAGAGTGTGAATACATGTGTGTGATCTAATGATTAAAGTTCAAAATTTAGTAAAACCCAACGACAAGCGAATACGAGTTAACCTATGCCTATAGGCAATAACATGTTCCATAGCAAGGGCCGCCCATAACACCATTGTACTTAAAGATGGGGTATAAATGGAAGTTAAAAAAGATGAAAAATGATATGTTTTAAAACTACAAAGTTGATCGTAGCTAATACCGAATTATTTCTTGGAATCCTTGCTTACGCAAAGTGAATAGGCAAATAATTGCGTCTCATTGTTTGCTGAACATCCAGTTAGTTATTTGGATACATTTTTAACTTTAAAGGTTAAAATTATGAGTTAAGTATGATAAATAATTGAAATTGATACGGATTTTGCAACATTTACTGTTCTTAACTTATAATAGTTTAACGACACCCAACTGTCACAACTCTAAAATCTACAATTTCACGTCCATTCATTTGAGATATTAATACAGCAGTCAGGGTTTAATATATATCCCTAATAGGTACTCAAATTGCAAAGATGTTACATATGTTCCAGGTATATAAACTTAATTATTTTTTACTCCTAAAAATTATCCAAAAAATACAATTATTCTTTCAAAAAATAACACTTAATAGTAAAACTCTTAATACTATGTTAATAAGTTATAGTTATGCATTTTTAATTATCACAATAAATGTGGAATAGAAGACTTCATTACTCTGCTTAAAATATACCCCGTATGAATAATATTGTTTAATAACATCACAACTACGCCTTCGTCTAATCATTACTTCATTGTCTTTTTATAAGGAGATATACACAGTTTCATTAATTTGTACCTACCGATAATTACATTGCATGGAACAGAAAATGCCGACAAATGAAATCATAGAAGAGAGGGTTTAAAATTTCCAACGATAAAATAAACTGTTTCTGACTTTCTGCTGTTTTAGAAAGCATTTAGTGGCTATACAGGCCGCCTTCGTCTTTTTCTAGTCCTTTTCAGGTAATTACGTATTTGAAGATTCCTGAGGCCTCTCTTGAGTGTCTTGTTCACATTGTTGTTGAAAGGAAGTATCGTAGGTAGGGGAAGTATTGTATTCCACCCAAAAATTCGATATCGAGATTTTACCGGAAATACATGTTTTGAGGCCCCCTAAATCCAAAAAAAGGTATTTTGGAAACATGTCTGTTTGTGTGCCTGTGTGTGTGTGTCTGTAACTCAGAAATGAACAGTCGGATAAACACCAAACTTGGTATTTAGGTTCAGTATCTTCCAGAGATGCGAAACAAGTTTTCAAGAAATCCCCCACCCCAGATTACCCTTTACATAGAACATTTTTCGAAAATTTTAATTTTTGTTAAAAACGGCTCTAACGATTTTTATTAAAATACCATAGGTTTAAGATATTTTCATGACAAATGAAATGTATATCTCGAATTCTCTGGGAATGTCTCCAAAGGTATTCTTCACTGTGAACGACTTTTGCATAACTGGAAAACTATAAGAGATAGACAAAATTTTACTACACAAGAAATGTAGATCGCGTTAAAATACACAATTTATGTCATATACATTTCTTTTGAGTAAACCATTCTCAGGATATTGATTGTTATTCCCTTAAACTTTCCAATACTTATACTTTTTCTCAAATTAGTTATTCATTTTTTTGTCCTGGTAATGCAAAGAGTATGGAATACTCCACATAGCAACCAACTCTTAAAATATTTGACTATTGCTTAAAGTCTACCAATTCCCCTTGCATGTACAAGAAAATTAGCAATAAGAATAACATCTCGATATCTGGATTAACATGAAGCATATGGGGAACAAGCGTTTGTAAAAATAGTTTGTACAAGAGTAGAGAAAGTCATGTAAGTGTAACACATCAGATTTTTTACTACAGTTTTATAGAAAGCTAGGCTTACAGACAGACATTCAAATTGCTATATGGCATACTTTAAAATACCGCACAGTTATGAAAGCCACATAGAGCTAAAGTAGAAGATTAACGGTGTTTAACAACACTAAAATCCATATTTATGAATTCCGGTAATTTTTGGGTCTTTGTTTCACAGATGCTTATCCTTATATTTATTTGTCAGTATTTTCTGTAGCTTTTATTTAATATTCAGTGCATACAATATAAATTGATGACAGGTTTCGTTTTCAGGATTCACAAATAATTAGAATAATATTCCTAAAAACTAAACGCTAGTCGTATACCAGACGTGGGCGTGGTTATGATTACATCCGATGTCTGAACTCACGTTACTTCCATTTACCTTCTCCACTTCTGCAAGCCATCCGTGGTTCGATTACTAGTGGCAGAACGTCTACCATCCTCAACATGTCAACATCAGTGAACAGTCGTAAACGCGCATTTCAGGTTGATTGGGAAGAAAAATTCTTCTGCTATGCTCTTCAAGATAAAGTGATTTGTTTACTATGTAACAACCTCCTTAAAGGAATGTATGGAAGCAATATACAGAGACATTATAAGCAATGTCATAAGAATCACAGTCTACTAGTACAGGTACATAATCGTACATTTAATATTAAACAGACACAATATTAGCAATTATAATATTAGTAATTCTTCTTTAGATTTTCTATTCTCTTTTCTGTTTTTATCTCAATTAGGACCGGAACGTATGAAGGAGCTTGCAGTATTGAAATCCGAAATATCAAGTGGAAATAAACAGGAGAAGAACGCTTGAATCCAAAAAAAAAGGAAATTCTTGCCAGTTACATAGTTGCATGGGAAGTTGAAGCCTTTTAGTGATGGGGAATTTGTTAAAAATGCTTAGTAAACGTGGCGGGTGTTATGTGTACAGAACAAAAGGAACAATACGGAAAAATCACTTTGTGTCGTCGTACCGTAAGAAGATTGTAATTTATTTTATCTCTCGTAACTAAAATCTAATATTTTCCAATTTATAGTTTATTCGCTTGCCTTAGATGAAAGTTCAGACATTAATGATACTGCGCAATTAGCGTTCTTTATTCAAGGATTAAAATATGACTTATCAGTTTAGGAATATCTGCTTGACTTGATAACTTTGAAAGGGAAAACGACCTTTTCGAAGCACTAAATCACTGGTGTTTTGAAAAATACAAGTTGGATATACACAAGCTAGTATCAGCTTTGACAGATGGGGCACCTGCTATGCTAGCAGAAAAGAAAGGTTTAATAGGAGGGTTGAAAAGTTACTTAAAAGAAAACGGCGAGATTATGTTAACAAATGTTCAATGTATCATACACCAAGAAGTACTGTAAGCTAAAAGAGTAAACATAAAAATGCAATGGACATCGTGGTAAAAACAATAAATAAAATAAAATCATAATCCCTTACTCAATGCAAATTTCGACAACTTCTGCAGGATTTAGAGGTGAAATATCGTAAGATAAATAAGATAAATGTCCAGGCGGTTTTTTGATTTACATAACATAATTTCAGACTTCATGGGGAAAGAGGTAAGTGTGTTTTATAATAGTATAGGTATGTTTTATAATATTTTATTGCTTACAAAAAATTAATCTATTGATAACTTACTTACAGGACACGCTAATTATCGAACTAGAAGATGAAATTTGGATCAATGGCCTGGCTTTTCTTGTCGATATATCACACCATTTGAATGACTTGAATAGCTGTGTTCAAGGAAAAATCAGACCATAGTATACATCTACGATGTGATTAAATATTTTGTGATAAAATCTGTATAAAAAGCAATTTAGCGAATGCACATCTTTATCGTTTTCCTTCTTTAAAGTCATTACCCAGTGTTTCAGTAAAAAACATAGAAAATATTCAGAAATTCTGGATAAATTGAATGCAGATTTTAAAATAATCGTTAAAGGGATTGCAGGAAGCTGGAAAATAATTTTTTGTTATTTTCTAACCCCTTTGCTATCACATAGGGAAAGCCGGATTGGGTTTAAAAATGGAAATTACCGTTATACAGACAGTTTCCTTAAAATTAAATGTGAAGGGTTGGAGGGTCTAGAAATATATAAATGTGTTTGCCAGTCAAAATTTATCCGCCTTAAGTTGTTCGCCACCAAGATTTTTTCTATGTTTGGGTAGACCTACATTTGTGGGTAAGTGTTTTCACAAATGCAAATTGTGAAATCAAACAGCAGGTCCCGTATAACTGAAAAGATTCTTGTAGCCCAACTAAAAATAGCCATGACTGAATTCTCTAGAATTCTTAAATGTGGTCCGTCAGCAAGAATCTTAAGGTAATTTTATCTTTTCTTTGTATATATATATATATAGGCTTAATGTAATAGAGTGTTTTAAATAAATTTAATTGTAAATAGTGATGAAGACATACTTAATATACGGACGGTAGAGTGTTTTATATTTCTGTTATAGTTCCTTACTGCACATTGAAAGGGGTGACGTGCATTCTCTACTCATCTCTGTATAGCGGGTAGCATCTCTAAATGTGCCCACACCTTTGCATACTATAGCTTGGCTCAATGTGCATACGAAGGGAGGAACTCTGAGATAGACAAGTTTGAAAGTAGGATTAAGGGAAAGGTCACAGTGAATAAAGACAGCAGCTATAACGAAACAATTGAGTCTATACACTCAGTATTCTCAACGGAAGTAGAACTTTCGTCTGTTTTTTGTTAAGCAGTTCCATACAGTCACGATAAAGGAGTCGTCCTAATGACTTATATATCCTATAAGATAAAATGATTATAAACGGGCAGGCATTTAGTGGCAGGTGCCGTGCAATGAGCTCTGTTCCATTACTTTCTCTAATACGTACTTATAGTAAGTAAAGGAAGTATTGTATTCCATCAAAAAATTCCATGTCGAGATTTAGCCGGAAATACATATTTTAAGGCTCCCTGATCCTCCAAAAAAAATTGTATAAAAAGCTCTTTGTGTGTGTGTGTATTTGAGCACCGCAGATCAAAAAGGAAATGTTCGATAAATACCAAATTTGGCGTTTAGGTTCAGCATCTTCCAAAGAAGGAACAGGAAGATTTTTTAAGAAAATCCTCCCATCTCAAACTGCTTTATATGGATCAGTTTTAAATTTTTTTCACTTTCTCAAAAATGGCCATTACGATTTTAATTAAACTGCCATATGTATAAGATATTAACTTGAAAATAATTTATATTTTGAATCTCCGGGAATATCTGCGAAGTAGTCTTCGTTCGTAAGCACTTTTTACTTTCTCTACTCCGTATAGTAAGTAGGGGAAGTATTGTATTCCACCCAAAAATTCGATACCGAGATTTCACCGGAAAAACATGTTTTGAGACCCCTGAATCCAAAAAAAGCATTTTTGGAAACATGTCCGTGTGTGTGTGTCTGTGAACAGCATAACTCAGAAACGAACAGTTAGATAAACACCAAACTTGGTATTTAGGTTCAGTATCTTCCAGAGATTCGACACGAAGGTTTTCAAGAAAATCTCCCCACCCCAGATTACCCTTTACACGGAATTTTTTCGAAAATTTTAATTTTCTCAAAAATGGCTCTAACGATTTTGATTAAGTTATCATATATTTAAGATACTTTTATGACAAATAAACTGTATATCTTGAATTTTCTGGGACTGTCTCCAAAAGTATTCTTCATTGTGAACGACTTTTGCATAACTGGTAAACCATAAGAAATACACAACTTTTTACTACACAAAAAATGTAGATCGCGTTAAAATACACAATTTATGACATATACATTTTTTTGTTGAGTGAACTATTTTCGAGATGTTGCTTGTTATTCCCTTAAATTGTGCAATACTTTTTCTCAAATGGGAATTCATTATTCATTTCTTTTATGCCCTGAACATACAAAGAGAATGGAATGCGCCACATAGCAACCAGCTCTTAAAATATTTGACTATCGCTTAAAGCCTAGCAATTTCCCTTGCACCTACAAGAAAATTAGCAATAAGATTAACATATCGATTAACATGAAGCATATGGAGAATAGTTTGTACAGGAGTAGAGAAAGTCATGTGAGTGTAACACATCAGATATTTTTTGTTAAATTAACTGCAAATTTACAATCTGTTCTTAACATAACATTTAGTAAATAAGTCACAGTATATCTGGAACACCAAAGGTAGATAAAGTGGAATGGTAAGCCCAAAACATTACAGTGCTGTAGACGGTCAATCGTGATACTATTGTCTAGTAGATTGATGGCAAGAGAGTTTGGTTGGTTGCTTAAGCGCTGATGATACCAAAGACTATGGTATGTGAATCTTCTGTTATTGTAGAGATGTGAAGATCGTTGTGTAGTGTTGCGTTGGAGACGTGCTATGGTGCGCTTGCCAGACAACGAAGAGTTCTAGATTTAAATCTTCGTAGTATGTCAATATTAGAGTTACGAGTAGTTCCCCAAACTGGATACCATATGTCTATAAGGGTCTAATGGTGGTCTTGTATGTTAATATTTTGTTGTAGAGGGACAGATAAGAATGCTTGTTCGTAACCAATATAATTGCTGGAATTTTAGTTATGCTTCTTTTCTTTTAGTCATAATGTGGTGTTTGCACGTTAGGTCCATGGAAGTGCAATCCCAGGTATTTTACAGCTGATGTTTCGGGAGTTTCTATATGATTTAGATATACTTTAGCGCATGTTCCGCGACATAAAGTAAATTTTTACTGGCGTTTACCTGTATTCTCCATTTGGTTAGCCATTCTTGAAGCAGGTCCGGATGGTATTGGAGTCGTATTCTGAGGCTGTATAAATGCAGATAAGGTACAAAATCGGCCTAAGACCACTGACTTGATGTCATGGAAGGTGGAACGTTCATCTTTGTCTTTGACTTGGAAATATCTATTATTGAGTAAGATTGTAACAGAATACAATAGGATGAGGAAGTAGCAATTTTATTTTGGTAGAAGACCGGTATGCCATACCTTGTCAAATGCCTGCTACAGTACAGTGCCGGCGTGATTGAAATGATTCTGTGGATAGTTTTATATAACTGGTAAACCGTAAGATACAGACAAACATTTACAAAGAAATCCAAAGCTCTTTAAACCACACACTTTATTTCAAATCCAATCTTCGTTTATTCGGATATATACGTCGCTTTTGTGGTTCTTAAATGTTGTCGCTATTCAGTTGTTTCTTCTGATTGCTTGGAAAGGGTACGAAAATGTTACAATGTAAATGTAGTGAGTAGCTGTTAGCGCACCTGTGTGGTGTGGGTGTAGCGTGACTGTCTCGCATTCAGGAGGTCGCGAAGGTTCCTCTTGAATGAATAAGTTACTTATAGTGAGGGTGAGTTACGTCCATGAGGCTTTTTCCGTGGTTTTTCTTATCCTGAGAAGACGAACATTTGGTAACTCTAAGTGCTAGGGATCCCGGGCCCGTTAAACATCATTTTAGCCACTTCGTTCATCGTCCGATGTCACTTCCATACCGCGATAAAGGACATTAATTAATCACCAAAGCAAGATTATTTTTTTAACATGTGACTATAGATTTGGTTTCATCTGTCCCCTGTGTCTTCAATGAAATGTTTAATGAAACTATTTCTGCAATGGTTTATCTTACAATTAACATGAAGTGCAAAGAAAAATAAGTTTTTTTAAAGAATAGTGTTTGAAAATAAAGGATAGTAGATAGCGAAAATCATGGAATGTAACTCGTCATTTTTTTTTTACTTTGTCACTTATTTGAGATTCTTACAGAAAACGTCTAGGAAATGGAAGATAATCGGTATTCTGTAATTTTACGGTGCAGGAAAACAGAGAAACTGAAAGAAGGATGTCCATTTATATTTATATTTATATATATATATATATATATATATATATATATGGACATCCTTCTTTCAGTTTCTCTGTTATATACAAAATGAAAGTGTAATAATACCCATACGGTAACACTGATATATTTTAATAGCATTTAGAAATTCAACGAAAACAGTCTGATAAAACTCTCCATATGTCAGTATGGCGAGCCTGCAGAATTCCGAAGAGGACAACTGGAAATTCAGTAACGACAACAAGATTTTTTTACGAGTAGAAATGTACAAAATATAATTCTGATTCAGAATCTGACAAAGATGGAAAAATTACTCTTTGGAATTATAGGATCATTTTCTAGGAAAATTCACATATTTCTAAAGCAACGCGAAAAGAAGGACGTCGAAAAAGAATTGGAGTAATCTTACTTATGATAACTGCTGTTAAAGTGATATTTTTTCCAATATGTAGCTTATCGGCAAAAACAGTGTCACAACTACCAAATTTTCATTTTTGAGTAAGTACCATTATAGGATGTAGAAGTCTATTATTTATGGATCAATTAAAGTCATTTTATTAAATTATTTTTGCACTATCAAAGAATTCTCAAATGATGGCAACAAGAACTCTTCTTACCTATATCTCCTTTTCCGCTTGAAATGCTACAGCACTTCAAGCAATGCAACACATCCTAGTTGTGGACATATTTTTGCAATACTTTGCGTCATGTGGTTATGATGATGATGATGATATGGCAGTATTGTTCACAGTTTACAAAAGAAATCACAGAAAACTGTGGGATTTCTGAAGCAATTAGGATTCCTTGAAATCATTCTTGTGTATAATGGCTGATTAGAGAACCAAGAATTAAAAATCTGATGTGTTACACTCACATGACTTTCTCTACTCTTGTACAAACTATTTTTACAAACGCTTATTCTCCATATGCTTCATGTTAATCGAGATATCGAGATGTTAATCTTATTCTTAATTTTCATGTAGATGCAAGGGGAATATGCTAGGTTTAAAGCGATAGTCAAAAATTTTAACGCTGGTTGCTATGTGGCGCATTCCATTCTCTTTACATGTCCAGGACATAAAAAAACGAATAACGAATTTCAGAAAAAGTATAAGTATTGGAAAATTTAAGGGAATAACAAGCAATATCTCGATAACGGTTCACTCAACAAAAGAAATGTGTATGACATAAATTGTGTATTTTAACGCGATCTACATTTTTTGTGTAGTAAAATTTTGTCCATCTCTTATGGTTTACCAGTTATGCAAAAGTCGTTCACAATGAAGAATACTTTTGGAGACATTCCCAGAAAATTCGAGATATACATTTCATTTCTCATGACAATATCTTAAACATATGATATTTTAATCAAAATTGTTAGAGCCATTTTTGAGAAAATTAAAATTTTCGATTAATGTTCCATGTAAAGGGTAGTCTGGGGTGGGGGGATTTTCTTGAAAACCTTCGTGTCGCATCTCTGGAAGATACTGAACCAAAATACCAAGTTTGGTATTTATACGACTGTTCGTTTCTGAGTTATGCTGTTCACAGACACACAGACACACGGACACACAGACACACAGACACACAGACAGACACACACACGGACATGTTTCCTAAATGCTTTTTTTGGATTCAGTGAGTCTCAAAACATGTATTTCCGGTGAAATCTCGGTATCGAATTTTTGGGTGGAATGCAATACTTCCCCTACTTACTATACGTAGTAGAGAAAGTAAAAAATCAGAAAACTTGTATGTTTATTAAAACATTGTGGAATAGGGAATGCTAGAATAAACTAAGCAACATCAGCTTAGAGGTAATTGAAAACTTAGCTATTAGCGATTATTTTAAAGCTGCTAAAGTATAATTGGTCAACATAAAATGGTATTTCACCTATCTTGACAACACCTTCTTTTAGAGAAATAGAGAATCATAATTTCGATTCTGATCTTGTGGTTAGTTCAAACTTCATACGAAGGAATGTCTATTTGAATGACTACTTCTCGAATTACCCTCGCAATCTAGCAGGAATAATTCTATGTTGGAGAGGACGATTTGTGCACCTCTGCTATAGGCTTCCGGGAGGAAGAAATGAGGATAGCAGCCATAAAGGGAGATTTCAATCAGGAATGATTTGCCATTATTTAGACGACAGATTCTTATTATTTCCAAGGCTATTTATATGGTATTACAAGGAGCTAGAACTACAAAACATTAAACATTCCTCTTATTTAGAAGTAATGTGTAATATGAGAGGAAAATGGAACAAACCTCTATCAGTAACTAATTATAATGCACAAAAGCAGGTAAATGAATTATTACTCACACTCCAGCATTTTGTAAAAGAGTTCTTGGAGTTTCACAAGGCACATAAAATTCGGGAATATTGAGGGAGGCGGGATATTATGAAGACACAATACACTGCAAAATAAGAGCAGTGAAGTACTGGCTGAGGCTGATGCAGGGAGGTAACTCCACACTACTATCCAAATGTTATAAATACCAGCGAGAAAACCTGTCTCCTAAGTTTTGGACAGCTGATTTGGAAAGAGGTTTGAGGAGAATAGGAATGTGGTCAGTAGGCAAGGAGCTAAAACAAATGACAAACACATATGGAAAGGGTCAAAAGAAGACTAAGAGACATCAACCAACAGGAGATAAAATCGGATTGTAAAATTAAACCTTCTCTACGCCTAGCAAATGAAATAAAATTTAACTGGAGTAAAGAGGCATATATACTTAATTTAGGAAGAAAGGAAAGATCAGGCATGGTTTAGACTGGGAGGCTGTAGGGCACAAAAATGACTGACGATTCTGGCGGGAGCATTTGCCCATTCCGTGATTTGGATGAGGACTGGGTACATATTTTGGCGGAATGTGCACAGTGGGAGAACCAGCGAACGATTGAAGTCAAAGAAAAATCCTTAAGTCTCTCAAGAAAGAGATTGGCATGTTGGGATCTACTGGCTGACAAGAAGAACTGGCAAAGCATAGGCAAATTTTTGGCTAAAGTGGTCAAATTTGTTCAGTTAGACAAAGGTAGTTTATCTCTATTTTCCTTTTTCTTGTTCCTTTTTATTTCCTTTTCCTTTTCTGTTGTTTATTTTGTCACCATACTTGTATCTTAAATACGCATGTACGGTCAATGATCCATGCAATAAATACTTGTGTAATAACTTCAATAATTTGAAACCAATAAACATCCCTTATCTATTTATCTATCTACCTATCTGTCTGTCTGTATCATTTCCAAACTGTTCAAAGAACTCCCGTTTCATAACCTGCACACCCTGCCCGGAGCAATGAGATCCCAAGAGTGGTTAGGTCGAGGAATATTTTCACAATCGTCACACACACATTCCTAAGCAAATCCCACCAGCTTCTTAGCATGTGTCCACGAGAGACAGGTACTATGGAACAGGAAGGGCAGAAAAGTGTAAATCTTGAATATTCCAATCCGGTATTTCCAATAACGGTGAATACTGGTACCGTCAACCAGGTTGATTGTACTGGTTTTGAAGCCGAAGCAAAACGTATTGGCCTGAGACATTCCGTTCAGCATGCAGCTGTATTTCTGTAGGTACACAAGAGTTTCCACAATATGACCTGTGGTCAAGAGCCACAACTGACCCAGATTTCTAAGACTTGTATTCACATCAAAATCACGTAATTTGTAGATTAAACTACACAAATGCATGAAAACTATTCAATTCAACTGTAGAGAAACCTGTATACCAAATATTAATAAAAGGGGTATATAGTTGGTGATCTGACTGTAACACAGAAGTCAAGTTCATAGAGTATGAGCAACTGACAAAGGGCCTTTTGCTGTCCGGGTGAAACAGTCGTAGGTTATGTGAAACAGCAGCTCTGTCCACTTGTACTGGCAAAGTGGGAAACACAACTCCACAGAGAGGGTTTGTTTAGTCAAGCGGAAGTACTAACAACTCTCCGCCAACGTTATTAAATTTTTAACAAAAAAATAACGCTCTCACAATGAAAATATTCATATAGCACTACGCCATTCAGAAGGTACTACAGCCACACAACGAGAAGGAACAAAAATTATTTTATCCAGGCTTAACAGGTGTTTTACACTGTGAACATCCACTTAAAATATACTGTCATACTCTGTAAATCATTAATACATATACTGCAGCTACTGTTCTGTTAAAATCCTTTGAACCTTATTGAAATCCTATAAGCCTGATAAATCATTTACTTAGTGATTTTTATTTCTCTAATATTTACTTATAGTAAGCAGAGGAAGTATTACATTCATTTCTTTCCAGCCAAGAATTAGATACCAAAATTACACCGAAATACGTGTTTTGAGGCCCCCCTTAATCCATAAAAAGCATTTTTAGAAAAAGGATGCCTGCATAGTGTTTGAGCGCTGCCAAAATATAAAACATATTAGCACGCGCGCGTGTGTGTATCTGTCTTTGAACTGCACAAGTGAAGAAGAAATCTCGGATATATACCTAAATTGAATTTAAGTTCATCATCTTCCAAGGATACGAACATGAAGTCTTTTAAGAACTATTCCCCCAAACTAAACTTTATATGAAAACCTTCTCGTTCTTTTATATTTTCTCGAAGCTGGTTCTAAACATTTTGTTTAAAATATTTACATGACAGACTAAAGCTTGTGAAGATCTCTTAATTATCAATGAATTTTGTACACTTTTGTGTCACTTGTAAGCCTCAAGAGATGGACAGAGTCTTTTACCGCATTAACTATTTGCTAGACAGAAATTTTTTGAAAATGTCCACTAATTTTTACTTGTTTGAAGAGCTAAGTACCACTCTAATGTTTCTCGTCGTACGTAAAGAGGGGAATATCAAAGCCGGCATATAGTGATCCGCTTTTTAAACATTTGACTGTCGTTTCATACCTCCTATAATGCTCTTGTGCCTATAGATGTACAATTAAACAATTTCTGCAAGCATTTACACTACGTGATCAAAAGTATCCGAACACCTGGCTGAAAATGACGTACAAGTTCGTGGCACCCTCTATCGTTAATGCTGGAAGTCAATATGGTGTTGGTCCACCCTTAGCCTTGATGACAGCGTTCACTCTCGCAAGCATACTTTCAATGAGGTACTGGAAGCTTTCTTAACGGAGTACGGAACTGAGGAGAGGTATCGATGTAGGTCGGTGAGGCCTGGCACGAAATCCACGTTCCAAAACATCCCAAAGGTGTTCTATAGGATTCAAGTCAGGACTCCGTACAGGTCAGTCCATTACAGGGATGTTACTGTCGTGTAACCACTCCGCCACAGCCGTGCAGTATGAACAGGTGCTCCATCGTGTTGAAAGATGCAATCGCCATCCCCGAATTGCTCTTCAACAGTGGGCAGCAAGAAGGTGCTTAAAATATCAATGTAGATCTGCGCTGTGATCGTGCCACGCAAAACAACAAGGAGTGCAAGCATTCTCCAGGAAAAATACCACCACACCATAGCACCACCACCTCCGAATTTCACTGTTGGCACCACACACGCTGGCAGATGACGTTCACCGGGCACTCGCCATACCCATACCCTGCCATCGGATCGCAACATTGTGTACCGTGATTCGTCACTGCACACAACGTTTTGCCACTGTTCAATCGTGTAATGTTGACGGTCCTTACACCAAGCGAGGCGTCGTTTGCCATTTTCCTGCGTGATGTGTGGCTTATGAGCAGCCTCTCGACCATGGAATCCAAGATTTCTCACATCACGCCTGCCATAGTGTGGCGAGCACATGTCAGGTTGGTAAGCCCTGCGTTGAGTCAAGCCTTCGTAAGAACTAGTGTGGTACACCTGGTTATGTTTGTAAGCTGGAAGGCTTCCTCTCTGATACGAAGTGATGTGTTGTACCCCACCGTGCGACACGAAGTGATTTATGTTAACATCTCGACTGCTTCCCTAAGCGACACGAAGTCATGTCTTCTTCACCAAAGTATGACACGAAGTGATGCATCTTACACGCATCTGAACTTGCTCTCTGTCATAGATAATTTTTCTATTTCACGCCTCATTTCTAGTTTCGATCCTTCTCGTTACTATACACGTGACTTTTATCATTTCCAGTTGGTCAATCTTCTAAATTTTTCTCCGTTCTCCATTGGTTCGTTATATCGTCGCTCTGACCTCGTCCGCGTCGGCTATTACCACTTTAAGTTCGCTTGACTGAATTCTTTGTGCACTTGACTCGATTTCCGTTCCCTTGTTTTCGCTTCCTGTGAGTTCCACCAGATTTCTATAGGACTTAAGCGTTTGCTAATGCTTCTTTTCTTGTACGTTCGTAAGTCTTTCACCCTTTTTACAGTTTTCACCAAGTCTCTTCGTTCTAAAGTACGCGTTTTCCTACATTTTATTTCACGTTCTGATTATTTATTCGTATCTGTTCTTTACTTTATTTCTCCCGTTATGATTTTATTCCCCCCTTTTCTAATCCTTAATGTTCTCTTTTATTCTTCCATCTTATTAGGATTCCCCTCCTTACTATTTTGATTAGATGATTATTAATACTCTTATTGTGGTTATTTTTATTATTATTATTAATAATATTATTATTCAGGCGGATCTTATCACTTTAAGCCGTAATACGGAATCCGTTAGTTTTGTTTTGTACACCTCAAATTAAACTGTTTTCCTCGGAATTAATTTTCAGGGGCTACTATTTGACTTATGATTTATATATTGTGTGTGGGTAAATGTTTAATTTCAGAAAACTTAGCTTGCACGTAAATTAATTTAAAAGTTTGTGTATTCCTCATGAACTTGGATTCTGTATTTTTATTTTCTTTACTGCGTATAGTATATCGGGGAGGTATTGCAATCCACCCATGAATTCGATACCGAGATTACACCGAAAATAAAGCATTTTTGGAAACATGTCCACGTATGTGTCTGTGTATCTGTGTATCTATCTGTTTATAAACAGCATAACTCAAAAATCAAATGTCGGATAAATAATACATAAAAACTTGGTATTTGAGTTTAGTATATTTCAAGGATGCAACACGAAGATATTTAAGAAAATCCTCCCCATTCAAGCTTCATCTAAGATAGAAGTTGCACAAATATGCGCTTTGCACTGAGTTATAGCGTACTTCATAAGCAGTAAAGATGATTATATTTGAGGCAACTGGGGAATTTTGTGTCATGCCGCATATTGCAATTGTAGCTTAGTTGCTATAGAGCAGCGGCGCGGTAACGCGAAAAACCGTATTTCAAATTTTTGGAGGATTTGTGTTGTAGTTCGACTGTTGGCTAGCCAAAAACTTGAGATAGCTTCTTGGAGCTTTCGCCCCACGTACGATACAAAGTTTCCGGTGGCCTTCGCCCCAAGTTTACTTTGCGGTGGCCTTCGCCCCAACGTTTAGGAATCAAGTTTTTATTTTAGTGTTTCTTTAAATATTATATATATTTATGTTTGTCTCGGCTGCGTCAGTATTAATTTGTAGAAACATGTGTCTCTAAGCACGGGGTGATGCGGCTAAAGAATATAGGCTTACACAAAATATAATTTTTACTTCACTCCTTTTATTAATCCTGCACACGATTAAATAACACTTCACTGATATAGAGAGCTGTGAGATTATTTATTAATTACTTGCACTTTTAAACATGTAAACTTTATGATATTCTCGCCGTAATCAATTTTGTATGTCTCACACTGAATACGTACTAAGCAAAATGCTCAGGAACGTTGGCTTCTAACGACTGGCCTTTACCGCTTAAATATGTAGGTTTTTCTATTTCACGTCTCTGATTGGTTCATTTTACTCCAATAATATTCTTTTATTTAACTTTCAGCTTTTCTGGTTGTTGATTGGCTATTTATAAATTGTTTTAAAATATTACATTATTGTTCCATGAATTACTAGTAGCATTATTAAACTTTCCAATTCATTATTGCCTCAAGGTTACCTCATTGTTAGCAACTTTCGACCTCTATTCTCACAGCTCCAACATTATTAAATTACTTAATACATTCACAATACTTTATTATACATGTACACAATAACATGAACATAATACAATGACTGTTACATACATTTTATATATTATATTATATGCATATTGCTTTAAGTCGGGCTGTTATTATTTTGTTTACGTTATATAATTAAACTGAAATCATTTAAGTGTTAAAGCTATTGCCTCAAACTCTACCTTTCTGAAACAATTTATATTTGCTGTTAGTTCCAATATGTTCAAGTTGACATATTTGTGATTACTAATATTTTTAATTATTGATAGTTTTTAACACTTACAGCTTGTTACAGAAAAGATTGATATTTGCAACTGTTAATACCAGTGTTACCAAGTAATTGTGGAAGTAGTTGTATTTAAAATTAATTCATATTAGGAGAACGATTTATACCGGCACATAGAGCTAATTTCATTCAGAGTAAGTTGTTATTTTTAGTAGTGTTACTATATATGTACGAGCATTGCTATTAATATACTATATATTTACAAGTATATTACAATGTTATTATTCTCTGATGCTCAATGTTTCTTTTACTCATTAGTCTGTTTATGGTCAATAATTCTCGCTTTCGTCTATTAGTGTTTATGGATTCTATGTTACACAGAGTATAATGGTTGTTATTTCTGCTTTTGTAGTCGTTTAATCCTACCGTGCTGATTCATATATACAATGTGTATATTTTATAACAAATCAAATATTTTGGAGCTGGTTAAGGTTTTAATTATTATTATCCTTTCTCCCTCCAAGCCCCTGTACGTAACGGACCTCAGGTAGCGTCTTCTAATGAGGAGACGGAAAGCCAGCACGGTAACTGCTACAAACCTTGCAATTTACATATTTATAGGGTACTTAACTTATGGTTATGATCCCTAAGCTTACAAACCTACTCGTGACTATATATTGGTGACATATTTGGGCATGTATTGATTAATACAAATGTGAAACACCCTCGCCTACCATATCGTTAGACGAGTCCCTCTTATTACCTTTTCCTAAAATGAAAAACTCCGCTATGGATTTAGCGTTTTGTCGTTAAATGGCGCGAAACTTCCGCGTAAACAACATATAGTTACATAATAAGTCATTAAACTCCAAATGTTGATGCACATGCGCCGAAAAAATAAATTAGTTGGAAGATATATCGCCCTAATTGTCATTATGTTGTCAACCTTGTAGTTGTAAGTTAATTTGATTAAATGCATTTCACATTTCTTATTTATGTTCTTTCAGAAATACTCGGAAATGGTTCCGGATGGATTCATTCTCTGGTTGTAAAACCTTACTTCACTTTAATGATCCTGGTAAAACAGAGATGGCTAAGGGATATCATAGGAGATGAAAGGCAAGAGAAATCAAATGGAGGGAGACAGGGAAAATGTGTCACAGGAACGAATCTTTAATCCTTAGGAAACTTTATCTGAGGGCAGGAAACATGACTTTCATTTTAAGGGTTACAGGCGACGATAAAGGAAGGAAATTTGTCAAGAGGCCATACTCGCTTCTCGGGTCAATAGTATAGGATTGCAAGAAAATACGCGCCACTTCTGCGTTTATTCTCATGTGCTTTGTTAAATGCAGTTGGATTTCATCATATATTTCACCATATATTTCATCATTTTAAGGTCGACCTCCATTAAACACCTTCTACTCGTAGTTAACTTCCACATAAACGGATGTTGAAAATGTTTCATACTTTCAGAGGCACTCCACCTTTCAATATTTTTCCTTTGATTTCATTCTTCAAATATTCCAGTTCGTCATTGTCCGTCCTATATTCTATAGTTTTATTATTACCATAATATCTCAATGCCGGGTTTATGTGATCTCTCTCCTCTTTTAAAAAGTGACGAAATAATACCTCGTTTCGGCCATTAATTTATCTCTTATTCTTTGAGTCTGGAAGGTCTTTGCTTCTATTTTGTCTAGGATGTTCTTTGGTACCGATTTCTGCCCTTATTTACTTATAATGTGGTCTTTAAATATCTCATTGTACCTCCCAGTCCGTTCAGTTCTGTATCCTCCATTTTTCTCTGCAATAGTTCACTTACTGTCAATCTTTCTACCCCATTAGTGAGGATACTGTTTTAATACAAGGTTGTTTTACAGTTTTTTTTAATATTTATACACCAAATAGTACATATGTATAACAAGGTTGATCCAAATGCTGAATATACAGTAAAAGAAGATGTCTAATGCTAATCTTGGTATTGATTCTAGTAAATCTTGATTAATCAGAAGTTTTCGTCTACCCAAATGTTCAAAGTAAGTTATATAATCTAATCTTTATTAACAAACATATGCTGTCGTGTTTGATTTTGAAATTTAGATATTTTTTCATACTCTCTTATAATCGATAAATTTGAGGTAGGTAAACTGACAATCGCGCTTAATAATGTTCAGTATTACCTCTTTTTCTTTTCATCCTACAACCATATATTTCATCATTTTAAGGTCGACCTCCATTAAATTCCGCTACCAGATACCAAAATGTTCTCTTAGCTTTTAGGTAGAGGTAGTTGGTTGAACTTCACCAAAAAATATCAAGTTTGCAAAAAGGATATTTAGAAAAAGGTTCGCCCGCGTGTATGTGCAGCATAAACTCCAAAAGCAAATGTCAGATAAGCACCAAACTTGGTATTTAGGTTCAGTATCTTTCAAAGATGCAACACAAGATTTTAAAAAAAAAATATCCTATGCAAACTCTGCTTTGCATGAAAAATGTTTCGTTATATTTGGTTTTCTGAAAAAAAAAAGATTTAATATTTTGATTAAAATACCATACACTTAGGAAACTACATAAATATAAAATGTATATTGATTTTTCTGGGAATATTTTGTGACATTCTCTTGATTCGAAATTAATTTTATCTGTATAACTAGTAAACTACAATAAATAGACATGAGATTACTATAAAAACATGTAGATCCTTTTAAACCTCAGAATTTATTAAAATAACTTTTTGGTAGCGTTACTCATTTCCGATATATCTCCTATTATCGGTTCGAATTTTGCAGTACCTGCCATTTTTAAGTTTTCTCACTTCCTAGTGCCCACAATGGATATTTTAGCAATTAAACTATTCTGCAAACACTTATTTCGATTATCATGGTTGAAGCACTATGTTTTGAGTAGCTAAATAAAATTATAATCATAGGGAAAATAAATATTAATAACAGTAAGAAGAGTATTGAAAAAGACTGGGAAGCGAATGTTACTGTAAGTGTGAACAAGGGTTGAATAGACAGTGCCATCAGCGGCCGAAACCGGTGGTTTTTCCCTCTATTGTTAAGTGTCCCGTGAGGTTGCCTGGAACGCAGATCTGTAGAAAAGGGTCAACGTTCGCCAAAAGCCAGATAGCTTTAGGCATCCAATGAAAGAAGCTAGAAATCAGGTGATAGTGGAATGGGAAGATAGGAAATTTGAAATAGAGAAACAGGAGAGTTTAGAAGACACACTTGGTTGTGGTAGTTCCTTGGAGATGGTTCTTAGAAAATCTGTTGGCGGAGAGGTGCGAGGATATGAAGCGTAGCAATAAGGAATCGCGCGTGTGTGTGTCGAAGAAATAGCAGGAATCAGATTTTAAAACGGTGACGGGAAATAAACGAGCAGGAAAATAATACAGTCGTATTCACCACTAACCCGAAATCCAAGATCCATGCAAATCCTTGAACTAGTACCGAACCCGGGACCATTCCTGCAAATTCCGTGCCGCCAAATAGCCAGTACCCCCGCAAAGAGGCGAAATACCGCCGCATGGTGCACAAGAAAAATAAGATTTTTGTTATAGTATTTTGTTGTTGTGTAAAATAAACTATAGAGGTTAACGAAAGCCACGTGAATGATGCACATGGGATTTCTTTCGATAACGTTTGTATTACAAACATGTTTGTACATGTTTCATACTGGTTCGCTGATCATGAAAAGGTGCAGTGAAGGATAAGATACTATCAGCCACCTCTGCTTTACGAGCTCATAATCCCAGGTGCTGTGAAACAAGAGTCCGTTATAGGGTCTAGCGTCTAATCAGCTTTATTTCTTTGGCGCCGGCTGACGACTTTCTAGTCCAAGAGCCACAAGAAGAGTGGAGAGAAAAAGAGATCAAAATGGATGTTCGAAGAGAAATAGGTAGTGATGTAGAATGTAGTGATTTAATTGGAAGGTATTGCAATAGTAACTTTGGGAAGACACTGTAAGTTCAAATTATCTATTTTCTAAGAAGTAGGAACTAGTTTCCTTTGAATAAGGCTGGTTCTAAGAATTGTTTCCAAGTATGGACGCTAGAAACAGGACTCCGCACAAATAAGGCCGTTGTGATATTTAGAGGGTAGTTTATCTTCTACTCCTGCAAACCTGTAAATTTAATTTACATATAAAAACTATAAATGTTTTCTCTCAACCTGCAAGCAAACAGTATCCACATAACTACTTATTAGTAATATCAGCGTAACATAACTATGGTATAACAAAGGCAAAGCCACGAATTTTGCCAGTTTTTGTGTAAATGAAAACTAGTAATCGACCACTTTATGGATTCATAATAAATACGTTTATGTAAAAGATAAACTTGAAGCTCCGGTCAACGTATACCTTTATCTGCCAAAGTTTCTTTTTACTGCTGCGAAAACTGCATTTAATGTGCAAGAGATGTTTACGCTTTACTGCAGTTTTTACTTCCTCTACTATGTACACTTGTGTGCAAAAAGTGCCGATATAATGAACTGGTGATAAGTGAGTAAGTAAGTAAGCTAGCAATTACTCCCCATTCATGGTTCCACCCCACCCCTTACCTAATTCTAGCTACTCAAGTTGTTTGGCGGCTTTTGTGTAGTCATTTTTTGCGATGGCGAATGAGCACCAGAGATTAGAATTCAATGCAGTTTTAGATTCGTTGAGAAATCAATTCAGTTATATTTATTGTTCTTCCGTAGGCTGAAAAGATAGAATCAGAATGGGAAAGTATGTAAGTCGACTTTGGGATATGTTATTTCGAGACGTTAAGGATGCCTTCTTTTTGTGCGAAAAATTGGAATCACAGTTGGAGCACCTGGAAGCTGAAGATCGGAGATTCGGTTCTCGAATATGGTATCGAGTTTTCTATTCTGATTTAACCTTTCCATAGCTAATTAGGAATTAGTATTATATTGAATACAGTTTTCTAAGAAATGAAATATAAAGCAGGTTGCCAACCGTTTTCAAGTAATGCAAAAATGTTGCGTTTTACGACCTGTTTGTAATGCTTGTTCGTTTTAGTAGTTAATTTCTCATACCTTAGTTTCTTAATATGCTTGTGATATTTTATAACTCAAAAACAATATGTTTATTGGTCTTG
Organism: Deroplatys truncata; assembly: GCA_030765065.1. NCBI lineage: Eukaryota > Metazoa > Arthropoda > Insecta > Mantodea > Mantidae > Deroplatys > Deroplatys truncata. The sequence goes on from CM060978.1 coordinate 220,840,463, forward strand.
TTGCTTTAGAAACAATTATTATTATAAAAAGCTAACAACAACAATAATAATAGCAATAATAAATGTCTAACCTATAAAATGATTGTTACTCAAAGTAAAACAAACTTTATATCTCCTGTTATCTTCAACATGTCATTTAATTTTCCTTTGTTTTTGAAGCTTCTTGTGCCATGCGGACTGCATTATGCATTTATAGGATGTCTGTCATAAAAAATCATCATCCGCGATCAAATACTCCACCTGATTCGCGTGTCCAGTAACCACATTCGCGGTATTTCTTTCACCAGTTTGATGCTGTTCTTGGAGTACTAAATAGTTCAGTAGCCCTTGCTCTGCTACAACCTGACAATTTTCCATTTGTTGTCCATATCTTTTGTTCATTTTAAATGACATATACAATAAATATGAAATTATTTACAAACCAGTAATTTCTTTCCAAATATTTCACTTTGTTAATTACCTGCTTGTAATTAAAGTCTGCACAATGAACACATATAGGTCTTCAATTAACTTCGTTATAGGGGACGTTAGTAGCAAAATGGGATAAAAGGGGAAAAATCGGGACCATATAGAATTGTAGACACCCTTCGTACAATTTTTAGTAGAGCAAAACCTAAAAATAGCAAACAATTTCTTTAGGAACAATCCGAGGGATAGGTGGATATACAAAGTACCCAATGGAGAATTGAAAAACGAAATAGACCTCATAATGAATGAGAGAATGTACTTGATAAGAGATGTAGGGAAAGTAAAAGGATTAAATTATGATTCAGACCAAAGGATGGTTAGAGCCACGGTAAACATCAAAAGAGGCACGATAAGAAGGAAGAGATTTCAACAAACCCTCCCAAAGATTGAGGAACTCAACATTAACCACTTTCAAAACGAAATCGCTCAAAACCCAAATAGAATAATACCTAATAACTCCGTAGACACTCCATATTAAAGAACCAGCAATCAAGGCAAGAGAGAAGGATAAAACTTAGCGAAATACCCTGCTACAACTCAAAAGAAGTGCCGGAAGCATATAGAAAAAGGGACGAAAATGAGTCGGTTAAGAAGGACTACAACGCAATAAACAAAACCACGAAAGCAGCAATAAGTAAGGATCTCCAAAAATAGACAGTAGAGAGGGAGATGAATGAGAAGAAATCAACGAAAAAACTAACAAAAGAACTAAGCCAGGGGAAACCATTGATTAAGCTATTGCAGAACAGTAAAGAAAAGAAAGTTTCATTGAGAGAAGAAATAATGGAAATAGCAACACAATTTTACGAAACCTGTATCTCAGTATTCTCCCTAATGGCAACAAAGAACTAGCATTATTGATATTCAAACTCAAGAAAGAAGTAGAAGGAATACCGCAAATACTAAGAGATGAAGTCAGAGCAGCAATCAATCAAGGAAGCAAAACGGGGAAGCCCTCGAAGAAGATAATATAAGCAACGAATACCTGAAGGCAGGAGAAGATGTAATTGTGAATACCGTAACTAACCTGTTCAATGAAATAATAACGACAGAGATAATACCCGAACAATGGATTACGAGTAACATTATACTACTACATAAAAAGGAAGCAACGCATATACAAACAACTACCGCCAATCGCACTGATGTCAAACATATAGGTAACATATTCTCGAAAGTAATTACCAAAAGGACGAGCAGGAACATTGAAGAAAACCATCCAATAGAACAAGCCGGATTCAGACCAGAATACTGAACAACAGACCACTTGCAATCCATAGCAAAACTTATAGAAAAAAAAAACAGAAGAATACAACCTCAAAATAAACTTAGCCTTTATCTACTTCCAAAAAGCATTCGTAGCGTTTGAGCATGTACCATTACTAGCAGCCCCGAGGAAACATGGAACAGAAGAACAATACACCAGAATCCTCGCCAAGATATACTTACAAACCACCGCCAGAAACCAGATAGACAAGGAAGAGAGTTCACGCCACAAAGACGGGTACGGCAGGGCGATACAATTTTACCCAAACTCTTCATTTGCTTACCCGAAGAGACTTTCAGAACTATCAAAAGAGAACACGGATTAAACATATATGGTACGAACATATCTAACCTACGCTTCGCAGACGACATATTTCTCATAAAGTGCAAAACTACAGGCCTTATGAAGAAGTAAATAAGCTCAGTGTCAAAGGACTCCATATAAACACAAAAATCTGATGTCTTACACTCACATGACTTTCTCTACTCTTGTACAAACTATTTTTACAAACGCTTATTCTCCATCTACTTCATGTTAATCGAGATAAACATTTGCAGAGTCTATCTTATTGCTAAGTTTCTTGTAGATGTAAGGGGAATATATATTTACAAGAGCGATATAGAAATGCAGTAGCCTTTAAGCACATACATATATATTAATAGCTGGTTGCTAGGTGCAGCACCATTCCCTTTCCCACAGATTAATACTCTTTGCATATCCAAGACAAAAAAATGAATAACGAATTCCCATTTGAGAGAATAAGTATTGAAAAATTTGAGGGAATAACAAGTAATATCTCGAAAATGGTTCACTCAACAAAAAAAATGTATATGACATAAATTGTGTATTTTAACGCGATCTAAATTTTTTGTGTAGTAAACTTTTGTCTATCTCTTATGGTTTACGAGTTATGCAAAAGTCGTTCACAATAAAGAATGCTTTTGGAGACATTCCCAGGAAATTCAAGATATAAATTTTATTTGTCATAAAAATATCTTAAACATATGATATTTTAATCAAAATCGTTATAGCCATTTTTGAGAAAATTAAAATTTTCGAAAAATCTTCCATGTAAAGGGTACTCTGGGGTAGGGGGAATTTTTTGAAAACCTTCATGTCGCGTCCTTGGAAGATACTGAACCTAAATACCAAGTTTGGTGTTTATCCGACTGTTCGTTTCTGAGTTATGCTGTTCACAGACAGATACACACACAGACACACACACACACAGACACAGACACACATACAGAAACACAGTCACACACACGGACATGTTTCCAAAAATGCTTGTTTTGGATTCAGGGGGTCTCAAAATACGTATTTCCGTTGCAATCTCGGTATCGAATTTTTGGGTGGAATACAATACTTCCCCTACTTACTATACGTAGTAGAGAAAGTAAAAATGAATAACGAATTCCCATTTGAGAAAAAAGTATTGAAAGTTTTAAGGGAATAACAAGCAATATCTCGAAAATGGTTCACTCAACAACAAAAATGTATATGACATAAATTGTGTGTTTTAACGCTATCTACATCTTTTGTGGAGTAAAATTTTGTCTATCTCTTATGGTTTACCAGTTATGCAAAAGTCGTTCACAATGAAGAATACTTTTGGAGACATTCCCAGGAAATTCAATATATACATTGTATTTGTCATAAAAATATCTTAAACATATGATATTTTAATCAAAATCGTTAGAGCCATTTTTGAGAAAATTAAAATTTTCGAAAAGTGTTCCATGTAAAGGGTATTTTGGGGTGGGGGATTTTCTTGAAAACCTTCGTGTCGCATCCTTGGAAGATACTGAACCTAAATACCAAGTTTGGTGTTTATCCCACTGTTCGTTTCTGAGTTATGCTGTTTACAGACAGACACACAGACACACACACACGGACATGTTTCCAAAAATGCTTTTTTTGGATTCGGTGGGTCTCAAAACATGTATTTCCGGTGAAACCTCGGTATCGAATTTTTGGGTGGAATACAATACTTCCCCTACTTACTATATGTAGTAGAGAAAGTAAAAAAGAAAAACTGATGACAAATTATAGAAAGAAAGACACCGCAATAATGTAAACTGAACCACTGGAATAAGTGCATGAAATAATTTACCTGCGACAAACAATCTCCTTCAAGAAAAGTATGATCAGGGAAACACGAGGAGAATATCGACGCCATGGTCAAAGTTCTGGGCACTGAAATTCATAATACTAGAAAAATCCTTCACTATCAACATCAAGAGGCATATCATTAACACATGCATATTACCTGCACTGATATACGGCTCGCAAATTTGGAATGCAACAAAAGAAGTCAAAAGTCAGTACAAATATGCCAATGAAAAATGGAAAGAGAAATTCTAGGCATCCCATGGAAAGATAGAATTAGGAACTATGTAATAAGAGGAACAACACATAATACACGCAGAAATGATCAGCAGTTATCAAAAATGAGATGGGCAGAACACACTATGAGGCAAGACCCCAACCGATGGACCCACAGGTTAACGAAGCCGAAGAAAGGACGACGATAAGTAGGTCGTCAGAGAACACGATGGTCAGACCAGCTCAAGAAGACATTTGGGAGCAGATGGACTACAGCAGCAAAAAACATAGGTGGTAACTTCTAGTCAAGATAGCAACCCAGAACATCAATAGACGTCGGCCAAACTAGCAAGAGACAACAGGAGAAAAGAAACTGAACGACTACATAAACAGTGCATGAACAAAAAGTGAAGGAATAAAGGATCAGTGTATAGTGGTGAAGTCACCAAACTAGCAAGAGACTACAGAAGAAAGGAAACTGAACGACCACAGAAACAGTACATGAACAAAAAGTGAAGGAATAAAGGATCAGTGTATAGTGGTGAAGTCACCAAACTAGCAAGAGACAACATGAGAAAGGAAACTGAACGACCACAGAAACAGTGCATGAACAAAAAGTGAAGGAATAAAGGATCAGTGTATAGTGGTGAAGTCACCAAACTAGCAAGAGACTACAGAAGAAAGGAAACTGAACGACCACAGAAATAGTGCATGAACAAAAAGTGAAGGAATAAAGGATCAGTGTATAGTGTGAAGTCACCAAACTAGCAAGAGACTACAGAAGAAAGGAAACTGAACGACCACAGAAATAGTTCATGAACAAAAAGTGAAGGAATAAAGGATCAGTGTATAGTGTGAAGTCACCAAACTAGCAAGAGACAACAGGAGAAAGTAAAAGTGAAGGACTAAAAAACCAGTGGATGAACAAACAGGGAAAGACTAAAGGATCAGTTATAGTGTTAAAATACATATATAAGTCCGTAATCAATAGACTAATTTTAAGAATAAGGAGGATCCTTCCCGAAAGGGCTAACAGGGATCGCCAAACCAAGCCAGCTCTCCAAGGAGGGAGGCCCCTGCCCCTCGGGGACGTTATGGATTGAACTAATACTAATCTCACAATGTCTGTCTTACCCCCTTTCCCCAGCTTCCTTCACACTGAGCCGTAAATCGACCACTGTTCATTGGTTAGGGTTTCAGTGCCAGACATTTGACATCAAACCTATAAGAGACCGACAGATTTGGTGAGTGTCTGGCGAGTACCTTGCAGCCATTCAGGTAAAATGCTTGCGTTTCCTATTGCTTTCGCTGATCACTTATATCAAACCAGTAGCACATCCGAGTACGTGTGGAACACAACTGATATGGGATTCTGCCAACATTAAATAAAGAAAAACACTATAGTAAACCAAAAACATTGGCCCTTTTTTTTTGCACCGGACTAAACAGAATAGGAAGAGAATGTATTGCATTCTACCCAAAAACGTGACACCAAAATTTCCTTGGAAGTGCATGTTTTGAGATTCCCTGAATAAAAAAGGCAATTTTGGAAAAAGTCTGTGTGTGTGTCTGTGTGTGTGCGCGCGCGTGAATAGCATTACTCAAAACGGAAAGCCAGATAAATACCAAAGTTGGTATTTAGGTCTAGTATCTTTCAAAGATGCGACGCAAAGATTTTTAAGAAAATTCCGCCAACCCAAATGCCCTTAACATGGAACACTTTTCGAAACTGTTTAATTTCTCCAAACTGGCTGTAACAATTTTGATTAAAATCGCATACATTAAAGATGTTTGCATTACAAATAAAGTGTATATCTTAAATTTCCCTAGAATAGTTTGTGAAGAATTCTTTATTCGGAGAATGTTGCATAATCTTGTTTAACTGGTAAGCGATAAATGAAAATGTACCACAAAAATAATGCACATCTCTTTAAAATTCACAGTTTATATCAAATAACACTTTTTGTGGCATCAGTCATTTCTGAGATATCCTTTATTAATCTGAATTAATCTGATCTAAATTGTTAAATTCTTGTCATTCTTTTAAAGTCCTGTCGACATGCAGTTGTTTCTCGCGATTGCATGAAAAGAGTGTGGAATTTTAAGACCAGCATATAGCGTCCAGTTCTTAAACATCTGACTAACGCTATTCCCTTTATATTTATAACGAAATATGTAATGTAGCTGCTATTGCAGTGGCTTCTCTCGATTAAAATGAAGTAAATAGAGAAACAAGTTTTCGTAAGGATAGCTTTTATATCTATTAATACATGATAGAGATAGAGAAATTCATGTGAATGTAACACATCAGGTTTTTTAAAGTAATAAGCATTGCAGTCTTTTAGTACTCTATATAATTCAACATAAATTTAGGTATACTCTCACTCCCTCTCTCTTACTCTCCTTTCTAATACTTATACGGGGTGGACCATTTAAGTTGAGACTGTACAATATCTCCAACATTAAGCGTTGTAGAAAGAAATGTCTTGAATAAAAGTTGCTTATATTATAGGAGAAAGTAAATGCCATTAGCATGTTTTGTTTGGAGGACGTTACGATGGTCATTTTACTGCCAATTTAAATTCAGTTCCCCTATAATATCAAGCAACTATTATTAATGACATTTCTTTCTACAATATGAGGCAATATTTTATATCACAACACTGTGAATGCCAGAGTTATTGTAGTGTAAATTAATATTATTGTATGTACAGGATTTTAGATGTTTGTTAGCCATAAGCATTGTTAGGAAATAAGTTTGCACGGCCTCACTGAAACTAACAATAGAAGTGGGTAACAATAAACCGAGGGAGTGAGTTGTTTATCACTAAGAAGAGACAAACAAATGCCTTCAGGGTAGCGTGCCCTTATTTTTTTTGAAATGGAGGGAATATCTTCCCTAGAGTATATATGTTAGTAGCAGTGATTGGCTGACAAAACAGACGCTAAAGTGGGCACGATTTGGTAACCAATTGCAGCTCAATTATAATGTTTAGTCAATTCGGGGGGAAGGAGTATATATTCTCGAGCCATAAGCAAGTATCGCGTAGTTCAGTCCTAAGAAATCTCTCACGAAGTGCACGTCGCAGTGTTAATTACAAAAATGTGAAGTACGCGAAGTACTTGGTACGCGGAAACTAAAACGACTGTAGTTATATTCGGAAATATCACAGTTTCAATCAGGCGTGTATAAAGATTAAATATCTGAATTATTAATTAAGTGTGACGGCAATAAAGGTGTACAAACAAATTATTTTATCAGTATTATCTTTTAGCAAAAAGTCCTTTCCGTTTACACGCCCTACTTAGAGACACTTGCTCGACTGAGTTGTAATAGCTAGCCGGAGGACAAGGAACCCAAATTTAAAGTAATAAAACATGAGGCGCTCAACAAATAAGATAACACTAACCATAGAGAACTGCAAGAAACGCTTAATTTTGGAGATATTGTACAGTCTCAACTTAAATGGTCCACCCTGTATAGTAACTGAAAAAGGATTATACCACAGGATGAAGGAAGGTATGAAAAAACTTGCAAATGAGCCCGGGGCTCTAAATATTCCTGGTATTGATTTTGAGGACCGTGAAAAATTCCCAAATACAAACCTCAGTTGAACAACTTGGTACACTGCTGTTTAATATGTTAGCCGAAAATAATGCAGTATGCAGACATACTGGGGAAAGTAATTAGCAGCTTACATAGTTTCTTATCTCAGCTGGAACTAAGCTACCTTTTTAAACGTACTTCTTTTGCTTCAGGATGCCTTATTGTACATGTCAGTAATAATTTTATTCGAAAACATTTCGAGTACTGCATGCAATGAATAATATAAGCAGATATAAGGATTCAAGGTGCTACACTCAAACTATAATATGTCATTACAAAGGACGTTAGTGATGGCCAGGTAAACACGGTCTAGTGGGTGTTGTCTGCAAATTTCCGCAGACTGTACGAGGTATGGAAGGGTTTGTTACCTGTGATGTAAGTGCGTAAACTTCATTAAAATTTCAAGTTTATTTCTTTTCCTCCTGGCTTTAATGCTTATAAATTGCTATGCTTGTTTATAAGTGAAATAACCTGCATGTATTCTTTTATAAAATTATTAACTGTTACTTTCTCTACTACGTATAGTAAGTAGGGGAAGTATTGTATTCCACCCAAAAATTCGATACCAAGATTCCACCGGAAATATATGATTTGAGGCTCCCTGAATCCAAAAAAAAGCATTTTTGGAAACATGTCCGTGTGTGTCTGTGAACAGCATAACTCAGAAACGAACATTCGGATAAACATCAAACTTGGTATTTAGGTTCCGCATTTTCCAGAGATGCGACACGAAGGTTTTCAAGAAAATCCCCCCACTCCAGATTACACTTTACATGGAACATTTTTCGAAAATTTTAATTTCCTCAAAAATGGCTCTAACGATTTTGATTAAAATATTATATGTTTAAGATATTTTCATGACAAATGAAATGTATATCTCGAATTTTCAGGGAATGTCTCCAAAAGTATTTTTCATTGTGAACGACTTTTGCATAACTGGTAAACCATAAGAGATAGACAAAATTTTACTACACAAAAAATGTAGATCGCGTTCAAATACAAAATTTACGCCATATACATTTTTGTTTTTGTTGAGTGAACCATTTTCGAGATATTGCTTGTTATTCCCTTAAATTTCCTAATACTTTTCTCAAATGGAAATTCGTTATTCAATTTTTGTCCTGGTAATGCAAAGAGAATGGAATACTTCACATAGCAACCAGCTCTTAAAATATCTGAATATAGCTTAAAGCCTACCAATTCCCCTTGCATCTACAAGAAAATTACCATAAAGCATACCGAGGATAATCGTTCGTAAAAACAGTTTGTACAAGAGTAGAGAAAGTCATGTGAGTGTAACACATTAGAAATGTTTTTGCTATGCTATGTATAATTTGATAATTTGGCTAATTTTATAGTTATTCATTCCATCTCAGCAAGCATCTAGCGGACAAAAAAATTAGAATAATGTGCAAATAAAAGATTGTGAATCGTGCTTTACCTTTAGGTCACATTAGCTGCTATGAGTATGTTCCTTGCTAACGAGCTGATGTGTTAGTAATGTTGGTAATATGAAGTCATGTTATAACCTCTGGAGTGGGGAATAGCGCAGTACAAGCTTTACTCGTTGCCGAGCTCTAAAATTGAGTAGATACATAGCACACCCAACTTTTCTAGGCTTAAGTAAGAAAAGTGGAACAGGGGCTTTCTGTTATCTACATGAGTGTCATCGTTTTCTTTCATTTTCCTTTATTCATCTTCTTATCGTGCTGTTTGTATTCCAGGGCGCTCCAAGATGCTCCTGTTTCCGACTGTTGAAAATGGGGTCGCATTGTAAGTATAAAATAACTTTCCTGAAGTAATGCCATTACTTGCTTTTATTCATGCATTCAAGTGGCATAAGAAGCCCTTAAAGTATAAACAAGGAAATTATAGGGCGTTACGCAGATTTTCGAAGATTACGTCAACAACTCCATCATTTTCAGATTTCATATTGTCACGTATACCACTGTGTGATGCTTAATTACATATATTTTGGATTTTTGGGTAGATAACAGAACTCTTATATTTTATGGTAAAATCATAAATTAACATTCTTTCTTCTTTGTGAAGCTTAGCACTTATAATATGTAACAGGAACAGCAAGAGTAACCACTTCCTATGATAATGCTGAAGGACTTTACCATGACATCAGCTTCCTCTGGCGAACGTGCACATTGGCCATATAGAGCTGCTCCCTGATCGCCGTGCTTCACTAGGAAGTTCTAGAACATTTATGTATTGCCGCTGTAATTCAAAACCAGGGCGGTGGTATTCCATACTTGGTATTATCCGTCGCCATAATGGAAACCCCTTCTTGGGTAACCTTAGGTTGTATAAGGATATGTAGACCCCGATTTGGGGGCTCTTGGTTCTTGATTGTTGGTTGTAGGTCTTGTCGCTGCGTCTCGGCACATCTTACCACGTAGTTGCCCTGTCACATCTTCGACACATCTCTTAATGTAAGACCTACAGGTACCACGTACTTTTAACAATATTGCATCTTTGTAAGCCAAACCTCATAACTGGGCTTTAAAGTAACGTTAAATATAACAGTCTTATTTAAGCCAAGCTTTGAGTTGTCTCTAGAATTCTTCTAATTCCCCATAGCTATTCCCCCAGTCATAACAATCTTCCTCGTGACTCATTGTTGGAGGCGCCGGGTTGTCGTCGTGACATATTGGTGGAGGTGCCGGGTAGTCGTCGTGATAATATCAGTAAGTACATTGTCACCGAACGAGATTGGTCCATGGTAACGTGGGAAGCTCGCTTTCGGAAGTCCTGGGTTCGAATCCTGCATGGTGGCCACTCTGACCATGGGGTTCTTCGTGGTTTTCCTGGATCGATAGGCTAATGCTGATGTGATTTCCATCCTACCACGAATTTCCGGTCCCTCATTTACTGTTCACATCATTTCTTTTCATCCGTTTCAGCGTTGTAGGACCTGGCGATGGCGGTTGGTATGTTGCGGCAAGAGGTGGAACGTATGCTATGGAAAGATTTCTCCATAGCGCTTGGAGGAATAGCTGGGGCCCTCTTCCCTCCTGAGAGTGTCTCGTCTATTCCCGGGATCCCCAGGTTATTGGTTGCTAAGGTAGGACTGTCATGTTGGAACCGCTAGGCACCCCGTCCTTGCTAGCGCATATCGTCGTCGAATCTGGTCGCTCTTAGGGACTCCCTTTCATCCCAGGGATCACGTTGGTAGCACAAAGGGCCTACGTGCGGCCCTGCACTCCAGTTAATGGAGGTCCCGCCTTCTGACTACTCCATTCTTTCAATGCGATTGCCTAACAAAAACAAATAACTTTAGTAATATTTTAAACAAATTTGGTATAACGCATTGATTTCACATGATTATGCTGGAAGAATATCTACTAAACTACAGAGCGTTCGTTTTCTGGCCCGCCTCGGACCACAGTTGGACACCATCTATAACAGGGTTAGTACTCATTAAAGTGCATGTTATATTACTCATGAGTACATAATGCGGGAGTTATAGAATGTAAACTCCCCCCACCAGTGTATTAGCCCGTGACGGGCCGCTCATAAACGCATTCAGAGCCGGGCAATAAAACGACCGCTCTGTATTTATGTTGCAAGTACTAAAGCGCCCCCTGCTGCATCTGAGTTAATTACAGTGGCCGTGTATGTTGTAGGTAAGTAATTAAAGCTGACTGATATATATCTAAATTAAATAACATTTACAACACGATCTTAACTACTTTATAAGTCATTAAAATGGAAACGTTCAGAACTGACTAATGTACACAGTGAATTATTGGACCCTGAAGTTAATCTACATTCGAATTACATTCCTTTGTAGTTCATATTGCTGGTTTTATTTTAACTATATCTACTATCCAGGCATATACTTGCCATGTATTCTCGATTTAATACGTATAATTAATATTAATGTTTGAAATGCAGAGGTTTGTCTACAAATATGTTAGTAATACCATAATGTAATTCTCTGATCTATGATCAATTTGATTATATTTGTTTATTTACTTATTTTTTAAGAGAATGAATCTAGAGCTCCTTAACATCTAGGCTTGCACAGAAGATGAAGTTAGGTTGATAAAACTGAGTCACCGAGGTTAAAGTGCAAATTGATACTCCAAAAATTAATATGAGAAGTAAAAAGAAAATTATTTTTGGAAGACTAAATATGGGATGAATTGAAATAGTTCAGATATTTTTCCTGCCAAAATAACTCTATTAATAAAATTCCAATAAAAAATTATTTTAAATATGACTGCCTTCCTGGATACGGAAAAGACTCGAATGATGCTCTCCCTAAACGGGATAAGAACTTGGGCCTCCCGCATTACTATTCGGACAGGTGATCCTTACAGCAGAGGAATATCTGTTCATTAAACATTGAGCTCAATACGTTTGTAAATAATAGGAAAGCTCTCAAAGTTATGTTCTTAAGTTACTTGAGCAATGGTACTGGAAGCAAGAATGCTCACACAGCATTCCAAGAAGCAGAGAGAAGTTGCCAAATGGCACAGCAGTACATGGACAGCGATTTCGTATGGTATAGACGACGTACATCAAACACATAGAGAAAGCAAACCACTAGTAACAGTGTGAATATGTGTGCTGTAAGAGCACTGCTGAAATTCTAGAACTTGTGCTGAACTAACGAGAACACCTGGAATTCCTCCTCCTCCTCCTCCTCCTCCTCCTCCTCATCATCATCATCATTATCGTATCACGGATTACGATTTCTCCTGTTGCAGCCTCGTCTTTCTTCCATTACTTCCAAACTCCTTTGTGACACGCTCTCTAAAAATTCAACTATCGCTTTGTAAGATCCTACAACAAAATGTAAAATATCTGATTTGTTACACTCACATGACTTTCTCTACTCTTGTACAAACTATTTTACGAACGCTTATTCTCCATATGCTTAATGTTAATCGAGATGTTAATCCTATTGCTAATTTTCTTGTAGGTGCAAGGGGAATTGGTAGGTTTTAAGCGATAGTGAAATATTTTAAGTGCTGGTTGCTATGTGGCGCATTCCATTCTCTTTGCATGTACAGGACATAAAAAAATGAATAACGAATTCCCATTTGAGAAAAATTATAAGTGTTAGAAAATTTAAAGGAATAACAAGCAATATCTCGAAAATGGTTCATTCAATAAAAAACATGTATATGACATAAATTGTGTATTTTAACGTGATCTACATTTTTGTGTAGTAAAACGTTGTCTATCTGTTATGGTTTACCAGTTATGCAAAAGTCGTTCACAAAGAAGAATACTTTTGGAGACATTCCCAGAAAATTCAAGATATACATTTTATTTGTCATGAAAGTATCTTAAATATATGATTTTTAATCAAAAACGTTAGAGCCATTTCTGAGAAATTAAAATTTTCGAAAACGTTTCCATGTAAAGGGTAATCTGGAGTGGGGGGACTTTCTTGAAAAGCTTCGTGTCGCATCTCTGGAAGATACTGAATCTAAATACCAAGTTTGGTGTTTATCCGACTGTTCGTTTCTGAGTTATGCTGTTCACAGGCAGAGAGTCACACTGACACACACACGGACATGTTTCCAAAAATGCTTTTTTTTTTTGATTCAGGGGGCTTCAAAACATATATTTCCGGTGAAATATTAGTATCAAATTTTTGGGTGGAATACAGTACTTCTACTTACTATACGTAGTAGAGAAAGTAAAAATGCATATTGAAAGCTTATCTGGATCAACAAGAAGTACATAGAATAATAATATTTTGTTAGAATAATTTGTAGAAGAGTGAATACAGAAAGCCATATAAATACAACACATTAGATTTCCTTATTTCCATGCTAGGTTGTAGTTCCTGAGGTCGCGGGTTCAAACCCGGTGGAGGGGATGGATTTTTTCGGGCGTAAAAATACCTAGCTTATCGCTTCTTTTGGAAGGGAAGTAAAGCCGGTGGTCCCGTGTCGTAGATTTACGGCACGCAAAAGAAGCTCAGGCCTGATAGAAAGGCATCTGGGCATAATCACCGGTCTTTCACGACCAATATAGAAAGGGACCCTTAGGACCACAGAAGTTAAAGAGCGCCCCTAAACAAAACTCATTTTAATTTAGTTTAACTTAATGTTGCTTATTTTATCAGTTATTCCGCATACTTTCACTCCTCTCTCTCTCTGATTAATGTTCCTTCATTTCTTCACTTGCTTAAGATATTAAATTTGAGAAAAATCATTAATTTGGAAAGCCACTACTAAAAGTCATCCCGAAATTAAACTCACTAAATACAACATACACACCTCGCCTACTAGTGCTTTCAATATCCATGAAGCACACAAAAATCTCTTTTATATTTTATCCAATTTCATGATTTTCTGATAGCAAAGCTAAATATAATGGTTTTTGACAGCTAAATAATCCATTTGTTTAATATTTGAAAGAAATTTCTTGGTAAAACACCATATAAATATTTGGAACATAGATATAATTAATTTATATTCTAATTTAATGTGGTTGTGACTGGGGGACATATCTTGGAGAGTCAGATGGAGGAGACTAGACTCCCAGATACCTGAATTACTGAATTTATTAACTCAACCAAACTAAGTGTTTAGAATATGTCCCGGTTTTCTCATGAGAGGAACCATCCTTTTGAAGCAAGAACCTTAAGAATGCATAGTGTTGAACACAAGTACTGAGCCAGATCTAACAACTCTGAACATATATAAATAATATAGTTAAGCAATATTAATAAATTTGAATTTAACCCACATGGGACTTACCTCCGGAGAGTTGACGTATCGATGAGAAGTGTGGCATTGTGGAGTCGGCGGGCTGGGCTAACTAATCCCCAAGACAAGACCAGAAGGCCTCTTGTAGGCAGACTCCATGGCCTTTTGTATAAGCTATGGCTGCTTAGAGGGTTCTCTGCAATATGCCTTAGGCTTTACCAAATATGGTGTGCCGCTGCCCTAGGTTTGGATTGTAACAGCCAATAGTAACAAAGTATTTCAATTGTTTAGAATATTCCTAGTGACGTATGACAGCTCAGGATGCAGCTTGATGCTGTGCAAGTTTGCACGTAGCCTTGAGGAACTGATGTCATAGTCAAATCCATTGGGATTCTCAGAGGAAGTGGTTAAGCCTCACGTTTCTGTTTCATACTGCGAGCTTGCACATTTCATAGCGTAAGGAATCGTTTAAAAGTATAATGTTGCCTGAAATCACAAGATTTGCATAACTCACCATTTATTGCACCTCTCATCAGTATACGTGACAATATTCTAATCTCTCACAAATATATATATGAAATAAACTCAATTTTTAACGGAATAATGTTCCATTTCGGTGCGTATTGCCATCCTAGTAGAAAATGTATACAGATTAGTTGGCTAGATAAAACCATTGTGAAATGAATATATTATGCATAAATTAACCTGATTGTGTAATTAGTTTGAGATCCAAAAATTAAAAGTATTTGTATTATTGCAGGTTACCTTTATCTTGATAGGTTTACTGGCTTAGCTAAATCAGGTGAGAGAATGCAGGAACAAAGTTCGTTGTCACGACTGTGGCACTTTCCAACCTTAGATTATGCACGGCCAGTGTAAAAGAGAAATTATGAGAAATAGTTGCAACAGTTGAAATTGTTGAATAATATAATTTTAAAATGTTCATACTTACGTACCAGCACTCCAGGATACTTATTAACTAAGCCCTGGTTTCTATTATCGAACAACTTCATATTTTTTGCTTGTATATGGATTTCAGGTACACTTTTGAAGCATTTTCTTATACCTTACATTCTATAACAATTTCTTTGATTCTTAAAACTTCTTTAATTCACCAACAAGTGTTTCACAAACGACAGTGTCGTCCTCCGTTGTGTAGTGGTTACTATGCTAGCCTCCAGTTCCCGAGGTCACGGGTTCAAACCGGGCGGAGGGCGATGGATTTTTTTCGGGTGTAAAAATTCTTAGCATGGCTTCCTTCGGAAGGGAAATAAATCCGGCGGTCCTGTCGTAGATTTACGGCACATAAAAGAACCTCAAGCCTGATAAAGAGCAAAAATGCCAGTCTTTCCCGCCCAATATAGAATGGACGCTAAGGACCACAGTAGTTAAATAGCGTCCATAAATAAAACTACGTATAAAAATACCAAACTAATGTTGGCGGCATTGTGTTGTTTCAGAGATATATTTTGATCAATAAATATATGGTCTTATAGCTTAGGACCTAATGCAACAATGTACTACTAGCACTAGAACAATGGGTGGGTTAAAACTTCAGTCTCAGATAAAATGTATTGATACCTATGTAAAGTAGACAAGAGCTATTCTATACATGGTTAATGGAGAACGATAGTGTGAAAAACTAGCTATGTTATAGTTGGGATGCTATCAAGGCTCCACCCGTTAATTTTTAATTTTTTCATATTTTATTTTTATATACGTCTATTTTTGCTAGTAGTAAGAAGCATTACATAAAGCTTAATTTTCATAGAATGTTGTGCTTACAGCTTTATTCTGCTAACTTTTGTTGGTATTTAATTAACAACAAATTTATTCCTGCAATTATCATAGAATATGTGAGAAATTCTAGATAAGTCCTCAGAGAATAAATATGGATCATCTAAGGGGAAATAGACAACTTCATTTATTATAAGTAAACCTCGGAAGTTAGGACCTTGTGTGCCTAAGCGACCACCATTCAATGTCAACAAACACCTGCTACACAGAGGTACAGTCACCGAGTGCTACTCAGGACATATATCTTTAGCGTTGTTTAGTTGCGGCCAACGCAGCAATTATCCCTGTTGTGCATAGGGAGTATAGGCTACTTGAATTAAACACGATGACAACACTACCAAACTAGCGCTATTGCTAAATGCCCGAGTAATACGCATTTGGGTTAGCTTTGTTTACGTTATACCTATACCCCACTTGACCGTAGGAACACCGGGTCCCAAATTCCGGGTCTTAAGTATAAGAGTCTTTATAAATCAAGATAATTATGTAGTGGCATATTATAACCATAGTTTTAATATTAAAAAACACTAAAAACGATAAAAAAGTATAATTAAAACTTTTTAACCTGAGTCTAATTCACTGGGAAAGTTTTCATGTAAATATTTTTACTATTGTAGTGAAAATGAAGAACTTACCTGACGATTTAAGTAACCCTGAGTGAAGGATATGGCAGTATATTTTGGGCTTTTCCTGATATTTCTAACACTTTTTTCCCAAAATTTCTAGAAATGTTTTGCAATATTGCTACGTATATGTTAACGAATTTCATAATTATGCATTTTAAGTAAAAATATACATCATTTGATAAAAAAGAGACATACATAAGAACTTCAAAGCAGTTAATATCAGCAAATTTTCCATTGCGTTTTTCTTGACTATAATAATTATCGTTGACATTTTCCAGCATTTCAAATGCTCTTTACGATGCAATTTTGAAGTTATCAGAGTCAAACTTTGTAAATAGTTTCCCCAATATATGCCAACTAAAACTTAATACGTGGCTATTAATGTGAGACAAATGTGTTATGCCACCAAGCTAATCCAAGTTCGATAAACATATATTTTTTGGTAAAGTCGAAACTCAATTGAACAAAAGTTATTCGTTCAAAAATAAATTAGTTTAAAAACTTATTTCATAACAAACTTATTTTCTAGCTTAATTAGGAATTAAGTAGAAAATTGTGTTTAATAATTATGCATCGTAAGGAGATACTTTTAAATTGTATAATCCAGGAACCATTTAACATATATGCTCTAAAATTTGCAGTCACAATTCTTTATACGGCCATAAGATATGGTAAAACTTTTGAAAAGCTCCGTAGAGTACTTCGGTTTTTAGGAATTTCACATATCGATTCCTTCAAGTACAGGTATTTGCGGGGCAATAGACGTGAAATAACTTTGCATTATACCTCCTCTCTTCTGCAATAGCGCTTTATCCCATTCAACTTCTGATACCAAAAGGATACAGATTCTTCTTTTCCCTTCTTTTCACCCAAAAACTCCTTCTGGTTGATTTAAAAAAAACACGATGTCCTAATATACACTATAAAACATCTAACGAACTTTGAAATAATAAATGTACACGTTTAAGTTCAGGAGGAGTATTTAGTATAAAGAAAAATTAACTAATAATCGTATTTTCAACAGCATTTGGGCTACAATAAAAATTAATATCGTAGCTTTAACATCCCAAACAAGCTATGCCTGGACCTCCTCCCTATTCCTAGCTGCGGCGCGGCGAAAGCAGGTTAGTCGCCGACATAACCTAAAGAAGTCCCGGACAGCAGGAAGAAAACTTTTGTGTTGAAATGAGAAAATATGCTACTTGTTGCACTCTTGCGTATAGCAAACAAGTAACAAACCAAGGATATGCGCACGCATCTAGCAGTATAGCCGACAATACTAATGAAAATATGACAACTTAGCAACATAAAATATCGAGAGCCTGTACAAAATTGACAAACAATAACGGCACAATTCAAGAGAGACACTCTTTAATTCCTTAAGCTTAAATAAACATTAGTTTCAGTATTGTGTAAGTGTTAAATTCACAGGATTGATGTATAAACCTAGAAATCTTAATAGATTATTTGTTCTCAATTTAGATTTAGGCAACTATACTGTTTTATGACTAATAAATAGAGAGCGTACTTACTGTTGTTCTGTCTTTTTCGTAGAATTTCCAAGCGTTTTAATTGTTATCACTTGAAGTAAATTTAATTTTAATACTGTATTAATTAAAAAGGATTGTGTTCGGAAATAAGTAACTCAAAGTTGGATTTAAATAGGAGGCTGTTTCAGGTACGTTATTATTTTTAGTCCATTACGATATTTTCATTCATCAAACAAAGCACCAACGCTGTTTGTTATTATTGCAGGTTTTAAACAATGGTAACAGCAGAAGAAAATAAAATGTTATGACAGGCGCTCTTGCCTTTCCATTATGATAGGCATATTGGATTTTATTATAACGAATAATTACAGCTTTGTACATTTTTACATGGCAGAACAATAAGGTCATTCTATTATTTTTAAAATAAATACGTGGACTTATTTAATAAATCTATACATTGAAAATAACACGGTTTGTTCCACAGTGAATATGAACAATCTGACAAATGCAATATGTGGCGCAAATAACATGCAACATGCGGAATAACAGGTAAATGTATTCAGTAAATATCCAGTCATCTACCAGTAGAGACTACCACTTCATTTCTCAGTGGTGACACCCAGACCTATGCCAGTGATAGCATACGGAGTCAGTGTACAACGGAGTTAAGTACTATGTAGTTTAGTGTGTGGCCTACTCCCCGGTCACCGAGCTGGATGACTCAGGCGGTTACGTCTCTGGCCCGCATTCGGGAGGTCCCGGCATCGATCCCCGGCGACCGTCCATTCTGCTCTAAAATATTCTTGACTTTGTTTTTCCCCGTTGAGTACATTTTTCTGCTAGAAAGGCTTAACCCTCCCCCACATACACATACTGGTTATTATAGGTAAAATATAATATGCCGATTGATAACGTATGAAACGTGGTGTAGACTTCTTCTTTGTTGTCTGAGATTTGGTGATAGAGACAGGAAAGGCGTGAAAAAACTTGACAATAATGCTCAAATTCAACACCGTTTTATTTCATTTGTGCAAAACTTTTAGAATGCATATTTATTTGCCGAATACTGCGCATTGGATGTAAATTAAGTTTTTGTGAAAATTGTCGATTCAGAGGTAATATACGGTGTATACCGAACAAGCTCAGTAAATATGGAATAAAATACCGGGTGTTAAAAAGTTATCCAATATTTTGGCATCTTATAGCATGCGCCTAACAATACACAAACGTCTAATATCATTGTTTTTGGGATTTCAACACTTGTTCATAAGAGTTGTCGAATTTGATGTTCATGGCAATGCATTTCTCTGCCCTAAATTATAGCAAACTACCAAATACTCTTATCGTAGTCAACACTCCTGAAACGGAACACCGATACATAGCCAGGAATAATGAAAACAGAAGTTCGATTGCGGATATGAACAGACTCATTGCATTGGGGCTTCGCAGGGACAACGGAGTGTCTTCAAGTATTTCGTAAACATTAGTTTGCAGTCACTTATGTGGTTCCAGTACAATGGTGTTTCAGTGGTGTTAGTGTGTGTATGTGCACATTACTCTTAGATTTGGGAACGTACTGTGCTGTCCTGCTTGCTTACTGTAGAAAGGATTGAATGTTATTTGTTAGGCACTAAGATGTTTGTACGGCAGATTGTGCTTTCTTGCTTGCAGACTTAAGAGTCTATTAAGAAATTTACGGCTATTATTGACTGGAAGATATAAATAATTAAATAAAGAAATGATAGTAAGATAGAGAGTGAATGCAATAATTAATTTCCGCATGTTAAATTACATAATGTACAATGTAATAAGCCTGAGGTAAAAGATTTGTCCGAAGGATAAGGTTATTAGCGGGTCATGTCAAGGAAAGTCATTAGTAACAGCCGAGTAGCGAACGCATTAGCATACACATTCCTGGAATGCGGTTAGAGTTGCGTTGAGTGCGTTTGAAATGTCGTGGTTTCCCCGGGTCGTCAGGTGAATGCTGGGATGGTTCATCTTCTACCACGACTTTCCTTTTTCTCATTTCCTGTACCCATCAGGGTTATAGGACCAGGCGACGGTGTTCGGCAGGTTGCGGCTGGGCGGTGGCTTGCGCTCTGTAACGGTTTCTTCCCTGACTTCGCTGCAGTGCTGCTTAGTTGGTCTCTCTTCAGCGAAGGGCTCCGCTCTGGGGGATCCTGAAAGTTGATGGCTTGTGGGCAGGAAACGTGCGGCATAGGATGCGTTCTATCTGGAAACGCACGCCGTCCATGTTTGCGGTCGGCATCTGGATCTGGTCGCTCTTCGGGTCTCTCCCTCCTCAGGGGTCACGTTGGAAGCACAATAAACTGACTGGCTGCGGTGCTGTACCCCCGTATTTGAAACTTTTCATACCAATGAACAAAATACAGTGACTAATATAGCATTTTTCCGTTCTGGATTTTCAATAATATTACAAGTAATCCATGGTTCGTTCTATGGATACAAACGTTAACTTAATATTTAAGAAAACTTATAAAAACGTATTATTAAACAAAATTTTAATCCTATTATTTAAAGTAGTTTGCTAATTTTTATTTCCTTGACAAAGTAGATAGAGAATGTAATATATTCCACTCAAAAATCTAATACCCATATTTTTCATGTTTTGAGGTCCCCTGAAAACAATTAAAGAATTTTTAGAAAAAGGTCCGTGTGTGTGTGTCTGTGAGTATATCACTCAAAAACGAAAATTTGGATAAATACCTAACTTGATATTCAGGTTCAGTACCTTCCAAAGATGCAAGACG
Source organism: Deroplatys truncata (assembly GCA_030765065.1). Lineage (NCBI taxonomy): Eukaryota > Metazoa > Arthropoda > Insecta > Mantodea > Mantidae > Deroplatys > Deroplatys truncata. The sequence goes on from CM060978.1 coordinate 220,861,497, forward strand.
AAGATTTCTCAAGAAAATTCCCCTATGCCACAATACACTTTACATGACACATTTTCGAAGGTTTTTGTTTTCTAAAAAATGGATCCAAAGATTTTGATTGAAATACCGTATATTAAAGATATTTATACGAAGAATAAATTTTTATCTTGAATTTTCTAGGAATAGCCTCTTCATTCGTAAGGAATTTTGTATAATATTGTAAAACTGGTAAAGCGGTAGACGAAAGCGCACTACGCAAAAAATGTAACTGTCTTTAAAACACGCGATTTATTTCAAACAACATTTTTTGTGGCATTAGCCACTTCAGAGATATTTGTTATTAATGTTTTGAACTGTTCAATACTTGTCATTCTTTTAAAGTCCTGTCAACATTCAGTTGTTTCTCGCGATTGCATGGAAACGGCATGGAATTTTAAGGCTAGCATATGGCGTCCAGTTCCTAAATATGTAAGGTTATTATTCCGTTTGCATTTACAACGAAATGTGTAATGTAGCTACCTGTGCAAAGCTTTCTTTTCATTAAAATGAAGTAGATAGAAAAATAAGCTTTGGTAAACTAGTTTTATAATGATAAGTGTAGAGAAGGTAATGTGAATTTACCACATCAGATTTTTGTTACGTTTTAGCTGATGTAGCTATTTAGAAGTTAATTATTAGTAAATGTAAAACATATTTGTTTCGGCCTATCTTTTTCGAGTTAGTGTAACCTCTTTTGAGATATAGTCTGGCGCTAAGATAAATTCACTTGCTGACTTAGAAGGATTAGATGCTCATCATATTTAAGTAAGTGGGATAGAACTAGGAGCGACCTACTTAGACCTACCCAGATCTTTTGAATCTAGGTCCCTGACGAGGCGACCCCGGACGGTAAGGGTGAGGTGAGAGGAGAGAGAGGGCGGCCATACCAGGAGACACAACATGGAGAGCTGTTTTCCCTACGTTTTCAGAGTTAAACTCCCCGGAATGCAGCTGGTGCAACCCCCTGTAGGGGTACACATCCCCTAGGTGGCCCGGGACCCGGAGAGCGCCCACATTCCGAGGGAGAAGGTTTACTCAGAGCAACCTTTCCCCTACAACACTGAAAGAGACCAAGCAGATGAAAGGTAAAGTGAAATGAGAATGGAGGTGAAATGTAGGGGCAGGGAATTCGGTATATGCAGTGATTCTTCTCAGTATTCACCTAGCGACCCGGGAAACCCTCGAAAAAGCCCGTGAATCAGGAAGGTCGGCCGTGGTAATCAAACCCACGACCTCCCGAATGTTGGCCACAGACGTTCCGCCTGAGCCATCCCGTTCGGTAGGATAAAAATAAATGTGTCGGTTTTGATTTTTCCAGATCAAAGCAACACGAAAGGTTAACCTTAAGTTATGCCACATTTCTGTTTAATTAAAGGGAAGGGCTATCACTCCTTTCAGCCCCTCTCTGTGTCTACGTATGTGTATATACATATACAAATCTAAAGGAAAGAAAGATATCAGAGAGCAAATAAACATGTTTAATCTAAATGGCAAAGTAAATGTATACCGTGATTACAGGTACCTTATTTACAGCAATGGAAAAATACAAGAATTGCTAAATCTGATATTATAGATATAAGACAGACAAGAAGGATTAAGAAAATGATCGTCTCGGGTCTAGGACATTAGCAGTGTACTTTTGTTTTCCATTGTACATCAGACGATATACTAGACATCGTTCATTTCATTGCCAGTTTTTAGTGGCGTATGAGTTATTCGTTGCACTAACCACTGTAAGATTTGATTACTTTCTCTACTACGTATAGTCAGAAACGAACAGTCGGATAAACACCAAACTTGATATTATTATGTTGGTATAGCATTTATTTTGGAATTTAACTTTAGCTGCGTCCCTAGTCGTTGCCTCGCATTTGAAGTTCCTGTTTGATTTACCGGTGCCTTTTGCAAGCGAGTAGCTCCCCTCTGTATCTATAAAATAATTAAAGAGAGGCATACGACAATTGGCGTGAGGCGCCGAGTATTTTGGTTGGCATAATTGAATTTGTTGTGAGATTTTCAAGTGCAAAATGTTTTTTTTCCTCTGAAATGTAACGGTTTGTGGTCCTCCACGTGGTCGCAAAAAATCTAAATTTGTTTCTGGCTTAAGGGTAAGGATTTTTATGCTTTAATTTGTGATTCTCATATTCTAAATTTTGTTGCTATTATATCTGAAAGTCTTGTTTCTAAATTTTAATTTTGAGTTCCTTTTTGCATTTTTTCCATTGTCTGTCGGCGTGACGCTAAAACTTCTGACTCCATTTTCCTACTATTTTGGCTTCATTTCCATTAAATTATATTGCTGTGCTAAGTGGTTCGTGCTGGTTATTTTCAAATATATTTTTGTGAAAGTTGAGTTGTGAAACGAGTGAAATAATGAGTGAGATATTTGTAACTTTGAAAATGTGCTCGTCACGTGTTGGCCATCTAGGTGAAAATCTTGTTTTCTGTGCTTATTAGCAGTGGTTCTGGAAACTTATAACTTTATATTCCAGTGATTGTGCTTTCTAGCTGTTTACTATACTTTTCTGGGACATTTTTCGTGTAACTTTTATGTACGCACGTGTGTTATGTAATTCCCGCGTGGTCATGCATTTTAGCAATAATTCTAGCTTGTGAAACCAGTCTTCATTAGCACGTGTTTTGGCGCGTTTATTTGCGTGTGTATATCAGGTCAGATACATTTGTTTAAAAAAAAAAGAGAAGGATTTTTTTTGTGCTACGTATAAATTGCAAGTTTGTATTCTGCTCCTTTTGAGATAATGTTAGCGGTGGTCACAGTAGGTGTGACGTGGTTTTTTAACTTCCAGTTCCAGGTTTCTCACTGAAGACATCATTTTGCTTTTCTTCCATGTGTTCATTCTGTTAAAAAATCTTGGTATTGTGTCCAAGTGGCTTGCGTGTCATGCTTGTGTAGACGTGTGTTGGTATAATTTTCTGATATTTCGCCGCGGGCGCTTAATTGTATTCTTTCTGGAACTGTTTTATTTGGCTATGTTCTGATCTTGCTACTTACATTCATGTGATGCTATAAGTGTTTAGTTTGGTGTAATCTGTATCGCTTTGTCATACTGTTTGTTTATTGGTTGCGTTATCTTTTGTGCTGCAATCATGCCTAAGCGACGTACTACGCAGAAATCTGCTATGGCAATTGCTCCAGTTAGCAAGTACAGTGAAGAGGAATCTATGTTCAGTGTTAGTACGCCTGTTGTTACTCAGTTACCAGCGATGTCTAATCCGCCTGTCGTGGCCAGTGCAATGCAGTCAGCTGTCTGACGCCCGGTCATTGACCCCTCTTACTTTGAGAATTCCAGCAGGTTTTCGGCGCATGAATTTCTGCAGAACTTTGAAATGGTCGCTGCTGCTAATGGCTGGTCAGAAAAAATGAAATTGAAATGCTTTCCATGCTATTTACGAGATACTGCTGCATCATGGTTTCAAACTTTTCGCCATCGGCACCCTCACCATGATTGGGTTTTCTTGTCTACACAATTTCTAAATGCATTTCAGATAACAAATCAGAGTGATATTCTGGAAATGAAGCTCAGACAGCGGGTACAGTTGGATGATGAACCTGTTATTAGTTACATCTATGACGTGCTATCTTTATGTGACCAAGTCAACCCAGCTATGTTGCAGTTGGAACAAATTAAACACTTGCTTAAAGGTCTTAGACCTCTGTATGTACAATCTTTATTGCCATTAAATCCTCAAACTGTTGATGAGGTAATACAAATCATTCGACGAGTGGATAAAGCACAGTTTTATATGCAGAACCGTGAACATCTAGTGTCTGCTCAATCTCAGGCTGCAGTGGTTACGCCACCCTCTGTTTTATTATTAATGCATCTGTTCCTGCTGTTACTTTACCAGCCTCTCCTCAGCCTTCTCAGGCTTCTTCTCTTGTGGGCGTACCTATCGATCCTATGCATCGGCTGATTGATCGTGTGGAACAGTTATGTAACAGAGTTAACCAGTTTCAGTTACCATCTTCGGAGAGAACTTCACAGCATTCACAGCTTCCACGGTCATCTGACTTCAACCGGAGGGATCCACCCGTCACCTGCTATAGATGCAACAGGCAGGGCCACCTGGCTCGCTTTTGTCGGAGCCGCCTCCCGCAGTCAAAAAACGACTGGCGCCGAGCCTCATACGACGAGACGTAGCAGCACCACCACCGCTCACCAACATGGCTGCACCTCAACGGGATGTGTCTGCATTATCAGGTCAGATATTGCAAGTTACTGGTCGTATTGCCCAGACAGAGCTGTCCATCTTGCTCGATACAGGAAGCGCAGTGAGTATTGTGAATGCTGTACATGTTCTTGATGATTCTACATTAAAACCTATAGAGATGATGCTCCGCACTGCAGGAAACAAGTTACTTGATGCGCCTTACCACACTGTGTTAGATTTCCATATTAATGATGATCTTTTTCAGGAGGATGTACTAGTTGTGAAAGATTTGTCCCATGATTTAATTTTAGGCAATGACTTTTTGCAGACCCATGATGTTATATTTGACTATGCACATAATCTGATAACCCTGAAATCTTCTAAGAATGATGCGTTCAGTATACCAATAACCCTAACACAAGGACCTTTTGTTGATATGGCAGTAAACCCTCTCCAAGATAATGATTGTGCAGATTCTGGTGTTAAAATGGCAGTTATGAATGATGTTAAAATTCCACCCCTGTCTACATGCTATATATCAGTTAAGCCTTTGTCAGCCATTAGCAATGAGGTTATGTTTGAACCTGCTCTGAACATAATGCAAAAGAAGAATCTTTCCATTCCACCGTTATTGTGTCATTCTGCCTCTGAACGTACTATTCCAGTGCATAATAATACTTCAGTTCCACAAACATTGTTTGCAAATACAGTCTTAGCCAAAGCTTATGATGTTGCACTCGTTCAGAGTAATTCTGTTTTATCATCCGATGTTACTCCTCTGCCAGCTCCAAATTGTAATTTTAATGTTAATGGTAAACTCCTGGAAACCCAAAAGGCTGACTTACATGCTTTATTATTGAAATATAGTTATCTTTTTGCCACAACATTACAAGAACTTGGTACTACGGATGTTGCAGAATTTAATATCAAAGTAAATGACCCTAAGCCAATTAAGCAAAGACGATATAGAGTTCCTCATAAACAAAAGGAAATTATTGCTGAGCAAGTTAAAGAGATGCAAGATGCTGGCATTATCAAGGAATCGCAGTCCTCCTGGGCTTCTCCTGTAGTACTTGTCAAAAAGAAAGATGGCTCCATGAGATTTTGTGTCGATTATAGAAAATTGAATACTGTTACAGAGACCACCTCTTTCCCTTTACCATTGATAGATGATTTGTTAAGTTATTTGGGGGAGGCTAAATGGTTTGTCTCATTAGATTTACTGTCAGCGAGTAAGCTTCGTGTGAGACAGACGGGAAACTGCTAAAGCACGATGTCCTCGTCGGCAGGCAATGGGCAAAGGTATGTAAATATCTAACTTCATCCATTAAAACTGAGTTCCATCCACGTTTTTTAACTTTCAATTATGGTAGAATAGAATCCTTCCTCTCCCTTAAGCCAGGTATTATGTTGGTATAGCATTTATTTTGGAATTTAACTTTAGCTGCGTCCCTCGTCGTTGCCTCGCATTTGAAGTTCCTGTTTGATTTACCGGTGCCTTTTGCAAGCGAGTAGCTCCCCTCTGTATCTATAAAATAATTAAAGAGAGGCATACGACAATATTTAGGTTCAGTATCTTCCAAAGATGCGACCAAAGTTTTTCAAGAAAATCCCCCCACCCCAGATTACCCTTTACATAGAACATTTTTCGAAAATTTTAATTTTCTCCAAAATGGCACTACAATTTTGATTAAAATATCATATATTTAAGATACTTTCATGACAAATGAAATGTATATCTCGATTTTTCTGGGAATGTCTCCAAAAGTATTCTTCATTGTGGACGACTTTTGCATAACTGGTAAACCATAAGAGATAGAAAAAATTTTACTACACAAAAAATGTGGATCGTATTAAAATACACAATTTATGTCATATACATTGTTTTTGTTGAGTGAACTATTCTCGAGATATTGCTTGTTATTCCCTTAAATGTTCCAATACTTATACTTTTGCTCAAATGGGAATTCGTTATTCATTTTTTTTGTCCTGGTAATGCAAAGGGAAGGGAATACTCCACATAGCAACCAGCTGTTAAAATATTTGACTATGGCTTAAAGCCTACCAATTCCCCTTGCATCTACAAGAAACTTAGCAATAAGATTAACATCTCGATATCTCGATTAACATGAAGCATATGGAGAATAAGCGTTTGTAAAAACAGTTTGTACAAGAGTAGAGAAAGTTATGTGAGTGTAACACATCAGTTTTTAAAAACGCAGTGTGTAAATTATTGTTCTTATTGTTTTAAAATCTAAGAGTTGCTGAAGTTAATGCATCACTGTAGCCCACAAATATATTTATCTTTCACTCTATTATTTTCTGCCATTTTAAATGAATTTTCATGAATTTCTTTGTTTTGCTGCCTAAGAGATTCAACTTCCAGTTGGATTTCTGCCATCTCGTTCTGCTGAAGCTCTAGGGGATATATAAACACAGGTGCAATCTTCCCATTAGAAGGACGAGTCTCCTATGCCAAACCTCACGAGTGTTTGTTGTTCTTGACATATTGGCAGAGTAATTCCACTGTAGCAGTTCCAAATGCTTGGTGGGAAAGTAGTCTGCTGCCCTGCACGACTGCGTCTTGGGCTTCTGGTGTAATTATCTTCCAAGTAGTCTCGAATAGGAAGTGCAGCATTGGGAAACTACTTAAGGTGAGTTGCAAATAATCCGATGTGTTTTAATGTGCGATGAATCGTCTGTAAGGCGCATCGTTGTTAAATTGTGGCGAATGGTGCTGATCTACGTCTAAGAATTGTAAAGAGCGGGTACAACACTCAAGCTTGAATCGTTGCAGCAATAGCAACTGCAGATGATTATGATGATGATTAGGAGTCTGAAGTTGGAGACCTATAAATTGCCTAAAAATACCTAAAGCTTCTAAAAGCATCCTGTAACTGGAACAAAGAAACTAAAAATGTGTTGCAAAGTATGAAATATTTTGATATACGGGTTATTCTATGAGACTTAAAAGAAGTTTCATTTTTGATGGGGCTTCCAGGTAACATTATCACATTTCCAATACTTCGTTTGCGATGTAACTTGTGACAAAAATCAGGATATAAACAAAAAATCTGATGTGTTACACTCACATGACTTTCTCTACTCGTATACAAACTATTTTAACAAACGCTTATTCCCCATATGCTTCACGTTAATCAAGATGTTAATCTTATTGCTAATTTTCTTGTAGATGCAAGGGGAATGGTCAAAAATTTTAACAGCTGGTTGCTATGTGCAGCACCATTCTCTTTTTTACCAGGACAAAAAAATGAATAACGAATTCCCATTTGAGAAGAAGTATAACTATTGGAAAATTTAAGGGAATAACAAGCAATATCTCGAAAACGTTCAACAGAAAAAAATGTATATGACATTAATTGTGTATTTTAATGCGTTATAAACTTTTTGTGTAGAAACATTTTGTCTATCTGTTATGGTTTACCAGTTATGCAAAAGTCGTTCACAATGAAGAATGAAGAATACTTTTGGAGACATTCCCAAAAAGTTCGAGATATACATTTCATTTGTCATGAAAATATCTTAAACATATAACATTTTAATCAAAATCATTAGAGCTATTTTTGAGAAAATTAAAATTTCCGAAAAATGTTCCATGTAAAGGGTAATCTGGGGGAGATTTTCTTGAAAACCTTCGTGTTGCATCTCTGGAAGATACTGAACCTAAATACCAAGTTTGGTGTTTATCTGACTGTTCGTTTCTGAGTTATGCTGTTCACAGACACACTGACACATAAACGACATGTTTCCAAAAATGCTTTTTTTGGATTCAGGGGTCTCAAAACATGTATTTCCGGTGAAATCTCGGTATCGAACTTTTGGGTGGAATACAATACTTCCCCTACTTACTATACGTAGTATAGAAAGTAAAAATAAACATAAATACAGCAAAATTAATCAATTAATTCCAACTAGGATCAATGCTAGCTTTCGGCTATTTTTCAAAGTAGATACTGACTGTTAGTGACATTCCCTGTGCATCAAAACTGAAATTAATGGAATCAATATCTGCATTCTCCCATGTTACAGTTTTATCACTCGGAGAATTAAAACTATTTTACTTCTTTCTTTAAATAATACTTGATTTTATAGACAGCACACTTGTATATAATGTGTACTATGAAGATAAACCCTACAGAATATTAATGCAAAATTAACATAAAAGATATTTAAAATATAGAGATCGCTGTGTATAATTTAAAATTGTTGTATATGTAAATGATTATCGGAAAGAAGGACTTGTTCCTCGTAGATGTCTATATCTCTTTTCCATCAGAAGTTTGAGATTACTGGTTCTTAGACACCTCATCTGTATCATCTTTATAATAACGTATCTTACCTGGTGGTTAGAGCAACCGAACGGAGACCGGGAGATCCGTGGTTCAAATCCCGGCTATGGCATTGAATTTTTCAGTCATCTGATTCTACCTTTCCAACCCTGTCCAACACACCCTGTCCATTATGTGACCTAATAGTGGTTGCAACTATAAAGCCCGGGGCTTAAAGTACTTACAAAGAATGTAGGTCGCTATTGGGGGTATGTTATCTCAATACAATTTGAGATCTCCTTGCGGTTTACCGGGAAAAATGCGAATCAGTTGGAGAATTTAATGTCGTGTCGGCATGTTGACAGGTAGCTCAGTGGTTAGAGCAACCGGACGGAGACCGGGCTATGGCATTGAATTTTTCAGTCATCTGATTCTACCTTTCCAACCCTGTCCAACACACGGCTTGTGTGAAAGAACAATTAATTCCATATCTTACCTATTTCAGACCCCAGCTCTCAGCTTGAGGAAAATTTTTGTTGCATTGTTTAGGCAGAGAAAATGAGGCATTGTCATCTGCTTTCATTTTTTGAGTTCACCAAACATTATAATAATAACTAGTAATGGGAACATCTGAATAAAAGAACATGATGTTGTCACGCCATAGGACTGAAACAAAGACAATAATGGAACGCGGTACCACGGTTTTAAATTGCGAATACTTCCGAAACAGCTGTCCAATTAGAAGCCAGGGCAGTTATTGGACATGTTCACAACGGGCTGGCAGTAATGACTAGACACTTGTCTGTTTCTGGACCGGACACGAGGACGCCTCCATTATGAGCTCGTCACTCGAGTGAAATAACTTCGAAACAAACAAAGAATGCCGCAGAGCTCATAGCTTTGATTCGAAACAGTATTTCACTGAAAGTAACAAGACAGTAACAAATGTCACCTTCATTTGGTAAAGGTTGAGCTGCTGTTCAAAGTAATATTAATAAGGATAAGTCTAACACACGCCATATATTTAAAACTGCAATTCAGTAAAAACAAACTTTTAACAAAACATCAAATGGCAGGCGGTTTATTGCGAAACATAGGTTACAGAAACAGAAATGTTTGAAAATGTAGTAAAATTTGGACGTCTAAACCTTAGCAGGTTAACCAAAGATTTTAATATTTTGAGATGTTTTTGTAGTGATACTTCTGTTAATTCATATGTCCTTAACTATTGCATGTTGCATTTGGTTAAAACTAAACGTCACTTTTAAGAAGATGTGCATTACTTGAAGTTTATCTTGTACTTACCTCCTAATTGTAAAATGAGTGAATATGTATTTGCAGACAGCTCAAAATTAAAACTAAGAAAGACTTTTATCAAATTATATGCTTTTAGGGTTGCCGAATCTAAAGATTCTTCTCCTGTCGAGTAGCTTTTTTCTCTTAAATGCTTTGAAACCTTTATTCAGGCATCCAGTTAAGCTTCCGTGTTAGGAACAAGCATGCATCTATCCCCTAACTCCACGTTGAGGTTTGTCATTCATGGAGTTTGGGATTTCTCATCATTCACTACTTTAGTAAAATAAAACTGTCATGATCTATGGAAGAAGGTTCTATAACTCACTCTCTAGTTTACTCCTTCTGAGATCTACACCCGTAATTTTAACCGTGTGGATGTAGTTATTGTATTTCATATGAACTTAGTTTATGGCAAATATTAAGACTATAATTAGCGGTTGTTTAAGACATCCTTTGCACGGCATGTTCTGTAATTATAGTGTGATGTTTGCAAAATGTGACAATCTATCCTTTAGCAGAAGATTCCCATTATAAGGTCTTCACCTCAAACTTGGTATATTTGTTCCACATTCTTAAAGTATTTTTGCAATCATATTACTCCTCGCTCATTTTACAAAGGTTCCAGGGAAACAACGTGTATGAATGTTTTTAAATCTAAAAGCACATAAGTTTTCAAGTTTAGTAACGCTCCAGTGTACTTCTCACGACTGCAGTCCGCTTCATAACAATGTGATGATAGAGACACACTTTTAGAATGAAGCACTTTCTGAAGTTCATTATTAGATTAGTACAAAACAAATTGAATAAATGGCGATTGAAAGGGGATATATTATACATATATAGGAATTGTACATATGAAAGGGGAACCATACATATAAGAATTGTACAGTAATAATATAGTTCACTAACATGTTAAAATATTCAACATCTAACATTTGTACAGAGCTGATTGTAAGAAACGGGCGAGCTAGCAAAATTCCAAGAAAGCATAATCCTAAGTAGAGCGTACCTTTCACCAAGCCAACAGGCAGGGAACCGGTAACGATACGGTGAAATAGATGGAGACAGATAGAAACAAGAAAGAGACGGAGATATGGAACTGGCTTCACAACGCTCCAAGATGAGGCTTAAGCGCACGGATCTGAAGAAACACATTTTCATACCTGTTAAGGTAACGCGGTCTGAGGACCAATAGGAAACGTCGTTACATTTTAAACGCAGAGGTGAGCGTCACTAGGCTCCCGTATATAAGGGAAACAAGGCCTCAATGTCCACACTCTCTCTCTCTAACTGATCTTCAAAATTTCACGTCGACACGAGGTACCACAGATGCAGGTGGGTGCACAAGGGTGGGAGTGCGTGTGCAGATAGTTAAGCTCCTGACTAATTTAAAGTAGTGGGATTATAATAATGGGAAAAGCTAGCCTCCCATAGTTATTCCAGCTGTGAATAAACTTCATTGATTAAGGGAAACTTGCAGTGTATTTTTTAACTTGCCTCGCACACTATAACCTGAGAATTAATAATTAGATATAGTTAGGAATGGAATACGCAACAACCGATGAGCACCAATAGCCGAGGAAGAACACTGCAGAAGACCACAACAACCCAGGATCGACGAATTCCCGCTACAAGATGGTTTTCTGGGAGCAAAAATATCACTAGTACATTAGCCTGTCGCCATAGTCATGCGCAGACACTCTGCGTCACTTGCTGCTCCCACCAATACACTCGACGATCTACCAGGTACGCTGTTTGTTCTCGACTGCGAACATTTGGGAAGCGCTTATTGGCTTCCGCAACTGAAAATATAATCACATCATTTTATACGGTGTACCCGTATGGCGCCGATGGTCAGTTTCCATTAGAGACCCGAATAATGAGGATCATTAGGAAGTAACTGTCGATCACTACCCAGTTGTGTGCGGAATCGCTGCTGCCTTTTTACGTCCCCCTACGGTTCGAATATGAACGACTTGATTCCCACTTTCAATGAGTTCGCCGAACAATAACATCCGTATTGATTCCTCTAAGTTTCGGCTGGCGGCGCTTCACTACTCCATTCCACCACCAAACTGACACATCAGTCAGATTTGTAAGTAGTCAGTGGGCTGTGCGTCAGCGATGGAATTTGATATAATGACAATTGAAAAGGGCAAGAAATTGGCGGTGATATAAGGTTATATGTTATTTTCGTGTCTCGTCGATGACGTTTATAGATACAAGTGTACAAGTAGAACATGTAAGGTTTTGTGAAATTAAACTCTTTAAATTGAATTGTCGTTTCGCAATTACATCATAATCATGCGTAGGATGGCTCGGTACATTAAAGCGGCCGAGAGTCAGTAATATTGTAAAGAGAAGGTCTGAAGAAAATTTGTGTGGGCGCCCCTCCAAACTGAAACGTGTTTTTCTAACCCAAGAGGAAGTGGATTGAATGTAGGAATGACAGATTTGTACTTGAAAATATATTACATAATTAATTAATAAGCCGAATTTCTTTGATTTAATAAACTTGCATTCAATAACATACATAATTACCTTTTTGGAAACCCTTATTCTTTCACAATTCTTTACATTCTTAACGGCTTCAATACATTAAATTAAATTACAATAATTACGTACTTGCTTCCTGCTCTAACATTTACCGGTATCTTTGAAATCTAAACCCCAATAAATGTATAATTCTGCCGATCAACCTTTCCCCGGCGAATAATTACAAAGGAGAATTTTGAATAAGTTAAGCCCAAAAAGAATTTAGAAATGCCGTTCGGAATGCCTTCTGTCTAAACGTTGTCCTGCTGTTTTCCTCGTGACCTCTCTCGCCGTCGAAGAAAGAGTGATCAGTCTTGTGGACTGTACGTTGAGGAGAGCTGCAACTAATCCGGCGCTACGCAGTTGACGATCACCATCGTCTGACGTACTACACAAATCAAATTAACTGCGCGCTTTCTTCTTGTTGTCGTTTCCTTGACAAACCACTACCATAGTCGTTTCACTTCTGTTTCCGTAAATGTCAATCTTCCTTTAGTGGAACCCGTCATTGCCTAGAGTAGGTTTCTCCGGGGAGGGTCAAAACTTATACGCCTCGAGTTAGCTAATGGTGACACTGACACTCTCACAACTCATGATTTGGTTCAAATAAGGAAAAACATTAATGCCACTCGATTACATAAACTTCCGAAGTTACCCAATAACTTACCTAATTACATAAAACTGGCGGAAAATGCTTTTCACACAAACAGGGGAGAAAAGCTTTTATTTTTGAACAATTCTGAAAAGGATTTTGTGGGTTTCCCAAGCCAAAGCAATTTAAACTTTCTGAATGAGTCGAGAAATTTATTTATAGATGGGAGCTTAAAGATTTTCCCTAAGCTTTTCCAACAAATATTTATAACTTATGGAGCAAATGAAAAATATTATTTCCCATTTTGCTCCCAAAAATTGAAACATATAAGGAAGCTTTGCCCTTAATTGAAATAACACCAATCCGGAATTATATACGTTGATTTGAGACGACAATTCACTAGGCAAATGTTTACTTTAGCCCCAAATGAATATAAAGCACTGCAGATTTCATCTCGGTCAGACATGATAGACAAAGATTCAATCACTGGGATTATCAAATGATTTTAAATCAAAGAAATCTGAAGTCAGAAGACTTCTGAAAACTTTGTTTGGCCTGTCTCTCCTGCCCCCTGACCAAAGTGAAGATTACTTCGTCGAAGACCTAATGTCCCCAAAACCTAACAGTGAACATCTGGATAACTTTTTTGATTATTTACCTCATACCTATATTCTTGCAGATAGCGACTTTCCACTCATTAGTGGGCCGACTTTAGTAGTAGCTCTGATAGGACTACTTATTGCTGTGAGGCATTCCACTCTAAACTGAACGCACATTTTTATTCTTCCCATCTCAACATATTCCATCTCTTAGAGACATTACATAGTGTTCAAACTGAAACTTAAATGAGAAGCGAGAAGAAAAGTACTCCCAAAAATGAGGGACGAACAAATCGAAAAACTGTCTAATTCAACCATTACCCGGTATGAATATCTTTAAAACATCTGCTACAAGATTTTCCACCTCCATAATTTTATTACTTATGCTTGAAAATTGCAACTTTGGTACTTACATTATGAGAATAACAAAAAGCCAAACATTTTTAACCATACCTGCTGCATGTAGACAGTCCTAAGTCTGTGCAAAATGGGAAAAATATGTTATGGCACTATTGACAATTATGGGAATTAACACGTACGCTATGAAAAAATAAGATGACAACTAATGCGAATCAATACGTTCGCTGTCGCGTAAATACGGTGGCAGCTAATGGGAATCAAGATGTCCGTTTCGGAATCAATTCGGGGCCAGCCTGCGGGACAATTGCACTCAATCATACTACGTGCCCAAGGACAAGGTTGCAGTTTCCGAACTTTCTCCATTTCTATGTAATGCAATTGTGTTATTCCATATAGTATTAGCTATTATTATTGTTATTTATTAATGAAGAGACTCTTAGCCGACATAATGTCGTTACCAGGAAACCCCGCGCGGAGGTAGCCTGTTTGCGTTTCCCATAGTTTTTTTTATAAATGTGTTACAAAACAACAATTTCAGTGGATTTAGTGAGCTTTTAATATTTTTCTCAAGCTTTCAGAACTTCGTTTTGGTTTTGCTTGTTTTTTGTTTGTTTGTTCTTTGTTTTTTGTTTCGGAAAAATAGTCGGATTTTATTTGTAATATTTACACTTGGTATGCTGCTTCCTTTAAAAGTAAATGAGATTTTATAATATGTGTAGCATCCGGAACGTATATATGCGGCAGTTCTCCGAAAATGACGATGTTTTTTGTTGAAATACGCCCTTTGTAGATTTTCTGCTTATAGTTCACACAGTGCCAGTGAGTGGCGTTTTCCTTGTTTGTATGATTGACTTGTATTGATACCATTGTAGATCAATGGTGGCTTACTCTTGAGATATGCCAGTAAAAACAGGCATATGTATGAAGCAATGGTTAGGTCCTCAAGTGTAGGGATGGGAGAGGGTGAATAATGTAAATAAAGTACAATGCAATTTTTAGAAACGCATTCTAGGGTTGGGGAGGGGTACTTCCAACTACGGAGTTCTTCGTGAGGTAGGATGCTGGGAAGATGCTGTAATTGCTAAACTAAACGTAGTTAGGTACTGGCTGCGAATAATTAAAAGTGATCAAACAATCTGAGAGCAATATTTTATCGTCATCAAATGAACAACATAGAACATCCAAAATGGTTGGGGCGCGGTTACAACGGGAATTACCAAAAATAGGCTTAAACAATATCTGGCAAAGGGGTAATGAAAATACACACAGTGCCGTGAAAAAAGTCAAAAGACGACTATATGATATAAACAGGCAGAAAATAGAGTCTGAATGTAGACAAAGATCAACATTGGAGCTACAAAATTAAATAAAAACTAGTTGCGATAAGTAAACATATATTTTGAAAGTAGGTATAAAACAGAGGACGGGAATAGCATGGCTTAGGTTGGCAGGAGGATTTGCCCATTATGCGGGGAACAAGAAGACTGGACGCATATTTTGGCAGCATGCGTGCAGACGGAGGGTATTAGGAAAAAATTATTACCGGAAGTATTTTTGGCTTCCAACGGACGGAGGACAGCATGTTAGGACTTGATTCTGAACAGTTAAAACTGGCCAAGCTTGGGCACATAATGGAAGTACGTGTACTAAGAGATAAGCTGTTTATGTAAATTTTCTTTAAATATATGTGGTGCTTGAGCACTTGTGTGTGTATGTGTGTGTGTGTGTTTGTGTGTGATTCAGAGTGTTTTTCAATGTTGTATGTGTGTATATAGTGTGGTGATTACAAAAATAGTTGTTTCTGTTCGATTCTGCAAGTCACGTATACAGACCAGGTATTTTTCTAGAGAGCACGTACGGTCTTACGACCCATGTGACTGTGTTCTGCAATTAATGTAATACAAAGCACTTAATAAATACCACTACTACTAGTTTCGGTAAACTTCATGAAATCTACAGAGATTACAGAGTAAACAACAGCGCAAAAATGAACTTCAATGTATTACGACTGAGGAAGCAAGATTAACTAACAAGGTCAGCTTCTGGTAACAACAGAGGGTGATTTACCCCCTCTAGCCTCTCCTAATTAACGCCCCACCTTAAAGTAATAATGGTTTCCCAGAACGGAACCCTGAGTGAAAAGTCACTAAAGTGCACCGGAGGGTAAGTGTCACAGATTCATTCGTTAGACAATTAAGGTTCTAGGGACAAGGAAGGAAAGAATTAAATTTTTTTACAAAACATTAGTGTAACTATATATTTGTGTTAAGCATAATCTTATGCGTTATATTGTGACGTATGCGCATACGCCCCTTTGGTCACCTGTATTGTAGATGGCGGTTGTAGTTTAGGTGGGGGTAGTTTGCATGGCGTCCCCCACGCGATAAGCGTGGCTTGAGGCTGAGAGAGTCAGTGAGTAGAAGTCAACCAGACCAGACGTGTTTTCGCTCTCTCCATGCAGGAATGCATGGCGGTCTCGCCCGACAGGCATGGAACTAAGGAGATGGGGTATGTAGTAAGTTCTATCTAATAAACACTATGCCATCCAGATCTTTATTGTCTTATTTATGATAGTGTAAAGCTCCTTCTACCTATTTTGAACCATGTAAGTGTCCTTTTGCCAGTATTCAATAATATTCCTGCACTTTCACTTTAGCTGCGTCCCTAGTCGTAGCCTCGCCTTGTTTAAATTATTAAAATTTGTTAACTACCTGATACCTCTCTAGCGAGTGCTCTGCCCCTTGAGCGTGTTTGATTGGAGGCTACGACATATTGGTGGAGGGTCGGGCATAATTTAATTTTTCTGAGGTTTTTAAGTGCAAATTTTTTTTTCTTCTGTAAAATGTAACGGTTTTGGTCCTCCACGTGGTTGTTAAAAATGTAAATCTGTTTCTTGGCTTAAGGGTAAGGGTTTCGGTGGTACAATTTGTGGTTTCTATATTCTAAATTCTTGTTGCATTGTTTTCTGAAAGTCCCGTGTCTAAATTCCAATTTTAAGTTCATTTTTATATTTTTTGCATTGTCTGTCGGTGGCGTGACGCTAAAACCCCTGGCTCTATTTTCCCCTTACTTTGGCTTCAGTTCTACTTAATTCTGTTACTATGGTAAATTATTCGTGCTGATCATTTTAAATAATATATTTTTGTGAATTGTGGAAAAATTGGGAGATATTTGCAACTTTGATAATGTGGTCGTCACGTGTTGGATGTGGTTGGAGGTGTTGTTTTCTGTGCTTATTAGTAGTAGTTCTGGAAGCTTGTAATTTTATATTGCATTGATTGTGATTTCCAGCTTTTTACTATATTTTTGGGGTGCATTTTTTCGTGTAACTTTTATGTACGCACGTGTGTTATGTAATTTCTGCGTGGTCATGCAATTCATCACTAATTCTAGCTTGTGAAGCCAATCTTTTCCAGCACGTGTTCTGTGCGTTTATTTGCGTGTGTGTATAATAGGACAGATGCATCTGTTTTAAACAAAAAAAAGAAGAAGCAATTTATTTTTGTGCATCGTACACTGGCACGTATAAATTGCGAGTTTAGTGTATTCGGTTCTCTTTGAGATATGGTAGCGTTGGTCACAGTAGGTGTGACGTGGTTTTTTTTTAACGTCCATTTTCGAGTTTTCTCGCTGAAGATATCACTTTGTTAATTTTTTTTTCTTCCATGTGTACATTCTGTTTTAAAATCTTGGTTTTGTGTCCAAGTGGCTTGTGTGTCATGTCTGTGTAAACCATATGCTGGTATAATTTTCTAATATTTCGCCATGGGCGCTTAATTGTATTACTCCTGGTATTGGTTTTTATCTGACTATGTTCTGATATTTCTAGTTACATTCATGCGATGCTATAAGTGCTTAGTTTGGTGTAATCTGTATTGGTGATCTTCCATATTCTGTTCATTTACTGGTTGTGTTTATCTTTTTGTGCTGCCACAATGCCTAAGCGACGTACTACGCAGAAATCTGATGTGGTTATTGCTCCAGTCAGTGAGCATAGTGAAGTAGAATCTATTTCCCGTACTAGTACACCTGTTGTTACTCAGTTATTACCATTGATGCCTAATCCGCCCGTATCGGTGAGCACAATGCAGTCAGATGTGTGTCGTCCGGTCATTGAACCCTCCTACTTTGAGAATTCCAGTAAGTTGTCGGCATATGAATTTCTTCAGAATTTTGAAATGGTCGCTGCTGCTAATGGTTGGTCTGAGGAAATGAAATTGAAATGGTTTCCATGTTATTTACGAGATACTGCTGCACCATGGTTTCAAACTTTTCGCCATCGGCATCCTCGCCATGATTGGTTTTGCTTATCTACACAGTTTCTAAATGCATTTCAGATGACTAATCAGAGTGATATTTTGGAAATGAAGCTCAGACAGCGGGTACAGTTAGATGATGAACCTGTTATTAATTATATCTATGATGTGTTATCTTTGTGTGATCAAGTAAACCCAGCTATGTCACAGTTAGAACAAATCAAACACCTGCTTAAAGGTCTTAAACCTCTTTATGTACAACCTTTACTGCCATTAAATCCTCAAACTGTTGATGAGGTGATACAAATCATTCGACGAGTGGACAAGGCACAGTTTTATATGCAGAACCGTGAACATCTCAGGCTGCAGTGGTTACACCACCCTCTGTTGTATTTAATAATTCTGTTCCTGCTGTTACCAGCTGCTGCTCAGCTAACTAATGCTTCTTCTCTTGGGGACATACCTGTCGCTCCCATGCACCAGCTGATTGATTGTGTTGAACAGTTATGTAACCGAGTTAACCAGTTTCAGTTACCACTTGCTATACCATCTTCGGAGAGAACTTCACAGCTTCCACGGTCATCTGACTTCAACCGGCGGTACTCATCCATCACCTGCTATAGATGCAACAGGCAGGACCACCTGGCTCGCTTTTGCCGTAGCCGCTTTCCTCAGTCAAAAAACGACTGGCGCCGAGCCTCATACGACGAGACTTAGCAGCATCACCACCGCCCACCAGCATGGCTGCACCTCAACGGGATATGGCTGCATTATCAGGTCAGATCTTACAAGTTACTGGTCATATTGCTCAGGCAGAGGTTTCCATCTTGCTCGACACAGGAAGCGCAGTGAGCATTGTGGATGCTGCACATGTTCTTGATCACTCTACATTAAAACCCATAGAGATGTTCCTCCGCACTGCAGGTAATAAGTTACTTGATGCGCCTTACCACACTGTTCTAGATTTTTATATTAATGATGTTCTTTTTCAGGAGGATGTATTAGTTGTGAAAGATCTGTCTCATGATTTAATTCTAGGAAATGATTTTTTGCATGCCCATGATGTAATAATTGACTATGCACACAACTTGATAACCCTGAACTCTTCTGAGAATGATGCTTTCAGTATACCAATAACCCTAGTACAAGGTCCTTTTGTTGATATGGCAGTGAATCCTTTGCAAGATAATGAACGTACTGATTCTGGTGTTAAAATGGCAGTTATGAATGATGTAAAAATTCCACCTTTGTCTACATGTTATATATCAGTTAAACCGTCGTCAGCTATTAGTAATGAGGTTATGTTTGAACCTGCTGTTAATATAATGCAAAAGAAAAACATTTCAATTCCACCGTTGTTGTGTCATTCTGCATCTGAACTTACCATACCAGTGCATAATAATACTGCAGTTCCACAAACATTGTTTGCAAATACAGTTTTAGCTAAAGCTTATGATGTTGCACTAGTTCAGAGTAATTCTGTTTTATCGTCAGATGTTACCCCTCTGCCAGCTTCAAATTGTAATTTTAATGTCAATGGTAAACTACTAGAAACTCAAAAGGCTCAGTTGTATTCATTGTTATTGAAATATAGTGATCTTTTTGCCACCACATTGCAAGAACTTGGTACTACTGATGTTGCAGAATTTGATATTAAAGTAACTGACCCTAAACCAATTAAACAAAGACCATACAGAGTTCCCCATAAACAAAAGGAAATCATTGCTGAGCAAGTCAAAGAAATGCAAGATGCTGGAATTATTAAGGAATCGCAGTCCTCTTGGGCTTCTCCTGTGGTACTTGTTAAAAAGAAAGATGGTTCCATGAGATTTTGTGTTGATTATAGGAAATTGAATGCTGTTATAGAAACCACCTCTTTCCCTTTGCCATTGATAGATGATTTGTTAAGTTATTTGGGGGAGGCTAAATGGTTTGTCTCATTAGATTTGCTGTCAGCATATTTTCAAGTACCTATTGCAGAGGATAGCCAGAAATATACTTTTTTGTTACCTTTCAGGGTCGATATCAAATCACACGCTTGAGTTTTGGGTTGGCGAATGCTCCTTGGTTTTTCAGTTACATCGCAGACAAGTTGTTAGGTGATCTGAACTTTAAAAGGCAATTGCATATTTGGATGATATTGTCGTTTTTGCTAAAACCTTTGATGAGTTGTTACAAAATCTGGAAGCTGTTTTCCAACGACTGGATCACCATAAGTTTAAGCTCAAACCAAAAAAGTGTTTCTTCGTGATGCAAAAGATCAAGCTCTTGGGCTTTGAAGTTTCTAAAGGTGGTGTTTCTCCTGATTCTGATAAAGTTGTTTCCATTCAGAATTTGCCTCGTCCTAAAAATGTCGGAGATGTAAGGAAGGTTTTGGGATTGTTTAATTTTTACAGGAAATTCATCAAAGACTATGCAAATATTGCTCAACCACTTATTCAGTTGACTAGAAAAAATCAAACTTTTATTTGGGAATCTGATCAGCAAGCTGCGTTTCAAAAGTTGAAGGACTTATTAGTTTCTGCTCCTGTCTTAGCTCACTATACTCCTGGTGCTTATACTGAATTACACTCTGATGCCAGTGGACTAGGGGTTGCTTCTGTGTTGTATCAAAAGATTGACAATGTGTTGAAACCAGTGGGCTATGCTTCGAGGACATTATCCAAATGTGAACGTAATTATAGTGTTCCTGAGTTGGAATTGTTGGCCATCCTGTTTGGACTTACCCACTTTCGCAGATTTGTCTATGGCTATAAGGTCAATATTGTATCTGATCATCACTCCCTCTGTTATCTGAATAATTTAAAAGATTTGACTGGGCGTTTGGCACGATGGAGTTTGAAATTGCAAGAGTTTGATTATACTGTTTCCTATAAATCTGGTAAGAAACATCATGATGCTGATGCTTTATCGAGATTTCCTGAGTTGCAACCTACAGAAAGTGACCTTGAACAGCTTGAAGAACTTCCCACATGTTTATTGTCTTCAGTTGAAGTTGCTGACCAACAGAAAAAAGATACTGTGTTACTTGAGCTTATCAATGCTCTCCAAGATCCTCCGTCGGCCCCTGCTAAGCTTCAGAGACAAACTTCAAATTATAATCTTAAATCAGGACTTCCTTATCGCAAAAATGCTGGCTCTACTGGCCCTCTCCATCTGCTGATTATTCCAGAAGCACTGAAACATGAAATTCTATCTTCGTGTCATGATGATCCTCTTTCAGGTCATTTAGGCTTTTCTAAAACATTTGCCAAAATTCACTACAGATACTATTGGATTGGAATGAAGAAAGATATTGAACATTTTGTACGAACCTGTCCTAGCTGTCAAACAAGAAAAGGACCTAAGAATCAAAAGCCAGCAGGTTTATTACAACCAATTTCTGTTACTTCTGTAGGCGAGCGGTGGGGTATTGATTTGCTTGGGCCTCTCCCACACTCAAATTCTGGACACAACTACGTTGTCGTTGCGACCGAGTATGCTTCTCGCTGGGTCGAGTCTGCGTCGCTTTCTACAGCAACAATTCCCCAAGTTGCTAAGTTTATTTTACATAACATCATTCGTAGGCATGGAGCCCCTGCTGCCTTGTTATCTGATCGTGGCTCCGTTTTCTTAAGTGAAGTGACACAAGAATTGTTGAGATCTCTATCAGTGTCTTCTAATTTTACTAGTGCTTATCATCCAGCTTGTAATGGACTTACTGAAAGATTTAATCAAACCCTCTTGAATATGCTTAGCCATTTTGTTGACACTAATCAAAAGAATTGGGACTCAATTTTGCCCTATGTCATTTTTTCTTATAACTCAAGTGTTCAAGAGTCTACTAAATTCTCACCCTTTTTCTTGATATATGGTCGAGAGCCTTCTTTACCTAACCAGGTTCAGCTGCAAGCTTCTTCTAATGACCTTTTTGTGAAACAGACTTTGCAAGAGATTCAGAAGGCACGTGAGGTTGCTGTTGCTAACATTACAAAGCAACAAGTGAAACAAAAAGAAGCATTTGATGCTAAACTTAGAGATGTGGTTTACAACGTAGGTCAATTAGTCAAAGTTGTTACTCCTATTAGAAAGAAAGGTAAATGTACAAAGTTGTTACATAGATATTTTGGTCCTTTTGAAATTATCCGACAGATCACTCCTGTTACCTACCTTGTTGGTCGACCTCATGCTCCTCGTACCAAACATCAGAGTGTTCATGTATCACGCCTTCACCCTTAATATGATCCTGTGGGTCCTTATAGACTGTAAAGTTTGAGTTTTGTGATGCTATTTTTATTGTTTGCCTTAATGTTGGCATGAAGCATATATTACATGAAACTGGAAAGTTGCACCATTTTGTGGTAAAAAGCATAAGAAAAACAACCTGTGTGTGTACTTAATTTTGTTTGATTTTCAGGAATGTTCTGTGACAGTATTGTTTTTGGTAAAGATGTGATTTGTTCTGTTGCATTCAATTTGGTTTGGTTTGGGTTTCATTATGATGCTGTGATCTTTTATTTGCAGAAAATTGTTGCATGAATAGTGTGTGTATGTATGTTTTTGAGGTTATGTGAGAGATATGAGTTAATATTTGCCTCGGTGGAAGTGCCTAAGAGTAACCCCGATGGTGGTAAAGTGAGAGATGAGATGAGATGATGTCAGCTTCGGTGGAAGTGCCAAAGTGTAACCCCGATAGTTGGAGTGTAAATGTTTTGAATTTTCAGCAGGGCTACATGTACCTGGAAATTCGATTTGATGTGATGATTTGAGAGATTGAAGCTGGTTATCGAGACCAAGGGGAAATAGTAATAATAATAATAATAATAATATTAATAATAATAATATACGATCGAACATAGCGAAGAAAATGTGCTGAATTCATATTAGGAATGGGTTTTGTAGGGAAGACAGAGAAACAAAGTTTGTTTCCTCGAAGCAGAGGTATTTTACCTGCGATGGTCAACGAACCTGCATACCGGAAGTCTCGCCTTTATACTTTGGCTCGGATAGGGTTTTACAACGGTTTCAAAGCTTAAAAGGGTGAGGAAGTATATGTGCCTTATCTACGATCTAAGAATGTTCGTGGGAAGATTTTAAAACTCAAAATAAGCTGTAAGAGGCAGATGTGAAAGTTGTCAAGTGGGGGTAGCCAATAATAAAAATCATGAAACAAAAATGATAGCCAATCAAAAGATCGTGTAGGCATCACATGATACGTTTGAACTTAAAACAGAACGAAACTTAAGAAAGGGAGAGGGGGAAAATTCTACGTTTGGCGAAAGGCGTGAAAGAGAAAAGGAAACGCCGAGACTTTTTCCGGTACAAACTAACCACGAGGACGGTCGACGAAACAAAATAAGAAGAAAATAATCAGAAAGTTTATAGAGTAAAAATGAAGTTATGAAATCTAGGCAATTCGAGGGCTAGTCGGAGAAACACATAAGTAGCGACTTCGAAAGTGATAAGAATAACAGTGGTTTCGACGACGAAGGTGGCGGGTTGACCAGATAGGAATCTACGTAACAAAATAAAGATATAACTCAAACTTCTCCGGCAGTATTATTAATATCATCAAGGCAGTGTCACCACCCCTGAAAAACAAGAACCTCAGCTCTACCAAAACAAATTCCAAATCCCTGCCATCCAACCATCGAACCCAGGACTCTGAGTCCTGAAGCAACTGCCAGGAACAACACTGATGCGTCAGAGGTCAGCGTCATATGGCGCCCACGACGTGGGGCTAGAAATACTGCCAGTGGATAACACACCCGGAGAATCGACAACGGAAGGAAGGACAGAAAGACGACGCCGATGACGACATCAGCAACCACCAGCAGCAGAGTGTACCGATAGACGCGTGGCAACAAGCGACATCGACGCCGCTCCATTACAACAAGGAAGCAGACATTCAGCGCAGACATCATCAGTGTTCAAAAAGTGTGTAAGTGTAGTGAAGTGTTTTGTGAACTACTACAACACTTCGCAGCAACTCAACTCAGCACCGAGTAAGTGTTAACAGTACGATACATAAGTCAATAAAATTTTGGAAGGGAGTGTATCTGCAATAGATATAAGTAAACTGGGTTATGCATGTTTGTAAATGCTGTTGAGAAACAACAAATTAACCGGTAACGATATGGAAGGTAATAGCAATGAACAAGGGGAAAATATCACTAACAATAGCACGCGGATAGGTGTAGAAAATGGAGATAGCGAAACATTAGAAAACCAAGTTACCGGATCACTTAACACGAGTGAAATGCTGCAACAAATGTTGGCTCAATTGAGCCTCCTAAACACTAAAATAACAGAACAAGAGCAAACACTTGGGCAAACACTGACTCAACGATTAACAGAACAAGAGCAAACATTTGGGCAAACACTAACTCAACGATTAACAGAGCAAGAGCAAACACTAACTCAACGATTAACAGTACAGGAGCAAACACTAAAACAACAATTGTCCACCCAGGAACAAACATTGCAGCCGCAAATAGCCTCACAATTAAGCATCCAACATAAGGAAATCAGTCAGGACTTAGAAAATAAAATACAGGGTGTCTTGTTAGAAATTAGAGCAAGACAAAATGTAATCTACGAGGATGTAGAATATATAAGAAACGAACTAAAAGCAACACAGAATAGTGTAGAGGTAGTAAGGAAGGAACTTGGCGTGGAAATAGACGCCATCAGGGCCCAACAAATTGTAAGCAATGAAAACTTTATATGTACAATTAGTGATAAGGCAAGGGGAGAAGCAATGACAGTCTGTGTATCATTACAGAATAAGCAGCAGGCACTTGAAGCAGGGGTTAATGATGAAATTGACAAATTAAGGGAGGAACTGACACAGACCGTCAATGCTCGCAGGGACGCGCTAGAAGAAATCGAACCGCGATCCCAGGGAGCCACGGACGCGCGAATTACCTCTCAGGTTTCCGCGCTTTCGTCGTTCCAGTGTAACAACCCGAGTAGCGAACCGAGGTCGAACGAACCTGCCTGCCTTCCTTCGGCCTCACCGCACACGGCAAGTGAAATGTCAAGCACCGTAGAGCCCCTGCAACAATGCAATATACCTTTACAATTTTTTAATGAACTGCCAATTCCCAAGTTCAACAGTGAAGTCGATAATGCGAAGCAGTTCATTAATGACCTCGAATCTTATTTCGCGCTTAGGGGAATTCCAGACCGTTTCAAAATGGTAATTATAAAAAGGAGCTTGATAGGCCCGTCCCTGAGTTGGTTTCGATTGACGGTAGGCGAGCATGCACAATATGAACATTTTAGGTCTGCATTTTTAGAAAAACATTGGAGTGGCGTTGCACAGTACAGGGAGCGAGCAGAAATAAACAATGGCCGATACAGGGAAGAGAAACGTGAGTCGATGGTCGACTACTTCTTGCGACTCGGCCAATTAAGTCAAATCCTGGACCCACCGATGCCCGAAGGTGAATTTGTATCCCTCCTGACACGACACTTCCCAGACGTTATACGTCACCACCTCGTGGTAGCACGTCCGAGGACGCTGAGCAAATCCATAGAACTACTTACCGCTCTGCAGGGGTACGGAACGCGGGAAGAAGATAGGCCCAGAATCAGGACTGAAGGCAGACACATTGATCGGATACATTCGCATCGTAATGATGGGACGAGGGCACAAGGTGCGTTGAACAACTATTCCACAGTCCGACAGCGTTATCAAGAGCCATTTACAAGAAATCGGGAGAGAAACTATAGGCCCTGGAACCAAACGGGCACGGGTAGGCCACCGAGGCAACATGAGGAGTATCCCGTTCAGTACATGAGATTCTCCAGGTACCCGGCGAATAGTAGGCAACACCGGGGAAATAACCTCCACGGTGGAACAGCGGATAGGCCAAGAACGCCTCCGAATCGCCCAGAAACTCCCCCGAACCGACCTGGAAACACTCCGGGCAGGCCAAGGACACCTGCAAACAGGCCAAGAACACCTCCAAGCCGGCCAGCGACCCCACCACGTAGAGATGAGAACCACGAGCTCTTAAGCATGCCTACGTACAGTCACGTTTTGACGCCGAGCGGGTACCCATCACAGACACGACAGCCGCAAAATGTCCACCGCGAAATGGATGACGCGATAGGTCACCTAAGCGGGACAATGGCCGGACAAAGCATAGGCCAAGGGATAGGCCCCAGTCAAGGATCATGGCCACGACGGTCGGAAAACTGGAGACAGGAAGAGTCGTAGCGTTCCCAGGCTCAACCTCAGAGAATGCGCGCAGGTTCTCGCATTACACAGGGAACGAAAACAAAATACAAGAAGAACAATTTTTTATTGAATATTTGCACATTGGGAAAGGCATTAACGTGGTTAGAATTTTTACGCAACAACTGTGCGAAGGGAGAGATCTTAACGACACGCCACTGCAGTCAGCTGATGAGTCAGAAGTAGGTCAAGCACCCCAGTATTGTGGGTTAAACACAGAAAATGAAAATGTTTATTTTGGTGAGAGAGCGGACGACCCGCGAGTAGTGAGTGAACAAAACATGTCCCTATCAGGTATACACAAATATGTAGCATCAGCAGACTGCTTAAACCATCGAGTAAAGAAGGAATACAGACGTATGCATATGTGTTGGAAAGGTCCTTATCGGATATCACAAACCTTCGGGGACAGGGTATATCAGCTCCAAAAAAAATTGAGGACCAAAGAAATTTAGTAGAGTAGGACAGGGAAAATGTACAAACGCACTCGGAACACGAGTAAGGAAAGTCATATATGCGAACATTGTTTACAAACAAATTGGTAGCTTTGGGATAGCAATGTCCTGTATAAAAACCGTGTGCTTGACATTCACGATGTTAATGACATACAGAAAGAAAACCGGACAGAATGTATACCTGGCAGAAAAAGGTACCAAAAGGTGTCTGAGTGTGGAGGCTGCTAATAGCCTCAAGAAAACCAGTATTGTATATAAGGTGCAAAAGAGAGAGAGAGAGAGAGAGAGAGAGAGATGAACTAAGATGTGTAATTAAAAAAAATTGTTTGAAGAATGTATTGTGTGTATAAACAGATTCCTTAAATATAAATGTTTTGTAGCCTGGTTGTTGACGGCCAGATATTATGTAGATTGTTTTTCTTTTACTTTGTGAAAATACTTGTGTCAAATTCGAAATTGCATTGTGTACAGTGATTGAAATGTATTGTGAACAGAATAAATGTGTAACGGTGGGCTCGCCATCAAATCGTCGTAAGCCACTAAATAAATGAATGAATAAATAAATAAAATGATAAATGAAAGGAACCGAGGGAGAGAGGGACATTAGATTAGCTTAGATGGGACATTAACGATAAACCCATCATCCAACCTAAAGGTCCGATGATAAATTTATCGTCAGGGCATATGAAGCTGGTTATCGAGACCCAGGGGAAATAATAATAATAATAATAATAATAATAATAATAATAATAATAATAATAATAATAATAATAATAATATACGATCGAACATAGCGACGAAAATGTGCTGAATTCATATTAGGAATGGGTTTTGTAGGGAAGACAGAGAAACAAAGTTTGTTTCCTCGAAGCAGAGGTATTTTACCTGCGATGGTCAACGAACCTGCATACCGGAAGTCTCGCCTTTGTACTTTGGCTCGGACAGGGTCTTACAACGGTTTCAAAGCTTAAAAGGGTGAGGAAGTATATGTGCCTTATCTACGATCTAAGAATGTTCGTGGGAAGATTTTAAAACTCAAAATAAGCTGTAAGAAGCAGATGTGAAAGTTGTCAAGTGGGGGTAGCCAATAATAAAAATCATGAAACAAAAATGATAGCCAATCAAAAGATCGTGTAGGCATCACATGATACGTTTGAACTTAAAACAGAACGAAACTTAAGAAAGGGAGAGGGGGAAAATTCTACGTTTGGCGAAAGGCGTGAAAGAGGAAAGGAAACGCCGAGACTTTTTCCGGTACAAACTAACCACGAGGACGATCGACGAAACAAAATAAGAAGAAAATAATCAGAAAGTTTATAGAGTAAAAATGAAGTTATGAAATCTAGGCAATTCGATGGCTAGTCGGAGAAACACATAAGTAGCGACTTCGAAAGTGATAAGAATAACAGTGGTTTCGACGACGAAGGTGGCGGGTTGACCAGATAGGAATCTACGTAACAAAATAAAGATATAACTCACACTTCTCCGGCAGTATTATTAATATCATCAAGGCAGTGTCACCACCCCTGAAAAACAAGAACCTCAGCTCTACCAAAACAAATTCCAAATCCCTGCCATCCAACCATCGAACCCAGGACTCTGAGTCCACTGAAGCAACTGCCAGGAACAACACTGATGCGTCAGAGGTCAGCGTCAAGATTTTGCTTATTGGTGTTGCTGTAACGTGCCCAGTATAGCGTGTGTGATGTATTCACACGAGAGAGTAAATGTATTGAAGTGAATGCAATGAGAATAATTTTTTTGTGTTTATGCAACAAGTTTAGTACCATCTTATATAGCGAGTTTTAATACCATCTATTTTCCAGCTTAATTCTGATTCGGAGAATGTGGATGCAACAGTATAATGTCATGTTATTTGTGTTATTCCTGAAATGCGAATGTGATTGCTTTAAGTTTATGC
This sequence comes from Deroplatys truncata, assembly GCA_030765065.1. NCBI lineage: Eukaryota > Metazoa > Arthropoda > Insecta > Mantodea > Mantidae > Deroplatys > Deroplatys truncata. Next base: position 220,890,215 of record CM060978.1, read on the forward strand.
CTATGTCAGGTATTTTTTACTTTGCAGCATGCTGAATGAGACACGTCAGTGAAGATGTTTTATTTTCTCAGTAATTACTGTCTACGAGAAAGTTCAGAGCTAAGATAAAGATGATGATTGAAATACTGATGATGATGATGATTGAGATGATGAGGATGATAATGAGATGAATAAGATAGTAATGTAGAGGAGACTATATATATTTGACAGTAAAGCATGAGTATTGTAGTTGAAAGAATGTAACGAGGTGTAGTTTGAATATGTACTGTGGATTTATTTTTGAAGTCTGTAGTAATGCATACAGTAGTTTTGAGTAGTTAGTTAAGTGAGTGTTGTGTATAATTTGGGCCATGGTCAGTATGAATGATTCCATTTCATTGCCATGTATGAATGTATTGTAAGTGCACTTATTTTCTTTTCATTAGTGGTACCAGCTGGTCATTAAACAATATTGGGATCCCAAATAAGTTTCTATATTTGTGTTATGTTATTGTATGTAAACAATGAATGTCACTGATGTAATGTTTATGTATTCTGGTCCTTTTGTGATTTTGTATTTGGATTCTAAAGCATTTTGTGTTAAATTTTGTATGGTAACCCCCTGTAAAATTCAGTTTTTATGTCAACATGTAGTCATTTTTTTCTCTCTTTGCCCCATTTTAAAAGAATTCATTGATTGTAAACCTTCTTGACATTTTAAATCTTTTATTGTAAATGACATACTACTTCTTTTATGTATGATGATCTTTTGGAGCACCATTTCTACCGTTCTATGGTTTCTGTTATAGTGACCTTGCTGATTGCGGAGCTCGAGTGTACAAGAAGAGTATCCCCGCCAGTCACACCAAAGGTTCCAGAGACACCACAGGAGAGCTGTCGTTCAGCCACTACACTGCAGTGGCATAAGGAGCCACTATTTTGGGGGCAGTCCAAGCCAGCGATTGCCCACCCCATCTTCAGCGACCTGCAGCATCTGAAAGACTACAGCTGAAAAACAATTCGTCGTTGTGGGTGATCTGGAAATTCCACCCACAAACAGTTACGTCGGAACATCCATCCAGGTGCATTGTAGTGTGCATGCAACAGTAGCAGCATGGTGTGTGTGCGTGTGCGGGGTACTCGAGCATAAGTGATCTGAAGAAAAATAATTCGCCGACACTCGAGACTCACAAATATGTCAGTCAGCATGTGCATTTGCTCAGATATGTAGGCTCCATATATGGTCACAGATACTGCTTGTTTTTTGTATGTCATGTTTTATTCTATTTTGTAATATTTTTCTCCTTCTTTGTTTTTTTCACAAACAACATTCTCCTTATGTCGACGAGGGCGTCGATCTAGGTGGCCAGGGGGAGATGTGACGTATGCGCATACGCCCCTTTGGTCACCTGGATTGTAGATGGCGGTTGTAGTTTAGGTGGGGGTAGTTTGCATGGCGTCCCCCACGCGATAAGTGTGGCTTGGGGCTTAGAGAGTCAGTGAGTAGAAGTCAACCAGACCAGACGTGTGTTCGCTCTCTCCATGCAGGAATGCATGGCGACCTCGCCCGACAGGCATGGAACTAAGGAGATGGAATATGTAGTAAGTTCTATCTAATAAACACTGTGTCATCCAGATCTTTATTGTCTTATTTATGATAGTGTAAAGCTCCTTCTACCTATTTTGAACCATGTAAATGTCCTTTCGCCAGTATTCAATAATATTTCTGCACTTTCACTTTATCTGCGTCCCTAGTCGTAGCCTCGCCTTGTTTAAATTATTAAAATTTGTTAACTACCTGATACTTCTCTAGCGAGTGCTCTGCCCCTTGAGCGTGTTTGATTGGAGGCTACGACAGTATCGGCATATAAAAGTTCATACAAGGGGAAATTGGGTAAAATAGATTCAAATGCCAATATTAATGCTTATTATTAAGGGACAGTTTTGTGTAAAACAATTTGGTATCTCAGTGAATGTGAGTGAGCTTACTAGAAGGGATTTTGTACGTTTCTGGAAATCTCTACCCCTCCCCTGTTACACATTGCTAACAATTGTTGCAAAGTTTCCTGTCTACATGTTTTACTCTTTACGGAAATAGGTACGTAATTAAAAACTGTTCTTATAAATTATATTTTAGATATTTTTCGGCACTTAAAATGTTGTTTACAATGGAGCTTATCAGTGGGACATTTTTGCTTTCTCTGTAGCCCAGCTACTGATTTTCTTAAAAATGGCTCATCAAATATTCCAGATATTAGAATGGCAAATAAAATTTATGTCTTGAATTTTCTTGAACAGCCTACAAAGCCATCTTTACTGTTAGTGAATTTCATGTAACTTGAAAACCATAAGGGATAAGCTGAGTTACTTTATAAAAAATATAGATATAAAAAAACCTTATCATCAACCTTAAGATAGGCCATAGGCCTGTTTCGGCTCAGAAGGGATATTCTCAGGATTTAAGTGGTTTTCCAACATCTCTAATATTAACTGGTGTATATTTCAAGGCCTGTTTTGGCAGTCTCCCCTCTGGCATTCGAGAAATATAATCTTTCCATTTCATTTTATATTACTTGATTTTCTCATTTAAATTAAAAAGAATTTAATTGTTCCCTTATTGTGAGACTTTTACTATGATCTTTAACACTACAGCCAGCTATGAAGCTCAAAAATTTCATTTCTGCCGTTTCAATTATTCTTATATTCTTCCAATTCACGGTCCAGTTCTCGGTTTATTAGATATAATGGGCACTGACATAGTTTTATGGAATTTTAATATCGTATCTCTTCTTGTTTTGTTTTTCAATGTTCATTTTATTGTGCAACATATTATTGAAATTTATATACTTTTTCTTTTAAGCATCCTTCATACCCGTATGAAAGTCACATGCGAGGTAGTTAAAATATTTCACTTGTTCAAGTGGTTTGTTTCTTAGGATAATTTTTGATCGGTTTGTACATTTACCAATAAAGTCCAATAAAAAAGGGTTCAAATATTTTTCCCCTAAGCTTTCAGAAATATTTCACGTCGTATGTTTATATGATCCCATGTGAAGTATATCCGAATGGGGATCTTCTAAAAGTATCCCATTCTTCTTTTTACCTCCTGCATAATCTCATCACAAAATAAAAGTATAACTTTGTACACACATGACATTCTCTTTGAATTATAATTTCAGTACTGGTCATATGAAACGCGATTCTTCCATTTGTTTATGTTACGACGATAAAGTGTTATCTATAAATGATTTCAATTTTAGTGGAATTAATAATTTCTACATGCATATACGCAAAGCAGTGAGCTGTTACAACTCGTTTTTGTATGTTTTGAGATCATGGAGGTAAAAAAAATGAACGGCTACTATTTATTTCAAATTATGTACTTCACTTGGCAAAATATAAACGTATTATGATGTGAAAGATTTCGAAAAGTTGAACTACTCTGTATTCGCTCTTAGGTTGATCCATGTCAAAACAAACCATAGGTGACCAGTGCACCGCTATAATGTATACCTCCGCCATTCGCACTAGAAATTCTGTCACATTTTCAGACGATGTAGCCAGTACAAGCGGCACGTAGTGCAAAAAAGAACAGAGTCCTTATTTCGACAACTGAAACGGTGACTAGCATATTCTGTTAAGGGTTAAAGATGATAAGATTGATAGTTGCAACAAAACAAACGTTTGTACATATAATAATAGTTAATTCTAAAATAAATGAGCGACAAATAAAGTACAGGTATGCGATAACCTAATTTATTCGCTCTCGAAGCGGCACTTTGTTAACTGTTGGCGGCTCATTTTAAAAAAGAAATTGTGTACTGTTACGCGAAATGCATTCTTCTCAAAATTACTACATTCTTGCATCGCGTATTTCATATGCTTTCTTCTTCTTTTTTTCCGGGTGTAACCACTTTTGCCGTTTCAGATTTTTCTGCACAAGCACTGTTTATACTTGTACTCGAAACACCGGTGAACTCAGAAGTTAATTTCACCATTTCTTTCGCGGAAAGTGTTGGATATTTCTTACATAACTTATAATAAAAATTCAACTCTATTGTTTTTTCACCACTATTCAATGTTTTGCGCGGCTAATGCTTTACGTAATTCGACGAAAACACAAGAGCGAATTCACCGTCCTCTATGATACTAAACACAACTGCTGGTTTCTGGCTGTAAACAATATTCTGCGCCTACCCGGATGTCAGGTGACTCATACGAATTGCATCATGGGACATTGTGAGGGTTAGTCTTTGTTAAGTTTGTTAGCTCCACGTTGTGGTAGCCAATTTGCGATGGTATTAGTGTTTGTTTGAAAGAATGCTACTGTTTATTTGCCGCACGTATAAAAGACAATTTGTCGCGGTCACTTCGTGTTATCTTTTACTGAGCGCCTGTTATTGTATTTAATTTTTGGGTTCACTGTCCTCCGGCTAGCTATGATCTCTCGGTCAAGCACTTATCTTATACAGGTGTGTAAACGGAAAGGAGTTTTTATTCAAAGATAACACTGATGAAAGAATTTGTTTTACACTTTTTATTGTCTTAACACATTATTCACTTTCACCTATTAATCGTGACACTCGCCAAACTGAAACTGTTATAATAACTTCTTTACTGCACATTATTAATTCGCGTACTTCAACTTTTTATGTAATTAACTTTACGACACTTGAGATTTTTCATAACTTTGCTACGCGTAACCTGCGAATCGATAAACTATGCTATGTATTCACCATGACTGTTTCTGTTCAACTCAGCGACGTGTAATGCACAAATGTTTCCGAAGGACTGGAGGAATCTACCTCAGACTTAGCCCTTTTTATACTCCCACAACCCGATATGCCTAAAGATTATAACCGAGCTGCTATTGGTTAATAAAACGCGCCAATATTAGCGTCTATTTTTATATCCAATGAAAATTATGAACACAGATGCTCTAGGGAAAATGTTCCCGAAAATTCCTAAGAAAAACGCGCCAATATTACGTCATTTGCTCGTCTCTAATAATGATAAACAGCTCACCCCCTCGCTACATTATTGCACGCTATTATTGTCAGTTTCAGTAAGGCCGTATAAACCCACTTCTCAACAATGCTTACAACCATCAAACATCTCAAATCAATGTCACACAATAATGCATATTCACACTACAATCACTCTGACATTTACATAATTTGTGATACAAATTACTGCGTCAACATGTAGCTCTGTTTTACGGTATAAATCAGCGTTAAATAAAACCTTAGGTATTTGTATAGAATATTATACTATTTAAGGATAAATTAATTCTAAAATTCAGTGATTAGCATGGGACTACTTTCCTGGGTGCCTTGCTACCGTGTTGCACCACGATGCACTGACCACGTGGGTTTGTTTTGCCGCGGATCAACTTAAGAGTGAATATATATTTAGGAAAATTTTTATTTTGAGAAAGGTGTGTATTTTAATGACCTCTAAGTTTTTACTAAAATATGTTTTTGCCTATCTCATACGGCTTCCCAGTCAAATACAGTTTTGTAATACTCATTAAAGGTAAGGAGAAGTTCACAGTCAGTTCCGAGAAAGTTCAAGATATATACTTTATTTGTCATGTTAATGTCACAAACATTTTGTATCTTAATAAAAATGTCGTTAGAACTAATTTTAAGAAAATAAAATTAAACAAAATTCTTCCACGTAAAGGGTAGTTTGGGGTGGATAGAATTTCGTTAAAATTTTTGTGTATATTCTTGGAAGATGTAAAACTTAAATATAAAGTTTGCTGGCTTTTGGTTATGCTAAAAACACAACCCCCACACACAAAGGTCTTTTCCGAAAATTCTTCGTGGACCTCATAACGTGTGTTTCCAGTGAGAACTCGCTTTCTAATTTTTGAGTGGAATAAAATATCTGCTTCCTCTCCCTACCATAAATAGCTCTACAGAAAGTAAAAATCAGCTGAAACAGCTGACTGCCTTGCATATGTATAAAAATGCAGGAATACATATAGCAAAATCAAGTAGTTTGAAATAATTTCTAGTCAAACATTTATTAAGGCAGGATGTGAAGCATCACTTTTGATACCAAGCAATGTCATTTTTGGTTGGAATACAATATCTTCCTGTCTTACATGTACAGGAAGTAAAAACGGACATGTTTATCTTGTGGCAATTACTGTTTTGCTGAAAGTTCCCATTAAATAGTCAAAAAGCATGTAACATGGATAATTTTACGTAATATAAAATAATGACAGTAAAAACGCTTTAAATAATTTTAAGATGCACTGCAACACTAAGCAGAGGAATATTTAATTATATCCATAAAACTTTAATTGTTTCTGAAATTAATCACTTAACTAAAGAAGCTAAATAAAAGTTTATGGTATAATTACATATGCTACATATTTTAAAATTAATTTTTAACCGATATAATGATTTTCACCAATTTATATAGGCACACTAACTTAAAAAAATCTGATGTGTTACACTCACATGACTTTCTCTACTCTTGTACAAACTATTTTTACAAACGCTTATTCTCCATATGCTTCATGTGTCGCAGTAATCTCGTGTTATATTATTTACTGGGCGCCTGTTATTGTTTTATTATTTTAAATTTGGGTTCATTGTCCTCCGGCTAGCTATTATTACTCAGTCAAGCAAGTGTCTCTGAGCAGGGCATGTAAACGGAAAGGACTTGTTGCTAAAAGATAACACTGATAAAATAATTTATTTCTACACTTTTATTGCCGTCACACTTAATTTAATAATTCACATATTTACTCTTTATACACGCCTGACTGAAACCGTGATTTTCCGAATGTAACTATAATCACTTATTTGCCGCGCACCAATTACTTCGCGTACTTCACATTTTGTAACTAACTGCGATGTGTACCTCGCGAATGACTATTCAAGACTGCGCGAAACTTGTTTATGGCTCGAGAATATATACTCCTTCACCTCGAAATGCTAAACATTATAATAGAGCTGCTATTGGCTACCAAATCGCGCGTCTGTTTAGTCAGCCAATCACTACTAGTAACATATATGCTCTAGGGAAAATATTCCCTTCGTTTCTAAGAAAAGACACGCTATCCTGACGTCATTTGTTTGTCTCTTCTTAGTGATAAACAACTCCCCCTCGTTTTATTGTTACCCACTTTCATTGTTAGTTTCAGTGAGACCGTGTAAACTTATTTCCAAACAATGCTTATGGCTAACAAACATCTACAATCCTGTACATACAATAATAGTAATTTACACTACAATCACTCTGGCATTCACAGTGTTGTGATATAAAATATTGCCTCACATGTTAATCGAGATGCTAATCTTATTGCTAATTTTCTTGTAGGTGCAAGGGGAATTGGTAGGCTTGAAGCGATAGTCAAGTCTTTTAAGAGCTGGTTGCTACATATGTGGCGCATTCCATTCTCTTTGCATGTCCAGGACATAAAAAATGAATAACGAATTCCCATTTGAGAAAAAGTATAAGTATTGGAAAATTTAAGGGAATAACAAGGAATATCTCTAAAAAGGTTCACTCAATAAAAAGATGCATATGACATAAATTGTGTATTTTAACACTACATTTTTTGTGTAGTAAAATTTTGTCTATCTCTTATAGTTTATCAGTTAAACAAAAGTCGTTCAAAATGAAGAATAATTTTGGAGACATTCCCAGAAAATTCTAGATATACATTTTATTTGTCATGAAAGTATCTTAAATATATGATATTTTAATCAGAATCGTTAGAGCCATTTCTGATAAAATTAAAATTTTCTAAAAATGTTCCATGTAAAGGGTAATCTGGGGTGGGGGATTTTCTTAATAACCTTCGTGTCGCATACTGGCAGCTACTGAACCTAAATACTAAGTTTGGTGTTTATCCGACTGTTCGTTTCTGAGTTATGCTGTTCACAGACATAGACACACACCGACAGACACATAGACATACACACACAGGCACACACACGGACTTGTTTCCAAAATGTTTTATATGCATTCAGTGCACCTTAAAACATGTATTTCCGGTGAAATCTCGGTATGGAATTTTTGGGTGGAATACAATACTTCCCCTAATTGCTATACGTAGTAGAGAAAGCAATAAACTTCCTCTCACACTTTTACCCAGGCTTGGCAGCTATGTTATACGCTTTGTTGGCAGTTTAAAAGTTGATTTGCAGGAAAATGTGTTAGAGAAATTTTCAGTATCCCGCAGCTCGCGGCTCCGTTTGCCGTACATGGAATACATATTGACTAGTAAACACAGTAATACAAACCAGATGAATTCTGAAAACGAACTATACATCGGCGCAATACCATGTATTAAGAAAATAATTAGTAACCCATGTGCATCTCAACGGTGTAATGACTTTTCTGGAAAAAGGATCAGGGCGACAAAATGACCATCCATGTTTTATATTTCCTTTTATTTGGTGTTTAAATCAAAACAGGATGGCTTAGTTGTTAGGATCTTTTTCTTAATTTTTTGAGTAAAACAATTATTTTATTACACTTCTTCAGTTTTGTAAATAACATATCAATTTTTCTTTTATTTTTTAATTTGTCTACAACGTACATACTATGTAGAGAAGGTATTGCATTCCACACAAAAATTCGATACCGAGATTTCACCGTAAATACATGTTTTGAGGCCCCCTGAATAAATAAAGAAAAAGCCTTTTTATAAAACGTTCCGTGCATGTGTGTGCGTGTTTGTGAGCAGCCCAACTCAAAAATGAAAACTCGGATTGGCACTAAACTTGATATTTAAGTTCAGTATCTTTCAAAGATGCCTCACAATAGTATATTATGCAACGAGACTATAATGGTAATAATTAAAACGCGAGTATTATTATTAACCGAGCGTCACTTCTCTCGCTCGGTTAACAATTATCATACGAATGTTTTATCACCATTATAGTCAAGTTTCATACCACTGTTTATGCTCGACCATGTATCTAAATTAAAGGTTTCATAAGTATTCGTTTCTGGTTTGAGCGATGTGTTACAATCGTTATTCCTTTATCTATGGTTACAATACAATAACCTTGTGGCACCTGTATCAAAAAAAGTTGCTAGCGTTGTGAGACGTACTACGCAAAATAATCCATACTTGCGCTTTCGCAATTTTACGTGGCCACTGATTAGTCGAATACAAATACTTTAATGAACAGGTGTACATTTAAGTACTGCTACCAGTCGTATAAATACTACATTTTGGCATGGTCGAGCATAAAGATTTTTAAGAAACTTTCTCAATCCCAAACTATTTTAGATGGAACATTTTTCGAAAATTTTGATTTTCTAAAACAATAACTAAAGATTTTTATTAAAATACCATACATTGAAGATATTTATATGCCAAATAAAATTTATTAGGTCACAGCACAGTACAGTTAAATAGAGCAAGACTTCAGATACATACTGTTGTTTTCCCACAAAATCCCCACCATTCGTTATGCACTTTTGCTAACTATGAACAAGAGCCTGCATGCCATGCTCATAAAAATCTGAACCGGCTGAGGCCAGCCACTGTCTTACAGATGTGATAACAGCATCTGAGTTTGAAAAATGTTGGCCAAGTAGTGCATCTTTCATAGGTCCAAGGGGATGGAAGTCCTGTGCTAATCAGGTCCGTACGGTGGATGTGGTAGGACAATCCAGCCAAATTTGGTAATGAGCTCCATGGTCACAAAACTGGTGTTGAGCCTTTGGTCTTATGAAAGCATCCGCGGGTCCCATCTCGCACACACTTTGCGATAATTACGTTTGCGTAACATCTTGTCTTATCATTACTGATGAGTTGATCGAGACGCTGTTCATTATTATCTGTGACAGCCGAGCAGAGTCGACCAGAGCGTGACTTGTCCTGCACATCCTTTTCACCACTTTTGAAACGCTGTACCCATCGCCTAACATTACTCACATCTACTGTATTATCTCCGTACACCTTTAGCAAGCATTGATGATTTCAATTGGCGCAATTACCTCACCGGTAAGGAACTTGATCACACATCTCTGTTGTGTATGCACCTCGATGTCACTAGCCATCTTGTTAAGCTCCTCTGCTGCTGCTATCTGACGCAGGACAACGAAACTAACAGGATACTAGCCGGAAAGTTCAGCAGTTGATACTACACCAACATAACCTGGCTCGGACACTCAAAGGCCAAAAAAACCCACAGAAAAAAACAAAAAAAAATCAAAAAAAAACATTAATTTCGGATCGACCTTCGTATATCTCGAATTTTCTGGTAATAGCCTGTGAACTTCTCTTCATTTGGAAGGAATTTTGTATAAGCTTCTATAACTGGAAAACCAGCATTTACCGTCCAGTTCTAAAACATTTTATTGTTGCCATTCGCGTTGTATTCATAACGAGATGTGTAATGCAGTTGTTTCCGGAAAGGTTTATCTAGATTAAAATAAGATAGAAAAATAAGCTTTCGTAAGGATAATATCTGTAACCACTAATAAACGATAGAGAGTAGAGAAAGTTATGTGAATGTAACACATTAGATTTTTAATTAACACTTTGATAAAGACACAAAACATTGAAATCCAAAGCTACTTAATTTTACATTGGGTGGAAAGTAAGTAGATTTTTTAAGTTAAAAAATTTCTTCTATTTTATTGTTTCTTTCAAAATAAAACAAGTGTGTTTTGCTTTTAGCTGCTTTTGTTAAATATTAAGCTTATCGTTGCAAGTACTTGAAATACATGTCTGGTAACAAAAAGCACTGGCAAGGTCTGTGTCGTTCAGTAACACAGTCACGAATTTCGCAGGGCATCAGAGACACAGCGCGCATTTCACCTATAGCGGGCGTTGTCCATCAAATGTGACTTTCCGACTAGTGTAAGAGATAGCGCGCTATTGCTAAACTTCTTTGTATCTTAGAGCACTTTTCTAGGAATCTATGAAAAAAACACAACAAAGATTAACTAACTTTTTCACTGTAGTTATCGAGGTCTATATCTGGTTAAAAGGATGGCACCTATACTTCTACCACCCACTATAAAGGCAAGAGCCCTTACTGTTGTTGTTTCGTCGTCATGATGCTGCGCCAAGTTTTGTGAGTGAGCTGAAGGTTCAGTGCTGAAGAAGAACAGAGAAAGAGCAGGACAAGAAATCTCGTCGTACAAATGAGCTCTAAATTGTTAATAGTAGGGATTTTGTGACCGAAAGAGGAAAGTAAAGCCCATAGTATTATAACAACAAGAGTTCGTGTAAACAGTGTACTTTCGGCACATAAAATTTTATAAAGAAAACCTAACATTTTTAAAAAGGTTCCTTCACCCCTGTTTGGGAATTCGAAATAGCATCCTTAATAATTAACTAGAGCTCCAGCGTTTATCCTGAGGGAACCTGTAGTATTTAGCTAATAACTACAAATTACATAATCCACGATAAAGCGAATAAATGCAAATCATATGCAGTATACCACGTTTAATAAGGAATGAAAACGAAAAATACGAGATGCACAAATTTCTGGTGGGAACGTTGTCACGAGAATTAGCACAGTTCTTTTTCTCCAATCCTAATTTTCAATGCAAGTGCTGGGTATTGCATGCAGGTAATCTCGCTGTCTACCCAACATTCCAAGAAATATTTTACGTTATAACAAGTGTTAACTATTTTCCAACGCATTCAATGCAAAAGCCCACTGTTATTACGTTCTCTACCACGTATATAGTAGATAGAGAAGGTAATGCATTCCACTCAAAAATTCGATACCAAGATTTCATCGAAAATTCATATTTTGAGACCCCTGAATCCAAATAAAGCGTTTTTGGAAACATGTGTGTGTGTTTGTGTGTGCGTGTGAATAGCATTTTCAAAAACGAAAACTTGGATAAAACTAAACTTGGTATTTAAGTTCATTATCAAGAAAATATCCCCGCTATCAACTACCCTTAACGTGAAACATAATTCGAAAATTTTTAGTTTACAAAAAATGACTAACAATTTTGATTAAAATGTCATATATTAAAGATATTTACATGACAATAACATCTGCTAGTTGAGTTTTCTGGTAATAGCCTTTGATGTCCTCTTCATTCGGAAGGAGTTTTGTATAATCTTGTACAACTGGCAAATGTTGAGCGATAAACGAAAACGGACTATGCAGATCTCTTTAAAATACACAATTTATTTCAAATAAGTTTTTGCGGCATGAACATTTCTGAGATATTCGTTATTAATGGTTCGAATTGTTCATTTCTGGTCATTCTTTAAAATCCTTTCAACATTCAGTTGTTTCTCCCGATGCCATGGAAAGAGTATGGAGTTTTAAGGCCAATATATGGCGTCCATTTTCTAAACATTTGACTATCGCTGTTCCCTTTGTGTCTAGTAATGTAGGTAATTCTGCAAAAGTTCATTTGAATTAAAACGTAGTAGATATAAAAATAAGATGTAATACGAATACGAATACGATGTGAGACTTTAGCCGTCTAATGTACATGCATTCCATTAGGTCGTGCCACTAAATTGTGGGTGACCATCTCTCATTTCTCTTAAGAGGTTATGGGAGTGTCCTTACTGAATCCTCTTTCATTTAGTGGATGAACCCGGCATCTGTGCCTAGATTTCTTGGCTCAGGTGCAAAGAGATAATGAACACTGCGTTATTATGACTTGTGCAGCTGTAACGTCACATGTATAACTTGCTGCAGTTTAAGAAACTTACGGAAGCGGTTTTTTTTTAATACGCAGAGTTGATTGTGTAGTATCCTGGGTTCTTAAATTGTGTAGGATTTATTGCTTTATCGAAAACATTGGGCCCTTCTTGGCGACCGCTTAGCTTTTGCGGAAATCTTGTCAGAAGATATTGCGAACGTGATGAAAAAGAAATATGGCTAACGGAGTGTCGCGAAGCAGGAAAATGTAGCTAAAGTGGGTCATTCGAGTTTAGACGCGCAGATCCTAGGGCTACGCCCTGTCGTCGCTCCGTAGCTACGGCCCTTGCGGCTTAGGGCCTATGATGTTGCAATTTTGGCAGCAGAATGCTAACGACAGCAACGCTAACATGATGTAAGTGCGTGTATTACATATTGATCACGAAAGTGCTCACTACCCAGATACGGAATAACGGCCCTGCCTCCATAGTACTTCCACAACTACTTTCAATGTTTTGAGCAAACAGTCTGATGTCACTAACGTTATAGGCGGCTGTTGGACGTATGTATTTCTTTTTTGTGTGTGACCTACTTATTTATAAAATATTGAGTAAACGTTCTTATTTGGTATTGTTGGTTATGTTATTCAATTTGAAACTTACGGTGCACTCGGAACATTTCCGCAGTTAGTTTAAGGATCTAGAAGCCCCTGCAAACTTCTTGCGTTACGCCTACGGCTGCATTGTGAATGGTGTTCCCTCACGCCTGCGCTTGTGCTGCATTACGTTAGCGCTTATATTTCATTGTGAATGAAGCCTCATAGATACTGCGTAATCAGAGCTATGGATAGTCTTTAGCAACGTTCCTACTACATAGGCACCACAGACTGTGGAAACTGATGCTACATGAAATTAAATCAGTTAGAAAGGACATTTAGGAAAGAGAACGTAGTACACGTAAGTTATGAATTGTGAGGACAGGGAAAAAAACCCAGTCAGGGACCACGGTCCTGGTAGAATTAGAACCGCGGACGTCCCGTTCGCGAGACCATGCTTTAGCGACCTCGGCCGCCATTGCTAATCCAGAGGCATCTGCATCTCTTTCCTTGTTATCCAGACAGCTGTTATGTTTACCGTAATTTTGAAATCTTCAAAATGTTTACTTTATTTATTGTCTATAAAATATTCTGACCTTTTAAAACCAAAGTTGGACGACGGGGCCTATTTTTGTCGCAAATCAGCAGTGCTGTTCCGTACTTTGGGTATGTTGTCAAAGGAAGTGATACGTTACTCAGTTTTCGTCAGAATTCTGCATACACTGTTGCATCTCGCATACCTTCATAATGTATAAAGCATTAATTCCCTGGGGAGTTTTCAGAAAGCTACATGAACTTTCCATGATCATGATCATCCTGTGAATCCCATGGAGACTAACAAATGCGTTTGAAATGGATTCTTGTTGTTCCTTCAGAGTTTTGCTCATATTTCATCTGTCAACTCGGATCACGTAAATTTGTTCCCATGGGATGAGGACGTCTCGACAGCGTTGCAGCTAGAGCTCCAAGAGGTAACGTAATGCACTAGAGGGAGTGCTTTTTCTCTTGTTCGTTTTCTCACGTATCCCGGAGTTTTCCCAGCCACCTCACTTTAAATACTGCCTTTACACATCCGCGTTACATGTGTGAATCTGCTGTTCCTTATTTTTGTGGAGAATAGTAATCTGTGAAGCCATAATTGAAGAGATGCTTCCTTCCCCTAGGGTAGCGCCTCAATACTCTCTCCTCAACAAAATTAGCTCTATGAATACACACCACTATACGAACATGACCGTTATAAGCATATACTGTCAATAGCGATATTCTGAACAAGCATTAACAGATAGCACGAGTATAGTTTGTGGGATGAGCGCTACACTTTTAAACTGCACGCCATCTATTAAGGTAAGCCATTAAACTGTGTAATTCTTGACGACTCAGTTTCAAAATGCTATGTAATAATGGGCATTGGTCTACAAATAAAATTCCTAATTTGGAACCTACACACCTAAGTTAAGCCACTATTGATAAATTAATGATCTAATAAACTGTTACGTTCTAATGCCGCACTTCTTTAAAATGCTGCTCGCGAGGAGCAATTACATATTTCTGGCTCAACATTTAATTTATACATCATTGAACCATAATAAAAAGTCTGATCGTTTTGATAAATGTTCATTACCGTGGCTATAAAAATTGTGCTAATATTTTTTTCTAAGCATTATTTATAAGATATTTAATTGCACATTCAGTAAGAATTATGTAAAAGAAAACAAATCAGTTTCAACACTTCTGCATCAATATATGAAAATCCCAGAAAAAGTTATTGGGTTTTTATAATGTGGAGCAATTTGAATTTTGCAAGACGTTGAAAAAATCTGATGTGTTACACTCACATGGCTTTCTATACTCTTGTACAAACTATTTTTACAAACGCTTATTCTCCATCTACTTCATGTTAATCAAGATAAACATTTGCAGAGTCTATCTTATTGCTAATTTTCTTGTAGATGTAAGGGGAACGTATATTTACAAGGGCAATTTGGAAATACAGTAGCCTTTAAGCACATACATATCTCTTAATAGCTGGTTGCTAGGTGCAGCACCATTCCCTTTGCCACAGATTAAGACAAAAAATCTGATGTGTTACACTCACATGACTTTCTCTACTCTTGTACAATCTATTTTTACAAACGCCTATTCTCCATATGCTTTATGTTAATCGAGATATCGAGATGTCAATCTTATTGCTAATTTTCTTGTAGATGCAAGGGGAATATGGTAGCTTTTAAGCGATGGTCAAATATTTTAACGCTGGTTGCTATGTGTCGAATTCCATTCTCTTTGCAAGTCCAGGACATAAAAAAATGAATAACGAATTTGAGAAAAAGTATAAGTATTGGAAAATTTAAGGGAATAACAAGCAATATCTCGAAAACGGTTCACTCAACAAAAGAAATGTATATAACATAAGTTGTGTATTTTAACGAGATCAACATTTTTTGTGTAGTAAAATTTTGTCTATCTCTTATGGTTTACCAGTTATGCAAAAGTCGTTCACAATGAAGAATACTTTTGGAGACATTCCCAGAAAATTCGAGATATACATTTCATTTCTCATGGCATTATCTTAAACATATGATATTTTAAACAAAATCGTTAGAGCCATTTTTGAGAAAATTAAAATTTTCGAAAAATGTTCCATGTAAAGGGTAGTCTGGGGTGGGGGGATTTTCTTGAAAACCTTCGTGTCGCATCTCTGGAAGATACTGAACCTAAATACCAAGTTTGGTGTTTATCCGACTGTTCGTTTTTGAGTTATGCTGTTCACAGACACACACACACACAGACACACACACACACACAGACACACACACGGACATGTTTCCAAAAATGCTTTTTTTGGATTCAGGAGGTCTCAAAACATGTATTTCCGGTGAAATCTCGGTATCGAATTTTTGGGTGGAATGCAATACTTCCCCTACTTACTATACGTAGTAGAGAAAGTAAAAAAATGAATAACGAATTCCCATTTGAGAAAATAAGTATTGAAAAATTTAAGGGAATAACAAGCAATATCTCGAAAATGGATTACTCAACAAAACAAATGTATATGACATAAATTGTGTATTTTAATGCGATCTACATTTTTTGTGTAGTAAAATTTTGTCTATCTCTTATGGTTTACCAGTTATGCAAACGTCGTTCACAATAAAGAATACTTTTGGAGACATTCCCAGAAAATTCAAGATATATATTTTATTTGTCATAAAAATATCTTAAACATATGATATTTTAATCAAAATCGTTAGAGCCATTTTTGAGAAAATTAAACTTTTCGAAAAGTCTTCCATGTAAAGGGTACTCTGGGGTGGGGGGGGATTTTCTTGAAAACCTTTGTGTCGCATCCTTGAAAGATACTGAACCTAAATAACAAGTTTGGTGTTTATCCGACTGTTCGTTTCTGAGTTATGCTGTTCACAGACAGACACACACACACAGACACACAAACGGATATGTTTCCAAAAATGCTTTTTTTGGATTCAGGGGGTCTCAAAACATGTATTTCCGGTGAAATCTCGGTATCGAATTTTTGGGTGGAATACAATACTTCCCCTACTTACTATACGTAGTAGAGAAAGTAAAAAGCTTTGGAGATAAAGACATTTGAAAATTGGAGCATCAAACAAAATACACGCGCAACGACTTTTAAATTTCTGAGTTACTTCACATAGTTTATTGGAATATGAAACTAGAAATTATAAGCAGAATAATACACTAAAAATCTGAACATCGACTTTTCAACCATTTGTGGACAAAATTCACCGATGGAGTGCCTTAATCTTGCTAAGCCCTGCTTACCACTATGTTGCATTTCATCCTACTTCGCAGCATCTGCATGTCAGAGATTTTAAAAAGTGAATTATTTCTCTCTTCCACCCTGCATAACAGTAGGGAAAGCCCTTTATCTTCTATTAGTTTTCTACAAAATAAATCGTTGCGTGCCATTAGTATGAGCCTTATTACCAATTATATCAGACTTTACTCTGTTCATTCTGAAAAGGTGATTAGTAAAGCATATTACGCCTAGGCAAAGTTACGGTTTGTATTTATAGAGGCTAAGTGGATTGAGATTCCAGAAGTTGGCACCTTTTATTTTAAATCCAGTTTCTGATAGTTAACAGTTGTGAAGTTTTATGTATTCTGACAATACATGAAAGCATAAACACATTTAAGCTCCCCCCCCCCAAAAAAAGAATACGTTTCGGAAAACAAATCTCTAGTGAAATAATGTTAAACAAGTATCACAAAGCGATTTATAAAGTCTAAATAGTAGGCTTATCTTCTAAACCTAATGTTTTTTAAGAGATATGTGCGATAGTTTTATATACTCTTGAAATGAAGAAATATCTCTAAAGCATTCATCAACAATAAATGCCACAGTATGTTCTATTTTCTCATATATTGGATGATGAAAATTTAGTCCCGTTTCAATATGTATTTTAAAATGCTGTAATTGTTATTATATACATAAACATTAGTATATTAAAACGAGGTACCCATTGCAATTGGAGGTCAAGTAACGCAATTACAGTTACAAATGTTCCATAATTATTTTAGAAATGCTTATTTTTTGCTTTTGCTTTTGGTTTCTGAGTGCTTCAGGATTTCTTAAAAAATTATTACATCCAATATAGTACCAGTATTAATAACATATGCGACTAGGTGCAATAAATACCATCAAAACACAGATACACCATTAAGGACTGTTTTATTTCATTTAATTTAAAAACAAAGAAGCAGATCAATTTTGACAAAATACATGCTAATTATGCTTAATTGGCCAATTTTCCCTACTTTATATAAAATTCAGTTTACCTTGTCCATATATATTTGTGCCATACAGTTGTACTAATACTAGACTATCATCTTATAGGCATATGACAACGCACCTGTTCGAAGGTATTTCAACAGCGGTAATCCTGAAATCTGATTACAAAAGGCGAATGGGAATTTTATTATGCTATTATTATTTTTATTATTATTATTAAACAAACTGTAACAGACCTACAGGTACACTCGCATTCGCAAAGCAAATTCGGGCACACTCTGAAACCTTCTTGATTAAAGAAAATTTTCTTGATTTCGGCGGGAAATCAAATTTTGTACACCTACCATTTCGCTAGCAAAGTTCGATTCTAAAAATTTGGCTACCACTACAATTATAAAGCGTTCGGTCATGTAAATTATGATACATGATTTGCACGCTATTTATTTAACATACCCTTATTTTGTTACCGAACGAAATTTGAAATGTGTGGGCGAATGTTTTTCAAACTTCTATATATATATAATACTTCAACTCTACCTCTACAGTGATTGGCGAGTAATCCATTTAAACTACTCTGAAATTTGAATCGATTTCAGAATACATCCGTGAATGCTCGCTCAGCATCTATTAATGCTGTTTATTTAAAAACATCAATGTAATGTAATGTTTCAGTATATACCTACATCAGTATGAAGTTTGCATTTTGTAAGTTTACGTCAATGTTTGGAATTTTATCACTATGTTGTGTGATAGGATGGTTTTAAATTGATTAATGCTCCCAAAATTTTATTTAGTTTAATGGTAGCTTTAGTAATGTTAATTTGCGGAATCATCCTAAGCCGTGCACAGAAAAAAAAATTCTATGCGCACCTGGTGTATTTTAAGTCTGAATTATGGCTAGAAATGTAAACTATTTTCTTCAGATAATTTGATGATAAATATATCTATCACCCTACATAGCACAGATGAAGAGTAGAAAGCCGGTTATCCGCATGAACTACCATATATCGCCAAGAACTCTGAGCTTTTATGCTGAAAAGTACTACAGAATAATGACGTGATAAATGCCCCACACAAAGCTATTTTTACCGTGAAAGAGAAATAAGGTATTATACCATTTCATTCAAGCTGAATCACTCCATAAGCTAAGAATTCCTTCCACCTGTATAAGCCCATATTTGTATGGATGTATCTGAATAATTCAGATATACCAGGTGAGTCAGCTGCCCCTATTTATTTTTTAATTTATGCAACGTGCTAAGTAACATATGTGACTTACGCCTTTCTTGAATTCCTTCTAAAGGCTGATTTGCATAACACTTTATAGAGGAGGGATAGATAACACAGTGCATACGTGTTTTACAGGACAGAATGCTATCGTCATGTATGTCGATGCCATAAACATCCCACCCTGACACTGGGAGCTTCAGTGGCACTTTAAGCTGATTTTACAAACTTTTATTCTTTAGCATACATTGATACACACCTTTGAAAACGGACCTGAAGGAACAACTTATCACATGCATCGGTTGACAAAACTATTTGAAAACAAATTGGAAGATCTAGCAGTGCGACCAATTGGATTTAAGCCGTCAACCAACAAAGGTTCGTTGTACAGCCTTGTCAAAAAATGCTAAGCATTAGGTAGATAATTTCTCTTCTGTAACAAACTATGGCATATTTCAGTTCACACAGTAATTGAAATGGCTGATGCAGTTTGTTTATTTGAGTTAAAGTTACCAAAATGACCTCCAAACGTTGTATTAAGTTGCAAAAAGCATGTAAATATTCGAGGTGGGGTTGAGTTTTGCTATTATTATTTTGCTAATATATAATTATTGGACGAATAGTATCACCATAGTTGCTTTACCACTATGCGGGTTCAAATCCGTTGCGTTAAGTTCAAAAAATTGATTACCTTAGTTTTATCTCTTTGGGTCTATAATTTGATATTATGATACAAAGAACATTTTTGAAAACATTATAAGTGTGTACAAAATAGAATAATCACCATGTTTTTTCTACCGTAAAGAAGAGGAATCGCAAAGCCCAAATCATTTCTGGGCACTCAGACATGAAGAATGCAGGCAGATTACACCGCGCATGTTACAGCATGCTAGAAGGTCTTTCCGGCAACGTACATAAATAAGCATTGATGAAAGGGGTCGTCATTTTGAACATTTACTTCCTTGATGAAATCCACGCTCTTTAACAGTTTATTATTCTGTTTACCATGAACTTAGCACATTTATAAATCCTTTGTCAGTAGAAGAACTGAAATATAAGTTTAAACATGAAACAAAAGCTGTTAGATTTAATATCGTCGATATGTGCCCAAAAGAATAAAAGCTAACTACGTGACTCGGTTCACAACACCAGATAGGCACAGGTTATTACCGTAAACATGATAAACAATTATCTGATTGTAATTCGTGTGGCTTTGACTCACAGGAGAGCCAATAACAAATATAAATAGATTAGTATACTAAAATACAGAAAATAAACGCAAGCAGAAAGAACAAAAATAACCAAAACAATTTTATGACCGGGAGATCCGTGGTTCAAATCCCGGCTATGGCATTGAATTTTTCAGTCGCCTGATTCTACCTTTCCAACCCTGTCCAACACACGGGGCTTGTGTGGAAGAACAATTAATTTCAATTTTATGTTTGTATTAGATTCGAACTTCCGAAGCTAACCGTTGCTTTACCACATCCCGGCAGCTAATCCACTCGTCCAGAACGCACGTATCATCTGCTACTCTCCGGGAAAGCATACCTCTATCTCCTTGCAAGTATTATATCCATGAAAAGCCGTCTTTTTAAAGCCTTTCGTGGCTCCTTGGATCATTCAGGCCTTTACTCCTTAATGGTGGTTGTGTATAGTATCGAATAGAAGGACAGAGCTACAATAAAAGTTTGTTTGATAAAGGGTCAAGTTCTTCACATTATTCTATAAACTGCGGGTTGCATAGATAGGGGCAGCTGACTAACCTGGTATAATGAAAACGTTTATAATGGAGGCTCTAAGCACTAAGAACTCCTTAGATAACTCTAACACAATCAGTGATTCACTTTACATTCTTTATTCATATTCCTGGTGTAAATATGAGCCGGCCCTCATAGCCGCGGTTGCTGGAGCGTATAACTTCGGCTCCGCCTAGCTGAGGGTCACGGGTTCGAGTCAAGCCATGGACATGGCTCTTTGTGTGTGTGTGTATGTGTGTGTTGTATGTGCAATTGCGGTAATAAGCGGTAAAGTAAACAGCAAATCCACAATACTCATTAACTGGGTAAACAAGGGAACTGAAAAGAACTGAAGACTGAAGGCTATTGTTGAAGACTCTCACTTACAAGGGAATCACCCCCACTAGTTAGGCCCAATTTATTTCCAAATCAGCATATAGGCAGATGTTTGATGATAAAAGATGATACAAGTCATCCCGCTAGGTTTTTCGCCTATCGCTAGATATCGCGTGATTCAAAATTTGAGCCCATATTCGCCGTTCTTGCACGCAACCTGACTATATTCAACGTTCGTACTATCATACTAACACAGTACATGTTTCTGTAACCTTTCCGCATGGATGTTGTATAATTAGGACCACTTTTATCACTGACCTTATCGGGATAATATACGAGGGCGGAACGAAAAGTAACGCACAATATTTTTTTCTGCTTGGTATTGCAGCTGGAATGTTACAATTTCAGAAAAATATAGTTTACGTTTTTACTACGGAAGGTAGTTTTTGTTTTATGTACTGCTCTAGCGAGAGAAGCGTGAACTACGCAAAAAAGATGGCGCGCATGTCACTGTCGTCCACGTTTGAAGAGCAAAGAGGTGTGGTTCGATATTTGTGGGCCAAAGGGCATAAATCGAGTGATATTCACAGAGACATGCATGGCGTGTATGGGGATGATTGTATGTACCGTAGCAATGTCTTCAGGTGGTGTACATTCTTCCTAGAGGGCCGTGTGAACCTTAGTGTTTCGCCACCTCCGGGAGGCCGGTAACAGCTGCAACCCCACAGAATGTTAAAGGCATTGAGATGGTAATTTTGAACGACCGGCGTGTGCAACTGAGAACCTTATCACAACAGTTCAACATTCCCTATGGTGCAGTGTACGATATTGTTCATGACACGTTAAAATTTCTTAAAGTTAGTGCTCGCTGGGTGCCTAAGAACCTGACACACAACCGCAAGGGCCAGCGAATGATGACGAGCTTCTATCACCTAACGCGGTACACCGCAGAAGGGCATGACTTTCTGAAAGGAATCGTCACTGATGATGAGTTGTGGGCATACCACTACACGCCCGAAACCAAGCAGGCAAGTATGGAGTGGAAACATGCTGGTTCCCCAGTGAAGAAAACATTCAAAGTGACTCAAATTCTAGGAAAGTGCTTGTGGCGGTGTCCTGGGATATGCATGATTTTGTATTGTTGGACTTTGCTGAACACGAGACCACTGTGAATGCTGCAGCCTACATGAAAACTTTGTGAAGTTGTGTGGTGCCCTTCGTGACAAACGTCACAACTTGAATGCTGACGATGTCAAAATTCTTCATGGCAATGCTCACTCCCCTGTTGCTTGCTGCTGTTCATCATAAAATCATCAAATTTGGTTGGGAGGTGCTCCATCATCCACCTTACAGTCAGGACGTTGCACCGTCGGACTTTCGACTGTTTGGTCCCATGAAGAATTTCCTGGCCGTCCAACCCTTTGCGACAGATAAAGTGAAATCAGCAGTCCGCAGAATATGGCTATACTCCAAGGAAACGGATTTCTACGAACAGGGCATATTGAAATTGAAATGTGTTGAGTAACTTGGTGACTATGTCGAAAAGTAGGCAAAAGGTGTAAGTGCATTTGTGATTTTTGTTGTTGTTTTAACTATTAAACTTTTTTTTAAAAAATCTATTGTGCGTTACTTTACGATCCGCACTCGTAGATTTGAAATAATGTGTCAGACACCCTGGAACAGCACAAACACTTTACGTTGATCTTCACCACAAATAGAATTCTAACGCGGAGCATTGTTTGCAGGGTATTTCGAAAAGTCATGCCATATTTTTCAGTATATATTCAGACGTTTGCCTTGCACATTATCCTTTAATATTGAGTCGAACTAGTGGTATACAACATTACGCAATTTCATTCTAACACTCCTATCAAATAGGCTTTGCGTCGCTTCCATGGTTAATATTTTATTCCTAAATGGTTCTTCCAGCCTTTGAATTACAGTTTTATATTGTCTAAAAATATATACTTCTAGAGGTTGCACGAATCTTGTTATTTTTGGATGCATGATTTAAGTCACAATTTATCCTCTAGTGACTGAAGTCTCTTGTCACTTCGTCGTTATTAAAGACATTATTAGTCTATGTACTCCAATAATCCAAAAGAAGCAACGTATCGTTTGCAACATCAGACGATCCGTGCCGATCTGTACGCTTTACCTGTTAGCGAAATACTGGAATAATTGCAAGTTTCTAAACATGATATCTCGCACAAGGCGAGAAACCTAGAATGACGTTTACCATGTTTTATCGACAGAATTCTACTAATATATGAATTTAAAAGGAAACGAGGCCTGCCCAGTTAGGGTACTTTCCTTTTTAGTGTAAATCTGTATATAGTTAATATTTTATGTTTTATCCTCAGCACATCCAAGTTATTAGTTCCGTTATATGCTAGAAAGTAAACCACAGGAATAAATATTCATCTTTCTGATTTTCTCACCGATGCTATCTGAATAGCAAACAAGTGAATTCAGTTTCCTATATACCTTTGTTACGTTATTTTGTTTATGGTATTACCTTGTCCGTGGTCACGCATTTTTATTGTTAATTTACTTATCTTGTGTTTTCTGTTATGGGTTCAGACACGTGCCGCAGTGCTTCGGTTCATTAATAAGTTCGAGGGACAATGATACTTGAATAAGATTAGGGACGCGTGCTATGGAATTCACCGTTGTGGGAGAGCTCATTTACAGCACGTTTCCATGGAGATGCTATGTCAGAACACACCTCACTAACGACCGTTAGCAAAGAGTCGCTGAAGAGGGGAAAAAAGCGTTTTAAAAATCCGTTTGCCTAACTGGGTAACACAAAACCAGTACACTGTCGGAAAAATCATATACCTTGGCTTCCCTCTTTATAGGCTCGTGCTGCCTACTTTCTGCTCTTTCAGCACTTTACACAAATACAACCTAATTGTATATTTCATTCTTTCTAAAGGATTCAGGCATTTCTTACTCAATGATTCGCGCATTTCCCTCTATGTTGCTTCTTATTTATTAATTCCTTTACTGTTTCTTATTTTTGCAATCATTGTACCTTGCTAGAAACTTCTATTATATCTGGTGGCCCCAAGAAAAGGTAATCGAAGCAGGATACTGTAGTAAGCTTCTGTTCCCACCGATTACCTATCATCAACTAGGTGTTCTACAGACATTTCTAATCTGAATGACCATAGCCTCACATATCTCCCTGCTATTCTGCATAAGACTGTTCCATGTTTCCACCTATCCATTGGGGGATAGGTGGAAGAACTGTTCCTTCAGTTTCCCCCACAAAAACGCATCTCACAACGACAAATCGTGAAGATTATGGAAAATCGAAATCAATCGGCCACAAAACAGTTATTGGATTAGATGTCGATTCCCATGACCAGTGTGGGAAGTCGCTCCATCTTGTTTAAACACTTTCTCATGTACATGAGGTTAGCTAATTGCACAAAATGCTTCTAAATCCACCTGAAAAGTTCAATATCTTACTCTCTCTACACCTCTGATGTGACGTTTAATTATGCTTCCGTATGCATCCTCTATAAAGTGTAGGCTAATAATGTCATTGGAGGGCATAGATGCGCACAGTCACCGAACGGTTTCTGCGCACTTTCATCTGAGCCGAGAAAACGATGATTTTGTATGTTAACATTGCCACTCAGTAGAACATCACATTCGTCAGACCTCCATAGTTTGTGAGATACTCAGGATATTGATGCAGAACTGAACACTACCCGTGCACAGTATTGGACACATGCTATCAAGCCCACCTCCCACAGCTAATGGAATACTTGAATTCGATATGAGTGCGTTCCAATATTAGGTGTTCAACACTGATTTATAGCAAAAGTAATTAATCACATACATCTTTCGTTACTTTTTGGAGGGACGCCTACTATTGTTTGCAGAACTTAGAAATATAAATTAAAAATTTTAATGTGTAAC
The DNA here is from genome assembly GCA_030765065.1 of Deroplatys truncata. NCBI lineage: Eukaryota > Metazoa > Arthropoda > Insecta > Mantodea > Mantidae > Deroplatys > Deroplatys truncata. The sequence continues at coordinate 220,915,403 of CM060978.1, forward strand.
TTACAGCTGAATTTCTCAACCACCACTGTCTCACACGATATCGTCGTCCTATTCCTTCATCTTCTTCTGCTCCTCTTCCTACCCCCTCCACCCTTCACCTTGGGAAGACATCCCAATTCATTCTTCTTCCTTGCTTCTCTGCCAATATCTTCACTGGTCTTTCGGAAATTGCTTTTCTATATAACAGTGGTCATTTAGGATTATGCTATCTCTTATCACATCAACTTCTGATAGTTATAGTCGTTCATTAACATGAGCTACCAATGAAAAAACAATATTGCTTTTACAGGATATGTGTGGAATTTCTGTGCAATAGCAAACAGTGATTAAAGCCACCGTGACTAATATACATAGCATTCGTTTCTAGGGTCGTAACTTTTTTTTAAATACTCTGTATAGATAAGGTTCCAAATAAACTTACTTATATATCGCTTTCAAACATTTTATTACGGCATTTTAAATTTATACTACCTACATATAAGCATAATGTAGCAAAAATGAGCAAATTATTTATTCATGCAAAGCGAAATAAGGAAAAATGTTCGGTACATACCAGGTGAGACAGCTGCGCCTGTTTATTTTTGAATTTATGCAACGTGCTAAGCAATATATGTGACCTACGCCTTTCTTCAATGCCTTCTAATGGCTGATTTGCGTAACACTTTATAGAGGAGGGATAGATAACTCAGTGCTTAAGTGTTTTACGGGACAGAATGCAATCGCTATGTATGTCGATGCAAAAAACATCCCACCCTGACACTGAGAGCTGCAGTAGCAATTTAGCCAATTTTACAAACTTTTATTTTTTAGCTTACATTCATGCACCCTTTTGAAAACGCCCCTGAAGGAACAATCTATCCATGCAACGGTTGACAAAACCATTTGAAAACAAAATGGTAGATCTACTCGGTACGACCAATTAGATTTAGACCGTTAGTCAATGTACAGCCTTGTCAAAAAAATGCTAAGCATTACGTAGATAATTTCTCTTATTTCACAAAATATGTAGTATTTCATATCATACAATAATTGTAATGAGTGATGCACTTTATTTGTTTTAATTAAAGCTACCAAACCGAGCTCAAAACACTGTATGAAGCTGCAAACAGAGTGTAAAGATTCGAGGTGGGGTCTAGTTCTGCGATTACTAATTCGTATAGGAATCTCAGCTCGCAAGGTAGGATTGGCCGAAAGGTATTATCGTAATGCTATAACACTGTACCACTTTAATTCAGGTTCAAATTCTTACGGTGAATTTCAAAATTTTTATTACCTTTTTTATCTCTTTGGGCCTATCATTTGATATTATGATATAAATAACATTTTTGATAACATTATAAGTGTGTACAAAATAGAATAATCGTCATATTTTCCACCGCAAAGAAGAAGAACCACAAAGTCCAAACATTATACGGGCACACTTATACGTGCAGAATGCAGGCAGATTACACCGCGCATGTCACAGCATGCAAGAAGGTCTCTCCGGCAACGTACACAAATGTGCATTGATGAAGGGGGTCGTCATTTTGAACATTTACTTCATTGATGACATCCACGCTATTTAACAATTTTTTATTGTTTTTACCCGTGAACTTAGTACAGTTACAACTCCTTTGTCAGTAGAAGATGTTAAAAATATGGTTTAAACATGAAATAAAAACTGTTACATGTAATATCGTCGATATGCGTCCAAGAGAATGAAAGCAAACTACGTAACACGGTTTACAACACCAGATACGGTACAGATTATTAGGGTAAGCAAGATACAATTATCTGATTATAATTCTTATGTCTTTGGCTCACAGGAGAGCCAGTAACAAAAAAAATAAATTAGTACACTAAAATACAGAAAATAAACACAAGGAGAGAAAAAAAAGAACCAAAACAATTTTATGTTTGTATCAGATTCGAACCTCCGAAGCTAACCTTTGCTATACCACATTCCGGCAGCTAAACCACTCGTCCAGAACCCATGTAGTCTATCAGCTCTTCGAGAAAACCTTTCTCTATCTCCTTGTAAGCATTATATTCATGTAACGCCGTCTTTTTTAGGCTTTCGCAGCTCTTTGGTTCTCATTCAGGCCTTTAATCATTAATGGGGATTGCGTATAGTGCCAAATACAAGGGTAGAGCTAAAATAGCAGTTTTTTTTTACTAAAAGAGTCAATGTTTTCACATTAGAATATAAACTGCGGGTTGCATAGGTACAAATACCTAGGGGCAGCTGACTCACCTGTTATATATACACTTAATTTAAGTCACGCTCATAGAATAGTAAAGTCATAAATAAGAAGTCACATCTATACTCGTTGTTCTATGATGCGTGCTCTTCAATGGAATTGTACTTACTGAAGCAACTTTCAACATCTACACCAGAGGTGGCGAAAACGTGACTTGCGAGTTATTTTGTCTCGCAGGCGCAGTTCCCTCTCTGCAACCGTCCGTTTGATTTTCATATGCTGAGGAGTGATGCAGTGCGTGTTGCATATTTGGTGACTCGCGGAAGGAAGTCGTTTGCGCCACCCTTGATCTACACTATTAACAGGATTTCAAATGCATTGCAAAAGCTACCTGGGTAATGGAGCTTTATAACTAACATCATCTTCAGGGAAGCTACATGCTATGCATATCTAAGCAAGTTTAAACCTTAATAGAGCTATCCATAAAATTAACCTTACATTCATTTACTCTCATATTAATCTTTAAAATCTATTGCGCGGCTGGTCCGCAGTGATTATATTAAACAGTTTGCCAATTTCCTTGAAAATCATTGTCACAATTTTATTCAATGTTTTCTGTATTTTTATACGTTATATTAATATGCATTGCGTGTTTCTCATTCATTCTTTCACAACCACCTCCTTTTCAAAACACTGAAACCAAATATGCACAACTAATTGGGCTTAAGTTTAGAAAACTCTTATTTTCGCATATACATAGCATTTTGCTATAAACTTAATATTTTCAACAACGTTCGAATTTTATAGTAGTAGGTTTACAGGCCATGGACGTTGAAAATGCAACTTTAAAAGCACATATACACATTTCGCCTAATATAGTTTAGCTATTGCGAATAATTGCTAAATCTTAGAAGATGAAGCCGGAAGCGGGATGCCGCGATGATGGTGCGACAGTTTGAAGAAATGTAGTTGCTACCTTTTCTCGTTGTCTCCAATACCTACTGTTGATTCTGCTGCCGGTTGCTCCGGTGGTAGAACTTGAGTACTCTCCCTCAGGGTATGTGTTGATATATTGTGAAGGAAATCAGTTTAAATTGGCTGAGATTTATTTTGAACCAATATTTGAGCTTTGAAGCGAATTTCCGACCGTTTGAAGACAAAGAATTAAAATTATTATGAATCGTAGCACTCGAAATTGTAACAACTGAATTATTGTACCTGATAACTTCTGCAGTAACAAATTTACAATTTGAAATAACTGTTTCTGCAATAAAAGAAACTAGTAGCGTAACCTTGCAGGGATTTTAGCATTCCGGGAAACACTAGATGCGTCGCAGATAGGTTTTTCCACAACACGTTTTACCTGTAATCATCCGTCAGATGTAAATCGCATATCTGTATGTCTAAAAACCTGCGGAGAAGGAAGACGTTGCATCGGAAAGCGTTTAGAATACAGCCTTCTAGTCTCAGCTGCATTGTGGAATGCTTCCCATTAATCATTACCATATCTGTGTATTATTTTTTTCGTTGGTGAAAATTTGAGCTGTTTGACTGAACGATCTGACCCGAAATACAAATAGACGATCACGCCACCTTATCATACAAAACTAGGAAGTAAACTCTTGCAGAGAGCAGCACCACAGTGACCTTTAACTTGTACTTGCACTTTACCTTTGAACAGGAGTGACGCGGCAGTTCTTTGGCACTAACTTATGCGGGAAACATAAAATTGTATAGAACAGCTTGCGTGGGCTACCAGTTATGCGTCATTATTTTAGAAACATGGATATTTTGTGCGACCACACTGACATGCATCTTTGGCACGATGGTCGGACCTCAAAGCATTTATGCACAGCACTTTCAAACAGTCCTTTACCAAATTCCAGGATATTTCTTTCGACGGATCGAATGAAAGAAAATGTACGTAATCTGTCAGTGTAAGTAATCATATTGTGATAGGAGTTTATGGGTTCGTACATTAAGAGTTGAAGTGGAGGTGTTAGAGCATTGTAATAAAACTCCCTCCACAAGCACTCGCACTATGGCGCGGGATATTCAAGTTAGTAAGTGCACTCCTCAACATCCTTTCAAACTTTAGGTGTTCAGGTACTGGGGTGATGACTTTATTCTTGAACGGAACATGTGGCAATGACTGAAAAGTCCAGACTTCTGCACCATTGTGTTGTGAACAGACGAGGCCAAAGTTTACCCGCAAGGGTATTGTCAACAGTAAAAACATCATGTGCGGGCACATGTTAACCCTCGTGCAACACAGATGTGTTCATTTCAACTCAGATCTATAGTAAATGTTTAAGTGGGGATGGTAAATAATACCTTGCTGCGTCCCTATCTGCTTCCTCCTCACTCTTACAGGGCAACATTACTCAGATTTTCCCCTAGAAATGCTGCTCCAACCTGTAGGATGTGGTTCCAGCACTATGGTGCCCCTCCCAACTTCACAGTCCAAAGTTTCACCAGGGATTTACTCAACGGAATATTTTGAAGTGGATCCGTTCTCTGCCACCGGGGTCTTCAGATCTTACACCGCTGGATTCTTTTCTGTGGGAACATATGAAATTACTTGTCTATGAGACCACAGTAAACACAAAAGCAGGGTTTGTAGAAAGGATTGTGGCAGTGGGAGAAACCATATATCCTACTTAGATTTCATTAGTTCATGGTGAGTGTCCTGGAGTTGTTCAATTAGGTAAATTATTGACATTTCCAACAATTGCTGCAAAATATGTAATATCTCGCTAATTCTGACAATTAACATACTAAACAATAGTTTTATGCTCAGCAGTTTGCAATGTTTTAAACCCTCAACTATGTACTTCGTCCCAAGGTCCAATGTGTTAAAATGCTTCTATGGATATTTTTCTACCATCACGTGAGCAATTCGCATACATTTTGTGGACACACTTTATGTGTACTTGCATATAGACGCCATTTTTTTCTTTGAGCTAATATTCTCTAAGTTTGAACATCTTTGGGGCAGCCTTCAATGGAAATGTATATAGCCAGACATAAACTAAAATGTAGTTCACTGAGTACTCGATTACCTCTGACGGACAGTAGCTTACTGCAATTCCTTTTTTTAAAGCTGCTGCCTTGATTTTATACTTTTCTTATGTTTTGTATGTTTATTATTACAATATATATTTCCAGTCGTCATAACATTACCTTCAATAATACCATATTGCATTTTAATATTTTTAAGCATATCTTCGCCATCTTATACTTGTTACTTTCTCTACTACGTATAGTAAGTAGGGGAAGTATTGCATTCCACCCAAAAATTCGATACCGAGATTTCACCGGAAATACATGTTTTGAGACTCACTGAATCCAAAAAAAGCATTTTTGGAAACATGTCCGTGTGTGTGTCTGTGTGTGTGTGTGTCTGTGAACAGCATAACTCAAAAACTAACAGTCGGATAAACACCAAACTTGGTATTTACGTTCAGTATCTTCCAGAGATGCGACACGAAGATTTTCAAGAAAATCCCCCGACCCCAGACTACCCTTTACATGGAACATTTTTCGAAAATTTTAATTTTCTCAAAAATGGCTCCAACGATTTTGATGAAAATATCACATGTTTAAGATAATGCCATGAGAAATGAAATGTATATCTCGAAATTTCTGGGAATGTCTCCAAAAGTATTCTTCATTATGAACGACTTTTGCATAACTGGTAAACAATAAGAGATAGACAAAATTTTACTACACAAAGAATGTAGAGCGCGTTAAAATACACAACTTATATCATATACATTTTTTTTTGTTGAGTGAACCGTTTTCGAGATATTGCTTGTTATTTCCTTAAATTTTCCAATACTTACACTTTTTCTCAAATTCGTTATTCATTTTTTTATGTCCTGGACATGCAAAGAGAATGGAATGCGCCACATAGCAACCAGCGATAAAATATTTGACTATCGCTTAAAAGCTACCATATTCCCCTTGCATCTACAAGAAAATTACAAACAAGATTGACATCTCAATATCTCGATTAATATGAAGCATATGGAGAATAGGCGTTTGTAAAATAGATTGTACAAGAGTAGAGAAAGTCATGTGAGTGTAACACATCAGATTTTGTATATTTATAAACTATCCCAATTGATAGCATCGGCTTATTGGAATCAATTGGAATAAACCAGTTTAAAAACGCAGTGTGTAAAATAATGACAGTCTTTAAGCTTTCCATCATGTAGCTTTACTTCCAACCGTTGTAAAGAAATCCAACAGGGTTGCTTGTATTCAGGAGATAGATTGTATCAGCAGTCACGTGCGGGCGGGGCTGTAAAACCACACTTTTGTTGCTCAGCCTCATATAAAACATTTCGTGGGTTTTGCGGTTACTACGCAATAAATTCTTTCACAAAGGAATACCAATAGATAAGAAAATGACACCACAGGAACTGCTTTTGGGCTCAAACCATGAATAATAACAGGGGTAATTGTACTGGGTTATAGTGATGTCTGCAGGCAGTAGTAAAGTTGGGATGTTATTCTGGTCTTCCTGGATGCAGCAAATAGACCACCAGGAAATGCGGAAATAGGGAAGGTATGATGACATATACTCGTTTATATTGCGGAAACATAAACATGTGAATACATCTCTCAGTCCGTGCAGATCGACACTCATGTTGACTGCCATGCGGTATGTCAAACGGTGTGCATTATTATGCAAACATATGTAAACACGTACGTGAGGGGAATGAGTAATCCTTCACTCGGCCAGTAACACATGACAAACTAGTTCTGATACAGGCTTCTTTAGAGAAGGCAGTCAAGGGTACAGGTACCCCGAAACTGTGAACACGTCTTGATTGCATTGATTTTTGTGCGTTAGTATTTTAAAATCGATTGGAAATTGCAGCATTCAGCGCCCTAATTGCAGCACATCATTCCCTAATTATGAATCTAGGGTGTTCTAAAGTTACGAATGTACAATGTAATAATATTACACTAACATTTACATCCAGTTTTCTCTGCTTGGCGTTTTTAAATCTGCGGTTACACTCTGAAAGGGGAAAGGTGAGTCAGCTACCCCTAGGTATTAGTAACTATGCAACCCGTAGTTTATAGTATAATGTGAAAACATTGACCCTTTTAGCAAACAAACTGTTAATGTAGCTCTGCCCTTCTATTTGGTACTACACGCAATCCCCATTAATGATTAAAGGCCAAAGAGATACGAAAGCCTTAAAAAGACGGCGTTTCATGGATATAATGCTTGCAAGGAGATAGAGGAATGTTTTCCCGAAGAGCGGGATATATTACGTGGGTTCTAGTCGAATGGTTTAGCTGCCGGAATGTGGTGAAGCAAATGTTAGTTTCGGAGGTTCGAATCGGATACAAATATAAAATTGTTTTGGTTCTTTTTTTCTCTCTTGTGTTCATTTTCTGTATTTAAGTGTACTAATTTATTCATTTTTGTTACTGACTCTCGTGTGAGCCAAATACATAAGAATTACAATGAAATAATTATGTATCATTTTTACCCTAATAATCTGTACCGTTGTAAATCGTGCCACGTAGTTAGCTTTCATTCTCTTGGGCGCATATGGACGATACTAAATATAACAGTTTTTCTTTCATGTTAAAACCTTATGTTTCAGTTCTTTCATTGACAAAAGAGTTGTAAATGTGCAAAGTTCACGGGTATATAGAATAAGAAATTGCTAAAGAGCGTGGATTTCATCAAGGAAGTAAATGTTCAAAATGACGACCCCCTTCATCAATGCACATTTGTGTACGTTGACGGAGACACCTACTTGCATGCTGTAACATGCGGGATGTAATCTGACTGCATTCTTCACGTAAGAGTGTGCCGGTATATGATTTGGGCTTTGCGGTGGAACACATGACGATTATTCCATTTTGTACACACTTATAATGTTATCAAAAATATATATTGATAATATCTATTGGCAATAATATAAAATTATAGGGCCAAAGAAATAAAACAAATGGTAATAAGTATTTTGAAATTCTACCAAAGGATTTGAACCCGAAAAAAATTGGCACAGTGTTAAATTAACCATGATAATACCATTCGACCAATGCTACCTTGCGAGCTGAGGCTCCTATAGGAATTAGTAATCGCAGAACCAGATCCCACTTCGAAAATTTACACACTTTCTGCAGCGTCATACAGTGTTTTGAGCTCGGTTCGGTAGCTTTAATTCAAACAAATAAAGTGCATCAGTCATTACAATTACTGTATGATATGAAATACGCCATAGTTTGTGAAATAAGGGAAATTATCTACCTAATACTTAGCTTTTTTGACAAGGCTGTACATTGACTAACGGCTTAAATCCAATTGGTCGCACTGCGTAGATTGCCATTTTGTTTTCGAATAGTTTTGTCAACCGATGCATGTGATAGGTTGTTCCGATAGAGGCGTTTTCAAAGGGGTGCATGGATGTATAAAAAAAGAATAAAAGTTTGTAAAATTCGCTAAAATTGCTATTTCTGCTCTCGGTATCAGGGGGAGGATGTTTTTTGCATCGACATACATAGTGATTGCATTCTGTCCCGTAAAACACTTATGCACTGAGCTATGTATCCCACCTCTATAAAGTATTACGCAAATCAGCCATTAGAAGGCATTCCAGAGAGGCGTAAGTCACATATGTCACTTAGCATAAATTTAAAAATAAATAGGCGCAGCTGACTCACCTGGTATATATATATATGCATATATATAAATAAAGACATATAAATCAATTTTAAGCAAGAATTGTACATAATATATAATTCACCAAGAAAGATGTTAGGATATTTAGCAGCAAAGAAATGTAAAAATCAGATTTTAACTTAGATAAGTAAGGGACGGGCGAGCTAGCTAATTTTAGGTAAAAGGTAATTCTAGGTAGAACCCACCTTTCACCAAGCTAATGAGCAAGGAACTGTAAGCAATAAGGAGAAATGTAAAGAGACAGATATATTGAATCTGCTTCCGGACGCGTCACTGGTGTGCGAAAAACTTTGGAGCAAAATATTTTCATGCATAATAAGGTAACGCGGTCTGAGGACCAATTAGAATTTCCGTTAATTTTGAGGCACAAAGATGAGCGTCACTAAGCCTGGGTATAAAAAGAGGAAGAAAGCCCCAGATTGACACTATCTTATAGAATCTCGTCGACACACAGTGATACTCTCTGGACGACAGATGCACGTGTGTACATATAGGTGGGAAGCGTGTGCAGTTAGATTAAGCTCCTAATTATTATTATGGTGGGAATTGTTACTGGGAAAAGCTAGCCGCCCATAAGTCTTTATTTGATAATAAACCACACCTTTTAAGGGAAATGCAGTGTATTTTAATTCGCCTTACCTATGTCGCGATAACTTTCGTGTTATTTTATTTGGTAAGCGCCTGGTATTATTTTACTATTTTGAATTTTGAGTTCTTTGTCCTGCGGCTAACTATTATCACTCAGTCGAGAAAATCTCTTGAACAGGATGTGTAAACGGAAAGGAGTTGTTACTAAAGATAACACTGATAAAAGAATTTGTTTTTACACTTTTATTGCCGTCACACTTCATTAATTTCACATATTTAATCTTGATACACGCCCGACTGAAACTGTTATATTTTCGAATGTAACTATAATCACTTATTTGCCGCACATTATTAATTTGCGTATTTCACATTTTTTCACTAACTTTACGACGCAAGAGATTCTGTAGAATTATGCGACATGTAGCCCGTGAATGATTCTGTTGAACTATGCGGCGTGTAACGCGTGAATGATTCTGTTGAACTGGGCAATACCTATCTCTGGCTTCAGCATTTAGGGAAGATATTCCCTCCATTTCTAAAGAAAAGCACGCTACTCTGACGTCATTTGCTTGTTTCTTCTAATTAATAAACAACTCACTCCCTCGTTTCATTGTTATCCGCTCTTATTATCAGTTTCAGTGAGGCCGTGTAAACTATTTCCTAACAATGCTTATAATTAACAAACATCTCAAATCATTGTCATACAATAATGCTACTTTACATTACAATCACACTGGCATTCACAGTGTTGTGATATAAAATACTGCCTCACCTACAAAAACCCTGAGGCCAGTGAAATGAGTTAGATATTTTATTAGGAATGGAGAAATCAGCAGCCGCTAGGCAATAATAGCCGGAGACCAGGTATTGCAGCATAGGACACCAACCAGAAAAACAACGCTTTCCCGCTACAAATGATGCACAACGTTTTTCTGCTACAACTCATTCAAACATTCAAGATATACAGCTTATTTTTAACATATCTCAAAGGTATGTGCTCTTTCAAAGCATAAATTTTAAAATACACCATCTAGTAAAAACCTGATGTGTTACATTTTCATGTCTTTGTATCCACACTTTATCATTTATTAATAATTGGTATAAACATTAGCCTTCCTAGAGCTTATTTTTCTATCTTATTTTAATTGGGAAAAACCTTTACGGAAATAGCTTCATTACACATTTCGTTATAAATGCAAAGGAAATAGTCATAGTCAAATGTTTAAGAAATGGACGCTATGTGACTAGCTTCGCTATTTTCGTGCAACCGCGAGAAACAACTGAATGTCAACAGGACTTTAAAAGAGACATATGGAGTATTGAACAACTCGAAACATTAATAACGGATATGTCGGAAACGGCTTATGCCACAAAAACGTTATTTCAAATAAATTGTGTGTTTTAAAGATATCTACATTTTTGTGTAGTGTGTTTTTGTTTATTTCTTAAGGTTTACCAGTTGTAAAAAATTATACAAAATCTTTCCGAATGAAGAGGAATTCACAGGTTATTTCCAGGAAATTCAAGATATACATTTTATTTATCAAGTAAACATCTTTAGTATATAATACTATAATTAAAATCGTTAGAGACATTTTTGATGGAATCAAAAATGCTAAAAATGTTCCATGTAAAGTGTAGCTGGGGTGCAGAGGCTTTATTGAAAATCTTCATGTCCATTAGTTGGAGGATACTGAACTTAAATACCAAGCTTCACATTTTGTTTTTGACTTATGTTATTCACAGGCGCACACGCATACACACACGGACATTTTTCTAGTCGTAAAAATGCTTTTTAGGATTCAGAGGGCCCCTGAATATGTTTCCGTTGAAATCTCGACATCAAAATTTTAGTGGAATATAATACGTAGTAGAGAAAGTAAAATTGTGATAAATTTATAGAATTTATTAAAGCGTTTAAGGAACAAATGAAATGCAAAATGCATAATAGAACAGAAAAATAAATTCAAGTCACCAAACAATCCATGGCTAGCATTTATCTCTGGGTATCGAATGGTTTGGAAAGTTCAGAAGTTCAACTAACCAATATTTTTGAAATTTAGTGTTGTCATGAACAGGAGCCGTATGATATCCTTAGGAAAATCATTGTTTCTCTACAGAAAGTGGTCGTTTTGAAGGTGGATCCGTAGATATTGTTCTCTACTATTCTAAAGAAGAAGGACTATTGCATTCCACACAAGCATTCTATATGAATATTTCACTACAAATGCCAGCTTATTCCGACATTCATTGAAAACACACACGAACAGCATAATTGCGATTTTATATTTACACCAGGCATCTTTTGAGGATGTCTTTTTTATTTTCTCAAAGGTGATTTTAATGTCCTTGACTAAAATATCAGTTGGTATGATAAAATAGCTGGTTACCTACATGTACATTCATTTTTATTGCACAGTATATGATTCGGAAGCCCTAAGATACACAACCTTAGTAATGAAAAGTCCATTAATGACGCAATATATGTCAAATTATTTTATCCTAATGTTAACCCTTTTCGGAAACTTTGTTGTTGTATGTTTAACTTTTCCCAGGTGGAAATTTACTTTGATGCGTTAAGGCTTTAATTAATGTGCGAAATCTTTCCACCGAGCCTTAAAAATAAAAATCCACTCCGATATGAACATTTGGATTATTTTTCTGCATTTTGAATGAAGCACCTATTAGCTAATTTGAAATCGTTTCTATTCATACATTCAAGTAATCAACGTAAAACGATTCTCTTTTGTGGAATTGGTAAACCGAGAAAGTAATGTGAGTGTTAAAGTGTTGACGAGGGGTTCTGGAAGCGTGTATACAGCATACATCAACACGGGTAGCAGAGCTCGTTAAGGCACGGACTCGTGAACGCATCTGCACTTCAAATCCCTCCAGGATCGTCCTCCCTGAATGAAGTTTTCTTCAGGTTTTCCTCAGCCCTCATAACTGGAAAATGTTGGGATGGTACCTAAACATAAGCCTGGAACATTTCCTTCCCAAATTTCCTTTTGCAGTTATTTAATTTCATGTATAATTGGTGCCCATCGCCTGTGGTGATGTATGGAGAAAGAACGGGTATAGACCTCCCTGGCATCATCAATCATTTATTATTACCACATGTTCAATCACTTAACTTTCTTTATTATTATTGTTATTAACATATCCTCACCCTATTTTTAGCACGTCTTACTTTCCCTATACTTACCTATAATAAGTAGAGGAAGTATGTATGCAAAGCATTTCATCCAAAAACTCGATATAGAAGTTTCACTGGAAGTGTACTATTTGAGGTCCCCTAAATACAACGGTTAGTTAAATCCAAAACTTGGTATTTAATTTCAGCATTCTCCAAGGATGCAACACAAAAGTTTTCAACAAAATTCTCTATCCCAAACTGCTCTTTAAATGGAAATATTTTAGTTTACTTTTTATTTTCACAACAATGCTTTAACGATTTTGATGAAAATGCCATGCGTTTAAGATTCTTTAAACGTCTTCTTCATTCTGAATGCCTTTTATATAATTGGTAAATGGACAAAATCCTACCGCACAAAAAGTGTAGTACTCGTTAAAGAACACATTTTATGTAAAATAAATTTTGTTGCGTAGTTAACCATTCTCGATGTGTTGCTTTGATTTTTCAAATGGCTATACTTTTTTCATATAGGAAGCCACTGTTTTTTTTCTTTCGTTGTAATGTAATGGAATTTCTAAACCATCACGTAGCTATATGCTCTTTAAAAATCTGACTATCGTTTTACCTAATATATCTACAAGAATACTTTGTGAAAGAGAGGGTAGATTTTAATTTCAGCATTTCCTTAAACTGGTAATATCCATATTTCGTGGTCATTTCATTTTATACTAAACATTGTCATTCACCTTATTTTAGTTAATCGATGTTATGAGGAAATCTTAAGAGCATGAGTTGGGGAATGACTAATATTTTAGATAAAATTTTAGGTATTTAAAACGAGAATATAACGTATGTTTTTGCTACAAACTTACAAAGAAACACGCTTAGTTAATGTATTTCCTAAAATTATTCATGTTTTTAGGTATCATAACTATTAACCCAGGATCTTTAGTTTATTTATTGCCTACCTATAGTAAGTAGAGGAAGTATTATATTCTACCCAAAATTTTATATCGAAAGTACACGTTGCCGAATCTTACAACAGTAAACTTCTCCTACCATTGAATGTTCGCGGCAGTTAAGAATGGAACGTAAGAGTTACGGGAAAGTACGATGAACCACGGTCCATAAGCATGTACAAACAACAACTGACTCCGGCTAAGAAAGCTGTAGTGATTTTATCATTGTATCTAACTTAACGTCGACAGAATAATCACTTTTTATGTGAATATGCAACGGATATATAAGAATTTCTCATTGCTAGAGAAAATCTTGTGAATGGACCATACCGGACGCTTTTTGCACTGTAACAGATTTTACACTGCACTAAAATTGGTATTAATTTAATTGTGCCTATATTATAACATTTTAAACAGATAACTGGTGATGGTTATTTCTTGCTTACAGTATAAGAAATTAAGATCGTGAATGTACATATAGAATTAAATTTTGTGACACAGAAACTGATATCACTTACGCTTGTGGGAATTTGAAAATCGTTCTAAAGATCACAATTTTTTGTACACACTCTACAAAATTCCGCCTAGCTTATACCGATTTCAACCAAATTTTAACACTGTGTTGTTGATTCTTCACACTTTTACACATACAATTTTAACTCCTTGCGTTTTTTCATACCGTTTATACTACTACAAGCTAACGTTAATTCTGCATCGATTTATTCCAACTTCAAAACGTGTAAATAAACCTTCGTAAAGTTTCAATTCCTTACGTGCAAGCCTAAAATATTTAAGTAAGTTTAAAATCATATATTATGTATTAAATTTCAATTCCATAAGTGAAGTGGGGGATTCAATCATGCTGAAGGAGAAACTGATGGATGAAGCTATCTGACGGAGAAGTACCTACCATGTTCAATTATGATAGTATTGGTTTGACATTCGAGGCCTAATAATTTAATAACGTATTTTTCAGAACGATGGGCTTTATTGAAGCATATGATATTCGTATTAGTAGTGGATACATTCAGATATTTGCACATTTAATTTATCTCAAATATTTAAACATATTAATGAAAGATTTAAATTAAGATCTATGAGGCAAATTCAGCTAGGGAGTTAGGCTTTCCAACTTTACTGTCTACAATTAAGGTAAAAGCAGTAGCTTAGAGGTTAAGCTACTTTTAAAGGTTAGTTTCAACACACGTTGGTTTTTAACACGTTACAACACTTCAGAAGTACGATAAATTCTCTTTTTTTACCCAAATATGTCTCAAGGGACAATTTTCCATGAAAAATAATTTTAAAATATATAAGGCATCTCCATGTAAACTCTTTGTCCTTTTACCCTGTAAATCCGGTATAATTTGTCACCTTTTCCCTTCTAACCCATTATTCACCGAATAAAAAATTCTAAGTAAACTTTTAACATGTTTGTAAATACCTCTCACGCTTAAATAGCTCTTAGCAATAAAGCGAACAGAAAAAATTGCAATCTCCTCTAAGAGCACATTAGAGGTGCTGTGTAAAAACAGTTTCTGGCCCAAAACAATCACTGCGACCTGTAACGGGAAGCAATTCGATAGCGTACCTTTAGTAAGCTCTTTTTGTAATATAGTAGGTACCTGTGGAATACCCTCATGTAATATTCAAGGAATTTTAATGGCATCTATGAATAAATAAAAATGTTCCCTGAACGTAGCTCGCAGGTAATGGGGCATAATGTATCAGTTTCGCGTGTCAGGCCACAAAGTGCACCCCGGATACAGGTCTTTGTGATCCTACTCAACTGTGCCAGCAAGCACAACTATAACAAAAACAAATGGGAAACGTTCACTAACACTGAAGAAATGTTTTGCTGATATACAGTCTTTAATTAGCTGGTGGGGTAAAATAAAAAGCCTATAGAGCAGACAAACAATTACTCGTGCAATAGGGGATAGAATTAAAACGCAAAGCTAGCTCAGTGCTTGGAATCATTCTTAGGGTCTTACTGAGTCAGAACAGATCTTCAGGGTTTCGAAAGCTTTTGGTTTTTAATTGGCTCAGAACAAGAAATATATTTACATATTGATCTAATTTATTTTTAATGTTTATACGGAACACCTCCTAGATCAATCGTAATGCTAATTCCATATTACTAGACACAAATGACGTGATTCATTCAAAATAGTAATCGTACCAGAAATTTGTAAATGGCAAAATGAAGCAATTATTAAAATGTCTAAGAGGAAACTAAATAGGAAATTTTACAAAGAACCGACAATTATAAGGTCTTATTACTTGACATTTCCTCCATAATTTGGTATTACTTTATCCAAATAATGATAGGCACTTTGGTGTACAGGTGTGAACTTTGGCTCACATTTAGGGTACGTTTTTCTCTACAAATTGATATTACTGTTAAGTATGGCAGCTCCTGTGTACTCAAGCCATGTTGTTTCTATTTTTCAAATATATAAGAATTTATTTTTTCCATTTTTGCTTTGAACAGGTGAATGACATTTCTGACATAAATGACCCATTTCTCAGAAATGGTTGAAGATCACAAATTAAACTTTATGATGATAAAAACAACTTGTCTTAAGTGCTGTTGTGGATCAACTTTACTATCAGTAACACAGTAGGTTATTTTTTTAAAATAATTTCTTACAAATATTAGTGAAAACATGGTATTACAAAATTTAGAATACAATCCCGTCTTTGTTTATAAACAAACTTATTATATAAAGGTATATCAGTGAACTTAGACTCCATGTATCTAGACTGCGAAATATTAAATGGTTTCTGAGATAATGGGACCTGAATTTAACAGATTTAACAATGGCGGGATAGAGCTTTTAATCTCGCTTAAACTACAATCATTATCCTTTAATCATTTATAAATTCAAAGTATATGGATCGTGTGTGGTTTACATTTATTATAATGATGAGTGCCTTTATTTCTGTTGATAAATAAAAGTACCCAAACAGGATCGAAAAGACGTGTAAGTGGAAGTAACTCGCATTGATGGAAGTAAATGGCATGAGCACATGTTGCTCAAATAAATCCAAAAGCATTGAACTGAGAGTTAGCCGACATATCTCATGAAGATAAGGGAAAATCCCCTTAGAAATATTATCCAGGCAGCATTCCTCTTTCAAGATTCAAGTCCGGCCTTCTTGTCTGGGAGGTAGACCTTCCCCGCTGAAGGACTTCGAAAGTACTCACATGGTCACTTTGTTCTAAACTCTCACAGCCAATACGCCGAATGCCTTACTTCTCTAACATTGATTTATTAAAAATAGATTTCTAAATTGTACCCATATAAGACAAGAGCAGGAACGGAGGAGAATTTAAGCATACATGAAGGCTTGTTGTGTCTTTAGAATCTCATGGAGGTAGGGATGAACACAAGAACAAAGAGGGGGGGAGTCAGATCCCGGTGGCAGCCTTGGAGTGAGCGAGGTCCTTAACGTTCCAGATGTTAAATTCTGAACCAGCAGGACCGCACACATAGGCCTTCCTTTTCCCATGAAGAGCCTCTTTACATGTCACTGAAGATTAAGGAAACACCTACATATGAAGAAAATAAAACTTTTTAGGTTATGTGGTGAAGAAGAAGAAGAAGAAGAAACTGCCTCTCACATAATCTTCGACTGCAGGGGTTAGCCAGACAAAGATATACATACTTAGGAGTGATTGGTTCAGAAGATCTGCCAGGTAAGAGTCTAGTTAAGTCTACAACTCCTTGTTAAAGGTACTGGTCTATTTAACCAGAAACAACAAAAATGGAGAAGAATGCTACAGATCTTCAGGTTTCAGTGTTAGGGCACATATCCCCTCTCCATCTTTATGTAATCCAAACAATCCAAATTCCGCTGAGGGTTACACACCGGAAGCCAGGACAGACAGTTCCTCAAAGAAAACTCCACCGCCACATGCCTCACCGGGCGTCCCACCTCCTGATGCCTCGACCCTAAAACATGATAACATTACAAGAAAATTCAGGTACTAGATAGGGGAGATTTCGGTAGGTTCGGGCATCCTCTAGTATCATACAGTCGTATTTTTACGAACGTGCCACAATGTGACAGTACTCACTGAGAGCAGGTGGGAGTCTACTGTAAGTGTATACCAAGGCAGACAGTGTGAAATTTCAGGCCCTAAGAAGTTTTTGCGTTTCAAAGCGTGCGCGGTCCTTCCTCAAGTAAGATTTAGATATCCACTGTATTGAACCAGATGAGTGAATTGTGTTAGATTGATTTTGTGTGGACGCATGCGTGAATAAGCTGTTCAAAGAGTTTCGGTTAGAAATTTATTTTATATAATGAATTGCGGGAATTTTACCATCAGTATGCATGGCCGATACGGCCAGAACTATCGAGTCTGTGGGGGAGAACATAAAATAGTTTATTCCCTGTGTTCCACATTGTATTATATGTTCGAAACTAAGCTGTCATGAGAACAAAAAAAAGACTTGGTCAGGAAAAAATACACGAAATAGCAGATATGTTAGATAAGCTGTCAGTATGTCCAGAATTCCGAAAAGCACTTTACAGAATCAGAGTTTAAAATTAAAGACTGAAGGAAAAGTTCAGATCCCGCCAAAATTAGGAAGAGCCGAAATCGTTCAGTGACGAATAGGAGGAGCATTTAATTAAGAAGTTACACGAAACACTGTTGCTTCTAGCTAGAAAATAATTTCTGGGATTCTCTTTGCAGTTGGCTGAAGCTGCCGGATAGATTCATTAAGGATAAAGAAAGTAACTGGAAAAAATGCTATTACGATTTAAAGGATAGGCACCCCGATCTGACATTGAGGATACCAAAAACAGCCAGTATAGTGCGAACCATGGGATTTAAGTAGCCATGCTAAAGATTTTATAATATTTGACCGTTTTTTAAAACATACTACTTTCCTACCTTTAAGAACTTTCAACGCTGACGAAACTGGTGATTCTTCTGTAAATAAAAACAGGGTTTTTCATTGAAGGGCAGGCGGCAGTTTGGAAAACTAAATTCAAGAGAAAGAGGTGCAACTTCACTTAGGACAATATATCCTGCTTCTCTACATTTTTCGTTGCCAGAAGATTAATCAAGAGCATATTAAGAGAGCTTTCTCAACCAAACGTCTGGAATAATGGCAACATTTTTGACATGTTTGAGCCATTATGAAAAACATGCTCCACGGGAACAGAGTCCTGTACCCCTGAGGCTGGATGGTCACTGTAGTCATATTCACTGCCATCCTAACAAGTTTCACTTCTAGATAGGACATTCATGAAATACTTTAAAAGCGCATAAGTAGAAGCCTGTTCCTTATGGAGAAGAAAGAGAAAAATGAGCTTGTATCCACGTCCTACAGTAATGTCTATCAGATTGGACAAGCATCCATCCCTTTGATTCCGATATCTCTGATCAATTTTCTGCCATCGCGAGGGATAGAAGTTTAACGAGATCAGAGAGCCTAAACTCCGGTGACCGAATCTTACATATCGACCCAATCCAAAAAAGTATAGATTTTCTTAAGCTATACAATCTAAGGTTGTCAATCTTGACCACTTTAGGTTACCCTGTCCCATTAAGGGGCCATCATACCTAATTAAATTATATGATATTCCCGCATTTCTCTAACAATCTGTGCGTGCATAATTTTTACATACACTATGTAATCAAAAGTATCCGTACACCCCACAAACATACGTTTTTCACCCTAGGTGCATTGTGCTGCCACCTACTGCCTGGTACTCATTATCCGCGACCTCAGTAGTCATTAGACATCGTGAAACAGCAGAATGGGACGCTCCGTGAAACTCACGGACTTCGAACGTGGTCAGGTGATTGGGTGTCATTGTGTCAGAAGTCTGTACGCGAGATTTCCACACTCCTAAACATCCCTAGGTCCACTGTTTCTGATGTGATAGTGAAGTGGTAACATGAAGGGACATGTACAGCACAAAAGCGTACAGGCCGATCTCGTCTGTTGGCTGACAGAGACCGTCGACTTTTGAAGAGGGTCGTAAAGAGTAATAGGCAGACATTTATCCAGACCATCACACAGGAATTCCAAACTGCATCAGGATCCACTCCAAGTACTATGACAGTTAGGCGTGAGGTGAGAAACCTTGGATTCCATGGTCGAGCGGCTGCTCATAAGCCACACATCACGCAGGAAAATGCCAAACGACACCCCGCTTGGTGTAAGGAGCGTCAACATTACACGATTGAACAGTGGCAAAACGTTGTTTTGACGAATCACGGTACACAATGTGGCGATCCATGGTAGGGTTGGGTATGGCGAATGCCCGGTGAACGTTATCTGCCAGCGTGTGTAGTGCCAACAGTGAAATTCGGAGGTGGTGGTATTATGGTGTGGTCGTGTTTTTCCTGGAAGGGACTTGCACCCCTTATTTTTTGCGTGGCACGATCACAGTGCAAACCTAAATGGATATTTTAAGCACCTTCTTGCTTCCCACTGTTGAAGAGCAATTCGGGGTTGCGATTGCATCTTTCAACACGATTGAGCACCTGCTCATACTGCACGGGCTGTGGCGGAATGATTACACGACAATACCGTCCCTGTAATGGACTGGCCTGCACAGAGTCCTGACTTGAATCCTATAGAACACCTTTGGGATGTTTTGGAACCCCGACTTCGTGCCAGGCCTCAGCGACCTACATCGATACCACTCCTCAGTTCCGCACTCCGTGAAGAATGGGCTGCCCTTCCCCAAGAAGCCTTCCGGCACCTGATTGAAAGTATGCCTGCCAGAGTGAACGGTGTCGTCAAGGTTATGGGTGGGCCAACACCATATTGACTTCCAGTATTATCGATGGAGGGCGTCACGAACTTGTACTCATTTTCAGTCAGGTGTCCGGACACTTTTGATCACGTAGTGTATAATTGCACTGTATAAGCACTAATATTTTAGGAAACGTTGTTTAAGTTCTATTTATACCCGCCTCTATCTGCAATGGCGGCATTTCTTTTGGAATATAATATTGCCTAGGCAATGGTGTTAGCTCGTGTTCGCTTGTCATTGTGTTGCTGGTAAACTTTGGTTTTTTTTTTCATTAGATAACACACACGTTCACACTCTCATTCATACTTCTAGACTCTGGGGAAGATAGGGAATAATCTTGGCTGGAAAAAATTTCCCTTTACTCTAGCTGAAAATCGAACCCACACCCCTGACACAGCAGATAGGTTTTCTACAGACTGAGCTACAGGACCAGCCAGGACATTGTTCTAATACATTAAAAAGGACACCTCAGAACTTTCGAGAATTAAGACACTCCACACTTCGCCGAAAATACAGAGATAGCATCATCCATTAGCAGTCACAGTCTTAACATCTGATGTATTGAATTCACACTATCGTGTATTTTTATATAGCTTCCACAAACCATTCTTGCAAAGGTATATTCTTATTTCTACTTCAGGTTGCGTGACACGATCACAGCGCAGACCTACATTGATACTTTAAGCACCTTCTTGCTTCCCACTTCATTGCATTTCCATTATAGCTACAAAGGGGATAGGGATAGTCAGGGGATTAAAAATGGATCTTTATATATACAAGCATTTAAATGCCATCCTCTCTCCATGACTTTGCAAGAAAAGAGCTGAAGATTAGTAGTACTTCAGAATATAATGACCGTATTGAAAATTTCAGACCAAAAACAGGGATAACTTGGAAATGACTGGTGGAACAAATGGACCACTTGAACTAAACTGTGTGTTTTATAGAGATCTACATTTGTATTGTCTCAACCACATACCTATAGTAGGTAAGAGGAATTATTCTATTTCAACAAAAATTCCATACCGAAACTTCACCGGAAACACAAAGCAAAAAATAGGTGCGTATGCGTGTGGCTCAAAAACGAAAATTCAAATATATATCAAACTTGATAATTATATTTACTATCCTTCAAATATACTACACGAACATTTTCAAGAAAATATCCCCCCACCAAACTACCGTTCACAAGGAAAGTGTTTCATTATTTCTGATTTTCTCAAAATTAGCTCTAACGATTTTAATTAAAATACCGCATGTTTAACAAATTTATACGAAAATGTTACATATATTTTGAATTTTCTGTAAATTCCACATCATTCGGAAGGATTTTCCCATTTGTTTATCCCTTTTGTAAACTATAAAGGTTACACAAAAACATTCTACACAAAATATGTAGATAACATTAAAACACAAAATTTATTTCAATTAACTTTTCTCATAACATCAGCCATTTCCGAGATATCCTTTAATATGTTTAAGTTTTTCGATAATTTGTCAATTTTACTTTCTCTATTACGTATAGTAAGTACATGAAGTAGTGCATTTCACCCAAAAATTCTATACCGAGATTTCACCGGAAATACATGTTTTAGGCTCCCTGAATTCAAATAAAGCATTTTTGGAAACAAGTCGTTTGTATGTATGTGTCTGTGTGTCTACCTGTGTGTCAGTGAGCAGTATAACTCAAATACGAAAAGTGGATAAATACCAAAGTTGATATTTAGATTCAGTACCTTCCAAAGATGCGACACGAAAATTTTCAAGAAAATCCCCCACCACAACTGCTCTTTATACAGAGCATTTTTCGAAAATTTTGATTTTCTAAAAAAAGGCTGTAATGACTTTGATTAAAATGCCATAAATGAAATACATTTACATGACAAAAACAATGTATATCTGGAATTTTCTGGGAATAGCCTCTTTATACGGAAGGAATTTTGTATAATCTTGTATAACTGGTTAACGTTAGACGAAAACGTACCACACAAAAAATGTAGTTCTCTTTAAATGCCACCGTTAATTTCAAATAAGCTTTTTGTGGATAAGCCATATCTAAGATATCCGATAGTTCGGATGGTTATTAATGGTTCGAATTGTTCATTTCTTGGTCATTCTTTAAAGTCCTTTAAACATTCAGTTGTTTCTTGCGATTACATAGAAAACTTATGAAACTTTAAGGCCAGCATATAGTGTCCAGTTCTTAAACACTTAACTATCGCTGTCTCTTTTTTATGTATAAAAATGTGTAATGAGTTATTTCTGCAAAGATCTATTTGGATAAAAATGTAGTAGATAGAACAATAAGCATTTGAATTGAATGAGAAACAGAGAGGATTCGGCATCGATCCAGGAGGTCTGGATGTTGTACCTACGTTCCCACGAGGGGCTAAGAGGAAGGGAGAAGGTGAAGGCGGCCGGAGCCAGGAGTGACGGCTCAGCAATGTCGGGGTCCCTAAAGTTACGAGATATAAACACCCGGCAGGCGGATAGGCAGACCGGGAACCCCACACTACATGGGATCCAACGACCCCGCCGGAGGCGGTCCTTATACCCTGGTAACCAGCCGAAGGCCGACAGACGGAGAACGTTCACATAGAGCATCCTTTTTCCCTGCCACGCCGCATCCAAACTCCATCGCTGACACTTCCAACCTTGAAACTTACCAAAAGGGGTGAAGGATGAATGAAATGACTAATGGAATGAAATGGAGGGATAGGAAATATGGGGAATGTAAGCATCCTTTCCAGCATTCACCTGGTGATCCGGAGAAACACGGAAAAAAAACATGTTTCAGGAATGTCGGTCTTGGGAATCGAACCCACAACCTCCCGAATGCGAAAAATAAGCTGTAGTAAGAATAGTTTGGATACCCACTAATAAACGAATAAATGGTAGAGAAAGCCATGTGAATGCATCATATCGTGCTGTCGCTACTCATTATTTCTTGCGGTCATGGAAACAGGACCAACATATATCGATATTATTTCTGTAACCACCTTGCATGTACAACGAAATGTGTAAGAAACTATTTATACAAATGTTTATTTCGTTTAACGCTAAGTAGATAGAAATATATATATGAATGCGACAAATCAGACATTTTGTTTTAGCAAACATTTGTATTTCTCTTAATGGTTTACCAGTTCTACAACATTATACAAAATTACTGCGAGGGAATGAAGAGGGCTTGGTAGGCTACTTCCAGAAAGCTTCAGGTATGCATTTAATATCACACAAATACCTTACACGTATTTATTTTATTCAAAATCCTTAAGGTACTTTAGATATCTAAACATACTCCATATAAGGAGTGGTTTGTGTGAGAATGACGGAATAGTCCTGAAATTCTTGTGTCGTATCTTTGGAAAAATACCAAACTTTTATACCCTAAATTTATTCTAAATTCTCGTTTTTGAATTATGTTGCTCAAAGTAACACACATACGTACCTGTGTACCCTTCCTAAAAAATACCTCTTTTTTATTAAGGGGGCTCAAAAAAGTATTTATATCGAATTTTTAGGTGGGATCTACCGCTAGGTCCATGGTAGAGAAAGTAAAAAGGACCTGGCCAGAAAGGTTTTGGAAGAACTGCAACTTGCTATCGCATAAACAGACTTTTGCACACTACAAATGCTACCATTACATTTTTACTTTCTCTACTACGTATAGTAAGTAGGGGAAGTATTGCATTCCACCCAAAAATTCGATACCGAGATTTCACCGGAAATACATGTTTTGAGACCTCCTGAATCCAAAAAAAGCATTTTTGGAAACATGTCCGTGTGTGTGTCTGTGTGTCTGTGTGTGTGTGTGTCTGTGTGTGTGTCTGTGTGTGTGTGAACAGCATAACTCAAAAACGAACAGTCGGATAAGCACCAAACTTGGTATTTAGGTTCAGTATCTTCCAGAGATGCGACACGAAGGTTTTCAAGAAAATCCCCCCACCCCAAACTACCCTTTACATGGAAGATTTTTCGAAAATTTTAATTTTCTCAAAAATGGCTCTAACGATTTTGATGAAAATATCATATGTTTAAGATAATGTCATGGGAAATGAAATGTATATCTCGAATTTTCTGGGAATGTCTCCAAAAGTATTCTTTATTGTGAACAACGTTTGCATAACTGGTAAACCATAAGAGATACACAAAATGTTACTACACAAAAAGTGTAGATCGCGTTAAAATACACAACTTATGTCATATACATTTCTTTTGTTGAGTGAACCGTTTTGGAGATATTGCTTGTTATTTCCTTAAATTTTCCAATACTTATACTTTTTCTCAAATTCGTTATTCATTTTTTTTATGTCCTGGACATGCAAAGAGAATGGAATGCACCACATAGCAACCAGCGTTAAAATATTTGACTATCGCTTAAAAGCTACCATATTCCCCTTGCATCTACAAGAAAATTACCAATAAGATTGACATCTCGATATCTCGATTAACATGAAGCATATGGAGAATAGGCGTTTGTAAAAATAGATTGTACAATAGTAGAGAAAGTCATGTGAGTGTAACACATCAGATTTTTTTTAATTCTTTCGTGTCTGAAATTGTTCGAGCACACAATAAGCATTAACTTTATTTACCAAGATTCTTATCTTAATTGAACTAAAACTCACTATTTTATGGATGCCTATTTTGCTTCTAGGAAAGTTTTGCTGCTTAATGTGTTTCTATCAATCAACGTCACTGGTTAAATATTAACTTTCATAAATAGCATAAGATTAAGAAGAACCTAAAGATGCGCTCTAAGATTGTGCACATTATTGCGTTCTGTCTGATTTAATCTGTTTACAGATCCACGGTGCGGTAAAGTTAAATTGCCTGTGTTGCTTTAATAAGACGGGAAGCTCATTAAAGTTTGTTAGTGAGAGATGAAACATCTGTGTTTGATGAAATTGAGAAACACATTTCATGGAATACAAATCACGCAGCCGTGCCCCCATTGTAGAAATAACATTCTACTTTTAATATAAGCAATCATTAAATAATCTTTTTTGGAATATGTAAAGTGAGACAGTATTTTAACACTTAAACGATTTCAGTCTAATTATATAATATATAAATTCAATAACAGCCCGCCTTAAAGCAATATGTGTATGTAACAATATATAAAAAGTGTATATTACAGTCCCTGTATATGTTTATATTATTGTGTACGTATGTAATAATGTTATGTGAATGTATTACATAATTTAATAATGTAGGAGCTGTGAGAATAATAGATTAAAAGTTGCTAACAATGAGGGAACAATGAGATAACCTTGAGGCAATAATGAGTAAGAAAGTTTAATAATGCCAATGGAGCAACAATAATGTAAATTTTGAGACAGTTTATAAATAGCCAATCAATAACCAGAAATAGCTTTAGTTAAATAAAGGTATTTTATTGGACTAGGATTAGGCATTCAAAAACCATAATGAAGCAAAATTTACAAATTCAGAAGTCAGTTGGTTGTAGACAGTGTTCCCAACCGGACGCGAGATGAGTCCTCGAGAAATTTAATACGTATTCAGTGTGAGACGAAGAATAGTTGCTAAGACATTCATGTCTCTAAAAATATATATATAAATACTGACGCAGCCGAGGCAAACATAAATATATAATATTTAACGAACAGTCAAAATTACAATATTTTTTAAACATTTGAGGCAAAGGACACCGGAAAGTACATTTAGAGCAAATTCTACCGGAAACTTTTTACCATACGTGCGGTTGCAACTACTTAAAGTTCGGCTCCTCAACATAAGAACTATAATACATCTTCAAATCGGCTTTCCATACGTGAAGCAACAAACAACTTCAAAAGTAAAAATATACCTATATTAAATCAACATGATTCTGCCAAACCAGAAACTACTCGTTCAAATAAATACAGGTGGCAGTACATTTCGATAAGGAACATATGGATCCTGACGGCAATTTCTGATACTAGGGACGATTTACAGAGAACATATTTTAGATGCTAATTACAGCAGTGACTTTCATGGAACTGCTCGAATGCGCGACCATTGGCCTGTATGCACGCAGTACATCGTCGGACATTGATTGTCGTGTCTGTTCGAAGACTCCTGGCATGTCCGTAATGGTAGCAACAGCGACGATGTCTTCTCCTGTTTCCACATCGGTTTCATACACGAAGCTGCTGCTTCATATGCCCTCAGAGGAAGAAATCCAGACACGTGGCGTCAGGTGACCTAGGTGACCAAGCCAACAGGGCCACCTCAGCCAATCCATCGATTCTCAAAGGTGGCTATCTGACGATTCCTCAAAGCAACGTTGAAATGGCGCTGGCGCCCCATCGTGCTGGAAGGACTCGTTTGTCTAACATTCAAAGCTACATCCTCCAGCAGTTCTGGCAACACATGTTCCACGAAGATGCATTAGATCTGTCCGTTGAGGAGGAATGGAAGAATATATGGTCCAATCAACTTACCACCGAGAATGCCGTGTTTCCAAGCAGACCTCAGAGCCAACCGTTCGTACACAGAGCAGGTTTGAAGTACAGTACACATTCCCAGTCAGCGACACCGACAAAACAGCTTACGTCAGCACCACTCACAAACAGTTCCCTAACATTACAGGTTGACTTCAGAGACCGCATGTTCTTTATCAAAATATATTTGTTTTGATGTTCTCTACCACCTGTATTAATTTGAACGAGTATTTCGGAGCACCATATATATATGTATATATATATGTTATGTATATATACAT
The DNA here is from genome assembly GCA_030765065.1 of Deroplatys truncata. NCBI lineage: Eukaryota > Metazoa > Arthropoda > Insecta > Mantodea > Mantidae > Deroplatys > Deroplatys truncata. The sequence continues at coordinate 220,942,497 of CM060978.1, forward strand.
AACATCTATTCTCAAACTATTCCTACAAAAGCAATTAATTGTCCTTTCACAGGGTTGGAAAGGTAAAATCAGACTTAGAAACCCAATGTCATAGCCGAGAATTCAACCACGGATCTTCGTCTGGTTGTTCTAACCAACGAAGCGAGCTACTATGGCAACACAGCGGCACATCAACCAAACGGAAGCCGGAAGATCCATGGTTTAAATCCCAGCTATGGCATTCAAGTTTTCAATCATCCTACCTTTCCCATCATTAAAAAAAAATTCTATTTGTTTCCGCTTCGTGTCAATGAGATAAGCGTTTGGAAAAATAGTTTTATCACACGTTTCGTTGTACCTAAGAAAGTTGAAGCGACGCTCAAAAAAACTATTTAAAAAGCAGGTCGATATATTAAGCTGACTTTGAAATTCCATATCCTCTGTATTACATCGTACATCGTAAGAAATAAAGCACTGGTGACCAATCACTAACAAAAAAGAAATTTAAGTGCTGGAAATTTCTATCCACCAACAAAAACAATCTTGGAAATGGTTAATGCCACAACAATTTGGGTTATACAAGAATCATTCAAACTGAAGAGAACGTCCCAGGGTATTTGCAGAAAAATTAAGATTTAGATTTTATCATCAATGGAAATGCCTTAAAATATGGTGTTTTAATAAAAAACGTTATTTTAGTACATACAAATGACAAACATTTTCAACAATAACTGTAGTTCTAGGTGGGAATTTTCTCAAATCTTTATGTATCATCCATGGAAGGTGTTGAACTTAAACGCCAATTTAGTATTTCTTCCACATTTCGCTTTTAAGTTATGCTGTCTTCATAGGGCCTTTTTCTAAATGTACCCTTCTGGGATCAGTGGACTGCAAAACACGTACTTAAGCTCGATATCGAAGTTTTAGATGGAATATAATACAATTTTCTGGTAGGAAATAAACATTAAATGAGAATTATTCCTATTTATGTTTATGTATCTTGTAAAATTATCCGAAAGGCTGGTATAGGATACACGTCGGAGGGGGACACCTCGTGTACTGCGAGCTACGGGAGATCTATTGAGGCTATCACTTCCCAGAAGGAAGGGATAACGTGAAGAAGCCATAAGAGGCTACAGGCCGTTGGCAGACAGGCCACACAGACAGGCGGAAGTCACTAACTGTTCCTGGTCCGAAGACCCGTTTCACTACTGGAACTGCCTAGAGAGGGCGATGAATGACTCGTCAAACCACGCATGTTCACTCTATTCTTAATACTCTTTCTTTGGAGAAAGCATCCACACTATCTGTCTTACTGCTAGCAAACCTATAAACTTGAGAAACAAAGGGAATTAAGGGAAAATGAGGGAAAGGAAATCCTGGTAGATAAGACCATCCCAGCGTTTGCCAATCGACCGGCGAAAACCACGAAAAACCCTAGGTCGCATTGTGCAGTCAATGGTAATCGAATCCTGGACCTCCCGAATGGAAACATCACTCATTACCACGGAGCCATCTCGCCTCAGTCTGAATGGCTAGCAGTTTTGTATTATCGTTTATTCTGCACGAAAAATTAAACAAATTATTAAGCAACAACTCAGAGTAGCTGAAATTCCATTTACAGCCCAAAAAGAGCTAAGCGGGAATGTACAACTGGAAGATAATATGAATGGTTTCTTCCAGCATGATGATATTCCACCTCTTTAAGCAAAGAAGTCTGTAATTATCTGAATGACAATTCGGCAACAACTGATGCCTTGTGTAGAACACTTACGTGACCTACAAGTTTACCTATCTCACATAACCTGAATTCCTCCTCTGGGTTTTACAGAAGATTGTCGTTTATGCACACAAATACAGGATGATTTATACCTGAAATACTAGATCACCCACGGTGGGAATTAAGGATGATTATAAATAATAGACCCATTTTATAAAATTTGCATTTATTAAAGCACAAATCCAACAATCTGTATAACAATGAAAAGAGGAAGCTTCAAAGTTTTTTTCGGCGGGCAGTGATGGTTTTAGAAGCGGCCGGTAGAGTGCTCGCGCAATAGGCCGCCATTGCGTTTCACTGTCAGTACGTAGTGAGATGGCTACTGTGGAGCACAAGGTTTTCTGCGTTATTGAGTTCGCAAAAAGTGAGTCGCAAATTGTAGTGCAGCGGCCATTTCGTAGCAAACTCGGTATTGAACCACCAACTAGAAAAAGCATTAGCCGTTAGTATACGCAATTTAAACAGACTGGAAGTGTGTGTAAAGGAAGAAGCACTGGCCGACCGCGTGTGTCAGAGGAGGACGTCAGACAGATTGAAGACAGTTTTGTTCGCAGTCCACGTAAGTCTACCCATAGTGCTAGTAGAGAACTTGGAATACCCCAACCAACTGTATGGAATGTTCTGAGACGGCGTTTGCTGTACAAGCCCTACCGATTACAACTTCTACAGGCTCTTAAACCTAAAGAGAAGCGTCTCGAATGTTGTGGTCATGTGCTAGGAATGATGGAGGATGACGCGTTTCTACAGCGTGTCATTTTTAGTGATGAAGCGACTTTCCACCTTAGTGGAAAATTCAACAGACACAATGTTTAATATGGGGTTTGCAAAATCCCCATCCAACATTGCAACATGAAAGAGACTCACCGAAGGTAAACGTATTCTGTGCCTTATCCCGTATAAGGGTTAATGGACCATTTTTATTTGCGGAAAAGCTGTAACTGGAATAATGTATCTAGGCATGTTGGAACAATGGCTGTTCCCGAAAATTATGTAAGATTCACAGGACCTCATTTTCCAACAGGATGGAGCTCCGCCCCATTGGCACAGCGGCATACGAGGCTTTTTGAATGAATCCCTTCCTCGGCGCTGGATAGGTCACAGGGTAAATGTTGATCTGGCTCTACACTTCTGGCCACCGAGATCTCCTGATCTCACCCCATGTGACTATTTCTTTTGGGGTTATGTTAAGGAAGCTGTTTACATCCCGCCTCTAGCTACAACTCTGGACGACCTGCGGAACCGTATCACTGCTGCCGTGCACTCAGTAACAGAACATACGCTTGCTCGTGTGTGGAACGAGTTTGGCTATCTCGTAGAAGTTTCCATGCAGCAAACGGTGGACACATTGAACATTTATAATGTATTAAAGAAACTTTGATGAAAATTCCTCTGTTTACTGGTATAAAGGTGGTTCATGTTGGATTTGTACTTTAATAAATACGAATTTTATAAAATGGGTCCATCATTTAAAATCACCCTGTATTTTGACGCGAATGTAATGGCAAGCACCTTGCACTCTAACCTGAACAAAATATGCCAAGAGTGCCTAAGGAGCATAGATCATTCCAAATAAACAATTTATGTTTATACCTGCTTTTATACTCTTTTCACTATCTCCTCGTAGTCAAATAATTATTGAATAATACTAAATCTATTCAGTAATATGCGTGTTACAGTGTTAGGTAACGATAATAGAAATGCTGTAAATGCATCCTTATCGTAACAATAAGAGAACCGAATGTTTATGAAAGATCGGCAAAATTTTCAAAACGTCTGCTTTCCTTCCTAAGTACGCACTAAACAGTTTTTATTAAATCAGTAAAATGATCAGTAAATCCTTAAGTACTTGTATCATGTTAAAGATACACAGTGACTCGTTTGGAAACGGAATAAAATGTTGTAATATTAGATTCACTGCTATTTATTTTTCCGTAATACGTGAATATTTTGTATAAGGTTATCCCTTATCCTTATCCTTATCCTTTCTCAGGACAACTCTCTCTCCAGCGGTTTCAAGTGAGTGGTTTTGTTCGCATTTCAACATCATTACACCTAATTTGAGCTCTTACGAATGGAAACTAAAGAAAGAAAGCAAGAAAAAAGAAAATAATATGGATGCTTTATAAAATACATTTCTTTTTATTTCTGGGGATATCGGAACGCGTATGTCCGGCGACATCCTAGCATTGAAAAACATTCTCTGCAGCTAAGCAATAGATGAAGAAAAACGCAAATAAATGTACTTTCATTAATTTATTAGGAACATAAATGCCTCATAACTTTGCTAAGGGACATTCTAACCCTCTTAACCTTATCCAATACTCTTTTTTGTACCAAGAGATGTGCTCTCAGTCCTGCAGCTCTGGAGCCGACCGTACTTAAACTGACCCTTTTCTTTCCTGTCCTTAGCGCCGGTCAATTAGCGAGGACCCGGAGGGATAGGTAATTATCGCCCAAACACGCAGTTAAGCAATAAAAGCAAAGCATATAACTTTATAAAGTATGCAGCGAAACAATTGGGTTTCCTAACTAGCTGGGTTTCCTAACTAGCTGGGTTCCCTAGAGTTGTTGTAATGAATGGCTGTATAGGATACGTTTTTTATCACCCTTAAACATTAACATTTCATAATACCATGGAGAGTATAAAATAAACTTCTTTGTATGCTATAGAATTTTTAATTCACCGTCTGCGCGGTGTTTTTCCTATCCGCGTCCTCGGCGCTCGTTGCCGTCTGCCGCTATCACAGAAAGGCGCGGATGAAACCATACAACATTTTTAAAACTACTTTCAAAGGCTTTACTTACCAACTTTATGAAAGGAAATGCTGAAACTGGCCTCAGTCGTTGTCCATACATTTTTGGCAACTCTTTAGGAAACTATCCATCATGGGATTTTTGGCGGAATTTTCCAAACAATGACCAATGTCGTTTAATTTTTCTTCGGTAATAACCGAACGCCGTCTTTTAGATTTCTTAGCCTAAACACTTCCTGTGGCCTGAAATTTACTGTAAAGTTCATGGATTGTTGAACGGCTTGGAAGGTTTACACCTGGAAATCTTTCTTGGCGAGCTTACCGAGTTAACACATACGAATTAAAAATAAATACACGTAGTGCAGTAGAAAATATATGCTGAGCCATAATATACAAAGATATTATGGACAAAATAATAAATAACTCGCAATAACTGAACTACATCACATCACCGTCAATTCAATACTGCACTTCACGCTGCAAAGCTAAACTACAGCGTGACTTTGTTATAGCAGCAGTACGTTGTCATGTTTTTATCATATTTCCACACGCCCAGAGGTAAAAGGCCGCGTAGCCGGCAATATTGTTCATAAAATACTTCTCCGGGATAACATAAAGTGTACAAGACAAACCCACACACCCTGAAAGAATTAAAACAAAATATCCGCCAGGAAATTTCTCAGCGTGAACTACGGCGAGTGATGGATAGTCTCCTAAAGAGGTACCATAAATGTATGGACAACGACGATGGCCAGTTTCAGCATCTCCTTTCCTAAAGTTGATAAGTAAAGCCTTTAAAAGCAGCTTTAAAAATGTATGGTTGTATGCGCGCCTTTCTATGATAGCGGCAGACGGCAACGAGCGCCGACAACGCGGAGAGGAAAAACACCGCGCAGGCGGTTCGGAATCTTTTGGCTCACTCTGTAGTATATTTTCATACAAGTGCGTAAATGCATCTTTGCAGAACGAGGAAGAGGTTTAAAATACGAGACGAAGTCGACTATTCTCACTTCCAAGTTTCTGCAAAGATGCGCTTAACCTATATTTATTGCATACAATTTTTAGGCGATAATGAAAAATAAAAATATTTATGCGAAAATAAAATTAATCACTACCAACTGCTCAAAAGCAGTATCAAGGTCGAACACGCTATCCTTTGCGAAATGGTGATCGATTAGTCACGCTTGGTAGTAGATGGCTGTTTGCATCAAAGAATTATATTTAAATGCTGCATGAACTAAGTCGTAAGTAAATGTTAACAAATAAAGGGAAGCAAACACGGAAAGTTTTAAATGGTAAAATTGAACTGTCAAATATGATTATGTTGCATGTCTGCAACAATCAGTGCACATATCAATAGTTGGAGTATTAAATACATTGTGCTAACGTCTGCGGTAAAAATGCGAAGTGGTCTTCCCTTTCAAAGAATAATATTTACTACTGGTCTTTTCGTGTGTTAAGGACGTGCAGTAGAATAATGGATATTAACCTCCATATTGTGATTAGTACTACATCATATGTTACCGTGAGCGAATTCAACTCTGAAGTATCTAGTTCCAACTTACTCTTCTTCCCTTCGAAGAATGCATAATTCATACCCCTCCCTTTCTCCTTCTGCACCAACCAGCATCCTCTTCAAAGTTTGGTCTTGACTTGAGAGAACTTTCTCTGGCAAACTGTCTGTCGTCGCTTCTTTCATGGAAATTTCGATTGGCACTTGCAAGACTAAGTTAACTCTACAGCAAATAAGAGCGTGATATGTGTAGGCTCCAGGGCATCCTTTACTCAAAGCTTGTGCTTTGTAGAGGCGTGGCAATTGATTGCTTTTAACTTTGCCGTTGCACCGATCCAGAATTTGACGAACCAATTTGCAGCTCTAGGGAATTTTAAATATCTAGCATTCATCTCGTTTTACATCTACTATCTGCGTAAATCGGAATGTAGGTTGAACTAAATTACTAAACTTTTTATGTACAAGCTATTCAAATACATCACGAAAATTAATCAGGTCGCATTAGCGTCTGAGATAAAATTTCTTCCATTAAAATTAACTTCCAATTAACCTAGAGAAAATGCTGAGCTACAGTAGACTATTGCGCCGTTTCCTCATCGCCTAAATGTGTTCATGAAGGTTGCAATATTGTGGCGTTTAGCGATTTTTAGGGATTATTTTAGCGTATTTGTGGGGGTGTATATTCAGGGGTTAGCAACATTGGTAGGTGTTAGGGGAAGGGGCAAGCAGGTTGATACACGCACGAAGCTGACTTTCTGCCTGTTTAGGTTTTTGAAACGTTCAGAGATATAATTCCGTGGGTAACACATCTCCCATCAAAAGCCAGGTAATCATGTGATATTACTTATTATAGAATAAATGTGCCAATTATGGTTTTTGAGCTGTGTCAATTTTTGAAAGTCTTCTCATTCCCTAAACTGTTAATGTAAAAAAGGCAGCAATTTGCCAAGATGCCGTTGGTTCTATAGTTTAATTAGCTCGTCCCATATCAGATCCAGTTACGCTGTAAGGTAATTATTAAACTGTGATCTCTGTGCGTTCACTATCATCTATATCTTTTGGGTAGTGACAATATTATAGAATAGGATCACCGGCCCGGAATATCCACATCACCTACGAACCTCGCCGCAACTGTCATAGATGTCAGTACTTGAAAAGGGGTAGGCGGGTGACGGGTGATAACCAGGCAAGCGGATTTTAATAAGTGAAGGAAGCAATCGTTTAGCGCACGGAGTATAGGTGACGTAGGTACGTGACGGACACTCTCCTCCCCTTCCCTTCACAACAGCCGGTTTCGTTGTGACTGTTCCCCTCACTCGATGCATACATAGACCAGTGGAAAAGTGTGACAATATCTCTAAAGTAAAGAAGAGTTCATACATCAAAAACATCATCACAATAAGCATCGTTTATAGCGGAATTTGGAATGGAACACTTCACACAAATGCTGCAGTTATCAGATGTAACATTATAGCTCAAAGGACATTTAAAACAACATGCTAAACAACCTTTAATTCAATGAAAAACAAGGAACATGTGGCGTTGAAAAGAAACAATGAGGAAACTGGACTTTTAACCTTCTCAGCTCTAAACTATGTTCAGAATTTTTCGAGGATCTGTGCCATATGCTAATAAGAGTGGATATTGCCTTTAAAAGTTACAGCTTTCCATGTAAAAGAAAATATTATGTAACTCAGATTTCTGTATATTAATGTCTTAATTAAATTATTAGGTAACTTTATTGCACACTAATAAGAGCTAAACATTCATTGCTTATTTTCCTTCTAATACACCTTAATTCTGGTCTACCTGCTATCCAAATAGCGTGTACTACCTTCAAACTGTACATTATATTTGTTTACAAAAACAACCAAGGTCACATGCGCTTCCGCCTTCTCTCGCCACTAACCCTTGGTGCGCTCCTAACTTGATGGTTTACTTACTAAAAATCCCCTGCCTGTTAAATGGAGTTTAGTAGACCTCCAGAAGATAGAGATCTCCAGGATAATGCAAGATTGTATATGAGTCGTGGGGAAAATATTCGATAACGTTTGAAAATTACTTCATCACTTTGAGTACCCATAATTATTAAAAGTCCACTTGTGGATCAGCGTTTTACTTCATTAAATGATATGAAAGCAGCTGTGATGACTCGACGCATCAAAGAGTTATATATACTTCGAGGAAGAACAAAAGGGTTGTACAATGGTTATCAGAATAAAAGTGATGTAAGCAAATTGAAAAAGTAAAATGTGTAATAAATGTGTAGCAATGTGCGTTACCTCTAGGTTCATGAAATGTTTGGATTGGAAATCACCAAACCTATGGTGCTCATTAGTATTTGAGGCAGAATTTTTAACACTTAAATGTTTTCAGTCTAATTATACAATATAAAATATAATAACAGCCCGCCTTAAGGCAATATGTGTATAAATAACATATAACATGTATGTAACAGTCATTGTATTAATGTTTATATTATTCTGTACATGTTTAATAATATTATGTGAATGTATTAGGTAATTTAATAATGTAGGAACTGTGAGAATATAGGTCAAAAGTTGCTAACAATGAGGTAACAATGAGGTAACCTTGAGGCAATAATGAACTGGAAAGTTTCCTAATGCTACTGGTAATTCTTGGAGCAACAATAATGTAATTTTTGAGACAGTTTATAAATAGCCAATCAACAACCAGAAAACCTGAAAGTTAAATGAAGTTATTCTATTGCAGTAGGATTAGTCAATCAGAAACTGAAATAGAGCAAATTGTACAAATACAGAAGTCAGTTGCTAGTAGACAGCGTTCCTAACTGGACGCGAGACGCGTCCTCGAGAAGTTTAACACGTATTCAGTGTGAGACGAAAATTCATTACGCCGAATATTATAAAGCTTACGTGTTAAAAAGTGCAAGTAATTAATAAATAATATCACAGCTCTCTATATCAGTGAAGTGTTATTTAATTGTGTGAAGGATTAATAAATAGAGTGAAGTAAAAATTATAATTTGTGTAAGCCTACATTTATTAGCCGCACCACTCCCCGTTAAGAAATACATGTTTCTACAAATTAATACTGACGAAGCTGAGGCAAACATAAATATATAATATTTAAAGAAGCATAAAAATTCAAAGTTGATTCCTAAACTTGTGGCGAAGACCACCGGAAAGTAAAGTTGGGGCGAAGGCCACCGGAAACTTTGTACCGTACGTGAGGCATTCAACATTCATCATGTTTTAAATCAACTTTGGTATTCTACTACATCCCAGGAAATATTCTTCACTTATAGCACAATTTTCCATTTCGTCTTTTTTTTTCAAATTGTAATTCGAGTCATGTGCAAATTTTGAAAGAGTAAACTCGCGTGTTTGTTTCTGGATTATTTGTAAATTATTCTGTTATTTTAAAAGTTTGTTGTTTGTTATAACTGGTCTCATGGCATAAACATACGTCAGTTTGGGAGCACATGGGCATCTGTACGGGTAAGATGGCTCCGCAGTAATATGTGAGGTTCGCATTCTTGAGTCCGCGGTTCAAATCCAGCCAGGATATCCTCCCTGATTGAGGTTTTTCCAGGTTTTCCTGTCCTCATAACTGACAAATACTAAGGCGGTACATAAGCCTGGAACATCTTCCCAAAGACTCCTTTCCCAAATGTAATTTCATTTCATATACCATCTGTGTCATTATATACGACTCCACAGCATCTGTTGCGTCGTATTTAGTAAGAATGGGCGCTGAACCCTCTAAAATAGACGTTTGTTATGACGGTGGAGGCAAATGGATGAAAATGTGTTTGTGCTCTTTGGATGTTACTACCACTACACAGATGGACATTAAAACTTCTTGGAACTACCAATGCCCGTGGCATTCAGAAAGGAAAGACAATGGAAAACGTGGTTTTCATTTACAGGAGGACCCGATTTTTTAAAGGAATTTTGGAGGTAGGTTACGACCAGGTAAACTGTGGAATAATGAGGCAACTTGGGGTGCATAGTGAGGCGATAGAGGGAAAACTTAAAGCAATTAAACATTGGAGATAATTGTTCATTAAGACCAATCTCTAATTTGGGCGGTCTGCTATCGTGACCGCTGCGAATGGGAGGAAATTCGACATGGGCATCAAAATTAAGGTTTGGAAATATCAACGTTTTAGTGGCGGGTCAGGGCAACTGACGGAATGTGTGGAGAAACATTAAGAATAGCTTTAGTTATATTGGCAGACAACAGACAATTGCATAATGCACCTTCGTTTTATTGAATATTATTTTATTTAGGTATTATTATAATCTTGTATTTATTTATCTTTCATTAATGTTCTTTAGGTAACATAGAAATGCATCCTAATAATATTTACCGTTGTTTTATTATTATCATTAAACTTAATAGGTTTATCATACTTTTTTATTCTACGTAGTGAGTTTTTTGTTTTGTCCTGCTTTCTTTATTATCCTATGTATTATACAAGCTCGTATGGTCTGCTGGAGTTGTGCGATTGCTAAGGATCAATGTCTATTATACTTTGATTTAAATATCACACGCATTCATTCTGAATAGGCCATATATATATAAACACCAAAACAAAGCAGTTTTGCATATCTATAAATCTATTAAAAGTTGACTTCTATTTATATTCCCAAGTACTTCTTTCTGCTTCTGTATAATATAACATAAAGGACCATGCATTGAATGGACGATGCAGTAATATTTTCGAATGGAATAGGGAACTATAGGTTTATAATATGGAATCTTTCCGTTGCACAAATTAAAGCTAACGTAAGAAAACGTTTTATTTACTCAATACTTCTACCTTCGTGGTCTATGCGTAAACCGTCACACGCCTTGTAGGTACTAAAAGTTCTTACAGAAAACGTTGACTTTTGTAGCAAAACTTCCAGCCGCAAGGACCTAAAGTAATCGTGGAAGAGAATAACGTAATCAGTTCGGAAACAAATCGTAACTCCTAGATGCTTCTCTCGATCCTGTATATTTGCAGTACAACAACGGATCCATAACTAGCATGTGTATCCCAAGGCATTGGTGATGCCTTGAAGAGGTTTATTTTGGCTAAGGATGTGTGTTTGCTTCGGGGCCTCAGCTGGAACGTCGTCACGAAAGGTGACAAAGCTTATGTCTGTATGTACAAAGAGGATTATACTAAAATGGGTGTAATTGACTTCTTGCGAAAGGAACTTGGTGACTAATATGTTTTAGATGACATTTAAAGGTGTGTCGCTCTTGAGAACTACAAATACGTGTTAGCAAAATGGCAATTTGCTTTTAGTAACACTTCCTTAATCTATAATGAGTTGATAAACCAAATAAGGCTTACTCACTGTGTATGCGTGTGTGTTTGTTTGTGTGTGTGAAGGAAGGGGTTGAAATACAAGATAGTTCTCAGTGAAGGATAAAAACAGGCAAAATAACACGACAAAAGCATTCAATACTTCGGAATTAGCCCGAGATAAAAGATAAAAGTACACTTGACGGTCGACTGGACTGGTTAATAATCGATTCATCTCCTGATAAAGGGGTAAAACTGAACATTTTTAAAGCGTGACTTTGCTTGGTTTTAGTCTTCACTCAGAACAATTTTGTTCTTTCACTATACCTTTTCACTATAAGCTGAAAGGAGAAGTAAACAAAATCACGTGAGAAGACAGCACCTCATTGGCTGGTGGATAAATTACAACCTTTCCCGCTTAGTATGTTGTCTCTTCCTCTGCAAAAAACAGTTCGGTTCAGATCGTAACATTTTGTGTTTATTCTCGTGCAGAGACATTTAAAACGCTCATTATTGCAACAGTTAAATTTATGAAACCAAATGTGTTTGTTCAGATTCACCTATAACTACATGAACCGTTATAGCAGAGGGTTTAAGAGGCTATGCGCAGGCGCTGCAGTTCGTTTCCGGCTGAGAATCTTCTGCCACTGCAGAAAACATAAACGAGGGAAATGGAAAGAAGACAATTGTGTTAAATGCTTTTAATAAATTCTGTGAAAAGCACCCACATATAACCGACAGTGAATATGGTCGCTCATTGTTTAGCAATAATTGTTAGTGATGTAGAATTGTTGCTCAGATAGCTTGGTTTGCGTTTGTTTTCTGTGGGTTTCTAACCTATAGTGCTAATCGTTATTTAACTTCTGACCCATAAAAGGTGAAAGCAAAGGTGGTATACTGATATTAGTCATTAAATGAAGGATTTCTAAAGCCTGAAGTTAAGAACAGTTTAATCCAGTACCTTTAATCACAGATGCCGAACTGTTCAAGTACAACTTTTATTTGTCTACTCCTATTATGATGTGTTAGAAGTTTATGATGTAAGGTAAAATATAGGAATAAGACATACAATGTTTATAAGCTAATGATCCCCAAGCTGCGCAATGTACTGTATTCGCATTCTGTCTGAAGCAATTTCCTCTCCCGTCATCCTCCACGTGGTGCTGCCATGTGCTCGGCGGAGTGATACATTTAAGTTTTGTTTACTTCTTGTATAGATATTTATCTTCTTGAGTTTTACTTATTGATCACCCATGAATATATTTAATTTATGTTATAATACTTGACGCGTCTAATCACACGTGGTTTCAGCTTTCCTCTCATCAGAAACACTAGGCCTCTGTGGTTACATTTTGCAAGGATTATGAGAAAACTAATGTATATCATTACATTCTGAAAATATCATGGGGTTTCATGCTATTGTTATGCTGCACGGTGTATTGAAGATATGTATCCTCTAATGCTTAAAATATATTCCCAACTATAAAAAAAGTTTGATAGTAGATTTTATAATTGTTCATTTGCAAGAACCGTTTAAATAAAGCTAATTGAAGTGATTTCTTCTTAATTTGATCTCATTCATTATTGGCTTTTTTAATGTGTTACTGTTAATATAATGAAGTTATACAATGCAATGATGTATATTAGCAATTATCAAATACCCTCGGTTCTTAAATTAGCTTCATTTCCTCAATAGTGCCTGTCTCCCTCCTTTTGAGAAGTAGTTGCTCCACATAAGCGAAAAGGAGAAGTAAATTGCAATTAAACGAAAAGCGATGTTTAGGTCTTTGCTTTAAGTGTACATTTTATTGTACCTACAAGTTTTAGCCATTTTCCAGTACAGTTGTCAAACATCATTTATGCTTCTTTAACAAGGCGAATATAAGCCACTGTAAGTGACGGCAGTTCCTAAAATAACCCATATTTTACTCTTTTATAATTTAACAGAATTTTCCCTTCCTGCAGATGAACTCAAACGCGCAGCTCGGAAGGCCCCAGAGGGCGTTTTAAACTACTTCGCTAGATATGTATCAGACTTTGTGGTGCTGAAAACCCTTCTGCGATGAAAAAGTATTTTGGAGTAACGACATGCCTTGCAGCTGCAGCAGTGCTTTAATGGATTCTGTGAAAAGCTTAGACCTTAAGGATGTTAACGAGCTTGCGTCCTCACAAAGAATTCTAAGATACGTAACTCCTTGAAGCTGCAACTTTAGTGATGGAGTATATTGACAGTTGCATGTCAATCCATACAGTAACAAGAGATGCGTATATATTGTATGCAATGACAACCAACTCAGACAAAGTCATACATACACTAATGATATGGAAATCTAAAAACAAACGACCTTATTCATTGTCAGAAAATAGCTGAAACTCGTGCAACCTTCTAAATATTATGTTTATGTATTGCATTACTACAGCTGGTTAGACATATAAAGGAATCAACGTACTGCCAAAAAATAAATAAAACAATACCTCTAGATAAAATGAATTATTTTTGACAAAACTTGCAAAGTCTTTAATAAAGGATGTAGTATATGGTTGCATAGACAGGAAGAACTATATGCTGTTACGCTACCTGATGTAAATTTACTGTGTAAAAGACATGATTTGCTCGATACCAGCAATTAATTTTCATCTAGAAGTTACTAATAAAACCCAGAAAATATTTACATCTACCTAAAATATGCGAGTATGACAGCTATGTCTGAAAAAGTTAAAGAGATTGCGAAGAAAAAATATAAAAGGTGAGTCGGCTGCGCCTATTTATTTTTGGATTTATGCAACGTGCTAAGTGAAATATGTGAGTTATACCTTTCTTGAATGCCTTCTAATGGCTTATATTGCGTAACACTTTATAGAGGATAAGTGTTCTACGGGACAGAATGTAATCGCCATGTATGTCGACGCAAAAAAATCCCACCCTGACATTGAGTGCTGCAATAGCAACTTTAGCCAATTTTACAAACTTTTATTCTTTGGCATACATTCATGCACCCCTTTGAAAACACCCTGAAGGAACAACCTATCACATGCATCGGTTGATAGAACCATTTGAAAACAAAATGGCAGATCTACGCAGTGCGACCAATTGGATTTAAGCCGTTAGTCAATGTACAGCCTTGTCAAAAAATGCTAAGTATTAGGTAGAACATTTCTCTTATTTCACAAACTATGGCGTATTTCAGATCATACAGTAATTGAAATGACTGATGAAGTTTATTTGTTTGAATTAAAACTACCAAACCGAGCTCAAAACACTATATGACGCTGCAAAAAGCGTGTAAAGTCTCAAGGTGGTGTCTAGTTCTGCGATTACTAATTCGTAAAGGAACCTCCGCTCGCAAGGTAGCATCGGCCGAATGGTATTATCATGGTTGCTTTAACACTGTCCACTTTAATTCGGGTTCAAATCCTTCGGGTGAATTTCAAACCTTTTATTACCTTTTGTTTTATCTCTTTGGGCCTATAATTTTATATTGTGCTATAAATAACATTTTTGATAACATTATAAGTGTGTAAAAAATAGAATAATCGTCATGTTTTCCACCGCAAAGAAGAAGAACCACAAAGCCCAAACATTATGCGAGCACACTCATACGTGAGGAATGCAGGCAGTTTACACCGCGCATGTTACAGCATGCAAGAAGGTCTCTCCGGCAACGTACACAAATGTGCATTGATGAAGGGGGTCGTCATTTTGAACATTTACTTCCTTGATGAAATCCACGTTTTTTAACAATTTATTATTCTGTTTACCCGTGAACATAGCACATTTACAACTCCTTTGTCAATAGAAGAAGTGAAACAAGGTTTAAACACGAAACAAAAACTGTTATATTTAATATCGTCGATATGCGACCAAGAGAATGAAAGCAAACTACGTAACACGGTTTACAACACCAGATACGGTACAGATTATTATGGTAAACATGATATACAATTATCTGATTGTAATTCATATGTATTTGGCTCACAGGAGAGCCAATAACTAAAATAAATAAATTGGTACACCAAAACACAGAAAATAAACACTAGGAGAGAAAAAAAATAACCAAAACAATTTTATGTTTGTATCAGATTCGAACGTCCGAAGCTAACCTTTGCTTCATCACATTCCGGCTGCTCAACCACTCGGCAGAACCTAAGTAGTTTATTCCGCTCTTCGGGAAAATATTCCTCTATCTCCTTGCAAGCATTATATCTATGAAACGCCGTCATTTTTAAGGTTTTCGCAGCTCTTTGGTTCTCATTCAGGCCTTCAATCATTAATGGGGATTGCGTATAGTACCAAATAGAAGAGCAGAGCTACAATAACAGTTTGTTTGCTAAAAGGGTCAACGTTTTCACATTAGACTATAAACAGCGTGTTACATAAATACGAATACCTAGGGGCAGCTGACTCACCTGGTACATACCGGTGAGATTTCTCAACCTGCGGATTGAGAAGTCATCAGTCCCAGAGATGTACAGGCTATGCCGTAAACACTGTCCACTGCATCGCGTCGTATCATTTTTTCCGAAATGACTGCTTTGCACCGCGGTGCGTGTACTAAGTTGTACTCGTAGAGCAACAGTATGCACGTTGGCTTTAAATGGTGAAGAACCCAGGTTCAAATGCTGCCACTTGCAAGTACTTTTTATGCTTAATAAATTTAACGAGAACTGATAGTTTGGCATGGAAATGTCGTGTCACTTAATTTAATTATGTGAATTTTATTAAAACACAAATTGTTACTTGTTAGAATATGCAAATCCACTTCTAGTGCATTCGTAAAGAAATCATGATCTTTAAAATATGGTAACATTACAGTTATTAATAGTTCCGACAATCATAAATCATGATTT
Source organism: Deroplatys truncata (assembly GCA_030765065.1). NCBI lineage: Eukaryota > Metazoa > Arthropoda > Insecta > Mantodea > Mantidae > Deroplatys > Deroplatys truncata. Next base: position 220,958,654 of record CM060978.1, read on the forward strand.
GATAGAACGTTCTCCAAACATGAACAGAAATGAATAAAAAATTAATTTATTCGTAGGCGCGCTTTAAACTTCGACCTTCATTTGATTTTCCAGCATGTTAACCATTGCGCTACTAGAGCACGCCAGCACCACCCTAGCCCTAATCAGCGAGCTGACGAACGCGGTGTCAGCACCTGCATTTCGCATCGTCTGTAAAATACAGGTTCCCTAGCTAAGAATCCGCAGGATGAGAAGACTCACGCGGTAAACATAATATATTGGATAGAGAGAAGGGTTTCTAGTAGCCTCTGTACAAAATAGTTTATCAGAGAACGAGATGAAATAGTCTCGTAGCATAGTCGGAGTAACTTCATCAAGCACATGTTGAAACATACACATGCTCTTTAAATATTATACACAACTGTAATAAATGTAATATTCCACTTTATTGAAGTACTTAGGATAATATGAACTAAAATATATTTAGTGTATTCACATAGAAGGATTACAAATGCTTGGAGCGGTGTCACAAGTTTACTCTAGGCACATTATTTTCATATTACCGCAAAAGTCATACCTAAAGCAAATAATCACGACGTTTCTTCTGGCGTATTACAAGTGATTCACATGTGATTCTGCATATAACCTGTCTATAATCAAGTTCTTGCCACATTCGATGTAATATATCAATGCGCTCACCAATGTTTTAGTCAGGAGAAGAGGTAGAACCTGCTTGAGCCACAATCGCTCAAGCGTAGCAGCATGTCATAGTCCACTGATACCGGTAGCTGAAGTCGTCAAGGCACAGACTCGTGAAAGAGAGGCCTGTGGTTCAAAGCCCGCCAGGATTTTCCTCCCTGACAGTAGTTTTTCCAGGTAATCCTCAGTCCTCCTAATTGGTATCCTAAACATAGTCCTTCCCAAATTTCTTTTCAAATTATCACTTCATCAAAAACGTCATAGTCCTTATACACCAATGCTGTTTTGTCGACAATGAACCTGTTTTTCACTTACGATGGCACGCTCTCCCAGTAAAGAGCTACATAAATCCTAAAAACTGAATTAGTGTTCATGGTATGTGCAATTTGTATCATTTCAGTTTGGCTGACATATGAGAAATACAGCTCCAAACATGTTACCTATTATTCCGCTTTATTGAAATATAGTTTAAATACTTCACTGGCCAATGATAATAGCTTCCCTTACCATACAGAACATTCATAAAATGAAGAGTATCTATGAAAGGAATTCCATCCTTGCCTATACATGAACATAAGTCTCAAAATCATTATTGTGTTTAATGTTCAGTATGCGGATATTTCCTTTGAAGCAGGTTTCTGCCTCCTAACGCAAAAACACTTTGTTGTTCATTCACGCATGAACAAGCTTTGTTCTTTGACTACTCCAGTCGCAGCACGCCAGCAGTGTTTCTTTAATACTTGGGAAATATTTGTTGATGCTATTTTCAACTACATAAAATTCTTTTTCCCCTTTGTTGTGGCTTGAAGCAAGCAGCTTTCTATTCGCGTGATCAGTAGGCATACTGCACGAGCTTTTCTGAGCCATTCTAAAAAAAAGCGTGAACCATATTGTAGCTATATTGATAATCTACCAAATGTGAGACACCTTTTTTTTTAAATTCAGTAAAGTTTATTATACATTGCGTATAATACAATTCTGCGGAAACAGTGCAACGACATATAAATTATACATGACACATCTGTTGAGGTTGCAGTCCCATTGGCTGTCCGCAGTACATCAGTGTGAACATTTTTATTTTGTAGTAAATATTATTGTCGTTTGCGTTTGAGCCCTCGAAGATGGCGAGCGGTAGTGGAAGTAGTTCATTGGAGTTCCATTGTTGGATTATTCGGGTCTTTGTGTAGAGCTTCGTTAGGCAGAGAACCCTTTTCTGAATGTTTTGAATTACTTTCAGCTGTGAGTCTGAAACCGAACTCATAATGTACAGTCTTATTGCAAAATCCGTTAGTCAGCGAGAAATAGGTTACCATTCTTAAATGAATGATAATCGTGATGACCCTTGAGGAAAACTGTCTTTTATTAAGCGGTTAATATATTTTCTTGAATTGAGTTTACTGCCCAGTATAAGTCCTGGATATGATTTGGATTACTTAGTGGGAATATCTGCTCTGAAAGCAATTTTATGAACTTGTTTTTAGTCCGTAAAGTGCACTGGAGTACTTTAGAGTTGCCCGGATTGATTTTTATTTTCCATTCTTGCACCAGGAGCCCAGAAAGTTAACAAATAAGGTTACTAGCCAAACAGTTATCATCCAACGATTTCCTTGTGCCTGCTTAAACAGCAACATCGTCTGCAAATTGTGCTATGGTTAGCTTTTAATGTTTTGGAAATTCGTCGATGTATATTAGGTATAAGAACGGCGCCCATGTGTTTCCTTGAAGACAGTAGTCGTTTGTATGGCATGTATTTGGTTTCCCCGGTGTTGGCAGGAGAATACTGGAATGGTTTCTTCTCTAGCACGATTTTCTTTCCATCATTTCCCTTTCATTCCGTTTTATTCTCATCTTTCAGGTGTGCTTCTAGGTTTCGTGGTGTATGGCGGTGCCGGATAGATGGCACGGATGTATGCTCAATGGAGAAAGTATTCCCCTTGGACACCAGTGGGCTGCTTTATTGGTGGGTTGTTCATCGCCCTCTCTCGGCAGTTCTAGCATGGGACATATCTGCGAGCTTGGAAATGTTAGAAACTTACGCGCATCTCTGTGACCTGTCTGCCTTCGGACTATAGCCTCTGTGATTCCTTCATCTCATCTCTTTCTCCTGGGAGTTCTAGGCCGCAGGTATAGGTCGCAGATATCTCCCTCCGTTTAATCACCTATAGCTATACCAATTGTGTGTATTTGAGACATAAGGTTTTCGTAACTAGCGGAGAAAGTTGGAGAGGAATAACTACATAAAAAGGTGTAAGAAATAGCTAGAAGACAGCACCGAAACAGAAATCTCTTCACAACCACGAAATTTTGCAACTGTACTTAATTAAATGAAACTGTAAAACATGTCTGCAGGTAGTGTTAACTTAAAACTAAAAACTGTTCTGTTATGTGTATTTAATTGTTGTTGAATAATTATACATTTTACATTTATGTACCTATTTCGAATATACAGTCTGTTAATTTCTATTTTATTTGAAATAATATTTATATTCCGAAATATTTAGCTATTTCTGTATACCTGAGATGAGGTTCTGATCTATTCTGAGGACTTTAACTCCAGCAACTTGATCAAAGACAAGTTGTTGCTGTTTCCTAAGAACTGAAACCAGGTTCATAAGGACCACACAGTCGCCCACGCTCAGTGAACGCAGAGAAAATCAAAGGTACCTCAACTAGACGACTCATCTTAACTTTGACTCTCACATAGACGTTGGTTTTTCTGAAGTCAATATCTTCCTCTCGCAAGCTACGTTAACTCGTTGCGTTTCAGGATATTGGAATCCCTCCTCTGTCGTTTCTAGTGGTGAAAACAACTTCTAGGGACGCATTATTCCTTCTGGAAACAGGTTACATAGAATAGCATCCTAAGTTATAATGTCAACACTAGTTTCCGTACACAAATGTTAGCATTTCACTGCTCTTATTTTTCAAAATCTATGTTATATTGCTTGCATTTTTATTTACTCTACTTTGTCCTCAAGAATTCCCTTTTTCTCCTGCGTTTGTTATTTTAATTTTCTAAAACTTACCTTTAACTATTCCGGTTAACATTAGAACGCCGGGAGAGATCAATTTAACTACATAATAGAATCTAATCGTTACTTTTGGTAGAAAAAATTACTTAAAAATAATTTCCTCCTTTGACTTTTATTCACGGTGGGTGCTCACTGCATTCATAAAAATGAATTATTTTCTAAAATTCAGTTGATGCCTATTATATTAAATGCGTGGAGGCCTCATATTCATACCCCTAATGCAATACTGGTCTTTTTTCATACTTAACAACCTAAATGCATATTATTTGATATGAATAGCAACAATGAAAAAATATAATAAGAGTGTTTATGTTTGGAAATCATACAAACAATGCCTTTAAACACACGTTACGTTACTTGTTCAACTCATATGTAAAAATGAAGTTGTATTGAGCTATGCAAAACCTTGTAAGATGAAAAAATTATGATAATAGCTTCCCATACGAGAAGATGAAATACTTCCAGAATTAATGAATTTTCAGGGTGGTAAATTGCTTAGAATAAAGTTATTATAACATACAAACACCACATTTTATTGCTTGGGGTCAAATTGACCACTTTTATGCGTTCTATCATCTAAGAAAAATAATAGTAAATTTGGGAAAAGGGATATGAATAAATAGAATGTATGTCTTGAATTTTCTTAAAAAGACAGAAGCGCCTTCAAAGGTTTCTCATTCTGATCGAAGTTAGTACAACCGTGTAAACGTAAGATGTAGACCAAGGATGGTCAACCTATTTTGAGCTGGGACAAGTAAAGTGATAAAACTTTTTGAAGGGCCATCTGACTAAATTTATATTAAGTATTTTATCCTGAACTAAACTAGTGAGGTGAGTATAGCTGTAGGCCAGTACATAAAACAATGTTTTAAATGTCATTTAGTTATTTTTATTATTGACTTTATTTTGAAAAAAACATCATATAACTTTACGCATTTTTTTAAATCAAAATAAGGGAAACGCAGGGAGTTATAACAGAAATATTTCTTATTAAACTTTTAATAAGAACATTCCAAAGAATTTTGAAGTCCTGTAGTGTTAATGAAACGTTTGCCTTTGCTTTTCATTTACCAATTTCTCAACATTAGGTATAATTTTTATGTGCACTGAACAAGTATATTAGCATTATGTGCATCTGCATTAGTTGAACCTTATTTATTCTTAACAGCATTCATGGTAGAAAAGTTTTGCTCACAAATGTATATATGTAGATCCAAATCTGCACATAGCCTTATAGAAACATCGTAAATTTAAGGAAACCGGTCTAAGGAGAGACATTTCCAAATTTGAATCAAATTAGGGGAGACACGCGTGATAAAAATGCTCTTTAAACTTAGCACAAAGTCCTCAGAGGTTTTTGATTTATATTATTTCCATTTGTAAGAATAGGGAGTATTTATGAATGTAAGATTCTGAAATGCAAAAAAGATTTCTGAATAAATCTATATTACTATCTTTAAGATTCGGAGGAAGATTTGGAAATGATTAATAGGTTCACATGGGATATAGAGGTACACTACGTGATCAAAAGTATCCGGACACCTGGCTGAAAATGACGTACAAGTTCGTGGCGCCCTCCATCGGTAATGCTGGAAGTCAATATGGTGTTGCCGACACTTAGCCTTGATAACAGCGTACACTCTCGCAGGCATACTTTCAATCAGGTCCTGGAAGGTTACTTGGAGAATGGCAGCCCATTCTTCACGGAGTGCGGAACCGAGGAGAGGTATCGATGTAGGTCGGTGAGACCCGCACGAAGAGGTTTTCTACAAGGGTACAGGTCAGGACTCTGTGTAGGCCAGTCCATTACAAGGATGTTATTGTCGTGTAACCACTCCGCCACAGCCCGTGCAGTATGAACAGGTGCTCGATCATGTTGAAAGATGCAATCGTCATCCCCGAATTGCTCTTCAACAGTGGGAAGCAAAAAGGTGCTTAAAATACTAATTCAGTTCTGCGCCGTGATCGTGCCACGAAAAATAACAAGTGCTGCAAGCCCCCTTTCAGGAAAATCACGAACACACCATAACACCACCACCTCCGAATTTCACTTTTGGCACTACACACGCTGGCAAATGACGTCCATCGGGCATTAGCCATACCCACACCCTGCCATCGGATCGTCACATTGTGTACCGTGATTCGTCGCTCCACACAACGCTTTGCCACTGTTCAATCGTGTAATGTTGACGCTACTTACACCAAGCGAGGCGTCGTTTGGCATTTTCCTGTGTGATTGATGTGTGGCTTATGAGCAGCCGCTCGACCATGAAATCCAAGGTTTCTAACCTCACGCCTGTCATAGTACTTGATGCAGTTTGGAATTCCTGTGTGATGGTCTGGATATATGTCTGCGTATTACTCTTTACGACCCTCTTCAAATATCGGCGGTCTCTGTCAGTCAACAGACGAGGTCGGCCTGTACGCTTTTGTGCTGTACCTGTCCCTTCAGTTTCCACTTCACTATCACTTAGGAAACAGTGGATCTAGGGATGTTTAGGAGTGTGGAAATCTCGCGTACAGACTTCTGACACAAGTGACGCCCAATCACCTGATCACGTTCGAAGTCCGTGAGTTCCACGGAGCCTCCCATTCTGCTGATTTACGATTTCTAATGACTACTGAGGTCGCGAATAATGAGTACCAGGCAGTGGGTGGCAGCACAATGCACCTAAGATTAAAAACGTATGTTTGTGGGGTGTCCGGATACTTTTGATCACATAGTGTATGTGTTTACGGGCCATTAAATGGCTCGCGCATTTAGGATTGGCCGCCTCTGACGTTGACAAAACTTGTTACTGGATACATGTTGAACGCTATTCGCATGTGCAGAGGAAACCGGGATCGTTTGTGTTAGTCTAGGGTAAGCTTTTATGACTTTATTTGTCTGCGCTATGGAAGTATGGAGTGAGGATAAATAACACAGAACGAAAATTACCGAGAGAAGCCCGGGAAAAGGTCACGTGATATACACAAACTAGCCAATAAGAATATATATAAATTAAATAATATTTAGCCACGCTGAGAGAACCGCGAAAATTCCTCCAATGAGAAATCAGATCCTAAAATTTTAAGCGGGGGATCGTGGTCTTTAAATAGTCGAGATTTACCCCAAAATCGAGGAGTTGACTTGTAGATAAAGACGAGGAATCCACGCTACTCCGTCAGATAATGTTGGCGCGCAAATGGTGTTCTTTTGTGCGGAAGTGTAAAGGTGATCAATCACATATTGATTAACAATGTATCGGTGATTCCCGAGTTCTATATAGTGATAAGTGAACAGGAACATTATTCAGTGTTTTTAAAGTGAGAAGTGACAATAAATTGCAGTTACCCAAGCATTATGATAAGTAGTGAATTCACTTCTGAGCTCCTTTGTACCACTACTGAGATCGACGAGCTTATTAGTAATCCTGATAGGCAAAGTCCATGCAGACATCTCCGCTGAGAACCAACTAGCCAGTGCAACAGCGAGAATTACCGTACAATTAAACCAACCAGCCAGAGCAACAAGATGAAGCCACGTCTGATAGAGAACATAAAGTAGATACAGTGAATATTACCATTACTTCTCCTGTATCGGTCACTACACCGCGTTCGACTGCAACCCGCGCGGGCATCGAACCCGTGACTGCAACCAACGGCGCAGTCTTCGAAGTAAGAGGCGCAACGACTGACGCATAACGTTTCAGATTGGACATTCCCGACAGCTCCTTCCATATCTCAGCTAACCGGACGGATATTTTCGGGCGGAACGTTCAATATCAAGCAAGAACAGTCCCCTCTTCAAAGCGCATCCACCATGGAAACTGCACACCAATGAGGCGCATGGTAGTAATCCACCTAAACTTTCGCTTACCGACTTCACAAAGCCACGAAAAAATCGAAGTTCATGTTGTTCGACCCAACGGAAATTGAAACCGGGGCCTCAGGAATGTGAGCTACTGCATCCCGCTCGGTAGCCAGTTAACCAATCAGCTCTTAGAAAAGCCAGCACTAACCTATCTCCTACACATAATGCAATAACCAAACAGAATAAATAGGGCGAGGGCGTAGCAATAGTACCAATGAATAAATGTTTATACAGCAGAAGCCACCAATAGCACATCCAACACAGGTTGAGCTAATTACTAGTCCCCCTGAGAACTGTTTCAGGACACAGAACACGTTTTTCCCTCTTACAGCATTAGGAAAAGTTTTCTTGAGAATGTGGCGATTCATCGTTCTTTTTAAGTGTTCTATCAACCTACCACGTTATTGTCTAATTGAAAAAATCTCTAGTCAAACATTTATCGCGATGATATGAAACGGGAGACTCAAATATCGCTTTATTTGTCTAAATGTACTGGTATAGTAAAGTGAGAAAATTTGTATATATGTGTGTATATATTATATGTGTACGTGTATATGTAGGGTAATCTCCAGAAACCTTCAACCAATTTTGGTAACTCTTTCACCACTGAAGAATCCTACGCCTTTGACGAACATGGGGATATCTAACACCTTCAAATTTAAATTCATAAATTAATAAAAGTCCAAAAAGGATTTGCAAAGTCTCTGTTATGGAATATGAACGTATTGTAGTTAGAAAGGAACATAGGTGTGAAGAAGACTTTGATTTGTTTTGAAATTTCTATGGAGTATGAAATAGGTTTTACTCCAAAGAAAAAGAATGTAAAATAAGAAGCCGATATTTCATTTCAAACAATCTCTCTTAACGTTTACTTTCTTTCTTTTTTAACAAATTTTCGTACCTGGTGTCTAGTGGCGTGACTCTTTTGACTTCAGTTATGAAATTCACAACAACAAACACCAAGCATAGATCATACCAACCAGGTACCTTACAGTTTTAATACAAAGGAACTGGAATAAGGCGATACAAAAGGATAAACTTGGCTACAAAATGACTTCAAGTACACCTGAACTGAATTTACTGTTCGTACTGCAAAATGCCACAGCATTTATAAAGGTTCTTCCTCAAATATATGTGCCATGGGATAACAATCAACAAATTTCAACTGTAATATAAGGAGTACATTTGAAGAACTTCCCTATTTGCGTAACATTTTACGCTCTCATAACTAACGTGTTTCAACATCGTAACCTCCTTTAAGCTAAAATCTTTACATTTTTGCATCAAAATTCAACACTTTCTATTTCCATTTATCTCTGCCGTTTAGCATTTCACAAAATTTGCTCCAAATATGTACAGAAAATCTCAAATACAAAAATGCACGAAGTGCAATTACTTCACGTAACCTCCAACAGATGAATATGAACTACTCAAAATCATGAAACGTACGCACGCACGCTCTTTATAGAAATTTAGATATAGTTACTTACAGAAAAGGTAGTTACAAGAATTTTAACAAACGAAATTTTGGACTACGTCGTGAGTTTGCTGGTTGTGAGCATGATGTAGAAAACTTGTCAGGCGGCTGGATTCTCGTAGACTAACCTCTCTTCCTCTACGCCGGACCAGCTGCTACTCGGTGCCGGACAGGGGAGATGTTTGGCGACAGCACTGCCTTTTCCCTGATGATGGAGAAACGATTAACTTTCCCATGCTCTGAAGACGTCGACATTAAATGATAGTCCAGGTATAATTCTGGAAAGTTCTTCATGCGGGATCATGACGTGTTGCAGCAAATGCATCACTTCTGGCAGGTTCTGACAACTATCGTGAGGGAGTTGTGCCCAAAATGGCAGAATACATATAAAATATATAGTCACGATGTAGCAACTATGAAACCGAAGACGCAGCAAAACAAAAGAGATCTGAATCTGCTTATAATGTTACGTTACGCTTGATACCAATTCCAAAATAGTTTAATAACCCTCATGAAAGAAGATTTTGCTTTATTTTCTTTGTACTTATTTTGTACTCAAGTTAATTATAAGGACATACCAAATAGTTTTATAAAGAGGGAAGATTGTTAGCAGACCATATGACTTTTGCAAAGAGGTTAACTTGGTGAGCTGTGAATCTTCTATTCACCAGCTTCACCTGGTTGTGTCTGTTTCGTTGTATCTGTTAAGTATTTCTGCATTATGCGAAAACTATAAAGCTTATATGTAATGAAATATGGGATCAATGAGAAGGTACAAAGATTTAAAAGGTCACTTATGTACTGTACTTGACTAAAACAATCACTCGATTATTCCGTCCTATGATTGTTCCAAAGCCAAAGGGTGCTTTCAGGCTGTGCAGCATTTCCAAAACTTGGAAGACGGTCGGGAGGAGTTAAGAAAATCAGACCTTCCGCCGATGTTTCACATCGTTTTGCGTTAATACATGGGGAATTCTCATCCATTATTAGAACAGTCGAGGTTGTATAAAATAGGCCATAGTGCGCCTTTTTTGTTCCAACGTGACCCCTAAGAGGAAGGGATGATGGGGGATCCTGAAGGCCTTAGATCCGGACGACGGTGAATCCTTAACGATTCCAACAAAGCAGTATTCCTGACACCGGCTAACCCACTAGCAAGCTGGAGGTCACGGGTGTAAATGAGACACTCACAGGAAGAAAGGGAGCCCCAGCAGTCCCACCAAGCACCAGGCAAGTTCCACCGTCCTGCCGCAACACACTAACCGCAGTAGCCTGGTCCTACTACCCTGAAACATGAGGTGAAACAGATGAAAGGAAGTGATAATGACAAATGCTGCACAGGGAATTGGTGGTAGAAGGGGAGACTGCGAAAAAGCCTATGATAAGTGGCTGGTCGGACGGGCATCCAATCGGGATGTTCAGAATGCGAGCCTCACACGTTACCATGGAGCCATCGCACTGTTTCAGCACCGTTAAGTGCAGCCTAAAATAGTGTACTATAAAGGCTTTTATGTATAAGAATAGTCGTGTCTGTATTATTACTACAAATTATTTTCCCATGTGTTTTATCAAACACAGTCTAAATCTACGAACGCTTATAGAGATTGTACCTTCATAAATTGCTTTGGCAAGTCGTTTCTGATGATTATATCGGAGAACACAGGAGTTTGAGATAATCGCTCGGCTGGAGCCAAGAAGGACCTGTTGCATGCAGTGTACAGAGCTTCGCCTTCATCTATCCACGTTTAAACTGCTATCTGCAAGGAGAAATATGGCCCGGCTCCAACAAGCGTAATACTGTAGTAAGAGAGCACTTTCAAGTAATTACTCCTAAGTGTCTTCTCCGTTAAATGTGAGCTCTTTGTGAACCGTTGCAATATGAACGATAAGGCGTCACATCTGACATACGAAGCAACTGCTATTTCAGTTACTTCCTCTAAAAGCTTTTATTCTGAGAAATTGCATCCAATTGGTGCAGTTAACATCTATCCATCACTTACTTAGAAGCTGGAAGAGAAGTGTAACATGTGATAGGAGTGCGGCGCCATTTTATAAGGAAGAATGCATATTATTTCCTTGCTGACGTAGTGCAAATGGTGACTGCAGACCGGGAGGTCTGGATTCCATTGCTATGGGGATATCCTTTCTCCTGTTGTAACTAAAGTTAGAAGAACTTTGCTAAATATAACAATAAATTCGACGAATTATGTAACGAAAATTTTGTATTGAGTACGAAAACAAAATACATAATGTAATTGCTTCTGAAAACTTTCTGTATTTTGAGGTACTGAGTAAACTAAGGCTACTTTTTTGCTTTCTATACTACATATACTAAGTAGGGGAAGTATTGTATTCCACTCAAAACATGTATTTCACTGGATATACATGTTTTGAGACCCCTGAATCCAAAAAAGCATTTTTGGAAACATGTCCGTGTGTGCGTCTGTGAGCAGCATAACTCAGAAGCGAAGTTGGATAAACACCAAACTTGGTATTTACGTTCTTTTCAAGAAAATCCCCCACCACAGATTACCATTTGCATGGAACATTATTCGAAAATTTTAATTTTTTCAAAAATGGCTCTAATTATTTTGAATAAAATATCATATATTTAAGATACTTCCATGAAAAATAAAATGTATATCTTGTATTTTCTGGGAATGTCTCCAAAAGTATTCTTCATTGTGAACGACTTTTGCATAACCGGTAAACCACAAGAGATAGACCAAATGTTACTACACATAAAATGTAGATCGCGTTGTTCCCTTAAATTTTCCAATACTTATACTTTTTCTGAAATGGGAATTCGTTATTCTTTTTTTTTTTTTTTTTGTCCTGGACATACAAAGAGAATGGAATACTGCACATAGCAACCAGCTCTTAAAATATTTGACTATCGCTTAAAGTCTACCAATTCCCCTTGTATCTACAAGAAAATTAGCAATAAGATTGACATCACGATATCTCGATTACCATGAAGCATATGGAGAATAAGCGTTTGTAAAAATAGTTTCTACAAGAGTAGAGAAAGTCATGTGAGCGTAACACATCAGTAACACATATTGAATTTTAATAACGGGAGAGTTCAGCAGTGTAGGTACTTTTGGTAATGCACGGGAATATGTGAAAAGCGTTTCTGTCAGATATTCCAGAGGTTACGAGTTTGAATCGATTGGGATGATTCAACTGGACACGGCATTTTCGGGGTTTTACCTTATCCTGAGAAGACGAATGTTCGGTAAAAGAAAACTGTACAGACATTCGGCTTATGAAAGTATTATTTCATCCATTTCATTCATTAACATACCACTTATCCTGTTAAAGAACATAAAATTGCAAAAAATAAATATATGAATACAATTCTGATGTGTTACATTCACATGAAGCTCTCAACTCATTTTCATATAAACTACTCTTACAAAAGGTTATTTTTCTACCCGCTTTTTGTTAATTGAGATTAAGATTCATTACAATTTCATTACAAATACAATACGATTCGTTGTAGGTACAAGAAGGCTAAAGTCATAGTCATATTTTTTAAAAAGCAGATCTCTATGTCATATTTGAAACTCTTTGAATGACTACTAGAAGAAAGAGTAGCAACTTACCACATCTTATTTGTTACAATGCTACGGTCTTTCCTACTCTTACTACATTACGCTATATTTTAGAGCGTGTTGAACCACGGACTTGCTTCCTCTTTATTATCCTCCAACCTTGGGCAAGGTAAAGAGAAGTGCCGCACTGCCACGTTTATAATACAACCTCTGGTACCTTTATTGCATCACGTAGTAGCATAGGAGACCTAATCCCGCGGATCGTTTCACATACAGATGAAAACGTAGAAAATTAAATGATACTCTTTATGTTGTAATTTAGGTGGATAACTCCAGTTAAAAAATGTGTGACTTAAATCGGGAAGTTATTTGTATGCAGAGTATAATTGCAATCAAAATTAATGTATTATTTGTTCAAAATTTCAATAAATAGCTATGTAAAAATTAATTGAATAGCCTAGATATTTATGTTGATATTAATAATCCAAAAATAATATCACTAAATACCCGTGGAGAAAATGCTCTTGCTTAACCAAAAAATAATTATATTAAAGAACATCACTGAACCTGCACATTTTAAAAGAGGTACAAGGGAAAGTAATCACAGTTAATATTAACATGTAGGAAGCTATAAAATATGGAGGAATAATTTAGTGTGTAAATCACAGACAAGCAGATAAAGAAATCGCTTCAATCCGTACCAACTTAAAACCTACGTTAAAATTCCTAATTTAAGCTCCATTATAATGCTGCACTGTAATTACATACACATAAATATACGTGAAGGTGGACACTCCGTTACAATAGTCACATGACTTTCCCTACTCATACTTCAATACTATTCTTACAGAACACAATTCATGCTAATCGAGATAAAGATTCGCAGAAACAATTTATTACATATTTTCTTGTAGGTACAAGGGGAGTAAGGGAATACAATCGGCCTAAGCTACAGTCAAATACGAAAAATATTTTGAGAGCTGGCCGTTGTGTGATTGGTTTGAAATTCCTTTCTCCTAGCATGACCATGAAAAAAGATGAATAATATTTCTCCATTTGAGAAGAGCATAATTATTAAAAAAAATTTAGCCAATAAAAAGGAATATCTCGAAAATGATTAACTCCACAAGAAATGCATTTTCATAAACTGAGATATACACTTCTTGTGTAGTGAGATTTTTCCTCATCAATTCAGCAATTGTGCATAATCATTCAGAATATAGAGGACTTCAGAGGCTGTGCCCAGAAAATTACCTTAATGAAAATCGTTAGAGCCATTTTTTAAAACATTAAAAAGATAAAAAAAACTACAATGTAAAGAGTACATCGGGATAGGGAGATTTTTCGAGAATCTTCGTGTTTAATCCTTGAAAGATCCTGAACATAAATACCAAGTTTGTATAAAGTCACTTTTCGTTTTTGAGCTATGCTGTTCACACACTCACTCTCTCACAAACTCTCTCTCACAAACACACTCTCTCACTCACACACAAACTCTCTCACACACACTCTCTCTCATACACACTCTCTTACTCACACACACACTCTCTCACTCACACACACTCTCTCTCATACACACACTCTCTCAAAAACATACACATACTCCCACTCACACACATACTCTCACTCAACATACTCTCTCTCACTCACACATATTCTCTCACACTCACACATACTCTCTCCACACACACATTCGCTCTCACTCAACATACTCTCTCTCAATCACACACATACTGTCTCTCACTCACACACATGCTCTCTCTTACAGACAATCTCTTACTCACACACACTCTCTCTCAATGACACTTACTCTCTCACTCACACACATACTCTCTCTCACTCACCCACATACTCTCTCACACACACTCTCTCTCAATGACACATACTCTCTCACTCACACACATACTCTCTCTCACTCACACTCTCTCTCACACAAAATCTCTCACTCACACACATACACTCTCTCACTCACACACACGCTCTCTCTCACACACAAGCTCTCTCATACACACATTCTCTCTCACTAACACACATACTCTCTCTCACTCACACACTCTCTCTCAATGACACATACTCTCTCACTCAAACACATACTCTCTTTCACACACTCTCACTCACACGCACACTCTCTCTCACTCTCACACACACTCTCCCTCACTCACACACACTCTCACACACTACACACATACTCTCTCTCACCACTATCTCTCACTCACACACATACTCTCTCTCACTCACACACATACACTCTCACTCACACACATACTCTCTCTCACACACACGTACTCTCTCTCACACACAATCTCACTCACGCACACACTCTCTCTCACACACAATCTCACTCGGACACACACACTCTCTCTCACTCACACACATACTATCTCTCACTCACTCAAAAACTCTTTCACACACACTCTCTCTCACTCACACACACTCTCTCTCACTCACACTCTCTCTCACTCACACACATACTCTCTCTCACACACACTCTCTCCTACTCACACACATTCTCTCTTTCCCTCACACACATACTCTCTCTCACTCACACACACGCTCTCACTCACACACAATCTCTTACTCACACACACTCTCTCTCACTCACACACTCTCTCTCAATGACACATACTCTCTCACTCACACACATACCGCTCTCACACACTCACTCACTCACATACTCTCTCACACACACTCTCTCTCAATGACACATACTTTCTCACTCATACACATACTCTCTCTCACACACACTCTATCTCACACACAATCTCTCACTCACACACATACTCTCTCTCACTCACACACACGCTCTCTCTCTCAAAAACAATCTCTTACACACACACACTCTCTCATACACACACTCTCTCACTCACACACATACTCGCTCTCACTCACACACACTCTCTCTCACTCACACACATGCTCTCTCACTCACACACATACTCTCTCTCACACACACGTACTCTCTCTCACACACACTCTCACTCACGCAAACACTCTCTCACACACAATCTCACTCACGCACACACTCTCTCTCACTCACACACATACTCTCTCACTCACTCACATACTCTTTCACACACACTCTCTCTCACTCACACACACTCTCTCTCTCTCACACACACTCTCTCCTACTCACACACATTCTCTCTCTCCCTCACACACATACTCTCTCTCACTCACACACACGCGCTCACTCTACACAATCTCTTACTCACACACACTCTCTCTCACTCACACACTCTCTCTCAATGACACATACTCTCTCACTCACACACATACTCGCTCTCACACACTCACTCACTCACATACTCTCTCACACACACTCTCTCTCAATGACACATACTTTCTCACTCACACACATACTCTGTATCACACACACTCTATCTCACACACAATCTCTCACTCACACACATAATCTCTCTCACTCACACACACGCTCTCTCTCTCAAAAACAATCTCTTACTCACACACACTCTCTTTCTCATACACACACTCTCTCACTCAAACACATACTCGCTCTCACTCACACACATACTCGCTCTCACTCACACACACTCTCTCTCACTCACACACATACTCTCTCACTCACACACATACTCTCTCTCACACACACCTACTCTCTCTCACACACACTCTCACTCACGCACATACTCTCCCTCACACACAATCTCAGTCACGCACACACTCTCTCTCACTCACACACATACTCTCTCACTCACTCAAATACTCTTTCACACACACTCTCTCTCACTCACACACACTCTCTCTCACTCACACTCTTTCTCACTCACACACATACTCTCTCTCACACACACTCTCTCCTACTCACACACATTCTCTCTCTCCCTCACAAACATACTCTCTCTCACTCACACACACGCTCTCACTCACACACAATCTCTTACTCACACACACTCTCTCTCACTCACACACTCTCTCGCAATGACACATACTCTCTCACTCACACACATACCGCTCTCACACACTCATTCACTCACATACTCTCTCACACACAATCTCTCTCAATGACACATACTTTCTCACTCACACACATACTCTCTCTCACACACACTCTATCTCACACACAATCTCTCTCTCACACACATACTCTCTCTCACTCACACACACGCTCTCTCTCTCTCAAAAACAATCTCTTACACACACACACTCTCTCTCATACACACACTCTCTCACTCACACACATACTCGCTCTCACTCACACACACTCTCTCTCACTCACACACATACTCTCTCACTCACACACATACTCTCTCTCACACACACGTACTCTCTCTCACACACACTCTCACTCACGCAAACACCCTCTCTCACACACAATCTCACTCACGCACACACTCTCGCTCACTCACACACATACTCTCTCACTCACTCACATACTCTTTCACACACACTCTCTCTCACTCACACACACTCTCTCTCTCTCGCACACACTCTCTCGTACTCACACACATTCTCTCTCTCCCTCACACACATAGTCTCTCTCACTCACACACACGCGCTCACTCACACACAATCTCTTACTCACACACACTCTCTCTCACTCACACACTCTCTCTCAATGACACATACTCTCTCACTCACACACATACTCGCTCTCACACACTCACTCACTCACATACTCTCTCACACACACTCTCTCTCAATGACACATACTTTCTCACTCACACACATACTCTCTATCACACACACTCTATCTCACACACAATCTCTCACTCACACACATAATCTCTCTCACTCACACACACGTTCTCTCTCTCAAAAACAATCTCTTACTCACACACTCTCTCTCATACACACACTCTCTCACTCACACACATACTCGCTCTCAGTCACACACACACTCGCTCTCACTCACACACACTCTCTCTCACTCACACACATAGTCTCTCACTCACACACATACTCTCTCACACACACACCTACTCTCTCTCACACACACTCTCACTCACGCACACACTCTCTCTCACTCACACACATACTCTCTCACTCACTCACATACTCTTTCACACACACTCTCTCTCACTCACACACACTCTCTCTCACTCACACTCTCTCTCACTCACACACATACCCTCCTTCACACACACTCTCTCCTACTCACACACATTCTCTCTCTCCCTCACACGCATACTCTCTCTCACTCACACACACGCTCTCACTCACACGCAATCTCTTACTCACACACACTCTCTCTCACTCACACACTCTCTCTCAATGACACATACTCTCTCACTCACACATACTCGCTCTCACACACTCACTCACTCACATACTCTCTCACACACACTCTCTCTCAATGACACATACTTTCTCACTCACACACATACTCTCTCTCAGACACACGCTATCTCACACACAATCTCTCACTCACACACATACTCTCTCTCACTCACACACACACGCTCTCTCTCTCAAAAACAATCTCTTACTCACACACACTCTCTCTCATACACACACTCTCTCACTCACACACACACTCTCTCACTCACACACATACACGCTCTCACTCACACACACTCTCTCTCACTCACACACATACTCTCTCACTCACACACATACTCTATCTAACACACACGTACTCTCTCTCACACACACTCTCACTCACGCACACAATCTCACTCACGCACACACTCTCTCTCACTCACACACACACTCTCTCTCACTCACACTCTCTCCTACTCATACACATACTCTCTCTCACACACACTCTCTCCTACTCACACACATTCTCTCTCTCCCTCACACACATACTCTCTCTAACTCACACACACGCTCTCACTCACACACAATCTCTTACTCACACACACTCTCTCTCACTCACACATACTCTCTCACTCACGCACAAACTCGCTCTCACACACTCACTCACTCACATACTCTCTCTCACACACTCTCTCTCAATGACACATACTTTCTCACTCACACACATACTCTCTCTCACACATACTCTATCTCACACACAATCTCTCACTCACACACATACTCTCTCTCACTCACACACACGCTCTCTCTCTCAAAAACAATCCCTTAATCACACACACTCTCTCTCATACACACACTCTCTCACTAACACACATACTCTCTCTCACTCACACACTCTCTCTCAATGACACATACTCTCTCACTCACACACATACTCTCTTTCACAAACACTCTCACTCACGCACACACTCTCTCTCACTCACACACATACTCTCTCTCACTCACACATACTCTCTCACTCACACACATAATCTCTCTCACACACACCCTCTCTCACTCACACATACTCTCTCCACACACACACACACTCGCTCTCACTCAACATACTCTCTCTCAATCACACACATACTCTCTCTCACTCACACACATGCTCTGTCTCACAACAATCTCTTACTCACACACACTCTCTCTCAATGACACATACTCTCTCACTCACACACATACTCTCTTTCACACACTCTCACACACGCACACAATCTCTCTCACTCTCACACACACTCTCCCTCACTCACACACACTCTCACACACTACACACATACTCTCTCTCACCACTCTCTCTCACTCACACACATACTCTCTCTCACTCACACACATACACTCTCACTCACACACATACTCTCTCTCACACACACGTACTCTCTCTCACACACAATCTCACTCACGCACACACTCTCTCTCACACACAATCTCACTCGGACACACACACTCTCTCTCACTCACACACCTACTATTTCTCACTCACTCAAATACTCTTTCACACACACTCTCTCTCACTCACACACACTCTCTCTCACTCACACTCTCTCTCACTCACACACATACTCTCTCTCACACACACTCTCTCCTACTCACACACATTCTCTCTTTCCCTCACACACATACTCTCTCTCACTCACACACACACGCTCTCACTCACACACAATCTCTTACTCACACACACTCTCTCTCACTCACACACTCTCTCTCAATGACACATACTCTCTCACTCACACACATACCGCTCTCACACACTCACTCACTCACATACTCTCTCACACACACTCTCTCTCAATGACACATACTTTCTCACTCATACACATACTCTCTCTCACACACACTCTATCTCACACACAATCTCTCACTCACACACATACTCTCTCTCACTCACACACACGCTCTCTCTCTCAAAAACAATCTCTTACACACACACACTCTCTCATAAACACACTCTCTCACTCACACACATACTCGCTCTCACTCACACACACTCTCTCTCACTCACACACATACTCTCTCACTCACACACATACTCTCTCTCACACACACGTACTCTCTCTCACACACACTTTCACTCACGCAAACACTCTCTCACACACAATCTCACTCACGCACACACTCTCTCTCACTCACACACATACTCTCTCACTCACTCACATACTCTTTCACACACACTCTCTCTCACTCACACACACTCTCTCTCTCTCACACACACTCTCTCCTACTCACACACATTCTCTCTCTCCCTCACACACATATTCTCTCTCACTCACACACACGCGCTCACTCACACACAATCTCTTACTCACACACACTCTCTCTCACTCACACACTCTCTCTCAATGACACATACTCTCTCACTCACACACATACTCGCTCTCACACACTCACTCACTCACATGCTCTCTCACACACACTCTCTCTCAATGACACATACTTTCTCACTCACACACATACTCTGTATCACACACACTCTATCTCACACACAATCTCTCACTCACACACATAATCTCTCTCACTCACACACACGCTCTCTCTCTCAAAAACAATCTCTTACTCACACACACTCTCTTTCTCATACACACACTCTCTCACTCAAACACATACTCGCTCTCACTCACACACATACTCGCTCTCACTCACACACACTCTCTCTCACTCACACACATACTCTCTCACTCACACACATACTCTCTCTCACACACACCTACTCTCTCTCACACACACTCTCACTCACGCACATACTCTCCCTCACACACAATCTCAGTCACGCACACACTCTCTCTCACTCACACACATACTCTCTCACTCACTCAAATACTCTTTCACACACACTCTCTCTCACTCACACACACTCTCTCTCACTCACACTCTTTCTCACTCACACACATACTCTCTCTCACACACACTCTCTCCTACTCACACACATTCTCTCTCTCCCTCACACACATACTCTCTCTCACTCACACACACGCTCTCACTCACACACAATCTCTTACTCACACACACTCTCTCTCACTCACACACTCTCTCTCAATGACACATACTCTCTCACTCACACACATACCGCTCTCACACACTCATTCACTCACATACTCTCTCACACACAATCTCTCTCAATGACACATACTTTCTCACTCACACACATACTCTCTCTCACACACACTCTATGTCACACACAATCTCTCACTCACCCACATACTCTCTCTCACTCACACACACGCTCTCTCTCTCAAAAACAATCTCTTACACACACACTCTCTCTCATACACACACTCTCTCACTCACACACATACTCGCTCTCACTCACACACACTCTCTCTCACTCACACACATACTCTCTCACTCACACACATACTCTCTCTCACACACACGTACTCTCTCTCACACACTCTCACTCACGCAAACACTCTCTCTCACACACAATCTCTCACTCACACACATACTCTCTCTCACTCACACACACGCTCTCTCTCTCTCAAAAACAATCTCTTACACACACACTCTCTCTCATACACACACTCTCTCACTCACACACATACTCGCTCTCACTCACACACACTCTCTCTCACTCACACACATACTCTCTCACTCACACACATACTCTCTCTCACACACACGTACTCTCTCTCACACACACTCTCACTCACGCAAACACTCTCTCTCACACACAATCTCACTCACGCACACACTCTCGCTCACTCACACACATACTCTATCACTCACTCACATACTCTTTCACACACACTCTCTCTCACTCACACACACTCTCTCTCTCTCGCACACACTCTCTCCTACTCACACACATTCTCTCTCTCCCTCACACACATAGTCTCTCTCACTCACACACACGCGCTCACTCACACACAATCTCTTACTCACACACACTCTCTCTCACTCACACACTCTCTCTCAATGACACATACTCTCTCACTCACACACATACTCGCTCTCACACACTCACTCACGCACATACTCTCTCACACACACTCTCTCTCAATGACACATACTTTCTCACTCACACACATACTCTCTATCACACACACTCTATCTCACACACAATCTCTCACTCAGACACATAATCTCTCTCACTCACACACACGTTCTCTCTCTCAAAAACAATCTCTTACTCACACACTCTCTCTCATACACACACTCTCTCACTCACACACATACTCGCTCTCAGTCACACACACACTCGCTCTCACTCACACACACTCACTCTCACTCACACACATACTCTCTCACTCACACACATACTCTCTCACACACACACCTACTCTCTCTCACACACACTCTCACTCACGCACATACTCTATCTCACACACAATCTCAGTCACGCACACACTCTCTCTCACTCACACACATACTCTCTCACTCACTCACATACTCTTTCACACGCACTCTCTCTCACTCACACACACTCTCTCTCACTCCCACACATACTCTCTCTCACACACACTCTCTCCTACTCACACACATTCTCTCTCTCCCTCACACGCATACTCTCTCTCACTCACACACACGCTCTCACTCACACGCAATCTCTTACTCACACACACTCTCTCTCACTCACACACTCTCTCTCAATGACACATACTCTCTCTCACACACATACTCGCTCTCACACACTCACTCACTCACATACTCTCTCACACACACTCTCTCTCAATGACACATACTTTCTCACTCACACACATACTCTCTCAGACACACGCTATCTCACACACAATCTCTCACTCACACACATACTCTCTCTCACTCACACACACACGCTCTCTCTCTCAAAAACAATCTCTTACTCACACACACTCTCTCTCATACACACACTCTCTCACTCACACACACACTCTCTCACTCACACACATACTCGCTCTCACTCACACACTATCTCTCTCACTCACACACATACTCTCTCACTCACACACATACTCTCTCTCACACACACGTACTCTCTCTCACACACACTCTCACTCACGCACACAATCTCACTCACGCACACACTCTCTCTCACTCACACTAACACTCTCTCTCACTCACACTCTCTCCTACTCATACACATACTCTCTCTCACACACACTCTCTCCTACTCACACACATTCTCTCTCTCCCTCACACACATACTCTCTCTCACTCACACACACGCTCTCACTCACACACAATCTCTCACTCACATATACTCTCTCAGTCACGCACATACTCGCTCTCACACACTCACTCACTCACATACTCTCTCTCACACACTCTCTCTCAATGACACATACTTTCTCACTCACACACATACTCTCTCTCACACACACTCTATCTCACACACAATCTCTCACTCACACACATACTCTCTCTCACTCACACACACGCTCTCTCTCTCTCAAAAACAATCTCTTAATCACACACACTCTCTCTCATACACACACTCTCTCACTAACACACATACTCTCTCTCACTCACACACTCTCTCTCAATGACACATACTCTCTCACTCACACACATACTCTCTTTCACAAACACTCTCACTCACGCACACACTCTCTCTCACTCAAACACATACTCTCTCTCACTCACACACATACTCTCTCTCACTCACACATACTCTCTCACTCACACACATAATCTCTCTCACACACACCCTCTCTCACTCACACATACTCTCTCCACACACACACACACTCTCGCTCTCACACAACATACTCTCTCTCAATCACACACATACTCTCTCTCACTCACACACATGCTCTGTCTCACAACAATCTCTTACTCACACACACTCTCTCTCAATGACACATACTCTCTCACTCACACACATACTCTCTCTCACTCACCCACATACTCTCTCACACACACTCTCTCTCAATGACACATACTCTCTCACTCACACACATACTCTCTCTCACTCACACTCTCTCACACACAAAATCTCTCACTCACACACCATCTCTCTCTCACTCACACACACGCTCTCTCTCACACACAATCTCTTAATCACACACAAGCTCTCTCATACACACATTCTCTCTCATTAACACACATACTCTCTCTCAATTACACATACTCTCTCACTCAAACACATACTCTCTTTCACACACTCTCACTCACGCACACACTCTCTCTCACTCACACACATACTCTCTCTCACTCACTCACATACTCTCTCACACACACTCTCTTTCACTCACACACACTCTCTCACACTACACAATACTCTCTCTCACCACTCCCTCTCACTCACACACATACTCTCTCTCACTCACACACACTCTCTCTCGCTCTCACACTTACTCTCTCACTCACACACATACTCTCTCTCACACACACGTACTCTCTCTCACACACACTCTCTCTCACTCACACACATACTATCTTTCACTCACTCAAATACTCTTTCACACACACTCTCTCTCACTCACACACACTCTCTCTCACTCACACTCTCTCTCACTCACACACATACTCTCTCTCACACACACTCTCTCCTACTCACACACATTCTCTCTTTCCCTCACACACATACTCTCTCTCACTCACACACACGCTCTCACTCACACACAATCTCTTACTCACACACACTCTCTCTCACTCACACACTCTCTCTCAATGACACATACTCTCTCACTCACACACATACCGCTCTCACACACTCACTCACTCACATACTCTCTCACACACACTCTCTCTCAATGACACATACTTTCTCACTCATACACATACTCTCTCTCACACACACTCTATCTCACACACAATCTCTCACTCACACACATACTCTCTCTCACTCACACACACGCTCTCTCTCTCAAAAACAATCTCTTACACACACACACTCTCTCATACACACACTCTCTCACTCACACACATACTCGCTCTCACTCACACACACTCTCTCTCACTCACACACATACTCTCTCACTCACACACATACTCTCTCTCACACACACGTACTCTCTCTCACACACACTCTCACTCACGCAAACACTCTCTCACACACAATCTCACTCACGCACACACTCTCTCTCACTCACACACATACTCTCTCACTCACTCACATACTCTTTCACACACACTCTCTCTCACTCACACACACTCTCTCTCTCTCACACACACTCTCTCCTACTCACACACATTCTCTCTCTCCCTCACACACATACTCTCTCTCACTCACACACACGCGCTCACTCACACACAATCTCTTACTCACACACACTCTCTCTCACTCACACACTCTCTCTCAATGACACATACTCTCTCACTCACACACATACTCGCTCTCACACACTCACTCACTCACATACTCTCTCACACACACTCTCTCTCAATGACACATACTTTCACACTCACACACATACTCTGTATCACACACACTCTATCTCACACACAATCTCTCACTCACACACATAATCTCTCTCACTCACACACACGCTCTCTCTCTCAAAAACAATCTCTTACTCACACACACTCTCTTTCTCATGCACACACTCTCTCACTCAAACACATACTCGCTCTCACTCACACACATACTCGCTCTCACTCACACACACTCTCTCTCACTCACACACATACTCTCTCACTCACACACATACTCTCTCTCACACACACCTACTCTCTCTCACACACACTCTCACTCACGCACATACTCTCCCTCACACACAATCTCAGTCACGCACACACTCTCTCTCACTCACACACATACTCTCTCACTCACTCAAATACTCTTTCACACACACTCTCTCTCACTCACACACACTCTCTCTCACTCACACTCTTTCTCACTCACACACATACTCTCTCTCACACACACTCTCTCCTACTCACACACATTCTCTCTCTCCCTCACACACATACTCTCTCTCACTCACACACACGCTCTCACTCACACACAATCTCTTACTCACACACACTCTCTCTCACTCACACACTCTCTCTCAATGACACATACTCTCTCACTCACACACATACCGCTCTCACACACTCATTCACTCACATACTCTCTCACACACAATCTCTCTCAATGACACATACTTTCTCACTCACACACATACTCTCTCTCACACACACTCTATCTCACACACAATATCTCACTCACCCACATACTCTCTCTCACTCACACACACGCTCTCTCTCTCTCAAAAACAATCTCTTACACACACACACTCTCTCTCATACACACACTCTCTCACTCACACACATACTCGCTCTCACTCACACACACTCTCTCTCACTCACACACATACTCTCTCACTCACACACATACTCTCTCTCACATACACGTACTCTCTCTCACACACACTCTCACTCACGCAAACACTCTCTCTCATACACAATCTCTCACTCACACACATACTCTCTCTCACTCACACACACGCTCTCTGTCTCTCAAAAACAATCTCTTACACACACACACTCTCTCTCATACACACACTCTCTCACTCACATAACATACTCGCTCTCACTCACACACACTCTCTCTCACTCACACACATACTCTCTCACTCACACACATACTCTCTCTCACACACACGTACTCTCTCTCACACACACTCTCACTCACGCAAACACTCTCTCTCACACACAATCTCACTCACGCACACACTCTCGCTCACTCACACACATACTCTCTCACTCACTCACATACTCTTTCACACACACTCTCTCTCACTCACACACACTCTCTCTCTCTCGCACACACTCTCTCCTACTCACACACATTCTCTCTCTCCCTCACACACATAGTCTCTCTCACTCACACACACGCGCTCACTCACACACAATCTCTTACTCACACACACTCTCTCTCACTCACACACTCTCTCTCAATGACACATACTCTCTCACTCACACACATACTCGCTCTCACACACTCACTCACTCACATACTCTCTCACACACACTCTCTCTCAATGACACATACTTTCTCACTCACACACATACTCTCTCTCACACACACGTACTCTCTCTCACACACACTCTCACTCACGCAAACACTCTCTCTCACACACAATCTCACTCACGCACACACTCTCGCTCACTCACACACATACTCTCTCACTCACTCACATACTCTTTCACACACAATCTCTTACTCACACACACTCTCTCTCACTCACACACTCTCTCTCAATGACACATACTCTCTCACTCACACACATACTCGCTCTCACACACTCACTCACTCACATACTCTCTCACACACACCCTCTCTCAATGACACATACTTTCTCACTCACACACATACTCTCTATCACACACACTCTATCTCACACACAATCTCTCACTCACACACATAATCTCTCTCACTCACACACACGTTCTCTCTCTCAAAAACAATCTCTTACTCACACACTCTCTCTCATACACACACTCTCCTACTCACACACATACTCGCTCTCAGTCACACACACACTCGCTCTCACTCACACACACTCTCTCTCACTCACACACATACTCTCTCACTCACACACATACTCTCTCACACACACACCTACTCTCTCTCACACACACTCTCACTCACGCACATACTCTATCTCACACACAATCTCAGTCACGCACACACTCTCTCTCACTCACACACATACTCTCTCACTCACTCACATACTCTTTCACACGCACTCTCTCTCACTCACACACACTCTCTCTCACTCCCACACATACTCT
Organism: Deroplatys truncata; assembly: GCA_030765065.1. Classification (NCBI taxonomy): domain Eukaryota; kingdom Metazoa; phylum Arthropoda; class Insecta; order Mantodea; family Mantidae; genus Deroplatys; species Deroplatys truncata. Next base: position 220,986,149 of record CM060978.1, read on the forward strand.
CTCTCACACACACTCTCTCCTACTCACACACATTCTCTCTCTCCCTCACACGCATACTCTCTCTCACTCACACACACGCTCTCACTCACACGCAATCTCTTACTCACACACACTCTCTCTCACTCACACACTCTCTCTCAATGACACATACTCTCTCACTCACACACATACTCGCTCTCACACACTCACTCTCTCACATACTCTCTCACACACACTCTCTCTCAATGACACATACTTTCTCACTCACACACATACTCTCTCAGACACACGCTATCTCACACACAATCTCTCACTCACACACATACTCTCTCTCACTCACACACACACGGTCTCTCTCTCAAAAACAATCTCTTACTCACACACACTCTCTCTCATACACACACTCTCTCACTCACACACACACTCTCTCACTCACACACATACTCGCTCTCACTCACACACACTCTCTCTCACTCACACACATACTCTCTCACTCACACACATACTCTCTCTCACACACACGTACTCTCTCTCACACACACTCTCACTCACGCACACAATCTCACTCACGCACACACTCTCTCTCACTCACACACACACTCTCTCTCACTCACACTCTCTCCTACTCATACACATACTCTCTCTCACACACACTCTCTCCTACTCACACACATTCTCTCTCTCCCTCACACACATACTCTCTCTCACTCACACACACGCTCTCACTCACACACAATCTCTTACTCACACACACTCTCTCTCACTCACACATACTCTCTCAGTCACGCACATACTCGCTCTCACACACTCACTCACTCACATACTCTCTCTCACACACTCTCTCTCAATGACACATACTTTCTCACTCACACACATACTCTCTCTCACACACACTCTATCTCACACACAATATCTCACTCACACACATACTCTCTCTCACTCACACACACGCTCTCTCTCTCTCAAAAACAATCTCTTAATCACACACACTCTCTCTCATACACACACTCTCTCACTAACACACATACTCTCTCTCACTCACACACTCTCTCTCAATGACACATACTCTCTCACTCACACACATACTCTCTTTCACAAACACTCTCACTCACGCACACACTCTCTCTCACTCAAACACATACTCTCTCTCACTCACACACATACTCTCTCTCACTCACACATACTCTCTCACTCACACACATAATCTCTCTCACACACACCCTCTCTCACTCACACATACTCTCTCCACACACACACACACTCTCGCTCTCACTCAACATACTCTCTCTCAATCACACGCATACTCTCTCTCACTCACACACATGCTCTGTCTCACAACAATCTCTTACTCACACACACTCTCTCTCAATGACACATACTCTCTCTCTCACACACATAATCTCTCTCACTCACCCACATACTCTCTCACACACACTCTCTCTCAATGACACATACTCTCTCACTCACACACATACTCTCTCTCACTCACACTCTCTCACACACAAAATCTCTCACTCACACACCATCTCTCTCTCACTCACACACACGCTCTCTCTCACACACAATCTCTTAATCACACACAAGCTCTCTCATACACACATTCTCTCTCATTAACACACATACTCTCTCTCAATTACACATACTCTCTCACTCAAACACATACTCTCTTTCACACACTCTCACTCACGCACACACTCTCTCTCACTCACACACATACTCTCTCTCACTCACTCACATACTCTCTCACACACACTCTCTTTCACTCACACACACTCTCTCACACTACACAATACTCTCTCTCACCACTCTCTCTCACTCACACACATACTCTCTCTCACTCACACACACTCTCTCTCGCTCTCACACTTACTCTCTCACTCACACACATACTCTCTCTCACACACACGTACTCTCTCTCACACACACTCTCACTCTCGCACACACTCTCTCTCTCACACACAATCTCACTCACGCACACACTCTCTCTCACTCACACACACACACTCTGTCTCACACACACACTCTCACTCACACACACACTCTCTCACTCACACACACACTCTCTCACTCACACACATACTCGTTTACACACACTCTCTCTCGCTCTCACACATACCTGGACTTTTTTTAATTTGTTTGGCTCAGATATTCTGAAAGTGTTCATTTCCGGTAAAACCTCGGTATCGAATTTTTGGCTGGAATACAATATTTTCTCAACTTACTGTAGGTAAGTAGTAGACAAATCTGATGTGTTGTTTTCACATGCCTTTCTCTACTCACTATTGTACAAACTATTCTTACGAACTCTTCCTCTATTTACTTCATGTTAGTGGAGGTAAAATAATATTTTTTGAGTAGTAAGGTTTTTGTCTATCTCTCGAAGGTTTACCAGTTATACAAACGTCATTCAGAATGCGGAGTATTCCACAGGCAATTTCCAGAAAATTCAAGATATACATGAAGATATCTTATACTATTTTAAACAAAATAGTTATAGGCATTTTTTAGAGAATAAAAAGTTTCGAAAAATTTTTCCTTGTAAAGGGTAGTTTAGGTGGAGGAATGTTTTTGAAGCTCTTCATGTACACATCTTTGGAATATATTGGACCGGAATACCAAGTTTGGTATTTATCCGACTTATTGTTTTTGAGTTATGCTGCTCACAAACACATAGACAGATAGACAGACAGACAAACAGACACCACACACAGACATGGTTCCAAAAAAGCTTTATTTTGATTAAGGGCGCCTCAAAATACGTATTTCCGGTGAAATGTCGGTATCAATTTTTCGTAGACTGCAGTACTTCCCCTATTTATATATGTAGTTGAGAAAGTAAAAATGCTATTTTTGTGGTTCGGGGTTTCAAGGCATTTGTTTCCAGTAAAATATTGACATCAAATTTTTGGGTGGAATACAATGCTTCCGCTGCTTACTATACGTAGTAGAGAAAGTAAAAGCATTTGAAATTCAAACTAATAACAAAGAATTACTTGGAAATGGTTAACGTCACCAAAGCTATAACATAAATGTTGTGGTTTAACCGGACCTACATTTTTTTGGTGTTAAGAGCTTTTCTATATTTTAGGGTTTACCATTTATAAAAATGCGATTCAGATTCAAGAGAACTTCACAGGCTATATCAGAGCGTTTAAGACGTATATTTGATTTGCCATGTAAATATCTTAAACATACGGTTTATGATAAGTAAGCATATGATTTTAATAAAAATCTGATGTGTTACACTCACATGTCTTTCTCTACTCTTGTACAATCTATTTTTACAAACGCTTATTCTTCATCTACTTCATGCTAATCGAGATAAACTTTTGCAGACTATATCTTATTTGCTGATTTTCTTGTAGATGTAAGAGGAATATATATTTACAAGGGCAATATACAAATACAGTAGCCTTTAAGCACATACATATCTCTTAATAGCTGGTTGCTAGGTGCAGCACCATTCCCTTTGCACAGATTAATACTCTTTGCATATCCCAGACAAAAAAATGAATAACGAATTCTCATTTAAGAAAATAAGTATTGAAAAATTTAAGGGAATAACAAGCAATATCTCGAAAACAGTTCACTCAACAAAAAAATATATGACATAAATTGTGTATTTTAACACCATCTACATTTCTAGTATAGTAAAATGTTGTCTATCTGTTATGGTTTACCAGTTATGCAAAAGTCGTTCACAATGAAGAATACTTTTGGAGACATTCCCAGGAAATTCAAGATATACATTTTATTTGTCATGAAAATATCTTAGATATATGATATTTTAATCAAAATCGTTAGAGCCATTTTTGAGAAAATTAAAATTTTCGATAAATTTTCCAGTTAAAGGGTTATTTAGGGTGAGGGGAGTTTCTTGAAAACCTTCGTGTTGCATCTCTGGAAGATACGGAACCTAAATACCAAGTTTGGTGTTTATCCGACTGTTCGTTTCTAAGTTATGCTGTTCACAGACAGACACACACACACACATACACACACACACACGGGCATGTTTCCAAATATGATTTTTGGATTCAGGGGGATTCAGTAAAAAAAAATAAAAGAATTTTTCCATGTAAAACGTGGCTTGGTGGTGGTTTCCCCAATAATCTTCGTGTTGCATTGTTGGAAGACACTTCACTTAAATACAATCCTTGGTGTTTAACCGACTTTTTACTTTCTCTACTACGTATAGTAATAGGGAAAGTATTGTATTCCACCCAAAAATTCCATACTGAGATTTCACCGGAAATACATGTTTTGAGAACTCCTGAATCCAAAAACAAGCATTTTTACAAACATGTCCGTGTGAGTCTGTGAACAGCATATCTCAGAAACGAACAGTCGGATAAACACCAAACTTCGTATTTAGGTTCAGTATCTTCCAGAGATGCGACACGAAGGTTTTCAAGAAACTCCCCTCACCCTAAACAACCCTTTACCTGGAACATTTATCGAAAATTTTAGTTTTCTCAAAAATGGCTCTAACGATTTTGATTAAAGTATCATATATCTAAGATATTTTCATGACAAATAAAATGTATATCTTGAATTTTCTGGGAATGTCTCCAAAAGTATTCTTCATTGTGAACGACTTTTGCATAACTGGTAAACCATTAGAGATAGGAAAAATTTTACTACACAAAAAATGTAGATCGCGTTAAAACACACAATTTATGTCATATACATTTTTGTTGTTGAGTGAACCATTTTCGAGATATTGCTTGTTATTCCCTTAAATTTTACAATACTTATTTTCTCAAATGGGAATTCGTTATTCATTTTTTTGTCTGGGATATGTAAAGAGTATTAATCTGTGGCAAAGAGAATGGTGCTGCTTATAGAAACCAGCTATTAAGAGATGTGTCTATGCTTAAAGGCTACTGTATTTCTATATTCCCTTGCAAATACAAAGCAAGGGGAACATAGTACGCCTTAAGCGATAGTCAAATATTTTTAGAACTGGTCGCTGTGTGTAAAATGTAATTCTGTTTGCATGTCAAAACATCGCTTCTGCAAATGATCGATTAATATGAAGTAGATGGAGAATAAGGGTTTGTAATAATATTTTGTACATGGGTAGAGAAAGTCATGTGAGTGTAACACATCAAATTTCTATTTTCTAGTTATGCTGTGCACACAAGCGCGCAAACCTTTTCCCAAAAATTCCCACTATTGTATTCAGGAACTTCAAAATATGTTTTCCAGTATCATACGTGGTAGAGAAAGTAAGTGTAGTCTCTGCATAACCAGGGGATGAAGCGAATACAGATCACTTGAAGAAAGTATTTGGAAATTCAAACCAATATCAAAGAATTATCAGAACTCCACAAAAATTTTATTTGACCTAAATTGTGTGCTTTAACGAGATCTGAGTTTCTGTGTAGTAAGGTTTTGTTTTTCTCTTACGGTTTACCAATTGTGCAGAAGTCAATCATAATGAATAGGTTTTCGTGGGTTATTCTTAGAAAATTCAAGATATACTTTTTTCATTTTATTATTTATTTAAGGTTGTATTTACATCTAGACCATGAGCGACTACACTTTTTTTGTCATGCAAACACTCTTATCAATTGTTATAATCAATTTTGAGTGAGTAAAATATAACGAATAATTTTCCATGTAAACAGTTGTTTATGAGGTGGTATTATCTTGAAAGTATTTGTGCTCCATCCTTAAAATATAGTGAATTTAAACACCAAATTTAGTATATTTCAGACAATTTGTTTTTGAGTTATGCTGTTTTGACACACACCGGTTTTCTAATAGTGTTATTTTGGAAAAACGTACATCTCCAATGAAATTTTTTTGACTTTTTGGGTGGAATGTAGGTAATAGTTCCTCTAGTTACTATATATAGGTAAGTAGCAAATAAAGTAAAAATTGTCAACTAATTTCTTATCACTGGCATTTTGTGAAGTAATTGTGATTTTAATTTTACTGATAAGTTTTTTAAAGTAATTTGTGGTGCAATTGAACAAAATATTTCTTAGTTAAGAAATATTACTTTTCTGATCACTGTTTTTATAGCTAATGTTTACTATTGTTCTCTAAACGTAAAAGGAAACGCAGTAGAATTCATTTTACGTAGAAACTATTTCAATAAAATGCACGTAAACATCAACGATATTCAGGTTTATCACCAAAATTACTATCTTTAATTAAAATTAATATCAGATAATCATTCTCGTATCTATTGATATCCTCCATTACCCCATATTAAGGCCATGAACAAATTAAAGCTCAATGCAATGTTTTTATGGTTTCTGATTGAAAATATATCCCTTGATTGTATGATTGCTTCCTTTTGCAATGCAAGTTTCCTATAGTCGGAAACATTTTAAGGCGTTTGTGTGAAAACTAGTCGTTCAAAGCCTATACATTCTTATTTTTTAATTAAATAAGGTAGAGAAATAAATTAACTTATTGTGATTATTTTAACGGAATGTATAAGCATTATTATGTATATTGTATTGGGGGAGCAAAGATATAAGGCGAAATTCGTTTGAAAATCTCTTAGCTAACGTTTAACACATACCATCAGAGGTTCCAGATTGATTTTACCAGATTTTAGCATCTTAGTAGCCCGCTGTGATCAATTTGTACTTATGAAACATATTTTAAAGTAATATATACGGCGGACTTTATGCATCTGAAGATTTTATTAGTTTCGAAGCTGAAGTTTACGAATAAACGTTTGGAATCTCTTGAAGGGTGGAGGAACATACCACTGCCGATCATACAGCACATTCTGTTGAAATGGCTGACACCACCGCATGTTAATCTGCCCCGTACTTGGTGTAGAGACAGACACATCTGGAGTATCGATGGGAACAGTAGGTGTAGAGACATCGATCATTTCCCTTGTAGTCTTCACAGTATCCGTAACATCGATCACTGCATGGCTCGTTGGGAGTGAAGTATGTTACCGTGCGGCCGCTGTACGGAGACTCTGCAAATATAAAATTGTAAACATCCATTCTTAATATACTATCAATACTATTGCTGTCATGAAGAAACACCCATTCACACCTCTCAGGCGCATCTTAACTTATCTTGTCAAGGCCTTGACAACCCTGGAGAGACTGCATGAAATCTCAACATTATAATGAACAGAAGTATTATTGACTGTGATGTTATCATATAATGCTTGAAATGTCATCATGAAATTTCAATTAATAGTGTGCATATTTACGTTTTACATGAAAATCTCCTATACACCAGGAGGTTGGGAAGTTCAGAGTACTGAATGACCATTTAAACTTGCACCATGACATGTATGACATCACTTGTTCTGCCGCTGAGCCTTGAATTCAATGCGCCTATGATCTTTCTCAACCAAGAATGATCCTCTTGTAAACATGTGGGAGAGAAGAAACAGAGAGGCAGTGGGACGGAACGTTCATAGGCCACAGATTAATGAATGTAAGTTCACGGGTGTTTTCTTTGGTTGTTCTTCGCACTGTAACCGTCTCTAAGAAGTAAAGCATTGCAAGTAGTTTCGGAGGGAGAACAGTCTACAAATGTTTTAAAATTCCGAAAGGAGTGTTTACAATATATATGAGCATAGATATATACAGGATGATTTTAAATGATGGACCCATTTTATAAAATTCGTATTTATTAAAGTACAAATCCAACATGAACCATCTTTATACCAATAAACAGAGGAATTTTCAAAGTATTGTTTAATACATTATAACTGTTCAATGTGTCCACCGTTTGCTACACGGCAAACATCTACGCGATAGCCAAACTCGTCCCACACACGAGCAAGCGTATCTTGTGTTACTAAGTGCACGGCAGCAGTGATACGGTTCCGCAGGTCATCCAGAGTTGTAGGTAGAGGCGGTACGTAAACAGCTTCCTTAACATAACCCCATAAGAAATAGTCACATGGGGTGAGATCAGGAGATCTCGGTGGCCAGAAGTGTAGAGCCAGGTCTTCATTTACCCTGCGACCTATCCATCGCTAAGGGAGGGCCTCGTACATCGCTGTGCCAATGGGGCGGAGCTCCATCCTGTTGGAAAATGAAGTCCTGTGAATATTCCACAATTTGAAGGAACAGCCATTGTTCCAACATGTGCAGGTACGTTATTCCAGTTACAGTTTTTCCGCAAAGAAAATGGTCCTTTAAACCTTTGTACGGGATAAGGCACAGAACACGTTTGCCTTCGGTGAGTCTCTTTCGTGTTGTAATGTTGAATGTGGATTTTGCAAACCCCATATGCAACATAGTGTCTGTTGACTTTTCCACTAAGGTGGAAGGTCACTTCATCGCTAAAAATGATACGCTGTAGAAACGCGTCATCCTCCATCATTCCTAGCACATAATCACAAAATTCGAGACGCTTCTCTTTGTCTTTAGGTTTAAGAGCCTCCACAAGTTGTAATCGGTAGGGCTTGTACAGCAAACGCCGTCTCAGAACTTTCCGTACAGTTAGTTGGGGTATTCCAAGTTCTCTACTAATTGTATGGGTAGACTTACGTGGACCGCGAACAAAACTGTCTTCAATCCGTCTGACGTCCTCCTCTGACACACGCGGTCGGCCTGTGCTTTTTCCTTTACACACACTTCCAGTCTGTTTAAATTACCTAAACCAACGGCTAATGCTTTCTCTAGTTGGTGGTTCAATGCCGAATTTGCTATGAAATGCCTGCTTCACTACAATTTGCGACTCACCTTTCGCGAACTCAATAACGCAGAAAACCTTGTGCTCCACAGTAGCCTTCTCATTACGTACTGACAGTGAAACGCAATGGCGGCCTATTGCGCGAGCACTCTATCGGCCGCTTCTAAAACCATCACCGCCCGCGAAAAAACTTGTTATGCAGATTGTTCATGTTGGATTTGTGCTTTAATAAATAAGAATTTTATAAAATGGGTCCATCATTTAAAATCACCCTATAGATTTAGCCGAAGACAGGCACACTTACACAGTATTAACTTAATATTGTTAAATAATGTGCAACCTAACTTTGTGTTACTAATGAAATAGTTGTGTAATGCGCAAGTTGCATTCCTATACCATACGCCCTTTCGGAACAAAGTATGTCACGAGGTGAATGCTGATTCAAATGTTATTGTTAATCGTGCAGAGTCGCTTCTGATATGTAAGACTGTATTTCCCACGCCTCTTGCATACTTCACAAGCCCAGAGCACTTATATGCAATTTAAAAGCAGCCAACTTATCATCATGGAGCAGAACTGTCAAGCTGCCGAAATAAAACAAAGCCGAGGCAAACCTTAACAAATGACTTGAGAAATATTTCGCGATGCTTAAGAAAGAAATTCCGAAGAGTAACTACTACATGATAATCGTAATTCTTTAACATATATATTCAATAAGTTATTGGCAATGTCTTACTCGATTTATTGTCAAGACGTTAGTGTTGCAAAACATATGTGCACACCTGTAGTACGTCAACACGTGGGTGGTTGAGTCCGCTCCACCCTTTTGTATACAACAGGATCGTTCTTGTTTGAGACAGAGTATAAGTACTTCCGTAGAGGCACATGACTCGTGTCGGAGAAATTTCCTAGCAAGCACGGGGTTCAGAGAAATATTTGGAATGCTGGATACTTCATAAGAAAATCGTTCACGCATATTTCGACATTATTATACAATCTCCTTCCACCAGGACCCCGTGTCGGAAGTAGTATTCCACAATAAATGTCAAGTGCTCGATATTTATGTTGTCCGGCAAGAGGACAAGACCACAATTAATCATCTTAACCCTCTCCCCGACGTAAGGCTGACACTTAATGGCCATGTGCATCATCCTCGTTAAACCAACCTTTCAGGGACCTTCAGCTTACCGGGGTAAGAACTTGACCGGGGTAATCATCACACAGCGGTGCACCAATGTTCACCGCAGTTTAGGTGACCGTGGTTACCTGGCAGGTGCTCCCCTTGGTTGAGCGCATCGTTCATTGCAAGTTAACTCTCTGAACGCACTCAGATGTACATCATGTCGTCTGTTTTTCACTTGTTCTATCTCTTTGTTGAAGCGTACGCACAAGTTCGGCGTACAATGGCGGAAAGCAAAAGCAGACCCAAGTTTCTCTATTATGTTATTATGTTATTAAATTTAACGTGCAAATTTTTAAGAAAAAATAGAAACTACAGGGATAGAAGCAATAACTTTAAGATGGACACGTGGGAAAAGCTGCCCTTACAACTAATTAGAAAAATGTGCTGAACTTTACAGACTTTTTGTTTCTTTCTTTCCAAAGTGACTAAATTGCAGTTACTTTAGTCGACATTCACTTACTGAAAGACAGGAAGAAAATAAAAAGAAAAAAAAATATAATATTCCCAAACAAGATTTGAACCCGGAACCTATAAAATACGAAGCGTACACGCTACCCCGACATCACGGTGAAGACTTCAAATTTGCGACTTCGGCACTGTATTCTTCAGGGTACTGGATTCCTATAGCTGTGCAATTAAAGTATACAATATTCTTGAAAATGTATTAATTATACTAATTACTTCATTACTCCCCTTATTTCTGCCTCGTTATTAGAACTATGCTTCAACTGATATAATTATGATATGTAACGCCGTGATTGTATGGATATTTCTTAGTCTTGGGTCAGGATATTTAAGGCACCCGTCGCAAAAACAAAAAACTAAAAATAAAATAATAGGCCTTAAGCATTAAAAATTACAAAGTACATTGAAGTAACTTTATCAGGATTTGTATTCATTGGTGAAAATGGAGTGTATCTATTTGTTGGAAATTCTAACCTATACCATTCCGCCATTTTAACATTTCAGCACAAGTAAAGTTGGAAATAATCTGCGAAAACCGGCCGTTTATGGCCGGTCAGATTTAACCGCGGTAAAATCCCCAATAAGCTTTACCCGACGTCGATGCACCACAAAGGACCGTTCACCGCGGTAAAGTTCATATTTTACCACGGTAAAGCCTTGATCGAGAATGGTGCACACGGCCATTAGTGTCAGTGTTCCAAACAATTCACGTTCCAGCCATGATGGTGATCGTTACTCTATTACCTCTCTTAGCACTGAACGCCATGCTTACTATGCAAGTTCTCCGCCACGCGGAGAACTAGGTTACGACACTCGCTTCAAAAAACTGACTCAAACATGATTTCATGATACCTTGAGCAAACACTGAGTACAATTATGTATCTGCAAAGTAAATGTTAAGTGGCCTAATTCGCTTTAAAATCTTTTGCACACTTCTCAAGCTGTTTTATATGTGTAATACAATCATATACTGTTTCTCGCTCTTTGTGAGCTTTACAACGGTAAACTCATTTTCTCAGGTAAAAATAGGAGTACAATATATTCAATTTGGTGCACATGTATATACTGCTTACAGCAATGAGCTAAATATGTTGTGAACATTTTAAAGCTTTTGAAGTACTCCGTAGATTTATATCTAGTTATTAACATTCCACGAGGTTGATGATTGTAATCGAAGTTGTAACTAGCCACTCCTTAACCTTGAACTTTGTGCATATCGGTGTTTACAACCACAGTCCACGCTGCGCCGCTAAACTGAATAATTTTTCGCTGAACTTCCTGGCCTTGGTGATGAAACTTGAGAGAATCGAATTTATTATTCGCACCTATGTAAATTTGATGGGTTTGTTTTAGTTCTGTAGGCTTGTTTGGAGATATTAAATATTTATCGTGAAAGTTACTTAAAATTGTTTGCTTTGAATGTTATTCACTATTAGAACTTGTAGAATAACCACGCCAAAATTGCCAACTATTACAGTTAAATTGCAAAAGGTATACAATAAGATAAACTAGAGCTTTGTAATTACAGAAGCTACAAATCCTGATGTGGAACATTCATATGATTTCCCTGCCCTCTTTCGTTTACTAGTGAGTATACAAACTATTCTTACTAAAGCTTATTTGTATATCTGCTGCGTTTTAATGCAAATAAACCTTTGCAGAAATAGCTACATTACACACTTCGTTATACATACAAACAGAACAGCGATAGTCAAATGTTTAAGAACTGGAAGCTATATGCTGGCCTTAAAATTTACACTGTTTCCATGCAATCGCGAGAAACATTGAAAAGACTTTAAAGAATGATCAAGAAATGAACAATTTGAACCATTAATACGGATATCTCAGAAGAGCCTTATGCCATAAAAACATATTTGAAATAAATTGTGTGTTTTAAAGATATTTACATTTTTTGTGTACTACGCTTTCGTCTATCGCTTAACGTCTGCCAGTTATACAAGATTATACAAAATTCCTTCGAATGAAGGGGACTTCAAGGGCAACTTCCAGAAAATTCACGATAATTATTTTATTTGTCATGTAAATGTCTTTAATATATAGTGTTTTAATCAAAATCGTTAGTCAGTTTTTATAAAATCAAAGATTTCGAAAAATGGTCGATGTTGAGGTGAAGGATTTTCTTGAAAATCTTCGTGTCGCATCCTTGGAAGATACTGAACTTAAATACCAAATTTGGTACTTACCCGACTTTTCGTTTTTTTGAGTTATGCTGCTCACAGACACAGACACACACACGCGCACGCACTTTTTCTAAATGCTTCTTTTTATTCAGGGGGTCTCAAATCATATATTTTTGGGTGGAATACATACTTCCTCTACTTACGTAGTAGAGAAAGCAAAAATATATTCAAAATAAAATCATATATAAGCTCATGATTTAGCGAAATAGTGCTAATACTATAAATATTAGAATACGAAACATAAGGAATATTTCATATTCTAAATAGTGATTATAATCAAAGTAACTTGTTTAATTAACTGAGACATAACTAGCCGTAGAACCTCCAAGTCTAAAGCTCTTGTTAAATCTTACACTCCATCTTCTGTAAACTGCAAAACGTCCCTGAAAATTCAAATCCGTATCTATATGTATAACTCTCACGATGGTTATTATTACTTATTAAATTATTATTGTTATTAGTTGTTCCAAAACCTTGACTTTATCGCCTATTAATGGCGGTTTTCTTTTGGGGGTACTGTGAGGGCGATGTCAATTAAAATTATTCGGGCCAGCCAGTTCTTTGATGCTATTGAACTCGCATTATACAACCGAGTTATATTGTCTTCATTATCTTGAAAACTGACTCTGTTTTATGGTAGTCAAAAGGAGACTATGTGATGGACGAGACTTTAACGTGATGTATAAAATAATAACTGTACGAGATACAGAAAAAACAGTATGCTCAAATATATGTGTATATGATACACAAGTACATACAGAATGTTACAGAATTCAACTGACTTGCTTTCGAGGATTACAGAGGAATGCTACACGAGTACTATGATATAGGATACGTATGGTCTGGGTTCATGGTTGTTTGAAATAGGTCGATATTAATAATGAGCCAGTACGCCACTGATAAAACTCCCTGAGTTGCTTGCACTTGCAGGTAATCAAAGCCATGTTGTATTCAAACATTGCATGAGAATATCACCGCAACATACACTTTGAAAGAAACGCAAGGAATTAAAATTCGGTTCACTCTAAACATACGCCATCAATCTGTTCGGGGATAAAAAGTTTAACCTCTTGTACCTTGACTGTCAATTTTGAGACTGACAGCCGAGCACGCCAATGACTTCAGTGTTTAGCTATTCTCGTGATTTTGGAAGAGAAATGAAATAATTTAGAGTAGAAACCGTGCCGCATTCATATCACGTCTGTACTTATTCCATTTATCAGTACGAGTATTCAAATGAAAAAGGACTACATGGCTTCAAAGTTTGTCGTCACAGACCATAAGTGTCCTGTATCAAGGTGTTCTTATACTATTCCTCTGTAAAGCCTGATAATTGTCGTTTGAATTCGGTAACGTCATATACCTATATATAAAATGCACGCCATTATTGCAAACAAATTTAATTAATCTGATGTGATACATTCACATAATTTTCTCTACTTTCTATCGTTTATTAGTGAGTACACAAACTAATCTTACCAAAGCTTATTACTTTCTCTACTACGTATAGTAAGTAGGGGAAGTATTGTACTCCACCCAAAAATTCGATACCGAGATTTCACCGGAAATATATGTTTTGAAACCCCCTGAATCCAAAAAAGCATTTTTGGAAACATGTCCGTGTGTGTCTGTGTGTGTTTCTGTGAAGAGCATAATTCAGAAACGAACAGTCGGATAAACACCAAACTTGGTATTTAGGTTCAGTATCTTCCAGAGATGCGACACGAAGTTTTTCAAGAAAATCCCGTACTCCAAATTACCCTTTACTGGAACATTTTTGAAAATTTTAATTTTCTCAAAAATGGCTTTAACGATTTTGATTAAAGTATCATATGTTTAAGATATTTTCATGACAAATAAAATCTATATCTTGAATTTTCTGGGAATGTCTCCAAAAGTATTCTTCATTGTGAACGACTTTTGCATAATGGGTAAACTGGAAGAGATAAACAAACTTTTACTCCTCAAAATATATAGATGGCGTTAAAATACACAATTTATGCCATATACATGTTTGTTGTTGAGTGAACCTTTTTCGAGATATTGTTTGTTATTCCCTTAAATTTTCCAATACTTATACTTTTCTCAAATTCATTATTCATTTTTTTGTCCTGGTAATGCAAAGAGAATGGAATACTCCACATAGCAACCAGCTCTTAAAATATTTGACTATCGCTTAAGCCTACCAATTCCCCTTGCATGTACAAGAAAATTAGCAATAAGATTAACATCTCGATATCTCGATTAACATGAAGCATATGGAGAATAAGCGTTTGTAAAAATAGTTTGTACAAGAGTAGAGAAAGTCATGTGAGTGTATCACATCACATTTTTTTTCCATCTACTTCATCTTAAGCCATAAAATGTTTTGCAAAAATAGCTGCAGCACTTTAAGAGAACGACCAAGAAATGAACAATTCGAGCTTTTAATAACGGGTACCTCAGTAATGGCTTGTGCCATAGAAACGTTATTTGAAATAAATTGCCTGTTTTAAAGAGAACTACATTTTTTGTGTAGTGCGTTTTCGTCTATCGTTATACATTTCTTCTAAACGAAGTGGATTTCACAGGCCTATTCCCAGAAAATTCAAGATATGCATTTTATTTGAAATACATTTAATACATGGTATTTTAATCAAAATTTTCAGAGCCATTTTTTTGAAAATAAAAGATTTCGAAAAATCTTCCATGTCAAGGGTAGTCTGGGATAGGGGATTTTCTTGAAAATCTTCGTAACGTATCTTTGTAAGGCACTGAACTAAATATCAATTTAGGTGTTTATCCGGTTTTTTGAGTATTTGAGTTATACGTTCATAGACTCACATGTACCTTTTTCTAAAAATTATGCTTTTTGGATTCTGGGTTTTCAAAGCATGTATTTATGGTGAGATATCGGTACATACTCTTACGCAGTAAAGGAAGTTAATTACTGTAGAAAACAATGAAGTGTGCCACACATAGAGAACACACCAGTATTCGCTCATTACATCCTATTTTGTTTGTTAGATTAAGAAGCACGAATCTTCTGAACATTTTAATATCTTTATTGAAGACAATAGTATCGAAGAAAGCTACGCGGTTATCTTCAAGAAGATAAATCTAAAAGACAATGAATTTTGCTTGGAATTTTGTTAACTAGCCAATAAAAGAAAATGAAACTTACCAGGTGCACTTAAAATAGCTTGTTGTGAAGTTGCACATACGCAGAAGGTGGAATTCTTGCAGAAGTAGAAAGACCCACCTCTCTCGTTGCAGACGGCTCTACAGTGATCATTTTCTTTACAGTCCATACCCACCACTAGGGTCTGGTTGCCGTAGCATGACCGCGGGTCAGTTTTCGTTTCCTTTCCTTCTGGTAACGGAATTGATTCCGTCGTCCCCAAAGGAACTGCTGGAGTCGAAGGTGGAATTATATTTTCTCCTTGAGTGGACGGAATAGATTCTCCGGAAGGCGTCGGTGAAATCTGCTCTCCTTTTGGTTGCCCCTCGGGAACAGCATTTCCTTCTTCCGGGTTGTCTTGTGGAAGATAAGACACAGCAAATGAGTTATTGATTCAAGTTGCTTTTAATTAACTAAAAAAGCTCCTTTATTCTTGTTATAATAACTAAAATATAAAACATATATATTATTAGAAAATATGCATTAGAAATTCTATGATAACTTAGCTTTACAGCTACGATATTCATTAAATTCCTTTAGCTATATGAATAGTATGTTGTCTTCTTCCGGTGGCAGAAATAATTTCTATAAAAGGGCACACCTATCATGCCGAAACTCTGTCTGAAACGTTACAGACCACACACACATATATTATATGAAATACATAGTTTTATATATATACATATATATAAAATAAAGATATGTAAAAGAAAGGCTCAGAGCCATTATTGACCATCTACACCAAGCAGCGAAATAGTTATTTAGGTATGTGTTGAAAATGGAGTTTAATATTGCGTGTAGGGATGCTGGCGGAACGAGACTGAAAGCAATTGCAGCAATCCAATGAGCATAATAAAATATCTTTTAACATGTGTCACACACTAATTTTTAGACAACCTAGTATTAAATTATAAGGTATCCAACTGAAATTTGTGTGGAAACAGGAGTATACACTCGGACATGCGCAATGATGAGTCTAGTCTGTTGTTGCTGGGCCTTCGTTGTTGTTTGACCTTCATAGCACCAGTGCGAACAAGACCACATTATTGAAATGAATGGCTCCTGTAATTATTTATTCTAACTGCACCAGTAAATATTCTTCTTCATGCTGTAACAGCAAATCCCTTATCTTCTAGCACTCAAGTGAAATAATTGTTATAATGATTGTACAATCCAGAATTACAGAAGTGTGAAAAAGATGCTTCTGTTAGATGAAAATACTGTACAAAGTACCTATTGAAATAGGTTCTTAGCTGCCTCAATATCTTACAGCTTAACTAAAGAATTTAAGTCTCTATTGCTTTATCAGTAGAGATAAAGTTGTAATTACCCTGACTTCCTTTAACTCCACATCTCAAAGAATAATCTTTTTGAAAAAAAGCCTCTCTTTCTGCGCAGCATTGTGAGCAGTAAAGTTACTTGTTAAAGTATGTAGATATTTTGGGCTAATTAGTGATTGTATGAAACAATTCTAATACTAACGGTCTTTCTCCACCCTCTATCGTTTCTCCACCTAATCAAGCTTATTTTTCTATCTACTACATTTAATCCAAATAAACCTTCGCAGAAATACACTACGTGATCAAAAGAATCCGGACAAGTTCGTGGCCCCTCCATCGGTAATGCTGGAATGGTTGGTGTTGGCCCACCCTTAGCCTTGATGACAGCGTTCACTCTCGCAGGCATATTTCAATCAGGTGCTCTAAGGTTTCCTGGGGAATGGCAGCCCATTCTTCACGGAGTGTGGAACTGAGAAGAGGTATCACTGTAGGTCGGTGAGGCCTGGCACGAAGTCAGCGTTCCAAAACATCCCAAAGGTGTTCTATAGGATTCAAGTCAGGATCTGGGCAGGCCAGTCCATTACAGGGATGTTATTGTCGTGTAACCACTCCGCCATAGCCCGTGCAGTATGAACAGGTGCTCGATCGTGTTGAAAGATGCAATCGCAATCCCTGAATTGCTCTTTAACAGTGGGAAGCAAGAAGGTGCTTAAAATATCAATGTAGATCTGCGCTATCATCGTGCCATGCAAAACAACAAGGGGTACAAGCCCCCTCTAGGTAAAACACGACCACACCACAACACCACCACCTCCGAATTTCACTGTTGGCACTACACACGCTGGCAGATGACGTTCACCGGGCATGCGAATATACCCACACCCTGCCATCAGATCGCCACATCGTGTACCGTGATTCGTCACTCCACACAACGTTTTGCCATTCTTAAATCGTGTAATGTTGACACTCCTTACACCAAGCGAGGCGTCGTTTGACATTTTCCTGCGTGATGTGTGGCTTATGAGCTGCCCCTCAACCATGGAATCCAAGGTTTCTCACCTCGCGCCTAACTGTCATAGTACTTGGAGTGGATCCTGATGCACTTTGGAATTCCTGTGTGATGGTCTGGATAGATGTCTGCTTATTACTCTTTACGACCCTCTTCAAATGTCAGCGGTCTCTGTCAGTCAACAGACGAGGTCATCCTGTACGCTTTTGTGCTGTGCATGTTTCCACTTCACTATCACATCAGAAACAGTAGACCTAGGGATGTTTAGGAGTGTGGAAATCTCGCGTACAGGCTTCTGACACAAGTGACACCCAATCACCTGACCACGTTCGAAATCCGTGAGTTCTACGAGCGTCCCATTCTGCTGTTTCACAATGTCCAATGACTACTGAGGTCGCAGATAATGAGTACCAGGCAGTAGGTGGCAGCACAATGCACCTAAGATGAAAAACGTATGCTTGTGGGGGTTTCCGGATACTTTTGATCACATAGTGTGTCTACATGACAAGCAGAATTAGAACGCAAATGTGCCTTACGTGGAAGCCAGGCGGGCTCATTCATCCCCTACTTGAATGCAATGATAAGGGGTGCATCAATTTTCAAGTTTTGCCATTTGCTTGTTTACATAGTCATTGCGCATGGGGTATGGAAGGAAAATTTATTTATATTATTCTATCACTTTCGGTACCCTAATTTGCCCTAATGTTGCAAGTTTTCAATGCTTTGCGGTTGGATGTGACAGACACTGTTTTCTGGTTACCTCTATCAAACATCAGCCCGCTTTCGGCATGATGAGTTTTTTGCTTCCCTTATAAAATTAAATGGCTCGACAAAGAGAACAAACAATCTGACAACGTTAACTTTCTTTACTTATTTAAACTGCAATATGTAAAATATGATCCTAATGTCATATTCCACACTGCAAACGCCTCCAAAAACAATATGCACGACACATGTACAAACGAGACTAAATTTTGATAAAAATAGAAAACTTTCAAACATTTT
The DNA here is from genome assembly GCA_030765065.1 of Deroplatys truncata. NCBI lineage: Eukaryota > Metazoa > Arthropoda > Insecta > Mantodea > Mantidae > Deroplatys > Deroplatys truncata. Next base: position 221,005,068 of record CM060978.1, read on the forward strand.
TACGAATTTACCCATTTTTAATGTCGTAGTAAATCCGCAAATTTAGTCACAAATGGGTTTCACTCGTTCACAACATATTACAAAAAATTTTCAGAACCGCTCTTCGTGAAATATATCAAAATGTATGTTTCAGTTTTAAGGCTGCAATTTGCACACTGTAAGCTTCTCATTCTTTTGGGATTTGCTCCATCCATAACGGAAATGAATTTCAAAGTAATCTCTTGGGTAGCTCAACGGCATGGAGTTTACCTTTCGAAACGTGCTGAGCACACAGACTCCTGGGTATTGTTGGCTCGTCCCTGCACATGCTTTTAAAGCAATCGCTGCTAACGAAACTGCAATATGCGATCGCTCTTTGAAAATGATAAACTATTATGTCCCTTCCCTACATTGCAGTTTAAAGGCGAAACACGCGTGTTTACTCTTGCTTTCGAGCACGTTCACTAATCATGGACTAGTGTGCACGAAAGTCAAAGGATTCAAAAGACAATAAGCAACATACCGATGAATTTTCCTCGTGTAAAGCATTACGAACCAACTTTGTAACTTAGGAATTTTTTTTTCTATTTGTTGTCCTTAAAAAGAGGTTGCTTTTTTATTTCTTTTTACTCTTAAACTGTGACTTAATGGTTTAAATATTTAACGATGCTGTAAAATGTACGTATTACCACCGCCTTGGAGACTCACTGTTTAGTGTGTTTGCTTGGAATCACGTAAATGATACTATTGCGTTGTGAAGGATAGCCAAGAAAGGAATTATACTTTGCCGCCGAGATGGTTATCTGCCTTTCCTCGAAACGCCTTTGCTACATCATTAAGCATTTGCAGCCAACAGCTCCTATCAGCGCTTTACAAGTAGTGCGTCAAGAATAGGGAATAGAGGCGTTTTAAGGTGGGTGCTATATCAGACGAATCTGCTGTCCCTAGATTTCTACAAGGGTAACTCAATAATCATCCGTACATTTTTTTAAAATGTGTTATAACAATAATAGAAACTTACAATTACCTCACTTTCAACGAGCCCTCAGAAAGGAAGTTTTTCGGTTGAGCAGCAAGCCATGTATACACCCATTCCTTCACTTCTTGGTCTGTGGTGAATCGACGGCCCCTTAAGGCATTCTTAAACGGACCAAAAAACATATGGTTTGCCACTTCATCGATAGTCAATCTTCGGTTTTCTGAATCAGGATACGAATTTGCTCGATGTCGGCATCACAACTGGATATGGATGGGCGTCCTGCTCTTTTTTCTCCTTCACAGTTGTCCGACCATTATTGGACTTTTCAATCCATTCGTACACATTTCGCCGGCGTAAAACATTACCCCATATTGTTCGATAAGTCTTCAACGGATTTAGGCTTCTGGTTCATCTTTGGTGCAAACGGGGAGGGGTGCAGTCATGTTTATTATGCAACAATGCAACACTCACTGGAGTGATAACATCAAACATTCCAGAAGCGGAGACAAAGGAACATGTTGACATGCGCGAGCACAAACCGGTACAGCCAACCTACAAAAAATTAAAAATAGCTAGTGGATACTTATTGAACTCCCTCATACATATACGTAAGCTACCCGCAGATTGTAATCTATCCTGAAAACCTCCACCCTTTGACCAAACAAATACCTCCTTTCACAGTCACCATTCTTGTAACATATTTATAGTCGCGTATGTACTTATCCGTAATTAACGATTAATTTTTACACAAATGCAAATAAACTGCAGGAAACTTCAAAACTGAGGCTTGTAAGCACGAAGTAGAGAAACGTTTAATTGCAGATGGTTTAGCAAATGTGCATTGTGGTGGACTGGGTCATCATTCCAAAACGAAATTTCGACGGTTAGAAACCTGTTCCGTAGATAACTTTTTATTTACTTATCATACAGTTTTAACCATTTATCAGCTGGACGATTGAGCTGCATCTAAATACTAATTATGAAATGTAATTATTAATGTATAGGATACGTCGCGTAACGCAATCTACGGGGATCTATTCTGGCTACCACCTCTCAGAGAAAGGGATGAAGCGGAGGAACCATAGGAGGCTGTAGGTCACTCGCAGATGGGACACAAAGACGCGCAAGTCACAGTTCTTGGTTCAAAGGCCCGTTCCACTACTGGAGTTTCCCAGAGAGCTCGTCAACAAAGCATACTTCTAGTGTCCACCAGCAGGGATCCGTACCATCTGCCCAGTAATGCCATGCCCCACACCTGAAGGGATAGGCGCGTGCTCTTTGACCTATCAGCAGTGGTCTGTTTCCGAGTGTATTTGTGTGAAATTGCTTGTAACTTAACAGTACAATAGATGATTCCAAGTCATAAACAGACTCCATTGTGATAGAAGCACACCTGAAACTTGAGAAGGAAACAAAATTAAAGAGAAATTATGGAAAAGAAATCGTGGTAGACGAGAAATCTCCCAGCATTCACCTGCTGAAGAGAGAAAACCACGAGAAACCCAAGGTCAGAATGGGCGGTCGACGGGAATCGAACCCGGAACCTGCCGAATGCGCGCCTTACACGTTACTGTAAGGTAATTATTACAAATGACTATATCATGTACTGTAGGAAAATTATTTTAATATTTAATGTTATCCTATCACAAGTGCAACATGAGGCAGTACTTTTAACACTTAAAATGATTTTAATCTAATTATATAATATAAAATATAATAATAGCCCGTCTTAAAGCAATATGTGTATACTACAATATATAAAAAGTATACATTATAGTCATTGTATATGTTTATATTATTGTGTATATGTATAATAATGTTATGTGAATGCATCAGTTAAGTTAATAATGTAGGAGCTGTAAGAATAGAAGCTGAAAGTTGCTAACAATGAGGTGACCTTGAGGTAATAATGAATTGGAAAGTTTAATAATGCCACCAGTAATTCTTGGAACAATAACGTAATGTTTAAAACAGTATATAAATAGTCAATCAACAATAGAAAAAGCTTAATTTAAATAAGTGTTTTATTAGAGTAGGATTAGCCAATCAGAGACTTGAAATAGAGAAATTTGCAAATTTAAGCGGTAGAAGCCAGTCGCTAGTAGACAAACGTTGCTAACTGGACGCTAGACGCGTTCCCAAGCACTTCAATACGTATTCAGTCTGAGATGAAAATGCATTAAGGCGAGAATATTATAAAGTTTGTGTGTTAAAAAGTGCAAGTAATTAATAAATAATCTCACATCTGTATTAATAAGTGAAGTGTTACCTAATCGTGTAAAGGATTAATAAAAGGAGTGAAGTAAAAACTATAATTTGTGTAAGTCTACATTCTTTAGCCGCATTACCCCCTGCTAAGAGATATATGTTTCTAAAAATTAATACTGACGCAGCCGAGGCAAACCTAAATAAATAATATTTAAAGAAACATAAAAATACAAAGTTGATTCCTACACGTTGGGGGGAAGGCCACCGGAAACTTTGTACCATATTCGGGGCAGTTACTTTATCAAATTTGGCTCCCCAACAGTGGAACTACAATACAACTCCTTCAAATTGGCACTTAAACATGGTGCTAATAACGTAAAGATAATCTATCTCAAACAAAAGATAGTCGCAAATATTAGTTTCAATTTTGTCTTAACTAATTTAAAAATATTAACCGATGTAACTTACTTACAACGTTCATAGAATAGTTTATTGCGAAATATCCAACCGCGAGTCCAAAGTAATAAATAAAAGAGGGGAACATTTGAAGTCATTTGGCATATAGAATTGACCCGCGCTGTAACTTGGTAACACTGATTGTATGGATATTCTAGCACTGTACATGTATGTATTTGCAGCGTCTTAGAATCGCTCTAACTTTGCTTTATATCAGGAAAAGTATTGTTTCTACTTTAAAACCTTGCTTGTATTTGTTGGCTTTTAAGGTGACTAAGTCTGTGCTAGGGAAGAAGTTATCACTTTCGGTTTATTAAACGTAAGAGACGTAATCCACGTCAGGATTGATACCTATACCGAGAGTTTATATAGAGAGGATTTCAGTGAAAAAATCCGGCGAGAACGAGAATTTCTTCATCGCCATATGATAAATGCAAAATCACAGGGTTGTCATGCAGTAATCAAATTTGACAAACTTTTAATAAACGGGCGAATAAGAACCAAAGCAGAGCTGGAAGAAATCGACAAGAAGATAGCAGAAATTCAAGGAGAGGAGGTTGGCATTTCTGCAGAGCATCGAGCCCCAGAAGGCAGTATGGTTACACCTCTACCGGAAGGGACAGCAGGTAGCAGGGTCCAAGACGGCCAGATGACAAAAACAATGGCAACGTCAGCAGGGGGGAGGGTGTCAGTGCAACCAGCCCGCAGGTCACAAAGGACAGGGAGAACCAGCACACTAGGAGTAGGAGGTAAGATAACAACAAACAGATAAAATGAAGATGCCCAGCTGTCAGTGGGGTTTTGGAATGTGGAAGGTTTGAGGGGAAAACTGGCTAGTGGTCAATTTTTGAACTTTGTAAATAACTTGGACATAATTGGGTTAGCAGAGACTTGGCTAAAAAACAATGAAACTGTGGACATAAGTGAATTCCAAGGTGTCTTTAGTGGTTCAGAATTGAGAGGTAGAAGGGGGAGATATCCTGGGGGCGTTGCTACTTTCTTTAAGAGTAATTATGTACAGTCTATTAAGGAAATACAGAGTCATCTCAGGGGAGCAACCTGTATATATTGTAATATAGCTGATATTAATATTGTTGTTATAACTGTATATCGCCAGCCGGTTACGTCCCAGTATGCTGAGCCAGAATTCTTTACAGATTTAGGGGAAACAATTGTAGAAATCAGGGACGAATATCAGGATGTAAAGCTAATAATAATGGGTGATCTGAATGCTAGGATAGGGCAAGAAAATATTACAATTAAAAAAGGGGACTTAGATAACAGAAAACCCGGCAGAAACAGCAAGGACTCAATCCTGAATGCAAGAGGAAAAGAGTTATTGTTCTTTTGTGACGCCTACGAGTTAGAAATAATGAACGGAAAATACGGTTCGGACCTGTCAGGGGAAGTAACATTTGTGCACACGAATGGGAGTAGTGTCATTGACTACATTCTGTGTTCACAGGACGTATTGCCGTTAGTTCAAAATTTTAAAGTTGAAAACAGCATTGACTCTCATCATTTTCCACTGATAATGACTTTAAAAGTATCTCGACTAGTATCTTATACAAGGGATGAAAGCGCATGCGAAACATTGACGCCATTGTTTAAATATAGATGGAGGGAGGCAGGAAAGGAGATTTTTATTAACACTTTAGAAAACGAAATTATATCTTTTGACGTAGATCAACACAAAGGAACTGAAAGTATACAGAACATAACTAATATTATACAGAAAGCAAGTGCGCACATGCTAACAGGAAGGGGTAATGCACCAAACAGCTTAACATTAAATAGTTGGTATAACGATCAGTGTAAAACAGCGAAGAAAGCAGCGGAATCTGCACTTATCAAATACAGAAGAGAGGGGGGTGAAGAACGTAGAATTTCTTTTGCAAATCTAAGAAAGTCATATAGGGAAGTCCTAAAGCAGAGCAAAACAGCTTGGCAGGACGCAAAGGCAGAAGAGGTACGTCAAGTAGTCGAAAATGGGGAAATTGGTGACATGTGGAAAGTTATTAGACAGATTCGAAGGCGAAGGTCCATTCAGGTAACTATCCCGGCTGGAGAATGGATAAAGCACTTTAAAACAGTCTATGAAGGAGGGGAGTTTAGAATACAATTAAATACTTTGGCCGCTGAAGGGATGACGGGGGCTCCAATTGTGCAAATGCTTGATTATGAAATTAGCACAGCAGAGGTTGTTCGTGCAATAAAATGTTTAAAAAACGGGAAGGCAGCTGGTATAGAGGGCTTGTCAGCTGAGTTTTTCAAGATCTCGCTAGAAGTTAATAAAATGTTAGATTTCTATAGAAAAAGCTTCAATAAAATATTTGAAGGCGGAGAATATCCGGAAGCATGGAAAACCGCCATTATCCAACCTCTTTACAAGGGCAAAGGGAGTTACAGCATTCCAGGAAATTACAGGGGTATCTCGCTGCTCTCTATATTTGGAAAAATTTACAGTAGAATCTTATATGAAAGAATTAAGTGTTGGGCCGAGACACATCATAGGATTTCTAAATTTCAGGCAGGATTTAGGGAAGGTTTCTCGACTATTGACAATGTCTTTGTTCTGAAAACAATAATTGATGACAATTTTGAGAAATAAAGGTGGTAAGGTATATACTGTATTTGTAGATTTTAAAATGGCATTTGATACTGTAGAACGCAGTGCTCTCTGGGAGAAATTAACACGTAAAGGACTTTCGGGGAAAATGATTAGAGCACTTAGGGCAATGTATAAAGAAGTTAAGTTTGTTATCAAGACCGATCAGCACAATACATCAGAATGTAACATAGCGCAGAAAGGGGTTAAACAGGGTTGTATACTATCTCCGTTACTTTTTAATTTGTTTATTGATGATGTTGTTAGCGTGATGACGGAGGAAGACATAGATGCACCGACAATCGCAGACCAAAAAATACCAATTCTTTTGTACGCGGATGACATTGTAGTTCTTTCTAAAACGATAAAAGGTTTACAGTCTGGTTTAAACGCTCTTCGACAATACTGTAGGCAATGGGGTATGGAGGTAAATATTCTTAAAACTAAAACAGTCACCTTTAAAAATGGATATGTGTACGGCCAACATGAAAAGTGGACCTATGGGGAGGAAGAAATTCAAAATGTTAAACACTTCGATTACTTAGGAGTAAGGTTTGATATGGGCGGAAAATGGAACAAGAACATGGAGTTTATAAAACACAAAGGGATTGGACAACTTTCTGAAGTATTAAGGATATTGACACGGGTACCAGATATGCCAGTAAAAACATTACAGACCATGTATGAAGCAATGGTTAGGTCCTCATTACTATACGGCAGTGAAGTGTGGGGATGGGAGAGGGTGGATAATGTAAATAAAATACAATGCAATTTCTGGAAGCGCATTCTAGGGTTGGGGAGAGGTACTTCAAACTACGGAGTTCTTCGGGAGGTAGGATGCTGGGAAGATGCTGTATTTGCTAAACTAAATGTAGTTAGGTACTGGCTGCGAATAATTAAAGGCGATCAAACAACTCTGAGAGCAATATGTTATCGTCATCAAATAAACAACATAGGGCAACCAAAATGGTGGGCAGCGGGGTTGCAACGCGAATTATCAAAAATTGGCTTAAATGATATCTGGCAAAGGGGTAATGAAAATACACACAGTGCTGTAAGAAAGGTCAAAAGACGACTATGCGATATAAACAGGCAGAAAATCGAATCTGAATGTAGACAAAGATCAACATTGGAGCTACAAAATGAAATAAAAACTAGGTGGGGTAAGGAAACATATATTTTGGAATTGAGTATAAAACAGAGGACTGGAATAGCATGGCTTAGGTTGGGAGGGTGGAAAGCTCGCAAGATTGTTGATAACGATGGCAGGAGGATTTGCCCATTATGCGGGGAACAAGAAGACTGGACGCATATTTTGGCAGCATGCGTGCAGACGGAGGGTATTAGGAAAAAACTATTACCGGAAGTATTTTTGGCTTCCAACAGACGGAGGACAGCATGCTGGGACATGATTCTAAACAGCCAAAACTGGCCAAGCTTGGGCACATACTTAATGGAAGTACGTGTACTAAGAGATAAGGTGTTTATGTAATTTTTCTTTAAACATATGTGGTGCTTGAGTACATGTGCGCGACTGTGTGTGTGTGTGTGTGTGTGTGTGTGTGTGTGTGTGTGTTTGAGTGTGTGATTCAGTGTGGTTTTTTTTTTTTTTTCAATTTTATATGTATGTATGTATATAGTGCGGTGATTGTAAAAAAATAGTTGTTTTCTGGTTGATACTGCAAGTCACGTATACAGACAAGGTATTTATCTAGAGAGCATGTACGGTCTTATGACCCATGCGACTGTGTTATGCAATTAATGTAATACTAAATACTTAATAAATACCACCACTACCACTACCAATGGCATGGTACAGCTTCGGGTTTGATTCGTAGCAAATGTTGTGAATGACCACCTCTGCTGTAGCCTAGCTCATACGCCTATGGAATGTAACGGCATTTGCAGTTCAGTCAAAACGTTGTTTGACATGGCGTGGAGAGGAAATAACGTTATGTGAAGCTGTCTGTTGATCGTGTTTACTTTGTGTGATTAACATAATGCGTTTATTGTATTAAATTTTGCATAAATGGAGTCAAATGTGGACTTCCAGTTGGATTTACACACAAATACCCTGATATAACGTTTCTAACAAATTCTCAATCTACATCCTGATAGGAACATTTAAACGGACTGGTTCATGTTAGACAAAAAGGGAAAAAAATCCAATTTAGGAACAAATAAATAACATAGGGCCTGTCGTGGAAAGAATTCTAAGAAAATCGTTGCCTGGCATTGGAAAGCTTGATTTACCTTCTCGCTCTCCAGATATAAACATGAAGACAGTGTCTGACGAGCGTTTTCCAATATTTCCAATGCAGAAATTTGTGGAATGCTTGTAGAGACCCCGAGAGACATAATTTTGAACACCTTTTATAACGAAAGTTAGTTGGAACAGTTACATGGTTTCGCAATGTTAGCATTAGATAGAGAAAAAACGACGCATCTCTCCGCAGCTACTGCACAAACGAATTTTATGATATTGCCGTGCTAGAGGCAGTCGTGCCGGCATTAATTTAGTTTCTTCTGTGTGTCATGACTAGGGCCCGGATTTTTAGGTGGAATAAACCTTCATTTTAGGTTTCTTGTATGCTTAAAATAGGTTCTTTTAGGTTTTTCTTTATTAAAATAGTTTTTTTTTTAAGTTTTTCTTCGCGGATCAATACAGGTATCAATAATTTTGCTTTTCTGGTACTTAGTTGTCAGATTTATATTTTGACATTGCAATTTTCTGGAGTAAACGTTTTCCTTATCACTTAATACATTCCTGTATGAAGAAAAGGCTCTTTCTATGGAACATGACGTCATTGGAGCGCAGAACATAGATGCCAGTGCAGCAGGTTCTAGCGGTAGTTGTCCTGTATACTTTTCTCCCTGCAATACTGAATTGATGATTTTCGTATCTTCAAAAGCAGGATTTCATAGAAGAATCTTCTGCAACTTCGAAGAACATGCGATCCCACTGGTCCAGGTATTTCTTTACTGGAAACATTGCCAATGATATCTAGAGCATCTTTCAGTGGCAAAGTTGTACTTTCCAACCGGAGAGTAGCTTCTGGTATAAAACAAAAATGTGTCTTAATGTAAGCAAGGGAAGCGGCAAGAGTGGGACACTCGAGTGATTTCTTAGCCTTGGCGATGCAGGAAGCTTCTGTTTCATCCAAGTCATTGACGACATTTTTAACGTCTTTTAAGTCCTCGGCATAGTAAATGGCAGCAGACAGCCAAGTACGCTCCTCCTGACCTCCTATCAGCTGCATTCAGTTGTTACTACGTCACATGTGCTGCGTTTAACGTAGTACTTGAACTATCTACTGACTATAAGTGGTGGAAATAATTTTATAATGAGCTTCAATCCGAAAATAACGTTCTTAATTTCGAAAAATTAAAAACAGCTATTTAGGTTATTTTAGGTGTCAACCCCTCATTTAGGTTTTTTTAGGTGTAATGAAATTCGCATATTGTGCTCCAGGAGGTATGAAACAAGTATTTATCTTGAAATGTGTTAATTAAATAGCAAGGAAAAATATAGGTTAAGACCTAAAAATCCGGGCCCTACTCATGACTGTACAAAACCCATTTTGGGTATGGCGGTCAGTAAATTGGCTGTTTCTCTAGTTCAGACCTAGAATTAATAACTATTTATTTATTTATTTTGGCAATGGAACTATATCACAGATGTTTCACCTAACGTAAGCTTTCGTATGTGGATGTAATAGAAGTTTTAATATCGGGACTGGATAGATAATCAGGTTTCAAAATTTCTGTAAATTTGAACGTTATTTAAACCCCTTTCTGGTTCCAGTTTGTCTAGCAGTTGCTGAAATATGTTTCTCCACCATGATTTTAACTTTTTGAAGGTGCCGTTTATGGATTGTAATCAACAGTGTGTGTAACCACTATTTGATTATTTTTTGCACCCTTTTGTCTTCTAACTACCTCCAGTAAGTCTCTACGATAACTCTAGATGGCGTAAAGTAGATTACAGCATTTTGTTTGTATCATTAGTTCAAAGGATAATAACAAAGTTAGGTTGTTGCGATTAGGTTTCAGTAATTTTTTGAGAAAAAGGCCATTATATGCATTTCAAAAATGTTAATCTTTATTAACTTTAATATTATTTATGTATCTGTAATTTAGTTTCATAACAATATAAGAATACAGAAGGAATTTCATCCTTTCAATGTTGGTTGCATCATATGACCACTGCCTTGCTAGACAGTTTCACGCCAACTGAGTGTGGCTTTTTGTCTTATCTTTAGCTGTGATTTTTAACGTCATTGTTTTCGTTACACTTATTGAAAATGTACAAAGACAAACACTGAGTGAGAAGGAAATGATACACTCTTTACTAAAGCTATACGTCAGGCGAGAAAAGTATTAGGGGTTATGATAAGGGTGAGGACCTAACTCTCAGTAATGAAAACCCCGCCAACAATGGATCAGCGCAAGAAACTGTTAGCGAAGAGGTGCAGGAAGAAGAGGAACAGTGCAATAATTCCAATCAAGTGGTTCAACAATCTACTCAAATAGGTGTACTGTCTTATTAAGTAAGTTGGTTTGGAAACAAATCCCATTGATAACATTTTAACATTTACTATACCTTTTTCACTATAAGCTGAAAGGAGAACTAAACAAAACTTAAATGTATCACTCCGCCGAGCACATGGCAGCATGACGTGGAAGATGACGGGAGAGGAAATTGCTTCAGACAGAGTGCGATTACAGTACATTGCGCAGCTTGGGGATCATTAGCTTTTAAACATTGTATGTCTTATTCCTATATTTTGCCTTAAATCCTAAACTTACTAAGAGTACACAAATAACAGTTGTACTTGAATTTGGCATTTGTGTTTAAAGGTACTGGATTAAACTGTTCTTAACTTTAGGCTTTAGAAATCATTCATTTAATGACTTCTGCTTTAACCTTTTATGAGTCAAAAAGTTAAATAAGATTAGCACTATAGGTTAGAAAATCACAGAAAACAAACGCGATCCAAGCTACCCGAGCAACAATTCTGCATCACTAACAAAGAAGCTCAATTATTGCTAAACAATGGCCAACCATATTCATTGTCGATTAAAGGTGGCTACTTTTCACAGAATTTGTTAAAAGCATTTAACACAATTGTCTTCTTTCCATTTCCCTCGTTTATGTTTTCTACAGTGGCAGACGATTCTCAGCTGGAAACCGGAAACAAATTGTAGCGCCTGCACATAGCCTCCTAAACCCTCTGCTATAACGGTTCATGTAGTTATAGGTGAATCTGAACAAACTCATTTAGTTTCATAAATTTAACTGTTACAATAATGAGTTTTTTAAATTTCTCTGCACGAGAATAACCACAAAATGTGACGATATGAATCGAACTGTTTTTTGTAGAGGAAGAGACGACATGCTAAGTGGGAAAAGTTGTAATTTATCCACCAGCCAATGAGATGCTGTCTTGTCACGTGGTTTTGTTTACAACTCCTTTCAGCTTATAGTGAAAAAGGTATAGAACTGGTGATCATATATGGCTTTTATTTTCTTCATATCTCTTGCTATGCTCTCTCAGTTCTTCTCTAATGAACTTAAACATCTCATGAAAGGTTTGTATTCAATTCAAACCACTTCAGTATCTCAACCGATGATACACAGTAAGAAATTTCTTAGGATATATTTAGTATATATAATGCCATTAATATATACAGTGGAATCACCAGGAAACTAGCTTGGTCAGTTTATCTAGACCTTAACGGCAGCTATATAATATCTCAGATTAGTTGGGCCATCTTCATTTCAACGACACTTCCCTAGTGCCAAGTAATGGCAAGACTAACTACGACAAATTATAAACGATTTCAGTCCAGATTCATTGTCCAATTCCTTCTTGAAATGCTATACGCCACACTGCAGTTGCCATTGATGAAGCAATGGTAACATTCAAAGGGAAGTCTTCGCTAATACAATATAATATGAGAGAGAAACCCAGTCAAGCGAAGATATAATATCCGGTTGATATCTTACGAATATGCCTATAACTTAAAATGTCAAGTATACAAAGGAAATTACGAATAAGGCAGAAAAAGTAGCGGAAACAGCTCTCTATGAAGGCAATGGGAGGAGAGAACCATAATTTTGAGAGATAATTACTTCACATCCCGTTAGTTAAAAAAAGCAGGATGAACGTTAGTTTGCGGCAATACAAATCCCCTAGAAAAATTACCTAAACTTAATAAGGATAAAAATGAATAGAGGTAACTTTGATTTCATGATGGGTGATGAGAGATTTGAAGTTCACGGGTGGTAAGATAGAAGAGATATCAACTTAATTTCCACTTTGCATACTCTAACTCAGGTCTGTTTCGTTGACAGGAGAGACAAAGATAGATGATTCAGAAGATACCTTGTCCTGAGGTATTGAAACACTATAACAATAATAGGCGAATAATGTTGATAGACTGAGTTCAGCGATCAGTTACACACGAAGATTAAGACATGATGGTTGCAGTATTTCTGCCACTTTCTTGAATAGTGTGACCAACGCGTTTAGTATATATAAGGCATGCTGAAACAAGGGGCTTGATTTATATAGGTCTTCTCGGACCAAGGACTGTGAAATGCATAGAAAGAACGTCTCTAAAAGTCCGTATCCAATGATATCAAGAAGTGTGTCTAAGATTTCCAGCCATATCCCAAACATCTGGATCATTAAGATGGCATACAGCATAAAGCATCAAACAGAAGTCCGCACACGCAAAATGAATGTGTGCAGTGTTCCATTGTTTGAGAAATAGAAAAACATATTTTTCGACTTCCATTTATGGACACAATATGGTATACAAATATTATAAACCGCACATAAATCTTTGTAAATTTCCTTACAATTACGATTTCAAGTCATTTTAGCAACTAATAAACCACGCATAAATTTTCTTCTTTGTTCCCATCCTTCAAAGGGAAAGACTGGTTGACTGGCTTTCATAATTTATACAGAAATTTCATCATTTTCAAATCGAAGAATGTAAGACGGAAGGGTTGTAAAAGCGTAAAATTGCTAAGGATTACATAACCACCTAACCTCATTGTTGTAAAAATTTACGAGGGCTATTCAAAAAGAAGAAACAGACTCTGCCATCATCATCAACAATCTTGCGAGCTTTCCACCCTCCCAACCTAAGCCATGCTATTCCAGTCCTCTGTTTTATACTCAATTCCAAAATATATGTTTCCTTACCCCACCTAATTTTTATTTCATTTTGTAGCTCCAATCTTGATCTTTGTCTACATTCAGATTCTATTTTCTGCCTGTTTATATCGCACAGTCGTCTTTTGATTTTTCTCACGGCACTGTGGGTATTTTCATTACACCTTAGCCAGATAACATTTAAGCCAATTTTTGATAATTCGCGTTGCAACCCCGCCGCCCATTTTGGATGCTGTATGTTGTTCATTTGATGACGATAACATAATGCTCTCAGAGTTGTTTGATCACCTTTAATTATTCGCAGCCAGTACCTATGTTTAGTTTAGCAAATACAGCATCTTCCCAGCATCCTACCTCACGAAGAACTCCGTAGTTTGAAGTACGCCTCCCCAACCCTAGAATGCTTCCAGAAATTGCATTGTATTTTATTTACATTATCCACCCTCTCCCAGCCCCACACTTCACTTCCGTATAGTAATGAGGACCTAACCATTGCTTCATACATGGTCTGTAATGTTTTTACTGGCATATCTGGTACCCGGGTCAATATCCTTAATACACCAACCCCTTTGTGTTTTATAAACTCCATGTTCTTGTTCCATTTTCCGCTCATATCAAACCTTACTCCTAGGTATTCGAAGTGTTTAAAATTTTGAATTTCTTCCTCCCCGTAGGTCCACTTTTCATGTTGGCCGTACACATATCCATTTTTAAAGGTGACTGTTTTAGTTTTAAGAATATTTACCTCCATACCCCATTGCCCACAATATTGTCGAAGAGCGTTTAAACCAGACTGCAAACCTTTTATCGTTTTAGAAAGAATTACAATGTCATCCGCGTACAAAAGAATTGGTTATTTTTGGTCTGCGATTGTCGGTGCATCTATGTCTTCCTCCGTCATTACGCTAACAACATCATCAATAAACAAATTAAAAAGTAACGGAGATAGTATACAACCCTGTTTTAACACCCCTCTGCGCTATGTTACATTCTGATGTATTGTGCTGATCGGTCTTGATAACAAACTTAACTTCTTTATACATTGCCCTGAGTGCTCTAATCATTTTCCCCGAAAGTCTTTCCCTTTCTCCCAGAGAGCACTGCGTTCTACAGTATCAAATGCCATTTTAAAATCTACAAATACAGTATATACCTTACCACCTTTATTTCTCAAATTGTCATCAATTATTGTTTTCAGAATAAAGACATTGTCAATAGTCGAGAAACCTTCCCTAAATCCTGCCTGAAATTTAGAAATCCTATGATGTGTCTTAGTCCAACACTTAATTCTTTCATATAAGATTCTACTGTAAATTTATCCAAATATAGAGAGCAGCGAGATACCCCTGTAATTTCCTGGAATGCTGTAACTCCCTGTGCCCTTGTAAAGAGGTTGGATAATGGTGGTTTTCCGTGCTTCCGGATATTCTCCGCCTTCAAATATTTTATTGAAGCTTTTTCTATAGAAATCTGCCATTTTATTAACTTCTAGCGAGATCTTGAAAAACTCAGCTGATAAGCTCTCTATACCAGCTGCCTTCCCGTTTTTTAAACATTTTATTGCACGAACAACCTCTGCCGTGCTAATTTCATAATCAAGCATTTGCACAATTGGAGCCCTTCAGCGGCCAAAGTATTTAATTGTATCCTAAACTCCCCTCCTTCATAGACTGTTTTAAAGTGCTTTATCCATTCTCCAGCAGGGATAGTTGCCTGAATTGACCTTCGCCTTCGAATCTGTCTAATACCTTTCCACATGTCACCAATTTCCCCATTTTCGACTATTTGACGTACCTCTTCTGCCTTTGCGTCTAGCCAAGCTGTTTTGCTCTGCTTTAGGACTTCCCTATATGACTTTCTTAGATTTGCAAAAGAAATTCTACGTTCTTCACCCCCCTCTCTTCTGTATTTGACAAGTGCAGATTCCGCTGCTTTCTTCGCTGTTTTACACTGATCGTTGTACCAACTATTTGATGTTAAGCCGTTTGATGCATTAACCCTTCCTGTTAGCATGTGTGCACTTGCTTTCTGTATAATATTAGTTATATTCTGTATACATTCAGTTCCTTTGTGTTGATCTACGTCAAAAGATATAATTTCGTTTACTAAAGTGTTAATAAAAACCTTCTTTCCTGCCTCTCTCCATCTATATTTAAACAATGGCGTCAATGTTTCACATGCGCTTTCATCCTTTGCATAAGAAACTGGCCGAGATACTTTTAGTCATTATCAGTGGAAAATGATGAGAGTCAATGCTGCTTACCTTAGACCTTAAAATTTTGAACTAACGGCAATACGTCCTGTGAACATAGAATGTAGTCAATGACACTACTCCCATTAGTATGCACAAATGTTACTTCCCCTGACATGTCCGAACCGTATTTTCCGTTCATTATTTCTAACTCGTAGGCGTCACAAAAGAACAATAACTCTTTTTCTCTTGCATTCAGGATTGAGTCCTTGCTGTTTCTGCCGGGTTTTCTGTTATCTAAGTCCCCTTTTTTAATTGTAATATTTTCTTGCCCTATCCTAGCATTCAGATCACCCATTATTATTAGCTTTACATCCTGATATTCGTCCCTGATTTCTACAATTGTTTCCCCTAAATCTGTAAACAATTCTGGCTCAGCATACTGGGACTAACCGGCTGGCGATATACAGTTATAACAACAATATTAATATTAGCTATATTACAATATATACAGGTTGCTCCCCTGAGATGACTCTGTATTTCCTTAATAGACTGTACATAATTACTCTTAAAGAAAGTAGCAACGCGCCCAGGATATCTCCCCCTTCTACCTCTCACTTCTGAACCACTATAAAAACCTTGGAATTCACTTATGTCCACAGTTTCATTGTTTTTTAGCCAAGTCTCTGCTAACCCAATTATGTCCAAGTTATTTACCAAGTTCAAAAATTGACCACTGGCCAGTTTTCCTCTCAAACCTTCCACATTCCAAAACCCCAGTGACAGCTGGGCATCTTCATTCTATCTGTTTGTTGTTGTCTTACCTCTTACTCCTAGTGAGCTGGTTCTCCCTATCCTTTGTATTCTGCGGGCTGGTTGCACTGACACCCTCCCCCTGCTGACGTTGACTTTGTTTTTGTCGTCTGGCCTTCTTGGACCCTGCTACCTGCTGTCCCTTCCGGTAGGGGTTTAACCATACTGCCTTCTGGGGCTCGATGCTCTGCAGAAATGCCAACCTCCTCTCCTTGAATTTCTGCTATCTTCTTGTCGATTTCTTCCAGCTGTGCTTTGGTTCTTATTCGCCCGTTTATTAAGAGTTTGTCAAATTTAATTACTGCATGACAACCCTGTGTTTTTACATTTATCATATGGCGATGAAGAAATTATCGTTCTCGCCGGAACTTTTCAGTGAAATCCTCTTATAAACACTCCTGTACCTTTAAGATACTTACTATCTCAGAGAATGGCGGATTTGCACTTATACGACAGGAGCTTACATACAATAGGCCGCCTGTTGCCTGCTTTACCGACACGGTGCGCTCTTTCAATATCGTCAGGCATGAGATGAACTCCAATCTGGGCCACAACGTCTAGCACCTTGTTCTCCGTGATGTCCCAACTTTCATTTTCTTCTTCCGTTAATCCATATATAACAATATTATTTCTTCTTGACTGGTTTTCTAAGTAGTCCACCTTGCCCTCAAGCCACTCACATCTTGCCTCCAACTCCTTCACCCGTGTCTCAGACTTCTCCAGGGATTACATCATAGAGTTAATAATTCCTAATAGCTCACTGTGACGAACTTTACTTTCCGCGAAATCACTTTTCACTTCACTCCTCAACTTGTCCAACAGACTTTCAATATTCGCCATATTTGCACAACGCTTCTTGAGTTTACTACTACTCACAGAGCGGACCGGAAACGCGTCTACACCTGACCGCTGCTCGAACAAGACTCCCAGTTAAGGTTATAAGTTCAGTAAGTTTGCAGAGGCACGCAGACCGGAATTCTGTCAAAAAAAGGGAAGGTAATTATTAAATTCGGGGTGGTACCCCATAGCAACAAGGTAACAGTATAGAATCTTTAGTATTGGAGCGCATATGAAGCAATCTAAACTAGACGCACACACACTCTCTCTCGACTCGCTTAGTTAGTCTGGTGACTACTGGTGTGTTAAAGCGTCAGTAACGCGTCCGTGTGAGTAAGATTTCACGGCTATCGCGCGGCTTTTTGACCAACATCTCTGCGACTCATGGCAAATTACGCTTCTAATCTCTTTTATTGCGGAAACAGTTATTTCAAACCGTAAAATTTATACTGCAGCAATCAGCAGGTATAACAATTCAATTGTTATAGTTTCCAATGCTAAGATTTATAATCAGTTTCATTCTTTGTCTTCAAACAGTCGGCAACTCACTTCACTAACTCGAGTATTAGATCACATTAAATATCTCAGTCAATGTAAACTGGTGTTATCCTTTCAACTACGCTCCTCGCATACCCTGAGAGAAAGATCTCATAGCCAACTACAGTAGCAGCCGGCAGCAGAATCAACAGCAGATACTGAAGTGAAGGGTACGGCTTTAAAAAGTAACAACCGTCACTTGGCTTCAAATATAAACAATTTTAAAGCCACAAATGGCTTTAATCGGTCCTGAACTGTTTCGGTAAAGCATTGCGTTGAACTTTAAATTCAATTTTTCAGTTCCTTGTTTTCAGCACTTTTCACTATTCAGAATGTTTCTTGTACCACAGTGTAAATTTTCAAGAAAGCTTTAGGAATTACAAATTTAAAAATTGTTGTGCATTAGTTAAAAATATTATAGCTCAGTTAAAATTAATCATTTTCCATAATTCACATTAAAAAGCTTAAAAATTCAATGACATCTATAAAGCTTTTTCTAAACTAATTAAAATTAAGCAATTACTGCACAATGATTTCTTAATGTTTGAATGCTAAACTTGATTTAAAATTTGAAAGTGGTACGACAAACCGTGGTGTCCAAAGAGAATTTCATATTGGCATATCAAAAAGTGATTCAAATATGAATAAAAAGTATCTTAGCAATAATCTGATATAGCGTGTTAAAATTTAATGTGCAATATATATTTTACTACCTGAATGTATATTAAAAAGTAAAAGCAATCGGAAGAGAACCAGATTTTTGAACTTTCACTGATACATTGGCTTATTGCAGTTATACATAGCTACTGAATTTGCAGTTATAGCTACTTCGGAATAGTTATAATATGTAAATAGATAGTTATAATAATTGCAATTGTTAATTAAAATGCCTGGCGGATAACCATTATATAAATGTTACTCTGGGAAAAAAAGAATAAAACAAAAGAAGATATACGTAATCCAACTTACCATTATGACTACAGACGCACAAACTGCCGAATAAAGTACAAGATCCATTTTCATAGTCGTTGTCTTTGCAAGTCTGTGTGCAGGGAACATACTGCGGATCATTACACGAGTAAAGATAGGCACCAGCTCTTGCTATGCCTCCCAAAGTATCTGTAAAATATTAACGTGTAAACCCATTATAATTATAATTAGCTTCATTCAATAAATTAACATAACTTACAAGTTAATTTCGCGAATCTGAAGGTGTCAACGAAATCATAACATGAAGATGCAATGTTGGAGAGGTCAAGGGAAGTAAATCATTTTTGAAGGAAAGAAAAATAGCTTAGGAAAGTTTACGTAATACAAATAGTATTAATGACATACGGGGCAACGCACTATCACAATGTTTCCAAATGCACACTGAACTTCTCCCATCTGATTCACATAATATATCCTTGCACATCCCAAGACCTCAAGGGATTCACTATCACAGCACAGAGGCACAATTCACAGTTGTACTACTAACCGGCGATAGTAGGATACTACTAGCGAATGAGTTAAAGGGAAATGACTACTTTAAATTAACAATTTCCCGCTTTCAACCTCTTAAAGGAGAAGGAATTATGGAAGGAGTACTAGCAGGAGAATGATCAACCACAAACATATAACAGCTGTTAGTATTTTTGTGTTTTGCTTTTTTGGGGGGTCTTTTTAATCTAAGGGAGTCTTGCGGTTTGAATGTTCCTACTAAGTGTTGTATAAATACACCGCACACGTAATCACAAGGTCTAACATTTTGTCCTGTTGTTTCTTTTTTTTCTTTCTTTTTACCTACTTCTTATTTTTCTTTTATTACTTTATTACTTTATATGTATAGTGCATCAGGGTTCCCATTTAAAGGAATTAAATTGACTCTAAAATGACCATCACAACGTGCTCCAAATAAAACACGACTAATGGCATTTGCTTTCCCCTATAATATTTTATATATTATATTATATACACATGTTGCTTTAAGGCGGGCTGTTATTATATTTTATATTATATAATTAAACTGATGTCGTTTAAGTGTTAAAAATATTGCCTCAATTTCCAGGCGTAGGGCGGTGCTACTGCGCGATGCTTACTCAAAGGAGAGAGTGTTTCCCATGGCCACTAGAGGGCTGCTTGGTTCAACGGGTCGTTCATAGTCTTCTCTGGGCAGCTCCAGAAGTGGAACGGGACTCGTTAGCGATTTCTGCGCGTCTCTGTGTCCTGTCTGCCTGCGACCTGTAGCCTACTGTGATTTCTGCACTTTATTCTTTCCTCCTTGGGGGTGGTAACCACAATAGATCTCCAGCAGGTCGCAATGCACGAAGTGTCCTCCTCCTATACCCTATTTAACGTTGTCAGGGTTAAAGAACATGTGGAAAAAAACCTGGTGTGTTACACTCAAATGACTTTCTCTGCTCTTGTACAAACTATTTTTACAAACGCTTGTTCTCCATATGCTTCATGTTAATCGAGATATCGAGATGTTAATCATATTGCTAATTTTCTTGTAGGTTCAAGGGGAATTGGTAGGCTTTAAGCGATAGTCAAATATTTTAAGAGCTGGTTGCTGTGTGGAGTATTCCATTCTCTTTGCATTACCGGGACAAAAAAAAAGTTGAGTAACGAATTTGAGAAAACTTATAAGTATTGAACATTTAAGGGAATAACAAGCAATATCTCGAAAATGGTTCACTCAACAAAAAAAAAGTATAAGATATAAATTGTGTATTTTAACGCGTTCTAATTTTTTGTGTAGTAAAATTTTCTCTATCTCTTATGGTTTACCAGTTATGCAAAGGTCGTTCACAATGAAGAATACTTTTGGAGACATTCCCAGAAAATTCGGGATATACATTTCATTTGTCATGAAAATATCTTAAACATATGATATTTTAATCAAATTTTTAAAGCCGTTTTTGATAAAATTAAAATTTTCGATAAATGTTCCATGTAAAGGGTAATCTGGGGTGGGGGGATTTTCTTGAAAACCTTCGTGTCGTATCTCTGGAAGTTAGGAACCTAAATACTAAGTTTGGTGTTTATCTGATTGTTCGTCTCTGAAAATGTTTCCAAAAATGCTTTTTTTGGATTTATGGGGTCTCAAAACATATATTTCCGGTGAAATCCGGTGAAATACAGTACTTCCCCTTCTTACTATACGTAGTAGGAAAGTAATATACAGTAGGTTATCAGCACTTTGTCATCTTTAAGGTAGATATCTCTAAATCCTCGAAGGTCTGCCCGTTACGAATGAATCAAATGAGAGAAAATCAGTGATCTGTTGGTCACGAAGCACAATAGTAATGCATCGGCCCGACAGGTGGAGGATCCGTGTCTCCAAGTCCAGGCATGAAACTGACATCTTAAACTATTATTCAGATCTATAACTGTTTACAGTACATTGTAGAAAAGCCACTGGCGTTCATTTTATTCAAAATTTGAGAGTATATCTAATAAATCAGTGGATACATATCTCAGTGCCAGCCGTCTCAGTGAAGTCAGAGATTATGTGTCATTTCTTATGGCTCTGAGAAGGGCATTCAATGTGATGTGTAGGGCAGTTCAAGCAATGGGAAAGACAAAATTACTAGTGTAATACTAGCGAGGCAGGGAGGACGTTTATAAGCTTTAGGACAACCTGTTCCGCCCTTTCCTTCCCTCTGCAGCCCTTACCTACGAACTTCCTAAACGGTGTTACATCATCCTTCTGAGAAACGTCACATGTAATTGAGTTGGCTGACTGCATTAGACTGCTTATTGAAAGGATTTTAAGTTTATTTTCCAAGAAATCTCTAATCAAATTTTTCGAAAGCTTCTATTAAAATATTCCCCTGCTATTGATAATAATGAACAGTAATTAACGGGAGCATTTAAGAACAGATATGTAGAAAACCTTTGCAGCTGCGTTGATTTCTATTGAACTTTGCATTATATCTAGAGAGGAAACAAATGAAATACGTTACCTCTGAGAGAGGAAAGCAGTCCACCGGTGTTGGCGCAAGCGCAGAATCGATTGTTGACGCATCGTTGAGATCGGAAGCCGTTTTGCTGGCATTTTAGCTTGCAGGATATCTGCCCCACTTCGTAACAGGGATAGCGAAACAGTTTGGTGTCCAGACTGAGCAAACCTAATAAAATATGTAAATTATAGCTTTGTGTATCTAAATATTAAATTTTAATGATATCATTAACTATTCAGCATATCTAATGCGCTTCAGTTAGTTTGCAAACATTTCCTGGCTGTATGACACTTTATAAACAGAAACATTCACCTATGTACATTAGAAAAGCAGATACCACATATGTTACACAAATATGTCTCTTGATACTCCATTACTAATGCTACCTTTATTTCCTACTATTTGTATTTGAACTCTCTGTAGGGCAATCAGTTCTATAAGTGGCAAAATGTTATGTTATGATACATTTTATTCTGTTCCTTTATTATGAATTATCAACATTAATTTAACAAACTGATTCAACGTTTAGAAATTTAGAGTATGTACATATAAGCTAATCATACCTTCATGCATTAATTAACATATACTATTTAACAGTTAAACTGGATATGTTCATTATCCGGGAACTTTAACCCGTTGCGTAATTCTTTATGAGCATACTTAATGCCTTTCGAGTTATCTGGCAGCTAATGTATCCTAGATAAATAGCATCATCTTTAATTATTCGCAGCCATTTAGTTTAATAAATACAGCATCTTCCCAGCATCCTACCTCACGAACAACTCCGTAGTTTGAAGTACCCCTCCCCAACCCTAGAATGGGCTTCCAAAAATTACATTGTACTTTATTTACATTATCCAACCTCTCCCATCCCCATACTTCACTGTCGTATAGTAATGAGGACCTAATCATTGCTTCATACATGGTCTGTAATGTTTTTACTTGCATATCTGGTGCTCGGGTCAATATCCTTAATACCTCAGAAAGTATCCAATCCCTTTATGTCTTATAAACTCTATGTTCCTGTTCCATTTTCCACCCATATCAAATCTTACTCCTAGTTAATCGAAATGTTTGACATTTTGAATTTATTGCTCCCCTTATATCCACTTTTCATGTTGGCTGTACAAATATCCATTTTAAAGGCGACTGTTTTAGTTTTAAGAATATTTACCTCCATACCCCATTGCCTACAATATCGTCGAAGAGCGTTTAAACCAGACTGCAAACCTTTTGCATGTACGGTCTTATGACCCATGAGTAGGATATATAGGAGAGATCGAGCGCAGTTTTTTGCGTTTATATGGGAAAGGATAGGGAAAACGAGGCTAGATGCGACGGTTCAAGGAGGAAAATGCGTTTATATGGGCGAGATAGGGAATACGAGGACTGACGCTAGGCTAGACAGTGGTAGGAGGGGGAGTGCGCTTTATATGAGAAAGATAGGGAATACGAGGGGAGGTGCTAGGCTAGACAGAGGCTGAGTAGAGTATAGTTTATATGAGAGGTATAGGAAAACGAGGGGAGGTGTTAGACTAGACAGAGGCTTGAAACGTAGTGCATGGTTTATATGAGTGCTATAGGAAAACGAGGAGAGGAGTTAGACTAGACAGAGGTCGAGGAGCAGAGTATGGTTTATGTGAGAGATATAGGAAAACGAGGAAAGGTGTTAGGCTAGACAGAAGTCGAGGAGTAGAGTATGGTTTATATGAGAGGTATAGGAACAGGAGAAGAGGTGTTAGGCTAGACAGGTAGTGTTGCAGTAGGAATATGGACTTATATACAGGAGAGATAGGGAATACCAGGGCTGATGCTAGGCTAGTCAGATGCTAAAGGAGGGAGGGATATGCTTTATACGAGAGAGATAGGGAATACAAGGAAAGATGCTATACTAAACAGGACTTGAAGGGTAGAATATGAGCGATTAGCGAACCGAGGAGAGGTGCTAGTATAGGAGTTTTTAATGATGGAGTAGGCGTTTATATGCGAGAGATAGGGAATACGAGGGTCGATGCTAGGCTAGACAGTGGTAGGAGGGGGAGTGCGCTTTATATGAGAAAGATAGGGAATACGAGGGGAGGTGCTAGTCTAGACATGGTTTGAGGATTAGAGTATACGTTTATATGGGAGGTATAGGAAAACGAGGGGAGGTGTTAGGCTAGACAGATGCTGAGTAATGTATGGTTTATATGAGTGGTATAGGAAAACGAGGAGAGGAGTTAGACTAGACAGAGGTCGAGGAGCAGAGTATGGTTTATGTGAGAGTCATGGGTAAACGAGAGAGGCGTTAGGCTAGACAGAGCTAGAGGAATAGAGTATGGTTTATATGAGAGGTATAGGAACAGGAGAAGAGGTGTTAGGCTAGACAGGTAGTGTAGCAGTAGGAATATGGACTTATATACAGGAGAGATAGGGAATAGGAGGGCTAGACTTGAAAGCGACTTTAGACGTGAACTTAGTGGAAAACTGTTTCATGTCAATGTTAGAACGCTAATTCTAGACATGCCCATCACGTAACCTATTCAGGGAAAAGGTGACTCGTTCAGGGGAAAAAGGTGACTGCTCAGGGAAAAAGGAGGCCCACAAAGGGAAAAAGTTGACTAGCAAAGGGAAAAACGTGACCAGCAAAGGGAAAAATGTCACCAGCAAAGGGAAAAAAGGCGACCACCAAAGGGAAAAAGGTGACCTGCAACGGGAAAAGCTAACCCACTAACACTAACAGGTAAGTAATTCAGGTAGTATCACAGGAGGCTAGATTCCAGGGTTGGGTATAGCATAGTTTCATATTTCAAGGTAATTCAGAGGGTATCGTAGGTATTTAGGATAATTCAAGTAACATAGGTGTTTAGAGTAATTAAGCAAGCATTACAGGAGGGTAGGTTCCAGGGGTTGGTTATAACCTAGCTTCGTATTTCACAGATAGTTCAGGTAATATCGTAAGTATTTGAGGTAATCGACAGAGCTTCACAGATATTATTGATAATTTCGATCAGAGATTTGTATCACAGCTATTTAAGGTAAATGCAGATGATTCAGGTTGTATCAATGGTATTTGAGTCATTTTAACAGGTAATTCAGATAGCATCACAGGTGCTCGTGCTAATTTAGAGCAGGAATTCGTATCAGAGCTAGTTAAGGTAATTTCACATGATTCGGGTAGTATCACAGGTATTTAAATCATTTTCATAGCCAATTCAGCTAGTATCGTGAGCATTTAAGCTAATTCAGCTAGTATCACAGGAGGCTAGATTCCAGAGGCTAACTGCATCATAGCTATGCATGATTTCACAGCTAATTCAGCTAGTATCGTAGGTATTTAGGCTAATTCAGGTAGTATCACAGGAGGCTAGATTCCAGGGTTGGGTATAGCATAGTTTCATATTTCAAGGTAATTCAGAGGGTATCGTAGGTATTTAGGTTAATTCAAGTAACATAGATGCTTAGAGTAATTAAGCAAGCATTACAGGAGGGTAGGTTCCAGGGGTTGGTTATAGCCTAGTTTCGTATTTTACAGATAGTTCAGGTAATATCATAAGTATTTGGATAATCAGCATAGTTTCACAGATGCTCGTAATAATTTCGATCAGAGATTTTGTATCACGGCTATTTAAGGTAAATGCAGCTGATTCAGGTTGTATCAATGGTATTTGAGTCATTTTAATAGGCAATTCTGATAGTATCACAGGTGCTCGTACTAATTTAGAGCAGGAATTCGTATCTGAGCTATTTAATGTAATTTCACACGATTCGGATAGTATCACAGGTATTTAAGTCATTTTAACAGGCAATTCAACTAGTATCACAGGTACTCATGGTAATATAGAGAGTAATTCGATTATAAAACTTTTCTCATCCAACGTTACAACAATTTATATACTTTTTTCTAAATCTTACAAACTTATTATATGTTAAACACTTATTGTACAATGCGGAGAGGGATAAACTGCATATTGGTTCACAAATTGAAAAGCTTTACGTCAACATACCTTTATTTTAGTTCGTTATAGATGTCTCTCCCCTTTTATCTAGGCTTGAGACTAGCACTAGGATTGCTCCTAATGGCAGGGTTACCACCTTCCCTTCCATCTTCTTCTTTCTTCATCAGGCGCCAGCTATCTGCATATACAGCACACAGATACCTTCTTTTTTAAGATTGTAGACTCACTAGAAAATCTTTATCTTTAACTTACATTCTTTTAAGCACTGTTTGTAATGGCGTAATGTCCATACGCATATGTTGTTATCCCGTCCTCAGCAATAATTCTTTTATCATCAAACGGAGTCAATGCAATTTTATTCACTTGTACTGTAGCAAGGGCATGCTTTCGTGATAGGATCAGATTCATAGGTGTTCTGATGATTTCACTGGTTTTAAGACAGTCTGTATAGCTGTCAAACGAAATGTACTGCTTAATAGCGCTACGTTTTATACCTTTAATCTTTTTTATCATTGACCCTTGAATATCTAAGGCATACATCTTAGGACGTAGTCCAACAAAGCGTAGGATGATTTTGCTATTAGCCTCATCTTTAAATTTTCCCAATACCTTCTTGTTCTGAGTAGAGTAACATATATGGTTGGCAGGGTAATCAGCTGTATCGAGATGTTCAAGAAAACGTAGCTTGTCCTGGTACACATCTTCAGTTCTTACACGATGAATGAACGAATCAGTGTCCATATACATAAGCTTCAGGTTTTCAGCTCCATAATAAGGCAACAAAACGTCGTAATGATAATTATACATTAATGTCTTGGAGATGTCCAACACACTCATACCAATGTATATAGGCTTGTTGAACACAATCTGACGAGAGGCCATATGTACAGCAGCTAGATTATCAGCATATATCGTCCTGTCGATAAACGTAGGCTTGGCGATCAGCTTCTCTAGAGTTTTTTCATTGGTCACCAGTCGTATATCCATACGATTACGCAGGTTCTCCATAGTTTTTCCAAACATAGCGTTGTTAAAGAGTTTGTAGAGATCCTTCTCGAAATCATTTGCAGCTTGTTGTCGTAGCCTGTTGTTAAATTCCACATAAGGTTTCAACCACTGAGACTGTCGGAATTGTAGCACACGATGGATTTTTGTTAGTCGTAGTCCATGACTAAGAGCTTGCTTCAAAGCCATGTAATGCACTACATACTTCTTTCGAGGTCCAAGATGAGGTATCAGTTTCTTTGTAGATGATTCCAATGGTTTCATACACTCTGGCAGGAAAGGTAGATCGTTGTGTAGATCGTGAAGTTCTGCAGGATACTCGATGTCGACTTCTAATATGTACCCATGAGGATCATCTTCTTGTAGTGTTTCTAAGTTGATTTCTTCAGGTGACACCC
Organism: Deroplatys truncata; assembly: GCA_030765065.1. Classification (NCBI taxonomy): domain Eukaryota; kingdom Metazoa; phylum Arthropoda; class Insecta; order Mantodea; family Mantidae; genus Deroplatys; species Deroplatys truncata. Next base: position 221,032,151 of record CM060978.1, read on the forward strand.
ACTGAAATCCACCAAAAGGAAGGGCGTGACACATTGCCCACCCATATTGGTTATTTGCGTCCTCGTATGTGATAAATTGGGTTGGTCTCGTCGGATCAAACTTCTCCATATAAGTGTTATTAGCCTCAGCATACCGATGAGAAACTTGGCATAAACCTCCTCTTATACCTGATTCCACCATGAGTAGTTGATCATAATCTTGTAACAGTTCCAGCTTAATTCCAGTATACAGCAACATGGCGTCCCATGTAAGACCTGGAGAGGTAAAATAATGGGCAGGATCAACTTTGTGTGTTTTAAGGGTTTGCTCTCTGAACGTCTCAAAGACGTCAGCTAGAAGAAGTACATCCGAAGTTAAGTAGAGATCGCTGTACTCTCCCAGGTTTCTCACATTAAACAGCTCCCATACATTTCTAGCATGATCGTAGTCAGCATCAGTAATTTCTTCTTCATTTAATCTATTGTAGAAGGAGTCCTTAGGAGGCAAGCAGCTCTCGTTCAGGGCATCCCATGACGTAACAAAATCATATGCAAATACACCCTTACGGGTCATCAACTTCAATTTGTCTTCTCCAAAGTACTTTAGCGTTTCAGGATACGAGGTTAGATTTTTTACCAACTTATCCAAGCTTGTACTGAGGAATCGGAAGCTATCCACAAATCGAAGCTTTATATCTCCTACATACTTGGTGAATGAGATATAGCTTTCTTCAGAGTTAGGAATTACCTCCACACGTTCACTTGTACAACCCAGCTCCTTAACAATGAAATGAGAGTCATATCCGCTAAGGTTATGCATGAAGACTGGTATATATTTAGGTGATTTACAGGCTAAATTACATTCATTATGAAGACTTCCACGATATTCACCGCTGATGTGATCATGGTCGCGTACTTTATAGTTCTCTTCTGTAAAGGGTTTTCTACACAAGTAGCATGTCGTAGAAGACTCGAAATCCTTTTGCTGTTGATCCGTAAGTTTCAGAGGCTTAGCAGATTTGTATATATTACCAATCATTTTTGCAAGAGATGTAAGGTACAGCATAAACGTCTGAGCAGCATCAGCACCACGATACACATAGGGATGCTTAGGAAGATCAGTTTCGAGATGTTCAACACTGGATGTAGGTTTCACGTAAACACAGAAGCTCATTGGTGTGTGCTCTTGATAAGGTGTTGTATAGGAAGTTTCAGGATTGGGTGTACACGTATGGCATGGAGTGAGAATACTCTCAAAATCCGCATAGATGACATAAGGTACTTTCAGCATCCTCTCAACATTTTTAAACTGTACAATTGATTTCTCCTTGGTAGGCATAACTACCCTTGCAACACCATGTTGAATACAGACGGCTGCATGTTCTTGTAGTTTTTCCTGTCCACTTCGTCCATATCGATCATCAAAATGTGTAAAGCAGCGCTTACAAGTATAAACCCGTCCATTATGGTTAGTTTTCTGGCGTCGAACGAGTTTCTCAAAATTCCTTATATACACGTAGTGATGTTTTCCACTGCTATCATTCAATAGTAGCAGGTCGCGATGTTCAGGTAGTTCAATATCAGCAACCTTTATCGGATACACTTCATGCTTCTCATCCAACCCGAAAACGTTAATAGACATATTGTTAAACTTCTCAAATTTAGGTATTTGAGAAAGTGGAGTAGGGTAGGAAACACAGCTGAAGTCGTACTTGTCTTGAAGTTGTTTGTATTTGCTCACACGTTGCGCATCCTTCCCTATGAATTTAGCTAATATAGAGTACATGAAACATTTATCGTCGGTAAAGTTCTGAATGTTTATACACGCTTCTTTAGCTCCGACAGATGACGGTAGTGGTATGTAGCTACTTCCTCGTAACGGGTTGTACTTGTTGATACGAAGTCGAACTCCTTCCACAGCAAGCAAAGCCCAGCTGCTACCCTTAAGCTGAGACTCCTCCATTTCAGTCACCAATTTCTTGAATTTCACTTCCATCGTTGACTCCAGATCAGTTTCCAGGAAAACAGCTTGATTCCGTGTTTTAAATGTTTTGTCACAGGTTTCTCCAATACTGTTAACAAATCGACACTCAGCCAGCAGATTAATTTTAACACTCTTATGAATGCTAAGCTCTTTATGCACAGCCAGGATTATACGTTGTTTTGCCTCTTGCAGATACATATTTAGGTCCTTAGCTGATTCGCATCGTATAAAATACGATTTCAATCGTCCTTCGAACGAAGTTTCGTATTCTTTCATATCACAGTCCTCCATTGTTGACAGTAACTGATGTTTAGTTGGCTCCAATCCTCTTTTCTTCTGAGGGCTGCTTAGTTCACATATATCTTCGTGTCGCTGTCCCTTATAACAATCTTTGAAGGTTACATTACAATGTTTACATTTGAAGAGCTTCTTGCAGCTCATCTCGTGTCTTCTCTTGTCATAACCTCAGAGGAACTTCTTCCCACATTTTCCGCATGCATATCCAGTAGCGCTTGGAATAATATCCTTATACGCTGAGTTATTCATCTTTATTCTTGATGTAATAACGTATTAATCACTGATCAATGAAATGTAGACCTCTTCACCTTGACACCACTTTAGAAAACTGATTATTCTTGGAGAGAACACGATGTTAACACCTCAAGACTAATTAGCACAATGAAGTCCAATGCCCTAGATCACCATATTTATAGAGGGAGCACGAACCTTTTAGATCAATCATAAACTCGCTCCATAACCACCTGTATATGATCGCTCAACGTGTACTAACCCCCCAGCCATATAACCTCAAGTCTAGAGACAGGATGTTTATGACGTCACACCCAGAGACAGGATGTCTGGCAGCATCAAACACGTTTAAACTCGTCTCATAACTACCTGCTTATGCTGTCACACCAGCAAGAGAAGTATTCCCACACGCTCATTCAGACATATATTTCAAATTCAAGCCCACCACCACCATCACCACCTATTGTACCAAGGATAATTCAAGCTGTATTATCACAATACTTAAAAGTAAAAACTTAAAAGGAAACCTAGAAGATTTTCCCCCTTATTTACTTAATTATTTCATGTTTTTATTCCCTTTTCAATTCTTCCTTTCCATCTTCTCACACAAAGACCATTACATTTCACTACAATCATGAGAAAAGCAATTTTTCCAGAGTTACACAGATTCTAAGCTTCTAAATCGAACCCGGTAATACTTTTAATAAATGTATTTTAGCTCCCCAATATCAGCATCTACCATTTAATCTTTACTCGAACCTGATATGATCCATAAGCTTGAAGATATATGAAATCACCCTTCGGGATTCGATCTGAGTACTTTAAAGTAATATTTGTCACGATAACGATATTTAAGGACTAGATACTCTTGTTTGCGTTTACCTTGACATGTTTATCTAAATTAAATTACGAGTTATTAAATTTTTGCAAGTAAATTTCATTGAATCGGTATTCGAACCCAGAACACCAGGAACAAGATAATTTATAATATTAGTCTGACATGTTAAACAAAGTTGTATGCAGTTACATCATCGATCTAAGTGATATATTCTAGTGTACAGAGGAAAATTAAGAAAGTCATTAAAAAATCGGGAATCGAACCAAGCACAACTGATTGGCAATTATATACAGCATTAATCACCCAGTACAGAACCTATCAATCATGCTTTGCTGCACTCCTCTACCTCACTTAGTTCCCGAGATAATGAAAATTTTAAAATTAAGGATCGAACCCAGGACGTCAGGTATCTAGTTACACATTTACAAGATACTACCTAATAACATAAACGCAATAAAGTTTATTTGGCGTCTTTATCTTAATTGGTTTAGGAGTTATTAAATTTATAAGTAAATTCCATCGAATCAGTATTCGAACCCAGAACACCAAGAACAAAATAATTTATAATATGAGTTTGGTATGCTTAAAGGTGCTGTATGTAGTTACAGCATCAATCTAACTGATATTTTCTAGAGTATAGAGTAAAATTAAGGAAGTCATTAAAAAATCGGGATTCGAACTAGAGGCAACCGATTAAAAATTATATACAGTATTAATTACACATTATAACAGCTATCAAACATGCTTTGGTCCATTCCTCTAGCTTTCTTAGTTTCCGAGATAATAAAATTTTTAAAATTAAGGATCGAACCCTGGACACCAGGTACCAACATATACATCCACAAGAAACTACCTAATGACATTAATGTAATAAAGTTTATTTGGCGTCTTCATCTTAATTAGTCTCCGAGTTATTAGAAGATGAATTTGCATTCACTCCTAGGATTCGAACCCAGGCATCCCGGGCAACTTGGAACAATACCCTAATGACGCGGCGTATTCCAAAGAATTGATTAGTTTTTATTCCATTGTTCTATCTCTTGTCATTCAGGAGATATGAGCGATTAAACAGTAGAAATAAAATGAGAGAGCTGGCCCACAGAGAGATGCCGACATCTGATAAAGTTCTTTGATCTATGCCGGCAAGCTCCGCCCATTTTATTTCTACTGTTTAATCGCTTATATCTCCTGAATGACAAGAGATAGAACAATGGGATAAAAACTAATCAATTCTTTGGAATACGCCGCGTCATTAGGGTATTGTTCCAAGTTGCCCGGGATGCCTGGGTTCGAATCCTAGGAGTGAATGCAAATTCATCTTCTAATAACTCGGAGACTAATTAAGATGAAGACGCCAAATAAACTTTATTACATTAATGTCATTAGGTAGTTTCTTGTGGATGTATATTTTGGTACCTGGTGTCCAGGGTTCGATCCTTAATTTTAAAAATTTTATTATCTCGGAAACTAAGAAAGCTAGAGGAATGGACCAAAGCATGTTTGATAGCTGTTATAATGTGTAATTAATACTGTATATAATTTTTAATCGGTTGCCTCTAGTTCGAATCCCGATTTTTTAATGACTTCCTTAATTTTACTCTATACTCTAGAAAATATCAGTTAGATTGATGCTGTAACTACATACAGCACCTTTAAGCATACCAAACTCATATTATAAATTATTTTGTTCTTGGTGTTCTGGGTTCGAATACTGATTCGATGGAATTTACTTATAAATTTAATAACTCCTAAACCAATTAAGATAAAGACGCCAAATAAACTTTATTGCGTTTATGTTATTAGGTAGTATCTTGTAAATGTGTAACTAGATACCTGACGTCCTGGGTTCGATCCTTAATTTTAAAATTTTCATTATCTCGGGAACTAAGTGAGGTAGAGGAGTGCAGCAAAGCATGATTGATAGGTTCTGTACTGGGTGATTAATGCTGTATATAATTGCCAATCAGTTGTGCTTGGTTCGATTCCCGATTTTTTAATGACTTTCTTAATTTTCCTCTGTACACTAGAATATATCACTTAGATCGATGATGTAACTGCATACAACTTTGTTTAACATGTCAGACTAATATTATAAATTATCTTGTTCCTGGTGTTCTGGGTTCGAATACCGATTCAATGAAATTTACTTGCAAAAATTTAATAACTCGTAATTTAATTTAGATAAACATGTCAAGGTAAACGCAAACAAGAGTATCTAGTCCTTAAATATCGTTATCGTGACAAATATTACTTTAAAGTACTCAGATCGAATCCCGAAGGGTGATTTCATATATCTTCAAGCTTATGGATCATATCAGGTTCGAGTAAAGATTAAATGGTAGATGCTGATATTGGGGAGCTAAAATACATTTATTAAAAGTATTACCGGGTTCGATTTAGAAGCTTAGAATCTGTGTAACTCTGGAAAAATTGCTTTTCTCATGATTGTAGTGAAATGTAATGGTCTTTGTGTGAGAAGATGGAAAGGAAGAATTGAAAAGGGAATAAAAACATGAAATAATTAAGTAAATAAGGGGGAAAATCTTCTAGGTTTCCTTTTAAGCTTTTACTTTTAAGTATTGTGATAATACAGCTTGAATTATCCTTGGTACAATAGGTGGTGATGGTGGTGGTGGGCTTGAATTTGAAATATATGTCTGAATGAGCGTGTGGGAATACTTCTCTTGCTGGTGTGACAGCATAAGCAGGTAGTTATGAGACGAGTTTAAACGTGTTTGATGCTGCCAGACATCCTGTCTCTGGGTGTGACGTCATAAACATCCTGTCTCTAGACTTGAGGTTATATGGCTGGGGGGTTAGTACACGTTGAGCGATCATATACAGGTGGTTATGGAGCGAGTTTATGATTGATCTAAAAGGTTCGTGCTCCCTCTATAAATATGGTGATCTAGGGCATTGGACTTCATTGTGCTAATTAGTCTTGAGGTGTTAACATCGTGTTCTCTCCAAGAATAATCAGTTTTCTAAAGTGGTGTCAAGGTGAAGAGGTCTACATTTCATTGATCAGTGATTAATACGTTATTACATCAAGAATAAAGATGAATAACTCAGCGTATAAGGATATTATTCCAAGCGCTACTGGATATGCATGCGGAAAATGTGGGAAGAAGTTCCTCTGAGGTTATGACAAGAGAAGACACGAGATGAGCTGCAAGAAGCTCTTCAAATGTAAACATTGTAATGTAACCTTCAAAGATTGTTATAAGGGACAGCGACACGAAGATATATGTGAACTAAGCAGCCCTCAGAAGAAAAGAAGATTGGAGCCAACTAAACATCAGTTACTGTCAACAATGGAGGACTGTGATATGAAAGAATACGAAACTTCGTTCGAAGGACGATTGAAATCGTATTTTATACGATGCGAATCAGCTAAGGACCTAAATATGTATCTGCAAGAGGCAAAACAACGTATAATCCTGGCTGTGCATAAAGAGCTTAGCATTCATAAGAGTGTTAAAATTAATCTGCTGGCTGAGTGTCGATTTGTTAACAGTATTGGAGAAACCTGTGACAAAACATTTAAAACACGGAATCAAGCTGTTTTCCTGGAAACTGATCTGGAGTCAACGATGGAAGTGAAATTCAAGAAATTGGTGACTGAAATGGAGGAGTCTCAGCTTAAGGGTAGCAGCTGGGCTTTGCTTGCTGTGGAAGGAGTTCGACTTCGTATCAACAAGTACAACCCGTTACGAGGAAGTAGCTACATACCACTACCGTCATCTGTCGGAGCTAAAGAAGCGTGTATAAACATTCAGAACTTTACCGACGATAAATGTTTCATGTACTCTATATTAGCTAAATTCATAGGGAAGGATGCGCAACGTGTGAGCAAATACAAACAACTTCAAGACAAGTACGACTTCAGCTGTGTTTCCTACCCTACTCCACTTTCTCAAATACCTAAATTTGAGAAGTTTAACAATATGTCTATTAACGTTTTCGGGTTGGATGAGAAGCATGAAGTGTATCCGATAAAGGTTGCTGATATTGAACTACCTGAACATCGCGACCTGCTACTATTGAATGATAGCAGTGGAAAACATCACTACGTGTATATAAGGAATTTTGAGAAACTCGTTCGACGCCAGAAAACTAACCATAATGGACGGGTTTATACTTGTAAGCGCTGCTTTACACATTTTGATGATCGATATGGACGAAGTGGACAGGAAAAACTACAAGAACATGCAGCCGTCTGTATTCAACATGGTGTTGCAAGGGTAGTTATGCCTACCAAGGAGAAATCAATTGTACAGTTTAAAAATGTTGAGAGGATGCTGAAAGTACCTTATGTCATCTATGCGGATTTTGAGAGTATTCTCACTCCATGCCATACGTGTACACCCAATCCTGAAACTTCCTATACAACACCTTATCAAGAGCACACACCAATGAGCTTCTGTGTTTACGTGAAACCTACATCCAGTGTTGAACATCTCGAAACTGATCTTCCTAAGCATCCCTATGTGTATCGTGGTGCTGATGCTGCTCAGACGTTTATGCTGTACCTTACATCTCTTGCAAAAATGATTGGTAATATATACAAATCTGCTAAGCCTCTGAAACTTACGGATCAACAGCAAAAGGATTTCGAGTCTTCTACGACATGCTACTTGTGTAGAAAACCCTTTACAGAAGAGAACTATAAAGTACGCGACCATGATCACATCAGCGGTGAATATCGTGGAAGTCTTCATAATGAATGTAATTTAGCCTGTAAATCACCTAAATATATACCAGTCTTCATGCATAACCTTAGCGGATATGACTCTCATTTCATTGTTAAGGAGCTGGGTTGTACAAGTGAACGTGTGGAGGTAATTCCTAACTCTGAAGAAAGCTATATCTCATTCACCAAGTATGTAGGAGATATAAAGCTTCGATTTGTGGATAGCTTCCGATTCCTCAGTACAAGCTTGGATAAGTTGGTAAAAAATCTAACCTCGTATCCTGAAACGCTAAAGTACTTTGGAGAAGACAAATTGAAGTTGATGACCCGTAAGGGTGTATTTGCATATGATTTTGTTACGTCATGGGATGCCCTGAACGAGAGCTGCTTGCCTCCTAAGGACTCCTTCTACAATAGATTAAATGAAGAAGAAATTACTGATGCTGACTACGATCATGCTAGAAATGTATGGGAGCTGTTTAATGTGAGAAACCTGGGAGAGTACAGCGATCTCTACTTAACTTCGGATGTACTTCTTCTAGCTGACGTCTTTGAGACGTTCAGAGAGCAAACCCTTAAAACACACAAAGTTGATCCTGCCCATTATTTTACCTCTCCAGGTCTTACATGGGACGCCATGTTGCTGTATACTGGAATTAAGCTGGAACTGTTACAAGATTATGATCAACTACTCATGGTGGAATCAGGTATAAGAGGAGGTTTATGCCAAGTTTCTCATCGGTATGCTGAGGCTAATAACACTTATATGGAGAAGTTTGATCCGACGAGACCAACCCAATTTATCACATACGAGGACGCAAATAACCAATATGGGTGGGCAATGTGTCACGCCCTTCCTTTTGGTGGATTTCAGTGGGTGTCACCTGAAGAAATCAACTTAGAAACACTACAAGAAGATGATCCTCATGGGTACATATTAGAAGTCGACATCGAGTATCCTGCAGAACTTCACGATCTACACAACGATCTACCTTTCCTGCCAGAGTGTATGAAACCATTGGAATCATCTACAAAGAAACTGATACCTCATCTTGGACCTCGAAAGAAGTATGTAGTGCATTACATGGCTTTGAAGCAAGCTCTTAGTCATGGACTACGACTAACAAAAATCCATCGTGTGCTACAATTCCGACAGTCTCAGTGGTTGAAACCTTATGTGGAATTTAACAACAGGCTACGACAACAAGCTGCAAATGATTTCGAGAAGGATCTCTACAAACTCTTTAACAACGCTATGTTTGGAAAAACTATGGAGAACCTGCGTAATCGTATGGATATACGACTGGTGACCAATGAAAAAACTCTAGAGAAGCTGATCGCCAAGCCTACGTTTATCGACAGGACGATATATGCTGATAATCTAGCTGCTGTACATATGGCCTCTCGTCAGATTGTGTTCAACAAGCCTATATACATTGGTATGAGTGTGTTGGACATCTCCAAGACATTAATGTATAACTATCATTACGACGTTTTGTTGCCTTATTATGGAGCTGAAAACCTGAAGCTTATGTATATGGACACTGATTCGTTCATTCATCGTGTAAGAACTGAAGATGTGTACCAGGACAAGCTACGTTTTCTTGAACATCTCGATACAGCTGATTACCCTGCCAACCATATATGTTACTCTACTCAGAACAAGAAGGTATTGGGAAAATTTAAAGATGAGGCTAATAGCAAAATCATCCTACGCTTTGTTGGACTACGTCCTAAGATGTATGCCTTAGATATTCAAGGGTCAATGATAAAAAAGATTAAAGGTATAAAACGTAGCGCTATTAAGCAGTACATTTCGTTTGACAGCTATACAGACTGTCTTAAAACCAGTGAAATCATCAGAACACCTATGAATCTGATCCTATCACGAAAGCATGCCCTTGCTACAGTACAAGTGAATAAAATTGCATTGACTCCGTTTGATGATAAAAGAATTATTGCTGAGGACGGGATAACAACATATGCGTATGGACATTACGCCATTACAAACAGTGCTTAAAAGAATGTAAGTTAAAGATAAAGATTTTCTAGTGAGTCTACAATCTTAAAAAAGAAGGTATCTGTGTGCTGTATATGCAGATAGCTGGCGCCTGATGAAGAAAGAAGAAGATGGAAGGGAAGGTGGTAACCCTGCCATTAGGAGCAATCCTAGTGCTAGTCTCAAGCCTAGATAAAAGGGGAGAGACATCTATAACGAACTAAAATAAAGGTATGTTGACGTAAAGCTTTTCAATTTGTGAACCAATATGCAGTTTATCCCTCTCCGCATTGTACAATAAGTGTTTAACATATAATAAGTTTGTAAGATTTAGAAAAAAGTATATAAATTGTTGTAACGTTGGATGAGAAAAGTTTTATAATCGAATTACTCTCTATATTACCATGAGTACCTGTGATACTAGTTGAATTGCCTGTTAAAATGACTTAAATACCTGTGATACTATCCGAATCGTGTGAAATTACATTAAATAGCTCAGATACGAATTCCTGCTCTAAATTAGTACGAGCACCTGTGATACTATCAGAATTGCCTATTAAAATGACTCAAATACCATTGATACAACCTGAATCAGCTGCATTTACCTTAAATAGCCGTGATACAAAATCTCTGATCGAAATTATTACGAGCATCTGTGAAACTATGCTGATTATCCAAATACTTATGATATTACCTGAACTATCTGTAAAATACGAAACTAGGCTATAACCAACCCCTGGAACCTACCCTCCTGTAATGCTTGCTTAATTACTCTAAGCATCTATGTTACTTGAATTAACCTAAATACCTACGATACCCTCTGAATTACCTTGAAATATGAAACTATGCTATACCCAACCCTGGAATCTAGCCTCCTGTGATACTACCTGAATTAGCCTAAATACCTACGATACTAGCTGAATTAGCTGTGAAATCATGCATAGCTATGATGCAGTTAGCCTCTGGAATCTAGCCTCCTGTGATACTAGCTGAATTAGCTTAAATGCTCACGATACTAGCTGAATTGGCTATGAAAATGATTTAAATACCTGTGATACTACCCGAATCATGTGAAATTACCTTAACTAGCTCTGATACGAATTCCTGCTCTAAATTAGCACGAGCACCTGTGATGCTATCTGAATTACCTGTTAAAATGACTCAAATACCATTGATACAACCTGAATCATCTGCATTTACCTTAAATAGCTGTGATACAAATCTCTGATCGAAATTATCAATAATATCTGTGAAGCTCTGTCGATTACCTCAAATACTTACGATATTACCTGAACTATCTGTGAAATACGAAGCTAGGTTATAACCAACCCCTGGAACCTACCCTCCTGTAATGCTTGCTTAATTACTCTAAACACCTATGTTACTTGAATTATCCTAAATACCTACGATACCCTCTGAATTACCTTGAAATATGAAACTATGCTATACCCAACCCTGGAATCTAGCCTCCTGTGATACTACCTGAATTACTTACCTGTTAGTGTTAGTGGGTTAGCTTTTCCCGTTGCAGGTCACCTTTTTCCCTTTGGTGGTCGCCTTTTTTCCCTTTGCTGGTGACATTTTTCCCTTTGCTGGTCACGTTTTTCCCTTTGCTAGTCAACTTTTTCCCTTTGTGGGCCTCCTTTTTCCCTGAGCAGTCACCTTTTTCCCCTGAACGAGTCACCTTTTCCCTGAATAGGTTACGTGATGGGCATGTCTAGAATTAGCGTTCTAACATTGACATGAAACAGTTTTCCACTAAGTTCACGTCTAAAGTCGCTTTCAAGTCTAGCCCTCCTATTCCCTATCTCTCCTGTATATAAGTCCATATTCCTACTGCTACACTACCTGTCTAGCCTAACACCTCTTCTCCTGTTCCTATACCTCTCATATAAACCATACTCTATTCCTCTAGCTCTGTCTAGCCTAACGCCTCTCTCGTTTACCCATGACTCTCACATAAACCATACTCTGCTCCTCGACCTCTGTCTAGTCTAACTCCTCTCCTCGTTTTCCTATACCACTCATATAAACCATACATTACTCAGCATCTGTCTAGCCTAACACCTCCCCTCGTTTTCCTATACCTCCCATATAAACGTATACTCTAATCCTCAAACCATGTCTAGACTAGCACCTCCCCTCGTATTCCCTATCTTTCTCATATAAAGCGCACTCCCCCTCCTACCACTGTCTAGCCTAGCATCGACCCTCGTATTCCCTATCTCTCGCATATAAACGCCTACTCCATCATTAAAAACTCCTATACTAGCACCTCTCCTCGGTTCGCTAATCGCTCATATTCTACCCTTCAAGTCCTGTTTAGTATAGCATCTTTCCTTGTATTCCCTATCTCTCTCGTATAAAGCATATCCCTCCCTCCTTTAGCATCTGACTAGCCTAGCATCAGCCCTGGTATTCCCTATCTCTCCTGTATATAAGTCCATATTCCTACTGCAACACTACCTGTCTAGCCTAACACCTCTTCTCCTGTTCCTATACCTCTCATATAAACCATACTCTACTCCTCGACTTCTGTCTAGCCTAACACCTTTCCTCGTTTTCCTATATCTCTCACATAAACCATACTCTGCTCCTCGACCTCTGTCTAGTCTAACTCCTCTCCTCGTTTTCCTATAGCACTCATATAAACCATGCACTACGTTTCAAGCCTCTGTCTAGTCTAACACCTCCCCTCGTTTTCCTATACCTCTCATATAAACTATACTCTACTCAGCCTCTGTCTAGCCTAGCACCTCCCCTCGTATTCCCTATCTTTCTCATATAAAGCGCACTCCCCCTCCTACCACTGTCTAGCCTAGCGTCAGTCCTCGTATTCCCTATCTCGCCCATATAAACGCATTTTCCTCCTTGAACCGTCGCATCTAGCCTCGTTTTCCCTATCCTTTCCCATATAAACGCAAAAAACTGCGCTCGATCTCTCCTATATATCCTACTCCCATGCGACTGTGTTATGCAATTAATGTAATACTAAGTACTTAATAAATACTACTACTACTACTACTACTACTACTACTACTACTACTACTACTACTACTACTACTACTACTACTACTACTACTAGTTAAATAGCAATTTCTAAGTCGCAGGTTAAATTCCTAAAAGCTATTGGTGACTTGCGTGCATATCAAACGTTGCTCAAAAATCAAGCTGCCATTTTCATTTCTTAGTAAATGATTAAAGGAACTATAGATAATGTATTTCTTTTCTTTATATCCTTTAAGTCGAGTATACTTCTGTAAAAAGCAACGTGGTGAGGCTTTATACCCTTTATCTAAATTTTAGGGTCATAAATATTATATATTACGTTTATAACTTATTCACCATTTATACTTCTCACTTCGTATGGGATAAACGTGTTCATCATGGTGGTGGCAGCTGTCTAAAAAAATGTTTCCCACTTTGGGTACTTAAACATTGGCAGTTTCTGTTGCTGTGCCAAAGTTCAGTTAAACAGCAACAGCAGTGCCCCATTGCGCTATGTAAATAAACTTTGCCGATCGTCATGAATTTGTAGACCCTTGTTTGTTTACACACGTCACCCAGGAACAAATCTTCTCTCATTTGTTTCACAACTTTATCTACGTGGAAAAGCAATCTACAACAAAATTAAGTTTTTATTTTAAAATTATTATACGCCCGCATGCAACAGAAGAAGAAATATTCGATGATGTGTGTATATTGGTAGAGAATTTTCCGGCGGAAGAAAGTTAAAAACAAAACCAGCCATTATACGCAGCCTTACCTTTTAGATTTTTCATAAAGGTCTTAACGTTCAATTAATGTAGATAAGCTTTTCTTTGAGAAAATTAAGGGAATATTCGGACATGTTTAAAGAAAGCAAATATGCAAGCATCTTTGACCACGAAAAATGTTGATCACAACTTAGAGGCACCGAACCTCCAACAATAAATACTGAACATTCAGCAACCGAACCCTGCAGACTTAAGGAATACAGCATGTGAAGCTGTAATCCCTATGAATTAGAAAACTTTTTCTGAAGAACATAAAAAACTAATTTTCTTAAATTATTGGTAAATTTTCGGTTTTAATATTCATAAATACGCGCTTTGTTATTTTCTTACCTGATCTTGAGTTTAGTTGTTCCTCCTCACTGGGCTCTTCCTGAAATATGATATCCTGGCTAGATCCCACCTGCAGAAGAAAGCAGGATACACGTATTTAAAGTGTTAGTTGTTATTCTTTGCAAAATTACAGAATAAGTTCCAGCGTCATAGTCAAGGGTGGGATAATTCCTTAAAAAACGTAATAGAAAGCAGAAGTTCTATAATTAAATATCTGCCTAAAATAAATAAAACAGTAAAAATAGAAAGGAAGGGCGAGTTGCAGTTACAAAGCCAAAATACCTTCAGATATGGTAGGTAGGTTTGCAAAGCTATCATTTGGCTTATCATGTTTTGGATTTTCATTCACTCTCTGCCTACAATTAATTGATGTTTAGATGTCTAAGGTAGAGGAAGTACTGCGTTCCACACAAATATTACATATGGAGATTGGTGGCAGTAATCTGTATCACAATAATGTAAATGCCAGAGTGATTGTAGTGTAAATAAGCATTATTGTATGACATTGATTTGAGATGTTCGTTAATTATAAGCATTGTTAGGAAATAAGTTTACACGGCCTCACTGAAACTGACAATAAGAGCGGGCAACAATGAGCGAAGGGGTGAGTTGTTTATCAATTAGATGAGACAAGCAAATGACGTCACATTGGCGCGCTTTTCTTAGAAATGGCGGGAATTTCTTTCCTAGAGCATATGTTTTCGTAATTTTTGATTGGATATAAAAGTAGACGCTAATGTTGGCGCGTTTTATTAACCAATAGCAGCTCGGTTATAATCTTTAGGCATATTAGGATGTGGGAGTATAAAAAGCTAAAGCCAGAGGCAAGTATTGCCCAGTTCAACAGAATCATCCACGCATTACACGTCGCTGAGTCCAACAGAACCATTCAGAAGTTAAACGTCGCTTAGTTCATCAGAATCGTTCGCGGGTTATACGTCGCGCAATTTTACAAAATCTCTCGCGTTGTAAAGTTCGTTATAAATGTGAAACACGCGAATTAATAATGTGCAGCAAATAAGTGATTATAGTGATATTAGAAAATATAACAGTTTCAGTCTGGCGTGTATCAAAAGTCAATATGTGAAATTGAATAATGTGTGACGACAATAAAAGTGTAAAAACAAATTCTTTTATCAGTGTTATCTTTCAGTAACAAATCCTTTCCGTTTACACACCCTGTTCAAGAGATGTGTTCGACCGAGAAACAATAGGAGGACAATGAACCCAACATTCAAAGTAGTAAAACAATAACAGGCGCCCAGAAATAAGATAACACGAAGTGACCGTGACGAATTGGCTCTCATATGTGGGGGAGATAAACATGAAGCATCTTCCAACTAGCTAACAAATAATCCACTTCAGATTACATACGCACAAAAAGAGCATTTTGTGAATAGCATATCCTAAAAACGAAGAGTGCAATAAATACCAATCGTCATATTTAAATCCTGGTGAAACGTTGGTTATTATTTGATTTTAATTTATAAACTTATGTTTGTTGGAGAATGAGCTTTTGCTTATTGTATGTTCCTGTTGTGAAATGATGCTTGGCGTCGGCATTTTAGACGTCGTAGTCTTGAATCGTTCTCCTTACCTAGTCGGCAGGGCTTGTTCTTGTTGCTGCAATACCTTTTTAAACTCACATTACTTCTATGGAAGTTGTTACTCGAAAATAGAATAGTGCCCTGTATTTGTTGTGCTTCAGCATATTATCAGTTATCAAATCTCTGATTTACACTAGTTTCATTACTTGGATGAATCTGGTCAGCATTTTACTTAATTTTTTTTTACTTTCTCTACTACGTATAGTAAGTAGGGAAGTATTGTATTCCACCCAAAAATTCCATACCGAGATTTCACCGGATATACATGTTGTGGGCCCCCTGAATAAAAAAAAAGCATTTTTGGAAACATGTCCGTGTGTGTGTCTGTGTGTCCGTGAACAGCATAACTCAGAAACACAGAGTCGGATAAACACCAAACACCAAACTTTAGGTTAAGTATCTTCCAGAGATGCGACATGAAGGTTTTCAAGAAAATCCCCCAACCCGAGATAACCCTTTTCATAGAACTTTTTCGAAAATTTTAACTTTCTCGAAAATGGCTCCAAGGATTTTGATTAAAATATCATATATTTAAGATACTTTCATTACAAATAAATTGTATACCTTGAATTTTCTGAATGTCTTCAAAAGTATTCATCATTTTGAACAACCTTTGCATAACTGGTAAACCATAAGAGATTGACAAAAGTTTACTACACACAAAATGTAGATCGCGTTAAAATACCAATTTTCGTCATATATATTTTTTTTGTTGACTGAACCATTTTCGAGATATTGCTTGTTATTCTCTTAAATTTTCCAATACATATCCATTTTTCTCAAATGGGAATTCGTTATTCATTTTTTGTTTGTCCTGGTAGTGCAGAGAGAATGGAATACTCCACATAGCTACCAGCTCTTAAAATATTTGACTATCGCTTAAAGCCTACCAATTCCTCTTGCACCTACAAGAAAATTAGCAATAAGATTAACATCTCGATATCTCGATTAACATGAAGAATATGGAGAATAAGCGTTTGTAAAATTAGTTTGCACAAAAGTAGAGAAAGTCATGTGAGTGTCACACACCAGATTTTTTCTTTTATTTTATGGTCACAGAATTCATTTTTTTTTGCAGCCGCAGTATTACAGTACTAAAATAAATTAGATATATAAAATAACAGTCTTCGGTTTTTTAGATGTTGTGTTGTGTAAGCCAAAGTCTATGACATATTTTAACCCGCAACTTGAGCTTTGCTAATCCACAAATAATTTGATATGACTATTCCATTTCTACGCCGCACTTTTCATATTGACCAATGACTTAAGCACTGCGTCGGGTATCAACCAATTATGGTTGTTTGTCTTATAATACGCTTACAAGGATGTTATATTATCAAATAAAACGTTAACTAGTTACTGAACCGTAATGTATCGGATAGTATCAGTATGCAGTGATTGATAGGCTCCATTATTCAACTGTGTTTTAAATCAATGCACATTCAAATAGTATCTACTTCAAAATAAATTATGTTCCTGAAAAAATATGTTTTATTGTTTTCTAATTTTACGTTATTTAGAGGTTAACTATTCTCTCATTCCCACTATTGGTAGCATTAATTAGTATTCCGTAACACACTCGATTGTTCATTTATTTAGTAGATATGCCGTGATCTGACAGCTGGAACAATGACGATTTGATTTTAAACGACACAAGTACGAAAGTAATTATTATTTATATCAAGGAATATTCTTAATAAATAAAACTTGATGCTACGAGTTTCATCAGATAAATTCGTAACCTCTCGTCAGATTCCCCATGAAAAATAAAATCTATGCAATAAAATAGGGTAATAAATGATGAAATATAATTATTACACAAATATACACAATTTCGGGGTCATTTCAAAAACATATAGTGCGTGGGAAAGTATAGTAAACAAAATAAAAATTTGGATTTCACTATAATAAGCTGAATTAACGAAAATAGTCAAAAAGAAAATCTGATGTGTGACACTCACATGACTTTCTCTACTCTTGTAAAAACTATTTTTACAAATGCTTTTCTCCATAAGCTTCATGTTAATCGAGATGTTAATCTTATTGCTAATTTTATATATGTGCAAGGGAAATAGGTAGGCTTTAAGCGATAGTCAAATATTTTAAGAGCTGGTTGCTATGTGGATTATTCCATTCTCTTTGCATTACCAGGACAAAAAAAATGAATAACGAATTAGCATTTGAGAAAAAGTATAAGTATTGGAAAATTTAAGGAAATAACAAGCAATATCTCGAAATGGTTCACTCAGCAAAAAAAATATATGACATAAATTGTGTATTTTAACGTGAACAACATTTTTTGTGTAGTAAAATTTTGTCTATCTCTTATGGTTTACCTGTTATGCAAAAGTCCTTCACAATGAAGAATACTTTTGGAGACATTCATAAAAATTGGAGATATACATTTTATTTGTCATAACTTGGTATTTAGGTTCAGTATCTTCCAAGGATGCGACACGAAGGTTTTCAAGAAAATCCCCCCCCAATCCATCCCTCTTTACATGGAAGAGTTTTCGAAAATGTTAATTTTCTCAAAAATGGTTCTAACGATTTTGATTAAAAAATAATATATGTTTAGGATATTTTATGACAAATAAAATGTATATCTTGAATTTCCTGGGAATGTCTCCAAAAGTATTCTTTATTGTGAACGACTTTTGCATAACTGGTAAACCATAAGAGATAGACAAAATGTTACTACACAAAAAATGTAGATCGCGTTAAAATACACAATTTATGTCATATACATTTTTTCTGTTGAGTGAACCGTTTTCGAGATATTACTTGTTATTCCCTTAAATTTTCCAATGCTTACACTTTTTCTAAAATGGGAATTCGTTATACATTTTTTTGTCCTGGTAATGCATAGAGAATGGAATACTCCACATAGCAACCAGCTCTTAAAATATTTGACTATCGCTTAAAGCCCACCAATTCCCCTTGCATCTACAAGAAAATTAGGAATAAGATTAACATCTCGATATCTCGATTAACATAATAAGCTTTTGTAAAAATAGTTTGTACAATAGTAGAGAAAGTCATATGAGTGTAACGCATCAGATTTTTTCTGTCTACTTCAGGTTAATCTGGATAAACGTTTGCAGAAATGGTTTTATTGTGCATTTCATTACAGAGTCGAGTGCACCTAACTCCCTATCGTTTGATTTCCTATAGTGCTTCTCTTTATTTAATATTGTCGGAAACCGCCTATCATCTGTGTTCTACATCAGTCCTGTGTGCGCCAATCTCTTTTTGCTTTGAAGTCATACCCGCTATACACACGTATTAGCCTATGAACAACGGTCAGGCCCAGGTGAATGGCAAAAGGTGAGGAGTATGGAATCAGTTCACTTCAGTAGCTGGAAGGTATATTTCGCAACGATGGTCTACACCAGCTCCTAGATGGTCCGTCTCGTATTGGTTTGATGTCATATGTCTGACACTCAACTTTAACTTATGAACATAGCTCGGTTTCACACTCAGGAGCGAAAGAAAAGGTAGGGGGTAATAAAAACAGTAAATGGAGTGCTAGAAACATGTAAGGGATTGAAGACTTGGCGTGATAGAGGCGGATTAGTATTTCCTTACCAACATAAATCGTGCATTATATGTTTGCGAATCAATGCCGTCTACTGTACATGTAAAGTGATACAAGCGGCTGAAGCCAGTCAAATCTTTAAAGAACTAGTGTCTATATGCTAACCTTTAAATGCCAAACTCTTTGCAAGAACATCACGAGAAACAAAGAAAATATTAGCTTAACATTTGAAAAAATATTTTTTACTGGAAAAGTCAAACCAATTACAGCATATTCCAGAAATAAATATATTACAAAAATATTTCACATAAGTTGTTGTTTAAAGAACTTCACACGTGTAGTATTTATTTCTTGTGGTTTACGAGTTATGTAGACCTCATTCAGAATGAAGAGGACTTTATAGTTTATTCAGATAAAATTCAGTATATTCATTTTGCTAGTCGTGTAAACGGCTTAAATATATGACATCTTAATCAAAAAGTTAATAATTTTTAGAAAATTAAAAATAACTAAAGTTATTTGGGGTGCCGGGTTAGTTTGAAAATACTCATATTAATCTTTGAAAGATGCTGAGCTTAAATGCTAAGTTTGGTATTAATTAAAATTTTTCGTTATGCTCTTAACACACATACACACGGATTATTTTAAAAATCTGGCGTGTTGTATTAAGATATTTTCTCTACTCACCATTCTCCAAATTATTCTTACAAAAGCTTATTCTTCTAACTTTCACTCGTTTATCGCGATAAACCTTTAAAGATTCTGTATTTCTTGTAGGAAAAGCGATGGGCTTATTTTTAAAACCCGTGTCGCTATTGGAGGACTTTGAAATGCCTTGCTCTTTAGATGACTATGAGAAAAAGCCAATAATGGCATGCCATTTTGAAAAACATTTATGTTTTACATTCTGTATGTGACTTTGTATACTCACTATTGTTTATTTTTATATAGCTTCTATAAACTATTCTTAGAAAAGGAAATGTAGAATTAGAGGATTAAGAAATTCAGTGCCATAACCGGAATTTGAACCACGGAAATTCCGGATAAATCCATGGTTCAAATCTCCTCTATGGTAATGAATTTTTCAGTCCTCTGACTGTACCTTTCCAACGTTGTGCCACACATGGGTTGTGTGAAAAACAATTAATTACTATATTTTTAGGAAAGCTGATTCTTAATCTACTTCATGTCAACTTAGATAACCTTTGACCCTCTCTGTGGTGTGGTGGTAGCGTGTCTGTCTCAAATTCTGGAGACCCCGAGTTTGAATGTCGGCTAGGATGAGTTACACGAATAAGGATTCTTCCGGGGTTTTCCCTTATCCTGAAAAGACGAATGTCGGGTAACTTTATGCTTTATGGCGAAATGATTTTCATTTGAGCACCAATTCATGCATTTCACCCGATATATCTAACCGATTAAAGCACACTAAACTGAAAAACAAAATCTCAACAACAACAAAACAACAAAAAAGACAACAAACAAAAGGAAAAAGACATAACCTATACAGATATTATTTCATTACATATTTTATTGTAGGTACAAGGAGGAGAGAGGAAAACTGAATCAGTAGGTAGATGCTTAAAAGCAGGTTGTTGCATGTTGGTCTTCAAATTCCATACTATTTTCATAACATTACAAGAAAGAAGTAAATAGCGATATCACGTTAAAAAAGTGACAAAATATTGAAAGATTGAAAACAAAAATAACCAGTACCTCTTAAATATATTTATTCAAATTCGTTAGAGCCATTTTTGAGAATACCAAAAATATCGAATATTTTACCTGGAAAGGGTAGTTTGAGATGGGGGTTTCTCGAAAACCTTGGTGTCATATATTTTCAATAAACTGAATATAAATACCAAGATTTGTATGCATCCGCGATTTCACTTTTTAGTTAGGCCTTTCATACACACACAAAGACAAGCATAAATTGTGTATTTTAATGCGATCTACATTTTATAGTAAAATTTTGTCTATCTCTTATGCTTTACCAGTTATGCAAAAGTCGTTCATAATGAAGAATTTTTTTGGAGACATTCCCAGAAAATTCGAGATATACATTTTATTTGTCATGAAAGTATCTTAAATATATGATATTTTAATCAAAATAGTCAGAGCCAATTTTGATAAAATTAAAATTTTCGAAAAATGTTCGATGTAAAGGGTGGGGATATTTTCTTGAAAACATTCGTGTCGCATCTCTGGAAGATACTGAACCAAATTTGTTTTTTATCTGACTGTTCGTTTCTGAGTTATGCTGTTCACAGACACACAGACAGACAGGCACACAGTCACACACGCGGACATGTTTCCAAAAATACCTTTTTTGGATTCAGGAGGCCTCAAAACATGTATTTCCGGTGAAGTCTCGTTATCGAATTTTTGGGTGGAATACAATACTTCCCCTACTTACTATACGTAGTAGAGAAAGTAAAAATATACATCTTGAATTTTCCGTGAATCTTCATGAATGGGGTGATTAGATGCAAAGGGGTACAAATGAAATACCTGTTAAGGTGAGTTGAGTGTTAGCGACATTAGCTTAATGAAATTAAGTTTTTATGGTTAACTGTTAAAGGGGAAGTGTTTGTCTGTGTTGCAACCTAATGACTTAAGAAAAGCAAAATCAAAATCTTGTAGGTATGGCAGCTGATCCCTTTATCTTATAAAGAAATACCGAGTTGAAACTGATATCATAACCATATTACAGCGCTTAATAGCTTCCTATCACATTTTATCAGAAGTAACTAAAGTTTACCAAAATGTGTTTAAATTTCAGTTCGCATATTTTCTTTTGTTTCTCTTAGCTGGTATCGGGAATTTGGAGAATGGACATGAGGTTCTCCCCGTTTACTCCACCACGTTTAATCTCATGCGTGTTGGCTTCATTCCTCTAGTTTGCATTTTTAACGCCTCTACCGATAGCCTACATGATGGACCGGGATGTGAATTATGAATGGATTGCACGCAACACGGGCATGAGGACATCGTTCAATATTCATCCGTTGAGGTCGAGGGAGTATCCTGCTTGGAAACCTCAACTTGATAATTCAGTGTGGTGTGCAAAGTTTATCATTACCTCGTAGCTGGAGCATTTGGGCGTCTCAACTGGTTCTCTTATCTAGTTAACCTTGTATCCCATTAAACTCTCAATACAAAGAATGGATACCATCCATTTTGAACATACGTGGCGACACGGACCGGGGTGACGAGAAGGAATGAGTCAGGGGGTACCCCAGGAATGTCATTGAAAAGGGTTTTAGCCTACGGGGAGCTGGAGAACTCATGAAGGGTGACACTGATAGACTTGCAATTCTGGATTTAAGCTAATATTTACTGTTTCTAATAACTAATCTACTACATGCATACAGAGAGATAGAGATAATGTGCGCGCGCTTGACAGCTCTGGGAGATAGCTCTGGTAGGCAGCGGTAGTGTGTTCGATGAGGCACCTTGCGTTGTACCGAAGACCGTAGTAAAGTTGGAATCAACCAGAGTCCTGCTACTCACGTGATATGCAGAGACAGAGCCGTCAAAAAGCTTTAAGTTTAAATTTCCGCAGGCCATGCTGATCCAGCGTTTCTCCCATCAGTGACGTAAGCAGTGGCAGCATAATTTGCATCAACTGGCCACGTGTCAATACATTCGCGAATATTCGGAAAACATTCCGCTTTAGTTCACGTGATCCCTGCTTACATCAGCACACGGGAAATGACTTGACAGAATTTTTAAAGCCAACTTCATCGTTTCTCTTAAACAAATTTTTTTCTGAGCATGCTAAAACTATAGTATCGCAATCTTATGAAATAGAAATATAAACGTCAGAATACAAAACCTTTCCATGATTTAAATATAATACTGAGTTAACAAACTAAGTGCTTCTTAAGTTGATATACAAATTTACTATTTGAAGAAACATCTCAGCCCCCATCTGAATTTCCAAAACGCAGGTCTTTACCATCCAAAACAACAAATTTCACGATTGTCATCTTGTAAAATAAATCGAAGTAGTCGTCGAATACCCGAATAGCAGGACAAAACTTTCACCAAAAGAAAGTGAGGGACACAATGCAGTTAGGGAATAGGGGGTGAACGAATACGCACCTCTATGAAGATTTAGATGGGTGGATTTATGAAACAGTTCGCCCCAAAATTTGTATACGTTAAGTTTATTTAATATCACATTCCTGCGTTCTTTGCCGCTTATTTTTGTACGTATTACTGCTAGAATTGATATTATTATTTTCAGAGAATTTCTAAAATTTAGCTGCAAGTATTACATTTTGTTTAATTTATAATACCAGCGTCATCAATAGACTGACGTAAGTGTGTGGTAATCTAAAACCTCAAGATTTTATTGAAATTTTTCACATAATCTGACATGATGTAGTAGCAGCCTGTATTTAACCACAATCATAGTGCTTCCGTCTATTTTAACATACCAGAGACTCCCTTGTGCATAACAGAGAAGGTAGACTCAACGTGGTAAAAGCTGCGAGGGTATACATTAGATCACGTGGTGATGCCGAAAAAAATTGGTGACTTAAAGAAGGGAATTGATGAACGTTCCGTGTATATATAGCAACATTATGTGCCCATAAATGACAAAGTTATCGTAAAGGAAGCTTTTAAATTTGAATTAATTAACTATGCAGTTGTATCTCGTATCCTTTCGCGTTTAAGAATAACAATGCATAAAGGAAATACATCCTTAGATGTAAGTGGTACCACTCGCTTAGAAGTAAGGCAATGGGGACATCTTCAGATGTATATTGCTTTCTGTAATACTTAGGTAAGTACTCATAATACATAAGTAGAGGAAGAATTGCACTCCACTAAAAATTCGATATTAATATTACACTGGAAATAAACGTTTTGGGACTCCCTAAATAAAAAAAAAAACATTTTTAGAAAAACTGTGTGTGTGTGTGAACGGCATAACTCAAAAACGAAGGATTGGTCAAATACCAAGCTTGTTATTTAACTTTAGCGGATGCGACACAAAGATCTTCAAGAAAAACCCCCAGCCCAAACTACGTTTTACATTAAACAATCTTTGTAATTTTTATTTCCCCAAAAATAGCTCTAACGGTTTTGATTAAAAGACTATATGTTTAAGATATTTGTATGGTGAATAAAACATCTACGAGGGTGATCAGAAACTAAGGTTACAAGGCCGATATTTCTGTAGTTTCATCCGTTGTAGGGAAATTAGTAGTGGTAATTCTAATGTATGCGGTTGGCAACCGTGCGGGTTTCATCCGCCACCTACAGCCCTAGCTGTAGGTAAACACAAGTGACGACTCTTTTGGAAAACTGGTCTCGCGAAGACTTATTCGACTTCTGTTGGCGAAACATGTAACCCCGGCTGAAATTCACCGGTACTGGTAAAGGTTTACAGAGAAACTTTAATGTGTCGTCAGCATGTCGAAGAATGGTGACGAAAGTTTGCGGCCGGTAGAGAAAATGTCATCGACGAGGATCGCAGTGGTCGACCCAGTTCGGCATCAATTTGAACACAGCTTGCGTGGAAGAGCTGATTCTCGACGACAGGAGGATTACGTTACGACATGTGTCGTATGTCATTCGGAAGCGTTCCTCACATTGTTCACGATATTCTTCAGTAGCAGAAAGTTTGTTCCCGATGGTTTCCACGAAATCTGTCCAACCAACTGAAGGAGAAGCGCATGGGGGCAACCTGCATTGCATCTGTTCTCCACGGAAAGGAACAGTTTTCTCTACCACATTGTCTCGGGTGACAAAACATGGATCCACCACTATATCCCCAGCAGTAAGCGGTCATACCCCTCCCTCCAAAGACAAATAAGTTTAAGGTGACGCCATCTGCAGGAAAGGTGATGGACACAGTGAGGGTTGTCATACTCGTGGAGATTTTGGAAAGAGGGCACATAGTGACCGCTGACCGATACTGCGAGATCTTGAGATGATTGCGCGAAGCAAACGACTTCTCACCGAGGGCTTTATGTTCCTTCACGACAACGTGCAACCTCATACAGCCCAGAACCACCATGCTGTTGAAGCAGTTTCTTTGGGACTCATCGACCACCCTCCCTAGAGCATGGAGCTCACTCCAAGTGACTTTCACCTTTTTCCTCACTTGAAGTAACGCCTAGGAGACCGACGATTCGCTTCAGACGAGGAGGTGAAACACCTTGCGACGACGTGCCTTACACTTAAGGACAGGCTTTTTACTAGAAGGGGATTTTCAAACTCATCCCATGAGGGGAAAAGTGCTAAATCGATATAGAGGCTATGTCGAACAAGCGATATCTAGAAAAAAGTATCTCAACTAAAAAAATGTATATTACATAAATTGTGTATTTTAAGGTGATCTACATCTTTTGTGTTGTAAAATTTGGTCTATCTCTTATGGTTTACCAGTTATGCAAAAATCGTTCACATTGAAGAATACTTTTGGAGAATACAGAAAATTCGAGATATACATTTCATTTGTCATGAAAATATCTTAAACATATGATATTTTAGTCAAAATCGTTAGAACCATTTTAAAATTTTCGAAAAATTTCCATATGCAGGGTAATCTGGGGTGGGGGATTTTCTTGAAAACCTTCATGTCGCATCTCTGGAAGATACTGAACCTAAATACCAAGTGTGGTGTTTATTCGACTGTTCGACACACACGGACATGTTTCCAAAAATGCCTCAAAACATATATTTCCGGTGAAATCTCGGTATCGAATTTTTGGGTGGAATACAATACTTCCCCTACTTACTATACGTAGTAGAGAAAGTAAAAGTAATCTAATCTAAACACCCTCAGTTGGCTGTATTGGTTGTATGAAACAAAATGTACACGTTTCACTGCAGGCTTTGTAACCTTAGTTTCTGATCCCCCCTCGTATCTTGAATTTTCTGGAAATAGCGTGTGAAATACTTCTTATTTTGATTGACTTATTATGACTGATTAGCCGTAAAACATAGAACAAATCTTACTAAACAAAAAATTGATCTCGTTAAAGTACACAATTTATGTCAAATAAATTTTAGTCTGGCATTAAAAATTAGGTGTAAATAGTAATGTAATAAAATTCCTTTTCATCGTTATTTCACATTTAAGCATATCCTACGTTTTATTATTTTATATATATTGCTATCTGTAAAATGGAATTAAGTTCCATAAATAAAGTTAATTAATAGCTTCTTTAGAAATAATAATGAAATATGCTTTGTTATTCGTTTTGATTTTCGAATACTTATACTTTTTTGAATTGTGGCAAATGGCTATGCCTTTTGCTCGTGGACGTGCAAAGAGGACGGAATTTCAAAATCATCGCATTGCAACACCACTTCTAAAAATTTGATTATCGCTATCTATTGTATACCTATGGAGTATCTAAATGTTTAACAAAAGTTAATGTCGATTAATGAACAAGATTTTGTAAGAATAGCTGTGGAAGAACGAATGGAAAAACCATGTGAATGCAAAAATTCAGTTTTGTTTTAAATTAATTTTGAAATAATTATATATGTTGCAAATGGAATATTACACCGGACATAGGAATTTCCAAGCATTAAATTCATGGAAGGAAACTTGTGGGAAAGAAAAATCATGAATTGGTACTGAATTTTAGGCGGGGATGTCGCAGGTAGCAAACCTTATAACGTCTGCTGGCTTTGCAGACGGCACTCACCAGACCGTGTTTACCTGCCGTCAGCGTCCCTTAGCCGGTGTTGTTTATGTTCTTTGTATTGACATATAGGTTGAGTGCAGATAATTTGGAAGACAACTGTTTAAGAATTTCTATGGCTAATTATAATCAAACGTTTAATCCGAATTGTATGCAACGATCGTGTCACCTTGTTATGCGCCCCAAGTAGCTCAAAAAATGAAGGCAATGAAATGATGATAGAATTGCCAAGAAGGGATCCGTTACAGTGTAGAAGGTTATTTCCAAACTTTGGTATAAATGGCAAAATTATTATTTGCATGTACATTAAATAGCAAATTTATGATGAAGCTATGTAGTGCAAAAAACTGAATTTATAAATTTAGGTTTCTCACTGGTTATAACATTTTAGACAGGAATTGGTATATTTCAGAAACTCAACTAACTGCAGAGTGAAGAGATAGAGGTGTTCATCTGTATTAATAATGAAAATATACCTTCCCTTGATAAGATTTATACACAAATAAATCTATAAAATATACGAGGTTGTTGAAATGAATATTACTGATATTATTAATTTAATTTTCGACTGCAGCACAATTGCTAATATGCGATATTTTCGGGACAGCGAACCAGGATGAAGCTATCATGTGGAAACTTAATAAGGTACCTTTTTAATGTAGTACATACTTGCTGACTTAACAAGCAGTAAAACCGCGCAAAGTGTCTTAAAAGCTTTGGTGTCGACGTAGGGTAAAACCCCACCATTTACTCCCGTGTACTTAAATCTCATTTAATCTAGTCTTTAACCCTCCTTTTTGGCAACTGCAGAAGGTTAAAATTTATTACGGCCGGAAACTTTAACGGCATCGAAGGGATTACTTGTCAGGACTCCCAGGAAACTATCATTATTAATGTTAATAATGTTTTCAGTGAACTTTACATTACCAATCACTCCATCAACACTTTCACATCTTTGTGCCAAACTGCGGAAGTGCACATTTTAGTTACACGCTAGCGCACTCATCACTGTTCACACCCACTTACGTTTATAGCGGTCAAGAAACAAACGAAGAAAACGTTCCTCATTGTGCATGCTGTGGTCACAAACTGTTTTGATCACATGCCTATTATCTGCGGTGGACCATGGCTTTCCCACAGCCAAGGTTAACTGGCGTTCTATATGACGTCATCGTGACGTGTATGTTTTACAATGAACAGCTGATCCTACCAATGAGTGGACATTGGAAATCCGCAAGTAGTTTTTAGGTCGCATTGTGTGACCCAATTATGTCACCGATTCTCAATAGATGTCATATACTTTCCTGGAACGGACCAGTGGCTATAGCTGCATCTGATTGCTATCAACGCTTTTAATGGGCTGATTACATCAGGCATTTTAAAGTTTTGTGATTTTAATATTTACTTTCCCTGCTTCTTAAGAACTATGAAATATTCCATCACTAACAAGATATTCTTCTGTTACACCAGTTGAAAATAACTATCATTATTTGCAGTAGTAATTTTACACGCGCGCGCAGGCGCACACACCACACATAGACACACACTATGATGGTTAAAATAAATTCATTTCATGGATCAGGAGATCCCTACTTGAAGTGAAGTTTCGGGAGAGTTTATCTGCTCACGTTGATATATTCTTTTACCACTGCCAAACAGAATCGAGACGAATTTATCGGCTCGGGTTAACAATTTGTTTTCTCATGTGTAAATGTAGACCCCTAATGGAGCTCTAATTCTGTTGGTAACCATGATTTTGTGTGTGTGTTTGTGGGTGTTCAGTTAAAGGATTGTTTTCATCCGCGCCCTATACTGTCTGTCGACCAGCATTCCTGGCAGGAATGCATTCAACAGTTCAGTAAACAATTCTTTCTACACCACCATATACAACACAGGACTATAATCCTTCCGGCTCGAGAACCGATTCTAATATAACGTGAAGTAGGTTTATTTTTTAAGAGTAATTGTATTATAGTTCCGTTGTTGGGGAGCCAAACTTTATGAAATAACGGCCGCACGTATGATACAAAGTTTCCGGTGGCCTTCGCCCCAATGTTCACTTTCCGGTGGTCTTCGCCCCAACTTTACCTTTCGATGGCCTTTGCACAAACTTTACTTTCAACTTTGTATTTTAATGTTTCTTTAAATATTATATATATTTATGTTTGACTCTGCTGCGTCAGTATTAATTTGTAGAAACATGTTTCTCTTAACAGGGTGTGATACGGCTAAAGAATGTAGGCTTACACAAATTATAATTTTTACTTCACTCCATTTATTAATTCTTCACACGATTAAATAACACTTCACTTATATTGAGAGCTGTGAGATCTCGCCGTATTGAACTTTTGTCTCACACTGGATACGTATGCGTCTAGCGTTCGGTTAGGAACGCTGTCTACTAGCAACTGGCTTCTGAATTTGTACAATTTGCTCTATTTCAGTTTCTGATTGGCTGGTTCTACTCCAATAGAATACTTTTATTTAACTTAAGCTTTTTCTGGTTGTTGATTGACTATTTTATAAACTGTTTTAAAAATTACATTCTTGTTGCTCCAAGAATTACTAGTAGCATTATTAAACCTTCTAATTCATTATTGCATCAAGGTTACCTCATTGTTAGCAGCTTTTGACCTATATTATCACAGCTCCTATATTGTTAAACTACCTAATACATTCACATAACATTATTAAACATGTACATAATAATATAAAAATATGCTTTAAGGCGGGTTATTATATTTTATATTATATAATTAGACTGAAATCATTTGTGTTAAAAATACTGCCTCCAATGCACGTAGTATCATTTCGCGCCTGACGTTTCGTGAGCGCGTGGTAGGGCTCTCTTGCCCCTCAACAGCTGCTCATTATTTACTTTCAGCATTTCGAGGAACTGCTATTCTTACCTCAGTATCATCTTAATCGCGCGCTATCTTTCACTGCATCAGTACTGAGTGTTAAAGAAATACATATCCCTATACTCGTTTCAAGAATGACTGAAAAATGTTGTGAAATAAACAAACATGTTAATCGGAGTTCTCTTATAATGGCGCGACACCTAGCTCGGAATCAGAAGTGGTAATATCACTTGAGTCGTCTTCCAGGTTTATAGGCCTATCTAAAACTCGGGCAAAGCATTAAAGACACAGAAGTTGCTTCCGGTTATAATTTAATTTAATGATGTCCTAACAGTAACGATATCACAGCACACAAAGGAAAAGTTGTACATATTCAAAACCACTACTTTTAAGATCTTTGCCACTTCTTTGTTTTATTGCACTGGTCTGATGTGCTACACACTGAGTCATGATCGCAATATAAACAATTGTGATTAGCACGACCGTTACTACTCTCCAGTAAACAACGCAGGAATACCGATGGCCGCATGACCATATAATAAATTGAAGCTAATTACTATTTAAGTCACGTTTAAGTGAATATAGTTTATAGTTTGAATTACAAAAAGGCGATAATACATGTAGTGGAGTCATGAACTATTTTTCTTCTCTTGAAAGGTGTGCCGGCCAGGGGCTGGTGCAACCGGAGCACTGCACCGGGGGCCTCCCTAGTCAGGGGTCCCAAATAAGGTTCCCGCCGATACCAATAAAGGGCTCCTGTGGAAAACGTTTTTGTGATAAAACGTTCCATAACAAATTATACGTCAAACACTAGGATACTTAACTAAGGTTATCTAATATTTGCTGGAGTTGCATGTGGGAGAATTATTAATCAAATAGATATACTGGTGGGACAGTAGTTTAGTGAGAGGGGCATTCACAGCGCGTACTTCACGTCATAAGTATGTTTATGCACTTGACAGTATGCTGAGAGACTTGCCCGACCACAATGGGCATGTCGTCCTCCGTGGTGTAGCGGTTACAATGCTAGCGTTCAGTCCCGTGGTCGCGGGTTCATACCCGGCGAAGGGCGATAGAAGTTTTCGGGTTTAAAAATCCTTAGCATGGCTTTCTTCGGAACGGAAGTAAAGCCGGTGGGTCAGTGTCGTAGATTTTCGGCACGTAAAAGAACCTCAAGCCTGATAAATAGGCCTCTGAGAAAAATTACCACCGACAGTTCTAGCTTCCACGCTTCTATCTTCATATTATCCCATGTCTGATACTATATTCTGCTCCAGCTTTACAACATGTAGGGTAATTCAATCCTTGTTTATGTCTTCTACTGATGATCAACAGGAAAAGGATGCTACAAATTTTTCAGAAACATTTTCTAACGACTAATGACGACAAAATCTTATTTTTTTTGTCTACTTCAGGTTATCGAGATAAACATTTGCAGAATTAGTTCTATTATACAGTTCGTTATAGGTACAGAGATTTTTTGAGTTTGTTTTATTTAAGGTCGCTCTTTAACTACTATGGTCCTTAGCGTCCCATTCTATATTGGACGTGAAAGATCGGTAATTTTGCTCAGAGGCCTCTTTATCAGGCTTGAGGTTCTTTTACGTGCCGTAAATCTACGACACGGGACCACCGGCTTTACTTCCCTTCCGAAGGAAGCCATGCTAAGGATTTTTACGCCCGAAAAAATTCACCGCCCTCCGCCGGGTTTGAACCCGCGACTTTGGTAAAATTATAGGTGGGGATGCAAGAAACCGCAGCTATGCGGGACGCTCTTTCCAAACATCGCGAGTAACAACTGAATGCCGAGAGCACTTCAAGAAATAACAAACGTACAGAAAAATTCAAACCAATAACAGCTAATATCTCCTAAGTGAGATAAGTGGTATGTTGTAATGAGATCTTCATTTTTACTTTCTCTACTACGTATAGTAAGTAGGGGAAGTATTGTATTCCACCAAAAAAGTCGATACCGAGATTTCACCGGAAATACATGTTTTGAGACCCCCTGAATCCCAAAAACAGTATTTTTGGAAACATGTCCGTTGGTGTGTCTGTGTCTGCCTGTGTACAGCGTAACTCAGAAACGAACAGTCGGATAAACATCAAACTTGGAATTTAGGTTCAGTATCTTCCAGAGATGCGACACGAAGGTTTTAAAGAAAATACCCCCACCCCAAATTACCCTTTACTTGGAACATTTTTCGAAAATTTTAATTTTCTCAAAAATGTCTCTAACAGATTTTGATTAAAATATCGTACATTTGAGATATTTTCATGACAAATAAAATGTATATCTCGAATTTTCTGGGAATGTCTCCAAAAGTATTCTTCATTGTGAACGACTTTTGCATAACTGGTAAACCAGAAGAGATAGATAAAATTTTACTACACAAACAATGTAAATCACGTTAAAATATACAATTTATGTCATATACATTCTTTTTGTTGACTGAACCATTTTAGAGATATTACTTGTTATTCCCTCAAACTTTCCAATACTTATACCTTTTCTCAAATGGAAATTCGTTAAATCATATGGAGAATAAGCGTCTGTAAAAATAGTATGTATAGGGTCTTTCAACAAGAGTGTCCTATCTTTGAACTTATATAAAACACGGTCTGTAAATGATAGAGGATTATTTCTTTTTTTATTTTGGAGCATAATTAATGTCATTACGTGTGGAAGAGAATATAATCTAAGTGACCGCCGCGAATTCGTTGGGTTGCGCGTATATGGTTGACACAATTTTCAATGACAAAGGAACGTAAATTAGGTCCAACTTCAAGAATAACACTCGTGATGTTATACGTAAGATCATTTACTGTCTCTGGCTTGTTGACATAAACTCGAGATTTAACATAACCCCACAAGGTGTAATCCAACGGCGTTAAATTACATGACTTCGGGGCCCAGTTAACATCACCACCACGGGAAATGATGAAACCTCTAAACTTCTCCTTCAAAAGATCGATTGTTTCGAGAGCAGTATGAAACGTGGCACCATCTTGCTGGAACCAGATGTTTCTGAGAGCCATACCATCCATCTTGGAAAACATATGGCACAATGATTCCACCATACCTAACTGCACACCACACAGTAATCTTTTGGGGATAAAGTGAATCTACATTGGATTATGATTACTCCAATAGCGGCAATTTTGTTTGTTAACATAACCATCCATCCAAAAGTGGGCTTAGTCGCTGAAGATAATTTTGCGACAAAAATCCGGGTCAGATTCCAATTGCTCCATAGCCGAGTCAGCGAATACACGGCTCAACCTATGGTCGCTGGGCTTTAGTTCTTGAGTTAACACCATTTTGTAAGCGTGTAACTTCAAGTCCAGATGCAGAATTTGCCAAGTTGTGGTCGGCAAAAGCCCCAATTCTTGCGTTCGCGAACAATTGATTTGTTTCTGTTTTCGCGTACACTCTCACGAACGGCGCCCGTGTTTTCGTTGGAGCGCTCACGTCGATTACATACAGGCGTTCTTTGACGCTTACAGAACCACTTCTTTCAAAGTTATCAATCAAACGCCGAATCGTTCTCTCGCTGGTACGATTATGAACACCGTAATCTTCACGCAACAAACGGAAGGTTTGGGGAACAGATGATTTATTTGATCATAAATTTTCACAATTTCTAGGCGTTACTGAATGCTGTAATGTTCCATGGCTATTTGTCAATAACAACTGTAACCACATGATAAAAATGACTGCTGTAACTTAATAACAGCGGCAGCTATCACATGTTAAAGATAGGACATTCTTGTTGACAGGCCCTTTACAAGAGTAGAGAAAGTCATGTGAGTATACATAAGATTTTTACTTTCTCTACTACGTATAGTAAGTTAGGGGAAGTACTGCTGCATTCCACCCAAAAATTCAATACAGAGATTTCATCGGAAATACATGCTTTGAGGCCTCCTGAATCCAAAAAAATATTTATGGAAATATGTCCGTGTGTATGTTTGTGTGTTTGTCTGTGAACAGCATAACTCAGAAACGAACAATCCGATAAACACCAAACTTGGTATTTAGGTCCAGTATCTTCCAGAGACACGACAGAAAGGTTTTCAAGAAAATCCACCCCACTCCAGATTACCCCTTACATGAAACATTTTTCGAAAATTTTATTTTCTCAAAAATGGCTCTAACGATTTTGATTAACGTATCATATTTTAAGACATTTTTATGGCAAATAAAATGTATACCTTGAATTTACTGGGAATGTCTCCAAAAGCATTCTTCATTGTGAACGACTTTTGCATTACTGGTAAACCATAAGAGATAAACAAAATTTTACTACACAACAAATGTACATCGCGTTAAAATACACAATTTATATTATACAATTTTTTTATGTTGAGTGAACCATTTTTTAGATATTCCTAGTTATTCCCTTAAATTTTCCAATACTTATACTTATTCTCAAATTCGTTATTCATATTTTTGTCCTGGTAATGCAAAGCGAATGGAATACTCCACATTGCAACCAGCTCTTAAAATATTTGACTATGGCTTAAAGCCTACCATATTCCCCTTGCATCTACAAGAAAATTAGCAATAAGATTTACATCTCCATTAACATGAAGCATGTGGAGAATAAGCGTTCGTAAAAATAGTTTGTACAAGAGTAGAGAAAGTCATGTGAGTGTAACATCATACTTTTTATAGAAGCTAAGTCGCAAGTATACGCCTAGTCTTCTCTTCATACCGCTTACCAATAAGTATTATGAATTTAGTATATAGAATATAGTCGTTTTTAAAGGCCCTTGAAGATAAATACAATTGTTAAGTTATAGTTCTATTGATTGTAAATGTCAGATGTAAAAGCAAGGGTTAGAGATTTCGTTTCACGATGGTTAACAACGAATGCAGTCCAACTCTAAAGTAAATGGTATCTCTATTTGCCTGCAATTCAGGGGTAGCGTCAATGAAATACCGCCGTTGCGGGTTCAGTTAACGATCCCTTGCTGCATGTCAGATAGCAAGAGGCAAATGGCGCGCTCTGTAACGAGATCAGAGTCATAACTATTCTGCGCCCTTCTCTTTCCATGTGTTCTTTCCATTTTCACCTGAAACGGGAATTTCTACACGCAGTGGTTTTGGTTATGTTTCGTGCCTCTGTCCCAAAAGAGTTGGCCAATTGGATTCCTATGTTATGAGAACATCTACGGTGTAAACTCTCACACTGAATGGCAACCCGGGTAATCACATGGGCACTTTATTTCTATTTCACCACCTTTATACCCAATAACACCCCACGCACTGGGGCTTTCATTTTAACTGAGTTTCTGGACTACATAACATGGAAAATACAGTTGCAAAAATGGAAACAGGAAAAAAAGGGAAGGAATGAAAGAATAAAAGCAGGCCCATTGAAAGCTTTCAGAGAGAAAGTACCTAAACACACCTGGTTCATTTAACAATTTTCTGTATACACATGTTCTCATACGGCGAAGGCAATAAGACGTGAATTGAAGAATAGCTACATAACAGGTTAGTAATTTTAGTGTACCAAATTCTACGCTTGATTGATGGAAATTTCAAAAGTATTGTACGAGTAAGTTTTCACATGTTTCGTTTTTGTAATTTCTGTAACCCCTTTTAAAAGTCAATATATTACGTGCGTACGAAAGATGGTAACTTGCCTTTCATGATTTCCCATCGTTGATTCCAGCACACTTCAGTTTTCATATGAACTAGTGACTCTCTTAAAGATAGTATGATGAAGGCAAGTTCGTATTCCCTTGCCTTGGCCTCTGCTTTTAAGGTCTAATACAGGCATCATCGCTATGTAGCTCTAGGGAGCCACCTTTACCTGCTCCACTCTCATTAGCGTCTGCCACAAGGAAAGCTGAGCACCAGGTCGGTTTGTAAATTCAGTGGCGTTTCCTGTAAGTGCACGGAGTAACTTTGTGACACAAATTGATTTGAAGTGTTGTAATTACATTGTTTTACAGAAGTATACTGTAATATGGTAATACATTATTTTATTATTATTATTATTATTATCATCATTATTATTATCATTAAATAATACAATCAGCAACGTGCAATAAAAAATTCCAATTCGTATACTCAAAGCCAAAATAATTAAGTTATAAGTCTGACCAGCATAAAACAACTCAGCAATAGCAATAAATTACACTACGATAAACTATACTGTACTTACATCTACAAAAGTTGTACATTTTAGATGTGCAATAGAGCTCATATTTCTTCCCCTTGGTAGTTTTCATACTGATTCACATGGCAAGACGAATAATGGTGCTGTAAATTAAACTTTGTTTATATTGTTTAAGGTCTTATATCGAATTAAACCCTTAACATCATTATCTTGTGCTGTAATAAAATATATTTCCTCGCAAGTAGGGTTGAACTTACTTGGTGTTGACCTACGCTTTGACGTACTACTCAACCACGATATTATGACACTTGACCTTGCATTTGAATACACGTGTAAGCCAGCCCAGCGAAGTACAGAACTATTGTGTTCGTGTTATACTATCCTCCATGGCAAATTAAAAATACCGATAGGACCGCCGCTGCACTGAGGGAGGGTATGAATGACGTCAACATTTTCCCCCTTTGTTCCTCTTTCAGTTGCTTCCATCACGCTTATGTACTGAGCAGGCAAGCTCCCAACCAGTGTGCTCGGTACTTGACGAAAGCAGGTTTAGCATACTAACTAAAGAACCTCCTTCTTTATACAGCAATTGTCATTCTCTACTAACAATCCAACACCTAGTTATAAATTGCGCAATGCATGATGAAAAGAGAAGACTATGCAAAGTTCCGGACTGCATGCAGACAGCTTTAAGAAATCTCTCCAATATCAGAAAACCCTTTCGCTATATGCGTTTCACAAATCTGTATACAAAAGTTTATTTCTGTCAACACAATGGAACTGTTTCTGTTCGTGTAACAATATCCTACTGTAATCATACATTAGCAACAAATTTTATGTTGTAAACCTTGTATAGTCGTGATACGACTAACTGTTCAAGCGACCTTAAGTAATTACATTAAAAAATACATCATAGCACATTAAGCCGGTAGTTGGTGAATAGATTTTTAGGAATGTCCGCATTATGTCCATAATAATTTTCAAACAATTCGACGCTGTCATGTTTCCATTCATAATAATGACTGTTGCTTCCATCTTGTGTTGTGATGGAAATAATAGTACAAAACGGCAGTACTTTGAGTTTATTGTACACTTCTCTATACATATTCATTGCATATATTTTTTCTGACATAACAGTAATCAGTGAACAAAACTTTATCCCTTATTTCTAACTTACACCCCACAATACTTAGCCTAGTAAAATAAATGTTATAGGTTTTACTAATGTTTTAATGAGGAAGGAAATGTTTCATTTGTTAGAATAGAGGAAGAACCTATAGAGATTAGCTAACAGCTCGTCATACACGCAACTGTGGGGTTAACTAAATATATGAATAAAATATGGTATTGCCAATTCTTTTGATGGAAATGACCCAGTCTTTTATTTTAAATCGAACCCATAAATGTTTTATATAGGTAAATGAATTGTATTGTATAGCCATCAGCAAGGTGTTTCAGAAATACTTTTACAAACTTCGGGTATGGGTTCCTTACACCTGAAGTGATAAGAACCGCGAGTACTCCGCGAGTACAAGAATAACCATAGCCAGAAGAAAAGTTAAGATTAATGCGCGAATCAAACAAAATAAGAAGGAGATAAAAGAGAATATTAAAGATTAAGTAAAGGGGGGAATAAACATTATTATGGATGAAATAAAATAAAGTAGAAATGAAATAAAATATTATTACGGATGAAATAAAATAAAATAGAGACACGTATAAATAGATCAGAAAGTAAAAGAACGTGAAAGGAAACAGACACAAGAAAATATGCCAGAGGGCAAAACCCTTAATAAATACAGGAAAGGCTAGCTGGAAGAACAGTTAGGTTCTATTGAAATCGCCGAGTGCTCACCGGCGTGCGAAACAAAGAAACGGATGTGCTAGTCGCTCATGCGAACAGAAAATTAAATCAGCAATGAATAACGAGAAACAGTCGAAACGCTAACTGAGCCTAAGGGTATTGAAATGGAACCAATGGGTGAGAAAGCGCAAAGGAGCCAGATAACCAATAAGGAAGATTAAATGTCACGTGAATAGTAAAACCAGGGAACAAAACTAGAAAAGAGGCGTGAAATAGATTTTGGTCTAGGAGCAGGAGCGCGTTTTAGACACGCGAAAGATGGAAAACTTCGTGTCAGGAAACGTTAGGAGAAGGACGTAAAAACTTCGTGTCGGGAAGAGCTATGAGTAGGAGGTAAAACTTTGTGTCGGGAAACGTTAGGAGGAGGATGTAAAACTTCGTGTCAGGAAACGTTAGGAGAAGGACGTAAAAACTTCGTGTCGGGAAACGTTAGGAGAAGGACGTAGAAACTTTGTGTCGGGAGGAGCTATGAGTAGGATGTAAAACTTTGTGTCGGGAAACGCTAGGAGGAAGACGTGATAGTTTGTGTTGGGAGGAGATAGAAAGAGGATGTTAGAATTCTATATCGGGAAAAGAGATAGGGTAGCTAGGGAC
The DNA here is from genome assembly GCA_030765065.1 of Deroplatys truncata. Classification (NCBI taxonomy): domain Eukaryota; kingdom Metazoa; phylum Arthropoda; class Insecta; order Mantodea; family Mantidae; genus Deroplatys; species Deroplatys truncata. The sequence goes on from CM060978.1 coordinate 221,070,549, forward strand.
GACAAAAGTCATACTATGAGTAAATGAGAAATAGAATAAATTCACGGGTAAAAGCACGGAGATTGTAACGGGGGAAAACTGATAGGAACGCGTCTTGTGTGAAGGGCCTGCAGTACGAAAGCAGTGTGGATCTTCATAATAAATGGGCCATTGAGAGGAGTTGTGAGTATCATTCACCTCCCATCCACACAATCCCTGAGGTAAGATTCTCGTAACCCATCATCCTCTACCTGAGCAGCCGGCAATCACCTGAAACCCTACACCAAGACCTTACCAACCAGAAAACGTTACCTTTATTTTCCAAACCCCGCTACACACCACAAGAAGGAAAAAAGTTCATATGAACATATGTAGCAAAATCCTTTGTTTTCTCGTTAGGAGGTGTTCAACACAGTGGTACACTTATAACACAGAAAACTCATAAGAAATGCTCGAAATGTCCTCCTCTTGCTTCTATGCATGCCTGTACTCGTCGAATCATGGAATGTCGCACCCTGTCAAAAACTCCGGGATGGTGTCGAATGGTTTCGCAAGCTTCCATGACACGTCGATGAAGCGTTTCTGAATCCGGGATGGCTGCTCCATAAACCAATGATTTAAGATGCCCCCAGAGGTAAAAATCCACAGGATTGAGGTCGGGAGAACGTGCAGGCCATGGAACTGGTCCTCCTCTGCCTATCCATGGGTCATGGTAGATTCATGTTCGCGAAATGAATATCCAGCCATGGTGGAACGAAACACGTGCAGTTAACTCACTACATGTACACAATTTAAACGTTGAAGATAGACTAATGACAAATGACAAACAAGTCTCCATGGCAACACTTCGCCATCTACCGTATGTAGTACAATGGGTCAACGCCTTCTATGAATGTATAGAGAAATGAAGTTTTGAGGTTGGACCCCGAAGGCCATTGAACTCACACTTTCATTTTGGCAGGAATAACGCGAAAATCAAGGATTATGGGACATATGTTCATATTAACTTTTTTCCTTCTTTTGGTGTGAGGAACCCATATCCGAAGTTTGTAAAAGTATTTCTGAAACAACCGGTATAAACTTGATATCAAGCCTGTAGTTTTGCTGGAGTTTGTATCAGGCAAATGCGAGTAGGTTGGGTTTGTTATCGCTAGGTGCCAGAAAAGTCTTTTCTAATCCGCAGCAAACGGAGAGCACTGAATATTGGCTACCTGTGGTCTTGGCTGGCTGCCAGGATGTTTCAAATGTATTTCAGGTGAGACTCGCTTAGGGTGTTTTTTCTCTCTTTTTCTTTGTTTATAATAGTCCGTTTCTCGGTCACTAAACTTGCACCACACTTACCTATTCCCGTTGCACTTTTCAGCCTTTAGCTTAAACAATGCCTCATGTCGCTTATTATTTACACTCTGATTATGTATTTTGTTATTCGCGTTATTTTAAACCGTTTTTTCATGCCACGGAGTCTGCGATCTAGCATAATTGCCTGGTAGCTGACTGTCAATTACTTGCTGTTTCTACGGTAACCTGTAGAGCAGGCTTGGCTTGCTAGAGAAGCCCACAAGCAAAGAAGGTTTCCGATTCAAGAGATGTTTTTCATTCTATTCTTCTGCCACTACCATAACAATTGTTACCTGAAATGACAATACAATAATAGCACTAGCGCTCATAGTTTTACGACAATTTAATTGCGGTTAACGAATGCTTCTTTTTATGATAATTATTTCGAAATAATGTTTGTTAGTCACTGTACCATTGCATTCTCTTTGTCGCTAACTGAGCCGTCAATTTTATAACTTCTCTCTGTACAGAATTCTGAAAATTGGTTCCGCAGCATACTTTTGTTCTTCTTTGTGTTTTTGGCATTAAATTATCTACCGCTGCTTTTATAATACCAAATTTTTACTTCTATAGAGTGGCATTTTCAGTCTCTATTATTGCAGTGACAGCCTACGTGATCTCACTCACTGCATTATTACAAATTAAAAACAAATGCACCTCCATGAAATACTATCAGTGTAGTTAATTGAAGGTGAATTACTATCAGTGTAGTACGGCCTTGATTGGCCAACTGACTAACGTACTCTACCTTGCAGCGGTTCCTCCTTGGTAGGACCCCACTACGTCGATGATGATGGATATTACGTTCCTGTAGGTCGTCTTGATGCCCATACTCTTTTGATGTATCACGACGTTCTCATAGACTGGAATCTGATGATCGTGTATCTGTATTCTTGTGGGTGTGTGTGTTAGTATGTTGTAATTATTATTTTATAATTGTGCCAACGCTTCTGGATTTGTGTCAGAGAGCACTTGTGTCTTGTCAGGGTTGGGTATGGAGAATCCTAAAATACTTTTGCACACGCGTATTCTGTTAACTATTTTACTTGTATTTTAGATAAATCACATGTAAATATTCACAAATCATTATTAACCTTTGCATGTTAAAATATGTATGTGGTAGACTTTAAATACGTAGTTTTAGCGTCTATTTACAGCCTTCCTGTTCTAAGTCTGATAAGCTTCTGTTAGCATTCCCTTCAACCGTTTTCTTAACGTACGTATTTAAATTATAAGTATGTATCAGTGCACCTGATTGGTGCTACTATCCAATAACATGCAATAACAGTTTGTTACATATGCATATGTTTACAGACCTCCATCGTATTAATTATGAATCCAAGGTTCGTTACATGCTGATGTAGATACTACTGCAGTTTTCGTAATTTTATATTACTGGTTATATAACCAACAATGGCCTTTCCCTCTTTTATTATATTTTATGTTATAGCGTTGTATACTTGCTCTCTATCATGTTTACATTATGAATATATATGTTTTTAACATACTCTTAATTATTAGCAAAAATTGCATAACACGTAAAACTTAGAACAAAAATATTAAAGAAAGAATTTATTAATGTGTTGATTCTGAGTAGCTGTGAATTAGATATCTTATTATATTAATAAGTTATTGTATTAGTTTGTCCGTGGCAAATACTGTATGTTGCTTCAACCGGGCATGGCCTAATAGCACATTGATAGCGACTATCAGTTTAATTTTATAAAAGAAATATATCAGTATTTCTTCAGTGTATAACTTTTCGTAATACTTTGAACCAGATAATAGAATCAAAATGTAAGGAAAAAGTTGGAAAAATTTTGTAAACTAAACTTACCGTTGCTCCAATTTATTCATATATGCACCCTTTACTTCGGCATGTTTCATTTTATCAAATTTTGCTTTATGTAGAATGCCAATATGCAAAATCAAGTATTAAGTTTTATTTTGTTTTTTAAATATATAATTACATTTACGAGACAATTGGCGATGTGCTAAAAATACGTAACGTAATTAGGGTGTGTTCAATTTTGCACCATCGTTAATAGGTTAATGTAATAATTCGGCATAAATTAATCATGAATACTGAAATACGGGAGTATAGTATCTACCTCTTGGTTTAATCATTTCTTCCTTTAATCGGTTTATTTATCCTGAATGTTCATCTTTATATCGATCATAAGGTATACTCTGATAAGTTATATAGTATCGTTTAAGTTGAATATTTTCAATTGGTTCAAGGTTTCATCACAAATCATTCAGCTTTCATAAATAAGCATAATACTTCCCATTCATTTCGAAACAATAATGAGGTTGATTCACAACTTACGCAGGAGGCTCCATGATGTTAACTCAGAATACTCGTATCATAGATACTCATTCAGTACATTAGAGTACAGTGGACTGACGTCACACAGTTATGCCAATGCGATGCGCCCATGCCCGCAAGCCGCTTGCTGCCAGTTTCCCAGCATCTGACATCGCTGTTCTGGAGTAGAGCTGTCAAGGATATGCATTTTACTCGTTTGTTTCATATAGTACATACATAATGGGATTTGCTCGTTTCTTGGGGCCCGACTCGTTGAAAAAGCAGCGACAATAATACAGAATTATGATGGACCTTTTGGTCCATGTGGCCTCTCGTGCGAAATGGACATTTACTCGTTCGAGGATTAGCTTGTTCGAGAGTTCATATTATAGCGGTTTTGTCAGGCCTATTGCTTCAGCGCGTTAGGGAAAATGAACGACAATATCATAGGCCATGTTACTAAGTTTTCGGCTTATTGCCCTGGAGAAAGGAAGAGGGGGAAGAGCTGTACAAAAGAGCGAGTTCTTCATGTTTGGAGCACTGTATATATTTGTAATATATTTTAATTCATGATGATTATTATTATTATTATTATTATTATTACTGCTTCTTTTTTCTTCCATCATTATGTTAGTATGTACTATAGTACATACTAGTGCATATATGCACATATTTACATATACATATTTAGTATTATACACACAGTGTTTCATTATAAGGGCAGTCTAAGTGGACATACCCGTTAACAAATAATCATAGGAAATAACAGCATATAAAATATTGGAAATATGATTACGAATCAATGTTAAAATATTAGGAATAATTTAAAACGTGAATCCAACTTGTAACATAGCTGTAATTAAAACAGTCAAGCTAGCAAACGAGAGGTGAAAGTCCATTAAAACGCGTGCTAATATGCACAGGCTTCAGAAAGAGAGGACAGAGAATAGAAAGAGACAGAAACAGTGGTCCATTTTCCGGAACTCGAAGGAGTTGGTAAAATAGAAAAGGAAAACATGCACTTAAGAGAAGGACAGAGACATTGGTTTTACCGGATAAGTCAGCAGGACTTCAGAAATTTGGTACATTTTATTGTCATAGCATACCATGTAACGCTGCTCAGGAACCAATAAAAATTGTTGTATCAAATAAAGGGCGTGGATTCTGGCGTCGTGGGAAAGTAGATAAATAGGGAGGAAAACCCCGAGTTTTGACGATTCTCCCAGATACTCTCTTGGTGTCAGTTTGCGTGCTACTACCGTAGCAACCGATATTAGAATCAGTGATGTAATTAAATTGTGCAACCAGATGAAAGATGCTGCACATGAGGGTGGAAAGATCCTGTGACGAATTAGGTAGGTCCACAGAATAACATAAAGTGGTAGCGGGAAGGTTTAAGTTATAAGATTTAATAAGCACTTCATAACATAAAATTGCTGGCCGCCTGAATAGAGGTAATTCTTCAATAAGTCAAGATTATAGGAAAATCAGTTATTATTTTGCCTTCACCCACAAAACCCCAGAAGTATCATCCAACTAGATAGGATAGGAATTGTTTTTTCAGCTCTTCAACTGGCAGACGGCAAGAACGTCAGGAAAACAACAGAGATCCAGGAGGAACGGAAGTCAACGTGAACTCCCGTCACAACAGGAAAAGCATGTATGGCAATAAGGCCCATGCGATTGTTGTATTCTACACGAGTAGACCGAAAGTGCTCTCAATAAAAGTACTATTATTACTACTACAACACCACCGTCGCCAACGCCCCCACCCCCGCCACCACGACCACGACCACTACCACTACTTCTACTTTTTAGGCTTTGTGTCTACGTACTTTTACGGTCAAAACTTCTTTTGCTACATTATGTTACGCAAATTTCAAAGTCATACAAGTTTTATATGGAATTTCATTAAAAAACCTCGCAGTGATGTTTATAAACATTGAGTTAGATAAACATTACAAATGATATATGATACAGTAAATTAAATAATGATTATTCATTTAAATCCGTAATTAATTTAGTGGTGGTAGTAGTAGTAGTAGTAGTAGTAGTAGTAGTAGTAGTAGTAGTAGTAGTAGTAGTGGTAGTGGTAGTGGTAGTGGTAGTGGTAGTGGTAGTATGTCGTTTCCTCGACAATATCCCGTAGCGTTACCATACATCACTTCTGCTTTTATGTTCCAACTGATAGTTATTTTTAAGAAAACATTTTCACTTGTACCGTTTGGCTTCATACCGGGATATCACATGAGCCCAGGCTGTGAATAAGGCAACATGCGGCAACAACATCACTGAAGCAAACACACTGAGCCTTCCCCTTGAGTCTGGTCATACTGAGAGTTCGAAAAGGAAATGTTACACATAATCGTTCGGTGTACCAAACGGAGTGGGATACCGAGTTCTGGTAGATATGCCCAACTCGCCCGTATACACGAACTCGTTTATTTTCGAAGGTATTAATGCTACAAATTAATGACCAAAACTTGTTCAACCCGTTCATCGTTAGCGCATCCGCTAATACTTATTGGCCACGGCAAATTGATGTTCCGCAAAGGCGACAAAGAAAAACAGTTTTTCAAAGACAAACATTTGGCGGAAGGTTTATTATATTTGTCACATTTAAAAGCACACAAGCTTTATTCTCCCCAAAATTCCTCGATCTAGTCTAAGTCATATTCTTATTAATAATAATGAACAAATCGGGCAAATAGGTAATAAAGGCAAATCAGGCTTCACTTTGACAGACTACACCGTTTCCTTCCCACGGTCTGCAACATTACACATTTCGTTATACTCACACGCTTATTAAATTAGTACATATATTGTGTTTAAATACACAATGGGGATTTTCGTCTTCATATAATAGTTCATTCTACTAATTATTATAAATGTTAAGAAACTAATTATAAAAAATCTGATGTATTACACTCACATGACTTTCTCTACTTTTGTAAAAAACTATTTTTACAAAAGCTTATTCTCCATATGCTTCATGTTAATCGAGATGTTAATCTTATTGCTAATTTTCTTGTAGATGCAAGGGGAATTGGTAGGCTTTAAGCGATAGTCAAATATTTTAAGAGCTGGTTGCTATGTGGAGTATTCAATTCTCTTTGCATTACTAGGACAAAAAAATGAATAACGAATTCCCATTTGATAAAAAGGATAAGTATTGGAAAATTTAAGGGAATAACAAGTGGTTCACTCAACAAAAAAAAATGTGTATGACATATATTGTGTAATTTAACGGGATATACATTTTTGTGCAGTAAAATTTTGTCTATCTCTTATGGTTTACCAATTATGCAAAAGTCGTACACAATGAACAATACGTTTGGAGACATTCCCAGAAAATTCGAGATATAAATTTTATTTGTCAGGAAAGTATCTTAAGTATATGATATTTTAATCAAAATCGTTAGAGCCATTTTTCAGAAAATTAAAATTTTCGTAATCTAGTGTGGGGGATTTTCTTGAAAACCTTTGTGTCGCATCTCTGGAAGATATTGAACCTAAATACCAAGTTTGGTGTTTATCCGACTGTTCGTTTCTGAGTTATGCTGTTTACAGATAGACAGACACATAGGGACATGTTTCCAAACATACTTTTTTTGGATTCAGGAGGCCTCAAAACATGTATTTCAGGTGAAATCTCGGTATAGAATTTTTGAGTGGAATGAAATACTTCTCCTACTTACTATAAGTAAGAAACTTGTTGCATTGTGAGATGCAGCCGCATGCCTGTGTCCTAACTAAGTTCTAGTGGCACTACATTGCAATTCCCACATTTATTTTCTTTCACTTTCGGCTTTCTCTTTCAGTGTATTTGCTTTGTTTAGTATTTGTTAACGTATAGTAGCTACTCACTGTACACTGTAAACAGTTGCAGTCGTAGGGATTAGGAACTACTTAGTTTATATTCCACCCGTTCTTTTCTTAACGTAATAACGTGCTGCGTTATCTGAATTTTTAAAGCCTCACGATGGTGTGACAATTTTCAAACAACATACTTTACTTGCTTCTAATGTTGTTGTCTTGTCTTGTAGCTCTTTCTGTTGTCTCGTGTGCCAGCTGCTCCAGTGGTAGAGCTATGAGTACTTTCTCAAGGGTATGCGTGAGTGTAATGTGAAGGATAACACCGGTTTAAATTGACTGAGAAATTTAATGTAATCTAATGCCGAGATAATGAAGAGAATTGCCGACTGTTTGGAAATAAAGAATGAAACTGGACTTAGAACTGGAAACTATAACATTTGAATTATTGCTAACCTAAGCAGTATTAATTTTATAGCCTGAAATAACTGTTTCCACAATAGAAAAACTAGAAGTAAAACTTGCCGTGAGTCGCTAAAATGCATACTGGCAAAACCCCTCGCGATGGCCGCTAAATCTTTCTCACTCAATCATGTCACTGAGAGCATAAAATAAAACACGAGTCATCGCAATTATCATGAGTGACGAATGTATGCACGAAAAGAGTGTGCATGTACGAACGAACGTTTGTCTGATTAGAATAAGCTCCGTCTACATATGACTCCTCCCATCAAGGTTATTTCATACGCAGGCCATGCTCTAAAATATTACGTATGCGCCTCTGAACTGTTGCTATGTGAGCTTGGCTAAACTCTCAGAATTCTATTACTTTACTCTTTTTCGGAATTTCTGTCTACGTGACTTTCAAACGTACTGAATCTAAACCTAAACTACGTTCCAAGAATCTTTATACCTAGTTCGTACTTTACTTCAGCTGCTAAGTGACTTTTCTTAACATGACTCGCTAATTACCTTTTTCTTTTGGGACAATCTTTTCAACTCAAGTTTATTATACTGTGCATTGATTTAATATACGGAATTATTTATTGCAATTATTTCCCTAACTTATTATTATTATTTATTTAATCCTTTACATCTTCCCATCAATAATTACGGTATCAAATCTCAGAGTTCTGGATTGGCTATTTAAGTTTGCATACTTGCAAACAATTGCAATCTGCCAGATAAATATGTTAATTCGTTCATCAATACTTGATATAGCAACAAAATTTTCCTCGAGCAATGTTACGTAGATAATACAGAAGAGCAGATTTTAATCCTCAGATTTTCCTTTATCTTGAAAGCCAGGTATTAGTAACCTAGACGTTATTCCACCCATACTTTTTTTTGTTTTTTTGTTTTTAAGTTCCCTTGTACCCAGTTTATGCTAGTGTGTTTTACTGTTTTCATACCGCTTATTTCCGTAACACACATACATACACAAACACACACACCACCCATGCCCGTGGCAGGACTCGAACCCGCGATTCTCAGCTTGGCGGAGCGCCGGAGCGACCACTACAGCGACCACGGCTACGAGGGCCGGCATACTCGTACGCTAGCTCAACACACTCTCTTTTCCCACGCCGAGTTGATAGAGACTGATTTATAGTTATCCAGAACCATGTCTACGGTTTAAATGACCCACGGCATGGCCCCCAGAATTGCGTTTGGCCATTGTTTCTTTCTGTGATATGAAAATATTTTCATCTACATCAAACAGAGGCAGAGCTGATCAACAGAAATGACATAGGCACGTTATATTCTCCCTCCCACACAATGGCAGTTATTTGTAGACGCCAGAGGTGGCAATCCGTCTGGGTTTTTAATTTCGCTAAAAATCACCCGGAGGTTCCATAACTTTTAAATTGATGCTGTCGGCTCGGTCACAGTTGAACAACACGGTTAATGTGGGAAGCCATCGAATGAAAGTGGCAGATGTGTTGTTGCAATGGTCAGCGTACATTCTCTAACAAAATTGACAACCCCAACCAGTAGAAACTACAGAATGATGGACCAGAGATTCAGATCAAAATAGGTAACAGCAGTACTTTAAAAACGTTAGTTACATTCACAACTTTCCTCAACAGATTATTCTTACAGAAGCTTATTCTACCAGCATCTTCATGCTAATCCAATAAACATTTAAAGAAATGGTTTTATTGCACGTTTTCTTGTAGGTATAAAGGAATATGGGAATAGGTGGTATAATGGAATACGATAAGCTTAAGCGATAGTCAAATCTTTTAAGACCAAGTCGCTTTGGGATGGCTTTGAACTGCCATTGAGAAGTTTCAACGAGAAAAAAACGAATAGCGATTTTGCGGTTGAAGTATAAAGCACCTATTTGAGAATTGAAGCCTACAATAAGGAATATCTCGCCACAAGAAGATTATTTCACAGAATTTGTGTGATTTAAACATATCTGCTTTTTTATGTAGTACGTTTATAAGTTATAAAAGATTAATTCCAAATAAAAATGACCTCACTGGTTATTCGCAGACAAATCAACATACACATTTTACTTGTCATGCAAAACCTTAAAAACATGGCAATTTTAATCAAAATTGTTAGCCATTTTTGAGAAAACAAAACGACGAATACTTGTCCATGTTAGAGATAGTTCGGGGTGGGCGATTTTCTTGAAAATCTTCATGTCGCATCCTTGGAGGATGTTGAACTTAAATACCAAGTTTGGTATTTAACCGAGATTTCGTATCTACTTTCTCTACTACGTATAGTAAGTAGGGGAAGCATTGTATTCCACCCAAAAATTCGATACCGAGATTTCACCGGAAATATATGTTTTGAGACCCCCTGAATCCAAAAAAAAACCATTTTTTGAAACATGTCCGTGTGTGTGTGTCTATCTGTGTGTCTGTGAACAGCATAACTCAGAAACGAACAGTCGGATAAACACCAAACTTGGTATTTAGGTTCAATATCTTCACGGCGAATTACCGTACAAAAGGACAATAGCTCTACGCCCTGGCTGTGCGAACAATACGTTTGCTACCAGAGAGACATCGTGCCTTCGAAGACACTTATCCTGCAGCTAAAATATCTCGTCGTGGACAGTATTTTAACATAGCGCTTAAATTATTTACATTAAACAAATTATTACTCCTCTACCATTAGTAACCTAAATACAAACATATCATTAAATCATCCTTTATAAGCTACACAGGCAGTAAAAAGAAAAATAGTTGTACATAGCATAATGTAATTTCGCTAAAAAGTAATTACTCAAATTATTAATAATTACATAGCTCGGGCTCGGCCTAGAGTTGCCGTTTCAGTTACTACTTTCTTAACTTGGGTTCGAAGGTGTATAAAACATACTTCCTGCTATTGAGGTTTGACTTCTATGTCAAAATCGTCGTTATCAGCCTGACAAAAGTAATGAGTGATTATCGCCTCGGAAATTTGTTTCAACAATAAGCATTGTGCCAGTGTTCAGTAATATTAGCATCTGACTACGAACCACTTCACCCTATCAGAAATACACAAGCAGTATATTTGATCTAGAACACAGAAATTGCACATGGTTTGATAACGTGCAGGAGACGTGGATTAATTAGTTTATGGCCTGTTATACAAGTGCTCTCTACTCTGCAAAACATTCTATTTTCTTATAAAATGAATATCGAAAGTGCTAAATATCTGCAGGAAATTAGTGAAAGTAATAACATATATGCAAGGACATAAATTAAACAAATATTCAGAATAAACCAAAAACATTAAGCTCAATTATAGAGATATGAGTATAATCTTCCTATATTTCAATCAGAGCTTCCAGTATGTTTTCTTTTATCGGTTTTTAAAAACTTACTAACACTTTATCACTTTTCCTTGTTCATAATTTAAGGAAATTAAGTGTTATCTATAGGGTCTTTCAACACGAGTATCCTATCTTTAACATGTGATAGCTGCCGTTGTTAATGAGTTACAACAGTAATTTTTTTCATGTGGTTACAGTTATTATTGACAAATAGGCAGGGAACGTTACAGTATTCAACAACTCACAGAAAATCTGTAAATTTATTATCAAAATGGATCATCTGTTCGCCAAACCTTCCGTGTATTGCGTGAAGTTTACCGTCTGCATAATCGTCCCTGGAGAGAACGATCCGGCGTTTGATCGACAAATTTGAAAGAAGTGGTTCCGTCAGCGATCAAAGAACGCCTGTACGTAATCGACGTAAGCCCTCCAACGAAAACATAGACGCCGTTCGTGAGAGTGTAGGCGAGAACGGAAACAACTCAATTGATCGTCGAGCGCAAGAATTGGGGCTCTCGCCGACCACAACTTGGCAAATTCTGCATCTGGGCTTGAAGTATCACGCTTACAAAATTCTGTTAACACAAAAACTAAACCCCAACGACCATTGGTTGTGCCGTGTATTCGCTGACTGGGCTATGGAGCAATTGGAAGCTGACCCGGATTTTTGTCGAAAAATTATCTTCAGCGACGAAGCTCCCTTTTGGATGGATGGTTGTGTTAACAAACAAAATTGCCGCTATTTGAGCAATCACAGTCCAATGTAGATTGAAGAACGACCACTTCATCCCCAAAAGGTTACTGTGTGCTGTGTATTTTGGTATGGTGGAATCATTTGGTTCATATTTTTACAAGATGAAGATGGAGAAGCTGTAACAGTCAATGGAGAAAGATACCGGGCTCTTATAAGGGACCATTTTTGGCCACAATTGGATGGTATGGATCTCAGAAACATCTGGTACCAGCAAGATGGTGCCACATGTGATACTGCTCTCGAAGCAATCGATCTTTTGAAGGAGAAGTGCAGAGGTTTCTTCATCATTTCCCATGGTGGTGAAGTTAACTAGCCCCGAAGTCATGTGATTTAACGCCGTTGGATTATTTCTTGTGGGATTATGTTAAATCTCGAGTTTATGTCAACAAGCCAGAAACAGTAAATGATCTTATGAATAACATCACGCCTGTTATTCGTGAAGTTGAACCTTATTTACGTTCTTCTGTCATTGACAATTGGGCCAACCGTATACGCGCAACCCAACGAAGTCGCGGCGGTCACTTAACTGATGTTGTCTTCCACATGTAATGACATTAATTATGTTCCAAAATAAAAAAAAAATAAACCTCTATCACTCATAGAACGTTTTTTATGTAAGTTCAAAGATAGGACACTCTTGTTGAAAGACCCAAATGAAGCAAATACCATGCTTTAAAAAATGAAATGCTTCTGTAGACAAATGATTAACATGACCTTGGCTGACAATACATCATTGCGAATGCGTGAAAAAATCAGCCACTGTAAAACCAAGGGGTCCTATGTTTTCTACATTTAAATCGAGGTTAGCTTTAGATTAGTATGCCTGTTAGTGTATGAACTGATTCAGTTGTGATATGAACATCCACAATAAGCTGACAACTTGACATAATATATGAAGTTTTGACGCATGCGCAATGTTGAACTTATAGCCGATTAATTCCTGCGACGTCACGCTTGTGTCAACACTGCCGATTTAAAACGCTGCTTTACTTTCTCTAATATAATAATAAGTAGAGGAAGTATTGCATTTCGCCCAAAAAGTTGACACTTATGACGCAGGAAATTCTTTCAGTTTAGGCGCAATATGACGCAGCCACGCTACGTCCTCCAACAATGAAGCAATACCTGTGCCTCACGGTTGCTGCTTGTCTCCTCCTAGATGGGTCTTCTTTTGCCACGGCTGCTCCAGCATGAAACCTTAACCACAGGGTATGCGTGGGTGTGTTTAGAGAAACACACAAACGCTGTCTTGGAACAATTTTATTCACTATTCAAAAGAATATTTTAGGTTTGCCGATCACTATTAAATGTATACATGATACTTTGTCTTTACCAAGACCGAAGAATATTAACCAAAGCTAAGCGTTCTACCCTCTAGCATGTTCGCCACCATTCTTCTCCACACGACGAGAATGTCGACCTACACTCACCAGACACTCAGGCAGACTGATCTACCCACGCTACTACAAGGAAAACCAACGCCTCAACATCCCCTCTCTCCCCTCAAACTTAGCGTCATGATGCTTAGAGAGTGGCCTTCACCAGGCTAAGTGCAGCTGCACTCGGCTGGTACCAGGTAAAACTTGCTTCAATGGCATTTACCCTTTCTACCTGAGGCTGGTCCCTAATTAACAAAACTGTGCCTGTCTTGTCTTTCTGTCGCTTTTATAGTCAACAATTTTCACAATTTATACATACACTGATTTTAAATATATTATTACTTATTTTATATCACTATCCATCTCAGATTATTATGATAATTATTGCCTTTATAATTCCGGCTTCAGTTAGATTTCACCGAAAATATACATTTTGAGATCCCATGAATATAAAAGAAAATTGTAGAAAAAATCTAGAGTGAATGTGTCTGTGAACAAAAGGTCAGTTAAATATGGAACTTATGGTATTTAAGTTCAGCATCCTCCAAGGAAGCCACACGATGTTTTTCAACAAAATTCCCTCCAACGCAAATGTTCAATGATATGGCTCAAACAGTTTTCATTAAAATACCATAAAACATTTGCATGACAAATAAAATGTATATTTTGAGTTTTCTGGTAACATCTGTGAAGGCTTCTTCATTCGAAATTCCTTTGTATAATTGCTAAATCATAATAAATAAGACCATATATTAATACTAAGATATGCAGATCCCATTAAAGGACCACTTAATGGTAGATAAACATGTTAGTGACGTTAACTATTTTGAGATATCTTAGTTATTCATTACAGTTTTCCAATACTTATACGTTTTTTCAAATAGCAGGCCCCTATTAGTTTTTTCTTGGTCTTGCAAGGAACATGTCGATCCGCTTTTTAAAAATCTGACTATCGTTTAGCTGACTTCGTTGTACACACGAAGAATGTGTAAATGTGTAATAAAAGCTTATTTGAATTAATAAGAAGGAGACAGAAGAATATGTTTGAAACCCACTCATCATTCACACTTCAGACTCTGTGAAGAGCAGAGAATGACTCTAGATAAAGAATAGCTTCTTTAAACCAGTCGGGAATTGAATTCGGAACTTCTGGGCTGACAAACCTGAACACTTACCATATGAATGTTGTTGATGTTTTGCCTGAGAAAGCATTTATCAACCTCTTTCTATCTACAGGAAATGAATCTATTCGCTTTATGAACATTAATGGTAGGTTTTTGTGGGCGTCTTCTTTATGGGACAATGATCGTTTGCTACTTCTAATTATTCCACTATTTTCACTCAGATAAAGGATGACAGCAGAGTGCAGCATACTCAGTGGGAATGGTAATGCTTCAAGAAGATTGCGGAATGCATTTGTGAAAGTCGAATGATTGTTTGCACCCACTCGTTGGTTTAAATTTTAGCTGCAGCATGTGAAGGTCATATCGATTATTCCTTCGCCTTGACGTATTTGAAATGAAGAAACAAATAGTGCACAGTCACCCCAAGATGACGGCACATCTTTTTTTCTTTCTTTTTTCCCCCCAGCGATATAATGTACTAATCTAATTGGTTTCGCCCACATATTTTACTGTGGCCAGACTTTCTGTATCACTGGCTGATAAAGAACCTTGCCACACTATGGGCCGACTGTTTACTACTCTGTCACGGCTACGATCAGATTTAATTAAACACCTATATAGAACTCTCTACTTTGTGAGAGAGGCATTTTTCTTGCCCATGGGCAAAAAGGTGTGAGATTCACTCCATCCCTTTCGTTTTGCCTTTAAAAAGTAAAATATAAGGTTGTATTAAACGTAATAAAAAAAGAAGGAATGAAGAAAAATCTGATGTGTTGCACTCACATGACTTCCTCCACTCTTATACAAACTATTTTTACAAACGCTTATTCTCCATATACTTCATATTAATCGAAATGATTAATATTTGTAGAAACTATCTTATTGTTTATTTTCTTGTAGGTGCAAGGGGAATGTGGTAGGCTTTAAGCGATAATCAACTCTTTTAAGCGGGATAACGAATTCCCATTTCAGAAGAAGTATAATTATTGGAAAATTCAAACAAATAACAAGAAATATCTCGGAAATGGGTCACTTGACAAAACAAAATGTATGACATAAATTGTGTGTTTTTAATGAGATCAACATTTTTTGTGAAGTAAAATTTTGTCTATCTCTTACAGTTTAGCAATTATACGAAAGTCATTCAAAATGAAGAGAACTTTTGGGCACATTCCCAGAAAATTTAAGATATACATTCCATTTGCCATGTAAATATCTTAAACATATGCTATTTTAATCAAAATCATTAGAGCCATTTTTGAGAAATGAAACATTTCGAAAAATGTTCCATGTAAAGGGTAGTCTGGCGTGTGGGGATTTTCTTTGTGTCACATCCTTGGAAGATACTAAACTAAAATACCAAGTTTGGTATTTATCCGAATTTTCGTTTTTGAGTTATGCTGTTCACAAACAGATAGACAGACGGACGGACACACAAACGGACATGTTTCCAAAAATGCTTTATTTGGATTCAGATCACCTCAAAATATGTATTTGGGGTGAAATCTCGGTATCGAATGTTTGGGTGGAATGCAATACTTCCTCTAATTATTATACGTAGTAGAGCAAGTAAAAAAATAGAAACCTTCCCAGTGTGATTGCTTACTAAGAAGCATTTGTTAGGGCATGTGAAGTGTTAAGGTAGTGACATCTGTCACAAAAGATATTAATACTCATAGCAGGAAGTACGTTTCTCCACCGGTGGTTTTTCACAACATAAACGTTAATATTTTCTAATGTGCTGCTTTATAAAGATTGGTAGCTTTAGTGGGGGGGGAACGGATGTGGCTAAATTAAGAGGCGTGTTTTTAAAGTAAGTTCCGTTTTAATATTTTCCCGGTGCAGCGCTGCAGTCGCGATTTTGAGCATGCGTGATCACTTCCTCCATTTATTAGGAACCCGATGCAGCTGTGAACGATCGTTACTTTGTGTTTTCCTGTTGTTAGAGCGTTTTGAAATGTTCAAAACATCGAACGACTTGCCCACTGTGAAGTCAGAGCACTTATTCGTTTTTTCAATGCGAGAAAGGTTACACCAGCAAACATTCATCGCCAATTGTGTGAAGTTTATAGGGAAACAATAATGAGTAATAATGCCCGCCACAAACAGCCAAACAAAATCAAGTTCTGATCGCATCATTTGGTTGGGAACAATAGGTCACCCTCCCTACAGTCCGGATTTAACACTAAACGATTTTCATTTGTTTCTTAATCTGAAGAAAGTTCTGGTGGAAAATATTTCCACGACGATGATGTTGTGAAATAAGAAGTGCAGCCTTGGCTTTCATCACAGGCGGCATCATTCTTTGATGAAGGCATACAAAAACTGATTTCCTGTTTCGATAAGTGCCTGAATAACGGCAGGGACTATATAAAGAAGTAGTGTAAGTTGTAAGGAAATGAATGACAATAAAGTATTTCGAAAATAACCATATGTAATTTTTTAAAACATTATCGGTATTTACCTTAAAAACACGCCTGATACTCCAATCCCACTACAGCAATGATCGTTGCTGACACGAGACGAATCGCAGGTATTTACTAATCCGTACTACCGCTGTCGGTATATGTATCAGTACGCTCTGAAGTTAACAACTTAAACATTGTTGATATTTCACTTCACACATTATACAGTTAGAAAAACGTTGTTTTTAAATTTAAAAAATCTGATGTGTTACAGTCACATGACTTTCTCTACTCTTGTACAAACTATTTTTACAAACGCTTATTCTCCATATGCTTCATGTTAATCGAGATGTTAATCTTATTCTAATTTTCTTGTAGATGCAAGGGCAATTGGTAGACTTTAAGCGATAGTGAAACATTTTAAGAGCTGGTTGCTATGTAGCGTATTCCATTCTCTTTGCATTACCAGGATAAAAAAAAATGAATAACAAATTCTCATTTGAGAAAAAGTATAAGCATTGGAAAATTTAAGGGAATAACAAGCAATATCTCGAAAATGGTTTACTCAACAAAAACAAAAGAATATGACATAAACTGTATATTTTAACATGATCTACATTTTTTGTGTAGTAAAATTTTGTCTATCTCTTATCTTACTTTTTCTCAAATTCGTTATTCATTTTTACTTTCTCTACTACGTATAGTAAGTAGGGGAAGTATTGTATTCCACCCAAAATTTCGATACCGAGATTTCACCGGAAATACATGTTTTGAGACTCACTGAATCCAAAAAAAGCATTTTTGGAAACATGTCCGTGTGTGTGTCTGTGTGTGTGTCTGTCTGTGTGTCTGTGTGTCTGTGAACAGTATAACTCAAAAACGAAGAGTCGGATAAACACCAAACTTGGTATTTAGGTTCAGTATCTTTCAGAGATGCGACACGAAGGTTTTCAAGAAAATCCCCCCACCCCAGTCTATCCTTTACATGAAACATTTTTCGAAAATTTTAATTTTCTCAAAAACGGCTCTAACGATTTTGATTAAAATATCATATATTTAAGATATTGTCATGACAAATAAAATGTATATCTCGAATTTTTTGGGAATGTCTCCAAAAGTATTCTTCATTATGAACGACTTTTTCATAACTGGTAAACCATAAGAGATAGACAAAATTTTACTACACGAAAAATGTATTTATGTCATACACATTTCTTTTGTTGAGTGAACCCTTTGCGAGATATGGCTTGTTATTCCCTTAAATTTTCCAATACTTATACTTTTTCTCAAATTCGTTATTCATTTTTACTTTCTCTACTACGTATAGTAAGTAGGGGAAGTATTGCATTCCACCCAAAAATTCGATACCGAGATTTCACCGGAAATACATGTTTTGAGACCTCCGGAATCCAAAAAAAGCATTTTTGGAAACATGTCCGTGTGTGTGTCTGTGTGTTTGTGTGTCTGTCTGTCTGTGTGTCTGTGAACAGCATAACTCAAAAACGAAGAGTCGGATTAACACCAAACTTGGTATTTAGCTTCAGTATCTTTCAGAGATGCGACACGAAGGTTTTCAAGAAAATCCCCCCACCCCAGACTACCCTTTTCATGGAACATTTTTCGAAAATTTTAATTTTCTCAAAAACGGCTCCAACGATTTTGATTAAAATATCATATGTTTAAGATATTGTCATGACAAATAAAATGTATATCTCGAATTTTCTGGGAATGTCTCCAAAAGTATTCTTCATTATGAACGACTTTTTCATAACGGGTAAACCATAAGAGATAGACAAAATTTTACTACATGAAAAATGTAGATCGCGTTAAAATACACAATTTATGTCATATACATTTCTTTTGTTGAGTGAACCGTTTGCGAGATATTGCTTGTTATTCCCTTAAATTTTCCAATACTTATACCTTTTCTCAAATTCGTCATTCATTTTTTTTATGTCCTGGACATGCAAAGAGAATGGAATGCGCCACATAGCAACCAGCGTTAAAATATTTGACTATCGCTTAAAACCTACCATATTCCCCTTGCATCTATAAGAAAATTATCAATAAGATTGACATCTCGATATCTCCATTAACATGAAGCATATGGAGAATAAGCGTTTGTAAAAATCTTTTGTACAAGAGTAGAGAAAGTCATGTGAGTGTAACACATCAGATTTTTTTATGTCCTGGACATGCAAAGAGAATGGAATGCGCCACATAGCAACCAGCGATAGAATATTTGACTATCGCTTAAAAGCTACCATATTCCCCTTGCATCTACAGGAAAATTACAAAAAAAGATTGACATCTCGATATCTCGATTAATATGAAGCATATGGAGAATAG
The DNA here is from genome assembly GCA_030765065.1 of Deroplatys truncata. Taxonomy (NCBI): domain Eukaryota; kingdom Metazoa; phylum Arthropoda; class Insecta; order Mantodea; family Mantidae; genus Deroplatys; species Deroplatys truncata. The sequence continues at coordinate 221,089,779 of CM060978.1, forward strand.
GCGTTTGTAAAAATAGATTGTACAAGAGTAGAGAAAGTCATGTGAGTGTAACACATCAGATTTTTACTTTCTCTACTACGCATAGTAAGTAGGGGAAGTATTGTATCCCACCCAAAATTTCGATACCGAGATTTCACCGGAAATACATGTTTTGAGACCCCCTGAATCCAAAAAAAGCATTTTTGGAAACATGTCCGTGTGTGTGTCTGCGTGTCTGTGTGTCTGTGAACAGCATAACTCAGAAACGAACAGTCGGATAAACACCAAACTTGGTATTTGGGTTCAGTATCTTCCAAGGATGCGACACGAAGGTTTTCAAGAAAATCCACCCACCCCAGAGTACCCTTTACATGGAAGATTTTTCGAAAATTTTAATTTTCTCAAAAATGGCTCTAACGATTTTGATTAAAATATCATATGTTTAAGATATTTTTATGACAAATAAAATATATATCTTGAATTTCCTGGGAATGTCTCCAAACGTATTGTTTATTGTGAACGACTTTTGCATAACTGGTAAACCATAAGAGATAGACAAAATTTTACTACACAAAAAGTGTAGATCGTGGTAAAATACACAATTTATGCCATATACATTTTTTTAGTTGAGTGAACCATTTTCGAGATATTGCTTGTTATTTCCTTAAATTTTCCAACACTTATACTTTTTCTCAAATTCGTTATTCAATTTTTTATGTCCTGGATATGCAAACAGAATAGAATGCGCCAAATAGCAACCAGCGCTTAAAAGATTTGACTATCGCTTATAACCTACCATGTTCCCCTTGCATCTACAAGAAAATTAGCAATAAGATTGACATAACGATATCTCGATTAACATGAAGCATATGGAGAATAAACGTTTGTAAAAATAGTTCGTACAAGAGTAGCGAAAGTCATGTGAGTGTAGCACATCAGATTTTTTTACTCTGGGGGTTTCAAAACATTTCGTCATTTAAACTCCCCTTAATGTCAAAATGACTTTATTCTCCATTTTTATTATATTATACAATTAAACATCTGGCTACAATGCGTATTTTCCATGACCTTTCGATCGTTAAGTTATATATACATTTATTACATCCATAATCATAGGTTTGTATTACAATCAAGTGTTCGTTGCTGTGCGACTCGTGAACATTAGTGCTTTGGCATTCGACTATATACAAATGGTTTATTTACTACGGTAATCTGAAGAATTTCACACTTGTTGCATAAATAAGTATTAATATTTAAATTTTCTGTTCAATACGAATACTGAATTACAAGTTTATATCTAAACTTATAACTTCTTCTTCAGCATCATCATCATCAGTTTATTGCGAACATTTCAAAGCAGTGAAAACAGTGGTTGACAGTGTATGTTATTATTCCATGTTTATTTTCCGCATTGTTCCACACTCTCCGTCGCCATTCATGTTTTTGAGATGTAAATGAATACTGCTGTCTCTTTTATGCAGTTATGCTAATGCTATTGTCAAACTGAGATGTTCTATTGACATTTGAGAATCAGACTTGTTTATTAAACCAGTACGCCCGTTATACTTACCGGAAAATATTTAATCCTATTGTGTGAATTTATAGCTATATAAAATAAAATATATAAAAGGTTTCACAATGTTGCATCACACCCCTTTTATCAACACGACACTTCTGCAGTAACTGGAGGGAAATTTTATTTGTGATAGACACGACTAGTGAGGGAATAAATCTTTATTTTATCCTCAACGAAATAAGGGAAACTTGCGGAAAATGTTTTATCAAAGGTACGCTTACAAGAAATATTTTCATCTAATAAATATAGATCATCATTAATGCTGTTAGAGGCACTACAGAGGAAGCAACTGAAAATAAAGTCGCATTGTCATTCTAGAATGCCTTGCAAAGATTTTAATTGTTCTTTGTTTCAGCTATAGTTCTAGAAAGGCATTCGACTATGTTTGCTTGATGTGGGGGTTTGAGCATTTAGATAATGCGTGTTTAGTTCTTTTCATTTGACACTACATACCGTAAAGCGGATTATTTGAAACACTTCCAAACTGTAACTGATCACAGCATTCATAATGTCTGTACAACTATTATATCAGCTCCCATGTTATAGGTGGCATGCTGAAAAGAGTAATGGAAAAATTCACTCAACTTTTCATATTCAGACTGAATTTTAATTTTTATTGTATTTTCAAGTTTTCCTAAACAATGGTGATGTTCGAAACACCAACGATTCACATGGAAAGTCCTTATTTTTAGTTTCTCTACTACGTATAGTAAGTAGGGGAAGTATTGTATTCCACCCAAAAATTCGATACCGAGATTTCACCGGAAATACATGCTTTAAGACCCCCTGAATCCAAAAAAAGCATTTTTGGAAACATGTCCGTGTGTGTGTCTGTGTGTCTGTCTGTGTGTGTGTCTACCTGTGAACAGCATAACTCAGAAACGAACAGTCGGATAAACACCAAACTTGGTATTTAGGTTCAGTATTTTCCAAGGATGCGAAACAAAGGTTTTCAAGAAAATCCCCCCACCCCAGGTTACCCTTTATATGGAACATTTTTCGAAAATTTTAATTTTTTCAAAAATGGCTCAAACGATTTTGATTAAAGTATCATATGTTTAAGATATTTTTATGACAAATAAAATGTATATCTTGAATTTCCTGGGAATGTCTCCAAAAGTATTCTTCATTGTGAACGACTTTTGCATAACTTGTAAACCATAAGACATAAGGAAAGTTTACTACACCAAAACTGTAGATCGCGTTAAAATAAACAATTTATGTCATATATATTTTTTTTGTTGAGTGAACCATTTTCGAGATATTACTTGTTATTCCCTTAAATTTTTCAATACTTATTCTCTTAAATGGAAATTCGTTATTCATTTTTTGTCTTGGATATGCAAAGAGTATTAATCTGTGGGAAAGGGATAGCAACCAGCTATTAAGAGATATGTATGTGCTTAAAGGCTACTGTATTTCCAAATTGCCCTTGTAAATACATATTCCCCTTACATCTACAAGAAAACTAGCAATAAGATAAAGTCTGCAAATGTTTATCTCGATTAACATGAAGTAAATGGAGAATAAGCGTTTGTAAAAATAGTTTGTACAAGAGTAGAGAAAGTCATGTGAGTGTAATACATCAGATTTTTTAAATTAAAAACCAAGTGGCATACTTGAAACAATGGAACAAGTTTTAGAAAAGTATAAAATAAATATAACACCTAATTTTCATTATCATACAGTATTTTATGCTTAATGTTACAAATAGTGCTCAGAATCATAAAAGGTATGTCGGGATAACAATCAGTGCTACCAGATCAGTTTTAAAAATGAAAATGAAAACGTTTTAAATATCATCACTGTTTCAAGTAACACCACATATCGTAGTGCACATGTAATATTCCACCCACTTTGAAATTATACAGAATAAGCATTACCACCCATTATTATTATAAAACAGACCTCTTTAAAGAATATTATTTACTTTTATACTTTCTCTACTACGTATAGTAAGTAGGGAAAGTATTGTATTCCACCCAAAAATTCGATACCGAGATTTCACCGGCAATACATGTTTTGAGACCCCCTGAATCCAAAAAAAATATTTTTGGAAACATGTCCGTATGTGTGTCTGTGTGTCTGTGAACAGCATAACTCAGAAACGAACAGCGGATAAACACCAAACTTGGCATTTAGGTTTAGTATCTTCCAGAAAACCGACACAAAGGTTTTCAAGAAAATCCCCCCACCCCAGATTACCCTTTAAATGGAACATTTTTCGAAAATTTTAATTTTCTCAAAAATGAACTATAAAGATTTGATTAAAATATCATATGTTTAAGATATTTCATGTCAAATGAAATGTATATATCATGAATTTTCCGGGAATGTCTCCAAAAGTATTATTCATTGTGAACGACTTTTGTATAACTAGTAAATCATAAGAGATAAACAAAATTTTACTACACAAAAAATGTAGACCGCGTTAAAATACACAATTTATGTCATATACATTTTTTTTTTTGAGTGAACCGTTTTCGAGATATTGCTTGTTTTTCCCTTAAATTTTCCAATACTTATACTTTTTCTCAAATGAGAATTCGTTATTCATTTTTTATGTCCTGAACATTCAAAGAGAATGGAATATAGCAGCCAGTTCTTAAAATATTTGACTATCGCTTAAGGTCTACCGTATTCCCCTTGCACCTACAAGAAAATTAGCAATAAGATTAACATTAACATCTCGATTAACATGAAGCATATGGAGAATAAGCGTTTGTAAAAATAACTTGTACAAGAGTAGAGAAACTCATGTGAGTGTAACACATCAGATTTCTTGAAGCCTAGTTCTGGTATAGTATTGCTTCTTGTAATGACAGAATTAATTTGAAACAATTTTTTTCAGGTAATGCATTCTAATTAGAACTTCTGAATCATAATTTATGGTTATGCAGATATGACGTGATTGCTAAATATGAAATGTAGTAACAAAGACAACTTCCAGAAATAAACTGTTTCTTTTACTTTCATTGGTGCATAGTTAAAAATGTTTCCATTATCTGCTCATCAATCTTGCAATATAAATTTGCAGCAGTGTATGTACCTATACTCCGTGGGAAATATCTGTGGGGTGAAAGCTGGCCTCGAAATCTCGAGTTGTATCAATAGAATCAATGCTAGTCCGTGATTGATAGAGGAGCGTTGAATCCAAGTAGTAGCCATTGAAAGATATTCTCACAATGACTGATGACCATCTTGCTTCCCAAAGAAAAGCACAAAGAACCTCTCTCCCAGCTTAGGATGCGCTTTATGGAAAGCGTCTAGACTTTCAGAGAACGGTACCTCAGTCAGTGTAATTCATAGCCGACTCCTTAAAAAATGTGATGTGGTTTTCTTTGCTCATTTACATTAATATATCCCTTATGCATTCTATTACTTACATAAAATGTGATTCTTCTATCCACATTATTTTATTCACGATAGATATGTATCGAGACCTAAGTTTCGATTAAGCAGTAGGGTCAATGTATTAAAGTAAGATTCAAATGCCTATGTACATCATAAGTCTAGTAAAGAGCTAAGGTGAGGAAACTAATGGCGTTCCTGCTTCTGGAGAAATTTAAGAAGCATGTTTATAGAGTAAGTACCGTTTTAATATTTTGCCGCTGGAGTCGCGATTTTAAAATATGCGTGATCACTTTCTCCACTCATTAGGAAGCCAGAAGCAGCTGTGAGCGATCGTCACTTTGTGTTTTTCTGTTGTTAGAGCGTTTCGAAATGTTCAAAACTATCAACGATCCGCTGACTGTAGGACTGATGAATGATATATGTTTTGAATGCAAGGTATGTTGCGCCAGAAAACATTCATCGTGAGGTTTATTGGGAAATAATAATAAATACCCAGTCAAACACAGCCATAAAAACTCAAGATCTGGTCGCATCATTTAGTTGGGAAAAGATTCAACCACCCTCCCTACAGTCCGGATTTGACACTTTAGTGTGTTTCTTCATCTGAAGAAAGCTTAAGAAGTATTTAATAGCAAATTCAACGTTTGTAGTGCTGTCGTTTAGCTTTACATCTAAACTGAAATCATTAAACTACTTTAAAACAAAGGTTCACGTTTCTTTTTTGCATTGCAAGGATAGCTAAAAGGCAAAGATATTATATAGGTGCGTTTGTTTGCATATCCCCTTGTTCTTTTTTCTCTACTCCGAATGGAATAGTTCTGAAAAGAGCAAGGAAGAAAGAACTTTTTATCAAAATTAACCATATTAACTATAATTATTAGGCTATTATTTGGGATACTGGAGTAATATATAAAATACACATCTTGAATCCATTGCAAGATACCCAAAATCGCTTTATTTAGTGAAATTTTGCACATCAGGGAAGCCATAAATGATAAATGTAAACTAACTATACAAAAAATTTCAGTCTAGTTAAAATATAGCAGCTCTACATAAATAAAATTTGCCTCATTAGCCACTTGCAGACTTCTTCTGTTTAACGTTTATATTTTCTAGATTTTTAAGCGGTATGTGTATACCTATAATGTTTGTGCTTGTGTATGCACATGTGTGCACTTAGTGTTAAAGAAAAATAATGTTTTTTTTCATAAGAATTCAATTATTATGCCCAGCAATAGGGGGATATACGTACTAGAAATAGATTTTCATAACAGGCTCAAATTAAACTTAAAAGACGTTTGTTTTTACGATGACCATAATAATAATTATGATAAAGATATGTGTATCCAGACTGTAATACTTTATGTAAATATTTGCACTATGCAGATTGGACTTCATGCCACACTAAGTAGGCATGTTCTGTCTTTTTAGGATTATAGTGAAATAAAATACGTTTCCTTCATTGCAAGATACTCTATAGGTAGAGTGCTAAGTATACATTAAATTTCTTGCATTTCTGTCATTTCTTCCATGTACATGGATACATACATATTTGGCTTTATTCCTCAGAAGAGCACCGCAGATGCAACAGTTGAAGTGAAGAATTTTGGGAAGCAGAACTAAAGAAGGGGAACATACTAATAATGGTAAGTGTTGATGTTAAAGACCCGGAATTCTGCATGTGGCCCGGAATTCTTAAGAGTATGAGGAACGCGAGATGCCCCAGGAACTTCTATAATTCATCTCGGGATTATTTGAATCAAAGAAATGCAGTTTTATCCATAAAGAGCGCTGCAGTCCAGAAAAATAACTCAAAAGCGTGTCCACAAGGATCCTATTGCGGACCTGGATATTCGAACATCTTCTACAACACATTGTTGAATATAGGATACACCACCCACATGAAAGGAACACCGTTTGCAGGTGATCTCTTGGTAACTGTACAAGCAGAATCAATTAGAGAAAAATAAAATTAAATAGAGTTTTATTTGTGTAGCCCTTTAACTGCTGTGGTCCTTAGCACCGTATTCTATATTGGGTGAGGAATTTTGCTCAGATGCCTCTATATCAGGCTTGAGATTCTTTTACGTGCCGTAAAGCTACGACGCTTTACTTCCCTTTCGAAAGAAGCCATGCTAAGAATTTTTACGCTCGAAAATATCCATCGCACTCCACCGGTATTGAACCCGAGACCTCGGGAACTAGAGGCTAGTATGGTAACCTCTACAACCACGAAAGACAACCTTCCATCAATTAGAGAAACTGAACGCTCCACTAATATAGAAACATGCGAAATATCAAGCAGGGCTACAAGCAACAAAATGCGTTTCAACAAACAGAAAACTAAAGTTATACTACTGACTCAAAGAATACGCAGAAGAGATATAGAAATAGAATGTAGTTTAATTCAATATAAAAACAGGTCAATTGCATTAAACATTCAGGAATAATCGACAACAACATTTAGAGAGCATATTAACTATTCATTCATTATCTGTTTACCCTCCTCTTATGTAGGACTTACACCCCCCAGGACTTACAAGCGGGTGCCTGGGGTCAGAGGACTGTCGAGGAGCAGACACTCATGGATCAGACAGAGCAACCAGGATGGGTGATCAGCCCGATGCCGGTATGGGATGAAGGAAGTAGATGAAACGAAATGTTGGTGAAATGGATGAAAGGAAAGGTGATGATGGAGCAGTTGGTGGAATGAATGGCGGGGGAAACCGGAGAACCCGGAGAAAACCGGCCCAGACGCCGCTTCGTCCACCACAAATCCCACATGCAGGTCCCTGGGATTGAACCCGGGCCGCCTCGGTGGGAGGCGAGCGGTCTAACCACTCGGCCACGGCGCCGCCCATATTAACTATATAACCGAAAAATGTAGAAAATTAATATTTTCACTCTCCAAGTTGAAACTGGGGACTCAAAAGTGGAATACTAAAAATAATATATAAGCGCAATTTTACCGTTCCTGCAATATGCTGCACCAGTGTGGTACAAAGCAATGGATAATAGGGCCAGCAGGAACAACTTTTAATCAAAGTCCAAAGACTAATCAATGTAAAAATAGCGGAGGCCTATGGCACTGTCTCTAACCAGGCATTGTGTGTAATAACATACCTATATCCCCTCACCATTAAAATATGAGTCCGTAAAGTATGTTGATTGCTTAAGGCAGCAAGTAAATACCAGATATAACACTGGCAAAGATACACAAGTAAATCACTGGCTTCATCCGGCAGACTTAGTGCAAATAACCATTGGAAATGACTGCACCAATAATCAGGCAGAACAAAGGGCTCTACTAAAGTCACTAACGAATAAAACTCGTTATAAACAGCATCCATCCATCCATACACATAGCAAAGTAAAGTTGGACTCTCTTAAGAGTGTGGCAGTACACAGGTTATACGTCACTCAGTCCAACAGAAGCATTCGCGGGTAATACGTCGTGCAGTCCAACAGAATCATACAAAGGTTATACGTCGCACAGTTTAGCAGAATCTCTCGCGTCGTAAAGTTAGTTATAAATGTGAAATACGCGAATTAATAATGTGCAGCAAATAAATGATTATAGTAACATAAAAAATATAACAGTTTCAGTCGGGCGTGTATCAAGAATAATTATGTGAAATGAATAAAGTGTGACGGCAATAAAAGTGTAAAAACAAATTCTTTTATCAGTGGTATCTTTCAGTAAAAACTCCTTTCCGTTTACACACCCTGTTTAAGAGATATGCTCGACTGAGTAGTAATAATAGCTAGCCGGAGGATAAAGATCTCAAAATTCAAACTAGTATACAATAACAGGCGCTCAGCAATAAGATAACATGAAGTGACCGCGACAAGAGCCCGCCAAACCACATACATCTCATTGATGAAATCAGGAGAAAAATGCCAACTGGAATCAGAGGCAAACTGGAGGATTTCATATAATTGGATAAAACCTCACACAGGAAACCAAGGGAATGAGTTAGCTGACCAACTCACAAAGGAAGCGGCGGCAAGTACAAACATTCCCAGAATATTATAACAAGGTAATAAAAGTGCAATAGTGACGGCATTAGCAGAAGACACATTAAGGAAAATTGCAAAGTGAATAGGAACAAAGTATTAAAGAAGCACTAAGTCCTAATTCTCCAAGATACAAGATCGTCCAAAATTAAAATTTACTATTACGTCTAACTTCAAAGCTGTGTCAAAAAACATGAAAGAATTCGAAACTATCTTAACCGTTTCAAAATTATCGACAACCCCATGTGCCCATGTGTTATAGAAGATAAAACTGTCTAACACATACTATTTCAATGTCAAATATTAAATCACGAACGAGATACCATGCTAGCTGGAGAAAACTGGCCTATAAGTAAGCAGCAGTTATTAATGAAACATACAAAGAGGTTTCTTAAATTCTGCAACAAAATCTTTTTGACAAACTGTAATAATATAACAGAAAGTAAATATTTTAGTCATTAAGAAAGACATTTGCTGAATGAGTATAAAAGACGTAATATATTAGATTCATTATATCCTGTGAATATTTAAATTATTAATATTATTTAATAAATCTTGTATTGCATAAACTATACGAAACAATATTGTAGAACTTATGTATAGCTTTATTATAAATAAATGCAGGTATGTGCGTGTAGTATTACCAATAGTAATGGAACATGCAGTAAAAATTACATGCATGCATACATACATGCTTTCATACATACATACATACATACATACATACATACATACATACATACATCCATACATACATCCATACATACATACATACATACATACATACATACATACATACATATACACATACAATACGTGATCAAAAGTATCCGGACACCTGGCTGCAAATGACGTGTAAGTTCGTGGCGCCCTCCATCAGTAATGCTGGAAGTCAATATGGTGTTGGCCTACCCTTAGCCTTGATGACAGCGTTCACTCTCGCAGGCATACTTTCAATCAGGTGCTGGGGAATGGCAGCTCATTCTTCACTGAGGAGAGGTATCCATGTAGATCGGTGAGGCCTGGCACGAAGTCGGCGTTTCAAAACATCCCAAAGGTGTTCTAGAGGATTCAAATCAGAACTCTGTGCAGGCCGTTCCATTACAGGGATGTTATTGTCGTGTAACCACTCCGCCACAGCCCGAGCAGTATGAACAGGTGCTCGATCGTGTTGAAACATGAAATCGCCATCCCTGAAGTGCTCTTCAACAGTGGGAAGCAAGAAGGTGCTTAAAATATCAATGTAGGTCTGAGCTGTGATCGTGCCACGCAAAACAACAAGGGGTGCAAACCCCCTCCAGGAAAAACACGACCACACCATCACACCACCACCTCCAAATTTCACTGTTGGCACTACACCGCTGGCAGATGACGTTCGCCATACCCACACCCTGCCATCGGAACGCCACAGTGTGTGCCGTGACTCGTCAATCCGCACAACGTTTTGCCACTGTTCAATCGTGTAATGTTGACGCTCCTTACACCAAGCGAAGCGTCGTTTGGCATTTTCCTGCGTGATGTGTGGTTTCTTATGAGCAGCCGCTCGACCATGGAACCCAAGGTTTCTCACCTCGCGTCTAACTGTCATAGTACTTGGAGTGGATCTTGGTGCAGTTTGGAATTCCTGTGTGATGATCTGGATAGATGTCTGCCTATTACTCTTTACGACCCTCTTCAAATATCGGAGGTCTCTGTCAGTCAACAGACGAGGTCGGCCTGTACGCTTTTGTGCTGTACGTGTCCCTTCAGTTTCCACTTCACTATTGCATCACAAACAGTGGAGCTAGGGATGTTTAGGAGTGTGGAAATCTCGCGTACAGACTTGTGACACAAGTGACACCCAATCACCTGACCACGTTCAAAGTCCGTGAGTGACACGGAGCGTTTCATTCTGCTGTTTCACGATGTCTAATGACTACTGAGGTCGCGGATAATGAGTACCAGGCATTAGGTGGCAGCACAATGCACCTAAGATGAAAAACGTATGTTTGTGGGGTGTCCGGATATTTTTGATCACATAGTGTGTACATACATACATACATGCATACACACATACATATACACATACAATACGTGATCAAAAGTATCCGGACACCTGGCTGCAAATGACGTGTAAGTTCGTGGCGCCCTCCATCAGTAATGCTGGAAGTCAATATGGTGTTGGCCTACCTTTAGCCTTGATGACAGCGTTCACTCTCGCAGGCATACTTTCAATCAGGTGCTGGGGAATGGCAGCTCATTCTTCACTGAGGAGAGGTATCCATGTAGATCGGTGAGGCCTGGCACGAAGTCGGCGTTCCAAAACATCCCAAAGGTGTTCTAGAGGATTCAAATCAGAACTCTGTGCAGGCCGTTCCATTACAGGGATGTTATTGTCGTGTAACCACTCCGCCACAGCCCGAGCAGTATGAACAGGTGCTCGATCGTGTTGAAACATGAAATCGCCATCCCTGAAGTGCTCTTCAACAGTGGGAAGCAAGAAGGTGCTTAAAATATCAATGTAGGTCTGAGCTGTGATCGTGCCACGCAAAACAACAAGGGGTGCAAACCCCCTCCAGGAAAAACACGACCACACCATCACACCACCACCTCCAAATTTCACTGTTGGCACTACACCGCTGGCAGATGACGTTCGCCATACCCACACCCTGCCATCGGAACGCCACAGTGTGTGCCGTGACTCGTCAATCCACACAACGTTTTGCCACTGTTCAATCGTGTAATGTTGACGCTCCTTACACCAAGCGAAGCGTCGTTTGGCATTTTCCTGCGTGATGTGTGGCTTCTTATGAGCAGCCGCTCGACCATGGAACCCAAGGTTTCTCACCTCGCGTCTAACTGTCATAGTACTTGGAGTGGATCCTGATGCAGTTTGGAATTCCTGTGTGATGATCTGGATAGATGTCTGCCTATTACTCTTTACGACCCTCTTCAAATATCGGAGGTCTCTGTCAGTCAACAGACGAGGTCGGCCTGTACGCTTTTGTGCTGTACGTGTCCCTTCAGTTTCCACTTCACTATCGTATCACAAACAGTGGAGCTAGGGATGTTTAGGAGTGTGGAAATCTCGCGTACAGACTTGTGACACAAGTGACACCCAATCACCTGACCACGTTCAAAGTCCGTGAGTGACACGGAGCGTTTCATTCTGCTGTTTCACGATGTCTAATGACTACTGAGGTCGCGGATAATGAGTACCAGGCATTAGGTGGCAGCACAATGCACCTAAGATGAAAAACGTATGTTTGTGGGGTGTCCGGATATTTTTGATCACATAGTGTGTACATACATACATACATACATACATACATACATACATACACACATACATATACACATACAATACGTGATCAAAAGTATCCGGACACCTGGCTGCAAATGACGTGTAAGTTCGTGGCGCCCTCCATCAGTAATGCTGGAAGTCAATATGGTGTTGGCCTACCTTTAGCCTTGATGACAGCGTTCACTCTCGCAGGCATACTTTCAATCAGGTGCTGGGGAATGGCAGCTCATTCTTCACTGAGGAGAGGTATCCATGTAGATCGGTGAGGCCTGGCACGAAGTCGGCGTTCCAAAACATCCCAAAGGTGTTCTAGAGGATTCAAATCAGAACTCTGTGCAGGCCGTTCCATTACAGGGATGTTATTGTCGTGTAACCACTCCGCCACAGCCCGAGCAGTATGAACAGGTGCTCGATCGTGTTGAAACATGAAATCGCCATCCCTGAAGTGCTCTTCAACAGTGGGAAGCAAGAAGGTGCTTAAAATATCAATGTAGGTCTGAGCTGTGATCGTGCCACGCAAAACAACAAGGGGTGCAAACCCCCTCCAGGAAAAACACGACCACACCATCACACCACCACCTCCAAATTTCACTGTTGGCACTACACCGCTGGCAGATGACGTTCGCCATACCCACACCCTGCCATCGGAACGCCACAGTGTGTGCCGTGACTCGTCAATCCACACAACGTTTTGCCACTGTTCAATCGTGTAATGTTGACGCTCCTTACACCAAGCGAAGCGTCGGTTGGCATTTTCCTGCGTGATGTGTGGCTTCTTATGAGCAGCCGCTCGACCATGGAACCCAAGGTTTCTCACCTCGCGTCTAACTGTCATAGTACTTGGAGTGGATCCTGATGCAGTTTGGAATTCCTGTGTGATGATCTGGATAGATGTCTGCCTATTACTCTTTACGACCCTCTTCAAATATCGGAGGTCTCTGTCAGTCAACAGACGAGGTCGGCCTGTACGCTTTTGTGCTGTACGTGTCCCTTCAGTTTCCACTTCACTATCGTATCACAAACAGTGGAGCTAGGGATGTTTAGGAGTGTGGAAATCTCGCGTACAGACTTGTGACACAAGTGACACCCAATCACCTGACCACGTTCAAAGTCCGTGAGTGACACGGAGCGTTTCATTCTGCTGTTTCACGATGTCTAATGACTACTGAGGTCGCGGATAATGAGTACCAGGCATTAGGTGGCAGCACAATGCACCTAAGATGAAAAACGTATGTTTGTGGGGTGTCCGGATATTTTTGATCACATAGTGTGTACATACATACATACATACATACATACATACATACACACATACATATACACATACAATACGTGATCAAAAGTATCCGGACACCTGGCTGCAAATGACGTGTAAGTTCGTGGCGCCCTCCATCAGTAATGCTGGAAGTCAATATGGTGTTGGCCTACCTTTAGCCTTGATGACAGCGTTCACTCTCGCAGGCATACTTTCAATCAGGTGCTGGGGAATGGCAGCTCATTCTTCACTGAGGAGAGGTATCCATGTAGATCGGTGAGGCCTGGCACGAAGTCGGCGTTCCAAAACATCCCAAAGGTGTTCTAGAGGATTCAAATCAGAACTCTGTGCAGGCCGTTCCATTACAGGGATGTTATTGTCGTGTAACCACTCCGCCACAGCCCGAGCAGTATGAACAGGTGCTCGATCGTGTTGAAACATGAAATCGCCATCCCTGAAGTGCTCTTCAACAGTGGGAAGCAAGAAGGTGCTTAAAATATCAATGTAGGTCTGAGCTGTGATCGTGCCACGCAAAACAACAAGGGGTGCAAACCCCCTCCAGGAAAAACACGACCACACCATCACACCACCACCTCCAAATTTCACTGTTGGCACTACACCGCTGGCAGATGACGTTCGCCATACCCACACCCTGCCATCGGAACGCCACAGTGTGTGCCGTGACTCGTCAATCCACACAACGTTTTGCCACTGTTCAATCGTGTAATGTTGACGCTCCTTACACCAAGCGAAGCGTCGTTTGGCATTTTCCTGCGTGATGTGTGGTTTCTTATGAGCAGCCGCTCGACCATGGAACCCAAGGTTTCTCACCTCGCGTCTAACTGTCATAGTACTTGGAGTGGATCTTGATGCAGTTTGGAATTCCTGTGTGATGATCTGGATAGATGTCTGCCTATTACTCTTTACGACCCTCTTCAAATATCGGAGGTCTCTGTCAGTCAACAGACGAGGTCGGTCTGTATGCTTTTGTGCTGTACATGTCCCTTCAGTTTCCACTTCACTATCACATCACAAACAGTGGAGCTAGGGATGTTTAGGAGTGTGGAAATCTCGCGTACAGACTTGTGACACAAGTGACACCCAATCACCTGACCACGTTCGAAGTCCGTGAGTTCCACGGACCGTCCCGTTCTGCTGTTTCACGATGTCTAATGACTACTGAGGTCGCGGATAATGAGTACCAGGCATTAGGTGGCAGCACAATGCACCTAAGATGAAAAATGTATGTTTGTGGGGGTGTCCGGATATTTTTGATCACATAGTGTGTGTACATACATACATACATACATACATACATACATACATACATACATACATACATACATACATACATACATACATACATACATACGTTCATGCATACCTACCTACCCGCACGCCTGCTAAGGTTGCCTTTGGATTTGATGGTCAGGAAGTTTTAGTCAAGTTCTTGATTTGATTCGTTTGTATTATCAGGAGAGGATGGGGATGAAGATGAACATTTAAAGATGTGCCATGGTAGGCAGGAAATCTAAAGGAATCTAATCTAACAATGCTATGGTCGTCATGATAAGCAGAAACATCTGCCATGGGAATCGAACCCCGCTAATGATAATTACAGGCATATTTTGAAATATTAGATGCCCAGTTTATTTCTCATTTGCTCATGTTTGCTCCACTTGACCTATAAGCAAGCGATTATAGACTCGTCGCCCTGCGTACAGTTAAACACATGGTGTGTATTGAAAATTGCTTACAAAAATTGTTTCATAAAGCATGAAATCTCTAGAAACGGCAGTGCGAAGAGAAATGCTTGTGATAGTAAACATTGTTTATATTTTAGATCATTAGGTACACACCTAATATCTACCATCTCTTCGTATGTACATTATTTGTTTGCTGCAGTGAGAGGGGTAGTAGTAATGAATGAAATATCCAGGAGAATATGAAGAGAGATTGCGGATTACACGTTTAATAGCACCTCCAAACAGAACTGTGGCAAGGTAATCAAATTGTCAAGAAATATCAGGCATACAGTGATCGATCAATTATGAACACCTTCCCCAATGCACAGCAGCAAGGTCCTAATGGCCCTGTGGTACACGGCATGATGAAATTAAAGCTATATGTCATTCTGGGCGAATTTCATTAAGGTGCCCCTCGTTAGGGACTTCCCCCACAACATTTTCTAATTAGACCGCTCCGACGCACAGGTATTGTTATGGTGAACTGGTTTGTCATTTGTCTCGCTCGAGGTAGCTAACCAGTAAACCAATTACCAAACGATTTTTAACACTTGTTCTTTCCCTCTGCGCTTCTTAAAGTGTTATTATTATTATTATTATTATTATTATTATTATTATTATTATTATTATTAGGTAATAATATTGGTTGATTTTCCAACAAGTAAATAATGGACGTGTTTACATAGAGGACTATGTTGTTAGACCCAAGGGCTTTCACCATTAGGTATAAAATTTTGTTTATTCATATATTATCAGCCAAAAAAAAAACAACATAAGGAGTGCAGTTGCAAATCTAATATGCATACGATTTTCTCTGCTCATTATCAGTTATTTTGATAGATGTTTCAAGAATTATTCACACAGATATATTTTTCTTCCTATAACATTAATTATGATACATGCTTGTCCGAAACAGTTTAATTACATATTGTTTCGTCGATCATACATATTGTTTGATTCTACCTTTCCAACTTTGTCCAACACACGGCTTGTGTGAAAAAACAATTAATCCTATTAATTGACCTAATAGTGGTTGAAACTATGAAGCCCGGGACTTAAAGTACTTACAACATTGTAAGTCGCCATTGGGGTATGTCATCTCAATACAATTTGTGATATCCTTGTGGTTTACAGGAAAACATGCGAATTAGTTGGGGAATTTAGTTCCCTACAGCTATGTTGCCATGGTAGCTCAGTGGTTAGAGCAACATCACGGAGCTAGAGAGACCGGGAGATCAGTGGTTCAAATCCTGCCTATGACATTGAATTTTTCAGTTGTCTGATTCTACTTACCTACCTAAAAATAATGCTTTTCAAAATCACTCTTATATTATTACTTTTGAAAAACTCACGATGTTGGCTTTAGACAATGTAGTGGATTATACTTTAAATGCATGTGTATAGAAGGTTGCCGTTTCAATTACTTTGTGATCTTACTAGAACTTTATTGTATGGTACCTGAATTACTTGTTGTAAATTAATTAAAAGCAGTTTGAAATGTTATACTCACGTCTCTGAAAGAAAATAGTATGCGGCTTTAAATAAATCAACTAACAGCTCACAGGCATTAACTCATGCATTTACCTATCGCTTGCTTGATGCTATTTAGTTGTATTGTGAATTAATGCGTCGCTTTTATTAATTTTGTTCAATTTGGATGACGTTAAGAAATGTTGTTTCTGGCTTCTGTACCGGGAACTATGATATATAGGGAACATAAATGTAATAGGAAATAAGCTGAGTATTGTAACATATATGTAAGATGTGAAACTAGCTAGCCGTGAGAAGAGAAACAGGCAGGTAGAAAGGGGCTTAGGGCTGGTAACACAGCCAAACAGTCACAGGCACGGAGAGAGATAGCAATAAGATGGAAAGAGAGGGAGAGAGATTTTGACACCTTGGAAATACCAAACTTGTCAAGAGTGCAGATTTGGAGGCAAATGTTTTCATAGCACGCTTAGGGGAGAACCAATAACAGAAAATATGAGAAAAGAGCTAGGCGAACTTAGCGTCCCCTAAGCGAGTATAAAAGCGCACATGTGCAGAGCTCGCGCGTCTGTTCGTTTACATCTGGTCCCGAAGAAGAGGCAACAATTCACGCCATGTTTGTGGCGATGCGTGTGAAGTTAGATATAGGAGACATAGCTAGCTTGGGGAGATAAATTGTTGAAGATAGGCCCCTTTTGAAGTGCACATAGGTTTAAAAACACACGGCTAGCGGCACCACAAAGCAGTATTATCACAATGCAATAAAGTAAAGTTCAAGTATCTGGAGTTTCATTTCGTCTACCGTCACCACACCCTGGGAAAGAGTTTAGAAATAGGGCAACACACAAGTGTGCTAGGCTTGAATTCCAGGAACCAGCCATCAACAGCTCCAAGAAGGAAGGAAGACGACGCCACGAGGAGGTCCGTCGCACTTCTTAGAGGCGTTTGAAAAGATTTTCACGATTTCCGAATATATTGCCTTTTTGATGCTATGATTAACGAAGTCCCAAAAATTACCAGTTTTATACGCTATCCGTTAAGAATTAAAAGCAAATTAGCTAAAATATTTGTCTTTAGGTTTTAGAAGTATTATTAACACAATAATACAGCATTATATATTATACCCACATATTTAGAGAGCCCGAGCTTTCTTGGTGATAACATGGTTATCTCGAATAAGAAACGACTAAAAACCTTTCCCTACTGTTAACTAAGTACCTATGAAAATCTATAACAGAAATCGGTAACTGCACTGAAGAATACCAGGTATAGTGGGATTCTACCTCTTGCTATGTTACTGACGCTGTTTCTAAAGGTCGTTTGACAACACAAAGAATTTGCTGAGCGTTCAGATTAAGTTGTATGGGAATCACTGGAGATATGTACTCATATACAACCCAAGATGACGCACATCTGTAGAACTATTAAGCGATTTTGAGCGTGGGTGCACAATACGATTGCGCGAGATCGATTGGCCGCATTGAATAATTGTGACTCAGCCCTCAAGACGTATTAGTGATCCATAATTGATAGACAAGATTGGAGACAGTGACACTAAAATAACTGTTAACTATCTGGACGAAAGAATAATTAGGATGACCTGAGGTACAGGATGGCGAATTAGTGCCGTTAAAACCACCAAATGTTCTATAGCTACTCTTGAACAATAAATAGTTGATTTTTGCTTGTAGGCCTATGCTCTGTATCCCCTGGTGTATTTACTCTTGATGCAAAGTCATTGCCGAGAACGTCGACAGAGAAACGAATAGAAATCGATGTTACTTAGTGACGAGAGTCATTTTTATCAAAAAATATCTGATGTGTTATACTCACATGACTTTCTCTACTCTTGTACAAACTATTTTTACAAACGCTTATTCTCCATATGCTTCATGTTAATCGAGATGTTAATCTTGTTGCTAATTTTCTTGTAGATGCAAGGGGAATTGGTAGGCTTTAAGCGATAGTCAAATATTTTAAGAGCTGGTTGCTATGTGGAGCATTCCATTCTCTTTGCATTACCAGGACAAAAAATCGAATAACGAATTTGAGAAAAATTATAAGTATGGAAAATTTAAGGGAATAACAAGCAATATTTCGAAAATGGTTCACTCAACAAAAAAAAGTGTATAAATAGTGTATTTTAACGCGATCTACATATTTTGTAGTAAAATCTTGTCTATCTCTTATGGTTTACCAGTTATGCAAAAGTCGTTCACAATGAAGAATACTCTTGGAGACATTCCCAGTAAATTCGAGATATACATTTCATTTATCATGAAAATATCTTAAACATATGATATTTTAATCAAAATCGTTACACCCATTTTTGAGAAAATTAAAATTTTCGAAAAATGTTCCATGTAAAGGGTAATCTGGGGTGGGGGGATTTTCTTGAAAACCTTCGTGTCGCTTCTCTGGAAGATACTGAACCTAAATACCAGGTTTGGTGTTTATCCGACTGTTCATTTCTGAGTTATGCTGTTCGCAGTCAGACACACACACGGACATGTTTCCAGAAATGCTTTTTTTGGATTCAGGGGGCCTCAAAACATATATTTTCGGTGAAATCTCATATGGAATTTTTGGGTCGAATACAATACTTCTCCTACTTACTATACGTCCGTGATATTGCAGGAATAGGTCGAAATCTATCGTGTGTATGCACCCGTACTTAGGACCTGTACTTGAAATTATAGTTGGGAGCAATGAACCGCACATCCCGATCGTCTCTAGTATCCATTCAGTGGATAACTATTCCACGTATCCCCTTGGATAAAAAAGGGGACATTCGCAAAAGCACCGAACAGAAACTGACGTGTTGTCCTGACTACCGGCCAAGCGCATTTCTGGTAGCCTCCTTAAGAGCTTAAGTGTGGTTTTAAGTGTTGTTACCCATGCATGGGTTCTACTACTGTGTTGATAGGGTTCAATGTTATGGTACTTGTAAGGACCTACGCTAAATTTTAGACTTCTAAATGATTGGCTTTTCAGGGAATTTTTCCTGAAGAATGAGTAGTTTCATGCTTAAGAGTATCAATGATATTTTCTTTTCTTTTATGAGGGCCGCCTCCACCCCCGTTGACAATCGTCTTACATTGTCATCACATGCACATGCTGTAAACAACCGTAGTGGTAAATGAGGCTTCTTGTCAGTAAAGCTTCGTTCAAAGATTGATCGGATTCCACTTGAGCACCATGGTTAGTACGCCACTGGTTGAGTGCTGGCTGGGTGACACTCATAACACAAGGTGTTCGTGCATGCAGCTGATGAGATGAATTGTTAGAAAGATAGTTGTGATTAAGACTAAGTAAAGTTTCCAGCGGGTTTCGCGAGCAGTGTATATATATAGCCTGTTGCTGGACCCAAAACTACAGCTGTAGCAACAGGCTATTAGGATAAAATTTTTCAGCAGGTGGAATTTTGACCTCTTCATATGACTGTAAAATAAAAGAGTTCATCATTGGAATATGTGGTTTGCAGTTTAGCAGGAAATGAGTACTAATGCGGAAGCAAGCGTAAAAGGTGGATGCGAACATCAACATGATTAATATCTGGTAATAAATAATTAATTTTTGCATATGTAAAACTGTTTATTTATTTATTTAAGAGCAGATAAAAATAACAAGCAGCAACCCTGAATTCCTGGAGCACACATAATGTTCATACCGCTGCACAATGTATCTTAAGTAGCAAAATAAGCTAAAAAATCTGATATATTACACTCACATGACTTTCTCTACTCATGTACAAACTATTTTTACAAAATCTTATTCTCCATATATTTCATATTAATCGAGATAAACATTTGCAGAAACGATCTTTTGACATGCAAAGAGAATTACATTTTACACATAGCGACCAGTTCTAAAAATATTTGACTATCGCTTAAGGCGTACTATGTTCCCCTTGTTTTGTATTTGCAAGGGCAATATAGAAATACAGTAGCCTTTGAGCATAGACATATCTCTTAATAGCTGGTTGCTATGTGCAGCACCAATCTCTTTGCCACAGATTAATACTCTTTGCATATCCAAGACAATGGTTCACTCAACAAAAAAAAATGTGTATGGCATAAATTGTGTATTTTAACGCGATCTAGATCTTTTGTATAACAAAATTTGCCTATATCTTATGGTTTACCAGTTATGCAAAAGTCGTTCACAATGAAGAATACTTTTGGAGACATTCCCAGAGAATTCAAGATATACATTTTATTTTCATGAAAGCATCTTAAATATATGATATTTCAACCAAAATCGTTTAAGCCATTTTGGAGAAAATTAAAATTTTCGAAAAATGTTTCATGTAAACGGTAATCTGGGGTGGGGGATTTTCTTGAAAACCTTCGTGTCGCATCTCTGTAAGATACTGAACCTAAATACCAAGTTTGGTGTTTATCCGGCTGTTCGTTTCTGAGTTATGCTGTTCATACAGACACACAGACAGACACACACACACACACACACACACAGACACGGACATGTTTCCAAAAAAGTAAAATAGGTAGAGCAGGCTTCTTGGATGTCATGATCAGTGCAGTATAGCTGTTCTAGGTCGCGTATAAGAAGGTTATAATGGTTTTGTCTTGTAAAAGTCTGTGGCGAGATCACGGTTCTACATGTAAGCACTTGGAGGGTGCAGCTTTACCTATTATGCGAATTACTCTAATTTGACTTTATGGTAATTATCGGCAGGATATCTTCAGGTGGGTGCAACATATGTGAATATAGGGAAAATCAGATTTTGTACAATGTTTGAAACCATTAGTAATGTTGATCAATATGTATAGCATTTTGTAACTAGGCAATGGAGCATTGTGATGCTCCAGATGTGATCTCTCCAGAACGGATCTTGATCTACTAGGACACCAAGGTAACTCACCTTGATGAACTACTGAATGTTATTTCCGAGTAAGGTAAGTGATGAAAGATTATGATTAGGATATCTGAATTGGTTACTTCAAGTGAATATAATCGCGTGGCATTTGTGGCGTCAATTTTGATTAGTCAGTTGGTAAACCAAACTGTGCTGTTATTTGCTGTATTCTGAAGGTGGCGGTGAAGTAATTGGAGTTTTTGAAAGTACGCCATGATGGCGTTGTCGTGTGCATATAGAAAATAGGAGGCTGTACTAAATTGTTGAATGTAATCCACCTCTGAATCTGAATGCTAAGCACCAGATCACAGAGGCACTCGAGAGTGAACTCCTGTACCCCATTTAAAATGCTGAATAGTACCGGTCCAAGCAGAATGTCCTGAGAGACACCTGCTAGTATCAGCCTAGGTGTAGAACTAGTTATTCACTAGGCTGATGAATGAGCGGTTACTTAGATAATTGGCAATGCGTTTAACTAGGAACTCCGAAAGGGTATAATACTGTAATTTTTTTGAGAACTCCGTTATATCGACGCGGTTGATATTTTACTGTCGAGAAAAATGGCACCGGTGGTCTGTAATGTGTTCTAACGCTCTTACTAATTGCAGCTTGATGAAATAGTAGTAAGGAAGCCAAACTTCCTTAACAACAAAATAGAAGATTATTCTATTGCGTTTACTACTGTGCAGTCCAAATCTCTTGACGTTTCGTGACAACTAATACGGAGTCATCTCGTGGTTGCCAAACTGCACCTCGCTTTGTCAAAACGTTACGCGTGGGTTACAAATGCCATCGAAATGTTCCCTTAAAAACTAAAAGAAAACAAGAGGAGACACAATAATGGAAACTTGATGCATACATAGAAAAATAAAAACCATACCTTTCTCAGCGTCCTTTGGTATTCAAGCGGCGCAGTTAACGGCATATCCGTTTTTGCTTCCCTACACATACATGAAACAGTTGGTATACTTGATGAGCACGCCTCAACAATAAGTTCTTGACATTTCGTGAAGTTAACGTTTTTGAGGGTTTTTTTTCGTTGGCATACTTTTACAGAAATTATGCACACCGAAGACAACAGCCTTAACCTTACTGCTATATTCACTGGTGTTACTGAGCTTTCTAAGCAACATTTTTATGAAAGAGTTAACTTTATAAACGCTAGGATAAAGATGTAAGAACTGAGTCACTTAACTTTCCATTAAGCGCGCTGTAAAAAGTACACCAGCAGTATTTTTGCTTTGTCAATGTTTTAGCAATGCTTTAACCTTGAGCTATCGCGTCAATGGTGCAATGAATTCCATTGTTGATGCTTCCTAGAGAATGTGATGACGGTTATCTTTGCTGAGTTGGCTTATTTTTATATGGTTTTTTTTGTTGTTGTAGTGTATTACAAGTAATGGGCTGTTGAAAGTTGTAAACTTTCCTTGTTTTTCAGATGGTATTAATCTGTGAAACAAAACCATAGATGGCGTTGTTTGTTAAAAAACGCCACGTATGGTTTCGTAGAGCTGCGTCAGAGAGCATTTAATGACGAGTTTGTAGCTGCATTAGTAAACCTCATGGGACAATCATTTCTAAATTCATTTAGGACATGCAGAATTGCACAATATTAAGTGATAATTATGTCTATGACATAAAAATATATAAAATAACGACGACAGTAATGGATTTATTACTATTACAAACACTGTAATTAAAATTCTCTGTTTAAACATCAAGAAAGGCAACTATAAATGAATGGGGAACCATTGGCTGTAAAAATATGATTCTTTTTTTATTGGTTCAGGAAAACGTCACATTTTATCCTACCTACTTGTTGCTTTTCTGAAATATGAAATACGTATACGCGCACATGATATTGCAATTGGAGTTTAACCAGCGACGAGGTGTACAGTCTGTATGAGGCAACGCCGCAACGCTGCTTTCGCTACTGCCGTATTAGTCACCTCAAACGTCAAGAGATTTGGACCGCATAATAGATGCGAATGATTCCCACGAGTATGACTCACGAGGATTTTACTGAGTGCATTAAAGAGTGGTAGCGAACGGTTATTCTGTTTGTTGGTGGGGTTTTTATACTCTTAAATTTTTCTACGACATACATTGAGGAAGGATTGTATTCCACCCAAAAAATCTAATGTGTCGCACTCACATGACTTTCTCCACTTTTGTACAAACTATTTTTACAAACGCTTATTCTCCATATACTTCATGTTAATCTAGATATCGAGATGTTAATTTTATTTTCTTTTAGATGCAATGATAATATGGTAAGGCTTTAAGCGATAGTCAAATGTTTTAAGAGCTGGTTGCTATGTGGAGTATTCCATTCTCTTTGTATGTCCAGTACATAAAAAACGAATAACGAATTCGCATTTGAGAATAAATATAAGTATTGGAAAATTTAAGGGAATAACAAGCAATATCTCGAAAATGGTTCACTCAACAAAAACAATGTATATGACATAAATTGTGTATTTTAACGCGATCTACATTTTCTGTGTAGTAACATTTTGTCTATCTCTTATGGTTTATCAGTTACGCAAAAGTCGTTTGCAATTAAGAATACTTTTGGAAACATTCCTAGAAAATTCGAGATATAAATTTCATTTGTCATGAAAATATCTTAAACACATGATATTTTAATCAAAATCGTTGGAGCCATTTTGGAGAAAATTAAAATTTTCAGAAAATGTTCCATTCAAAGGGTAATCTGAGGTGGGGGAATTTTCTTGAAACCCTTAGTGTCGCATCTCTGGAAGATACTGAACCTAAATACCAAGTTAGGTGTTTATCCGACTGTTCGTTTCTAAGTTATGTTGTTCACAGACACACACGGACATGTTTCCAGAAATGGTTTTTTTTTGGATTCAAAAGATATATTTTCGGTGAAATCTCATACGGAATTTTTGGGTCGAATACAATACTTCCCCTACTTACCATACGTAGTAGAGAAAGTAATAAATGATGGTGGATAGAGAAAGTCTTGTCAACGTAATTTGATTTTTCTGAGAAAGTACAGTACGTTGGCAGTTTTCAACTCTCTGGATAAATGCCGTGTAGAAGCACAAAATGAAAACGGAGGCTAGGGTTGTCGGTGCTCGAGTTGGGAGGTGTTTAAGTGTACTGTTGTGTATTCTCTCGGGCTCGGGTGCTTTTTTGTTAGGGAGATGCTTAACTAGCCATTGAATTTCATAAGCATACGTTTTGCGGACGGGGTTGTGTGCGAGCCGAGTAGAAAAGTTACGCGTTATGTTGTTGGCTTCAGTAATAAAGGCAGGATTTGAGGAAAGGCTTCATTTGTGTGTAATGTTATTATGGTGGGAGTCTGCGAGGAATTCTGGTTTTTATTTGTAAATAATTCCTATCTGAGGATTATGGTTTTATGTAAGTATTTTGTTTCCATCGTGGACAAGAGTTTGAACTAATGTTCATACTTGGCAATCGTTATGGTCAGTGTTTTCGAAGCTTCATTCCACTTTTCATTGATTTCATTTGCTGCAGTTTGTCTGAGGTTTTTGTATCAAAGGTTATACAGATCTGAGGACTTAGTTGCAGAGGGCGGAGGTCGTTGCAAAACGGGGATCAATAATTTGCGTTATAGCGAACTTGATTGTTCCCTCAAGATGTCCCACTGTAGTGTTTAAGACGCCTGATGATAGTAGTTCTGAGATTGTTGTAAATTGTTTCCAGAAATTTATCCTAGTTGTACACGGGGATTGGCTGATAGGTTTATTGTAAGTGATAAATGAGCAGAGAATTAAACCAGTGACTTCTTTGGAATGTAGGTTTTGGGTAAGGTTTAGAACTACGAGATGTAGACGGATGCTGGTAGGTAAAACGTTTTAACGGATGTTTTCTGAGGTGACGTGAAAGACATGATTCGAGCAGTCTTCATAATTGCAGAGCTTCAGGTCTGCTGTGTTAGTAGAGTTGGAGTTCCATATTAGTTGGTTGGCATTCAGATCCGCTGCAATTAGGGTGTGATGGTGAAGATTAATTAGGATGACCAGGCCGGAAATGTCGATGTAATTGGGAAGATTTATACCGATACTACGTGGCTCACGCGTGGTTATCCTTAGCGTGGTGGTTTCAGTGTGAGCAAGTAGAGGAATGAATGTTTGATTGTGCCAAATGTCGTACCGAATATTGACGGCAGTGTCCCCGCTGATCCATATACTCATTTATATTAAGTCTGTCTGGATTTAAAAAGGTGTTGCAGTTGTGAGTGCAGTGTGGATGACGTGTGATTGATGAAGCGCCGCGAGCTCATGTTTACATCGACGTACTCTTGGGCGCTCTGGCTCATCAACTGAAGCGAAGTCATGAGGAGGGTAGGGAGGTTTATGCCAATTCGTATGATACAGAATTTGAGGGGATTAAAAACTATTGGTAGGTATCCGGGAATTGAAATAGCATAAGAAACTGAGCATATTTTTCAGGAATGTACTGTATCTCAAGGGGGCGGGATAGCAGCAACGTAGGTATTTCGGCCCCACGTGCCAAGCCATGCCCTCAGCCCACACATTGGCGCAAAGTGCTACGGCTTGCGAACTTAGGACATCGTCCGGACGATACCCATGAGGCCGTCCTATGGGAGCACCAAGACGCTGATTTGAGGCAGGAGGGACGTCTGTGGTATTATTAGCCGCCCTGGGCACTGAGACAGTGAACTTTGGCGTTCGTTCGCTCATTCCTCGGAGCACAAATTGCGCGGCGGAAAGGGCATCTCTTCTGTATGCCGCGCAACAGGTTAAGCCGTCGGTGGTATTCTAAGCATATGCAATACCGTTCTCCGTATTCTCGTTTGTGGTATACTGCAGCTGAGCGACTCATGTGAGTCTGCACATTTTGAGAGGATCTCTGCGGCGGCATTGGTCTGCTGTATGGCAAACCTGCTGGTACTTGTTGCATTGGGTGGGAGTGGTTGTTTTCGGTAGTCCTTCCATAGACTTTAAGGTGTATGGGTTCCTCAATACCAAGCATAAGGTCCCGAATCCGAACTGAGGGACCTTCACTATGATAGGAACATTAAATGCGATCCCTGTTGAGCGGCGGATTTCGGTGACTGCACTGACCTTGATGATCATAGACAGGAATGCCATCACCATAATGTCCGAGCTTTTGTGTCCCTTGGTTGAAAGATGTAAGGATGATGTTTATTCTTAAAGAAAATTGTTTTATCTGCTTATTTCAATGTTCATTTTACTCCACTGTCTATTTGATTAATATGAACTTACTGCGTAGCATTGTTGACAATTCCCTATTCGTGTGTGTTGCGGTGAACAAATAAAATGATTGGTAGACTGGTTGCTTTCAATCCAAAATCATAGTATGGCGGTTTCAAAACAATCTTTTTATAAAGGTCCTTGTGTGGGTTTCTGCATACATGCGTACTCAGAAACGGAAATATGGATTAAGTAACCAAAATATCATTATAATTTCACAAAATGTTATTGATGCAATGATGTACAGTTCCTTCCATTTTGCACTTATATGTTACCTCTTTGTTACCTATTTTCTGAAATATGACTCAGTCGGTTTTATTTAAATCTTATACAGGATAATAAAGCTCATGTTCTATAAATAATCACTGAAATCCAAGTTCTCATTGATTTTTTTAGAACTAGGAAATCGCCAAATTAGATTTTAGTTCAAAAAATCTAGAATAATCAAAATTGCACACTAATTTAATAACCGTTTTCTTAGCATCGGTCGTTTCCAAAATATCAAACAACATGGTTGCAAATGTCTGATTTTTTTCTGTTCTTCAGGAGCTCATTTTTAATTAGCTTAATTCGACTTGTGACATAAAAATTTAAATGTTATCCCCACATATACCACATGTAACGAAGTCATTACTGAAATTACTTACATTTGTTATGTAAAGTATATATATATAGTTTACATAAGCGTTTGTAAGGATAGTTTGATAAGACTGAGTAGAGAAAGCAATATCATGGTGTTGCAAAGAGTATAGAATTTTAAAGCCATCACATAGCGATATGCTCTTTAAATATCTGATTATTGCTCTAACTACTCTATAACACAATGAAACGTACAAGTGTGAATTGACATGAAATAGATAATTAATAAACTTTCCTAACAATAGTTCGTAGAAGAGTGAGTGGAGAGACGTGTGATTTCAATACATTTGTTATACTTCGATATGTTGCCGTTACTGCTATATATATGTTCTACCATGATTTATGCTTTCCCCAATTTCCTCTCATTTCATCTCTCCCTTTCAGGTTCAGGTGTGTTTTCAGGCCCTGCGGTGCTAGCGGTGCCAGGCAGATGGCGTGGATGCATGTACATTGGAAATGTCTCCCCCTGTACGCCAGTGTGAGCTGTTCCGCCTGTTAATGTAGCTGCGTCGCTCTCTTGAAGATTCCTTGGTCACTGGTGCGCGGGTGTTCAAATTGAAATATTAGGGACTTCTGCGCGTCTGCAGATCTGAAGGCAGACTTGCTTCGCCTCATTCCTGCCTCTTAGGGGGTGTGGCCACAGTGATCAAGTGGTCGCAGTGCGCAAGGTTTACCTCTCCGATGAACACTTCGTACATCGTACTACTTTTCATTATCATAATATTTACCGCGGCGGCGCCGTGGCCGGGTGGTTAGACCGCTCGCCTCCCACCGAGGCGGCCCGGGTTCAATCCCAGGGACCTGCATGTGGGATTTGTGGTGGACGAAGCGGTGTCTGGGCGGGTATTCTCCGGGTTCTCCGGTTTCCCCCGCCATTCATTCCACCAACTGCTCCATCATCACCTTTCCTTTCATCCATTTCACCAACATTTCGTTTCATCTACTTCTTTCATCCCATACCAGGCATCGGGCTGATCACCCATCCTGGATGGTCTGTCTGATCCATGAGTGTCTACTCCTCGACGGGCCTCTGACCCCAGGCGCCCGCTTGTAAGTCCTGGGGGTGTAAGTCCTACATAAGAGGAGGGTAAACAGATAAATAATGAATAATATTTACCGCTTGTCGGTATTTTCATTAACGAATTACACAAAGCATTCAGTATTGAACGTGTTCATACGCAGATCGCAAAGTATAACATTTATTTTAGGGTTTAAGCGAGTGGAGGGTGCAAGAAACGTAGCTGTTACCCTTTAAATCTGAGACAGATGTCAAGAACTGCATGGAAGTTTTTAGTCTGATTCCACCTTTCCAACCTTGTTCTACAAATGGCTTGTGTGAAAGAACAATTAATTACCAAGTAAATTAAAAATTTACGAATATATTTGTTCCATTTTCATGGATTTGTAGAAATGATTTTATAAACGTAGAGATGTTCAACAACAGCACGTTTTTATTGCAGTTTCGTTGGAAAATAACACTTGATGGGTAAGGTATTTAAATGTTTGATTAACGAGACTAACAATAAACTATTTTACTTTAATTCAAAGATATAAAGAAAGGATATAAAATAAGTTAGTAATTAAATTATTTGTAACTCACATTCGATCCCGAAATATATGAGTTGATGATGAAACAAAGTGGAATGATATTTATGTCAGGCATTCGCTTGTTGAATAAAAATTATTTTCACACTCCATTGTTTACGAATAAAAGAAAAGATAAAAGCCAAGGATTCCGAAAATATTAAGCATAGGTGCATTTTTAATTGACAGCTGCAATGCTACCATTTTATATTTTGTGTCAAATTAATATTGCAAAGTAAGCTCCAGAGCGTGCCACATGACCTCCACACTTAATGATACATCGGAGTCGACATTGTGTACACAGCGGATGATATATGAAGCATCGCCAATTTGCACCAGCCAGAAAAGCTGCCAGCGTCGAAACACCAACTATGTTCGTGGTTGACTGCGTCGCTTAGACATCAAATAATCCACACTAAATGAAAACGATGGAAAAAAGAGAACGAAATAAAAAACGAATGACAGTCAGACAAATGGCCATTCTTCGGCCAAGAATTTTCAATTTCGTCGGCATATGGAAAAGCGATGCATGGAAAATCGGCGATAATTCAAATCGACAGAGCCAAATCATATTTCCATGGATTCTTCCGTCTGGAGTTTGACAGCCGGGAAGCTAGGATGCTCCTAAAAACATTAATACTGCGGGGTGCTGGTTCCATTCCATCTGAAGAACAGTGTTGTTCATAATATTATAAAGCAATACATAATACTGTAGATATGTACTAAATCTGACACAATAGTAGATTACAATGGTGAGCTAAATTAAAATACTGCACCTCCAATGAGAACTCACTCTTCTGAACTAAATAGCAGGAAGGAGCTGACTGGCCTGTATAGTCGAGTGAACGGAAACGTGCCGATATTTTAGTTTCCTATATTTCAAGTGGAATTAATATGGATGAAAGATGGAGTATTGTTGTGGGATGATGAGGCTTAAGTGTCTCCACCGGTGGATGCTCTGAAAGACCTTGTAGATACGGATGCTGTGAAGTTTGAAATGCTCGGTTTGAAATTACCGCGCCACTCTCACAGTGGTACGTCAATTTATTTCTAGCGCTCAGAATTGAGTTTAAGGCGGATAAACTTTTATACCGTAATTGTTTTAATGCTAGCTCGTGTGCAACGCGTAAGGTAGAATATCTAAATGTTTCTTTCTGTCTCTTGTATTTTAAGATATGCTTAAAATGTGCTAGCTCTTAATCGTGACAATATTATCTCAGGGTTGCCATGTTAATTTGGAAAGGGAAACCAAAGGCTGGAAAAACATCGAAGTTTTAATGGTTGTAAGGGTACTAACCTTCCTCTGACCAGACACAAGATGAGTGAATTTGTCTACGTCCTACTTAGCCTTACCCCCAAGAAATCGACGCTGCCTAATTGTCTCATTTTATATTTGCTTGTATATAAGCTACGCTGAATTTTTGAGGAAGCTTAATGCAGTTAGCGGACTTGTGGATCCTCGTATACGCCATTTAGCAAAGTTTAACTTTTTGAAACCGTACTTCCCCTCTTCTAATGTAAAGAGAATGTATAACCTTTGTTATTTAAATAATAAATCCAATAAATGAATTTTCGCTATACTGTATTCTATTTTACTTCTCAATCTGCTTTAACGACGAACAATACATGATAATTCAATCGAATATTTACTCACATTTATGCTTTAATTTCTTATGGACACTTTTTGTGTTACAATAACCAATTCTTTTTTATTTATCCTAAGAATACTTGGTTATTTGCGTAATGAATTATTATATTTCTTTTGCTTTCCCTCTAAGCGTCTCCTTCCGCAGTGAAAATTTTTATAACAATCCTAACAGTTGAGTGTTGTTTATTTTAGCGATCGCCTGATTTCTATCGCTCATAAAACAAAATAATATATTTTAAAACTCTTATATGGAATAATATATTCCTAAGAATATCAAATTTACAATCATATTGTACATAAAACATATTTCTACTTAAATTCTTGCTTTTTGTTTTACATTTTGTATTATTACAATATGTTTGCGAAGTAAATATTTTTCGTTCACTTTGTTTAACGTATTTTTAAAGTTATTCAATTCCTTTATCTATCAGTTTTTCAATAAATACAATTATAACTAATAATTTAAAATATATAAATGCCCAAGCCAAAATTTATGGCACAAACGATGTTTTTAAACAATAATATTTTATAATGGTGATACACAATGCACCATGAAACTCTTTTTCCTTCCATTGGATTTTCATTTTAGCATTCGTTAGCAAGCATTGGAAAGCATTTGATCCTTTTACTAATACTCCGCGTTATTTTCTTTTTTTATGTAATGGCAGAAATTCCTTATTATCTGCAGACTAGTCCTGGACACGCAATAGAGAGTATACAAAAGGGAAATTCGGCTGTAAACCATGCGCCAAAATTTAGTGCGCATGCGCGAAGTCTGCTATATTGAAACCAAGGAAACAGGTGCTGAGCACATCGACCGGGTATTCTCTTACTACGGCTCAATATAAAAGCAGTAAATCTTTAAGCATTGAGCCATGTTAGCTCCCTACCTCACAGGATAATCTACGCTACCTCTAGAATAACAATGCTTAAATTTTGAACTGATTCTGCCGGCATAGCCGATACCCTTGCTGAAGCAACATACCACCAGCAAGTTACAATCTGCATTACCGGCCAGGGCACCTCAGATCTCCAGTTAACAGATGGCAGTTCAAGTAGATCATGGTGGCGCTGCTTACACACTGATGTCAGATCATGTGTTCGGCTGACGGAGGGACCCCGGGTGGCTGGAGCCCAGCTGAAATGAAAGGAGTCGTAGATCGCCGATCGTCGAGGAAGGAACGCTGTAATATCGGCTCTAGGGAAGCGTCCTCGTGCATACACCATTTTGGCCTTGTTTAAATTCTGCCTTAATATTTTGGCGTAAATAATTTTCTAAATTTGACTATTTAGTGCGTGTGCTGACTTTGCCTTAAAGAACAATTCTAAATTCTTTCTATCGTGCAAGAGAAATTAAAGATTTGTAACGAAATATTAAATGTACTAATGCCAAGCTTTTATGTGGAAATCAGTTTAATGAATAGTTTATAAAGAAGCAGTTGTTATATTGCTGCAAGAAAATAAGGATTCATTGTTTTAATGGATTTCTTCTGAATTCTTGTATTCAATTCCTTTCCTGATTAGGTGAGGAAATTTAATGCATTTGTAACCTATGGAGGCACTTCGTGTTTTGAAGAGTTGAGAGTAAAGTAACATCACCATAACATTCCTGTATTTAATTATTTAGAATTTCCTACTTTCTTTATCAATGGTAAAGAACAACTTAACAAGAATTGTAGCAGTATAAAATCAAAACGCTTACATATAATGGTGGAGCGTATAGTAAATAAAAAACTAAATATTGCGGCATTAACAAATATTCTAACTTTTACAGTGCAGAAAATAACTGTTGAGTTGAAGATAAGCCAGCCCAGCAGTTAAAATGCAGTTAATTAGATATCAAAACGTATTCCTTGGAAGGTTTAAATTCAACAACACAATATATTTGTGGGTTAATTAAAGCTGCTTAACCATTAATGAATGTGGTCTATTCTTGTGGCATATTCACAAGAAGAAGCAAATAATTTTAATTACACCAATCTGTATTCTCATTTTAAAGCATATGAGAATAAGAACATGGTTCTCTTTGGTAACCTAAAATATACAAGTTCTACCTTTATATTCTACGTTGAAAATCTGGAGAACATTTTCAGTAATAACTTACTCAGATTAATCAGAAGTAATATTGGAAGTAAATTTATTAATTTAATGGAGAATGTGCAGTTCAGCCATCCATTTAAGGATCTCCCTGTGCATTATTTCATAAAACTTTTCTCAGAACGAGAAATTTTTATTTCTGAAGTTCATGGAATAGGGATTTAAAAAAGAAAACTAAAATTGACAAAAAATGTTTTGAATGGGAATCATTCACATGACTTTCTCTGACCTCTATCGTTTATAAGTGAGTGTAAAAACAATTCTTACTAAAGCTTATTTTTACATCTATTACGTTTTAATCCAAATAAATCTTGATAGAATAGCTACATTACATATGCATTTACTTATAGATACAAAGAGACAGAGATAGTCAAACGTTAAGAACTGGGTGCTATACGCTGACCTTAAAATTCCGTACTATTTTCATGCAGTCGCGAAAAACAACTGAATGTTGAAAGGACTTTAAAGAATGGCCAAGTTATGAACGATTCTAAATTAAATTGAGTTTTATTTACACACGCTGTTAAAGTGCTATTCTATGTTGGGCGTGAAAGGCCGGAAATTTTTCTGAGAGCCCTGTTTATCAGCCTTGAATTTATTTTACGTGCTGTAAATCTACGACACGGGACTATCGGCTTTACTTCCCTTCCGAAGCCAGCCATGCTAAGGATTTTTACTCCCGAAAAAATCCATCGCCATCCACCGCGTTTTAACTCGCGATCTCGGGAAATAGAGACTAGCATGATACTCCTAGAGGACAATGATCATTATGGTTATATCAGAAATGGTTTATGCCAATATAAAAGTTTATTTGAAATAAACTATATTTTTTGTGCAGTTCGTTTTCGTCTATTGCTTAACGTTTACCAGCTATATAAGGTTATACAAAATCCCTTCCAAATGAAGAGAATCTCAAAAGCTATTTTTAGAAAATTCAAGATGCATTTTATTTTTAATGTAAATACTCTTTATATGTGGTGTTTTAATAAATTATTAGAGCCATTTGTTTAGAAAATAAAAATTTTCTAGAAATGCTCAGTTTAAAGGGCAATATGGGATGGGAGATTTCCTTGAAAATGTTTGTGTCGCATCCTTGGAAGATACTGAACTTAAATACCAAGTTTGGTACTTATCCGACTTTTAGAGTTAATGGTGTTCACAAACAAACAGACACAACACACACGTGTTTCGAAAACTGCTTTATTTGCATTCAGGGGACCTCAAAAGTTACTTTTCCGGTGAAATCTTGGTTTCAAATTTTTGAGTGGAATGCAATACTTTCTCTAACTACTAAGTACGTAGTAGAAAAAGTAATTGCAAATTATTAAAAGTGGCACATCTGTGATGTATGTATGATACTACATGTTGTAGTTGTGACATTAATGAATGGAAATTAAACAAGAAAAACAGAAGGAAAATTATAAATAAACACTGTTATCCTTTAATATGATTGAAGTACTTAAGTCAAAAACATGATAAACTGCAGTTACCCATAACCACATATTTAAACAGGAACGGATTAAATCACCTTGAAAATTAGAACACATAATAATTTGCTGATATATTGAGATTTATAGATATAAGATGGGGAATAACGACATTAAATGTCTCCTCCTGTAAAGTTAGTGATGTGGCTTATCATGTTATTCCACCAAGCTCTTCAGTTGTGTGTTGTTTGCTTTATGTAAGGTTAGACAATATTAATTCTGTCTAATCATATTTACTGCCTATTTTGATAAAATGTCTTAAGCGTTTTACTTTCTCTACCATGTACATAGTAGATAGAGAAGGTATTGCATTCCACCCAAAATTTCGATACCTAGATATCACCGGAAATAAATACTTTGAGGCGCCCTGAATCCAAAATAAGGCGTTTTTGGAAACATGTCCGTGTATGCGTCTGCGTGTCTGCGTGTCTGTATGTTCTGCCTGTGAACAGTATAACTCAAAAACGAAAGTTGGATGAATACCAAACTTGGTAATTGAGTTTAGTATCTTCCAAAAATGCGACACGAAGATTTTCAAGAAAATCCCCCACCACTACTACCCTTTACATGTAACATTTATTTTCTATAAAATGGCTATAACGATTACGATTAAAATACGATATATTGCAGATAGTTACTTGAGAAATAAAATGCATATCTTGAAACTTCTGGGAATAGCCTTGAAATTCCTCTTCATTCGGAAGGAATTTTGTATAATCTTGTATAACTTGTAAACGTTAAGCGATAGACGAAAACGTACCACACAAAAAATGTAGATTTCTTTATACACACAATTCACTTAAAATAAGTTTTTTATGGCATGAGCCGTTTCTTAGATATCCGTTATTAAAGGTTAGAATTATTCAATACTTGTCATTCTTTTAAAGTCACATGATTTTTAATTGTTTCTCGCGATTACATGGAGACAGTATGGAGTTTTAAGGCCAGCATATAGCGTCCAGTTCTTAAACATTTGACTATCACTGTTCTCTTTTATTGATAATGAAATGTGTAATGTGGCTGTTTTTGCAAACGTTTATTTGGATTAAATGTAGTAGATAGAAAAATAATCTTTAGTATTATAAGAATAGGTTGTATACCCAATAATAAAAATAGGGAGTAGAGAAGGTGATGTGAATGTATCACATTATATTTTTAGAAAATGGTCCATGGGTGTGTGTCTAACAGCATTCCGTGGACTAGTGGTACCATGCTAGTCTCTAGTTCCCAAGGTCGCGGGTTCAAACCCAGTGTAGGGCGAAGGATTTTTTCGGGTGTAAAAATCCTTAGCATGGCT
This sequence comes from Deroplatys truncata, assembly GCA_030765065.1. Taxonomy (NCBI): domain Eukaryota; kingdom Metazoa; phylum Arthropoda; class Insecta; order Mantodea; family Mantidae; genus Deroplatys; species Deroplatys truncata. The sequence goes on from CM060978.1 coordinate 221,125,338, forward strand.
TCCTTCGGAAGGGAAGTAAAGCCGGTGGTCTCGTGTCGTAGATTTACGCACGTGAAAGAACCTCAATCCTGATAAATAGGCCTCTGAGCAAAATTACCGGTCTTTCACGCGCAATATAGAATGGTACCCTAAGGACTACAGTAGTTAAAGAGCGCTCATAAATAAAACTCAATTTAATTTAATTTTCAAAAACAAACGTAGGATAAAAACAAAGCTTGGCATTTAACTTCAGCACCGTCCGAAGCTACGCGCTAAAATGTTCAAGAAATCATCCCATCCCAAACTACTCTTCACGTGGAACATTTCTCGAAATTTTTTGCTTTCTAAAAGATGCCTGTAACGATTTTGATTAAAATACCATATATTAAATGTGTATCTTGAATTTTCTGGAAGAATTTTCTAACTCCTCTTTATTAAAAAGGAGTTTTGTACAATCGTGCATATGCTGGCCTTAAAATTCCATACTATTTCCATACAATTGCAGAAAACATTTGAGTTTTTAAAGGACTTTAGAGAATTATCAAGAAATGAACAATTCGAACTTTAAATGGCTTATGTCATATAACACTTATTTTACATAAATTGTGTGTTTTAAAGATATCTAAATTTTTTGTGTAGTTGTGATAGGAAAACTTTCTTGAAAACTTGGTGTCGCATCCTTTCAAGATACTGAACTTAAACACCGACTCTTCGTTTTTGAGTTATGCTGTTCACAGACACACAGATACGGACATTTTTCTAAAAATGTTTTATTTGGATTCAGGGGACCTCAAAATAGTGTTTCCGGTGAAATCTCGATATCGTGTTTTTGAGTGGAACGCAGTAGCTATACCTACTATGTACATGGTAAGAAAGTAATAAAGTTTTGTCTGAATAATTTGTATACCATAATAAGCAATAGAGGCTAGAGAAAGTTATGTGAATGTAACACCTCACATTTCTAATTCTTGAGTTAAGTAAAACTTAGCAGCCTATTCAGTCGCTTCCTTATTTACTCCTAACTATTTTCCTAACCGTCATTTCATGTTGCTAGGAGTTGTTTTGTTATAGATAGGAGAAGCAAACAAAACGTTCGTAGCTTTTATAACATATTTGCGTGCTTTATTATTTTAAATGTTTTAATTGGGTTAAAATATGTGTAGCAAGCAGCTATCGTTTCGCGTTTACTCGGGGTCAATATGCGTCGAGTTCACACAAGTCAAGGGAGCCACTCCCTGCTTTCCTTTCTGTGTACTCTCTATTCTGTATCCTGGGTGAGCCAATGTCTTATTAGTTTGAATTTAAGTCTGACACACACATATTAGACTATAAACAAAGGTCAGGCCTAAGTGAGCCGTGAAGGTGGGGGAGTATGCAAACACTTCATCTAAGTGGCTGCAACTCAAGCTTCGCAATGACTGCCCACACAAGCTCCTGTGTGAGTCCGTCTCGTATTGGTTTGATGTCAAACGTCAAGAACTCAAACATTAACGTACAAACATAAGATGTTTACAAGGGGGCAGTAAGACTAGCATTAACCGGAGTGCTAGAAAGAGATAAGGGTGGGGCTGGGCATGGCAGAGGCGGTTTAGCATCTTATTACCAACCATTGAGCAATATATGAGCACAATTCGATGCACTCGACGCACATAATCTGTCATATCTGATAGCCTAGAAGACATTACATGTTCAGAATACAGAAACTGTGGAGAAATTACGTTCTCCCTTGTAGGGGTAAAATATAATTACAATTTTTCTTCCTGAACCCTTAAAGCCGTTTGTTAGTTTGTGGCGCTGGGTAGTGACTTAAGAAAATAGCGTAAACTGACACTCTTCAAAGATATATTGAACAAACTAACTCTTCCTTACATGCCTGGTAGCGGATTGACTTTCTCTTTCTTCGAATATCTTTTTTTAAGGGTTGTTCTCGTTAAGACGGGATAACTTAGGAATACGTTTGGGAAGTTACAGCCGGCTTACCTTGGATAAACGATTTATCTGTCAGTGCTCTAGCATTTAGCAACCCCTATTCCTCTCCGAACATAAATACTAAGTCCTGCCATCCTTTATCCCCAGTCTCAAAACTATGGTATCAGAGTTACTTAAACTCTAAGAATTGCAGAAGAGACAAATTATTTTCCTGTACCTCCAGAAGTATGACAGTGCTCAAGCGAACTTAAATACTTCGATCGTTAAATGGAAGAAAATAAAAATATCTGATTGTTACACTCACATGACTTTGTCTACTCTTGTACAAACTATTTTTACAAACGCCTATTCTCCATATGCTTCATGTTAATCGAGATATCGAGATGTCAATCTTATTGCTAATTTTCTTGTAGATGCAAGGGGAATTGGTAGCCTTTAAGCGATATTCAAATATTTTAAGAGCTGGTTGCTATGTGGAGTATTCCATTATCTTTGCATTACCAGGACAAAACTGAATAACGAATTCCCATTTGAGAAAAAGTATAAGTATTGGAAAATTGAAGGGAATAACAAGTAATATCTCGAAAATGGTTCACTCAACAAAAAAAATGTAAATGACATAAATTGTGTATTTTAACACTATCTGCATTTTTGTGTAGTGAAATTTTGTCTATCTCTTATGGTTTACCAGTTATGCAAAAGTCGTTCACAATGAAGAATACTTTTGGAGACGTTCCCAGAAAATTCAAGATATACCTACAATTCATTTGCCATAGAAACGTCTTAAACGTATGGTACTTATTCAAAATTGTTAGAGCCATTTTTGATAAAATTAAAATTTTTGGAAAAATGTTCCATGTAAAGGGTAATCTGGGGTGGAGGTATTTTCTTGAAAACCTTTGTGTCGCATCTCTGGAAGATACTGAACCTAAATACCAAGTTGGATGTTTATCCGACTGTTCGTTTCTGAGTTATGCTGTTCACAGACACACACAGACACACGGACATGTTTCCAAAAATGCTTTATATGCATTCAGTGCACCTGAAAACATCTATTTACTCTGAAATGTCGGTATCGAATTTTTGGATGGAATGCAATACTTCCCCTACTTACTATACGTAGTAGAGAAGGTAAGAATTGTATGGAAATATCAATTTATATTTTGTTGGCTTAATTTAAAAATTGCTGTACGTAATGATTGCATAAGGTGTCTCCAGAAATAATGTCCTAATTTGGAAACCGGACTGTTTCTGTTTACCCTGCTCTTATGTAGGACTTACACCCCCCAGGACTTACAACCGGGTGCCTGGGGTCAGAGGCCCGTCGAGGAGCAGACACTTATGTATCAGACAGAGCATCCAGGATGGGTGATCAGCCCGATGCCTGGTATGGGGTGAAGGAAGTAGATGAAACGAAATGTTGGTGAAATGGATGAAAGGAAAGGTGATGATGGAGCAGTTGGTGGAATGAATGGCGGGGAAAACCGGAGGACCCGGAGAAAACCTGCCCATACGCCGCTTCATCCACTACAAATCCCACAGTGGGAGGCGAGTGGTCTAACCACTCGGCCACGACGCCGCCTGACTTTCTATAAATGCTTCTTGGAAATCTAAAGCTCATGTTGCAAAGTTTGTATTTCTTAATTTCTTAGGTAGTTAATAGGCTCATTCCATTTTCTAGAGCACCTAGGTTCTAGCGTATGTTTCCTCTGGGTGAACTTCAGATCACTGATTTTATACTTCTTATTAGACCTTATATAGTTTAAAAGGGTCTACACATCACTGACAGACTTCTTGTAATATTCGTAAGAGAAAAGCACCGTATTTTATCTAACATCAGCAGTTCTATTAGCACATCCATTCAATGGCGGGGAATCGTCTGTGTGAATGATTAATATTGTTTTAAGGCTGTGAAACTATTAGATTGTTATACGAGGCGTGTTTTTTGTATAGTACCTTTTAAATATTTTGCCGCTGCAGTCCCGATTTTAAGCATGCACAGTCACTTCCTCCAGGCATTAGGAAGCCAGAAGCAACTGAACGTGATCGTCATTTTGTGTTTTTCTGTTCCTAGAGCGTTTAGAAGTGTTGAAAACAACTAACGGCCCACCGACTGTGAAGTCAGATCAGTGATTCGTTTTTGAATGCGTGAAATGTTACACCAGAAACAATTCATCGCCAATTGCGTGGGGTTTATGAGAAAACAATAATGAGTGTCAATGCCCGGCCACACACAACCAAAAACACTCAAGATATGATTGCATTATTTGGTTGGGAACAATTCAATTACTCTCCCTACAGTAATTATTATCTACTTCTTCATATCAATAAATTACTAGATGAAAAATATTTCAACGACGATGACGATGTGAAACAACTTGGCTTTCATCACAGGCAGCATCATTCTTTGATGAAGGCATACAAAATCTGTTTCCCGTTACAAGTGCTGCACAACGGTGTTGACTATGTAAGAAAAGTGGTTTAAGGTGTAAAGTAATGAATGATAAAAAAGCATTTGAAAATTAATGTTGTATTATTTTTACTTTCTCTACTACGTATAGTAAGTAGGCGAAGTATTGTATTCCACCCAAAAATTTGATACCGAGATTTAACCGGAAATATATGTTTGAGGCCCCTTGAATCCAAAGAAAGCATTTTTGGTAACATGTCCGTCTGTGTCTCTGTGAACAGCATAACTCAGAAACGAACAGTCGGATAATCACCAAACTTAGTATTTAGGTTCAGTATCTTCTAAGGATGCGACACGAAGGTTTTCAAGAAAATTCCCCCATCCCAGATTACCCTTTATATGGAACATTTTTCGAAAATTTTAATTTTCTCAAAAATGGCTCTAACTATTTTGATTAAAATATATATTTAAGATACTTTCATGACAAATAAAATGTATACCTCGAATTCTCTGGGAATGTCTCCAACAACTTTTGCATAACTGGTAAACCATAAGAGATAGACAACATTTCACTACACAAAAATGTAGATGGTGTTAAAATACACAATTTACGTCATATACATTTTTGTTGTTGAGTGAACCATTTTCGAGATATTGCTTGTTATTCCCTTAAATTTTTCAATACTTGTACTTTTTCTCAAATGGGAATTCGTTATTCATTTTTACTTACGTATAGTTAGCAGGGGAAGTATTGTATTCCACCCAAAAATTCGATACCGAGATTTCACCGGAAATATATGTTTTGAAATCCCCTGAATCCAAAAAAAGCATTTTTGGAAACATGTCCGTGTGTGTGTCTGTGTGTCTGTCTGTGTGTCTGTCTGTGAACAGCATAACTCAGAAACGAACAGTCGGATAAACACCAAACTTGGTATTTAGGTTCAGTATCTTCCAAGGATGCGACACGAAGGTTTTGAAGAAAATCCCCCCACTCAAGATTACCCTTTACATGGAAGATTTTTCGAAAATTTTAAATTTCTCAAAAATGGCTCTAACGATTTTGCTTAAAATATCATGTGTTTTTAAGGTATTTTTATGACAAATAAAATGTATATCTTGAATTTTCTGGGAATGTTTCCAAAAGTATTCTTCATTGTGAACGACTTTTGCATAACTGGTAAACCATAAGAGATAGACAAAATTTTACTATAGAAAAATGTAGACCGCGTTAAAATACACAATTTATGTCATATACATTTTTTTTGTTGAGTGAACCATTTTCGAGATATTGGTTGTTATTCATTTAAATTTTTCAATACTTATTTTCTCAAATGGGAATTCTTTATTCATTTTTTTGTCTTGGATATGCAAAGAGCTATAATCTGTGGGAAAGGGAATGGTGCTGCACCTAGCAACCAGCTATTAAGAGATATGTATGTGCTTAAAGGCTACTGTATTTCCAAATTACCCCTGTAAATATATTATCCCCTTACATCTACAAGAAAATTAGCAATAACATAGACCCTGCTAACGTTTATCTCGATTAACATGAAGTAGATGGAGAATAAGCGTTTGTAAAAATAGTTTGTACAAGAGTAGAGAAAGTCATTTGAGTGTAACGCATCAGATTTTTTTATTTTGTCCTGGTAATGCAAAGAGAATGGAATACTGCACATAGCAACCAGCTCTTAAAATATTTGACTATCGCTTAAAGCCTACCAATTCCCATTGCATCTACAAGAAAATTAGCAATAAGATTAACATCTCAATATCTCGATTAACATGAAGCGTATGGAGAATAAGCGTTTGTAAAAATAGTTTGTACAAGAGTAGAGAAAGTCATGTGATTGTAACACATCAGATTTTTAAACAATAATCGGCACTTACTTTAAAAACGTGCCTCGTAGACAGATAAAACCATTAATATTTAGTGTATACTTAGCGTAAGTATGAATTTCTGAATACCAATTGCAAGTATATTACCAAGTTATGTATAACTTCGATGTAATGCTTATCTACAAATGAAGTTGTACATTATTCTACATCCTGTACATTATTCTAACTGGTGCAAAATGCATACATAATTAGCTACGTTGGGAATCAGTAGCTATGCGGTGAAGCGGCAAACATGAACATATGCTGTGATATCCTTGTGTGCAATGTGTCGCCGACAGAAATGGAGACAGCTCTTGCTGAGCGATGTGCAGTTATCATGGAGGCTGTCATGTCATTGCTTGGAGTTTTATTTGTAATTAGCTGATCGGATGTCGTTAGCACAAGTTGATATCAGAAAGGGAGAGAAACGGGCATTGTTGCTGAAGAAGCAAACGAAGAAAAGTAAACATGATTCTTTTTATGCTTTCTTTACCTGCAGGCTCTACGGACATACATTTTGCTTGAAGACGGTAATTAAATATTTTCTTTACTGAAGGTTTCGAAAACTCGAATTGAATAATAGATCTGATTGGGGATTGTATCGACGCCCTGTTAAGTTTCGGGTATCTCAAAGATTAATAAAGAAGAGTTTCACACGAGTTTTTCTATAAACGACAAATTCATTTATATTTATTATATATTGTACTATTCATATAAAAATTGGTTCTCCTATCCTCGCCATGTTATTCAATATGTATTTTTCCCTTGAGTTGTTGATTATACAAAATTCAAAGAACTAAACGGAAGTTCAAAGTTTTCTCACTGAAAATTCATTGTATACATCATACTTCCAGGTTAATATATTATCGTGTGACACTTTAATCAAAATCCTAAGGGCTGTTTTTATTTTAATAGTGTTCAATGTCCGCTATTATTAAATAGGACACCACTGGCAACACAAGAAATTACAAGGTGTGTTCCAAAACTAAAGTCTGTTTGGTCATAATAACAACATCGCTCATGAGACAAGACTTTTATTGACAGTGAGATATACTTTACTTTTCCACATAATCGCCGTTCACATCTATATACTTGCTGTACCAGCTTCTTTAACCTCTCGGCATAGAAGTCTGCTGCCAAGACTTGAACCAGTTGGTAACGCTCGTCTTGAGTTCATCGTTGTCCACCCAGCCACCGTTTCAAATGCAAGATGAGGAAATATTCGCTTTGTACCAGGTTGGGACTGCGCGGAGGGTGGTCAAAGAGTTCCCAACGGAATTCTTGAATCTTCCGTTCTCTTAGGCTTCCGCGGCCAGCGTCTTTGATATAACTAGTTTCTGGTATCCGCCGCGTCATGTTAACTGTCTTAGGTGGGCAACGTTTCGACCTCTTGTTGAGGTCGTCCTCAGGCTGCACTGCAACACATGCTGTGATTTGTCGCGCTTTTATCCCAAAAGGACCCGAAATTTGACACTTCCTATTCGCCCACATAAAATCACCAATCGCAGGCCCAGGTTCCTTCTTGTTGCACGATTGTTTCAGTGAAGCAAATGTATACACGAGGGTCATCTAGGAAGTAACTAGGAAGTTTCGCTTTAATAAATTTAAAAAACGGTATTAAAAAGAAACATGTCCCTTACAAAAGTGAAGCTTACTTATTTCTACACATAATCACTCCGTAATTTAAGCATTAGTCATATCTGTCCACGATCTTTAGAATTCCTGTGTTATAATCGGCTGCCGCGAGCCCAGCAAGCAAAGAACGAGAAATGTTTGGGAAAGAAATCTGTAACTCGTCTAGGGTTACGTGTCTGCCAACACCATTTTCTTGTTCGCTTGATTCTACAAATCATCTCTGATGAGTGACAGACACCCGATTCATTTTTCGTCCATTGTTGAGCATTTTACACCACTTTCTCACATTGCATTCGTTCATTATTCTATCACTGTACACTTCTGCAATTTCTGCAGGTTTCAACTCCCAAGCATTCAAAAATCCAATCTCCCCTCATAGTCGGCGGGACTTCGTCCCACACAATTCATTTCAACAATCGTAGAATACACATTAACAAATTGTTTCGACTGACACCAACACAACACTGAGAAAAGATATAGAGGGAACCATTCAATCTAAGATAGATGCTCGAATTCAATCTGCGCAGTGAGAATACGCAAGCGACTTTCTGGACTTCGACTGGAAGATAATTAGGACTATAATAAATGCTAAAATTGTCATTGTTAATAATATTAGTGAATAACATGAGGCTCAATTTGTTCTGTCTCTTAGGTCCTCAACTGATTTTATGACCATAAGCCGTTCCTACCCAACTGTAAAGGTCTCCAAGATGAAAATCTTGGTGGTCATGCAGATAATTATACTGTCTGTACCGGTGGCCCACACAAGCGCTTCTTTGTAGTTTTATGTATCCTGCATGCATAGATACAAAAGAAGTTGCCGTATCAGAGATGTTAAAAGGGCCAGTGTAGGTATAAAGCGAAAGGTCACTCAGGTATGGCTGCTATTTGCATGTGTTTACTCGGTAGTTTCGTACTGGTAAGCGTCGCATGGTCACCTGCGTGCAGTTCGAGTCAGGTCATTCAGACAAAAAGGTAACGTTCACCAATAACGAACACACAGATAGGGTTAGGATGTGTGGGAAGACACTCAAAACTGCAGCTGAGGCTCGAAAGCTGTTTTCTGAACATTTTCAGATGCGGTATCTGTCTTCTGCGCACTTTTTATTTTTATTCTTTTTAATGCATTTATTTTTTTTACATACAGAGATGATATTAAGAAATGATGGATCATTGCAGGTAGAACATGGGCCTGAGAGGATCTTACATTAATTCCTCCATCTAGGGGCGGGCATGATTCTACATATGCTTGTAATGAATAATGCACCAATAGAAAATAATTTAATTCCAACGTCCCTTTAAAGGTACATAAATATAATACTAAAAAAAAGTTATTTTAATTTTGTTAACTTTGCGGAACAAATTTGCCATATGGTTGTACTGGGTGTAGATTAACTGCCATAAACTAAATGACACAGCACGTGTGCTCAGGCTTGCGTTAAGCGACAATGCTGAATTCTTGTTAATGGGCGAATTACTTATTAAATAACCGATTAAAAGTTAAATTGAGTTTTATTTATGGACGCTCTTTAACTGCTGTGGTCTTTAGCGTCCCATTCTATATTGGGCGTGGAAGACCTGAAATTTTTCTCAGAGGCCTCCTTATCAGGCTTAAGGTTCTTTAGCGTGATATAAATCTACGATGCGAGACCACCGGCTATACTTCCCTTCCGAAGGAAACCGTGCTAAGATTTTTACACCCGAAAAAATACATCGCCCTTCGCCGGATTTGAACCCGCGACATCGGGAATTAGGGGCTAGCATGGTAACCATTACGCCACGGAGGACGACAAATAAACCGATAACACCCCCACATACACTTAGGTACTCTCACATTCAAACACCACATTTTGGGCATACCGTGAAATGTTTTTGTTTACAGAAAACTTACTGGAGCCCAGCCGAGAATAAAACCCGGAACACCTCATATAGCAGGCAGATTCTCTACCTAACGAGCTCTGGGACAGTAACAGCAGATAAAGTATTCTTTTTCAAGCATTGGTCCTTAATTTAGCAATATCATCTCTGTCGGTATGGAGTCCCCTTTGCAGTTCTGCTTAGGCAAACCTTTTGGCATCTGTGCTATCCGGTATAAACTAACTTCATCTAAGGATGGCTTGTGTGGGCCATCTGGTACCTAAGAAAACCATTTACAATAAATGCAACGATATCAGATTTATTGTCCCGATATCTCAAATCGGCAAATATCCTATTGAATAGATACTACACACATCTACCTTACAAGGTAGCAGGCGGTTTAACAGAACATCTTGATTTCAGGAAGAAAAATGATAAAAGGGAGCTTTCATATGTTAAGTCTCGCTCTGAGAAGTATGGGGGGTACGTTCAAGTGTGATGTATCGTGATATTGGGAAGCGAGACAGCGATAGCGTGATATCACACGCTTCTTCCTTTTTTATTTTATTTTTTTATTTTTTTATTATTATTACTTTTTTGCAAAACTGAAAGCTGTTTGTGCAAGAATAGGTTTTGTTTTGAAGCTGGTTGAACATGTTATGCCTATTTATCTTGGGTTCAGCAGGTTCAGATTATGACAGAAATTTGTTTTTTATTTATATTCAAGTATTTTCTTTTAAAGGTTTTGTTGTGTAAATATCTGACCAAAAGTAAAATATGCCACATTTGTCTCAAAACTGAATGAAATAGAGTCAATTCCAATTGCCTAATTAAAAGTACAAATTAATTGTGTATTCAGATTCCTATACAAGTTTCTGTGTATTGAAAATTACATTTTTGTAAAACTGGCTTCCATTTTATTTTCTTTCATTTATCGGAGAAACGTTGGCATTTTTTTATATTTATAAAGAAAATATTCATTGTTGTCAGCAGCCTCTTAAAAATCCATCACTGTCATAACAGTCACTTTAAAGAAAATCAAATTAATTCTAAATAACATAATAGTGTTATATACCGGGGTGAGGCCAAAAGATTAGTAGTTAGATATTAAATTTTAGTTACCCCAACATAAACATTGGAAGGCGTAACTGCAGAGGCAGAGAGAGGACCAGAATTTTAACAACACATTTCAGAGTAGGCGTGGGATATTTATAACAAAATACACAACATTTCACATTAATCACATTACCTGTGGTTTCTCGAATATCAAACACGGTGCCACTACATCATACACAAAAGATAAAAAAGGAAGAAATTGGAGGGAGATGTTACACACACGAGACTACATTCATACGATTCACACACACACACACACACACACTTCCATGCCAGACACTCGACTTGGAGTCACGCCACAGAACACCACACAAAGAAAAAGAAACGCTTATTCATCCCTCTCTCCACCAACAGTGGAGTCGTCTCGCCAGACGAGGTTCGAAAACCAAGCCGAAATAATTACATCAATACTGTCGCTAACAAACCAATAATGTGTCTGGCGTGACAATACACACACATACACGCCGCAATAGCTTATCTCTGAAGGTGAACAAAACTCATTTTTGATTGACAGTTACCAGAAGCTATCGCTAACAGCCGTATAAAAAGGTATTACCAACACTGCTCTAAGTTCGGTTACTAGAAATCAGTTTTTGCCGTTCTACGGTTTTATCAATGGATGTAGTACCGATTTTTGAACAGGTTTTATTTACATTACTGAATTAGAAATGCAAAATTCTCTTTCCACTCATATCTTTTGGGAGTACTGGTCTATACCGCATGATTTACTTAATGTCGGCTCCCTTATTGTATTACAGCGGGTATTTTCACATTATTACTATGTTATTACTTAAGGTAGCCCGCCTCTACAAAGTCAGAAGATGTTTGCTTTTTTCGCTTATTCCCACATTCCCCTGCTCTGATCAACACATTATGCTTGAATTTGTAATTCAGGAATGATTCATTAGTTTATGTATCTGATGGCATACAACGATTTGTGTTCTCGTTTTCTTTACTTAGCAAGCAAGAAAGTTAAACATTATGACTAAGCTTACTTATTGTTCGTCTGTTAATAATTTTAGATTATTTTCACAAAAATTAAAAAAATAATGCCCGGGTTTCTTCACCTTCCTTCTGTATTTTAAATTGGCAGTTGTAACTTGTACTCGAACTTTAATTCTTTTAATCGAAATTTTGAATCCGAATTTATTTACCTCATACATAACAATAAAGAATGGTTTTAAAATTATTGTGCCATATTTAAACTGCTAAATAATACGCACTTTACAAAGAAACGAGTCGGGAAAACGCATAATATTGCGACCTGTTGACGTATGATATGAGAGAGAGGCAATATTTTAAAAGTGACAGACTTTGACATGAATAGGGGAGTTGCGAAAATTTAGAGAAAAAAAGTAATGCTGTAATAAGTAAACTCTTACTACATGAACTAATGACGCAACTGGGTTTCTACGAGAAATCTAGGAAAGCCACTTAGAGAAATATAAGCACTCCATTTGTCATTTATGGATCTAGAAAGCGGATGTGACAGAATAGTTAGAAAGAAAGTTTTCGATATTGCCAAGAAAACTGATATGAAGTAGAAAGAAAGAGAAACTCTAAGTAATCTCAATATAAAGCAAGTAATCAAAGTCAGAATACTGGAAGATATGATAAAATAAAATGGATATTTATGACACAGAACGTCTAATCAGTCAAATGTTCCACATCTACTTCGACAATTTAGGTAACCAAGTAGGTATCTTTCAGAGCAAGGGAAGAAATGGCAGAAACAAAAATAAAATGCATACGATTTGCTGGTGTTATGGCCTCGCTGTGAGAAAAGAGAAACATTCTAAGGACCATGCTAATAGAGAAAACTGCGTTGCAACTGCAGAAAAGGGTGAATTTTCTGGCCTTTGAAGAAAGTATAAAGAGACATAATCTGTAACGAATGGAGTGCGGCAATAGTTCGGAAACTTCGACGGTGTAAGAACAAGCCACTAGAGTTGTAAATTTATGAACAAGAATGGAGCAAGTAAAACTACAGACAGAATCAATAAGAAAGCTGGTTTAGAAAAGAATGGGAGTAGAAAGACCAGTGCTAAAATTGAATGAAAAGGAGGAAAAGGAATGGGTGAGACATTGGATGAGAATAAAAAGAAAGAATAAAAATTCCGATATGTTACATTCACATGATTTTCTCTACTCTTGTACAAACTATTTTTACAAATGCTTATTCTCCATATGCTTCATGTTAATCGAGATGTTAAACTTATTGCTAATTTTCTTTTAGATGCAAGGGGAATTGGTAGCTTTAAGCGATAGTCAAATATTTTAAGAGCTGGTTGCTATGTCGAGTATTCCATTCTCTTTGCATTACCAGGACAAAAAAATGAATAACGAATTCCCATTTGAGAAAAAGTATAAGTATTGGAAAATTTAAGAGAATACCAAGCAAGAAAATGTTTCACTCAACAAAAAAAATGTATATGACATAAATTGTGTATTTTAACGCGATCTACATTTTTTGTGTAGTAACATTTTGTCTATCTCTTATGGCTTACCAGTTATGCAAAATTCGTTCACAATGAAGAATACTTTTGGAGACATTCCCAGAAAATTCTAGATATACATTCCATTTGTTATGAAAGTATCTTAATCGTTAGAGCCGTTTTTGAGAAAATTAAAATTTTCGAAAAATGTTCCATGTAAAGGATAATCTGGGTGGGGGAGTTTCTTGAAAACCTTTGTGTCGCATCTCTGGAAGATACTGAACCTAAATACCAAGTTTGATGTTTATCCGACTGTTCGTTTCTGAGTTATGCTGTTCACAGACAGACAGACACACTGATATACACACAAATATGTTTCCAAAAATGATTTTTTTGGATTTAGTAGGCTTCAAAACATATATTTCTGGTAAAATCTCGGTATCGAATTTTTGGGTGGAATATAATACTTCCCCTACTTACTTAAACGTAGTAGAGAAAGTAAAAATGCCTATAAAAGATGCACTAAAGTTTATGTAAAATGACAAAAATACTGGAGTGAGAAAGAAGCATTATATGACAAACGGTCTAAAATTTATTCATATACAAAGACATTGAGGAAAGTAGAAACGATGGAAGAATGAATCGGCTGCAATCAAGTTCCTATTTTTGGACAAACCTTACGATAGATGTTTTAAAAGTGTTCGCCTTTCTATCACAAATGCTTTAAACATATTTGCCCGCTAACAAATATGTCTCTACAGCAGGCAAACCAATTTCGAGACCTTCAAAGTGTTGTCAGTAGAAAACTCGGGAAGATAATAGCCCAAAACACAGCGTTAGAAGGTGCATGGTTAGTGTCAGATCGGATGCTGGACGAAGACCACCACAGGTGAGTGGACGTTCCTCTGGGACGCTGCCTGTTAGTTCTGCTCCAGTAGCGTGGAAATTTAATTTCGTCCAGCAGGAGGAGGAGAAGGCCCATAGGAACAACATGCCACACACTAGCCGTTCGCTTGGGAACCCTCAAACTTACAATAGCGTCCACCATTGTCACGTTATCTGACTTTATAGCCTGCTTTCCGTTATATCTACATTAAAAATGCATGTGTTCATATTTACAAAGACAGGTGGAGAGTTTTGCAGCCATGACCACAAACAGAATAAAACACTTTTGTCTCAGCACTAAATACTTAGGTAATTATGCCTCAACTTTAACTATCAACCTTATGTAAATAATATTACATAATGCAACATAAAGAAATATTGTCACCTATGAAAGCAGGATGAAAGTTTACTTGAAAATTCAGTTACATTTAGGTTGGAAACAATATACAGCAAGATGGCTTTACACACCTTGTTAAAAACTCCATGTGTCGTTGCTAATATTTATTTTATCTCCAATAATTCTCTTCTTTGCATTAATTTTCATCCAGTGCCCGTCAGCCTTATTATTTACCTACATTAACCTGCTTCTTAGAATATTTTTTTCTGCTGGCTTTGTCAGATCAGAAAATGTCAACATCTTTGTTCTTGTCTTGTTTCAAAAACAGATTTTCATCAAATTACCAAGTAGAGGTTGATCAGGTTGGTGATTATAGGTTTTCGTATTGTATACCTCTTATTCTTCTACTTCTCTTGAACATTTTCTTGTATCCTGTCTCCAATTAGTTGCTTCATAGGAGGTTGCCTATAGCTTCTCTCCTACCAAGCTACGGTTTCTTCAGAATCTCCTTAAGTTTCATTCTGTCTATAATGTCAAATGCCCTTTGCAGTTATAAATGCTGCATTTATGTAACGTTCTTTTTTCCAATTAATATCCGCCGATTACCTTTTGCAAACCAGTTGCATGTGTTATACGTTTAATAGTAAATTCATAATGCCACAAACAAGATTTTATGAGTAGAAATAGTCCATGTATGTATTCAGTGTCGCTCAGAGCGTGTTGCAGTAGGACCTTCCATGAAATAAAAACCGTAAGGGATCGTGATTTTGCTATAATTGCTAGCATAACGTATGTATAGGTATCGACCTCTCAACATGTCTTGGTGATGGGCAGGCTAGGTTGCATTTTACTTACTCTACTACATATAAGCAGGGGAAGTTTTGCATTCCACCCAAAAATTCGATACAGAGATTTCACCGTAAATACATGTTTTGAGGTACACTGAATCCAAAAAAGTATTATTGGAAACATGTCCGTATGTGTGTCTGTCTGTCTGTCTGTGTGTCTGTGAACAGCATAACTCAGAAACGAACAGTCGGATAAACACCAAACTTGGTATTTAGGTTCAGTATCTTCCAGAGGTGCGACACGAAGTTTTTCAAGAGAATCCTCCACCCCAGATTACCCTTTACATGGAACATTTTTCGAAAATTTTAATTTTCTAAAAATGGCTGTAAGGATTTTGATTAACATATATATTTAAGGTACTTTAATGACAAATAAAATGTATATCTTGAATTTTCTGGGAATGTCTCCAACATTCTCCACAATGTCTTCATTGTGAACGACTTTTGTATAACTGGTAAACCGTAAGAAATAGACAAAATTTCACTACACAAAAATGTAGATCGCGTTAAAATACACAATATATGTCATATATATTTTTGTTGTTCAGTGAACCATTTTCGAGATATTGCTTGTTATTCCCTTAAATTTTGTAATACTTACACTTTTTCTGAAACGGGAATTCGTTATTCATTTTTTTTGTCCTGGTCAAAGAGAATGGAATACTCCACATAGCAACCAGCTCTTAAAATATTTGACTATCGCTTAAAGCCTACCAATTCCCCTTGCATCTACAAGAAAATTAGCAATAAGATTAATATATCGATATCTCGATTAACATGAAGCATATGGAGTTGTACAAGAGTAGAAAAAGTCATATGAGTTTAACACATCAGATTGTTTTGTGTGTATGTGTATTTATTTTTAAAAGCTTTCTTGAAAAAGATATAAAATTTTGTATTTATAATTTAAAATATGGTACATAGTTCGTGAAAATTTCGTGGTAATTTTTAATGTCATAGGTAATGGCTCTGATTGTCACTCCGAAACGCAGTTTTTCCTTTTCAGCACGACTTTTGCCACTCTTTATTCAAAGTGTCGCTAGGTGGCAGGTGGCATTACAAGCAAAAAAACTATAAATACGAACAGATAGCAATCATTCAATTCAGAGGTTACTCCGCTTTGTATTCTCTTTCGATGATTTCTTAGCTGTTACCAAAATTCACAACGCAACAATGGAATTGAAAAATTATGATCGGGCATAACTTTGGAAAAACCAACTCATCCAAAAAAATATGCAACAAATATTCCCGTGCAGTCATATTCAGTAAGCAGACGTCAGTCTCAAATAAGCACAAGAAGATGCCAACAAAAAGGAAGAGCTCATTCACACCAGAATATGGGTACACTTCCAGAAAAGTATTAAAGCTTAAAGCTCCCCATTCAATATCTGAATTGGGAGCTATTTTCCCCGTTTCCTTTCATTATTCATAAAAAGGCGTAGCAGTGCTTGGAACTTTGGATATTTTGGTATGATAATAGTTGGAGAAAGTAGTGTTATTAGGAAGTTTATTACTTTGCGTGGCCTGGAAAAGAACCTGGTTTAGCCAAGACATATAAACACTGTAAAGAGTTTAGTGCAAATACACAAATGTTATAATTGTATGGCACCATTCCGCCATATCTTTAACAATTTTGAGTGTTAAAGAGATGGTGGAATGTAGAAGAGAACACTTCGGAATTAATAGTGCAATTAACTTAATTTTACGGAGTGTTTTATTTTTCGATAATTGCCTAATCTTGTTCTTAATGTACTAAGCATAATCTGAAACCAGCAAATTTTGGTTAGTTACACTGCAAATATTTGCTCTGAAAATACAGACGCAATGACACTTTATGTACATTTACAGCAATTTGGCATGCCCATTTTCAGTTAATCATAATGCATAGCCCACAAAGCGTTTTCGTTATTTCATAACTTTAGCACTACCACGCTTGTGTTACGTGTATATTTCTCTACATTTCCTTTTCTTTCTGTTAGCGCCAGTTACCACAGAACAATAAACTTTGATGCTACTCTAGATTTTCTCGGGCTTCCAGCCAGGTGTAGTGTTGGTTAGAAACCGACTTTTTGGAAACGCTACCCTGAAGATGGAGACGATGGACGTTCCTGAAACGTCGGTTTCTAACCACCTCTGCACCTGGCTGGAATCCTGAGAAAATCACAACGCCAGGAAAGCTTCAACTCAACAAACTACATATGTTACTCACATCGCTTCGTTAAGTTCGGCCACGGACCAAGCAACTGATAGTCAGCTATTTAACAATCTCAACTGCCATCTATTGGAATTTTTCTCAAGTATGGCAAAGCTCGTGCTGAATCTGAAAAACTGTAGTTGCGGCGTGATGTTTTTGAAATTAGGCTGGAGACAAGCTTTCAGTCGCTGTTATCGTTGTTGACCACGTGCACTGATTATGGTTACATTTCCGTCAGTTTATTTCTGATGTTAGTTTCTACTCGGGCAATTGTTTCACTGTAGCCATTACTTCAAGAACTTCAAAACAAAAGTTTTTCTAATGGAATACCCCAAAAGCTCAGGAAAGCTGTATCAACTGTCATAAAATAGAATAATAACATAGTTGAAATTTTCGGGTTAATGTGCCCTTCCAAATGAATTCACATTTCTTTATAGCCAAGATCAAAGGCAATACATTTTTAAAAATGCTGTTTTTATGTACAATTAAAGAATTTCACAGAAATGATCAACTTTCGCGAAAATTCGCGACAAAATTATAACCATAAATGGGTTACGTTTGTCATACATTGTGCATGTACTTCTTGCTGCATCTCTTTCTTACATTTCGCGTTTATCGCTAATAAAAAAAACTGGTATTGCTGGTAGGCAACTGGAGAGATGACAGATATGTTGGCCTGCCAAACAAACGGAGACAGAAAACAAACACTGCAACTACATGAGCCCTGAGTGAAAAATGTGGAGCATTGAAAGGGAGAATGTGCAGAAAAAATCTGATGTGTTACACTCACATGCCTTTCTCTACTCTTGTACAAACTATTTTTACAACCGCTTATTCTCCATATGCTTCATGTTAATCGAGATATCGAGATGTTAATCTTATTGCTAATTTTCTTGTAGATGCAAGGGGAATATGGTAGGCTTTAAGCGATAGTAAAATATTTTAAGACCTGGTTGCTATGTGGAGTATTCCATTCTCTTTATATTACCATGACAAATAAAATTAACAACGAAATCTCATTTGAGAAAAAGTATAAGTATTGGAAAATTTAAGGGAATAACAAGCATTAACTCAAAAATGGTTCACTCAACAACAACAAAAAATGTTAATGACATAAATTGTGTATTTTAACGTTTTTTGTATAGTAAAATTTTGTGTATCTCTTATGGTTTACCAGTTATGCAAAAGTCGTTTACAATGAAGTATACTTTTGGAGACATTCCCAGAAAATTCTAGATATACAATTCATTTGCCATAAAAATGTCTTAAACTTATGGTATTTTATTCAAAATCGTTGGAGCCATTTTTGAGAAAATTAAAATGTTCGAAAAATGTTCCATGTAAAGGGTAATCTGGGGTGAGGGGATTTTCTTGAAAACCTTCGTGTCGCATCTCTGGAAGAAACTGAACCTAAATACCAAGTTTGGTGTTTATCCGACTGTTTGTTTCTGAGTTATGCTGTTCACAGACACACACACCCACACGGATATGTTTCCAAAAATGCTTTTTTTTGGATTCAGTAGGCCTCAAAACATGTATTTCCGGTGAAATCTCGGTATAAAAGTTTTAGGTGGAATGCAATACTTCCCCTAGTTAAAAAGGAGCTGACCTCCGTATACCTAGAAACAGCTATGCTACTATTCAACCAAGTTAGATTTCAAAGCATTGGGTGTTGAAACAGTTAATATTAAAACAGCAAATATTATTGATATCAGAAGGAAATAAACTTTCTTATGCTCCGCTAACCTTTTAGTAGTGCGGCGCTGTGCGCCTAGCCGATGCAGCTGCGAACATTTTTCGAATGGAATGTCGTCAAAAATTCGCTGACATAGGATCGAGTCATACCAATAAGGAAATCAGTTTGGTGTGAGAGGACAGGCACTCTTAATGAATCAGCCGAAACATAATGTCGAGATTTATCAGTTTTAACATTATTTGTGTTTTAAAGTGTACTCACTTCGTTATGCCTCACTTAAGCTGCCCTAATAATAGTAATAATAATAATAATAATAATAATAATATGTACAAATATTCATTAGTTAAAGCATTGTAGATATAACATTAAACAAACAACTAGGAATTCTTAAAGTGTTTGAGACATGGTTTATAACAGCTGAAATACAATATTTATACAGAATAACGTATCTATTTTTCATTTTTATAATGAAAGAAAATCAACAGAAATAATGACTTACAAACGATGGCTGATCCGCAGGCGCAATCATGCCTCGTGGATTTGTTATCGACCAAGGATACCATTTACATTTTATTGTTGTATCACAAGACTCAGTATGCTGAAATACCTTTCCCCAGTTCATACAATTATACGTTTATTTACATTTGTTTGCCCATAGACCGTGCTGAGAAATACGTTTAGCTTGTTTTCTTTATTTGTTATGCTGCCAGAACTTACTCCTGCTTGTTTACTTAGTAAACGCATTTATGTCGCAACTGCCATGAGTAATTAGAGATAACTTTTCAGCTTTCAATGTCTGCCGTTTAAATGTACTTTTACCAATTACGTTAATGAAAAATTATCCCTAACAAGCTTTTTCTTGGCCAAATAAAGAGCATTTAAATACTAATTTACAAACGACAAGTATAAATTTAAGCCCCTTCCTTCAGTAACCGCTTGAATGTTTTAACCTGAGCTTAGTGCTGTACGAAATTATGCCCTAGTATAGAAAGAACTAGAAACCGCGGTGTTTGAATTAGAGTTAAGCACATCTGTGAAATTTCAAAACCCCACACTTTGATTCCGATTAATTTGAAACTGTGGCACAATAATCAGGCTTTAGTGTACAATACGTACACCAAATTGCGGCTTTAGCTTTAAATTTATTCTTGAATTATTAATGTTTTTATTATTTACTTTACTGTTTCGAAAAACCCTTCCACACAATGCAATTATTTTTTCAAAATATATTAGTTTATTATTGTTATCAATAGCACGTTAATAAATTGCAGAATGCATTTTTGATTATTCCACTAGTTTGGGAAAAAATAAATGTTAACTATGAGACTTCAAATTTTTCTTAAAATTTACTATTAATAATGTGACCGTTATAATTTTATTTTAATAGATTTTTATAAATAGGATTTTACAGTTTGAAATATTCAGGAAAACTCTGATTTAAGTAATTACAGGAACTCGTCTTTAGATTTCCTCTATTTATTTCCAGATGTTGAAGTAGGCAGAGATTAGGTGACATGCGGTTTAGAGGAAAAGATCACTTGTTGTCCAACACATGGGTAAGTTGCGTAATTGTGGTGGACTTACGCTTACGTCAGTTACCAGCTGTCACTAATCAGCATTTTGGTCGGGTATTTAAACACATGGGTTTTTGGCGGTCCTCTTGACCAACCTATTGCCTAGTAGGAACCTTTGCCGGTCAGTTCTTTAAATTTATATAATGTTAATTTACAATCGCATCGTAGCCGCTACGATGAACTGCTGAACCTTCTCTGCCGCGCAGGTAAATCCACTACTTGTCTAATTCTTTCTTTCTTTTGAAAATGTAGTTTAAGTTAAATTAGGTAAATTAAAGGCTAGTAAGATTTGGAACAGAAGGTACATGCCTTATAATGTCACCCCTTTATCACCCTCCCAGCTACCGCAACCTGTAACCCTCTAGAGGTCACCCTGTGTTACGTTCTCCCATCCTTTGAATGACGAGTGGCAAGGGCGCCAATGCCATTGTTGCCACCCTTTCGTTTTATTATTATTGCTTAATAACATCACAACCAACATCAAAAATAATCGCATCGTTCATTTATCCCTTAAAAACGCACACATCTACTGATAAGGAGGTATATAAAATTTAATTAATTTATACAAAAATGTAAATTATGTGAAGCAATTTGAAAATGCGAATGTGCCGTCAAAGTATAACATGAGAAAAGAGAACTTAAAAATTATAATGCTAAACTAGCACCTTTTCTGACTTTATGGTGTTTAAAAAACATTTAGTACACATACAAGCTCGCCATCGTCGTTTCTGCTTCTCTGCAGCTAATTTAGTATTTCAATATTTTTAGGCTTCTCTTGAATGTTTTCTTCACTTAAATGTTGGCAAAACGTATCCTTTCTACTATAATATTGTAGGAGGCTAGGCTTAGATACAGGCAAATATTTAAATTTCTATTTGACATGCCTTAGAAGACCGTACAGCTATAAAATCTACCAGAAGTAGAAGATTTGAGGTGTTTAATACACTAAATCCATATTTATAAAATTTGAAAATTGTTGGCCTTTTCACAGTGAGTGTCCTTAAGAACTGCGTCGGTCTTCGCACGCCTTGTTTAGAAGACTGCGCCAGGGAGGTGGCCTAGCTGTATCTATTGGTTGCAGTCCCGGGTTCGATGCCCGCGCGGGTTATAATCGACCGCGGTACAGTGGTAGGTACAGAAGAAATAATGGTGTAATTACAAAATGCACTGTACGTACTTTTTGTCCTCCATCCGACGTGGCTTCGTCTTCATCAGCAAATCTTCGTAGAAAGGTAATAAAAATATAATACGGTTTAATTCTCTCTGTTTCTCTAGCTAGTTACTCTCAACGGAGATATACACGTGGATTATACCTATTAGGACTCCTAATAAGCTCGTTGACCCTGGTAGTGGAACTAAGGAACTCTGAGGAGAATTTACTAGTCATCACAATGTTTCATTTACTGCAATTATTATCACGTTTTCATTCTAAAACACTGAATAACGTCCCTGTTCACTCCACATTGGACTCGTGAACCACAAATTCATTATTAAGTAATACATGGCAGTCACACTTACACTTCGGCACAAAACGAACGCTATTTGAGCAGCAACTTTGTATTACGGAGTAGCGTGGATTTCTCGTCTGTAACTGCAAATCAACTCTGGAATTTTGGGGTAATTAATAATTTTGGGCTTCTCTCGGTAATTTTTCATTCTCGGTTACATTTCCCTCCCTCCATACTTCTCCATTGGAGACAAATAAGGTCATAAAACCTTACCCTCGGTTCTAATACAAAAGATATCAACTTTCTCTGCATTTGGGAACAGTATATTTTCTACAAAACTGCAGAGTTTAAGACCTTCTAGAACTAGTGAAACAGGAACATTACATATAAGACAAACATTACATTACACAAAAATGACTATTTACACGGTATCCAGATTACAGACACATATCATCCATATATCAAATTAATCATTAAATAAATTGACATATTTTAAAATTAATTCGGGCACATTTTACCTCAGAACACAGCTATTGACTGTACCTACAGTGAGTCAAATCATTTCAATTTTAAATAGCTTTGCAAAGATGTGTATGATATACTGAGGCAGTGGTTTTAACACTTAAATGATTTCAGTCAAATTATATAATATATAAATTCAATAACAGCCCGCCTTATAGCAATATCTGTATGTAGCAATATATAAAAAGTGTATATTACAGTCATTTATGTTTATATTATTGTATACATGTGTAATAATGTTATGTGAATGTACTACGTAATTTAATAATGTAGGAGCTGTGAGAATAATAGGTTAAAAGTTGCTAACAATGAGGTAACAATGAGGTAACCTTGAGGCAATAATGAATTAGAAAGTAATAATGCTACTAGTCATTCTTTGAGCAACAATAATGTAAATTTTGGGACAGTTCATAAAATAGCCAATCAACAACCAGAAAATGCTTAAGTTAAATAAAAGTATTCTATTGGATTAGGAATAGCCAATCAGAGACTTGAAATACAGAAATTTACAAATTTAGACGGTAGAAACCAAGTCAGTTGCTTGCAAACAGTGTTCGTAACCGGACGCGAGATGTGTCCTCGAGAAATTCAATACGTATTTTTGTGTGAACAAATAGTTTACGTGTTTAAAAAGTGCAAGTATTTAATAAAATAATCTTACAGCTCTCTATATCAGTGAAGTTTTATTTAAATCGTGTCAAGCATTAATAAAAGGAGTGAAGTAAATCTAATCTGTGTAAGCCTACATTCTTCAGTCGCACCACAAACCTGCAAAGAGAAACATGTCTCTAACAATAATACTGACGCAGCCGAGGCAAACGTATATACGATTTAAAGAAACAGTAAAAATTACAAAGTTAAAATATTTTTAAACATTTGGGGCGAAGGCTACCGGAAAGCGGGTACTATACTATAAGTTCGGCTCCCCAACTGTTGAACTACAATACAACTCCTACTTCAAATTGGCTTTCCATACGTGAAGCAACAACCTTCTTCAACAGGATACACAAAAGAAATGGGTCGTTGATTTCGAGTTCCCTGGATCGAACTATATTGATCCCAGCTTCACCAATACTATAGTAAGTGTAGGAAATTGGGTATCCCTCTTCGTGCATTTAGTACCTCCTAAGGGTAATATTATCTTTATAGCACAGCTTGTCGGAAACAGTGGTTAACAACAGTATAGTAAATTGGTAATTAACGCTTGCAGAATTTCGTCCTTTGAGCTGCAGCAATGGTTATTGATCTCAGTGGTCACTTTCAGAAGCTAATGCAGTATCAAACTAAGGTAATGCCACACCATTCTAGCCCTCCCAATATAATTTGCATGATAAAGGGTTCTAAAGGCTTCCAGTAACGAAACTTCTATCTTTAAGACATGCTCTAAATAGGTTATGCTTTAGAAAACTATAAGCCGCCCTTGGAGATCCGGGTGTAATTCCCGGTACCGGCACAGAATATTCTCGCTCTCGGGAGCCGCGCAGAAGCTGCCGAGAAATAAAGAAGTTGAATATGTGTCACTGATTTTACTGATATTATTCCCCTTTACTCCACTTACTTTGACTTTTTGACTAAGGTATTGGAAGCAAAAGGTCGTGATATCAGCTAATGGGACTGGCTACTACGGAAGGGGGAAGAAGGAGAAATACATAGAATATTGCACTTTAAATACGTTTGCTTTAATCAGAGTCGAAAGACCGTTTAGTTTGTAGCAATATGCAAAATAAGGGAGAAATATATAAATATTTTGATGGGATTGCAAGCTATTTGCACTTCACGTGTTATTTAGAAAGACAAAGTCAAAATAGAAAAGACTGCGTTGTTAAGAGGTGGAAGCTATTCAAACAGCAGAAGGGGAAGGAGAGTCCCATGTTGAAATCCTGTAATGAAAGTTTCTCAAAAACGCATAGCAAACTCCACTCTAGTGGACACACAGATCAACTTTACTGTACTCCTAGATAAGTACATAATTTATAGCTATAAGAACTGTGTGTTGTAGCGAGTACACAAATCTTCATATACTTTCTATAAGCAATATCTCCAATTGTTACTTGAAATACTCGTCTTCCGTGGTCAAGGGATACCATTCTAGCCTTTAGCGCGATGGATTTTTTTTCGGGCGTAAACATCTGGCCGCCTTCCGAAGAGAAGTAAAGCTGGTGGTTTCGTGTCGTAGATTTACGGCACGTAAAAGAACCTAAAGCCTGATAAAGCGGCCTTTGAGCAAAATTTCCGGTGTTTCACTCCTAGTTTAGTATGTCCCATAGGACAAAGAGTGTCCATAAATAAAACTTGATTTAATTTAATTTTCACTTGAAATGCGCTTTATAAATGTTATTCACTCCTGCGAAACGCCCTATAAGGTAAGATTCTTGGCAGTGATGAGGGCACCACTTTCTCTTCTTCTAAGTTAATTATCGAAAGGTGATCGGCAAAGAATGAATACGTTGCACAGCGGCGAACTGGGAGGTCGCCGGCAGATGCACAAAGTTTTAGGGATAGCAAACCAACTGGTGCTGTTAACATGAAAACCAATTGCAGCGTTTTCATCCTCTCTCTAGGTGGTATTAACAATTTCTTATATTACCTATGTTAGGACTGTAATTGTTAATATATGCACAAAACTGCAGTAAGTGATTTGGACACTAGAAGTTTTGTATCGTGACATTTCCGGAAATTACGATAATCCGCATTGTCGCTTGTCAAGAAGAGACAGAAGCATTTTAACCAGTCGGTAGTGATTTAGAAACTGAAGTTCTTGAAGAAACCCGTTTATAGCATGATTTTATTGATTTGTGTTTCTCCCGTAGTTTGTTGCAATCATCACGTGAATACGGATTGTATATTCAGTACACAGCCCAAAGTTTAATTCGTCCTGCACATCTAAGTGCATCTGCTATAAAGTTTACCCAAGCTGATGGTATAGGAAAGCAACTAAAAAACTAAGACCGTTTGTTCGATATCTATTTATTATGGGTACGTCCCCACACAACAGCAAAATGCTATCATCACACATTCCTTCTTTTTTTCCATTTCAAGAAGTGGTTTGGAAACCCGATCCGAGACCAAAGAGGTTAAAGTTTGAATCAACAGTAAAATAACTAAACGCCACAGGAAAACTACCACCCACAGTATGCATCTACCAGCAAGTTACTGAAACATATGCCACCTGTCTGACGCACAATGACTATATGTATAAAACAATTTAGCTGGTAACGTCACGATATATGTAGATGTTAAAAATTTAAGTTACAGTCAGTAAATAAGTTCATTTATTTTGTCGGTAGTGTCTAATCATTAAAGGAAATCCCATTTTTATAAATACCTAGTATTGCTTTGGCGGATTAAGTAATAAAGAATCCAACCGCTACTTTGAACATTCATTCTATGACTTGGTTGTGTAAAATGTTTAAAACAAAAGCTTATTACAACTCCTTTAGTTATTTTAAAGTAGAAGCGACAGATCGAGATGGATGTCTGGGTGCAGACTTGTTTCCATGGAGTCCTTCTACCTCATCACGGCGTAATTATACAGTCTGTCACCTAGCATCTATATGACTAATTTGTCACTTAGAAATCAGAGGTTATGCTACTTCAGAAGAAATGATGAAGTGTCAATCTTAGACCTTACAGTATTGCAGACTATGAAACCCCGTAAACGAGTTTATTGGAGTTCAAAATTAGACTAACAGAAACAAAATATGTCAGATACCTTTTTGAATTAGGATATGTATTTGAAACGGGATATGCCTATCTCGTGTTTGGTATCGGTAGATAACCCCTATTATTCTGTTATTTTTGACATTTATGCTTATGTAGTTTTTATTAATCATTTCTGTGTAAATATTATTTTTGTAATCTGTATGTTTTCTGTATGGAAACATGTTCCTGGCAAGACGAGTGTGTAGGCTAGAAGTTGTACATTTTAGGGAAAAGCAGCACATTTTATTGCTCTGTTTGGCTGCAGTCTTTGTTAAAATAACGGGAGGGTACGATTCTGTTATGCCTTTGTTAGCAAGGATTGACGCTTCCGTGGCCACAGAAATCAAATTTGCCCCGAAACTAAATAAAGTCCCGCGTGACGCTTGTACCACGTGACTTATAAATTCAGCCTAGCAGTACAAAATTGAAAGCCACGCTTCGAGGCCCGCGAAGAGATAGCCAATAAGAGGTTTTAGCATGGTGACTCTAGAGTAGGGTGTGTAGGGTATAAAGACCAACAAAATTTGGCTAAGGCCCCCAGTCTTCGTAAAGTGCACGACGCAGAATCCGCGCCTTTAGCCTCTAGAATTCCCGCGATAAGTATGCCGCAGTGTAAATTAAAATCGTGAGTGATCAAGGCAGTGCATCTGGGTATTTGAAACCAAGCAGCCGCGTCAGACACCAGTAGTGATCGGGTACTGATACGTTTGACATTATATCGATATGTTAAATGCGCTGTATTAAAGAAGTTAGGGTTTAGGCCATCTCGTGCCAGGAAAAAAGTATGCAAAGTAGAATGTTGCTTCGCTGTTACGGGAAATAAACCTAGTATTGCGAGTCCCATGAATTTTATTACTACTTCTCCTCATCGGAACCTGTACGCCCGAGATCTTCGACCTGTTTTTGTAAAAACAAAAAAACAAATCAGATTCTCATCCTCCGCCCTGAGCAAAACCAAGTAGTCCGGCAAACTTTAAATGGTGTAAACTACGACGGAGTGTGGGTCATCTTCGAAGCATCGGAGACGCGCGCAGAAGAAGCCGCCGAGGGGACTTCACAACGGACACAAAGAACAGCGCCCATTCCCCGGATCGACGAGAGGCGGTAAGTTGGTCTCATCAGTGAACCCAGCGGCATAGGGACCACCTCACATTACCTGTGATGATACAAGTTATCCTTAGTTTCCTTGCTGTTGTTACCAAATTGTTTTGACACACGTTCTGCCACAGTTGAGTTTATACACTTCTCATTGCATTACCATTTGCGTGAAACATTGTCTAAGTTTGCTCTTTTGTGGTTGCATTCATTTGATTCCAAGATTTTCTTTACACACATTCTTGTTTTTGTTGTTCGATACACATTTCTGTCATTGTCCGGACACACATCAGCCTTGGTTCACTGTGCTATCTACATTACTTAAAACGCAAAGCATACAAATTCTCTCTCCTTTTTCTTTGCTTGTTTGTTTATTTCTTATATCTGTTAGAAAGACATAAGAACTTTCTGTTTGTTTGGCTGAAAGTTAAACTGCGTTGCTTGGCCTCCATAGCCGCAAGGCGCACATTGGCTGCCCACTGTAGCACCTCTAGGTAGGGCCAAGATCAGAGTCGTGTGGAGTCGTCGGCTGTGATGTCAATGCTAGGAGTCAACCGGTGTCATAAACCTGCTTGTTTAGCTATCCCGAATTCCGCGCGCACTATTTTCAAAATTTTTATTTCTCCTACAATAAGACTTTATTCGTTTTCCTGGAAATTTCGCCGGTTTTCTGAAGTACGAGTTACATTATGTGCCAATTTTGTCAACTTAGCACCGCACATAACAATCATAAAGGTGAAAATTTCTGTTTCAGGCCTCGGAAATACAAGAAAAGTTGCGGGAGCAGAATGGAATTTATTTACAGTACTTTCCTTAGATGTGTTTGCCAGTATTGTTCTGTTTTATTGTTTAATTTGTGTAGCTCCCTTTAACTATATGATCATCTTGAGCTTTGACTTTAGAAACAACTAAACCGCTGACTGTAGGTTTCTGCTGTTCATTTTAACCAATTTTCATTAGGGAACACATTCACACTTCCAGGCTCTGCGAAGGATAAGGAATATTTGTAATTAAAGAATGGTGCCAGTATTGCTTTGTGCCCAAGAACAAGATTACCAGAGCTGAAACCTTCATTCTCATTCTCTAAAACCTTGGAGCATTCAGAATAAGCAATGGTTATCTTTAAGGTATCGTTAATGAAACGAAATACAACTGATGTATACTACACTAGATATATTGTAATAAATATCATGAAATGCACTCACATAGTTATAATAATTATTGTGTAATATGTATTCAATTTTTTCTCCTAGCAAATTTCATTAGCTCAGTGAAACGAACATTGCAGTTAAATGGTACAAAGAGCGCCAAAGAAAATCTCACTGCACCTCTCATCTATGTTACGTTATTTATCGTTTTATGCGAACAGTTTCAGTCTACCCTTATAAAGTATAGCAATTGTATGGACTCGTGGACATGCTTTTCCTCTGCCCGCAATCTTACAATAAGAGTACAATACCAAATATATACATTTGGTAATTATATACTAACATAACGGACAAAGAAAGAAAGAAAGAAGAGAGAGAGAGAGAGAAAAAAGCTTCGTTTAACGAAGTCATGGTCATTCCATTGGTTGCTTTAGGCCACTGTGTAAGGGTGCGCCAGTCCTTCTGCTAAATAGTACACCAATAGCCACAACAAAGGTTACAAAATGGCGTAGAAACGAAATATGTGTTTAAGCTCTTGATCGTATTGGCTAAAACAGAAAGAGGTAGAGTGAGTGCATTCAGTTTGTCATACAGACCTCTTATCGTAATTGGTAGCCAGACCTTATCGACTAGGGCAGGACACGCTTTGAAGAGGTTAAAAGCTAAGGGGAAAGCTTAATGAGCGCCAAATTAGCGACATGTAGAATGTGTATGTGGAGAAGATTTTCAGGTGATGCAAATTAAAACTTGAATCATATTCATTAAATATATAGCAAGGTAGCACTTTATAACAAAAAATATACAGACCTATATTCTCTCAATGATATCAATGCAATGTTGCTGCATAGAAGCAAACATAACTAAATAATAAATAAATAAAATCAGCATGTTTTCCCTCTAATACAAACTACAATTATTATATACTTTACTAACACATTGCTGGTCATTGGAATACAACAGCATTATAGACAAAAAATATAATCAATTTTATTGCCCTAATATGTATGTCATATTCGGTAAACCATATATGTATACACATTTACTCTAGTTTCTAACATGATCAGGTCAATTATAACAAAAGAAAAATTTGCATTAGTAAGCGAGTATCATCATCTGCGGATGTTTACGGGGAGTGCCCAGTTTCTGACGAGCATGTGACTGTCTTCCCTACTTTCCTGGAATATTTTTATCCAGTAATTTACTATAAAAACACTTTTATGCACTGCCGTTGCAATTGCTGTAACAGTGTGACCAGCCCTCCCACATAACCACGATACGTCCACGAGTAATTTTGCTAGTATATACGGTATAACTGGTTCTCAGAGGTAAACGTTTTGGTTTCAATAACACCAGAAAAAGCAAAGGCATCAACCTCCCCTCTTTCCCCCTTATTGCTGTGTTATCAGCCACCACGCTCTGCGATAGGTAAGGTGAAGGACACGCCTTAAAAGACCCCAGAAAATGATACAAAATCCGCCGAAGATTTTCTTTGGCGCTCTGTGTACGTTTTAGTGAAAAACTGAGTTTAGTTCTGGATTCAACGCGCAAAACTTACATATGTAGATAATTTTGAAAACAGTTCAGTGACGCTTAGTTCGCGTCACGTGTTACAATACAATCAATTAACGACTTACATTTAATACTCACAGAAACTTTCAGGTCTATATAAACTGTTCAGATATCTAACCTTGTTCAAAGCGTACTTGACACACTAGTAAGATACCCATTATAGCATCATGACTACAGCTTCACGACGTGACAATTGGTGGCCCTCGAAGTCCTTGCTCTCTGAGTCAAGGCGGTCACGGGGGGGGGGGGCCCTCGCGAGTGGCACTACCTCGCACCTGTAACTGTAGGCAGACTGCCCGCTGGTGTGCACTCTATATGACCCAGCAAATGCTTATGGTTAATGATATGGACGACATTAAGGACGACGCCATATTGGCGAAAAATAACATTACAAACAAATACAATTAAGTATGCTAACTAAATTACAAGAGACAACACCACCTGGTGAAGCAAAGTAATTCTATAAATAATTATATCAATTCTAAATATATATGTACGTTGGAATGCTAATACAAGATAATAAACAAACAAATATAGATTAAGCATAGTTACTAATATAAATGTGTATAATTATGTACTTATACATGCATGATTTAAATATCTGTTCAAGGGACGCAGCCATTGGCTCAGATCCAACGACTCGCGCACAAGTACCTGCTTGTGACGTACAGCACTTCTAATATAGGACGCAGCGCCATGGCGCCATCAAGAATGCACCAAAATTGAACACCCAAAATTTTGCCAGGGCGCAACCAGGGCTTCAGTCATGGTTACGTCCGGCCTCCTTTCCTTGTTGGCTGGCCAACATTTCCTCTCCTTTGAATCCGCAGGTGCAAGAGCGGTACTGCCTCACCTTACCATGAATTTCTCCGGTGCAAATTTTTTAGTGGGTATGGCCGCGGCTCGATGCCGCGGTGGAGTCCCACACTCCCATTTTAGTTGGGGTTAGTACGTAAAAGTATTTTTCCTCCACTCAGAAAAAACTTTGGGATCTTCTTAGCCCAATTTACTATTGCCAAATTATCCTATCAAGATAATCGTCTTGAATCAGGCATTTCACCTTTTTTATTTTTCATTTAAGGAAATTTTAAGTTCATTGGGATAAATATTAATTTTTATGACTTAATTATGTATAAATATATAATTAAGTAAAGTTATTGCTCAAAGTGTAATAAGAACTTAATTGAATGTATAACCTTTTAAATATATAAGATCTTATCAATAATAGTAAAATGATAGTTATATTTACGAGCATCATGTCACTATGAATATGGGAAAATAAGTTTCCTTGAAAGCGTTGCATTTTTATGAAATTATCTTACCGTGCTGTAATTACATCAGATCTATCAGTCCACGAAAAGGTCCTCTAATTGAGTCTATGCTATTAAAAGGTTTTTCAGTCTCTACTGCAGGTATACCTGTGAAGTTCGTGAGAAACGATGGCTTTCATTAAGAGGATGTGGATTTTAGGAATTCTCCTCGTGCTTTGTAAATTTGTCAGTTTTGTTCTTTTTGCGGCAATCTGTTTGTTCTCGGTGGTCACGGATTCCTTGAAGTAAAGTGGAATAGCAAGTCTTCCCCTTCTCAGACATAACGAGCTGTAAGGCTTCTCAGGAACTCCGTGCTCTGTTTAATTAGACGGTTCCTTGTTCCCATGGCGCACTGCTTCAAGTTTTAACATTACAAACCTAACATGGTTACGAGAAACTTTACTAATTTTTCCATACTTGTTCGTGCAGGAGAAACGTTAAACTTGCGCGCGAGTAATGTCATGGAAACGCATACACCTACTGTGTAACTCAATAGTTAGTAAACATCAGAAGGATAAAACTAAGAACACTAAGGTATTAGTATTTTCCTCCTCCGTGCGACAAATATCACACCTAAACCGGGCAAAATACTTAATTTCATCTAGTAAACTAAATAATCGTATAATCTCTTTTCATGCCGGCACTTCGCTTATATAGGTTCTAGTTCTAATTTAAAAAAGATTGGGTTTTATGCCCAAGCACTGCGACCTTAAAGATGTATTGCGCATCCCCCCTTTCATCAGTTAAGTAGTCTGTTGCTCGATATGAACTTAACCAGACTGCTAACTGAGGCTTTCGATAGTTCATCTATCTTTGAAAAGTGATTCCCAAAAATACTTGCTCTTTGATTCGCAAGAGCAGGGCAATCACATAGCAGATGCGTAACAGTCTCATCTCCTTCTAGGCATCTACTACAGATAGGGTTGTTAAACAATCCCATTCTGTATAGATTAAAGTTTAGGGTACAGTGTCCTGTGATGAATCCTGTTGCCCATGCAAGCCTTCTTCTACTAAGACCACGCAGGTACTTTGCCCGGCTGTTACCCAGGTCTGTAATAAACAACTTGGAATGTCTGCAACCCTCAATGAAGTTTGAAACGGCAACTCTAGGCCGGGCCCGAGAACAGTAATTCTAGATAATTTATTAATTAACTTTTATTGATGTTAAATCGTACTATGTAAATATCTTTTTCTCAATACTGCTTGTATATTTTAAGAAGGGTGATTTAACATTATGTATCTATCTAGGTTACTAATATTAGTAGAGTTATAAATGGTTTAATGTAAATAATTTAAGCGCTATGTTAAAATACTGTCCACGATGGAATGTTTTAGCTACAGGAATAGTGCTTTCGAAGGCAGAAAACCTAGTTTTATTACCTCTCTTCGGTTGCAGTGCTATTATTCCTACAGCGAGGGTGTAGAGCCTTTGTCCCATTATTTGATAATTCGCCGTGACCAAGTGAGTGAGAAGGACAATCTAACGGTACATGTAGGAAAAGCCGCGATTTATATTAAACTTGGACCAATGAGATGTCTGGAAGTTTATTCGAAATAGTTAGACGCGTCGAGTCGCGCTAAAAATGTACCAATAGGAAAGGAAGCAGCCTCAGGAGCCTGAGACTATAAATGGATCTGTTTGGGGAAAATTCGGGGCAGTTTATGTCATGTGCGGTCAGGGAGAGATGCTGCAGGATGTGTGAGATATCGCGCCAAAAAGGGAATCAAGTCAAATTTGTCATGTCAGCTTAGTATTGCATTTTATTCGACAGTTTTGGTAATGTGTGGTCAGGGAGAGATGCTGCAGGATGTGTGAGATATCGCGCCAAAACAGGGAATCAAAATAGTTTTAGCAACACACTTAAGATCCGCTACTCTGAAAGCGACAATAAGAATAGTTATATTTCGTGCCATATCCACGCCATAGTTTAACAGCGGTGGACAGTATTTTACAGCGGCAATACAAGTTTTGTATACTACGAGTGTTAATTAAATAAAAAAGAAACGGCAGTGTCATCTTTTCATAAACAAAGCAAGTTTATGTCTTCCTATATCACCACCCGAGATCTACGTTTTCCTTTACCGAGGATAAGTCCATGCTCCCATATAATTTAAGAAAAATTACTGAGGCTAGCCGAGGATAAATTGAAGAACCAACACGCTGAGAACTTCTGGAAGCAACGGGAGAAGCATCAAGGTAAGCTACAGCAGCAACGGATGAGGAGGTGATCGCCGCAAACTGGCCCCATAACGTGGAGCTCGAAGGGAAGAACGACACAAACGGAGGACTAGGAAACAACGAACAGACGAAGAATCTTCAGAGGAAAGGGGCACAGCAGAACAAATTTACAACGCGAACTTCTAGTCTACCTACGTGGGACAACAAAACAGCTGAGAACATCGCTTCTAGAACTTCACCAGGATTCGAACCCGGAACGCATCAGTTATCATTGAAAAAAAAATACAGGTTAGAACATTTATTCAAAAACAAACAAAAAGGCATGCAGAGTAGTGACACAGTTTTGTGAACACATGTTATTGAGAGGGGGTAAAGTCATTACTAGGGAGGTAGAACTTGCTAACGGAACCATGAGTAGGTCAAGGGAAGATTTGAAAGAACTGAATGGGGAGGCTATTGTCAGCATAACAACAGATGGAGAAAATATGGGTGCAGCAGAAGTTAGGCTGGGAAGGCAATCACCGAATAAGCAGGTCATTGACGCAGGTCAAAACCAGCTGCTAATATTGCTTCAACAGTTGAGCGCAAAGATAGATGAGCGGGGTAAAAGGTTAGAAAGCATAATAGATGAGCAGAGTAAGGAGTCAAAAAGAAATTTCAATGAACATAGTAAGAACTTAGAAAGCATATTCAATGAACATAGTAAGAACTTAGAAAGCATATTCAATGAACATAATAAGAACTTAGAAAGCATATTCAATGAATCTAGTAAAGACTTAGAAAGTGTCGTAAGGGAACAAGACAAGAATTTAGAAGGGGAAGTAAAGAAGCAGAGTAAAGACGTAGAAAGAATCGTAAGTGAACTAGATAAGAATTTAGAAGGGGAATCAAATGAGAATAATGAATACTTAGAAAGAATCATAAGTAAGCAGAATAAGGACTTAGAAAGAATCGTAAGTGAACAAGATAAGAATCTAGAAGGGGAAGCAGATGAGCATAATAAGGACTTAGAAAGAATCGTAAGTAAGCAGAATAAGGACTTAGAAAGAATCGTAAGTCAACCAGATAAGAATCTAGAAGGGAAATCAAATGGGCATAATAAGGACTTAGAAAGAATCGCAAATGAGCAGAGTAAAGACTTAGAAAGAATCGTAAGTGAACAAGATAAGAATGTAGAAGGGAAATCAAATGAGCATAATATGGACTTAGAAAGAATCGTAAGTAAGCAAAGTAAGGGCTTAGAAAGAATCGTAAGGGAACAAGATAAGAATGTAGAAGGGAAATCAAATGAGCAGAGTAGGAACTTAGAAAGAATCGTAAATGAGCAGAGTAAGGACTTAGAAAGAAAACTGAGTGAACAGAATAAGGATTTCGAAGGGAAATTAAGTAAGCAGAATAAGGACTTAGAAAGAAACTTAAGTGAACAAGATAAGAATGTAGAGGGGAAATTAGTTGAGATGATGAAGGGGAAGTTAATAGAAACACTTGCAGGGAAATTACTACAGATACTAGAAACTAAAGATCCGAAAACACTAACGGGAGAAGTTACCATAAAGAAAGCTTTTGAAAGAATGTTAAAAAGGGCGCAGAAAAGAAAGCAGGAATTTAAAACAAGGAAGCGAAAGAAAGGGTTGATCGAACTTGGAGAATTAGTATGGATATAAAACAAAAAAATTCCAGCACCCAAATTAAAAAAAAAAAAAAGAAAGACATAATATCATTGATCCGGACTCTACAGTGCCTGGAAAAGAGAGCTTTCACATGCGAATTAATGAATTATCTTAAGCAGTTGTGCAGAACATTTTTTTTCATTACTAAAGAGACCTGAGTATTAAATGCTCATTAGTGATAGTGAAGAAGAACAAGAAACACCTTTGCCATTAATATGTTTCAGTTTCTTTCTGCTTGAATAAGTTTGTCTTAAGGTTGAAACAGCTTTTATTGTCAGAATATTTGTTATTTTTGATATTTAGCAATAGTTGTAAATTATTAATTGGTTGGTATGCTAGCAATATGCTGACAGTTTTCTTTAAACATATAAATTAGTTTTATTAATTATAAAAAAAAGAGGTATCATAGAATGGAAAATTTATTTAAAGGTCCATACAGGGTGATTAACATTTTTGGCTCAGATACATTTGAGTTACAAGAAATAAAGAATTCCAAGATCGTAGGGAGATATCATAAACAGTTGCTCAAACCATACAAATGTTTAGAGAATGAGAAGGGTGAAGAATGTAATGAAAACAATCAGGTTAGTTTTACTCAGAATTAGGTAGCAACCCTACAAATAGTAAAGGTAATACACCCGATAAATAAGGACATAAGGAAATAAATAAATGCATAATAATTATTATGTACCAACATGTATGTAAATAGATTTAATTTTTAGAACTTAATTTAGGTATTAGAGTATTTGTTTGCGTTACAAGTTATTTGTGTGCGGGAAATGTATTGTGTAAGAATGTCTCTCGGAAACCTGTTTTTAAATGGTGAGAGGGGATCAACCATAACAAATGTAGAGTGAATGACCCAAATATAAACACCACTGGTTTGGCAGAACCCTTGTGAAGGAAGCGGTATAGCGAAGGGTCTATGTCAACAAAACAAACCTACAAAGGCCATAATCAGAGGAATTATTCTGGAAAAGAAAATTGTATCAAGTGCTGAAAAATTTATTCTTTTCCAGAACAGGGCAATTTGAAACGGCAACTCTAGGCCGGGCCCGAGAACAGTAATTCTAGATAATTTATTAATTAACTTTTATTGATGTTAAATCGTACTATGTAAATATCTTTTTCTCAATACTGCTTGTATATTTTAAGAAGGGTGATTTAACATTATGTATCTATCTAGGTTACTAATATTAGTAGAGTTATAAATGGTTTAATGTAAATAATTTAAGCGCTATGTTAAAATACTGTCCACGATGGAATGTTTTAGCTACAGGAATAGTGCTTTCGAAGGCAGAAAACCTAGTTTTATTACCTCTCTTCGGTTGCAGTGCTATTATTCCTACAGCGAGGGTGTAGAGCCTTTGTCCCATTATTTGATAATTCGCCGTGACCAAGTGAGTGAGAAGGACAATCTAACGGTACATGTAGGAAAAGCCGCGATTTATATTAAACTTGGACCAATGAGATCCCTGGAAGTTTATTCGAAATAGTTAGACGCGTCGAGTCGCGCTAAAAATGTACCAATAGGAAAGGAAGCAGCCTCAGGAGCCTGAGACTATAAATGGATCTGTTTGGGGAAAATTCGGGGCAGTTTATGTCATGTGCGGTCAGGGAGAGATGCTGCAGGATGTGTGAGATATCGCGCCAAAAAGGGAATCAAGTCAAATTTGTCATGTCAGCTTAGTATTGCATTTTATTCGACAGTTTTGGTAATGTGTGGTCAGGGAGAGATGCTGCAGGATGTGTGAGATATCGCGCCAAAACAGGGAATCAAAATAGTTTTAGCAACACACTTAAGATCCGCTACTCTGAAAGCGACAATAAGAATAGTTATATTTCGTGCCATATCCACGCCATAGTTTAACAGCGGTGGACAGTATTTTACAGCGGCAATACCAGTTTTGTATACTACGAGTGTTAATTAAATAAAAAAGAAACGGCAGTGTCATCTTTTCATAAACAAAGCAAGTCTATGTCTTCCTATATCACCACCCGAGATCTACGTTTTCCTTTACCGAGGATAAGTCCATGCTCCCATATAATTTAAGAAAAATTACTGAGGCTAGCCGAGGATAAATTGAAGAACCAACACGCTGAGAACTTCTGGAAGCAACGGGAGAAGCATCAAGGTAAGCTACAGCAGCAACGGATGAGGAGGTGATCGCCGCAAGTTCCAGTAGTTCTTGTGTTCTGCTTGAGCCCAACTCTTGATAGCTTGTTTCACTGGTCTGTAGGACACCCCCAGTACAGGCTAAGGACCCAAAAATTGGATTTCGCTACCAGTCTTGGCTGCTTTATCTGATTTCTCATTGCCTGGTATACCTATATGTTCTGGCACCCACAAGTTGAACCTTATTGTGTTCAGCCAGCATCGTTAAGGATTCCCGGTATTCTGAAACCAACTTTGATTTTATTGATGGTGATTCAAGTGCTTTAAGAGCAGCTTGACTGTCTGAGAGAATAAGAACACTTCTATTCTTATATCTTCTTTTAATGCTTTCCATGACACATGGCTAGGATTGCATAAACCTCAGCCTGGAAAACTGTAGCTAAGGTACCCAGACTATAAGAAATCTTGGTGCCATTACCGTAAAGCCCAGCTCCCGTTCCTGATTTGGTTCTAGAACCATCAGTATATTAGATTGGGCCTTTGTTATTATGAGTTGGATAGGAGACCGTAAATTTCAATTTACATTTGAATCTTGGTTCAAGAATGTCAGTCCTCATATTGAGTATCTGTTGTAAATTCTTGTCCCAATGAAGCTTGAGATGATTAATATGTCCAGTATTAGACACTTCAGTTTGGCGACAAATACGGTGATACGCGATCGTGGCTTCTGCCTTCATCCATATGTGGAGAGGTGTGAGCCCAATCAGCATCTCCATTGCCGCAGTTGGAGTAGTTTTGAAAGCTCCCATAATTGAAATGCAGAAGGCCCTCTGTAATTTACAGAGTTCCTTTCTGCACACCTTTAAATTAACTCTAGGCCACCACATCAGTGCGGCATAGGAGAATATAGGTCTCACCGTTATATAGGTATATTGCTGTAAGTTGTCACCATCAATGCAAAAGAATGTGCCGTTGCGTGCGCGTGCAGCTCCGAATTCTCACTACAAGCTTAGCGAGAAGTGCTACCGTGAGCCAGTTAGGAGCAAAAGTGTGAGCCATTGAATAGAATTAATTACAATTGGCATATAAAAATTTGATGTGATACATCCACATGACTTTCTATACCGTCTATCGTTTATTAGTGGGTATACCAACTAGTCTTACTAAACCTTATTTTTTATGTCAACTTCATTTTAATTCCAATAAACCGTTGCAGAAATAGCTACATTTTGTTATAGACACAAAGGGTACAGCGAAAGTCGCACGTTTAAGAACTGGGCGCTATATGCTGGCCTTAAAATTCTATACTTTTCAATGGAATCGCGAAAAACAACCGAAGGTTGACAGGACTTTAAGGGAGTGAACAAGTAATTGACAATTCGAACTATTAATAACGGATATTTCAGAAATGGCTTATGCCACAAAAAAGCGTATTCGAAATAAATTGTTTCTAAAGAGATCTACATTATTTGTTGTAGTACATTTTCGTCGATTGCTTAACGTTTACCAGTTAACAAGATTATACAAAATTATTTCAAATGAAGAGGACTTCACAGGCTATTCCCAGAAAATTCAAAGTATACATTGTATTTGTCATATAAATAGCTTTAATACATGGTATTTTAATCAAAATCGTTAGAACCACTTTTTAGAAAATAAAAATTTTCGAAAAATGTTCCATGTAAGGTGCAGTTGGGATGGAGAATTTTCTTGAAAATCTCCGTGTCGCTTCATTGGAAGATACTGAAATTATATACGAGACTTTTCGTTTTTGAGCTATACTATTCACAGAACCACAGACACGCACACGAACGTGGACCTTTTTCTAAGGTGTTTTTTTTTATTCAGGAGGCCTCAAAACATGTTTCCAATGAAATCTCGGTATCGAATTTTTGGGTGGAATGCAATACCTTCTCTACCTACTATGTACAGAAACGACAGAAAGAAATGAACACGGCTTCCCTGGACAAACTGCATTTGTTAACGTTTCTAGGGTGCTTCATGACGTCATGACTTCATTTTATTGGGTAGTGGTGTCAACTTTGCAAGTGCTATCACGCCTGGTGCTGTGTGTCGCACCAATAAGCATACCTATGCTAGTTCTGTCAACTGATTGGAAAATTACGAATAGGTATAGGTGAGGAATGGCGACCTTCCTCAACTAGAAAACAGGAGAGGTAACTTGTGTGTCATTTTAATATGGTGGAGACCTGTTTGGTCGATCTTTCGCGAGGCTAATTGCGAATATACAGGAAATGTCTGTTTGGAAATGCTCTTGAACACAAGTCAATTCTTGAGATGTTAGAATTTTAGTCCTCAAACCTCAGTTATACGTCCTCATATAACTTAGCATTTCCTAGCCATTTATGTGAAGGCAAGCTATAGCGCCCTTTCTCCTTCAACGCACTAAGGGTGAAGGAGGTGCCAGCGAATAAGTCACACCCTATTAACGCCCTTATAGATGATCAGAAATGGATGTAATTACTTCTTATGGGATGTGTACGTGGTAGAGAATGTAAAAATGGAGGCTCAAGTATCCTAACTTTGGTGTTTTTTTAAGTGGAGTATGGCTTTTCTCTTAAGTACTGTGTTTAAAATAAGATATTAACTTCGAGTATATTAGCGATAATTTACTATAATTATTGCACAGACAAACACTCACACATATGTATGCTGAGATAAATGAGGAAGACCACATTTGTGAAAGTATAATTTTGTAATAAGGAGTTCATTTGGATATAATGTAACACCTACACTTTAGTTCCTAATCTCTAGTTTCTCTACCGCTTTCTTATAGAATGGAGAGGCGGTAGCTGCTATGCTTCATCCAAAAATACAATAGGAGATATGGCCAGTGAAGAAAGTTTTATTTAATTTAGGAGGAGTTGTATTTCGACTGTTGGGGAGCCGAACACTTGAAGTAGTTGCAACCGGTACCCAGTGGCCTTCGCCCCAATGTTTAGGAATGAACTTCGAGTTTTTATGTTTTCTTTAGAGATTATATATTTTTTATGTTTGCCTAGGCTGCGTCAGTATTAATTGGTAGAGACATGTTTCTCTTTGCAGGGAGTGGTGCGGCTAAAATGTAGACTTACACAAATTACAATGTTTACTTCACTCCTTTTATTAATCCTTGACACGATTAAATAACACTTCACATATATAGAGAGTTGTGAGATTCTTTTATTAATTACTTGTAATTTTTAACACGTAAACTATTTTTGTCTCACGCTGAATACGTATTAAACTTCTCGAGGGCGCGTGTCGCGTCCGGTTAGGAACGCTAATACATTCACATAACATTATTAAACATGTACATAATAATATAAACATAATGCAATGACTGTTGCATACATTTTGCATGTCATTTATACACATATTGTTTTTAGGCGGGCTTTATTAAATTTTATGTTATATAATTAGACTTGAAATCATTTAAGTGTTAAAAATATTGCCTCACCGGAAATACACATTAGTGATTCAATGAAAAAAATAACCATTTTTATAAAAAGAACATTTTTGTGAGGTAAAACTACAGTCAAGATCTGCTCAGTTACAACATTAATTTGGTCATTCCCAACTGACGCAGGCTGACCTAACTCTGTTAAAATTAAACCTCTTAAAAGATGTCCGCAACATTCCTGCTCAAGCAATAATATTACTGTTTTTACTTTCTCTACTACGTACCTAGTAGGTAGAGAAGGTATTGCATTCCACCCAAAAGTTGGATACCGAGTTATCACCGGAAATACATATTTTGAGGGCCCT
Organism: Deroplatys truncata; assembly: GCA_030765065.1. Lineage (NCBI taxonomy): Eukaryota > Metazoa > Arthropoda > Insecta > Mantodea > Mantidae > Deroplatys > Deroplatys truncata. The sequence continues at coordinate 221,166,635 of CM060978.1, forward strand.
TCAATACAAATAAAGCTTTTTGGAAAAATATCCGTGTGCATGTCTGTGTGTCTGTAAACACCATAACTCAAAAACCAAAGTCAGATAAATACCAAACCTGGTATTTAGGTTTAATATCTTCCGAAGATGCGACACGAAATTTCACTTTACATGTAAAATTTTGAAATTTTTTATTTTCTAATAAATGACTAACGATTTTTATTAAAATACCATATATTAAACATATTTACATGACAAACAGAATGTATATTTTGAATTTTCTGGTAGTAGCCTGTGAAATCTACTTCATTCAGAAGGAATTTTGTATAATGTTGTATAATTCGTAAACGTTAAGCGATAGATGAAAATAAAGAATATACATTTCTTTAAAGTACACAATTTATTTAAAATATTTTTTTCTGGCACAAGCTGTTTCTGAGATATACGTAATTAAAAGTTTGAATTGTTCATTTCGAGGTCATTCACTTAAAGTCCTGTAAACATTCGGTTGTTTTTCGCGATTTCATGGAAACAGTATGGAATTTTAAGGCCAGCATATAGAGTCCGGTTCTTAAACATTTGACTGTCGCTGTTCTCTTTGTATCTATAACGAAATGGGTGATGTAGCTATTTCTGCAGATGTTTATTTGGATTAAAATGTAGTACATAGAAAAATAAGCTTGAGTAGGAATAAATTGTATATCCATAAAAAACAATAAAGGGTAGGGAAAGTCATGTGAATGTATTACATCGTAATTTTTAATGTTGCTTAAGTATCTTTTCGTTAAAACAGAGGCTTGATTTACATGCAAAACTTAAGTGTGCAATCAGAACAGCAAATGCTTAAACGATTTAAAGCCGTTGCGATGCTGCAGATCTCAGTAATTATAAATATATGTGCTACATAGTGTAATGCAAATATAAGATTTTATAAAATCCGTATATTTTAATTGCCAATAAGGAAAGTTCATTTTCAAAATGAGAGAGATTAAGTTTATATATAATCCTTTATAATGAAGCAAAAAAAATCTCGCATCGTCCAGTAATATAAAAGTTCCTGAGCAGACAACCGCCAGCCAAAGAGCAAGACAATTGAAAAAGACTGTTTGTGTCCACACGATGAAGTGAGATACTTAACAGATGTGAATCTAGATGTTACGAGTTCTTCTTTGCGGTTTATTTGGACGTCTTCTACTGCTAGAATTTACGTTCAAGAGGCGGAGAACTGTTTTCTATTGCTGCCATATCTCTCGCTGAGACACTTGTGCTGTCTAAGAGAGGCTTAGCCTTCGAATATCTGGAATTTCTACAAGGATACCAAGCTGGAGAAGGCTCCTGAATGGAAAACTACAAATGACTGTGCCTTCTCTAGTTGTTTTTGGTCAAGATAAGAATCATAACATTTAATTATCTCTCAGGATGCACCGATGTGGTTGCAGAGGATTACAAGACGCTGAAAATTAATTAGAGTTAGCAGTGTATAAATTTATAGTGTATATACATAGTATATCTACATCAACTGCGCAAAAAGATAATATGGTGATTCCTGGAAAAATCAAAACATATTTGAAAATGAATGGGAAATAATAAAAACATTGAAGTTGTAGCAAACTGAAAAAATTATAGAATAGGTGTGCATGTATGAATACTTACGATACCTAGTGTGAATTTGGAATTGAAGATCGAAAACATATATTCCCTGTTTTCTTCACAAATCAGGAATTGCTAACAAAGACAAAGTATACTCAGTGTGCTATAACCATTTTTTAAATAAAAGATAAATATGTAATGAATTATATTCGTATATACTAATTTCACACTGGAAATAAGTTATTTCTGAGAGAGTCAGTTTAGAGTTATTAAATCATTTACTTTAATGACGATCTAATCCATCATTAGAATACATTTTTGCGAAGAGTTGTCTCTCTTGCTCCTACCATTAACCTCAATGGATGCTAAATTATGTTCCCTTGTTGGACGAACAGTGTAGCCGTTAGAACAGATTACATTTGAGCATTGTGCCAGGGGAATAGAGGGAGTATGGTCTGCTGGACCCGGGTGATAGCTAAGATTCAGTAACTGTAAAATTACAATAAAATAATTGCATTAATTCATCCACGCATTCACGTCCTTTTCCTTCATATACATTAGAAATAGGCCTTTATAAGTCTGTTCTAGTAGATATTCAGGCAAATGTAAAATAAAATTCCAAAAATGCAGTAAATGAAACTACTTTGTAAATTAATGTTTTATTGAATATAATATGAGGAATGACAAATCAGTATATTTATTTATGTGGAGAGTACGACGTTAGGCTTTAAATGATCTTTATAAGAAAAGAAAAAATCTGATGTGTCACTCACATGACTTTTTCTACTCTTGTACAAACTATTTATACAAACGCTTATTCTCCATCTACTTCATGTTAATCGAGATAAACATTTGCAGAGTCTATCCTATTGCTAATTTTCTTGTAGATGTAAGGGGAAAATATATTTACAAGGGCAATATAGAAAAACAGTAGCCTTTAAGCACATACAAATCTCTTAATAGGTGATTGCTAGGTGCAGCACCATCCCCTTTCCCACAGATTAATACTCTTTGCATATCCAAGACAAAAAAATGAATAACGAATTCCCATTTGAGAAAATAAGTATTGAAAAATTTAACGGAATAACAAGTAATATCTCGAAAATGGTTCACTCAACAAAAAAAATGTATATGACATAAATTGTGTATTTTAACGCATCTACATTTTATTGTGTAGTAAAATTTTGTCTATCTCTTACGGTTTACCAGTTATGCAAAAGTCGTTCACAATGAAGAATACTTTTTGAGACATTCCCAGGAAATTCAAGATATACATTTTATTTGTCATGAAAATATCTTAAACAATTGATATTTTAATCAAAATCGTTAGAGCCATTTTTGAGAAAATTAAAATTTTCGAAAAATCTTCCATGTAAAGGGTAATCTGGGGTGGGGGATTTTCTTGAAAACCTTCGTGTCGCATCCTTGGAAGATACTGAACCTAAATACCAAGTTTGGTGTTTATCCGACTGTTCGTTTCTGAGTTATGCTGTTCACAAACAGACACACAAACACACACACGGACATTTTTCCAAAAATGCTTTTTTTGGATTCAGGGGGTCTCAAAACATGTATTTTCGGTGAAATCTCGGTATCGAATTTTTGGGCGGAATACTATACTTCCCCTACTTTCTATACGTAGTAGAGAAAGTAAATATATTTGTAACATTCTCATGATATTTGTTTACGCAAACCTTTTATTGTTGTGTATGTTTTCCACAATTTCTATAGGTAGGTATGCTTACTTTTTTACCTCGTTATGAAAACAAATGTGCGCATTTCATTTAATGTAAGTCATAGCTAGCTCATACTAACGACGATACTAAGTACATTTTGCATGAACTCATGAAAAATAAAGAAATTACTATTAGCACCTCGGCTGAATAGTGTAAGGTATTTTTTAATTAGTTTAGAGCTTCTCTGAAAAAGCGCATATATGAAGGCATTCCGTTATAATCTCTAACCAGAATTTTTAAAGACTGCAATGTAAACATAGCATTAGGCCTAGACAACTGAGAACATAGACTACTTGCCAACTGACCATGCGAAAAGGTTTTTTTTTAAAAAAACAGAATGGGTCGTTGTATCAAGAACTTTTTTCAGTAAAGTGCTTCAAATGACTTTTTCAGAAAGTACTATTTTGCACCAAAGATCAGGTTAAAGACAATATCTCTATTTTTGCATTTGTTTTGTAGGAGTGACTACTTAGATCAAGAGCTAGGCATTTTATCGGTGAATAAATAGGTTTTTAATGAAAAAATAATTACAAAAACGATATAAAAATCATCTTTATCGCTTGGTTACAAATTATATTTAAAATTCTTCCTGATTAACACTACAATATTGCTGTACAATGTAGTAAGTGCATTCTTGGAGAACGAGTAAAAGAGACAAAATACGAGACGAACTCGAGTATTTTCTACATCGGAGATTCTCCACTGCGCTTAACGCATATGCATGCATAGTGTTTTTTCCATCATAGTGAATAATAGAAATAATAATTACGGGAAAATAAAATGAATGACTACCAGGTATTGAACATGGAGGTTCCAGTTAACAATTCATTGTTGATCTTAAAAAAAATCATTAATTAAACACTAAGTATATATTAACTCTCTTACTGCTTATGTTATGGTTTTGATTTTCAATATGATTAATAATTAACATATAACTTCGAATTTTTGTAATGTGGGCAAATTTAATACTCTTTAGTACAATGTCAAGTTTCCTGAAACAATTCATTACATATAAACGTAAAAAATAAATTTATGACCTGGGGTATACTTCGACCCCACATAGCAGTTTGTGTCAGTTACTTCAAAGATGTTTTTTTAGGTTTTAAGTTGGTAGCCTTGTACTTTCTGGTTGTTCTAGGTTTTAAAACGTTGTGTTCTGGAAATTCATTGTTTATGATACATTGTTGAAACTGTAGGAACTCAAGCCAGAGTGTCGTAGTGTACTGGTTGCTAGGGTGAGGTGCGAACATGTCAAAGTGGAAATGCGATATATATTATTTGAATAATACTAAATATTTAGATAAAGCAATGAGTATTATAACAGTATATGGTGGTGGTAGTGAAGCTGAAGCTAAAACAAACTCTGAATGTGATTCCAATTCAGAGATGGGGATGCTGTAGAAGTAGGGGAGGAAATTTCTGATGTGCAGGAATGTGAAAATCTAAGTATGACATCAGATGTGAAATACACTACGTGATCAAAAGTATTCAGACACCTGGCTGAAAATGACGTACAAGTTCGTGGCCCTCCATCGGTAATGCTGGAAGTGAATATGGTGTTGGCCCACCCTTAGCCTTGATGACAGCGTTCACTCTCGCAGGCATACTTTCAATCAGGTGCAGGAAGGTTTCCTGGGGAATGGCAGCCCATTCTTCACGGAGTGCAGAACTGAGGAGAGGTATCGATGTAGGTTGGTGAGGCCTGGCACGAAGTCGGCGTTGCAAAACATCCCAAAGGTGTTCTATAGGATTCAAGTCAGGGATGTTATTGTCGTGCAACCACTCCGCCACAGCCCCTGCAGTATGAACAGGTGCTTGATCCTGTTGAAAGATGCAATCCCCGAATTGCTCTTCAACAGTGGGAAGCAAACAGGTGCTTAAAAATGCCAATGTAGGCCTGCACTGTGATCGTGCCACACAAAACAAGGAGTGCAAACCCCTCCCCCCCACACCTCCCAATTTCACTGTTGTCACTACACACGCTGGCAGATGGCATTCGCCATACCCACACCCTGCCATCGGATCGCCACATTGTGTACCGTGATTCATCACTCCACACAACGTTTTACCACTGTTCAATCGTGAATTGTTGACGCTTCTTACACCAAGCGAGGCGTCGTTTGGCATTTTCCTGCGTGATGTGTGGCTTATGAGCAGCCGCTCGACCATGGCATCCAAGGTTTCTCACCTCACGCCTAACTGTCATAGTACTTGGAGTGGATCCTGATGCAGTTTGGAATTCCTGTGTGATGGTCTGGATAGATGTCTGTCTATTACTCTTTACGACCTTCTTCAAATGTCGGCGGTCTCTGTCAGTCAACAGACGAGGTCGGCTTGTACGCTTTTGTGCTGTACATGTCCCTTCACGTTTCCACTTCACTATCACATCAGAAACAGTGGACCTAGGGATGTTTAGGAGTGTGGAAATCTCGCGTACAGACTTCTGACACAAGTGACACCCAATCACCTGACCACGTTCGAAGTCCGTGAGTTCCACGGAGCGTCCCATTCTGCTGTTTCACGATGTCTAATGACTACTAAGCTTGCGGATGAGTACCAGGCAGTAGGTGGCAGCACAATGCACCTAAGATGAAAAACGTATGTTTGTGGTGGTGTCCGGATACTTTTGATGACATAGTGTATCTGCAGAGGATAATAGTAACAACGAACCTAATTCTGAACACCTCATTGCTAAGAACGATATGATATGGCTAGCTGATCCACCAAAGCAATGCGTTGCACCATGTACAATTTAATTTCTGTGCCTCCAGGTTTGATCGCCTCATCTCAAACAGTAAATCGGTGAGTAAGCTGGTATGTGACTTTTGAGACAGTCTTACCGCCATGGTTTCCTTGAAGTTTAAAGAGAGGAAATATTATATTTATGAAAAAAATTACAAAATGGTAAATTTCTAATCGTTGCTTTAAAATTTTGCCGCAAGTTGTAAATAAAATAAGTTGTAAGTTCGGCAGGTACGTCAGGCTACCAGCTGTGAATGCAGGAAATTCAAATTTCGCCCAGGTTAGCACGAGCGGACAGTGAATCAAAGTATTATCTTCGAAAAATTAAGATTGGGAAATCCTGGATCCACAGCTTGAGAATGAACAAACATGTGCTTCACAATTCAAATCACTGTAATCCAGAGAAATAATTATAAACATATTGGCAACTTTAATCTCATGGTACCCTCTCCGGAATTGCCTCTATTTGTTTTCACGAAACCTCGTAGATAGCACGATTTATTGACATTCACCTGCTCAGCGGGATAGAGGTCGAGAGAAAGCACAAAAGAGGGGAAGTTGCCCCACTGAGGCGTTCGTGGCATGCCTGTGGTATCATTGATTTATTCACCTATACATTTTCTCCTTTAATAGCGCTTATCGCTATAAACACCGTTAGCAAAGGATTTGAAAATTGCTACAGTAAGTATGCGAGCACGTAACTGCATTTTTATCTACACAAAATCCCAGCTTAAATTTTTCTAGAAATTTTAGATTAGCCATACACGTGATTCCCGAATTGCCCTCCACTTTGTTCGAATAGGTAAACAAAAGATTATCAGGGGTGGTAAAATATCTATTACTTTTTGGGAGTAGGCCTTTAGTCGCAAGGACCATTAGCCATCAGGCGTTAGATTTGTTTTTAAATTCACACAACACTAACACACATACACAATGCACGCACACAGAATTACTCTCTCACTCACACCTCGAGACTCTGTAGAGGATGGGGAATAATCCTAGCTAAAGAAAAATTCCAATCCTCCAGGCGGGAATCGAACTCGGAACCTCGGGAGTTGGGACCTAGCATGCTAACCACCAGATTAAAGAGGCAATCATCTCTATTGTTTTATAATTACATTACTTGGGACTAATTGCTTCTAATTCAGTATTTTATTTAAAAGCGTTTTAGTATTGTTAATACTACCACCCTAATGTATTTGGTGTACAAACATTTAGCTTTGATTATTACATCGATGTAATTGACATACAGTTATGTTTTTATTATTAAATGTATACTTAGTACAGTATTAAAATGTTTACAATGGAATACTAGTGTTATATTCCGTAATATATTACAGTGTGTGATGATATACTACTACTACTACTACTACTACTACTACTACTACTACTACTACTACTACTACTACTACTAATAATAATAATAATAATAATAATAATAATAATAATAATAATAATAATAATACGCTTTGTCCGTCATGAACCAAATATCTGAATATTAGCTGCTAGATAGCTGCTTTGACCAACATGTTCACAGCTGTGCTTTCTATACGATTATTTAGGGTGGCGATTCCTAACAAAGGGGTTCTGAGTTGGAACCCTGCTCCCGTCAGCAGATTTTTATGTCTGAAATACCGTATTTTACGTATACAGAGCTACAATTCCACTCCTGAAATTCCTGCAACACACAACCAACATTACTTGCGCGTCGTGTACAACTACTGGATACCGAGCCTTGTTTCGACGAGTTGTCATATTACTGGGAATTGTTTGCCCTGCACTGCGCTGTTTCTAACTGCCTCTGTTTCCTCCCTACTTTGCCTCTTCGGCGTTTGCCGACTAATCAGTTGACGGGAAGTCTTTGCACTAAGCTTGATACGTTGTGAGATCACGTGCTTCAGGGTTGATGTGGTAGTACCCTTATAATGCCAAAACCCCGTATACTTTAGCACACATCACCTTCATATATGATCCTTATGTGACAAACCCTGGGGGTAGCAGGAGGTCCCGAGTTCGAATCTCAGTTAGGGTAAGTTATCCGGGTAAAGTTTGTTCCAGAGTTTCCCTTTCCTGAGAAAATGAATGTCGAGAAAGACTAATATTATTGACCGGGCTCATTTGAGCATTATTTCGCCCATTTGAGAATACTGTATAATGAATCAAGTTGAGAAACAGATGTGTGTTTTTGAAATGAAAATTTTCTTGTCAAGTATGACCACTCGATTTTTCATTTAGTTTTTACTGAAAAGATAAAATTTAATAACATGGGATGTGCTGAATCTCATTTAATACTTTTATGGCACTGTTGGTAGTTTATAAGACAAATTTTAGCACTTATTTAAAATCCGTTGTGTCCATAGCCTAAATATGAAGCTAGGTACGCTTATCGCAAACCGTAATTTTGAATGCTTCTTTTTAAGATGCTTGGTATTTCTGAAGTTGAAAAACCAAGAATCGGAAACTAGTTTAAAACCCAACTTTTAATCCTAAACTTAATATCTCGCGGTTTTCAATAATCATAAATAATAATGCAAATAAATGACTGCTATGATAAAACAATCAAATAAAAACCAATAAAAACTTTAAGTTTTCAGTCAAAATATGTTCTATTTCCTTATTCACAAAGTTTACCATTAGGAATGGTTTACTATTTTTGTAAAACTGAAGCACCTTATTTTCTCGAGATTTCACTCCATAATTCTTCAACACTGCAGATCATAAGCATCTTAGACCGTTCAATTCTCAAAGTCGCCATCCAATTAAGAGAGAATAGGCAATCGGTCACTCTTGAAACAAACTGAAGTCTGGTAAACAGCAGTGAATTATGGGGAGATTGGCCAGCAAACAAAAGAAAAAAGAAATGAAGTTAACTTCATATTTAAGTTCTCCCACTCCTCCCGCTTCTCCCGCTCTGAATAATTATTTATTTCGAAAAGCTACACGTCCGCTGCTTTCTCAATTACGGCCCAAACACTATATGAAACTATTGCTATTACTAGGAATAGGACAGCTATACCGATTATTCGTGTCATAAATCTATACATTTCACAAATGACTTCGAAATTGCATTGGCCGATTCAAAAAAATAATAATAAAAAAATCGTTCTACGTTTAAATGTTCCCAGATGTACTCTTGGGTGCAAAAGAAAGAAAAAAAATTGCGCCGATATAATAAACTGCGTTTTAAGTTGGTAAGGGATGCCTCCCCATTCATAGCTCCACCCCGCGCCTTACCAAGATCTAGCAACGCAAGTTGATTGGCAGCTTTTTCATAGTCTTTATTACTTTCTCTACTACGTATAGTAAGTAGGGGAAGTATTGTATTCCACCCAAAAATTCGATACCGATATTTCACCGGAAATACATGTTTTGAGGCCTCCTGAATAAAAAAGAAGTAGTTTTGGAAATATGTCCGTGTGTGTGTCTGTGTGTGTATGTGAACAGCATAACTCAGAAACGAAAAGTCGGATAAACACCAAACTTGGTATTTAGGTTCAGTATCTTCCCGAGATGCAACACGAAGATTTTCCAGAAAATCCCTCCACCCCAGATTACCCTTTACATGGAAAAGTTTTCGGAAATTTTAACTTTCTCAAAATGGCTCTAACGATTTTGAATAAAGTACCATAAGTTTAAGACATTTTTATGGCAAATGAATTGTATATTTCCTGGGAATGTCTCCAAAAGTATTCTTCATTGTGAACGACATTTGCATAACTGGTAAACCATAAGAGATAGACAAACGTTTACTGCACAAAAAATGTAGATCGCGTTAAAATACACCATTTAGGTCATATACATTTTTGTTGTTGAATGAACCATTTTCGAGATATTGCTTGTTATTCCCTTAAATTTTCTAATACTTATACTTTTGTCACACATCAGAATTTTTTTTTTTTGCATGGCGGAAGTACATTCCAAGCCAGCCTTAGATTCGTTGAAAAAACATAATCAAATCAGTTTTATTAATTGTTCTCCTGTAGGTTGGAACGGTAGAATCAGAATGAAAAAATATGTAAGTCGAACATCAGCGTATCTTATTTCAAGAGAAGTTAAAGATGCCTTGTGTTTTATTGGAAAAATTGGGTCACATAGAAAATTTCATGGCGTGTTATCATATCGACATCGTAGCTCAGACGACGGAGCAGCGCTAAGGAAGATTGGTGGTTCGAATCCCAATAGGGCATTGCATTTTTTATTCTGATTTTATCTTTCTAAGGTTAACTCGGAATTAGTATTATCTTAAATAAATCTTATTATCAGAGTTTTGCAATAAAAGGAATATAAAGAAGGTGGCCAACCCTTTTCAAGTAATCCGAAAATACCATGCTTCGCGACTTTTTTGTAATGCCTTTTCGTGTTACGTGGTTCATTTCGTATAACTCAGTTTCTTATTCTGCTTCTTTGTCATATTTTATAATTCAAACTCAATATGCCTGTTGCTCCTGCAAACAATCATTATTAGTAGAACGGAATAATAATAATAATAATAATAATAATAATAATAATAATAATAATAATAATAATAATAATAATAATAATAATAACCCAAAATATCCTAACGTATTAAATGATTGTTATCATTTAAAGTAAAATACTGTTTTATCTCTCCAGAAAAGTTTATTTATTAACTGCTTTCTTACATGTCCCTTAATTTTGCTTTGTATCCCACTATGATATGTTTCTGAACCTTCTGGTGTCATGCGAATTGCATTATGCATTTTGATGTGGTGTACTTCTGTTATATTTATTTTGTTAGCCCCACGTTTGGAAGCCAATTTGCGATGGTATTATTAATGTTATTGTTTGTATTTGTGATTACTCAACGTGGTGAAGCCATTTTGTGATGTGATTCTTTGTTAGGTTTGTAGCTCCATCTGGTGTTAGCAATTTGCGGTAGTATTAGTGTTTGTTTGAAAGAATGCGACTGTTATTTTATTTAATTTTTGTTTACTGTCCTCCGGCTAGCTATGATCTTTTTGGTCGAGCACATCTCTTTATACAGGTTGTGTAAACGGAAAGGAGTCTTTTATCCAAAGATAACACTGATGAAAGAATTTGTTTTACACTTTTATTGTCGAACACATTCACTATCACATTTACACATTGATCTTGACACTCGCCAAACTGAAACTGTTATAATAACTTCATTACTGATCACTCTTAATTCGCGTACTTCAACTTTACAACACTTGAGAGTTTTCATAACTCTGATACGTGTAACTTGCGAATCGATAGCCAACGTATACTTTACAAATATTTCTGCTGGACTGAGGGCGACGTGTAGCATACAAATATTTTCGACGAACTGACGGGGTCTATCTCTAACCTAGCCCTTTTTATACTCCTACACCCCGATATGCCTAAAGATTATAACCGAGCTGCTATTGGCTAATAAAACGCGCCAACATTAGCGTCTATTTTTATATCCAATGAAAATTATGAATACATATGCTCTAGGTATAATGTTCCAGCAAATTCTAAAGGAAAAACGCGCCAACATTACGTAACTTCCTCGTCTCTAATAATGATAAACAGCTCACCCCCTCGCTGCATTATTGCACGCTATTATTGTCAGTTTCAGTAAGGCCGTATAAACTTACTTCTCAACAATAATTACAATCAATATACATCTCAAATCAATGTCACATAAAAATGCCTATTCATATTACAATCATTTTTTACATTTAAATAATTTGTGATACAAATTACTGCATCAATTTATAATTAAATACGCCGTCTATTTGCGTGTCCAGTAGCCACATCTGAGGTATGCCTTCCTCCAGTTTGTCGCTGTTCTCAGAGTACCCCATAGCTCCGCTGCCCTCGCTATGCTATAAATTTGCTCATTAGGGGCGATAATTTTCGGTTTTCTGTCCATATCCTTATTCATTTCAAATGACATATATAGTAAACAGGACTTTGTTACAAGCCAGTTTCATTCCAACCACTTTACTTTATTAACTACTTACAATTAATGATTTGCATGCACCTCATTTTAATTTCTAATTTGATATAGCCTACCTTATGACTTGTAGACTATACAAGACAAAAATGAATGTCTATCACATAATGTTTACCTTACCCCCTCCCCAACTTCTTTCGCTCCTGAGCAAGAAATCGACCACTGCTCATTGGTTAGACTTTGAATGCCAGAGTTTTGACATCAAACCAATAAGGAGTGGGCAGCTTGTCTGTCGAGTACCTTGCAGTCATTCAGGTAAAGTGATTCCGTTTCCCACCCCTTTCGCCGCTCACATTGTTAAAACCAATAAGAGATTATCACCTGGGTAGGTGCGGAAAACACCTAATAAGGGGATTCTGCCAACATTAAATAAAGAAAAACACTATGGTAAACCAAAGACATCGGCACTTTTTTGCACCAGACTGTACGTTTGCTTTTGGTGCGCCATCTATATAGCATTGAAAACCTGTGTTTTTTCCTTATTTTATTCTTTATTATCGGCTATTTACCCAATTAAAGTGAGATTGTTGTGTATACAATTGATTCTAGTTTCAGTATCTTGTATGTAACCAGTCCATACTGTTCAGTGTGATGTAATTTCTAGACAAAGTTTATTATGACTGCTTTAAGGTATAATAAAATATATATTTTCAATCATCTCCTCTAACCTACAAAAACATAGTTAAGATGTTTTTCTCTCTTTCGTAAATTACTATAAGAGTAAATGATTATAATTTAATGGAATTAAAACGCAAAGTTTTAATAAATATAGCTTGGTGCAGGTATACGAAAGGTATGAATCAGAGCTCTGCATTTCACTCCGTCTTATCATTTGAAAATCATTAGATCATCGTATTCGGAACTTCCTATGTTAGAAAAAAAACACATTTAGATTCCCGTTTCCTGAAAATGAAGGTCTCATCCTTGTTGGCAAACGCTAAGCCGAGAAAGGCGCCGAAAATTACCTCCCTTTTTTCATGAGATAATATATATCTTATGTATTACCATATTCATCTGTGATACGGGGTATTTATACACTCCTCTACGATGAAAAAGATCCCTGAGCCCCACGAGTAAAGAAAAGCCATTAGGATGAGATCTCATACACTCTCACAAAAGGGATTTAGAGCCTGAAAAAGACACAAGAAAGGAAGGAGAAATTATGAGGGAAGAGAAGGTTGCTTCAACAACTTTGAATTTAGGTTTCCTACTCGCCTATCTTGTGTTCATTAGCCTTCCCCGTTGCTTCGTCGTCTTATCTTTAAATGAAACTTCAAGCATCATAATGACAATCAATATCCATGCCCAAGCACCAGTTTGTTCGTGCTAGCACTGCCTAATCCCTCTTCTGTTGTAAATAAACGTTGCGTCCTTGAGTAAAATAAAACAACTTCCACCACTGCATAAATGCTATTATCATATATTTATTCAGTAAACTCCAATGTATCATATTTTTAAATCTTTGTATGTTGCACGACTTTTTCTGTATGTTAATCAATTATTTTAATATGTATTTTACAAATTATTCGTACAAAACCTAATGTTTCTACCTGTTTCCTCTTAAGCATGATAAATAATTGTAAAGTATGGTTTCAAGTCACATTTCCTTTCTGGTATATACAAGTTCAGAGGGTAGTCAGTTGTTTAGAAATAAGGTCTATAGAGGGTGGACCATTTAAGTGTTGGGACTGTACAATATGTTCAAAACTAAGCGTTGCAGAAAGAAATGTCTTAAATAAAAGTTGCTTGATTATTATGGGGGAATGTAAATGCTATCAGTCATGTTTTGTTTGGAGGACGTTAGCTCTGGTGACCTAGTTATAACCAGCATTAAACACGCTGTAAGCCAGATAGAAAAATCATGATTGGGTAAAACTTTGGTTTCTTCGGTCTGCAGATGCTTTGAATTAAAAACTGAACTAAATATTTCTCTTTGAGCGACTTATGATCAAGAATATTCCATTGTTTATTTTAAGTACTTATGCTTAATTGAACTAGGACAAACGGAGAAAAATACCTTTGACTATTTATTTTTCCATTCCGTCACTGAAAACATAGACGGCGAAGTGCACGGTGGAAACTGTTTTTATTCTCTTATTTCTAAAGCGGAGGACATAGCTATTAAATTCTACCCAAAAATTTCGATATCAGTATTTCACCGGAAATAAAGAAAAGAAAAAAAGCACTGTTGTTTTAGAAAATGTGTGTATTTGTATGTATATATGTATGTATGTATTTATGTATGTATGTACGTATGTATGTATGTATATATGCATGTATGTGAATGAGAAAGAGAGAACTGCACAACGAAAACAAAAACAGCAAACTTTTCAATTTTTATAGTGAAAGTTTGACATCTTTCAAGGACAGAAAATGTACTTTGTTTTTTCAATAAAAACGACTGATTGTTTTGTTGAAAATGTAATTTTATTATTATGATTGAGATATCGGTATAACAGATAAAATGAATATTCTGAATTTTCTGTAAATAATCTGAAAATTATTTTTTGTTGCGGTACTTTATGCAGCTGGGAAGACTTAAGAGATAAATGCAAATTTATTTTGGAAACAATGTAAAATTCATTCAAAGACACATTTATACCAATTAACAATTTCTAGAATATGTTTCATATTTTAAGGATCACCCTTAAAGTGGTGTTTTTTTTTTTTTTTTTTTTTTTTTTTGTTTTCCTTGAGCTTAACCAGAGAGAAGTTAATATTAAGACCAGAAGTTATCAACTTGCATTTTTAGCAGCAGACTATAGCAGTATATGGATTATCCAACAGTGGTAGCAGCAGGCACATCGACATCATCTAACAGAAGCGGGTTGATCATTGATCCTACTGTGCGCTTTAAATCCCACTGTCTAGAGCCCGAAGAATTAGACGCAGAAATAAAGGCCATTTATGAACCCACTATCTCCTGTTACAAGGTTAAATATAATTTAAATAAACTCTCAGTCACTGGATTGATGATAGGAGCTAGAGGGACAATACCCAAAAATCTACACATGTTTT
This sequence comes from Deroplatys truncata, assembly GCA_030765065.1. NCBI lineage: Eukaryota > Metazoa > Arthropoda > Insecta > Mantodea > Mantidae > Deroplatys > Deroplatys truncata. The sequence continues at coordinate 221,181,665 of CM060978.1, forward strand.
GGGTAGATTATGGCCTAGATAAACGCCTACTTTATCAAATAGCAATCATGGCTATTAGAGGATCAATTCTCATCCTCAGAAATCATTTGTATTCAGTATAATATTGATACAGACTTTACAAATCATTGAAATTATTATATATCTATATATGTATTTGTTTTAACCGCATAATAGGATTATTTTATACTACTTTTCTGTCCCGATTTAAATACATTTGTATTTCTATTTTAAGTTGATTTTCATTATTTTGATATGTTAACTATACATTATTATTGTTCATTTAAACTTAAATTTGTTAATTGTATAGGTAGACTTTGTCTATATGACAGCCCTTACTTGAGAGAAGTGTTATAATAAAAATAATAAAAATTGTCTCCTATACGCTCGTTCGCTTTGTTTACAGATATTAAAATGCGAGGTTAGCCCTCTACTAGAGACATTTTACCGTGGTTTTATTAAGTAGATAGAAAAAAACTTTTATTTGAATGAATTCTAGAACACCTATGGAAATAAATGGCTGGAATGGTTTATGAAAAAATAACATCTGATATACACTACCGCTCAAAAGTTTTTTAACACACCTCATTTTTAGGATTTATTGAAACAATGGAATAAAAAAGACATAATTTGTAGTCACAACAGTATATTTAATGAAAATCAGCAATACATGTTAGATTTTGCTTTCTTCAAAGTAACCTCCCCTTGCTTTAATTATAGCTTCACAAACTCTGAGGATTCTTCTATTAAGTGCGCCAGTGTATCTTCAGAAATATCCCTCCATATGTTTTGCACATGACTCTACAATACATTTACATTTGTGGGTTGTTTCTTTCTTACCTCTCTGTCCACATGATCCCAAAGTAGTTCAATAGGATTGCAGTCAGGACTTTGAGGGGGCCAAATCATGTTCTTCAAGACTTGTGTCTCTTCCAATCGTTCAACGTATCTTCTACAGAGTATAGATGTATGCTTGGGATCATTGTCCTGCTGCAGAATCAACCCCTTGCCAATTAACCGCATCCCAGATGGTTTGGTATGGCGTTGGAGAATATTGTGATAATGCTCTTTCTTTATAATTCCTTCTATTTTCACAATATCGCCTGTCCTATTGCCACCAAAACAAACCCATACCACCACCAAACCACCTCCATGCTCGACTGTAGGGGATATGCACTTGATATAGGGTTGTCTCATAAGTTCGTTCGCTTTACGTTACGTTTCAATCACTTAAAACGCCGGAACACACCTCAACCGCAGCACAGCTACGACAGAGTAGTTGCCGAACTTTCCGTTTACAGACTTTAAATACAAGGTCGTTCAAAAGATAAATAACTATGGCAGTTAGATTTTGTAACCAAACTATTTATTTCCTGCAGTATACACCATTATTGTTGACAATATATTGGCAAGTTTCTGGCTACAGTAGCACGAGCTAAATAGAGCTCCAATGCCAACACCCGAGTTGTAATTCGTGGATTGTTCCCTATCGTTTCATGAATTCCTTCCACGTCCGTAACCATTGGCCGTCCAGACGTCCGTAACCATTGGCCTCTTTTATGGAGAAATTGTTCACCTTTTGTACGTCGAACAAACCGGCGACGTTTTGAGCCAAATAGCTCAAACTTAGATTTATCAGTAAATAATACCTTTTTCCACTGATCAACAGTCCAGCTTACATGTCGCTTGGCCCATTGTAATCTTTTCCGTTTATTCACAACTCTCAACAGGGGTTTCTTCGCCGCAATGTAACCTTTCAGATGTGCATCCTGAAGTCTTCTCTTCACTGTAGAAACACTCACAGATTCATCCCTCCACTAGTTCAGTTCTGCTGTCAGCATGGGTGCTGTTTTGAAACGATCACTTTGCTGGTCACTATTAAATGTTTATCCTCACTTTTTGAGGGCACCCTAGGCCTCCACTTTCGATAACGATTCTTATTGCTATTTATAGTTACATACCTCTTTACAGTATAATGGACACTTCCCAAGGAAACGTGTTCTTGTGTGGCAATTTGCCGCATGGTGTGGCCTGCTTTATGTAAGCTGACTATTGCAGCAGACCCACTTCAGACTTTTCAACTGCACAATAACAATGTGTACCATTCACCTGCTTATGAAGCACCAATACCTATATACAGAGTCTGTGAACGACATCTAGGGAATCACAGACATACTATGACATCCAAAATAACATTAGGATAATTTATCCTATAAGGGCCAACAAATGATACATTTTCAAAATGCACGTAATTGACAAACAAAAGGTAGCATAGTAAATTTCAATTATGTCTCCATGGATTTTTAACATTTATAATATGACATTGGCTTTGTTTGGCGTTATACACTTGTTAATTGCAGCAAAACAGGCTGTTCAAAAACTTTTGAGCGGTAGTGTAATAAGAGCATGCAGAAAATAACAAAGTAGGAAACTGAAATACTTGACGCATTTAAGAAGAATAGAAATGCAGTGATTGTTCTGCACTAAAATTCACTCTTATTAAGAATTCTAGGAGAGACAACTGAAAAAAGTTACCAAGAAGTTTACCTTAAAATATCAATAGCACGTTTTTCACACTTAGAAGAAAGCCAGTCGATGGGAAGAAATTACACATCCCTAAACAAAGCTACGTTACCCTTGTGAAATATTAAACTTACGCGATGATGTCCTAAGGCTGAAAAATAAGAACGTGATATCAATATTTCTGAATAAACAAAGAGAAAGATATTTCAGAGATTTTATAAGCTACGCCTGCATTACATACCATTTTTACATTTGATCTTCCCCGGGGCTTGTTAGCACGTTATGCTGTAACTTATGTTGCCGCATATGACTTCTTAAATAAGCAAATAATTAAAACAAGCAAAACCAGTGACGTGCATATTCGTGGAAAAATAATATTATACCCAAATGTCTTGGAAGTCAACTAAAGTAACAGACATGTAACATTTTTCAGATACTAACAGAACAAGGCTACTGAAAGTCTGATACTTACATATACGCACATCTCAGGCTTTATTTTATTACTTTTTTAATTGTTTCATTTGTATAGCTCCCTTGAGCTTCTATGGTCACATCGGGGACTTCAGAAGCAATTTGTGGATTGCAGGTACTTCAACTTAGTTTTAATCAAAACACTCTCACTTGCCCTCTGACATGCATACTTCCAGATTACGACGGCATGGTAAAATTATAATTTAAGAAACTTCCCCCACTTCAGCCGGGAGTCGAAACCGGGGTCCCTGAATTGAAAAGTAGGGATGTTGACCAATTGATCACAGAGGCAGTCAAGAGACTTTATATATTTGTGCGTAATGAACACAAATCTACACCGTTGTATCGATGAATGCAAATGTTTTATGGGTAACTTCTGACACATAGTGAAAGTGTCTAAATTAAAATTTAATTTTCCGCCCCACAATCTTCTCCTCTCTCCCCTGTTCCTCGTTATCCTTCTTCTCTACTGGGAGGAAGGGGTAAACTGTACATAAAAGACAATTAAAATGAGCAAAATTGCCTTAATAATATGTTAGTCATGTCCAAGCTTTTAGCCAAAAATAAATAATTTACACTGTAACATTTAGCAACTTAGCGCCGCATGACAGACGAGCTGTCGTATGAATGAAGTAAATAAAATCGTCTTACCGGAGTAAGGGGTTTAAGCTTTATATGCTAAAACAGCGATATTTAATTACGAATGATGCTAATGTATACTTTATAGCAAAATAAATGTTCAAGTTGGATATAAGCGAACAGTTTACCTCGATGAACGGAATTTACATAAAACTTAAAGCGAAGTTGGCGAAGAATTTTGAAAATGCACTTGAATTTAAGAATATTTATTCTCACCGGCGCACTTAGGATTGTAGAGAAAATTGAAAACTCTACGTTTTGTACATCGCTCTTCATCTGATACTACGAGTTATATCTTGATGTAATGTCATTAACAAATACCATTCATAGTACATAATCGCTATCGTTACGATATTGCACACGTTCATAATATTTGGCGCATCTGTTTGCATGATATGTACATTATTAGCTAGTCAGCTATTATTATTTCCAGCTTTGACTCTCGAAGTAGCAGAATGTATTTTTCTGCATCAAGAATGTTTAGTTGGTTTCTGCTGTCCTCTTTTCTGGTGCAAGATTCAAATTTCTTGTTTCTGTGCTCAACACATATACGTATAACCTTCTGCAAGATAATTTAAACTGATGAACACTAATTGCGTTCCAATTCTGTGAGATAACTTCTAAGTTTAACCCACAGGCGGCTGGTCCACATTGTAGTTGGTGTCGCACAACTTATAAAAATAACATTGAAGCCACGAATAGAAATTTATCACGCTGCACTGCAAAAATAGGCCTAACGAAAGAAACCTTCACTTTTCTCGAACATGTAGTCAAAAGTAATTTTATATACCAGTATTCAATTTTTATTTTACCTAAAATATTCACTACACACTGAAGATTTACAAAGAAATAATACTCCCTTAGGTGCATTTCAGATCCGTGTTAATAGGTTTGCTGCGTACTCCTGTTCAGAAACAACATACAAGAATTGTCAGTAATAAATATAAATGTTTAGGATGGAGCAACATATTTAAACATTAGTCGTGACATTTTGTGGGAGAATTTGAAAGTGTTTCAAAAACAATGGTATAATGTAGCGAAAGGATGCAATAAACAATAGCCTCTCTATTTTGGTTTAGATGATGTCCATTTTGCGATCCTCGAGTAACTAATATTCAAGTTCACTCTTGTGATAATGCTGGTTCTTTTTAAAAAGTAATGTTATTTAAGGATAAATTAGTTGAATTGCTTTTATAGTGGAAGAGCTTCTTATATTTTAGATTCCTCAAAATCCATTGGCGCGAAAGCGCAAACAGCTAATGTAAAGTAATAACGTCCGCGAACTCAGTAGTCATTAGACATCGCGAAACAGCAGAATGGGACGCTCAGGGACTTCGAACGTGGACAGGTGATCGGGTGTCACTTGTGTCAGAAGTCTGTACGCGAGATTTCCACACTCCTAAGCATCCCTATGACCACTGTTTCTGATGTGATAGTGAAGTGGAAACGTGAAGGGACATATACAGCACAAAATCGGTCGAGCGGCTGCTCATAAATCACACATCACGCAGGAAAATGCCAAACGACGCATCGCTTGGTGTAAGGAGCATCAACATTACACGATTGAACAATGGCAAAACGTTGTGTGGAGTGACGAATCACGGTACACAATGTGGCGATCCGATGACAGCTTATGGGTATGGCGAATGCCCTGTGAACGTCATCTGCCAGCCTGTGTAGTGCCAACAGTGAAATTCGGAGGTGGTGGTGTTATGGTGTGCTCGTTTTCTTCCTGGAGGGGGCTTGTACCCCTTGTTGTTTTGCGTAGCACGATCACAACGCAGATCTAAATTGATATTTTAAGCACCTTCTTGCTTCCCACTGTTAAAGAGCAATTCGGGGATGGCGATTGCATCTTTCAACACGATCGAGCACCTGTTCATACTGCACGGGCTGTGGCGGAGTGGTTACACGACAATAACATCCCTGTAATGGACTGGCCTGCACAGAGTCCTGACTTGAATCCTATAGAACACCTTTGGTATGTTTTGCAACGCCGACTTCGTGCCAGGCCTCACCGACCTACATCGATACCTCCCCTCAGTTCTGCACTCCGTGAAGAATGGGCTGCCATTCCCCAAGAAACCTTCTAGCACCTGATTGAAAGGATGCCTGCGAGAGTGAACGCTGTCATCAAGGCTAAGGGTTGGCCAACACCATATTGACTTCCAGCATTACCGATGGAGGGCACCCCGAACTTGTACGTCATTTTCAGCCAGGTGTCCGGATACTTTTGATCACGTAGTGTACACACACCAAGTTATTTGGATTCGTCTGAAAAGCGACAATTTGGAAGCCGTACCCTTGCTTCAAATGTTGATGCTGTTATCTGGATAATGTATCAAGATATATAATGTGTAACGCTCTTTCTGCGTTGTCTGATTCGCCAGCCGCTTCAATAGTGAAGCTATGAGTTCTTTGTCTCAGGGTATGCGTGAGTCGGCGACTGTTGAATTCAAGAATTTAACAATTTCTAGAATAATAAAGATGCGTAACGTCATTTACCGTACGTCGCAGAAATTTTACTCGGAAAGATCCTTTGCAATAGCCGCTAAATTTTCATAAATCAAGCGCTTCACTGGGATATATATGACTTAAAAACTAAACTAAAATCACAATAGCCGTCACACGATTAAGTCAGAGAAGAGTAAATACAAAGTAAGTCTGACTTAGAATACATGTTCTTTTTTTAACTTAAACTCCGCCAACCTATCGCTACCCCTACCAATGCGATCCAATCTTAAAACTCTTCTTATGCGCATCTGACAATGTTTCTATGCGGAGCCTTGCTCGAATTTAAGAATTGCCAATTTACAGAACTCATATCTACTTGACTTTGCAAACGTACTGAACTCAACTCTAACTGTATTCCAGAAACTTTGTGCTAACGAGTTGCCTATTCGGCTGTTACTAAGGACTTCCCTTAACACGCCAATGACCTTTTTCTTCGGACATCTTTTAGCTCAGGCTTATTACATTATACATTGATTTAATATACAGAAAGTATATACCGCAATTATTTCTGTATCTTACTATGATTTCTTTATTTAGTTATCTATATCTTCCTGTTCAATAATTATGGTATAAGAAACCGCGCGCTTTTGTGCTATACTACAGTGCAGATGCTGAAACATTTAGGGTTTGCTTCTAAAATTCTGAACCATTTTGAATTGATAATTTATGCAGAAATTATTTAAATGTGTTTATGGTTGAGAATTAAAGAGAGCATACGTGCCACTGTGCCCTTTAGCCTTTACGACCCGCTGTGACATAGATTCACTACGAAGCAAAGTGCAACCGCTGTTATCTACTGGAACTTCAAACAGAAGCAGCGCGATGTAGGTCAGGATTGAGTAGCGTAAGACTCAATTGCATTGTGACAGGTTGTAGGTATAAAAGTTGTCAAGGACATGAACTTCGTTCCTTTGATATGGTACGTAATGAGACCCTTGTTTCTTCGAGATCATCTCTTTGGAAAAGCAGCAACGAATATACAGAGCTTGGTTGAGCTTCTACTTCATATGCGCTCTCGTGGGAAATGGGCATTTACTCGTTCAAGTATTAGCTCCGTCGACAATTCACATTACAGTGTTGTCACGCGCGTTGCTTCAGCGTGTTAAAACAATGAATGACAATATCACTCTGCTACTACCTACTGTTGGAGTAAAAACTTTTTTTACTGCATTATGATATAGGTACAAATTCCATTTTGTCACGCTTTCTTTGATAGTGCCCCTAAACAAAATATATATTAAAATATATAGAAATATCATACAAGTTTTATATACAATTTTATTCAGAAGTTCTTTGAGAAGAAAAAACAGCTCAGTCACGTGTATAAATATTTAGTTATATAAACATTAAAAATCATATATAATACAATAAATTAAATAATGATTATACTTTAAAATAATGAAATTTTACAACTGTCGTTAAAGTAAATTACGTTACTGATCTTTAAAACAAATAAAGGTTAATTAAATCAAACGGTTCATTTATCTTAAAGCCATATATAATTAGATGCATTACTGAAAAAAAATTAAAATTGCATTTGTTTTAAGAGACACAAATTAACAAACTTGAGAATAAACTGGGCAGTGACACAATGACTCGGCAGTGATTATAATACGAAATCTCAAATACGTAGTATAGATATAACCAATTTGCTTAAAAGTAAATCTAAGAACACCTCAACGCTTCGTATTATTAAAATTATAGCAGCAGTATTATAATAATAATAATAATAATAATAATAATAATAATAATAACAATAATGTTTTCTGGATAACAATTCCAAAGCGCTTAAATGTGTCGCTTCTTCGATTTTATGTAACTGATAAACACCTTCATTTAATTTTAAGAAAATGTTCTCGCTTGTACCTATCACTCGACTCCATACCGGAGCGAATTTAGGCTGTGGCAACAATGCAGTATAGCAAACAGACTGAGCCTTCTGTTTGCGTCTGGTCACATGGGCGTCCGAACAGGAAATACACCAACTTGTTTGATATACCATAAGGAATGAACTGCGAGCGGGACACCGTTCGAACTCTGTTATACCAAACTCAACCGTACACACGAACTCATTTGTATTCGAAGGCACGAATAGAATAATTCAATGACCAAAACTCATCGATAGACAACTCTAAATTATCGTATATTACGAAAATTATGACAGGAAACTTTAATGGTAACCTTTGCGAAACTTGCTGACTCATTTATGATTCTGAGGAAAAGTCAATGGCAAATTGTGCAAAACTTGTTAATTCTAAACGTGTTTTTTTGAGAAAAAAATCCACTCAGTTCCTTTTGAAATTGTCCATACGGCTTCATACACCATGTATCATGGCTCTACATGTTTGTATGAAATGCTAAATGGTACTGTTAGAAAGGTTAGATATTCTACTAACAGTTTTTGTGTAAAAATAAATTAAGTGTTTAAACAATATTCAAATCATTGAGCTGATATATCCCAAAAAAGGGTCTACTCTCAGAAGACGGCAATGTGAGTATAAACGTGAACTGAATAGTGACGGATCGTCATTAAGGGCATTTGGGATTTGGCCCCAACAAAAATAAGATATATTCATAATTTATAATTTATTTTCTCGTAATTACACATCCCAAGTATTACAAGTTTAAAAGCTAAGTAAAAGTGTAGTTTTCTTAATACCCTTCTAATTTACGTTTACTGGTCACCATTCATGAAGAACACGCGTCCAAGAAGACTATTTATTGCTCGGGTCAGTGTGAAAAGTGCCCTCTGCGTTTAACTCCATAGCTCGTCCGGTCTCACCCTTTCCTTACAACTGTGTACCACATGACATGACTGCGTGGTTAAAACGGTTTATGGGCTGCGTTGTGCAGGACGAATTGTTTTATAGTCTTACGTCCTGCATGTTCAAGCGATTTAAAAGGAATATAGTAGATAATTCATTAAACGCCCCTTTTCACTTATTAAAGCCTGGAAGAAAAGGTTGAATTTATTAAATTAAGTGCACCTCAAACAAATAGATTTGTGTATACTCAGTAAGATGGTAAGAGAAAGAGAACTTTTTCTATCACGTGGTCTAGCAAAATATCGTGATTAACAATGAGTAAACGAAAACAAAGTTCTTTTTATTTTATTGTTTGATGATGACGATAGGTTGTAAGAATCTCAAATAATTAAGTCACGTATTTACAAAACAGAGGAGTGTGCACTTCACTTATAAAATGCAAGTAGCTTTAAAATATTTCGGACTATAAACACTCCTTGAAGAAGTGACTCTGCACATAGAACTTAAATCCAGAAACACAATCTATTGACCGAAAAATAGACACACATTGAACAGAGTGATAGAGTGTTTAAAATTTTGTAACACTCGTGAACTAGAAGGGCCACAAGAAACACAAGAATTAGGAAATCGTGGCATACGCCACACATTATACAAAATGAGTTATAACATTTTGAATCGGCTGTATTTGAAATAAGACAGAGCACTGGAAGTTATTACGTTGAAGAAGAGACTGGTCCTACTAGATAATCACTGATACACTGCTCGAAGTAAAACTGCTTCCAGATGCTAAAGAACTATCTGATATTAAGATTAACCAACTTAAAGTACGTTTGCAAGAGACTCCAATACTTAGTAGTTTCGAAATTATTGATCTAAAGAAATTATTCTCTCTTTGGGGAAAATTTCCCAGGTTGATAACTTTACATCAAGCTACACTCACATTATTTACGAAGGGAACTTCAAAACTGAAGTGTTGGTATTCTACTGCAATTTTCAAGAATTTCTTTATTCTAAGGTCTCTTACATTTTTACTTTCTCTACTACGTATAGTAAGTAGGGGAAGCATTGTATTCCACCCAAAAATTCGATACCGAGATTTCACCGGAAATACATTTCGAGACCCCCTGAATACAAAAAAAAAAAGAAAGCATTTTTGGAAACATGTCCGTGTGTGTGTTTGTGTGTCTGTCAGTGAATAGCATAACTCAGAAACGAAAATTCGGATAAACACCACACTTGGTATTTAGGTTCAATACCTTCCAGAGATGCGACACGAAGGTTTTCAAGAAAATCCCCCCGCCCCAGATTACCCTTTACATGGAACATTTTTCGAAAATTTTAATTTTCTCAAAAATGGCTCTAACGATTTTGATTAAAATATCATACCTTTTAAGATATTTTCATGACAAATAAGCTGTATATTTTGAATTTCCTGGGAATGTATCCAAAAGTATTCTTCATTCTGAACGACTTTTGCATAACTGGTAAACCATAAGAAATAGACAAAATTTCACTACACAAAAAATGTAGATCGCGTTAAAATACATAATTTATGTCATATACATTTTTTTTGCTGAGTGAACTATTTTAGAGATATTGTTTGTTATTCCCTTAAATTCTTCAAACTTATTTTCTCAAATGGGAATTCGTTATTCATTTTTTTTGTCTTAGATATGAAAAGAGTATTATTCTTTGGCAAAGAGAATGGTGCTGCACGTAGCAACCTGCTATTAAGAGATATGTCTGTGCTTATATTGCCCTTGCAAATACAGAACAAGGGGAACATAGTAGGCGATAGTCAAATATTTTTAGAACTGGTCGCTATGTGTAAAATGTAATTCTCTTTACATGTCAAAAGATCGTTTTTGCAAATGTTTATCTCGATTAATATGAAATAGATGGAGAATAAGAGTTTGTAAAAATAGTTTGTGCAAGAGTAGAGAAAGTCATGTGCGTGTAACACATCAGACTTTTTAATCCAACATTCTTTTGAGGAGTAATTTTCTTAAGTACACTAATATTTGGAAATTGCACTAACAACTCAAAAACGGAGGTAGCAGGATGTTTCAGTATCTTGAAGAGAATTTAAAATTTCCTTAGGAACAATATAGGGTGTTCGTTCGAGTCATAAGGAGGAAAGTAACGAAACTCCAAAATTCAAAAACAGGGTTGTTATGTGATTGCCAGATAGAAGCACATTACGTGCTCAACTGCTATATAAGTGATATTGCACCTTTGTGATTTAGCTTCGTAGCTCTTTTATTATTATTATTATTATTATTATTATTATTATTATGCTTTAATTTTATATTTATAAGAATAATTATATTTTTGTAAAAAACACCAAGATCATTAACTTTGTATTTGAGTTTGTCCCCCCATCCAAACAAGAGATCACGAGCCACCACTAAAGTTTATATAGTAAACCCAAAGTATAATGTACATTACCCTGGGAATATTATTTTTGTCCCATTTGATGTATTATATTAATTAAGACTGAGGTTTAATAAGTTTAAGCTGAAATAATGCAGATTAACTTTGTCAGTATTCCTTAAGTTTGAATAAATCATACCTACTTTTAAAGCTGCATTCGCTCTTCCTACTTTATCATGAAATTGTCTAACAATTGACACACTTTGCAAGTTAAAGCAGACCGTGTTGTCTAATGCGGTGCCCAAGCATTGAGGAACATATAGACAGCCACATCAAAGTGGACAACCAGCTGGCTTTAGTCAATTACGAAGGGAATTGTTGATTATTTCTTAGACTAGCTTGCAAGATATGATTGTATCCTTGCCTTAAAGTACCGATTTTTAGAGAAGGAAGTCAAAGAATATATGCCACACTGCAGTATAGCATAAACAAAATGAGTTCATAACTCTCATACTTTTATGTAAACCGATATAAGGCAGATAATCGATACAAGGCACAGAACTAAAGCAAAATCCAAGATAGAGTATGCTAAACTTGAAACATTTATAGAAAATCTATTCAATAAATCAAACAACGATCCGATGTCCCTCACGGGGTTATGGATTCATGCTCTAAAACTTCATTTAAAAAAAAATCAGTCAATGACAATGCTATCCCCGATACCAATACCGCAAGCGAATTTTCCACTGCTGGAAGCAGTGCTGCAGGTCATGTTGTGTTATGCTGTTCAACAGTTGCGCCGCTTTTGCTTTCACAGCATCACGAATTGAACCTGGTTCCTTTGAGCGAGGACTTGACTTTCGGGAAGAGAAAAAAGTCGCACAGTATTAGGTATGGCGGATATTGTGGATGATTTATACCGTAAATATTAATGGGAATATATAACTAATTAAATAAAGAAATAACAGTAAGATAGAGAAATAATTGCAATAAATACGTTCTGTATATTAAATCAATGTATAATATAATAAGCTCGAGTTGAAGGATTTGTCCGATAAGAAAAAGGTAATTAGGAGGTCGGGTTAGCGAAAGTCATTAGTATCAGCCGAGAATAGAAACACATTAGCGTTAACGTTTCCTGGAACGCAGTAAGTTATAAATTCAACACGTTTTCAGTAACGTAAACCAGAAAAATAGAAGTGAAAGGTATTCCCAAGATTTTAGCCAAGTCCCATGGTAACAAAGTTAAGAGGGACACTTAGGACTTTTAAACATTGACTGCGCGTGAAAAATAACCTTGGTGGGGAGTAATGAAGTAGGCGGTGTAGTTTTAAAACAGAGGGTTACTCTGACTCTGGTAGCGCCTCTGGTACTTACAGTCGTTCGTGTATACCTTCGGAAACACACTTGTGTATACTCCCTCTCTCTCTGGAACCGTTTACCAGTACGTACTGCTCGTATAATATTTTAAACGCTTAGTGACGGGCTTGTATAAGACTTGACGGCTGTTGCGAGAGGTCTCGCCCATAAGTATTTTAGTACCTCACGGCAAGTTACGATACTAGTTTCTTTTATTGCATAAACAGATGTTTCAAACAGTAAAATTTACACTGTAGACGTTAGCTGGTATAACAATTCTGTTTTTACAATTTTGACTGCTACGATTCATAATCAGTTGCATTGTTTGTCTTCAAACGGTTAGCAACTCGCTTCAATAGCTCAAGTATTAGACCACATTAAATTTCTCAGTCAATTTAAACTGGTGTAGTCCTTTAACAATACACCCACGCATACCCTGAGAGAGAAATCTCATACCTTACCATCACAGCAGCTGGCGCACGAGACAACAGAACAAGCTACAAGATCACAGCAGCAGAATCAACGACGAAGCAGGTAAAGTAGAGGACTGCTTCATGTTCCATCACTGGACCGTTTTTTTCGCCAAATAGCCTTTCACAGATAGCGCGTTGTGGACTGAGGTATTGTCCCGGTGGAGGTTCCATGAGGAATTCTTTCACAGGTCTGATCTCCTTCGTCGGTCACGTTCATGGAGGGAACTCCAAGCATTTTTATAATAAGCCTTATTAACACTCTAACTTGCTCAATGTAGATAACAACCTAGATATCGAGAAAAAGACAATCATCCTTGCGTTGAATTTTGATTTGCTCATGTGAGCTTTCTTCTTCCAGGGAAATTGGGGCTCTTGCAATGCATGGATGCCGCTTACTGTCTGGATCATATTGGTTGTCGCAGTTCTCGATGTCTTGTGTTATATTATTTTTTTAAATTTGAAAAGGAGTTGTTGCTAAAAGATAACACTGATAAAATATCTGAATCTATACTTATATTGCCGTCAGGTTTAATTAATAATTGACATATTTAATCTTTATACTGACTGACTGAAACTGTGATATTTCTAAATTCAACTACAGTCGTTTTAGTTGCTGCGCACAATTACTTCGCGTACTTTACATTTTTGTAACTAACTCTGCAACGTGCACCACGTGAGAGATTCTTCAGAACTGTGCGATATTTCCTTATGGCTCGAGAATATATACTCCTTCATCTCGAATTGCCTAAACGTTATAATATAGCTCTTATTGGTTACCAAATTGCGCCAACGTTAGCGTCTGTTTTGGTCAGCCAATCACTACTACTAACATATATGCTCTAGGGAAGATATTCCCTCCATTTATAAAAAAGACACGCTACCCAGACCTCAATTTCGGCTCTCTTATTGGTGACAAACAACTCAGCCCCTCGGTTTATTGTTACCCACTTCTATTATGAGTATCAGTTAGGCCGTGCAAACTTATGGCTAACAAACATCTAAAATCATGTACATACAATAGTATTAATTTACACTATAATCACTCTGGCATTCACAGCATGTTGTGATATAAAATATTGCCTCAATGTAAATCCATCGTTCATCGCACGTAATTACATTTTTTATGAATTATTTTCAATATTTTCAAGAATTTAAATACAGCAATTCAAGTGACGTTTCTTTTGAGTGGGTGAGTTCAGCAACTGCCCAAATAATTTTAGCGACTTCCTCCACATTCTCTTCAGTTTTCGTAGTGGATCTTCACCGAAGCCTTCCCTACTCTTCTTATATTTCTTAAACTACTCCAAAACCTGTGCACCAGATAGATACTGATCACCATAAACTTCTTTCAACAGTTTTATGTTTTTGTGTCAGAATTTCAGACTTTTATGAGGAATTTGGTGTTAACAAGTTGTTCTACTTCAGTACTCAGCATTATTCCGAAGGAGTTCAGACATATGATTCGATTCTAACAGTGGTAATGGCCAGTCTAGCCGCTGCACATGAGTTCTATGTTGGTAGCGGGGAGTCCGCCCCGTTTTCGTCCTCAAAGTGGCGAAAAATGAGTAAACGTTTAGGTCTAGTTTATCTATTGCCGCAGTTCTTATCCATTGGTTACTTATATATTATTCGCATACATCGACGTTGTTGTAAGTTTTAAGTATGTTAAGAATATATTTTATACATAAAATTAAAGCATATGGCTTAGAATGTTAAATGCATTATAAACTGCCTATTACTAGACCCGTTACACTGAAGCACCTAAAACGTGAACTAGAAGTAACTGCTTCTTGACATACGCTGTGTAGAAGAGAGTAACAGAGAAGGCGTACTCTACAGCTTACATGCATCAGTTTATCCACATTTCAATGTCTGTTTATTTCTGTTTTCGTAGATACATCAATTAAATTTGAAAAATATAAAATACATAATCTTCTATCTCTTACTACAATGCCAAACTTATTAGACACGAGCTCGCGTGGCTTAGACTGGGAGCATGGCGGATGATAAAAATTACTGATGAAAGTGGTAGGAGAATCTGCCCATTTGCGAAGATAAAGAGTCATGGGTGCATATCTTGGCAAGCTGTAGGTGTACGGAGGATTGTAGGGAAAAATATTTACCGCAATCCTTTACCACCTCGAATGGAGGGTTAAGAGCATGTTGGACGCTACTGGCAGGCAGGGAAGACATGGAGGGGATAGGGAAATTTCTACTTAAGACAAGACAGCTGAGATGTGAGAAGGCTGATAGGGTAGCGGGGGTGCAGTAAGAGCTAACCGCTGGTGTTGGAGCTTTATTTTTTTCATGTAATTTTTTCACTCATTGTTAGCGTGCTGTGTATATTTATTCTCTTAGCTGTTGTATGTTTGCTATAATAGGTCATAATAATGCATGGGAATGCGATTTACCGCTGTTTTGGTGGTTGTTTACGTTTAAGATGCTATATTTGAATGTGTTTTACTTTGTTTCCGTTCAATGATGTTTTCTTATAGTGGTATTTTTTTCTCTCATTTGCTTCCGTTTGTTGTTTTTATTATCATTAATCTTGGTTATTATTATAACAGCACTTACGATCTGCGGATCCGTGCGATTCATAGGGATCAATGGATGAATACCGTTATGTAAATAAATGCACTCATTCATTTATACTTTAAACGTCTCTACGGCATACTTATGAAAGGAATTTTAAGTCGTTCACAATGTTAAAGCGAAATTTTACCAGAAATATATGATTTGAAGTCTCCTAAAAACTAAACAGAGTTTTCTTTGGTGATATATATACCAGGTGAGTCAGCTACGCCTATTTATTTTTGGATTTATGCAACGTGCTAAGCCACATATGTGACTTACGCCTTTCTTGAATGCCTTCTAATGGCTGATTTGCATAACACTTTATAGAGCAGGAATACATAACTCGTGCATAAGTGTTTTACTGGACAGAATGCAATCGTTATGTATGTCGATTGCGGCGATCTTAAAGTTTGTTAGCCCCACGTTTGGGAGCCAGTTTGCGGCGGTCACCTCCTCATCCGTTGCTTCCAGAAGTTCTCAGCGTGTTGGTTCTTCAATTTATCCTCGGCTAGCTGCAGTAATTTTCCTTAAATTATATGGGAGCATGGACTTATCCTCGGTAAAGGAAAGCGTAGATCTCGGGTGGTGATATAGGAAGACATAGACTTGCTTTGTTTATGAAAAGATGACACTGCCGTTTCTTTTTATTTAATTTAACACTCGTAGTATACAAAACTGGTATTGCCGCTGTAAAATACTGTCCACCGCTGTTAGACTATGGCGTGGATATGTCACGAAATATAACTATTCTTATTGTCGCTTTCAGAGTAGCGGATCTTAGGTGTGTTGCTAAAACTATTTTGATTCCCTGTTTTGGCGCGATATCTCACACATCCTGCAGCATCTCTCCCTGACCACACATTCCGAAAACTCTCGAATAAAATGCAATACTAAGCTGACATGACAAATTTGACTTGATTCCCTTTTTGGCGCGATATCTCACACATCCTGCAGCATCTCTCCCTGACCACACATTACGAAAACTCTCGAATAAAATGCAATACTAAGCTGACATGACAAATTTGACTTGATTCCCTTTTTGGCGCGATATCTCACACATCCTGCAGCATCTCTCCCTGACCACACATGACATAAACTGCCGAATAAAATGCAATACTAAGCTGACATTACAAAGCTGACTTGATTCCCTTCTTGGCGCGATATCTCACGCATCCTGCAGCATCTCTCCCTGACCACACATTACCAAAAACTGCCTCGAAATTTCCCCAAACAGATTCATTTATAGTCTCAGGCTCCTGAGGCTGCTTCCTTTCCTATTGGTCCATTTTTAGCGCGACTCGACGCGTCTAACTATTTCGAATAAACTTTCAGGGATCTCATTGGTCCAATTTTAATATAAATCGCGGCTTTTCCTACATTTACCGTTAAGGTTGTCTTTCTCACTCACTTGGTCACGGCGAATTATCAAATAATGGGACAAAGGCTCTACACCCTCGCTGTAGGAATAATAGCACAGCGACCGGAGAGAGGTAATAAAACTAGGTTTTCTGCCTTCGAAAGCACTATTCCTGTAGCTAAAACTTTCCCTCGTGGACAGTATTTTAACATAGCGCTTAAATTATTTACATTAAACCATTTATAACTCTACTAATATTAATAACCTAGATAGATACATAATGTTAAATCACCCTTCTTAAAATATACAAGCAGTATGAGAAAAAGATATTTACATAATACGATTTAACATCACTAAAAGTTAATTAATAAGTTATCTGTAATTATAGTTCTTGGGCTCGGCCTAGAGTTGCCGTTTCAAATTGCCCTGTTCTGGAAAAGAATAAATTTTTCAACACTTGATACAATTTTCTTTTACAGAATAATTCCTCTGATTATGGCCTTTGTTCGTTTGTTTTGTTGACAGAGACCCTTCGCTATACCTGCTCCTTCACAAGGGCTCTGACAAACCGGTGATGTTTATATTTGGGTCATTCACTCTACACTCTCCCTTTAAAAACAGGTTTCCGAGAGACATTCTTATACACAATACATTTCCCGCACACGAATAACTTGTGACGCATACAAATACTCTAATACCCAATTTAAGTTCTAAAATTAAATCTATTTACATACATGTTGGTACATAATTATTATGCCTTTATTTATTTCTTTACATCCTTATTTATCGGGTGTATTACCTTTACTATTTGTTCACAGGGGTGTTACCTCATTTCGAGTAAAACTAACCTGATTCTTTTCATTATATTCTTCACCCTTCTCATTCTCTAAACATTTGTACGGTTTGAGCAACTGTTTATGGTATCTCCCTACGATCTTGGAATTCTTTATTTCTTGTAACTCAAATGTAAATCACCCTGTATGGACCTTTAAATAAATTTTCCATTCTATGATACCCTTTTTTTTTTATAATTAATAAAACTAATTTATATGTTTAAAGAAAACTGTCAGCATATTGCTAGCATACCAACCAATTAATAATTTACAAATATTGCTAAATATCAAAAAAAATAACAAATATTCTGACAATAAAAGCTGTTTCAACCTTAAGACAAACTTATTCAAACAGAAAGAAACTGAAACATATTAATGGCAAAGGTGTTTCTTGTTCTTCTTCACTTTCACTAATGAGCATTTAATACTCAAGTCTCTTTAGTAATGAAAAAAAAAATGTTCTGCACAACTGCTTACGATAATTCATTAATTCACATGTGAAAGCTCTCCTTTCCAGGCACTGTAGAGTCAGGATCAATGATATTATGTCTTTCTTTTCTTTTTTTTTTTTTTTTTTAATTTGAATGCTGGATTTTTTTTTTTTATACCCATACTAATTCTCCAAGTTCGATCAACCCTTTCTTTCGCTTCCTTGTTTTAAATTCCTGCTTTCTTTTCTGCGCCCTTTTTAACATTCTTTCAAAAGCTTTCTTTAACGTCTCTTCTCCCGTTAGTGTTTTCGGCTCTTTAGTTTCTAGTATCTGTAGTAATTTCCCTTCAAGTGTTTCTATTAGCTTCCCCTTCATCAGCTCAACTAATTTCCCCTCTACATTCTTATCTTGTTCACTTAAGTTTCTTTCTAAGTCCTGACCCTGCTTACTTAATTTCCCTTCGAAATCCTTTTGTTCGCTCAGTTTTCTTTCTAAGTCCTTACTCTGCTCATTTACGATTCTTTCTAAGTCCTTATTATGCTCATTTGATTTCCCTTCTAGATTCTTATCTGGTTGACTTACGATTCTTTCTAAGTCCTTATTCTGCTTACTTACGATTCTTTCTAAGTCCTTATTATGCTCATCTGCTTCCCCTTCTAGATTCTTATCTTGTTCACCTAAGTTTCTTTCTAAGTCTTTACTAGATTCATTGAATATGCTTTCTAAGTTCTTATTATGTTCATTGAATATGCTTTCTAAGTTCTTACTATGTTCATTGAATATGCTTTCTAAGTTCTTACTATGTTCATTGAATATGCTTTCTAAGTTCTTACTATGTTCATTGAATATGCTTTCTAAGTTTTTACCCCGCTCATCTATCTTTGCGCTCAACTGTTGAAGCAATATTAGCAGCTGGTTTTGACCTGCGTCAATGACCTGCTCCATCGGTGATTGCCTTTCTAGCCTAACTTCTACTTCTGCTGCGCCCATATTTTCTCCATCTGTTGTTATGCTGACAATAGCCTCCCCATTCAATTCTTTCAAATCTTCCCTTGACCTACTCATGGTTCCGTTAGCAAGTTCTACCTCCCTAGTAATGACTTTACCCCCTCTCAATAACATGTGTTCACAAAACTGAGTCACTACTCTGCATGCCTTTTTGTTTGTTTTTGAATAAAAGTTCTAACCTGTATTTTTTTTCAATGTTAACTGATGCGTTCCGGGTTCGAATCCTGGTGAAGTTCTAGAAGCGATGTTCTCAGCTGTTTTGTTGTCCCACGTAGGTAGACTAGAAGTTCGCGTTGTAATTTTTGTTCTGCTGTGCCCCTTTCCTCTGAAGATTCTTCGTCTGTTCGTTGTTTCCTAGTCCTCCGTTCGTGTCGTTCTTCCCTTCGAGCTCCACGTTATGGCGCCAGTTTGCGGCGATCACCTCCTCATCCGTTGCTGTAGCTTACCTTGATGCTTCTCCCGTTGCTTCCAGAAGTTCTCAGCGTGTTGGTTCTTCAATTTATCCTCGGCTAGCTGCAGTAATTTTCCTTAAATTATATGGGAGCATGGACTTATCCTCGGTAAAGGAAAGCGTAGATCTCGGGTGGTGATATAGGAAGACATAGACTTGCTTTGTTTATGAAAAGATGACACTGCCGTTTCTTTTTATTTAATTTAACACTCGTAGTATACAAAACTGGTATTGCCGCTGTAAAATACTGTCCACCGCTGTTAGACTATGGCGTGGATATGTCACGAAATATAACTATTCTTATTGTCGCTTTCAGAGTAGCGGATCTTAGGTGTGTTGCTAAAACTATTTTGATTCCCTGTTTTGGCGCGATATCTCACACATCCTGCAGCATCTCTCCCTGACCACACATTCCGAAAACTCTCGAATAAAATGCAATACTAAGCTGACATGACAAATTTGACTTGATTCCCTTTTTGGCGCGATATCTCACACATCCTGCAGCATCTCTCCCTGACCACACATTACGAAAACTCTCGAATAAAATGCAATACTAAGCTGACATGACAAATTTGACTTGATTCCCTTTTTGGCGCGATATCTCACACATCCTGCAGCATCTCTCCCTGACCACACATGACATAAACTGCCGAATAAAATGCAATACTAAGCTGACATTACAAAGCTGACTTGATTCCCTTCTTGGCGCGATATCTCACGCATCCTGCAGCATCTCTCCCTGACCACACATTACCAAAAACTGCCTCGAAATTTCCCCAAACAGATTCATTTATAGTCTCAGGCTCCTGAGGCTGCTTCCTTTCCTATTGGTCCATTTTTAGCGCGACTCGACGCGTCTAACTATTTCGAATAAACTTTCAGGGATCTCATTGGTCCAATTTTAATATAAATCGCGGCTTTTCCTACATTTACCGTTAAGGTTGTCTTTCTCACTCACTTGGTCACGGCGAATTATCAAATAATGGGACAAAGGCTCTACACCCTCGCTGTAGGAATAATAGCACAGCGACCGGAGAGAGGTAATAAAACTAGGTTTTCTGCCTTCGAAAGCACTATTCCTGTAGCTAAAACTTTCCCTCGTGGACAGTATTTTAACATAGCGCTTAAATTATTTACATTAAACCATTTATAACTCTACTAATATTAATAACCTAGATAGATACATAATGTTAAATCACCCTTCTTAAAATATACAAGCAGTATGAGAAAAAGATATTTACATAATACGATTTAACATCACTAAAAGTTAATTAATAAGTTATCTGTAATTATAGTTCTTGGGCTCGGCCTAGAGTTGCCGTTTCACGATGCAAAAAACATCCTACTCTGACACTGACAGCTGCAGTAGCATATTCAGCCAATTTTACAAACTTTTATTCTTTAGCATACACCATGCATCCCTTTGAAAACGCCCTTGAAGAAACAACCTATCACATGCATCGGTTGACAAAACCATTTGAAAACAAAATGGCATATCTACGCAGTGTGACCAATTGGATTTAAGCCGTTCATTTCTCTTACTTCACAAACTATGGCGTATTTCAGATCATACAGTAATTTTAATAACTATGCAGTTTATTTTTTTGAATTAAAACTACCAAACCGAGTTCAAAACACTGTATGACGCAGCAAAAGGCGTGTAAAGATTCGGGATGGTTGGGGGGATCTAGTCCTGCGATTACTAATTCGCATAGGAGCCTCAGTTTGCAAAGTAATATTGGCCGAATGATATTACCATGGTTGCTTCAACGCTGTGTCACTTTAATTCGGGTTTAGTTCAAACTTTTCATTACCTTTTGTTTTATCTCTTTGGGCCTATAATTTTATATTATGATATAAATAACATTTTTGATAACATTACAAGTGTGTACAAAATAGAATACTCGCCATGTTTTCCACCCAAGGTAGAAGAACCGCAAACCTCAAATCAAGAACGTCTCTCCGGCAACGTACACAAATATGCATTGATGAAGTGGGTCGTCATTTTCAAAATTTACTTCCTTGATGAAATCCATGGTCTTTAGCAATTTATTATTGTTTAACCGTGAATTTAGCACATTTACAACTCCGTTATCAATAGAAGAAGTGAAACATAGGGTTTAAACATGAAATAAAAACTGTTAGATTTAATATCGTCAATATGAGCCCAAAGAATGATAGCTAACTACATAACACGGTTTACAACACCAGATACGGTACAGATTATTAAGGTAAACAAAATACACAATTATCTGATTGTAATTTTTATGTCCTTGGCTCACAGGAGAGCCAGTGACAAAAATAAATAAATTAGTATACTAAAATACAGAAAATAAACACAAGGAAAAAAAACCAAACCAACTTTATGTTTGTATTAGATTCGAACCTCCAAAGCTAACCTTTGCTTCACCATATTCAGGCAGCTAAACCACTCAATCAGAACCCACGTAGCCCATCCCGCTCTTCGGGAAAACATTCCTCTATCTCCTTGCAAGCATTATATCCATGAAACCCTTCTTTTTTAAGGCTTTCGCAGGTCTTTGGTTCTCATTCAGGCCTTTAATTATTAATGGGGATTGCGTATAGTACCAAATAGAAGAGCAGAGCTACAATAACAGTTTGTTTGCTAAAAGGTTCAATGTTTTCACATTAGACTATAAACTGTGGGTTGCATAGATACGAATACCTATGGGCAGCTGACTAACCTGGTATATATATGAAAGAGACACACAGAGAGAAAGAGGAGAGGAAGAGGGAGAAACACAATAACTTTAAGCAAAAACAGAATAGGTACCAATCGGAATGTCTTAGGCGATAGAACTGAGGCTCACATTTGGAAGGTCCCGGGTTTGAATCCGTTTAATCGACCACCTAATCTTATTATTTTCATAGTTTTCCGGGGTCGATAAGAGAATCTAGATGTGAATCATATACTTGGTGCGCCTTATTTTCTCCTAATTTTCGTTGAGGGTTCCGGGCACTGACACGATGGCCGGTGATGTGTGGCACATGAGGACTGTTTCTTCTCTGGCATAGAACCTTCTGCCGAACCCGTCTTCTCGGACGGAGAGGAATATCATAGGGGAGTCCGGTGATGTTCAGCCTTGAAACAATAGAGAAACCACTGCCGACCTCAGACCTGGCTGCCCGTCGTACTCTCTCGGCTCATCCCATCCCTTCCTCCCGAAGGCTTGGTAGTCAAAGGCCGCGATACCAGAATCCTCTTCAGCATCTTAACCATAACCCCATATCCTAAACTTAGTATGCGAAACGGTGATTTTTTAGAAATTTCTCCTCCAGCCTAAGCAACCCTTTGCATTAATAAACTTCTTTATTACCTTTTATTTTATCAAAAACCTCTGTAACTACTTTACTGTACATATACATCATAATCTGCCAAAGGCATTTGGCTAGGACCGATAAGGCGTATTTCACTGTGCAAATAGTTATTAAATACTGCAATTTATGCTGAGAATTTAATTAAACATGTGAGATTTTAAAAACAGTTAGGTTGATACCGTAATTATTGACGGGAGATATAAATAATTAAATAAAGAAATTAAAGTAAGATAGAGAAGTAATTGCAATAAATAGTTTACGCATACTACTCTAATGTATAATGCAATAAGCCTGCGTTAAAATGTTTATCGGAAAGACGAGGAAGGTAATTAGGAAGTCCAGTTACCGAAAATCATTAGTATTAGTCGAAGTAGCCAACTCTTTAGCTTAAGATTCTGGGAATTCAGTTACGTTTTAATCTCAGTACGTTTGCAGCCACGTAGGCCAGAGTTCTGGAAAAGAGAAGTGAAAGGTATATATGAAATTTTAGCCAAACCCCTAGTAACAAAGTAACAGAGGATGTTAAGTGAAAAATAAGTTGGTGGGGAATAATGAAGTAGACGGAGCTAAAAGTAAACAAAGATGCGCAATTTTAGATCAAAGAATTACTATTTGGTACCGTCACTAATAGTGCCACGCTTGTGTGAGTAAGATTTCGCGGCTATTGCGAGAGGTCTCGATGATAAGCATTTTAGCGATTTACGGCAAGTTACACTACTAGTTTCTTTTATTGCGAAAACAGCTATTTCAAATCGTAAAATTTATACTGTAGAAATAAGCAGGTATACGAAGTCAGTTATTACAATTTCGAGTGTTACAATTTACAGTCAGGCTATTTTTTCATCTCAAATGGTCGGAAACTCGTTTCAATAGCTCAAGTATTAAATCACATTAAACTTATCAGCCAATTTAAGCTGGTGTATTCTTTAACAATATGCCCACGTATACCCTAGAGAAAGTACTCATAGTTCTACCACTGGAGCAGGCGGCAGCAGAATCAACAGCAGATATTAGAGACTACGAGAAAAGGTGAACAATATACATTATCAAGGTGTGGCAATCCTTTCTGATGTAGGAGCTCTGCAGTTTCTGGTGATGTAACCATATAGATACTCCTTCCACTAGTAGCCTTCTTCTGCTCCTACCTTCGAGCTACTCTAGTAGACGTATTTATTTCCCAGATTAATACCTCCTTCATCACCATTCCTTGTACGTGTAACTGGGGGTTCAAATTGTGTAAGCTAGCAGTCATTTTATTTACGTTCAGTCCCAGCTAACTTGATATGTGATTCTCATTCCCGATATATCTATATTTCTAAAATTTACCTTAGTATATCATAAAATGAAGGAAAGGGTTAGGTAGGTTTGAGCAACACCGCTAGGTAACGCGACAGCCTTACGGACGAGAACCCGTTGTGGCGGAGGGATTGGCGTAGTTCTACACGCAACTAGTACATCTCTTCCATTTATTATGAATTTTCTCCCATTCAGTGTACCACTTGTAGGGAACTAGAGGTAGAAGTCATTATTTGGTCAGTAAGTTACTTTATTTATTTATTATTATTATTATTATTATTATTATTATTATTAATAATTTCAATGTATTGCTACAAAAGAAATTCAGGATAGGAATGAAACAACCTAAACCTAAGTCTAAACCTAGACACAAGCTTTATAATATAATATATATATATATATTTCTTATCTTTCTTATCACTACAGTGAGTTGCTGTGAACCCTGGGACCCCAAAGACGTAAGCCCTGAAGTTACCCAGTTATTGGCTGCTGCTTGTAGCTTATCTAATACCAACTATTATTTCACTTTCTTGTTCGCCTTGCCTGTTAATTTTCCTCAGCTATTTGGCTCTTACCTTGCCCAAAAAGCTTCCAATTTACCTTATACTTTTTTCTAGATTTTACATTAAACATTTTCCCTTGAAATTCTTTTGGTAAATTTGACCACTCCGTTTTACCTATCCTCCATTTGTGCATCTTAGTTTCCTCGCATTCCAATTATGTGACGATTATTATCCTCCCAGTTACATAAAGTGCATTCCCTTGCATCACTCTATTCTTAGGATTTTCAATTTCACCACCCCTGTTCCAACCCACACAAAGCTTTCTCATGTGACTCCAACACATTCATCAACATAATTATCCCTACTCCAAACCACTTTCTCTATTTCCAATGCACTGTCAAATTGAAACTTTTAAATACTTCTTGTCTTTCAATATCTTTCAGTTTTAACCTGATTGCTTTCTAGAAACTATTTTGTAACAATTTACTGGCACTCCACATAACCCCAATACCAATTTTTATCATTATTTCCCTTATCTTACTGAGCCAAGTATCTTTTTAATTAAGCCTTTCCTGTACTCCAAATATTGTATTCATCTCAATTTCTAATTCTAATACAATATTTCAACACTCTTTCCAGAATTGCTCCCCTAGTTCTACATCTTCCTATTTCTGCTTGAACCACGCCATTGGGTGAAGCTCATGGCAAGCCCAAGATTTATTTGCAAGAACTTCACATTGAGCAGTTTTGCTTTGACTATTGCGATATAAACTCTTTCTAACTATTTCTAACTAAGGCACGGTTTCCTTCGGAAGGGAAGTAAAGCCGGTGGTCCCGTGTCGCAGATTCATGGCACGTAAATGAACCTCAAGCCTGATAAAGAGGCCTCTGAACAGAAGTTCGGGTCTTTCACGCCCAATATAGAATGGGACGCTAAGCACCACAGCAGTCAAAGAGCGTCCATAAATGAAAATCAATTTAACTTTTCTAACTATTTAATTTCCACCTCACGAGCAGTTAAAATATAATCGTTCCGAAATAAAAGTCAAGTAAGTATCGGGTATTTATACATAAGCGTAATAGCAAAATATTCTGGTGCAGTTTACTGTCCCTAACCGGGCTCTTTCTCACGAAGTGACGATGATTCGTCCGTTATCAGAAGACGAGCTCCCATTATGCACGCGCGAATTTGTAATATACTGTTAACAACAATACGTTTCTACGCTTACTACAATTACTGCTCGCATAAATTACGTTAATGGAATTCACCTCCATCACCTCCATCAGTCTAAATGATGCTAATGACTTTATGATCCAGAATGGTATCTCGGGAAATTGCCATGTGTCGCAACAGCTCAGTAGCATAATTGAAGCTGAATTTTCGGAAGATTTCTGGTGAACGTTGCCTTCTATTCGAACCTGGGAAACAGGGACAGTCTAGTATAGTGCACATACTGTCTTGTAACTGTTGTCTTTACAGAAACATTCCATTCTTGCGAAGCTGGAATTAAGTTTAGGTTGCTTTGGAGGTGAAAATGAAAATGAAACGGTTTTGGCCCATAACTATATTTAGGGCCGTTTTACAGCCCTGAAACTACGAGCGATTGGGTTGTACTCGGTCCATGGAGACACTCCCAAACTGGCTAACTTGTCATTTACACGCACTTTAATTGGCGTCACGTATTCCATGCTTCTTCAAAGCACATCATCCGACAGATCAAAAACTTAAAAACCGTTTTAACACTAGACCAAAACCGTTTAAATTTCGGAGAATCACACCACCTCAGTCAGCTAACCAATCAAAAGAAACTGTATTCCTAATTTCGCAACATTGAAGTCTTCCTTCTTTGTTTCTTCATTTAATGTAATAACACCTCTAATTAAGACTGTTCTTGCATGGGAATTAAAGTAAGTGGAATTATTAATAAACTGATAATAATCCAAGAAGACAGGGCAGTGCTTTGTAAAATAGTTGCCTATACTTACGGAACAAATCTGATGTGTTTCACTCACATGACTTCCTCTACTCTTGTACAAACTATTTTTACAGTCCCCTATTCTCCATCTATTTCATATTAATCGAGACAAACATTTGCAGAAACGATCTTTTGACATGCAAATAGAATTACATTTTACACATAGCGACCAGTTCTAAAAATATTTGACTATCGCTTAAGGCCTACTATGTTCCCCTTGTTTTGTATTTGCAAGGGCAATATAGAAATACAGCAGCCTTTAAGCATAGACATATCTCTTAATAGCTGGTTGCTAGGTGCAGCATCATCTCTTTGCCACAGATTAATACGCTTTGCATATCCAAGACAAAAAAAATGAATAACGAATTCCGATTTGAGAAAATAATTATTGAAACATTTAACGGAATAACAAGAATATCTCTAAAATGGTTCACTCAACAACAAAAGCATGTATGACATAAATTGTGTAGATTAAAGCGATCTACATTTTTGTGCAGTAAAATTTTGTCTATCTCTTATGGTTTACAGTTATGCAAAAGTCGTTCACAATCAAGAATACTTTTGGAGACATTCACAGAAAATTCAAGATATACATTTTATTTGCCATAGAAATATCTTAAACATATGATATTTTAATCAAAATCGTTAGAGCCATTTTTGAGAAAATTAAAATTTTCGAAAAATGTTCCATGTAAAGGGTAATTTGGAGTGAGGGGATTTTCTTGAAAATCTTCGTGCCGCATCTCTGGAAGATACTGAAGCTAAATATCAAGTTTAGTGTTTATCCGACTGTTCGTTTCTGAGTTATGCTGTTCACAGACAGACAGACACACGCACGCGCACACACACAGACACACGACATGTTTCCAAAATGCTTTTTTTGGATTCAGGGTGTCAAAAAACATACATTTCCGGTGAAATCTCGGTATCGAATTTTTGGGTGAAATACAATACTTCCCCTACTTACTATACGTAGTAGAGAAAGTAAAAAAATAGCAACTTATCACATAAAGAAATTAAAGTCATTTATAATTCAAACCAATAATTAGGAATAACTGATATGAGCTACAAAAAATTTATAGTACATAAATTGTGTTTTTACGGAGATGTACATTTTTGTGTAGCAATTTTTTGCCTATCTTGTACATTTTACAAGTTATAGAAAAATCTGTTGTGTTATGTTCACACGACTTTCTCTGCCCTCTAGCGCTTATTATTGGGTGTACAAATTGTCCTTACGAAGGTTTATTTTCCTATCTTCTTCATTTTAATCAGGATAAAGCCTTCCGAAAATAGCTGCATTGCATATTTCTTTATGGATATAAATAGAATAGCGATAGTCAAATGTTTAAGAACTGGACGCTATGTACTGCCTTAAAATTCCATGCACCTTGCATGTATTTCGAAAAACAACTGAATATCGAAAGGACCTTAAAAGAATGACAAAGTATTGAACATAGATCAACAATTTTGTTTGGTACGTATTGGTGTTTCGCTTAACGTTTACCAGTTATACAAGATTATACAAAATCTCTTCCGAATGAAGTGGGCTTCACAGGCTATTCCTAGAAAATTCAAGATATAGGTACATTTAATTTACAGTGTAAATAGCTCTAATATGTGGTATTTTAATCAAAATAGTTAGAGCCATTTTTGGAAAAAATTCGAAAATTCTTTCATGTAAAGCGTACTTTAAGGTGGGGGGGATTTTCATTAAAATCTTGATGTTGTATCTTTGTAAGGTACTGAATCTGAATATCAAGTTTCGTACATATGCGACTTTTCATTTTTAGTGATCTTCACAGACACACATGAACCATTTTCTAAAATTGCTTTTTGGGGGGGGATTCAGGAAGCCTCAAAGCATGTATTTCCGGTTAAATCTCGATATGGAATTTTTGGATCGAATACAACACTTCCTCTACTTACTACAGGATAGCAGTACAGAAAGTAAACATGAAATTAATTTAATGACCATACAGACACGTTTATAGACAAGTGGCCAAAAACCAGTCTCTCCAATACTGCATATTAGCTGCGGGCATTTTCCAGCATTCTTATTCCTTGAGAAGGAGGTACAAATGCTAGGAGTCTGTAACTTAAAAGAGAATGAAATTAAAGGAATAGTGTCAAACTGTGAAAGTTCTAAAGTGCGCTGTTGCCAATTCCTCTTTCAACTTAGATTTGCAATAAATGATAGACAAAGTAAACACATCGTCTTACTGAATAATTTACGTTCTTAAATTACCCCATCGATTTTCCAAGTGAATCGTAATGGTAGTGATATAGTAATGATTGTTCTTTTACACCTGCGGAGACATCTAAAAGATGAAACTCCT
Organism: Deroplatys truncata; assembly: GCA_030765065.1. NCBI lineage: Eukaryota > Metazoa > Arthropoda > Insecta > Mantodea > Mantidae > Deroplatys > Deroplatys truncata. The sequence goes on from CM060978.1 coordinate 221,210,886, forward strand.
GTATTCCGTCTGTTTATTGTTCTCTCCATACAGAAGACAATGCAAGAGGCTAAAGTTGTCTAAAGGCGACTCCGTTCCCAGGTAAATTTCATTAGCTATCCAATAATGACGTAGAAGAGCACAAAGCAAAGCCTCCTGGAACAATTGCTCTCTCTTTGGCTCTGCTATTGTTCCGAAACCCAGAGCGGTGGAATCGGTAAACAATCTCGCTGCCTGTCTTGAGATTATAGACTCATACTTCATGGAATGCCTCAACTGCCTAATCGATACCAGTATCTCAAAAGGTAGCAATAAACTTTGCACCGTTGTTGCTTTCAGTCGCCCCAAGATAAACAAAAAACTTTTATGTTAACTGATTGGCGAGTAATATACATAAAACTGAAGTGTTATATTCACATTACTTTCTCTGTATAGTGCCTATGAACTATTCTTCTAAAAGTCCATTTCGCTATCCACTTCAAGTTAATTGAGAAAAATCTGATGTGTTACACTCACATGACTTTCTCTACTCTTGTACAAATTATTTTTACAAACGCTTATTTTCCATATACTACATGTTAATCGAGATGTTAATCTTATTGCTAATTTTCTTGTAGCTGCAAGGGGAATTGGTAGGCTTTAAGCGATAGTCAAATATTTTAAGAGCTGGTTGCTATGTGGAGTATTCCATTCTCTTTGCATTACCAGGACAATAAAATGAATAACGAATTCCCATTTGAGAAAAAGTATAAGTATTGGTAAATTTAAGGGAATAACAAGCAATATATCTAAAATGGTTCACTCAACACAAGAAAATGTATATGACATAAATTGTGTATTTTAACGCGATCTACATTTTTTGTGTAGTAAAATTTTGTCTATCTCTTATGGCTTACCAGTTATGCAAAAGTGGTTCACAATGAAGAATACTTTTGGAAACATTCCCAGAAAATTCCAGATATTCATTTTATTTGTCATGAAAGTATTTTTAATCAAAATTGTTAGAGCTATTTTTGAGAAAATTAGTTATCTTCCAGAGATACGACACGTAGGTTTTCAAGAAAATCTCCCCACCCCAGATTACACTTTACATGGAACATTTTTCGAAAATTTTAATTTTCTCAAAAATGGCTCGAACGATTTTGATTAAAATAGCATACCTTTTAAGATATTTTCATGACAAATAAGCTGTATATTTTGAATTTCCTGGGAATGTATCCAAAAGTATTCTTCATTCTGAACGACTTTTGCATAACTGGTAAACCATAAGAGATAGGCAAAATTTTACTACACAAAAAATGTAGATCGCATTAAAATAAGTCATACACATTTTTTTTGTTGAGTGAACCATTTTCGAGATATTGCTTGTTATTCCCTTGAATTTTCCAATACTTATACTTTTTCTTAAATGGGAATTCGTTATTAATTTTGTTTATGTTCTGGACCTGCAAAGAGAATGGAATACTGCACATAGCAACCAGCTCTTAAAATATTTGACTATCGCTTAAAGCCTACCAATTCCCCTTGCATCTACAAGTAAATTAGCAATAAGATTAACATCTCGATTAACATGAAGCATATGGAGTATAGGCGTTTGTAAAAATAGTATGTACAAGAGTAGAGTAGGTCATGTGAGTGTAACACATCAGATTTTTTTTAGTATATGGTCACTATTTGTTCTACTTATATGATAATACTTATCCTGTTTGTGCTTCTGTATTCTCTTGTTAAGGCTGAATATATTTAATTGTTGAAGTGTGTCTTCATTTCTTTTATAATCTAACAGTGTATAACACCAGAAAGGCTTCAAAGGAACTTCGTCTCATTTGTTTTTATTTTCCTTTTAGCCGATCGGTTCGATGACCAATTTTCAGAACTATATGTTAATACTGGAACAGCTAAATGCTAGTTCACGTACTTTTCAAATGGAAATTTCAGATTTTGACCATCTTTAATTCGTTTAACGTTGTTCTTAGCATTTGTCGTTTTCGTTAATCCATTCCGGTAATTACTTTGAAGAGTCTCAGTAATTAAATGTCCCCTGGCCGCGTTACGAACGATGCGCAAGGTAAAAGGCGGCTGCCTTAAATGCTTACAATCAAGCATTACTGTTCACTAGCCCAACAGAGAGGGTTGCCCCTTTCGCTCTCCAGCCGGTCGTGTATTAAAAATATATATTTACAAACCCATCGATAGATTCAACTAGCATGTAGATAGAAATGGATTCCAAACCCATGGCACCGACGAAGAAGCTTTTCATTGTAGTAATTCTACTTTGCGGAACCGAGCGAGATGGCTCTGCGGTACTCTATGGTACTTCTACCAGGACATTCCTGTTCCTCATTTCCTCTTACCCATCATATCCTTCATCATCATCTGCTTCAGGGTTGAAGGACCAGGCGTGTTGCGGCTGGGCGGTGAAGGTGCGTTTTTAGAGCTTTGTTCCTGGCATCGGTCAGACTGCTCAGCTAGGTCCCGCCTCCGCGTCCTCTCGGACGGTCGCCCCTTCGTTGGACTCCCGGGAAGTCAAGTGCTTGTGGGTGGGCCTAAGCTGCTTCGGATGCGTTCGAATCAGAAAAGCTAGGAACCCTATCAATGCTTCGCGCGTCGTCACCCGGATCTGGTCGCCCTTTAGGTCTCTCCCGTCATCCCTTCCTCTCAAGGGGTCACGGTACAAACACAAAGTGCCCATTGGCCTACGTAAGACGCTCTACCCCAGCTGCGGGGCCCTCGTGGTATGTACCTTATACTTTGTGGAGAAGTAGGTGTGTATGGTGCTCAGTGTTGTAGTGCTGTAACGTTCTTTGTCGTAGCTCGTGGCGTATGTTGCCTGATCGGAAAATGTGTTTTCTTCTGTTCCAGTTTAGCGTTTAACTCGTCCCGGATACAACCACACACTAGAAGGGAATAATTGATTTCAAATCCTCCACACTTAGCTTCCTTCTGCCTTATTAAGTGTACGTTTTGTTACCCTGTTCTCAATGACAGGTTCTTAATCATGAAACTATTTCCTTTGACAAATACACTATGTGATCAAAAGTATCCGGACACCCCCACAAACATATATTTTCCACCTTAGGTGCATTATGCTACCACCTACTGCCCGGTACTCATTATCCACGACCTCAGTAGTCATTAGACATCGTGAAACAGCAGAATGGGACGCTCCGTGGAACTCACGGACTTCGAACGTGGTCAGGTGATTGGGTGTCACTTTGTCAGAAGTACATACCTAGGTCCACTGTTTCTGATGTGATAGTGAAGCGGAAACGTGAAGGAGCATGCACAGCACAAAAGCGTACAGGACAACCTCGTAGGTTGACTGACAGAGACCGCCGACATTTGAAGAGGGTCGTAAAGAGTAATAGGCACACATCTATCCAGACCATCACATAGGAATTCCAAACTGCATCAGGATCCACTCCAAGTGCTATGACAATTAGGCGTGAGGTGAGAAACCTTGGATTCGATGGTCGAGCGGCTACTCATAAGCCACACATCATGCAGGAAAATGCCAAACGACGCCTCGTTTGGGGTAAGGAGCGTCAACATTACACGATTGAACAGTGGCAAAATGTTGTGCGGAGTGACGAATCACGGTACACAATGTGGCGATCCGATGGCAGGGTGTGGGTATGGCGAATGCCCGGTGAACGTAATCTTCCAGCGTGTACAGTGCTAACAGTGAAATTCGGAGGTGGTGGTGTTATGGAGTGGTCGTGTTTTTCCTGGAGGGGGCTTGCACCCCTTGTTGTCTTGCGTGGCACGATCACAACGCAGACCTACATTGATATTTTAAGCACCTTCTTGTTCCCACTGTTGAAGAGCAATTCGGGGATGGCGATTGCATCTTTCAACACGATCGAGCCCCTGTTCTTACTGCACGGGCTGCAGCGGAATGGTTACACGACAATAACATCCCTGTAATTGACTGGCCTGCACAGAGTGCTGACTTGAATCCTATAGAAAACCTTTGGGATGTTTTGGAAACCCGACTTCGTGCCAGGCCTCACCGACCTACATCGATACCTCTCCTCAGTTCCGCACTCCGTTAAGAATGGGCTGCCATTCCCCAAGAAACCTTCCATCACGTGATTGAAAGTATGCCTGCGAGAGTGAACGCTTTCATCAAGGCTAAGGGTGGGCCAACATCATATTGACTTCCAGCATTACCGATGGAGGGCGCCACGAAATTGTACATCATTTTCAGCCACGTTTCCGGGTACTTTTGATACGTAGTGTAGGTATGTGTTGTCAGATAATGAAAACATTCTATTTTACTTTCTCTACTACGTATAGTAAGTAGGGGAAGTATTGTATTCCACCCAAAATTTCGATACCGAGATTTCACCGGAAATACATGTTTTGAGACTCACTGAATCCAAAAAAAGCATTTTTGGAAACATGTCCGTGTGTGTGTCTGTCTGTGTGTCTGTCTGTGTGTCTGTCTGTGTGTCTGTCTGTCTGTGGGTCTGTGTGTCTGTGAACAGCATAACTCAAAAACGAAGAGTTGGATAAACACCAAACTTGGTATTTTGGTACAGTATCTTTCAGAGATGCGACACGAAGGTTTTCAAGAAAATCCCCCCACCCCAGACTACCCTTTACATGGAACATTTTTCGAAAATTTTAATTTTCTCAAAACCGGCTCTAACGATTTTGATTAAAATATCATTTGTTTAAGATATTGTCATGACAAATAAAATGTATATCTCGAATTTTCTGGGAATGTCTCCAAAAGAATTCTTCATTGTGAACGACTTTTTCATAACTGGTAAACCATAAGAGATAGACAAAATTTTACTACATGAAAAATGTAGATCGCGTTAAAATACAAAATTTATGTCATATACATTTCTTTTGTTGAGTGAACCGTTTGCGAGATATTGCTTGTTATTCCCTTAAATTTTCCAATACTTATACTTTTTCTCAAATTCGTTATTCATTTTTTTTATGTCCTGGACATGCAAAGAGAATGGAATGCGCCACATAGCAACCAGCGTTAAAATATTTGACTATCGCTTAAAACCTACCATATTCCCCTTGCATCTACAAGAAAATTATCAATAAGTTTGACATCTCGATATCTCCATTAACATGAAGCATATGGAGAATAAGCGTTTGTAAAAATAGATTGTACAAGAGTAGAGAAAGTCATGTGAGTGTAACACATCAGATTTTTACTTTAAGAATAGATTGGGTATGCATCGGAACGATCTCGCGTTTACTGAATGCTACAGTAACGCCTAGTAGTTTCCAAAGTATTGCGAACTATAAAAGCGAAACCAGAGAAGTTGGAGCAGAGATATTAGACAGATAAGAGTCGTAATCATTGAAGCGTAATACAGTACAATCTGAGCGTTGTATTCACACGAATTTTCTTTACTCACTCTTATGCTAAATATTCTTACAAAATCTTATTCTTCTGTCTACTTCTTGTTAATCAGTATTAACTTACATTACATTTGTTATAGTTATAAGAATAACATAGGCTGAAGCGATTGTCAGGTTTTCAAAAATCGTAGTCGCTTTGAAATGCCATGCTTCTTGCATGGTCAGGAGTAAAAATGAATGGCGACTTCCCGCTTGAAAACAGTATAAGTATTTCAGAGTTCAAACCTATAACAAGGAATATCTCGTAAATAGTTAACGACACAAAAAATCTGATGTGTGACATTCAGGTGACCTTCCCTCTAGCGCTTATTAGTGGGTACAAATTATTCTTACGAAACTTTATTTTCCATTGATAGTTCCATGCAATCGCGAGAAACAACTGAATATCGAAAGGACTTGAAAAGAATTACAAAATATTGGACAATTCGAACCATTAATAACGCATATCTCGAAACACATGACACCACAAACATTTATTTGAAATAAATTGTGTTTTAAAGAGATCTACATTTTATGTGAAGTACGTTTTCATCTACCGCTTAACGTTTACCAGTTATACAATATTGTACAAAATTTCTTTTGAATTAAGTGGACTTGGCAGGCTATTCTTAGAAAATTCAAGATACACATTTTATTTGTAATGTAAATATCTTTAATATATAGTGCTTTAATCAAAATCGTTAGGAATAATACTAGCAGCGGAGGGGAGTGTGAGGTGAGAGAAGACAAAGGGTGGATGTACCAGGTGACACAACAGGGCAGAGGGCAGGTTTCCTACCTTTTTCCAGATTGAAACTCCCCCTGATGACAGCTGGTAAAACCGTCTGCGCTGCCCCCCCCCAGGCTTGCACGTTTCACTGCAAGCTCGGGACTAGCAGACCGCCCCCATTCCACTGCGTCCTTTTCCCTTGTCATATAAAGCCGAGACTACCGCCGACACTTGCAACCCTGAAACAGCAAGTAGACGAGAGGTGAAGTGAAAGAATATAGGTAAAATGAAGGGACAGGAAATTCGGCGGATGTAGTGAACCTTCCCATCATTTGCTTAGCGACCCGGGGAAACCCCCGAAAACACCCATGAGTCAGGAAGATCGGCCACGGGAATCGAACCCATGATCTCCCGGATGAAGGCCACAGACGTTGCCGCCTTAGCCATCCCGGTCGTTAACAAAATCGTTAGAAGCATTTTTTAGAAAATAAATGATATGGAAAGGTGTTCCCTTTAAAGGGTAGTTTGGGGTGCTTTTTTTTTAAATTCTTCATGTGGCATCATGGTATGAAATTAAATACTAAGTTTGGTATTTATCCTACTCTTCGTTTTTGAGTTATGCACACACACATACATAAACACATACATGGAGCTTTCTTTAAAACTGCCTTTCAGGGCCTTCAAAACATGTATTTTCGGTGAAATCTTAGTGTCGATTTTTTGTTTGGAATACAATTCCTTTTCTACTTAGAGATATGTGGTAGGAAAGGTACAGTATTCCTTGGCGAGTTCTGCTTTTTTGTGAAGTAAGACTTTATTTATCTCCTGCGTTTTATCAGTCACACAAAAGTCATTCAGAGTGAAGAGGACTTCACAAGCTACTTCCCCAAAAATTCAATACCTACATTTTATTTGCCCTACAAGCATTTTAAATACATGGTGGTGTAATCAAAACCATTAGAGCCGTTTTTTGAGAAAACTACAAATAAGAAAATAATTTCCATGTAATGGGTAGAATGTGTTGGGAATTTACTTGAAAATCTTCATGTCGCATTTTTGCAAGTGCTGAACTTAAATACCAAGTGACGGTCGCGTTGTAACAAGTTTGGTATTTAACCAACTTCTCCTTTTTACTTTCTCTACTACATATAGTAAGTAGGGGAAGTAAAGCACTTCACTCAAAAATTCGATACCGAGATTTCACCGGAAATACATGTTTTGAGGTCTCCTGAATCCAAAATATCTATTTTTGGAAAAATGCCTTTGTGTGTGTCTGTCAGTGAACAGCATAACTCAGAAACGAACAGTCGGATAAACACCAAAGTTGGTATTTACGTTCAGTATCTTCCAGAGATGCGACACGAAGGTTTTCAAGAAAACCCCCCACCCCAGATTACCCTTTACATGGAACATTTTTCGAAAATTTTAATTTTCTCAAAAATGGCTCTAACGATTTTGATTAAAATATCATATGTTTAAGATACTTTCATGACAAATAAAATGTATATCTTGAATTTTCTGGGAATGTTTCCAAAAGTATTCTTCAGTGTGCACGACTTTTGCATAACTGGTAAACATAAGAGATAAACAAACCTTTACTACACAAAAAACGCAGATCGCGTTAAAATACACAATTTATGTAATATACATTGTTCAGTGATCCTTTTCGAGATATTGCTTGTTATTACCTTAAATTTTCCAATACTTATACTTTTTCTCAAACGGGAATTCGTTATTCATTTTTTGTATGTCCTAGTCATGCAAAGAGAATGGAATACTCCACATAGCAACCATCTCTTAAAATATTTGACTGTCACTTAAAGCCTACCAATTCCCCTTGCATCTACATGAAAATTAGCAATAAGATTAACATGAAGCATATTGAGAATAAGCGTTTGTAAAAATAGTTTGTACAAGAGTAGGGAAAGTCATGTGAGTGTAACACATCAGATTTTTTAATTAAGCTGTTCACCGATACACACATCTCTTTCTAAAAATATGTTTTTGTTTGTTAGAACGTGTTTTAGCGGTGAAATCTCGATATCGAGTTTCTGAGTGATGTACAATACCTTCTCAACCTACTGGTTACCTGTCAGAGAAAGTAAATCCAGCAGTAATTCACAGTTTGTATTTGTAAAAGTTGCTCATTTTCGTGACATACGGTGTAGGAAAATTAAAGGAAATTGATGAAGGAAGTGCTCACAGGCTTGTAAATGAGATGTAGACGAAATGTGAGATGGCGAGATAAATGAACCACTTAGTAGAAATTCATCCGATGCAGATGCGTAACCAATGCGTAACCAATTCCTGAAGTGAAAAAACAGTGAAAGAAGTTGAAGCCATTTCATTAGTATTATTGTTATTATTATTACTATTATTAAACACTTATAATATAATTTTGAGCAGCTCTGTTACAGAATTCATATCTACGTATTTTGATATATACTTTCAATCGTACAAATTGCTCCATTAAGTTTAATACAAGAATAAGCCCATACTGTGGAATGTAATAACCTGCGTTTGTTTTGGAGGTCATATGTCGCACTTATAAGCACCGCGTGGCTTTTACTTTGGCTCACATAATCTCTTCCAGCTGTCACCATTTACTCGGAATAAAGAAAATCCCGTGTTGGTCGCGTTGCAGAGATGGGACACCACACCAACATTATTTACACTGACAGGGAAGAGGGCACTTGAGTGACATCTAGTGCGACGTTAAATTGAAATGCGTGCAGCTCTGAGGTACACATTGTTTCAGTATAAACTGTGACCTGCTCTGCCTTTTCACCTACTGTTAGATACACAAGTACAAAACAAATGAAAACACAAGTGAGATCCATTTAGCAGGACAACCAACTAGGACAAGTCCTCTAAATGCTGACCTGATTTGTATTGACTGTTGTAGTATGTATTTGATCACAGTATGCGCCTTGTTCCTTTGAAGTGATCGTAGAGATATAGAGGACTGAAAACTCCCCCTTCAAAAAAAAAAGAATCAAACACTCATATCGCAGCTCTGCAGACTGATTTTTGTCTTCTGTAACTCTTTTATACAGAGAGAGCCAAAAAACTACGAACCGGCTGCGCAGTGTTTTTCCTGCCCGCGTCCTCGGTGCTCGTTGCCGTCTACCGCTATCGTAGAAAGGCGCGGATGAAACCATACAACATTTTTAAAACTGTTGTTAAAGGCTATACTTACCAACTTTATGAAACGAGACGCTAAAACTGGCCACCGTCGTTATCCATACATTTTTGGCACCTCTTTAGGAAACTCGCCGTAGTTCATGTTGAGAAATGCTGGCAGTTTCCTGGGGATATTTTGTTTTAATTCTTCCAGGCTGTGTGCGTTTGTCTTGTACACTTTATGCTTTAAGTTATCTCAGAGATAGAAATCGCAGGGGGTTAGGTACGGGACCAAGGGGACCACAAATCTCTACTAATAAATCTGCCCTCAAACACACTTTCAACTGTTCTCATGAACATATTGTCCGTATGAGCCGTTGCAGAGTCTTGTTGAAAAAAGGCAAAATCACGCTCCCTGTCCGTTAATTCTATAAAAATCTGATGTGTTGCACTTACATGACTTTCTCTACTCTTACACAAACTACTTTCACAAACGCTTATTCTCGATCTACTTCATGCTAAAACATTTACGGAAACTATTTTATTGCTAATTTTCTAGTGGGTGCAAGGAGAATATGGTAGGCATTAAGCGATAGTCAAATGTGTTAAGAGCTGGTTGCTATGTGGAGGATTGTATTCTCCTTGCATGTCCAGGACATAAAAAACGAAAAACGAATTCCCATTTCATAAAAAGTATAAGTATTTGAAAATTTAAGGGAATAACAAGCAATATCTCGAAAATGGTTCACTCAACAAAAACAAAGTATATGACATAAATTGTGTATTTTAACGTAGTCTACATTTTTTGTGCACTAAATTTTTGTCTATCTCTTATGGTTACCAGTTATGCAAAAGTCGTTCACAATTATGAAGAATACATTTGGAGACATTCCCAGAAAATTCAAGATATAAATTTCATTTGTCATACATTTCATTTGTACCTTCAAATGTGATATTTTAATCAAAATGTTAGAGCCATTTTTGAGAAAATTAAAATTTTCAAAAAGTTTCTATGTAAAGGGTAATCTGGGGTGGGGGATTTTATTGAAAACCTTGGTGTTGCATTTCTGGAGGATACTGAACCTAAATACCAAGTTTGGTGTTTATCCGATTGTTCGTTTCTGAGTTATGCTGTTCACAGACACACAGACACACACACGGACATGTTTCTAAAAATGCTTTTTTTTGGATTCAGGGAGCTTCAAAACATATATTTCCGGTGAAATCTTGGTATCGAATTTTTGGGTGGAATACAATACTTCTCCTACTTACTATACGTAGTAGTGAAAGTAAAAGGGGCAAAATTGTATTCACGTATGTACAGGTGTCAACTGTTGACTAGAAAATAATTGGCCCTAGAACTCTTTTTCCGCTCATAGGGCAACACACACCAACTTTTTCTTCAGGAAGGGTTACTTAATGAACAATATTAGGTTTGTCAGAGCTGCAATAACGATTATTTTGTGTGCACACATATCCATGTAGGTGAAACCAAGCCTCGTCCATGAAGAATATTAAATTTCGGTCTATTTCGCCATTGTGCACATTATTGAGACTGCATTCACAAAATGTGCGCCTAATTACAAGATCGCCTAGTTGAAGAGCATGTACCGGTTATTTTATATGGGTTTAGCTTCAGCAATTTGGTAGCTCTTCTCGCAAAGCCATAAGAAATGCCTGCCTGGTATGAAAGACGCCTAAGTGATTTGAGGGGGGAATTCTCCAAACGATGATGTTTCTTCAGTAAGAACAGCATACAGTCTTTTAGATTTCTTAGCCTGAACACTTCCTGTGGTCTGAAATTTATTGTAAAGTTCATGTATTGTTGTACGGCCTGGAACTTTTACACCTGGAAATCTTTCTGCAAATCGTACTTTCACTTGGCGAGCTGACTGAGTTAGCACATACGAATCATAAATAAATACACGCTGTGCATTAGAAAACATATACTGGGCCATAATATACTTTGTGACTAAGTACAGGACAAAATAATAAATAACTCGTAATAACTGAACTCATCACATCACCGTCAACTGAATACTGCACTTCACACTTCAGAGCAAAACCACGTCAACAGCGTGACCTTGCTAATAGCAGCAGTGCGTCATCATGTTTCCACACGCCAGTGGAAAAACACTGCGCAGCGGATTCGTAGTTTCTTGGCTCTCCCAGTATTTAGAGAATTGGTATACCTGTTAATAAACATGCAATTATGGTTCTATATACACTACAGCTCACTTCATGTGTTTCAGTCATTCGTATTTCACCTCCCCCCAAATGCACTTTCTGCATACGCTCCTGGTTATAGCACGCCGTTTATGTGTACTATTACATCTATTAACAAGTGCACGCTGAGAGCTTTTATTGTTTAGAAAAAAATCCTATGCGTTACACTCACATGACTTTCTCTACTCTTGTACAAAATATTTTTACAAACGCTTGTTCTCCATATACTTCATGTTAATCGAGATATCGAGATGTTAATCTTATTGCTAATTTTCTTGTAGATGCAAGAGGAATTGGTAGGCTTTAAGCGATAGTCAAATATTTTAAGAGCTGGTTGCTATGTGGAGTATTCCATTTTCTCTGGATTACCAGGACTAAAAAAAATGAATAACGAATTTGAGAAAAAGTATAAGTATTGGAAAATTTAAGGGAATAACAAGCAATATCTCAAAAATGGTTCACCCAACAAAAAAAATGTATATGACATAAATTGTGTATTTTAGCGCGATCTACATTTTTGTGTAGTAAAATTTTGCCTATTGCTTATGGTTTACCAGTTATGCAAAAGTCGTTCACAATGAAGAATACTTTTGGAGACATTCCCAGAAAATTCGAGATGTACATTTCATTGGTCATGAAAATAACTTTAACATATGATATTTTAATCAAAATCGTTAGAGCCATTTTTGAGAAAGTTAAAATTTTCGAAATATGTTCTATGTAAAGGGTAATCTGTGGTGGGGATTTTCTTGAAAACCTCCGTGTCGCAGCTCTGGAAGATACTGAGCCTAAATACCAAGTTTGTTGTTTACCCGACTGTTGGTTTCTGAGTTATGCTGCTCACAGACACACAGATACGCACACGGACATGTTACCAAGAATGCTTTTTATGGATTCAGGGGGCCTCAAAACATATATTTCCGGTGAAATCTTGGTATCGAATATTTGGGTGGAATACAATACTTCCCCTACTTACTATACGTAGTAGAGAAAGTAGAAAGTAAGTTGTTAGAAGGTATAAATGATTAAAAGAAACAGGCTGATTCGGTAAACCATGCACACTTTAAATGCATAAAGCTTTCCGGTACAGCAGTGAATTTCCTAGCTAAGTTCGCATCATAAATTGTTTACCTATTCCATCATGACGATTCTTCCTCTGAGCTACCTTAGGCAGTTCGGTGCGAATAATAGCGAGGTTTTTACTCTTTGGATTCCAAGCTTCCATTCGGTTTGCATACTAAGAATCGATTCCTCATGACGTCGCCGTCCCGTTCTTAGGTAGAAGGTACACTGTAAAAACACTTTATGCAACTGCAGTTGTGAGGAAATACGAATATATTTCAATTGTATAAGAATAATAGTAGCAGAAAAATGTAATTACTAGAAGATTTTAAAATTATGATAATAAACACAGGATAATACTAAAGAATATAGTTTCTACGTTTCCCATCTCGTATGCCGAATTTGCTGCCATAATTATCCTTATGCTGGTAACAAATAACCAGGTATAGAAACTTCCAAGCATTAAAATCAGAATGAAAAGAAATAAGATTGAACTGTCACTGGACTATTGGAAGGGGCGCTGCAGGTAACAAACTACCCCATCCGTTGCACAGTCTTTTGGCACTTTACAGACACTACTCGAAGCGGTTTTTATGTTTCTATCAGTGACCCTTGGCCTCTGTTGTTTTACATTCTTTGTAGTGATAAACGGGTGTAGCAAGCAGGCTAATGTTTTGTTTCTTTAGAGAGATCTTCTTGAGAACGAATAGATAATATCTGACATTTCAATATTTCTTATTTGTTTCGTATTTTATTGACGCTTTTAACAGAGGGGCAAATAGTTCACTTAAGACGACTCCTTGCAGCTGCCCAGTAGAACTTTAAATAAAACTGATAAGTTCAAAAATGGGTATATAATGCATCATAATATAAAATGTAATAAGTGACTTACTTAAAAATAAAGAAGGAGAATACTATAATGTTCCCATGTAGAACTTGAGTAATATGTAATTAGCTGGAACACTTTTTCAGAAAAATGTTCACTATTTTTTTTTTCAAATTAAAATCAATCAGGTAACCCTGCCCCTATTCTTGATCAGTTTTGACTACATAAATACTTGTAAATAAATATATTTTCATAAAAATACACTGTAAAGCTGATGATGGTGTGGGGAATTTAAAGCTGTAATATAGTCGCCAGTTTGAAGCAGAAGTTTGGACCACGATGAGGCGGCAGTTTGAAGCAAGACATTGGTTGGCACTTTTGATAGCGTATAATTTACCTACTTCGTTGTTGATTCTGCTGCCGTGATCTCGCAGCTCGTTCTGTCGTCTCGTGCGCAAGTGTAGCAGTGGTTTGCGACGAGATCTTTCTCTCAAGGTATGTGTGGAAGTATTGTTAAAGGAAAGCACTAGTTTAAATTGACTAAGAAATGTATTGTGGACTAGTAATTGAGTTATACTTGAATTAACGTAACTTCTCAATGCTGACAGCTAGCTCAGGGTGCTTTCCGCACGTGTTTGTGGGTCTGTTGTCATGACAACCAGGATTGACTTTGAAACAGCTAATCGCCGTTTAAGCCCCCTTCACAGAGCTCAGAGGAAGTGTTGCCGCATGGCAAACGTTGCTATGTTTGATTTATCAGATACCTGCGTGATTTGTGCATCGTTGTAGTGTAGCGCGATATTTTAAAGTTTAAGCATACAGCTATTTTAAATCAGTGAACTGTGCAATTGCATATTAACGTTATTTTTCAAGTCCTAAACCTGTAGCTGTAATATAGCAAATGACCAGTATTACGGCGATTATAATATTTTAAAATATATAGCCTGTGCTGAAATTTCTGTGTGATTGACAATATCTTATTCGGGGCAAAAGCGTAAGGGAAGCCCACGAACTCGTTCCCCAAAGAAAAAATACGCTAAGCCTGGACAAGGTACTGCAATTCGCGGCCAAGCTCGTGAGATAGTATGTGCTTTAAGGGCATATTTCGAACTGGAAAGAGAAAACGGTGGACCAATGATTGATGTAAATAAAGTCATAGATAGGACAGCTGCTGCACTTAAAATAAGTAAACGGACTGTATTCAATATAGGGAAAGAACAATAAAGAAAAGAGGAAGAAGTTGAGAAATTGCTGTCTGGATCTTCAAAAGTAAAATTAGAAACTCCAGGATAAATCCGACAACGTCAAAAATTATTACAGATTTAGGTGCCTTCCAAGTAGATGCTATTTGTCGCCATATGTGTAGTTGTAATAAAAATTATTATTATTATTATTATTATTATTATTATTATTATTATTATTATTATTATGAAAGAACACAATTACTTCACACCTTTAAATGCAAAGTTTATCTTATCTAATTCAGAGTTAAAATAAACATAACAGTAAAAATAAGAACTTCAGAGTAAATTTGGTACTAACTTGAATAATCTGCTATCTGGAAGTTTCACAATAGTATTAAAAACGCTTGTGAAGTAGTGCATTGGAATTTTAGAAATATTATGAAAGTGAAAGCGAAAAACTCAGCTTTAAAGCTTTGATCTATATAGGTAATATAATATTGTAGCGGACCAGGTTGAGCGCCGAGGATTACGTCAGATGAGGTAATCAAGCATAAAGTGTCGAAGCGAGGTTACCTCAACACGACGGCGCTAAGGAACGCAGAGTGAGCTCTTCTGTATGTATTTATACCACGGGGGTTTTGCTCGAGAGGAGCAATTGTCGGAATCGATTGTCGGTATCATTATCTGAATCATTGTGGGAATCGTCGTAGTAATCAGTTGAAGGAAGAGTTGTATCATCGATGACCTGAGGTCCGCTTACCTTACACGGGTCGCCAACGCTACACCAGGTGAACAGGTAAGGATGTATCTCCTCTAAGTTCTGCTTGCTTGCCGGGCTTCACCCCAATCAGAGTGGCCCACCTAGGGCCCTAATGTACTCACACTAAAGCAGTTATACAGTTTATTGGATCGATGCATCCCCTGTGTATTATTTAAATACCCCCATTCTGGAACGCCACCCCGGTCTACCTGCCACCACAGTACCAACGCATCCCCTACCTCTGAACTATCACCCTCCTCTAGTGTAACTAACTACTGCGGGGTAAACACGCCCGGTAGGGGTATTACAACATTACGTACGGACATTTAAAGCATCACGTAAAGGAATTTAAAAGACACAAAATGGAAGAGAGGCACCAGAATAAATTAATACAGGCAGAAAAGGTACTAAAACTATTAATATTTAATATGCGCTTATTCTCATATAGAGATGTTTAGTGTAGAGACTATAGAGATGTTTAGTGTAGTATATTATTTCAAAATACGTCATTTCGTTAGGCGCAAGGAAGAAATTTTATTTTTGCTTAGCTCTCCTCTCCTCTTCCACTCGACACGACTGGCGGACGGACGGGCCGACAACACCGCATGTTTTACGCGTGGCGTAGCTGAAACGCACATAGCAGGAGAGCTACTGTCAGAATTGAGAAGTTACGTTAACTTAAGTATAGCGAAATGAGTTGCCGACCATTTGACGATGATAAATAAAACTGATTATGAATCGTAGCACTCGAAATTGTAAGAATTGAACGTAACTGCTAACGTCTGCCGTATCAAGTTACGGTTGGAAATACTGTTTCCGCAAACTAGAAGCGTAACTTGCCGTGAATCGCTAAAATGCTTATCGTCGAGACCTTTTGCAATAGCCGCGAATTATTACACAAGTCACTAAGCGCTTAAAATATCACACAAGCAGTATGTACCGTGGTGAAGGTGCCAGAGAGGGTCAATATATGCCCAACTGCGTGCACGAACTAATATAAGTACCAGTGCCAGTATCGGAGTCAAGAGTAATTCTCTGATTTAAAATTGCGCATCTTTATCACTTTTAGCTCCAACTACTTCAGAAATACTCCCACCAATATTATTTTACGTCCGGGCCAAAACTTAAACTCTCTCCGTGCACATCTCTTACTTTGTTGCTAACTGAGCCTTTCGCTTTTCTCAAAATTTCTTTTGCCGCTCTAATTTACAGAATTGAACTGCGTGACTGCAGACGTACTGAAATGAAACTGGATTCTTAGAATCTTTAAGCTACTGCGTTCACTCTTCGGCTGCAACGTGACTTTCTTACATGGGTCGCTAATGACCGTTTTTGTTTTCGGACAAACGTTTCAGCTAAACCTCATTACATTATACATTAATTTAATATTTTGAAATTATTTATTGCAATTACTCGTATTTCTCCATTTTACTCTTCTTCCTTTATTTGATCATTTATATACTCCCGACAATAATTACGATATAACCTGTTACTCTGAAGTTGTTTAAATGTAACTTCCTAGTCCCGGAGGAAAACTTTCGGTTTGGTTAAAGTCTTCTTCTTCAAAACAAGGACTAGGTTTACATCCTATTCCGTTCTTTTCAATTATTCCCATCTTTTTCTCATCCAATTCTTCTATTCCCTCTAGGCTTGTAATTATAGATAAACCGTGGTAATCTCTGATTGTCCAATTTGCTGATATGTTAGTTCACATTTTCTTCATTCTCAATAATTTTATCACTTAGTTAATATGTTTAAATCCTCACGTATTATTTCATTTTTACTTTCTCTACTAGTATAGTAAGTAGTGGTAGTATTGCATTCCACCCAAAAATTCGATACCAAGATTTCACCGGAAATACATGTTTTGATGTCCGCTGAATCCAAAAAAGCAACACCAAACTTGGTATTTACGTTCAGTATCTTCCAGAGATGCGACACGAAGGATTTCAGGAAAATCCCTCCACCCCAGATTACCCTTACATGGAATTTTTTCTAAAATTTTAATTTTCTCAAAAATGGCTCTAACGATTTTGAATAAAATACCATAAGTTTAAGACATTTTTATGGCAAATGAATTGTATATATCGAATTTTCTGAGAATGCCTCCAAATGTATTCTTCATTGTGAATGTCTTTTGCATAACTGGTATACCATAAGAGGTAGACAATATTTTACAACACAAAAAATGTATATTGCGTTAAAATACACCATTCATGTTCTATACATTTATGTTGTTGAATGAACCATTTTCGAGATATTGCTTGTTACTCCCTTAAATTTTCCAATACCTATACTTTTTCTCAAACGGGAATTTTTAATTCATTTTTTTTGTCCTGGTAATGCAAAGAGAATGTAATACTCCACATAGTAACCAGCTGTTAAAATATTTGACTATCCCTTAAAGCCTACCAAATTCCCCTTGTATCTACAAGAAAATTAGATTAACATCTTGATATCTCGATTAACATGAAGCATATGGAGAATAAGCGTTTGTAAAAATGATTTGTACAAGAGTAGAGAAAGTCATCAAACTTTTTTTATTTTATCTCTCTTTGTACATTCTTTCATCTTCCTTATAAATTACTTTTATCTTTCTATCTTAATATCTACGATTCACTCCTGTACTGTAGCACTGAAAGAGCCCTTACCTTGTAGAACTTGAATGTTATATCTCTTTGTGTGTTATTTTGTAATGTCCTATTTATTGTTCCACATATGCGTTAGAATTTACTGATTTTATTTTCTATATAATCAGTATTAATGCTTACATATCACCCCGAGTAACTGACGTAGGAAACTGGCTCTAAGCATATTCTTCCTGTATATATTTTTAATTGGACAGGAAATTTGCCGTGATATGTCACTATTTCTTGTTTGTTGAAATTTTAAAATTATATTGTTTATCTAATAGGTATAGTTTATAGGCTGAACTGTGAAGATTCTTCTATCTATCTTGTAATGTTATAACACCTAATTAGCTAAATATTAAAATATTTGTTGTTTTTAACCTTAATGTCTGATTTAACTACAGACTTCAGTTGTTTAATAAGATCGTCTAAATAAATATATACTGAAGGGAGTTGGGGTTAGGCGGCAAACCCGTCTAACTCCTTGATTTGTTTTAGTTTCCTCTGTTCTTTATTCCTTCATATTTATAACTGCATACGTTTCCCTATGTACACCTATTAATGCCTCTATAATTAAGAGAAAACCATTTATTTTCAGTATATTTCGTCTAATCATAAAGTAAGACGATTTTTGAACATAAATAAATTAAACAGGAGTTTCAAGTTTGACTTCTCATTTCTTTAATTTTTTTTCACGTAACCTGGTAGCTAGAGAAGGTATTGTATTCCACCCAAAAGTTACATGACGAGATTTCACCAGGAAGCCCCCTGAATCCTAATAAAGCATGTTTAGAAAAATGACCGTGTATGTGGTTGTCTGTGTGTCTATGAAACATAACTCAAAAACAAAATGTCAGGCAAATACCAAACTTGGTATTTAGGTTCAATATCTTCCAAACATGCAACCGGAAGATCTAAAGGGTCTTTCAACAAGAGTCTCCTATCTTTAACGTGTGATCACTGCCGTTGTTATTGAGTTACAGCAGTCATATTTTCATGTCGTTACAGTTGTTATTGACAAATAGCCATGGAACGTTACAGCATTCAGCAACGCGTAGAAATTGTGAAACTGTATTATCAAAATGGATCATCTGTTAGCAGAATCTTCCGTGTGTTGCGTGAAGTTTACGGTGTGCATAATCGTTCCTGCGAGAGAACGATTCGGTGTTCGGTCAATAAATTTGAAAGAAGTGGTTCTGTCAGCGATCAAAGAACGCCTTACGTAATCGATGTAAGCGCTCCAACGAAAACATAGGCGCCGTTCGTGAGAGTGTACGCGAGAACGGAAACAAATTAATTGCTCGTCGAGCGCAAGAATTGGGGCTTTCACAGAAATTGGCGAATTCTGCATCTGGACTTGAAGTTTCACGCTTACAAAATAGTGCTAACTTAAGAATTAAACCCAACGACCATAGGTTGCGCCGTGTATTTGCTGACTGGGCCATGGAGTAATTGGAAGCTGACCCGGATGTTTGTCGAAAAATCATCTTCAGCGACGAAACCCACTTTTGGATGAATGGTTATACTAACAAACAAAATTGCCGCTAATGAAGCAATCATAATTCAATGCAGATTCAAGAATGACCATTTCATCCCCAAAAGGTTACTGCGTGGTGTGGATTTTGGTATGGTGGAATCATTAGTCCATATTATTTCCAAGATGAAAATGGAGAAGCTCTAACTGTCAATGGAGAAATATATAAGGCTCTTATAAGGGACTATTTTTCGCCTCAATTCGATAGTATGGATCTCAGAAATATCTGGTTCCAGCAAGATGGTGCCACATGTCATACTGCTCTCAAAACAATCCATCCTTTTAAGGAGTTCAGAGGTTTCATCACTTCCCGTGGTGGTGACGTTAAACTGGCCCACGAGGTCATGTGATTTAACGCCGTTGGATTACTTCTTGTGGGGTTATGTTAAATCTCGAGTTTATATCAACTAGCCAGAAACAGTAAATTATGTTATGAATAACATCACGCGTGTTATTCGTAAAGTTGGACCTAATTTACGTTCTTCTGCCATTGAAAATTGGGTCAACCGTATACCGCAACCCAACGAAGTCGCGGCGGTCACTTAACTGATGTTCTCTTCCACACGTAACGACATTAATTATGTTCCAAAATAAAAAAAGAAATAAACCTCTATCATTTATAGAACGTGTTTTATTTAAGTTCAAATATAGGACACTCTTGTTGAAAGACCCTACACAAGAAAATCCTTAACCTCAAATTACCCTTTACACGGAACGTTTTTCGAAATGTTTGATTTTCTAAAAAATTGCGCTATCGATTTTTATTAAAATACCATATATTACATATATTTACATAACTAATAAAATGTATATCTTGAATTTTCTGGGAATAGCCTAAGAAGATCTCTTCATTTAGAAGGAATTTTTTATAATGCTGTATAAGTGGTAAATGTTAAGCGATAGACGAAAACGTAGTACGCAAGAAATGTATATCTCTTTAAAATACGCTATATATTTCAAAGAATGTTTTTATAGCATAAGCCGTTTCTGAGATATCCGTTATTAAATGTTCGAATTGTTCATTTCTTGATCTTTTTCTTGAAATCCTTTCCACATACGGTTGTTTCTCGCCATTGAATGGAAACGGTATGGAATTTTAAGGCCAGCATGTAGCGTCCAGTTCTTAAACATTAGACCATCGCTGTTCTCTTTCTGTATGTAACGAAATGTGTAATGTAGTTTATTCTGCAAAATTTTATCTCGATTAAAATTAATAAGATGAAAAATACACTTTCGTAAAAATAATTTACGTATTCACTAATAAGCGCCGGCCAGTATAGAAAGTAATGTGAATGTAACGCGGACTTTTTGCTTTCTCTGTTCCATATAGTAAGTACAGGAAGCGGTGTATTCCACCCAAGAATACAATACCGAGATTTCATCGGAAATAAATGTTTTGAGGCCCCCCGAATAACTTTTTTTATAAAAGGTGTGTTTGTGTGTCTGTGTGTGTGTGTGTGTGTGTGTGTGTGTCAGTGAACAGCATAATTCAAAAACAAAAAATCGTATAACTACCAAACTTGGCATTTAGGTTTAGTAGCCTTCAAAGATGCATCATGAGGATGTTCAAGAAAACCCCTACCCTTAAACTACCCTTTACATGGAAGAGTTTTGAAATTTTTCATTTTCTAAAAAAAATGAAACGATTTCTATTAAAACTCAATTCATTGAAGATATTTACATTACAAATAATATGTATATCTTGAATTCATTATTAATGGTTCGAATTATTCAATACTTTCCCACTCCTTTAAAGTCCTGCCGATTTTCAATTGTTTCTCACAACGTCATGGAAACAGTATGGAATTTTTAGGCCAGCATATAGCATCCAGTTCTAAAACATTTGACTATCACTGTTCCCTTTGTATCCATAACAAAATGTGTAATGTACTATTTCTGCAAAGGTTTGTTGTGGATTAAAATGAAGTAGATAGAGAAATATTTTGTAGTAAGAATAGTTTGTATACCCACTAACAAACGATAGAGGATAGAGAAAATCATGCGATAGTAACACATCAGACTTTTTCCAAGAGATATTCTCACTACATGAACGACCTACTGAATTCCACAAAAATATTCGGTAGGAAGATTTCACCGAAAATACATGTCTGTGTGTGTGGTCTGGTTAATACCTATCTATAATACATTTATGATTACCAAAAGCACATTTAGAAGCCTCGGTTCGAATTAAATTTCTTAAATATGTTCCAAGTTTACCTGCTCAGGCAGCAAAGATAAACATAGTGTTCCAATATATTTATGATTTGTGCAACAGCATAACTCAAAAACGAAACTTTGGACAAATACCAAACTTGGTATTTATGATTAGTATGTTTAAAATATGGACGTGAAGATTTTTAAGAAAGTTTTCCTACCCCAACTACCCTTTACATGGAACATATGGGAAAATGTTTGATTTTCTAATAAAAGAGATGTAACGATTTTGGTTAAAATACCGTATATTAAACATATTTACGTGGCAAATAAAATGTATATCTTGAATTTTCTGGGAATATCCTGTGAAGTTCCCTTCATTTGGAAGGCAGCTTAAATAATATTACATAACTGGTAAACGTTAAGCAATAGATGAAGACGAACTACATCAAAATGTAGATCTCCTTAAAACACGCAATTTACTTTAAATAACTTTTTTGTGGCATCAGCATTTCCTTAATATACATTATTAATGATCAGATTTGTTCTTTGTCAATCATGGATATAGTAAGGCCAGCACATTGCATCCAGTTTTTAAACATTTCTTTACATAAATGTCTTCTGCTTCTTCTCTTACAAGCAGAGTTGTTACAGAGCTCCTGAAACTGTTCTAGTCATCTTCTTCTTGGTCGTCCTACAACTCTCCGTCATGTGGTTTATATAAACATGCTTACCTAGGAAATCCTGAAGGTCGAATCCTTTGCACATGATCCTTTATCTGCCGCTGAAATTGCAGCATTTCCTCTATCATATTATATAAATGTAATATTATAAATTGACATATTAAGCTAGAGTAATTAATCATTTAGCACTCATTTTATTCGTCCGCGTTCTATTCTACATATCTACACTTTTCAAAACTTGTTATAAGATCCGCTGATATTGAAATTGTGTTTAGTGGCTTATTCTTCTTCAGTTTTGTCTCTTAAATATACCATAATTCCTTAAAATGTTACTTCCATTGTTCGTTAATAATTATATTAAAATTTGCTTTATCCCTTTCTGCTTTATTAAAAAGGCTCATTTCTTAATAAGACAAATTCTATCTTCCATAGATATCTCTTATGCTTGATGTAAATAAATCCCATTAATTTCTGCGTCTCCTCTAAATAATGCTACACTAATGCTCCTCCACATATAAAACTAACTACTAATACTTCTCACTCAATTGAATCAGACCGATTGGTGTAAGTATAATACCAAAATCATGTTAGTTTTCATAGATTACAAATAATATACAACTTTCTAAAGCAATATTTAACATTAATGAAAACCTAATCTTCCTCGTAGAAACTGAGTGTAATTTTTATATGGTTTGATAACGAATTCGTAGAAAATAAACTTAAGAACTGCTGAGAGAAGTTTCAAAAAACACACTTAGATCAGAAGCGTTTTACACAGATTTAAACCCTGAAGTTATGCGACACCAATCTGATATATTTTTGTAGAGATATTTTGTATGCAAAATGACAGAGACCTATACACCCAGAAACATCCAATCTTGTTTCCGAAGTTAGTTATATCAGTTGTTTGAAAAGGATTTCTCCACCCCTTAAGTTTCTACGGTTTGTTTCGCTGAATGCCTTAGAAAGCTTCTTTTTTAATTCCCTTAATGCTTTTACTCCTCTGTCGACCTTCCTCGTGATATATTTCGTATAGTAATAAAATTAGATGCTCCGGATTACAAAGCTGGATTGCTGGCTTCGGGGATTTTCTATCCGTTCATATAAGATAGTACACACACAAATTCGTGGCCATTGTTTCTACGTAGAACTCTGCCTTCTGCTGTGTTTTTTTGCTTATTGGGCTATGTGGGTTTCTGAAGATGCTGAACTTAATCCTCTAAGGCTCCAAGTACATCACTCAGCACCCTGACACGCACTTGAAGCCGTATAATGAATGAGTTTCCACCGGCCAAACAAAACCTCATTTAAACTCCTCGCCGCTTCTAACTTTGTTTACTTTGAATCACGCAAACTCCGTGTTCAGATGCAAGATAAAATTCAACACACATGTGGATGAAACACGTACGTATTTAAAAGCTTTCGTATGTATGGGATTGGCTTTAGTTGTTTGGCTTTTGCCGAAACGATACAATCTTTACACAACTGCAATAACCTTTCTTTGCATTAATTACCGAGAATTAATGTTAAGTACTGCGCCGCACTTAAGCCAAAATTCTTATTTTTAAACTGTTTGTTTAGTGTATCTCTTACATTTTCACTCATGCGTACTGAATTGATTGCTAGGGGAGTTCGTAATGCGACACAAGTTTCCAAAAGTTACTTTTAAAAGATTTCAATATAATAGCAATTAGGAACTTGTTGGTTACAACATGTGCATAAGTCAGTTAGAATTCTGATAACCCTGGATCTTTTATTGTCGTTCTCTGGTTTTCATTTGAAGCAGTATAGCTCCAATTGCCTAATAAATAGAAGGAATATGCACACTTTGTATATTATATCTGATACTTAACGTTTTAATTTTGATTAACACACCACAAAAAATCTCATGTGTTGCACTCACATGACTTTCCCTACTCTTGTACAAACTATTTTTACAAACGCTTATTGTCCATATGCTTCATATTAATCGAGATGTTAATCGTATTGCTAATTTTCTTGTATGGTAGTATTTAAGCGATATCAAATCTTTTAAGAGGTGATTGCTATGTGGCGCAGTCCATTCTCTTTGTATGACCAGGACATAAAAAATGAATAACGATTTCCCATTTGAGAAAAAGTATAAGTATTGGAAAATTTAAGGGAATAACAAGCAATATCTTGAAAATGGTTCACTCAACAAAACAAATGTATATGACATAAATTGTGTATTTTAACGCGATCTACATTTTTGTGAAGTAAAACTTTGTCTATCTCTTATGGTTTATCAGTTATCGAATTTTTGGGTGGAATACAATACTTCCCCTACTTACTATACGTAGTAGAGAAAGTAAAAACCAAACCGTATACTCCGACTGCTGAGATTAGGTCTATAACTGACTTTTGTGTTTGAGCATTACACTCGGCGTAACTAGCGATACGCCGTAGGTATTAACGTCACGAAGTTGACAAAATTGTTAAATGTACTGAATCCTGATTAGATCCGTCGCGCCAACACACTTCACGCTCCTCCAAGAAGTTTCCCAAGTTCATCTCTCTCGATGTTGGATTGTGAAGGAACACAAGACTACTCGCGTGTTAGAGTACGTTTCGGTGTCTCCTGCATCGTAATTAGAATGTGCCATGACGCATTCAAACCCTCTTTTGTTACAAGGTGATTTAACTCAAATTCTTAGACATTATAGTTATTTCAACTGTGATTCACTGTTTATATTTTCCTAGTTTAAGCGTACCATTCAGATAAAGTCTCTAAATCTTGCCACTTTTATCTAAATATTTTCAAATTTTTGTTACATACTGCTCTACCACAAATATATTTTAAATTTCATGGACTTGCCTTTAATAGATTTTGAGAGAAAAAAGGATTTACTTTATCATATATTTTCTAATTAATCCGGCGTTGCACACAATGCAGGAATCGTAATTTATAAAATATAAAAATATTACCATATACAAATCTTGCATAGGAATTTCTTTTGCTCTTCTGGCTGTTTCATGTTTTAAAGTCATTAAATATAATCATTCCTGTAACGTTTTATCTCCAGTGTAAATTTGAAAAATTTGGTTACAAATTACCCTATGTGGCGTTTTAGTTCGCAAAAGTGTAAGAAAAATCAAAGTTAGTTAAAATGTATTAGAAGAATATCGGTCATTAGGCCATGTGCTCATGCCTTTAAATGCTCATATCTGGAAGCATTATAAGGCTCTGAGAATAAAAGCCACAGTATGTAGTTGAAGTTAACGTTTCAAAGTATTTTTGGGCAAAAAAAATAATTTTTAAGGTTTATGAAACTTTTGAGCGAGTTTTAGCTCTAATTAAGAAGGAAACTGACTAATTCAACTCGCTAAAGCACAACCTTAGCTCCTTACACTCTTAAGGCTCATATTATATTTTCTAAATTGAGGTTGTGACTAATTGAAGGTGCTTACCGAAGCACCTATGGATTATGCTCTATAGAACTGGACTGTGTACTTTCTGGCGCGAGCTGTCTATGGGGCCAGGACGGCGTTGTAAGTAAAGAAAATAGATCTATCCTTCCTGCTCCTTTACAAAGCATCCCAATATAGTTTACGAGTGAGCTTTCTTTCCTACAGTGGCTAAGCAACTGTTATAGGGTATACAACGGAGTGGGTCACCACATGCAGAGATCTATTGGACTAGCATCCCCCAAGAGGAAGGGATGCAGTGATGGAACCATAGGAGGCTATAAGTCGTAGGCAAACAGGACACGGAGACGCGCGGAAATCCCTAACAATTCCTAGCTCGAAGGCCTATGTCACTGCTGGAGCTGACAAGAAAGGGCAATGAAAAATCCGTCCAACCGGGCAGCCCTCTAGTGTCCACGGGAATACTCTTTCCTTGGAGCAGCATCCGCACCATCTGTCCGGCATCGCCATACACCGCGAAACCTATAATCACACCTGAAACATGAGGAAACGAAGTGAAAGAGAAGTTAAATTGCGATATTTAGAACACACCCAAGCAATCCCCTACCGACCAGGAAAACCACGAAAAACCCAAGTTCAGAGTGGGCGGTTGACGGGAATTGACCCTGAGATTTCTCAAATGTGAGCCTCAAACGTTACTACGGAGCCATTTTCGCTCGGTAGCAAATGCTTTATTATACAATTATCCGCAAGCATTCCGCTTTCTGCATAAAGTTACACTGCGCCCACCTAGGTGACTTTCGTCACTAATATTTCCCCTGGGCCATTCCAAACGATAACTAGATAATAAACCAAAACAGAAACCGTTCAAGGAAACAGTAAAGCATGTCAATCTTAAAAATGTGAGTGACCCAACAATCTGGTTCTTGAAACTCTCAATAATGCAAGATTTTACAATGGGTACAAGTAATGGATTGGTATGAGGTTTTGTTTGCTTTACAAACCTTTACTGCTACTGGGCGTATTCTCAGACTGTTTATTAAGCTTCATTTTTCACAAGAGTTTCATCACCATGTTATTATTCATAAAGGTACAGATAAGGATGCCGATAGAGGAAATAAATCCTAGCCTATCATATGAATAAACTTTTAAACCATAATTACCTAGACTAAAACTTAACATTTCAATACGTAATATATTGAAGAATTCAAACGAACAGTAGTATCTTGAACAGTATCTTGTAAAAGGCTAATGGTTGTAACCGTATTATTTTAAATACCGTTTATGTTGAAATCGTTTGGCCTGGTTTATAGACGGCAATTGAATGGGTGCGTACGCTGAGAAGAAAAGCAAGTTGTTCGTCGCACTAGTGACTAAGGCAATGAAAAGGGTATGCGTTGCGCCAGATTTTCTAACCCCGCTGGGGAAGCAACCATCGCAGAATCTACGGACAGCACACGCACCTGTCTGCACAACTAGACGACACACAGTTTCTGCACATGTTTTCGGTGTAGCAATAACAGTTCATGCACATTATTTCAGGTGTTCTCAGGTGCACAGCGACAAAATATTATACCAATAACTTATTTATATTTCAACAAGAAAATATTTAATATATGAAATTAAAACTTAAATAAGACGCTATATTTAACAATGTCTACTTACACTTGAGCCAGAAAGTTTGTTAGTGTATGAAATTAAAGCTGACGAAGGTGCTATTTCTTATACTTCTACAACTATCAATGCGACATGGAAACTAGGAATAGCCTGATTTTTAAAAAGTAAATTTGCAAAATTTATGGAAACAATATTCACAAAAGTTGCAATGATGATATCCAAAACGTACCTTTTAGTGTGAAAAAACAATAAAATCACACTGAGCTGCGATACGGTAAAAATAAAAACAGTATTGTTTAGAAAATCTGAAAATTAAAATAATAATTACAGCTATTAATAGAACCAGGAATGTGACGTAAAAACTAAGATCATAGTCATGTTCTAAAACTAAATTTGCAGTAACATATAAATAAATAAGTAATTTAAAAAACAAAGAAAACAATTAATTCACGAAAGTAGTAAGGATGAGATCCACAAGTTTTTAGTCTTAGAAAATACAGTGCCTTCGTTTTAGGCCGTGGATCGCGGAAATGGAAATCCGCGATCTACTCTGCACACAGTCTCCTACACTGCGGGGTTTTCCGCATTCCGTTCCGTACTCCCACGTTTCTTACTCACGAGGGTTAGTAATGTGGGGGAACAGCTAGCTGACTCTAGGAAAGGATCTTCTATCTGGTAATAGCTGTAAATGAAGTACACCGTAAATAACTTTAACTCTTACACATTTATTGACACTAACGTATTGCTTACATATTCGCGGCTAACATCACTCTTTCAGTCTAGCCAACGTTACAATCATACAAATATCATGTCCGAGTAAGCTTAGCTCAATTCCCGACAGATGGCATGGCGTTTCAGGATTCTCCACATCCTCCCCACCCTGATCCGTCTCAATCTCCAGAGGGACGATCAGCGGTTAGGCCAGGCGATTTGTGACCCTTGGGTAGACCTCAGGAGCACAGTCCGTACCCTGCCATCTCTCCCTGGCTTCAGCTCGGTGATGCGGGCAAGTTTCCACATATGAACATGGTCCTCCTGCAACAAAACACTATCTCCCACCTTTAGTTCTGTGGGTTTACCGCGCGGACTGCGTACGGCGTGAAACTTCGCAGTTCTAAAAGATATTATTTTGTCCAGCGTCTCCTAAAGTCTTCAGCAATCTTTTGTTTATGTCTGTATAATTTAGTCAGAGGATAGTTTGTTGCTGATGCTGCTTGACCGGATGGTCTTCTCCCAAGATAAGTGGTCTGGGGTTTAAGGCGACTTCAATGCTAATCAACAATGTGTTAGTTTCTTCCTCGTCGATGTAGAGTTTTCCTTATGCACCGTTGTACAGAGCCAATCATCCTTTCCCACCATCCTCCCCATCAATCCGCTCTTGGGAGAATGAAGTTCCAAGTGATGTGATGGGAAAAATACTGGTGTATCTTTGGGTCCGTTAACATTGAATTAAGATCACATAGTTCTTTACTGCTCGCTTTAAAGTTCCCACCACTGTCGGAATAAACAGTAAGCAGTTCCAATCGCGGAAGCGTCACCCTCTTTAGTGAGGCAAGTCGGCTCTTGCTACAAATCAAATGAACTTTAATTGTACCGCATACGGTGATTCTGGCGTAATGCACAGCTCCATGTGCCCTTTCAGAGGCATCACAAATACGTAAATTTGGCAACATTCATAAAAATATCAATGTGAGGAGCAACCTGAACTTGCAACAAGCATGGAAGAGTAGACTGTCATTGATACCACTGCAATGCTAGATCTTTTGGAAGGAGTTCATCCCATCCAATACCTCGGCACCAAGTATCTTGGAACAATATTTTTGCAAGCATAAAGGTCGGAGAAAGTAAATCAAGAGGATCGTAAATGGTAGCAATAGCTTACACTCTTAGTAGCCGGTCTGTCTGATATCTTGTCAGCAACACCCGGCTCATCAAAGTAGAAACTATCCGTCTCCGTGTTCCAGTCGATGCCAAGCACCTGTGTCCTTTGTCGAATTTCTTGCCCCTCGTTCTGCCAAATGCCTTTCAATTGTGGTGCATTCGTGGCCCATTTGGTCATGGGCATGCGTATTGTATTCATCAGTGATACTGTTTGAAAGTAAAGGCTAATCACATCTGATTCCGTTTTTGCTCCTGCTGCAGTCATCCATGTTCATGTTCTTATCCGAGAGAGTAGCAGCTTCTTCTCCGTACATCGTTGCTAGCTCCCGCAGAGTTGCACATAGAAGGAAAGGGCTGCAAGTAAGACCAAACGGCAAAGTTCTGAATCGATAAGTAACAACCTCTACTGTTGTAGAGTATTTTCCGTCGTCTGTTTCTGTCATGCGTGTCCTTCTTATGTAACAGCAGTTGCAGAAAGGCTAGGTGGATAACTCCGATGATCGCCATGGGGTTCATGCAAAAACCCAGTTGTACTGACATTACATCAGGGAGTAAGTTGGGTCCCATTTCCAGAGTATCATTAAGTGTTGGTGAATTTCTTTCGTATGAAGATCCGTTAAACACAATGCGCCATTTGTAATTACCCCGTTTTTCTTTTCTAGCTATATGGTGAGGCAAATAATACATTTCTTGAGATGTCTCTTCAAAGGGCTCAGCTTCAACATGTCCGTTGGGGATGTAACTCAATATCTGCTGGTAGTAAATGCCTCTAAGATGCCCATCCTTCTGCAGTCTCTTTTCTAGAGAACGAAATCGCTTCTGTGTGTTTTGGCGCTTGTCTGATAGAGTAATTTCTTCTTTCCTGAGAAGACTGACCACTCTTCATCCCACTTCTATATGATAGCTGTCATGAAACGTCCGTAGTATGGATGAGTCCTTAGCACTCAAGGCTCGTGGTTGTTCTGGAGATATGCCTAAAGTTTCCAGATCCCAGAAGCGTCGTAAACTATCATCTTGAAGAGAGACTATCTGATTGGAGACTATGTAGTTCACAGCCACAGTCTTTACAGTGATACCTGATCGACTGTCGCTAAGTATCCAACCCAGTCGTGTAGGTAGCAGTACTAGAGATGGTTAAATTCGGATGAGTGCAGAGTCTTTAACAAAATTCCAGTAATAGTCAGCACCTATAAGAATTTCTATAAGTATGTCTTCAGAGGTGTCTTTAGGATCGGCCATTTGCATTTTGTGCATTTTTCCTAATGAATGAATATCACAAGGTATGCTAGGATGTGATTGCTCTCAAGGGCATTGGTGGATGTTGTGAAATTAGTACATACACCTCTTGGAATAAAATGGACTAGCCGTCGTGTACTGGACTGAGGAAGTGAAGACTCAAAGGAACCTAGAGACAGACATCTATTCTGTAATGTCGTCAGTTGCAAGTCATCTACAACAGAGTTAGACACAAAGGAAGGCTGGTTGCCCGGATCAAGAATGCATCAAGTGAATCTACTTGTTCCCTCTGGGCTAACTATTCGTACTCGTGCTGTCTGTGGATACGTAAAACCATGTGAAATTGTGTCAATCTTGCCAACCAAAGTAGAAGTGGTTTGAGATTCGTTGGCTGTTAAGTCATTTTTGGTTTCACAAATTTATCTGTGATGGCTTGCTTTACAATTAGACCATGAAGCTCGACGCCTTTTGGTGCACGTTCGAGAGTTGTGACTACGATTCAATCAAAGGAAAAACCGATTAGTTGCTTTCAGCTTCCCAATGCGCTCGTTTATATCGATCACAGTCCTGTAATCCTGTGCCTAGTATCCGTTGCGTTCACAGAAGACACAGAAGGGTTCAATTGTAGTTTTGCGTGTGGTCTTGTTCTTTTAACGAACAAGAAATGTCTCTGGGGTTGTTAGAGCTCCCTCAACTTCACTGTCTAAACACTCCATTAATTTGGAAATGCTATTCTCAGGCGTGTCAGTGCTCTTGCAGTGTGTAATCCAGCGACGACAGAGTTCATTAGGAAACGCCCGAGGAACTTTTGGCGCTAACATTCGTTCATAAATATCAACATCTTCCCCCAAAGCTGGGAGTGCTTGAATTCGCCGATTGCATTCCACATAAGTGGCGTTAAGCGCCTCAGCACTTTCGTCTTGATTTGGCGTCGAGCCGTCTAAAAAATCCAAACGTGCCTGGACTATGCTGTTCTTGTCGCCATATTTAGTTTGTAGTATGCGTTTCGTGTCTCGTAGTTGAATTCACTGTCTACAATTCCATCCGCGAGGTATTTTGGCTCTCTTGCCCAATATCCTCGTAGAAATACGTGTTTATTCACTGCCGACAGTGTGGAATCGCTGTCTACTGAGGAAGAGAACTGCTCTCAAAACTGCGTCCAGCATTCTAGGTCTCCGGTTCCAATTTAATCGGAGGCGACCGAGTGAGTGACCGGTGTAACCGGAAATGACACCATAGTGGGAGTCGAAACTTGAACCTGCGACTCTTGAGTAACCGTGGATGCCTTATCTCTTATTCTCAGTGATGCCTTTGGATTGCCCGTTTTGCTGTCTCATTGTATTTCTCGCAAGTTGACATATCAGCACCATAGTCTTCATCAGTGAGGTAGTCGTGTATCTTTTCATCTAGTTTCAGTAGGTGCTCCAAAGTCTCTGACAATCGTTCTTTATAGTGCTAGTGATCTTCAAGTAATCTGCTATCTGTAAAAGATTTAATTGTGTTGGAATATCCCGTAATGTTATTGCTATCACGTGTGCGCTTTGTTCGCAACTTATGTAGTGCGTCGTCTGCATTCATGTTCTTAATAATTGAAGCTGAAAGTAGCAGAATCTGTGAAAATATTCACTTTTACCGACCGAAGTAGCGAAGTAGGCAACACTTAAACGAAATGGTCAAGATAGCGATGAACAATATGCACGTGCGTTGCTAACAATGCATGCACAATTTACACGTCTCTCTGCAAGTGAAAACTAGTGAACATACTAAAATTTGAAGTTTTCCACTTGCCTGTTGTATTTTTGTAATTGTGCTTGCCGTGTTCGTGATTTAATCCCTTCCTTCTTCCTTGAAAAAAGCTGATTTCAATTAGCTGAAGTCGCTTACTTGTTCCATCCCTGGTTTTGTCACCAAAACATGTGGGGAAACAGCTAGCTGAAAGGATCTAGGAAAGGATCTTCTGTCTGGTGATAGCAGCAAATGAAGTACACCGTATATAACTTAACTTTTACACATTTATTGACACTAACGTATTGCATGCATATTCGCGGCTAACATCACTCTCCCAGTCTCAGTCTAGCCAACGTTACAATCCTACAAATATCATGTCCGAGTAAGCTTAGCTCAATTCCCGACAGATGGCATGGCGTTTCGAGGATTCTCCACAAGTAACATATATGTAATGAGTGCTAACCTTATTATAAATGTTGTTGAAAGTAGTGTCCATTTGCGCGAAGACATTCTTGACATTTTCGGATGAAATTACCACTCACAAGCATAAGCTCTTGCGTAATTGTAATCATTTTTTCTTTTATATTGTCTTAAAGTTCGTCTATGGTGTGGGGAATACTCCTTTAAACTTTATTTTTTAGCGTTTAGCAATCCCGTTGTTCTAAACTTATTGATCGAACATCTCACAGTGTCTCTACCCGGAACCAGGAAATTGCTGCTGAAATTGTCTATGCACCTGTCCACATGATTCAGTTTTCACCTATATATCGTACATAAAAATACGTTGTTTGTTCAAGCGTGAATTTGTTGGCAAGCATTTCCGTGGATGAATAAGAGAATAACGTTCCTAAGGAAATCATACACAACACACGTATTGTCGAAACACTTCACAACACGAGGACAAAACAAAGACAGAGACAGCTCAATCTGATAAACGTACCCTTGACACTGCCTATGCCGCTTCTGCGCAGTGGCACAATATCAAAGTCACTACCGTCTCGGCCGATACGCATATAAGGCGGTTGTGGCCTTGGCATAAATCCAAGGCACAGTAAATAAGATCATACGGAGCTACGTTGCGGTAAAAGTAAAGATATCATTTTGAAGGAACCTGGGAGTTAAAACAATCACTTTTAAAAATATTTTCAGATTTATTGACTTGAAAATTTTTGTTTACATTATACTTTAGCTATCATTAGGTCCTGAAGGCTAGGATTACCGTGACCTTTTAAAAAATAAATTTGTAGCAACTTGCACTATGTACACAAATGCATTTAAAAAACCAACAGTTCAGAAAGTTTTAATGAGATCTAAAGGATTTAATCTGAAAAATCTGATGTGTTACACTCACATGACTTTCTCTACTCTTGTACAAATAATTTTTACAAACGCTTATTCACCATATCCTTTATGTTAATCGAGATGTTAATCTTATTGCTAATTTTCTTTTAGGTGCAAGGGGAATATGGTAGGCTTTAAGGGATAGTCAAATCTTTTAAGAGCTGGTTGCTATGTGGCGCATTCCATTCTCTTTGCATGTCCAGGACATAAAACACATGAATAATGAATTCCTATTTGAGAAAAAGTATAAGTATTGGAAAATTTATGGGAATAACGAGCAATATCTCGAAAATGGTTGACTCAATAAAAAAAATGTATGAAATAAATTGTGTATTTTAACGCGATCTACACTTTTTGTGTAGTCAAATTTGTCTATCTCTTATGGTTTACCAGTTATGCAAAAGTCCTTCACAATGAATACTTTTGGAGACATTCCAAGAAAATTCAAGGTATACATTTTATTTGTCATGAAAGTATCTTAAATGTATGATACTTTAATCAAAATCGTTAGAACCATTTCTGAGAAAATTAAAATTTTCGAAAAAAGTTCCATGTAAACGGTAACCTGGGGTGGGGGATTTTCTTGAAAACCTTCGTGTCGCATCTCTGGAAGATAGTGAACCTAAATACCAAGTTTGGTTTTATCCGATGGGTCGTTTCTGAGTTATGCTGTTCACAAGCAAACACACACACCGACCCACACGGACATGTTTCCAAAAATGCTTTTTTTTTCTATTCAGGGATCTCAAAACATATATTTGCGGTGAAATCTCAGTATCGAATTTTTGGGTTGAATACAATACTTCCCCTACGTACTATAAGTAGTAGAGAAAGTAAAAAAGAAACAAATTTGAATACGGAGCTGCGATGCTGTAAAATAAAACTATTATTTCGTTAGGAAAATACGTGTTAAAACTTTTATTGACTTAAGTGTTCGGAATTTCCTCAAAATTAGAGAAGCGTCTTTTCAGGTGAACGCCTTTAAAAGGGTTTGCAACATAGAGTGCGATTTAATGGTAGAGGCAGTATTAAAGCAAGTACACACATTAACGAAATGTAAGTCAAACACAACGGTCCCAAAACGAGGGCACATACTCACAGGTGGCTGGGTGCAGGTGCTGTCTTTAGAGGCTCGTAGAGCTGTCCTGGTTAGATACGCAGTAAGCAACCACTGCAGAGAGGCTGTGTTTGTTCCCAGGCGGTTACCATCATGTTGTGAGGATGCTTTCAGGAAGCAACGATCATGCAATAGTACGCATACGAGTGCCCTTGTAGTCTTCATTCAGGGTTTCTTCATTATACAGTCTGCTGTAAGCAGTTACAATGCAACAGCGCATATAGTAGTTGTTTAGTGCTTATTATACATTCTGAATCGTCAATAAGTTTTAACTTTCTCTACTAGGTAGTGCAAGTAGGGGAAGTATTGCATTCCACCCAAAAATTCGATACAGAGATTTAACAGGAAATATATATTGTGAGGTGCACTGTATGCATATAAATCATTTTTGGAAGCATGTCCGTGTGTGTGTGTCTGTGAACAGCATAACTCAGAAACGAACAGTGGCATAAACACCAAACTTGGTATTTAGGTTCAGTATCCTCCAGAGATGCGACACGAAGGTTTTCAAGAAAATCCCCCCACCCCAGATTACGCTTTACATGGAACATTTTTCGAAAATTTTAATTTTCTCAAAAATGTCTCTAACGATTTTCATTAAACTATAATAAGTTTAACATACTTTCATGACAAATCAAATGTATATCTTGAATTTTCTTGGAATGTCTCCTAAAGTATTCTTCATTGTGAAGCACTTTTGTATAACAAAATTTTACTACACAAAAAAATGTAGATCGCGTTAAAATACACAATTTATGTCATATACATTTTTTTTTGTTGAGTGAACTTGTTATTCCCTTAAATTTTTCAATACTTATTTTTCAAATGGGAATTCGTTATTCATTTTTTGTCTTGGATATACAAAGAGTATTAATCTGTGGCAAAGAGAATGTTGCTGCACCTAGCAACCAGCTATTAAGAGATATGTCTATGCTTAAAGGCTAGTGTATTTCTATATTGCCCTTGCAAATACAAAACAAAGGGAACATAGTACGCCTTAAGCGATAGTCAAATATTTTTAGAATGGTCGCTATGTGTAAAATGTAATTCTCTTTGCATGTCAAAAGATAGTTTCTGCAAATTTTTATCCCGATTAGTATGAATTAGATGGAGAATAAGAGTTTGTAAAAATAAATACTTTTGTACAAGAGTAGAGAAAGTCATGTGAGTGAAATACATCAGATTATTGGAAACATGTCCGTGTGTGTCTGTCTGTGAACAGCATAACTCAGATTCGAACAGTCGGATAAACACCAAACCTGGTATTTAGGTTCAGTATCTTCCAGAGATACGACACGAAGGTTTTCAAGAAATTCCCCCCACCCCAGATTACCCTTTATATGGAGCCTTTCCTGAAAATTTTAATTTTCTCAAAAACGGCTCTAACGATTGTAATTAAAGTATCATACATTTAAGATATTTTCATGACAGATAAAATGTATATCTTGAATTTTCTTGGAATGTCTCCAAAAGTATTCTTCATTGTGAACAACTTTTGCATAACTGGAAAACCATAAGAGATAGACAAAATTTTACTGCAAAGAAACTGTACAGCCCGTTAAAATACACAATTTATGTCATACACACTTTTTTTATTTAGTGAACCATTTTCGATATTCCCTGTCATTCCCTTAAATTTTCCAATACTTATACTTTTTCTCAAATGGGAATTCGTTATTCATTTTTTTTGTGCTGGTAATGCAAAGAGAATGGAATACTCCACATAGCAACCAGTTCTTAAAATATTTGACTATCACTTAAAGCCTAGCAATTCCCCTTGCATCTACAAGAAAATTAGCAATAAGATTAACATCTCGATATCTCGATTAACATGAAGCATATGGAGAATAAGTGTTTGTAAAAATAGTTTGCACAAGAGTAGAGAAAGTCTTGTGAGTGTAACACATCAGATTTTTTTATAAGTACGGATTACTAACTAGGCAATTTATCAGGTCGTTTCCCATAAGTTGCCTGTATTTAATTGGCGACATTGGGAAGTTCAATACATGTCTACATTATAAAATTGTTTAAGTGACCAAAGGGCAGTTTGTGTTAAAGCAAACAACTCATACATGGAACTTAAATGACGAGTGGAGAGCACCTTAAGTCAACACTAAGCATCACCAAGACGCACGAACATATTTCATGTAATGCGTGTCCCGGATCAAATGTATGACTAAGACGTCGCAGAGTCATGCAGTCCAAACAGAGTTTTCGGCCGGCACCACGGCAGTTAAATGAGAACAGAAAAGGCGCGCTGAACTATTCCATTTGCATTCACGCACAACAGCTATAATTAACTG
This sequence comes from Deroplatys truncata, assembly GCA_030765065.1. Classification (NCBI taxonomy): domain Eukaryota; kingdom Metazoa; phylum Arthropoda; class Insecta; order Mantodea; family Mantidae; genus Deroplatys; species Deroplatys truncata. The sequence goes on from CM060978.1 coordinate 221,247,760, forward strand.
TCAAAATCCAGTCTTTATGTCGAGTGTCTCAGTATCGGTAATTTAGTTAAATGAGGTATTTGTTACTTAGAAAGTTTTATAGGAATTTTAGTGCTTTTACTCCGTAGTCAATTTATCTGATGATTATCGCCATCAAAACGCCAGAATTAGCGTTAATGTGTCCGTTTGAGTATTTGCACTTAATTTTGGAGAATTGTTAAGATTACATTGTATCAGGAATTCTCATTCTCATTTTATGAGTTCAGTGCTCAGCTAATGATTATTGGAGTTTATGCACATACCATTTTATATAATTATACATGCTATATACGTTGAATTTTCACTGAGATATTCGAATTTCCAAGATGTAGCGTCATAGCTCGCTTAGGTTAATGTAAAACATTTCATGAGTAGAAATTATTAAACCAGGAATGATCATGCATTTTGAAACGGCAACTCTAGGCCGAGCCCAAGAACTATAATTACAGATAACTTATTAATTAACTTTTAGTGATGTTAAATCGTATTATGTAAATATCTTTTTCTCATACTGCTTGTATATTTTAAGAAGGGTGATTTAACATTATGTATCTATCTAGGTTATTAATATTAGTAGAGTTATAAATGGTTTAATGTAAATAATTTAAGCGCTATGTTAAAATACTGTCCACGAGGGAAAGTTTTAGCTACAGGAATAGTGCTTTCGAAGGCAGAAAACCTAGTTTTATTACCTCTCTCCGGTCGCTGTGCTATTATTCCTACAGCGAGGGTGTAGAGCCTTTGTCCCATTATTTGATAATTCGCCGTGACCAAGTGAGTGAGAAAGACAACCTTAACGGTAAATGTAGGAAAAGCCGCGATTTATATTAAAATTGGACCAATGAGATCCCTGAAAGTTTATTCGAAATAGTTAGACGCGTCGAGTCGCGCTAAAAATGGACCAATAGGAAAGGAAGCAGCCTCAGGAGCCTGAGACTATAAATGGATCTGTTTGGAGAAAATTCGGGGCAGTTTATGTCATGTGTGGTCAGGGAGAGATGCTGCAGGATGTGTGAGATATCGCGCCAAAACAGGGAATCAAAATAGTTTTAGCAACACACCTAAGATCCGCTACTCTGAAAGCGACAATAAGAATAGTTATATTTCGTGACATATCCACGCCATAGTCTAACAGCGGTGGACAGTATTTTACAGCGGCAATACCAGTTTTGTATACTACGAGTGTTAAATTAAATAAAAAGAAACGGCAGTGTCATCTTTTCATAAACAAAGCAAGTCTATGTCTTCCTATATCACCACCCGAGATCTACGTTTTCCTTTACCGAGGATAAGTCCATGCTCCCATATAATTTAAGGAAAATTACTGCAGCTAGCCGAGGATAAATTGAAGAACCAACACGCTGAGAACTTCTGGAAGCAACGGGAGAAGCATCAAGGTAAGCTACAGCAACGGATGAGGAGGTGATCGCCGCAAACTGGCGCCATAACGTGGAGCTCGAAGGGAAGAACGACACAAACGGAGGACTAGGAAACAACGAACAGACGAAGAATCTTCAGAGGAAAGGGGCACAGCAGAACAAAATTACAACGCGAACTTCTAGTCTACCTACGTGGGACAACAAAACAGCTGAGAGCATCGCTTCTAGAACTTCACCAGGATTCGAACCCGGAACGCATCAGTTAACATTGAAAAAAAATACAGGTTAGAACTTTTATTCAAAAACAAACAAAAAGGCATGCAGAGTAGTGACTCAGTTTTGTGAACACATGTTATTGAGAGGGGGTAAAGTCATTACTAGGGAGGTAGAACTTGCTAACGGAACCATGAGTAGGTCAAGGGAAGATTTGGAAGAACTGAATGGGGAGGCTATTGTCAGCATAACAACAGATGGAGAAAATATGGGTGCAGCTGAAGTAGAAGTTAGGGAAAGGCAATCACCGATTGAGCAGGTCATTGACGCAGGTCAAAACCAGCTGCTAATATTGCTTCAACATTTGAGCGCAAAGATAGATGAGCAGAGTAAGGAGTCAAAAAGAAATTTGAGTGAACAAATTAACAATTTAGAAGGGAAATTAAATGAGCTGAGTAAGGAGTCAAAAAGAAATTTGAGTGAACAAAATAAAAATTTGGAAGGGAAATTAAATGAGCAGAGTATACAGATAGGTGAATATGTCAGAGAGGAAAACAGGAAGATGAGAGGGGAATTAGCTCAGGAGATGAGGGAATATTTAGGTGAACAGGTCACCCGATTACAAAGTCAATTGGACTCCAAATTCAGTCAGCAAGGGATGGTAGTGCAAGAAATTCAGGCAGGACAACTATGTCTAAGAAACGATGTAGAAAAACTAAGGAAGGATGTAGAAACAGAATTAAGTGTTACCAGCTTAGCCATAAAGGAACAATTGGATGATGACTTAAGAGCTGTAAATGTTTCTTTAGAAAAAAAACAAAGTACCTTAGAATCTAACATTCAAAGGGAGTTCAAAGAATTTAGAATAGTGTTAGAAAAGGATCAGGGAAAGATGAATGAACTTTCGTCAAAAATGACTGAACAGCTCTCAAATCATCATGAAATTGTGAAGAGGGTGGAAGAGCATGAAAATTGTGTAAAGGAGTTAAAACGCTCTATTGGTAGACTAGGGATAAGTGTGAGACAGAGTGATGATAGCTCACCCAGTGAAACTAGCACCACTTTTAGGGAGGTAAATGGAGGCCAAAGTCCAGCTGCCGACCCATATAATTTTAATTCAGGGCACCAATGTACATCTAACCATGCAAGTAATGCAAACTACCATTTATTAAATGAGATAGGGGTACCTACTTTCGAGGAAAATTCGGCTGATAATCCTAAACAATACCTAAATGACCTTGAGGAGTATTTCCGTTTGAAGCAGATTCCGGACGAGCTAAAGATGTTAATCGTTCGTAAAGGTTTACGTCAAAGGGTTCTCCAATGGGTAAGATTGACTTTGGGGGAGAATAATAATTTTGAATATTTCAGAAGGGCATTTTTGAATAAGTACTGGAGTACTAATACTCAGAACCAGGTGAGATCTATCCTAGTTAATGGCAAGTACGATGAACGCGGAAACCTAAGCATGGTAGATTATTTGCTAACTAAAGCACAGAGTAGTAGACTAATCGAGCCACCCATAAGCGAGAGGGATTTCATTAATATGATTGTACCACATTATCCAGAACGTATACACCATTACCTACTCATTGCGAAGCCAAATTCTATTCCCGAATTGATTGAGTTGGTATCATCATTCGAGACAAGTAGTAGGAACCACGTACAAAACTATACAGTTCGAACATTACCGGATAATTCAAGGAATGCGAATTGGAGAGGAAACGCGAGAGGGAACTATAACCCCAGAGAGAGATACTGGAACGACGTACCTCAATCCGGGAACAGAAACTGTCAAAATAACCGTTTCAGGAGGGAAGGTGATAACCAATATCACATAAATGCTATACAAACCAGACCAAGATATAGTGGCCGTTTTAATTATAGGAGAGGCAGAAACAATGAAAACAGATCCAGAGAACATTATTTCTCTGACCGAGGGGAAAGTGATGTAGGAGAAAGGTATGACGAAAATTATCCAGAAAGAAACGAAAGGAGAGAGAGACATTCCCGGGGACATTTTAGAGGAAGCAGAGGAAACTATAGGCAAATGCAGAGAGAGGGAAATGTGGAAGAGACTAGCGGAGCACCAAATAGTGTCGATAACCCGGAAAACTAAGACAGGATCCATTCAAGAGCTCGGAGCGGATTCTAAGCGCGCAAAAATTCTCAAATAAACAGAAAATGTGAAACAGGGCTCAAAAATGAATTTATACTGGGAGAACTGATAACTACTATTCAAAATCACTCGGAAAAGGATCTGACAGATTCCCCTAGCATAAAGGTAGTATTATTGGATGAAGAATATAACGCTTTAATAGACTCTGGAGCCAATGTGAGTGTATGCAGCCTGAGGTTATATCAGAACCTGGTAAATAAAGGAATTAAGCTAATGACATTACCCATAAGGAACACGGTATGCCGGGTAGCAGTTAACAAAGAGGTTACCCGAATAAAAATGCAAGTAATGTTGAACATGAAAATAGGAGAAGAAAATTTTGAGTTTATTTTTCTGGTAATCAATAATTTGATTTGTGACATTTTGATTGGGTGTGACGTTTTGTTTGAATTAAGAGCTAGGGTTGATTTTGCTGATAAAGTTTTGAAAATAGAGAAGAACAGAAAAACATTAGAAATCCCTTTTGTAGAGGGTATGAAGCAGGATACTTATAACAAAACCCAAGGAGAAGAAGATATAGCCGAAGAAAGATTTTTCGTACAATTATTACAAACAGGTAGGAGTGAGAAATTAATTGCTATAGTACAAGGGGAAGAAACCGATGAGATGCATGCGTTCGCTGACAGGTTTTACAACGGGTATACGGAGCACAATGAGAAAGATTATGGTTACGCCCGAAATAAAGAATTCCAAGATACCGGCAGCCAGGTAGAAGCAGTAGAGGAGAAAGTGACCCTTGCCGAGAACCTCACAGAGACACAAAGGCATCTATTAAGGCGAATGTTACAAGAAAACGAAGCGGTATTTTCGGACGTCCCAGGCAAGTGCAAAGCATACAAACACAGTTTTAAGGTACAAGATATTGCACCCTTCACACACAAGTATCGGGATATTCCGATTGCATTAAGGGAGAGAGCCAAACAGGTGATCGATAAGATGTTGAGAGACCGAATAATACAAACGTCAAATTCTCCGTACAGCAGTCCATTATGTTGGGTGACGAAACGCAATGGCGAACTTAGGATGACAATAGATGCTCGAAGGATAAATAAACATACACAACCAGACAGATTTCGGAGCGAAAGTGTAGAAAAATTGCTGTCAAAAATAACCAAAGGCAAGTATTTCTCCACTATTGATTTAACGGCGTCATACTGGCAGATTGAGCTTCACGAGGATGTTAGAAAGTATACTTCTTTTTTATTTTTTGGGAAACAGTTCGAATTTTTGAGAATGCCTTTTGGTATGCTTACGTCATGTAGTGGACTATTAAGAGCCATCGATAAAATATTTGGCGACTCAGCCGACGAATTTTTGATCCAATATATCGACGATTTTCTAATAGTTGATGAAAATTTTGATGAGCATATTAAACATGTGAATTATGTGCTTAGAAAGCTGAGAGAAAACGGTATGACGGTGAACATTAATAAATCCAAATTTTGCATCCGTGAGGTGGAATTTCTAGGCTATGTAATTAATGATAGAGGAATGAAGCCAAACGAAGAAAGAGTAGCGGCTGTGAGAAGAATACCAGCGCCCAAGAGTGTTAAGCAGGTTAGGTCCTTTCTTGGAGTGCTAAATTATCAAAGCAAATTTATCCTGAGGTACGCCGCAGAAATAGCGCCTTTGCGCGAATTACTTAAAAAGAAAGTGCGATGGAAATGGGACGAGGTACACCAGAAAGCTTTTGAAAAGATAAAAGAACTATTTGCGAAATCAATTCTACTAGAGAGACCCAAGGACAACCTACCATATGTAATTTACGTGGATGCTTCAGGTCACGGATATGGGTGTGTCCTAGCCCAATCAGATGAGGAAAATCAACTGCACGTGATAAGTACCGCTTCAAGAGGTTTAAGTCAAATAGAGAAAAATGCTTCGGTCACCGAATTAGAGATCTGTGCTGTGTATTACGCACTACAGAAATTTAGATCATATATATATCTACAGAAGGTTATTATATACACAGATCATGTGAGTCTTTCATTTATGAAACGTTGTCGGCTTACGAGTACTAAATTATCTAGGTACATCCATGAGATTCTTTCGTATGATGTTGAGGTGAAACACATTCCAGGAAAAACAAATGTTTTTAGCGATTTGCTGTCTAGGTTACATAACAACAGTGAAATACCGGAGAGAATAGAACGCCCTAAAAATGAAGTAACATTAATGAGTATTGAAATACCCTTGAGTAAAGGATTGATAAAAGAATTAAAAGGAATAGGGGACCAGCAGCGACGAGATGAGAAGTTAAATAAATTAATAAAAAAGGCCCCAGAAATAGATGAAAATATCAAGGGAAACATAGGGTTAAAAGGGGGCGTGTTATATAAACTACATGGCAGTGAAATACAGAAATGGAAGACATATATACCTAAGAACATGGAGAATGAACTCATAAGCACGTTCCATCAAGCTCTAGCACATTCTGGCTCAGAACGCACCGTTTTAATGATCCAAGAAAACCTGTATATTCCAAAATTACACCATAAAGTAAGGAGAATAATTTCGACATGCTTACAATGTCAAAAAGCAAAGCCACTGAATATACAATACGAATACGAGACAAACTCAATACTAAGAGAAAAACCAGGAATGTTAGTGACCTTGGACTGTCATGGTGAGATGCCCCGTAGTAAATTTGGATTTAGGTATATAATAGTGTTAATAGATGTATTTTCAAAATTTGTGAAAATTTACCCAGTCCGGAAGATTACAAGTGAAACATGCCTAAGGAAGATAATGAAGTCGTATGTTCCACAATTTGGAAAGATGAAGGCAATTTTATGTGATAATGCTTCAATATTTACCAGCAGAAAATTTGTAGACACCTTAAAAGAAAACGAAATCACGTTGTATCATTGCTCAAAATACCACCCACAAAGCAATCCCTGCGAAAGAATAATACGGGACATTTCGGTTTATTTGAGAATTTTGGCCAATAAAAAACACAGTGATTGGGCAAATCACTATCAGCGCATCGAAAGTATTTTAAATGAAAGTGTGAGCCCTACTACCGGTTATAAGCCCATCGAGCTGATGAAGGGGAAATTAATGGAAACACTCGAAGGGGAATTACCACAGACACTAGAAGCTAAAGATCCGAAAGCACTAACGGAAGAAGAGATGTTTAAGAAAGCTTTTGAAAGAATGGCCAATAAGGCGCAGATAAGAAAAGAAAAGTTTAAGAAGAAGAAACGAAAACACTGGTTGATCAAATTGGGAGACTTAGTATTGGTACGGGACAAGAAAAAGTCTAGCATTCTGAACAAAAGGTATCATAGAATGGAAAATTTATTTAAAGGTCCATACCGGGTGATTAACATTTTTGGCTCGGATACATTTGAGTTACAAGAAATAAAGAATTCCAAGATCGTAGGGAGATACCATAAACAGTTGCTCAAACCGTACAAATGTTTAGAGAATGAGAAGGGTGAAGAATATAATGAAAATAATCAGGTTAGTTTTACTCGAAATGAGGTAACACCCCTGTGAACAAATAGTAAAGGTAATACACCCGATAAATAAGGATGTAAAGAAATAAATAAAGGCATAATAATTATGTACCAATATGTATGTAAATAGATTTAATTTTAGAACTTAAATTGGGTATTAGAGTATTTGTATGCGTCACAAGTTATTCGTGTGCGGGAAATGTATTGTGTATAAGAATGTCTCTCGGAAACCTGTTTTTAAAGGGAGAGGGTAGAGTGAATGACCCAAATATAAACATCACCGGTTTGTCAGAGCCCTTGTGAAGGAGCAGGTATAGCGAAGGGTCTCTGTCAACAAAACAAACGAACAAAGGCCATAATCAGAGGAATTATTCTGTAAAAGAAAATTGTATCAAGTGTTGAAAAAGTTATTCTTTTCCAGAACAGGGCAATTTGAAACGGCAACTCTAGGCCGAGCCCAAGAACTATAATTACAGATAACTTATTAATTAACTTTTAGTGATGTTAAATCGTATTATGTAAATATCTTTTTCTCATACTGCTTGTATATTTTAAGAAGGGTGATTTAACATTATGTATCTATCTAGGTTATTAATATTAGTAGAGTTATAAATGGTTTAATGTAAATAATTTAAGCGCTATGTTAAAATACTGTCCACGAGGGAAAGTTTTAGCTACAGGAATAGTGCTTTCGAAGGCAGAAAACCTAGTTTTATTACCTCTCTCCGGTCGCTGTGCTATTATTCCTACAGCGAGGGTGTAGAGCCTTTGTCCCATTATTTGATAATTCGCCGTGACCAAGTGAGTGAGAAAGACAACCTTAACGGTAAATGTAGGAAAAGCCGCGATTTATATTAAAATTGGACCAATGAGATCCCTGAAAGTTTATTCGAAATAGTTAGACGCGTCGAGTCGCGCTAAAAATGGACCAATAGGAAAGGAAGCAGCCTCAGGAGCCTGAGACTATAAATGGATCTGTTTGGAGAAAATTCGGGGCAGTTTATGTCATGTGTGGTCAGGGAGAGATGCTGCAGGATGTGTGAGATATCGCGCCAAAACAGGGAATCAAAATAGTTTTAGCAACACACCTAAGATCCGCTACTCTGAAAGCGACAATAAGAATAGTTATATTTCGTGACATATCCACGCCATAGTCTAACAGCGGTGGACAGTATTTTACAGCGGCAATACCAGTTTTGTATACTACGAGTGTTAAATTAAATAAAAAGAAACGGCAGTGTCATCTTTTCATAAACAAAGCAAGTCTATGTCTTCCTATATCACCACCCGAGATCTACGTTTTCCTTTACCGAGGATAAGTCCATGCTCCCATATAATTTAAGGAAAATTACTGCAGCTAGCCGAGGATAAATTGAAGAACCAACACGCTGAGAACTTCTGGAAGCAACGGGAGAAGCATCAAGGTAAGCTACAGCAACGGATGAGGAGGTGATCGCCGCAATTTGTCTATTTTATATACCTTTGAGATATAATCTTCAGACCTTACGCTTCCATAACTATTCATGGGGATGGCCAGTACGCACTTACGTAGCCAAGGTTGCTCGGATTTGTATGTGGAAATACGTTAACACTTTGCAATACTTTGGTTAGCCTGTATTGCATGGTTAGTTAAAAGAAGTAGGTATTAGCGAGTTTATTATGTGGTTCAGAGGAAGTATTAGTATCACGCGGTTACTAGCTTTGCGCGTTTGTATATTGCCGGATTTTGCTGGAAAATTACATTTTGTTTGAGTAATTATATGTGTGATTGTGTCCAACAAGTGATTATATCAGCTGAGTTATTAATATTGTACATTATTTTAGCTAGCGTTGTATGAATCACAATCAACGTGTCTGTGATACATTTTTGTATGAGATACTTGGAAAATGTTTCTATTGTTTCAGCCTGTGTATTTAAATCGTGTTATATGACCTCGAAATAAGAGGTATACAGGTAGCTGAGGAAGATAGCAGTTCCTGAGTTACAGAACGTCTTGCGTTAGAGAAAATAAGGAACCACTCTCATGGTCAAGCTTGGTGTATAGCGTGAGTTCCGAATTGTAGTTATGCGAAAGCGTACAGAGTTTGCTACAGCAGCTTTTGCAGGAATCTAGTAAAACAGGAGTAACTGTATCACAATTACGTAGGATAAAAGTACGTACACTAATTGGATTCACCGTATGAGTAGAAACCAAAAACTCTCATGTGTTACACTCACATGACTTTCTCTACTCTTGTACAAACTATTTTTACAAACGCTTATTATCCATATGCTTCATGTTAATGGAGATATCTAGGTGTTAATCTTATTGCTAATTTTCTTGTAGATGCAAGGGGAATTGGTAGGCTTTAAGCGTTAGTCAAATATTTTAAGAGCTGGTTGCTATGTGGAGTATTCCATTCTCTTTGCATCACCAGGACAAAAAAATTAATAACGAATTCCCATTTGAGAAAAAGTATAAGTATTGGAAAATTTAAGGGAATAACTAGCAATATCTTGGAAATAGTTCACTCAACAATAAAAAATGTATGACGTAAATTGTTTATTTTAACGCGCTCTACATTTGTGTGTAGTAAAATTTTGTCCATCTCTTATAATTTACCAGTTATGCAAAAGTCGTTCACAATGAAGAATACTTTTGGAGACATTCCTAGAGAATTCGAGATATGCATTTCATTTGTCATGAAAATATCTTAAACATATGATATTTTAAACAAAATCGTTAGAGCCATATTTGAGAAAATTAAAAGTTTCGAAAAAGTTCCATGTAAAGGGTAATCTGGGGTGGGGGGATTTTTTTTAAAAATTTCGTATCGCATCTCTTGAAGGTATTGAACCTAAATACCAAGTTTGGTGTTTATCAGACTGTTCGTTTCTGAGTTATGCTGTTCACAGACACATACACAGACACACAGACGGACATGTTTCCAAAAATGCTTTTTTTGGATTCAGGGGCCTCAAAACATATATTTCCGGTGAAATCTCATTATCGAATATTTGGGTGGAACACAATACTTCCTCTAGTTACTTTACGTAATAGAGAAAGTAAAACTGGTGTCGATTGAACATAAATCTGAATTTGAGGCATTGATGTCCAGTTTACATGTGCCGTTTACATCATGACGTGAACTTGAAGTTGGCGGTGAGACACACTCTTAACCGGTATTTCTCTCAAGCAACATAGAAAACATGTTTAATATTGAATTTGCGAAGGTTCCGTTTACTAATCCATGGCAAGGTGTTATATATACCTACACCGATGCTTACCGATACTCGTGAACAAATTTTCAGTTTTTAGTCGTTTTGGTAGATTTAGTTAAAGAGACCAAACATATTGAGTTAGTAACCATGTTATTATGTAAACATTACATTCATACATTAACGTTCCGTTGTCAGACATCGTGTTGAATGCTGTAACGCAACACAAGTCTGTAGAATGGTTTCACTCGCAAGTGTTAAGGATATTTTTCTTTCCTTTAAATTATAAAGCCTTATTAACCTCGCATTACTATCGTAAGCAGGGAAACGCGGAATTATTTTCTGCTTTTATGAGGGATATGCATTCTATTGCATTAGCTTTACGCGTTCCCCATTCATAATCTGAAATAGTGAACAAAATAGTAATGAATTCACCACACTCTGAAATTCGTTCATCGTTCTTTGCTGCAGATAATATTAAGATTTTTGAACAAATAGAATCGGTAGTAACAAAAGTTAGGCATCCGCCTGTGCATGAAATGTAAAATGACCTAGTTTTTACAAAGACCTTTACACAACACAAAAATCTTCAGTTGTTAAAGTATTTTGTAAACGTATAGGGCATGCTAAAGAGCGATGTTTCAAATAATTGGCTCAAAGGAAAACTAGGGCAAACTCGGAAGAAAATAAAAAGTGTGCATTATGACAGAAGGTTTTGTATTGTAATATTAAACCAAGTGCACTTGAAAGTAAGATGGGAGGGAATGCCAGTTTATTGCCGTGTATTAACGTGAATACTTTACGTATGCCAGACGTAGCATTGACCGATACAGAAAGTTGAAGAAGGTTTGTTGCTGCTACGTATGGAAAGCCAATTTGTAGTAGGCGTTGTATTGTAGTTCAACTGTTGGGGAGCCGAACTTGAAGTAGTTGCAACCGCACATATGGTACCCGGTAGCCTTCGTCCCAAATGTACTTTCCGGTGGCCTTTGCTCCAAGTTTAAAAATATTAACTTTGTAATTTGACTGTTTCTTTAAATATTATACATTTGTTTGCCTCGGCTGCGTCAGTATTATTGTTAGAGACATGGATTTCTTTGCAAGGCGTGGTGAGGCTGAAGAATGTAGGCTTGCACAGATTATAATTTTACTTCACTCTATTTATTAATCCTTGACACAGTTTAAATAACACTTCACTGATATAGACAGCTGTGAGATTCTTTTATTAATTTCTTGCACTTTTTAACACAATAAACTGTTTTTGTCTCACGCTAAATACGTATTAAACTTCTCGAGAACGCATCTCGCGTCCGGTTAGGAACACTGTCTACAAGCAACTGCAACTCTAAATTTGTAAATTTTGGTATACTTCAGTTTCTGGTTGGCTAATCCTAGTCCAATAGAATACCTTCATTTAACTAAAGCTTTTTCTGGTTTTTGATTGGATATTTTTAAACTGCCTCTAAAATTACATTATTGCTTCCAAGAATCACAAGTAGCCTTAAACTTTAAAATTCATTATTGCCTCAAGGTTACCTCATTGTTAGCTACTTTTAACCTATTATTCTCACATCTCCTACATTATTAAATTACGTAATACATTCACATAATATTATTACGCATGTATACAATAATATAAACACATATAATGACTGTTACATACATTTTATATATTGTTACATGCACATATTGCTTTAAGGCGGGCTGTTATTGAATTATATATATTATATAATTAGACTGAAATCATTTAAGCGTTAAAAATACCGCCTCAAAGTGTTACCTCGTTGATTCATGCGCAGTTAGTAAAGAATATCAAATTAAAACTCCTTACTGTAGAATTTAATTCTCACCGCATTCACGGGCCCGCTGATTAGAGCTACGGTGGTGCTCGTTGTTAACGTGCTCTAGTAGCGCAATGGTTAACAAGCTGGAAAGTCAGAAGTTCAAATCACACCGGTAAATTTCTCTTCATGTTTCCAAAACGCTTAGGTAAATCATGAGACTTCTTTCCGAATGCACTAGAAAGTGGATTTGCCTATAGATACAAAGCTCCAGCGTTCGTGCACACTGTGGAACAATGTTTTCGAATAGAGAGTATCTGGACATGCTGTTAGTATACGGAGATGCGCAGCAGAATGCAACGGAGGCACGTTATCTATACAACAGAGGATTCCGCAGAGAACACTTCCTACAGATTACCCGTTTTTGCGAGTTTCGAACCGACTTCCGGAATAAGGAGCAGTGCACAAGACACCACATCCACAAAGAGATCCCCTATCTGTTAACAAGCAACGACGGATCGTGTGACTGACTATGTCATCTGCATCCGCATTGTAGTGTGAGGGAAATTCACAGGCATTTCAATATTAGTCAATTTTCCGCGTGGAGCCACTACATCATGCAAAGTTTCATCCTTATCATCTTCAACTACACCAGGAGCTAAAGCAGACGGACTATAGACGGAGTGTGGCGTTCGCTAGGTGGATCATACGACAAACTGAACAGGATCCACATTTTTTGGCAACTGTGTTATTTACAGACGAAGCCAGCAACGTAAATCGCCACAACGTACATTACTGGAGTGCTGTAAACCCACAATGGATTCTAGAAACGGCCTTACAAGTCCGATGGGGTTTCAACGTTTGGTCTGGTATATTCGGTGATCATCTAATAGGCCCGTATTTTTATGATGGCCAACTCCCTGGGATACGCTATAACCATTCCTACAACACCAGCTGCCTACTCTACTGGATGAAGTGCTGTTGCAGAACCGATTAGGTTGTACCAACATAATGGAGCGCCAGCTCATTCGGCTTGTCGTGTAACGGCTTATCTCGATGCCACCTGTCCCAAGCGATGGATCGGACGGCAGGGACCAATAGGGTGGCCAGCGTGCTCAACAGATCTAACCCCATTAAATTTCTTCTTATGAGGTTATCTTAAAAATATTGTGTACCAGGAGCGACACCTCAACAACCCAGGGAACGCATCATCTTAGCTTTCCGTGACATCACAACGGCCATGTTGCACCGGGTTAGGCTGGCGATGATGATTAGACTGAGATATTGCATCCGCCGGCATGTTGGCCAGTTCAAACACTTATTACAACACATGGAGGAAACGGGTAAATTGTAAAGGTTTATCTGTGTGATGGTCCGGCATGATGTCATAGTCACTGTTAAATGCACTACTTTGGGCACCAGAAAGGTTCACAACGATCATAACATGGGCTCGCAAACGTTATCTAGTTTGTATGTACGTATTGCATATTGTAAACCTTCATAACAATTTATTGGATTTTTTATACGAAAGAATAGCTTTAAATAGCAAAATATTATTTCATTATGCCTTTCGTTTGTAAGTTATAATTACAATGTTATATGCATCTATTTATGATGTGCATTAAAGCATATTCTAACATGTAACAATTTGTGTTTTAATAAAATTCACACAATTAAAGTAATTCAGCGAAACAACACTTCCATGCCAAACTATCATGTTTTCATTCAATTTACTAAACATAAAAACTACCTTCACGTGGCAGTATTTGAACCTGGGACCTTCAACACTGAGAGCCAATGGAACACCGTTGCGCTACGAGTGCGCGTTGCTGCATATACAGCGATCAGAGGTCTCTTTATCAGGCTTGAGGGTCTTTTACGTGCCGTAAATCTACGACGCGGGACCAGCGACTATATTTCCCTTCCAAAGGAAGCCATGTTAAGGATTTCTAGACTCAAAAAAATCCCATCGCCCTCCGTCAGGTTTGAACCCGTGACCTCGGGAAGTAGAGGATAGCATGTTAACCATTAGTACACGTAGGCCGACCTATGTGTTATTGTGTGGCATGGGCAAGCTTGTATTTCCATTTCTTTGTTGTTGAAAAAGAATCGTGTTGTTGCTTCATTTTATGTGTACTCTAATCGTTCACGGTGAATACGATGAGGAGTAAACGATTTGATAAATGTAAATTTTTTGGAAATCAGTCTATTAACAATAATAGAAAGTTAAAAAAATACAGTAAATAACAGTACAAACTATAATGCTGGTGGTAATGATGTCCTAGCCTCCAATATGTAAGAAGCCCTGCTTTGAGAGTGCTCTGCCAAGGAAATAAAACATGTCACAAATTCCAACAACAGAGACAACGCACATGATAGTGTTAGTGACAGTGAATAATAGTATTCATAATGATCAATCAAGAGGGAAAAAACTTATATTGACTGCAATTAGCTTTTAATTAAGCAGAACATGAACCTCACGGTCAGTGTCTATTTGCGCTCATGATGTCCTTTCCTTCTAGTTGTCCTTTGGAAAATTTGTGACAATTAAAAGATATTTTATCAGAAAATATAAATGCTCGAGATATTAAAAAACTTTTTAATAGCATAAGAAATAGCTTACAGAAAGTAAATTACACTCTCATCCTTATTTTAATTAGGGTAGAACAGAACATACTTTTTCAATTTGTAATCCAGTTTATCTTAGGAATTTTCTTATTAGTAAAGCTCAAAATAAATCCGCAGCTAAGCTTGCACCTAGGTATTTGGGCCCTTATATCCCTAAGAAATGTTAAACTCCTGTCTCGGTATTATTACAAAGAGAAGATACACTAAACAAACTAGAGTCATGTATCACATATCAAAATATGGTTGTTTGGTCAGTAAAGCACTACTAAGCTCTCCAATATTTTGAAGAGCATATTGATTGTGATATGTGTTTTGTAAGGATCACCTCGTAATTGTTTTGTTTCATTGTGTTTATAGCTAACTTGGTCTTACGAGCATCAAGGATACAGCGTGGGAATTATAGTAGCATCGGGGGACTATCAATTTGGACTTGCTGAACTCTATCTTTGGTGGTCCAGAAACAATATGGAGCGATGGTGCAAAGTGGACAAGCTGACGTTTGTGAAAGCAACACACTACAGAACTGTAGTTAGCTGTCTGGAACCTATTAGTTCACCCTCCAGTTTCCAAAAGAGTATCAGATGGTAAAGATGACGGGAATCTTCATAAAGAAAGGTGTTCATTTGTGTTTTCTCCTCCAAGGGGGAGTCTATGGCGGTATATAATTTCTGCCACTTGAATATAAAGCTTGGTTGGCAACGACCAGCTACGATCATGTTGGCAACGCCACGTCAGCTTTGCGTGGAAGCTTCCTCCACCACCTTCCTCCTGACGGCAACTCAGCCCAGGCGTTTCATTTGGAAGAGGAGAGTACCTTGAGATTTAGTTGTAGCAACATCATATGCTTTCCACCAGTCTTGTCACTATTGTCATTATGAATGAGCTCTCGTTAGTTTGAAACTAGTTTTGATAGTATATTTTACACAGATCGACACTAAAAGATGTCTCTCATTAGGGGATTGTCTAAAGCGTGATTTCCAAAAAACTAAATTTTAGTTTCTTACGCGAAGGTTAAAATTGTGATTCTTTCAACTTTTTGTTTGAGTTGAGTAAACAACCACTCGTTTGGGCAAGTTTTAAGCCAATGTAAATTCCACTTTATATATGTTTTTCTGTGAAAATAACTGATTATTATGTGAGCTAAATTATATTAGATATGTTACACACTGAATACAACTTTTAAATTGTTCTTATAAGTAACAGAGTTGGTATTAAAAGTGTGAATGTTTGCATTCGCCGTTTGGGCATGAGTGCAAATCACTTTATGCAATTGAATACTCCCTTTAACATTGTATTGTAGGATATTGCATTTATGTAACTGGCTGGCTAAGTGTATAACGACGTGGAAAGAACAGGCATTGGGTTGAACAAATTCATTTTGTTTAGCATTTCCATCTGTAAATAGTTCACAGCTCATTTTATGATCTTAAATTATTAGTTGTTGGCTCCACAGTCACAAATATATGATATCTTGTAAATTAAATTTTATTTAACCTTGTTGAATAACTGTTACTCAAATCAGTTTAAATTCTGGTCAGTTACCTCCCTATGGATCCCGGTTTATTCACAATTTCTCTCTCCCAGCACGATTCTAAATAGACCCCACCCCCTAGGAAAGTTAGGGGATTTTCAAGACTCCCCTTGGCATGTGATTTATATAATTTGACAGGAAGTGCTGCAATAATAATGTCGTAGTATTATTATTGATAAATATTGTTGTTAATGCTAAAGCAAATAACAAATTCCGCGTCTCGTTTTTCTGCGCCCTATATTATTTGTAAGGGTACAGAACTATTACACAATGCAACAAATTGAAAGGTCATAAAATCTTTCTTCGAAAATGCAGGCGTTCTTTATATGTCGACCGCTTGAATTCGACCTTCACAAAACATCGTACCACCCAAAGTTTTTGTACAAATAACATATTTTGCAATAATAATGATGTACATGAAAACACCATATTCTGGCATTTGGTGTGGTAATACATTTGTTATATTGGTGGTAATGGTAATGTTTGTTTGGGTGGTTCTTGGTTTGGCAACACAGACCGGAATGATGTAATGGTAGTTGGGGAAAACCGGTTCTCAGTAGCAAGCGTCTGACGCTCACCCTCTTGCTATGTGACTACAGTACAGTTGTAGCATAGAAGACGCTCCGTCAACAGCAGAAGGTATTCTGTATATTTCTTTATCCTCAATATAATTTTGTAATCTAAATTCCTAGTATGTAGACTCTTAATGTAGTTAGATCCTTCTTTCCTTCCCCACAATGATCTAGGCATATTTTAGGAATTTTCGGGTGTTTAGGAACTTTTTTGAGTTCGTCCCGTCGGACCTCGTGTAGTTCGTGATGTCTTAAACTCCGGTACCGTGCTCTACCCCCCGTGATATTTAAAACTCTAGAGGTTACGACAATATGAAACTCAGAAGCGGTGCATCGCTTTCAACTGTACAACACTGCGTCCCTAGCGGCACACAGCAAATGTAGCGTTGTAAATGGCGCTGCCCGTCCATTACTGTGTTGTGTTTGTGCAAGGAAGTACGTATTGGTGTTAGTGTACAATGTCTGCCTGTGGCTGTGTAAACTCTAACCGTTTTTGTTAAATTTGTGGTGAAATTGTGGTAAAAAAAAGGTCGAAAAAACATTACTGCCTTCGTAAGAAAGTCTACCATGCTTATTTTAAAGTGAAACTAGGCCACATCAATAAAGCATGGGCTCCAAGGTCGTGTAGTGTGCGTAGAAGATTTACGACTCTGGGCGGCAGGGAAAAAAGAAGTCGTTACGATTTGGCATCCCTATGGTCTGGTGGGAGCAACAGAATCATACCGAAGACTGATACTTCCACTCTTGTAAAGTTACAGGCTTCAAACAAAAAATCTTATGTGTTACACTCGCATGACATTCTCTAATCTTGTACAAACTATTTTTACAAACGCTTATTCTCCATATGCCTCATGTTAATGGAGATATTGAGATGTTAATCTTATTGCTAATTTTCTTGTAGATGCAAGGGGAATTGCTAGGCTTTAAGCGATAGTCAAATCTTTTAAGAGCTGGTTGCTATGTGGAGTGTTCCATTCTCTTTGTATTACCAGGACAAATAAAAATGAATAACAAATTTCCATCTGAGAAAAAGTATAATTATTGGAAAATTTAAGGGAATAACAAGCAATATCTCAAAAATGGTTCACTCAACAACAAAAAATGTAAATGACATGAATTGTGTATTTTAACGCGATCTACATTTTTTGTGTAGTAACATTTTGTCTATCTCTTATGGTTTAGCAGTTATGCAAAAGTTGTTCACAATGAAGAATACTTTTGGAGACATTCCCAGAAAATTCGATATATACATTTCATTTTTCATGAAAATATCTTAAACATATGTTATTTTAATCAAAATTGTTAGTCATTTTTGAGAAAATTAAAGATTTCAAAACATGCTCCATGTAAAGGGTAGTCTTGGGTGGGGAGATTTTCTTGAAAACCTTCATTTCGCATCTCTGGAAGATACTGATCCTAAATCTCAAGTTTGGTGTTTATCCGACTGTTCGTTTCTGAGTTATGCTGTTCACAGACACATACACACATAGACTTTTAGACACACACACGGACATGTTTCCAAAAATGCTTTTTTGGATTCAGGGGGTCTCAAAACATATATATCCGGTGAAATCTCGGTATCGAATTTTTGAGTGGAATACAATACTTCCCCTACTTACTATACGTAGTAGAGAAAGTAGATAGATAGATAAGGTATCTTTATTGGTTTCAAATTACTGAAGTTATTACACAAGTATTTAGTGCATGGGTCATTGACCGTACATGCATATTTAAGATACAATAGGGTGACAAAATAAACAACAGATAAAGAAAACACAACAAAAGGAACAAGAAAAAGGGAAATAGAAATAAATTACCTTTGTCTAACTGAACAAATTTGACCTAGCTTCGCGCACTTTAGCCAGAAAATTGCCCATGTTTTGCCAGTTCCTCTGGTCAGCCAGTAGATCCCAACATGCCAATCTCTTTCTTAAGGGACTTAAGAATTTTTCTTTGAGTTTAATCGTTCGCTGGTTCTCCCACTGTGCACATTCCGCCAAAATATGTACCCAGTCCTCATCCAATTCACAGAATGGGCAGATTCTCCTGCCAGAATCGTCGGTCATTTTCTGTGCTCTCCAGCCCCCCAGTCTAAACCATGCCATTCCTGATCTTTCCTTTCTTCCTAAATTAAGTATATATGCCTCTTTACCCCAGTTCAATTGTATTTCATGTCTCTTAGTCTTCTTTTAACACCTTTCCATATGTTTTTGTCATTTGTTAAAAACAAGAAGGGTGTTGAGTATCCAAACAACATTCGCTCAGCGATTCATCCTGTTCCACATGGCCCGGATATACCTATTCCACATCCTCTGCATGCATTATATATGGATGGCAGTGATGACGCATATACCGTGCAGGAGGCGGATGGTAATGAGTTTGAAGTAGGCACAGTTGAGGACCTTCTCCCGTTCACTCAGACAGATCTAAATGATTTAGCCCGTGATCTGGAACTGACAAAGGATAAAGCAGTGCTCCTAGGGTCAAGACTGTATGAAAGATATTATAGCAGCTGGTACGTCCGTTACATTTTACAGAAAAAGGGACTTGATATTCACACAATATTTTGCTCAAATCGACATGTTAGTGTAATGCATTGATGTATAAGTTTAGATGGGTCAGTTCAACATTCCGTATGCGCAGGGTGACTGGAGACTGTTTATTGACTCATCTAAAAGAAGCCTGAAGGCAATTCTGCTGCACAAAGGTACCACGTATGCCCCAATTCCTGTGGGCCATTCTGCGCACCTGAAGGAAACATATGACAACTTAAGGCGCTTCTTACTCCCATTCATTATGAGGATCATATTTAAATGATGTGTGGTGATTTGAAAGTGCTGGGTATGAATCTAGGACAACAATGGATATACCAAGTTCCCCTGTTTCATCTGTGAATGGAGACACTCGGACTCGTGACAAACATTGGGAGCAAACACAGTGGCCAAGGTTGAAATTGGTTCCAGGGGACAAAAACATCAGGTTTGACCCTCTAGTGGAAAGAGACAGAATACTCTTGCCACTCTGCACATCAAACTGGGCTAATGAAGCAGTTTTTTAAGGCGTTACCTAAGTGTGGCAACTGTTTTAAATGTCTATGTTACAAGTTCCCCAATCTGCCCGATGCTAAGTTGAAAGAGGGCGTATTCACTGGTCCCGATGTTCGAAAACTAATACTAGATGAAGGTTTCCTTTATTCAATGAATTCCGTGGAGCCTTTAAGTGTGCGGTTCAAATCTTTCAGCCCACAGTACATCGACATAGTTGAGAGCATGCTGACGAAATTCAAAATGTTGGGATGCTCAATGAGTTTGAGGTCATATTTTTTTAAATTCCCACCTTCACCTTTCTCCTTCAAACCTAGGTGCTGTAAGTAAGGAACAGGTGAAAGATTCCTCCACCACGATATAAAAGACATGAAACAACGATACCAGGGAACTTGGAATGTTCGGATGATGGGCGACTACTGCTGGATGCTTCACCGTTAACATATGGATATTCCCCATAAAAGGAAAAGCAGGGGCGACGCCATGACAACTAAGAAAGCATGGAATGAATGACCTTAGTGCATGTTTCGTATCACATTTCTGTATGCATCGTTCACTGTGTGTATATTTCGATATGTTGTTGTTTTAAACTTGCATTCTACTGCATGATTCGTGTGATGTATATATATGTGTGTGTGTACTACTTCTATGTGTGATATCATTATTGCAAAATATGCGATTTATGTAAAAACTGTGCGTGATACGATGTTTTGAGTATAATTTTAGAATTCAGGAGGTAGAAGTACATGAAGAAATAAAATACACGTTGCGCTGTGTTAGTAATCTTACTTTAACAGCATTAGGTTAAAATATTCTATTAAAATGCTGAAAATGTATTTTCACATTCTCTACTACGTATAGTAAGTAGGAGAAGTATTGCATTCCAACCAAAAATTCGATACCGAGATTTCACCGGAAATGAATGTTCTGAGACACCCTGAATCCAAAAAAAAACATATGCGTGTGTATGTGTGTGTCTCAGAAACGTACAGTCGGATAAACACCAAACTTGGTATTTAGGTTCAAAATCTTTCAGAGATGCGACACGAATATTTTAAAGAAAATCCCCCCTCCCCAAATTACCCTTTACATGGGACATCTTTCGAAAATTTTAATTTTCTCAAAAATGGCTCTAACGATTTATATTAAAGTATCATATATTTAAGATACTTTCAAGACAAATAAAATGTATATCTTGAATTTTCTGGGAATGTCTCCAAAAGTATTCTTCATTGTGAACAACTTTTGCATAACTGGTAAACCATAAGAGATAGACAAAATTTTACTACACAAAAAATGTAGATCGTGTTAAAATATACAATTTATGTCAGATAGATTTTTTTTTGTTGAGTGAACCATTTTCAAGATATTGCTTGTTATTCCCTTAAATTTTCCAATACTTATGAATTGGTTATTTATTTTTTTGTCCTGGTAATGCAAAGAGAATGGAATACTCCACATAGCAACCAGCTCTTAAAACATTTGTCTATAGCTTAAAGCCTAGCAATTCCCCTTGCATCTACAAGAAAATTAGCAATAAGATTAACATCTCGAAATGTCGATTAGCATGAAGCATATGGAGAATAAGCGTTTGTAAAAATAGTTTGTACAAGAATAGATAAAGTCATGTGAGTGTAATGCATCATATTTTTAATCTATGGCAACAAACCGCAATAATCTTGATTTTTGTTTCAGTAACAAAGTACTCCCGCACTAAGCTATAGTAAACATGAATTTGTTGCTTATAATCCTGTTTCTGAAGTTAAATTCATAAATTCTCACAATAACATAAACAGTAATAATAATAATAATAATAATAATAATAATAATAATAATAATAATAATAATAATAATAATAAAGTGAAGAAATTCCGGGGGATGTAGGCAGTAGTCTATTAAGCTCCTTCCCAGACGTTTCACCTGCTGCTACGGTAACTCAGTTACAATTTCCACCAGGACACGTCGACCACGCTACTGCCATTGAGGATGCCTACCACAGTAGACAAAACGTGTGGGAATGAGGCGCCCAGTAGACCACGGCCTCTAACCTCAGGGATCTCTTCAGCTAGTCACGACACCGCCCGTGAATAATAAAATTCTAAACTTAAAATAAGAATTCGCAGACCATTTTATGCAACTTATTTTAAACAAAAGTATTATTTTTACAACAGTCCCGCATCTGAGGGACCAAACCATTAGCCTGCGCTAATAGGAAAGTAATTCCTCGGGCACTATTTACCAACCAAATGTTAGGAATTTCCTGTATCCTGAAGCAGTGACCCATTGTGGTAAAGAACTGAAGTAAGTAGGAGTAGATACGTATCAAGGAGGGGCGCAAAGGCCGGGGCAGAGAACCTCGCTTATGCCAGCATGTCCCTTTGTGTTTCTAACGTGATCCCTGGAAGGAGAGATGAGAGTGAGAGCAGATCCAGTTGACGATTTGTGCAAGCATGGACAGGGTCCCTAACGCTTCCAGAATTAACGCATCCGACACCGGCGAGCCTTGTCATAACCCCTGAGGTCCTGGCGGCCCTTAACGTCTAGGAGTGCTGTTCCAGAAGGCGGGTCCGTTAGCTGTCCAACCGATACCAAGAGGATACCTTTCCACCGCAAAGTACTTAACCTGTTGCTTGGTCCTCCGTCGCTCAAACGGTTGACGGGAAATGATGGGGCCAGGAAATTATGGACAGGAAATTCACGTTAGAAGAGAATACACTCCAACCTTCACCTACCGAACCTCCGAAACCACGAAAAAAGCCATGGTCACAGTCGCCGGCCCGAGGGGAATCGAGCCCGGGATCTCCCGAATGTGAGTCTCACGCGTTACCGAGGATCGGGAGCGACCTCGCTCGATTCTGGAGTAGATAACATGAAATGTTTGTGTTTTTTATTCCACCCTTAATTTTATGGATTCACCTGAACGGAACCTGGTGCCTGCATACGACTAGCAGGAAATGAGAAATGTTACGCGTATGAAGGATTTCCGTTTTTGGAATCACATTACCAGCACGATACAGTGCTTTGCCTCAACTCTGTGTTTAAAACCTGTTGGCCTCAAATTCTACTTTTATATACAATTAATTGTATGCCTTCTTTAGGAATGAGGTTAGGTTTCTATCAATCACAACGATTCATCAATATAAAAACATTAGGATTATATTAATTTCTTTATATTAGCGCTATCCCAGAAGTGATGGCTTAGTAATTAAAATACGAGCTCGTTTCCGTAGCTCTAACTAGATTGGAGATACTTTCTTGAAGTCACTTTTAGTTGGTTTCCATACAAGGTTAGCGCGAACAGTTGATGCAAAACTTTGGTATTTGGTTTTCTTATGTCAGATTGCTCTTATCTTTAATTTAGACATGCTCTCATTTTTATTAGCATTGTCTCTTTACAGATTTTAATACATTATATTTAAAACAAAAGAATTTCTACGTGGCATTTTAAGTAACAGAGCTGCTATTTAAACTCGAATGCGTCTAGTTACGGTATTCCATAGTTTAACTATATTTACATAACTTGTATTTGTGAAATAGTGCTAAGAAATAGATGCAATTGTAATTTTGAATTTTCTTAAATAACTTCTGCTAAAAATTCATCGTCCCCAGTCTTATTGTTAATTTCGAAATTGCTTCCTTCATTATTTATGAGAGTAAACAGCACTTATTATAATGGGCAACATATTATTTACTCTATAATGTAGGTACAAGGTATAGGAAACGTTGTAATCGACCAAACTGCCGTCCCTCGTAGCCGTGGCACCAGAGTGTATAGCTTCGGCGCTCCGCTACGCTGAGGTCGCGGGCATGTGTGTGTGTGTGTGTGTGTGTGTGTGTGTGTGTGTGTGTGTGTGTGTGTCTACGTGTTTTGTAATTGCAATAATAAACGGAACGAAAACAGTGAAACACAGTAATAGTAAATTGGTTAAACAAGGCAACTTTAAAAACCTCTGATGTGTTACACTCACATGACTTTCTCTACTCTTGTACAAACTATTTTTACAAACGCTATTCTCCATATGCTTTATGTTAATCGAGATATCGAGATGTTAATCTTAAAGCTAATTTTCTTGTAAATGCAAGGGTATTGATAGGCTTTAAGCGATAGTCAAATATTTTAAGAGTTGGTTGCTATGTGGAGTATTCCATTCGCTTTGCATTACCATTCATTCATTCATTATCTTTTTACCCTCCTCTTATGTAGGACTTACACCCCCCAGGACTTACAAGTGGGTGCCTGGGTCAGAGGCCCGTCGAGGAGCAGACACTCATGGATCAGACAGAACATCCAGGATGGGTGATCAGCCCGATGCCTGGTATGGTATGAAGGAAGTAGATGAAGCGAAATGTGGGTGAAATGGATGAAACGAAAAGTGATGATGGAGCAGTTGGTGGAATGAATGGCGGGGGAAACCGGAGAACCCGGAGAAAACCCGCCCAGACGCCGCTTCGTCCACCACAAATCCCACATGCAGGTCCCTGGGATTGAACCCGGTCCGCCGGTGGGAGGCGAGCGGTCTAACCACTCGGCCACGGCGCCGCGCTTTGCATTACCAGGACAAAAAAAAATGAATAACAAATTCCCATCTGAGAAAAAGTATAATTATTGGAAAATTTAAGGGAATAACAAGCAATGTCTAGAAAATGGTTCACCCCCCCCCAAAAAATGTATATGACATAAATTGTGTATTTTAACGCGATCTACGTTTATTCGTGTAGTAAAACGTTGTCTATCTCTTATGGTTTACCAGTTATGCAAAAGTCGTTCACAATGAAGAATACTTTTGGAGGCATTCCCAGAAAATTCAGGATATACATTTTATTTGTCATAAAAGTATCTTAAATATATGATATTTTAATCAAAATCGTTACAGTCATTTTTGAGAAAATTACAATTTTCGAAGAATGTTTCATGTAAAGGGTAATCTAGGGTGAAGGCATTTTCTTGAAAACCTTCGTGTTGCATTTCTGGAAGATACTAAACCTAAATACCAAGTTTGGGCGTTTATCCGACTGTTCGTTTCTGAGTTATGCTGTTCACAGACAGACACACACGCGGATATGTTTCCAAAAATGCTTTCTTTGGATTCAGGGGGTCTCAAAACATATATTTCCGGTGAAATCTCGGTATCGAATTTTTGGGTGGGATACAATACTTCCCCTACATGCTATACGTAGTAGAGAAAGTAAAAATACTTATATCGAGATTCCATCAGCATTATGGTAAGGGTTCCCTTAAAACGAAAACATATGCGTGTGTGTAGAAAGAGAGAGAGAGATAATAGTATAACTCGGAAGATGCGTATAAACAGATTCTACTTTCGCATTGAATTTGTATAATTCGAAAAACATAAATTATGGATAGAAATGTGTTATAGGAATGACGATAAGAACATTAAAGTATGTAAACTACTCTTATGGAGGATTCGTTATTCTGATAAATATGTCCACGTTTTCCCAGCTTAAAGTTACATTTAATTCCTATGTAACATTTTTGAAAATATGCTATTCGTATTTAGGTTAGGAGCGTGGAGTAGCAGTAGGGTAGCGTGTTTCGCTGTCTTTATTTTGACATCTTCCCCACGTTCCAACCATTCAAAACTTTATAACTCGAAAAAATCTTAAATGTCACTTCAGATCAAAACCTTTTCAACTTCTGAGAAGTGCGCCACCTCTGGCAGCCATCCCTGATACCCAAACGAAATCGCAGTTTCGAACGTCTTAATGTTGCAGCTTTTCTTTGCTACGCAGTTGAAGATGGTGACGTCGCCTGGTCATCTTATTCTTCTTCTCCTACAGTTGCAGCACTGGGCGCTGTCTGCTTACAGCAGTTTTGTTTACCATACCCAGAGGGAAAGTTACCGTGAAAAGGGACTATTGCTTAGGAGCTAGAAATTACGAAATATTCACCAACACATAGATTAAGAATTTATTTTAAAGTAATATATCCGTTCACAATCCTTAAATCAGCTTGCTTTAACATTCGTTTGACAAATTACTATGTTCAAATACAATGTTCTTTAGCATTGTACACTTAAAATTGCCATATGCGTTTAAAGCTTTTGTAACAAAGTGACGAATACAATAAATTTACATGAAATGAAAATGTCAATACTTCTCCCGTACAAAAATTTAGAAAAGCACCAAGAGTTAAGGGTTAAATTTCAAAGCTTACCGAATAAAGTGTAAAAGATAATTTAGAAAAGACCAAAACAACTCTTGGTGAATCATGCCAAAAACCTCGCTGTCAATATGGCTAGTTGTTCCGCCCCGCTCCTTGGTGAAAAAGTGACTACTCGTGTCTGCCTGCCCAGGAGTTGCTAGAACCGTCGGAGGGCACTAGCGCCAGTGGCGTGCCGCAAACCAGCCAATGATGAATGTCCATGATGCATTACGTAGTGAGGTGATGTCTTACGTAACTCATGGCGATATGTTGTTCGAAGCTTTGGATGTTGCTATCTCTGGTTATGAATGACGTCATCACTCTGAAGCATTGTGAGGTGCTGGTTGCATGAGCCATGACCATGGGGGAAGCGAAAACGGTACACAGTATATCAATGGATATTCGACGATTTATGAATTTTGAATAAATTAATTTAATGACGATTAATGGGTTCCATGGCTAGTCATTAAAATTTGCGGTCGACCATGTATATGAAGTCTCAGGTGGTGCTGACAGTGTGAAGGATTTTTATATAGAGTATCAGCAGAAAAATTTAATGTCATAGCCGCGATCTGAGCACGGTTTTCCCCCCTTTCTGTGCGGTTGCTCTAATCATTGAGCTACCATGACAGCATGCCGGCAAGACATCGAATTCCCCAACTGGCTCAAGTTGTTTCCCTGTGTGAAGGGTGTTGAATGATCACTTATTTTGCATTTTAGGGCGTCTCCACACTTCAGCGGTTACCCTTTATTCCCATTCTCCATCTGTACCTATCATTCCAATCGTCTTCAGCTAATTTCCACTCATCCATCATTCGTAATATTTCAGACATCCAAAGTGTTCTAGGCCGACCATGCTTCCTTCTGTCCGCCGGAGGCCGCTGTACCAGGATGTTTGGCCATCTCTCCTCATCCATGCATCCTTTTTACGTGACCGCACCACTGTAGTTTTCGACTCTCAATTCTATCAGTCACTGGTTCTTCTATGCCCATTATATTCTTATATCTTAGTCGCTTCTCTTCTCTAACCTAGACACTCTGCCCCCTTCCTTATTCCATCCATTTAAACTGTCTGTATCTTGCTTTTTTGGCCCTCCAATAAACTCCAACCTTCTGTCCCATATGTCAATGTACTGTCTACTACGACTTGAAGAATTCTCTTTTTTGTTTACATTGCTATCCACAATACTCCATTCAGCATCTTTATTGCTCCTCTACCCTGCATCATTCTATAATCTACATCCGCTTTACAATTTCCAGACTCATGAAGAACTGATCCAAATATTTAAATTCTTTTACTGATTTAATTATTCCTTCGAGTAATTTTATGTTTCGTCCATTTCTATCTATTACCAAGTATTAAGTTTTACTTATATTAACTTTCAGTCTACTTGCTTCAAAGCTCCAAGAAGTCTTATTATCATAAATTTCACATCTTTACGACGCTGTACACTTAGCACCTTATCATCTGCGAATAGTAGTGGGTCTCTTGTCCAACTACAATTCCCATTCCTTGGCATGAGTTATTCCACTGTTTCAGTATTCGCTGGATACATATTTTAAACAAGGTAGGAGACACGCTACAGCCTTTCTCAAGCGCTGATAATCTCTTTACTAACTTAACAGCAGCTTCACAATGTTGATACATCCTCCGGATTAGTACTATTAGGAACAAACTAACACCAATACATTTCACTACTTCCCACAGTTGCTTTACGAGAACTGAGTCATATGCTTTCTCTAGATCAAAGGCGACGAAAATGCCTTTCTCTCTCGAGTCATCAAATATGCAACACGCACTACACCATTCAGCAGCACATGAAAAATAAATGAATAGACGGCTAGGAAAGGAGTTGCGCCTGCGAGTCACAGTGCCACGCGAGTCGCGCTTTCGCCACCGCTGCTCTAGATCAATGACTATCGAATGTATTTCTTTACGTTCAGCATAAATTTTTTCGCTTATCTGTCTCAGACTAAATGTATGGTCCATGCAGACCCTTCCTACAGTAAATCCTGCCTGATCCTCCGATATCTTCCCTGAATTTCTTTCTCTAATCTATGCTTAATAATACTACTGAAGACCTACTAACAAAACATAATTATTTCCCTATTTTATAGGGTCTTTCTGTTCCTTTTTATAAATATCAGAAATATATGAACTTTTTCAGTTTGCTGGAACTTCATCTCCTTCAAGAATTTGATGGAATGTTTACACTGAAGTTCAATTTAAATTTAGAATTTTACTTTCATCACCAAAAATTAAACATATGTATTCACACCATTTTTCACGCGTAGGAGTTATGATGGTGTGAGAGTTTACGTGTTAATCAGTTTAATTACTACGACTTTTTAGTTCTCACCGTTATCGCGTAAATAGGTTTCACTTACATATTTCCTTCACACTTTTTACTTAACACTTCAGGTAAGTGCGTTCTTTTCATTTATAATTTTTTTATGTGGATGGATTACTTTTGTAAGTTTTGGCGAGTATTCATCATGAAAACTAGCACAGCCACGTGGCGTTCAAAATTTGAAATCACTTTGGCCTCCTTCAAAATTGTTCAGCTTATGTATTCCCACTGTTTCCGAATATTCCACAACTTCCTGTCATTACATTGATTAAATTCATGCGTCTCTCCTACATTCAGATTTAACTGCCTATACTACTGTTTTCCTATAGGCTAAAATCAAATCATGTAACGTCTCACTGAAATGCTTAAATCTAACGTCTGTTCAACTGTCTTTCCCCTGTTTACACAATCTTCAATTGTTCCCTTACAAATTCGTTGTCAGTAGGAGACCTAATAAAAGATTCCGTTACCCAAACTTATTATTTTCTTAACAAACTCGGTGACTGCGACTGCTTATGGCTTTGAAAGTTTCCCCTTTATAACCCAAATGTCCATAGTGTTACAATTTACATTTTTCTTCCATACCACTAAGCATGCATTATAAACTATGGAGATAGAAAATATATACTTTATCTTTGATTAGAGTACTCAGACTACAGGTTTTATATTTCATTTAATAATGCTTTATTATTCATGACAACTGGCAAGTTGCTGTGATTACCATTAAATTATCGTAATTAAGTTCCGTTTTATTGCTGTTATGTCTACCCGATGTGAAAGTATCTCTTATTGTGATTAAACTGGAGTTAATGGAAGGATCATTTATTTTATGAATGGTTTAACAAGGAATGACTTTAAATTGCTATAATACGTACATAAAGTGGTGGATTATTTTTTAATTTTATTTCTTTGGTGGTGAACTCCGTATACCGTTACCGAGCGAGTTGGCTCCGCAGTATGGTGTGAACCTCACATTAGGGAAGTCCCGAATTTGATTCCTGTTGACCGTCCACTGATCTTGGGCTTTTCATGATTTCCCTTGATCGGTAGGCGAATACTTTTTTTTCCCATGTACCACGATTTCCTTTCCCTAATTTCCCTTTCATTCTGTTTCCTACCATTTTTCAGGCGTGTTTCTAGGCTTCTGTGGCTGTGCTGGACAGATGTCCTTGGATACTAGAGGACAGCTTGGTTGCAAATTACGTATTTGAAAATAAAAGTAGACGATTTTGTCTTCATTTTGTAACCGTTTCAGTAAAGTTTTTGGGGGCTCTACTTAATTTTACGCCGCTCGAACTACGAGTTCATATCGCGAAGGATCTGTTAAGAGATACCTCGTTGATCGGTGTGTGCTGGACAGTTAGTCTTCTAGGTCTCATCCCTGTACCATACTACCTTGCTTAATTACGTGCCAAAAAGGCGTTAGTGCTAGGCAACTGCACCTGTGCTTCTGTGACGGTCAGATGGCAGCTTCGACACATGTCCACAGAGACCTTAGTTTTAGCAATTGTATCTCTACTTTTACACGTGCAGGGGAGATGGCATTAGGATGACATCCAGTGTTTCATCTGTGGATACATGGCAGAGCATTTGGTATTCCTTTTTACTATTGTTTTAAATTTAAGGTGCGAGCCGATTCTGGCTCTTTCTTTCTTCGAGGGACACTTTCGCAGAGATGGCTGCAGCTCTTCTTTAATCCGCAGTCATAAGTTACAATTATGGCCCCTGCCTCTTATGCTGACAGCCTGCCTTACAATTGGAGTCGGCTACACAAAGTTCTACAGCGCTCATCAGGTTGCGCCCTCTCCGCCAGTACAGGTGGCACTAATGTTGGTTCAACGTCATCGCCTGACCTGCCCAGCGTGTACCCCGAGCGATGCCTGAAGAGGGAAAAAGACAGTGTATGACTTCGTTCTCGACTAACATCGAAGAAGGACTTGGAGTGACCGTCATGTCTGGGAGCGGCCGTCTCCACACCTTTTGGTTTATTCTAAATTTCTTCTAACATGTATCTTCGGGCGTAAGTAAATTTCACGTCTTATACAGTGTGGAGCGGCGTACAACATTTTATTGAAGCGAGAATACATCATATATTCATTACCTTTGGGGCTGTACAGATTTTGTTCTTATTTAAAGCTTCTTTAAATCCTTTGATTCCTTTAAGCTGTAGTACCAAATAATTGTTACTCTGGGTGGAATGCCTTACTTCTAACGCGTTCTATAATGGGCCCCACAAATAATTGTTTCTTAGTTTAATTATTTTTGGTAATTGTGACTTTCTTGCATCGACTATCCGTGAATCGGCTTTGCAAGAACGTTACAGGTGGAACGTTGGGTTGTGGTATTAAATATGCAATCCGTTATTTACCTCAGAAACTGAGGGAAACCACGAAGAAGAAGAAAAACAACAACAACAACAAACAGTCAGATTGGTCCGCTCACGGGTTTTGAACCCAGAACCTATAGAATTCGGATCACAGACTTATCGCCTGAGCCATGACGCTCAGTTTAATGAAGGTATTCATAGCCTCAATAAAGGGAATTCTCCTCGCAGCATTACTTATTGTATTTCAAGGAATATCCGAGAAGTGCCCCACTAATTCCCAACAGTTGGTTTCTTAAGGCTATATTGATTCTCAGTAGGCCGATATGAATTAGTAGCCTATTTTGTGAGAGGTTTAATAGTGAAAATTATATATGTGTCGATTTATTCAACTTTATGGAAATTAGGTTTTTTTTTTTGTTTTTTTACAGTTCTTAAACAAGTTCCAGAAATGAATTCTGGGTAGTAACGTGGACCTTAAAATTTAGTTATTTAAAAGTAGTATAAGCCATATGTAAAGACTCTCAACATAAGTAAACTCTGAACCTTGTGTGCTGCATTTACATGTTCATTACCTCCCGCATATGAATTCCAGAAGGAGCTATATTTTCGATAGTTTGATATTCCAACTGCCAATTCATATAATACCCGCTAATATGCATTGAATGCACCATATAGAGGCGTGAAGTAATTTTGTAAGATTATAAACGATGTACCATTAATGTTTAGAATACCTACCCCTATGATATTGATATTTTAGGCGCCTAAGGAAAACCTTTGGATAAAATTTCATTTTTAAAACTAAATCATAATCATATATTTAAATCTTAGATACATAGCTCCTTAAGTACATATAAAGAACACGCTTTCCTTAACAAAGATTATCTACTTTATGCGACCTGCCATTCCAAAGTTTTGTTAGTGCGGTTCTGTTGATTTCTCATATACCATGTGCTTGCCTTCACTGAATGCGCCTCTGTATTGGTCTTTGGCATGTTTGGCGAACGAAAAACTTCAATTTTCTTCGGCAAGATAACACACGTCTCGCACAAGGCTTAACAAACTTTCCAAAATGGTACGGTGCAATAATTCCTTTGGTACTCTTATTCTACAGAAGAAAATGCAAATTGAAAACTTAGAAGAACGTGCCACTTAAAGGTAGAAAATTGGGTGGATATTGTTTAAAAGTGTTGACTATAAAGTATGAAGAGAAAATGCAGTGAAGCTAAAAGAAGAAAAGATTGCGTCAACAAACGGACAGGAGGCGTGTACTGTGAGCAGAAAATGTTTCCATTGTCTAATCCTTGAAGAGAAGAAGGCAAAGCTCTGAAGGAAACGTGGAAAGTTAGAGGAAATCTCGCGAGGCTGGTTTTCTCGATCCGTCACCATGTGGAAGAGACACAAAGGCCGCGTCAGTCACTCAGTGGAACGAGACTGCCAGGACGCCCGGCGCCGCTTCGTCTATGTCGGGTTGGTGCTTTGTAATTGGAGTACAAAAGAGAGCGGGAAACATATTGGGAAAGGGTTACAGCTGTACCGTCACAGCGTGAATCCTTTCACAGCAACGACATTTGTTATCACCACTCCCTTTATACTGACGCAAAATGGCGTCATATCTACACAGGGAATATATTCCCTACCTCTAATCGACTATCTCTGATGGTTGTACTGTTCCTAGTACGTCTGCTTCGCCTAAAAATTATATTCTACCGAAAATGATTAGAATTAATCTTATTATTCATTCAGAATGGTTACAGTTATGTAACAGAAAATGTCACATTCTGGCTAAGAGAAAAAGAATGAGGCAAACACCTGCGAATTGAAGAGCTCTAACTAATGGTAGAAATCCGAGGTTAATGTGCCAAAATGTCCTTCACGAGTTATAAGATTACAAAGAAAAAAAATCTGATGTGTTACACTCACATGAGTTTCTCTACTCTTGTACAAACTATTTTACAAACGCATATTCTCCATACGCTTCATGTTAATCGAGATATCGAGATGTCAATCTTATTGCTAATTTTCTTGTAGATGCAAGGGGAATATGGTAGGTTTTAAGCGATAGTCAAATATTTTAACGCTGGTTGCTATGTGACGCATTCCATTCTCTTTGCATGTCCAGGACAAAAAAACATGAATAATTAATTTGAGTAAAAGTATAAGTATTGGAAAATTTAAGGGAATAACAAGCAATATCTCGAAAACGGTTCACTCAACAAAAGAAATGTATATGACATAAATTGTGTATTTTAACGCGATCTACATTTTTTGTGTAGTAACATTTTGTCTATCTCTTATGGTTTACCAGTTATGCAAAACTCGTTCACAATGAAGAATACTTTTGGAGACATTCCCAGAAAATTCGAGATATACATTTCATTTCTCATGACAATATCTTACACATATGATATTTTAATCAAAATCGTTAGAGCCATTTTTGAGAAAATTAAAATTTTCGAAAAATGTACCATGTAAAGGGTAGTCTGGGGTGGGGGGATTTTCTTGAAAACCTTCGTGTCGCATCTCTGGAAGATACTGAACATAAATACCAAGTTTGGTGTTTATCCGACTGTTCGTTTTTGAATTATGCTGTTCACAGACACACACACACACAGACACACACACACAGACACATACACACACACAGACACACACACGGACATGTTTCCAAAAATGCTTTTTTTGGATTCAGGAGGTCTCAAAACATGTATTTCCGGTGAAATCTCGGTATCGAATTTTTGGGTGGAGTGCAATACTTCCCCTACTTACTATAGTAGTAGAGAAAGTAATATAAGCATAAAGTCGTTCCCAAAAGTAAATAATAATGTTATCACTGAAACAGGCAAAAGATGACATTTAATAAGATTCTTAATCACGTTTGCCATCCTTATATGAAAAAGTATTTTTACTTAGCTCTTAAAATAATTACCATTAGCAATGAACCAAGCTTTCCAGATATTCTATTCAGGCAGTTTTCTCTGAAACAATTTCGGTACAGCTGAGAAAATGCAGCATCTCTTCCAGGTAACCTCAATGCTCTCTTCTTGAAGAGTAGTTACTTTCGGAACGCATGCTTTTAGAGCCGGAAGATCACACAAAGACGTGTTGCCCAGCATCATTCCTCTGAGTTAGTGAACTATCAGCAGGTAGAACGAGAATGAAAGAAAGAGACAGTGTACTATCCCATTTTTGGGTCCGGTGCCTGTACTGGGGGTGTCCTACAGACCAGTGAAACAAGCTATCAAGTGTTGGGCTCAAGCAAAACACAAGAACTACTGGAACTTCAGTGAGGGTTGCAGACATTCCAAGTTGTTCATTACAGACCTGGATAACAGCAGGGCAAAGTACCTGCGCGGTCTTTGTAGAAAAAGGCTTGCATGGGCAACAGGATTCATTACAGGACACTGTACCCTAAAGTTTAATCTATACAGAATGGGTTTGTTTAACAACCCTATCTGTAGTAGATGCCTAGAAGGAAATGAGACTGTTACTCATCTGCTATGTGATTGCCCTGCTCTTGCGAATCAAAGAGAAAGTACTTTTGGCAACCACTTTCCAAAGATAGATGAACTATCGAAAGCCTCAGTTAGCAGTCTGGTTAAGTTCATATCGAGCAACAGACTACTTAACTGATGAAAGGGGGATTCGCAATAGATCTTTAAGGTCGCTGTGCTTGGGTATAAAATCCACCCCTTTTCAAACTAGAACTAGAACTATCCCTCTCTCTTTCTCTGCACAGTGAATTACCCGAACGTGGGCGCTCCCGACTCTAGTGACATACAATAATTAATATCAATCAAGGACAAGGTAAAAGGTAACTTCTTTTTCTTTTATTCAAGTTTAAAGTTAAAAATCCATAAGCTACATTAAATTCGCTACACCTATTTCATTTCATATTTTATTATTTAATATGGACAAAATCTGCTAACCCTGTATTTTTAAACTGGTGAAGTGAAGCTGCTCCAAACCCTTAAAGAATAGGATGTTTTGGATTTAGAATACATATATTTCATAATACTTTGGGATTTTTCTTCATGTTTTCATATTTTGGCAAGCAAAGTCATATTTTGGAAATTGTTTCTTCATATTTTGTTACCAATCTGTTTCTAGTTACACTAATACGCTAGGAGCCATAATTACCTGAAGAAAAAAGGAGAAAGTCGAAAAAAACACCTTTTTTATTTAAAGCAAACAATTTTATTTTCATTCCTTGGCGCAACAACCAAACCTCGCTTTCGTTAACAAGAACTTACAAAGGAAATTGCTCCAATTGGGCAGATAGGAAAAAATCCAATCATGGATCTACAACAAAGGCAATTATAGTCATTATTTTGGTGATTTTGTTGCTTATTGGTAGAATCCTGAAATCCGCTCATATCATTGCGTGAACTGCAAAGGATCTTTCTCTGTTCCCACCACCGGTCACTTAAATCGCTCTGTCCCACTTCGCTCACTCCCTTTGTTTCTCTCAATTTCTCTCTCTATCTCTTACTAATCTCTCCCGCTATCGCTTATTCTCATCCTCTCTCTTCGTATGTTCATGTAATGCTTCCAAAACTGATAATTAAATCCACAAGTAAACATTGAACTATAATTAACCGGTTTCATATTACTCAAACTTGTGGTGACTGAAAAAAACAACAGAAAACTTCTAACTGTACTACAACAAACTTTAAAAGGTTTAGTTCACGAATAGTAAGAAGCAAATCTTGGCATAATTATATTGTGTAATAACTCTTGTTAGAAAAAAAATGTGCGTGCAAGTCTTTGTTATTAAGACGGTGTTATAGCCTCTCCTCTGTAATTAATATCATATGTTCTGTTTCTCACGCACTTCAATTAAAACTGTACCCATTTGTAATAATAGCTAGATATATTATATAGCAGACATGGTAATGCATGTAATGTTAAGGGTTGTGAATATCTCAGGAAGTTTAATAATAATATTAATAATAATACGTAATATAAATATAATGTGGCTGTTAACGTATATACAAGCAAATTTACACACTTTAGGGCAAGCACCTTTGTTTTAAGCTTCCAACGAACAAGAGAATGCTACCAGTCATAAAT
This sequence comes from Deroplatys truncata, assembly GCA_030765065.1. Taxonomy (NCBI): domain Eukaryota; kingdom Metazoa; phylum Arthropoda; class Insecta; order Mantodea; family Mantidae; genus Deroplatys; species Deroplatys truncata. The sequence continues at coordinate 221,283,675 of CM060978.1, forward strand.
CTAATCAAACAGTTTTATGCAAGAAAAGCACGAATTGTCACTGGCAGATTTAAAGAAACAGTTGAGAAGCCAACGTTCAGATTTTAAACAATTTTAAAAGTTAGTGTTCGGATAGGACTAGGCCGGTGTTCAGGTTCAGGCAAAGCGCCAATAAGATTCAAGTGTAGTGTGTTTTTTTTAAAGTTAGGAAATAAGAGACGACAAGCAATTTGGCGTTTGTATAGTTCACTGCGTATTACTGGAGAAGACGTGGTGCTGCTCGAGTAAATTTACTTAAGTTTTGCGGTAGATCCCGTACAATAATACTGTGGTGAATTCGTAACAAGTACGCTTCCAGCAACAAGCTGGCATAATATAACTCATAATTCTCCCCTCGTAACTTACTGAATTTGTGATACAAATGGTAACTCTGGTATTACTCGGTTATACGAGTGTATCACACATCACATTACCCAGTCCAATGTACACTTTTTGTGATTGCTTAAAGGTTTGATAAATTAAACACAAAGTTAAACATATTACATGTGGTATTACTACTTCTATTGTAAAGCTGTGGATTGTACAGGCCCTGATAAAAAGAGCATAAGTGCACCGTTGAGTATAGCCGAAGCCAGCGATAGTAAGTACCCAAATCCTAAACCCCACACACATCATCAGATTCACCGACCGCAGCCGAAACCAACATCCAGAGGAACAGAGACATCGAGGATAATCGGAGACAACTGGTAACGCAATCCACGCTACGTGAAGTGGTTACAAAATTGAAGCCAGAGCGAGCAGCTATATTACATTGTATTTTTCGCAAAACTCACTAGTAGCACAGGATAGGACTAGGACCGGAGGGGGGACTTAGAACCTCGACCTATGCAGACGGGGCGTCCCGGGAGGAAGGAATGGTGTGAGAGGAGAAGAGGGCGGCCCGGTCAGAAGGCATGACAGGCAGAGGGCAGGGTCCCTAATATTTACAGATTTGAACTCTCCGGGTCTGGCTGGTGCAACCTCTCTCTCCTCACCCTGTGGGTGGCCTAGGACCCGAAAACCTTCGCAGTCCGAGGGACGAAGATTTCCTTTCCCATCCCTTTTTCCTGCCATGCAAACGCCGAGAGCTCCCGCCGACACTTGCAACCCTGAAAGATACCAAGCAGAGGAAGTGATATGAGAATGGAGATGAAATAGAGGGACAAGAAATTCGGGGGTTGTAATGATCCTCCCCATTCGCCTGGATATCCGGAAAAATCCATGGGCCAGGAAGGGCCATCCTGCTCGGTAACTCAATACTACGAGAGTATTAAGAGACATTTACTTCAACCCTGATTATTATCCTTTATAATCCATATGTCATATAACCTATTCTCTAAGTGAGACCTCAACTACATAACACTGAAATCGGCTTAACCGCATGCATTATAGCATGGAAACAAAAATGTAAGAAAAGCTATTTATTGTTTCCTGATAGCTACGACACATTACCATTAGTCCGTTACACAATATCCAAACAGTAGAACATTTAAGTTATAGTGTATACTAATATTATAAGTTTAGAAAATCCCTATGTATGCATGTATATATGTGTATGAGAAGTAATCTCAAAGACTACTCAACCGATTGTGATAATTCTTTTACCATTGAAAATTCCAATTCTTTCTAATAGTCATATACTATAAAATGCATTATAATTTAAATTAATAAATGATTAAAATACTAAAAAGGATTTAGAAAGCGTAAGTATATATTAGAATATGAACAAATTCTAGTTATAGAATCATTACAAAGAAGACTTTGATTATTCATCGAGAATGCCATGAAGTAGAAAAAAAGTTGTTATTCATAGAAAATGTATGTAAAATAAGATAAACACCTTAGAAATTTCAGTACTATATATACGTAATGTGTGTGGGGGGAGGAGATACGACTTAGCAACTAAGGTACTGCAAAACACAGGAGAATCGAATCTGTTTATAAAGGTACTGTACACATGCGATACAATGCCAAAATTATTTTAATAACCTCATGTAAGAAAGGTTTGCTTCATTTCCTTTGTATGTTATAATCAAGTTCGTTTGCAGAGCATGCTTAATAATTGTATATCGAGAGAACGTTTTATAAAGGTAAAGTTAGAAATACGAGATGTGATCAAAAAGTTTCCGGAATGGCTTCACAACAATGCTGACGCTGAGATTTCTTTAATTCTTACCCAGACTGTACATGCAGCGTTACTTCCCGATAAAAATGAGAGTTCACGTGACTTCCTGTGACCATGCAGTGGCGAGGTAAACGCTCTGAAGTTAACACGTGTTTTGCAGGTGATGCAATTTTCCGCGTAGCAAAAATGTCAGATTACGAAGAATAAAGAACGCACTCAAATTTTTCTTTAAACTGGTAAAACTGCAAGCCTATGAAATGTTAAGAACAGTTTATGGGAAGGAAGTTATGGGTAAAACTCAAGCATTTGAGAGGTTTTTGAAATTTAAAAGTGGTGTGACATCAGTTAAATATATAGATCGTTAGGCACGACACTGTTCCAGCAAATCCGGTGAAAATATCAATCAGGCCAGGGAAATGGTCTTAAAATATGATAGGTGCATTACAACAAGAGAACTTTCTGACTCATTAGGATCTCCTTTGGAAGTATTCAAAGCATTTTGAAAGACAATTTGTACATGAGAAGAATTATCGCCAAGTTCGTGCCCCGCCTGCTTTCAATGACCAAAAGGAAAGCCGTGTGATTGACTGCACAGATCTTAAAGAACAGCTACAAAATGACCCACAGTTTATGGAGAAAATTATTACTGGTGATGAAACTTGGATTTATGGGTACGATCCAGAAACGAAGCAACAATCTTCACATGGGAAGAGTCCTTCAACACCACGAAACAGACCAGACAAGATTGATCCAAAGTAAAGTCAATGATGATTGTGTTTTATGACATTAAAGGCATTGTACATAAGGAATTTGTGCCACAGGGTCAAACAGTAACTCAAGTGTTCTACAAATAAGTGCTGCAAAGAATAAGGGAGAATGTGCGACGCAAACGGCCGGAGAAATGGAGGAGTGGTGACTGGTTCCTGCATCATGATAATGCGCCCGCGCACAAAGCCCTTTCTGTTCGCCAATTTTTGTATAAAAATAGGATGAATACTCTTCCCCATTCCGCCCTATTCTCCAGATTTGGCACCAGTGGACTTTTTTCTTTTCCCGCGACTTAAAATGCGGCTCCGAGGACACCGTTTTGAGGACATTGATGTCATCCATCGCGAATCGCAGAAGGCTCTGAACATGTTGAAAGATGAGGACTTCCAGAGGTGCTTCCAGCAGTGGCAGAAGCACTGGGACAAGTGTATCAACTCCCAAGGAGACTACTTCGAGGGTGACAGTGCAGAGTAGACAAAAGAAACTGCTGTGTAGTATTTATGACGTCATTCCGAAAACGTTTTGATCACACCTCGTATGTGAACAACTGTGAAGGTTATTTCTCTCGATGGTCGCAGACTATGGTTAACGAGGTTAGCCTGGTAGCATGTGAATCTTCAAATTCACCAATTCACCTCTATTACACCGTATATATTAAGTGTTTTATATTATCTGAAAACTATGTAGCAACCAAAGAGAAGGCACTAAAGGTTTAAAATGTTAACTACGAGTACTGTAGTTATCTAAAAGAATCGGGGAGAGATTAAGGAAGTCAGATGTTCCGCCATGTTTCCCATTCTTTTGTGTTAGTATCTGGGGATTTTTCATCCGTTATTAAGAATAGCCATAGCTGTTCGTAATTATAATTATAAGGGATAAAGGGAATGATTCAGCTTAAAAATCGTATAACTCATTGTACACTAATTACCATTTTTACTTTCTCTACTACATATAGTAAGTAGGGGAAATATTGCATTTCACCCAAATATTTGATACCGAGATATCACTGGAAATACATGTTTTGAGGCCCCCTTAATCCAAAAGAAGCATTTTTGGAAACATGTCCGTTTGTATGTGTGTGTGTGCCTGTGAACAGCATAACTCAGAAACGAACAGTCGGATAAACAGTAGGTACAGTATCTTCCAGAGATGCGACACGAAGGTTTTCAAGAAACCCCCCACCCCAGATTACCCTTTACATGGAACATTTTTTGAACATTTTAATCTTCTCAGAAATGACTCTAACGATTTTGATTAAAATATCATATGTTTAAGATATTTTCATGACAACTGTAATGTATATCTCAAATTCTCTGGGAATGTCTCCAAAAGTATTCTTCATTGTGAACGACTTTTGCATAACTGGTAAACCATAAGAGATAGACAAAAGTTTACTGCAAAAAATGTAGATCGCGTTAAAATACACAATTTATGTCATAGACATTTTTTTGTTGAGTGAACCATTTTCGAAATATTCCTTGTCATTCCCTTAAATTTCCCAATACTTTTTCTCAAATGGGAATTCGTCATTAAATTTTTTTACTACTACGTATAGTAAGTAGGGGAAGTATTGTGCTCCACCCAAAAATTCGATACCGAGATTTCACCGGAAATACATGTTTTGAGACACCCTGAATCCAAAAAAAAAATCTGATGTGTTACACTCACATGACTTTCTCTACTCTTGTACAATCTATTTTTACAAACGCCTATTCTCCATATGCTTCATATTAATCGAGATATCGAGATGTCAATCTTATTTGTAATTTTCTTGTAGATGCAAGGGGAATATTGTAGCTTTTAAGCGATAGTCAAATATTTTATCGCTGGTTGCTATGTGGCGCATTCCATTCTCTTTGCATGTCCAGGACATAAAAAAATGAATAACGAATTTGAGAAAAAGTATAAGTATTGGAAAATTTAAGGAAATAACAAGCAATATCTCGAAAACGGTTCACTCAACAAAAAAATGTATATGATATAAGTTGTGTATTTTAACGCGATCTACATTTTTTGTGTAGTAAAATTTTGTCTATCTCTTATGGTTTACCAGTTATGCAAAAGTCGTTCATAATGAAGAATACTTTTGGAGACATTCCCAGAAATTTCGAGATATACATTTCATTTCTCATGACATTGTCTTAAACATATGATATTTTCATCAAAATCGTTAGAGCCATTTTTGAGAAAATTAAAATTTTCGAAAAATGTTCCATGTAAAGGGTAGTCTGGGGTGGGGGGATTTTCTTGAAAATCTTCGTGTCGCATCTCTGGAAGATACTGAACGTAAATACCAAGTTTGGTGTTTATCCGACTGTTAGTTTTTGAGTTATGCTGTTCACAGACACACACACACACAGACACACACACAGACACACAGACACACACACAGACACACACACGGACATGTTTCCAAAAATGCTTTTTTTGGATTCAGGAGGTCTCAAAACATGTATTTCCGGTGAAATCTCGGTATCGAATTTTTGGGTGGAATGCAATACTTCCCCTACTTACTATACGTAGTAGAGAAAGTAAAAAAAGCATTTTGGAAGCATGTCCGTGTGTGTCTGTGTGACTGTGAACAGCATAACTCAGAAACGAACAGTCGGATAAACACCAAACTTGGTATCTAGGTTCAGTATCTTCCAGAGATGCGACACGAAGGTTTTCAAGAAAATCCCCTCACACCAGATTACCCTTTACATGGAACATTTTTGGAAAATGTTAATTTTCTCAAAAATGGCTCTAACGATTGTGATTAAAATATCATATGTTTAGGAAATTTTCATGACAAATAAAATGTATATCTTGAATTTTCTGGGAATGTTGACAAAAGTATTCTTCATTGTGAACGACTTTTGCATAACTGGTAAACCATAAGAGATAGACAAAATTTTACTGCGCAAAAATGTAGATCGCATTAAAATACACAATTTATGTCATATATATATTTTTTTTTGAGTGAACCGTTGTCGAGATATTTCTTGTTATTCCCTAAATTTTTTCAATACTTATTTTCTCAAATGGGAATTCGTTATTCATTTTTTTGTCTTGGATATGCAAAGAGTAATAATCTGTGGCAAAGAGAATGGTGCTGCACCTAGCAACCAGTTATTAAGAGATATGTCTAATGTTAAATGCTAATGTATTTCTATATTGCGCTTGCTAATACAAAACAAGGGGAACATAGTACGCCTTAAGCAATGGTCAAATATTTTTAGAACTGGTTGCTATGTGTAAAATGTAATTCTCTTTGCATGTCTAAAGATCGTTTCTGCAAATCTTTATCTCGATTAATATGAAATAGATGGAGAATAAGAGCTTGTAAAAATAGTCTGTACAAGAGTAGAAAAAGTCATGTGAGTGTAACACATCAGATGTTTTGTCCTGGTAATGCAAAGAGAATGGAATACTCCACTTAGCAACCGGGTCTTAAAATATTTGACTATCGCTTAAAGCCTACCAATTCCCCTTGCGTCTACAAGAAAATTAGCAATAAGATTAACATCTCGATATCTCGATTAACATGAAGCATATAGAGAATAAGCGTTTGTAAGAACAGTTTCTACAGGAGTAGAGAAAGTCATGTGAGTGTAACACACCAGATTGTTTATAAAATAAAAATTTTCGAAAAATGTTCTATGTAAATGTAGTTGGGGTGGGAGAATTTTCTTGAAAATGTTCGTGTCACATCTTTGGAGGATACTGAACTTATACCAAGTTGGTACCTATCCGATTTTTCGTTTTTGAGCTATGCTATTCACAGACACACAGACCTTTCTCTAAAACTCTGATGTGTTGCAGTCATATGGCTTTCTCTACTCTTGTGGAAACTATTTTTACAAATACTTATCGTCCATCTACTTCATGTTAATCTAGATAAAAATTTGCAGAAATCGAGATATGGAGATGTTAATCTTATTGCTAGTGTTCTTGTAGTTGCAAGGGGAATTGGTAGACTTTAAGCGATAGTCAAATACTTGGCTGCTAAGTGGAGCATTCCATTATCTTTGCATGTTCAAGACATAAAAAAAGGAATAATGTATAAGTATTGGAAAATTCAAACAAATAACGAGGAATATCTCGGAAATCCTTCACTCGACAAAAAAAAATATGTGGGGCATAAGTTGTATGTTTTAACGAAATCTACATTTTTGTGTACTAAAAACTTCGTTTATCTCTTACGGGTTACCAGTAATGTAAAAGCCACTGAGAATGAAGGGAACTTTTGGGCGCGTTCCTAGAAAGTTGAAGATAATAGGTACATTTCATTTGTCATGAAAACATCTTAAACATGTGTTGTTTTAATCAGAATCGTTAGTCGTTTTTGAGAAACCAAAATTTTCTAACAATGTTCCATATAAGTGTAGTCAGGTCTGGGAATTTTCTTGAAAATCTTTGTATCCCATCTTTGGAAGAAATTAAACTCAAACACCAGGTTTGGTACTTATCCGACTTTTCGTTTTTTGAGTTATACTGTTCACAGACAGACACACTGACATACCGACAGACACCACACGAATATGTTTCCAAAAATGCTTTACTTGGATTCAGGCACTTCAAGGCATATATTTTCGGTGAAATCTCGGTATCGGATTTTTGGATAAAATCAGTGCTTCCCTTACTTACTACAGTAGTAGGGAAAGTAAAAACACATTGGTACAATGATTCCTAGAAACCACTAGGAGCTGATTTCATTACGTTAGCAGTCACGTAGGTCAATTCTATAAATAAAAAGAGGCAAAAGAAATCTGAGAAAAGTGAAAGGCTGAGTTAGTAACAGACAGACACAGACACACACACACACACACACACACACACACACACACACACGCGCGCGCGCGCGTGAACGTCGTTCTCCGTGTAGTGGTTACCAAGCTAGCCTCTAGTTCCGGAGGTCTGGGTTCAAACCCAGCGGAGGGCGATGCATTTTTTCGTGCGTAAAAGTCTTTAGTATGGTTTCCTTCGGAAGGGAGTAGAGCCTGATAAAGAGGCTTCTGAGCAAAATTACCGGTCTTTCACGCCCGATATAGAACGGGACGCTAAAAACCACAGCACTTAAAAAAAACCGGAAGAGAGCAAGGCCCGTGCAAGATGTAAAGTTGGGAGGGGGAATAATAAAGAAGGCGGATCTAAGACTAATAAAGACTTGTAATCTTAGATCAGAGAATTACTCTGACATTGGTACCGGCACTGGTAATTACTGCTCGTGTGATATTTTAATCGCTTAGTGACGTGCTTATGTGAGTAAGATTTGGCGGCTATTGCGAGAGGTCTCGCCGATAAGCATTTTAGCGACTCACGGCAAGTTACACTACTAGTTTCTTTTATTGTGGAGACAGTTATTTCAAACAGTAACATTGATATTGTAGAAGCTAGCAGGTGATAGTTTCGAGTGATATGATTCATAATCATCTTCATTCATTAATTACAAACGGTCGGCAACTGGCTTCACTAGCTCATGTATTAAACCACATTAAATTTCTCAGTCAATTTAAACTGGTGTTATCGTTTAAAAATAGGCCCAGGCCTACCATGAGAGAAAGACCTCATATCTATAGCACTAGAGCAGCTAGCGTTCGAGACAAAAGAATGAGCTACGAAATCACGACAGCAGAATCAACAACGAAGCGGGTAAAGTAAACGGCATTAAAAGAGACGACCAACGCCAACCATCTCCATTACACTATCACTACCTCCACCACCAACACCAACACAATCATCCCCATCATCAAATATACCGCCAACCTCAACCATCGCCATCACCATCATCCCAACCACCACCTTCAAAACCACCCTACCACCGTAAATACCATCACAATTACCAACACCATCACAACCACCCTCACCACCACCTCTACAATCAAAATCGCCCTTTCATCACAACACCCACCACCACCTCCACCACCATAACATTATAAACACCCCACCACCACATCCAGCAGCATTGCCATCACAACGACCCCACCACCAACACTACCACAATCATCACCACCACTTTACCACCATCCCAACACCACCCCATTATCATAACTACCAGCAGCACCACCATCCATAAACATCACCACCACCCACAACTATCACCACCACCATGACCGCCATCACTATCACCATCATAACCTACTCCATCACCACCATTACCAATACCTCTACCACCAACAACATAATAACACCAGCAATACAGTCACCACGCTCACTATCATCACCATTACCCCATCCGCTCACTAACAACACACCCACCACCACCGCCAATAACTTCAACAACAAAATCCCGGCTATGGCATTGAATTTTTCAGTCATCTGATTCTGCCTTTCCAACCCTGTTCAACACACGGCTTGTGTGAAAGAACAATTAATTCCATTAGAGTGATTAGAGCACCGGACGGAGACCGGGAGATCCCTGGTTCAAATCCCGGCTATGGCATTGAATTTTTCAGTCATCTGATTCTACCTTTCCAACGCTACCCAACACACAACTTGTGTGAAAGAACAATTAATTCCATTAATTGACCTAATAGCGTTTGAAACTAAAAGCCCGGGACTTAAGTACTTACAAAGAATGTAAGTCGCCTTTGGGGTATGACATCTCAATACATTTGAGATCACCTTGTGGTTTACCGGGAAAAATGCGAGTCAGCTGGAGAATTTAATGGTGTGCCGGCATGTTGCCATGGTAGCTTAGTGATTAGAGCACCGGACGGAGACCGGGAGATCTGTGGTTCAAATTCCGGCTATGGCATTGAATTTTTCAGTCATCTGATTCAACTTTTCCAAAATCTTAGACATATTATATGTAAAATAGAGCAGATACGTGCCATCTCTAACGTGTGAATATAAACTGAGGTTTGGCATTTACATTTTATTTAAAACATAATTCACTTTTCTTTTCCTTCTATTGAGTACAGTAGCTATTAAAAAAAAGATACAGGGGTATGTATGGTGAGAATAAAAAAGAGAGACAGAAAGAGAGAGAGAGAGAGAGCTGCTTAAACAAAGACAAATGGTGCCTGAATACCAAATATCACAGGCAAAGAAGGAGACGTAAAGACAGAGCAGCATAAATAAAGATATAAAGTCGGTTTAAAACCAAAAATCATTAAGTCAGTCAGAGCGAGAGAGAGAGAGAGTGAAAGAGAGAGAGAGAGAGGAATACAAATGGTCGTGAAAAATATAAAAAATCATCAAGTCAGGCAGAAAGAAAGAGAGAGAGAAGGGGGAGAGGTAGGGAGTCACACGTATAAAGATAAAAGATAGAGTAAATACCAAAATTCATTTAGTCAGGCAAAGAGAGGGAGAGAGAAAGACAGAGTAACACAAATAAAGCCAAGAATTGGAGTAAGTGCCAAACAGGATTAAGTCAGCCAAAAGAGAGGGTGAAAGAGAGAGTAACATAAATAAAGAAAAAAAATTGGGTTAAATATCAATATTCATTAAGTCAGGCAGAGAGAGAGAACGGGAGAGAGAGAAATTGACATAAATCAAGACCAAAAGTCAGGTAAATACCAAACTTCATTAAGACAGGCAGAGAGGGAGAGAGAGAGAGATAGACACAGAGTGGCATAAAGACAGAAAGCCAGGCGAATACCAACATTCATTTAGTCACGCAAAGAGGGAGGAGAGAGCATAAAAAAAGGAAGACATGAAGTAGGGTGAAACACGTTCTATAAATGATACAAAATTTCTTTCTATTTTATTTTGGCACATAATTAATGTCATTACGTGTGAAAGAGAACATCAGTTAAGTGACCGCCGCGACTTCGTTGTGTTGCGGTATACGGTTGACCAAATTTTTAATGACAGAAGAAAGTAAATAAGGTCCAAATTCACGAATAACACGCGTGATGTTATTCATAAGATCATTTACTGTATCTGGTTTGTTGACATAAACTCGAGATTTAACGTAACCCTACAAGAAGTAATCCAACGGCGTTAAATCACATGACCTCGGGGGCCAGTTAACATCACCACCACGGGAAATGATGTGGCACCATCTTGCTGGAACCAGATTTTTCTGAGATCCGTACCATCCAATTGAGGTCAAAAATAGTCGCTTATAAGTGTCCGGTATCTTTCTCCATTGACAGTTAGAGCTTCTCCAACTTTATCTTGGAAAAAATATGGTTCCACCATACCAAAATCCACACCACACAGTAAACTTTTGGGTATGAAGTGGTCGTTCTTGAATCTGCATCGGATTGTGTTTTCTCCAATAGCGACAATTTTGTTTGTTAACACAACCATCCATCCAAAAGTGGGCTTCGTCGCTGAAGATGATTTTTCGATAAAAATCCGGTTCAGCTTCCAATTACTCCATAGCCCTGTCAGCGAATACACGGCGCAACCTATGGTCGTTGCTCTTTAGTACACCATTTTTAAGCGTGAAAATTCAAGTACAGATGCATAATTCGCCAAGTTGTGGTCGGCGAAAGCCCCAATTCTTGCGCTCGACGAGCAATTGATTTGTTTCCGTTCTCGCTACACTCTCACGAACGGCGCCTATGTTTTCGTTGGAGCGCTTACGTCGATTACTTACAGGCGTTCTTTGACCGCTGACAGAACCACTTCTTTCAAATTTATCGATGATACGCCGAATCGTTCTCTCGCAGGGATGGTTATGCACACCGTAAACTTCACGCAATACACGGAAGGTTTGGCGAACAGATGATCCATTTTGATAATAAATTTTCACAATTTCTACGCGTTGCTGAATGTCGTAACGTGCCATGACTATTTATCAATAACAACTGTAACCACTTGGAAAAAATGACTGCTGTAACTCAATAACAACGGCAGCTATCACATGTTAAATATAGGACACTCTTGTTGAAAGACACTATATTTTGAGGGCATCTGAATCCGAATTTATGCTTTGAGCAAACTTAGCAGCTTTAGGAATTTTCACAATGTGCGACTTGGAGTTTTACTTTTCTTAGGCGGTTTTTTATACCATAAAAATCCACTCTTATCTTTAACCGTGTTTGTTAGTGAGGCCTGTTCCTCATTATCACATCATCTGAAGTTACAGCTTCTCTCTCGGAATTATGTTCAGACACTGTTACTAAGCTATCTTCTTCACTTGAAAATAAGTCATGTTCATTGCTATTGTCATCTTCTTCAAAAACTCTTTTCACAAAATCCTCAAACTTTGTGTCATTGACTTTATAGATTCCATACTTGAAAAGCTGGTATACGAATTACACCTACATGCACGGTAACAGAACTGACTTGTAACTCCAAGGATTGTTTAATCTCGAGTAGCAGCTGAAGGCAACTGATTATTAGCACGACTGACCAGTACCTGATTTACGCAACAATGACAAAGGAATAGATAGGCATGACAGAAAAGTAAAATTATTGTAGCCAACTTTACAGGCGAAACAAGCTATCGCTGCCCCCTGTTACCATTGGAGGGTAAGGGAAAGACAAAAGCTACTTTTGGGGAAATGTATGGCATGGCAATATGTAGACATCTCTCATGTTATATTAACATTTTTGCGTTATTAACAATCTCCATGTGTTTACAGATTTTATCAGTATGCTTTGTGGTGTTAAGGAGTCGTGCTTTTGCTTATATTCAGCTAGTTGAAAGAGAACGTAATATTATGGTTATGTTACAGTCATCGACCTACCCTTTAAATAGTCGATGATTATCTCAGCTTTTGTAAGTAGCGTAATATTAGCTACCTGAAAACATTTCCAGCGCAGAATAAAATAGAAAAATAAGCGGTTTGTAAATTATCGATGTAAATAGGTATAAAAAGTCATGTGACGCATAACATTATTTGTTCACTATTCAGAATCACCTCTATTACAATACACCTTTCGTTTTTTCTAAGAAAGAAACGTATTTCATAGTATTAATATTTAGAGTTTTAATACTTTTTAAATTAAAAATGTACTTTCGGAACATTAAAATGAAAAACATAAATTTTTTCGTATAAATATTTGTTCTCTATATACCAGGCGAGTCAGCTGCCCCTAGGTATTCGTATCTATGCAACCCGCAGTTTATAGTCTAATGTGAAATCATTGACCATTTTAGCAAACAAACTGTTATTGTAGCTCTGCCCTTCTATTTGGTACTATAAGCAATACCCATTAATGATTAAAGGCCTGAATGAGAACCAAAGAGCTGCGAAAGTCTTAAAAAAGAAGGGTTTCATGGATATAATGCTTGCAAGGAGATAGAGGAACGTTTTCCCGAAGAGCGAGATAAACTACATGGGTTCTGGTCGAGTGGTTTAGCTGCTGGAATGTGGTGAAGCAAAGGTTCGCTTCGGAGGTTCAAATCTGATATGTACATAAAATTGTTTTGGTTCATTTATTTTCTTCCTTGTGTTAATTTTCTGTATTTTAGTATACCAATTTATTTATTTTTGTTACTGGCTCTCCTGTGAACCAAAGGAACAAGAATTACAATCAGATAAGTGTGTACCATGTTTACCCTAATAATCTGTACCGTAACTGGTGTTGTAAACCGTGTTATGTAGTTAGCTTTCATTCTCTTGGGAATATATTGACGATATTAAATAACACGGTTTTTATTTCATGTTTAAGCCTTATGTTTCAGTTCTTCTATTTATAAAGGAGTTGTAAATGTGCTAAGTTCACGGGTAAACAGAATAATAAACTGTTAAAGAGCGTGGATTTCATCAAGAAAGTAAATGTTCAAAATGACGAACCCCTTCATCAATCCACATTTGTGTACGTTGCCGGAGAGACCTTCTTGCATGCTGTAACATGCGCGGTGTAATCTGCCTGCCTTCGTCACGTATGAGTGTGCCCGTATATGATTTGGGCTTTGCGGTGGAAAACATGACGATTATTCTATTTTGTTCACACTTTAATGTTACCAAAAATGTCATTTTTATCATAATACGAAATTGTAGGGCCAAAGAGATAAAACAAAAGACAATAAGAAGTTTAATATTCACCAAATGGATTTGAACCCGAATTAAAGTGGCACAGTGTTAAAGCAACTATGATAATACCATTCGGCTAATGCTACCTTGCGAGCTGAGGTTCCTATACGAAATAGTAATCGCAGAACTAGACCCTACCTTGAATATTTACACGCTTTTTGCAGCGTCATACAGTGTTTTGAGCTCGGTTTGGTAGTTTTAATTAAAGCAAGTAAACTGCATCAGTCCTTACAATTACTGTATGATCTGAAATACGCCATTGTTTGTGAAATAAGAGAAACTATTTACCTAATACTTTGCATTTTTGACAAGGCTGTACATTGACTAACGGCTTAAATCCAATTAGTCGCACTGTGTAGATTTGCCATTTTGTTTTCAAGTGTCTTTGTCAACCGATGCATGTGATAGGTTTTTCTTTCAGAAGTGTTTTCAAAGGGGTGCATGGATGTATGCTAAAGAATAAACGTTTTCAAAATTGGCTAAAATTTCTACTGCAGCTGTCAGTGTCAGGGTGGGATGTTTTTTGCATCGCCATACATAGCGATTGCATTCTGTTCCGTAGAACACTTATGCACTGAGTTATGTATCCCTCCACTATAATGTGTTACGCAAATCAGCCATTAGAAGGCATTCAGGAAAGGCTAAGTCACATATGTCGCTTAGCACGTTGCATAAATTCAAAAATAAATAGGCGCCACTGACCCACCCGGTATAATGTTACACACATCGATGTATGGTGCACTTTTTTGTTCAATTTCTAATAATTCAGCAGTTGTTGCACTAGTTGTATAGATAACGACTATATTTTTCATATCCATCAATACAAATTTTCAAGGATTCTGTATCATGTGGTTAATCAATTCATATTCTCACCAAGGGTTTTAGTTGTATAATCGATATCCTTGAAACACGTGAAAACGTTAAAAATCTGGAAAGTGCAGGGACCTGGCAACTATTTTAAATGGGCAAGATGTAAAAAGATTGATGAAGCAAAATAAGTTTCACTTTTAATTATACGAAAATAAACCAAATGTATTAATTAATTTGCATTCTTATATTGTAAAAAACAAGAGAAGGGCTCAGGCCATATTTGAAGGTGCCTCGGTAATATATGTTGTGGTTAGTGATGCATCAAAAGAGGTCTCAGGTTGGATTCCCGAATGAGGGATGTTTCTTTAACTAGAATATTGTTTACCCTCCACAGAGCCTGGAAGTATAAATGGAGAGTGAATGCGAATGAGTTTCGTAACACAAATAAATAAAGTTGGTGTTAAAAAACTTACAGAGGAGTTAAAATACTATCAGTTGTTTCTAAAGTCAAAGACGACATGGCCACAAAAGCTAATAGGAGGTATAAAAACTATGACAATTAAATTTGAGGAGACCAATACTTGATTGGTTTATTCACACCCTTTTCGTTCAGGTGAAATAGTTCGTTCATATGGTATGGAAGCCTATATTGATTAGCTTATTGTTTCAATGGTATTTTAACTGGTGGAACGCTCATGCTAGTAAGGAGTGGGGAGAGACTGATATTTCAAACAACAAATAAGTTTAACGAAGTTTAAGAATGATATGGGGTCTGAGAACTGCGTCACGAGTAAGGTAAAGGTACATGTGGCGGAGGGGCCCCCAAAACCTCGGCAGAGCAAGTAGGCGGTAACGGCCCTTGTTGCTTCCAACGTCACCCCTGAGAGGGAGGGATGAGGGAAGAGATATGAAGGGTGACCAGATCCGATGCCGATGGGCGCAAGTATATACGGGGTTCTTAACGGTTCCAGAGTGAACACATCCTCATAAGCAACCAACCCCCGCCGGTTCCCTATCGCGTGGAGTCCACTCGACAGAGAGACCTAACCGGCAGCGACACCAGCGAAGAAACCTTAACAGAGCGCAAGCCACCGTCCAGCCGCAACCCGCCGGAAACCGTCGCCTGTCTTACGACCCGAGACCGATGCAAAGGAAGATGACAGATACAGGAAATGAGGTGCAGGAAAGTCGTAGTAGAAGATGAACCACACCAGCATTTGCCTGCCGACCCGGGGAAACCACGAAAAGCCCATGGGTCAGAGTGAGCGGTCGCCGTGGATCAAGCCCGTAACCTCCCGAATGCGGACAACAACGTTACCGCCTGAGTCTCCAGCTCGGTGAATAACGACTAGATTCTGAATGTTATGAAGTTCCAGGAGCAGAATGAAGTGCAAAATGTGTTCTTTTATACAGTAAAGCAAGCAAGTAAATAATTATTGATATAAAGTTTCAGTTCAATATGTGATTGCGTTTCTCAGATTACTTATCAATTTTAATGATGAAACTCATTGTACCTTCTTCTTCAGCAGATATTGAATTAAACCTTGTACTTTTTTTTCGAAAAGATCTCTGTAAAAAACTCAATGAGCAGTATCATATGGTGATATTTTATTTCATATTGCAAAATAAAAAAGGGAATAAAATGGTGAAAGATTATTCAAGTTATTTTTAAAATACAGAAACTAACAAATCAAAATTACACTCTGAAGTTTCATTATAGGATTTTGGAATAAGGGAAAAATATTACGAAAGGTGACAGTGAGAATAATGGTCTAAAAGATTGCCATGATGTCATTTATCCAGAAACGACATCTAAAATGTTAGCTGGATCCGCGCTTGGGAAAAACATTTCACTGAAATGTACTTTGAAGTAACATGGCGGAGTTGTGAATAAAAACTACTAAAGTTGCAGTTCATTTATCCTTTAAAATACTCAGAAGTGTGAGAAATGAGAACGAAGAATGAAACTGCTGTAGTTTGAGAATGTTGAAGCCTGAGAACAAACATCTCACTGTGCTTGACTACGTACAGCATGTCTGGCTACAGACAAGACAGCCAGGGTAAAGAAATATGGCTTTTTCTCCTCAAGAGTCCACAGAACTGTAGAGATGATATACACATTAAATCGAAGCAATATTTTCAGGTGTGAACGTATAGTAATTAGGGGAAGTATTGTATTCCACCCAAAAATTCGATACCGAAATTTCACCGGAAATACAGCTTTGAGACCCCCTGAATCCAATTTTTTTTGGAAACATGTCCGTGTGTGTGTCTGTGTGCGCCTGTGTGTGTCTGTGAACAGCATAACTCAGAAACGAACAGTGGGATAAACACAAAACTTGATATTTAGTTTCAGTAACTTCCAGAGATGAGACACAAAGGTTTTCAGGAAAATCCCTCCACCCCAGATTACCCTTTACATGGAACACTTTTCGAAAATTTTAATTTTCTCAAAAATTGCTCCAACGATTTTGATTAAAATATCATATGTTTACGATATTTTCATGACAAATGAAATGTATATCTCGAATTTTTTGGGAATGTCTCCAAAGGTATTCTTCATTGTGAACGACTTTTGCATAACTGGTAAACCATAAGGGATAGACAAAATTTTACTGGACAAAAAATGTAGATTGCATTAAAATACACAATTGATGTCATATACATTGTTTTTGAGTGAACCATTTTCGAGATATTGCTTGTTATTCGCTTAAATTTTCTAATACTTTTTCTCTAATGGGAATTCGTTATTCATTTTTTCATGTCCTGGACATACAAAGAAAATAGAATACTCCACATAGCAACCAGCTCTTAAAAGATTTGACTATCGCTTAAAGTCTACCAATTCCCCTTGCATCTACAAGAAAATTAGCAATAACATTTACATCTCGATTAACATGAAGCATATGGAGAATAGTCGGCGCCGTGGCCGAGTGGTTAGACCGCTCGCCTCCCACCGAGGCGGCCCTGGTTCAATACCAGGGACCTGCATGTGGGATTTGTGGTGGAGGAAGCGGCGTCTGGGCGGATTTTCTCCGGGTTCTCTGGTTTCTCCCGCCATTCATTCCACCAACTGCTACATCATCACTTTTCCTTTCATCCATTTCACCAACATTTCGTTTCATCTACTTCCTTCATCCCATACCAGGCATCGGGCTGATCACCCATCCTGGATGCTCTGGCTGATCCATGAGTGTCTGCTCCTCGACGGGCCTCTGACCCTAGGCACCCGCTTGTAAGTCCTGGGGGGTGTAAGTCCTACATAAGAGGAGAGTAAACAGATAATGAATGAATATTGAGAATATAAAAATAGTTGTAAAAGAGTAGAGAAAGTCATGTGAGTGTAACACATCAGATTTTTTATTTAAAGCTGTTGCTTTCATGGCACACAATTAGGTTTTAATATAAACAATTTCAAAGTGGCTGTTTAATTGGGTTTTCTGCCATTTAGATAAACCGCAGAAATGGTCTATAAGCTCCATGTTTCTCAATTACTTTTTTTCAGTCTTGTTCGCTGCATAATATTTTCCTTGAACCGCAGTTTTAGTTTATTAAGTTGAAATTTTCAGCAGAGCTTCAGAGAGTACGAGTTTAAAAATTTTGTACGTTAGTTAAAATATTAATTAATTCAAATCAAATGCATTGTTTTCAATAGTTCAATTGAAAAATCTGAAAAAGTTTTTGTCTTTAATCAAAATTATGAAATTCTTGCACAACAGTTTCTTTATGTTTGTATACTAAGCTCAATCTTAAAAAATTGGTAGCGTTACCATAAACCGTAGGGTTCAAGGAGCATTTCAAATTACCATACCAAAAGCGATTAGTTAGAAATAAAAAAATTAATATCTCAATAACGGTTTGATGCAGCTCATTAAACTTTGGTGTGCAATATATGTTTTATGTTCTGAATACGCGATAAAAAGTTCAGCTCAATCAGAAAAAACATTTAGGCTTTTGGACACAAATCTCTACATTGCAGGCAGTATTTTTAACACTTAAATGATTTTAGTGTAATTATATGATATAAAATATTATAGCAGCACGCCTTAAAGCAATATGTATGTAACAATATATAAAAACTGTATATTACAGTCATTGTATATGTTTATATTATTGTGTAGATGTATAATAAAGTTATGTGAATGCATTAAGTAATTTAACAATGTTGGAACTGCGAGAAATGAGGCCGAAAGTTGCTAACAATGAGTTAACAATGACATAACTTTGAGGCAATAATGAATTGGAAAGTTTAATAATGCTACTAGTAAATCCTGGAACAATAATGTAATATTTAAAACAGTTTATAAATAGCCAATAAACAACTAGAAAAAGCTTAATTTAAATAAACGTATTCTATTGGAGTAGGATTAGCCAATCAGACTTGAAATACAGAGATTTACAAATTTAAGCGGTAAACGCCAGTCATTATTAGGCTAGTATGAGCAGTTCATCGCTCGGTACGTATTCAGTGTGAGACATATAAAATTCATTACAGCAAGAATACTATAAAGCTTACGTGTTAAAAGGTGCAAGTAATTAATAAATAATCTCACAGCTCTCTATATCAGTAAAGTGTTATTTAATCGCGTGAAAGATTAATAAAAGGAGTGAAGTAAGAATTATAATTTGCGTAAGCCTACATTCTTCAGTCTCACTACCCCCAATAAGAGATACATGTTCCTACAAATTAATACTGACGCAGCTGAGGCAAACATAAATACAAAATAATGTTTAAATAAACATTAAAAAAATTTAAAAAATGAGTTTTTAAACGTTGGGGCGAAGACCACGGGAAAGTGT
This sequence comes from Deroplatys truncata, assembly GCA_030765065.1. Classification (NCBI taxonomy): domain Eukaryota; kingdom Metazoa; phylum Arthropoda; class Insecta; order Mantodea; family Mantidae; genus Deroplatys; species Deroplatys truncata. The sequence continues at coordinate 221,303,118 of CM060978.1, forward strand.
ATTTGGGGCGATGGCCACCGGAAACTTTGTACCATACGTGGTGCAAATAACAATATAACCTTCTTAAAGTAGGGCAGTCATGTTTTGGCCGACTTACAAAAAATGTGAAAACAGTGAAATGCTGGAGTTACCACTTCACTAAAACTCAGGTTTAATTCGTTATACTCGTACATGGGCGAGAACCATTCAGTTTAAACCACTCGTTTATTATTCAACAATCACTAGTTGCAACTCAGTTATCCATCATCCATCTATAGGCGAATGCGTTTGCGACAGGTGGGCAGGTATTTTACTATTCGCTTGCACAATGTGATTCCAGAGTAAGACTTTTGTTTATTGTATTTAGGATTAAGAAAGCATTACATTTGATCCAGAAACTTGCTGTTGGGATTTCAGCGGAGTCTCCAACGACGAAGAAGAACATAAAACTCATTTATATTTAGATACCACAAGTGCACGTGTGTTCTGTTGAAATGTTTTAAACTGTGCTTACATTAAATGTGAGCGTACAGTTACTAAAGCACCCTTCAGTATTTAATATGTGTATTTCGGGTAGGACGACTGATTCACTAAACTAAGGGTGAAGATGGGAATAAAGGAAGGGAAAAAGGCAAAATCTATAAATAGCAATATGCATGTTGTAGAAATGTGTACTTATTTTGGATATCACTTGACGCCTAACATTATAGTGAATACAAAAATGTGTTTTAATTAAAATGAAAGATATATTCTAAGATGGTCGAGTTGTCTTATCGCGTTGACAACTAATCCTTATCATAACCAAGGTTGACCTCCAAACAGAGCAAAAGATTTTTTACTTTCTCTACTACGTATAGTAAGTAGGGGAAGTATTGTATTCCACCTAATAACTTGATACCGAGATTTCACCGAAATACATGTTTTGAGACCCCCTGAATCCAAAAAAAGCATTTTTGGAAACATGTCCGTTTGTGTGTCTGTGAACAGCATAACTCAGAAACGAACAGTCGAGTAAATATCAAACTTGGTATTTAGGTTCAGTATCTTCCAGAGATGCAACACGAAGGTTTTTAAGAAAATCCCTCCACCCCAGATTACCCTTTACATGGAACATTTTTCGAAAATTTTAATTTTCTCAAGAATGACTAACGATTTTGATTAAAATATCATATGTTTAAGATATTTTCATGACAAATTAAATGTATATCTCGAATTTTCTGGGAATGTCTCCAAAAGTATTCTTCATTGTGAACGACTTTTGCATAACTGGTAAACCATAAGAGATAGGCAAAATTTTACTACACAAAAAAGTAGATCGCGTTAAAATTCACAATTTATGCCATATATAATTTTTTGTTGAGTGATCCATTTTCGAGATATTGCTTGTTATTCCCTCAAATTTTTCAATACTGATTTTCTCAAATGGGAATTCGTTATTCATTTTTTTATGTCCTGGACATACAAATAGAATGGAATACCCCACATAGCAACCAGCTCTTAAATATTTGACTATCGCTTAAAGCCTACCAATTCCCCTTGTAGCTACAAGAAAATTAGCAATAAGATTAACATCTCGATTAACATGAAGTAGATGGAGAATAAGCGTTTGTAAAAATAGTTTGTACAAGAGTAGAGAAAGTCATGTGAAAGTAAGCATCAGTTAACCGTGTGTTCCTTAATGGGAGCGCTGCTAGTTGTCTAAATACTATTCAAATCACTTAGAGAGAAGCTCTTTAAACAGCATTATTTTTCTACATCGCCGTTGTGATGAAAAGTCATTTCATCTCGTGTCTTCAGATTTTCCTTTGTATTTCCTTGGAGCTCTCTTGGGCAGTTTTTCCTTGTCCATTTCTGCACTGCCCTTTCACAGCGAACGGAGTTATTTGGAACACTTGCCATAGGCTCTAAGTTGTTTCCAACTACACACACGAAAAAAACCAATAATACTGTATCCAGAGGGTCTCCAAAACGGAAATGGAAACCCTTATGGTTTCTAAGCTGCATCTGACAATGGAAGAAAGCAGAGATACGCCTCCTCGCTCCCTCGCACGAAATGTTCTGAAACAGGGGTAGACAAAATATCTTCACACTTAAGAAAACACACTTATGGTTAAATTATTAGACTAAATCTGGTAAATTACTGTATCTTCCATTCCTTAGTACATTTTAAAATAAGCATACTCATTGTTGCTATATTTATATGTTTAAACATGTAATCTTTGACCACTTTGGATAACACGAATGAAGTAACAACAATAAAATGATCTTTCTAGTGGAGGCTATATTATATAGGAATGATTTTCTGAGTTTTTGTGTGATTCATTCATAAAACGTTAATGGTTATTATAATAAAGTAACAACTATACTATATCAAGAAATACATAAAAATCAACATTTCTGCGAAAACTTTGTTATTGAAATATAGTAAACGTTTGACACAGATACAAGCTTAGTTCTTTAGAAAAACATTTATTCAAAATGTATCAACAAATTAAACATTATTAACAAGCTAAACGCAATGTGTGCTGAACACTAAGTGTTAACAGAGAGTTAATAATATTGTACAATGATTAATGATGTTTTAACTATAATAACTAATTATTTATGTCACATGAACATATTTTCAAGAACTACGCGAATGAGAATGTTTATTTTAATCGTTTATCACGTCTGTAAAACAGTGGTTTTCCATGCTTCTATGTTATATTGTTGCATTAGCCCACTTTCATAAAATTCATTCATATGAGTTTAGAGATGTAGGTACTATTTAAAGCAAAGAAAGCCTTCAAAAGAACCTGATTATATATTTCATTTCTCTTTAATTAATATTGCTGCAATATTTGACAAAACACGCATTTCCAGAGTTAATTTAATAAGAATATAGTTATATTCCATGATCTGGAATTGCCTCTACAACAGACATGTCAAAGGTCATACGCACCAGTGCATACGAGCATTTTAGCTTCTTGCTGGAGTAGAGCCGGTACCAGTATAAAAAGAGAGACGATCGGGCAGGTGATCTGACTTGTCAAAGTAGTGCAAAATTGTGGGAAAAGCGCGTACCACGGATAGAAAAAGGAAAATTTGCAATTAATTTAACCAACATATGATATATTATTTTAAATAAGGAAAATTGTAAAATTACTTAATGTAATGCATCCAATAGGCAAAAAAAAAAAAGAAATACAGAATGAGAAATATAAAAGTATTAACTCACCGTGCGTGGCAAAATATATATTACGCTCACTAGCGATTAAAAAGGCATTTTCAGTTTCTCCGTTTATTTGGATTTCACTACATGTAAAATGAATTGCTGATAAAAGTAAATCCATTGAATATTTCTATGCCTTTAATTCCTTTTCCATCCAGATTAGCCAACGCTATTTACTATTCAGCTCCCCAATGTTACAATAAATGATCATTATTTCACACCAGTGTTAAAACTCATTTATATTAAAGTTTTCGAAAATTTTATGAAGTTAATTAAATTTTTGATGTAGTAACAATGCACTTAGCTGAGCTATTTAAATCAATATATGATATGTTAAATGAATGACTACAATCTCTGATTATCGTTAACATTTTCTTCTGGTTTTAATACCTCCCAAACGTTGGGAAAATACAAGTTACTGTCAGCAAACCGAGCGAGATGGCTCCGCGGTAAACGTGTGAGGATTGCAGTCGTGAAGTTTCGGGTTCGATTACTATTGAACACCCATTTTCGTGGTTTTCCCTGGTCGGTAGGTGAACTTTGGATGGCTTCTCATATATCGCGAATTCCCATGTGTAATTCCCTTTCATTCCTTTTCCTTGTCATCTTTCAGGTATGCTTCTATGCTTTTTGGTGGGCAGAAAACGCGGATGTTTGCTCAAAGGAAAGAGTACTCCCCGTGTGCTGCTGCCTTTAGCCTCCTGTGGTTCCTTCACTTCATCCCTTCCTCTGGGGGGTGTTAACTACAAAAGATCTACGTAGGTCGCAGTGGGCAAGGTGACACCCTCCATTGTGTCAGCAATAAGTGCATAATAAATTCTGTGTAATTAAATCAATACGGGAAGTATTAAATGAATAAAAATCGCCTCAAAACTGCATTCTGAAGTTAATCTCTACTTCACTTAATAACAAGTCAATATTGTATTTTGCTCAATATCTCTTTAAGTATACTGTAATTACTAGAAATGTAAAATTTAACGTCGAAAGAGTGTAACCTATCATGTGCATTTAAATCAACACCCGAAATACTAAAACTGAGTTTTGAAATATATTCGTTTATAGGAACTGTTCTTTTTTGTTTCATGATTTTATTCTAGCTTAGCTGCAAGATTGAAATCATACGTTCCGCTAAGGATTTCTGTACCGCTGTGTTTATCAACTAATAGACGGTTTATATAGTCTAAGCTACATTTGTGCTAACAGCTCACAGATTCTTAGATCTAAGGAAAATTTCTCACCCCGGATACGGAAATGCAAGAAACCAATGGGATCAACAGAAGCACCGTTTTATACAAAAGCATTAGGTAGGCATACCTTGATAAATAAAAACATAAATTACATCTCAGCACTGCAACTCCTTGCTATCGGTAATAAAATCACTTCTGTTGAATGTATTGTTGTATTTGTTTTAATTGATATACCTTAGTGCCTTAATCTGGTGAAATTAAACACTGGAAGTTTAGTTAAACACGGAGAAAACGCATTTAGGTTCAGCAGTACATTGAGTCTATAGTTACCTAGACCGACTACGAAACGGCCTTGATTGGGCGAGAGTTACCGTCTGAATTAAGTATAAACAGCGGACAAGTCATGGGAAATTCCAGCCCTTTAGGGTCGCATCGTTGCCCTCGTGGGATTCCTCGCCTCTACTGGTGTGCGGGTGTTCAAACTGGAAATATTAGGGACTTCCGCGCGTCTCTGTCTGCCTGTCGGCCATCGCACTTGGGCCCTCCTGTGCCTCCTTCACCTCATCCCTGGCTTCCGGGGTCCGCCTCCGATACAACATCCTACATCCTACATCCTACAAGTGCTCCGTGGTATAGAGTTCAAACCCGGCGTAGGGCGATGGATTTTTTCGGGCGTAAAAATCCTTAATATGGCTTCCTTCTGAAGGGAAGTAAAGTCTGTGGTCCCGTGTGGTAGATTTATGACACGTAAAAGAGCCTCAAGCCTGATAAAGAGGCCTCTGGGCAAAAATACCGGACTTTCACGCCCAATATAGAATGGGACGCTAAGGACCACAGCAGTTAAAGAGTGTTCATAAATAAAACTAAATTTAATTTTATCCTACAAGTGCATATTTTTATCACCCCCTTTCAGGGGTACATAATTCTAATCAGGTAGGGCATTCTTACTATATTATACTATACCACGTACCGTGTATAAAACCTGCAACAAAACCGAAATACTTCTAGAGAATACATTGGTTAAAAATCCTAGGTGAATGTCACATCTGCCCATGTAGAACGGCTCGCCTGTGAGAAAAATATCGTGATTGATTTATATGTAAGGTTTACTTCAAACCAAAAATCCTGGCATATCACTACTGGCAGGAACACAGCAGGTTGGCCAGTCTTGTTTTGTCTAGCAGAAAACAAGCTAGTAATTGCTACAAGGATCTGTTGTGAATTGAGTTCGCTACAGTTCATTATTATCGTTCAAAGAGATGGTTTAATTGCGGACGAAGACGTGAGGTGAAGCAGAAAATAAGAAAACAAGCTTACTTCACGATATCCAAGTACTGCAAAGGATGCGGTAGACTTTGCCTTTATAGCACTTAGTTGGGGAGTATAGCCAGATAGTGGCTTTGCAGAAAGAGTGGTTTCCAAGTTTTACAAGGTAAACCTACTATAGCATTTATGATTCTATCTATTGTTTTGGGTGGAAGGTTCAGCATCAATAGCTGTTAAATCTGTAGTTTTACCTACAAAAGTAATATTCTAGTATTTCTATATACATTTTATGTATATTGGGCAGTTAAACAAAACCTGTCCAAAAACCTCCAAAAATCTGAGTCATAAACTTAGCCAAAACAAAGCTTCTAAGAATTGCTAGACGTTGTGTTTATACGAGTATCTAGTTATTTTTACTTTCTCTATCACATACATGATGCATACCTATCACATAGTAGGTAGAGGGATTAATGTGTTCATCCAAAACTTTTTATCGAGATTTCACTATAAATACATGTTTTGAGATCCCGAACACAAGAAACCATTTTTGGAAATAGGCCGCTTACGCGCTTGCGCATAACTCAAAAACGAAAAGTCGGATAAGCACTTATTATTATTATTATTATTATTATTATTATTATTATTATTATTATTATTATTATTATTATTATTATTATTATTATTATTATTATTATTATTATTATTATTATTCCTCAGGGTTTAGGCTATATAGCCCGTTCCGGCGAAGTCATTTTTGGAGTCTATCTTCTTCGGGGTCGGCAAACAACTCTTGTTCCTCTCGGGTTATTGGTATGTTTTTGGTATTCTTTCATTGTTCATTCTCATCAGGTGCGTCCACTATCTTTTACATGTTAATTTTATATCCTCTCTTGTAAATACTTAATTCTTCTTTTATTGTTTCATTTCTTATCTTATCTGCTCTTGTACATCCTTTAACACTACGTAAAAAAATCATATCAGCTGCTTGTATTTTACTTTCATCTTTCGATTTATTATCCAGTTCTCATTTCCATATACGAGTAATAACGAGGGGACGACCATTGTTTTATATAATTTTCTCTTTGTTCTTTCCTGGTATCCATCCAACATTTGACTTCGTTTGCCAGTAATAAATTTTTCATCTGGCCGGCCTTATGAGGGCTGCGCAGATATAGTTGGGTGGTGGGGCTGCCAACTTTCAGCAACCCATCCTGCATCGGTTTTGTTTCTGGATGTCTTCCCTTAGGCAGAATGCCCTTACTTATCGCTTTGAGCTCTACCTGCCCATTTACAGCCGCCCTACTGGATACAGATGCTGTACTTTAATGATTTTGGTTCGCCCCTGGTATTTTGTTTCCCAGGTGCCACCTATATCTAGGAAGCGTTCCCCTATCCAACACCTGGGGAAGCGCCCGATGGGGGATCTGCAACCCCGCATGGGAAATAAACACTATACTTAATATTTTATTCCAGCATTCTTCCAAGAATGGCCCATCAAAATTTCCAAAAGATTCTATCACCCTAAGCTGCGCTTTATACTGACAACTTTTAATCATTCTTTGTCCAAAAACGACTCTAATGATTTGGATTAAAATATCATATGTTTGACGTATTGAAATGAGAAATAATGCTTATATCTGAAATTTTTGTGAATACACTGTGAACTTTCCCTTATTTTAATTAATGTTGTATAATTTTGCATAAGAAATACCAAAAACATACAGCAGGGAAAATGTAGAGCTAATAAAAACACACAATACGTTTCAAATAAAGCTTTCACAGCACAGGCCATTTACGAAATAATTCAAGCTGCAAACTAATGCCTATCTAACGGTCATATACACACTCACACATTCTATCTCTCGCTCTTTACTTTTTCCATCGCAAGAGCTTGGTACTGCAAATCAAAATTTGAAGGTTGTTTGCGTATGTTGAAACTAAGCACTTTTTGCTTAATTTGAAATCATTCCTGGGCAAATACATGTCATGAGTAAATAATGCGGCTAGAAGTAGAAGGAGCACTTTTTATGTGAATATTATATTGTATGACGGATATATACCAGTGTTTCATTGATAGAGAAAATCATGCGACTATCACATCACATTTTTACTTTCTCTGCCACCTATGTAATTAAAGGAACCATTGTATTCCATCAAAAAATTGATGTCAAGATTTTACCGGATATACATATTTTAAGATCCCCTGAGTCCAGAAAATGTGTATTTAGAAAAAATTACTTGTGTGTGTGTCCGTAAAGACCATAATCCAAAAACAGAATGTCCTATGAATACCAAGCTTGGCATTTAGGTTGAGCATTTCCAAACATACGCGTGAAGATCATCTTGAAAATTGCCCCATCCCAAACTATCCCTTACATGAAAGATTTTTCAATATTTCCGATTTTCTCAAATATGGCTTTAACGATTTGGTTAAAATAACATACACTACGTGATCGAAAGTATCCGGACACCTGGCTGAAAATGACGTACAAGTTCGTGGAACCCTCCATCGGTAATGCTGGAAGTCAATATGGTGTTGGCCCACCCTTAGCCTTGATGACAGCGTTCGCTCTCGCAGGCATACTTTCAATCAGGTGCTGGAAGGTTTCTTGGGGAATGGCAGCCCATTCTTCACGGAGTGCGCAACTGAGGAGAGGTATCGATGTAGGTCGGTGAAGCCTGGCACGAAGTCGTCCTTCCAAAACATCCCAAAGGTGTTCTATAGGATTCAAGTCAGGACTCTGTGCAGGCCAGTCCATTACACGACATACTATTATTGTCGTGTAATCACTCCGCCACAGCCCGTGCAGTATGAACAGGTGCTCGATTGTGTTGAAAGATGCAATCGTCATCCCCGAATTGCTCTTAAACGGTGGGAAGCAAGAAGGTGCTTAAAATATCAATGTAGGTCTGCGCTGTGATCGTGCCACGCAAAACAACAAGGGGTGTAATCCCCCTCCAGGAAAAACACGACCACACCATAACCCACCACCTGCGAATTTCACTGTTGGCACTACACACGCTGGCAGATGACGTTCACCGGGCAATCGCCATACCCACACCCTGCCATCGGATCGCCACATTGTGTACCGTGATTCGTCACTTCACACAACGTTTTGCCACTGTTCAATCGTGTAATGTTGACGCTCCTTACCCAAGTGAGGCTCGTTTGGCATTTTCCTGCGTGATGTGTGCCTTATGAGCAGCCGCTCGACCATGGAATCCAAGGTTTCTCACCTCACGCCTAACTCCCATAGTACTTGGAGTGGATCCTGAGGCAGTTTGGAATTCCTGTGTGATGATCTGGATAGATGTATGTCTATTACTCTTTACGACCCTCTTCAAATGTCGACGGTCTCTGTCAGTCAACAGACGAGGTCGACCTGTACGCTTTTGTGCTGTACATGTCCCTTCACGTATCCACTTCGCTATCACATCAGAAACAGTGGGCCTAGGGATGTTTAGGAGTGTGGAAAGACTTCTAACACAAGTGACACCTAATCACCTGACCACGTTCGAAGTCTGTGAGTTCCACGGAACGTCCCATTCTGCTGTTTCAGGATGTCCAATGACTACTGAGGTGGCCGAAAATGAGTAGGAGGTGTAGGTGGCGCACAATGCACCTAAGATGAAAAACGTATGTTTGTGGAGGTGTCCGGATACTTTTGATCACATAGTGTAAATGTTTATGATATTTACGTGACGACTAAAATGCATATCTTGAATTCTTTGGAAATAACCTTTTAAGCCCTCTTCATTCGGAAGGAGTTTTGTATCACTTTGTTTTAATTGGTAAAACATAAGAGATAGACAAAAGTGTATTACACGAAGAATATAGATCTCTTTAAAACACATAATTTGTTTAAAATAATCTTTTTGTAGCATTAGCCATTTTCGAGATATTTTTCAATGCTTTTGTCATTGTTAAAACATTGTCGCTATTCGGTTGTTTCTCGCGATGTCATGAAAAGTGTATGGAATTTCTGGGCACCATACACTAACCCGGTTTTAAGCATCTGAGTATTCATTCGCTTTGCTCTATTCCCTCGTGACTTCAAGAAGTGTGTAATGAAACTATTTCTTCAAAGGTGATTAACGTGAAGTAGATAGAAAAATATATTTTCGTGAGAATAGTCCGTAGAAGCTATATAAAACCAAAGTATAGTAGATAGAGAAAGTCATATGAACCTAACATATCGGGTTTTTTAAAGCGGTCTGTATCAACGGTGTATTTTTGCAAGACTAATCAAAATATTTGCGTTATTTTCAACTTAGTTTTAAGCTGATCACAGACCGATATACACCAACCTCCATTTAGTCTTAGGAAAAGAATTCTCGCTTGTATCGCAATTTGCTATGTAATGTTTGTTCTTAAAGCAGTTGGGATGTTGCAATATTGTAATATGAATTAAGAAAAGACAGATCTCTAAATGAACCCAGTAATGAGAAGAAGGGAAAACACAAAAGAAAAACACTGTTTGCAAAAATTAAAATATGAGAAGAAAATGTTCAAAATTTTACATTTTTATATAGTTTACGTAATTTTAATTTTCAGCTAATGTGCATTTCCCTGACCACGTCATACCATAGTTATTGCATAATGTAGTTCAGTTTATGCTCTTTTTGAAACGAAGTATACAAGACAAATCTGAAGATTCAGTCCGACAGTGGAAAAGTCTGTAAGCAGATCCAGAAAGAGCAGGCTAATAATCTCTGAAGACGGATCAGTCAATTTACTGCGAATACGTTGAAGTGTAGAAGAAGAGAAAGAGGGTCTGTGACTAACCAAAACATTAACTTTTCTCTATCTAATTATGTGTTCAAGGTTAAATAAGGGGCTATCACATTTGTGTTCTAGACATAAGCATGTTAAAGACTGGCAGGTGCACGTTTTAAAGATTATCTACCACGCTCCCAGGTTACTTTCCTATTTACGCGTTCTGTTATTTTAACATAGGAGTTACATCGCCAGTACCTACATTCATTTGTGTATAAGCAAACTACTAAACATTGCGCTGGTTACAACAACACGCACACTCGGCCCTATTCAGGTAATTTTCAATTCTACATACCGTGGAAAGGAGAGGACGCGTACTGCTTTGTTTAGGCTTCCCTGCTGTCTCTGGCCATACCTGTACGTACAGACGGCTTCAAATGTTTTCCTTTCCACCGATAGCGGGGCAAGCGGGGTGTCTTATCGAGAGGTTATGCCAGGTATCTTAGATCATACCTGCTCTAAAAGGAAGGTTAAGGGAAGTAACATGCTAAAGAAAATATCATTCCAACACACTTCCCTTAGACTTGGCTGTAGGAATGTAATAACTGTGAAAAGAAAACAGCAATCATGGCTCATCCTCAGAAGTCATTTGTATTCAATATAATATTGATACACCACTTTACAAATCATTGAAATTATTATATATTTATTTATGTTAACTGCATAATAGGATTGTTTTATACTACTTTTCTGTTCTGATTTAAATTCATTTATATTTATATTTAAAGTTGATGTTCATTATTTTGATATGTTAACTTGTCATTATTGTTGTCAATTTAAATTGGTTAATTGTATAGGTATAGGCCCTTAATTGAGGGAAGTGCTAATAAAAAAATACATTACAACACAGCCACATAAGCAGTATACAAACTAATTGTTAGGAATTGAAGGCATCATATCATTGTATAACAAGCAAGTGTTAAGACAAAATGGTTTGGTTTTCAATATTTACTTCTTTCTCTATCCATTATCAGCTAACATATGTTCTTTATTTTCATAATGTCTTTATGAAGTATAGTTTTTCGGTGCAATTTAGGCCAGAAATTATTTAAAGTTACAGTCTAGTTACACTTTTCCCAATTTGGTTGCATGTAAGATGTAACGACAAACAGACACTTACCTATTTCACAACTCATATTTTTACTGTCGCTACTATTTACGTATAATAAGAAGGGAAAGTGTTGTATTTCGTCCCAAAATTTAAAAACAAGATTCACCGGAAATACACGTTTTGAGACCCACCGAATCCAAAGAAAGAATTTTTACTTTCCCTACTACGCACTTACAGTAAGCAGAGGAAGTATTGTATTCCACCAAAAAATTCAATAATAAGATTCACCGGAAATACACGTTTTGAGCCTCATTGAATCCAAAGAGGGCATTTTTACTTTCCCTACCACGCACTTATAGTAGGTAGAGGAATTATTGTATTCCACCCAAAAACTTAATAACGGGATTTACCGGAAATACATGCTTTGATACCCCCTGAATCCAAAGAAAGTATTTTCACTTTCTCTACTACGTAGTTACAGAATTAAAACAAGTATTGTATTTGATCCAAAAATTCAATAAAGAGATTCACCGGAAATACACGTTTTGAGACCCCCTGAATCCAAAGAAAACATTATTACCTTCTCTACTACATAGCTACAAGAGGTAGAGAAAGTATTGTATTCCATACAAAAATTCACCGATTTAGATTCCCTGAATCCAAAGAAAGTATTTTTAATTCCTCTACTGCTAATTACGCGAGGTAGAGAAGGTATTGTATTCCATACAAAAATTCACCGATTTAGATTCCCTGAATCCAAAGAAAGCATTTTTACTTTCTCTACTACGTGGTTACAGTAAGTAGAGCAAGTATTGTATTCCACCCAAAATTGAATAACGAGATTAACACTCCGAACGGAACTACTCGTTTTCAAACTCCCTGAAACCAAACAAAGCGATATTACTTTCTCTACTAAGTAGTTACAAAAAGTAGATCAAGTATTGTATTCTACCCAAAAATTGAATAACGAGATTAATACTCGGCAGGGAAATACTCGTTTTCAGACTTCCTGAAACCAAACAAAGGTTTTTACTTTCTCTACTACGTAGTTACAGCAAGTAGAGCAAGTATTGTGTTCCACTCCAAAAATTGAATGGATTCACACGGATATATACGTTTTGAGACCACCTAAATCCAGAAAAAGCACTATTACTTTCTCTACAGAAACTAGATAAAGTATTGTATTCTACCCAAAAACTGAATTACGAGATTCACCGGAAATACGTGTTTTGAGACTCCCTGGATCCAAAGAAAACATATTTACTTTCTCTACTACGTAGCTACAGTAAGTAGAGAAAGTATTGTGTTCCATCTGAAAATTCAATATCATAATTTCACCAGAAATCACGTTTGTGACCCCCGAATCCAATGAAATTATTTTTAGAAAATGGTGAAATTGTGTGTGTGTGTGTGTGTGTGTGTGTGTGTGTGTGTGTGAAGAGCATAACTCAAAAGCAAAAGGTTGGTTAAAACCCGAACTTGGTGTTTAAGTTCAACTTCTTCCAAGAATGCGACATTGAGATTTTAAAGAAAATCCTCCACTCCAAACTGCCCTTCACATTGGAAATTTTTCGAAATTTTTTAATCTTTCAAAAACGACTAAGGATTTTTATTAAAATACATATGTTTAAGCTATTTTCGTAATAAACAGAATGTATATCTTTTATTTTCTAGGAATAGTCTGTAAATTAGCCTTTATTGTCAATGACTTTTGATAATTAGTAAATCGTAAGAGAGAGAAAAAATCTTACCGCACAACTGTAGATCTTGTTAAAACACAAAATTTATATCAAATAACATTCTTATTTTATGTCAAATAACTTTTATATTTTAACTATTCTGAAATTTTCTTTGTTATTAGTTTGAATTTTCAAATACTTCATACTTCTCTAAACTGCAAATAGCTATTCTCTCTCTCTCTTTCTTTCTTTCTTTCTTTCTTTCTCGTGTTCATACAAAGAGAACAATTTCAAAGCTATCACGTCTTTGGCTTGCATTCGGGAGGTCGTGGTTTGCATTCCTCTGGTCGACCTTCCTGTCCCATGGGTTTTTTTCGGGGGGGTTTTCCGGGTCGCCAGGAGAGTGCTGGGAAGTATTCTCACATCCCCGAATTTCCTGAACCTCCATTTCATCTCCGTTATAATTTCCCTTCATCTTTCATCCGTTGGTCTCTTTCAGGGTTGGAAGTGTCGGCAATGGTGTTTCGGTGCAGTGTGGCAGGGGAAAAGGATGCTTTTTGTGACTTTCCCCGTCCCCCAGCTTTCGGCTGACTGTCGAGAGTATCCTAACTGCCTTGAGGGGCGTTAGACACCCTCTGTGCTGGGTGGGGTCCCCGGTCTGCCTGTCCGTCTGACGGGGAGTCTCTATCTGAAATCTTAGGGACCCTGCCATTCCTGTGCCGTTTATCCTAGTTCCGGACGTCCGGTGTCTTGTCTCGCCTCATCCTTCCTCCCAGAGACGCCCCCTTGTGGGGCGTAGGCACAATATCCACTATGTGGATCAGTGCCGATTCCCCTCCGCAGCCAACCAATCCAAGGCTATCACGTAGCGATCAGCTTTGAGGGATTTTGCTATCACTTTAGCTTAATATATTCTGGTTATACCTACAACTAATTGTGAAAATAAGTGATGAAGGTTTATCGGTATTAACATGACATAGATGCAAAATAACCTTTGTAAGAAGAGTGAGTAGAGAAAATCATGTGAATGCAACATGTCATTTTAGGGCAAAAGCTTCAAATGCCTGCGTGTCTATGAACAACATAAATCCATAGCGAAAAGACGGTTAAATAACCAAACTTGATATTTAAGTTCAGCATCTTTCAAAGATGTGACAAGGATTTTCAAGAAAATCTCCCCCATCTTGAACAACACTTTACATTGAAAAATTTTCGAAATTTGTTGTCTTAAAATGATTTCTAATGATTTTGATTAAAATACTCTCTGTTTAAAACATTTTCATGACAAACGAAATATATATTTTGAACTTACTGAGAAGACCTCTCAAGTCTTCTTCATTCTGAATGACTTTCGTATAATTGGCAAACTCTAAAAGATTGAACAAAGTTTTGCTACACAAGAAATGCAGACCCCGTTAAAGCACACAGTTTGTTATATAAAGTTTATGAGATTAACTAATTCCCAGATACTTTTTGTTATTGGTTTGAATATTTTTTGTAAGTGAGGTGTCGCTATTCTTTTGTTTTTGTCGCGGTCATACAAACAGCATGGAATTTCAAAACATCACATAGTGACATGCTTTTTGAAAATGTGACTATCGCCTTATCTACGTATACTACAACAAAACGTGTAAATGTGAACTGTTTCTTTTGGTATTTAATTAAAGTCCTTTAATCGGGTATGCCATTACGGACCGTGAATGAACGAAATGGTTAAAATTATGCTCAAATGGGCCCAAGGTCCATAGAAATTATAATCTAACATTCATCTTCTCAGGATAAGAGGAAAACCTGGAAAAAGTTTATCCAGGTATTTCACTTTAACCGTGATTCTAACTCGGGATCTCTTGAATGTGAGATATATCCCCACACCACACACATGAGCTAAATGTGATTTGCAAGTTTATCTGGATTATAAGAAGTAGACCGAAAAATGAGATTTATAAAAAACAATTTGAAGAATGGTGAGAAGAGAAAGTTATGTGAATGCAACACGTTAGTTTGTTCTCGTGGTAATACAAAGAGCGTGGAGTTTGAAAGACATCACATAAAAATCTGACTATCGTTTGAGCTACTGCATTCTTCTTATACTTACAACGAAGTTTGTAATGGCAGTTCATTTCAATTAACAAGAAGACTCTTTCACTCAAGCTGTGTGTAGGACAAGGTTGGAAAGATAGAATCTGATTGAAAAATTCAATGTCATAGCCGAGATTTGAACTATGGATCTTTCAGTTTACATCCACGTGGCGCCGCGGTAACGCGTGCGATCACATTTGGGAGATCCCTAGTTCGCTTCTGGGCTACCGCCCAATCTGACCTACGGGGTTTTTCGAGACTTTTCCCGGGTCGTCAGGCGAATGCTGATATGCTTACTCTCAGCCCCCGAATATCGTTCCATTCCTCATTTAATTCATCCTTAACCCCATTAGGTCTGTTTCAGTGTTGCAAGTGTCGGCGATGGTATTCTGGTGTGACGTGGCAGAGAAAAGGATGCTCTCTGCGGAACCTTATCTGTCTCTCGCTCTTCGGCTGGTTGCCAGAGTATAAGCACCGCTTCTTGGGAGGCGTTGTACCCTCCGTTTGTGGTGGGGTTCCCGGTTTGCCTGCCCAAATGTTAGGGCGTCTCAATCTGGAACTTTTAGGAACCTTGTCGTTGCTGTGCTGTCACTCCTGGTTCCAGCGGTTCTCTCACCTCGTCCATCCCTCCCGGAAGCACAATATTCTCATTCACTGGATCGGGGTCGAGTCCCCTCCGTTACACATTTCATTCCAGACCAGAGAAGAGAAGCATTTTAAGAATTCAGAACGTGAATCGTAATACAAAGTCTTTTTTGGGGGGTGATCTTTAGATTTGTAACTTGAAAACAATTTAATTTTCAGAATAGAGTGCTTTCAAATGAACCATCAGCATATCAACCTGTCTGCATTAACACTTCGGGTCACTATTTTGAAAATTTAGCTTATATGTTATCCTAACCGAATAAAACAGCTATATAGAAACTGCATATTTTGCGCTAAACGTTGTTTTCTTCTTTTGGATACAATACCTACACAGGTGTTTTTACTCTACGTCCACTATACGACTGGCACGGTTTTTCCTTCCTTTCTCTTGTGAGTGGGTGTAAGGGGAAATATACTTCAAATAAAACAACATTTATTCGTTTTTCATATATCTCATTTTGAAGACAATTTAATGTTGCACTTAATTGTAACCAAACTGTTTCAACAGTTTGACATTAATATTACTTTTGCTTCCATACTTTTTAAAACATAACTTGAATGCTATCAGAACTGAATGTGCCAACTGTATGGAACAACACACTTAGCGCTAAACGTTGTGATCAATATCTATGACAATTAGAAAACAAAACGAACTTATATTCGAGATAATAAGTACACTCTGTTTCGAAGCACGCGTAGAACGTTCTATTGGTGATAATTATGAAACTACTATAATTATTTATTACTAGCAACAAACGTTAAAAGCTATATATACATTATGCGAAATTTGTTTCTCAAGAAAATTATTAAATCTTAAACTTATGTAGCACCCGCATAAAGGGAGCAATATTTGATTTTTAAACAACTTATTATGCAAAGAAAGTGTTAATTTATTTCGCTTGAATAGATCTAGTAAAGAGAACAGTATCTAGTTTCGTCTTCTTTCCTCTTAGAGTCAGGTCGCTGAATTGTAAGAGCATACACAGAAGTAAATGTGAACTTTGAGACAAACAGCACTTACTGTTGGCTATAGCCAGGCATGACTAGTCGAGAAGAAATTTCTTTCCCCTCTTCCTTTACACCGCTTGGCCCATCGGAAAACCTTTGAAGCGGACTGTACAACAAGCTAGGATCTTGGTTATGGAATTTTATGCACCAAATCTATTTCATGAAAATGCATGCATTTTTTTTCATTCTTTCTTCAAGCTTTTATGTTCAGAAAGGATTGAGTTCAGTTTGAATTAGGAGTTTCTAGTCAGTGGTCATTGGTTTTAAACGACTTAGTTTTGCTCTTGTTAGCTCTGTATTAGTTTGACCGAAGATATCTGAACACCTTAATGCTTTCCAAGTCATTTGTATCCACACACGTGGCGGTAGTTGTTAAGATACGGACTCGCAAACGGGAGGTCCATGTTTCTAATCCCGCAAGGACCGGTCTTCATGACTGAGGTTACTATAGATTTTCCTCAGTTCCCACAACTGATAAATGCTGGGATGGTACCCTAAACTTAGGCTTGGAACGTTTCCTTGCCAAAATTCCTTTCCCAAATATCATTTCATTGCATGTAACATCAGTGTCTACAGCCTATGGTGTCATATGTGGTAAGAACGGGCATTAAACACTACTAAAAAGTCTGATGTGATACATTCACATACATTCTCTGCCCTCCATCGTTTATTAATGGGCATACAAACTATAGTTATTAAATCTTATTTTTCTGTCTATTGCATTTAAATACAAATAAA
The DNA here is from genome assembly GCA_030765065.1 of Deroplatys truncata. Classification (NCBI taxonomy): domain Eukaryota; kingdom Metazoa; phylum Arthropoda; class Insecta; order Mantodea; family Mantidae; genus Deroplatys; species Deroplatys truncata. Next base: position 221,320,738 of record CM060978.1, read on the forward strand.
CATTTGCAGAAATAGCTACATTGCACATTTCGTTATAGATACAAAGGGAACAGCGATAGCCAAATGTTTAAAAACTGCACCCTCTATGCTGGCCTTGAAATTCCTTACTGTTTCCGTGCAATCGCGAGAGACAACTGAAAGCTAATAGATTTTAAGAGAATTACCAAGAAAGAACAATTCGAATCTTTAATAACGGATATCTCATAAATGTCTTATACTACAAAAATCTTATTTGAAATAAATTGTGCATTTTAAAGAGATCTATTGTATTTGTCAGGTAAATATATTCCATATATGGTATTTTAATCAAAATCCTTATAGCTATTTTTTAAAACATCAAAAAAGGGTAGCTTGGGTTAGGGGATTTTCTTGAAAGTCATCATATTACACCTATGAAAGATACTGAATTGAAATACTAAGTTTGGTGTTTATCCAACTTTTCGCTTTTGAGTTATGCTGTTCACAGAGACACACACAGACAAACCCACGGATCTTTTTATAAAAATTCCTTTACTTTTGGATTCATGGGCCTCAAAACATGTATTTACGTGAAATTTCGGTAAAATGTTTTTTGGGTGGAATGCAATACCTTCTCTATCTAATGTTCCTGGTATAGAAATTAAAACTAAAGTCATTCGTGTTATAGCTAAATATGAAAATTAGCATAATATTCCTATCATTGTAATCTATTTGAAGATAATACTTTCGAACTAAGGAAATTGGTATTTTCAATTTCTATAGGAATACAACAGTTCACCTGTGAAAAACTAAAGTCATTCTCGGAGCCCAGTATTGACCTTGTGTGTTGAAATTTCAACGTAAGGTAGTCATGTTTTTGAAAACGACTGCGCCGAAATTTGCTATTGTAAATGAGAATGTTTTAATTTGTGAGGTCCGTTACCCCATCAGCACTGTTAATAACATTGTGTGATCTGTAATGGAGGTAAGTCAGGCAGTGCCAGAGATATTGGTTCAGAGAGGACTTGGCAGTGTTTGCTTCTGCGTGCCATAATTCTCGCGTGCTTCTGTTCGCAACGGCTCCAATGCAAATATTTGCCTTGCGGATTTGCCTTTATGGCAAAGCAAATCCAAGCAGTCGACTCTTACGATCGTGGTTCAATATGCGCCCTGCTTTTCATGAAGTTTAGGGGGAGCAGAGCAGCAACCTCTATATACTCCTGCTACCAGACACTGATTACCTATAAAACATTCCACGTATCTCTTTGGTTAACCTTTCTGCAGAAACGTACGTTGCATTTAATGCTTACGTGCTTAAGAGTTGTTACTCGAGGTCTGGTGAAAAATCCCTGCTTAAAGATAGATTAAATGGCTCAATCTATACGCAGAGAAACTGTAAGCAGATCCTCCCTCAGTAATTGCCAATTTTACACAAATAATGGATGTTAATTTTTACAATAAAAATCCCGTATTAATCCCTTAATGCCTGAATTAAGTTTCACTTAAAGGAATAAACTAAAGTTCGGATGATAAGCTTACTTTGGCTATAAACAGTCCTTTTTGAACAGGATGTTTTAGGGGTAATAATCTGAATTTTTGCTTAATAATTTGGTCTCCTAGAGTTTTGTTCCATTAATGGAAGGTGATGACACATTCCGATATTTCGGTACCTATGGGAACAGATTTATTTGGATCTCCAGCAACATGAGTGTAGAAAATGCATTTATTTTGCGAGTCACCGCGCAGTACATCACCATGCAACGTACCAAAAATAATCTGATGTGTTACACTCACATGACTTTCTCTACTCTTGTACAAACTATTTTTACAAACACTTATTCTCCATATGCTTCATGTTAATCGAGGTATCGGGATGTTAATCTTATTGCTAATTTTCTTGTAGATGCAAGGGGAATTGGTAGGCTTTAAGAGACAGTCAAATTTTTAAGAGCTGGTTGCTATGTGGAGTATTCCATTCTCTTTGCGTTACAGGACAAAAGAAAATGAATAACGAATTTCCATTTGAGAAAAAGCATAAGTATTGGAAAATTTAAGGGAATAACAAGCAATATCTCGAAAATGGTTCACTCAACAAAAAAAATGTATATGACATAAATTGTATCTTTTAACGCGATCTACACGATACGATAAAGTATCTTAAATATATATTTTAATCAAAATCGTTAGAGCCATTTTTGAGAAAATTAAAATGCTCGGAAAATCTTCCATGTAAAGGGAATCTGGGGTGGGGGATTTTCTTAAAAACCTTTGTGTCGCATCTCTGGAAGATACTGAACCTAAATACCAAGTTTGGTGTTGATCCGACTGTTAGTTTCTGAGTTATGCTGTTCACAAACAGGCAGACACACACACACACACACACACACACACACACTCGGAAATGTTTCCCAAAATACTTTTTTTGGATTCAAAAGGCCTCAAAACATGTATTTCCCGTGAAATCTCGGTATCGAATTTTTGGGTGGAATGCAATATTTCCACTACTTACTATATGTAGTAGAGAAACTAACTACCAGATAAAGAGCAGAGTCTGCGAATTTTGTTTTCAACACCTCTAGGGGCACTGTAATCATCTCTAGACTTCTGTTCTTGTTTAAGAGAGTAAGTTTCTAGCTTCCTTGTTAAATTGTATTCTTGTCTGCAGCTACCCTTATGATTCAGGACTTAAATTAATCCTCCTGTATATAAATCCTTTAAGGGGCACTACTAATTCCTCGTTAACACTGTTCGTACAAAAAAATAACACACAATAACAAAGCTTGAAGTATGGTTATAAAACAGCTCAAGAATAAACAACGCTTCAATACTGAGTAAGATGGCTTAGACACTAGCCTCTGAGACTCACATTCTAAAGTTTGTGCGTTTGAAACCCGTTTACGGGCCAATTTTACTAGGCTTTTTTTAGTAGTTCCCCTTAATCGCTAGTACCACACTAGATGAACAGCACCACAACCCCAAAGTGCCACCCACAGAGTAAAAGAAACATAAATGAAAGTTGTGGGACAGAAGGCGATTGCTCATCTAAGGAAATCGCTCGCATCACATTATGTTTACTAGCACCTATCTACAAATTAACAATTTCACAATGTTAACGCTGCACTTTCGGATAAAAACCAACAGAAATAAAATAAACAGCACAGAAAGGTGACTAGATAACTAAGGTCATTTGTAAACAGACGATTCAAGTAGATAATAAAGAAAGCTGACTACGCAACTATGGTCATATGTTTGGCAAACAATGAGTGAATGTATCAAAGAACCCAATAAATGACTACACCTTAAAGTGACAATCAGGCAAAGGGATACAAAAAAAAGGCGTTTAAGTTCGACAACGACGCCAGTGGGAATAATTACGGAATCCTAATAAATGAAAAGAAAGGCCCTAAGCACTAATATTTAAATATTGGATTCGGTCAATAGGCAGTGGTCACATAGCATATGAAAAAGTGTTTATATATTTATTTTAAAACTAGTATTTTGTAGTAGCGCTTGAAGGTTAGGCTTTAACTTTACTAAATTTTAAATAAAAAAGTCCTAATGTATAGTAAATGAAATAAAACAAACGTGACAATAATCTAGAACCTAAAGAACTAAACTAGAAGCCATCCTAAGGGGTGTATAAAAAACGGACAAAAACGCCATCGACAAGTATATTATGATATAGATCCAAACTTATATTCCATTTTGGTATCCACTTTTAATGTCAATAACTTAAATAGCTGAGTATCGACTTTTTAATAATCTAGAAGACGAACTCTTTCGGAATGTTTAAGTAGAACCCCTTAAATAAGGGTGGGGTTTTTGCGTTTCGGATATAACATTTTGTGGATAAAAAACAACCTAGAGTGGACCATATAGTGTTACGAGTCAATATATCTTAACTGGACAACATAATAAAAATTTATTGCTGAAAGTGTTGTCCACACCAGCGCCACGGGCAAAATTTAAACAGAAACTATAATTAACCATAGGGGTTGTGACTTCAGAACTATAAGCATATAAATGGTGTAATTTTCAGAATTTCAAAGTTAATTAAATGTTGAAAATCTTTTTTTCTAATATACATTTATTGATGTGTTCAGCAAAGATTTTTTATATAATACATAATATTCCATAATATGATATATAGTACATAATATAATACTCAAAATATAATCCAGGTGTTAAAATTAGATAAGCAGCATAAACATATATTATTTATGAACAAGCTTGGAAGAATAAGAAGGTAGGTAAAAAAAATTTAGATTAGAATCAATGTAGGTATTCTATAAAATAATGGCAGCTAGTGAACACAGTTCCAAAAATTACATCTTAAAAAATTGATGTCGAATAATTCGGTCATATCAATAATCTTAGGCCTTTATCTTAAGAAAAATAGATTGTTTCTAAATTAGTATTGCTGTAAATATCAAGCTTTTTCCTGTTTTTCATCCACAAACATTTAGGGGAAATGTGTGCTTTAGAAACTGGCGAGGATAACTAATGCAATACTGCAGAAGAAATTGGATTTCAGAATATTATATGGTTTTCCGATATTTCGGTATTTAAGGTGGGTGCGGCCTTAAAGGAAGATGAACGATGCCGTGAGCAGGATATCTAACAACAGGTTGATGGAAAAGCCTGGAATTTTTCATATGACTCCGTGGGGCAATAAAAGGAAGCCAGTGATGTGCTTAAGGCATCTTTCGAGAGAAGAAAGCAAACGACTTGCCCAAGAATGATTACTTCAGTTTCATAAATACATCAATCAGGTAAATATATATTGTTACCTAAAGGTTGATACATATTTAATTACCATGCTCTAATACAAGGAAATGAATCTAGCATTTCCTACATTAAAATTAAAACATTGTAAAAATTGCACAAGTGTTACATTCCACGTGTGTTTCCTGTGGTAATTCTACTCTATGTTTTTCTTTTTCTTTAATTTAGAATCCGATCCTGTGTCGCTTCAAATTTTTAATGCAGTTATCTCGATGTTACAAAGATTTTGATAACGTTTAATGTTACCTGTTTTGTCGTTGAGTTCACCGACGTCGTCATCTCTAGCTCGTTCTGTGTTGTCTAGTCCGCCAGCTCCTTCAGTGGTATAGCTATGCGTTGTTTGTCTCAGAGTGTGCGTGAGTGAAGTGTGAAAGGATAACACCAGTTTCGTTAGCTGGTACATTTTAATGTTGACTCAAATATTCTGTTTGAAGAGAGTGATGGAATGTTAAATTAAAGAATTAGATTATTTCTATAATAGTAGTTCAGCAAAGCGTCAGTTTCCATAAGTCCCAGAAATTTTACTCGTAAGGATCCCTCACAATAACCGTTAAATCTTTCTAAATCAAGTACTTCACAGGGCGCTACACAACTTAAAAATGAAACTAAAGATCACACGTGTAGTCACAAGAGTAATCACATGATTAAGTAAGTCTTAGTAAAAAAAATCAGTCTAATTTTGAATGCATGCTCTTTCCTTAACTTAAGCTCCGCCTATCTGTCACTACCCCTACAAATTTTCATAGTTACGTATGCGTATCTGAAAGTGTTTCTATGCTGTGCCCTGCTCGAGTATAAGAATTTCATTTCCCTTTCTAATTTACATAATTTCTGTCTACGTGACTTTGTAAACGTACTGAACTCACCCTATAAATGCATTCCAGGAACCTTTAGGCTAATGCCTCTTCTACTTGGTTGTCACTAAGCACTTTCCTTAGCATGACTCTTTATGACCTTTCTCTCCGGACAAAATTTTAACTCATACTTACTACATTACACATTGATTTAATGTACGGAAATTATTTATTTCAATTATTTCTCTATCTTACTACCATTTCTTTATTTAATTATTTATATCTTCCTGATATAATTACGGTATCAATTTCTACTGGACTTGTTTATAGTCGTTTTAACCCATAGGTCGTATCACGACTTATTTTGTGTACACGAACAGTACAGATGAAGAAATAACAAAATATAGTTAAATAGCATCATATAGTATGATAATTTTGACAAACTTTAAAAATGGTGTACATGATATTTTAAAACCTCATAAATTTTTCAATATTTATGGTGGAAAAACGAGTCACACTTTTGATCTTAGCAAAACATCGAAAATAGTGTGTCTCTCTACGACGATATGTGCAGACATCTCAGCCATTAAGCTGGAAAATTTTCCCAACTTCTTGCTAGAGGAAATATTCTGTTACGGGAGGTTGTTGGGACGCACCAAATATGATCACTTTCGTAAAGTAACCTACCAGATGGTTTGATAACTGCATGTCAATATGATGGAACATACTTGCTGCTAATGTGAAATTGTTTCAAGGCTGAGATTCACAACATGTAATATAAGTGTTCTTTTAAAGCGTTAATGCCGTATATTTTCGAAATATTGAGAAATGTTCCCTTCTCTTTATAATATGGACTGTGTGTGCACTGTCTGCTTCACTGGCTAGTGGAGTGGGGTGGCTTCTCTCTCAGATAAAGCTTTAGCTGGCGGGAGGGGTACACAATATGCTGAACTCCTAACGCGCTGACGCGTACAGTGGGAAACAGTCAACAATCTTACACTATCGCAAGCCTTGAGTAGTACCAAATAAACACTACCTCCTTCCAGTAGCTAAACCCTACCCGCTTGGATAACTCACCACACACTAGCTAAAATATCGCTAAACTGACAGTAGAGTAGCTTTTCTCAACCTTAAAAGACAGTATGGAGGCAAATGGGATACCTCTGAGTCTATCTAACGCATATATGTTGCCATTAGCTTCATCCCTGTGTACTCTCACGCTGTCGCCTATACCTGTACCATTCTTAGTTCAAAATACCAAGTAAACAAACCTTAATGTAGCTCTCCACGGAGCACATGGCAGCACCACGTGGAGGTTGACGGGGACTAAGTGTCGCGAGAGGAAATTGCTTCAGACAGCATGCCACTACAGCACATTCCGTAGCTTGGGAATCATCAGCTATTAAACATTCAGTATGTCTTATTCCTACGTTTTACCTTACATCCTAAATTATCGTACTATGGCGTATGATCGGGAGCAGAGGGGGACTTTAGTATCTGGACTTAAGGAGATGTTTTGTGCACCCAAAAGGGGCACCTCCAGGAGGGAGGGGTGATGTGAACGGAGAGAGAGGGCGGCCGGATCAGGAGGCAGGACAGCAGCGGGCAGGTCCCTACATCTTTACTTTCTCTACTATGTATAGTAAGTAGGGGAAGTATTGTATTCCACCCAAAAATTCGATACCGAGATTTCACCGGAAATATATGTTTTGAGACCCCGGAATCCAAAAAAAGCATTTTTGGAAACATGTCCATGTGCGTGTCTGTGTGTGTGTCTGTGAACAGCATAACTCAGAAACAACAGTCGCATAAACAGCAAACTTGGTATTTAGGTTCAGTATCTTGCACATAGCAACCAGCTCTTAAAATATTTGACTATCGCTTAAAGCCTACCAGTTCCCCTTGCATCTACAAGAAAATTAGCAATAAGATTAACATCTCGATCAACATGAAGCATATGGAAGTAGAAACAGAATAGCGACTTGAGCACAGAGAGAGATGCCGACAAGCGATAAGGTTCTATGTTCTACGCCGACAAGCCCCGCCCCCTCCCTTTGAGGGCTTACATGCCGCCAGGTCTCGTGTCGTTAGGCCCCGCCCCCTCTCGCTTTGTGTGCTTACCTAATGCCGACAGTGTCTGTGCTAACAGGTCCTACCCCCTCCCCCATGCGTTCTACTGTGGCGTCCTGACTTGAGGGAATTGTTTTCTCGAGGCCTGCCGCCCCTCGGCAAATTAATTAGGTAATGTTCGTCAAACATTTTTTTATGACTACTAAGGCCTGCATATCTAAGGCTCCTCGAGCAATTAAGTTTTTTGATTAATTAATTGTTGACCCGAGCGTGAGTATAAGTAGTCTGCTCACGGGAACAGTCTGTAATGTAATGAAACACTGCAGCCTTCTTCTATCTGGGGAAAGCGCTTGTCCATTAGCTGACCATGTTAGACGCTTTCACCACATTAATAGACTTTTAAGTTTGCATTACGGATTTCTTTACATACATTAGCGAACAACCTACTTCTGCATGGTGGTAACGGTGACCTACATTAGCTGACCACGTTAGACGCTTTCACCACATTAGCGTACAATGTCAGTAATTGTTTTCCTAAGTGCTCTGCATAACTCTCACCACTTCAGCTTTAGCGATGGAAATGATATAAAAAGCAGCAGCTTCTCCAATGAGTTCCAAGTTGACCACGATGGCCGGGATCGAATCTAGGAGTGATTACAAATTCAGCTTCTAATAACTCAGAGACTAATTACGATAAAGACGTCAAATAAAGTTTATTACATTAATGTCATTAGATAGTTTCTTGTGAATGTATATTTGGGTACATGGTGTCCAGGGTTCGAAAACCGATAAAATGTAATTTAATTATAAATTTAATAACTCCTAAACTAATTAAGATAAAGACACCAAATAAACTTTATTGTGTTTATGTTATTAGGTAGTATCTTGTGGATGTATATTTGGGTACCTGGCGTTCTGGGTTCAATCCTTAATTTTTTAAATCGTCATTATCTCAAAAACTAAGAGAGGTAGAGGAGTGAACCAAAGCACGATTGCTAGCTCCTATGATGGGTAATTAATACTGTATATAATTTTCAATCAGTTGTCCTTATTTCGAATCCCGATCTTTCAATCACTTACTTATTTTTTTCTCTATACTCTAGAATATATCAGTTAGATTGATGCTGTAACTGCATACACCACCTTTAAACATATCAAACTAATATTGTAAATAACTTTGTTTCTGGTGTCCAGGGTTCGAATACCGATAAAATGTAATTTAATTATAAATTTAATAACTCCTAAACTAATTAAGATAAAGTCGCCAAATAAACTTTATTGCGTTTATGTTATTAGGTAGTATCTTGTAGATGTATACTTGGGTAGCTGGTGTTCTGGGTTCAATCCTTAATTTTTAAATCGTCATTATCTCAGAAACTAAGAGAGGTAGATGAGTTGACCAAAGCATGATTGATAGCTCCTATGATGGGTAATTAATACTGTATATAATTTTCAATCAGTTTTCCTTATTTCGAATCCCGATCCTTCAATCACCTACTTATTTTTCTCTATAGTCTAGAATATATCACTTAGATTGATGCTGTAACTGCATACAGCCCCTGTAAACATATCAAACTAATATTGTAAATCATTTTGTTTCTGGTGTCCAGGGTTCGAATGCCGATAAAATGTAATTTAATTATAAATTTAATAACTCCTAAACTAATTAAGATAAAGGCGCCAAATAAACTTTATTGCGTTTATGTTATTAGATAGTATCTTGTGCATGTATACTTAGATACCGGGTGTTCTGGGTTCGAGCCTAATTTTTAAATCGTCATTATCTCAGAAACTAAGAGAGGTAGATGAGTTGACCAAAGCATGATTGATAGCTCCTATGATGGGCAATTAATACAGTATATAATTTTCAATCAGTTGTCCTTACTTCGAATCCCGATCTTTCAATCACTTACTTATTTTTCTCTATACTCTAGAATATATCACTTAGATTGATGCTGTAACTGCATACAGCCCCTGTAAACATATCAAACTAATATTGTAAATAATTTTGTTTCTGGTGTCCAGGGTTCGAATTCCGATAAAATGTAATTTAATTATAAATTTAATAATTCCTAAACCACTTAAGATAAAGACGCCAGATAAACTTTTATAGGGGGAAAGGATGCTCTCCTGAAACATCAGGTCTCTAGACAGAAGTATTTATAGGGGAGAGATAGGGAATACCAGGGCTGATGCTAGGTTAGTCAGATGCTAAAGGAGGGAGGGATATGCTTTATACGAGAGAGATAGGGAATACAAGGAAAGATGCTATACTAAACAGGACTTGAAGGGTAGAATATGAGCGATATAGCGAACCGAGGAGAGGTATTAGGATAGGAGTTTTGAATGATGGAGTAGGCGTTTATATGCGAGAGATAGGGAATACGAGGGTCGATGCTAGGCTAGACGGTGTTGAATGAGGGAATGCATCTTATATGAGAGAGGTAGGGGAATATGAGGAGAAGTGCTAGGCTAGTCGGGAAGGTCTGAATGAGAGAGTATACGTCTATATGGGAAAAGATGGGGAAAACGAAGGTAGGTGCTAGATTGAGAGAGTCTTCAAGGAGGAAAATGCATTTATATGAGAGCGGTAGGGCATACGAGGAGAGGTGCTAGTCTAGACATGGTTTGAGGATTAGAGTATACGTTTATATGGGAGAAATATGGAAAACGGAAGAGATACAAGGATAGACAGAGATTGAAGGAGGAGGAATGTAGGTTTATACTGTAATATAGAGAGTAATTCGATTATAAAACTTTTCTCATCCAGGCTTACAACACTTTTATATACTTATTTTCTAAACCTTACAAACTTTATATTTGTTAAACAGTAGTGCGCGAGACGGAGAGGGACAAACAGTATATCGGTTTACAGTGAAGTATACGTCCTAACCTATTCCCACCTTGTTTGTTCTGGATCTTCTCATTGTCTATCATCTAACGTAACCACGTAACAAGATGTAACACAGGAAATCATACATATGGCACATTAATAAATAATAAATAAATAAAGGTATATATAATGAAACATAAACAAGTAGACAGAGGGTCATCGATACATAGAAAACCAGGAGTTGTATGTACTGAAACCATAGATTAGTATAGGCAAACAACAAAGAAGTGAACTTATAGTGTAAATAGCCTAATATTTTCAAATATTATTATAGTCTAAAAGTATATAACTTAATTATGTATCTTGTATTGAGAAATAAACGTTATTCATTATTCACTAATCTCAGATCACTGCAAATGTATTGAATCAATTCACAATTGCTAATGCCATTCAACTTTCATTTGTCTCTGATACATAAACAAATTGCAAAAATGGAGAAGGACGAAAGTAATAAAAAGACTCAGGCAGCAAATTTTAAGAAAGAAGAGAAAGATATATGACCGACATTGTTTTGGAACACAAATTAGTGTTGAAAATAAAATGACTGATAGCTCTGCTAAGCGTAAGGAAGAGACATGGAAATAAATTGCAAATGAGTACAATTCTAGGAAGATCATCCAGTGTGAATGAAAATCCCTGAAATGATATTATGAGAACATAAAGAAAAGAATGAAGCAAGCAAATGCCATTGACAAGGTACGATTGTACAAAACTGGAGGTGTATGTATGTACCGCCTTTCTTAGACAATAGTAGCCAAATAACAATTGTTGCTCTTCTATTCAATCGCCAATGAGTTTGATGATGAAGTTGGATTCCATTCAGAAGTAATCACCACAGTGAAGGACATTGAAATAGTAAATCCAGATCCAACATGTCCTTCAGCAATTTTAATAACAGGTAAGGAATTTGAAAAAGAGAAAGCGTAAAGGTGGCGTCTGCAGTTCCCATACAGAACTTTCAACTCCATTGCCTGAAAAGAACAAAGTTGGCATAAGAGAGGGTTTTTATGAGAGGAGGCATGATCATGTTGTTACATAGCGTGATCAGGTTGTTACATAGCGTGATCAGGTTGTTACATAGCTTGATCATGTTGTTACATAGCGTGATCATGTTGTTACATGGCGTGATCAGGTTGTTACATGGCGTGATCAGGTTGTTACATAGCGTGATCAGGTTGTTACATAGCGTGATCAGGTTGTTACATAACGTGATCAGGTTGTTACAAGGCGTGATCAGGTTGTTACATAGCGTGATCAGGTTGTTACATAGCGTGATCAGGTTGTTACATAGCGTGATCATGTTGTTACATAGCGTGATCAGGTTGTTACATAGCGTGATCATGTTGTTACATAGCGTGATCAGGTTGTTACATAGCGTGATCAGGTTGTTACATAGCGTGATCATGGTGTTACATAGCGTGATCATGTTGTCACATAGCGTGATCATGTTGTCACATAGCGTGATCGGGTTGTCACATAGCGTGATCGGGTTGTTACATAGCGTGATCAGGTTGTTACATAGCGCGAACATGTTGTTACATAGCGTGAACATGTTGTTACATAGCGTGATCGTGTTGTTACATAGCGTGATCGTGTTGTTACATAGCGTGATCGTGTTGTTACATAGAGTGATAAGGTTGTTACATAGCGTGATCATGTTGTTACATAGCGTGATCATGTTGTTACATAGCGTGATCATGTTACATAGCGTGATGAGTCTGTTACATAGCGTAATGCATGTTGCACAGGTCTATACAATTCACCAAACTTTAATTCAGAGTAACAGATCTTTGACATGAAGATGGTAGAGGCATTCCACTAGCTGGAACGATTCAGGAGCTGGAAACGCTAGGGACACGAAGCGTAATGCATGTTCTGAGGTCCTGTAAACGAAAGCAATGAGCTTCGTACATATGTGTGTGTGTGCGTGGGCGCGCGCGCTTGTTCATATACTTGTTTACGTGTTTTAATCTTTCAACTCGTAAATCTCTGTGAAAGCGTAACATCATAAGAAAAGCCAGATAAATGCTAAATTTCGTTCTGGAGTTGGACGCTCTTTAAGGATGCCAGTGACTGCGATTCCTTATATTTGATTTTCTGAAAAATAAAATGCGTATCAAAAGTTCTATAAAGTTTTCTTTATTTCCAGGGAATCTGTATAACTTACTGCTGAAGAAATGAATATCTTATTAGATAAATACAATTTATTTTAAATAAATATTTTTGTGACATTAACCATTTCCGAAATACTCCTGTTCGCAGGAATTCCCTAGTAATTTAAGGGATACTTTTGGAGTATTAAGTAGCCTTGCCATGTTTCTCCTGAGCTCGTGTAGGCAATGTATAAGTATTATTGAAGGTATGATTAACTGAATGCAATTAAGGGAAAAAAGCTCACGTGTGCAATTTTTTGAATAGTTACGAAAATAACTAACAGCTTGTAATGAAAATTGCGCAATTCTGAGAAATCAGAATTTTTTGGGAGGTGGAAACCTTAAATGACATTCTCTAGCTTTAAAGGTTATTAAACACTTTGAGTAAAAGTACAGTTTCTCTCTAAAGATTAATACATAGATATCTTAAATTTCTAAGCGTTTTTAGATTTTGAGAAACACTTCTGTGCCTATCATAATTAACACTGGATCGTCCGAATACCAACATTTTGAAATGTAATTGTTGTTTGCAAATTAAAATGTACCGTAGTAGATCTGCTTAACAGTTTCTTTATCCATATTATTCCTTGGCTGTTTCATTACTTTTTTGTAATATATTTATGGTTGTATAAGTTATTAACAACGCTTAATTGTTTTGAGATTCTTTCATTTGTAGTTCCAATTTCAAGATCTTCATTTTCACTGTGTACTCTTCTTCCAAACACTCATGCCTCCTCTCATAAAAACCCTCTCTTATGCCAACTTTGTTCTTTTCAGGCAATGGAGTTGATAGTTCTGTATGGGAACTGCAGACGCCACCTTTACACTTTCTCTTTTTCAAATTCCTTACCTGTTATTAAAATTGCTGAAGGACATGTTGGATCTGGATTTACTATTTCAATGTCCTTCACTGTGGTGATTACTTCTGAATGGAATCCAACTTCATCATCAAACTCATTGGCGATTGAATAGAAGAGCAACAATTGTTATTTGGCTACTATTGTCTAAGAAAGGCGGTACATACATACACCTCCAGTTTTGTACAATCGTACCTTGTCAATGGCATTTGCTTGCTTCATTCTTTTCTTTATGTTCTCATAATATCATTTCAGGGATTTTCATTCACACTGGATGATCTTCCTAGAATTGTACTCATTTGCAATTTATTTCCATGTCTCTTCCTTACGCTTAGCAGAGCTATCAGTCATTTTATTGTCAACACTAATTTGTGTTCCAAAACAATGTCGGTCATATATCTTTCTCTTCTTTCTTAAAATTTGCTGCCTGAGTCTTTTTATTACTTTCGTCCTTCTCCATTTTTGCAATTTGTTTATGTATCAGAGACAAATGAAAGTTGAATGGCATTAGCAATTGTGAATTGATTCAATACATTTGCAGTGATCTGAGATTAGTGAATAATGAATATCGTTTATTTCTCAATACTCGATACATAATTAAGTTATATACTTTTAGACTATAATAATATTTGAAAATATTAGGCTATTTACACTATAAATTCCCTTCTTTGTTGTTTGCCTATACTAATCTATGGTCTCAGTACATACAACTCCTGGTTTTCTATGTATCGATGACCCTCTGTCTACTTGTTTATGTTTCATTATATATACCTTTATTTAATTATTTTTTATTAATGTGCCATATGTATGATTTCCTGTGTTACATCTTGTTACGTGGTTACGTTAGATGATAGACAATGAGAAGATCCAGAACAAACAAGGTGGGAATAGGTTTAGGACGTATACTTCACTGTAAACCGATATACTGTTTGTCCCTCTCCGTCTCACGCAATACTGTTTAACAAATATAAAGTTTGTAAGGTTTAGAAAATAAGTATATAAAAGTGTTGTAAACCTGGATGAGAAAAGTTTTATAATCGAATTACTCTCTATATTACAGTATAAACCTACATTCCTCCTCCTTCAATCTCTGTCTATCTTTGTATCTCTCCCGTTTTCCATATTTCTCCCATATAAACGTATACTCTAATCCTCAAACCATGTCTAAACTAGCACCTCTCCTCGTATGCCCTACCGCTCTCATATAAATGCATTTTCCTCCTTGAAGACTCTCTCAATCTAGCACCTACCTTCGTTTTCCCCATCTTTTCCCATATAGACGTATACTCTCTCATTCAGACCTTCCCGACTAGCCTAGCACTTCTCCTCATATTCCCCTACCTCTCTCATATAAGATGCATTCCCTCATTCAACACCGTCTAGCCTAGCATCGACCCTCGTATTCCCTATCTCTCGCATATAAACGCCTACTCCATCATTCAAAACTCCTATCCTAATACCTCTCCTCGGTTCGCTATATCGCTCATATTCTACCCTTCAAGTCCTGTTTAGTATAGCATCTTTCCTTGTATTCCCTATCTCTCTCGTATAAAGCATATCCCTCCCTCCTTTAGCATCTGACTAACCTAGCATCAGCCCTGGTATTCCCTATCTCTCCCCTATAAATACTTCTGTCTAGAGACCTAATGTTTCAGGAGAGCATCCTTTCCCCCTATAAAAGTTTATCTGGCGTCTTTATCTTAATTGGTTTAGGAGTTATTAATTTATAAATAAATTACATTTTATCGGAATTCGAACCCTGGACACCAGAAACAAAATTATTTACAATATTAGTTTTTGATATGTTTACAGGGGTTGTATGCAGTTACAGCATCAATCTAAGTGATATATTCTAGAGTATAGAGAAAAATAAGTAAGTAATTGAAAGATGGGAATTCGAAGTAAGGACAACTGATTGAAAATTATATACAGTATTAATTGCCCCTTATAGGAGCTATCAATCATGCTTTGGTCAATTCCTCTACCTCTCTTAGTTTCTGAGATAATGAAGATTTAAAAATTAGGCTCGAACCCAGAACGTCAGGTATCTAATTACACACCCACAAGATACTACCTAATAACGTAAACGTAATAAAGTTTATTTGGCGTCTTTATCTTAATTAGTTTAGGAGTTATTAAATTTATAATTAAATTACATTTTATCGGTACTCGAACCCTGGACACCAGAAACAAAATTATTTACAATATTAGTTTGATATGTTTGAAGGTGCTGTATGCAGTTACACCATCAATCTAAGTGATATATTCTAGAGTATAGAGAAAAATAAGTAAGTGATTGAAATATCGGGATTCGAAGTAAGGACAACTGATTGAAAATTATATACAGTATTAATTGCACATCATAGGAGCTATCAATCATGCTTTGGTCAACTCATCTACCTCTCTTAGTGTCTGAGATAATGACGATTTAAAAATTAGGCTCGAACCCAGAACGTCAGGTATCTAATTACACATTCAAAAGATACTACCTAATAACATAATTGCAATAAAAATTATTTGCTGTCTTTATCTTAATTAGTTTAGGAGTTATTAAATTTATAATTAAATTACATTTTATCGGTATTCGAACCCTGGACACCAGAAACAAAATTATTTACAATATTAGTTTGATATGTTTAAAGGTGGTGTATGCAGTTACAGCATCAATCTAAGTGATATATTCTAGAGTATAGAGAAAAAAATAAGTAAGTGATTGAAAGATCGGGATTCGAAATATGGACAACTGATTGAAAATTATATACAGTATTAATTGCCCATCATAGGAGCTATCAATCATGCTTTGGTCAATTCCCCTACCTCTCTTAGTTTCTGAGATAATGACGATTTAAAAATTTAAGGATTGAACCCAGAACACCCGGTATCTAAGTATACATGCACAAGATACTATCTAATAACATAAACGCAATAAAGTTTATTTGGCGTCTTTATCTTAATTAGTTTAGGAGTTATTAAATTTATAAGTAAATTACATTTTATCGGCATTCGAACCCTGGACACCAGAAACAAAATTATTTACAATATTAGTTTGATATGTTTAATGGTGCTGTATGCAGTTACAGCATCAATCTAAGTGATATATTCTAGAGTATAGAGAAAAATAAGTAAGTGATTGAAAGATCGGGATTCGAAATAAGGAAAACTGATTGAAAATTATATACAGTATTAATTACCCATCATAGGAGCTATCAATCATGCTTTGGTCAACTCATCTACCTCTCTTAGTTTCTGAGATAATGACGATTTAAAAAATTAAGGATTGAACCCAGAACACCAGGTACCCAGGTATACATCTACAAGATACTACCTAATAACATAAGCGCAATAAAGTTTATTTGGCGTCTTTATCTTAATTAGTTTAGGAGTTATTAAATTTATAATTAACTTACATTTTATCGGTATTCGAACCCTGGACACCAGAAACAAAATTATTTACAATATTAGTTTGATATGTTTAAAGGTGGTGTATGCAGTTACAGCATCAATCTAACTGGTATATTCTAGAGTATAGAGAAAAAAATAAGTAAGTGATTGAAAGATCGGGATTCGAAATAAGGACAACTGATTGAAAATTATATACAGTATTAATTACCCATCATAGGAGCTAGCAATCATGCTTTGGTCCATTCCTCTACCTCTCTTAGTTTCTGAGATAATGACGATTTAAAAAATTAAGGATTGAACCCAGAACGCCAGGTACCCAAATATACATCCACAAGATACTACCTAATAACATAAACGCAATAAAGTTTATTTTGTGTCTTTATCTTAATTAGTTTAGGAGTTATTAAATTTATAATTAAATTACATTTTATCGGTATTCGAACCCTGGACACCATGTACCCAAATATACATTCACAAGAAACTATCTAATGACATTAATGTAATAAACTTTATTTGACGTCTTTATCGTAATTAGTCTCTGAGTTATTAGAAGCTGAATTTGTAATCACTCCTAGATTCGATCCCGGCCATCGTGGTCAACTTGGAACTCATTGGAGAAGCTGCTGCTTTTTATATCATTTCCATCGCTAAAGCTGAAGTGGTGAGAGTTATGCAGAGCACTTAGGAAAACAATTACTGACATTGTACGCTAATGTGGTGAAAGCGTCTAACGTGGTCAGCTAATGTAGGTCAGTGTTACCACCATGCAGAAGTAGGTTGTTCGCTAATGTATGTAAAGAGATCCGTAATGCAAACTTAAAAGTCTATTAATGTGGTGAAAGCGTCTAACATGGTCAGCTAATGGACAAGCGCTTTCCCCAGATAGAAGAAGGCTGCAGTGTTTCATTACATTACAGACTGTTCCCGTGAGCAGACTACTTATACTCACGCTCGGGTCAACAATTAATTAATCAAAAAACTTAATTGCTCGAGGAGCCTTAGATATGCAGGCCTTAGTAGTCATAAAAAAATGTTTGACGAACATTACCTAATTAATTTGCCGAGGGGCGGCAGGCCTCGAGAAAACAATTCCCTCAAGTCAGGACGCCACAGTAGAACGCATGGGGGAGGGGGTAGGACCTGTTAGCACAGACACTGTCGGCATTAGGTAAGCACACAAAGCGAGAGGGGGCGGGGCCTAACGACACGAGACCTGGCGGCATGTAAGCCCTCAAAAGGAGGGGGCGGGGCTTGTCGGCGTAGAACAAAGAACCTTATCGCTTGTCGGCATCTCTCTCTGTGCTCAAGTCGCTATTTTATTCCTACTTATGGAGAATAAGCGTTTGCAGAAATAGTTTGTACAAGAGTAGAGAAAGTCATGTGAGTGTAACACATCAGATTTTTTCACAATGAGTTACAGTAACGCGGTTTTTAAATTTCTTGCACAAGAATAACCACAAAACGTTACGATTTGAAGCGAATTGGTTTATACAGAGGAAAAGACCACATGCTAAGTGGGAAAAGTTGTAGTTTGCCACCAGTCAATGACATGCTCCCTTGTCACGTGGTTTTGTTTACAACTCCTTTGAACTTAAAGTGAAACCGCTTTTGTAGCTAATAACATGGTGTAGATATTCATTTGTTATAATTTTCAGCTTTGAACAGAATATCTTATACAGAATATTTTTGTCTACCATATATTATCATTTTTCCTCTATAGATTTTTGTGTGTTAAAATGTCTAATTAAAACATGTATATCAGCAGAAGTCCAATACTTTCTGTTTATATCTTATCACGCAGTAACTAATAAACTAAAAGTTAGAAGGCAACAAATTTGTTTTCTTAGCTAGAGTAAACTAGAGTGCTGTCTAGTTTAAATTCTCTGTCTTTAATAAGATGAACGTTATAAGCTTTTAAATTAAATATAAAATTCAGGCAGCTAGAAACATTTTTGTTATGGGGTTCTCAACAGGGATCAAACTAGAGAAAATGTAGAAGAAAGTTGCAGGCAATTTTTAAAAGAAGCTGCAATCTTGCAACTTTTTGCATTCATTGTGTATGACAAACAAAAGCCATCCAACAGGCGCCAGGCAAAAGGCAGTAAACATTTACATCAGTTGTAAAGAAGTGTGTACGTTTATAGCATGAAATATTGTCAGATCTTTATTTAAAACTTTAAGTAAATATTTACAGTTATGGAGGGGGAAGCTAGGTTGGGTCAAAACATTGGTAAACTAAATAGAAACACAAAATTGTAACGAAGGTGTTAGATTATTCAAGTAAAAAAAACAGTGTCAGTAACCCGTAAAAGAAACAGCTAAGACTACCGGGTGTTCTGAAATATTAGTGTATGGAATAAACAAGAAACGAATGAAAGGTCCTCTAAGGATGCTATCGAAAAACAAAGCATAAAGGTGAAGGAAAAGAAACACGTTAGGTTAACGCAATATAATGGAATAAAAACAAAAGCTGATTGCAGCACATTGTTCACTTTTTGCTATTTGAAAACATTTCGCCCGCAGTGATTGTAGTTTTGTCAAGGGTAAGCAGGATTGATACACCTCCGAATTAAAGTTTTTATCATTTTATATCTCTGTTTTTGTTTGATAATATAGGTATCGTATTTCAAGTACAAACATTACAAAGAGAAATAAATTACGGCGAAAATTAAATGTCTTACAAATAGCGTTAAATAGCAATGCAAATATTTCATGATATTTGGTGATGTAACATTAAAAAAATGAAATTAAATTGGTAGACCGATCGCAGCTGGGCACCCCAGTTGAGAGCGTGCGTATAGTACATGTGCAACTCTGTACCCCCATTGAGGCAGTATTTTTAGCACTTAAGTGATTTGAGTCTAATTATATAATATATAAATTCAATAACAGCCCGCCTTAAAGCAATATGTGTATATACAAGACATAAAATTGTGTATTACAGTCACTGTATATGTTTATATAATTGTATACATGTTTAATAATGTTATGTGAATGTATTACGTAATTTAATAATGTAGGAGCTGTGAGAATATTAGGTTAAAAGATACTAACAATGAGGTAACCTTGAGGCAATAATGAAGTAGAAAGTTTAACTGCTACTGGTAATTCTTGGAGCAACAATAATGAAATTTTTGTACAGTTTATAAAATAGCCAATCAACAACCAGAAAAAGATTTAGCTAAATGAAGGTATTCTATTAAACCAGGATTAGCCAATCAGAAACTAAAATGGAGCAAAATTTACAAATTTAGAAGTTAGTTGCTAGCAGACAGCGTTACTAACCGGATGCGAGATACGTCCTCGAGAAATTTAATACGTATTTTGTGTGAGACAAAAATAGTTTGTGTTAAAAAAGTGCAAGTAATTAATAAAACATCTCACAGTTCTCTTTATATCAGTGAAGTGCTATTTAAATCGTGTCAAGCATTAATAAAAGGAGTGAAGTAAAATTATAATCTGTGTAAGCCTACATTCTTCAGTCGCACCACTCCCTGCTAAGATATTCATATCTCTAAAATATAAATAATGACGCAGCCGAGGCAAACATAAATATATAATATTTAAAAAAACAGTCAAATTACAAAGCTAATATTTTTAAACATTTGGGGCAAAGGCCACCGGAAAGTACATTTAGGGCGAAGGCTACCGGAAACTTTTTACCATACGTGCGGTTGCAACTACTTCAAGTTCGGCTCCCCAACAATCGAAATACAATACAACACCATCTTCTAATTGGCTCCCAAAGCGTGGGGAAAATAACAATACAACAAAAATAACTTCTTCACCATTTAACCTGTACTGTGTTTTAAGCGTACGATGCGCTATAACAATTAATGCTACTATTACCAGTGACTCATAAATTTCAACTGAAATGCTAAGATTTATTATACTTAAAATATTACTACACTATGCATAAAATAAAAATGAAAAAAGAAAAAAACATTAAATGCCCTCTTTTATTGCATGGATTATGATTTTAATGTGGAGTAACATTTGAAATAAGATGCTGAAATTCCAAGTTGCCCTCATTTTGGAAAAAAGATTTTTTTGAGTTTATATTTATTCTACAAAATGTTATTATAAAACTTATTTTATACCTGCTCAATGTTAATCCATATAAGCTTTTATGGTCCATTTAGCTGTAAGTAAAAGTATACCGAGTGAGATGGCTACACGGTAATGTGTGATGCTCGCCTTCGGCAGGTTCCTGTTCGATTCCCGTTGACCGCTTTCTCTGAACTTAAGTTTTTCTAGTTTACCTGGTCGGTAGGCGAATGCTGGGGTAGTTTCTCATCTAACACGATTTCCTTCCCATGGTTTCCCTTTCATTCTGTTTCCTCCTCATGTTTCAGGTGTCCTTTCTTAGAACTTCTGTGCCTCTCTGTGGGCTGTGTCTTTAGTCTCCTGTGGTTTCTGCACTTCATCCTTTCCTCCTGTGGGGTAGTAGTCTCAATAGATCCAGCATAGGTAGCAGTGTGCGAGGTAAAGGTATTCAAGATGCTAATGTTCAATGTATTATAAAGGAATCAATAGCGATTTTTAGAAATCGTGTGTATGGTACTGACAGTTGTTGACTTATTGATTTTAATAGTCTTAATGTGTAAAATACTTCTATTATTTTCCTCTGAATTATTAATTTTAATGTTGTTGCCTAATTATAGTATTATATTGTCTGGATTCATCATAGCTATTTTATATTGATGTTATATATCTGTAGTTAATTACATTAATCTATTATTTGCAAACTCATTTGAAGTCAGATTACAGATTACTGAAAAAAATATTATTATGATAAGGCATTGAAAAATTAAACACATGGCAACGAATATCTTGTGGATGGTTAATACCATAAACATAGTTATTTGGTACACTTTATGTGCTTTGACAGGCTTTTAACGTTTTTCGTATACTAGGTATTGCCTATCCCTTATGTTTTTCAACAAAAATTATACCAAATTTATTCGCAATGAAGAAGATTTATAGATCATTCGTGCAAAAATTGGGAATAAATTTTATTAAACATATCAAGCATAAACATATATGCATTTTAATGAAATTCGCTACAGCAATTCCTGCGCAAATAAAAGTAGTAACAAAAAATGTTCCCAGTAACTAAAAATCTTCAAGTCCCGTTCTTAGAAGGTGCTGAAATTAAATTCCTTTTTTTTGTTTATACTGCGCTGGCATATACACCGGCGCTCACAAACAAACACACCTTTTCTGGGGACGTCAAAAGGCGTATTTTTGTCAAATCTCGATATCGAAATTTTAAATCAAATACAATACTTCCTCTGCCTTCCACTGATAAGCGTTAAAGAAAGTAAAATGAGATATATCCCATTTTAAGAGACATTTTAAAATCTCTGATAGTTGAAAGATAACAGCAGAAATAGCTTCTAAATGTTAGTTGTAATCCTAAACTGTATTTGCAACATACGCTATACCTATGAAACGAGCCATCACTAATGCTCACCATGCACATAAAATAGAAGTTTAACGTATAAAAATGCTGCTGGTAAATACGAGAGTATTTGTAGAGGTATAAAAAGTATTTTCTATTAACACCGAAGAAAATCCAATATCCGAAATAGCAAGGAGATACAAGCATTCCTAGAGAGGAACTAAAATGAATAAAGAAAAGGTAAAAGGGAGAAATGTGACTTGCCGTAAAGAGGATTTTGTTTCCCGCTGACCCAACTTTATTTTGTTTAAAACAGAGAATGTTTGACCCTACTCGCCGGCGTGGTTAGGCAGCCTAACCGGCAGCGCCGTGCTGCGGGAGAACCGCAAGGTTTGTGGTAGGCTCTCGGCGGTCAATAGCCACAGCCCGCCCGCCACTGCTCTGAAATAAGAGCAAAAAGTTTAAGTTGGCTTCTACACAAAACTTTATCACGCGAGCGTCACTTTGAGAGCGGACTACTAGATGGCAGCACTCCACTCAAAACAAAGCAGGACAGGGGAAGCAAATAAAAACACCGCGGGGCTTAAAAAGCCTTCGTTACTATACACACATATATGCTGAGAAACCTTTAGGTCTAGGATCATAAGAGGCGTTGTAATTTCCGGACGTGAATAAAAAACAGAGCCTGCTGGTGGCATGCTAACTGCCTGAAAATACTTATTTTGTGTCCAATTAAAATAGCCATCAAATTGTGCATGTATAATAAAATTCAAAAGAATATATGTCATGATTTTCGATTCTGAATAAAAATTATGGCTTTATCTACAAATAACATTTTATTATTTATTCTGCTGTGTGTGTATATAAATAAGTGTAAGCACGTAAACGTCGTACACTTTCATTCAAAATAACTAGACGAATTTATCTATGACACGCTATTAATAACATAATTTAGGCATCGCGTAGAAACTAGTTGCGTACTAATATGTTTATTTTCTTCAAATATGTTTAGAAATGAGGTATGAAGTAAACCAACTAAATACGTGTTATTATTGAGGAATTTTATGTTAAAGTTTTCCAACCATAATTCTTCTAAAATAATTTATTTTTGAAGTATTGATATAATAAATACTTAAAACACTGTAACAGGTTCTTTTTTTATCATTTGGTACAATAATCAGTTCTTTAATTCCTCATAGAACAAGGCTACCATAGAACAACATAGTCGAAATTCCTATGAGGTTCCTGTCTCTCAGGGTGCAGATGAGTTGAAAGTGCTGCATGAGGCTTTTATTTGGAATTTTTCACACGTTCTTAAGACGTATACATCTAATTCTTCCTTGGATATCGTCCAGTTTTTAAAGGACGTTACACTTATAAATATGCCGAATTGTTACATTCACATGACACTCCCTACCTATTATCGTTTATTTCTACTCAGCTTCTACAAACTATTCTTGCAGAAGGGTATTTTTCTATCTATCGGGTCTTTCAACAAGAGTGTCCTATCTTTAACATGTGATAGTGCCGTTGTTATTGAGTTACAGCGGTCATTTTTTTCACGTGGTTACAGTTGTTATTGACAAATAGCCATGGAACACTACAGCATTCAGCAATGCGTAGAAATTGTGAAAATTTATTATCAAAATGGATCATCTGTTCGCCAAGCCTTCCGTGTATTGCGTGAAAGTTTACGTTGTGCATAATCGTCCCTGCGAGAGAAAGATTCGGCTTTTGATCGATAAATTTGAAAGAAGTGGTTCTGTCCAAAAGGTTACTGTGTAGCGTGGATTTTGGTATAGTGGAATCATTGGTCCATATTTTTCCAAAATGCAGATGGAGATGCTCTAACTGTCAATGGAGAAAGATACCGGGCTCTTGTAAGGGACCATTTTTGTCCTCAATTGGATGTTATGGATCTCAGAAACATGCGGTTCCAGCAAGATTGTGCCACATGTCATACTGCTCTCAAAACAATCCATCTTTTGAAGGAGAAGTTCAGAGGTTCCATCATTTCCCTTGGTGGTGATGCTAACTGGCCCGCGAGGTCATGTGATTTAACGCCGTTGGATTACTTCTTGTGGGGTTATGTTAAGTAGGTATATATAGAGAGATCGAGCGCAGTTTTTTGGTTTATATGGGAAAGGATAGGGAAAACGAGGCTAGATGCGACGGTTCAAGGAGGAAAATGCGTTTATATGGGCTAGATAGGGAATACGAGGACTGACGCTAGGCTAGACAGTGGTAGGAGGGGGAGTGCGCTTTATATGAGAAACATAGGGAAAACGAAGTTAGGTGCTAGGCTAGACAGAGGCTGAGTAGAGTATAGTTTATATGAGAGGTATAGGAAAACGAGGGGAGGTGTTAGGCTAGACAGAGGCTGAGTAATGTATGGTTTATATGAGTGGTATAGGAAAACGAGGAGAGGAGTTAGACAAGACAGAGGTCGAGGAGCAGAGTATGGTTTATGTGAGAGTCATAGGTAAACGAGAGAGGCGTTAGGCTAGACAGAGCTAGAGGAATAGAGTATGGTTTATATGAGAGGTATAGGAACAGGAGAAGAGGTGTTAGGCTAGACAGAGCTAGAGGAATAGAGTATGGTTTATATGAGAGGTATAGGAACAGGAGCAGAGGTGTTAGGCTAGACAGGTAGTGTAGCAGTAGGAATATGGACTTATATACAGGAGAGATAGGGAATACCAGGGCTGATGCTAGGCTAGTCAGATGCTAAAGGAGGGAGGTATATGCTTTATACGAGAGAGATAGCGAATACAAGGAAAGATGCTATACTAAACAGGACTTGAAGGGTAGAATATGAGCGATTAGCGAACCGAGGAGAGGTGCTAGTATAGGAGTTTTTAATAATAGAGTAGGTCTTTATATGCGAGAGATAGGGAATACGAGGGTCGATGCTAGGCTAGACGGTGTTGAATGAGGGAATGCATCTTATATGAGAGAGGTAGGGGAATATGAGGAGAAGTGCTAGGCTAGTCGGGAAGGTCTGAATGAGAGAGTATACGTCTATATGGGAAAAGATAGGGAAAACGAAGGTAGGTGTTAGGTTGAGAGAGTCTTCAAGGAGGAAAATGCATTTATATGAGAGCAGTAGGGTATACGAGGACTGACGCTAGGCTAGACAGTGGTAGGAGGAGGAGTGCGCTTTATATGAGACAGATAGGGAATACGAGGGGAGGTGCTAGGCTAGACAGAGGCTGAGTAGAGTATAGTTTATATGAGAGGTATAGGAAAACGAGGGGAGGTGTTAGGCTAGACAGATCTAGAGGAATAGAGTATGGTTTATATGAGAGGTATAGGAACAGGAGAAGAGGTGTTAGGCTAGACAGGTAGTGTAGCAGTAGGAATATGGACTTATATACAGGAGAGATAGGGAATAGGAGGGCTAGACTTGAAAGCGACTTTAGACGTGAACTTAGTGGAAAACTGTTTCATGTCAATGTTAGAACGCTAATTCTAGACATGCCCATCACGTAACCTATTCAGGGAAAAGGTGACTCGTTCAGGGGAAAAAGGTGACTGCTCAGGGAAAAAGGAGACCCACAAAGGGAAAAAGTTGACTAGCAAAGGGAAAAACGTGACCAGCAAAGGGAAAAATGTCACCAGCAAAGGGAAAAAGGCGACCACCAAAGGGAAAAAGGTGACCTGCAACGGGAAAAGCTAACCCACTAACACTAACAGGTAAGTAATTCAGATAGTATTGCAAGAGGCTGACTGGATCATAGCAGTGTATGATTTCACAGGTAATTCAGCTAGTATCGTATGTTTTTAGGCTAATTCGTCTAGTAACACAGGATAGATTCCAGAGTCTAACTGCATCATAGCTATGCATGATTTCACAGCTAATTCAGCTAGTATCGTAGGTATTTAGGCTAATTCAGCTAGTATCACAGGAGGTTAGATTCCAGGGTTGGGTATAGCATAGTTTCATATTTCACAGGTAATTCAGAGGGTATCGTAGGTATTTAGGATAATTCAAGTAACATAGGTGTTTAGAGTAATTAAGCAAGCATTACAGGAGGGTAGGTTCCAGGGGTTGGTTATAGCCTAGTTTCGTATTTTACAGATAGTTCAGGTAATATCATAAGTATTTGAGGTAATCAGCATAGTTTCACAGATATTATTGATAATTTCGATCAGAGATTTGTATCACAGCTATTTAAGGTAAATGCAGATGATTCAGGTTGTATCAATGGTATTTGAGTCATTTTAACAGGTAATTCAGATAGTATCACAGGTGCTCGTGCTAATTTAGAGCAGGAATTCGTATCAGAGCTAGTTAAGGTAATTTCACATGATTCGGGTAGTATCACAGGTATTTAAATCATTTTCATAGCCAATTCAGCTAGTATCGTGAGCATTTAAGCTAATTCAGCTAGTATCACAGGAGGCTAGATTCCAGAGGCTAACTGCATCATAGCTATGCATGATTTCACAGCTAATTCAGCTAGTATCGTAGGTATTTAGGCTAATTCAGGTAGTATCACAGGAGGCTAGATTCCAGGGTTGGGTATAGCATAGTTTCATATTTCACAGGTAATTCATCTAGTATCACAGGTACTCATGGTAATATAGAGAGTAATTAAATTATAAAACATTTCTCATCCAACGTTACAACAATTTATATACTTTTTTCTAAATCTTACAAACTTATTATATGTTAAACAGTTATTGTACGATGCGGAGAGGGATAAACTGCATATTGGTTCACAAATTGAAAAGCTTTACGTCAACATACCTTTATTTTAGTTCGTTATAGATGTCTCTCCCCTTTTATCTAGGCTTGAGACTAGCACTAGGATTGCTCCTAATGGCAGGGTTACCACCTTCCCTTCCATCTTCTTCTTTCTTCATCAGGCGTCAGCTATCTGCATATACAGCACACAGATACCTTCTTTTTTAAGATTGTAGACTCACTAGAAAATCTTTATCTTTAACTTACATTCTTTTAAGCACTGTTTGTAATGGCGTAATGTCCATACGCATATGTTGTTATCCCGTCATCAGCAATAATTCTTTTATCATCAAACGGAGTCAATGCAATTTTATTCACTTGTACTGTAGCAAGGGCATGCTTTCGTGATAGGATCAGATTCATAGGTGTTCTGATGATTTCACTGGTTTTAAGACAGTCTGTATAGCTGTCAAACGAAATGTACTGCTTAATAGCGCTACGTTTTATACCTTTAATCTTTTTTATCATTGACCCTTGAATATCTAAGGCATACATCTTAGGACGTAGTCCAACAAAGCGTAGGATGATTTTGCTATTAGCCTCATCTTTAAATTTTCCCAATACCTTCTTGTTCTGAGTAGAGTAACATATATGGTTGGCAGGGTAATCAGCTGTATCGAGATGCTCAAGAAAACGTAGCTTGTCCTGGTACACATCTTCAGTTGTTACACGATGAATGAACGAATCAGTGTCCATTTACATAAGCTTCAGGTTTTCAGCTCCATAATAAGGCAACAAAACGTCGTAATGATAGTTATACATTAATGTCTTGGAGATGTCCAACACACTCATACCAATGTATATAGGCTTGTTGAATACAATCTGACGAGAGGCCATATGTACAGCAGCTAGATTATCAGCATATATCGTCCTGTCGATAAACGTAGGCTTGGCGATCAGCTTCTCTAGAGTTTTTTCATTGGTCACCAGTCGTATATCCATACGATTACGCAGGTTCTCCATAGTTTTTCCAAACATAGCGTTGTTAAAGAGTTTGTAGAGATCCTTCTCGAAATCATTTGCAGCTTGTTGTCGTAGCCTGTTGTTAAATTCCACATAAGGTTTCAACCACTGAGACTGTCGGAATTGTAGCACACGATGGATTTTTGTTAGTCGTAGTCCATGACTAAGAGCTTGCTTCAAAGCCATGTAATGCACTACATACTTCTTTCGAGGTCCAAGATGAGGTATCAGTTTCTTTGTAGATGATTCCAATGGTTTCATACACTCTGGCAGGAAAGGTAGATCGTTGTGTAGATCGTGAAGTTCTGCAGGATACTCGATGTCGACTTCTAATATGTACCCATGAGGATCATCTTCTTGTAGTGTTTCTAAGTTGATTTCTTCAGGTGACACCCACTGAAATCCACCAAAAGGAAGGGCGTGACACATTGCCCACCCATATTGGTTATTTGCGTCCTCGTATGTGATAAATTGGGTTGGTCTCGTCGGATCAAACTTCTCCATATAAGTGTTATTAGCCTCAGCATACCGATGAGAAACTTGGCATAAACCTCCTCTTATACCTGATTCCACCATGAGTAGTTGATCATAATCTTGTAACAGTTCCAGCTTAATTCCAGTATACAGCAACATAGCGTCCCATGTTAGACCTGGAGAGGTAAAATAATGGGCGGGATCGACTTTGTGTGTTTTAAGGGTTTGCTCTCTGAACGTCTCAAAGACGTCAGCTAGAAGAAGTACATCCGAAGTTAAGTAGAGATCGCTGTACTCTCCCAGGTTTCTCACATTAAACAGCTCCCATACATTTCTAGCATGATCGTAGTCAGCATCAGTAATTTCTTCTTCATTTAATCTATTGTAGAAGGAGTCCTTAGGAGGCAAGCAGGTCTCGTTCAGGGCATCCCATGACGTAACAAAATCATATGGAAATACACCCTTACGGGTCATCAACTTCAATTTGTCTTCTCCAAAGTACTTTAGCGTTTCAGGATACGAGGTTAGATTCTTTACCAACTTATCCAAGCTTGTACTGAGGAATCGGAAGCTATCCACAAATCGAAGCTTTATATCTCCTACATACTTGGTGAATGAGATATAGCTTTCTTCAGAGTTAGGAATTACCTCCACACGTTCACTTGTACAACCCAGCTCCTTAACAATGAAATGAGAGTCATATCCGCTAAGGTTATGCATGAAGACTGGTATATATTTAGGTGTTTTGCAGGCTAAATTACATTCATTATGAAGACTTCCACGATATTCACCGCTGATGTGATCATGGTCGCGTACTTTATAGTTCTCTTCTGTAAAGGGTTTTCTACACAAGTAGCATGTCGTAGAAGACTCGAAATCCTTTTGCTGTTGATCCGTAAGTTTCAGAGGCTTAGCAGATTTGTATATATTACCAATCATTTTTGCAAGAGATGTCAGGTACAGCATAAACTTCTGAGCAGCATCAGCACCACGATACACATAGGGTTGCTTAGGAAGATCAGTTTCGAGATGTTCAACACTGGATGTAGGCTTCACGTAAACACAGAAGCTCATTGGTATGTGCTCTTGATAAGGGGTTGTATAGGAAGTTTCAGGATTGGGTATACACGTATGGCATGGAGTGAGAATACTCTCAAAATCCGCATAGATGACATAAGGTACTTTCAGCATCCTCTCAACATTTTTAAACTGTACAATTGATTTCTCCTTGGTAGGCATAACTACCCTTGCAACACCATGTTGAATACAGACGGCTGCATGTTCTTGTAGTTTTTCCTGTCCACTTCGTCCGCTCTGGTCATCAAAATGTGTAAAGCAGCGCTTACAAGTATAAACCCGTCCATTATGGTTAGTTTTCTGGCGTCGAACGAGTTTCTCAAAATTCTTTATATACACGTAGTGATGTTTTCCACTGCTGTCATTCAATAGTAGCAGGTCGCGATGTTCAGGTAGTTCAATATCAGCAACCTTTATCGGATACACTTCGTGCTTCTCATCCAACCCGAAAACGTTAATAGACATATTGTTAAACTTCTCAAATTTAGGTATTTGAGAAAGTGGAGTAGGGTAGGAAACACAGCTGAAGTCGTACTTATCTTGAAGTTGTTTGTATTTGCTCACACGTTGCGCATCCTTCCCTATGAATTTAGCTAATATAGAGTACATGAAACATTTCTCGTCGGTAAAGTTCTGAATGTTTATACACGCTTCTTTAGCTCCGACAGATGACGGTAGTGGTATGTAGCTACTTCCTCGTAACGGGTTGTACTTGTTGATACGAAGTCGAACTCCTTCCACAGCAAGCAAAGCCCAGCTGCTACCCTTAAGCTGAGACTCCTCCATTTCAGTCACCAATTTCTTGAATTTCACTTCAATCGTTGACTCCAGTTCTGTTTCTAGAAACACAGCTTGATTCCGTGTTTTAAATGTTTTGTCACAGGTTTCTCCAATACTGTTAACAAATCGACACTCAGCCAGCAGATTAATTTTAACACTCTTATGAATGCTAAGCTCTTTATGCACAGCCTGGATTATACGTTGTTTTGCCTCTTGCAGATACATATTTAGGTCCTTAGCTGATTCGCATCGTATAAAATACGATTTCAATCGTCCTTCGAATGAAGTTTCGTATTCTTTCATATCACAGTCCTCCATTGTTGACAGCAACTGATGTTTAGTTGGCTCCAATCTTCTTTTCTTCTGAGGGCTGCTTATTTCACATATATCTTCGTGTCGCTGTCCCTTATAACAATCTTTGAAGGTTACATTACAATGTTTACATTTGAAGAGCTTCTTGCAGCTCATCTCGTGTCTTCTCTTGTCATAACCTCGGAGGAACTTCCTCCCACATTTTCCGCATGCATATCCAGTAGCGCTTGGAATAATATCCTTATACGCTGAGTTATTCATCTTTATTCTTGATGTAATAACGTATTAATCACTGATCAATGAAATGTAGACCTCTTCACCTTGACACCACTTTAGAAAGCTGATTATTCCTGGAGAGAACACGATGTTAACACCTCAAGACTAATTAGCACAATGAAGTCCAATGCCCTAGATCACCATATTTATAGAGGGAACACGAACCTTTTAGATCAATCATAAACTCGTTTCATAACCAGATGTATATGTTCGCTCAACGTGTATTAACCCCACAGCCATATAACCTCAAGTCTAGAGACAGGATGTTTATGACGTCACACCCAGAGACAGAATGTCTGACAGCATCAAACACGTTTAAACTCGTCTAATAACTACCTGCTTAAGCTGTCACACCAGCAAGAGAAGATTTCTCCCACGCTCATTCAGACATATATTTCAAATTCAAAGCCTACCACCACCATCACCACCTATTGTACCAAGGTTCATTACAGCTGTATTATCACAGTACTTAAAGTAAAAGCTTAAAAGGTAACGAGAAGATGTCCCCCTTATTTACTTAATTATCTCATGTTTTCATTCCCTTTTCAATTCTTCCTTTCCATCTTCTCACAGAAAGCCCATTACATTTAACTACAATCACGAGAAAAGCAATTTTTCCAGAGTTTCACAGATTCTAAGCTTCTAAATCGAACCCGGTAATACTTTTAATAAATGTATTTTAGCTCCCCAATATCAGCATCTACCATTTAATCTTTACTCGAACCTGATATGATCCATAAGCTTGAAGATATATGAAATCACCCCTTCGGGATTCTATCTAAGTACTTTAAAGTAATTTTTATAACGATAACGATATTTAAGGACTAGATACTCTGTTTACGTTTACCTTGACATGTCTATCTAAATTAAATTACGAGTTATTAAATGTTTGCAAGTAAATTTCATTGAATCGGTATTCGAACCCAGAACACCAGGAACAAAATAATTTATAATATTAGTCTGACATGTTAAACAAAGCTGTATGCAGTTACATCATCGATCTAAGTGATATATTCTAGTGTACAGAGGAAAATTAAGAAAGTCATTAAAAAATCGGGAATCGAATCAAGCACAACTGATTGGCAATTATATACAGCATTAATCACCCAGTACAGAACCTATCAATCAGGCTTTGCTGCACTCCTCTACATCACTTAGTTTCCGAGATAATGAAAATTTAAAAATTAAGGATCGAACCCAGGACGTCAGGTATCTAATTACACATTTACAAGATACTACCTAATAACATAAACGCAATAAAGTTTATTTGGCGTCTTTATCTTAATTGGTTTAGGAGTTATTAAATTTATAAGTAAATTCCATCGAATCAGTATTCGAACCCAGAACACCAAGAACAAAATAATTTATAATATGAGTTTGGTATGCTTAAAGGTGCTGTATGTAGTTACAGCATCAATCTAACTGATATTTTCTAGAGTATAGAGTAAAATTAAGGAAGTCATTAAAAAATCGGGATTCGAACTAGAGACAACCGATTAAAAATTATATACAGTATTAATTAAACATTATAACAGCTATAAAACATGCTTTGGTCCATTCCTCTAGCTTTCTTAGTTTCCGAGATAATAAAGCTTTTAAAATTAAGGATCGAACCCAGGACACCAGGTACCAAAATATACATTCACAAGAAACTACCTAATGACATTAATGTAATAAAGTTTATTTGGCGTCTTTATCTTAATTAGTCTCCGAGTTATTAGAAGATGAATTTGCATTCACTCCTAGGATTCGAACCCAGGCATCCCGGTCAACTTGGAACAAGGTCCTAATGACGCGGCGCATACCAAAGAATTGATTAGTTTTTATCCCATTGTTCTATCTCTTTTCATTCAGGAGATATAAGCGATTAAACAGTAGAAATAAAAGGGGCGGAGCTTGCCGGCATAGATCAAAGAACTTTATCAGATGAGAGAGCTGGCCCACAGAGAGATGCCGACATCTGATAAAGTTCTTTGATCTATGCCGGCAAGCTCCGCCCCTTTTATTTCTACTGTTTAATCGCTTATATCTCCTGAATGAAAAGAGATAGAACAATGGGATAAAAACTAATCAATTCTTTGGTATGCGCCGCGTCATTAGGACCTTGTTCCAAGTTGACCGGGATGCCTGGGTTCGAATCCTAGGAGTGAATGCAAATTCATCTTCTAATAACTCGGAGACTAATTAAGATAAAGACGCCAAATAAACTTTATTACATTAATGTCATTAGGTAGTTTCTTGTGAATGTATATTTTGGTACCTGGTGTCCTGGGTTCGATCCTTAATTTTAAAAGCTTTATTATCTCGGAAACTAAGAAAGCTAGAGGAATGGACCAAAGCATGTTTTATAGCTGTTATAATGTTTAATTAATACTGTATATAATTTTTAATCGGTTGTCTCTAGTTCGAATCCCGATTTTTTAATGACTTCCTTAATTTTACTCTATACTCTAGAAAATATCAGTTAGATTGATGCTGTAACTACATACAGCACCTTTAAGCATACCAAACTCATATTATAAATTATTTTGTTCTTGGTGTTCTGGGTTCGAATACTGATTCGATGGAATTTACTTATAAATTTAATAACTCCTAAACCAATTAAGATAAAGACGCCAAATAAACTTTATTGCGTTTATGTTATTAGGTAGTATCTTGTAAATGTGTAATTAGATACCTGACGTCCTGGGTTCGATCCTTAATTTTTAAATTTTCATTATCTCGGAAACTAAGTGATGTAGAGGAGTGCAGCAAACCCTGATTGATAGGTTCTGTACTGGGTGATTAATGCTGTATATAATTGCCAATCAGTTGTGCTTGATTCGATTCCCGATTTTTTAATGACTTTCTTAATTTTCCTCTGTACACTAGAATATATCACTTAGATCGATGATGTAACTGCATACAGCTTTGTTTAACATGTCAGACTAATATTATAAATTATTTTGTTCCTGGTGTTCTGGGTTCGAATACCGATTCAATGAAATTTACTTGCAAACATTTAATAACTCGTAATTTAATTTAGATAGACATGTCAAGGTAAACGTAAACAGAGTATCTAGTCCTTAAATATCGTTATCGTTATAAAAATTACTTTAAAGTACTTAGAATCCCGAAGGGGTGATTTCATATATCTTCAAGCTTATGGATCATATCAGGTTCGAGTAAAGATTAAATGGTAGATGCTGATATTGGGGAGCTAAAATACATTTATTAAAAGTATTACCGGGTTCGATTTAGAAGCTTAGAATCTGTGAAACTCTGGAAAAATTGCTTTTCTCGTGATTGTAGTTAAATGTAATGGGCTTTCTGTGAGAAGATGGAAAGGAAGAATTGAAAAGGGAATGAAAACATGAGATAATTAAGTAAATAAGGGGGACATCTTCTCGTTACCTTTTAAGCTTTTACTTTAAGTACTGTGATAATACAGCTGTAATGAACCTTGGTACAATAGGTGGTGATGGTGGTGGTAGGCTTTGAATTTGAAATATATGTCTGAATGAGCGTGGGAGAAATCTTCTCTTGCTGGTGTGACAGCTTAAGCAGGTAGTTATTAGACGAGTTTAAACGTGTTTGATGCTGTCAGACATTCTGTCTCTGGGTGTGACGTCATAAACATCCTGTCTCTAGACTTGAGGTTATATGGCTGTGGGGTTAATACACGTTGAGCGAACATATACATCTGGTTATGAAACGAGTTTATGATTGATCTAAAAGGTTCGTGTTCCCTCTATAAATATGGTGATCTAGGGCATTGGACTTCATTGTGCTAATTAGTCTTGAGGTGTTAACATCGTGTTCTCTCCAGGAATAATCAGCTTTCTAAAGTGGTGTCAAGGTGAAGAGGTCTACATTTCATTGATCAGTGATTAATACGTTATTACATCAAGAATAAAGATGAATAACTCAGCGTATAAGGATATTATTCCAAGCGCTACTGGATATGCATGCGGAAAATGTGGGAGGAAGTTCCTCCGAGGTTATGACAAGAGAAGACACGAGATGAGCTGCAAGAAGCTCTTCAAATGTAAACATTGTAATGTAACCTTCAAAGATTGTTATAAGGGACAGCGACACGAAGATATATGTGAAATAAGCAGCCCTCAGAAGAAAAGAAGATTGGAGCCAACTAAACATCAGTTGCTGTCAACAATGGAGGACTGTGATATGAAAGAATACGAAACTTCATTCGAAGGACGATTGAAATCGTATTTTATACGATGCAAATCAGCTAAGGACCTAAATATGTATCTGCAAGAGGCAAAACAACGTATAATCCAGGCTGTGCATAAAGAGCTTAGCATTCATAAGAGTGTTAAAATTAATCTGCTGGCTGAGTGTCGATTTGTTAACAGTATTGGAGAAACCTGTGACAAAACATTTAAAACACGGAATCAAGCTGTGTTTCTAGAAACAGAACTGGAGTCAACGATTGAAGTGAAATTCAAGAAATTGGTGACTGAAATGGAGGAGTCTCAGCTTAAGGGTAGCAGCTGGGCTTTGCTTGCTGTGGAAGGAGTTCGACTTCGTATCAACAAGTACAACCCGTTACGAGGAAGTAGCTACATACCACTACCGTCATCTGTCGGAGCTAAAGAAGCGTGTATAAACATTCAGAACTTTACCGACGAGAAATGTTTCATGTACTCTATATTAGCTAAATTCATAGGGAAGGATGCGCAACGTGTGAGCAAATACAAACAACTTCAAGATAAGTACGACTTCAGCTGTGTTTCCTACCCTACTCCACTTTCTCAAATACCTAAATTTGAGAAGTTTAACAATATGTCTATTAACGTTTTCGGGTTGGATGAGAAGCACGAAGTGTATCCGATAAAGGTTGCTGATATTGAACTACCTGAACATCGCGACCTGCTACTATTGAATGACAGCAGTGGAAAACATCACTACGTGTATATAAAGAATTTTGAGAAACTCGTTCGACGCCAGAAAACTAACCATAATGGACGGGTTTATACTTGTAAGCGCTGCTTTACACATTTTGATGACCAGAGCGGACGAAGTGGACAGGAAAAACTACAAGAACATGCAGCCGTCTGTATTCAACATGGTGTTGCAAGGGTAGTTATGCCTACCAAGGAGAAATCAATTGTACAGTTTAAAAATGTTGAGAGGATGCTGAAAGTACCTTATGTCATCTATGCGGATTTTGAGAGTATTCTCACTCCATGCCATACGTGTATACCCAATCCTGAAACTTCCTATACAACCCCTTATCAAGAGCACATACCAATGAGCTTCTGTGTTTACGTGAAGCCTACATCCAGTGTTGAACATCTCGAAACTGATCTTCCTAAGCAACCCTATGTGTATCGTGGTGCTGATGCTGCTCAGAAGTTTATGCTGTACCTGACATCTCTTGCAAAAATGATTGGTAATATATACAAATCTGCTAAGCCTCTGAAACTTACGGATCAACAGCAAAAGGATTTCGAGTCTTCTACGACATGCTACTTGTGTAGAAAACCCTTTACAGAAGAGAACTATAAAGTACGCGACCATGATCACATCAGCGGTGAATATCGTGGAAGTCTTCATAATGAATGTAATTTAGCCTGCAAAACACCTAAATATATACCAGTCTTCATGCATAACCTTAGCGGATATGACTCTCATTTCATTGTTAAGGAGCTGGGTTGTACAAGTGAACGTGTGGAGGTAATTCCTAACTCTGAAGAAAGCTATATCTCATTCACCAAGTATGTAGGAGATATAAAGCTTCGATTTGTGGATAGCTTCCGATTCCTCAGTACAAGCTTGGATAAGTTGGTAAAGAATCTAACCTCGTATCCTGAAACGCTAAAGTACTTTGGAGAAGACAAATTGAAGTTGATGACCCGTAAGGGTGTATTTCCATATGATTTTGTTACGTCATGGGATGCCCTGAACGAGACCTGCTTGCCTCCTAAGGACTCCTTCTACAATAGATTAAATGAAGAAGAAATTACTGATGCTGACTACGATCATGCTAGAAATGTATGGGAGCTGTTTAATGTGAGAAACCTGGGAGAGTACAGCGATCTCTACTTAACTTCGGATGTACTTCTTCTAGCTGACGTCTTTGAGACGTTCAGAGAGCAAACCCTTAAAACACACAAAGTCGATCCCGCCCATTATTTTACCTCTCCAGGTCTAACATGGGACGCTATGTTGCTGTATACTGGAATTAAGCTGGAACTGTTACAAGATTATGATCAACTACTCATGGTGGAATCAGGTATAAGAGGAGGTTTATGCCAAGTTTCTCATCGGTATGCTGAGGCTAATAACACTTATATGGAGAAGTTTGATCCGACGAGACCAACCCAATTTATCACATACGAGGACGCAAATAACCAATATGGGTGGGCAATGTGTCACGCCCTTCCTTTTGGTGGATTTCAGTGGGTGTCACCTGAAGAAATCAACTTAGAAACACTACAAGAAGATGATCCTCATGGGTACATATTAGAAGTCGACATCGAGTATCCTGCAGAACTTCACGATCTACACAACGATCTACCTTTCCTGCCAGAGTGTATGAAACCATTGGAATCATCTACAAAGAAACTGATACCTCATCTTGGACCTCGAAAGAAGTATGTAGTGCATTACATGGCTTTGAAGCAAGCTCTTAGTCATGGACTACGACTAACAAAAATCCATCGTGTGCTACAATTCCGACAGTCTCAGTGGTTGAAACCTTATGTGGAATTTAACAACAGGCTACGACAACAAGCTGCAAATGATTTCGAGAAGGATCTCTACAAACTCTTTAACAACGCTATGTTTGGAAAAACTATGGAGAACCTGCGTAATCGTATGGATATACGACTGGTGACCAATGAAAAAACTCTAGAGAAGCTGATCGCCAAGCCTACGTTTATCGACAGGACGATATATGCTGATAATCTAGCTGCTGTACATATGGCCTCTCGTCAGATTGTATTCAACAAGCCTATATACATTGGTATGAGTGTGTTGGACATCTCCAAGACATTAATGTATAACTATCATTACGACGTTTTGTTGCCTTATTATGGAGCTGAAAACCTGAAGCTTATGTAAATGGACACTGATTCGTTCATTCATCGTGTAACAACTGAAGATGTGTACCAGGACAAGCTACGTTTTCTTGAGCATCTCGATACAGCTGATTACCCTGCCAACCATATATGTTACTCTACTCAGAACAAGAAGGTATTGGGAAAATTTAAAGATGAGGCTAATAGCAAAATCATCCTACGCTTTGTTGGACTACGTCCTAAGATGTATGCCTTAGATATTCAAGGGTCAATGATAAAAAAGATTAAAGGTATAAAACGTAGCGCTATTAAGCAGTACATTTCGTTTGACAGCTATACAGACTGTCTTAAAACCAGTGAAATCATCAGAACACCTATGAATCTGATCCTATCACGAAAGCATGCCCTTGCTACAGTACAAGTGAATAAAATTGCATTGACTCCGTTTGATGATAAAAGAATTATTGCTGATGACGGGATAACAACATATGCGTATGGACATTACGCCATTACAAACAGTGCTTAAAAGAATGTAAGTTAAAGATAAAGATTTTCTAGTGAGTCTACAATCTTAAAAAAGAAGGTATCTGTGTGCTGTATATGCAGATAGCTGACGCCTGATGAAGAAAGAAGAAGATGGAAGGGAAGGTGGTAACCCTGCCATTAGGAGCAATCCTAGTGCTAGTCTCAAGCCTAGATAAAAGGGGAGAGACATCTATA
This sequence comes from Deroplatys truncata, assembly GCA_030765065.1. Classification (NCBI taxonomy): domain Eukaryota; kingdom Metazoa; phylum Arthropoda; class Insecta; order Mantodea; family Mantidae; genus Deroplatys; species Deroplatys truncata. The sequence goes on from CM060978.1 coordinate 221,359,431, forward strand.
ACGAACTAAAATAAAGGTATGTTGACGTAAAGCTTTTCAATTTGTGAACCAATATGCAGTTTATCCCTCTCCGCATCGTACAATAACTGTTTAACATATAATAAGTTTGTAAGATTTAGAAAAAAGTATATAAATTGTTGTAACGTTGGATGAGAAATGTTTTATAATTTAATTACTCTCTATATTACCATGAGTACCTGTGATACTAGATGAATTACCTGTGAAATATGAAACTATGCTATACCCAACCCTGGAATCTAGCCTCCTGTGATACTACCTGAATTAGCCTAAATACCTACGATACTAGCTGAATTAGCTGTGAAATCATGCATAGCTATGATGCAGTTAGCCTCTGGAATCTAGCCTCCTGTGATACTAGCTGAATTAGCTTAAATGCTCACGATACTAGCTGAATTGGCTATGAAAATGATTTAAATACCTGTGATACTACCCGAATCATGTGAAATTACCTTAACTAGCTCTGATACGAATTCCTGCTCTAAATTAGCACGAGCACCTGTGATACTATCTGAATTACCTGTTAAAATGACTCAAATACCATTGATACAACCTGAATCATCTGCATTTACCTTAAATAGCTGTGATACAAATCTCTGATCGAAATTATCAATAATATCTGTGAAACTATGCTGATTACCTCAAATACTTATGATATTACCTGAACTATCTGTAAAATACGAAACTAGGCTATAACCAACCCCTGGAACCTACCCTCCTGTAATGCTTGCTTAATTACTCTAAACACCTATGTTACTTGAATTATCCTAAATACCTACGATACCCTCTGAATTACCTGTGAAATATGAAACTATGCTATACCCAACCCTGGAATCTAACCTCCTGTGATACTAGCTGAATTAGCCTAAATACCTACGATACTAGCTGAATTAGCTGTGAAATCATGCATAGCTATGATGCAGTTAGACTCTGGAATCTATCCTGTGTTACTAGACGAATTAGCCTAAAAACATACGATACTAGCTGAATTACCTGTGAAATCATACACTGCTATGATCCAGTCAGCCTCTTGCAATACTATCTGAATTACTTACCTGTTAGTGTTAGTGGGTTAGCTTTTCCCGTTGCAGGTCACCTTTTTCCCTTTGGTGGTCGCCTTTTTCCCTTTGCTGGTGACATTTTTCCCTTTGCTGGTCACGTTTTTCCCTTTGCTAGTCAACTTTTTCCCTTTGTGGGTCTCCTTTTTCCCTGAGCAGTCACCTTTTTCCCCTGAACGAGTCACCTTTTCCCTGAATAGGTTACGTGATGGGCATGTCTAGAATTAGCGTTCTAACATTGACATGAAACAGTTTTCCACTAAGTTCACGTCTAAAGTCGCTTTCAAGTCTAGCCCTCCTATTCCCTATCTCTCCTGTATATAAGTCCATATTCCTACTGCTACACTACCTGTCTAGCCTAACACCTCTTCTCCTGTTCCTATACCTCTCATATAAACCATACTCTATTCCTCTAGATCTGTCTAGCCTAACACCTCCCCTCGTTTTCCTATACCTCTCATATAAACTATACTCTACTCAGCCTCTGTCTAGCCTAGCACCTCCCCTCGTATTCCCTATCTGTCTCATATAAAGCGCACTCCTCCTCCTACCACTGTCTAGCCTAGCGTCAGTCCTCGTATACCCTACTGCTCTCATATAAATGCATTTTCCTCCTTGAAGACTCTCTCAACCTAACACCTACCTTCGTTTTCCCTATCTTTTCCCATATAGACGTATACTCTCTCATTCAGACCTTCCCGACTAGCCTAGCACTTCTCCTCATATTCCCCTACCTCTCTCATATAAGATGCATTCCCTCATTCAACACCGTCTAGCCTAGCATCGACCCTCGTATTCCCTATCTCTCGCATATAAAGACCTACTCTATTATTAAAAACTCCTATACTAGCACCTCTCCTCGGTTCGCTAATCGCTCATATTCTACCCTTCAAGTCCTGTTTAGTATAGCATCTTTCCTTGTATTCGCTATCTCTCTCGTATAAAGCATATACCTCCCTCCTTTAGCATCTGACTAGCCTAGCATCAGCCCTGGTATTCCCTATCTCTCCTGTATATAAGTCCATATTCCTACTGCTACACTACCTGTCTAGCCTAACACCTCTGCTCCTGTTCCTATACCTCTCATATAAACCATACTCTATTCCTCTAGCTCTGTCTAGCCTAACACCTCTTCTCCTGTTCCTATACCTCTCATATAAACCATACTCTATTCCTCTAGCTCTGTCTAGCCTAACACCTCTCTCGTTTACCTATGACTCTCACATAAACCATACTCTGCTCCTCGACCTCTGTCTAGTCTAACTCCTCTCCTCGTTTTCCTATACCACTCATATAAACCATACATTACTCAGCCTCTGTCTAGCCTAACACCTCCCCTCGTTTTCCTATACCTCTCATATAAACTATACTCTACTCAGCCTCTGTCTAGCCTAGCACCTAACTTCGTTTTCCCTATCTTTCTCATATAAAGCGCACTCCCCCTCCTACCACTGTCTAGCCTAGCGTCAGTCCTCGTATTCCCTATCTAGCCCATATAAACGCATTTTCCTCCTTGAACCGTCGCATCTAGCCTCGTTTTCCCTATCCTTTCCCATATAAACGCAAAAAACTGCGCTCGATCTCTCTATATATACCTACTATGTTAAATCTCGAGTTTATGTCAACAAGCCAGAAACACAAATGATCTTATGAATACATCATGCATGTTATTCGTGAAGTTGGACCTAATTTACGTTCTTCTGTCATTGAAATTTGGGTCAACCGTATACGCGCAACCCAACGAAGTTGCGGCGGTCACTTAACTGATGTTCTCTTCCACACGTAATGCCATTAATTATGTTCCAAAATAAAAAAGAAAGAAATGATCCATCATTTATAGAACGTGTTTTATTTAAGTTCAAAGATAGGACACTCTTGTTGAAAGTCCCTATACTTCATGCTAATCGAGATTAACGTTTGCAGAAATAATTTTATTACAGATTTCGTTGAAGGTATAAACACTATATAGGAGACCAAATCGATAGTCAAATGTTTAAAAGTGGGTCGCTAAAGGATAGCCTGTTTTTTAACTTCAAAAATCCCTCCATGACACCACGAGAAACAACTGAATGTTGTTTTGAAAAATTCAAACAAATAACGGATATATCAGGGTGGTTAATGCCACAAGAAGAGATCTACATTATAGGCCTAGTACGTTTTTGTCTATCTCCTATACACAATTATACAAAATTCATTCCTAGTGAAGAATCACTTCAAAGCCCGTTCCAAGAAAATTCAGGATATGCATCATAATGCTATGTAAATATTTTAAATATACGGAATTTGATAAAAATGGTTGTAGCTATTTTAAGAAAATTTAAAGTAAATAAATAAAGTTTTAGGTAAATTACTCAAGTCGATTTCTGGGTTGCTTTATTTCACTTTGACAGATATCGAACCTGGCCAGCAAATTTACATAATTAGCAGCTTTTTACTTTCTCTACTACGTATAGTACGTAGGGGAAGTATTGTATTCCACACAAATATTCGATACCGAGATTTCAGAAATACATGTTTTAAGACATCCTGAATCCAAAAAAAGCATTTTTGGAAACATGTCCGTGTGTGTGTCTGTGTGTCTGTCTGTCTGTGTGTCTATGTGTGTGTGTGTGTGTGTGTGTGTGTGTGTGTGTGTGTCTGTCTGTGAACAGCATAACTCAGAAACGAACAGTCGGATAAACACCAAACTTGGTATTTAGGTTTAGTATCTTCCAAGGTTGCGACACAAAAGTTTTCAAGAAAATCCCCCCACCCCAGATTGCCGTTTACATGGAAGATTTTTCGAAAATTTTAATTTTCTCAAAAATGGCTCTAATGATTTTGATTAAAATATCGTATGTTTAAGATATTTTTATGACAAATTGAATTTCCTGGGAATGTCTCCAAAAGTATTCTTCATTATGAACGACTTTTGCATAACTGGTAAACCATAAGAGATAGACAAAATTATACTACACAAAAAAGGTAGATCGCGTTAAAATACACAATTTATGTCATATACATTTTTTTTGTTGAGTGAATCATTTTCGATATATTACTTGTTATTCCCTTAAATTTTTCAATACTTATTTTCTCCAATGGGAGTTCGTTATTCATTTTTTGTCTAGGATATGTAAAGAGTATTAATCTGTGGGAAAGGGAATGGTCCTGCACCTAGCAACCAGCTATTAAGACATATGTATGTGCTTAAAGGCTACTGTATTTCTAGATGGCCCTTGTAAATATATATTCCCCTTTCATCTACAAGAAAATTAGCAATAAGACAGAGCCTGCAAATGTTTATCTCGATTAACATGAAGTAGATGGAGAATAAGCGTTTGTATAAATAGTTTGTATAAGAGTAGAGAAAGCCATGTGAGTGTAACACATCAGATTTTTTAATATATTCTTGAAACCTGCGTGGTGAAAGATAGTTCCTTTCCTCCTGAACTTTGGGCTTTTACGAGTTTACACTCTCCTTGCATTACTAATGGAATCGAATGTTTCCACAAACATCTCAAGGAGAACTTATATAGTTCTAACTCATCAATATATGTAGCCACGGATGTGTTAATGAAATTTCAAGCTTTGAGTGTTTGAAATGACAAGATAGAATTATAGTAGACAGCCCTAAGTTTGTACGAATGGGAAGGAGAATTTAATGCGCTTTTCATGCTTTCCGCTATGCCCTTTCAAAGTATTTTCAGTGCTATTCCGGCATACGTTTGATTGAAACCATACAAGTTGTCATGGGCTTTGAACGCGATCTGGTTTTCAGGTTGTATGTTATTAATACAAACATCGATAAAAAAAGTCCTGATTTCACAGCAAACATTTGGCGTTTAGGGAAAGAGAAACGTCAGTCAAAAGGGTATATTTTGGAATATTTGAACTATTTTGGGTTATATGACTCGGACAACATGGTTTAATGCGGATTCCATTCGATGGACCAGCAGTTGATTTAACAATCTTTTCTCTCCATTTAGCTGGAATGTCAAGTATTATGAGAGCTGTAAATTTTATTACAACTATAATTAATATAAAATCAGTTTACATAAATCAAACTCAGAAATTATACCAAATCCTGGTAGAATTAAAATGTAAACTTCAGGATGACCAAAACCTCAAAATAAATGCTGATAAAGATTTGGGTTATCGACATACTTACCTAGTATTAGAGTACTGAAACGTAAGCCTAAGATTCAGTGGTTTGATTTCTAGCCATGTCATCTAAGTTTTGATGTCAGATTACACATTCTAGCGGGGATTTGGAAAATAGAACGTTTTCTGATGTGTAGGAATTTGGCTTAGGGTTTCGGGTTCAGAAAGATTATTGCCGGCTACTCAGGTAGAGGATAAGTGATGGTGGGACTCTTATCTCAGGGATTGTGTGGATGGGAGCTGTGAATTATACTCACAGCTCCTCTCAGTGGCCCATTTATTCTGATGATCCACATGTGTTGTCGTACCGAAGACCCTTTACACAAGACGCGTTCCTATCTGTTTTTCCCCGTTACAGTTTCCGTGCTTCTACCCTTGATTTAATTCTCTTTCTAAGTTATACACAATATGACTTTTGTCATTTCTAGCTACCCTATCTCTCACTGTTCTACTATGACGATTTCCTATCGTATATCTTTTTCCCTTGTGATAATATAAATTGTTACACGTTGCCTGTTTTCCCTATCCTTTACTACACGAAATATTCCATCTTCTTCTCCCTTGCTCTCCACGACACAAAGTTTTTACATCCTCTCCCTACCTCTTCACGACACAAAGGTTTTACATCCTCTCCCTAGCTCTTCACGACACAAAGTTTTGACATCCTCTCCCTAGCTCTTCACGACACAAAGTGTTCCATGTTTTGCGTGTCGAAAACTCGCTCCTGCTCCTAGATAAAAATCTATTTCACGCCTCTTTTCTAGTTTAATTCCCTTGCGTTACTATTCACGTGACTTTTATTATTCCTCATGGCTATTTAGCTACTTTGCGCTTTTCCTACTATTGGTTAAATTTCAGCAACCTTATGCTCTGCGAGCGTCTCTTCTGTTTCACGTTATTAACGGCTGATTTGATTTTCTGTCCGCCTGAGTGCCTAGCGCATCCGTTACATTGTTCCGCTTTCCGGCGAGTCTCCGACGATTTCAATAGAACCTAACTGTTTCTCCTGCTCGCCTTTCCTGTATTACTTAAAGTGTTTTGCCTTTTTGGCAGATTTCCTTGTGTCTTTTCTTTTCCTGCGTTTCCTTTCACATTCTGATTTATTTATACGTGTCTCTACTTTATTTTATTTCCTCCGTAATAATGTTTATTCCCCCCCTTTTCTTAATCTTTAATATTCTCTTTTATCTCCTTATTATTCTTATTTCCTTCCTTATTTTGTTTTATTAGCGGATTAGTCTTAAGCTTTTATTCTGGCTGTGATTATTATTGTACTCGCGGATCTTATCACTTCAACATCTAAAATATCCAAATTTTAAGCTTCAGAGTAACGACCACGGTGTCAAAATAGGCTAAAATTAAGATTAAGGTTTCGTTATCTGAAGTATTTATGAAGAAAAATATTAAATGTTAACTGACTTTAGTTATCCAATTATCAGTAATTTGAGTCCTTTGCAAATAGTCCTTACCTAAGCACTGGCTTCTTCTACCTTAGAAGTTTAATTATAGAAATTAAATAAATCAGAGTGTATAACGGAAAATAAATATTTATGGTTATTATCTTTGTAATTCAGGTGTTCTTAAATAAGAATGAATTCAAATGCCTCTGAAAACATGTATTCATAAATATTGTTTTAAAGTATTTATTCAATAACAAATCACATGTCTAGGGTTCTCTGTGCATTGCACTTTATTCTAAATTAATTGAATACAAATTTGTATAAATGGAAACCCGTAAAGGTTTACAAGGGCTTGCTAAAAGAAAAATGAAGATATCGTTAAAATAAACTATCACAAAGATGTATGGTGTTAACAATTTCGGACATATTCCATGGTAGTTTGAATCTTAAAATATTTGAGGTTATGAATATTCTGAAGTGTTACATCGCCGTTCTTTTGTTTCTCGTGAGCTTATGCAAAGAGGACACAATATCAAAGTATATAGCAAACAATTTTTAAACATGTTACATTCGCTTCCATCTCCTGTCTGCTCCTGTTATCTTACAAGGAAATTTATAATGAAATCATTTATGCAAATGTTTGTAGTGGATAGTATTTTTTTATAAAAATATATAAAACTCAGGATAATTCGCACAGAAAATTGTATACCTATGAACAGCATACTTTGCATATAATACTTTCCTGTGATAAATATTCAAATTCAACCTAGGATTGGAAATTCTTTATACGGGTAACATTTTGTATTGCACCTTTTACACACCCATTTGACTGCTCTTTTAGGTTACATCAAAGTTATGAAGAACATAGCTTCGTAAAACAGAAATGAACTAAGTCGCTTCTTCGTTGTGAATATACAGCATTACGCAGGAATCTCTTATTTCCCCATTTCTTTAGATCCCACGCATCTGCAATAAGGTCAGTTTGTGTGGGAAGTCCGGGCTGCCATATTGTAAGGAAATAACGAAGTGCCAGCAAACGGAATCAATATTGATAAAGTTTCCGTGGGAAGCAAAGTTCGCGTGATAGTTTAAATTCTGTATACCTTTTTCCCGCACGCCTTTTGTGACGAGAGCAGCCCAATCGTGTGTGCATCGTGCTATCCCAATAGCTTTCTCCCATGCATGCTTCTATCGATACATTTTTAAAACACCTTCCTAATTGCGAACAGCATCTGAGCTACGAACATGAGTCTTCTGAAAGAAATTCTTGAATCTGTTTTCTCCCCACTGATGCAACCTCCTTTATGGTCTTGAGTGGCGCTTGAAAAGGCGACTTCAAACTCATGGACCTCTACTTTCTTTCTTGGGGTATTGTTCTGGTTTCTTTGCCTCTTTTTGTGCTTTTACTTCCTTTCCTTTTCATTTCTTTTGTTAATTAACACACCACGGTGGTTGTTGAGATGGCGAAACGAGCGCAAATAAGAGCATGAAACAAGAAAATGTCGTTATATGGTAGGTGAAGTAATACTCCTCTTTCACTGGTGATACATGATATAATTATATTCAAATTACATTATTGTAGCTTCATTCTATTCTCAGTGTTTTAAGGATATAAAATATTAGTTTTAAATTGTCTAGTGTGGCGTATTACTCAGATTTGATGTGCACCAGGAAATGGTAAGCATCTTCCCTAAGATAGGGGGAGGTAAAATGAAAGCTAAACTAGCGCAACTTATTCCGACTACATATCATTTACATTAAAAGACAGACAAGGATGATTATTTGTTTAATATGCTATAACAACATACGTTGTCCCAGGAAGAGGCATACAATTGTTACATGCTGTGGTGAGGGTTTCCAGAAAATGATTAAACTTAGGCCACCCCAACAAGCACATAGGGGTAGGGCGCAACTTGCTAACAGCTAGAAGACCGGGACCTTGGTGTGAAGATTTAGAGGAAGTCGTGCGATTTTACATTACACAAAAACATTAAATAAACACATTACCTGAAATTTATTAACAAACGTTAGGCGACTCTACATTATAAACTAGGAAGAGAGGATGAAGCGAGATGCTTCGAAGCCGTGTACTGACCACAAGCACGTCTTGCTACTACGACCGCTCTCACTCAAGTGACGCTATCTATATCTGCGCTCCAACCGTATACCAGACGAGTTCAAACAGAACCCTCTCTTTGGCATGGTCCGCGCCAAAAGGAGGAATCATTAAGCAGAAAAATCAAAGAAACCCAATAATTCCATGTCTAGTAGTGACAATGCAACACAACAGTGCGTCTGGTAATGGCAACGAACTTACTGATACGTCACACTATGAGCTATTTTATTATTTAACTCTGATGGATCGTTGCAAATAAAAATCGTGTTCAGCACATACTTGTATTTGATGAATTAGACCAGAGGAAATTTATGAGATTGACGTGCAGAAGTATAGGCCTTTCTTCCTCTAAGTGTTCGGCAAAAAAGCTCATAGAGTAAGAGCAACGGTTGTAGAGCAGGTTTTTGTTCTCTATCAACTGACTGTCAGTGACATAGTTTGTTAAGTTAATTGAAAACACAGAATTCGTCGGAAATAATCACTAGAGGGTTTTAGGGGATTACACAGAGGATTTCCCGATCTCTGTTGCGGACTTTATGCAGGTAGGGCATGAATGGTAGTAACCGTACGGCTATGCAATTAGGATTATTTGCCGTGATGCAGGTGACAGGTCCCTAACATTTCTAAGGTATTCCAGAATCTGCATTTTCGTCTCCTGTGCATTCAGGCCGGGAGGCTGCACAAGCATCCCTCGACAAGGGAGCAGTGCAGTGACAGGTGAGGTCAAATGGGAGAAAAACTACACAACGGTGTCCCAGATGTCCTACTCCAATCACGCTGCTTTATACAGAATGAGAAGCATGAAACGACAGAAAGTATAGTGAAGTGGAAATTGTGGAAATTCCAACTCGACATTCATCATTATAGGCCGGGAAAAACGCTTAAAAACCCTCGATCAGAGTAGACGCAACTGGAGATTATACTTGCAACCTCCCGAATACGAAACACGGAGGTTACTGCCTGTGGCGTTCCCCTTATGAAATATTCGCAAACCTCCGATTCTTTTAGGCAGCATAACTGATATTCAAGTTGTCTCTTGGACACATTTTATAACTTCGCATGCAAGGGCGTCGTATATATCTCCACCTTTGTACATAGAATTTGGTAATATATTGCTGGCTGACGTGTACTGCGTGTCCTAATAAATTAGAAACTGTCGGCAAGGTTTCCAACGTATAACGGCAAACATAACCATGTTGTAGGTAACACAAAAATAATTTGGAAAGTTCTGCTAATAAACTATATACGTAGGTAAAGTGCAATTTAAAAGTTTGTAGTTTATAATACTTTAACCATTTACCTTCCGTTAGTTCCCGCTAAACTAATCCCCATATAATGTTAGGTGTAGGCAATCCTTACAATTTAAATGTTACAGTTAATCTATGTATCGGCCCATAATTCTTAACATGACATTTGATGGAGATATCGACATACTAGAATCTTGCAACAAACGCCACTGACATTCTAATTTACCCTACCTTTATTCTGTTGATGTAAATAGGTATTGTTCCAGTTAAAAAGTTGTATGTTTGCTCCAAAAATACACTTTCTCAGTATTGTTAAAATATGTTTATAGGCTAAATGCACGATCCCCTGACTACCAATCAATGCTGTGGAGACTTCACATCAATAGTACGTTCCATTTCCGAAATATTTGCGGTGCAAATTTAAGGTGATTCACCCTGTATAATATGAAGTATGTCCAGCAGTCTCAGGTTTATTTAATGTGCGTACACCAAATATGCATAATGAATTAACATAAGTATGCATTTTATAACACGTATGCATAAACATTTCGAATTTACATTGTAAACCATATCCACACACAGAAATTTTGAAAATCAACTTTGAACCTGATAGGTCAGGTTTATTTTATCACCATAATGCTTAGAACAAAAGCACTGTCATCTCGCATCGTCGACGTCGTCGTCGTTGTGGTCGTCATCGTCATCAATCAACGACTTCCTGAACATTTCATACTTAAAGTTTAAATTTGGGTTTTAAGCAACTGTTTTTAGTATTTATAACGGTATACAATTGTGATATAGTTACAACTTTTGCGCGCGCGCGAACATATATCACCTCATTCAAGTTGAGGCTGTATTTTTAACACTTAAATAATTTCAGTCTAATTACATAATATGTAAATTCAATAACAGCCCGCCTTGAAGCAATATGTGTATGTAATAACTTGTAAAATATATATAACAGTCATTGCATATGCTTAATTATTGTATCCATGTGTAATAATGTTATGTGAATGTATTATGTAATTTAATAATGTAGGAGCTGTGAGAATATAGGTTAAAAGTTGCTAACAATTAGGAAACAATGAGGTGACCTTGAGGCAATAATGAATTATAAAGTTTAAATGCTACTGATAATTCTTGGAAGCAATAATATAATTTGTGTGACAGTTCATAAAATAGCCAATCAACAACCAGAAAAAGTTTTAGATATTCTATTGGAATAGGATTAGCAAATCAGAAACTGAAATATAGCAAAATTTACAAATCTAGATGTCAGTTACCTGCAATGTGTGTTACTAATCAGACACGAGACACATCCTTGAGAGATTTAATACGTATTTTCGTGTGAGACGAAAAGTAAGTTTACGTGTTAAAAAGTGCAATTAATTAATAAAAATAATCTCACAGCTCTCTATATCAGTAAAGTGTTATTTAAACCGTATTAATTATTAATAAAAGGAGTGAAGAAAAATTATAATCTGTGTAAGCCTACATTCTTGTCACATCACAATCCTGCTAAGAGAAACGTGTCTCTAAAATAAATACTGACGCAGCCGAGGCAAGCATAAATATATAATATTTAAAGAAACAATTTAAATTACAAGTTAATATTTTTAGACCTGGGGCAAAGGCCATCTGAAAGTACATTTGGGGCGAAGGCTACCGGAAACCGGGTACCATACGTGCGGTTGCAAACAAACTTCAAGTTCGGCTCCCCAACAGTTGAAATATAATACAACTCCTTCAATATGACCTACTTCAAATTGACGCCCAAAGCGTGGTAAAAATAACGTAACAAACTATCTACTTTAAGGTATGGCCAAACGGATTACAATGAAACTTTGTATACAACATAGAGTTTACTTGAAGAATAGCAACCTTATTTTTTTTCTTAAGTTGGAGTCATAATCAATGGCAAGCCTTAGTCTTAGACTCAGATAATCGGATGACACAAAATAGCATGTCTAAATCTTAATATATATAAAAGTTAGTATATATGTGTGTGTGTATTTATGTTTCCTTATAGGCTTCTACACCGTCGCACAGATTTCAACCAAACTTAGCACAAATAGCCTTTGATATAAGATGAAAAATTCCTGTCTGGCTTAAAATTAGAAATTGCGCCACATTTCACCGATTATTATTTTAATTTTACGTAATGCCTAGGAAAAGCTTACAAGATCGTTTATATCCTTCGCAACGACAATCGTAATAAGTCGAATATTGCCAATATAAGATAAACTAATTAGGCTTTCACGACCTTACAAAATAACAAAGAAACAGCGAGTTCAAATATTATTCGTTGATCTCGTCTCTGACATTGATCATGGAGCAATCACATAAATAGATTCAACAGTTATGTCACCTGTGATTATGATTACGTAAATGCAGAGGGCTATAATCCCTTGGTTAAAAATTAACAACATTTCGAACTTGTACTGCGATAACAGCATCAAAGCAGAGAAAGTACCACTTCTTCTTATTCTACTTTATCTTCATACGCTTAATGATTTATTGCACATTGTTATAAAAGAATACAAAAGCTTTCTTTCTTTCTTTTGTTTCTTCATGGTTTCTTTTTCTGTGGGAAGTTTGTATTGCTTTGATAGGCATAAAAACAAAAACTGAGTGAAATATAAAATTATATCGTGCATGGATAACAATAGCAGCATCAAACCAGTCGAAATACTTTTTATTGCTAATCTTCCTTTCTTTTTATATTAATCTTGGCCTTCATTTTATTTTGTATTAGTGTGTTTTCTTAGTTTTGGTGTATTTTGGTTACTGAGAATGATCGAGGTTATATTGATGTTACTTAAACTGCCATTATTTATTTTCAACCAAAATTTTCTCTGTAAATACCGACGAGACATTCCGAATGTGACAGCATGGAACCGTCACTCAGCTGCATTATCATTATAACCTGTGGTATTTGTAGTTGTTCAGCAATGCTTTTGCATAAGGTTTTCTCATTATTATTATTATTATTATTATTATTATTATTATTATTATTATTATGCTCTTTATAGAGACCTGAGAGTTTTAAGTAATGCTTTGTTTAAGTATCTAGAAGTACCGCCAAAGAAACGCAAGGCTACTGAATAAGCACAACCTATGGCTAACTGTTGTAGGGACAAACTGTCAAACTACGGGCAACGCCGGGTATTTCAGCTAGTTGCTTTATAATGCAAGTCGAAAGAAAAATTAGTGTTATTTGTCATTATTATTATTACAGCTATATTTTTCGCATTTGATATTCAATGTTCTCAAAATTAGCCTGTGTTGATTTGTGAAACATCAAATGTGTTTTTGCTATTTTTACTAAGTTTGTTAGTTCAACTAGTCAAAAGGTTAACATTTCTGAAAATTTCAGATGCAAACTTGTCATTCAACGTGTACATCAGCTGCAGAACAAAAGCATGTGCACGTTTCCATTTTTAAGAAAAGGTTTAATTTTTGGCAGAAGAGGAGGTCTACCGTCCTATAGAACATAAAACTATCACTCGCATTCTTTGTTAAATATGACGACCACAAACAAATTCCTGCCACCCCTAAGGGAAAAGTAGTCTCTCGACTCTGTAGGAGAATACTTGGAATGAACTCCCCATCTTCTTCCCCCTTACACGATTTTGTTTGGCGCTTGAAGCATCGCATTATTTGCCGTTGTAACACAAGGAAGGAGACATCTATCCGGTGTATGGTTAGAAAAACAGCTCGTTACTCCTGGAGAGGCATTACTACAGACAGCATTCGTCTAAGCCTCCGATCAGGAAAGAGAGACAGAGGATTTTTAGCAGGCATTTAGGCAGAATATCTTACCTATGAGAGAATATAGTTTAAATGAAGACTTACTTTTCCTATATTGAAAGCTTCTTACTTTATCTAGTAAATTTATTCATCCCAAAAACCCATATCAAGAGCTCAGCGCAAATACACGTTTTGGGATCCTTGATCCCTAAATCATTCTAGAAAGAGGTTCGTGTGTGTGTGTGTGTGTGTGTGTGTGTGTGTGTGTTTGAGACATAACTCAAAACCGAAATGTTGGACAAATTACAAATTTGCTATTTAAGTTCGGCACATTTCAAGGATCCCTCATAAAGATTTACAAGAAAATCCTACCACCCTAAACTGCATAATAGATTTTGATCTTATTTTTAATTTTCCCAAAAAGGGCTCTAAATATTTACAGGAATAATAAACGTTTGTATAACTTGTAGATCGTAATGGATAGACAAAATCTTTCTACACAACAAATATAGTTTATGTTAACACATTTGTATTCTGCATTCAGTATTTCCGAGATATTCCTTGTTATTGGTTTTACTTTTCAAATAGGTAATTATACTTTTCTCAAATAAGAAGCTCTCATTTTTTTCCTGGTCATGTAGAGAGAACGGAATTTGAATACCACTACATAGCCAGCAGCACTTAAAAGATTTGACTCTCACTTAAGCCTACTATATACCGTATTTCAATTGTACCTACAAGGAAATATATAATAAAACCATTTCTGAAAGGGTTTAACTTGGTTAACATAAAGTAGATGGAAGAATAAGCGTTTTTAACAATAGTACGTTGAAGAATGCGTAGAGAAGTCACGTGAATGTAAGACATTCAATTTTTTGAAACAGTAAAACAGTTTTTCTCATTCATTTTTACTTTTTCTACCACCTACATAGTAGCCAGTGCATAGTAGAAATGGTATTGTATTCCGTCTCAAAATTCGATATTGAAATTTCACCGGAAATACATGTTTTGAAGCTCCCCGAATCCAAAAAAAGGCATTTTTAGAAAAAAGTCAATATAAGTGGGTATGAACAGCAAAACCAAAAAAGAAAAGTCGGATAAATACCAAAGTTATTATTTTAGTTCAGTACCTTCCAAACATACCACACGAAAGTTTTCAAGAAAATCCCATCACTCCATACTATACTTTGTATGGAATACTATTCGAAATGTTTGATTCTATAAAAAACGTTCTAACGTTTTTTATTAAAATACCGTTAAAATACCAATATTAAAGATATTTACATGTCAAATAAAATGTATATATTGAATTTTTAAGGAGTACTACACAAGAAATGTAGATATTTTTAAAGCATACAATTTATTTAGAATAACCTTTTTTGTAGCATCAGCTGTTTCCGAGATACCCGTTATTAATGGTACGAATCATTCAACACTTAGCCATTCCTTTCAAGCCCGGTCGATTTTCTGTTGCTTATTGCAACTGCATAGAAAGAGTAACGAATTTTAAGGCCAACATGTAGCGTCCAGCTCCTAAGCATTCGACTGTCGCTATTCCATTTTATTTATAATGAAATGTATTATTTAGCTATTTCTGCAAACGTTTATCTCGATTAAAATCGATAAGATAGACAAATAAGTCTCCGAACTATAACCTTTTACACATAGGTATTGGTAAATGATAGAGGGTAGAGAAAGTCGAAAATGTAATACATCTGATTTTTTTCTCCTGCCTCATGCAGAGAACATGGAATTTTAAAGCCATTACCTAGCAACACGCTTTTTATAAATAAAGGTTCTTACAACGAGTGTCCTATCTTTAAGATGTGATAGCTGTCGTTGTTATTGAGTTACAGCAGTCATTTTTTTCATGTGGTTACAGTTGTTATTGACAAATAACCAAGGAACGTTACAGCATTCAGCAACGCTTAGAAATTGTGAAAATTTATTATCAAAAAATATCACCTGTTCGCCGAACCTTCCGTGTATTGCGTGAAGTTTACGGTGTGCATAATCGTCCCTGCGAGAGAACGATTCGGCGTTTGATCGACAAATTTGAAAGAAATGGTTCTGTCCGTGATCAAAGAACGCCTGTACGTAATCGCCGTAAGCGCTCCAACGAACACATTGGCGCCGTTCGTGAGAGTGTATGCGAGAACGGAAAGAAATCAACTGCTCGTCGAGCGCAAGAATTGGGTTTTTGCCTACCACAACTTGGTGAATTATGCTTCTGGACTCGAAGTTTCACGATTAAAAAATGGTGTTAACTCAAGAAGTAAAGCCCAACGACCATAGGTTGCGCCGTGTATTCGCTGACTGACCTGTGGAGCAATTGGAAGCTGACCAGGATTTTTGTCGAAAAATTACCTTCAGCGACGAAGCCCACTTTTGGATGGATGGTTGTGTTAACAAACAAAATTGCCGCTATTAGGGTAATCACAAACCAATGCATATTCGAGAACAACCACTTCATCCCCAAAAGATTACTGTCTGGTGTGGATTTTGGTCCATATTTTTTCCAATGAAGATGGAGAAGCTCTAACTGTCAATGGAGAAGATACCGGGATCTTATAGGGGACTATTTTTGGCCTCAATTGGATGGTATGGATCTCAGAAACATCTGGTTCCAGCAAGATGGTGCCACATGTCATACTGCTGTCGAAACAATCGATCTTTTGAAGGAGAAGTTCAGAGGTTTCATCATTTCCCGTGGTGGTGATGTTAACTGGCCCTGAGGTCATGTGATTTAACCTCCCTGGATTACTTCTTATGGGGTTATGTTAAATCTCGAGGTTATGTCAACAAACCAGAAACAGTAAATGATCTTATGAATAACATCATGCGTGTTATTCGTGAAGTTGGACCTAATTTACGTTCTTCTGTTATTGAATTTTGGGTCAACCGTATACGTGCAGCCCAACGATGTCGCGACGGTCACTTAACTGATGTTCTCTTCCACACGTAATGACATTAATTATGTTCCAAAATAAAAGGAAAGAAATAAACCTCTTTCATTTATAGAACGAGTTTTATTTAAGTTCAAACATAGGACACTCTTATTGAAAGACACTATATATCTATCGCTTTAGCCTACTTTATCCTTCACACATCTACAATGAAACAGTAAATCTGCAATGAAAGTTTATCTCGATTAACAAGAAGTAGACAGAAGATTAAGCATTTATAAGAATAGTTTGTAGATGAGTGAGCAGAGAAAGTCATGTGAATGCAACCATATGTATTTTCTTTTAAATGCGACATCTAGTTACTTTCTCTACTACGTATAGTAAGTAGGGGTAGTATTACATTCCATCCCAAAAATTCGGTACCGAGATTTCACCGGAAATACGTGTTTTCAGGACTAAAAAGCATTTTTGGAAAAAGGTCCGTGTGTGTGTGTCTGTATGTCTGAGTTCTTGTGAACAGCATAACTCAAAAACAAAAAGTCGGATAAACACCAAACTTGGTATTCAGGTTCAATATCTTTCAAAGATGTGACACAAAGATTTTCAAGAAAATCCCCCACCCCAGACTACCCTTTACATGGAACATTTTTTAAAAAATTTATTTTCTCAAAAATGATTCTTTCAATTTTTATTAAAATATTATATGTTTAAGATATTTTGATGAAAAATGAAATGCATATCTTGAATTTTCTGGGAATGTCCCCCAAAATCCTCTTCATTTGAATGCGTTTTGCATAACTGAGACTGTAAGAGATAGATACAATGTTTGTACACAAAAAAGTGCATCTCGTTAAAACACAAAAATTATTTCCGAGATGTTCCTTGTTATTTGTTTGAATTTTCCAATACCTATACTTTTTCTAAAATGGGAACTCGTTATTCGTTTTTTTATGTCCTGGACATGTTCAGGGTCATTAGTGATCCTGAATGTTGGACGAATAAAACTTCGGAAATCCTGAGAAAACTTTGATGTGATTCACAGACGGCTCAAAAGATGTCTCCGGAACAGCATATATATATATATATATATATATATATATATATATATATATATATAGGCAAAAAGTGTTTTCCTTGTGTGCATATACTACTGTATTTTAAAAAGAAATTTATGCTATTATTCACTGCATACATAAAACTACAGGGAGGGCTTACACTAGTAAACATATGTTCATCTTCCCAGATAGCTAGACTAGTCATAAAGTACCGTCAGTACTGGTTTTAAACAGCCTAAACATGCTCACTAGCTTGGCAGAGCAGAATAAAATTCAACTCCTCTGGTGGCGAGTCATAGTGGCAGAGAGGGAAATAAAAAGCTGATGAACTTGCAAGACAAGGCCATCACAATTGGTCAAGAGCCGGCTCTAGGAACATCTCGATATTTAATAAGCGGGACTATTAAGAACTGGTCCATGGTAGAACATTATGATACCTGCCTTAAAGCTGGAGGAAACCAACATGATAAACTATTTATTAGAGACCCATATCAAAAAAGAACTGAAAGCTTACTTAACTGAGGTCTTAAATGTAAAATAAGTCTTAATGTAAGTCTTAAAGTCTTAAATACTTAAATGTAAGCTGAAGTTTTCAGCTGAGAACCATTATTGCATTTTTCACAGGACATGCTCCTGTGAAAAAGCATCTTAACACAATGGGAGTGTTTCAGGGTAAATTAGATTGCAGATTGTGCAAGAAAAAAACTGAAACACCCCAGCACAGGAGATACACTATGTGATCAAAAGTATCCGGACACCCCACAAACGTACGTTTTTTATCTTAGGTGCTTTGTGCTGCCACCTACTGTCTGGTACTCATTATCCACGACCTCAGTAGGAATAGACGTCGTGAAACAACAGAATGGGACGCTCCGTGGAACTCACGAACTTCAAACGTGGTCAGGTGATTGAGTGTCACTTGTGTCAGAAGTCTATACGCGAGATTTCCACACTCCTAAACATCCCTAGGTCCACTGTTTCTGATGTGATAGTGAAGTGGAAACGTGAAGGGATATGTACAGCACAAAAACGTACAGGCCGACCTCGTCTGTTGACTGACAGAGACCGCCGACATTTGAAGAGGGTCGTAAACAGTAATAGGCAGACATCTATCCAGACCGTTACACAGGAATTCCGAACTGCATCAGGATCCACTACAAGTACTATGACAGTTAGGCGTGAGGTGAGAAACCTTGGATTTCATAGTCGAGCGGCAGCTCATAAGCCACACATCACGCAGGAAAATGCCAAACGACGCCTAGCTTGGTGTAAGGAGCGTCAACATTACACGATTGAACGGTGGCTAAACGTTGTGTGGAGTGACGAATCACGGTTAACAATGTGGCGATCCGATGGCGGGGTGTGGGTATGGCGAATGCCCGGTGAACGTCATCTGCCAGCGTGTGTTGTGCCAACGGTGAAATTCGGAGGTGGTGGTGTTATGGTGTGGTCGTGTTTTTCCTGGAGGGGGCTTGCACCCCTTGTTGTTTAGCGTGGCACGATCACAGCGCAGGCCTACATTGATATTTTAAGCACCTTCTTGTCTCCCCCTGTTGAAGAGCAATTCGGGGATGGCGATTGCATCTTTCAATACGATCGAGCACCTGTTCATACTGCACGGGCTGTGGCGGAGTTTTTACACGACAATAACATTCCTGTTATGGACTGGCGTGCACAGAGTCCTGACTTGAATCCTATAGAACAGCTTTGGGATGTTTTGGAACGCCGACTTCGTGCCAGGCCTCACCGACCTACATCAATACCTCTCCTGAGTTCCGCACTCCGTGAAGAATGGGCTGCCATTCCCCAAGAAACTTTCCAGCACCTGATTGAAAGTATGCCTGCAAGAGTGAACGCCGTCATCAAGGCTAAGGGTGGGCCAACACCATATTGACTTCCAGCATTACGGATGGAGGGCGTCACGAACTTGTACATCATTTTCAGCCAGGTGTCCGGATACTTTTGATCACGTAGTGTATATTGATTTTAGGGAAATGTTTTTAGAACCAGAAGAGTTTGAAACCACATCTATTATGAGACTGCGTTCCTTGGTAAAGGGTCCAGGCATAATTAATTGGCTTTCAAACGATATAGGTAGCACAATAAGCCCAAGACTGAAGTACGTCCGAGCAATGACAGAAATTTGCATGGAAGAAGACAAGATAGGTTCGTGAAATATTCTGTTGTTTACTTTATGCAAATACACATCACGCAAATTAAATTGGATTTCTTTATTTACGCGTTACAACAAGCTTCGCCTCCATATAACAGTGTTGAGATAAAATATAACGGTATGACGAACGGAGGTGCCCCCGCAACCGGAACCGAACGCAACAAGTAGACCGCAAAAGCCCTTTTCGCTTCTACCGTGACCCCTGGGAGGGAAGGATGAGGGGAGACCCGAAGAGCGACCAAATCTGGATGACGAAGCATGGACGGGGTCCCTAACGTTTCCAGATCGAACACATCCTACGCCGTCCGGACAACCCACAATCCTGCATACTTCCGGCGATCCCGGCTAGTGGGGCCCACTTGGCGACGGGTCCTACTAAGAAGTCCCGCAACGACGCCAGGGAAAGCGCACCGCTCAGCCCCAACCCGCCACCTGGTCCTACAGCTGTGAAACTGATGTAAGTAGCACACGTTACCGCAACGTCACCGCACGCGGTGAATGTTGGATACTTCATTGAATATTATTTGGTACCCAAATGAATAAAATTCTTAAATTCTTAAAAGTCTAAGTTTAAGAACCTCAGCTATTAAAGCATGGCTTTAAAATGAACACCGCTCATTCAAGGGCAGTGGTAGATAAACATAAACCTTTCTAATTTCTGTCTATCTATGTTGAAAGACAGACCGGTGTCTTGCCTGAACTGAAATGATGCATAAGCATGCGAATTGTTTCATTAAACGAAGAATAACAGTGGGGTCGAAATGGGGTCAACAATTCTTGCGGAGCGTGGCACTGCCGCGATGAACATTATCATTTTAAACGTCAGATACACCGCTCCGGCGTCTTTATGAACCTCGGGTTATTAGATTAAGAAGTTTTCCGCGTTCTTTGAAGGTGATAAACCAATTTTAGGTGCGTCAGCAGAACTCAACAGAATAAAGTTAAGCCGCGGAAGACAAAATAAAATGTCTGTGCCTCTGACAACGTTGAATGTTTGTGAGTTAGAGAACGTAACGGGATTTGTGTCAGTAATGTACCCTCAATGTCAGCTGGAGGAAAGGACAATGAAGCGTGAATGTTGGGTTCACATATCACACAAAAAGAATTAATATATTTAGTTTATCCAAATAAAACGTGATCATTGCTGATATAAACGTAGAAAAATCAACCAACATGACTCTCAAAGCACTAAATATTTATATAAATGAAACTAAAACCGTTAGGAGCATACATTTTAAAAAAAGAGTTTTATGTACTTCACACATTACTAGATTATGAAAGATTAAATGAAATCACCATTCAGGCCTTTGTGACTCGTCTCTTTACAAAAGCAGCAATTCTCTTAAGATGTCCTTGCTCTTGTTTTTGCACATCTTCTTCCTGCACTGTTTTAGTATAATTCCTTAGTGGAATTTTGGACATTATTTAAGTTAATTTTTCAATAAATGTCCCTAAAGGAGTAGTTGGGCAAGTCATTTAAAATACTTTTGTATAGTCTATCTTTTAAAATCCAATGCAGAAATGGAAGTTTATATTTTACCTAATCCATTATATTACCTGTGATACATGAAATTTTATCCGGTGAAATGTAAGTTGTTATTTCATTATTTATAACTGAGGGCAATCTACTTTTTAAATAAAGTGCTGTTAAGCTCTATGCCGCGCTTTAGAGCTACTTATTCTAAATGTTTGTCTACCAAATTAAATTTCAAGGTTTAATTAAAGCATGTGTGTATGTGCGTTTGTCTGTGTGTTTATAAGCAGCATAAATAAAAATGATAAGTAGTTAGAATACCAAACTTGGTATTTAATTCCAGCCTCCTCCAACATGGGACAGAAGATTTTCAAGAAAATCCCAACTCCAAATCACTCTTCAAGAACAAAAATGTCGTTATTTTTTATTTTCTCAAAGATGGATAATGATTGTGATTAAAATACCATATGTTTCAGATATTTGCGTAGTAAATAAAACGTATATCTTGAATTTTATGGGAATAGACTTGAAATCCTGTTCATTCTGAATGACTTTTGGATAAGTGGTAAACCAGAAGAGATAGGAAAATTCTTACTGCACCAAGAATATAGATTTCATTAAAGCGCACAAAAATGTCAAACTACCCTTTTTCTGGCGCTAACCATTTTCGGCATATTCTTTATTTTTTGTTTGCATTTTAAATACTTACACTTTTTTTTTTCAAACGGTAATTTGTTATCCTCTTTTTTTCTCGTGGTCATACCAGGAGCATGAAATTAAAAGGTAGGTACAAACAGCACCAAAGAAAACACTAGTCTGCATTTTCAAACTTTTTGTTAAATTATTTCTTAAAAGTAGGTGTTCTTGAATCAAGCTCTTATGCTGATGACAGAAATAACTTCCGTTTTTCTCTATCACGTCAGGATTTTACACAAAATAAGTAATATTTTGACAATTTTACTAATGAACGTAGAAAAGTATTCAAATACCATTTCACACAAGGTAAGTTTTTATTCAAGAAACATTTTAAGAATACTCTCAAAACTCCCCTAATTTATTTCATGACTACATTTTGACAAAACAAGAAGCCAAAGTATTTAATTTAATTTTTTTCAAACTTTCTCTTCTTTGACTTCCTTGCAGATCCTTGAAGATGACTGTCCCTCCTCAACATCCAACAGTATTCGGCCATCATAGTTTCATTCAACAATGGCCTTGTAATTAGGATCTTTGTTATTGCCTAAGAAGTTTTCAGCAACTGAACGAAAGGCGGCCCTTGCTTCTATTTCTCTCTCATTCATTTTCATACTTCATCAATTTCTTTATTTGAGGACCAACAAAACTTCCAGCTTTTAATATTTCTTGTATAATGAAGGGAAATTTCTTGGAAAGGTACTTGAAGCAGGGTCTATCCTGTGGTAGAGCCCTTACAAATTGCTTCATCAAGCCCAATTTTATGTGTAGTGGCGGAAGGAATATCTTTATATCTCTATATTTTTGAAGTGAAATTGTGAAAAAAACTGTACGTGGTAGAAAAAAACTAAAAGCAGTTCTGAAATCAGCATAAACAATTGAGTCAGAATCACATATTAGTTTTCAGTCATACGATATCATGCAGAATCGTGAAATCTTCGGCGGATTTTGTATCGTTTTCTGGGGTCTTTTGAGGCGGGTCCTTCACCTTACCTGTCGCACAGCGTGGTGGCTTGATAACACAGCAATAAGGGGGAAAAGAGAAGAGGTGGATTGGCTTTTTCTGAAATCAAAACATGTTTATTGTCTCAGAAACAGTCATGCCGTATACTAGCGCGAAATTACTCGTGGACATTTATGGGTATGTGGGAGGCTGATCGCACTGTTGCAGCAATTGCAACGGCAATGCAAAACATGTTTTCATAGTAAATTACTGGTTAAAAATGTTCCAGGAAGGTGAGGAAGACGGTCTATATACTCGTCATAGAGTGGGACTCCCCGTAAAACTTCCGCAGATGATATCCGTTTACTAAATGCATATTACTCTTTTGTTATAACCGACTGATTGTATTTAGAAACTAGAGATAAATATGTATATGTATGTGGTTTACCGAATATGACATACATATTATCGCAATAAAATTGGATTATATTTTTGTCTACAATCCTGTTGTATTCATATGATCAGCAATATGTTAGTAAAGGATATTAAACAATTGTAGTTTGAATTGGAGTGAAAACATGCTGCTTTATTTATTATTTAGTTATGTTTGATTCTATGCAGCAACGAGCATTGATACCATGTGAGAATACAGTTCTGTTTATTTTTTGTTATAAATATTGCTGTGTATTTAATGAATACCATTAAAGCTTTAATTTGAAAATCTTCCCACACTACACATTCTACATTTGACTAACCTGGGTGCTCATCAAGTTTTCCCCTTAGCTTTTAACCCTTTCAAAGGCGTGACCTGTACTAGCCGATAAGGTATGGGCTACCAATCACGATAGGAGGTCTGTATGACAAATTGAATGCACTCACTCTACTTCTTTCCTTTAGCCAAGAGCGTAAATATATATATTTCGTTTCTGCGCCGTTTTATAACCTTTGTTGTGGTTATTGGTGCAACTATTTAGCAGAAGGACTGGCGGTTCCTTGCACAGTGGTCTAAAGCAACCAATGAAATGGCCATGGCATGTGACGTAGACGCGAGGTGCAGTGAGACTTTCTTTGGCGCTCTTTGTACCACATAGCGATCCACTTTTTGTACGAGGGTAAGCCAGAAAGTCCCAGACGTTGTGAAATAAATATTTAACAAAATGCAAATATCAACGTTTATTATCTACATTTAAAAGGTGCACTCTTAAGCTATTTTTCTACATAACCGCCATTCAAATTGAGGAATTTATTATACCGTGGCACTAGTTTTTCAATACCCTCTCTGTAGAAATCTCCCGCCAGCTACTTCAACCACCGGTTTACACCAGCATGTAGTTCAGCGTCAGTATCAAAGCGTTGTGTACCGAGCCATTTCTTCATCGCTGGGAAGAGGTGGTAGTCGCTCGGACCCAAATCCGGGCTGTATGGTGGATGGTCAAACACATCCCATCCAAAACCATCCAAGAGTGTTCGGGTACGATTGGCCGTGTGTGGGCGTGTATTGCTGTGAAGAAACAACACCTTGGTGCTAGGTTTTCCCTGACGCTTATTTTGTATGGCACGCCTTAACTTTCTTAGTGTTTCACAATACCTCTCTGAGGTTATTGCTGTTCCACGTTCCAGAAACTCAACGAAAAGCACTCCCTTGGTGTCCCTAAAAACAGTAGCCATGACCTTTCTTGTTGACAGCGTTTGCAAACACTTTCTTGGTTTCTTGGGAGAATGTGTGTGTCCCCATTCCATCGACTGCTATTTTGTTTCACAATTGACATGCTTTACCCAAGTCTCGTCCTACGATCGAGTAGAGCGTTACCATATTTGTTGAAATCTTGGAGGAAGGTCAGTGCTGCAGCCAGTTTCTGTTCTTTATGGTCTTCTGTTAGGATTTTCGGAACCCACCTAGCACAAAGTTTGTGGTAACCAAGCTTTCCCACCACAATTTGATGCACCAAACTCTGTAAAATTTGGGGAAAATGTTCCGAAAGTTCTGTAATTGCGAAACGACGATCTTCACGAATTTTGTCATTGATTTGCATTGACAGTTCATCAGTCATAAGGCTATCCTATCACTGCGATCCTCATCGTGAACATTGGTACGGCCACTTTTAAAATCAATGCACCATTGCCTGACTCGGCTTTCACTCCCCTGCCCGTAAACATCACAAAGTTGACGATAAATTTCAATTGGTTTGTTCATTTTAGCCAACCGCACTTCAAATGTGGCGGGATTTTCTATTGCAGCGCACATTTTAACAACTCACAGAGAGTATAGTAAGGAAGCCACAGTCCTCACGCTACTACAGCTGGATGCGTACTGAATGTAGGAACGTACTGACACCAAGATGGCGGCTCTAGCCCTACTCATCGCCACGATAGGCCAAAACGTCTGGAACTTTCTGGACTGCCCTCGTAAATTGACTATCGCTTTAGCCCATTCTGTTCTTCTTATACCTACATCGAAATGTGTAAATGTGAAAAGAAAGTTTTTATCTATTAACAAGAAGTCGACAGAAGAATAAATCGATGTAATACTTTACAGCGAGTAGACAAAGTCATGTGAATGCAACACATCAAACGCTTTCGTTTCTTGCGATATCATGGAAAACTTATAGCATTTAAAAGCGAGCATATAGTGTCCCGTTTTTAAGTATTTGACTACCGATTCGGTTTCCTCTATCTCCCTGCTCTCATATTGTACTTACAATGAAATGTACAAAGAAACCGATTATGCAAACTTTTATTTCTATTAACATGAATTGAACGGAAAAATAATATTCCGTAAGAATAATTTGTTTAAGCTGCATAAAAACACGATAGAGAGAGTAATGTGAATGTACATGAGATTTTTTAAAAAATCTGACTATCGCTACAGCCTAATGTTTCCTTATACCTACACGAAATGTATAAATGAACATTTTTTCTCGATCTTCAAATTTTTACTTTCTCTACCACGTGTATTAAGTAGGGGAAGTATTGTATTCACCCAAAAATTTGATACCGAGATTACACCGGAAACATATGTTTTGAGACCCCCTGAATCCAAAAAAAACATTTTTAAAAACATGTCCGTGTGTGTCTGTGTGTGCGTCCGTCTGTCTATTTGTCTGTGAACAGTATAACTCAGAAACGAACAGTCGGATAAACACCAAACTTGGTATTTAGGTTCAGTGTCTTCCAGAGATGCGACACGAAGGTTTTCAAGAAAATCCTGCCACCCCAGATTACCCATTACATGGAACATTTTTCGAAAATTTTAATTTTCTCAAAAATTTCTATATGTTTAAGATATTTTGATGACAATTGAAATGTATATCTTAAATTTTCTGGGAATGTCTCCAACTGTATTCCTCATTGTGAACGACTTTTGCATAACTGGTAAACCATAAGAGATACTCAACATTTTACTACACAAAAATGTAGTTCGCGCTAAATACACAATTTATGTCATACACATTTTTTGGTTGGGCGAACCATTTTCGAGATATTGCTTGTTATTCCCTTAAATTTTCCAATACTTATACTTTTTTCTCAAATTCGTTATTCATTTTTTTGTCCTGGTAATGCAAAGAGAACGGAATACTCCACATAGCAACCAGCT
Organism: Deroplatys truncata; assembly: GCA_030765065.1. Classification (NCBI taxonomy): domain Eukaryota; kingdom Metazoa; phylum Arthropoda; class Insecta; order Mantodea; family Mantidae; genus Deroplatys; species Deroplatys truncata. The sequence goes on from CM060978.1 coordinate 221,385,999, forward strand.
CTTAAAATATTTGACTATCGCTTAAAGCCTACCAATTCCCCTTGCATCTACAAGAAAATTAGCAATAAGATTAACATCTCGATTAACATGAAGTATATGGATAATAAGCGTTTGTAAAAATAGTTTTTATAAGAGTAGAGAAATTCATGTGAGTGTAACACATCAGATTTTTTAAAGGAAAATTCGTTAGTTAACATTATAACAGTAAAATAAATTAATATAGCAATTAAAAGTATAAGAACTAGAATTTGAACTATTTATTATAAATTATTATAGATTCTTTGATTGAAAATAGTAATGAAAGTTTATCTCGATTAGAAGTAGATAGAAGAATAAAATGTAAGAACATTTGTCGAAGAGTGAGTAGAGAAAGTCATGTGAATGCAAAACATCAGATTTGTATTTTTTACATCTTCAGGCAGGATCTTTTGTATTGTTTTTATAAACATGCGGTAAGACTCTATAATAAATGTAATTGTTTAACTGTTGCAATGCGTTAATGCTTTTAAGTGGGTACAATAATTTTGACTGAAGGGTTAACGTTATGTTACATTAGTACGAGAATATTACCAATCCTGCTTAACCGCTCCCAGTTTGAATGTCTATTGGAACGCTGAGGGACATCGACAAGCATGATTCCACAGACCACTGGAGGCATTTTGGTATTTCCCAAACGACAGGGATAATCCCAGGTTGGGAAGCCAGTAGAGTACTCCAATTTCCCTTGTGATTAATTCCATCAGTTTAGTGTGGTGATGTAGTTGGATAATGAGTGCAGCAACTGAAAATAGACGCCGGTATTGTTGCCTATGTGCTAATTGAGGTGCTCAAAATAGTAGCCAATACTCGATATACAGACTGTGTGTAATAAATACTGAGAGGTTATGGCTCTTCTTGGAAGTGCAGTAACAGTAAATACTACGAGTAACTATCATCATAATACGTTGTAATGTGCTATTGACGATTAGTAGAGTGTACGCGAGACCAAGTGTATCTGGTTTGTTACATTCACATGACCTTCTCTACCCACTATTATTTATAATACAACTATTTTTACGAAAGCTTATTTTTCTATCTACTTCATGTTAAACGAGATAGACTTTTGCAGAAATAGTTCCATTACACATTTCTTTGTGGGTACAAGGGGGATATAGAAAGCTTAAAGGCAGGTCAGCACAAGCCTGGCCATCAAATTCCATTCTATTTCCATAATTTCAAGAGAAACAACAGTAGATAGCGCTTTAAAAGTGACAAAGTATTGCAAATTTTAAAACATGGGCAACAAAGGATGCCTGTGAAATGGCTGATGCAATGCTGCTATAAAAATCTGATGTGTTACACTCACATGACTTTCTCTACTCTCGAACAAACTATTTTTACAAACGCTTATTCTCCATATGCTTCATGTTAATCGAGTTTTTAATCTTATTGCTAATTTTCTTGTAGGTGCAAGGGGAATTGGTAAGCTTTTAGCAACAGTCAAATCTTTTAAGAGCTGGTTGCTATGTGAAGTATTCCATTCTCTTTGCATTACCAAGACATAAAAACATGAATAACGAAAATTTTTGTTTATCTCTTATGGTTTACCAGTTATGCAAACGTCGCTCACAATGAAGAACACTTTTGGAGACATTCCCAGAAAATTCCAAATATTTATTTCTCATGAAAATATCTTAAACATATGATATTTTAATCAAAATCGTAGAGCCATTTTTGAGAAAATTAAAAGTTTTTACAAAAATGTTCCATGTAAAGGGTAATCTGGGGTGGGGGGATTCTTTTGAAAACCTTCGTGTCGCATCTCTGGAAGATACTGAACGTAAATACCAAGTTTGGTGTTTATCCGACTGTTCGTTTCTGAGTATTGCTGTTCACGGACACACCCACAGACATGTCTACAAAAAAATTTTTTTTTTGGATTCAGGGGGCCTCAACACATGTATTTCCGGTGAAATGTTGGTATCGAATTTTTGGACGGAATGTAATACTTCCCCTACTTACTATACGTACTAGAGAAAGAAAATGTTATTTAAAATAAATTGCACATTAAGTTTTGTCTCTCTGTTATAGTAATTCCCAAAGAATAAAGGAGGACTTCACAGTCTATTCAAAGTAAATTGAAACTACACATTTTCTTTTACATATTAATTGCTTTATTAAAATCGTTAGAGAAATTTTTGAGGAACTCAAAAGTAATGAACAATGTTTCATGTAAAAGGCAATTTGGGCTCGGGTGATTTTTTTAACCTCATATGGTATCTTTAAAATGTACTGAACTTAAATACTAAGTTTTGTATTTATCCGGAATTTCTGTTTAGAGACACACTATTCACAGACACCTTTTCTAGCAATAGCTTCTTTTTTGGATTCAGGGGCCTCCAAATATATATGTCTGCTGAATACTCGATATAAAATTTTGGCTGGAACACAACACTTTCTCTACCCACTAGGTACGTGGTAGGGAAAGTAAAAATATAGTATTTGGAAACTTAAAACCAATTAAAAAGAATATCTCGTAAATATTTAATGCCACAAACAATTTTATTTGACATACATTGTATGCTTGAACTAGATATACATTCTTTGTGTAGTAAGATTTTGTCCATCTACGGTTTACCAATTACACAACAGTAATTCAAAATGAAGAGGGCGTCGCATGCTATTCGCAGAATATTCAACATCTACATGTTATTTGCCTTGCATAAACGTTAAGCATCTTCTTCAACGGATTATCGTTCTCTTTGCAGGACTTGGAAGCTAATGCCGTTGGTCAGTAGCCTATCGAGAAGCAAGCAAACTTTTGAATCGCAGCATATCTAGGATTAGTAATCAGCCCAATGCCTGGTATTGTGGTGAAGCGTAGTGATGAAAGAAAATTCGCGGATCAAATTATCCAATCTAGCATTTGCCTATCGACAGAGGATAAAATAAAAAAAATCTGATGTGTTACACTCACATGACTTTCTCTACTCTTGTACAAACTATTTTTACAAACGCTTATTCTCCATCTACTTCATGTTAATCAGGATAAACATTAGCAGAGTCTATCTTATTGCTAATTTTCTTGTAGATGTAAGGGGATAATATATTTACAAGGGCAATTTGGAAATACAGTAGGCTTTAAGCACATACATATCTCTTAATAGCTGGTTGCTAGGTGCAGCACCATTCCCTTTCCCACAGATTAATACTCTTTGCATATCCAAGACAAAAAAATGAATAACGAATTCCCATTTGAGAAAATAAGTATTGAAAAATTTAAGGGAATAACAAGCAATATCTCGAAAATGGTTCACTCAACAACAAAATATATGACATAAATTGTGTATTTTAACGCGATCTACATTTTTATGTAGTAAAATTTTGTCTATCTCTTATGGTTTACCAGTTATGCAAAAATCGTTCACAATGAAGAATACTTTTGGAGGCATTCCCAGAAAATTCAAGATATACATTTTATTTGTCATAAAAATATCTTCAACATATGATATTTTAATCAAAATCGTTAGAGCCATTTTTGAGAAATTTAAAATGTTCGAAAAATGTTCCATGTAAAGGGTAATCTGGAGGTGGGGGCATTTTCTTGAAAACCTTCGTGTCGCATTCTTGGAAGATACTGAACCTAAATACCAAGTTTGGTGTTTATCCGACTGTTCGTTTCTGAGTATTGCTGTTCACAGACACACATACGGACATGTTTCCAAAATTGTTTTTTTTTGGATTCAGGGGGTCTCAAAACATATATTTCCGGTGAAATCTTGGCATCGAATTTTTGGGTGGAATACAATACTTCCCCTACTTACTATATGTAGTAGAGAAAGTAATAACGAAAATTTTCTCTGTAAAGGGCATATTAGGGTGGAGAGATTTTCTTGAAAATCTTGTGTCGTATCCTCGGAGGGTGGTGAACTTAAATACTAAGTTTGGCATTTTACCGATTTCGTTGTTGATTTCGGCTTCTCGCATGTTCACCTACATAAACAGATATTTTTCTAAAATTTTATTCAAGGATCCCAAACTGTGTACTTTCTGAAATCTCCATATCAAAATTTTGAGTGGAAGACAATACCTCCTTTACTTTCTATAGATAAGCACTACACAAAGTAAGCTGAGAAAAGTATTGAGAAATTCAACCTAATAATAACGCAAATCTCGGATGTGGCTAATACCACCAAAAGGAGTTATTGAAATAAATTGTGGGTTTAAGAAGGTCTGTATTTTTTGAGAATTAAGCTTTTGTCTATCTCTCATGGTATACTCGCTGTACAAAATTCTGTCCAAATGAAGGAGACTTCACAGGCTATTCCCAGAAAATCCAATATATACATTTTAGTTGTCATATAAGTAACTTTAAGACATGGTATTTTAATAATTATTGTAAGAGCCGTTTTTTAAAAAATAAAATATATCGAAACTTCTTCCATATAAAGATTAGCTTGTAGTGGAGGATCATCCAAAAACTCTTTGTCCCATCCTTGGAAGATATTGGACTTAAATACCAAGTTAGATATTCATCCAAACTTTCGTACTTCATTTATGTTGCTAAAGAGGCGAGCACCCATACACGGACCTTTTCTAAAAATCTGATGACTTTCCCTACTCACTATCGTTTATTTTTATCTCTCTTCTGCAATATATCGTTACAAAAGTTTCATTTTTTCGTCTGCTTTGGGTTAATCGAAACAAACTCTGCAGAAACGCTTTCATTTGAAGGTACAAGGAGAATAAGGAGACACAATAGTTAAATGTTTTAAAAATAATCACTTATGGACTTGCAATTACATACCTTCCGGCATCGCGAGAAACAACTAAATAGCGTTAGCACTATCATAATGACAAAGCATTGAAAAATTCAAATCCAATAATAACGGATATCTCGGAAATGGCTAATATCACAAAAACAATTATTGCAAATAAACTGTATGTTTTAAAAATCTACATTTTTTTCTGTAAGTTTTGCCTATCTGTTATGGTTTGCACGTTATACAAAATAATAATACATAATCCCTCCAGAATAAACAGGGTTTCATATGCTATTCAAAGAAAATTCAGGATATAGTACATTTTATTTGGCAGGTAAATATCTGAAAGCGAAAAAAATTCACATAGAGGTCTTATGTTTAAGTGGGCCCTCGAAATGTTGAGTACTCCTTTCTTGAAATCTCACTTGAAGCTGCTGAAGTTTAAAAAGAAGGTACGATATTCTAGAGACGGGGATATTAGAACATGAAATGCAACCGTGTACATTATACAATACATTTCGATATTCACGGTAATAATATCTCGAAAATGGTTCACTCAACAACAAAAACATATATGACATAAATTGTGTATTTTAACGCGATCTACATTTTTTGTGTAGTAACATTTTGTCTATCTCTTATGGTTTACCAGTTATGCAAAAGTCGTTCACAATGAAGAATACTTTTGGAGACATTCCCAGAAAATTCGAGATATACATTTCATTTGTCATGAAAATATCTTAAACATATGATATTTTAATCAAAATCGTTAGAGCCATTTTTGAGGAAATTAAAATTTTTGAAAAATGTTCCATGTAACGGGTAATCTGGGGTGGGGGCTTTTCTTGAAAACCTTCTCTGGAAGATACTGAACCTAAACACCAAGTTTGGTGTTTATCCGACTGTTCGTTTCTGAGTTATGCTGTTCACAGACACACACACAGACACACACAAGGACATGTTCCAAAAATGTTTTTTTTTGGATTCAGGGGGTTTCATGTATTTCCGGTGAAATCTCGGTATCGAAGTTTTGGGTGAGTACTATAATTCCCCTACTTACTATACGTAATGGAGAAAGTATAAATAGCCAAATTTCTACAAGGTGGAAGGAATACTTGCAAAATGTTTTCAAAGGAACTGCTTAGGAAGCAGTGAACCAAACTGCACTAGAGTTTGTGTTTTCTTTCTTTCCTAAAGAGAATTTGGAAGAAAACGAAAAGTGCATTTGAAGTCCGTGCGCTATTTTTGGGAACTCTTGGGTACCTTTAGGTTAACATAACAGTTCAAAGTAAACACCAACAAGAACAAAACATTAAATTGCAGTTTTTAATAAATATTCAGTGTTTGGCAGTATATTGTATATTTATTGTAAATGCATTTGAATGTCAAAAAGAAAATCAAACACAGCATTACAACTGGGATTTTTATGAAAAGTACCTAACAAAATGTTTGCAGTATTTTGTATATTTTTGCATCCGAAGTAGAATATAATGCTCTGCTTGGTGTATACCAATTGTATACCAGTAGGTCACAATATGAATGCGCTTGGAGGAGGGCGTCAGCAGAGGGGCGTTAAGGGCAAAGCAATATAGGAATGTACAGTTGCACAACGAAAACAGTACTACATTCTGTGGCCTTAGCCTAGTAAATGCAACTCAGAACTGCGGATGTTTTCTTTACTTGACTGTCCTTCCGATGCCCAATTTACTTGTTCCGTAACTGTTCATTTTCCTCTTCCCACCGCACGCACTCATATCGTGGCCGACTGAAACACTCATCGTCAGACATAAACAAAACAGGAGTCGTCTTAAGTAGTAGCCTGGGAAGTGCACCAAACAGTTTTATAGATACAAGTATGTTACTGAAAATTTAAAAGTATCCAAAACTTGTCGATGTACCCCAAACATAAAAATCTGATACATGACCTTCTCTGCTCAACCTTATAAAACTATTCTTACAAAAGCTTACTCTTCTATCTACTTCTTTTTGATTGAGATGAACCTTCATTCCACAATTTACACAATTTATTATAGCATAACAACATAACAGGCTATAACCTACTTGCACTTCTGTGATGGCTTTGAAATTCCATGACCAAGAGAAAAAACGAATAGCGACTTACCACTTGAAAAAGTATAAGTATTTTAAAATTCAAACCAATAACAAAGAATATCTCGAAAAGGTTTAACGCTACAAAAATTTTGTTTACATGAACTGTGTGTTTAACGAGATTTACAGTTTTGTGCAGCAAGATTTTGTCTAGCTCCTGCGGTTTACCAATTATACAAAGGTCATTCACAACATTTTATTCTTAAAAAATTCAAAATATGCATTTGATTTTTCATGCAAATGTCTTAAATATATTGTATTTTAAACACAATCATTAGAGCCTTTTTTGAAAAAACCAAAAATATAGAAAGCGTTTTCCAAGTAAAGGATAGACGGGTTTTAGGAATTTGCTTGAGAATCTTCCGATCGCATATTTGGCAGATACGGAAGTTAAATACGAAATTAGGTTATTTATTCGAAATTTCGATTTAGAGTTATGCTTTTGTGCCGGTTGGTCTCGAAATTTTCGGCGATCAGTTGCCTGCTTGTGCGGCTGACGTCCTCTGTGATCTACGGATACCATGCTAGCTTCTAGCTTCCGAGGTCGCGGGTTCCGAGCCGGCGGAGGGCTTTGGATTTTTTCGGGCTAAAAATTCTTAGCATGGCTTCCTTCGGAAGGGAAGTAAAGCCAGAGGTCCTGTGTCGTAGATTTATGGCACGTAAAGGAACCTCAAGCCTGATAAAGAGGCCTCTGAGCACAATTTCCCAATGTGGAATGGGACTTTAAGAACCATGGTAGTTAAAGAGCGTCCATAATAAAACTCAGTTTCAATTAATTTGTCATGTGCCTGCCGACTGTTTTTTGTTTTGGCCGTGGCTGGCTGGGGCAGGTGGTCGGCTCGCGGTGGACAGGCAGTCCCTTCAATATGAACGGAGCGTGACGGTGCTTTGCGGTAGCTCTTGGCTTCAGGCTGAGTTTGCTGGGTGGCTTTGAGTTGAATTTTCGTAGATAAAAGAGGCTATTTTATAATGATCGTCCAGTGTCTGCCTTTTATTACTTATAACGCTTTTTGTTATTTCTGGATTTCTATGCTCAAGGCTTCTTTGGTGACTTCACCGGGGAGTTTTACTGTAGTTATATAGGCCAAGTTATATTTACTAGGGCCACATTATGATTTCTTATGTTGGTTTGGCCGTGTTGGCAGAAAGCCGATCTGGAGTATTTTCAGGTATTGGGGTATGCAATTGCAGCTTGCATCGAGTAAATCAATTTTTCAGCCATTATAAAGGGTTCCGCTTTCACTTTATTTGTGACTTCTATTTGCTTTTCCATAGATACTAATAATCCAGCTACAGATTTATGCTTTGGCGTTACTTAGCTCTACAGTGCTTTGCAGCAGTTTGTGAATTAGTTCACTATGTATGCTTCATAATTTAGCCACGGATTCCATGCCTTAGTGTTAACCAGCACTGTAGTGCTTTGCAGTAATTTGTGGCTTTGGATTAATTCACTGTATATTCCTGATAATTTAGCCGTAGTTTCCATGCTTTAGTGTTAACCAGCACTGTAGTGCTTTGCAGTAATTTGTGGCATTGAATTAATTCACTATGTATGCCTCATAATTTAGCCGCAGTTTTCATGTTTTAGTGTTAATCAGCTCTTTTGGGCTTTACAGTAACTTGTGGCATTGAATTAATTTACGGTATATGCCTAATGATTCAGACACAATTTTCATACTTCGGTGTCAATCAGCTCTGCGGCACTTTGCAGTAAATTGTGGCAATGATTTAATTTATAATATATGCTTAACAATCCAGCCACCGTTTTCATGCTTCAGTGTCAATCAGTTCTATGGGCTTTACAGAATTTGTGGCATTGGTTCAATCCCTAATGTATACTTAATGATCTAACCATTGTTCTCATGCTCTAGGGTTAATTGGCTCTGCAGTGCATTGCAGTAATTTGTAGCATTTAATTAACTCATATATATATATATATATATACCTAATAATTTTCACAGTTTTTACGCATCAGGGTTAATTAGTTCTGTAGTGTTTAGCAGCAATTGGTGGTTTTGATTTAAATGACAATATATGCCAAGTAGTTGAACCATAGCTTTTATGCTCCGGTTTCTACGGGTTTGTCTGAAGGCAAGAGCTTTGGAATAAACCTCCTTAATCGGTTAACAAACTTGCGTTTTGCAGGTTAAATCATTTACCTTTTAATTGTTACTCAGTGCTTAATACTCTCTGCCCTAATGCCTGAGTTTGTGGTGGCACCTAATGATACTTTGTATGTACATACTGACTAATAAATGAATTACAACTATCCGGGCTTGTAGGCCGTGGTGTAGAAGGATCGTGGATAGCGACGTTTCGCCAAGTACAGCGCTTGGCATCTTCAGGGTGAAGTGTGCATAAAGCCTGGACACCTATCTTGGAGAAACACGTACACAAAAATAGCAGACATAATACCTCGCCAAACCCACCCACTCCCAGACATGCGAGCCAATCACTGCAAAGGACCTCACAGTAAGCCCCGCCCACCCCATTATATAAGAGCGCCATCCTCCGGTCTCCGCACCACCCTAACCTAACCCGTACTAACCACCGAGCGTCCGCCAGAGCTTGTCATGGCTGGCGCCGGTAAACCCAACCTGGCACGCTTGTATGTTCTGCATGCTTGCAAGAGTAGTTTAACTTTACTAACCGGGTGCTTCCGCGGAACCCGACCATGTTTAACTCACATCTTTCTACACGCACTAGCACGTCACTACTAACAAAGCACCCCCCCTAGCTGCATGTTAAAACTAACAGCATGGGGAGACGATGTAAACTCTAGGATGATCGTCACCGGAGGCGGCGGGTGTGGGGCCGCCCCCAGATAAAAAAAAGTTTCTGCTTACCGCCGCAGCTTCTGCGCCTCCTGTGGGGGTAAGGGGCACTTCACCGGCCAGGCCGTCTGCCCACTCTACCCCCGTAGAGCATCGCCGACCATCATCATCTTCAGGACACTGCAAGACAACATTCCACCTCCGCAGACCGTCAAGCCACCACCGCAGATCGACACCTCTCAACTAGAGCACAAGTTGGCGAACACCAACGCCCTAGTTGAGCGGAGCACGGCCACCAACAACAGCATTCTTGAAGCCATTCAAGACCTCCACGCCGAGTTGCTGAACATCTTCACACGCCTCAATAGAAGAGCAGTTCACCAAGAAACTCACCTCCATCATCAACAAAATCATCGCGAAACACTAAAAGGACACCGACGAACTGGACACAACCACCATACCCACCGTTCAACTGGGAAACCAGTGGGAACATGTGAAGATTGAAAAACACACCGACAGAGCGATTGAGATCCTTGGGACCAACAACACGACGCCTGCACGACATCCACCGCACTACCACACTCATACACCGAATGCCCGGAGGTAACAGGCCCAGGCTCGGAGCCTTCATTACCTGTTATGTCACCTCATTTCACAGGTTCCTGTCAGGGCTTAGGCCATGCCAGATACCTGACCACCATTATTATTACCCACAAGCCTCCGGAGCGCTTCGGCGGAACCGGACACCAATTATGCCCCAATAAATTATGACACCTGAGCATAAGATCCTTTCTATCCCTCTTTCTTTTGCTTCCAAATACCCTATATATCTTGTTTTCCCCTTACACTTTTATTCCTGTTCCCCCCGCCCAAAAGTCTCCGCATTCAGACTCCGACCACCGCAGACACTAAATCACTTCACCCTGAAGATGCCAAGCGCTGTACTTGGCGAAACGTCGGTATCCACGATGCCTTCTAGACCACGGCCTACAAGCGATATAGTTTTAATTCATTTATTAGATACTTTGTGTCTTTGTGCATCTCTGCTAGGCAACATCCATTCATTTATGCTATTAGATATTTTGTTTCAAAGGCTGGGACCCTCTAGTGTCTGTTATAGTAGTGTTTGGGATGGGGCCTTATTTGTTCATGATTTATGTTATTTTAAAGTGCCCATTAAGGGGTTGGTATAGATATTCTGGACGTCCACTCATCACTACACGTATCCCAGTAGTACACTGTTTATACACACACACACGCATTGTTCTAAAAATGCATTTTTGGATTCAGAGTGCTCAAAACGTATATTTTCGGTGAAATCTGGACATGGGATTTTTCGTTGGAATACTATACTTCATATTATAGATGGATGGTAGAAAAATAAGAATACACCTTACTCATTTTGTCTATGTTTTAATAAGAGATGATATATCACACTTTTATTATCTACAATTTTTAAAAAAAAATAAATGATCGTATGCTCTTTCCATCTTTATAAACGTGCCTTATATATTTTGAGAGTACTGCTTTAAAAGGTAAGCCGTAGTAATATTTTCCAGTGTTATTTGAATATAATATTAAGGAACATTTTTGTTTTTCAGATCACTGGCCGCGCCCAGAAGGGCGTTACTCAATTCTTACATAACATGTCATCAACTCCAATGGAAGTTGTACACCCCTGGTTCCAGCGAATATCAAAATGGAGTGCCCTTCCAAGGATAAAGGAGTAATCCGAATGCAGAGAGTGCTGTGGATTACGTTGTCAAAGGGTCACGTCCCTTTAAGGACGCCTTAACGATAGTCATGACATAATTTTAGCCAGTAGATGCAGAAGGGCACATCTACAAAAATACGCACATAAAAGAGAACGAAGTTTCACAGACATGTGACTCTCTGTACCGTAGTGAATGCTTCGCTCAGCTTTACTGAAGGCCTTCCTTACGTCTGCTTGGCTGAGCGTACTCGCAGGATGGTGACTGCACAAGCAACGGTTCCTGCGTATTCTGATTCACTGATATAAACTATGCACGTATCCTTTCTTCCCCTTTTCCAATCGTTTGCGAAGGATATTCAAATTCTTGTAACAGTGCATGCTTCATGGGTGACATTTTGGAAAATATGAAATACTGCATTTTAAAGGCTCCCTCTCGATATAATACAGTGCTTTTCCTTCACACTGTGGCCACTCGCGGCTGCTGGCGAGTAGACCGCCGTAGCTGGGACTCTCGCCGAAATAGTTATAAGTATACATCGCAGCCACCTTGAAGAAGGTGTATTGTAGTTCCACTGTTGGGGAGCCAAACTTGAGACAGTTTCTTGGAGTGTTCGCCCAACGTACGATACAAAGTTTCCGGCGGCCTTTGCCCCAACGTTTAAAAATCAACTTTGTAATTTGAATGTTTATTAAAATATTATATTTGTATGCCTCGACTGCGTCGGTAGTAATTTGCAGAAACACGCATCTCTTAGCAGAGAGTGGTGTGGCTAAGAATGAAGGCTAACACAAGTTATAATGGTATTTAACTTCGTTTTATTAATCTTTCACACGATTAAATAACACTTCTTTGATATATCATACTGTACAGCTGTGAGATTACCTATTTATTAATTTCACTTTTTTATAACACGTAAACTTTATTTTTATTCTCGCCGTAATGAAGTTTTATGTGTCACACTTAACCAGTACCGTATCAAAGCTAATAGCTAGGGTCCGGTTGGGTACGCTATCTTCTAACGACTGGCGTTTACCGCTTAAAATTTGTAAATTTCTCTATTTCAGGTCTCTGATTGGCTACAATAGAATACTTTTATTTAACTTAAGCTTTTTTCTAGTTTTTGATTGGCTATTTATAAACTGTTTTAAATATTACATTATTGTTCCAAGAATTAGTAGTAGCGTTTATTAAACTTTCTAATTTATTGTTCTCTGAAGGTTACCTCATTATTACATCATTGTTAGCAACTTTCGGCTTCTATTCTCACAGCTCCTACATTGTTAAATTACTTAATACATTCACATAACATTATTATACATGTATACACAATAATATAAATATAACACAATGACTGTTACATACATTTTATATGTTATATTATGCACATTATATAATATAAAATATATTTTATATTACATAATTAGACTGATATTACTTAAGTGTTAAAAATACTGCCTCGACCTCACGGTCTCATAGCTATAATTGTAATGATAATAAGCACATACGTTATCACAAGAGATGTTGGAAATGTCCTCTGTCCACATATTTCTGGCATCTTTTCCGAAAATTTTCATTTACACCTGAGAGTTCAATCTTGGAAATTTAGTGAGTTTTTCACCTGATATTCTAACTAGCTATTGAATGTTTCTTGTGATGTGCAAAGATAGAAATTTCAAAGCCATTACATATCCACTCGCTTTTTAAAGATTAACACTATCGCTTAAGCCTTCTGTATCCCTTCATACTTACGTGCAACAGAAGCATTTCTGCAAATTTCGTCTTGATTAACAAGAATTAAATAGAAGAATGAGCCTTTGTAATAAACGTTTGTAGAAGAATGGGTAGAGAAAGTCGCGTTATGTAACACATCAGAATTTTCTTAAATTAAAACTGCTCTGGCTTTTTTTTTCGGGGACCGTAAGTTCCGTCCTCAGGTACAGGTCAACTCCATAAGTTGCGTCCTTTGGGTTACGTTAGTTCCGTCCCATGACGCTTTAAATTTAAGGGATGTCCTTCAGCATTATTGAATTATAAGTAAACATCTTCCATTCCATTTGCTGGCACTAAGTAGATTACGTTGGTGGTACAGATAAAAATATTTATACTTTAATAACGCAGACAGTTAAAAGTCATTAAACCCAATTAAAGATGTGGGTATGTATTTTGATTAAAATTCTCTCATACTGGCAGGTTCTTATAAGCAATAACTTAGGGTTGAATGCATAGTTGTCGCTTATTTCAAGGAAGTCCTTAAGCAGCGATTTTCAATACACATACGCTACACTTTCAGACGAATAAGGAAATGCTTATTCCAATAAGGAAGCTCCGACATCCGCTTATATGCAATCTTGCATCAGCTGCCTACAACGGAGGTTAACAATAATACGATATCGTGAAGTATATGGAATTTCACAACGAAATTGTATTGCACATAAATAATTTACGTGATTTACAGAATTCACTTGAAATGCATAAGGATGATGAATTTAAGAAGCGATATCGGTTTAGCAAAGCCGCTGTTATAATATAAATATAAATAGCAATTTATTGTCATTAAACAGTTATATATCTGCAATAGACATTGTCAGTATATAAAATAAAATACAAATCAATAATATATTATACACTACACCTTGTACAACTTTACAGCAAAAAAGTAAAAATTAAATATCAATATCAGATACATTAAGATCAATAAATTCATTAATAGAATAAAATGCATTATCCACTACCCAAGAATGCACTCGCTTACAAAATATTTTATAAGGCAAAACATTTTCCATTTGAGGTAGCTTATTAAAACGTTTAAACCCAATATAGGAGTAACTTTGAGAAGTTTTCTTCAGTCTGTGTTGAGGAATATCAATCATTTGACCATTTCAGGTATTATAATTATAAATGTTTGAACTCATATTAAACATATGTTGATTCTGCTTCATAAAATCCAATACAGTATAAATATACAAATTTATAACAGTAAAAATATTATATCTTTTAAAATAGGGTTTACAATGTGTCCTAGTGGATATCTTAGCCATAACTCTTGTAGCTTTCTTTTGCACAAGTAATACATCTTGTCTATATGAGCTATTATCCCAAAGTAAAATACCATAATTAATAATACTGTGAATGTATGCAAAATATGAAACGCGCATATACTCAAAGGGTATACAATTGACTAAATTTCTCAACAGGAATACAAACCCTTGACAACTTTCTGCATAAAAATGTAATATGTGGCTCCCACGTTAAAAATCTATCAATAAAAATGCCTAAAAGCTTTACAACAGTACAAAGCTTTGGGACTACATTATTTAAAGTAAAAATTATATTTTTAGTTTTATAATCACTAAGTAAAAAATTATTTGCTTGAAACCATTGTGATGTATACTTTATATTATTTTGAAACTCAGTTTTAAGATACTGTATATTACATTATTATGAATAAAAGTAGTTTCATTAGCAAATAATATGGTTTTAGATTCAGTATTGAATGGTAAATCATTAATCATAATAAGGAATAGGAGAGGACCTAGGACAGAGCCCTGAGGAACACCGTACGTTACTGAAGCCATATCCGAAACCTTATCATTAATCTGAACAACGTGTTTGCGGTTAGAGAGGTAAGAAGAGAGCAATTTATTAGGCGTACCACAAATACCATAATGTGTTAATTTATCCAACAATATGCAATGATCCACACAATCAAAGGCCTTGCTTAAGTCACAGCATGTGACCCAAGCTAAGCTCTTTGATTCAAAGGTATTCGTTATATTAACAATAAGTAATCGAACTGCATCAATAATAATCTAATACCCCTGCTAAACAACGTAACCTTAACAAACATAGATTATAAAATCGCAACGTAAGACAGGTTTACTTGAAAAGACAATGTATAGAATCTCAGTGCTATAACACTATCCATATGTTTTCTGTTCAGGTTTTTTCCCATTTATGTTCTCAAAGTTCTTATGTCCCTAAAATACGAGATTCTGCTGCAGTTATTTAGAATAATTTAATGAAATCCTAAAAACTAAATGCGGTAATATCTTTGCAATAAATAAAGTACATCTCTGCAATGCTTTTCTCGATCAAATTGCCTATTTTGCATAATAATCACCACTACAATGGATGACTTAACAAGTCACACGTTTTTATCGTTAATTCGCAAATATACGTTGGGTATCAAAATCTTGAACAGAAGTTTATCGATTTCGCGTGTAAAACCGCTGTTACAGCCAAACATTGTAAGCTATTGGGTACTTTTGCTTTTCTGTTTACTGCTAGATGGTGTAGTAATTGCATTTGTGATTTACTTCCATGCGTGTATATACACAGTCCTATTGTAAATACCTCTAGCTACTAACACTTTACGCTAGAAAGTCAAGTTTTCAGTTTTAGAACAGTGCACGAGTAAATGCCACTTAAGGCCAGTGCATCACAAAGTGTCCGATTGCCTGCAATCTACAATGTTATTCTATCCCAGCACAAACTCTTTTAGTTGATTTATTTCCTGCTCACTGAAATGTTTTTCTTTTGGCATGTTTTCGACCTAACTAATGCAACTGTAAACCCTTAACTAAATTTACAATATACTTGATTTTATTAAAAGATAACTAATTAATAATTAGTTAACTATTTAAAACTCGCAAACTTCGACCACGAGCTCAACAGCTTTTTTGAACAAAACAACAACGAAAATGAAAATGGCGGCTGGCTATGTGGTGACCTGCATGTTCGTTTACACATTCCTTCGCGCATCCGAGTGGCTGTGAAACAACTGCACCATGTTGCCAAATGTGCTTCGAAAATAAGTAAGCGTTTAGCGCAAAGCATATAAATATCGTCTATGTATACCAAATTTTAATAAGCGTTTTCTTATCAGAAGGAAATACTTATTGCTTAAGCATCTCCTTTTCACATAAGCGATGACTATGAATTCGATCCTTAGTTTTTATGTTTCTTTTTGTGGGATAGCTAAAATTTGTTTTCCTAGAAATGTTTCCTTATTAATAAGAGATATTCTTATTTTCCATTGACTTCTGAAGCCTATAGCGTTTCCGATTGGATATCTTTAAGCATTTCGGCAAAATTATAAATATTGGGACTCGTGGTAAGAATATTCAGTTTCCTGTGAAACGATTCACAACCACTCATGGTTCTTCTTGTAAAACAAAATGCAGCCCATATATTTGGTGGAGACTCAGCATCTCACATATGTTCTCAAACAATAATCTGTAAAGGCAATTACTTTTTTATTCTTTGACAAAAGCGACATCGGGTCATCTGTAAAATCAGCATCAACATATTCAGGATCTAGGAACCGAGGTCCAAAAAATAATTTAAAAAAGAATAATTGTTTTCGATTTCTTGTTTATCTATTGTGCTCAATCCCAATTTCTAAATGTTCCTGTATCAACTTTTAC
Source organism: Deroplatys truncata (assembly GCA_030765065.1). Classification (NCBI taxonomy): domain Eukaryota; kingdom Metazoa; phylum Arthropoda; class Insecta; order Mantodea; family Mantidae; genus Deroplatys; species Deroplatys truncata. The sequence goes on from CM060978.1 coordinate 221,402,765, forward strand.
ATGTGAAATCTACTACTTTTAATAGCCACATTTGACAAAATTAATTTCACGGCGTTATGAATAGACATCAATATATATTCGGGAAAATGTCTAAATTTCTACAACCTTCAAGCAAATGTTTTAATGTTGCAAAGTATATTTCTGTGGATTTTCCTGACAATAGCATGAAGATTAGTGGGGTGTACATTTGATTTATTATGCCATAAATAGTAAATCGTTGATAAAATGGCTGTGAAACACTTCTAAATGTTCCAAACATGCACATGGTATCCACATTGCTCGAGTGAATGAGGTTAGATCCGTATAAAATTCTAACTGTTTAACTGTTTATGGTTAAAGAATACAAAGCCTTCACCAATGTTTGTTTTCAAATTCAAATGTTCAACACCAATATGACAATGTTTGAGCAATTTAGGAACAGGTGGGCGAATAGTTACCCCAGCATTTCGAATAATTTCTTTTTATAAGTGCAATGTCAGCTTTACTCACAGTGTCTACATCGCCATTCCTTCTTAATTCATTAAATATTAATTTGGCCGGCTGGATATAAAGGTCATCTGTTGCTTTTATTTTAAGTGAATTACTTTAATTTCTGACAATTGAAGACTTTCTCGCTTAGCCTCTCATGATTATGATTTAAAATTTATTCTGTTATTGAATTATTTTCATCAGTTTTTATAACAGACTTACATGCTTTCATAGAAGAGGTCCAACGATCGATCCCAATGGCAAGTTCCTTATGATGCCAAAACTGTAGCCATCAATAAAAGGGAATGGGTGTCCATTTTCACTGAGCACAGTCTCCATCTCACTACAGTCTTGCAGCAGTACTGAACAACCTTACTCACGGTAGGTTGGAAGGTCCATTGCAGATTGGTTGCTATGACATAGCATACTACATGAATATGGATTCAGAAAACATAATGTTGCTGACTCGTTGCTATGACGTAATATAGCGCTACATAATGTGGTTTCTAAAAAGATCACATTTACTTGTGTCGCTCACAGTAAGAATACCCCTTGATGTAAGAAACTTATGGAGTTTTCTAAACGCCCTTCTAAATAGATAATGATCAAACGAAATACCCTGGAAGGGACGCAATTCAGCTGCACCCTTTTTTTCTTCCTTATTTGTTTATGCTCAGTTTATGAATAATGCCGTGATTTTTTTTTCTAAAGTGAGGCAGTTGGAAAATTTCTCAATAAGGTCTTTTAGGGCTAAAAGAGACATAAATGTGCATAGAGTAATAAAACCTAACGATCACACATGAAAACTAGTTCCGCTAGAGCCATTTGTCTGAGCACCTTCGCGAACGAGGGCACTTTGCTGTGAGACGTGCAAGGAATTTACCAGAACGCGAGCACGTGAAGAGCCAAGTTTTATTATACATTAGGATTCAAGCAGGTCATTGTTATTTCATACCAGTCAAGTACAGCTAACTGGATGGAAATACTGAATTCCGATAACAAATATCAGATATGGATGAGCACAAGGTGTAGGGAATATAACAGAGGGGAACATTCGCGCACTATGACCTACGCGACATCTACTGCGGCTTCCACCCTCCCAGGGGGTAGGGATGAAGTGAAGGAACCATAGGAGACTACAGGTAGACAGGCCACAGAGACGCGTGGATGTCCCTAAGTTCTTGGCTCTTAGTTCTGTCCCACTGTTGAAGTTGCACACAGAGGTCGATGAACGATCCGTTCACACCGCCAGCCCCCTGGGGAGGAACACTGCAAGTAAGCCACAACGGCTCTTTTTGTTTTTACCATGAACCCTGGGAGGGAAGGATGCATGAGCAGGAAGACCCGAAGGGCGACCAGATGCGAATGACGACGGGCGCAAGCCTGGACGGGGTCCTTAACATTTCCGACCACGGGGAACACTCTTTCCTTGGAGCAGGCAACCGTATATGGCACCACCACATACCACGAAACCTACAAGTAAGCCTGAAACATAAGAAGGAAACCAAACTAAAGGTAAATGAGGGAAATGAACTCATTTGGATCAGAAACCACCCCAGCATTCACCTACCGACCAGGGAAAACCACGCAAAACCGAAGGCCAGAGTGAGCGCCAAAGGGAATCGAAACCAAAACCTTCTAATGCGAGTCTTGCACGTTACCGGGGAACCTACTCGTTCCGTAAGAGAAAATTGTACTTCAGCCGTTTTATTTTCGACCAAAACCGGCTTTCATACTTGATATACTGTAACTACTTTTGCACTTAATAATTGTTACCGGTTTCGGGATTGCAGTTCAGTTAACTACGACAAGGATTCTAAAGTCAAAATACGAGTAATAATTTAGGTTCGAAAACTTCATGAGCCTGCTTAAAATAAACCCGATGACGTGCATAGATATTTTGCGGGACGGCGATAGGATTGCGGTGAAGCCAGAATTTTGCGTTCAAATAAAAAATGTCTTTGTCAATGCCAGGATGAAATAATGACATCCACATTTTTCTCTTCGTTGGAAGAATCTATTTGAGTCAGAGTCCGAATTAAATAATGAGCATCATGATGAACTTAGGATCACAGATTTTACAAATGTTCCTAGCAAGACTCGATATGGACATCGGGGTATATAGGTATATCCCGTGAAAAATAATGACAAAAGAACAAGGTAATAAGTGTAAGGAAGGAAAGGAAAACTGTTGTACTATTTATGCAATGCAAACGGAAGCTCTTAACAAAATGCCCAAGAGTTTACATTAGTAACTCATAGCATTTTAATAGCGTGCATCCTCATTTGGCTAAAATGCCACCATGCAAAATAGATGTTATCTGAGAGTGTATGCTAGGGGAAGAAAAATTACTTCTGTGACAAGGTTTCCAGGTGTTTCTCATTAACATGCGACTATTATTCCGTCGCACGCACTCAAATTAAAAATATTGGCGTGCCATGGTAACGTGTTATCATATACTCACAACGGACAACCTCCACCGACAATCGCAAAACAGTGAATGCGCATTAAGCAACAAATGCAATGCGCGTAATTTATTACGTTTAAGTACACTCGCATTATATTGACCTCTTTTCTTTGAATTAAGTATATTTCATAATCTCGTTTGTACGTAGCAGTCAGTTTTCTTGTATCTTTATTTCTTCTTTAGTCAATTCTACAAAAAGCTTCGTTTAAACTGGTATCATTCCTTAAGATGAACTGTCGCATCTGCAGAGGAAAGGTGGGGCAGTCAGTTTAAAAATTTTAAAGCTATTTCTTACGTTCATGTGGCTCAGCTTTAGGTTTATTTTCTTCTGCAGAACTGTTAGAGTCGGGAGCATGAACGAAGACGGTTGAGTGGTGTTTGCGTAGTAGCACGGTTGTGAGTCACGTGACCTGCCATCCAATGAGTAGGCAGTCATTGCTCCTTCCCGACTGCAAGTCGTGGCGCGTTAGCAGTATCCCTGGCATTACAGAAAATAATTGTATTGTCTGTTGTGTATGGCTTTAAATTCATTTACATGGTGGCGTAAATGAACGGACACTATTATTTACTTCTCCCATTGTTCTTACCCGAACCACAAGGTAACGCAACTGCTTTAATTTACTGCAAGGGATGATGAACTGAAATGCGTAATAAATGCGCATAAATAAGAAGTAGACTGTAGAGCATTGCAGAGACTCCACTTCTCGACATGGGCAAGAAGAAACAGCAACAGCTGCTTGCCGAGCCTGTTGCAGCGTCACCGCCTCCGACCCTCCGGCACCTCCGGGAGGGCTGTTTCACCGCCATAGCTACCCGAGGCCTCTTCAGCCTTGGTAAGTGCGTAGCCCTCGCCGTCAGCCACTTCATCGCGACACCAGCCAGCTGACGCCGCACTTAGTGACCGTGCATCGGCTGTTAGCTCAACACGGACGCTTCAAACGCGTTTAGTGCTCGGCGCTTCATAGCAGCAGTGGCCCTCTACTTTGAAAGCCACCAGAATCCTCTCTGCTCGGGTCCAACGCCGTTGTTTCGAGGGAGCTAGCCAACCACTTCGACCTTGAGGTTGCCTTAGTGTCTAGCCTTACCTTATTACGTATGGAACTACGCGTCGAGGATAGCCGACAGGAAAGGCTAGTTCCCTGTCGTCGCTGCTGATCTACAGGCACAGCAAGTCAACCTGCAGTGACGAACCGAAGTGCCACTACTGTGACGCTTCATGCAGCAGTGCATCCTGCAAGAACCACGATCTCCACCGCCGACGCTGCTACTGTGGCACTTGTGGTGGGTCATCCCACTTCCTCGCCCAGGCGCCTCGCAGGAAGACATCGCCGAAACCGCCTGCTCCTTCCACGCGCCAACGCAAACTACGTCATCACTAGATCAGAGCAACACTATCAAGTAATCCAGGGTCTGCATGACGCCGTACAGGAGCTTCACGCTGAGTTCTTGAACCTATTGGCGAAGCTGATGGCGCTGGAGGACTGCCTCCATGAACTCCAGACATCCATAGATTCATCATTCCGAATACATCAAGCCACATCAGACACGACGCGCAACACCTAGATTCCATAGACATTACATTCAGAACACTGGAAGAACAGCAACATCAACTCAGAGCACACAACCACACCAGCTCTCGCCGAAAGTCTCTGAGCCACACGCATTACGACGAGACTTTTCGAGCTCGGCTGCTTCACTGACGACGTCCTCGAGACAGTAATCAATATCCAACACTGCCTCATCCCTACTGTCACCTACATTTCCTAACATTATCACATTTCATCCAAAGTGTTGCAGTAAGGTTTCTAAGAAATCCTCCTTCACTCGCTCCCGCAGCACATCATTTTTCAAGTACTAACGCGGATGCTACGCGGGACCGCACAACCTTTCGATTGACTCCTCTCATTTTTCTTCTTCTATTATTTCCTTCCGGTGGAGGAGTTTTTAGTGGGTTTGCCAACTCTTGGGAGTCCCACATTCTCAGTCCCGACTCCCATTGGGGCTGGGGTTAGTGATTAAATAATTTTCTCCTCTACTCGAAAAAAAAGAAATTTAGAGAGATACGCATACTCCAGGAACTCCGGGGAAGTCCCTATAACCACATTATGCAAATATTTCGTCATAGTAGAGGCCTTGAGTTGCTGTATTTGCCTGACCCGTCATAACTACGCCTAAAAGCTCATTTCAGGGTAGTTCAAATTTGGCACAACTTAGGTATATAAAGTCAAAATATTTATTTTCGAATGTTCTATCGAATATATGAAATCATTTACTTTATCAAAAATATTTATTCAATAAAAATAACGACAATATTTTATATGCGATGTGTAACTCGGTATTTTGAATCCATAAAACTCAAACGAAACTTTGACATCAGTTTGGAAACCGTAAGTAATAGCACAAAAAAACCTAGACTCAGAGCCCTTCACATGGCTTTCTCCTAACGACTATAGTATACTTTTTATATCGCTTCTACAAAAATTTTCTTCCAAAGATTATTTTTCTATCAACTTGATGTTATAAGTTATGTACATTTTCATTACATATTTCGTTGTAGGTACAAAGAACATGTAGAAAACCGAAGCGATAGTCAAATGTTTAAAAGCGCGCCATTATATATTAACCTTGAATTTTATGCTCTCATTGCGAGTAACGACTAAACATGACATCACTTTACTTCTAAAGGTGACAAGGTGTTGAACAGTTCAAACGAATAACACCGCATGTCTCTGAAACCATTGATACCACAAAACGTTATTTGAAATAAATTGTGTTTTAAGGAATTTAAATTTGTTGTGACATACGTCCTTCTCTATTTATTATGGTTTACCAGTTTACAAAACTATACCAGATTCCTTCAGAATGCAGAGGTATTCATAGGCTATTGGCAGAAAATACAATATATGCATTCTCTTTGTCAGATTTATGTTGCATATATATTAAATGTACATGATTTTTATCAAAATAGTTGAAGCTGTATTTTAGAAAAATAAATACATTGCAAAATTTTCCATGTAAAAGGTTGTTTGAGGTGGGGAATTTTCCCGAAAATCTTCTTGTCGCACCTTTGGGTAAATTTGATATTTATCCGACATTTCCTTTTTGAGTTATGCTGTACACACACAAGCGCGCGCGCGCACACACACACACACACACACTCATACACAGATATGTATACATACATAAAAATGTTTCTTATAATGCTATTTTTTTGGACTCCGGAGACCTCAAAGCATATATTTCCCTTTAATCTCGATATTGAACTTTGGATGGAATGTAATACTTTCTGTATTTACCAGGTAAGTGGTAGACCATTTTATGGATGCTGTGTAGTAGGCAATAAATAAGAAATGTTGTCAAGCAGAAAATACGGATTCAGTCATCCTTAAATCCTGATAGCTTGATGCGGATATGTAAAGCTTTAGACCGTAACGAGGCGGATAAAGTTTGTGGTTATTTAACTTCAGAAGTTTGGTAGCGGAATATGCGCCAGGATTCTCGAAATACCTGAAGTTTTGTTGATGATCTACGTGCAGAAGTTTAAAGACGAAACTGCAATATTGCTTAAGTTTGCCGGATTAAAACAATAACTAAACGTACTCCTTTAACACTTCCAATTTTACCTACAAACTTTTAACACCAGCGGACGGAATGTTCCATCGCGTACGAATATTAAACATCTTCTTAACTCGTAAAACAATTGTTAGAAGTTAAAACGCCTTGTTTTTAGGGGGAAAAGGCAACAGAGAAAGTCACTTAGTTTGGATCGATCTTGGACTGATGATGTGGAAGAAAAAAATTTCCGTCGCAGTATAACTGTTTTTTCTTTGGTGTGTAGTATTTTTGTCCGTAATTGCATTCTCAGACATGCAAAATGTGATATGTAATTGATAGTGATGATACATGAGCTCATATTTCTACTTCCTCCCTCTCTCTCTCTCTCACTCCTATGTGTCCGAGTTCAAAATACTTAACATTGGTGCCAGTAGCTCGGTATAAACTATGTTTTCGACGATAGTGTTTTTTTTTCTTTGTATCCACTTCCTGCTCATGCTATCGACCGTAGGGCACTGAAATTACTATACTCCGGACGACGTTTAGCATTTTTATAGCAGATGTCAATAAAATGCATTTATTCCTCTAACTATTGATATTATATTTATTGTTGCAGACATGTAATATAATCATACTTGATAGTTGAATTTTTTACTTGAATCTTACCGACTTTACCTCATTTTGTTAGCATTTGCTAACATTTCATTTTCATGCAGCATGTAAATATAAATTTTTCGGCGCAAGCAGCCACATCACCTTCAGTTGTTGACTTGGTCAACACTAACAGGCGTGACTAATTGATCACCTGTTCGCAGAGTATATCGTGGTTAGCCTTGATACTATTTTTGAACAGCTGACAGTGGTTCATTTTATTTTCGCGCAAGCATATCTATTATTCGTCGAAAACATTGGTAGTATGCAGTACACGTGTTTTAAAGTGCTTTGCAGAAAATCAGAAGTGAACATACTCCACTTTTGTTGAAAAAATAGTCTGCAGAGAAAGAGAATCACGTTAATTCGTTAGTACCAGTAGTATTTGCACGTGGAGCCTCTCTCTCGAGAGCAGAATATCCTTACTTGATAGCAAAATACAATTAATGATTTATCCTGTGGTTACTTCCTAAAATTATGCATACTGTTAGTCAAAAACAAAATCAAAGTGCCATTAACATTTCTACGTTCGCAAAGGATAGGAATTTTGAATTACAGGTAAGTAAACTTCTTCAAACATGATGATTTGCAATGCAGAATTTGGCAATGTTGCCCGAAGAAACATACGCTGCATCAGTTGCCGTGACAGTGCCTACTGTTTCAGGACCTAGGATTTGGTCAGATAATGGAAGGTGAAGCTTGGCTCTTAAAATAGGAATGATACGCCAACAAATTATCTGAAAATTCTATTTCATTTCTGCGCGTAAAATGCTCCTTAGTACAAAAGTAACAACTTAATTTATCTTATCTCAGGCTTTTTGAATTCATTTTTTCATTATTGATAATTCATTGTTACATATCAGCGTAGATAAGTATAAAATCTAAGCCTTTCATACTTCTACTTCTTTTTCAAATGATAGTGCCTTTTGACTCCACATTTGCTGCATTAGCTGCATGTATGTGCATGAACTATATTAGATCATCTAGCTTTTGGTATATTAATTATTACTGCAGAAGGGAATACGCTCATATACGATATTTGAATATTGATATTTAATTATTAATTAGATTTTTACTTACTTGTTAGTTGTTAATGTTTACTTACGATTTAATTCATGGAGCAGCTAAGTATGAGCTGTTAGTTATGGATATTTGAAGTTCAACAACCGGGTATGTATAATCGATTACCAGTTTGCCACCGGTGTTAATGTTGTGATCTTACTACTGTAAACACCATGTTCAATAGCTGTTAGTAATTAATGTCATTCCTATTTTATTTCTGTTTAACTCTGATGTGTTACCCTCACATGACATTCTCTACTCCTGTACAAGCTATTTTTACAAATGCTTTTTCTCCATATGCTTCATGTTAATCGAGATATCGAGATGTTAATCATATTGCTAAGTTTCTTGTAGATGCAAGGGGAATCAGTAGGCTTTAAGCGATAGTCAATTATTTTAAGAGCTGGTTGCTATGTGCAGTATTCCATTCTCCTTTGCATTATCAGGACAAAAAAAATGAATAACGAATTCCCATTTGAGAAAAAGTATAAGTATTGGAAAATTTAAAGGAATAACAACCAATATCTCTAAAATGGATCACTCAACAAAACAAATGTATATGACATAAATTGTGTATTTCAACGCAATCTACATTTTTTGTGTAGTAAAATTTTGTCTATTTCCTATGGTTTACCAGTTATGCAAAAGTCGTTCACAGTGAAGAATACTTTTGGAGACATTCCCAGAAAATTCGTGATATACATTACATATGTCATGAAAATATCTTAAACATATGATATTTTAATCAAAATCGTTTGAGCCATTTTTGAGAAAATTGAAATTTTCTAAAAATTGTTCCATGTAAAGGGTAATCCGGGGTAGAGGGAGTTTCTTGAAAACCTTCGTGTCGAATCTCTGGAAGATACTGAACCTAAATACCTAGTTTGGTGTTTATCCGACTGTTCGTTTCTGAGTTATGCTGTTCACAGACACACAGACACATACACGGACATGTTTCCAAAACTGCTTTTTTTGGATTCAGGGGGGATAAATATATATATTTCTGGTGAAGGTATCGAATTTTTGGGTGGAATACAATACTTCCCCTACTTACTATGCGTAGTAGAGAAAGAAAAAATAACGGACATTTTTAGAGCACGGAAGGTAGTGCAGCACGTGCTTCTTGGGACAACATTGTCAAATTCTGCATTGCAAATTATCACATTTGGAAAATTACCGAAGTTTAAAAAGTTTTTTACTTTCTCTACTACGTATAGTAAGTAGGGGAAGTATTGTATTCCACCCAAAAATTCGAAACCGAGATTTCACCGGAAATGCATGTTTTTTGACACCCTGAATCCAAAAAAAGCATTTTTGGAAACATGTCCGTGTGTGTGTCTGTGTGTCTCCCTGTGTGTGTGTGTGTGTGTGTGTGTGTGTGTGTGTGTTTGTGTGTGTGTCTGTCTGTCTGTGAACAGCATAACTCAGAAACGAACAGTCGGATAAACACCATACTTGGAATTTAGGTTCAGTATCTTCCAGAAATGCGACACGAAGGTTTTCAAGAAAATCCCCCCACCCCAGGTTACCCTTTACATGGAACATTTTTCGAAAATTTTAATTTTCTCAAAAATGGCTCTGAAGATTTTGATTAAAATATCATATGTTTAAGATATTTTCATAACAAATGAAATGTATATCTTGAATTTTCTGGGAATATCTCCAAAAGTATTCTTCATTGTGAACGACTTTTGCATAACTGGTAAACCATAAGAGATAGACAAAATTTTACTGCACAAGAAATGTAGATCGCGTTAAAATGCACAATTTATGTCATTTTTTTTTTTTTGAGTGAACCATTTTCGAGATATTCCTTGTTATTCCCTTAAATTTTTCAATACTTTTCTCAAATGGGAATTCGTTATTCATTTTTTTGTCTTGGATATGCAAAGAGTATTAATCTGTGGCAAAGAAAATGGTGCTGCGCATAGCAACCAGCTATTAAGAGATATGTCTATGCTTAAAGGTATTTATATATTGCCGTTGCAAATACAAAACAAGGGGAACATAGTAGGCCTTAAGCGATAGTTAAATATTTTTAGAACTGGTCGCTATGTGTAAAATGTAATTCTCTTTGCATGTCAAGAGATCGTTTCTGCAAATGTTTATCTCGATTAATATGAAATAGATGGAGAATAAGATTCTGTAAAAATGGTTTGTACAAGAGTAGAGAAAGTAATGTGAGCGTAACACATCGGAATTTTTTTTTGGTGATTTGCTCACTTTGCTTAAATTTTGACATATTTGCCCACAATAATGTATAAAATATTGGCCATCTCTAGGGTACCCAAAACATCAGTTAATATCACCTATTTAAATATTGGAAATTGCGTGGAACGTCTCCATAGCTTACGGCATGTAGGTTCTTGTGCTCTATAGGTAGGTACGGATTCAGTCCGATGGATATAAGGCTCGAGGCCACGGCTACGAGAAAGTTTGATGTGTACACACGGTACAATTATATCTGGGAACACAGACTGAAAGGTCAACTCTCTTGGGGGCTTTTCCCAACCATATCGATTCTCTTGAGTGTGCACACAACAAAGTTTCCTCTGTTAACATTCAGCCGTGTTTGTAGTTAACATCTCAAGTGTTCAGAGAAGATTTAGCAGTGCGCCTTTCACACTTGTTTTATTACACTTCCATCGTTTGAAGGGCTTTATTACACAAAGGTGCAGTGATCAAAGTTTGATTCAGATCCCGCGGGTACGATCAACGATTTTTCCAGATGGTTCTGAAACTTGCAGCTAGCTCATAGCCCCTGGGATCAATCAGCATCTAAGCGGAATGAAAGAGACTTGAACTAAAGCGTGGCTAATGCCCTAACTGTTAGCTCAGGTCGCGAGAGGAGTCATTATGAATCCTTTCAATCCTCTGAACTAAATATACACTTTTCCATGTCCGTAACTTTTGGCAATAGTGACTGGGAGAATGAAGAGCTTTTAGAACTGTTTATTTAAAGCAATATTCCAGTGAAAAATGATGAACATGTATTGTTTAGTGAAGGTATTACTTATTTATTCATTTATTTTAGCGTCCGGTGCTATTACCATCCACCAATTCTTGTAATAGTTAAGACATTTTAACTTTACTGGATGGAACATTTTAAGATCCGAGCCATAGAAGCAGAATTAAACGTTGGGATAACTAATTCAATGCTATTACAATGTGGTCTTTCTAAATGTCTGGGAAAATTTACAGCATTTTTAACGCTTTAAACATTTAAAAGCGTTAAAATAATTAAAATTGAAGTAAGTTTATGTTAGGAGGAGTCGAACTTGAAGTAGTTGCAACCACACGTATGGTACCCGGTACCTTCGCCCCAAGTTTAAAAATATCAACTTTGTATTTTTTACTGTTTCTTTAAATATTATATATTTATGGTTACCTCGGCTGCTTCAGTATTATTGTTAGAGACATGGATTTCTTTGCAGGGAGTAGTGCGGCTAAGAATGCAGGCTTACAGAGATTATAATTTTTACTTCACTACATTATTTAATCCTGGACACAGTTTAAATAACACTTCACTGATATAGAGAGCTGTGAGGTTCTTTTATTAATTACTTGCACTTTTTAATACGTAAACTATTTTTGTCTCACACTGAATACGTATTAAATTTCTCGACGACGCATCTCGCCTCCGGTTAGGAACACTGTCTACAAGCAACGCGTCCGGTTAGGAGCGTTGTCTACAAGCAACTGGCAACTGAATTTGTAAATTTTGCTATATTTCAGTTTCTGATTTGCTAATACTAGTCCAATAGAATACTTTCATTTAACTAAAGCTTTTTTTGGTTGTTGATTGGCTATTTTATAAACTGTCTCAAAAATTACATTATTGTTGCTCCAATAATGACTAGTAGCATTATTAAACATTCTTACTCATTATTGCCTCAAGGTTATCTCATTGTTACCTCATTGTTAGCAACTTTTGACCTATTTCTTACAGCTCCTACATTATTAAATTACGTAATACATTCGCATAACATTATTAAACATGTACACAATATTATAAACATATACAGCGACTGTAATATGAACTTTTTATATCTTGTTATTTACGTATATTGCTTTAAGGCGGGCTGGTATTGAATTTATATATTATATAATTAGACTGAAATAATTTAAGTGTTAAAAATACTGCCTCAAAATGTAAAATAAACAGCGTTTATTATATTGAGCTCAGTATTGCAAAACAGTTTTTACTTTCTCTACGAGTAGGAAGGGAACGTATTGCATTCCACCCAAAAAACTCAATGCCGGGATTTCACCGGAAATACACGCTTTGAGACCTCCTAAATCTTAAAAAGCACTTTTACAAAAGGTCCGCGTCTGTGTGCGTGAGAGAGAAAGAGAGAGTGTCTGTAAACAGCATAACTCAAAAACAAAGATTCGGATAAATACCAAACTTGGTACTTAGTTTTAGTACCTTCCAAAGATACGACACGAAAATGTCCAACAAACATTTTGTCATCCCAAACTACTCTTTAATGGAACATTTTTAAAAATGTTTTATTTTCCAAAAAAAGGCTCCAACGATTTTGATTAAAATACCATATATTAAAGATTTTTACATGATGAATAAAATTCACTTCTTGAATTTTCTGAGAATAGCCTATGAAATCCTCTTCATTCGGAAGGAATTTTTTTATAATCTTGCATAACTGGTAAACGTTAAGCGATAGACAAAAATGTACTATACATAAAGTTTAGATCCCCTTAAAGCACACGATTCTGGATACTTAAGTATTCTTTTGAAGTCCTGCAGATTTTCTGCCATTCTCGCGATATCGTGGAAAGAGTATGGAGTTTTAAGGCCAGCGTAAAGCGTCCAGTTCTAAATCATTTGACTACCGCTATTTCCTTTATATTAATAACGAAATGTGTAATGCAGCTATTTCCAAAAGAAAACTTTAGCTCAATTAAGATAAAGTAGATAGGAAAATAAACCTATAATAACCAAAATACAATTTGTATATCCACGAATATGCGATAGATTGCGAATGTAATGTGAATGTAACACATCAGGTTTCTAATAGATGTCATCAGCAGGAGATTTCATTAACAGCTTCAAAATCAAAAGGCCTCAATCCAGCTGACCTCAGGCTGCTGAGTTATGTTAGAGAAAGATATGTTTTTGCTTACCCAACAACTCTAGAGTAATTAAGAAGCTGGGAAATTGAAATATCTAAGCTTATAAACTCATAACAAATTATGTTATAGGTGAATAAAGATAATTCGTACATATTCCAGGGAAAATAATTCCAATTCTTTGACTAACAAACCAAAGTAATACTTTCGTTTTTCCTGCTCAAAGTATTATGAAACTTGGGGTGCTTTAAACCTTGTATTGATTTTTTTTAACAACCTTATAAGCGTAAGTTAAAAAGAGAAACGCAAAAAAGTCACAATAAAAAATATATTAATAAAATATCTGACGAATAAATACAATGCCATAACCATGTGTGGTTATGCAATATTGTTGTCATAATTTTGGCAATGTTGCATGTTACACATAAGGGAAAAAAGGGGGATCAGAATCAAACATTTACGGTGAAACCTTTAATTTATGATTAAATTGTATTATAGTCTGGCACTTCATAATATGGATAAGGAGAAAAACGATGTGCTGAACGATAAGAACTGAAGTGTATTTGGTAAAGTTGGGACACAATAATTTGTAGAGACATATTCCAGTATCGAGTTTTCTTTTGTAGTGTTTAAAGCTCGTATTACTTCATACGGCACCACAGGTTGTACATGAAATGAAATTACATTGGGAAAGGAAATTTTGGTAGGAATAATTCCAAGTTTAAGCTTATGGTACCTCCCCGGAATTTGCCAGTAATGTGGACTGACGAAAACCTTTAGTCAGAGAGGACGGTCCTGACTGGATTTCAACTGCCGACCTCCCGCTCACGAGTCGTGTTACAGCGAGCTCGGCCATCGTGGCCGTTTGACGTGGTAACAAATGGGTATACATACAATTAGGGATTCAAATATGTTTACGCCTTCAAATCTCTATTAGTATTTATATTGTTTAAAATTCAGCCAAATTTATGGGTGCTTTGGTTTCAAAAATACTCATTTTACTGATTTATATGTACAGATGCCTTAAAACTGATGTTCTAAAATTTCAAAGGCTACCTGTTGCGACAGGTACCTCGTCCCTCTTTAAATATTTCTTGAAGCCTATGCAGCTCATGCATGGTTATGCTGCCTATCCGCAATCTGTTTCACTTATCTCTGGAACGATCGAATACCTTGGTAATGGAAAGAACCTAGGTTTGCTCAAATAGCAAAGTGTACAGGTGGTCGACTTTGGTTGGTTTTACACAAATGGAAAGGTAAGAAATAAGAGGATGAGGAAGGGATTGGTGGACCTAAAAACTAACAACTACTGAGATGGACTAAAACACAGTTTGGGAGAGAAGTTACAGAAAATGCAGTTGGCCTGAAGAAAATAAGAAAAATAGTTTGGGCTACTTCTTGTTATTAAAATTTGTACTGCTGCTCAACCTGACCTTGGATTCCGTGTTTAAGATTCCCAGTGCTCATGAGAATCTTCTTAGATTAGCTTAAGAACACTGGGGTCTTCCTGAAGCAATTATGGAAAAACTGGAGCATATCTATACACATGTTTCCCATCCGATAAACGTAAAGAAACGTATTCGCAATCATATCCAAAAACAAGGCTTTCAGCAACAACATTTGGACTGAAAGAGTCCAGAATACAAGTGTTTGTGGGCTGCGGTACATTAACAAGTATTCTAGGAGCAATGATATCCTTCAGCATGAGAAACATTTGGAGGATCAAGGTGCTACAACGGCTTCAAAACCATCCTGGCTTCAGTATAATGCGCTATATGGAGACGTTGAACGCTTTAAACTTAAAAATGCTGAAAAAAAGTTGAAGAGGCATCAAAGCAGGGCAAAAAAAGTGGAAAAGGATGACAGAAAACCGAGAGCGTTCTGAATAAGAAGATAGAATTTCCTAACCGACGCGAAAGATCGTTGTAGGCAAGCATACGCCTTTTTCTCTATTCGTGATTTGAAAGTACTTATGTATACTCAATGTAAACTATTCCAATCATTAACCTAACTTTTTTATCATATATTGACACACTGCATCCATAAAAATCCGGTAGAAAAAGGCAAAATATTTTAAATTATATGAAAAATTCTGGACACAGTAAAAAATCAAGGAAAACATCATAAACCAGGAAGTACAAACTTACGTACTTTATGGATAGAGAGCGCCATAACAATAGGGTGAAAGTTTCATTTCCATCTTTATTGCGTTAGGATTCCATATATAATCCCTAATAATAATAATAATAATAATAATAATAATAATAATAATAATAATAATAATAATAATAGCAAAGAAGGAAACAAAGTAGGTATATACTGCCAAGATAGGAGGTATCCGGTCTTCTTGTTCGACTTGAGCACAACACTAAAGATTTAATTGTTTAATTAATTCTTAAGGGTGGATTTTTAATATTCAAGTGCTAAATATAATATAGTATCCAGTCAATAGCTTGACGTTTTAGGCAACAGATATTATGTGCTATAATATTAATGTGTATAACGTTAATACGAGTTTATAGGAGCGGTAACAATGTTTTCTTCTTAAGTGTGCATTACTTGAATTTAAAACAGTTAATTAATATAGGTATAGTAAACTGATGTATGAAAATCTTTTATCACTAGAGTATACAAATGGAATTAAATTTTAAACAGAAACATTAAATGGGAAAACCTTATATCGAATTGAAAAATTATATTTACGTGGTACACTTCATGTTTATCATACGAAAGTTAGATGCCCAAGATAGAACAATATTTATATCAATATGGGACAGGCCAAAATATAGTAAGCTAATATCCAAAGGAATGAAGACAAACAGAAATAGTTTCCCAAAATGTTTGGTCCAGAAAATTACAGTTTATTTTTCACAACTGTGTAAATTCTAATGTGGTACCTTAATACTTTAAATGGTGAGGCCCTAATTCTGCTATCCTTACATAATTATAGATATAGGTTAGCCATTGAGGTAGACACCGCGACCTATGTAGAACTACTGCCGCCCTGCAGGAAGAAGGGATGAAGTGACGGAATCACAGGATGTTAAGGACCAAAGAGGCAGGGCACAGAGATGCGAGAAGTCGCTAACAGTTCCTAGCTTGAAGACCGGGCACAGTACTGTAGTTTCCCAGAGAGGGCGATGAGCAACACTTGCACCAGGCAGCCCCCTGGAGTCCATGGGAAACATTCTTTTCTTGAGCAAGCAGTCACCCAGCATAAAACGGAAACGGAATGATAGGGAAATGAGGAAAATAAAATCGTGGTAAAAGCCTTAACGATCAGGGAAAATCACAAAAATAACTAGTCAGTTTGGGTGGCCGACGGGAATCGAACCAGTGGAATGCAGGCCTCGAGCGTTACCATAGAGCCATCTCGATCAGTCGTTACATAATTAAGTGTAATATGATGTGAAAATTAAATGGATAGCAAAGACTATCATAAAATGATGCATGATGTTAACGTGTTTTAAAATTTGAGCGTTTAAAATAAGCTTTCTTCTGGTACGCTTAAAATTACGGGTCCCAATACATCTTGCATAACGGGCGATCTGATGCATTACTATACATTACGACAGCGCCGCGGTTTAGCGTTGCAGACATGTTATTGCTTACAGGATCACTGCGAGCGGGAAGTGGGAATCACCTCATATGGTTCAGAAATGGCAAACACGCTTAGTTAAAATACTGATTAATAAAACACAGAGAAGTAGCTGTTGCTGAAACAGCCACACGATTTATTGCACATAAAATTTAACAGCCGGCTCCAAATAGCAACAGGCGCTATTTTTGAGGCATATTCGATACCTTCAAATTATTGAATCACTCTGTCTGTAAAGGATCACAAGCACTGAGATAAAAACTGGCAGAAAAATATAAATACGGAAAGAATGTATATTCTTCTTCACTTCGTGAACTAGGAAGATTGTTTGTTCAGCCATCACAATTGTTCCTTTCATCTTCTCATGAGTCATAACAAATTCCTTTCAACTTTTGGTTTATTACAATACAGTGCTTCAGCAGTGTAGTTGACGTCATTCGTTCCAGATGCTGCTTCCACTTTTACTGTCTCTACTACATACATTGACAAGGTATTTCATTCCGTCCAAAAATTCTATACAGAGATTTAAATGTAAATGCATGTCTTGAGGCCCCTAAAAAATTCTGATGTGTTTCACTCACATGAGTTTCTCCACTCTTGTACAAACTATTTTTACAAAAGCTTATTCTCCATATGCTTCATGTTAATCGAGATATCGAGATGTTAACCTTATTGCTAATTTTCTTGTAGATGCAAGGGGAATATGGTAGGCTTTAAGCTATAGTCAAATATTTTAAGAGCTGGTTGCTATGTGGGGCGTTTTAATTCTCTTTGCATGTTCAGGACATAAAAAAATGTATTGGAAAATTTAAGGTAATAACAAGCAATATCTCGAAAATGGTTCACTCAACATCAAAAATTTATATTACATAAATTGTGTATTTAAACGCGATCTACATTTTTTGTAGCAAAATGTTGTCTATCTCTTATGGTTTACTAGTTATGCAAAAGTCGTTCACAATGAAGAATACTTTTGGAGACATTCGCAGAAAATTCAAGACATAAATTTTATTTGTCATGGAAGTATCTTAAACATATGATACTTTAATCAAAATTGTTAGAGCCATTTTTGAGAAAATTAAAATTTTCGAAAAATGTTCCATGTAAAGGGTAATCTGGGGTGGGGGATTTTCTTGAAAACCTTCGTGTCGCATCTCTGGAAGATACTGAACATAAATACAATGTTTGGTGTTTATCTGACTGTTCATTTCTGAGTTATGCTGTTCACAGACACACAGACACACACAGACATATTTCCAAAAATGCTTTTTTTGGATTAAGGGGGTCTCAAAACATGAATTTCCGGTGAAATCTCGGTATCGAATTTTTGGGTGGAATGCAATACTTCTCCTACTTATTATACGTAATAGAGAAAGTAAAATCGCATTTTTAGAAAAAGGTCCTTGTGTGTGTGACCTTGAACAGCATGACTCAAAAACGAAACGTCGCATAAACACCAAATCTTGTATTTAGTTACATTATCTTCCAAAGGTGTGACACCAAGATTTTCAAGAAAATCCCTTACCCCAAACTGCCCTTTACGTGGAACACTTTTCAAAGTTTTGATTTTCTAAAAATGGCTCTAATGACTTTCATTAAAATACCATATATTAATTATGTTTGCATGAACAATAAAATGTATATCTTGAACTTTCAGGGAATAGCCTGTGAAATCCTCTTCATTCGGATGGAATTGTGTATAACCTTGTAAAACATGTGGATCTGTTTAAAACACATTTTATTTCAAATGGCTTTGTTATGGCTCCATCCATTTCCAAGATATTCTGTATTGTTGGTTCTAATTGTTCATTACTTGGCCATTCTTTCAAGTCCTATCAATTTTAAGCTGTTTCTCGCGATGCCCTGAAAGAGTATGGAACTTCAGCGTCCAGTTCTAAAACGATGATTATTGCTATTCCCTTTGGATCTGTAAGAAATGTGTAATGCAGCTATTTCCAATAAGTTTTACCTAGATTAAAATGAAGAAGATAGGAAAATAAACTTTCTTAAGAATAGCCGTAATAAGCGTTAGAGGGCAGAGAAAGTCATGTGAGTGTAACCCATCAGATTTTTTACTTTGTAAGTAGGGCAGTATGGTATTCCGTCCAAAATTATATCCTGAGATTTCACCGGAAATACATGTCTTGAGACAACCTAAACCCCAAAAAAGCATTTTTATAAAAAAGGCGCAAGTTTTGTGTATGTGTGTGTGTCTGTGAACAGCATAACTGAAAAAGGAAAAATCGGTTAAATGCTACACTTACAATTTAAGTGCAACATCCTCAAAGGTGTGTTACGAACGTTTTCGAGAAAATCCCCCCGCCCCAAACTACCATAAAGTACCATATGTTTAAGACTTATGCATAACAAATGAAACGTATCTGTAATTTTTTGGGAATAGCCTAAGAAATCCACTGAAGAAACTTCGTATAATCTGGTATAATTGGTAAAGTTTAGCGATAGACGGAAACATATTACTCAAAAATGCATACTTCTTTAAAACGCACAGTTTATTTTAAGTAGCTTTACCGTGGCAGAAACCATTTCCGAGATCTCCGTTATTCTTGGTTCGAATTGTTCAATACCTTGACATTCTTTTAAAGTCCTGTCTATATTCAGTTTTTTCTTCCGAATGCAAGAAAAAAATCTGATGTATTACACTCACATGACTTTCTCTACTCTGTACAAACTATTTTTACAAACGCTTATTCTCCATATGCTTCATGTTAATCGAGATGTTAATCTTATTGCTAATTTTCTTGTAGGTGCAAGTGGAATATAGTAGGGTTTAAGCGATAGTCAATTTTTTTAAGAGCTGGTTGCTATGTGGGGCATTCCATTCTCTTTGCATGTTCAGGACAAGAAAAAATGAATAACGAATTCCCATTTGAGAAAAAGTATAAGTTTTGGAAAATTTAAGGGAATAACAAGCATTATCTCGGAAATGGTTCGCTCGATAACAAAAATGTATATGACGTAAATTGTGTATTTTAACGCGATCTACATTTTTTGTGTAGTAAACGTTTGTCTATCTCTCATGGTTTACCAGTTATACAAAAGTCGTTCACAATGAAGAACACTTTTGGAGACATTCTCAGAAAGTTCGAGATATATATTTCATTTGTCATGTAAATATCTTTAACATATAATATTTTAATCAAAATCGTTAGCGCCATTTTTGAGAAAATTAAAATTTTCGAAAACTGTTCCATGTAAAGGGTAATCTGGGGTGGGGGATTTTCTTGAAAACCTTTGTGTCTCATCTCTGGAAGATACTGAACCTAAATACCAAGTTTGGTGTTTATCCGGCTGTTCGTTTCTGAGTCATGCTGTTCACAGACACACAGGCACACACCCACACACTCAGACACACACACGGACATGTTTATAAAAATGCTTTTTTTGGATTCAGGGGTCTCAAAACATGAATTTCCGGTGAAATCTCGGTATCGAATTTTTGGGTGGAATGCAATACTTCCCCTACTTACTATATGTAGTAGAGAAAGTAATTAATGGAATTCTAAGGCCAGGATATAGGGTGTTTCTTAAACATTTGACTGTCCCTGTTTCCTTTGTAATTATAAGGAAATGTGTAATGTAATTATTTCTACAAGTTTTATCTCGATTAAAATGAACTAAATAGAAAAATAAGCTTTCGTAAGAATACTTTGTATACTCACTAATAAGCGATGGAGGGTAGGGAAGTCATGAAAATGGAACACATCAGAATTTTATCCAATGTTTAAATACACAATACAACAGCTGAATTCGATAGTGATATTTAGTTGATAATTGCTGTGCATAAAATGAAATCCAATAAAACGGATGCTAAATTGACATCCGTTATAACAGTTATACTTAGGTGTGAAATAGTTCACATTATCAGTTTTCAAAACAATATATTTTAGTATGAAACGTTAAAATTATAGTTCATAATTCTGTAAGGTGAACTAAGGTGATATGATGCAGGTTTTGAAAACTGGCTATAATATACAAGTACAATGAAAAGGAGAGCTGAAACGGACAGTAAATGTGAAAGAGACAGATATGAAATAATTTTTATGTCTATACTTTGAATTATACAAAAAGGTGTGTTTGACAATACCTCCCACCTTGGTGGATGTTGTAGTTT
The DNA here is from genome assembly GCA_030765065.1 of Deroplatys truncata. Classification (NCBI taxonomy): domain Eukaryota; kingdom Metazoa; phylum Arthropoda; class Insecta; order Mantodea; family Mantidae; genus Deroplatys; species Deroplatys truncata. The sequence goes on from CM060978.1 coordinate 221,423,790, forward strand.
ATGTGAAACATGCAGTACAAAGGGATGAATAGTTTTTAGAGGTCACCAAACTGTGAATAGAACACTGCTTTGAACATTTGACCTTTTATTCTTGCCTTGCTTTCAATTCTTCCACACAAAGAATATTCATATTATATACCGTGCAACTTTCATGCAGTCACTACACTGCCGCCAATCTAATTTGGAAGTTACCTCGTAGTACATTTCAAAACATTCAAAATATTCATTGGTTATTTTGTTCTATTTATATTTTATCAAGATTATCCTGTATAGCAATGATGACGTCATATCTCTAAAAATCATGGGTGAAATGAAACAGTTGATAGAAGCAAGCAACACGGCTGGCATGGGAGCAAATTGTAATTAGCGCTAGCCTATCTAACCACATTTCACGTACTAACTGTAGCCCTTTATTCGTTATAAATATTTTAACGCTAGCACTGAAAAACCTTCAACCCATGCTTTGCCTTCTTCTTAAATATTTGCTGTCAAATTTTACTTTCTCTACCACGTACATGGTAGGTAGAGTAGGTATTGCATTCCATCCAAGAATTCGATACCAATATTTCACTGAAAACAATGCTTTGGGGCCCAGTGAAACCAAAAGAATGTCGCATAAACATCAAAGTCGGTATTTAGGTTCAGCATCTTCTACAGAATAAACACAAGATTTTCAACAAAATCCCTCCACCCCAAACTACTGTTTATATGGAAGATTTGTTTAATGTTTCTAACAATTTTTATTAAAATACCATATATTAATGATATTTACATGAAAAATAAAATGGGTATCTTGAATTTTCTGGGAAAATTCTAACCCTCTGGGAATTTTCTAGTCCTCTTAAATCAAAAGGATTTTTTATACCTAATTAGTAAAGGTTTAGCAATAGACGAAAACGTACTACATAGGAAAGGTACACCTCTTTGAAATACACAATTTATTTCAAATAACTTTTTGTGACATAAGCCATTTCCGAGATATTCGAGATTTCCGAGGTATTAATAGTTCAGATTTTTTATCACTTGGTTGTTCTTTAATGTCCTTTAAACATTCAGTGGTTTCTCGCAATTTCATGGAAACAGTTATGGAATTTTAAGGCAGCGTTAAGCGTCCAGTTGTTAAACATTTGACTATCGCTTTTCCCTTTGTGTTACGAAATGTGTAATGTAGCTATTTCTGTATACGTTTATCGAGATTAAAATGAAGCAGATAGAAAAATAAGCTTTAGTAAGAATGTTTCGTACACTCACTAATAACGGTGTGAATTCAACATGTCCTATTTTTACTTGATAAAATGTGTTTCGATGTATTTTTGAAAACAAAAATTACATTCGAATCAACACTCTAAAAGAAGTACTTAACACAGCAGCGCATATCCTAATACAACTAGCTTTCACTTACGTCCAAAATGATCACAATTGCAATTCCATATTCAGTTCCCAACAACTCACCGCTGCCGAAAGACTTTTTCTAGCACGCCGGTATGATGTTGACCACGCATTCCGGTATGTTCCTTTATGGCAGTGGAGTCGATCTTCGCAGAACTCGTAGAGACAGCCACTTCCTATGTCGATATGTACCTATAGGAGAGGTACGTCTTTAGCCACACTTGGAGCAACATAGTATTCTACATACAATGTTTTTCCAATAAGACGGACCTCCTCCTAATTTCGCATGGATTGCTCGTGAGCACCTAGGTGCCATATTTCCATTGAGATGGATTATAGGGGATTACAACCAGTTTGACCTCCATCTTCTAGGCACTTTCTATATGTTCATACAAGTTTATTCAGTAATTAAGGGTACAAGGTAGTCTGAACATATGGAAATTACACCTTAAGTGTGTTAATTTGCTACTGCTCTTAAAGTTCTCAATGGTTTTTCCGGAAATTGTTATAAATTATTCTATAAATCATGATAAATATTTCAAGTGGTTGTTTGTAGTTGAGTCTATAAAATTATTTCATTCAGCAGAAAAATAATAAAATTTACTCTTAAAACATGTGAATTCATGTACCTTTTTCTCTGATACTACTTGCAATACAGAATCAAGTTCGTTCTTAGTGTAATCAGCTGTCTTCTAAACCTCAATTATTTAGTTATATGTATATCAGTTCAATATAATTTGAAAAAAAATTATTTGCAAAGTCAAAAAATAAAAATGCAGAAAATTTGCAATTCTGTTGCTCTCATAATATCACTAATGTGCATTTTAAAATTATTATTGGGTTCAGAAAGTTTAACCATGTGTTGTATACATGTACTGCAAATTTCAGCTCTCAACCGCTCATACTTTCTGAAGAAAAGGTACATAAGTATCAAAAATGTTGTTTTGAGAAAACTGAATTTAAAGTTTGAACATTAAAAGTCTGACACACTTCAGTACATTCCAGGGTCATAATCATCTGCACCTTCATTCCTGGATTGCTTCAGCTTTTTCCATTGCCTTATCTTTGTCCTGGCCTCTTTTGTTATTTGCTGAACTGCTGGCATGATATAATCGTTCGTTATTAAAAGATACAAAAGGCGGCGCCGTGGCCGAGTGGTTAGACCGCTCGCCTCCCACCGAGGCGGACAGGGCTCAATCCCAGGGACCTGCATGTGGGATTTGTGGTGGACGAAACGGCGCCTGGGCGGGTTTCCCCCGCCATTCATCACCTTTCCTTTCATCCATTTCACCAACATTTCGCTTCATCTACTTCCTTCATCCCATACCAGGATTCGGGCTGATCACCCATCCTGGATGTTCTGTCTGATCCATGAGTGTCTGCTCCTCGACGGGCCTCTGACCCCAGGCACCCGCCTGTAAGTCCCGGGGGGTGTAAGTCCTACATAAGAGGAGGGTAAACAGATAATGAATGAATATTAAAAGATACAAAAATGTTCTAAAGAGGGTCGATGCATACAGCTTTAAACGAATGCAGACTAGCATTTAAATGGTATTTATATATCTTAAAAGCCTCTTAACCCCCAAAAAGTATATATTTTCTGAAACTGGAAAGAATAGATTTTATTAGTGCTTAAAACAAAAAATGTGATTTTTTTACCATTTTAGAATACCTTGTCTCCTTAAACCCTTAATAATAAGTAATTTAATATGATTGATAGAAATGCAGCATTACAATAATGTTATTTAAATAAAAACATTATTTATTTGATGCCGATCTTCGCATCCCTTAGTTTATGCATGACAATACATGCTATTATTATAAAAGATTATGCTTCTATTTCATGTTAATTGAAATAAACATTTGCAGAAATACCCTTATTACATGTTTATTTGGTAGTGCAAGGGGAAAACAATATTGTGTCGAATATCACGCAGCACAAATTAAATAAAGGAATATCTAGGTTGTAATATGAGGCCTACACAACTCACAGTGTCATAATTATGCACTGAAAAATCTATGACATTGCATTAAATACTTTAAACTCAATCTATCATTGTACAAAGTATTCACAGTTACTTCAGAAACCATAATGTATAATGTTCGAATATTTAAAAAGAAACACTTAGTAGGTAATTCACTTTTTGGATAACGCATCTAGATAAAGTCAACTTTTGACTTCACATTATCTATTCGTTAATTTGATAGATATTGTGAAGCTACTTTAGATCGAACTTGAGAGAAACATAAGCCAGTTTAGAGTCATAAGCATGCAAAACTTACTTCAGATGAGAGCCACTTATTTGCCAATTCAGGGTCTATCTGCATTAATTGGTCCATGCCTGCCGTTTTGATTGTACCAGCACTAGTAATATTACATTACCTAACGTGATGGTGCATTGGCAGAGAGTCGTAACCTACAATTACCTTTATTACTAGGAAAGCAATATACGATTTTGATGTCTCTGTTATATAATAACTTTAAATGTGCCTAATATTTGTTAAAGTAAAATGATGCATTAGCGTTTAAATTTTCAAAAATAAAAAGACTGCTTCAAATAAATTAAGTTAGAATTATGTAAAGTCCATAATTATCCTGAAATGTATTAAGAGATCTTCCACCTCAAGCGGATTTTAGCTTTAAGTTGGTTACACAACTTTTCTGTTAGGTTTAATATCTACATATTCGTATTTAGAATCCGTTGTGATTTACGATAGTGTTTTTAAATTACGTGTATATGAATTTAAAGAATATAATACAACTACTACTTAAAATATTTTATATAACGACCATTGGTCAATGTGCATTCAACATCATATTACTTCGTCAGCTTGCTTTCGTTTTCCTTCCTTCACCTTCTTTTTTCCCTTATTTCATATTTGTACTTTCTCTACTACGTATAGTAAGTAGGGGAAGTGCTGTATTCACTCAAAAATTCGATACCGAGATTTCACCGGAAATATATGTTTTGAGGCCCCCTGAATTCACAAAAAGCATTTTTGGACACATGTCCGTGTGTGTGTGTGTCTGTCTGTGAACAACATAACTCAGAAACGAACAGTCGGATAAACACCAAACTTGGTATTTAGGTTCAGTATCTTCCGAGATGCGACACGAAGGTTTTCAAGAAAATCCCCCAACCCCAGATTACCCTTTACATGGAAAATTCTTCGAAAATTTTAATTTTCTCAAAAACGGCTCTAACGGTTTTGATTAAAATATCACATATTTAAGATACTTTCATGACAAATAAAATGTATACCTTGAATTTTCTGGGAAAATTCAATCCAATTCAGATTCATCAACGACCACTTCATCCTCAAAATGTTACTGTGTGGTGTGGATTTTGGTATGTGGAATCATTGGTCCATATTGTTTCCAAGATGAAGATGGAGAAGCTCTAACTGTCAATGGAGAAAGATACCGGGCTCTTATAAACGACTATTTTTAGTCTCAATTGGATGTTATGGATCTCAGAAACATCTTGTTTCCAAAAGTATTCTTCATTGTGAACAACTTTTGCATAACTAGCAAACCATAAGAGATAGACAAAATTGTACTGCACAAGAAATGTAGATCGCGTTAAAATACACAGTTTATGTCATATACATATTTTTTGTTGAGTGGACCATTTTCAAGATATTGCTTGTTATTCCCTTAAATTTTCCAATATTTATATTTTACTTATACTCCACATAGCAACCAGCACTTAATATATTTTACTATCGCTTAAAGCCTACCAATCTACAAGAAAATTAGCAGTAAGATTAACATCTCGATTAATATGAAGCATATGGAGAATAAGCGTTTGTAAAAATATTTTGTACAAGAGTACAGAAAGTCATGTGAGTGAAACACATCAGATTTTTAATGTAGCAACCGCAATTACGAGTATAGCCTTTTGTCAACTTGAAGTGTGCCCACTGACAAAATCCCCCGATTTGAGTAAGTCATTGTAAAAGCTGAGATAATTAGAGCAACATCGGCCAAAGACAACCGTAGAAAATAGTCACCTTCCGTATGACGTCATCAGGCTACGGCAAAAGCGCTGGAATGGGAAGAGGTCCTCCTGAGATACAGTAACTTTTGCAATACACCTTCTCAATATCCAATAATATCCTTTTGACTGCAGCAATCATACTTATTGTATTGGCGATATGGACTTCAGTGCAACACCTACATCAGCTTCTAAGAAGCGAGGTGGTAGTGAAAAGTAGTGGGCTACAGGATGTGGAGGCATTCAGTTTTAGCTGGTACTTAGATGTGCTCCTATGTTACCGGGGATGCCCGCATGCCATGTCAGGAACCCAGTGTCGCCTTAATCGGCGCTTACTGGGCTTATAATCATCAAGAGACATAATAAGGGCAATGGTAATGATGGAATGGCAATTTCTCGTGTTACAGGATCCAGTCCACACGTTGGCAGGCTGAGGACAACCCGAAGGTGTGTTATCCGTGTACCTCCACTGAATAGGATTTAACCACGTTCAGATGGGCTGTGGGGTTTGCAGGGTGACAGGTGTAATGTAAGTTCAGTTACAATTTAAAATCATTTTACCAAAAAATCTCGCATAAGAGTTCTCGGGTTCAAATATCTTGAACCAGCCAGTCTGGTTGTCTTTTCCCCTTCAGTCTACAAGCCAATAGAGGTTAGATATTTTAATTTCACCACCCGAAGTTTCACTCACATAAAATAAATACAAATACAAAGTTTGGTATACGACATGTAAAAGATAGGACACTTTCAACAAGAGTGTCCTACCTTTAACATGTGATAGCTGCCGTTGTTATTGAGTTACAGCAGTCATTGTTTTCATGTGGTTACAGTTGTTATTGACGTGGAACGTTACAGCATTCAGCAACACGTAGGAATTGTGAAAATGGATCATCTGTTCGTCAAACCTTCCGTGTATTGCGTGAAGTTTACGGTGTGCATAAGCGTCCCTGCGAAAGAACAATTCGGCGTTTGATCGATAAATTTGAAAGAAAAGGTTCTGTCAGCGATCAAAGAACGCCTGTACGTAATCGATGTAAGCGCTCCAACGAAAATATAGGCGCCATTCGTGAGAGTGTACGCGAGAACGGAAACAAATCAATTGCTCGTCGAGCGCAAGAATTGGGTCTTTTGCTGACCACAACTTGGCGAATTTTGTATCTGGACTTAAAGCTTCGCGCTTACAAAATGGTGTTAACTCAATAACTAAAGCCCAACAAGCATTGGTTGCGCCGTGTATTCGCTGACTGGACTATGGAGCAATTGGAAGCTGACCCGAATTTTTGTCGAAAAATCATCTTCAGCGATGAAGCCCACTTTTGGATGGATGGTTGTGTTAACAAACAAAGTTGCCGCTATTGGAGCAATTACAATCCAATTCAGATTCATGAACGACCACCTCATCCCCAAAATGTTACTGTGTGGTGTGGATTTTGGTATAGTGGAATCATTGGTCCATGTTTTTTTCAAGATGAAGATGGAGAAGCTCTAACAGTCAATGGATAAACATACGGGGCTCTTATAAACGACTATTTTTTGTCTCAATTGGATGTTATGGATCTCAGAAACATTTTTCCAGCAAGATGGTGCCACATGTCATACTGTTCTCGAAACAATCGATCTTTTGAAAGAGAAGTTCAGAGGTTTCATTATTTCCCTTGGTGGTGGTGTTAACTGTCCTTCGAGGTCATGTGATTTAACGCCGTTGGATTACTTCTTGTGGGGCTATGTTAAATCCCGAGTTTATGTCAACAAGCCCGAAACAGTAAATGATCTTATGAATAACATCACGCGGTTATTCGTGAAGTTGGACCTAATTTGCGTTCTTCTGTCATTGAAAATTGGGTCAACCGTATACGCGCAACTCAGCGAAGTCGCGGCGATCACTTAACTGATGCTCTCTTCCACACGTAATGACATTAATTATGTTCCCAAATAAAAAAATAAATAAACCTCTATCATTTATAGAACATGTTTTATTTAAGTTCAAAGATAGGACACTCTTGCTGAAAGATATATATATATATATATATATATATGCAACTAGGGCCATCTATAAACGAATAACTCAAGCCTGTAGTGCAGAAACCTTACAAAAGCTAAGGCAAACTGTCTGTGATCACTAACACCCGCGCAGAGCAGCCTTCAGTTCCCCGATTCCAAAATTAACTGATCTGAGTAATTCAGTAGCAATAAAATACATATATGGTACACGAAGACAACTCTAAGATGGTTTATCCCGCACAGAAAATATAAGATCTAAAGTTTCCACAGCATTGGAGGCTTATCATCCGGAGATAGTCTAAGTGCTTACATCTTGTTGAAAATATCCACGACCGAGCTCTACATTGTCCAGTTACTCAACAAACTCTATGTAGGTATTCTGCAGCCTCCACAATTTAGCCAAAAAAGAAAAGTTGGTCCCACTATTCCCGGATTTTAACGGTATGGATTGGTGCTTCATAATTGCATGTGGATTTTGGACGGCCCATTAGCGTGAGTTTTACGAGTTCACATAGCCTCATAAATGTAACCGTGCTTTATAATGAATCATGTGATGCACAGTATGCATGGATTATATAGAACGAACGCGTGAAACCAACTAAATACTTCACCGACTTATTCTTATCTGACCTACAGATGAATAACTCTAACACTATATGGTTTTAGGAGAGAACTTTAAGTAGTTCTCTGAAACACTGAGTGGGTGTACGTAGCTGGTCTCCTGCGACAAACGGGATGACCATCCCAGTCATGCCGGACATCGCTAATAACTGTTGGCAGTCTGATGAACGAAGTTTGCCTTTTTCACTCACCAGAGATCCAGTTGTTTCCAATTTGTTTACCAGTACAAGTATTGTGTTTCTTTCGGGACATTGTGAACATCAAATTCTCTCAGATATGCCCTTCGAGAGGCTGTAATTAAATTTGTAGTCGAGCATTGCCTCTCAAGGAAAAGCGTTATTTTAATGTATACTTTCATTTTTACAGGACTACAACAAAAAATCGAAAATAGTCCACCTCGTGGTGGGGAATTGCATGTTTGCCTCACATTCGGGAGGACCTGAGTTCGATTCTTGATTAGGGTGATTTAGCGGATAAAATATTTTCCGGGTTTTCTCTTATTCTGAAAATGTGAACGGGTACCTTTAAGCTCTATGCACCCCGGGCTCATTTGAGCATCATTCACTCACTTCATTCCTTCATCTTCAGATATGACCTACCCTATTAAAGAAGTTTAAAAATATAAAAAACGGCTGCTAAGCATACACACAATATTAGGCAATAAAGAATACATATCTGCATATCCCGACACGGAATCAAAATACCCAAATATCTCATTTGATTTGACGGCATATAGGATGAATGTCAAGCCGAATAAAGAAAGTTTTGCATAAATTACTGTGCGCAGTTCATAAAATATAGAATTTACGAGGTGAGTGGTCCTCTAGATCCGTTGTAGCGTTTGCTCCTACATTGCGAGGGAATCCGGGCTCGATTTCAAACGGATTTTATCCGTGTTGGGAGGTCTATTAATGGGTGCACTTAGCCTCTTAATTTGATGGAAATGCAATGGCACTCGGACCCAAAGCCGTATCGGGGAAAAGTGGCATGATACATACCACCCCATTTCTGTGGACGGAGGCATGGAATGCAGCGATCGTGCAGTGGGTCTTTGCGTGCTAGGACTCGTGTTTGGAGTTAAAACCATAAAAAGTGATTCTTCGAACGTCTTGTAATAAACTATTAGTATAAGGGCCGGTTTCACCAACCGATGTTAAAAATACTCTAACGTCTAGTTTGTTAACAAGGTGTTCAAAGTATAACATAAGGTTAAAACGTTTGCGTTTCATCAAGCTTTTACAGCAAATTGTTAGTTAACGTTTTGTTAACGTCAAAGACGACTGCGAATGCCAGCTTTCAAGAAGGCGGTGGTCAAACTGCACTGCTTCTGAACGTACTCAGATATACCTTTGTCTACGTATCGTCGCGCTCTCTGTGTCAGTAGTCGAGAACTAATTACATTCATGGCAATGTCTATGTTGTTGTTCCCGGTTGTTTGAGGTTAGAATCATGATGTAAACTGAAATAACGGTTTCACCGTTTGAAACGCATTAATTAACATCTGGTTAATAAGTATACAGGTATTGTGAAGTGCGAAAAAGCCGACGGTCTTACATTAAAAGATAAGATTGCAACCTGAGACAAAATCCACGAGTAATTTAATTCGAATTGAAGCCGGAATTGTGAAGGCAATAATTATCATAATATTCTGAGAAGGATAGCGATATAAAATAAGTAATAACGTATTTAAAATCAGTGTATGTATAAAAAGGAGAAGTATTGTGAAAATTGTTGACTGTTATAAGCGACAGAAAGACCAGATAGGCATAGTTTTGTTAATTAGGGACCAGCCTCAGGTAGAAAGGGTAAATACCATTGAAGCAAGTTTTTTTCCTGGTAAACAGCCGAGTACAGCTGCACTTAGCCTGGTGAAGGCCACTCTAAGCATCATGACGCTAAGTTTGATGAGAGCGTTTGAGGGGAGAGAGGGGAAGTTTAGGCGTTGGTTTTCCTTGTATTAGTGTGGGTAGATCAGTCTGCCTGAGTGCCTGGTGAGTGCAGGACGACTTTCTCGTCGTGTGGAGAAGAATGGTGGCGAACATGCTAGAGGGTAGAACGCTTAGCTGTAGTTGATATTCTTCGGTCTTGGTAAAGACAAAGTATCATCAGATGCATTTAATAGTGATCGGCAAACCTAAAGTACTATTTTAAATAGTGAATAAAAGTGTTCCAAGACAACGTTTGTGTGTTTCTCTGTACACACCCACGCATACCCTGAGGTTAAGGTTTCATGCTGGAGCAGCCGTGGCAACAGAAGAACCAACTAAAAGGAGACAAGCAGCAACCATGAGGCAAAGGTATTGCTTCATTGTTGGAGGATGGAGCGTGGCTGCGTCATATTGCGCCTAAACTTGGGGCTGAAAGAATTACCTGCGTCAGAATGTATACGTTTCTCTAGTTCCAGTAAGCAACTATGGCAACATAAAGTGCGGCACCAGAAACGTTAGGTGCGAAGAGCGTTTAAGTCGGTTTAAAACTGGTGGTGGACACTGCATTGAAACTAATGTGGACGAAAACGTGTTATCGCTGATTAATCAAGCAGATCCCCCCCCCAAAAATAGTTTGCTTCTTGAAGCAATTGCTTTGAAAGCCTTCCGGATAGTTTTGGAAATACCAACATTATCATAAGTAAATGAAAAATTTTAATAGCATAAAATCTAAGTACTCAATTAACACTGTTCTGTTGGTAGTAGTCTAACTTCTCGCATTATCCCCATAAAACCGTCTCATGACCTCTTGGGCAGTCTATATTGCTTTAAAAATTCCTCCTTTTGCAGGGTTTCAAATTTATTATGACGTACGGTTACTCTTATATTAGGAATGACATTCAAAAGTGCCAGTTGTAGCAAACTCGCAACAACAGCTTGGTTTGCGGCAGCCATTTTCCAATTTCTAACATCTATTAAACGCCTTAACACAGAGTATGGGGATGTTAATTTAACACCGAATTTAACACATTGTTAAAGTTAACATTTTTTGATGAAACAGAATTTTTGTTAACTTCAGTGTTAAATCAGTTTAACATTGTGTTAAAATTTAGCATCTGTTGGTGATACCGACCCTAAATGTTTGTCTTAGAATGCTTCCAAATCGACTAATACGTAACTGATAGCATGCTTCTCCAAGCTGTTCTTTAATGTCGATAGATAAGGTTAGAAAACAAATTTAACGTGTACATTCCCCATCAAACATGTTGCCCCAATAAAGGATATTCGTCTATCCTTTGATGATAAGGAGACTGAGAGCGGCGTTTCTGACGCTCCTGTCTAATATATGTGTACCAGCAGATATTGCTTTTACGATGCTACCGATGGGTTTACCTAGTTTACTGCTTGTTTGGATTTAGTTACTGCAGTGAAATTAGCCCGGATCTCGGAGTTCTGCCGGCTTTGGGCCGTAGCAAGGTTTTGTGACCCATTCCATTTCACAGACGCTGCGCATTTCAGCTCATTACAGACGCGAGGTTATGGCCGCTGTGGTTTGATTTCGATGCAAATGGACTTTTGTTTCGAACCGCCCCTGCTTAAGTATCCAATTACATGTTTGTGGGATAAAATGGAATTTGTAGAGACCACTCAATCTATAAACTCATTTATGTTGCGTTAAAACTTTACACTATGGTATTTGCAACTTTAAAAACTATATTGTAATTCAAACGAGTAAAACAGATTGAAAAACAAGTATGTTTATTGTTGCTAAGTGCTCGTATAATTAAAGAGTCACAGTTATTTTTATAGAATTTATGAATTTCAACTTTGAAACGAATAAAAGTTGTACATCAGCACATGCATTTCAAATGGTACCAGAGTAAAAAATTAGACAAATTATATTTTTCCATGCTGTCTTCATTGCCAATTAGAAAGAGCTAAGTTGGGGCTAAAATTCGGCCATGAAAACTTTCTAAAATATCAATTATATGGCTTTATAAGTATCTCAAAATTCTGACTGCCACTTATTGTCTCCTGCAGTTATTGTCATGAGCAAATTGGGATGTTATTTCCAGTGATTTACGTATAGATAAACCCATATTATAAAATAATGATAATAATTACAACAAAATAATCCACATTACCTTACTGCTTTTGAAGCAGTATTTTTAACGTTTAAATGATTTCAGTCTAATTATATAATATAAAATATAACAACAGCCCGCCTTAAAGAAATATATGTATAAATATCATATAAAATGTATGAACAGTCATTGTATTATGTTTATATTATTATGTATCTATATAATATAGTTATGTGAATGTGTTAGGTAATTTAACAATACAGGAGCTGTAATAATAGAAGCCGAAAGTTGCTAACAATGAGGCAATAATGAATTGTAAAGTTTAATAATGCTACTAGTAATTCTTGGAACAATAATCTAATACTTTAAAACAGTTTATAAATAGCCAATCAAAAACTAGAAAAGCTGAAATTTAAATAAAAGTTTAAGTGTTAAAAAGTGCAAGTAACTAATAAATAATATCACAGCTCTCTATATTCGTGAAGTGTTATTTAATCTTGTGAAGGATTAATAAAAGGAGTGAAGTAAATATTATAATTTGTATAAGCCTACATTCTTTAGCCGCATCACCCCCTGCAAAGAGATACATGTTTCTACAAATGAATACTGACACAGCCAAGGCAAACATAAATATATATAATATTTAAAATAAACGCTCAAATTACAAAGTTGATTCCTAAACGTTGGGGCGAAAGCCACTGGAAAGAAAACTTGGGGCGAAGGCCACCGGAAACTTTGTATCGTACGTGGGGCGAACACTCCAAGAAACTAACTCAAATATTTTGGCTCCCCAACAGTCGAACTACAATACAACTCAGCCTAAAATAAACCTTCTTCAAATTGGCATCTAAACGAGGGGAAAATAATGTAATGATAGCCTTCTTCAGTTTTTGTCCTCCATTTGAGTAGCTTTTGACAAAGAAGCTCTTAAATAGCTAAGTTGAATCTGCAGAACGTTTTCAGAATTATGTATACTAAAGGATGATTAGGTAGCAACTACGCATCTCAATATAAAAGGTGCACATATGCACTATGCTATTCTTCCTTGGATCACCTAGTGGACTGCATGTTAAACGAGTGATGTATTGATAGTGCCAGTGCCTAATAACTAGCTTGTAAGATTTGGGATCGAAAACAAAAGCTGCAGCAGTATAACGGATGTTTCAGAAATACTTTTACAAACTTCGGGTATGGGTTCCTGGCACCAAAAGAAGGAAAAAGGAAAAAAGTTCATTTGAACATATATTCCATAATCCTTGGTTTTCGCGTTATTCCTGTCACAATGAAAGTGAGAGTTCAATGGCCTTCTGGGCCCAACCTCAAAACTTCATTTCTCTATGCATTCATAGAAGGCGTTGACCCATTGTACTACATACGGTAGATGCCGAAGTGTTGCCATGGAGACTTCTTTACGTTTCTCATTTTTCATTAGTCTGTCTTCAACGTTTCAATTGTGTACATGTAGTGAGTTAACTGCACGTGTTTCGCTCCACCACGGCTGGATATTCATTTTGTGAACAGGCAGACATGATTTTTATGTATGGTCGCCCGAATGGTAATGGACGCGAGGCTGCACGGCTCTATCAAATAGAGTTTCCAGACCGAAGACAACCGAGTCATCCAGCCTTTGTGGCTGTTTATCGTCGCCTTGCTGAGACAGGAACCTTACACCACGGACTATTGATCGAGGAAGATCAAGAGTTGTTCGTACGCCGGAACGCGAAGAACAGATGTTAAAGTGGGACGAAGACGATCCAGGTATCAGTACAAGACAATTGGCTGTGGCATCTGGAACATCACACGATACAGCATGGAGGGGCAGCTCCAGTATCCATATCATATTCAACGTGTGTAGAGCCTTTCGCCTGCCAATTATCCACCACAGGATAACTTTTGCCAATGGTTTGTAGCACAAACAGCCAATCCATTGTTTGTCTCGTCAGTTTTGTTTACAGACGAAGCAACGTTTGGGAGAGATGGAGTTACTGATTTCCACAACGTACACGTATGGGCAGATCGTAATCCTCATGCTGTACTTCAGGCTAGACATCAGCAACAGTTTAGTCTGAATGTGTGGGCTGGCATTGTAGGTAACTGTCTGGTAGGTCCATACGTTTTACCAGCACCTCTTACTGGTGCTGTCTACAGGGAATTTATCCAGCACACTCTTCCCGACTTACTTCACGAAGATGTGCCCCTGCAAATAAGAAAAACATGTGGTTTATGCATGATGGGGCTCCCGCACATTTTAGGTCGCATTGTTCGAGATGCACTGACTGGTATCTACCATGACCGATGGATAGGCAGAGGAGGACCAGTTACCTGGCCTGCATGTTCTCCCGACCTCAATCCTGTAGATTTTTATCTCTGGGGGCATCTTAAATCATTGGTTTATGGAGTAGCCATCCCGGATGCAGAAACGCTTCATCGACGTGTCATGGAAGCCTACGAAACCATTCGACACCATCCTGGAGTTTTTGACAGGATCCGACATTCCATGATTCGACGAGTACAGGCATGCGTAGAAGCAACAGGAGGACATTTCCAGCATTTATTATGAGTTTTTTGTGTTATAAGTGTACCACTGTGTTGAACACCTCCTAACGAGAAAACAAAGGATTATGGGACATTTGTTCATACGAACTTTTTCCCTTCTTGTGGTGTAAGGAACCCATACCCGAAGTTTTTAAAAGCATTTCTAAAACATCCTATATACAACCTGATTAACCTCTACCTATTGGCCTACTACGCATGCACTTCGTCAGGGGAGCAGGTAACGTGAAAGTATTTTATTCCACTCTATCGGTTCCTAACATTATAAGTCTACTATAACACAAGGAATGTCCAAATAAACAGGCCCCTCTGTAATAACTTATGCCTAGCGTTTAGGCTGATATTTATGAGATTTTCTTTCTTGTAGTCGCTTGGCCTGGTAATATAAACATAGATTGCCTGGATGTTAAGTTAAACTGAACCAAACGTTTAAAAATAGGTCCCGTTTTATAACCTTCAGGTTAAGTTAACCCTCAGTACAGTGGTGTTATTAGAATACCTAAAGGCTGAGAAAAGAAGGCTATTGCTAATCTTCTTCTTATAACGCAATTAAATGTTGTTAGTAGATAATGCTTGTTTGTGCAATTGAAACGAAAATGGCTGTTATGAACTACAAGATAGTGAAGACGTGTACAAACGATTCCACGAGAGAGTTTGATAAACGTTGGTCCAATGGAACATTGACTTGTAGGTATACAGAGTATATAGGAGACTAGGCGAAAGGAAAATGTTTGTAAAACCATGTCGCTATTGTATACATGATGCGCGGGTGAATTGTATAACGTGGTTCCTAGATTTTATGTTTATGCTTAATTTTCTCGCATGTATTATTATTTTAATAGAAAATCAATAATAACATACATGATTTTAGAGTTCATACTTTCTCGTTGCGTTGACCCAATAAGGTTAGGACTGTCTGCTTCTGTCTCTTTAAGAACCCGTGTTCATTCCACGTCTGAAGATGATGAGGTCTATTTAGGAAAATTCTGATTTTCCGAGGCCTTTCATTTATCTGAATAACTCCATCATCGCTCAGTAATTTCTCAAATACCTCTCCAATACCCACATATGGAATTGGGATCGCCATCTTAAATTATTAAACTGTAGCTGAACGGAGGATGTTTCAGTTAAGTTAAACTTAAGTTCAGCTGAAGATTAAAGTTTATAATACAGAATGAAACTGAAAACTATGGCTTAAACCTAACCGAGGATTTGAACCTCCTTTATAATACCTACTACCGAGTTTATCTTCATGTATGGCTTTTTACGTGATTCTTTTCAGTAACTATTTCGTTTTTAGTTGAAAGCAGTCAGGTAATTGTGTTTTATTCTCAAATTCACTCACAGAGTATGTGCATGTATACGTTTCCTCTAATGGGAAGAAAGCCCACGAAATGATGTTGAAAGAACCTTTTCTTTGCACTTGCTTCGCATTGTAAGCTGCGTCAACATTCTTTTCCATGACATAGTCGTGATGGAGACCTCTTGAGTTGAGGTGGTGCACTATCTCAGACAAACAAGTGTAGAAAGGAAAGGGGGGATCCCCCAGTAAGAATTGACAGTGTCCAGACGTCTATCCCAGACTTCTAGATAAACTGGGGTTCACGTTTGGAAGAGTTGAAGTTCTGAAAACATTAAAGGAGAAGGGTTCCTTCCGAACACTAAGCAAGGGTTTTCAAGCATTTGTAGCATATAGTACGTCATGTTGCAGCTCACAAATGCTTTTATTATGTTTCCAAAACCATGTGAAAATTTAATATTTTCAGTCAAGCATTAGGAGGTTCAAAAACCTTTTAACCTCTGTAAAAACATATTTTAACAGACATTTTATAATTATGTGCTATAGGAAAATCAGAGTTTTCGTTTCAGTATTTTGCAAACCATGGTTCAACCTAGGATTATTAGGCAGTGGGGCCTAAATTGAGTTGTATTTATGGACGCTCTTTAATTACTGTGGTTCTTAGCGTCCCATTCTATATTGGGCGTAAAAGACGGAATTTTTCTCAGATGCCTTTTTAATAGGCTTGAGGTTCCTTTACGTGTCGTAAATCTAAGACACGGGACCATCGGCTTTACTTCCCTTCTGAAGGAAGCCATGCTAAGAATTTTTACACTCAAAAAAGTCCATAGCCCTCCTCCGGGTTTGAACCCGCGACTTCGGGACTATATCACTTTCACTCTAAGTTTAAAGTAGAAGTAAACAAACCTTAGTGTATCATTCCGCCGAGCACATGGCAGCACCACGTGGAGGAATCACGGTAACTAAGTACCCGCGAGGGCAATTGCTCCATACAGAGTCTGAATATGACATATTCTGCAACTTGGGGATCATTGGCTTTTAAACATTTCGTAGCTCTTATTCCTATATTTTGACTTCAAACTAAACTTTTAAGACCATAGTTAGAGTTGATAAATGAAAGTGGTACCTGAATACTTCAGCAGTGTAGATCTATGTTCTACCTGTGATTAACATTACTTACTGGAATAAGCTGCTATTAACTTTAGGTTTCACAAATCATTCATTTAATGACTAATATCAATATTCAATTTTTGCTTTAAACTTTTATGAGTCAATGAGTTAAGAAAATCACAGCACTATAGGTTAGAAAATACAACAGAAAACAAACGCGACACAAACAATTCGAGGAACAATTCTGTAATACTAACAAAGAAGTTCAGTTATTGCTAAACGACAGCTAACATTCATTGTTGATTAAAGGCGCGTAATTTTTGGAGAATTTGCTAAAGACATTTAACACAATCATCTCCCTACTTTTTAACGGATCTCCACGTTTATGTTTCTCAACAATAGAGGAGGATTCTCAGCCATGACACTCGAAAGTAACATTTTCTCAACATACACCACAGGATAAGGAGTACTTACAGTGACGGCTCCGGAAACGACTGCAGCGCCTGCACATAACCTCTTAAACACACCACTATAAGGGTTCAGTTAGTTATAAATGAATCTGAACGAACACATTTTGGTTCATAAATTTCAGTAATGCTTTTTTACTTTCTCTACTACGTATACTAAGTAGGGGAAGTATTGCATTCCACCCAAAAATTCGATACCGAGATTTCACCGGAAATACATGTTTTGAGACTCACTTAATCCAAAAAAAGCATTTTTGGAAACATGTCCGTGTGTGTGTCTGTCTGTGTGGCTGTGTGTCTGTGTGTCTGTGTGTCTGTGAACAGCATAACTCAGAAACGAACAGTCGTATAAACACCAAACTTGGTATTTAGGTTCAGTATCTTCCAGAGATGCGACACGAAGATTTTCAAGAAAATCCCCTCACCCCAGACTACCCTTTACATGGAACATTTTTCGAAAATTTTAATTTTCTCAAAAATGGCTCTAACGATTTTGATGAAAATATCATATGTTTAAGATAATGTCATGAGAAATGAAATGTATATCTCGAAATTTCTGGGAATGTTTCCAAAAGTATTCTTCATTATGAACGACTTTTGCATAACTGGTAAACCATAAGAGATAGACAAAATTTTACTACACAAAAAATGTAGATCGCGTTAAAATACACAACTTATATCATATACATTTTTTTTGTTGAGTGAACCGTTTTCGAGATATTGCTTGTTATTTTCTTAAATTTTCCAATACTTATACTTTTTCTCAAATTCGTTATTCATTTTTTTATGTCCTGGACATGCAAAGAGAATGGAATGCGCCACATAGCAACCAGCGATAAAATATTTGACTATCGCTTAAAAGCTACCATATTCCCCTTGCATCTACAAGAAAATTACAAATAAGATTGACATCTCGATATCTCGATTACTATGAAGCATATGGAGAATAGGCGTTTGTAAAAATATATTGTACAAGAGTAGAGAAAGTCATGTGAGTGTAACACATCAGATTTTTTTATTTTCTCTGCTCAAGAATAACTAGAAGAATGTTACGATCTAAACCAAACTGTTTTAGGCAGAGGAAGAGATGACATGCGAAGAGGAAAAAGTTGTAGTTCGTCCACCAGCCAATCAGGCCTTTCCTTGTCACGTGGTTTTACACTTAAAGTGAAACCATTTAAGAGGCTACGATGGTACCCCAAGACCACGGAGGACGACCCTCCAACCACTGGAACACAGCATCGCACTAGACCATAGTAGGTCGTTTGTGCTTTCAACGTGATCCATGGGAGGAAGCGATGAAGGGGAGATCTGAAGGGCGATAAGATCTGGACGACGATGCCCACTGGGAAGGACAGGTCCCTAACAATAAATTGGGTCTTATTTATTGACGCTCTTTAACTACTGTGTTTCTCAGAGTCCCGTTGTATATTGGGCGTGAAAGACTGCGAATTTCGTTCACACGCTTCTTTATCGGGCTTGAGGTTCTTTTACGTGCCGTAAATCTACGACACAGGACCACCGGCTTTAGTGCCCTTCCGAAGGAAGTCGTGGTAAGGAGCCTTACACCCGAAAAGAATCCATCGCCCTCCAGGTTTGAAGCCGCTTCTCGGGAACTAGAGGTACTCCTTGACCACGGAGTACGACAGACCTCCTGACGCCGGCACGATTCCACGTTAACCAGCTTTAACCTGGACGACCTTACGCGCTCGCAAGGGGAGGGATCCTAATTATTCCAGAACAACACTAATCCTGATGGCGTCACAGTCCCACCTTAGCCATATTTAACCTGGGGACCTGGCTCGCTGGTAAGGTCAGGTCCCTAACGATTCCAGGATAACACTAATCTTGACGCCGACGCGAAATCACCTTAGCCATCTTTAACCTGGGGACCTGGCTCGCTGGTAAGGACAGGTCCCTAACGATTCCAGGATAACACTAATCCTGACACCAGCACGATCCCATCTTAGCCATCTTTAACCTGGACGAAGATGCGTCCGGGCAAGGACAGGGTACCTAACGATTCCAGAATAACACTAATCCTGACGCCGACACGATCCTACTTAGCCATATTTAAGCTGGACCACCTTGTGCGCTGGCAAGAACGGGATCCCTAAAGATTCCAGAATAACACTAATCCTGACGCCGGCACAATTCCACCTTAGCCATCTTTAACCTGGATGACTTGCGCGCTGGCAAACAGAGGGTACCTAGCGATTCCAAAGTAACACTACTCCTGACGCCGGCGCTATCCTGACTATGTCCCGGAATGAAACGAGCCGTCTAACCAAGCGCCAGAGACAAATCTTTCCACAGCGCACACTCCACCGTCCTGCCGTCACGCACCAATCAGGGTCGCATGGCCTTACAGCACTGAAACATATGAAGATGAAGCAGATAAAGGAAAGTGGTGGAGTCAGGAAATTCCTACTCGGGACCTCTCGAATGCGAGCCTCGCACGTTACCGCAGAGCCATCTCGCTCGTTCGGCAACACAGTAAAATACCACAGGTATAACAAACTGAGCACTTACATTTGCCACCGTTTGCCATTTCCAACAAATATAGGTTTACTAGGTAATGTAGACCAGGGGAATAAAGTAATGCCCATCGTTGGAGCTGCTTTCAAAGTTCCTACACATATTAACATTCCTGTTTTCCTCTATATAACGACACGGAATAGATTGTCAAGATAGGTAATGCCAAGCTTACAAAAACTCTTAGTAATTGAATGGTTATACCTTTTGCTTGTCATTCGCAGGTACCTGGTTCATTTCCTTGTATTTGACAGTGCTTTTTATTCTTTCTTACGTTAGAGTATAGATGATAGTTTCAGAACGCCATAACTAATGTTTAGTAAATTACGTCCAGCGTAACTGTTGCCATTCAGGTCTCATGTGCATTTATAAGGCTTCGCCTTGCTTTGAAACATTTACGACTGTACTAGACGATACCGTTTGTCAACATTAAACAAACCAAAGCAAAGCCCCTCCCAAAAAAAACGAAAGAAAAAGAAGAAGAAATAACAAGTTTGTATATTGGACCAATTCCCTTTAAAGATCTTTACGTCATATATGGGTGAAGGAGGAATTATTTGTCTGAATTTCGTATCAAAATCATACACGGCAACATACTACAAGTTGGAGCATGTATTTTCCGTGGCACTTAAAATAATAACACAAACACAAACAGTATATATTAAACACCAAAAATATTGAGAGTGTAACTGATATAGTTGCTTCATTCAGTTCGCTTACAAAGCTGAAGTCCAATACATTAGTTGAGGGTGTGTTGCTATAGTTGCCGGATTACAATTATTTAGATCCGAATT
This sequence comes from Deroplatys truncata, assembly GCA_030765065.1. NCBI lineage: Eukaryota > Metazoa > Arthropoda > Insecta > Mantodea > Mantidae > Deroplatys > Deroplatys truncata. The sequence continues at coordinate 221,444,570 of CM060978.1, forward strand.
ACACTTCCCATGGCTTAAAACGCTATTTAAGTATAAAGACAGCAAAGGCACTGAATACTTATCACCGGGATATTATTATCATGCCGAGTTAAAGCCTTATTAACCAAAGGTAACACAGAAAATCTAGTACTCTCGGCAAACATACTAATGCCTCGACAAAGAGCTACGATAATCCGAAAACTAGATTAAATTGTCATGCTGTGAAGCGTTTACAGCTCCTACATTGTTAAATTACGTAATACATTCAAATAACATTATTATAGTAGTAGTGGTGGTATTTATTAAGTATTTAGTATTAAATTAATTGCATAACACAGTCACATGGGTCATAAGACCGTACATGCTCTCTAGAAAAATACCTGGTCTGTATACGTGACTTGCAGTATCAACCAGAAAACAATTATTTTTTTATATAATCACCACGCTATATACATACATATAAAATTGAAAAAATACTCTGAATCACACACTCAAACACACACACACACACACACACACACACACACACAGTCGCGCACAAGTACTCAAGCACCACATATGTTTAAAGAAAAATTACATAAACACCTTATCTCTTAGTACACGTACTTCCATTAAGTATGTGCCCAAGCTTGGCCAGTTTTGGCTGTTTAGAATTAAGTCCCAGCATGCTGTCCTCCGTCTGTTGGAAGCCAAAAATACTTCCGGTAATAGTTTTTTCCTAATACCTTCCGTCTGCACGCATGCTGCCAAAATATGCGTCCAGTCTTCTTGTTCCCCGCATAATGGGCAAATCCTCCTGCCATCGTCATCAACAATCTTGCGAGCTTTCCACCCTCCCAACCTAAGCCATGCTATTCCAGTCCTCTGTTTTATACTCAATTCCAAAATATTATACATGTACATAATAATATAAACATAATATAATGACTTACATACACCTTATATATTATATTATACACATATTGCTTTAAGACGGGCTGTTATTATATGTTATATTATATAATTAGACTGATATCATTTAAGTGTTAAAAATACTGCCTCAATATTTACAGTTCATTAAATCAATGTAAATTAAAAGACAAAACATAAATCCGCGTTAAATGCTTCGGACCGCTTAAAAACCGTTCACAAATCCAAGATAAGCCAAAAAGGCATAAATCGGTAGCATTAAAAAAAATACAGAATCAAAATGAACTAATACTGTAAAATTTTAATAAACATAAAACAGCTTAATCTTAATTTAGTTGTACCTTGAAAATAAAATGCGTTTTAAAATTAAACATTAACGAGCTAAGGCAAAAGAGGTGTACATATTCAAATTAGTTCAATCGTCTATCCTCAAATAGTATAATATTACAATTGCAAACCGGAAAAGCTATTCCATTCAGTATACAACAGTTAAAATGCAAAGTATCTGAACACAACGCACCTGAAATTAAATACTAGGCGTATTCCAAAACTAAGACCTGGTGAACAATATTTAACGGATGGTAGGTCTGAATGACGTTACACACCTGCAGCGCTCTCTACCGTCTCTTGAAAAACCTACTCCAATGTCGGTTTGATGCAGTAGGTGTTTGCCAGTCGGTGACAGCAGATCGCAATGTCCGCATCAGCCGTAAATCGTGCCAGTTGTGAAGTACGTTGTGTGATTAGATTTTTGCTGGCAAAAGGACCGTCAGCGGTGGACATCCATCAGGAGTTATTCCTCGTGTATAGACCGGACATAATGAGTGACAAATAGTTTCGACACTGGTATCGAGAATTTCGAAATGGCCACACAAATGTGTGCACGATGAACAGCGGAGTGGTAGGCCCAGTATTCGGACCAGCGATATCGTTGAGCAAGTGAACCAAAAACTTCGAAGCTTCGGCGTTTGACGATTAGTGTTCTGGCTGATGAATTCCCAAAAGTTGCTCGAACCTTACTTTACAGGGTTGTCACTGAACAGCTTGGATATCGGAAACTTTGTGCGTGGTGGGTGCCAAAACTGCTCACCGGTGAGCACAAAGAGCAACGAATACGTAGTGCACGGCAGTTCTTGGTGCGCTATAAACAAGATGGAGATGAGATGGAGAGGTTTGTTTTCCCCATTGTTACGGGCGACGAGACATGGATCGTGTACATCAACGCAGAATCGAAACAACACTCAATGCAGTGGCGCCGTTCCGGTTCACCCAAACCAAAAATTCTAAGCAATCGCCGTACACGAATCGCAAAATAATGGCTAACGTGTTTTGGGACGAAAAGGGCGTCTTCTTTATTGATTCCATGAACCGTGGGTCAACAATTAAAGCCAACGTGTACTGTGAAATGCTTACCAAACTGAGACGTGCGATCCAAAATAGACGTTACGGGAAACTGTCGTTTGGCATCATCCTACTGCATCACACGGCACGTCCACACAATGCTGCCAAAACCAAAGAGAAGATTGAAGAGCTTCGTTGGAAACTCTTTGACTACCCTCCGTACAGTCCTGACCTGGCACCAAGCAACTATTTCCTCTTCTTGCATTTGAAACGGTGGCTGGGCAGACACGATTTTAATCCGACGATGAACTCAAAAGAGCGTTACCAACTGGTTCAAGTCCCAGGCGGCAGAGTTCTGGGCGTTAAAGGAACTGGGGGGGGGGTAAAGAAACTGGTGCAACATTACAGTAAAATGAGAAGATGTGAACGGCGAATATTTAGAAAAGTAAATTATATATGTAGGCACATATTACTGTCAATAAAAGCCTTGTCTCATGAACGATGCTGTTATCATGAGCAAACGGACCTTAGTTTTGGAGCACCTTATCACAGCCAAGGTCACAGCACATTGACACATGCACTGGTATGAAAGCAAATGGAAGAAAAGCTTAATGAACCATACAGCATGTATAAAAGTTTGCAATTAACTACATATGCAGTAATTCAAAAACCTAGAACTGTGAAGGAAATATGAAAAGTGACTACGATTCATCAAAGCCTTAAAGAGGCAAGAAATTCACAAACTAGGAGGTCTAAACCTTAGTAGTAAAAATCTATGTCCCTGCTAATAAAAATATATCCGCTGTGGTGCACCTGTTAATATATATTTTAGCAATTATGGGAAATTAGAGATTATTAATAATTGCAACAAACAGCAATTAACACCTAGGAATAATTAAATTTCCCAATCCGTGTTTTATATCACAAATGAATACGTTTTGAACAATCTGTGCAAGTTTACATGCAGAAAAATCTTTCGCATAGTATCATTAAATGTTAAAAACACCAAAGGAGCAACATTGTACTAAACTCTCTATCAAATTAGGGCAAAGGCTGATGCAAATGACGGTTAGAAAATTTTAATAAATAGAAAACAATTTTAGCCAGTGAATTATTCTTACACCCCAAGTATCTGTTAAAGAGGCACTTTTACTGCAAACAAGAACACCTTAAACCTTGGCATTAAATGCCAAAGACAGTAAATTTAAAACTATTTAAATGTGCCTTCCGTTTTAAACCTAACACAGTTAAATTGAGAGAATAAAAATTATTACAAGCACTGTTTCCCTAGGAAATACAATTCCAGATTAGAACCTAATTAACAAGATTTGAAAAGAGAGAGGAAAGACGGTATATGTAATCTCACAAATACGCTAGCAATTTAGTAAAAATGCCATGTGAGTTATCCACTTTGACCACTTGCATTACGTTTCTTGCCTCTGAAAAAACTTAAACAAACTTAACAAGCAAAATCTTTCGAGCTCTTTGTTACTTACGAACATCACATGAAATTTAACAAAGAAAATATTTTAGCCCCATTAATATATGAATGTGACTCGAATATAGCAAACTGCATTAACAAAATCCTACTTTGTAGAAACTCGCAAGTAGAATTCCAAAGTATTACAAGAATTAAACAGACGGTAAATTTACAACGCCTGTAAGGTAGCTTTGCAAATCAACACTTTTTAAATTCACGAAATGTGCCGACACACAACATGGCGAAACGAGCTAACACAGGTCGGAACCTCAGACATTAAAAGCTTTCCCTCTCGCTTGCATGACCGACCAGCTCAATCCACTGTACTCGTCACTTTCTCTGACCCAACGCTCCCGAACTGCCAGGAGAAGGAGGCAGGTAGACGGAAGAGACGGAGACAGCCGGGTACACCTCCTTACAAGGAGGATGAAGGTCAAGAGAAGTCATTTCCCCGCCAACATAGAGCAACGAACAGGTTTGGGGAAAGGTATTTGCTCTAAAGCGGAACTAAACCGTGCGTTAGAATTTAGTGATCATTAAAACAGACCCCCGAAATCTAAGAGCCTACAAGGAGAAAACAAACTAAAGAAATAAAGTACGATAAAATGAGTACGCAAGTAAAGATAAAATGAAACATACTCATACCAGTTCACAAGTCATCCCTCTCATTTTGCTTACTCAAAACACATAACGTGGAAGTTTAACGCAGGCACTGGTAAATAACGCTATAGAAGATTATATAAGCAAACCAGCGCACACCCAATAGTCGGAAAGCCAGTCTAGTAAACCAAACCGAGACCCAACTTCTATAAGTGAACATATATCTGGAGCACAGACACTAACCAAAGTTACATTACGTGACGGTATATAAGGAATTACAAGAAGCATCTTGGTCGAAGTGACGTAGTTTGCAGATCGCGGAAGACCACACGGGAATGGAATAAACTGACTACCACAAAAAATGCAGGGAGCCATTAAGACATTGTGCTGAATCCTTTCACTGCACCAGGTCACATTGCATATTGATACAAGGTTCCGGAACGCAGGCACAGCCAGTAATCAAGTGCAGCTAAGATACATACAGATGAATCTACCACGTGGGGCCACCCGGCTGCACAGTCCAGTTAGAAGTATAGATACTGGAACATTCAAGAATTGCTTCACAGACAAATGCAGTGTATAATGGGGTCGACGAGGAATGACACAGTTAGTAAAATAGGAAGCATGTAAAAAGACTCGCCCTGAAACAACAAAACACAGAAACAGCAGAGGGGCTACAAAATAAACACTAAATATTTAAATATGAAGCCTTCCCAAAATATATAACAAAATAAAACCTTACATTGTAAAACAGTGAAAAAGAGAATAATACCATAGCTGGCAATTATAAAATTATGGACAAAATTTGATGCAGTAATATTTGAACAATTAACATAAAAATTTATAAGCATAACACAATTAATAAAAAAGAAATTGTTCAAATATAAGTGCTAAAATGAAACAAACAACAAACACTATGCCTTCCCCGCACAATAACTGGAGGACGTCAAGTGGGCAGTAGGGAGCCATAAAAACAAACAGACAAGTTACTGCCTAAGGATCATGACAAGTAAGCGGATAAGGTGTATAAATTTCAACAAGTAGAGGCCAAAGTATCAAAACAAGGTTAGAAATTTAGAAAAAATTGAAAAATAAAAAAACCAGATTAAAATGAAACAAATAAAAAGACCGGACAAACATGACCTGAAGAAGCTGAATTTTGTGAAGGTAGGATATGCTATGCATCATGGATACCAAATAGGGGACAGAGGGATGCGACAAAATTTCAAACAAATGCGCAGAATCGGGAGAATTAAGGTTATTTCAGCATTACTACTTGCACACAAATGTCCAAAATGACTATTCCATATCAGTCTGTGAAAGTGCTCGTAAGTCAGAAAAAGTAGCCGGAAATAACACATTCAGCAAAATCAACAAAACCACGTATAACGTACATACCAGAAAAGCTGATATCTTTTAAAAGGCTCATAAAGAGAGGGGAAAATGTTCAAGACTGCTGACATAATTTTAATTGCGAAAATGAGCACGAAGATTGTGCTTTTAACAAAACAGACACCATCTTATAAATTTTCAAGATATTTAAGGACTAAATATTGGGGCGCCAACATCGCGGCAAAGGATTTATTTTAGGCGACAAGGGAAAATTGCTGCATATAACCAGATCACCGACATTAAACGGGGGAACCTTACGACCAGCATCATAATGAAATTTCTTAACCGCATGACCTCTACTTAAATTATTAAATACAGGTTTACCGTTAAATCTGACAGTATCTGGGGAGTTATCTGATGGTAGCAAGTCATTAAGAGCTCATTTATTAGCCCGTGGTGAAGATGATTGACAGGCAAATATTAAGGAGTAGGGTGGAGTTAAAACGAAATACCAACTGCTTCAGATAGTAATCCCAACGCGCATGCTGCTAATGATGATGATGATGATGATGATGAAAGGCTATTAAGCATATTTAAGAATACGATTTACACGTTCAGCTAACGAAAGATTAGGATAATAAGGAGTCGTGATAAAATGTGTGACATCCAATCAAAACAAAAAGACGTAAACAAACGCGACTTTAATTGTGAACTATTTTTAGAAACTAAATACTGAGGAGCACCAAAGAATTTAAATATAGTACCTAACTCGCGTGTAGCTAAACGTTCAGTAGCAGCTACAAGAGGAGATATTCATGCAAGCTTGAAAAACGCATCCGTAACAACTAACCAAAGGTACCCACCATTTACCGAGCGTACGAAGGGTCCAATAAAACCAATGAATAATTTCTGCATAGGTTTAAAATGCATTTCAGGTGCAAGATTAACCCTATACATACACTGCGACGGGTTCAACAATGCGCAAATCCGACAAACTTTCACATACTTTTCAATATCCTGATCCATATCCCTCCACATGAATTTCTGGCGAATCTTGTTTCCTGTTTCAGCTAGGTGATCCCCAAAAGGGAAATCATGAGAATTGTTCACACCATAGCCACGGCAGCCTCAGGAACTAAACTTAAAACCCCGGTCAAAAACGCTTTATCCATTAATACACCACCTTTTAATTCATGGGGGAAGGAATCCCCTGTTGGTATTGTTGAATTATGCAGGAGAGAAGCTGATCAGAACGTTGTAGCTCCAAAATACTACTAAACAGATCTGGAAATGCTAAAAAGTACCAATCTTCAATCTACACATCAGGTTTAGGGCAACCCTCATAATTCAATTTAGGGCGAACTTCAAAATGATCATAAAAAGCGCGTGTAAGAGCATCGGCAATAGAATTGTCGGAACCCCAATAATCTAGGGAGTAAACTTATATGCTCCGATACACACGCCACCTGGCAAGACGACCGTTCTTACGAGGAAACGCCAAGGCCCATTACAATGTTTGTTGTCACCCCGAGAAAGAAATGGGCATGTTACAAATATGTCTTATATTTCTCTAAACCAAAGAGAATTTCTAAAGTTTATAACCCATACGTGGAAAATTTGTGTTCATTAGCTGAAAGAGTACGTGGACTATAATAAATAGGGCATCTACCATCAGGAAATTGCTGTAAAAGCACAGCTGCAACAGAATTTGCATTAGCTTCAGTTTACAAAATAAACGGTAACTCTAAATTGGGAAATGCCAAGACTGGAGGACTTGAAATCAATTCTTTTAATTTAAAAAGGCACTTGCTGTTTCTCGCGCCAATGAAAACTGACATCCTTACACGTAGCATATTCACAGGTTCAGTACGCATTGAGAAATTTGGATTTAACTTAGAAAAGAAATTGGCTATTCCTATAAAACGGGCAACCTCGTGCTTATTCCTAGGAGCCGGAAAGTCATTTATTGCCTTAGTGTGATTCTGGCCAATAGTTAGCACCCGCGGAAGATACAGTATGCCCTAAAATGATATTTGCGAGGTATTAAAGCTAATCTTAGAACGTTTCACAGTCAAACCGGCCTGTTGTATCTGAGAGACAACATTGCATAAATGCTCAAGATGCGACTTAAAGTCATCCGAGTATATGACCAGATCGTTCAAATAATGATACAAGTTTTTAAATTTTAAATAAGAAAATTAATTATCCAAAAGATGAGTAAGACTTCAGCACTTGTAGCAAGGCCAAAAGGAACACGACACACTCATACAGGCGCCAGGGCGTAGCAATGGATGTAAAATGCTTGGACTACTCTGACAACGGATTTTGATGATTAGGCGTGATTTAAGTCTAAGGCAGTGAATTCACGTAGACCCCTCAAATGATGAGCAGCTGTATGTAGATCAGACAATGGTGTACTTTCGATATGTATGCGTTTATTCAAAAGATGATAATCGACCACAGGTACAGTACCGGTCTATCGTCCTCCGTGGAGTAGTGGGTACCATGCTAGCCTCTAGTTCCCGACGGTGGATTTATCGGGCGTAAAAAATCCCGGGAAGGGAAGTAAAGCCGGTGATCTCTGTCGTAGATTTATGGCACGTAAAAGAACCTCAAGTCTGATAAAGAGGTCTCTGAACGAAATTACCGGTCTTTCACGCTGAAATATAATGGGACGCTAAGGAATATGGCAGTTAAATGGCTTCCATAACTAAAACTTAATTGAATTTTTTTGGGCTACAGGTCTAAAATCATCCTTACCCTTTGGTGCTAAGAAGATCGGGGTACTACGATTCGAGTGGAAGGCCTAATGACCGTGGTTAACCTTGGCTGTCATGGGAACTGGATAACCACGAATACTATTCATCTTCTTCCAAATACAGCTCAACTCCTTTAACAGAAATAAAATGTCACAGAAATTTCAACTAGGGTGGGGCAAATGTAACTTTCTGAAGATTTACGGTAAGTGCTGCTTTACCGTTCCTTTACGTGTTCTATGTGTTCTTCAAACGTAAAATAATAAATAGAGGTAATCAGGATAACGATACATAAATTTGAATTTGATATCCTAAAACACCATTTCTAACATGTAGGAGCTCATGGCGTGTCGCCTTTCCTGCGTCGTCGTAAATCTCGTTGGTATGATTTAGGGGTCGTCTTCAGGAATCGATATCACCAAAGGTCAGGTAGGACCACACCTCATCTCAGGTTTCAACTGTCGGCGAAAGGATCTAAAACTCCGTACGGTGAATTATGTTGGGTAGGATTCAGGAGTGGTAACACCAGGACAGTGTCTAGAATAAAACAGTACTTTCACTTTTCTCACTCGGTGCCTCTTTATGCTAGAAATCCTGCAACATTCTCTTTTTGTCACTAACAGCGTGATTCTTTAACGTCGTACTCCCACAATTATCATTTTATTCACTAATATCATCCCCGCCTAGTTACTCAATAACTTGGTGCTCTATCACTGTTCTTTAGTCTCGCGTTAACCTGAAATGGTCACTTAACAAATAGTAAGTTATTTATAAGTTAGCATAAACATTATATGACGAATGCTACTATCATGATATATACACATTCCACACAAATCACTTCGTCATTACATAATTCCGCTGTATTTAACAAATTTAGGAGCTTAGCGTCCTTTTCTGAATCTGAGTATTATGGGTTCCTTTAACAAGAAATCAGGATGAACTTTCTAAAATCCACGGTTACGTTCGCATATATCAAGTTACTACCAGCCTCCATATATCTATACATGAAGGTACGTCTTTCTAACTTCTCATTGGTACTAGCAAAAAAAATTATATTTAGCTGAAAATTAGAAATATAAGCGGCTGGAAGAGGCCCTTACTCCGCATTTGCTTTCTCTTTGATCTTGGTCCATCCCCTCGAAATACAAAGAAACGTTTTAACTCTATCACCCCACGTTCGGAAAAACACAATGAACATTTTGAAGCAAACCTACCCTATTTCGCCTAAATCTTGGAGATTTCCTTACTCAATTTTGCCTTTATTGATTTCACAGTATGTATGAAACTTATAACAAATTCATACTTTTTGAAGTGCTTTGAATGATCTAGCTTTTAATTCAATTATATTAAATTGTAGAAATCAAGTTGCGTGTTCATCAATCATTAATACTTCATAAACCATAATTAGTTAAGATTTCCTTTTTGTATAGGCGTACTCAAGCGGAAGTATCCCTACAATTAACCACGTGAGAACCTGCGCTCCTAACACTAAGTTAAATGGTAATGAATTAAATTAAATAGATTATAAACCGTAATAAAGGCGGAATCCTCCTTGGAATCCTCATTCAATTCATTTTGGTAATAGGCACTATTCAAATTTAGGGTGGCAAAATACCTTGAAATCGCAAACCAATGGTAGTTTTGTCGTAGGTGAGACAACAGAAGTTGCTTGATATTTATTTAATATTTTAAACGTGTTAATCCATCACCATTTTAACATCGCCCTTTGACTTAGGCACAAAGAATACAGGACCAAAATAATTCGAGTTGGAGCCTCTAATGACTTTATTCCTCAACATTTCGTCAACTTGTTTCAACAGCTGAATACGCACCGGAGGTAACCTATATGATGGTAAACCTACAAGTATCGTATCTTATAATTAAATTTATATTCAAATGAATCCGCACGCCCTAATTAAGTTGTTAACAGATCTCGAAAATCTACAATATATCACGTTTATCGATTGCTAAGTGTAATTCAAATATGCGAGATCTAAATCGTTACGCATAGTAACACTTTCGTCAATAACAGTCCCCATAACAAAACTACCATATAACAATGCGTCTTCTGATATACGCAAAGAAACGCAAAAAATATACACTCGCTTGCAGATCCACAATCATTTTGGCTGTTGCTATAAATGACGCACCAATATTAATTATACTGCCAAATCCTGAACTACATGAAGGTGAAGATTCCACCGAAAATGCGCAATCTTTAATGGAATAAAAACTTTGCTCACAACTTGCCGTGGATCAGCAGAAACCCAATATAACCAAACTCTTTTGGAAAACAGTTAATTTCATGTTCTTCACCAACTTAGCATTAACCAAGGAAGGAATAATAGCATATCAATTAACGTAAACCCAGTCATTTTTAAAATCTGCACGTCAAAATTATTCCTTACGCCCGCCATCTTATTCTCAAAAGTAGAAGGTTTTACGTCACAAAATGAAACATCACGTCATAATGTGTCGACTGGCTTTTCCGGCAAAGTGGCGTTAACTTTCCTTTGTGCTGAGTATTTAAAACATCGCTCATACGTTTACAAAAATCACAAATAACTGTACTCTTCCCCTGCTGTACAGCTAGTTTTGTAACCACTACCTCTGGTGGAAGGTGTGTAAAATTAATAACTAACAACCAGTTGATGAAAGGTTTTAATCTCACTTGGAGACAGAAACCACGAACGAATTTCAGAATAGCGTGAATGCATAACAATTCTGTTTACTATTTCGATTCGGAATCAAAAATCCGAAAAACTAAAGAACCAAACGTATATTCCCTACAAAATTGAAAAATAATTCCATGCTCTCTTGCTTACGGTAATAATGATATGTTAACAGAGCATTATAGTTCATAGGAGTTAAAAATATTTTTAATACGTCCGAGTGAAACTATACAACTGACCTCCACTGCGTTATTATATCATTATATAATATGTATGATAACGTAACTTTAATATACATACATTTCGTTTGCAGAAGGACATGATCACTGGACTGGTAAACCTTGGCCTGTTTAATCGCAATTAACACAACTAAAGACAGAAACGTTTGTCCATAAATACCAGTAGTCATCGGTTTAAGCTGATCTATGACAACTAGTCATGCATTAGATAAATTAACTTTGCAAATTCAATATTAAAGACATATTTCCTTTGTCACTAGAGAAATTTCCAGAATTACTCGCTCCATTTAACTGAACTTCAACACTAACTTCAACTGTGCGTGATATTGCAGACGGATTTCTTGTGCCAAGGCTTTAATTTTTTAATATTATGCAAAATGTCCTTTAAACCGGACGCTGATGATTCAAATTTAGCTTTTGCATATAACAGTACTAAGTCTTGGTTTCTATACACCCGGTAGATCCAATAACGTGTAGGTGCTTTCATCCTGCGTAATTGTGAAACAGTTAATCCTACCTTACTGAATTCCTGCATTAGCTGACGTAGCAAAGTGCGTGCAGTTTCTCATGACTGCAATTCCGAACTCATGCTGATGATCAAGCATAACCATGGCAATGGCTCCTTATTTTCCCGAACAGTGACACGTAATCTGCGCTGTAAATCAAGGACTGATTCCTCCTCAGTTATCCTTTCGCCTCGATTTCAAGCTCATGTGGCAACTTCGCTCGATTCAAATAATCAGGCTGAAACAATATAACCATTTTATAAGTTTCTGAAACACATACCCACAGCACACACACATATATATATATATATATATACACTGGTGTGAAAAACCTAAGGACGAGATGGGCAAAGTAACATAACAAATAAACTACTTGGTGGAATAGATGAAGGTGCGGGAGTATGTTACTAGAGGTCTCTCACACGTACACAGAGAGCTGGACGTAACAATGCGTAAGTGTAGCGAGCCTATAGTGCCAAATGGGTCTGGTCGCGCAACACTGTGCAGTTTATGAAACAGGAGAAGACGGTGTATGGCAATTAGCGAGCTGTTGCGATGCACTGTAGTGGTGTTCTTCATTGCAACATGGTCAGTAGACATGATTTGGATGACCTCACACGGGAAAGAATCGTCATGAAACTGGAAGAAGGGTGAAGTGTTGCTCAGGAGTTTGGAATTGCTCACAGCATTGTTTCACTTGCCGTTGTTTCCAAACCACAGCACTGCTGTCCCAAGGAGAGGTGGTGGTTGACCACGCTCAACTACAGCAGCAGATGACCGCTACATTGTGCAACAGGCAAGGAAGCATCTACGCCAAACAGTGGGTGCAATTGCACCCACATTTAACAGGACAGCTAGGCACAGAATCTCACGATGCACAGTGGCACGGCGACTCACAGAGGTGGTCTCTTTCCCGACGGCCAGTATGTTGTCTTCCATTGACATCCGCACAACGGAGATACCGTTTGCAATGGTCCCAAGAACATCAAAATTGGAGCAACGAGGAATGGGATCGTGTGCTCTTCTCGACTGAGAGCAGATTCAGTCTAAGTAGTGATTTTCGATGTACCCTCATCTGGTGATACATGGGTACACGTAATGAACCCAGAAACATCCTTGAACATTATCGTTTTGGGGTCCGGGTTTGGTGGTTTGGAGAGGCATAATGCGCACCGACCTCCAAATCTTTGAACACGCTCAACGTTATTGCGATACCGTGCTCCTTCCCCATGTGCGTCTTTTCAGGGATGCAGTCGGCCCTGGTTTCATTTTTATGGATGACAATGCGTGACTGCATCGAACAGCGCAGGTGGAGGATCTCTTGGAACGAGCAGATATTCGGCGAATGGACCGGCCTGCCCATTTCCCCGATTTAAATCCCATCGAACACGTGTGGGATGCTTTGGGGAGACGCATTGCAGCACATCCATATGCACTAACTACCTTCCAACAATTGTGAACAGTGCCGGTGGAGGAATGGAACACCCTATCACAAGAACTGCTTACCAAGCTTGTGACCAGCATGGGAGCACGATGCAGAGCATGCATTGCTGTCCGTGGTGATCATACACCCTTTTAAGAACCATGTATCTGTTTCTGTATATCTATAGAGCCATCATATTAGTGTAGCTTATGGTCTGTGAATAAAAGTGAACTTTCTGTTCGTCTCATTGCATATTTCGTTTAGTTGCCTACTGTAGCATACCGTAGCAGTTCCCTCTATGCATGATTCAAACTTCATCGATCTATGTTACTTGGCAGTGTCACGGTGAAGATTTTCGTCCTTAGGTTTTGCACACCTGGGTGTGTATATGTATGATGTACCATTTTATTTTTGACTGTACAATATTTCCAAATTTAAGCGTTATAGAAAGAAATGTCTTGAATAAGAGTTGGTTGATGTTTTGGCGGATAGTGAATGCCATTAGTCGCGTTTTGTTTGAAGGACGTTATAATTGTAATTGTAGGATCAATTTAATATTTTTAAATGGAAACCTACAATTAGGACCAATTTAAATTTACCCTAAAATAACCATCACAGCGTCCTCCAAATAAAACGCGACTAACGGCATTTACTGTCTCCCGTAATATCAAGCAGCTTTTATTCAAGACATTTATTTCTACAAGCCTTAGTTTTGGAAATATTGTGCAGTCTCAAATTAAATGATCCACCCTGTATATGACAGGCACGATGAGTGAGACCTTGAAGGTAATTCTTACAACGTTACCCAAAATAATATACTGTAATAACTCAGCTCATATTTTGGCTCGTTGAACGCAATCCACAGAAATATATTTTATATAATATGGCTAATAAATGTTACTCAAAGCCATTCAATTTCCCAAAATCCGCGTAATAAAACGCAAAACTGCCACACTGGTAGCTTAACGACAGAAAAATAAACTGCAATATGCTACCACACCCGTCACACTAGTAGTTTAATGACAGAAAAACAAATCACGCTGTCGAACCACACCTTGCAACACGCTTCATCTAGTCAAGTTTTGTAAATCATTCGATGAGGCTGTTCCTGGAGGATTGGGTTACCTTGGAATCGTACCGGGTCTAGGAGGCTAAGAAAACTTCAGGATCTATAGGGGAACATAAATAATTTAAGCGCAAACTTGTATGAGTAATACTTAGTCTACACCACAAGAATACAATTTGTAGCAATTTAACACACATAACATATAGTTAACTGTGTATAACACACACACACACATATATATATATATATATATATATATATATTATTTGTGTGTGATCTGCGCATCAACTATTTGGAAACAAACGCTAAAATAAGCTGCAACCTATATACATGACAATACAGTGACATGAATTTATATATTAACGAACCATGTCCTATCCCTTCCATTTCGTAATACACTGAGCTAGCCTGGTGTGCAACATAAAACGAATGTATAGGTAGTGAGGTCGCGGGTTCAAATCCAGCGGAGGGCGATGGATTTTTCGGGCGTAAATATCCTTAGCATGGCTTCCTTCGGTAGGGAAGTAAAGCCGATGGTCCCGTGTCGTAGATTTACGGCACGTAAAAGAACCTCAAGCCTGAAAAAGAGGCCTCTGAGCAAAATTACCGGTCTTTCACACCCAATATAGAATGGAATGCTAAGGACCACAGCAGTTAAATAGCTCCCATAAATAAACAACTCAATTTAAAACAAACGTTTTAAAGGGAGCATTCAATACAAGTGATTCACACTTGAATGAAATGCGAGTACTATATATATATAACCCTCAATTACAACTCAGTTATTAAACCAATACAAACAGGAATTAAGATCATTAGTACCGCAAACCATACAATTCACTGCTTGGTAAACTCAGTTCGTAGAACACAAGAAAAGCTGTATTCACAGTGAGTTAACTGGCCCATTAAACCCTGGTTATTAACGCAGCTCAATAACAGGTTTCATAATATTTAAAGAGTTGAAAGAATCACCATATTGGTCTTCCGCGTTAAATCAAAATCTATAACTTTGAAGGGAGAAGATATCCTAATGAGAGATATCCAAAGTCTACCAAAGTTACATAAAAATAAATGCATTATCAAACATAATCTTGACCTAACATGGTCTCACTTGTGTCGACGACGTAAGCAACTGGCTAAGGCCAGAAGTGTTGATTCATTGGAGATTGGTTTGGTCTCTCTGGGTCGAAAATCAGGGCAGGCCAGCCGTGCCGATGGGAGACAGATGTAGGTAGTATCTTCCACGTTGGAACGACGTTGCGTAGTCAATCTAAGCTACGCTTGGTGTTGCCAACCCAAGCTGCAGACCAAGTGGCGAAGAGTTTATACCGCCACAACTAACAACTGCTATTTATACTCGTCCTCTAGTATAATTCTAATTGTCAGCATATGCATTTCTCTTCTACTACGAATATTCACTAAACTAAATTGAGCCGCAGATAAAGAATCATACATGAACCAACTGTTTAAATGCTAAGTTAGGATTATTGGTGTTTACATCATGTTACTACTGGCATTACAGTTAGAGAGGAAAAGACCTGAGGAAAAAGCACAAACTGGGACAGGCTAAAATATTAAGTAAACAAAGCTGAATTAGATTATTTTATACTTACAGAATAGCACTAATTACAAACTTTCAGTTAGAGCACAAATATATAATCAGAATATCAGTGCACCAACGTTATTATTGCAAAAGTAAGTATTAAACCCGATTAACCTTCAGATTTGCAGTACGCGAGAAAAGTAAAAACTAATTTCTGGGATTAGGTCAACTGTTCCTCCCCTCTCAGAGCGCCTCTTTTAAACCCTCATCGTCCTGAAAAATCCCTCCGTGCTGATTTTCTCTAAGCTTCAGGCTTTAGCTGGATTCGAATGGCTTAGACATTTGGAAACGACCTGCCTTGGAGAACAATGGAAGGCAACTGTCGGGTAAACACAAGCTAAGAAATTCTTATTGCAGCTTTAACTCATGAAATATTTTGGTAAACATACTTTTGACCTTTCTCAACATCCAACTTGAAATGCTCCCTGGAATTGTATGATGTCGTTTGAGGTGCGATTTATTGCGGCAATATGTTATAAATAGGAGTACATTAGGAAAATCTTGTGCTACATTCACACGAGTTTCTTTAATTATTACCGTTTATTTATATGTAACATCTACCAACCATTCTTAGAAAAACTTCCTTTCTATCTGCTTTTCATATTAATCGAGATAAACGTTTACAGAAATAGTTTTACTTCACAGTTCTTTGTAGTTACAAGGTGGATGTTGCAAACCGCAGCGATAGTCAAGTGTTTAAAAAGTTCTATGTAAAGGGTATTTTCGAGTATGGGATTGTATAAGGTTGTTGTTAATCGGAACATTTCGCTTTCGAGTTATGCTATTAGCACACACGCGCGCGCCTTTTCTAAGAACGCTTTTCTCGGGTCTGGAGTACGGCCTCAAAAAAGCATGTTCAGTGAAACTTTATGTCGATTGTTAGGTTCTATGCAAGCATTTCTCTACTCACTGGGTACGTAATAGAGAAGGTAAAACTATTCCTAGACTGAAGTTTTACCAGAAGTTAATAGACATTTTCGTCTAATGTGAAACTCTAAGCTATGTTTATTTTTTTTGTTCCTTTTTTTTACAAATTAAGTTTGCTGCCCTAAAAGGACCTCTTTGTGCTAACACGATGCAAAACTGTTAAATATTTGTATCTCGTAAATGTATTCGCTAAAAAAGAATAAGAGAGAGAGAGAGAGAGGGACTGGAGGTTTGATGAAAGCGAAACAATTTGCTCAGAGGAAGATAGGAGAGTGAGTGGGAGAGGAATATGGAATGGAAGAGGCAAGGGGAGAGAAGGCGCAAAGGAGGCTGATGGTAGGATGTAGGGTGTGTGTATCGGAGGGACACATCTTGCCACTGCTCCCAGCTTGATATATTGTAGCTACAACCCCCGGAAGGCAGGGATGAGGTGAAGGAGCCATAGGAGATCGCAGGTCCGTAGGCAGACAGGCCCACAGGGACGCGTAGAAGTTCCTAATATTTCCAGTTTGAACACCTGCGCACCAGTATCCTGCGTTCACGGGGAGAAATCTTTCCAATAAGCTACGCCATCTACCTGACATCGCCAGCACCGCAGAACACGAAGACACACCTGAAACATGAGAGATAGATATGAAATGAGGGAAAGGAGAAATAGTGGTAGAATACACTACCCCGGCATTCGCCTAGGAAACCAGGGGGAAAACCACGAAGAAACCGATGGTTAGTGGGCGGTCACCGGAAATCGAACCGGGGCTTTCCGAATGCGGGCCACAGACATTGAGCCTGAGCCATCCCGCTCGGTGAGGCTGAATGTTCTGCTGGTACCTAAAGCTAACTGGCATAACCGACGTTGCTTCCTAAACTAGAATGATGATTCAATTCATTTCATGGTTAATCCTCCCCGTTGTGCCTCATAACTGTAATTTCATACAGGCTCGGCTATTCCTATTACTCTGATGTTTACGCAAAAGGATGTGAATTACTGGATTTGAGACATACTCACTTTAGTATATAACATAATGTACTTTACCAAGAGATTATTTGCTCCTACTGATAACTTGCTCCCATCGTAACACACGCCACTGTTTCTAATGTCCTGGGTTATCCTTGATAATACTACCTAAAATTCTTACTCAAAGAAATAGTATTAAGGAAGACATTATTACAGCTTTCAATTCATATGTAAATTACTGCTAACTTGTATAAATTTAATATACTAATTGATAACAGTTCATTCTACTGATCAATGAGTGTATTTTCACGTAAAATAAAAAGAAAAATAACATTAAATTTATTTGAAAATTATGAGTTTAGAGTAATACCTAGGTAACACCAAGGTAATAAAGTTAGAATCACAAAAAATGCCATCGTTATACTTGATGAGTAATCCCAATAATCCTTTCGACATTACCAACTCCAAGTACAAGTAATAAGTCCACATCTTTCCAGTTTTCGTTCTCCTTTAGATCCATCTTTATATGTAAAATTCTATATGAATATACATACATTTCATCCCTTCGCGGATCAGATAGGTTTACAGCTTTTTTGTTGGTCAACTTAACTTACTGTTTACTATCTTTTCCAGATTTCCTGCGTTGTTTTGCATTTTAAATACTTCTTTTACAATAGCTGCCCTTACGTTTGCGATCAAGCTTGTTACGTTTACACAGGCAGGAGGCAACAGCTGAAATATCGGATATCTCCACAGAACAAATGACGTTCTAGATAGCGCTACATGTTTTCGATCCGAAAACGATCTGCATTATCGAACTTGATCTGAACCAGTTCTCCTGGATTTATTATTCTGTCAGGATTATCTGACGTGCACTTTGCTAATGCTAATATCCACTAGGAGTCTTTCCATTCTATTTACTACACATCTATTCATTAAGAGTTTCATTATATTTAATGCAACCTTCACAAAATTAGTAAACCAAATTTCTAAAATTCCCTCAGTTTAATGTAGGCATTTGTAGAGACTTGCATTTTTAAAAACATGGTGTTATATTTTGAACTTATTCTTTACCGAGCGGGATAGCTCAGGTGGTAACATCTGTGGTCTGCATTCGGGAGGTACCGGGTTAATAATCTGACGAAGGTTATTTTCGCGATTTTCTTCGGTCCCTAGGCAAATTCTGCGTTGAATAATTTGATCCGTGAGTTTTCCTATCATTACACTTCCATTTCCTTCTTCTTCACCGCCATTCCAGACATTGGGCGGATTACCCATCGTGGATATGCCACGATCCAGAGTTTGCTTGCTCCTCGACGGGATACTGACCCAAGACATTGGCTTGTAAGTCCTTGGGGGTGTAAGTGCTACAAAGAGGAGGGTAATCACTTGAAGAAGAACGTATTCTCTTTTAGCAACATCGGCGTGTAGTTTTGTGAACTTTCCAGTAGCACTCACATGTTGATTAAAGACTAGTTTACCGAGCGAGCTGGCTCCGCGGTAACGTGTGAGGTTCGCATTCGGGAGGTCCGGGATTAGATTCCTTTGGGCCACCACTATGACCATGTTTTCCCCGGGTCTGTAGGCAAATGCTGAGTTGATTTCTCTCCTACCACGAATGTCCTATTTCCATTATTTCTTTCCATCTGTTTTAGAGTTTTAGAATCAGCTGACGGTGATTGGTGTGTTGCGGCAGGACAGTGAAATTTGCGTATGGAAAGGTTTCTCCCAGGTGCGTGGCAGGACTGCTAGAACCCCTTCCATTTTTGGAGTGTATCGGTTATTCCTGTGACCCCCAGATTGCGGGTGGCTAAAGCAGCGTCAGGATTGGTGTAGACCCCGACCTTGCTTCTTCTGGATCTAGTCGTCCATCCCCTTCATCTCTTTCTTCTTGGGGCCACATTGGAAGCAGTACGAGTAACTATGACTACGTGTGGAGCTGTGCTGCAGTTACTGGAAGCCTCTTCGTCTTACTACTCCAAACTCCTAAAGACTAGTCTAGAAGTTTGACCATAGTTAGTCTTTTGCGAGAGAAGAATATATCAGGTGCATCCCGACACCAAAAGATAGTGCGAAGTTGCGCAAGTTCATTCTACCCAAGAGGCTTACTACCAGCACATGTTTCAGCTCCTCTAGCCTCTTGTCCAACACCCACCCAACAAAGTTCAGGTCAAGAAATAAGTTTTCTTTCGGTGGTATGTACACCCGTGGACAAAAAAGATGAGTATATCTTGAACGTCAAAGTTTTCTAAGTCCTACATGGCACAGCACCTTGTTTACACCATACGCAATATAGTTGTACTGCACTATTAAACATACTACCTACCATGTGTCTTCTCTGTAACGGTATAGCAAAGGTTAGGGTACTTCTGTGGTTAAACTCGCAGGTTCCCTTCTCGCATGTAGAAAATACTTTTGTCACTACTTATTTTCAATATACTCCATTTCATACACGGAATTTGGTAGAGTTCATAATAGAATCGTTATTATGATGCAAAATACCTAGCTTCACAACGTCATAATGTTCGCCTATCTGTATCTTGTTGGATATCAAGGGTGGTCTAGGTGTGTTGTGACAGCTTGAAGATACAGTAAACGGTGCGCAATAAATGATAATATTCGTGAATATTTTTATTCCCTCTGTGAGGATAACTTATCCTGATGGAACTGTTGAATTGCTACAGGACTCTGAGCACAAATTCAAGAAGCCTGAAATGCTCTAACTACCCGTCCTCATTACTACTAGGATTTAATTTATACGTGCTCACGGTTCATATACCCAATAATAATTTTGTTTACTTTTCAGGTGTTTTAATTTTAGAGGATAATAGTTTATTTGCATTCATTTATTTAGTTATTTAAAACGATTATTTTAGTACAAGTGTGTTTTTGTGTTCATAGATATGCCTAAAAATAAACGATTAAGTTATATTAATGCAATATTACGTTCTGCACATACAGTGGTAAAATTAACAATATAAGAAATAGCAATAACTAATGCGAGATTTGAACCGAAAGGCTTATGAGCGCAAGGGGTACCTTCTTAACCTCTCAGCCAACGAAACATTTTTCCGTGCTCTCTTTTCAGCAGCTTATAAGTGTGCCACCGAGAAACACCCTTATATGATGACCCTTGCGCTCACAGGTCAGAGGTCATTCTACAGTTCCTGCATGTGCGTTGTGAACACAGCTGTTACGAAGATACACGAAGCCGTCCGATCGTCACATAGAATCTGGGGATGACTCATTTTTTTTTCCCACGGGTATTCAACCTCCACCGCTAACAAAATTTCATCTTCACTCTTCATTAATCTTCATCTGTTTTCCTATTTGTCGCTCAAAGTTGTCGTTGCCAGCCATTAGAGGCGCACTATTTTGAATGGAGCTGAGATTAGGCTCTCTTGAAAAAAACATGCTATTTTGAATTAGCATTATAATATGCCAAATAATTTTAAAAAAGCTGATGTGTTGCATTCACATGACTCTGCCGAATTGTGCAGGTCGTGAATGACGCCGCTCAGCTTACGCTAAGTTCAGCGTAGGTGCTTATCTTGGCTTCTGGTCGTCTCTGGTTCGAAGTCCGCCGATTGCTATCCCATCCTGTGAGAGTCTTATGTTAACCTATCCCTATCAACTATTATTCAGGTGTGACTAAGTAAACAATATAACAAGATGTTCGCTTATTGGCCGGACTTTATTCCAGATGTAAAATTATAAAATCGGTAGAAAAGTCATTTCCCTTATTTACACATTCGCACTTTTTCTACACTGTTAACTTTTCATCAGATATCCGCTATTTGTATTAATTTGTGGGAAGCTAACTGATTGATATTACACGATGTTTCCCCCATCTATCACACAACCTGGCCTAGCTCAGCGTCTCGCTGCCTAAGAAACAGAATCACAATATGGACTTGTTAAGAAAGTTCCCCTTCTTATATAAAATGGCCTGATGCGCTCATTCACGTAAATAATTGTAACATCTGTTTTTATTTGTGCTTCAATTAGCATTGTATCACAGTTCAATCACTGGTGTTCTTCTGTCACGCTTCTGATGACATGTTTGGGAATCCCAATGTATGCACTAGACCGGCACTGGGAGTTTTCAGGAAATCAAACAAGGGTTAGTTTTAAAATTTTAAATAATGTTATTGCTTATCAAAATATTCCGCTTTAAAATGAATACATTTTCTGCATTTGATGAAACCGGTCCTTAAAGCAATGATGCCACTCTTCCTGAAGCACTTCAAAAACCATGTTCTTATAATGTTCCAATACTTCATCTGATAACTATAAATTGTTTCCACGCATTTTATCTTTAAGTTTTGGAAACGAAAAGAAATCACAAGATGCTAGGTCAGGGCTCTATTGTAGAAGACCCATGGCGCTGATCTTTAAGGTATCCAGATGCTCAGTTGTTAGTTTTGCTGTATGCGGCAATGCATTGTCATGATTGTCACATTATTTTCCTTTTGGGCGTTTTTAATACACCTTTTGAAAAAACTGCGGTAAACAGGCATTTTTGCACCAATTGATACTCATGATATGTCTTTCTTCTAAAGCTATAGGAGCAGTATGGGCCGCTTTAGGAAAAAAAAATAGCAACCATCTTGTTACCGGCACTGCAAATTCATTGGACATTTGCAGGCCTAGGTTTTGTTCGAAAGACCCAGTGAGACGATTGGCTTTTCTTTTCAGGGCCATCACAATAAATCCAAGATTCATCACCAGTAACAATCTGCCAAGCCAAATTTGCAGTGTCGCCTTAGAATTTTTTCAAAGTTTTTCTGCACCAATCAACGTGTTGTTGTTTTTGATCGGCAGTCAGTTGCGTTAGATGGGCTTCTTCACCAAATGCATTTCTAAGACGATATTTGCATTGTTTAGGCGTTTGACGATTCAAAATTGTAGAAAATCACAGCTTGGAAATGCTCTGTAGTAAAAACTACGCGGAAATTAACTTGCACAACCTTAGACAGCAGCTGTCAAATATAAACAAATTTCATTTGTTTTTAAAAAACATAGCATTCTAAAAATTTTCAGATCGATCTCGTATGTCTTTTCTCTCGTCGGTCTCCTATCTCATATAAAATGTTACTTTTACCAACACCCTGTGCTGATAAAGTCCAAATGCTAATTGTTTTAACTTACTAGTTACTTTTGCTATACAACGTTTCTTTTACAATCTGTTATATTGTTATATACCGGCATGAGGCCAAAAGGTTTTACAGCTAGATATTAAATTTACTTACCCCGGCATAAACATTGGGGACGTAGACTCAGAGTCTAACAAGAGGACCAGGAACTTAGCTGCACAAATTTAAATCAGGCGTGGGATATTCATAACAAAATACACATTTAACACATTACCTGTGATTTATTATAATTAAGATGGTGCCACTACATTGTACACAAAGGTTACAGTCAAACATTGGAGGGAGATGCTCCACACACACACACGGAGCACGCACGTTACATACACAAACCACTCACTCTGAAGACACACACAAGACTGATCCATGCTACTGACTAGGAGGTGGGGGAGAAAGAAATACCACGCCGGAAGGAAATTCAAACTCCCAATCAAAATGATTAGTTCAATAATGCCATTGCTACACAGCAATAATGTGTCCGACATGACAGTGCACACACATACGCTACAATATACAGTAGTACTTACAATGTTTCTGCTATTTACATCTGTTCTCCTTGCCTACCTATTTCCCTTCTTACTGTATATCCTTGTTATTAATTTCGCTGTTGTTTATTAGAATATCCATGATCATATTCTTTATAATCACTTAGGCATAGCCGTCCTCCGTGGTGTTTTGGTTACCATGCTAGCTTCTAGTCCCCGAGGTTGCGGGTTTAAGCCCACCGGAGGGCGATGGATTTTTTCGGGCGTAAAAATCCATAGCATGGCTTCCTCCGGAAGGGAAGTAAAGCAAGTAGTCCCGTGTCGTAGATTTACGGCACGTAAAAGAATCTCAAACCTGATAAAGAGGCCTTTGAGCAAAATTACCGGTTTTTTACGCCCAATATAGAATGGGACGCTAAAGACCACAGCAGTTAAAGAGAGTCCATAAATAAAATTGAATTTAACTTATGTATATTTATTATGAAGTGGGTGTGTCCATACACCCTCTTCTGCATAACATTCTTACAAAAGCTTATTATTCTATCTACTTCTTGTTAATGCATACAAACTTTCCATTCACATTTACACATTTCGTTGTACTATACACTCCGTACAGCGATAGATTTTTAAAGCGCACGTCGCTATGGGGTGGCTTTGAAATCCAATGCCCCTTGTATACCCACGAGAAAAAAACTCAATACGACTTCCCGCTTGAGAAAGGTATAAGTATTTAAAAACTGACTAATAACAAGGAATATCTCCCAGATGGTTAAGTCTAAAAAAAATTGACTTTGACCTAAATTGTGTCCTATAAAAAATATAAATGTTTTGTGCAGTAAGGTTTTGTCTATTTTAATGTTTACCGATTTACGAAAGCATCCAGAATGAAGAAGGCTTCAAAAACGATTTCCTAAAAAATTCGCGATATACATTTTATTTCTCATGCAAATATCTTGTCGTATCTTAATAAAGATCCTTAAAGGCATTTTTGAGAAAATAAAAAATTGAATACATTTTCTGTGTAAAGAGTAGTTTTGGGTGGTGGGGTATTTTTTAAATCCTTCGTTTCGCATCCTTGGATGATGATGAACTTAAATACCACATTAGATATTTAACCAACACATATACGCATACACCCACACAAACGGTTATTTTTCCTAAAATGTGTTTTTGGATTCATGAAGCCTCAAAATGTTTATTTCTAGTAAAATCTCGGTATCGAATTTCTGGGTGGAATGCAATACTTCCTCTGATTACTATAGGTAGTGGTACAGAAAGTAAAAAGTGAGAGACACTTTAAAAACGTATTTCCGATAACAAATTTTGTAAATTTCAATGTGGATAACATGTATTAGTAACTACAAAGCAGGCGATGAATTAAGGTTTATTAAATCTTCTGCCTTTTCTATATATTGTAACAAATGAGAACACTAGTTATGCAGAAACACACTTTATTAACCACAAGGAACTCAACGAAACACAAACGCTACACTTGCCCTTAGAACATATTCGAATACAACACAACTGACCTGTCGAATCGAATCACAACCGAAGTGCCAAACTGCACGACTCACAAGTGACTGCTGAGTTACAACTCACAATTAAACAGGAATGTCCATTTTTCACGTGTTACTTCTAACAGTACTCAACTCAACAACCCTGGACTCCGCTCCCGGGCGAGAGCAACTCATATAGTAGGTCCGCATACAAAGCAGAACTTTCTATACTGCATTCACTCTTAGGTTTATCCGCGCCAAAACAAACCCACGTGACCAGTGCACCCTGGTACAAAATTATAGCAATGCGTGCAGGAAAGTAGTCTCATGATAATAATCTAAATTTTGGGATGAATTCATCCTTAAATGGTATAATATTCTATACAAATACCTAAAAGCCTAATTAACGCCAATTTGTACCGTTAAACAGAGCTGAATGTCTCAACATTCAATTCATTTAAACACCTGACATCCGGGCATGCTCAGAATATTGTTTGTAGCCAGAAATCAGCAGTTTCTGTTTAGTATTGTCATGACCTCTAAACAAATACTCAATAGGAGGTAGGGCTACTCGGTACTGAGGTACCAGAAAGTTAATAATTTATATAAGGCGAGGCCACGACAAGGGACGCAGCTAAATGAAAAGTGAGAAATATTAGAGAATATCTAATAAAAGGATTCCTGCATGGTTCAGATGGGAGAAAGGATCTATCTACTATGATAAATTACACTAGGAAGACGTGGATGGCAAGATGATTATATTGATAAAATTGGGTGCAATATCTCCTTGACTTCATGTCCGTCGGTGTGGACGCCATACATGCTTCGTATGGGTAGCACGTACAAACACAACCTGCCTGCTAGCTGTGACTCTACTGACTGACTGAAAGCACGCCACGCTACTTCGCCGTGGAACGCTATCTACAAGTTTGTTTATCCCCACCACTCTCTTACGTAATACCCGATCCAGGCGGCCAAGGTCACGTACGCAACAATTCTTACATACGTCACAGTATCATGGCGGGCAGTGATTTGCTCTTGCATTTTCGTCGACTTACGTAAAGCAAGAGCGGGCAAACCATTGATTAGTGGTGAAAAGAACAATAGGTGGAAATTTATCGTTATGTAAGAAATATCTAACACTTTCCGTGAAAGAAGTGGTGAAATTAACGTCTGAATTCATCGGTGTTTCAAGTACAATTATTATAAACAGTGCTCGTTAAGGAAAATCTGAAGCGGGAAAGTGGTTACACGCGGGAAAAACAGAAAGTGTGTGAAATACGCGATGCAAGAATGTGGCAAGAATACAAATCCCGTAACAACATAGAATTTCTTTTTTTAAAAATGCACCGCCAACAGTTGATAAAGTGCCGCTTCCAGAAAGCGAATAAATATAAGGTATGCAATACCTGTTACTTTCTTTTTCGTTTGTTTCTTTTAGAATTAATTATTATTATATGTGCAAACATTTTTTGTTTTTGCAAATATCAATTTTATCACCTTCAACCCTAACAGAGTATGCTAGTCACCGTTTAAGTTGTCGGACCACGTTCTCTTTGTATTACGTGCCGCCTGTACTCTGCCACATGGTCGAGAAAGTATGACAGTATTTCTGGTGCGAATGGCGGAAGGTTACATTATAACGGTGCACTGATCACCTGGGTTTTGTTTTGGTGTGGATCAACCTAAGAGTGAATACAGTTTAGAGGTAGAACCTCCTCGAAAGGGCGAAAAAAATCCTCTGGAGGGGGAAAGTGGCACACAATGACTATTGTTCCACACGCCCATTGTTCAGGAGCTGGACCAGCTATTAGCTCAATCCGCGGCAGATAAGTGGGCCGAGAGGCACGCACACTGCCGGGCCATAAGAACTTGCGCGCGCGGTCACAATATTTAATAATACTCTGAAGAACACATTACAGCGTAGTAGAGAACGAAGAATCCTCAAGCTTCACAAGAAACGAAGAAGGCCGTATGACCTAATCCATACCCCAAAATGCTGCAAATAAATGTAACTGTTTTTGTTGAATTCTGTAACCAATGTATAATATAATGTACGTTTAGGAACACAAAATATGAAAAACGTATTGGTGCGCGCTAATAGAATGCAGAAATTATCGTGATTCTGTCTGAATATCAACCGAAAAACATATTAGGGACTTTAAAGAAAGAAAATATTGGTTAATTTCAACAGTCATTAAGGCGCTGAAACACTGAAAAATGCATGTAGCTTTATAAGACATATTTTGTATCATAAGGATACTTTTACTAGCAAAATTATTAATTTCGTCCTAGTTTACAAATAGCGACGACAAAGTTATACAACTTCCTAACCCTTATCATTTCAATGGATAGTAAAATATTTGATAATATTGCGTAAGACAAAATACAAATATGGAAATTCATCCACAGTTTAACATTGAAGAAAGTATTGTTCTTCAACTTGTTTATTTATTTATTTACACACTCGGGAAACCAATTTGAAGAAAGTGTTCTGTTGTTGGAGTTTATTTATTTTATTTAGATCCACATATGGACGTCAATTTGAAGTGGATCATTTGTTACGTAATATGCTGCTACGTATGTGACACCGATTTGAAGATGTATTTTTTTTTGTTCCTACTTTAAGTTTAAAAACATATTTAACTTTGTTAGTAAACTGATTCTATAGATATTATTTATGTTTGTTTTTCCCTCGGCTGCTTCAGTATTATTTTAGAGTCGTGTATCTCTTAGACAGGGCGTGGTACGACAAGAATGTAGGCTTACACCGATTTTAAATTCACTTCTTTTTATTAATCCTTGTCACAAATTAAATAGCACTGCACTGATATCAAGAGCTGTGAGATTCTTTTACTTGATATTTGCACTTAGTTAACGCGTATACTTAATTTACGATTCACACGAATACGTAATATTTATTTAGAGAACACATCTTCCATCCAGTCACTACCAAGGTCTACAGGCAACTGAACATATTTCAACCGTCAAAACCCGTAAACTTTTGTATTCCAAGTCTCTGATTGGCTAATCCTAATCCAATAGAATATCTGCATTTTACTAAAGCTTTTTCTAGCTGTTAATTGGCTAATTTTAAACTGTCACAAAATTCACATTATTCGTTGCTCTAATCATGACTAGTAACATTTAAACTCTCAAACTCATTATTGTCTCAAGGTTAACTCATTGTTACCTCATTGTTAGCAACTATAAACTTATTATTCTCACATCTCTTACATTATTAAATTACATAAATGCATTCACATAACATTATTAAACGTGTTTACAATAATATAAGCATATGCAATGACTGTTACATACATTTTAAAAATCATTACATACATATTGCTTCAAGGCGGTCTGTTATTGAATTTACATATTATATAATTCAGGTGTTAAAAATACTGCCTCAACATGCATACGCACTGGTTGGACTTCCGAACATTTTATAACAAAGAAACACACATTTCTTATGATTCCCTACAATAACAGTCACAAAACCTCTGCAAAGTTACCAGAATTATAATGAGAGCTCTAGTAATTTTTACAACACTAACATTAAGTAACCTTTTATGCTTTATTTAATCATTCCTTACATGAAGGGCGAAGAAGGAAGATATTCTTAAAATGTCGATTTGGTTTTAATAACATACGAAGGTGGAAAGATCTGTAATCCTCAAAAATGCTATTTATTTGGCAAAGGAAGCATTATGGAGGTCATTCGGAGGCAGTGAGGTAATTATCGTGCCCTAGACGAGGCATTAATCGATACCATGAAAAGAATACCAGACCTAGAGGCAACTCGTGGCTTTATCGCATCCACAAACAGTTTACTCAGAAGAAGCAGTCACGTAATGCAACGCTCCCGCAATTCTCATGGGCGCTTTAACATGCAAGTGTGTACAGTATACTAACTGCTTGTTTATTACCGTTTCTCTGCCTTCAGGTCAATTGTGTGCAGGGAACCCTCAATTAGATACGGCCGCCGTATCTAATTAGAAACATCTATATTCAGATACTCGGCCGCTAACTGATAATTACATATTATAAACCATGTAGCTCAGAAATATTAACAATACTTCTTCTTCTTCTTCAACACGTTACCGTGGCGCTACCTGCTCGGTCTACTAGCAATACACTAGAGCAAATTCCCTTAACTCTTTCTTTACCAACCAGCATGTTGCGAACACAGCTAAGCTTATATGTAATGAATATTTGGAAGAGAGTTGAGCGGGAGGAATATATTTAGGGAGAAACAGAATAAGAGAGGGAAAGAGGCAGGGGAATGTTATCTAAATTAATGCAATAATGCGATTGGAGTTGTGGATTCTATTAACTCAACCGAGCGGGATGGTTCAGGCGGTAAAGCCTGTGGCCCGCATTCGGGAGGTACCGGGTTCAAATCCCGTGGGCCGACCAATCTGTCTGAGGTTTTTTCGTGGTTTTCCTCAGTCGCCAAGGTAAATACCGAATTTGATATTTAATACCAAGACCCAAAGTTTCATTTTAAGTATAAAAGAATAGTAAAATGAAAAAAGTGGTAATAGCGAATACTATGCCATTTATCTACAGACAATGTAGGCGGTTAGCCTGGACGGCACCCTAATACCATCTGCACAGCATGAAGCAGGGGTTCCAGGGATGAGTCCTAGAAGGGTAACTGCCCAGCTTTCTGTGTGAGGGCGGCAGTTAGACTGAACGGCACCCTAATGCCATCTGCACAGCATGATTACAGGGATGAGACCTAGAAGGGTAAATGTCCATCACATCGTTCTAAGAGTTAAACACCAACAGATCCGTCGCGATATGACCAAGGAGTTAAAGTGACGTAAATTAAAACGGAACAAAAAAATAAGCTTTAGTAAAAATAGTTTGCATACCCACTGAGGAAAGATCGCGGTAGGGTCATGTGAATGTATTAAAACAGATGATTTAGAAAATAAATAAATTCTAAAAATGTTCCACATAAAGGGTAGTTTGGGGTAAGAGGATTTTCTTGAAAATGTATTCGTGTCCCATCTCTGGAAGGTACTGACCTAAGTACCAAGTTTGGTTTTATGCGAATTTTGGTTTTTGAGTTATGCTGGCATTCACACACAGACACATAGACACACACACACAGATACACACACGGACCCTTTTTACTTTCTCTACTACGTATAGTAAGTAGGGGAAGTATTGTATTCCACCCAAAAATTCGATACCGAGATTTCACCGGATGTATGCTTTGAGACCCCCTGAATTAAAAAAAGCATCTTTGGAAACATGTCAGTGTGTGTCTGTATGTGTGTATGTCTGTATGTGTGTGTGTCTGTGTGTGTCTGTGAACAGCATAATTCAGAAACGAACAGTGGATAAACACCAAACTTGGTATTTAGGTTCAGTATCTTCCAGAGATGCGACATGAAGGTTTTCAAGAAATTGCCTCACCGCAGATTACCCTTTACATGGAGCATTTTTCGAAAATTTTAATTTTCTCAAAAATGGCTCTAACGATTTTGGTTAAGATATAATACATTTAAGATACTTTTATGACAATTAAAACGTATATCTGGGAATGTCTCCATAAGTGTTCTTCATTGTGAACGACGTTTGCATAACTGGTAAACCATAAGAGATAGACAAAATTTTACCACAAAAAATGTAGATCGCGTTAAAATACACAATTCATGTCATATACATTTGTTTTGTTGAGTGAACCATTTTCGAGATATTGGTTATTATTCCCTTAAATATTCCAATACTTATACTTTTTCTCAAATGGGAATTCGTTATAATTTTTTTTACGTACAGGACATGCAAAGAGAATGGAATGCGCCACATAGCAACCAGCTTTTAAAAGATTTGACTATAGCTTAAAGCCTACCATACTCACTTTGCACTTACAAGAAAATTAACAATAAGATTAACATCTGGAATAACATGAAGCATATGGAGAATAAGCGTTTTTAAAAATAGTTTGTACAAGAATAGAGAAGGTCATGTGAGTGTAACACATCAGATTTTCTTAAAAATGCTTGTTGTACTCTGGAGGCCTCAAAACATGTGTTTCCGGTGAATTCTCGGTATTGAATTTTTAGGAGGAATGCCATGCCTCGTATGACTACTATGTAAGTACGTGGCAAAGAAGGTAATACACGGGCATTGCTTTTCGATAAGTTTAAAACTATATACAACATGGGTACGACATCCAGACAAAAGATATTTTATACAATCCTACCATTATAAACAAGAAATTACTGTATTCAATACCATGCAAGTAGGAGGAGAATAAGAATGCTGGACCACTTAATAAGCAGGAATGTGTATTCATATGCAAATGAGATCCCCCACCTCCTTTCCTCCAACCCCAGCTCCTTGGTAATTTTAGTTGCAGCTGTGGGTCATAAATCTTGTTGAATATAATGGAAGCTTGACAGTTAAGCAATTAAGGGTATCCTTCACCTGTCAAAACGAACAAAGGGGGTCGAAAATTTATGGTTCTGTAACAAAAGCACATCCGCCCACGTGCTTTCCTGCACTGCAGCAACTCACACCACTAGCAGTGTTTAACAACCGCGTGCAGGAGGTTATCCATCACTGTCAAAATGAACAAAGAGTATGCTGGACAAAGGAACAGACGCTATTGTCTCCAGCTCTATTGTTTACTTTTAGGTGAATCCACCTGGTAACTCATTCCACTAGCATTTAACAAAAGAACAATGCTTGCCCTTCAGCTGTCAAAATGAATAACGGCCATGATAAATTAGGATCGTGACAAAAGAGAACTGAAGCCCATTAACAAAGAAACAAGTTCTATTGTATCCTCTTTCTTTTGTCAGGGGCAAGGCTTCTTTAGAAGGACCATCTGGCATTCCCATTCTACTAGCATTTAACAAAAGAACACTGCTTGCCCTTCAGCTGTCAAAATGAACAAAGGCCATGATAAATTAGGGTCGTGACAAAAGAGAACTGAAGCGCGTTAACAAATAAACAAGTTCTATTGTATCCCCTTTCTTTTGTCCGGGGCAAGGCTTCTTTAGAAAGACCCCCTAACCCACTGCCCTATAACAAAGCTGGTCCCTTTCCATTGTTCGAACACCTGCGTGCTTAATCAAAGAATCTGGGGGAGGCTTTATGCTCGCCCTGTCTTTGTCTGACTGTGGGAAAAGAGAGAGGCTTGAGTTCCCATCAAGCGTCATATAACAGCTAGACACTAAATTCCACCCCATCCCACCCCGACTTTCAGCGTCACTTTAATTGCCCGAGGGCTACTTTTCTCTGCGCATGCGTTGCAAGAGATGATGTCAGGGCTGTTCTCCCCGAATGTCTTAGCGATGTCCTACGGTTATACCCGAGCATAGTTAACAAGCATTCTGTTTGGCTCATTTCAAGCAGCGACTCCGAAAAAGCGCTTAATATATATTTCATTACATACATTAAACCTCTGTGTATACATGGATATCAATAGATCGCTGTTCGATTCTTACTGCAATCAAACGTTTATTGCTAATGAGAAATTGATGATTGATATTATTATATCATTACCCTAATTAATAAAAGGTTGTTCAGAGTGTTGTAGCTCGAATCTTACCAGGCGAAACTCTAATGCGTAATAACTATTAAACTATGCAAGGTCAGATTAAATAGTGTTTAACGAATATAATTATTTATATTAAACACTGGTATATTATTAGGCATTCAAATTGATACTTTGCTAAGGCAAAACATTATTATATCATTACCCTGATTAAAGACCGTTCAGAGGGTTCTAATTCGAATCTTATCCTGCAAACTCTAATGTGTAATAACTATTAAATTACGGATCCGTGCACTAGCAGGTTAAAAATATATTTAACAAATATGATTATTTATATTAAACACATGTGTATATTTAGGTATCCAAATGTATACTTTGTTAGGGTAAAACATTATTATTTCATTGCCCTGATGAATGCAAGACCGTTCACGGGTCCTAGTTCGAATCTTACCCTGCAAGCTCTAATGCGTAATATCTAATAAATTATGGAGGCGTGCACGAGAAGATTAAAAAAAGTATTTAACAAATTAATTATTTATATTAATCCCCTGCGTATACTTAGATATTCCGATAACTAGACACGATTCTTTCTTTTCTTTCTTCTTCTCTCTCTTTCCTCCTTTCCCTCTTTCAATCTATCTCTTTCTTTCTCCACGACTTGTACACATCCAGGCGTTCACATATACACGAGCACACATACATACATCAACACGCATTCACCAGTGAACACACACACACACGCATACTCATGCACACACACATACACATATGCCTGTTCGCTTTCACCAACACAAATCCACACACCTACACACACGCACGCACACACACATGCAAGCCCATACACACACACACATAAACGTGTGCAATCACACACACTCTCACACACAGTCACACACGCACATACACAACCACACACACACCCACATACACCTCATGTAAGCACATACACTCCCATTCATACATACATACACCAGTATACTTACACATTCGCACACTCGCATACACACACACACATACGCCTGCAGGCATAGACGCATACATCACTGCACGTACACACATGCAAGCACATACACACACATACACCCATAACATTGGAAATTATTGACTTTACAGAATTCAAAAATCGTTGTCTCATTTCACTGTAACCTAGCAAAAATGTAATTCTTTTCTGGCTACCACCCACTCATGGCTTTCATCACAACACATTTTTATAGCTTGTGTAAAGACATTATGGATGTGCTCTGAGAGAGAGAGAGGGAGAGAGAGGAAGTGACACAAAGAATAGAAGTGCTGAGAGCCTCATCGCACGCGCAAGAGATGATAATTCCATTGGTGTAATAATCACGTGATGTGTAAGCATCACCGTCATGATGGCGAGCTGGCATCGCCTGGACGGGGTTTTATTTGGAGATCTTGAACGCTGCGAGTCGGTAGGAAACTACGCTCTTCAACCATCTTGTTAAGTCTATCAGTTAAACAATCTGTAACACACATTGACATGAATTATAATTTCACTACATTATTCAAGTTGAAGAACAAGTTATACAATTTTTTATATTAGAACTAAAGTGTGTGTTGTGCTGCAACACCAAATGTTTTGTAAGTATGCATATGAATCTGTAGAGAAACAGTGAACGAATGGAGAAAATCGTGTGAATATTAATAGAAGACTGCGCAGCGAAAATCGTATGAATGTGTACAGAAACAAAGAATAGGCACAAAAAATTATGTGAATGTTCATGGAAGATGAACGAGCAGAGAAACAAAGAATGAGTGGAGAAAATCGTATGAATGTTACCGAAGAATGTGTAGCGAAATCGTATAAATGCGATGAGAAACACAGAATGAATAGAGAAAATGTATGAATGTTAATAGAGTATGAACATGCAGAGAAACAAGGAATGAGAGGAGAAAATCGTGTGAATGTTTACGTATGAAGAATATGTAGCGAAAATAATGTGAATGTTTATAGAAGAAGAACGAGTATAGAAACTCCTGTGAACTGGAGAAGATTACGCAGAGAAGTCCATGTGAACGTAAAGTACAGATTAGAAGATATGATGCTCTTGCAACGAATCGTCTTTCATGTACTGTAACGTTTAAATAAAATTAAAGGTATTGTAAAGGCCAACAGTGATATTGTATAGTTATGTGAAAACTCACTCACCTTGAATTGTTACGTGTTGATATGTGCTGTATGTATAGATGGCCTGCACCTCACATTGCTTTTAAAGTTCTTTAAAACTTAAATGTAAAGTTAATAAGTACACAATAGTTCTAACATGCACAGATATCTATTTATTTAAGGATCTATACCCCCTCCAGGCGATGCCAGCTCGCCGTCATGACGGTGATGCTTACACATCACGTGATTATTACACCAATGGAATTATCATCTCTTGCGCGTGCGCTGAGGCTGTCAGCACTTCTATCCCTCTTTGTTTCACTTCCTCTCTCTCCCTCTCTCTCAGAGCACATCCATAATGTCTTTACACAAGCTATAAAAATGTGTTGTGATGAAAGCCATGAGTGGGTGGTAGCCAGAAAAGAATTACATTTTTGCTAGGTTACAGTGAAATGAGACAACGATTTTTGAATTCTGTAAAGTCAATAATTTCCAATGTTATGGGTGTATGTGTGTGTATGTGCTTGCATGTGTGTACGTGCAGTGATGTATGCGTCTATGCCTGCAGGCGTATGTGTGTGTGTGTGTGTATGCGAGTGTGCGAATGTGTAAGTATACTGGTGTATGTATGTATGGGAGTGTATGTGCTTGCATGAGGTGTATGTGGCTGTGTGTGTGTGTGGTTGTGTATGTGCGTGTGTGACTGTGGGTGAGAGTGTGTGTGATTGCACACGTTTTTTGTGTGTGTATGGGCTGGCATTTGTGTGTGCGTGCGTGTGTGTACGTGTGTGGGTTTGTGTTGGTGAAAGTGAACAGGTGTATGTGTATGTGTGTGTGCGTGAGTGTGAGTATGTGTGTGTTCACTGGTGAATGCGTGTTGTTGTATGTATGTGTGCTTGTGTATATGTGAACGCCTGGATGTGTAAAAGTCGTGGAGAAAGAAAGAGATAGATAAATTAAAAGAGGGAAAGGAAGAAAGAGAGAGAAGAAGAAAAAAATAAAGAATCGTGTCTAGTTATCGGAATATCTAAGTATATGCAGGGGTTTAATATAAATAATTATATTTCTTAAATACATTTTAATCTTCTCGTGCACGCCTCCATAATTTAATAGTTATTACGCATTAGAGCTTGCAGGGTAAGATTCGAACTAGGACCCGTGAACGGTCTTGCATTAATCAGGGTAATGATATAATAATGTTTTACCCTAACAAAGTATTCATCTGGATACCTAAATATACACATGTGTTTAATATAAATAATCATATTTGTTAAATATATTTTTAACCTGCTAGTGCACGGATCCGTAATTTAATAGTTATTACACATTAGAGTTTGCAGGATAAGATTCGAATTAGAACCCTCTGAACGGTCTTTAATCAGGGTAATGATATAATAATGCTTAACCTTAGCAAAGTATCAATTTGGATGCCTAATAATATACCAGTTTTTAATATAAATAATTATATTGGTTAAACACATCTAATCTGACTTTGATAGTTTAATAGTTAATACGCATTAGAGTTTCGCCTGGTAAGATTCGAGCTACAACACTCTGAACACCCTTTTATTACTTAGGGTAATGATATAATAATATCAATCATCAATATCTCATTAGCAATAAACGTTTGATTGCAGTAAGAATCGAACAGCGATCTATTGATATCCATGTATACACAGAGGTTTAATGTATGTAATGAAATATATATTAAGCGCTTTTTCGGAGTCGCTGCTTGAAATGAGCCAAACAGAATGCTTGTTAACTATGCTCGGGTATAACCGTAGGACATCGCTAAGACATTCGGGGAGAACAGCCCTGACATCATCTCTTGCAACGCATGCGCAGAGAGAAGTAGCCCTCGGGCAATTAAAGTGACGCCTGAAAGTCGGGGTGGGATGGGGTGAAATTTAGGGTCCAGCTGTTATATGATGCTTGATGGGAACTCAAGACTCTCTCTTTTTCCACAGTCAGACAAAGACAGGGCGAGCATAAAGCCTCCCTCAGATTCTTTGGTTAAGCACGCAGGTGTTCGAACAATGGAAAGGGACCAGCTTTGTTATAGGGCAGTGAGTTAGGGGTCTTTCTAAAGAAGCCTTGCCCCGGACAAAAGAAATGGGGTACAATAGAACTTGTTTATTTGTTAACGCGCTTCAGTTCTCTTTTGTCACGACCCTAATTTATCATGGCCTTTGTTCATTTTGATAGTTGAAGGGCAAGCAGTGTTCTTTTGTTAAATGCTAGTGGAATGGGAATGCCAGATGGTCCTTCTAAAGAAGCCTTGCCCCTGACAAAAGAAAGAGGATACAACAGAACTTGTTTTTTTGTTAACGGTCTTCAGTTCTCTTTTGTCACGACCCTAATTTATCATTGCCGTTGTTCATTTTGACAGCTGAAGGGCAAGCATTGTTTTTTTTGTTAAATGCTAGTGGAATGAGTTACTAGGTGGCTTCACCTAAAAGTAAACAATAGAGCTGGAGACAATAGCGTCTGTCCCTTTGTCCAGCATACTCTTTGTTCATTTTGACAGTGATGGATAACCTCCTGCACGCGGTGGTTAAACACTTCTAGTGGTGTGAGTTGCTGCAGTGCAGGAAAGCACGTAGGCGGATGTGCTTTTGTTACAGAACCATAAATTTTCAACCCCCTTTGTTCGTTTTGACAGGTGAAGGATACCCTTAATTGCTTAACTGTCAAGCTTCCATTATATTCAACAAGATTTATGACCCACAGCTGCAACTAAAATACCAAGGAGCTGGGGTTGGGGGAGAGGAGGTGGGGGATCCCATTTGCATATGAATACACATTCCTGCTTATTAAGTGGTCCAGCATTCTTATTCTCCTCCTACTTGCATGGTATTGAATACAGTAATTTCTTGTTTATAATGGTAGGATTGTATAAAATATCTTTTGTCTGGATGTCGTACCCATGTTGTATATAGCTTTAAACTTATCGAAAAGCAATGCCCGTGTATTACCTTCTTTGCCACGTACTTACATAGTAGTCATACGAGGCATGGCATTCCTCCTAAAAATTCAATACCGAGAATTCACCGGAAACACATGTTTTGAGGCCTCCTGAATACAACAAGCATTTTTAAGAAAATCTGATGTGTTACACTCACATGACCTTGTCTATTCTTGTACAAACTATTTTTAAAAACGCTTATTCTCCATATGCTTCATGTTAATCCAGATGTTAATCTTATTGTTAATTTTCTTGTAAGCGCAAAGTGAGTATGGTAGGCTTTAAGCTATAGTCAAATCTTTTAAAAGCTGGTTGCTATGTGGCGCATTCCATTCTCTTTGCATGTCCTGTACGTAAAAAAAATTATAACGAATTCCCATTTGAGAAAAAGTATAAGTATTGGAATATTTAAGGGAATAATAACCAATATCTCGAAAATGGTTCACTCGACAAAACAAATGTATATGACATAAATTGTGTATTTTAACGCGATCTACATTTTTTGTGGTAAACTTTTGTCTATCTCTTATGGTTTACCAGTTATGCAAACGTCGTTCACAATGAAGAACACTTATGGAGACATTCCCAGATATACGTTTTATTTGTCATAAAAGTATCTTAAATGTATTATATCTTAACCGAAATCGTTAGAGTCATTTTTGAAAAAATTAAAATTTTCGAAAAATGCTCCATGTAAAGGGTAATCTGCGTTAGGGCAATTTCTTGAAAACCTTCATGTCGCATCTCTGGAAGATACTGAACCTAAATACCAAGCTTGGTGTTTATCCACTG
The DNA here is from genome assembly GCA_030765065.1 of Deroplatys truncata. Classification (NCBI taxonomy): domain Eukaryota; kingdom Metazoa; phylum Arthropoda; class Insecta; order Mantodea; family Mantidae; genus Deroplatys; species Deroplatys truncata. Next base: position 221,482,893 of record CM060978.1, read on the forward strand.
TTCGTTTCTGAATTATGCTGTTCACAGACAGACACACGGACATGTTTCCAAAAATGCTTTTTTTGAATTCAGTGTATCTCAAAACATATATTTCCGGTGAAATCTTGGTATCGAATTTTTGGGTGGAATACAATACTTCCCCTACTTACTATACGTAGTAGAGAATGTAAAAAGGGTCCGTGTGTGTGTGTGTCTATGTGTCTGTGTGTGAATGCTAGCATAACTCCACCGTCCCACCGCAACGCACAAATCGCTGTCGTCTGATCCTATAATCCCGAAACTTGTTAAGACGAAATAGATTTAAGGAAATGATGGGAACAAGGAGATGATGGACAGGAAATTCCAGGTAGATGAAATAATAGCCTATGGACCTGAGAAAACCACGAATAAACATAAACTAACATAAACATAAGCTAAGTGTGGCCGACCCAAGAGAAATCGAACCACGGACTCACAAGTGCGAGCGTTACTGTTACACCTGCCGCGGAGCAATCTCGCTAGGTTTCTATAACTCTATTTTAAGGACATCGGGAGGTTAAGATGCTTCAAAAATTCTATTTTTCGTTTTCTTTGTGATAAAAACATCTAAAAATCTTCAGCTTTAAAATATATATACTTGGACGTATTGACTAATTTGTCCCTTTAAACTTGTCATTTTAAACATCGCGATGCATAGTCATGCTAGTTGTGTTCCTTCCTTCTTCTCAATTTTCTGTAACTTTGCTTTTTCATAATTCAGGTGTACTTTTCTCAAAATGTATGTACACCAAACTGTTGCTGAATATGTCTGGGAAATATCTATATATGCTAATCTAATTCGTTTTTAATATTTTAAAATAAACATGAGAATCAAAACTATTTATAAAAACACATTTTGACCTTTTTGTGTTTCACAAACTTAATTATTTTTTATTTTCGATAGGGAAGATATTGAAAATATTTTTTTCCGTATAAAACTATCTTTTATGTGATTTAGAGGGAAAAATGGTGATCATAGAAACAAAATCATTGGATGAATATGTACCTGAAGTATGAGTTGCAAAATTTTGAACTATGAAGCAGGGTGTCATTTACATCACTTTTGCACAACTTTATCGAAGCATTAACTTATTTTTTAACACCATTATTTTCAGAAACACTTAAAACATAACAAAACCAAATTTGTTTGCCATTCATTTAGTTGTTAGTGTGTAACAAAAAGCTTAAAGTATTGTCATGTGTTTGCTTCCATTGCTTCGTAATGACATCCCAGTGCCCTTAAGTTTGAAAGTTGCTATTTACTTGACATTTCTGTTTTAGTGCTGTTTCGCTCTCTCTCTCTCTCTCATACGCACGCGCGTGTGACTATGTTTTTCTGAAAATGTTTTTATTTCGTTTCAAGAGGACTTCAAAAACTTTATTTCTCACGAAATCTCAATATTTAAATTTTGACTCGAAGGCAGTACGTCCTCTGCGATAAAGTTAAGAAAGAAACTGTGCTGAAAATTGGGTTTTAGGAAGCTCTTCTCGGGTTGACTCGCACAATATGAACAAAAATGATTGTGCCACTACTGATATGACTAATATTATTAATAGTGTCTAACATCACAAGGTAGTAATTTTAATAAGGTTCTGGTTTAAATGGTGAAACTGTACACAGTTCTAAACGTGTTTCATGAATAACATTTTAGTTTACCTTTAAGAGCATTATTACAGGCAGCAGTCGTCCCAGAATCAGTATGTGTTTACCTCCATCTCATTCAAGTAGTGGTTATATCACCTTCTGCACAAACTGACTCGGAAGATGTTCTTTGAAGCTCTCTCAGGTGACCAATACACTACTATAGACCATTTTTATAAACACTGAAAAAAGACGCGTTGTTAAATACCTTAAAAAGCTCTTATGAATAGAAGAAAATGTCTCAAACCCTGATTAAGTATGTAATGTTTACTGGAGTGAAACAAAGGTCATACTAATGAACTGTTTATGTCGCAGGCACTGCTGAGCACGTAGCAGGTAATCAAGCATGGCGCAAAATAACAGTTTTGGACGTATTCTACTATTTGTTTTATGCGTTATTGTTATGTGTCATTAAACTAACATCAGAAGCAACGTGTTTCCAATGCAAGGAGGTGGAAAAGTTTAGAACTAAAAAGAAAAGTAATTGACGTTGAAGTAAATATAAACAAATCAATTGGAAGTAACTTGACAAACTTACTAAGCAACGCCAAAATTGAAATCCAATGGAGTGGATAAGAAAAATGCATGCAATATACTTATGTAGGCATTGTGAATCATAACTATTGATCATTATTGTGTGAAAATACTATTTATTTAATAAAATTTGTCTAAAGTATTTGCATGTTCTAAAATCATTAATTCAAAATTGTGCTTAAGGCTATAGAGGAAGAAATCTGATGTGTTACATTCACATGACTTTCTCTACTCTTGTACAAACTATTTTTACAAACACCTATTCTCCATATGCTTCATGTTAATCGAGATATCGAGATGTTTTTCTTATTGCTAATTTTCTTGTAGATGCAAGGGGAGTTGGTAGGCTTTAAACTATAGTAAAATATTTTAAGAGCTGGTTGCAATGTGGAGTATTCCATTTCCTTTGCATTACCAGGACAAAAAAATTTAATAACTAATTTGATGAAAAGTATAAGTATTGGAAAATTTTAGGGAATAACAAGCAATATCTCGAAAATGGTTCACTCAATAAAAAAATGTATATGACATAAATTGTGTATTTTAACGTGATTTACATTTTTTGAATAGTAAAATTTTGTCTATCCCTTATGGTTTACCAGTTATGCAAAAGTCGTTCACAATGAAGAACACTTTTGGAGACATTCCCAGAAAATTTGAGATATACATTTCATTTGTCATGAAAATGTCTTAAATATATAATATTTTAATCAAAATCGTTAGAGCCATTTTTAGAAAATTAAGGGTAATCTAGGGTGGGGTATTTTCTTGAAAACCTTCGTGTCGCATCTCTGGAAGATACTGAACCTAAATATCAAGTTTGGTGTTTATCCGACTGTTCGTTTCTGTGTTATGCTGTTCACAGATACACACACACACACACTCATATACACAGACATACACCCGGAATGTTTCCAAAAATGCCTTTTTTGGATTCCAGGGGTCTCAAAACATGTATTTCCGGTGAAATCTCGGTATCGAATTTTTGGGTGGAATGCAATACTTCCCCTACCTACTATACGTAGTAGAGAAAGTAAAAAAAAGTTGAATATCTTAAAAAATGTACGTAACGAAAATGGACACAAAGGATAAATTCACAATAAAATACATATTGTGAATATATAGAAACAGATAATAAGAAGTGAAAATTTAAACAGAAATATGTTTCATATAAATTACGATTGTAATTCATATTATGTTTATTATAGTTATGCTTATGTTTGTTAATGTTTATTAATATGTCATTTATTTAAGACAAGAACTGTTAAATTGAATGTATTTATTTTACTATTGTTGGCATCCAAACAGACCTTGAGTAAACAACATTCAAATTTTAAAATGGTTAGAAAAGATTTTTACCCGAGGAGACACATGCCAGGAAAACGAAAGACTTAGTAATTCGCCACCCGAATTGCGGAGTATGGTAGACAATAATTAATAAAAGAATTAAGTATTATATTACAAGGAAAGTTTACAACTATTCTTATTAAATGAAACAAATTAAATAAATTAAGTAAAATGTCTGATTCAAATAGCTCGTCGTTAATAAGCATATCAGAAGTAGAGGCCTTTGAGCAAAAGTTCGGTCTTTCACGCCCAATATAGAGTGAGACGCTAAGGACTATAGTAGTTAAAACGCGTCCATAAATAAATACATTCACATGTTTTCCTACCCTCTGCTTTATTTATTCTTACTAAAGCTTACTGTTTCTTCACCTGTGTTTTAATCCAAATAAATTCTTGCAGAAATATCTACAGTACACATTTAGTTATAGATACAACGAGAACAGCGAAGGTCAAATGTTTAAGATCTGGAAGCTATATTTTAGCCCTAAAATGTCATAGTGTTTCCATGCATTCGCTAGAAACAAATGAATGTTGACAGGACTTTAAAAGAATGACTAGGTGAGCAATTCAAACATTTAATAACGGATATCTCAGGGTTCGCTTATACAACAAAAAGACTTATTTGAAATAAATTGTGTTTTAAAGAGATTTGCAGTTGTTGTATAGTACATTTTCGTCTATTGCTTAACGTTTACCATTTATACAAGATTGAACAAAATTCCTTTGGAGTGAAATGGACTGCACAAGCGATTCCCAGAAAATTAAAGATATACATTTTACTTGTAATGTAAATATCTTTAATAATTGACATCTTAAGTAAAATCATTAGAGCCATTATTTAGAAAATCAAAAATTACAAAAAATGTATGATGTAAAGTGTAGTTTGGGGTGGAAAAATTTTCTTCTTATCTGCAAGGTATGAACCTAAATACCACGTTTGGTATTTATCCGACTTTTCGTTTTTTATTTATGCTGTTCAAAGACACACGCACACTCACGAAACTTTTTACTTTCTCTACTACGTATAGTAAGTAGGGGAAGTATTATATTCCACCCAAATATTCGATACCGAGATTTCACTGGAAATACATGTTTTGAGGCCCCTGAATCCAGAAAAAGCATTTTTGGAAACATGTCCGTGTGTGTCTGTGTGTGTGTGTCTGTCTGTGTGTGAACAGCATAACAGCATAACAGAAACGAACCGTCGGATAAACACCAAACTTGGTATTTAGGTTCAGTATCTTCCAAAGATGCGACATGAAGGTTTTCAAGAAAATCCCCTCACCCCAGATTACCCTTTACATGGAACGTTTTTCGAAAGTTTTAATTTTCTCAAAAATGGCTCCAACGATTTTGGTTAAAATATCATATTTTTAAGATATTTTCATGACAAATGATATTTTCTTGGAATGTCTCCAAAAGTATTCTTCATTGTGAACTACTTTTGCATAACTGGTAAACCATAAGAGATACACAAAATTGTACTTTCCAAAAAATGTAGATCGCGTTAAAATACACAATTTATGTCATATCTATACATTTTTTTTGAGTGAAGCATTTTCGAGATATTACTTGTTATTCCGTTATATGTTTCAATATTTATTTTCTCAAATGGGAATTCGTTATTCATTTTTTGTCTTGGATATGCAAAGAGTATTAATCTGTGGCAAAGAGAATGGTGCTGCACCTAGCAACCAGTTATTAAGAGTAATGTCTATGCTTAAAGGTTACTGTATTTCTATATTGCCCTTGACATATATATTCCCCTTACATCTACAAGAAAATTGGCAATAAAATAGAGTCTGCAAATGTTTATCTCGATTAACATGAAGTAGACGGATTATAAGGGTTTGTAAAAATAGTTTGGAAAAGAGTAGAGAGAGTCATGTGAGTGTAACACATCAGGTGTTTTTCTATAAATGCTTTTTTTACATTCAGGGCGCTTCAAAATATGTATTTCAGGGGAAATCTCCGTATCGAATGCAATGCCTTCTCTGCCTATGTACGTGGTAAATAAAGTAATAAAGGAAAAAAAACAAAGAAAGAAAAAGCAACATTCAGAAGTGAAATAGAATATGCATTCTAGTGTAAGATACTTTATTGGATTTTTTATTTAAACCAATATCTTACCTTTCCAAACACGACAAGACAGTGAGAAAAGGTTTACCATTGCTACGAATTGAGCCAGCAGTATTTTATAAATTTTAAAATACAGAGGACGAGAAGATACATTAACAACGTTTTTACGCATAATACACGCTGTACTTCAACAATCACTGAATAAGAGAATATCTGTCAAAAATATTGCTTCTGACACGCCAGATATACAATTTATTACCAACTGCGGCGCGGTAAATCGAAATCGAACAAATCAAAGTTTACAGCATCCACACCTACAACATCAAGAAGACATTCGAGAACGTCAACCATGAGCCAGTGATGACCCTCTCATCATCCCACACCAACCTTGACATCACCCCATCCAACCCCTTATTAAAATCGCTTCATCATGGCGTACCAACGCGAAACAGCATAATCCAGGAAAGGACGACAGCAGTGACGGACCTGAGTTCGAGAACAAATTAAGGAGTAGAGAGAGAGAGAGAGAGAGAGAGAGAGAGAGAGAGAGAGAAGACGATCACGGGACTATGAGAAATCGAATAGTGGATATATCTATAATTACAAGTGTAATGTTTTACGTGGTGGGAAAAGTATAAGAGGTCGTCACAACATGGAGACGCAAAGAAAAGATGAGGGAAATGGACCAGAGAATAGCAAAGCTGCATCCAATGCAGAACTAAAGACAGACTCGAATCAACAATTTCAGGAAGCTATAGAAAACTTTCTATCTGTATTAAAACTTCAGGCTAATGCAGTTATCACAAAGGATGAAATTAGTATGCAAGTCAGTACCGTAAATGTTAAAGTCAGTGCAGTTAGCTCAGAATTAGATGATAACATTAATAATGTAAGCACAGCGTTAACAAATACAAAGTTAAAAACAGTAATCCGATTGAGAATCAAGTATCAATAACGAATGCTAAGATAGATTTTCAACCTCAAGTATTCAAAAAAGCAATCACACAACTGAAAGAAGAACATAGGTTAGACAAGATTAGCACAGAAATGATAGAAAATATAAAATCTGAACACCAAAAGGTAACAGCTGGTACAATTCAAAAGTTATAACTGCAATCTGCAGAAATAAGGGAATTGAGGGTATATTACACAGAGATAAATTTAAATAACACAGCTAACACTTTTGAACTCAAATATTAGGTAAACAATGAAATACGTAGCTTAGATAAACAATAGCTGAATTAAACACCAATGTAGAAAAAAGAAATCAGTTCCATAAGAAATGAAAACAGTACTGCATTAGAGAACATAACCTTTGAAATGGTAGCACATAAAGGCGCAATTGCTACAATGTGTGAGGAATTCAAAACTGAAATTACATTTTTACAAGAGAGTGTTAACCAGGAGAAAGAAAATGTAAATAACCTAAACCGACTTGTGATAGCATTTCAGACCACAGAATAAACAAAATGAGATTTGAGGCAGTATTTTTAACACTTAAATGATTTCAGTCTAATTATATAATAAAAAATATAATAAAAGCCCGCCTTAAAGCAATATGTGTATGTAACATATATAAAAAGTGTATATTATAGTCATTGTAAAAGTTTATATTATTGTATACATGTTCAATAATGTTATGTGAATGTATTACGTAATTTAATAATGTAGGAGCTGTGAGAATAATAGGTTAAAAGTTGCTAACAAAGAGGTAGCCTTGAGGCAATAATGAATTTGAAAGTTTAATAATACTAATAGTGATTCTTGGAAGCAATAATGTAATTTTAGTGACAGTTTATAAAATAGCTAACCACTAACCAGAAAAAGCTTTAGTTAAATGAAGGTATTCTATTGGACTAGGATTAGCCAATCAGAGACTTGAAATTTTACAAATTTAGGCGGTAGAAATCAAGTCAGTTGCTTGTGGGCAGCGCTCATAACTGGACGTTGGTTGTAGACAGTGTTCCTACCCGGACGCGAGATGCGTCCTCGAGAAATTTAATACGTATTCAGTGTGAGACGAAAATAGTTTACGTGTTTAAAAAAGTGCAAGTAATTAACAAAAGAATCTCACAGCTCTCTATATCCGTGAAGTGTTATTTAAATCGTGTCAAGAATGAATAAAAAGGAGTGAATTAAACATTATAATCTGTGTAAGCCTACATTCTTCACCGCCCCACGCCATACAAAGAAATCCATGTCTCTAACAATAATACTGACGCAGTCAAGGCAAACATAAATATATACAGTCAAACTTTGGCAAAGGCCACCGGAAAGTACATTTGGGGCGAGGGCTACCGGAATCTTTTTTGTCATACGTGCGGTTGCAACTACTTCAAGTTCGGCTCCCCAACAGTTGAACTATAATACATCTTCTTCAAACTGACTTACCATACGTAGCATACAACAAAACTACTTCAAATTGGCTCCCAAAGCGTGGGGCAAAAATAACAATACAACAAACCTACTTCAGAGTAAAATTGTACATGATGCTGAAAATGTTGAAAATCAATATGTAAATAATGATATATCAAATAGCAATGAATATGTATTCAAGCGGTGTGCATACAGAATAACTGCATAGCCCGTAGAGGCATATGCACACAACATGATTGTATCACACACTACATAACAAATACATATTAAAATTGTAATTACTCCAACAAAATTCTCAGTGAAATCATTCCATTTACTTTTCATGAAGAATTAGGATATTCATCTAAAGCGTTCCTCAAAGAAGTGGACACATATTTCAAATTAATAAAATTCTCAGCGAACTTAAATGATGGTTTTAATGAAATTTTGAAAAGATAAAGTTAACATTTGCTAAAATCTACACTTTCAGGAAGTGAAAATTACACATCTTTTAGGAATTTATTTTTAGCAAGATATTGGGGTCCAGCTAGACAAAAACAGATAAGAGTGGAATTAGCTGCAGGGAAATTTAACCCATTAGAGAATATAGGTATGACACAGTATTTTCTAAATACAGCTAATAAATGCAAACTAATTGAATCTCCCTTATATGAACAATAAATAATAATAACAGCTGAAGTTAGGCAGCTCCCTGACACAATAAGTCCTAACCTAATACTTGCAAAACCTGTAAATTTTACAGACATAAAAAACTGCTAGCAGCACCTAGCAAACACATTCAGGAAGCTGCAACAATGGTACTTCAGACTTCAACTTCAAAATGGTACTATACACAATCACAAAACAGATAATTCACGAACAGACAAATGGTAAATCCCCAAAATGAAAGTGATCAAAATAGGCACGAAAATCAAAATTTTCTTGGAGGAAGTGCAAGAAACAGCCAAACCTTACCTCCCCGCAACAACAACCCCCAGGAACAACACAAACAGCTACCGAAACTCAACATGACCTCATTCCAACAGGAATAGGATAATTGCGGGAAACCAAGTGGAAAGAAGCACTAGTATGAGGTATATTTACACTAACAGGAGAAATAATGTTCCTAGGCTGGCTACAAAACTTATCATTACCATATCAGGAATCAAAGATAATCTTATTGAGATTATATGGGAAATCAGTACGCACTAACTATAGAACATACTACACTTACAGAGAGACGAACAGAGACCCACAGATTACGAACCTAAATTATTCTCAACCGCAGGTTAACAACCCCCGGACACAAATTGTAATGACCGTTATATTGCTCCCTTTAAGTCCCATGACATATCAAACCTCGCATGTTTAGCCGACATCAGCCCAGAAACGATTGGCAATGACACCAACGTTCCCAGAACAGCACGAAAACACAAAAAGGAGTTCCTTACACTCAATCATACAGGATAAAGCTATGCTAAGCAAAAATCGTGCTAACAATAAAACGCAGTTAATGAAACTACAGTACGTAAATATAACCATAATGCAAAAGAAATATGAAGCAATTGTGGGCTTTGGAGCTACAACTGTCTGAAGCTAATTATGAACAGCACAGTAAACTGCTTGCCAGCTTGTGGAGTTTGTTGTAGCGCGACAATAGGTAAAATAAAGGAAAGAATTAGGTTTCAGGTGATGTTAGAAATCCATGTTGGAAGTTGGAAGAGTGAACTGATGGCATTAGTTTTACCTAAGCTAGCAACAAACATCATATTGGTTAGCGATATTTTATATTGTAACATAACTGTATATTTAAAAACCGTGACTGCGTCATTATGTAACGTTTGTGCGACAAGTAAGATGGGGAAAGAGGCGAATCTTTCGTTCGGCAAGCGACATGGCCTGATCTCTGGAGCCATTCTTCTACTGCCAAGGCCGGATATCGAATCAGGATCTGATGAAACCTGAAAATTTCTACCTAATACGTATTTCTAAGGAGAGCAAAGGAAAGTGCGAGAAACTAGGATATCTGCATCTTAATAACATGGGCTCGCTTGGTGCACTGAAGATATTCAGGAACGCACCTAAAGTTGGCTACAAAAGAAGGAATGAAAACAATGATAGCTTAGTTCAGGGATCACACACGTAATAGATTCAGAGCACCACATGATGAAGAATGGAAAGAATGATACATTAACTCAGTACATAAGCACATAAATTTATTAGAGGAAAACTCATCTAAGTGTTATACAATGAGGAACGACGGTCGCTAGTCGTCCTCCGTGGTCTAGGGGTACCATGCTGGCCTCTGGTTCCCAAAGTCGCGGATTCAAACCTGGTGGAAGGCGATGTTTTTTTTCGGGCGTAAATATTTTTCGTGTGGCTTCTTTCGGAAGGGAAGTAAAGCCGGTGGTCCCGTGTCGTAGATTTACGGACGTAAAAGAACCTTAAGACTGATATAGAGGCCTCTGAGAAAACTTTCCTGTACTTCATGCCCAATATAGAATGGAACGTTAAGAACCATAGTAGTTAATAAGCGTACATAAATAAAACTCAATTTAATTACACTAGTCTGCATGATATCGGATGACTGAAAACTAATAAGTGATTCTGACTCACTGCTTTTAGTTTTTTTCTATCAGGTACAGATTTTTCACAATTTCACTTTAAAAATATAGAGATATAAAGATATTGCTTCCGCCACTTGGGCTTAATGAAGCAATTTATAAGGGCTCTACCACAGGATGGACCCTGCTTAAGTACCTTTCCAAGAAATTTCCCTTCATTACACAAGACAAATTAAAGGCTGGAATTTTTGTTGGTCCTCAAATAAAGAAATTGATGAAGGATGAAGATTTTGAGAAGACCATAATGAGAGAGAAATAGAAGCGTGCACCGCCTTCCAATCAGTTACTGAAAACTTCTTAGGCAAATGTGTAAATGTGCATTCTCTGCATTCACATATCAACTACTTTCCAGAAAATCTGGGACATTATAGTGAAGAGCAGGGTGAACGTTTTCATCAAGATATTAAGGAAATGGAGAGGAGGTACCAGGGGAGATGATGGTCGACTACTTTTGGATGTTGAAGAGGGACAGTCATCTTCAAGGATCTGCAAGGAAGTCATAGAAGAGAAAGCTGAGAAAAAATAAATGTAACATTTGGCTTCTTGTTTTGTTAAAATGTAGTCATGAAATAAATTAGGGAAGTTCTTGAGAGTATTCTTAAAATGTTTCTGGAATAAAAACTTACCTTGTGTGAAATGGTATTTGAATACTTCTCTACGCTCATTAGTAGAATTGTCAAAACATTACTTATTTTGTATAAAAACCTGACGTGATAGCAAAAACGGATGTTTTTTGATTCACGAAGACCTACTTTTAAGAAATCATCTGACAAAAAGTTTGAAAATGCAGACTAGTGTTATTAATTTAAAGACGGCCCCACCTGATGCACCCAGCCATGGTCGCCGCCTTGCCTTGGAAGCCAGAAAGAGCCGACCACTGCGTCCTCACTCGCGCTCCAGTTGCTAGCTGCTCGCGTCCCCAGCTAAACTTCGCGTCATTAGCCACCGGGCATGCGTACAACGTAAAACAAAGGAGTCTCCCGTAATTAACAAATCCTCTGAAATATATTGTCACGACATTCTCAGTCCCAAAGCAATTACTGAAAACAATAGCTTTAACAATAGAAGTAAATAATAAAGAACTAAGTATAAATGACACAATATCATTGCTTAAGTGTCTTACATTTTGAGCAGCGCGCAATGTTGATTAAAGAAGATGGCAACGAAGTTATAATTTCGTTGTTAAAGAAACATGGTGTGAAGGCGAAACTAAGAGTTTTGAAGAAATAGAATTAGAAGAACAATTTTAATTTAAAATATTATCGTCTACAAAGGAGTAGAAGTTATAAGAATAAATATATTGAGAGTAGATGAGCTAAAGAATAACAGGACAATAAGCGCTTGCACAACATTTTCGGCCTTAGTTGCAAAAATAAGAATATATCTTACTCCTACCGAGTGAAAATGAAGGACACTTCGATGAGAAGAGAAGAGCACAGCACAACCACTAGTAAATGTCCAACAAGAACATAGATAAATTATAAAATCACTGAAACACAAAATAATAACCTAATGAAATGTTCTTGAAAAACAAGAATATGTTCTCAGAGAAACCTGGAAACTATGAGAAATAGACACATTACTTTCATTTAGATGGAATAAACCTTAAACACACAAATGTTGAGCTATCCCAAACTTCATCAGAAGACAAGCAGATGAAGTGATCCAGAACATACTAGATAGTAATATAACAGGATTATGAGATACATCTTATATAAATAAGTATATAACATATGAATACACACTAAAATATAATTAATTATATGGATGTATAAAAAGTATTAGGTAAGAATATGAGAGTGAGAATCAAACAAAATTGTATAACATACCCTCTAAACCAACCTTGAAATATGGTAGCGAAGCATGGGTTCTACGAGCGCAAGATCGGCAAGTTTAGAGGCATCACAGATGTACTTTATGAGGTCACCGATTGGAAAAACAAGAAGGGATAGAATCAGATATCAAGATTTTCATGTGCACTGGGAAATGAATATAGTGCAGGAAATATATAATTACCAAAACAGCAAATGGAAAGAGGATGTTATAAGTGTACCACCTTTTAGATTCCCTAAACAAGCTTTATTATATAGACCGGAGGGAACGAGGGTCTTAGGAGGACCTGGGAGAAGATAGAATAAACAACATAAAGTTAGTAATTAGCCTCGGAACAGATCTCCGATCTAATATTGAATTATAAGAAGATATTATAATTATAAATACACAATATTGGGTTCACAAACAGAAAATAAGTTACGTATGACGCTTGATTCACGAACGGTAAGTGCTTATACATCACCAGATCATTCCAGGTCCCAGAAGGAAGCCAGATCTTAAACAGACTTAGCAAGGGAAAATATTTCAAAATGATAAATTTAAATTTACCTTTTCGGCAAAAATACCCTTATCCAAAGAAGTATGAAAATACACTGAATTCGCCTATGAAGGAAAAACTTATTGCTTTACAAGATGTGCCTTTGGGATATCAACAGGCAGTGGAGTATTGCTGAGAGCTCTACACGGCATCTTTGGAGAAAGCATAAAATTCAAATTAAAATACAGTTTTCTTTCTTTTAAAATACTGTGTTTTTATATATTCAAAGGTTAAAAGATTCTATAAACTTCTCTTATTATGAGTGCTTTCATTTCCACGGTTTATATTAATTCATTGCTACAATGGTGACTTGTTTTCAAAGTATAAAACTTAGGTTTCAAAGAAAATAGTACTCTACTTAATAATACATATTATTTCTATACATTGCTACATTTTATTCGCAAGTTACTCACTCATTATCGATAAAATTGAAACTTCCATTTAAATTACTACAGATAATATGAAGACATTACACCTGTTCTTTTATCAGAAATAAAAATAATGAGCTTTGTTTTAATTATGCCTGTATCTTTCAGAAAGTGCCGTTTTTGCAACATCAAAGCGCATCAGTTGCTTCGTGTTTCATCTGATGAATTAACATGTCCATATTGACGTAGTTTATTATTACATAAAGCGGCACATACACCAAAGCATAAAAAGTATTTTCAGCACATTTAATGTTTTATATAAACGAAGTTGCATAACATTAAAACGTTAATAAAGTTAAAAATAACACAAAAAAGCGTGCATATACGTATACAAAATAATATTCACTTGCTTTCACGCATCAAAACCGATGTCACTCATATGAAATAGAGCAGCAGATGTTTGAATTATTTCAGTAGTATTATTTATTGGATTTATCTCCATTGGGTGAAGTTCGGAATTTTTGTTTTCGTCCATAGAACAAATATCAAGCAACCTCTTCACTTTATATGCTCGATCGCAATTGCACATTAGTTTCAGATGCATGTTTTGCTGCAACCTGATTTATTACAGCACTGAAAGTTATAAACACCAATATTACAATTATATCCCCCAAAAATGGGATATTAATTCGTACTATTTACCGAAATTAAATAATCATATACTAGTTAACACTATTTTAAAAATCTTATGTCTTACACTCGCATGACTTTCTCTACTCTTGTACAAACTATCTTTACAAACGCTTATTCTCCATCTACTTCATGTTAATCGAGATAAACATTTGAAGACTCTATCTTATTGCTAATTACAGTAGCCTTTAAGCATAAACATTACTCTTAATAGCTGGTTGCTAGGTGCAGAACCATTCCCTTTCCCACAGATTAATACTCTTTGCATATCCAAGACAAAAAAAAATGAATAACGAATTCCCATTTGAGAAAATTATTGAAAAATTTAAGGGAATAACAAGCAATATCTCGAAAATGGTTCACTCAACAAAAAAAAATGTATATGACATAATTGTGTATTTTAACGCGATCTAAATTTTTTGTGTAGTAATATTTTGTCTATCTCTTATGGTTTACCAGTTATGCAAAAGTCGTTCACAATGAAGAATACTTTTGGAGACATTCCCAGGAAATTCAAGATATACATTTTATTTGTCATGAAAATATCTTAAACATATGATATTTTAATCAAAATCGTTTGAGCCACTTTTGATAAAATTAAAATTTTCTAAAAATGTTCCATGTAGGGGGTAATCTGGGGTGGGATTTTCTTGAAATACTACGTGTCGCATCTCTGAAAGATACTGAACCTAAATACCAAGTTTGGTGTTTATCCGACTGTTCATTTCTGAGTTATGCTGTTCACACACAAACACACAGACACACACACAGACAGACACACGGACATCTTTCAAAAATGTTTTTTTTTTGGATACAGGGGGTCTCAAAACATATATTTCCGGTGAAATCTCGGTACTGAGTTTTTGGGTGGAATAGAATACTTCCCCTACTTACTATACGTAGCAGAGAAAGTAAAAAGTACTTCTTAAGGAAAAGAATTAGTTGTATTTATCGTAAAATAGAAGTATATTGTTATTCATTGCATTACTTTTCCCTTTGGATTGGAATGAAATCTTTCATACTTTACTTCCAATGGGGTTCACTGTTGAGCGTGCTTAATGTTTATGAACCCTTAATGGGAGTTTCTGGCGCCAGTTCTCATCTTACATCGAAAATCTCTCCAACAAAGGGATTAAATAATGTGCAGCAAATGCATCGTCCTCCATAAGCGCTATAAACTTTCACGCCATCTAAAGCAGAATGTGGGTAAGGAAAAAGAGAATATATTGACTCGAAACACCACAATGACTTCCTGAGGACAAAGACAGAGTCCTAAAATGTGTGACTTGCTTGGGCCGGCGGAGGAGGGTGTATCCGAATGTTCTTTTATACAGCTGCAAGCCAACTGCGCATTGCGTGTTGGGGTCTGGATAATTTACCGAATCTTGATCTTCAACTGTGGTGAGCAATCTCAAAATACAATTTTGCAACCAGAAAATTGTGGTTATAACTCTACATAATATACGTATATAATAGAAATAAGATCTAATTCCGTAGCACCTTGTAGCAATTGAAACTTCTTTCTTATTATGTTTAATTTATTTTGCCATTTATTATATTATATTCGTAATGATTGGCTCTGTAATATTAGCCATTAATAACACGAGAGTACTGCAGTACGGTATATGAACCACTACTTGAGGTTGAGATATAGACTTGCTCACTCCGTCAAAGCGGTTTATTGGATCCATTTTATCAGTTCCGAAGGTTACAAGCCGAATAATGACCAATAATTTAAATAACAACTCACGAGACATTGAAAAATTAATAGCTTCTGAAAATGTAAAACCCTTTGCTACCAGCAATAAAATTATAATGCTTACAAAATGTTGTAGCGGTAGTCTTCAAAGTTCCTTTAAATCAGTTCTGATTTCAGTAGAAAAGCAAACATAACCAAGGGGGTGATGGAGACGATGATACAAATTACATCGTCAGTTTTGAACTCACAAGAAATCCATTTGTGTTTGAACAAAGATAATGTTTGTATGAGAATTTAGTTTTAGACCATTAGGCACCTCTGAATGTGCTGGTTAGTATAGTTTTTCTACAAAACTGTTCAAACGTTCACTATATATCAATACAGAGATCAATGTAAACCTAATTTCAGTGTAAAATTAAATAATTGAGTTTTATTTAAGGACACTCTTTAACTACTGTGGTCCTTGGCATCCCATTTCACATTGGACGTGAAAGATCGAAAATTTTGCTCAGAGGACCACCAGATTTACTTCCCATCCGAAGGAAGATATACTAAGAATTTTTACGCCTAAATTCAATGTAGTTATCTTAACTATAAATAGAAGTTAGAGATTTTAATATTATAATTCTCAAAGTTATATGAATGAGTGAAAAACTTACATTTAAGAAAACCAGTTAGTCACATGCCATAATTGCGCATTCTGAAGTAGAGTGCTGAACGAATTAATTGCCCCTTTACACTAACCTTTCCTACAGTGCTGAACCTTATTCGATGTCACTTTTGAAATTATACACAGGTTCACCAGTAGGATCGTAGCTATTATCATTTGAAGCAGTATTTTTAACACTTAATGATTTCAGTCTAATTATATAATATATAATTCAATAACATCCCGCATTACAGCAATATGTGTATAATATACAAAATGTATGTAATAGTCATTGTATTATATTTACAATATTATGTTCATGTTTAATAATGTTATGTGAATGTATTGGGTAGTTTAATAATGTAGGAGTTATGTGAATAATAGGTTAAAAGTTGCTAACAATGAGGTAGCAATGAGGTACCCTTGAGGCAATAATGGATTGGAAAGTTTAATAATACTACTATTAATTCTTGGAGCAACAATAATGTAATGTTTGAGACAGTTTATAAATAGCCAATCAGCAACCAGAAAACC
This sequence comes from Deroplatys truncata, assembly GCA_030765065.1. Lineage (NCBI taxonomy): Eukaryota > Metazoa > Arthropoda > Insecta > Mantodea > Mantidae > Deroplatys > Deroplatys truncata. The sequence continues at coordinate 221,499,803 of CM060978.1, forward strand.
TGAAAGTTAAATCAAAGTATTCTATTGGAGTAGGATTAGTCAATCAGAAACTGAAATAGAGCAAATTGTACAAATCCAGGTGCCAGTTGCTGGTAGACAGCGTTACTAACTGGACGCGAGACGTGTCCTCATGTTCAGTGTGAGGGGAAAATTCATTATGATGAAAACATTATAAAGTTTGCGTGTTAAAAAAAAGTGCAAGTAATTAATAAACAATCTCACAGCTCTCTATACTAGTGAAGTGTTATTTAATCGTGTGAAGGATTAATAAATAGAGTGAAGTAAAAATTATAATTTGTGTAAGCTTACAATCTTCAGCCGCACCACCCCTTGTTAAGAGAAACATGTTTCTACAAATTAATACTGACGCAGCCGAGGCAATCATAAATATATATAATATTTAAATAAAAACATTAAAATACAGAGTTGATTCCTAAAAGTTGGGGCGAAGGTATACGGAAAGTAAAGTTGGGGCGAAGGCCACCGGAAAGTGAACATTGGGGCGAAGGCGACCGGAAAGTAAAGTTGGGGCGAAGGACACCGGAAACTTTGTACCATACGTGATACAGCAATAATTAACTTTTCTCACATTATTCCACCCATAACGCAACATTCTTCACAATAAAACTACACAAATATAACAAAATTAATTTGGATTATTTACACACCTTCTTTCCATTACGCTGTACTGAGTTACATATGATAAAGATAACAGAGTGGTATTATTTAAATGCTAATTTCTTGCTTTATACAACAACTATTAAGCCCCATAACAGAGTAATTCCCAATACAAAATAATGTAAGCAACTTAAAATGTGCTGCCACCTGCCATAAAACTGTCAGATATTTCCTTTTAGTAGCTTTGTTCCAATAGATGGCATTGTTATAGCAGTGCAATGATTCAAGATCACATAAAAGATACACAAATAAATAAAAATGGAGGGTATTAATTTTGAAAGAAATGCTATGTGATACGACAATATGGACTTCATTTTGGAATCAATACATTTAAATTACTATAAAAACACCCTAATATCTAAAACAACAAAGTCACTGTTGACCTGTGTAATTGATTGTAAATGGCAGTGCGGTATCATGATAGAGAATTTGTCGTGCAATTTTGGCCGCATGTTACTGGAATGTAGTTACTAAGTTCTGTTATTCTAACGTTATAGGCACGTTTTAAATTGCCAGAAGAGATCATATTTTCAATGTACCTAAAGGAAATATGTAATACAACCATTTCTACAAACGTTGATTAACATGAAAAAGATAAAAGAATAAACTTTTGCAAGCATGGTTTATTGAAGAATATGTAGAGAACGTCAGATCAGATCAGAATATGACAGATCACATGGTTTTCCTTCCTTCATCTGCATACAAAGAGAGCGGAATTTCATAGTTTACATGCATACTTCTTATACCTTCAACAAGATGAGTAATAATAAACACGTTCTTTGGCAAATGTTAACCTCAAGTTTTAAAAATGTATTGTAATTCGTAGATAACAATATCGTACCGAGCTGAAGGAGTATTCTAGATCGAATTGCACTGTCAGCTGTTAGAAGAAACTATGGCGGCTTGATACAGTATTTTTAACACTTAAATGACTTTTAGTCAAATTATATAATAAAGAAATATAATAACAGCCCGCCTTAAAGCAATATGTGTGTGTAACAATATACAAAAAGTGTATATTACAGTCATTGTATACGTTTATATTATTGTATACATGTATAATAAGAATGTGTTGGCAAGAACACTGGAAAATACCTATTATAAGAGAAGTTATGAATAGGGATAGGTATTTCAGTTAAAAAAATCTTAAAAGTTGTGTTTGACAGTGACGTAGCAGAAAATGAAAGAAAAACTTTTGACTGTGGCAAGTGCACTCATTCCTGGAATAAATCAGAGAAAACTTTTTCTACAACCTCGATCGCTCCAAATTTCTTTTCAGGAAACGATAGTCCCATTTCATCGTAACTGAGGTTTTAAACAATGCGTTAGGGAGAAACCAAACCAGTTGCCATTTAAGTATTTGAGTTGACCAATCTTAACGGAACTATGTGAGGTTTAGTTACCAAGGATAAACGTCATTCCTGATGACTTTCTTGTACGTTGTTTAGCTGCAGTATTTACTGTACACAAGACCCTTACAGCATTCATAAATTTTATCATGATATACTTGTTACATCTGTGAAACTCAGATTTGCTGTTTCAAAAATACTTGGTTCTACTGCAGCCATTATGACTAACCGTCTTCTCAGTCAGGTTCGGCTTAGGTCAGACAAAGATCTACAGAATTAAGGATGAGGATCAAGACTTTGGTCAGTGACGCAGATTTTAGCTATGGTGCCCAAATATATTTTTGTACTATGTGATTTTCTGTGCCTGTAATTTTGATGTACAGACTGTATATGTAGATAGCCTGTATCATGTGAAATTGTGTATTTTAGTACGACATAATATTTAGCCTATGTATAAGGTTCCTGGTCCACTAGCTGGTGGTTGACTTAAATCCGACAGTTTCGTCAGAAGCGAGGCTGGCTTCGAGTGTTGGAATGCGGAAGACATCTGGACTCGAGGGGGAAAAAGTCACAGGAAGAATGCAGCCAATGAGATGCTAAGGAAATACAAAATGTTAAACGGACGGTTAGCATCCCGCGAAAAGTGGTCCAATAATGTAACAGAAACTTTAAGCATCGAGTGGGGGATAGGATGCATAAATATCTCAGGTTCACCCCAGAACAGGGCCAGTCGAAATGTAATCCCGGACGCGGACTTCACGTCACTCACAAACAGAATTTGGTGCGCAAATAGGGCCCGGGAAATCGTGATAGCTTCTCTAAAGTGCCTAAGTACTCCATCGCGTGAAATTGTAGTGCTGCATCGCGGAATAAGTGACGCCCACGAGCAGCGAACCAACAAAGGGCCGTTAGAGCGCGAGAAACTTATCAGCTCCAAATCACCAGGGACATTAGTTATTGTTTTATGATAATACTAAATTTCAGTTCTGTGAAACTCCGTGGTGCTTCATATTTTCCCTGGACTTCCTTTATCCCACAACCTGGATCGCCGACGCTTATCCTTCCGATAGGCACAGTGTACGTGCACGTTTCCACTGAGAACCAACCTAGCCGAGGAAAATCACGCACCAAGTCATTACGATCGCATCATCCGCCGACGGAGGAGCAGCAGAAGAAGAAGCCCCGATGAGAGCACCTCAAAACAGGTACGGTAACGTCGAGGCTGCGGCGACCCGTACCCGCGCGAGGTATTAATCTCGGACTACTGTGCGCAGAGCCAACCGTGCCTCTCACAGGCATAGGCTTCTGAACGAGGCGCCAAGGAACCAGAAATGATCAAAAGTTGTCAAATGCAAATTGGATGGACAAAAGGGTCATTCTAAATATATATACAGAGCGGGCCCTCAGCGCTCTGGATGGGAATTGCACGGCAGTCTTGTGCGACACGTCTGAATGAACTCAAGGCCACGGGCTCTTCCACTTATCGGACATGTGGCAGCGGGCTTCAGTCAGCTGTTATTGCTTCTCGTGTATAGACGCAAGACGCGTGTGTATTTGTGTGCGATTAAATCATCGAATTATTACTCAAATTTTCGCTTGAACAAAGAGCTTTTATGTATGACACGTATGTGAAACCAGCTCATGTAGACAGGTGTGTAGGCAATTTCACGATAAATTTCCTGGTGCTCCAGTTCTGAGTACAGAAACAGTTAGATATCTAGTGAATAAAGTGAAGAGAACGGGATCATTTAACGTTGTAAGTTGTAAAAAGAAACGAAGGGTTCTAACGGAAGAAAAACTTGATGAAATTGGCGAAGCATTTGAACGGTCTCCGAATAAATCTTCACGGCGTGTAGCACAAGAAGTCAGTGTTTCAAAAACCTCAGTACATAGGTCTACAAAACTGTTGAAATTACTGTGTGTGACTTATATCTGTAGGGAAGTCTCAAAAATAATCCTCGGAATAGGATTAATAGGAATAATCCTCGCACCATAGACGATCTTAAAAACAATATAAGAACGGAAATTAGGGAAATTACCCAACAAGAACTTATCCGTGTGAATGATAATTTCATCAAAGGTGCCAAGAATGTTTATCTGCCGAAGGACACCACTTTCAACACCGATTGTGAAAAAGGTTAGTACTGATAAAATAAAAAGTAATTATGTTTATTCAATAGTTAATCAATATATCATAAAATCAGTAATAATATGGAATCAGTATCAATAATGAGAATAATACACAGATACACTGAATATAGGCGCGGAACACGCATCGTTACTACCGACCAGATAAGCTGAGGATAGCGCGCGGAACATGCATCGCGACTACCGGCCAGAGGGCTGAGGGACCGCTCTGTATATACCAGGTGAGTCAGCTGCCCCTATTTATTGGTATCTATGCAACCCGGAGTTTATAGTCTAAAATGAAAACATTGACCCTTTTAGCAAACAAACTGTTTATTGTAGCTCTGCCCTTCAAATCGGTACTATATGCAACTAGCATTAATGATTAAAGGTCTGATTGAGAACCAAAGAGCTGTGAAAGCCTTTAAAAAGACGGCGTTGCATGGATATAATGCTTGCAAGGAGATAGGAGAATGTTTTCCGGAAGAGCGGGAGGGACTACGTGGGTTCTGGCCGAGTGGGTGAAGCAAACGTTAGTTTTGGAGGCTTGAATTTGATACTAACATGAAATTGTTTTGGTTCTTTTTTGTCGCCTTGTGTTTATTTTCTGTATTTTAGTATACTAATTTATTTATTTTTGTTACTGGCTCTCCTGTAAGCCAAAGACATAAGAATTACAATAAGATAATTGTGTGTCATGTTTACCCTAATAATCTGTACCGTATCTGGTGTTGTAAACCGTGTTACATAGTCAGCTTTCAATTGACAAAGGAGTTGTAAATGTGCTAAGTTCACGGGTAAACAGAATAATAAATTGCTGAAGAGCGTGGATTTCATCACGGAAGTAAATGTCCAAAATGACGACCCCCTTCATCAATGCACATTTGTGTACGTTGCTGGAGAGACCTTCTTGCATGCTGTAATATGCGCGGTGTAATCTGCCTGCATTCTTCATGTCTGAGTGTCCCCGTACATGATTTAGGCTTTGTGGTGGAAAACATGACGATTATTCTATTTTATACACACTTATAATGCTATAAAATTGTTATTTATATCTTAATATCAAATTGTAGCCCCAAAGAGATAAAACAAAACCAAATAAAACGTTTAAAATTCACCCGCATGATTTGAACCCGAATTAAAGTGTCACGGTGTTAAAACAACCATGATAATACCATTTCGCCAATACTACCTTGCGAGCTCAGGCTCCTATACGAATTAGCCATCGCAGAACTAGACCCTACCTCGAATATTTAGAAGCTTTTTGCAGCGTCATACAGTGTTTTGAGCTCGGTTTGGTGATTTTAATTCTAACAAATAAAATGCATCAGTCATTACAATTACTGTATGATTTGAAATACCCTATTGTTTGTTAAATAAGAGAAATTATCTACCTAATACTTAGCATTTTTTGACAAGGCTGTACATTGACTAACGGCTTAAATCCAATTGGTCGCACTGCGTAGATCTGCCATGTTGTTTTCCAAGGTTTTGTAAACTGATGCATGTGATAGGTTGTTCCTTCAGGGGCGTTTTAAAAAGGGTGCATGGATGTATGCTAAAGAATAAAAGTTTGTAAAATTGGCTAAAATTGTACTGAAGCTCTCAGTGTCGGGGGGGGGGGGATGTCTTTTTGCATCGACATACATAGCGATTGTTTTCTGTCCCGTAAAATACTTATGCACTGAGTTATGTATCCCTCCTCTATAAAGTGTTATGCAAATCAGTCATTAGAAGGCATTCAAGAAAGGCGTAAGTCACATATGTTGCTTAGCACGTTGCATAAATTCAAAAATAAATAGGCGCAGCTGAGTCACCTGGTATACTTATATACACACAACTACAGGTATTGAATCCAATGATACATGCATAATGTGGTACAAAAAAGGAGGAAAATATCTGGACTCGGTGCAGTTAGAATTATAATCTCACCATGGATGATGTGGATATGCCAGACAGACTCAATTCCTACTGTCAGATGTTTGTCAGGCCCAACAAATGGACAGTAAGAGCTATGTTTATTTCGTAGACATTGATGTTAGTAATGGTTGGCTTCAGTACAAAGAGGCCTAAAAGAAGCCCATATTCCACCAAAGAACATTTTGTAGCTGAGAGATTTCAAGAAGATACTCGGGCAACAGCTTCAGAATGAAGAGCCACCTGCAACTCGGGGTGACAGAGGAAGGCTAATGAAGAGAACACGAGCCTGGCCATGTTTCTGAAAGAAGGAAGCCAATAACGTTTTCGCCTCCAGCACATGCTTCAGATAACTGGAACAAAGGCTTATAAAAATTAGCGCAGGGATAATTGTAAAAAGCTTTGTAGAGATAGATGTTTGATTTGTAAAGTATTGTTGTGCTTTAAAGCCTTGATTATCTTCATAATAGCTAAATGAGTGTAATTACCACCCTTTAATGCCTAAAATGAGTTGAAGTTAGTAATCATAATGTTATATTCTTCCTAACTAATGTTACTAATGCAGCAATATATTATTTCTTCAAAATAATGGCGCTGTCTGGGGATTTACATAATTAGTTTCCACCAAAACTGACCCTCAGTTTGCCCCAGTTACGGGTAAAGCGTCAGCCTATTTCGTGTAACGCCAGAGAAAATGTATTATGAGTCCACGTTGTTGTTTTTTTTATAGCTTGTCGAGTTTCTCTTTTCTTATTACTTCCCTCAGTATTAATTTTGTTTTCATAAATTCTCTCCGTCGCAATAAATGTCAGGGGGAGCATTATGGGATTATGTTATGTAAGTTCACTGCAGCCTTAATTTCAGAACCTTTATGGTTAGCGAAGTGATGCAAAAAATTTGGTGCGAAGATAATTAATAAAGGACTAATTGCCGAAGCCTGAAAGTAGGGGAAGTATTGTATTCCACCCAAAAATTCGATACCGAGTTTTCACCGGAAATGCATGTTTTGAGGCCTCCTGAATACCAAAACAAATATTTTTGGAAACATGTCGGTGTGTGTGTCTCTGTCATAACTCAGGAACAAACAGTCGGATAAACACCAAACCTGGTATTTAGGTTCAGTATCTTCCATAGATGCGACATCAAGAAAATCAACCCACCCCAGACTACCCTTTACATGGAAAATGTTTCGAAAATTTTAATTTTCTCAAAAACGGCTATAACGATTTTGATTAAAATATTATATATTTAAGATACTTTCATGACAAATAAAATGTATATCTTGAATTTTCTAGGAAGGTCTCCAAAAGTATTCTTCATTGTAAACGACTTTTGCATAACTGGTAAACCATGTGAGATAGGGAAAATGTTACTACATAAAAAATGTAGATCGCGTTAAAATACACAATTTATGTCATATAGAGCTTTTTGTTGAGTGAACCATTTTGGAGATATTGTTTGTTATTCCCTTAAATTTTCCAATACTTCTACTTTTATCTCAAATGGGAATTCTTTATTCAATTTTTTTTGTCCTGGTAATGCAAAGAGAATGAATACTCCACAAAGCAACCAGCTCTAAAATATTTGACTATCGCTTAAAGCCTACCAATTCCCCTTGCATGTATAAGATAATTAGCAATAAGATTAACATCTCGGTATCTCGATTAGCATAAAGCATATGGAGGATAAGCGTTTGTAAAAATAATTTGTAGAAGAGTAGAGAAAGTCATGTGAGTGTAACACATCAGATTTTTTTTGCTTCGTTTGTCTGCTTAATTTTCCTTTCATGTGTTTTATTGCTTTTCCTTTATAGAATACTTTCATAATAATGAAGTTAAAAAAATATTAGATGGGGAATTAGTAGGCAAACTATAAGTATGAATATTAACCTAAATTTTTAAAAGAGCTGTTTACGAGCAATTTCTCATCTGAACTGATAGTAGACATGAGAGAAACTCAAATTTCTCTTTGTCGATCTGTGTTTGCTAGACAACTGGAAGCATTGAAAACGATCCTTTTCTCTGTTTATTATTTATGTCCCTTTACGGGCCATATCAGAACGGATCTGTTAGGAGATGCCTTGTATATCGATATGTACCGGACTGTAAGTCTTCTAGGTCTCATCCCTGTACCATACCACCTTGTTTCATCGCATGTCCACAAAGGCATGTCAACAGCAACTGTACCTCTGCTTTGTAACGGGCAGATGGCAGCCTCGACACGAGCCACAGAGGCATGTGTACAGAAACTGTACCTCTGCTATTACACTGCTGTCCAGTCTGCCTGCTTTCATTATCTGTGCATAGATGGCAGATCATTCGTTTTACCAGCTATTTTTCATGACTTACTATTGTTTTACACTAAAGATTGAAATTCTGTGTCGTGGTGTTAAGTATTCAATCCGATATTGAATCCTCTTTGATGACTGAGAAAAATAACTAAGAAACCCTAGTCAGATTGCTCGGGATTTGAACCCGAGAGCTCCCGAAATCGTGCCGTAGACGTTGCCACCTGGGCCATCCCGCTTGGCAGAAAACAAATTTCTCCTTTACCTATCTCTTTAATTGCTGATGTGAATGATTTGTTTTTCTTTCACAGAATGTTATTCATTCAATGTGCTTCCTGCTAAGCTTCTAATTGTTATTGACAAATTCCTTTGTAATAAAACATTATGTTAAAACTTTTCTTTAAGAAGCTTAACATTTTGCTGTCATAATCCAAAATGTCGTTATCCTAAAGCCAATTTGTAATGTACTTATGGGCAATTTTAATCTTCTTCTTCTTAATCTGTTTAACGTCCTCGTATGTAGGACTTACATCCCCAGGTGCCTGGGGTCAGATGCACGTCGAGGAGCAGACACTCGTGGATTAGACAGAATATCCAGGATGGGTGATCAGCCTGATGCCTGGTATGGGAGGAAGGGAGTAGATGAAACGAAATGATGGTGAAATGGATGAAAGGAAAGATGATGATGGAGCAGTTGGTGGTATGAATGGCGGGGGAAACCGGAGAACCCGGAGAAAACCCGCCCAGACGCCGCTTTGTCCACAAATCCCACATGCGGGTCCCTAGGATTGAACCCGGGCCGCCTGGGTGAGAGGCCTAACCACTCGGCCACGGCGCCGCCCAATTTTAATGCCGAGTTTAAAATATTGAAGATTCTAGTGCAGATAATTAAATGGTTATTTTTAAACAAAGGACTGTCAGCTCAGCCTAACTGTAGTAATGTTAGAAGCATATAAGAGATTGTTGCTTATAGTGTATAATAGCTTTTAAGATCGATTATGTGGGTAATGCGAGGGAAGTTCTCCAGGATATATAAGATGGAGGGGAGTCTTGTCACGGTAATCAAGCGGTAGACTATCGACAAAAAAAAACCCGAAGATTTATGGTTCAAGTTAGGACTCATCGGCTTTGAGATTTTTCAAGTCTCCATCAACCTTCCAACGTTAACCTATACAATTCAAACTGCATTACGGGATTCAGATCGTTGGACATATAGATTTAACACGGAAAATCAGTTTTTCTCAGATACTTTCTCTCCTGTTGACTTACACATAAATTTTATAACAATATTTTAAGAAGATAAAAAGAAGAAAGTTTATTTTTTGTTTGTTTCAGAAAAAAGTAATATGGTAACTTTAATTCTTTAAACATTTTTGTTTCTCTATCGTGGCCCATGACTGATTACAATTTGTAGCAAATGAGAAAAATCTGATGTGTTACACTCACATGACAGTAGTATAAGTCCCGGATGAGCCAATTGGATTAACGATAATCCTGCCGCTAGGGGCGCTAGTGTCGCTGCGTGCGACGGCGGAAAGTTTGAAAAGCGCCATGAGCGGAAGGATTATCGTTATTGCAATTGGCTCATGCGGGACTGTTTTCTTTATTTATAATTTGAAATACACTACATTGGATAAAGATATGAATACATAGTTTAGATTAACATGATGTATTATTTGCTTAACATATGAATACATAGTTTGAGAATAACATAATGGATTATTTGATTACAGGAGATTAACATATGAATACAATATATGATGCCTGCGTATATGATGCCTGCGTATATGATGCAGAATGAGGTAGAGTTGAGTATGTTGATGAGTTCTGGAGAGGCTTTTGCAAATCTTGCTGGTAGGAAAACTTCTGTGTCGTTCTCGAGTTTGGCGACGAGCTTTGAACCGTGAACGGTGTCGAGTGTTTTGACGCCGACGACACGATACGGTACGTGCTGTTGAAGCGTAGATACGCTGAGAGTGTCGGCGCTGCGGGAAAGTTCTTCTAGCTCTTTAAGGGCGTCCTGTGACATTATGACGGCACAGATGACAGTTTTTGATAAACGGGGGAGGACCGTCTATATGAGTGGTTTGATGAGGAAGGTTGTAGTGTTGTTTACACCTGCGATAAGGTGCGCAAACTACCTGTGCGCCTTTGGGAAGTTGGTTCCACACAAGGTCGACGTCGCTTGGGGGATAACGTTCAAAGATGAATATGCCGTTCTGCAGCAGCACTTGGCGTTCCCTGGGCAGTAGCAGGTGGATTCTTCGTCCGTTATCGAGATACCGAAAGAGCACGATGAAGCAGTTCATGTGGTGTTTCTAGCGGAGTACCTTCGAAGGAATTGTTGAATTTGCTTGTTGAGTTGATCGAGGTCTTCGTAGAAACCGAGTTGACACTGTGTGCACAGGCGGGTGAGACGGTGCCTAAGTTCGCAACTGCACGTTTGGTGAAAGCAAAACGAGCAGTGGAAGGCATTACACGTCGGTCCTGGCATTCCCCCACGGCTGGCTAGCACCGAATGAAGGGGAAAAGAATGCGCGTGCATAAATATAACCCAACTGCCGGAAGCAGGAAATCACTGGTGGGGGAAAAGTTCGTTGGAGATTTACCACATCAGGGGAAGCACTGGTGGGGGAAAAGTTGGTTGGAGAAACACCACATCAGGGGGAAGCACTGGTGGGGGAAACGTTCGTTGGAGGTTGACTACATCCGCCGGAAGAGCTTAGCGATTATTGCACAACATCCGCAGGAAAAACACTGTGTCCGTTGATTTAACGGTTTTCGTCTTGGAGGAGAACTCTGTTTTGAACGGTGCTGAACATGCAAACGCCGTGAATGTGATCGGGTATGATATAGGGTGATTCGCGACCCAAATGCGCCGCTAAGCATGTGCCGTAGCACATGGGGTTTTCGTTTAACATTTGCTGCATTTTTTCTGTGGAAATGTATTGCTGTTCGTAGAAAACGATGTATAAACCTCTTGCGGGCACAAATTGGAACCACTGATGTTGTGCGTCTTCTTTATCTGCTTTGAAATGGATATCGTTGAAGTACATGTTAGATAGCACAAAATGAATTTTGGTTTCGCAGCTGTGAACTCTGGCGGAGACGGATTTTCCGTCGTAGGTGTTGTCGACGAAGCGAAGTGCATAAGGTGTATTTTTATAGGGGTGACCGTCCACCTCGTAGTTTTTAAACATCTTACTGTCATGGTAGTACACCGACAGGTAATTTCTGTAACCCATGATGCGGGAGCGAAGGGCGCGAGATGATTGGGTGAGGTGCGGTTGGAACGCTGGTAGAAATACATGCGCACTAAGGACTATTTTGTGAGATGCGCAGTGCGAAATGGGTGTTGAGGAAATGATGAACCTCGAGGAATGTTCTAAAATTGGCTCACCGTATGTACTTGGTGAACTGCGTGAAATTCATGTTATGTAAGGAACGTTGGAGGCATGGTTGTGAAGCATGTACTTGTGGTATGCCATGATTTGATTTTGCACGTCCGTCTCTTCCTTCTTTTTGTGATACATGATGTCGGTAATGATGCGCTGCAGGGTATGCAACACGTGCCATTCTTGTTGGTTGAGCGTAACGGATGCGCCTTGCGGGTCTTTGAAAACGAGCTTTAGCTTTCCGAACACAAACTTAAACACGATGGTGACGCTGTCGCTGAATTGAAATTGCTGTAGACGCCCCTGTGGGCCATTCAAGCGTTTGTGAATGATGGGGATGGCTTCGACGAGTTTGTGCCACTGCAAGGAACTCATGACGACTGCGTTGTGCTTTCCACATTTGGCAATGGTCGCGACAATGGTGCGGCGGCTGGTGGGAGAATCCCACACTGACGAATTTAGTTTGTTGCGGGTTGAGGAAGTAGATATCCTCCAGAGGACCCACAACTGCACTGTGTTGGAACTGTGCTGGCGGAGCTGGGCTGTCGGGATGCTGTTGGAGGTCAAAGAGGGGTAGTTTCCTTTTTTCCCCGGGTTTTGAGGTGGTCGGGGTTTGACATCCGTTTATACTGGAACACACAAAACAATAATAATAATGTGAGGGATAGAGAGATAAACGGGATAGAAAAAAGCAAGCTAATACATAGGTGCGGACCTACCTGGTCGGCGTGCTGCATGGCAGCATGACTGTATCCGCGTGCTGCATGGTACACTCTGAATGAGGCGAGCGGCACCGTGACGTTGCTTTTTATATGAGCAGGAGCGTCTTCTGACAGCACGTGCAAGAGGATGGATTAGGTTAGATGTGATGAATAGTGACACACACACACACACGTACTCACCTTCAAGGGTTGATGAGTTTGCTGAGCGTCAGAGCACTTTGCGCGGCATGCGTCTTTGAACGTTTTGCGAATGACGAATCATTATGCGCGTGATTGCTGACGTGAAATTTTGAGAAGAATTTATGCTTAGGTAAGCCGGAGCAGCGGTGGGTGAGGTAGGCGATGACGTAATGACCGCAAGTGGTGCTGTCGAAACCTTGCAGCCTTCTGGCGTTGGTTGACCAACGCGTCCCGCAGACCGAATTTAAGAACAGGAGAAAATGGGGCGAAAGCGGTCCTATGCCGTAACTGTCAAAATATTCTCCATGCGAGTTTTTGTCCACAAGATGCAAACCCAGTGTTGCCGGATTTGGTGCTGGGTTTGTGTTAGCCACTAGCGCCAAGGGAGGCGTTCGAATGCCTTGAAGTACGGGTAGTTTATCGCAGGGGTAGACGCCTAAAAAGTGAGAGCGCGTAGAGGGGCATGTCGATAGAAACCGTTGAATTTGAAATGTGTTCATGATACCAAAATCGATCGGTTGGCGTCGATTTCGACCGTGCTATGTATTTCCGCTAGCAGCAGAAGTATGACCGGTTCTGACAATTTATCGGCAAAACCGATGCTTATAGAGAAGGTTCCGTGGCGCTGACCCGAGATGTGAGGCTCGTTAGCGCTCCTGTCTGCAGTGAGATCGAAAACCATTATCGTATACCCTTGCGGGTAGGTTTCTCTTGAAATGAATGCCTAGGCCGTCCTACAGGGTTTGAAAGCATTGCAAATAGTGTCCCTTTGTAAAGTCGGGTTGCAGAGGTTGGGAGGGAACGGGTTGCCCGTTCACGTAGAGCTGAAAGAAGTTGATTTTAAAATGTTTCAAGTTGTAGGGATTTGAGTTAAAATGGCCGGAATAGGCCTTGTCGGTGACCATGGCTACTACCACTCTCCTGGGAACTTGCCCTACGCACACGTCGCTAAACGTCATTGCCCTGGACTCCTTGGGGATGCTGAGAGCGTGAAAGCTGACGTCCTTGAGATGGTACTTTTCGTTGCCCTTTGCGAGCACGGCCTGGTGCGCGAGCTTTATGGTCGGCGAGGGCCGCACCGATTTTAAGCGCAGCGTGGCAGACACGATGTCGGCGCACCCCTTAAAGGTATCTACGTCGGAAAACAGATAAAACTGGGGAGAGGCGGGAGTGAGCTTGACGGTCATGCTAACGTTGTTCAAAAGCAGCTTATCCTGTCTAAACAGAGCTGTCCGACGTAGCTCCCTTTGGTAAACCCCTGACGCCACTGAAAACCCGCATTGGCGATAAAAGTGTCCATGTAGCCTGCCGTGTCCTTTCTCCAGAGGGTGGATTCTAGTTTGGTGTTCATGGCATCTTCGGAGTAATTGAGAAGCGTCTCGAGGTAGGTTCTATAGGGGTAACCGGCTTGCGGCATGGAGACGATGACGTTACCTGTTGAAACAGGGAATTTAAGGCGTTGTTGACCAGAGTGGCGTTAGCGTCAGCGTTTAAGGCCTCTCCTTTGTCATCTACAATGCGCACCATGAGTTCGAGTACGACGTAGGTCAAGTCTAGGTAATCGTCCGCATTTCCGGAATAATGAAAGGTGATGGGGGCATTTTTCATTAAAGTGTTTTGAGGGTTTAGGTATAGGAACCGTGACTCCTCGATGCTCATCTGAACCGGCACCTCTGTAAAGAGGTCCAGTTCGGAACTCATGTGGACGGCCGCGTCTGCCATTACGAAAATACGTCTTGCACCTTACGCCTACCGCGTTTCAGCTTCGACTGCTTACTCTTTTTGGATTTGCTCGGTTTTATTCTCTTGAGGCGCTTGGCGCCGGAACCGAGCATGGCATCGAGCTTTTCGTCGGCTTTTCGCTTAAAATTGTATGCGGACTCCTTCAACCTCCGTTGGAGCGCTTCCTTTGTCGCTGCTTCCGCCACAGTCACATCGGACAGAACGTGAGCGCCCGCCTTTAAGGCCTCCTTTCCGACTGCTTTTGCTCCGCTCTTTAAAAACGGTAGCAACCTTCTGAAGAGTCCTCCGAGGGCTGAAAAGAGACCGCTGCCTCTTTGGTAGCGCTTGCCCCTGTAGAGAATGAAATCGCGATCGTGGAACGCGCCGCCAGTCTGATTGAGGTAGTACCGCGTTACGGCGTGCACGTCCATTACGCCTGTTTAGGACGAAAAGCGAGAACTATAGTAGAGGAAAATCCGTCGGCGAATGGCAAGAGATCGCCGTAACCGTTCCTTAAATCTATGTTGACCGTCTTGAAGTCTTGCTGAATCAAGGGTACCCAATTTTGGGGAAAAAACGTCTTTTCGTCGCTCATGTAAGTGTTGTTGTTTCTTTCGTATTCCACGGCCGCGCTCTCTATGACTTGGGCGAAGGTGTCGCCCATGACTTGCGGGGTCACTAGATTACAATAGATGAACATTTCGTAAGGAAACCTCATATAAGGATCTACGGGGTGTTTAGCAGCTTTTTCGAGAATGACGTTGACGTAGGGCTCGAAACCCAATATTTTTGCCATAGCGGGCGTTAAGAGCAAACTGTGGATGCGGTGTAGAGGTCCCGGAGGGTCCTCCGATTTTGAGACGTCTGGTTTGGGTGTGACGGGACGAGCCGCCGCGGGTTTCTGCTGCCCCGAAGCCTGGGGCTTCGGTTTCGGTTTCGGCTTGGGTCTCTGGTGGGGCGCATCGTTCAGAGCTTCGTATTCGACGACCGCTTACGGTACGGCCGTGCGCGCGACATTTTCCACAAACCCGTCGAACGGAATGTCGGGTAGTGGTTCGGGATGGGCGATGGCGGCATTTACGCCCACCGTCTGCTTGCGCTCGTCGAAGAGGAAGAAGTTTTCCACGTGCAAGTGTTCGAGTACAACGGCGTTGACGAGGTTCACCAAGTCTTTGGGATTGTGCACGATGCCTTGCGGCATTTGCAAACTGAATTTGGAATGCGTGGGGAGGAGCGTCATGGTGAACTTGGTGCCAACTAGACGGGCATCGTCTGGCGAAAGGTTATAAAATTTCACCGGATACCTGACCTTTTGCAGGGCGACCTCCCATTCTTCCTGCAGAACGATTCTCTCGGGCAAGATGTTAGAAAATCTGGCCGTGGTGTTGTCGGTAAAGTGTTCCATGGAAGCGTTGCTCACGAGAGTGATGGAGAAAGGCTTGGTCTTAATCATGTCGAATCGATGGTCGAAGCCAGAACCCACGAGTTAAACTTTGCCGGATACCCCTTCCACTTTACCAAGACCTGCATGTTGCGCCCTCGCCTCTTGGTCTGTAAAACGCGTTCGATCTTAAACGTCCGAGGTAGCGCGACCTTTTGTAGCTCCTCGGTGCAAAATGTGCCGTCTATGGCTTCTCCGGCCAGATCCTTCAACTTATATACCACTGGTTGATCGCGCACCACCTCGGCTATCCGAAATATTTCGTCCGTTCAATTCTGCTCGTAGCCCTTGTCGAATTTCATTTTTTCTTTAGAGATGCGCACTTGATCGCCCACGGAAAATCTGGGTTTCCCTGCGCAAGGTAGGGTCCTATTTCCGTAGAGATTGCGGTACACTCGTAAAATGTTAGATTCGTTCACGTCCTTCGGAGCCATTTTTATGGACCTGTGATGCGAGCTATTGTACGACTCGAGTAAGGCCGGAAGGACTTCCAGGTATCTGTAACTGTTTTTGTGCGTGAAATACCTCCACATCTTGGTTTTAAAGGTGCGATTGAAGCGCTCCACGACGCTGGCTTTAACGTTATTTTTGGTTGTGTAATGTTTCACGTCGTGTTTCTTCAGAAAGTCGCGAAAAGTCTTGTTGGTAAACTCGGTTCCCTTGTCCGTTTGGAGGACCCTGGGGACGCGTTGGGAGAATATGGAGCGAAACGCTTGCGCAACCTCGGTACCCAGCTTCGATTTCAAGGGTACGGCCCAAGCATATTTGGAAAATACGTCGATAACGGTCAGAATGTACACGTAAGGTTTGTTATGTTCCCTCACGCTGTTCATGACGTTTAGATCGGCCTCCCAAAGATCGTCCATATTCGTCACGTGATAATATCTGGTGGGGAACCGCTTTCTGACCGGTTTGTGTAGAGTGTAACTGTCCTGGGTTTGAAGGAAGGACTCAATGTTCGCCTTACACGCACCCGTGGCCTTTCGAAGGGGCTTGACCGTACCCAAACAGGCATAGTGTTCCGGTTTGGCATAGTATCGCCTTAGCGCCTTCCATTCCTTCATGCTTTACTTGTACAGGGGTTGCCAGACGCGTTTGCGACAATGGTACGACGCGGAAGGCGATTTCGATTTCTTTTTCGGAGTGGCAGGGTTTGCCCTCTTCTTTTTGCGAGGCGAGAGGAGGTTGACCTTTATGGTTCGGGGTTCGACCTCCTGCTTCACCGGCACGCGTTCGTGCACGTCTTCGTAATCGTCGTCGTCGTCGTCGCCGAGGAAGGGCTTTCTGACTTGTGCCACGAGATCGAGGTAGTTGTCCAATTTATGTTTTACGAGCCGCCACTTTTCGTCGGCAAAGAGCTTTGCGCTCTGCAGGTTCTGAATTTCTTTAGCCAATCTGGATATGGTGCGGTCTATAGCGTGAGCTTATCGACGGTCTTTGGTTGCGGTGAAACGAGGATCTGCTTGCCGTACTTCATCCTGTTAATTTCGACACTAGCGCGCCGCCAAGCGAAGCCAAGACAGGTAGGAGAAATGCCGGCAAAAAACCTCCTTTTTGAACCAAGATGCTCTTCTTCTTCTTCAGAGAAACCCGTTTATCCGTCAACTTCCTCCAAGAAGCCTTGTGCTTCTTTGGGCGACCCAACCACTTTTGCGGGAAGTTGCACGTGACCTCTGCACACGTTGAGCATACATTCGCTAATGGCCTTGATCAGATCGCCATCGGCATTTTTTAACAACTTTTTTCGCAGAGGGGCCTTCGCCTTGGCCAGCGCCGTCAAATTACCATGCTGTCTCGCTATGCGAGGACTGGTCAGCGTCGCAAGCCTTAACCTACCTCTAGCCATGCTTGCACGATAATGACGTTTGCTCCGAAAGCGGTACTTTTTATTTAGACTCAATGGGCTCAGTTGGGTAAGACTCTGCCGGGATAATATAGAACGAAACGAACCCGAGTCCTCTCGGCGGTCTCAGTTGGGTACGAAATAAGAGAGGTTTTCCCCCGGCAGCACGCCGGTTCGATACCTGTATCGGGCGGGCCTGTACTGAGTGCAGTCCAACACGAGATACCCGTGTGGCCTTCGGTGGCCTTCTCGAAGGCCTCCAAGAGAAACCTAGTGTTCCTGGGTTCAATCTGCTGGCAGAGTCTCTCGATCTGCATCTTGTCCCGGTTGTTGTTGAAGACCACACGTAGTTTGCATTCAGAGAGATGTTGCGATATTTCTGACCCTGCGGAAACACGTTCTGCAGGATGTAGACGATGCCGAAGCGCTTGTGATGGGAGTCTCTGGTGAAAAAATTGGACACGTCCTTCCCGCCACCCTCCAGCATCAGATCGTCGAGGACGATCAGGTCGTTCTCGCCCACCGAAGCAAGTTCGGGTATGCCCGCGTGGGTCTCGCAACGCAGAGCCGAGAGTTAGAGTCTCGGCGAATACTCCGGAGGGTGGCACCACAGCACCCTCCTGGGGCGCACGTCGAACATCCGGTGCGCGTGGCGTAACAGGTTTTTCACGAAGGTCGACTTGCCACAGCGCGACGGCCCCGGCACGAGCATCGTGCTGGGAAACTCGAATCGCCCCAGGTCTCGGGGACCGGGCATCGTCTCCTCAGGGGCGCCCGGTTCGAAATGACTTTGGCGCGGCTCTTGTCGTCTCATTTATGCGTTCCTCTTGAACCCGTTGGGATAGGAATCGTGATCGCCGGCGAGTACGCGCTTGTTGACCACCATCCTAAACGTCTTCGAGCTGGGTTCGGTGACGACCGTCCAAGACGGTTTCCGCGAAATCTGCGTGCCCGCCAGCTTCACCGCACGGTCGTTGTCCCTCAGCACCACGTCGCGAATCACCTCCGCGTTCACCAGCTCCAGGTTGCCCGAATTGAGCGTGATCCCCTTCACCTTGCACACCGAGAAGGTTTTGCCCGTCTCGGGGCAAACGATCTCCATGCAGTAGCTCTTGGGCCCCGCGGAGGCGAACCGGGCGATGTAAGAGCCCCGCCCGTACTTCTCCAGCTCGTCCGTCATGTCCCCCAGGAGGCGTCCAACGGACGGCGTCCAGTCGCCCGGAGCGGCGGCGACGACGACGGAATCGGTGTCGAAGTAGCAGACCCGTTCTCCCAGCCTCTTGAGGTAGGAGTAGGGCACCAGGCGCGCGTGAGCCGTGGTGTAGGCCGCCAGGACGGCGTTGGCGGTGGGGTTGACCTTGCGGTGCTGCTCGCAGTACTTCCACACCGCGTACATGATCCGGTCGGTGACGGGCACGTAGGTCTGCACTTCCACACCAGGGTCGTTGAGCAGCTCCAGGAGGCGGTCGTACCGGTCCACCAGATCGCACGTGGGGAGGTTTTCCCTCTGCCCCAGTTTGCCCCAGAAGCTGTTGAGCATCAGCTTGGCCAGCTCCCACCTGCCGGGGTTGGTGGCGATGGCCTGGGGATCCAGGGCTACGCCTTCGTGTTCGAAGAATTGCTCCACGTACTGCTGCTTTGCGGCAGGATCGTCGCAATCCGACGGCCAGCCGGAGGCTTCGGTCTTGATCTTCAAGAACTGATTCACGTAGTCCTCGAAGAGACCCTTGACTCCGGTGGACGGTTCGTGCTGCACCACGTCATACTC
This sequence comes from Deroplatys truncata, assembly GCA_030765065.1. NCBI lineage: Eukaryota > Metazoa > Arthropoda > Insecta > Mantodea > Mantidae > Deroplatys > Deroplatys truncata. The sequence continues at coordinate 221,519,232 of CM060978.1, forward strand.
CCAGATCTCGTGGACCCGGAGGAGGCGGTACCCCTCCTCCAGGGCTACCTTCATCTCGTCGACCACCCAGGTACGCGACAACGTCCTCTCGCGCTCACTGTGGTGGCACTCGTCTTGGTTCTCCGCCTCCGCACAAGCGCGGCATAGCGGGAACATCAGCTTGCCGCCAGGCGCGCCGGTAGCACCGGGTGGTACAGGTGTTGCGGCGGGAGAACCTCGCACTTCACCAACCCGCCCCCCATGACTTTCCAAGCGCGGGAATCGATCCACGTGGATCTTGGGATGGCCCGCGGGGTAGGGCTTCGTCTTGTTACGTACGGGTACAGGCTGCATACGTCGTAGTAGTAGATCCTGCTATCCCACTTCGCCTCGCAGTACTTCTTGGTGCAGTTGTTGCGACCTCCGTAGAAGACGTCTCTGGGTTTCAGGGGTTCCGGTACCGCAAAGTCCCTTGCGTGGCGCGCAAGGTCCTGGTTGGCCTCCATCGCGGCGTTGAACTCGCACTCCCACATTTCCACCACGGCGTAGCCGGCGGCCTTGATCTTGGCCGTGACCTTCTCGGTGCTCTCTAACCTGGAGGTCATGGTTTCGTGTCCCGAGTTGTATATCACCGCATGGCGATTGTGAAAGCACCGCCTGCAGCCGTGGTAAAAGCAGCCGTGGAAAAAGTACGCGGTTTTTTCGGCCTCTCTGTACCCGTCCACCTTGTGCCCCACGATTTTAACTTCGCGTCCTCGCATGGCGTGCTGGATGACGATGCGGTTTTGCATCTCTAGCCAAGTTAGCCATATGCATGCGGCGCGAGACTGCCCGTCCGCTAGTCGATACCCGCCCGCTGGCAAGAGGGCAATTTTTTTAAGCGGCATGAAGCGCTTTCTATACACGCACATGCACGCCCGCGCGATGGTGACGCATTCTCTGAACGGGTCTATTGCGTTCTCGTCCAAGAATTCCCTTCTGAATTTGGAAACTCCCTGACTGAGTAGAAATACGTCCATCTTGCAATACGCCACCATTTCCGCCCTCATGTCGAAGACGTACCCGGAGGACGCCTTTTCTTCGTGCCACTGCTCGAAGGCTTTCCGACCCTCCGCCGACATGCCCTCCGGACAGTAAGGCCTTTTGTCGGGAATCGAACCCACGTGCTGCTCGTTTTCCTTCGTGTTAAACAGGTACGTGAAATAACCTTTGCATTCCTTCAATCCGAAGGTCTTGGAAAAGCGGGAGAGTGGCATGGGTATGAAGTTGAGCGAGTCTAGAAATGTGACGTCACCGTACCTCATCCTGTAGATCTTGCTTCCGTTCATGATGAGCTTCGGCGCCCAGTCTAAGTGCACCACCATGTACTTTAATAAAAACTGCCCGTCGTAAGCTCTGAGGATATGCGCCACGACGTAGACGTCCCAGGGTTCGAACCTCGCCTGCGCGATGTGCTCGAAAAGCTGTTTCACGGGTTCGTCCATAAACACCCATTCTTTGCAACCGCATTCGGTACAGTATGCCGTCTTGTGGCGTTCGTCGATGCAGTGCGGGCAGGCCTGGTACAACACGCACAAGTTAGGTACATGCTCGTATGTGTCCTTTTTGTCGGTATATGGAATGTGTTGCGTGCATTCAAAGTCGATAAACATAAACACGTACCGGTTTCTTTTGTTCTTTGCGGCATACGGTTGCATATAGCACATGTGGTTAGAATTCACGTGTGTCTTGCAATGATAGCAGTACCTTTCCCCGCACTCGTGCGCGGTTTTTCTGTGCCTCGCATTCACGAGCTTATTGCAAGACGTGCACACCTTTTCTACATCGCACACCGACAGCGCCTTTGGGTAAAAAACGCCTTTCTTTGCGTGGTTTGCAAAGCATGTCGGTCCCTTAAAATCTCTGTTGCACCCGGCGCAGCGTATGTAGGCGTCAAATCGCGCATCGCACTGCTGATGGCATTTAGCACACCTGGCGTCGCACCTATGAAATTCTTTTTTGTGTGCCGAGGGATAATGACACCGGCGGAAATACCATTTGCATTTAAAGCACTTGTGAAGGTTCACGATAACATTAAAGTGCCCGGCGTGGAGCATGACGTCGATGTATTTATCGCATTTCTTATCCGACGCGTACAGCACGTGCTTCTCCGTATGATCGCCAAACACCATCACAGCGTAGCCCTTTAACGCAGCGTCAAAGCGTCTGACGTCATTTATCGTGCAGCTGTCGTGGCCTTGACCGATGCTCGCACACAAGGCTACGGCCTTCGATTTTTGCAGATAGTCGGAGCGCGTCATCGTTTTATAGTTGACGTCGCGATCCACTTTGGCTTTAACTACAACAATGGCTCTTGCTAAACACAAGTTAGCTTTGTTGGCTATTTCGACAATGCCTTTATTGTCCTTACAGGCATCGCAAGGTTGGTGGCACGAACCCGAGACCTCCTTGGTCCACACAAACGTTACATGAAGAGCTCGCTTAGCAAGAATTGTTGGTTACTTTGCATTACTTTTTCGATGCTTCCAACAATGACATCCGCATTCAATTGCTCTACGCGCCTCACGCTCATATTGAAGGCTTTAGACGTCTCCTTTTCGTCTGTTATGGATATGCCTAAATATCCGGGTTCGTTTTCTAACAGGTTCTCTTTCGCAAAGTTTAGAATATCGTTAAACAAATGCGATACCCATTGCTCCGTGTTAACATCTCTGGGGACCGCGTTTACGGTAATTTGCGACTCTGTAAAGCCGGAAAAAAGCCTTGGCAGCGTTCTCTGCTTGTGCCCTATAATTTCGAACGTAGGCTGCAAGGTGCCATCGCGACTTCCCCCGGGTTGCGGCTCCATCTTATCGTCCGAATGCACCGATCGCTCTTTCCCTGCAAAGTGCTGCTGCTATTTTGTGTTTATTTTAAACTATTTTTCGTCAAATAGCACGATTTTGTAGAAAAATCCACTATCGCTCCCGTTTCTCACTACGGCCGGTTGCTCTTGGCACCGGGTTTTTATAAGCTCGCTTATCGCAACCGCAGTTTCAGCATGCGCGTCGAGTTAAATGCCGCATTAAAAATCCTGACGCCTTATTTCGCCACAACTTGTCAAGTTGTAAACGCAGTCATTTGCTGTGCATTTCCGGTCACGATCCACCGCTGCACTTTTCCCTACCATGGACCATAAAACTGCATTTAAAAGATTTTCTCGCTGACGAACATCCGTTTCTCACGCTCATTTTTCACACACTTTAACCGCGTCAGCATATTGTAACACACATCAGCACACGGTCTTTTCACGTAGTGCTGCACATGAGAATGATTCTTTTTACTGTTTTCTCCGAGCCTAACGCGAGCAGAACTGTAACGCTTGCTACATGTTTTTAATAGTGGTTCAGCTTGCACCCCCACTAGTGCTTTTCGCGGAAGGTTAAGTATTTCCGCACGGTTATGTGATTTATTAAGTGCGTGTGGAGATAAAAACAGTACCCTGCCCCAACTTCAACATCGGTGTCAAATATTTAAAACTATCAGTGTCGTGTGTAGTGTTTTTGTGTTGTGCTGTGCATACGTGTTATGTAAAATGTAAGGATTAAATAGAATCAACAGATACTTCCTTTCTAAGGAGTAACACCAACTGCAGAATAAAAAATTCTGAAGTGTTACATTGTATGACCTCTACCTTCTATCTCTTATAGGTGAGTACGAAAGTTTATTTTCATATCCACTTAATTTTAATCCAGATAAACTTTTCGGGGAATAGCTGCATTACACATCCGTTATACATACAAAGGGACGCTATACACTGGCCTTAAAATTCTAAATTCTTTCCATCAACATGGCGAGCAAGAACTGAAAAGTGACATGACTTTAAAAAAGAATGGCTAAGCATTGTACAATTCGAATTATAACAGATATCTCGGAAATGGCTGACGTCACAAAAAAGTTATTTCAAATAAATTGTGTGTGTTTTTAAAGAGATCTAAATTTTTTGTATATCGTATGTTTTCCTCAAACCTTAGCAGTTGTACAAGATCATAGAAAATTTCTTCCGAATCAACAGGACTTCACAAGCTGTTTCCACAAAATTCAAGATATACATTTTATTTTTCATATAAATGTCTTTAATATATGGTGTTGTAATTAAAATCGTCAAAGATAGTTTTAGAAAATAAAACATTTCGGAAAATAGTTCATGTAAAGGGTAGTTTGGGGTGGAGGGACTTTCTTGAAAATCTCTGTGTCGTATCTTTGGAAGGTACTCAACCTAAATACCAAGTTTAGTATTTATCCGACTTTTAATTTTTGAGTTATGCTCTCTGACACATACACACAGACACACACACGCAGAATTTTCTAAAAATGGTTTTTATTCAGGGGGTCTCAAAACAAGTATTTAGTTTTCCAGTGAAATCTCAATATTGAATATTTGGATGCAATGCATACCTCCTCTACCTACTATTTTACGTGGTAGAAATAGCAACCTCTTCAGCAATGGTGTTTATTGACGAGAAACGTAGGCGTAAAAGTTAAAAATATAGATCGGTGCACGCTAAATTTATAAATAATCTGTATTCCTGGTTTCCTTAAGAAATAAATGCACAATTTGTAACAAGGAAATTTTGATACAGCAACTTAGTTCTTTCGAAATCTTTGGAAAACCGTATCTTTATTTTTTTCGGTACCGAAATTTAACAATTTCTTAAAACAACTTGTAAAATTGTATATAAAGCTCTGTAGGGAAGTTTATACTAATGTTGATGTGAATGTTTATAGGATGCACAGGTCCACAGTTGTCCAGCTTGACAATATAAAAGGTTTTAGAACGAATACAAATTACTAAAAAGCCCCTAAATCAATATTATTACATGCAGTTGTGAAAAATATTACAGCTATGATTAATAAATTCTGGGATTACGAGAAATTTGTTAATATTGGTTTAAACTTATATAGTTGCAACAAAAGTGAGTATAGCTAGCTCGAAACTTAGCGTTGTTGTCACAAATTTGATGATTATACATGTAATAACTATGGTATTTTTCACCGAAAGTAATTCCCTCTATTCTCACTATCAAGGTTAATTAATTTGTCGAAATCTGATTTAAAGATACGGCTAGTTTAGTGTTTCTTGGAAGACATAAATGTAACCACGCCAAACGTCAGTAAATGAAATGACAAGGATTTAAAGCAACTAATAAACGCATATAGAGAAAACTCTCATTTTCATAAAAGTAAGAATAAAACTACTTGCTTAAGGTAAAATGCTTGTCTCATATTAAGAATATTCTCAGATATTCGGAGAATGGCGCGAAAGTTGAGTCTGACGCCTTGTTATTTTATTCCGTTTTTTCTTCAAGTGGGTTTCTCTATTGTTACATTTGTATAGTCACTGTAACTATTTTTACTTTCTCTACCACGTACGTAGCAGATAGAGGTGGAATTGCATTGCACTCAAAAATTGGATACCGGGATTTCACCAGAAATACATCTTTAGATTTACACATTTCAACTAATTACATAATTGGCTTGTATTGTGCATGATGTTTCATTTAAATACCCACAAACTGGGTCTGTGATTATTACTTATTGTTTTATGTGTTACAGTGGGTGAATAATAATTATTTTGTTGGTATCGTTATCACAATACTGTTTCACTTGTGAAATTCCGTTTTCTTTGTATGAAAATGAAAAAAGAAAAGATAAAAGAATGACGAGTTTTAGTGAGAAAGGTCTAAAGCTTTTAAACAGTAAAATCAACATGGAAACTTTGTAAATAGACAACGCCACAAAGTAGTAATAATAATAATAATAATAATAATAATAATAATAATAATAATAATAATAATAATAATAGACATAAATTGTGTGCTTTAACGTTCTTGTACAGTTCTTGTACAGTAAGGCTTCGTTTCCTACGGTTTACCAGTTGTACAAAAGACATTCAGAATGAGACTACTTCACAGCTATTCCCAGAAAATTGAAGTTATACATTTTATTTGTCATGCAGATATCTTAAACATACCGTACCGTAATCAAAAGGGTTAGAGCCATTTTTAAGACACTAAAAATAACGAAATTTCTTCCACTAAACGGGTAGTTTGCGGTGTGGGAATTTTCTTGAAAATCTACGGTTTGTTAAATTTTTTTATACGCTACTATTATAGTGTGTGTGTGTGCGAGTATGTGCTTAGTATCCGTGCGCCACAAGCCGAAACGACGACATTATAGAAAAACTTTATCATTTGCCTACCGGACAGGGACAACCACGAAAAACCTGAAAAAAGCTCTAAGAGTATTCTAACGCCTACCGATCTGGAAAACCCATGAAAACAAGATAGTACACTTTTTTGTCCGCTTTCGACCGGCAATGAGAACCCTGCTCCTACGTACGCTAGCGACCATTACGATGGTCCAGTACCAGGTTTTTGGTATAGTTAAATTACGTCTGTGCAAAGGGCGTCTGTTCCGCTTTAAAAAACCTAGGTATATCAGTGCGTAGTGATGTTGGTTGATCTTAAAGCTGGTTAAGCATTTTTCAAAAACAGTTTACTACACGCTACTATTAAATGTGTGTGTGTGTGCGAGTATGTGCCTAGTATCCGTGCGCCGACAAGGTAAAACTTCATCATTTGCCTACCGGGCAGGGACAACCACGAAAAACCTGAAAACCTCGAAAATTAGAAACGGCTTCGTCAACCACTACAGCAAACGCCTACCAACCAGGGAAAACCTATGCAAAAGCAGAACGAGCTTGCATTCGTTTACCAACCGCAGCAAACCCCCAAAAACTAGTTATTTTTTAAAAAAACGAAAAAACAAAAAGAAAAAAAGGAAAAGACGAATAATATAAGTATGGCAACTGTAACGGGTGTGTGTGTGTGTTTGTGTGCCTATTTAATTTTTATTTTCTTTTGCACTGCACACATTTGTGTTACAATATATATGCATTTTCAATTTTGGGAAAACCTATGAAAAAGCAGAAACAGCTTGCATTCGTCTACCTACCAGAGAAAACCCCGAAACACTAGATATTTAAAATTGCTGATGAGTTCTGGATAGGCTTTTGCAAATCTTGTTGGTAGCAAAACTTACCTTTTCCATCACCTCCAACGTACCCCACTCCCACACCTTTTTTCTTTCCACCAATCATAATCTCTCTTATTCTTACCAATCAACAACTTTCATTTGTTCCTTTCCACCAATAACATCACTTCTTATTACCACCAACCACAACTTCACACGTCACTTTCTGTTATTCTTTTTATCCCTCGTTCGCCATCTTTTCCCTCTTTCAGTCCCAACCTCCGCACAGACAACACCTCACCGCTCCTTAACCTCAACTTCATGCCTCCGCCATCTTATTTAGTTCCCATTTTTACAACCGCGCCTCTCATCTCCGAACCAGATTGCCGGCAAGAACAGATCTCGTTCATTCACACCTCGACAGCAGCTACTGTGAACACCTACGTCGTACACTTTTTTGACCGCTTTCGAGCGGCTATGAGAACCCTGCTCCTACGTACGCTAGCGATCATTTCGATGGTCCAGTACCAGGTTTTTGGTATAGTTAAATTACGTCTGTGCAAAGGGCGTCTGTACCGCTTTAAAAAACCTAGGTATATCAGTGCGTAGTGATGTTGGTTGATCTTAAAGCTGGTTAAGCATTTTCAAAAACAGTTTGCTTTTATTTTTTTCGCGTCGCGTGAAGCTGCTGCGCTTTTGGTGACGCATCAACACCAGAAACAGGTAAGTACCACGCGCATAATTATTGTTCGGGCCTGCTTGGCGTAGGAATATATCCTTTCGTGTTTTGGTACTGTAACCTCAAATCTCCTTACCCTCCTCTTGCGTCCGCCATCTTGTTTAGTTCTCACCGCATCTCCTTGTCGCCGATCCTCCGCCATTTTTAGTTCCCACTATTTTAACCTCAAAATCTGCTCTTCTAAGCTCTTGCTACCTCCATCTTCTTTTAGTTCCCATTCTCTTCACCGCGTCTCCTTGCCCCCACCTCTTGCGACCGCCATGTTCACCACTAACCTCGAAATTTCCTCGTCCTTAAACCTCTTGTCTCAACCATTTTGTTTAGTTCCCATTTTCGCCACCGCATCTCATATCGCCCCATCTCTCTATCCACTCAAGAAAACTACCATCCAACGTTCAAAAATTGCTGATCAGTTCTCGACAGGCTTTTGCAAATCTTGTTGCTAGCAAAACTTACCTTTCCCATCACCTCCAACATACCCCACTCCCACAACTTTTTCTTTCCACCAATCATAATCTCTCTTATTCTTACCAATCAACAACTTTCATTTGTTCCTTTCCACCAATAACATCACTTCTTATTCCCACCAATCACAACTTCACACGTCACTTTCTGTTATACTTTTTATCCCTCGCTCCCCATCTCTTCCCTCTTTCAGTCCCGACCTCCGCACAGACAACACCTCGCCACCCCGCTCCTCTCCATCACGTGACCTCCATACTCTTTCATCTTCCTTCCTTCATCTTCCACCCGAATTAACGAACCAATCAAAACACTCCACGTCACTTCCTGTTTTTCCTTCATCTTACCCTAATCTTCAATTCTTTTAACTCGTCCCGGATGAACCAATTGCAATAACGATAATCCTTCCGCTCAGGGCGCTTTTCAAACTTGCCGCCGCCGTCGCACGCAGCGACACTAGCGACACTAGCGCCCCTAACGGCAGGATTATCGTTAATCCAATTGGCTCATCCGGGACTTATACTACTCATGACTTTCTCTACTCTTTTACAAACTATTTTTACAAACTCCTATTCTCCATCTATTTCATATTAATCGAGATAAACATTTGCAAAAACGATCTTTTGACATGCAAAGAGAATTACATTTTACACATAGCGACCAGTTCTAAAAATATTTGACAATCGCTTAAGGCGTACTATGTTCCCCTTGTTTTGTTATTTCAAGGACAATATAGAAATACAGCTGCCTTTAAGCATACACATATCTCTTAATAGCTCTTTCCATTCTCTTGTCGTCCTCCGTGGACTAAGGGTACCGTGCTAGCCTCTAGTTCCCAAGGTCGCGGGTTCAACCCCGGCGGAGGGCTATGGATTTTTTCGGGCGTAAAAATCCTTAGCATGGCTTCCTTCGGAAGGGAAGTAAAGCCGGTGGTCCCGTGTCGTAGATTTACGGCACGTAAAAGAACCTCAAGCCTGATGAAGAGGCCTCGGAGCAAAATTACCGGTCTTTCACGCCCAATATGAAATGGGGCGCTAACGAACAACAGCAGTTAAGGAGCGTCCATAAATAAAAAAACAATTATAAAAAACATTCTCTTGACCAAAGATTAATATTGCATATCCAAGACAAAAAAAATTAATAACGAATTCCCATTTGAGAAAATAAGTATTGAAAAAATTAAGGGAATAATAAGCAATATCTCGAAAATGGTTCACACAACAAAAAAAATGTATATGACATAAATTGTGTATTTTAACGCGATCTACATTTTTCGTGTAGTAAAATTTTGTCTATCTCTTATGGTTTACCAGTTATGCAAAAGTCGTTCACAATGAAGAATACTTTTGGAGACATTCCCAGAAAATTCAAGATATACACTTTATTTGTCAAGAAAAATCTTTAACACATGATATTTTAATCAAAAACTTTATAGTCATTTTTGAGAAAATTAACATTTTCAAAAAATGTTTCATGTAAAGGGTAATCTGGGTGGAGGGAATTTCTTGATAGCCTTCGTGTCGCATCTCCGGAAGATACTGAACCTAAATACCAAGTTTGGTGTTTATCCGACTGTTCGTTTCTGAGTTATGCTGTTCACAGACACTCACACACACACACAGACACACACACGGACATGTTCCCAAAAATGCTTATTTTGGATTCAGGAACCGGGTAGGTTATATGGAACGGTGGATGAAAGTAATGGTTGAAATAGTGCTCATGGATGCGGGTCCCTAGAGCTTACAGTTACCCGACATTCGCCTTCTCAGGATAAGAGAAGCCCCCGGAAAAAGCCTCATCCAAATTGCTGGTCTAACCAAGATTCGAAGTCGGTTCCTCTTAAATGTGAGGCAGACACGGGTCTCCCCACACCACGAAGGTGAGGATATTAACATTGTAATGAATTATTTATGATTGAAAGAGTGTATTACGATTGAATTTTTAACACTTATAGCAATAGACTTGTGAGATTTTTCTTTGAAATTAACAGGGAGAGCATATCAGACAAAAAGGACTTCCCACATTAGTAGTAATAATATGTATGTTTAAGCACACAGAGAGATGCCGACAAGCGATAAGCTTCTTTGTTCTACGCCGACAAGCCCGCCGGTTCCCTTTGAGGCGTCACATGCCGCCAGGTCTCGTGTCGCTAGGCCCCGCCCCCTCTCTGTTTGTGGCCTTACCTAATGCCGACTGTGTCTGTGCCGACAGGTCCTATCCCCTCCCCCACGCGGTCTAGTCGCGTACCGTGGCGTCCTGACTTGAGGGATTTGTTTTCTCGAGGCCTGCCGCCCCTCGGCAAATTAATTAGATAATGTTCGACAAACATTATTGAAAAAAAAGAATTGACATTTTTATGAGTACTAATGCATGCATATCTAAGGCTCCTCGAGCAATTAAATTTTTTGATTAATGAATTGTATATGAATTGACTCGCCCGCAAGTGTAGCGTGTGTATAAGTAGCACGCTCACGAGAACAGCCGGACATGTAATGAAAACCCAGCAACCTACTTCTGTCTGAGGATGACTGAAATGTCCATTAGCTGACAACGTTAGACGCTTTCACCAAATTAATAGACTTTAAGATTGCATCCTGGATCTGTATACAGTCATTAGCGGGCAATGTCAGTAATGGTTTTCCTAAGTGCTCTGCACAACTCTCACCACTTCAGATTTTATCGGAGGAAATGATTTAAAAGCAGCAGCTTCTCCAATCATTTTCACAGTATCGTGAGAACACAGCGATCTAAGCACTCTGCAAACTTTATTCTTTCAACGTGAAATTTCATCAAATGATTCTGTTAACATTATAGTTGAATACTATATATGTTATTAAAAAATAAATACGGATAAATTATAGGTGAATATTACATACGTTATTAAAAATAAAAAATGGCTTCGCTGATCAATGAATACAATTAAATATTTTTTATTAATTAATTGTATATGAACTGACTTGAGCATTTTGGTTATTGCGCTGTGTCTCCCTAACGTTTCCAGATCTAGGATCGTTCCAGCTAGTTGCGCGCTTCTGCCATCTACCTTCTAAAGTAAAGTTCCGCGTTTCTACCATCTTCATTCTAAAGTAGAACAATGAGATAAAAACTAATCAATTCTTTGGAATGCGCAGCGTCATTAGGGAATTGTTCCAAGTTATCAGGGATGCCTGGGGTCGAATCCTAGGAGTGATTACAAATTCAGATTCTAATAACTCAGAGGCTAATTACGATAAATACGTCAAATAAAGTTTATTACATTAATGTCATTAGGTAGTTTCTTGTGGATGTATATTTGGGTACCTGGTGTCCTGGGTTCGAATACCGATAAAATGTAATTTAATTATAAATTTAATAACTCCTAAACTATATATGGAAAACGGAGACAGACGGTATTATAGACAGAAGCTGGTCCACTTTTGTGTTTATATGGGAAAGGATAGGGAAAACGAGGGTAGATGCGGAGGAAAATGCATTTATAAGGGAGAGATAGGGAATACCAGGACTGATGCTAGGCTAGTCAGATGCTAAAGGAGGGAGGGATATGCTTTATACGAGGGAGATAGGGAATACAAGGAAAGATGCTATACTAAACAGGACTTGAAGGGTAGAATATGAGCGATATAGCGAACCGAGGAGTGGTATTAGGATAGGAGTTTTGAATGATAGAGTAGGCGTTTATATGCGAGAGATAGGGAATACGAGGGTCGATGCTAGGCTCTACGGTGTTGAAGGAGGGAATGCATCTTATATATGAGAGAGGTAGGGAATATGAGGAGAAGTGCTAGGCTAGTCAGGAAGGTCTGAATGACAGAGTATACGTCTATATGGGAAAAGATAGGGAAAACGAAGGTAGGTGCTAGGTTGAGAGAGTCTTCAAGGAGGTAAATGCATTTATATGAGAGCGGTATGGCATACGTGGAGAGGTGCTAGCCTAGACATGGTTTGAGGAGTAGAGTATACGTTTATATGGGAGAAATATGGAAAACGGGAGAGATACAAGGATAGACAGGGTTGAAGGAGGAGTAATGTAGGTTTATACGGTAATATAGAGAGTAATTCGATTATAAAACTTTTCTCATCCAGCGTTACAACACTTTTATATACTTATTTTCTAAACCTTACAAACTTTATATATGTTAAACAGTAGTGCGCCAGACGGAGAGGGACAAACTGTATAACTTGAAGGGTAGAATATGAGCGATATAGCGAACCGAGGAGAGGTATTAGGATAGGAGTTTTGAATGATAGAGTAGGCGTTTATATGCGAGAGATAGGGAATACGAGGGTTGATGCTAGGCCAGACGGTGTTGAAGGAGGGAATGCATCTTATATGAGAGAGGTAGGGGAATATGAGGAGAAGTGCTAGGCTAGTCAGGTAGGTCTGAATGACAGAGTATACGTCTATATGGGAAAAGAGGGAAAACGAAGGTAGGTGCTAGGTTGAAAGAGTCTTCAAGAAGGAAAATGCATTTATATGAGAGCGGTAAGGCATACGAGGAGAGGTGCTAGTCTAGACATGGTTTGAGGAGTAGAGTATACGTTTATATGGGAGAAATATGGAAAACGGGAGAGATACAAGGATAGACAGTGGTTGAAGGAGGAGGAATGTAGGTTTATACGGTAATATAGAGAGTAATTCGATTATAAAACTTTTCTCATCCAGCGTTACAACACTTTTATATACTTATTTTCTAAACCTTACAAACTTTATATATGTTAAACAGTAGTGCGCGAGACGGAGAGGGACAAACAGTATAACTTGAAGGGTAGAATATGAGCGATATAGCGAACCGAGGAGAGGTATTAGGATAGGAGTTTTGATTGATAGAGTAGGCGTTTATATGCGAGAGATAGGGAATACGAGGGTTGATGCTAGACTAGACGGTGTTGAAGGAGGGAATGCATCTTATATATGAGAGAGGTAGGGGAATATGAGGAGAAGTGCTAGGCTAGTCAGGAAGGTCTGAATGACAGGGTATACGTCTATATGGAAAAAGATAGGGAAAACGAAGGTAGGTGCTAGGTTGAAAGAGTCTTCAAGGAGGAAAATGCATTTATATGAGAGCGGTAGGTAATACGAGGAGAGGTGCTAGTCTAGACATGGTTTGAGGAGTAGAGTATACGTTTATATGGGAGAAATATGGAAAACGGGAGAGATACAAGGATAGACAGGATTGAAGGAGGAGGAGTGTAGGTTTATACGGTAATATAGAGAGTAATTTATTTATAAAGCTTTTCTCATCCAGCGTTACAACACTTTTATATACTTTTTTTCTAAACCTTACAAATTTTATATATGTTAAACAGTAGTGCGCGAGACGGAGAGGGACAAACTGTATAACTTGAAGGGTAGAATATGAGCGATATAGCGAACCGAGGAGAGGTATTAGGATAGGAGTTTTGAATGATAGAGTAGGCGTTTATATGGGAGAGATAGGGAATACGAGGGTTGATGCTAGGCTAGACGATGTTGAAGGAGGGAATGCATCTTATATATGAGAGAGGTAGGGGAATACGAGGAGAGGTGCTAGTCTAGAGAGAGTTGAGGAGTAGAGTATACGTTTATATGGGAGAAATACGGAAAACGGGAGAGATACAAGGGTAGACAGTGGTTGAAGGAGGAGGAATGTAGGTTTATACGGTAATATAAAGGGTAATTCGATTATAAAAGTTTTCTCATCCATCGTTACAACGCTTTTATGTACTTATTTTCTAAACCTTACAAACTTTATATATGTTAAACAGTAGTGCGCGAGACGGAGAGGGACAAACTGTATATCGGTTTACAGTGAAGTATACATCCTAACCTATTGCCACCTTATTTGCTCTAGATCTTCTCATTCCTATCATCATCTAACGTAACCACGTAACAAGACGTATCACGACGTAACATAACAGCATGACAAGACGTCATACTAAGTAACATAACCACGCAACATCACGTGACATCACGTAACCAGAAACGTCACACGACGTAACAACACGTAATCACGTAACAAAACGTAAGAACAACACGTAACCAGCCCATTGCTAAGGTAATCTAAACTTTTTCATTCTTCATAACTTAGACAATAAGTACGAGATACTAGCAAATGTACTGCTTAATAGCGCAACGTTTTATACCCTTAATCTTTTTTATCATTGAGCCTTGAATATCTAAGGCATACATTTTAGATCGTAGCCCTACAAAGCGTTGAATGATTTTACCATTACCCTCATCTTTAAATTTTCCCAACACCTTCTTGTTTAGAGCTGAATGAGGCAGAAAGGCTGGCCACAGGAATCCAACCCACGACCTCCGAATGTGGACCACAGACGTTACCGCCGGAGCCATCCCGCTCGGTAAGTTTTGATTAAAGCATCGCATATTCAAATATTGATTCCGGAAAATAAAACGCATAGGTACCTATCTTTAGTTTCCTAGATCGAATTTATTCCTGTTCAGTTCTCTACGATTAGGAAACCATACGAGACTGAGAAAAACTTAGTACATAAATAATGCAGATGTAACCCATAACTTATGTAAACAAACTCTGGCGTTCTACAGTTCCGAAATATTACCTGTTGTTCGTTTGAATGATCAAATTTTAAGCAGTATATTCTGAAACGTTAAATGACTGTTCTTTTGTTTTTATAAGGTCATGCAGATTATGTAATACTAAGGCTCTTTTTAAAGAGTTGACCATACTTTCAGCTTCCTGTGAGTTCCTGTTTAGCTAGAACAAAATGTGTACTGAAACCATTTCTTGTGAATCTTTGTAATGATTAACTATAAGCAGGTCAGGGAAAGTAAACGACAATGAGTAAAGAATGTTCTAGAGGTGTAGATATACGTGACTCAACGGAGTGGAACACCTCGCGCGCTGTGACCTACATTGTATTACGGCTACCAGCCTCCTGGAGGAAGGGATGAGCTGAAGGAATCCAAGAGGCTACAGGTCGTAGGCAGCCAGGCTACAGACGCGACAAAGTCCCTAACATTTCCAAGCTCGCAGGCCCGACACACTGGTTAATCGCCGAGAGAGAGCGAAGAACGGCCTACCAATGGTGACCACGGAGAATACTCTTTCCATTGAGCACGCATCAGCACCATCTGTCCGGCACCGCAATACGCAGCGATATCCAGAAGCACATAAATAAAAATCTGAAATACTCCATCCCGATACCTGGTTTTCTACACTGGGACGTGCATTGCAAACCTTTATTTCACATTATTCAAAAACATGTCATTTACATTATCGTTTTAAAGATGTCACTTATTACTAGAAAAAACAAAACAAACTTATAAAAGTAAAATAAAAAATAAAATTATTAACATCCAAATAATATATCCATATTTTAACTAATTTCTAGCTGCAGAAACAAATAACTGGAACCCCGTTACTAATCCCCTAACTAAATTATTTATTTAAAAGCACACCTCAAAGATGAGAAGGAAACGGAATGAGTAAGGAAATTGTGATAGAGCAGAACCACCCCTGCATTGAACTGCCAACCCCAGGAAAACCGCGAAAACCCATGGAGAGTCGCGGGTCTCGAACTCAGGACATCGCATACGTTACCACGGCGCCACATCACTCGATAAGAAAGTTGTTATATTGTGGCATGTGCACAGATTATAGTAATAGTAATACGTCCTCTGGTTACCCAAGTCGAAGGTTGGCAGTTTATCTGAGGAGGGGCGATTAAGGGGAAACAGTCTCATTGGAGGGGATATGGCGTTAGTGACGCCAAGCTTATTAGCGTGGGTTTTCAAGTAGTCTGTGACGAGTCTTCGCGTGAGCTAGACGGATAACTGTACCATGGCGTCCTCGCCCGGCAGACACATGGGGTAAGAGATATTATTATAATAAATCTACTAGTTGTCCATTCCTTTGCAGTTTCTAATTATGATAGTAGAATAGAATCCTTGCCTCTCCCTTCAGCCAGGAATTATGTTGTGAATATAACTTTAGCTGCGTCCCTTCGTCGGTGCATCTTAAATTAACGTTCTTTGTTTGATTAACGATCCCTCTCCTAAGCGAGTTGCTCCCACCTGAATTTCTGAAGTTAAATAATAAATAAATATTGAGGTATTCGACAAATTGGTGTGAGGCGCCGAGCAATTGGTTTGATTTGTTTTGAGATTTTAAGTGCAAAATTTTTTTTCCCTCCAAATTTAACGGTTTCTGCTCCACGTGGTCGTGAAAAATGTAAAGTTCTTTCTGGCTCAAGGGTAAGGATTTTTATACTTTAATTTGTGATTCTCTTCCTCTAAATTTTGTTTCCATCATTTCTGAAAGTCTGGTGTCGAAATTTCAATTTTGAGCTCATTTTTGCATTTTTTCCCATTGTCTGCCGGGTGACGCTAAAACTTCTGACTCCATTTTCCCCTTGTTTTGGCTTCATTTCCTTTAAATTATATCACTGTGTTCCGTTCTTCGTGCTGGTTATTTTCAAAAAAATGTTTTTGTGAAACTTGAGTTGTGAAACGAGCGAGATAGTTGTTTCAAAATGTGCTCGTCACGTGTTGGCTATCTGTTTGCAAATCTTGTTTTCTGTGCTTATTAGCAGTGGTTTAGAAATGTATAACTTTTTATTCCAGTGATTGTGATTTCTAGCTATTTACTGCACTTTTCTGGGTCATTTTTCGTGTAACTTTTATGTACGCACGTGTGTTGTGTAATTCCCGCGTGGTCGTGCATTTCAGCAATAATTTTTAGCTTGTGAAACCAGTCTTCCTCAGCACGTGTTTTGGCGCGTTTATTTGCGTGTGCATATCAGATTATATACCTTTGATTTAAGAAAAAAAAAGAGAGAAGTTTTGTGTGCTCGTATAAATTACAAGTTTGTATTCTGCTCCTTTTGAGAATCTTCGCGGTGGTCACAGTAAGTGTGACGTGGTTTTTTTTAACTTCCAGTTCGAGGTTTCTCACTGAAGCTATCATTTTGTTTTCTTCCATGTGTTCATTCTGCTTAAAAATCTTGGAATTGTGTCCAAGTGGCTTGTTTAGCCGTGTGTTAGTTTAATTTTCTGATATTTCGCCGCGGGCGCCTTAATTGTGTTCTTTCTGCAACTGTTTTATTTGGTTATGTTCTGATCTTGCTACTTACATTCATGTGATGCTATAAGTGTTTAGTTTGGTGTAATCTGTATTGCTTGGTCCTACTGTTTGTTTATTGGTTGCGTTATCTTTTGTGCTGCAATCATGTCTAAGCGACATACTGCACAGAAATCTGATATAGTAATTGCTCCAGTGTTGGTACGCCTGTTGCAAAGAAATCAGCTGTCTGCCGCTCGGTCATTGACCCCTCTCACGTGAAGAATCCCAGTAGGATGTCGGCGTATAAGTTACTTTAGAATTTTGAAATGTTCGCTACTACTGCTAATGGCCGCTCTGAGAAAATCATAATGATGATAATTTTGCTTTACCGTTGCCAAGTTTGATTTAATTCCGCAATGCATATTTTTAGGGGCAAATCTTTCGCAGTTACTCATGTAAGTAAAAGTTTCAGGAGCTACCAACCTTGCCAGTATCTACACCTAATTAGGTTTGATGTGCTTCTGATATGGACCAGTACGATGTGGATGTTGATGAACCAGCTGTACATGTGTTACCAGATTTTGGACAATTTGCACGGGAATTTTGTGGTAAACGAGTAAGAGAAAAGAAAAAAATCACCCGTAAGTATGTAATCATTGTGAGTGTTAAAGTTTGGATGAATGAAACAGTTTTACGACTCACACAGGTATGCTAAATTTATTGTTTCACTGACTGATGCTTAATTAAGCTTTGTTTTTCAGGAATAATATGATATGAATGTCTCTGCTAAATTAAAAGTGTGTTATTCTTGTGGGTGTAATTTAAATTTTGAATTGTGTTTTGGTAACTGCAAATCATTTGTTTTGTTTGTTGTATTATGCTGCAGGAATGTGTTTCAGGTGTACTATGTGCTTAATTGAGCTTTCATTTTCAGGAATGTTATGTGACAATATTGTTTTGAATAATGATGTGTTGTTGTTTTGTTGCATTCGATTTGATTTGATATGATATGATTTGATTTTGGGTTTCATAATGATGCTGTGATCTTTATTTGCAGAAAATTGTTGCATGAATAGTGTTTGTATGTATGTGTGTATTTGAGGTTATGTGATATAGGTGAGATTTGCCTCGGTGGGAGTGCCAAAGAGTAACCCTGATGGCGTAGTGTGAGGTTATGTGAGAAATAAGAGTTGAGATTTGCCTCGGTGGAAGTGCTAAAGAGTAACCCCGACGGTGTTGATGTGAGATGAGGAGAGATGAGATGAGACGAGATGATGTCAGCTTCGGTGGAAGTGCCACAGTGTAACCCCGACAGTTGTATCATTTCAGAGATTTTGCTTATTGGTGTTGCTGTAACGTGCCCAGTATAGCGTGTGTGATGAATTCACACGAGAAATTATATAGATGGAAGTGAATGTAATGAAAATAATTTTTTTTTCTCTGTTTATGCAACAAGTTCATTACCATCTTAGATAGCAAATGTTAATACCACCTGTTTTCCAGCTTAAATTTTCATTTTGAGGATGTAGATGCAACATTATAATGTCATGTTATTTGTGTAATTCCTGAATTGTTAATGTGATTTCTTGAAGGTTATGCCTATGTCAAATGTTTTGAATTTACAGCATGTTAAATGAGACACGTAAGTGCAGATGTTTTGTTTTGGAGAGAAAATTGAAAGATGATGATGCTTGAAGTAATGATCGAGATTGCACTATTACTGCTGATGATGTTGATGATTATGATTGCGTTGATGCTAATACTGCGATGAGAAAGATAATGATGTGGACAAGAAGTTGTATTGGTGACAAGAGTAGGACACTAGTAGTTGAAAGCATGTCACGTGGCGTAGTTTAGAAATGTATTGTGGATGTAGCTTGTAGTGATGTATACACTAGTTTGAGTAGATAGTTAAGTCAGTGTTGTGTGTAATTTGGGGCCATGGTCAGTGTGAATGAGTTCATTTCATCGTCATGTGTGACTGTCTTGTAAGTGCACTTACTTTCTTTTGTTAATGATACCAGCTGGTTATTGAGATGTAATATTGGGATCCCAAAACAAGGTTATGTTTCATTTCTGTCATGTTCATGTATTTTGATTCTGTTTTACTGTTATTTGGATTGTAAAGCATTGTAAGTTACACTTTGGATGGCAACTCTGTAAAATTTCTTTCTTATGCCAATTTGTACTAATTTTTTTTCTCTCTTTCTTTGCCCCATGTCATAAGAATTTTTTTTAGTGTACATTTTTCAAACTTTAAAATCTTTAACTGTAAATGACATACCCTTCTTTTGTGTGTGATTCTTTGTGGGAGCATCCTGTTTATTGTGTGGTGGTTTTGTTTTAGTATTTTGCTGTGGCAGAGAGCGAGAAGGTGCATCAGCATCCCCAGGGCACACCAAAAGTCAAGAAACACCACAGGGAAGCTGTCGGGCAGCCACTACACTGCCGTGGCATAAGGAGCCACCATGTCGGGGGGCAGTCCAAGCCAGCGACTGCCCACCCTGTTGTCATCACCAGAGACCTGCGGTGCTAATTCTACACCAGGACAAATCGTCGTTGTGGGCACTGTCTAAACCCACCCACAAACAGTTACGGCAGTTCATCACCCTTTTGCGCAGTGTAGTGTGCCTGTGAACTAAGGCAGCGTGGTGTGTGCGTGTGCGGGATGCTAAAGCTAAGTGCATTAACAATACTAAGTCGACAGCACTTACGTTCCTCGCCTCTCGTCATCGCCCAGCAATATTGTGTCGTCGGCTGGGTGCTTACCACACATATATATTACTGTTATATTTTACTTCATCACACATTTGTATGTCATTTTTGGTATGTCTTTGTTTTGTTTTTTCCTGTTTATTGTATTCATTTTCTTTCTGTCGACGAGGACGTCGACTTCGGTGGCCAGGGGGAGATGTGGCATGTGCACAGATTATAGTAATAGTAATACGTCCTCTGGTTACCCAAGTCGAAGGTTGGCAGTTTATCTGAGGAGGGGCGATTAAGGGGAAACAGTCTCATTGGAGGGGATATGGCGTTAGTGACGCCAAGCTTATTAGCGTGGGTTTTCAAGTAGCCTGTGACGAGTCTTCGCGTGAGCTAGACGGATAACTGTACCATGGCGTCCTCGCCCGGCAGACACATGGGGTAAGAGATATTATTATAATAAATCTACTAGTTGTCCATTCCTTTGCAGTTTCTAATTATGATAGTAGAATAGAATCCTTGCCTCTCCCTTCAGCCAGGAATTATGTTGTGAATATAACTTTAGCTGCGTCCCTTCGTCGGTGCCTCTTAAATTAACGTTCTTTGTTTGATTAACGATCCCTCTCCTAAGCGAGTTGCTCCCATCTGAATTTCTGAAGTTAAATAATAAATAAATATTGAGGTATTCGACAATATTGCAACTGGTTGTTGTGATACAATCAAAGGAAACTAGAAAGTAACTTTTACAGTAATAAATTGAAACCAACTACAGCTCGAAAAATATCAGTTTTAGTGTAATTTGCTTGTTTTGAGGAAAATCAATCTGTGTTGAAATAATAATCTGTTTAAAAATCTTGTATAAATGACTCTGCGAAAATTCATATCATTTTAAGTCGCTATAAATTGTATAGCTGCGGAGACACCACCGAATGTAAATTGGTTTAAAAAGAGTGTTTTGAATTGTTTTATATTTATTTTGTTACAAGCATAACTAGCTTTTTCTGTACTAAAACATTAACGACTATATTAGAACCACTACGGTACATTTTAATTTGCAAACAACGATTACATTTCAAAATGTTGGTATTCGGACGATCCAGTGTTAATTATGATAGCCACAGAAGTGTTTCTCAAAATCTAAGAACGCTTAGCAATTTAAGATATCTATGTATTAATCTTTAGAGAGAAACTGCAATTTTACTCAATGTGTTTAATAACTTTTAAAGCTAGAGAATGTCATTTAAGGTTTCCACCCCCAAAAAATTCTGATTTCTCAGAATTGCGCAATTTTCATTACCCGCTGTTATTTATTTTCGTAACTATTCAAAAAATTGCATACGCGAGCTTTTTTCCCTTAATTGCATTCAGTTAATCATACCTTCCATAATACTTATACATTGCCTACACGAGCTCAGGAGAAACATGGGAAGGCTACTTAATACTCCAAAAGTATCCCTTAAATTACTGGGGAATTCCTGCGAACAGGAATATTTCGGAAATGGTTAATGTCACAAAAATATTTATTTAAAATAAATTGTATTTATCTAATAAGATATTCATTTCTTCAGCAGTAAGTTATACAGATTCCCTGGAAATAAAGAAAACTTTATAGAACTTTTGATACGCCTTTTATTTATTATACAAATATAGCTATTTTTCAGAAAATCAAATATAAGGAATCGCATTCACTGGCATCTTTAAAGAGCGGCCAACTCCAGAATGAAATTTAGCATTTATCTGGCTTTTCTTATGAAGTTACGCTGTTCACAGAGATTTGCGAGTTGAAAGACTAAAAACACGTAAACATGTATATACACAAGCGCACGCGCGCACACACACACACACACACACGCACACACATATGCACGAAGCTCTTTGCTTTCGTTTACAGGACCTCAGAACATGCATTTCCGGTGACCTTTTTATATCGAATTTTTTGATCAAATAAATATTTCAATTATCTTAGATACCAAAGCATTACATAAATAAAACTGTACGTATAACATAGTGGTTTGTTATTTTTCAAATACTTAGCATTGGTATATGTTCAGTTTATTCATGAAACTGTATCTTCTTGTATGTTTAGTGTTTGAACGAAGAGCTTTTGGATACACTAATTGGAAGTTTTGCAGTTCTGTTTTCTTTAGCATTAAATACATTCTGTACATTTATTTTTAAAATACATATCAACCATATTTTTATGGTTTTGTAAGAGGTGTAGGTAATTCATGAAATAGTTTATGCTTTATGATTTAATTTGACATCTGATTTAACTTTGTAATTAAAATGCGAGAGGCTTGTTGCAGTTTTAATGTTCGAAGACCATAGCCTAAAAATTTATTCGGTACAAAAAACATTTCGGAGTAAACACCACAAAATTACAACAATTGAAACAAACAAATTGGCTTTGAAGGGGGGTGACGATAAGAGGAAGTTGATGGAAGGAAGCTATAAGACTGTGGCGTGGGGCCATTATTCCCTTAGACCTGGTGATTGCTAGTGCCTAAACTTTTAAATAATGTATATATTGTGTAAAATAGATATCAAATGTGTGAGGATTTTTTTGTGTATCACTTTCTCTCAAAAAAAGAAAGAAAAATATGAATGCTTTTTTAAAATAAAAATACTCATGATGTTACAATCATAAAACTTTAGTCTTTATTAATTCTTCACACATTACACCAAGTCCTTTATATCAATCCATTGAGTATCTGCAAAACCATACCACTTTACAAGAACTTTGTTTCCACGTTTACGTATAACCTTTTCTACTAAATATGTATTAGGATAGTTAGTCTTTTTTAGTTCATGTCCATAAAAGCCACCTTTTATGATTTCACCATTCCTATCCTTTAGTATGTATGTTGTAGGCTTGGTACGGTTCACAAGAAATACTTTGAAGATTTCAACGCTCCAGTTAGATTCATAAACCTTTTCAAAATGTACTTTATGTTTAGATATCCTGACACAATCACCAACACTAAACTTCCTTGAAGCCTTCTTCTCTCTTCGTTCTTGATTATAATTATACACTGTCAGAAGAACATCGTTGTTTTTCACTTCATTAGGTTTCATGCGGATAGTTGAATGAAAAGTATCATTGTACTTTACAAGGATTCTAGGTAAAAGATCTAACCACTTGTATGAGCCTTGGACTAAAAACTCTCGGTACATCATATTCTTCAAGGTTCGAATTAAACGTTCAACAGCCGCAGCCTTCACCTTGGTATAGGTGCTGTAGTGGTTAATATTATACTTAAACATTAGCCGTTTAAAGAACTTGTTATAAAATTCTTTCCCGTTGTCACTTTGAATATTCCGGGGAGGGACATCCATTTCTTGTAATATATCCTCCATAGCCTTTGCAACATTAACTCCGCTGTTATCCTTTAAGGGTTTTGCATATGCTATTTTAGAGTAAAAGTTTATGCGATCAGAATGTACTTGAAATGTTTGTTCGCTCTTGCATATGGTATCATTTCAATCAAATCAATTTGTAATAAATCATTCATACCTTTGCTGATAATTTTGCGTCGTAAATAGTTCCTCCTCGCCGATCCATGAAGCTCTCTGGCGATATTCTGTTTGGCTGTCATGCTATAATTTTAGATGCTTTCAACTCCCGGATAATTTCCTCAATCTCTTGAGCGTGACTATTATTACCAGCGTCCCTCGAAGCAATAAGTAACCTCAGTCTATTCACTAATGTGTTAGGGTTTCTCCAGAAAACGTAGTCAACCTCCTTATCAGACTTATGCTCCTTCCATGTCAGTCCTAGACCTGAATGTGTATTGAGCAAAGGGCGTATTATATTCTTGTATTTATACGATTTACCAGATTTCAAACGACCTTGTCTGGTGTAACCAGATCTATGAAGAAAAGTACTTTTCATAATCTTAGCATACGTCTCCAAGTCTTCACTGGTGTATGCAGAAATCTGAGGCGTTCGCTTAAAGATGAGCTCCGTGAAACCGGCTGTAGACTCATACGTTTCATCACCTATCAATATTTGATTATTTATAAAATGAATATCTTTATTTCCAATCATATAACTTCCATCCTGATATCTCACACCGTACAATGTATCAGTGCGGTCCTTGTCTTTTGAGCGAACGTGTTGAAGGAAAGTAGAAATACTTGTAGAATCATCATCTTCATTCTTGACTGTCTCCACAGTCAACCCTCGTTGAGTGTCCAAAATATCCTTGAGGGGAGCGGTTACAGGCTTCAAAGCTTCGGACATGACATGCTGAGTCTCAAACCTGAGACCTTTTAGAGCTCTCAGTTTTTCTTTTACAGCCCTGGTATGCTCGGCTACAGACTCTTTAAGTCTTGTGCTTTCACTATCCATCTTAAAAATGACGTGAAAATAGACGATTACCTTCAATTTATAGTCTGCGTCCAGCTTGAGTTCTCATCGTATCGATAGCCTTAGCTAACATCTCTATCGAAGTTCTCAGTTGCTCGGTTTCTTTCTTATGTTCCTGCGTATGTGTCTTGAACGCTTCAGCAAAGAATGCCGTATTAGCGTACTGGCTTCTGGTTGATTCTTCTAGACTCGTCATTTGCTGCACATTAGTTTTGTAAGCGTCCATCATCATATTTACATTTTCCTCCACTTTCTTAAGTTTATCATTGCAGCAATCAGTTTTGAGAGTATTCAAAACCTCTGTCTTTAACTGCCCGACTGTAGCCTCTAAATCTGAAACTCGCTTCATCGCTAACTTTTCTAAATTGCTAATTTTCTGATTGCAAAGATTCTGAAGATTTGTTTTTTCTCTATCAAGCTCTGCGGTAACTTGTTTAATAGAGTCCATTACAGAATCCACTCTGTCTTTTGTAGAGGTTGTTAGAGTATCCACTTTACTCGTAGTTTTATTCAGATTTGCTGTGATGTCTAGCAGCTTCTTACCTATTTGCATCTCGATTTCCTTTGGTAAGTACCTGTTTAACTGCTGTCGCGTCTCGTTCGATTTCCTAATGATCATAGCTCTAGCATATCTTTTATTTACAGCATCTGTATCTCCGAGAGGATCTGCTATATCAGTGATTCTCTTATTGTCGAATATAATGTTACCATTACCATCTCTCGACTGCGTGCGTGAATTGACATATCCAGTGATGAACGTTTTATTCACAACATCGTTATCGTGAACAGGATCTAGCAATACCTTCAATCTAACTTTATCAATCACAATGTTATTTTCCTTATCTCTCTTGAGGATATATCTTGAAATCAATTCATCGATCAGGGTCTTAGCCATAACCTCAACATTGTTAGCAGCTTGCTGAGAGAAATCTTGCATCCTAATTTCGAGAGCATCCACATAAATCTTATTGGAGGCATCATGAATATCTTCAGGATCGTGAACGTTGCACAATCTGTTATTCTTGAATTGATAGTTTCCTTTGACATCTCTATTTATGATAAAACGATCAAACACTCTTCTAACTGGACCAGTTCTCTGAGAACCGAACCTATCGATGCTCATGGTTAACTACGAATGATCATTTTCTTTTTTGTCGAGCTTAATATATACATCAAAACCATTGCTATATCGCCCCTCATTCATGTGAAATTCAGGAACTATCACAACAAAGGGTCTGCCTTCTGATACACTCTCCCAAACGTTCTTACATAGATCTTTAAATTCATTGTAGGTCATGTCGGTATTTACATAATCTTCGTAAATGTGCTTTAAGTTTAAATTGTCTTGTCTGAAGAGTATTATCATGTTTGTATTATCGCGAATTAAATGTTTTGGAACTTTAGCATAGGACTGCGCTAGATATACAGAATCGACATTTCGATGTCTACCCATACTGTAAAAGGATGCTATCTTTTCCCGCTTTTCAGTGATGACGTCATCAAATATAAAGATTGAATTTTCTTCGACTTCAGAAGGATGCAAAACATCATCCCCGTTGTCGAAGGTGTTCACTTCTATACCTTCGATGTTTCCGAGCACTTTAATTAGATATTGGTACTTTGGTTGATAGAGAGACTTTGAATAAATATACAAATTTTCAAAACGTAGTCCATTCTCATGGAATAGCATATTGAGTAATACGTTTGTTTTCCCTGCACTGGAGCTCCCTAAAATAAGAGCTCTGATATTAGATGGAAATAACTTGCCATGACGATCACTTTTAAAGTCACTTTCAAAGTCTAATACCTGAATAGGTAGAGAGCAGTGCTGCTTAGCAAGCTCCATGTTAACAACTAACTTATAAAAATGTATGTGCGATGTTTATATATTACAGGATGTAAAGTAGTTAATGATTGAATGCAATGATATAAAGGGCTAATGCATGCAATTACTCGTTTAGTCTATCATGAGAGCTAAGAGAGGGAGGTCGTTGCAGTATAAGCGCGGCTCTGGAATTATTAATTCCATAATTAATTCGTTCCCCTTTGAAGCTCACTTACCTGGATATAGATATTGCGGTCCTGGTACTAAATTGGAAAAACGTCTAAAAAGAGGAGACCCCGGAATTAACCAATTAGACACAGCTTGCAAACAGCACGACCTCGCGTACGCTGAGAATAAGGACACCGCTTCAAGACAAATAGCGGATAAGATTCTTACAGAGAAGGCTTGGAAACGTGTGCAGTCATCAGATTCAACTTTTGGTGAAAGGTTAGCTGCAAGGCTAGTAACTGCAATCATGAAGGGAAAGGTTGCAGTGGGAGCCGGAAAGAGGAAGAAGAAGAGAGGAGGGTTTTTACCTTTGATACCCATCATTGCTGCTTTAGGCGCTGCAGGAGGTGGCGCTGCTCAGATAGCCTCTGCAGTCAATAAAAAAAAAGGCTGCTGATAGGCACTTAGCAGAAGTTGCGAGGCATAACAAGGTGATGGAGACCCGAGGAAAGGGACTCCGGAAGAGAAGGTGTAAGAAGAGGAATAAAGGAGGATTCTTACCTGCAATGCCTCTGATGTCGTCTTTAGCCGCTGCATCTAAAATAGCAAGGTCTTTGAAAAAAAGAGGATCTAAAGGCGATGGTTTAAAGAAGAAGGCAAAAAACGGGGGAAGAGGATTGTACATATACCGGAGGAAGCTCTAAGTAACGTAGCCCTCGAATATTATGCTAAACGTTTAAAAATTCCTTATTTTAAAAGTGTTTATATGATTGACAAACTTCCTTTAAAACCGCACTGCAAAGAGAGACTTATTACCAATCTCGATACATCAGATAATAAAGGAACACACTGGGTTGCTATAAGGAAAGAAGGTGATGTCGCATATTACTTTGATAGTTTCGGTAATTTGAAGCCGCCTCCTGAGATTGAGAAATATCTACAAGGCGCTAAAATCTACTATAATACACAGAGATACCAGAAATTCGATTCAGTCATCTGCGGGCACTTGTGCTTGCAATTTTTTTTATCCTAGAAGCTGCTTCATCGTCAAGATGAGTTATACAGTTACAGTGAGTGGGTCAGACACGGTTATTTCAACGTACCTAAACCCTCCTCTACAGCTAGATCCTCCAGGTCATTATGAGATTGCTCTCTTGAATTTTGAAACATTCTATTCAATAACAATGTCGATGAAAGTAATAATAGATTTCATTATATTCATAATGGTAAACCTGAAACCATTGTCATCCCTCATGGAACCTACGAGATTGCCGATATCAATACATTTCTAAAGGATAAACTAGGATTGAATGATGAAGTCTTGTTCATAAGACCTAACAATAATACAATGAAGGCTGAAATTAAATGTCCTTATACAATAGACTTTTCTAAGGAAGGATCTATTGGTTCGCTTCTAGGATTCACAGACACTAAAATAATTCCTTCTGGAGAAGCGCTCGAATCTGACTATCTTGTGAATACATTTAAAGTGAGTATCATACGTGTGAAGTGCAGTATTGCAACAGGCTCTTTCATTGACGGTAAAAGCGGACATTCGCTCTACGAGTTTTTCCCTTCTGTTCCACCAGGCTATCATATCTCTCAAGAACCTTCGAACCCGATATATTTACCGGTCATAGATACAAACTATATAGACCAGATCACTATTCGAGTGGTAGATCAACACGGAAAGGCTATCAACTTCAGGAACGAAGTTATCACTACAAGACTCCACATAAGACGTAATGGCAATACATTTTAAAAGACATCGCAAATACTATAATAGACGACGTACACAGCGTTCGAAGCATACTATCTCTACAGCTTCCGTGGAGTTAACACGTGCTAACCGCAGGTTCCTCGAAGGGTTAGGTTACAGGACGCTATAATGGACATCTTAAACGTGACAGAAGTTCCAGCCTTTGACGACAAGATCACCAAGGAGGAGGAGCATATTTTTCTTCCATACAACACCTCCGCTCTGGATGTAAACGATGAAATTAGAATACCATGCCAAGCTGAAGATTTGTATACGCTACCTAACAAGTTATCTCTACATCGAAGGTGCTCTCACCAAGGTAGATGGATCCCCTACTACTACATCGAAGCTCACTAATAATGCTATAACCTTCATGTTTGATGAGATACGTCTAGATATGAATGCTACAACTATAGACAGAACAAGGAATCCAGGAATTACTACATCTATACGAAATTATGTGACTCTCAACCCTATGGAGTCGAATCGTCTGCTGAATGCTGGATGGGCCTATCCTAGTGAAGAAGTTGATATAGTACACGCGACGAATGGAGCTTTCAATGCTGTGGTCCCTCTCTCGATGCTCCTAGGATTTGCTGATGACCACAAGGAGCTTATACTCAACAGCAAGTTTGAATTGATTCTCATAAGATCCAAAGATTCTAGAAACTGTGTCCTGAGTTCGAATGGAGAGGAAGCTAATGTAAAGTTAACTAGAATCGAATGGAGGATGCCTGTAATTCGCCTTTCCGGTGCTGAAAGAGTTCACATTCTAAAAATTATCAAGTCTGATAAACCTCTACACCTTGCCTTTCGATCTATGGATCTTCATACCCAGCCTGCTGTACCTCAGACAAGATCTTTCACGTGGAATGTAGCAACAACATCTAAGCTCGAGAAATCTCGCTTCATCATAGTGTGTGCTCAGACTGTAAGATTGGGCAAGAACAGTTCCGAGTTTGATCACTGCAACATTACTAATTTGAGACTATTCCTCAACAGTGAATGCTACCCCTACCATGATTTGAACTTGGACTTTAAAAATTCAAAGTTTGCTTCACTATATGAAATGTACTGTAAATTTCAAAGTTCCTATTATGCAAGAGAGAATTATCCCCTCTTGAAGAGAAAGGATTTTCTTCACCGTGCACCATTATTCGTAATAGACTGTTCTCACCAACCCGAGGAGGTTATAAATGGAGCTGTGAACATCAGAATCGAGATTCAAGCATCTGCAAATATACCAGCCCAGACGTCACTGTACTGCCTGGTTCTACACGACAAAGTATTTACCTACAAACCTCTTTCTCACATGATGCAAGCACTTATACAATTATGCATATGTTTGGGTGAATGGTTTTTGTAAAGGAATGTACAAGGATAAGTTTATGAATAATAAATTGAATTCATATACTAAAACACTCTTTTATTGACTTTAGCATACATTTCAAGCATTTTCCTTCTTCCCCTCCTACTCCCTGAAAAACTAATTGCTCCTGACTTGCAGAAATCATTTAAAATATTCAAATGTCTTTCAATATAAGGCAATAGCCGTTTTAGGTTCCTTACACCCTCAATGTCTAAAGATATTACATATTATTTAAACATGTATTTATGAAATGAATTGAATGGTCAAAAAATACAATAATATTGTATGCATAAATTACATTGTCACAATATTCATCACACGCAAACTTTTTTTCTTGGCGTAGGTAATCTTCAATCATTGAAATGTTTTTGGATATTATATCCCAGTCTGATTTTGTAATATAAACAATTGATTTATCACTTTCACAATTTATGTAGAGGGAGGGTATGTCATAGTATAGTCCAATGTTCACGGAATGGGAGGGGGAGATGCTGACGTTATCAAACGCCTGTGATCGATTCTCCATGCTCCTCTGGCGAATGCATGGTATCTTCAATGAATAAGAAGACCCTAGGACCCTCGTTGAAGATCCTCCTCTTACAACTCCTCTTCTGCTTTCTCTTCCCAGTCTCGTTCTGCCTCTTCCTCCGCTCCCTCCTCACACCCCTGCAACATATATTCAAAACAATGTTGGAAATAGGTTTAGTTAATGATTTCATGTCCTCTGAAAGAGAAAAATACATATATTAGAAAAATCCTCTCCCCTTGCCACACAAAAAAGTACTATCAAAGTGTGTCATACTCACTTCAAGGGTTTGCACGATTCTGCGTGTATCTCGGGCGAGCAATCTGGAATCGTCTGATTTATCCCCTCCTGTACCCTCGTTGCTTTATCATCATCAGGGGTAGTAGTAATGTCGGGTAGTGGAGCAGCATCCTCATCCATAGGCTGCGTATTGCCCTCTGTGATTGGATACTCCTCTATATTGACAATGCGTCTCTCAGGATCCAGCTCCTCTATTGGCACGGGTACCTTAGGCTCAGTCATTCGCAGTCTGTAATAATTTAATTTTATGTTAGACATAGAGTAACATTAGAAGCAGTAAATGAATATGTAATTTAACATTTCTTCTACTTACTCGAGTTTTCTCCTCCTGCACTGGTAGACCTCGCAGTTATCGTTACATAGGAAGAAGGATGTCATGCGTTCATGCTGGGCCGGGTTAGTACAAAGTACAGAATGCATGTATCCCGTGCACGACTCTGTATCACATTCAGTTAGATGTTTCGAGACGAAGACATCGTCATCTTCATTGACATCGCTAAGATCCTCCGCATCATCACCCATGCGATTTTCACTGAAAGAATAAAATAATTTCAAGTTAGTTTTCATTTAACATGCGTACAATATATTACCGAGTTATAGAAATATATATATTACTTACATGTTCGCTCCTCGATAAACAGGACAGCTCTCTGTGCACACTTCCAGTGTAGTCGTCTGATCATGATGCAATGGTTGAGTACACAACACTGAATGCATTAAACCATTGCATGTTTAGGTATGGAAGTATACGTAGTGAAAATAATCTTCTCCGCACTCGCTCCAGCAATCATTCATCTCAGATGCACGATTATCACCAGCCATTTCGATTATCACTGAACGAACAATAAATTGATCGCTCTGTCTGCCGACTTTCCTTAATATACTGTTGACGGTGACGTCACGCGGCTGTGGAGGGGGTTGAATACATGTTGAGACCTGTTATTCGCTTCCAGTCAGAAGCCTGCTGTCTATTTTTTGAATACAAAGGCATTTTAATAACATTTATAATATTTAACTATAATGTTATTCGTATTTATTTTATTTTTAATAACCTATGTAGTATTCACCACGCTTATTTATTTTTAATGCCGTATGTAATATTTCTTTTCGCCAATCTGAATTCTGAATACTTTATTCGCAATATTTTATTGAAAGAAATAAGAACTATGAAACTTAATCATTAATTATCAGGGAAAAAATTGTCTAGACTTGGGCTTTTCCACAGTTTGTGATGGAAATTCTACGAGCTAAAAGGTATTTACATTGAGTGTCTGGGGGTTTTTCAGAGCAAAAATCTCAATTCTTTTTTTTTTCAATAATGTTTGACGAACATTACCTAATTAATTTGCCGAGGGGCGGCAGGCCTCGAGAAAACAAATCCCTCAAGGCAGGACGCCACGGCACGCGACTAGACCGCGTGGGGGAGGGGGTAGGACCTGTCGGCACAGACACAGTCGGCATTAGGTAAGGCCACAAACAGAGAGTGGGGCGGGGCCTAGCGACACGAGACCTGGCGGCATGTGAGGCCTCAAAGGGAACCGGCGGGCTTGTCGGCGTAGAACAAAGAAGCTTATCGCTTGTCGGCATCTCTCTGTGTGCTTAAACATACATATTATTACTACTCACATTAAATCCCAATGTCAGGTGTTTTAATTTCCATGCTGTACATTCCTTAAACCTTTCAAATAAAAATAAGTAAAGCTGGTGGAAAAACATTAAATCCAGTGAATCTTCTGAAATTATCATCCAAATATTTTCTGAAAAGAAAAGCTGATAAGATGTATTCACTAAAACAAGGTTCAGACGAGGCTTCATAAATTTTCAGGTTTTTATTATCCTACAGATAACAAAACACAAGCAAGTCAGAATGTCAACATTGCAGCATAAAATATTACAGTCCACAGATTCCTTAATTTATGTGCATATAAATATATAACTCGTATTTTTTGTGCACCTTAGGATCCATTAACTTCCTTAGAAAAGGCCGTTCCACGTTTCACCAGTAATGTGAACAACTACAGGTAAAACGCTGGAATAGTAAATTGTAACATATCGCAAAACATTTGCGCCAGAATCATACAAGAATCATCACTGATCTCGCCTATCACGAATTTATAGCCTATTACAGTGATTTTCCCTCACAATGCGACCAATGCACGTCTTCTCGCGCGCCGGCCGTCGCAGCTTGGACTCCCGCACTCGCCTAACATTCTTGCCGTTACAGTCACAGTTACAATGATAATAAGCACATATCTTATCTTAAGAAATATTGGAAATGTCCTCTATCCAAACATTTCTGGTATCTTCTCAGAAAATTTTCATTCTGAGGCAGTATTTTTAACACTTAAATGACTTCAATCAAATTATATAATATGTAAATTCAATAACAGCCCGCCTTATAGCAATATGTGTATATAATAATTTGTAAAACGTATATAACAGTCATTGCATATGCTTATATTATTGTATATATGTTCAATAATGTTAAGTGAATGTATTACGTAATTTAATAATGTAGGAGCTGTGAGAATAATAAGTTAAAAGTTGCTAACATTGAGGTAACAATGAGGTAACCTTGAGGCAATAATGAGTTTGAGAGTTTAAATGTTACTTGTGATTCTTGGAGTAACAATAATGTAATTTTAGTGACAGTTTATAAAATAGCCAATCAACAACCAGAAAAAGTTTTAGTTAAATGAAGGTATTTTGTTGGAGTAGGATTAGCCAATCAGAAACTGTAAAGGAGAAACATTTACAAATTTAGAAATCAGTTGTCTGCAGACAGTGATTGTAATCGGATGCAAGATGCGTCCTCGAGAGATATAATATGTATTCATGTGAGACGCAAAATGGTTTACGTATTAAAAAGTGCAAGTATTTAATAAAAACCTCTCACATCTCTCTCTCCTTATATCAGTGAAGTGTTAATTAAATCGTGTCAAGCATTAATAAAAGAAGTGAAGTAAAATTATAATCTTTGTAAGCCTACATTCTTGTTGCACCACAACCCTGCTAAAAGAAACGTGTCTCCAACAATAATACTAACGCAGCTTAGGCAAACATAAATATTTAATATTTAAAGAAACAATTAAATTACAAAGTTAATATTTTTTAAACTTGGGGCAAAGGCAACCTGAAGGTACAGTTGGGGCGAAGGCTACCGGAAACTGTTTACTATACATGCGCTTGCAATTACTATAATTCGGCTCCCCAACAGCTGAAATATGTTATAACTCCTTCTAAAATACTCCTTTCTCAATTCACATGGACAGTTCGTTATCAGAAATTGAGTGAATTTTATTATTTTGTAAGAAGTGCATTTTTGTGTGCTAAGCCTTTGTATATTTCTTATAGTTTACAAGATATACAAAATTCATTAAGAATGAAGAGGTCTAAGGTTTATTCCCATAAAATTCAAAATACATGTACATTTTATTTGTCAGTGAAGTATAGTAAATACGTGGTGTTTCAGTCACAATCGGAGCTATTTCAGAAAAACCAAAATAACGAAACATTTTCTAGGTAAAGGTTTCTTTGGGAGTTATTTTTTTTAAGATCCTCGTGTCCTATCCTCGGAATATGCTGATGTTTAAATACCAACGACATTTAATTATTGAAATCAGCTGTTTATAGAAACAAATATGCACGTGCATATATTTTCCTGTCTTTTTTTTCGGGAAATATCAAAGCATGTATTTCTGAAGAAATTTCGATATACCATGAAGAAGTACATTTTATTATGTTATTTGCCGCACGTTTTGGGAGCCGATTTTAAAGTAGTTTGTATTGATTTTAGGTTATTTGCACCAACGTTTTGGGCGTCAATTTTAAGAAGTATTTTATTAGTTCCACGTATGGAAGCCAATTTGAAGTAGGTAGTATTGAAGGAGTTGCATTATATTTCGACTGTTGGGGAGCCGAACTTGTAGTAGTTGCAACCGCACGTATGTTAAACAGTTTCCGGTAGCCTTCGCCCCAAATGTACTTTCAGGTGGCCTTTGCCCCAAGTTTAAAAAATTAACTTTGTAATTTATACTGTTTCTTTAAATATTTAATACTTATGTTTGTCTCGGCTGCGTCAGTATTATTGTTAGAGAGATGGAAGTCTTTACAGGGCGTGATGCGACAAGAATGTCGGCTTACACAGATTTTAAGTTTCAATTCACTCCTTTTTATTAATTCTTGACACAAATTAAATAGCACTTCATTGATGTCGAGAGCTGTGAGATTATTTTATTTAATACTTGCACTTTTAACACGTAAACTATTTTTTGTCTCATACGAATACGTATTTAATTTCTCGAGGACACATCTCGCGTCTGGTTATGAGCACTGTTTGAGGCAATTGAACTGAATTCCACCGCCTAAATATGTAAATTTCTGTATTTCATGTCTCTGATTGGCTAATCCTAGTCCAATAGAATACCTGCATTTAACTAAAGCTTTTACTGGTTGTTGATTGGCTATTTTTATAAACTGTCACTAAAATTACATTATTGCTTCCAAGAATCATAAGTAGTATTGTTAAACTCTCGAACTCATTATTGCCTCAAGGCTACC
The DNA here is from genome assembly GCA_030765065.1 of Deroplatys truncata. NCBI lineage: Eukaryota > Metazoa > Arthropoda > Insecta > Mantodea > Mantidae > Deroplatys > Deroplatys truncata. The sequence goes on from CM060978.1 coordinate 221,554,031, forward strand.
TCATTGTTAGCAACTTTTAACTTATTATTCTCACAGCTCCTACATTATGAAATTACGTAATATATTCACATAACATTATTGAACATGTTTACAATATAAGCATATGCAATGACTGTTACATATATTTTACAAATTATTACATACACAAATTGCTTCAAGGCGGGCTGTTATTAAATTTACATATTATATAATTTGGCTGAAATCATTTAAGTGTTAAAAACACTGCCTCTATCTAGGTCGAATTTTTTGGACTAAATACTATACTTCCTCTACTTACTATAGGTTAATAGTAGAGAAAGTGTATGCTATTACCATAAAGTGACTTTTCCAAGTATATTGCAACATAGCCTTGTATTCTGGTTCTACGAGTTCTTGAGCATACCGTTCTGCTCCAGTTTGCTTTGACCACTCCATTGAAATACAGCACCGAAACTTTAAGGAACTGTAGTATCATTATTTCATAAGAAGAGAGTTTGTTGTTCAGGTGTCGTAATTGCTTCCTGCAGAATGTGACACTATTAATGGGAGATGTTGCATTACAATTACATTGAAGTATGCTATTTTCATATATTTCATCTTCGCATCACCAAAGTTTCTCTCTTTGAACCATTATAGATGACAATTCAAACTTCTCTTGAGAAAGACACAGAGTGAAAAACAGTCAGATAGTTATTTTGTAATGAACAGTTTATACTCTAAGCATATTTACACGTTTTGAGCGTGTCCCATGTGCAGCCTAAGACAACATAAAGGAGCAACACCCAGAGAGGGAGGAGGGAAGATTCGGAAAATATAGGAAGCATTTGCTGACGCTGCGTTTACAATACACGATTTAATACCATTCTGCCTTCATTTCAAAGCTATGCGGTAAGTAGAAATATGCCTTTCAGTCTGGTTGTATGCATGGCAGCCAATCGGTGAAACGCTCTGTCTCGTAATTGGAAACCCTAGGTTCGAATCCTTGTGCATACGTTTTTTTATAATTTAAAAGTTAATTTGTTAAATATACCATATGTTTTCCATTCAAGGCATCTAATAGTTTAATACGTTCTTGCATAAAAAACACAAATTATTCTTTACGTTTTCAAAATAAATGCATATTAGTAACAATTCTAAAGTGTAAAAGTAAACAAGTATTTAATTGACTTAATATTGGATGTGCAAACTCTATCTCATTCTTCAGTTAAGAATGGCGCAAGTGTATAGTGCGCGAGCACCTCATAGTCTTGGAGTTCTCGATGAAATTTTAGCAATCATATTTCATGTGGGCTGAGCGCACATAAAGACGAAGCTACAAGATCTCTCCTTACGTTAGTGAACGTTGCTGGATACTCTGTGTCTCAGGCTGCAAGAACATTTGAAGTCCCTATATCTACGGCTACGAGGTGGTTGCGGTAATCCAGGGAAGGGATTGTTTATCTTCGAACTGGTTATATTCCCATTTAGAAATATAATATTCACTTATTTCATATATAGTTTGAAAACGTAAAGTGTTTGGAAACCAAAATTTCATGTGCCTTCAAATCAAATTAACCTTAGCTATTGGAAATTACATTACCTAATATGTGAAATAAACAATATTATGTGTGTATATGTGTGTTTTAGAATACAAACCTCGGTAGGCTCATTGCTACATACCGCTCATTGCTTATAACCGCTCCAATATCAGCACATATTCACTAGCAAGAGCTCAGTATGAAAGACTCACTAACGAAACTAAAGGCCCGCGCCCTGAAGCATTATTGTGAACCGGGCGCGGAAACGATTTGGACTTCGACAAATACACGCGTCGAGAGTCTGCTCTTCTTCTTCTTCTTTTATCTACACTTGTACATACACTTAAAAATCGTTGTTTTTAAATTGATTTCAAATTTTAGAAGATAAAATCGTGCGCTTCTCTTGTCATCCCTGGTTGTACATTCTATTGACTTGTAAAAGCAGCGAACATTTCTTCACTGAAGCGTATATGGTCACTCCAGGATTGAGCATTGGCTACTCCCACATATGGCAGGTAACAAATTAGCCATTTATTGATTCCGTGACTTAGTTTAGTTTGCTTTGTCACTTCAGTAGTTTTTATTTGCGCGTAACATTGTAATAAAACACTTGTCAAACACAGGACTCCTCTCTCTCCCAGTCGCTCGCTAGCTGTCGAACACAGGAGTACCCTCCTATCGCACGCTGACATCCGCAGATCTCAATAAACAACAAAACTTACTCACTCACTCACCAACTGAATGTCGAGAGCACGCAACAGGAGCTTCAAGAGAGTTCGCGGGAGGCGGGGAACAAACATCCAGTATCTCGTATGTTATTTGCTTTTGGGATTTAAGTCGGAGGAGAACCCACTCTGCTTTCCAACCGCTAAAGAATGAAGCCTGGTCCATGGTAGCCACGTCACAATTAATTTTAAACAATTTGTCGTATAATTAAATCCACATTAACTATTGTGCAACAGCAATCCACAAATATGTTAATTAAGCAATCCGTCTGCCAAATTATAGGTTGAGAAACGAACCAACATGCTATTTAAGAATCGCTAAGCGAGATTATATCCCTTCATATTGCTCATTTAAATAACTTCGTAATGTGGGTACTGCTGATAAACTAATATAAATAGTCATGCTGTGCACTTACATTGCAGTTATCTCCAGATCCATGTATACTGGTTACTCTACAAAGCTTCTGATGAAAATATTTACTTACACTGCATGCGCTCGAGGCGATGGAGCTAGACTGATGTGTCTTGGTTCTAATTCCATTTTTTCTTCATTTAAGCAGTATTGACAATGTGAACAAACTATGCCGGTTTCATGTGTGTATGTCTGTAATGTACATCAAAAGTCTAGAATAAAATCAAATGAGTTACAAACATTTTGACGAGTGTGGACATTTTTATGTGCTTAGTTTTATGGAGATGAATCTGTATTTTTTAAATAAATTAACATGACCTGAAATTGAATTAAGCCAAAGCCCCTCTTCTTTTTCAGAAAAATATTTACCCTCAAACCTCGTCTTACCCATGTTTATTAATTGTTTTGTATAATAATCATATGTTGTAAATTACAACTATTGCTGATTGCTTCAGCTGTAGTGCAGTGTTGAACTAAGGAACTACCTAATGACAAGCACGCAGTCTCCCTATCTGATTCTTTCTATTGTTTTACTTGATACTATTTAGGGAAGCAAAAGTTAACAATTGTTAATATTATACCTGCAATAGCCATCATTTAAAGACGCAGTAACATTATATATCCGTTTAATAATCACAGAACAGGAAATTGTGTAACAGTTACTTTGCATTACACTGTTCCTTGAACATTTTGTGATGTTATCTTGATATCCCAACAAGTTTGTTTCGCTTTACACCCGTTTTATATGAGAATCCAGTTTCATTATACCTGGAAGATTATGTTAACTAATATTTGAATTGGTGATGACGCTGACCTTTGACACACCTGTGTTGTTCCTTGCTGTCGCTTCAGGAGACTCAGAGTCCCGGGTTCGATTGTTAGATGGCAGGGATTAGGAACTTGTTCTGGTAGAGCTGAGGTTCTGGTTTTCAGGGGTGACACTGCCTTGTTGATATTAATAATGCTGCCGGCGAAGATTTTGAGCTATTTCTTTATTTTGTTACGAATATTCCTATCTGGTCGACCCGCCACCTTCGTCGTCAAAACCACTGTTATTATTGTCGACACTTTCGAAGTCGCTACTTATGCGTTCCTCCGAGTAGCCCTCGAATTCCCTAGGTTTCACAACTTCATTTCACACTTCAAACTTTCTGATTATTTTCTTCCTACTTTGTTTCATCAACCGTCCTCGTGGTTAGTTTGTACCGGAATGTATCTCGGCGTTTTTTTTCCTTTTTCACACCTTTCGTCGAAATGAGAATTTTCCCCACCTTTCTTATGTTTCGTTCCGTTTTAAGTTCAAACGTATCATGTGATGTATACGCGATCTTTGATTGGCCATCATTCTTTTTCATGATTTTATTATTGGCTGCCCCCACTTTGACAACTTTCACAACTGCTTCTTACAGCTTATTTTGTGTTTTAAAATCTTCCCACGAATATTCTTAGATCGTAGATAAGACACGTATACTTTCTGACCCTGCTAAGCTTTGAAACCATTGTAAACTACACGTCCGAGCCAAAGTACAAAAGCAAAACTTCCGGTAGACTTGTCGCCGATAGCATCTGCTTTCGTTTCGAGGAAAACAAAAATTGTTTTTCTGCCTTTTCAACAAAACCCATTCCTAATATGAATTTACAGAGCGGGCGTCTTTTTATTTTATAAATTAATTCTCTTTATATCCTTTATCTCTTTTCGGCATGTTTTTGTCGTAATGTTTGATTTCGATCGTATAATAATAATAATAATAATAATAATAATAATAATAATAATAATAATATTATCTCCCCTGGGTCTCGATAACCGCCTTCAATGAGTAACATTTGAATCGAATTCAACTATGAATTGTTTGGGGGCACAGTGTTCTACAGATCTTTTACTTCTAACAAAGATAACCGGCTATGGACTAATTCACGCATGTCCTAGCAATACTGTGCGTAATTAAAGTCAACATTAAGAACTTGTAATGATAAATACCATTGCAGTGTGTTCAGATATGCTACACTCGTGTTTCCAAGTGTAATCAAAAAAATAAATGGCTTACCGAAACTCAATGCATTGTAAGAGACATAGATAGATATGGCAACTTTTGGCCATTCATTTCTTTTCCTCTGCGGAGAAACGGTTTATACGAAAGCGAGCAGGAAAACTGTTTATTAATGTATAACCTGCATTGCCCAGCCACTATCGATCCCCTTGCGTCTACAAAGAAACAGCATAGAAGTTGAGTACAGGAAGGAAATGCAATCCTGCGCAATAAATCAAAATTAGGGTCTAACTGCGTATAAACTATCCAAGTAATAATAAACACTTCATTCTCCTCTGTTTAAGGAATGTAACTGAAGAGTTACTTCAAATAAGAAGGATGCAATGAAGCAATAAAACAAGGCGAAAGGCCAAATTTATTTAATAACTATTAAGCAATTAATTTAATTAATTACACGGTATATTAAATTATAATTATCTTTACTCCTGAATAAATAAACTGCATTTTCTTAGCTGCACTTTATTAACTCGCAGCTCCGTTCGCGTTACCGTGTTAACTGCAAAGATTGTTGCTTCTATCAGTCTCTCTCTCTCTCCTCCCTCTCAACACCTCTCAATCACCCTACCTCTCCCAACTTACCCACGTCGACCTCTCCTCGCTTTCTGTAAAGTGTACACACCATGTGATATCAATACTATTAATGAAAGTCCTATTTCCGTGGTGCTAAAAGTATTCAAACATAAATAAGAGATTTAATAGTGCATTAACATTTGCCTATTCCTTACACCTGTTATACGATCATAATTATACAGTTTTATGTCATAATTATGAATTCACACTAAAAGATCAAATATAGCTAATGGCTGGTGTACGCAAATAACCATAAATAAATTCAATGTTACTTGCTATCATCGCATAGAAATGTTTAACTAACGAAATTATCAGAAGCATTAAGTTTATAAACATTTACTATTAAAAATATATTCACAAACCTCAATAGTAAGCCAGAAATATATAGACTTATCCTTTTGGCTATGGATAATATTAAATATATTGTAAAATCGAATATGATAGTAGGAGACATGTCTTTCTGATAATATTTTCCTTAAAAGATGGGAATTTCCGTTCGTAGCAAGAATAAAAATTATCAATGCATAATGATAAATGAAGACTATATGTGTATATACTCTTATATATAAGTATATATACACTTATGTGAGTAGTGAGCATATATGCATGAAGTTATAATAATAAATTGCTTTGAACTAGAATAGTTAACCAGTTGCAATTTTACTTAACGCTAGCACTCAAATAATTTAGCCTGATAAGAGAATTAACAGGTAACAAACTGCTATGAACTAGAATAGTTAACCAGTTGCAATTTTACTTAACGCTAGCACTCAAATAACTTAGCCTGATAAGAGAATTAACAGGTAACAAACTGCTTTGAACTAGAATAGTTAACCAGTTGCAATTTCACTTAACGCTAGCACTCAAATAATTTAGGCTGATAAGAGAATCAACAGGTAACAAACTGCTTTGAACTAGAATAGTTAACCAGTTGCAATTTTACTTAACGCTAGCACTCAAATAATTTAGCCTGATAAGAGAATTAACAGGTAACAAACTGCTTTGAACTGGAATAGTTAAATAGTTGCAATTTTACCTAACGCTAGCACTCAAATAATTTAGCCTGATAAGAGAATTAACAGGTAACAAACTGCTTTGAACTAGAATAGTTAACTAGTTGCAATTTTGCTTTTATACTGACACTCAAATAGTTCAGCCTGTTAACTCACAAATGAGGCAATCAATAATAATCATACAAACGAACAACTCCTATGTACAAAAGCAAATTAAGAACTTAAAAAAATAAATAAATACGAGTTGTGTTAAGTGCAAATCACTGACAAGGCTAAATGCAGAAACTAAATAAAGCTTAAAAGAAAATAATTTTAACACTAAAATAAATCAATCATAGCAAATGATGAAATGAACTGAAACTTTAAAACATTCATATAAAGCTGTGAAACGTAGCAGAAATTCAATGTTTGAACGCTGGAATTAGTAACTAGGAACATATGATAAGTGTATGTAACGCTTATACTTGAAAAGCTTTAAAGGCCTGATTATAAGTTAATTGTTAAGTAAGACTAATAAATTCTGCAAAAAGTAAGCATGTAGTAAAGTAATGAACTGCTTGAGTACGGAAACAATAGGTCGTATCCAGGAGCTCTATATATAACGTGTATAAAAATCCTGAATAGGATACAAAACTTTGGTGGAAGTAAATATGCCACGCACAAAGGTAACAAGGCTGTAGCCGAATTACTCAATTTTAAATGCTAGGAAACATCAAATTTTAAATTACCAATGTGAATCACAAAATTAGTGCTATTGGTAATGTAAAAGCTTTACTTTGAGAACTACTAAATCAGGCTAAACTCATACTCTATAAAACACCTTCATGGAAGATAAACATACCTACATATTAAATAACGAATCAACTCTTCTTTATGATCCCCAATATGATTTCGAACTCAATTCCAACAAGCTTTAATTACATACATTTTACGAAAAGCATGAGGGTAAAGTGGAACACGAATTAAATTGGATTGCCCAGTCACGCATAAATGAAATATCAACTGACATCAATTATGAAAACTCGGCTCACACACACACACACACACACACACACGCACACACACACACAATTTACAACTTTATTATCGGAGCTACTTCATCTTCTTGTAAAAAGAAAGCAAACAATGTAGATGTGTTACATCACATTTTTAAAAAAATTAATAATTATCTATGAAAATTTAAACTTCAATATATTACCTTGTTCTTTAATGTCTGTAAGTGATATCCATTGCCATTTTACTTTTATATCTCATTTATTTTTGCGCTGATGACTCCTTGAATCTTGATCCCATTTGGGGCTCATGTTATACACTACATAATCAAAAGTATCGGGACACCTGGCTGAAAATGACGTACAAGCCCGTGATGCCCTCCATCGGTAAAGCTGGAAGTCAATATGATGTTGGCCCACCCTTAGCCTTGATGACAGCGTTCACTCTCGCAGACATACTTTCAATCAGGTGCTGGAAGGTTTCTTGGGGAATAGCAGCCCATTCTTCACGGAGTGCGGAACTGAGGAAAGGTATCGATGTAGGTCGGTGAGACCTGGCACGAAGTCGGCGTTCCAAAACATCCCATAGGTGTTCTATAGGATTCAAGTCAGGATTCTGTGCAGGCCAGCCAGTCCATTACAGGCGTTTTATTGTCGTGTAACCACTCCGACACAGCCCGTGTAGTATGAACAGGTGCTCGATCGTGTTGAAAGATGCAATCGCCATCTCCGAATTGCCCTTCAACAGTGGGAAGCAAGAAAGTGCTTAAAATATCAATGTAGGTCTGCGCTGTGATCGTGCCACGGAAAACAACAAGGGGTTCAAGCCCCCTCCAGAAAAAACACGACCACATCATAACACCACCACCTCCGAATTTCACTGTTGGCACTACACACGCTGGCAGATGACCTTCACCGGGCATTCGCCATATCGACACCCTGTCATCGGATCGCCACATTGTGTACCGTGATTCATCACTCCAAACAACGTTTTGCCACTGTTCAATCGTGTAATGTTGACGCTCCTTACACCAAGCGAGGCGTCGTTTGGAGTTTCCTGCGTGATGTGTGGCTTATGAGCAGCCGCTCGACCATGGAATCCAACGGTTTCTCACCTCACGCCTAACTGCCATGGTACTTGGAGTGGATCCTGATGCAGTTTGGAATTCCTGTGTGATGGTCTGGATGGATGTCTGCATATTACTCTTTACGACTCTCTTCAAATGTCGGCGGTCTCTGTCAGTCAACAGACGAGGTCGGCCTGTACGATTTTGTGCTGTACATGTTCCTTCACGTTTCCACTTCACTATCACATCAGAAACAGTGGACCTAGGGATGTTCAGGAGTGTGGAAATCTCGCGTACAGACTTCTGACACAAGTGACACCCAATCACCTGACCACATTCGAAGTCCGTGAGTTCCACGGAGGTCCCATTCTGCTGTTTCACGAAGTCTATGACTGCTGAGGTCGCAGGTAATGAGTGCCAGGCAGTAGGTGGCAGCACAATGCACCTAAGATGAAAAACGTATGTTTTTGGTGTGTCCGGATACTTTTGATCACATAGAAGGTTTTCCTTTACTATTAAATGCCAATGGAACGTCATTATAGACTAAGAGCTCTTGGTTCTCAAGAAATAGAGGATATTGTTAATGATCCTATTTTTGTGGCATCTGATGCTAAAGATGAGGATGATTTGTTTGAAACTATTGACATTGTCGAGCTCCCTCCCAATCGTGTAGATAATGCATCCGACTGGAGGATTTTGCTGAGAATATATTACATGTTACACTTCTACCTGATGTCCCTGACAGTTTGGAGTAGCACACTATCCGTGGAGTGAAGGTTCCTGAAACAATAGAACATAGTGCTACTAAAGAGAGTGAAGGTCTGAAGAGGAAAAAATGAAGACTGGTATGTATTAAAAATAGTTAAATAAAGGAAGGCAATGTTGAGGATGACTGTGTGGTATATGCCTGCCAGAAGAACAATCACAACTTTCTGTTGAATGTGTTAAGAAGTTCATTCGAACGCTGCTCTTCACTGGATATCATGCACTTCCTCACGAGCAACTATGCCGGTGTGAAGATGAGAACTATGACATAAAATTCGTTAGAAAATGTTGAGTCGGAACAGATATCTAGGAAATCAAACGATATTTACAGCAGGGACGATGGATTTGTGCCGGTGAAGACTGGGTGCGCAGTCGTTTAGAATCTAGTTGCACAGAATACTGAAATGGCCAGTATCGTGGAGAGGTTTGACCGTGTAACATCCGTCTTCTACCGCTTCAGTGCCAGCACGTTAAGCTTTTACAAGTTTTACAAACTCTGATTGTTAATCGCATTGGTGATCGGTGTTTTCTATGTTGTGTGTATGTGTGTGCGCGTATATATGTATTTGCTTATTTACACTAAATGCCTCTCATTCAAAGCAAACTTGGTGGAAAAACACTGCACAGCCAAACACGTGAGGTTGTTAATAACGTCCACCTCTTCATGAAACGGGAAGCAGCTTCTGGTGATATATGGTGCAAGAGAGAGTGCAAGAGAGAGTAAGTGCAGCAATAAAAGTGCCTGAGAGGACAATACGTAAAATAATTAAAGGGAGAACATGTGAGGAACGAGGAACCTCCTTTGGATCATCTGGAAAGTACATCGTGTATCAAAATGGATCACAGACTTTAATGACTTTGATAGGTGTGTGATTCGGCAAACTATTTACAATTTTTATATTCAGGAGAGAACCGTACCTACTGTCAGAAATCTGCTCCCGAAGCTTAAAGATCCCATTAACTTTAAAGGGGGAAGCACTAGTTTACAGATTATTTAACGTGACATGGGTTTCACGTGGAAGAAAACAAGGAACAATAAGGTCTTGTTACAGGAAAGACATGAGATAAGAGATTGGCGCGTGCCATAAAAAAGTTTAGAGACGAAGGAAGGCCGATTATCTATGAAGATGAAACATACCTCCATAGCAGCCATACAAGACAAAATAATTGGAGCGATGACAGCATCTCTGGCTTATTACGCCTGTTGCAAAGGGACCAATAGTTATTATAGTTCATGCAGAAGGGCAAGGGATTTGTTCATGGTGCTTTTTTAATGTTCCATTCAAATAAAAAAACTGTAGACTATCACGATGAGATGAATGGGAGGAATTACAAAAGAATGGTTAACTGAGAAACTAATTCCTAATTTGCCTCCTAAATCTGTTTTGGTAATAGATAATGCTGCATATCGAAATGCGCAGTTGGATAAGGCTCCTACAAGCAGCTCCACAAAAAGAGCAATGCAGGAATGGCTCACATCAAGACACGTGCCCTTTCAACAAGTCTTGAAAGAAAAGCTCTACAGCCTCATTAAGGCGCATAAGCCTTCCCATAAAACCTGCGTGGTCGACGACCTCTTAGCCAAGCATGGCCGTCCAGTGCTCAGGTTACCACCATATGCACCTGACCTAAACCCCATAGAACATATTTGGGCCGACATAAAACATTTGGTATCAGGTCGTAACACGACATTTAAATTACAGGATGTCATGCACTTGTGTGAACAACGGGTTGCAGATATCGTGAAGAAAAGTGGAAATATGTGTGCCTGCACGTTCAAAAAATTGAAAATGATTACATTGAAAAAGAAGGAATCTTTGAAAATGTAATAGAGAGCTTTATACTGCAAGTATCAAGAGACAGTGACAGTAGTGAAGGTGAGAAAATAGAAGAAAACGAAGAAGAGGAAGAACAAGAACACGATGACGATAGTGAGCTATCAGGTATTGAATATTTGCCAGATGATTAGATATCTCATTGATAAAACTGTGTGTGAGTGTGTGCATGTTGGAAGAAAGAGAAACAAATTGGACCACAATATTTAAAATGGTTTATATTAACCTGGTGTTCTGTAAGGCGTGCAATACGTTCTTCTGTGAGCAGCGCGATCTCGCACCCGCCCGTAGTGACGTCATTCTAGGAATGAATAACAATACGGTTAGTCACATGATAGCATACTACTCTTTTATTCTTTTGCGATTTATTTTCCGGGGTTTTCTGTTTTACTGTTTGTTTACCGTTTCCATACACCACATTTACACGAACACAAACACCCATGCCCGAGGCGGGAGTCTAACCCGCGGTCCTCTATGTGACCTGCACCAATAGCCACCATGGCCACGAGGACCGGCTAACTCGCTTCCCTGCTTTGCTAGTTAAGCCACAAATCCATCCCCCATTTTGCTATTCCTGTAAATTAAAATGTTTGTGAAATCAAAGGAGTAATAAGTACAAAGAGTGTCTGTGAAATATAGCCGTGCTGTGTTCCATCTCTCATCCTCTAGCAGCCAGCCGCCAACAGAAGATGTGACGCTTGGACATAGACACTCCTCAATGCGAGAAGTAAGAAGGTCACAGGCACAGAACTATCGTCACTACTGCACATTTCATTTCTGAGCAGCAATCTTGAGAATGAAAGGGACGAGATTTTTAAAAATTTGTCCCCTCATAGACCATCTCAATAAAAATTTCTTTAAATTTAGTGTTTTCTCTGAAAATCTGAGCATTGACGAGCTAATGGTTAGGTATTATGGTCCTCACTACGTCAAACAATTCATCACGGGGAAGCCAGTGAGATTTGGTTTCAAGCAGTGGACTTTGTGTTGTTCCCAAAGTGACTACTGTTATTAAATGTCAGTGTATGAAGGAAAAAGTAAGGATTCAGAGGATGTTTAAGCTATGGGTCTTGGCGCTTCAGTAGTGCTGAATATGATTTCTCTTCTACAGACTTCTCAACTTCACAAAATATACTTCGACAACTTTTGTATAAGTTTTCTCCTAATGAAAATGCTGAAGGAAATTGGGCTGAGAGCAACGGGCATCTCTCGGATGAACAGAATGAATAGATGTCCTATAGAAAGTGACAATAGAATGAATAAAAAAGAAAGAGTTGACCACAGACTTGATTGTAACAATGAGATCCTGACATTACATGGAAGGACAACAGCTGTGTGAAGGTTCTAACAAATCATGAGAAAATTCAGCCGATAAAATATGTCAAGCGATGGGGTAGAAATGAAAGTAAGATGTGCAGGTCCTGCAGCCAAATCTTATAACAGAATACCATAAGTACATGGGAGGCGTGGACAAACTCAACTGGAATGTGCAGAAATATCGCTTAAGAATCCAAGGGAAGAAATGGTACTTCCACTGATAAGCAATGCAATGGGTGTGGCGTTGGTAAACCCGCATGGTCTTTACTGCCTCACCAATGAAAAGATAGCATTGCTTCAGTTCAAGAGGAGGTTAATTAGAGCACATTCCTTCCGTTCAGTCATCCCTTTCAGACCCACAACAGGCTGGATGTCAATCGTATTCGAAGCCATCTTCATCGAATATCCCAGCAGAGATCACGACCTCTGGTTCTGGACATATGATCGAAAGCACGGCCATGGGAAAACAAAGAAAATTCGCAATTTGCAAGAAAAACGCAAGAAACTAATGTATATACAATGTAGGACTTAATGTTGACTGCTTTGTTGACTGCTTTGTTGACTGGCACAATAAACAAAAAGTATAACACAGTTGTCAGTAATGCCGGTAATTTACAAGGTAGCACGAGCCATGAACCCCAATTGAGATTCGTTCCATTTAAACCCTTAAATAAAAAATAATTCAATTGATGTGTTTGATTTTTTCACGTACCTTTAAATTGCTTAAGGAACTCCAAAAAAGTGTAAATTACCAAAAGAAATATGGCAGTTAGTGGGTTAAGTTACGTCGCGCATCTGTAATTTTCGCAAAGACCGGTATGGCTGAAAATTCTGTATCTACTTTTAGCACTAGCAATAGCTTGCATAAACCAGGTGAAAAATTGTATATTACAGTTTAATAAGAAATCGGAATGATTAACTCCGTGCTCTTGCGAATAAAAAAAATTGCGCTCAGGCAAGCTATAGCACAGGCACTACAAATTTGCAATAAATAACGAGAGGCAGAAACTGAATAAATGTCATTGCCTTTTTTGCAATCTGATGTGTTACACTCACATGACTTTCTCTACTCTTGTACAAACTATTTTTACAAAATCTTATTCTCCATCTATTTCATATTAATCGAGATAAACATTTGCGGAAACGATCTTCTGACTTGCAAAGAGAATTACATTTTACATATAGCGACCAGTTCTATAAATATTTGACTATCGCTTAAGGCCTACTATGTTCCCCTTGTTTTGCATTTGCAACGGCAATATAAAAATACAGTAGCCTTTAAGCATAGACATATCTCTTAATAGCTGGTTGCTATGCGCAGCACCATTCTCTTTGCCATAGATTAATACTGTTTGCATACCCAAAACAAAAAAATGAATAACGAATTCCCATTTGGGAAAATAAGTATTCAAAAATTTAAGGGAATAACAAGCAATATCTGGAAAATGGTTCACTCAACAACAAAAAATGTATATGACATAAATTGTGTATTTTAACGCGATCTACATTTTTGTGTAGTAAAATTTTGTCTATCGCTTATGGTTTACCTATTTATGCAAAAGTCATTCCGAATGAAGAATACTTTTGGAGAAATTCCCAGAAAATTTGATATACACAATTCATTTGCCATAAAAATGCCTTAAACTTATGATATTTTAATCGAATTCGTTAGGGCTATTTTTGAGAAAATTGAAATTTTCGAAAAATTTTCCATATAAAGGGTAATCTGGGGTGAGGGGATTTTCTCTAAATCCTTCGTGTCGCTTCTCTGGAAGATACTGAACCTAAATACCAAGTTTGGTGTTTATCCGACTGTTCGTTTCTGAGTTATGCTGTTCACAGACACACACACATAGACAGACACACACACGAGCATGTTTCCAAAAATGCTTTTTTTATTCAGTGTGTCTCAAAACATGTATTTCCGGTGAAATCTCGGTATCGAATTTCTGGGTGGAATACAATACTTCCCCTACTTACTATACGTAGTAGAGAAAGTAAAAATTTCTTACACACATCTGAAAATGGCCTTGGGACGAATTAGAACAGTCATATCAGCCGTTGGTTATTGCTTCAGCACACAGAAAGAAAACGAACGCTCGCAATAAGGAAGGTAACTGTCAAGGCCTCGCTCCCAATACTCAAAACACATGCTTCTTGCACCAGGTCGCTAAGCCAGGAAAAATGTGAAAAGCTAATTACGCGCCGACTGGTGGCAAATAACCTCAAGCAAATAAGAAGCATATGCCAAAGAATGCGGGAATCAGCATCGCGAACTTTCCGAGTGTAGTTGGATAGTAACTTTGCGCGCGCGCGCGCACACACACACACACACACACACACACACACACACACACCTGCGGATTGGTAACTAAGCAATCCTGCATTTTACACGCGATGCGAAATGCAGGTGCTGACACTGCATTCACCAGTTCGCTGATTAAGGCTGTTAACTAGTACCACCTTATGGTGAAGGTCGGAAGTTCAAATCAGCCTGTGAATAAACGTTATTTTTGTAATTTTATTCATTTGTATTCATGTTTCGAGAACGTTCTAGAAATCATGATTTCTTCCCGAATTCACTGGAAAGTGGATTTGACTATAAATACGTAGTTCCATCCGTTCGTGCTCATTGTGAAACAATGTTTTCGAATAGAGATTATCTAGACATACTGTTTGTATACAAGGAAACTCAGCAGAATGCAACGGAGGCACGTCGTCTATACCAACAGAGTTTCCGCAGACAACACTCCCTACAGATCACACGTGTTTGCGAGTTGCGAACCGCCTTCTGCAACCAGGAACATTACACAAGATACCACATCCACGAAGAGATCACCCTGTCGTGACCAAGCAACGAGTGATCTCGTGTCTGACCATGTTATTCAGCATCCGCATTATAGTACAAGGGACGTTCACAAGCATTTTAATATTAGCCAATCTTCCGCGTGGAGAATACTACATCATGCAAAGTTTCAGCCTAACAACTTCAACTACATCAGGAGCTACTGCGGGGAGTAGCGTTAGCTAGATAGATCATAGACAAATTGAACAAGATCAACATTTTTTGGTAACTATGTTATTTACAGACGAAGCAGGATTCCACAACATAGGCCGTGTAAATCGCCACAAAATGCATTACTGGAGCACTGTAATCCCACTTACAGTGGGGTTTCAACATTTGGGCTGGTATATTTGGTGATCAATTAATAAACCCGTATTTTTATGATGGCCAAGCCAATGGGAATCGCTATATCCACTTCCTACAGCACCAGGTGAAGAGCCGTTGTAGAACCGACTAAAAATGTGGTACCAACATGATGGTATGCCAGCTCATTTGGCCCGTCGTGTAACGGCTTATCTCAATGCCATTTACCCTGAGTGATGGATGCATGGACGAATAGGGTGGCTAGCACGTTCACCAGATCTAACCCTATTAGGTTTCTTCTTACGGGGTTATGTTAAAGATATCGTGTACCAGGAGCGACCAAGGATCCCTCAACAGCACAAGGAACGCATCACCTTAGCTTGCCGTGACATAACATCGGCCATGTTGCATCGGTTAGGCTGGCGATGATGGTTAGACTGAGATCTTGCATCCGCCGGCAGGTTGGCCAGTTCGAACATCTATTAAACCACATGGAGGAAACGGGTGACTTGTAAAGATTTATCTTGTGATGATCCGGCATGATGTCATAGTCACTGTTAAATGCACTACTTTGGGAACCAGAGAGGTTCACAACGATCATAATATGGGCTTGCAAACGTTATCTAGTTTGTACGTACGTACTGCATATTGTAAACCCTCAGAAAATTTATTGCCTTTCATTTGCATGAAATAGTAAAATATTATTCAATAATGCCTTATGTTAGTAAGTTATAATTACAATTTTAGATGCATTTATTTATAATGTTTGTTAAAGCAAGCTGTAAGAAGTAACAGTTTGTGTTTTAATGAAATTCACATAATTAACTAATTAAGTGAAACGACACTTCCTTGCCAAACTAACAGTTCTCGTTAAGTTTACTAAACATAAAAAGTATCTTCAAGTGACAGTATTTGAACCTTTGACCTTCAGCACTGAATACCAACTATTACAATGTTGCGTTGCGAGTGCAAATCACTGCACGCACAGCGGCACAAAGCACTCATTTCAGCGGAATTGATACGACGCGATGCAGCGGACAGTGTTTACGGCATAGCCTATACAACGCCATACCTTCTCAATCCGCATGCTGAGAAGACTCACCCGGTGTATATATCACATACACAATCAGTGAAACCTTGAAGATGTTTCTTACAACGCTAGCCAAAATAATATGCAGCTCATAATATGAGTCGTTGAGCGTAAAGCACAGAAATACATATTACATGATATGCCCAATAAATGTTTCTCAAACCATTAAATTTCCCAAAATCCGCGTAATAAAACGCAAAACTGTCGTTTAATGGCAGAAAAATAAAGGTCGATATGCTACTACATCCTGCAACACACCACCTCTCGTAAGTTTCGTAAATAACTTGACGAGGGTGTTTTGGAATCCCAAAACTTCCTTTGTGGTTGGGTCTAATAAGTTAAGAAAATGCCCGGATCGGTAGGGTAAGATAAATAATTTAAAGGGTAAACCGGTATGAGTAATAATTATTCAACAACCATATGAATATAATTTCTAACAATTTAACACATATAAAATATATTAAGATGTGTATAGGATATATACGTACATTGTTTGTGGTTAGCGTAGTCAAATAATGGAGGTAAACACTTAAATGAGCTGTGAGCTATACACAAATAAGAATGCAATGGCATGAAATGTCAAAGAATCCTACTCCTATTCCTTACATTTCGTAATAACTTATAAAACATATATAAATAAGCCTTGTGTAGAACTTAAAACAAATGTTTAAAAGTGATCATTCAATACACGTGATTCCCGCCTGAATAGAAAGCGAATACAATTAAATCCCCAATTAAAACTTAGGTATTATGCTAATGTAGAGCTGAATTTAAGGTAATTACTCCTACCGCAAGAAATGTAACTCACTTCTTGGTCAACTTACTTCATAGAACATAAGAAAATTGAAATTTGCATTGGGTTAACTGCCCCATTAAACCATGGCTGTTAACACAGCTCAATAACAAGTTGCACAAAGTTTAAAAGAGTTGAAAGAATCACCATATTACCCTTCCGCGTTATATCAGAATTTAGAATTCTGAATGCTGGACAATTTCCTAGTGAGAGATACCTAAAGTCTACCAAAGTTGAACACAGAGAAATACATCCAATCATGATCTAACGTGTCTCACTCGTGTCCACGTAAGCAACTGGCCAAATCCAGAAGTGTTGTCCCGTCGAAGGTTGAAATCGGTCCGTCTGGGTCGAAAATCAGGGCAGGCCAGCCGTTCCGACGGGAGGTAGATTGAGGGAGTAACTTCCACGTTCAAATGACGTGGCGTAGCCAACTTAAGCTACGCTTGGTGTTGTCAACCCAAGTGGTGAAGGCTATACCAGGCGAGTCAGCTGCCCCTAGGTATTAGTATCTATGCAATCCGCAGTTAATAGTCTAATGTGAAAACTTTGACCCTTTTAGCAAACAAACTGTTATTGTAGCTCTGCCTTTCTATTTGATACTATACGCAATCCCAATAATTATTAAAGGCCTGAATGAGAAACAAAGAGCTATGAAAGCATTAAAAAAGGCGGTGTTTCATGGATATAATGCTTGCAAGGAGATAGAGGAACGTTTTTCCGAAGAGCAAGGTAAACTACGTGTGTTCTGGCCGAGTGGTTTAGCTGCCGGAATGTGGTGAAGCAAAGGTTAGCTTCGGAGGTTTGAATCTGATACAAACATGAAATTGTTTTGGTTCTTTTTTTTCTTCTCCTTGTGTTTATTTTCTGTATTTTAGTGTACTAATTTATTTATTTTTATTACTGGCTCTCCTGTGAGCCAAAGGCATAAGAATTACAATCAGATAATTATGTATCATGTTTACCCTAATAATCTGTACCGTAACTGCTGTTGTAAACCGTGTTACGTAGTTATCTTTCATTCTCTTGGGCGCAATTCGACGATATTAAATATAACAGTTTTTATTTAATGTTTAAACCTTATGTTTCACTTCTTCTATTGACAAAGGAGTTGTAAATGTGCTAAGTTCACGGGTAAACAGAATAATAAATTGTTAAAGAGCGTGGATCTCATCAAGCAAGTAAATGTTCAAAATGACCATCCCCTTCATCAATGAACATTTGTGTACGTTGCCGGAGAGACCTTCTTGCATACTGTAGTATGCGCGGTGTAATCTGCCTGCATTCTTCACGTATGAGTGTGCCCCTATGATATGAAATACGTCATACTTTGTGAAATAAGAGAAATTATCTACCTATTACTTAGCATTTTTTGACAAGGCTGTACATAGACTAACGGCTTAAATCCGATTGATCGCACTGCTTAGATATGCCATTGTGTTTTCAAAAGGTTTTGTCAACCGATGCATGTGATAGGTTGTTCCTTCAGGGACGTTTTCAAAGGGGTGTATGGATGTATGCTAAAAAATAAACGTTTGCAAAGTTGGCTAAATAGCTCTCAATGTCAGGGTGGGATGTTTTTTGCATCGACATACATAACGATGCATTCTGTCCCGTGAAACACTTATGCACTGAGTTATGTATCCCTCCTCTATAAAGTGTTACGCAAATCAGCCATTAGAAGGCATTTTTCGCTTAGCACGTTGCATAAGTTAAAAAATAAATAGGCGCAGCTGACTCACCTGGTGTACCGCCACAAGATACATACATAGAGATAGCATTGAAGTACAAATAAAAACCTAAAAGTGCAATGTTTTGCTTAAGAGTAGTCCATTATATAGATTGTCACCAAAAGTAATGTTTTCTCTAACTTATTTGTAGATACCCTTCTAATTTAAGGGAACTCGAGAGAAACTATTTATACTTCTGCAAGTTATATTCCGCCTTTCTCAAATGCGTTCGCACTAATGGAGCAACCTATGGGGATGGCTCACGCGGTAACGTGTATGGCCCACATTCGGGAGGTCGTGGATTCGATTCACATAGCAGCCCTTCCGGATCCATGAGTTTTTAGGGGCTTCCCAGAATGCTGGGAATGTTCATTACATCCCCGAAATTCCTGTCCCTCCATTTTATCTACATCTTCATTTCACTTCACCTTTCATTTGCTTGGCTGTTTCAGGTTTGAAAGCGTCGGCCAGAGTCTCGACGTTGCATGGCGGGTGAACAGAAGGCCCTATGTAACCCTCGTCTGTCGGAACAGGGGCGGTCTCCCTCCGAACAGGGGTAGGGGAGCCAGTTGCACCAGGGAGTTTCAATTTCTAGAAGGTCGGAACCCTGCCCTCTACCCTGTGATGTCCTCTCACCTCACCCGTCCCTCCCGGGGGCGAGGTGCTAAGTCTCCCTCCGCATCTAGTCATGGAGCAGGGGATTCGGCACCGATCCAGTGAATTCGGATACTGTACCGATGCCTCCTGAGGGGGCGCCCCGACAGGTAGGGTTAAGATAAAGGGAGACAGCGGAGTGACAGCGCAGAAACAGCAAGGTCCCTACAGTTTCCAGATATAGAACCCCGGCTGTCGGACAGGTGGGGACCCCGCCCCACACAGTGTCCAGGATGGTCCTTATACCGCGGCAACCAGCCGAAGGCCGAAGGACGGTGAAAGTGCATAGAGGGTATCCTTTTTCCTTGTCACGTGGCACCGAAACACCATCGCCGACACTTTCAACCCTTGAAATGGATCAAACGGTGTGAAGGATGAAGGAAATTGTTAATGGAACAAAATGAGGGGGCAGGAAATTCGGGGGATAAAAAAGACCACTCCAGCACTCGCAATACGACCCGGGAGAACTCCAAAAAAACCATTGGGTCAGAGCGGACGCTCCCAGGGGATAGAACCTGGCACCTCCCGAATGCGGGTCACAGACGTTACCCCCGAGCCATGCTGCTCGGTTAGTATAACTTTGTCCTTGTCTGTTGTTACGTACGGAATAGAAATTTCAGATACCAAGTAATCCAGCAGTCCTTTATTTATTGCTATATGCAACGCTTCAGTGTGTTGAAATCGATTATATCGATACTACACTCCTTGTCCTCTATATATTAGCTATCTAAGCAAGTCTAGCCTTGTGTTTGAACGAAAACAGAAGCAACAGTGGCTATTTCCATTTTGAAAAATGCGAAACACCAAAATGTTGTTCGTTGTAATGTTGTATATGAGTACAATATGATGAAGGTAACAGATGTTACAATGTGATCTACGATTATATAGCTTTATCAAACCACTTTTAACCACGAAAGAAAAAGATTTGTAATGTATGTTAATTACGTACAGTGGTAGAAAGAATTACGAGCAATGCGTAGCATTGGAACTAAATGATTGTGATTGAATGGGTTACACTGTAGATGAGCATCTAAAGCGGGATGACAGTTTTGAGTCGTATCTTGCGCATATATACTTCTCTCTATATGTTAATCGCGTGAAGGTCAAGGCTCGTACAATTCCTCATAGTACAGTGGGCTTCAAATGTTTTCCTATGGAACAAGGGGTATAGAGGAAGAGGGGAGGGAAATGTCCTCTCGACTAGTGTCGCGGTAACTCGTGTTATCTTATTGCTGAGCGCCTGTTATTGTATTACTAGTTCGAATTTTGGGTTCTTTGTCCTCCGGCTAGCTATTATTTCTCAGTCGAGCATATCTCTTAAACAGGGTGTGTAAACGGAAAGGAGTTTTTACTGAAAAATAACACTGATAAAAGAATTTGTTTTTACACTTTTATTGCCGTCACACTTTATTCATTTCACATAATTACTCTTGATACATGCACGACTGAAACTTTTATATTTTTTTATGTTACTATAATCACTTATTTGCTGCACATTTTTAATTCGCGTATTTCACATTTATAACTAACTTTACGACGCGAGAGATTCTGTTAAACTGTGCGACGTATAACCCGCGAATGATTGTAATGAACTGAGCGACGTATAACCTTTGTATGATTCTGTTGGACTGCACGACGTATTACCCGCGAATGCTTCTGTTGGACTGAACGACGTTTGCCTTGTGAATTATTCTGTCAAACTGCGCGTTACCCGTCTCTGGCACGGAATTTATACTCCCTCACCCTAATATGCCTAAAGATTATAATCGAGCTACTATTGGTTAATAAAACGCGCCAACATTAGCGTCTATTTTTATATCCAATCAAAACTACGAACACATATGCTCTAGGGAAGATATTCCCTCCATTTCTAATCGCGCTAATCTGATGTCATTTGCTTGTCTCTTATAATTGATAAACAACTCACGCCCTCGCTCATTGTTACCCGCTCCTATTGTCAGTTTCAGTGAGGCCATGTAAACTTATTTCCTAAGAATGCTTATAATTAACAAACATCTCAAATCAATGTCATACAATAATGCTAATTTACACTACAATCACCCTGGTATTTACAGTGTTGTGATATAAAATACTGCCACACTAGTCATCCTGGCTATAGCCAACAGTAAGTGCCGGTTCGTCTCAAAGGTCACATTTACTTCTGTGTATGCTCGTATAATTCAGTGACCTGATTTTAAGAGGAAAGAAGACGAAACTAAATACTTTTCTCTTTATAGAGCTATTCAAGCGAAATAAATTAACGTTTTTAAAAATCAAGTATTGCACTCTTTATGCGGGTGTTACACAAGTTTAAAGCTCAGTCATTTTCTTGAGAAACAAGGTTCGCATAATGTATAGCTTGTTTTCAACGTTTTTGCTAGTATTAAATAATAATACTAGTAATAATAGTTTCATAATTATCACCAATAGAACGTTCTACGCGTACCTTAAAGCAGAGGGTGTTTATTACCTTGAATATAAGTTCGTTTTGCTTTTAATTGTCATAGATATTGATCACAACGTTTAGCGCTAAGAGTGTAGTTCCATACAGTTCGCACATTCAGTTCTGATAATATTCAACTAATGTTTTAAAAATATGAAAACAAAAGTAATATTAATGTCAAACTGTTGAAGCATTTTAGGCACAATTACGTGCAACATTAAATTTTCTTCAAAATGAGATATATTTTGCATTTGTTACTGAAAAACGAATAGAGATTGTTTTATTTGAAGCATAATGCCCCTTACACACACTCACAAGAGAAAGGAAAAAAAATCATGCCTGTCGTATAGTGGACGTAGAGTAAAAACACCTATGTAGGTATTGTATCCAAAAGGAGAAAATGTTAATAGATAGAGAAAACAACGTTTAGCGCAAAGTATGCAGTTTCTACATAGCAGTTTTATGCGGTTAGAATAACATATAAGCTAAATTTTCAAAATAATGACCAGAAGTGTTAATGCAAACAGGTTGATGTGCTTCCGTTGCAATTGGTTCATTTGAAAGCACTCTATTGTCGTATGCCTCACTTAATAGTATTATTTAACTTCAGAAGAGAGCTACTCGCTTATGAGAGGGATCGTTAATCAAACAAAGAACGTTAATTTAAGAGGCAACGACGAGGGACGCAGCTAAGTTATCTCTCTAAATAATTAATACACCAACACAATTTCTGACTGAAGGGAGAGGAAAGGAACTCTATTAGACCATAATTAAAAGTTAAAAGGCGTGGATGGCACACAATTTATTGGATGAAGTTAGTTACATACCTTTGCCCATTGCCTGCCGACGAGGACATCGTGTGTTAGCAGTTGCCCGACTCTCTTACCCGAAGCCTACTCACAGAATGAAGCTACGCCAAGTTGGCGTCAGTAACGCCATATCCCCCGAATGACACACTGCTTCCCCTGAATCGCCCCTACTCACAGATAAACTGCCACGCTTCGGCGTCCAGAGAGCGTATTACCATTAATATAATCTGTGCACATGTCACATCTCCCCCTGGCCACCGAAGTCGACGTCCTCGTCGACATAAGGAAAATAAATATAATAAACATGAAAAGAACAAAACAAAATGACATACACATGTGTGATGAACCAAAATATAACAACAATATACATGTGTGGTAAGCACCCAGCCGACGACACAATATTGCTGGGCGATAACGAGATACGAGAGACGTAAGTGCTGTCGACTAGTATTGTTAATGCACTTATCTTTAGCATCCCGCACACGCACACACCACGCTGCCTCAGTTCACGGGCACACTACACTGCGCAAAATAGCGATGGTCTGCCGTAACTGTTTGTGGGTGAGTTTAGACAGTGCCCACAACGACGATTTGTCCTGGTGTAGAATTATCACCGCAGGTCTCTGGTGATGACAACAGGGTGGGCAGTCGCTGGCTTGGACTGCCCCCCGACATGGTGGCTCCTTATGCCACGGCAGTGTAGTGGCTGCCCGACAGCTTCCCTGTGGTGTTTCTTGACTTCTGGTGTGCCCCGGGGATGCTCTTGAATTTTCTCGCTCTCCGCCACAGCGAAATTTTAAAACAAAACCACCACACAATAAACAGGGTGCTCCCACAAACAATCATACATAAAAGAATGGTATGTCATGTACAATTAAAGATTTTAAAGGTTAAAAAGTTTACACTAAAAATTCCTTTGACATGGGGCAAAGAAAGAGAAAAAAAATTAGTACAAATTGGCATAAGAACGAAATTTTACAGAGTTGCCATCCAAAATTTAACTTACAATGCTTCACAAACCAAATAAAACAGTACAACAGACTCAGAATACATGAACATGACAGAAATGAAACAACCTTATTTTGGGTCCCAATATTACATCTTAATAACCAGCTGGTATCACTAACAAAAGAAAGTAAGTGCACTTACAAGACAATCACACATGACAATGAAATGAACTCATTCACACTGACCATGGCCCAAATTACGCACAACACTGACTTAACTATCTACTCAAACTAGTGTATGCATCACTACAAACTACATCCACAATACATCTCTAAACTACGCCATGTGACATGCTTTCAACTACTATTGTCCTACTCTTGTCACCAATACAACTTCTCGTCCACATCACTATCCTTCTCATCTCATTATTATCAACATCTTTCATAATCATCATCAGTAATAATGCAATCTCGATCATTACTTCAATCATCACCATCTTTCAATTTTCTCTTCAAAACAAAACATCTAACATAGGCATAACCTTCAAGAAATCACATTAACAATTCAGGAATGACACAAATAACATGACACTATACTGTTGCATCCACATCCTCCAAATGAAAATTAAGCTGGAAAACAGGTGGTATTAAAATTTGCTATCTAAGATGGTAATAAACTTGTTGCATAAACAGAGAAAAAAAATTATTTTCATTACATTCACTTCCATCCATTTAATCTCTCGTGTGAAATCATCACACACGCTATACTGGGCACGTTACAGCAACACCAATAAGCAAAATCTCTGAAAACATACAACAACTGTCGGGGTTACACTGTGGCACTTCCACCGAAGCTGACATCATCTCATCTCTTCTCATCTCTCCTCATCTCATTAACACCGTCGGGGTTACTCTTTGGCACTTCCACCGAGGCAAATCTCACATATATCACATAACCTCAAATACACACTATTCATGCAACAATTTTCTGCAAATAAAAATCACAGCATCATTATGAAACCCAAAGTCAAATCGAGTCAAATCAAATCATATCATATCAAATCAAATCGAATGCAACAAAACAACATCACATCATTACTCAAAACAATATTGTCACATAACATTCCTGAAAATGAAAGCTCAATTAAGCACATAGTACACCTGAAACACATTCCTGCAGCATAATACAACAAACGAATGATTTGCAGTTCCCAAAACATAATTCAAAATTTAAGTTACACCCACAATAATAATACACTTTTAATTTAGCAGAGACATTCATATCACATATTCCTGAAAAGTAAAGCTTAATTAAGCATCAGAAACTCAGACTTTACAGTCTATAAGGACCCACAGGATCATAGTAAGGGTAAAGGCGTGACACATGAACACTCTGATGTTTGGTACGGGGAGCATGAGGTCGACCAACAAGGTAGGTAACCGGAGTGATCTGTCGGATAATTTCAAAAGGGCCAAAATATCTATGTAACAACTTTGTACATTTACCTTTCTTCCTAATGGGAGTGAAAACTTTAACTAATTGACCTACATTATAAACCACATCTCTATGTTTAGCATCAAATGCTTCTTTTTGCTTCACCTGCTGCTTTGTAATGTTAGCAACAGCAACCTCTCATGCCTTCTGAATCTCTTGCAATGTCTGTCTCACAAAAAGGTCATTAGACGTAGCTTGTAGCTGAACCTGGTTAGGTAAAGAAGGTTCTCGACCATATATCAAGAAAAAGGGTGAAAATTTAGTAGACTCTTGAACACTCGAGTTATATGAAAAGATGACATAGGGCAATATTGAGTCCCAATTCTTCTGATTAGTATCCACAAAATGGCTGAGCATATTTAAGAGGGTTTGGTTAAATCCTTCAGTAAGTCCGTTGCAAGCTGGATGATAAGCACTGGTGAAATTGGAAGACACTGATAAAGATCTCAACAATTCTTGTGTCACCTCACTTAAGAAAACTGAGCCACGATCAGATAACAAGGCAGCAGGGGCTCCATGCTTACTGATGATGTTATGCAAAATAAATTTAGCAACTTGAGGGATTGTTGCTGAAGAAAGCGACGCAGACTCGACCCAGCGAGAAGCATACTCGGTCGCAACGACAACATACTTGTGTCCAGAATTGGAGCGTGGGAGAGGCCCAAGCAAATCAATACCCCACCGCTCGCCTACAGATGTAACCGGAATTGGTTGTAATAAGCCTGCTGGTTTCTGATTCTTCGGTCCCTTTCTTGTTTGACAGCTGGGACAGGTTCGGACAAAATGTTCAATATCTTTCTTCATACCAACCCAGTAATACCTGGAGTGAATTTTGGCAAATGTTTTCGAGAATCCTAAGTGGCCTGAAAGAGGATCATCATGACATGAAGAAAGAATTTCATGTTTTAGAGCTTCTGGAATAACCAGCAGATGGAGAGGGCCCGTGGAGCCAGCATTTTTACGATAAAGAACACCTGATTTGAGTGTGTAGTTGGAAACTTGTCTCTGAAGCTTAGCAGGGGCCGACGGAGGATCATGGAGAGCATTAATAAGCTCAAGTAACCCAGTATCTTTCTTCTGATGGTCAGCAACTTCAACTGATGACAGCAAACATGTGGAGAGTTCATCAAGCTGTTCAAGATCACTTTCTGTAGGTTGTAACACAGGAAATCTCGATAGAGTATCAGCATCGGGATGTTTCTTGCCAGATTTATAAGAAATGGTATAATCAAACTCTTGCAATTTCAAACTCCATCGTGCCAAACGCCCAGTCAAATCTTTCAAATTATTTAAATAACAAAGGGAGTGATGATCAGATACAATATGAACCTTGTAGCCATAAACAAAACTGCGGAAGTGGGTAAGTCCAAACAGGATGGCCAACAATTCCAACTCAGGAACACTGTAATTACGTTCACATTTAGATAGTGTCCTTGAAGCATAGCCCACTGGTTTCAACACATTATCAATCTTCTGATACAACACTGAGGCAACCCCTAATCCACTGGCATCAGAGTGTAGTTCGGTATAAGCACCAGGAGTATAGTGAGCTAAGACAGGGCCGAAACCAATAAGTCTTTCAAATTTTCAAATGCAGTTTGCTGATCAGATCCCCAAATAAAACTTTGATTCTTCCTAGTCAACTGAATTAGAGGTTGAGCAATATTAGCATAGTCCTTGATGAATATCCTGTAAAAATTAAACAATCCCAAAACGTTTCTCACATCTCGAACATTTTTAGGACGAGGCAAATTTTGAATGGAAACAACTTTGTCAGAATCAGGTGAAATGCCATCTTTAGAAACTTCAAAGCCTAAGAGTTTAATCTTTTGCATGGCGAAGAAACATTTTTCTGGTTTAAGTTTAAACTTGTGGTGATCCAGACGTTGAAAAACAGCCTCAAGATTTTGCAACAACTCCTCAAAGGTTTTAGCAAAAACAACAATGTCATCCAGATATGCAATAGCCTTTTTAAAATTCAAATCGCCTAACAACTTGTCTGCGATGTAACTGAAAAACCTAGGGGCATTTGCTAACCCAAAACTCAAGCGTGTAAATTGATATTGACCCTGAAAAGTGACAAAAGAGGTCTACTTCTGGCTATCCTCTGCAATAGGTACCTGAAAGTATGCTGACAGTAAATCTAATGAGACAAACCATTTAGCCTCCCCCAAATAACTTAACAAATCATCTATCAATGGTAAAGGGAAAGAGGTGGTCTCTGTAACAGCATTCAATTTTCTATAGTCGACACAAAATCTCATGGAGCCATCTTTCTTTTTGACAAGTACTACAGGAGAAGCCCAGGAGGACTGTGATTCCTTGATAATGCCAGCATCTTGCATCTCTTTAACTTGCTCAGCAATAATTTCCTTTTGTTTATGAGGAACTCTATATGGTCTTTGCTTAATTGGCTTAGGGTCATTTACTTTGATATCAAATTCTGCAACATCCGTAGTACCAAGTTCTTGTAATGTTGTGGCAAAAAGATCACTATATTTCAATAACAAAGCATGTAAGTCAGCCTTTTGGGTTTCCAGGAGTTTACCATTAACATTAAAATTACAATTTGGAGCTGGCAGAGGAGTAACATCGGATGACAAAACAGAATTACTCTGAACAAGTGCAACATCATAAGCTTTAGCTAAGACTGTATTTGCAAACAATGTTTGTGGAACTGAAGTATTATTATGCACTGGAATAGTAAGTTCAGAGGTAGAATGACACAATAACGGTGGAATGGAAAGATTCTTCTTTTGCATTATGTTAAGAGCAGGTTCAAACATAACCTCATTACTAATGGCTGACAAAGGCTTAACTGATATATAGCATGTAGACAGAGGTGGAATTTTAACATCATGCATAACTGCCATTTTAACACTAGAATCTGCACAATCATCATCTAG
Organism: Deroplatys truncata; assembly: GCA_030765065.1. Taxonomy (NCBI): domain Eukaryota; kingdom Metazoa; phylum Arthropoda; class Insecta; order Mantodea; family Mantidae; genus Deroplatys; species Deroplatys truncata. The sequence goes on from CM060978.1 coordinate 221,582,286, forward strand.
GCGAGGGTTTACTGCCATATCAACAAAAGGTCCTTGTGTTAGAGTTATTGGTATACTGAACGCATCATTCTTAGAAGATTTCAAGGTTATCAGATTATGTGCATAGTCAATTATAACATCATGGGTCTGCAAAAAGTCATTGCCTAAAATCAAATCATGGGAGAACTCTTTCACAACTAGTACATCCTCCTGAAAAAGAACATCATTAATATGGAAATCTAACACAGTGTGGTAAGGCGCATCAAGTAACTTGTTTCCTGCAGTGCGGAGCATCATCTCTATAGGTTTTAATGTAGAATGATCAAGAACATGTGCAGCATTCACAATACACACTGCGCTTCCTGTATCGAGCAAGATGGAGAGCTCTGTCTGGGCAATACGACCAGGAACTTGCAATATCTGACCTGATAATGCAGACACATCCCGTTGAGGTGTAGCTATGTCCCGTTGAGGTGCAGCCATGCTGGTGGGCGGTGGTGGTGCTGCTACGTCTCGTCGCCAGTCGGTTTTTGACTGCGGGAGGCGGCTCCGGCAAAAGCGAGCCAGGTGGCCCTGCCTGTTGCATCTATAGCAGGTGACGGGTGGATCCCTCCGGTTGAAGTCAGATGACCGTGGAAGCTGTGAATGCTGGGAAGTTCTCTCCGAAGATGGTAACTGAAACTGGTTAACTCTGTTACATAACTGTTCCACACGATCAATCAGCTGATGCATAGGATCGATAGGTACGCCCACAAGAGAAGAAGCCTGAGAAGGCTGAGGAGAAGCTGGTAAAGTAATAGCAGGAACAGATGCAGTATTAAATAGAACAGAGGGTGGCGTAACCACTGCAGCCTGAGATTGAGCAGACACTAGCTGTTCACGGTTCTGCATGTAAAACTGTGCCTTGTCCACTCGTCGAATGATTTGTATTACCTCATCAACAGTTTGAGGATTTAATGGCAATAAAGCTTGTACATACAGAGGTCTAAGACCTTTAAGCAAGTGTTTAATTTGTTCCAACTGCAACATAGCTGGGTTGACTTGGTCACATAAAGATAGCACGTCATAGATGTAACTAATAACAGGTTCATCATCCAACTGTACCCGCTGTCTGAGTTTCATTTCCAGAATATCACTTTGGTTTGTTATCTCAAATGCATTTAAAAATTGTGTAGACAAGAAAACCCAATCATGGTGAGGGTGCCGATGGCGAAAAGTTTGAAACCATGATGCAGCAGTATCTCGTAAATAGCATGGAAAGCATTTCAATTTCATTTCTTCTGACCAGCCATTAGCAGCAGCGACCATTTCAAAGTTCTGCAGAAATTCATGCGCCGACATCCTACTGGAATTCTCAAAGTACGAGGGGTCAATGACCGGGCGGCAGACAGCTGATTGCGGTGCATTGGCCACGAGAGGCGGATTAGACATCGCTAGTAACTGAGTAACAACAGGCGTACTAACACTGGACATAGATTCTACTTCACTGTGCTCGCTAACTGGAGCAATTGCTATATCAGATTTCTGTGCAGTACGTCGCTTAGGCATGATTGCAGCACAAAAGATAACGCAACCAATAAACAAACAGTAGGACCAAGCAATACAGATTACACCAAACTAAACACTTATAGCATCACATGAATGAAAGTAGCAAGATCAGAACATAGCCAAATAAAACAGTTCCAGAAAGAATACAATTACGCGCCCGCGGCGAAATGTCAGAAAATTATACCAACACACGTCTACACAAGCCACTTGGACACAATACCAAGATTTTTAATCAGAATGAACACATAGAAGAAAACAAAATGATAGCTTCAGTGAGAAACCTCGAAATGGAAGTTAAAAAAAAACCACGTCACACCTACTGTGACCACCGCTAAGATTCTCAAAAGGAGCAGAATACAGACTTGTAATTTATACTAGCACACCAAACTTCTGTTTTGTCTTTTGTTTTTGTTTTTTTTTTGTCTTAAAACAAATGTATCTGACCTGATATACACACGCAAATAAACGCGCCAAAACACGTGCTGAGGAGGACTGGTTTCACAAGCTAAAATTATTGCTGAAATGCACGACCACGCGGGAATTACATAACACACGTGCGTACATAAAAGTTACACGAAAAATGTCCCAGAAAAGTGTAGTAAATAGCTAGAAATTACAATCACTGGAATATAGTTATACGTTTCCAAACCACTGCTAATAAGCACAGAAAACAAGATTTGCAAACAGATAGCCAACACGTGACGAGCACATTTCAAACTACAACTATCTCGCTCATTATCTCACTCGTTTCACAACTCAACTTTCACAAAAACATTTTTGAAAATAACCAGCACGAACCACTTAGCACAGCAATACAATTTAAAAAGAAATGAAGCCAAAACAAGGGGAAACATGGAGTCAGAAGTGTTAGCGTCACGCCGGCAGACAATGGAAAAATGTAAAAATGAGCTCAAAATTAAAATTTCAAAACCAGACTTTCAGATATGATGGAAACAAAATTTAGAAGAAGAGAATCACAAATTAAAGTATAAAAATCCTTACCCTTTAGCCAGAAACAAATTTACATTTTTCGCGACCACGTGGAGAAACACAAACCGTTACATTTGGAGGGAAAAAAAATTTTGCACTTAAAATCTCAAAACAATCAAACCAATTACTCGGCGCCTCCACCAATTTGTCGTATGCCTCACTTAATAGTATTATTTAACTTCAGAGGAGAGCTACTCGCTTATGAGAGGGATCGTTAATCAAACAAAGAACGTTAATTTAAGAGGCAACGACGAGGGACGCAGCTAAGTTATCTCTCTAAATAATTAATACACCAACACAATTTCTGGCTGAAGGGAGAGGAAAGGAACTCTATTATACCATAATTAAAAGTTAAAAGGCGTGGATGGCACACAATTTATTGGATGAAGTTAGTTACATACCTTTGCCCATTGCCTGCCGACGAGGACATCGTGTGTTAGCAGTTGCCCGACTCTCTTACCCGAAGCCTACTCACAGAATGAAGCTACGCCAAGTTGGCGTCAGTAACGCCATATCCCCCCCAATGACACACTGCTTCCCCTGAATCGTCCCTACTCACAGATAAACTGCCACGCTTCGGCGTCCAGAGAGCGTATTACCATTAATATAATCTGTGCACATGCCACACTGTTATGAAAATGAAATTGCTTTCAAGTTACAAATCCGGAGATGCCCCCCCCCAAAAAAGACTTTGTATTACGATTCACGTTATGAATTCTTAAAATGCTTCTCGTCTCTGGTCTGGAATGGAATGGGATGTGTAACGGAGGGGACTCGACCCCGATCCAGTGAATGAGGATATTGTGCTTGTGTCCCTCGAGGGAGCGCTCCGGGGCGACCGGGCGGGCAACCCAACCAGAGTGACGGCACGTAATGGCAAGGTTTCTAAAATTTCCAGACTGAGACGCCCTGACAGTCGGGCAGGCAAACTGGGAACCCTCCTCACACAGAGGGTCAAACACCCTCCAAGAAGCGGTCCGTATACCCTGGCAAGCAGCCGAAGACCGAAAGACGGATGAGGTTCCACAGAGAGCACCCTTTTTCTCTGCCCCGCCGCATCGGAATACAATCGTCGACTCTCCCAAACCTGAAACAGGCCTAACGGGGTTAAGGATAATTGAAATCAGGAATGGAACGATATTCGGGGGGCTGAGAGATCATATCAGCATTCGCCTGACGATCCAGGAAAACTGTCGAAAAAACCCCGTGAGTCAGATTGAGCGGTCGCCGGGAAGCAAACTAGGGTTCTCCCGAATGCTAGTCGCACGCGTCACCTGCACGTAAACTGGAAGATGCGTAGTTCAAATCTCGGCTATGACATTGAATTTTTCAATCTGAATCTATCTTTCCAGCCTTGTCCTACACACAGCTTGAGTGAAAGAGTCTTCTTGTTAATTGAAATGAACTGTCATTACAAACTTCGTTGTAAGTATAAGAAGAATGCAGTAGCTCAAACGATAGTCAGATTTTTATGTGGTGTCTTTGAACTTTGCATTACCACGAGAACAAACTAACGTGTTGCATTCACATAACTTTCTCTTCTCACCATTCTACAGATTCTTTTTTCTAAATCTCATTTTTCTGTCTACTTCTTATAATCCAGATAAACTTCCAAATCACATTTAGCCCATCTCTGTGGTGTGGGGGTCTGCATCAATTCAAGAGGTCCCGAATTAGAATCTCGGTTAAAGTGAAATATCTGGTAAAGTTTTTTCAACGTTCTCCTCTTATTCTGAGAGGATGAATGTTAGATTCTAATTTCTAGGGACCTCGGGCCCATTTGAGCATCATTTTAACCATTTCGTTCATTCACCGTCCGTAATGTCCTACGGTTAAACGACTTTAATTAAATACGAAAAGAAAAAGTTCACATTTACACATTTCGTTGTAGTAAGTATACGTAGATAAAGCGATAATCGCATTTTCAAAAAGCATGTCACTATACGATGCTTTGAAATTCAATGCTGTTTGTATGACTGATACAAAAACAAAACGAATAACGACTTCTCAGTACTAAAAGTATTCAAACCAGTAACAAAAAATATCTGGGAAATAGATAATATCATCAAATATACATGTATAATAAACTGTGTGCTTTAATGGGGTCTTTGTGTAGCAAAACTTTGTCCAACTTTTTAGAGTTTACCAACTATACAAAAGTATTCAGTATGAAGAATACTTGAGAATCTCTTCTCAGTAAGTTCAAAATATTTATTTCGTTTGTCATGAAAATATTTTAAACAGAGAGTATTTTAATCAAGATCATTGAAGCCATTTTTAAGAAAATAACAAATTTCGATAATTGTTCCATGTAAAGGGTTGTTCAGGATGGGGGAGATTTCCTTGAATATCCTTGTCACATCTTTGAAAGCTGCTGAACTTAAATATCAAGTTTGGTATTTAACCGACTTTTCGCTTTGGATTTATGTTGTCCACAGACACGAAGACACACGGAGCTTTTGCTATAAAATATGATGTGTTGTATTCACATGACTTTTTCTTCTCACTCTTCTACAAAATATTCTTATAAAGCTTATTTTGCATCTATGTCATGTTAATACCCATAAACCTTCATCACTTATTTTCACAATTCGTTGTAAGTATAACCAGAACATATTAAGCTAAAGTGATAGCCAAATCCCTCAAAGCTGATCGCTACGTGATAGCTTTGGATTGGTTGGCTACGGAGGGGACTCGGCACTGAGCCACATAGTGGATATTGTGCCTACGCCCCACAAGGGAGTGTCTCCGGGAGGAAGGCTGAGGCGAGACAAGACACCGGGCGTCCGGAACCAGGAATGGCAGGGTCCCTAAGTTTTCAGATAAAGACTCCCCGCCAGACGGACAGGCAGACAGGGTACCCCACACAGCACAGACGTGGTCCAACGTCCCTCAAGGAAGTTAGGATACTTCGACAGCCAGCCGAAAGCCGAGGGACGGAGAAAGTCACAAAAACGCATCCGTTTGCCCTGCCACACTGCACCGAAACACCACAGCCGACACTTCCAATCCTAAAAGAGACCAACGAATGAAAGATGAAGGTAAATGAGATTGGAGATGAAATGGAAGTTCAGGAAATTCGGGGATGTGAGAATCCTTCCCAGGATTCGCCTGGTGGCCCGGAACCCCCCCCCCCGAAAAAGACATGGATCAGGAAGGTCGGCTAGAGGAATCGAAACCACGACCTCCCGAATGCGAGCCACAGACGTGACAGCTTTGAAATTCTGTTCTCTTTGTATGAACACGAAAAAGAAAGAAAGAAAAACAATAGCTACGTATTTGCAGTTGAGAGAAGTATAATGTATTTGAAAAGTCAAACTAATAACAGAAATTTCAGAATAGGTAAGGTATAAAAGTTATTTGACATAAAATAAATATGTTATTTGATATAACAAGATCTACAGTTGATGTGCAGTAAGATTTTCTCTCTCCCTTACGATTTACTGATTATCAAAAGTCATTGACAATAAAGACTAATTTACAGACTATTTCTGGAAAATTAAAGATATGCATTCTATTTATCATGAAAATAGCTTAAACATATCTATTTTAATCAAAATTCTTAGAATAATTTTTGAAACAATAAAAAATTTCGAAAAATTTCCAATGTAAAGTCTAATTTGGAGTGGGAAATTTCCATTAAAATCTCAGTGTCGCATTCTTGGAAGAAGTTAAACTTAAACACTAAGTTCGGTTTTTAACCAACCTGTTGTATTTAAGTTATTCTGTTTGTGGACACACACTTACACACTTGGACCGTTTTATAAAAATAAATTCATTGGATTAAGAGGGTCACAAACATGATTTCTGATGAAATTACGGCATTAAATGTTTCGTGGAACACAATACTTTCTCTGCTTACTGTAGCTACGTAGTAGAAAAACTAAAAATGTTTACTTTGGATTCAGGAGTCTCAAAACGTTTATTTCCGTTGAATCTTGTCATTCAATTTTTGGGTGGAATACAATATTTGATCTACTTACTGTAACTACGTAGTAGATAAAGTAAAAACGCTTTGTTTGGTTTCAGGGAGTCTCAAAACGAGTATTTCCGGTGAAACCCTTTATTGAATGTTTGGGTGGAATACAATACATTCTCTACCTCCTGTAACTATGTAGTAGAGAGGGTAATAATGCTTTCTTTGGATTCAGGGAGTTTCAAAGCGTGTATTTCCGGTGAATCGCTATTGAATTTTTGGATGAAATACAATACTTGCTCTACTTACTGTAACTACGTACTAGAGAAAGGTAAAATGCTTTCTTTGGATTCAATAGGTCTCAAAACGTGTATTTCCGAAAATCCCGCTATTCAATTTTTGGGTGGAATACAATGCTTCCTCTGCTTACTATAAGTGCGTAGTAGGGAAAGTAAAATTTCTCTCTTTGGATTCAATGGATCTCAAAATGTGTATTTCCGGTGAATCTCTTTTTTTTATTTTTTGGGTGGAATACAACCTTCCCTACTAATTATAGGTAAATAGTAGAGACAGTAAAAAGATCAGTTGTGGAATAGATAGGCGGCTGTTTGTCGTTACGGCATCTTTCATGCAACCAAATAGGAAAAGTGCAAGTTAGACTGTAACTTTAAATAATTTCTGGCCTAAATTGTTGTCAAGATGCACGGAGAAATCATACTTCATAAGAAAATAAAGAACATTGTTAGTTGATAATGGGTACAGGAAGCAGTAAATATTGGAAACCAAAGCATTTTGTTTTAACACTTCCTTGTTATACAATGATATGATGTGTCTAATTCCTAAAAATTAGTTTGTATACTGCTTATGTCGCTGTGTTGTAATGTTGCTGTTTTCTTTTCACAGTTATTACATCCATACAGCCAAGTCTAAGGGAAATGTGTTGGAATGATATTTTCTTTAGCCCATTACATCCCTTAACCTTCCTTGTAGAGCAGGCATGTGCTAAGGCACCTGGCATAACCTCTCGATAAGACACCTCGCTTACCCCACTACCGGTGGAAGTACCAGTTAGCTTCTTGGATGAACGTCGCAGGGTGAAGAAGGTTTGTTGCTGCAACGTATAGAAAGCCAGTTTGAAGATGTATTATATTTCGACTGTTGGGGAGCCGAACTTGAAGCAGTTGCAACCGCACGTATGTTAAATGGTTTCCGGTAGCCTTCGCTCCAAGTTTAAAAAATATTAACTTTGTAATTTTTTTAGTGTTTCTTTAAATATTATATATTTATGTTTGCCTGGGCTGCGTCAGTATTTATTTTTAGAGACATGAATGTCTTAGCAGGGAGTGGTACGACTGAAGAATGTATGTTTATATAGTTTAAAATTTGTTTTTTACTTCAAATTTATTAATGCTTGACACGATTTAAATAACACTTCACTGATATAGAGATAGAGAGCTGAGAGATTTGTTTTGTTAATTAATTGCACTTTTTAACACGTAAACTATTTTTGTCTCACACAAAATACGTATTAAACTTCTCGAGGACACATCTCGCGTCCGGTTAGGAACACTGTCTACAAGCAACTGACTTCTGAATTTGTAAATTTTGCTCCATTTTAGTTTCTGATTGGCTAATCCTAGTCCAATAGAATACCTTAATTTAACTAAAGCTTTTTCTGGTTGTTGATTGGCTATTTTATGAACTGTCACAAAAATTACATTATTGCTTCCAAGAATTAGCAGTAGCATTTAAACTTTCTAATTTATTATTGCCTCAAGGTTAGCTCATTGTTACCTCATTGTTAGCAACCTTTAACCTATTATTCTCACAGCGTCTACATTATTAAATTACGTAATACATTCACATAACATTATTAAACATGTATACAATAATATAAAATATACAAAGACTGTTACATAATTTTTATATATTATGTTATACACATATTGCTTTAAGGCAGGCTGTTATTGAATTATATATATTCTATAATTAGACTGAAATAATTTAAGTGTTAAAAATACTGCCTCAAGCGGTAGACTATATTCGTGTTTGCTCTAATGAAACGTAGGATGTTGCGCATAAAATACTCAGCAGAAAATAATTAAAAATAATTAGAGGAAGGCTTAAAAAAGTAAAATAAATACATAAACAGCATATGCCCAGCTTTTGAAGGCATTTTTAGTTTCGAAGTTTGGGTATGAATTTATTAAAAACGAACAAAAACCTGTTTAATTTATGCAGCTTGGATCTGGAGCAAATGTTATACGTGCTTTATCTAATTAGCCTACTACGCAGCTTCAGAGAAGCAGTGCAGTTTATAGACTTACTGTGCTTGTTTATAGCGTTCGTTAATTAAAGCTTTCTATCTCTCTCTGTTTTACGTCGTTTTAACTATGTAGTCATCTCGCCACGTACCTGTTAGGAAATACCTCTTGGATCGGTGTGTGGCAGATAGTTAGCGTTATAGGTCTCATTCCTGTACAATATAAGAGTATACTTGCTTCGTAACGTACCACAGAGGCCTTAGTGCTGGACAACTGTATTTCTGCTTCTGTGATGTCCAGATGTGTGTGTGTTGTCCAGTCTACACGCTTTCACTATCTGTGGATAGATGGCAGAGCATTCGTTATTATCATCTATTTTCATTTTTATTATTGTTTTGTACTTAAAGTGGCACTTTTGGTCGTGGTACTAAATATCTAATCCGACATTTACCTTGGCGACTGAGTAGAATCACCAAAACAAAAAGCAATTAGATTGGCCGGCCTACGAAATTTGAATCCGGAACCTCCCGAATGCGGGTCACAGAAGTTATCGCCTGAGCCATACCGCTCCTTAACTCATTTTGTTGGCGCGTTTTTCATAGCTTATTATTTTCTAAATTTTGATTTAAACCATGCTATTATATCTCTCTTATAGAAAGCTAACACAGGCGCATGTTTTTTGCTAATCACCGCTGGACAGAAACACGGACAAATGTATAAACTACAGTTATATAAAGCCAAGCAATATAGGACTGGACACCTAGCAGAAGAGTATGAAGAGTATTTTAGTCAAATTTTAAATTTGATTAACCTATTCACCTGACTAAGGCTAGAATATTTGGACAGCCTTCTAAAAATGTACGATTGTTAAACAAACCACTGCAGGTACGGTGTTGGAATTTACTTATAAGTAGGGCTCGAAGTCGAAGACCTATAAATTGCATTAAAAAGGACCCATAAAATAGTACAATATCTCAAAAATGACCTATAAATCGAAAACTGTAAAAATGTTCTGCAAATTAAAGAATATTTTAGTAACTTTAGTTTTAATTACATATTTAAATAATAAATACAAAGCTTGACATTAGACAACAACATCATTACATTAGCCAATATTAAAGGGGATGTCAATCATCACCAAAGTTGTGAATATTTATGGTGTCTTGATATTGATTAATACATGCAAATTGCAATGAGAGATAGGTACACATAATTTATCATGCAATACCCAAATTCTGTCTTTTAAAATAGAGTTTAATATTTTTACTTAAAACACTGTATAAACCAAGCTATGTCTTCGGATTCAGAATCAGAAATAAAACAGTAGTTAAAAAGAAGGTGAAGTTGCAGATAAAGCCGTTAAGAGTTAAAAAAGAAGGCTTAAAAGGACTACTACGCCAAAAATAGTTCATAAACAGAAAACGCCAAAAAAGGGAAAACAATGCCCACCATTTTCTAGTCAACACTAACCTAAAATGAACATATATTATGTTGCTCAATTTCCGAGGCCTGCTTATAAGACTTTAAAAAATATTTACTGACGCATTTTAAATTTGGCTGAAATGGATACCGAATTACTTCCAAAGGTTAGTATAATAATGCATTTCATCAGTAATATCGCATAGTTCTGCTGAAATAAAATGAATGCAAATTTGTTGTGTTGTAGGCTGTAGGATGTGTTTGTCGAAGGGGGCACCTCGCCACTGTGATCGGCTTGATCTGTTGTGGCTACACCCCAGGAGACAGGGGTGAGGTGAAGAAACCACAGGAGGTTCAGGTCCGCAGGCAATAGGCCCACAGAGACGCGCAGACGTTCCAGTTTGAACACCCGCGCACTATTACAGGCGAAGAATTCAGGGAAAAGGGCGACGAAGCGCTCACGAGGAGAAATCTTTAAGCTGCCAGCACCACAGTACCCGGAGACATACCTGGAACGTGAAAGAGAGAGATGAAGTGAGAGGAAATGGGAGGACAGGAGAAATCGTGGTAGAAAACACCATCCCGGCATTCGCCTGGACAACCAGGGGAAGATCATGAAAAACCCCCGATCAAATTGGGTAGCTGCCGGGAATCGCACCCCGGACCTCCCAAATGCGGGCCACATACGTTGTCGCCTGAGCCATCTCGCTCGGGTTGTTGTGTTGCATTCGTATGACTTTCTTTACCCACTATCTTTATTTTTAAAACAGGTTATTCTTGCAGTTACTTCACTTTAATTGTGATAAGCGTTTGCGTAAATAGCTTCCTTACACATTTTGTATAGGTACAAAGAGGATAGCATTAGTCAAATGTTTAAAAGCATCTCGCCTAGATGCTGGTCCCGAAACTGCATGCTCTTTTCGTGGAATCGCGAGAAACAATTAATTAGTGACAGCACATAAAAACATTATGTATGGTATTCACATGATCATCACCACTCACTCTTCTACAAACTATTCTTGCAAAATCTTATTCTTTTGTCTACTTGTTAATTGAGGTAACATTTCATAACACATCGTTGTAGGTATAAGAAGAATGCAATACGGTAAATCGACAGTGAGATTTTAAAAAAGCGGATCGCTATGTGGTGGTTTTGAAATTCCATGAATGAGTACAAGAAAAAAATTGAATGGGTTACATTCTCGTGAATGTCTCTACCTACTGTCGTTTATTACTTTCTCTACTACGTATAGTAAGTAGGGGAAGTATTGCATTCCACCCAAAAATTCAATACCGAGATTTCACCGGAAATATATGTTTTTAGATGCACTGAATGCATATAAAGCATTTTTGGAAACATGTCCGTGTATGTGTCTGTGTGTGTGTCTGTGAACAGCATAACTCAAAAACGAACAGTCGGATAAGCACCAAACTTTGTATTTAGATTCAGTGTCTTCCAGAGATGTAACACAAAGATTTTCAAGAAAATCCCACGACCCAATATTACCCTTTAGATGAAACATTCTTCGAAAATTTTAATTTTCTCAAAAATGGCTCTAACGATTTTGATTAAAGTATCCTATATTTAAAATACTTTCACGACAAATGATATGTATATCTTGAATTTTCTGGGAATGTTTACAAAAGTATTCTTCATTGTGAACGACTTTTGCATAAATGGTAAACCATAAGAGATAGACAAAAGTTTACTACACAAAAAATGTAGATCGCGTTAAAATACACAATTTATGTCATACACTTTTTTTTGTTGAGTGAACCATTTTCGAGATATTGCTTGTTATTCCGTTAAATTTTCCAATACTCTTACTTTTTCTCAAATGGGAATTTGTTATTCGTTTTTTTTGTCCTGGTAATGCAAAGAAAATGGGATGCGCCACATAGCAACCAGCTCTTAAAATATTTGACTATCGCTTAAAGCCTACCAATTCCGCTTGCATCTACAAGAAAATTAGCAATAAGATTAACATCTCGATATCTCGATTAACATGAAGCATACGGAGAATAAGCCTGTGTAAAAATAGTTTGTACAAGAGTAGAGAAAGTCATGTGAGTGTAACACATCAGATTATTTTTATATGTGATTCATTTTACTCGACATAAACCTTTATCTGGCCTAGAGTTTCCATGACACTGCATTTGACATACGCTGTGAGCTTTAACGAAATCTATAAATTTGCGTAGCACATTTCGTCTATCTCTGATATAAAAGTTATTCATAACGGAGAGAAGTTCACAGGCAGTTTGCAGAGAATTCAAAGATTTACATTTTATTTGTTCTACGATTATCGTGAACTCATGGTGTCTTAATCGAAATCTTTAGAACCAATTTTTGGGAAAATAAAACATAACAAAAATACTTCCATTAAAGGAAGATTTGGAGTGGGATATTTAATTGAAAATTTTTGGGTCGCATCCAGGGAAGACGCTGAACTTATACACCAAGAGTGGTGTTTAACCAACGTTTCTTTTTTGAGGTATACTGTTCAAACTCACACATACACACACATAAACACAAAGGCCTTTTTCGAAAAATGTTTTTTGTACTCGGAGGTCTCTAAACATGTATTTCCTGTATATCGGTATCGATTTTTTGGGGTGGAATGCATACTTCCTTTAAATTATTACAGGAAACCGAGCGGGATAGCACCGAGAGGTCCCGGGTTCAATCCCTGGCGACCACCACTGGCGTAGGTATTTTTCGTGGGGTGGTTTATCTTCTACCACACTCTCCTCCCTCTCATTTCCTATATTCATCATCTTTCTTGACATCTCTTTCGAGGTTGTAGGACCGGCGACGATATTCGACGGATTGTGGCTGGACGGTGGCTATGGGTTCTCTAGAGCAGAGGTGGCGAAAACGTGACTCTCGAGTTGTTTTGACTCGCAGGCGCACGTTCCCTCTCTGCAACCGTTTGCTAGATTTTCACATGCTACAGAGTGATGCAGTGCGTGTTGCATATTTGGTGACTCGCGGAAGGAAGTCGTTTTCGCTACCCTTGCTCTAGAGGATTCTCCCCTGGCGTCGCTGTGGGAACTGCTCAGTTAGGTCTCTGCTCCGAGTGGTTTCGGTGGCTTGTGGGCAGGACAGGCCGGCGTTGGTGGCGCTCAATCTGGAAACATTGGGGTTCCCGTCTGTGCTTGCGCCCGTCGTCATCCTGATCCAGTCGCCCTACGGATCTCGTCCCTCATTCCTTCCTCCCTCCCTCCTGGTAGAAGCACAAGGGAGCGACTGGTGTGCGTGTAGTGCTCTGCCACAGTTTCGGCGGCCCCTCCATTCGTACCTTCACCTTTTTACAGGCAAGTAGTAGAGAAAATAACAAACGACTAAATTTTAATTCTGATATGTTTGCTATGTTGCATCCTTCTATTTGTGGTAGACGATAACGTTTTTAATGAGCTTTACTCCTGCAATAAGCCAGCAGATAGTTTTATTTACTTATTTTTTGGGCTTTCCTGTTGACACACTGCACAAGAAATCAGATTTGAGGCTTTTACTGTTCCCAGCCAGTTTCTGAAGCTAGAGTGATCCAGTCCGACACTAGCAGAAGAGTCTTAAGCTGTGATCACTTCATTTGATGTTTATGACTCTTCCATCAACCATAATCTGTCCCTTCATTCACTTCGTGCTCAATGAAAGCTTTATGGAAGTGGATGATTTAGCTTCAAGACTGATAACACTAGTCTGCAGGATATTGGTTTACTGAAAACTAATAAGTGATTCTAAATCACTATTTTATGCTGATTTCAGAACTGCTTTAAGTTATTTTCTATCACGTACAGTTTTTTCACAATTTCACTTCAAAAATATAGAGCTATAGAGATATAAAGATATTGCTTCCGCCACTACACATAAAATTGGGCTTGATGAAGCAATTTGTAAGAGCTTTACTACAGGATGGACCCTGCTTCAGGTATATTTCCATTCCAGGTATATGGTCCTCAAATAAAGAAATTGATGAAGCATGAAGATTTTGAAAAGACAAGGAATGAGAGAGAAATAGAAGCATGGACCGCCTTCCGATCAGTTACTGAAAACTTCTTAGGCAATAACAAAGATCCTAATTACAAGGCCATTGTCGAAACAATATTGGAAAATTTCAAGAAGATGAGTTGTAACATGAGTGTAAAGGTGCATTTCCTGCATTCATATATCGATTAGTTTTCAGAAAATCTGGGACGTTATAGTGAAGAGCAGGGTGAACGTTTTCACCAAGATATTAAGGAAATGGAGAGGAGGTAACAGGGGAGATGATGGCCGACTACTGTTGGATGTTGAGGAGGGACAGTCATCTTCAAGGATCTGCAAGTAAGTCAAAGAAGAGAAACTTTGAAAAAAATTAAATGAAACACTTTGGTTTCTTGTTTTGTTAAAAGGTAGTAATGAAATAAATTAGGGAAATTCTTGAGAGTATTCTTAAAATGTTTCATGAATAAAAACTTACCTTGTGTGAAATGGTATTTGAATGCTTTTCTAGGCTCATTAGTAAAATTGTCAAAACATTACTTATTTTGTGTAAAAACCTGACGTGATTAAAAAAACGGAAGTTATTTCTGGAATCAGCATAAAAACTTGATTCAAGAACACCTACTTTTTAGAAATCATCTGACAAAAAGTTTCAAAATGCAGACTAGTGTTATTATTAATGCTAAATAGATAATGTCGTTTATAGTAAATTCAGGCGTTTTCTCTCTCTCTCTCTTATTTTATCCATCGTTTAGGTTAAGTATTGAACTACCCAAAAATTCGATATCGAGTTTCGTTACAAAGTCTCTATACTTTTTTAGGTCTTCTAAATCCATAGAGAGGACTTTTAGAAACTAACTTGTGTATATGTGTCTATAAACAACACACTTCAAAATTTGAGACAGCACGGTTTAATGGAACCAGCCATATTCACCATATTTTAATTAACCCACATAAAGCCACACATTACATTGAAAACTTAATTATTTTCCAATTTATAAAAAAACTGATTAAACTAATATCGTATATCTGAGACAATGGCATTATAAGTGTATTTTTAGTTTTTTGATGCAGCTCTAGAAGTCTTCGTTCTCAAAGAATATTATACAAGTTTGTGCAACTGGAAAGCCATAGACGATGAACCAAACATAGTGTAAGAAATATTTAGAGCTCATGTTAAAATATAAAACGTGAGCCAAATAAGTATTTTTATGTAATATTAGTCATTTCCGAGCCATAGTCATTGTTGTTTCTTCGTCTGAATTTTATATATATTAAGCAATACACCTTCAAGTGCGTTTTGCCTCCTGAAATCCTACAAACCCCATGTAGGCAATATAAAACACGCATATAGGAAACAATTGGTTGTCGTATTAGCATCTTGTTACTGTGCGAAATGTGCCTTGCAATCGTTTCTGTCTACATTTATCATGATTAAGGAAACAGCTGGAGAACAAGCTAACGGTTATAATTGTAAAACATTAGTTCCCCCTCCGTTCTTTTGAGTGCAGTCCATTTCTGTACAAATCAAACAATTAAACAAGAAGATGTGCGCGTTCAGTGCAACATATATTGCATTTTATTTAACTTTTTTTAAAATTATGATTTGAAAAATAATGTTGTAATGATTATGACAATAAATACCAATGTTTCAACATATGCAAGATGCATAAACAAAGTACAACATTGAACAACAGCCAGAAGATGACTGCAGATAAAAACGTGTTTTTTTCTATTGTGTTAGTTGGGCTGATGCATGTGTGATCCTTTATCTTAAATAAATAAATAAATAATAATATTTATGTGTAGAAATGTAAAATAATATCGTTTTCGGTCATTACTGTATGTTTTGGGAATAATTTGTTTTAATATCTTAGGAGCTAGGTGATAACTTTCCCGTAAAAGTAACTATTTTTGTTATTGAAACGGCAACTCTAGGCCGAGCCCAAGAACTGTAATTATAGATAATTTATTAATTAACTTTTATTGATGGTAAATCGTACTATGTAAACATCTTTTTCTCATACTGCTTGTATATTTTAAGAAGGGTGATTTAACGTTATGTATCTATTTAGGTTACTAATATTAGTAGAGTTATAAATGGTTTAATGTAAATAATTTAAGCGCTATGTTAAAATACTGTCCACGATGAAATGTTTTAGCTACAGGAATAGTGCTTTCGAAGGCAGAAAACCTAGTTTTATTACCTCTCTTCGGTCGCAGTGCCATTATTCCTACAGCGAGGGTGTAGCGCCTTTGTCCCTTTATTTGATAATTCGCCGTAACCAAGTGAGCGAGACAGATAGCCTAACGGTAAATGTAGGAAAAGCCGCGATTTATATTAAACTTGGACCAATGAGATCTCTGGAAGTTTATTCGAAATAGTTAGACGCGTCGAGTCGCGCTAAAAATGGACCAATAGGAAAGGAAGCAGCCCCAGAAGCCTGCGACTATAAATGGATCTGTTTGGAGCAAATTCTGGGCAGTTTATCAGACAGTTTTGTCAAGGCAGTTTTCGTAATGTGTGGTCAGGGAGAGATGCTGCAGGATGTGTGAGATATCGCGCCAAAACAGGGAATCAAGATAGTTTTAGAAACACACCTAAGATCCGCTACTCGTAAAGAGATAATAAGCAGATTTAAACTTCGTGTCATATCCGCGCCGTAGTTTAACAGCGGTGGACAGTATTTTACAGCGGCAATACCAGTTTTGTATACTACGAGTGTTAACTGAATAAAAAGAAACGGCAGTGTCATCTTTTCATAAACAAAGCACGTCTATGTCTTCCTATATCACCACCCGAGATCTACGTTTTCCTTTACCGAGGATAAGTCCATGCTCCTATATAGTTTAAGTGCAGCTAGCCGAGGATAAAGGTGAAGAGAACCAACACACGGCGAACTTCTGGAACCAACGGGAGAAGCATCAAGGTAAGCCTAACAGCACGGATGAGGAGGTGATCGCCGCATTATACACGTTGAAGATTTAGAGAAAAAAAGCACCTAAATGGAGACGCATTTTTCGAAGTGCCCTTTGACTCTTAGGAGAAATGAATGCTTGTTGTATGAACTGTTATAATTTACATTTTCCATAATGTTGCAAATACCCATTTCCTTTTCTTTAATATGCTCAATATAATAGTTAGCTTTGTCTTACTCTAAGAAACACCAAGTAAGCAAGCTCTTTCTTTAACTAGGAGGCAAGTGTAGATAGTTTCGATTAATATTATTGCTATTATTTTTATTAACACTATTATTATTGTTGTTTGTAATAGTAGTAGTATTATCATCAGTATTATTGACAAGTTATGTTTTTAGAATTATTATGAAAATTATTTTACACACGGAGATTAATCATCGAACTTCAATAGCCATTTTTATGGAGTAATATGACGTAGGATGAAAATAATAATAATAATAATAATAATAATAATAATAATAATAATATTACCAACTTAATATCCAAAAACGAAGGAGCTACGTTAGCGATGTGTAGATGATACAGCTGCCCTGTCTGTTGGTAACATACCTGAAGGAGCGGCAAATGAACTTCAGTATGCGAACAATAGAGTCATTAATTGATTTAAAAGGTGATGTATCAAGATGTATCAAAATATGATATATTAAAGATATTTACATGACAAATAAAATATATATCTTGAATTTTCTGGGGACAGCCTATGAAGTGCACTTCATTCGGATGGAGTTTTCTGTAATCTTGTATAACTGGTAAACATTATACACATACTATACAACACATGTAGATATCTTTAAAAGACACAATTTATTTCAAATAACTTTTTTGTTGGATCATCCATTCCAGAGATATCTGTTATTAACGGTTCAGATTGTTCAATACTTTGTCATTCTTTTCAATTCCTTTCGATATTCAGTTGTTTATCGTGATTGCGCGCAAAGAGCATGGCATTTTAAGGCCAGCGTATAGCGCTCAGTTCTTAAACATTTGACTATTGCATCACAGTATCTATAACGAAATGTGATATGCAGTTCTTTTCAGAAAGGTTTATCTCAGTTAAAATGAAGTAGATAAGAAAATGAACTTTCGTAAGAATAGTTTGTTTACCCACTAATAAGCGATAGAGAGTAGAGAAGGTCACGTGAATGTAACATATCAGATTTTTATCACTGTGGTTCATTATGTATGCTATGTAGTGAATCGTATTTCCTTGTAACAGGAATTTCTCAAAATGAAAGTGTTGTCAGTGAAAGTCGTTGTGCAGCAATCAAAGCTGGAGAAACTCCACTAACTGGAACAAATAGCTTGTAAGGCACCGCTTCGATTTAGCTTTGCCGCGATTGAGAACGGTTTTGCCTCTTAAATGTAAGAAAAGAGTAAATTCGAAAATTGTGATTTTTACTTCCTTTCCCCATACAAATTAGGTAGAGAATATATTGCATTCCACCCAAAAATTCGATAAGATATTCCACCGGAAATACATGTTTTAAGACCCCTTCAATCCAAGAAAAGCACTTTTACTTCTCTGCTGTGTATATTAAGTAGAAGTGTTGTATTCCAACCAAAAATTCGATACCGAGATTGCGCGGAAATACATGTTTTGAGGCCTCTGAATAAATAAAAAAAATTTTTTGCAAAAGGTTCCGTGTATGTGTCTATGTGAGTGTGTGTCTGTGTTTCTATGAACACCATAACTCAAAAACGAAACGTCGGATAAATACCAAGCTTGGTATTTAGGTCTAGTATCTATCAAAGATGCGACACGAAGATTTTCAAGAAAATTTCCCCACTCCAGACTATCCTGTACATGGAACATCTTTGGAAAATTTTGATTTTCTCAAAAATGGCTCTAATGATTTTGATTAAAAGTATCATATTTTAAGACATTTTATTACAAATGAAATGTATATCTTGAATCTACTGGGAACGTCCCCAAAAGTCGTCTTCATTCTGAATGGCTAGACAACATTTTTTCACACAAAAAATTTAGATCTCGTTAAAACACACAATTTATGTCATATAGTTTTTTGTGGAAAGAACAATTTCCGAGATATTCCTAGATATATTTGTTTCAATTTTACAATACTTATTACTTTTCCGCAAACGGGAATTTCTTATTATTTTTTTAATGTCCTGGATTAGCAAAGAATGAAATGCTCCACATAGCAACCAGCTCTTAAAAAAGTAGATGGAGAACAATCGTTTGTAAAAATAGATTGTACAAGAGTAGAGAAAGTTATGTTAGTACAATACATCACATTTTTAGAAAAAGATCCGTTTGTATGTTTCTGTGGGTGCGTGTGTGTGTCTGTGAACAATACAACGAATCACAAACAAAAAGCCGGATCAACACCAAACTTGGTATTTAAGTTCAGCATCTTCCAAAGATGCGACACGAATATTTTTATGAAAATTCTCCCACCCCAACTACGCTTCACATGGAAAGTTTTTCGTAATTTTTTATTTTCTAAAAAATAGCTCCAAATATTTTGATTAAAACACCATATATTAAAGATATTTACATGACAAATAAAATGTATATCTTGAACTTTCTGGGGATAGCCTATGAAGTCCTCTTCATTCGCAAAGAATTTTGTATAATTTGGTATAATTACTAAACGTTAAGGAATAGACGGAAGCGTATTATAAAAGAAATGTAGATCTCTTTTAAACACACAAATTATTTCAAATAACAGACATTACCGGAGTATCGTTGTTTATGATTCGAGTTGTTCAATGCTCAGCCATTCTTAAGAAGTCTTGACGAATTTCAATTGTTTCTCGCGATTGCATGGAAAGAGTATGAATTTTAAGGCCAGCATATAGCGTCCAGTTCTAAAATATTTGACTATTGCTATTCCCTTTGTATCTATAACGAAATTAATAATGCAACTATTTTCGGAAAGATTAAAAATGAAGATAAATGAAAATAAACGTATTAAGAATAACTTGTATACTCACTAATAAGATAGAGCATAGAAAAGTCATGTGAATGTAACACATCGTTTTTTCCCCTAATACTTGATAACCACTAGACTAAATTTTGTCAGTGGCGCTTTTCTTCCTTCCCCCTCTCTTCTCCATGGTAAGCCTGCGTATGTATACGGTGATTCCACAAAGTATTCGACTCCGCTTGAGAGTAAATTCTTATTACTTTCTCTACTACGTATAGTAAGTAGGGGAAGTATTACATTCCACTCAAAAATTCGATACCCAGATTTCACTGGAAATACATGTTGAGGCCTCCTGAACCAAAAAAGTATTTTTGGAAATTTTTGTGTATCTGTCTGTCTGTGTGTCTGCCTGTGAACAGCATAACTCAGAAACGAACAGTCGGATAAACACCAAACTTGGTATTTAGGTTTAGTATCTTCCAGAGATGCGACACAAAGGTTTTCAAGAAAATCCCCCCACCGAAGATTACCCTTTACATGTAACATTTTTCGAAAATTTTAATTTTCTCAAAAATGGGTCTAACGATTTTGATTAAAATGTCATATATTTAAGATATTTTCATGACAAATAAAATGTATATCTTGAATTTTCTGGGAATGTCTCCAAAAGTATTCTTCATTGTGAACGACTTTTGCATAACTGGTATACCATAAGAGATAGACAAAAGTTTACTACACAAAAAATGTAGATCGCGTTAAAATATACAATTAATTCATATATATTTTTTGTTGAGTGAACCATTTTCAGATATTACTTGCTATTCCCTTAAATGTTCCAATACTTACACTGTTTCTCAAATGGGAATTCGTTATTGATTTTTTTGTCCTGGTAATGCAAAGAGAATACTCCATAGCAATCAGCTCTTAAAATATTTGACTGTCGCTTAAAGCCTACCAATTCCCCTTACATCTACAAGAAAATTAGCAATAAGATTAACATCTCGATATCTCGATTAACATAAAGCATATGGAGAATAAACGTTTGTAAAAATAGTGTGTACAAGAGTAGAGAAAGTCATGTGAGTTGTAACACATCAGATATTACAGTTTGCGTTCTGGCTGTTCTCAAGAGTTTTTCTTTTATGAATTTTACAATTTTTGGAGTCACTGTACACTCCCGCAGAGGATTACCTTTCGAGAGGTTTTTGAGCTTTACCATTGAACTCAGGAATAGCACAGAAATCATCTGCTTGTCTGCTTCTCTGTTTCGTTGGAAAAACATATGAAATACATTAGCTAAATAAACAATATTATTTTACTTTATGTAAAATTATACTACTAAAGCAGCGCCAATGAAAATGTAGAGAAACGTTTGGTTGTTATAAAACTACAGTTTGTAAACATTATCACTCCTGAGTGATGATATGCGGTCTCAGAAATGTAAACAGCGGGCTGAATGAACAGTTAATTTTGATCTAAAAATCATCCATTAGCATGAGATAACACGGGCTTCAAAATAGAGCACATTTGACGAGAGAAAAATAACAGAAATATTACATCGCAACAAAGTACACAGCAACTACAACAACGGAACTCATGTTATAAACAATTTTTGAAACACAAACTTAGCAAGTATGTTTGTTTACATTAATGTAAAAAGAGATATCGCATTTTAATCTGGTTTTTTATACTATTTGTTGCAATACTAAGCTATATTCCGTTTAACTTCTTTTACTTATTATAAAGTAAGTGTGAGATGTTTTAAACAATGCAAAATTTATGAAACCTTATTTGGATTACAATTTACCAACTTTATTTTTGGACAGCGTTTATTAACGTTTTCTCTTAAAGTGTGAGGAAGTTTTATTATTTTTGCAAGCCTTAACACTTATTTTCAGAGGATGCAGTGTTTAACGCAATTTCACTTAGAACTCGGGACTCATTATTTATGGAAAAAGTCACGTGGCTTCAAAAATAGAGTGAGCACGAAGTACAGAAACGTGTTTTGATAGCAATTAGCTAAGGAGTCATCCCGGTGAAATATATGACGCATTTTATTAGGAACTTCATTAACCATTTCTTTGGAACCAATCCATTTATTTCCTGGACCTGTCCCATGTCATACTTATTTATCACTAACTTTAAAAAAAAATTTTCCGTGATGAGCGAACCCAATCGTCTGCTTTCGGCAGGATTCGTTTTATTTCGTAAGAAGAGACGGTACCCTCGTGTAGGTGGGTTGGCTTGTGTCTCACATGTTTTCTCTGGCGTAGAAGATAGCTTTCATACACACGACACACGTAAACATCTCACGGCAGAGCGTCCCGACGCGGTCGTGGTGTCACTGACTTGCCTGGTGCGGAGCCCACAGTGTACGTGTATGTGTGTGTGTGTTTTCGGCGCGAGAAGGGTTCTATCGATCCATCGTCGTCTACTCCACTGCAGTGGCAAGCTTGGGTGGCTAGTGACTCTGCTCACGCCGAATTATGGTGTGAATGGCTTGTGTCTAGTGGTACGATCATTGCCGAGTGTTGCGAGACTACATAACCTCACTCTTGGTTACGTCCAGTAACGGAACGTAATGTTAGTGACATGTGCGCAGTCTCGACAGCCAGCTGGTGGTGCTTTGATAAGGTAAATACGAGTGTGGGTGTTTCAAATGCGTGTGGCATAGTGGAGGAAGACTCGACTGCATGGTAGACGGGCAAGAACCGGCGCTAAGACGTTGCAGAGACTTGGTGCGCCACGCATCTTGACAGTGCGTTGAGAATGTCGACGCCAAGTGACGTCACGCCAAGGGCCGGGGGGGAAAGGCCTCGGCCCCGTCCCCGTCTCACCCTCCCCGTTCTGCGGATCCCCGGTGGTAGCCCCGGGTCCCCTAGCCCCACCATGGTTTCCATCCCAATGACCCCCGCGGGGGGTATACCCATCGGCATGGCCGCGGGCCCTCTTGGCATGCTTCAGGTTTACCCCAACAAGGCATCAGAATTCATGTTTAAGCAGTTCGAGGGCTTCAAGGACTTCACCATGAATACGGCCAAGTCCGGCCTCAGCGTCGGCGAGAAGATCGCCTTCTGGCTGTACAACAAGGTCCGGGCCTGGTCTCGAAACTGGTTCACACACATCTTCCTCTTCTTGGTCGTACTCACGTACAGTGTCATAGGTACGCCCCTCTTGTTGACACTCACTGCGCAGGCACTCTTTTGTCTTTCTGAGACGTTCTCTTTGGTAACATAATCATCGCCTTTTGTTTTGCTTGGAATGGCTTTTGCCTTTGTTCAAACACGCTAACAAAAACATCATGCCCGCTGCACTGCTGCGAACTGTGATTTCTGGCTGTGACCTTAACGATCTTTGCAGCTTTAATTTATATCTCTTTATGTGCTGTGTGTAATTTTGAGGAGTGTTTGCTAAAATATATTTTAAATGCTGTTTATCAGACATACATAACCTCTCCTATTCCTGATTCTGCACTAGTTACTTTCCTGAAAAACTGGATAAAAATCTTACCTGTGCACGAAAACTTTGTTTTGTTATATGCTCTGTAATGCTGCTAATTGTACTTTTAAGTAATATACTTTCATTTAAAATTTTTGCAGTTAAAACCACATTTTTGTGCGATACAAATATTCGTTTACATAAAGCGAGGAACAAATTGAACACGTGGCTTCTCTGATACCTGTGTTACCACCCACGCCTCCTACACCTTCCACAAGGTAGCAGCACTGTGTCGCATTCCTCGAGTAATATTTCGCAAATACTGAGATAGCGTTTACTTTCTTCTGTTAAGATGCAGAGTTTGTTATTTCCTTTTATTGTGTATCGCAGTAATCATATTGCACATCAGAAACGCAGTAAGGGATTTTAATACGCTAGCTGTATGTTTTTTAAAATATTTTCTGCACTCGGAGATATGCGAAAATTATCCAATGTTTTCAACTTTCTGTATTAATAAAACTGTTTTTGTTCCTTTTTCAGTTCGCACTTTTTCTTGCATGCTATAGAAGAGTATTCATTATTTTGGTGCGTGTTGTTTTCACATTTTCTCTGTGCTCTTCTCTTACCAAATTCTAACTTTTAAGCATTTTATAAGAATTATTATGTGTTTTGCAACAATACAGTGGATTATGGAGAATTTCAGTTGTGATTAAATAATGAAATCATAGACATATTAAATCCATTATCTTTCTATGAATAAGATCACTGTGTGTATATCGTGTGAAAGGAATTTATTTTCATAAACCAAATAGGGAACAATTACATACATTTACAATTGATGTCGACATGTTAATAAATAAATAAATAAAATTAGGACATAATTAAACTTAATCAGTCCGATGACAGCACAACTCTTTTGAATTTTAAATTAAGTGAAGTGATCATAGTGAAAATTTTGATGTGTGAATTCTTTTTTACATAGAGCATGAACTTTATTCGCCAAATTCTCTCTCACACTAGTTAGAACCTAAAATACCCTCCGATTTTAATTTACTATGGTAAAATTACACAGTAAAGAGAGACTTCAAGTATGCAATGATTATGGTGTCCCAAGAAGCTAAACTTTCTCTTATGAACAGTTATAATTTAAAATTAGTTTTCCAATACAAATTCACGGAGAATCTATGATTGAATGTATTCTGAAAATTATTGTAGTGTGCAAATGTCCATGCTTCCTTTTGTTTTACAACTTCAAAAGTCATTTCAGAATTTTTATATGCTGAAAATTGTTCAGCATAATGCAACAAATAAATAAAATTTCCAAAATCTGAAATTCATTCCAAAAATTCTTTAATGTTTTTTATGCTCTATACCTAAGTCAAAACAACATACGAAGTTTTGATTTCATTCTTATGTATTTAAAAAAACGTTGTTTTTCTATATTTATAAAAAACATTTCTCCAGGCATTCAAATTTTAAATAATGAAGGTCCGGAACTTTTTTTAATGTAGGGAATTTAGAGAATAGTCCATAAGTTTGGCCATATTAATTTGTAAAGGAATTTCTTTAACGGGGGAGAAAAATAAAATGGAGAAAATTAAAAACTCAAAGATACAAAACCTTGGATAACTGAGAAGCTAAATGCACACATTCTCAAATAGATATTTAAGTATAGTTTCTAAAAATAGCCACAAAATCTATAACATGTTGTATGTGCATTTATATGTATACCTTTTCATAGTTATGAATGTACAAGGTACAATAAGTATAGCAAAAATCCGAGAAAAAACATTATTTCCTTTTCTTCAAAATTTCATCCTTAAATTTTAACTTGACCTGGAAAAAGAAAGACTGCTCAACCTAATGACAGACAGAGCGATGCTAATGGCATTAAAATAACTTCTGTTTCAGACGAGAATTTAAGGGGACGGGTGGTTACAGGGCTGCTTCCAGCGCTCAGAATACAAAACCTTTAGTCCCCATATTTTTCAAACTAATAAAGATATTTATATTAACCTTTGCCCACAATATAAAAATAACTAAAATGATTTTAATGCCTAAAGTTGGAAAAAATTACTGTATACGTTAATTTTAGTTTATTAAGAGTTTTTTTTAATTGGCTGTCCAGTATTTAGCAGCATTCTTTCAGGTGCACGTTTCTCAGAAAGTTCAGTCTATGACTGTCAAATTTCTATATGTTGCTCTAAAAAACATATTCAAGATTAAATTTGTTTAATGCGATAAATATAGGTTAAATATAAAATTGTAATGCTGTGGTTAGAACATTTTAACTTTTTGCAATAAAAAATAACTGAAATAAACGCCCAAGAGACACCGACTCATAAACTTTGCCGTAAAGTGTCAGAAATATTGTTTTAAACAATATAAAAGCCCACCTCTATGGGGTGGAGGTAGCATATCTGATTCACATTCAATAGGTTCCAAATTAGAATCTCGGTTAGGGTGAGTTACACGAATAAGGTTATCCCCAGTGTCTTCGCTTTTCCTGAAAACATGTGTAACAGATAACGTTAAACTATAAGAATCCCAGGCTCATTTGAGCATTATTTCCCCCATTTCATTCATTCGTCGTCCAATATGACCTAAACGGTTAAATGACGCTAAACTTAAAAAATCTTGTGTGTTACACTCACATGACTTTCTCTACTCTTGTACAAAGTATTTTTACAAACGTTTATTCTCCATATGCTTCATGTTAATCGAGATATCGAGATGTTAATCTTATTGCTAATTTTCTTGTAGCTGCCAGGGGAATTAGTAGGCTTTAAGCGATAATCAAATATTTTAAGAGCTGGTTACTAGTTCTTTGCATTAGCAGGACAAAAAAACAAATTCCCATTTGAGAAAAAGTAAGAGTATTGGAAAATTTAAAGGAATAACAAGCAATATCTCGAAAATGGTTCACTCAACAAAAAAATATATATGACATAAATTGTGTATTTTAACACGATCTACATGTTTTGTGTAGTAAAGCTTTGTCTATCTCTTATGGTATACCAGTTATGCAAAAGACGTTCGCAATGAAGAATACTTTTGGAGACATTCCCAGAAAATCCTAGATATACATTTCATTTGTCATGAAAATATCTTAAACATATGATATTTTAATCAAAATCGTTAGAGCCATGTTTGAGAAAATTAAAATTTTAGAAAAATGTTCCATGTAAAGGGTAATCTGGGATGGGGGAATTTTCTTGAAAACTTTGTGTCGCATCTCTGGAAGATACTGAACCTAAATATCAAGTTTGGTGTTTATCCGACTGTTCGTTTCTGAGTTATGCTGCTCACAGACACGCACACACACAGACATACAGACACACATACGGACATATTTCCAAAAATGCTTTTTTTGGATTCAGGGTGTCTCAAAACATGTATTTCTGGTGAAATCTCGGTATCGAATTTTTGGGTGGAATACAATACTTCCCCTACTTACTATACGTAGTAGAGAAAGTAAAAAATTAGTGCTCAGGCAACGAAAAGGGAATCTTAAAGAATAGTGCATAAAATAATTGTTTCATTTTATATTAATTAACATATTTTTATTTAGCTTTGTACAGTGGCAAAATTTCATATAATTAACTATTATAGTTTAAAAACCGCACAGGTTTATAATGTTCTATATTCTATGGCCTCGAAGTCCCTTAAGAGTCTCCTCCGTTTATGAGGAAATTTTGGCTCCCCCTCCACTTCCAGGAAGTACTTCTCATTGATAAACATAAGCATAACCAGCTAATGTTGCATATTAAATAACTTAAAGTCATGCTACATATTATGTGGACGTTAGTTATATTAAATATTCAAGGATTTTTAAAGAGCGGAATGATGTAATTTGCAGCTAATGGAGAGAGCATTACCAGTGTGGGTTAGGACTAATTAATTCTCTGCGGTATTTCCTCTTAAGCAGCTTACTAAATGTACAACATGCTCTCTAATCCCAAACGCGTAAAAGCGGTACAACGCAATTTCAGCGTTCTGTCACTTTTATATTTGTATTTCCTATGCAGGTGTGCTACTTTAGCCCACCTCTTTATCTTTATCGTTCTTAGCAGGAACTCACTGATCTTGAACACGAAATTCAGATGTTTGATAACAAAACAACCATGGAATATATGTGAATACAGAGGCATTACAGCAATTTCTTTTACTTTTAATGTGCTTTATTGCAATACGCGAACAACCCGCAGCTATGCTTGAATTATTATTTACTAATACAGTTCTCTCACTCACAATCCCTCTTTCACTTCCCTTTCTTTCTTCCCCTCTCTCGACTTCTCTTACTCTGTGTCCCTCTTCCTCTTTCTCTGTCTCCATATATCTCTTGTTCTCTCCTATTTTTATCTTCCTCTCTCAACCTCTTTATCTCCTTGTCTCTTGATCTGTTTACCGTATTAAAATGTCGTAAATAAGAAATGCCAAAAAAACTTACTTATAATGCAAAATTCATTCAAAATCGAAAAGGCTCATTAAGCTATGTTGTGTATGTGTATACTTATCATTCTTAGTATTACAGTTAGAAATATGGAACCTAGCCTCATAAATATTGCAATACAATATTAATTATTATTAGTGTAATGTGTGAAAGGTTACTTTGAAGGAGGAGTTTTATTGTTACGTTAATTGCACCACGCATGGAAGCCAATTTGAAGTAGGTTGTATTGTAGTTAAACGGTTGGGGAGCCAAACTTGATGAAATAACTGCCCCACGTATGGTACAAAGCTTCCGGTGGCCATCGCCCCAAGATTACTTTCCGGTGGCCTTCGCTCCAACTTTGCTTTTCCGGTGGCCTTCACCCCAACGATTATGAATCAAATTTGTATTTTATGTTTCTATAAATATTATGTATTTTTAGGTTTGCCTCGGCTGCGTCAGTATTAATTTCTAGAAATATGTCTCTTTGCAGGGGTGATGCGGCTAAAGAATGTAGGCTTACACAGATTATAATTTTTACTTCACTCCATTTATTAATCCTTGACACGATTAAATAACACTTCACTGATATAGAGCTGTAATATCGTTTATTAATTACTTGCACTTTTTAACACGTAAACTTTAAATATTCTCAACGTAATGAATTTTCGTATCGCACTGAATACGTATTAAACTTCTCGAGGACGCGTCTCGCGTCCGGTTAGGAACGCTGTCTACACGCAACTGACTTCTACCGCCTGAATTTGCAAATTTCATCTATTTCAAGTCTCTGAGTGGCTAATCCTACTCCAATAGAATACTTGTATTTAACTTTTAGCCTTTCTAGTTGCTGATTGGCTATTTATAAACTGTTTTAAAAATATTACATTATTGTTTCCAAGAATTACTAGTAGCATTATTAAACTTTCCAATTCATTATTGCCTCAAGGTTACCTCATTGTTAGCAACTTTTGACCTATATTCTCATGGTTCCAACATTATTAAATTACGTAATACATTCACATAACATTATTATACATGTACACAATAATATAAACATGTACAATGACTGTAATATACACTTTTTATATATTGTTACATACACATATTGCTTTAAAGCGGGCTGTTATTGAATTTATATTATATAATTAGACTGAAGTTATTTAAGTGTTAAAAACACTGCCTCATATGTCATTATAAGTGTTTAATTTACTTCCAGCTGTAACAGTTCCAGGAACTGTCTGAAGATAGTTGAATTAGACTCGAAAAAGGTATTGCCACGGCCGGGACTTGAACCACATTTATGTACTTTTGTCATTGTATGAAAAGTGAGGAAAACTGTTTCAAGATACAGTTTTCAACTATTTAGGCATAAAAATTTTAAAGGAGTAGCTGTGGAATTAATAAGAATACCAGTGGAGTTGTGTTTCAGATTTCGATTTTTTGGGACATTTTTCATATCTCTCAAATAAAAACTCTTTTATTTAAAATTCTACTTATATCAGGAACCAAAGTATTTGTAATGTCACATTATATCGTGGGATAATATAAAAACACTAAAACCGTTCAGGAAACTAATTTCTTCTTTACATATGCTCTATAATTACAAGATGCTCGTATATTTCGATTTAAATGTTGGTATTTTTGTATGTTTAGTTAACAATTTAAAAACAACGTGGCGTCTTAAATGAGCTGCAACAAATTGTTGAACGTGGCAAGTGTATGTGAATATTTCTGCAGCTATTCGTTGAGAAAGTTAAGGAAACAAGGCTAGTTTGTCCTTCATGTCAGGAACATGTGTTGCTACCCATAATTAGTATGCCCCTCCTTCTACAGAAACACTGCGCACGCTACTGCTGCAGCCCAAGCTGAATGGGGTGTGCCCATGACCTTCTCAACCTCTCAAGCGGCTGTTAAAGTAGTGTCCTAAAGCAGAAAGCATTTTATATTGGTTCACTCAGAGACGAGAATGTTTTGTGTTTAGGTACCAAGTTTCGTTTTAAGATGACAATAAAATATGATCAAGTGAATTTGTAACTAAATATTCATGTTACCCTTCGCAATTAAATATGGCGTACTTAAACTAATTTATCACTCCACTTAGTGATCCGCTGGGTCTGAGATACAAGATGTGCCTAGACTAAATGTATTCAGTTATTGCTTAAAACCGTTTAGAATTGCTATTCGAAAATAATAAAAGACTTATAAAATTACATGATCAAAGTTAATGGAAAAAGTTATAGTTTAAAAAACAGAACTGTAAGAACATTTTGACTAAATGAATCACAGTTTCTCTTTAAACACATGATAATATACTAAAGTTGGGTATGAGTTGCTATGAAATCAACATTATATATTTATAACTGATTATTTTCTAAATTCTGAAAAAACCCTTTATAAACTTTATTCTTCTTCTTCTTCTTCTTCTTATTATTATTATTATTATTATCATTATTATTATTATTATTATTATTCCAACCTATTTTTACTTTCCCTACTACGTACTTCCAGTGCGCAGAAAAAGTACTGTATTCTTCCTAAATATTCGCTGATGAGATCTTACAGGAAAGGTAGGTACATCTTTTGAGATCCCTGAACTCAAAGAGCATTTTTAGAAAAAGATCCATGAGTTTGTGCGCGCATGTGTATGCGTGTCTGTGAATAGCACAACTCAAAAGCAAAATTTCGGATAAATACCCAACATTACATTTAAGTTCGGTATCTTTCAAAGATGTGGCACAAACATTTTCAAACAACCTACCCCACCCCAAACTACCGTTAACATGGAAAACTTTGGACATTTTGGATGAACTCAAAAAATAGCTGTAACTATTTTGATTAAAATATTATATATTTTTGAAATGTTATAACAAATAGAATTTATATCTTGAGTTTTCTCGGAATAGCCTGCGAAATCCTCTTCATTCGGAAGGGACTTTATATGATTTTGTATGACGGTTAAACCATAAGATATAGACAAAAACGTACTGCAAAAAAATAGATCTCTTTAAAACATACAATTTGTTTCAAAACTTTTCAGCGAATCAGCCATTTCCGAGATATGTGTTTTTATTGGTTTCAGTGTTTCAATGTCTGTCACTATCTTAAAGTGCTTGTCACTATTCAGTTGTTTCTCACGTTCATGGAAAGACCAGCAGGTAGCGACTTCTGACTATTGGTTCTGCTTTCTGTATCCGCCTTGTACCTCCAATGAAATGTGTAATGAAACTATTTCTGCATAGGTTGCATCTCCATTAACAGGAAGCAAATAGAAAAAAACCTGATGTGTTACACTCACATGACTTTCTCTACTCTTGTACAAACTATTTTTACAAACACTTATTCTCCATATGCTTCATGTTAATCGAGATGTTAATCTTATTGCTAATTTTCTTGTAGATGCAACGGGAATTGGTAAGCCTTAAGCGATAGTCAAATATTTTAAGAGCTGGTTGCTATGTGGCGCATTCCATTCTCCTTGCATGTCCAGGACATAAAAAAAATGAATAACGAATTCCCATTTGAGAAAAAGTATTGGAAAATTTAAGGGAATAACAAGCAATATCTCGAAAATGGTTCACTCAACAAAAAAAATGTATATGATATAAATTGTGTATTTTAACGCGATCTACGTTTTTTGTGTAGTAAAATTTTGTCTATTTCTTATGGTTTACCAGTTATGCAAAAGTCGTTCACAATGAAGAATACTTTTGGAGACATTCCCAGAAAATTCGAGATATACATTTCATTTGTTATAAAAATATCTTAAACGTATGATATTTTAATCAAAATCGTTAGAGCCATTTTTGAGAAAATTAAAATTTTCGAAAAATGTTCCATGAAAGGGTAGTCTGGGGTGGGGAGATTTTCTTGAAAACCTTTGTGTCGCATCTCTGGAAGATACTGAACCTAAATACCAAGTTTGGTGTTTATCCGACTGTTCGTTTCTGAGTTATGCTGTTCACAGACACACACACGGACATATTTCCAAAAATGCTTTTTTTGGATTCAGGGTATCTCAAAACATATATTTCCGGTGAAATCTCGGTATCGAATTTTTGGGTGGAATGCAATACTTCCCCTACTTATTATACGTAGTAGAGAAAGTAAAAAATAAGCTTTCTAAGAATAGTCCTTAGAACCTACATAAGAATAAAGCTAAAGAGTAGAAAAAGTTATGCTAATGTAACGTATAAGACTTTTAAAAGTAATTACCTTGATTAATGCCCGTTACGAGGTCAAATAATTATATCCAACGCAATCTTAGCGCAAACTTTGAGAATATAACTTTCTATTTAAGCTTTTGCGGAATTGGATGATGCAAGCGATAACCTTGCAGTTCTTGAAAGCATGCATAAGAACTATGAGCGCTTATTGAATAATATATTAATGAGTTTTCAGGTATATTTTCTAGGAAAAACACAGTTAACTTATATTCAGCACGTTCTTATCTTCATTAGTTTCACAAATGCTTTTTAGATGTACCTTGATTCACGTGTATCTAGAAACTCGCATTTTTGGCAATGCCATTTTCCATGGCATCTCATAATGAATGAAGGATTTGGATGAACTGCAGACAATGAAGGATAATTCGTAATTGCTTAATCCTTTCTAAGTGTGCATATATGTTCACGGGATGTGCTTCCTTTTCTTTTCAGTGTTGGTAAAACTTTACTTAAGTCCACTACATTCCCTATTGTCTATTTTACAGGCACTTCGCGGCACTTATTGGCTTCAATCCAACGTGGTTACTTGGTCAAATCAGTTTTAAATAACCGGTTACATTCACTCGAGAATCTTGACATTTACACACCAAATTTAGGAAATGCTGTGAAGCCTTCAGATATAAAGAAACATTTTTTGAGTCCAGCCAGATCGAACCCGAAAACCTTTGCACGAACACCTTTGCACTACGACATCAGTCCGTTACCTATTTGGATTGTGATTTTGTGTCAATTAAATTTTTTTCTGCAAACTGATGTATACATTAGTTTCGCCGTTTCTTTAGTTTTCTATTTCCTCTTAACACTTCTGATCCAATATTACTAATGTTATAAGAATTTTAAAACTTCGTTTCCTTTATCTTGCTGTATTTCTTTTTCTATTTGTATGTTGTACACCTAGAGCGGATGGTATTTTGCGATTTCACATTACTGTGCTTAAATATGAAATGCAGATTTTAATTGTTTACACTCATAACATTTTGTAATGCATCACTGCTAGGTTGTAAAGTCCACATCGAGGATCCTGTGCTTGATCAGGAGGTAGTAACATATACCCAGGCTGTGGCATCTTGGTGCCAAAAGGGCATCATTTCCCACGAGCCATTTCACAGAAGTTTAAATTAACGCTTAGAAAAATGAACCAATCACTTAAAACTCGTACTAAAATTTTGGGGAAAGCAAATATGCCTTCCAAAAGCTTTGAAGACTTGACAATCAGAGGAGAGGGCGATGTTTGCTTTGTGAAGGAGGCTGGTTCCCAAATAAGGTGCTCCGGCTTCCTGTCACATCTTAGTGAATATATTTTCTGTAGAAAGGGCCCCCTGGTTCTAGAATGGTTATTCTAAGTGGTCCTAATTACGCCTTCGCCCCTGATTTGATCGTGTGAAGTATCCCGAAGGATCAGCGTGGTTGGGAGTCCACGGTAAACGTTGAGGTCCACTCATTCCAGCGACATTCTCATCATCACCCTCCTATATTCCGCCCGCTGGATGTCTTCACCTCAGAAACGAGTCCAGTCATCGCTTGGTGGAAAGAGATTACCCCGAAAGTCATAGGCCATATGGGTAGAATTAGAAACGATGACGACTTTCTGCAGAAAATACATTTTCTCCACTCAAAGAGTCAACTTTGACAAGTAAAGAGAGCTTTTAGATACGGTATGTACCTTTAACTACATTTATCATTTTAGTTTGAAAACATGTTTATATACTTCGGCGGCGCCGTGGCCGAGTGGTTAGACCGCCTGTCTCTCACCGAGGCGGCCCGGGTTCAATCCCAGGGACCCCCCTGTGGGATTTGTGGTGGAAAAAGCGGCGTCTGGGCGGGTTTTCTCCGGGTTCTCCGGTTTGCCCCGCTCCGACTGCTACATCGTCACCTTTCCTATCATCCCTTTCGCCGTCATTTCGTTTCATCTACTTCCTTCCTCACATACCAGGCATCGGGCTGATTACCCATCCTGGACATTCTGTCTGCTCCATGAGTGTGTCTGCTTCTCGACGGGCCTGTAAGTCCTGGGGGGGTGTAAGTCCTACATAAGTAGAGGGTAAACAGCGAAGGAATGAATGTTTATATACTTCCACCGAAAGGAATTGTTGGTTTAAATCTATTCAAATATGAAGATGAAGAAGAAAAAGAACAAAAGAACAAAAAAGAAAGAACAAAAAATGGAGCTACTTGCTTTAGCAAGCTGCCACATGATACAGGTTACTTATCAATATATTGTATATTTACATAATTTCTTTTTATAAGAATACATTTTATGAATTTCAAATATATTCAAATAAAAAAAACACATAGATGATTAATTACTGTTGATAATAGCGTCTATGTTTTATGGATGTGATGATGAATAATGGACACCGCATCATAATTATACTGGCCGATAAATAGCTGTTGTTTATGTAGAGCTTATTTATATAAAAAGTTAAGTATATCTTGTACATAAATCCACGGGCACTAAATAGGAGATCTTGAACCTGGAAATTACGCTGACCAAATCGAGATAAATAACAATAATAATAATTATTATTTGAAATTTAAATTCATGGGAATTCATTCTCCAATAACATTCCCCTTTGAGAATCTGTTTTTAAAAGGGTTTTGTAAGGATTTATTAGGGTGTCCCAAATCCGGAGAGAAGGTATGAGTTAGATTCAATGAAAACATTAGGGTCAAAAGCGATCAACTCCCATTTCCTAAGCTTGCAGTTTTCTTTTAGGATAAGACAACATCATTTCCTAGAATTGAAAGGAATGTAATGAAGTACTCAAGCACGAATTTAGTACAGCTTATCTTGTTTCGATAAGCGGTGCTGTTGAAACATATACACTAACATCCATTTGTTTTTAAGGCCTTTTAACAAGTCAAAATTCCTTTTTCTCACGCGCACATGTAATAATCCTGAAATTAATACTTCCAGTGAGGCCTTTTAAAACGTGTGTTATTAAGCTAATTTATGGATGGCGCATTAGGGAGATTGCGTTGTACTGCAGTATAAACCCGCACTCGAGAGTTTAATAACTACGACGCACAGAGCAGCATGTCAATTGTGCATTTGCTGACCGGTATTAGAGTGTTTCATGTTGTAACTTAAAAGTTTAATGAACTATTTCAAGGTAACAGCAACTCAATAGTCACGCATTTACATCAGCATCTTATGTTCCTTTGCAACCTACAGCTATCTTCGGCGTTTCTTCGGCCAATCGGTTAGTAATTTGTAGACTCTCTTTGGAAAGCGGCTTTTATCTATCGGTTGTGTGTGCTCTCTCCATCTGTTTCTGTACTGATTTGCTTTCAATAATAGGAAAGATAATTAATTATTTTCTGTACCTGCAAACAACAAACAAATGCGTAATTTAGGTTAGCCTAGGCTAACCATGGCCGGTTAGGGTTTATGTCCCTCTTCAGCCAAATGGTTAATTTTTATTTGGGGTGGCGTCAACCTTCCGCAGTCACTTGGCAACAGCAGCTTGATGGTAATGATGGTTTGGGGGAGGGGGCAAAGGAGAAGGTGAGGAGCGGGCAGGCGCCGAGTGTCGAGTCTTGGGTTTTGCTGTGGGGACCATTGCTTTTTAGTTTCGTGTGTCTATGTATTGGATTTTTAATTATTATATATATATATATATATATTTTTTTTTTAAGGCTATCATAATTTTGTGTGCCCTTCTTTTTTTTGTTTTTTTTAAATCCTTTTTTTTTTATTATTTTTTTTAATATAATATATATATTTTTTTTTTTGTAAATAGAACACACTTCTCGGTCTGGTGTTTGTATTTGTCTTGGGACTAGGATGAGGGTTATTTGTCTGTGGTTGTTCGTTTTTATTTGAAGGTGTGGTAACCATGGCCAGTCATTTTAATATTGTATGTTATATTCTTTGTGCTTCATTGAAGGAGATTCTGGAGATAGAGCGTTGCTTCCATTTCGTCTTGTGTCTCTCTCTCTTGGACTAGTGCTCTTATGTATGCTAGGGGTGGTGTCGTGATTTTATTGCACTGGTTAGGTGCATCTTTCTTGTAATTTGCAGAATTTTGCAGTAGTTGTTGCCTGTGTTGGAGTTTGCTTGCTTTTGCTGCGTAGTTGAGGAGCCCTCTCTCTATGAAGTCTGGCAGCGTTTCGGTCTTTACTAGTTGGTATAGTTTCCTGTTGGAATAACAGTAGGGCACCTTTGCTGCTATTCGAAGGCATTTACGTTCTACTGTCTGTAGGAGATGTATTGTTGTTGCTGATGTTATGGGCGCCAGCGCTGTTGTTCCATAGGTTAGTACCGGCCTGACGAGTGCTACATATAGGTGGAGTAGGGCTTTTGTGGTGAGGCCTGCATTAGTTTTGTTTGCCAGGTATCTCATTGTTGATAGCATGGCTTTGGTCTGCTTTATTTTCTGATTGAAGTGCTGGTTAGTTTTTAATTTATTTGTGATTGTAATGCCCAGATATTTGGCCGTTTCTTTTGATTTAATGAGTTTCCCATCAATGTTGACGCGAAGTGCAGTCTTTGCAAAGCGGCCTTTTCTCTTGATGGTAAGTATTTGGGTTTTATCTGTGTTAATTGAAATTCGCCAGTTTTTTGCCCATTGTACAAACTCCTTGAGCTGGCGTTCCAGTCTTTTTTTGGCTACTGTTGGCCTGAACTCCGAGCACCAGTAGAGTGTATCGTCGGCATATTGCGCTAGATTGACAGTGGGTACTATTGGTTTTGGGGTGTCTGCAGTGTAAATTATATACAAGAGGCCGGAAATGGCGCTCCCTTGCGGCGTGCCGGCTTTTAGATGAATTGTATCTGATAGTGTGTTGTTGATTTTGAGATTGGCTGTCCGATTCAGCAGGAAGCTGGCCGTCCATCGAATTATCTTTCTCGGAAGGTTAAGAGAGGTCATTTTGTATAGGAGGCCGTTGGTCCAGCATTTATCGAACGCGGATTTTATGTCCAGAAAGGCTGCAACGGTTGTCTTGCTTTTATTGAAGTTGTCTTGCATGTCTGATATCACCCTGAGTAGTTGGTCCTGTATTGTTATATCGTTTCTGTAGCCCGCCTGAGTTTCTGGAATTATGTTGTGGTGCTTGAGATAAGACTGCAGACGAGTGACCAGTATTTTTTCCAAGATTTTTGATAGCGTTGCTGTGAGTGAGATAGGTCTGTAGTTTTGGTGATCCGTGTGGTCTTTTCCTGGTTTTTCGAATAAGAGAATATGCGCATGTTTCCAGTTGGTCGGGTGGTAGCCATGATGAAGGCAGGCGTTGTAGAGTTGCAACAGACTGTTTATTATGCTATCTGGTAGTTCTTTTAACATCTGGTAGGTTATCTGGTCAGGCCCTGGGGCAGTATTTCCTTGGATTTGTATTGTGGTCTTCAATTCATTTTTGGTGATGGGTTTGGCGGGACCGTCGGCTTCAGGGGGCTCGCATAGTTGCTCCTGCGGTGTGTAAAGATGTGGGCTGTTGTTGACATGATAGTTGATTCGATTGAAGTATTGGCTATTAAACTTTGGATCATCTGGCGTTTTAAATACATTGTCATAATGTGTTTTAAAAATGTTTAATTTCTCTGTTGTGTTCCAGATGTGACGTCCATTTTGTTTGATTGGGTATGTGGTGTGATGTTTACCTCTTGTTGCTCTGATTAGCTGCCAGAATGTCCGCGGGTCGTTGGTTCTTTTTTCATTTAGTGTGTTGATGTAGTGCGTCCATTTTGATTCCCTATACTTGGTAATTGCTGTTTTAACGGCCTCCTGCAGGTGATTTAACACCATTTTGTCATATGGGTGATGCGTTTTCATGTACTGCCTGTGGGCCTTTCTTTTCTGCTTGATGACGGCGATTATGTCTGGTGGGAGTTTATTAATATTTCTGTCCGGGTTCCTTTTGATTGTTGGTATAGCGTGCTGTTTAGCGGCTGTAATTATGTTTCGTAGTGTTACCTCTTCTGTTTCTATTTGTTGCACGATGGTGCCTTGGGCGTTTGGAGGTGTGTTGTTGATTTGTTCATTAATCTTTTGTCTATAGGCCTTCCAATCTGCTCTGGTGAAGTCCGGTACTTCGTATGGTTGTCGCACTTCACAGTGCCATCTTTGGGTGGCCAGGGTAACTATTACAGGCAGATGGTCAGTGTTGATGGGTGCGTCGGTGGTTATGCCGGTGATTTTGTGGTATAGCTGTGGTGAAGTTAGTATTTTATCCGGTGATGAGGGTTGCTGATTTCTTGTGCCGATTCTGGTGGGTCCTGGTATTAGTGCAACTTGCAGTGATGTGTTGGATAAGAGTTTGAGTAGTTGCTTTCCATAATAGTTGGTAGTTACATCCAGGAGGCTCTGATGTTGGGCGTTTAGATCCCCCACTACCAGGAGGCTGTTGTATTTGGCGTCCATATATTTAAGCAAAGCTGCAGGGAAATGGTTATTCTTTGTCGACATGTTCGTCGGTGTGGCATAAATCGTGGCTATATGCAGTACTTGCGTGTGGATTTTAATTTGGACTAGCACTGCCTCTTCTGCTTTAAATTGGTCCGGTAGTGATATGAGTTTAGTCCGGTGTTGCGGTTTGATTAGCATAAGTACTCCTCCTCCTGGTTCTGGTTGGCGGTCATGTCTGTATACCTGGTAGGGGGCGAAACTGAAGGTGTTGTAAGGTTTGAGTTTTGTCTCATTTGCCGTTATGATGTCGGGATCGTATTGTGTAAGCAGTACTTTGAGCTGTTCTTTCTTTGACCGTATTCCATTTATGTTGATATGAAGAATTATGAGGTTGTCCTTCTCTATGATGCGAGCCATAATTCTTGATCAGGAGGGGGCTGGCGGTTACTGAGCTGTTGCTGTCCTGTTTGCCGCTTCAGGTTGAGTTGGCGGTTCGGTGGCGCTGATGAGCACTGCGACTTGTGGGCCGATGTTCGTCAGGTTTAGTATTTTGTTCATTGTTTTCTTAATCGAATCTTGCATGGTTTTATTCACCTTTGTTTTCATGTCGGGAGGAGTTACTGCCTGTATTATCACTGCTATGTTCTTCAGTAGCTGTTCCGCTACATGGTCGATTAGTTGTTTTACATATTTTGTGATGGCTGCATGCATTTCCTGCATTTGCACCTGGGTAGTGTTGATGTGTGCGCATGTTGCCTGCGTAAGGTCCTTCAGTGTTTGCGTCACCTCCTGTTTGCCCATTTCTTTCTTGTCCACCGGTATTCTTGGTAAGGCCGGTTGTTGTTCTGGAGCTGGTGTTGGTAAGGATGGCGGGGGTGGTGGGGGTGGATGGTTGTGTGGGAATATTTTGGTGGCAGGAGCTTGTTGAGCGGTTATTGGTGTGTTCATTGGGTATGCCGGGCATCGGACCTGTCCGGTGTAGTGGCCGGTTTGGTCACAGATACGTATAGCAAGTAGGGGAAGTATTGTATTCCATCGGAAAATTCGATACCGAGATTTCACCGGAAATACATGTTTTGAGACCCCCTGAATCCAAAAAACATCAGTGTGTGTGTATGTGTGTGGGGGGGGGGCTGTGAACAGCATAACTCAGAATCGAACAGTCGGATAAACACCAAACTTGGTATTTAGGTTCAGTATCTTCCAGAGACGCGGCACGAAGGTTTTCAAGAAAATCCCCCCACCCCAGATTACCCTTTACATGGAACATTTTTCGAAAATTTCAATTTTCTCAAAAATGGCTCTAACGATTTTGATTAAAATATCATATGTTTAAGATATTTTCATGACAAATGAAATGTATATCTCGAATTTTCTGGGAATGTCTCCAAAAGTATTCTTCATTGTGAACGACTTTTGCATAACTGCTAAACCATAAAACATAGACGAAATTGTACTGCACAAAAATGTAGATCGCGTTAAAATACACAATTTTGTCATTTACATTTTTTTATTGAGTGAACCATTTTCGAGATATTGCTTGTTATTCCCTTAAATTTTCCAATACACTTTTTCTCAAATGGGAATTCGTTATTCATATTTTTTATGTCCTGGACATACAAAGAGAATGGAATGCTCCACATAGCAACCAGCTCTTAAAAGATTTGACTATCGCTTAAAGCCTACCATACTGACCTTGCACCTACAAGAAAGTTAGCAACAAGATTAACATCTCGATTAACATGAAGCATATGGAGAATAAGCGTTTGTAAAAATAGTTTGTTCAAGAGTAGGGAAAGTCATGTGAGTGTAACACATCAGCTTATTTAGGTAAATGTTTACTGTAAGAATTGCTGCCACTTCTAAATATGGCAGTTTCCATATGTCCAAGCAATGTGATTTCCTGTTTTATAAATAAATATAGGTATGTGTGTGTGTGTGTGTGGGTGTGTGTGTGTGTGTGTGTGTGTGTGTGTTTCCTCTGTTTTTATTTTGAGCAACGTTTTCTCTGAATGGTATTTTCTGCTGTAAATGAACAATTTTCTCAGGAACCTTTGAAGAGAGCTAAATAAATAAAAATTTGATGTCACAAAAGCATTACCTCACATCTGTTGCTGATTTACTTGGTACTACTAAGTTAATTATTTGTATAAAAATAGTTTCCATTATTCTTATATTCCGTGATTCCTGTATTCTATGAATACTACACTTCTTATTTACATTGTCATGCCACAAATTATAGACTGCTGCGTTGTGGATTTGTCGACTTCCTCTAGTGCTGGAGTGTGGTAAAACTACTAGATATTAAATGTTAAGGTCTTTAAATTACCAACATGAAGTGAATCGTGTGGCCATTTATGTATACACGTTACTACCAAACGACTCGAAACATATCGCTTTATAAACCGCTTTGAAAATAACCTTTTAGCATCTCTGCTAGGCAATCCTAGAGATCTAATGAAGTAATTCGAGAGTATCTTTGTCACCGGCATTACGAGTTTATCGCTGAACGATGTAGGGTAAATTGAAATTGCACACCGCCCTGGAGGGACCACATTTAGTGAAAAGGTAGCTATACTAATAGACCTGCTAAATGTGTACCATGAAATGAGAGTGTAGAGCGCTTGTTCGCTGTTGTGTAATACAATAGATCCTGTGAATCTGTCACCTGCATTACGTTCCCAGATATTGGTCGAAAATCGATGTTAGTTGGTAGAAGTTACCGTTGCGTGGGGAGTTTTCATATGACCAGACGGGCATGTTATGAAAATTGACAATTCAATTTGGTGTGAATCCTGCCTCGTGTGAATGGAAACAACATGGGGCACCTGCTATAATGGCAAGTAACAATGTCTCTGTCCCCTGTCGTATATTTCAGAAATATACTTCCTCTTTTTAAAAACATTTATCGTCTGTTCATAATTCAGGTATATTTTGTTGTCTTTTTCTCTTTGTTTTATTGTATGAGGTTTAACGTTACATAAGTTATTAAGAAGGTTTTGTTAAAACGTGCATTTTTGTGAAATCTGTAGTATTTGCCTCGTGTTTCCTCTTAAAAGCATGTTACATGCAGCTTTCAGTGATAATCAG
This sequence comes from Deroplatys truncata, assembly GCA_030765065.1. NCBI lineage: Eukaryota > Metazoa > Arthropoda > Insecta > Mantodea > Mantidae > Deroplatys > Deroplatys truncata. The sequence goes on from CM060978.1 coordinate 221,623,790, forward strand.
ATAATCATTAACACTGTTTTATGGTGAAATAAAGCGTTCTTATTTTATTTCAATAGTTTTCAATTTATATAGATAACAACGTTATTAGTGTTACATGAGTCATATGCTTCCACAATTGTAGACATTCACATTCACATTATTTATTATCATCCTTTTATATAAATCTATCTATACTATAAAATTCAGTTTCTATTAAGTATTTCTTTATTGTTTCCATCATTACATTAGGCTGGTTTATATTCTTTATTTCTCTAGGTAATGTATTGACTAATTCTCTTCCTCTAACTTCTATGGCACGATTATTTAGTTTCCCTTAATGTTATTCTATAATAATCATCATTGTTTCTTAAATTATGGTTATGTACACTGGAAGTTTTTTGCATATTTATAATTATCACAGTTTTTATGCATTCATATATATACATGGCACTGTTAACAAGTTCTGATTCTTAAACACCCCCCTGCAAGTTATTTCTTTTCCATTTTGCTTATTATTCTAATAGATTTTTTTGCAGTTTAAAGACTTTATCTAACTCTCTTGCTGTAATATTTCTCCATAATGTAATTCTGTATCTTACATGCGAATATATAAAAGCATAATAGACCTGTTTCATTGTTTTACTGTCCATTATTTTAGTTAATTGTCTCATTACATAAATGACCTTATTTATCTTTTTTCTAATTGATGCTACATGAGATTGCCAATTTAAATGTTTATCAGGTATTACTCCAAGAAAATTAGTGCAATTTATTTCTGATATGTTTTCGCCATCTATACTTAGTTTAATACTGCTCGGGATAAGTTTTCTTAATTAGTTAATACATGCTGTCTTTTGTGTATTTATTATCATATCTAAATTAGCATAATAAAATTGAATTTGATCTAATTTCAACCTCTTTTGTTGTTTGACCTTTAATTATGACAGTCATGTCGTCTGCATATCCAATTGCGATGCCTCCATTTTCTTGTATGACCTCAAAAATTTCATTTATATATATACATAAAGAAGTAGATGGCTCCGCGGTAACGTGTGAGGCTCGCATTCGGTAGGTCTTGGGATCATTTCCTGAGACCGACTCTTTCCTAGTTTTCCCTGGTTGGAAAGTCGAAAGCTGGGGTGGTTTCTCTTCCACTATCAATTTCCTTTCCCTCATTTCCTATTATTTCGCTTTCCCTTTCATGTTTCAATAGGCTTAGGGACTGTGCAGTGTCGGTGGTGTCGGACAGATGGCAAAGATGCTTGCTCGTTGGAAAGTTCTTTTCGGCCCTGCCAGATGGCAGCCTTCTTGGGTTGAGCTCTCCTCGGTTACACCAGAGGGAAACCTTCTCCGAGCCGCCTGCCAATGTGACCGGATCATCTAGCTTGGAATTGCTGGAGACCTCTGCGCGCCTGAGTCGACCGGCCTGTAGCGTCCTGAGGTTCCTTCACCTTAACCATTCCTCCTGGGGATGGTGAGCTCAATACTTCCGCGTTGGATCGACGTATTTTTTTATAGTTCCTTTGTTCACCCAGTTTATTATTATTGTGTTTTATTGTATTCTTTACCGCTTATTACCGCAATTACACAACACACACAAACACCCATGCCCACGGCGGGACTTGAACACGTGATCCTCAGCTTGGCGGAACGCCGAAGCTATACACTCCAGCGACTACGGGAGCCGGCCAATGGTATTAGGTGTCCCCTCCGTTCTCACACAACGAATTATAATCACAACAGCTATTTACAGAATTCTGTATTAAGTGAATTAGGAAGGGAAGTTTATTATTCCCCAATTTCTTTTACTTACTTATGAGTACATAATGTCATAACTCATTCCGCTTCTCTCAGTCTGTATTCACAAATTAGAGGTGCCATTGGCTACATTAAAGATACCTTTGACTACACGACACCGTCAAAAGGTTATTTCAAGAAATCGCGAACTGTTTAGGTGTCTATCACAACAGCTTCTGGAGGGTTCCTTGCCGCTTGGAAACGTCATGCAGAGTGACAGTGTAGATGAGTTAATTACTATCCGAGTGCGATAATAGATTAATATAAATGTATTACGTGAACAAAGTTCATAAAAACTAAAACTTGGTTTGTATTATTTGCCACAATCCAAACCGCTTTTTATGTTTTCGTTTGTTTTGTATGTTTGTTAGTTTCTTGTATAATTTTTTCTCCCCAGAGATACCAGGATATTTGCTAAGCTATTAGAATACATCCGATTCTTTATCTGCCGATCGCACATACATAAATTTAAGGTGAAGACCGGAAACAAGCGTATAAAGCGAAACGGGCACATTTTTCAAAGATTAAATACGTTTCCCGGAACTAGATGAGGTTAAGGGATACATAGCTGGACAGCATATCAAAAATGTTCTCTCTGCGATATTTATGCCGTCCTGTGAGTTGCTGGAAGAGTTTTGTAGAATGCAACGCGCAAAATTAGAACCTGTTCTCATTTAGTTGCACCTGGTTTGTAATATATTACTTAAAACTTTTACAGCACTTAGTTTAACGAGCATATTGATATATGGTCCAGAAGATAGTGGAATGAAAACTGCTTTCAAAAATACCTCTACATATTCGCTGCTTTCAAAACAAGTTATTCGATGATAATATTTCAACCACTTCCGGCTTTTTAATTAACTCGCTTGAGTACATCCAGTTTTTATCAAATTCATGCCATATTGGAAAATGTGGATTTTTAGTAACTAATGGACACATTGAATTTTCAGAGTAGTAAAGGTGATACTAATAATCATGATAATAACCCTAAATTCCGCAATTTATATTGATTGAACCTTCCTCAGCTTGCATCATTGTAATTCAAAATCTCATTTTCTGTTTGTTTAAAGAAGAGTTCCCTTTCCCTTCTTGAGACAGTATTTTTAACACTTAAATGATTTCAGTCTAATTATATAATATATAAATTCAATAACAGCCCGCCTTAATGCAATATGTGTATGTAACAATATAAAAAGTGTACATTAGTCATTGTATATCTTTATATTATTGTGTACATGTTTAATAATGTTATGTGAATGTATTACGTAATTTAATAATGTAGGAGCTGTGAGAAAATAGGTCAAAAGCTGCTAACAATGAGGTAACAATGAGATAACCTTGAGGCAATAATGAATTGGAAAGTTTAATAATGCTACTACTAATTCTTGGAGCAACAATAATGTAATTTTTGAGACTGTTTATAAATAGCCAATAAACAACCAGAAAAAGTTAAGTTAAATAAAAGTATTCTATTGTAGTTGGATTATCCAGAGACTAGAAATATATTAAATTTACAAATTCAGGCGGTAAAATTCAGTTGCTTGTAGGCGCGTCCTCGAGAAGTTTAATACGTATCCAGTGTAAAACAAAAATTCAATACTGCGAGAATATTATGAGGTTTACGTGTTTAAAAGTGCAATTAATAAATAATATCACAGTTCTCTATATAAGTGAAGTGTTATTTAATTGTGTGAAGGATTAATAAATGGAGTGAAGTAAAAATTATAATTTGTGTAAGCCTACATTCTTTAGCCGTACCACACCCTGTTAAGAGAAACATGTTTCTACAAAATTAATACTGATGCAGCCAAGGCAAACATAAATGTATATAATATTTAAAGAAACATTCAAATTACAAAGTTTGGGGCAAAGGCCACCGGAAAGTAAACTTGGGGCGAAGACCACCGGAAAGTGAACATTGGAGCAAAGGCCACCGGAAACTTTGTACCATACGTGCGGCAGTTACTTCATCAAGTTTGGCTCCCCAACAGTAGAACTACAATACAACTCCTACTTCATTCTACAGTAACAACAGATTACATTCCTTTACTCCCGCAATGATCAGTTCACCCTAATTGGGAGAGCGTTGCCTTCACAGCAGCGGTTGACCTGACTTGTCATTCATTAATGTTTTAGCTCTCTATAGTTTATTTTGTCCGTGGCTAAACCGCAAATCCAATTTCCACTTATGAAACGATTTATAATTTGCTTAATTCCCGATATATTACATCGACTTGAATACTGTGGGAAAGGTGATTAAACATGTAACTAATTGTGCAAGTGAGTGACTTATGGTAAGAACTTATACCACTAAACATTAAATCATTATTAACAATTGAGAATTATTTCCCTGAATCTGCTGCCGACTACATAGTTCTGAAGAACTGCGAGCAAACGTGCCGCTGGGAGTGTGTCAATTCTTGAATCACCCTCACTTGGTTGCACTCTCGAATACATTATTTGACTCCCTCATTCAACCCATTCCTTTAAACCAGAGAGCACAATAAACATGATAAAATACGTTAAAAGTGGTACAGGAGTGTGCATTAAAAATATTCTGGAAGTAATATGATCGAATTAAAACACCTTTGTTTTACGAGGGCTTTTTGGGATAATAAAAGGAAAAATATTATCAGAAATCTCGGAAATCGTTTTCCCTGCTATTATAATTAAAATTTACATAAAATGGACTTAATAATTAATTAGATCACTTAATATTATACTCATTTATTACGATTAACCTACATAAACTCACCTTGCTGATCAATGTATCCAGAAGTTCGTTCCCTGAAAGGAATAACCGTTTAAATCTTTTTACTTGTGGATTATTCTAGCGAATGTATACTATATATGGGAACACTGGAAATTAGCAATTATTTGTTTTTCAGAAAGAGCATAGTAAGTCCTTAAGCAGGCTTTAAGTGAATCTGGAGTTCTTTCAAGATTGATAAAACATAATGCTATTTTCCTGTGTCAAGAGTATCGAAACATGGAATTCTCCTTGTCTTACTGGATTATTCTTAATGTTTGGCAACATGTCAGCATAAACAAATTTCTGCATTTAAAAATACTAGCAACATATTTACCAAGAAGGAATACTATAATATCAGCTTATGTTTAAGGTGAATCAAAGTGCTATTATTTAAGCATTTATAGGCCAAGGTTACTTTCATTTGGCTATACCACAAGTACTATGCAGCGTATTACTTAGTATTTTTCGGAGCCTGTTGCATGCTCCAACAGATAATTTAACTTACAGATAAAATATTCGTAAGGCAAACTGATTAAAGTGTGAGAGAACTATTGCTTTATTCAGCGTTGGGTCTGCCCCCTCCAAGCTCAGGGTCAAGGCAGTTGAATATCGAATTGCTGATCTCTTAGCATCAAGGATGGGAATCGATATTCATATTTACCAACTTTTGTTTTGTTTTGAGTAACATTCTCTGAAGTCCTTGTCATGTGACACAGAAAGCAGTAGTTGAGGAAAGAACAAGTGACCTAGTTCAACATTTCTAGTGTATTTTAGTTATCGTGTAGTTATACTTTATGCTCATGTGAGTATTTATAATTTGAGGAATACTAATTTTTATCAAATAGAACACGTTTCAATGATAGAACCATATTTCACAACATTCCGAAATAAAGCAACATAGCCTCTGTTGTAAAGATAAACCAAATTCAAATCTGACTCCATATATTGATTTAAAACTTAAAAACCTTTTTACACAATTCAATTGTCGTGATGGTTCAGATGGGAAGTGCAGCCAGTGGTCCCGTTTCGTAGATTTACGGCACGTAAAAGAACCTCAAGCTTGATAAAAAAAGCCTCTGAGCAAAATGTACGGTCTTTCATGCCCAATATAGAATGGACCTAAGAACCATAACAGTTAAAGAGAGTCCATAAATAAAACATCTTAATGGTTGTTGCGGTGGACTAAATGTCATTCACACGTCCTTTTTTACATAGAGTAATAACACTTGATTATATGTGAAGTCAAACTAAACATGTGCTACACTAATAAAAATGAAAGTCCCCAGGTTACTTAATTTCCAACATTCCTACCAATTTGAAATTATGCGAATTAACTCAGCTGAAATTATGGGAATACTTTCAGTCAAGATAGAGATACAACTGTCAAACATAAAACTCATATATGAACATGCATATGTCCACATGAATGTTAGTATAATCCACACACTTGAGGAGAATACATTGGATTGGGGACTACTCTGCGACCAATGAGGGTTCTGTAACCCCAGAAGAATCTCCTTAGACAACACTTCTTGGAGACAAAGGGATCTTCATGTGTGTCTATCTCCAGTGGATGCAGTATTTCAAATGGACTAATCAGAGTTCTATCTTATAATTTTAATTTGGTACCCGAGAAACATCATTCTTACCAGGAAGGAGTGACGCAATCGTTGTCAGTGGACACCACTCTTTTCTAGTTTTCGGAGCCCAGCGTAGTGCAGTTAGTCGACTAAACATGAAAGATGCAGGAGCAGGGTGGTTTGTTATTGATACATGCAATTGTTAATGGGGTTCCGCGTAAGCACTCCGGTTAGTAATGCTGGTGGAATTTGCTGGCATGCAAGCATGTGGGCGGGTCACAGATGTGTCTAGGGTTCACACATGACCAAAATCCTGGGTGGTGCCTTGGAGTTAGACGCTTACTCGCGACGACGACCACATGATGGCAGGTTGAGGACAACCCGAGGATGTGTTAGACATGTAACTGCCCTGAATGGGGTTAAACCACGTAACTGCCGGAATGTGGATTTGCAGGATGGCGGATGAAATTTATGTAGGGGAGTGAAAGGAGGTAGCAAGATTTACTCCTCAACGGTTGCCGGTCATGGTGCAACGGCCCTTGTGCACCGCTGGTGTAATTTGGTTTTTCAGGTTATTTCGTGAGTTGTAAATTTTAATCATCCAGGCATCTCTTGAAGGGACTATATAGGAGCTCAGTCTTAGCTGCTGGTACTCTCCACCGACCCCTTAGATATCGGCTCTAGACCAAAGTATCGGTAATGTAAAACACCGTAAACTGAAAGATTGCGCATCGGTACCGTTATTGCCAACTCGGTGTATGAACAAATACCTACACAGTGTGTGAGCGTGTGTCTATGTGGGTGGGTGAGTGTGTGCTGCAAACGGCATAATTGAAAGCAAATTGTTGGATATATATGGAATTTAAGGTCAGCATCTTCCGAGGATAAGATTTAAGATTTTCAAGAAACTCTTCTCACACCAAACTAACTTTGCATGGAAAACTCATGATTATCTTTTACTTTCTCAAAAATCACTGAAATTATTTTAATTAGCATAGTATATATTTAAGATATTTCCATATATATAAAATGTAATGTAGAATTTTCTGCGGATACTCTGTGAAACCTTCATTCGGTATGGAATTATACTTTTGTATAATTGGTAATGTGTAAGAGATAGACCTTATTACACAAAAAAATCTATTTTTTGAAGGACCAAGTCACCACACGTTATTTCTGGTGATCATACAAAGACCATCAGAAAGGAAAGCTGGCATATAGTGACCCGCTTTTTAAAGATCTAACCATTGCGTCAATCTCCTTTATCCCTCTTGAACTTACAACGAAATGAAACCATTTCTATTAACGTTTATCTCGATTAATAACAGGAATACGTTGTTGTAAGAATAGGTTATACAAAAGTGGTTAGAGGAAGGTCATGTGAATGTAATGCATACGGTTTTATTCCGATCACAGATGCAGCATCCCCCCAAAATAACTAAACATGCTGATTTGACAAATTATAGCTCCACACAGTATCTATTTGTCCTTCCTAGTAATTTCCTCTAAAATTCCATTTAGAATTTTATGCAGATATTTTAAACATACGATTGATTGAAATTAGAAGTGTCTTCAGCAGCCAAATATAAAACCTGAGTGATACCATTTCGGAGAAATATGCGTTGTGATAAATGTATGTTATGAAATTCCGCTTTAAGTAGCTTAAACTCAACACTAATAATCATTAGCGAGTTTAATGAAAGTTTATGACCGAGAAAACGATGGCCTGCTAATTATAGGAGCGTCGATAATAATAATAATAATAATAATAATAATAATAATAATAAATGACAGATATTATAATTATTATTAGTATTCATTAATCTAATATCATTACTAATTATAAATAAGTATTATTATTATCGTTATCATAGCAAATTAGGAATATCATTTTAAAGTTTATTGGGCATTGATGACAAAACTGCATTTCAAATGAATATAATATATACAAACCAGGGCTCCGGTAAGAAGCAACCACGCTGCATGAAAGTTAGTTATGTAGGCGCCATACTCAATTGGCACTGAGTTTAGCAGACCTGTTTAAGTATCTTGAAAAAGCAATCCGGAACCTAATTAGTTACAGCAACAGATAAACTGGTAAATAAACGAATTCGTGTTTCTATTCTCGTATGCTTGGGAAGGCGAGTTGTTTACTCCGTTCAGCTGCACTGGAGCTTCATGCAAATACTCGTAGTACGAGGGCTGATCAATAAACACTGAGACTGATTTTTTTCACAGATATTTATTACTCCATTTCAATGTTGACATGATCTTTTTCAAAGTAGTCCCCTCCTAACTGAATGCACTTTTTATACCGTCTCTGCCAGTCCTCGAACACATGGTGCAGGCCATTCTTTGTCAGGTCTTTGAGAATCGCCTCACTTTTCTTTAGCACTGCTTCAGTGCTCTCAAATCGAATGCCCCGGAGGTTTGCCTTTAGTAATGGGAATAAAAATAAATCACACGGGGTAAGACCGGCGCTTTAAGGCGGATGCGGCACACAGGTAATGTTGAATTTTGCCAAAAATTCCTGGACTTGATTTGCGACGTGAGGCCGCGCGTTGTCGTGATGAAGTCGCCACCCATTCCGATGATGTTCTGGACGTTTCCTTGTAATGTGCTTCCTCAGTGTAGCCAATACAGACGTGTAGTATCTGCTGTAACAGTAGTGTGAGGGGGGTAACTGCATGCTGGTAAATCATTCCATTCCGAAACACCAGGCCCACCTTGCTTAGCACAAAAGACTTGCCCTTCTTTGAAGTCCTTGAACCACCTAAACACCGTTGCACGAGGTAGTGCATCTTCACCGTATGTTTGCTTCAGCTTTTCGAAAGTTTCAAGGCTGTATGATTTAAACAAAAATAAAATTTTATTGCGCTGTATTGCTCCTTTCGTGTCACCTTCATTTTGTGGTATGCGAAATTCAAGTAGGGTCAACAATATACAGCATTACTACCAACCTAGTTACGATAGTGCTGTCGCTTATGGACATTATACACGAAACCCTGCTCTTTTAAAGTATTCGTGGTAGAGACATAAAACTATCAAGGAAAATACAGAAAAAATCAGTTTCAGTCTTTATTGATCAGCCCTCGTAAAATGCTTACTACCCTGTTTTGCATTCTCTCCTGCATTCATTTCCATGGATTCTGTGTCTGTATTTTAATGCTAATGAGGTTAAATGTTTTAAAGCTGTGCTCTGAAACCTGAAAATATTGGTAAAATTACAGAACAACTTTTCATTCACTACATGGCCTGTACATTACGTATTGAAGTGCGTATATAACTGTTTTTATTTTACGCAAAACTGTAAAGCTTCAAGATTAAATTCAAGTAGAAAATGAAACATAAGTCATTAAATTACGTGATTATGCCACAAGTTTAAAACACGTGTTCTCGCGTTGAATGGAACTCCGAGACATGAACTTAGTACATATAGACAGACAGACACTTTGGATGCGAGCCGCTTTGATATACTGACACGCTCTAACGATTTTGATTAAAATATCATATGTTTAAGATATTTTCATGACAAATGAAATTTGTATCTTTAATTTTATGGGAAGAGCGTATGAAGTGCTTTTCATTTTTATATTTTCAATTTGGTATGATCTTATATACTGGTAAACGTTAAGCGATGGACGAAAATTTGTCGAAAAAAGTTGACCTTTTTAAAGCACACAATTTATTTCAAATAACGTTATTATGGAATCAGCCTTTTCTGAGATATTTGTCAGTAATGGTTCTAATTATTTATTTCTTGGTTATTCTCTGAAAATCCTGTCAACATTAACTTCATTCTCGCGATTCCATTGAAACGGTATGGAATTTTAAGGCCAGCGTATAGCGACCAGTTCTTAAATATATGACAGTCGCTGTTCCGTATGTATAATGCAGCTATTTCTGCAAAAGTGTATTTAGATTATAATGTAGTAGATACAAAAATAAGCTTTAGTAAGAATAGTTTGTATACTCACTAATAAATGATAGAGAGTAGAGAAGGTCATATAAATGCATGACATCAGATTTTATTCTACATATTTCTCCTTAAATTCTTCTGATTTCCTTTGCAGCTATTCTTCATATGCACTGTGTCTCTCCTAACTTCTAATTCAATTTCTTTATTATAAATTCGTAATACATTTTAGCTTCTAAGCTTCCATTTTTTATCAACAGATTACTTTGCTACTTTTTCGATACAATTTTACATGCTTTCCAATTCCACATGTATATTGATGTGGAGAATGTAGGAGATATCGTTTCAATCTATGTTTATATAGCTCGCTAACAGATTCTTCCGGTAAAAAGTTAGTTTATGCACTTCCTCATTTGGTAGCTTTTGACTTTATTTGCTATTTTTTTCATTTTGGCCAGAATATAAACTTAGCCATTACTAAGAAACGGACCGAATTAATAACACAGCCTCTATAGACTTGAACATCACATATTTTTCCTTTAGTTATTGTTAATAAGAATATAGGTTTAAATCCTCTTGCCCTACATGTGCATTTATGTGGCGTTTTTTAAAGAAAATTTTTGTGATTATAAGATTATTGTGACTTGCAAACCGTTTAAACTGGATCGCGTTTTCATTTATATGTTGCTCTCCAAATTCCCCACTATAACTGGTATTGGAATATTTCCAACTTTTGTATCGTAATAGCCGCGTATTATAGTATGATAATTTCTGTTAATTTTCTAAAAAGCTTTTGGAAGTTTGTCATAAAATTGTTCCGTTTCTTGCATTGTATTTCCATCATGGGCACATACTCCAATCAACTACTAAGTTTCCTCTTTATATTTTTATTCTTAATGATAAAATTCTACCATATATATACTAGGTGAGTCAGCTGCCCCTAGGTATTCGAATCTATGCCACCCGCAGTTTAAAGTCCAATGTGAAACATTGACTCTTTTAGCAAACAAACTGTTATTGTAGCTCTGCCCCTCTACTTTGGTAATATATTTTTTCTCTCTCCTTGCGTTTATTTTCTGTATTTTAGTGTAATAATTTATTTATTTTGGTTACTGGCTCTCCTGTGAGCCAAAGCCATAAGAATTACAATCAGATAATTGTGTATCATGTTTACCCTAATAATCTCTAACGTATCTGCTGTTGTGAACCGTGTTACGTAGTTAGCTTTCATTCTCTTGGGCGCATATCGACGATATTAAATATAACAGTTTTTGTTTCATGTTTAAACCTTATGTTTCGCTTCTTCTATTGACAAAGGAGTTGCAAATGTGCTAAGTTCACGGGTAAACAGAATAATAAATTGTTAAAGAGCGTGGATTTCATCAACGAAGTAAATGTTCAAAATGACGACCCCCTTCTACAATGCACATTTATGTACTTTGCCGGAGAGACCTTCTTGCATGCTGTAACATGCGCGGTGTAATCTGCCTGCATTCTTCACGTATGAGTGTCCCCGTACATGATTTAGGCTTTGTGGTGGAAAACATGACGATTACTCTTTTTTGTACACACTTATAATGTTATCAAAATGTTAATTTATATCATAATATCAAATTACAGCCCAAAGAGATAAAACAAAAGGTAATAAATAGTTTAAAATTCACCCGGAGGATTTGAATCCAAATTGCAGTGGCACAATATTAAAGCAACCATGATAATACCACTCGACCAATGCTACATTGCGAGCTGAGGTTCCTATACGAATTAGTCATCGCAGAACTAGACCCCACCTCGAAGCTTTACAGGTTTTTGTATCGTCATACAGTGTTTTGAGCTCGGTTTGGTAGTTTTAATTCAAACAAATAAACTGCATCAGTCATTACAATTACTGTATGATCTGAAATACGCCATAGTTTGTGAAATAAGAGAAATTATCTACTTAATACTTAGCATTTTTTGACAAGGCTGTACACTGACTAACGTCTTAAATCCTATTGGTCGCAATGCGTAGATCTGCCATTTTGTTTTCAAATGTTTTTGCCAACCGACGCATGTGATAGGTTGTTCCTTCAGAGGAAAAGAGGTACATGGATGCATATTAAAGAATAAAAGTTTGTAAAATTGGCTAAAATTGCTACTGTAGCAATTGCATACATAGCATACATAGCGATTGCATTCTGTCCCGTAAAACACTTATGCACTGAGTTATGTATCCTCCTCTATAAAGTGTTACGTAATTCAACCATTGGAAAGCATTCAAGAAAGGCGTAAGCCATATATATATACCGGGTGTTTCAGAAATACTTTTACAAACTTCGGGTATGGGTTCCTCCTCACACCAAAAGAAGGAGAAAAGTTCATATGAATTATGTCCCATAATCATTGGTTTTCGCGTTATTCCTGTCACAATGAAAGTGTGGGTTCAACGGCCGTCGGGGTCCAACCTCAAAACTTCATTTCTCTATGCATTCATAGAAGGCGTTGACCCATTGTACTACATACGGTAGATGGCGAAGAGTTGCCATGGAGACTTGTTTACGTTTGTCATTTGTCATTAGTCTGTCTTGAACATTTTAATTGTGTACATGTAGTGAGTCAACTGCACATGTTTCGTTTCACCATGGCTGGATATTCATTTCGTGAACATGAATCTACCATGAGCGATGGATAGGCAGAGGAGGACCAGTTCCACGGCCTGCACGTTCTCCCGACCCAGTCCTGTGGATTTTTACCTCTGGGGCATCTTAAATCATTGCTTTATGGAGCAGCCATCCCGGGTGTAGAAACGCTTTATCGACGTGTCATGGAAGCCTGCGAAACCATTCGACACCATCCCGGAGTTTTTGACAGGGTGCGACATTCCATGATTCGACGAGTACAGGCATGCATAGAAGCAAGGGGAGGACATTTCGAGCATTTCTTATGAGTTTTGTGTGTTATAAGTGTACCACTATGTTGAACACCTCCTAACGAGAAAACAAATGACTATGGGACACATGTTCATATAAACGTTTTTCCTTCTTGTGGTGTAAGAAACGCATACCCGAAGTTTGTAGAAGTATTTCTGAAACATTCTGTATATAATAGTTGTTTAATTATGTTGTTCCTTTAAGTGTTCTTTTTGTTTTAGTTATAACTGCGATATGTACTTATTCTAATTCTGTAACTTTTGTAATTCTGTTTCCTTACTGCCAAGCTCCCTTGTTATATTTTATGTGACAATATTTAATCTATCTTTTATCATTTTCCGGCTATGTCTTCGTAAATTGTGTTCATCCGGCTGCGCTGTGAGGGGAATGAGTAAGGTTTGATTTTACATCTCAGTTTACAAACTCAGACGCACGACCATATAATCATGTGGATCGGGGTTTTATCTCGGAGTTCCTTCGCCTAAATGGGTTTCCAACCAAAGGTTCAGAGTCCCATCTTTAATGGGGATTTTCTTCTTCGGATAAATAGACCCTGGACGAGCTACCTTCACAATGACTTCGAGCCTCCATCCGTTGAGAGTTACTCCTAGCTTCTTCTGGTAAAATCAGTGTCTAATATTTGAGTTTTTTTAAATACAAATAGGATCAGGATACCTGGAAGGGAGAAACACCATCAGAGAATAATGGAGGTTTGAATGTTGTCACACCAAAAACTGAAAATATCCCCAATAGCCTTGTGGTTCATCATATGTCTGCAGAACACTGCTCCATTCAGGGCGTCTTAGGCCATACTTAGTTACTCTCATTGGTTGCTGTTGTTATATACACAGTGCTTCGCGAGTCGATTTGCGCTTCAGTTGACTCGCTCACTACCCCTCCGTAGCTTCTCCCGCCCCTCCTCCTCCTACTCATGTCAGCGTGGTTAGAACTATGTTAAACGTGGCGGCTAGCAATGCCGCTTGCAAAGCAAAGGTCGAAGAGCAGAACATTTCATGGAATGGGAGAAGTTCTTCGTTGAGGATGGTGGCAATGCAAAATGTTTATGTCCCAAAGCGGAGTAATGCAATTCAACATAAAACTCCATTACAATGCTTATTCTGAATATGCCAAGTTACAAGGTACGTTGGGTCTGTAATTATTATTAAACATTTTATTTAATGAGAATTTAATTCTTATTTAAACTACAGGTCAGATTTCAAATTTTCAATATGTTTACAGGACGCAAAAGAACGCAAGGAAGTTTGAAATTGATAGAAAACAATGGACCTAAACCAACTACAAAGACTCAAACTATGGTAGAGAAAATAAATCACGCTAGTTATATTGTAACCTGGGAAATTGCAGAGACTTTAAGGCATTTCAGGAAGGAGAATTTATTAAAACATGTTTAATAAAAATTGCTGAGATTTTATGTCCCCAACAAGTCCATAATTTCGACTGTTTCCATATTTTCCGACAAACCATTGCAAAAGAAAGTTGAAGAGCTTTCTGCCGGCGTAATAAGGCAGATGGATTTGAAAATGGCTGACTTTGTGAAGTTTTATCTTGCATTGCACAAGAGTACAGATGTAACTGACACCTCAATTGGCCATTTTCATTCGAAGTGTTGATAACGAACCTAATGTTGAAGAGTATTTGCTCGATTTAGTCCCACTAAAAGGCAGTACTACTGGCGAGGAGATATTTAGAGCTCTAAAAATTAGTATTGAAAGATATTGCTTACAGTGGTCAAAATTAGTATCAGACGGAGCAAAGGCCATGGTTGGGGAAAAGTGGTTGATTGACAGGTTAAAACATTTTTTTCAGTGATAAAGGTATTTTGAGCAATTTTTATGCTTGGCATTGTCTGTTGCATCAAGAAGCACTTTGTGCCAAGTCAGTTACACTACAATGTGAAGGATTGTGTTGTGAACAAAATAAAAGGAAGTGCTGAAACACCGACAGTTTCGAAATATTTATACTTAAAAATATGGGAGAATCATTTCAAGATATTAAGTATTTGTGTGATGTTAAATGGCTTAGCAGAGGTGCAATGTTACGTCGGTTCTTCGACCTCAGAGATGCATTCCCCGAATTCTTGAAAGAAAAGGCAATTTATTTTAGCTTTTCATTTACGTTATTCTCATATGCTTTAAGGCCATTTTATTTTAATTTTATTGTTTCTTTATTTTAGGGAATGGAAATTTAGGAACTAAATAACGAGGTCTGGGTCTGCAACTTAGCTTTCTGATGCGATATATGTGCGCACTTAAACAAGCTGAATACTACATTTCAACGACGCAATAAAAATATTGTTGATAAATATAGTTCAGTGCAGGCGTTCGTAAACACACTTTCATTCTGGATAGATCACTTGAAAGAGGGGCAGGTGTACTATTTTCCATGTTTAAATCTCCTTTCAAATTTCTCCTAAGATAAATTCAGTATTTAAATTAGTATTCTCTTAACACTTAAAACTGAATTTTGTGATTACAGATTTCGTGATTT
Organism: Deroplatys truncata; assembly: GCA_030765065.1. NCBI lineage: Eukaryota > Metazoa > Arthropoda > Insecta > Mantodea > Mantidae > Deroplatys > Deroplatys truncata. Next base: position 221,639,231 of record CM060978.1, read on the forward strand.
CAGGGTTTTTAAATATGATATATCAGCGTATGTCTATCCATTAAACATAGACTTAAGAAAGGCCACAATAAATCCGCAAGAGGAGCTGATTCATTTACAATCTGACGAAATCATGAAAGTCGGATGCAAGGATTTATAGGAGTGGAATGTTTTAAAATCTTATGCGACAATAAATGCCAGAAGCTTAGATCATATGCAATTTCCAGGAAGCAATGTTTTGTACAATGTACGTCTGTGAATAATTATTTTCCATGATTAAATTAGTAGAAAGCAAATGCAGATCCCGACAGACGAACGAACATCTGCATGACCAGTTACGTCTAGCTGTAAACAACATAATTACCGATTTCGAATCTCTCATTGTAAACGACATCGGAGAAGCTTAATTTCCTTTAAATACAGAGTACAGGATGCCACTGAATCAGTTCCTTCTTTACCACTAACCCGCCCGTCTTCCAAATTTGTTATCCAGGTTGCATCAAGGCGCTTCGGGGAAGTCTTAAAGTCTCGCCATGCCCCTGCACTACGTGTAAAAAAAAGAATACGGACACCTCGCTGAAAATAACATACAAGTTTGTGGCACCCTCCATCGGTAAAGCTGGAAGTCAATATGGTGTTGACCCACTCTTAGCCTTGGTGATAGCGTTCACTCTCGCGGGCATACATTCAATCAGGTGCTGGAAGGTTTCTTGAGGAATGGCAGCCCATTCTTCACGGAGTGCGGAACTGAGGAGAGGTATCGATGTAGGTCAGTGAGGCCTGGCACGAAGTCGGCGTTCCAGAACATCCCAAAGGTGTTCTATAGGATTCAAGTCAGGACTCTGTGCAGGCCAGTCCATTACAGGGATGTTATTGTCGTGTAACCACTCCACCACAGCCCGTGCAGTATGGACAGGTGCTCGATCGTGTTGAAAGATGCAATCACCATCCCCGAATTGCTCTTCAACAGTGGGAAGCAAGAAGGTGCTTAAAATATCAATGCAGGTCTGCGCTGTGATCTTGCCACGCAAAACAACAAGGGGTGCAAGCCCCCTCCAGGAAAAACATGACCACAACATAAAGCCACCACCTCCGAATTTTACTGTTGGCACAACACACCCTGGCAGATGACGTTCATCGGGCATTCGCTATACCCACAACCTGCCATCGGATCGCCACATTGTGTACCGTGATTCGTCACTCCACACAACGTTTTGCCACTGTTCAATCGTGTAATGTTGACGCTTCTTACACCAAGCGAGGCGTCGTTTGGCATTTTCCTGCCAACTGCCATAGTACTTGAACTAGATCCTGATGCAATTTGGAATTCCTGTGTGATGGTCTGGACAGATGTCTGCCTATTACTCCTTACGAGCCTCGGCGGTCTCTGTCAGTCAACAGACGAGGTCGGCCTCCACGCTTTTGTGCTGTACATGTCCCTTCACGTTTCCACTTCCACTTCAATATCACATCAGAAACAGTGGACTTAGGGATGTTTAGGAGTGTGGAAATCTCGCGTACAGACTTCTGATACAAGTGACACCCAATCACCTGACCATGTTCGACGTCCGTGAGTTATACGGAGTGTCCCATTCCGCTGTTTCACGATGTCAAATGACTACTGAGGTCGCGGATAATGAGTACAAGGCAGCACAATGCACCTAAGATGAAAAACGTATGTTTGTGGGGGTGTACGGATACTTTTGATCACATAGTGTAACTATTCTTCTTGTAATCTAACTGTTGATTTAGAAATACTGTTTAGTTATGTAAGTAATCTAAGTGCTGGAGCTAACAATGAATAGTGTAGCTTTCAGAAAAAAGGATGGAAAACAGAAGAAGCTTGACAAAAATTAATTTACATACAGCAAATGTACAAACAGAAATGTGCAAATCAGAAAAAATAAAGGGAATTTATGGTTGTTATGCGTCAAGAGGAAAAGAGCATGAGAGATTCTGTGTTTGCTAAAGCTTACAAAGCCTTATGTCGATCTTATCAGGAATTAGGATGTGGATAGCTGCACCAGGAACTATTAGGCTAAATAATAACTACTGTAAAGATATTACAGCTATAGTTAATGCCCCTTGGGAAAGATTGTTCCCATTCATCTTTGAACTGTGCAGTGATAGATATCGCATACTTAAATCATAGATGGTAGGATTACTGAGTAAATATAGGGAAATAATTCATGTAGAAAAAGTTATAATGGCTTAAATGAAAGGGTGGCAGTTGTTTACATTTTAAAGGCATTCAACAATATAACAATTACTCACGGGTGGGAGACACTAAAGGATGCCTAAGGGTGCTTAAAGCGATTGCAATTGGGACATAAATACACGGAAAAGGATAGCTGCGTTGTTCAATAGTAAGCAAAAAACTAGATGAAAAAATCTGATGTGTTACACTGACTTAACTTTATCTACTCTTGTACAAACTATTTTTACAAACGCTTATTCTCCATATGCTTCATGTTAATCGAGGTGTTAATCTTATTGCTAATTTTCTTGTAGATGCAAGGGGAATTGGTAGGACTTTACGCGATGGTCAAATATTTTAATATCTGGTTGCTATGTGGAGTATTCCATTCTCTTTGCATTACCAGGACAAAAAAAAAACTGATGTGTTACACTCACATGACTTTCTCTACTCTTGTACAAGCTATTTTTACAAACGCTTATTCTCCATCTACTTCATGTTAATCGAGATAAACGTTTGCAGAGTCTATATTATTGCTAATTTTCTTGTAGATGTAAGGGGAAATAATATTTACAAGGGCAATATAGAAATTGCCTTTAAACACATACATATATCTTAATAGCTGGTTGCTAGGTGCAGCACCATTCCTTTTCCCACAGATTATAACTCTTTGCATATCCAAGACAAAAAAATGAATAACGAATTCCCATTTGAGAAAATAAGTATTGACAAATTTAAGGAATAACAAGCAATATCTCGAAAATGGTTCACTCAACCAAACAAATGTATATGACATAAATTGTGTATTTTAACGCGATCTTCATTTTTTGTGTAGTAAAATGTTGTCTATCTCTTATGGTTTACCAGTTATGCAAAAGTCGTTTACAATGAAGAATACTTTTGGAGACATTCCCAGAAAGTTCAAGATATACCTCTTATTTGTCATGAAAAGATGTTAAACATGTGATATTTTAATCAAAATCGTTAGAGACTTTTTTGAGAAAATTAAAATTTTCGAAAAATGTTCTATGTAAATGTACTCTGGGGTGGGGGGATTTTCTTGAAAACCTTCGTGTCGCATCTCTGGAAGATACTGAAGCTAAATACCAAGCCACAGACACACACACAGACACCCACACGGACGTGTTTCCTGAAATGCTTTTTTTTTTATTCAGGGGGTCTCAAACGTTATATTTCCGGTGAAATCTCGGTATGGAATTTTTGGGTGGAATACAATACTTCCCCTACTTACTATACGTAGTAGAGAAAGTAAAAATAAGCGAGACATCTCGTCCATTGAAAATTCCTGCGTGGGTTTTGCAGTTTGGACGACGCTGCAATTGAGGTTCACAGTGATGCTAAGGAGAAAGAAATTCATGAGTCATTAATCCCAAAAGAATTTAAGTAAGCTCAACAAAGTCTGCTCTAACTAGATCCCGTTTTGAAAGTGAAAAAATAATTAAATGAGCCTTATTATGGACGCTGTTTAAATACTATGGTTCTTAGATTCCCATTCTGTATTGAAGTGAAAGACCGGAAATTTTGCTCAGGGGCCTCCTTATCAGGTTTGAAGTTCTTTTACGTGCCGTAAATCAACGACACGGAACTACAGGCTTTACTTCCCTTCCGAAGGAAACCATGCTAAGGATTTTATGCCCTAAAAAATCCATCGCCCTCCGCCGGTTTTGAACCCGCGACCTCGAGAACTAAACGCTAGCACGATTGTCATATTATACTTGCCCATGGTTCCTTTTAAAACAAGTTAACCTTAAAATTTGCAAAAACTAATGACTGTAACATTTTATAACATTACCAACTGCTTTGAATCACTTACTCTTTCACCAAATATGTTAAATAATGTGTCTATAAAGTGTCTTTAAATTTGGAATGTACTCAAATTAATATTTCATAAAAAATATGCATCTAACGTATTTGGACAATACAGGGAACGTTTAATATATTATTTTGTTAGATAAAACAAAGAAATTAACTTCAGCAGTATTTAAAGATATTTTCTAAGTGCTATGATTTTATAAGTACTAAAACTTTTAACATGGTGGAGTATAAGTTTCCAGAAAACTCAAGTTGCCTTACATTGAAGTTCAGCATAGAGATTGACTTCTTTTTCTCTAGGAAGTATTACCAACCGTCATTTTTCAAATCCCCCTAGCAACAAAGAAATGCTAATGGAGGTATGCAAATTGTAATGAAAACGGCTATATTGCAAAATTCTTAAAAATTATTAGTGGTAAATTGTGTTGAACTTTTTTACTTTCTCTACTACGTATAGTAAGTAGGGGAAGTATTGTATTCCACCCAAAATTTCGATATCGAGATTTCACAGGAAATATATGTTTTGAGACCCTCTGAATCCAATAAAAGATTTTTGGAAACATGTCCGTGTGTATCCGTGAACAGCATAACTCAGAAACGAACAGTCGGATGCGACACGAAGGTTTTCAAGAAAATCTCCCTACCGTAGATTACCCTTTACATGGAACATTTTTCGAAAATTTTAATTTTCTCAAAAATGGCTCTAAAGATTTTGATTAAAATATCATATGTTTAAGATATTTTCATGACAAATGAAATGTATATCTCGAATTTTCTGGAAATGTCTCCAAAAGTATTCTTCATTTTGAACGACTTTTGCACAACTGGTAAACCATAAGAGATAAGACAAACTTTTACTACACAAAAATATAGATCGCGTTAAAATACACAATTTATGTCATATACATTTTTTATTGCTGAGTGAACCATTTTAGAGATATTGCTTGTTATTCCCTTAAATTTTTCAGTACTTATTTTCTCAAATGGGAATTCGTTATTCATTTTTTTTTGTCTTGGATATGCAAAGAGTATTAATGTGTGGCAAAGAGAATGGTGCTGCACCTAGTAACCAGCTATTAAGATATATGTATGTGCTTAAAGGCTACTGTATTTGTATATTGCCCTTGCAAATACAAAACAAGGGGATCATAGTAGGTCTTAAGGGATAGTCAATTTTTTTAGAACTATGTGTGAAATGTCAAAAGATCGTTTCTGAAAATGTTTATCTCAAGTAATATGAAATAGATGGAGAATAAGAGAGTGTAAAAATAGTTTGTACAAGAGTAGAAAAAGTCATGTGAGTGTAAGACATCAGATTTTTTTATATAAAGAATTAAACCTACCTGAATATCTGTGTTCACCGGTGTCCTTTTCATTTGTCTCAAATCTATTGTTATTAACTTCCTACGATTTAAATTGTTAACACTATTCTTAGAACTAATTTTCTGGCGTTCAAAAGTTTACGTTCGGAAGATTTTTAATCGCCTGCAGCAGTAGCCTATAAATGTTTACGGTTTGGAACGTCGAGGCGGCTGTGATAGCTAAGCCGAACGGATTAGAGAGCTTGCCTATACTCCATTAATTGCTGCAGAGCGGTCAAACAGCTGTCGGTGTGAGCAAACCAAATTAATAGTAGAGACGGGAATGAGCAAAGGTTTATGAATCAGGGAGTGATGGTCCAGGGTGTAGCCGCACATCGGTAAACATGTCCTGGCGGACGTAATTAGTTCAGCAGCCGCACACATTCACCAAAATCCTTCAATCACTGCGAAGGATTTTCCTTCCATGTTCTGCATCCAGATCTCTGAATTTTTAGTGCTTTATTACTGCAACGTTTCCATCCATACTGTGCTCTCATGTTTACATTTGTTGATTGTTCCCTACTGTTTTACCTTTTAATGTTTCCTCGAAAGCAATACAGTACAGTACTAAATACACTTGCCTAAGGCATTCACTATGATTTATTCAGTCATTTCACGAGGGCTGGGGAAATATTCAAATTCTAAAAATTATTGGATACGGTAGTGATACCGTAATTATAGAGGGGAAGCTAAAAATAATTAAATAAAGAAATGCTAGTAAGATAAAGAAACAATTGCAATAAATAGTTTCCGTATATTAAATCAAAGTACAATGTAATAAGCCTAAGTTAAAAGATGTGTTCGCAAAGAAAAAGGTAATTAGCAAGTCATGTACGGAACACATTAGTAGCAGGCGAGTATAGAACACATTACCTTAAAGACTCCTGGAAAACAGAGTTAAGTTCAATACGGTTGAAAAGTCTCATAGGCAGAAAATCTGTAAATTAGAAAGGGATTGAAATTCGAGGTGGTACCGCGTAGCAAAGCTTCAGATACGCATACGAGAGTTTAAGGATTGGTACGGGTAAGAAGGAACGTTGATATGTGGGCGGAGATTAAGCTAAGAAAAGTTCATGCATTCTAAATCAGAGGCACATTCATATTCGTGCATAGATTCGTGGCATATTCGTGACCCTCCTGAGATTATTAGCTCTTATGTGTAATTACTTTCTCTACTACGTATAGTAAGTAGGGGAAGTATTGTATTCCACCCAAAAATTCGATACCGAGATTTCACCGGAAATATATGTTTTGAGACCCCCTGAATCCAAAAAGAGCATTTTTGGAAACATGTCCGTGTGTGTGTCTGTCTGTGTGTCTGTCTGTGTGTCTGTGTGTCTGTTGACAGCATAACTCAGAAACGAACAGTGGGATAAACACCAAACTTGGTATTTAGGTTCAGTATCTTCCAGAGATGCGACACGAAGGTTTTCAAGAAAATCCCCCCACCCCAGACTACCCTTTACATGGAACATTTTTCGAAAATTTTAATTTTCTCAAAAATGGCTCTAACGATTTTGATTAAACTATCATATGTTTAAGATATTGTCATGACAAATAAAATGTATATCTCGAATTTTCTGGCAATGTCTCCAAAAGTGTTCTTCATTATGAACGACTTTTTCATAACTGGTAAACCATAAGAGATAGACAAAAGTTTACTACACGAAAAATGTAGATCGCGTTAAAATACACAATTTATGTCATATACATTTCTTTTGTTGAGTGAACCGTTTGCGAGATATTGCTTGTGATTACCTTAAATTTTCCAATACTTATACTTTTTCTCAAATTCGTTATGTATTTTTTTTATGTCCTGGACATGCAAAGAGAATGGAATGCGCCACATAGCAACCAGCGTTAAAATATTTGACTATCGCTTAAAACTTACCATATTCCCCTTGCATCTACAAGAAAATTATCAATAAGATTGACATCTCGATATCTCAATTAACATGAAGCATATGGAGAATAGGCGTTTGTAAAAATAGTTTGTACAAGAGTAGAGAAAGTCATGTGAGTGTAACACATCAGATTTTTTTTAAGTTGTGTAGCACACATCAATACGCCGATGTTAAACATGATTTAAGCGCTATTGAGAGGGGCCTTTCCCAGCAACATTTTTGAGACTTGCGGCAATGACGCTTAGCTTAATTATTGTTATGTGACGTCAGTTTAAACGGGCCCACCCACCCCTTGCGACACCGTTTCGGCGGGGCAAATAGCACCCGTCCACCAACACTCCACTCCCCGTGCGGCCGGCAGTGGAACTATTTCGCGCCATGTGAGGTACGTGCGAGGTAGGGCCAAGGTAGTGGAGCATCGGTCGTGTTGCCGACGGTTGTGTAACAGTGTATTTACTTGAGTCAAGTTGCGATATAGTATCGGACAACTAATATTCATTTGTAGTTTCGTAAAACACGCATCACCTGCTCAGTATCCTAGATAAAGGGTGGTAAAACGCCTTCCTTCAGCGAGTGACCAAATATGCAACACGCACTACATCAATCAGCAGCAAGGGACAGTGGCAGAGAGGGAACGGCGCCTACGAGTCAAAATGACTCGCGGGTCCCGTTTTCATCACATCTGTCGTAGAACATTTAGGGAAAAGTTACCTGATATTTATCCGCCCAATAGACGTACAGTGCATAAAATATTCCACAAATTCAATACTACAGGATCGGTGTTAGACCAGAAAAAAAAGCAAAGACGCATGTGCTCACAGAAGAAAAGCTTAATGATACGAGTGCTCGATTAGAACAATCACTCCTAAAGTCTCTCTCTAAGCTATGGGTCAGCACAGAAGGCCACAAAAATGCTAAAATTGTGACCATACAAAACAATAGAGGTGCAAGCTTTAAAGAGCAGGGATTCCCAGACTAGAATAAGGTTTTGGGCCTAATTTCTTGAGTCGTGCGTGTCGGTATCATAAACCAGCAAGTACTGTTATTCATTGACAAGCCCAATGGACACGTTGACACGCAAAATAATCGCTACTGGGCAACAGTAAATCCGATACTCATACGGAAAGCGCGCTACATGATCCTAACGTTGGCATATGGTGTGACGTGAATGCGACTAGCCCTATTTTCTTTCACGAAACTATTAATGCAGAACGATACCAAGCTGTAATTTTGGAACTGTTTTTCACTCAATTGACTGATAAAGAAGGAACACATGGAGTGTTTCAACAAGATGGAGCTATATCCCATACAGCTCGGACTTCATTGTGTGCTTTTACTGACGTGTTTGGTGACAGAGGAATTAGTGTGCGGAAGTAGTCCCCTAGGTCCCCAGATCTAACACCCTCCGATTATTATTTTAGGGCACTTTAAAAGAGGGTATATAAACAAATCCTCGAACATTAGATGAACTGTTACATAACTTACGGGAGGAAATAGCTAACATCTCACAAGAAGAGTTACGTGTGAATGCAAACATGTTGAGACGCTCTAACGTCTGTCTCGCAGCACAAGGAGAATATTTTCAACGGCTTCTTTGAAACAGGTAAGCAACGTTAGCCCTACGCGTTCTACTGCCGACCGCGTGGGGATTGGAGTGTCGTCGGACGGGCGCTGCGTGCCGCGAGGGCGGGCCCGTTTAAACTGATGACACATTGGAAGTAATTAATTCGTAAATTCAATAGTCGGCGGATCTACTCAAACTGAACATTTTAAGTCAACATTAAAATTTCTCTGTTAACTAAACAGAGATAAAGAACTCATAGCTATACCACTAAACAGCTGGCGCACGAGATAACGCAGAATGAGCTACGAAATGACATCATAAAACTCATAAACAAGCAGGTAACACTAAATGTTATACAAATTTGAAGCAGGGAGCGGCACCAAACGGCTTCAATGGATTTCTTTTAATCATTGTCTATGCTGTGTATTTTCCGAGCATAAAAATATTTCCTTTGAAAACTGCTTATTTATAACAAAGAGATAGAAACTGAAATCATTAAATTGAAAATGGGTTCCTGCTTTGTTGATAAAGAAACGATTAAAGGAATGTGCTCTTTCAGTACCTAAACTGGATGGTAGGGAATAGATATTAGAATACGGACAAAAAGCACAAATATCTTAAATTACAATAGTGTTAACCACATCTCTCCATTTTACAATAGCATGCATATTACCCATGTTTTTACAATATGAATACGTTTTTTCTTCTTGTTAGATATTAATAAATTGGTGGTAGTTTCTAAAGTAACTGTTAACAACTTTCAGCCATTCTATCGGACTGTTTATACCATTCCTCTCCTGTTTTCGTATGTCTTAAAGGGATAAGTGCATGTGGAAGAGGAACTATGGTTACCTGGATCACAGAAGCCCTGCATGTGCGATAACCATTAAATAGGGTGGATGATCAAGGAGGATTTGAAATGAAGAAATCGATAGCAGAAAATGTAACGAATTTAATTTAAACAAACCAGTATTACCCTAGCAATCTAGAACCCCCCCCCCCCGATCAGGGTGATTTGAACTCCAAAACGCGAGCTACAGCCTTTAATAGTTGAGCTAACTAGCTCGATAAATACTTCATGAAACATAATTATACAATATTAGCCTTTCTGTTACATTATAACACCAGGAAGATAGAATGATACATAAAGAGTTAAAAAGCACTACTGATACTGCCAAACATATGCAAAGGAGATATAAAACTAAGTAAAATATCTCCTTCAAAAACCTTCTGACGTGTTAAATTCATACGACTTTCTCTACACACTATCGTTTATTTTTATACAGCTTCTGCAAACTATCCTTACGAAGGCTTATATTTCTATCCGCTCCATGTTAATCGACATTGATCTTGGAGCAATAGTTTTATTTCACATTTCGTTGCAGGCACAAGGATGATAGGAGAAACCGAATCGATAATAATCAGATGTTTAAATGCGAGTTACCATATTATACTGGCCTTAAAATACTTCCGTACACTTTCCATGACATCGCGAGTAACAACTGAATAGCGACAGCACTTTAAAATGGCTAAGTATTTGAAGCTTCGAAGCAGTAACAGATATCTCGGAAACGGCTGATGAAAAAAAAACTTATTGGAAATAAATTGCGTGTTTAAAAAGATATAATTTCTACTTTCTCTCTTAGTACCTACAGTGAGCGGAGGAAGTATTGTAGGTATTCCTCTCAAAAATTCTTTTACTGCAATGTATATTTTGAGACTCCCTAAATCTAAAAAGATATTCTTAGAAAAAGATCCGTACGTAATATGTCTGTCTGTGAGTAACACAAAAACGAAATGCCGATAAATATCAAATGTAGTATTTAAGTTCAGTAAAGAAAATCCCCACAACAAACTACCCTTTGCATGTAGAAGTTTTCTTCTTTTGTTTAGTTTGTTTGGTGTTTTTTTTTTACTTTCTCTACTACGTATAGTAAGTAGGGGAAGTATTGTATTCCACCCAAAAATTCGATACCGAGATTTCACCGGAAATACATGTTTTGAGATCCCCTGAATCCAAAAAAAAACATTTTTGGAAACATGTCCGTGTGTGTGTCTGTGTGTCTGTGTGTATGTCTATCTGTGTGTCTGTCTGTGAACCGCATAGCTCAGAAACGAACAGTTAGATAAACACCAAACTTGGTATTTAGGTTCAGTATGTTCCAGAGATGCTACACGAAGGTTTTCAAGAAAATCCCCCACCCCAGAGTACCCTTACATGGAACATTTTTCGAATATTTTAATTTTCTCAAAAATGGCTCTAACGATTTTGATTAAAATATCATATGTTTAAGATATTTTCATGACAAATAAAATGTATATCTTGAATTTTCTGGGAATGTCTCCAAAAGTATTCATCATTGTGAACGACTTTTGGTAAACTGGTAAACCATAAGAGATAGACAAAATTTTACTACACATGAGATGTAGATCGCGTTAAAATGCACAACTTATGTCATATACATTTTTGTTGTTAAGTGAACCATTTTCGAGATATTGCTTGTTATTCCCTTAAGTTTTTCAATACTTATTTTCTCAAATGGGAATTCGTTATTCATTTTTTTGTCTTTGATATGCAAAGAGTATTAATCTGTGGCAAAGGGAATGGAGCTGCACCTAGCAACCAGCTATTAAGAGATATGTATATGCTTAAAGGCTACTGTATTTCTATATTGCCCTTGTAAATATATATTCCCCTACATCTACAAGAAAATTAGCAATAAGATAGAGTCTGCAAATGTTTATCTCGATTAACATGAAGTAGATGGAGAATAAGCGTTTGTAAAAATAGTTTGTACAAGAGTAGAGAAAGTCATGTGAGTGTAACACATCAGATTTTTTACCTTTTCATTGGAAAACGGTTTAATTGTACATTTCGTCGAAAGTACAGTGGACGATAGAAGAAATGAATAGATAGTCAAATGCTAAAAAGCTAGTCGTTGCTGGCCTAGTAATTCCATACTCTTTTCATGACAACTGCATAGCGACTGTATTTCTAAAAAATTACAAATTATTGAAAAATTCAAACATAAATAACAACGCACATCTCAGAAATCTCTAATACCACAAAAAGTTATTTCAAATAAATAAATTGTGCATTCTAGAGTTCTACATTTTTGTGTAGCACGTTTTTGTCTATCGCTTAACATTTACCAGTTGTAGAAAATTAATTAAAATTCCTTTCGAATGAAGAGCACTTCACAGGCTGTTCTCAGAAAATTCAATATATGCATTTCATTTGTCAATAAAATATCTTAAACTATTGAGTATTAATTAAAATCCTTGCCATTTTTTAAAAAATTGAAAATTTCAAAAAAAAATCTATTATTTGGATTTGGGGAATTTTGTTGAATATATTTGTGTATCGTCTTTGGAAGTTGCAAACCTCAATGCAAAGATTGGTATTTAACGAACATTTCATTTTTGCGTTTTACTGTTCACAGTCACTCTCTCTCTCTCTCCATCTCCCTCTCTCTCACACACACACATCGATACTACAGATACACAATATTACGAATATTTTTTTTAAAAAACCCATTTTAGGATTAAGGGAGCTTTAAGACATTCATTTCCGGTGTAATCTCTACACTGAATTTTGGGGTGGAATACAATATCTCCTGTTACGTTACTATAGAACGCTGCCAGGAGCTGCATAAACATAAACATAGGTTGAGAAACTCATGTGAATGTAACGTATCTGTCTTTTAAATATTTATCTGTCGTATTTACCTTTACACCTATAACGAAATGTATAATGAATCTGTTAATGTAAACAATTATCTGAATAATCTGAAGTAAATAGAAGAATGAGTTTCTGAAAGAATATTTTCTAGAAGATATATAAACATAAACGATAGTGGGTAGGGAAAGTCATTAATATTTTTATGATGCGCTGTCGCTATGCAGTTGTTTCTTGGAAGTCAGCATATGGACACCCGTTTTTAAACAGTGATTATCGCAAAGGTTTCCTGCTCCTTCTTTGCACCTTCAACGAAAAGTATAGTGAAACTATTTCTGCAAATGTTTATCTCTTTTACGAGGGCCACTATTTATATTTTGAGCCTAATAATTAAAACAAAGTAATTTCTGATTGAAAACTGCTTTATTGTTTTTCAAAATATTCTCCTTTATGATCAATACACTTTTGCATCCGTTTGAACCATTTGTCAAAGCATTTATTCCAGTCTTCTTGAGACACCTCCAAAACATGTTTTCGAACGCATCAACCGCTCCTTCTGCCAAGGAAAATCGTTGTCCACGCAATTTACTCTTGATGTTTGGTAACAAAAACAAGTCATTGGATGCCAAATAAGGACTGTGTGGCGGATGATCCATCAATTCGAGTTTTTGAGCCTTTAGATACTCTGTTGTTAGACGAGATGTGTGTGAGCTCGCATTGTCTTGATGAAGAACGATCCTACGGTTCTTGTTGGTTTTCCTTACTTCACCGAAGACTTCCGGCAAACAAAACGTTGTGTACCATTCGGCATTGATCGTTTTACGTTCCTCTAAAGGCACTGTTGCCACATGGTCAATTTTGCTGAAAAAGCAGGCGACCATTTGCTTCGAAGTGCTTCGAGTGCGAACAACTGTCGTTGGATTTGCTTCATCTTGAAACACCAATACAGTCGACTGCTGTTTACGTTCCGGCTCATACGCATAGATCCATGATTCGTCACCTGTTACAATCTTATATACGTCTTTTGAGGCATCGCCATTGTATTTCTTGAGTTTGTGTACACTAATCGATGCGAGCATCTTTTGAGATTGCGTCAAATTGTGTGGAATCCAACGAGAGCAAACCTTTTTCACGGCTAAATAATCATGCAATATTTTATATATGCTGGTGGAACTAATGCTTAGGGTTGCATAAATCTCACAATATGTTGCATGACGATCTTTCATTTTTATTTTTTGCACAGCATCAATGTTTTCTGGCACAGCAACTGATTTTGAACGACCTTCACGAACTTCATCATTGAGCGAACGGCGGCCACGATTAAATTCGTTATACCAGCATTTCACAGTGGCAAAGGATGATGTTTCGTCGCCAAATGTGGAAGTTAGTTGATCGATGCACTCTTGGCTTGATAATCCACGTCGAAAGTCGTAATAAATCATTGCACGAACATTTTCACGAGTTAATTCCATATTTTTGTTGACATACAATTTTCAAGTTAGTGTAAACAAAACAAATGACGCTCTCTTGACAAAATGTTTGAAGTAGATTATGGTAAAAATGTCAAACTTTCCATTGGAAACTTCAGATGGCACCTACAACATTCAGGGTTGCCAAGGCTCAAAATATAAATAGTGCCCCTCGTAACTTGAAGTAGATGGGAAAATAAACCTTTGTACGAATATCTAGTACAAGATATACAAAAATAACTGATAATGGGTGAAGAAAGTCACATCAGATTGTTTTCTAACATACAATTAAGAAGGGTATCTAATTTTCCTTATAGTTTCTTCTCTTGTTTTCTGTTGAATCCATTTGCATTTCATTTCTGAGTTCGATCTGTCCGTGTGCGCCATTTCTTTACTCTCGAGCATCTCAATTTGCCTCTTCTAAATTTAATCATATCGGATGATGTTAGAGTATACATAGCAGCGTTACAAGTGCATCAGAGAAGCTCATTTGCATTCTGACCTTCTTCTTTATTTTACTTGTGTTGCTTACTCTCTAAATGACTTGGAAATTTGGTGTTTTACTGTTTATTTCTTTGTCTTTTGTATACAATACCTCGCAACATAGTTATTAGAAATGGGATAGCTGTTCGATAAGGTTACCAAAACCAGGAGAGGCAATGACTGACATTCCGTTTGTAGAATGAGAAATTTGAAGGCTGCTTTTAGTTGTTTCCTGTGTGTGCAATTGAGAAAGTTGTTATTTGCCCCACGTTTTGGAAGCCAATTTGAAAAAGCTTGGTTTGTTACGTTCTTGATATTTGCATCATGCTTTGGGCGTCAATTTGAAGTAGATCGTATTGAAAGAGTTGTATTGTTATTTCAACTGTTGGAGGAGCCAAACTTGAGGTGTGTTTGCAACCGCACGTATGGTACCCGGTTTCCGGTAGCCTTCGCCCCAAATGTACTTTCAGGTGGCCTTTGCCCCAAGTTTAAAAAAATATTGACTTTGTAATTTAACTGTTTCTTTAAATATTATGTATTTATGTTTGCCTCGGCTGCGTCAGTATTATTGTTAGACACGTTTCTCTTAGCAGGGTTGTGGTGCGACTGAAGAATGTCAGCTTACACAGATTATAATTTTTACTTCACTCCTTTTATTAATACTTGATACGATTTAAATAACACTTCACTGATATAGAGAGCTGTGAGATTCTTTAATGAATTACTTGAACTTTTTAATACGTAAAACTATTTTCATCTCACACGAATACGTATTAAATTTCTTGAGGACACTTTTTGCGTCTGGTTAGTAACGCTGCCTGCAACCAACTGAACTGATTTCAACCACCTAAACTTGTAAATTTCTATATTTCAAGTCTGTGATTGGCTATTCCTACTCCAATAGAATACCTTCATTTAACTGAAGATTTTTCTGGTTGTTGATTGGCTATTTTTATAAACTGTCACTAAAATTACATTATTGCTTCCAAGAATCACAAGTAACGTTATTAAACTCCCAAATTCATTATTGCCTCAAGGTTACCTTATTGTTACCTCATTGTTAGCAACTTTTAACCTATTATTCTCACAGCTCCTACATTATGAAATTACGTAATATATTCACATAACATTATCACACATGGATACAATAATACAAACATATACAATGACTGTAAAATACACTTTTTATATATTGTTACATACACATATTGCTTTAAGGCGGGCTGTTATTGATTTTATATATTATATAATTACACTGAAATTACTTAAGTGTTAAAAATACTACCTCACAATACACCACAATACTGTTCTGTATTAATTAATCATGATTTATCTACAGTATTTAATACAAAAACATGGTTTACGACAAGTAACAGGTGGAGACCCACTCCGTATCAGTTCTCTAAGTGACTGGCCTAAAAAACTGTCAGGGACATACGTACAAGCTAAGCAATGAACGATATTTATAAATAATGTATGTGGACGAAGGGGTGGCTTAGATACCACCTTTATGAAAGAGTTTCGCTACGATTGGCAGTCAAGGAAAGGCTAAGCCGATTACAAATAATCTGGCCTTCTAGAGGAATGGATGAAAAATTATTTGCATGTGTGGTTAAAATGAACGACAGTTATGACATTTGCACGCATGAGAGCTTTCATCAGCTACGTGGGGACGAAGGTTAAAGTTGTTGTCGATACTAAATGGCAACAAGGAATCCGGTATTTAGAAAACGGTAGTGCAGCATGAAAATATAAGGTTTAAATTGTAATGTTACCCTTCGACAGGTAAACTACCCTTCCAATAGTGACTAGAATTATGCTTGAAAAGCGGAGGTGATTACGTTGGTAAGGGTGTGGCCAGATTATATCAGTACCAAGATAAACAGCTTCAAACATACATCCATTAATATATATATATATATATATATATATATATATATATTGCTTTGTCGTTATTTGGTAGACATGATTGATAACAAAAGTGTTAGGAATTCAAATATATCTTCAGTTTAATGTGCGGAAAATACAAAGGGTGCCAAAAAATGTATAACACACTTCAAGCAAAGAAAAAATGTTTTAACATAACAAAGCTGAATTCACACAACCAGGAAATGATGAGCACTGATCGTCTTAGACTTTTATAGTTATAAATAACAACAGGGACTCAAAATTCCTTCCATCGGCGTCGTACACTTTGAGTGCGTTGAACTACTGATCGAGTAACGTTTGCGAAGGTGTCCTCAGCGATTGCAGCACATGCCATTTCAATTTCTTCTCGAAGTGCTGCCAGTGGAGCTGGTTTTCTACGGTATACAACATCCTTAAGTGTTCCCCATAGTGAGGCAGTATTTTAACGCTTAAATGATTTCAGTCAAATTATATAATATAAATTCAATAACAGACCGCCTTAAAGCGATATGTGTATGTAACAATATATAAAAAGTGTATATTACAGTCATTGTAAATGTTTATTTTATTGTATACATGTGTAACAATGTTATGTGAATGTATTACGTAATTTAATAATGTAGGAGCTGTGAGAAATATGTCAAAAGTTGTAACAATGACGTAACAATGAGGTAACCTTGAGGCAAAAATGATTATGAAGGATTAATAATGATGCTAGTCATTCTTGGAAACAATAATGTAATTTTTGAGAGAGTTTATAAAATAGCCAATCAACAACCAGAAAAAACGAAGGCTACCGGGTACCATACGGGCGGTTGCAACTACTTCAAGTTCGGCTCCCCAACAGTCGAAATACAATTCAACTACTTCAATACAACAACAATCTTCAATAGGTAGAAGTCCAACAGAGTTAATTCCGGACCTCAATCGGACCTCTTCGCCCTATCCAGTGTCCTGGAAGATTGCTTAGTAGATTTCTGTGGTGAGTGCTCAAAATGCTCCAAAACCTACCTGAGGACAGCCCCTTGTTGCTGTGCGAGATCTCCCGGATCTGCCCTTGTGTACATCGCATACGGCACCACGAGTATCAAATTTGTCTCGAATGCGTGCAATTGTTACTTGTT
Organism: Deroplatys truncata; assembly: GCA_030765065.1. Taxonomy (NCBI): domain Eukaryota; kingdom Metazoa; phylum Arthropoda; class Insecta; order Mantodea; family Mantidae; genus Deroplatys; species Deroplatys truncata. Next base: position 221,656,732 of record CM060978.1, read on the forward strand.
ACTCGCGTAGGCGGTTCTGTTCTGTAAACACGTCTCCACCGCAGTTGTACTTCAAAAACATTCTCGGTTTTCCAATACCACTTCAAAATTGCTTTCTGCTGTTCAAACGATAATCTTGGCTCCATTTTGTTGTAGCAACACTAACATAACGTAATGTGAGTCACTACTGTTTATAGAACATCTTACGATAATCTTGGCTCCATTTTGTTGTAGCAACACTAACATAACGTAATGTGAGTCACTACTGTTTATAGAACATCTTACGATAATCTTGGCTCCATTTTGTTGTAGCAACACTAACATACCTAATGTGAGTCACTACTGTTTATAGAACATCTTACGACAATCTTGGCTCCATTTTGTTGTAGCAACACTAACATAACGTAATGTGAGTCACTACTGTTTATAGAACATCTTACGATAATCTTGGCTCCATTTTGTTGTAGCAACACTAACATAACGTAATGTGAGTCACTACTGTTTATAGAACATCTTACGATAATCTTGGCTCCATTTTGTTGTAGCAACACTAACATAACGTAATGTGAGTCACTACTGTTTATAGAACATCTTACGATAATCTTGGCTCCATTTTGTTGTAGCAACACTAACATACCTAATGTGAGTCACTACTGTTTATAGAACATCTTACGACAATCTTGGCTCCATTTTGTTGTAGCAACACTAACATAACGTAATGTGAGTCACTACTGTTTATAGAACATCTTACGATAATCTTGGCTCCATTTTGTTGTAGCAACACTAACATAACGTAATGTGAGTCACTACTGTTTATAGAACATCTTACGATAATCTTGGCTCCATTTTGTTGTAGCAACACTAACATAACGTAATGTGAGTCACTACTGTTTATAGAACATCTTACGATAATCTTGGCTCCATTTTGTTGTAGCAACACTAACATACCTAATGTGAGTCACTACTGTTTATAGAACATCTTACGACAATCTTGGCTCCATTTTGTTGTAGCAACACTAACATAACGTAATGTGAGTCACTACTGTTTATAGAACATCTTACGATAATCTTGGCTCCATTTTGTTGTAGCAACACTAACATACCTAATGTGAGTCACTACTGTTTATAGACCATCCTACGATAATCTTGGCTCCATTTTGTTGTAGCAACACTAACATGCCTAATGTGAGTCACTACTGTTTATAGAACATCTTACGACAATCTTGGCTCCATTTTGTTGTAGCAACACTAACATAACGTAATGTGAGTCACTACTGTTTATAGAACATCTTACGATAATCTTGGCTCCATTTTGTTGTAGCAACACTAGCATACGTAATGTGAGTCACATCTGTTTATAGAACATCTTACGATAATCTTGGCTCCATTTTGTTGTAGCAACACTAACATGCCTAATGTGAGTCACTACTGTTTATAGAACATCTTACGACAATCTTGGCTCCATTTTGTTGTAGCAACACTAACATAACGTAATGTGAGTCACTACTGTTTATAGAACATCTTACGATAATCTTGGCTCCATTTTGTTGTAGCAACACTAACATACCTAATGTGAGTCACTACTGTTTATAGAACATCTTACGACAATCTTGGCTCCATTTTGTTGCAGCAACAGTAACATAACGTATTGTGAGTCATATCTGTTTATAGAACATCTTACGATAATCTTGGCTCCATTTTGTTGTAGCAACACTAACATACGTAATGTGAGTCACATCTGTTTATAGAACATCTTACGATAATCTTGGCTCCATTTTGTTGTAGCAACTCTAGCATACGTAATGTGAGTCACATCTGTTTATAGAACATCTTACGATAATCTTGGCTCCATTTTGTTGTAGCAACACTAGCATACGTAATGTGAGTCACATCTGTTTATAGAACATCTTACGATAATCTTGGCTCCATTTGTTCATTGTTGATTTACCTGTCGCGTAGCAACATTAGCATAACGTAAGTGAGTCGCATGTGTGTACAGAACATCATACTCCCATTACTGTTGTTTTTTAATCAACTTTGAGATATATTAAATAGATATCGCCTGTCAAGGCGTGTGTATATACATATATATATATTTATATATATATATATATATTGGTACCCTCTTTATATGTATGTATTTTAATTCTGCAAATACTCATGCATGGAACTTCAAAGCATTTTTATTTGGGTTATTATTCCTTCAGTGTTTGTTTTCTAATACGCTTGTTTGTAACAAATTTGTAAGTGCATTACAAACCTAGTATTCGTAGAATATTACTACGACATAGACGAACTTCATGCTTTTATTTTTCTTTATATTCTTTTTAATTCTATTAACCTTTATACATGAACAATAAAAGAAAGACCTGATGGGAAGTGCAGGTGCCAGAAATTCGTTCCTCTAAAGAATGAGGGAACATGAATATCATTTTATGAGGATGAAAAACGCACAAAATCCTATATTCTGACGAACCGTTTGAAATACAGGTGGAAATATGGACATAAAATATTCATCAGTGGAAATTGTGACGGTATTATCGTATTGTTTACCTTTGAAGCAAGCTGTGTCGTATGGACAGAATGGCTAAGATGGTCGGAATCCCCTGTTTGATGCCCGTCTGCCTCGAAATTCCTCCGGTGCGATGCGGCTTCTGCTTCAGGTGCTAATCTCCGTGGAATTATGTTTAGGTTCGTTATCTATAGGTTTGTCTGGGCTAGGTTCTTTCTCAGGTTAGATACAAGGGTCTAGACTAGTGGTAACTAGCGGTAGCGGAGAACCAGGATCGTGGACAATATAACTGGATCATTGAATAAGTTTAGAACACGTATAAATTTTGTAAGTCAACTGTAATTAACACTTATTCAATTTTCGAGTTACATTATCTGAATATAAAATGCCTCTATTAGTATTAAATGCCGCTGTTAAAATATTCCCACAGCGTAGTCAACTTTATCATTTGTGCTTCACACCACTACCATTTCATTGTGCAATGCGCAATTGTACGATTTAATAAACTTGACTTAATGGTCATATGACGCGTGATCTATGTCAACACCTTCGCGGAAGTAACTTTAGTTTAGCCGGAATAATAACATCGGCGCTTACTAAGTCCGCGGAATCAATGCGTGCGAATACTTCTCGTTGACGAAAGTGGATTATATGTGTTTCACATGACGAGACCGCATTTTAAACTGTTTTCCTATTGGCTACTATTGCGCGCTGTTGGAAGCGTCTAGCGTCTATCACCAATAACATAATTTTCTATGCTTCTGATTGGCTTAAGGGCTCAAACATGTGACTATACACATAACGCAATCCGTTACTTTCCCTGTTTTTCTCGAAATTTGGCCTCCTTCGCCGCCTACTGTACCTACCCTAACCATAACAATAGCACAAAAGACTTTTCCCCTAGGTTTAAATAACAATAGACTTGCGAGCTGGCTGCATCGAAAAAAACAACACATTTTTGCTCTCTCAATACATGCTTTAAGACATCCTAACAAAGAAGCCCGGGAACATTTTAATATTGGCGATATTTACCATTATATAAAATTAACATTTCTGTTTTCTATAACAACACTCTATGGCATGAATATATACATACGATCCTTATAATCTACTATATTATAAAAAGATTTTCGAAACGGCAAAATACGGCCTCAAAATTAATCCTTAAAGTTGAATTTGAAACGTCGAAGTTGACATTTACAATTCGCAGTTTTTATGTAGGAACACAAATGATTGATAACATGGAGATGCTAACAGTAAAACATTCTAGTAAGTATCAGCGACTACTGACTCGTTTTTGCATGCATACAAGTGAATATATATTTGTCTACGGCAGAATAAACGTTTGCGTACCAAATATATCAAATGGTACTTTCGATTTTGCAACATATCCGCCACAATAGATCATGCCTAGAGACAGGAAAAATATGAAATTTCATATTCTAAACCATACTTGCGATTATTATAGGAACAAAAACATGCTTGCCATTATTATTGGAACAAGAGTTTTTAGGCTTTGCAGTATATGGAATTCAATGCAAGTGACAAAAGAAATTGTGCTTCATAATATTGTGGAAAAGTCTTCATATTTTATGAAAATATTCATATTTTTTTATATATTTGGTAAAATGTATGACTTTTCGCTTAGTAATGAACTGAATTTTCCAGATATTCTATTCAAGTAGTTTGCTATGGAACACATATAGAAAACTCAAGCCACTCTTTCCAGGAAACGGGTGTGGAAAAATGTTTTCCACAAGTCAAAGAAAATGAATCATTTACTCTGTGTAATGTCATGTGCGAAATTAAATGCCCTGTGTTTTTACATTCGCTTACCAATGCTTTTAGTGGCGTATTCTAATTACTCGAAAAGTCCTCCGTGACCTAGTGATACCTCTAGTTCCCGAGATCTCGGGTTCAAATCCGGCGGAGGTCGATGGATTTTTTCGGGCGTAAAAATCTTTAGCATGGCTTCCTTCGGAAGGGAAGTAAAGCCGGTGGTCCCGTGTCGTAGATATACGGCACGTAAAAGAACCTCAAGCCTGATAAAGAGGCCTCTGGGCAAAATTGCCGGTCTTTCACGCCCAATATAAAATGGGACGCTAAAGACCACAGCAGTTAAAGAGCTTCCTAAAATAAAACTCAATTTAATTAATTTATTCCTCGGTTCGGTGGGTGTTAAGGAGAAAGGCCCTGTTTCCACCTTGCAGTCGGTTTTAATTGGAGTAAAAAGCATATAATCCTTGTATGGATATCTGACGGTTTGCATGTGTTTCGTAAAGATAGTCCAGGAACTAGGCCTAAGGGGTTTTCTTGAGTGACATCTGCTTGGAAGAATCACTACAGCGCCCAGCAGCATATAAAATCACTCAGAAGATATTTTTAAAGAGCTGTTTATGCATTAAGGCATCAAAGTTAGCATGTTCTGCAGATACATCACAACTCTTCCTGCAGATGGAGATCTCATTCTGTGTTCGCCTTGAAACTCTGTCGCTTCACAGTTTCACTGAAGGTTAAACTAGCAGAAGGACGTTATTTTCGTGGCATTATTAGCATTAAAAACTAAAAACTATTATTTAAAATGTCCAGTTCCAAAGCTTTTCTTGTTCGCAGCTTTTCACAAGCTCCTTTTCGCATCATTCTTTTCTCTGTGGTATTGTCTATTGTCGAAGTGCATTGCTAATACTTTAATCGTCTTCTAAAAAGGTCTTAAAACTATCACATGTGATTTCCCGAATATTTACTGCAGTTAATATACTTATTAATAATGTAGATTAGTATTATTTTTTGATACTATGCAATATTAGAAAATCACGGGATGTATTTACTAGCCTATTTCACGAATAAAATCAGTTAATAAACCCCATAAAACAAGCTAATATTTTTAATGTTTGCAATATTGAAAGCTTGTCTCAACCTTAAGAGACAATATGGGGTAAATGGGATATCTCCCTCTCTATCTATCGTCCTCGGTGGTCTAGGGGTACCATGATAGCCTCTATATCCCGAGGTCGCGGGTTTAAACCCGCAGAGGGCGTGGATTTTTTCGGTCTTAAAAATTCTTGGCATGGCTTCCTTCGAAGGGGAACTAAAGCCGTTGTTTCCGTGTCGTATATTTACGAAATGAAATGAACCTCAAACGTGATAAAGAGGTCTCTGAGCAAAATTTCCGGTCTTTCACGCCCAATATAGAATGGGACGCAAAGAATCATAGTAGTTAAGGAGCGTCCATACATAAAACTCAGTTTAATTTAATTTCTGTCTCTATCTAACGCATACATGTTGTCATTAGCTTCGACCTTCTCCATCCCCGCGCTGTCGCCAACTTTTTTTTTTTGGTGTGGCCCCGCCTCCGCCACACGAGGTGGCGATCATCCGAAAGGGATCTACATCGCCTCCCCTACCATGCACTAGCTACGCTACAGTGATGGAAGGAAAACGAAGGTAAGGTGGTGTCCGGTACCGCCGAAGCAAACCGAAGGTTAGTGGGTGATTGCTAAAAAGATGCCTGCATACAAGAGAGTAATACAGACAGAGTGGGGAGTAGGTACTGGTCTTGACAGATGCCCAGGCCAGGGACCTATTGTTAGTGGTGTTACTCATGCTCATGCAGAAGGAGCAGGGTTAAGGTGTCGTGCTGAGTTAATGAGTAGGTGATGTGGCTTCAACTGGAGAGGGAGTTGAGTCGTCTAGCTGTCCTCAGCGTGATGCTGTTGGTCCTGAACAAAAAGCGAGCTCTGGGAAGGGTACATGCAGCGGGTGGAGGGAAATGTACAAGGGATATAGGGTTATTTACAGTTACATTTATTTGTGTACATATACATAGTTTCTTTTATTCTTATTATTTTTTTTATCTTTTTCTCTTTTTAATTTTTTTTCCTTCTTTTCTTTTTAATTTTTTTTTTAAATATCTGCTTTCCGTTTCTTGTGCCTTGGCCTTGCTTGGTCGTCATGTTTTTGGGGTTGCCCGTTTACCCCGGGCTGCCTGGGGATGGGATAAACTACCAAATAAAATGGTTTAAATATTCACTTGTAAATTTCAGCTTTGAACACATTATCCTATTCAGAATATTTTCCTCTATCAGATTATATCATTTTAGAGTCTTTATAGATTCCACGTGCACAAAAGCAGGTTTTTCCAGTAAAAGTTTGATATTTACTGTTTGTATGCTTATCACGCAGAAACCAATAAATTAAAGGGTATAACGCAACTATACATTTTTCTTAGCTAGAGTAAACTAGAGTGCTGATACGTGCTGATACCCTTCTCTCTCTATAATAAGATGAATGTTATAATTTTTTAAATTAAATATTTTCGGAAAATTCTATACCTATACAGTAAATATGTCAGGCAGCGGGAAACTTTTTTAATATTGGATTTACAACGGAGACCAAGCGATAGAAAATGTTGAGGAGTGTTGGAGACAGTTTTTAAAAGAAGCAGAATTCTGAAACTTCTTGCATTTATTGTGTATGACAAACAAATGCCATGCATATAGTCCGGTAATAGGTGTCAGGCACAAGGCAAAACGCAGTAAAGGTTAACACCAATTGTAAGGAAATGTGTATGTTTATAGCGTTTAGAACACTGTGAATGTTATATAGGTTATTTATTTAACATTTTAAGGAAATATTTATGGTTATGGTTGGAGACGATAGGAAGAGACGAAAAGTTGGTAACTAAGAAAAAATGCAAATGAATATTCAATGTGTCAGATTATTCAAGTAAAATAAGTGCTACCGAGGGTTCAGAAACATTAGTGTACAGGATAAAATAGGAACAAATAGAAGGAACTCTAAGGACCCATCAAAAAGAAATAAAAAAGGATGGAGGAAATAAAAACCATTAGGTTAACGCAAAGAGCATTGGCGCATCGTTCATTCTTTGCTGTTTGAAGGATAAATAATAATGACACCCTACCAACTTACCAGATCACCCTACCAAATTACAGCTTTTATCATTTTATATGTCCATGTTTCTTTGATAATAAATTTTTTATGCCTGTAAAGTCGTATTTCGACGTACTAAATACAAAGAGGAGACAAAATGCAGGTGAAAATTAAAAGTGTTACAATAAGCTTAAATAGCAGTACAGATATTCCACTGTTCTGGGCGCCGAAGTTGCCAGTACAAGTATAGTACAAGTGGCAACAGTGCGCCCCATTTAACCAGTGCTGTCTTTTAAGCGTGAAAGACGCTATAGTTATTTACGCGTCCTGTGGCTGAAGATGAAACTTTTTTACAAGTTCAAAGGTTTTCATCAAGTATGCAGCGAGTGATGAAAATAACTCGAGATAAAATGTCATGTTCTACAGTTTCATGCATGATTTTATTAATAAACCATAACAAAAATTCGCAATGAACAGTTTTGCGAAATAAAAATGAAATATTGTAATACTAAGCATTGAGCATAAACAATTGAATAGTATTAGTACACAGCGTATTTTAAACAGGAAGTGCCTGTTTGAGACACTGACTTAAAATACTATTTCTCGCACTTCAAAGTTTTTATTTTTGCTTTGTTTATTGTTATGGTTGTAAATATAATTAGTAATTATAAATAAACCACAAAATACTGATCACTGCAATTGCGATTTTATGCCTGTCAACTTACTGAACATAGAGGTGGCACTGCATCTTCTAATAAATTGGTATAATACTTTGCCCAATGTATTAAAATATTCACAATCTGCTGTGTTGGTGTTTTTCCAGTGCATAATTGTTCACCTGATTTACTTTCTGTTTATTAGCTTTGCAAAATATTTTAGACGTAATTTTATATTTTGAGTTTAGCATTTGTTTTTACTTTATTGTGTTTTCTATACCTGATCGTAAAGACGCATGGGATAATCTTCCAAAGATTATAGAATATAGTTCTCACTTATCTATGTAGAGTATTATAAACATTGGTATCGACACTATTTAGAGCATGATCTTCATGACATGACTGAATGTTGACTGTTCACCTCAGAGCCTTTCAATGATCGGATCACTGGAATGTCATATTTTAAATTTCATATCTTAAATTAAAAAATATTTTGTGCTCTAACTGGTATTTGACCACCTAGTGCTTCATTTTCAGAGAAAGAGAAAAAAAGCTAATGTGATGAATGCATATGACTTTCTCTACCCTCTATCCTTGTCAATGGTATCAAACTATTCTTGCCAAAGTAATTTTTCTACCTACCACATTTAATCCAAAAAACCTTTGCAAAAATAAATGCATTACATATTTCATTATAAACACAAAGAGAACAGCGATAGTCAAATATTTAAGAACTGGACGCTATATGCTGGCCTTAAAATTCCATACTGTTTCCATGCAACCGCTAGAAACAATTGAAAATCGATGGAACCTAAAACATTGAACAATTGGTATTGAACAAGTCGAACCTTTAATAATGAATACCAAAAAAGGCTTATGCTACGAAAAAAAATCTTGTTTGAAATAAAATGTGTGTTTTAAAGAGATCTACATTTTTTGTGTAGTACGTTTTTTGTCTATCGCTTAACGTTTACCAGTTATACAGGATTATGCAAAATCCTTTCGAATGAACATGTTCCATGTAAAGGGTATTTGGGGTGGGATTTTCTTGAAAGTCATCGCGTGAATCCTTGGAAGATACTGAACTCAAATATAAAGTTTGGTATTTATCCAAGGTTTTGTTTTTAAGTTATGCTATTCACAGCCACATACAGACACACACACACACACGGACATATTTCCAAAAATTCTTTTATTTGGATTCAGGGGACTTTAGTACATGTATTTCCGGTGAAATTGTTGGTGGAATGCAATACCTTCTCTACCTACTATGTACATGGTAAAGAAAATAATAAGCTTTAGTAAGAATACTTTGTATACCCACTATTAAAGATAGAGGGTAGAGAAAGTCAAATGAACGTATCACATAGGTTTTTATGTTTAGCGCAGATTAAGCTGTTTTCCAATGAAAGCCTAGACAGTTTTAAAGTAAGTCCCCCAATTTGGAGTTCTTCTTTATCGGTTGGATACGACGGTATTGAAAGCAGCCCAAGCTTTTGATGAGAAACTTCCATTGTTGACATTAACCACACGCCCACAATTTGTGATCATTACTAACTTTATGTTGCACTAGCATGCACAGCTTTTCACATGAACATACACGCTATTGCTCTGTTATAAATCACACATTTCTACTGAACAAAATTGCAGCCTGGTATAATTACCTACATAACAGTCTCTTCTTCTTCTTCTTTCTTTCTTGGTTTAGGTCATTGACCTGTTCTGGTTTCTTTACCATCTCAACATAGGTCTTCCTATCGATCTTCTCCTTTTATGGTGTAATTTATCATATTTATTGGTAGCCTGCTTGTATCCTTTCTGTTAAGATGGTCTTTCCATTTCTGTTTATGATTTTCTATAATTTCTCGTACAGGAATAATCTTTAATTTTCTCTTGTTTCTTCATTAGAAACATTTCTCTGCTGCCTGAACCCATCTTTCACTCCCAAACAGGGGAGGCCATGACCTTATGACATTTAAGTTGTGCTTCCGCTTTTGTATTTTTACTTTCTCTACTACGTATAGTAAGTAGGGGAAGTATTGTATTCCACCCAAAAATTCGATACCGAGATTTCACCGGAAATATATGTTTTGAGACCCCCTGAATCAAAAATATAATTTTTGGAAACATGTCCGTGTGTGTGTGTCTGTCTGTGTGTCTATGTGTGTGAACAGCATAACTCAGAAACGAACAGTCGGATAAACACCAAACTTGGTATTTAGGTTCAGTATCTTCCAGAGGTGCGACACGACGGTTTTTAAGAAAATCCCCCCACCCCAGACTGCCCTTTACATGGAATGTTTTACCAAAATTTTAATTTTCTCAAAAATGGCTCTAACGATTTTGATTAAAATATCATATGTTTAAGATACTTTCATGACAAATAAAATGTATATATTGAATTTTCTGGTAATGTCTCCAAAAGTATTCTTCATTGTGAACGACTTTTGCATAACTGGTAAACAATAAGAGATAGACAACATTGTACTACACAAAAAAATGTAGATCGCGTTAAAATACACAATTTATGTGATATACATTTTTTTGTTCAGTGAACCGTTTTCGAGATATTGCTTGTTATTCCCTTAAATTTTCCAATACTTGTACTTTTTCTCAAATTCGTTTTTCATTTTTTTTATGTCCTGGATATGCAAAGAGAATGAAATGCGCCACATAGCAACCAGCGCTTAAAATATTTGACTATAGCTTAAAACCTACCAATTCCCCTTGCATCTACAAGAAAATTAGCAATAAGATTGACATCTCGATATCTCGATTAACATGAAGCATATGGAGAATAAGCGTTTGTAAAAATAGTTTGTACCAGAGTAGAGAAAGTCATGTGAGTGTAACACATAAGATTTTTTTTAAATTCTTATAGACCTACACATGTTTTGATACTTATGGGTCTTATTATTTATATGACTGTCATATTTATAGCTTATATCACAACCAGGATAGTTAGTTTTGCACCTGCTCCATTATTTGATCATTCACTACTATTTTAGCTCTTATATGTTGTTCTTCTGTGAATGCTTTACTTATGTTTTATTCACTGAAATCTTCAGTTCATAATCTTCCAAAATGTTATTTAATCCACATGAAATTTATTTTTTGTTACCTCTATTACACATATGCATATAATAGCATACTAAGATTTGTCTTTCGATCGAGCTCTACTCCTTCTACACAACACAACAATCAAGAACATTATTTCATATAAAGATCTAATTCGTTTTGTAGTTATTCACACCCCGGAATGTAGACTGGGTGAGGGAGTGTTTTCCAATTGTAATAGGCCAAAACTTGCCACACTGGTGCTACCGGCTTAGTCTTGCAGTATCTTGAAAATGTAGCTACATTTCTCTTTTAAAGATGCTCATTAAAATATGAAGTTTCAGCTACACGAGATATCCCTCCACAAGCCATCCACCTGTTTTCTTCCAAAAATAGACAACATCAACCTCTGCAATGAAGTCCGTATATAACCTCAAATTTCAGAATTTTGATTGAGTTTTGTTGAAACAAAGACTTTGTAAAAATATTCAGAACGCCTGGGGATTTATTGTAGTCACTGTACTCTTCTCGAAGAAATTAAATCATTTCTGTTTTAACATAAGATTTTTCATCTCGGTCATCAAAGTAACTGGACTTATTTTCCCCTTCGATTCCAATAGCTTAAAAACAAAAACTCTTTAGGCACTTAAACTAAACTATACTGATTTTTTTTCAGAATGCCACGCACTAATAACGCTATAGATAGCAATATTTTTGCTTTATAATTGGGATTTATGAAAAAATTGCCATCGTTCTAAATGGACCATGTGCGCATCTACATGTTTTTAACAGGAAGATATTTCATATATAGCATGTCTTCGCAGATATTAAACGTTTAATTTTGAATTTTAAAGATCTCACGTAACATCTAGGCAAATACGAATGCCTGTAAGGATAAACAATATATTTCGTTTAATTATTATAAAAGTTTAATAATTGGAGATTTCGAATTTAAAATCTTAGCAATATCCAAGGAAAAAGAGCGAAAGCTAACAGTAACAATAATTCACCTCGTTATTGTTACGTGCCCCTAAGACAACACCATAAAAGAAGATTTGGTTTGTTCGAATATAAAATGAAATCTTTAACATTATCCCTGAAATAAAAACCTTGCCTATAATACAATAAAATGTAGTTTTGGGGTTTGTAGGCTGTAAAAATTTACATAACGTTTCGCCCATAACTTCGCTGGGATATCTTCAGAGGATTTTAACTCCTCACCAGTGATGGCCGGAGTGAGGACTTTTTTTATCGTGGAGGGAAAATGCTTTTTACGCACATCAGTTAAGCTTGTGTGGGAGTCGCCAATGAAGCATGGTCCTACCCACTAAAACCCCTCCACATGAAAGAAAGAGTATGGAAGCATAAAAATAAGTAATTGAGATGAGGAAGTGCAACAGTACCGCTATTGCTCCTGCGGATTCAAGGAGGGGGTGTCTTGGCCGGCCACAGAGGGCCTAGGCCTGGTGAAGGAAGGGAGCCAGGCCGCAAAATGGCGGAGATTCTCCTTATGTCCCGGGGAATTCGGGGGGACGGATTATAGGAAGTATTGTGCTTTGTTTCCGTACGGAGACGGCGTCGTAACTTATAACAATTTAATTCGTATTGATTTTGCTCTCCAGAAGCAATAGTTGACATAGGAATTATTATATAATTGTAAGTATTGGGCTACGTAGACCTCAGGAAGTATTTAGATTAACATACACGATTCTGTGCTCCCCTCAGGGGGACGTCTATTTTAGGGGTTACTGCGCTGAATCTCTGGGGTCAACCTGAAATATTAAAGTTATTAACTGTTATTATAATGACACTCTACTGTGTCCTGACTGTAAGCCGTGTCATTGGGAGTGATTGGTAGTAATTAATATTATCCTACAATGATTAGAAATAGCAATGTACGGTGTAAATGATTAATTTACCAGTTATTAAACATATATACATTATTAATTAGTGTTTACAAGCCCTGTCTATTAGTATTACCTTGGTAGATTTTGAGACTCTGCCTACATAATCAGTCTACCCAATTGTGGCGGGGCTGCACTCTGATGTCACTCGATGAGGGCTCCCCTCCCCCCCCGGAACATCCATGACTCTTTTTTTTTTCGAGTGAAGGAGAAAATGATTTAATCACTTACCCCAGCCCCGATGGGAGTCGAGACTGAGAGTGTGGGACTCCCCAAAAGTCGGCATACCCACTAAAAAACTCCTCCACCGGCAGGAAAAAGTGAAGAAGGAAAAAGAAAGGAAGTCAGGTGTGATACTGTGGCTGTACCGCTATTGCACCAGCGCAGTCATGGGTACGGGTATATTGGCCGGCCACGAGGGCCTAAGCCAGGTGAAGAGATTGTGCCAGGACGCAAGCATGACCGAGGCCCTACTTGCGCCCTTGGAAATTTGGGAGTGAAGGGTGAAGGAAAGTTAAAGGTGTATGTGTGGCAGCAGTTCCCAGCTTGCTGCCGTGGAGAGTGAGGTGTAGCATTCAATGGTTCCTGGGGTTCCTGGCGCGGCCTCTGTGTGTCGCGCTCGGCAAGTCCATCGGATGAGGTGGATGAAGTACACGGATCTCGTCACAGAGATACAGTGTGTTCAGCGTTATGAAGTTCTTGGTATCGTTTAGGAGCTCTCGAAACCCCGCAACTGAGGCCTCAATGGCTCCCAGTCGCGTCGGTCGGTCGTCGCTCTCGGTGTCATCTGGTTCGACGAGGTGGCCCTCGATGCGTGCCAGCTTGCGCTGAACCGATGCGAGGATCCCGTCGTCCCCCTGGAGTTGTGAGATCTGCCTCGAGAATGAGAGGATTGCCCTGGCCGAGGTCCGCTGCTTGGCCTCCACGGCCGCTAGGCGCGCGTTGGTTGCACAGCGTAACTCAGCCATGCGAGCGGTGAAGTCTTGGAGAGTAGCCTGCAATGCAGACAGCGTGTCTTGTAGTTCTGGATGAGGTGGTTGGGATGTTCCCCTTACACGGGGAGTCTTCGGCGTAGGCTGTTGGTTGGTCGTCGGCAGAGGCGGTCTAGTGGTCGTCGCTAGCGCAGCTAACCCAGCTGGTGGTTTGCTCCGGGGGTACAGGGGGCACTGAGCCTGCCCCGTGAAGTGCGTGTGCCCTGAGCAAGTGGTGCAGAACTTGCGTCGTCGGCGGAGGTCGTGGGCGTTGCAGTTTGCCGTAAGACAACCTGCTCCGCAGTAGTGGCACCGAGGTGCGGCGTTGCATGCCTGAGCTGTGTGACCGTAGCCACAACAGCGGCGGCAGGGTACCGGACGTTCACTCCTGCTTGCCTCGACACGCAAACATTGCCCCAGAAGAGGCAGGCTTGATCGCAAGGCCGCCTGAGTGTCCGAGGTGGAACCCAAGTGGAGGCGTACCAGCGGTGTTGGCCCTTTGGTTGAGGTTATTCGGGATGCCCGAATAGCAGAGCGCCAGTGGTGTCTTGCAGCATCCAGCACAAAGTGCAATGGAAGATCTCTCGGCACTCCACAGATGACAACGCTGTGGGGGCCATCTGAAGGAGAGTGCGTCAGCGGCGATAGTGGACTTACCAGAGGCGGTAAGCCGGCGGCAGTCTGTGGCGTAGTACAGCCCTGTGTAGGAGAAACAGGGCTGGTGGCATCCTCCGGTGGCGCAGCAATGCGAACGGGTGACGCAGCGGCCGAAGCGTAGCTGGGCCCGGGCAGCGGTGGTGGCGAGGCAGACTTTCCGGCAGATGCCGGTGAAGCTGCCGGCGAAACGGCGGAGTCCGCGGCCGGAGCCGGGGAAGCAGCGGTGGGTCCATCGGCGGCACGACGCTTTCTCCTCTTCCCCATATCGATGATCTCGGCGAAGCGTAAAGATGTTTCCTCGGCGGAGTCTCATCCATAACTCCAAAGAGCAAGGACTTCTAGAGCTACCGTAATATCAGTCGGTGGAGCGACAGGCCATGGCTACTGTGTTAGAAAATGAGTGTAGTTGTGTTTGCATTAGGGCGTCTAAGAATTCTTAGATGGTAATCCCTAGTTTCCCCTGGCCAATCCTTCTATCAAATAGCAATAGCGGTATTTTGTGTTTATCTCGCTCGCTGTATATGTTCCTAAATCGCGAATAAGATGGTATAGTGAGGACAGTTTGAAAGCTTGCCATTTATATATGTGAGGCGGTCCTGCCCTCTTGATTCTTACTGTCCGCTGATCCAACAACCCCAGTGCGATTAAGAACGCTGCTAGTTGATAGGCCCGGGTGATGTTTTTGACGTAATATGTACAAATGTGTAGCAATACCGTTCCATTAACCTCCTATCCATCCTCTAAAGTTTTCGAGAGGTTTGTACTGCATCGTTTATCGCCGCTACTGGCCGACTTCAAGCCATCCCAACCCAACAGTTTAGTTTTCGACCTGGGCACTCGACCACCCAGCAGCTGCAGAGGGTAATTGAAGCCGCTGCCCTGGAGTTTCAGGACAGGGCTTTCACTCCAGCGGTATCTCTGGATGTCAAAAAAGCCTTCTGAATCCCTGGCTTGAGGATCTCCTGTATAAACTATCCAGCTTGGTCTACACAGACGATGATCAACATTACGCGCAGTTTCCCACATGAATGCTTTTTTACAATAGTAGTTGCGGGGAAAACATCAACACAAAAATCAATAACAGACTCTGTGTTATCTCCCACGCTGTTTTTGCTATACCGGGCAGACTTTCAAGCGGTGCAGAGAGTTGATATGGCCCAATTTGTTGATGTCCTGCTATATAAAATAGAGACACCTACTCACAGCCTTCAATGTACTCACGGTCACCTTCACCTCGTCCAGCACTGGTGCAGTCACGGATGTCCATTAATTCAGAGAAAAGTCATGCCGTCCTGTTTACCAGACGACGAAACCCTGCAGCAAACTCACCTAAATTCACATATCAGCGCCAAAGGATAGAATAGGGAGCCTCCATGGAATACTTAGGCGTCAAAATGGCTTACCTTTTCGCGAACACTTCGGGAGACGATGAACAGGGCTAATAGGGCGGAAGCCACCTTATACCCTGTTCTGGCCTCCACCATGCCGTTCCACCTCAAGTTACACCTTTACAAGGCTTATCTTACCTCAGATGCTCTATTCCTGCGAAGTGTGCGGCATTGCAGCAGACTCGTGGCCTCTCTGGCTACAGTGGACGCTGTAAATAAGTGGCGCATTGCATCTAAGAAATATACCAAATAGGACGAAGGCGACGAGACAATAACACAAAGCATTCCTATCTTAAATTCGCAGCGTTACAGACCGCATTGATAAATCCTGGAAAAGGGAAACATAAAAACAGTTTTAAGTTCACCAGTAAATTAAAACACAGACTCAGATGGCTAAGGATAAAGGGGTTTATCACAAGGGGTTTATCATATACCTTGTAGTTGCGGACAGGTATGTATTAGAACCAAACTCAGCATTAATACCAGGTTAAACGAACATAGAAGTAATTGTGGACTGGGATATCCGACACCAGCGGCTGCACTGCCCCCACTTGACCCAGGGGGGAGAGTGTCAACCGAGTGACTCGCCCATCCCGAGAGCTTTTCCTGCAGGTTGGCATCTAAAAATTTTAATCTGGCCCTCATTACAGGGCGGAAGTGGATACACCACCTAGGCGCGTCAACCCCCGAAGGAGAAGACTACCAAACAACCTCAGTATGGCCCGACAGCACTCCAGCGGACTGCCTCCTGATATCCACGGCGTTACCGGAGGACCTTGAGGCATCTCACAACCCCACCTGGAACTTGACCCAGTCTCTCAGATACTGGGAACCACTGCTCCGCCGAGTCAACCCAATCCAAAAACTCCCTAGCATGATGGGCTCGGACGTTTGGCCCAGCGTACTTCTAGTAACTCAGAAGTACCACGGTACTCAGGGTCCGCAGCGTCCGCACCACGGTAACTGAAGGGATCGGACCCCCCCCCCTATGGCTGGGACAACAAGAAATATCAGCTGTGGCAAAGTATGCCTTTGCAGATTGGCCATTACGTCAAATTCAACGAGACAGAAGCGCGCGGTACTACGGCCAAAATCATGCTAAGCACTATTGTGCCTATTGAGATTTATAAACCTAATTTCAATAAACAAGAATTTGCCATTTTTCATAAAGCCTGGTGCATTGTGATAGAATGCATATTTAAAACCTTATAAAACAGCCGGACTCCTTAAGAATTAGCGCTCTTAACCGCGCTGGGAGTGGAGGAGCAATCTCCAATAAGGGTCAAATATTAGGTTCAAAAACGTAAGGCGAGCTAACATAAACAACAACCGGTCACAGGGGGCCTAGATAGGCCCTTGTGGCCAGTCAAGATACCCTTCCTTGAATCAGCAGATGCAAAGGCACTATTGCTGCACTTCCTCGCTTGAATTACTTCTTTTTATGCTCCTGTATCATTTCTTCTACGTGGTGTTTTAGTGTGCAGGGCTATACTCCGATGGCGACCCTCACAATACCGCTTTACTGGTGTGCATAAAAAGCATTTCGCAGCCACGTTAAAAAAATTAATAAATAACGGTGCTTAATATGGCCGACATTGTTCAGGAGTCAACATTCCCTAAGATGTCCAGCAAACTTATGGGCGAAATGTCGCGTGCATTTTCATTTGTTGGATCACAGCCCACAAACTCAAAACCTATTTTATTATACAATCTTATTGTATTAATGCCGGCCATAGTGTTATTATTTTGTTGCCTATAATCTTTCATGGAATTTATTTAACCTGACTTTACACCGTACACCTACTTACTTCAGTTTCAGTTATTCCCATCTGATTCATAAAGGTAAATCTAGTTTAACACAAACAGCCCCGTGAAATAAGTTGAACGCATAGACTATCCAAACAAAAAATTATTTTCGAAATAAAAGATGCTTCACGAGCATGCAGCGAAGTGGCACAAAAGGGATTATTGGCAGATAACTCAATTAATTTTATTGATAATGCAGTATGCTCTTTTCAGATTTATGGAAAAAAGCCAAGGTTAACATACAATTTAAGGTAAAGTCTAGAATTATCTATTATTTGCAACAGAATTGATATTACGAAGTTTTATTTACATAATTCTACCATTTCCCGCCCAGTGCCCTCTAGCTATTTTGCTGTTCAGAATTTCTTTGGCTGCCGTCTCTCTCTCTCACCCTCTCTCTCTCTCTCTCTCTCTCTCTCTGACCTGCCTTTTTCCACGAGGGATTTCTGCAATACAGAAAGCTAGCAAATTTCCCCTGTAGAGAAAAAATTGCGGACGCCATTTGTTCTCTTCCCTGTTTCCATATGCAAATAGGAGATTCAAAGTAAAAGCCAAAGGTTCTCTAGGGGAAGTTGTTGACGTTTTAAAATCTACAGCCACGCTACAAAATCTGTACACTTTTAGAGATACGGAGAATATTCATTAGTGGATTTCTCAACCATTTTACTCGTATAAATATTAGGACACCGTAATTCCATTTTATATGAGCATAAGATCAAGTGATGACGCCTATAGTTCACAATCGTGAGGTTAGAGGTTGAAACCCCGTATATCGCTAATCTGACAGGTTTTCACGTAATTTCCCTCAACCAACACGCAAATATCTATATTAACCATTCCAAAGTTCTACCAACGTAAAGAAATACAAATAAAACGGATGTTACAGAAAAGCGACTACGTACCTTAGGTCATTTGTTACGCATCACTCTGACTATATTAATGTACGGTACAGGGGAAGCCGAGGTCGTTAGGGCACGGGCTCGTGAACGGTAGGTCTACGGTTCACATCCCTCCTGGAGCGTACTCCCTCACTGAGATTTTTCCCGGGTTTTCCACAGACCTCATAACTGGAGAATTCCGTGGAGGCTCACGTACCTTAGGTCTGCAAATTTTCCTCCCAAATTTCCTTTCCCAATTATCACTCTACTTATGCGTTCACTGTCTGTGCCTTATGCAGCAAGAACGGGCATTAAACACTACATAAAGGATTAAACCAACTGAGGCCATCTATCAGAAAGTTACTTAAAGGGATGATAAAGAATGATGACTACTCAACTAAGACCATCTGTTAACTGTCACGACATGACTTAGATTTTGAAGGGGCATTAAGACAACAAAAAGGAAAGAAGACATTTAATGCCTTTTACAGCATTAGTTATGACGACACTATAAACTTCATTATTCCCTAGTATAAAATTAATGAAAGTATTTCATACGCCAAGTAAGGAACACCGAATTACTCGCATAATTCCGCCACAGTAAACATCTGAAGGTAGAGGTGCTAATAATTCTGATATATTTAAAGTTACAGAATTTACGATGAGAAAAAGTGCTCGTAAGTAATATAACTCTTATAGAGATTCAAACAATTATCAGGGCATGTATGTTTAATTAAATGAATTTTTGGTCGAAACCGAATGATGCCTTTTGCACTGTTAGTAGTATGTGATATTTAAAAGAAGTAGGCTATCCTGAATGTGCTTAAGAATATTTTATTTACAGATTTTGAAAAAGCCCAATTAATCGCGCTAGAACACCATTGGTCATGGTAGACAGAAGCTACAATACATTTCAAGTTGTCTATGATTGTTAAGCAGAGCAGATACCCTGTTAATTAAAACCAAGAAGCATTTCAGTCTGCGTTAGTCATTTTATGTGACTATTGTCACACGCAGCAAGATACAAATTATGTTCTTACCTCCGTAAAATATGTCCGCATGCGCTTCATTATTTTTAGTTACTAACCACGATGAAGTCCATTATTTTCATAATTTTTTCCTAATTGTGTGTTCTTGTTTTAAACGCGCGCACACACACACTCGCACATATACATCAGACACAAACAACCATGCCCAAAGCGGAATTTGAATCCACAGTCCTCCACGTGTGTGAACACCTTAGCCACCATGACCATTGAGGCTCGGTAGGTGCGAGATCGGTTTAACGTGGTGACCCGTCAATACTGTTGTCAAAGTCTAACTCTCCACACTCATATTGTCAACTCAGCAGAATGAGAGGTGCACCATCTTTGAAGGTAGTCAGCCATGACACCACTACATTTCGTAATAAGTTCAGATAATTGATACCATTCATAACTGTATCCGAACTACATTAGTTCTGCAATAACTTTGTTGGAGATTGCATTTTACACAGTGACTGGTTTATTTGAGACACAATAATAATAAATTTGGCTATACATAATTAAACCAAAACGTCCAGAAAATTAAACCCATTCAACCCTAACATTACTCTGAATATTCGTACTTCTACAAATAATAATAATATAAAGCAAAAGTTATATAATCTATTATATTTTAGGAAAACGATTTAAGGCCACCCTGCATTTTGGGACGCTCATTTGAAAGCCATTCACGGAACCATTAGAAATCCATAGGAATGAAGCATTTGGTACATTTTGTTCAGAAATAGTGCTTTGTGTAGGCACATCAAAGCTACAGCACCTGGGAAATTCAATGACTGCAAAGGAGTTTAGCGAAGCAACTCTTTGAGGCTTCTGTATGTGTAGATAGAGGCATATAAACGGTATACCTCTGTGTGTACAGAAGGGATTATACTGACGTATGCCGACATCTGTCCAGCATGCATTTAAATGACCACCTGATCCCAGAATGGGATCTCTGGACCTCCTGGGGGGCTGTTGTAACGCAACAGGTGACTGAATTGTGGTAAGACCTTAACCTATTATCATTACATCATATAAGAGCCATTTGCCCTTTTAATTACATTATTAAAGGAGCGTTAAGCAATTCCGTTTCAAAAACTAGAGATAATTCTTGGTTAACTATTTTCAGTTTCTTAAAAACGTAACATTGTACACAACTTATTTTTATCACACCTATATAAATGCTTCAGAATTAAGAATGCACTTGGACTAAGTGGGCCTGATGTTTAAATTCCAAGGCACTAATCGCTTAAATCTAACACTTCAATAATACTCTCTCAAGGGAAGTATCAACCAACCATGGTCAAGCCTACCTTGAAATTCCTATTAGAGAGGTCACGTTGAATAAAAAGGCTGTACTAAAAAACATTTTTGGAAACATGTCCGTGTGTGTGTCTGTGTGTCTGTCTGTGTGTCTGTCTGTGTGTCTGTGTGTGTCTGTCTGTAACAGCATAACTCAGAAACGAACAGTCGGATAAACACCAAACTTGGTATTTAGGTTCAGTATCTTCCAGAAATGCGACACGAAGGTTTTCAAGAAAATCCCCCCACCCCAGATTACCCTTTACATGGAAGATTTTTTGAAAATTATAATTTTTTCAAAAATGGCTCTAACGATTTTGATAAAAATATCGTATGTTTAAGATATTTTTATGACAAATAAAATGTAAATCTTGAATTTCCTGGGAATGTCTCCAAAAGTATTCTTCATTGTGAACGACTTTTGCATAACTGGTAAACCATAAGAGGTAGACAAAATTTTACTACACAAAAATGTAGATCACGTTAAAATACACAATTTATGTCATATACATTTTTTTTGTTGAGTGAACCATTTTCGAGATATTACTTGTTATTCCCTTAAATTTTTCAATACTTATTTTCTCAAATGGGAATTCGTTATTCATTTTTTTGTCTTGGATATGCAAAGAGTATTAATCTGTGGCAAAGAGAATGGTGCTGCACCTAGCAACCAGCTATTAAGAGATATGTATGTGCTTAAAGGCTACTGTATTTGCAAATTGCCCTTGTAAATATATTATCCCCTTACATCTACAAGAAAATTAGCAATAAGATAGAGCCTGCAAATGTTTATCTCGATTAACATGAAGTACATGGAGAATAAGCGTTTATAAAAATAGTTTGTACAAGAGTAGAGAAAGTCATGTGAGTGTAACACATCATATTTTTTAGTTCCATTTATTCCCCACCTTTAACTACATTGGTCTTATCGGCGGCCTTTCATTTGTAACTCTGGGGAGGATAAGGAATAAACTTGGCTAGAGAAAAATGTCCACCCAAAGCTAGGAATCAAACCCGGGACCCCTCGCTCAATAGGCTGGGGCTCTATCGACTGAGCTATGGTGCCAGTCGGCGATTTCTTTCTTCTTGGCCCATACGATTAGAACTGGCAATTAATTTTCTTCACGTGGTATTTTTATGACAAATTTGTTCCACAATGGAAATTTCGAGATAATTTTCGGCATGAGAATTTGATACTTCACTCAACGATCTTAAGTGAGTATTCTTCGGTAAGGTGAGTAACTCCACGTGACTGCTAATCATTGTTAGCAAGGAAAATCTAATAGTTGCAAAGGTAGAATCAGGGGACTGAAAAATCCAATGGCATAGCGGGGATTTGAACTTATCTCCCGGATAAGTTGGGGAATTTAATACCATGCCGGCATGTTGCCGTGGTAGCTCATTGGTTAGAGCAACCGGACGGAGACCGGGAGATCCGTGGTTCAAATCCGGCTATGGCATTGAACTTTTCACTCGTCTGATTGTACCCTTCCGGCCTTGTCTAACACACGGCCTGTGCATCGATTCAGTTCATTTACATCTTCTTTTGAAAATGAAATTTAAGTTTTTTTCCCAATCCTGACATAAAACAAAGCTTACATGCCTTTACACTTTAATTTGCAAGATTTTTAGTCCCACCGCCACACCAAAGTTAATGGGTGTAGTTTTATGTACAAAAATAAGTAACATTGAAATAAATAATGCAGTATGTTTTTACGGTGTAGAGCTTATTTTCAAACTTATTTTCTTCCGGCTTTGGTACCGGGTCCATTGTTTTTAATTTTTATAGAATCTTCTATTAATTTGTTTATATCATAAGTTGCAGCTTGTTAGTAGGAGGTCATGCAAAGAAGAAGAAACTTGTATTTTCAAAGATGCTGCAACAAATATTTCGTAAACATTTAATGCTTTGAGAAAACTATTTGCTACAAACTGCATAACTTTTTGTAGGAAGTAGTGAACAAGGTGTGTTTTATGGTGGTGTTGTATTGTATTTCGACTGTTGGGGAGCCGAACTTGAAGTAATTGCAACCGCACGTATGGTAAAAAGTTTCCGGTAGCCTTCGCCCTAAGTTTAAACATATTAATTTTGTAATTTGACTGTTTCTTTAAATATTATATATTTATGTTTGCCTCGGCTACGTCAGTATTATTGTCAGAGACATGAATTTCTTTGCAGAGAGTGGTGGGCTAAGAATGTAGACTTACACAGACTATAATTTGTACTTCACTCCATTTATTAATTCTTTAAACGATTAAAATAACACTTCACTGATATAGAGAGCTGTGAGATTATTTTATTAAATACTTCCACTTTTTAAACACGTAAATTATTTTCATCTCACACTGAATACGTATTAAACTTCTCGAGGACGCGTTTCGCGTCTGGTTAGGAACACTGTCTGCAAGCAACTACTTCTGAATTTGTAAATTTTGCTCCATTTCAGTTTCTGATTGGCTAATCCTACTCCAATAGAATAGTTTTATTTAACATAAGCTTTTTCTGGTTGTTGATTGGCTATTTATAAACTGACTCAAAAATTACATTACTGCTGCTCCAAGAATTACCGGTAGCATTACTAAGCATTCTAATTTAATATTGCCTCAAGGTTACCTCATTGTTAGCAACTTTGAACCTATTATTCTCACAGCTCCTACATTATTAAATTACATAACATTATTAAACATGTACATAATAATATAAACACTAATACAATGACTGTTACATACATTTTATATGTTATTTGATACACATATTGCTTTAAGGCGGGCTGTTATTGAATTTATATATTATATAATTAGACTGATATCATTTAAGTGTTAAAAATACTGCCTCAGTAGGAAGTATTTATACAGTCTAACGATTTACAATTCTACAAAATTCATTAAGACTGAATAGGGTATGGAAGTTAATTTACATAATATTAAAGTTACGCATTTTACTTACGCTAATACCTCAAACATATGAGATCCTAATTCGTACATATATTTAGAAAGAGTTATTTGGAGTAGGATGTATTAGTTATGGTGTAAATAGACGCGAATATATATATTTATACAGGAGGCTCAAGTAGATTGTTGGTTGCATACAAGACTTCCATTGTCCTATGATGATAGAGAAATAAATACACCTCACTAACGCTTTCATCAAAAGTAATGATGGTTTTGTTAAGGGTACGTTAGTTGGCTATGACACACAAAGCGTTTTTTTACGAACGTTATAATGTTTTGTGTTAACACTCGAAGTATGAGACTCAGAATACGAATAATGACGTCATTCCTTTCATTCTGACCCAACTTTTACGAAACAAATTACCCTGCGTTCTTCCAATTCTATGTAGCCTTAGGGAAGGAATCTGCTAAGCTTACAGCGGAAACCAAACCGCTGAAGCTCAATCCAGCGGAAAGCATCATCGAGTGCTGATTCAACCTTCCACTGCAACTTTAACGTATAACTTTTATTTTTCTCTGGTGCGGATCTGCTGTTTGAGGCTGTTCAAGGGAAGTTGGCGAGCTTGTGGTTGGCAGGCCTGCGAAGTCTCCACAGAGTTGGCCGTTAATGGATCTCGCTCGCTTCTCCGCGCATACAAATTCATAAGGCAACGTAGCCTATCCCTGGTATAAAGATTTATTATTAATAACGTAGCAGAACCATGTTGCGATGCTTTCGCATACCGCAGCGTACGTCGGCTGTTCACGCTTCAATTGTTTTAAGTGCTGCCAACAGCATATCGAATGTACAGTCGCTTTTGAAAGAGCGATAGCGGAGATGTACAATTCATCAATAACTGTGGCTTTGAATTTGTTTTTGATGTGGTAACTAGAATTCGGTTTTGCTGAGTGGAGAATAACATTTAGCCTGACTAACGTATAGGAAATAAATATGACTTAGCAAATTAGAGGAGTGTTTCATTCAAGTATTAAGTTGTCAATTATTGAGGGGGTTTATGTTTTGAATTTAGACCATTACGCCTATCTATACTGCCAGATCTTCTTGTTTCTTTTTTTTTGTAAGTTCACCTTGATGTGCAGTTCTTCTTCTGCTTCTTCTTCTTCCACAAAGTATAGGTCTGTCGACCTGTTCCGTCCTCAATCACACATATCACTCCATCTTGTCTTTCTACCTGGCGATTTCTGTTTACAATTTAATAAATTTTGGTATTCGTTCCTCTTTCCTTAATACATGTTGCTACCAGTTACTCATTTCATTAATTTTTTTCATTTAAAGTATATATATATGTATTTAACTGTTTTTGGTTTTCTTCATTTCTTTACCTAGAAGGGTATATCCAGCTGTTTTTTTTCTTTCTCTTAATTTCACCACTGTGTTATCTCGCCAAACGTTTTAATTTGGCACTTTCTATGTTAGATTATTAACAAAAATAAATTGGTGGACTACAAATCTATCTTTTTATAATTATATTTTATCTTTCTATAATTTTATAAGCACATTATTGGGGTATATGATATTATTTCATTAATTTGTAAAAATGCAGATAGTAAAACTCGGGCTCCAGAATCTCTCAACACAAATTCTGAAACTCCCGTTGTATTCCTGCAGATACATAATTATGTTACGTTCCGCACTTTGTTATTTTGGTATCCCCTATATGTAATGCCATTTAACTACCGTAGAATTAGTACAGTTCTCGGATTTTCGCGTTTCTTTGCCTTTGAAACCTAACCGGCTATTTATTTTGTATTTATTTGGCAGTCGGCCTATATATATGATAATATTAGAGATAAAAAGCCAGAACCTTAGATTCCACGTTAAGCGAATTGCTTATACAAGAACGCTTATATCATCAAGTAAAGCATTCATTTAATACAACAGTATCACACCTTGACAACAACGAGTTTTATGCCTACCTACATGTAAAATCTTGCTGCTACATTAAAAGCAAATTAACGTGGAATTGTTGGAATTGAGGAAAGATCGGCACTTATTAATGTTGGCAATTCAAATTCCTAGTTTAAGACATAACAGAAACAAAAATTGTTTCATAATAAGCCTGGAAAATAATTCGATGTTTATAAAATTACTTTGAGATTTCCGGCTCAGTTCATGAGGAGGGAGGCAATCATAAAACTTAACTAATTTGTGTTTGTGGGTTTTTGACAACTTACAAGGGAAGACTTTTTCGAATTCGAAAAAATTTGAACAGACACTCGTCTCTATACAATTCCCATCAGCATTCATTTGTATAAGGAAATCTTTATCTATTAGAGAGAATGTGGCTTATACATCCACATTGTATTTGGAACCGTGACCAAACTGATGTATATTGCATAGAAAAGGGGAACTATCAAGGGTTGCGCCAGCTCAATCAATACGCATCATCAACCATAGCTATACATACAATGGACTGATCATTAATTTATCCAAAAGTCTTCAAGAAAAAACTTCTAGCTAAAATATAATGAAGCAGATGGAAGAGAACCTTCTTTCAAATAAATATATATATATATATATATATATATATATATATATATATATATATAAGATGGTAAAATGGCACAGACTATTTAAGAACACTTTACTCCAACGTTCTGTCTGAAAGTCTTGAGCTGTAATCAAAAGGGCTTACTGTTGTGCGATTTAAGGACACTAATTTAGTAAATTAATCATTCCCAAATATGGACACAGAATGTATAATTAAATAATCTACAATAATTAAGCATATGCAGCGAGGGAATAGGCTTTTTAAGACAATAAAATATATAATAAATATATACTAGGAGGATAGATTATATATAACTCTTGCTGATAATCCAAACATTTCAAATCCTAGATTTTATCATGAAAACTGACTCTGTTTTTCATAGCCAGTTTCTTGCCTATGCTTCATTATGTTTGACAGTCAGGATTTACGTGAATCCTGCTGAAGTCTCGGATTTAAGTCTCGGCTTTGATTTTTCATCAACAAAGTGGGATTCAGAGAATTATTTAAATGTAGTTTTTGTTTCTTGTAGCCGTGTTTTGCTCTTTAATGCATTTTACAGAGAATTCTCATGTACACTTTTGAAGTGTGTTGGCTAAACGAAGAGTTAAGCAATCGAATACTTATGCTGTCTTCATCGCCATTATTATCCAAGTTCTTTCTATAGATTTTTTGAACCAAAAATCCTATTGGAGCCGAAAGTCATTCATTTGAACCTACTTCAGCACAACAAAAAGTACAACTGTCTCCACATTCTGCCAATCAGCATATTGAAGCCCAGAATCCTCAGGGTCAAATAGCGGCCGGAGATATGCATTTTCCTGTACTTAGGACCATTTTGCTCCATAAATTCTGGCGAATATCAATGTAATAATGAACATAAGTGTCATGCAATAAAATGTATTAGACATCCATTGATAACTATAGCATAAAAATTAATATGTAAAGCAGCTCTGTTAAGTCAAAACAACCGATATGACCGTAGAAGTTGAAAAGTGGCTATAAAAATGACAAGCAATAATAATAATAATAATAATAATAATAATAATAATAATAATACTGTTATGAAATTAAAAATATAAATAATAATAATAAAATTACAAAATTTTTGTATAATTACATGCCTTCACCATAGGCATATGCATATGACCCATTCTCTTGACATGCATTATAAGACTAGACTCTCACAGAGGCAACTATTCCCCTGGGGAGATTTTAACCATGTCTAAGATAATTCTCTGCGCTTAACATCGATGTAATTATGTATACATTAGCGTATAGCTTATGATAGTAGTGAAGAATGTCATAGGAGTAGAACACATCAAATCTCTTTATATAGCATGTACAAACTATTATTACAAAACTTATTTTTCCATCTATTCACGATGACAGAGATAAAAGTTTGCTGAAACTCTTTCAATACACATTTATTGTAAGTAAAACCGATTCAGATCGAAGCCATAATCACATGTTTAAAAGTGATATGTTATATGCTGGCCTAGAAGTTCTATATCCGTTCATGAAATATCGAGAAACAACGGAATAGTGACAGCACTTTAAACAATCACTAGTATTGAAAAATGCACTAGTAAAAGCGAATATTTGAGAAATGGCTGGCTCCACAAAAAAATAAAGGTCATTTGAAATAGGCTGTGTTTTGAAGAGATCTATATTCTTTGTGTAGGATGCTTTGTCTATTTCTTATGGTTTACAAGCTATACACAATTATACAAAATTCCTTTCGATTGCACTGAACTTCATACACCATTTTCTAGAAAATGCAAGATAAACAGTTTGTGTAAATATATTAAATATATAGCGTTTTAACCAAACTCGTTAGCGCCATTTTTGCAAAAAAAAAAAAATAACGAAAAGTGTTGCATGTAAAGCATAGATTGAGGTTAGGGAATTTTCTGGAAAATCTTCTTGTCGCATCATCGCAAGTAACCGAACTTATTCATAATAAGTTTGGTATTTATTCAACATTTCGTTTGAGTTATGCTTTTCAAACACACACACAGAGTTATATACGCGTGTGCGAGGACGTTTTCCTAAAAAAAATTACATTAACTCAAGGGCCCCTCCAACATGTATATTTAGATAAAATCTCCGTATCGAAATGTTGGATGGAATACAATACTTTCTCTATTTATTAGCTAAGTGCCAAAATAGAGCAAAAATGAATATACTTAGCACTTGAATAATGTATTAAGTATTTGAAAATTCCAATACTATTAAAGGATTTCTCTGAAATGGTTAGCATCACAAACAGTTATCTTTCATTTAAATTGTGTGCTTTAGCAGATCAACATTTTATCTGCAGTAAGTTTTTGTCTATCTTTTACGGTTAAAAATTATATACAATTATGCAAAATTCATCCCTAATGAGGCTTCAAAGATATTTGCAGAAATTGAAGGCACAAACTTTATTTTACCTGAAAATAATTTAAATATATTGTATTTTAATCAAAATCGTTAGATCGCTTTGAGAAAATCTAACGAAAATTCATATTTTCAACCATATTTGTGTTTAGTAAATTTAAAATTTAAGTTTACTTTACTTTATACAGCATCCAGGCTAACTGTAATCATTAACTTATTTTTTTTAATAATCGTTATGATTTTTCCAACATTGCCTTTACAGTGAAACCTTAAATAAATATTATCTTCGCTACTGACTTTAATAATAATTTTCTTATTAATAGTGGTGGCACTAGAGAATAGAATATCTTTAACTATTGCGGATTTAGATGCACTGTTCACGATTCTGAAAAAATGGATCAAACGGTAGCTGTATCGACAATGTTGTTACCAACATTGATTACCAATATTATTTTCGTCTTTGTTATTTCCCCTGCTCCTTCTGATCATGACCCAATAATATTTACTTCAAATTTAAGTACATCTAAACAACCCAAACGAATTAATACTGCTAAAAAGTATATAAAGATTTATTCATAATTTTATTGTAATGCATTTTATAATCTGTTGCGTAATATCAATTGGTTATGTCTCTATAATATCACTAATGTTAATGGGAAGAGACTGTGTTTATCTATATTTTTTTAATGTTACTGATATTCATTTCATTTTACTGTTGTTAAATGTAGACCAAATAAGACGGTTGTGAACAAAGGCTGCTATACTGCTAAGCTCCACAATCTAAAATGCCAGCACATGTATTTGTATAACACGTACAAATATTTTGGAATTCTTAGTTTTAAAGACAACTACACTGAATTTAAACAATTATACAAGAAGACCACCCAATTGGCAAAAAATTAATATTTTTCTAGGTTAGTAGATAAATCAGCTAATAAATGCAAATATAAGTGGTCTATTGGTTTTTATATTTGTAATAATAATAGTGTACCTGATTCTGGTCATTATGAAATTATCGTTGATAGTATCAATACACTTTTTATTGGAAAGGTAGAATCAGACAACTGAAAAATTTCAATGTCATTGCCGGGGTTTGAACCATGGATCTCGCGGTTTCCGTTCGGTTCCTCTAACCATTGAGCTACCATGGCAACATGCCGGTGCGACATTAAATCCCCAACTGATTCACATTTTTTCCGGTAAACAACAAGAAGATTTCAAATTGTGTTGAGATGACATACCCAATGATGTAAGTCGCCATTGGGGTATGTCATTGGGGTATGTCATCTCATAATAGTGGTCGAAACTATGAAGCCCAGGACTTACAGTACATACAAAGGTCTTTGTTAAACTATGTACTGAATGTCTTCAAAGTAAAAACGTTGTTTTGAACAGGTTCTATGGTTTTACCAAAGCTTTTTATACAGCGCACTACTTCAAAGCTTATATTTTATGGTTTCAGTGATTGTGTTATACAGTTTTACAGTCTTATTTTGCTAATATATATTTTGCAGTATTTTATAATAGTAATATACGTCATTACGAATTAGTTAAATAAGGTGTTCCTCAGGAATCTGTCCTTAAACCATTAGTTTTATTATATATGCCAGTTATCTTCCTGCTATTATTAATAATTATTTTTCTATACCCCACATTTATGCGGATGATCTAGCTTAAACAGCTTTCCCTAGCAGTGGTGTGTTATTGAATACCTATATAAATGAAATTAGGGCTATTATTGTGAGTTGGTGTAATGCAAATCATCTTAAATTGAATTCTAATAAAACGGTAAATTTAAAAATGATTATTAAGGACAATTTGAGCAATTCTGTTAAAGTTTTATGTATATATTTGGAATCTGATCTTGAATGGCATGCACGTGTGAATTACGTAGCTAGTAAAATTAGCAAATCAATATTTGTGATCAGACTATTGAAAAATTACCTTAATCCAGAATCGTTGTTAAATATATATTATCTTATGTGTATAGTTATCTGGCATACGGTCTTATCGTATGGGGAAATTATTTTCCTGAAGACAGGTTATTAATTTTACAGAAAAGCTTCGTTTGATTGATTTGTGGAGCTCGAACAAGAACTCGTTGTAAACCACTCTTTGTCAAATTACGAATTCTTACTTATGTGTGTGTGTGTGTGTATGTGTGTGTGTGGGTATATTTGGGTGGGTGGGGGGACAAATGCAACTATACTTTAACACAAGAAGCTTTAGCTACATTTCTAAAAGGGTTTTTAATATCACTCCTTTATATCTTAGAAATTTGTCTATGACACAGCTCAAGAAAGCTATTAGAACTACATTGTTAACTAATCTTCTATATATCTTAAGCGAATTTTATAATATAAACTCATCTTAATGTTTTATATTATTATTATTATTATTAATTTACATTTTCATAACCATTTTGTTTTTTCGGAATAAGTATAAATAAAAATAGTATGCTTTGTCGTTATAGCAACCCTTTCTTTGGGGAAACAAAATAAATAAATAATGTTAACTCTATTCATTACACTTACTGGTTCTCTTAAATTATAAATAAATGATAAAACTGTCTAAAACTAACACATTATAACCATAAAATTTGAATCATAAATATAAACATAAAGAAGTCCTTTAAATATACGATATCATTGAATATTCTTAAAAGTATTTGTTAGCAAGATAATGTGGTATGTGATGTTTTATTACATGTTCGGTATAAACTATTCACACTTAAAATTATCAAATATTAATAAAATTGCACTAAAATATTTTACAAACTAATTTGGGTCCATACAAAACTAATGTAGCGCTCGTATAAATGAATACATTCTGATTTTAGAAAATATTCAGTTCTCTCTGAAGTGAAATTAATAGTTTACACTATAATACGATATTTACTAAACTGTCCAAAAAACTAGCATATGAAGTGTCATGCAACGAGATAATCAGAAAGGTCTGCAATATGTAAAATGTAAGGGAACGGCGACTGGATCTATAACCTACTTTTACGACGTGCCAAGAATGTAACGCGATTCTCTTGTCTGGGGCCGTATCCATTATTCGCAAGATAATGCTTCAAAACCCTGGAGCACTTCTACTGCATGAAACCTTTACCATTTTCTATGCTCTTGCAATTTAAAATTGCATAACTTCTTTGAGACATTCTCTCTTCAACATCGAAGTGTAGTTTCCTACGAGAATGACAAACCTTTCACAAATGTTTAGTCAATCTTCAACAAGATCATGCACAAAGAACAGGTACACTTATACCTGGAATTCTGGGGAATATCTCAAATTTAGTTTATGTACAGACGATTGCATACATACACAACCCAACAAATCTTTTGAATATTTTAATAGACCGTAAATATACGTGTAGCGGTATACTTTGAATGTATTCGTATTGTAGCCGAAAGAATGGGGTAGACATACTTGTATGTTATTATAGTCAGGCAAAACACGAACTTTTATATTTAACCCTCCGTCAGTCGCTAGGGGCCTGAGAGACCCCTGGCATTATATAAATGTTATAATTTTCGAACGAACGCACCTATGCAATTGCCTGACTAGGACATCTAACATTACACCTTGCGCGATTATTTGCTGCAGCGATAACCTTATCTGTTTATTTGTTTGGCTGGAGTAATGAATAATCAGCAGTTACGTGTCGCACAGGTCAACCAGGCCCCGCGCGCCTGCTCTCGTTACATATTGTTGACAGATTTGTTTCTCATTAGCTTTTGTGCAATATTGCTTTACTATTGCAAAGAGCTGTTACTGCTTCGTCATGAATCCGAGTAAAAGGTACGATCTACAAAATCCGAATGATTTGGAAGAAGTACATCGCCTACTTTGCGATGATGCCTTGCCCGTGGATGACAACTTATATGAATAAGATGACTCTGATTCAGAAGATAAACTCGAAACGAGATCTTTAGATTCAGAAACTGACCATGAAGATGAAGAGGAAGACGATGAAAGCAGCTTGTGTGATAACATGTATTTTATAGGCAACATCATATGCGTATCATAGTAATTCTTCTTCTTCTTCTTCTTCTTCTTCTTCTTCTTATTATTATTATTATTATTATTATTATTGACAATAGATTCTGTTGTTATTCACAGGAAGAGATGGAACAAAATGAAAAAAACACCTTTGAAAATAACACAGACAAGGGCTCACAATATATTGACCAAACTTCCTGGTGTGGTAGGAGCTGCCAAAAATGCGAAAACGGAAACAACCTTTTTGTTACCGAAGATATAGTTGATTTGATTGTTGAAAGCTCAAATACTTACATTAGCAGTGTGCAGCACAAATTTGATTGTGAAAGAGACAGCAGACCTACAGATGTAATAGAAATAAAAGCTTTCCTATGCTTATTGTACCTGGCAGAAATTTTTCGTGGTGGACGCCAGAATATTCACGAGTTTTGGAGAACCGATCTTGGAATTCCTCTATTCCGAATGACTATGTCCGAAAAACGATTCGGTTTTCTAATATGCTGTATTCGCTTTGATGACAAAAGCTCAAGACTGGAGCGACGAAGATTGGATAAATTGGCTGTTAGAGAAATGTTTACATTGTTTCTGAACAACTGTCAGAACCATTATTCTCTTGGACAAAATGTCACTGTCGACGAACAGTTGCCGGCATTTCCTGGTCGATGTGCTTTTAGACAATATATACCATCCAAGCCAAACAAGTATGGCATAAAGATATTCTGTTTGAGTGATGCAAAACTGTTTTATACAACTAACATGGAGATTTATTGTGGACAGCAGCCGGACGGACCCAATTTGCAAACTAACTCGGCAGAGGCTGTAGTGCTGAGACTAACTGAACCAATCTCTGGCACTGGACAAAACGTTACTGGTTTACCAGTGTATCGCTGGTGAATGAATTGCGCAAAAGACAACTTTCTTTCGTTGGTACAGTGCGAAAGAACAAAAAAGAGTTACCCACTAATTTCACTTCTCCAAAAGATAGCAGACAGTACGAAAGCATATTTGGCTTCACAAAAAATGAAACACTTGTTTCATACGTTTCAAAAAAGGGTAAAACAGTAGTTTTGCTCTCAAGTCTACATGTTTCATCCACACAGTTATCAGAAGGTGCTGAGAAAAAGCCTGAAATAATCCTGCATTACAACGACACTAAATGTGGAGTTGATGCAGTAGATAAATTGTGCGCTACATACAATGTAGCCAGAACAACGAGAAGGTGGCCAATGGTAATTTTTGACCATATCTTGAACATTGCAGGTATTAATTCTAGGGTTATCTTCCTTGGAAACCAAAATAAATATTCCACAAGGCAGGAGTATTTGAAATCACTATCTTTAGCTTTACTGTTGCAACAGCTACAAGGAGAGCAACAGCATCAAATCTATCCGATGATTTGAAAGGACTTTTGACAAAATATAAACCTGAAGAATCCGGCGTTAATGAATTGTCAAATACACCACTATGCACATTGAAAAGGAAACGATGTGAACCCAGCAACAAAGACCAAATGAACTGCAAAACTAAATATACATGTGGGAAATGCAACACCCCCCTGTGTTTGAGCAAACATGCTAAATTATTTGCGTAGTTGCTTAGTCGGGGAAAACACGGGTAAAATAGTAGATGATTCTGAGTAACTGAACATTTGAAATTACAAGTTGTATGTATTTCTTTGTACTTACTGTAATACAATTTATAACGTATATGTACTCATATTTTAGCTTGTATTTTTATGTTGTAAGATAATACCTATTAATGAAAGCCTTGTACGCTTAATCTAAATAAAGGTAAAAACAGGAAAAAAAAGAAAATAAACGAAAATAACAAAAATACAAACAATAACAACAAAAATATAGCGCGGGTCTACTAGGCCTCGCGCAACTAACGGCGTTCTACCAAAGCGCGCGCCTGACGGAGGGTTAAAACCATGCTTACTATTATTATGGAGCAAGTATTTTTACGTTTTGCGGTATTTATAATTCAATGTGCGTGATCAAAAAATTCATATTTCATATTTTGGTAAGATCGTGATATTTTGTAACATTTGCGATTTTATACTTTTAAAATAACTTCCGTTAAAAATGAACTCGGCTTTCTCTTATTCAAGAAGCTTTCTGTGAAGCATATTTATAAAAACCCAAGCCATTCTTTCCGGGAAGCACGTCTTAAAAAGCTTGCACCCCTTTCCAACAAATCGCGTACAGTTGAAAAATTGTAGCATTTCCTCTAGGTGAAGTCGTTAGCGAAATTAAATGTCCTCTATTTCTAAAGAATTTATTTTAGCAAATCGGTGCATTTATTGGTATATTGTAATTATTATTACTAAGGAAGGACAAAGCAAACAGTACAATACCTTCACTTTTTTCTAAATTAGGGTTTCAGAATGTATAAACCTATAAATCCCATGTAATTTGTTGTAATCTACAAAATTTATTGTTTATACTAATGTACTGAACCTGTTCCAAACTCTTAAAGCACAAAATGTTTTGGCTTTAATATATTTCACAATATTTGGAATTTTTCACGCATTTTCATATTTTGGCATAGTTTTCTTCATAGTTTTCCTATTTCTGGTTATTATTATGCACACTAATGGAAAAACAAATTTTTAGAACGTTTTATATAAACCAATATTAATTTTATACCAATTACAATAAAATTTCAAACTTGCCCACAAATTTTCTTCACTTCTGTGTAATATTTCAACGCTTCACGTTCAGCAGTTTGGCTAAAAATGCCTCCCCACGTAAACAGCAGTTACTTTTGCACAGATTTCAAACAATTGAAAGTTTTTAGCAACTTTTCTCCAAACTTGTATATATGACGTTTTACATCCGCTCCTGCAGCGGCTGTTCTAAATAGTAATATTTTAGATTTTCTATATAAATTTACCTTGGCTTTGTGTACCAATTCTTTTTGTGAAAAATTTCAAAGTTGAAATAATTCCATACTATTATGTATTATATTAATTTCTCTATTACTATACCTATACGGGGAGAAATCATTGTACTGAACCCAAAAATTCGAAATTGCAATTTTATCATACATATCGGTTTTAGGTCACTTGAAACATAAAGCAAAAAAATATTTTTAGAAAAATGTCCATACATCTGTGTGTCTGTCTATAAACAGCTTAACTAAAAATTAAAAGTAGGATAAGCAAAATATTTCGCATAGCAGGCAAATTTTTTCAGGAAAATTCCTCACACAAATTACCCCTATTTGGAAAAATTTTTCTTAGTTTTAATTCTTTCAAATACGACTCAAATGATTTTGATTAAAATGTCATAATATAATATATTTTGATGCAGTAATTTGTATCACAAATTATTTAAATGTAAAGAGTGATTATAGTATGAATATGCATTATTATGTGACATTGATTTGAGATGTTTGTTGATTGTAATTATTGTTGGGAAGTAAGTTTATACTGCCTTACTGAAACTGACAATAATAGCGTGCAATAATGCAGCGAGGGGGTGAGCTGTTTATCATTATTAGAAACGAGGAAGTTACGTAATGTTGGCGCGTTTTCCTTTAGAATCTTCTGGAACATTTCCCTAGAGCATATGTATTCATAATTTTCATTGGATATAAAAATAGACGCTAATGTTGGCGCGTTTTATTAGCCAATTGCAGCTCAGTTATAATCTTTAGGCATATCGGGGTGTATGAGTAGAAAAAGAGTAGGTTAGAGGTAGACCCCGTCAGTTCATCAAAATTCTTTGTACATTACACGTCGCCTTCAGTCCAGCAGAAATATCACACGTCGGATATCGATTCGCAAGTTACGCGTATAAGAGTTATGAAAAATCTCAAGTATGGTAAAGTTAATTATACAAAAGGTTGAAGTACGTGAATTAAAAGTGATCAGTAAGAAGTTGTTATAACAGTTTCAGTTTGGCGAGTATCAAGATCAATGTGTAAATGTGATAGTTAATGTGTTCGACAATAAAAGTGTAAAACAAATTTCTTCATCAGTGTTATCTTTGGATAAAATATTCCTTTCCGTTTACACAACCTGTATAAAGAGAAGTGCTTGACCAAAAGATCATAGCTAGCCGGAGGAGAGAGAACCAAAATTAAATAAAATAACAGTAGCATTCTTTCAAACGAACATTAATACTGCCGCAAATTGCTAACACCAGATGGAGCTAACAAGCCTAACAAATGAATCACGTCACAAGATGGCTTCACCATGTTGAATAAACACATATACAAATAATGTTACTTCAAATTGGCTCCCAAATGTGGGGCTCAAGAAATAAATATAACAGAAGCATACCACTACAACTTGGCTCCCAAACGTGGGGCTACAATTAATGTTAAATAAATAACATTAAAACACTTCAAATTGGCTCCCAAACGTGGGGCGCAATAAATCAACAAATTAAATATAACATAAGAAGTATACTACTTCAATTTGCATAAATGGTAAAATGTGTGCCTTGAATTTTTGCTGAATACTTGTGAAGTCATGTTAATTTTGTATAAATGTTGTATAGTTTTGTACTTATATTCATAAACTATAAGATGCAGACTAACTACACAAAAATATACATCACTTTGAAATGTACACATTTATGTAAAATGTTTTGTAGAATTAGCTGTTTTCAAAATGTTTTTATTCTTAAAAGTTTAAGCTTTTCCAAGTTCAACTATCATGTGACATCTATCTTATGCGATGTTATTTTTTTCCGCATGATTCGTTAGTAATAACACTGACTCACGATATGTAAAAATATGCTCTGTACTCAGTATCATACCTGTAAGCAAGTACATATTGCTTATTTTGAAATTACTATAGTCCACAATTTGTTGTAAGTAAGGGGAATAAACGAATTAGTCTTTTTATGGATTGAGTTATGCGAGCCTCAAAGAAAGTTAGAGAAAATCATGCCAGTGTGATGCATCGTGTTTTAGTGTTACATTTATAACAGAATTATTTTATTTTTTATTATTCCCAGTATCTTTTGTTTTGCGTCTTTGTATTTTTGCTTTAGCCTTTTTGTACCTTGTACACTGTCATGCATAAAAACGGCCCATTTCCCTAGATAATAATAATAATAATAATAATAATAATAATAATAATAATAATAATAATAATTTTATTTGAGCACTAATTTATTACATATTTAGACTGCCTTCTCTACTTGGCCCTGGCCACTAAGATGATTGTGAATTACAGTTACATGTTGATACATTTAGTAGTTCTTATGTTTATTTTTATTTACATTATTTTCCTCTTTTAACCATCCATATCCATTTATTACTTTCTCTACTACGTATAGTAAGTAGGGGAAGTATTGCATTCCACCCAAAAATTCGATACCGAGATTTCACCGAAAATACATGTTTTGAGACCTCCTGAATCCAAAAAAAGCATTTTTGGAAACATCCCGTGTGTGTGTGCGTGTGTGTGTGTCTGTGAACAGCATAACTCAAAAACGAACAGTCGGATAAGCACCAAACTTGGTATTTAGATTCAGTATCTTCCAGAGATGCGACACGAAGGTTTTCAAGAAAATCCCCCCCAGACTACCCTTTACATGGAAGATTTTTCGAAAATTTTACTTTTCTCAAAAATGGCTTTAACGATTTTGATGAAAATATCATATGTTTAAGACAATGTCATGGGAAATGAAATGTATATCTCGAATTTTCTGGGAATGTCTCCAAAAGTATTCTTCATTGTGAACGACTTTTGCATAACTGGTAAACCATAAGAGATAGACAAAATGTTACTACACAAAAAATGTAGATCGCGTTAAAATACACAACTTATGTCATATACATTTCTTTTGTTGAGTGAACCGTTTTCGAGATATTGCTTGTTATTTCCTTAAATTTTCCAATACTTATACTTTTTCTCAAATTCGTTATTCATTTTTTTTATGTCCTGGACATGCAAAGAGAATGGAATGCGCCACATAGCAACCAGCGTTAAAATATTTGACTATCGCTTAAAAGCTACCATATTCCCCTTGCATCTACATGAATATTACCAATAAGATTGACATCTCGATATCTCGATTAACATGAAGCATATGGAGAATAAGCGTTTGTAAAATTAGATTGTACAAGAGTAGAGAAAGTCATGTGAGTGTAACACATCAGCTTTTTTTATATAACATAAAAAAATCAAAGATCTCTTCTCAGTTATCTGACTAAATAATTGTTGTATCTCGATGTCCTCAAATCTTCTTCTAATACTCTTCTAAAAGCCTTTGTGATTTGCATCTCTTTTCCTCCAAACATCTCCCATGCCATTATTCTCAAGGTTATTTCTTAGTTCATTTACCCAGTCCGTATTTTTTAAGCTAGTTTCTTGGTATTTTAGACATTGTTGTAATAAATTATCGTAATCAAAATTCAAGATCCTATGCCAATATTTCAAGGCTCTCTCCATAACCATTCCTTTTCTTGTTACTCGTCCCATTTCAATTTGAGCCGCTTCATTTCCCTAGATAGCCATACTGCTGTTCCCTCCATAAGAATTCTACCTTCAGGTAACCAACTTTTGACTCTTCCCAGCCGGTATCAGTTCTCTATGTGACTGGCCTGAAAAACAATACATGAACACACAAAGTAACCAATGAAGGATGTTTATGACCTATGTGGAACGAAGGATACCACCTTTATAAAAGAGTTTCGCCACCGTTGGTATACGATTATTTATTTTAAAACTAATTACAAATAAGAGAAAGGGGTGAAGAATCATTTACATGTGTGGTTAAACTGAACGACAGCTACATTTATATATACGAGAGCCTTCATCAGCGACATGGAGACGAAGGTTAAAATTGTTGCCCCTACTTAACTGCAATAAGAAACC
The DNA here is from genome assembly GCA_030765065.1 of Deroplatys truncata. Classification (NCBI taxonomy): domain Eukaryota; kingdom Metazoa; phylum Arthropoda; class Insecta; order Mantodea; family Mantidae; genus Deroplatys; species Deroplatys truncata. The sequence continues at coordinate 221,696,423 of CM060978.1, forward strand.
CGACATTAAGGAAACGGTAGTGCAGCATGAAAATATAAGGTTTAAATTGTAAATTGTGGGAGGTAAGGTACTCTACCAATCCAGTGGCTAGAATAATGCTCGAAAAACTACAAAGGCCACGCTGGTAGGGAGTGGGGCTAGATTTTATCAGTACGAACATAAACAGCTCCGTTCAATTATGGGGTACTGCTTTTATGCACACCAGTATACCTTGTTAAGTGTTTTCATGTGTTAGAGTGAAAGAGAAGGCCATATGATTCAATTTTTCTAAGAATACTAAATTCCTCAATTAATGTAACAATATCGCTCAACAGTAAAAACGAGCAAACATTCAGAGAAAGCCCTGGAAAGAGTGACAAAAGGGCAGATTTCGACTTACTCCAGATATTATTATTATTATTATTATTATTATTATTATTATTATTATTATTATTATTATTATTATTATTATTATATTATCATTCATTATTTATTTCATTTATGGAAAGGCGCTTAGTAAAAACTTCAACCTAACTGCATCTGGTAATGATGTTTAGACATATGCCTACATAATTAACATTTAACCTTTAACCTTTACACAGCTGTTCATGAAGCCAAAAAATCGTTCACACAGTTTTGAGCTGGAGCCGAATTTTCACTGTAGGCGTTTGATCCTGACGACTTCTCCCAGGCGTCGATTTATTTTTATGTTGAATGCCAGTCTTTATGTCTGTTGGAAAGTACGCAAGAAACGCAAACATTGATTTTAAAAACAGCTTAGCAGACCTGCAGGCTGGCATTGCAAGGTTCAGTAAGCATAATGGATTTGTGCGGAAATAGTAACACATTCTGTATGCATATGTTGTGCTCGACGGGTGTATGTGTCATAACTATAAATTGATGCTGTTTTGTTTGATGCGCAGGATGGGGGAGATAATCTATGCATCTCAGTAATTATGCCCTTTCACATTCCCCCACATCAGCTATATGCGTTATAAAAAAATTATAATGTTCATTCTGCTCCGCTTGCTTCTCGTAGTGGCGCCGTTCTGTTTCAAATGGAAACAGTATAGGTGTGCACAATATACCAGCCTGGGTATTGTTTCTTTTGTATAAGTTTGTCATCAACTCGTAATTAAACAAGAAATGTGAAGCAAACTAAAATTTTGCAATATCTGATTTAAAATAAACACAATACTTCTTTAATATCTGATGTGTTACCATCACATGACTTTCTCTACCTACCAGAGTTTATTTTAGTTACATTCACATAACTTTCTCTACTATCATTTGTTTTTATGTAGATACTACAAACTATTACTACGAAAGTTCACTTTTGTACCTACTTCATGTTAATCTAAATAAACCTTTGCAAAAATAGTATCATCACATCATCATAGGTATAAACGGATTATAGAAAGCAGAAATACAGAGGCATAGGTATGGTTATACGCCTCTATATTGTTATACACCGGGGTGAGGCCAAAAGATTTTGCAGCTAGATATTAAATTTAGTTACCCCGGCATAAACATTGGAAGCCTAGCAGCAGAGGCAAACGAGAGGTCCAGCAACTTGCTGCACAAATATAAAGTAGGCGTGGGATATTCATAACATAGTACACTTAAATTCACATTTAACGCATGACCTGTGGTTTATTAAATAATTGACATGGTGCCACTACATTGTTTACAACAGATTACAGGACAAACATTGGAGGGAGATGCTCCACACTCATACGGAAACACGCATTCTACACACAACAACCACTCGCCCTGAAGAGACACACACAAGACTGACGCCACGCTACTGACTAGGAGGTGGAGGAAGAAATGTCACGCTGGACGGAATTCAAACTCCCAATCAAAATGATTATACAAACAATGTCATGCTACACAGCAATAATGTGTCCCACGCGACAATGCATACACATACGCTACATCGTACTGGCCTTAAAATCCCATACTCTTTCGAAGACATTGCGAGAAACAACCGAAAGCGGCATCACTTTAAAACCTGTTACATTCACATGACTTTCTCTACACAATATCCTTAATTTTTGTATACAAACTGATCTTACGAAAGTTTGTTTTCTATCTACTTCATGTTAATTCAGATAAACCTTTACAGAAATGCTTTTATTACACATTTCGTTGAAGATACCAGCCAGATTGATAGCCAGATGTTTAAAAGCGAGTAGCTGTGTGCTAGTCCTGAAATTCCGCACTCTTTCCATGTTATCGCAAAAAAAACTGAATAGCCACAGCACTTTAAAGTAAAGTATTGAAAAGCTCAAAGCAATAAAAACGGACATCTTGGAAATGTCTCATGCCTCAAAAAACATTATTTGAAATACATTGTGTGTTTCAAAGAGCTCAGCATTTTTTGTGTAGAACGTGTGTGTATATCTCTCCTTATCAGCTATACAAAATTATACAACATTCCTCTTAAAAGAAGAAGTGATGAAGAATGAAGACTATTTTCGGAAATTCAAGATATGCATTTTGTCTTATATACCTTAAACATATCGTACTTTAATCAAAAGTTTTATAACCATTTTTGGTAAAATCGAAAATTTCAAGAATCTTCTATATAAAGAGTAGTTTGGGGTGGTGGGATGATCTTGAAAATCATCGTGTCAAATCTTTTGAAACGCGAACTTAAACAACTATGGTATTTATCAATCATTTCGTTTTAGAGTTATGCTGTTCACATACACACGCACACACACACACACATACATGGAGGTTCTTATAAAAATGGGTTTTTTTAATTCTTGTGTCTCAAAACACGTATTTTCGATGAAATCTCGGCATAGAATTTTATGATGGAATATAAAACTTCCTCTACTTAATGTAAGTACAGAGTTAGAAAGTAAAAATTGAAACCCATCTAGAAACAATAATTAAATGTAGCACTAAAATGGCACGATGTTTATTTTCCTTTGTACACTCCTTTTAAGTTTATTATTTGCTTGAAGGAAATTTGATTTAAACATGTTAAGTCAAATAACGGAAGATATTTAAAATTAGTGACTTTCTGGATTAAGCTGTTTTTCTTATGATTACACTTAGCCCTTTCTTCTTATGGATGTGAAAAGTGGTATGTCACACTAATTTTTAATTCCATTACTGCGGGTACAATGTTGTTCCTGTTTTATGAAACTACAAAGCATCGGAGATGTCTAGTTTCATAAAGATGAATGGTTAATCTGTGCAAAAGTGGGTGTGTGTTATTAGTTTACGATAATGAATTATCTGTTTCGAGATGCAGACTCATTGATAATTATTTCATCCACAATAAAATAGTAATTATCTATTTGTTAGTCTGAAATGAAATTCAATAACATAAATGTTGAGTATCTCAAGTTACTCCGTTGTAGTAAGAAATTTTGACTGTATTATTTCACTTGTGATAAAAGAATAATGCATTGTTTTGCTTCTGTTTGGAGACTTGCATAACTACCTTTGATTACTGTTCTTCATATATCTCTGTTTTGCTGTTTTTCTTGCAAAGGTCTCATTTCCATTTTTCCATAACACTTTCACGACATGTCGTCGTTTTTCATCCAGGAGGTAAGATCTTATTTTGGCTGTCTATTGTCTCTTTCTTTGGGTATGTCTGTATTCTCTGGAGAGTATTTGTTTCTATTCCTACAGGATATTTTCTTCTGTACCCATCTCTGTTCTTTTGCATTCATTCCTTTTGTACTATATACTATATTCCTAAAATCCTCATGCTGCTTCTTCGGCCATCCATTTCTGCAGCCTCCACCTCCCTATTTCATTATCCAACTCTGCCCCCTACATGTTAGGTTACCGTTTCTACTTTCTCTTTCACATACATAATGGGTAGAGAAGATATTGCACTCCTCCAAAAATTCGATACGGATATTTTCACCGAAAATACATGTTTTGATACCCCTTTAATATAAAAAAGAATTTTTAGTAAGTGGGCCGAGTATGTATCTGTCTCTTTGTGTGTGTGTGTGTGTATGTGTGTATGGTGTGTGTGTGTGTGTGTGTGTGTGTGTGTGTGTGTGTGTGTCTGTGAACAGCATAACTCAAAAACTAAAAGTCGGGTAAACACCAAACTTGGCATTTCGGTCTAGTACCTTCCAAAGCTGCGACACGAAGATTTTCAAGAAAATTTTCCCATACCAAACTACCCTTTACATGTAAGATCTTTTGAAAAAATTTGATTTCTAAAAAAATGGCTCTAACACTGTAATATATGATATATTAATCAAAGATATTTACAGGAAAATAAAATCTATATCTAGGATTTTCTGGGGATAGCCTTTGAAGTCCTCTTCATTCGAAAGGAATTTTGTATAATCTTGTATAAATGACAAACGTTAAGCGACAGACGAAAAAATGTAGAGCTCTTTTAAGACCACAATTTATTTCAAGTAACTTTTTTTTCTTGCATCAGCTATTATAGGTTACTAATGGTTCGAATTGATTAATATTTAGGCATTCTTTTCAAGTTCTGCCGATTTTAAATTGTTTCTTGCGATATTATGAAAATAGCTTTAAGGCCCGCGTGTAGCGACCCGTACTAAAACATATGACTATCGCTGTTTCCTTTGTATCTATAACGAAATGTATAATGCAGCTATTTCCGGAAACGTTTATCTGGCATAAAATGAACTAGATAGGAAAATAAAGGTTTATAAAAATAATTTGTATACCCACTAATAAGCTATAGAGGGTGAAGAAAGTCATGTAAAACATCAGATTTTTTAATATAAATTGTGTTCTGTTTTGTTTATATTAATACTCCAACTCCATTCAAAGATGTGACTGCCGTTCACGTTCACACGATTTTCGATCACGGTCTCACATATTGCTATGCTATCAGCGATGGCCAAGACACTTAAATTGATATTTTCAAAGATGATATCCTGATATTATCAACTATCTTTATGTTTTCCCATTTTTTCCCCCACATGATAAACACAATGCTCATACGATGTCAAATGTAAGGCCAGAGGTCGTTGTCTTCAGATCTAGCACCATCAAAATGCTTACAATAAATACTGCAAGGCAAATCCAAAAGTAACAAATGCCGGCCCTCGTTACCGAGGTTGCTGGAGGTATCGCCTCGGAGCTCCGCCATGCTGAGAGTCACGGATTCGAGTCCAGCCATTGCCATGGGTGTTTGTGCTTGTGTGAGTTGTATGTGTAAAGCAGTAATATGTGGTAATGTAAATAGCAAAACACAGTACTGGGTAAAGAAGGGAAATTTAAAAAATAAATCTGATGTGTTACACTCAGATGACTTTCTCTACTCTTGTACAAACTATTCTTACAAACGCTTATTCTCCATATGCTTCATGTTAATCGAGATATCGAGATGTTAATTTTATTGCTAATTTTCCTATAGATGCAAGGAAATTGCTAGGCTTTAATCGATAGTCAAATATTTTAAGAGGTGGTTGCTATGTGGAGTATTCCATTCACTTGGCATTATCAAAACAAAACAATTCTGATGTGTTACACCCACATTACTTTCTCTACTCTTATACAAACTATTTTTACAAACGCTTATTCTCCATCTACTTCATGTTAATCGAGATAAACATGCAGACTCTATCTTATTGCTAATTTTCTTGTAGATGTAAGGCGAATATATATTTACAAGGGCAATATAGAAATACAGTAGCCTTTAAGCATAGACATGTCTCTTAATAGCTGGTTGCTATGTGCAGCACCATTCTCTTTGCCACAGATTAATACCCTTTGCATATCCAAGACAAAAAATCTGATATGTTACACTCACATGACTTTCTCTACTCTTGTACAAACTATTTTTACAAACGCTTATTCTACATATGCTCCATGTTAATCGAGATATCGAGATATCTGGATGTCAATCTTATTGCTAATTTTCTTATAGATGCAAGGGGAATATGGTAGGTTATAAGCGATAGTCAAATCTTTTAAGCGCTGGTTGCTATGTGGCGCATTCCATTCTCTTTTCATGTCCAGGACATAAAAAAATTAGTAACGAATTTCAGAAATGGTATAAGTATTGGAAAATTTAAGGGAATAACAAGCAATATCTCGAAAATGGTTCACTCAATAAAAAATGTATATGACATAAATTGTGTATTTTAACGCGATCTACATTTTTATGTAGTAAAATTTTGTCTATCTCTTATGGTTTACAGGTTATGAAAAAATCGTTCACAATGAAAAATAATTTTGGAGACATTCCCAGACAATTCGAGATATACATTTCATTTGTCATGAAAATATCTTAAATATATGATATTTCAACCAAAATCGTTAGAGCCAGTTTTGAGAAAATTAAAATTTTCGAAAAATGTTTCATTCCAAGGGTAATTTGGGGTGGAGGGATTTTCTTGAAAACCTTCGTGTCGCATCTCCGGAAGATACTGAACCTAAATAGCAAGGTTGGTGTTTATCCGACTGTTCGTTTCTGAGTTATGCAGTTCACAGACACACAGACACACACACGCACACAGACACACACACAGACAAAAATGCTTCTTTTGAATTCAGGGGGCCTCAAAACATATATTTCCGATGAAATCTCGGTATCGTATTTTTGGGTGGAATACAATACTTCCCCTACTTACTATATGTAGTAGAGAAAGTAAAAAAAACAAAATCCAAGGTCAGAGGAATCAACGCGAATCGAACTTGAGTTCTCCCGAATACGAGCCTCGCATGTTACTTCTAAGCCAAATCACTCGGTCATCGCAGATGAAATGTACATAATAATGCATAATTGTGAGCACGATATTTCAGAAAAAAGAATCGCTGTATCCAAAATGTTCCTGGTCTTGTACAGTTGCTATCTGATCGCTGGCAAGTTACCAGATTATTCACGCGGTTGGTTTTATTGACACCGACTGCCCTTACCTCCCCCAAAAATTAAATATGTTGAGTAAATAAAACATCCTTGTCACAATGGATTTCTAGCGATATATTTATTTCTATGTATTTTTATTCGATCAGATAATCTATTTAAACGTGATCATTTATTTGTTATTGCAATCTTTGCGATGGATTTAGAAGCACTGAGTTACACAGCTGACAAATTATTATTACAGAGACAAAACGTACCACAAATAATTATCCTTACTTTTTATAACTTACGTCTGGCGGAAAAAGCCACTCTGCTATGAAAGCAAACGCTCCAGACTTTCGGAACTTATAAATTAGTCATTATAGTTTATGGTATTCCATCAACTATAAAATAGTGATTGCCAGTGGAAATGAAATCCAGTCAGCTTCAGATGTCGAGTAAAAGAGTAAAAATGTGCCAGCAACGAGATGGAAGCTGAAAATGAATAGATATTGTTATAACTAATGCCACTCCATTCATTATTATCGCAATAATACCCTTATATGCCTTAGTTTTAAATCTCCTAGAATGTTTAACACCTAAAGCAAATATTTCCCTTTACGAACAAAAGAACGGTTATTCCCAAAAAGCATTACATCAACGCTTGATTGTTAAGTTCCGTTTGTTTGATAGTCCGTGAGGCTCCCGAGAAGGAAGAATATCATCTTTTCTTTGTTTGTTTCTTTCTTATATGCTTTATTTGCTTAGGGTAATAAAAACATACAAGGGTTGTAAGGAATATAAGCAGAAATGGCCAAAAAGTAATTTAAGGGTACTCGTACTGAAATTGCTAATTTCTATAAATTTAGTCGGAATATTTATCGCAGATTTGTTCAACGTGATTACAGCATAAAATTAATTTTTACAAATTAATGTTTGAGGATCTTTGTGTATTGACATTTTAAAAGAGAATCAATATCGAGTACACTTAAGGTTGCATTATTGGGGCAATTTTAAAAGAAAGGGGAAAAACTAGTTCCTCACTGATAACTGCAAAAGTAACGGGAAAAGAAAATATTTAGTTTAAAAATGATATAGAAGCAGCAGGGACATTAACTACGCCACAGCATACCCAGTATTGCTCCTCAAGATAGCGTGGCTCTGTAGTTCTATCTTACCATGGTAACAGAAATATTATGTGTGTTTAGTGCTTTGTAGCATGTAGTGAAAGCATTTAGAATTCCTTACGACCATCTTCCGCCAATCAGACTGGCCATTAACTCTAAAATGAGTAAGTCTATAAGACATAATTACTCATGTTATTTCGCACATATACATAATATTAGTATAAAATATGATTTCTGCGAAATTAAAATGCATTTTAGTAATAATGAGCCAATACATAATACGAAACCATTCTGAGTGCATAATTTATCTTGAAAAATGACTGATTCTATAATACTTTCTGTTACAAATTAAAAAACACTCCCTTCCATGGATGTACGTAAGCAGTAGGGATGGACAGAAAATAACGTAATGGTTACATTGGAACAGTTATTTTAATGTCATGGTTAATGTAGTAATGGAGAAAGGCAGTAACCACTTACCCATAACGGTTATATAAATAATAGATAGAAAGTAGCTAGTTGCCCAATAACGGTTAACGACTATAAGATAATTAGTTACCCAATAACGGTTATCAAAGTAACAAAGATAGTAACTATTTATCGCGTTAACGGTTACGGAATCTGGAAACATCATTCACTGCATGTATCGCATATTGGGAAGTACTTACATCAGCTCGTTGCGCAGTATCAAACTCCTCCACAAGATATCGCGAGCGGTGTACCATCTGACGAGAAAAATGCCTACTAATTATCCGCTTTGCTGCATGTACGTACCTATATAATTATCTGCATCTTTTGTGATGTTAGATAATGAGTGTTTGGGCGTATATGTTTCTCTTCTATAGCAATACCGCCTTTCAAAGTGACATTATCATATTTAATCTATCGTCCTACTAGAATACTTAAATTAGTATATGGTTAACTTCAGCCATGTTGATGTTAGAAATAGTGATGTACTTTCATTTGCTACACATCACATGATGTTTATACTTGGGCTCAGTTCACCTGTACAAAATGTGTAGGTATATGTGCGGAAATGTAGAACCAAGTGCGAATGCTTTACCATTATAAACCTCCATAGTATTCAAAGTACTGACACAGCTAGAGATTTTTATGTTAGATTACAACAAATAACAAAGTAAATCTGTATCGACATCCTTCATATTAATACGTAGTTATAGTTAATCATTACTGGTAATCATTACTGTAACTGCGAACGTTGTAACCATGAGAAAATAGCTTAATCGTTACTGGTAACCGTTATATGTAACCGTTAACGCATTGAACTGTAACATTATAACCGTTACTTGAAAATAACTGTTTTTCACATCCCTAGTCAGGTACTCCTACCGCTAGCACTTAAGCAAAAATTAAGTACTTATTTTAAACGCTACTTGGGACAATTAAATTAAAGTAACTAAGACAGCATATTTAACGCATTATAATGTTTGTTGCAAGCCATTCGTGGTTTGCGGTGCAGATATTTCTCACTCAAGGCGTTATAAGCTTTCGATTTCTTGAAAAAGCACGGCATTTTGAAGGGATTTAGCAACTCTCGATTTTCGTAATTTCAGTGCCTCAACAAAGGTTTTCAGTTTCAGCTTCAACGTTCACATAATCTTTAATACCAATAACGTCAGACGTGCTCGTTAAGCTAAATGAATCAGGTTTGTAATGATGACACCTGTCTCTATTTCGTTAGGGAGCTACAATAGACGGGATTCTCTTCTATGATGGTCAAGGGGTAGGTGTAATGAGGAGCATTCTGGCAAATTCACTCACAACCAGCTTTGTCTGACACAAATTTCATTTAAAGTTGGGATCGCTAGCGGCGCCTTCATTGGAATGTCGATAATACAATGAGCTTTTAATGCTCGCCAACATATCGACCTTTGATGCTATGAATTCCTCCATAGCTGACATTTGAAAACGAGTAAGAGCTGAATATACACGTGCATTGCTGAGATATTCAATTTGAACATAATAATTCTAATGAAAACGCTATCCAGCTGCAATTGGAGGACGAACACGCTGGTAGAAATTTGACATTAACGAATATAAATTCTATAAATGCAATCATTGCCATTTCAATTATTTTAATGTCTATAGAACAGGTGTACCATGCAAGTTAGGAGTATTAAGCGTACACTCTGAAATCTCTAACTTCGACATGTTTTAATATTAATCTTAATAAATTTTAAACTATGTAACATGTATAGTTATGTTATGTGCCTGCTAAATTGCATTGAGCTACGTATAACATTTATTTTTAAATAATAATTGAAATTACAAATCATACATTATATCAGAATCAGATAATGTTTAATGGATTTTTCTATCCTAGAATTAAGCCATAAGTCGGTTCTATGGAATTGTGAATGGGTTTTAATAAAAGATTAATGATTGAAATTGTTTGTTTTTGTTGTATTGTTATTTGCTCCACGCTTTGGGAGCCAATTTGAAGAAGGTTTGTATTGTTACGTATGGAAAGCCAATTTGAAGAATATGTATTATATTTCGACTGTTGGGGAGCCGAACTTGAAGTAGTTGCAACCGCACGTATGGTAAAAAGTTTCCGGTACCCTTTGCCGCAAAAATGTTTAAAAATATTAACTTTGTAATTTGACTGTTTCTTTAAATATTATATATTTATATTTGCCTCGGCTGCGTCAGTATTTATTTGTTAGAGACATTAATATCTTAGCAAGGAGTGATGCGACTGAAGAATGTAGGCTTACACAGATTATAGTTTTACTTCACTCCTTTTATTAATGCTTGACACGATTAAATAACACTTCACTGATACAGAGAGAGAGAGAGAGAGAGAGAGAACTGTGAGATTTTTTTATTAATCACTTGCACTTTTTAACACATAAACTATTTTTGTCTCACACAAAATACGTATTAAATTTCTCGAGGACGCATCTCGCGTCCGGTTAGGAACACTGTCTACAAGCAACGCGTCTAGTTATGAGCGCTGTCTACAAGCAACTGACTTGATTGATTTCTACCGCCTAAATTTGTAAATTTCTGTGTTTCAAGTCTCTGATTGACTATTCCTAATCCAATAGAATACTTTTATTTAACTTAAGCTTTTTTCTGGTTGTTGATTGGCTATTTTATAAACTGTCACAAAAATTACATTATTGCTTCCAAGAATGTCTAGTAGCATTATTAAACCTTGTAATTCATTAATGCCTCAAGGCTACCTCATTGTTACCTCATTGTTAGCAACTTTTAACCTATTATTGTCAAAGCTCCTACATTATTAAATTACGTAATATATTCACATAGCACTATTGAACATGTATACAATAATATAAACATATACAATGACTGTAATATACACTTTTTATATATTGTTACATATTGCTTTAAGGTGGGCTGTTATTATATTTTATATTATATAATAAATTGAAGTCATTTAAGTGTTAAAAATACTGCCTCATGATACAAATCTAAATAAAATATAATTTCCACTTTATAATACTTTTTCTGTAACCTGAGGTAAACAAACTATCTTTAGGCTCATTTTATTAAATGGAACAAACCCTATGTGCAGTTTCATGCTTCTATATGTTACGCAAAATTGTGGACACGTTCAGGAATGTATGACATATATTTTAGGAGAAAAATGAATATAGAACCTGAAAATGTGAGAAATAATACAGTTTAGCAGATTGTTAATTCAAAGTTATGTGATGAGATAATTTGATATAATGATACTAAAATCCCCTAGCTGTGTACCCTTTTATTATTGTAGTTACTAATTCTAACGTCCATATTTACAAGCTACAGCTCTAGAGCAAGACATTTAAAATTGGTTACAACGTAAAAAGGAATAGAATTTTAATCATCAAATAACAAATACAAAATGCAGAAATTTGAAAAGCGTGTGCACAAAGTTTTCACCTACAGGAGTGGGCGTTTACAAATTCATTGCAATGTATTGGTAGACTTGCTATCAGTCAGATACTTATGAGAATTCTACGTGTCAAAACTCTGCTAATGAACAACAAAGATTTATAACGATAACATAAAAAATGAAGAAGAAAATTTCTAAAGAGTGCCTCGCCCACAAACTTAAATCCCAGTTAGTACAAATTTTCAATAAATAGTAAAAGTATAGGCACTTCGAAATGAAATATCTGAATAAGCGTTGCGCATCTAAAATCCTCATATATTAACGCACATTTTAGGGACAAAATTAAAAATCATTTAAAATTGATATTTTCTGTCATATTTCATTAGCATGCACCCTTAAGAGAGTATAATATCAGAGAAAGAAACGCCTTATTGTCAATTTTTTTATATCTTGAGTTTTTCGATTACACACATTCCTCGCGTTACTCACGATTATAAATTACAATACCACGCAGTATTAAGCCGCGCGCCGTAATTCTTCCCACAGTACATGCTGTACGCAGCAAGGACTGTATTTCGCCTAAATTATGCCCACGTTGTTGCCAAGAACAAGGGCATGCAGTAAGCTGAAACCCTAAGAATCTAAATGTCAATCAGGACATCATCACCTTTTCTGACAAAGGCAATGCGACGGTCATACTGAACCAGCTGGACTTCAGCAAAATATCTCGGATATTCTGCAGGACAAACACGCTGGTAGAAATTTGACATTAACGAATATAAATTCTATAAATGCAATCATTGCCATTTCAATTATTTTAATGTCTATAGAACAGGTGTACCATGCAAGTTAGGAGTATTAAGCGTACACTCTGAAATCTCTAACTTCGACATGCTTTAATATTAACCTTAATAAATTTTAAACTATGTAACATTTATAGTTATGTTATGTGCCTGCTAAATTGCATTGAGCTACGTATAACATTTATTTTTAAATAATAATTCAAATTACAAATCATACATTACATCAGAATCAGATAATGTATAATGGATTTTTCTATCCTAGAATTAAGCCATAAGTCGGTTCTATGGAATTGTGAATGGGTTTTAATAAAAGATTAATGATTGAAATTGTTTGTACCTCGATCTTCGGTGTCATCCTACAATCCGCATCTTATACAAAACCAACCTGCTTATAATAAGCTCATCCGTATCACCTGAGGACAAACACTGTATTACCAGATTGAAAACTTAGCCTGAATGGTCTAACGAAGACATACAAACGGGAGCCCCGCTTCCACAAATCGTTATGGTAGCGGATATCCCACTTATCCAAGATCTTACCAATTCACTAAATGGCCACCACAAACACAAGGAACCCTACATGTTTTATTCATATAAACCATTCTCTCACTTCACAGCATAACGACTAGCATTTCAGCTTTGACGACGTCTCCCACATCATCATGGCCTCTGTATTCGATGCCAAAATTCAGCTAAAACTGATTTTACTTGAAAATCACGTCCTCACCTTTACTTACTTTCAGTGCAATAATTCTTTATTTGAACAGTTTGGCAGGGTGGTCATGAGCAGCAATCTAAGTCTGGTGGTTGCCAACTTTTCGAGCCATCTTTCGAATCCACAATGTTGAGTTCTACTCCGCCGTCAATTCCACTTCTGGAACTTCCAGTTCGGTCAATCTACTTATGCCGTCAGTTTAGTTTCCCTATGTAGATATCGTTTTAGTTCAGAACCACGGAGGTAAAGCTTTCTATTATTTCAATTACCTAAAAACCATCAATTCACGTATAAAGTTCATCATGGTAGAGCGAGAAGGTATAATATTCTGGTCAGTAAAAAAGAAGATGGCAAATTTGGTCGCACAATTTCTCAAACCCACCCAGAGGGATCGCTATCAGAACAAAACTTCCAAACATTATCCCAAACAAAATGACTATGATCAAGGAAGATGGCGCCTCACGCATGTGTGAGCCACACCTAAACAAAAGCAACAGCAACTAGAAGCGTTTTATGTATAAATGAATACGGCACACATTAAGTCCAAAGGACTTTACGCCCACTCAAACCTTAGCCTGAAGGTCCAAAACTAAACAGCCGAAGATTAGATGGACAGATTTTCTGCCTACTTTAATACTGTGAATCATCGATTAAAAGCTTACTCATGCGACACAATATTAGAACAATGCACAGCTTAAGAATTCATTTCTCTCAGCAAAAGACTCTAGGGGGTTGGCTTTCTTCAGCCGGTGTTTATCCTAATCCCTGTATTACGATGCAGCATATGAAGACACTACTCAGTGTCAACTCTAGGGTTAAATATCACAGGAAGTGCTGCCGCCTAGGACAACCTACTGAGATAGATAGAGAGATAGATCGTGTCATACAATACAACGAAACCAATATTCTAACATCTATATTAATCATAGTATTACAAAAGACTATAACGTGAGGTCATTAAAATTTACAAACATTCAAATAACTTGAACAGGAAAGAAGAAGAAGTAAAGCTAAATAGAGCTTTTTCAAACCAACTTATCCTGCCTCCTCATGCAGTCAGTCTACAAAGGAATGGGGAGATGAGAAAGGTGTACGGGTAGCACTAATGCACACTGGAATCCAGTGCTGACAGTGTGAAGGACTGCCATGTAAATAGCACGCTGGGGCAATAGATCTTGCAGGGCCCTAGGAAACATTTTGTACTATGTCTAACATATCCCTTTGGTGAATTAAGGTAGGACGTATGCATCTTAACTACCGGGATTGAGAGTGATGAGTTTATATTCACCTGTGTCGGTGTGTTGAGAGTCCATACCTTGATTAGGCAGTGTGGTAGAGTTAAGATTAGGTGTGGAAACTATTTAAGCATTCGAGATCTTAGATACATTCACCAGTGTTTGTGATAGCGCTTGTCTACTCCATGGCTTACTTGTGGAGTGCAATGTCCACCTATGCGCTGTCGCTTTGATCGTTGTAACATAGTAGGTTTAAGAAATAGAAGTAAGCACCCGGCGGTTGAGTGTATTCAACAGGCACCAACACATAGAAATTATGCGACTCAATCAGGAACAAGTGGCTATACAGTAGCGGCAAGACCCTCCCATTAAAGCTGGCTCGAAGCCAATCATGCAAGACAGCCCTAGCATAATTTACCGCGGCACTTTCAGCAAACAGATTACACTTTTAGCCGATAAATAGCAGATTTTCCAGCGGTGTAGAGTGTCAACACGGCCCAGTATTCTGATGACCTTCTGATAGCCTCCATCGGACTCAAGCACCTCCGCGCTGGTGTATGCAGTTGCAGATGTATCCGGGCAAAAGTCGTGCTGCCCTGTTTACCAGAAGACGAATCTATAGAGACACATTCGTTTTCATCTACCTGACCCAAAGGAGAGGGTGTAGTCACTCTTGAAAAGGACCTAGTGTTCGTGAATACGTGCTGGGGACAATGGGCCGGGCTAAGGAGGCGGAAGCCACATTATACCAGTCCAAAGTTCTCCTAAAGCTACATGTTTTCAAGGCTCTGATCATCTTTTAATGATCCATGTCTGTGAAGTGTGAAGCATAGCAGCAGACTTCCTGATCACACCGGTTACAGTAGATCCAAATTAGGCGGCTCCCGTTCCATATAATCTGTATGCCGTCGCTTCCTAGTAAAGTTTTATACAAGCACTTTCATAGGTGGAGGATGTGATAAGGTACCGGATTCAACATTCATACGCCATGTTGAATTTCCATCAGAACACACATGTAAGATCCCTGGGGACTTCTTGCCCACAAACCACCGCTTCAGGCGCTATTGCATTCCCCGCATGGCATGCGGTCACACCCGGAAACGAAGTACTAGATCAGCCAACAGTTTATAAGAGTGAAGTCATGTACTACTCCCTCCCTGTGGAAGAGGTCAAAATCAAACCTGCACTTTAAAAATTTACATACAGATTAATGTTAAAACGAACAATTGAATCAAGAAAAACTCAGTATAATACAGGGATACACCAGTGGAACAGCAGCGGAGGAAGCTGCCTCTGAAAAGGTAACCTTGATGAGCCTATAACAATGGATCAATGGTTAAGCTCTTCTAAGACCAGGTACACGCAAACACACGTAGGCTCACTACGAACCTACCACATAGCGGTCGGTCCAACGGATAATTCGCGTCTGAACCTTAACTCAGGAGAATTTGACTGCGCCACTGAAGATGGCTATTACAGCTATGAGCGAAACTTCTGAGCAGGAAGGTTCTAGTAGATCACGGCTCCTTAACCCTGAAATAACTTCTAGTTGTACCCACGCTTACTCAATATAGGTTACCTTACTTAAACAGAACATTTGATATTTAAATGACCGTTCGGTTTTTAGTAGTAAGGTATTCAGACACGCACCAACAAACCACAATTTCTAATGAGCTTCAGTTTGGTTTCTAACAACGATACATATTTAGGAGATTATTTAATCAGTATCTGTGAATAATAATGATAATAATAATAATAATAATAAAAATAAACGCACATCGAACTGCTCTCATTAATTCTTATCTGCCGTCAAACCTCTAAGGTGACCTCAATATTATTCAGAGATGTTATTTTAAAGACTTTGCAAGGGATTTAAATCGCTCTAGCTTACTTTACTATTGGTTGATTTATGCCTACTAATAGTTCTTTCATCTGGCCATGTGCAGACTACTTGAATATTGAATCAGCAATGAAAATGCGCACAAAAATAATAGAAATTCACACCAGGAATAAAAATCTGGTATGCTATAAACACCACGGCTTTCTCTAACGAGTGCAACTACAGCTTACAAATTACAATATAAACTTAAAAAGTCATTTTTCTGATCACTTTGCGTTTCACAATATAAATTTACGCCTAGAAATAATTCCACATAAACCGTTATACCTACATGCAACAAAAAACAACTGTTTCCCACATCCTACGTCGGTTTTTGTTACTAATAAATACATGAGAATCGGGTGAATTGCTTTATTACAGTTGTCAGTTCAACCTGAGAAAGCTTAAAAAAACGCAACAATAAATATTTCCAGAACAGCTCATGATATAAAAAGGCTATCAGGCACAATGAACTCTACAATTTGTTTAATCGTGTATTACATTTTTGTCTTTCTCTTATTACTTAACAGCTCTACGGAACTAAAGTGAATTCGTACTCAATGAAGAACTGCGTAAGCTATTCACGAATGTTTAAGATGCCATTTTGTTACTTACAATACCAATCACTTTTAATCAGAATCGATAGCTGTTTGCACAAAAATAAAACCTAATTTCCCTATTACGCGTAGTTTTGACTGTCAGATGTTATTATTGTTGTTATTATTTTTATTCTTATTCTTGTTAT
This sequence comes from Deroplatys truncata, assembly GCA_030765065.1. Taxonomy (NCBI): domain Eukaryota; kingdom Metazoa; phylum Arthropoda; class Insecta; order Mantodea; family Mantidae; genus Deroplatys; species Deroplatys truncata. The sequence continues at coordinate 221,713,588 of CM060978.1, forward strand.
TATTATTACACACGCGCGCACACATACAGATCTGTTTATTCTGGAACAATGGTTTTAATCTTATATTTTTGTTCAAATCTCGATATAGAATTTTTGGATGGAATACGATAGCAACTATGGTTAAGTGCTAGAGAAGACAAAAATGCCCTTAGCATTGTCAGCCGCCTTTACAGTACCAGAATTCCGAGTGGCTAATATCCCTTGGATGTTCATTGGGATACGTAAGTAAAAAAAATCTGATGTGTTACACTCACATGACTTTCTCTACTCTTGTACAAGCTATTTTTACAAACGCTTATTCTCCATATGCTTCATGTTAATCGAGATATCGAGATGTCAATCTTTTTGCTAATTTTCTGGTAGATTCAAGGGGAATTGGTAGGTTTTAAGCGATAGTCAAATATTTAAGAGTTGGTTGCTATGTGGAGTATTCCATTCTCTTTGCATTACCAGGACAAAAAAAAAACAGATGAATAACGAATTCCTATTTGAGAAAAATTATAAGTATTGGACAATTTAAGGGAATAACAAGCAATATCTCGAAAACGGTTCACTCAACAACAAAATAATGTATATGACATAAATTGTGTATTTTAACGCGATCTACATTTTTTGTGTAATAAAAGTTTGACTATCTCTTATGGTTTACCGGTTATGCAAAAGTTGTTCACAATGAAGAATACTTTTGGAGACATTCCCAGAAAATTTGAGATATATATTTTATTTGTCATGAATGTATCTTAAATATATGATATTTCAATCAAAATCGTTAGAGCCATTTCCGAGAAAATTAAAATTTTCGAAAAATGTTCCATGTAAAGGGTAATCTGGGGTGGGAGGATTTTCTTGAAAACCTTCGTGTCGCATCTCTGGAAAATACGGAACCTAAATACCAAGTTTGGTGTTTATCCGACTGTTCGTTTCTGAGTTATGCTGTTCACAGACAGACAGACACACAGACACACACGGACATGTTTCCTAAAATGCTTTTTTTATTTAGAAGGTCTCAAAACATGTATTTCCGGTGAAATCTCGGTATCGAATTTTTGGGTGGAATGCAATACTTCCCCTACTTACTATACGTAGTAGAGAAAGTAATAAGGCAAGTGTAATGTGTGCGGATACACTGTCACAGCAGGTAAACAGTAAGCCTGTATGGAACCTTGATCTGTGTTTCGAATCCCGTGTCGTTGGATGTTTCAATTTTCATACAACATTAAACCGCGGATCCGTTTTCATGTCTTATCCTGATTCATCAATAAGCAAGACATATGACATATGAGATATTGCTCACCCAAACCGTAGTGAACAATTGAAAAACCCGCCTTTGTTCAGCAAAGTGAAGAGAATCGCATGCCATAGCTGAATCGATGTACAGTTAAAATTTAATGATAAAAGACAAATAGATGCAAAGGCTTCCTGTATTCCCGTTGGCCTCTAATGTTTAAAAAGAAAGTTTTATGGTTTGTAAACAGTTCCGTCATTGTATGAAGACAATTTTCTTTCAATGAGCTTATTTGTGTCTCATATATGCATTCCTGCTGATAGGTGCCCTGATCTTCGTGGCTGTAGAGGGCAAACAAGAAGAGGAACTACTTGCGGACGTGGAATTTGAACGTGACGCCCTCGTGCTAACTCTACAACAACTGGCCGATGACCCAGAGCACGCTAAGGACCTGGAGTACTGGAAGCAACAGCTGCTGCCCTTCGAACAGCTCCTTGTTGAGACGTCACGCCATGGTTACAACGTATCTGCCAACTCTACGGTGCCCCACCTCTGGTCGTTCTGGAATGCGGTCTTCTTCTGTGGTACTATATATACGACCATTGGTAAGTCGAAGAATTTTATTTTTTACCTTTTGTAAGATCTGTAACATAGGTAATTCTGAAAGATAAATTGAAGTCATAAATTACTCACTAAGGAAAAACATGTTCACAAAGGTAAGACTTTTTATTTCAAGACAAATTTACCGTTGTTTTACGGTAACTACGTAACCTGCAACGCAGTCTTGTTTGTCTCAAATGTTTGGTTGTGGCCTTCGTTCTATTCTTAATGCCATAGCTAGTATAATCTTGATTCTATACAAAGCTGTGTGCATTGTAGGCATTATAACGAAAGTGTCCTGAGGTAAATACTGAAATCTTCTTCAAATCTTTGTCACAGAATCAATTCGATATGAAATACTTGCGTGATACAAGTTTAACAAACAAAAATACAACTCAGAGCTTCAGTTCTGCAATACCACCGCTGGACAACAAAACTAAAGCTAAGCCAGCGTTCTTTATGTACTCCGTTCACAGCCATCGTTTCAACCAGAATCTACTTAATATTAAATACATATATCTATGTACTACATAACTCCATATTAAATCTTTTCTGATGTAAAACTTGTTTTACATCAAATTTATGGAAGTTAAATCAGAAACGGTTTTTATTTTTGTATTATCACGTAAATTCTATAGAAAATTTCAACGTATCTATAATTAATAAAGTCCTAAACTGCAGAATATTTCTAATAAAACAGAAACAAAGCGTTTATTTAAAACTGACAACGAGTTTTCTGTGTTCTTGAGATAAAGGTTTATGAAACTTATAAAAGATGAATGTTTTAAAGAATGTACGATTTCTTCTGGAAAAGAAGATCTCGAGATAAAAGTCAAAGAAATATCCTTCTTAGGACAGCATATTAGGAAAATAATGGTTAATATTTTCAAGAATATACGATTTCTTTTGTAAAGGAAATTTTTATTACTTTTAAGGAGGTGACCATAAGTTCCTGGAAAATATGAAAGATACAAATTATGTACCTACAACATATAAATAATATAAAGCCTTCGGATAAAGTTTCAGCCCCAAAGTGCACATTTAAATCACTTCCAAAGAGATTGAGGCTAAGTGAAAGGCTTCATCAGATTACATTTATTTAGGAAATTGAAAAGCATAGCAGAGGTAATGGAATATATAACCTCCTTTAGGGACCGAAACCCAGTTTTTCTTTTTGAAAAAGCATAGCCTTCAAAATGTTCTTTTAATCTTTGAATACATAGACCCTTAACAGGTTATAACAAATAGGAAAGATAAATACTAAGATATGAAACAAACATAATAAAAATTTATGAATGTAAAAAACTATTTTAAGAATACAGTTTCGCTTTGTCCTACATAATTGTAAATCTGAGAAATTGAATTTCGTTTCTGTTTGATAATGATGATTATAATTACGCTTACAGGAGTTGCTAAACACGATTTTGTAATATAGGTTGTTTGCAGTACGCAAGCTGATGTATTAATTCGACCCGTTCCAATATAACCCTAGAGAAGGTCCCGATCTCAACCCACTCTCTCATATTGAGTTACCCAAGCCGCCACCATAATGCTGAACTCCACTCTTGCGGCCAAGCACTTCGCTCTCTAAGGCAAACAGGATTACGTATTCTCCTCTATACAGCACCAGGAAATTACTTTAAATTTCCTTTGAACTACATGGTAATAGTTGAACAAGAGCTCCATTCTGGGGCACAGAACTATTAATAGCTTAAATTTCAGTCACGGATGTACTGTTATGTTCCAAATTTAATTTCGATTATATGTTTTATAAACTTAAACGTTTACATTATGCAACATTTAGAGGTCCATGGAAACTGCCAGGAAAGACTCAAACAGAGGAATGGAAACAGTTATGAATAACAAAAAGTAGCTAAATACCAAACTAAAATGCTCATTTTCAGCAAAAACCAAACTTTTGTGCTTGTCATGGGTGAAATTTCAATCATTTCTGTACCATGGGGTGATGCAGTAAAACCAAAGTTCGTTTATTGTGCAGGAATTCTTAATTGTATTGTTTATGTAAATTCGTGAATTATAGAAATTAAGGCCAATAACGTGTCAGTACATGTGACACTGGAAAACAATGCAGTTTTTGAAAATCATATCTCTTCAATTGGCAGTTGACCTCCATTTCTGCGACGAAATCAACAGCCTTCGACACATATCAAACCACCTTTGTGACACTTAAACTAGAATAATAAAAACTTCTCTCTGAATAAATCTTTAAAGTCTGCAAGGATTTGTGTACGATAAACCTTGCTCTTCAAAAACTAAAAAAATATAGTCATAGACAGGGAAATCTGGGGAGTTTAGAGCTCATAGATTCTCTCGAGATAGCTTGATTCCCAAAGATTCGTCGCACGGTTGTCATGGGAATTCTAGCACTGTGTGCTGTGGCACCATCTAGCTGGAACCGTTCTAGCTGCTCCCTTATGGAACTTAAAGAAAATATTCACAGAGAAAATAATGCTGTTTCAGCTGAATTGCTTGACAATATGCATTGTACGTTGGGGAGATTTATCGTCGCTGAAACGGAAGCTATTTGTGACATAAGAAATAATATCTTTTACTGTGACTCACATTAGCTAAGCTATGTAAATAATATGATTGATGCTTAAAGTCGGTTTCATTGCATCTCACACTATTTGCTTTAACATATATTTCTAACAAAACGGAGTAAGTGTTTTTTTTTCCTTCTCATATCCACAAAATAACTTGTTTGAAACAAGGACTAAAGTGTAAACATTGAGTAACAGATATAGAGCTTTAAGCATTTATTACAATTACGTCCTGAGTTCTACTAGATGCAAGATATGCTTAGTTTGTTTAATATGTTTGGTAATTCAGCTGTATCTGTTATGTAAATTATCCTAATATTAGAAAATCTATTAGGCATATTTATGAGCCAAGCTTTCAACATGACTACAAATATCAGAATAGAATGTTATATGTAAGATACTTAAGAACAAAAATGTCTTCTCTTTGATAGTAAAAGTTTACTTAAAACAAATCAATGGTATGAGAAATCCAGGATAGATCAATTAACCTGTAGTCAATCTTTGAACACAGTTCTCATGACCTTGCAGTGATGTTGAGCAGGCGGATACAGCTCCTGCATTGCTTCATTGACGTGCACAATGATGGATTAGCTGATAAATATGGCGAAATAAGGTACCAATAGATTATGAACAGCAATACTTTTTATTTGAAAATTACATTGTGTTACGGTTTTTTGCTAAAACGAAAATCATAAATAATTAGGTTTATTATTAGCATACCTTAGTATTCTGTTTTATACATTTCATAAATATTTAATCTGACGTTGTTGAAAGAAATAACAAATACCCATGTTACAAGCAAATAATTAAGGACACAATAGTCACGAATATTAACATAGTTTCATATTAAGGTATGTAATTAATATTTAAGAATTTTTAACGCTTATTACATAAAATGAGACATTTCCCCTCCATCTATTTAATTATATGACAGAAAAGATTATTTTCACGTTCAACATTACTTTACAAAGAAACAGAGATGTTTCGTTGAATCGGTTTAATCCGAATAAAACGCATGCTGAGACAATGGGAATTTATTGTTAACGACAAAGTGCGTTCCCTCCTTTAAAATAAAAAATATTTGATTGATAAGATATAGATTCAGTGGCCATATAGCAGAACGCCACTTCCTTCCTCCCTTGCCTTCTGCGCTTTTGTAGAAGTCCCAGTTAATGTATTTACCACATTATGTGAGTCTAAGGGAAGTGCACCGAAAAATACTGCATTTCTTTCGTCGTTTGTTAATTGTTGCTGAAATGATATTTTTTACTTCTTTGTTAAGAATCAATGTATTGCTTCGTTAAATTGCTTTGGCCGCTGCGCCCTCCAATTGGTGCCTCACTTCCCCCCTCCGTGTCCCGTAAAAGTAAATGAAGCTAGCCACTTCACCTCTACGTCACAATTGTTACATCGATTCGTTTACCTGATTATATTTCATTCATTGGAATATTGCATGTTGTTTAAAACTTGTATGAGTGATGAAATCGGTTTCAAAGTGTGCGTTTCCTTGGTTTCTGATTGGAACTTTAATAAATTAATTAATGGTTGAGGAATAATTATTAAGATAATTAATAATATAAAATTAGTATAACTAAATTAATTAAATCGTTATAAATAAATTATCAATATCATTATTAAGTACATAACATTTACCAGTAACTCTTATAATTAAACATGTCAAAAGACAAAATTGCAACTGTTATAGCTAGTAATTTCACTTATGAAGTTCCATGACTAGATATTTAAAATTACTTGTAACACATCATTTCAGGACACAGAAAGTGAATAATGCACTTACGTATTTTTACTTTCTCTACTACGTATAGTAAGTAGGGGAAGTATTGTATTCCACCCAAAATTTCGATACCGAGATTTCACGGAAATATATGTTTTGAGACCCCCTAAATCCAAAAAGAAAGCATTTTGGAAACATGTCCGTGTGTGTGTCTGTGAACAGCATAACCCAGAAACGAACATTCGGATAAACACCAAACTTGGTATTTAGGTTCAGTATCTTCCAGAGATGTGACACGAAGGTTTAGAAGAAAATTCTCCCACTCCAGATTACCCTTTACATGGAACATTTTTCGAAAATCTTAATTTTCTCAAAAATGGCTCTAACGATTTTGATTAAAATATCATATCTTTAAGATATTTTCATGACAAATGAAATGTATATCTCGAATTTACTGGGAATGTCTCCAAAAGTATTCTTCATTGTGAACGACTTTTGCATAAATGGTAAACCATAAGAGACAGACAAAATTTTACTACACAAAAAATGTAGATCGCGTTAAAATACACAGTTTATGATATATACATTTTTGTTGTTGAGTGAACTATTTTCGGGATATTGCTTGTTTGTTATTCCCTTAAATTTTCCAATACTTATACTTTTTCTCAAATTCGTTATTCATTTTTTGTCCTGGTAATGCAAAGAGAATGGAATACTCTACATAGCAACCAGCTCTTAAAATATTTGACTATCGCTTAAAGCCTACCAATTCCTCTTGCATCTACAAGAAAATTAGCAATAAGATTAGCATCTCGATTAACATGAAGCATATGGAGAATAAGAGTTTGTAAAAATAGTTTGTACAAGAGTAGAGTAAATCATGTGAATGTAACACATCAGAGTTTTTTAAAGCATTGCACAAGAGGGCAAAGTCATGCAAATCCTATGGTGGCAATGGGATGATGAACATGACACATGGTTCACGGTGGGTGCTGCCAGAAGATTCCCTATAGCTGTGATCTAAACCCCTGAATTTCCACGAGTCTATAGGCTTTATTATCCTGCGTGCTGAGTCATGAATCTGATGTATTAGAGAAGTAATCTCACTTAGCATCAATGGATGATCACAAGCAGTAATAGCCGTCCTAGTTTACATATCCATGTAAACACTAATACAGCTATATGCGGTACACAGCATCCTCTACAGCATGCACTGAGCTATCTAAGCAAATTTAGCTAATTGGTAGGCACTCCAAAGGCATCTCCATCACCTCATTGCAAGCGATTCCTTGGTGGCAAAGTTCGCCAGCTTTCAACCCTGATTTACGTCAGCAGGGTAGAACTGGAGAGGAGTTGAGGAGGGAGAAAGCAAAGGTAGTCCATGCGAACCGATTCATTATTCTAAGGCTTCATCCAAGCGAGTGGTGAATTATAAACTTCGTGAATGAAATGCAACGGCGTCGGGGCGGGAAAAGATGCTTCTAGCGCAGCACACACTTTGAGGCAATATTTTATATTATAATATGCTGTGAATACCAGAGTGATTGTAGTGTAAATTAATATTATTGTATGTACAGGATTTTAGATGTTTGGTAGCCATAAGTATTGTTAGGAAATAAGTTTACACGGCCTAACTGAAACTGACAATAGAAGTGGGTAACAATAAACCGAGGGGATGAGTTGTTTATCACTAAGAAGAGACAATCAAATGACGTCAGGGTAGCGTGCCTTTTTTAGAAATGGAGGGAATATCTTCCCTAGAGCATATATGTTAGTAGTAGTGATTGGCTGACCAAAACAGACGCTAAAGTGAGCGCAGTTTGGTAACCAATAGCAGCTCTATTATAATGTTTAGGCAATTCGAGGTGAAGGAGTGTATATTCTCGAGCCATAAACAAATGCTGCACAGTTCTGAAGAATCTTTCACGAGGTGCACGTCGCAGGGTTAGTTACAAAACTGTAAAGTACGCGAAGTAATTGGTGCGCGGCAACTAAAACGACTGTAGTTACATTCCGAAATATCACAGTTTCAGTCAGGCGTGTATAAAGAGTAAATATGTCAATTATTGTTTAAGCGTGACGGCAATAAAGGTTTAGATTCAGATTTTTTTTATCTGTGTTATCTTTTAGCAGCAACTCCTTTCCGTTTACACACCCTGCTTAGATACACGTGCTCGACTGAGTTATAATAGCTAGCCGGAGGACAAAGAACCCAAATTTAAAAAAAAATAATTAAACAATAAGCGCCCAACAAACAAGATAACACAAGCCATTGAGAACTGCGACAACTTCTGTTATAGTTCCGTCATTTCTGATTTAAATCTATGTCCAGATGTTCCCGTTAAGAATACTCGATACTGAATTTATCACAAAATTTCGAAAAAAATATGTTTTAAAACACTTCATGAAAATCTTAAAAATAGTAGACTCATAATCCGATTACGTTTTCCTCTTCTGGCACTTCAAATGTCTAAGCTTGCTTAGATATGTGCAAACATAGCTGAAAATTTAACACTTAATTTTCTTGTAATCTTGTTCTATTATATATTTTGCCAACTTAAATTGTTCCTCTTGATGTTATTAATTTTATTTTAAAATCAGTACACGTTCTTTGAAAATACATGAAGACCTCTAAAGAACCTTTTTTGATATTCTGCGTACTTTTGAAATGGGAGTTCTAATAATTTCATGTATAATTGCTTTTTAATAAATTAAAAATGTTAAATACTTTATTAGCTTTACTTTGGAGAGTTTTATACACAAGAACTATAACTAGAAAAGTAGAATTTATAATGCTAGAATTTTAAAATTTTCATCACCTGGGACATTTTATATATAACACGATTTTCATTTTTTGAAAAATATCTTCTCGATAACTGAGATATATAAGACAATGAAAAATAATTATCGAATATAATTATTTAGAGAAAATTTATTAAAAACGTTTCAACTACATCATTTAAAAATTGTAGAACTGAACTATTTTAGTACCAAGGAATCTTTAAGCGTTTAGTCAGATTAGGTGTGCATTGTAGTATTCTTCTGGACCGCAGAAGAATCACACATATTCTCTATATTTTAAGTCATCTTATGTTTCAAATTTTTAGAAATAACTGTTTTTATATATTTCCTTTTGTTTAAAAGAATTCGTTTGTCCAAAGTCTAATTACCCTTCAAATATTCTACAATGAAAAAGTCTGTAGAGATCGGAAACGGAGATAATATGTATTTTAACAGAGCATAAAACCAAAGGAAAAGCTTCTATTATAGGTATTTTGTATCTTCATAATTTTAGGATTACTATTGTATTTTATAACACGAAATTTCATCATAGCGCACTGCAATTCGCGTAGTTGGAGTTTATTCCACTGATATAACTTTACAGTTGTCTTAAGAAGATTTTATACATGTTTATTCTCTCTTTACAGTGTAAAAAAGCTGTGAACTTTTCAAAATAAATCTTAACATATTATTAATGTAAATATTTTAGTTGAAATTTACTTTTATTCATTTTTGTAAGAAAGTAGTGAAGGAAAGAATTGAAAGTATTTGAAAGTTTGGTACGTGTGAATGGTACCACACCTACACGCTACAAGAATGCGATTCCACCCTGTCATACTCACAGGTGCCCTCCTATGTGGTGTAGGGGTAGAGTTTTTGACTCACATTCGAGAAGTCCCGAAGTCGAATGTTGGTTAGGGAGAATTACCTGAATAAGGTTATTTTTTCGGGGGTTTCCCTTATCCTGAGAAGACGAATGTCTAAACCCTAGGAACCCCGAGCCCATTTAATTATCATTTCTACAATTTCGTGTGTATATATACACACACATACATATAATGTCAAAAATATTCTTCTGCAGTACAACAAAATTATTCCGTGTTTTAGTTTCAGTTTCGGAGAAATCAAGAACCTTTTATTGAAGGAGCGTACTGCAGCCATCAAGGACTAACGTGGTAGAAAAAGTAAAAATGAAAGCCACATCCATAAGTATTTCCATTAATTACATATTAATATCCTAATATCCATCGCAACAAATCCTTGGAGTATTTTAATTATTTACAATTAAAAAAATATGTGTTACACTCACATGACTATCTCTACTCTTGTACAAACTATTTTTAGAAACGCTTATTCTTCATATGCTTCATGTTAATCAAGATATCGAGATGTTAATCTTATTGCTAATTTTCTTGTAGATGCAAGGGGAATTGGTAGGCTTTAAGCGATAGTCAAATATTTTAAGAGCTGGTTGCTATGTGGAGTATTCCATTCCCTTTGCATTACCAGGATAAAAAAATAAATAACGAATTCCCGTTTGAGAAAAAGTATAAGCACCTATTGAAAAATTTAAGGGAATAACAAGCAATATCTCGAAAATGGTTCACTCAACAGAAAAAATGTATATGACATAAATTGTGTATTTTAACACGATCTAAATTTTTGTGATAAAATTTCGTCTATCCCTTATGGTTTACCAGTTATGCAAACGTCGTTCACAATGAAGAACACTTTTGGAGACATTCCCAGAAAAATCGAGATATAAATTTCATTTGTCATGAAAATATCTTAAACATATGATATTTTAATCAAAACTGTTAGAGCCATTTTTGAGAAAATTAAAATTTTCGAAAAATGTTCCATGTAAAGGGTAATCTGGGATGGGGGGATTTTCTTGAAAACCTTCGTGTCGCATCTCTGGAAGATACTGAACCTAAATAACAAGTTTGGAGTTTATCCGACTGTTCGTTTCTGAGTTATGCTGTTCACAGTCACACACACACACGGACATGTTTACAAAAATGCTTTTTTTGAATTCAGAGAGCCTCAAAACATGTATTTCCGGTGAAATCTCGGTATCGAATTTTTGGGTGGAATACAATGTTTTCCCCGCTTACTATACGTAGTAGGAAAAGTAATTAAAACCTGTAAGCCAATATATTCACCACTACAACAAATGTATTAAAATCAGTCATAATGCGCCACTGATAAAATCTCATAAGTTGGTCTCACACCACGCCACCCCAATATAACGTAGACATGTAACAGCTACACTTACAAGCGCCATGGGACATTATAATTCCACAACGGAGGCATGTAGCAGCTAACTTATGTGAATGTCTGAAATTATTTCTCCCATGAAGTCTTTGTTTTTATATCCGCTTTCTTAAGTACACTTGTCCTATAAATAAAATTGCGTTTTCAAAATTATTCTAGTATAGGCATAGGGAAATTTCTGACCTTCGCAATGTATTTTTCTCCACCGAGGAAGCATTGTATTTTACCAAAATATTCTATATCGAAGTATGACTGGAAATATATTTCCAAGGGACCTTGACTGAAAAAAAGCGTTTTATAAAGTAAATATGAGTGCGGGCTCGAAAGAGAGAGAGAGAGAGGGTGAGGCTAATGGGAAACGAAAACTCAGATGAATATTAAATGTCATAATTAAACGAGACGCCGTTTAAGAATGCAATCTTCCTAGAATTTACCCAACCCCAAATAACCTATCACATGGAAAACGTTTCCATTGTATTTTTTTCTCAGAAATGACAATCTGAGTAAAAATGTCACATGTTCCAGACATTGACATATGAAAAATAAAACTTTTATCTTAAATCTTCGGTTAAGTGCCTGTAAAGGTTTCTTTTTCTCTTTTAACGTCCTTTAACCGCATAGGTCATATCGGACGATGAATGCACGAAATGGTTAAAATGATGCTTACGCGGCATTCGTCCTCTCAGGGTAAGGGAAAACCCCGGAAAAATCTTATAGATAACTTGCCCTAATCCAGATTCAAACTCAGGAACTCTTGAATGTGAGGCACACACCCTAACCCCATACCACGGAGATCAGCTAAGATTCCTTCATTCTTGTTGCATTTTATACAATTTGGACATCACAAAGGTAGAATAAAACTACAAAAAAAATGTAAAGTTAATTAACGTACATCATTTACCTCAAATAATTGATTTCGCAGCATTAGGCATTTCCAGAATTTGTGATGCTTATGTGTTTAAATATTTTAACGCTTGAGTTTACTTTAATGTCCATCTATTACATTTGGAATTGAATGATTCGTGAACTCACAAGAAACAGAAATGACTTGTGGTACAAATACTGAGCTAATATGCTTCCTTAACTTGCACATAACCAAGTCTATACTGCCTAATTTGAAATCATTTCTGGATAAACATTTTTGTCAAGTGTAACGCAAGCTAATGAAATAATCCTTTTTACATTAGCAGTATAATCTTAGATTACACCATTAAAATCATACTTAAACATCATAAGAAAAGGTTTCATTTTTCCTGGTGATGAACCATAGTACCGACGAAGGTGACGAAAACGGGACTCGCGAGGCATTTGGACTCTTTGATTGGCTCCTAATTTTTGCTTTCTCTACTACGTATAGTAAGTAGGGGAAGTATTGTATTCCACCCAAAAATTCGATACCGAGATTTCACCGGAAATATATGTTTTGAGGCCCCCTGAATCCAAAAAAAAGCATTTTTGGAAACATGTCCGTGTATGTATGTGTGTCTGTCTGTCTTTGAACAGCATAACTCAGAAACGAACAGTCGGATAAACACCAAACTTGGTATTTAGGTTCAGTATCTTCCAGAGATGCGACACGAAGGTTTTCAAGAAAATCCCCCCCCAGATTACCCTTTACATGGAACATTTTTCGAAAATTTTAATTTTCTCAAAAATGGCTCTAACGGTTTTGATTAAAATATATGTTTAAGATATTTTCATGACAAATGAAATGTATATCTCGAATTTTGTGGGAATGTCTCCAAAAGTTTTCTTCATTGTGAACGACTTTTGTTTAACTGGTAAACCATAAGAGATTGGCAAACTTTTACTGCACAGAAATGTAGATCGCGTTAAAATACACAATTTGTCATATACATTTTTTTTTGAGTGAACCATTTTCCAGATATTGCTTGTTATTCCCTTAAATTTTCCAATACTTTTTCTCAAATGGGAATTCGTTATTCATTTTTTAGCAACCAGCTTTAAAATATTTGACTACCGCTTAAAGCCTACCAATTCCCCTTGCATCTACAAGAAAATTAGCACTAATATTAACATCTCAATATCTCCATTAACATGAAGCATATGGAGAATAAGCGCTTGTAAAAATAGTTTGTACAAGAGTAGAGAAAGTCATGTGAGTGTAACACATCAGATTTTCTTCACTTTCTGTACCACGTACCTAGTAGGTAGAAAAGGTAGTCATCCCACCCAAAAGTTGGATATCGAGAATTCACTGGAAATACATGTTTTGAGGCTCCCTGAATCCAAAACAAGATTAGAAAAAGGCGCTTTTGTGTGCGTGTGTATCTATCAGGCTCTGGACAGCTCAACCCAAAAACTAAATATCTCATAAATGCCAGCTTGGTGTTTAGGTTCACCATCTTCCAAAGATACAAAACCCCAAACAACCCGCTTTGAATGGAAGATTTTTCAAAATGTTGTATTTTCTTAAAAATGGCCCTATCAATTTTGTTTAAAATATCATGTATTTAAGATATTTTATGACAAATAAAATGCATACCTTGAATTTTCTGAAGCTGTCTTCGTTCGAGAGGAGTTTTGAAAATTTTGTATAACTGGTAAAGCCGATGTGTTTAAAACGTTTTATTTGAAATAACGTTTTCGTAGCATTAGCCATTTTCGAGACATTCGTTATTTGTTAGAATTTTTCAATGTTTCACTATTTTGTAACAACACTCACCGAGCGACATGGTACCGCGGTAACGATTCCTGGCGATCGGCCACTCGGACCCATGAATTTCTTTCGGGGGTTTTCCTGGGTGGTCAGATGAATGCTGGAGCCCCCGAATTTCTTATAACTCCATTTCGTTACATTCATAATTGCATTCATCCTCCAGTTTCTCTTTCAGCGCTAGAAGTGTCAGCGATGGTGTTTCAGTGCGGTGTGACAGGAAAAAGGATACTCTGTATGGCTTTAAGCTGCCGGGGTATGAGGAGCCCCTTCGGAGCGGGGTGTTGGATCCTCTGTGAAGAAGGTGTTTTGTTGGTGTTGTTCATTTATTTAGCTCCACGTATGGACGCCAATTTGAAGTAGAATTGTTCTTTACGTTGTTTGCTGCTACGTATGAAAAGCCGATTTGAAGTAGTTTGTATTTAAGGAGTTGTAGCCTATTTCAACTGTTGGGGAACCGAACTTGTAGTAGTTGCAACCGCACGTATAGTAAATAGTTTCTGGTAGTTTAGGTGACCTTTTCATCAAGTTTAAAACATATTTACTTTGTAATTAAACTGTTTCTTTAAGTATTAAATAATTATGTTTGCCTCGGCTGCGTCAGTATTATTGTTAGAGACATGGAAGTATTGGCAGGGCGTGATGCGACAAGAATGTAAGCTTACACAGATTTTAATTTTACTTCACTTCTTTTTATTAATCCTTGACACAAGTTAAATAGCACTTCACGGATATCGAGAGCTGTGAGATTCTTTTATTTAACACTTGCACTTTTTAATACATATACTATTTTGGTCTCACACGAATACGTAATTAATTTCTCGAGGACGCATCATGCATCTGTCTGCAGGCAAATGACTAGATTTCAACCGTCTAAACTTGTAAATTTCTGTATTTCAAGTCTCTGATTGGCTAATCCCACTCCAATAGAATACCTGCATTTAACTAAGCTTTTTTCTGGTTGTTGATTGGCCGTTTTTAAACTGTTACTAAAATTACATTATTGCTTCCAAGAATCACAAATAACATTTAAACTCTCAAACTCATTATTATGTCAAGGTTATCTCATTGTTAGTAACGTTTAACTTATTATTCTCACAGCTCCTACATTATTAAATTACTTAATATATTCACATAACATTATTACACATGGATACAATAATATAAACTTACGCAATGACTGTAATGTACACTTTTTAGATATTGCTTCAAGGTGGGCTGTTATTGAATTTAAATATTATATAATTTGAATAAAATCATAAGTGTTAAAATACTGCCTCATCTGTTGGAGTGGGTGTTCCAGGTCTGTCTGTCTGACTGCCGAGGCGCCTCAATTTGGAAACTTTAGGAACCCTGTCATTGCTGTGCCGTCGCTCCTGTTCCGGATGCCCGGTGTCTCCTTTCACCTCCACCTCCCTCCCGGAAGCGCCCTTGTGGGGCATAGGTACAATATCCTCACTAGAGCGGTGCCAAGTCTACTCCA
Source organism: Deroplatys truncata (assembly GCA_030765065.1). Lineage (NCBI taxonomy): Eukaryota > Metazoa > Arthropoda > Insecta > Mantodea > Mantidae > Deroplatys > Deroplatys truncata. The sequence goes on from CM060978.1 coordinate 221,728,927, forward strand.
TTATAAGAAAAATAAGACACTATTCACTTGTTTCTCGCGATGTTATGGAAGAATTATGGAATTTCTAAACCAGTATATGGCGACCCGGGTTTTAAATACCTAACTATCAATTCAGTTTCCTTTATCCCCCTTGTACGCATAACGAAATGGGTAACGAAAGTATTTAGCTGTTATTATTGAATAAGTTAATTAACTAATTCTATGCACGGAATTTTTATTTTCTATTTAGTAATATATTGTATCGGAATATTCCTTTCTTTGTAAAAAGTGTGTGAAAGTTTATTTTATTTTATTTATATTTCAATCCTAAGTATTTCCAGAAGTCAAGTTGTTGGGTGTTTTCATTTACAGAGAAATCGCTTAGAATGTGCAATTAACTATTTTGTAAAACATCTAAAGTTATTTTTCTCAACTGCTGTCCTTTTCTGCTTCTTCTCAATTTCTAGTTGATTAAAAGAATTGCCATCGTTCTCCTAGCATTAATTGGGATACATGCAACATTGAGGTTATATTTCAGTTTCTCCATGAACTTTCTATGTCATTAAAGTTTTATCTGAACTCCTTCCTTAAAGTTTATAATGACCTTCTCTTTGTTTCCTTTTGAATACCAGTCACAGATTTACCGGACCACTACATAGAAACGGGTTAGTGAAAGAAAAACTGCTTGGAGTAGAAGCCACACAAATTCAATGGACATTTCACCGCAGGGCATCCAACTGCACAAACAGAAGATAGCGCATATAAACAGTTGACCATGCTCTAGGTACCTGCATGTCGAGACCAGCAGACCGGAAATGCAATCCATGCTGAGTTGAATCCTTCCGAGAGTGGTCATTCCGATAAGCGGAGGGGCTGTGTTGTTTCTCATAACAGAACACCAACTGCTGCTCTTATTATGTCTAAAATATATTATTAGAATAATAATAATAGTGTTCTCATCGCGGCTCAAATTAAATGTTTACTATAACGACAAACAGTTGTGCAAACACGAAAAAGTTTGAAGGCACTTTGTATAGACTTAAAATTCTTAACTTATACGTTTTACTACCAAAAGCGTCCATAGTCTGTAACTAAGAGTTTTGCGATTGTTATCTATTCTAAAAATTTAGAATATTGTAGTTCAAATGTATCTCAGCCAGTGACCTTATAATAGCCTTTCATGTTGTCTTACTGGCGTTGCAATTTTTTTCTCTGAATGAATTTTGTGAGTGGTTAATGCAGAATTGGAGAGTGCTCAAATTTATGCTGCCTAAGATCGGTTTTTATAGTTCTATGTTGCTAAAATGTTTGCGATGTGTTATACAAACTTGTAACAATGTCATCAAAGATGTACCGAGAGGGATGCCTCAGGCGGTAATGTCCTGTGGCGCGCATTCGGGAGGTTCCGGTTTCCATTCCTGGCGACCTACGACTCTGTTCCTAGGTTTTTCTCGGTTTTTCCCGGGTCGTCAGGCGAATGCTGGAGTGTTTTCTTTCATCCCCCGAATTTCCTGTCTCTCCATTTCGTTCCATTAATCGTTTCCTTAATCCTCCACCCCGTTTGATCGTTTCGGAGTTGGAAGTGTCGGCGGTGGTATTTCGGTGCATCTCTGTGCATCTTTCTGTGGAACTTCCTTCGTTCCTCGGCCTTCGGCTGAATGCTGGGGTATAAGGACAGCCCGTTGAGGGGATGGGGTGTTGGACCCTGTGTGAGGCGGGGTCCCCGGTCTACCTGTCCGACTGCCGGGTGAGACAGTACTTTTAACACTAAAATAATTTTAGTCTAATTGTACGTAACAATATATAAAAAGTACATATTACAGTCATTGTATATGTTTATAATATGTACATGTTATGTATTACGTAATTTAATAATGTAGGAGCTGTGAGAATAATAGGTTAAAATTTACTAACAATGAGGTAACCTTGAGGCAATAATGAGTTTGAAAGTTTAAATGTTACTTGTGATTCTTGGAAGCAATAATGTAATTTTAGTGACAGTTTATAAAAATAGCCAATCAACAACCAGAAAAAACTTTAGTTAAATGAAGGTATTCTATTGGATTAGGAATAGCCAATCGGAGACTTGAAATACAGAAATTTACAAGTTTAGACGGTTGAAATCAATTCAGTTGCCTGCAAACAGTGTTCCTAACCGGACGCGAGGCACGTACTCGAGAAGTATAATACGTATTTGTGTGAGGCGAAAATAGTTTACGTATTAAAAAGTGCAAGTATTTAATAAAAACATCTCACAGCTCTCTCTATATCAGTGAAGTGTTATTTAAATCGTATCAAGTATTAATAAAAGGAGGGAAATAGAATTATAATCAGTGTAAGCCTACATTCTTAGTCGCACCACAACCCTGCTAAGAGAAACGTGTCTCTAACAATAATACTGACGCAGCCGAGGCAAACATAAATATATAATATTTAAAGAAACAGTCAAATTACAAAGTTAATATTTTTAAACTTAGGGCGAATACTACCGGAAACTGTTTACCATACGTGTGGTTGCAACTACTACAAGTTCGGCTCCCAACAGTTGAAATATAATACAACTCCTTCAATACAATCTACTTCAAATTGGCTTTCCTACGTGGTGCAAATAACGAAACAATTCAACAACTTTTTCACGGGGCATCTCCATTTGGAAGCTGTGGGGATCCTGTCATTGCTGTGCCGCTCCCGGTTCCGCCCGGTGTCTCCCTTCACCTCATCCCTCCCTTGTGAGGTTGCCCCCTCGCGGGGCGTCGGTACAATATACACATTCTTGAATCGCTGCCGAATTCCCTCCTCTTCACAATCCATATATATCCGATCATATATTAAAGTTAGGAAATGTGAAATTACAATTTGCAGAAGTCAACACTTTTAAAGGATGCACGATTACACATTGATGTGTACTGAATTAATGAACATTGCCACAGAATAGATCAGGTGTTGCCAGACATCGGTGCTTTTGATCGTAAGTTCAGTAAACACCATATTATGAAGGCAGCGATAGAACATGGAGTGTTGAACGAATTTGTGTTTAAGTATAAAACTCTACCAAATGGATCCCTAGTATCTCTTTTTAATGGAACTTCTTTGAGGCATACCTTCTACGTTCTCCTTGACCCACCTCAATTGTAATGGAGCTGTATGTGCCATAGATAGCTGTCCTTATTTTAGTGATAGGCTCATTAATAATAATGAAACTTTACTGCAAGTGCATAATTTTTATATAATCCTCTATCCTAGATAATTTCCTGAGATTAAGAGAGTCCTGTAACTAAATTATGTAATGCGATACTTCGTGATGATTTCAGGGTATATAACAACAACTTCACCGCAAGGAACCTTTTGAAAACAAGAAAATATCAGGAAGAAAAGTGAAGTGAAAAAGCAAACTGCACATATACTGATATTAATTCTGTTACACTTTCTTCTCCTGATACTGATATTTTTACCGATTTTTTAGTTCTTATACCATGATTTGATTTCACTTTATATATTGTCGGAACCTCCTTTATTTCATTCACTCCGTTCCGGGGCGTAGAGCACAGGGCCGGGATCTAAAGTAACACATTACACATTTTCCTAACACGAGGTCCGACGGGGGCAAGCTAACAAAATACTTTTAACACCTGAAAGCTACCAAAATATTAAAATCATCATGGACTAGGAAGGAAGCAACTACCTACATAAATATTTCACATAGTATAAAGTTAGATGCCAAATATATTATATCAATTAATGTTGATACAATTTACCTTCCTGCTAGACGAAGCGCCATGCCTAACACACGTCTTGCCATGTTCACTGGCAACGCTCAAAGAGGAGGCAAGCTTCCTTCTACCACAGGATAAAACCAGTTTAACCCCTCCCCTTCTACTAAGTCACTACCTGTTGTCATTGCCAACGTAAGCGTTAACCATACAATGTTAGCACACCACATATTACAGTGTTACCAACCTAACATGCCACATCATACACACACATAATGAGATTGAGGAAACGTAGACTTTAATATTTCATGTAGATAGTGTTTTAAAAGCACTCACCATGTGTTTAAAAATGGCTAATGCACAACTGTTGACTCCGGAAGAGTAAGATTTGTATTCTTTTAGTAGACGAAAATGGAAGCTTAACAATGCGAAGCCTTCAAAAATATTATATTCGAATTATACCACTATAAACGACAAATAATTCTCTGTATAAGCAATGCAGATACAATTGAGGTTTAAGCCGAAGCACAATCCAATTTCATTCGGAATCTGAGGAAAAAAATGAAAATATAGATAATTGCATTTGTGCAGTATGTTACTGATATGTGTATTAATGTTCCAAATGTCAACCGTCTTAAATGTCCACTCACCATATTCATAATACTTTCTGAGCTCTGTTGCAGTTAAAACTAATAATTACATTTTAATGTAACTTAAATAATAATGACAGTGAACAGAAAGTTTGCTTCTAGTATGTTACACAACACTTGTTATAGATGTTCTAACCTAAACTTTGAATCTGCCTTTTTGAATATAGAAAGATAGGATCCGGTACGTGGATTTTATCACACATTTCGTTTTTAAATTTCCCACCTATTTGTAAAGAGACTACGAAGTTATGATATCAGCCTAGAGAACTGACGTGAACAGCACATTTCTCCTGCAGTTAATGCTTATGGTTTACGTTATTACAGACATTTACAACAATACGTAAAAACATTGGGTATTTCCGGGCAGACTAAGAATGTCTCTTATTCATCATCCTTTCTCCAACTCGAGATAATTGAATGAAACTTACTAGAATTATCTTGAAAAATACACAAATTAACGAAGCAATTTTTATTTAAAAGGATGCTTTGTGTTAAAAAAAATTTATAGATAACTTTTTTAAAGGTGTATTACTTAAGTATGAAATTTATCTGACTTCATGATCACACATTTGTTTGTCTAGGAATGCGCATTTTGGATTCAAGGGCCTCGAGTATGGATTTCAGGTAAAATTTCCATATCAACTTTCAATTCAGTATTTCCTTTACTTAGGCATGGGATAGATAAAGTAAAAACCAGGAAATGGGAGTTTTCCCTCTCTATAGTTTTAAAACTGCTAAGGGAAGACAATTTGCATATATGAAGATGACAGAAAGATAAATTGGAAAAAGGCCTATCAGAGAAAGAAGAAGGTAGAATTTAACATTCATATGGACAAAAGGGAATAACTGAACGCAGCAAAAGGGAAGGCAAATGGAGGTAGGAGCTTGAAAAACTAGAGCGGAATGGAAATTACCTATGAAGGTTTTCAGTTCCTGCAGGAATGCGCTTAAATCACTACTGAACATCAATGGAAATACCAAAAATACCGCACATTGTGCATGCTACCTTGTTATCCATTCCATTATTATCGAGAGTGTAAGACAGTATGACATAGCTTGCTCAGGTTTAATTTAATTGTGCAGCAAACTTCTCTGCCTACAAGCTATTGCATTTAACAACGAAAATATACCAGGTCAATATTATATCGATCATTAAATCTCAAGCTTTGTGTTAACGTAAGCTGATAACATTTTATGAATTGTATTTGGTTACTCTACGGTACACCCCATTACCATTTCTCCGTTTCTCCTTGATCTATACGTTAGAAAATCAATGCATCGGAAGACGAGATGGGGTTTACTGTTGGCAATGTTATGAAAAAATCTGATGTGTTAAACACACATGACTTTCTCTACTCTTGTACAAACTATTTTTACAAACTCCTATTCTCCATCTATTTCATATTAATCGAGATAAAGATTTGTAGAAACGATCTTTTGACATGCAAAGAGAATTACATTTTACACATAGCGACCAGTTCTAAAAATATTTGACTATCGCTTAAGGCGTAGTGTGTTCCTCTTGTTTTATATTTGTAAGGGCAATATAGAAATGCAGTAGCCTTTAAGCATAGACATATCTCTTAATAGCTGGTTGCTAGGTGCAGCACCATTCTCTTTGCCACTCTTTGCATATCCAAGAAAAAAATGAACAACGAATTTACATTTCAGAAAATAAGTTTTGAAAAATTTAAGGGAATAACAAGCAATATCTCGAAAATGGCTCACTCAACAAAAAAAATTCTATGACATAAATTGTGTATTTTAACGCGATCTACATAGTTTGTGTAGTAAAATGTTGTCTATCTCTTATGGTTTACCAGTTATGCAAAAGTCGTTCACAATGAAGAATACTTTTGGAGCCATTCGCAGAAAATTCAAGATATACATTTTATTTGTCATGAAAATATCTAAAACATATGATATTTTAATCAAAATCGTTAGAGCCGTTTTTGAGAAAATTAATCTGGGGTGGGGGGATTTTCTTGAAAACCTTCGTGTCGCATCTATGGAAGATACTGAACCTAAATACCAAGTTTGGTGTTTATCCGACTGTTCGTTTCTGAGTTATGCTGTTCACAGACACACACACACAGGTACACACACGGACATGTTTCCAAAATTATCGTTTTTGGATTCAGGGGGTCTCAAAACATAGATTTCCGGTGAAATCGCGGTATCGAATTTTTGGGTGAAATACAGTATTTCCCGTAGGTACTTACTATACGTAGTAGAGAAAGTAAAAAAATGAATAACGAATTCCTATTTGAGAAAAAGTATTGGAAAATTTATATCTCGAAAATGGTTCACTCAACAAAAAAATGTATATGACATAAATTGTGTATTTTAACGCGATCTAAATTTTTTGTAGTAAAATTTTGTCTATCTCTTATGGTTTACCAGTTATGCAAAAGTCGTTCACAATGAAGAATACTTTTGGAGTTATTCCCGGAAAATTCAAGATTTACATTTTATTTGTCATGAAAATATTTTAAACATATGATATTTTAATCAAAATCGTTAGAGCCATTTTTGAGAAAATTTATCTGGGGTGGAGGGATTTTCTTGAAAACCTTCGTGTCGCATCTCTGAAAGATACTGAACCTAAATACCAAGTTTGGTGTTTATCCGACTGTTCGTTTCTGAGTTATGCTGTTCACAGACACACAGACAAACACAGACACACACATACAGGCACACAAACGGACATGTTTCCAAAAATGCTTTTTTTGAATTCAGGTGTTCTCCAAACATGTATTTCCGGTGAAATCTCGGTATCGAATTTTTTGTGTGGAATACAATACTTCCCCTACTTACTATACGTAGTAGAGAAAGTAATATGTTTAAGACAAACATATCTTATGTAGTGTTCTTCCTACAAACTACTCCTCACTTTTGTATAGATGTATAAAGACTTTCACCAAGTGAAATAAACAACTTATTACAATTTTATTTATTGCATCTTAAAATAATTTTGGTTACATAGAGAAAATTTACTCAGTGGTAGAGATGGAAGAAAATAATGTAAAAGTTACATTGTAATGGTTACCTTAATGGAACGGTTACAGAAATAACCGAGACAGGCGGTAACTACATAGTTACCCAATAACGGTCACCACAGTAACAAAGACAGTAACTAGTTATCCTGTGAAACGCTTACTAAAGTAACGGAGACGGTTACTGGGTTTGAGTGATAACATTCAGTGCATGTGCCTTGGTATCGCTTACCAGGAACTAGTTACCTCAACCTCTTACGTAATATTAGTCTCCTGCGCAAGATAACGTGAGTGACATTGTGAATTTAATATACCAGCTGCGAAAAAAATGTCTACTAATTACCGACTATATAACTGAGATTATCTACATCGTTTTACAAAAACCATGTGTGTTTGGGCATTAAGCTTTCTCTTCTGTAGCAAAATTGCCTTTCAAAATGTCATTACCATGTTTTACCTAACGTCTTATGAAAATATTTATATTATTATATGCTTAATTTCAGTCATGTTGATGTTGGCAATAGTGGTGAACTTTCCTTTGCTATATCTGCATCACTGATGTTTACATTTAGAATGCCATATAGTTCATTTCATCAGTACAGCCCTACAGTTTAGTATGATCATGTTCAATAGTGGTAACCATTAATGTAATGTAACTGTAAACTGATAACCATGCAAACAAATAAATTAATCGTTGCTGGTAACCATTAACGCACTGACAGTTATAATGGTTACCCGAACATATATGTTTGTAACATTCCTGCTCAGTAAGGTATGATATTAGCTTCAGTAACTCGCGGAGCTTAGAACATTCCCTCTTGTCGTGTTCTAGTTTGACCCTGTATTTACTTAATCTATGATTTTTACTTTCTCTACTGCGTAAACTAAGTAGGGGAAGTATTGTATTCCACCCAAAATTTCGATACCGAGATTTCACCGGAAATATATGTCTTCAGACATCCTGAATACCCAAAAAAATTTTTTGGAAACATGTCCATGTGTGTGTCTGTGTGTATGTGTGTGTCTGTGTGTCTGTAAACAGCATAACACAGAAACGAACAGTCGGATAAACACCAAACTTGGTATTTAGGTTCAGTATCTTCCAGAGATGCGACACGAAGGTTCAAGAAAATCCCCCACCCCAAATTACGCTTTACATGGAACCTTTTTCGAAAATTTTAATTTTCTCAAAAATGGGTCTAACGATTTTGATTAAAATATGATATGTTTAACATATTTTCATAAAAAATGAAATGTATATCTCAAATTTTCTGGGAATGTGTCCTAAAGTATTCTTCATTGTGAATGACTTTTACATAGCTGGTAAACCATAACAGATAGACAAAATTTTACTCCACACAAAATGTAGATCGCGTTAAAACACACAATTTATGTCATATGCATTTTTTTTGTTGAGTGAACCATTTTCGAGATATTGCTTGTTATTCCCTTACATTTCCCGATACTTATACTTTTTACTTTCTCTACTACGTATTGTAAGTAGGAGAAGTATTGTGTTCCAGACAAAAATTCGATACCGATATTTCCCAGGAAATGTATGCTTTGAGACCCCCTGAATCCAAAAAAAACATTTTTGGAAACAAGCCCGTGTGTGTGTCTGTGAACAGCATAACTCAGAAACGAACAGTCGGATAAACACCAAACGTGGTATTTAGGTTCAGTATCATATGTTTAAGATATTTTCATGACAATTAAAACGTATATCTGGATTTTCTGGGAATGTTCCAAACGTATTCTTCATTGTGAACGATTTTTGCAATATTGGTAAACCATAAGAGAGAGACAAAATTTTACTACCCAAAAAGTGTAGATCGCGTTAAAATACACAATTTATGTCATATACATTTTTTTTGTTGAGTGAACCATTTTCGAGATATTACTTATTATTTGCTTACATTTTCTAATACTTATACTTTTTTCTCAAATGGGAATTCATTATTCATTTTTTTGTCCTGGTAATACAAAGAAAATGGAATACTGCACATAGCAACCGGTTCTTAAAATATTTGATAAGGCTTAAAGCCTACCAATTCCGCTTGCATCTACAAGAAAATTAGCAATAAGATTAACATCTCGATTAACATGAAGCATATGGAGAATAAGCGTTTGTAAAAATAGTTTGTACAAGAGTAGAGAAAGTCATGTGAGTGTAACACATCAATTTTTTTATTAGCTCTGACTAACAATATGGGATATATAACGTATGTCATTATCAAGACAAAACAATTGCTGCCTATTCGAAAATGTCAAACTGGAACAATTTCGAAATTAGCATAGAATACAATATTGGTTACATGCGTATATTCACAGGAAACTATTAACACTCTTATGAACATAACTCAGTGAACAAACTATCGGCTTTAGTGTTTTTCATAAAGCGAGTATCAAGTATCTAACATCGAGCATCGGTGCTCAAATCGGCGCTACTAGTAATTCTTAGAGCAATAAGGTAATATTTTAAAACAGTTTGTAAATAGCCAATCAAAAACCAGAAAAGCTAAAAGTTAAATATAAGTATTCTATTGGAGTACGATTAGCCAATCATAGACTTGAAATAGTTGAAATTCGCAAATTCAAGCGGTAGAAGCCAGTTGCTTGTAGACAGTGTTCCTTACCAGAAGCGAGACGCGTTCCCGAGCATTTAAATACGTATTCAGGTGAGACATATAAAATTCATAACGGAGAGAATATTATAAAGCTTACGTGTTAAAAAATTGCAAGTAATTAATAAATAATCTCACAGCTCTCTATATCAGTGAAGTGTTATTTAATCTTGTGACGGATTAATAAAATGAGTGAAGTAAAAATTATGTAATCGTGCATTCTTTAGCCGCATCGCCCCCTGCAAAGAGATACATGCTTCTATAAACTAATACTGACGAAGGCGAGGCAAACATAAATATATATAATATTTAAAGAGTCATAAAAATACAAAGTTGATTCCTAAACTTTGGGGCAAAGGCCATCGGAAACTTTGTACCTAAACGTGGGGCAGTTACTTCATCAAGTTTGGGTCCCCAACATTCGAACTACAATACAACTACTATTTCAAATTGGCTTTCCATACGTGAAGCTACACCTCCTTCAATACTCTCGATTCTCGGGGCATCGAAGTATGTCTAATACTTTGCGATTAACCATCGATACTTTTTCGATACTTTTAAAGTTTTAAGTTTTTGCATTATTGAAAGTTGCTTCCTTTAACTTTATGCTAGATAAAGACTGAAAGGAGTCAAGACTTAACGTTATTGCGTCGCACGTGTTCCCAAGTGTTGCCTGACTATAGTTCTTGGTAAAATTTGACTGCGTTTCCTGTGGGTGAATCAAACGTAACATTCCATAGATTCTAATATCTAAATGAAAACATGCAAAACAATGCGAGATGGGGTAGATGTACTCATGTAACATGCAGCGTTAACTGAGTTGTTAATGAAAATGATTTACCTGACGCACTAAATCACATTTTCGCAATAGCTTCGCTTAGTAACTCCCTTTCAGCCATTACTTTTACCAACTACGGTGACGAGAATCTGTGAATCCAGCAGAAACAAATCAACTTAAGACCTGATACAATATAGCGGAGGGAAATATTTGTTATATTCTTCCATTTGTTAATTTATGTTTATGCAAGTCAAACTTACAGGCATACCGTACGACTAACTTCCATAATATGGATAGACAACCCTTTAAAAGAAAGTTTTCAGCACAAAATATAGTTGCATAAAAAGGGAAGCAAAGTTATTATTATTACTTTCTCTACTACGTATAGTAAGTAGGGGAAGTATTGTATTCCACCAAAAAAATTCGATACCGAGATTTAACCGGAAATACATGTTTTGAGGCCTCCTGAATCCAAAAAAGGCATTTTTAGAAACATAACTCAGAAACGAACAGTCGGATAAACACCAAGCTTGGAATTTAGGTTCAGTATCTTCCAGAGATGCGACACGAAGGTTTCCAAGAAAATTTCCCCACTATAGATTACCCTTTACATGGAACATTTTTGGAAAATTTTCTCAGAAATGGCTCTAACGATTTTGATTAAAATGTCATATATTTAAGATACTTTCATGACAAATTCATTATTGCCTCAAGGTTACCTCATTGTTAGCAACTTTCCGCCTCTATTTTCACAGCTCCAACATTACTAAATCACGTAATATATTAACATAACATTATTATACATGTATACAATAATATAAACATAATATGACTGTTACATAGATTTTAGGCGGCTGTTATTAAATTTATGTATTATATAATTAGCCTGAAATAATTTAATTGTTAAAAATACTGCCTCAGTTTTGAGGTATTGACGATGTTGAGGTTCCATCCCTAATAAATACCAAAGTTGATATATAAGTTTAGTATGTTCCAAAGATGCAACACGAAAATTTTAATGAAAATTACTCCCACGCCAAAAGCTACCTTTCACATTCGATATTTTTAGCTTTCTCAAAAATGGCTCTAACGATTTTGATTAAAATACTGTATATTTAAGGTAATGTCGATCGTTTTATGGTGAGGCCAAGGATCGCGCTTGTGCATGTTCCTCACACTGTCTGTTACACTGGAGGCTTTTCGTTCCGTAACTCCCACGGTACTCACTCAGAGTGGTAGTAACATGCACTATAATGAGTAATAGTCTTATTATAAGTGGTGTCCATCTGCGTGAACACATTCCTGGCTTTTTCGAATCAAATTTCCATTCACAATAATTTTTCAAGTTCAGCTATGGTGTGGAGATTGTTCTTAAAAGCTTAATGTTTTAAGGTTCCCTACAAACAGATGCACTAATTTCGTCAGTTTTTTCCTACGTTAGGACATCTCGTTTTCGCTTCTTAGATTTGGCGTTTAGCGATCCCATTGTCCTAAACGCATTAACCATACATACAACTATCCATTTATCTACTTGAAACTTCTCCTCAAATTGTGTACACACCTGTCTGCATGATACGGGTTTTCTCAGTATCGTATATAAAACTTGGTTGTTCAAGGGTAAATTTGCCGGCAGACGTTGCAGTGGGCTAATAACAAGGCATTAACACTCTTAAGCAAATACACACAACATAGCTCTCATGATAAACCCTCACCTTTGAGATGCACAATCACAACTCTCCTTGCAGCACGAACACAAGTAGCGATTTAAGCTGAGATTAGGTTGAATGCCTCACTTTTGGAAAGCCAATTTGAAGAAGTTATATTATAGTTCCAAACTTGATGAAGTAACTGCCCCAGGTATGGTACAATGTTTCCGGTGGTCTTTGCACCAACGGTTAGGAATCAACTTTGTATTTTAATATTTCTTTAAATATTATATATATATATATATATATATATTTGCCTCAGTTGCGTCAGTATTAATTTGTAAAAAACATGTATTTCTTTGCAGAGGGTGAAGAGGCTAAAGAATGTAGGCTTACACAGATTATAATTTTTACTTCACTCCTTTTATTAATACTTCACACGATTAAATAACACTTTACTGATATAGAGAGCTGTGAGATTATTTATTAATTGCACTTTTAAACACGTAAACGTTATAATATTCTCGCCGTAATGAATGTCTCGCACTGAATACGTACCGAGCGAACAAATTGCTCAGCGACTGGCGTTTACCGCTTAAATTTGTAAATTTTTCTATTTCATGTCTCCGATTGGCTAATTTTACTCCAATAGAATACTTTTATTTAACTTTCAGCTTTTCTGGTTGTTGATTAGCTATTCATAAACTGTTTTAAAAATTACATTATTGTTCCAAGTATTAGTAGTAGCATTATTAAACTTTCCAAATCCATTATTGCCTCAAAATTACCTCATTATTAGCAACTTTCGGCTTATATTCGCACAGCTCCAACATTATTCAATTACTTTATGCATTCACATAACATTATTATACACGTACACAATAATATAAACATAATACAATAACTGTTACATACATTTTATATGTTATTTATACACAACTTGCTTTAAGGCGGGCAGTAATTATATTTTATATTATATAATTAGACTGAAATCATTTAAGTGTTAAATATACTGCCTCAAAGCACAGCTGATAAAGATAACCCTGAACGCGTCATGCGCCGCCAGTTGCGCATCGCAAATGTACCGAGGTCATTGCAGTACAGCGTGTTACGCTGTCACACACCGGTTTGTGCCCTCACCCTAAAAGCTACGCTCTATATTTACATGAAAAATAAAATGTATATCTTGGATTTTCGGCCTGAGGAGTCCTCTACATTATGAATTAATTTTGTACAGCTTGTAAGCCGTGAGGGAGAGAGAAAAACTTACTACACAAAAATGTAGAACTCGTTAAGACAAACAATTTGTCATATAATTTTTTTGTCATTAAGCATTTCTGAGATAGATTGAAATGTGATTGGGACTGTCAAATACCCTATGATTTTTAAACTGCCAAGTTGCGATTCGTTTTGTTGTGGACGTGCAAAGAGAATGAATTTCAAAGCCATCACCTAGGATCCTCTTTTAAAATATTTGACAATCGCATTATCCTTATCTATTCTCTTTGTAGCGACAAGGAAATATGTAATAAAGCTATTTCTGCAAATGTTTCTCTGGATTAACATCAAAGGATAGAAGAATAAGCTTTCTTAGGAATAGTTTGAAGAAGACTGGGTAGAGAAGATCATGCAAGTGTAGCACATTAGCCTTTTTTTTCTATATGATCAAACCCTCTTTGTACGTGTAAAGCAGCGTAGGCCTTAGATTGTTTTCTCCTATATATAATGCGTTTTATAATCTATGTTGCACCAAAGACTTAAAGCAAAGGCGCTGAAATACATTTACATGCTGTGAGCAAATGCAGCCGCACGCTTAATTAATTCCGTTAAATTACTAGAAAGTGGAAATTGCAGTTGGTGTTAGAAAGTTACTGTGGCTAGGTTCTTTAATGCGACAGAAACTTTGCCAATATCACTGTTCCCCACCTGGTACCAGAATGTAAGCCTCGTTAGGCTGTAGGCAGACAATAGTGGAGTTAAACTCCTGTTCGCCGTGAATGCAGGCGACCCGCAGAGCAACAAAGTGCAGCATGTTATCTGCCCTCAGGGGCTTGCTTAACTAAAGTTTTGTTGTAAACACTGGCAATGTTGCGGCATGCTAATCGAGCCGTTTGGCATCGAATGGCGATTGTTAGGATTCGCAATCCAGTCATACCATGCCCTAAAGCAACTTTCAAGTAGTGACTATAAATAAACAAATAAAACAGGAAACACGCTGTCAGCAGCAGAAACAACCTGCTACATTTTCATGAAGTTCATTTAAGGGAATAGATCATTAAATTCCCAAAACAGCAAACTTTAAATCCTGCTTTACACGTGTGCATATATTTTAAACTAAAACCCATCTGGTTTTAATAACCAATTTTTTATGTTTTTCGTATTAATAATAGAATATCATAAGTGAATTTTTATTCTGTTCTCCATAAAATCCTCAGTTCCTAGAACACCAATATTACCTAAACTCCGACGAACAACGGTTTTCGTTTTTAACCTAATATTTTTGTCAAAACCTTTACACAGCCTTATGAATTATTCGCTTATGCCTTAACAATTGTAAATGAGAACCATGTAATGGGATTGAAACAAAAAAAAAGTGTTTTATTGACCACAGAGGGTAAGAGGAATATGGAAAATACCTAAAAAAACTCACATTCTATATAAAGAGATGTTAATTATCATTTAATGTGCCACAAGAACCAATTATTTTTTGTTTTTTTAGTGCTTCTACAGAGACCTTGTAAAAGTTAAAAAATAAAAGTTTTCAAGTGAGAATTTTATCTGTAGATTATTTATCGGGAACAAATTGAAATATAACATTTCTATGGTTATATGGTATGGAATATAAAATTATCACGTCCAGTGAAATTTAATATAAGTTTTTAAGCATATCATTTATTTTTACATTGCTTGAATTTAATACCCACTGGAATAGTGTGCTTTATACAATATGGCCTCTCCAATTCACATTACATTTATAAAATTTTTACATCGAGCATATTTATAAAATTATCTGAAGACAATAGTTATTAAAAAACTGGAATTAATCTTTACTGAAATATCATAAATATAGGTAAAAGTTATGCGCAGGCAAATTGAAATTGAATGCACTACTTCCTGGTGTTAGGGTAACATCAATTCACTCCAAAATGTCCTCATTATAACGTAGTGGCTAAATACACATTGTAATGGAAAGGTAAAATCAGACTGAAAAATGCAATGTTAAGCCAGGATTTGAACTAGAATCTTCCGCTTTCCGTGCGATTGCTCTAGCCATGGCACTCAGGTGTTGCACAAGATGTAGTAATTAATTTGATAAAACATTTAAAATACGGTTATATTTATTTAAATAATAATACATTAAAAACTGGCACATAGAAACTTTCTCTCTTCCGGTAGCTTCAGAAAACATTATATCTTTAGATACAATTTTTATAGCAATTTTTCCTCAGTGTCGAATTAATTATCTCATATCCTGAGTAGTTTATAAGTGTAGCATAAACCATATGCCAGCGTTTTACTTTCTCTGTCACTTGCATAGTACGTAGAGAAGGTATTGCATTTAACCCAAAAAGCCTATACTGAGATTTCACCGAAAATATATGTTTAGAGGTTCCCTGAATCCTAAGAAAACCTTCTTAAAGAAAGGTCTGTGTGTGTGTGTGTGTGTGTGTCTGTGAACAGCATAATTCAAAAACAAAAGCTTGGGTAAATATCAAACTTAGTATTTAGATTCAGTACCTTCCAAAGATGCGACACAGAGATTTTCAAAAAATGTCCAGCCAATTGGGGAATTTCCGAAAATTTTCGAAATATTTTTCGATATTTTTGATTCTCCAAACATTTCTCTAACGATTTGGATAAAATACCATGTATTAAACATATTTAAATGAAAATAAAATGATACCTTGAATTTTGTGGGAATGCCTGTGAAGTCCTTTTCATTCGGAAGGACTTTTGTGTATCCTGTATAACTAGAGCAGTGTAACCTAGGTGATAGACGGAAACGTAGTACACAAACAAACGCAGATTCTTTAAATCACAATTTATTTAAAAACTTTTTTTGTGGAAGAAGCCCTTTCCGATAATATATCCATTACTAACGGTTCGAATTGTTCAAAACATTGTCATTCGTTTAATGCCATGTCGGTTTTCAGTTGTCTCTCGCAATTGCGTGGAAAGAGTGTTAAATTTTTAGGCAGCGTATAGCGTCCTGTTCTTAAACATTTGACTATCGCTATTCCCATTGTGTCTATAACGAAATATGCAATGTAGCTATTTCTGCAACGGTTTATTTGGGTTAAAACGTAGTAGATATAAAAATAATTTTTCGTAACTATTTTTATACACGCACTAATACACAATAGAGGGTGGATAAAGTCATGTGAATCTACCATATAAGACTTTTTTCCAAAATTTCCATAATGTTTTTGCAAAATTTTCTGCATATATTTTAATCACTTTCCGAGTTATCCATTTTAAGTGAAGATATACACTGTTTAATAAAATATAGAAGCTAACTTTCAGGACAGTTTTTATTGATAAAACTTCTGGTTCGTTTTGCTCAGCATTTAGTTTAGTTTAGTTTAGTTTCCCTAAAATATTGAATTATATGTATGTTATGGTTCTAGAAAGAACATACTCTGAAATGTTGTTCAAGGGTACTTTAGAGCTACTTTACGGTTTCTGCTACTTTTAAATTGCTCAAGATAGGCACAATTGATTCGATTACTGAGGATAAATTATTAAAAAATTATATTTTCTGGTTTAATAATGTTCTCTAAAACAACCATACCAGTGAATAAAATTATACATAACCCTTTCCTATAATAATATGTAGATTTGCATAATATGGTAATATGCTTATTTTTCCAAAATTACGATTTTTGCATCATATGGAACACATTTTTAATTAGCATAATTAAAGTAAAATATAATTCATCTAAAAAATGTTAAATATATCTGCATGAAACTTAAAAAATGCCTATAATTGACGTAGTACAGTATATAACATACGTTTGAAAATATTTACCTAAAACTGTAAGATTTAGAAGTTTTACTCGTGGGTGCTCTTAAAAGTGATGAAAGTTTATTGCAAGTTTTTTTTTTTTTTTTTTGCTATCACTTAACTTTGTGTTTCAAAACGCATAATCCACTAACTGCTTAATATATATGTACCGAACTTAGCATCCACACTTCTTTATACAGACATAAACACACTCAAAACACTCAGTAAACACATTTATTTTGAAAAATGCACAGATCGGTCCCCTTAAACCCACACAATACCCGCAAGTAATGTGAAGTGTCAAGGCAAAAGCGCAGTGAGGTCTAAAAAGGCTTTTTTCTCCAGTTGCATAAGATTAGTTTCTCAACATGGAGATGTTTTGCTATGTTGACGTGCTTGATGCATGAGGCGCCGGAATGGCTAGAGCTGTCGAGACTCCCAGCGAAACACTTGATAATACGTAGAGGCGAGCACGGCGATAATAATCGAGCCGTCTAACAGCATGAACATAACAACTTGCCCAAGCGCGCAGGATTTGCGCCTTTATCGTCACCTCCATTTGCGTACTTTGAGCGATAAACAACTCCAGTTCCTCCGCTCGCATCAAAACTTAATATACGAGGTAAAGAAGACACTATACGCTTTATAGCATTTTCAAACTTGGTTCATAAAGTTGTTTACATGCATTCCTGTAGCCATAGTCGTAACTTGAGTCGTAGCTTATGGGGGGCACAAATAAAGTGAAATGCACATAATGAAATACAATATAATACGTTAAAGAGTAGTTTTCAGGAAAATATAATATTAATTGTTTTAAAGATTAATAATTATAATCATGTAAGTAATAACACTTTAAACATTTTAGTCAATTATCAAACTAATGCAATACCTTCTGTCTATTAGCAGCCCTAAGGGAAGACTAAAATTGACAAACAATGGCATTTTACACTTTGAGGCAGTATTTTTAACATTTAAATGATTTAAGTCAAATTATATAATATGTAAATTCAATAACAGCCCGCCTTGAAGCAATATGTGTATGTAGTAATTTGTAAAATGTATGTAACAGTCATTGCATATGCTTGTATTATTATACACATGTACAATAATGTTATGTGAATGCATTACGTAATTTAATAATTTAGGAGCTGTGAGAAATAGGTTAAAAGTTGCTAACAATGAGGTAACAATGAGGTAACCTTGAGGCAATAACGAGTTTGAGAGTTTAAATGTTACTTGTGATTCTTGGAAGCATTAATATAACTTTAGTGACAGTTTATAAAATAGCCAATCAATAACTAGAAAAAGCTTTAGTTAAATGAAGGTATTCTATTGGAGTAGTATTAGCCAATCACAGACTTGAAATACAGAAATTTACAAGTTTAGACGGTTGAAATAAATTCAGTTGCCTGCAGACAGAGTTACTAACCAGACGCAAAAAGTGTCCCTAAGAAATATAAAATGTATTCGTGTGAGACGAAAAATAAGTTTACGTGTTAAAAAAGTGTAATTAATTAACAAAAAGAATCTCACATCTCTCTATATCAGTGAAGTGTTATTTAAATCGTATCAAGCATTAATAAAAGGAGTGAAGTAAAATTATAATCTGTGTAAGCCTACATTCTTGTCGCATCGCAACCCTGCTAAGAGAAACGTGTCTCTAGCAATAATACTGACGCAGCCGATTCAAACATAAATATATAATATTTAAAGAAACAGTCAAAACTACATGTTAATATTTGTTTAAACTTGGAGCGAAGGCCAGCGGAAACTGTTTATTATACGTGCGGTTGCAACGAATTTCAAGTTCGGTTCCCCAACAGTTGAAATATAATACAACTCCTTCAATACACCTACTACAAATTGCTTTTCATACGTAGCAGCAACTACCTACTTCAAATTGATGCCCAAAGCGTGGTGCAAATAACGAAACAATAAAATTATTCTCAACGTTTTGTGCAGTGTTGTAAATTATAACTACCTCATTAATTTGATATTACTTTATCGTTGTTGTACAATACTTACTTTATAAATTTGTTTTTAAAGATGGTACTGTATCTGCCATTTTGTACTCTGAATTCATCACCAGTTCAGTAAGAAAAATATCATAACTCCTATACTCTTTGAAGTGAAGAGGTACATTGTAGTTCAACCTGTAGGAAAATATTTTCTCCATAAATTGCTACCACTCCTAAATATGGCAGCCTCCATATGTCCAGCATTATGATGTTTACTTTGTGAGTCATTTCCTTTCGATTTCTGGCTTGAATTTTTCTTTCTGTGAGTTACATTTTCTATATAAATGACCCACAGCAAATACTGAAGCGAGCTAGAAGAAATTTTGAGATGATAAAAGCAACACCTCAGTGTTACTATTGGACTTCTTTAGCTTTAATAAGTTGCTTGGTTATGTTTCAAATCAAACAATTGCTAATATATTCTAATAAAATATCTGTATTTGTTACTAAACCACATTATTATATTAAAGCAGATGAGTGAATTTAGAAATCATGCATCTACATCCTGTAAAACTTTCAGTCTCGTATGTTAAATAGTTTTTTACATAATGGGTGATGAAGCTAGCTAATTTAATATTGGCAGGATAGTGCCTTTAATCTCCCCGTAGTAACATATCCATTATGTTAACAGTAGCAAAAGTCTCTTTAGATTTATTACTTTCTCTATTACGTATAGTAAGTAGGGGAAGTATTGCATTCCACCCAAAAATTCTATACGAGATTTCACGGGAAATATATGTTTTGAGACCCCCTGCATCCAAAAAAAGCATTTTTGCAAACATGTCTGTGTGTGTGTGTGTGTGTGTGTGTGTGTGTGTCTGTGAACAGCATAACTCAGAAACGAACAGTCGGATAAACACCAAACTTGGCATTTAGGTTCAGTATCTTCCAGAGATGCGACACGAAGGTTTTCAAGAAAATCCCCCACCCCAGATTACCCTTTACATGGAACATTTTTCGAAAATTTTTATTTTCTCAAAAAATGGCTCCAACGATTTTGATTAAAATATCATATGTTTAGGATATATTCATGACAAATGAAATATATCTCTTGAATTTTCTGGGAATGTCTCCAAAAGTATTCTTCATTGTGAACGACTTCTGCATAACTGGTAAACCATAAGAGATAGACAAAATTTTACTATGCAAAAAATGTAGATCGCGTTACAATACACAATATATGTTATATATATTGTTGCTGTTGTTCAGTGAACCATTTTCGAGATATTGCTTTTTATTCCCCTAATTTTCCAATACTTTTTTCTTTTTTTCAAATAGAAATTCGTTATTCATTTTTTTGTCCTGGTAATGCAAAGAGAATCAAATACTCCACATAGCAACCAGCTCTTATAATATTTGACTATCGCTTAAAGCCTACCAATTTCCCTTGCATCTACAAGAAAATTAGCAATAAGATTAACATCTAGATTAACATGAATATGGAGAATAAGCGTTTGTAAAAATAGTTTGTACAAGAGTAGAGAAAGTCATGTGAGTGTAACACATCAGATTTTTTCTCTTCCTATCCCCCCACATCTTCCTCCATCCATCCATCGGGTACATGTACACTGAAGTGCATAAAAAGTGGTCATGTGTGAACGCAGCTCATTATGACAAATACAGCACCACCCTCTGCTGTCGTTCACTTTAACGACACACGCAACTAAATCTTCGTGCGATCCTATAACAGACCGAATTATGTCGTATTGGCCTAGCGTTTCCCTTTGCACCAATCATTGCGAAACCCCTTCATAGATGCGGTATCAGGCACCTCATTTCACGTCGATTATAACATCGTTCATTGGTTCCGTTTATGCCTATGGATTGCTTTACACGTCAGTCACATGGAGAACTGATACTGGCTGGGTGGAGTCAAAGGTTGCTTACTTGAAAATGCAAACCTTACGGAGGGAAAACATTATTGCCATCTGGCCATCGTCCACTTGTTATGTACCTAATGTACATGCCAAATGACGCCAGTATTGTATACGTTAATATGAGTCACTTATGACAAATGAATATCATTGAAAATTCTTTCATATGTATAGAATATAATGATCAGGAATAAAAAGTTCTAAGCACCAAGGCAGATGTAAGGAAATTTTCTGGGTTCATTTCTACAGACCCCTTTAACTGCTATGGTTATATCGGGAGCTTTGACTGAAACATTTGATGGCACTCTTTGATCTTTTAGGTTAGGTTAGTGTACCTCTTTGCGTTTTTAATTTATTTTCACACACACACTCTCACATTCACCTGTAGACTTAAAGGAACATATGAAGTAATCCTAGTTCAAGAAAAATTCCCAGTCCGGGGTCGGTAACCTGGGACCTCTGAATGAAAAGTGAGCTCGCTGACCACTCGTCCACAGTTGAAAGGAAATTAAGTGAGCTGTTACTGGAGTTTACGTAGTGACAGCTCAGATTACAAACACCCCATCCCTCGTACAGTCTATTGGCGTTTGCAGGCACCACTCTTCAACAGTGTTTATCTGCCCGTCAGTGATTCGTCGCTGTTGTTTACATTATTTGTATTGTCCTATAGTTTGAGTTATACTCTCTGAGTTCTATTCTTTATATTATTTAATTTTTAGAATCAATGTTTGATTACGTTTTTTTCTCTATTTTGTATTTTATTCATTCGCTTCAGATACCAAAAACTAATTTATACAGCGCAATATAATCTATCTTGACTCTGTTTATGGTTGTCCAGATTTGTCTAACATTATTATATTATTCCGTGAAATTAAATGATGGGGTGGTACCTCATTATGATGAGTGTTACGTCTAAAAGTTCCCATCATTTGGAGTATGCAAGGTTTGAGACAGAACTCCAAATCAGTGCTGCGAGTAATCTATATAAGGAAGAATTGTTTAAAACCAAACAATTAATTTATCGTAAGAATCTAACGCCTTGGAAGAAGTTATTTCTAAGTTGTAAATAGGAATTGCCTTCCCCTCAGTGATGCTCGTCCACTCTTCGAAATGGAATCTGAGTTTAAAATAGGCATCGTTCATTTGTAGGCAAGTGCAATTCTGGAGAGTGCACGAGTGATCTGCGATAGACAAAGAGGTGCCATGACAGGTTTTTCTCAAGTAGTTCCCCTCCGCCAGCTGTTAATCATCACCGTCATCTTTATCTCTGTCACCAACAATGGACTAAAGAGATCCGCCGAAAATAACTTTACGCGCCTTAAATATTGCCTGAGGCACTGCCCTTTGACGTCTGTGCACAAATATCTGTTAACACAATCACACACATTAGTTCCCTGCCATCTCAGAAGTGTTACATGTGGGCAGCAATATGTTCTATTCAGAAACCTACTTTAATACAATGCAGCCAGTTTGCACTTATGCTAAAGAATAAGTGAGAGATATAAGACATTCATCCTCCCTAAAATACGTAAAACATTTACAGCAACTCCGCAACTGGGGCGACACAACGCCGCGACACAGTTTATCATAAATTGATATTTCTAAACATATTTTAACCCATAATATATACAGTGAGTATACTTAAGGTTCAAGATTTTCAGATTAGAAATGTAATATTTGAAATAACAACATTCAAATTCGCCATTGATTGGCCATGCGCGTTGTACGAAGTTTTTAAATAATTACCCAATTTTCATTGTAACTGTAAGTAATGTTCGGAGAGATGAGGTTCTCTTCTTCTCGGGACACAGCTTACAGAGAATAATAATGTAGAATTGTTGTAAATAAAGGCACGAAGACTATTTATTATTTAAGTTGGTTGTACTTTTCACCTTGGTATTAGTGGATACACAAGTATTACAATGTATTAGACTGTGTTCTTTTTAATGATGCTATTCGCGTAATGAAAATTATTACCTTTCTTGCTTCTTCTTCGTCACGAAACTCTTTGTAACAAAATAATTTTTTTGTACTCCAACGACAATGCATATATCAAATGATCTGATTGGCTTAAACCTGGTTTTAAACTAAATGTTTTATGAAGGGAATTGCTACTGTTTATCGATAGTAGGTAAGTATAATTTACGATGTCTGTTCTTTTAAAAGGAATATTTAGACACAGACCCCCCCAAAGACCCTGGAGCATCCCCCCGAAACAATCATGCCCAATTTTTATGAGAGCTCAATTTAAACCATTTTGTTCCTTTTTTATTATGCTGGAAAGGCGTTGTCTTATAGGTACTGTAGTAGTTATGTGATACCGTACACAATAAAACCTTAAACAAATAATTGGAAAGTTAAAACATTAAAAAGTCGTAATATTTACACCAAAAACTATTAACAAAAAATATTTCTTTTTATAAATTTTATAATGTGGTATTTCAATGTACCCTGTTGTGTCTATTTAAACTAATACATAAGTGTAAAAACGCTATACCTTCTGAACATCTATCTATCTACCTACCTATAATGTTATAGACCCTTTTACAAATTTACAAAAATTATGATTTGATACCCACATTATACCATACAATATGAATTGTACTTAATTACTTTTGGGGGATATAGCACATCTAGATTAACAAACTTAAAGATGTAAACTGAGTTAACAATTACAGTATTCAATTAAAAATTGCAATAAATATGTTTATATTACCTGCGTTGGTTTACTTCGATAGTTTTATATTCCCAAAATTTTGTATTCCCTCCCCAAAAATGTTCCTAATATATCATACTGAACACATAACAAATTACATGCCTTTGAATATTCATGCTAATACACATATCTTTTTAACATTTCTAACTATTCACTCATCCATTACATATATAGTTTTAAATTATCATAAATATTCTTTTGCTCTCGATGTGGACATTCCTGTATACAAAATGAATTTCTACTTCACAGTATAAAATGTGATAAATTACTTTTAAACTGGTAACATTTTCGTTTATTTACAAATAAATTTTAATCTGCATTTGAATAGATTTTGTACTATCAGCTTTACTGGGCCTGGCATTTCGCACCAAGCTAGTTGATACATTGCTGTAATCATAGCCTCCCAAAGTTGCTTCGACGAAGCAACAAGAGACCTCACTCTGTTCGGCGCATTGGCACAGCAGTTTTGCAGGCGTATTGTACACATTTGCAGCATTTTTTTCAAAGAGTTTTGTCCTTTATATCCGAAAAGTACAGTACAAAATAAATGATTTATTTTTATTAATTTACCATATCAGTTTTCTTATCGTCAGCTATGACCAGGATCTCTCATGTTAAGAAATTTAATATCACAAAATGCATAATTTTTATTTCACATTTTGTTGGATTTTGATATGTTTCTTAGTTTGACGACAAAACTATATTTATAACCCAAGGCTGCTGAAACGCTAGCACTCCACATGTGGCAGCCACTGCGGATTTAATGAATTCATGTCTGCTTTATCCAAGCAACTGCGGTGAGCTGTCCGTTAGCCAGGGGCAGGAAGAACGTGTGAACCCCGCTTACTTTCTTGACAGAAGCGTAAATAGATGACAGAGCAAAGAGAAGTAGAAGTGTGTTTGTGTGTGTGTGTGTGTGTGTGTGCGCGCGCGCGCGCGTATTGATGTTTGTGGGCTGTGTGTGTGTGCATGTATACGTGCGTGTATATCTTACATCTAACATCATATATATAATATCTTACCATGTCTTTAATTTAGATTACTGCACCAAATTAATTTTGTTCTTTCCATGCCTTTATATTTTTTGCAACGGTTTCACATCTTTAATCCTTTCATATGGTTAGCTCGTCTTTTTTAATTTCTCTACTACGTATAGTAAGTAGGGGAAGTATTGTATTCCACCCAAAAATTTGATGTCGTGATTTCACCGGAAATATATGTTTTGAGACCCCCTGAATCCAAAAAAAAGCATTTTTGGAAACATGTCTGTGTGTCTGTGTGTCTGTGAACAGTATAATTCAGAAACAAACAGTCGGATAAACACCAAACTTGGTATTTAGGTTCAGTATCTTCCAGAGATGCGACACGAAGGTTTTCAAGAAAATTCCCCCCAGATTACCCTTTACATGGAACATTTTTCGAAAATGTTTATTTTCTCAAAAATGGCTCTAATTATTTTGATTAAAATATCATATTGGAATACTCCACATACCAACCAGCTCTTAAAATATTTGACTATAGCTTAAAGCCAACCAATTCCCCTTGCATCTACAAGAAAATTAGTAATAAGTTTAACATCAAGATATCTCGTTTAACATAAAGCATATGGAGAATAAGCGTTTGTAAGAATAGTTTGTACAAGAGTAGAGAAAGTCATGGGAGTGTAACACATAAGATTTTTTCAGACTGCAAGGTCATATCTTTTACATACTTTCACGGAAGGGGCTTTAACATCCTGTGATATCCAAACTTATACAACTATGTCAACAGTCAAGCTTTAACACACTGACAACATCGTGTATTACTGATGACTGTTAAAAGTTCAATGTTTCAAACACAAACATGTATAGCAAATAGAATTCGTTATTTGATGGGCAATACAAGAACAAATCGAAAATGCCATTTGGTTGATAGTTTTCAGAAAATACGTTTCGTATGTATGTGTGTGAGAAAGAGAGCATCTTTATTTCCTGAAGATAAAAGGTTGTTACCAAAGCGATCATTAATCTGTTATGAAGACTCACTTCAGGTCTTGAACTGAGGTCTACTTTGGCATGATTAATAAATTAGAACGTTAAGTGACTTGCATGGTTCAATAGTCTATGATATTGGATGATGTCTACCAAAGAGTCAACGTTCCTCTAACAACATGAGTTTGACAATCATTTGTTTCCATAAAACGTATGTTTTATTCAACGCCTATCTGTGTCTTTTTACTTTCTTTTACTGATTTCTCGATCAGTCAGATGAAAAATTAGTGACAAAGGTTCTAAAGGTTTACAAACAGAATCTGCTGAAATTTTCGACACATTCTGCTCTTTCGCTGCACTTTAAATGCTCACGCTAGTAGCTTTAATATGTAAAGAACGTATTGACCATATACATCGTATTAGGAAACTGTTTCATACAATTCATGATTATAATTACTGAAGAATTCAAAGTTCATTACAATGAACGAAATAATAAATGCAATAAATGTAAACTGTGCTTCATGTTTCCTTAAACGTTTATTTTCACAGAAAAATTTACATACTTTACAAATTTAATACACTCATATAATTTCAAGCTTTCCGAATTAATTATATAATATTATAGAAATAATAAATATGTAGAACATCTAATAGGAAAATTGATTCTTAAAACTTTAAAGAGACTGAGCGAACTTCCAAAAGAGAGTCAACAAGGTTTAGACGTGCAGAAAAGTTTAATACTATATGATTAAATTTGCTTTCCTTATCAAAAACTATAAGTCATTAAAAATAAGCAAGATATTAATTTTCATTTTACTTACATAATCAAACCATTATTGAATTATCTATATGATATTAAATGATGTACTCTAATATTTTGAATGTTTTGATGGGAGGATGGAAGCATATTAGTGCATTAACAATAATAAAACACTGTTTAGGTTATGGGTGACAATAAATTATTAATATATTTTTTTTGTGAGTTAAGGTTGTACAACCTACCTCTTTTATGTGATTCTTGTATGCATTTTGCCATTAGCAACAAATTTAAATAGCTTTCTAAAGTCAAATTCACCTGTTTATTTTATAAATTAAATTTTATAAAACTAAAAATAAACTTTGTTCTTTATGGTGCTGCCTTCAATATTATGTAATAACTACTTAAAATTGCCTAAAGGCATTGTTGTAAATCATTCAAACATGCTTTAATTGTTCATTTAAAACTGAAACGGAGAGGTAAATATTGTATCAATCCATTTGAAATTTATAAACTAAATAATCTTAAAATTAATGAACTGGCATCCGTTTCAGCCTGTAAAGTTCAAGCATGATATACCTATGCTTTGTTTCAAAATATTGATCATGAACTACAGAGCTTGGAATGATAACCCCTACAAGTTATTTTATCTTATTTAAAAACACCGATATATAAACAAATATATTAATCTAGAAATACTAAATTAAAAGGAAATACTTATTCCGGTAGCTTTTGGGATGCATTTCGTTTTCCTCCTTTCATTTTTATCATTTTTTGGTATTAAAATATAAGCTCGAGTCTGCAATATTTCGCCAAAATAAAATTAACATACGAGCACATATTTTTTTTAAATATCTACATTTTGACAAGAATTAGATTAATTTATGCTTATTCCTATAATGTATGAATTATGTAATAATAGCACTCTTTAGATATATACGAATTTAATTATGACTCGTCTTGAAGCTGGTGATTTAATATACAGCTATTCCAAAGGCCATTCCAAAGCTTAAACTTCAGTAATGTAATAACATATTAGGTTAAGAAAATTTTCAACTTCATTAAAATAATTTGGTTTTAATTTTTTAACAGCTGAATTGAAACTTAATTTGATAAGTACAACAAAAAATTTAAGACACTACGTATTGAAATATGAGCTGAAGCCTTCCTGGAGGTATGAATACAGATTTTCTCGGGCTTCCAGCCGTCTACCCAGAAGATGGTAGCGATGCAACGTCGATTTATAAAAGAAGACGTCCCGAAACGTCCATTTCTAACCAACTGAACACCTCACTGGAAGCCTCAGAAAATCTACAGTATACACTATGTATTATTCTAGCATTAAATATTAGGGTGTGTCTGATCAAATTATTTTTTTAAGAAAAAAGAGCTGTTTTCAATTGTCTATTGAAATAATTTTTATCATTTAAAAATGCGTAATGTGTAAAGCTCAGCCTTGTGTAAAGAATGTGTAAAGCTCAACCTTACAACGCAATCATGTCAACAGCAGCCATATTCCATCATTCAGTATAGATCTAAATCGTTCCGAATGAATGGATTAGGTTATACTTAGTAAAGAATGAACGCTTCTTGCTTACCCAACAACTCTACGGTAACCGAATTCTTCCGGTAGTAAGATATTCTAAAAATTCCAACATCCTGCCTGATAGTTCCTGTAAATATAACAGAGTGGGACAAACAGTAACTATGACATATTCTCATTGTTTTGTGAAAAAGTGAGTCTAATTGCTTGATCAACAGTGTAATGTTTTTGTTTCTTTTCTAATTCAAATACCTGAACATTTATAACGCGTTCAAGTTTGGAGTTACTTCATAAAAAGTCCATAATCTCCGAGAATTCTCTCGGATAAACGGCTCATTAATTAAAACGAAAACTAACAGAGCATGAACTCGAACCAATAAGATAGAAGAAACCTCCGTTACGAAGTACAGAATCAGTGGAAAGTCCCTTTACACTGCCTTAACCCGGTTCTATGAAGCAAAGAAGGAAGAAAATGTGTAATACGAATACGAATTATCGAATGTGTAATCGATTATCGATAAGGCCGTTAGATCTGACAACGCCGATAGTGATACCGGAGGCAATACGCAACAATACTCGCTCAAAATGGCTGGTAAAGTTTTGGCCGATACAAGTCCTTTTAGTGTGAAAGAGCGTTTGGTGGCTTCTGTGTGGGTCCACGAACGCCGAAACACCAGAGAAACAATGCAGGACGAGTGTGCGATTTATCGCAGCTCTCGTAGACGTAATGTGTTTTTGTGGGCGAAAGACAATCCTCACTTTTATGAAGAGATTCAGAATAATCCGCCTCATGTTATGGTTTGGGCAGGCATGACAGCAGATCACCTTCTGGGTCCCTATTTCTTCGATAGCCCTGTCAATCAACACACTTATTTAAAAATGATCGAAGAAAGATACTTTCAGAATTGACGACACGGGAAATTGACAACAGTCTTCTTTCAACATGACGGGGCACCAGGACATTTCGCCGTCCGCGTGCGCCAACGCCTGGACGAAATTTTTCCAAATCGCTGGATTGGACGTGGCTCAGAACAATCTCGGCTCCATTACCTTGGCCTCCAAGAAGTCCTGACCTCACCACGCCTGATAATGCACTGTGGGGTATTGAGAAAACGCTGATACGTAAATGATGAGCAACTGAAAAACGCAGTTTGTGCGGCGTTTAAAACCATCACACCTAATCTGCTGTTGCATATGAGCAATCAGACATGGAGGCGCATTAAATTATGCTACAAACATGGGGTAACTCACGCAGACGGTTTGGACCTACAGGAGGAAAGCTGTACATAACTTATAGTTTCAAAGATAGTGTAAAGGGACTTTCTGCTCGCCCTGTAGAATGAGATATACACATGTGATAGTGCTGTCAGGTGGTATCGTGCTTGTTTCGTGTGTGAACAGTGTTACACCTCTCCTAATTCCCAGTCAGTTCTGTTAAAACACAGTTGGAGTAATTAGATATTCTCAGAAAAGCTTTCGGTTGCTAAGGACGGGTAACCACATTACAGTAAAGCCAATTCTGCTGCATTGACCTTTCGGATTATGAGAAGGGTGCAATTACCTCTCTGGAAAACAGAGAAGGGGATTATAAGACCACAGGTTGTCATGCCAGTTCACAGCAATAATAGATAACTGCACAAGTGCAACACTGTCTTTAGTGGTACATAAGAAGCTTTGCCATAAGACATGATGTCGTCAATCAGCGTTTTGATTAAAGTCATGTCAAGAAATTACATACAACAACCGCTCCATCACTATTATTATTATTGTTATTATTATTAATATTAGTATTATTATTGGTAGTAGTAATAGTGGTGGTAGTAGTGGTAGTAGTAGTAGTAGTATTAGTAGTAGTAGTAGTAGTAGTAGTAGTAGTAGTAGTAGTAGTATTGTTATTGTGTTTATTACTATGGAATAGAGAAGTTCTTTTCCTGCCATCAAGATACTGATAAAAAGAGACGCAAATAGAACGAATACATCTTCCCAGCGTATTTTAAACTCGAAAACGTAATATAAAAATCTGATGTGTTACACTCACATGCTTTTTCTACTCTTGTACAAACTATTTTTACAAACTCTTATTCTCCATCTATTTCATATTAATCGAGATAAACATTTGCAGAAACGATCTTTTGACATGCAAAGAGACTACATTTTACACATAGCGACCAGCTCTAAAAATATTTGACTATTGCTTAAGGCGTACTATGTTACCCTTGTTTTGTATTTGCAAAGGGCAATTTAGAAATACAGTAGCCTTTAAGCATAGACATATCTCTTAATAGCCGGTTGCTAGGTGCAGCACCATTCTCTTTGCTACAGATTAATACTCTTTGTATATGCAAGACAAAAAAATGAATAACGAATTCCCATTTGAGAAAATAAGTATTGAAAAATTTAAGAGAATAACAAGCAATATCTCGAAAAAGGTTCACTCAACAAAAAAAATGTATATGACATAAATTGTGTATTTCAAGGCGATCTACATTTTGTGTGTAGTAAAATTTTGTCTATCTCTTATGGTTTACCAGTTATGCAAAAGTCGTTCACAATGAATAATACTTTTGGAGACATTCCCAGAAAATTCAAGATATGCATTTTATTTGTCATAAAAATATCTTAAACATATAATATTTCAATCAAAATCGTTAGAGCCATATTTGAGAAAATTAAAATTTTCGAAAAATCTTCCATATAAAGGGTAATCTGGGGTGGGGGGATTTTCTTGAAAACCTTCGTGTCGCATCTCTGGAAG
Source organism: Deroplatys truncata (assembly GCA_030765065.1). NCBI lineage: Eukaryota > Metazoa > Arthropoda > Insecta > Mantodea > Mantidae > Deroplatys > Deroplatys truncata. The sequence goes on from CM060978.1 coordinate 221,759,948, forward strand.
ATACTGAATCTAAATACCAAGTTTGGTGTTTATCCAACTGTTCATTTCTGAGTTATGCTGTTCACAGACACACACACACACGGACATGTTTCCAAAAATGCTTCTTTTGGATTCGGGGTCTCAAAACATATATTTCCGGTGAAATCTCGGTATCGAATTTTTGGGTGGAATACAATACTTGCCCTGCTTACTACACGTGGTAGAGAAAGTAAAAAATGTACATACTAGGCTGTACTGTATAGAGTAAACTGAGTTTGTTTACATCATTTGGCGTCTTTTGCATATACGTTTCATCGTCCTCTATTTTGTCTTATCTCGTCTTATTCGATACAGATTTCCGTCATTGCTCCGGACGCACTTCAGTCTTGAGGTTACTGTGCTTCCTGCATCGTTTTAAAGCCAATTCATTATGCCCTCACCGTTCACCAAGGAATACAGTCTAGTATCAAAACAGCGTGGTTTCAAATTCTTCTGATTCTAAAAACATTTTCCCAAAAGCAATATGTCTCCCCTGCGGCAAGGCCTCACAGGAGCATATGAAGTGCTGGGTTTTTTCAGTTTCTTTCTTGTACGTTGCATCTTCGCACTTCCAGAAGATGTCTTGTGAGAAATGAAATTATTGTTTTCAGTTGAAATCTGTTGCATATAAGTAAACTTTCAAGATCTCCATACATGATTTCCTAATAAATAGTTTACCACATTTGTTCCTTGAAGTTTTAAGCCAGGTTGTATTATGTTCTGCTTTGAACTAGTTCTTAATAGCCTCTTTTATTAAACATCGAGATGTTTCTAGAGCCGGCTCTGGCCCAATAAATTGGGAATTTGCTCTCACCCTTGCACGTTCATTAGCTTTCTCATCTTCCTCTATACTTTCAGCCATCATCTGTCATTTTTCTGCCTTCCACGAACCATCTTACCCAATCACTCCACACTGGTCGTGGTCTCTCTTCTTCGTCAAGGGGATTGTCAGTTATATAGTAATGGCCACCTCTCAGGTGATATTTTTCTGTGAATGACCATGCCAACTTAAAACATCTTCCTTCAAATGTATAAACAATATTTACTACTACCGCTTGCATCTGCTTCCATAGAGTTTAATTTCGAATTTTATGAAGTCTAGAGATACACCTACTTCTTCTCTAATTATGCATTTCCATAGCTTTTATTTTGCTTTTATTTCTCCAACAGAAATAAAAACCAGGAGGTATTATTCTTGTTATTACTGACGTCTGTCTCTATGTCATAGTTTTTACAGGACATGTAGTTATGAGATGACGTAATTCTATAATCCTGTAGAAATGGTTTCTCAGTTTCAATGATAATTCTCAATATCGAAGTCAATGTTCCTTTAAAACCCAAACCTTTTTATTAATATGGTATTTATACATCATAATGGAAATAATCTTCAAACAGCATTTACGACAACTATTTACTTATAAGAGCTAATCAGATATACGAGCGTGCACCTTCTTACGCTTTTTTCAAGAGACTGCGTTGTTTTCCATAACAAATGTAGCTCTCCAGCGGTTTATCTTGTAAATAATTCGTGTGCGAGAAAAGAATTTGAATAAGCGTTTCTTCTTAGAAGGGAACAAACATAATGTCATTTTCAATATATTGGAGGTTAAGGCATTAAGTTCAAATTGTATTACGTTATTTTCACCCTTTGGTTATAATACAAGAGTCTACAACTTTTCAATGAAACATGCATCAATTTGAAATTAATTTTATAGCGTGTCTACCAAAATTGGAAAACGGTAATATCCGAAAATTTTTAAATTTTAACTTGTTACGTGTCTCATGCTGTTTTTATTATTTTTAATTGCTTGAGAAAATATTTTTAGAAGAACTCAGTGCTTAGTAAAATAAGTTGAAGGAGAGATCTATTCAATTGAGAAAATAAGGTTTTCCATCACGGTTTAGGTTTAAAGATAATATCTGAAATAATTTCCATGTATGAGTGTGCGAGGCTCCCACATGTAACGAAAGCACACCTGGCAGAAACGTTAGTCACATTCAGCTACCTGACCCAGCTCAAATTTTGTTCTGTTATAAACATAGATATGGTATACAAACACGCTATGAATTTACATCGGTTTATTGACATTTTCGTAACTTTTGGTCGTAGGCAACATTCATAACTTATTAGGCATTCCTGCTATAGCAATTTCAATGAGTTTCTTCCTTAAACCTTAATATAATTTAGACACAATATTTCAATGTGCTACCGTTTAATAATATCATTAGATTTTGTGAAATACATTATAAAGTAGGGTTTTTAATTTTAAAATGCTTCATATGAAGTTAAACACAGTGTGAGCTCCCGTAAAAGGGCAAGATGAGCTCAAAGTTCTCCAATAAATTAGAACTAATTAGTTTCATATCACCATTTCAAATGGAGAAACTTTTACTCAGTCCTACCATTCTGTAAATGCGTCACTTAGTAAATGATAAGATTAAAAAATTCTATAAGCCTGAATTATAAGTCGTGAATATGAAGTTATTGAATTAATACTAAGAAATGTTATGCATTTGTTTCCTATTATAAGATCACCCTTCCTATCGTTAAACATTTTGCTTGGATGCTTTGCATAAACTTATCCTAATGGTTCTAGCGCAGAATGCTGAAACTACATTAGGGAAGATAAATGATTAATAAATGAATAATAAAAAGACGCAATTGGCTAGTATAGGGGGATGAACTTGATAACACGCATGCTCCTGGGCATCCTTCCAATAATCGATTGTGTACCCCGAAAAGCAGGGGCTTCGTTTGCTTTATAATATACCACCATTAATCATTGCTTTCTAGGTTAAGCCCTGACTACGGATAGTTATTTGGCAACGCTGTTTTAAAGTAAGTACTGGCCATTATTGTGAAAAAGTAAAGGAAAGCTAGATTTGTTGCATTAGCACAACGCTCACTTGTTTTCAAGTCTACATTGTGAAGATAGATTGTTACATTGAAATGGAGAAAAATAATGTCAGAAAGGGTCTAAAATGGCAAGTAAGCACAAATGTAAGCCGTATAGCGAAACTGCAGCTCAATTGGGGATAAGTAGAACGTGAATGGAATAGAGTAGGCAAATCAAAGAGAAGCGGCAATGTAATCCGTCGGCCTGGCCACCCCTACAATGTTTTTTTTTTCCGGATCGGTAGACGAATACTGGAGTGGTTCCCTTTCTACCACGAATTTCCTGTCCCCATCATTTCCTATCATCTGTTTCACCTTATTCGTTTCAGGGATGTAGGACCAGCGACGGCGGTTGGTATGCTGCGGCAGGAGATGGAATTTGCGCTATGGAAGGATTTCTGAATGGTGCTTGGCGGAACTGCTGGGTTCCCTTCGTTCCTAGGAGTGTCTCTCTACTCCAGGGAACTTCCAGGGTGCGGGTAGTTAAGGCAGGACTAGCCTGCGTTAGAAATTATGCCATTGGAATTGTAAGGCACTCGTCCCTGCTAGCGCACATTGTCGTCCGGATCTGGTCACCTTTTCTCCCAGGGGTCGCATTGGAAGCACAAAGGGCACTTTTAAGATCTCGAGAAAAATTCCAGGTTTGAATTCTATCCAGAACATTTGGAATATAGTCATTAGAAAAGCAGCTACCTGCAGGCTGAAAACTCATCAAGAACTTCGTGAGGCATTCTCCAAGTCTTAGAGCAATATTTATTATAACGCAATCAAGTAAAGAACTTATGAACAGCGCGTCCAAATGCATAAACACGTATCTAAAAGCACACGAAGGCCAAACAGACCACTAAAACATCTGCATACGTTTTGGATCAATAATTTTCTACCTACGGATGGCTAATGTAATCACGTTACACATGTTTAATTAAAATTTGTTAAAATTACACTTGCTGTCCTTAAACGTTTAGTAAATGCTGTACTACTATGCCGAAGACTTGTGATATCACTCCTTTCACCCCTCTTGAATAAATACTTCAGAATAATCCTCTATACAAAATACTCAATCAAGTTATCGTGGCTGTAGCTGGTTGTTGAATGTTGTGCTTCTTAAGCCGCTTGTACACGATTAAATGTTTGTCAAATTCAATACTTTACGAGAATTTTCAAGAGTTGTCACAACTACATAACTTTTCTTGTCAAATTGCTTCCAATACTTTTAAAGTCTTTGAAAGTCTTGAAAGCAAATAAGGATATGCTCTAAACGATCAAAGATTTCACAATGATGTTATGGATTTGGCCAATGAAATGTGAGTATTCACAGTGCGTCACGAAATCTGCAACATGACAAAGCAAAAGGTAAACAAAAATGCCTACCCGACCAAGGTATGTCGTATGCGAACTGATTAGGTGATACATAAGCTGGCCATGTCCCCACGTCGAGAGCTCCGTGGATTACCACAAGATGAAGCAGATGAACGCGATTATGAGGAAATAATCGCCAGGCAGTTTTCTAACTAAGTATACATTAATGCAATGTTATATAGTGTCGTTAACCTATCAGTTGGTGTTATTTTAATTGTATTCCACACTCGTAATGTGATTTCATTGGATATAATACGTGAAAGTGCTACATAATATTAGTAAGGAGCAATGTTTCATTGTGAATTGTAATACTGTGACGCAAATACTAAATTGCTTTGCGCGTGATAAATTATTATCAATGTGTTCTGAAGGGTTTCCGTTTGGCGAAGAGACAACTTGTAAATACACATTTTTGACATTTCCAGGTATTGTCAAGTCTTTCCGATCTTGTTAAATATTGAAAAACGTTTCAAATTTTTTCTTGTAAACTCTTGAATTGAAAAAAAAGGTTTGATCGTGTACAAGGGGCTTTAGAATTATCTACTGCGCCTGTTGCACCTTACTGCAGGCATATAGCACATTATTTCCCTTATGCATATGCATTCTAAAACCAAATATATGCCATAAAAGTAAGTCAGGGAATATTTAACCAAGCAAACAATGCCAATATTACGATTTCCTGACTTTCTTAGGATTTATTTGTCCTTCTTTACATTGCTTGCTCGCATATATAAACCTTCCTTGTGAATCAGTAAGTAATGCTAGTGATTTTCTTGCACGCAAAGAGCGACACATTCAGTACTGATATGCAGGTGATATACATTATGTCAGGAAATTTCATGAACTGATTGGCTTATCTCTTACGGAGATGCGAGCACTTCATTATAATCACACATAAAATGTTGAAATTCAATTGAGAAAATAACATTCTCTTCCATTGTTCACCCAAGTCAGGAAAGGCAGCTTACTACGTGGGTATACACATTCTCTAACAATTGATTGTTGCGCTCTCTGATAATATTGATTTTAAAGTTGTTGCAAGAAAAATAAAATGATACCTGCGATCGCTAAATGAATTATTTTATATCTAAATAAAAGTTTCTTGTTCAATATTATGTAATATGTATTGTGAGAGTGCTTACTATACTTATAATGTATATTGAATGCACTTAGCATAACATTTATTCGCTTTGTTTAGTACTGTGATTCTGTTTGTTTTTCTTAAACTGTAGTGAATCAAGCGATTTATGGAAAAAATGCACAAAAATAGGAATGAGAACTTAACTCTAATATAATATATATTTAATTAGCATGTTTTTACTTTCTCTACTACGTATAGTAACTAGGCGAAGTATTGTATTCTACCTAAAAATTCGATACCGAGATTTCACCGGAAATACATGTTTTGAGACCCCCTGAATCCAAAAAAAATAATTTTTGGCAACATGTCCGTGTGTGTGTGCGTCTGTGTGTCTGTGAACAGCATAACTCAGAAACGAACAGTCGGATAAACACCAAACTTGGTATTTAGGTTCAGTATCTTCCAAACATGCGACACGAAGATTTTTAAGAAAATTCCCCCACACCAGATTACCCTTTATATGGAACTTTTTCGAAAACTTTAATTTTCTCAAAAATGGTTCAAACGATTATGATTAAAATAATACGAGTATATTTAAGATATTTTTATGACATATGAAATGTATATCTCGAATTTTCTGGGAATGTCTCCAAAAGTATTCTTCATTGTGAACGACTTTTGCATAACTGGTAAACCATAAGAGATAGACAAAATTTTACTACACAAAAAATGTAGATCGCGTTAAAATATATAATTTATGTCATATACATTTTTTGTTGAGTAAACAATTTTCGAGATATTGCTTATTATTCCCTTAAATTGTCCAATACCTATACTTTTTCTCAATTGGAATTCATTATTCTTTTTTTTTTGACCTGCTAATGCAAAGAGAATGGAATACTCCACATAGCAACCAGTTCTTAAAATATTTAACTATTGCTTAAAGCATAGCAATTCCCCTTGCATCTACAAGAAAATGAGCAATAAAATTAAGATCCCGATATCTCGGTTAACACATGAAGCATATGGAGAATAAGCATTTGTAAAAGTAGTTTGTGCAAGAGTAGAGAAAGTCATGTGAGTGTAACACATCAGATTTTTATGTACGACAATCCTTATGTATGCAATTAAAATGAATTACAATAAAATAGGGCAATTCATTCTTCTTGTACAGTTATAAAATTAAACTACTATGCGCATCAAATGACTCTTTCATTGAAAAACAATCACAAACTTATTGTAATATATTAACTACAGAATATTCTCTTCTACTTTTTCACATTTCTCTTTCGCCTTTCGCCATTGTGCCATCTATATATTTGTCGGTTCTGTGCCAATATCCTTAATTCCATTCTTGTTTTTCTTGCAACCTAATTGGCATATTGAGTACATTCAGGGGTCCAACGTCGTAGCAGCGTTTAATACCTTCCCTGTATACAACGCTGGAGGAGTTGAAGGTGTCACTGCAAGCTGAAGCGGGAATTTCCTAATTTGTTTTCGGCTCCACTTATGCTTTGAATATTTGCAGTGAAAACACGTAAAACGTTTATTCCAGGATACGGATCGGGAAAAAATGTGGCCATGTTTGATTGCGGACATAGATAACAACAATGTTGTTGATGAAGCATTCCAATCGTGAATAGCAACGTTATGGCTATTGCTTATGAAGAAAACCAGGAAGGAGATAGGGGAGTTCCTGTGGGATTATTTTGAGCAAACGGTACCGCAATATTCTTTAGATGAGTTTCGGAGACGTTTTTGAACGTCACGAACAACAACAGAGATAGCTTCAAGTTATGATTCATCCTTATGTTTATTTTTACTTTCTCTACTACGTATAGTAAGTAGGGGAAGTATTGTATTCCACCAAAAAATTCGATACCGATATTTCACCGGAAATATATGTTTCGAGAATTCCTGAATTCAAAAAAAAAGCATTTTTGGAAACATGTCCGTGTGTGTGTGTGTGTGTGTCTGTGAACAGCATAGCTCAGAAACAAATAGTCAGATAAACACCAAACTTGGTATTTAGGTTCAGTATCTTCCAGAGATGCGACACGAAGGTTTACAAGAAAATCCCCCCACCCCAGATTACCCTTTACTTGGAACATTTATCGAAAATTTTAATTTTCTCAAAAATGGCTCTAACCATTTTGATTAAAGTTTCAGATGTTTAAGATATTTTCATGACAAATAAAATGTATATCTTAAGTTTTCTGGGAATGTCTCCTAAAGTATTCTTCATTGTGAACGACTTTTGCATAACTGGTAAACCATAAAAGATAGACAAAATTTTACTACACAAAAATATAGATCGCGTTAAAATACACAATTTATGTCATATACATTTGTTTTGTTGAGTGACCCATTTTCGAGATATTGCTTGTTATTCCCTTAAATTTTCAAATACTTTTTCTCAAATGGGAATTCGTTATTCATTTTTTTATGTCCTGGACATACAAAGAGAATGGAATGCGCACATAGCAACCAGCTCTTAAAATATTTGACTATCCCTTTAAGCTTATGGTTTACTAGTTATGCAAAAGTCGTTCACAATGAAGAATACTTTTGGAGACATTCCCAGAAAATTCGAGATATACAATTCATTTGCAATAAAAATGTCTCAAACTCATGGTATTTTATTCAAAATCGTTGAGAAAATTAAAATTTTCGAAAAATGTTGCATGTAAAGGGTAATCTGGAATGGGGGGTTTTCTTGAAAACCTTCGTGTCACATCTCTGGAAGATACTGAACCTAAATACCAAGTTTGGTTTTTATACGACTGTTTGTTTCTGAGTTATGCTGTTCACAGACACAGACACACACACACGGACATGTTTCCAAAAATGCGTTTTTTGGATTCAGGGGGTCTCAAAACATGTATTTCCGGTGAAATCTCGGTATCGAATTTTTGGGTGGAATGCAATACTTCCCCTACTTACTATACCTAGTAGAGAAATAAAAATCTGAAGAACATAACTCTAAAATGCTGTAATGTGGAGTCTTATATGAAAGACTTCATCTTTCCTTCATTTTATGCATTGCTGAAGCAGCAATTATTTCCATTTTCTCAGTAGTTCTAAAGTATTTATGAGCTATACTTTGACCATATACCTACTGTTCTTCACGTCACTCACTTGAAAGCCTGCTGTTAAAAAGAATAGAACATATTATAATAAAGGTACTGTATTCCTCACGTCAGAGTATTACTTTCTCTACTACAGAGAGTAATAATTACAGTAATTAGAGGAAATACTGTATTCCACCCAAAAATTGGATAACGATATTCACTGAAAATACATGTTTTAACCACAAAAAATCACTTTTAGAAAAGGTCCATGTTTGTGTGCGTTGCGCGCGCGCGTGCGTGTGTTGTGTGTGTCTGTGAAGAGCATAACTCTAAAACGAAACTCCAAATAAATATCAAACTTTATTTAAGTTCAGTGTTCTCCAAAGATACGACACAAAGAATTTTATAAAGAACCCACACCCCAAAATACCATTTAGATGTAGATGTAGATTTTCTCGAAAATGACTAACAATTTCGATTAAAATGCCACGTACTTAAGATATTTAAAACACAAATAAAATATATACCTCAAGGAAATGGTCTACAAAATTCTCTTCTTTTGGTAAGAATTTTATACAATTTTGTATAACAGGTCAACCAGAAGATATATACAAAATCTTACTACAAAAATAATGTAAATCCCTTAAAAGCACACAATTTATTTCAAATAACTTTTTCTTGGCATAGCCATATCCGAGGTATCCGTTACTATTGGTTTGAATTTTCAGCACTTTTGTCAATTTTTAAAGTGCTGCCGCTATTCAGTTGTTTCTCACGGTGTCATGGAAAGAGTATGGAGTATTAAAGCCAGCATGTAGAAACATATGACTATCGATTCTGCTTTCTATATTCCCCTTGTACCTACGACGCAATGTGTTCTGAGCTGTTTCTACTAATATTTATTTCGATTGACATGAAGTAGGTATAAAAGTAAGCTTTCGTATGAATAGTTTATAATGCCTATATAAAAATAAACGAAAGTGCGTAGGGAAAGTCATGCAAACGCAATACGTCACCGCCTGACTATCTGTTCTGACAGAACTTCCCGTTCTGTTCACCTCGCCTGCTTCTTTTTGCTAGCGAAGAATCTTCCAGCCCCAACGTTTTCTATTCCATTTACCTTTCTAATTTCTGATTTCTTTCTCCTTGTCTTGCGTGACTTTCTAAGAGAAGCGTTGTCGCTGAATATAATTACGCTGAAGTTGCTTCCGACTCGATATACGTTAGAGGTGTGTTGTCAGACGAAGAACTCCTAATGAGAACAACTTCGAAATTCTGCTTCATCATTTGATCTAGTGATATTAAATGCTAATGTCTTTTAAAGAAGCTTGATAGTTCAATACTTTTGGATTGCAAATCAAGTGTTATAATTAACTAATGACTTATTAATAATTAATAAAGAATCATTTTTCCTAAAGTCATTAATATATGAATCTCTTAATGTCGGTATCTCATCTCATAACACTGAATCTAGAATCCCTTACTAAAGACGCCTTCACTACGTTAGTATATTCTTTGTACACATACCATAAAAATTAATAAACAAATATACCAATTGCTGTAAATGTTTCCTTATTGAATGACTCCTCTAAAAGCTTCACACAGGGAATACGTTTTCTCACCACCATTTGCCAGAGTTCACCACACAATAAAAGATAAATTTTCAGAATTTCTGATTTAACTTTAGTTAGGAAAAATCTAATACGTTATATTCACATGACTTTCTCTACCAACTACCGTCTTTTTACTTTCTCTACTACGTAGAGTAAGTAAGAGAAGCATCATTCCACCGAAAAATTCGTTATCGAGATTTCACAGGAAATACATGTTTTGAGGCCCCTTAATCCAAAAAAAGCATTTTTAGAAAAAGGTCCGTGTATGTGTCTGTGTGTATGCCTAGTGTCTCTGTTAACAGCATAACTCAAAAATTAAAAGTCCGACAAATACCAAAATTGTTATTTAGATTCAGTATCCTTTAAAAGTGCACGACGAAGACTTTTCAAGAAAATCTCTCCACTCCAGACTACCCTTTATATGGATCATTTTTCGAACATTTTGATTTTCTCGTAAATGGCTCTAACGATTCCGATTTACATATCGTATACTTAAGATATTTTTATGTCAAATAAAATGTGTATCTTGAATTTTCTGGGAATGTTCCCAAAGTCCTCTTCATTCTGTATGGCTTTTGCATAACCGATAAACCGTAAGAGATAGACAAACGTTATCTGCACAAAAAAAAATGTAGATCTCGTCAAAATACACAAATTACGTAATTTTTTTTGTCTAGTGAACCATTTCCAAAATATTTATTGTTATTTGTTTTAATTTTCCAATACTTGTACTTTTTCTCCAATGAGAATTCGTTATTTTTTTATTTTTATAATCTTTTTTTAATATCCTGGATAAGCAAAGAGAATGAAATGATCCACAGGGCAAGCAGTTCTTAAAAGATTTGACTATCGCTTAAAGTCTACCATATTCCCCTGCACTTATAAGGAATTTAGCAATAACATACAGGGTGAATTATGAACCACTGACAAACATATTTCTTTAATTGCTTCAAAACGAGTTATGCTAGCGAAAACTTATTATACCTGAAATGCAGAGGAATTTTTGGAGATTATTTACCTCTATAGCAAATGTTGAAAATGTCCTCCATCCTGCATAAGGCACAACTCAACACGTCGTTCCATGTCACTGGCCACTCTTTGTAAGACTCTGTTGTCAATAGCTTGAAACTCCTGTGTAATGTTGTGCTGCAGGTCGTCCAATGTCTGGGGACGTGTGGCATAAACCCTGTCTTTTAAGTAACCCCATAGAAAGAAGTCCGGCGATGTCAAATCCAGAGAACTCAGTGGCCACAGGTTCTGGGAAATTATCCGGCCGTCAAAGAAACTTTCAATTAGTGCCATTGACTTATTTAATTTTATGGCATGTAGCGTCGTCCTGCTGATAGTATCCTTGACTCGGCTCTACATCATCTAGTTGCTCAGCAAACTGCATGAAAGTCCGTCGATACTCGTAGTGTTCACATTGTTTAAAAAAAATTGGTCCCACTATTCTGTGTGCGGATATTGTGCACCAAACTCCGATTTTATCCGAGTGCATAGGTGCTTCATGAATAACATGTGAATTTTCGCTGGCCCAATAGCGTGAGTTATTTGAGTTCACATAGCCGGATAAATGGAACCATGCTTCATCTGTGAAACATGTGATGGACAATAGGTAGGATTTTACATAATGAACGGCTGAAATCAAAGACAATAATTCAGTCGTCTACCCTTATCTTGTTCCTGTAACTGATGGACAACTGTAATCCTATAAGGCTTAGGCCTGCAATTTAAACACCTGTCTGTATCCAGCCTCCTGCGATAAACGCCTTAATGATTTTTGGGTGACTGATCCAGTTGTGCTCTTACGTCAACAACAACCGTGGGAATCCTAAATGAACGAGTTTTGCCTTCCGAACACCAAATTCTCTCTGGTATGCCCTTTGAGTAGCTGTAATTGAGCTCGTAATCCAATATAGCTTTACAAGAAGAGTCCTTCATTTAATGTGTACTCCATTTTCACGTTGACTAGAATAAAATCTCAAAAACAGTTGCTGACAATAAAACTAACAATTACGAATAAAACATGAACATTTGCGCATCTAGTGACAGGCAACCGAAACCGCAGAACATTTGCTTAATTTGGTGCTAAAATTGGGGCATTGAATAAATTTCGAAGAGAATAATTAAAGAAAGAAATGTGTCAGTTCTTCATAAATCAGCCTGTAGTTTCTGCAAATGTTTATCTCGATTAACATGAAGTAGGTGGAGAATAAGGTTTTGTAAAAACAGGTTAGAAAGGTAGAATCAGACGACTGAAGAGATCAATGCTAGCCGGGATTTGAACCACGGATCTCCCGGTTTTCCTCCGGTTGCTCTAAGCACTGAGCTACCATGGCAACATGCCAACATGACATTAAATTCTGCAAGTGATTCGCATTTTTTCCGGTAAACCACAAGCAGATCTCAAATTATATTATATTAAGATGACATGCGCCAATGGCGACTTATTGGAAATCATTAGTGTCATATTTCAGAAATTAAAAAATGACAAAAATGTTCCATATAAGTGGTAGTTTGGGGTGGGGAAATCCTTTTGAATTCTTTATATCGCATATTGGAAGATAATTAACTTAAATACAAAATGTTGTATTTATCCGTCATTTGTTTTTGAGTTATGCTATTCACACACACACACACATACAAAGTACATTTTTAGGGATCAGGGTGCCTCAAAACACGTGTTTCCGGTAAAATCACGACATTGAATTTTTGGGTGGAATACAATCCTTCTGTAAATACGAAGTAGAAAAAATAAAAGGAATCGAAAGCACCTACATTCGTATTTCCCTGCACTGTGAAAATGATTTGCATATTAAACCTTGATCATATAGGGAGCGTGAAATCGATTTAAGTCCAGTGGCTTGCACCAATATGAGGTTTACCCATGTTTGTTTACTTCTACACTTCCATTTACGATGCATTATCCACATATTTACTCAGCTCTGGGGTCACATTCATTTCCATCAAATGTTTCGGCTAATAGAAACGTTAAAGTTGATAAACTGATATCCCAGCTTGCTGAGCGGAAGATAAATGAAACGCTCAAAATGAATGCAAACCTACATTAACAATGCAGATAGTGTCTCGCGGAACACGATTTTTCGTTTTTCTGTGACACGTCATTCGTGTTTTCCTCCTCCACGTTTTCCATAATGCGCGAGAATTCAAACTGAAAGTCTCGCAAAGTATACTGTAACATGAAAATACAAAAAGGAAAGAGGAATGAAGTATAAAAGACAGAAAAGCGGGAGCTTAGAGAATTCAATATTACTTAGGGAAGGCCATGTAAGTATGAAAGTAGCTTTTATTGCGGTGCAGGGGCTCATGATGTCAAGAAATCTTTAATTTTAAGCTAATGCTGAATACAGGGCAGAATGAATGTAGATGTTCACCTGTGTAACGGAAATTGATCGAGGCACGGTTAATCCAAAAGCCTAAACAAAACAAAAAGGTAATAATAATAATAATGATGATAATAATAATAATAATAATAATAATAATAATAATAATAATAATAATAATAATTGATAAAATAAGCAGCAAAGTTTAAAAATAATAATTCAAAGGATCAGTTGAAATTAAATAGAGTATAAGCAGTATATAGCACGTAAAATATAATATGTAACATTTCAAATAATTCAGTCATTGAAATATAACTGGCGCAAAACTTCTGGAATCGTGACCGAGATTGCCACCCCAGCTGCCGAGCCTAGGAATGGTTTATGTTTAGCTTAATCAATGAAAGCGATATAATACCTTTGCTTACTCACAGTGCGTAACACATACAGTCTGCATAGAAAGTGTCAGCATCTTGTAATTTCAAAGAGATCAGTACGTAAATAGTGTTTATTTTATATTTGTGATATTTATAACCATGGCTCCTACGTTTTCAAAGTTAAATGGTAAGGTATTACGTATTCAAAGCAGGGAAATAATTGCAAATGTCCTCGACTTCATGAAGCAAGAAGCAGAGATGAAGGAAGAAAATATATGTTCCACAAAAGCCTTAAGAGAGTGAAAGAAAGTGTAGCCAAAGCAACTGGTGTTTCACTGAGTTCCGTTTCCAGATTTCTCAAAGACAAGAAAAACCATATGGATGAAAGAGTACCATTTGACACACCTGTGAAGAAACATAAGGTCCCTAAACGTATTACAGAAATAGACGATTTTGACAAATGCGTCATTCGGTGCACGATTCACAATTTCTATGTGGAAGAAAAAACTGTGCCAACAATAAGCAGATTGCTCATCAATCTGAAAGATGTTATAAATGTTCAAGGTGGTACTACAAGTCTCAAATCCCGGCCATGGCACTGAATTTTGCAGTCTGATACTAACTTTCCAAATGACTATAATTTTATATGTACTTATATCAGTATAAATTTTCAAGATGCTGCTACAAATCTCAGAAAAATTATAAAAGATTTAGGGTTTAAGTGGAAGAAAACGAAACAAAATAGAGTTCTAATAGAAAAGCACGACATACGATCTCAGCTGGAAGAGTACCTTACTCAGAGGTACAAATTAGAGGGTCAAACTATAGTGTATGAAGATGAGTCGTACATACACAGCAGTCATACATCTAAAAGTTGAAGTGACGATAGCGAATTAGATTTTCAGGCACCTGTTGCCAAAGGGCAAATACTTATTATCGTTCATGCTGTTCGTTCCAAATGCCCTTCTTTTACAAGTCGCAACAAAAAACAGGAGATTTTCATCAAGAAGTGAATACAGAAAATTACATGAAGTGAATCAACACCATGTTGATACCTAATATGCCTGCTGGGTCTATTCTGGTTATCGACAATGCTTCCCAATGTGGCAACACTCAAACTGACAAACAACCTACCTCATATTCCTTCAAAGAAGAAATAAAAACCTGGTTGCTTAGGCATAATATAGCTTTTGATGAAAGCATGAGTAAAACAAATATAACTTAGTTAAAGCCGACAAATCCCTTCAGAAGTCATAACTCATTATATTTGGCCAGATATTAATACAACATCGCCATAATGTACTTAGACTGCCACCGTCTCACCCAAATCTAAACCCAATCGAATTAATCTGGGCTGATGTCAAAAACTAGTGGCCTACAGAAACATCACTTTTAAACTAAAAGATGTGGAGCAGTTATGTTGCCAGCGATTTGCAGAAATTGGAAGGCCAGAATGGGAAAATGTATATCGACATGTTGAATAAATTGAGAATCATTATTTCAAAAATACGGAATTGCAGAAAATCAATTAGAAAAAATTCTCATCCAGGACAATGGTGCAGAAAGTAGCGACAGCAGTGATGGCGGCAATGATGTGAGTGATTCCGCAGAAGAGCAAGGGCTGTCAGGCGTGGAAGAACTGGAGGCAGATGGTTGACAGTGCTTTTATATTAAGGGCATTTTACAGCGGTGGATTTAAATATACTGCATATAACTATAAGTTTATCGTGTAGTGCAGTGCATAACCGGTGTGCGGATATTTGACAATGACTGTCCCACGCACTCCTGCAGCATGCAGACGACTGGTCACCTCCTGATCTGGTGTAACTCGCTTCATAGCTGTCGTTAAGATTTTCACGTGTCTAGAACTGTTGTACCAGTTATAACACACATGTAAAACAAAATCTCAATAAGAGAAGGTAAAAATAATATTAGGAGCGGTTTAAATAAATGTATAGATAAAACATATTGTAAACTAAGTAATACAAATAAGTGAAAGACTCCACAACGCGAGCGTACAGCAAAATAGTAGACGAAGAAAATCAACAAGAGAGAAGAGACGCCGTTATAACTTCATGAGCAACAGACGCGTGAACTTCAAAGAAGAGATATATTGTAGAAGAGAGAAACAGTGTATTTATATTGCGTGAGATAGAGCGCTGATGCCGTGGGGTCATTATAGATATGTGAGAATCCCGTGGGGGATATACAAATAGCGATAAGGCGTAGAGGAATTATCTCCACGTCGAGAAGTACCTCAACTTGATCTTCCATGAGGCAGGTTAAGACTTTATATATCCCCGCCAATAGTGAGAAATATGTAAAAGTAAAGTAATTAAATATAAAGAATACGGTTTATCAACAAATACATTGAAGTTAAAAACCGGAACATAGTAAATGGCAATTATTCTTACGATTTTGTTGAAAAAAAAAAGAAATTGTAAGTAAATTTGTGAACTATTTTATTACAGTATTAAATTAAATTTTGAAATAATATAAGATTCATAATGTGTGGAAGGAAAATTGTAAAATAAAAGTGTCTCAAGGCTAAAACAGAGGAAAAACAGCGTATACTAATTCAATAAATGGTCATTAATACTGAAATGAGCATTATCATTTCAGCAGAGCATTTACAACCCTGAGAATTTCTGGATGTCACATCAATATTAATATTATACGAACTGCTCACGAGAAACTGTTCACCTGTAAGCTCGTCGAAAGGGGAAAAAAGCTATGTAACAACCTCTTCTCTGTCTCTAAGCATTTTTCTAAAAATAAGCAATTTGTAATGGAATATGATAACGCCATAGTAGTGAGGCCACAGGCTTAACGGAGAGCCTATCTTACGGTAGGGCATGGAAGAAATTGCAGGCGAATGTTGATAATACTACTCGAGAAATAGCCAAGCATCTCGGTCAGCGTCTTGTCTGCTAATACAATACTCGATAAATCAACGAAGAAAGCATAAGCTTACTGTTATCGCACAGAACCTGAATTGTAAATATTACGATTCATAGGTATATTTTCCCATTTAATTGTCTAGAAGTACAGCTTGGGAACAGGAAGTCTAGCGGGTAGAACCGTTTGCATTTTTACCTTACGTAGATGACTAAATAAACACACCAATACGTGCGGTAATACCAACTGTTCAGGTATGATATTAACAGCATGGAAATAAAGTAAAACAAAGATGTGTATTATAATGAAGTTTATTCTTAATCATTTTTGAAAATGCAGACATTATTAACATTTTCGTCTGTCCGCACGTGTTTGTTAAGAAAACGGTAGTATATAGTGGTTATTGTGGTGTAGCTTTCACTTACTTTGCCCTGGGTCGCCCATTATTTCTTGCAATTAAATTCCACTGTTCAGTAGAGTCATTAACAAAGGCAGTTTGTACAAGCTGCGAAAAATCGGCACATTGAGATTAAGTCATTGCGGTTGTAATCGCTCCAGTAAATGCTATCTCTAACCAATAGAGTGCGTCAACAGCAACTTGTTCAATGAACATCTAGGATACCTGCCATCTACACATACAGACCCAAATTATTTTAGTCTGCTTCAAGTATAGATGGCAGCACAGATTGATTTATCCATTTTGTTTGGGAAAAGAAACAAAAATAGTCAAATGCAAAAGTAAAATATAAAGAAAATAAACGTTGCATTTTCTAAATAATAATTTGCACAGAAACTCACTAATTATATGCTTCCAACTTTGGTGATTTTATTAATTGATACGCTAAGGCAAAACACGGTGCGTGTTAAAACTTATTACATGAAATATAAATATAAGGTTAATAACCGCGGCTGTCATCACCTGTATATTCACCAAGAATTTTTCTACAGGACTGGACAACTGAGTGAGTCCGATCCAGGATCAATCGATGAATTATATTATACTCAGGGTCCTTATAAGGGGTGTAAGGACCGCCCCTTGGAGGGGGGGAGTTCCCGGCCGGTCTGTCCAGCTGCCGCGGCGTCTCAATCTGGAAAGTGTAGGGACCCTGTCAATGAGGATGGAACCGGCCGGGAAGGATCCGGGGCGCTGATCACGTTCTACTTACACTCCCTTACTGCCCCTCACCAATGACGCCTATGGGCCAAGGTGGGGGATGCAGTGGCCGGTGCGGTACGCCTTGGCTCTGGGCTGGTGCGCCATGGGTTTGGTTTCTGAGATAAAAAAATGACCTACAGGAATGCAGAATGTAACACAATTTATTTACTTTCTCTACCACGTACCTACATTGTAGGTAGAGAAGATATTGCACTCCACGCAAAAATTTGATACCGAGAGTTCACCGGGAATTTATGTTTTGAGGCCCCTCGAACAAAGAAAAATTATGAAAAGGTCCTTGCGCGTCTATGTCTGTGAAGAGCGTAACTCAAAAACGAAAAGTTGGATAAATATTAGGTTCAGTACCGTCCAGTACCGTTCAGTACCGTCCTTTTTATTTTTTTAAAAATGGCTCTTAAGTTTTTTATTAAAATGCTGTATATTAAATATATTTGATGATAAATAAAATGTATATATTGATTTTTTGGGGAATAGCCTGTGAAGTCCTCTTCATTCGGAAGGAACTTTGTATATCCTGTCCATCCTGTATATAACTAATAAACGTTAAACGAAAACGTACCTCACAAAAAATGTAGATATCTTTAAAACAGTTTCAAATAACTTTTTTGTGGCATCAGCCATTTCCGAGATATCCGTTATTAATGGTTCGATTTATTCAATACTTGTTATTCTTTATAAGTCCCGTCGATTTTCAGTTGATTCTCGCGATTGCAAGAAAACAGTATGAAATAATAAGACCAGCATATAGCGTCTAGTTCTTAAACATTTAACATAATGCTATTTCTGTTTATCTCGATTAAAATGAAGGACATATAAAAATAAACCTTCGTAAAAATAATTTTTATACTCAGTAATAAACGTCAGAGAGCAGAGAAAGTTATGTGAATGTAATACATCAGATTTTTCTTAAAACTTTCCTAGCTTTTGCAGATCTCCTACAGCCTAATGTACAGTCAATTTCCCCATTGGTCTTCTTTAGCAGATTTAACTATCCTCTCTACCCTCTTCTTAGAACTCCTATACTCTTCCAAATTTAACTATTTGATTCAACCATCTTTGGTTAAGCCTTTCTCTTCTTTAATCATTTCTAATACCTCCGCAGTTAACCATTTTGTTTTTCCTGTATTTTTCTTCTCCCTTCCTAAAGCCTTCTCCGTTGCACCCATAACGGAGCGCTTCAGATATCCATACAACTCTTCAGCACTCCAATTCTCATTCATATCCATTAGTTCCTTTGTGAGCCTTTGCTGCTATAAATAATTTACACTACTTTCCTGTATTGGGCTATCTAGGACAGTAACTTAACCAGCCATTTCTTTTTCTAAATTTAATTTAGCACTTATGGGAAAAGCCACGTTTGCACTAACAACATTCTACTCCTCTCTTAACCTTAACATCCTGTATCTTAATTAGTTATACAGTAGTTATATTAGACTTTTGCTTCCTAGACAGTTCCGCCCACATTATTTGTCAACATCTTTATGTTTAAATTTGCTGTTCATTATTATACAATAATGTCATTTACAAAACTCTGTCAATCTGTTGCCATTAACATTTATCGTGTCTTCTCCCCATTGAACTATCACATCATTTATTTTTCTTCCAATTCTTTCGTTAAAGTCACTCATTATTAGCATGGCATTACCACTCGGATATTCATCTACCACTTCTCCTAAATCCTTCTTCTCTGCCGTACTGTCATTGCTAGAGCCACAGGCACAGTAACAAGCATAGACATCGTTATCCTTATTAGCCTCTCGTATATTTCCTTCCAGCTAATGATTTCTTGTTTCCATTTCTTTCTTTTAGGAACAGATATCCCTGATTTGGCTCTATGTTATCCACTCCTGTCCATACATGAATATAATCTCCTATCACTCCTTGCCCTCGGCCTTTATTTTTGTTTCGTCAATACCATAACATCTATTCCCAATGTCTCAACAGCCTTAATTACTTCTATAATATTATTGGTTATTTCTTGTACATCCCACGTTCCAAAAACCAAAGTCGGTTTTCGCTGCCAGAGTCCATATTTATTTATCTGCCCGGCTCTATCTTGTTTGGGAAACGTAACAATTTATATTGTAATGAGACTGGGTTGCTAGTCCTGCGCTCAACCCTCAACTTGGAGGACCAGGATTTTCTTTCAGGGTTTACTCCCTTAGCCTTTGTAGCGCCAACTACACTACTTTCATGGTATCTCCCTTTTTAAAAAAATAAACAGTTTCCTTGTTGTACACAGTTTATGCTACTGTGTTTCACTGTTTTCATACCGCTTATTTCCGCAACACACATACATACACAAACACCCATGCCCGTGGTGGGACTCGAACCCGCGACCCTCAGGTTGGCGGAGCGCCGGAGCAACCACTCCAGCGACCACGGCTACGAGGCCGGCATCCCTTAGCTAGTGGGTCCCAATTATCGCGTCGGGACTTCACGTTTCCACCCCTTCATATCTCAACTGCAAAATGCACTCAGGGATCGTGGCGAAGGCATGCGTGAATAGGATTGGGCAGGGCATTTCTCAGATTTTAATGGTACTCACTCACCAGTCAAACGAGTCCGCCTGAGACCACATACTGCCCCTTTGATCCACGCTTTCCTAAGATATTAGAACTATCTGGAATCCTGGTGTGACGATTAACTGTTGCATCTCTCATCAATACTGGACACCGTGCCACGTCGAGTTCAACCCGATATCAACACTTTTCCAACAGGAGTACTTAAATGTTCGACCCACTGTACATATAATGAAAGAGGCACCATTAGGTACTATTAGGAGATCGCTCTACATCAGCTAAAGCCCTCGCCACTGCAACATGCTGGTGCCACTAAATGTCCCGGTTGAAAGAGATGACATTTTCAGACATTTCTTTCAAACCGATTTCTGAGGCAATCGCTTCACGGTATGTTAAAAGAAGGATAAATATGAAAGAAAAGAATCCCCGAAACAAAGCGGGGAACTAGGTGGAAGCACGATTTAATCCGAGTTAAGCCATTTCCCAGTTCTTACCTTAAGTGCTACAAAAAATCATACTAGAGTACGGCAGGATGGAAATTGTTCAGAAGCAGTTTTATTAAATGGCTTATAATGTAATGAACATTTGATACAAAATGCCATTCCGTTTATAGTCCTATTTTAAACTTGATCAAGATGTTTAAAGTTTGAAACATCTCAAGCCGTTCAAAAACTTTTAGCTTCATCCGATTGAGCACCGATCTGTTTTATAACCTTTGCTACTCAGTTAAGGGGAGAAAAGAGGAAAACTAAGGTATACAAATGTGCGATCTTATATCTCGTGAAAAATTCTTTAATCATCAACTTATTTGTATAACCAGAAACACTATAACTTCTGAACTTTAGTGAAACTAACAGTGTAAAGTAGTGTAAGTTTAATATACAAATTTTAGATATGATAATGGGTAGATGCAATATTTAGAAGTATACAAAATATTAGCCCATAATGTTACTAAGATAGCATGCTACTGTATGCAATTTTCGCACAAGATTTGATTCTTTAAAATTTAAAACAAAATTGATTATTTATCAAATCAGGATTTTAGAAATATCCGTAATCGAGCATCACAGAATTATGAAAATGTTAAAATTTCAAATAGTGCCTATCTTCAAAATATGCATTTCCAGTTAAGGTTTTCCTTACTCTAAGACATTAGCAGGAGGTGGATTCCAGTGACATGGAATTATTTTTGGGTCACTCTAAAGTATCGATATAAGCTTGACCTTAGAAAGTTTGCCATTTTTTAATTTCTCCTTTTACCCTCTCTTGGGGTATTGTGTTTCTGGCATGCAAAGCGGATATAGCACCATCTACACTAGATTTAATCTTGTTGCCAATAAATTATGGCTCATTCATCTATCTTATTCTCATTTCTCCACACTTGGCACATAATCAAAATGCCTTTTAAAACCACTGGTTGGTTGTTTTCTTTCCGGTGTATTGCATCTTCCTAAAACTGAAAACAGCGCCTGTTAATATTCTTTATACCTTAATTAAACGTCATATAAGTTACTCATGCAACAAGGCAGTAAAATGAATCAAATTTATAGACGGGATGAACTTGTTACAAAACTCAGTTTCATGTATAAGCAGTTTATAAACTATAAAAACTCAGATAGTTTTATTTTAGAAAATAATCTAGTATTGGTAGTAAATAATACATTATAAATACGTAATTTCTTTGTTGGAAGTTATATAACTTTCAAAAAATATAAAGGTACCAAAAGAAAGCTTATAATTATCGAATAATATGTAGCACGAAATAAAATGGTCTGAAAAGGCAAAACAATGATTATTCTTGCACCTATATGAAACAACGTCAAAGGATACTTAGGTTTATAGTTTCTTATAAAAATATTATCATACTTTACTGAAGTCGTTAATTGTTTTGACCTACAAATTTCACACTCCTTTAAATATTCCTGCGGTTTCCTTTAAGTTTTAGTACCATACATACTCACGGTTAAAAAAAAGTAGTAAGCATGGACCGATAGCTGTCATTTGCTCTAATGTAAAGAAACTAGTGCAAGATTGAAACAAATTATTCGCCCCTGGGTTTCGTTTTGTCTCTCTATTTTACATTACTATTGCAAAATGTGAATAATTCTGTTAGGTATATAATAATAGTAGAAACGTCATCTACAATTATATTTTGCTTTACGTTGTATTATTAGGTACTATTAATAATTATTAATATTGTTTATAATTATTAGTTTTATTATTAATTTTACATATATATGGTTTTACGGTTTTAAGTATTTCATTTCTTCAACAGTACTTGTAGTCCATTAAATGTTATATGATAAAACACAGGTTTCTACAATTGATCATTATCATCTTTGTCGTTCTTTGTGGTCTAAGGGTACATGCTAGCATCTAGTTCCCGACGTCGTGGGTACAAACACGGCGGAGGCGATGGGTTTTTTTTTGGGCGTAAAAATCCTTAGCATGGCTTCCGTGGAAAGGGAAGCATAGCCGGTGGTCCTGTGTCGTAGATTTACGGCACGTAAAAGAACCTCAAGCCTAATAAAGAGACCTCTGAGCAAAATTTCTGGTCTTTCAGCCCAATATATAATGGGGCGCTTAAGAACCATAGTAGTTAAAGAGTGTCCATAAATAAAACTCAGTCATTCCATCATCATCATGATCATTTAGGATTAGATATTATCGGTGTGTTCCGGCTCCATTTAAAGTAATTGGTCGCTCCATTTATTATTAGTCGGTCACAAAGTTCGGTTTATATTTTAAAATATTCTGAGTTATGGGTCCTTTTTTCCATTCTTAATACATGTTGATACCAGCTTTTTCTATATTCTTCAATTGTTTCTACAATAAAGAAAAATAATAAATAAGCCATTAAGACAAATTACAATCTACTTTTCTAGCGAAAATGTTAGTGTGAAACAGAAAACATAGTCCGCCTCTATGGTGTCGGAGTGGGTGGCTGCTTCACATTCAAGAGGTCCCGAGTTCGAATCTTGATTAGGGTGAGTTACCTGGATAAGGTTTTTTCCGAGATTTTCCTTTGTCCTGAAAATACGAATGTTGGTTAAATTTAAGCTCTGTGGACCCTGGGCTCATGGCCCATTTGAGTGTAATTTTACCCATTTCATTCATAGTCCGATATGACCTAACCAGTTAAATAACTAAACTAAAAGCACAACATAGGCTCATTGAAATAGTAAAATAAAGCAGGTACCATCTATTTTCGAATGTTCACACCCGGAAGTGTAAGATAAGTATGACCAGCTTAGCCTACAATCACCGCTATCAGATGCCACACACTTAGAATCTAAAGGATATTATTTTGCTCATAAATAATTAATAGAAGTTTTTGAATACGTATTTATATACAAAGAATATCATTTCGGCATTGTCATCATTCACATTAAACAACTTACATTCCGAAGTTCTTTCATCCCTCATAACACTCCGTCAGTCCTTATTAAAATCCTACCGAGTTTGGAACAAAAAACATATTAAAGGTAGTCAGCTTCTTATTTCGTTCTCAGCTTTGTGACAGCCTATACAAAGTTGTGACACGTGAGCTAAATGTAAATGCTCTAAGTTTTTATAACTAGACTGCCTGAATAATGCCTTCTTTAATACCTTTTCTGATATTTTGATATTATCATGCTATACATATTTATGAACGTATTCAATGTCGAACTGATTAAAGACTACTCCATTAATTATAAGACACCCGCTTCTTTTAGGGCAAAGCCTAAAAAATGCATTTTTTCGTATAATTTTGGCTGAAACATAGTATTTTGAAGCTATATAGCATGTTATGGACATTTTAAGCAACATTAATTTTCGTATTTGAGATGCTTTTTACTTTCTGTACTACGTATAGTAAGTAGGGGAAGTATTGCATTCCACCCAAAAATTCGATATCGAGATTTCACCGGAAATGTATGTTTTGAGACCCCCTGAATCCAAAAAAGGCATTTTTGGAAACATGTCCTTGTGTGTGTGTGTGAACAGCATAACTCAGAAACGAACAGTCGGATAAACACCAAACTTGGTATTTAGGTCCAGTATCTTCCAGAGATGCAACACGAAGGTTTTCAAGAAAATCCACCCACCCCAGATTACCCTTTACATGGAGCATTTTTTGAAAATTTTAATTTTCTCAAAAATAGCTCTAACGATTTTAATTAAAATATCATATGTTTAAGATATTTTCATAACAAATAAAGTGTATATCTTGAATTTTCTTGAAATGTCTCCAAAAGTATTCTTCATTGTCAACGACTTTTGCATAACTGGTAAACCATAAGAGACAAAATTTTACTATACAAAAAATGTAGATCACGTTAAAAAAACAATTTATTCATATACATTTTTTTGTTGAGTGAGCCATTTTCGTGATATTGCGTGTTATTCCCTTAAATGTTTCAATACTTATTTTCTCAAATGGGAATTCGTTATTTATTTTTTTTGTCTTGGATATGCAAAGAGTATAAATCTGTGGCAAAGAGAATGGTGCTGCACCTAGCAACTAGCTATTAAGAGATACGTCTATGCTTAAAGGCTACTGTATTTCTATATTCCCCTTGCAAATACAAAACATGGGGAACATAGTACGCCTTAAGCGATGCTCAAATATTTTTAGAACTGGTCGCTATGTGTAAAATGTAATTCTCTTTGCATGTCAAAAGATCGTTTCTGCAAATGTTTATCTCGATTAATATGAAATAGATGGAGAATAAGGGTTTGTAAAAATAGTTTGTACAAGAGTAGAGAAATTCATGTGAGTCTAACACATCAGATTTTTGTTTTTTATCCTCAATTTAGAAAAATCACTTTTCCTATGCTTTAGGCATTGAATATTTTTTTTGTAGGGGTGTTGAGGCACACGAAGCACCAGGAATAAATAATACACTTACTTCAAAATTAATTTTCTTCTTCCATTTTAGATTTTGCCCTTTTATAAAAGTCAGATACGCGGGAGGAATTCTTTTCAGCCAACCTCAGTGATAACTTTGACGATTGTATTTCTAGAAAAATACATTAAAATGCTTGTTCCAACGAACCTGGCTAGTGTATCTGGGGATTTTTCCTAGCTGTATATTTGAACTCAGGGGTAATACGAGGTTCCAAGACCTCCTACATTTCACATAGTAGTAAAAAAGAGCAACAAAATGAATTCCGATAAATCGCTGCATTTCACGTTCACTGTGTTCTGTTTATACTAACTTTTACAATGTTACACTTATTGCCTACAGTTTTGAGAACCTTGTCATGTTTCAGAACCATGTCAAACATATTTATTCTAATTATTCATAAACAAATTTTCACCCACAAATTTATTTATCAAAAATTAGAAGTATCTGACTGTATCCTACCAATTGCACTCGTTCCTGCTAAACCATTATTTCCAATTCTATTTTCACCCGTTTGATGTATGCTATTTCCTACCATTCGCATTGTTATTTCTCTCCTTCTATTGGTGAATTTCTCCAACTTCTATTTCTTTCCTCTCGTCTAGGCGATCATAATTATTTTGAGGGCAATATTCACTATTAGAGCTATGTCTACCTCTAAACAGTTGATTTCCTCCCTGTATCTATCAAATCTTCCTATATTCATATAATGAACCTGAACTTGTGCACCTCTCTGGCCTGATTTTCTATGTTACTGATTTCTATCGAAACGATTTCTGTTTCAATTTTTCTACTGTGCTGGGTCTGATCTAGGAACTGGACCTCTGTCTATTCCTAACTTCATTTCGATTTCCATTTCTATGAAACTGTGCCCCTTGTCCGAAGAAATGTGGAATTTCCAAGGTATTTCTTGCTTGATTTCTCCTACCTCGGTGTTTTGTTTATTACTCTTTAGCCTTCTTGGGCAGCGGTCACTGCTTCGCCACGGCACCAGCACTCTCACCGCACGCTTCCAGTCAGCACCACACCTCACCTCCAACCACAGCAGTCGCCAACAACACAGCACGGCTCATCACCTCACTCATCGCAGCAGCCACCACCACAACATTCTACACCACTGCGGGGCAGCGCAGTGATTGCCGGAGTTCCTCGAGATTTGCCTACAAGATACATACTCTTCGCAGCTCAACACCGGTGGCCTTCTACCTTGAAGGCCTTGTCGCAGATGCTGCTGCTACGGCCATGACTCTACAACCTGCGCTGCACCACCCCGGTGCCACTATTGCGGTGCATCGAGCTTGACAACACAGTGCACCAGACATGATCTTCGCCGTCGACGTCGGTGCTGCGCCTCCTGCAACGGCCACGGCCACTTTACCGGCAGGTGCAGTGCCCATTGTATCCAAGAAGCCATCGACCATCACAGCCTGAAACCATCTACACTGCTCCAGCCGCTCCTCCGACGACAACGCCACCTTCAGCGCCGGCCATCACCGACACCACCCTTCGAGATGCAGTCCAGAATCTCCACACGGAGGTCCTAAACATTGGATCCCGCATCCCAGGAAGAACACATTACAACACTCACCACCGCCTTCAACTCGGCCGAGACCGATCATCATCTCTACCAACTCCTCCGCTTTGGAAACCGGACTTCAAGACCTACACGCCATCACCGCAACCTTGTCATCCTCACTCAACACATTCACCACCAGCTGCCTGCAGCGATTAGACGACACCAACACCACAATCAGTGGCCTGGGGGAATCCTCGTCAGCCTGCCACCGATAACAGCACCGCCAGCTCCGACAGATTTCCTGGAGGAGCTCCGGCACACGTTGTCAGGTCATGCCGACCTACTACAAACCCTGAACACTACGATGACCGAGTGGACTTCTGTCCTCTCCGGACTGAAGAGTGAGCAGGAGCGAACCAGCGTCCACTTGGCGTCACTGGAAACACGCTTTTTATCAACGGTACTACCCAAGTAGGGCTCCTATCGAGGGCCGCGCAAAAATCACTAAAATGATGAAATATACAACGCCACATCCCTTCCAAATCCTAACCACGCAACTCCCCGTGAGTGGCGGCCAGAGCCTCGGTTATGGTCGTCACCCGGACACTTCCTTACTCCGCTGCCAGCGCAATTAGCTAGCAGCCACCCATCCTTCCGCGTACTAACGGGAGTGCAGCAGCGGAACCTCAATACCTCTCCTTACTTCTCCACGACAAATCCTTCCTATTCCCGAAACCAAAAAAAAACAAAAAACAAAAAACCAAATCGATCATTTTTGGCACGTTACTGGGCTTTGCTGTTACCAGATAGTGCTGAATAGTTTCTGGAAAATATCTCCTTACAATATTTATGAGATCTTGGTCACTTATTGGTGGATGGTGGATCTAGCTTTCAAAATTTCCTGGTTAGTTTCATAAAATGATTTACAATTGAATGGTTATATTTTCCATTTCACAACTTTTAATCTAATGCTTGCTTGCCCATTTACTCCCTACTATCTGCTCATGAACACGTATACTATGTGATCAAAAGTATCCGAACACCCCACAAACATACGTTTTTCATCTTAGGTGCATTGTGCTGCCACCTACTGCCTGGTACTCATTATCCGTGACCTCAGTAGTCATTAGACATCGTGAAACAGCAGAATGGGACGCTCCGTGGAACTCACGGACTTTGAACGTGGTCAGATGATTGGGTGTCACTTCTGTCAGAAGTCTGTATGCGAGATTTCCACACTCCTAAAAATCCCTAGGTCCACTGTTTCTGATGTGATAGTGAAGTGGAAACGTGAAGGAACATGTACAGCACAAAAGCGTACAGGCCGATCTCGTCTGTTGACTGACAGAGACCGCCGACATTTGAAGAGGGTCGTAAAGAGTAATACGCAGACACCTATCGAGACAATCACACAGGAATTCCAAACTGCATCAGGATCCAATCCAAGTACTGTGGCAGTTAGGCGTGAGGTGAGAACCCTTGGATTCCATGGTCGAGCGGCTACTCATAAGCCACACATCACGCAGGAAAATGCCAAACGACGCCTCGCTTGGTGTAAGGAGCGTCAACATTACACGATTGAACAGGAGCAAAACGTCTGGAGTGACGAATCACGGTACACAATGTGGCGATCCGATGGCAGGGTGTAGGTATGGCGAATACCCGGTGAACGTCATCTGCCAGCGTGTGTAGTGCCAACAGTGAAATTCGGAGGTGGTGGTGTTATGGTATGGTCGTGTTTTTCCTGGAGGGAGCTTGCACCCCTTGTTGTTTTGCGTGGCACGATCACAGCGCAGACATACATTGATATTTTAAGCACCTTTTTGCTTCCCACTGTTGAAGAGCAATTCGGGGATGGCGATTGCATCCTTCAACATGATCGAACACCTGTTCATACTGCGCGGACTGTGGCGGAGTGGTTACACGACAATAACATCCCTGTAATGGACTGGCCTGCACAGAGTCCTGACTTGAATCCTATAGAACACCGTTGGGATATTTTGGAACGCCGACTTCGTGCCAGGCCTCACCGATCTACATCGATACCTCTCCTCAGTTCCGCACTCCGTGAAGAATGGTCTGCCATTCCCCAAGAAACCTTCCAGCACCTGATTGAAAGTATGCCTGCGAGAGTGAACCCTGTCATCAAGGCAAAGGGTGGGCCAATACCATATTGACTTCCAGCATTACCGATGGAGGGCGCCACGAATTTGTACGTCATTTTCAGCCAGGTGTCCGGATACTTTTGATCACGTAGTGTATGTAAAGGCCCTGAAGTCAATGTCATTTCTTACAGTTATATCTAGCCAAGCTGCTGCATTCCCCTTAAAACATTTCCTAACGATGGTCATTTTGTACTCTTCTGGTATACATTTTACGGTGAAATGCAATTCCTTAGTAAAAGATTTTGGATTCTTTGAGCCCTCATTTTTAAAATTTGGCGGTACAATTTCATATAAAATGTGATTAGGCCAGTACAAGCTATATTTTGATCTCTGTTTCTGTGTACATTAATTCTTCGCGACTAGTAGTGCATGCACCTGCATTTTTCATAGAGATGTCTGGTAATACATTTTGTATTGTTTCTTTTCTCGCCGCTGGTTCGCTTACGTTACTGCAATTTCAATTTGGTATATTGATACTTATTCTTAAATACTAAAGCACATTTCATTTCTGTTACTTCTGTTGCTATATCCTTAACCTGATATGTGATTCGTTCTAAATTTCTAGCATGTATTCTAATTTCCCTTTCTGGGGTTGCAAAAGGGACTAGAAAACTTAAAACTTATTGTGGCAAATGGCTATCGACCGTTAATTAAAAAATAAATGATAACAATTACATTTAAAAACAACTCGGTGTACAGCCTAATAGAGACCTGGAGGTTTCTGTAGGGGAGCAACTGGACAATATAAAGGGTTTTGTATAGTAAGGTTTGACTGTTACAATGAACGAAAGATGGGCTAAAAAACACATTCAGGTTACGAAACTCAAGGCAGGAATGAAAGCTGCGTAAACTCTGGGCACTCGGAGCAGAATTCCAGATATCCCGATAAAACTTCTAGAGATAATATATGGGGCAATTATTACATCTATAATGACGTTAAATCTGGGAGTAGGATCCCACGGAAAGGCTACACCAAGCAAGAACCTAAAAGGTATCTTGGGTGTGGGTAGAGGTACGGCAAACTGCGGCATTTTTAGAGAATACGTTGCATACAGCAAAACAATTGAATGTAAGGTACGGGTGATCAAATATTGGATTAGAGTTATGAGAGGGGATCAATCACTTATGAGAACAGTATGCTATAAGGAACAACTTAGAATGGGAGGGGAGAAGACGTGGGCAACGAAAATCAAGAGAGGGCTGGAGAGAATACCGATGGCTAAAATTTGATTTGAAGGACTTAAAAATAGAGCAAAATGTATGGAGAAAAGTGTGACTAAAAGATATAAATCGACAGCAGGCGCTGTCATAATGTAATAAGAAAGTATACTTAAGCTTACAGCCGAAACCAAAAACAGAATGGGGTATAGAAGAATATATCTTGTTCAGAAATAGAGCCAGCAAATAAGGGCTTGCTTGGCTCAGATAGGGATCATGGCGAGCGTTCAAATGCATTAACGAAGAAGGCATAAGAATCTGTCCCTGCTATAGAGAGGAAGAAACTTGGATTCATATTCTGGCGCATAGTACTACGGCAAAACAGTTGAGGAGAAAGCTGGTTGGAAGGGGGAGGCTATTGGTAGAATTTTACAAAAGGTTACGCAGCTCAAATCGGAGTGTAAGGAAGAGGGTCAAGGGTGGGAGGGGGAGGGTTAGTGGCTTAGGAGCGGGTATTTGTTTCGCAAATAATTGCGTGTGCTTGTAAGCAAGTTTTTCTCTTCTTCTTCATCTGTTTTTTTAATTTCTTGTAAATATCATTAACTTTAAAGTTCAGTGTGATAAATATAGTCTGAAGCATATGATCTACAGTGTGTTATATAAACACGGACGGTCTATCTGACCCGTGCGATGTATGAGTTTGAACATGTAAAATGTTTAAGACTAATAAATACACCACTCTACTCTACTCTACTTTCTCTTTCTGCTTTCTCAAGCCTATTTCCAATTTCTTCTAATTCTTTTCTCGCTATTTCCTTAGCTTGTTGCATTTCTGTTCCAAATGTCATGGCTACTTCCTCCCTTAAACTCATACTTCATCTCACTGATTTCTCATTGACTTTTTTACAAACTTTTCTCTTCAGATTTTTCTATTTCTTCCCTAACCTGTTCTCTATTTCCCTGTTCTTTTAACATTACCTATTTCCCTTCTAATTACATCCTTGAATGTTTCTAATGTATGCTGTTGACTTTGTAGCTTCTTTCCTAATTCCTGTCGAGTACTTTCTAATTTCTGAACAGTACTCTCCATCTTTTCCTCTAATCTCTGCTGATTAATTTCTAATCTCTCTCCTAAATTTTCCTCTAATTTCGGATTATTACCCTCCATCTTTTTCTCTAGCCTCTGTTGTCTATTTTCACCTCCGGTTATTATTTTCTGATGTCTGATTATTTTTCTGTAATTTCTGATTATTAATCTCCTTCAATGTAATTAAATCATTTCCTCGTATTCTTGAATTATTTACTCCATCTCCTTAATTTTTTTCGGCTTCCTGTTCTCTTTTTAAACTATTCTGCACATTTCGATTATGTTTCCCACTTCTGTTACTCTATTCTGTAAACCTTCATGCCTAGTATTGCTTTCCCCTTCTTGAACATCCATTGCTTCTATTCAATTCTTTTCACCTAACATTTTTCTACTACATAATAGCCACATTGAAATAAATAAGTGCACACTCAGTATCTCGTTTAATACTGTTGTCTAGTGATGCCTACTTCTTTCTCTTTTCTGTCTGTCTGTATACCTATGTAGCCTGAGCTATTTCCATTCTCGATTGTCTTCCTTCCTTCCTGCGCTGTCGGTCACTGGATTTGATTTCCAGTGCAGTCTCCTCAGCTTCTGGTGGTCCTCAATTCGGAGTCCCGCGATGGTGCGCCATTTTGAAAAGGATACACTAAAAGCTATAGAGACTTTAGGACTTTCAAAAACTAATATTGAACCCCTTACAGTTGTGATTAAATCTGTGCCTTTTGACCTGTATTACAAAACCTTAGACACATAATATGCTTTAGGGCGCAAATATATATATATATATATATATATAGACACATACTTGTAGCTTTTTCGGTTTGCCCGTAAAATGTACAGAAGCGGAGGTCTTTTTACGACTTTACGCACGGGAGTAGAAATAAAATGAGAGAGCTGGCGCACAGAGAGATGCCGACAAGCGATAAAGTTCTTTGTTCTACGCCGACAAGCCCCGCCCCCTCCCTTTGAGGGCTTACATGCCGCCAGGTCTCGTGTCGTTAGGCCCCGCCCCCTCTCGCTTTGTGTGCTCACCTAATGCCGACAGTATCTGTGCTAACAGGTTCTACCCCCTCTCCCATGCGTTCTACTGTGGCGTCATGACTTGATGGAATTGCTTTCTCGAGTCCTGCCGCCCCTCGGCAAATTAATTAGGTAATGTTCGTCAAACATTTTTTTTATGATTACTAAGGTCTGCAGATTGCATCCTCGAGCAATTAAGTTTTTTGAATAATGAATTGTTGACTGGAGCGTGAGTATAAGTAGTCTGCTCACGGGAACAGTCTGTCATGTAATGAAACACTGCAGCCTTCTTGTATCTGGGGAAAGCGCTTGTCCATTAGCTGAACATGTTAGACGCTTTCATCACATTAATAGGCTTTTAAGTTTACATTCTGGATCTGTTTACATACATTAGCGAACGACCTACTTCCGCCTGGCGGTAACGGTGACCTCCATTAGCTGACCCGTTAGACGCTTTCACCCCATTAGCGAACAATGTCAGTAATTGTTTTCCTAAGTGCTCTGCCCAACACTCAACACTTTAGATTTTAGCGATGGAAATGATATAAAAAGCAGCAGCTTCTCCAACGAGTTCCAAGTTGACCAGGATGGCCGGGTTCGAATTACAAATTCAGCTTCTAATAACTCAGAGACTAATTACGATAAAGACATCAAATAAAGTTTATTACATTAATGTCATTAGATAGTTTCTTGTGAATGTATATTTGGGTACATGGTGTCCAGGGTTCGAATACCGATAAAATGTAATTTAATTATAAATTTAATAACTCCTAAACTAATTAAGATAAAGACGCCGAATAAACTTTATTGCCTTTATGTTATTAGGTAGTATCTTGTGGAGGTGTAATTAGATACATGACGTTCTGGGTTCGAGCCTAATGTTTAAATCGTCATTATCTCAGAAACTAAGAGAGGTAGAGGAATTGACCAAAGCATGATTGATAGCTCCTATGATGGGTAATTAATACTGTATATAATTTTCAATCAGTTGTCCTTATTTCGAATCCCGATCTTTCAATCACTTACTTATTTTTTTCTATACTCTAGAATATGTCACTTAGATTGATGCTGTAACTGCATACAGCACCTTTAAACATATCAAACTAATATTGTAAATAATTTTGTTTTTGGTGTCCAGGGTTCGAATACCGATAAAATGTAATTTAATTATAAATTTAATAACTTCTAAACTAATTAAGATAAAGATGCCAAATAAACTTTATTGCCTTTATGTTACTAGGTAGTATCTTGTGGATGTGTAATTAGATACCTCACGTTCCGGGTTCGAGCCTAATGTTTAAATCGTCATTATCTCAGAAACTAAGAGAGGTAGAGGAATTGACCAAAGCATGATTGATAGCTCCTATGATGGGCAATTAATACTGTATATAATTTTCAATCAGTTGTCCTTACTTCGAAGCCCGATCTTTCAATCACTTACTTATTTTTTCTCTATACTCTAGAATATATCACTTAGATTGATGCTGTAAATGCATACAGCACCCTTAAACATATCAAACTAATATTGTAAATAATTTTGTCTCTGGTGTCCAGGGTTCGAATACCGATAAAATGTAATTTAATTATAAATTTAATAACTCCTAAACTAATTAAGATAAAGACACCAAATAAACTTTATTGCGTTTATGTTATTAGGTAGTATCTTGTGGATGTGTAATTAGATACCTGACGTTCCGGGTTCGAGCCTAATGTTTAAATCGTCATTATCTCAGAAACTAAGAGAGGTAGAGGAATTGACCAAAGCATGATTGATAGCTCCTATGAGGGGCAATTAATACTGTATATAATTTTCAATCAGCTGTCCTTACTTCGAATCCCGATCTTTCAATCACTTACTTATTTTTCTCTACACTCTAGAATATATCACTTAGATTGATGCTGTAAATGCATACAGCACCCTTAAACATATCAAACTAATATTGTAAATAATATTGGTTCTGGTGTCCAGGGTTCGAATACCGATAAAATGTAATTTAATTATAAATTTAATAACTCCTAAACTAATTAAGATAAAGACGCCAAATAAACTTTATTGCGTTTATGTTACTAGGTAGTATCTTGTGGATGTGTAATTAGATACCTCACGTTCCGGGTTCGAGCCTAATGTTTAAATCGTCATTATCTCAGAAACTAAGAGAGGTAGAGGAATTGACCAAAGCATGATTGATAGCTCCTATGAGGGGCAATTAATACTGTATATAATTTTCAATCAGCTGTCCTTACTTCGAATCCCGATCTTTCAATCACTTACTTATTTTTCTCTACACTCTAGAATATATCACTTAGATTGATGCTGTAAATGCATACAGCACCTTTAAACATATCAAACTAATATTGTAAATAATATTGGTTCTGGTGTCCAGGGTTCGAATACCGATAAAATGTAATTTAATTATAAATTTAATAACTCCTAAACTAATTAAGATAAAGACGCCAAATAAACTTTATTGCGTTTATGTTACTAGGTAGTATCTTGTGGATGTGTAATTAGATACCTGACGTTCCGGGTTCGAGCCTAATGTTTAAATCGTCATTATCTCAGAAACTAAGAGAGGTAGAGGAATTGACCAAAGCATGATTGATAGCTCCTATGAGGGGCAATTAATACTGTATATAATTTTCAATCAGCTGTCCTTACTTCGAATCCCGATCTTTCAATCACTTACTTATTTTTCTCTACACTCTAGAATATATCACTTAGATTGATGCTGTAAATGCATACAGCACCCTTAAACATATCAAACTAATATTGTAAATAATATTGGGTTTGGTGTCCAGGGTTCGAATACCGATAAAATGTAATTTAATTATAAATTTAATAACTCCTAAACTAATTAAGATAAAGACACCAAATAAACTTTTATAGGGGAAAGGATGCTCTCCTGAAACATTAGGTCTCTAGATAGAAGTATTTATAGTGGAGAGATAGGGAATACCAGGGCTGATGCTAGGCTAGTCAGATGCTAAAGGAGAGAGGGATATGCTTTATACGAGAGAGATAGGGAACACAAGGAAAGATGCTATACTAAACAGGACTTGAAGGGTAGAATATGAGCGATATAGAAAACCGAGGAGAGGTATTAGGATAGGAGTTTTGAATGATGGAGTAGGCGTTTATATGCGAGAGATAGGGAATACGAGGGTCGATGCTAGGCTAGACGGTGTTGAATGAGGGAATGTATCTTATATGAGAGAGGTAGGGCAATATGAGGAGAAGTGCTAGGCTAGTCGGGAAGGTCTGAATGAGAGAGTATACGCCTATATGGGAAAATATAGGGAAAACGAAGGTAGGTGCTAGGTTGAGAGAGTCTTCAAGAAGGAAAATGCATTTATATGAGAGCGGTGGGGTATACGAGGAGAGGTGCTAGTCTAGACATGGTTTGAGGATTAGAGTATACGTTTATATGGGAGAAATATGGAAAACGGGAGAGATACAAGGATAGACAGAGATTGAAGGAGGAGGAATGTAGGTTTATACTGTAATATAGAGAGTAATTCGATTATAAAACTTTTCTCATCCAGCCTTACAACACTTTTATATACTTAATTTCTAAACCTTACAAACTTTATATTTGTTAAACAGTAGTGCGCGAGACGGAGAGGGACAAACAGTATATCGGTTTACAGTGAAGTATACGTCCTAACCCATTCCCACCTTGTTTGTTCTGGATCTTCTCATTGTCTATCTTCTAACGTAACCACGTAACAAGACGTAACACAGGAAATCATACATATGGCACATTAAAAAAAATAAAGGTATATATAATGAAACATAAACAAGTAGACAGAGGGTCATCGATACATAGAAAACCAGGAGTTGTATGTACTGAGACCATAGATTAGTATAGGCAAACAACAAAGAAGTGAATTTATAGTGTAAATAGCCTAATATTTTCAAATATTATTATAGTCTAAAAGTATATAACTTAATTATGTATCGAGTATTGAGAAATAAACGTTATTCATTATTCACTAATCTCAGATCACTGCAATTGTATTGCATCAATTCACAATTGCTAATGCCATTCAACTTTTATTCGTCTCTGATACATAAAGAAATTGCAAAATGGAGAAGGACGAAAGTAATAAAAAGACTCAGGCAGAAAATTTTAAGAAAGAAGAGAAAGATATATGACCGACATTGTTTTGGAACACAAATTAGTGTTGAAAATAAAATGACTGATAGCTCTGCTAAGCGTAAGGAAGAGACATGGAAATAAATTGCAAATGAATACAATTCTAGGTTAGAAAAAAGAAGATAAACAACATTCATGTAAACCAATTTTTAAAAATCAGTTTAACTGAATACATGTAAAAAAACATATCACTTTACAAAAAGTAATGCAGACAACATTTATTTTTTATAAACATTATCCTATTACATTCCTTTACAAAAAACCATACATATTTCCTAAAGGCAAAGGTGATAGTCTAGACATTCTAAACACTCAGTTATATAATCATATACATCACGCAGAAAGAGACCTGCATTATCAGTAAAAAAACTAAACATCTCAACAATGTCTGAATGATGTATTTTATAAGTACAAGTTTTTTGATATTTCAAAGCTCCTGTTAACCATGGCAGTAATTGATTAACACAATTTCTCGATCCTGTCATGCTATAACTTTAGATGCTTTCAGCTTACTTATAATTTCCTCAATCTCTTGTGTGTGACTATTATTACCAGCATCCCTCGACGCAATTAGTAACCTCAATATATTTACTAGTCTATTTGGATTTTCAAGCGTTGATATCACTGAATCATCATCATATGAAGATTTCATATTCTCGCAACTTCCGATGTATCCAGATTTTTCACCAACAGTAGTCTCCAGTGAAGGACAGAGGCTTGATCCGGTATAACATTCCCCTCTATACATCTTCGGATCTTCAAGTGCAGGTGAGAGAGTCGATTCAGTATAACATGTTGCTCTATGAAACTTAAATCTTGACAAAGAACGATTCTTAAAAATCCGCCCGCATACACAGCATCTAATAACGCGTTTTCCTTCATGTGTAATGTATGAAAAATCGAGTTTCTCATTCGTCAGTTGCACAGATTTTCTCGGGCAGTAGCTCATGCTAAGACTAAAAGAAATTAAATGAATACGTGAATGCTAACGCTCGAAGGAATTAAAAGCGAATGAATGAATTCATAACACGCACCTTAGTATATATCCAGGATGAGGACGACGGAGGCAATTGCGATCAATGCATAGCAGGGAGAAAGGATACTCTCTTGAAACATTAGTCATCTAGACAACTATTGTTCACGGAGCCTGTAGACGTCAGGTTGAATGGGACAGACCTCAGGTTCAAATCTTTAAGGGTACGGACCCCTGGCTTTTGCCTGGCATGTATACTAAACCATCCTAACAGCGAAACATTACATTACAACGACACGTAACCAGAACATGACGAGTGCGAGCATGGAAAAAGGATGCTCTCTGGGAACATTAGTGGAAAAGGATGCTCTCTGGAAACAGTCGCCATCCGCAAAACGGATTGTCCCTAACATTTCCAGATTTCGGAACGTTCAACATTGTAACGCGCTCCTGTCATCTACATTTCGACGAAATTTTACCTCCTGAATTAGTTTAGTGCTCTGTATAGAACCTCAGAATATGCATTACGCTGCGTGTCCCTAGCGTTTCCAGCTCCTGAATCGTTCCAGCTAGTGGAACGCCTCTACCATCTTCATGTCAACGATCTGTTACTCTGAATTTAAGTTTGGTGATCTGTATAGACCTGTACAACATGCATTACGCTATGTAACAGACTCATCACGCTATGTAACAACACGATCACGCTATGTAACAACATGATCACGCTATGTAACAACATGATCACGCTAAGTAACAACATGATCACGCCATGTAACAACATGATCACGCTATGTAACAACCTGATCACGCTATGTAACAACCTGATCACGCTATGTAACAACATGTTCACGCTATGTAACAACATGATCACGCTATGTAACAACCTGATCACGCTATGTAACAACATGATTACGCTATGTAACAACTGATCACGCTATGTAACATGATCACGCTATGTAACAACATGATCACGCTATGTAACAACCTGATCACGCTATGTAACAACATGATTACGCTATGTAACAACTGATCACGCTATGTAACAACACGATCACGCTATGTAACAACACGATCACGCTATGTAACAACTGATCACGCTATGTAACAATATGATCACGGTATGTAACAACCTGATTACGCTATGTAACAACATGATCACGCTATGTAACAACCTGATCACGCTATGTAACAACATGATCACGCTATGTAACAACCTGAGCACTCTATGTAAAAACCTGATCACTCTATGTAACAACCTGATCACGCTATGTAACAACATGTTCACGCTATGTAACAACATGATCACGCTATGTAACAACCTGATCACGCTATGTAACAACATGATTACGCTATGTAACAACTGATCACGCTATGTAACAACATGATCACGCTATGTAACAACCTGATCACGCTATGTAACAACCTGATCACGCTATGTAAAAACACGATCACGCTATGTAACAACACGATCACGCTATGTAACAATCTGATCACGCTATGTAACAACATGTTCACGCTATGTAACAACATGATCACGCTATGTAACAACATGATCACGCTATGTAACAACCTGATCACGCTATGTAACAACATGATTACGCTATGTAACAACTGATCACGCTATGTAACAACTGATCACGCTATGTAACAACACGATCACGCTATGTAACAACACGATCACGCTATGTAACAACTGATCACGCTATGTAACAATATGATCACGCTATGTAACATCATGAACACGCTATGTAACAACATGATTACGCTATGTAACAACATGATCACGCTATGTAACAACACGATCACGCTATGTAACAACATGATCACGCTATGTAACAACCTGATCACGCTATGTAACAATATGATCACGCTATGTAACAACATGATCACGCTATGTAACAACCTGATCACGCTATGTAACATGTTCACGCTATGTAACAACACGATCACGCTATGTAACAACACGATCACGCTATGTAACAACATGTTCACGCTATGTAACAACCTGATCACGCTATGTAACAACATGATTACGCTATGTAACAACTGATCACCATATGTAACAACATGATCACGCTATGTAACAACCTGATCACGCTATGTAACAACATGATCACGCTATGTAACAACCTGAGCACGCTATGTAACAACACGATCACGCTATGTAACAACATGTTCACGCTATGTAACAACACGATCACGCTATGTAACAACACGATCACGCTATGTAACAACCTGATCACGCTATGTAACAACATGTTCACGCTATGTAACAACATGATCACGCTATGTAACAACATGATCACGCTATGTAACAACACGATCACGCTATGTAACAACATGTTCACGCTATGTAACAACCTGATCACGCTATGTAACAACATGATTACGCTATGTAACAACTGATCACGCTATGTAACAACATGATCACGCTATGTAACAACCTGATCACGCTATGTAACAACATGATCACGCTATGTAACAACCTGAGCACGCTATGTAACAACACGATCACGCTATGTAACAACATGTTCACGCTATGTAACAACACGATCACGCTATGTAACAACACGATCACGCTATGTAACAACCTGATCACGCTATGTAACAACATGTTCACGCTATGTAACAACATGATCACGCTATGTAACAACATGATCACGCTATGTAACAACCTGAGCACGCTATGTAACAATCTGATCACGTTATGTAACAACTGATCACGCTATGTAACAATATGATTACGCTATGTAACAACATGATCA
Source organism: Deroplatys truncata (assembly GCA_030765065.1). NCBI lineage: Eukaryota > Metazoa > Arthropoda > Insecta > Mantodea > Mantidae > Deroplatys > Deroplatys truncata. The sequence goes on from CM060978.1 coordinate 221,800,031, forward strand.
CGCTATGTAACAACATGTTCACGCTATGTAACAACATGACCACGCTATGTAACAAAACGATCACGCTATGTAACAACACGATCACGCTATGTAACAAAACGATCACGCTATGTAACAACACGATCACGCTATGTAACAACCTGATCACGCTATGTAACAACTGATCACGCTATGTAACAACATGATCACGCTATGTAACAACCTGAGTATGCTATGTAACAACATGATCACGCCATGTAACAACTGATCACGCTATGTAACAACATGCTCAAGCTATGTAACAACTGATCACGCAATGTAACAAACTGATCACGCTATGTAACAACATGAGCACGCTATGTAACAACATGATCACGTTATGTAACAACTGATCACGCTATGTAACAACCTGATTACGCTATGTAACAACATGATCACGCTATGTAACAACATGTTCACGCTATGTAACAACATGATCACGCTATGTAACAACATGTTCAAGCTATGTAGCAAAATGATCACGCTATGTAACAACATGATGACGCTATGTAACAACCTGATCACGCTATGTAACATGTTCACGCTATGTAACAACTGATCACGCTATGTAACAACATGATCACGCTATGTAACAACATGATCACGCTATGTAACAACATGATCACGCCATGTAACAACATGTTCACGCTATGTAACAACATGGACACGTTATGTAACAACATGGACACGCTATGTAACAACATGAACACGCTATGTAACAATACGATCAAGCTATGTAACAACCTGAGCACGCTATGTAACAACATGATCACGCTATGTAACAACATGAACACTCTATGTAACAACCTGAGCATGCTATGTAACATGATCACGCTATGTAACAACCTGATCACGCTATGTAACAACACGATCACGCTATGTAACAACACGATCACGCTATGTAACAACCTGATCACGCTATGTAACAACATGATCACGCTATGTAACAACATGATCACGCTATGTAACAACATGATCATGCTATGTAAATAGGGTGGCCCATTTAAGTTGAGGCTACACAATATATCCAAAACTAAGCATTGTAGAAAGAAATGTCTTTAGTAAAACTTGATTGATATTATGACGAAAGTAAATGCCGCTAGTCGTGTTTCGTTTGGAGGCCGTTATGAGTGTCATTTTGGGTCAATTTATTTTTTTAAATGGGATTAGGGTCCCATTTAAAAGACCCTGAAATGACCCTCACTACGTCCTCCAAACGAAATACGACTAGCGTCATTTACTTTCGTCATAATATCAATCAAGTTTTATTAAAGACATTTCTTTCTATAATGCTTAGTTTTGGATATATTGTGTAGCCTCAACTTAAATGGGCCACCCTATTTACATAGCGTGATCATGTTGTTACATAGCGTGAACATGTTGTTACATAGCGTGATCATCTTGTTACATAGCGTGATCAGGTTGTTACATAGCGTGATAGTGTTGTTACATAGCGTGATCGTGTTGTTACATAGCGTGATCAGGTTGTTACATAGCGTGATCATGTTGTTACATAGCATGCTCAGGTTGTTACATAGAGTGTTCATGTTGTTACATAGCGTGATCATGTTGTTACATAGCGTGATCAGTTGTTACATAGCGTAATCATGTTGTTACATAGCGTGATCAGGTTGTTACATAGCGTGATCATGTTGTTACATAGCGTGAACATGTTGTTACATAGCGTGATCAGGTTGTTACATAGCGTGATCAGGTTGTTACATAGCGTGATCATGTTGTTACATAGCGTGATCATGTTGTTACATAGCGTGATCAGTTGTTACATAGCGTGAACATTATACATAGCGTGATCAGGTTGTTACATAGCGTCATCATGTTGTTACATAGCGTGATCATTTTGCTACATAGCTTGAACATGTTGTTACATAGCGTGATCATGTTGTTACATAGCGTGAACATGTTGTTACATAGCGTGATCATGTTGTTACATAGCGTAATCAGGTTGTTACATAGCGTGATCAGTTGTTACATAACGTGATCATGTTGTTACATAGCGTGCTCATGTTGTTACATAGCGTGATCATGTTGTTACATAGCGTGAACATGTTGTTACATAGCGTGATCAGGTTGTTACATAGCGTGATCGTGTTGTTACATAGCGTGATCGTGTTGTTACATAGCGTGAACATGTTGTTACATAGCGTGATCGTGTTGTTACATAGCGTGCTCAGGTTGTTACATAGCGTGATCATGTTGTTACATAGCGTGATCAGGTTGTTACATAGCGTGATCATGTTGTTACATAGCGTGATCAGTTGTTACATAGCGTAATCATGTTGTTACATAGCGTGATCAGGTTGTTACATAGCGTGAACATGTTGTTACATAGCGTGATCGTGTTGTTACATAGCGTGATCGTGTTGTTACATAGCGTGAACATGTTACATAGCGTGATCAGGTTGTTACATAGCGTGATCATGTTGTTACATAGCGTGATCATATTGTTACATAGCGTGATCAGGTTGTTACATAGCGTGATCATGTTGTTACATAGCGTGATCGTGTTGTTACATAGCGTGATCATGTTGTTACATAGCGTAATCATGTTGTTACATAGCGTGTTCATGATGTTACATAGCGTGATCATATTGTTACATAGCGTGATCAGTTGTTACATAGCGTGATCGTGTTGTTACATAGCGTGATCGTGTTGTTACATAGCGTGATCAGTTGTTACATAGCGTGATCAGTTGTTACATAGCGTAATCATGTTGTTACATAGCGTGATCAGGTTGTTACATAGCGTGATCATGTTGTTACATAGCGTGATCATGTTGTTACATAGCGTGAACATGTTGTTACATAGCGTGATCAGATTGTTACATAGCGTGATCGTGTTGTTACATAGCGTGATCGTGTTTTTACATAGCGTGATCAGGTTGTTACATAGCGTGATCAGGTTGTTACATAGCGTGATCATGTTGTTACATAGCGTGATCAGTTGTTACATAGCGTAATCATGTTGTTACATAGCGTGATCAGGTTGTTACATAGCGTGATCATGTTGTTACATAGCGTGAACATGTTGTTACATAGCGTGATCAGGTTGTTACATAGCGTGATCAGGTTGTTACATAGAGTGCTCAGGTTGTTACATAGCGTGATCATGTTGTTACATAGCGTGATCATGTTGTTACATAGCGTGATCAGGTTGTTACATAGCGTGATCATGTTGTTACATAGCGTGATCATGTTGTTACATAGCGTAATCAGGTTGTTACATACCGTGATCATATTGTTACATAGCGTGATCAGTTGTTACATAGCGTGATCGTGTTGTTACATAGCGTGATCGTGTTGTTACATAGCGTGATCAGTTGTTACATAGCGTAATCATGTTGTTACATAGCGTGATCAGGTTGTTACATAGCGTGATCATGTTGTTACATAGCGTGATCATGTTACATAGCGTGATCAGTTGTTACATAGCGTAATCATGTTGTTACATAGCGTGATCAGGTTGTTACATAGCGTGATCATGTTGTTACATAGCGTGAACATGTTGTTACATAGCGTGATCAGGTTGTTACATAGCGTGATCAGGTTGTTACATAGCGTGATCAGGTTGTTACATAGCGTGATCATGTTGTTACATAGCGTGATCAGGTTGTTACATACCGTGATCAGGTTGTTACATACCGTGATCATATTGTTACATAGCGTGATCAGTTGTTACATAGCGTGATCGTGTTGTTACATAGCGTGATCGTGTTGTTACATAGCGTGATCAGTTGTTACATAGCATAATCATGTTGTTACATAGCGTGATCATGTTGTTACATAGCGTGATCATGTTACATAGCGTGATCAGTTGTTACATAGCGTAATCAGTTGTTACATAGCGTGATCATGTTGTTACATAGCGTGATCAGGTTGTTACATAGCGTGATCATGTTGTTACATAGCGTGAACATGTTGTTACATAGCGTGATCAGGTTGTTACATAGCGTGATCATGTTGTTACATGGCGTGATCATGTTGTTACATAGCGTGATCATGTTGTTACATAGCGTGATCATGTTGTTACATAGCGTGATCGTGTTGTTACATAGCGTGATGAGTCTGTTACATAGCGTAATGCATGTTGTACAGGTCTATACAGATCACCAAACTTAAATTCAGAGTAACAGATCGTTGACATGAAGATGGTAGAGGCATTCCACTAGCTGGAACGATTCAGGAGCTGGAAACGCTAGGGACACGCAGCGTAATGCATATTCTGAGGTTCTATACAGAGCACCAAACTAATTCAGGAGGTAAAATTTCGTCGAAATGTAGATGACAGGAGCGCGTCACAATGTTGAACGTTCCGAAATCTGGAAATGTTAGGGACAATCCGTTTTGCGGATGGCGACTGTTTCCAGAGAGCATCCTTTTCCACTAATGTTCCCAGAGAGCATCCTTTTTCCATGCTCGCACTCGTCATGTTCTGGTTACGTGTCGTTGTAATGTAATGTTTCGCTGTTAGGATGGTTTAGTATACATGCCAGGCAAAAGCCAGGGGTCCGTACCCTTAAAGATTTGAACCTGAGGTCTGTCCCATTCAACCTGACGTCTACAGGCTCCGTGAACAATAGTTGTCTAGATGACTAATGTTTCAAGAGAGTATCCTTTCTCCCTGCTATGCATTGATCGCAATTGCCTCCGTCGTCCTCATCCTGGATATATACATAGGTGCGTGTTATGAATTCATTCATTCGCTTTTAATTCCTTCGAGCGTTAGCATTCACGTATTCATTTAATTTCTTTTAGTTTTAGCATGAGCTACTGCCCGAGAAAATCTGTGCAACTGACGAATGAGAAACTCGATTCTTCATACATTACACATGAAGGAAAACGCGTTATTAGATGCTGTGTATGCGGGCGGATTTTTAAGAATCGTTCTTTGTCAAGATTTAAGTTTCATAGAGCAACATGTTATACTGAATCGACTCTCTCACCTGCACTTGAAGATCCGAAGATGTATAGAGGGGAATGTTATACCGGATCAAGCCTCTGTCCTTCACTGGAGACTACTGTTGGTGAAAAATCTGGATACATCGGAAGTTGCGAGAATATGAAATCTTCATATGATGATGATTCAGTGATATCAACGCTTGAAAATCCAAATAGACTAGTAAATATATTGAGGTTACTAATTGCGTCGAGGGATGCTGGTAATAATAGTCACACACAAGAGATTGAGGAAATTATAAGTAAGCTGAAAGCATCTAAAGTTATAGCATGACAGGATCGAGAAATTGTGTTAATCAATTACTGCCATGGTTAACAGGAGCTTTGAAATATCAAAAAACTTGTACTTATAAAATACATCATTCAGACATTGTTGAGATGTTTAGTTTTTTTACTGATAATGCAGGTCTCTTTCTGCGTGATGTATATGATTATATAACTGAGTGTTTAGAATGTCTAGACTATCACCTTTGCCTTTAGGAAATATGTATGGTTTTTTGTAAAGGAATGTAATAGGATAATGTTTATAAAAAATAAATGTTGTCTGCATTACTTTTTGTAAAGTGATATGTTTTTTTACATGTATTCAGTTAAACTGATTTTTAAAAATTGGTTTACATGAATGTTGTTTATCTTCTTTTTTCTAACCTAGAATTGTATTCATTTGCAATTTATTTCCATGTCTCTTCCTTACGCTTAGCAGAGCTATCAGTCATTTTATTTTTAACACTAATTTGTGTTCCAAAACAATGTCGGTCATATATCTTTCTCTTCTTTCTTAAAATTTTCTGCCTGAGTCTTTTTATTACTTTCGTCCTTCTCCATTTTGCAATTTCTTTATGTATCAGAGACGAATGAAAGTTGAATGGCATTAGCAATTGTGAATTGATGCAATACAATTGCAGTGATCTGAGATTAGTGAATAATGAATAACGTTTATTTCTCAATACTCGATACATAATTAAGTTATATACTTTTAGACTATAATAATATTTGAAAATATTAGGCTATTTACACTATAAATTCACTTCTTTGTTGTTTGCCTATACTAATCTATGGTCTCAGTACATACAACTCCTGGTTTTCTATGTATCGATGACCCTCTGTCTACTTGTTTATGTTTCATTATATATACCTTTATTTTTTTTTAATGTGCCATATGTATGATTTCCTGTGTTACGTCTTGTTACGTGGTTACGTTAGATGATAGACAATGAGAAGATCCAGAACAAACAAGGTGGGAATGGGTTAGGACGTATACTTCACTGTAAACCGATATACTGTTTGTCCCTCTCCGTCTCGCGCACTACTGTTTAACAAATATAAAGTTTGTAAGGTTTAGAAATTAAGTATATAAAAGTGTTGTAAGGCTGGATGAGAAAAGTTTTATAATCGAATTACTCTCTATATTACAGTATAAACCTACATTCCTCCTCCTTCAATCTCTGTCTATCCTTGTATCTCTCCCGTTTTCCATATTTCTCCCATATAAACGTATACTCTAATCCTCAAACCATGTCTAGACTAGCACCTCTCCTCGTATACCCCACCGCTCTCATATAAATGCATTTTCTTTCTTGAAGACTCTCTCAACCTAGCACCTACCTTCGTTTTCCCTATATTTTCCCATATAGACGTATACTCTCTCATTCAGACCTTCCCGACTAGCCTAGCACTTCTCCTCATATTGCCCTACCTCTCTCATATAAGATACATTCCCTCATTCAACACCGTCTAGCCTAGCATCGACCCTCGTATTCCCTATCTCTCGCATATAAACGCCTACTCCATCATTCAAAACTCCTATCCTAATACCTCTCCTCGGTTTTCTATATCGCTCATATTCTACCCTTCAAGTCCTGTTTAGTATAGCATCTTTCCTTGTGTTCCCTATCTCTCTCGTATAAAGCATATCCCTCCCTCCTTTAGCATCTGACTAGCCTAGCATCAGCCCTGGTATTCCCTATCTCTCCACTATAAATACTTCTATCTAGAGACCTAATGTTTCAGGAGAGCATCCTTTCCCCTATAAAAGTTTATTTGGTGTCTTTATCTTAATTAGTTTAGGAGTTATTAAATTTATAATTAAATTACATTTTATCGGTATTCGAACCCTGGACACCAGAACCAATATTATTTACAATATTAGTTTGATATGTTTAAGGGTGCTGTATGCATTTACAGCATCAATCTAAGTGATATATTCTAGAGTGTAGAGAAAAATAAGTAAGTGATTGAAAGATCGGGATTCGAAGTAAGGACAGCTGATTGAAAATTATATACAGTATTAATTGCCCCTCATAGGAGCTATCAATCATGCTTTGGTCAATTCCTCTACCTCTCTTAGTTTCTGAGATAATGACGATTTAAACATTAGGCTCGAACCCGGAACGTCAGGTATCTAATTACACATCCACAAGATACTACCTAGTAACATAAACGCAATAAAGTTTATTTGGCGTCTTTATCTTAATTAGTTTAGGAGTTATTAAATTTATAATTAAATTACATTTTATCGGTATTCGAACCCTGGACACCAGAACCAATATTATTTACAATGTTAGTTTGATATGTTTAGGGGTGCTGTATGCATTTACAGCATCAATCTAAGTGATATATTCTAGAGTGTAGAGAAAAATAAGTAAGTGATTGAAAGATCGGGATTCGAAGTAAGGACAGCTGATTGAAAATTATATACAGTATTAATTGCCCCTCATAGGAGCTATCAATCATGCTTTGGTCAATTCCTCTACCTCTCTTAGTTTCTGAGATAATGACGATTTAAACATTAGGCTCGAACCCGGAACGTCAGGTATCTAATTACACATCCACAAGATACTACCTAATAACATAAACGCAATAAAGTTTATTTGGTGTCTTTATCTTAATTAGTTTAGGAGTTATTAAATTTATAATTAAATTACATTTTATCGGTATTCGAACCCTGGACACCAGAAACAAAATTATTTACAATATTAGTTTGATATGTTTAAGGGTGCTGTATGCATTTACAGCATCAATCTAAGTGATATATTCTAGAGTATAGAGAAAAAATAAGTAAGTGATTGAAAGATCGGGCTTCGAAGTAAGGACAACTGATTGAAAATTATATACAGTATTAATTGCCCATCATAGGAGCTATCAATCATGCTTTGGTCATCTCCTCTACCTCTCTTAGTTTCTGAGATAATGACGATTTAAAATTAGGCTCGAACCCAGAACGTCTGGTATCTAATTACACCTCCACAAGATACTAGCTAATAACATAAAGGCAATAAAGTTTATTTGGCATCTTTATCTTAATTAGTTTAGAAGTTATTAAACTTATAATTAAATTACATTTTATCGGTATTCGAACCCTGGACACCAAAAACAAAATTATTTACAATATTAGTTTGATATGTTTAAAGGTGCTGTATGCAGTTACAGCATCAATCTAAGTGACATATTCTAGAGTATAGAAAAAAATAAGTAAGTGATTGAAAGATCGGGATTCGAAATAAGGACAACTGATTGAAAATTATATACAGTATTAATTACCCATCATAAGAGCTATCAATCATGCTTTGGTCAATTCCTCTACCTCTCTTAGTTTCTGAGATAATGACGATTTAAACATTAGGCTCGAACCCAGAACGTCATGTATCTAATTACACCTCCACAAGATACTACCTAATAACATAAAGGCAATAAAGTTTATTCGGCGTCTTTATCTTAATTAGTTTAGGAGTTATTAAATTTATAATTAAATTACATTTTATCGGTATTCGAACCCTGGACACCGTGTACCCAAATATACATTCACAAGAAACTATCTAATGACATTAATGTAATAAACTTTATTTGATGTCTTTATCGTAATTAGTCTCTGAGTTATTAGAAGCTGAATTTGTAATTCGAACCCGGCCATCCTGGTCAACTTGGAACTCGTTGGAGAAGCTGCTGCTTTTTATATCATTTCCATCGCTAAAATCTAAAGTGTTGAGTGTTGGGCAGAGCACTTAGGAAAACAATTACTGACATTGTTCGCTAATGGGGTGAAAGCGTCTAACGGGTCAGCTAATGGAGGTCACCGTTACCGCCAGGCGGAAGTAGGTCGTTCGCTAATGTATGTAAACAGATCCAGAATGTAAACTTAAAAGCCTATTAATGTGATGAAAGCGTCTAACATGTTCAGCTAATGGACAAGCGCTTTCCCCAGATACAAGAAGGCTGCAGTGTTTCATTACATGACAGACTGTTCCCGTGAGCAGACTACTTATACTCACGCTCCAGTCAACAATTCATTATTCAAAAAACTTAATTGCTCGAGGATGCAATCTGCAGACCTTAGTAATTATAAAAAAAATGTTTGACGAACATTACCTAATTAATTTGCCGAGGGGCGGCAGGACTCGAGAAAGCAATTCCATCAAGTCATGACGCCACAGTAGAACGCATGGGAGAGGGGGTAGAACCTGTTAGCACAGATACTGTCGGCATTAGGTGAGCACACAAAGCGAGAGGGGGCGGGGCCTAACGACACGAGACCTGGCGGCATGTAAGCCCTCAAAGGGAGGGGGCGGGGCTTGTCGGCGTAGAACAAAGAACTTTATCGCTTGTCGGCATCTCTCTGTGCGCCAGCTCTCTCATTTTATTTCTACTCACGGGAGTTATTTTTAATACTTTGTGGGCAGATTCACAATGTTACAGATTTTCATCGCGGTGTATGAAAGGCCTATCCCTGTAACCTTAAATTTACCAGCTTCCGTTCCCATTTTCTCAAGGAATGTTGAAGCTAATACATTGAAACTTCTACAGCTTACAGGTATGCACCATTGCAATTTAATGATCTATTTTCAATACCATATCATGAATCAGAAGCAAGCTGTAAATTATTTTCAATTGCGGCTATTTTTTTCCTCAACATTTTATTCTTTTAAGTAGTGGAATTTTGTCCTAGCTCTACTATAATAGACCCATATCATCACAATAATATCATCAATGTGTAATAAAAGTATCAAAGTGATAGCTTTTACAGATTCATAAATAACGGGAAACTCGAAAAAAGAATAGCTCTTCAATAAATGCAGTTAAAATGTTTTTTATAGAAAACCTAACTTTTTAAAAGAAACAGAGGTTAAAACCCTCCAGTACTGCATTCACTATCTGCAATCTGCTCCTTATCAGAGATATTACTACTTCTGTCATAATACTCTCTAGAACCTTGATTCTGCCTGCACCCCCCTGCATCGTGCACCCCAAGCCTCAGAGTTCATAGTCCAAGAAACACATTTTTGGGGACTCGTGTTTACACGACGTTATTGAAAGACTCGTTTACATTTAATACCTTCTCTGTAAGATATTTTTTCAATAAATCTGGAGCGCTAGATTACTAACATAGTAGCTTTGGGGATAGTGTTGGTGTGAGTGTATTGGGATAGTGTTCCTGCTACTTCATCTTTTCGAAACTTGCACCATTCAATGGAACAAAAGTTGTGCAGCGGCTTGTCATCTGTAGATGCATTATGCAAATACGTTGCCCAAACTACTTTCTGCATTTCCACCAAGTTTCTTTTATTGTTTCTTGTGGCTTTATTGTAGTACTAGTCGATTATCTTATCAGTCAAACGTTTCCGGATTGTTTTGCCATCTAGTAGCTTTCTTACAAAATTCCTGCCTAACTTTTCGGTGCCACATGCCCATTCTCTTCTGTACATGACAGACGTACTCTAACTTTTTTGGTGCCAAATCGCTATAGATTCTGGTATCAACTTCTGAGTTGAGTGAATCTGAGCCACCATCACCAATGAATTTATCATAGTGGACCCTTCGTTCTGTTTGAGAGCTCTAGAAAATGTTCACAGCAGAGGCACTTTCCATCCCTCCATTGGATCCTTCATAAGTCTTCTGTTGTTCAGGCCCATGCAGTCTTTTCTTCTGAGTATCCTTTCCATCTGTGCTGCAAACATGACAATATGTTGACAATGCCTCTACATCAAAAATTTTGCACGTGTCAATACTAGTGGCAGCTGAGCACGAATTTTTGGACCTTTTCTGCTACGATCCATAGAATACTATACTGATATCTGTATTCCCACCATTTTCCTACTGCCTCCTTTGTTGCTGCCGTCATTGAGTGATCTGCTACTATTTTAAGTGCGTTCCCCAAAATATCTATATACTTAGAGTTGTTAGTAGGGCGGCGTGGTAGATTTAGCAAAGCACACAAGGTCTTGCCAGCAGTAGGACTTGTACCAATACACCTCAATCCATAGAAAAACCTTAGAGCCGCTATCTTGGTGTCAGAACGTTCCTACATTCAGTACGCATCCAGCTGTAGTAGCGTGAGGGCTGTGCCTTCCTTACTGTGCTCTCTGTGAGTTATGAAAGCGTGCGCTGCAATAGAAAATCCCGCCAATTGTGAAGTGCGGTTTGCTAAAAAGAACAAACCAATTGAAATTTATCGTCAACTTTGTGATGTTACGCGCAGGGAATAATGAGTGAAAGCCGAGTCAGGCCATGGTACATTGATTTTAAAAATGGCCGTACCAATATTCACGACGAGCATCGCAGTGACTTAGCCTTATGACTGATGAACTGTCAATGCAAATCAATGACAAAATTCGTAAAAATCGTCGTTTCACGATTACAGACGTTTCAGGAGTTTATGCATCAAATTGATGCTTTGATACTCACCCTGAACTGCGTGCCGGTGTAAACCAGTGGTTGAAGTCGCAGGCGGCAGATTGCTACAGAGAGGGTATTGATAAACTTGTGCCACGGTATGATAAATGCCTCAATTTGAATGGCGATTATGTAGAAAAATAGCTTAAGAGTGTACCTTTCAAATGTAGATAATAAACGTTGATATTTGCATTTTGTTAATCGTTTATTTCAAAACGTCTGGGACTTTCTGGATTACCCTCGTATTAATCTGTCCTCCACACAAATTACAGTATACTGTTTCCTGCAACACTGACCTCTTGTACTAAAATCAGTAGCAAGTTATTATCACTTGGATTTTCACTATTATATACTTCTTTGGCATAAAGTGTATTTTTAGAAGCACTAGGTGGAATGGCACAAGAATTTGATTCAGTAACCTTTTCACTAAACTCACTTTTCTGAACCTCCAATTGAGGATTTTCTCTGTAGATACTATTTCCTTTATTTCTTCTTTTCTTGAATATTCCTTTTGGTGTAGTTACATTTAGAAACTCAAATACACAGAAGAAATAAACAAGTCACTCCCACTACGACAGCAAATACAAAAATAGACAAGATTTTTCATACTATTTGTACTTCAAGTGCAAGTTTCCCTTGTACATTAAAACATTAAAGACTGATGGCATGGACAAAAATGCTGCTAAATTATGAAACATAACCTTTTCTATCATTCAAGACCAACCACAGCCTCCTAGAGCAAATAGTTTCTGAGATACAGACATTTAACTGAACAAATGCCCACAAAACCCAAAATAACGTCTTCTGCAGTGGTGTAGTTAAAATGTTATTAAAAATACGTACAACCAAGGAACATGGATGAAAATAATATAAAATAAACACAAACATACTAACACTAACATGGTACAAAAAAGAAAAAAAAAGGATTTTTGACCTCCTTAGGCTTTCATACTCATATTCTAAGTTAAGATTACAGTCTGAATGTGCCGTTCTATCTTGTATGCACTAAACAGCGTCGTGATATGCCGGAGCTTATCTGTATGTCTATCCTTCATCACGATCATGGTCCTCCTTCACTGGTCTGCAATAAAATGCATACCCAGCGGGTTTAATCTTTGCACCACTAGCGACCTCTACTAAACAGCGGCAAGTGGTTGCGGACATTCGGTAATGGACAACGTGAATTGTAAAGTCAACTCCTCGTATAAATTGTTTGTTTTATCCACGTTCTATGGCTGCGGTATATGTTTCCCATTTTTAGGACAGTTTTTGTTTATATTTCATGTTACGAAGCGTAAAATAAGGTTAAAATCTCTGTATCGCCTAGGAAGTGGATTTTTGCTACCGTTTTATACATGTGCATCTGTGATGTACCAGAAGGAATTTCAGCATATGTGACAGAAGGAAGTACCACCATATTTTTTCAGAATTCTTATAAAACGGAATTCCCATCTATTTCCCACGTATTGTATATGTACTGCACTGAACATTCTGGCATTTTAAATTACGTGTCCCGCAAAATTAGTAGCTTTGCTGGACGAGAAAAATTTACAACTTTCAAATTCAGAAAGTTGATAAGTATGTAGACAACCTTACAACTTTCAGAAGGTACTACTCCTTTCTCATATCGTGAATCCCTCAAATAAAATACTTTCTAAATTCACCTGTGTAATGCTGGGTTTGCTAGCTAGTTTTAATATAAATTTATACATGTGCAGTCAAAAGGTGTTTTAATATTTCTCTGAAAATGTTACATTTTATGCAGAATATTTGGGATATAATGCTAACACAAATTGGCATATTTAACATTACGCAACTTTAAAAAACAACTTGCACTTGTTTGTGCACATAAGTGAAGATCACTTTCTAGACTTGTAGCATTTTGAGAGCGACATATAATTTATACACGTTGTAATTTTGCGTGGTTCTGTGAATATATTCCCAGTTGCTTGCACGCTGGCATTAACATTTCAGTTCGTTCCCACGCTTTGTTTACCTTCAGATTGTACCGTTTACCTTAGAGGACACCAACATAAATAAACAATAAGTACCTTCCGCCGCTGAATTTAGCTGGCACCCGTTTGAATACCTTTAGAAACGGAGCAATTTAGGCACATTGTCGAGAGGTAAGTCGCCTTTCATCACCATTGCTCCTTAATTACACTTAATTACACCAGGTTAATCCCCTTGCCAGTGATTATATAAACAATCACAACTTGTGCTCCACTATGTATTCTCTCTGTAGCGGGAACTGATGAGGCTGTGTTGAGAGCAGCTCTCAACAATTATCATCAATTGTTGAAATGTTACATTATAAACCGTTTGATAGACAATGACAAATATTCAGCAGCTGCTGTGGATATGTTTGAAGCACAGAAGGACTAAAAAGCGCGTTATAGACGGCTGTTATGATAAATCGATGAGTTAGACCGTAATTGTCCAGAACGTTCGTAGTATGAACTAAGGGCTACTTGCATAGGCATGTTAATAAAACGCTAATTCCATTCTCTTACACTCATATTTCCTTTTACCGTTTCATTCTTTACTTCAGTTTACTGAATGTGTGTGTGTGTGTGTGTGTGTGTGTTTTTGGGGGGGCAGCCATGATACCAGCTGTTCCCAATTCAACGAGCCGCTCTATTTTGTGGCATCCTTGATAAAAACATATCACCTGTCTGACGAAAGAGCCCAGTTTTCAAGCGAGGTCGCTAGTGTGTCATGGCTAGGTTTAGACTGGAGAGATAAGGTCCAAACGAGATTTATGCCATTCACTGCGGCCGCCGGAGATGCGCGTTTGCCAAATCGCAACACGCGGTATTTGTTGGTCCCAAGTGTGGAGAAATATAAATTCGTCTTCGCTCCCTGTAGTGGTGCGTTACAACCGGTTTAATGTAGCTCATAATTTGTTACCTACAAAGGAACGCCTTCATCGTATACGTATGTCAGACCTAGGTCCCTGCATTTATTGCATTTATTGTTTAGAGAACGATACCGTGATCCATCGTTTGTTTTCTTGCACTATCATGGTTCCGATACGTGACAAATTATTAGCTATTCTTGCTGAGATTGACCCTCAAGTACGCACTTGGTTTCGACCACATCATTTACTGTGGCCAGATTTTCGTGTTGCGTTCAGGGTTGCCATGTCTAGTGATTTTGCAGGAGATTTCCTGCTTTTTTGCAAATCTACTGCTCTACTGCTAAAACACGAGCGAACCTCAAAATCTCCTGCTTTTTACTTCTTTATAATTTTTAAACTTTGTTTTCCTTAAGATAGTAGAAATTGCTCTTCTGGACGTTTTTATCATGCAACGCACTTCTACTCGTGTACAAAAATGAGTGATTCGTTTCATAATCACTTGCATACACAAACATTATACATACCATATCTGGGTTGCGTTATCGTAAGGGAACTTGCTATTGGAAAAACTATGATAGATAAGAAAGTGGAGGGAAAATATATACACTTTTAAACCGGACTCTTGGATAACGAATAAACAATAGCATATTCAGCACACTCCGGAGAAATTTCTCAAGCCTACTTTCCTCATAGTAACTGGCTGGTATACAGATATTGACGTTCCCGGTAGCTTATTTAGGCTACTTGTTATTTACCAACTGCGTTTATACTTCTCGCTTCAGTTTATACTGGCAGTAAATCTTGGGTGTTTATGTGCATACACCTGCACTATTTAGAATAAACGTCTATTTATCCCACAGATACTTATCGCTGATGCCTTTAGTTTGTTCCATCCTCTTTCCACCTCCCCTAGCATAACAGTTGCAGATTGCCTGTGTTTGGTTTAACAAATTAAATAATAATATTTTCGCGTACCTCACATTTTGTAATTAATTATTTAACTTCAGTGGTGGGCAACTCGCTTGCGAGAGGGATCGTTATTCAAACAAAGGAAACTTTAATTTAAGAGGCACCGACAAAGGGACGCAGCTAAAGTTAAATTCACAACATAATTTACACTAATATAATTCCTGGCTGAAGGGAGAGGCAAGGATTCTATTCTACCATAATAAAAGCTGGAAGGAAGAGTGACAAATAGATTTATTTAACAAAGACTTACCCCATGTGTCTGCCGAGCGAGGACGCCATGTCGTAGAGCAGCTATCCGTTCACCTGACTCAAAGACTAGTAACAGACTGACTAAGAAAACCCGTTAAGCTTGGCGTCACTAACGCCATCCCCACCAATGAGACTGTTTCCCCTTAAACACCCCTCCTCAGATAAACTGCCAACCTTCAACTTGGGTAACCAGAGGGCGCATTACCAATATATAATCTGTACACATGCCACATCTCCCCCTGGCCACCGAAGTCGACGTCCTCGTCGACAGAAAGAACATAAATACAATATACAGGAAAAAAACAAAACAAAGACATACCAAAAAAAAATGACATACAAATGTGTGATGTAAAATAAAACAGTAATAAATATGTGTGGTTAGCACCCAGCCGACGACAGAATATTGCTGGGCGATGACGAGAAGCGGAGGAACATAAGTGCTGTCGACGTAGTATTGTTAATGCACTTAGCTGTAGCATCCCGCACACGCACACACCACGCTGCCTTAGTTCACAGGCACACTACACTGCGCAAGAGGGTGATGAACTGCCGTAACTGTTTGTGGGTGATTTAGACAGTGCCCACAACGACGATTTGTCCTGGTGTAGAATCAGCACCGCAGGTCTCTGGTGATGACAACAGGGTGGGCAGTCGCTGGCTTGGACTGCCCCCCGACATGGTGGCTCCTTATGCCACGGCAGTGTAGTGGCTGCCCGACAGCTTCCCTGTGGTGTTTCTTGACTTCTGGTGTGCCCTGGGGATGCTGATGCACCTTCTCGCTCTCTGCCACAGCACAATACTAAAACAAAACCACCACACAATAAACAGGATGCTCCCACAAAGAATCACACATAAAAGAAGGGTATGTCATTTACAATTAAAGATTTTAAAGTTTAACAAATGTACACTAAAAATTCTTTTGACATGGGGCAAAGAAAGAGGAAAAAAAAATTAGAACAAATTGGCATAAGAAAGAAATTTTACAGAGTTGCCATCCAAAGTGTAACTTACAATGCTTCATAATCCAAATAACAGTAAAACAGACTCAAAGTACATAAACATGACAGAAATGAAACATAACCTTATCTTGGGATCCCAATATTACATCTTAATAACCAGCTGGTATCACTAACAAAAGAAAGTAAGTGCACTTACAAGACAATCACACATGACAATGAAGTGAACTCATTCACACTGACCATGGCCCCAAATTACACACAACACTAACTTAACTATCTACTCAAACTAGTGTATGCATCACTACAAGCTACATCCACAATACATTTCTAAACTACGCCACGTGACATGCTTTCAACTACTAGTGTCCTACTCTTGTCACCAATATAACTTCTTATTCACATCACTATCTTTCTCATCGCAGTTTAACCATCATCTTTCATAATCATCATCATCTATCAATTTTCTCTCCAAAACAAAACATCTGCACTTACGTCTCTCATTTAGCATGCTGCAAATTCAAAACATCTGACATAGGCATAACCTTCAAGAAATCACATTAACAATTCAGGAATGACACAAATAACATGACACTATAATGTTGCATCTACATCCTCAAAATCAAGAAATAAGCTGGAAAACAGGTGGTATTAAAATTTGCTATCTAAGATGGTAATAAACTTGTTGCATAAACAGAGAAAAAAATTATTTTCATTACATTCACTTCCATCCATTTAATCTCTCGTGTGAATTCATCACACACGCTATACTGGGCACGTTACAGCAACACCACTAAGCAAAATCTCTGAAAACAGACAACTGTCGGGGTTACACTGTGGCACTTCCACCGAAGCTGACATCATCTCATCTCTTCTCATCTCTCCTCATCAACACCGTCGGGGTTACTCTTTGGCACTTCCACCGAGGCAAATCTCAACTCTTATTTCTCACATAACCTCACACTACGCCATCGGGGTTACTCTTTGGCACTCCCACCGAGGCAAATCTCACATATATCACATAACCTCAAATACACACATACATACAAACACTATTCATGCAACAAATTTCTGCAAATAAAGATCACAGCATCATTATGGAACCCAAAATCAAATCGAGTCAAAATCAAATCAAACCATATCAAATCAAATCGAATGCAACAAAACAACATCACATCATTATTCAAAACAATATTGTCACATAACATTCCTGAAAATGAAAGCTCAATTAAGCATATAGTACACCTGAAACACATTCCTGCAACATAACACAACAACAAAACAAATGATTTGCAGTTCCCAAAACATAATTCAAAATTTAGATTACACCCACAATAATAATACACTCGTAATTTAGCAGAGACATTCATAGCACATTATTCCTGAAAAGTAAGGCTTAATTAAGCATCAGTCAGCGAAACAATAAAAATTTAGCATACCTGTGTGAGTCGTAAAACTGTTTCATTCATCCAAACTTTAGCACTCACAATGATTACATACTTACGGGTGATTTTTTTCTTTTCTCTTACTCGTTTACCACAAAATTCCCGTGCAAATTGTCCAAAATCTGGTAACACACGTACAGCTGGTTCATCAACATCCACATCGTACTGGTCCATATTAGAAGCACATCAAACCTAATTAGGTGCAGATACTGGCAAGGTTGGTAGCTCCTGAAACTTTTACTTACATGAGTAACTACGAAAGATTTTCCCCTAAAAATATACATTACGGAATTAAATAAACCAAACTTGGCAACGGAGAAGCAAAATTATCATCATTCTCAGAGCGGCCAATAGCAGTAGTAGCCAACATTGCAAAATTCTAAAATAACTCATACGGCGACAACTCGTTGGAATGTTCCACGTGAGAGGGGTCAATGACCGGCGGCAGACAGCTGATTGCTTTGCAACAGGCGTACCAACACTGGACAAATTCCACCTCACTGTGCTCGCCAACTGGAGCAACTGCCATATCAGATTTCTGTACAGTACGTCGCTCAGGCATGATTGCAACACAAAAGATAACGCAACCAATAAACAAACAGTAGGACCAAGCAATACAGATTACACCACACTAAACACTTATAGCATCACATGAATGTAAGTAGCAAGAGTAGAACATAACCAAATAAAACAGTTGCAGAAAGAACACAATTAAGGCGCCCGCGGCGAAATATTAGAAAATTATACTAACACACGGCTACACAAGCCACTTGGACACAATACCAAGATTTTTAATCAGAATGAACACATGGAAGAAAACAAAATGATAGCTTCAGTGAGAAACCTCGAACTGGAAGTTAAAAAAACTACGTCACACTTACTGTGACCACCGCAAAGATTCTCAAAAGGAGCAGAATACAAACTTGTAATTTAAACTAGCACACAAAACTTCTCTTTTTTTTTTTTCTTAAATCAAATGTATATGATCTGATATGCACACGCAAATAAACGCGCCAAAACACGTGCTGAGGAAGACTGGTTTCACAAGCTAAAAATTATTGCTGAAATGCATGACCACGCGGGAATTACACAACACACGTGCGTACATAAAAGTTACACGAAAAATGACCCAGAAAAGTGCAGTAAATAGCTAGAAATCACAATCACTGGAATATAAAGTTACACATTTCCAAACCACTGCTAATAAGCACAGAAAACAAGATTTGCAAACGGATAACCAACACGTGACGAGCACATTTTGAAACTACAACTATCTCGCTCGTTTCAGAACTCAACTTTCACAGAAACATTTTTTTGAAATTAACCAGCACGAAGAACGGAACACAGTGATATAATTTAAAGGAAATGAAGCCAACACAAAGGGAAAATGGAGTCAGAAGCCTTAGCGTCACCCGGCAGACAATGGGAAAATATGCAAAAATGAACTCAAAATTGAAATTTCGACACCAAACTTTCAGAAATGATGGAAACAAAATTTAGAAGAAGAGAATCACAAATAAAAGTATAAAAATCCTTACCCTTTAGCCAGAAAGAACTTTACATTTTTCAGGACCACGTGTAGCAGAAACCGTTAAATTTGGAGGGAAAAAAAATTTTGCACTTAAAATCTCAAAACAAATCAAACTAATTTCTCGGCGCCTCCGCCAATTACCCGGCGACTCACGCCAATTTGTCGCGTACCTCACATTTTGTAATTAATTATTTAACTTCAGTGGTGGGCAACTCGCTTGCGAGAGGGATCGTTATTCAAACAAAGGAAACTTTAATTTAAGAGGCACCGACAAAGGGACGCAGCTAAAGTTAAATTCACAACATAATTTACACTAATATAATTCCTGGCTGAAGGGAGAGGCAAGGATTCTATTCTACCATAATAAAAGCTGGAAGGAAGAGTGACAAATAGATTTATTTAACAAAGACTTACCCCATGTGTCTGCCGAGCGAGGACGCCATATCGTAGAGCAGCTATCCGTTCACCTGACTCAAAGACTAGTAACAGACTGACTGAGAAAACCCGTTAAGCTTGGCGTCACTAACGCCATCCCCACCAATGAGACTGTTTCCCCTTAAACACCCCTCCTCAGATAAACTGCCAACCTTCAACTTGGGTAACCAGAGGGCGCATTACCAATATATAATCTGTGCACATGCCACAATACTACTGTGACAAAATCTAAATTAATTTTTCAGTTGCGTTGCAGTTGAGGCTTAAGAACGAACAGAAAAACATTACTGCCAGCGTTCTAATTTGCTAATGTAAATTAAAGTGCGTGTACTTATATATGTTTAACTACGCTGTGTGTTACGGTGTTAACTGAACATGAGTAAGAAACAGAAGTACAGTCAAAACTACAAAGCTGAGTGGGAGCAAGAAATAAGTTTAGTGACTGGTTAGCATCTTCTAAAAGGGGGCTAAGTTTGCATTTTGCAAAGTGTGTGATTATAATATAAATATTGCATCAGGTGGTAAAACTGCTTTGGAGAGACATGTAACAACAGAGAAACATATTCAGTGTGCTAAACGGCTAATTGGATAGAAAATTCTATCATTTGCACATCAGTCCACCACATTAACTACCAAATTCGTCTTGTTGCTTTTCTAGCAGAACATAATATTTCTTTTAATGTCATGGAACATCTGCCCTCTCTAATTATATCAATATGTCCTGATTCTGAAATTGCAAAAAGGATAACCTGTTCTCGAACAAAAGCAAAAGCTATTCTTAATAATGTTTTGGGTCTAGAAAGTAAAGAAATGCTATATGCAATGCTGAGAGAACATAAATTCTCTCTAATTGTGGATGAATCTAGACATTAGTTCTTCTAAACATTTGTGTTTGGTTGTTCGGTTTGATTCTGGTATTGACAGGATTTCAGATTCATTTTTTGATCTGATATCTGTTAGTAATGCTAATGCAATTAACTTGTACCAGAGTGTGGTAAACTCTTTTGTTTCTAGGACTGTTCCTTATAAAGACAACTTCATTGGATTAGCCGCAGATGGAGCTAGTGTTATGATGGTTAAAAGACATTCTTTATCTGTTCTTATAAAGAATGATATACCACACTTGTTTATAATGACATGTGTTTGTCATTCATCCTATGCTTGCACTAAACTTCCGCGAGAACCAGAAGATCTGGTTCGCGATATCTTCAATTATTTCCATGCAAGTGCAAAGCGTGTAGAAGCTCTCAAAGAGTTTCAAACTTTTGTGAACACTAAGCCACACAAACTACTACAACCAAGCCAAACACGGTGGTTATCTCTCGAGTTAGTCGTTTCTCGTATATTAGAGCAGTATGATGCTCTTATTCTTTACTTCACCCATGCTTCTTTCGAAGAAAAACTGCAAGCAACTGAGGTAATTCTCAACAAGCTGAAATAACCATACAACAAGTTATATCTGGAGTTCCTTCAGTTTGTTTTACCTATTTTTAAAGGTTTAAATAAGCAAATGCAAAGCGAAGAACCCCAAATCCACAACCTGAAAGCTGATGTTGTTTCTGCTTTGCGAACTACCCTTGACTGCTACATTAAACCTGAACATTTGAAGTCCACTGAAATAGATAAAATTGAATACAGGGATCCCAGAGTATTTCTTCCTGTGGAAAACATGCATTTTGGTGCCAAAGCCCAAATGTCTCTGACAAAATTATCTTTGCCGGACAAACATGTGCAAGTTCTCAAATTATGCTGTGTTGATTTTTACATTGAGTCAGTTTGCCAGATACTAAGCCGTTTTTCATTAAGCGATCCCCTTCTTACATTGTTAGAAGTGTTAGAACCAGCTAAAATCCAAATAGTACAGTCATTTGCACCACTTGCTTCTTGTTTTCCTAATTTGGTGAAACCGGAAGAAATTCAACAAATAGATAAGAATGGAGGCTGCTGCGCAACACTGACATTGCATGTGGTAGTGACGCTACAGTGCAAGAATTTTGGACCCAAGTAAAGAAAAAGAAATATGCCGATTCAAAACATGTTTTCCCTCTTTTGACCAAATTTATCTGGCGCCTTATGAGTCTTCCCCATTCTAGTGTTATAGTGGAACGAGTTTTTTCAACTATAAATCTAATGAAAACAAAAGTAAGGAATCGGTTGTCAACCAAAACAATATGCGGATTGTTGCATACAAGCAGACTTGTGTCAGATTCAGAGTGCCATTCTTTTGCAATTTCAAGTTCAATGTTGCAGAAAGTAAAGTGTGACATGTATGACAGTGATTGACAATAATGTGTACATAATTGGATCCTCAACTACTACTGTGTGCACTACAGAAGGATCGACATAAATGGTGAGTGCTATGCCAATTTTAATTAGTATTATGGAAAATTTAATACCGAATGTAGGTGCTCGGATATTCTGTAGTAATAATAATAATAATAATAATAATAATAATAATAATGCCATAAATATGTATACACAAAGCGAATTTGCCGGTTAAGTGAAATCTACTGCTATCTCCTGCTTTTTTTCAAACCAGATCTTCTGCATTTACTTCGGCAGACCTGGCAACACTGGTTGCGTTGGCTGGTAAGCACTTTGCCATAGTCTAGACTGTAGCTCATATTGTTCATTACGCTGTTACGAGCTATGGCCATCTCCATTTACACACCTAAGTTGAGTATGTCCGTTGTGAGAGAGACAGTTTTCTTGCCCATGGGAAACAAGGTGTGGGATTCACACCATTCCTATCGTTTCGGCTGTAGACTACACAGGTGCATATCTGATGTACAACACTAAACTCATATAGAAGTACGACCAAAGCAAGGTGAAAAGATGTGTTACGTTATTTGCACCACGCTTTGGGCGTCAATTTGAAGTAGTTTGTATTGAAGGAGTTGTATTGTATTTCAACTGTTGGGGAACCGAACTTGTAGTAGTTACAAGCGCACGTATAACAAACAGTTTCCGGTAGCCTTCGCCCCAAATGTACTTTCAGGTGGTCTTTGCCCCAAATGTATTCTTACTGTTTCTTTAAATATTATACTTATGTTTGCCTCGGCTGCGTCAGTATTACTGTTAGAGACATGGATGTCTTGGCAGGGTTGTGATGCAACAAGAATCTAGACTTACCAAGATTATAATTTTTAATTCACTCCTTTTATTAATGCTTGATACGATTTAAATAGCACTTCACTGATAGAGAGCTGTGAGATTCTTTTATGAAATACCTGCACTTTTTAACACGTAAACTATTTTTCGTCTCACACGAATACGTATTAAATTTCTCGAGGATGCATCTCGCTCCGGTTATGAACACTGTTTGCAGGCAACAATTGATTTCAACCGCCTAAACTTGTAAATTTCTGTATTTCAAGTCTCTGGTTGGCTATTCCTAATCCAATAGAATACCTGCATTCATCTAAAGCTTTTTCTGGTTGTTGAGTGGCTATTTTATAAACTGTCACTATAATTGCATTATTGCTTCCAAGAATCACAAGTAACATTTAAACTCTCAAACTTATTATTGCCTCAAGGTTACCTCATTGTTAGCAACTTTTGACCTATTTCTCACAGCTCCTACATTATTAAATTACGTAATGCATTCACATAACATTATGACACATGAATACAAGAATATAAACATATACAATGACTGCAATATACATCTTTTATATATTGTTACATATACATATTGCTTTAAGGCGGCCTGTTATTGAATTTATAGGAAGAACAAAAGGGAAACTAAACACTCTTCCTTACCTAATCAATATTAGTGGTACTACTATCTTATGTTATTGCACACTTATGTTTAAGAAACCATTTGTCTGTGTATATTCAGTGTTAAACTAAACCAGTAAATGTAAATATCATAAATGAATAAATAATTAAATAGAAACGAGAGTACATTACAGTTCGGCTATCAAAACAACAAGCGTAACAGAATAGTTAGACCTTTACGTTTCTTTTCTTTAAAAAGCTTTAACACGTTGAATATTATTTTTCTGCTTTGTGCGCGTATGGCTTCGCTTGACGGTGTTTGCATTTTGACTTGTTTACGAACCCGTTTACTGTCACTAACAGACTGCGCTGCTGCAATTCCTTATTGCAGACCTGTACATGCAGTGCGCCAGGAATGACGGGCGTGCTTCCTATGACAGGTAGTAAATTCCACTGAAGGAAGGTAAATAAATAAATAAATAAAAAATAACTATTTTGTTCAGTATCGCTAAAATAAACTTCCCCTTAGGAGTGTTGTATATACGTTTGTATAATTATCAACAAATACTCCGTAATACTTAATGGCTTATTCCAATTCACGTAAATAAGAACGCATAGGCTCATTAAAGAAACACCCCTTTGGCTTTCCCTTTCCCGAAATTCCGATATGGCGACTAGGTTTCTCTTCTAATCTGAGGATGCTAACCTGCATAACATTAAAGTATTTTAAGTAACTGAAACACCCAAAACTTGTTTTCTTAACGATTTCCGGGAAATCTTTGTTTCACTGAACAAAATTCTTTGCTCAGGATTTGTACATTAACGATGTCGCTTTCTTCACTTTTAATGAAGAATGTAGTCAATGACTAAGCCCTATCTGCGGTTCAGAATTTGCTTGTTGCAATATTAAAATTTCGCAAAAACCACCTCCATAGAATAACATTATCGCCTTTGCCAGTTTTAATGCTGAATTGTGACTTAAACGCATGAGCTATGTTTTACACTTGCACTTTTATAAAAGAGCTTATCTATTCTTTACGTTATTAGCACCACGTTTAAGTGCCAATTTGAAGGTTGTATTGTAGTTCCACTGTTGGGGAGCTAAACTTGATGAAGTAACTACCCACGTATGGTACAAAGTTTCCGGTGGCCTTCGCCCCAACGTTCACTTTCCGGTGGTCTTCGCCCCAACGTTTAGGAATCAACTTTGTATTTTTAAATTTCTTTAAATATTATATATATGTATATTTGCCTCTGCTGCATCAGTATTAATTTGTAGAAACATGTATCTCTTAGCAGAGGGTGATGCGGCTAAAGAATGTAGGCTTACACAAATTATAACTTTACTTCACTCCTTTTATTAATCCTTGACACGATTAAATAACACTTCACTGATATAGAAAGCTGTGAGATTATTTATTAATTACTTGCACTTTTTAACACGTAAACTTTATCATATTCTCGCCGTAATGAATTTTATATGTTTCACTCTGAATACGTACCGAGCGAACGAACTGCCCAGGTACGTTACCTTCTAGCGTCTGGCGTTTACCGCTTAAATTTGTAAATTTCTCTATTTCAAGTCTCTGATTGGCTAATTTTACTCCAATAGAATACTTTTATTTAACTTTAAACCTTTCTGGTTGTTGATTGGCTATTTATAAACTGTTTTAAATATTAAATTATTGTTCCAAGAATTACTAGTAGCATTATTAATCTTTCCAATTCATTACTGCCTCAAGGTTACCTCATTGTTATCTCATTGTTAGCAACTTTCAGCTTCATTTCTCACAGCTCCTACATGATTATATTACGTAATAAATTCACATAACACTATTATACATATACACAATAATATAAACACAATACAATGACTGTTACATACATTTTATATTATACACATATTGCTTTAAGACGGGCTGTTATTATATTTTATATTATATAATTAGACTGAAATCATTTAAGTTTTAAAAATACTGCCTCATATTCTCATTATTGTTATGGGAAATTGAAATATGTGAATTGCTCTTAAATAATCCATTCTACAAAATTCAAAAGAAAATGTACAGAGGTCTCACCAGTTTTCATATGGTCCCCTGAATTTAATGGGACCCTCGCGTCAGTCTCCCATATTTAAGTCTCCTATTAAACTGATTGGGTACTTGTAAATAAAGTAGAATTTCAATAATGTTAAAATGTAGAAAAAAATATGAAAAAAATGTAATCAGTTCTTTAAGACACTGGTGTTTTTTCCATTTACCTTTCTCAAATTCCTTTTAGAACTTTCCTTTCAAATTATCAAACGGCCTTCAAAAAAGGTAGTTTTACATATTTTGATTAAATACAATAATATAATTCAATGAAGTCTAATGATATAGCAGTAGCGCCGAATACTTACTTAAAAATTTTATGTGTTACACTCACATGACTTTCTCTACTCTTGTACAAACTATTTTTACAAACGCTTATTCTCCATATGCTTCATGTTAATCGAGATATCGAGATGTTAATCTTATTGCCAATTTTCTTGTAGATGCTAGGTGAATATGGTAGGTTTTAAGCGACAGTCAAATCTTTTAAGCGATGGTAGCTATGTGGCGCATTCCATTCCCTTTGCATGTCCAGGACATAAAAAAATGAATAACGAATTTGATAAAAAGTAAAATTATTGGAAAATTTAAGGGAATAATAAGCAATATCCTGAAAATGGTTCACTCAAAAAAAAATGTATACGACATAAATTGTGTATTTTGACGCTATCTACATTTCTTGTGTAGTAAAATTTTGTCTATCTCTTATGGTTTACCAGTTATGCAAAAGTCGTTCACAATGAAGAATACTTTTGGAGACATTCCCAGAAAATTCCAGATATACATTTCATTTGTCATGAAAATATCTTAAACATATGATATTTTAATTAAAATCGTTAGATCAATTTTTGAGAAAATTAAAATTTTCGAAAAATGTTCTATGTAAAGGGTGATCTGGGGTGGGGGGATTTTCTTGAAAACCTTCGTGTCGCATCTCTGGAAGACACTGAATCTAAATACCAAGTTTTATGTTTATCCGACTGTTTGTTTCTGAGTTATACTGTTCACAACCACAACCACACACACACACACACACACACACACACACACACAGGCACACACACGGACATGTTTCCAAAAATGTTTTTTTTGGATTCAGGGGGTCTCAAAAATGTATTTCCGGTAAAATCACGGTATCGAATTTTTGAGTGGAATATAATACTTCCCCCACTTACTATACGTAGTAGAGAAAGTAAAAAGTTGTGGGAGAACAGCGAAGGGAGAAGCCGGGCAGTCCCGTGTCGAGAATGATTGCAGTGTTGTCGCACTGTTATGATGTGTAAGCAACTTATACAGAAAGCATGGACACAGTACAGCACCTGCAGGAAAACATTCCTTATGATTTAAATTTACATCACTTTCTCTACCCGCTCTTCTATACACTATACTTATAAAAGCTTATTACTTTCTCTAACACGTATACATTAGATAGAAAAAGGTATTTTACTCCACTGAAAAATTCGATACCGAGATTTCACCGAAATATCTGCTTTGAGGCCCCATGAATAAAGAAATCACTTTTAGAAAAATGTCTGTGTGTGTCTGTAAACAGCATAACTCTAAAACAAAAAGTCGGATAAACACCAAACTTAGTATTTAAGTTCATTATCTTCCAAAGATGCGACACGAGGATTTTCAAGAAAAATCCCACAACCTCAAACTGATCTTTACATGGAAAAGTTTTCGAAATTCTTTATTTTCTAAAAAATTGCTCTAACAATTCTGATAAAAATACGATATATTAAAGATATTTGCTTGAAAAATAAAATATATATCTTAAATGTTCTATGTATACCTTCTGAAGTCCCATTGGTTCGGAAGAAATTTTGTACAAACTTGTATATCTGGTAAACGTTAAGCAATAGACGAAAACGTACTACACAAAAAATATGGATCTCTCTAAAACAAACAATTCATTTCAAATCACTTTCTGGTGGCATCAGCCATTTCCGAGATATCCGTTATTAATGGTTCAAGTTGTTCAATACCTGCCATTTTTTTTAAATCCGGTCGATTTTCAATTGTATTTCTCGATGCCATGGAAAGAGTATGAAATGTTAAGACCAGTGCGTAGCGTCCAGTTCTAAAATATTTGACTATCGCTATTCCCGGAAACGCAGCTATTTCCGGAAAGGTTTATCTCGATTAAAATGAAATGTAGGGTCTTTCAACAAGAGTATACTACCTTTGAACTTAAACAAAACACGTTCTATAAATGATAGAGGTTTATTTCTTTTTTTATTTTGGAACATAATTAATGTCATTACGTGTGGAAGAGAACATCAGTTAAGTCACCGCCGCTACTTCCTTGGGTTGCGCGTATACGGTTGATCCAATTTTCAATGACAGAAGAACGTAAATTAGGTCCAACTTCCCGAACAACACGCGTGATGTTATTCATGAGATCATTTACTGTTTCTGGCTTGTTGACATAAACTCTAGATTTAACATAACCGCACAAGGAGTAATGCAACGGCGTTAAATCACATGACCTCGGGTCCAGTTAACATCACCACCACGGGAAATGAAACCTCTGAACTTCTCCTTCAAAAATCGATTGTTTCGAGAGCAGTATGGCATGTGGCACAATCGTGCTGGAACCAGATGTTTCTGAGATCTATACCATCCAATTGAGGCCAAAAATAGTCCCTTATAAGAGCCCGGTATCTTTCTCATTGACAGTTAGAGCTTCTCCATGTTCATCTTTGAAAAAATATGGACCAATGATTCCACCATACCAAAATCCACACCACACAGTAACCTTTTGGGAATGAAGTGGTCGTTCTTGAATCTGCATTGGATTTTGATTGATCCAATAGCGGCAATTTTGTTTGTTAACACAACCATCCATCCAAAAGTGGGCTTCGTCGCTGAAGATAATTTTTCGACAAAAATTCGGGTCAGCTTCCAATTGCTCCATAGCCCAGTCAGCGAATACACGGCGCAACCTATGGTTGTTGGGCTTTAGTTCTTGAGTTAACACCATTTCGTAAGCGTGAAACTTCTAGTGCAGATGTAGAATTTGCCAAGTTGTGGTCGGCGAAAGCCCCAATTCTTGCGTTCGACGAGCAATTGATTTGTATCCGTTCTAGCGTACACTCTCACGAACGCCGCCTATGTTTTCGTTGGAGCGCTTATGTCGATTACGTACAGGCGTTCTTTGATCGCTGACAGAACCACTTCTTTCAAATTTATCGATCAAACGCCGTATCGTTCTCTCGCAGGACACCGTAAACTTCACGCAATACACGGAAGGTTTGGCGAACAGATGAACCATTTTGATAATAAATTTTCACCATTTCTACGCGTTACTGAATGCTGTAACGTTCCATGGCGATTTTTCAATAACAATGGCAGCTATTACATGTTAAATGTAGGACACTCTTGTTGAAAGACTCCTTATATAGGAAAACAAACTTTCATAAGAAATGTTTGTATATCTACTAATAAAGATAGAGGGTAGAGTAAAATATGTGTATGTAACACATCAGATCTTTTTTGTTTTTAATTTAATCGAGATAATGAGTTGCAGTAATAGTTTCATTACACATTTCTTTGTAGTTACGATAAGGATAGAAGTGGTTGAAGCTATAGTCAAATGTTTAAAAATTGAGACGCTGTATGCTAGCTTTGAAGTTCCACTCTTTACAAGACAACGAGATGCAAAAGAATGACGACTTAATACTTCAAAGAATCTGATGCCATATATTCGTCCGACTTTATTTACCAATGAAGCGTGTGCGTGCTCCACGCACTGTCTATTACACTTGGGGCGTTTCCGTTCTAAATCGTGTTAGTTACCCACAGTGTAGTAACACGCACTATAATGACTGCTAACCTTGTTGCCTGGCGTTGAAAATGATGTCCATCTGCAATGAGGCATTCCTGGTATCTTCGAATGAAATTTCCATTCCCTTGCAGAAGTTCTTCTTGCGTAATTCTCATAATTTCTCTTCTTATATCGCTCTTAAGTTCGTCTAGGTGTGGGATTGTATCTATAAACTTTATTTTTAGGGTTCGAATCATGCACCAACTTCGTCAATTTTTTTCCTGCGTTAGAACATTTCGTTTCGCTTGTTGGGTTGCGTTTAGTGATCACGTTGTTCTAAACTCATTAACTAGACGTCTAACAGTTTCTCTACTTGAAACTGGAATAACAAGAAATTTCTCCTAAAAGTGTCTACGCACCTGCCTACATGATTCGGTTTCTATGTATGGATCGTACATAAAAATTCTTTGTTTAGGCGTGAATTTATCGGTAAGCATTTGTTGGTAGGACTAATAACAAGATAGGAACAGCAACAATAACAAGAACACTTTTAAGCAAATGACACACAATGCAGACGTCTTGAATAAAACTTTCACTTTTGAGATGCACAAACTCTAGTGCTTACAGAACGAACAGAAGGTAGCAACTGGCGTAGTACGAGTATAACCCAGCTGATAAACGTAGTCTTGAGCGGGTCATTGACCACTAATGCGCAGCGAGAAAATACCGAGGTCAGTGCAGTGCATGAGAAGCATGCATACCTGTGATCTGTGGCTCCACCATACAACGACCGCTCTGTGCTCGTATTACAATACAAATTCATTATTTGTCTAAGTTAAGTTATTAAATACATACTTTAACCTAAATATTATTTCAAATTAAACAAAAATTGCGTAGTTACAACTTGCTGAAACAGTATTAAAGGTTTATTCGTGGTAACAAGTTTTAGCAAAAGAAATAAAATAAAATAAATGAATCGCAAGCTTTTAAACATGTATATTAAATAACAACTGAGAAAAATGTAAACTTTCAAATAGAATGTTTGAAAAACGGATAACGCTATTAAAAGTGTTTATATAAAATTTGTGTTTTAACGAGATTTACATATTCCATGTAGTAAGCTTTTCTCTGTCTCTTATAGTTATCAGTTATAATAATTACAATTTCAATTGAGAAAGAATTCACAGGCTATTAAAAGAAATCAAAATAACGTTTTATTTGTCATGAAAATATCCTTAGTATATGGTGCTTTAAATAAAAACATTAGATGTTTTTAGAAAACAAAAATTTTCGAAAAATTCCATGTAAAGGGTAGTAAGAGTGGTGATTTTTTTAAAATCTTCATGTCGCATCCTTGGAAGATGCTGAACTTAAATACAAAGTTTGATACTTACCCGACTTTTCATTTTTGATTTATTCTGTTCTTACTATACCAGGTGAGTCAGCTGCACTAATTTCTAGTTGAATTTATTAAACGTGCTAAGCGACATATGTGACTTACGCCTTTCTTGAATGCCTTCTAATGGATGATTTCATAACACTATAGAGGTGGGATAGATAGCTCAGTGCACAAGTGTTTTGCGGGACAAAATGCAATCGCCATGTATGTCGATTCCAAAAACATCCCACCTGACACTGGGAGTTGCAGCAGCACTTTTAGCTGATTTTACAAACTTTTATTCTTTAGCATATATTCCTACACACCTTTGAAAATTCCCCTGAAGGAACAACTTATCACATGCATCGGTTGACAAGACTGTTTGAAAACAAAATGGCAGATCTACGAAGTGCGACCAATTGGATCTAAGTCGTCAGCCAACAAAGCTTTGTAGTACAACCTTTACAAAAAATGCTAAGTATTAGATAGATAATTTCTCTTCTGTCACAAACTATGGCATATCTAGTTCATACAGTAATTGTAATGATTTATGCACTTTATTTGTTTGAATTAAAACTACCAAAGCGAGCTCAAAACACTGTATGACATTACAAAAAGCGTGTAAAGATTCAAGTTAGGGTCTAGTTCTGCGATTACTAATTCATATAGGAACCTCGGCTCACGAGGTAGCATTGACCGAATGGTATTATTATGGTTGCTTTAACATTGTGCTACTTGAGTTCTGGTTCAAATCCTTCGGGCTGAGTTCAAACTTTTTATTACCTTTTCTTTCATCTCTTTGGGCCTATGATTTGATATTATGATATAAATAACATTATAAGTGTGTACAAAATAGAATAATTACCATGTTTTTCACGGCAAAGAAAAAGAACCGCAAAGCCCAAATCATCCACGGACACTCATACGTGAAGAATGCGAGCAGATTACACCGCGCATGTTACAGCATGCAAGAAGGTCTCTCCGGCAACGAACACAAATATGCATTGATGAAGGGTGTCGTCATTTTGAACATTTACTTCGTTGATGAAATCACGCTCTTTAACAATTTATTATTCTGTTTACCACTGAACTTAGCACATTTGTCATTATTAAGTGAAACATAAGGTTTAAACATAAAACAAAATCTGCTAGATTTAATTTCGTCGGTATCCGCCCAAAAGAATAAAAGCTAAATACGTAACACGGTTTACAACACAGATACGATACAGATTATTACGGTGAATATGATACACAAATATCTGCTTGTAATTGTTGTGTCTTTGTCTTACAGGAGAGCAAGTAACAAAAATAAATAAATAAATTAGTATACTAAAATACAGAAAATAAATACAATGAGAACGAAAAACAATAACCAAAACATTTTGATGCTTGTATCAGATTCAAACTTCCGAAGTTAGCCTTTGCTTCGCCATATTCCAGCAGCTAACCCACTCCGCTAACGAACTCTCTCCCGTTCTTTGGGAGAACATTCCTCTACCTCCTTGCAAGCGTTATATCCATGAAGACCCGCCTTTTTTAAGCCTTTTGCAGCTCCTTAGTTCTCATTCAAGCCTTTAATCATTAATGCTACTTGCGTATAGTATCGAATAGAAGGACAGAACTATAACAACAGTTTGTTTGCTAAAAGGGTCAATGTTTTCACATTAGACTATAAACTACGGGTTGCATAGATACGAATAACTAGGGGCAGCTGACTCAACTGGTATGTAGTAGAAAAAGTAAAAATTGGTGGGTCAGTTATCTTAAGAAGAGTCTGTTGATGACCTTAGAATTCTACGTATCACTGAAAGCTAGTATAAATACAATTCGTTAACAAAGGTCTGAGTAACTTTAAGATGTGATAGCTACTAAAATCCAAATAGCCATGACACTTAAGTGTATTGTATTACGATACTACTTATTGTTAATATTTGTTCTTAAAATGGTGAAAATCAATGCTGTGTAGTTTTAAACTTTTCTGAA
Organism: Deroplatys truncata; assembly: GCA_030765065.1. Classification (NCBI taxonomy): domain Eukaryota; kingdom Metazoa; phylum Arthropoda; class Insecta; order Mantodea; family Mantidae; genus Deroplatys; species Deroplatys truncata. The sequence continues at coordinate 221,833,074 of CM060978.1, forward strand.
AGATCGTTTTGAGCTTCCTTTTAAACGAATACACAATACTGACCAAACAATATTTAACCGAGACAACGAAGGTTTAGTTTAATTTCCCTTTTTCTGCATTAAACAAAATGTAGTGCTCTTTATGAGGTGTTGCGCATATGGTAGGTGGTGTTATATTGTTTTAATAAAAAGTCAGAAGATAATTGTTTACCATGTATATCGTTACGAGCATATGCAAACAGCGCTTTAAGCGGTATTTTCTCGGTGACTATTTCCACGAAGCTATTATGTGCAGTAATTCGCAGAACACACATGCATGTATTTAAGTGCGGGAGGATGGAGATTTAGGAAGGTGAAAGGCTCTGACCATAACCTAATATTAATTATGCAGCATGCAAATTACCATATCACAAAGATACATCACAGGCCAAACAAGGGCAGATAAAGGCTAGCTTGCAGTGACATATGACAGGGGAAAAGCTTTGTTACGCCATTCTCCATGCTCATGTTCTCCCTACAAAGGCAGCATTTCATATAAATTTCCTAGGTAAAACGTTAACTGCTTAAACTCGCATGCCTCTTTGTCATGTAACTCTTTCTGTCTTTTTTTGCGTTATTCACTTATTCCCGTTTACCTTAGTTCTAACTTTAAAAAATCTGATGTGCTACACTCACATGACTTTCTCTACTCTTGTACAAACTATTTTTACAAACGCTTATTCTCCATATGCTTCATGTTAATCGAGATATCGAGATGTCAATCTTATTGGTAATTTTCATGTAGATGCAAGGGGAATATGCTAGGTTTAAAGCGATAGTCAAATATTTTAACGCTGGTTGCTATGTGGCGCATTCCATTCTCTTTACATGTCCAGGACATAAAAAAACGAATAACGAATTTGAGAAAAAGTATAAGTATTGGAAAATTTAAGGGAATAACAAGCAATATCTCGAAAACGGTTCACTCAACAAAAGAAATGTGTATGACATAAATTGTGTATTTTAACGGGATCTACATTTTTTGTGTAGTAAAATTTTGTCTATCTCTTATGGTTTACCAGTTATGCAAAAGTCGTTCACAATGAAGAATACTTTTGGAGACATTCCTAGAAAATTCGAGATATACATTTCATTTGTCATGACAATATCTTAAACATTCATTCATTCATTATCTGTTTACCCTCCGCTTATGTAGGACTTACACCCCCCAGGACTTACAAGCGGGTGCCTGGGGTCAGAGGCCCGTCGAGGAGCAGACACTCATGGATCAGACAGAGCATCCAGGATGGGTGATCAGCCCGATGCCTGGTATGGGATGAAGGAAGGAGATGAAACGAAATGTTGGTGAAATGGATGAAAGGAAAGGTGATGATGGAGCAGTTGGTGGAATGAATGGCGGGGGAAACCGGAGAACCCGGAGAAAACCCGCCCAGACGCCGCTTCGTCCACCACAAATCCCACATGCAGGTCCCTGGGATTGAACCCGGGCCGCCTAGATGGGAGGCGAGCGATCTAACCGCTCGGCCACGGCGCCGTATCTTAAACATATGATATTTTAATCAAAATCGTTAGAGCCATTTTTGAGAAAATTAAAATTTTCGAAAAATGTTCCATGTAAAGGGTAGTCTGTGGTGGGGGGATTTTCTTGAAAACCTTCGTGTCGCATCTCTGGAAGATACTGAACCTAAATACCAAGTTTGGTGTTTATACGACTGTTCGTTTCTGAATTATGCTGTTCACAGACACACGGACACACAAACACACAGACACACAGACACACAGACAGACACACACACGGACATGTTTCCAAAAATGCTTTTTTTGGATTCAGTGAGTCTCAAAACATGTATTTCCGGTGAAATCTCGGTATCGAATTTTTGGGTGGAATGCAATACTTCCCCTACTTACTATACGTAGTAGAGAAAGTAAAAAAGCCTTAGGTTTTACATTTACATGACTTTCTCTAACATCTATTACTTATTTGTGAGTATACAAATTATTTGCACGAAAGTTTATTTTCCTATCCATTCCATTTTAATCGAGAAAAGCCTTTCCGGAAGTATCTCCCTTACACATTTCGTTACAGATACAAAGGGAATAAGAATAGTCAAAATGTTTTAGACTGGACGCTATACCCTGGCCTTAAATTCCATACTCTTTCCATGATATCATGAGAAACAACTGAAAATCGGCAGGACTTTAAACAATGGCTAAGTATTGAAAAATTCGAGCCATTAATAAGGAATATGGCTGATGCCACAAGAAGAGCCATTTGAAATAAACTGCATGTTTTAAAGAGATATACATTTTTTATGTACTACGTTTTCGTCCAGCACTTAACGTTTACCAGTTATACAAGACTATACCTATACAGAATACCTTCCGAATGAAGAGGACTTTACAAATAATTGCCAGAAAATTTAATATATACTTTTTATTTGTCATGTAAATATCTTTAATATATGGCGTTTAATCAATTTTTTAGAATTTTTTTTCAAAAATGCTCCATGTAAAGAGTAGTTTGGAGTGCGGAAAGTTTATATATATATATATATACATTTACAGAGTGAGCCAAAAGACTCCGAACCGTCCGCGCGGTGTTTTTCCTGTCTGCGTCCTCGGCACTCGTTACCGTCTGCCGCTATCATAGAAAGGTGCGGATGAAACTATACAACATTTTTAAAACTACTTTTAAAGGCTTTACTTACCAACTTTACGAAAAGAGATGCTGAAACTGGCCACCGTCGTTGTCCATACATTTTTGGCACCTCTTTAGGAAACTATCCATCACTCGCCGTAGTTCACGTTGAGAAAGCTCCTGGTGGATATTTTGTTTTAATTCTTCCAGGGTGTGTGAGTTTGTCTTACATACTTTATGTTTTAAGTTACCCCGAAGGGGTATTTTATGAACAATATTACCGGCTGCGCGGTGTTTTTCCACTGGGCGTGTGGAAATATGATAAAAACATGATAACGCACTGCTGCTATAAACAAAGTCACGCTGTTGTGGTTTTGCTTTGCAGTATGAAGTCAGTTTGAGTAATGTGATGTGGTTCAGTTATTACCAGTTATTTATTATTTTGTCCTGTACTTAGTCACGAGGTACATTATGGCTCAGTATATGTGTTTTACTGCACAGCGTGTATATATTTACGATTTGTATGTGTTAACTCGATCAGCTCGCCAAGTGAAAGTACGATTTGCAGAAAGATTTCCAGGTGTAAACGTTCCAGGTCGTACAACAATCCATGAACTTTACAGTAAATTTCAGGCCACAGGAAGTGTTCAGGCTAAGAAATCTAAAAGTCGGTGTTCGGTTCTTACCGAAGAAACGTTAGACGACATCGGTCATCGTTTGGAAAATTCCCCCCAAAAATTCCATGATGGATAGTTTCCTAATGAGGTGCCAAAAATGTATGGACAACGACGGTGTCCAGTTTCAGCATCTCCTTTCGTAAAGTTGGTAAGTAAAGCATTTAAAAGTAGTTTTAAAAATGTTGTATGGTTTCATCCGCGGCTTTCTATGATAGCGGCAGACGGCAATGAGCGCCGAGGACGTGGACAGGAAAAACACCGCGCAGGCGGTTCGGAGTCTTTTGGCTCACTCTGTATATATATTCTTTATTGTCGCTCCAACTTTAAAGTCATATCGCGACTACTTTTAGAATACAGAACATGATTATAATGAAAATACAATACTTTAAACAGTAATAGTACATATAGCATTAAATTCTCTGGATAGGTGTGCTATACATTGTTATACAATTTTATCACTTTCATAAAGTTTAAAGTTCTTTGTTGTGCTGAATTTAGGGCGTCCGGTAGGCTGTTGGGGATGTCACATCTTTCTCTGTGTTGTACATAGCAGTCTGTAACGAGATGAACTGTGAGGTTGGATCTGCAGAGGTCGCAAACAGGAGGAGGGTCACGGTTGAGATGTTTGTACGTTATAGAAGTATGTCCAATACGTAGGCGAGTTGATCTTTGCGGTTGAAATGATAGTACTGAACTTTGGACTCGGAAATGTAGACATGGTGTAACTTGCTTGTAGATAAGATTTTCTTGAAAATCTTTGTCACATCTTTGGAAGGTACTATCTTCGGTATTTATCCAACTTTTTGTTTTTGAGTTATACTGATCACATACACGGAGTTTTTTCTAAAAATGCTTTTTTTCTGTGTTTAAGATGCCCCAAAACACGATATCCGCTGAAATCTCGGTATTGAATTTTTGGGTGGAATGCAGTAGCTTCTCTACCTTCTAGTACATGGTAGATAAATTAAAATTCTGCTTATGATCTTACTACTGGACCTATTAGTTTCAAAAATATTTTTACACATTGTTATTTTTGAGCCGAGAACTAAAACGGGTAATTTCATCTCAAAGCTAGTATTTGTAAATCATGTTTTATTGGCGTTAACTGGCGTCTATTTTGGTAAATGCTAAGTTAGCAGTATAAAACGCAAGACAAATACTGCATATCAACATAGGTATTTATCGCTCTAACATCAAACTATTATGGTCGTAATTAGTAGAATCCGTTATCGTTTAAATCAAGGAGGTTCTTCTCTCTTCTCCCCGTGCCTCTTTTGTTTCATTCACCTCTCTGCTCCTCCTCCATTTGTGGAGCTTTCATAACCTATAATGCTTTTCTTTTTAAATCACTAATGAAACTGTTTTTGGGGGTATTAATAAAAGCCATAACATACGTAACAGTAATTTATGTAGCAAGCTGATAACCTTGATGATTATGCCCAGTAAATGCTGGTCGTCAACTAAAACCTATGTTGATGCTAAACTACTTATCTTTTAACTAGATTGTGAAGTAGGTCGCGTAGGTTTCTGAAATTTCTTCACCTCGGCCTAAAACATCTGTTGTGAGTACTCTTAATCTATGTTTTCCAACCCATTTTGATACTTCTACAGAAGTTACTAATTTTCCTCAGTGAAGTTAAGACAATTTTTCCTGGTGTGGAAATCCACATTCCAGCTGCCTTAATTTTTGACATGCAATAGATTTTCTTTGCGTTACAGAAGCGACAAAGATTCACATAAATTGTGCCTATCCTATAGAAATGGTGTCAAATGGTAGAAATGACCTATTGTCTCCTTATTAGGAGATCTGTTGTGGTTATCAAATTCTGTTTGTTTAATAGTAAGTAGCTCTTTAGCACTTTTAACTATATAACTATAAATTATTTAGAGCGATTTAGTTTTGGAATGGAACTCCAAAGTTGTAATTTGATTTGTGTTCCCATTGTTTTAAGTTATCTTTCAGATAAGACTTTGGGACTCCACAAAACGGTCAGGTCCAATGAGGGACGCAGAAGCTCCTTTTTTGGCAAGGCTGTCTGCTAGTTAATTGCCTTTGAATCCTTTATACCCACATCAAAGTAACTTTGTTGTTTTTTGCCAGTTGATTAAGGATTTGTCGATAGTACCAGCTTTTAAGTAACCTAACTTATATACTAACTCCACTACTGCCTAAAGTTGTACTTTCCTACTGGAACACTCCTTTATTGCTAATTCTCAGCAATGCTTGTAACTTTTTCTAAAATTCACTAACTAAATCAATGCTTCTATTATCTTCTCACTATATATTCCATTTCTTAGTCAATATATACTATTCCTACTTTAAATATAGTCAATTATTCTATAATTATAAATGCTACTGGAAGTCAATAGTTATTCACTAAGTCTACCTCATTTTTCTCTTTAAGTGTTTCGCTATTTCTTCATCAGTATTTCGCTGAAAATACACGAAAGAGCTATTTTTTAAATTAAATACCATTAATGAAGCTAATGACGTTCTCATAATGTAGCAACGGTTTTGCAGTGCCTTGCTAACCTGTTGAGGGCTCGATTTTACCCATCAAGTACAATTTTCGCACTCATCTGCAAGAGAGAGCGATGTTGACAAATGTTACATTTCAAAATGTTTTTCTATAAATTTATGGAAAATAGAAAAGAGGTACTCAAAACTTGTTAATGTACCCATCAAGATCATAATCTTATTTTAAGGATTACAACCAAACCCTAAACTTCAGTACTGGACATTTCCAAGCTTCGTTTATACACATTTTTCAAATGTACCATTATGAATTCTTTTTTCAGACAACAGCACTTTTTTGGATATCTCTTGGCCTGTTACATCCTTTGCTGTTGTCACTTGGAGTATTAAGAAGACTATACTCTCCTGGCGGTTAAGCGTGTAAACCCACGACTTCTTGTCTTATCTTGATCAATTAATAGGTACTCTCAAAAAAATAAAACGGTTAAATGACCCCAATTACACTTAGCCGCATGTCCTTTTGACTAAAGAGTAGATAGGTCTTGAGGATGATAGCAGGCAGCTTCAAGCCTCGAAGTACAGCTTATCTCTTTCGCTTCTATCATGTCCGACGCTCAGGCTAAATTCGAGTAGTGCAGACGTAATTTAAGTGTTACTCGTCCTTTATTGTTTCTTTCGATGTACAAAAGAAACAAAAATGTTGTAGGTACAACGATCAGGTAAGGGCATATGCGCGCCTTTACTGCAATCCGCTTCATCTGGAGTAGTGACTTAATGCAGTGTTCCTTCATTGCTTATGCACTTTGTGAGTATGGAATCGCAGCGATAAAATGCGCAATAGTTTATGTTGGTAAAGAAATACTAAACCGTCTCTGCCGCGCTCAGCCTTCACCCCTTACCTGGTTCTAGCTCTCCACTTAATGTTTGTTCTCATTCCCTCTCCTTTTTCATCATTCCTGAGCGTGAAATCGACTTGTGTTTTTCATAGCTTGATGTTTAAGCGTCAGACAATTGACATCAAACCAATACGAGACGGACTCTTTCAGGGGCTGGTGTGGTCCGTTGTTCTGAAATAGCCACTCCAAGTGAAATGTTTCTGTACTCCTCTCCTTTTGTGGCTCACCTAAGCCTCACGTTTGTTCATAGGGTAATGCTTGTGTGTCGGGCTTGAATTCAAACCAATATGAGATTGGCTCATACCGGCTATTGTGGAACATAGATGATGAGGTTTGGCTAACAATAAGTAAAAAAAAAACACTCTAGGAAAGTCAGCACCGGCACGTTTCCGCGCACTTGACTTTACATGTGGAAGGAATCCATGTTAAGCTAATTTTCTCAAAATTTACCTGTCAATAAAAACCTCAATAGCAACATCAAAAGTCTATTTGGACCATTTCAAGACTTGAAACTTCCATTATAATGACTAGGGATGTGACACCAAACCGCCAAAACATAACTACTATCGGTTCTCAGTGGTACCGAAATATGCCTACACTTTCATAAATTGTCGATACTTCTAAATTTTGAATTTTCGCATTTGTATTCCAGACGCCTTTGTGCACAGGTGTATTTCTCTTTACGCCAGATAGAACGTAGACCATACTGTTCCGAATTTACTTAAACATTTAATTTAATTCAATCAATCGACTTCTTTGTGTGGTGATATTAAATAATTATAAATGAAGCATGGAGCTATTTTGAAGATGACATAACTAAAAGCGCCAGAGTAATATGTAAAATATATAGGGAATCATTTTAAGGCAGTGGTAAGTCACACAATACACGAAGTTAAAACATGTTGATACTATAATTAATTCGAGTGAAGTTTATAAAATTTCCTGTGGGAAAATGTGCTGGATACATGGCCAGGTTGCAGAATAGAACATTTATGGGTAGAAAATTCTTCATTTTCAACACAATATAGACTTGCATATGGACGTAAAATCTTATTATTATTAATGTTATCATATCATCATCGTTATCATCACACATCGTCATCTTCATATTTTCTACTAACTTTGACTAAAATTAAGGGATATATAATTCGTAGCCTTAATAAAACGAAAATAATTACTGTCAATTCGAGAATGCAAAACATCCGTCGCAGGATTAGTACAAAATTGCGTATAAATGTTTGCGTACTAAAAGTTGAAAAGAATAAATACCATAATTATTCACTGAAGGAGCTATTTCCCTCAGACTGATCCTTTATAAACTGAGTGTTAAGCATCCAGTATTATCACTGAAAGTCAGTATGGGTATCGGAAATAGTGTTATTGCATCATCCGCAATAATCACGTTAGAAAATATATTTTCGTAAAATGTACATGTAATCAATTTGAGAGTATCTGATAACAGGTATACAACGGAAGAGGGCACCTCGCGCATTGCAACTTACGGGAGATCTATTGTGGCTACCATCCCCAGAAGGCTACAGCCTGCAGGCAGACAAGCCAGAGAGACGCGCGGAAGTCTCTAACAGTTTCTGGCTTGAAGACCCGTCACATGCTGGAGTTTCCCAGAAAGGGCGATGAAGGCCCGCTCAACCAAGCAGCCCTCTAGTATCTACGGGGAATACTCTTTCCTTTGAGTAAGCATACACTCCAATCTGCCCGTCACTGCCTCACGCCACGAAACCTATAAGCACACCTGAAACTTGAGAAGGAAACGGAATAAAGGGAAATGATAGAAAGGAAATCGTGATAGATGAGAAACCACCCCAGCATTTGCCTATCGGCCAGGAAAAACCAGAGTGGGCGGTCGACGGAATCGAACTCGGGACTTCACACGTTACCGCAGAGCCATCTTTCTCGGTGTCATGTAAGATTATCACAGATAATAATTTCCTTTAATATTTCCCGACATTTCTATTGAAGTTAATTGCTGCTGAAGAACTAGTGCCTCCCCGATAACATTTTCTAGCTTATTTTACTTGCAGGGCAGTCTACCGATATGAATTTGATTACACAATATTCAAATTCTGTTCCAAACGCCTTTAATGCGCGATAAACATTCCAAAGTCGAGGCTTTGGCGTTCACACGAGGTGCTCTTGTAGTTTCCACCAAAGTAACAGCAGCCAGCTTAAAGTCCGTTATTAGGGTGGGGAATGTTCATGAATATTAACAAGAATTCCATATTCATGCGTCTTCTGTGATATTCCAAAGACTCGCGCAGCATCAGGGATTTCAGGCACTAAAAGAAAAGCAGGTTGTAAACACTTACCACTAGCAAACGTGCTAGCATCACAACCACCCTTTGAATTTATGAGATGTTTTACTTAAGTGTTTTATTTATTTGTACTAGAATCGAAATACGTTTAAGAATTCCTAAGTGTCCACAAAGGCACCACAAAATGAAGTACGTGAACAATCTCAAAGAAATAGCAATAATAGTTCAATGAGAAACGATACACGAAATCATTATACAAACTTAAATCGGTAAATAATTCTAACAAAACCTTAAGCAAAATGTTTCTACTAAAATTTCTATTCATAAATGCCTGGCGATGACATACCTATATAATGGGCCCGCAGCCATAAGCTCATAGACGTTAATGCTGAGCGCTTTACATGTTCATCAAAGGAGGACAGAGAGTTTTGAGTTTTATTTATTTATGGACGCTCTTTAACTACTATAGTCCTTAGCGCCCCCTTCTATATTGGGCATGAAAGATCGGTAATTTTGCTCAAAGACCTCTTTATCAGGCTTGAGGTTCTTTTACGCACCGTAAATCTACGACACGGGACCACCGGCTTTACTTCCCTTCCGAAGAAAGCCATGTTAAGGATTTTTACGCCCGAAAAAATCCATCGCACTCCGCCGGGTTTGAGCCCGCGACCTTGGGAACTGGAGGCTAGCACAGTACCACTAGTCCACGGAGGACGACGAAGCAATTGCTGAATTCTGTCACAGATTTTGTAAATACTTATATGTAATAAAATTTATTGTTGGGAAAGAATATGCAAGCAAGATTTCTACGTTTAATTTTTTATCTAAATGAGTGAATTTGTAGATTATCATTGAATTTATGTTATATTCCCTTTCTAATACAAATAATTATAACTGGTGTAGAATATTATACTGTGACTTCTTCGGATACATCCACAAAAAGATCACTCAGATATGGAAGCAGCATTGGAACAGCTCATCTACAAGTAAACTGCATGATGTCTACTGCCCTCGCTTTCCTAAATACCCAGTGATTTCCCTTCCTCGCAAGGACCAAGTTGCTCGCACACGGTTGTGATAGGACACACAGCCATCACCCACTTATATCTCACGATCCTCCTTCGCTTCGTAACTTCTGTAATTGCCCACTTACTATACCTCATATGATCATGGATTGTCATCACTATGCGAGTGCAAGATGACATTGTGAAGTTTCGGACAAGTATGACACCATCAGCAATCCAGTACTTAAAGAAATAATACTTAAGTATATTAAGCAAGCTAAGGTATACGCCAAATTATAATGTTGTCTGACTAGTATAGATTTACAATGTAATTATTATAGTGGTTTGTATCCTTGAGAAATGGCGATATGACCAGCGAATTCAAGCGACTTAAAATAAATTTAAATAAAAAATGATAACTGATAAGGGCTAAGATGTCATCAGTCCTAACATCTTCGGGGCTGCTGTGTTGTGGCCGAAGACTAAATCGTAAACAGGCGTTAAGCTGACTCCTGTGATCGCATCTTCAGTGTAATATCCCATGGATTACTCTTTTAACGCATACTATTTTTATTCATTTGTCATATTTTAAGGATAGTTCACAAGGTCAAAATTAATATTTACTTCATGTTTTTCTTTTTTCTGCTTGTATGCCATCTTTAACATCCAACTGAGGCGCTGAACCTTCTTGAAGGTTTTCAAGAAAATCCCCCCACCCTAGATTACCCTTTACATGAAACAATTTTGGAAAATTTTAATTTTCTCAAAAATGGCTCTAACCATTTTGATTAAAATATCATATATTTAAGATATTTTTATGACAAATGAAATGTATATCTCGTATTTTCTGGGAATGTCTCCAAAAGTATTCTTCATTGTGAACGACTTTTGCATAACTGGTAAACCATACGAGATAGACAAAATTTTGTTGCATAAAAAGTGCAGATCGCGTTAAAACACATAATTTATGTCATATACATGTTTGTTGTTGAGTGGACCATTTTCGAGATATTGCTTGTTATTCCCTTAAATTTTCCAATAGTTATTACTTTCTCTACTACGTATAGTAAGTAGGGAAGTATTGTATTCCACCCAAAATTTCGATACCGAGATTTCACAGGAAATACATGTTTTGAGACCCCCTGAATCCAAAAAAAGCATTTTTGGAAACATGTCCGTGTGTGTGTCTGTTTGTCTGTGTGTCTGTGTGTAGGTCTGTGAGTGTGTGTGTGTGTGTGTGTGTGTGTGTGTCTGTGTGTGTGACTGTCTGTGAACAGCATAACTCAGAAACGAAATGTCGGATAAACACCAAACTTGGTATTTAGGCTCAATATCTTCCAAGGATGCGACACGAAGGTTTTCAAGAAAATCCCCCCACCCCAGAGTACCCTTTACATGGAAGATTTTTCGAAAATTTTAATTTTCTCAAAAATGGCTCTAACGATTTTGATTAAACTAACATATGTTTAAGATATTTTTATGACAAAATGTATATCTTGAATTTCCTGGGAATGTCTCCAAAAGTATTCTTTATTGTGAACGACTTTTGCATAACTGGTAAACCATATGAGATAGACAAAATTTTACTACACAAAAAATGTAGATCGCGTTAAAATACACAATTTATGTTATATACATGAGTGAACCATTTTCGAGAAATTGCTTGATATTTCCTTAAATTTTCCAGTACTTATACTTTTTCTAAAATTCGTTATTCAATTTTTTATGTCCTGGATATGCAAACAGAACAGAATGCGCCACATAGCAACCAGCGCTTAAAAGATTTGACTATCGCTTAAAACCTATGCATATTCCCCTTGCATCTACAACAAAATTAGCAATAAGATTGACATCTCGATATCTCGATTAACATGAAGCATATGGAGAATAAACGTTTGTAAAAATAGTTTGTACAAGAGTAGGGAAAGTCATGTGAGTGTAACACATCAGATTTTTTTCTCAAATGGGAATTCGTTATTCATTTTTTTGTCCGGCTAATGCAAAGAGCATGGAATACTCCACATAGCAACCAGCTCTTAAAATATTCGACTATCGCTTAAAGCCTACCATACTCACCTTGCATCTACAAGAAAATTAGCAATAAGATTGACATCTCGATATCTCGATTAACATGAAGCACATGGAGAATAAACGTTTGTAAAAATAGTTTGTACAAGATTAGAGAAAGTCATGTGAGTGTAATGCATCAGATTTTTTAAGAAATAGGAAAAAGGAAATTAAATTAATTAATTAGTAAAACGAGTTTAAAAAGCTAAGCGTGTGAGGTCAGGTAAGCCAGCTAGTGCGTTCATAAACGCGTGATGATTTCGAAAAAGAATTCTCGTACAAATGAAAAAATATATCAGTACATAATTTCTAATTTTGCAACGAAAGCTGATAATATTATTCTTCCTGTGTACTTGTATCCCACAAAAATAGACATCATTACTTATGTATGTTGGATGTATACACACTATTGCCATCTTCGATTACGTCCTGAGTAATAGACGCCGCGGAAATATTTAAGAGAGAGCTGGAAAGTAACTGGGCCTTAGTCTATACCGAACACAGCAAGTGGAAGCTTTGATAGCCGCTGCTGTCCATTATCACAATATTTTATGTCCTAAGCCTCGTCTTAAAGTTAAATAAAATTCTTGGGTCACGGTTTAAAGTTCTAAAATATTATACTAATCGACAGCGAATGGAAGTGTGGTAAACAGGGTAACGTCCAGCTTCTGACCGTCTTAGTGTATTAAAACTTGTAAATCATTAAACGATTCCAACACGTTTCTGTGCATAGATTTCCTTTATCCTCCTTCTTTGCTGGTTCATTTGTGTAGCCCTTTAACGTCTATGGTCATATCGGGAGCGTTCACGTGAGAAATAACTATGTGAATTGTAGGTTTTAACCTTGGTTTTATTCTTCTATTAGTTTTGTAAATGCATATACATTTTCATTGCACTATCCAAAAAGATAGCTATTGTTTGTTACAGGCATGTAATGCCTGTACTTTCTTGACAGCCGGTTACTGAAATCACGAAGGTTCAACTCCGCATAATTCGATAGGTTATCTCTGTTTCCTCTGTTGTTTGTGGATGCCGGGTAAACTTGGCAACTCCACCGAGTTACCTTTGGTATCAAATAATGCACTTCACTGATGCTATTTGGCCCCAAAATGTTTCCCAGAGCTTACTTTTCGTTTAAGTTGAGATATAGACACCTCCATACTGGAAGCAGCACCAAGCAGTTTCTTCTTTTTTTATCTCATATGTTTCTGATTAAGTGCAATGGCTGTAACTTTGATTTAGTGGTTTGTTGTGGGATTTGAATTGTTTTACTGCGTGTACTGCTGCTGTATTAGGTGCCTAATTTCCTCCATCCCTGCAGAGAAGATAGATATACGACTAGTTTATACAATTATTATAGTCCAACAACACATCAATCCTACCGTCTGTTACGTTCGTAGCTCTCTTAAGGGTGCCCATTGCTGAAATTTGAGCAACATTTTAAAAAAATCTGATGTGTTACACTTACATGACTTTCTCTACTCTTGTATAAACTATTTTTACAAACGCTTATTCTCCATATGCTTCATGTTAATCGAGATGTTAATCTTATTGCTAATTTTTTTGTAGGTGCAAGGGGAATATGGTAGTATTTAAGCGATAGTCATATCTTTTAAGAGCTGGTTGCTATGTGGCGCGTTCCATTCTCTTTGTATATCCAGGATATAAAAAATCTGATGCGTTACACTCACATGACTTTCTCTATTCTTGTACAAACTATTTTTACAAACGCTTATTCTCCATCTACTTCATGTTAATCGAGATAAACATTTGCAGAGTCTATCTTATTGCTAATTTTCTTGTAGATGTAAGGGGATTACAAGGGCAATTTAGAAATACAGTAGCCTTTAAGCACATACATATCTCTTAATACTGGTTGCTAGGTGCAGCACCATTCCCTTTCCCACAGAGTAATACTCTTTGCATATCCAAGACAAAAAAATGAATAACGAATTCCCATTTGAGAAAATAAGTATTGAAAATTTTAAGGGAATAGCAAGCAATATCTCGAAAATGGTTCACTCAACAAAAAAATATATATGACATAAATTGTGTATTTTAACGCGATCTACATTTTTGTATAGTAAACGTTTGTCTATCTCTTATGGTTTACCAGTTATGGAAAAGTCGTTCACAATGAATAATACTTTTGGAGACATTCCCAGAAAATTCAAGATATACATTTTATTTGTCATGAAAATATCTTAAACATATGATATTTTAATCAAAATCGTTAGAGCCATTTTTGAGAAAATTAAAATTGTCGAAAAAATCTTCCATGTAAAGGGTAATCTGGGGTGGGGGGATTTTCTCGAAAACCTTTGTGTCGCATCCTTGGAAGATACTGAACCTAAATACCAAGTTTGGTGTTTATCCGACTGTTCGTTTCTGAGTTATGCTGTTCACAGCCAGACACACAGACACACACACGGACATGTTTCCAAAAATGCTTTTTTTGAATTCAGGGGATATCAAAACATGTATTTCCGGTGAAATCTCGGTATCGAATTTTTGGGTGGAATACAATACTTCCCCTACTTACTATACGTAGTAGAGAAAGTAAAAATGAATAATAAATTCCCATTTGAGAAAAAGTATAAGTATTAGAGAATTTAAGGGCATAACAAGCAATATCTCGAAAATGGTTCACTAAAAATAAAATTTTATATGGCTTAAATTGTGTGTTTTAATGCGATCTAAATTTTTTGTGTACTAAAATTTTGTCTATCTCTTATGGTTTACCAGTTATGCAAAAGTCGTTCACAATGAAGAATACTTTTGGAGACTTCCCAGAAAATTCCAGGTATACATTTTATTTGTCATGAAAGTATCTTAAATATATGATATTTTAATCAAAATCGTTAGAGTCGTTTCTGAAAAAATTAAGACCTTCAAAAAATGTTCAATGTAAAGGGTAATCTGGGTTGGGGGGATTTTCTGGAAAACTTCCTGTCGGATCTATGGAAGATGCTGAACCTAAATACCAAGTTTGGTGTTTATCTGACTGTTCGTTTCTGAGTTATGTTGTTCACAGACAGACACACAGACACACACACGGATATGTTTCCAAAAATGCTTTTTTTTGGATTCAGGGGGCCTCAAAGCATATATTTCCGGTGAAACCTCGGTATCGAATTTTTAGGTGGAATACAATACTTCCCCTACTTACTATACATAGTAGAGAAAGTAAAAATTCAAAACTAATGTTTATGTTCAAAATATACTTTGAACCTTTAGCTCCAATTACATAGTATGCTTTCAAAGCTTCAATGTGTGTCTATTTAAATGCCCATGAGCACACTTTACTTCGAGTATCTTTTTCTCGAATTTTATTTTTCAAAAAGTATTCCATACGATGTAATTTGTAAATGTTCCTGTTCACATTTTGAAAAGAAACTCAGGGAGATTAACCTGAAAAAACTAGTATACGAATTTTTGCTACACTTTTAAGTTGCTCAAGATATGACATAATTAATTCAATCACTGAGGATAAATTGTTACAACAATTATATTAGACTTATAGAACATTTTCTGAAGCAACCAAGAGAGTGAAAAAGGTTCTGCGCTGGAGTTGTGTTTATTAGTATTTCAATTATGTGACAGTTTCTATGTTTTCAAAATTACGATTCCCATATCGCGTGCAACACCTGATTAATTAGTATAATAAAGTATTTTTTTGTAAAAGAACTATCAAATATATACGTATGAAATTTGAAACATGCTTATATTATTGTGGTAGAACAGCTTCTGAAAATAATTGTAAGTTTAGATAAAAACTACAATACTTAGAAATTACACCTAAAGGTACCCTTACACAATGTAGTGCACTTTGTACTTTGTGAAAATCTATGCAATGAGACCTTGCTGACAGAACTCCCATGTTATACTTCTTTGCTTCATGATTGAACTATTTCATTTGAATAGCAACATCTCATGAACGAACTACTTCATTTAAACCATCGGGAGCTGAGTGTGAATGAGTTAAATAGTTCT
The DNA here is from genome assembly GCA_030765065.1 of Deroplatys truncata. NCBI lineage: Eukaryota > Metazoa > Arthropoda > Insecta > Mantodea > Mantidae > Deroplatys > Deroplatys truncata. The sequence continues at coordinate 221,849,077 of CM060978.1, forward strand.
CTTGAATGGTTCAACCTACGATGTTGTTATTCAGGACGACTTCTCTTTCATCCAATAAATAAAGTAACAAATTAAACAAGTGCAATTCCCGTGTTAATCAGTGTGAGCCAGTTAACGGTCGTAGTGCAATAAGAGATCTGGCAAGAAACTACTATACATGTTACATGAGTTACTACTACACATAGTAAGCTGGAGAAATATTGTATTCCACCCAAAAATTCGATATCGAGATTTCATCGAAAATAAATGTTTTGAGGCCCCTTGAATCCGAATAAACATCGTTAGGAAAAGGTCCGTGTGCGTGGGTGTGTCTGTGTGCCTGTGAACAGCATAACTCAAAAACGAAAAGTCGGATAAACACTAAACCTGGTATTTAGTTTCAGTGTCTTTTAAAGATGCGACACGAAGATTTTAAAGAAAGCCCCCCCCCGCCATCTCACACTATTCATTAAATGGAAAATTTTTCGAACATTTTCATTTTCACAAAAATGGCTCTAAAGAGTTTTATTAAATTATTATATGCTTAAGATATTTTCATAGCAAATGAAATGTATATCATGAATTTTCTGGGAATTTCCCCCAAAATTCTCATCATTCTAAATGGCTTTTTCATAACTGTAAAAGATAGGCAAATGTTTACTACACAAAAATATGGATTTCTTTAATACACACAATTTATGTCATATACAATTTTTTTGTGGAGTCAACTATTTCCGAGATATTCCTTGTTATTGGTTTTGATTTTCCAACACCAATATTTTTCTCAAATGGGAATTCGTTATTCGTTTTTTTATGTCCTAAACAAACAAAGAGAATGGAATGTTCCACATAGTAAACAGCTCTGATAAGATTTGACTATCGCTTGAAGCGATAGTCAAATTAGCAATTAGATGGAGAATAAGCGTTTGTAAGAATAGTTTGTATAAGAGTATAGAAAGTCTGTGAGTCCAGTACATTCGAATTTTTTTCATTCATTTGCCACTTTTAACATCTAAGGTAATATCGGTGACTTTCCATTTGGAACAACTGTTAATCGGCAATGATGTTCACTTGTTTGCTACTATATATCTTTGGGTTTGTTTTACATTGGGCCTTTCCTTATAAGCATGAAATTCACACACATTTACACTCTTATTAATGCTTCCAGACTCCATGGAGGACGCGGGATTTGGAGGTAAATTTGCTAACCTCTAGATCAAGGAGGCAGTCAATAATACATTTTATTTGAATTGCTGAGAAAAAGCAACACAAATTCATATACATTTTCAAGTGGGCTATTGACGATACAAATATGTTATAACTATTTCAGTGATAACAAAATATTCGAAAATAACTGTGTCTGGTGTCAGGGTCAGAATATGATTACTCTTTGCGAGGTTGCGTCGGTATCCCTGCCTACTGTTTCGACGTGGCTTCGTCTTGTAGTCCTTCTCGCTGTTACCCTGGCTAGATGGATCTCAGCGGTGATGTTTGCATGGACTCTGCCTATCATGACATTTGATAAGCTCGTCGATCTCAGTTGTGGCAATGGGAGCTTATAGAGGAATTGATTACACACTGGAACGTTTGCTTTAGGACTATTTATTATTACTTCCTCACTCTAACACTACATACTGTTCCTGTTCACATATCACCACTGTCTTCCCCTGTGTACAGTGAACTCAACTCAACTGTCTTACACTGTGGACGGTCCTCTACTAAAAGTCAACGGTAAAACTGCCGTTATAATATTTGCCTCGCTCCATACATCCGGAACGGAAACAAACAGAGTCATAAAACCTTTACCTTTATTTTCTTACACAAAAGATACCGTTTTAGCTGCACCTGGAAACAGCATGTTTCTATCCTAACTGCAGCTTTCAACACATTCTAAACCTAGTGAAACAGGAACATTATGTACACGACAAATATTACATTATACAAAAATTACTATTTACATTGTTTTCACATTGTACATTTATATAATTTATAGATTAAATTGAACACTGAATAAATTAGTACATAATAAAATTAATTCCGGCACATTCTGTCTCATAATGCCCCAATCGTGAATGTTAAAGAAAATTTTAAATCGTTGTTTCTTTCTTTACATTCTAACGATTCCTTCCTAAGCTAGACATTTATATCTTAATTTTAATACAAAATATTTTACTTCATCATCCATACAGCATTCCTTTTGACATTTCTAATATTTCACACACACACATTGTTCTTTATTCACAACTTAATACCTCTGACATTTATTTCTCGCCCCAAATAACACTTATTGATTTCCTTTTCTGTGTCACGTTACACTAATACTAGATTTTAACATGTCTATATGAGACTAACAAGTAATATAAACAATATATTTATTATAAATTTATATTATATTCAATATTTCTAATATTATATTTTATATACAATACAATGTTAAGCAGTTTTGTCTTTATTTACACGTTTTTCAACCCTAGTTAGCAACCTAGTTGAGCAACCGTATTATACCTAACTGGTTTTCAGTTTTACTTCTCATTTACTGGTCTTTCTTCTTTCTTTTCTACCCGTTACTTTTCATTTTCCTCTATATTCTTTAGTTGTTGCTCTTTCGATGGTTATTTATATTTCTTCAACAAGGTTTTATGAAATCTTCCTAAGCTTTTTCCATTTTTAATATCAGCAATTTCAACAGTATCCGTACCAAATTTCTTGATGACTTCACACGGTCCCTTGTAATAGATCATTAATCTTTGGTTTTCCTTCTTTATTTTATTGGACAACGATTTATTACGCAATAGTACGTTATCACCAATCTGAATAGTCCACTTAATTCCTTGTTGTTTAGCTTCGTGTCTCTCCTTCCTTCTTCTCGCCATTTTATTTATTTTCTCTAAAGCAATTCGAAATATTTCTTCTGCTTCCAATTGTTCATCGTCAACAGGGATAGTGATTGGTAACTTCACGTTCACTGTTTTCATGAGCTGTCCCTGAGCTATCTCTATATGTTTGAATCCTGTTACATTGTTAGGAACTTCGTTCATCAAGGTTTCAATAGTCTGGATATACTTAAACCATGTGTTATGTTTCTTGTGACACAATAATCTCAAGAAAATGCCTATATCCTTGATAGCTCTCTCGCTCGGGTTTGCTTTGGGATAATATTTAGAACAGTAATAATGTGTAATTCCTGCTCTCTTCACTTCTTCTGAAAACTCCCTACCTCGGAATATCGTAGTATTGTCAGTAAGTATCGATTTAATCGATCCCTCTTGCGGAATGTATTGATATAGCAGCTTTCTTGCACATGCCTGACTGTTGGCTTTCTTTAATGGGTATATCTTCACATATTTGCTAAAAACATCATAACAGACTAAGATGTATTTATAGCCAAACGATGAGGACGGGAGGGGTCCATGCAGATCCAGACAAATTAAATCTCTTGGATTTTCTCTAATTACAGAGTTAGTTTCAAATTGGTAATTAACATTTCTTTGTTTACACCGTTGACATAAGTTGCAGCAAGCAATTAATTTTCTTACTTTCTCTCTCGCTTTTGATATGTATACATTCTCTAACAGTGCTGCGGTAACTCTATCTGTTCCAGAGTGCAGTAAACTTTGATGAAAATCCATTATTATATTTCTTTCTAGCTCACGGGGAATTATAACCTTCCATTTCTTAACCAATATTCCATGTTTTTTATATAGCAGACCATCATGCCTGACAATATTTTCCTCTCTCGCACTGCTAAGTTGAGGAGCTTTGTTTATTAATTCTTTTAACTTGCTATCCTCCTGCTGTAGCTTGGCTAAATGTTTTATATTTTTCTCAGTTTCCTTACTTAATTTTATATCTAACTGAAGCACGGTTACTTTCCTTTTTGGTTTTACTATTGTCTCTGGAATTCCCCTCCCAAAGTTGAGCCTTGATAATAGATCGCTAAGAGTATTCTGCTTCCCTGGGATGTGGATTATCTCAATGTCATAATTCATGATAGCATGCACATATCTAGATAATTTTGTAGATGTTAATTTACATTTCCTTATAAAAGTAAGACTAATATGGTCCGAAAATACCTTCACATGCTGCTGGTATATGTATGTTCGGAATCGACTCAGCGCGAAGTGAAGTGCTCCTAATTCCAGTTCAGTAACTGAAGCGTTCCTCTCTATTGAATCGAGACCTCGTGAAGCGGTACTTATGGCATGAATTTCATTCTCTGGACTTCTCTGGCAGAGAATTGTCCCAAAACCTCCTGTCGAAGCATCGACGTAGACTTCGTAAGCCCATCCATCACGTGGACGTTCAAGAAGTATTGTAGAAGCGAAGAGTTCCTGAACTCGTTCATAGCAATTCTGTAGCTCATCGTTCCATGTCCATTTACGGTTCTTTTTAAGTAGTTCCCGTAAAGGAGCCGCCTCGGCTGCATACCTGGGGATAAACCTGCTAATGTAATTCCAGATTCCAAAAATTCTGCGGAGTTGTTTAATATTTTTCGGTGCTGGAATTTTCCTTATATCCTCAATTCTTTTAGGATCCGGTTTCATGCCATCTTTACCAATTATGAATCCAAGAAATTCAATTTCTTTAACTCCGAATTTTGATTTTTTTAGGTTCACTGTGAAACCACATTCTTTTAATCTTCTCAATACAAAATCTAAATTTCTTAGATGCTCATCGAAGTTTTCGGAGACAATGAGAAAATCATCGATGTAATTAACTAAGAAACTTATCTCTGAGTTCTTAAATACCTCATTTAATGCACGTAAAAATCCGCTGCTAGAGTTCTTTACACCAAAGGGTAATCTTTTGAAACGTAGGACTTTGCCTTCCATAATAAAAGAACAGTAATTGCGTACACTCTCATCTAATGGGATTTGCCAGTAGCTTCGGACCAAATCGATCGATGATATGTATCGTCCCCGCGATAACTTGGTAAGTATTTGATTAACACTTTCATTTTGGAAGTAATCCTGCTTCATATAACTGTTTAACTTCCTTGCATCGAGAGTAAGACGTAATGAAGTCGGAGATCCTCGCTTCAAAGTCCAACACAAAGGGCTTATAAAACTTGAGTCAGTTTCCTCCAGGATGTCTTCTTTTATCATATCATCAATTACCTTTTTAGCTTGTTGTCTCAGACTAATCGGTAGATTATTATATTGGTGGCAAAAAGGTTTAATTCCGTCAACTTGAAATTTGTGCGTATAAATACATTTTCCGGGAATATGTGAGAATACTTCTGCGTTGTCATTTAACATTATCCTCAATTGCTCCTTTTGTTTACTATTTAGGCCGTTGGCATCCTTGCACTTCAGAAGAATTTCTTGCTTTGTGTCATCATTTTTCCGTGGCTGGGTTATACCTGGGCTCACTACCTGGAAATCGGTCGGTATAGCTGTCCCTTCCTGAATAAACAGGTCTGTCTGTCCGTTTTCTTCTACAGTACGCATACTTACTATCTCGCTGTTGTCAATCATTATTTTCTGTACAAAGAGTTCCGAGTCAACAAGTTCCATTTCTTCAGGCGTGCGTTCAATTGGAATAATTTGTTTCTTAATGAAAGGAGCACTTAAAATGAGATCTTCCTTTTGAATAAAAGCACTATGCTTTTCAAAATCAATCCTAACTCTATATTCCTCTAAGAAATCACAACCAAGTATAATATCACTATTTAAATTATTTACAACTAAGAACATTATTTCAAAAATTTCTTCCTCAATGTTTACTGTTAACAAACATTGCCTCTTTATTATTTGGCCAGATTTTCCAACTGCGACCCTACATATTAAATTAGATGTAGGAAGGCTCATTATTTGTATTCCATTGTTAATTAATTGCATGTATAGTCTTGTTGAGCATACACATGTCGTAGCGCCTGAATCCAAAATTGCGGGTAACACATTTTCACCTATTTTAATAGATATTAAGGGGACTTCAGAGTCGTCGGAGTTATTATTTTCAATTTTAATTTCCCCGGTTCTTACTTCCATCGGTTCTTTTGTTGCGGGATATCTCACGAACTGATTCTGTGTGACGCATCTGTGATCCCTAACCATTACGTCACAATCTAGTTTAACTGACTGGTATTACTATCCATGTGAGGACGGCCATCTTGAACAGGTGCTACTGTGATTTCCTGTCTGCCATCACGTTGATTTTGAACTGGTTGCATTCTTCCACGGTTGTTTGTTGTTCGTACTGATCCATTTGATCTTTCACCATCGGAATGATATCCATTGTATCCAGATCTCCAGTTATTTGTATGCCCCCTTGAATTGTGTGAAAATTCGTTTCGGCCACGAAATCTTTGCCTTGGAGAAAATCTATTCTCGAATTGCATGAAGTTTATGCGTTCATGGTGATCTCTTCGGTTATCTACTCGATTTCCATGCTGGAACTGAGAGATCTGAGTTTCATATCTGTTACGAGGTCTGTTTTCTCTCCCTGATTGTCCCCTACGTTCTTGGTGATTATTGTTTCGGCTGAAGTTCGAGTTATGTTGCGTATTTTCCCAAGAATTTGAAGATTCAGTTTCTTGACTTTCTAATGCAGAAATTAGGTCTACCATTTCAATTAACGTTTTAGGCTTCGCGACCAACAAAGAACGTTGAATATGAATTGGAAAATGCTTTGCCATCATATCCATGAGATCTACTTCCGGTACAGGAGGTCTTAAGTATTTAATATACCTTGCATTATGCAAAAGGTATTCTGCCATGCTCATATTTTCTCTGGGAGAATAGTAACCATAGCACAGTTTTACTCTTAATTCTTGTTGTTTGCTCGCGCTCCAATATCTATTGAGGAACAGATGTTTAAAATATTCAAAATTATTTTCCGGACCCATCGCGATCATTATCCAATTCAAAGTATGTCGGTCCACGCATTTTCGAGTTATCATCATCTTTAATCCCTCTGGAACATTTTTAAGTCTAAAGTATTCTTGTAATTGCTCTAGGAAGTAAATTGGTGAGTCGTCATTGGCGTCCGAAAAAGTAGGTAGAGGTAGGTCACTCAACACGTTGCTATTATAAGATTGCATACCGGAATCTATTGTCTGACCTAAGGTCCCTGAAATTACATTGTTAGATTCAGAACTTTGAATGGCACCCCCTGTTGCTTCACTAACATTTTTGGAAAATACAGAAGAGGTTTCTCTACGTCCATTACCTTCACTATTAAATACATTGGAGACATTATTGTTCATAGAACTACTGTTATTATTTACATGCATACTATTAATTTTATGTAGTAATACATCAACAGCTTTATGTGTGTTCTGACAATTTGCATTCTGTTTCTTAATTTCCTCTGCCAACTTGTCATTTATATCTTTTACTTGACTTAAAATCTCATCATTAGTACTATGCATTTTCTCACATATTTCGTCACGAACTGAATGCAATTTATCATTCCACCCCTGCATATTTTCTACCTGTTGAGCACTTATCTTTTCTTCCACCTGTTTTACACTATTGGTAATATTTACATGCATTTTATTTACTTCTACTCTGACTTTATTTATCTCTACTTCTTGTTTCGACAGTAGTTTATCTAGCCTTTCTGATTGTTTCCATATCTCTTTAAATATTTTGCTTTCCCTATCTTTAGCTTCCTTTCTAACCTGATTAACTTCTCCTTGGATTTTAATATTAATTGTTTCCATTTGTCCTTTAAGCCTCACTTTCATTTCACATATTTCTTGGTTCACCTTTTGGCTGATTTCCCCTCTTAAGTTCTGAAGCTCACTACTTTGCTTGTCAATTTTCTGATTTAGTTGCTTCATTTCCCCACTCAATTTCTGACTTATTTCCTCTTTTAATATCTTTCATTTCACTACTAAATTTCTGATTTATTTCCCCTTTAATGTCTTTCATTTCACTACTTATTTGTTTCATAATGAACATAAGTATCTCGAAATTACTCTGTTCTAAGTTTTGTGTGGAGGGTTGAGCATTATTTTCTACCTGACTGACATCTACTCTATCTACCTGCTCTGGACTGGGGTTTCTCTGAATGTTTACGTTTGAAAGTGGGTCACTGAACCTATCATCTGGGCTTTCTTCTAAATTCACCTCTGTAGAAATGCTACTCAAGGGCATATTTACTACTTCCGTTTGATAGTATCCAACTTCCATATCAGGTTCTGAATAGCTCTCCCTATCCTCCTGACTTTTCTCAAAATTCTCACCCTTATCAGATATTTTCCTACGTATTACCTTATTATTACGTAATAACATAGATTATATAGCACTATTACTAGATTTACAATTTAACATGAATATTAATCTGACCTTTTTTTGTTCTTTCTTTCTTCTTGTAGTATATTGTAGCGGATTTTAGTCTCTTGATATGATTTTCTTTTCTTAATTTTATGCCCCTTCCTTCCTAAGGCACATTCACTACTCTGCACATATCACAACACTGCACTAAATATTTCCACAAGATTCTTCTTTTCGCTTCACGCTGTCTTCGCTGTGCCCCTCTCCTCTGCTCGCTGTCTTGGTGTCATCTTCTTCTTTCTTTCCCGCGTCTCCTAATTCCTTTTTGATGATTCCTATTCTCTCCTCATTTGCTCCATTCAAGCCCCACGTTGGGCGCCATTTATGCGTCGGTATCCCTGCCTATTGTTTCGACGTGGCTTCGTCTTGTAGTCCTTCTCGCTGTTATCCTGGCTAGATGGATCTCAGCGGTGATGTTTGCATGGACTCTGCCTATCATGACATTTGATAAGCTCGTCGATCTCAGTTGTGGCAATGGGAGCTTATAGAGGAATTGATTACACACTGGAACGTTTGCTTTAGGACTATTTATTATTACTTCCTCACTCTAACACTACATACTGTTCCTGTTCACATATCACCACTGTCTTCCCCTGTGTACTGCCTTCTCAACTGTGTACTGTGAAGTCAACTCAACTGTCTTACACTGTGGACGGTCCTCTACTAAAAGTCAACGGTAAAACTGCCGTTATAATATTTGCCTCGCTCCATACATCCGGAGCGGAAACAAACAGAGTCATAAAACCTTTACCTTTATTTTCTTACACAAAAGATACCGTTTTAGCTGCACCTGGAAACAGAATGTTTCTATCCTAACTGCAGTTTTCAACACATTCTAAACCTTGTGAAACAGGAACATTATGTACACGACAAATATTACATTATACAAAAATTACTATTTACATTGTTTTCACATTGTACACTTATATAATTTATGGATTAAATTGAACACTGAATAAATTAGTACATAATAAAATTAATTCCGGCACATTCTATCTCTGGAAGATACTGAACCTAAATACCAAGTTTGGTGTTTATCCGACTGTTCGTTTCTGAGTTATGCTGTTCATAGACACACCACACACACACACACACACACACACACGGACATGTTTCCAAAAGTGCCTTATATGCATTCAGTGCACCTCAAGAAATGTATTTCCGGTGAAATCTCGGTATCCAATTTTTGGGTGGAATGCAATACTTCCCTCCTTACTGTACGTATTAGAGAAAATAAAAAATAATTGCGTAAGGGCTTAAGAGAATTCCATGGTTAATCATCCCCTTTACCCATTATAATTGTAATTTTGTAACTATTCCTAGTTACAGATGAAAAATCCCCTGGTACTCACGCAAAAGGATGTGATAGCATCGGAGGAACGTCTGACTTCCTTAACCTTTCCCCCAACAGTTTTTAAGCTTTGAAAACGCAGCATAGCCTGTAAGTACCCTTTGGTGGAGGAACAATATCGGTCGGAATGGTCGAACAATCTTTTAAATAATTATAGTACGTGAAATGTTTAACCTTTTTACCTTCCTTTTTGGTCCCGTAATTATTTAATAATATAAAGGCTACTATTTGTTACGTAATACAGAAAACATTAACATATAGAAGAAAATATATGTGACGCGGGTGAATATATAGCTTCCACACCTTTAGGTCGCCAAATCAACCTCTTTGGAAAAGACACATAGTCTCTGGCCATCGATAAAAATAGGGTTCTTGGTTGTTAACTACAAAGTATCCTTTCAGGCTTTCCAATGTTTGCAATTCTCTATTTATACAATTACTAACATATGATATTAATAATTGATTACTACATAATTACAGAGGAAATAAAGCAAAGGTTTCTTAGATGACGGCTATTAGAAGGTTTTGGCACGCAGAAACTTTAGTAAATGCATCTATAGAATTAGCATAACGACTATTCAGTGGTTTTGACACTGATCCATCACACACACTCACTCATATATCCGCAATATTTCATAAATGACAATTAAATAAGTGAAGTATGTCATACGAATCGTCTCGTTATAAACATGATCGATTGTCTTTTGTTTGCTTAAGTGTAATGCCATGGCCATCTATGTATATCGTTTGGAATAAAATGTAACTGGCTTTTGTTTTACACACATTCTCTGTGGAGTGACAAAATTACTCATTAGTTTATAAGAAAACTGTTTCGTGGTAAAAATAGTGTAAATATTCCAGCATTCTAGAAACAATGGGACTTAAACCTTCATTCCACACCTATAAGTTATGACTTTACAACTATTTGCTATTCCATGAAATTCTCACGAAAACTATGTAAATTCTTTTTAGCCTTTTAGTAATTTATTGAAATTAAAAGATATTTTATAATCGATCTCCATCAGAAGGAGCAGGATTTTTTAATCGTGGATGAATTATCAAAATAGGTTGAGTGGTTTTGAGATCATCTGGCCTAAATAAACACACACACACCACATACATGCATACACACGAGTACATATATACATAAGGTACATACATATGTATAATATTAATATGGCTTAACATTTACGCACCAATTTGACCCCTTTGTAAAATAAAATTTACAGAAAGCAACTCTCAAAAAAAAAAAAATCCACAGAAACTGATTAGCCTTTTTTCCTTTGCTGGATCACCTTCACTATTATTACCATTTTCATTGTATGAAAGATAATGTAATTTTACACTTAAATGGCGATACAAGTAATATTAAAGAAGAACATCAAGAACGCCATTTATTTGTCATTAAGGTATTCGTCTATGTAACTGCAAATGAAAGGCTTGAAATGTAGGTTAGAGTGTGCATGTTACAAGAGAGATCTATTCTCTCCCTCTCTCTCTCTCTCTCTCTGTTTACTGCAAATGGGGCTTTCAGCTCTTCACGAACAAATTACTTCACTTGAATGACACAAAATGTGAGTGTGAATTAGTGAAGTGGTGCATAAGGATGTGCTTGTTCTACTCATGATTTAGATACACCACAACGATGATAGTGGCGGTGATGGCGATGATGGATGTGATGATAACTAAGACAATGAATTATCTGATTTAACTACCTGACGGCAAGCATTGGACTTTCTGGCGAGAGTACGAGGAAAACTGGTTTCTTTCTGCCTCGCTGGTTTTTCCAGTGTTTAGCAGTTCATATTGTGTAACAGTCTTCCTTTGCAGAAAAACTTTTTCCCTTACGGTAAAAGCTCATCATACAATAGGGTGTGTTGTCAGTGGCAGTGAACTTCGTAACAGACCCAAAGGCTACCGCACATGTAGTCGGATTTCCTCTCCTTATAGCTGAGTGGCTGGAGACTGCCTGTGTTATCTGCAAATAACCCGAGGCAGAGGTTGAAAGCTGCTTATCAAGTAATTACAGTGCAAGGATAGTCAACAACAGAGACCAAAGACACAGAAGCTTCTGTCACGGCTAGCTTCACGGAATCAAATCTCTTCCGGCAACTGTGTACAGTCAGAACAAAACAAAACCATCCTTGTGAAGTAATCAAGACAAACGTTGATATATCGATAACTAGCACAGCAGTCAGTATCGCATAACAGTTTATGTTTCTTGGTTCCCCAGAATGTAACAATTAGCACTCGCCGATTTTAACCACGTTTATTAAAATATTCTGATAAAGAGGAAAATACAACATACGAGGTGTGATCAAAAAGTTTCCGGAATGGCTTCACAACAATGCTGACGCTGAGATTTCTTTAATTCTTATCCAAACTGTACATTCAGCATTCCTTTCCGATAAAAATAAGAGGTTACGTGACTTCCTGTGACCATGCAGTGACGATGTAGACGATCTGAAGTGAACACGTGTTTTGCAGGGGCTGCGATTTTTCCGCGTAGCAAAAAAGTCAGATTACGAAGAACAAAGAACGAACATCAAATTTTGCTTTCAACTCGCTAAAACTGTAACAGAAGCCTATGAAATGTTAAGAACAGCTTGTGGGGAGGACGTTATGGGCAAAATTCAAGCATTTGAGTGGTTTTCGAAGTTTAAAAGTGGTATGACTTCAGTTAAAGATGAGATCGTTCGGGGCGACCCTGTTCCAGCAAAACTGGTGAAAATATCAATAAGGTGAGGGAAATGGTCTTAAATGATAGGCGCATTACAATAAGAGAACTTTCTGAATCATTAGGACTCTCCTTTGGAAGTGTTCAAAGCGTTTTGAAAGACAATTTCGACATGTTCCTGCATTATGACAATGCGCCGCGGACAAAGCCATTTCTGTTAGCCAATTTTTGGATAAAAATAGGATGAATACTATTCCCCATTCCGCCTATTCTCCAGATTTGGCACCAGCGGACTTTTTTCTTTTCCCGCGACTTAAAATGCGGCTCCGAGGACACCGTTTTGAGGAGATTGATGTCATTCATCGCGAATCGCAGAAGGCTCTGAACATGTTGAAAGAAGAGGACTTCCAAAGGTGCTTCCAGCAGTGGCAGAAGCGCTGGGACAAGTGTATCAACTCCCAAGGAGACTACTTCAAGGGTGACAGTGCAGATTAGACAAAACAAACTGTTGTGTAGTATTTATGACGTCATTCCGGAAACTTTTTGATCACACCTCGTATTACTAGAAAAGTACCCGGAAAATTAGGCAAAGCAGCATGCATTTTAAGTGCAATTTTTGGAAACAATAGCATTGTAGTACATTTGCATCCATTTATACCACAGCTTCGAGAAGCATTTTACCAACTTTCTCAACGGGATAGCAGGGAGGGGTGTGTTTCTGGAGCGTTCGGCCTTTGCTGTTCGAGCAAGCAATGGTGTGTATTATCTGTAGCTCACGAGATGTATGCAATTATTTCGGAGGTGCATCGGGGAAGAATTGTGGGTATTATATGAAGCCAACTTGCCATTTGAGGACCTTGCTAGGGCAATTCCATATAGCATTCGCGTGGACAGATTATTAAAACAATGTACAGTAAATGTGTCCTCTTTGAGAGTAAAAATATAATGTATCTCAGTTTTACATCGTTGCCATTATAATTTTTTTTTCGTGGAGATGTGAAAAACAGGGTTTTATTTACTTTATATATATATATATACATACCGGATGTTTAAGAAATACTTTAACAAACTTCGGGTATGGGTTCCTCACACCAAAAGAAGGAAAACAGTTCATATTTCATATGAACATATGTCCCATAATCCTCGGTTTTCGTGTTATTCCTGTCACAATGAAAGTGTGAGTTCAACGGCCTTCGGGGTCCAACCTCAAAACTTCATTTCTCTATGCATTCATAGAGATGTACTACATACTACATTCATTGTACTACATACGGTAGATGCCGAAGTGTTGCCATGGAGACTTGTTTACGTTTGTCATTTGTCATTAGTCCGTCTTCAACGTTTCAATTGTGTACATATAGTGAGTTAACTGCACGCGTTTCGTTCCACCATGGCTGGATATTCATTTCGTGAACAGGTAGACATGATTTTTATGTATGATCGCGCGAATGGTACAGGACGCGAGGCTGCACGGCTCTATCAGGTGGAGTTTCCAGACCGAAGACAACCGAGTCATCCAACCTTTGTCGCTGTTTATCGTCGCCTTGCTGATAAATGTGATAAATGCCTGGCTCTGGTACATGTTAGTTGCATTGTTCGAGATGCACTGGTATTTACCATGACGGATGGATAGGCAGAGGAGGACAGGTTCCATGGCCTGCACGTTCTGCCGACCTCAATCCTGTGGATTTTTACCTCTGGGGGCATCTTAAATCTTGGTTTATGGAGCAGCCATCCCGGATGCAGAAACGCTTCATCCACGTGTCATGGAAGCCTGCGAAACCATTCGACACCATCCCGAAGTTTTTGACAGGGTGCGACATTCCATGATTCGACGAGTACAGGCATGCATAGAAGCAAGAGGAGGACATTTCGAGCATTTATTATGATATTTTGAATATATATATATATATATATATATATATATATATATATATATATTAAACATGGTTTTTTAAAAGTGATGACGAGTACAGCTATTGCACAAAGCTATACAGGATGGACCATTTAAGTTGAAACTGTACAATATCCCCAAAACTAAGCATTGTAAAAACAAATACCTTGAATAAAAATTGCTTGGTATTATGGGGGAAAGTAAATACCATTAGTCGTGTTTTATTTGGAGGGCGTTGTGATAGTCATTTTAGCTTAAATTAATTTTAGGTTCCCATTTAAAAAAATTAAATTGACCCTAAAATCACCATCATAACGTCCTCCAAACGAAACACAAATAATGGTATTTACTTACACACATAATACCAAGCAACTTTTATTATTAAAGATTTCTTTCTACAACGCATAGTTTTGGAGAAATTGTAGTCTTAACTTAAATGGTCCATCCTGTATATGCATTCGCGAATAATCTAGACTGTGCACGTAAAACAGAACCCACTGCATGCACGAAGAGGTAAACAGATACACACACCTCCTCCTTGCTATGTATAGCTACTCCACCTGTGAAGGGCAGCAGAAGGCCACCTGAAGCTGCGGTGACGGCATAAATAGAAGCGAGTGTACATAGCCAACGCGTTGCATTGTCGTACCCATTCTTGCCGCTGCCCAGGCTGTTTGGCGATAACACCTTTTATTACAGTTACATTTAAACAAGAAGCAATATTCTCACAGTTTACTCACAGCAGGAGAGTGAGAGAATGGCGTTGTCGGGTTGTATTAGGAAGCTAATAATAATCAGTAGGAAAAGCACGTGCTACAATGTGGTGTAATGTTGCAGTATGCTACCCATCAAAGCTCAGTTTGTTGGCGAAGAGAGAGAAGGGAGGTGGAATTTTACAGAGCAACAGCAGAGGGAAGGTTGCCACGGCAACTACACGGAAGCTTGCCCCTCCAGTAACTGTCAGAAGTCACTTAATGTTTAAAACACAGTTTATTCACTCATTTATTTTTACTTTCTCTACTACGTATAGTAAGTAGGGGAAGTATTGTATTCCACACAAAAATTCGATACCGAGATTTCACCGGAAATACATGTTTTGAGACCTCCTGAATCCAAAAAAAGCATTTTTATAAACATGTCCGTGTGTGTGTGTCTGTGAACAGCATAACTCAGAAACGAACAGTCGGATAAACACCAAACTTGGTATTTAGGTTCAGTATCTTCCAGAGATGCGACACGATGGTCTTCAAGAAAATCTCTTCACACCAGATTAGCCTTTACATGGAACGTTTTTTCGAAAATTTTAATTTTCTCAAAAATGTCTCTAACGATTTTGATTAAAATATCATGTGTTTAAGATATTTTTATGAAAAATGAAATGTATATCTGGAATTTTCTGGGAATGTCTCCAAAAGTAACCTTCATTGTGAACGACTTTTGCATAACTGGTAAACCATAAGAGATAGATAAAATGTTACTACACAAAAAATGTAGATCGCGTCAAAATACACAATTTATGTCATATACATTTTTTTATTGAGTGAACCATTTTCGAGATATTGCTTGTTATTCCCTTAAATTTTCCAATACTTATACTTTTTCTCAAATTCGTTATTAAATTCTTTTTTGTCCTGGTAATGCAAAGAGAATGGAATACTCCACATAGCAACCAGCGTTAAAATATTTGACTATCGCTTAAAACCTACCATATTCCCCTTGCATCTACAAGAAAATTATCAATAATATTAACATCTCGATTAACCTGAAGCATATGAAGAATAGGCGTTTGTATAAATAGTTTGTACCAGAGTAGAGAAAGTCATGTGAGTGTAACACATCAGAATATTTTTTTTTTCATTCTTTCTTACTTTCTGTGTTTTTAAAGACTGAGTTTAATGAATACTTTAACTACTCAGTTCTGCAAAACCAGTGAATGAAAATAACTCAAATACGTGTAAATACTAAAAGAGTCCGGGAAGGAATAATGGAGAGATAGCACACGTCTGCTCTATGAAGATAAATAAAATTCCTGAAAAAATAATCCTATCTAGGTAACTCGCCCAACCGCTACCGTGGCAAAAGGCTGTTTCCACTGACCGGTAAACTCGAGTGTTTAATGTACACCTCCCCACGGTGGCTCAGCATTAAGAGAATCAGCACGTAGAGCTGAAGATCTATGATTCGAATTCCGACTATGATACGAAATAACATTTTTCAACTGTAATTAGATCTTCAGTTGTTATGTGGTGTTTTGTGACTTATACCACTTCAACACCTAGCAGATCATAATATGATGTTAAGTGAAATTAAGCCAGTTAATAAGAATACCTAGAAGACAAAAACCACACTGTGCGCATATACTTGGTGTAAACGTTCTATATCTTGCTTTGTGAAAATCCAAACGAATATTTCCTTGAACATTCCAGGTTTTCATTTAATTGCAGTTACTTCCCTTATTACTTCCTCTACCACGTAATAGTAGGAAGAGAAGCTATTACATTCCACCCAAAAATTCACCGCTTTCACCGCAAATACATGTTTTGAGGCCCCTAGAATCCAAATAAAACATTTTTGGTAACATGTACCTGTCTGTATGTGTGCCTCTGAGCAGCATAACTTAAAAATGAGAAGCCGGATAAATACCAAACTCGGTATTTAAGTTTAGTATCTTCCAAGGATGCGACACGAATATTTTCAAGAGAATCTCGTCGCAACTGCCATTTACATGAGACATTTTTCAAAAAAATTTGATTTCCTAAAAAATGGCTCTAAAGATTTTGATTAAAATGCTATATATTAAAGATATTTACATGACAAATAAAACTAATATCTTGAATTTTCGGGGAATAGCCAGTGAAGTCCTCTTCATTCCAAAGGAATTTCGTATAATCGGTAAACGTTAAGCGATAGAAGAAACGCGCTGCAGAAAACATTTAGATCTCTTTAACGCACCTAATTTATTTTAAATAAGTTTTTTGTGGCATAAGCGATTTCTGAGATATCCGTTATCAATGGTTTGAATTGTTCATTACTTGTCATTCTCTTAAATCCTGTCAACATTCAAATGTTTTTCGCAATTTCATGGGAACAGTATGGACTTTTAAGACAGAGTATAACATCCAGTTCTTAAACATTTGACTATCCTTGTTCTCTTTGTATCTATAAAAATTCAGATGTGTTACACTCACATGACTTTCTCTACTCTTGTACAAACTATTTTTACAAACGCTCATTCTCCATATGCTTCATGTTAATCGAGATGTTAATCTTATTGCTAATTTTCTTGTAGATGCAAGGGGAATTGGAAGAATAAATATTTTAAGAGCTGGTTGCTATGTGCAGTATTACATTCACTTTGTATTACCAGGACAAAAAAAAATGAAAAACGAATTCCCATTTGAAAATATATGATGTGTTACACTCACATGACTCTCTCTACTCTTGTACAAACTATTTTTACAAACGCTTATTCTCCATATGCTTCATGTTAATCGAGATATCGAGATGTCAATCTTATTGGTAAGTTTCATGTAGAATCAAGGGGAATATGGTAGGTTTTAAGCGATAGTCAAATATTTTAACGCTGGTTGCTATGTGTCCCATTCCATTCTCTTTGCATGTCCAGGACATAAAAAAATGAATAACGAATTTGAGAAAAAGTATAAGTATTGGAAAATTTAAGGGAATAACAAGCAATACCTCGAAATCGGTTCACTCAACAAAAGAAATGTATGTGACATAAATTGTGTACTTTAACGCGATCTACTAAAATTGTGTAGTAAAATTTTGTTTATCTCTTATGGTTTACCAGTTATGCAAAAGTCGTTCACAATGAAGAATACTTTTGGAGACATTCACAGAAAATTCAAGATGTACATTCTATTTCTCATGACTATATCTTAAACGTATGATATTTTAATCAAAATCGTTAGAGGCATTTTTGAGAAAATTAAAATTTTCGAAAATGTTCCATGTAAAGGGTAGTCTGGGGTGGGGGAATTTTCTTAAAAACCTTCGTGTCGCATCTCTGGAAGATACTGAACCTAAATACCAAGTTTGGTGTTTATCCGACTGTTCGTTTCTGAGTTATGCTGTTCACAGACACACACAGACAGACACATAGACAGACAGATAGACAGACAGACACACACGGACATGTTTCCAAAAATGTTTTTTTTTGGATTCAGGGGATCTCAAAACATGTATTTCCGGTGAAATCTCGGTATCGAATTTTTGGGTGGAATACAATACTTCCCGTACTTACTATACGTAGTAGAGAAAGTAAACAGTATAAGTATTGGGAAATTTAAGGGAATAACAAGCAATATCTCGAAAATGTTTCACTCAACAACAAAAAAATGTATATGACATAAATTGTGTATTTTAACGCGATCTACATTTTGTGTGTAGTAAAATTTTGTCTATCTCCTATGGTTTACCAGTAACGCGATCTACTAAAATTGTGTAATAAAATTTTGTCTATCTCTTATGGTTTACTAGTTATGCAAAAGTCGTTCACATTGAAGAATACGTTTGGAGACATTCCCAGAAAATTCGAGATATACATTTCATTTGTCATGAAAATATCTTAAACATATGATATTTTAATCAAAATCGTTAGAGCCATTTTTTGAGAAAATTAAAATTTTCGAAAATGTTCCATGAAAAGTGTAATTTGGGGTGGGGAGATTTTCTTGAACCTTCGTGTCGCATCTCTGGAAGATACTGAACCTAAATACCAAGTTTGGTGTTTATCCGACTGTTCATTTCTGAGTGATGCTGTTCACAGACACAGAAACAGACAGACACACACACACGGGCTTGTTTCCAAAAATGCTTTTTTTGGATTCAGGGGGTCTCAAAGGATATATTTTCGGGGAAATATCTGTATCGAATTTTTGTTTGGAACACAATACAACCCCTGCTTACTATACTGAGTAGAGAAAGTACAAATGTGTAATGTAGCTATTTTTGCAATGATTTATTTAGATTAAAATATAGTAGATAGAAAATCAGCTTTATTAGGAATAATTTGTATACCCGCTAATATACGATAGAGGGTAGAGAAGGTTATATTAATGTATCAAATAAGATTTTTTAGTAGTATTTAACGCCCGTTCTTAATACATAAGACACAGTCTGTGGACACTTAGGAATTCTTAAGCAGTTGGCTTCAATTTGTCTACACTGAAAACAAAGACCGTGAACAAGAGGGCAAGGTCACTGACAGGCAGGTTAAAACCAGTCCGAGTGCTGTATGCAAACCCCAAAAAGACAGTATGAGGGTTATTATGCAACCTCTCTGCCTATGTCCAGTGACAGTTCATCTCATTTGTCTCCATCCTGGCTTTAATGCTTAAAACTTCCTCTGCTTACTCACGATACAATTATTAATTATATAATTATTGTTTCCTTTCCCAATTGTAATTTAGAAAGGAAACATTCAGGCTCAGTATTAAGGTATCCCCCATTCATTTGCCGGTTATGTTGGGCTGAAAAACCTGGAAAAATCACAGTCGAGAAGGACGAACTACACGAGATTTTAATCGCGAATTTCCCGGTCACGAGCCCAATCCTTAACAGCCTCTAGCACTTGTGTTGCTACATTGTTTTATGACGCAACATTTAAATTAATGAAAACAATTACTTAAGAAACATGACCTTCTGAAAAAATCGTAGACCTTTTACCCCATATCGTCTCATACTGCTGTATGCAAAATATTACAACGCTTTATCCACATGATGTATCAGATATGGCGACATTTTCTCATGATGGTAGCCCCAAAAACCCGGTGCGTTCCTTACGAAGTTTAATCATATAGCTGTGTCACATGCAACGTTTCCGAGACCGCTCTAGTACGTAAGCGTTTCCTAGCTGCATAGGTACTTACACTGCGTGATCAAAAATATCCGGACACCTGGATGAAAACGACGTACAAGTTCGTGGCGCCCTCCATCGGTAATGCTGGAAGTCAATATAGTGTTGGTCCACCCTTAGCCTTGATAAAAGCGTTCACTCTTGCAGGCATACTTTCAATCAGGTGCTAGAAGGTTTCTTGGGCAATGGCAGCCCATTCTTCACGGAGTGCGGAACTGAGGAGAGGTATCGATGTAGGTCGGTGAGGTCTGGCACGAAGTCGGCGTTCCAAAACATCCCAAAGGTGTTCTTTAGGATTCAAGTCAGGACTCTGTGCAGCCAGTCCATTACAGGGATGTTATTGTCGTGTAACCACTCCGCCACAGCCCGTGCAGTATGAACAGGTGCTCGATCGTGTTGAAAGATGCAATCACCATCCCCGAATTGCTCTTCATCTGTGGGAAGCAAGAAGGTGCTTAAAATATCCATTTAAGTCTGCGTTGTGATCGTGCCACGCAAAACAACTAGGGGTGCAAGCCCCCACCAGGAAGAACACGACCACACCATAACACTCCTCACCTCCGAATTTCACTGTTGGCACTACACACGCTGGCAGATGACGTTCACCGGACATTCGCCATACCCACACCTTGGCATTGTCCCTCCACACAACGTTTTGCCACCGCTCAGTCGTGTAATGTTGACGCTCCTTACACCAAGCGAGGCGTCGTTTGGCAGTTTCCTGCGTGATGTGTGGCTTATGAGCAGCCTCTCGCCCATGGAATCCAAGGTTTCTCACCTCACGCCTAACCGTCATAGTACTTGGAGTGGATCCTGATGCAGTTTGGAATTACTGTGTGATGGTCCGGATAGATGTCTGTCTATTACTGTTTACGACCCTCTTCAAATGTCCGCCGTTTCTTTCGGTCAACAGACGAGGTCGGCCTATACGCTTTTTTGTTGTACATGTCCCTTCACGTTTCCACTTCACTATCACATCAAAAACAGTGGACCTAGGGATGTTTAGGAGTGTGGAAATCTCGTGTACAGACTTCTGACACAAGTGACACCCAATCACCTGACCACTTTCGAAGTCCGTGAGTGCTACGGAGCGTCCCATTCTGCTGTTTCACGATGTCTAATGATTACTGAGGTCGCGGATAATGAGTACCAGGCAGTAGGTGGCACCACAATGCACCTAAGATGAAAAACGTATGTTTATGGGGGTGTCTAGATACTTTTGATCACATAGTGTAAGTATCCTTAGGCACCGTTTATGTTTTGGAATCTAGTGATTTAAAAAGTGCAAACATCATGGTACGTTTTATCGAGACCATTGGAGTTGACTCCAGATTAAGAGATCAAAGGCTTCAATAGAGACCACTCATCTCTTAATCACCATTATCGTTGTCGTCATTATCATTTAAGTTGAACTGGATGTGCAGTGAAACTCGTACAATTTAACTTGAAAGAACGACTGAAAAACTTACTGTGTCATAGTCAATGAACGTTTACTTTGTACTCTTTCTGGCAGAGTTCCACTAAAGAATCTGGAAAGAAATCTGAGAATGCTGCACCGAAAGTGCGTTATGTAACGACCTGTCTCTCAAGAAAAGTCATCAGGCCATTGCTCTACCTGAGCTAATATTGTCTCAGGGCGCCTCACATTCCAAACGGAATGTTGTTTGTGGCAGACAAATGAAGCAGAGTTGGAACACTCTCCACGCTGAGGGTACTTTCAATAATTCCTTATTCTGGCTGCGCTCCAAAATGTGCGACCGCGTCGGAAGAGAGGTTCTTACTTAACGGAGATGCTGCACGTAAATTGTCACTAATATGGTTGACTCATTTGCATGTGCGCTGCTTAATGTGATGACGTCATGACTGTCTCCACCGCTGGAAGATACATAGCGCGTGGAGCTTTGCCTGTAAACAGATGGGTTACCGAAATTTGCGTGTATTTATTGATGCTAAACGTGGAACAGAAGCTAGATTACTTTACTTGTGTTTTTGAGGTGCCTTACGTGGAGAAGATAACATCTCATATTAAAAAGAACAGCAAAAGCAGGGATAAATATCTCGTTTATCTTCCTTTGTAACTATACATATATTTGAATGCACATCTTTGTCCGGCGCTGTCGGGAAAGGTTAGAAAAAATCTCATGTGTTACACTCACCTGACTTTCTCTACTCTTGTCAAAGTATTTTTACAAACGCTTATTATCTGTATGCTTCATGTTAATCGAGATATCGAGATGTTAATCTTATTGCTAATTTTCTTGTAGGTGCAAGGCGACAGTCAAATATTTTAAGAGCTGGTTGCTATGTGGAATATTCCATTCTCTTTGCATTATCAGGCAAAAAAAAAATAATAACGAACTTCCATTTGAGAAAAAGTATAAGTATTGGAAAATTTAAGGGAATAACAAGCAATATCTCGAAAATGATTCACTCAAAAAAAATGTATATGACATAAATTGTGTATTTTGATGCGATCTACATTTTTTGTGTACTAAACGTTCGGCTATCTCTTATGGTTTACCAGTTATGCAAAAGTCCTGCACAATGAAGAATACTTTTGGAGACATTCCCAGAAAACTCAAGATATACATTTTATATGTCTTGAACGTATCTGAAATTTACGATATTTTAATCAAAATCGTGAGAGATATTTTTGCAAAAATTAAAGTTTTCGAAAAATATTCCATGTAAAGGGTAATCCGGGGTGGGAGATTGTCTTGAAAACCTTCGTTGTCGCATGTGTTGAAGATACTGAACCTAAATACCAAGTTTGGTGTTTATCCGACTGTTCGTTTCTGAGTTATGCTGTCCAAACAGACACACACACACACATACACACACGGACATTTTTCAAAAATGCTTTATATGTATTCAGTACACCTCAAAACATGTATTTCCTGTGAAATCTCGGTATCGAATTTTTGAGTGGAATACAATACTTCCCCTACTTACTATACGTAGTAGAGAAAGTAAAAATAGCGAATTGTCACTTTCTATTTGAGAAATGTTTGTAAGTATAATTGTAAAAATCCAAGTAATAACAATGAGCATCTCGGAAGTGGTTAACCCTAAAAAAAGTGTATATTTGACATAAACCAAAATGTTTTGTGTAGTACATTTTGTTATATCCTATGCTTTACCACGTATACAAAAGTCGTTCAGAATGAAGAGGTCTTCAGAGATTTTTTCCATAAAATTTAAGATATATCTTTTATTTCTCATGCAGATATCTTAAAATACGATATTTAAATCAAAATCTTTGAAGCCATGTTTGAGAAAATGAAATAAACTAAAGGTTTTGCATATAAAGAGTATTTTGGAATGAGGATTTTCTTGAAATCTTCATGTCGCTGAGCGTAAATATCCAGTTTGGTATCTTTGGTTTCGTTTTTGAGTTATGCTGCTCAAAGATAGACGCATGCATATACACATGGATGTTTTTCTAAAACTTCTTTGTTTTTGGGGGGTTTAGGGAGTGCCAAAAGGCGTGTTCCCAATGAAATCTTGCTATGGAGGTTTTGAGTGAAATAGAATATATGGTGTTTTAATCAACATCATTAGAGCCATTTTTGAGGAAAACAAAAACAACGAAATATTTCCCATATAAAGGGTAGTTTGAAATGTGGGTTTATCTTGAACATTTTTACATCGCAATCTTGAAGGACGCTGAATGTAAATACCAAGTTTGGTATATAAGCGACTTTTCGTTTTTGAGTTACGCTGGTCACAGATAGACATGTATACATATAGATGGTTTTCTAAAAATACTTTTCTTTTAGAGGAGATGTATAGGGAGTCTTTAAAGTTGTGTCGCCTGTGAAATCTTGGTATCGAATTTTTGGGTGAAATACAATACTTTGTCCACTTACTGCGGTAGAGGAAGTAAAATTAAATTGCAATATGGAGGTGCTGCCTTACTTTTAGCATATATATTCACACAATGCTGTAATGACATTTAAAATTAAAAATAATTTTAGAACAAATATCATTTTGGCTGATGCTGTTTTATTTAGGAGTGATACGATGGTCTTGGCGGAGTTACAAAATAATTTCCAGATAACATAAAACGAAATGAACAATAAAACATCGGAAAACGTGAAATTATCCACATTTAAAGCATAAGCATTCGTCTTTTAAGGAAAACAGACCTGCAGGTGTGAGTTTGCAATTAGTGGTGCGATTATGAAATCAACATCCATTGTTTCTTATATACTGGAAAAAATATACCTAAAGCTTTACAAATTTACTGTCAATGTGATACTGTAAGAAGAATTCTACAATGGTAGGATGTAGGACGTAGAATGTGTTTATTGGAGGAGGACGCCTGGCGCACTGTACCAGCTTCATCTATTGTGGCTACACCTCCGGGAGGCAGGGATGAGGTGAAGGAGCGCTAGGATATCTCAGGTTCGCAGGGACATGACACAGAGACGCGCAGAAACCCACAATATTTCCAGTTTGAACACCCGCGCACCAGTAGAGGCGAAGAATCCCGAGAGAGGGCGACGAGGCGACCCTAACAGGCGGAGCAGCGCACCCTGGGAAAAAATCCTTTCAAGAGACGCAAGCATCCACGCCATCTGCACAACACCGCCAGCACCGCAAGACCTGAAATCACACCTGAAACGTAAAAGGGAGAGATGAAATGAGAGGAAATGTGGGAATGGAAAAATCGCGGTAGAATACCCTATCCCGGCATTTGCTTAAAATCCCATGATCAAAGTGGGCGGTCACCGGAAATCAAACCCGGGGCCTTCCGAATGCGTGCCACAGACGTTGCGCCTGAGCCGTCCCGCTCTGCATATGACAATGGTATTTGATACAGAAGATGGTCGTCAAAGCCCCGCGATGTTCGCCAGTTTCAAGCAACAGATTATCGCAACAAGATAAGGTGCCAATTTGAAGCAGTACGATCTTCGTCACTTTTGAAGTCGTTTACTTTACCTGCTTCATTGTCGATCCCGTGATCCCGTAGCTCCTTCTGTTGTCTCGTGCGCCAGCTGCTGCAGTGGTAACTAACTATTAGTACTTTATCATTGTATACGTGATGTATGATGAAAGGACAACACCATTTAAATTGAATGAGAATTTTAATGTGATCTAATGCTCGAGCTTTTGAAGCGAGTTACCGACCGTTTCAGTATAAAGAAGGAAAGTGATTATGAGTCTTAGCACTCGAAATTTTAACAACTAAATTATTGTACCTGCTAACTTCCGCAGTATCAACCTTACGGTTTGAAATAACTGTTTCCACAATAAAAGAAACAAGTAGCGTAACTTGCCGTGAGGCGCTAAAATGCTTATGGGCGAGACCTCTCACAACAGCCGCGAAATCTTACTCACAAAAACGCGTCACTAAGCGTTTAAAATAGCACACGAGCAGTGCGTACTAGTGACGGTACCGGAGAGTATAATGCACAAATGTGGGCACGAAGGTGTGCACGAACGGCTGTACGTACCAGTGCCAATACCAGAGTCAGAGTAATTGTCTCATTTAAAAGTACGCGCTTTTATTGCTTTTAGCTCTGGCTACATATTATTCCCCCTTCCAATATATCTGTCGGGCTAACACTAAACTCTGTTCATGTGTGTCTCTGTCTGTTACTGAGCCTTTCACTTTTCTCAGAAATTCTTTTGCCCCACTAATTTACAGAATTGGCCTACGTGACTTCAAGCGTACTGAATTTAACTCTAAACTGTATCCCCAGAATCCAGTTCGCTACTTTGGCTGTCGCTGATGACTTTCGCTAACCTGACTTCCTAATTACTAATTTCTCGGATGAATCGTTGAATCAAGCTTGTTACATTATAAAAACATTTACGTATTTAATATATGGAACTATTTATTGTTATTATTTCTTTAACTCAGTATAATTTCTTTGTTTGATTATTTATGTATTCCTGTCGATAATTACGGTATCCAAAACAGTTTAAATTTTACAAAACAATGACAGTTATATTATTGAGATACAGAGCTGAAAGCTGCACACCGAAAAGAACTGAGAGAAGAATCCTCAGAGATTAGACACTTTAAGTCATTTAGAAATACAAACAGTGATTAAAATTAGGCATATTTAGTCTCACGGAAGAAATATATAAGAGAAGGGATTGTTTCAACAAGCATCAAAGATTGCATATTATCAATTATGAAAACCTACATATGTGTTAGAGAAATGGTGGTTGATGGCTTACCCAATGGAGAGAACCTGTTTTCTGAAGTACGATCAGATTGCCAGGCCTAACCCATTATGAACATGAACATCCTATCGTGCATTTCCCATTCTTTTGTGTTGCAGTAAGGCACTGTATCGGTGAAATTTGACAAAACATGACAATTTGCAACTAAATAGTTTCATTAACATTTCCTGATGAAATTAGAAAATTCAATAAAATATATACACAACAATATTTCCTAATATATTAATTTAATTTTATCCACTAACTGCAAAACAACTCATTTAAGCCCAAATTAAAACCATGACTTAAAGCTACAAACTGCTTAGTTCAAAGGAGCATTTTATATTGGCATGGCAAAAGTAATTAAAATAAGTAAAAAATTATAAAATCAAACATATTTGTTGTAAATGATTAAGATTGTGTATGTTCTATTTGTTTTATATGTGGTAAAATTAGGATAACTGAAACAAAATTGGTGATTTTTTTCACACATACATTGCCTTAAGCACATATCGATGTTTATGCCAACCCTGGATATCTCCCAACTCTTAAATCGCTGGAAGGAGTGCAGAAAACACTTTAGTAATATATTATGGATATAATTCCGCATAATAAATGAGTTTATATCACTAAATCTTG
This sequence comes from Deroplatys truncata, assembly GCA_030765065.1. Classification (NCBI taxonomy): domain Eukaryota; kingdom Metazoa; phylum Arthropoda; class Insecta; order Mantodea; family Mantidae; genus Deroplatys; species Deroplatys truncata. Next base: position 221,875,954 of record CM060978.1, read on the forward strand.
CAACAACTCCCTTGGAAGTAATCAAGCGTCTGTAAATAAAAGCACTGCATATGTTTGGGAAACACACATCGCTAACACCCCGGGTGAACGGTTCGTAATAGTCTGTTATTGATCTAAAAGAAACAGACAAGCTTTAACTGTTTTATAGATTATAATGAACAGAAGTAATTTTTATTGTTATGTTATCATAGGTAGAACAAACAGGAACTTAAAAATAAGACTAAGTGAGCACCAAATAAATATAAAATTGAAACAAATAGATAAATCAGCAGTGGTCAACCATTTTTGGAACAGGAACCATGAAATAGGACAAGAGATAAAACTATTAAAGCTATACAGATTCCTTCATACTTGAAAATATGGGAAAAGATTTTCATTCATCTTAACATCAAGAATGCTTTGAATTTTGAAATATCATCTAAAGACTTCCTAATGCAGTTGATCCAATCAGATTACAAGAGGAAGGAAAGAAGACAGATGAGTTCCCAACCTTCACTACAGATGGCAACAGATCCAACACCACAAGTTTCCAATTCTTCACAACAGAAGGCAGAAGAATCGTCTAATGAAATACTTCTTGGGGTTACGGGAGAGAACGAGAAGCCAGTCGGCCAAGCTGATGATGGGAGAAACATGTCTCTCGAAAGCGCATCTTAGTTAACATCTTGCGCTACTGTAATGTGAATTAACACGTAACGACTCACATTAAATTATCATTTTACTGTTTTATCAGACAAAAAGTGATTTTGTTTAGCAGGATACCGAAATCTGTGCATCACAAAATTGTGTATAACGAGTAAGACGCGTGTATAATTTTACTTGTGACGCCAGAAATAATCTCTTATTAAATAAACAAGGACTTTTTTATGTTTTGCAAGAAGTGTTGACTTAACTTATCTTCCAAAGTTGAATTTTGAGTCCAATTAAATAGTCTTGAAGTACTTTCTCATAACAGCCTAGAGTTATGCAACTTTGCGGGTATCCAAGAAGTGAAGTTATAAAAACGAATCACAACGTGATTAATATCAGGAAATTTGTGCCTAAAACATAATGTGAACACTTGTGAAATCTGTACTTATAATAAAGCCTCATACTTATACAGGAACAATGGTCGTCACTTTTAATGTCGTTTAATTTACCTGCTTCTTGTTGATTCTCTGCAGTGATCTCGTAGCTCGTTCTGTTGTCTCATGGGCCAGCTGCTCCCGTGGTAAGTTATGAGATCTTTCTCTCACACTATGCGTGGATGTATGGTGAAAGGATAAGACCAGCTTAAGCTGAATGAGAAATTTAATGTGATCTAATGTTTGAGCTTTTGAAGCGAGTTCCCGACCGTTTGAATATAAAGAATGAAACTGATTATGAATCGTAGCACTCGAAGTTGTATCAACTGAATTATTATGCCTGCTAGCTTCTGAGTATCAATCTTATGGTTTGAAATAACTGTTCCGTAATAAAAGAAACTAGTAACGTAACTTGCAGTGAGTTACTAAAATGTTTACCGGAAGAACTCTCACAATAGCCGCGAGATTTCACTCGCACAAGCTGGTCACTAATGAGGCGGTATTTTTAACACTTAATAATTTCAGTCTAATTATATAATATGTACATTCAATGACAGCCCGCCTTGAAGCAATATGTGTATGTAATAATTTGTAAAATGCATGTAACAGCCATTGCATATGCTTATATATTATTGTATACATGTTCAATAATGTTATATGAATGTATTACGTAATTTAATAATGTAAGAGCTGTGAGAAATAGGTCAAAAGTTGCTAACAATGAGGTAACCTTGAGGCAATAATGAGTTTGAGAGTTTAAATGTTATTTGTGATTCTTGGAAGCAATAATGTGATTTTAGTGACAGTTTATAAAATAGCCAATCAACAACCAGAAAAATGAAGGTATTCATTGGAGTAGGAATAGCCAATCAAAGAGTTGAAATACATAAATTTACAAGTTTAGACGGTTGAAAACAGTTCAGTTGCCTGCAGACAGTGATAGTAACCGGAAGCTTATGCATCCTCGAGAAAAATATAAATTCATGTGAGACGAAAATAGCATATGTGTTAAAAAGTGCAACTATTAAATAAAAGAATCTCACAGCTCTCTACATCAGTGAAATACTGTTTAATTTGTGTCAAAGATTAATATGAGGGCTGATCAATAAAGACTGAGATTGATTTTTTCCTGTAGCTTTCTTGAGAGTTTCCTGTCTCTACCATGAATATTTGAAAAGAGCGGGGTTTCATGTATAATGTCCATAGGCGGCAGCACTCTTGTATCGGTAGGTTGGTAATAATGCTGTATATTGTTGACCCTAGTTGAATTTCGCATACCACAAAATGAAGGTGGCACAAGAGGAGCAATAACATTTTTTTTTTTCGTTTAAATCATACAGCCTCTGAAACTTTGGAAAAGCTGAAGCAAGCATACGGTGAAGATGCACTACCTCGTGCAACAGTGTTTAGGTGGTTCAAAGACTTCAAAGTAGAGCGAGTCCTCTGTGCTAAGCAAGGTGGGCCTGGTGCTTCGGCTTCTGCTATGCCTGAAGTCAACATCAACACAGCTGCTGTGATTGTTGTTCCCACTCACACCACTGTTACAGCAGCGTACTACACGTCAGTATTGGCTACGCCGAGGAAGCGCATTGCAAGGAAACATCCAGAACTTATCACAACAACGTGCGGCCTCACGTTGCAAATCAAGTCCAAGAATTTTTGTCTAAATTCAACATTACCTGTGCGCCGCATCTGCCTTATAGCCCCAATCTTGTCCCCTGTGATTTCTTTTTATTCCCATCACTAAAGGCAAAGCACCGAGTCATTCGATTTGAGAGCACTGAAGCAGTGCTGAAGAAAAGTGAGGCGATTCTCAAAGACCTGACAAAGAATGGCCTGTACCATGTGTTCGAGGACTGGCACAGACGCTGTAAAAAGTGCATTCAAGTAGGAAAGGACTACTTTGAAAAAGACTATGACAACATTGAAATGGAGTAATAAATATCTGTGAAAAAAAATTAGTCTCAGTCTTTATTGATCAGCCCTCGTAAAAAAGAGTGAATTAAAACTTAAAAAATATGTGTAAGCCTACATACTTGTCGCATCACGCCCTGCCAAGATATCCGTGTCTTTAGCAATAATACTGACGCAGCCGAGGCAAACATAAATAATTAATACTTAAAGAAACAGTTAATATTTTTTTAAACTTGGGGCAAAGGCCACCTGAAAATACATTTGGGGCGAAGGCTCCGGAAACCGGGTACCATACTTGCGGTTGCAACTACAACAAGTTCGGCTCTCCAACAGTTGAAATACGATACAAATCCTTCAATACAAATCTACTTCAGTACGTACGGGTGATGGTACCAGAGTATCTAATGTATGCACAACTGTGTGAACGAATGAATGTAAGTACCAGTAATTTTCTGCATTTAAATTACGCGCCTTTATTACTTTAAGCTCCGCCTACTCCATTACTCCTCACCAACGCTATTTTTTCAGCCAATACTTAAAATCCGACGTGTGCATCTTAATTTAGTTACCAGGGGACTTGAATAAAATCTCAGAATATAGTTACTTTTATCTTTTCCAGAATTCTGCCTACGTGACCCTGCAAACGTACCGAATTTAACTCCAAACTGGTGTCCCACTACTGTGGCTGTTGTTAATGACTTTGTTTAACATGACTCACTAATGATCTCTTTCTCGGAAAAATCTTTCAACGCAAGCTTATTACATTAAAGTTTGGTTTAATTTACGGAAATTATTTATTGCAATTAATTATCTGTCTTACTGCTATTTATTTGTCATTTATATCTGTCTGTCAATAATTCAGGTATCCATACTCAGTGATAATAAATTTGTGAAATTTTCCAGAGTTTAAAATCGAATTTAAGCAAAAAATAACAAAACAAATAAATTTCAAAATATTGTACGAGAAAGTGATAAATTTTATATATCTTAAACACATATTATTAAAGTTAGCGTAATGCATAAAAAGGCTTAACTGGTAATGTAATAGACAAAAAGGGTACACATTCAATAAACTATTTATGATAGCGATACGCATAACCCTAGATTGCTTTTGTTTGAAGTGTGAGTAACACCACTCGCGATTGCTAGCATTATAATTCACCTCGCGATCTGAAGGCCAGTAATAAAAACTTAAGCGAGTATAAAATAATCGTTGAGGAAAAGTAGATTTCTTTTTGTCAGCCATAACCCAACTTTCAGTTAGAACCATTTACTAGGGCTACATAATGGTTCACTTTGCATGATATTCAAGGAAACTTTTTAAACTGAAATCTGATTGTATCTCTACTGATTTCTTTATTTTACTTCTAGGCTACATTAGTTTTATTACATACAGAAAATTAAAGTCTTACGTGGATGCTGCAGTTAAACATTGGTGAATTCTATCTAAAAAAAACTGATGTGTTATACTCTCTTATATGACTTTCTCTACTTTTGTACAAAGTATTTTTACAAACGCTTATTCTCCATATGCTTCATGTTAATCGAGATGTTAATCTTATTGCTAATTTTCTTGTAGATGTAAGGGAAATGTGGTACGTTTTAAGCGATAGTCAAATATTTTAAGAGCTGGTTGCTATGTGGAGTATTCCATTCTCTTTGCATTTCCAGGACAAAAAAAATGAATAACGAATTCCCATTTGAGAAAAAGTAAAAGTATTGGAAAATTTAAGGGAATAACAAGGGATATCTCAAAAAATGGTTCACTCAACAACAAAAAATGTATATGACATAAATTGTGTATTTTAACGCGATCTATATTTTTTGTGTAGTAAAATTTTGTCTATCTCTTATGGTTTAGCAGTTATTCAAAATTCGTTAACAATGAAGAATTCTTTTGGAGACGTTCCCAGAAAATTCAAGATATACAATTCATTTGCCATAAAAATGTCTTAAACTTATGGTATTTTGTTCAAAATCATTAGAGGCATTTTTGAGAAAATTAAAATTTTCGAAAAAGTTCCATGTAAAGGGTAGTCTGGGGTGGGGGGATTTTCTTGAAAACCTTCGTGTCGCATCTCTGGAAGATACTGAACCTAAATACCAAGTTTGGTGTTTATCCGACTGTTCGTTTCTGAGTTATGCTGTTCACAGACACACACACGGACACACACACGGACATGTTTCCAAAAATGCTTTATATGTATTCAGTGCAGCTGAAAACATGTATTTCCTGTGAAATCTCGGTATCGAATTTTTGGGTGGAATGCAAACTTCCACTACCTACTATATGTAGTAGAGAAAGTAAGAAGCAAGTGGTTTGAAATTTCAAAGTGGGAACAGTTGATAGTGAGGACCTAACATATAATTAATTCCGGTTTTATACCTTATTTAATTTTAAACTAAACCCTTTTGTCTTAATTTGATGAGGGATTATGCGTTGATTTGATTTTAAATGTTTATATATTTACTTAAGTAGCTTAAGAAAAATTGTGTTTGTGGTTTTCAATAACTAGATCTGTTCGACCTTTAAAATCTTACATGACCTGATCCTAAACCGTCCAAAACCACATTCAAAAAGTAATTTTTTATGCGTAAAGTTAAAGTAAATACATAGTATCTACATAGTGAAGTTTCAACCCAAACCATAAGAGATTAATAATAACTTGCAGCAGAAAAGTATTAAAACCATTACGAAATGTGCCATTTATGTCAAACATTTGTTGAAGAATTAGAATGTTCCAAACTGAGCGTTTCTCCTTTTTTATGTCACATGAGCTTTAGACAAATAAAACCTCATTTGTAAAATCTGGCTCGTTTCTGTAACTGTCATGTAATCATGTAATAAGTATTAATTTAAAATTATGTAGGCAAACATTTTTATCGTGATTTAGGTAAAGGGGACAGAATAATCAGCTTCAGTGAATAGTGTAATATAAAGGGACATCTCTGAAATTGAAATGAATGGAAAAAATCGCAGGAGTATATCACGCGTAATGAGTAATTTTATGTTCGGTTATGTTCGTTTTTTTTAAATCGTCATTTTCCTCACCAATATACCCATGTTGTCATTGATATATACTGGACCAAAATTATTTCAAACGCGTATCTGATTCCATTTAATCGATGTGAAGTGCTGAAGGCAATTTCATGCTCCCTTATTTGCGTCCCACATTTTACTCATCCCCTTGTGCCCCAGGAGAGTAAAATTGCACTAGGTTCGTTAGCAAAGCGATCTGATACTCTACAGTGTCTCTACACTCAGTTTTATCAATTACTTTGCAATTTTAGCCGTTTTTCAGAAGCTATTTTGCTTCTCACACAGAGATTAGAGCCGATTACCTAAGTTATATTTGGAATTTTATTTACATATTCTAAGTTAGTAGAATTTAATTGTTTTTCTCTCTCACGTATTGAGGCAGTATATTTAACACTTAAATGATTTCAGTCTAATTATAATTCAATAACAGCCCGCCTTATAGCAATATGTGTATGTAACAATATATAAAAAGTGTATATTATAGTCACTGTAAATGTTTATATTATTGTATACATGTGTAACAATGTTATGTGAGTGTATTACATAATTTAATAATGTAGGAGCTGTGAGAATAATAGGTTAAATGTTGCTAACAATGACGTAACCTTGAGATAATAATGAGTACGAAAGTGTAATAATGCTACTACTCATTCTTGGAGCAACAATAATGTAATTTTTGTAACAGTTTATAAAATAGCCAATCAAAAACCAGAAAAAAACAAATGTGAAATGAAGGTATTCTATTGGAGTAGGATTAGCCAATCAGAAATTGAAATATAGAAATTTACAAATTTAGGCGGTAGAAATCAAGTCAGTTGTTTGTAGACAGCGCTCATAACTGGACGCGTTGGTTGTAGACAGTGTTCCTCGAGATGTGTCCTCGAGAAATTTAATGCGTATTCGTGTGAGATGAAAATAGTTTTACGTGTAGCAAATATTTAATAAAAAACAAATCTCACATCTCTCTCTCTCTCTCTATCAGTGAAGTGTTATTTAAATCGCGCCAAGCATTAATAAATGGAGTGAAGTAAAACTATAATCTGTGTAAGCCTACATTCTTCAGTCGCACCACTCCCTGCTAAGACATTCATGTCTCTAAAAAATATATATCTATATCTATAAATATAGATATAGATATATACTGACGCAGCCGAGACAAACATGAATGTATGATATTTAAAGAAACAGTCAAATTACAAAGTTATTATTTTTAAATTTTGAGGGCGAAGGCTACCGGGTGCCCTATATGCGGTTGCAACTACTTCAAGTTCGGCTCCCCAACACTCGAAATATAATACATCTTCAAACTGACTTACAGAAACAAACCTTCTTCAAATTGGCTCCAAAAGCGTGGGGCAAATAACGTAAGGACAATAACTAATTCAGTATACAATTAATAGGAGACCAAATCTGGATTGGTATTAAGATACCGTAAAATACGGGACATAGAATATGTTAAAAATGTCAAGGTTATTTCAAATCAGATTTTCCGCTGTTTTAATCCATTAGTTTCGATTGTCATCAATTAGGTTAGCATTCTAATCGATGGCACGTCCTCGTATTCTTTGAATTATACGCTGTTACCGGGAATCGTTCTCTCTTCTGGTAACAGAGTGAGATGGCTCTGCGGTAACGTGTGAGGTCTCGGATTCGATTCCCGTAGGACCGGACACTCTGGTCATGGGTTTTCTCGTGATTTTCCCGGTCCGTAGCCGAAGTCTAGGCGATTCCTCTTTTACCATGAGTTTCCTGTTCATAATTTCCTTTCATACACCATGTGATCAGAAGTATGCGGACACTCCACAAACATACGTTTTTCATCTTCGGAGCATTGTGCTGCCACATACTGCCTGGTACTCATTATCCGCGACCTCAGTAGGCATTAACATCGTGAAACAGCAGAATGGGACGCTCCGTGGAACTCACGGACTTCAAACGTGGTCAGGTGATTGGGTGTCACTTGTATCAGAAGTCTGTACGCGAGATTTCCACACTCCTAAACATCCCTAGGTCCACTGTTTCTGATGTGACAGTGAAGTGGAAACGTGAAGGGACAGGTACAGCACAAAAGCGTACAGGCCGGCCTCGTCTGTTGACTGACAGAGACCGCCGACATTTGAAGAGGGCAGTAAAGAGTAATAGGCAGACATCTATCCAGACCATCACTCAGGAATTCCAAACTGCATCAGGATCCACTCCAAGTACTACGACAGTTAGACGTGAAGTGAGAAAACTTGAATACCATGGTCGAGCGGCTGCTCATAAGCCACACATCACGCAGGAAAATGCCAAACGACGCCTCGCTTGGTGTAAGGTGCGTCAACATTACACGATTGGACAGTGGAAAAACGTGTGAAGTGACAAATCGCGGTACACAATGTGGCGAATGTGTGCCGTGGGTATGGCGAATGTCCGATGAACGTCATCTGCCAGCATGTGTAGTGCCAACAGTGAATTTCGGAGGTAGTGGTGTTATAGTGTGGTCGTATTTTTCCTGGTGGGGGTTTGCACCCCTTGTTGTTTTGCGTGGTACGATCACAGTGCAGGCCTACATTGATATTTTAAGCACCTTCTTGCTTCCCACTTTTGAAGAGCAACTCCGGGATGGCGATTACATCTTTCAACACGATCGAGCACCTGTCATACTGCACGTTTTGTGGTGGAGTGGTTACACGACAATAACATCCCTGTAATGGACTGGCCTGCACAGAGTCCTGACTTGAATCCTGTAGAACACCTTTGGGATGTTTTGGAACGCCGACTTTGTGCCAGGCCTCACCGACCTACATCGATACCTCTCCTCAGTTCCGCACTCCGTGAAGAATGGTCTGCCATTCCCCAAGAACCTTCCAGCACCTGATTGAAAGTATGCCTGCGAGAGTGAACGTTTTCATAAAGGCTAAGGGTGGGCCAACACCATATTGACTTCCAGCATTACCGATGGAGGGCGCCACGAACTTGTACGACATTTTCAGCCAGGTGTCCGGATAGTTTTGATCACGTAGTGTATGTTGCATCCCAAACGCTTCAGGATTGTTGGACCAAGCGTCGGCGTTTGGTGCGTTACGGCGGGACTGTGAAATTTGCGCTGTAGTGCTCGCTGGCCGGTTAAGGTTTCTTTCTGGAAGTGATTCGTTTCATTCCGGAAACCCCAGGCTGAAGATGGCTAAGGCGGGATCTCCGGCGACAGGATTGGCGTCAATCTGGAATTGCTAGGCACCCCGACCTTGCTAGCGAGCATCGTCGTTCTTATCTGGCCTCCCTTCCCGCATTCCTTTCCTCACGTAAGCATAAAGGGCCTAAAGGCTCTCCATTTGACTAATTCTCAACCTCCTCTCCTTTCAATAATTTCCCTAATGATAATATTTACTATCATGAAAAGAATTATTGTTTATAGAATAATTATTCAACTTTTTCCACTTAAAACATGTGTGTACCCTCAAATTTTGCATCAATTAAGGGAGTATATGCAAGGTGATAGCCACACCATTAAAATGCATGTCACGCAGGGCTTGTGTTATTGACCGCTATCTGAACAGCCTCTCCGTGTTACTTTCTAATGCACCCTGGTACACAAGGCAATACATTTTCTCCCGATAGAACTTTGACCTGTTATAAAACTGCGTTGTTACTTGTCCCGGAGGTGTGTTCGCTTCGGTTGATAAAAGTGCGCTACACACACAGGCTGCATATTAGCTCTTTGATCAACAAATTTAGAGCTGACATGGAGAAAGCAATATGTCAGCCTGTGTGAACGTGTCACTTGCCTTCACACCCCTGTAGGGAGGGAAAAACACAGGATGAAAAGATGTGCAAATGTCACCTACTACACCGCTGTTGATATTAAATCAATTCCGTGTGTACCTATGTAAGGAAGGTGCACTCTACAGTCTCAATACAGCGGGTAAAAATACTAAGCGAAACAGCAGCATAGCTTTCTCTACACAATGCATTGTCTATAAATTACCTGTATTAATATAACGATCACCCTAGAACTTATTTTTACAAGAGTCTGGAGTTCAGATGGTATTTTTTACTGCTAGTTAAAAAGTAAAATGATACAAATCAAATAACACATTCATTAAATACCGAGGCGGCCCGGGTTCAATCAATGTGGGATTTTTTATGGACAAGGCTGTGTCTGGGCGGGTTTTCTCGGGTTCTGCGGTTTCCCCCGCCGTTCATTTCACCAACTGCTCCATCATCACCTTTCCTTTCATTCATTTCACCATCATTTCGTTTCATCTACTTCCTTCCTCCCATACCAGGCATCGGGGTGATCGCCCATCCTGGATATTCTGTCTGATCCACGAGTGTCTGCTCCTTGACGGGCCTCTGACCCCAGGCACCCGCCTGTAAGTCCTACATAAGAGGAGGTTAAACAGAGAATGAAGATGAAGTAAATAATAAACTTACGTGTGTGAACGTACAGATCGAGCGAGGGTCACTGCGGTAACATGTGTGACTAGCATCCGGGATGTCCCGGGTTTGAACCTCGGTGACCGCCCACTTTAACTATGGGTTTTTCGTGGTTTTCCCGGGTCACGAGGCGAGGGTGGTTTCTTCTCTACCACGACCTACTTCCCATCATTTTCCTGTCATTCCGGTTCCTTTCGTGGTGTATGGCGGTCCGGACACATGGCGCGGATACCTGCTCAATGGAAAGAGTACACCAGAGGGCTGGTGGGTGGCCCATCGCCCTCTCTCGGCGACTCCAGCACTGAGATGGGTCTGCAGGTTTGGAAATGTTCGCGTATCTCTGCGGTCTCCTGCCTCCTATGCTTCCTTCCTCCTGGGAGTATCCCCTTCCGTGGATTAGCCTATATCTATACGAACGTACAGTCTGGAATCTTAGTTTCCCTTGACAATCGAAGAGCTTCAGGTAGAAATTAGTAATGCAACCTGCAGTATAGTAAGAGCACCTTTGCAGAACAAGGAAGAAGTTCGAAAATATCCGAATTTATCTCGTATTTTCACCTCTGAGCTTCTGCAAAGCGCTTAATATAAGTATTATTTTTTCAACGATAGTAAATAATAGAAATTCTTACACGAAAGTCAAATTAATCACTGTCAACTAAAAAGCAGTATTAAGGCCGACAGCGCTAATGGTGGTCGATAGTCACAACTGATAGTGTTTGCCAAGTCAACAACTGAAGGTGACACAGTTGCATGCGCCGAAAGAGCCATATTGAAATACTCCAGGAATTAAATCGTAATTAAATATTAAGAAATGGAGGGAAGTAAAAACCATAAATTTAAATAGTAACATTAAACTATAAAATATTATTATATTGCACGTCTGCAGCAATAAATACAAATCTCAGTAGTTGGAAAATTAAATACGTTTCAGTAAAGTCTGTGTAAAAGTACAAAACGCACGGAGTGTAAGCATTTCAATCTCCCATTTGATAGTATGTGCAGAAAGTGGAGAAAAATAACGATAATGCCGAAAAAACTGTTTACGGAATAGCAGAAAAAGAATACCTTAATATAAAATCTAGAAACTCTAATGTCTCTTGGATGTAATTCAGACCTGATAACATGGAACAAGCTCTTGTTTTTAAACACATATATTGAAGCCTGTCTAGTATCCAACTAATAAAGCTAGCACGAACATGATTAAATATTCGATAATGAAGTACTTCAGGGATTATTAATGCTTCTTGGTAGATTCGCAATAAGGACCTGCATTACGAGCTAAAAGAGCTTCCAGTCTAGTGGGAAATTTCAGGAAATAGATAAGTATTAACAGCGCCCTAAATAACTCAAACTAATCCTAATATTCACTCCGTGGTTAAAATAGTGGTGCTGCGATTAAGGAGGGCGCTAAGGCGTTAAAGTAGGCTCAGAAAAGCTAACAGTACTGCTTTAGTGTTTGTTAATGTTGGTAAACCTGTTGTAAAGTAAAGATGTGAAGGTTCGTTATAACTGGCAATAAATACAACAAAAACAGCGAAATACGAAATAACGCAGTTGGCGACAAGTGCACGTCGAGGTAATACAATGAAAACCAGCGCCTACGATTAATCCACATATAAAACATTTCTATACCATCCTGGTTAGTTGACACACGAGTGAATAGATTATTGAAAAGCTTATTTTTCTGTCTACTTCCGTGATAAATGTTGGGTAGAAACCACTTCGGTTGAGTAACACTATGGTAGCTTATATTTTGCAGTCAAAACATTCATCACCTGCTTAAAACTAAGAGATAATAAAATGCTAGCCATGACTTTAGGTACTCTTTCCATAAGCTCATGAAGAATAAAATCACGGGCACACAACATTAATTCAAAGCAAACTATCTCTGTGGGCAAGTGGCCAGCGTTTTGCCTTCTCGACCTAGAGGTCCCGAGTTCATTTTGCGGATGGTTGGGGGACTTTTCTTTATCCAGAATCATTCCTTAACCTCCAGTCTAGAAGCATAAATGTGGGAATGAGTGTGTTTAATAACAACCGACATTACCAAGTCCTACAGTTACGTAACATCATCAGTTTCTCAAATCAAAGACCCAATATGACATATACTAAGTGATCAAAAGTATCCGGACACCTGGCTGAAAATGACGTACAAGTTTGTGCTGCTCTCCATCGGTAATGCTGGAAGTCAATATGGTGCTGGCCCACCCTTAGCCTTAATACCAGCGTTCACTCTCGCAGGCATACTTTCAATTAGGTGCTGGAAGGTTTCCTGGGGAATGCCAGCTCATTCTTCATGGAGTGCGGAACTGAGGAGAGGTATCGATGTAGGTCGGTGAGGCCTGGCACGAAGTCGGCGTTCCAAAACATCCCAAAGGTGTACTATAGGATTCAAGTCAGCACTCTGTGCAGGCCAGTCCATTACAGGGATGTTATTTTCCTGTAACCACTCCGCCACAGCACGTGCAGTATGAACAGGTGCTCGATCGTGTTGAAAGATGCAATCGCCATCCCCGAATTGCTCTTCAACAGTGGGAAGAAAGAGGGTGCTTAAAATATCAACGTAGGCCTGCGCTGTGATTGTACCACGCAAAACAACAAGGGGTGCAAGCCCCCACCAGGAAAAACACTACCACACCATAACACCACCACCTCCGAATTTCACTTTTGGCACTACACACGCTGGCAGATGACGTTCACCGGGCATTCGCCATACCCACACCCTGCCATCGGATCGCCACATTGTGTACCGTGATTTGTCGCTCCGCACAACGTTTTTCCACTGTTCAATCTTGTAATGTTGACGTTCCTTACACCAAGCGAGGCGTCGTTTGGCATTTTTCGGCGTGATGTGTGGCTTATGAGCAGCAGCTCGACCATGGAATCCAAGGTTTCTCACCTCACGCCTAACTTTCATGGTATTTGGAGTGGATCCTGATGCATTTTGGAATTCCTGTGTGATGGTCTGGATAGATGTTTCCCTATTACTCTTTACGACCCTCTTCAAATGTCGGCGGTCTCTGTCAGTCAACAGACGAGGTCAGCCTGTACGCTTTTGTGCTGTACATGTCCCTTCACGTTTCCACTTCACTATCACATCAGAAACAGTGGACCTAGGGATGTTTAGGAGTGTGGAAATCTCGCGTACAGACTTCTGATACAAGTGACACCCAATCACCTGGCCACGTTCGAAGTCCGTGAGTTCCACGGAGCTTCCCATTCTGCTGTTTCACGATGTCTGATTACTACTGAGGTCGTGGATAATGATTACTAGGCGGTAGGTGGCAGCACAATGCACCTAAGATGAATAACGTATGTTTGTGGGGTTGTCCGGATACTTTGATCACAGGCTATACAAATAAGACAATAAAACAAATATTTCAAAGATTCCACTGAAACTCTGGGAAACTCAGAAAACATAAACTGAATTTCTTAGTGAAATTTACACTTTATTCTGCAACAAGTTTTGTGTTTTAAAGTTTCTGAGTTGCATCAAATTCAATGTTATTTAATGCAGAGAATTTAAAAGTCTATTTGAAAGTCATGAATGTTAGTCATATTAAAACAGGCTAGAGACATTTTGAGGAAGCTAAAACTATGAAGAGGTTTGTTTAAAATTGAGTGAAAATTCATTAAAATCTTTGCGGTGCATCTTTAAAAGCTGCTGGACCAATTTCGAAGTTTGGTCTTTATACAGAGTGTTGTTTTTGAGTTATGCTATTCTCACACAGAGAGAGAGGGAGAGAGAGAGAGAGAAGAAAGGGAGAGGGATAATCCGTGGATTTTTTTTCTAACAATAGGTTTCTAGTACAAGGGAACTTAAAAGTTACGTCGAAATCTCGATGCATTGTTAATCAAACGAATTTCTAAGACTGGTCAATTTAAAAAAAAAAAACTTGGGTTAGCAGTAATGCTACGCGTTCCTTTAGAATGGTGCAGTAATATTTAGAATTCCTTGTAGCTTATTCTCCCTTCCAATCAAATCGATTAGTCTGTTCCTGTACACCAAAATGAATAAACAAATTCAAACTAGTTCCATTAATTCTAAATTTTCTGTTATGCGTCATTAATATGGTACATTAAATTAATACGGTATTATTTTATACTGTATATAATGATTATACAAACCACGATTTATGCAGAAAGAGAATGTTACAAAATAATTGTAGACACATATTAAGCAGATAACATTTGAATGTGAAATTTCATTATTTGCCGTTAAGCTGCAGCACAGATATGATCTGCCTCTAAAATTCACCGTTACCGAAACCGAAGCTTCGTGTAATACAGTAGCAGTACATACCTAGGTTGTCCTCCGTGGTGCAGTGGTTACCATGATAGCCTTTAGTTCCCGGGTCGCAGGGAAATGGATTTTTTCTGACGTAAAAATCCTTCATGTGGTTTCCTTCGGAAGGAAACTAAGGTCGATGGTACCGTGACGTAGATTTACGGCACTTAAAAGAACATCAAGCCTGATAAAGAGGCCTCTGAGCAAAATTGCCGGTATTTCATGCCTAATATAGAAAGAGACGCTAAGTAACACAGCAGTTAAATAGCGTCCATAAATAAAACTCAGTTTAATTTAGTACATGCTAATGAGAGTCACGTACAATTACTCTAATAACAGTGGAGTGATAACAAGGACACATCGGTCAAATACCGGTCCAGTGACATGCTAAGATGAGGATGTACTGCCTTAACAATGTAATTTTACAAGTATGTGACAGGTAAAGATGAACTCAGAAATAAATTAACTTTTTCAGTCCCTAAACCAGGTTTTTCACTTAGTGGAGTATGGTAACTAAGTACAGCTCTAAAGACTGTATTACCTCTTCCTGGATTTGTATTTTAGTCAGCTAAAGTGCGGGATTTACCCAGGTTCGAATCCTCGGATCGATGCTACGTAAAGGACGGGAAGAAATCACGTGAAATAAGCGATGACTGGAGTTCTGGATGTTAACAGGACTTCGTCCACATTTTGGTGACATATCTGCTTTACATTTAACCTAAAAAGAAAATTGTCAATGAAAACGTTTTATTTAGTTGTTTATTAAGTTTAAGCCATGATATTTTAATTATTTCAAATTCAGAAATATACAGCAAAAAATTTTGGCCTTCAAATCTGTATTCATTTAAATGTTTTCCAAATCGAAAAGCATAACTATGAAACAAAAACTGAAAATAAGCGATAATCATGAGTAATTAATGACACAGAAAATTTATCTGAAATATTATAAAATGGCTCTCCCCAAAAAGTAAACAAGTTACAGTGATAAGTTTCTTCCTTGCTTCCTTGTGGCTTCATTGCTGTGCTGATAATGAATACTATGGTAATATTAGTGGTTTTGAGCATTGAAACAACTTGTTTTGATTACTTGCTTATGTTTTTGAATTTCATATTAAGTTTGTTACTTTTGGTATGACGCTGAAACTGCCTTAAACTCGATCTTGCATTCATACTTTTCAACCCCCACAGAAATATATCTTAAAGAAAAACTTTCAAAACAGCCAGATTTGAACTCGATATCTCTTGGGCAGCAGCTTGTGCCTTGACGCAGAGGCAACATTACCGTATTTTGTTTCGAAGCAACTGATTGTAAATGAATGTACATGCTATAGATATGGGAAGTGAAAGCTTTATAGCTATTATACAACAGGGCTATAATGGTAGTAATTAAGATGCGAGCATATTTATGAAACGAGCGGTAGCGATTAATTACCATTATTCTCAAGTGGCAATACTACACTATAATTTCAAAATTTGAGATTTTACTAAAAGTTCTTACCTTGTTAATTACGTGTAATTAAACCTGTTCGGATTGCGACATGATAGCAGGACTTTGAGCGTATTTGCGAGTAGAGCAACACTGGTAGTGCTGTTAAGTCCAGGCAGTATTTATTGAGTTTTTGCAGGTAACGTATATTGAACAACATGGAAACGGAGGGAAAAACGTGTTTGCTAACGCCTGTCAATTGCCAGGCTCATATCAGCGCTGCCGGTGTGCCGGAATTTCCTTCCGCAGTAGTTCTGTTACATGCTAGCAAATCTACTGACGTGGGACTGTTATTTTTAAGCACACGTTTTGGCCGGGCTTGAACCCGCGACTTAGGAATCAGAAGCCCAGCGCCTAACGAACTAAACCACCCAGGCTAACATATTGAAACGAAGGAATTAACTAAATTTATTGGAATATTAAAATCACAATGAACAGAATTTATTTTATTTTAAATACACATATTTCATCGTTTATCTGGGGAATGGATCCCAGTGGACTGCTGCTTTGGAGGTGGTACAAGGTATGGGTGAGAATCGCTCAGTGTTATGGATGACATAACAGTTTAGTTACGTCACATGTGATCACGTATTATAGTGTGTTTGACCAAAAAATATGTTGAACATTTGAATGAGTACACAACATCTGAGTTTGCTAGTGAGAGAGGATTCCAGAAATATTAATGGAGCACTGGCGAGTAAATTGGGAAGGCCTGCCAAATGAATCAGATTTCTTTCAACACCCGATAAATTCTGTTCCAAGGAGTCTAAATGAAGTACATAAGTATGGTGCCTCTTCTAGCTACTGAATCTAATTTATGTATCACAATTTATCAGGTCTGAGTATACTTAGAACAATATGGAAGTGGTCTTTAACTTTCCCATGCCTTCACGCATTCCATCCACCATCCTCACCATCAACAACCAACGAGCTGAAAGAAGTTATAGTTAGCAAGCAACTTCGAGTAAGTAACTTATGAATGTATGTATTATAATTATGAAGTACTAACCGAGATGGCTACGCGGCAAAGTGTAAGGCTCGCATTCGGGAGGTCTCGAGTTCAGTCCCCGGTAGTCGCCTACTCAGTCCGTAGACTTCTCCTGGTTTTATCTGGTTGACAAAAGCGATTGCTGACCACCTCTCTCCCTCATTTCCTCTCATTTCAATTCCCTTACTGTTTCAGTTTAACTTCAGAGCTGTGGTTCGGTTAGTGTCATACAAATGACTCAGAGACTTGTGATTTAGAACTTCTTCTCGGCCCCGCTAGAGGGAAGCCTTCGACCCCCATGCAGGGTTGTGTTTCTCATGTCCCACTAGAGGGACGTCTCCGAGTGACCTCGCGTGGCCAAGTGGTCAAGTCAGAAAGTATTAGGGAACTCTGCGCGTCTCTGTCGACTTATGCTGGCTTCGCTCTGCAATCCACAAATCTCCTGCGGTTCCCCCGCTTCATTCGTTCCTTCCGGGAGTGTATGCACAGATCTGTTGGGGTCGAGGTGCTAGGTGTCCCGTCCGTTAACTGTCCTTATTATGAAGTACTAAATGATGTTATACAGGGTAAATCACCTAAACATTGCACCGCAAATGTTTCCGAAATGATGTGCAGTTTCCACAGCATTGATTGGAGGTCAGGGGCTCGTACATTTAGCCTATAAACAGATTTTAATAATACTAAGAAAGTGTATTTTTTGAGCAAACATACAATTTTTAAATGGAACAATGCCTAGTAACATCAACAGAATAAAGGTAGGGTAAATTAGAATGTCAATGGTCTTTGTTGCAGGATTCTAGTGCAAGTGCTTTACGAGAAATCGTATTTTGAAAAGTTTGCACCCCGACAATTGTTTGTCCCATTCAACCCGCTTAGTTGCTAAGTACGATGTTATGTTTGTTTGGATTGTGTTTTCTGTTCATTGATTGCATTGCGACTTTCTGGACAGTTAGTTTGTGACAGTTCAAGCAGTACGTCGTGAGTGGAAGGTGGGGTTTACTAATGCAGAAAAAGCCGACATGCTCATGGTGTATGGAAAGTGTAGCAAGAATGCAGTTCGTTCCTGTACGATGTTTGCGGTAACGTATCCCAATAGACGTCAACCATCTCGGCAATCATTTATCAACTTCTTCAACCAATTACGTGAAAGAGGTACTATAACACCTAGAAAACGTAACAGAAACAAACAAGTGACTGGAGAAGAGTCAGAAACTAATGTTTTGGTTGCCGTTGCAGTAGATCAGCAAATTAGTTCTCGCACAATAGAACGCAGAAGTGGCATAAGTCAGGCAAGTGTACTGCACATTCTCCATCAACATAGGTTCCATCCCTATCACATCTCTCTCCATCAAGAGCTGCATAGAAACGATTTTCAGAATCGTATTAACTTTTGTACATGGGCATTAAGACATCATACTCCAGATTCATCATGTATCTTGTTTAGTGATGAGGCAACATTTACTAATCATGCCCAGGTAAACCGCAGAAACATGCACTATTGGTCTGTTGACAATCCCCGTTGGCTTCGTCAGGTGGAACGTCAGCGTCCATGGAGTTTAAACGTGTGGTGTGCGATAGTGAACCACCAGCTCATAGGCCCTTTGTTCCTAGAAGGAATAAGGAACTCGCACAAGTATTGCAGCCTCCTGACAGACCATTTGTCACAGATGCTAGAAGACGTTCCTTTGCAGACTAGGAGGAACATAAGATACCAACATGATGGCTGTCCAGCCCATAGTGTACGAAGTACTACAGCTTGTCTTAAAGGATTGTTTCAAAATCGTTGGGTTGGACGAAGAGGACCTGTAACTTGGCCGGCCCGTTCACCGGATCTGACCCCTTTAGACTTTTTTCTGTGAGGAAGGCTGAAAGACACTGTCTACAAGGATGTACCAACTACACCAGACGATATGAAACGACGTATTACTACTCCTGTCTGCAATTTCCGCTGAAATGCTATAACGTGTGCAGCAGTCTTTCCATAGCAAACTGGAAGTGTGTATTGAAGCTGCCGGTGGTCATTTTAAACACAACCTTTGAAGGCTTATGTTCTCTTTACTTGTAAGAATCCACAGAAGTATTGTAATTCCCTTTTGTTGTTTTTAGTTTTGCTACCACAGGTTGTACAAGTGTCGGTGCGTAAAAGTTTCAAAATAAGATTTCTCGTAAACCATTTGCACTAGAATCGTGCAACAAACGTGACTGACATTCTAATTTACCCTAACTTTATTCTGTTGATGTAACTAGGCATTGTTCCATTTAAAAATTGTATGTTTACTCAAAAAATACACTTTCTCAGTACTATTAAAATCTGTTTGTAGGCTAAATGTACTGACTACCAATCAATGCTGTGAAAGCTGCACATCAATAGCATTTTCAATTTCCGAAATATTTGCGGTGCAAGTTATAGGTGATTCACCCTGTATGTAAATTGCTAGTTAAATACAAAACTTGGTGTCTTCTTACAATGTCAGAATTTCAGTTAACGCCACACGTCTATCAATGAAGTATATAAACTATTATATGATAAAAATTATGCCCAGCCTAATTTATCATGTACGAGTATGTAATAATATTAGGCTAACCGCGAGAATTTACAGAAAATAACCTTGTCTGTGAACCCGGTTTAAAATCTCGGCTGGAAAAATATGCCTGACTAAGGTTTTGTTCTGGACATTTCTTATTTCATAAGAAGAATACCAGTTAGGTTTAACACTTTTCGTCCTCCAGCTCATTTTCGCATTTGATACCTATAGGTGTGCGTTAATTCACCTATCGGGTTAAAGGAAATTGAACACACAATAATAGTAATAATGTACCTCCATTGACACAAAAAAAGCCATGTTGATTTTTGCTCCTCGTTTCGCCACATCTGTTTCTCTGATTCTTCGTGTCCATAGCGCGAAGGCAAGTTTTATTGCTAAGCCAGTTGGAAACAGCTGTGAGTGGAGGATAGCACTGCATGCACAATCACTTTTCTAAACCTGTGGATATTAGTGGTGCCCATCTGGCTGTAGGTATTGTTATTATTATTATAACATTCCGAAACAGTTATAAAACAAGAGTGATTCGAATATTATGGTATTTCGGTCCCATGCGCCAAAAAGAATGCACTTTGTAATAACTAAATAATATTTTTTTTCGTAATTAATTGTTCTTTCATACAAGCCTTTCATTCTTTGATTGCTCTTTTATTCATTATACGAATACGGCATATATTTTGAAGTGGTTGCGTTGTTCCACGTATGGGAGCCAATTTGAAGGATGTTGCCAATTTGAAGAAGTATTTTTTAGGAGGAGTTGTATTGTAGTTCTAGTGTTGGGGAGCCAAACTTGATGAAGTAACTGCCCCACGTATGGTACAAAGTTTCCGGTGGCCTTCGCCACAAGTTTACTTTCTAGTGGCCTTCGCTCCAACGTTTAGGAATCAACTTTGTACTTTAATGTTTCTTTAAATATGATATATTTAGGTTTGCCTCGGCTGCGTCAGTATTAATTTGTAGAAACATGTATCTCTTATCAGGGAGTGATGCGGCTAAAGAAGGTAGACTTATACAAATTATAATTTTTACTTCACTCCTTTTATTAATCCTTCATGCGATTAAATAACACTTCACTTATATAGAGAGCTGTGAGATTATTTATTAATTACTTGCACTTTTTAACACGTAAACTTTATAAAATTCTCGCCGTAATGCCTCACACCGAATACGTATTTAACTGCTTGTGAACGCCGTCTACTAGCGAATGGCACCTGAATTTGTACAATTTGCTCTGTTTCAGTTTCTGATTGGCTAATCCTACTCCAATAGAATACTTTTATTTAACTTAAGCTTTTTTTGGTTGTTGATTGGTTATTCATAAACTGTTTTAAAAATTACATTATTGTTGCTCCAAGAATTACTAGTAGCATTATTATTCATTATTGCCTCAAGATTACCTCATTGTTAGCAACTTTCGGCCTCTATTGTCACAGTTTCTACATTATTAAATTACTTAATACATTCACATAAAATTATTACACAGTTCATAATAAAAATAAACATAATACATGACTGTTACATACATTTTATATATTATACACATTATGCTTTAAGGCGGGCTGTTATTGGATTTATATATTATATAATTAGACTGATATTATTTAAGTGTTAAAAACACTGCCTCAATTTTAATGTACCAAATAACATCTTCTATTGATTTTCAAATTATTTTATAAATAAACTATATTGAATAAAACCATTTGAAAGAAAATTTTTGCATTAGGATAGGTTTTTAAAATACTCAGTGATGTTGGTACCATCGATGTAAACAAACTTCACCAGAGAGTCCTAAAGTATCGCTTTATTTCCCTGAATATAAGCCTATTTATCAGTTTCCATCACAACCGCCGTCTAAATAAAGACCGATTAATGCGATGCACACAGCCTTATATATTTACAAATCTACTAGCGATTAACAAGCCAGGATAGCTATTTGCATTCTATAACAAAGCCAGACGTGAATCACTTTTATTATTGAATTATTAGTGAAATACTTATTTCAACCATTTGGTATAATTAAAAAGGGTGATTTTTGTAACCATTCGAAAGGTACATCTTGCATTTTAACTTCCCTTATGAAATATTAATTTCGCATAGGATGCTGTATAATCAGAAGGGATCTCTGTAATTATTTAAATATCAATAACATTTATTCACAATATATAAGTAATTGCATTTAATTACCTGCCAAAAATTATCTGGAACCATTATTCAAATCACGAACAAGCACAGATACATCTGAACGTCCAGACACTAATGGGGTAGCCACTGATGCAATCCGTTAGTTTAGTTATTTTAAAAGTTTGTGTCCAAGTGGTCTCTTCTGCTGTGTTTTGTCTACATCATCAATTTCCTGTCGTTAAGTTATCTGTCTTGAACTTTCAGGCTTGCAGTGTATGTGTTATGGTGGCATTGGTGCTTGACATAACTGATCTACAACAGAATAAAAAACGAAAGTATTGTATTTGACAGTTATGGTGGGGATTATTCTAAATGATGTAGAGTAATCACATTATATTAGTTTCGTGAAGCAAGGCATCTGATTGGTATATTTTATGTATATGATAAAATAGATCGCTGATTTCAGCCCTAATTACTTCCCAGTAATCCTACTATCAGGCAGTGAATGTGTAGTATAATTAATTTTGTTTCCA
The DNA here is from genome assembly GCA_030765065.1 of Deroplatys truncata. Classification (NCBI taxonomy): domain Eukaryota; kingdom Metazoa; phylum Arthropoda; class Insecta; order Mantodea; family Mantidae; genus Deroplatys; species Deroplatys truncata. The sequence continues at coordinate 221,898,350 of CM060978.1, forward strand.
TTATTGACAAATGTAGCTTGAGGGGCCCTAAACTAACGCATCGTCAATTTTCCCGGAGCGTCAACACTAATCACATTAAAATTACTGTACGTCCACTATGATGACTCCCATTATATGGTTGTGAAGATTGGTGATAAAATGTTAACATCACTTTTCATGCGCTGTGGTTGAGCCTTCGGAAGAAAAGCTTAGCCCATATGTCTTTGTTAATACCCACAAAGCTATTCGTGTTCTTAAACAAGACGTCATTTAACAGTGATTTTCGCCTAAGAGAAGGCCTTAATTATGTTTTTTGCTGTCTTCAAGAGCAAGTTCAATTGACTTTGTCAAATATAAAACTGCGTGAACACAGTCTGATATTCGTAATTAACAGACCGGAATTTCTAAGCATTAAAGCCAGCACGAAAGGAAATTAGGTTGAACTGTTACCGGACTTAACGCAGTGACATCGTAGATAACAAACCACCTCCCATCCTGCGTACAGTCTGTTGACGTGTGCCGATAACTCACGAGACCGCGTTTCACCAGGCGTCAGTGACTCACGATCGCTGTTGTGTACGTGTATTGCTAACGGTTTGAGTGTAGCTAACTTGAAGACATCTGCTTAAAAATTTCTATGCCTGGTAATTAGTAAACTTGCTTTACAAGCGGGGGATATTCAGATAAAAGTATGTCTTCCTTTTCTACACTATTTCCACCAGATAATAAAACGAATACATGTGCACAGTATATGCACCTGTAACAACACGAAAATATTCTATTGCGTGAAATCCTTGAATAACTCAGCAGCCTTTTCACCATCTGGGTCCAAAGCGTTGGCTTCGGACACTTCACGAATCTGCAAACTGTTCCAGTCACCTTTACGAAAGTGCGAAATAACGTCATGACAAATTACCGAGGGTCAGTACCAATCTCTGAAGCGCTAAAAGTGGCTGATATCTCTTAGTAGGGTATAACTTTTGAGGCAGTATTTTTAACACATGAATAATTTCAATTAAATTATATAATATATAAATTTAATAGCAGCCCGTCTTGAAGCAATATGTATGTAATAATTTGAAAAATGTATGTAACAGTCAATGCATATGCTTATATTATTGTAAACATGTTTAATAATATTATGTGAATGCATTATGTAATTTAATAATGTAAGAGCTGTGAGAATAATAAGTTTAAAGTTGCTAACAATGAGGTAAGAATGAGGTAACCTTGAGGCAATAATGAGTTTGAGAATTTAAATGCTACTAGTCATGATTAAGAGCAACGATAATGTATGCTCTGTGGCAGTTTAAAATTGGCCAATCAACAGCCAGAAAAAGCTTTAATTAAATGCAGGTATTATATTGGACTAGAATCAGCCAATCAGATACTTGAAATACAGAAGTTTACGGGTTTTGACCGTTGAAATATGTTCAGTTGCCTGCAGATCTTGGTAGTGACCGGATGGAAGATGTGTAATCTAAAGAAATATTACGTATTCGTGTGAATCGTAAAATAAGTATACGCGTTAACAAAGTGCTAATATTAAATTAAAAGAATCTCACAGCTCTTAATATCAGTGTACTGCTATCTAATTTGTGTCAAGGATTAATAAAAAGAAGTGAATTTAAACATAAAATCTGTGTAAGCCTACATTCTTGTCGTACCACGCCCTGATTAGGAGAAACGTGTCTCTACAAACATTATTGAAGCAGCCGAGGGAAATACAAACATAAATACTATCTATAGAAGAAGTTTTATAACAAAGTTAAAAATATATTTTTTAAACTTGGAGTGTAATAACGAAAATACATCTTCAAATCAACTTCTCATACGTAGCAGTATATTACGTAACAACAGTAACTATTACGTAATCAACGACTTCAAATTAATGCCCAAAGCCTGATGCAAACATTCCAACAACAGTAAAACTTCAACAACAATAAACTACAACAGTTAAAGAACAATACTTCTTCAAGTTGGCACCCATACGTGGGGCGCCTAACTTCTTCCATTTGGCTTCCCAAGCGTGAGGCTTATAACTTACGTAAATAAATTATGTAAACAAAACACCTTATTCACTTTCCTGATTCAGTTTCTTACGCACGTTTAGTACCATCTGTATTTGTAACCTAAATGGAGTCATTAGTGTTGTAAAAGTGGTTATTTCTACCTGGTCCCATATTTTCTATGAACTATTTTCGCTGTCGGAAATGTTCCTTATTCACTTAGTGAAAGAACATAGCAGTGTCATTTCACAAGAGCCAAAGTACGAGTATTCCACATCATATTAAATAAAACAATTACGTACCGTCAATGATTGTAAGACAGAAAAATTACCTCAAAGGTTAACGAGATCCTTCGGCAATCAAAATGAACTGCATGGTAAAACGGAACTTCCGTTTTTAACGACCCGTCCCTAATTGAGATCCTCAAATGCCTTGACAATGGTTGTTGATACCGATTGTTATACTCATAAAATAACTTGTTTAATATTTTTGTCTTCTGTTTGTCCGCGAGATACGATACTGGAGAGCTAGTGCACGAATTCGCCACCATCTTATGTGTGGATTTCATTACCTATTTCCTAAGCACCGTGGTAGCAGTAGGATCAACGTTGTATGCTACGGGCACTGCTTCAGAAACAAGTTAAGTGAAGCTGCCTGGCTGAGGTGTTTATTTAGGAATTTGCCAGTCTTTAGAGCGAATGTTAGGTAGATTAAGCGTTTTATTCCCCCCAAATGTATTTACATATTCATTTCACGCTATCAACCGATGAAGGAATAATTATCCGATGTGTAGTACATTAATTTCCCTACCCATTACACGTTTATCCCTTACTCCAATACTACACTATTCATATACAAAGGCCATTCTTCTATGCGCTTTTATTTTATTCACGACAGAAGTACTTAGTAAGAATCACTTCAAATTACATAACCATTCACATGCAAGATGCGGAAACAACATGTAACTACAAGGTGTGACCAAACAGTTTCCGAAATGACGTCATAAATACTACACAACAGTTTGTTTTGTCTAATCTGCACTGTCACCCTCGAAGTAGTCTCCTTGGTGGTTGATACACTTGTCCCAGCGCTTCTGCTACTGCTGGAAGCAACTTTGGAAGTCCTCTTCTTTCAACATGTTCAAAGCCTTCTGCAATTCGCAATGGATGACATCATTGTCCTCAAAACGATGTCCTCGGAGCCGCATTTTAAGTCGCGGGAAAAGAAAAAATTCCGCTGCTGGTGCCAAATCTGGAGAATAGGTGGGATGGGTAACAGTATTCATCATATTTTTATCCAAAAATTGGCGAAGAGAAAGGGCTTTGTGCGCGGGCGCATTGTCATGATGCAGGAACCAGTCACCACTCCTCCATTTCTCCGGACGTTTGCGTCGCACATTCTCCCTTAATCTTTGCAGCACTTGTTTGTAGAACACTTGATTCACTGTTTGACCCTGTGGCACAAATTACTTATGTACAATGTCTTTAATGTCAAAAACCACCATCATCATTGACTTCACTTTGGATCGAACTTGTCTGGCCTTTTTCGGGCGTGGAGATGAAGGACTCTTCCATTGTGAATATTGTTGCTTCGTTTCTGGATCGTACCCATAAATCCAAGTTTCATCACCAGTAATAATTTTCTCCATAAACTGTGGTTCATTTTGTAGCTGTTCTTTAAGATATGTGCAGGCAGTCACAGTCACACGGCTTTCCTTTTGGTCATTTGAAAGCAGGCGGGGCACGAACTTGGCGGCAATTCTTCTCATGTCCAAATTGTCTTTCAAAATGCTTTGAACACTTCTAAAGGAGAGTCCTAATGAGTCAGAAGGTTCTCTTATTGTAATGCGCCTATCATTTAAGACCATTTCCCTCACCTGATTGGTATTTTCATCAGTTTTGATGGAACAGGGTCGCCCCGAACGATCTGCATTTTTAACGGATGTAACACTACTTTTAAATTTCGAAAACCACTCAAATGCTTGAGTTCTGCCCATAACTTCCTCCCCGGTAAGCTGTTCTTAAAATTTTATATGTTTCTGTTGCAGTTTTACCGAGTTTAAAGCAGAATTTATATTCGTTCTTTGTTCTTCGTAATCTGACGTTTTTGCTACGCGGAAAAATCGCAGCACATGCAAAACACGTGTTCACTTCAGAGCGTCTACGTCAAGGGTGGCGAAAACGACTTCCTTCCGCGAGTCACCAAATATGCAACACGCACTGCATCACTCAGTAGCATGTGAAAATCAAACGGACGGTTGCAGAGAGGGAACGTGCGCCTGCGAGTCAAAATAACTCGCGAGTCACGTTTTCGCCACCTCTGCTCTACCTCGTCACTGCATGGTCACAGAAAGTCATGTCACCTCTCATTTTTGTCGAGATGGAACGCTGCATGTACAGTCTGGATAAGAATTACAGAAATCTCAGCGTCGGCATTGTTGTGAAGCCATTCCGGAAACTTTTTGATCACACCTCGTATTTACATTACAACCCGGCTTTTGTCTGTTGTGAGCTTGTGCCCCCTCCAATAAAATGAGGGAGAGAATATCGTTCATATGAATGGTCACCAAACTAGACTTAACTTGAGAAAACCAAATATGCAACAACAAATATTTTGAAAACTGTTATGCACGCAAAATATCATCTTGTACAAATTATACTCTCAGTAAGTTTACATTTGTCCTACAGCAAGTGTCTTCTCTTGCTTAAATTTTCTCAGTCACATAAAATTCAGGAAAATGAGAAGCTTCACAAATTATTTACAAACGAATCGAAGAAATATATTTGATTTTTCATGTATGTGTTTCATTGATACGCATATTAAACAAAATGTATACATCTCTTTCTTCATAAAATAAAAATATGAAGCATTTTGAATGTAAAGAGCTTTTGGGGTGCGTAATTATCTTGAAAATCGTTGCCTAGCATCCTTAAGCTGACTATAGCATATTTTAGTAGTTATTAGACTTTGTCGTTTTGGCTTACACTCTTCACACACACATACTCTTGCGCGCCGACATAATTCTTTAATACCTTTTTCTGCTTAGGGTACTAAAAACGTGCATATCGAAATCGATTTCTTGATTCAAATACAGGAAATCCTCTACCTACCTAAAGAGAATAAAGTAAAAATGGCAGTCAAACTGTTGTTCCTGGCCAAATGGTTGGGTATATAATTTAATGGATGCTAGTAAAATGGGGCTAAACTTCAACTTAAAAAAAAGTTTCACACTTCTATCTACAGCAGAAACTAATAGTTTCGAGTTTATCTTTAGGAAACCTGTGGGATTAGAGATAAAACTTGTAATTTTATGACAATTTATTGAAAACAAAGATTAACTCAACAAATACAATCAGCTGAAATGACGTTGCTAAGAAAACTTTCGGAAATATGTATAGGAATCAGACATGAACTAAAAATGTTCAATGTTCATGAACATATGACGTATGCTTCCATGATGGAAGCAACATGTACTCGTAGATAGAATGGAAGATAAAGACTGCCTAAACTTACAACATCAGACCATGTCAAGGGAAGGGACGCCCAAATGCAAGCTGAAATGTTCAAGAATTCTTTTAAGTCGGAACGAGATAACCAAACCTGGGAAGTTGTTGAAGCTGCTGCTGATGATAATGATGTTGAAAACATTCCGTTTGTTTGGTTATACCAAAATTAGGCGCATTTTGCCTTTAGACAAGAGGACGCTCAGTTGGGGTAACTATGTAAGATGACTGTATGACTTTATTCCTATTTGTGCTAGAATTCATGGGCTTTTGGTTTTATTGCCATTTGCAAAGGTTGGTCCTTTTCTCTGTTCAGATAAGTGATGATTACCTCGTTTTTGCGAGAATCCATTCAATTGCGTTGCAGAGTTATAATTTCACAACCATAATTGCTATATTTTTACTTTGAATACAAGAATTGTATGTAGACTCCGTTGCTATTAAACTCAGCCCTGTCTAAAAAAGTTTGGAACGACTTTTAGGCGGTTTAATAAGCCAAAAAAGTTAACTTGACTCAGGCTGAAATGAACTGGAAGCTTGCGCAAGCTGTGTATTGATTGTTACAAGCACCTGCATTCTCAGTTGTGATGATGGCAGCTGAGTAATTGTGTTACAGTGCCGCACATCGCGGCGCTTAAAAAACGGAAAACCGGAATTACCAGCTTTGTGTTCGCGTCACTCAAACTTAATAAACACGGCGATGGCAATTGTTGCTTCATAGCGTTTCCGCAATCACTCTTTAGGAATAGAATGGCTCAGATGAAGAAATAATGCAGCAATTCAAGTTTTAATGCTGAGTAGCCTTTCAAGATCCTGAAACAAAGTTGTAATTAATTACAGTAAATATCTTCACATACAACTATGGTTGAGCACAGGGGGCGTGAGCTCGATCTCGTAAAATGTTTTAATACTTGCAATCCTCTAAAGAAGAATAGCAGGATAAAGTGATGGCGATATCAACGGGTCTATATGCTGCTGAGATATGAACAATAACAAAGAACAGGAAAATACGGCACAAGCAGCGAAATGCGATTCCTAGAACAGTTGGAGGGTATACCAGAACGGATGAAAAGAATCACAAAAACTAGGGAAGACCTAATATAGGGTCTTTCAACAAGTGTGTCCTATCTTTGAACTTAAATAAAACACTTCTATAAATGATAAAGGTTTATTTCTTGTTTTATTTTGGAACATAATTAATGTCATTACGTGTGGAAAAGAACATCAGTTAAGTGACCGCCGCGACTTCGTTGGGTTGCGCGTATACGGTTGACCCAATTTCAATGGCAGAAGAACGTAAATTAGGTCCTACTTCACGAATAACACGCGTGACGTTATTCATAAAATCATTTACTGTTTCTGGCTTGTTGACATAAACTCGAGATTTAACATAACCGCACAAGGAGTAATGCAACGGCGTTAAATCACATGACCTCGGGGGCCAGTTAACATCACCACCACGGGACATGATGAAACCTCTGAACTTCTCCTTCAAAAGATCGATTGTTTCGAGAGCAGTATGGCATGTGGCACCATCTTGCTGGAACCAGATGTTTCTGAGATCTATACCACCCAGTTGAGGCCAAAAATAGTCCCTTATAAGATCCCGGTATCTTTCTCCATTGACAGTTAGAGCTTCTCCATTTTCATCTTGCTAAAAATATGGACCAATGATGCCACCATGCAGTAACCTTTTGGAGATAAAGTGGTCGTTCTTAAATCTGCATTGGATTGTGATTGCTCCAATAGCGGCAATTTTGTTTGTTAAGACAACCATCCATCCAAAAGTGGGCTTCGTCGTTGAAGATGATTTTTTCGACAAAAATCCGGGCCAGCTTCCAATTGCTCCATAGCCCAGTCAGCGAATACACGGCGCAACCTCTGGTCGTTGGGCTTTAGTTCTTGAGTTAGCACCATTTTAAGCATGAAACTTCAATTTCAGATGCAGAATTCGCCAAGTTGTGGTCGGCGAAAGCCCCAATTCTTGCGCTCGACGAGCAATTGATTTGTTTCCGTTCTCGCTTACACTCTCGCGAACGGCGCCTACGTTTTCGTTGGATTGCTTACGCCGATTACGTGCAGGCGTTCTTTGATCACTGACAGAACCACTTCTTTCAAATTTATCGATCAAACTTCGAATCGTTCTCTCGCAGGGACGATTATGCACACCGTAAACTTCAGGCAATATACAGAAGGTTTGGCGAACAAATGATCCATTTTGATAATAAATTTTCACAATTTCTAACTGTAACCACATGAAAAAAATAACTGCTCTGACTTAATAACAACGGCAGCTATCACATGTTAAAAATAGGATATTCTTGTTGAAAGGCCCTTTATTTGTAGTTCGAAATAATAAATTATATATATATATATATATATATGTATATATATACACTGAGATTGGAAGAGTCAAGAAAAGCAAGAAGGATATTAGACTATAAAACAAGGCAAAAAAGAAGAGTTGGACCTCCATATCAGAGATGGAGAGACCAGGCTTTTGTTCAAGGGCACGAAACAGTCCGGTGATGGACCTAACCATGATATTGATGATGATGATGATGATGATGATGATGATGACATAAACGTTTAAACTATGTGAATACACTTACCGTCTATCCCTGTGAAGTGATGGTGTGCTCCTTCTAGAGGATGAGCGTACGATTTTCTAAAATGGAAGATTTTTCAATGGTGGATAATTTCATTCTGGATTCTAGATTAGATCTATGTGAATTCACTTCTATGCCAAATTGGGAACGGCAGTGAGAAACAACCGCAGTTTGATCCCAAATGATATGCTTTGGGCGAATGGTGGTAGCCATCTACGATGATGGGTGAAAAAGCCTAAACGAATTCGACTTCCTTTGGGACACAACAACCATTATGAGCAATCGCTTTTACGTTAAGCCTAGTTAACACACCCCATAACCACTTACCATAGTAAAGGGAATATTTCACTCTAAATATCTGCTTCATCTCTGCCGATGATGATTTTTATCATAGTGTGTTCTTGGGTTGTGATTATTTTGGCTCAAGTCCTAGCTAGGGGTTAGGGCATTGTCTTTGAAAAGTTTGAATGAGTAAATGAATGTTTTACTATCAAATGATTAAAAGCCATTAAACTTTCGATGGAACTATAGTCAACAGGTTACTAAGTTTAAAGCCCCCCCCACGATATGACAATAGAACTTAAAAGCGGTTGTATAAATAAAACAATTACGATACAATATAACATCAGAATTTATATTTCCTGAGTGTTCCTAGGTTTCTTCTCCCACGGAGTTTCTAATTACACGTTACTTTTGAGATTGCTGTTATGGGCATCTTCATCTGTCTTGATACCTTCTTAGGATGTATACACTATTATATACAGTTCATTTTGTAGCTTTATTTCTGTTCTTCTCCAGTAATGTGTAGTCAATAATTGCACATCAGAAAAACCTATTTTCCTAATTAACCTAATTTTTATGTGAGCTGTAGTCCACTCGAACACTTAAATTTTTTTCACGACTCCTCCCTTAGACATTGCAGCCAAGATTTCCGAATATATTAACTATTCCAAGGTTTTCACATATGGAAAAGTATTTATTCTGATTGGTTGTGTCCTACAAAATCCATAGTTTAGTTTTGTTTTTTTCAATGGACATATTCATGTTAAAAGTTTATAAAAATTGCCGTCAGTTAACCATTTTAATGCCAGCTTTGGATTTCATGTGTTATAAATTTGTAGCAGTTCTAAACTGCCTGGTAGTTTCTATTAAGACATGTTGGTTTAATATATTAAGTATTTGCAATTTTAATAATGTACGATCAAGCAAAAGTTACATAGATATACGTTTTGAAGCACCTTATCTCGGAACAAAAAAATTAGTACAAAAATAAGGATCTTTTTAAACATCCATCCTTGATTCTGAAACTTCATTTCACAACCTTGTAGTTTAACATTACGTAAACAATCGAACGTTATAATGGCATAAATTCTCATGTGTGCTGAATAAATACCGATTCTACATTAAAACACTTCGGTTCCTGCTTTCACATTTTCTACTTTTACTTCTCACACAAGGAGCATTGTTTATATGAAGTATATAAACATCTTTGAAATATCCATTTGAATAGAGGAAGAGATTATGATTTTATATATACACATTATATATTATTAAACATATGATAATATTGAAGCTGCAATTAATTAAACACACCTAACACTTGAATATCTAATGCCAGGAAAAAGAGCTTCGTTTTTTATGTTTTAATGAAATGTACGTTTTCTAACTCCGAGTTTTTGTATTTTATGGTTGACCAGTTATGCAATATTTTAATTAAAAAGTGAACTTCTCAGACCTTTATAAATATTTATTATTTTGTAATATGTTAATAAAAATCCGTAAATTTTTAGAAAACATAACAGAAGTATTTACAAAAAAGATTATTCGATTTACTTAAATACCTGAATATCATGCATTTCTAAAATACACAAAACTTTATTCTCAAACACATGAATTAGGACCTTCCGCTGTTTGATCAAAAAGTTCATACAGTAATTGACAGATGCTTGTTTTTGGATTTTTTCCTTCAACCTTTTTATCCTCTTGCTTAAGTGCTGGTTAGAGAAAGTAACATATACAGATGAATATTAATACTGGTGTTTTATCACACAAACGTGGACTTTTCATTGTCAAATAAACTAGCTTTATATTAAAAAGGTGGGAATTCATTTTACTTTTGCAAGTTTACATCAAACGGGAGAGATTAGTTCAGTATTATCCATGTCAATATACCATACCTTTCTCTTTTCTTTTTCGTAGGAAATAAACCCATCATGACCTTAAGATAAACATTAAACACATGCATACTGGAGAGTCAAAGTCCATTTTTTTCTTTTGCTTACTTTTCCACATAGTCTCTATAAATCAGTTAACAGTATTTTGGTCTTAATTAAAATAAACAAATTAATCCCATTTGTTCAGTTTGCTAAAGCTGATTTTATTTGCGCTTGTTTACTGTGACCCATCATCAATTTCTCTTTCGCTATCTTCGTCTCCCTTATAGCAATTTAATTAGGAAGGGTATAGTTTCTCATTTAGTAACACTTCATCACTGTTTATTTGGATGTGAATAAGTGAATCAAAATTCCGTTAGGCAGTCGGCTCCGTTATTGTTTCAACTTTAATATTCAACAACTAATATACCTATACATCAACATTTCACATTTAAATACCTTTAATTTATTGTTAAAACAGATTGTAACAGTGGCTTATATCTTTTATCTCACATTATGTAAATCTATCGTTCATCATCGATTTTTTCTGGTTTCCCGTTTTTCTCTCTTCTTTAGTATTTGAAAACAAATGTCATCAATGTTTGTGTTTTATACTCGTACTCGTGTTCAACACTGGAATTAGGAAGAGACATAGAGAAGCACGGATAGGATTTAGAGTAAAATTTGACTTCTTGGCCCTTTGTGGCCAACGAACGCCTGGAAAGAAGAGGTGGTGTGCTGAGATCAGATATCCACTACCTGTGCATCAGCCATGTCGTTTCACCCCTCAAACTTGAAACATCCCGAGGAAATTAAATGAAACAAGACGGAGAAACCATTCTGGTTTATGGTGATTAATGTTAGCATTCTTTGGTCATCAAGGAAAACTAAAAAAGAGGTATGTTCAATACTAATGAACATCGAGCCATCTTAGCATACGCGATTTAACAATTTGCATACGTCCATAGCACTCTTACACTCTTTACTCGCTGTGACGTCACGAGAACGAGTTCAGTTTAAACTAATGCTTTGCGCCAACTAGTAAACATGTCGCTAATGGAAGTGTATAACAAACCGTAACATATATTAGCAAATATTGTGAATTATATATGCACATCTATTTATTATGTATATAAACAGATTTATTTATTTATCGTAATATTCGCGATGTTTACATTTGATTTCCACGCAGCGTTTCATCATTCCATGTTAAGACTTAGGGTTTCATCCGATTGCCCTACTGGCTTTCCTATTTCTTTCTTCTTCCGCGGTTGGCACTAGCTGCGTGGTGTTTAAGATGGCCGCAAAAGGCGTAGAGGATAAGGAATGAGACGGAGAGTTCGAGAAGAGAGAGAGAGATGGTGTTCTGCACTCTTTTGGTCTAGTCTAAGGTCCTATCGGCGGCTTTACCTTTGGAACAATTGCCTATTTGCAATGAAATTGAGTTTTATTTATGGACGCTCTTTAACTGCTGTGGTTCTTAGCGTCCCATTCTATATTGGGCGTGAAATACCGATAATTTTGCTCAGAGGCCTCTTTATCAGGCTTGAGGTTCTTTTACGTGCCGTAAATCTACGACACGGGACCACCACCTTTACTTCCCTTCCGAAGGAAGCCATGCTAAGGATTTTTACGCCCGAAAAAATCCATCGCTCTCCGCTGGGTTTGAACCCGCGACCTCTATTTGCAATGATGTTCACTCGTTTTACTATTGAGCTGTCTTGTCTTCTTGTATTGTTCGATACAGATTTCCATCATTGCTCCGGACGCATTCCAGGCATGGGCTTATTGTGCTAACTTTATCGTTTTAAAGGAAATTCATTATGCCTACACCCTTTACCAAGGATACAGTCTCATAACAAATATGATTTCAAATTCTTCTGGTTCTAAAAGCATATTCCCAAAAGCAATATATCTCATGTGAGCCAAAGCCTCATAGGAACATGTAATGTGCTGGGCTGTTTCAGTTTCTTTCTTGCACAATCTGCAATCTAAGTTACCCTGAACACTCCCATCATGTTCAGATGACTTTTTACAGGAGCATGTCTTGTGAGAAATGATATCATTGTTCTCTGCTAAAGTCTGTCATATTTAAGTAAGCTTTCAGTCTTTCTTACATGGTTTTTATTACATAGTTTACCATGTTTGTTTCCTGGAGTTTAAAGCCAGCTTTAGGTTTCATGATGTTCTGCTTTGGACCAGTTCTTAATAGCCTCTCTTTCTAAGCATCGAGACGTTCCTAGAGCCGGCTCTGGTCCAATAAATGGTGAGGCTGCGCCTTGTTTCGTAAATTCATCAGTTTTTCATTTCCCTCAATGCCACTATGACCCAGCACTTATATGAGTTGAGTTCATTCTGTTCTGCCAAGCTTGTGAACATGTTTAGGCAGTTTAAAACCAGTCCTGGCGTTACCTTATGACTACTTAGAGCCTTAACTGCAGCCTGGTTATTTGAGAAGATAAGGATCTGTTTGCCAGTATAAGCTTTCCTTGTGTTTACTATTGAGATAATCTGTGGGTTAGATTGCGCTGGGTTCTCTTTATAAACATTAAATTTACACACACACACACATTTACATCTCACTCATACTTCCAGACTGCGGAGAGGACGGGTAATAAACCCTGACTAAAGAAAAATTCTTATCAGCCGGGAATCGAAGCCTGGACCTCTGGATTTGGAAGCTGGCACAGAGACAGTCTCTTATGTTTTTGTGGCGCTTACTTTTTATTTTAATGTTGGGAGTAGCCGAGTTGACTCGTAAATAATGATTTGAGCTGATCTTAACAAGTATTATAGTGGCTTAAGTTATTTTTTTATTTATGGACGTTCTTTGATTACTGTTGTTCTTAGAGCCCCATTCTATATTGGGCGTGAAAGACGGAAATTTTGCTCAGGGCTTAAGGTTCTTTTACGTGCCATAAAGCTACGACACGGGACCTCCAGCTTTACTACCTTTCCGAAAGAAGCCATGCTAAGAATTTTACGCCGGAAAACATCCATTGCCCTCCGCCTGTTTGAACCCGCAACCTCGGGACCAGAGGTACCCCTAGATCACGGGAGACGGCAGTATTATAGTGGCTAACGCTTCCAAGCTATTTAAACGGAAGTATTTTACAGCTCATACTGAGCGTTACATCTTTTACTAATACGACGCCAAAGCTGCTAAAGCATTTGGTAATTTCAAAGAATAATTTCAGCTAGTGCTTTGGCGTTTGAGGACAATTTACTTGTGGAAATGGATAGTACACCATTGCGAAGGCTCTGAAGCATTTGGTATAACTCGAGAGTTATTATAGTTAGTGTTCTAAATTTCTGGGCAATTTACATTTGGAAATTAATAATAAATTAGTGCTAAATTACCTAAGCATTTTGCAATTTCAGGAAATCATTACAGCGCGCGCTCTGACTTACCGGGTAATTACATTTAGAAATTGGCAATTAATCACTGACAAAGTATCTAAGCGGATAGTAATTTCAAAACATAACAGCTAGTGCTCTTCTCCGAAATTTATATTTGGAAATAGGTAGTAAATAAATGATAAGTTACTGTTTACATTTAGCTCTTTACATTTCAAAGAGTTATTCTAATTATGTGCTCCGAACTTCTGGAGTTAATAGTAACTCAGTGCTAAATTAATTATAGATTTTACTTCATAGAACCACTGCAGCTGGTGTTGGATAGTTTGCTTCATGAAATATTTTATCGTCTGTTACGTCGTTTTAACTGCGTGGTCACGTCAGGACTGTTAGGAGATACCTTGTGATGGGTGTGTGGCGGACAGTTAGCCTTCTAGGTCTCATCCCTGCACCGTGCCATCTTATTTCGTTACATGTCCGCAGAGGCATCTGCATAGCAACTGTACCTCTGCTGGTGTCGAGCAGATGATAAATTCGACAATTGTCCACAAAGGTGCATGTACAGCAACCGTATCTTTACTTCTACAAGTAATGGACAGATGGCATTAGATGCTGTACAGTCTACCAGCTTTCATTATCTATGGATAGATGGCAGAGAATTCGCTATTACCGTCTATTTTTCATTTTACTATTGTTTTAGATTTTAGGTGGTAATTAGGGTCGTGGCATTAAATATCCAATCCGGCATTTACCATGAGGAAACCCGTAGAAACAACCCGGTCAGATTGATCGGTCATGGGATTTGACACGAGAATCTCCCGAATGAGGAACACACACGAGCCATCCGTTCGGTAATCATTGTCCAAGTATCCAATCGCTTCAGAACGTTGAAGAAGTATTGCAGCTGGAGCTCTGGCCTTCTACCCAACTCGTCTTTTGAAATTTATTATCGAATCATTGTTATCGTGGTCGAGCATTTAACAATTTCGAAGAATTACACTGAGGTGCTGCCCAGGATGAGACTTGTGGTAAATTGTTGCTATAGTAGTTAAGCAATTTCAAATAATTATTAATTTTTACTTTCTCTACTATGTATAGTAAGTAGGGGAAGTATTGTATTCCACCCAAAATTTCGATACCAAGATTTCACCGGAAATACATGTTTTGAGACTCACTGAATCCAAAAAAAGCATTTTTGGAACATGTCCTTGTGTGTGTCTGTGTGTCTGTCTGTGTGTGTGTCAGTGTGTCTGTGAACAGCATAACTCAAAAACGAACAGTCGGATAAACATCAAACTTGGTATTTAGGTTGAGTATCTTTCAGAGATGGGACACGCAGGTTTTCAAGAAAATCCCCCCACCCCAGACTACCCTTTACATGGAACATTTTTCGAAAATTTTAATTTTCTCAAAAACGGCTCTAACGATTTTGATTAAAATATCATATGTTTAAGATGTTGTCATGACAAATAAAATGTATATCTCGAACTTTCTGGGAATGTCTCCAAAAGTATTCTTCATTATGAACGACGTTTTCATAACTGGTAAACCATAAGAGATAGACAAAATTTTACTACACGAAAAATGTAGATCGCGTTAAAATACACAATTTATGTCATATACATTTCTTTACTTGAGTGAACCGTTTGCGAGATATTGCTTGTTATTCCCTTATATTTTCCAATACTTATACTTTTTCTCAAATTCGTTATTAATTACTTTCTCTACTACGTATAGTAAGTAGGGGAAGTATTACATTCCACCCAAAAATTCGATACCGAGATTTCACCGGAAATACATGTTTTGAGACCTCCTGAATCCAAAAAAAGCATTTTTGGAAACATCTCCGTGTGTGTGTCTGTGTGTGTGTGTCTGTGTGTCTGTGTGTGTGTGTCTGTGAACAGCATAACTCAAAAACTAACAGTCGGATAAACACCAAACTTGGTATTTACGTTCAGTATCTTCCAGAGATGCGACACGAAGATTTTCAAGAAAATACCCCCACCCCAGACTACCCTTTACATGGAACATTTTTCGAAAATTTTAATTTTCTCAAAAATGGCTCTAACGATTTTGATGAAAATATCATATGTTTAAGATAATGTCATGAGAAATGAAATGTATATCTCGAAATTTCTGGGAATGTCTCCAAAAGTATTCTTCATTGTGAACGACTTTTGCATAACTGGTAAACCATAAGAGATAGACAAAATCTTACTACACAAACAATGTAGATCGCGTTAAAATACACAACTTATATCATATACATTTTTTTTGTTGAGTGAACCGTTTTCGAGATATTGCTTGTTATTTCCTTAAATTTTCCAATACTTATACTTTTTCTCAAATTCGTTATTCATTTTTTTATGTCCTGGACATGCAAAGAGAATGGAATGCGCCGCATAGCAACCAGCGATAAAATATTTGACTATCGCTTAAAAGCTACCATATTCCCCTTGCATCTACAAGAAAATTACAAATAAGATTGACATCTCGATATCTCGATTAATATGAAGCATATGGAGAATAGGCGTTTGTAAAAATAGATTGTACAAGAGTAGAGAAAGTCATGTGAGTGTAACACATCAGATTTTTTTTTATGTCCTGGACATGCAAAGAGAATGGAATGCGCCACATAGCAACCAGCGTTAAAATATTTGACTATCGCTTAAAAGCTACCATATTCCCTTTGCATCTACATGAATATTACCAATAAGATTGACATCTCGATATCTCGATTAACATGAAGCATATGGAGAATAAGCGTTTGTAAAAATAGTTTGTACAAGAGTAGAGAAAGTCATGTGAGTGTAACACATCAGATTTTTATAAATGTATTGCCAGTTGTTGCTAAAGCAGTAAAGGCTTTTATAACTTTATTAGCGCTTAGTGCTATTAGCGTTTGTATTAGTGTTTAAATTATTACACATTGTATTTCTTTTATGTATACATTATATGATCAAAAGTATCCGGACACCCCCCCAAACATACGTTTTTCATCTTAGGTGCATTGTACTGTCATCTACTGCCTGGTACTCATTATCCGCGACCTCAGTAGTCATTAGACACGGTGAAACAGCAGAATGGGACGCTCCGTGGAACATTCAGACTTCGAACGTGGTCAGGTGATTGGGAGTCACTTGTGTCAGAAGTCTGTGCGCGAGATTTCCACACTCCTAAACATCCCTAGGTCCACTGTTTCTGATGTGATAGTGAAGTGGAGACGTGAAGGGACATGTACAGCACAAAAGCGTACAGGCCGACCTCGTCTGTTGACTGACAGAGACCACCGACATTTGAAGAGTGTCGTAAAGTGTAATAGGAAGACATCTATCCAGACCATCACACAGGAATTCCAAACTGCATCAGGATTCACTCCAAGTACTATGGCATATAGGCGTGAGGTGAGAAACCTTGGATTTCATGGTCGAGCGGCTGCTCATAAGCCACACATCGTGCAGGAAAATGCCAAACGACGCCTCGCTTCGTATAAGGAGCGTCAACATTACACGATTGGACAGTGGAAAAACGTTGTGTGGAGTGACAAATCACGGTACACAATGTGGCGAATGTGTGCCGTGGGTATGGCGAATGCCCGGTGAACGTCATCTGCCAGCGTGTGTAGTGCCAACAGTGAAATTCGGAGGAGGTTGTGGTGTTATGGTGTGGTCGGGTTTTTCCTGGGGGGGCTTGTACCCCCTGTTGTTTTGCGTGGCGCAGACCTACACTGATATTTTAAGCATCTTCATGAGTCCCACTGTTGAAGAGCAATTCTGGGATGGCGATTGCATCTTTCAACACGATCGAGTACCTTTTCATACTGCACGGGCTGTGGTGGAGTGGTTACACGACAATAACATCCCTGTAATGGCCTGCATAGAGTCCTGACTTGATTCCTATAGAACACCTTTGGGATGTTTTGGAACGCCGACTTCGTGCCAAGCCTCACCGAACTACATCAATACCTCTCCTTAGTTCCGCACTCCGTGAAGAATGGGCTGCCATTCTCAAAGAAACCTTCCAGCACGTGATTGAAAGTATGCCTGCGAGAATGAACGCTGTCATCAAGGCTAAGGGTGGGCCAACACCATTTTGACTTCCAGCATTACCGATGGAGGGCGCTACGAACTTCTACGTCATTTTCAGTCAGGTGTCCGGATACTTTTGATCACGTAGTGTATGTTACTTTTGGAATGCTTCTGAGAATGTAAATTAAAGTTATTAAGAAAACCTTCTTCCTGGCTTTTTGACCTTGTAACAACATGTATAATATAAATGTAGTATTGTCAGCGCTTTTGTGGATTAATTATGTTTTAATCCTTATTTTTGCTAACATATGTATGTATAACTATATATATAGTAACGCAGGGGCTATGGCCCTAGGTTATCGGGAGATCGGCCGAGCAGTCGGATGCAAACAACGATAAGCACTCGCAAGCATAAGCACTGTGCGCGGTATCGGCTGATAACTAGAATCTTCTGGAAGCTTCTTCTCCTTCTCCTCCAGAAAAGTGTCTAACTAGTTCTAGAACGTTCGAGAATCTTGTGGAAAGATTCCATTGACTATATAAGCTAGCGCTCTCGCGAGAGTCATTCAGCGCAAGCCGAATGCGTGTTGAGTTGCTTCGGTCAGTCAGTGAACCAGCGAGTTGATGGGTGTTTCCCTTTCGACATCCAGAGCGGTTCTCCGAGAGAGTCGGTGACAGTTGTGATGTGCATTGGGTACTACTGCGACGTGCAACAAATGCTACTGCGGAGCGACTGAATATAGAGGTCATGTGTTCTGCTCCCCAGTGAAATGAACCGTCCGGCGTAAAGAGGCTATGTAATGAAGGAAGTGAAGTGTTCACCTTAGTGATGTGACAGTAAACATCTAGTGAAGCTGAACTAGATAAGAACTTAGAACGGTGACAGTGAGATTTGAGAGAGGTTGCAGTTGAAAAACTGACAAAGTCACAAAATATACATATATATACCAGGGAGTCAGCTGCCCCTAGGTATTCGTATCTATGCAACCCGCAGTTTATATACTAATGTGAAAACATTGAACCTTTCATCAAACAAACTGTTATTGTACCCCTATCCTTCTATTCATATACACAACCACCATTAAGGATTAAAGGCCTGAATGAGCCAAGGAGCCGCGAAAGGTTTTAAAAGACGGTTGTTCATGGATATAATGCTTGCAAGGAGATATTGGTATGTTTTCCCGAAGAACAGGACACAATGCGTGTTTTCTGGCCGAGTGGATTAGCTGCCGGGATGTAGTAAAGCACCAGTTAACTTCGGAAGTTCGAATTTAATACAAGCATCAAATTGTTTTGGTTATTTTTTCTTTCTCCTTGATTTTATTTTCTTTATTTTAGTATACTAATCTATTTATTTTTTTATTGGTTCTCCTGTGAGACAAAGACACAATAATTAGAATCAGATAATTGTGTATATGTTTAAGGCAATAATCTGTACCTATCTGGTGTGTAAACCGTGTCACGTAATTAGCTATTATTCTTTTGGGCACATATCGACGATATTAAATCTAACAGCTTTTGTTTCATGTTTAAATTTTATGTTTCACTTCTACAGACAAAGGATTTGTAAATGTGCTAAGTTCATGGTAAACAGAATAATAAATTGTTAAAGAACGTGGATTTCATCAACGAAGTAAACGTTCAAAATAACGACTCCCTTCATCAATGCACATTTAAGAACGTTGCCGGAGAGACATTCTTGCATGCTGTAAGATACCCGGTGTAATTTGCCTACATTCTTCACGTATGAATGCCCGGAAATGATTTGGGCTTTGCGGTTCTTCTTCTTTACGGTAGAAAAAACATGGTGATTATTCTATTTTGTACACACTTATAATGTTTTCAAAAATGTTCTTTGTTTCATAATATCAAGTTATAGGCCCAAAGAGATAAAACAAAAGGTAATGCAAAGTTTGAAATTCACCCGAAGGATTTGAACCCGAATTAAAGTGGCACAGAGTTAAATCAACCATGATAGTACCATTCCGCCAATGCTACCTGGTGAGCTGAGGTTCCTATACGAATTAGTAATCGCAGAACTAGACGCCACCTCGAATGTTTACACGCTTTTTGCAGCGTCATACAGTGTTTTGAGCTCGGTTTGGTGGTTTTAATTCAAACAAATAATCTGCATTAGTCATTACAATTACTGTATGATATGAAATACCATTTAGTTTGTGAAATAAGATAAATTATCTACCTAATACTTAACATTTTTTGACAAGGGTGTACATTGACTAATGGCTTAAATCCAATTGGTAGCACTGCGTAGATCTGCCATTTTGTTTTCAAATGGTTTTGTCAACCGGTGTATGTTATAGGTAGTTCCTTCAGGGGCGTTTTCAAAGGGGTGCATGGATGTATGCTAAAGAATAAAAGTTTGTAAAATTGGCTAAAATTGCTAATGCAGCTCTCAGTGTCTCGGTGGGATGTTTTTGTGTATCGACATACATAGCCGTTGCATTCTGTCCCGTAAAATACTTATGCACTGAGTTATGTATCCCTCCACTATAATGTGTTAGGCAAATCGGCCATTAGAAGGTATTCAAGAAAGGCGTAAGTCACATATGTCGCTTACGACGTTGCATAAATTCAAAAATAAATAGGCGCAGCTGACTCACCTTGTATAATGCATGGCAACTTAAGATGCTCCAGAATATCGATTAGTAAATGGCGTGACGCCTACTGTAGTTCTCCGCGAGCTGTGCAGTTGGTCAGAAGTATACGTTCAGCAATGCTGCATCCAACAATACCAGAAAATCCAACATTTTTATCTGCACCTCCTGAATGTTTGCTTGTTAGATAATACGCTCTACAGTATCTTAATTATTTGTCCCTTAGGAGGAAGGCAGATTTAAGTGGTGCGGGAAAGTAAGCAAATCGAAACATCTTCCTTATTATTAAATTTTCTGAAAAATTGTAAACAAGTAGACAAAATTAGACATTCCTATGCAGAGACGCTTCATCAACGTGTCATGGGAGCCTGCGAAACCATTCCACACCAAGCGGGAGTATTTGAAAGGTCAGTCAATGAAGCGGAGGGTACTTTGAAACTTTATTATGATTTTCATTACAATAAAAAAACAAAGGACTTTCGGACAGAAATTAAAATGGGCTTAATTTCATGTTTTGGTTTGAGGAACCCGCCCACAAAGTTTGTTTCCATAAACTGATCTATAACTTAATTAAGTATTCTTGTTTGTTTATCATATTCAGTTTATTTATTAAACATTAATGATTTACTCTAATACAAGTGTATTTTATACTCTCTTTCTAAAATATTAACATTCTCTAAATATCCCTGTGTTATTTGAAAAAAAGAAAGTGCAATAATAATCCCACTCGACGCTTCACAGTAGAGTGGACGGTAAGATAGTGGAACACGCATGCAGAAAGAGAGAAAATAAGTAGTGAAGAATAAGTTTTATTCGTCGCTAAAGTTCAGCGTCGCCGAATTTGGACCTAAGACTTCCGTAACCAGAGAATCAAAGGCCTCTTTTAGCAGAATATTTATTTAATGTGAGTAAATATTGTTATGAACTCAACCAAGAGACTCTAAGAATACTAGAGTTGTATTTCTACATGTTGGTTTTAATATTGGCCACAGCTTTACACATTATTGCAATGATATCGAGCAAAATCCTTGAGTGGCTACGCGCTGCACAAGTTCTGAGCATGCAATGAGCTGTTAAAGATGAAGTTAGAACGTAATCTTCCTTCTGCGTTCGGAGTACCTCTCACTGCTGAACAGACCACCTTCTACAGAGCTTTATTGCGGATTCGGGTGTGCTTGATTAATAAGTGGAATTCCATAGCAGGCAGTAATCCCGCATCGCTTCAAGAACCCCTAAGCGTTCCAGGGAACGATCGTAGCGCTTCCTTTGATATATTTCGAAGATTAAGGGATGCTTGATTGCACCGGAATACTTGTTTCTGAGAGCACTCATGTGCATAATGCACTCCTCTGTTTCTAGTAAGGTGCTAATGCAGCAATTGCAACATGTTCTATGTATACAACAGATGAGTTACCTTTCTCAGGACAAATAAATATCAAATAACTTGCATCTTTATGTCAGTTCCATAATTACTAAAAGCCAGGATTATCGCAAAACACTCTAAAGTTGTAATACGCAATGAGTACCTACACGTATGCACATTTTTTCCCTATCGCTATGCGTGTTTTGTCACTCTCTTTCTCGTTCTACCTGCCTGCCTATAAAATAATTAACACTTTTATTCATTATGGCACATTACGCGTACTACTGATGAAGGTTATTGATAAAACAGCTTCTGGAACTGCCTATGTGTAAAATACGTCACGTCTGCAGATATCTACCCACCAGCCGCAAAGGTCCACCAGACAATGTACTGATTGTAGTATAAATATGAATTAAATTCAAATAGGAATCTCGTGTTTAATGTCCAAAGTTCCTTTTTTCCAGTAGAACACGGGAATATGGATCCAGAATTCCATAACTAATGAGCGTTATTAGTACGGAAAACGTAACCCATCATAGGACGCTTGGATCTATATATAACGAAAAATACTTTAAATACATAAAGAAGAACATAAAATACTTAACAGTGCTTTGTAGAAATATTTTCGCAAATTATTAAAGTTCATAGTGATTTTTGTTCTATGAAAAAGTAACAATATATTGTAAAAAACAAACCGCCGCTCAGTCAGCCCTATTGTCGCCGCCCGCGGCTTTCAGACCCATACTTTGGTGAGAAGGAGAGGCACAACGAAATGCACCGTTACCAAAATATTCTGGAATAGTTAACACGAAATAATCTGTAGGTGAACCTTCTAGAGCCGACAATGAATGACTATATGAATATAATAGTTATATATGCGGAACATTTGTATTAATCTGTGTCTGTATATATTCATTTAATTCCGTATTAATGTGTTTATTTTACGTTTGCTTTAAACGTTTCTGTATCTTTTCAGAAAAGATAAGAATTTAAGCAAAGTAACAGCAAAAAGTTTTTCGTCGTATCGAAATTATTCTACGAAGGCCATTACACAATTTTCATGTCAGATTTGGACTCTGAGTAATTGATGCTCCATTTGAGCACTTGCTATAAAGGTAACGAACACTAACATCCTAACCTTGATTTTAACAGTAAACTATTGCCTTGTATAAAACTATGAATTCAAAAATATAAAACAAATATAGAATGCCATTCAAGGAAACTGTCCTTCTGCATATATTGTACTTCTCAGGATTTTAGGTTTCAGAATAGTGTATGCCATATTAATTATGCGCATCCAACAAATTTAACCTTTAACGTGTTTAAGAAACTTCCAAATAATTAAATTAAACAAATATCACACACTGTTTTTCCATCCTGCATGAAGGGACAGCTGATGATGTAGTTTGGTTGGTCAGTCAACCATCGAAAGGAAGACGATGTTGACTTCGTTTATGTTCTTGCAAAATAACACAGAAGAAAATTACTGTGCTAGACGGAAGCTACAGAAGATAGGACAGTTATAAAACTACAGAAGTTCCCCGTACGAATGCAGTATTTATTTAAGCCTTGCCGAACGAGGAAATTATAAATTAGTAGTATTACCAATTTTCAAATCTTGACAGGTTTGAAATGAATTAGGAATGTACAAGACGTTAATAAATGTAATCTGTTACGTAAAGAACATCCCAAACTGACCTTTTTAAAGGAATTACTGCCGCTATAATGTTTTCTAATAAACTGAATTGGTCAAATCAAGAAGTGCCCATGTGAATCTTTTTCGAGTTGTCGCCTGGTTGCTTTCTGTGAGATTTCAGGCTCTATAAACCTCCTCCTCATCATCATCATCATTATCACAGTTCTTGACCATTGGTAAAGTTTCAAATTTGCGGTATTAAAACGATACTTAAGTCATGGAAGTGCAAGATGTAAATATTTCTGGAACAGCAAGAATTCAGTGGTTGGTTTCATTGATTTCAAAGTAAAACGGAAAACCTCACACTCAAATATCATTGTGAACTATCAAACTTGAGAGTTCATTAGAGAACAGCTACGGTTGCTGATATGAACGGCCCCGGATTATTCCCAAACTTCGCCGATTCCTCCATAGTTGAAATTCCATTACAATTAGTCAAACGGCCACACTTCGCAGCGTCCATTATAAGTGTAGGCGCTACGTATTCCCATTGCTTTAGTTCTTGAATATAAAAGAAACTAATTTCAGGCGTTTATCTTTTTCCTCTTTGTAGATGCAACATTGCGCTTATAATGAAACAATCTATAATAAACGTCACAACGTCACAATCTACAATAATACCCATTATTATACGGTATAGTAAGTTATACGGAAAGGAAAACTTTTTTTAGAGTTATTGTCGTTTTTTAAGAACGAAACCTCAAACTATTCAATTGTATATGACAAAATTTGCGAGAAAGATCACATATAGCAAAAACATATACGCTCTTTGCGATAAAGTTTGTAGCAGTTTCTCTTTAATGTAATAATTAATAAAGGAAACGATCACCTTGAGTAGTAGGAGAATGGGCATTCTGGCGCACTTAATATGCATGGAATGTCAATTAATATGCTAATTAGCCCCGCCCCCAGTTCCCCCCCTCCCTCCCCCCGCTGTGCCTTGGTAGTTTTAGTTGCAGCTGCGGTCGTAAATCATGTTGAGTACAATGGAGGCTTGACAGTTAAGCAATTAAGGCTGTCAATCAACTGTCAAAACGAACAATGGGGTCATAAATTTAAGGTTCTGTAACAAAGGCGAGATGTTTTTCCTACCCATTCCACATCCGGCCACTTCTGCACCTGGCCAGTTACCCACTCCACTCCTATTGTTCTCGAACACGTGGCAACCCAATAACAAAGCCGGTCCCTTTCCATTGTGTAAGAGATTCTATTGTGTGTGGCTTTCTATTGTCCTTGGCAAGCATTCTTTAGAAAGACCACCTGCAGCGTTCCCATCCCAATAACAAAGGCTGACCCTTTTCATTGTGTAAGAGATTCTATTGTGTGTGCCTTTCTATTGTCCTTGGCAAGGCTAGTTTAGAAAGACACCTGCAGCGTTCCCATTGTTTGGCCACCTGCTAGTTTAACAAAAGAATTCGAGGGTTGCTTTATACTCGTCCTGTCCTTGTTTGTGTGAAAGAGAGAGAAACTTGTTTACCAACTCTGCGTGACGTCATACTTTAGAAAGACACCTGCTCCATAACAAAGCCTGACCCTTTCCATTGTGTAAGAGATTCTATTGTGTGTGCCTTTCTATTGTTCTTGGCAAGGCTAGTTTAGAAAGACACCTGCAGCGTTCCCATTGTTTGGCCACCTGCTAGTTTAACAAAAGAATTCGAGGGTTGCTTTATACTCGTCCTCTCCTTGTTTGTGTGAAAGAGAGAGAAACTTGTTTACCAACTCTGCGTGATGTCATAGTCGGCCATCATGATTTTGCCTGAGGGAGTTCTCTCCGATGTTTTACGACCTCCTACGAATATACCCGAGCATAGTTAACAAGCATTCTGTTTCAGCCAACGACTCCGAAAAAGCGTCTAATATACATTTCATTACATGCATTAAACCTCTGAGTGATATCCATAGATCGGTGTTCGATTCTTACTGTAATCAAAAGTTTATTGCTAATGAGAAATTAATGATTGATATTATTATATCATTACCCTAATTAATAAAAAGGCGTTCAGAGAATTCTAGCTCGAGTCTTACCAAGTGAAACTAACGCGTAATAACTATTAAACTATGCAAGGTCAGATTAAAAAAATGTATTTATCAATTATAATTTAATTTTTTATATATCATTACCCTAATTAATGAAAGGGTGTTCAGAGGGTTCTAGTTCGAATCTTACCCAACGAAACTCTAATGCTTAATAAATATTAAACTATGCAAGGTCAGATTTAAAAATGTATTTATCAAATATAATTTTTTTATACATCATTACCCTGATTAATGAAAGACCGTTCAGAGGACCCTAGTTCGAATCTTACGCAGCGAAACTCTAATGCTTAATAAATATTAAACTATGTAAGGTCAGATTAAAATGTATTTAACAAATATAATTTAATTTTTATATATCATTACAATAATTAATAAAAAGGGTGTTCAGAGGGTCCTAGATCGAATCTGCGAAACTCTAATGCCCAATAACTATTAAACTATGCACGGCTAGATTAAAATGTATTTAACAAATATAATTTAATTAATGAAACGATGTTCAGAGGGTTCTAGATCGAATCTGCGAAACTCTAATGCTTAATAAATATTAAACTATGTGAGTATTGGGCGGTCAGATTAAAACGTGTTTAACAAATATAATTTAATTTATACAACATTACAATGTTTAACGAGCTGTATTGTTAGGAACCAGACGCCCCCTAGTTCGAATCCAACCCTGTGAAACGCTATAATAACTATTAAGTTATTGAAGCAGCGGGCGGTCGGATTAAAATTGCAATTAGCAAATATAATTATTTATATTAAACCCTGATGCATACTTAGATATCTCGATGCCTAGCCAACATTCTTTCTTCTTCTCCTCTCTTTTTCTTTCTATCTATCTCTTTCTTTCTCCACGACTTGTACACATTCAGGCGTTCGCATATACACGAGCGCTTGTACACACGTCAGCAAACATACACTGGTGCACGCATGCACACACACGCACACACACTCACATACATACAATAGTACACACACACGCACATACACGCATTCACATAACTCATGCGTATACATACATACATACACCAGTGCTCTTACACACATACATATACATGAACACACACACACATGCACACACATACACCAGTACACACACGCATACACGCACATGTAAGTACACACACGCACACACGCACCCACGCAAGCACATACACCAGCACATACACACACACATGCACATACATACACCAGCACATACACACACATGCACACACATACACCAGTACACACACGCATTCACGCACCTCCTGCGTATACATATATACACCAGTGCTCTTACACTCACGCATTCACGCACCTCATGCGTATACATACATACACAGTGCTCTTACACTCACGCATACATATACATGGACACACACACACACGTGCAAGCACATATGCCTGTTCACTTACACCCAACAGCAGCAACCCACACACGCACACACCAACTCACGCGCATGTCCTGAATGAAAAGAGACAAAATGATGCAATAAAAACTAATTATAGCTCGGGATGCAAGGCTCCATTTACGATTGCTCGAAACCGGTCTTCTAATAACTCCAAAACTAATTAAAATAAAGACAGTAAATAAACTTTATTACTTTTATGCCATTAGCTCGTTTCTTGTGCATGTATATTAGAGTCCGAGTGTCATGGGTTCGATCCTTAACTTTAAATCTCAATTATCTCAGAAACTAGCAGGGATTAAGGTGCGGACCAAAGCACGATTTTTAGTTCCTACGATGAACAATTAATGCTTTATATAATTTCCAATCAGTGTCCCTAGCTCGAATCCCGATCTTTCAGTGACTTCCTTAATTTTCCACTGTGTTCTAGAATATATCACTTAGATCAATGTTGCAACTGCATACAGGTCTTTTAAACACATCAAACTAATATTATAAATAATTTTGTTTCTGGCGTTCTGAGTTCGAATACCGATTCAATGAAGTTTACTTATAAATTTAATAACAGTAAATAATTAAGACAAAGGTACCAAATAAACCTAATACGTTTATGTCATCAGATAATACCTTGCGGGTGTATATTAGGGTACCTGACGTCCAGGGTTCGATCCTTAAGTTTAAATCTCAATTATCGCAGAAACTAGCAGAGATAGAGCTGTAGACGAAAGCATGTTTGATAGCTCATACAATGAACAATTAATGCTGTATATAATTTTCAATCAGTTGCCCCTAGTTCGAACCCCGATCTTTCAATGACTTCACTGATTTTCCTCTGTACTCTAGAATACATCACTTAGATTGATGCTTTAACTGCATGCAGCTGTGTGAGAGAGAGCGAGAGAGGGAGAGAGAGAGAGCGAGAGAGGGAGAGGAAGTGAAACAAGCAGGGATAGAAGTGCTGAGGGCCTCTGCGCATGCGTAGCAAGAGATGATGCCATTGGCTGCAATAATCACGTGACGTGTAAGCATCACAGCCATGATGACGTGCAGGCATCGCCTGGAGGGGGTTTAGATCCCTATATAAACAGACATCTGTCCCATGTTAGAACTGTTGTGTACTTATTAACTTTACATTCAAGTTTTAAAGAGCTTTAAAAGCAACGTGAGCTACAGGCCGTCTACACATTCAGCACATATCAAAACGGGACAATGCAAGGTGAGTTTTAAATAACTATACAAAATCACTGTTGGCTTTTACAATACATTTAATTTTATTTAAACGTTACAGTACATGAAAGACGATTCGTTACAAAGAGCATCATATTTTCTAATCTGTGCTTTACATTAACATGGATTTCACTGCATACTCTTCTTCAGTTCACATGATTTTCGCCACACATTCTTCTTACATAAACATTCATACGACTTTCCCCTCATTCTTTGTTTCACTATACACTCACATGATTTCCTCTACTCATTCTTTATTCCACCTACAGGTTCATGCTTTGTTAACATTCACATGACTTTCTCTTCACATTCTTTGCTTCCATTAACATTCACATGATTTTCGCCACACCTTCTTATTACATAAACATTCATACGACTTTACCCTCATTCTTTGTTTCACTATACATTCGCACACGATTTCCTCTACTCATTCTTTGGTTCTCTGCTGGCTCATCTTCAATGCACATTCACATGATTGCTGTACTTATTCTTTATTTCTCTACACCCTCATAGGCTTACTTACAAAACATACACACCCTAGTTCTTCAACTTGAATAATGTAGTGAAAATAATAATTCATGACAATGTCTGTTACAGATTGTTTAGCTGATAGACTTAACAAGATGGTGGAAGAGCGTAGCTTCCTACCGACTCGCCGAGTTCAAGATCTCGAAATAGGTCTTAACTATGAGATAAAGTCCTTAAAGAGAGTTCAAACAAGATATGGTACCAGGATCGTATCTTCGCTGGAGGATTGTCAAGTGTTCTTGCCAGAGCGCTATAATTCGTTAACCGATCAAGAGATTGCAGAAATACCTGGGAGCGTATACCTACAGTATAATGGCATGGCAGAGAAGGGGAAATTTAAGACATGTAAATTGTCTTTTTTACATGCAAAGAAGGTGCGTAGAAATGCCAAACTTAAGTATTGAATGTTCTCCCATTTCACAATGAAAAATTCATAAATAAAACAACTGACTCATTGATATTACATATAAAGATACAAAAGATGCATATTATAGAATTTTATAAAAAATTAACGAAATTACAATATCACATGCTTGAGTTTAATTATATCTAGCGCATTGAAATAACTATAAATATCCGAATGTTTATACAAATCTTTGTGCTTCTTTTTACATGTGCCATATGCTTCATTTTACATGTATCATAACAAAAAATGTAATTCTTTCCAGGTTGCCTTTACTTGACCAAGATAGTTTTCTAAGACTTTCATTGTGCAATGTTTCAGGGTGTGCAATAAGAGGAAGAAGAAGAAGAGGAATAGCCTGCTGGCATGCAAAGGATGCTGACGCTATTGGAGGGTAGAATACCTACAAGAAACATTTCGGCAAGAAACGGGTGCTGAGACATCTACATCACCGAAACACATTAAGACAGGATCCTTATATAACATTACAGGGTATACAATGAAAAAATACGGTCAATTTTGTATACAATTCAATGCATGGCTGAGAGTTAGCTCGAACTAGTCTCCCTATATTCACTGAAATTAAGCATTGTGAGCAATAATTTAAGTGACTGTGAAAATACTTTAAGTAATGCTGAAATTTGTATCCTAAAAGACTTGAGCCCTGTATACATTAACAGCATTAAGGCTGTTTGCCACGCTGGAATACAAATTATGAAAATAAAAAGACTTTCATTTAAATAATAAGGAAATTTGCTTAACCTGCTGTTACAAGTGTAATGACATATACAGAAACAATGAGTCGGACGAGAAAGTGATGGAAATGTAAGATAAATAATAACAATAAAAGAATTAAGGTATGCTTTTACATAGTGTTTTTATTCATTAAAAATCCTTGTATTCCTAATGAAAAATAAATCATTACAATGATTAGTTTAAGTTATATCACAATGATCAAAAAGAGAACCGTCTTTAGATGCATTACTCGATCTTAAGTCAGAGCACCAAAAAATGACAAATCACGGCTTCTCCATTTTAGATGTGGTGTCACTATTCAGGTAAATTCCTGTAACACAACAGGTTGAGTATGCAGATCTGTGGTCTTAAATGGGTGAAACAGAGTCTTATCCAGCTTAACAGTCTTGAGATCTCACCATCAGAAAGTCGAATCACAAGCCTTCTCCACTCGCTGAGCACAGGTTTAACAACAGCATTCTCTTCACCCTGAGACGATGTAAAGTATATAAATGTTCAACTTGACAAGGGATTCTAAACTGGTTGTTAGAGTCCAGAACTGATGTATTATATGGTGAAAACACATGTTCCTCTTCTTAGCGATCTTGTCGTCGAATCTCGGTGTCGATAACATTGAAGATGCCCATGATTATAGGATTCTGAAGCCCAAAAACTGTAGGAACTGCTGATTGCGTGATGTTAACCTGATGGGCGTCAAGGGCAGAGCATGATGTGTGCGTCGAATCATTCCATTATTATATCCTCGACGTCGTTGACTTCTTCTAAAAACTATAGGCATTATGCTTATATCCTTGTTTCTAAAGGCAATGATATTGCTGTTAGGCTCCCCTGTTTGCTCTATGAAGCGGATGTTTATGAACAACAGGTAAAATTTGATTTGATGGTTCCTGTGAAAAACGTTATCCAGCCGTAACAGATGGGAAAACTGATAGATGGAGTGTCCACTTTTACTATAGAGGAAGGAGACTGATGCAATACTGCGCTAAATTCGTATGATGCTCAACTTAAATATATTCACTAGGAAATCAGATTCAGACAGCTGATTAGATGGAATAACTTTGTCACTGAAGGGCCACAGAACGTACCTATAGAACAATCACTGGAAAAAATCAAGAGTGAAAGGACATTTTAATGACATTTTTATTATTATTATTCACTGATCTAATAAAGAAGACATTCGCATCCTAATATGAGGAATCTTTCTAACTATTTCATGGTTTTGCAAATGCTAATCAAGCTATAAAACCACCCAGCTTTAAATCCTGAATAATGTCGTTAATCGCATCGGAAAAGTCATTTTTATCTGGTGTATGAAGCATCATGAGTACCCTTAGCATGTTTACCAAATCATTAGGATCGGTGTAGCGGTATAGCATCTCCTCTGTATTCGCTTTGGATATATCTTCTAATCTAGGTGAGTTGTCACTAGTATGCTTGCTTTCATTGGTGTGCTTATTCAGAGCTTCCTCATTCAAAGAAACTGCTCTCATTGCTTCATCAGTGGTAGCTCTTGGCGTTATTACAGGGTCGCTTGAACTGGTTCCAAGCACGGTACATCTTGAATCCCGCTCTTCGGGACTTGAGAAGATTTCAGGATCTCGTTTGGGTGTTGTAGTCAATGCACAGCTGGTCATTGCTTTACAGCATCGTCTCCTATGTTGCTTAAGCCTTGAAATTGTCCTGTTTTTTAAAGTTCTATTACATATGCAGCACTTAACAAAGCGATTACTCCCCCCTTGGGAAACATACGAAAAATCAAGATTCTCGTAAATTGACTGTAATTGTCCGTCTTTGTGTGTGTTCATGCTCAAGCAGTATATATAAACTAGTCAATGTATAATGTAGATGTTGAATTCGTATACGATAACACGAGACTGAGTTATTTTTTAACATTTATGTATTTATATATGTACTCAGGTTTTGATGCATATAAACAGCCATGTCCGAATTAGACTAAGCAAAATATTGTAGCATTTCCGAATAATAGTTGTAATTCCGTAAATATAACTATCTCATTAAGCACAAGCAGATTCAAGTAGCTAGAAATGGATTCATAGAGGTAAGAGTACAAGTTTTCTTGATAGTTAACACAGAGAATGCGAGAGTTAAGGGAGATACAGGTCATTTTCCCTTTGCAGGTCACCTTTGTTTCCCTTTGCTGGTCACCTTTTTCCCTTTGCTGGTCACCTTTTTCCCTTTGCAGGTCACGGGTTTCCCTCTTCTGGTCCCATTTTTCCCTTTACTGGTCACATTTTTCCCTTTGCTGGTCACCTTTTTTCCCTTTGCTGGTCACATTTTTTTCTTTGCTGGTCACATTTTTTCCCTTTGCTGGTCACTTTTTCCCTTTGCAGTCGCATTTTTCGCTTTGCTGGTCACATTTTTCCCTTTGCTGGTCACCTTTTTCCCTTTGCAGGTTACGTTTTTCCCTCTTCTGGTCACATTTTTCCCTTTACTGGTCACATTTTTCCCTTTGCTGGTCATATTTTTCCCTTTGCTGGTCACGTTTTTCCCTTTGCTGGTCACCTTTTTCCCTTTGCTGGTCACCTTTTTCCCTTTGCTGGTCACCTTTTTCCCTTTGCTGGTCACCTTTTTCCCTTTGCTGGTCACCTTTTCCCTTTGCTGGTCACCTTTTTCCCTTTGCTGGTCACCTTTTTCCCTTTGCTGGTCACCTTTTTCCCTTTGCTGGTCACCTTTTTCCCTTTGCTGGTCACCTTTTTCCATTTGCTGGTCACCTTTTCCCTTTGCTGGTCACCTTTTTCCCTTTGCTGGTCACCTTTTTCCCTTTCCTGGTCACCTTTTTCCCCTTTGCTGGTCACCTTTTTCCCTTTGCTGGTCACCTTTTTCCCCCTTGCTGGTCACCTTTTTCCCCTTGCTGGTCACCTTTGCTGGTCACCTTTTTCCCTTTGCTGGTCACCTTTTTCCCTTTGCTGGTCACCTTTTTCCCTTTCCTGGTCACCTTTTTCCCTTTCCTGGTCACCTTTTTCCCTTTGCTGGTCACCTTTTTCCCTTTGCTGGTCACCTTTTTCCCTTTCCTGGTCACCTTTTTCCCTTTGCTGGTCACCTTTTTCCCTTTCCTGGTCACCTTTTTCCCTTTCCTGGTCACCTCTTCCCTTTGCTGGTCACCTTTCTCCCTTTGCTGGTCACCTTTTTCCCTTTGCTGGTCACCTTTTTCCCTTTGCTGGTCACCTTTTTCCCTTTGCTGGTCACCTTTTTCCCTTTCCTGGTCACCTTTTTCCCTTTGCTGGTCACCTTTTTCCCTTTCCTGGTCACCTTTTTCCCTTTCCTGGTCACCTTTTTCCCTTTCCTGGTCACCTTTTTTCCCTTTCCTGGTCACCTTTTTCCCTTTGCTGGTCACCTTTTTCCCTTTGCTGGTCACCTTTTTCCCTTTGCTGGTCACCTTTTTCCCTTTGCTGGTCACCTTTTTCCCTTTGCTGGTCACCTTTTTCCCTTTGCTGGTCACCTTTTTCTCTTTCCTGGTCACCTTTTTCCCTTTGATGGTCACCTTTTTCCCTTTGCTGGTCACCTTTTTCCTTTTGCTGGTCACGTTTTTCCCTTTGCTGGTCACATTTTTCCCTTTGCTGGTCACCTTTTTTCCCTTTGCTGGTCACCTTTTTTCCCCTTTGCTGGTCACCTTTTCCCTGAATGGTTTACATGATAGGCAAGTCAAGAACATTGACATGAAACAGTTTTCCACTAAGTTCACATCTAAAGTCGCTTTCAAAGCCTAACATATCAATAGGCTGTGAGCATTCTTGTTACATCCTCTCTAGCTAGACAGCTAAAATAAAATAAATCGCTCTTAATGTATATACGCTAATTAGAAAGTGTAAAAGAACTATCCTGAATAAAAATCGATTAGTATAACGTGGTTAAGCTCGCAAGAGGTTTCGGTTTTATTAACTCTCTCACTAGCCTGCAATCATTGAAGTACATTTACCTGGTTACATAGACTGAGGAACTGTGGTAAAGCTAGAGAAAAATTAAAGAGAGGAGACCCTGGAATCATTCCGTTACACGATTCGTGTTATCTTAGCGGCATTGCCAACGCTCAGCATAAGGTCTCTGCTTCGAGAAACATTGCTGTCAAGATCTGACTGAAACGACTTGGAAAAGCGTGCAATCTGATGTTACATTAGGTGAAAAAGTTGGCAGCGTGACTAGTAACAGCAATTATGAAGGGAAAGGTAGCTCCAGGTACAGTAACCATGAAGAAGAAACGAGGAGGATTTCTACCTCTCATACCAATTATTGCAGCTCTAGGCGCTGCTGCTGGAGGTGCAGCCCAAATTGCCTCAGCAGTAAATAAGAAAAAGGCAGCAGATAAACAACTTGCCGAAATGATGAGGCATAAGAGAGAAATTGAGAGAAAGGTATCTGTTGGCGGAGGGTCCAAAAAGAAGAAACGAGGAGGATTTCTACAGCTCATACCGATTATTGCAGCACTAGGTGCTGGAGGTGCATCACAAATTGCTACAGCTGTAAATACGAAAAAGCTGCAGATAAACAACTTGCTGAAATGATGAGACGTAACAGAGAAATTGAAGCAAGAGGGAGAGGTTTTCGAGTGAAGAAGAATAAGGGAAGAAACACAGAAACGTGGAGGAGACAGAGCCTGAAAGGGAATTCAAAAAACTCTGGCAGGGGGCTATACTTGTCCCGGAAAAAACATTGAGTAACATAGACCTTGACTTGTACGCCCGACGTTTAAAGATTCCTCATATTAGGATGCGAATGTCTTCTTTATTAGATCAGTGAATAATAATAATAATAATAAAAATGTCATTAAAATGTCCTTTCACTCTTGATTTTTTCCAGTGATTGTTCTATAGGAACGTTCTGTGGCCCTTCAGTGACAGTTATTCCATCTAATCAGCTGTCTGAATCTGATTTCCTAGTGAATATATTTAAGTTGAGCATCATACGAATTTAGCGCAGTTTTGCATCAGTCTCCTTCCTCTATAGTAAAAGTGGACACTCCATCTACCAGTTTTCCCATCTGTTACGGTTGGATAACGTATTTCACAGGAACCATCAAATCAAATTTTACCTGTTGTTCATAAACATCCGCTTCATAGAGCAAACAGGGGAGCCTAACAGCAATATCATTGCCTTTAGAAACAAGGATATAAGCATAATGCCTATAGTTTTTAGAAGAAGTCAACGACGTCGAGGATATAATAATGGAATGCTTCAACGTACACATCATGCTCTGCCCTTGATGCCCATCAGGTTAACATCACGCAATCAGCAGTTCCTACAGTTTTTGGGCTTCAGAATCCTATAATCATGGGCATCTTCAATGTTATCGACACCGAGATTCGACGACAAGATCACTAAGAAGAGGAACATGTGTTTTCACCATATAATACATCAGTTCTGAACTCTAACAACGAGTTTAGAATCCCTTGTCAAGTTGAACATTTATATACATTACACAGTCTCAGGGTGAAGAGAATGCTGTTGTTATACCTGTACTCATCGAGTGGAGAAGGCTTGTGATTCGACTTTCTGATGCTGAGATCTCAAGACTGTTAAGCTGGATAAGACTCTGTTTCATCCATTTAGGACCACAGATCTGCATACTCAACCTGCTGTGTTACAGGAATTTACCTGAATAGTGACACCACATCTAAAATGGAGAAGCCGTGATTTGTCATTTTTTGATGCTCTGACTTAAGATTGAGTAATGCATCTAAAGACGGTTCTCTTTTTGATCATTGTGACATAACTTAAACTAATCATTGTAATGATTTATTTTTCATTAGGAATGCAAGGATTTTTAATGAATAAAAACACTATGTAAAAGCATACCTTAATTCTTTTATTGTTATTATTTATCTTACATTTCCATCACTTTCTCGTCCGACTCATTGTTTCTGTATATGTCATTACACTTGTAACAGCAGGTTATGCAAATTTCCTTATTATTTAAATGAAAGTCTTATTATTTTCATAACTTGTATTCCTGCGTGGCAAACAGTCTTATTACTGTTAATGTATACAGGGCTCAAGTCTTTTAGGATACAAATTTCACCATTACGTAAAGTATTTTCACAGTCACTTAAATTATTGCTCACAATGCTTAATTTCAGTGAATATAGGGAGACTAGTTCGAGCTAACTCTCAGCCATGCATTGAATTGTATACAAAATTGACCGTATTTGTTCATCGTATACCCTGTAATGTTATATAAGGATTCTGTCTTAATGTGTTTCGGTGATGTAGATGTCTCAGCACCCGTTTCTTGCCGAAATGTTTCTTGTAGGTATTCTACCCTCCAATAGCGTCAGCATCCTTTGCATGGCAGCAGGCTATTCCTCTTCTTCTTCTTCCTCTTATTGCACACCCTGAAACATTGCACAATGAAAGTCTTAGAAAACTATCTTGCTCAAGTAAGGCAACCTGGAAAGAATTACATTTTTTGTTATGATACATGTAAAATGAAGCATATGGCACATGTAAAAGAAGCACAATGATTTGTATAAACATTCGGATATTTAGAGTTATTTCAATGCGCTAGATATAATTAAACTCAAAGCATGTGATATTGTAATTTCGTTAATTTTTTATAAAATTCTATAATATGCATCTTCTGAATCTTTATATGTAATATCAATGAGTCAGTTGCTTTATTTATGAATTTGTCATTGTGAAATGGGAGAACATTCAATACTTAAGTTTGATACTTCTACGCACCTTCTTTGCGTGTAAAAAAGACAATTTACATGTCTTAAATTTCCCCGTCTCTGCCATGCCATTATACTGTAGGTATACGCTCCCTGGTATTTCTGTAATCTCTTGATCGGTTAACGAATTATTGCGCTCTGGCAAGAACACTTGACAATCCTCCAGCGAAGATACGATCCTGGTACCATATCTTGTTTGAACTCTCTTTAAGGACTTTATCTCATAGTTAAGACCTATTTCGAGATCTTGAACTCGACGAGTCGGTAGGAAACTACGCTCTTCCACCATCTTGTTAAGTCTATCAGCTAAACAATCTGTAACAGACATTGTCATGAATTATTATTTTCACTACATTATTCAAGTTGAAGAACTAGGGTGTGCATGTTTTGTAAGTAAGTCTATGAAGGTGTAGAGAAATAAAGAATAAGTACAGAAAATCATGTGAATGTTCATTGAAGATGAGCCAGCAGAGAACCAAAGAATGAGTAGAGGAAATCGTGTGCGAATGTATAGTGAAAGAAAGAATGAGGGGGAAAATCATATGAATGTTTAAGTAAGAATGTGTTGAGAAGATCATGTGAATGTCAATAGAGAAATGAGCTGAGAACGTCGTGTGAATGTTAACAAAGCATGAACCTGCAGGGGAACAAAGAATGAGTAGAGGAATTCATGTGAGTGTATAGTGAAACAAAGAATGAGGGTAAAGTCGTATGAATGTTTATGTAAGAAGAAGGTGTGGCGAAAATCATGTGAATGTTAATGGAAGCAAAGAATGTGAAGAGAAAGTCATGTGAATGTTAACAGAGCATGAACCTGTAGGTGGAATAAAGAATGAGTAGAGGAAATCATGTGAGTGAATAGTGAAACAAAGAATGAGGGGAAAATCGTATGAATGTTTACAAAGAAGATGTAGAGAAAATCATATAAATGTTACAGAAGAATGTGTGTTGAGAATATCATGTGAATGTAAAGCACAGATTAGAAAATATGATGCTCTTTGTAACGAATCGTCTTTCATGTACTGTAACGTTTAAATAAAATTAAATGTATTGTAAAAGCCAACAGTGATTTTGTATAGTTATTTAAAACTCACCTTGCATTGCCCCCCGTTTTGATATGTGCTGAATGTGTAGACGGCCTGCAGCTCACGTTGCTTTTAAAGCTCTTTAAAACTTGAATGTAAAGTTAATAAGTACACAACACTTCTAACATGGGAAAGATGTCTGTTTATATAGGGATCTAAACCCCCTCCAGGCGATGCCTGCACGTCATCATGGCTGTGATGCTTACACGTCACGTGATTATTGCAGCCAATGACATCATCTCTTGCTACGCATGCGCAGAGGCCCTCAGCACTTCTATCCCTGCTTGTTTCACTTCCTCTCCCTCTCTCGCTCTCTCTCTCCTCTCTCGCTCTCTCTCACACAGAGTACGTCCATAATGTCGTTACACAAAGCTGCATGCAGTTAAAGCATCAATCTAAGTGATGTATTCTAGAGTACAGAGGAAAATCAGTGAAGTCATTGAAAATCGGCATTCGAACTAGGGGCAACTGATTGAAAATTATATACAGCATTAATTGTTCATTGTATGAGCTATCAAACATGCTCTCGTCTACAGCTCTATCTCTGCTAGTTTCTGCGATAATTGAGATTTAAACTTAAGGATCGAACCTTGGACGTCAGGTACCCTAATATACACCCGCAAGATATTATCTGATGACATAAACGTAATAGGTCTTATGTCTTAATTATTTACTGTTATTAAATTTATAAGTAAACTTCATTGAATCGGTATTCGAACTCAGAACGCCAGAAACAAAATTATTTATAATATTAGTTTGATGTGTTTAAAAGACCTGTATGCAGTTGCAACATTGATCTAAGTGATATATTCTAGAACACAGTGGAAAATTAAGGAAGTCACTGAAAGATCGGGATTCGAGCTAGGGACACTGATTGGAAATTATATAAAGCATTAATTGTTCATCGTAGGAACTAAAAATCGTGCTTTGGTCCGCACCTTAATCCCTGCTAGTTTCTGAGATAATTGAGATTTAAAGTTAAGGATCGAACCCATGACACTCGGACTCTAATATACATGCACAAGAAACGAGCTAATGGCATAAAAGTAATAAAGTTTATTTTAATTAGTTTTGGAGTTATTAGAAGACCGGTTTCGAGCAATCGAGCCTTGCATCCCGAGCTATAATTAGTTTTTATTGCATCATTTTGTCTCTTTTCATTCAGGACATGCGCGTGAGTTGGTGTGTGCGTGTGTGGGTTGCTGCTGTTGGGTGTAAGTGAACAGGCATATGTGTTTGCACGTGTGTGTGTCCATGTATATGTATGCGTGAGTGTAAGAGCACTGGTGTATGTATGTGTACGCATGAGGTGCGTGAATGTGTGAGTGTAAGAGCACTGGTGTATGTATGTATACGCATGAGGTGCGTGAATACGTGTGTGTACTGGTGTATGTGTGTGTGTACTGTTGTATGTATGTACATGTGTGTGTGTGCTGGTGTATGTATGTGCGTGTGTGTGTGTGTGTGTGCTTGCATGCGTGCACCAGTGTATGTTTGCTGATGCGTGTACAAGTGCTCGTGTATATGTGAACGCCTGAATGTGTACAAGTCGTGGAGAAAGAAAGAGATAGTTAGAAAGAAAAAGAGAGGAGAAGAAGAAAGAATGTTGTCTAGGCTTCGGGATATCTAAGTATGCATCAGGGTTTAATATAAATAATTGTAGTTGTTAAATGCAATTTTAATCCGACCGCCCGCTGCTTCAATAACTTAATAGTTATTATAGCATTTCACAGGGTTGGATTCGAACTAGGGGCCTCTGGTTCCTAACAATACAGATCGTTAAACATTGTAATGTTGTATAAATTAAATTATATTTAGTGTGCGTGTGTGGGTTGCTGCTGTTGGGTGTAAGTGAACAGGCATATGTGTTTGCACGTGTGTGTGTGTGTCCATGTATATGTATGCGTGAGTGTAAGAGCACTGGTGTATGTATGTATACGCATGAGGTGCGTGAATGCGTGTGTGTACTGGTGTATGTGTGTGTGTGTGTACTGTTGTATGTATGTACATGTGTGTGTGTGCTGGTGTATGTATGTGCGTGTGTGTGTGTGTGTGTGCTTGCATGCGTGCACCAGTGTATGTTTGCTGATGCGTGTACAAGTGCTCGTGTATATGTGAACGCCTGAATGTGTACAAGTCGTGGAGAAAGAAAGAGATAGATAGAAAGAAAAAGAGAGGAGAAGAAGAAAGAATGTTGTCTAGGCTTCGGGATATCTAAGTATGCATCAGGGTTTAATATAAATAATTGTAGTTGTTAAATGCAATTTTAATCCGACCGCCCGCTGCTTCAATAACTTAATAGTTATTATAGCATTTCACAGGGTTGGATTCGAACTAGGGGCCTCTGGTTCCTAACAATACAGATCGTTAAACATTGTAATGTTGTATAAATTAAATTATATTTGTTAAACACGTTTTAATCTGGTCGTGCATAGTTTAATATTTATTAAGCATTAGAGTTTCGCAGATTCGATCTAGGACCCCCTGAACAACCTTTTATTAATTATTGTAATGATATATAAAAATTAAATTATATTCGTTAAACACGTTTTAATCTGGCCGCGCAATACTCACATAGTTTAATATTTATTAAGCATTAGAGTTTCGCAGATTCGATCTATAACCCTCTGAACACCGTTTCATTAATTAAATTATATTTGTTAAATACATTTTAATCTAGCCGTGCATAGTTTAATAGTTATTGGGCATTAGAGTTTCGCAGATTCGATCTAGGACCCTAAGAACACCCTTTTTATTAATTATTGTAATGATATATAAAAATTAAATTATATTTGTTAAATACATTTTAATCTGACCTTACATAGTTTAATATTTATTAAGCATTAGAGTTTCGCTGCGTAAGATTCGAACTAGGGTCCTCTGAACGGTCTTTCATTAATCAGGGTAATGATGTATAAAAAAATTATATTTGATAAATACATTTTTATATCTGACCTTGCATAGTTTAACATTTATTAAGCATTAGAGTTTCGTTGGGTAAGGTTCGAGCTAGAACCCTCTGAACACCCTTTCATTAATTAGGGTAATGATATATAAAAAATTAAATTATAATTGATAAATACATTTTTTTAATCTGACCTTGCATAGTTTAATAGTTATTACGCGTTAGAGTTTCACTTGGTAAGACTCGAGCTGGAATTCTCTGAACGCCTTTTTATTAATTAGGGTAATGATATAATAATATCAATCATTAATTTCTCATTAGCAATAAACTTTTGATTACAGTAAGAATCGAACACCGATCTATGGATATCACTCTGAGGTTTAATGCACGTAATGTAATGGATATTAGGCGCTTTTTCGGAGTCGTTGGCTGAAACAGAATGCTTGTTAACTATGCTCGGGTATATTCGTAGGAAGTCGTAAAACATCGGAGAGAACTCCCTCAGGCAAAATCATGATGGCCGACTATGACGTCACGCAGAGTTGGTAAACAAGTTTCTCTCTCTTTCACACAAACAAGGAGAGGACGAGTATAAAGCAACCCTCGAATACTTTTGTTAAACTAGCAGGTGGCCAAACAATGGGAACGCTGCAGGTGTCTTTCTAAACTAGCCTTGCCAAGAACAATAGAAAGGCACACACAATAGAATCTCTTACACAATGGAAAGGGTCAGGCTTTGTTATGGAGCAGGTGTCTTTCTAAAGTATGACGTCACACAGAGTTGGTAAACAAGTTTCTCTCTCTTTCACACAAACAAGGACAGGACGAGTATAAAGCAAACCTCGAATTCTTTTGTTAAACTAGCAGGTGGCCAAACAATGGGAACGCTGCAGGTGTCTTTCTAAACTAGCCTTGCCAAGGACAATAGAATCTCTTACACAATGGAAAGGGTCAGGCTTTGTTATTGGGATGGGAACGCTGCAGGTGGTCTTTCTAAAGAATGCTTGCCAAGGACAATAGAAAGGCACACACAATAGAATCTCTTACACAATGGAAAGGGACCGGCTTTGTTATTGGGTTGCCACGTGTTCGAGAACAATAGGAGTGGAGTGGGTAACTGACCAGGTGCAGAAGTGGCCGGATGTGGAATGGGTAGGAAAAACATCTCGCCTTTGTTACAGAACCTTAAATTTATGACCCCTTTGTTCGTTTTGACAGTTGATTGACAGCTTTAATTACCTAACTGTCAAGCCTCCATTGTACTCAACATGATTTACGACCGCAGCTGCAACTAAAACTACCAAGGCACAGCGGGGGTGGGGGTGGGGGAGGGAGGAGGTGGGGGAGCTCATTTGCATATGAATAGCCATGCATAAATTAACTGTGCCAGAACTCTTATTCTCCTACTACTACCTTGGTTTCTCGAAAACGAGTAAATAACGGTGAAGTGACAAGGTGTGTTTAATTTAAGCTCCTCTTTGTGATTAAACAGCAATTTATGAAACAGCAACAATAACGTTTGAGGAGTGATAATTGTACTTGAAGTATAATTTATTAGGGGTTGATGTCGATGCCGATGAGGTGTCGCCCCTGGATTCTTCTGCATGCTCTACGTTCTTGATGATATGTACAGATGCTGTGTATTACCGCGCCTCTTACACAGTTGGTATGGTAGATTATATCTAGCGTTGCATGATTGATTTCCTGGCGGTAATTTTTATTCATTAATTGTTGTGGGTTCTAGCACTGTATCACGTAGCAAAATATTTGTATTTCTTTTTGTGCGTTATATTTTAACACATATTTAAAATTATACTAGTACTAAGTCGTGACAATATTGGATCTTACCTCAGGTTTTCTGTGTTTGAAAGGTAAGATATTTATTATACGATATATATACAAATAAACCCAATAAGTCAACTTTCACTACAATGTGTTTTGTTTTTTGCTCAAATTGCTTGTAACGACGAACAGTATATGACAATTGAACCAAAAATTTACTAACATATTTGCTTTAATTAATTGTAAACATTCTTTATACTATAAAAATAAATTCGTTGTTACATTCTCGTTTAGAATATTTTATAACTCGCGTAGCGAATTAATAGACTTCTTCCGCTATCCCTGTAAGCATTTCCTATCTCAGTGAAAATATTCTTAACAATCATAATAATTTAATCTTGTTTATTTAAGCTATTCCGCTATTGATCGTAAAACAAAGTCACATATTTTCAAAATTCTTGCATGGAATAAAAACATTTTCCTAAGAATAACATAGTTATGGTCGTATTATTTATATGTAAAACACATTAGTACTGAATTCTTGCTTTTTATTATATATTTTGTATTATCACAATATTTTCTTATTGTAAGGCCAATATTTTTCGATCACTTTATTTAAAATATTTTCAACGTTTTTCAATTTTTATGTCCTAACAATTACAACAAATACAATTCTGATTAATTATTTAAAATATATAAATGCTCAAGGCAAAGTTGATGTCACAAGTAAAGTTTTGAAACAATAATACATTAATAATTGTAATACATAATACATATATAAATATATAAATATATAAATATGTATATATAAATATATACATATATAAATATATATGTATCAAATTTTCTCATCCTTTCCACTGGATTTCCATTTTACCACTCCTTAACAAGCTTCACAAATTGTTTTCGATCCTTTTGCTGATATCTGCTTCAAACTTGAAAAATTAAATAAATAAACTACTAATTTGAAAACCAGAAAATATTAAAGATTTAAAAAATTTAAGATTTTGAACACATGTTTAAGATATATAAAACATGTTGCACTAAGCATTGTAACATTCTTGCAAGGCCGATACAGAAGTAGTCGATGCATAGAATGTCATAAAAACTTTAAAAAACAATCAACTAGAAAAATAAAACATTATAGAATATATTGGAAGTAAAGCATTCCCCCAGAGTAATAATTGTTTGTACTACCCAAGGTTAAAGGAAATGAATAAGGATTTAAAGCAGCTTTAAATAAAAGTAACAATCCATACAACCCCCAAAGTACTGAATATATTAACGTTCAAATGTAGAAACAGAGATATGTTACAATTGTAGCACATTGCATTTGAATTTGTCCTTATGACACAACATTTCCCATTTTGAAATGGAATTTAACACGGGATAATATGATACAAACTCGCTTCCATAAGATTTTACATGCCACTCGACAAACTAAAAGGATTTATAATTTTATTTACGCCAAAGTATATGTTATGTATAATTTAGACAAGGCCGAAAAGTGTGTAGACGGCCGCTCCCAGACAACAAGCTCAATAAAAGTCCTTCTTCGCTGGTCGTCGAGAACCAACTGTCACAACTCTTCTTCCTAGGAACGCATCGCTCGGGGGCACCGGAAAGATCAAGTGATGATGACGTGGAGACAGCATAAGCACTACCTATACTGGCGGAGAAGACGCAATCTGGTGAGCGCTGTAGGAACCTGGTGCAGACGATTACTGATGTTAATCAGGCTGCCGACGTAATGACAAGCAAGGGCCGAAAATTGTAGTTCATTATTCCAGGTACATAAAAGAACTGCGGCCATCTCTGCCAAAACAGGCACTCATTGAAAGAAGAGCCACAATTGGCTCAGCATCAAAAATACCGAGATACATGACTTTGAAATGCGGTGTAAACTTGCTAAAACTGACATTCAAAGCAACTCACATTACAATTTCCACAAGCGTGCGTAA
The DNA here is from genome assembly GCA_030765065.1 of Deroplatys truncata. NCBI lineage: Eukaryota > Metazoa > Arthropoda > Insecta > Mantodea > Mantidae > Deroplatys > Deroplatys truncata. Next base: position 221,942,423 of record CM060978.1, read on the forward strand.
GCCAATTCACACATGCAAAATCGAGTGACAGAGTTACCAGTAAGTATCGAAGCATGTGTTTTATATTACCAAGAAAATAACTTCTACTGATACTCCAACCTTCACTTCCGATCACAGCCATTATAAAGATTACAAAGAGATTACCAGTGCATTACCTCGCAATATGGTATCTCAAATTAATCACTAAATTCATATGGTATCTTCGGCCATCTAGAAAAACCTTTTAAAAGAGAGAGAGGAAGAATGATGATTACGGGACAATGACCAGTGCATTCGCCTCCGCGAGCTATGAGTACTCCCTCTACCGACGTCAATGTGCAATCTCGCGTCATACCTGTTTGTCAAGTCGAGTCAGCTGCCATGTCATGTCTCAGGGATCGCGTGGACAAGTCCCTTCACCTTGTCTTGCCGAGAAGACAGACCATCTCATTCGTTCCTGCCATGATGTCACCAAGGAGGGGAGGAAAACCCTGGTGACTTCTGCATTCACCAACTTTCTCACCTGACGTTACAAACCGACGCCATCCTAAGCCTTTGGATCTCCAAAGAAATCCGCGTGGTTTCGATGCACAATTACCCTTCCTTCGTCTGGCATTAATATTCACTTCAGTGAACCATTGTTCTCAAATTTATAAAGACTGAAACTGAATTACACTTACAGTAGCTGAGAGTGACTATTTAACTGTTTAACTGAATAGACTGGTAGACAATGGTTTATTTAAATTAATATTATTTACAAAACTAAAATTATAAACACATACATTCCCCTCTAAACTCATAATTTTGCTCTTGATTTGATAATTTTATTATTCCCAACTACTTGCTGCTCTCTCTCTCTCTCTCTCTCTGCATTCCGTGTTAGCATAAAATGCCTGCAGTTGCGTACTGTAACTGGGAGAAAGGCATTCATTTTAATTACCTTACGTGGAGATTTTCTCCCAGGCTGCATCCTTATACTTTAAGTAAGACTGTCGAGTTTTTTGCACTCAATAATGCGTCAATACTTAGTAAAAGGTTCTTTATTAATGTTTTTCAAACGGTGAAACATTTATTTCCTCTGCATCTAGGTTTTTCAGCTAACTTCGCGATTCTAACCCCAAAAGATCGGAAACATCACATGGCATTTGTTTTCGAGTGGAGGACAACACAGTTACGCGCTAACCACCGCCCCGATAGGAGTCGGAGACGGTGAGTGTGAGGCTCGCCATCCTAAGATGGCCATACCCACTAAAAAAACTCCTCCACCGGATTAGGAAGGAGACGGTTTGCTGCGGTATCGCCAAAGCACCCGCGCAATCCGAGGTGATGGTGTATATTGGGTCGCAGTGCGGTCACCAGGAGAGTAAGGATTGGATGCTAGGAGACGGGCTTGGCCAAAGCCCAGCCTGCCCCGTAGCGGAGTTTAGATGAAGGTTATAAGGAATTTCTGGTATTAGTGGAAAGGATTAGTGGCGATTGGGTTTTCTAGCATTGGAATTTGGTGGGTGTCTAGTAGAGGATTGAGGGGAGTGTAGCATCACATGGGGTTCAAGGAAGTTGTGGATGAGGGTGCAGCTTTCTTGAAGACGGTTGAACTTTGTATGAAGTTGCTAGAAGTTCTTGCAGCATGGCAATTGCCAATGAATGTTGTCTGCTACAGGCACAGAGCGCTGTGATACGCAAACAAAAGTTTATCGGAGCGCGTTCAGAAGCCGTGCAGTTTGGTCACTGCCTTCTCGAAAGCTATCGTTTGCAGCTGACTTTGACGTTAACATGTAGTTCACTAACAATTTGCTGTAAAAGCTTGACGAAACCCAAAAGCATTAACATTATGTTAGAGTATTTTTAACGTCGGTTGCCCTGAATGTTGTTTTGTTGGGCTAATTGTGGTCAGCTGAGTGGTGAGGATGGAAATCTGGTTGGGGTTTGTTGCCACCAGGTTGGAAATCGCGGGTGAACAGTTCCTGGATGTGGGACGGGAAGGAAATCAAAGTCTCGGAACTCACTAATACCATTCCCAATTACCAGAAAAACAAAATGAACACTTCACTTTTCGCTGCTGATGGCTCAAGGCTAACTAACACTTCGTTGCTTTAGCGCTCAACATATATATATATATATATATATATATATATATATATATATATATATACCAGGTGAGTCAGCTGCCCCTATGTATTTTTTAATTAATGCAACGTGCTAAGTGGCTTACGCCTTTCTTGAATGCCTTCTAATGGCTGATTTGCACAACACTTTAGGAGGGATGGATAACTCAGTACATAAGTGTTTTACGGGACAGAATGTAATCGCCATGTATGTCGATGCCAAAAACATTCCAACCTGATACTGGCAGCTGCAGCAGCACTTTTAGCTGATTTTATAAACTTTTATTCTTTAGCATACATTCATGCATACCTTTGAAAACGCTGCTGAAGGAACAACCTATCACATGCATCGGTTGACAAAACTATTTGAAAACACAGTGTTAGATATAAGCAGTGCGACCAATTGGATTTAAGCCGTCACCCAATAAAGGTTCGTTGTACGGCCTTGTCAAAAAATGCTAAGTATTAGATAGATAATTTCGCTTCTGTCACAAATTATGGCATATTTCAGTTCATACAGTAATTCAAATCACTGATGCAGTTTGTTTATTTGAGATAAAACTACCAAAGCTAGCTCCAAACACTGTATGAAGCTGCAAAAAGCATGTAACGATTCGAGGTGGGGTTTGAGTTCTGCAATTATTAATTCGTATAGGAACCTCAGCTTGCAAGGTAGGATTGGCCGAATGGTATTATTATGGTTGCTTTACCACTGTGCCACTTCAGTTCGGGTTCAAATCAAATCAAATAGTAGTTGGCACGAATGTTTGCTTGACGCACACGCTCACAACGTAATCAGTGCATTAAGATAACAGTGTGCATAGTAATGTCAATCACTGCCAGTATCCTATGTCGGCTACTCCACTCGCGCGACTCTTATTATCATAACGAAGAGTTGTTTCTTCGCGGCACATGTGAACGATTATCCGGAAGGAAGAGTAGCCATTGACATGTATTCTTTCAAATTAGCAGAACGCACTGCTCCGATCACCCGACAATTTTAATTTACTTTCACAACAGCGGAATGAACTTATAAACTGCGATATACTTTTCACGGGAAATTCTTGAGCCAAGCGACGTGAATTTTGTGTCGCTCACATCACGAAAACTAGTTATAGCTAAATGTTTGTGGACTTTATAGTCTACACTTCCTACTTTACGTCTACTATTCTAAACATTTCTTATTGGCTATATTTTCACGGGCCCCAGTGCTGTACAGGATAGGCTGAATTTATAGCTCACGTGTGCAAACTATTACATAACACGGGACTATTACGTTACCGAGTTAGGCGCAAATTCCTTCCTTCCCCAACTTCGGAAGTGTCACTTCTTTCTAACAAAGGCGCAAAGAAGTTTACTCTCCTGGTACTTTACAAAAGACTGCAGCGAAACAGAGTAATAAAGTTTCCCCAATATGTGCCCTTTCTAGCCTTCTATACTCATCTTGCTAGGAACATGTTCCCATACAGAAAATCTGATGTGTTACACTCACATGACTTTCTCTACTCTTGTACAAACTATTTTTACAAACGCTTATTCTCCATATGCTTCCTGTTAATCGAGATGTTAATCTTATTGCTAATTTTCTTGTAGATGCAAGGGGAATTGGTAGGCTTTAAGCGATAGTCAAATATTTTAAGAGCTGGTTGCTATGTGGAGTATTCCATTCTCTTTGCATTACAAGGAAAAAAATGAATAACGAATTCCCATTTGAGAAAAAGTATAAGTATTGGAAAATTTAAGGGAATAACAAGCAATATCTCGAAAATGGTTCACTCAACAACAAAAATGTATATCACATAAATTGTGTATTTTAAGGCGATCTACATTTTTTGTGGAGTAAAATTTTGTCTATCTCTTATGGTTTACCAGTTATGCAAAAGTCGTTCACAATGAAGAATATTTTTGGAGACATTCCCAGAAAATTCGAGATACACGTTTCATTTATCATGAAAATATCTTAAACATATGATATTTTAATCAAAATCGCTAGAGACATTTCTGAGAAAATTAAAATTTTCGAAAAATGTTACATGTAAAGAGTAATCTAGGATGGGGGGATTTTCTTGAAAAACTTCGTGTCGCATCTCTGAAAGATACTGAACCTAAATACCAAGTTTGGTGTTTATCCGACTGTTCGTTTCTGAGTTATGCTGTTCACAGACACACACACACGGTCATGTTTCCAAAAATGCTTTTTTTGTATTCAGGGCGTCTCAAAACATATATTTCCGGTGATATCTCGGTATCGAATTTTTGGGTGGAATACAATACTTCCCCTACTTACTATACGTAGTGGAGAACGTACAATGTATAGGGTTACAACTATTATCGATATGCAAATGTTGAATAAAAACCACATAAACATATATGTCAAACTGAATGGAAAACAACAGCTATTATATTATACCAAACAAAAGGCGGTAAGTATATCCCCCTCAGATTTGACCAAACTAAACTGACACAGAAGCCAGCTGGCAAATGTAAAACATTAATCCAATGCAAAATCGCAAACATAAGTGGTCGATTAGTTTCTGTTGAATATTCAATTTTTTCTTCTTCTACGAGGTATAGGCCTTTCTACCTGTTCCGTCATTAATTAACCATATCGTTACAAGTCGTTCTTGGTCTTCCTACTTGAATACATGCTGGTACCAGCTACTTTTATTTTCGTCAGTCTTTCATTTGAGTTGTATATATTTAACTGTTTGCTATTTTTTTCTCTCTAAAAGACCTGCTACTGCTCTTAGAATTTCATCTCTGCTTTCTTGTCTGTCCTATTCATTGTTCGATTTATCATTTCCGTATCTTGGTATTGGTGCACACATTTTTTCCTTGGATAACTTTGCACCCTTTTGCATAATATAAAATAGAAACAAAGAAGATAACCTTATACCCTGGAATGTAAACCCAACTTGGCAACGTTGGCTGTCGCTGCAGATATAGCTGCGGCACCTCCCCTTCCAATGTAGAGCGCTCTACAGTTTCAGAACCGCTTGGTAACCATTGTGGACACATTTAACACAAACAAATCTGACGTATTACATTAACCTGAGTTTCTCTCCCCACCATTTCAAAACTAATTCTTACAAAGACGTACTTTATCCGCTTCGTATTAATCGACATATACATTTGCAGAAATAGTTTTATTATAAATTTCTTTGTACGAGTATTTACAAGGAAAATTCAGTACGCTTAGGCGATAGTCATTTCTTTTGGAAGCATTTACATGTCCACGAGAAACAAAAACGAGTAGCCACTTAGGAGTTGAAAAATGTGTACTACATTTGACATTTCAAACCAATAAAGAAGAATATCTCGAGAGAAGTTAATGCTACAAAGCTATTTGACATACATTTTGTGTTTTTTTCTGCAGTAAATTTTTCTCTATTCCTTACGACTTAAAAGTTATATAAAGTTCACTCAGAATGGAAAGAACTTCACCGCCTATTTGCAGAAAATTTAAGCTAAATGTTTTATTTACCATGCAAATATATTACACATATGTATTTTATTCAAAATCGTTAGAGCCGGTATTGAGAAAACAAAAAATAACAAAGCTTTTCCACGTAAAGGATAGTTTAGGATGGTGATATTATCGAAAATCTTCTCTGTCGCATCCTTGGAAGACTGAGCTTAAATAACCAAGTTTGGCATTTAACCAAAGTTGCCTTTTTGAGTTCCGGTGCTCACATACACACGCAATACACAGACACAGGATTCAGGGAGCCTCAACGCATGTATTTCCGGTGAAATTTTGGTCTGGAATTTTTGGTAGAATCTAATACTTCCTTCCTAGAGGAAGCAACACATTCTCATCTGTTTATTCAGTTATCAACAAGAACTTAACTGCAGTGCTAAACCTGTCTCCTAAGTTTTGGGCAGCTGACTTAGAAAGGGGTTTGAGGAGAACAGGAATGGGGTCAGTATGGCTAAGAGCTGAAACAAATGACAAAAACATATGGAAAGGTGTTAAAAAAAGACTAAGAGTCATCAACCAACAGAAAATATAATCGGATTGTAAAATTAAACCTTCTCTAAGTCTAGCAAATGAAATAAAATTGAACTGGGGTAAAGAGGCATATATACTTAACTTAGGAAGAAAGGGAAGATCAGGAATGGCATGGTTTAGACTGGGGGGCTGGAGGGCACAGAAAATGACTGACGATTCTGGCAGGAGAATCTGCCCATTCTGTGATTTGGATGAGGACTGGGTACATATTTTGGCGGAATGTGCACAGTGGGAGAACCAGCGAACGATTAAACTCAAAGAAAAATTCTTAATTCCCTTAAGAAAGAGATTGGCATGTTGGGATCTACTGGCTGACCAGAGGAACTGGCAAAACATGGGGAAGTTTTTGGCTAAAGTGCGCGAAGCTAGGTCAAATTTGTTGAGTTAGACTAAGGTAATTTATCTCTATTCCCCTTTTTCTTCTTCCTTTTTGTTGTGTTTCCCTTCTCTGTTGTTTATTTTGTCACCATATTGTATCTTTTAAACATGCATGTGCGGTCAATTACCCATGCACTAAATACTTGTGAAATAACTTCAATAATTTGAAACCAATAAAGATACCTTATCTATCTATTCAATAATTTTCCGTATCTATGCTGGCTTACCTTTACATTGTTCCAAAAACTATCAGGTAATAATCGAACAACCATTTGATAGGGATGTGAAGAAAGCATTATTTTCGTGTGACATCTACAACTTTTGCGGTTTCTTTGCGTTAAACAGTTGCACGCAAGAACTATCATATTGACTATTTGTTCTGTTACTGATAACGTAAACGATAATGTATCTCAGCTGCAACTATGTGTTACTGTTTACCAGATTGTATTGCGGCGGCGGTATCATGTCGTAAGGTAAATTATGCACAATTAATATCAATTAGAATAATTACATTTCTGATTGAAATGTTGCCCACTAAATGTTTGAATAATTACTTACTGACATTGTGTTACATAAATATATTTTACTTACAGTAATAACAAAAAACAGAGTATAAATAAACAGTTTCAAGTACGAGAAGTAGAAATTTTTAAAACAGCGTCTTAATCAGGACTTCCTCTTTAAGATACGCTGTGTATGCTATTCAATTGTTTATGCTCAATACGGGCCCTGAACTTAAATATCACAATAGATTTTCGTTTTGATTTTGTAAAACTGTTCATTGTTAATTTTTTGTTGTTTGTAAATAAAAAACCACGTATGCAATTTATGCAATGAGAGTTTTTTTTATACTCGTGGAATTTTCATCACGAGAGTAGCTGGTATGACAATTTTAAATATATATATATATACATATATATACATATATACATAAAACAATCCCTCTTCAGTCATAAGTTGCGTTGATAACTATTTCTTCTGCATGCATCACGTATTACGTGATTATTTTCCATACATTTGTAATAATATCACACGTGACTCGCTGTTTTCCTTTACTTCTTTTAACGGATTCAAAATAATTATGGAATACACGTAATATACACGTAAGGAATTCCAAAGGAGATAACACTATTGTGAATCTAATGTTTTTAAGGGAATTGAAGAAAAAAGAACTTTGTAAAGTGTTAAATAAAGTATATAATGATGTGTTAATAGTTTAATTTTATTGTGATGTTGCTAGAACACAAACAGTTAAGACAAAAAGGTGTTTAATTCAGAGTCTAACATGATAAAGGATTCAATGTAATCAATTAATGTCACCTGTATAACTCAAAGCAATTAGTTGATACTTCTATTCCGAATTGAAAAAGTAAAATGATACGGACATGCTATTGTATAATACCTGTTAATAGTGTTCAGTTAAGGAGTTCAAGCTATAGCAACAGATGTTAGTTCCTGTTAAGTCAGGCACACGCAGCAAATGTCTGAGTATGTCTGTATTGTTTCTGAACTGTTAACAATAGTGCCACCATTAGCCTTACTTTTTGACAAGCCCTATCTGACAACGGAAGGGGCTCCAGTATCTGAAGCTCAGCACCGCAAGTATGCCACAAGGGGCTTCTGGGAGGAAGGGATAAGGGGGTGACCCAAAGGACGACCAGATCCCAGCGAGTTGTGCAAGGTAGGGGTTCCTAACACTTCCGCATGGAGTGAATCCAGACGCCGGATAGCACTGCCTAATCCGTGACGCTCGAGATAGCTTCCATGAAGAGCACCCCAGTAAGCCCACCTAGTCCAGGGAGAATGTTTTGCAGAGCGCAAATTCCACCGTCCTACCGCAAACCACCAAGTGACATGGAAGGACAGGAAATTCGGTGGATGTAATTAACCTTCCCAACATTCGCCTAGCGATCCGGGGAAACCCCCGTAAAAACCCAAGGATCAGGAAGGGCGGCCACGGGAATGGAACCCACGACCTCCCGAATGCGGGCCTCAGACATTACCCTCTCGGTTATTTTCATGTAACTTGTCCTTTTCTTTGGACCAATATGGTGTAGTTTTGTGGATGACCATATACTTTATTCGTCATTCTTACAGAAGGAGGCTGGATAAGTATGCAAACACTTGCGGTATGTTCGCTCCTTATGCGAACCTTCCTCTTACCTGCTCGTAATCGTCGCGATAACCAATGCGATTTAAATCGCATGAAATCGATGTTGCATAACTTCAATGACTCCTGTAATAACCAAATAATGAATGAGCCGCTTCATAACATTTTCTTATAGACTGGGCTGGTTATCAATAATGGGTTTCAATTCGAGAAGTGACGTTTACTACATTACTTCAAACAATTAATAATTACTGCACGGCAGGTTCACGTTTCATATTATACTCTCTGCGAATCATAAAAACAGAAGTACGCTAGCATTGCTGTGCATAAAAGCAAGTTTACTGTGTGAATTATTCCCGCCACAATTATCACAATAGGCACACAAAGTATTACACACAAGTATTATCCCCTATAGATTCCTTGGATAGAGCTTTACGATACAGAACTCTTCATGTGTAGGAAAACTGTCACAGAGAACTTAATTCGGTTGCTCCTTGTTGTTGTGCTGCTTTTAACGCGAGGTAGATTCATTGAATTCCCTTTGCGACTCTTCTTTATCCTTGGGATTGTATAAAGAATGGATGACACTAGAGGAACAAGAATTATACTGGATGCGATCTACAAACAACAATACAGTTTTAAAAAGTTACATTCCAACATGAGAGCGAAATAAAAGAGCTATCTTTCCTCTCGCCATTGTTTCGATTTTTCAAGGTATTGAACTTCAGCTGCTTGTTAAAGAAAATGACATTAATGTGCAGAAAATTAACTTCGATTTTTATAAAAATTCAGGAGACATTCTGAAGGGATGCCACAACTGATACAGACTTGCATGGTACGAAAAGCAAAAATGTCTGGACAAACAGGCATCGTCTTATGAACCGGTGATGTATGGTTACAGTCCGCGATTCACATGATTGCTTGTAAAGCGAAGGCTATTGTGTACATGCGTTATGGTTAATCGGTGCTGCCTTCTGCTTCTATGGGACAGTATATAACTGCAAATTAGATAGGTCAAAAACAAATACATCATGGCGGACCTGTCTCTTGGTCTTCAAAATTACCTGAGTTAAATTATTTGCATATAAGATCATCTAAATAGCATATAGTAAGGCACTCCCGTCGACAGTTGAATATCTGTAGCAGTTCATGATAGAACTTCCAAAATTTAGATGCGTGTTCGAGAGAATGCTATTATTAAAGCAGTGGGCGTCAGTGATATTAAACTATTGTATTTTGTTAGTTTACTGAATAATTATTTGCATGGTAAGTAAACTAATTTATTCTTCTATAGGGTCATTTTCACGTATATAACTCGTAGAGTATAATTAGTTTCAGATAGTCTTTATATATTTTAAATTTGTTAACATTTATATATTTTACTAAGGCAATTATACAACTATATCCTTCTAATTTTTCGGTAATATGTAACAGCATTCGGGAAGTACCGAAAAATTGAGGTTTTATATTTATGGACGCTCTTTAACTGCTATGGTCTTTAGCGTCCCATTATATATTGGGCGTGAAAGACCGGAAATTTTGCTCAGAGGCGTCTGTATGAGGCTTGGTGCCGTAAAAGAACCTTCCCTTCTGAAGGAAGTCTTGCTAAGGATTTTTACTTCCAAAAAATCCATTGTCTTACGCCGGGTTTGAACCAGCGACCTCGAAAACCAGAGCCTAGCATGGTATCCATAGTTCATGGAGGACGACGAAAGTACCGAGTTAAAGACATCCTTTTCAAACATTTCTCGTTATTTTCTAGCTGAAATTGTGTCCGAACATCTTGGCTTAATGTACCGGCGCAGCCAATTACAATGACTGAATTCTAAAGCTCATGGATGGATATAACAAATGCTTGTATAACGGAGGTGATTATGTGAAGAAGTAATGTAAGTTTCAATTTTGTAAGTGACATGTTCTTTAATAAAATATTTTTTTTGTGTTTATTGAAGCCAAACGGTTGTTACTATCTGGATCGCTCTCGTACTATACCTATTTTAAACGAAGTGTGAGACGTTTTCTTGTTCATAAAGACAGGGTGCTTAGGAATGTGTGGAATACTTTACTTAACTGAAAATATTTTAGCAGCATACATAACTCGAAAATCAGTCCGGGGACATCAACAATGCATGCAAAATATTTATACATAACGTAAATAGTTTGAAATAATAACCAAATATAATGTTCATCTTTCACATAATCTATAATGTTGAAGGTAACAGTTGGAATCTTATCAGAAAACTGCATTCCTTTAGAAGGCAACTCGAAGCCAACTTGGAGAAGGATAATTTCGTAAATGTATGAGTCCTTCACTCAGAGGAATTTGTAAAAATATAGCAGCGAAGTACGGTCTGACAAGTAATAAATGAAAATTGGAAATGTTCAGAAATCTTTAGTCGCACTTTACTTCACACTTCTGCGAATATTCATGTTCCCCTTCCTCTCCGAAGTTATAAAACCACCAGGCAGCGATTCTTAACAAGCATTTCTTACTTGCAATTTCTTCGCGTTTGATTTTACTTCTTTTGTTTGGGAACAAGTAAGAGAGTAAGAGTAGAGAGACTGTGAGGAAGTCGTATCCACATGAAATTTTAACCAGCGAAATAAGGAATTGCTGGCTTTTGTGTTGGTCGTTGAAAGAAATTCTAGCATATGTTTGGGTTTACTTATTTATGCTTAGAAGCTCTGGTCGATAAAATGATAACAGTATATAGTCAGATTCTTCATTATTATTATTACTATTATTATTATCATCATCACTATTATTATTATTTTCATCATGATCATTATCGCTGTTCCAGTTGAGATCTAGACACTCTAAAACAAATATTTCAGTAAACTTTCCACATAATACAGCGAGAAGTGCGTAAAAAGTGTCACAAATGCGTTGTAAGATGAAGTTGGTAACTATTTAGCTGCTGTGAAGAAACAATGAATTAGTCAATGAGGTCACCACAGTGGCGTATTTCACTCATCGTTAATTGAGTTTTTCTTTTGGAATTATATATAAAGCGGTACCCTTTAACACCTTAAGTGGTAGATTTTATTGTTATTAGTTAATACGAAGAACAGGTAATCTCATATATGGTCTGGGATATAATTAATGACCTCGTTGTAAACAATTTAGGTTCTATTTCGCCAATATATTATACACTATGTGATTAAATATCCGGATACCCCACAAACAGACGTTTTTCATCTTAGGTATATTGTGCTGCCACCTACTGCCTGGTACTCATTATCCGCGACCTCAGTAGACATTAGACATCGTGAAACAGCACGGACTTCGAACGTGGTCAGGTGATTGGGTGTCACTTGTGTCAGAAGTCTGTACGCGAGATTTCCACACTCCTAAACATCCCTAGGTCCACTGTTTCTGATGTGAAAGTGAGAGTGGAAACGTGAAGGGACATGTACAGCACAAAAGCATACAGGCCGACCTCGTCTGTTGACTGACAGAGACCGCCGACATTTGAAGAGGATCGTAAAGAGTAATAGGCAGAGACACCTATCGAGACCATCACACAGGAATTCCAAACTGCATCAGGATCCACTCCAAGTACTATGACAGTTAGGTGTGAGGTGAGAAACCTTGGATTCCATGGTCGAGCGGCTGCTCATAAGCCACGCATCACGCAGGAAAATGCCAAACGACGCCTCGCTTGGTGTAAGGAGCGTCAACATTACACGATTGAACAGCGGCAAAACGTTGTGTGGAGTGAGGAAACACGGTACACAATGTGGCGATCCGATGGCAGGGTGTGGGTATGGCGAATGCCTGGTGAACGCCATCTGCCAGTGTGTGTAGTGCCAACAGTGAAATTCGGAGGTGGGGTGTTATGGTGTGGTCGTGTTTTTCCTGGAGGGGGCTTACACCCCTTGTTGTTTTGCGTGGCACGATCACAGCGCAGACCTACATGGATATTTTAGGCACCTTCTTGCTTCCCACTGTTGAAGAGCAATTCGGGGATGACGATTACATCTTTCAAAACGATCGAGACCCTGTTCATACTGCACGGGATGTGACGCAGTGGTTACACGTCAATAACATGCCTGTAATGGACTGGTCTGCACAGAGTCCTGACTTGAACCCTATAGAATACCTTTGGGATGTTTTGGAACGCCGACTTCGTGCCAGGCCTCATCGACCTACATCGATATCTCTTCTCAGTTCCGCACTCCCTGTAGAATGGGTTGCCATTCCCCAAAAAACCTTCCAGCACCTGATTGAAGGTATGCCTGCGAGAGTGAACGCTGTGATCAAGGTGAAGGGTGGGCCAACACCATATTGATTTCCAGCATTACCGATGGAGGGCGCTACGAACTTGTACGTCATTTTCAACCAAGTGTCCGGATACTTTTGATCATTAGTGTATAGTACCCTGGTATTAACTAGTAGATGTAGAAAGCATTGTGCTCCACCGCAAAATTTATGATCGAAATTTTACTGGCAATGCATGTTTTGAGACGCCTGAACTCAAAAATGGTAATTTTGTAAAAAGGTTTGTGCGCGCGTATATGCTGTTTGTTTCTTTGTTGTTTTTGTTTGAACAGCTTAATTCAAATACGATATGTTGTGGACAAACTTCAAACTGGTATTTAAGTTTAGCATCTTCTGGGGATGCGACACGAAGATTTGCAAGAGATCCTCACGCTCCAAACTACTCCTTGCATAGAAAATATATTATTATTTTTTATTCTATCAGAAACTACTGTTAACGATTTTATTTAAAATGCCTCATGTTTAAGACATTTACATGACAAATAAAGTGTATATCTCTAAAGTTCTGCAAATAGTAATTGAAGTCGTCTTCATGCTGAATTAATTTTGTATAATTTTGTAAAGTTAGTAAGGGGATAGTTAGAGGCTTATTAATGAAAAAATTAGGTCTCTTTTGTTATTAGTAAGGTATTTTATTGTCATTAATATTCCTCTTACGGGACAAAAGTAAAACACATAATTTGTCAAGTCATTTTTGTGTCGACAAAAATTGTAATGCATATTTATTGCATTGATTTGAATTTTCAAATACTGTATGCTTCTTATTGAAGTGGTTATTCTCCACTAGTTTGTTTGTCGTAGTCCTGCAAGAAATGTACGTGATTTACTTCTTCAATCAGCCCTAGAAATGTAGTACACACTTGGTCATAAGCGTGTATAGTCAGTAATCACTGCAACAAGCGCGTTCACATTCTGTGTGTCCAAAATTGCATTGGCATAGTTTGCATTATTCACCATATCCAATACCAGTAAGGCAGCCAGATGTGTAATCGGGTGCACGGAAATGAGCAGATAGTTTTAAATTCCTATAGTGTTTTTATTGATTAATTTAATGTGGCAGCAACTCCTTATCATCTGTATTTAACGCCAGTTCCTGAATTTAAGTCCGACACACACGCATTAGCCTACGAACAAAAGTTAGACCTAGGTGAGCGGCGAAAGGAGAGGAGTAAGGGAACATTCACCTGAGAGCTGATAAGTCGCTCTATTGGTTTGATATCAAACGCCTGTCACTCAAACATTAACCTATGAACACAGTTCGGTTTCAGGATCAGGAGCGAAGGAAAATGAGTAAGTAAGGTAAACATTAAGTGAAGTGCTGGAGGCAAGTGAGGTGTGAGAGCTGGGCGGGACAGAGGCGATTTTATGTTTCCTTACCAACTTAAACCACTGCGCGTCATATCGGCATGATTCCATGCACTCGACTTTACTTACTTCAATAGATGATACTGATAGATGAAGCAGGATATTAAGATACAACTACCATGTTTGTTTATTGTTTCATTACGCAACACAAAACACATTTCCCTCTCGCCTCTTTCTGAATTTCTTCTGTAATCGTTTTGCCCACCATGGGAATGTACCTATCCTTGTCCTAACTGCTTGCCTATTTTTTTTATTTATGGACGCTCTTTAACTACTAGGTCCTTAGGCGTCCCATTCCATATTGGGCGTGAAAGACCGGTAATTTTGCTCAGAGGCGTCTTTATCAGTTTTGGGGTTCTTTTACGTGCCATAAATCGCTTTACTGCCCTTCTGAAGAAAGCCATAAGGATTTTATACACCCGAAAAAAATCCATCGTCCTCCGTCGGGTTTGAACCCGCGACCTTGGTAACTAGAGGCTAGCACGGTACCACTAGTCCACGGAGGACGACTGCTGCTTGCCGATGATAGATTGTACTACTTCATCAGCCAACTCCAGATAGCAGAATGATCTAACTTTCCAACAGTATAATGGCTTGAGCAAACGCAAAGGCAGTTTCCAAAACGAATTCTATTTAAACCCCTTCATACAACTTGCGTTTTACAAAGTTTATTTTACAGTCGCCACAAGAAGTACGCCATAATGGGGCGCTGAATTTCACGCCGCTTTAGCCTCAGACTTACAGTGTTAATCTACAGTGTGTCCAGGCGACTGTCACAAGGCTTGCATATTAAAATACAGCAAGAAGATAAAGCTTTCAGAGTTTCATTCTGTAGCTCCTATCGCCAAGCTAATCGCTGCTTTAGGCTAGTTAGCTCCAAGTACGTATAAAATACAAATCAGTGAGTTAGCAGCTCGAAGCCGGAGGAAGGAAACAATTGGTTACCACAAAAAAGTTATATGGTGTTTGGTACTCCAGCGGTATGTCGCAGGATGGAAGGTTTAGCAGTGGAGGGTGGAGGCAGGAGAAAGGGAGAGAACTGGATGTATGAGTCGTGATCTCTCCCTCTCGGAGCGCTGAGATCTTGATGTATCTTGTGTAGGTGTTGCCGGAGATAAAAATAGCTTCTTGATTATGGCTTTAGAATTAATATACAGTTTATTATGGTTAATCCAAATTCTCCAACTCCTCGTGATTTCGCCATTCCTGTATAGAGGAAGCTTAGTTTCTCTTTCGGCACGTTATGCTTTATATAAACACGCGCAATGACTCGCACTTTCACGTGACGCTTGTTCTTCCGTAGTATTATTTTAATTTAGTACGGTTCACTACTCACTTAATTACAGTGTGTAACTGTTAACTTTACTGGGATGTGAAATTCTATAAGTCCGGCATTTGCACTGTAATGTTAGAGGTCTGCCCCGTCAACGTTCGTATCCATGTACTTGATACTCTGCGGGTTTGTTTGCGAAAGACATTCACACTATTTCGGAGCTTCTTCCAGTATATTTGCCCCTCTCTTTCGTAACCATGTGGTATAATTTTAATCATGTGACTTCTATTTTATTTCCTCTACATTGTTTTGAAAATTTTTTATTGTTAGTTCACAATTCATGGTCCCCAAATTTCTATTCCGTAACGTTAGATTTCCAGAAGAACTCGCTAGTGCTCTAATAGATGTTTAGTGATTAGATACGTACGCTTGGGCGATCATTTTTATTGCTATAATCCCCTATCTATTCCTTATATACCCACCTTGTAGTTTTGAAAGACTTTGCTTCCTGGCAAACTGGCGATTGTCTTAGCCCGAGGCAAGAACTCTAATGTGACAGGCCGGACGTCTGCTTTTGTCACCCTAGGTTAAGAACCTAGCTAACAGAACGTCTGCGGAACCCTGCGTTTCGACTTCCAAGAATATTCTACAATTTTCCTTATGTTTAGAATGCGTTTATATTCTCAATGTATATTTTACTTACCAATGGCATCTTAATAACATTTTAACCTGCCAGCAACTTAAGTAATAATCATTACGTCTTTAGCGCGTATCATTACTTAATTACTGACATATGAATGATCAGCTGCAGTAGCCAATACGAATGATTTCTAACCTGATTTGCTGTGCAGCTACTTTCTATCAAATTAATTACGTATTTTGCGTGGTTTTTGGCCAAGAGCGTTTGCAAATTATTTCGGGAATTAATCAAGAATTTAGACTTCCGTAAAAGTAATTAATTTTATTTTAGCTTTTTTCTTAGTTTTATTTTTTCAACATGCCCCTTTAGGGTGGTAATATTAAATGCATATTACTTAATCTGTAATTAATCTTAACTTATTTATATAATAAAAGTTCACTTATTACACAATACGTATACTGGCGTGCATAAAATGTGGCCCAAAATGGAACGGAGTTATTTATGTTGGTATAACAAAATCTAGCCACACAGCCTACCAGCGTGACCTCTGGTTTTCGAGAAAAATTCTAGCCACTGGATTGGCAGAGTACTTTACCTTCCCAAAAGTAGGCACGGCCGAACTGTCGAAGGATAATATTACAACTTAAACCCTATACCTTCATGCTACGCTACCTTTTTCTTAATGTCAGTTTTTAATTGCCGTTTAGCAGCAGCAAAAGCTCGACCTTCGTCTCCATGTATTGATTAAAGCTCTCATATAAATGTCGTAGCTGTCTTTCACATGCAAATGATTCTTCACCTCTTCTTCTAGAGGGCGGAATTATTTGTAGTTGGTTTAACCCTTCCTTGTGTGCCAATCGTACCGAAATTCTTTCATAGAGAGATATTAGAACCACCCTTTCGTTCCACATAGATTATAAACATCGTTTATTGGTTAATTTTTAGCCCATTAATTATTTTTCAGACCAGTCACATAGAGAACTGAAGCGGTTTAAGTATGGGGGTAGCTGGGTGACGTCAAGGTTGATGTCCTCGAAGCTCTCGATGATGTTGTAGACGCGGATGTGTAGACTTTGAAATGTTCGACTTGAATTTACCGCGCCGCTTATGTCTGGCGTGGCAGAAGTGAATTTCTTGGCGGATATTTTTTTTATTCAGTGATTGTTGAGATGTATCATATGTTACACGTAATCACTTTATTAATGTTTCTTCTTGTCCGATGTATTTTAAGACTTTTAAAATATTACTAGCCAAATTGTTTCAATTATAACTCTATCTCAGGATATTTTCATAGCTTTTATTAGAATGTGTGTTTTATTTCACTTCTGAGTGTGCTTATTGACGATGTACTATATACAGGGTGGACCATTTAAGTAGAGACTATGTCATTTCTCCAAAACTAAGCGTTGTAGAAAGAAATGATTTAATAAAAGTTACTTCATATTATGAGGGAAGGTAAATGCCATTAGTAGTGTATTGTTTGGAGGACGTTGTGATGGTCATTTTATAGTAAATTTAATTTTTTCTAAATGAGTTCCTATATTTGTATGTTTTCTCATAAGAAGATGGTCTATAAAGCTGTTTATTTTGTGATAAGAAATTAGGAAACAAAATAAAGAATGTTGGTTACCAATTACGAAGCGTAACTTGACCTCAAATGACCATCCATGGATGGTCTAACCATTCATTGCGCTCTTCGTACACAAGCATTCAGAATTTTCGTTGTTATTTACATTGCTATAAGAGCAATTACAACGTGCTTTATACAAATGTTGTTTACTCTTTAATGAAGAGTGAGAAAAAAACATAATAAAGGCAGGTTCCCATTTAAAAAAAATTAAATCGGCCCTAAAATGACCATCACAAAGTCCTCCAAATAAAACACGACTGACGGCGTTTACTTTCCCCTATAATATCAAGCAACTTTTATTAAAGACACCGCTTTCTACAACGCTTACTTTTGGAGATATTGTACAGCCTCAACTTAAATGTTCCAGCCTGTATATATCTTTAAATCATATATTTTATTTAATATTTAATATGAATATCTGTCAACTTTCTTTGTAGTATAATAATTAGTTCTTTACCACTTTTGTTTACTAAATTAGGTAATTCGCGGGGCAAATCGACATGTCTTTGCTTTTCTGTTAGGCGTCTCCTTCTCGGGAAAAAATAGTTGTACAATTAAAAAAGTTGAAAGTTGTTTAGTCAAGCTTTGCTTTGTTGTTAAGATAGTAAAACTAATACATTTAATTTAACAATTCTCATCTTAAATAAATAACATATTAATAGTAATATTAATTACAATTCTAACATTTTATTTATTATATTTACAATTCTAATTCATATAAGACATATTTCTGTTTAAATTTTCTCTTTTTTCTACCTATTTATGTTTTCACAATATTTAATTACAAAATCAATCCTTTTAGCCCATTCTCTTTAACGTATTATTTAACTTATTCAACTTTTCTATTTCTGTTTTATTAGCCATAAATACAGTTTTAATTAATTACTTAAGACATACAAATTCTGTAAGCAAATTTATGACATAAATGTTATTTTCAAGCAATAGCAATTAACAATTGTATATCACAATGTATACATAAATATATTACCTGAATTATTCTTGTCCGCTCCATTGGATTTCAGTTTTGTGATTGCTTAGCAAGTTTATAAATTCCTTCCAATTAATCTGTTTATATCTGCTTCAGAATTGATACCGGTCGGGCGGAGTCAAAAGTTGGCTACGTGAAGGTGGAAAGTTTACGGAGAGAAAAACACTATGGGGTTCGAGGGGAACGGGGCACTTTTTATGCACGACAGTGTAAATGTTAATCATATACAGCTGTTTTTATGTATTTCATAAAATGTTTTATACACTTTTGTATAAAGTCTTTCCGAGATACTGGCCATTTTCCACCTTCTTTGTATATTTAATTCCTCAAAACGTTTCTTACTTGTATTTCGCAGTCATAGAGGTGTCATAGAACAATTTTTAAATCGGAATCTACAATTAGGGTGAAATTAAATTGACCCTAAATGACCATCACAACGTCCTCCAAATAAAACACGACTAATGACATTTACTTCTCCCTGTAAAATCAAGCAACTGTTATTCAAGACATTTCTTTCTTAGTTTTAGAGATACTGTGCAGTCTCAACTTAAATAGTCTACCTGTATATATATTTTGATGTTGTATAACCTAATCCCAACTACAACAGTGCTGCTCTTCTTGGCAAGTTCGTAAGTTTCAATGTGTTTATCAAACTGGAGCTAACAATTTAAATGTATTCCTAAGTACTTAATTCCATTGACTTCTTGATATGTTCATAGTGTACGTGTGCGGTAATATTTTTATTTGCAGACATCCGTTTCCTTGAGATAACAGCTATAGACTTGGATTCACTATTATTAGTTCATTCTTCTACTTTTTAGTGTCAGTATTGGTTAAAATTTCTGTTTCAATGTTACTATCTCCTCTTGAGAGAAGTATTAAATCAGCAGTGAATGCACTGACCTGAGAGTGGTTTGAAAAGTTAAGGCTCAACAGTGAATTGTGCATTACGTTCCAAAAACCAGGGCCGCTACAGGATCCCTGCGGACATACCTTAGTTACTTCTTTTGTCGTTCTGAGTGTATTTATAAATAGTATTGCTGATCTCCTGTTGAAGTAATTCCTTACTAATATGTACAGATTGTTTGGACATTAAAGCAATTTTAGATTGTATAGTATACTTGTCCACCACGCCGCATCAAATGCCCCGTTTATATCTAGGTTTATTAGCATAAACTATGTTTTTTATTCAGACTCTCATCGATGATATTTTTGCTGGAATTACTGCTGTGTTGTTCCTATTTGCGAGGTAAATCCATATTGGTTGCTATTTAGCACTTTGTATCTACATATATAATGGAAAATTCTATCACTAAGAAGTGTCTCCAGTAGTTTACTCGCCACATTAAGAAGGCTTATTGGTCTGTATTTAAATACGTCTTTAATGTGCTCCATGCCTGGTTTAGTGATTAGATTTTGGAATTGACTTCTTTCATAATTAGGGAAACATCCTTACTCTAAGCATGTATTGTATATTTCTGTAACAAAGTTAGGGATGAGTTTAAATACACGCAGGAGAATGTTACTCGTTATGTTATCCCAGCTTCACCAGGTGATTTTTGGGGTCGAATTTTTTAATCACAGCTAGGATTTCTTCTTTGGTAAATTCTCTGCCATTGCCTTCCTCTGGTTGTTCCACCACTAGTTTTCTATGCTTTGAATGATATTCATGATGATTTTCTTCATTATCTCCAGGTACAAACTTATGGATGATATGGCTTATTCGCTTTCCATAAGCATAATAGTTCTAATATACAGAGTGTAGATAAATATGTTTTGCTTTTAAGTTTCCCAAATAAAGTTTTGTATATTATATTCTACCGATTGGATCATGGAGTTGTAGAAGTTCTTCCATGACTTTGTTTTTCCTTCGTGAAGCTTTCAGTGATAACGGTGTTTTAACTCTTTGTATTACATTTTTCTCTTAAGTTTTAGTTGTTCTGTGTTCTTTGAAATCTTCGCATCATTGCGGTTACTTTTTATGTAATGTTGTAATTCATCTGTCTACCATGGGACTAAAGTTATGAAGTCTTCTATTATTTTTCAATAGTACTTTTAATTCTTTAATTTTTTAATTATTTCTTTCTCGACAGCTTGTGTTTCTGTTATAGTGCAATTAAAAGTGGTTATGATATTTGTTATACCAAATTAACATCAAATTTGTTGAAGTATTCCTCTTTTATTATATATGGTGGATGATAATCCTGTTCTGGTGTTCCAAGTATTCTGTGTCTGTTATTTTCTGCTATTGTGAAGGATATGAGTTTGTGCTCAGAACAGCTTTCCACCTAACAGCTGGTTAAAGTGGAAATCCTCAAGCCAATTACACTACGAGCTCTGTTAGTTTCAAATGTAGGAATTCCATTATCTTCATTAATTATGAATAAACCAGTGTAATTAAAAATTCCTCAAGTATTCTACCTCGTTTATTGTTTTATACTGTCAAACCAAGTGGTGCTTCTCGCGTTGTGTCTGCAGTAATTATAAGCCCGTAGCCATTAGTATGATTCAATATAGATTCAATTTATTTAATGTCTATTCCTACATCTCTTTGAATATCAAAGTAAAGACTTGCAGCATAGAATTTGTGTCTATTGGTAATTACTCCATTACCACGCAATCCTCATTACATATTTGGTTAATTCTTATTATGTAAATTTTATTGTTATTCCAAACTGTTGCTGTACGTTTTTTGCCATTTCCTCCTGTAAATGTTGCAACACTTTTAGGCAGTTCCGCTAATTGTTTATTGATAACATATTATGGCCCTTGCATGAATTATTATTTGAACCATATTATTCTTGCAGCACGACAATGTTGCAGGTTTACTTTTAAACATCGTAGTGCTTTAGGTTGTTTTTTATTCGTGCCTAAGTTATGTCTTATATCTATGTTAAAAATCACTGTTGCGTATATACTTATTTAACATTGCTTTGTAACTCGTACATTCTTTATCAATTGAGAAGTGGTTCTCTTTTACTGCCGCCATTTTATTGTGAATGACACGATTTATACATATGCACTACTCTTATTTACTGTACAGTCGCTCATGATGATTACCTGTACAGAGCGGGCAGGTTTGTTCGCTTCTACAGTCTTTTGCCCATTTTGGACCATTTAAGTTGAGACTGTACAATATCTCCTAAACTAAGTGTTGTAGAAAGAAATATCTTGAATAAAAGTTGCTTGATATTTTGGGGGAAAGTAAATGCCATTAAACATGTTTATTTGGATGACGTTGTGATGGTTATTTTATTGCAGGTTCCCACTAAAAAAATTAAATATACCCTAAAATGATCATCATTACGTCATCAAACCAAAACACAAGTAATGGCATATACTTTCCGACATAATATCAAGCAACTTTTATTAAAGACATTTATTTCTACAAAACTTAGTTTTGGAGATATTGTACATTCTCAACTTAAATGGTCCACCCTGTATTTATAATATTTGAAACGCCTGTTTATATTTATTTAATCATCTAAGTTACAAATGTTCTATCCAATTTTTATTTTTTACCCTATATTGTTTTCCATGCTTTCGAGTTGGTTTCTATAATGAGGTTCGTGTTACCCTTTTTACCTTTGAATGTGAATTTAGGAGCAAAGTACTCTTCATCCTTAATATTTGGCTCTGTGTTTTGTTTACATATTGCTTGTTTCATATTTTATCTCCATTTCAATGGGACATTGTATATTATGTTTCTGGCTTTTCCAATTTCATTTCATTTGCTTCAACTCATCACCACATTTCTCATTGATGCTGTAGCATATTTTCTCAACATCTGCTTTGCTGCTAGTTTCAATAAGTAAATTCCAATTTTTAATGGATTTGAAAGTGCATACTCTTACCTTTATCTCAGTCGGATTTACCTTCTGTTTAATTGGTAATTTCATACTCTCTCTGCTGTCCTTCTTTGGCTTGACGGTTTTTTCTTTTCCCAGGCTTTGAGGCGTGTTTTTTACAATTTCAGACTATTTTCTCTTTTCCTCTAAAGATCGACACTGTTGCAAGATTTTCTGAATCCTTTATAGTCTGTTTAGGACTGTTATTTTCTTTTCCTTTTTCTTTGTAATAGTATTGGATATCTCAAAAAATACGGTGCAAATACGGCAATTACTGCTACATAAAACAGTTTTCTACATACCCTGTCATTTCATTTAGGCCTTCTAGATGCCGACGTAAAGAAAATCAGTACAAAGCAATTTTATGTTGAAACAACAGCAATTTACTAATTAGGCATTGATTTTAGAAAGCTGAAGCTGCCAACAAGCGGGTTCTTTTAAGACGTAAAATATGAAAATTCGAAACGCCGTCGTTGGTCAGCTGCCAGTTATTGCTGAAAATTATTGGCGGCAACAAAAACAAAAGTGCAATTATACACCAATACGGAATTATAAACCGGAGACTGTGTCCATTAGGAAACTTGACCACAACAGTATGAAAACAGGTGAACATCGTAAAATATGGGAATTTCTTTTTTTTTCGTGAATTGCGATGTTTGTGGTATTATTGCTTTATTTCGCGGTTTAAATTTACCGGGTTCAAATCCAGTGGGTCGACCAATCTGACGGGCTTATCGCGATTTCCCTCAATCGCCAAGGTAAATATCGGATTGGATTATTAATACCCAAGGTTCCATGTTAGGTATAAAACATAGTAATAATGCAAATGGGTAATAGTGATTGCTCTGCCACCTATCCACATATAATGAAAGCAGGCAGATTGGACGGCACCCTAATACCATTTACCCAGCATGCATAGCAGCT
Organism: Deroplatys truncata; assembly: GCA_030765065.1. NCBI lineage: Eukaryota > Metazoa > Arthropoda > Insecta > Mantodea > Mantidae > Deroplatys > Deroplatys truncata. Next base: position 221,965,957 of record CM060978.1, read on the forward strand.
GAGATACAGTTGTTTGGCACTAAGGTGTCTGTGAAAACGTGTTGAAGCTCCCGTATAAAACTTATTGAAGCAAGCGTGCAGTTGTCTAGCACTAAGGCCTCTGTGGAGGACACTTGGCGAAGCAAGATGGTATGGTACAGAGATGAGCTCTAGAGGGCTAACTGTCCTTGAAGCATCTCCTAACAGATCCGTCGAAATGACCACGTAGTTAAAGCGTCGTAATATACATAGAAAAACAATTTCTAAACATATAAATACGTGTAAATATGCAAAGGTAATATAATGTTAACTCTTTTTCAAATAAAAACCAACACCCCTAACTATAAAAAAACCAAACCTCCAAAACACTCCAATTGGCACCTTAAATCCCATGTAGATAAGAATATTAAAAGCATGAGCTACTAAATGTTGCAACTCTTTCAGCTACAACATAAGTTACGAGGCTTGTATTTAACTGTATCCTTTAAATAGATCTAGGGACCTGGAGTTAAATACCAAGGAAGACGACAGCAAAGTCATTCACATTCTCTTTAAGACAGCTATCCATTTGATTGGAATTCCTCCAAAGTTATATTAATAACAATGTCAAAAGATTCGTTTCCAGAGTACTATATAACCTAAGTCGCGCTCATTACATATAGTTCGTGCGTTTAAATCTTAGACAGAGAAATAAGCTACCAAAATATTTTGTTCGGCAACAAACATCATTTGTTAGGGGTTCAGCGTTTGGAACTGTCACACAAAAGTCTTCAAACATTGAGACATCGTGTGTAGGAGGCGATGTTTTTCTGTGTGTCTAATTTTATATGCGATGCCACTTTTGGTTCACCATACATGCTTTCACAACATAAACCCATCTTCTGTTGTCACTCGTCACGGGCGAGATTCTCGGAATATCCCAAGATACAGAAGTTCTTTGCTGGTATCCGATAGAAGAAATATAGTGATACAGTATTTCTTACATGCGTTTTCAAAGAGCTTGTTCTGCACAAGGGACTATGGTCACGTCTATAAAAGTGCATAACCATTTACAAAAGTAACGAGGACGGAAAGTACAAAGTTTCAGTACACGTAATCTACTGGAAACTAGCCTCTGTTACGGTCTTCAACAGTTCAAAACCAGGGCCCGGATTCTGATAACGTTATGTTTTACCTGTTGCATCATAGCCAATGTTAACATTTACAAAATTCCTATCATGCATACCAGATTATGAAAAATTTAAGGTCATCTCTACTACGTATAGTAAGTAGAGGAAGTATTCCATTCCACCCAAAAATTCGATACCGAGATTTCACCGGAAATACATGTTTTGGGAAACATGTCCGTGTGTGTGTCTGTATGTCTATCTGTGAACAGCATAACTCAGAAACGAACAGTCGGATAAACACCAAACTTGGTATTTAGATTCAGCATCTTCCAGAGATGCGATACGAAGGTTTTCAAGAAAATCCCCCACCCCAGATTACCCTTTACATGGAACATTTTTCGAAAATTTTAATTTTCTCAAAAATGGCTCTAACGAATTTGAATAAAACACCATAAGTTTAGGATATTTTCATGAGAAATGAAATGTATATCTCGAATTTTCTGGGAATGTCTCCAAAAGTGTTCTTCATTGTGAACGACTTTTGCATAACTGGTAAACCATAAGAGATAGACAAAATTTTACTACACAAATATTTAGATTGCTTAAAATACACAATTTATCTCATATACATTTTTTTTGTTGAGTGGACCATTTTCGAGATATTGCTCGTTATTCCCTTAAATTTTCCAATACTTCTACTTTTTCTCAAATGGGAATTCGTTATTCATTTTTTTTGTCCTGGTAATGCAAAGAGAATGGAATACTCCACATAGCAACCAGCTCTTAAAATATTTTACTATCGCTTAAAGTCTACCAATTCCCCTTGCATCTACAAGAAAATTAGCAATAAGATTAACATCTCGATATCTCGATTAACAAGAAGCATATGGAGAATAAGCGTTTGTAAAAATAGTTTGTACAAGAGTAGAGAAAGTTATGTGAGTGTAACACATAAGATTTTTTTATTTTTCTTGTCATTTTTATAGGTTTAGGGTCACTATATAGCCAATTTTTTAAAAACATTTTAGGTCATCAAATTTGGACCCTGTTCATAGCTAAAAGTCGTTCTATTCTAATTATACTGTCTCTCAAGATAACCTCACACTACTCCTCTATTTTACTATCTGATGGCAGATGATTTTATATGGTATTATTTGTCGTTTCTAACGCTTCCCATACTGGCCTATGACCTTTGGGGGATACATCATTCCACCAAGGATGACTGGAGCCATTTCAGGTGGAGGCACTCAGCGGACGGAATTCTTGGCTCCGATGATAGGGTAATGATGAGATGGTGGTGGAACAAGAGGACCTACAGCTTTTATCGTGGAATCCGAACCATGTTGGGCCTTGCGGATACTTCGCATGAGCAAGTTAGAGGTGGAGGCGTGGACAGCGCCGACTTAAAATCACCACCCCGGACCCTCAATACGAGAGTGAGAAGCGAAACCACTGCGCTACCCGGCGCCAGGTAGTATTTTTATATAGGGGAAAGGGCCCTATATTGAACCACTTAGGCCTAAATGGTAAATAACAATTATAATTTCAAATCAACATTTTCAGATACACAAGCGTTAAAGTAACAAATCCTTGCGCTATAAATATCCTCAACACAATTTAAAATTAATACAATTATCAATTAAATAACATTTAAAAAATGAGATGGTGTAAATCGGTTCAAATTAGGAACGTGGTCCTTAAATTGAACCACCCGAGTCTTAAAATTGAACCACATACTTTTAAGTTAAAAAGTATTTTTATTAATACAAAATACACATATTTTATTGTACATTCAACAACAAAGGTAGAGTCTAAAATGTGATAAGAATAGCAATTTCCTTAAACATTTTGTATTATTATATAGACAATCACTTGGTTTTTGGAATAGGTATTATTTGCAAATATAGAGCTTTTACTAATTTCTACTCTCAAACAAAAGAGTCCAATTATACACAGTCTTGACAATAAAACACTTTCTTCTTGGAAGGTTTAGCGTCTATGTGACTAGGAGAGACGCTGCTTGAAGAAGCGTGTGCATGAATATTGTTGCTAAATAAACACTTCATAACATGCAACATATATAGATCATCTCAAGCTTATCTAATTGGTCATATGAGCTGAGCTAGACGAGTCAAATATTACTTCTAGAGAACCAAAAACACACAACACTTCATACAACTGAAACCACAGCTTAGAATGCAAAGTCAACAACTCCAAGCATTCATAGCTGTACACGCTACCTTCTGCTAGGATTATGGTGCCATCTGTCGAACCGTTTGAAAAATATCGGAGCGGTTCAAATTAGGGACCTTTCCCCTCACTATGTGATTATAGTGCTAAATTTTATATCAGGCGTTACATCATACGGCATGCTAATGGCTTACTAAAGAATTCTATAAGCATAAATAGATAATAAGTTTAGGGCTATTAAAGGGCTATTATTTTTGCTGAAAACGTAAGCCGATATAATTGTGCAACGACTATCATATTCTGTGGCATACATAGAAGAATGAAATACGTTTAGTGAAACTATTATCAAGAAAGAGGCTATTATTTCTGTGTATTTGTCAATTTTAATACCTACTTTGGTGCATATGGATTTAAATATAACAATATGCAATTGGTATTGTTAACATCATCCTTGGTTTACGACTACACTGATATAACTATGATAATCAAAAGGTTTCGTTAGTTGCATCGTGATTCAACTAAACAATATGGAAGCCGCAAGAAGGCAGACAAATCATTGGTAGTGTCACCCTCTTCCCATCATTTGGACTGAACTAAGCAACGTTTCAATTGATTAGCTAGAATTATGCGGATGTAGAAGGATGACACTTATAGAGGTTGGAACCATATATTTAATTATAAACCTAATTCGCCCCGTTCCTGCATAGGCAAGTATGTAATACGAATAAGCTTCAATGGACATTCTGAGGGTGAACTGTTAAGTTATATCATCTAATAATTTAGTCATCAGTAATATTTTATAAGTGATTCAGCCTCCTTTAACTTGCCCTATCCTGTTTACTACCTGTTAGTCAAACAAACACTCAGTCATTAGCTTATCTCGCTAAAGACTCGAACTCATTAGCTTTTCTCGCTTATATCCTTTGGAAGGCTTCAATATATTCTTTGTTAGGGGGTTTCAAAGAAGTGACTCTGCTCGGTATTTGTACGCAGACTCAATTCCCCATAGCTTGAATAGAGAGACAGTAACGTCGCAGTTCTTTGTAGTCATCCTTTGATTAAACGTCGTTGTCCAAAATTGTCAGTAAAATATGTGCGTTTTAAAAAGAAAATTCATCAGCAGCGTTCCAGATTACTTTTTAGAGCTTTTATAATGTAGGTTTGTGAAATGTAGGCTTTACTTTCCCGACATGGATGTCCAAGAGAACAGAAGAGAGCTTACTGAAGTGAGAGCTTCAAGAGAGGAACGGTAAACCTGACTGTGGCATTTTGTAACATGTAGCATTACTTATGAGTAAAACTAATGGTTTTCTGCCAGTTACACAAAACTTCTCCCTACTTTGTTTTTCTAACTTCTCTTATGCTACTTTATTTCTTCGTTTCTTTCGTCTATCTGATGTACCCTTCTGTATCTTTTAGAACATGGGGAATAAATGAGATTTACCTGAAGGGATAAAGCCAAAAATAAGAGATAATTTTTACAAGGCATAATTTTACTTTCACTACTACGTATAGTAAGTAGGGGAAGTATTGCATTCCACCAAAAAATTGGATACCGAGATTTCACCGGAAATACATGTTTTGATGTGCACTGAATGCACATAAAGCGTTTTTGGAAACATGTCCGTGTGTTTGTGTCTGTCTGTGAACAGCATAACTCAGAAACGAACAGTCGGATATACATCAAACTTGGTATTTAGGTTCAGTATCTTCCAGAGATGCGACACGAAGGCTTTCAAGAAAATCCCCCACCCCAGCTTACTCTTTACATGAAACATTTTTCGAAAATTGTAATTTTCTCAAAAATGGCTCTAACGATTTTGAATAAAATACCATAAGTTTAAGACGTTTTTATGACAAATAAAATGTATAGCTTGAATTTTGCATAACTGGTAAACCATAAGAGATAGACAAAATTTTACTACACAAAAATGTAGATCGCGTTAAAATACACAATTTATGTCATATACATTTTTGTTGTTGAATGAACCATTTTCGAGATATCGCTTGTTACTCCCTTAAATTCTCGAATACTTATACGTTTTCTCAAATAGGAATTCGTTATTCATTTTTTGTCCTGGTTATGCAATGAGAATGGAATACTCCACATAGCAACCACCTCTTAAAATATTTGACTATCGCTTAAAGACTACCAATTCCCCTTGCATCTACAAGAAAACAAGCAATAAGGTTAACATCTCGATATCTCGATTAACATGAAGCATATGGAGAATAAGCGTTTGAAAAAATAGTTTGTACAAGAGTAGAGAAAGTCATGTGAGTGTAACACATCAGATTTTTTATGTGTGTATGTTTGTGTGTGTGTTTTTCTACAGAGTATTCTAGTGCACCAATGGCAAGAATTTCCTTTACCAATATAAATTGTAACTAAAAGTCATATAAGGTTAATTTAATCCCTCCAAAACAGTAATCATACAAAGAAGATGTTGCTCTTAGCCATTATACCAATATAGAAATTCTGTTTTAAAGAGACGTGTAAACTACGTTATAGTAACAAGCTCGTTATTTGTGAAACGCTGTATAATACTATAGAATGTTGCATTACAACGGTTACATAAGAGTTACACAATAATACTTCCGCAATAGTAGCATTATAAAAAGTACGCATTTTTGTATAATATTTGACTTTCGAGTGGTAGGCATTTAGTTACACCACTGTTTTAAAGGCAGCTCTTTAATATGAAAACAAAATTTAGGATATTTTTTTTTGTCCACCCTGAAATCTTGATCAGAATTTCTAATTTGCAGCATTTTCTTCTTCTTTTTATTGGTTCAGCAAAGAATGAAAGGACTAGGCAAGAGGGTACTGTAAATAACCTATATGAACAGTTGGAATGAATATTAATTATAGTGGTTGTAAGTTCTACTTTCTCTACCGATTGCCTATGGTAGATACAGAAAGTATTTTATTCCGCCAAACCCAAGAAGGGTTTTAGAAAAAAGGTGGAGGGAGAGATAGAGATACAACAATGTAATCAAAACCCAAAAAGGAGGTACCATATTATCAAATTGTATTTAACACCAGCTCTCCCTAAAGACTTTCACGAAACTCTCCCACCCCAAACTACTCTTACATGGAACATTTTCATTCGTTTATTTTCTAAAAGTTTCAGACTATTTTGCCGTTGTCTATAGGTTAAAATAGTTTCACCTGACTTTTCGTACCTGTCTGTGGAGGACATCTTCAGACAAATTGCAATCACCTCGCTTTCGTCTCTGGATTTCTGGAGTCAGGGACGAAACTATTTTAACATATAAACTACTAGATCGGAAACTTTAGAGAATAAAACTATGGACACCAATCGCGAAAGCACAAGCAGATTCTTCATTTTTTTAACTAACTAAAAAGAGCTCTAATAGTTTTAATTAAAATATATTTTGAAATAGTCACAGGAGAAATGAAACATATATCCTTAAACTTCTATGAATAGTCTGTGAAGCTTCCTTCATTCTGATTTAATTTTATGTACTTTTGTATAATAACCTGGTGCGTTGCATTCACATGTCTTACTCTACTCATTCTTCTACAAATTGTTCTTAAAAAAGCTTCTTCTTTTATCTACTTCTTGTTAATCGATATAAAATTTTATTACACACTTACGCTAGGCTAAAGCGATAGTTTAGTGTCCCAAGGTCGCGAAGGACGGGGTTTTTTCGGGAGTAAAAATCCTTAGCATGGCTTCCTTCGGAAGGGAAGTAAAGCCGGTAGTCCCGTGTCGTAGATTTACGGCACGTAAAAGAACCTCAAGCCTGATAAGAGGCCTCTGAGCAAAATATCCGGTCTTTCATGCCCAATATAGAATGGGACGCTAAGGACCACAGCAGTTAAAGAGCATCCATAAATAAAACTCAATCTAATTGAAACATTGTATTTAAATATGAATAAGTAATATGTAAGTCAGACAAAAATTTCAAAAAGTAAATTCGAAATTCTCCAGAAAATAAAGATATACAGAATCGCGTTTTACGGAGGTAAACGCACAAATGATAGTTGGGAGATACGAGGGCAGAATAGCTTACAAGTCTTTGGTCGTTAAATCAAAGGAATACCTGTGAGGATTACAATGGAACAGTATATTGTTGTCACGCTTGCTGTGGCGACGCATGGCGCCATTTGGTTCTCGAGGCCCCAGACAGACGCCTAGCAATCAATACTATCCCCACATTCCATACGCACTACTCACCGCATTTCCTTGGGCACCTCTTCCTTTTAATTACAATGAGACTTTGATAACGCTCCCTTCATTTTCATGCCTCAATGGTTCAGAAAAATTGCGCCTTCCAGATCCAAATGCTTCCTAATTAAAGCTCTGGAGAGAAATGCTTCGAACACTTTAATTAAACCGGCACTTATTACTTGGAAACCAATCGAGTAAATATAACGATCACTTCCCAAATTATACCCACAAAACCTTTAAATTGTTTCCAAGTTCCCCGTAAACGAATATGGATTTCCAATTAGCTTTCTTATCCTTAAAATAATTGTCTTACAAAACCTCCATTGCCCAAGATTTCAAGAGCTCTAATGGCATTATTAGGTTTCACGGAGTAACAAAAATTAGTTTATAAGTTAATTTTCTGAGTCAATAGACACTCATTAAAGCTTCCTGTAATATCAAATTCAAAAGCGTTACGAAAAAAGAGAAACTGGATATCATTGGAGCGTATATTTTAATTATAAAACAAATACTAAATATTTGAAAACCATACAACTTTACCCCTGCACAACTTTTTAATACCTAAACACATGTTGTTCACATCAAGTTTCATTTAGGCAGGAATGTGATTGTATAATTAACTTCATACATGCTTACAAGTTTAGCTTACAAATTTGGCCAAAAGGTTAACATCTTTTGTTGTTTTTTGAAAATGTAATCTGGCCGGAACGATAAAGTATTCCCTTATAAATAACAAAAAATGATTTCTCACAGACTTGTGCCTTAGTAAAAAAAACTATGTTAGTCAATCAAGTTTTTTGATATTTTTATAAATTTCAGGATACTTGCGAATTTTCTCATCGTATGGAACATATTAAGACAGTAATAGCATTAGAAAAGAACTAAAAAGTTTTTTGCTTAAATTTATTTCTTAGCATCGCAAAGTTTTGTGTTTACCATTCTCTATATTTTCGGAAGCAGTAACTTTAAACTTACCAAATTAAAATATAAAGCGAAGTTTCTTATATAGGGTCTTTCAACAAGAGTGTCCTATCTTTGAACTTAAATAAAACACTTCTATAAATGCTAGAGGTTTATTATTTTTATTTTGGAACATAATTAATGCCATTACGTGTGGAAGACATCAGTTAAGTGACCGCCGCGACTTCCTTGGGTTGCGGTATACGGTTGATACAATTTTCAATGACAGAAGAACGTAAATTAGGACCAACTTCACGAATAACACGCGCGATGTTATTCATAAGATCATTTACTGTTTCTGGCTTGTTTACATAAACTCGAGATTTAACATAACCCCACAAAAAGTAATCACATGACCTCGGGGATCAGTTAACATCACCACCACGGGAAATGATGAAACCGCTGAACTTCTCCTTCAAAAGATCGATTGTTTCAAGAGCAGTATGACATGTGGCACCATCTTGCTGGAACCAGATGTTTCTGAGATCCATATCATCAAATTGAGGCCAAAAATGGTCCGTTATTACAGCCCGGTATATTTCTCCATTGACAGTTTCTCCATCTTCATCTTGGAAAAAATATGCACCAATGATTCCACCATACCAAAATCCACACCACACAGTAACCTTTTAGGGATGAAGTGGTCGTTCTTGAATCTGCAGTGGATTTTGATTGCTTCAATACCGGCAATTTTGTTTTTTAACACAACCATCTATCCATTAGTGGGCTTCGTCGCTTAAGATGATTTTTCGAAAAAATTCGGATCAGCTTCCAATTGCCCCATAGCACAGTCAGCGAATATACGGCCAACCTATGGTAGTTGGGCTTTAGTTCTTGAGTTAACACCATTTTGTAAGCGTGAAGCTTCAAGTCCAGATGTAGAATTCGCCAAGTTGTGGTCGGCGAAAGCCCCAATTCTTGCGCTCGACGAGCAATTGATTTGTTTCCGTTCTCGCGTACACTCTCACGAACGGCGCCTATGTTTTCGTTGGAGCGCTTACGTCGATTATGTAGAGGCGTTCTTTGATCGCTGACAGAACCTTTTCTTTCAAATTTATCGATCAAACGCTGAATCGTTCTCTCACAGGGACGATTATGCACACCGTAAACTTCACGCAATACACGGAAGGCTTGGCGAACAGATGATCCATTTTGATAATAAATTTTCACAATTCCTACGCGTTGCTGAATGCTGTAACGTTCCATAGCTATTTGTCTATAACAACTGTAACCACATGAAAAAAATGACTGCTGTAACCCAAAACAACGGCAGCTATCACATGTTAAAATAGGACACTCTGTTGAAAGACCCTATAGTTGATGTGAAAACATTGTCCCTTTTGTTGTTTGTTGAACAAACTGTTATTATTGAGCTGTTCCCACCTATTATGCGTATTAGTTATGCGCAAGCAGCATTGACTATTAAAGAATGAATGAATACCAAGGAGATGGGAAAAGCATAAGAAGGCTGTTTTTCATGGATATAAAGCTAGCAAGGTGGTAGAGGAATGCTTTGTTGAAGAGCGGCTTAGAAAACGTAGCTTCCGGCCGAGTAGACTAGCTGCCGGAACATGGGGAGACAGACGTTAGATTCAGAAGTTCTAAACTAAAGCTGAAGTTATTATTATTTTTCCTTCTCTCTCTCTCTCTCTCTCTCTCTCTCTCTCTCTCTTTGTTCCCCTTTTCTTTATTTTTAGTGTTTTATTTTGTATTTGTTATATTTTCTGGCTCTCCTGTGAGCCAAAGCTACAAGAAATACAATGAGATAATTGTGTATCCTGTTTAGCTTGGTGAATCCTATTGTGCTTTACTGTAGCTGGTGTTGTACACTGTGTTACTTATTTAGCTTGCATTCTTTTGGGTATATTCCGAAGATATTAAATCTAACAATTCTTGTAATCAGCCATGTTTCATATTTAATGTATCTGTTTCACTTATTCTACTGACATAAGGTAACTTATAAATGCCCTTCAGTTTACTGTTAAAAATGAAAACGCAATTGTAAAAGGAATTTACTTCATCAGCGAAGTAAATGCTCAAAATAGTGGTCGCCTTCATTAACGCACATTTGGATATGTTGCCGGAGAGGCATTCTTGCGTGGCGTAACATACATGCGCGGTGTAATCTGCCTGCATTCTTCGTTTATGAGTGTCCATAGATGATTTGGGTTTTGTGGTTCTTGCGTGTAGACCCGTTCCTTTAAGTAGTCCCACAGAAATAAATCCAGTAGACTAAGGTCAGGTGATCTAGTGGGCCATGTGATGAGGTCCCAAAGCTAAACCATTTTTGCGAATATGCCCTAGACAAGTGATTCCTTACAATAAGAGACTAGTGTGGTGGAGCAACATCCCACTGGAACCACCTCCTCATCCTTTTTACTAGCTACACTTCTTCTAGTACCAATGACAACTTGCAGAAATTCACGGTATCGTGGAATACTCCCATTATGCATGCTATCGTGTTTACAGTTCCGTTGTTGTGCAATGTCGCTTCATCGCTGAAGAGCATCTTTCCTAAAAAATCTGAAACCATTTGTGTTTGCTCAGAGGCCACTGCGCAAACATACTTACGTTTGATACATGCATCCGTGAAGAACCCGGTGTAGCTGTAGATCGTAAGGATGGAATCTATTGCGGTGTATCTATTGCGCACTACTCTCTGACTAATGGTGAGATGTCGTACTATGGCCTGGTATGTAGATTGTCTTCTATACTCTTGTACAAACTATTTTTACAAACGCTTATTCTCCATATGTTTCATGTTAATCGGGATGTTAATCTTATTGCTTATTTTCTTGTAGCTGCAAGGGGAATATGGTAGGCTTTAAGCAATAGTCAAATCTTTTAAGAGCTGGTTGCTATGTGGCGCATTCCATTCTGTTTATATGTCCAAGACATAAAAAAAATGAATAACGAATTTCCATATCAGAAAAAGTATTGGAAAATTTTAGAGGAATAACAAGCAATATCTCGAAAATGGTTCACTCAACAAAAAGAACGTATATGACATAAATTGTGTATTTTAACACGATCTACATTTTTTGTGTAGTAAAATTTTGTCTATCTCTTATATTTTACCAGTTATGCAAAAGTCGTTCACAATGAAGAATACTTTTGGAGACATTCCCAGAAAATTCGAGATATAAATTTCATTTGTCATGAAAATATCTTAAACATAGGATATTTTAATCCAAATCGTTAAAGCCATTTTTGAGAGAATTAAAATTTTCGAAAAATGTTCCATGTAAAGGGTAATATGGGGTGGGGGATTTTCTTGAAAACCTTCATGTCGCATCTCTGAAAGATACTGAACCTAAATACCAAGTTTGGTGTTTATCCGACTGTTCGTTTCTGAGTTATGCTGTTCACAGACACATAGACACACACACGGACATGTTTCCAAAAATGCTTTTTTTTGGATTCAGGGGGCCTCAAAACATATATTTCCGGTGAAATCTCGGATCGAATTTTTGGGTGGAATACAATACTTCCCCTACTTACTGTACGTAGTAGAGAAAGTAATAAGATTGGGAGTCTCGCATGATAATGACTATTTAGCTAAATTATTATGTTTACATTTGGCTATCATTGTTTATTAAAGTCCGCAGCACTTCATTTTCTATTTAAGGCACGCGCCGCTACTGCTGTATAACGCCCATGTTTTGGCTGAAGGCTTACCTCCCACTTGTCGCATTGCGTAGATCTGCCTTTTGTTTAAATCCTTTTGTCATCAGATACACGTGATATGTTGTTCTATCAATGGGAGATTTCATAGGAGTGTTGGAATGTATGCACTGATTTAGTCTAGCCTACCACTTTCCATACTGCGTAGAACTATTATTTCGTTTTCAAATAATTTTTGTCAGCAGATGCATGTCACAGGTTGCTTCTTTAGTGGGAGCTTTCATAGATGTACACATGCTAGGGCTAGGACTAGGAGCGGAGGGGGATTTGGCACCTCGACCTATGAGCATCTTTTGTGCCTAGGCCTCTGACGGGGCGTCCCCGGGAGGAAACAGAGAGCGGCCGGACCACGAGGCACGACAGGGCAGGGGCAGGGTCCCTGTCTTTTTCAGATTGAAACTTCCCGGATGAAAGCTGCTCCCTTCCTTCCTTGAGGCTGCATTTCCCATTGGGGGAGGGCGGGACTCGGAGACCGGGACGAAGAGTTACATAGAACATTCTTTACCTCTGCAAGCAACGCCATGACTCGCGCCGATACAATCCTGAAACAGCCAAGCGGATGAAAAGTGAAGTGAAGTGAGAATGTAGGTGAAATGGAGCGGCAGGAAATTCGTTGGCTGTAATGAACCTTCCCAGCATTCGGCTAGCGACCCAGGGAAACCCCGAAAATACCCACGTTGCCACCTGAGCCATCCCGCCGTAAGCACACTAAAGAATAGTTTGTATTATCAGTTTAAAGTGCTGCTAAAGCTCCCAGTGACATGATATGAAGTTTTTAGAATAAACTTACATAGCGATTGCTTTCTTTCCCATAAAGCATTTCTGCAGTGCGTTAGCTATCCCTCCTCTATAAAGTGTTACGTAAATGAGTCCTTAGAAGGCGTTCAAGACAGGACTAAGGTATATATTGAGACAGAATGTGCCCGAATTAATTTTATAATGTGTTAATTTATTTAGTGTTTAATTTAATATATAAATGACATGTGTGTATACTGTGAACACCATGTAAATGCGCATTTTTGTGTAATGTAATATTTGTCTTATATATATAATGTTCCTGTGTCACTAGTTTACAATGTCTTAAACCCTGTCGTTTGTAGAAAATATGCTATTCGCATGTGCAGACGACACCGGGATCTTTTGTATTAGTCTAGGGTAAGGTTTTATGACTTTGTCTCCGCTCCGGAAGTATGGAGTGAGGAAAATATAACACAGAACGGAAAATTACCGAGAGAAGCCCGGAAAAAAGTCACGTGATATATACAAACTAGCCAATAAGAATATATATAAAGTACATAATATTTAGCCACGCTGAGAGAACCGGGAAAATTCCTCCAATGAGAAATCAGATCCTAAAATTTTAACCGGGGGATCGCGGTCTTTAAATAATCGAGATTTACCCTAAAATCGAGAACTTGACTTGTAGATACAGACGAGGAATCCACGCTACTCCGTATGAAAAAGTTGGCGCGCAAATGGTGTTCTTTAGTGCGGAAGTGTAAATGTGACCAATCACATATTAATTAACAATGTATCGGTGATTCCCAAGTTCTATATAGAGATAAATGAACAGGAACATTATTCAGTGTTTTTAAAGTGAGAAGTGACAATAAATGGAAGTTACTTAAACATTATGATGAGTACTGAATTCACCTCTGAGCTCCTTGTATCACTACCGAGATCGGCGAACTTATTAGCAATCCTGATAGGCAAAGTCCATGCCGACATCTCCGTTGAGAACTAACTAGCCAGGCAACAGCGAGAATTACCGTACAATTAAATCAACCAGCCAGGGCAACAAGATGTAGCCACGTCGGATGGAGAACATAAAGGAAGTACAGTGAGTTTTACCATTACTTCTCCTGTATCTACCACTACACCGCATTCGACTCATACCCGCGCGGGCATCGAACCCGGGACTGCAACCAACGGCGCAGTCTTCGAAGCACTGAGAGGCGACGACTGACGCAACATGTCGCTAAACACGTTGCTTAAATTAAAAATACCTATGGGAAGGCATCTCATTCGGTGAGTTAATGTCTCCAACCAAATAATTGGAAATGTTTGCTGCGTCTTGTTGGAGTGCAATTGCCTAATATCTAGAGTTTGGATTGAAGCGGAGGGGATTCGGCACTGAGTAGTCAATCCGGATAATGTACCTACGCCCCCACGAGGGGGCGCCCCCGGAAGGAAGGGATGAGGTGAAGGGAGACAACGGGAACCAGGAGTGACGGCACAGCAATGATAGGACTCCTACAGTTTCCAGATATAAACGCCCCGGCAGACGGACGGGCAATCAGATACCCCGCTTCACATGGCTTCCAACGCCACCGCCGGGAGGTCCTTGCACCCCGTCAACCAGCCGAAGGCCGAGGGACGAAAAAGTTCATAGAGCGCATCCTTTTCCCTGCCACGCTGCACCTAACTCCATCGCCGACACAGCCCTGAAACAAACCAAACGGAGTGAACGATGAATGAAATGATAAATGGAAATAAATGGAAGGACAAGAAATTCGAGGAGAGAAAGAAACCACTGGAATTCTCCGGAAAAAAAACCAAAAGACCATAGTTCAGAGTGGACGGTCGCCAGGGATCGATCCCGGGACCCCTGAATGCGGGTCTCTGCCTGAGACATCCCGCTCGGTATGAAGAGTTTAATGGCTGAAGAAATTTCCATAAATATCGTTTCTCTTTTTGCACTAAAATAACGTATAACATATGCGTGCTCCGCAGGAGGAGCTGGACCTCAATGTCAATGAGACTCCCCTAGGTTACACATAAAAATTATACTTGCAACACGCTGTTATAGTTAATGGAAATACATTGCAATATTCTATTTAAAACAAACCCGGCTTTTTGTTCGCGGTCTAAACCATAAAACATCTGAAGTTTCGCCCGACATTCCGGCGGGCATCTTCAGAGGACACACTGAACGACTTCTATCACCACACTACCCATTATTCAGTAACCGGCCTGTATTTATAGCAGGGACAGCACAACCCGCACTGTTTCTGACTGGGTAACGGTTGATCATTGCGCCGCCGGACCTGAAATTTGACAATTGGAGCAGGTGTATTTTTTGTGCTTTGTATGCAGCTTTTTCAATGCCGGTAACCAAGCTTTATGTACTGATGTATATTAGTGTGTACTGCTATAGGGTATGCGGTATACTCCGTGTGTGGACAAAGGTTCTTATTTATCTTTCACTGAACGGGGACACTGTTTTAGTTTGGTAGTTAGAATAAAGATGGGTATAATATTGGCTTTCTCTAAGAGTCTGCCTATCCTGTCAGTGACCTTATTTAAATAGGGGAGGAACGCTTTATTTTAGTGTTTAAATTCTACTTCCTCTGGAGTATCCTTCGATCTTCTTGGATGTGAAGCTCGTTTTATTTCTTTTAGCCCATAACCATTTTTTTCGAAATGCCTCCCGTAGATGTTTTATTTCATTATGGAGGGTGGTGAGCTCATAAATGCGTTTAGCTCGTTCAGTTAGTGTACGAAGTTCAGTTTGCTTTTGAGGGGGTTGGTGATTACAGCTTTTTTGGATGTAACGATGTGTGTAGGTTGGTTTAGGTACACCGTATGTCCCAGAGTAGGTCTTCCTTTTTAGTTACTAACACGTTCAACAATATGTTCATTCTGTTTTTATTTTTCTTTCTCCATAGTGAATTTTATATTTTGATTGACTTTACTGAGAGGTTCAAAAAGTTGCATAAGTTTCTTCTCTCCATGTGGCACAGATCATGAAAGTGTCGTCGATATACCTCCACCATATTTTTTATTTTAAGCTCGTAGAATTACAAGCCTCTTGCTTTAACTTTTCAGTATATAGGTTGATCACTGCAGGATCTAAGGGACTCTCCATGGCTACTCAATCTGTTTG
The DNA here is from genome assembly GCA_030765065.1 of Deroplatys truncata. Classification (NCBI taxonomy): domain Eukaryota; kingdom Metazoa; phylum Arthropoda; class Insecta; order Mantodea; family Mantidae; genus Deroplatys; species Deroplatys truncata. Next base: position 221,981,964 of record CM060978.1, read on the forward strand.
TTCATAATAATTTTTATCCCATTGGAAATATGTAGTAGTAGTAGTGGTGGTATTTATTAAGTATTTAGTATTACATTAATTGCATAACACAGTCGCATGGGTCATAAGACCGTACATGCTCTCTAGATAAATACCTGGTCTGTATACGTGACTTGCAGTATCAACCAGAAAACAACTATTTTTTTTACAATCACCGCACTATATACATACATACATATAAAATTGAAAAAAAAACACACTGAGTCACACACTCAAACACACGCACACACACACACACACACACACAGAGTCGCGCACAAGTACTCAAGCACCACATATGTTTAAAGAAAAATTACATAAACACCTTATCTCTTAGTACACGTACTTCCATTAAGTATGTGCCCAAGCTTGGCCAGTTTTGGCTGTTTAGAATCATGTCCCAGCATGCTGTCCTCCGTCTGTTGGAAGCCAAAAATACTTCCGGTAATAGTTTTTTCCTAATACGTAGTCATCGGCAGTGGGTAACAAGGCTGTAATGTCCCTGGAAATATCTTAAAGATGTACCTTAGTGCATCGTCTATTGGAACCTTAGTAAGGAGGGAGACCACACCAAAATTAATCATCTGGTCGTCTGGTTCTAGAATAGTTGTTTTAAATTTTAATCTCTCAATGAAATCATTAGACTTTTTAATATAGGTAAAACTCTTACCAACATATGGTTGGAGTACTTTTGAAAGATGTTTTGCTAGCCATAATAGCCTCGACGAGCATATTATTGTTTGCTATGGGACATAAGGTATAGCTTCTTTGTAAATCTTCGACATATCATACATTCGTGGTGGTACTGCCTCTGCAATAATCGTGGCCTAGTTTATATCTGGTGAGAGAGAAGACCTCTTCCGGTTTGTTTTCCTGATAATATTGTTAGTAGGATCTTTGCGCAATATTTTACAAGTGTCTGGGTGTAACAATTCGGCCATTTCAGTAACAGCTGACTGCAAACAATATGGGATATAGGATATAAATAAACAAATAAGTGTCATAGATCTTAATATAATGAGGGAAATCCAGAGCATTTCTGCAGGAACAACGATAAAATTTAAAAATTGAAATGGACGGTCTAGTGACAATAAAGGGATAAATCAAGGTATAAACAGGGATTCCCTTTATTACCGGATGTTTTAAATTTATATATTGTAGTTATCGTCATAACAAAATGGCAACACATATTAAAACAATTTAAAGTTGACACTAGGGATGAAGATTAGGACAAGCGATTAGCCATCAGGCCTTAGGGGAAGTGTCGCAGGTATGTCATCGGCGAGCCTACGGACGGGTCCAGAGCACCGTAGAGTGTCTATCTTGAGACTTGGAGATCAGACAACAAAAAGCCCCCAAGAGGACACCCGGACTCACTTATATAACAAATTAATATCTTGTGGAATTACGTCAAATTCTCATGGCGGCTTTGCCATATATGTGCCGGTTCCCAGCATTTACATGGGTTGGTAGCAAAATTCCTACCGGACGCACTACATCGCAAGTTGCTGATGTAACATTGTTCCAGAGCTTTCTATCACGAAATTGCGTTATTAAAACATCCCTGGGTTCTCCATAGGAAGTGGTATCTACTTACATCCCGACACGTACGCAGCTTAACAAAGCTTCCGCATGTTAAGAAGATATAAAAATTAAGTTTAGACTAAATTCTGAATATCTTTAAATCATCAATGAAATATTGTCAAAATAATATAAGTTAAATGCTTTCGCTGATGACATACGCGACAATACACAATTCTATTTACAGATGATCAGGTAGTAATAGCAATAGATGAGGACAGTTTACAAACAGGCATTTTTGAACTAGAAAAATGCTTCTGAATATAACCTGTAAATATCATCAAGTAAAACTAAAGTAATGGCCGCCGATGGAAAGATTCCAATAAGATCCCAAGTAGCAGAAGCCAGAATTGAATATCAAAATTAATTGATTTTAATTTTCTTGAGCAATAATAGAACAAAATAATTTAACAAAAAGCTTAATTCATTTAAACATATTTGTACTATAACTAGAAGAACATTAGTAAACAAATTCCACATTCATGGTCTCCTTAAGTTTTATAAAGCTTTAACTATACTTATTTTGTTGTTACTGCTCGGAATGTAGGACTCTCACTCAAAATGTATTAAGGAGTTTGGAAGCATGAAAAAGGGAATTATAGTTATAGACGACATATAGTAGGATAAACTCTTTTAGAAATGAAAAATATGCAGATATCCGCAAAGAATTACAAATAGTCAGGGTAGCAACTAAAATAGAAGAATATATAAGAAAATGGTTTGATCAGCCAAAATAATTAATAAACAAACGCTGCCTCATATAATTCAAAGTTATAATCCACAAGGACATAGAAGTCGAGGATGACCAGCTAAAACCTGCAGCCAACAACCTTAATAAGGAGCCGAAGCAGATCAGAAATATCTAAACCATTTGATAATGATGATGATGACGATGATGTACTTTTGTAGCACTTCTAATCTTACAATTTTCTATCATTCTCTTCAATTTTCCATTCACCTTTCTGCGGCAGTAACTCCCTAGTCCGTAGTTGTTTTGGTTATTTGTAATGCCCTTAGCTCGCGGATTACCTTTCTGCAGCCTCCGCGAAGACTGTGGATGTTCGAAGGATGCTGGTTCTCTTCATTTTTTTATCCTCGGCTAGCTGAAGTTATTGCTGAAATATCAGAGCAAGGACGTTTCCTTGGTAAAGGAAACGTAGATATCGGGTGTGGTAAAGGAGAGAAAAATAGACGTGTTTTAGTTACAAAAAATACGACACTGCTGTTTCTTTTATTTTGGTACTTCTGGTGGTACACAACACTGATATTGTCGCCGTTAAAACACTGTCCACTGCTGTTGAAACACGGCGCTGATATGACGCGAAGTTTATATACTTAGTAGATCTCTTTAAGCGTAGCGATTCTTATGTGTGTTGCGAAAACTGTCTTAATTCACCTTTGGCGCCATATCTCTCAAATATCCTGCAGCATCTCTCCCTGTCTGTAGTTTAGAAATGACCCCTGATTTTGGTCCTAGCAGATCTATTTATAGTCGCAGGCTTCTTGGGCTGCTTCATTTCCTATTGGTGCATTTTTAGCGCCGCTCAACGCGTCTCACTATTTCATATAAATTTACAGGGATCTCATTGGTCCAATTTTAACATAAACCGCAGCTTTTCCTAATTTTACTGTTAAGCTTGTTGTCTCCCTCACTCTGGTCACGGCGAATTATCGTACAAAGGCACAATAGCTAGACACCCTCGCCGTATGAACAATGCCCCTGCTACCAGAGAGACATCGTAAAACTAAACTTTTTACCATCGAAGACACTATTCCTGCAGCTAACATATCTCTTCGTAGACAGTATTTTTACATAGCGCTTAAATTATTTACATTAAACAATTTATAACTCCTCTAATATTAGTAACCTAAATACGGACATATCGTTAAATCAGCCTTCTTAAGCTATACAGGCAGTAAAAGAAAAATATTTGTACATAGCATAATTTAACATCACTAAAAATTAATTAATCAAATTATTAATAATTACCTAGCTCGGGCTCGGCCTAGAGTTGCCGTTTCATTTCTATAAAATCTGATTTATGAAGATTACTATGTTCAATCTTTCACCCTCTGTGGCCGCTGCAATATTCCATCCTACATTTGAAGATTGCCTCTATCCACCGTACTATTCAATGTGCAGTCAAATAATTTTGTAACTTGTATCAGCATTGCAAGTTATATGTATTTACAGATTTTCAAATAATAACATTCCGTCGTAAAGTGTTTAAATAAAACGTACTCTATTCCTACAAAAGCGGAGGAGAATTTCGTGAGAATTCTTGAACTGATTTCACTGAAATGAGTGCTAACATCGCTCGTTGCGCAATTGCGTTCTTTGACTGATATGGGCTTTGGAAAATGGCCTTTTGTATCAAAACAGTTACATCTGCAAGATCCTCGAGCCTCAAGGTTTATAAAGGAATACCAAAATGTAATCATAAATCATACAGTGTTAATGTCACTGAGATTTAAAAAATACCCCTTGTTGCCTCCACGAATAATGTTATTATATAATGGTGGTAGTTAAATGACAATTAGTAATTCTGTGAATGTTATCAATATTTCAAGCACTGACATGAGTGAAAACGTAAATGAGAACGAACACCTTTCAGATACACTGCATTCTTTCAGTTATATACATAAAATATCAGTCCTATGTACAATGAACTGTCTGACTCTAAATCAACAATGCATACAATTGGCAACTATAAAACATCTGCTTCAGAGAATGTAGGAACGTAATCAGATAATTCAACGAATTCAGAAGAACATCGTCATCCTCTCATCTGTGGCATCACTTGAGAAGAGAGAAACTGCAGTCTCCAGACTGCGACGACGGAAGTTGAAGTAGAGTATTGCTGCTGTTTGCACCACGTATTGCGGGAGATATGTTTCTTAGAGTGTTTGTGCCACGTACGATACAACGTTTCCAGTGGCCTTCGCCCCACGTTCACGTTCTGTGGCCTTCGCCCCCACGTTTAAAAATCAACTTTGTAATTTGAATGTTTATTTAAATATTATATATGTATGCCTCGGCTGCGTCAGTAGTAATTTGTAGAAACATGTATCCCTTAGCAGGGATGGTGTGGCTAAAGAATGAACGCTTACACAAATTATTATTTTTACTTCACTCCTTTTGTATTAATCTTTCACACGATTAAATAACACTTCACTGATATATCATATTGTAGAACTGTGAGATATATTAATTGCACTTTTTAATACGTAAACTTTATTTTTATTCTTGCCGTAATAAAGTTTTATGTCTCACACTTAACCTGTACTGTATCGAAGTGCTCTGGAACGTTGCCTAGTAGCGTTTGGCTTCTAGCGCTTAAATTCGTACATTTACTGTTTTCAAGTCTTTGATTGGCTAATTTTATTTAACTTAAGCTTTTTCTAGTTGGCTAGATTGACTTTTTATAAACTGTTTAAAATATTACATTATTGTTCCAAGAATTACTAGTAGCATTATTAAACCTTCTAATTTATGTTGTTTCAAGGTTACCTCAATGTTACCTCATTGTTAGCAACTTTCGGCTTCTATTCTCACAGCTCCTACATTGTTAAATTACGCAATTCATTCACATAGCATTATTATACATGTACGTAATAATATGAACAAAATACAATGACTGTTACATACAGTTTATATATTATTTATACACATATTGCTTTAAGGTGGGCTGTAATTATATTTTATATTATATAATTAGACTGATATCGTTTAAGTGTTAAAAAATAATGCCTCAAAATACCCTGTCACAATGCAGTACTGTCACCCGCAACATCAACAACGATTTTTGGAAAAATTGTTGGCGGAACTGAGGACAGTTTATGGAAAGACTTCATCGATGTATCTGACTGGCGAAGTCAGTCGCACACTTTGGAACGACAGTGCGGCACGACGTGGTCAGTCACCTCCACGGCCTTGGTACCTATGACAGCCTTCTATGGAACTTGTGCAGCGAGGACCACTCACGGTGTGAAACATATATGTTGAGGCAGTATTTTTAGCACTTAAATGATTTCAGTCTAATTACATAAGTTGCTACCAATGAGGTAATCTTGAGGCAATAATGAGTAAGAAAGTGTAATAATGCTACTAGTCATTCTTGGAGCAACAATAAAGTAATTTTGTGTGACAGTTTATAAAATAGCCATTCAACAACCAGAAAAAGCTTTAGTTAAATGAAGATATTCTATTGGACTAGGATTACCCAATCAGAGACTTAAAATACAGAAATTTACAAATTTAGGCGGTAGAAATAAAGTCAGTTGCTTTAGACAGCGCTCATAACTAGACGTGTTGGTTGTAGACAGTGTTGTTAACCGAACGCGAGATGTGTCCTCGAGAAGTTTAATACGTATTCAGTGCGAGACGAAAATAGTTTAAGTGCTAAGAAGTGCAAGTAATTAACAAAAGAATATCACAGCTGTCCATATCAGTGAAGTGTTATTTAAATCGTGTCAAGCGTTAATAAATGGAGTGAAGAAAATCTTAAAATCTGTGTAAGCCTACAGTTTAGTCGCACCGCTCCCTGCTAAGACATTCATGTCTCTAACATATATATATATATATATATATATATATTTATATATATATATACTGACGCAGCCGAGGCAAACATAAATATATAATATTTAAAGAAACAGTCAAAAATTATAAAGTTAATATTTCTTAAACATTTGGGGGGGGCAAAGGCCACCGGAAAGTACATTTGGGACGAAGGCTACCGGGTACCATACGTGCAACTACTTCAAGTTCGTCTCCCAACAGTCGAAATATAATATACCTTCAAACTGCCCTTCCATACGTTGCAGCAATAAACCTTTTTCAATGTGATTCCTCAGCCCTCGGAAGGTCACCATACTAAGAGAGATTCTGGGAAGAGAACACCTGAGCTTCAAAACCTAACCCTATTGACTTGCACATGACAGTAGGTTATTATGAATTGTGTTAAATTTCAATGAATCTAAGTTGTACGGCCCTGTACAAATTTAGTTCATTATTTTAATCCATCAATTGCGGTCATTTATCATAGTCTGCACTCCTTATTTACTTTAAACTCTCATATTTTGATATGCTCAACAGTCACAAAGATTTTTGCTAGAGCATCGAGGATAAAGAACGCAAGTGCAAAACAGATAATTTTCATTGTTCGAAAATCGAGCTGAAATAATTATAGTTGCCTATAATGGGGTAATTGCGTATGTTTACGAGCAATAGCGCCAGATATAATTTCCATACAAGCGTATAAATTAACATAATAGGCAAATCGAATATGACTGTTTACGTTCGACCATATTCTAGTTTTTAAGTAACTGTAAATGTCTTACTTGAATAAACCATGCATGTGAGATGGCCATAATTACCTCTACTTAACTTGTGTGTTAGGAGACGTGGATGCGAGAGAAGCCGTATAGTGTAAAACCTTGTGTGATCTTGTATGATGGCAACAGCTGGTAGTGTTATGTGCACAGACGCGACGCTGTTAATTAATTTTCCCAGAAACAACTACTTTGATGAAGATGTTGCATACATGCTTTAATCTTAAAACAGTAAACAGTGAAGAAATATATGACAAAGTGAAGTTATTGAAATATGATTTGCAATTAAGTAGTGATGGGACGATATCACTGTTTCTCGATACTTGATACCGATACTGGTTTTTGAACACCGATATTCGATAATCAATACTCACTTTATAAGAAACTGTAAGGGCAATAGCTTTTTCACTGAATTATACACATGTAACCAGTTTTGTATCGTATGCTAATTCCGAAACTGTTTCTGTTTGCCATTCTCCAATTGACAGCAATTTTTTACTTTCTCTACTACGTATAGTAAGTAGGGGAAGTATTGTATTCCACCCAAAAATCCGATACCGAGATTTCGCCGGAAATATATGTTTTGAGGCTTCCTGAATCCAAAAAGGTATTTTTGGAAACAAGTCCGTGTGTGTGTGTCTGTGTGTGTCTGTGAACAGCATAACTCAGAAACGAACAGTCGGATAAACACCAAACTTAGTATTTAGGTTCAGTATCTTCCAGAGATGTAACCCGAAGGTTTTCAAGAAAATCCCCCAGCCCAGATTACCCTTTACATGGAACATTTTTCAAAAATTTTAATTTTCTCAAAAATGGCTCTAACGATTTTGATTAAAATACCATATGTTTAAGATATTTTTATGACAAATAAACTATATATCTTTAATTTTCTGGGAATGTCTCCAAAAGTATTCTTCATTGTGAACGACTTTTGCATAACTGGTTAAGCATAAGAAATAGACAAAATTTTACAACACAAAAATGTAGATCACATTAAAATACACAGTTTATGTCATATAAATGTTTTTGTTGAGTGAACCATTTTCAAGATAATGCTTGTTATTCCCTTAAATTTTCCAATACTTATACTTTTTCTCAAATTCGTTATTCAATTTTTTTTGTCCTGCAAAGAAAACGGTATACTCCACATAGCAACCAGCTCTTAAAATATTTGACTATAGCTTAAAGCCTACCATTTCCCCTTGCATGTACAAGAAAATTAGCAATAAGATTAACATCTCGATATCTCGATTACCATGAAGCATATGGAGAATAAGCGTTTGTAAAAATGGTTTTACAAGAGTAGAGAAAGTCATGTGAGTATAACACATCAGAATTTTTCTTGATAATTTCACACGTGTACTTTGTCATCTGGTAATAAGTAATTAGCCATATGACACTTGGAAACACAGTGAATTTGTGGATTAAACCTCACTACCACCCACCTTCATGCATTAGTATACACATGTTTAATACAAAGGTATATTAGACACAATTAAAAATTTGAAGAAAAAATTAAAGAAGTATAATTGAGATGTGAAGGAATCACAGATCCTTGTTTAAGAACATCAGCATTCATGAAAGAACAACTATTTCCATACGCCGCATTGTTTCACTTCATGACTTCTGATTTGTTTCTACTGTAGTCACCAAGCCAGGCTATTGCAGAAACGTATTTACTGCGTCAGCTAAATCGCTTCATTCACAACTCAGTTAACGCTGCATGTTACATGAGTACCTATACTCCTTCCCCCATTGTTTTCCATGTTTTCATTTAGACACAAGAGTCTGTGTAATGTTAAATTCATCGCAGTCATGGTCTATCAAGCATTATAGTCCAGCAACTCTTGGGGACACGTGCGAGGCATTAACATTAAGTTTTGACTACTTTCAGTCCTTATCTAGCATAAAGTTAAACGCAACAATCTTCGATAATGCAAAACTTCAAACTTTAGAAGTAGCCAAGATTTATCTCAAATTATTAGACCGAGTATCGAGGTATCGACGGTATCATGGTCCATCTCTACAATTAACGCTTATTCCTATAGAAAAACTTATTTTATTTCAATATAGATTTTTATTGCACAATTGGTGCGCTAGTCATTTGATGTACTCGAAAAACAATCGATATCAGGCAAAAACCTTATCCATACTTTCGGTTTTGTTGTTACATGGGGAGGGTGTTCTGACTGTTGGAACACCTGCACTTTAATGAGTTACTAGACGTAAATTGCTATGTTTCGACTTACCCGAACATAAAAGTATTTTCGTGATATAACACTTACATATTACTTCCCTTACTAATAAATAATGATAAAGTTAACTTTCGTTTATTATAGTGGAAGTAGTAATTCTGTAAAATGAAAAAAGACTTCAGTCGTGGTAGAATATTTATCACCTGAAAAGATCATTGCCCAGCACAATTAACTCTCGTGATATACGACTGACAATATCAGTACATTACGGTAGCAACCGGTATAATATTAAGATTAGCTGGTTGCCGTAAACTAAATCTTTCAATCTTTCTTTTAAGTATTGAAGTGCTGAAACACGCATCCAGGGTTGACAGCCCACAGTTTCATGCTGAATGCTGCAATATTTGTTCTTTGTTGTCAAACGTATACAAAAGCGTTGCATCAAGCTCTATTTAACTAAAACCGCCTTATCCACGACAGATAGGATAAAAAGTATCAATTAAGCCTCTATATTCGTCTATGCAACGAAGAACATATTTGCAGAATAGCCGTGCTCCCTCGTGGGAATGTCAAAAGCTAACTGAAATTTGGAGCAAATAATTTCGACACAAGGTGAATTATTTTTCAATGCCTTGCTTACCATCAGCATAATGAATTCGTCGTCTTTAATGCATTTACCACTAGTATAAAACATTCTCATTAAGAAAATTACTATTTATGATCAGTATCATTTTATTGGCTTTCTCTAACAGAGTAAATGATTAATGACCTTAATGCTGAAAATCTTCCACATCAAGTTGAAAATCATTGTTTGTTGGACAACTACTAGAAAATAGAATTTTCTGTCGCTACCGCGCTTGTTGTTCAGAAAAATATCCGACATCTAAAGGATGCGAAATTTTAAGTAATACTGAATGGTGTAGCTGCCCTTTAGGCATATAAGACAAACTTATTTGTCATAAGTATTAATCATTTAACTATTGCGTTGTGTATTGAATGCTTACAATGTTTCCGATCTCGAAAGTTGACATGTAAAAGCCATGGTTCCTCTGCTGAGAAATAAGTGTGAATTTAAGGTATACTTAATTAGTTATCCTTATAGTTTTGGTTTAAATGCACTGGTTTCCTCATTACTACAATTGTGTAAATTTTTAATGTTATAACAGCAAGTTTGTTTTTTCTACACATCTCTAAAGTTAACATAAAACTTTGGAAAAAATCTTGGTGCCAATAGTATTAAGGGAGACAAGATTTATAAGTGTAACCACAAACCCACATCTATGGTGACATTCACGCGATATTATAATAAAACAAAAGAAAGCAGAACACTGCAACAACGTAAATCGATAACCGCTCGGGTGTTTGCTCTATGAATTTTTTATGGCCGCATTTCAGTAACGATTCAATAACGCAGCTGAGAGCTTCCATCCGAAGAACGAGGATTTCTGGTTTTTCGTTATTGTGTTGCGAGTTATAAATACAGAAGATAAAGACTGAAAATGGCATTTAAATGTTGGTTTCACAAAAAGCAACAATAACTTCTGTTTACAGCACCGCAGCAATATCATATGTCTCAATTCCCCAATGGAAATTTAACACAAAAATAGCGGGTGAAACAGAAATGAATTTCTACCACCGATACTGCGATTATTATCGGTGCTTAAAAAAAACTCAAAAATACATAAAAAAATCTGATGTGTTACACTCACGTGATTTTCTCTACTCTTGTACAAGCTATTTTTACAAACGCTTATTCTCCATATGCTTCATGTTAATCGAGATATCAAGATGTTAATCTTATTGCTAATTTTCTTGTAGATGCAAGGGGAACTGGTAGGCTTTAAGCGATAGTCAAATATTTTAAGAGCTGGTTGCTATGTGGAGTATTCCATTCTCATTGCATGTCCAGCACATATTATTATCCGCTATTCCCTGATTGGGAATTGAATTGGTTCAGTGAGTCTGAGGGGGTTTTGCAATTGATAATGCTATCCTAAATCGATTTTTCACATTTCATTTCATTTTACCATTTATTATTATAGCAATAATTGCAATTCACTATAAAAATGAATAACGAATTCCCATTTGAGAAAATAAGTATTGAAAAATCTAAGGGAATAACAAGCAATATCTCGAAAATGGTTCACTCAACAAAAAAAACGTATATGACATAAACTGTGTATTTTAATGCGATCTACATTTTTTGTGTAGTAAAATTTTGTCTATCTCTTATAGTTTACCAGTTATGCAAAAGTCGTTCACAAAGAAGAAGAATTTTGGAGACATTCCCAGAAAAGTAAAGATATACATTTTATTTGCCATGAAAATATTTTAAACGTATGATATTTTAATCAAAATCGATGGAGCCATTTTTGAGAAAATTAAAATGTTCGAAAAATGTTCCATGTAAAGGGTATTCTGGGCTGGGAGGATTTTCTTGAAAAACTTCGTGTCACATCCCTCGAAGATAATGAACCTAAATACTAAGTTTGGTGTTTATTCGACTGTGTTTCTGAGTTATACTGTTCACAGACACACACACACAGACATACACACGGACATGTTTCCAAAAATCTCGGTGAAATCTCGGTATCGAATTTTTGGGTGGAATACAATACTTCCCCTACTTACTATACGTAGTAGAGAAAGTAAAAACACAGTCTGTGAATTTAAAGCTCTGATGGTATAGCACTGTGATGTCTCGCAGTGCATGAAGCTATAACTGTATTATGAGTACTTCAATCTTATACATCGCATTAAGTGTCTAATTTAGATACGATAATATCAAAATATCCCACCTCCGCATAATTATGTGTTCAACGAGCTTAAATGTCATATTTTAAATGCACAGATGAAAGAAGGTTGAATTGTTGTTAGCACACTTGTAATTACAAAAGAATGATAAAACAAGTGAGTTTAACCTATTACCACAATGATTAAGTGTCGATTGCACCAATCTTTTTCACTCTTCTTATCTATCCTGTAACAAATTAACACACCTTTCTTTGTGTTTCACCCAACATCGTTAACATTAACGTATCCCTAAATGCGTCTTGAGTTAAATCGCGTAACGATGCGTTCAGCTAAAAGCACATGGCGTGATATTAAAATTAAAAAATCTGATGTGTTACACCCACATGACTTTCCCTACTCTTGTACAAACTATTTTTACAAACGCTTATTATCCATATGCTTTATGTTAATCGAGATATCGAGATGTTAATCTTGTTGCTAATTTTCTTGTAGATGCAAGGGGAATTGGTAGGCTTTAAGCGATAGTCAAATATTTTAAGAGCTGGTTGCTATGTGGAGTATTCAATTCTCTTTGCATTACCAGGACAAAAACAATGAATAACGAAATTCCCATTTGAGAAAATGTGTAAGTATTTGAAAATTTAATGGAATAACAAGAAATATCTCGAAAATGCTTCACTCAAAAAAATATTTACATGACGTAAATAGTGTATTTTAACGCGATATACATTTTTTTGTGTAGTAAAATTTTGTCTATCTCTTATGGTTTACCAGTTATGCAAGAGTCGTTCACAATGAAGAACACTTTCGGAGAAATTCCCAGAAAATTCGAGATGTACATTCCATTTGTCATGAAAATATCTTAAACATATGATATTTTAATCAAAATCGTTAGAGCCATTTTTGAGAAAATTCAAATTTTCAAAAAATGTTCCATGTAAAGGGTAATCTGGGGCGGGGGATTTTCTTGAAAACCTTCGTGTCGCATCTCTGGAAGATACTGAAGCTAAATACCAAGTTTGGTGTTTATCCGACTGTTCGTTTCTGAGTTATGCTGTGAACAGACACAGACACAGACAGACACACACACACAAGGACATGTTTCCAAAGATGCTATTTTTGGATTCAGGGCCCTCAAAACATATATTTCCGGTGAATACTCGGTATCTAATTTTTGGGTGGAATACATTACTTCCCCTACTTACTATACGTAGTAGAGAAAGTAAAAGTCCCTAATTCCTATAGCAACATAATGCATACGTCAACAATAACTTTTCAATTTTAGCTGTGACCTGCTCGTTTCTTCAGAAGATGTTATCCAACCACTAAAATTCTGTATCCATTGTGTTTATATTTAGCAATTACTTTTGTAAGTCATTGTGCTCTATTGCCAATCTATGATTAAACGATTTACACAAACGTCTTGATATATGTTTTATCCTGAACGTGACCCAGAAGCTTAAAACCAGTTATTCATTCCATTTCTCCTTATTTTCTTTTTATCATTTACATTTTAAGACCCAACATTCATAGCCATATTTAATTGCTGATACTTCCATTACTTAAAAATCGTTAAAACAGAAATTACTAATATAAGCTTAATAATCAGCTTGGAAAGCTTTATTACATCGAATTAATAAATAAACTCGAACGAACAATTCCAAGAATTCGACTTATAGCTGCTGCAACTCGGACGATTAAATCAAGCAACATTTTGATTTAAACGTTCTGGAGTACTTTATAGAATGTTAAATGTATTGATCTACACGTTTATTTAAGTTTTTTATTATTATCCCACGTTATCCTAAATAATATCTTCGATCTTTGGTTATGTCTCCACATTTATGATCGTAAACAACAAATTCCAGCTAAACGATATGCAATTCAAGTTTTACGTTTTATTTTCAATCGCTGTAATGCTTAATTGCCACCTCATAGATCCAGGTTCACTTTTCATTTAGACACACACACTACGATTATTTTACTTTTTCTCTTGTTCTTCTTACATTATTTTTTTTATTATTATTATTATTATTATTATTATTATTATTAGTAGTAGTAGTAGTAGTAGTAGTAGTAGTAGTAGTAGTAGTAGTAGTAATAGTAGTAGTAGTAGTAGTCGTATTTACTTTACTTGCTTTCTATATATTAAGTGAAGAAATACTGTATTACATCCAAAAATTCGATGTCGATATTGCACCGGAAAAACATGTTTTCTGACTCCCTGGATAAAAAACAACATTTTTAGAAAACAGTCCGTGTATGTATGTGAGTGGTTGGGTATGAGTATAGACATGTGTGTGTCCATGAACAGTATAATTAAAAATACCGTATACGTGTAGAGAAAATAATGAGAATTCAGATAAATACCAAACCTGGTATTTAAGTTGAACGTCTTCCAATGAGGCGATATAAAGATTTTCATGAAAATCCCCCACCCAAAACTATTCTTTACATGGAAAATATTTTGTTATTTTTATTTTCTTAAAAATTACTAACATACGTTTGAGATATTTGCATGGCATATAGAATGTATATCTTGAATTTTGTGGGAATGTCCTTTGAAGTCCTATTCATTCTGAATGACTAGTATATAATTGGTAAAGCGCAAGGGACCTACACAAAATGTTACTGCACCAAAAATGTTTATGTCATTAAAGACACAATTTGTATCAATGTTTTTGTGAGCTTCATCATTTCTGGGTCATTCTTTGTTATTTTTTTTCAAACTTTTAAGCACTTTATACACTTCTCAACTGGAAATCGTTATTCTTTTTTTTCTTTTCTTTCTTTTTCATACAAGCATAACAGAATTTAAAAGCCATCACATAGTGCCGGCTTAAAAAGAGTTGATTATTGCTTTAGATTATGTATTCTTCTTAAACCTACAACAAATACTTTGTAGAAGAGTGAGGAAGAAGGTCATGTGAATTCAACACATCAGATGTCCAGACCTACTTGTATATAGTGTTTTTAGTGTTTTGATTATTAAATGTATTACCTTATTTCAGACTGCCACTGGAAATATGCCTTAACGCACCCTTCGTAACGATTCTAAATGATAGAATTATCCCAACTGTATAATGCTATTTGAGAATCAATCAACGTAAACACTGGATCATGTGAATAAAAAGTAAGCACTTACTCAAAGCTTATACTCATGAGTATGAACACTTTCTGTGATTATATACTCAGCTCAATGAGAACATACTCGTTTTCATAAGAATAAAAGCCTACCATCTCATACGAGTATATACTCATCTCTACTTCCATCTTGTTCACTTAAATCCAAGTATATAATCATGTCATCTACACTCTTTGACCATATACTAGCTTCGTTGAGTTTATGGTGTTCTGTTATTTGGCATTCTGAATTAGAGGAGTAGATTTTGTTGTATTTGGTTCTGTCCCATCTAAACTGTTCAGTAATTATTCTGTGTTTTATAACAAGTTTCAGCAGAAATGTTAGAGAAATATTAGATCCTTCATGAAATGAAAAATTAATTGAAGCAACACATACAAAATCATAGCTGTAAATGAAATTAACAAAACTACAAATAAAATAGGCACTATTACCACTAAATCAGGCAAAACGAAAATATTCATGGATTCTTAAGTCATAATTATAAGTGCCAAATACAAATTCAAATCAGACTGTTTCTAGAATCCTGGGATGTTTACACTATTTTTCTACGAAATTGTTTTGTTATAAGTAACCAAACTTCTTAAGCAACTGAATTTTGGGGTTAGGATTTTACATAGTAAGATAATTAATAAACCTGACTTTCAATAATACTTCTAGGTTATGTTTTCATGCAGCAATAGGTGGGATTTTGAAACACCTTGAATGTTCATGTCAAAGTTAAAAAATCAATAAATAAAGTGGTTATAAACAAAATTAAAGGAATAATTGTAGATTGGAGAGTCATAACTCATGAGGGGCTGGATAAACTCATGCGACAGTTTTTAGAATCCCAGGATATTTACACTATTTAGTTATACTATGAAACAGTTTTCTTATAAAGTTATGAGTAGGTATTTGGATTTTTAAGTTAACACTTTACATAGTGAGGTTAATTAATAAAGTTGACTTTCAATGTTATTTTTAGGTTATGTTTTTCTGAAACAATGCAGGATCTTGAAACTTCTGTAATACATATAGCTATGTTTGTAACTTTCCAATGAGTACTATACAGCTCATAAACTGTGCCATTATCTTCATATTAAGTTTTAAGTAAAAACAATTCAATATATACTCAGAAGTGAGCATGCATCTAACTATGCTCAGCATGAGCGGAGAATTAACTCATAAAACTGAGTATATACTAGCTTTTATTCATACCACATAAGAGGATATGCTCTTGTAGGATGGATGCCTGAGTATATTCTACTCTGCTTCCATTGCTTGAGCTTCTTCTCAAAATGAAGTAGATAATCAGATGGTTTTATTCTTACCAAACTTGAAAAAGTGAAGCATATACTATATACTCATTTTTATTCATTTAACTCATTGTACCGTCACGGGTGATGCTGGTGCATTTAAGCTGCAGTTTCTACCTGCATCAGTAGAAATTTCAGAGGTTCGTGTATCTTTACTGCAGAACACATTGAGTTTCCTATAAGAAATGAGCTAGAAAATATTGCTTGATATTTTAAAGACACTATTGATATTCTTGGAGTTACAAGTACATTAGATTACGCGAGTACGTGTTGGATGTGTATAATAAACACATTTTATTTATTCTCCTTCTTAGAAATTGCCTTCATATGTGTTCTTATGGCATTCCACTTCTGTTGCCAAGAGCCATCATAGTCAGTAGCCATTAATATTTCAGTATCAACTGTTATAAAAGCTTTGCATGCTCGCTACATGCGAGCGAGAAAGTTTCTTTAACAAACGTTTTCGCAGACAACGAAAAAACATCTTGATGAAACAAATATGCTTTAACGACGTCTTTTACATGTTAGTTAATGTAGCATCTCTTGTAGGCCATTTTTCTAACGTTATCTTATGGGGACAATTTTTTTACTTTCTCAACTACATATAGTAAGTAGGGGAAGTATTGTATACCACCCAAAAATTCGATACCGAGATTTCATCGGAAATACATATTTTGAGACTCCCTGAATCCAAAAAAGCATCTTCGGAGACATGTCCGTGTGTGTCTGTGTGTCTGTGAACGGCATAACTCAGAAACGAACAGTCGGATAAACACCAAACTTGGGTATTTAGGTTCCGTGTCTTCCAGAGATGCGACACGAAGGTTTTCAAGAAAATCCCCCACCCCAGATTACGCTTTACATGGAACATTTTTTGAAAATTTTAATTTTCTAAAAAATGGCTCTAAGATTTTGATTAAAATATCATATGTTTAAGATATTTTCATGACAAATGAAATGTATATCTCGAATTTTCTGGGAATGTCTCCAAAAGTATTCTTCATTGTGAACGACTTTTGCATAACTGATAAACCCTAACAAATAGACAAAATTTTGCTACACCAAAAATGTAGATCGCGTTAAAATAAACAATTTATGTCATATACATTTTTTGTTGTTGAGTGTACCATTTTCGAGATATTGCTTAAATTTTCCGATATTTATACTTTTTCTCAAATGGGAATTCCTTTATAATGAAACAGAGGTACTTTTTATTATGATGTTCTCATATGATAATTTAAACTGGTCGTTATGTATTAATTCCCATCACATAAGCGCTAGATGTTAACTAAGGAGCGCTTATGGGAGAAACATATCTCCCGAAAGCGCTCCTTAGTTAACATCTAGCGCTAATGTGATGGGAATTAATAAATAACGACTCAGTTTAAATTATCATTCGATATTCATTTTTTTGTCCTGGTAATTCAAAGAGAATGGCATACTGCACATAGCAACCAGCTCTTAAAATATTTGACTACGCTTGAAGCCAACACACATTCCCCTTGCATCTACAAGAAAATTAGCAATAAGATTAACATCTCGATATCTCGAATAACATGAAGCATATGGAGAATAAGCGTTTGTAAAAATAGTTTGTACAGGAGTAGAGAAAGTCATGTGAGCGTAACACATCAGATTTTTTCTATATAGTTTCTATAAGATATTCTTACGAAGAGATAAATCTTTGCAAAAATAGTTTTATTACTATTTTGTTAAAGGTACAAGGGAGATAGAGCAAATCCAATCGATAATCAGTTCTTTAACAGCGGGACACTATACTGGCCTTGAAATTTCATACTTTTTCCGTGACATAGCGGGAAACAACTGCATAGCGGCAGCATATTAATAAATATTCAAAAATCCAAAACTATAACGGATAACCTAATATCTGGGAAGTGGCTGAGGCCAAAAAAGAAGTTATTGAAAATTAAAGTGTGTGTTACAAAAGGTTTCTGAGGTACAATATTTGTGGAGTACGGTTTTGTCTATCCCTTATAGTTTACCTGTTACACAAAATTATACAAAATTTCTCCCAAATGAAGAGGCTACTCCGATAAATTTTAAGGTATATATTTTATTTTTCATGCCAATATCTTAAATATATTGCATTTTAATCAAAATAGTTATAGCCATTTTTCGAAGGTGGTTCCATGTAGATACAACCCTTCTTAGTTATGCTGTACACAGATGGACACAGATGATCTTTTTCAAAACGCTTTTGGATTCTGAGGCCTCAAAATATGTGTGGAATCTCGACAAGGAATTTTTGGATGAAGTACAATACTTCGTCTTACCTATTATAAATACATGTGAAATAAATTAAAAATCAAAACACGTAAGTATATGAAAATACTTCCTTCGACGGCAGCTTCCCACCATACTTTCAGAGAACAATCCTTCAATTTTTAAAACCATGAGCAGGCTCATAGTTTTCTTAGTATACAGAGATATTAGCGTTTGTACTTTGTAGACAGAGAATTTACATTTCAAGTTGCCAGTACTCACATCTGGAGGGAAACTGGCTTTTGCTAATGGGATAAGTTATAACAAACGTTTCCATCTGCGTATACAAATTGCCTGGTATTAGCATGGGCAGTATAATGATTTGAAATCTGCTAATTTTACCATTATTGTTAAGCAGTTTGTTACTGAATGCATATATCCAAGGCCCTTATCCATTTTATGCATTTATTACCGCAAGTGTGAAATTATATTGGACATAATTATTTCATTACCAAGCACAATTTGTTTGCCATTAACATGGACAAGGAATTATATGATTTTCAGTACTGCACATTTCTTAAGAACCACTACACGAGTGTACTTCAGGTTTTGCAAGATCACTGAGTTACTTTAAAAGACTGGTCTCCAGATTTTCCCGCAATCTGAGATTCACCCATGAAGCTAACAAATTCTGTATTCTTCTTCCTCTTCTAGACAGCAGGAATTAAGCCTTTTGGTCTCTTCCGGCTCCAAATTAACATTTATAATATTTGTAAATAGAAGATTAAAATTTATCGCTTCGATATTTCCTTGGTTTACCGGTACTCCTTCTACCTCTTGGTGTATACAGGACTACGTTTAAGGGTATTCTGTCTTTAGTCAACACCTAATCCCTAATTACCAAAACTAAATGTGGCATTCTTCAACTTCCAAGGAAGATCACCTATCTTGATATTCCTGTAAGAGGAGTTTTTTTGGAATAGGAAGCCATTTGTCCAAAAGCAAAGATGAAACAAACAAATAAATAAAAGTGTGTCAATTGAAGCTAGAATTTTATAACGCCAGCACAGTATGCGATGAAGACGGATATTCTTGCTTGAAGTGGGGCTGAACTATAACAGTGCTGTAGCTCGATTCATTACCTCTCTTATGATTTTAAATCAAACAACAAGGTTGTCTAACCCAGCAAATTGCCTTTCTATAGTTTAGTGATTGTTTTGGTGCTCGGTTTTTAAATCCTGTAATTGAAAACCGCAGCTGGTTTTTATTTTTACTTACGATCTGTGCAAAACATAAAATTTCGAGATAGCTTTGGACATGAAGGCTTGTTAAATAATTCTATACGCACTCGACACTTTTTACTCGCATAATCCCATAGTGCGTGCTACTAAGGTGAATTAAATGGCTTATCTCACCAGTGTTAAATTTATTTTTTCTCTGGAAGTAATCAAAATCTCAATAGTAACAAAAACAACACAACCACTACTCCTGATAATTCAATTCAATTTTGGGCATACAATGTAATATTTGTATATCTACTCATCCACTTACATTACTGTGTTTGTTTTCTCATAATCTAAAAACTTTAAATATTTAAACGTTACAACCTATATTTATACCTTTCCAGCAATAATATGAGACTATCTAAAACATAGGTTCAACACTATAACAAAAATTAAATGCGAATATTGTGAAATTTATACTCCGAAAAGCTCCGGAGAAAATTTGTATAAAAATATAACTTTTACAATATATATATATATATATATATATATATATATATACATAGATACATACATAAAGTGCTTGTTCCGGCAATAACGGAGTATAGGTACTTAATACTGCCAGTATATGCAATGAGGTTTGCTCTGAAATTTAAACCAAACACAATCTTAAACAGACAATGATTCACTTATTTAAACAAATACGTAGGTAGTGTTAGTAATAAAAAAATCTGATGTGTTACACTCACATGGCTTTCTCTACTCTTTTACAAACTATTTTTACAAACGCTTATTCTCCATATGCTTCATGTTAATCGAGATATCGAGATGTTAATCTTATTGCTAATTTTCTTGTAGATGCAAGGGGAACTGCTAGGCTTTAAGCGATAGTCAAATACTTTAAATAGACGGTTGCTATGTGGAGCATTCCATTCTCTTTGCATTACCAGGACAAAAATATAAGTAACGAATTTGAGAAAAAGTGTAAGTATTGAAAAATTTAAGGGAATAACAAGCAATATCTCGCAAACGGTTCACTCAGCAAAAGAAATGTATATGACATAAATTGTGTATTTTAACGCAATCTACATTTTTTGTGTTGTAACATTTTGTCTATCTCTTATGGTTTATCAGTTATGCAAAAGTCGTTCACAATGAAGAATACTTTTGGAGACATTCCCCGGAAATTCAAGATATACATTTTATTTGTCATGCAAATATCTTAAACATATGATATTTTAATCAAAATCGTTAGACCCATTTTTGAGAAAATTAAAATTTTCGACAAATCTTCCATGTAAAGGGTAATCTGGGGTAGGGGTATTTTCTTGAAAACCTTTGTGTCGCATCTCTGGAAGATACTGAATCTAAATACCAAGTTTGGCGTTTATCCGACTGCTCGTTTCTGAGTTATGCTGTTCATAGACAGACACAGACACACACAGACGGACACACAGACACACACACGGACATGTTTTCAAAAATGCTTTTTTTGGATTCAGGGGTCTCAAAACATGTATTTCCGGTGAAATCTCGGTATCGAATTTTTTGGTGGAATACAATACTTCCCCCACTTACTATACGTAGTAGAGAAAGTAAAAAGATATGCAAAGATCAGATTTCATGAATAATTGGCACTCGTGTGTATTATTTTATTTTTAGCAATTAAGTTAACGTATTTCTTGTATGAATATGTTGTTATAAAAGGCTATTATAAATAATGTAGTATCATATTACTTCCATGTTTAATCCTAACTACTGAAGTTTGCATATAAATTTCTCGCTCACCTCTTACACTACTCCTTAAACAAAACGAATTCCAAGCCAATTACCGTTAATGCAAACCTGTTAGTAAATGTATAACGTGCTATTGATATCATGACTGTAAATATACAATAACTATATTGTTTCAGGTGATATTCTAAACCAATGACCCACAATATACATTTGTTTAATTTGCACTGTAGCAACAAATCATAGGCATGGAACAGGACAACGTTGCAAGGGAGCAGTCAGTCAGTCAATGTTACCGGATCGTAAATGTGCAAGGGAAGTTCCAAAAGTTCTAGGTCAAGATGGTCAAATTACTATTACAGGTGTTAAGTATCCTCCTTTAGATGGCGCAGTGTAAAGTTTCAGACGCTTGAGTATAGTCACTTGTTTATGAGGATCGTGTAAACAAATGGTGTTAAACTTTTTCTATAAAATGAGTAAAACTGAAATACGAGTCGTGATACGTTTTGAAGCATCTAATCCCAACATAAATACGAAATAGGATTCTTGTTCTTCGTTTTCGACAGTTAAAAGCGGGCTGCTAACTTTCAGCGTGGACGTACATCCATTTAAGATGATGAGCGCTCAGGGCGTCCCTAAACCGCTACAAACGAATTGTGACAAACATTCATAATGTCATACTCAGGAAGTGTGGTTTTAGTAAGTAAACGCATCTTGGGTTGGTGGCGACGGAACGTGGAAGCGACTGCGACCTTGTATACAAATGATGAACAGTTGAAAGTACTAGGTAAATCGGGATTAAGGAGTAGTATTAGAAGAAAGAAAGCCATGTATGTTTAGCTGTTGATAGTGTGCAATTAGTTTACGAAAACTGCAAAACAACTCCTACGAAGGGCACTATTTATATTTTGAGCCTAATAATTAAAACAAAGTAATTGCTGATTGAGAACTGCTTTATTGGTTTTTCAAAATATTCTCCTTTATGATGAATACACCTCTGCATCCGTTTGAACCATTTGTCAAAGCATTTATTCCAGTGTTCTTGAGACACCTCCAAAACATGGTTTTTTAAGGTATCAACGGCTTCTTCTGCCAATGAAAATCGTTGTCCATGCAATTTGTTCTTGGTATACGGGAACAAAATGAAGTCTTTGGGTGCCAAATCTGGACTGTATGGCGAATGACCCATCAATTCGATTTTTTGAACCTTCAAATACTCTGTTGTTAGACGAGATGTGTGTGCGCTCGCATTGTCTTGATAAAGAACGATCCTACGGTTCTTGCTGGTTTTCCTTACTTCACCGAAGACTTCCGGCAAACAAATGGTTGTGAACCATTTGGCATTGACCGTTTTATCTTCCTCTAAAGGCACTGTTGCCACATGGTCAGTTTTGCTGAAAAAGCAGGCGACCATTTGCTTCGAAGTGCTTCGAGTGCGAACAGCTTTTGTTGGATTTGCCTCATCTTGAAACACTCATACAGTCGACTGCTGTTTACGTTCCGACTCATACGCACAGATCTACATTTCGTCACCTGTTACAATCTTATATACATCTTTTGAGACACAACCATTTTATTTCTTGAGCATTTTTGTACTCCAATCGACACGAGCATCTTTTTGAGATTGCGTCAAATTATCTGGGATCCAACGAGAGCAAACCTTTTTCACGACTAAATGATCATGCAATATTTTATATATGCTGGTGGAAATAATGCGTAGGGTTGCCTCAATCTCACAATATTCACATGACGATCTTTCTTTATTAGTTTTTGCACAGTTTCAATGTTTTCTGGCACAACAACTGATTTTGGACGACCTTCACGAACTTCATCATTGAGCGAACGGCGGCCACGATTAAATTCGTTATATCATCGTTTCACAGTGGCAAAGAATGGAGCTTCGTCGCCAAATGTGGAAGTTAGTTGATCGAGGCACTCTTGCCTTGATAATCCACGTCGAATGTCGTAATAAATCATTGCACGAACATTTTCACGAGTTAATTCCATGTTTTTGTTGACACACAATTTTGAAGTTAGTGTAAACAAAACAAATACCGCTCTATTGACAAAATCTTTGAAGTAGATTATGATCAAAAGTGTCAAACGTTCCATTGGAAACGTCAGATGGCACCTACAACATTCAGGGTTGCCAAGGCTCAAAATATAAGTAGTGCCCCTGGTACATCCCGCCACAAATAATGCTTATTCCGATGTATACACTCTTCTTTGCTTTAGGCAAATTGACACAGTTCTCCAGTGGTTTATATTATGCAGCGAATAAATGGAACAATTGCAACGAAACTGGTGTTGGAGAGAGGTACTGTGTCAACTATACCCAGTGGGGTAACAGGATTGCTCTGTTTACTTACTAAAACCGCTCTGGCTGGTCAAATTCAATGATCGCCGATTGAAGGTACGCGAGTTGGCTCACATTGCAAAGACGTCAACAGGTCTTATCCACTACACTTTACGTGAATGTTTTGGTATGTGAAAGTTTTCCGATCAATGAGTACTGCATTTGTTAACACTGAATCAAAAACCCATTTCAATGAACGTTTCTTAAGAGTTTTTAAATTTCTTAAAACGCAATTCCAGCGAGTTTCTCCGAAGTTTCATAGCAGAAGATGTTTCATCACTACACGCCAGAGACGAAGGAATAATTCTAATAGCCGGCAACAGGTGAAAGTGCGCAAAAGAAAGCAAACACCGAATTCATCTGCAGAAAAAGTAATGGATACGATTTCCTGGGATTCCAATGGGGTAGCGCTCATAGACTACCTCCAGAAGAGTGGCACCATCACTGAGGAGTATTACTGGAGAATACTACTCAGGCGCTAAACGGCCACACCTTGCGAAAAAAAAGTTCTTTTTCATCACGGTAATATTGTGTCTTTGCAAACGTCTGGGACTGTCATTGCATGACCTCAGCTTCCAAGTGCTTCCACACCCGCCATATTCGCCCGATTTGGCCGATAGAGGTTATTTTTTATTCCCCAATCAGAATAAATGGCTGTCTGGAGGAAAATTTACGTCAAATGACGAGGCTGAAGCTGAGACAGACGCTTATTTTGCACAGCTGGATAACTGTTTATTGTACTAAGAGTATTAAAGTGTTGGATAGTCACTGGACTAAATGTATTGATTTACAAGATAGTTGTGTTGAGAAAAAAGCCTTTCTCTTAAATCTTTTGTTTTCTTAGTCAAACCGAGTACCTTTAGAACACCTGTTGTGTATGTGAGCCTGGTTAAGGCAAGAAAAAAAGAATAATTTTAATGCCCCGAAGCAAAAGGGTAACAAGGAAGAAACACGAGCTTCAGCTAGAGCAAAATCTATGTTATAATGCTTCTACAGATGTTAAAAAATACTTTGTAATGAGTTTTCAACTTATAACTTGCGTAATCGAGTTACCATCTCCCTGAAGTAACAAAAATTCTCAATTCACTCAGTTTTAGCCACTATTGTGGAAATTAAGCACCATCAACCCACTTAATAATTCCA
This sequence comes from Deroplatys truncata, assembly GCA_030765065.1. Lineage (NCBI taxonomy): Eukaryota > Metazoa > Arthropoda > Insecta > Mantodea > Mantidae > Deroplatys > Deroplatys truncata. The sequence goes on from CM060978.1 coordinate 222,006,965, forward strand.
AATCAGCATTATTTGAAATATAGTTTATGCTGAAATACGTAATTTCAGATGTTTAGCTACGTTTGTAATATTCTTTGGCTAGTAGAAAAGCACTGTACTGAAATGAACTTTTGTAGTCGGTCACCGAAAGTATAAACCTTCTGATACGGTAACTATTGAGGAAATATATAAACAATTATATAAAGAAGTGATATTCAGATAGAGAAGTAATTGTAATAAATAATTTCCGTAAATTAAACGAATGTATAATGTAATAAGCTTGAGTTGAAAGTTTTGTCCGGAAAGAAGAAGGTAATTAGAAAGTCAAGTAACTGAAAGCCATTACTAACAGCCTAGGATAGAACACATTCCCTTAAAGATTCTGGGAAGGCAGTTTAGAGTTAAATTAATGGTCACATAGGCCAATTCTGGAAAAGAGAAGTGAAGGATATTTCTGATATTTTATCCCCCTAGTAAAAAGGTAAGAGACTCGCATGAAGAGGGCTTAAGTATTGGCCCAGGCGTGAAATAACGTTGTTGGGGAGTAATAAAATAGGCGGGGCTAAAATTAATAAATGTTCATGCAATTTAAATCAGAGAGTTATTCTGGTACTTACTGTCGACATTCGTTCGTGCACACATTCGTGCATACATTCATCACTCTGGATACTTGTAATGACGTGTGTTATTTAAGCGCTCAGTGACGAGCTTGTATGAGCAAGATTTACTGCCTATAGCAAGGGTAGGCACTTTAGCGACTCACAGCAATTTACACTACTAGTTTCTTTTATTCCAGAAACAGTTATTGCAAACCATAAAGTTGGTACTGCAGAAGTTAGCAGGTATAATAAATCAATTGTTATAGTTTCGAGTGCTGCAGTTCATAATAAGTTTCATTCTTTATCTTCAAACGATCGGCAATCGCTTCAAGTAGCTTAAGTATTAGATCGCATTAAATTTCTCATTCAACTTAACTGGTGTTATCCTTCACATTTCACTCACGCATACCCTGAGAAAGTACCCATGTCTCTACCACTGGAGCACGAGACAATAGAACGAGCTACGAGATAACAACTTCAGAAGAGGTAAAGTATATACTGCTTCAAGATTGACGACCATCGTTTATATATCACTGATTATAATTTTTAACCTGCAAAAAAAAATGTTATAATTATTAAAAAGATATTATAATAGTTCCATCAATCATTACATATAAAATAATTAGGAAGCCCTACGGTATTAATCTCTCGTAAAACAAAGTTACTTTGTTACAAAACTTTGCCATCTGTGACAAATCTTTTCGGAATAGTGCAAGTTAATATCAAGTTTATTATTTGTACCTGTCTGGTTTGCCATCAATAATTTTTTCAAACAACCTTTCAAATTAGCGTTGGGAGAGTGTGTTATTTATTTATATTGGCCGCTCATTTCCTGGACCTATTTTGCAAGTGTCTCAGAAGCTAACTTCTGAAAGAGTAGCTGATGATTCAGAAAAAGACCTGTATATTTTAATTTAAAGTAAAATAGTTCTAAATTGTAAACTTAGAGTTATTCAACATCCACACAATCGCAACACTCTTCTTTGTTCTTTCTTAACTGTTTAATTTGTACATCCACCTTTAGCCTATGTGGTCATATTGAGATCTTTCACTTGAAAAACATCTGATAGTGTTTTTACTCGTTGGTTTTGTAACTTTGGTTTTTATACCTTATATCCTAAGCACACTTACTTTCATTTCTACACTCATACTTTAAGACTTTGTGGAGGTCAGGGAATTAATAACAAAAATTCCCCATCCCATTAGAGAATCAAACCTGGGACCTTTGAGTTAACATTCCTTTTTGTTGAAGTATAATGCTCAAAATAAATGAAGTTCTAGTACCAGCGGAACATTCCAATATGGGATTTAAAGTAAATTGTTCCTGGGTCTTATTATTAGAAATACCCTTTATGAAATTAATTGTTTGTTTTGTGTATTGAAATACATTATACTCCTTTCTTCAATTAATGGAAATAGTTTTACATTTCTTTCCTTATATTAAATTTAACTGGAATTAATGTGTTTTCAGTCATTCATTCATTCATTCATTATCTGTTTACCTTCCTCTTATGTAGGACTTACACCCCCCAGGACTTACAAGCGGGTGCCTGGGATCAGAGGCCCGTCGAGGAACAGACACTCATGGATCAGACAGAACATCCAGGATGGGTGATCAGCCCGATGCCTGGTATGGGATAAACGATGTAGATGAAACGAAATGTTGGTGATGATGGAGCAATTGATGGAATGAATGGCGGGGGAAACCGGAGAACCCGGAGAAAACCCGCCCACACGCCGCTTCATCCACCACAAATCCCACATGCAGGTCCCTGGGGTTGAACCCGGGCCGCCTCGGTGGGAGGCGAGCGGTCTAACCACTCGGCCACGGCGCCACCTGTGTTTTCAGTCAGATTAAATTATAGCTTCTGTGACAATAGGTAATGAAGGTTTATTCTTGGTTTTCTTTTTTCCCCAATTTTATTTTATATGATTTCAAATTCCATTTTCCAGGTTGAAAAATTCTGCCACACTTTCTGTTTACTTTGGGTTTCACGGTAGCCAAAATATATGCGGAGTACAGTCTCAAACAGTTCTAGGAAGCATGTACATTGCTTTACTTTCAGCTCTCCTGCCAGAATACAAGATATAATGTGGACTAAAATGTGATTTGTTGTATTCAAATGGCTTTTTCTACCCATTCTTCAACAAACTTTATGACAGCTAATTCTTCTATCTACTGCCTATTGATCCAGATTAACATTTCCAGAAACACTTTTATTACATGTTTCCTTGTAGATACAAGGAGATTAGAGGAATACAGTAGGTTTAAGAAATAGCGAAGACTTTTAAGAGCGGGTCGCTATTTGATGCCTTTGAAATTCAGTTCTCTTTGCATAACTACGAGAAAAAAACGAATAGCGAGAAAAATATGTGTCTGAAAATTCAAACCAATAACAAAGAATGTCTCGAAAATAGTTAATGCTACGAAAATGTATATTAGGTATAAACTGTGCGCTTTAACGAGATCTAAATTTTTGTGCAGTAATATTTTGTCTGTCTCTTACGGTTTACGAATTATACAAAAGTAATTCAGAATGAAGAGGACGTCACAGGCTATTATCAGAAAAGTCAAAATCTACATTTTGTTCTTCATGAAAATATCTTAAAAATATGGTGTTTCAATTAAAATTGTTAGTCATTTTTGAGAAAATAAAAAATGTCGAAAAATGTTCTATGTAAAGGGTAGTTTTTGGAGGGGAGTTTTTGTTGAAAATGTTTGTGTCGCATCTCTGACAGATACTGAGCTGAAATACCAAGTTTTCGTGTTTTAGTTGCCCGGTTCACATACACACATGGATCTTGTTTTAAAAAATGCTCTTTTTGGGGCTCAGGGAGTTTCAAAACATGCACTTCTGGTGAAACATTGACATCGAATTTTGAGGTGGAATACAATACCTCCTCTACTCAACGCACGTAGCAAGAAAATAAAACGACCATGCAGACGATCAAGGACAATGCCTGTGTGAAAAATAAAAAAAAACCAATAAATAATAAATTGTGATAATAATGATGACGATGGTCACGATTTATTGCGCACACGTGGCGTGCCACCTAGTGACATGCCTGTCATAGGTTCGCCATCCCTGACTTGTAGGAACATGAAAACAACGATGTACATCCCTTTACTAAAATGGAACATTGCGAGTAGTGGCACTATCTTTAATCTAGAACATGCGGGTGGCCCATTCTAGAACCTCGGATCTGCAGTAATGATAAAATGCTCTCACTGCACCCCACACAAAGCAAGTGCCCCTTTGCTTTGCGCACGTTTTAAAGCTATTGTGAGTATCAGAACTTGGAAGACAAATCTAGATATAGCTTTAGTTTTACGCAGTCCTACACAACGGAAATCCATACACTACCCGAGAGACTCAGCTTGCGAACTTTCGATGACCTTAGGGAGCTATACATTGTGTTTCACAAGCCATAACTTACTCTGGGCTTTCTTTGCAGTATAACTTAATTGCTCTGTTTAGAAGCAGGTACATAAAACAAGTTCTCTGCATTCTAATTTTCTTTTCCTCAGTTTTGTAGCCGTTTGTTGAACTACGAATGTATTCAAAGTTTTAAATAAGATTTTCTTATATTTAACATTCCATTTGAAGAAGTTGTTTTATTACCCCCACGTATGGACGCCAATTTGAAGAAGGTATTTTGTTCTATTGAAGGAGTTGTATTATATTTCAACTGTTGGGGAGCCGAATTTGTAGTAGTTGCAACCGCACGTATAGTAAACAATTTCCGGTAGCCTTCGCCACTAATGTACTTTCAAGTGGCCTTTGCCCCAAGTTTAAAAATATTATTAACTTTGTAATTTAACTGTTTCTTTAAATATTATATATTTATGTTTGCATCGGCTGCGTCAGTATTATTAATAGAGACACGTTTCTCTTAGCAGGGTTGTGATGCGACAAGAATGTAGGCTTACACAGATTATAATTTTACTTCACTCCTTTTATTAATGCTTAACACGATTTAAATAACACTTCACTGATATAGAGAGCTGTGAGATTCTTTTTATTAATTAATTACACTTTTTAATACGTAAACTTATTTTCGTCTCACAAAAATACATATTATATTTCTTGAGGGCACTTTTTTGTGTCTGGTTAGGAACACTGTTTGCAGGCAACTGACTTCTGAATTGTATTGTATTCCACACAAAAATTCGATACCGAGATTTCACCGGAAATACATGTTTTGAGATCCCCTGAATGCATATAAAGCATTTTTGGACACATGTCGTGTGTATCTGTGCACAGCATAACTCAGAAACGAACAGTCGGATAAACACCAAACTTGGTATTTAGGTTCAGTATCTTCCAGAGATGCGACACGAAGGTTTTCAAGATTACACAGATTACCCTTTACATAGAAAAGTTTTCGAAAATTTTAATTTTCTCAAAAATGGCTCTAACGATTTTTATTAACATATCATATGTTTAAGATATTTTCATGACAAATGAAATGTATATCTCAAATTTTCCTGGAATGTCTCCAAAAGTATCTTCATTGTGAACGACTTTTGCATAACTAGTAAACCATAAGAGATAAACAAAATTTTACTACACAAAAAATGTAGATCGCGTTAAAACACACAATTTATGTCATATACATTTTTGTTTTGTTGAGTGAACCATTTTCGAAATATTGCTTGTTATTCGCTTAAATTTTCCAATACTTATACTTTTTCTCAAATGGAAATTCGTTATTCATTTTTTTTGTCCTGATAATGCAAAGAGAATGCAATACTCCACATAGCAACCAGAGTTAAAATATTTTACTATAGCTTAAAGCCTACCATATTCCCCTTGCATCTACAAGAAAATTAGCAATAAGATTAACATCTCGATATCGCGATTAACATGAAGCATATGGAGAATAAGCGTTTGTCAAAATAGTTTGTACAAGAGTAGAGAAATTCATGTGAGTATAACACATCAGATTCTTTTATTTAACAGTGTATCGCTACGTGATGGCTTCGAAATGTCATGCTCTTTGCATGAAAACGAGAAAAAACGAATATCGATTTACCACTTGAAGAAAAATTAATTATTTAAAAATTCAAACCAAGAACACAGAATATTTAGAAACTGCACAAAAATTTATTTTAAATAAATTGGGTGCCTTAAAGAGATGTGCATTTTTTGTATGGTAGATTTTGTCTATGTATTACGTTAATTAATTATACAAAAGTTACTCAGAAAGGGGACTTCACAGGCTGTTCGTAGAAAACTCAAAGTTAATTAAAATCGTTAAAGACATTTTTGAGAAAATAAAAAATAACGAAACATTGTCCAGGTAAAGGGTAGTTTGGGGGGATAGATTTTCTTGAAAATGTTCTTGTCGCATTCTTGAAGATCCTGAACTCAAATACAAATTTGGTACTTATCCAAGATTTCTTTTTTGTGTTACGCTTTTCACACACACACACACAGAGGACCTTTTTCTAAAACGGCTTTCTTTGCATTCAGGAGGCATTTGCGGTGAAATCTCGATTTCAAATTTTTTGATGTAACACAATACTTCCTGTAATCTCTATAGGTAATTAGTAGAGAAAGTAAAAAGGGATTCTTTACGCAATGCGAACTCAGTTCTAGAAAGAGGCGAAACCTTCATGTGGGGAAATAGTAGAATTAAAGTTTAGAAGTTCATAGATGCCAAGCAAAGCACGCTTTCTGCTGGGAATGTTTAGCACAGCTACATATTTTGAAAATGACCAATGCGCTATCCTTTTCTTGCATGAACTTTTGTCCATCTCTTATATTTTCCCAGTTATATAAAATCAAATGAGGTTGAAGGGAACTTCATGGCCCACCTATAGAAAATTCAAGATAACATATGCGAGTATACTGTATTTGTATACGCTACTATCTTAACAAAATTATTTAATAACTTCATCTTCATCTTCTTTATTCTGCGTTTACCTTCCCCAAGTCTTTCCAATGCGCAAGCAACTATGTCATCTGCCCGACCGCCGACACCGCAGGACCCGAAGACACAGCTGAAGCGAAGAAGACGATGCGTACTAGCAAGAACGGGGTCCCTAACGATTCCAGAATGACACCGATCTTGACACCGGCGCGAGCCTGTCTATGCCATCTTCAACCCGAGGGCTACAGAATTAAAGGACCCCCAAGGAAGCAGCACCAGGCCATCCAAGCACCAGGGAAAAATCTCTACACATCATCTCTCCGCAACGCGTCAAACACTGTCTGCTGACTCCACAACCCTGAAATATAATGAGGATAAAACAGATGAAAGAAAGTTATGGACAGGAAATTCGTGATAGAAGAACCACCACAGCATTCGCCTACCGACCTGAGAAAACCATGTAAAATCCAAGTTAGGATGACGGGAATCTAACCAGGGGACTTCACACGTTACCGCGAAGCTATGTCGCTTTGTTTGCATATGTGTGACGTGTCTATACACTCGTGTGCTATGCGCAAATTCCTTGTTAAATGAACATCAGGAATGGCTAAGGCAGAAATGCAGTGAATGTCACTTGAAGTGATGGTCATTGCTAATATTGAGAGTATGCATTGTTGGGTGCCATGACGGCAGTCCTGAGCAAGAATAGCTGAGATTCCGCTCCAACTTGGGCAAATAGACGAGAAATTGATTCCTTTGTGCATACAGGCAGACAGCAGTAGGAGCTTTCCCTTCTCTTGTTCATTGAAAAGCCGCATTAATGCGGCTTAGCCACGAACCCGCGTGAATTAATGGGGTGAGTAACGAAATGGATAGCTTCCAAAGTATTTCGTCACACTCAAGCTGCTCGCTACGAAAGATTAAATCTTCTTTTTTCAATGTATTTTTAAGAACAGCTCGGTCCAATTACTGCAACCGTTGCTATTTCCGCTTCTTTAAATCGTCGGAAATTTGATGCAAACGAAAAGATAGTTCAGCTGGCTGAAGACTTTCTTGCAGACATGCTAATTTTGGCTCTCAGATTTCGGAACTCTTGTGTTACACTTTCAAAGAAAATGTCAGATATTTACAAAAGCATTAAACCATATCCTCGTCACTGGTATATTGGAGTATTCAGTAGTCTTATACATTATTTTGATAAATACTAGCAGAATTCCCAGCTACGCTGCCTTTTATCAGCTAAATGAAAAGGTATTTGCAACATTGGTGAAACCAAAATGCTCTAATTTTATGTATATTGGTACATAAAAATCTGATGTGTTATACTCACAAACTCTTATTCTCCATCTATTACATATTAATCGAGATAAACATTTGCAGAAGCGATCTTTTGACATGCAAAGAGAATTACATTTTACATATAGCCACCAGTTCTAAAAATATTTGACTATCGCTTAAGGCGTACTATGTACCCCTTGTTTTGTAACTGCAAGGGAAATATAGATATACAGTAGCCTTTAAGCATACACATATCTCTTAATAGCTGGTTACTAGGTGCAGCACCATTCTCTTTGCCACAGATTAATACTCTTTGCATAACCAAGACAAAAAAATGAATAACGAATTCCCATTTGAGAAAAATCATAAGCATTGGAAAATTTAAGGGAATTACAAGCAATATCTCGAAAATGGTTCACTCAAAAAAAATGTATGTGACACAAATTTTTTGTGTAGTAAAATTTTGTCTATATCTTATGGTTTACCAGTTATACAAAAGTCGTTCACAATGAAGAATACTTTTGGAGACATTCCCAGAAAATTCAAGATATACATAATATTTGTCATAAAAATATCTTAAACATATGATATTTTAATCAAAATCGTTAAGGCCTTTTTGAGAAAATTAAAATGTTCGAAAAATGTTCCATGTAAGGGGTAATCTGGGGTGGGGGATTTTCTTGAAAACTTTAGTGTCGCATCTCTGGAAGATACTGAACCTAAATATCAAGTTTGGTGTTTATCCGACTGTTTGTTTCTGAGTTATGCTGTTCACAGACACATAGACACATAGGCGCACACACACACAAACACAGACAGACACACACACGGACATGTTCCCAAAACATATATTTCCGGTGAAATCTCGGTATCGAATTTTTGGGTGGAATACAATACTTCCCCTACTTACTATACGTAGTAGAGAAAGTAAAAAGTGGCCTGCAAAAGGTACGCAGCTGTTTATGTACTGTCCTACCTTCTGTCAGCTTAACCGCCTATGTTCTTCGAGCAAAATTCTAGCCACTGGTTTGGCAGGTAGTTTATATTCTCCAAAAATGGCCCAATTGCCGAACGGTAACATTACAACTAATTCTCCGTCTTATCACTAGCAGAGTACTGTTAAGGCAATGCTATGTTGAATTCTGGCGAAAAAATAATATAATGTTACAAAAACATAGAAATAAAGACGAAAGTTAAGAACTCTGTTTTTTCTTCTTTGAACAAACTTAAACGCCCACCTCCGTGATGTGGGATAGAGCGTCCACCTCACATTCAAGAGGTCCTGAGTTCGAATTTCGGTTAGAGTGGTTACCTGGATAATACTTTTTCCAGAGTTTTCCTTATCCTGAGAAGACGAATAACGGATAACTCTAAGCTCTAGACTCCGGGCCAATTTGGGCATCATTTCAACCATTTCGTTCATTCATCGTCCGACATGACATACCCAGCTTAAGGGCGTCAAACTTAAAACAAATCTGATTTGCTACATTCACATGGCTTTCTCTGCTCTCTATCGCTAATTACTGCGTATAGACATTATTCTTACGAAACTTTATTTTTCTATTTACTTAATTTGAATTGAGGTAAACCTTTCCGGAAATAGCTGCATTACACATTTCGTTATAGATACAAAGAGAATAGCGACAGTGAAATGTTTTATAACTAGACGCTATACGCTGATTTTAAAATTCTATACTCCCCCCAAGACATCGTGAGAAACCATTGAATATCGAGAGAACTTTAAAAGAACAATTATAAAATCCTAAGTATTAATAACGGATTTCTCGAAAATGGCTTATACCGCAAAAAAGTGATTTGAATTAAATTGTGTGTTTTAGGGAAATCTACATTTTTTGTTCAGTACATTATCCACTTAACATTTACCAGTTGTAATAGATTATACAAAATACCTCCCAAGTGCAAGGTACTTTAGAAGCTATTCCCAAACAATTCAAGACATACATCTTATTTTTCATGTGAATATCTTTAATATATGGTAGTTTAATCAAAATCAACAGAGCCATTTCTCAGAAAATAAAAAATTTTACATGATGCATGTAAACGGTAGTTTGGGTTGGAGGGTTTTTTTAAAATCTGCTTGTCGTATCTTTGGAAGGTACTGATCCTAAATACCAAGTTTGGTATTTATACGACTTTCGGTTTTGAGTTATGCTGTTCACAGACACAAACACACACGGACCTTTTTCTTAAAATCCTTTTTTGGATTCAGGGTCGCTAAAGCTGTGTTTCCGGTGAAATCTCGGTATTGAATTTTTGGTGGAATACAATATTTCCCCTACTTACTCTACGTAGTAAAGAAAGTAAAAGCACTTAACAATTGAAGTAGGTTAAGTTTATGGTGGTGTTGTATTGTATTTCGACTGTTGGGGAGCCGAACTTGAAGTAGTTGCAACCGCACGTATGGTAAAAACGTTTCCGGTAGCCTTCACCCCAAAATGTACTTTCCGGGGTCTTTGCCCTAAGTTTAAAATTATTATCTTCGTAATGTTGACTGCTTCTTTAAATATTATATATTTATGTTTGCCTCGGCTGCGTCAGTATATATATATATATATATATATTTAGAGACATGAACGTTTTAGCAGGGAGTGGTGCGACTGAAGAATGTAGGCTTGCATAGATTATAATTTTACTTCACTCCTTATATTAATGCTTGACACGATTTAAATAACATTTCGCTGATATAGGGAGCTGTGATAATTTTTTTTATTAATTACTTGTACTTTTTAACACGTAAAACTATTTTCGTCTCACAAAAATACGTATTAAATTTCTCGAGGACGCATCTCGCGTCCGGTTAGGAACACCGTCTACAAGCAACTCGTCCGGTTAGGAGTGCTGTCTACAAGCAACTGACTTCTGAATTTGTAAATTTTGCTCTTTTTTAGTTTCTGATTGGCTAATCCTAGTCTAATAGAATACCTTCATTTAACTAAAGCTTTTTCTGATTGTTGATTGGCTATTTTATAAACTCACAAAAATTGCATTATTGATTCCAGGAATTAGAAGTAGTATTGTTAAACTTTCAAATTCATTATTGCCTCAAGGTTACCTCATTGTTACCTCCTTGTTAGCAACTTTTAACCTGTTATTCTCACAGCTCCAATATTATTAAATTACGTAATATATTCACATAACATTATTACACATGTATACAGTAATATAAACAAATACAATGACTGTAATATACACTTTTTATATCTTGTTACATACACATATTGCTTTAAGGCGGGCTGTTATTGAATTTATGTATTATATAATTAGACAGACATCATTTAAGTGTTAAAAATACTGCTTCAGAATCTTTCATTTCCATTTTCATTTCCACCACCGTTATCTTAATGTCAGTTTTCTTATGGAGTCCATAACCTTCGTTGTAATGTCCTTGATAGAAACTCTCACGTAAATGTTGTAGCTGTCGTCCAGCTTAGCAACACATGTAAATATTCTTCACTCCTTCCTCTAGAGGGACGAATAATGTTGCATGTATTAGCCTTTAGCTGTGTATAAATCCTAATGAAACTGTTTCATAGAGATAATAACCGAACTCCCCTTCGTTTCACATCGATTATAACACCATTTATTGTTTCTTTTTTATCACTGAATTGTTTTCAGGTCAGTCACAGAGGGAACTAATTAGAGTCGGGGCAGATTCCCAGTGCGTACCTTCGTCCTCTAGCTTTGCTGCTTCTGTGGTAGTTGAGATGTGGTTCCGCGGCTGCTCCTGGGTTCTAACACTTAATGAGAGCAACAGTTTTATCGCAGATCTTACGATGTGAGACATGAGAAGAAGCTAGAAGGAAGACGCCGATTTTTAAACTTTTAGAACTGAATTTATTGATGCTACAAAATTTATAGAAAACATTATAGGAAATGCAGAATGGCGACAACATTCCTCTACCTCCTTGCAAGCATTATATCCATTAACAGCCGACTTTTTTAAGCCTTTTGCAGCTCCTTGGTTCTCATTCATGCCTTTAATCATTAATGCTAGTTACGTATAGTATCAAATAGAAAGGCAGAGCTACAATAACAGTTTGTTTGCTAAAAGGGTCGATGTTTTCACAGTAGACTATAAACTGCGGGTTGCTTAGATACGAATAACTAGGGGCAGCTGACTCGCATGGTATAATGCCTCGGTATTCGTTCTATAAGATGAGTAACAATTGATGATTTAGATATTGGTGACGCACTTCCATTGTGAAAAGCTGTATGTCGAAGGACACTTAGTGTTATCACTGAGTCCTGGGTAGGTACGCGGACTGTTGCAATGGATTCGCGCACACGCAATTCCAATACCGCATTTGAGGTCAGATGGCTAAATATGGATACCGGGTATTTTCTTCTTTTATGTCACGTTAATTATATGTTCTGCATTATTTAACATGGTCTCCACGTAATCTTATCTATTATCACACCATGTATTTCACTACGCGCACAATTAATTAATTTACTTTGTAAACACTGTCGAAGTTTGGCGCGGAATAATTCCTCTGGGTAACGTAGATTTTACCGTCAAGTGAATTCAGAAGAGACTGGCGTGTCCCACCAGAATTTTTGGTTTATAAATATCCTTACCGTTTGGCGATTCTACGTTCATTTGTCGTATTCTGATTGGAGTCGCCTAAGGTTTTAGGTGGGAGGTAATTCATTGTAATTGGCTCCTGGACTAACCATTGTTTTACATAAAGAAAAATTCCCGGCTTCCGAATTCAGAGGATATGCACTTGTGTCCTTATAGCACTGATGCATTACAAAGGGCCATTGTCACTACAGCAAGTTCACCCCCGCTATTGTGTCATACATACGCGCCAGTGGAAAGTTTCATAGCTTGTGGAGTTTTCCGTCTTAACTTAAGCAAACATTTGACATTAAATACTATACAGGCATACATATGTATGAAACCAACACCGTAATTAACCTAGATACGTGCATATTGGTTATATGTTTTATTAAGGTACTTAATATCCTCATCATAATGAAAATACTGCTTCAAGGAGCCATAGGAGATCTCAGATCCGCAGGCAAACAGCCATACACAGATGCGCAGATGTCCCTAATGCTTCCAGTTTGAACATTCGCGCACCAGTAGAGGTGAAGAATCCCAAGAGAAGGCGACGAAGCCACCCTATCGGGCGGGACAACACACCCTACTGTTCAAAAGGAGAAATCTTCTCAATGCGCTATCTGCTCCAACTGCCAGCACCAAGGACTCAAAGACACACCTGAAACGTAAAACGGAAAGATGAAATGAAAGGAAATGGGGGGGGGGGGGAAGCAGAAATCCTGGAAGTGTACACCACCCAGGCATTCGTCTAGGCGACCAAGGGAAAGCCACGAAAACCCAAATGATCAGTGATCACCAGGAATCGAAGCCGGGAGCTCCCGAATGAGGGCCACAACCTCCCGAATGAGGCCCACAACTTTGTCTCCTGATCCATTCCGCTCAATCTAGCGGACAGCTCTGCATTGGCAGGCTTTATTGCTCTTGAACTTCACAGTTTAAAATAAGCAAGTAAAGATATTGAAGTTGCTAACGTGCAAATGGACATTTCCGTGTGTCACTGAAATGTTAAATTGAAAACGTTACTGTTTAAGTTACTAGTTAACCGTAATTGATATTAATCTGCAACGTAGTCCGTAACCAACTTGTGCCATATTGGCCATTCGTTTTAACCTTTCACTTCTAATACGGATATATCTGTGGAAGCGCTGTCTACTTTCAAATCGTCATCTACTATTCACTTTTGTTTCTCCTTCTCTCGTGACATCTGCGTACTTTGAAATGAACTGCATGGGCTCTTAATGATTCGTTAATGATTTTGGCCACAATTTTGTCTTTAATAGATATTAATAGATTATTTAAGCACTTCTTACAAATGTGTGTATATATATATAGGGTCTTTCAACAAGAGTGTCCTATTTTTAACATGTGACAGCTGCCGTTGTTATTCAGTTATAGCAGTCATTTTTTTTCATGCGGTTAAGGTTGTTATTGATAAATAACCATGGAACGTTACAGCATTCAGAAACGCGTAGAAATTGTGAAAATTTATTATCAAAATGGATCATCTGTTTGCCAAACCTTCCGTGTTTTGCGTGAGGTTTACGGTGTGCATAATCGTCCCTGCGAGAGAACGATCCAGTGTTTGATCGATAATTTTGAAAGAAATGCTTCTTTCAGCGATCAAAGAACGCCTGTACGTAATCGACGTAAGCGCTCCAACGAAAACATAGGCGCCGTTCGTGAGAGTGTAAGCGAGAACGGAAACAAATCAATTGCTCATCGAGCGCAAGAATTGGGACTTTCGCCGACCACAACTTGGCGAATTCTGCATCTGGACTTGAAGTTTCACGCTTACAAAATGGTGTTAACTCAAGAACTAAAGTCCAACGACCATAGGTTGCGCCGTGTATGCGCAGACTGGGCAATGGAGCAATTGGAAGATGACCTGGATTTTTGTCGATAAATCATCTTCAGGGACGAAGCCCACTTTTGGATGGATGGTTGTGTTAACAAACAAAATTGCCGCTATTGGAGCAACCACAATCCAATGCAGATTCAAGAACGACCACTTCATCCCCAAAAGCTTACTGTGTGGTGTGGATTTTGGTATGGTATAATCATTGGTCCATATTTTTTCCAAAATGAAGATGGAGAAGCTCTAACGTCAATGGAGAAAGATACCGGGCTCTTATAAGGGACTATTTATGGCCTCAATTGGATGGTATGGATCTCAGAAATATTTGGTTCCAGCAAAATGGTGCCACATGTCATACTGCTCTTGAAACAATCGATCTTTTGAAGGAGAAATTCAGAGGTTTCATCATTTCCCGTGGTGGTGATGTTAACTGGCCCCGAGGTCATGTGATTTAACGCCGTTGGATTACTTCTTGTGGGGTTATGTTAAATCTCGAGTTTATGTCAACAAGCCATAAACAGTAAATGTCTTATGAATAACATCACCTCTATCATTTATAGAATGTGTTTTATTTAAGTTCAAAGATAGGACACTATTATTGAAAGACCCTATACATCTCTTTTAAGTTACTGATAAGAATGCTAACTCTACTGAGTGTCGTAATTGTTCGTATTAGTTTTCTACGAAGACAGAATGGGAGAAAGAGAGCTTATACACTGCGCAATGTTTGTCGGAAAATAGAAACCAGGCAAATAATATAAATATGTAGTAAGAATTGGACAGAATATATCCAGCACGGTTCCAACAAGATTGAAGCGGCCGGATCACCATACAGCGGTTGCTCATTGCGCGAAGCGTGTAGCGGTGAAAGGGTTAAACAGGCTTTGAAGGAATGCCTTATTATGGCATAAAATTCAAGGAAAATTAAAAAAGAAGGTGCACTAAATGTTTATGTTTGTAATGTACCCGATAAATGTGCGCCGAACTTCAAGTTTACATCTTAACCTAATCTAGGAATACGTTTACTTCTTCTTCTTTAACAGATACCCTTTTCGTTGTAGGGCTTAAATGCCGTTGCCTTGGGCCAGTAGCCTGTCGAAGAGCAAGAAAATCTACACCAAAACATATTCAGCCATTTCATCATCAGCCCAATCCCTGGTATGGCGGTGAAGAAGGAAATGTAGTGATATCAAAATTCGGGATCAAATTATCCAACCCAGCATACGCCTGGCGACAGAGGAATACCGCGAAGAAGCCTTCCGTTATATCAGAGGTTTGAAACCTGGACTTCCCGAATACGGATCACGGACGTTACCGCCTGAGACACTCCGACCAGTCAAATACGTTTAGTTGAGGTAATAATTCACAATGTGTGATTCAGGAACAAAGTCCAAGAAAACTCAACTTTTGTTTCCATCTAAATAAAATTACACAAAGACCTTTAATATTTAATTTGAGTTTTGAACAAACAAATAAAAACCTGTAGATAAGGATGTTTAACCCAAGTAATAAATCAGTAGGTGATTAAATCACTTCATTTTGAGTCTGTGTTTGAACACGTATTTTCTGAGAAAACAAATACAGGTTTTATTGCTTGATAAAAGACAGATGACCTCTATAATATAAAGTAGTATCACAATTAGTAACCAGTATTCAAATTTCAGGCAGTTATAGTGCACTTTTTCACACACATTAAATAGCATTGTAGAGAACAATAAACGGCTGTGGAGAAAATGAAAACGTCTCTTAGATTCACTAGAACTGTGCTTCCATAATAAGTATGATGTGTTGTACATGACGTTCTCTACTGATTACTATTTCACACGCATCCCTTCTAATTATGATACTCATATAAAGTGATTCTTATAATCCGGATAACAATATCTTGCTAGAAATTATTAAGATTAGCCTCTATAGACTTGTTAGAGTTATTCCTTCATGATAAGATGCTGAAACAACAGACAGTTTTTAATATTATATATTAGCTTTTCTTTGTGGTCAGCTCATTTGAAGAAATAAAATTAAAAAATCTGATGTGTTACACTCACATGACTTTCTCCACTCTTGTACAAACTATTTTTACAAACGCTTATTCTCCATATGCTTCATGTTAATCGAGATATCGAGATGTTATTCTTATTGCTAATTTTCTTGTAGATGCAAGGGGAATTGGTAGGCTTTAAGCGATAGTGAAATATTTTAAGAGCTGGTTGCTATGTGGAGTATTCCATTCTCTTTGCATTACCAGAACAAAAAAAATGAATAATGAATTCCCATTTGAGAAAAAGTATAATTATTGGAAAATTTAAGGGAATAACAAGCAATATCTCGAAAATGGTTTACTCAACAAAAAAAATGTATATGACATAAATTGTGTATTTTAACGCGATCTACATTTTTTGTTTAGTAAAATTTTGTCTATCTCTTATGGTTTAGCAGTTATGCAAAGGTCGTTCACAAGGAAGAATACTTTTGTAGACATTCCCAGAAAATTCAAGATATACATTTTATTTGTCATGAAAGTATCTTAAATATATGATATTTTAATTAAAATCGTTAGAGCCATTTTTTAGAAAATTAAAATTTTTGAAAAATGTTCCGCGTGAAGAGTAATCTGAGGGGAGGGGATTTTCTTGAAAATCTTCGTGTCGCATCTCTGGAAGATACTGAACCTAAATACCAAGCTTGGTGTTTATCCGACTGTTCGTTTCTGAGCTATGCTGTTCACAGACAGACACTTGGACACGTTTCCAAAAATACCTTTTTTTGGATTCAAGAGGTCTCAAAACATATATTTCCGGTGAAATCTCGGTATCGAATTCTTGGGTGGAATGCAATACTTCCCTTACTTACTATACGTAGTAGAGAAAGTAAAAACGTACACTTTGAGTGTAATATAACAAAAATCTTTAGCTACCATAGGTGAAAAGCTCATGAAATCACAAGAATTAGCCTACATATCCTGTTCCTATATTAAGTTCTTTGTGCTGTGCATAAAAGTATTCAAACTATCGGATTGAATGAGATCAATTTTGGACAGAACAAAACACATTGTTCTTGGAGAGGTAGAATAAGCTTGAAAAATTCAATGCCATGGCCGATTATGAAACACGAATCTTGGACTCACACTGCCACTGCTCTATTCAACTGAGCTATCATGGCAACAAGCCGGCACAACACCAAATTCTTACATTTTTTCCGGCAAACCACAAGGCATTCTCAAATATACCCAATGGCGACTTACAATCGCATAAGTGTTTTTAAGTTACAGGCTTCACTGTTTACCACTATTAAGTCGACCAATGTTAGTTAATTGCTGTATTAATGCATACCTGTCTACACCAGGAATACATTTGCGAGTAATCAAACGCACTGTGTACAAGTTGGCTAGTGAAAAGACCAACTTTTAAGTCGCCACTATAAATCTTGCAAGCGCTCTACCTCCAACAAACATCGTTAAACTCGAAGTAAAATGCTGCACATTTTAAGACAGGGCGGGCGGTAATTCAGAGGAGCGATTGCCAAAAGATAATTACAGGCGTGAATCTGTGCTTTATGTTATATAAATAGTCCGTGATTTATTGACTTCGCCACATGGCTGGTTGTAAATCCTTCATAAGAACCATAAAACGCGAAGAGGACTTTGTTTAGAATGGCATAATGTTGACTTTAATTGTATTTCTGCTCTGCGTTAACAAGCTAGTTGAAGTTGACGGGCTGTTTCGATAGCTGGTGTAAGGAGGCGGTCTGGAACGGGAGAGGATGTGTTGTGTTTCGAAATGCCTGGCTTCCTCGCTGGCTTGTCCCGTGCACGTCGCCTGTTGTCCTCTGGTGTCGGTTGAACTATGCGATTGTTTTGATTTCTCAGGGGTGGGATTTCCTAATGCTGTGGAATAATAACTCCGGATCGGCTTTTATCCGATTCACATTTCTCATATATACACTATGTGATCAAAGGTCTCCGGACACCCCACAATCATACGTTTTTCATCTTAGGTGCATTGTGCTGCCACCTACTGCCTGGAACTCATTATCCGCGACCTCAACAGTAGAAAGCAAGAAGATGCTTAAAATATCAATGTAGGTCTACGCTGCGATCGTACCACGCAAAACAACAAGGGGTGCAAGCCCCCTCCAGGAAAAACACGACCACACCATAACACCACCGCCTCCGAAATTCACTGTTGGTACTGCAGACGCTGGCAGATGACGTTTACCGGGATTTCGCCATACTCACACCCTGCCATCGGATCGCCACATTGTGTACCGTGATTCGTCACTCCACACAACGTTTTGTCGCTGTTCAATCGCGTAATATTGACGCTCCTTACACCAAGCGAGGCGTCGTTTGGCATTTTCCTGCGTGATGTGTGGCTTATGAGCAGCCGCTCGACCATGGAATCCAAGGTTTCTCACCTCACGCCTAACTGTCATAGTACTCGGAGGGATCCTGATGCAGTTTGGAATTCCTGTGTGATGGTCTGGATAGATGTCTGCCTATTACTCTTTACGACCCTCTTCAAATGTCGGCGGTCTCTGTCAGTCAACAAATGAGGTCGGCCTGTACACTTTTGTTCTACATTTCCCTTCACGTTTCCACTTCACTATCACATCAGAAACAGTAGACCAGGGATGTTTAGGAGTGTGGAAATCTCGCGTACAGACTTCTGCCACAAGTGACACCCAATCATCTGACCACGTTCGAAGTCCGTGAGTTCCACGGAGCGTCCCATTCTGCTGTTTCACGAGGTCGCGGATAATGAGTATCAGGCAATAGGTGGCAGCACAATGTACCTTAGGTGAAAAACGTATGCTTGTGGGGTGTCCGAATACTTTTGATCACATAGTGTATCTCATTATTAACATTTGCCCGACGCTATGTGGCGCAAAATTACAGTTGTAACAACACACATGATAACGATGAATTGTTTGATCGTCCCGCGGAAATTCCAATTTGAGATTATGGGGAAAAGCTACCTGTGTACACACATCGTGTAGATCACTCGAGGAGTTCAATCAAGAAGCGTACAAGGAAGAGTCAAAAGGAAGAGTGATTTGTCTGTAAATTTTCAAAAACAACCACTTTGGAATTCCTCCCTTCTGTTTCTAATCATGTGACTGTTTCACGGTTACGTGATATCTAATCCTGCTCTGATTCCCATTTTTATTTATAATTTTTATTCTATTGGGCGAGAGGAACATTTGGCTACGCCTCCCTTTAAGTTTAGAAAGCTACCCGCCGCGACATTTTCACACGCTGATTTGTTTGATTACAGTTTTTGAAAAGCGCGCAATCCCCGTTACGAAGTACGTATCTCAGGTTAACAAAGAAATGTGTTTACGGCCTGGCGGCGAATCTTTGGTGCAATACGTTAAGGTTTTCTTGTAACATGCCATCCTCGTGTCCGTCCATTAGAGGGATCCCTTTTCACTTCTTAAATTCTTTCACCTGAGAACTGCATTTGTTGGCGTTCACTATTGCGTTATTCAATGGACCAATTAAATTGTTTATTCGCGGTATCGCTCGTTTAAATTGATTACTTATCTAATTTTTAATCTAATTAATCTCGTACACAATGTACGGTTACATAGTGCAGCATAAATAAAATCAGAATTCTTTTCAGCAGTTGAGTCCAATACACAATTTTCTTTACACCAAGACATACGGAATTGGCGTCATCTACTTTCATTTACAATGTTCACCAACCGTGAGTGTTGAATGTCTTCAATCAGCTCACTTGCCACTTATAACAAGTGGCGAAGATTTGATGTGTGCCCCCATATTTCCACCAGCTTCGCCAGAACTTCATGTCGTGATGAATGCATTCAGGCACCACAAAACAAGTTCGATTAGTGATTAGCAGCCGCTTGTATCAGTGAACTACAAGGAGGTATGATCACGCCTCCAGCCGATGCTGGTGCTTTTCCCGCTTCTAACAGGCTCAGTAAGATGAGACAAGAGTTAAGCAATAATAAAGCTGTTGTTCTCGTATGTACAGTCGACTGCACGGAAACGTGCCGATACTTTTGGTTTCCTATAGTGTTTTTCTCTATTTAATGTTGGCAGAATATCCTCATCGTGTGTCTTACACATCGCCCTGGATGAACCAATCTCTTACCCCTTTGATGTGTAGTCCAACACACACGCATTACCTTACAACAAAGATTGAGCCTATGTGAGAGGCGAAAAGTTCTCCTGTGCACACCAGTCCCTGGATGAATTCCGTCTCGTATTGGTTTGATGTCAAAAGTCTGGCACTGAAACATTAACCTATGAACATAAGTCGGATTCAGGTTTAGGAGCGAAGGAAAAAGATGAGAGTAATCCAAGTTAAGTGGAGTGCTAGAACAAGATAAGAGTTGGAGGACTGGCCGTGACAGAGGCGGTTCATTACCAGCATAAATCACTGCGCATTATATCGTCACGATTCCGTACACTCCACTGTACGCTTGACTGTACACGTTCGCTCTTATCACAGCACTCGTAGTATGTGATTCGAGTTTGACATAGAGGTTTCACACACACACACGCGAAAGTGGATTAAGTAGACAGATTTCCCCAATATGTTTTTCCACATTGCAATTGCATATTTCCTAGTGAAAGACACTTTTTTTACAATATTCGGTGCCTGTAAACTTCTTGTTAATGGGCATTTGAGGAACTCTAACCACATTTAGCATACGCAATGTGTTTATAGTTAATCAATTATAGTCATTCCCAAATTTTCACAACAAATACATGGTCATAAAAGTGAGAGAGAAGGTAAGGAGATGAAATATGAGATATGATTTGGTCATATAATGGCGACACTGAAAATTTTTACATTGCCATGATTCTAAAAACAAATCAAATTTGTTTATACTTGACAGCCACTTTCTAATACTTTGCGAGTTGATTTCCATATAGTTTGTTCGATTTGTTTTAACGGTTTGTTAACTATCATCATTTAAACATTTTATGTTCACCCAAAAATTAATTTGAGTAGGAAATATTTCCGGTCTATAACTTTTTACGACTTTAAATCTACATTAACGCCTAAATAATGTGAATATTGACTTAAATGTATTTGGAGAAGAAGCACCATCTAAAGCAACAATTTATAATTGGTACAGCGAATAAAAAACAGATCGGTTTTTTCTTAGTGAGAATTTCGTGAACGACGCCCAAGAACTGCTGTTACTGATGAGGATACTGCCACTGTCCGAGCAATGCTTGAAGAGAATCGACGGAAATCTTATGAAATTATTCGAGTGACATTGGGCATTGGTATGAGTCAAATCTAAAACATTTTACATCAACAGTTAGACATTAGAAATCTTCGTTGTCGATGGATTCTACATAAACTGACTCCCGAACAAAAATAACAACGTATTGATTAGTGCAGAAAAACCTCTGGAAAACTTCCAAAGCGGCACTTCAAATTTGGTTTGAATCTTGGATTTATTGTTATGATCCTAAAAAGAAGAGTTATTCGGCCCAATGGGTCTTTAGAGCAGAACCTAAGCCTATAAAAGTCCGACGAATTCGAAAGGCCCGTAAGTTTTTTTCTAAAATAGACCATGTTGCTTCTAATTTACATCATGACAACTCATTGTCGCATACAGCAAATCTGTTAACTGAGCATCTGGATGCCCTAAAGGTCAACACCTGGACCCTGGGTCACACAGCTTTGGCCTAACCCTTGTGATTTCTTTCTGTTTCCAAAAAGTAAAGATAAAATATACAAAAACGTATTGATGTTAAATGGGAATATTTTGAAAAATAATAAAATCAATTAAATTTGTTTAAACCTAAGAAAAGGGAGGGCCCGTGTAAAATATTCAGTGTGATGACACGTATGGATGTTGACGGGGTTAAATTTTACTGCGATGGAATGCTTTTTATTCTAAAAATTGTATTTTATTGTAAACGGCTAGCATAATATAAATGTAACAAAAACACTATTAAAATATTCTAAAACCTTGGCTAAACTTCTTCATCTACTCAAGGCAACACTATGCAAAGAAGGCTAAAGATATCGGTGCCGAAATTGCTGATTTCTACCCTGATTCTAAGTATATGTATTTACAACAAAATCATTTTCCAAATATAAAAATCGAGTCATGAGTAGATTTCCTCTCGTGGTGAAAACTTAAAACCTTTAAATCTTTAAATGTTGTATATTGTCACGCTGGCTCTCGAATCTCCTGGCCATCTTCGTTATTGTCACGAGTACAAGTTAATGTA
The DNA here is from genome assembly GCA_030765065.1 of Deroplatys truncata. NCBI lineage: Eukaryota > Metazoa > Arthropoda > Insecta > Mantodea > Mantidae > Deroplatys > Deroplatys truncata. The sequence continues at coordinate 222,029,368 of CM060978.1, forward strand.
AAGTTACACATTTTTGTAACTTAAATTTCAATGTGAAAAAGCAGTGTGATTGTCTAAATACCTCGCCTTTGTTATTGCCTGATCTATTTTAGGTTTTAAGTAGACATGAGTCTGATAGTAATAGATTTGTAATGACTAGCTTACCCTCTATGTATGATCACGAGTAGGTATATATGTAAGAATGTGAGAAAGGCAAGTTGGGTAACAGTTTCATACCAATAATTATATGTGCTCCTGTAAAATACGATCTTGTATCATTGAAGATGTTGAAAAGTTTAGACTTTAAGAACAAAGTGGCATATAATACTAGCTTTATGAGAAGATATGAACACTCATAAGACCTGTAAACCACTCTCCCTCTCTTTTTAACACACGTTCTTTTATGCCAAAATCTTTGCGAAAGTTAAACAAGTTCTACATTTTGTTATTGCTACGCATGCGCCAAAGAAGCTAACTATAGCGATATTTGTACTTCTTCTAAATACACACGTAAAAATTTCATTTCTGTGCATCATTTAGCTTGAAATTTAGTCGAACATCTGAATTTCGCTCTGGCCTCCTTTTCTGCGTAGTTTCTTATATACCAGTTATTTGAATCCAGTTTATGCACTCACATACACACACATACAACCAAATCTAAATGTCCTAAGACTAATCTGGGCTAAATTTCAAAACCACAGGACTCTGACGCTCTATGTGATATTCGTTTCTTCCTTTCTGTTCAGATAAGGTTATTAATAACGGATGCTCGTTTTGCATAACCGAAGAATTCGATCTCGCGGTAATTGTCGCTCCAATTTTGGCAGCTTGTCAGGATTAGCTTGAATTATGAAAACGCCTTCTACTGGCCAGACTATGGACTGAAACCTGGAGCAAAGTAAGGAACAGCACCGACGAGTGGCTCTATTAGAGGTCGTGACAATATTATTTCTTAGATATAGTTAATCACAATCAAGTATTGCATTCATGGTAGCTTTAGTTGTAAACGTTGTCAAACAGAACTCTAAGTATGTAATAACACGTTATGATAACACGTCTGCATTTTCAAACTTTTTGTCAGAGGATTTCTTAAAGGTAGGTATTCTTGAGTCAAGCTTTTATGCTCATTCCAGAAATAACTTCCGTTTTTTTCTATCACGTCAGGTTTTTACACAAAATAAGAAGTAATGTTTTGACAATTTTACTAATGGGCGTAGAAAAGTATTCAAATACCATTTCACACAAGGTAAGTTTTTATTCAAGAAACATTATAAGAATACTCTCAAGAAATCCCCTAATTTATTTCATTACTACATTTTAACAAAACAAGAAGCCAAAGTGTTTCATTTAAATTTTTTCAACTTTCTCTTCTTTGAGTTCCTTGCAGATCCTTGAAGAAGACTGTCCCTCCTCAACATTCAACAGTAGTCGGCCATCATCTCCCCTGGTACCTCCTCTCCATTTCCTTAATATCTTGGTGAAACGTTTACCCTGCTCTTCACTATAATGTCCCACATTTTCTGGAAAGTAGTCTATATGTGAATACAGAAAATACTCCTTTACACTCATGTTACAACACATCTTCTTGAAATTTCCCAACATTGTTTGTACAATGGTCTTGTAATTAGGATCTTTGTTATTGCCTAAGAAGTTTTCAGTAACTGATTGGAAGGCCTGTCCATGCTTCTATTTCTCTCTCATGCATTGTCTGCTCAAAATCTTCATCCTTCATCAATTTCTTTATCTGAGGACCAACAAAAATTCCAGCCTTTAATTTGTCTTGTGTAATGAAGGTAAATTTCTTGGAAAGGTACTTGAAGCAGGATCCATCCTATGGTAGAGCCCTTATAAATTGCTTCATCAAGCCCAATTTTATGTGTAGTGGCGGAAGCAATATCTTTATATCCCTATATTTTTGAAATGACATTGTGAAAAACTGTACGTTATAGAAAAAAACCTAAAAGCAGTTCTGAAATTAGTAAAAAAAAGTGAGTCAGTATCACTTATTATTTTTCAGTCATCCGATATCATGTAGACTAGTCTAATTATTGAGGATATTATTAGAGATCAGTGTTGCTCTTTTCCCTTTCTTACAAATACTCACTTCCTTCACTTAATCCTTTACAGATACTACTACTACTATTACTACTACTACTACTACTACTACTACTACTACTACTACTACTACCATTTCTCCTCCTCCTACTACTACTACTACTGTGTATCTATTAAGTACTATACTATTACTTTATAGTACAAATTCTGCAGGGACCAGATCATGACGTATCAGTCAACCTAAATGAGAAACTGGTTACATTAGTATGAGTATGAGAGGAGCAACAGTGCCCTACACTGCGGCCTTTGCAGATCTATTGCGTGTCCCCACAATTGTTATCATCAATCCAGATGTCTGAGGTTCATAATGAACTGAATGAGACTCCGAACCGTGATGGTTGAAAGCTCCTTCAATTTTGCAAACTGACTCCCAAGTGCTGGGCACTAGCTCAACAGATGGACGGCTCTCTCATCTGCATATTGAAACCGTATATAGCATGGTTCACTTGATGTCCCATTCTGTGCAGGTGCCCTCTAAGCGGACAGTGTCCTGTAAAGAGGCCCGTTGCCTATGAGAGCTTTTCTCTGTTAATTTTTAGTAGTTTTCGCGACTTCCTTCTGCCCAATCTTCGTATGAGAGCTTATGAGTACCTGAACCTACAGATGAGTTCCAATATTTCTCGTGCTCTGTAAAAAACCGATCCCTGATAGCCAATTTAATCACTAAAATAGACAATATGTGTCAAGTGCTCAGCGATTTTGAAGTATTCTAAGTTGAATTATTCCATGCTAAGTGTCTCTATTGGATATGCTTCAAAGTTTGCGATTCTTATTTTTTCCTTCATTTGTTTTTTCTTTCTTTCCATCGCTGCGAGATATAGTTACCACGAATAAAAATTTACATATCGTTTCTACAGTGGTAACTAAACCATCTTGTTTAATTTGAAATTTTTATTAAGTAAAAATATAGCTTGATTAACGTAACGTGGGTAGAAAATCATTTTATATGAATATTTTAATATATAACGGATATTGCGTGTAAACTTGTGTAAACCTATCGTTGTTAGAAAAAGTCGTTTGAATGCATCAGATCGAAATTTTTATTTTTATTTTGGAAAGGTTAAGATTTGAATTTCGCTATTTATGCAATAGTGTCCATGTTTATACAGGTATTAGTTGCCTGCTTTAAACTTGCAGATAGGTGTGCTAGATCTGCTGAACGATGCTATGGCTCCTCTTGGACTTCTGTAAATACAGGACGGAACTAAAAGGATGCAAGGCACCGTGCAAGACAAATGATTATAAGCGTTATTTCGCTTAGAGCGAACATGGAGGAGCGGCAGAATCACTCTAAGCAGTCGAGGATGCCTGAAGTGTTAACAATCTGGTTTGATTGACAGGGATTATATTTAATTTCGCCCTAGGTTAGCACGACTCTGTTATTCTTTTTTGAAGTACAGTTGAGTGCAAAAAAGTGCCGATGTTTTTGGTTACTTTTAATGTTTTCCATTCTTGAATATTGACAAAATCTCATTATTTTTGTTCTGCGCCTCCCTTAGGTGAGCCAACCTCTAATTGGTTTTAGCTGAAGTCTGATACGCTAACGTTACCCTGTGAAGAAATGCCAGGTCTAGTTGGGTGATGAGAGGAGTGGAGAATATATGTCACCTTAATGGCTGAAACAATATTCCTCCCAAAAACTGCCCATACTAGCCCCTGAATGACTCTGGCTTTTATTGGTCGGTATTCAAACATTAACCTCTGTAACCGAATGAGGGTCGTGCTAACTTAGTGGCAGTTTATTTATCTCTCACCCGAGATTAATAAACTGCGCCATCGATATACAGGTGAAAAACAATGCTCGAACACGTGAAAATAAATATTTTGAAAGGACAGTTTTACAAAAAAGAAATAAAACTTTCAGTCATTATTTTACAGGGTGTAATGGCATCAACAAAAATTTTAAATGACCACATATTTTTCAGAAAGATAGTTATCCTATTTGGTTGCATGAACGGTTTCATTTGTCTCTTGAAAAAGGTTTGGCTGCTCTGGGAACAGATCTCTCCCCACTTGATTGCTTTTTATGGGGATATTTGAAATGTAGAGTCTTTGTTACGAGGTTTCTAATAAGAGAGAGTTAAAAATAATTATCAGGAAAGAATGCAGAGACATACCACCAGCAATGATTGAAAAGTTTCAACAAAAATTTTTGCTTCGACTTAGCCACTGCTAGATTGTAAATGGGGATAATGTTGAACACCTTATTAAATTATCATAATTCCATTTGTTGCATTAGTTGTGTAGGTACATTGTGGAGAAAATTGTTATATAAGCCAGAAACTAAATTGTTCCCAAAAAAACTAAACATTCTGTATAAAACAAATTAAATTCAGAAAAAAGAAGAAATCAATAATGGCTGAAAATTTTGTAAAATGTTCCTTTCAAAAAATATTAAATTTTGCGTGTTCGAACATTTTTAAGTCGGTTAATTTTAGTTTTATTTAAACGATTCCCTACTTATGAACGACCCTATATAGTAATATGCATATATTGATTTGGAGTTTTCTAGAGTAGCTCTGTGTTGAACCATGCTAACGTTTTTTCTTTTTCCTTTCTTTCTTTCTTCTATATTGTCGATGTCAAAAAAAATATTAGATGATAAAGCGGGGTATCGAAAACTTTAAATTATTACGGATCGGGGCGACATGGAAGTGTAACCTAACTACTCATGCATTATTATCACAAACTTCCTAAATTCTACATAAACAGGAAAGGAAGGGAAAATACCTTCAAGAACTCAACACGAATTCAAAGAACATTAAGCACATTTATTCTAAAAACTACAAAATCAAGTACCTAGTGGTGAAACGAAGATGTACGTGTGCTCACCCATGTTAACTGTCGCATGACAGCACACGGAAAGAGGAAGATAGCTGAGTGTCCGTTAGTATGTACCTGATAACTCCTCCCTCTAATCCCTACTTCACTCAGACCAAACGCTACCAACCTCTGAATATACAATCCCCAATATACACTAACATAATCCCCTAAAAACCCATTAAACGCCACAATATTATCAGATTTGAACTGGTTACAAAGTTATACATACATATTCTTAATTCAGGATGTTCGGTCAGAGTAAGTTTCGCTTTTGATATGAACAGTATTTCAAATTACAACTCTTTCTCTTCAAAAACCTATTTTCATATGAAGGAGTTCTTAGTTTTCTGCGGCCGAACTCATATTGCTAGACTGCCAGGAACTGTCATGTAAAGCGACACCAACACCTAGCTTCGCATGATGCTAGGACCGATGTACAATAGCGTTATTTTTAATTCAGAAGAATGTTGCTTTCTACAGAAACACAGTTTGTCTCCTTTTCAATACTATGACTTGAAAATTCTGTAGATGCAGAAGGCAAAATTTCTATTTTTAAAGCTTTTATAGTTTTTATGGACAAATAAAAACTTAATGAGAAATAACTTCTTCTGCCCAAGGATTAATGTCATTTTGCTTGAGCCTCTGCTTGGTATCACCTTCTCTCTGGTCGCTATTCATTGCCACAGTGATAACGTGATATTTGACATTCTTCTTAAAACTTCACACAAGTTTTCTTTATTTTTTTCTTCAGCTTACCGAACTATGCTCTACCTTGCATCATGTTGCAGATTGATACTCTTTTCCCTGTCTAATGGAGTATATCATAGTGTTTTCGATTTTTTAAGTTTGATTTATGCTACCTGATTTTTAATTTAAGCTTTCCTTATATAATTCTGGTTCATTTTCATATTCTATAACTGGCTTGGCGATACTATCAAATTTTACTATTGTTTCTTTCCTGGTTTTAATCCCGAAGTTAGTATGAATTGTTCCTCAGATGTGAAAATAATTCAGTTTTCTATCTAGGTGTGTCTTCACTGTATGAAATATAGCCTCCTAGATATCTAAAATATTGAAATTCTTTATTTACGTATATTTTTTTAAACGACATTGTTCTCTCTGTAAACATTTCCTAAAGGTTTCCTAACAATGTCCATTGGTTATTTTTCATTTAATCTCCAGTTTCTTGAACAAATGCTTGGTCTTTTGCATATAATAAGAATTAGGAATGGGTTACATAAGAAAAGTAAAATTAACGTTAACAGCGACAAATGCTTAAAAATCGTGCTATAATAGTGCTAAGCTTTAGGCAGCAGATGCAATGAAGTATTGCTAATTTAGCGGATTGACAAAGCCCAATAACGTCAAAAACTTAAGTAAAACATTATGGATTTTGCAATCATTATGCCATGTTTTTAATCGTGCAATAGTTACTGCTGATGAAAATTGCTAATGTTTTTCCTTTTGGTAAAGTCTGTTATTCGCAATATAACGACAACCCTTAACCATCAAGCATGCATATGCTTGAACACTGGTCAAAGATGGCTGAAATTGCTTACTACAGACAGGAAGGAAAACTGAGGGACGCGGTAGGCCCAGGTTTTTCCAGAACCATCCATCTCCGTGCAAACGTTACAAACTATTTTCATTTTATAAGTAAAACTGAAACTGCCCTACGTTGTCCAACAGGTTACCAAACACGCAACCTGACTGAAATATGACACGAGCAATTAAACTCGCAAGCAACGAATTAAAATTTCAATGTGGGCCCGTAAAGAATTTTGAATAGCTAAGGCAAGCTTAACAACGGCGTCACACATGATACCTAGTTGAATGAAAGGGGTAGCAAGAAGACTTAGCCCAAAATCGGTCAGCCCAAAGAAGTTGAGAGACCTGCTCCCACCCGGGCTCGAGCACCAGCCCCGAGGGAATTGAAAGGAGGAACTATAACTCCCTAAAAGGAAGCGGTAAACTTATGCCACACACCTAAGCAACGAGCGAAGCGGGACAGACAGCTACCAGTTAAAAGTAAAAAAATGAATACTTCGATGTCTGTCAAAGATAACCCCACAAATAAAACTCAGTACTTCTGAAAAATCAAAAAAGGGCACGGTACCAATACCAACATTCACTGCGGTCTCTCCAGAAAAGCAAAGAAGCTAAGTAGTGTTTCTTGTACAAACGCAATGAATTGTTACCAATCAGGTTTCACTGCTGTTTCATGTAAAGGAATAAATAACTGATCTAAGGCAGAATCCTTTTTCTGCCACAAAGAGACGTGCAATTTTCCTTAACTTTCACTTCTCTTATCATTTTCTGGGGTAGGTTTCGAGTTAGTGCTCCACTCATTTGGCAAATTGCCGGAGACCTGGCACCAAAAGCAAAAAGGTGCATGTGTATGTGTCCAGCCCATACATTTGATGTTCTCTCTACTATAAAAAGGTGTTGAAAGTGCTTTCGCTTGGAAAATTCCCGCCTCCAGAAACGTGGCCGCGCCTTCCATAACACGTTTCTAAAGGAAATACTTGACACGTCCTCATGGACCCTTTGCGCCTGGCTGACTCATTCACACAGAACTTTCATTGCCGGCGACACATGCGAGCACAGAGTTCTTTTCAGTAAACCCTCCATCCTTGTATGAAAGGAGCTTTGGAGACGCCGACTATGCATTAAATTACCGCCTTCTTTTGCTGTTAATTGCTTTACTTACAGGGAAACAGTCCATAGGTGTGCAGATATACAATATTGTCTTCGAGCATTAGTTTCAATGTAAAAACTTAATCTCAGGGGCGCATTCCGAAACCTCATCACGTCTTACACTGTTTCTCAAATGTATCTGGGGGCTGTAATACGCACAGCTGTTCCATGTACTTTATTTTCCCTTTCGACGGAATCATGGGCGAGGGGAAAGTGTGTGCCAGAGACATCAACAGCAAGAATAAGCACAGCTCCTAATACTGCAGGTTTTGGTGTAAAGGGGAGCGTTATGGCTTGGCATTGAATAGGTCGCGTGTTCAAGTCTCCGGATACAATTTGTGTTTTTTCCGGCTAAATGAGCTGCCTCCGTTTGGAAATATATATTTGTTCGATTTGCATTATTTTGTTATATAACTAATTTCACACATCAATATCATATTTATCATTATTATTATTGTTATTGGTGTATACTAAAGTCAATTGGATATTGTATTTAGCGTATGCTTCCGTTAATAATGATAATATGTAATATTAATAGTAATATCAGGCTTGAGGTTCTTTTACGTCCCGTAAATCTACGACACGGGACAACCGCCTTTATTTCCCTTCCGAAGGAAGCCATGCTAAGGATTTTTATGCCCGAAAAAATCCATCTCCCTCCGTCGGGTTTGAACCCGCGACCTAGGGAACTAGAGGCTAGCATGGCACACCACGGAGGGTGACTTTACATCATTGTGAATCATTATCGGGTTGTAATCTGAAACATTCTGACATTACAAATTTTCTTCAAGACATACAGTGTGGAAAATCGATACTGAAGCATAACGTTCTGTTTTCAATATTTATTTTATTTTGGAAACAAATGTGTACATAATATGAAAAAAATACATAATCAAATCTCTTATCTAAGATATTCGTATCGAAATAACAAGAATTACGACAAATGATAATGTTGACAACGAAAAACAGAGGAAACAAAAGAAAAACTCTGATGTGTTACACTCACATGACTTTCTCTACTCTTGTACAAACTATTTTTAAAAACGCTTATTCTCCATACGTTTCATATTAATCGAGATATCAATCTTATTTTTAATTATCTTGTAGATGCAAGGGGAATTGGTAGGCTTTAAGCTATAGTCAAATATTTTAAGAGCTGGTTGCTATGTGGAGTATTCCCCTCTCTTTGCATCACCAGGATAAAAAAAATCTGATGTGTTACACTCACATGACTTTCTCTACTCTTGTACAATCTATTTTTACAAACGCCTATTCTCCATATGCTTCATGTTAATCGAGATATCGAGATGTCAATCTTATTGGTAATGTACATGTAGATGCAAGGGGAATATGCTAGATTTTAAGCGATAGTCAAATATTTTAACGTTGGTTGCTATGTGGCGCATTCCATTCTCTTTGCATGTCCAGGACATAAAAAAAATGAATAACGCATTTGAGAAAAAGTATAAGTATTGGAAAATTTAAGGAAATAACAAGCAATATCTCGAAAACGGTTCACTCAACAAAAGAAATGTATATGACATAAGTTGTGTATTTTAACGCGATCTACATTTTGTGTGTAGTAAAATTTTGTCTATCTCTTATGGTTTACCAGTTATGCAAAAGTCGTTCACAATGAAGAATACTTTTGGAGACATTCCCAGAAAATTCGAGATATACATTTCATTTCTCATGACATTATCTTAAACATATGATATTTTCATCAAAATCGTTAGAGCCATTTTTGAGAAAATTAAAATTTTCGAAAAATGTTCCATGTAAAGGGTAGTCTTGGGTGGGGGGATTTTCTTGAAAACCTTCGTGTCGCATCTCTGGAAGATACTGAACCTAAATACCAAGTTTGGTGTTTATCCGACTGTTCGTTTTTGAGTTATGCTGTTCACAGACACACACACAGACACACACACAGACACACACACACACAGACACACACACAGACACACACACGGACATGTTTCCAAAAATGCTTTTTTTGGATTCAGTGGGTCTCAAAACATATATTTCCGGTGAAATCTCGGTATCGAATTTTTGGGTGGAATGCAATACTTCCCCTACTTACTATACGTAGTAGAGAAAGTAAAAATGAATAACGAATTCCCATTTGAGAAAAAGCATAAGTATTGGAAAATTTAAGGGAATAAAAAGCAATATCTAGAAAATGGTTCACTCAACAACAAAAATGTAAATGACATAAATTGTGTATTTAACGCGATCTACGTTTTTTGTGTAGCAAAATTTTGTCTATCTCTTATGGTTTATCAGTTATGCTAAAGTCGTTCACAACGAAGAATACTTTTGGAGACATTCCCAGAAAATTCAAGATATACATTTTATTTGTCATGAAAGTATCTTAAATATATGATATTTTGATCAAAATCGTTAGAGCCATTTCTGGGAAAATTAAAATTTTATGGGGGGATTTTCTTGAAAACTTTCGTGTCGCATCTCTGGACGATACTGATTGTAAATACAAGTTGGGGGGTTTTATCCGACTGTTCGTTTCTGAGTTATGATGTTAACAGACACAGAGACACACACGGACATGTTTCCAAAAATGCTTTTTTGGGATTCAGGAGGCCTAAGCACATAAATTTCCGGTGAAATCTCGGTATCGAATTTTTGGGTGAAATGCAATACTTCCCCTACTTACTATACGTAGTAGAGAAAGTAAAACTCTGTAAGTAACAAGAACATGTACCACTCCTTGGCCTGGGGAGTAAATTGTAAAATGCCCCCGATTTGGTTTAAACCAGAAATCTGCATCACAGAACCTGCATCACCGAGGGGGAAGAAAATTCTGGTCTTGAAATATGAACTGTAATTTCCACCGCGTGACGCAGTAGCTCTGTGTCATCCATTACTGCGCGTAACGGCGGCCAAATGATTCTCTAGAAGTTGGCGTGGGCTGCAGAGATGTCGCATCTTCCTGAGGAACGCCAAAGATTGCGTGGGGCGCCCAGCATGCACCAACTCGTCTGCCATATTTCCAAAATAGCCAGACAACGGTTGGCGCCGAAACTTGGGGCAACGCGTGCAACGCACGCTTTCTCTAAAGTTCTTATTGATGTAGCAATGTGAATAATAACGAACCATTAGTGACTCAAAAGAACAGCGGACAAACGACTTGATTCTGCAGGCGCGGACACCAATTAGCTTCTGTTACTCTTTGAAATGTGAAACTTCTGAAGAATAACATTGATTTATCCTCGTAGTCTCTTGGCTTCTAAAACTTACTGTTCCAGGACTTAGTTCCTTTAGAAAAATTTGTCTGTGCAAGCTTCTTCCCAAACATTTCCCTATTAAAAGTAGACGTGAATGTACACGTAACCTTAAATTTCAGATTCTTTTGTTTTATGGAGAAAATGAGGTGGTAGCATTGCTAAAAGTATTATTATTAATATGATTATCATTATACAATTACAAAAATAATTATAAGACGTTTCAATTTAAACTACCAATAATTTTGTACCAACTTCAACTAAACTTTAAATGTGTTAATAGAAGTTTTTGAAACCTTTAAATACCTGGAGAGTGAATGGTGGGATTACATATGGTTGCTATGATATATGTATGTTTTAAGTGTAATGGATAGAGAGTGCTTATGATTAAATTAACTCAGATATCTAAAAAAAAATGTGTTCATGTATCTTTATTCCTATCATAATGTAGCCGTCATAATTAAGTCTCTTATGTTAAATTTCTCGTTTTCTTACTATAGGTCAAATTAAACGCATTAAAAGGTTAGTCTCCTTACAGAAGTTATATTGAATTTCTGGTTTTTTTGTTATATGTAAAATTAAATGCTCTGATAATACCAGTATCCTTACAAAAATAATTAAGCTTACAAAGAAAGAATGCAAATGTGCATGGTACTGTTTAAGCTGTTCACAGTGAAAGTATTCTATTTCTAATCCCTAGTTTAAATCCGTTTTTCAGTCTTATTCTATTTTTTCAACCTTAGCTTACAGGCATAACTGGAAGAACAATAATTATCAGTGATTAAGCTAATAGTTAACTATGAAGCCCGGGACTTTAAGGAACTTACAAGATTGTAAGTCGCTATTCGGGTAGATTATCTCAAAATAAAATATTGTTTACCGGCAAAAATGTGAGTCAGTTGGGGAATGTAATGCTGTGCTGGCATGTTGCCTTGGTAGCTCATTTGGTTAGAGCAACGGTACTGAAAGCCAAAGATCCGTGGTTCAAATGCTGGCTATGGTATTGCATTTTTAAGTCTGGCCTAGTGGTTACACCGCTTGCCTCCCACCAAGGTTCTATCCCAGGGAACCGCATATGGGATTTTTCCTTCCCTTAATTTGGCTGCTAGACGAATACTTTCTTGAATAACTGTATATAGCACGCAGTGGAATATTGTAGGTTGATTGCTCTTGCGTTCTGTTCTTGCCTGATACAGATATGGTGTTCTGCACAGTAACAAACCTCTACGTAAACGTGTGCTCATTCGCTCCTTGCCTAAGCGTTCGGACTGCAAGATAGACTCCTCGTACAAAATAAGGTCATACCTCAGAAGATATTAGGTATAAGAACTGTTTTTTTTTCTTTTGTTGCATACTACCTCCTCTGTAAATAATGGAACCTTTTTTCTGGACACCTTGTATATCTATACATATAGGTTTGGGAAGAGGGGGGGGTTACTGGTCTTCATCCAAACCGTCTAGTTGACCATGACTATATCGAGTGAGTAGGTACGTACCATGTGATATACATATCACATTCTGGTAGGTGTGGGGAGGATACACCTGGTACATACCTGTAATAATACAGCTTATTCGCATGTGGACCAGCATATGTCCATTTTCCTATATAGAACTGCAACATATAGTAACTGATCCTTTTCGTAAGTAATAGACGAACATATTTTGAATTCTCCATATATTTGTTCCAAACAAATGCTGGGATCTGAGGAGAATACTTTGCAAAATTTTAAAACATATTTCAAGATGGACAAATAAGTTTACAAAGTAAATTAAAATACCATTCATTTAGGAAGTTTTTGTACCCACATTTTAATCTGCGGACATTGAAACATTTAATGGTAATATTTTTATTTTCTCTACTACGTATAAAAGTAGGGGAAGTATTGCATTCCACCCAAAAATTCGATAGCGAGATTTCACCGGAAATACATGTTTTGAGGCCGCCTGAATCCAAAAAAGTATTTTTGGAAATATGTCTGTGTGTGTGTCTGTGAACAGTATAACTCAGAATCGAACAGTCGGATAAACACCAAACTTGGTATTTAGTTTCAGTCTCTTCCAGAGTTGCGACACGAAGGTTTTCAAGAAAGTCCCCCCACCCCAGATTACCCTTTACATAGAACATTTTTCGAAAATTTTAATTTTCTCAAAAATGGCTCTAACGATTTTGATTAAAATATCATCTATTTATATAATTTCATGACAAATAAAATGTATATCTTGAATTTTCTGGGAATGTCTCCAAAAGTGTTCTTAATTGTGAACGACGTTTGCATAACTGGTAATCCATAAGAGATAGACGAAATTTTACTACGCAAAAAATGTAGTTAAAAATACACAATTCATGTCATATACATTTTTTTGTTGTTGAGTGAACCATTTTCAAGATATTGCTTATTATTCTCTTAAATTTTCCAATACTTATACTTTTTCCCAAATGGGAATTTGTTATTCATTTTTTTTGTCCTGGTAATGCAAAGAGAATGGAATACTCCACATAGCAACCAGCTCTTAAAATATTTGACTATCGCTTAACCTACCAAATCCCCTTGAATCTACAATAAAATTAGCAGCAAGATTAACATCTCGATATTTCGATTAACATGAAATATATGGATAATAAGCGTTTGTAAGAATAGTTTGTACAAGGGTAGAGAAATTCATGCGAGTGTAACACATCAGATTTTTTCCCGTATCTCCTACTTAAAGTGCATGTCAATACTTGTAGTAGTCCATTGTGGTTTATCCAATTAAATATTTTCGAAAGTATAACTGCACACTATACCAGTTCACCAATATACATCCGCCTTTTCCACCGTCTTTGGCTGTAATGTACGACTATATTGTTGGTGTGTTGTAACGAATAACAGCCGAGGCAAAACTCCTGCGATTGAAATGGTGCCAAAAATTTAAAATATGGGTACCGCGAGTAAATAAATTTCCATTTAATTCTATGTGTAAGAAAGACTAATTCTAAAGCATGACAGAATTTAGTATCCATTCTGTAGGTGATATTAAATTCTTTGAGTGAATACTAACCGCTTACATTTGCTAGCGGAACGATGTTGTTGTCTCACACAGTGGGTATATGTGCTTTTACAGGTCACGAAAATATATTTCATGGTACACAGGATACAGGAGTTGTAATATTAATTACTGGCAAACTGGGCAACTTAAAGCAATTTCTGTGAGGAAGTAGAAGATAAATCTCCACCACCTCGACCGCGCGATATGACCTTCTCCCATTCTTCTGGATTTACCTTTAATCCCGTACTTATCGTGGATTATTTGTGGCTCATACTTTCCATCGGTTCTATATTTTCGCTTAAGCCAATTAAAAGTCAAGCATTCTGCCACTGTATAGCAAGCTTAAATAGAGTTTTGTTTTTCTGATGAATTCATCCACTCAGCAGAGTGCCATAATTCATATAGCCATAATATTGTCGACTTCTATAAAATTCAGTCCGAATTACAGTATGGCACTGAATTTCAATTAATCTCTTATTTTATTTATCTCTTTTGTTAATTCATCACAAGTTACCTAGGTGATGTAATAGGAATGTTACGTAGTCAACACAAACACCCCAAAATAATTGTCGTTAAAGAGTAATAAATATTTTCGGGTTTAAAACTACGTAACATTAGTAGGCCAACATTTAATTAACAACCAAATAATTCTTCTGTTGGTTATGCCAACAGCTACCAATGAATAAAATGAAAGGTGCTGTTTAAGACCTCAGAGGATAAACATGAAATTTTAAGGAGAAATAAAGTGCACGTTTTAGCACAATTTCTAGCAGCACAGTAATTGTACAACACAATGTTTATATAAGGGTTTTAAAACTGAACATTCAGTGGAACATTGTAAAACATTAACTTTGCGTTTTGTGTTGTATAGTTAAGATTTTAATCCATTCAGCTTCTGAATACCCAAAGAATGAGGAACCTTCATTTAAACCCCATTTTACAACAAAAATATCTATCTTATGGATTTAACATCACAATATCAAATGCAACTCACTATTAATACACAAAAGCAAAATGCTAAAAAATTCTAGCCTGAGAAGAATGAATACAAAAGCTTAAAATGAGTACCTATGTAGTGATGATATGGTACCTAATTTAAAACATCGCCTGTGTCAAGTTTGCAAATCAAAATCACTATTACTAACTTTCGAAACAAGAAATCGTAAGGAATTGCTTCTGGTTGCTACGAGAAGGAACTCGAAGAGTCAATCGCCGACTTGGAGCACCGAAACTCCGGGCAGCAGGAAGAAGACTTTGTTCTGGTTATGGCACTCTCCCTCTGTAAGTAAGAAAATCCTTTTGAATATGCAGCAGAATACGTGGTGTTATGTATTAACAAAAGGATAGCAACATGACAATACTTGGAGTACAAGTGTCTTGGATCATAAAGACGCCGTTTAAATCCAACACGATAATTGGTAAAATAATAAAAAAGGTAGCTGATAATGGTTATAAATTTGGAAATAAAGAACTGTAATAGCTATATAGTTTATTTCCTGGAAACCAATGTAGTCCGCAGAAATTGATTTATAATTTGGAATTAATTATTACACAACACAATGTGCAGATTCAAGGGAAGTGAGGGAATCTGGTACCTACACACCTGCAATGAATCGTAGTATAGAGAAAACTAGGAGTTTCGATTATTTAAGCATTAATTAGTTAATTGCAGAACAAAAATTAGAATGCAACATATGATATTTGTATTCCTAAAATAATGTATATGAAGAACTACGCATACGAGTGTTTGAAGTAAGTCCTAGTTTACAAGATTTTAAGTTGACCTGTGAATCATATGACTCAAAAACGATACGCTGATAAATACCAAACAATAGGAATATGTTTAAGACAATTTTGCTCCGCAAATTACCCCTTACATAGAAAATGTTTCCTTGTTTTTTATTTTCTCAAAATACGCTCTAGAGCTTTTGATTAAAATCTTTAAAGCAAACCACATGACAAATAAAATATATACCTTGAATTTTCTGAGTATATCTGTGAGGTGCTCTTCATTCGGAAGGAATTTTGTATAACAGGTAAACCATAAGAGATAGACAAAATCCACTAAACAAAAACATGTAGATCTCTTTATAGCACACAATTTATTTACAATAATAATGTTTGTATGGCATCAGCCATTTCCGAGATATCTGTCCTTATTAGTTTGAAATTTTAAATGTTTTGTCATTTTTCTTTCTCTGTCATGTATCGAGTAGCTAGCAGAAGTATTGCATTACACCCAAAAATTACATATCGAGATTTTGCCGGAAATACAAGTTTTGAAGCTCCTGAATCCGAAAAACAAGCATTTTAGAAAATGATCCGTATGTGTGTCTGTGTGTGTGTGTGTTTCAGAACCCCATAATTGATAAATTAAATGTCGAATAAACACCAAATTTGGTATTTGAGTTCAGCGTAATGAATGTAATGAAAATCCCTTATCGCAAAATGTTTCGAAATCACTCTTAACAATTTTTATTAAAACGCCATAGATGTAATATATTCATGTGGCCAATAAAAGGCATAATTCGTGAATTTTATAGGAATAGTTTATGAAGACCTTGTCATTTGGGAGGAGTTTTGTATAATTTGTATAACTAGTAAATCATGAGTGATAAAAAAAGCGTAGGTACTATGCATGCTTTAAAGCACACAATTAATTTCCAATAAGCTTTTTTGCTGTATCAGCCACTTCCAAAATATCCGTTGTTATTGTTTTTAATTTTTCAATACTTTGGCCATTTTTAAGTACAATCGCGTGGAAAAAAAACAAAACAACAGGCCTATACAATCAGCTTTGTGTTAAGTTGGTAAGGAATTAGTGGAGAGCTCCTGACACAAACCATGACTCCATCACGCGGTTCCCACCCTTAACCTGCTTCTAGCAAGCCAATTTGATTGACTGCGTTCGCACAGCCTTTTTTCGCAATGGCGGATATGCACCAGAGGCTAGGATCCAAGGCAGCTTTAGATTCGTTGGGAAAACATAATCAATTTAACGTTTGTTCCTCCGTAGACTGGAAAGGTAGTATCAGAATAAAAAAGTATTTACCGGGAATATTTGTGTAACATGGAGAATTTCATGATCTACTGTCACATCGGCTGCGTAGTTCAGGTGACAGAACAGTGGCACACGAGGCTTAAGATTGGCGGTTCGTATCTCAACCATAACGTTGAACTTCTTATTCTTTTTCTACCTTTTCATAGTTAATTCATAATTAATCATATCTTAAATAAATTTAGTTATCAGAATTTTGTAACAAAAGAAATATAAAGAAGGTTTATAATTAAAGGAAGTGTTACAAACCGTCATGCACATATGTATGTATATATGAATATTTTATAATAAAAAAGTTTCCAGTCCTTTTCAAGTAATTGAAGGTGGGATGTTTTGTGACTTTTTGTAATGCTGTTTTGTTTTACGTGGTGATTTGTGTGTAATCAGTTCCTTACCATGCTTGTTTGTGTTTGTCTTTATCTATTAACAAACTTGTTTGTGATATTTTATAACTCAAAATTAAAATATCTGTTGCCCTTACTGCTTTGCAAACAATCATTTGTAAAAGGTAATAATAATAATGCGCCAATCCATTTGATGAGTTATTCAAAGTAAAATACTTTTTATCTCTCCTGAAACGTTATTATTAAACGTTTTTATTATGTCCTTTTGTTTTGGTTTGCATCCCGTTGTGATGTGTTTTTGATGCTTTTGGTGCAATGCGGACTGTATTATGCATTTATAATTAAATACGCTACCTGGTATTTGTAATTGAATACACTTCGTGGTATTTCTTCCACCAGTTTTGACGCCGTTCTTGGAGATACTCCATATAACTCCGCAGCCCTCGAAATTCTGTAACCTTTCTCAATAAAGCAATGCTTTTCGGTTGTTATCTATATTCTTTGTTCCTTTCGAATGACGTACATAATAAAGAGAACAATGTTAACAACGAAATTTTATCCAACCACTCCATAATGTTTGTCTTACTCCATCCTTTCCTTCGCTCCTGAGCCAGACACCCATCTCTATTCATTGATTACGGCTTGAGTGCTAGACTTTTGACATCAGACCAATAAGAGAACGGCACATCTGACGAGTACTTTCCAGCAACTCAAGTAAAGTGCTTCGTTTCCCACTCCTTTCACTGCTCACTTTGGTCAGACCAATAATACATTAGCACAAATGGGTAGGTGTGGAACACACGTGATAAAGGGATTCTGCCAACATTAATTAAATAAAGAAAAACACCATAGGAAACCAAAAGTATTGACACCAGGACTATACTACCAATCTTCAGTTGTTTCTTGCGATGTCATGCAAAGAGGATAGAATTTCAATGCTAGCATACAACTAACGGTTTTTAAACCTTTTAGTATAGCTATCCCCTTTGTACTTATAACCAAATAGGCAATGGAACGATTAATTCAGATTTTTATCTCAATTAAGTTGAAGTAGAGTAAATGCAACGGAATGGGACACCTCGCCACTGCGACCTATTAGATCTATTGTGACTATATTGAAGTAAAGGAGCCGCAGGTGACTGCAGATTCACAGGAAGACAAGTCCACAGAGGCGCACGGAAGTACCTAACATTTCCAGTTTGAAACATCCCCTTCACCAGCAGAGGTGAAGAATCCACGGAGAGGGCGACGAAGCGGCCCTAGCAAGGGTGCCGACACACCCTGGTGTTTTATAGGGAGAAATCCTTTACAAAGTGCAGCAACCATGCATCTGCCTGATACTAGCCGCACCATGGAACACGAAGACACTTCCTGAGGGATGAAAGGGAATGAGAGAAAATGAGGAAAAGGAGAAATCGTGGTAGAATACACCACCTCAGCATTCGCCTTGGCCACCAGAGGAAAACCACAAAAAAAAAAAAACTGGTCAGAGTGGGCGGCTACCGGGTATCGAACCCAGGACTTCCCGAATGCGGGCCACAGCTTTTGAAAGAAAAATTTGTAGAAGCTATACAAGAATAATTGACAGTGGGTAGAGAAAGTAACACATTACGTTTTTTCAAGAGGTCATCATTCAGTTGTTTCTCGCTAGAGAAAGAGTATGGAATTTTAAGGTGAGCGTATAGCGACATACAGTTTTGCTTTCTCTACTACGTATAGTAAGATTTCAACGGAAATACATGTTTTGAGACCCCCTGAATCCAAAAAAGCATTTTTGGAAACATGTCCGTGTGTGTATGTGTATGTGTGTGAACAACATAACTCAGAAACGAACAGTCGGATAAACACCACACTTGGTATTTAGCTTCAGTAACTTCCAGAGATGCGACACGACGGTTTTCAAGAAAATCCCCCCATCCCAGATTACCCTTTGCATGGAGCATTTTTCGAAAATTTTAATTTTCTCAAAAATGGCTCTAACGGTTTTGATTAAAACATCATATACTTAAGATACTTTCATGACAAATAAAATGTATATCTTGAATTTTCTGGGAATGTCTCCAAAAGTATTCTTCATTGGGAACGACTTCTGCATAACTGGTAAACCATAAGAGATAGACAAAATTTTACTACACAAACAATGTAGATCGCGTTAAAATACACAGTTTATGTCATATACATTTTTTATTGTTGAGTGCACCATTTTCGAGATATAGCTTGTTATTCCCTTAAATTTTTCAATACTTACTTTCTTAAATGGGAATTCGTTATTCATTTTTTTTTGGATATGCAAAGAGTACTAATCTGTGGCAAACAGAATGGTGCTGCACATAGCAACCAGCTATTAAGAGATATGTCTACGCTTAGAGGCTACGTTACTTTTATATTGTCGTTGCAAATACAAAAAAGGGGAACATAGTACGGCTTAAGCGATAGTAAAATATTTTTAGAACTGGTCGCTATGTGTAAAATGTAATTCTCTTTGTATGTCAAAAGATCCTTTCTGCAAATGTTTATCTGGATTAATATGAAATAGATGGAGAATAAGAGTTTGTAAAAATAATTTGTGCAAGAGTAGAGAAAGTTATGTGAGTGTAACACATCAGATTTTTAAACATTTGCCTATCGTTTCATTTTTCTGTATATACCTTCTACCTATAAGAAATGTGTGATTAAGTTATTTCTGCTAACGTTTATCTTAATTTTTATGAAGAATGTAGCTAGGAAAAAGAGTTTTTATAAGAATAGTATGTAGAATGTATATACAATGGGTAGGGGCAGTCATGTGAGAGTTTTTAAATACTAGTTTTCTTCAAAAGAGCCAGGTTTCATGGTTGAGTTTTTTTAAGAAAATAGCTGGACTTCTACATTACTGTACTACTATCTTCATTTGTTACCAAAACTTGAAACAGGATGCAAAAAAGCACCATTCTATGATACTACAGGGTTCATTGCTTATCTGTGGACCCATTCTCGGGTCCCAAACACTAAAATGATTTCTAACCATTTTGCAGGTCATAACTAGCAATACGCATAAAGTAAACATTAATTATGGAGAACTTGTTTTGTTAACTTCACCCAACACCAGTTATTAATGACAAATATATCGTTTCTACAGACAATAATGTAAAAAGTGACATAACCGTAAAATTTGCCCTCTTCCATATGAGAAATTGCTCCCAAAGGCTTGCAGAAAGGTGATTCAGAATTAGGAAATAAAGTGCTAACGCGCTCCATATATGGAAAAATACTGAAAAATAAACAAAGGTGGTACAAAGCGTAACAGATCAAGCTCAGCTTGTATGAAAGTTCGCTTGCTCCAAGACCAACACCCTGGCTCAATAGAACACAAAGCTATAGAATAGCTGGTAATGTAATTCACGATCTTTGAAGTCTCTCGTTGCCCTGCTTTGAAAGATGACCCTTCTTTTTGCAGCACCATGGTGCAGAGGATTTCCATTACCTTTATCCCCTGTTTTGTAAAGGTTAAAGGGTGAAACGAACTCGGGATGTGAAACTAAGCTGATCTAACCATGAATTTAACTGCAACGCACCTAAATACTTTATGTACCCTTTTTAACTAAAGCTTTGTTGCTTACACGAAACGCTCCCGATTTTTCTTTCCCAAGAGAATTCATGTGTGTATAAACTAAGGTATTAAACCATTAAGTAACGCTTTTGTAATAAATTAATAGAAGTCCGCCTCTGCATTCTACTTACCGAGCGGGATGGCTCAGTCGGTAACGTCATGCGTCCGATCCCCGTGGCCAACTTTCCAGACCTATGGGTATTTTCTGGGGTTTCTCCGGACCGCCAGGTGAATGCTGGCAAGGATCGTGACATTCCCCGAATTTCCTGACCCTCAATTTTACCTCTATTCTCATTTCACTTCACCTTTACTATGCTTGGTCTCTTTCAGGATTTGCAAGTGTTGGCAGGAGGTCTCGGCGTGTGCATGGCAGGGGAAAAGAATGCCCTGTGTGATGCCCGGGCCTCCCAGGGTATGTATAAGCCCACAGAGGGAGGGGAGCCGGCTTCACTAGCTGCCATCCAGATGTTTAAATCTGTAAGTAGGGACCCTGCCATCTGCATGTCATGCCTCCTGGTTGGACCACCCTCTGTATCCTCTTACCTCAACCCTCCCTCTCGGGGGCGTCCCGTCCCGGCCTGTGTGATGCCCTGGGTCTCCCAGGGTATGTATAAGCCCACAGAGGGAGGGGAGCCGGCTGCACTAGCTTCCATCCGGATGTTTAAATATGTAAGTAGGGACCCTGCCATCTGCATGTCATGCCTCCTGGTTGGACTGACCTCTGTATCCTCTTATCTCATCCCTCCCTCTCGGGGGCGTCCCGTCCCGGCCTGCGTGATGCCCTGGGTCTCCCAGGGTATGTATAAGCCCACAGAGGGAGGGGAGCCGGCTGCACTAGCTGCCATACGGATGTTTAAATGTGTAAGTAGGGACCCTGCCATCTGCATGTCATGCCTCCTGGTTGGACCGCAATCTGTATGCCCTTACCTCATCCCTCCCTCTCGGGGGCGTCCCGTCCACGGCCTGTGTGATGCCCTGGGTCTTCCAGGGTATGTATAAGCCCACAGAGGGAGGGGAGCCGGCTGCACTAGCTGCCATCAGAATGTTTAAATCTGTAAGTAGGGACCCTGCCATCTGCATGTCATGCCTCCTGGTTGGACCGCACTCTGTATCCTCTTACCTCATCCCTCCCTCTCGGGGGCGTCCCGTCAGCGGCCTAGGTACAAAAGATCTGTGTCGAGGTGCTAAGTCCCCTTCCGTTCCTAGTCCTATCCTATCCCTATCCAGAGGTTCCGTGTTCGATTGCCGTTTCAAGCGGAAATGTTGCTCTAATTACTATTAATACCCACTCTCTATATATTCTATTCGTGAGGCTGTGGAACCGTGAGTGTGTATGCGATTTTAGGCCAAAATCAACGACTATTAGGTAATAATATATGAAACATTGCTGATAGTAACTTATGTCAAAACTTCAAATCTGATTCTAGATGCTAATGGTGGCATATGAAGCATACAGTAGTAATAATAATGATAATAATAATAAAACTCCAATACAGAATTAGCAAAAAAAAAAAGTATTTTAATTTAAGAACCGCAATACTCTTTCCTTGAAATAGGTCTGTTAGGTCTGTTTTAAAGTAGCTATAATTTATTTCAATTAAAACCAGAAAAGTCATCAAATTCTGCCTCCCAAGTTAGTTGATATTTCTGTTTACTGTTTTCTGAACTGGGAAACAATGCCCTTGAGACAATGTAATGAGCCAGTGGTGATAGCACAAACGTTTGAGAAACTTTCGAATAACGATTTATGGAATTATTTACCACAACACTATGGGCTTTTGTATTGAATAAGTGAAGAATATTAGCGCAACTAATAATCTCTAAATACAAAGCTGAACATAACGTTCTCTACCTAATATCCTTTATTTTTATATAGCTTCTACAAACAAATCTTAATGACAGTTAATCGAGAAAAATATCTGCAGAAATAGCCTCACTACACATTTAGCAGAAAGCTGAAGAAGGTATTTTATTGTATTGTTATTTGCCCCACGTTATGGGAGCCAATTTGAAGAAGGTTTGTTGTTGCTACCTATGGAAAGTCACTCGGCTGCGTCAGTATTTATATTTTTTTTAGAGACATGAATGTTTTAGCACGGAGTAGTGCGACTGAAGAATGTAGGCTTACACTGATTATAATTTTACTACACTCCTTTTATTAATACTTGACACTATTTAAATAACACTTCACTGATATAGAGAGAGAGAGCTGTGAGATTTCTTTTTATTAATTACTTCCACTTTTAAGCACGTAAACTATGTTTGTCTCACACAAAATACGTATTAAATTTCTCGAGGACGCATCTCGCGTCCGGTTAGGAACACTGTCTACAAGCAACGCGTCCAGTCATCAGCGCTGTATTCAAGCAACTGACTTGATCTCTATCGCCTAAATTTGTAAATTTCTGTATTTCAAGTCTCTGATTGGCTATTCCTAATCCAATAGAATACTTTTATTTAACTTAAGCTTTTTTCTGGTTGTTGATTGGCTATTTTATAAACTGTCTCAAAATTTACATTATTGTTGCTCCAATAATGACTAGTAGCATTATTAAACTTTCTTAGTCATTATTGCGTCAAAGTTACCTCATTGTTACCTCATTGTTAGCAACTTCTAACCTATTATTCTCACAGCTCCTACATGATTAAATTACGTAATACATTCATATAACATTATTGAACATGTAACAATAATATAAACATATACAATGACTGTAATATATACATTTTATATATTGTTACATACACTTATTGCTTTAAGGTGGGCTGTTATTAAATTTATATATTATATAATTAGACTGAAATCATTTAAGTGTTAAAAATACTGCCTCAAAGTACAAGGTAGATAGAGGAAACCAATCGATAGATGTTTAAAAGCCGGGTTGTTATGAAATTATGAAAGGGAGTGTATAGCTTTCGGAGAATCTGTAAACCATAAACAACCGATTGTCGAGCCCAATAATTTCAAGTGCTGCAAATTCAATAAAGGCGAACCGAGAGAGCCAAAAACAAGTGTATCTGTTAACTCAACTGAACGATTTATGGAACAAGTTATGAAGATTAACTGCATCGCTATGCTTCCAAATTTGTTTATCGATCTAACAACTTTACAAGCAACTGTATGCTAGACCTGAGTTTTTGTTACCTCTCTTATACGAGAAAGAATATATTTTCTTGCGACTAAAAGGTAGTCGAAATTCTTTTAGCGGTTATGTTGAACTGTTGAAATAAGACCACTATGGTTGTAAGACCACTAAAGTCTAAATTGCCAACTTCATAATGTGGGGGTAGCAAGTCTGCCTCACATTCCAGAGGCAGGTGTTCAAATTTCGATTGCGCTGAGTTTCCTAGAAAAGGTTCATTCTGAGTTTTTTGTGACACCCGTTTCCCGGATATCCGTTATGATTGGTTTACATTTTTCAATATTTTGTTCATTTTTTAAAGAGCTGCCACTGTTCATTGTTTCTTGTGATTTCATGGAAACAGTATGGAATTTGAAGGCCCACATACAGCCATTCGCTTTTAAACTTTCTGACTATTTATTCGGTTTCCTTTACCCCATCCCGTTGTATCTATAACGACATGTGTAATGAAACTATTTCCTAAAGGTTTATTTCCACTAATATGAAGTTGATGAAAAAATAAGTTTTCGTAGCATTAGTTTATAGGGCCTATATAAAAAAAGACGACAGTGGTTAGAGAAAGTAATAATGCTACAGATCCGACTTTCTTAATCATTGGCCCAACTTTTACCTAGACAGTGAAGCTTCGTCTACGAAGGTATGTATCACGGAGGGACCCCCGGAATCTGTGTAGAGCACCGCATGCAGACCAACGTGACCCCTGGGAGGGAAGGATGATGGGAGAGACCCGAAGGGCAATCACATTCGGATGCCGACGGGCCCAAGCATGGACGGGGTCCCTAACGTTTCCAGACAGAACGCATTCGCCGCCGCACGGTCCCTGCCCACAAGCCGCCAACCTCCAGGGTGCCCCTGAGAGGAGCTGAGGAGAGACCTAACTGAGTGGTGCCGCAACGACGCCTGTTAAGAAACCATTACATAGCGCAGGCCACCGCGCAGCCGCAACCGTCGAACACCGTCGCCTGAAACGATAACAAGAGATGATGGGTACGGAAATTAGAGAAAGGAGAGTAGTAGTAAAGGGTCTTTCAACAAGAGTGTCCTATCTTTAACATGTGATAGCTGCCGTTGTTATTGAGCTACAGCAGTCATTTTTTTCATGTGGTTACAGTTGGTATTGACAAATAGCCATGGAACGTTACAGCATTCAGCAACGCGTAGAAATGTATTATCAAAATGGATCATCCGTTCGCCAAACCTTCCGTGTATTGCGTGAAGTTTACGGTGTGCATAATCGTCCCTGAGAGAGAACGATTCGGCTTTTGATCGATAAATTTGAAAGAAGTGATTCTGTCGGCGATCAAAGAACGCTTGTACGTAATAGACGTAAGCTCTCCAACGAAAACATAGGCGCCGTTCGTGAGAGCGTACGCGAGAACTGAAACAAATCAATTGCTCGTCGAGCGCAAGAATTGAGGCTTTCGCCGACCACAACTTGGCGAATTTTGCATCTGGACTTGACGTTTCACGCTTACAAAATGGTGTTAACTCAAGAACTAAAGCCCAAATACACCACACGGTTGCGCCGTGTATTCGCTGACTGGGCTATGGAGGAATTGGAAGCTGACCCGATTTTTGTCGAAAAATCATCTTCAGCGACGAAGCCCACGTTTGGATGGATGGTTATGTTAATAAACAAAATTGGTGCCATTGGAGCAATCACAAGCCAATGCAGATTCAAGAACGAACACTTTATCCCCAAAAGGTTACTGTGTGGTGTGTATTTTGGTATGGTGGAATCATTGGTCCATATTGTTTCAAGATGAAGATGGAGAAGCTCTAACTGTCAATGGAGAAAGATATCGGGCTCTTATAAGGGACTATTTTAGCCTCAATTGGATGGTAGAGATCTCAGAAACATCTGGTTCCAGCAAGATGGTGCCACATGTCATACTGCTCTCGAAACAATCGATCTTTTGAAGGAGAAGTTCAAAGGTTTCATTATTTCCTGTGGTAGTGATGTTAACTGCCCCCGAAGTCATGTGATTTAACGCCGTTGGATTACTTCTTGTGGGGGTTATGTTAAATCTCTAGTTTATGTCAACAAGCCAGAAACAGTAAATGATCTTATGAATAACATCACGTAATAACATTAATTATGTTCCAAAATAAAAAAAGAAATAAACCTCTATCATTTATAGAACGTGTTTTATTTAAGTTCAAAGATAGGACACTCTTGTTGAAAGACCCTATAGAAGATGAAGCATTCGCCTGGTGACCCGGGGGAGCCACGAAAAACCCATTGGCAGAGTGGGCTGTCGTCGGGGGTCGATCCCGGGATCTCTCAAATGCGGGCCACAGACGTAACCGCCTGAGCCATCCCGCTCGGTTTAGTCTACAAAATATTGCATAGAGTTTCAATGTTCAGTCATTTATGAAAACAATAGCATTATTTTGTCTCACTCTGAAAAACATGAAATTTGGGAAAAAAATAAAAATGTAAGTGTTCTAAAAATTACCGTATATAAGATACATGCGCAAATTTTTTAAAAAACGTTTTTTACAAAATTGCTCATTAAAATAAAACAAACTCTCATGTGAGGGGCATTTATATATGAGGAAGTGCTGAAAGAAGCGAAGTGAAGAAACGAGGCTCTGAACTTTTGTCAGGCACTAAAAGATATTACACGCGGTGCCACTAAATACATACCCAGCGTCGTTTAAATCGGTCAAATTGTAGAAATTAGTAAAATATAAAATCTGTATACATAGAGCTCCAGTAAAATAACTAGACCCTTTGTAACCAAAATTTCACCCTTTCCGTACTTCAGCTATTTAAGAATGCTATCCTCGAATAGAAAATTGGTAATTAGAATAGTAATACTTATAAGAAGCAAAGGTAAAAACTGAATAATATTAGCTTCAGTAATCTGACAAGACCTTTTGATTTTATTGATAAATTCACTAGTGAATCGAGCGGAACTTAATCATATAATATAAAAATAAAATGTAATAAATAAAGTACATAATAGTCCTTATCAATATTAATATTATAAAGGAGAGAACACTTGTGTACAACTTTGCTTAAATAAAATTATGGTTATACCAATTTTTAGACAATTTACATGTGTGAAAGAAAAAGAGAGAGCGAGAGAGAGAGAGAGGTCTAAACCATTCAAACGCGATAATTCTTCCATCACTGAAAAACACTGTCCTTCCGTGCGGGCATAGGCTATAAAGTATTTCAAAAAAAAAATAAATGTGGAAGTTTATGGGTTATATTCAAGTTACACGATGACAATACCGTTTCGTTGAAAATGAATATCTGAGGGTATTCTGACACTTAATTATGAACGTGGTAGATTTTTTAATGATTTCCAACCCTAAGGCTTAAAGGAGGCTTATAAAGTCATTTAAAACTGGTTTATTAGTAGAGGGGACAGTTGCGTATTCTCTTCATATCACCAAATTTCTCTCCTAATTCCCTGTAGTTGTTATCAATGAGCATTTTTGATACGACTTTGACAAATCTAGGTAACTTCGGCTTGATACCAGGAAAAAGTGTTAACTTAACCTAAAGCTTTAATGAATTCTCGCTAACCTTGCTTTAATCCCTATTTTCAACCCCTAATATACGAATCACTAATCCTTGACCTATCTAGGCAACACTGTTTACACTTAAACTATAAAAGCCAAAGTAAATTATTGGCCTCCTTAAAACGCTAAAAACTACTTATGTATAAATCTGCACTGTTTAACTCGTCTGGTATAAACATTGTGCACTTATACTATAAGGACCTGACAAATATTGTAGATTACCTTAAAACTTCCAAACGCTACCCAACCCTTATCTTCAACCCTTTATAGACAAAGATGTGCTGCTTGGCCAATGAGAGCACAATATTGTGCGCTTGAAGAATTATTGAGCGAAAATTATAGGATACCTCTCAGCTTCAAAAAAACTTCCTTTACTCATATTTTCTAATATTTATGTGAAACGTTGCACCATTTGACTAATGTAGACTAAACTTTGCACCCTCATGTTTTAGATACGGGTGAAAATTGTAAGCTAATTGTAAAAAAAATTAAAAAAACTCTTCATTCTAATTTTAACTCCTTACTTTCAGAATGCATCCCTACTATGTCTAGTAAGGTTATCAAATAAAATAATAAGACAGTTTAACTCATTACTACTACTGCCTAAAAGCAACCCATCATCGCGGCAGCAATTTAACACAGCAGAAGTGAGAGCACACCTAATTTGAGATGGAAGAGAATCTAACAGAAACTTCTAAGTTTTACAGAAATAAAAGCGTAGAATATTTTAAACGAAAAGATGTTCAGTCTTAATTAAGGACAACGGAGTTCGTATTAATTGTTATTTTAAAAGGGTAAATTAATTGAAAACATGTATGGCCTGGAAGAAGAGCTGCGCATGACTTTGGACATTGCGATTTGACCATCTTATATATGTATACATTGAGGCAGTATTTTTAACACTTAAATGATTTCAGTCAAATTATATAACATATAAATTCAATAACAGCCCGCCTTAAAGCAATATGTGTATGTAACAATACATAAAATGTGTACATTACAGTCATAATATATGTTTATATTATTGTATCCTTGTTTAATAATGTTATGTGAATGTATTACGTAATTTAATAATGTAGGATCTGTGAGAATAATACGTCAAAAGTTGCTAACAATGAGATAACAATGAGGTAACCTCATTAGCCTCAGCAATAATGAATTTCAAAGTTTAATAATGCTACTTGTGATTCTTGGAAGCAATAATGTAATTAGTGTGACAGTTTATAAAATAGCCAATCAACAACCAGAAAAAGCTTTAGTTAAATGATGGTATTCTATTGGACTAGGATTGGCCAACCAGAAACTAAAATGAAGCAAAATTTACAAATTCAGAAGTCAGTTGCTTTTACAGTGTTCCTAACCGGACGCGAGATGCGTCCTCGAGAAGTTTAATACGTATTCAGCGTAAGACAAAAATAGTTTACGTGTTAAAGGTGCAAGTATTTAATAAAAAACAAATCTTACAGCTCTCTCTATATCAGTGAAGTGTTATTTAAATCGTTTCAAGCATTAATAAAAGGATTGAAGTAAAATTATAATCTGTGTAAGCCTACATTCTTCAGTCGCACCACTCCCTGCTAAGACATTCATGTCTAAAAAAAATATAAATACTGACGCAGCAGAGGCAAACATAAATATATAATATTTAAAGAAACAGTAAAAATTACAAAGTTAATATTTTTTAAACATTTGGGGCAAATAACACTACAACTCCTTCAATAATATATCTTCTTCAAATTGGCTCCCAAAGCGTGGAGCTAATAAAATACAACAAAATAACCTTCTTCAACATATATATAAACCTAAAATCAGAGAAGCGATAAAAAACGAAATATACATCTGTAGCCATTGTAATGGTTGAATGATTGCAAGTCCTTTTTGTTTAGTATATATGAAACAGTAATTTTAAAGAATTAAAAATATTCCTTATGCGGTATAGTGTTCAGTGTTCTGGCTTCTAAATCCAGAGTTCCCGGATTCGATTTATAACTGGGAGAGAGGAAGTGCTGTTTGATTAGGATCATTCCCTACCCTCTGCAAAGTATGAATTAGGGGGTAATGAGACCGCGTTGCCATAAAACAATTAAAATAATGAAAAGTCCCTAAATAATGCCATCAACTGCTTCTCAAGTCAACGCCCCCGACTCGAGCATAGAAGTTAAAGGGTAACTAACATTTTAAAACAAAAGAACAGGTTTTATGTTGGATTTAAAATTAGAGTGAAGATATAATTTCCTTCCTTTGGCTCTCTAAAGTAAAGCGCATTTGAGAGGTAGGCGTAAAATACATATTTGCTAATCAATTAAAAATGTGAAGAAAAATCTGACCAAAATCCAGCTAATTGGTAGATACTACCACGAAACCCTCAGTTCACGGTTGACTTGCGTCATTTTCATTTTCACGGTCCTATGGGAACAACACACATAAAAACAAGAGTGTAATTCTAATCAGCATAAACTGTCACTGATGTGGCTAGTCAGCTGGGCAAAGTGCTGTAGTTAAAATGTCGCTTGTGGTTTTTACCACAGCACAACTGCAAAAATAAACGCCAGTCCCCAGCTAATGTGATGAACTTTATAATTGCGTGCAATGAAACTGCCATGTATCAGGTTTGTTCACCAGTAAAGTGGAAAAGAACGTTAAGCACACGTGCCGAACAAATTTTGCGTGATTCCGAATAAAATTTTGCTTTTCGTGTTTGTTCTGTATAAAGAATCAGGTAATCAGTTAATGCTAAAATCTTAAATAAAAACGCTATTTTCTGTTGCTTAAGTGAATCGGTTAAAATCGTCTCGTAGCGATTGTAATATGCGACTAATTCAAACCTTTTATTATTACATGCAAAAAATATTTCGGAAATGTCAAGACCTAGGGAGTCTTCAACCCAAATTTCATATTTTAATGAGTAATCTATTTCATCTCTACTAAGGTTTTGTATATCCTAATAAGTTCTTACTTGTATATAATTTAATGGCATTTACAGAAAATTAAATCCATAGATTTTTGTTCATCTCAACATCTCAAATATACGATGAATTAATCAAAACGGTTACAGCCATACGTTTTTGGACATGAACAGGTATGTGCCCGGTTTTAGATAAACATTTTGAGTGGTAAAATCGGTTTAAAATGTTCTCTTGGAGAATGTTGATCTTAAATGCAAGTTTGGTATTCACTTAATTTATGTTGAAGTTATCCTGTTACACACATCACGTGTGCATGAGCGCTCTATGTTGGATTCAGGTATTGGATATGGGTATTGAATTTTTTTTTCTTTTTTGAGAAATACCAAGCTTAAAAATGTCGTTCGTAACTATAAATGTTTAACTCTGTATAAGGCTAATCTTTCCGGTGTGGTATTAATTCGTATTAATACGAATTATACACAGCGTGGACATTTAAGTTGAGGCTGTACAATATCTCCAAAACTAAGCGTAGTAGGAAGAAATGTCTTGAATAAACGTTTTTTTATATTATGGGGGAAAGAAAAAATCATTAGTCGTATTTTACTTTGAGGAGGCTATGATGGCCATTTTGGGGCCAAATTGCAGGCTCCTATTTAAAAAAATCTGATGTGTTACACTCACATGACTTTCTCTACTCTTGTACAAACTATTTTTACAAACGCTTATTCTCCATATGGTTCATGTAAATCGAGATGTTAATCTTATTGCTAATTTTCTTGTAGCTGCAAGGGGAATATGGTGGCTTTAAGCGATAGTCAAATATTTTAAGAGCTGGTTGCTATGTGGCGCATTTCATTCTCTTTGCATGTCCAGGACATAAAAAATGAATAACGAATTCCCATTTGAGAAAAAGTATATGTATTGGAAAATTTGAGGGAATAACAAGCAATATCTAAAATAGTTCACTCAATAAAAAACGTATATGACATAAACTGTATATTTTAACGCGATCTACATTTTTTGTGTAGTAAAATGTTGTCTATCTCTTATGGTTTACCAGTTATGCAAAAGTCGTTCACAATGAAGAATACTTTTGGAGACAATCCCAGAAAATTCAAGATATACATTTTATTTGTCATAAAAATATCTTAAATATATGCTATTTTAATCAAAATCGTTAGAGCCATTTCTGATAAAATTAATATTTTCGAGAAATGTTCCATGAAAAGGGATACACAAGCTGAACAAGAAAGCTTACGATCTAAGCCATGCTCTTAAAACAGAAGAAATGCAAATCATGATGCAAGGGGTGGTAAGGTAGGTTCTACACAATAAGGTTCCTCTGGGACTGGAGTTAAACCCATGAATTTACAAGTGATTAATTGAGAGACAAAAAAGTTTCAGTGCATTCATCAACCGGGGCATAGCTACACTTAACAACCCATTTGTATTGTAATTGGAACTGGTGCTTACTCTATAATTATACCCGGCACCTCCAACATTTTGTAATACTCATATCTAGATTGACTAGCTCTTAGTCATGGCGTACACAGGAGAGCTGTAGACTCAGATGGGGAAGAGCGGATCGGTATTGGACTAGGTATGGTGTGGGCGGGTGCGTTGTAGGAATAGGCGTCAAACAACAGGTCCAGGGGACTGTATAAAAACTAGGAGTTGTATTCATACTTAATGTACATAGTTGCTAGTTGCAGTTAGGGGGATATTGGATAGCCTGGTGGCCAGGACGAGCGAGAACTGTACCTAGTGCATCTTACCTGTACGTTAGTGCGGTCTGGATGTATCCACTCATCAAAAGTTAACTTAATTATGATGGGGGTGTGAAGCACCCCTTGTTGCTCTTCGTCGTCGAGTCTGTCAATCAGACGAGAATGAGAGTAAGACTCCATGACCTCGATTCGCGGCCATTGGGTATCCTTTTGACTGCTGACAGAGCAGCCCCGTGTGCTACAAAGATGTGGCTTTAGGTTTTCGCCTATTGGGAATACTAACGTAATTTTTGATAGTCTGTTTGAACCTCACTATAATATTAACTTAGGCTGATAAACTCAGTAAGTAAATACAAGGGTGTGTTAATATTTATATTTAAAATGTGCTCTCAAGACTGCCTCTAAAATGAGTAATATTGCCTTGATTAATGCATCATTTGAATTTTACGGCATTTTAAACGCTCACTGAAACCGAGCGAGGTGCCTCCGCGGTAACATGGGAGACTCGCATTCGGGAGATCCCGAGTTCGATTCCCGTCGTCCGCCCAATCTGATCTTGCGGTTTTCGTGGTTTTTCTTGATTTGGAGGCAAATGTTGAGGTTGTTTCTCGTCTATCATGTTTCTTTTCCATCAGTTCTCTTTCATTTCGTTTCCTTCTATCTATCAGATGGGCTTCTATGTTTCGTGTATATGGCAGTACCGAGCAGTGCCGTGGATGTTTTCTCAAAGAAAAGAGTACTCCCGTAGACACTAGAGGGCTGCTTGGTCGACGAGTCGTTCATTGCACTCTCTAAGCAGCTCGAACAATAGAACGGCTTTCGAACCTGGAACTGTTAGGCCCTTCCACGCGATTCTGCGGCCTGTCTGCCTAAGGTCTGCAGCACCCTGTGTGGATTTTTCACTTTATCCCTTCTACCTGGGCGGTAGTAGGTACAATAGATCTCTGTAGGTCGCTGTCCAAGGAGGCCCCCCACGTTGAACAATCTTTAACCTAGGAGTAGTCACAGAAAGAGAAATATGGGGATTTGGTGACCACGCAATGTCTCCTTTTTGGGATGACTTGATTCCAAAGTGCCGATGCTCAACTGCCACGGCAATATGTGCTGTAGCAGCATCTTACTGGAACCATTTTACCCCTCCCTTTTAAACCTTAGAGATAATATTTATGAAGAAAAATGGTATTTCATTTGAAATGTTACAAAATTCGTTTGAGAATATGCATCTTAGGCTGACTGATTGTCTTCGCAGAAATACAGGCCATTTGCAGGTCATAACTTGCATTAAACGAAATTATTACCTGTGTTGCATATAATATTAGCATGAATCTCATATTTGTTCATTTACATAACTGATATAATTATTTATACAATATTGTAAATGTTTGGTTTTGTCAAATCACTGTGTGTTACCATTACGGATTGCTGCGTACATAAAATCACATCGCGAAATAATTTGCTACAATATGTTTAAAAAATGTTTACTGCATAAATAATCGCTCCATACCGAAACCAAACATGTACTTTAACTACACAAGCGCTAAACACTTAACCATAAGGATAACACACAATATCCAGCGTCTTTAGTGTATACCGTATAACCCAAGTGTTGTGAACCGCACGTGTCGAAGAGTGCTTCGAAAATTTTGTGTTCAAAACATGACCCCGCTTTTTTTTAAAAAAAAAAGGTGCAAAGTGTGGTGAATCCACAGAATACATAAAAACAATTATAAAAATTTGGCCTCAAATGTCAGAACACAGAAGTATAGCACAAGGAGCGCGAAATTTTGAATGTCTATTACTTTTTCTGCTGCAATTTTTTCAGTTGTTCTTTGTATGAAAACTGGGAAGTTTATCGTTCTACGTCGCACTACAACTAGGTAGCTGAAGACGGAATCTTTTCACTTAAAATGGGACATTTGGTATCCTCATGCAAACAAATTAAAAAGAAACTCTGGAAGCGAGCAAGTACTAGGATGGATTAAAAGGACATATAAAATCGCATACGATTTCCAAAAATATTTCAGTAAATACCAGAGGATGGATTCATAGGAAGAGAAAGACCGAGATTTGGGATGGGAGGATGGAATAAAAGAGAATTATAAAATTCTGGGTAAAAGAAAATGTGAAGAAGTTGGCAAGAAATAGAGATGGTTGGTGAATGCTTCTGAGGAAGACCAGGGTCAACACAGGACTGTAGAACAAAGGACAATGATATTTATGGTGATGTTATCCTCATATTTAAGAAAGGGAGCCAACTTCGATTCTGTAGGGTCGTAAAGTTACTGAACAAATTTAGCTTAAATTTTAGGAATGTTTATTCTTTTTTCTGCATAGGTACCGATAAACACATTTGGAATTGGTATATCTATAGATGGATTTCATTATGAAACGTGATAAAACGTATTCCATTGATATGTCATTCAAGTTCAGTGAATGCAGGACATAATGTCTCTATGGCCAACTTCCCACGCAGCTGGAATGCTCTCTGCGGGAAATTCTCTATCTGCCTTTTTCAGTTGCAGGCTCAGCGAACACTAAAACGCCAACAGCAGTCAGAAAAAGTGAGAACCACTGGTGCAAAATCCCTGATTGTACCCACAGAAATAACCCATTAGCAGCTTAATGCTGTGACCACTCAGCTGTGTCTCTACGTCAAAAACAAAAACCTATTCCAACATTACATTAAATATATAGAAAACATGGAAAAATGATAGAGCAAAATTAAAGAGTTGTGTATTTTCGGGCTACAAAGGACGTGTTCTATAGTTTATTTTTGCTAAATATGAAATGAGGAGCAGTGTTTCGTTTGTTGACTGATGTTAGCATCATTGTCATCAAGCTTATAGCCCGTTTCTGTTCCATATATTATATTTGTTATAGATGTTGTTAGTAGATGTTCTCTTAAAATAATCATCCTAATCGGCTCTCTCCTATAAAGTATCTATTTCCTTTCTGTTGATATTTCTGAATTATATTCAATTGCGATTGTATTTAGATTTGACTGTTAATTTATTATTATTATTATTATTATTATTATTATTATTATTATTATTATTATTATTATTATTAATATTAGCTAGTTTTGTCCAGGACAGAAATGATCTATAAAGAATGTTATTTTGATGATTGCTGCTTTACGTTACCAATATGTAGCTAAAGTTAGATTTTTATTTTCTCTACTGAGTATAGTAGACAGGGGAAGTATTGCATTCCACCCAAAAATTCGATATCGATATTTCACCGGAAATACATGTTTTGAGGTTGCCCTGAATCCAAATAAAGCATTTTTGGAAGCATGTCCGTGTATATGTGTGTGTGCGTCTGTGCGTCTGTCTGTCAGTCTGTGAACAGCATAACTCAAAAATGAAGTCGGATAAATACAAAAATTAGTACTTTATGTTTACTATCTGCAAATAATGCGACAATGTTTTTCAAGAAAACCCTCACACCCCGGACTACCCTGCATATGGAACATTTTTAAAAAAATTTTGTTTTTCTCAAAAATGGCTCTACGGATTTTGATTAAAATATCATACGTTTAAGATACGTTTATGGCAAATAAAATGTATATTTTGAATTTTCTGGGAATGTCTCCAAAAGTTCCTCTCCATTCTGAATGACTTTCGCAAAACTGGTAAATCGTAAGACATAGACAAAATTTTATTATACAAAAAATGTAGATCTCGTTAAAACACACAATTTATCATATATATTTTTTGTGGAGTAAACCATTTTTGAGATATTCTTTGTTATTTGTTTGAATTTTGTAATACTTATACTCTTTCTCAAATGGGAATTCATTACTCTTTTTTTATGTCCTGGATATGCAAAGAGAATGGAGTGCTCCACATAGCAACCAGCTCTTAACGGATTTGACTATCACTTAAAGCCTACCAAATTCCCCTTGCATCTGCAAGAAAATTAGCAAAAGATTAACATCTGTATACCTCGATTAACATGAAGTAGATGGAGAATAAGCGTCCGTAAAAACAGTTTGTACAAGACTGGAGAAAGTCGTGTGAGTGCAATACATCATATTTTTTAAATAAAATAAAAACAAAATGTTAGCCTTATTAATGCGGAAAGAAGAATTAAATATACCGTCGCTCACATTACAAAACAAGAACATGGATACTGCGTGTGCACACAATAAGTAGAAATTATGCTTATCTAAAAATGGTAGAAATAAGGTTTTTTTCCCTCTGGGCCTCATATTACGTTGATTATAACTGGGGAGGTATGATTATTGTGGTGTATGTTTAGACTATGAAGCATCTGATATGTTTCTGTCATTCGCTCTACTTAGAATTACATTGCACAAAAAAGTATTCCGAAGGAGCGCACGTTACAATTATTAATAGGTTATAATATACATTTAAAATTAGAAATTACTTTAACTGTTTTAAGTTTAAGTGATTTTTAAACAGTTCATTCAAAGTTAAATTAATTCTAGGTCGTCTAAAAGCCAGTTAATTGTCTGAAATAACAAAGGACACAAGTATATAGGTAATATTTTTTACGATTTTTTCAGAATTATAGGAAACTACAGACTCTCCACTTTAAACAATGTGTTGTGGGCTGAAAAATACCTTTAACCTCTTAAAGGAGCGTTCAAACGTGGTTCTGAGATATCACTAAGCCTTAAACACCATTTTTATAAACACAGTTTTTTAAATATTGTGAAGGTTTAGTTTCAACCAAAGTTATCGTAATTCAAAACGTGGTTACGATTTTATTTAGATCAAAATAATTTTTTCATTAATCTTTAAATTTTTAAATTAAATTGTTCAGTACCTTAAAATAACTAATCAAAAGCAAATAGAATACCATTACGATATTTAAATAAAATCTGTAGTGTGGGCTGACTTTTGTGTGCTATTTATGTATTTACAAGCTCTTAAAAATCATTCCAAGCTTTAAAGCACAATAAATACGTTAATATTCATGTCAAGACGTCGTTTCAAGATTACTTCAAAGGTTCCCACATCAGTGTTGGAAGTACTTACCAATGTCTTTGTGGCAGTGAACAGACAGTGAAACATTTATTATTTGACTGTCCTATTTTCTAAATTAAAAGATATGTCTTTATTACTCATTTATCTTACTTAATAATCGATTTTGTGCATCTCCGTATCATTTATTTAAAAAGCAGTGTTGTTAAAACCGTTTCTTATGTTTTATCCAATACATTCATGTCAAATGGCAATGTTATAGTTTCGTGGTTTTGTATTTAGTTTTTAGTTTTTGTAAACTATGATCCTAATATATATCTATATGTAAAGTAGGGTTGACAAGTGTGATAAAATAAAATATATATTCATGTGAGAACAAGCATTAAAGTAATTCTCCTCTGCAAATGCTAACATCCGCAATTTTAAACGAATTTAATTCAATTTTTAGCATGTTTCATGATATTGCATATAAAAGGTGTTTACATTTTAGCTAAGCATCTTCTAAACTTTTAAAGCTAAAAGATAAAAGAATCTCAGTTAAAAATTGAATATTTTGAATATAGCCTCCTTCCCATAATGGAGTATTTAAAAATGTACATTTTAATGGAAGAATCGATTTCTAATAATGCATTTTTTAGACTAAACGTAATCTTTTGTGTATTATGTATATTTTTACAGGTTTTCCAATATAAAGTTATAACGTATGCCATTGCATTTCAAGTAAAATACAAATACGTTTTAAATAAAGCCATCTACCGAAGCATATTAAAAATGACAAGAAACGTATCTAAATTTTGGTGTTAGTATTTCCGGAACTTATGCTGAAAATTTTAAGAAATCTCAACTTTGTGGAACACTGAAATGATGAAAAAATTTTAAAAAGAAAAGTTTATCAGGAAAATGCAATTTCTGGTAATTTTTTTTCTATCAGCTTACCATGATCCTGTATAAATCACTGAGGGATAGAAAAAGACTAATAAAATATTAATATGCAAGGGTTAGAGACCCTTAAGAATGTTTTATAAAGTTTCATTGGATGATTCCCTTAAAAACCGCTATATCGTGCAGTTTTGTAGCTATCAGGTTTTGTATTGTACTTAATTTTAATTAAAATATGATTTATTTAGGCAACAAAATTTGTTTAAATGTTAGCTTACCCAAAAAAAAGTAACCATGCATCTGCTACAACGCTACTGTAAAGCAAAGAGGGTATTTCCTCACTGTTTAACGCTTTCCGTCTGTAAATTCCAGCTTTACAAACTAACTACAGTTGATTATCACATTATATATCTCTATTCATCTGACGCAGATTTTAGTTATATGCGGCCAAATATATTTTTGTATTACGTAATTTTCTTTGCCCATCATTGATGTATAGACTGTATATGTAAATCTGAATCATGAAGTATAAATGTTCTTTACGTTGTTTGCTGCTACGTATGAAAAGCCGATTTTGAAGTAGTTGTATTATAGTTTAACTGTTGGGGAGCCGAACTTGAAATTCGTTGCAATCGCACGTATAGTACCCGGTTTCCGGTAGCCTTCGCCCCAAGTTTAAAAATATTAACTTTGTAATTTGACTGTTTCTTTAGATATTATATATTTATGTTTGCCTCGGCTGCGTCAGTATTATTGTTAGAGACATGGAAGTCTTGGCAGGATTGTGGTGCGACTGAAGAATGTAGGCTTACGTAGATTTTAAGTTTTAATTCAATCCCTTTTATTAATCCTTGACACAAATTAAATAGCACTTCACTGATATCGAGAGCTGCGAGATTCTTTTATTTAATACTTGCACTTTTTAACACGTATACTATTTTCGTCCCACACGAATACGTAATTAATTTCTCGAGGACACATCTCGCGTCTGGTTATGAGCACTGTCTAGAAGCAACACGTCTGGTTATGAGCATTGTTTGGATGCAACTGAACTGTTTTCCACCGCCTAAATTTGTAATTTTCTGTATTTCAAGTCTCTGATTGGCTAATTCTACTCCAATAGAATACATTTATTTAACTAATGCTTTTTCTGGTTGTTGATTGGCTATTTCAAACTGTCTCAAAATTTACATTATTGCTGCTCTAATAATGACTAGTAGCATTTAAACTTCCTTACTCATTATTTCCTCAAGGTTACCTCATTGTTACCTCATTGTTAGTAACTTTAAACTTATTATTCTCAAATCTCCTACATTATTAAATTACGTAATGCATTCACATAACATTATTTAACATGTTTACAATAATATAAGCATGTGCAATGACTGTTGCGCACATTTTACAATTTATTACGTACACATATTGCTTCAAGGCAAATATTGTTATTGAATTTATATTTATATAATTTCACTGAAATCATTTAAGTGTTAAAAATACTGCCTCAATCATCTGTAATTGTGTGTTTGAGTACAACATAATATTCAGCCTATGTATAAGGCTCCTGGTCCACGAGTGGCACTGTGGCACTAGGGGAAAAAGTCACATGATAAATGCAACCAATGAGATGTCAGAGAAAATACAAAATGTTAAGCGGACGCTTAGCATCCCGCGAAAAGTGGTCCAATAATGTAGCAGAAACTCTTAAGTATCGAGTGGGGGATAGGATGCATAAATATCTCAGGTTCACCCCAGAAAGGGGCAGTCGATATGTAATCCTGGGCACAGACTCCAGTCACTCACGAGCAGAATTTGGCGCGCAAAAAGGGCCCGTGAAATCGTGGTAACTTCTCTAAAGTGCCGAAGTATACCATCGCCACGTGAAATTGTAGTGCTGTGCCGCGCACGCGCAGCGAACTAACAAAGGGCCGTGAGATGCGCGAGAAACTTGTCAGCTCCTAGTGACCAGGAACATTAGTTATTGTTTTATGGTAGTAATAAATTTCAATTCTGTGAAACTCCGTGGTGCTTCATATTTCCCCTTCCTTTATCGCACAACCTGGATCACTCCTTTTTCGATAGGCAGAGACTAGGTGCACATCTCCACTGAGAACCACTAGCCGAGACCAACTACCAAATAAATTATTACAAGCCATCATCCGCCTGCGGAGGAGCAGCAGAAGAAGAAGCCCCGATGAGAGGACCTCAAAACAGGTACGGTAACGTCGAGACTGCGGCGACCCGTACCCGCGCGAGGTACTAACCACGGACCGCAGCGCGCAGAGTCAACCGTGCCTCTCTCAGGCGTAGGGTTCTGAGCGAGGCGCCAAGGAGCCAGCATCACATCCCACTTTCAATTTTGTGTTAAATTTAAGCACAAGTTTTGATGACTTAAAGGAAATATAAAGCCCCGCCCCGTTTATGTTAAATCTGCTAATTTAATGATCCATTACATCAGGAACTAATTAAGATATCAGGCGAGCTTTCTACATACCTTCTAAATTTACTTTCTACATTCATACAATAAGTTTGTCTATTAAGGAAAATAGTGCTATTCGGTTACTGATACTATCTTTTAATTAAAATTTATAGAAATTTTTTCTAAGTATAATCAACCATTATTAACACCAAAATTACTCCACAAAAGTACTTAGAAGTTGCCTTTATCATCACAAAACGTAATTTAGCTTTCTTCAATAGCTCCTGAGAAAACGAATCATTTATACCATAAAATATATTCTTAAAAAACGCTGTTCAAAGCAAAACTGTAGAAAACAAACTTGCATGTATTTGCAAAGAAACGAACCATATGGCTTGAGGACACAGAAGCTGCCATACTTAGCAGTAGAACCAATCTTTAGAGCAAAACCTCCTCTCAAAGATGGGCCAAAGATTACCTCTCTACTCCAAAATACCTAGGAATTACGACTTTTTCCTTGTTAATTGTTTTATTTATTTATGGACGTTCATGGTTCTTAGTGTCCCATTCTACACTGAGAATGAAATACGGGAAATTTTGCTAAAAGGCCTCTTTATCACGCTTTACTTGCCATCCGAAGGAAGCCAAGCTAAGGATTTTTATGCCTGAAAAATTCCACAACCCTCCGCCAGATTTGAACCCGCGACCTCTGGAACCAGAGGCTAGCATGGTACCTCTAGACTGCGGAGGACAACCCTGCGAATTGGTGCAGAATTCACAGTACAAAATAACAGATGCAGTAAGATTTTTAAATATATTTTAAGTATAAATTTTGTGCCTACAATAGTAAAATATTCATCAAATAAAAGAAGGAATTCCAATTTATATTACTACATTAAAAGATAAATATTTCATTTTTGGCAAATTTGGTCGTTTAGTCTCCCCTTAAACAACAAATGCATAGTAATAAAGTATTAAGTTGAGGCAGTATTTTTAACACTTAAATGATTTCAGTCTAATTATATAATATATAAATTCAATAA
This sequence comes from Deroplatys truncata, assembly GCA_030765065.1. NCBI lineage: Eukaryota > Metazoa > Arthropoda > Insecta > Mantodea > Mantidae > Deroplatys > Deroplatys truncata. The sequence continues at coordinate 222,070,842 of CM060978.1, forward strand.
CAGCTCGCCTTAAAGCAATATGTGTATGTAACAATATATAAAAGGTGTATATTACAGCCATTGTATATGTTTATATTATTGTATACATGTAATAATGTTATGTGAATGTATTAGGTAATTTAATAATGTAAGAGCTGTGAGAATAATAGGTTAAAGTTGCTAACAATGAGGTAGCCTTGAGGTAATAATGAATTTGAAAGTTTAATGCTACTTATGATTCTTGGAAGCAATAATGTAATTTTTGTGACAGTTTATAAAATAACCAATCAACAACCAGAGAAGGCTTTAGTTAAATTAAGGTATTCTATTGGAGTAGAATTAGCCAATCATAAATTGAAATATAGCAAAATTTACAAATTTAAGCGGTAGAAATCAAGTCAGTTGCTTGTAGACAGCGCTCATAACTGGACGTGTTGGTTGTAGACAGTGTTCCTAATCGGACGCGAGATGCGTCCTCCAGAAATTTAATACGTATTCGAGAAAGACGAAAATAGTTTACGTGTTTAAAAGTGCAAGTAATTAATAAAAGAATCTCACAGCTCTCTATATCAGTAAAGTGATATTTAAATCGTGTCAAATTAATAAAAGTAGTGAAATAAAAATTATAATCTGTGTAAGCCCACATTCTTAGCCACACCACTCCCTGCAAAGAAATCCATGTCTCTAACAATAATACTGACGCAGCCGAGGCAAACATAAATATATAATATTTAAAGAAACAGTCAAATTACGAAGTTAACATTTTTAAATTTGGGATGAAGGCTACCGGGTACCATACGTGCGGTTGCAACTTCTTAGTTCGGCTCCCCAACAGTTGAACTACAATACAACTCCTACTTCAAATTGGCTCCCAAAGCGTGGGGCAAATAACAATACAACAAAATATCTTCTTCAAAGTCTAGCAACAATTTGGTTGAAAGTATGAGCAAAGCGTTACGCAAAATGGTACACTGTGTACAAAAGTAATATTCTAAATGCTGTACGAAAACTATACCTTGGCAAATGGTGTTTTTTCCTACTGCAAATATTACAGTTTATTACGGTTTAAGTGATTTTGAAAGAGTCCAGCAGTATATCTCAGGAAAAAACTTAGTTTGAATCCCGACAAAGATTTAACCAAGGTTTTCTATTCACAACGTGTCTCAGGAAAGTTAAAATTAAGGATGAAGACAGCTTTCTGTGTAAGTACCGCTGTAATCCTTTCATCTGTAGCAGAGAGCGGGATCAAAAGCCAAGAGAGTTGAATGATGGGCAGCTTGTTTTCAAATCTTGTTCCATCCTTTGTAGAAGGCTGAGCTTAAAAGAAGCTATGCTTGTAGTAGTGCGAGGAAGCTATATAAAAACGTCACCCTAAGTCACTGTACCCTCCTAAGCCCCTCCTTTTTCTTGGAGATGTGTGCTCATTTTGTCTGGGCAATGTTTCTCTCTAGTGAGGAAAATTGGAAAGGATGACAATTGGCTCACGCTGCAGTTTGTCTTTCCACTTAACCTCTCTTGTCTTTACTTTTCTTTCGTGCAACTCTCAGTTTCTTTTCTGTGCGAATCGCAAATGAGCAAACGTTAAGAATATACATATTAGAATTTGACGCTGTAAAAAGAAAATGAATCTTCCTGCGAGGAGGAATACATAATTTATGTTTTACAAAAACGGTTAGTGCACCTGTGGGTTTCAACGGGGAAATGAAGCATAAGCGAAGAATAAGAAAAGAAACTGGCAGCTTTTCAGCATCTACATTGATTAATTATTTTGTACATTCCAAACTACAGAACAAATCCTCCTCTATGTATATACATATGCTTCATTAATATCTCTTTGTATCTACAAGTACATAAATATATTATGTTTACGTTTTTGTTTCTTTCGTTCGGTTTCTTTAGTTTTAGGTGAATTAAATAAATACTACGGATCATCTACAAGCGTCACATGGTCTTTCTGTCTGTCCGTGTCTCCATCTGTCCGACCATCCATCATCTGTCTCTGTACATGCATAAAACAATTGACGAATTGGCTCACGTATGGAGTTGAAATAATTGTGTGGACAAGAGTTTTCAGGATTGTTTTTCCAGAGTATCCATAATGAATTTACTTTACTGTTACCGCACTTTTACCACCACAAAATGAATACCTCTAAAACTTAACACTACGATCTTGTTGCTACAAATAAAGCAGATACATACATAACTGCTCTTTGTTTTTAAAATAGCGAAATCCATAACTCAGATATATAATAAAACCACAAACCAAATGTTTCTCGTAATTTTCGGTTTTAATTAAACTCATAGTAATGCGAACAATCGAATAACATACTATCCTTAAGAAACAAAGAAGGGAAAAGAAAAAAGACGTTGTGTATGTGTGTTTGTGTGTTTACTACCTATTTACTAGCAAAACCGAACTATACTTTGGTATATCACTTACAGAAGATGCCATATGGCTTATTGACTATTGCCTTCAAAATGGGGCTTTTGTAATAGAACATGAGGTTAAAAATAAACATTTAAAGATTTAGTTTATTATTGAGCTCTCTGATAAAGTTACATTACAACAGTATAACGTTTCTGAGTTTTGTTATTCATAAAATTTCGGTAGAATGAATATTAAAGAAGTTGTACCAATTTTTAGTATTCTTAAGGGTTTGGCAACGTATGTTACACGTTGAAGAGAGGAAGAGAGAGATATCCTCCACAACTAACGCCAAAATACATCGGAGCTGCCTGTCAATGATATTGGTCATACATTTTATGAAATTTTGGTGCCGGAACCTAAAGAATAAAATCAGTAAATTTGCTACTTAAGAGCAGCTCTATATTGCATATATTATATTTCAATATAATTAAATAATTTACTTCAATTCTTCGAGCAGTACTAGTATAACTAAAGGTTTGAAAGATTAGAAAGGAACTTTAATGATTTCTTAATGCAGCATGTAGCCAGTTCCTGTTCCAGTCGCTCGCTCACTCACTCACTCATTCCTCACTCACTCATTCATTTACTCACTCACTCATTTACTCATTCATTTACTAACTCACTCACTCATTCATTTACTCACTCACGCATTTACTCACACACTCATTCATTTACTCACTCACACATTCATTTACTCACTCACTCATTCACTTACTCACTCACTCATTCGTTTACTCACTCACTCATTTACTCACCCAAAAATTTACTCACTCATTCATTTACTCACTCACTCATTCATATACTCATTCATTTACTCACTCACCCACTCACTCACTCATTTATTCACTCACTCATTTATTCACTCACTCATTTACTCACTCATTCATTTACTCACCCATTCGTTTACTCACTCATTCATTTACTCATGCATATACTCATTCATTTACTCACTCAATCAATCATTCATTTACTCACTCACCCACTCACTCATTCGCCTACTCACTCATTCATTTACTCACTCACTCACCCACCCACTCATTCACTTACTCACTCACTCATTCCTCACACACTCATTCGTTTACTCACTCACTCATTTATTTACTCACTCACTCATTCACTTACTCATTCACTCATTCCTCACCCACTCACTCATTCACTTACTCATTCACTCATTCTTCACTCACTCATTCATTTACTCACTCATTCCTCACTCACTCATTCGTTTACTCACTCACTCATTTAGTCACGCAATCATTCATTTACTCATTCACCCACTCACTCATTCACTTACTCACTCATTCATTTACTCACTCACTCACCCACCCACCCACTCATTCACTTACTCACTCACTCATTCCTCACACAATCATTCGTTTACTCACTCACTCATTCATTTACTCACTCACTCATTCACTTACTCACTCACTCATTCCTCACCCACTCACTCATTCACTTACTCATTCACTCATTCTTCACTCACTCATTCATTTACTCACTCATTCCTCACTCACTCATTCGTTTACTCACTCATTTAGTCACTCAATCATTCATTTATTCACTCATTCATTTACTTACTCACTCACTTACCCACAAACCACGTCCAAGGCTATGGCGACTCACACAATGTATTGCCGCGCCGGCAAGCGGTTATATTGCAATACATTCAGTCTTTTTCGAGAGCAGTTTTGAAGTAACACATGACCGATTTCAATAAGCTTCTTTAAATATAGGTTAACGTTCCACCTAGGTTTACCATTTCGACAAGGTCATAACACTGAAATATTAATGTTAGCATTAGTCAGGGCGCTTGGCGGCAGTAATAGAATTTTACAACAAAGCATATGGTATTTATTTCTCGGGAGCGACAAAAGATGTATGTTTTAATCAAAATCGCAAACAAGAGATAAGAAAATGTCCTATAGAATCTAATGTACCAACAACCCTAAAGAAAATTAACGGCGTAGTGACAGCTTCCAAGTAATTGCCCATACAGAACTTCATATATTACAACAATCTCTGAACAGTAACACCGGGAACAGTAACTTTAGAAACAACAGCTCTGTCATCCATAATGGGTCGAAAATATATATTTTTAGACAGCAAGGCCTAAAAGTAGAACATTTAGCACAGTGCACACGAGCACTGATTATCGCCCATTGTGACCAACTTTGGTTGAAAGTCCAATCACATGGCAGTTACCCTTTGTATTTGCACATGCTTAATAACTCGACTTGATTGATTAAGTTTTACTTTTCATGTCTGTTTACATGATTAATTTCTCATGGCGCCCATATTATCTGTTCACAATAAAAATCGTATTTCAACTTATCGCAATTCGTTCTAGAGCTAACTTGTACGTTATATTGGCAGTCTTCTACTTTCTTTGATATAAAACGTTGTTCTTTTATCTACAATAACCTACATAAAGATTCAATGGCAAAGTTATGAAATCAGAATAAATTGAAATGGGAGTAAAATCACAGAAGCAGCAGAAAGAATAACACTAGAAGTATTTATCCCCAAAAAAATCCAGAAAGCAATATGATGTTGCAATTAATCGCTTCATTTCCTGGTGTACGGCAAAACATGTTGAAAATAATTTCATTGAAAATGACTGTTAGCGAATCAAAAAAACAACAAAACATCTGATATCTGCTTCTTTAAGATCTTTCTCGTTGCAAGAACGGCGTTCTAAACTGATTTCTCTTATTTTTGGGAATCAGTATAATATTACTGACATTTTACAAACTCGAGTACTACCTAAAGATAGTATATGCCACACGTGTTAAAAGTGGTATTATTTTGCTCGTTTCTACATTCCTATTCGCAGAATAAAACCTTACGTTTAACCCTTCTATCATAATCTGCTATTAATGCCTTTTATAGACCATTTGAAAGCCCTCCAAATAAAACACGACTAACGGCATTTACTTTCCCCCATAGTATCATACAACTTTTATTAAAGACATTTCTTTCTACAACGCCTAGTTTTGAAGATATTGTACCGTCTCTATTTAAATGCTCCACAAGTATATATATATATCCGGTTTTACGGTGTACAAACACTTTTCTGGCACCCAGGACTACAGTATTTAACATCTTCTTATCACTTTTCTCCATTCTTGCCTATTGGACCATAAATCTTCCTCATTTTCCCAATCCATCAATAGCCCTCTCATTCCTTGAATCCACGTGCTATGCGGCACTTTTCTCCTTCTTCTTGGTGGCGTCCATTCCATTACTCTTTTCGGTATTCTTTCATCTTGCATTCTTTTAGCATGCCCGTACCATTCTAATTGTTTCTGTTGAATAAAATCTAAACTTGCATTATGAACATTCATAATATTTTCTTTTGTAATCTCAATTCTATTTTTTTTCTTTCTTTCTTTTATATATCCTAGCGGATCTGCTGCAATAATCCGTTTCTGTTATCCATAATTTTCTTTTCCAATGGTAGCTTAGACTCCACAAGTCGGAGCCATAAGTTATACAACAGTTCTCATTATTGTTTTAAAAATTGTAGTTTTAGTTTGTTTTGAGATCTGTTTATGCCATATATACCATTCAAGATAGAATATCGCATACGAAAGTGAGTTTAGCTTTGATCTCATTTCCTTTTTTGTTTTTAGTTCCATTTAAACCCCGCCTTTAACTACATTGGTCCCATCGCGGCCTTTCCTTTGGAACGCAATAATGTTAACTCTTGTCGAGTTTCTTGCACATTTTGGGTTTTAATCATTAGATCACACACACATATTCACATCCTCATTCATACTTCCAGATTCTGGGGGATAATCTTGGCTAGAGAAAATTTCCCAACCGCCAGACGGGAATCGAACCAGGGACCTTTCGCATAGCAGGCAGGTGCTCTGCGGACTTCCTTTTCTTGTTTCCCATCTTGTGTAGTCTTTCCTCCCAAGTGTTTATATTCCCCTGTGTGTTTAATTATTTCCATTTCGTCTTCCAGTACCAAATCTTGTTGAACATTTAATTTAATATTAATAATCGTAATAATAACCTTCTTCAACGGGGTATGTCATGGGATCAGCATGCCTAATCTCCCAGCCGCTTAAGATCGGTTAGCTAAACTGGAAGAGTTACTTATCAGTCATGTAGATTCTAACGACCTCTCAGCATGAGATAATGTAAGACACATTGTAAATGATTTGCATTTTCATCGGTTAACACATCATCAGCACAATATTTTAAAATGCCTAAGTTAACGCTACTTATTTTGTTACTGTTAGGAGTTAGGAGTAGTCAGACGGAGGTGCACTGCAGCGCACTTAGGCCCTAGTGGGCCCTTTTGTGCTTCCAACATGACCCCTGGACAGAATGGGTAAAGGGGAGACCCGAAAGACGACCAGATCCAGACGACGATGTGCATTAGCAAGGAGGGGGATCCTAGCAATTCCAACAGGACACCAATCCTGACGCCGACTAGCCTTGCGTTAGCCAACCGCAACCTGGAGGTCCCTGGTATAGACGAGACACTTCCAGGAAGGAAGGGGACCTCAGCTGTATCGCCAAGTGCCAGGGATAAATTCACTCTAATGCAAACTCCAACACCCTGCCGCAACACACCAACTGCCGTGCCCTGGTCCTATAATCCTAAAACAGATGAGATGAAATAGATGAAAGTAAATTATTGTATCAGGAACTGATGGACTGGAATTGGTGGTAGACAAGAATCCACGCCAGCACTCGCCTACTGACCCGTGGAAACCAGGAAAAAAACCATGGTCAGAATGGCCAGCCCGACGGGAATTAAACCCAGGACCTCAGGAGCCTCACATACTACCTCGGAGCCATCCCGTTCCGTTTTTGTTGCTGTTAGAAATTAACCTTTCCATTTCCGTTTGACATTATTTACAAACAATGAAATTAGGCAGATGGTAGTTACAAACCCGTTTATTTGCATACAGAGCGTGGCATTAACGCAGATTTATTCTCGGTTATAAACACAACATCCTTCTTTAGAAACTGTACCAAAGCAGCAATAAAATTGTAGTATACTGTGAATTAAGAGGGAAACCTGCAATGGCAGAAGAACAGTTTCGTGTTCTCCAGCATTCTAGGATATGAGTTAAAGGCCTACGCAGTGGGTCTGCTGCAGTACATAAAGTTATCACATACTTGGGTATCATGCCAACAGCACACAAAGCTCGGCCAAAATTGGCAGTAAGAATGCGCTGGATGAAGGTTGAAAGTTATAAATATTGGAGAAAGATTCTTCTGCTGGAAACAAAAATAAATAATATAGTCCCAATTAAAAATTCTTAAAATAATACCTATTAAAGGGATCGTAGCATTTAAATAGAAGATCCATTTAGGACATTAAGGATCACTATCATCAGTACAATGCTTCGGAGCTTACCTTTGCAGATATCCTAATACAGAGTGAGCAAAAAGAGTCCGAACCGCCTGCGCGGTGTTTTTCCTGTTCGCGTTCTCGGCGCTCGTTGCCGTCTGCCGCTATCATAGAACGGCGCGCATGAAACCATACAACATTCTTAAAACTACTTTTAAAGGCTTTACTTATCAGCTTTACGAAAGGAGATGCTGAAACTGGCCACTGTCCTTATCCATACATTTTTGCCACCTCTTTGGGAGACTATCCATCACTCGCCGTAGTTCACACTGAGAAATTTCCTGGCGGATATTTTGTTTTAATTCTTCCAGAATGTGTGGGTTTGTCTTGTACACTTTATATTCTATGTTATCCTGGAGGGGTATTTAACAACGATATTGCCGGCTGCGCAGTGTTTTTCCACTGGACGTGTGGAAATATGATAAAAAATGATAACGCTATGAACAAAGTCACGCTGTGGTTTAGCTTTGCAGCGTGAAGTGCAGTATTGAATTGACGGTGATGTGATGTTGTTCAGTTATTACGAGTTACTTATTATTTTGTCCATAATATCTTTGTATATTATGGCTCAGCATATATTCTACTGCACCGTGTGTATTTATTTTTAATTCCTATGTGTTAACTCGGTCAGCTCACCAAGTGAAAGTACGATTTGCAGAAAGATTTCTAGGTGTAAAAGTTCCAGGCCGTACAACAATCCATGAACTTTACAGTAAATTTCAAGCCACAGGAAGTGTTCAGGCTAAGAAATCTAAAAGACGTGGTTCGGTTCATACCGAAGAAACATTAGACGACATCGGTCATCGTTTGGAAAATCCCCCCCCAAAAAAAATTCCATGATGGATAGTTTACTAAAGAGGTGCCAAAAATATATGGACAACGACGGTGGCCAGTTTCAGCATTTCCTTTCATAAAGTTGGTAAGTAAAGCCTTTAAAAGTAGTTTTAAAAACGTTGTATGGTTTCATCCGCGCCTTTCTGTGATAGCGGCAGACGGCAACGAGCGCCCAGGACGCGGACAGGAAAAACACCGCGCAGGCGGTTCGGAGTCTTTTGGCTCACTCTGTACTAAAGGTACCTTATTTAACTATACTATCCTTTCGAGTATGTATCTCAAGCTTTGTGCTCGTCTGATAACTACTATAAAAATGCGATTACCCATGAATATATGCTATTACTGCAAAGGCTATAGATAGCCGCTGATAACTTCTGAGAGAGAGAGAGAGAGAGAGAGAGAGAGAGAGTAATTAAGCTTCCTTTCGACATGCAAATTGATTCTCTTGGTTGTATGTACGCGTTCACAGTGTAGACTAGCGTCGTAAAGAACTATTAACAAACTTACGGGTTCATTCAGACATTCTTTAAGTTGTAGGTCGCAAATGAAACTGTAAAGCGCTAAGGATTCATTAGTTCACATTGCTTTCCGCTATGCGTGTCATCCATGGTACCACATAATTATATAGGGTCTTTCAACAAGAGTGTCCTATCTTTGAACTTAAATAAAACACGTTCTATAAATGATAGAGGTTCATTTCCTTTTTTATTTTGGAACATAATTAATGTCATTATGTGTGGAAGAGAACATCAGTTAAGTGACCGCCGCGACTTCGTTGGGTTGCGCGTATACGGTTGACCCAATTTTCAATGACAGAAGAACGTAAATTAGGTCCAACTTCACGAATAACACGCATGATGTTATTCATAAGATTATTTACTGTTTCTAGCTTGTTGACATAAACACGAGATTTAACATAACCCCACAAGAAGTAATCCAACGGCGTTAAATCACATGACCCCGGGGGTCAGTTAACATCACCACCATGGGAAATGAAGAAACCTCTGAACTTCTCCTTCAAAAGATCGATTGTTTCGAGAGCAGTATGACATGTGGCACCATCTTGCTGGAACCAGATGTTTCTGAGATCCATACCATTCTATTGAGGCCAAAAACAGTCCCTTATAAGAGCCCGGTATCTTTCTCCATTGACAGTTAGAGCTTATCCATCTTCATCTTGGAAAAAACATGAACCAATGATTCCACCATACCAAAATCCACGCCATACAGTAATCATTTAGGGATGAAGTGGTCGTTCTTGAATCTGCATTGGATTATGATTGCTCCAATAGCGGAAATTTTGTTTGTTAACACAACCATCCATCCAAAAGTGGGCTTCGTCGCTGAAGATGATTTTTCTACAAAAATTCCGGCCAGCTTCCAATTGTTCCATAGCCCAGTCAGCGAATACACGGCCAACCTATGGTAGTTGGGCTTTAGTTCTTGAATTAACACAATTTTGTAAGCGTGAAACTTCAAGTCCAGATGCAGAATTCGCCAAGTTGTGGTCGGCGAAAGCCCCAATTCTTGCGCACGGCGAGCAATTGATTTGCTTCCGTTCTCGCGTACACTCTCACGAACGGCGCCTATGTTTTTGTTGGAGAGTTTACGTCGATTTCGTACAGGCGTTCTTTGATCGCTGAAAGAACCACTTCTTTCAAATTTATAGATCAAACGCCGAATCGTTCTCTCGCGGGGACGATTATGCAACCCGTAAACTTCACGCAATACACGGAAGGTTTGGTGAACAGATGATCAATTTTGACAATACATTTTCACAATATCAACGAATTGGTGAATGCTGTAATGTTCCATGGGTATTTGTCAATAACAACTGTAACCACATGAAAAAAATTACTGCTGTAACTCAATAACAACGGCAGCTATACATGTTAAAGATAGGATACTCTTGTTGAAATACCCTACACATGCCTTCGTTTTATACCAAGACCGCGGATCGCGTGAATGCATGCTTCACACTGTCTATAAGTGTTAGTAACATATATGCAATTAGTGCTAACCTTGTTATAAATGTTGAACGTGGGGTCCATCTGCGCGAAGACATTCTTGAAATCGTCGGATGAAATTACCAGTCACACGCATAAGTTCTTGCGTAATGTTCATAACTTCTGCTTTTTTAGTGTGCTTAAGTTCGTCTACGGTGTGGGAATTGTTGCTATAAACCTTATTTTTAGTGTTTAGTGATCCCGTTGTTCTAAACTTATTGACCAAACATATCACAGTGTCTCTATCCGGAGCTGGATAACTAGGAAATTACTACTGAAGCTGTCTATACATATGTCTATATGATTCAGTTCTCACGTATGTATCCTACATAAAAACTCATTCAAGCGTGATTTTGTTGGCAGGCATTTCCATGGACTAATAAGAGGATAACATTCCTAAGGAAATCACACACAACACGCATTATTGAAACACTTCACAACACAAAGATAAAGCAACGACTGAGACAGCTCACAGCGATAAACGTATCCTTGACACGTCCTGCGGTGTTGCTGCGCACTTCACTGCCGTCTCGGCCGATACGTATACGAGGTGTGATCAAACATTTTCCCGAATAACGTCATAAATACTACACACCATTTTGTTTTGTCTAATCTGCATTGTCAAACTCAAAGTAGTCTCCTTGGGAGTAGATACACTTATCCCACGCTTCTGCCACTACTGGAAGCACCTCTGGAAGTCCTCTTCCTCCAACATGTTCAGAGCCTTCTGCGATCGCGATGGATGACATCAATGTCCTCAAAACGGTGTCCTCGGAGCCGTATTTTAAGTCGGGAGAAAAGACAAAAGTCCGCTGGTGCCAAATCTGGAGAATAGACGGAATGGGGAACAGTATTCATCCTATTTTTATCCAAAAATTGGCGAACACAAAGGGCTTTGTGCGCGGGCGCATTGTCATGATGCAGGAACCAGTCACCACTCCTCCATTTCTCCGGCCGTTTGCGTCGCACATTCTCCATTAATCTTTAAAGCACTTGTTTGTAGGCCACTTTATTCACTGTTTGACCCTATGGCACAAATTCCTTATGTGTAATGCCTTTAATGACAAAAAACTCAATCATCATTGACTTCACTTTGGATCGAACTTGCCTGGGCTTTTACGGGCGTGCAGATGAAGGACTCTTCCATTGTGAATACTGTTGCTTCGTTTCTGGAACGTATCCATAAATCCGTGTTTCTTCACCAGTAATAATTTTCTGCATAAACTGTGGATGATTTTGTAGCTGTTCTTTAAGATCTGTGCAAGCAATCACACGGCTTTCCTTTTGGTCATTTGAAAGCAGGCGGGGCACGATCTTGGCGGTAATTCTTCTCATGTCCAAATTGTCTTTCAAAATGCTTTGAACACTTCCAAAGGAGAGTCTAATGAGTCAGGAGGATGTCTTATTGTAATGCGCCTATCATTTAAGGCCATTTCCCTCACCTGATTGATATTCTCATCAGTTTTGCTGGAACAGGGTCGCCCCGAACGATCTACATATTTAATTGATGTTCACACCGCTTTTAAATTTCGAAAACCACTCAAATACTTGAGCTTTGCCCATAACTTCCTCCCCATAAGCTGTTCTTAACATTTAATAGGCTTGCAGTGTTACCGAATTTAAAGCAAAATTTGATGTTAGTTCTTTGTTCTTCGTAATCTGACATTTTTGCTACGCGGAAAAATCGCATCACATGCAAAACACGTGTTCACTTCAGAGCGTCTACCTACTCACTGCATGGTCACAGGAAGTCTCGTGAACACTTATTTTATCGGGAAGGAACGCTGCATGTACAGTCTGGATAAGAATTAAAGAAATCTCAGCGTCAGCATTGTTGTGAATCCATTCCGGAAACTTTGATCATACCTCGTATAAAGCGGTTGTGGCCTTGGCATAAAACGAAGGCACTGTAGTAAATGATAGATAATACGGCTGGTAGTTGAATGTAACAAGAATGTTTGTTCAGATTATAACGTTAGATTGCTACACTTCTTTGCATTAAATCAGGGCGTTATACAATAAGAAGTATTAGCTGCTTATTCCACACCCTATTAAGAGTTTTTCTTTTACCACAACCGGTAGAGCCTCTGGTTGCTGTGATGCTCACCTCTGTATGGATTCCCAACTGTAGTGTAACCCTTTTTCCCCGGTTCAGGAGGTTATACACAATAGATGGGGTATAAATGCCCACCTTTAAACTATGAGTAAATATCTCGAAAGGTGCAAACAGGTCTTTATGACTGTTCTATTTTCAGAATGTTACTAAAAATAAATCAATTGTATTGGAATAGTTTGCAATGTAGAATCAGCAAGGCACATGCCGTCTGCCTGCCGTGACAGGCCAACAGTCGTGTGAATGAAGTACAGGCTGATTTTTTCGACCTGGCCCTGTAGAAACGCAGAGGAGAAGGTAGTTTAAGGTAGGAGGAGAATGGCTGGCAGTATTCCCCTTGCGTAGAACGACAGAAATGCGTAAGGTTCTAACCGAAGCACAATTAATGTAAACATGTACAGCACTGTCAAAAGTTGCACTGCACACAGATACACCGGTAGATTCTCCAACTGCTTTGTAAAGTGACTGTTGTTGATCTAGATTCTTCTTAAAGTAATTATACACGTTGAGTATCACTTTCCGTGTCTGAGAATGCAGAACTTAACCGCCGCCAAATTTACTTTTGGCTACAGACATAGTAACACAATAAATATGCACGCTCGGAAACACATGGTGATGTCACCTTATCACAAGTTGTGTGCGCGGCTGCTACTCTGTTACTACTGATCCAACACCCCTCCCAGAAGATAATGGACTTGTCTAGCTACTGCACATATAGAGCTGTTTCAAAACGAAAAAATTGGCCTATAACCGCTCTCGCTCGGAAGTAGCCGTACCGTGTATGAAGTGTTTAGTTTTAAAACCATCTATATACATTACTATAAAACAAAATAAATGTTTAAGTCACATATTAACGACCACTTTTACCTTGAAAACTAAATTAAACATTGACATAAATTCTTGGAAATTCATCCCCAGAAAGTACTTGTATTGAGACATGCGTATATTCATCTGGGTACTGTGACGCAGTGGCTATGACCCAAGGTTATCGGGAGGTTGGCGTTGGGCAGTCGAGAAAACAAGATAACTGCCTCTCGCCAGCGTAAACACGGAGCGGCTATCGGTAAATAACTAGAACCTTCTGGAAGCTATTTCTCTCCCCCTACCCCAGAAAGTGTGTCGAAAAACTTCCACAACGTACGAGGATCTTATAGCAAGATTCCACTGACTATACAAGCGAGCGCTTTCGCGGTAATTGCCAGTTGCTAGTTGAGTTGGCGAGTAAGTTTTCCGTGTTACATCAAGAGCGATTCTCCGAGCGAATTGGTGTGACTGTTGTGACGTGCAGTAAGGGTTACTGCGGGGCGACAGCTCCTGGAGGTCTTGTGTTCGACACCCAAGTGAAGTGAACCGTCCAGCGTGAAGAGGTTACGTCACGAAGGAAGTGAAAGGACGGAAAATTGAAGTAGTTAACCTTAGTAAAGTGATAGTGCGAACGACGTGGCTCTCCCAGTGAAGTTGAACTAGATAAGAGCTTAGAACTGTGACTGTGATAACTGAGAAAAATGACAGTTAAAAAAATCTGATGTTTTACACTCACATGACTTTCTCTACTCTTGTACAAACTATTTTTACAAACGCTTATTCTCCATCTACTTCATGTTAGTCGAGATAAACATTTGTAGACTCAAATCTTATTGCTAATTTTCTTGTAGATGTAAGGGGAATATATATTTACAAGGGCAATATAGAAATACAGTAGCCTTTAAGCACATACATATCTCTTAATAGCTGGTTGCTAGGTGCAGCACCATTTCCTTTGCCACAGATTAATAATCTTTGCATATCCAAGACAAAAATTGAATAACGAATTCCCATTGTAGAAAACAAGTATTGAAAAATTTAAGGGAATAACAAGCAATATCTCGAAAATGGTTTACTCAAGAACAAAAATGTATATGACATAAATTGTGTATTTTTACGCGATCTACATTTTTTGTATACAAAAATGTTGTCTATCTCTTATGGTTTACCAGTTATGCAAAAGTCGTTCACAATGAAGAAGACTTTTGGAGACATTCCCAGAAAATTCAAGATATACATTTTATTTGTCATGAAAATATCTTAAACATATGATATTTTAATCAAAATCGTTAGAGCCATGTTTGAGAAAATTAAAAATTTCGAAAAATGTTCCATGTAAAGGGTAATCTGGGGTGGGGGGATTTTCTTGAAAACCTTCGTGTCGCATCTCTGGAAGATATTGAACCTAAATACCAAGTTTGGTGTTTATCCGACTGTTCGTTTCTGAGTTATGCTGTTCACAGACAGACACGCAGACGGACATGTTTCCAAAAATGCTTTTTTTGGATTCAGGGGGTCTCAAAACATATATTTCCGGTGAAATCTCGGTATCGAATTTTTGGGTGGAATACAATACTTCCCCTACTTACTACACGTAGTAGAGAAAGTAAAAAACACAAAGTCACAATACATAGAATTGTCGCGAAAATTTAAAACTAAAGTTTATTTTTAAAAAAGCGCATTTTGTGCATGCTTCATCTGCTGCTGTTAATTTATAAACAACATTTAAATCCTGATGTAGTAGTCAGACAAACCCTATCCTTAGTTCAGAATCCCAATCATTGGGAAATGCGCACGTTCGTAATGTTAAATGCACTTGTTTCCATCACATGTATGTCCTTAAAACAAGTCAGTAAGGAACTTCAAGTAATCGAGATTTTACTCTCTCAACAGGATATTTTTCTGCATCAAGTATGTTTGGAAGATGTTTACGGTCCTGTGTTGTGGTGTAACGATTCATGCTTCTCGTTTCTGTGTTGAACTCGGAGATCACTTGTAGAACCTTCTGCTAGACAGCTTAAATTGATAATTGTAGCTGCGTCTGAATTCTGAAAGAAAATTTGTTACTCTATTACTGATGTGTCAAACGCTTCGTAGTTGAAATGTTTACGCTGTGTTTTTATATATATATATATATAGTTTCACTTAGAGCAAAGTGCAACTCCGTTACCTAGTAGAACCTCAAAGACAAGCAGTGTGATCAACGTCAACGTTGAGTGGCATATCGGACGTTGTCGGATGTAGTACATCACGAAAATTACGATTCTGAAGAAACTTCAATGGCGAATTTTGCGAAACATGTTGTTTCTAAAAATAATAATAAATTTAGATAAAAGTTGAAACGTGTGTTTCTTTCCCAAGAGGAAGTGGATTAAAATGAGAATGATGGCAGATTACAACTTCGCAATATATTACATAAATTAATTATGGAGCCGAATTTCTTTCATTTAATAAGTTTAGACTTCTATGAAATACATAATTGCAATTTCATAAGCCCTTATTCTTACACAATTCCTTTAAATTCTTTGGGGCTTCAATACATTGAATTAAATTACAATTATTACATACGAGTACTTGCTTTCTGCTCTCACATTTACCTATATATTTCAAATTTACAACACCATAAGTCAATATTTCGCACGATCAATCTTTCCCAGTTAATAATTACTAAAGATAATTTTGAATAAGATGAACCAAAAGGAATTTAGAGAAACTGTCTGCAATGCCTTCTGTCTAAACCTTGCCCTGCTGTTTTCCTCCTGAAATTCCTCACCGTCGAAGAAAGACTAACTTCACCTTCATCCACTGTACGGTGAGCAGAGCTGGGACTGAACCGGCGCCTGCGCAGTCGACGGCCAAATTCGCAGACGTACTACGTGAATCAAATTAACTGTACCCTTTTTTCTTGGTCTTGACGTCTCCTTTACAAAGCACCACCATACTCATTTCAGTATTCTTCACGGAGACGTCAACCTTCCTTTAGTGCAAACCGTAGTCGCCTGGAGTAGATTTCTCCGGGGGAGGGTCAATTTGGCACAAAGTCCTTTCAATTTAATTCAAAACCCATTCAATCCCATAAGCTGAAGCACAACTTTATACTTATACGCGTCACAGAGAAATAACACGATAAATGTCAAAAAACCATTTTATGGCAAATGTAATGCTCAAAGGGGAAAAAGTTACTGTAATACTTCATTCAGTGAAAAATGTAGAATTGCCAGTTATACTATGCAGCTCCATTCCTTTTGTGCTGTATTTAGAGTAGAGTGTTTTATATCTGTTCTGTTAATCAATATGAGAACTGTACCTGCACTAATGCCTAAAAAGTTGCATAGCCTTTCTATATTTCTGTAGGTAGGTAGGTGGATAGGTAGGTAGGTAGGTAGGTAGGTAGGTAGGTAGGTAGGTAGGTAGGTAGGTAGGTAGGTCGCAAAACAACACAACTATTAGCCACTAGTACATACCGAATCCTTAACTTAAAAGGTTGGTACAATCTTGAGGGATACTAAAGCTACGTTAGTTTAGTTTTGTTGTAATTGCAACCAAAGTTTATTTCCTACAATATTTTATGCTCTTCAGTAAAATTCAGAAACTCATATTGAGTTTAGCTAACTTGATGTAGTTGCCAGGCACTATTTTATTATCAAGAAACATTTGCTAGGAGCTATGTTAGGTTTGTATGTTACACATTGAGGCAGTATTTTAAACACTTAAATAATTTCAGTCTAATTATATAATATATAAATTCAATAACAGCCCACCTTAAAGCAATATGTGTATGTAACAATATATAAAAAGTGTATATAACAGTCACTGTATATGTTTGTATTATTTTATCCATGTGTAATAATGTTATGTGAATGTATTAGGTAATTTGATAATGTAGGAGCTGTGAGAAAAATAGGTTAAAAGTTGCTAACAATGAGGTAACGTTGAGCCAATAATGAGTAAGAATGTTTAATAACGCTACTAGTCATTATTGGAGCAACAATAATGTAAATTTTGAGACAGTTTATAAAAATAGGCAATCAACAACCACAAATAGCTTTAGTTAAATG
Organism: Deroplatys truncata; assembly: GCA_030765065.1. Taxonomy (NCBI): domain Eukaryota; kingdom Metazoa; phylum Arthropoda; class Insecta; order Mantodea; family Mantidae; genus Deroplatys; species Deroplatys truncata. The sequence goes on from CM060978.1 coordinate 222,088,435, forward strand.
CATGGTATTCTATTGGAGTAGGATTAGCCAATCAGAGACTTGAAATACAGAAATTTACAAGTTTAGACGGTTGAAATCTATTCAGTTGGTTGCAGACAGCGTTACTAACCAGACGCAAAAAGTGTCCTCAAAAGATTTAATATGTATTTGTGTGAGACGAAAAATAGTTTTACGTGTTAAAAAGTGTATTTAATTAATTAAAGAATCTCACAGCTCTCTATATCAGTGAAATGTTATTTAAACCGTATCAGGTATTAATAAAAGGAGTGAAGTAAAATTATAATCTGTGTAAGCCTACATTCTTGTCGCATCACGCCCTGTTAAGAGAAATGTGTCTCTAACAATAATACTGATGCAGCCGAAGCAAACATAAATATTTAATACTTAAAGAAACAGTCAAATTACAAAATTAATATTTTTTAAACTTGGGGCAAAGCCCACCTGAAAGTACATTTTGGGGCGAAGGCTACCGGAAACCGGGTACCATACGTGCGGTTGCAAACACACTTCAAGTTTGGCTCCCCAACAGTTGAAATACGATACAACTCCTAAAATACTCCTTTCTCAAATTGGCGCCAATACGTGGGGCTAACAACGTAAAAGACAATACACCTTTCTCAACATTTAATGGAAGCATTCAGCATGGTTTCAGGGTGGTCAGATGTCAATAAAGCTGTGACCAATAACCTGTCAACAGTAACTTCAAAAACGCTTAAAGCATAAAATCACACAACGCGTTCAGAATGGTTATAGGCATATCCCATCAACACAAACTGTGGCAACTGGCGCGTTAAGAGTACGGTACGATTTTTCCTCCTGGCCCTAATCTGCTGGATGCGCAATAACTGGATAAGCCCGTTATCCCTCGGGAGGGCTTATGGGTTAGTTGTAAGAGAACCGCCGATACGTATCTTAGGCATTCCTGTTGCAGCGCGCTAGGAGAATACTACCAGTCTTTCGTCCCCTCTCCACCCTCTCTAACCTTCTCCTTGTTTGCGTTTCTGCTGGGTCAGGTCGAAAAATCGTATTGTAGTTTGAAGTTACCCAGATACCACCTTAATACCAGAATGTTAAAGTATATGACCTCTTTCTACCTTCTCTGTATAAATTTACATAATAACAATGTTTGGTTATAAACATCTCTCTTTCGCTCTCTATACGCTCTCCGAATAAAACAAGTTTGGCTTTTCCTCAAAGTTTACACCAAAGTCTGAAGTTATTTAAATCCAGACTACAACTATAATTCCAGTTCCGTGGAATTCAAGAAACACGAAATATCCTAAGTTATAAATGGCAAATAATATATTCCTTTGTGAGTAATATGTTTTATAGGGATACATTTTTCCTTATCTGCAGTATGTATTTCTCGTTACACTGCTCACTGTTAGGCCAAATTCAAAATTATTGATTTACTATGCATATAACATCCATAAAGAAATCCTTAGGATTTCAGATCCGTACCTTTGATTGAAGCTAAGAAAATGCTTCCTATGTTAAAAATGTTTAAAAAAGTTAAACATTTAGGGAAATTAGTTACAATGACAAGACTCTCAACTACGTAACAATTCATTTAAAAGCTAAAATGAGATACTTCTAGTCACAACTGTCATGTATTTATATACCCCCAAAAAGCGAAAAATCAAAATAATTGAGAACAGTAAAAATATAAAGGATATAGTTTTACATGATAACATTCTTAACAATTGTTAAATAAGTATACAGATTTTCAGTCCTTGTCTGACAAACAAAACAGAAAGTAGGTTTATAGAAATGTCTTCAGAGCTCATTTAAAAGAATTTAAGGTATCGTTGTTTCCCTTAAGACATCCCAAGAGAGTAAACATTCTCTGCTGCCTGGGCGCTGCTGTCTGCGGTAGTAGCTTTAGAGCCAGAGAAAAAGTTAAACTCACCCCAAAATTTATTTTTAGAAATGCGTGAACTGATGTCTTAATTATATGAGTAACTGAAGTTCTTTTAAGCAACACTTAAAGGAGCTCGTAGCCTCCATCCAAATGTATATATCACAGTATGTTGTCAGTAAGAGCAACAAAGGTCAAACCTGACCCTATTTCTTTTCCTGGTTCCTTTAAAGGTCTCATTTTGAAGCTTCTCCGGGCGGATTAGAAACTCGGATTTTTATAGCGACATATGGAACCAAATTGACGGCATAATTTCATCTGAAGAGGCATAACATATCTTCTAAACATTCTGTTACAAAGCTTTTAGAAGGTACTGTTAAATACAAAAAAAACTCAGACTAAAACGGTCAACTAATGGATCAAAAAGCTTCTACTAAGAGATTAAAACAAAAATCTTATGTGCTACACTCACATGACTTTCTCTACTCTTGTACAAAATATTTTTACAAGTAGCTTATTCCCCATATGCTTCATGTTAATCCAGATGTTAATCTTATTGCTAATTTTCTTGTAGATGCAAGGGGAATTGGTAGGATTTAAGCGATAGTGAAATGTTTTAAGAGCTGCTTGCTCTGTGTAGTATTCCATTCTCTTTGCAATACCACGACAAAAAATGAATAACGAATTTGAGAAAAAGTATTGGAAAATTTAAGGGAATAACAAGCAATATCTCGAAAATGGTTCACCCAACAACAAAAAATGTATATGAAATAAATTGTGTATTTTAACGCGATCTACATTTTTTGTGTAGTAAAACTTTGTCTATCTCTTATGGTTTATCAGTTATGCAAAAGTCGTTCACAATGAAGAATACTTTTGGAGACATTCCCAGAAAATTCGAGATATACATTAAATTTTTGTCATGAAAATATTTTAAACATATGATATTGTAATAAAAATCGTTAGAGCCATTTTTGAGAAAATTAAAAGTTTCGAAAAGTGTTCCATGTAAAGTGTAATCTGGGGTGGGGGAGTTTCTTGAAAACCTTCGTGTCGCATCTTTGGAAGATACTGAACCTAAATACCAAGCTTGATGTTTATCCGACTGTTCGTTTCTGAGTTATGCTGTTCACAGACACACACACAGACACACACTCGGAGATGTTTCCAAAATGCTTTTTTGGGATTCAGGGGATCTCAAAACATGTATCGAATTTTTGGATGGAATACAATACTTCCCCTACTTATTATACGCAGTAGAGAAAGTAAAAATCACAATCTCTCGTGCTTTGAAGTTTCTTCAACTCTGCACTGCATAAAAAGAATATAACGAAACAATAATTCAATAAATGCTAAAATAATCTTTGGGGCTTGGTCTTGCTTTTAAGATTTTAATTGCGTAGTAGCTGTTCTCCATAAACTTGCAGTTATAACATAAATACAAAGAGAGCCCCAGAAAGCGTTTACTTGAGACTTAGTTAGGCAGCGAAGAAACAAATCGTTGGAGTCATTTACGTGCAGAAAGCGCCACGTGCTATAGTTTCAGCAAACCCTTTTAATTCTCGTTTATAGCAAACAGTTTCCTCTCAGCGGAACGAAGACATTTCTTATTTCTTTTCCCGTGTACGTCTTTTTTTTCTCATTTGTCTTGTTTCTTTTTTTGGGCTTATCTACATTTAAGAGGTTTTGTGTCCGCTATTTTTATCTTCCCTATCCATTAAGCTAACACGAGAAACAAAGTACGTTTTTCCTTACCAACAAAATGTAACAGGGATGTTATGGAAGTTAGGCCAAAAAAAAGGCTCATACTAAAACAATTCCCAAGAACGCTGTTATAGGATGATGTTGCAAATCGTAAGCGATATTCAGAAAGACATTTAACTTTATGAAATTACGTCACAGCAAAATAGAGTTGTTTGCCACATGCTGTTAAAATAACGACGTGTTAGTCAATGTTTATGTGAAGTCTGCATTATAATAGCAATAACAAAAGTAATAATAATAATCCTGTGGAGCTACAGCCTACCAGCCCGCTGCTAGCCTCCGATACGGGAAGATGATGTGCCCAGCATCACGCATCCCACAGAACGGAATGTTGGCTTTGGTGGTCGAGATCGCCGTCTATCTCAGCTCCTCAATTTTCTCACGATGCTGAGTGGGCACCGCTCCTACACTCAGAACTTAAAATCCGCACTCCTGTGAGTGGAATCGAGTGCGGGTGCATTCCGTGGCCGGGAACCGCAGTCTGGCGCAGAACGAAGTCTGTACAAACTTGTGAAATAGTCGAAAATTAAGACATGCACAGAGATCTTCTGTTCTACAGTGATATCTCAATAACAGTTTCGTAAATTAATCCAATTTTGCAATTATTTGCAAAGCTTTGCTAATCCTCAACACCTTTGATGGCTTGAATAAAAATGGTATCCAAGATGGCTCTTTTCCTGTAGTACCAGTTTCATTCTATTTATGTCCTGACGGCCTGGCATGCATAGCCATGTCGTTACTTTCCGTACAAATTAATGCATGGTAAACGCGTCGTTATGTTGCGGCTTTGGACTTAGAAATTATTGTTAAGTCTGGCTTCCAGCGTAATCAGCAATACACTGGTTAATCTAGAATATCGTAAGACTGAAATCTCTATGAATATTTTTACTTTCTTTACTACGTATAGTAAGTAGGGGAAGTATTGTATTCCACCCAAAAATTCGATACTGAGATTTCACCAGAAATACATGTTTTGAGACCCCCTGAATCCAAAAAAACATTTTTGGAAACATGTCCGTGTGGGTGTCTGTGTGTGTGTCTGAAACGAACAGTCGGATAAACACCAAACTTGGTATTTAGGTTCAGTATCTTCCAGAGATGCGACACGAAGATTTTCAAGAAAATCCCCCCACCCCAGATTACCCTTTACATGGAAAATTTTTCGAAAATTTTAATTTTCCCAAAAATTGCTCTAACGATTTTGATTAAAATATCATATGTTTAAGATATTTTCATGACAAATAAGAGATAGACAAAATTTTACTAACCAAAATTGTAGATCGCGTTAAATACACAATTTATATCATATACATTTTTTTTGAAATATTGCCTGTTATTCCCTTAAATTTCCCCATAGTTATACTTTTTCTCAAATTCGTTATTCATTTTTTGTCCTGGTAATGCACAGAGAATGGAATACTCCACATATCAACCAGCTCTTAAAATATTTTACTATCGCTTAAAGCCTACCAATTCCCCTTGCATCAACAAGAAAATTAGCAACAAGATTAACATCTCGATATCTCAATTAACATGAAGCATATGGAGAATAAGCGTTTGTAAAAATAGTTTGTACAAGAGTAGAGAAAGTCATGTGAGTGTAACACATCAGATTTTTAATGATAAATTGCAAGTAGGTTTTGCAATTTTAAGGTGCGTTAATGTGCTCCGCGATCTGTACCCATTATTATACTACAAAGTTCCGTACCTGATACTTTTAGAGTTTTAATTAAGACAGGCTTCAGCTTTAATAATAATAATAATAATAATAATAATAATAATAATAATAATAATAATAATAATAATAATAATAATAGTCACAATAATAACCTTTCTGACATAACGTTTGAATTAGGCTCTGGGATTTTACAGCTTTCAAAACGTTACATTTCGATGGAAGGCACTGGTGTCCGCTTTTTAACCTCAACGTTGCAGCATGACGAAGGCTGTTTTATTCTATAGCGTTAATGATGTATAACTTATTTGTCCCACAGTTACCATGTGGCAACAATCGGACATGTGCACAGATAACATGTCCTAGCCTGTAAACACAAACCTCATTGTTGATGTTGGACATATGTTCTCGTTCTACATATTAATCTAGATGTCTCTTTCATGGAATACCTCGCTTATTTAAGTAACTTGTATGGTTTTATCTTGGGAACATTTTAAAGTTGAAGTAGCAGAGCAATGTGTCAAATAAAGGGTTCTGCAGTGACATGAAAAGGTAATTATGCATTTTATTCACACTTCTTCTCATAATTTGCTATTAATCTTTGTGAATATCTGTAGCAAAAGATAACCTTTTTTCACTTCAGAAGTAGATTTTAGAATGTTTCAAATTTAGAAGATGTTTCTATGTATTTTTGTCCGCGCCAGCTATATCATTGGAGTAGTTTTCTTTATTCCTTCTTGACGCGTCCTTGTTTAACTATAGATTTTGATGCCCTGTGTTTGACCCCAGGATACTAGAACATTTTTGGAACAATAATGAACTCCAGTAATCTACAATGAGCCTATTGCAACTAATGGAAGTGAGAAGTTTGAATGGTTATTATTTTTACGCCATTTGGGTGTTCAAGATTGGAAAAGTGGTCCAATTATTATGCTTTAGGGACTTCTCACTAAAGGACGGCTATTTACATGAAGTATTGGCGGACGATGAATCACAGGCATTATACATAGAGCCACCTGAGGTATGTAGTATGTATATTTATTTCCATAATGCTATACAAAATTCTTACAATTTTTAATACATTACTTTGAGTTGATATTTTTTTCTTTCTTTGGTCCATCATGCATTTTAACACCGTGGTTATTTATGCATGGTGGGTCATAACAAATTCATATTGCTTTATTTTTCTAAACCATCTTTCGCTTACTCTCCCCATATATTCTCCTATTCTTTTTATATCCCTCTCCTTTTGTATTTTCAGTATCCTAACTTTTAATATTTCTTTGTTAACATTCTCCCATTATTTAGATAAAAACTGATCTCTCCACAAGTTAGTTTCTTCACATTCAATTATATAATGCAAAGCATTATCTGCCTCTCCACAAAGAGGACACCTATTCAAATTCGCTCCCTATCTCCCCTTAGCCTATATGCACATAATCTGGACCAGGCCCATCCTTCTCTCACTAACCTTTCACCTACATCCACACACTTCCCCCTTCCCCGATCCACCTTTAATTGTCTATATAGTTCCAAACTTTTCTTTCCTTCCAGACTTTGAAATAATTTTTGTTTCTCTATATCTTCTACTCTGTTCCTCACTTCTTTCCAGAAACCTTTAACTAACCCCTCTCTCTCCTCCCATAAGTTAACCATTCCTATTTCCTGTAAAATTCTCCTTATTCCTTGAGCCCGGTTCATCCCATCACTAGATTTCTCTTGTATTATTAAACATTGCCTTAAGATAAAAGATGGCGTAATAACTGGAGAAGATGACGCTGATATTGAAGAAAGTGGTATCCCAGATGATTTGCATCCTGGCCAGCTGAAAGAAAATTGTGAAATAGTGCTTTATGGGGGTCGACATATCGATTCAGTTGATGAAGTGACTTCGAATCGGGAACAAATACCTATTACAAATTAACCTGGAATACCTGATGATATTTTGGCTGATGTTTTACAAAACTCTTATCAAAATATAGAAAAAAGTTTTTTGAAAATTTCTGACTACGAATCATCCACTTCATCTCATAGCCTGCGTCAAGTTAGCAATTAAGTGCATGTTCAATTCCACCATCTGATAAAAATACTAAATTTGTTTGGATGAATGAATATTCCGGTGCAATGTTACCCACAGTTTCACCAGCTAATTATACTGACTGTAGTGGTCTAAAACTGCATGAACAGTTCCAGAAAATGTTTGATGATGCCTTATTAGAACATATTTGTGATGAAAATGTGCAATAGTTCTTGAGAAACCAAATCTCACCATTGCAGTTAAGGAACTCAAAGTTTTCATTGGCATTTTACTTGTAACTGGGTATAATTATCACAATTTGTTGACAATTGTTTGTCAGAACATTTTGGAGTACTAATGAAGACCTACAGAATGAAACAGTGATGAAATTTATGTGCGGAAATCGCTTCCAACAAATACTGAAGATACTCCAATTTGAACATAGCCGTAAAAAATCCACTGATGGAGGTAATATGTGAAAACTACGACCCATTACAGATCATCTAAAGTCAAACATGCTAAACATTTCCATCCTGAACAACATCTCTCCTACGCTGAGAACATGATAGCCTACTTTGACTGTCATGTATATAAGCAGCTTATGAAGGGAAACCCACTACAAGTTGGGTACAAAGTGTGGTCATTATGTACTCCTTCAAATATACCTTTATGTATATCCTTTAGATATACTGAGGAAAAAATCCAAAATCAAATGCTGTTTATGAAGAAAAGTTCGGCAAGTGTGCAGCACCACTTTTGAATATGATTGATAACTTTGAACCTGATATTCAAAAATTACAATTCCCTTTTTATTTTGACACTCTGTACACTGACTTTCCAGTGTTGGCTTATTTGAAATCCCATGGATATATCACAAAGGTACTGTTTGTGAAAACTGAGTTCCTTATTGTTGCCAATTGCCTCAGAAGGGCGCTCTAAGCAAAAAAGCCAGATGGATTTAGCGTTTCGACACAATTATTTGTTTGACAAAATGGTTGGAAAATACTGTCGTAAGTATTCCACCATCAACTACATTTGGATAAATCCAGTTTGAAAGATGCAGCGGTAGTCAAAGGATGAGAACAAGAAAATAATCGTGCCACGGCCAAGTGTTATTGGGGAATATAATAAATATGTTTGTGGTGTTGATCGTATGGATCAAAATGTGAGTCTATATTGCACTGGAAATTTGGGGGGGCTGTATATCACCTGGCTGATTGACATATGTGTTTAAAACACATGATAGCGACATAGATTTTTGGAACTAAGAAAGTCACAACGAGAATTTACACGCGATATACCAATCTACTATTGCAAGTATTTGGAGAAGAAGCTGGCTCGTAAGCGTCCTATGAAGCTAAAGTTATGATCGACTAAATCTTTGGCCACATTGAATTGATAATAAGAAAAGGTGTATGGGAGAGGGTTGCTACACAATTGACCACATTGAGTGCAGCAATTGCAATGTTGGTCTTTGTGTTAAATGCTCTAAAAGTTATCACAACGGAAAGAACAATGACCAATTTCTGTAAAAATGCGTTGTTGTTTAGTACTTCTTATTGAAAATAACACCATTGGGCGTGTTCAAATTAATGTTAAACTGTTTTATATCCCTCACTGTATTATTAAACATTATAAAAGCTTAATAAATACGTCAGTATAATACTTTTCTTCTCTCTACAGTTTTTCTATTTTTTCCGGTATGACCCAGCGTTACCACGTGGAGGCATCCCGGGGTGGAAAACAAAATGAGTAATATGCTTAAATTCCTTAGGACTCTCTTAGCCAATTCATGAGAAAATATCTTAACTTCAAAACAAAAATAGTTTTGGGATATAACGGAAAATAAGTTTTTAAGTAATTAACAAAAGTAGATTGCCTTCAATAATGTCAAAATGCCGTAGATCTTTGTACAGCTTGTTAACAACCAAATAGGATCTATCTAGGTTTCTTCAAAAGTTTTATTAATATTTCTAGAAGGCGGCGAAAGCGATCCAGTTGTATAGGCTGACAGTAGCTGTGCTTAAGGATTCAAGTTGAAATAGTATTTAATACTTACAAATAATTTATTTCCCATATTTCTTTGTTTAATCGTAAACAAGTTTTATATGGGGTTATTTTCGCAATTAATGTTTTGCCTTTTGTTTACATGTTTTGTCTGAATTTTGCTCTTCTGCTTATGATTTCATCACTCGAAAATCTACTGATAAAATCGAAACGTTTACAATGAGATTACCATAGACAAAGTTGGTATAGCTACACATTTTGAAACACTACTCTGACAAAGAACCCCAAAAATATCACTTCACCTACGTAAGTCTATATTCTTTACGATAGACTCACATTAGTTATATTTGCTTCCGGTCGAGATAAGTGCAAATTCAATAGAGGTGTTCAAACCGCGAACTAAAGCAATTAAATGTCAAGTATTACAGAAATTAACGCATTTATTGCACTAGCTTTACAATTTTTTAAATGAGCAGGTTTATTAATTAAATGTATTTTTTATATGTTCATATTATATTAGGGATATTTACGATTAACCAGTAAACACTTAAACAATAATGGCAAGAACTGAAAGGAGCTCTAATAACCATACCTAAGTGATGTAAGCCGGCTAAGTCTCAATTTTCATAATAAAATCTAACAGATACAGACAGAGGTCATAAATGGTTCACTTATATTGCTGCGTTTCCACTTAAATCCTGTGTCATACGGGATGCTTTCCCAGATTATAAAAGTGACACCAGAGCGCGTATTCAACAGTAAGTTTGAGAGGGTTGTAGCCTTTACGTTATTTTCCCCACGTTTAGCTGTCAATTTGAAGGAGGGGTTGTGTTGTTGTTCCACTGTTGGGCAGCCAAACTTCATTAAGTAACTGCCCCACGTATGGTACAAAGTTTCCGGTGGCCTTCATCCCAAGTTTCACTTTCCGGTGGCCTTCGCCCCAACGTTTATAAATCAACTTTGTAATATGAATGTTTATTTAAATATTATATTTGTTTATGTTTGCCTCGGTTGCTCAGTATTAATTTGTAGAAACATGTATCTCTTACCAGGGGGTGATGCGGCTAAAGAATGTAGGCTTACACGAAATATAATTCTTACTTCACTCCTTTTATTAATCCTTCGTACGATTAAATAACACGTCACTGATATAGAGAGCTGTGAGATTAATTATTAATTACTTGCACTTTTTAATACATAAACTTTATAATATTCTCACCGTAATGAATTTTCGTCTCACACTGGATATATATTGAACTGCTTGGGAACGCGTGCGGTTGGGAACGCCGTCTACTATCGACTGGCATTTACCGTTTGAATTTGCAAATTTCTGTATTTCAGTCTCTGATTGGCTAATTTTACTCCAATAGAATACTTTTATTTAACTTTCAGCTCTTCTGGTTGTTGATTGGCTGTTTATAAACTGTTTTAAATATTACAATACTGTTCCAAGAATTACTAGTAGCATTATTAAACTTTCTAATTCATTATTGTCTCAAGGTTACCTCATTGTTAGCAACTTTCGGCTTCTATTCTCACAGCTCCTACATTGTTAAATTACGTAATACATTCACATAACATTACTAAACGTGTACATAATAATATAAACATAATACAATGACTGTTACATACATTTTATATATTATATTATACGCATATCTTTAAGGTGGGCTGTTAATTTTTATATTATATGCATGTATATTTATTTATTTCCATAACGTTATACAAAATTCTTACAAATTTTAATGCATTACTTTGAGTTGCTATTTTTTCTTTCTTTGATCCATCATGCATTTTAACACCGTGTTTATTTATGCATGGTGGGTCATAACAAATGCATATTGTTTTATTTTTCTAAACAATTTTACTTTCTCTACTACGTATAGTAAGTAGAGGAAGTACTGTATTCCACCCAAAAATTCGATACCGAGATTTCACCGGAAATACGTGTATTGAGACCCCCTGAATCCAAAAAAAGCATTTTTGGAAACATGTCCGTGTGTGTGTCTGTGTGTCTGTGTGTGTGTATGTCTGCGTGTGTGTGTGTCTGTCTGCGAACAGAATAACTCAGAAACGAAAAGTCGGATAAACACCAAACTTGGTATTTAGGTTAGTATCTTCCGAGGATGCGACAGGAAGGTTTTCAAGAAAATCCCCCCACCCCAGATTACCCTTTACATGGAAAATTTTTCGAAAATTTTAATTTTCTCAAAAATGATTCTAACGATTTTGATTAAAATATCATATCTTTAAGATATTTTTATGACAAATAAAATTTATATCTTGAATTTCCTGGGAATGTCTCCAAAAGTATTCTTCATTGTGAACGACTTTTGCATAACTGGTAAACCATAAGAGATAGACAAAATTTTACTGCACAAAAAATGTAGATCGCGTTAAAATACACAATTTGTCATATACATTTTTTTTGTTGAGTGAACCATTTTCGAGATATTACTTGTTATTCCCTTAAATTTTTCAATACTTATTTTCTCAAATGGGAATTGGTTATTCATTTTTTTGTCTTGGATATGCAAAGAGTATTGATCTGTGAGAAAGGGAATGGTGCTGCACCTAGCAACCAGCTATTAAGAGATAAGTATGTGCTTAAAGGCGTAAATATATATTCCCCTTACATCTACAAGAAAATTAGCAATAAGATAGACTTTGCAAATGTTTATCTCGATTAACATGAAGTAGATGGAGAATAAACGTTTGTATAAATAGTTTGTACAAGAGTAGAGAAAGTAATGTGAGTGTAACACATCAGACTTTTTCTCTTGCTCTCCCCATATATTCTCATATTCTTTTTATATCCCCCATCTTTTGTATTTTCATTATCCTACCTTTTAATACTTCTTTGTTAACATTCTCCCAATCTTTAGGTAAAAACTGATCTCTCCACAACTTAGTTTCTTCACATTCAATTATATAATGTAAGCCTCTCCACAAAGAGAACACCTATCCAAATTCTTTCCCTTCCTATCTCCCCTTAGCCTATGTGCACTTAACTGGATCAGGCCCACCCTTCTCTCACAATTAGTCTGAAATCATTTAAGTGTTAAATACTGCCTGAAGGTGTTTTTAAAAAATTGTTTCATTGTTTATGGTGCGACTCTGATTTATTATTCCGAAAAACTGGATGTAACTTGTAGAATATGCTGTGCAGCTCTCCAATAATCGTTTGTCGGATAAAATGTGGCAAATTTAAGGTCTTTCAGTGCGTGCTGTTAGCAATGATACGATTTATCAGTCAGATGGATTGGGTGAATTGGTTAAGACCAACAGAATCCCTATACCTGTAAGGTTACATAAATCTCCCCTTGTCATATTTTGATCCGAAACACACACGAATATGCCCAGTGAATCCTTTGAGCTAACAATGACACAATTAACTACAAGAAAATAATGACTTAAGACGTTTTTGCACAAACACGCATATGAGTACTTCTTTACTGGAATATCCTGGAACTTTATAGCACTGAATATAAATAGCGACGCGATGCTATTATTTTATCAATCTGCTTGTAATAGATACAGAAGTTTCAAAAAACTTCATCCATTTCACCAAATGAAGAAGGCGGAATAAGCGTTGTTAGTGGTGGAGAACGCCATGGAATGCACTCAAAGGTAACATCTCATTCCAGCAGGCAAAAGTAAAGAATGAGAATATTTAACAAAAACACGAGGGAGCGGCCGTCCATACATTTCCACCTCGGAACTGGATGATTCGTTAATAGATGCTACAGGACAATACTTATTAAACAATGCAAGAATCTTAAGTACCCATGCTAACTTTCAGGACCACGGTACACAGCTCTAGGTCGCTTTAAGAAGTTAACTGACACTAAAACGAAGAACTGCCATCAAAAATGTATTAACAGATGCTCATAGATAAATCACATTTCATTATTTAACTTTTAATGTGAATATGCATGAGAAAATATAACATTTTCGGATGAGACATTTTCTCCATCATCAAACATGTAGGTGTTTAGCCCGACTGCGTCTAGGAGTTTCCAGCCGGAATATGTGGCATCAAGAAATACAGTTAAGAGAATGAGATTACTAAATTAGGAAGTGGCCTTTATGGCAAATAGGGTGAAAACTTGACTTTCCAAAAATTTGTTCACACCCTGAGGACATAATATCATCCAGAGTATTTGAACACAAATAAAGGGACATGTTTCCGGCAGGTAAATAATATTCAGTAAAAGTTAAAAATAAATACTCATACTAGTGTATTCTACAAACGTTATCAAGAGTATAATCGTAGAGCTCATTATTTTATATCCTTTTTAAGCGTCTTAACGATTTTTATCTATCGGTCGGATGTAGGAGGTTTGGAAAAACGCGATTTCATTGGATAATTACATACATTACGTGATCAAAAGTATCTGAACACCTGGTTCAAAATGACGTACATTTTCGTGGCGTCCTCCATGGGCAATGCTGGAAGTCAATATGGTGTTGGCCCACCCTTAGCCTTGATGATAGCGGTCACTCTCGCAGGCATACTTACAATCAGGTGCAGGAAGATTTCTTAGGGAATGGCAGCCCATTCTTCACGGAGTGCGGAACTGAGGAGAGGTATCGATGTAGGTCGGTGAGGCGTTCCAAAACATCCCAAAGGTGTTCTATAGGATTCAAGTCAGGACTCTGTGCAGGCCAGTCCATTACAGGGATGTTATTGTCGTGTAACCACTCCGCCACAGCCCGTACAGTATGAACAGGTGCCCGATCGTGTTGAAAGATGTAATCGCCATCCCCGAATTGCTCTTCAACAGTGGGAAGCAAGAAGGTGTTTAAAATATCAATGTAGGTCGTGTCACGCAAAACTACAAGGAGTGCAAGCCCCCTCCACGAAAAACACGACCACAACATAACACCACCACCTCCGAATCTCACCGTTGGCACTACACGCGCTGGCAGATGACGTTCACCGGACATTCGTCATACCCACACCCATACATCGGATCGCCACATTGTGTACCATGATTCGTCACTCCACGCAATGTTTTGCCATTGTTCAATCGTGTAATGTTGACGCTCCTTACACCAAGCGAGGCGTCCTTTGGCATTTTCCTGCATGTTATGTGGCTTATGAGCAGCAGCTCAACATTGGAATCCAAGGTTCCTCACCTCGCGCCTAACGGTCATGGTACTTGGAGTGGATCCTGATTCAGTTTGGAATTCCCATGTGATGGTCTAGATAGATGTCGTCCTATTACTCTTTACGACCCTCTTCAAATGTCAGACAGCATCCGAGGCCGACCTGTACGCTTTTGTGCTGTACATGTCCCTTCACGTTTCCACTTCACTATCACATCAGAAACGGTGGACATAGGGATGTTTAGGAGTGTGGAAATCTCGCATACAGACCTCTGACACAAGTGACACCCGATCACCTGACCACGTTCGAAGTTCGTGAGTTCCACGGAGCGTCCCATTGTGCTGTTTCACGATGTCTAATGATACTGAGGTTGCGGATAATGAGTACCAGGCAGTAAGTGGCAGCACATGCACCTAAGATGAAAAACGTATGTTTGTGGGAATGCCCGGATACTTTTGATCACATAGTGTACAAAGACTATTCATTTCCATTAGATCCAGAATGAATTAAATTGTCTTATATGGGCGATGAGAGGCTATTGGTAAACCAAATAAAAACGCGAGCAATTCAGTTTCATTTGTCATTTGTTACTGCACAATATAGCCATTAAACGATGGCTATACCTACTAATTGTAAGGGTTTAATAAACTTGCGTTGTTTTTAGGACATCAATTTGTTTTATGATGTATTCACCTGATCTAATGTTTAAGTTATCAGCATCAAAGGAATGCTTGGCATCTGACTTTTTTTTCATTGTGGTTCGCTGTGAAATTTGATTAGTATGCCTGTTATAAAATCGTATTAATATGGCTGGGCATGGTGCCAATTTCATGGCGAAACATATATATTTCGAACATTGTACAAACATTTGCGAGGGACTCTACACACACAGTTCACCTTTTGTGTAACTGGAACAATTTGTGTAATTGACAAATATAATTTTTTCCTGCTTCTACAGAAGCATATTGCATATTGCGCCAAAATGTGAATGTATCTTAAAAGCTTTAAATTCTTCATTTTTAGACTACATAGCTTTTACACGTAGTTTAAAAAATTCGTATATCCAGGCATCTAGAGCTTGCCGAAAAACATACCTGTCAATCAAAGCTTACTCATTTCAGAACTGCTCTCTTAATTCTGCGGCTGAATGGATTAATTATCATTATTTTATTTACTTTCATTATTTTTAATTTTCTCAAACCTTATTAAACATGTAAATTAGTTCAAATAGATTAGCAGAGAGGAGCATTATAATTGATTAGTAATGGAATTAGTTTAAAAAAGCGATGGGAAACTTGTTGATAGCGTAACGGTTATAATTTTGTTTTAAAAGATTGTGATAAATATGGTTTTATAAGTTTGAGATATTCAGGGCAAACCTTGTTTAAATAAATCCAGGAAATTGGTTTTAGATTTCTTGCGAGCCATTTCCCGGATGTTGAAATAAGCAGATGTTTGGTGCCACAATGTTTACGGTAAAGATCACTTCATGTCCAACAGTGGGTGAATTATGTAATTTGTGCTGACATATGCTTACGTCAGTTACTAGCAAAGGCATTAATCAGCACCTTGTCGGGTATTTAAACTTGGGATTTTTGACGGCGGTCCGACCGATCACGTGCCTAGCAGGACCCTGTGTTAGTACCAATCTGCAACCTCGTCGTAGGCCCCAGGCACAATGAAGATGGAGTATCCAATTTCTTTCGTACACCAGGTAAACACAAAAGTTGTCTAATTGTTTCTCTCTGAAATGTACTTTAGTTTCTATTAGAAAGATTAAAGATTAGAAAGATTGGGAACAAAAATGACATGTCTTATAAGGTCACCTTTTCACCATCCTTCTAGCTACCGCAACCTCTAACCCTCTCGATGATATCATCTATGTTACGTCCCCCTCCTTTATATGCCTCTGATGCCGCCATTGTTAATCACAATAGGCTCGGGCGGTGTTTGGTGGTGATTAGTACTACCTTTGAATATTAAGGGTAAGAGCAACCAAAAAGCCACAGTATTTTGTAAATATGAACTGCTGTTCAAGAAAAGTTTGCAGATATATTTTAGAACTTAAATTCCCAAAGTAGGCGGAAAATATTGTTATGTAGTCCATAATTACGAGTTTAGAATTCTTAGGAATGAATCAAACTATAAACTTACAGCAATATTTCACACTTTTTCTTCGTCCCGTACAAATGTAGTCTAAAAGCAGTGCAATAAAATTGTTTTTTTTTACATTAAAATTTGAATAAATCAATCAAAATGCCATTATTTATCTGAGTTAATATTTATTTGGTACGTTTAACGTACTTTAACGGGGAACGTAATATTGCAAGCTGAATGAATGAATTGGGTGAAATGAAATTCAAATATACGTCTTCTCAAAATAAGGTAAAACTCTGGAGAAAGTTTATCCTGGTAACTGGCCCTAACAAAGATTCAAATCCGAGACCTCCCTAATGTGAGGCTAATCCCTCACTACAGAGGCGGACTAATCATTCTTTGATGTAAGATTAAAATAAACGCTTTTTTTCATTTTTACTTTCTCTACTACTTACCTATACTAACAATAGTAAGGGAAGTATTGCATTCCAAGCAAACATTCAATATATCAACGTAAACATGACTTTTAAAACTCCACGAATAAAAAATAAGACATAAACGAAAAGTCTTAAGTATCAATCTTAGTATTCAAGTTCAACATCTTCCAAGGATGCAATACCAAGATTTTTAAAAAATTTTCCCCAACCAAAATACACTACAAGTTTTTCGTTATCTTTTATTTTCTCAAAAACGTTTTATTCAAAATATCCTATGTTTAGCATACTTGTATATATATCTTGAATTCTCTGAGGCTAGCCTATAAAGTCCTACTTATTCTGAATTAACTTTTTAATACCTGTAAACCGCAAGACACACTATGTGATAAAAAGTATCCGGACACCACCACAAACATACGTTTTTCATCTTAGGTGCATTGTGCTGCCACCTACCGCCTGGTACTCATTATCCGCGATCTCAGTAGTCATTAAACATCGTAAAACAGCAGAATGGGACGCTCCGTGGAACTCACGGACTTCGAACGTGGTCAGGTGATTGAGTGTCACTTGTGTCAGAAGTCTGTACGCGAGATTTCCACACTCCTAAACATCCCTAGGTCCACTGTTTCTGATGTGATAGTGAAGTGGAAACGTGAAGGGACATGTACAGCACAAACGCGACCTCGGCTGTTGACTGACAAAGACCACCGACATTTGTAGAGGGTCGTAAAGAGTAATAGGCAGACATCTATCCAGACCATCACACAGGAATTCCAATCTGCATCAGGATCCACTCCAAGTACTATGACACTTAGGCGTGAGGTGAGAAACCTTAGATTCCATGGTCGAGCGGCTGCTCATAAGCCACATAACATGCAGGAAAATACCAAACGACGCCTCGCTTGGTGTAAGGAGCGTCAATATTACACGATTGCACAGTGGTAAAACGTTGGGTGGAGTGACGAATCACGGTACACAATGTGGCGATCCCACGGCAGGGTGTAGTGTGGGAATGCCCGATGAACGTCATCTCCAGCGTGTGTAGTAGCAACAGTGAAATTCGGATGTGGTGGTGTTATGGTGTGGTCGTGTTTTTCCTGGAGAGGTCTTACACCCCTTGTTGTTTTGCGTGGCGCGATCACAGCGCAGACCTACATTGATATTTTAAGCACCTTCTTGCTTCCCACTGTTGAAGAGGAATTCGGGGATGGCGATTGCATCTTTCAACACGATAGAGCACCTGTTCATACTGCACGAGGAGGTTGTGGCGGAGTGGTTACATGATAATAAGATCCCTGTAATGGACTGACCTGCACAGAGTCCTGACTTGAATCCTATAGAACACCTTTGGGATGTTTTGGAATGCCGACTTCGTGCCACGCCTCACCGACCTACATCGATACCTCATCTCAGTTCCGCACTCCGTGAAGAATGGGCTGCCATTCCCCAAGAAACCTTCCAGCACGTCATTTTCAGCCAGGTGTCCGGATACTTTTGATCACGTAGTGTATATACAAAACCTTACTATACAAACAACGTGGATCTCGTTAAGGACTCAGTTTTTGTGAAATAAAATGTTTCTGGGGTTAGCATTTCCGAGATATACCTTATTATTGGTATGAATTTTCAACTACTTACACTTTTCTCAACTGGCTAGTCCTTATTCTTTTTTTTCTCGTGGTCATGCAAAGAGAATGGAATTTCAATCGCATAGCGACACGCTCTTTAAAAAGCTGTCAATTGGTTTACTGATGTATCCTACAATAAAATATGCGGACATGAATATTGTAAGTTTATCCGGATTAACAAGAAGCACATAGAATAATACGCTATCGAAGGAATAGTATTAGAAGAGTGAATAGAGTAGGTCGCGTGAATGTAAAACATCAGATTTTTTCGTAGGAAATCTTTGCCCATAATTCCTAGTTTTCCAGTTAAATTTAAGTGACAATCAAAAGGAGTTTAAAGACCACATAGGAAATTAAAAACCTGCGTTTTATTTAACATTTTAGTACTTAAAACATAGGATTAAGAGCCGTTTTCTAGAAAATAAAGGATAACGAAATATCTCCCGTGTTAACATTTGTCTGCGGTGGAGAATCTCGTGAAACTCTTTGAAGGACACTTTACTTAGGAAATTGATATTTATTCCACCTTTCGTTTGTGATTCAGAGGAACTCAATGTTTGATAAAATCTCCATATGGAATTTTTGGGTGGATTTCAATATTTCCTCCTCACACTATGTGTAGGACTAGGAGGGCAGGGATGAGGTGCTCCTGAATTTATGAAGAGCTTTTGACGGGGTGCTCCAGAAGGGAGGGGTGAGTGAGAGTAGCCAGAGGGCGGCCAGACCAAGAGGTACGACTGGATAGAGGGCAGGGCCCCTACCTTTCACAGATTGAAAATCCCCGGAAGGTAGCTGATACAACCGGCCTCCCTCTCCCCTGAGGTTTACAATCCCAATGGGGCGCCCGGGACTCGGAAACTCCCCCATTCTATGGGACGAAGTGTTACATAGAGTATTCTTTTCCCCTACCATACAACGCCGAGACTTGCAACCTTGAAACGGCCAAGCAGATGAAAGGTGAAGTGAAATGAGAGTAGGGCTGAAATGGAGCGACAGGAAATTCGAGGGATGTAATGAAGCTTCACAGCATTCGCCTAGCGACCCGAGAAACTCCCGAAAAAACATGGATCAGGAAGGTTGGCCACGGGAATCGAACCCATGACTCCCGAATGTGGGCTACAGATATCCGCCTGAGCCATCCCCCTCAGAACGAGTAAGTGAAAAGAAAGTAAAAATAGTCGGGAATACAAAACTCAAATGGAACCTTGTACCCATAAGGAAATTGTATCCACTCGTCAAGCATTATCGTCTCGACTTAAATGATCCAACCTAGGATATGAGGCAGTATTTGTAGCACTTAAATGATTTCAGTCAAATTATATAATATAAAATATAATAACATCACTCCTTAAAGCAATATCTGTAACAATATATAAAAAGTGTATATTACAGGTATTGTATTAATGTTTATATTATTGTATACATGTGTAATAATGTTATGTGAATGTATTACGTAATTTAATAATGTAGGAATTGTGAGAATAATAGGTTAAAAGTTGCTAGCAATAACGTAACTTTGAGGCAATAATGAATTAGAAAGTTTAATAATACTACTAGTAATTCTTGGAGACACAATAATGTAATTTTTAGACAGTTTATAAATAGCCAATCAACAACCAGGAAAAAGCTTAAGTTAAATAAAAGTATTCTATTGGAGTAGGATTAGCTAATAAAAAACTGAAATAGAGAAGTCAGTTGCTAGCAGACAGCGTTCCCAACCGGACGCGAGACGCGTCCTCGAGAAGTTTAATACGTATTCAGTGTGAGACAAAAGTAGTTTACGTGTTAAAAAGTGTAAGTAATTAATACATTATCTCACAGCTCTGTATATCAGTGAAGTGTTATTTAAATCGTGTGAAGGATTAATAAACGGAGTGAAGTAAAAATTATAATCTGCGTAACCCTACATTCTTCAGCCGCACTACACCCTGTTAAGAAATCCATGTCTCTACAAATTAATACTGACGCAGCCGAGGCAAACATAAATATATAATATTTAAAGAAGCATTGGAAATAAAATACAACTCCACCTAAAATTAACCTACCTCAGATAAAAACTTGTTTTCCGCATTCTGTTGGCATTATTGCATTAAAGATACACATTTTCTCTGCCTCTATATCCAGCTTTCTCAGTGTTTCTCTTTTTCCGTTTCTCTCCTCCTCTTCTTACATTTCCGTATCTTTACCTTCCCTGTTTCCTAACACTCTCCTTGCTTTTTCTTCCTTTCTCTTCTCTTTCTACTATTATCACTCCATTCTCTCAACCTCCACCTCCCTCATCCTCTTCTCTCTCTCTCTCTCTCTCTTCTCTCTAGAACTTCCATGTCTCTGATGTTTTGAAAATGTTTCTTCTGGATTGTCAACAAACATTAAACACAAGTAAAAGATTTAACACTACACAAGCTTGTGTCTACTCCTTATGATTGCATGCGCTCGAACTATACTGTTTCTCGTGGTAATTGGTTTACATACACAAATAATAGCAATGAAAAACTGAGCCGAAGTTTTGTAAAGAATTAAACTTTTTAATTATGAAAATGGCTTAAAGTATCCTTTGAAGGGCAAAGGCCTCCTGTCAAATAGGGAAAGCTCATTATTACTAACGAGATGAGCTACTCCACATTAGGGGTTGCAGATGTTTATTTAGTTACTTTTGTCTGATTATGTAGTACACTGTTCAATCACTGTTTATGCCTATAAACTTTAGAAATGTGGTATTTAAATAAAGAAACTTAATAATAAGCGAAGTATTTAGATTTATTTTTATTTCAGAGCCATTATAAGCTTTCTATCCTTCGGGCAAAGTAACTAAAATGCCATACAGTCTACTTTCCTATGCGGGACCGAACGAGTGTTATATACATAACCAGGCTTGGGTATTAAAGCCAGGACGAAAGGAAATATAGTTAAGTGTTACCGGAATTTATGCAGGGATGTAGCAGGAAACAATCCTCCCATCTCTTGTACAGTCTGTTGGAGTTTGCAGCCATCACTCATCAAACCGTTTTATCTGCCCTCGGATAAATTTGGCTGCTATTATTTACATTCTTCGTATTGCCATATGGTTTGAGTGTGGAAAACTAGAAGCAACTGCTTAAGAATCCCTGTACCTGCCCATAACAATTGAATGTCATTCTTGTGTGCCCATTTATATATATATATATATATATATATATATATGATGTAGCGTATTAATAATTTGGGGTTTATATTGCTATTGCCGGACATATTATTGTTCTACATTGTCATTACTAGACATATTGTTGTTTACGTCACTCCTGGCTGGTTGGGGATATAGCGTCTGTCTTATTTAGGACTCCATGAGAAGCGGATCGCGCGTGCAAGCCGGCCTTTGGATCGGTGGAATAATTTGGGGGTTACATTGTAATTGCCAGACATATTATTGTTCTACATCACTCCTGGCTGGTAGCTTTGTTAGCCACGAGTGGTAGGGGATATAGCGTCTGTCTTAGTTAGGATTCCGTGAGAAGCGGATCGCTTGCGCAAGCCGGCCTTTGGATCACTGAACATCTCCCCTCACCTTTCATATTTAATAATGTAGCAACCCCAAACGGTTGGGAAATAAATCAAGGAATATATAAATAGATTTGTGTTATGGATTTTGTACAATGAAAAACCCATGCCCTCCTCTTAACCTCCACACCACGTTTCGGTCCTCCGCAGCCAAGTCAGTATTCATCCCCTCAATGTACATGTTGGGTACTAGAAATTACTTTAATTTTCATGTGAACTCTACCCAGCTCATATCAATTTTCATCCCGTGTTCAACGTTACAAAAAAATTCAATTATGTAAGGCAGATTGCGTTGTGCCTTCAGGGGTTAGTTTGCACTAATTACCAAGTGGTAGCTGCTGGTCTCCTACCAAATAAAATATAAACTAGGTACACGTTTATTGTATGCATAAAGAATATTCCTTGGTTGTTACAGTTGAGTAATTGCTTGTTTTGAACGAAGGTAACCGAAGGAAGTTGGTGTAGGCATCTTCAGCAACACTGGAGCACATCGAAGTGTGTTAGGAGCAAATGCGCCTAAAATAACCCAAGAAAGGAATGGCAGAGAAAGATAAAATAAAAAAAAATCCACAGCGTTAGAGGATCTGAAAAATCCATCATCTCCTCTCAAGCAATATTTTCCTGTGGAAACAAAAGTTGACAGACATTTTCCCATTTGTATCGACACGTCACATATATACCGATAAGACGTTTCTGTTGGTAAACTGCAGAGGAAGCAAACGTCAGCACGTGTTTTCGCATGACGATGCCAATATGAAGTGTCGAAATCTGCTTTGCGAACATATTGCAATGTATTTCTACGTGGAACACAAACATTGCCATTAGAGAGATAACGTTCTATTGCTGTTTGTCATCATTAGCTTCGACTCCCATTCTGTGTTCATAACGTAAGCCTAGTTTCGTTTTTGGAGTACACAGGGACGGCAAATGTTTGGACAGTCACTGTCTCGTTTAATCGAACGAAAACTGCTTACCGATAGTGGCACAGGACTATATGTTGGTCTGAGTCCTATTTTTCAGAGATATTAATTTCGAAAGTTACCTAGGGCCAGCAAAAAACTAAAAAAAAAATTCTGATGTGTTACACTCATATGACTTTCTCTACTCTTGTACAAACTATTTTTACAAAACCTTTCTTATTCTCTATCTATTTCATATTAATCGAGATAAGCATTTGCAGAAACGATCTTTTGACAAGCAAAGAGAATCACATTTAACACATAGCGACCAGTTCTAAAAATATTTGACTTTCGCTTAAGGCCTGCTGTGTTCCCCTTGTTTTGTATTTGCAACGGCAATATAAAAATTCAGTAGCCTTTAAGCATAGACATATCTCTTAATAGCTGGTTGCTATGCGCAGCACCATTCTATTTGCCACAGATTAATACTCTTTGGTTATCCAAGACAAAGAAATTAAATAACGAGTTCCCATTTGAGAAAATAAGTATTGAAAAATTTAAGGGAATAACAAGCAATATCTCGAAAATGGTTCACTCAACAACAAAAAATGTATATGACATAAATTGTGTATTTTAACGCGATCTGCATTTGTTGTATAGTAAAATTTTGTGTATCTCTTATGGTTTACCAGTTATGCAAAAGTCGTGAAGAATACTTTTGGAGACATTCCCAGAAAATTCAAGATATACATTTTATTTGTCATAAAAGTATCTTAAATATATGATATTTTAGTCAAAATCGTTAGAGCCATTTTTGAGAAAATTAAAATTTTCGAAAAATGTCCCATGTAAAGGGTAATCTTGGGTGAAGGGGATTGTCTTGAAAACTCGTGTCCCATCTCTAGAATATACTGAACCTAAATATCAAGTTAGGTGTTTATCCGACTGTTCGTTTCTGAGTTATGCTATTCACAGGCACACACACACACACACACACACACACACACTCATACAGACACACACACGGACATGTTTCCAAAAATGCTTTTTTCGGATTCAGGGGGTCCCAAAACATGTATTTCCGGTGAAATCTCGGTATCGAATTTTTGGGTGGAATACAATACTTCCCCTACTTACTATACGTAGTAGAGAAAGTAAAAATCAACCTTTAAGTTTTCGTAAAAGAATATTATATTTACTGTGTCAGTCACACATGGCACATGTGAAGTATGGGGAACTTGTAAGTTTTAATTGTGAATTTTGAAACTTAATCTCAGACATTACTTCAAAAAGAATGTTACTTTAACGAAATCTAAGTTTACTCAAAAGAAAATGTTGAAGCATTTCGTAAAAGCATTGTAGTGTAACCTTCTTTAGATTTATGTGAAAACTGACACAAATATAGTACATTTCAATAAAATCACTTTTCTCTTTATTTTTGGCTGCCAAAATATTGAATAAAGTGGATTAATTAAAGTGCTGTGTGTTTTGAAATTTATATTAACAATTTACGTTTTCCATTTGTTAGAGCTTAGAATAGCTATAATGTTCTAATAATCAGGGAAACTTCGTAACTATTTGACCAGAAGAAAGTAGTTAAATTTAGTAGAGAGTGAATATCTAAATTCCCTATTCCAATATCAGGATACGAAAGACGACATCAAAGTGCGCATAAATAATATAGAAGCTAATACTCAAACATCCAGTGGGTTAAGTAAAATTTCCTTGGGTGTTCAAGCAGTTAAGCTCAGATTGTAACCCATATCATCTCTTTGAACATTCTGTACTTCCAAATTTCTCTTAAATGAACTGCATACACAATTTTGTTAAGGCAAGAATCAACGCCGGACAACGGGTGGGTCGCGTAGCTCACTCTGAAAGCCGACATCTTGAAATTGCTGAGATGTCACTGTTTTTGTGAAGAAGAGGCGATCCAATGTGCTGGTTTCTCAGCACTGCTTATTGCTGTCACTTCAAAATCTCGAGGAATTATTTACAGGCCCAGGACATAAGCCTAATGTAAACAGTCGATTCTCGCAGTGTTGCAATATAGTTGCTGAAGTCAAGAATTCCGAACAGGCACAAGTTTGCCTACAACAGATCTTTGGTGCTTTCATGCATTTAGCCCCAATAATTATGAGCTATGAATCAAGGTAATTATTATCCAATTTTACTCCTGGGTAAATTGCTTCTATTTCCGTAACTAATCATAACACTACGACAACAATTATTGTTATATCGAATTTCATGTTCCGCTATCACGTCCTGTCCTTCGAAATGGACATTCAATAGTGCACCTGTATACCGCTAACCAGGAAAAAATAAATATATACTTATAAGCTAACTTATCAAATGTATGATATTTTTACAGAATATCCTTGAAAATAATGCTAACAAGTTTGTAACATTTGAAGAAAATGAACATGTATGTCAGCAACATTGTGTAAGTTTTTTGTTTTGGTCTATTGTATGTTTAAATAAAAACAAAGATAATTTAGTTGCTAGTCTCATTTGTTAAATACTTAAATAGAATTTTTATTGAATTTGATTAAATTCACAAATAAAATTTCCATTTTCCCGTGTCAATAAGAACACCTAAATTGTTATACTTAACAGTCATAAAGAATTTTATTTTTACATTAAGTGTATAAAAGTAAACGTTTAAGCTAAAACATTTATTTTCTTATATCGTTTCATTCCAGTTGAAACAGAAGTGTTCCGGTTTTAACTGCTTTCATCAAACACTAAGCATTTTGCTAAAAGCACACGAAAGACATATTTTGGTAATTAAACACCCAGCAAAGTAAATATCGCTCCCATAAAGCACTAACCAACTCGCGATGCCATTGGACAAAGAACGTGCATTCTACCCTGCGGGGGACCAGACCTTACTAGATGTCTCTGAATTTGAAATCGTATTTCTGCAAATATATAAAAAGGAGTTCATAAACGTTTTCAATGTAATTAAACTCTATCTCTGGTTTGAAGGTTGGCATATATAACCTCCTTCCTTGATAGTAAAATAAATTTATTTAAGCTTTATGGCTAGTAACTGCTCATGTAAGATATTTTTATCCATTCTGAAAACTCTGAGTCTCTTTTCCATCACATGATATTCATATTTCCTCCTAAAATTAACACAAATGATAGAACTCCTACTTTAAATTTAAGAACACGGACGTCACAATCATTTAATTGAATAGACATCATTATTCACAAAATATTTTTTCAGGATAATTTTGGCATGTGCTTAGTGTAAAACAAAAAACTTAGACCTAATCCGTATTATAATTAGAGACAGGCAAAATATTTAGCAAACTATTATTATATTTTTGCAAAACATATGAAGAAAAAATAAAAAATATTGTGAAATATATATTTTAGAACCAAAACAAAATATAATTTAAGGATTCCTAGAGCTTCACCTCACTAGTTTAAAAAATAGTCTTTGAAAATGGAATAAAAGAGCGTATAGATTTTAATAATTGTGACACCGTTGAACTCAGAATAAAAGTAAAATAGCTTACTGCTAGCTCTGTCCTTGCTTAATACTTATTAAAATATGCCACTAAAAGCATCGTCTCACGAACATTAAAACTCTTCAACAATAGAGGGCGTTTAATTTCGTACGTTACTCACATAGAGGAAATTGTAAATTTTCTCAACTGTTCCTGACAGTTTTTCTACACGCGTTTCCCGGTAAGAGTGGCTTGAGTTTTCTAAATATATTTTACAGAAAACTGCCCGAATATAATATATTGAATGCCTGGTTCGTTGCTAACGGAAATTGTTTTAAAAGCCAAAAATCGCAAATATTACAGAATTCGAAGGAATATAAATATTATCATAAAACATTAAGATTTAACCAAAATAATACAACACGCGAAATATTTTTCATGTGCATTGCATTCAACATACTGTAAAACGTAAAAATACTTGTTCACATAATGATAGCAAGGATGATTTAAAATAATATTTTGCCTGTCTCCAATTACAATCAAAAGGGACGCTTTGAAAAGAGCTAGCATAGGTAAAGCAATTCTTTTTTTGACTGACTGCTAAGCATTTCGGGGATAATCCCAACGGATTCATGTTTTACAGCATCAGAGGGAACATTCTGCGAAACTCAGTCGGCATCCAAAATAAAGGTCAGGTGTATCATTAGTATCGGAACGTTTCACATGCAGTCTATCTTACGTATAAAAATAATGAATTCGTCACGGGCTGGAAGGAGAAGCGCGTGCAGAAATGGCACCTTATTATTTACAACTGACATATCGTAGGAGGAAATATTGAGGATGATGCAGACGCAACTTTAGAACATTAATTGCAGCTTCTGTGTGTAAAATAATTTTCTGGCAACTTGAATCATAACACTCTCATCTCACATCTGATTTTATAAATATGTCAGGATGAAAGTTACCCATGTTCAAGTATTCTAAATATGTTACGCTGACGTTACGGCGGGATTTTCCTTTGAGCGTGCAGCCATGTCGAAAGCCAATGTATTACAGTCTGTACTTCGCAACTATTTACACAGGCTTGCTTAGATTTTCTCATTACTTTTCTGAGTTCTTGGAAGCGTGTGACGGTAAAGGTTAAGGTCATGATATAAAACATTTTTAGCGTTATAAAAATGTTAATCTAAACACAATCCAAACGCGTTAAACTTGTTGTTTATTTATACAGAGTATAGCAAAAATATGTACCAAAGCCTCCCTCACTTCGTTTCATATTGTTATACAGGTCCCCTATACATCAGCCCTACTCACCTGCATAAAGCGCAAATCTGTTTTTGTGTAAAATGGCGATTCCCAACAATCAAATTACAAGTAGAAATCCAACTGGTAAAAACTTAATTGAAAATTGTAGTGGCTTATAATCATTCTTATTTACTAGCTTCATTGTTAGTATTTTCTTAGCAGCACTGTATTATGTGGCAGTTTAATTGTGCCAGTCCATTGCGTTATTAGCAAAGAAAAAAAAATCTGATGTGTTGCACTCACATAACTTTTTCTACTCTTATACAAACTATTTTTTTTAAAAAAAGTTTATTCTCCATCCACCTCATATTATTCGAGATATAAGTTTGCAGAAACGTATTGTTAATCAATTTTATAATCAATAATCTTCTGGTTAATTTTCTTGTAGATGCAAGGGGAATTGGTAGGCTTTAAGCGATAGTCAAATATTTTAAGAGCTGGTTGCTATGTGGAGCATTCCATTCTCTTTGCATGTCCAGGACATAAAAAAACGAATAACGAATTCCCACTTGAGAAAAAGTATAAGCATTGTAAAATTCAAGCAAATGACAAGGAATATCTCGGAAATTGACCACCCGACAAAAAATGTATATGATATAAACTGTATGTTTTAAGATATCTACATTTTTCACACAGTACGCTTTTGTCTATCTCTTACGGCTTATCAGTTATATTTAGGTTTGCCTCGGCTGCGTCAGTATTAATTTGCAGAAACATGTATCTCTAAGCAGGGGGTGATGCGGCTAAAGAATGTAGGCTTACACAAATTATAATTTTTACTTCACTCGTTTTATTACGCTTTGACACGATTAAATAACACTTCACTGATATAGAGAGCTCAGATTATTTTATTACTTGCACTTTTTAACACGTAAACATTATAATATGCTCGCCGTAATGAATTTTATATGTCTCACATTGAATACGTGCCGAACGAAAGAACTGCTCAGGTACGTTGCCTTCTAGCGACTGGCGTTTACCGCTTAAATGTATAATTTTTTTTTTTTTCTATTTAACGTCTCTGATTGGCTAATTTTACTCCAATAGAATACTTTTATTTCACTTTCAGCTTTTATGATTGTTGATTGACTATTTATAAACTGTTTTAAATATTACATTATTGTTTCCAAGAATTACTAGTAGCATTATAAAACTTTATAATTCATCAAGGTTACCTCATTGTTACCTCACTGTTAGCAACTTTCGGCCTCTATTCTCACAGCTCCTACATTATTAAATTACCTAATACATTCACATAACATTATTATACATGTACACAATAATATGAACATAATATAATGACTGTTACATACATTTTATATATTACATTAAACACAAATATTGCTTTTAGGTAGGCTGTTATTATTTTATATTATTATATAATTAGACTGAAATAATTTAAGTGTTAAAATTACTGCCTCAATAATCGTCATCATTTGAAGCTCAAGATTTGTGTTCCTCATCAGTCAAACTTTGGTTCAGATAAGCACCATTTATATCACTGAAAGTTTGGCTCCCAACTCGCATTGTATTTCAGTATCAATTTTCAATCCAGACTATAAAGCCACAGACACTGATCTAGCTTCAATTTTTGCTGAGAAATTGTTACTGAATTATCGAGTCGCTGTAGTACTTGCTTTCTATGAAGAAAAAATTAGCTTCTTTTTTGGGCAGTTCTTCTAGTCCTCTCAAAAATTTCGAAGGCAACGTATGACCTTTTTGTTCAGGGATTCTGAATTTCTCGTTCTTCATTATTCTTACTACTTTCTCTACTACGAATAGTAAGTAGGGGAAGTATTGTATTCCACCCAAAAATTCGATACCGAGATTTCACCGAAAATACATGCTTTGAGACACCCTGAATCCAAAAAAAAGCATTTTTGGAAACATGTCCGTGTGTGTGTCGGTGTGTGTGTGTGTGTGTGTGAACAGCATAACTCAGAAACGAACAGTCGGATAAACACCAAACTTGGTATTTAGGTTCAGTATCTTCTAGAGATGCGACACGAAGGTTTTCAAGAAAATCCCCCCAACCCAGATTTCCCTTTACATGGAACATTTTTCGAAAATTTTAATTTTCTCAAAAATGCCGCTAACGATGTTGATTAAAATATCATATATTTAAGATATTTTCATGACAAATGAAATTTGTATCTCGAATTCTGGGAATGTCTCCAAAAGTATTCTTCATTGTGAACGACTTTTGCATAACTGGTAAACCATAAGAGATAAGACAAAATTTTACTACACAAAGAATGTAGTTCGCGTTAAAATACACAATTTATGTCATATACATTTTTTTTTGAGTGAACCATTTTCATATTGCTTGTTATTCCCTTAAATTTTCCAATTCTTATACTTTTTGTCAAATTCGTTATTCTATTTTTGTCCTGGTAATGCAAAGAGAATGGAATACTCCACATAGCAACCACCTCTTAATATATTTGACTATAGTTTAAAGCCTACCAATTCCCCTTGCATGTACAAGAAAATTAGCAATAAGATTAACATCTCGATAACTCAATTAACATGAAGCATAGTTTGTACAAGAGTAGAGAAAGTCATGTGAGTGTAACACAACAGATTTTTTTTACAACACACTACTCATTAAAATTACTTTCTTTGAAATGAATTCTACATATACTAACATTTTGTTTGGCACAACGTATTAGCGTTTCATAGCAGCAACCCTTGGATTATCTCTATCCTGGAATGAGCAATAAGCAACATTTCTGTTTCGCCGTAATTATTTACACAGCTTAAGCACTGCATGCAGGCATCCATGAACCTACACCTCACAGAACACTAGGAAAGGAAAAATATACAATCATAAAATAGCAGCAATTAAATGCATGCAAGTGGCAATGAGTAGCGTGTCGCAGTCCAGTTTATGGCGTCACCGCCAGGTGGGCATTAAACATAAAAGTGCTTCTAGAGTGAAAACGAGCAGCGATTTTCAACAGTATGCTCAGAATTATTTATATTTTATAATTAGAAGTCTAAAAATTTAGTCCAGCCCTTCTTTAAGGCTGGCCGCTAGGAGATCAAGAACGACACCATGTAGCAGACGGGTACGGACTAGCATCAGCCTAATGTCTTCCGTCTTCCCGGTTCTACAGTTTTTATATACATACGCCACAATTATAAACCCGCATTAGTTTCCTTGTTTGCCAACACCCTCATAGGAGGCTGTGCAAAGAATGGCTATTACCCGATGAGGAAAAATAATTGCTAACTCCGAGTGACTGCGTTACGTGGTCATATACAAATGTTTTATTTAAAATTTCAATACAGCAAAGATACTTATCTTGCTTTGGAATCGAGCAAGAAATACCGAAATTTAGTTATACATCCTTATGACGGCTATATCTGCAAAGCGAGGGGAGGGTTCACAGCTGTGGTACATCAAATACGTATAGGGGAAGGAGGGGCAAGTGAGTCAGGTAAGGCAAGAGCGTCACCTTCATTTTCTTCCACATAAGAGGGTACATAGAGGGTCATAAGGTACCCTCTATGACAGGTACCAATTTATTCTGAGTAGTAGTGACGGGGCAAGTGAGTCCACTAGAATACTGGGAGTGACGCACTTGCCCCACCATTCGTGTGTGCAAAACTACAAGTCTATATTTAATTTATTTAGAAGATTTAGTAACTACTGCCAGCTTTTGACAATATAATAAAGAAGTTATGTCTATAGCATAGATTAATTACATTGAAACTCGTATTGCAGGTATGGTCCGGAACTATAAAAGGAAAACTGATAGAGGGAAAGGGTGGATAGAAGATTGCATTAAACGAGATTAGATCTGGTTTAATACCAAGTTTCGAAGAGTGGTTAGCTGCATTAAGTGCATGGATGCATGAGGAATGCACAGATAAGGAAACTGGCAGCAACAGTTTTGTATGTGATACCTGCCGTTAAAACAAGTTGTAGCAGTAATTTGTATCACAATAATGTAAATGCCAGAGTGATTTTAGTGTAAATAAGCATTATTGTATGACATTGATTTGAGATGTTTGTTAATTATATGCATTGTTAGGAAATAAGTTTACACGACCTCACTGAAACTGACAATAAGAGTGGATAACAATGAGCGAGGGGGTGAGTTGAATATTAATTAGAAGAGACAAACAAATGACGTCAGATTGGCGCGCTTTTCTTAGAAATAGCGGGAGTATTTTCCCTAGAGCATATGTTTTCGTAATTTTTGATTGGATATAAAAATAGACGCTAATGTTGGCGCGTTTTATTAACCAATAGCAGCTCGGTTATAATCTTTAGGCATATCGGGGTGTGGGAGTATAAAAAGCTAAAGTCAGAGGCAGATTTCGTCAGTCCAACAGAAGCATTCGTGAGTAATACGTTCATCAGTTCAACATAAGTATTCGTGAGTTATACGTCGCGTAGTTCAACGGAAGCATACATAAAGTACACGTTACGCAATTCTACAGAATCTCTCGCGTCTTAAAGTTTGTGATAAATGTGAAACACGCGAATTAATAATGGGCAGTAAATAAGTGATTATAGTGATATTAGAAAATATAACAGTTTCAGTTCGGCGTGTATCACGAGTCAATATGTGAACTTAATTAATTTGACGGTTATAAAAGTGTAAAAACAAATTCTTTTATCAGTGTTATCTGTGAGTAACAAATCCTTTCCGTTTACACACCCTGTTCAAGAGATTTGCTCGACCAAGAAACAATAGCTAGCCGGAGGACAAATAACCCAAAATTCAAACTATTAATATAATAACAGGCACCCAACGATAGATAACAGGAAGTGACCGCGACAAATTGGCTTCCATACGTGGTGCAGATAAACATGAAGCATCTTCCAACTACAACTTCTAACAAACCATCTACTTCAAAGTGACTATTCTTTTATTTGTCTTTCTTTCCGTGGTTCATGCTATTTTATGCAATGTTTACCACTAATAACATCAGCAGTCTTGCGAAGTTAATCCAAGTGAATATCTACTGAGCTTAAGATGTGACAATAGCAGTTGAACTATGGACCTCAGTGAATATTTTATTTATAAGTGATCAGTACATGTTATATTTTATTGGATTAGACTTGCCATGTGTTATAGCTTCAGAAAAAAATTAATTTTAAATAAAAGTCGTTGCATTTCTTTGCTAGAATTGTTTAACATGTTTAAAGACTCACATGCCCCAAGGGATGTCTCACTTGCCCCACTCATTTCTAAGTTTATTTTTCTATTTTAGGAAATTGTAAACAAGAACAAAATATTTTAACATAGGTATTTAAGATGCTGAATGCATTAGCTGTAATTTAACGTATACCTAAAACTTAAACTTAAATACCATGTACATTAGAAAGAAAAAACGAAAGGTAGGACTCACTTGCTCCACCCTCCCCTATAACATTTTTAAGATCGAGAAGACGGAGGAATCAGACAAAAGACTGACAGAAAACACCAGTTTATTGCAGTGGAGTCTAGTGCACGTTTTATATCGTGGAACACCACTTATAAAAATAACATTGCATAGCATCCATGAACATGAATTTATCACTCACGGCCGAAAAAGACACACACTTTTTTCGAAACTTAGTAAAAAG
Organism: Deroplatys truncata; assembly: GCA_030765065.1. Lineage (NCBI taxonomy): Eukaryota > Metazoa > Arthropoda > Insecta > Mantodea > Mantidae > Deroplatys > Deroplatys truncata. The sequence goes on from CM060978.1 coordinate 222,121,811, forward strand.
TGATTTTATGTATTGGTGCTCAATAAACAGTTAAATGTTTCACTACACACTTAAAGTTTACCAAAACAGATAATAATTCAGGGTCCACTTAAATGTTTCGTGCATTTCAGACGTTTGTTAATAGTTTCGCCACTCTTGTTCACAAACTGCATACAAAAACTATCAGCATAGATGTAAATATTTAGGATGAAGCAACATATTCAAACAACATTACTGTCCGCGACGTCACTCTTTCTTGGTTGGGGCTTTTAAGTGAATTAAAAATATTAGTAAAATGCAACATTAAAGAAAGCGATAAACATTAACTTCGCTCTTTATAGATGAAATCCATTCTAGATCCTTCTCTCACAACCATTCAAATATACTCTTACGACAATGCTGGCTCTTTTTAAAACGAAACATTATAAAAGGATACGTTGGTTGAGTTGCCTTTATAGTGGATAAACTTCTAATAGGTTAGTGATGGGAAGCAACAACATTGACCTCACGACAAATCGCTTAGGGAAGCTCCTCTTGCTGACGCTCCGATAGGGAAGACAGGCTCAGTATTCATGTACAAAGAGCGCCAAGGAAAATCTCACTGCACCTCGCGTCTATGTCACATTATTTATCGTTGTTCGTGGCCTTGTGAAGCCATGGCCATTTCATTGGTTGCTTTAGTCCACGGTGCAAGGATCCTTCTGTTAAATAGTTACAGCAGTAGCCACAACAAAGGTTATAAAATGGCGTAGAAACGCAATATATGACTACGCTCTCGATCGTATTGAAGAAAAAGAGGTAGAGTGAGTGCATTCAGTTTGTCATACGGACCTCTTATCGTGATTGGTAGCTACTTTATCCTTTGAAAGGGTTAAAAGCTAAGGGGAAAACTTGATGTAGTATGTGTAGTGTGAGAAGATTTTCAGGGGATGCAAATTAAAGCTTGAATGGTAATCATTAAATACATAGCAAGGCAGAACTTTATAACAAAAAATAAACAGAGCTTATCAATGCTTGTTGCTGCATATAAGGAAACATAGCTAAATAGTGAATGATGAAGCAGCATGTTTTCCCTATAATTCAAACTACAATTGGTTAACTTACCTTTACTAACATATTGTTGATCATTGGAATACAACAGGATTATAGACAAAAATATAAGCCAATTCGATTGCCATAATATGTATATCATATTCAGTAAACCACCTACATATACATATTTATCTCTAGTTTCTAAACATGATCAGTCAATTATAACAAAAGAGTAAATTGCATTTAGTAAACTAAGATCATCATTTGCGAATGTTTTACGGAGTGCCCACTTTCTGACGAGTATGTAGACCGTTTTTCCACTTCCCTGGAATATTTTTATCCAGTAGTTTACTATAAAAACACTTTTATGCACTGCCTTTGCAATTGCTGTAACAGTGCGACCAGCCCCCCCCCCACATACTCACGATGCGTCCACGAGTACAATTTTGCTAGTATACAATTAGAAGTGTAATTTCGCTAGTATACGGCATGACAATACATGTTTTGGTTTCAATAACACCAGAAAAAGCACAGGCATCAACCTCCCCTCTTTTCCCTCTTATTGCTGTGTTATCAAGTCACCACTCTGTGATAGGTAAGGTGAAGAACACGCCTCAAAAGACACCAGAAAACCATACAAAATCCGCTGAAGATTTTCTTTTGCGCTCTATATACAAGCAAAATCCACAGATTCCGCATGTCTTTCTTAATGAACCCTCCCTGGGACAACCCTGTCATCCCTTGCGCATCACAACTCTTTTTAAAGTAAAACATTTTGCCCTGCTAAGCCTGGACACAAGGGGAATTTGGCCTGGCTCGTTCTCTTCAAACACACATACACACACGCACACAGTTGTCTGCATTTCCTGAGAAACTGTACTGCGGCCCTTTAAAATAATTTCAGAGGGCAGGTTAAACCTTGTTTTTAAATGAAAAACTTAACTTTAAGTTTAATCTGATAATTTCATTCTAGGTACACCTTCCGGTACACCTACTTTGTTACGACTTATCTCATCTTAATAATGAGAGTGACGATATATATATATAGAAAGACAGAGAGAGAGAGAGAGAGAGAGAGAGAGAGAGAGAGTTGACGGTTCATGTAGAAACTATTTAAAGGTATTTATTGTTCAAAATTAAAGGAGTAGTACGTACCTTTAGCGCGAGTCACCACTGGTTTATTGTAACTTCGTAATCCATTTATAAATGAAATACCTACATCACAATTGAATAAATGTGTTTTATTTTCTTTAGATTAATACGCAATTTACAATGTTATAGTCGCAACAATGAAAACATTCAAGTGATAAAAACAAAACTATGCATCTGGATATTATATTGACATAATTGGTTCATATTCAAGACATTTATGTACCGAATTTACTTATTTTATACATGTGCGTAATAGTCATACTGAGTACATAATAAAGCATAGTTGTACGTAGTTAAATTACTGTTGAATGATAGAACAATTCACGCTGAAACGCAGTGGTAGCTATTCCGCCGTATTTCACTAGCACCACATGTTTACTGAAATATGTTCAGAGTAAATAGAAGAAGCAGTAATCTGTAAATGAAGCAGCTTACTAAAGATCAGAAAAGATGAAAGGAGTTTATCAAATGCAAGTGGAATAGCGTTTCCATTTGAATGAACGTTTGCACTAAATTAGGTCGTGATTTCAGTCGGTTCGTTAACGATGCAGAGGTTCCCCACAAAAGAACTGTTATTACCGCTCGGGACCCAATCAACTAAATATTTATTCATCTAGAAATTGCAAAACCAAGTTCATATAAGGTGGTACAAAACTCAGCTTCCCAGTTGGAAATAAATGGAACTTATTTTTAGAAATCAAGCAACTTGCATGATATTTTCAGGCTTCTGTATGCTGTTAGTCCTTATTTTTACCTTCTTTACTACTCACTTAAGGAAGAGGAAACATTGCATTTCTTACGTATAAGGTCTTGATATAATTTTTTGAATTTATTTATTTAAGGTCATTTCAACAGCTAGGTGACATCGCGACCGGAATAGAATAATAATAATAAAAATAACAATGCCACATATAACTAAATAAATTAAGACACATGAATAGTACAATAAGGAAAAAAAGACGTCACATGCAAGACAAAGGAAATGCTATAAAGTAACGAAACTAGCAATTGCAACATATGGAAGTGAAATTCTACAATGAATGCGACAGACAGGGAAAGAATAGAAATAGTAGAGATGAGATTTCTAAGAGCAGTAGCAGGATTTACCCTTTTAGACAAACAAAGAAATAAAGAAATTCGCAAACAGTTAAGCATGTACAACTCAAATGAAATATTCCACGAAAATAAAAATAACTGGTACCAGCATACATTATGGATGAAAAAGGAACGAATACCAGAACTTGTATTAAATTATATATCTAGAGAATACCGCCAACTAGGAAGACCAAAGACCCAGAACATAACGGAGTGATACGTTTAACTGAGGAGGGAACAGGTTGATAGGTTGTAGAATAACAGCAATACATGCAAGATATACATTAGGCAACACAAATACAGCATTAATAAACATATTTCACGTGCTAACAAATTAATTATATAACATAATATTTCTGTAAATACAGATGTAAGTTCTAGGTTTGATTGTGAAATTGGGTTTCAAATTGCATTCCAATTTCAATGAATGGGTTTAGAAATGAAAACGGTTTTGGACTAATTTAGAAAAAAATGTTACCTGGAATGCCATGCTATTTTCTTTTGCTTCTACGACCTGTGGGGATACGGTACAAAAATAAACATTGCAGCGGCTGTTTAAAAAATCTACTTTAATGTAATAATGGAGAACTGGAGAATATTACTCTAGAAGTACGTACTGTAGTCGGTAAAGGCAGACGTTGTTCAGATTGTATACTTCTATTAACTAGATCATTCAGAAACGTAGAGAATATAAAACACCTACTTACATAGCATTAATGGAGTGTATGAAAACTTTTGACAAATTTAGCAGAAACAAATTGTGGAATATAATCAAACAGAAATATGTGCCCCAACATTTAATAGTTGCAGTAAGAAGTCTGTGCATAAAATCAGGAAAAGATAATGACCCAAAAATAGGTGCGGACATGGGTTTCCATATTATCCATCCCTTTCTAATGCACTGTATATTACTTTCTCTACTACGTATAGTAAGTAGGGGAAGTATTGTAATCCACCCAAAAATTCGATACCGAGATTTCACCGGAAAACCATGTTTTGAGACCCCCTGAATCCAAAAAAAGCATTTTTGAAAACATGTCCGTGTATGTTTGTGTGTCTGTGAGCAGCATAACTCAGGAACGAACAGTCGTATAAACACCAAATTTGGTATTTAGGTTCAATATCTTCCAGAGATGCGACACAAAGGTTTTCAAGAAAATTCCCTCACCACAGATTACTCTTTACATGGAACATTTTTCGAAAATTTTAATTTTCATAAAACTGGCTCTAACGATTTTGATTAAAATATCAAATGTTTAAGATATTTTCATGGCAAATAAAATGTATATCTTGAATTTTCTGTAAATGTCCCCAAAAGTATTCTTCATTGTGAACGAATTTTGCATAACTGGTAAACCATAAGAGATAGACAAAATTCTACTACACAAAAAATTAAATCGCGTTAAAATACACAATTTATGTCATATACATCTTTTTGTTAGTGAACCATTTTCTAGATATTGCTTGTTATTCCCTTAAATTTTTCAGTACCTATTTCCTCAAATGGGAATTCGTTATTCATTTTTTTGTCTTGGATATGCAAAGAGTATTAATCTATGGCAAAGAGAATGGTGCTGCAGCTTGCCCAGCTATTAAGAGATATATCTATGTTTAAAGCGTACTGTATTTCTATATTGCCCTTGCAAATACAAAACAAGGGGAACATAGTACGCCTTAAGCGATAGTCAAATACTTTTAGAAATGGTCGCTATGTGTAAAATGTAATTCTCTTTGCATGTCAAAAGATCGTTTCTGCAAATGTTTATCTCGATTAATATGAAATAGATGGAGAATGAGAGTTTGTAAAAATAGTTTGTACAAGAGTAGAGAAAGTCATGTGAGTGTAACACATCAGATTTTTTATGATACATTGTATTCAGTTCACAAACAGGCTTATTAAAAAATTATCGGACAAATTATCCCACTCAGCATTCGCCTAGCAATCGAAGGAAACCCTTGATCAGGTTGGTCGACCCCAGGGGTTTGAGCCTGCGACCTCCCGAATGCGAACCGCACACTCAACGCGGCGCCACCTCGCTCGGTACAAGCTTATTTATGAACCAAAATAATGTTGCATGGAAAAGTTATTGAAACAATCCGTTGTTTTTAACTATCCTGGTTTTTAAAACTTTAACATAGTTTGAATAAAATTAACAATTTTAATTTATGTAGGTCACAATATGGAGATCATAAAAATTCCAAAAGAGAAATTGTACCAATACTTTGCAAAGTGATGGTTACATTGCTATGAATTCTGAAATATTACTAGAAGAAAGAAATACATGTAGGGGCAGACGAAATGAAGTTTTTTAAGTACTGCAGTTGGTTGTAGATTGTTAGATTAGAAATGAATTTTAAATCTCTGAATTGGGGAATAAAGTAGAACTAAGTGGAAATACCTGGAAGGTACATGTCCAAATAATGAGAGATTGCCTCATACGGATAATTTATTTTAGATTATAACTCTAAAAGTAAAACCGATGTTGCCAAGCCAAGGAAAGGTTAGATCGAACTTTTTAATGCAGACGCATGTGAGTTTATCGTTAAAGTTATTTATGATAGTGATGATTAATAAACATAATTCAGAAGCAGAAAAACCAAGAACGCATACGTCCCTCCATTTGCCTATTCATGAGCAGTATATTTAAAAAGCTTATAATTAGATGAATACAAAACTTCGTACAGTTTAAATCATGAAAGACGAAGCTGTGGCAATATTTTTGGCACACAGACACATTAAATAAACATTACCTCACACCACGAGCCTAGGTGATAATAATAATAATAAGAATAATGATAGGTAGCAATTATTTACATGTTAATTAATATGTCTTGCATTTTATTGTTTACGTGATAGTAACAGTGTTTACATAGGATTTAAGATACAAGTTGTGATTGTATGTTTTTAACAAAGTGTAGCCAGAGTTAGCTGTTTTGGAGAACGAGAAGGGAAGAAGCTAGAGTACCTTACGGGAAAATTTTGGCCAGGAAAACAAAAAAAATGGAAGGAAGAGAGAAAGCGAACTTGCATATGTTAACTGTAGAGCTGTCACGTGATATGTTCGAAGCAGCAAATAGCATCGCAGAGAGGTAGATTTGAAATAATAAAATCAGCCAACGCGAAGCGTGTATGGGTAAATTTTCAAATCTTGAATGTAGATTTCTCAACCGAATGAAGTTAGTTGTAGCTTAGATATGGATAAGAGCGCATTGTTGTGAGTGTAGTCGCTTAAAGTGCACAGATAAACCGATAAACCAAATTAAGTAGTACAAAGTGTTAGATGAGGACAGTAGGTTCCAACGGATCTAAATGTTATGAACGTGTGAATTTTCAAAACAGTGTAACGACAGTACTTAGACGTTCTGCGAAGCAACGTCTGACTAAAGGCAACAGCTTTCTCTCATACACTAGTATTACTCAGATGACATATTTTATTCCTTTCACACACCACAACCTGCAAGAGATACACTACGTGATCAAAAATATCCGGACACCTGGCTGAAAATGACGTACAAGTTCGTGGCGCCCTCCATCAGTAATGCTGGAAGTCAGTAGGGTGTTGGCCCACCCTTAGCCTTGATGACAGCGTTCACTCTCGCCGGCCTACTTTCAATCAGGTGCTGGAAGGTTTCTTGGGGAATTGCAGCCCATTCTTCACGGAGTGCGGAACTGAGGAGAGGTATCGATGTAGGTCGGTGAGGCCTGGCACGAAGTCGGCTTTCCAAAACATCCCAAAGGTGTTCTATACGATTCAAGTTAGGACTTTGTGCAGGCCAGTCCATTACAGGGATGTTATTGACGTGTAACCACTCCGCCACAGTCCCTACAGTATGAACAGGTGTTCGATCATGTTGAAAGATGCAATCGCCATCCCCGAATTGCTCTTCAACAGTGGGAAGCAAGAAGGTGCTTAAAGTATCAATGTAGGTCTGCGCCGTGATTGTGCCACGCAAAACAACAAGGGGTGCAAGCCCCATCCAGGAAAAACATCCACACCATAAAACCACCACTTCCGAATTTCACTGTTGGCACTACACACGCTGGCAGATGACGTTCACCGGGGATTCGTCATACCCAAACCCTGCCATCGCATCGCCACATAGTGTACCGTGATTCACTGTTCAATCGTGTAATGTTGACGCTCCTTACACCAAGCGAGGCGTCGTTTGGCATTTTCCTGCGTGATGTGTGGCTTATGAGCAGCCGCTCGACCATGGAATCCAGGGTTTCTCACCTCACGCCTAACTGTCATAGTACTTGGAGTGGGTCCTGAAGCAGTTTGGAATTCCTGTGTGATGGTCTGGATAGATGTCTGCCTATTACTCTTTACGACCCTCTTCAAATGCTGGCGGTCTCTGAGAGTCAACAGACGAGGTCGGCCTATACGCTTTTGTGCTGTACATGTCCCTTCACGTTTCCACTTCACTATCACATCAGAAACAGTGGACCTAGGGATCTTTAGGAGTGTGGAAATCTCGCGTACAGACTTCTGACACAAGTGACACCCAATCACCTGACCACGTACTAAGTCCGCGAGTTCCACGGAGCGTCCCATTCTGCTGTTTCACGATGTCTAATGACTACTGAGGTCGCGGATGAGTACCAGGCAGTAGGTGGCAGCACAATGCACCTAAGATGAAAAACGTATGTTTGTGGGGATGTCCGCATACTTTTGATCACATAGTGTACGTACTCGACCTCAGTTATTAGCTAGCCGGAACAATAAAACAAATGTATTCAATGCAAGTGTAATCTATTGCTCTCTGTTTATAATTGTTATAAACAGTGGCGCCCAGCAATCAAATTAAAATAATTACGTAGACACAAGTAAATACCGGCGAGAAAGTTTCAATATATCATTTCTTCTGTATTTTCACAAAATCAGTATAACATTTTTGTTAAAATACTATATTAGGATAAAGTATTACAAAAATGTGGCCACCTTAAATTTTCTGTAAATAACTTATAAATTCACCTTCATATACATTCAGCTTTGTACAATTGGGTAGCATAACAGATAGACCAGTGCTTCTACATGAAATATTTAGAACTGATACGCGGTTTGTGCTAAACAAGACATTTCGCAGCTTTTACGATTTCCAAAACTTCACTGTTGTTTATTTCAATGTGTTAATGTTTTGAGCAGTACGCCCCGAATAGTTGGCAGTCGTGCTTTCGTTTCTCACGATCTCAGGCAAAGAATGTTTAAATCAAGGCAAGCATACACAAACTATTTTGCTGTGTCTTAGCTTTCTGCTTGTACCTACAACAAATGGTAAACTTTAACCATCTTTGTTTATAATTACTGATCATAAGTAGCTAAAAATAAACTCTTGTCTGACTAATTTGTAGAATAATTATGAACTTAGATGATAATGGATAGAGAAGATCGTATGATTGCGACTCATCATGTTTACTCGACGTAGTTATTCACCCTCAACAATATATTTTTTTCTGTCTAAGTAAAAAGCCATGTATAGCTTTGTTCCAACAAATTAAGAAATGTCTTTAATTATTACAGAGTTAATAACAGCCTTAGGAATACTAATCAAATACTTTTTATTATGCACTATCTCTATATGAATAAAAAGGATAAAAATAAGGAACTTAATCAGAAAGACATATGAATGGTTCGATAAGGACATTCACAAAAGTTTCAAACCTCACTGGTTTTTTAAAATCGATAAAATATTAAACATGCTGGACTAACATGTTTCATATGACACTAGTATACTCCTGTAAGGGAACATCGCTAATGTAGAAGAAATTATATCCCAAAACTGTACTAACGTTCGGAATTCGTGAAACTGGAAGAAAATGCGTTAGTTTCACTACTAACGCCGTAAAGATGTGGATAAGATGCGTGTTCGTGTTTGTTTTAGGTAGCACCTTGCAGCCACCTATCATTTAAGCGGTTATTTTGGCACAAACTCTCATTTTGTACTTTTCACGCAACTAATGTTTGCTTCTCTTAACCCCTTGGTTTTAAAAGAACAAGGCACTGGTTTTACCTACCAAATCTCTCACACAAATTCTTGACTGCGATTTCTCACACCGATTTATTACAGCGTTATTGCCACGATGATCTGATTTCATCGTATCTGTTTCAAGGAAACAGTTTTAGAGAGAAACGAAAGAATGACATCATGTGCTACTTTAAACTTTCGACATCCTTCCTACACTGGGCCAAATAATAGCAATATTTTCTGCTCCAAGTTTAACTAATTACAAGAAAAGTACAAGTTTGAAGTTCTAATCTTCAAACAAGATGCTTTTAGCTTAGAGAACGTGTTTGCAACATCATCTGGGGAAATTAGTAAACACAATTTACCGAATGGGATGGCTCAGGCGGTAATGTCTGCGACCCGCATTTGGGAGGTCACGAGTTCAATCCCCGGTGACCGCCCACTCTGATCCATTGGTTTTTTCGGGGCTTTTCCCGGGTCTCGGCCAAATAATGCAGTGTTTTCTTTCATCCCCTGAATTTCTTGTCCCTCCATTTCGTTTCATTAATCATTTCATTCATGTTTCACACCGTTTGGTCTTTCTCAGGGTTGACAGTTACGGCGATGGTGTTTCGGTGCAGCGTGGCAGGTAAAAGGATGATCTATGTGAACTTTCTGCCTGTCCGACTGCTGAGGCGTGTCAATCTGTAAGTTATAGGAAACCTATCATTACTGTGCCGTCACTTCTGGTTCCGGCCGCCCGGTGTCGCACTTCGTCTCATCCTTCCCTCCCGGAGGCGCCCCCTCGTGAGGCGTCGGTACAATATCCTCATTCCTGGATCGGTGCCGAATCCCCTCCGCTGCACAATCCAATCCAAACACAATTTAGATGAATTACAGCTCTATATGCATTAAATAAATATTAATTCAATACTTAAACTTGAAATGAGCTAATATGTCTATACATTTACAAATAAAACATTTCACATGTAACGAAACCTCAAAACTAATCTTCTCCAGACTTGCTAATGGACTAGGAGCCCCGCGTAGCCGCGGCCGCTGGAGCGCCTGGCTTCGGTACTGTGTGGTGCAAAGTGTCGCGGGTTCGAATCCCGTCATGGGTATGAGTTGTGTCCTTGAGTTCCCATATTGTGTACACGGACAGCACAAAAGTCTCTGAATCCTCCAACGTCCCTCAAATTACACTGCATTACACTACTATTACTACTAATGGTCTAAGAAGCTTATTGCATCACTAGAGGTTAAATGTCCTTGGCTGATTTGGATCCTTCATTTTGCCTCCTGGGAAAACAGTTGCTACATATACCCGTTCTGTCAGAGCAATGCCAGTGCAATGAATTTTGTTTGAAGCATGACCGTTAAAACTATGCTTACACACATGTACTATATGTTATCACCTTTTCATTGCATACTGTCACATGTCACTAAGATCAGAGAAATACCATTCGAGCTTTATCGAATACTGTAAAAGCAATGCTGCAAGTATATAAAACTTAATTCCATAATTTTTTGGATGTATGAATAAATTAAAATATAGCTATCAATCTGTAAATCTGGCCAACATTTTAAGTATAGCAATGACAAACAGAACGTTTGAATACCAAGAGAATAGCTTAATGAATGATGGATGGGTAAGTAAATTACGGAATATTTCGGAGAAAAATGGGTTAGGAGATATATGGAGAAGGAGAGAAAATAACGTAAAACATTTTTGGAAAAAGGCAAGGAAAAGACTGGAAGATATAGAAATACAAATCATGTTCAGTGAGATTGCCGAAAAGAGCTCATTAGTTTATTATAGGCCAATAAAAATACATGGGGTAGGGAAAAATATATAGACATAGTAAATAAAGAAGAGAGAGAATCTATTGCATGGGTAAGAACCGGAGCACGGAGGCTAAAAGGGCTAAGAGAGGGTATTCCTCAGAACCAATGTCCGATATGTGGTGGTAATGAAGACATTGAACACATAGTATTTAAGTGCCAAGGAACAGAAAATTGGAGAAAATAATGTTTTAATAAGCAGTGGTTGAAGGGGGATAGAAATACACTTATAATTGAAATGATATGCAAGGACGCTAGAAGCATTGTACAGTTTTTGTGTAAAGTAAAAAATAAATGGCTTTCGACAGTGGAAAGAGAAAAGTAAGAGGTAGTGCATCTTACTTTGAATGGAAAACTATAGTGAATGTGTGATGGTTAAGTAATCAATAAATGAAAAGTGAAAAAAAAGTGGAAATGGGACATGAAAAAAAAACTGAAAAAAGAGCAAGATAATTTAGTGACAAGAAATTGTAAAATGTAAATAAACTGTAGTGATTGTCTACTGAATAAGTGACCAGGGTCAAAATGCAGTAGACAATCAAATTTTTAAAACTCTTAGCACAATAAACTATATACTATACTAAATATTTTCAGATGCAATTTCTTTATACAGTTATAAAAATTGGTTATTCTAACATTTAGCGACACTTAGAGGTATATTTCGGTGTAGAGGGTGAGGGTGAATGCTCGCTACATTAAATTAACAATAAACTGACTGCTATAGTAGTAAACTACAGCAGACTGTTAATAAATAGCGAACGAAGTTCATGTAAAGGAGATTAAAGCACACACTCGTTAGAGAAGAAAGTAAAATTATTTGGATGCCTTTCTATTGAACTAGAGAGTACCGTTGTTGTTTATCAAGTAACTCTTACTTCCTTATTCACTCCGATCTGCAAAAGACACGAGTTTTGGAAGAGCGCTGCAGCAAAGGGATGTAATTACGAAATGAGATTGCAATTCAATGGTCTGAAATAAGCCCAAAAGCAAACTCTCATGACATTCTAGCGCTAAAGACTTAAGCACTTCCCTTATATGCCACTTTTCAACACATATTTCTTGGTTTATACCTTTTCTCATTCCTTTAGTGATAAATGGCCCGGAAAGAATGCTTAAACGTGACTGGAATGGTAGTTTTAACGGTAAATTACAGAAATATCGTATGGAATCAGAGTTTTGGGTAAACACTGCGATACTCTGTTCAATATTATTCTATCCCCTTTGCATGCTAAATATATGACATAGCAATGGCATTGGTAGTATGTAGGATAGAGGAGGATTTCAGCATTGAGGCCTACTATGCCGACGAAACCTCAGGGAAGAAAGGATGAAGTGAGGAAGTATACTGAGCGACCAAAATTATGGCGTTAGGCGCAGCACAGAGGGGTCCCTAATGTTTTCAGATTGAACATCCCCGGGTCCCATTTTGATGTTCCTTTATCCCTGCTCAAAATACATCCACCACATATAACGCATAACAGCCCTGAAATTTTAAAAAAGCTCAGATGTGTCACATTCACTTGACCTTCTCTACCCTCTATCATTTATTAGTGCGTATACAAACTATTCTTAGTAAAGTTTATTTTTCTATCTACTTTCACAGAAATAGCTGCATTTGTTATAGATACAAAGGGAATAGCGATAGTCAAAATGTTTAAGAAACTGGACACATGCTGATTTTAAAATTTCATACTGTTTCCATACTGTGACTTTAAGAAATGACCAAGAAATGAACAATTCGAATCTTTAATAAAGGATATCTCAGAGATTGCTTATGCCACAAAAAAACTTATTTGAAGTAAACTGTGTATTTTAAAGAGACCTACTTAAAGTTTATCAGTTAAACAAAAGTGTACAGAATTCCTTCAAAATGAAGAGATCTTTACAGGCTACTCACAGAAAATTTCAGATATACACTTCTATATGGTATTTTACTAAAAAAGATTAAAAAATTTTTTTTTAGAATATCCAAAATTTTGAAAACTTTTCCACGTAAAGGGTAGCTGGGGGCGCGTAGATTTTCTTGAAAATCCTCGTATTGATCTTACACACACAGGTGCAGACACGGACTTTTTTCTAAAAATGTTTTTTTTTTTTATTCAGGAGTCCCCAAAACATATCTCTCCGGTGAAATCTCGGTATCAAATTTTTGGGTGGAATGTAATACTTCTTTGCCTACTGGTATGTACGTGGAAACGAGAGGAAATATGGGACAGAAAAATCTGATGTGTCACACTCACATGAATTTCTCTACTCTTGTACAAACTATTTTACAACGCTTATTCTCCATATGCTTCATGTTAATCGAGATATCGAGATGCTAATGTTATTGCTAATTTTTTTGTAGACGCAAGGGGAATTGGTAGGCTTTAAGCCATAGTCAAATATTTTAAGAGCTGGTTGCTATGTGGAGTATTCCATTCTCTTTGCATTACCAGGACAAAAAATGAATACCGAATTCCCATTTGAGAAAAAGTATAAGTATTGGAAAATTTAAGGAAATAACAAGCAATATCTCAAAAATGGTTCACTCAACAAAAAAAAATGTACATGACATAAATTGTGTATTTTAACGCAATCTACATTTTTTGTAGTAAAATTTTGTCTATCTCTTATGGTTTACCAGTTACGCAAAAGTCCTTCACAATGAAGAATACTTTTGGAGACATTCCCAGAAAATTAAAGATATACATTTAATTCGTCATGAAAATATTTTAAATATATGATATTTTAATCAAATTCGTTAGAGCCATTTTGAGAAAATTAAAATTTTCGAAAAATGTTCCATGTAAAAGATAATCTGGGGTGGGGATATTTTCTTGAAAACCTTCGTGTCGCATCGCTGGAAGATACTGAACCTAAATACCCAGTTTGGTGTTTATCCGACTGTTCGTTTCTGATTTATGCTGTTCACAGACACACGGACATGTTTCCAAAAATGATTTTTTTGGATTCGGGGGTGTCAAAACATATATTTCCGGTATCGAATTTTTTGGTGGAATACAATGCTTCCCCTACTTACTATACGCAGTAGAGAAAGTAATATGTGACTTAAACATTTGATTGTTTGAATTTTAATCAAAATCGTTAGAGGCATTTTTGAGAAAATTAAAATTTTCGAAAAATGTTCCATGTAAAGGGTAATCTGGGGTGGGGATATTTTCTTGAAAACCTTCGTGTCACATCTCTGGAAGATACTGAACCTAAACACCAAGTTTGGTGTTTATCCGACTATTCGTTTCTGAGTTATGCTGTTCACAGACAGACACACAGACACACACGGACATGTTTCCAAAAATGCTTTTTTTGGATTCAGGGTGCCTCAAAACATATATTTCCGGTGAAATCTTGGTATCGAATTTTTGGGTGGAATACAATACTTCCCCTACTTACCATACATAGTAGAAGAAGTAAAAAATTGTATCAACCAATGGAGTGCCGTGCAATGTCAGATAACATACCTCCCTGGTTCCCAGTGCAGAGAGTGAGGGAGAGGGAGGGAACTCACTGTGAAGTATAGGGCAGATGAAACAACGGGGAAAGGCGAAGTTGCTGTTAATGGAAGGGAAAACAAGAATGCATGTTACATTTGGTACATATGTGAATGTAAAACACGATGCAACCAGCCAACCCTTACCTTTGCAGCCTTATAAACAATTCATTGGAATCATTCCGAAGCCTCAGCTTCGCATACAGCCTCTGTGACGTCACATGCTATCCAGTTGGCTGTGTCAGCTTTACTCGAGCAGTACTTTCATAACTTTTCGTAAATAAAATATAATTTGTGATATTCCTTAAGTTATAAAGCTATACTCTGACTTACTTACAGCCGTTTCTATATTTACTCTTATAGTCTTTATTCTCTGAAAACTTAAATGTTATAATCTTACTTACAAGACCTCATAGACTAGCCTCGTAACTACCTCGTAACTAACTGCTGCGCAAGGGGTCTCGGGCTCGATACCCAGTTGGGGGTGGGAACTCTTCTCTGGCCAAAATTATTCCCTATCCTCCCCAGAGTCTGGAAGCATGAATGTGTGCATGATCTAATATATAAACCCAAAGAAAAGCCAGGAATCCAATGAAAACTACATACGAGTTTATACCAATGCCGAAAGGCAATCTGTTAAAGGTAAAATGCCGCCTATATGACTATTGCAGTTAAAGGCGGGATATAAATAGAACAATAAAAGAAAGAATAATATATTATTTTTAGCATCTCATTTTCCTCTAGTGAAGAATTACTATTTGAAGCAAACATAAATTATGTTTATAAAATCTCTATTCTGATTAACCTACTGAATTAATGGAGCGCAGTTACTTAGAGATTAATAACATTATTATTTATTTATTTTGCATAACATTTTTCAGTTCAACCTGAGCACTTAACGACCCTCCAAAGTTCACGTTATTGAGAAGAAAAAACACAATTTTATTATCCGCCAAAGTGAATCAATACTGAATCCATTCCAGGTTAGCAACATGTATATGCGTGAGTGAAAATGCATATAGAGTAACTGATAATGGCGTTACGGTTTTATTATGTACTTTGAAAGTCATATGACGGTTACCGTATTTAACAACGGTAATTGAAACACCCTCTTTTATTTAAAACATAATGACATACATTATACGACGTGATGTAATTAAAAGTATTATTTACAGTGAGTGGGGGATTCCATTTGCTGCTACAGCTGCTTTTCAAAAACTGAATGTGAACCAGGTAGGAGTGACTCACATTATTCCAATTCTATATGCCACCCCGCTGCGCATCGGTAAAAGGTACAGTCTAATTTAAATAATTAGGGAAACAGCTCGTAAAACAAACGCGTTTAAAACCAGAAACTCAGATACAGAAAAAACAGCAAAGCTGTTTTAAAAGTCACTGCTTTAATGTTTAATGCAGGCTACTGCATTTCAAGAACAGGTGTTTATTTTAATTTAAGATTTATAAACTCAGAATCCTTGTCATACTTTCTAGATATATAATTTAAATATACTATAAGCCTATAATCTAGACCATTTTGTGATTACTTATGCTAAATATCTAAGAACATTCCCCTTCCTTATGAAAACTTTGTGTTAACGTCTGTCTTCGTCTGTGTTTAATTGTATTTATGCATGCACATATTAATTACTTTCTCTACCACGTACACTAGCGTGCATAAAATGTGGGCCTAATGGAATGGAGCTGTTTATGTTGGTGCTGAAACAATGTAGCTCCACTCTACCAATGTGAACACCTCTGTTTTTCGAGCATAATTCTGGCCACTGGATTCAAGAGTATTTTACCTCCCCCAAAGTATGACCGAACTTCCGAAGGGTAACATTACAACTTAATTCCTATATTTCCATGCTACACTACCATTTTCTTAATGCAGGTTTTGCTTACCCCGTTTAACAACAGCAATAACTTAACCTTCGTTTCCAAGTCGCTGATGAAAGCTTTCTATGTAAGTGCCTTAGCTGTTATTCAGTTTAACCAGACATGCAACTGATTCTTCACCCTTTCCTCTAGAGCGTCGAAATATTTATAATTGGTTTAGCCTTTCCTTGTGTGCCAATCGAAATGAAACTCTTTAATAGAGAGGTATTCGAACCAACGCTACATTTAAACATAGATTATAAACATCGTTCATTGGTTATTGTGCCCCTGAATTGTTTTAAGGCCAGTCACATAGAGAGCTGATACCGGCCGGGCAGAGCCAAAAGTTGGTTACCTGAGGATGAAAACCTAACGGAGAGAAAAACACTGTACCTAGCAGGTAATGAATTGCATTCCACCCAAAATTCTTTACCGAGATTTCATCGGGAATACATGTTTTGGGGACCCCTGAATCAAAAGGACATTTTTAGAAAAAGATCCTAGTGTGTGTTCGTGTGTGTATATGTGTGTTTGTACACAGCATAACTCAAAAAGTCGGATAAGTACCAACATTGGTATTTAGGTTCAGTACCTGCCAAAGATGCGACACAGATTTTCAAGAAAATCCCCCACCCCAAACTAACCTTTACATGGTACGTGTTTCGGAATCTTTGATTTTGTAAAGAATGGCTCTAACGATTTTTATTAAAATACCACATATTAAAGGAATTTACATGACAAATAAAATCCATAACTTGAATTTTCTGGGAATTAATGGTTTAGATTGTTCAATACTTTGCCATTATTTTCAGGCCCTTTGGATATGCAGTTGTTTCTCGCGAATGCACGCAAGGAGCATGGAATCTTAAGGCCAGTATATAGGGTCCAGTTAAACATTTGACTATCGCTATTCCCTTTATATCTATAAAGAAATCCGTAATGGAACTATTTCCAGAAAGTTTTATCTCGATTAAAATGAAGAATATAGGAAAATAAACTGCCGTAAGAATAACTTGTATATCCACTTACAAGTGCTGGAGGGTAGAGAATGCTATATGAATGTAACAGCTGATATTTTTTTAATAATTTCCTTTTGCTTTACTTATTTATTTTCCACATATTTTTTCTCGTGTTTTATGTGCCTTTCTATATGGACAGCACATTGCACATTTGATCATAGCAAAATGTGATTAGTGGAATGGCTTACTGAAATATATATGAGTAAAACGTGTAGATACCAAGGATGAAACTTTGTGCATGACGATCAATGAAGAAGGCGCTGTAAGGCACGCTTTCCTAACTTTGTCCGTTGGGAATGTTGTGCTTCGCCCTACATGTATAAGGAATCGGTGAATAAATTAGGTATCTGCTACGGTTTGAGGAGGGGCTATGTACAGTCGAGTGCAAGGAATTGTGCCGATGCGTTTGGTTTGCTACAGTTTTTCTTTATGTAATGTTGGCAGAAACCCCTTATCAGCCGCGTTCCGCAACAACCATGGTGAGCTAATCTCTTATTCGTTTTAATTCAAGTCCACGCACAGGTATTAGCCTGTGAACAAACTTCTGACCTAGGTGAGCGGTGAAAAGGGAATGAAAACATTTCAGCTTAATTGCTGAAAGGCATACTTGGCAACAACGGTCCACACCAGCCCCTGGATGAGTCCGTCTCGTATTGGTTTGATGATCAAAGCATCCAAATATTAACATGCGGAGCGTGTTTTTAAGGTAAGTACCGATAAACTTTTAAAAACTAAAAGAACATTATTTTTCCAATCATTCATTGCCTTACACTACTTCTCCACAAAATCGCCGCCGTTATTCAGCCACTTGTCATAACGGAAAATCAGTCTCTGTATGACTTCGCCAAAGAATTATGACGCCTGTGATTAAAGCCAAGTTTGCACTTTTTGATTCACAACATCATTGTCGTTGAAATGTTTTCCACAAAGAAGTTCTCCAGATGAAGAAACGTATGAAAATCGCATAGCGTCAAATCCGGACTGTAGAGAGGGTGGTCGAATTGTTCTCAACAAAATTATGCGATCAGATCTTGAGTTTGTTTGGCTGTGTGGCCGGGTATTGTCACTCACTATTTTTTCCTCACAAACCTCACATAAACTGGTGATGAATGTTTGCTAGTGTAACATTTATCGCATTTGACTTAACAGTCGGTGGATCGTGCGATTGTTTTGAACATTTCGAAGCGCACTAACAACAAGAAAACACAAAGTGACGATCGCTTATCGCGACTGCAGCGGCAAAATATTAAAACGGTATCTACTTTAAAAACACGCCTTGTATGTATAGGTCGGTTTCAGGCTCAGGAGCGAGTAAGACAAACATTATGGGGTGGCGGCTGGGCGTGGTAGAGGTGTTTTAGGTATTTTCTAGCCACATAACATAGGTCACTATATTGGCACGATTTCATGCACTTGATACTTACCCATTAAGTTAGTACGTTGTTACAAGTTGTGGACCGCGCATTTTTTTGTCTCCAGTTCTCCTTCCGTTGCACACCCCTTCTTAATTTAACATTAAGACATTGTGTATCACACTGCAGAACCTGTTATTTTCATCAAGATATACTCATAAGTTAGCTCTTTTGGAATTTACGTAGTTATCGCTCCTACAGTGTAGTTTCATTTAAACAGAAGAATCGATTTGCCAGTC
Organism: Deroplatys truncata; assembly: GCA_030765065.1. Classification (NCBI taxonomy): domain Eukaryota; kingdom Metazoa; phylum Arthropoda; class Insecta; order Mantodea; family Mantidae; genus Deroplatys; species Deroplatys truncata. The sequence continues at coordinate 222,140,895 of CM060978.1, forward strand.
TACCAATACAACTTCACGAGACTGCAGTGGTGCATATTTTATGAATCATAAGGGACTGAGGACTTCACCACTCATTTGCACAATGTTGTAAATCAAAATTTATTTTTCAGGGTATATTTCAAAGCAGAATGTGCTACTATCTTAAAAAAATAGAAGACAGCAAAAACGCCCTTTATCATTGAGATTTTCAAAGTGACTTTCGACATTATACAAGCTAAAAGTGCTCCCCAAAAGGCTCACTTTGATACCAATAAATCAAAGGTGTCAAATTTGGAGTTATGACAATGCTGTTGCTAACGAGTGACATGGTAGACAACCTGAAAGATAATCTCAAAGGAAAACTGCATCAGCAGTAATGATACACATTAGACACAGCACGCTGTACGCTGTCCGTTGGATAGCTTCGGGCAGTAGGAACCAGCAGTGATTTTGGATTTATTCAGGCTAGTTCAGAATTATTCCGTTGCATTTATTAAGAACTTTCCACTTTGGAAGTGTAACACATATTAACAAGATAGAGAAATAAATACTTATATTTATGTTCATATAGTTTGTTTTTTTCAAACAAATCTATATCACCACGGTTTACTGAATCCAGCAGTTGTCCAGCTTAGACTTTAAAAAGTGCAAGGTATTTTATCGTTTTTATCCCATTATAGATTTCCTTTAAAGGACAATATCAATGGCTAACCGGCAGAATATCTTACCGGCCAGTTTTTGCAAAATGTTTTTTTTATATTAATGAATACGGAAAATCTAGACGTACATCCTGGTAAAACACCATAAGCGACCCTTAGCACTCTTAGAGAAAACAAGATTTACATTTTATCTTAACTGTTTAAAACATCATTTTAGTGCCCAACAAATCATCTTAACACTTGCACAATTCCAATTTATTATCGTATTATGGCGTAATACTGTTTAAATACAACGAAATTATGAGCTATAATAAAAACTTTACAATTAATTTGTTTTCTTATGATCAGTGAGAGTCTCTTGCCTGATAAGGTAAAAATGGCAAGACGTATTCTGTTCAATTAAACATCTTAAGAACTTCATTAATGAAACTGTGGATATTTTATGTGTGATACATGCCGAATCTAATTTCTATTCCTATAAATAATCTCAAATTGATATTACAGGCGGATAAGGATAAAAAGTTGTTTGTCTCTCCTGAAAAATTTGTGATTTGGCGGATAACATGTTTTAACAAATAGCCATCGATATCATATCAGCTTTATCGCTTATCGCGCTTTTAGAAAATGATAAAAACTTTAATAATTCTTCGATGAAGTATGTCTCCAATAGCTTTATCTAATATTTACGTACATGAATAATAATTAATATTAGATTACGCATATACATGCCGTTTCAAAGTCCTCATGTCTACGTAACTTCAAAGTTTTAGTTGTGTAGTTGGAAAGTTGTAACTGCATAATGTTTACAAGGAACACCCCACTGCTCATTCAGCCAACTTGCTGAGATGGTTTGCTTCTCAAACTTTGAAAGGTTTTGGCCCAAAGTGATACTTAGGGTCGTTTTCGATCGGTTGGCTTTGTGCTCGTTGCTTTGAGCTACTCATAGGCAAGATCTATACCTATAGGTAATAGGTAAATTCAACTGAGAGGGACACCTCGCGCGCTGCGACTAGCGCAGATCTGCTGCGGCTATCACCCTCAAGAGGAAGGGATGAGGTGAAGAAACCACAGGAGGATACAAGCCGTAGACAGACAGGCCACAGAAACGCGCGGAAGTTCCTAACATTTCCAAGCTCGTAGACCCGTCCCACTGCTAAAGCCGCCGATAGAAGACGATGAACAACCCACCAATCAAGCAGCCCTTTGGTGTCCACGGGGAATACTCTTTCCATTGAGCATGCATCCGCGCCATCTATCCGACACCGACATACGCCAATAAACCCAGAAGCAAGCCTGAAAGATGCGAAGGAAGCCGAATGAAAGAAAATCGTGGTAAAGAAGCATCCACCCCAGCATTTGCATACCGACCCCGGGGAAACCCCAAAAAAACCATGGGTTAGAGTGGGCGGTCGCCAGGGTTCGAACCCGGGGCCTCGTGAATGCGTGTCGTATACGTTAGCGCGGCGCCACATCGCTCGGTGAGCTGCTCATAAGAGCGGTCTCTCCAATATCGCCGGCTTCTTCTATTATTACAGTCCTTCCAGGCGACAAACAAAGGCCGACCACCCAAATTTTGAAGCTCGAAGCTGAATATCACTTTGATCCAAAACCGTTTCAATTTCTAAGAATTATCCTCCTAAGTCAGCTAACTATGCAACCCAAATGACATTCTAGTTTCGAATGAGTAGTGTTGTTGTTATGGTGGGGGGACTGACGATCAGGAATCGATCAATGATCAGGTATCGTTATCTATCAAAGTATGGAGATATTTGATGATATGTGATGGAGTATAATATAGGTGCGTTTGTTTGTGTCGGAGCAGAGTTGCATTATTGATTCTATGCTTTGAAACATATTAATGTGATCTTTGCTTTGTGCAATGTTCACATAACACTGAAGGAACTTTGTAAGGTAGTCTTTAAACGTTCGACCACCTTTTGGTTCATCTCTTAAGTCCTTAAATTTGAATTCTCCTAAAGATTAACAATGTCTTGCACTGTGGGCTAAAGCGTGCAGCTGTAGTTCTTGGCTTCAGAATGCGCCCGGGTTCGATCCCACCCAAGTAGTTGTGGATTTTAAGTCCTATTTAGGTCCGGTGCCCACTCAGCATGGTGAGGAAAGTGATGATTTACGATAGGCAGTGATCCTGGCCTCATGAGCCAACTTTCTGGTCGCAGAAAGCATGATTCTGGCCACAACTCGGTTGGATGAAGTGGGTGTGAGGTCGGCAGTCGGGTTGGCAGCCAGGCCCTTCGCGGGCTGTGGCGCCACAGAATTTATTTTTAAACGTTAACAGTGTTCATGTGAGCAACAGAGTAAGAGAAGCTGGGAGCTCTGTTTTATATATTTATGGTTGGCATGGACAGTCACATGATCAGTGAAGTTCTTCACCTCAATATACACAACTTCTTTGTCAAGCGGTGCTCATAATCTTAGAGAAGTGAAACGGAGTGCAGGGACTTCCCCAGGAAGTGTTCTCCTCGAGGCTATAAACCTGTCTCACTTTGAAAGATAGCCAAGTGACAATGGCAGTTAGATCTAAAGACAAGTTTTATGCTGCAGTGAATGGTTATATAAGTTCAAAGCTACCAGAACTTAGCTTGCTTTTAAAATGTGACTGTTATATTTTGAAAGAGCATCAAACTCAGAAGCAAAGGATATTCTGGTTTAGGATTGTGCAGAGGCTGGCTCTTGTGCTGTTATTTAGAGGTTTGATAAGCCAATTTTTCTTGACATATTTGCTTCATTGGTTTGCTTAGCACGGACTTTCTTTATAAAATTCACATTTCTAGAACAAGCTAATTTTGGTAGCGGAAAAACACAAAGTCAAACCTACTTGGACTGCTAATGAGACAAAATCTTATGTATTATATTCACATGGCTTTCTCTAACCTCTATCGTTTATTAGTAGATATATAAACTATTCTTACTAAAGCTCATTTTCCTATCTACTTCGTTTTAATTCAAATAAACCTTTGCGGAAATAGCTATATTATACATTTAATTATACATACAAATTGAACAGTGATAGTCAAGTGTTTAAGAACTGAATGCTATACACTGACTTAAAATTCCATACACTTTCCATGACATCGTGAGAAACAACTGAATGTTGATAGAACTTCAAGGGATGACCAAGAAACGAAAGGTTCCAAACTTTAATATCAGATATCTCTGAAATGGCTGATGCCACAAAAAATTATTTGAAATAAATTGTATTTTTAAAGAGATCTACATTGTTTGTGTAATACATTTTCGTCTATCGCTTAATGTTTACCGGTTATACAGATTTATATAAAATTCCTTCCGAATGAAGAGGAATTCATAGGCTATTCCCAGAAAATACATTTTATTTCTCATGTAAATATGTTTCATGTATGGTATTTTACTTAAAATCGTTTGAGCCACTTTTTAGAAAATAGAAAATTCAGAAAAGTGTTCCACGTAAAGGGTGGTTTGCGCAGGGAGATCTTGAAAATCTTCATGTCATATCTTTGAAAGATATTGAACCTAAATACCAAGTTTGGTATTTATCCCTGTTCACAAACACACGGAGACACATAGACACGCACGCGCGGACATTTTTCTAAAACTGTGTTATTTGTTTTCAGGTGCCTCAAAACAAATATTTCCGGTGAAATCTCGATATGGAATTTTTAGGGGAATGCAATGTATTTTCAACCTCTAGGTACGTGGTAGAGAAAGTAATAGTGGGGAAATACATATTTGAGGTATTCTATGAACCTGTAATCATTGAATACAGCATAAACTCTTGTCATCATTGGTCATGTGTTTGTCCATGCCCACCACAAATGTACAAAAGCATGTTTTGTGGCTCTCTGAGATACTTTTTTCTCTGGCTGTACATTTGTGGAATTTAGCTTTCTAGTTTAAAGGTTTGTACAACATAAAAGTTATTTATGCAACGTGTGGCTGAAGTGGCATGTTTTTACAAGTGATGAAAATTCCATGAGTATAAAAAAACTCCCATGCTTCACAATTTGCACACGTGAACCACAACAAAAATTTATAATAAATAGTTTTGCAAAATCGAAATGAAAATATATTGTGATATTTAAGCTCAGGATCTGTATGGAGCATAAAAAACTGAACAGCATAATACACAGCATATCTTAAAGAAGAGGTTCCAGTTTGCACTGTACTTCTTGCACTTGAAGCTGTTTAGTTATGCCGTGCGTTTTGTAATGGTTGCATATAAATGCATTAATGCACATGGTTTAATATAGCATTGATTCTAAGATAAATTTGAAACTATTTTAGCATTATCTCATTAAAAGGCTCGTACTGAACTTTTCTTTGTTATAAGTCAGGTTAATACTTTCCACCTAATAATCACATGGACAGCTTGGAACCGAATTGTTTATCATCCAGGAATTAATTCGTAACAAATGAGGTGGATCATTGTCTAAAAATGAAGCATACTCAAACATAAGCGCATTATATTCGTTAGGAAGAAGCTTATAAAATAAGCTACAGCTATAAAAACACTCAACCAAAGCCATCTTTCACTTTTAATGAGCAAATTCTCAGGATGACTACCAACAAAATGATAAGAAGAAAACAAGTTTCAGGACGAGCAAGAAAATGCTTAGAAATAACATTACATCACATTACGTCCATGCAAAATTATGCATTATTCCTCCGATTACTTTTATCTAAAAACCTAGGAAAAGGCTTAGCATATGTTTATTTTATTGTAGTTTGTGTATATTATCCGTAAACGTTTGGAGGGAAAACATATACTTGAATGTTTTATATTTTAAAACTACAGCTAACTGAAAACCTCTAAGTATTAGTAAGTAGAATAACGAATAAAACAGGAGTTTTTATAAAATAAATGGGTCGAAATGATATTAAAAGCCTTCACTTACATCATGATGGTAAGTGAAGGCTTTTAATATCATTTCGACTCATTTATTTTATAAATTGACTCTTCACTGTTAATATTGTCCTATTTCAACATTGATAAAACAAGAGTTAATTATAAAAAGCAAACGGTATTATTAGGAAGTAACAGAAACTTACTGTGCATTTCAAATAATAGAATTTTACCAATTATAGTTGTTATAACTGAACACATATATTTCGTTCACATCACATTGGTTCTTTTAACAATTACATGGGAGGTCTTTTTTATAATAACTTAAACAATTTCTCATTAAAACACAGGATGAACACAAACTATTGCATTTTCCTTACTATAACCTTATAATTTTAATCTTTCATAGAGACAATAAACGCTACACTTATTGAAATACATCACTTAATAATAATTTGTGCATTATTTGTAACATTTGCATCCACAACTATACAGAAAGTGTCAGAAGACACTTTTATTCAATATCAACACGTATTTACTTTTATATGTTAGAACTGTGTTCTCAATTCTGTGTAAGTTAAACTTATATTAAAATAAAATCCTTATGTGATTTTTACTTTCTCTACCACGTATATAGTAGGTAGAGAAGGGATTGCATTCCTCCCAAATATTTGATATCGAGATTTCACCAGGAATCATGTCTAGAGGCCCCAGAATAAAAAAAACACATTTTTCGACTCCTACACATAAATGTGTTCATTTGCTATTAGAAATCTGTATCGAAATGAAGTTCATTTTGATACAAATTTTCATTTGGATACGTTTTTCCAAGCATGCGCGCTGTCCTACTCAGAGCGACTGAAAAACAGTTTATTTTGAAGCCTGAGTTATAAAGGCAATAATTATCATAATAATCTGAGAAGGATAGCGATATAAAATAAGTAATACTATATTTAAAATCAGTGTAGGCATAAAAAGGAGAAGCATTGTGAAAATTGTTGTGTAAAAGCGACATAAAGACAAGACAGGCACAGTTTTGTTAATTAGGGACCAGTCTCAGGCAGAAATCTTAAATACCATTGAAGCAAGTTTTTCCTGGTAACTAGCCGAGTACAGCTGCACTTAGCCTGGTGAAGGCCACTCTAAGCATCATGATGCTAAGTTTGAGGGGAGAGAGGGGAAGTTTAGGAGTTGGTTTTCCTTGTGCAGCGTGGGTAAGTCAGTCTGTCCTGAGTGCCTGGCGAGGACGGGACGACATTCTCGTCGAGTTGTGAACATTGGCGGCAAACATGCTAGAGGGTAGAACGCTTAGCTGTAGTTAATATTCTTCGGTCTTGGTAAAGACAAAGTATCATCGTAAGCATTTAAAAGTGATCGACAAACCTAAAGTATTATTTTAAATAGTGAATAAAAGTGTTCCAAGACAGCGTTGGTGTGTTTCTCTGTACACAACCACGCATACCCTGAGGTTAAGGTTTCATGCTGGAGCAGCCGTGGCAAAAGAAGAACCAACTGGGAGGAGACAAGCAGCAACCGTGAGGCAAAAGTATTGCTTCATTGTTGGAGGACGTAGCGTGGCTGCGTCAATTTTTAGGAAAATAGTTACATTTACATACCCTTTTCAGTAGATACGTATTGTCAGAGGTGCTTCATCGGTGAAGGTTTTAATTTCATTTGTCGAAAACCTTTTTGCTTTTTTCCCTCTGTATTCTACCGATTTCTGTTTTAACAGGTAATGGAACTTTTTATACTTGAGTAATCATTTCAATGTAGTCTTCAATACCGAATAATTTGTCCACAAGTTGGGGACATTGTTTTTGACATTTCTTCAAGGTAAACTATGAGCACATTTTCTGACAACGAAGTTACATTTTTTCTTGCTCGTAAACCATGAATTTGTTATACAGCTTATCATACATTTTCTTTGATTTTTCAGGAAGTAAACTCTTGCTTACATTCCTCGCCTCCTCCAGAATATCAGGAGGTGTGGAACTAAATTCCACCACTTCAAATTCACTAATAAACATTTCTGTCTCCGTCTTGTAAAATCAATACCTGCGACCTTGAAACGATATACACTTGTTATCGAAGCGCATCTAAAATACGTATCGAGAAATTCATTTATCACATTTTTATTTCCTTTCGTATGCAACTAAATATTAAATATTTATTGTATATCTAAATGTCGTAGAAAAACTGTTGAATGCAACTATCATATAATGGTTATTAAGACTCGCTCGCTCGCGTCGAAAGTTACTCGTCACTCGCGTCTTAATAACTCCCATTATAGGATCGTTGCATAAATAACTATCAAAAAGGTTCATGTGTGTGTCTGTCTGTGAATCAGTGATCAGGTCCGTGTGTGTCTGTGTGTCTGTCTGTGAATCTGTGATCAGGTCCGTGTGTGTCTGTGTGTCTGTCTGTGAATCTGTGAACAGGTCCGTGTGTGTCTGTGTGTCTGTCTGTGAATCTGTGATCAGGTCCGTGTGTGTCTGTGTGTCTGTCTGTGAATCTGTGAACAGGTCCGTGTGTGTCTGTGTGTCTGTCTGTGAATCTGTGATCAGGTCCTGGTGTGTTCGTGTGTCTGTCTGTGAATCTGTGAACAGGTCCGTGTGTGTCTGTGTGTCTGTCTGTGAATCTGTGAACAGGTCCGTGTGTGTCTGTGTGTCTGTCTGTGAATCTGTGAACAGGTCCGTGTGTGTCTGTGTGTCAGTCTGTGAATCTGTGATCAGGTCCGTGTGTGTCTGTGTGTCTGTCTGTGAATCTGTAATCAGGTCCGTGTGTGTCTGTGTGTCTGTCTGTGAATCTGTGATCAGGTCCGTGTGTGTCTGTGTGTCTGTCTGTGAATCTGTGATCAGGACCGTGAGTGTCTGTCTGTGAATCTGTGATCAGGTCCGTGTGTGTCTGTGTGTCTGTCTGTGAATCTGTGATCAGGTCCGTGTGTGTCTGTGTGTCTGTCTGTGAATCTGTGATCAGGACCGTGAGTGTCTGTCTGTGAATCTGTGATCAGGTCCGTGTGTGTCTGTCTGTGAATCTATGATCAGGTCCGTGTATGTCTGTGTGTCTGTCTGTGAATCTGTAATCAGGTCCGTGTGTGTCTGTGTGTCTGTCTGTGAATCTGTGATCAGGTCCGTGTGTGTCTGTCTGTGAATCTGTGATCAGGTCCGTGTGTGTCCGTGTGTCTGTCTGTGAATCTGTGAACAGGTCCGTGTGTGTCTGTGAGTCTGTCTGTGAATCTGTGAACATGTCCGTGTGTGTCTGTGGGTCTGTCTGTGAATCTGTAAACAGGTCCGTATGTGTCTGTGTGTCTGTCTGTGAATCTGTGAACAGGTCCGTGTGTGTCTGTGTGTCTGTCTGTGAATCTGTGATCAGGTCCGTGTGTGTCTGTGTGTCTGTCTGTGAATCTGTGATCAGGTCCGTGTGTGTCTGTGTGTCTGCTTGTGAATCTGTGATCAGGTCCGTGTGTGTCTGTGTGTCTGTCTGTGAATCTGTGAACAGGTCCGTGTGTGTCTGTGTGTCTGTCTGTGAATCTGTGATCAGGTCCGTGTGTGTCTGTCTGTGAATCTGTGATCAGGTCCGTGTGTGTCTGTGTGTCTGTCTGTGAATCTGTGATCAGGTCCGTGTGTGTCTATGTGTCTGTCTGTGAATCTGTCATCAGGTCCGTGTGTGTCTGTGTGTCTGTCTGTGAATCTGTGATCAGGTCCGTGTGTGTCTGTGTGTCTGTCTGTGAATCTGTGAACAGGTCCGTGTGTGTCTGTGTGTCTGTCTGTGAATCTGTGATCAGGTCCGTGTGTGTCTGTCTGTGAATCTGTGATCAGGTCCGTGTGTGTCTGTGTGTCTGTCTGTGAATCTGTGATCAGGTCCGTGTGTGTCTATGTGCCTGTCTGTGAATCTGTCATCAGGTCCGTGTGTGTCTGTGTGTCTGTCTGTGAATCTGTGATCAGGTCCGTGTGTGTCTGTGTGTCTGTCTGTGAATCTGTGATCAGGTCCCTGTGTGTCTGTGTGTCTGTCTGTGAATCTGTGAACAGGTCCGTGTGTGTCTGTGTGTCTGTCTGTGAATCTGTGAACAGGTCCGTGTGTGTCTGTGTGTCTGTCTGTGAATCTGTGATCAGGTCCTGGTGTGTTCGTGTGTCTGTCTGTGAATCTGTGAACAGGTCCGTGTGTGTCTGTGTGTCTGTCTGTGAATCTGTGAACAGGTCCGTGTGTGTCTGTGTGTCTGTCTGTGAATCTGTGAACAGGTCCGTGTGTGTCTGTGTGTCTGTCTGTGAATCTGTGATCAGGTCCGTGTGTGTCTGTGTGTCTGTCTGTGAATCTGTAATCAGGTCCGTGTGTGTCTGTGTGTCTGTCTGTGAATCTGTGATCAGGTCCGTGTGTGTCTGTGTGTCTGTCTGTGAACCTGTGATCAGGACTGTGAGTGTCTGTCTGTGAATCTGTGATCAGGTCCGTGTGTGTCTGTGTGTCTGTCTGTGAATCTGTGATCAGGTCCGTGTGTGTCTGTGTGTCTGTCTGTGAATCTGTGATCAGGACCGTGAGTGTCTGTCTGTGAATCTGTGATCAGGTCCGTGTGTGTCTGTCTGTGAATCTATGATCAGGTCCGTGTATGTCTGTGTGTCTGTCTGTGAATCTGTAATCAGGTCCGTGTGTGTCTGTGTGTCTGTCTGTGAATCTGTGATCAGGTCCGTGTGTGTCTGTCTGTGAATCTGTGATCAGGTCCGTGTGTGTCCGTGTGTCTGTCTGTGAATCTGTGAACAGGTCCGTGTGTGTCTGTGAGTCTGTCTGTGAATCTGTGAACATGTCCGTGTGTGTCTGTGGGTCTGTCTGTGAATCTGTAAACAGGTCCGTATGTGTCTGTGTGTCTGTCTGTGAATCTGTGAACAGGTCCGTGTGTGTCTGTGTGTCTGTCTGTGAATCTGTGATCAGGTCCGTGTGTGTCTGTGTGTCTGTCTGTGAATCTGTGATCAGGTCCGTGTGTGTCTGTGTGTCTTTCTGTGAATCTGTGATCAGGTCCGTGTGTGTCTGTGTGTCTGTCTGTGAATCTGTGATCAGGTCCGTGTGTGTCTGTGTGTCTGTCTGTGAATCTGTGAACAGGTCCGTGTGTGTCTGTGTGTCTGTCTGTGAATCTGTGATCAGGTCCGTGTTTGTCTGTCTGTGAATCTGTGATCAGGTCCGTGTGTGTCTGTGTGTCTGTCTGTGAATCTGTGATCAGGTCCGTGTGTGTCTATGTGTCTGTCTGTGAATCTGTCATCAGGTCCGTGTGTGTCTTTGTGTCTGTCTGTGAATCTGTGATCAGGTCCGTGTGTGTCTGTGTATCTGTCTGTGAATCTGTGATCAGGTCCGTGTGTGTCTGTGTGTCTGTCTGTGAATCTGTGATCAGGTCCGTGTGTGTCTGTGTGTCTGTCTGTGAATCTGTGATCAGGTCCGTGTGTGTCTGTGTGTCTGTCTGTGAATCTGTGAACAGGTCCGTGTGTGTCTGTGTGTCTGTCTGTGAATCTGTGATCAGTTCCGTGTGTGTCTGTCTGTGAATCTGTGATCAGGTCCGTGTGTGTCTGTCTGTGAATCTATGATCAGGTCCGTGTATGTCTGTGTGTCTGTCTGTGAATCTGTAATCAGGTCCGTGTGTGTCTGTGTGTCTGTCTGTGAATCTGTGATCAGGTCCGTGTGTGTCTGTCTGTGAATCTGTGATCAGGTCCGTGTGTGTCTGTGTGTCTGTCTGTGAATCTGTGATCAGGTCCGTGTGTGTCCGTATGTCTGTCTGTGAATCTGTGAACAGGTCCGTGTGTGTCTGTGAGTCTGTCTGTGAATCTGTGAACATGTCCGTGTGTGTCTGTGTGTCTGTCTGTGAATCTGTAAACAGGTCCGTATGTGTCTGTGTGTCTGTCTGATAATCTGTGAACAGGTCCGTGTGTGTCTGTGTGTCTGTCTGTGAATCTGTGATCAGGTCCGTGTGTGTCTGTGTGTCTGTCTGTGAATCTGTGATCAGGTCCGTGTGTGTCCGTGTGTCTGTCTGTGAATCTGTGAACAGGTCCGTGTGTGTCTGTGAGTCTGTCTGTGAATCTGTGAACATGTCCGTGTGTGTCTGTGTGTCTGTCTGTGAATCTGTAAACAGGTCCATATGTGTCTGTGTGTCTGTCTGTGAATCTGTGAAGAGGTCCGTGTGTGTCTGTGTGTCTGTCTGTGAATCTGTGATCAGGTCCGTGTGTGTCTGTCTGTGAATCTGTGATCAGGTCCGTGTGTGTCTTTCTGTGAATCTGTGATCAGGTCCGTGTGTGTCTGTGTGTCTGTCTGTGAATCTGTGATCAGGTCCGTGTGTGTCTGTGTGTCTGTCTGTGAATCTGTGAACAGGTCCGTGTGTGTCTGTGTGTCTGTCTGTGAATCTGTGATCAGGTCCGTGTGTGTCTGTCTGTGAATCTGTGATCAGGTCCGTGTGTGTCTGTGTGTCTGTCTGTGAATCTGTGATCAGGTCCGTGTGTGTCTATGTGTCTGTCTGTGAATCTGTGAACAGGTCCGTGTGTGTCTGTGTGTCTGTCTGTGAATCTGTGATCAGGTCCGTGTGTGTCTGTGTGTCTGTCTGTGAATCTGTGATCAGGTCCGTGTGTGTCTGTGTGTCTGTCTGTGAATCTGTGATCAGGTCCTTGTGTGTCCGTGTGTCTGTCTGTGAATCTGTGAACAGGTCCGTGTGTGTCTGTGAGTCTGTCTGTGAATCTGTGAACATGTCCGTGTGTGTCTGTGTGTCTGTCTGTGAATCTGTAAACAGGTCCGTATGTGTCTGTGTGTCTGTCTGTGAATCTGTGAACAGGTCCGTGTGTGTCTGTGTGTCTGTCTGTGAATCTGTGATCAGGTCCGTGTGTGTCTGTGTGTCTGTCTGTGAATCTGTGATCAGGTCCGTGTGTGTCTGTGTGTCTTTCTGTGAATCTGTGATCAGGTCCGTGTGTGTCTGTGTGTCTGTCTGTGAATCTGTGATCAGGTCCGTGTGTGTCTGTGTGTCTGTCTGTGAATCTGTGAACAGGTCCGTGTGTGTCTGTGTGTCTCTCTGTGAATCTGTGATCAGGTCCGTGTGTGTCTGTCTGTGAATCTGTGATCAGGTCCGTGTGTGTCTGTGTGTCTGTCTGTGAATCTGTGATCAGGTCCGTGTGTGTCTATGTGTCTGTCTGTGAATCTGTCATCAGGTCCGTGTGTGTCTGTGTGTCTGTCTGTGAATCTGTGATCAGGTCCGTGTGTGTCTGTGTGTCTGTCTGTGAATCTGTGATCAGGTCCGTGTGTGTCTGTGTGTCTGTCTGTGAATCTGTGAACAGGTCCGTGTGTGTCTGTGTGTCTGTCTGTGAATCTGTGAACAGGTCCGTGTGTGTCTGTGTGTCTGTCTGTGAATCTGTGAACAGGTCCGTGTGTGTCTGTGTGTCTGTCTGTGAATCTGTGATCAGGTCCTGGTGTGTTCGTGTGTCTGTCTGTGAATCTGTGAACAGGTCCGTGTGTGTCTGTGTGTCTGTCCGTGAATCTGTGAACAGGTCCGTGTGTGTCTGTGTGTCTGTCTGTGAATCTGTGAACAGGTCCGTGTGTGTCTGTGTGTCTGTCTGTGAATCTGTGATCAGGTCCGTGTGTGTCTGTGTGTCTGTCTGTGAATCTGTAATCAGGTCCGTGTGTGTCTGTGTGTCTGTCTGTGAATCTGTGATCAGGTCCGTGTGTGTCTGTGTGTCTGTCTGTGAACCTGTGATCAGGACCGTGAGTGTCTGTCTGTGAATCTGTGATCAGGTCCGTGTGTGTCTGTGTGTCTGTCTGTGAATCTGTGATCAGGTCCGTGTGTGTCTGTGTGTCTGTCTGTGAATCTGTGATCAGGACCGTGAGTGTCTGTCTGTGAATCTGTGATCAGGTCCGTGTGTGTCTGTCTGTGAATCTATGATCAGGTCCGTGTATGTCTGTGTGTCTGTCTGTGAATCTGTAATCAGGTCCGTGTGTGTCTGTGTGTCTGTCTGTGAATCTGTGATCAGGTCCGTGTGTGTCTGTCTGTGAATCTGTGATCAGGTCCGTGTGTGTCTGTGTGTCTGTCTGTGAATCTGTGATCAGGTCCGTGTGTGTCCGTGTGTCTGTCTGTGAATCTGTGAACAGGTCCGTGTGTGTCTGTGAGTCTGTCTGTGAATCTGTGAACATGTCCGTGTGTGTCTGTGTGTCTGTCTGTGAATCTGTAAACAGGTCCGTATGTGTCTGTGTGTCTGTCTGTGAATCTGTGAACAGGTCCGTGTGTGTCTGTGTGTCTGTCTGTGAATCTGTGATCAGGTCCGTGTGTGTCTGTGTGTCTGTCTGTGAATCTGTGATCAGGTCCGTGTGTGTCCGTGTGTCTGTCTGTGAATCTGTGAACAGGTCCGTGTGTGTCTGTGAGTCTGTCTGTGAATCTGTGAACATGTCCGTGTGTGTCTGTGTGTCTGTCTGTGAATCTGTAAACAGGTCCGTATGTGTCTGTGTGTCTGTCTGTGAATCTGTGAACAGGTCCGTGTGTGTCTGTGTGTCTGTCTGTGAATCTGTGATCAGGTCCGTGTGTGTCTGTGTGTCTGTCTGTGAATCTGTGATCAGGTCCGTGTGTGTCTGTGTGTCTTTCTGTGAATCTGTGATCAGGTCCGTGTGTGTCTGTGTGTCTGTCTGTGAATCTGTGATCAGGTCCGTGTGTGTCTGTGTGTCTGTCTGTGAATCTGTGAACAGGTCCGTGTGTGTCTGTGTGTCTGTATGTGAATCTGTGATCAGGTCCGTGTGTGTCTGTCTGTGAATCTGTGATCAGGTCCGTGTGTGTCTGTGTGTCTGTCTGTGAATCTGTGATCAGGTCCGTGTTGTGTCTATGTGTCTGTCTGTGAATCTGTCATCAGGTCCGTGTGTGTCTGTGTGTCTGTCTGTGAATCTGTGATCAGGTCCGTGTGTGTCTGTGTGTCTGTCTGTGAATCTGTGATCAGGTCCGTGTGTGTCTGTGTGTCTGTCTGTGAATCTGTGATCAGGTCCGTGTGTGTCTGTGTGTCTGTCTGTGAATCTGTGATCAGGTCCGTGTGTGTCTGTGTGTCTGTCTGTGAATCTGTGAACAGGTCCGTGTGTGTCTGTGTGTCTGTCTGTGAATCTGTGATCAGTTCCGTGTGTGTCTGTCTGTGAATCTGTGATCAGGTCCGTGTGTGTCTGTGTGTCTGTCTGTGAATCTGTGATCAGGTCCGTGTGTGTCTGTCTGTGAATCTGTGATCAGATCCGTGTGTGTCTGTGTGTCTGTCTGTGAATCTGTGATCAGGTCCGTGTGTGTCTGTGTGTCTGTCTGTGAATCTGTGAACATGTCCGTGTGTGTCTGTGAGTCTGTCTGTATGTTTGTCTGTGTGTCTGTAACTCAAAAACGAAAAGTCGGATTAATGCCAATCTTGGTATTTAAGTTCACTATCCTCCAAGGATGCGACACAAAGATTTTCAAAAAAATCCCCCACACCAACTATCCTTTACGTGCAATATTTTTGGAACGTTTTTACTTTCTCAAAAATGGCTTTAATGATTATGATTAAAAGACTATATATTAAACATGGCAAATAAAATGCACATCTTGAACTTTATGTTACTGACCTGTGAAGTCCTCTTCATTCGGAAGCAATTTTGTATACTTTTGTACAGGGTGGGCGAGAAGTACCCGTACTCCCTAGTATCGAAAGCTAATTGAGTTATTGTAGCACAAGTACTTACGTATTATGTGTCCAATATATCTGTATGTGCCCCATAATGCTGTAAACATAGTTCCATACGCCTCCATGTTCTTCTTGACATATTCTTGAGCATGCAAGGTGTTATAATGCGAAATGCATCCCCAAAGAGCATTGTGCAGTTCTTCGTTTTTAGCAAAATGACGTGCAGATACATGTGCCTTAATGACTCCCCATAACAAGTGTCAGGTTTGTTGAGGTCAAGAATTCTTGGTGGCCATTTTAAGGGATTTGGTGTTGCTGATGAACACGATCTATCCTCCGTCCTGGAAAGTGTTCATTTAACACTTCCCGTACTGCAAGAGCGTAGTGAGGAGGTACTCCATCTTGCTGCAACCACATGCGTTCTGTGAGGCCCCTTTCCTCAAGCTGAGGTATTAACCATGTTTAACATGTGTAAATAATTTGCGCCATTCACAGTCCCTTCAAAAACGTACGGTCCAAGCAGATGGGATGTCATCGCTTTTATATCATTACGTGAGACGGATTCCTTTCTAACTCGACTGTGTAATGAGGATTCTCTTTGGCCCTAAAAGACAATATTTCTGGCACGTGAGCTGCGATAAATCGCACATTCATATGAAAACAAACCTTGGCACGGTTCACTGCATTTGGAAATTGAATAGCAAAGCACGGCATGCATTCCAGTCTCTATCCGATAATTCGTTTACGAACGTCAGTCAAAAAGGTCCAATATTTTGAATGTGATCTCGCATTGTTGTTCTCGGTATACCGAGTCCCGAAGCATCTTTACATGTCGACTTCATAGGAGATTGTTCAGTCGAGCAGAGACTCGGCACATGTTTCTTCTCATGTCTTCATTCTTCTATTCCGCTGCCTGAGTTTTAACACTGCCAAAAGCAAAAGCACAGTCACGTCTTTCCCAATCCAGAAGACTGTTTTTGAAGGGGTATTTTAGAAGAGTTGCATTGTAGTTCAAATGTTGGGGAGCCAAACTTGATGAAGTAGGTGCCGCACATATGGTATAAAGTTTCAGGTGGCCTTCGCCCCCAATGTTCACTTTCCGGTGGTCTTCGCCCCAAGTTTACTTTCCGGTGGCCGTCGTCCCAATATTTATAAATCAATTTTGTATTTTAATGTTTTTTTAAATATTATATATATTTATGTTTGCCTCGGCTGCGTCAGTATTAATTTGTAGAGAAGTGTGTCTCTTTGCAGGGGGTGATGTAGCTACAGAATGTATGCTTACACAAATTATAATTTTTACTTCACTCCATTTATTTATCCTTCACACGATTAAATAACACTTCAATTACATAGAGAGCTGTGAGATTATTTATTAATTTCACTTTTAAACACGTAAACTTTATAATATTCTCGCCGTAATGAATTTTCGTCTCACACTGGATACCTATTAAACTTCTCGAGAATGCATTTCTCGTCAAGTTAGGAACACTGTCTACTAGCAACTGACTTCTACGCCTGAATTTGCAACTTTCATATATTTCAACTCTCTGATTGGCTAATCCTACTCCAATAGAATACTTTTATTTAACTTTCAGGTTTTTTGGTTGTTGATTGGCTATTTATAAACTGTTTCAAAAATTACATTATTGTTGCTCCAAGAATTACTATTAGCATTATTAAAGTTTCTAATTCATTATTGCCTCAAGGTTACCTCATTGTTAGCAACTTTTGACCTATATTCTCACAGCTCCTACTTTATTAAATTACGTAATACATTCACATAACAATATTAAACATGTACATAATAATACAAACATTAATACAATGACTGTTACATACATTTTGTATATTATATTATACACATGTTGCTTTAAGACGGGCTGTTATTATATTTTATATTATATAATTAGACTGAAATCGTTTAGGTGTTAAAAATACTGCCTCACTTTTCGCCTTTTTAAATATTTCCTGGAATGCTCCCATAATCTGACTCATTGTCTGCCCTAAGTGTTTTCGTTCGTGCACCCACACACTTGTCACTACGCGCTCCTCAATAATGTAATTGATAAGTAACATAGCTACATAGCATAATAACATTTGATACTACCAACGTGCAAAACATTTGATACCAATAGGGGTACGGGGACCTCTCGCCAAACCTGTACAACAGTTCGAATTGCTCATTACGTGGTCCTTCTCTTAAGTCCTGTCAACATTTAGTTGTTTCTCGCGATTGCAATGAAACAATATGTAATTTTAGGGCCAGCGTATAGTACCAGTTTTTAAACATTTGACTATCTCTGTTCTCTTTGTATCTATAACAAAATGTGTAATGCAGTCATTTGTGCAAACGTTTATTTGGATGAAGTAGATAGAAAAATAAACTTTAGTAAAAATAGTTTCTAAAAATAGTTTATACACCCAATAATAAACATGGGGTGGAGAAGGTCATGTGAATGTATCACATCAATTATTTTTACAATAATTTGGGTACACATCAAGCAAAATCTGCTTACTGGAGGACATAATTTAAATTAATGCAGCAAATGTAAAATTAGCTAATAGATGAATTAATCTACGAATCAGATAACTGAAGGAAGAGTTCAGAGATGTAAACCAAGCCTTAGTTGTCATTTAGTAAAGCTAGTTTTTTTTCCAAACATGCTGTGTACCTGAGGACAAAATCCTCTAAACAATGCGCAAAAGATCAAGTGATCAACGTCCAACAAACGCAGTATTTTATATCTTTAACAAATACTTAATTAGTTAAGTTATAAGCAACATTCTATGTTTTTCGTTCGCCTATCTTTCTTAGAAATCCCATGCCTTATATTCGCATCACTTTCTTTAGACATTATCGTTTAGTTGTAAAGCTTGTCTTTAGTTGTCTTTCAACAAGAGTGTCTTCAATTTTAACTTGAATAAAACATGTTCTCTAAATGAAAGAGGTTTATTTCTTTTTTTATTTTGGAACATAATTAATGCCATTACGTGTGGAAGAGAACATCAGTTAAGTGACCGCTGCGACTTCGTTGGATTGCGCGTATACGGTTGACACAATTTTTAATGCCAGAAGAACGTAAATTAGCTCCAACTTTACGAATAACACGCGTGATGTTATTCATTATATCGTTTACTGTTTCTGGCTTGTTGACATCAACTCGAGATTTAACATAACCCCACAAGAAGTAATCCAACGGCGTTAAATCACATGACCTCGGCGGCCAGTTAACATCACCACCACGGGAAATGATGAAACCTCTGAACTTCTCCTTCAAAAGATCGATTTTTTCGTGAGAAGTATGAAATGTGACACCAGCTTGCTGGAACCAGATGTTTCTGAGATCCATACCATCAAATTGAGGCCAAAAAGGGTTCGTTATTAGAGCCCGGTATATTTCTCCATTGATAGTTAGAGTTTCTCTATCCTCATCTTGGAAAAAATATGGACCAATGATTCCACCATACCAAAATCCACACCACACAGTAACCTTTTGGAGATGAAGTGGTTGTTCTTGAATCTGCATTGGATTTTGATTGCTCCAATAGTGGCAATTTTGTTTGTTAACACAAACATCCATCCAAAAGTGGGCTTCGTCGCTGAAGATGATTTTTCTACAAAAATTCGGGTCAGCTTCCAATTGCTCCATAGCCCAGTCAGCGAATACACGGCGCAACCTATGACGGTTGGGCTTTAGTTCTTGAATTAACCTCAGTTTGTAAGCGTGAAACTTCAAGCCCATATGCAGAATTCGCCAAGTTGTGGTCGGCAAAAGCCCCAATTCTTGCGCTCGACGAGCAATTGATTTGTTTCCGTTCTCGCGTACACTCTCACGAACGGCGCCTATGTTTTAGTTGGAGCGCTTACGTCTATTACGTACAGGCGTTCTTTGATCGCTGACAAAACCACTTCTTTCAAATTTATCGATCAAACGCCGAATCGTTCTCTCGCAGGGACGATTATGCACACCGTAAACTTCACGCAATACACGGAAGGTTTGGCGAACAGATGATCCATTTAGATAATAAATTTTAACAATTTCTACGCCTTACTGAATGCTGTAACATTCCATGGATATTTTTCAATATTAGCTGTAACTGCATGAAAAAAATGACTGCTGTAACTTAATAACAACGGCAGCTATCACATGTAAAACATAAAACACTCTTGTTGAATGATCCTTTACAAATTAGCTGACTTTTCTACCTACTTTATATAAAGCGACTTAAAAGTTCGCAGAGATGTTTCATGCGTATTTCGTTGCCGAACAAAGGGGATATTGGAGTCTGAAGCGATAGTCAGATCTTTAAAAAGGCAGAACATTTATCCTGACTTTGATATAGATTCCATTCCATCACAAGAAACAACTGAATGGTGACAGAACTTCAAAAAATGACAAAGTTTTAAAAAGTTGAACTAATAACGACGAATATCTCGGAAATAGCTAAATCCACAAGAAAGTCATTTGAAATAAGTTGTGTGTTTTTAAGAGGTCTGCATATTTTTGTGTAGTAAGTTTTTGTGTATCTCTTATGATTTACCAGTTGTACAAAAGTACAGTTATTCATATGAAGAGAACTTCACAGGCTATTCCCAGATAATTCAAGATATACATTTGTTCAGTCATCTAAACATCGTAAACATAATATGGTATTTTAATCAAAATCGTTACAGCCATTTATGAGAAAATTAAAAATGAGGAAAATGTTTCATTTAAAGGGTAGTTAGGGGGAGGAAGATACTCAACATAAGCTCTAAGTTTGATATTTATCCAACATTTCGTTTTTTATTTTAATGTTCACCCATACATGGACCTTATTTTCTTATTTTTGTGTTTGTGGACCTCAACAAATGTATTTCCCGTAAAATTTAGATATCGTATTTTTCGGTGGAATACAACAGTTAACTCTAGCTACCATAGAAAGTAAAAACTTGAGAATATAATTTAGTTACGCTTAGAGAGTAATAATATTTAACCGTAGACATCTGAGATTTGATTTTCTGAAGTAGTATGATCTCTTTTAGAAATACCAGGTTGGTTTGGTACATGCAATACATAAAACAGTTAATTTCGGGTATATGCCATTCTGAAATACTATTCACTACGAAAGACTCCGAACAGCCTGCGCGGTGTTTTTCCTGTCCGCGTTCTCGGCGCTCGTTGCCGTCTGCCGCTATCATAGAAAGTCGCGCATGAAACCATACAAAATTTTTAAAACTACTTTTAAAGGCTTTACTTACCAACCTTACGAAAGGAGATGCTGAAACTGGCCACCGTCGTTGTCCATACATTTTTGGCACCTCCTTAGGAAACTATCCATCCCTCGCTGTAGTTCACGCTGAGAAATTTCCTGGCGGATATTTTGTTTTAATTCTTCCAGGGTGTGTGGGTTTGTCTTGTACACTTTATATTTTAAGTTACCCCGGAGGGGTATTTTATGAACAACATTACCGGCTGGGCGGTCTTTTTACACTGGGCGTGTGGAAATATGATAAAAACATGATAACACACTGCTGCTATAAACAAAGTCACGCTGTTGCGGTTTTGCTCTGCAGTGTGAAGTGCGGTTTTGAGTTGACGGTGATGTGATGTAGTTCAGTTATTACGAGTTATTTACTATTTTGTCCTGTGCTTAGTCACAAAGTATATTATGGCTCAGTATATGTTTTCTATTGCACAGCGCGTATTTATTTATGATTCGTATGTGTTAACTCGGCCAGCTGCCAAGTGAAAGTACGATTTGCAGAAAGATTTCCAGGTGTAAAAGTTCCAGGCCGTACAACAATCCATGAACTTTACAGTAAATTTCAGGCCATAGAAAGTGTTCAGGCTAAGAAATCTTCTTCTTACCGAAGAAACATTAGGTGACATCGGTCATCAATTGGAAAATTCCCCCCAAATATTCCATGATAGATAGTTTCCTAAAGAGGTGCCAAAAATGTTTGGACAACGACGATGGCCAGTTTCAGCATTTTCTTTCACAAAGTTTGTAAGTAAAGCCTTTAAAAGTAGTTTTAAAAATGTATGGTTTCATCCGCACCTTTCTATGATAGCGGCAGATGGCAACGAGCACCGAGGACGCGGACAGAAAAACCACCACGCAGGAGGTTCGGAGTCTTTTGGCTCACCCGTATATATTACTGAGCTTTATTTGGGTGCAATTTTAAATACAACAATTGCACATTTCTGATTTACAGTATCTTTTATGCGTTTTATGGAACGAAGATGAAGTTGGACTTATAGCGCCATTTCATTACATACATTTTATTTCCCTGAACATTTTTCCCGATTGCTTTAACAAGATCAAAGTGAACTTTTGTGTGTAAACTGTTTGACAAGCTCGTGCTTAATAAAAGGTTCAGTCATTTTATTGTAAGATAGAAAATGCTTTATAGTAAGTGAAAGTTTTGTCCCAGATACAGATAAGGCCAATGCAATAATTAAATGAGTATTTCTGTAATAAAGCTTAATTGCTTCTCAATAAATGAGTTTATTTCTCAGAAAAGGCTTAGTATTTCTTAAATAAAGCAATGAAAATAACTCTAGAATTGCTCCTGAATAGCTCCCAAGAACACCAGTTGGTCATAAATTTACAAACTCTAGGTCAACAATATTTTATGCAATAAAACTTTCAATGCACACAAACGGCGTAGACATAGTACCGATGCGTACACTAGTCCCCTGTGCCCTAAAAAGTGAGGTTACAAATCATAATAGTTAAGTATTTTCGATGAAAATCTCAGAATGGAAACATAACATTCCAAAGACCTGTGGCTTCATATTTAGGTTGAACGGATATTATAATCAATTCTGACGCCAGCACAACGCAACAGCAATGGCGCGCCGTTGCCATCTATCGTCAAGCTAAGCAACTGAACCAAATCATGCTTCGATGGCTCAGTAAGTGACAGCGAGATCGAGTAGTGTTACTGTCAGCAACCTTAAAAGTTTCGTTTTGTCCATTCACGAGCCGCCTTTCTGAAGTAATGTTTAAATGTAATATGCTGCAGTTTTAACTGCTGATTTAATGCCATCGATCTACATATGAAAGGAATCAACGGTGTTCCTAAAAGCAGGGAATAGGGAATTGACGTACTATATACATTTATAATCGTTTTTTTGAGAAACGAGTTGTGCTTCACGCATGGAAGCCAGTTTGAAGATGTATTATATTTCGACTGTTGGGAGCCGAACTTGAAGTAGTTGCAACGCACGTATGGTAAAAAGTTTCCGGTAGCCTTCGCCCCAAATGTGCTTTCCGGTGGCCTTTGCCCCCAAAACATACTTAAAAATATTAACTTTGTAATTTTGAACAGTTTCCTTAAATATTATATATTTATATTTGCCTTGGCTGCGTCAGTATTTATATTGTTTTAGAGACATGAATGTCTTAGCAGGGCGGTGGTGCGACTGAAGAATGTAGGCTTACACAGATTATAATTTTTACTTCACTCCTTTTATTAATGCTTGACAAGATTTAAATAACACTTCACTGATATAGAAAGAGAGCTGTGAGATTTTTTTATTAATTACTTGCACTTTTTAACACGTAAACTATTTTTGTCTCACACAAAATACGTATTAGATTTCTCGAGGACGCATCTAGCGTCCGGTTAGAAATCCTGTCTACAAGCAACTGACTTCTGAATTTGTAAATTTTGCTTCATTTTAGTTTTTATTGGCTAATCCTAGTCCAATAGAACACCTTCATTTAACTAAAGCTTTTTCTGGTTGTTGATTACATTATTGTTGCTCCAAGAATTACCAGTAGCATTTAAACTTTCTAATTCATTATTGTCTCAAAGTTACCTCACTGTTACCTCATTGTTAGCAACTTTTAACCTATTATTCTCACAGCTCCTACATTATTAAATTACGTAATACATTCACATAGCATTATTACACATGTATATAAATAATATAAACACATACAATGACTGCAATATACAATTTTTATATATTGTTATATACACATTGCTTTAAGGCGGGTTGTTATTGAATTTATATATTATATAATTAGACTGAAATCATTTAAGTGTTAAAAATACTGCCTCATTTTTCAGGGGTTATTTTATAGATAAAAACATGGAATTTATTTAAAGTCAAAAAGTCTTATTTCAGTAAAAGTGGGCCATTTAAAACAAAAAATGATTATGACTCTAAATCATACATAGAAAAATAACTCCATGTTACTTCCTTAAACATTTCGAAATTAAATCCTTAGCCAAATGGGAATATAGAAGCAGTAGTTACAAAACGTTTCTTGCGAACGCTCCTATATTCATCTATGAGCGATATTTTCTGCAACGTTAACGATGTGAAAAATATTTTTACCACGCATTCGTTTATCGTTGCACTAACGTAGCGAGTGTATTTTTAGGTCCCAAAACTTGCACTGGCTCTTCAGATACAGCCATAAAGTTATTCTTAGCATCAAAGGATGCCGCAACTGTGCCAAGCGCAGATTCATTAACCTTTCAGCATATGCCCGTATCTCAGCAGTAGTTGAACATGGAGGTAAACGTTAATATGGATGCACTGGAAACAATATATCTCTCAAACAGAAGGGTTGTGTCATTTGTTTTCAATTGTTCTATCCAAAATGTAGTGTGAAGCTTTGATGAAGTATAATAAGGTATTATACGGCCTGATATACTGCTGATATTTTCGGAAACGAGCTATCTCCTAATTAAAGACTTTCTTATTTTATTGGAATTTAACCAACATTAGATCGCCAAAGTTAGATGGAACTAAGAGCGAAATTTAAGGAATCTTGTATTAAATGAGAGAAAAAAAATATTTAAAACTATTTTGGTTTTGCTTATAGAAAGCTGCAGTTTATCTACCTGATGTTTGCAGGATCGAATTTGGTTGCCAAGGATACAGTTTGGTAGGACATGTTTCTTTTAGTTACAGTATAAAGCAAATATCCCTCTCGAAAGCCAAGAATGTTTTAATAGGTATTTAGTGTATAAATTCATATTTTATATGTTATCATTCTTGCTACTGCTTACCTTCGTTAAAGAAAGTATTGCATTAGGCTCAAAAAAGTGACACCGGGAATTAACCGGAAATATTTAATGTCTAAATAGAAAACCAGAATCCCCCCACTACAAATATCCTTTACATGCAAGCATTTTCAGTTTTATTCTCCCCTATTTTACATTTCTCACAAAGTTACTAAAATTCGTATCAATACATCGCAAGTTTCACATAGTGGTATCACAAATAGAGTATGTAATTATGATAACTTAGTTTCTAATAACGAAACGTGTAGCCTTAGTGAGTTTTAACTGAGAACCCGTATGTGATATGCAAGTGTGTGTGTATGTGTGTGTTGTTTGATAATGCATAGAATTACGGAGTATGTTTTCTCTTACCGTATTTCGGTAGTGCGTTAAAATTATGTATTGTCGCAGTAAAATAAAAAATTAGAGAAGAAAAGGATTTTATAAGCGTTGTTCTTATTTATTTATTTTCTCTTTCAGAATCAATTTTTCTGCAAAAGCCACCGCGTCCGTCTGAACCCTCTTTATATCAATATCTTAGGCTGAGCTGAGCTTTTATTCAGGGTTTGCTTCAAGTCTCACATTGAATTTCAGACAATGTCTGTTTTATTCTCCCTAGCCAATATATTTCATTGATTGGTTTGAATTCGGAATGTTTAGCAGTAATTCAGTATGAAAAAAATAAAAAAGTATTCTAAAATATAATTATTTGTGAGCTAATCCTAAATTCTCGTTAATTATCTACATTCCACTTTGGTGCATTTAATGGGTAAGCTCATGCTAAGAACTTTGCAGGGTAATGTTTAGGAAAACAAGTATTATATATAAAAACTGCAGAACTCTCTGCCTATAATTTATTTTTATAGCCATTCTGCAAATCATTAAGTTAGACTTTTACCTGTGTTCTGTTAACGATGTTAAATATTCGCCGGAAATGGTTTTAGTATGTACTTTGTTGCAGGCACGGTGATCGCTAAGTGGGCTGTTTAAAAAGTAGGTCATATCGTAATAAGAAGCAAAAGAAAGTCCAAGTAGCATTACAAAGTCTGCTGCTTAAAATATGTAAAATTTCAAACGAACAAAATCTAATATTTTGGAAGCAGTTAAAGCTATAATCTCAACGAGATATGCATTTTCTTCTGTAATGAGTTATCTCTCTTCATTATGATATATACTAAAACTCAGTTAAACTAAAGAGAACCACTACAATGTACAGAGAATTCAAGATACATACATCATGGAGGATAAACAAATGGAGCTTTTTTTAAATTAGAGGTTTAGTGCCCGTTTTGACTACATACGAAAGCAAAGGTGATACATTTCGATGGAGGGAATCTCCTGAAATCCTCTCTTTATATTCTTAATTTCTTGGTATTTATTTGACCTTTCGTTTTGTAATTACTCTGTTCACAGAAAGACAGACTGTAACAAACATACATATATGACTGAAAAATTTACAAGCAATGCATAAAAACAAACTGTCATGTTACTCATATACTCGAATATCTGTAGAATTTTGATTCAATTGTTCCACAACCTTTGACATTACGGCATTTTAATAAATAAAAATCTGTGTGACACATTCACATGACTTACCCTAACCTTTATGTTTTATTAATGGAGATACAAATTATTCTTATTCAAGATTACTTTTCTATCTACTACATTTTAATCGGAATAAATCTTTGCAGAAATAGCTTCTTTACACATTTCGTTATACACATAAAGGGAACAGCAATAATCAAATATTTAAGATCTGGATGCTATATGCTAGCCTTAAAATTCCATACTGTTTCCATGCAATCGCGAGAAACAGCTGAAAGTTGAAAGAATTGAACAATTCTAATCTTTAATAACGTATATCTCAAAAATGGCTTATGCCACAAAAATTTAGTTTAAATAAATTGTGCGTTATAAAGAGATCTACACTTTTGTGTACAAGCGGGTGCCTGGTGTCAGAGGCCCCTCGAGGAGCAGACACTCAAGGATCAGACCGAACAACCAGGATGGGTGATCAGCCCAATGCCTGGTATGGGATGAAGGAAGTAGATGAAACGAAATGATGGTGAAATGGATGAAAGGAAAGGTGATGATGGAGCATTTGTTGGAATGAATGGCGCCCAGACGCCGCTTCGTCCACCACAAATCCCACATGCAGGTCCCTGGGATTGAACCCGGGCCGCCTCGGTGGGAGGCGAGCGGTCTAACCACTCGGCCACGGTACCGCCTATTTCACATGTAGATATGTTTAATATATGGTATTTTAACAAAAATCGTTAGTCACTTTTTAGAAAATAAAAAATTTCGAAAAATGTTTCATGTAAAGCATAGTTTGGGGTGGGGAATTTTCTTTAAAATCTTCGTGTCGCATTTTTGGAAGATTTTGAACCTAAATACTAACTTTGATATTTATCCGACTTTTCGTTTTTGAGTTATGCTGTTCACAGAAGCACTTACACACACGCGGGCATGTTTTCAAAATTGTTTTATTTTGATTCTGGTGGTCTCAAAACATGTATTTCCGGTGAAAATCGGCATCCTGCTTTTTAAATACTTGACTGTCATCTCAACCTCCTGTATACTCCTAGGTAATTACAAATAGACGTGTATTAAAACCAATATTTTCCAAAACGTTTTTCAGATTGTAGCTTGAAAAATATACCTTTGTATGAATAATTTATACAAAGCTGTGAAAATAACCGAATATCTGCTGGAAAGATCATTTGATTGCAACAGATCATGTTTATTCATTTTAACGAAAATTTATTACACTTTTGTTTAATAAAATTCCCCGAGAGGGGAAGATATAATGGCGTTAAACCATCTCACTTGATTATTTCTAGAGAGATATTAAACACATGTTGTTGACATTGGAGTCAATGAAGTACGGGGATAGCAAAAAATTGGCAGAACGCCCATCGTCTGAGAGATGGAAATATCCCGGTGCAGGAGAACTCGCAAGCCACGTGGGGCACATGGCCCCATCAATCATGTCATGGCGACGTTACGCCGATAAAGAAAACATGTAACAGAATTAATGACACGTTACAAAAGTCCTGGAGGTCCTTCTGTCTAGTTAACTGTCACTACACTATCGCCTTCATCAGGACAGTGTTGTGGTCTCGATCAAGTGAAAATGTGGCAGCGTGGTAGATACGAAGAGAAAGCAAGTGATGAATGAAACTGAAAGTGAAAGCAGAAAGGACCATTTTAGAAATAGAAGAAATCGTAGGACCGAAGATGCATAAAATAGTCGCCAAAAGCAGCAGAACTTGAAAAATCTAAAGTGCTTCACGTGCATGACTATTTACTCACTCTGTTCTTACAAGATAAATTTTAAGCTCACATTTACACCTCCCGTTGTAGCATACGGTAAGTAAAGCGATAGTCACATTTTTACTTTCTCTACTACGTATAGTAAGTAGGGAAAGTATTGCACTCCACCCAAAAATTCGATACCGAGATTTCACATGTTTTGAGGCCTCCTGAATCCAAAAAAGGTATTTTTGGAAACGTCCGTGTGTGTCTGTGTGTGTGTCTGTGAACAGCATAACAGTTGGATAAACACCAAACTTGGTATTTAGGTTCAGTATCTTCCAGAGATTCGACACGAAGGTTTTCAAGAAAATCCCCCACCCCAGATTACCCTTTACATGCAACATTTTTCGAAAATTTTAATTTTCTGTAAAATGGCTATAATGATGTTAATTAAAATATCATATGTTTAAGATATTTTCATGACAAATAAAATGTATATCTTGAATTTTCTGGGAATGTCCCCAAAAGTATTCTTCATTGTGAACGACTTTTGCATAACTGGTAAACCATAAGAGATAGACAAAATTTTACTACACAAAAAATGTAGATCGCGTTAAAATTCACAATTTATGTCATATACGTTTTTTGTTGAGTGAACCATTTTCGAGATATTGTTTGTTATTCCCTTAAATTTTCCAATACTTACACTTTTTCTCAAATGGGAATTCTTTATCCATTTCTTTTTTTCATCCTGGACATACAAAGAGAATGGAATGCGTCACATAGCAACCAGCTCTTAAAATATTTGACTATCGCTTAAAGCCTACCAATTCCCCTTGCACCAACAAGAAAATTAGAATAACATAGTTTCTGCAAATGTGTATCTCTATTAAGATAAAGTATATGGAGAACAAATGTTTGTAAAAATATTTTGTACAAGAGTAGTTAAACTCATGCGAGTGGAACACATCACATTTTTAAAAAGCGTGTGGTTATGTGATTGCTTTGAATTTCCCTGCTCTTTTGCACGACCGCGAGACGACTTCTCAGTTGAAAAAATCTGATGTAATACATTCATATGACTTTTCTGCCCTCCATCTTTATTAGCGGGTTTACAAACTATTCTTATTAAAACTTATTTTTTCTATTTGCTACATTTTAATACAAATAAACCTTTGCAAAATTAGCTGCACTACACATTTCGTTATATATACAAAGAGAATTGCGATAGTCAAATGATTAAGAACTGGAGGCTATATGGTGCCCTTAAAATTCCATACCGTTTCCATGCAATCGCAAGAAAGAACTGAAAATCAATGCAATTTAAAAGAATGACAAGTAATGAACAATTCGAACCTTTAATAAGGAGTATATCAGAAACGGCTTATGCTACAACAAAACTTATTTTTAGTAAATTGCACGCTTTAAAGAGATCTGCATTTTTGTGTAGTACGTTTTTGTCTATCTCTTAACGTTTATCATTTATACAAGATTATACAAAATTCCTTCCGAATGAAGAGGACGTTCTAGGTTATTCCCAATAAATTCAAGACATACATTTTCTTTGTCATGTAAAAATGTTTCATATACTGTATTTTAATCAAAACCGTTAGGAGCTTTTTTAGAAATCCAAAATGTTGAAAAAATGTTCCATGTAAAGGGTAGTTAGAGGTAAGGAGGATTTTCTTGAAAATCTTCGTGTCGCATACTTGGAAGATACTAAATTCAAATACCAAGTTTTGTATTTATCCAATTCTTCCTTTTCGAGGTATTCTGTTCACAGACACACAAACACAGACACCCACACGCATATGGACATGTTTCCAAAAATGCTTTATTTTGAAGTAGTTGTATTGTAGTTCCACTGTTGGGGAACCAAACCTTGAAGTAGTTGCAACCACGTACGATACAAACATTCTCACGTTCACTTTTCCGGTGGCCTTCGCCCCACATATACCTTCCGGTGGCTTTTGCCCCACTTTTTCTTTCCGGTGGCCTTCGCCCAACGTTTAAAAATTCAACTTTTGTAATTTTTAATGTTTATTTAAATATTATATATGTATATTTGCCTCGGCTTAGACAGTAGTAATTTGCAGAAACACGTATCTCTTAGCAGGGCTGGAACGGCTAAATAATGAAGGCTTACACAAATTATAATGGTATTTAACTTCGTTTTATTAATCTTTCACACGATTAAATAGCACTTCACTCATATATCCTACTGCAGAGCTGTGGCCTTCGCCTTATTGTTACTTGTACTATTTAACACGTAAACCTGATATTATTCACGCCGTAATGAATTTTTTATGTCTCACACTGAATACGTACCGAGCGAACAAACTGCTTAGGTACCTGCCGCCTTGCGTCTGGCGTTTACCGCTTAAATTTGTAAATTTCTCTATTTCAAGTCTCTGATTGGCTAATCCTACTCCAATGCAATACTTTTATTTAACTTAAGCTTTTTCTAGTTGTTGATTGGCTATTTATTAAAAATGGATTAAATATTACATTATTGTTCCAAGAATTACTAGTAGCAATATTAAACTTACTAATTTATTGTTGTCTCTAGGTTACCTCATTGTTTCTGCTTCTATTCTCACAGCTCCTACATTGTTAAATTACGTAATACATTCACATAATATTATTATACATGTACATAATAATATAAATATAATACATACACTTTACACATTATTACATACACATACTGTTTTGAAGGAGGGCTGTTATCATATTTTATATTATATAATTAGACTGATATCATTTAAGTGATAAAATGCTGTCTCAATTTGAGTTTAGGTGCCTCAAAACATGTATTCCCGGTGAAATTTCAGTATCGAATTTTTGGGTGGAATTCAACACCTTCTCTATCTACTATGTACGTGGTAGAAAAAGTAAAAAATAAAAGTATTTGAAAACTGAAACCAATAACAAGGAATATCTCGGAAATAGTTAACTCCACGAAAAATGTATGACATAGCCTGCTTTAACGAGATCTGTATTTGTTGTAGTAAGATTTTGTCTATATCTTATGGTAACCAGTTATGCAAAAGTCATTCAGAATGAAGAGGTCTTCAGAGGCTATTCCCAGAAAATTTAAGATAAATCAAAATCGATGGAATATTTTTGAGAAAACAAAAATTTTCGAAAACTTCCCATGTAACCGGGAGGATTTTCTTGAAAAGATTCGTATCGCAGCCTTGAAAGATGCTGAACCTAAATACCAAGTTTGTATTTAAACGACACAGACACACACATACACGGACCTTTTTCTAAAAATGCTTTTTTTTCGGGAGTTTCAAAACGTGTATCAACTGTAAAGCAAAAATTTCAATAAAGGCAAAACGGCAGGAATTAATACAGGGTTAGAGCTATTAAGAAGTGTGAAACTAAGAAGAAATGAGCAAAACGTAGCGTTCGTTTTGAATATGCTGAAAAAGTAATACATAACAAAGAGAATATATCCATTTTAAGAAAATAAGCAGGTAATGAAACGGTAAAAGAAATTTAAATTATGCTTGTGGTGAAAGAGATGCTATATCAAGTAAACAACATTTATGTAGGATTATTTAAAATTCCCGCGCAAAGAATCCAATAAAGGATGGGTCTTTAAGCTTATGCTATTCGTGGGCCCATTTAAATTAAAAAAAATGAGAGCCGAATGTAAGAACAAGAACGCTGTTTCAACCCTTACATACCAATTAATTGCTGAAGGGCGCAGAAAATGACTGACGATTCTGGCAGGAGAATTTGGCCATTCTGTGAGTTGGATGAGGACTGGGTACATATTTTGGCGGAATGCGTTCAGTGGGAGAACCAGTGAGCAATTAAACTCAAAGAAAAATTGGCATGTTGGGATCTACTGGCTGACCATAGGAACTGGCAAAACATGGGCAATTTCTTGGCTAAAGTGCGCGAAGATTTGTTCAGTTAGTCAAAGGTAATTTATTTCTATTTTCCTTTCACTTGTTCTTTTTTGTTTTGTTTTGTTTTTCTGTTGTTTATTTTGTCACCATACCTTGTATCTTAAATGTGCATGTACGGTCAATGACCTATGCACTAAATACTTGTGTATAACTTCAATAATTTGAAACCAATAAAGATACCTTATCTATCTGTTTTTCCAGGTTTTGAATTAACAGGGGGACATTGTATCAATATAATCTTATTTTATTATTATATAACCAAAATAATCTATAGTTTCCTTTCTATGCAGCTCTATATATTAAGAGTTGCATAGAAAGCATAACTTACTCCACTAGGTTAAGAACTAGACAGGACGAATAAAATTTACTCATAAAAGATTAAGATTAAAATTATATCGTTATGAAAAGAAGCACACGATGTTTGTGGAAATATTCTTTAGTGAAAAGCGATGTATACTCCATATTTTCTGTAAATGGATGCTCGTCATTCGAGCTCTAGTTTTATTTATTTATTTAAAGGCCTTCATTAAAAAACAAACAATTTGCTGACATACATTGGTATTTCTGAAAAGGAACATCTCATTAAGCTCATCAGAATAAATACGTGGAAGAGGGGACTATTCAAGTAAAAATGATTCCAATAGCATTAATTTCTAGATCTATAACATCCATTTGCATGTCACCGGGTACATCAGTTATTGTTTACCATATAATAGCAAAACGCGTTGCCAATGCTGTATTACTCAACGATTACTATCGCAACAATCGCCATTGTGCATAACCACCAGATGACTGTTCGTATTTAAGCTAGGTGTTAGAAATATTACGATAGTAGAATAATCGTGGTTAACTTGGCAGAATTTGAATCTAGTGATGGTAATTTTTCTAGAGACACTTTGTGGGCTGCTACTCACCATGTTACACCCTGGTGGAGAGGTTTGTGTGGCAAACAACCAAAACGTTCGCTGCCATCTAATGTTCTGAATGTACCACCATCATCAACCACAAGTGAACACAATTGGTGCACCCGTGAGCGAATCCATACAAAACCAGGAACAGCCTTTTTGCGGCAACAACTCAAAAGTTGCTTTCAGTACAATGAAACCTCCGATACAAGGATGACCATGCACATGCAACGAAATCAGTTAAGATTCAACAACTACAATTTTCAGCTGATGAAGGTGTCGATTAATCTTGGAAATTGTAGCTTTTAATAAAAAATCTGATGTGTTACATCACATGACATTCTCTACTCTTGTACAAACTATTTTTACAGACGCTTATTCTCCATATGCTTCATGTTAATCGAGATATCGAGATGCTAATCTTATAGCTAATTTTCTTGTAGATGCAAGGGGAATTGCTAGGCTTTAAACGATAGTCAAATATTTTAAGAGCTGGTTACTATGTGGAGTATTCCATTCTCTTTGCATTATTAGGACAAAAAAAATTAATAACGAATTTCCATTTAAGAAAAAGTATAAGTATTGGAAAATTTAAGGGAATAACAAGCAATATCTCGAAAATGGTTCACTCAACAAAAACAAATCTATATGGCATAAATTGTGTATTTTAATGCGATCTACATTTTTGTATAGTAAAATTTTGCCTATCTTTAATGGTTTACCACTTATGCAAAAGTCGTTCACAATGAAGAATACTTTTATGGACATTCCCAGAAAATTCTAGATATACATATCTTAAACATATGATATTTTATTCAAAATCGTTGGAGCCATTTTTGAGAAAATAAAAATCTTCGAAAAATGTTCCATGTAAAGGGTAACCTTGGGTGGGGGATTTCGTGTCGCATCTCTGGAAATACTGAACCTAAATACCAAGTTTGGTGTTTATCTCCTAGTATCTTCCAGAGATGCGACACGAAGGTTTTCAAGAAAATCCCCCACCCCAGATTACCTTTCACAAGGAACATTTTTCGAAAATTTTAATTTTCTCAAAAATGGCTCCAACGATTTTGATTAAAATATTATATATTTAAGATACTTTCATAACAAATAAAATGTATATCTTGAATTTTCTGGGAATGTCTCCAAAAGTATTCTTCATTGTGAACGACTTTTGCATAACTGGTAAACCATAAGAAATAGACAAAATTTTACTACACAAAAAATGTAGATCGCATTAAAATACACAATTTGTCATATACTTTTTTTTTCTTTGTTGAGTGAACCATTTTCGAGATATTGCTTGTTATTCCCTTATATTTTCCAGTATTTATACTTTTTCTCAAATGGGAATGCGTTATTCATTTTTTTGTCCTGGTACTGCAAAGAGAATGCAATACTCCACTTAGCAACCAGCTCTTAAAATATTTGACTATCGCTTAAAGCCTACCATTTCCCCTTGCATCTACAAGAAAATTAGCAATAAGATTAACATCTCGATAGCTCGATTAAGATGAAGCATATGGAGAATAAGGTTTGTAAAAATAGTTTGTACAAGAGTAGAGAAAGTCATGTGAGTGCAACACATCAGATTATTTTTTTCTTGTGGTTACGCAAATGAGATTAAATTTCAAAGCCTTCATAATATAGCGACCAGCTTTTCAAAAATCTGGCTATCGCTTTAGGTTATTGTATTATTCTTGTATCCACAAAGAAAATTGTAAATATGTATTGAAAGTTTAACTGCATTAACAAGAAGTGTACAGAAGAATAAGTTTTTGTAAGAATGGTATGTAGAACTGTAGAGAAAGTCGTGCCTTTAAGATGCTCGATTGCGTTCAGTTTTCTGCACTCAGGATTGCGTTGGGAGCATTTCACACAAGCCCAACCGAGAGTTTACAAATAGAAGCTAACGAGTCGCCACTGCATACAAGGAGGAAAATCCTGAGTTTGATCTATGCTTCAAAGATTGCTGCCTTACCAGACTCTGCTGCTTTCCCATAGTTTTTCCTTTCTAACGATAATAACAGCATTTCAACTGGACAATCTCATGGAACTTCCTTCAGCTGTAGAATTTCAAAATATATGCACGAGATTTTCTTGCTATGATAAAACTCAAATGTTTCAGCAATACCTCCTGGAAACCCGAAACCCTGCCTATCACCACCACTCTAGTCAAATACAACAAAATGAATATTACCCATTACCAGCGAATGTTTCAGAAATTTGTGGCATGCACCAAAATTTCATACCTATATATACTGATGGATCAGAAATGAATGGGAGTAGTGGTTGTGCTGTGGTATATCCTGAAGATACAATTTCTTACAGTCTTCCGAATTACCTCGCTATATTCTCCTGTGAACTTTTTGCCATAGATTTGCCTTGGAATACATAATGAAAGCTGAACAGCGTTGTTATCTCATCTTCACAGACTCCATGAGCGCTATTCTTGCTCTATAACAGAAGTCACCCAGAAACTCTTTAGTGCAGAACATTTTACAGCTGTATAATGATATAAAAGCCTGCAATAAACGTGTGACGTTGGCATGGATACCATCTTACATGGACATATCTGGAAATGAAAAAGCTGATGAAGCAGCTGAAGAAGCGATATGCCACTCTCCAAGCCTGACCGACCTCAAGGTTCCTCATCACGATTCCCAAAATTTCCTAAAGTATGAAATATGTAAGAAATGGAAGCAAAACTGGAGTTCCACATCCAATAGGAAACTAATCGCCTTAAGCTCCAATCCAAGATTCAGTTACCCAATAACGGCCTGTATTACAATCTCCGGTTAAGGTTTGGGGTAAGAGTTACCTGAGAGTTACGTGCTGCGACTGTATTACAATCTTTGGTTAAGGGCTACCCGGGAGTTATTTTTGGAGGTAAACTAACCACCACCTCAAGTGGTGGATAAAGATGATACCTTGGAGTTAACTCGTATTTCCGAATGAAACATGGCGTACCACCGGCAGAGATTGATTATTGAAAGTGATTCAGAATATATTTTCAAGTTTTTGGAAATGTTATCTATACATTAGAATAGTTCACTCCAACACCCAGTCTTAAATATTACTGTCAGGGCGTAAGGAACTAACCATTGTGCTTGGATTGTTTTTGGAAGGCCAAACATTTTAGGTTAAATGACAAGCAGTGTGGGCAAAGGTAAACGTATTTTGCGTGTTAGTTTATATTTAGGTTGGTTTTTAAAATTGTCGAATGGCTTTCCA
This sequence comes from Deroplatys truncata, assembly GCA_030765065.1. Lineage (NCBI taxonomy): Eukaryota > Metazoa > Arthropoda > Insecta > Mantodea > Mantidae > Deroplatys > Deroplatys truncata. The sequence goes on from CM060978.1 coordinate 222,176,341, forward strand.
CGTTAGTTTTAAGTGATATTCATGAAATGTTTGCGTCAAAAGACTATGGTTTTCGGTTATTAAAGTGATATTCGTAAAACTTTTACGTCAAAACTCTTAACACTATTTTTAACGAAACTTTGAAGTGTGGCATAGTTTTCCAAATAGAATAACCAAGGAACGGTATTAGAAAGATGCAACAAACTTAAGAATATTGTGTTGAACTTAAATGTCAGGCAACATGTGTAAATCCGAATCAACATTAGAACCATCGATGTTGCTTTTCTATAAATATAATAGCTTTCGCGAACGGAAAAGCTAATAAAAAGGTAATTATAACTATTGTTTACGGTATCCTATTGTAGCTCAGTAATCCAATAACGTACTAGAACCGCATCTTGTGTGCTCAATGACATGTATATAAATTACATTTTAGGTTATGTTCATGTCAAAATTCTCTAAAAAATCTCCAAAACCGTTCACAATCTATAATAGTCTGTCCGCTCGCCTTGTTACTAATGACCAATAATGACGCTATAATGTTGCAGATTACCACGAGATAGCGTTGTATAAACAGTGAAATCACTCAGAAAACTATTGCCAAGGAGAAATACATATCTCTTTGGTGTTGCCAACTTCTCGCCCAGCATCATAAACCTTAGGGTTACTAACCATCGGTTGATATGCGTTTGTAATACGCGGCAATGCACCTAACCTTCAGGTAGCGATAACTGATAGGTTACAAACCATGACTTTTAACCGGAGATCGTAATACAGGCCGTAAAACATCTAATTCGTCGTGACCAGGTACTTCTCACCAGGCTACGTATCGGACATACTGCAATTACACATTCATATCTCCTTGGAAAAGATCATCAGCCTACATGCAAGCACTGTCACTCCATTCTCACAGTTCACCATATTGTTGCAGAGTGCCCAATCTACGATGTTCATCGGCTTCAGTGTGGTATTCCTGCTAACCTCTCGGTGGCCTTGAGTGATCCAACCATGTGTCATAACATAGTAAACTTCTTAAAAGAAATAAAATTGTATAATGTTATATAATCAATGTTGTAATTTGTTTCAATATTGTAATTATTAAAATTTATTGTAGTCGCGTTATGACTTTATTGTTAAAGCGACAATAATAAATTAATAATAAAAAAGTCATATGATAACGCCTTCTATTTGCTCTTGTATGAAAGAGAGATAATATAACCTGTTATTTTCTGGTTACTACAGAGAAACAGAACTAGAACAAACGTGGTTATTTCATGGTTTTTCTTCTCAAAGTTAATTAAATAACTTGAAATATTAAAGTTTATTATATTTCTTCTTCTTGCCTTCAAAAGTTGTATGTATATGCTATATAAAAAACGATACAGTAATATTAAATCATGAAATTATTTAATTTCGGAATCTTGGAAGACTTTAAGAAAATCCCCACCCCAAACTACACTTTACATGTCACATTTTCCCCTATCTTTCATTTTCCCAAATCTTGTTCTAACGTTTTTGATTAAAACACATGTGTTAAATTTGCGTGATTACTAAAATATATACATTGCATTTTCTATGAATAGGCTGTGAAGTGCTTTTCAATCTAAATGATTTTATACAACTGGTAATCCATTAAAAATCTTGTAAAAGTCCTATAGAACTAAGTGTACAACAGTCTTAAAGGCATGAAGAATAGAAGAGCGCATCTGATGCCGAAGGATATATCTATAAGACGGCATCATATAAAAATATCGTTTCTGGAATAGCTACTACATCTGGCATTATTATTGCTATAAAAATCGTGTCTATGTTAATGAAAAATATCATTCAGAGTTTACTACAGGCAATGATTTAGTGGATCGTTTAATTGTTATAATTTATATTTCAGTTATAATTAAGTAATGCTTTGCACTGATTAAATGCATCTTTTATATTACAATGTTTCCTCAAAACTTGGTAAACTGAATGCATTAAAAGTATGCTTTATTTTATTGTGTTTCTATACCTGATTCAATTACGATAATGGGATAGTAATAAATCCTAAAGACCGATAATTTTAAATCTCTGTGACAGCCCTACTATTTAAACAATAAGAATTAGCAGGAAGCCAAATAAAATGAGAAGCATGTAAGGCGGAGAGACATCGATTTGAATTATTACTTTCTACCACATATTTCGAAGTTTTGAAACTTAGGATTTTTTATCCTTTTTTTACTGAACAATTGTACCACTACTTCCCAACTCACGCAGTAGTAAATGTTTCTTCATAAGGAAATGATTCTGTAAATTTAACTACGTGTTTCATAAACTCATCAAACGCATTTTTAACCTCATTTACGTTTTTACTGCAGTAAACGGAATTCACTCAATCTGACATTAACACAAGTAATAAAGCTAATCAAACAATTCCGTTAATACAAATATAAGATATGGCTTTTAAATAGTATGGAGATGCAACGTTCATGGGAATCACGAAAGCGGAAGAGAGAGAAGAGGAAGTTTTGATGTGCGGGAATTTCAGCCAAAGGAACAGTGCAATCTAGTGAATAGCTTTACAAACCGAAGAGTAGCCATACAGTGGCGCCACGGCCGTCGACGTTGCCAACTACAACGAAACGCTGTATCGTTTCGAGATAAATCGATAGGACTGCGCAAGATGTCTCGAACTGCGGGAGAGGAACCGGCTATTCCTGTCCGACGCTGCTTGTGCCAGCAGTCTGCACCACATCTCCCCGTTTTGGGTTAGCCCAACCATCCGTCGGGCCGCGTGCACGGGGGGGCGTGAAGGTATCCAACATGGCGGATGACGGTACGACCGATGTTATGACAACCCCGGAACAAGTGCTGGCAGCCGGAGGGGTGTCCAAAAGACGACGAGGAACCTCCAGCTCCAAGAGGAGGAGCCCATCTGGACGTCGTGCGCCAACACCCGAGCCACCCAAAGAACTGCTGCTGGACTTGGAAAAAGCCGACGAGGCACAGGCTGATGATTCTCCTTCCGCAACGGAGGTGATGATCGTCACCAAACGAAGAAGCACGAAGGAAAAGACTTTGGTGACCAAGAGAAGCCTCTCATCGCCTGGGGAGGGTCGTCAGCCACTCGTAGAAACTAGCGATTTAAAGACTCAATCTCCGATCATAACCACCGAAACCACTGTGATAAGACGAAGGTCCTCTTCCAGTAATGCTCCTAGAAATGAAGAAATTCCTGTTTTAGCAACAATCACCACTTCCGCATTTCTTGAAAAAGTCCCAGCACCTTCACCTATCTTAAAACCCATTCCTATTAAGTCTATCAGGCCCACAGAGTTTACCACTGATGAAGTCTTCCTTCCTGCTGTTCAGTCTCAGGAACCTGAAGCGCCGTCGTTAACAGAAGTGGCTGTAAAGCAGACAGAGGCACCAGTGGTGCAAAAAGAAGAGGTGATGGTTATTAAAAAGGAAATAGTACCAACAGTAAGGAAAGAAGAGATTGTGGTAACGACAGAAGTACTGAAAGAAAAGAAAGAGGAAAAGAAGGACCAGGAGGCTGTGATTAAACCGGAAGTAATTGTGAAAAAGGTGATACAAGAAGTGACTGTTAAAGAGAAAAAGGCTGAAGAGATTCCAGAAGTGAGAAAAATAAAAGAGCTGGAAGTAGAGGAGAAAAAGATAGAAGAGAAAGCAGTTGAAAAGAGGAAGGAAGAAAAGGAAAAGCCAGGGAAGAAGGAAGAAAAGGAAAAACCAAAGAAGAAGGAAGTAAAGGAAAAGCCAAGGAAGGAGGAAGAAAAGGAAAAGCCAGAGGTTGTTGACAGTAAATCCTTACCAGAGAAAACTCCCGAAGTCAAAGAAGCTGTTTGGGGACCGTTCTTCCGGGAGGTGCGCGAGGAATGGGGCAAGTTCGTTGTCCAGCACAATGAGCAGTGGCAGAAGATCGTATCTCAGCGCAATCGTTGCATCGGAGCCTTCTTGCTGATGTTCATCTACTGCGGCCTTGGAGGGTTGATCTTCCGGTTCACCGAGGGCGCCTTCGAGGCCTTCTATAAGTGCGGTGTGAAGCGTGTGAAGAGGGACTTCATAGACTCGCTGTGGCTCGGCAGCCACAACCTCAAGGAGGATGACTGGAAATCTCAGGCGCGCAAGAAGTTGATGGAGCTGGAGAACCAACTACATGCCGCGCATGATGCTGGTGTCACGACGTACAGTGGTCAGAGGGCCTGGAGTTTCCTCAACGCCATCGTCTATTGCCTCACCGTGGTAACCACGATCGGTAAGACTGCATGCGCTCGCAAGCATGTGAAAGCTTATTTCTAGTGAAAGTTGCTTTTCTGAACGTACACAAAGCATCAGCTGCATCAATAGTAGTTCCAAGGTTGCATATGTTAACGTAGTATTTAGCAAACAACACTTAAGTGGTATTTTATACTTTTACGAAGTACAATGTGTATAATACATAAATCACAGCGTATAAAATATATACCAAACTATTACTAATTGGATAAATTAAATTGAATATTAGAACTCATAAACATGGCGTATAAAATAACAGTTCCGTAAACTTGTGTATTTTTAAATGCAATAACAGGAATACCTGTATTAGAAATTTGGTGTTCTTAATGTAGAAAGTTAACGAAATATCTTCATTAAATTTTCAAAAGTAATATATGAACACAATAAGGATGCTTTTTTCTTTTTCAGTAGTATTCACCAAACGTAAGAATCATGCCCTTTACTGGGTCATTTAACATTTTTACATGTTTTCTGCGCGTTACTTCAGATGCAAACAAAGTGTCAATAAAGTCACTGCTTGTTGACATTCTTACAGGTATTTTGTGTGAAGGATAGATATCTCATTAACTAATTACGTTAGAAATATGTGAAAGACAAGCTGGCATTCAGACGTTATTTATTTGCAAATTGTATGCATTTGAAGTCATTGCTAAATTTAGAATATGTTTATGGTAAAATACTATAGTTAAAAACGCATATATCTTATCTAATTCAACCAGCTTGATAGTGTTTTTGCCAGTTTAGTAAAAATTTAAGGTCTGAATTTTTGCATCTTGTACTCATATAAAAACTCCTAATAAACAATTACCTCTCTGTTTCTGTCCGTAGATATTGGGGTATTTATAATTTCATGCATCTAATGAACAAGTATATTCTGCTCTCTAAAGAATTTAATTTGCAAATATTTGTTTAGGTAAATATTCGTATCCAGTGATTTAACAGGTAAACATAGCGTAATGCATAAATTTTAGTCTTACGTCTTCGTTTTTTAAAATTAATTTACTAAACCAACACCGAAAATGTTCCAGTAATTTACGACTTCAGAGAAATAATTTATTTAATATGGGCTAAAAATAGGTATTTTAAAATGCTTTGTGTGTGAGTGCGTGTGTGTTTCACGAATGGCTGAGCAAATAGTTATGAATCTCAGTAAAAAGGTAGTAAACGTTAATTTCCACATGCCGTATGGCATTAATTTACTTCCCATAAAGGCGGCTGTTTTAATGAACACGAAATTAATAATTGAAATATCTGGTTAATCTTGAGTTTTGTGAAACATGTTCCACAACAGAAGTTTGCAATATTTCTGGAAAGTTAGTTGTTTAGAAAATGTCTTTGGAATGAATATTAAAGAAGTTATACCAATTTTCGTTATTATTTTACTTCTACGTAAGTCAGTTATTACAGAGTTCCTATCGCACAGCCAGGAGGAGGAATAGACATAAGTTTGTACACCATTAAACCTTCAATTTATGATTTAATTGTATCCACGCTCCAAAATAGAGTGAAGTTTTCAAAACATCACGTGGAATGAACGTCTCACAGAGAGAGTGGATTAGCTGATAAAGGTAACGGAGGGCTAGACGTGAGAGATAAGAGGAGAGAAACAAAGAGAGGGAGAAGAAACAGAAGAGAGATAGTGAGGAGGAAATTGGAAAAGAGGAAGAAAGAGAGAGGAATGCTGAGAAAGAGACATCTCCACGGTTAACTCAATAATGTGAGCGGAGCGGTTAGTTTTATAGACAAGAGAAAAGGAAATGCACCTTTAGCGATATGGAATTTCGATATTATAGAGCCATATGGAAAAATGTATACTTATTGAGATAAAGAGCATCGCGGAAACCTATTGAAACTATCAGAAAAGATCTGATGAGTTGCATTCACATTATCTTCTCTATTCACGCTTCTACAACTAGATATCCCCACACAAGCTTATTATTCTAACTACTCATTGTTAATCAAGAGAATCTTTCAATTCACATGTACACGTTCCGTTGTACGATACAATAAGTATCGTACTTTTAAAGAGGTGTCGTTATGTGATGGATTCTGATGCGTAACACTCACATGACTTTCTCTACAAACGCTTATTCTCCATATGCTTCATGTTAATCGAGATATAGAGATGTTAATCTTATTGCTAATTTTCTTGTAGGTGCAAGGGGAATTGGTAGGCTTTAAGCGATAGTCAAATATTTTAAGAGGTGGTTGCTATGTGGAGTATTCCATTCTCTTTGCATTACCAGGACAAAAAAAATGAATAACGACTTTCCATTTGAGAAAAAGTATAAGTACTGGAAAATTTAAGGGAATAACAAGCAATATCTTGAAAATGGTTCACTCAACAAAAAAAAAATGTATATGACATAAATTGTGTATTTTAACGCGATCTATATTTTTTGTGTAGTAAAATTTTGTCTATCTCTTATGGTTTACCAGTTATGCAAAAGTGTTCACAATGAAGAATACTTTTGGAGACATTCCCAGAGAATTCAAGATATACATTTCATTTGTCATAAAAATATCTTAAATATATGATGTCTTAATCAAAATCGTTAGAGCCAATTTTGAGAAAATTAAAATTTTCGAAAAATTTTGCATGTAAAGGGTAATCTGGGGTGTGGGGATTTTCTTGAAAACCTTCGTGTCGCATCTCTGGAAGATACTGAACCTAAATACCAAGTTTGGTGTTTATCCGACAGTTCGTTTCTGAGTTATGCTGTTCACAGACACACACACACACACACACACACACACACACACGGACATGTTTCCAAAAATACTTCATTTGCATTCAGGAGGCCTCAAAACATATATTTCCGGTGAAATCTCGGTATCGAATTTTTGGGTGGAATACTTCCCCTACTTACTACACATAGTAGAGAAAGTAAAAAAAAAAAAACGAAAAGCGACTTCCCCTGTAATAAAAGTATAAGTATTTGAAAATTCTTAAACCAATAACAAGGAAATGGTTAACCCCATCAAAAACTTTATTTGACATAAGATAAATGTGCTATAACGAGACTCATTTTTGTACGTTTACCAATAATACAAAAGGCATTCAGAAGGATATTCCCAGAAAATTCAATATATGTATTTTAGAACCTTTTTGAGAAAATCAAACTTTCGAAAAATATTCCATGTATAGGTAGTTTGCGGTGGGGGATGTCCTTCAAAATATTCGTGTCACATTTTGGAAGGCACTTAAATACAAAGTTTGGTATTTATCGACTTTTCTGTTTTTAGTTATGCTATTCACACACATACACACACACAGGCTGAAGGACATACCAACACACAAACCTTTCTATAAAAATGCTTTTGGGGGGGGATGCAGGAAATCTCAAAGCCTGTATTTCCAGTGAATCTCGGTAACAAATTTTGGGATGCAATCCTTTGCTTAATGGTAGTAGAGAAAGTACAAAAGCAATGTGGGGCCGCAATGAGTAACACACTTGGACAGGATTGTGTAAATGATCACATAGCGTCTATACTAAGGATACTTGGACAAAATCCAGTTTTCTTACTACACCATTTAAAACTAGCTGTAATTTTGAAAGTTTTTCAGCGAAATTTCATACATAAATAAACTTAAAGATAGTTAGTTACCCCTGCACATGATTAAAGCGTAATGTGCCGTATGGCTGAGTATGGAGTTCAAAGCATTTTATATTCTTAATTATGTGTCTTCAAGCAGAGCTTTTAATTGCTCTGGAATCCCATAATAGTCGCCAACAGTGATTGTCATCCTTGAGATAGAATATATTTACGTTATTATCACCACATGTAAGTGCCAATTTGAAGGTTGTATTGTTGTAGTTCAACTGTTAGGGAGCCAAAAAAAAAAATTAAAATAGTTTCTTGGAGTGTTCGCCCCACGTATAGTACAATGTTTCAGTGGCCTTCGCCCCAACGTTTAGGAATCAACTTTGTGTTTTAATGTTTCTTTAAATATTATATATATTTATGTATGCCTCGGTTGCGTCAGTATTAATTTGCAGAAACACGTATCTCTTAGCAGGGGTGATGCGGCTAAAGAATGTAGGCTTACACAAATAATAATTTTTGTTTCACTCCTTTTATTAATCCTTCACACGATTAAATAACACTTCACTGGTATAGAGATTATTTATTAATTACTTGCACTTTTTAACACGTAAACATTATAATATTCTCGCCGTAATGAATTTTATGTCTCACACTGAATATATACCGAGCGAACAAACTGCTCAGGTACGTTGCCTTCTAGCGACTGGCGTTTATCGCTTGAATTTTCAAATTTCTCTATTTCAAGTCTCTGATTAGCTAATTTTACTCCAATAGAATACTTTTATTTAACTTTCAGCTTTTCTGGTTGTTGATTGGCTATTTATAAACTGATTTAAATATTACATTATTGTTCCAAGAATTATTAGTAGCATTATTAAACTTTCCAAATTCATTATTGCCTCAAGGTTACCTCATTGTTAGCAACCTTCGGCCTCTATTATCACAGCTCCTACATTATTAAATTACCTAATACATTCACATAACATTATTATACATGTACATAATAATATCATCATATGCAATGACTGTTACACACATTTTATATGTTATTTATACAGATATTGCTTTAAGGTGGGCTGTTATTTTTTTATACTATATAATTAGACTGAAATCATTTAACTGTTAAAAATACTGCCTCATTCTTTACTGTCTCATTTCCATATGGCTCACATTGAGTTCCAGAATATTTAGAAATCATATTGCCACAGTAAGGTTTACAAGATTTCAGTGATTTGCCACTCGTCACCAACGCAGTGCTCTTGACCTATATTTGTAGTTTAAAACTGCTGAGTAGGGCAAACGCATCGCAGCTTATAATCTGCCGTATTAACCTTGTCAAGTAACCTGCGTCTAATTTTATACCAGAAGGAACCTTTCTTTCCGCTTTGAGCTGATTCCTGTAATCTTCGTCATCCCCCCATCCAATACCCCCTCCGTTCCCCCCTTACTTCCGCCTATCCTTGATAACCATCCACCTCTACTCGCGCTTTTGGCAACAGTTTGTCAGCGAAGTAATTTCAACAGCTGTGCTTGAGCGTTCTCTTACTCGTTCATTGGACGTGGCTTTAAGAATAGTGGTAACAGTAACAGGTACACATCGGATTTGTATGCACTAAAAATATATAAAACATGCGAGCATGTATGCTGTCAAACTATTTAAAATATGCTCTATAATTTCGAAAACAAACACTAAAATTAACTTACAATGTGTCGCGGTAACGTTCGTGTTATCTTTTTGCTGAGCGCCTGTTATTGTATTACTATTTTTAAATTTGGGTTCTTTGTCCTCCGGCTAGCTATTATTTCTCAGTCGAGCAAATCTCTTAAACAGGGTGTGTAAACGGAAAGGAGTTTTTACTGAAAGATAACACTGATAAAAGAATTTGTTTTTACACTTTTATTGCCGTCACACTTTATTCATTTCACATAATTACTCTTGATACACGCCCGACTGAAACTGTTATATTTTCTAATGTCACTATAATCACATATTTGCTGCATATTATTAATTCGCGTATTTCACATTTATAACTAACTTTACGACGCGAGAGATTCTGTAAAACTGCACGACGTATAACCTTTGTATGATTCTGTTGGACTGCACGACGTATTACCCGCGAGTGCTTCTGTTGGACTGAACGACGTTTGTCTTGTGAATTATTCTGTCAAACTGCGCGTTACCCGTCTCTGGCATGGAATTTATACTCCCTCACCCCAATATGCCTAAACATTATAACCGAGCTCCTATTGGTTAATAAAACGCGCCAACATTAGCGTCTATGTTTATATCCAATCAAAATTACGAACACATATGCTCTAGGGAAAATATTCCCTCCATTTCTACAGAAAAGCGCGCTAATCTGACGTCATTTGCTTGCCTCTTCAAATTAATAAACAACTCACCCCCTCGCTCATTGTTACCCACTCCTATTGTCAGTTTCAATGAGGCCGTGTAAAGTTATTTCCTAACAATGCTTATAATTAACAAACATCTCAAATCAATGTCATACAATAATGCTTATTTACACTACAATCACTCTGGCATTTACATTGTTGTGATATAAAATACTGCCACAAATGCACATTCTTCCTTAAACATCATTTCGGTTGTAATTTGATTTGCAGTAAACAGTGACAATTTTCTCCAAATGCTCAGGTGTTAAGTTTATGACGTTTATCAGTTAACACATGTCTGCAGATGTTATTGGGCAAAATCTGAAAGCACTAACTTTGGTGGATTCTATTTAGCAACTACTACATATTTACCTTGAAGATATTTCTCCACAGAGTACAAAAACTTTGTCAGGATTTCTGTCTAATACACTGCACAATAACCAATTAATTTTCCAGCATGGTTTAAAGGCGCACTCTCGAGTTTACTCTGTACCTTCATAAAGGTGAGTGACTTCATTATTTTGTCACTAATGTGTTTAAGTATTAATTTTAAGATTGCGTGTATTATATGCTCCATATAGCGAGCGAGATGACGTTGCGGTAACGTGTGCGACTCCCATCGCGAGATCCGGATTCAATTTCCGGAGACTGCCCATTCTGACCCGTGGGTTTTTCGTGGTTTCTCCAAGTCGACAGGCGAATACTGGAGTGTTTTCTTCTCCACCATAATTTACTTTCTATCATTTCCCTTTCATTCCGTTTCCTTCTCATCTTTCAGGTGTGCTTCTAGGTTTCGTGGTGTATGGCAGTGCCGGACAGATGGCGCGGATGCATGCTCAATGCCAAAAGTACTCCCCGTTGACACCAGAGGGCTACTTGCTTGGTGGATCGTTCAAAGCCCTGTCTAGGCAGCTCCAGCAGTGTGACAAGTCTTCGAGCTTGGAAATGTTAGGAACTTCCGCACGTCTCTGTGGTCTGTCTGTCTGCTCGACCTGTGTCCTCATGTGGTTCCCACACTTCATCTCTCTTCTGGGAGTGCAAGCCGCGATAATCTATGCAGGTTGCAGTGTGATGTCAATAATAAGGATTTGCCTGCTTTCATATCCCCCAAAAAATATGATGTGTTACAGTCACATGACTTTCTCTGCTCTTGTACAAACTATTCTTACTAACACTTATTCTCCATATGCTTCATGTTAATCGAGATATCGAGATGTTAATCTTATTGTTAATTTTCTTGTAGATCTAAGGGGAATTGGTAGGCTTTAAGCGATAGACAAATATTTTAAGAGCTGGTTGCTATGTGGAGTATTCCGTTCTCTTTGTATTACCAGGACAAAATACAAAATGAATAACGAATTCCCATTTGAGAAAAAGTATAAGTATTGGAGAATTTAAGGGAATAACAAGCAACATCTCGACAATGGTACACTCAACGAAAAAATGTACATGACGTAAATTATGTATTTTAACGCGATCTACATTTTGTGTGTAGTAAAATTTTGTCTATCTCTTATGGTTTACCAGTTATGCAAAAGTCGTTCACAATGAAGAATACTTTTGGAGACATTCCCAGAAAATTCGAGTTCTACATCTTATTTGTCATTAAAGTGTCTTAAAATGTATGACATTTTAACCAAAATCGTTAGAGCCATTTTTGAGAACATTAAAATTTTCAAAAAATGTTCCATGTAAAGGGTAATCTGGGGTGGGGGGATTTTCTTGAAAACCTTCGTCTCGCATCTCTGGAAGATACTGAACCTAAATACCAAGTTTGGTGTTTATCCGACTGTTCGTTTCTGAGTTATACTGTTCACAGACAGACACATGGACATGTTTCCAAATATGCTTGTTTCCTTTCTTTTTTTATCAGGAATTTGATGCTGCTGTATTTCTTTCAGATAATTGAAAAAATTAATAGGGCGCTGTTAACCGTACATGTTGCGAGCCCTATAGCCCTACCCTACTACTGCTGAAAATTTTAAATTCCCATCTATGAAGAAATATTACAAATAAACTTAATGCATCATTTGCAGTAATCTCATACACAAAGCTGCGAGCACTGACTCCGCTGTTACACTGAATCATTCTACAATAAACCATATTTAATAGCTATATAGATTTGCATATTCTATAAGAAAGGTAACAACCTCAATTATGTTTTTTTATGAAATATACGTACAAATTCAAGTAATTTATTTCATTACAATTTAACCGGTTTATAAATTCTTTGCAATATAGGACAAAATGCTCGATAATTTATTGTACAATTTTCTACAGAAAATAAAAGGAACACGCTTAGAGAATAAAGACACAAAATACAGCAAGCAAAAGTGATTTAATATTGCTAATAACTTTATAATCTGAAGGTTTGTTAAGCATACTAAATGTTGCATTCATTGGGCACACATCAGTTCAACAATATGAAAACTTTGCATCTTCAGATGTGGAGTTTGTGGTAAACGAATAACGCTTTTCCCAAAAGGCAACTTTATTATTACCCTTGTATACGTGAATAGACCTTTAGTTTTTGTGTTTGGAGATATTGTATTCATTATTATTTTATTTTAGCTTTACTTCTGCTCTAGCTTACTGTGTATGGGGTATTTAAACCCTAGAATGTACCTCAGTAGGCACAACAGTTCATCCAATTACTGTAAAAACAAAAAGTTATAATTTCTAAAAATAAACTCACCTTACAAGAACTGAAACTTAAGTCCAAAAATATAAAATTAAATATGGGCTTTGTTTAAAAATGTTACTTTTCAGTAAGTCCTTTATTTTTGAAGATACAAATCTTGCGATGGTACATATGTATCCAATAAATCCAACATTTAAGGCCTTTAAGAAACATTCCGATTATGAAGTTATAAGAAAAATGCCATACGTTTGTTCACCTCAAATATATAAATTGCAGTAAACTTGAGGACTACCACTACCACTACTACTGCTAATTATTATTATCAGTTATTATAATGATCATCATCATAAAAGTAAGCTATTTTGCTTATATTAACTACCTTATAAGTGTAGGCGCCTAACTGAATGTCAGGAAAACTATTATAGGCAGTATCAAAGAGTTTTTCAGATTTTCCATACCTCCTAGATATTTTGGTAAAAAGAAACTTATCTGATTAAGCTCAAAACTAGAGCATCATTTATTAGAACCATAAATTATGTTCAAATACGTAATCATCTAAGATTTATAAAAGTAACACTATATATAATGCCTTTGCTTGGGGTCAGTTGTTTAAAAATAAATTTCAGTCATATCAGATCATCTCTCGTTAAATCGAATGGATAAAAGTTCTAAATTATGGCAAAATACTTAAGCCCAAAAGCAAAGATCAAGTCTTACTATAACTAAACAAAGATTCAAATTTGCTGAAAGAAATTAAATAAATTTTAAAAGAAAAAACTATTTAAATGTGCGATTACAAAATATTCCTATTTTGGTAATCGTATATAGATAATATTCAAAGTCAAGGAAGCTTTACTTCTATTTGCGAGTCGAATAATTAGCTAATCCACCTGTGCTTGGTTGACATCGAAGGCGTTCTTAAACTCCTTGATCCATTCCATGCGTATGCGATAAGATTATAAATAAGAACGTGTACAAAAATATTAACCCATAAATGTAATTAAAGCAGAAATTCCCCTCCCTTATTATGGAATTTTAATGTCGTTAAGACATTTTTCTTTGGTTCACAATTGTATGTCAGTAGAAAATATAAATATTAAAACGTATAGAAAAGCGAAACCCATGTTCATAGCCCGACAGATTTGATTTTTTAGCAAAATGGCGCACCTCTCAATTGTAAATGCGTTTTGCAGCAATCCTGTACCATTTCCTCTTCCCAGAGTTATGCAATCTCCGCATGGAATGATAATTTAATACAGCGAACGCGGCGCCAGTGTCGAGAGTGTATGAACGTTGAATGAACGAGGTATGTAAATAAACCGTGAAGAGCAATGCTTTAGACCTGTTCATCTTGTAGCCTAATTCGCAGGCGCAGTTTCCTTCTCTTGCATGCTCTGTAAGAGACCTTAATTTGCAACTCGTTAACAACGTGCCGCGCACTGGAATTTCCACTTTCTTTTTGTATGCTCAGACGTACCTTTTCTCGCCTTATACTATTCTAATATGTTCCAGCAAGCTTAATATTGTGTCCTGCTGTCACGGAGAATCCTCATGGAAGTGTGGACTACAACAGAACTGTTCTGAAAACAGCGAATTATGCATATAGAGAATGCAGAACAGATTGCTTAGTTTGCAAAAACTGCAAGGGGTCTCAAACATTTCACTAACAGCGTAAAGTAGAAATTAATTCCAAACTGTCGAGCTGGGAAGTAACAATATTTTGGATGGTGTGAATTTTCTATTGATATTTTTAACTTCTCTAATTGGACCAGCACAAAGACATCCTTTCTTCAAGTTCTCATTTAGCCATTCTTTTTGAACATGAGAAACACATAACCACCGTTTCAAACCAAAATCGGTATATATATATATATATATATATATATATATATATTCCGGTTTTACAATGTACAAAAATGTTTCCGATTCCCAAGTCTACAGTGTTTAACATCTTCTTATCACTTTTCTCCATTCTTGCCTATTGAACCATAAATCTTCCTCAATTTCCCACTCCATCATTGCCCCTCCAATTCCTTGAATCTACTTGCTATGCGGTTTTCTTTCTTTTTTATTCTTTTGTTTTCTCCTTCCTGGTGGCGTCCACTCCATTGTTCCTTTGTGTAACCTTTCATCTTCTATTCTTTGACCATGTCCATATCATTCTATTTCTTTCTGTTGGATAAAATCTAAAATTTAATTTTGAATATTCATATTTTCTTTTATAATCTCATTTCTAATGTTTTCTCTTTTAGATATCCTAGCAGCTCTCCTCTAATAATCCATTTCTGTAGCTAATAATTTTATTTTAAACTGATAGTTTAAAGTCCATACGTCGGAGCCATAGGTTATAATATTTCCAACTATTGTTTTAAAAATTATAGTTTTAGTTTCTTTTGAGACCTGTTTATCGCATAATATACCATTCAAAGTAGGTATAGCATACTTTTCTGAGTATATCTTTGATCTTATTTCCTTTTCTTGGCTCCCATCTTGTGTAATCCTTACTTCCAGGTATTCATATTCGCCTGTGGTTTAATTATCCCCTTTTGCCTTCCAGAAACAAATCTTGATGAACGTCTCCAATGGCCATATATTTGGATTTATCCGTATTCACTTATTTGCCCCATTTATAGTATTCTTGAATCAATTTTCTTTTAAGATATTCTACGTCTTCCTATTCTTGGGCCGTAATTAACTGATCATCCGCAAATTGCAAGGAGCATATTGTTGTGTTCATCATCTATTGGAATTCCCATACTTTAACACTTATTTTTCCAACCTTCTATAGTTTTTTCTGTGTACATTTTATATAACGTAGGAGATACACAGCATCCCTGTTGTTCATTAACATGAAATTCGCTTGACAAATTTTCACATTTTTACTTTTAAATATGCATTTTGTATAAATTTTGAATTGCTCTTATCAAAATAGGTCTTATTTCCTCAGTTTTAAAACTAACCATAATTGTGATAATGGCACATTGTCATAGGACTTTTCTATATCAATGAACACCAAATGTTCTAGCTGTTTTCTTCTCTATTTTTTGTTGTAAACAAAATATGTGATCAATAAATGATCTGCTTGTTCTAAAGCCTAACTGTTCTTCTGCTTCCAAATCTTTGTATTGTAGTTCAAGGAAAAGCTCAATTATTTTACCATGTAGTCTACTTAATGTTCTATTTAATGTAATGCCTCTCTAGGTTTTATATTCATCTTTTCTCCCTTCCTTATGTATTGTCGAAATGTATCCTATTTTTCGATCTTCCGGCACATCCTCACCATTCAGGTATTTTTCAAATAAATATCTTAGTTGTTCGTATAGTTTTTCTGTTCCATGCTTTAGCAATTCAGCCGGGATACCTCTAATCCCTGGTGCTTTTCCACATTTCAACGACTTTATAGCTTCCTTTACTATTTCTAATTCTATGTACATATATTCATTCAATTTTTCATTAAGTTCTTCCTGTATTGTACTCATATACTACTTTTTGTTTTCTATCAATCGGTCCTTAAAATACTTTTCTCAAGATTGAAAATTAATATATTTGCAAAGCACTTCTTTATCATTCCTTATAATATTTTTTAAAGTCTTCCGAGCTTCTGTACTCCTTTTTCCTCCAATGAGGACATTTCCTTTTTCCTCTCATCATCCTGCTGTAGCTTAAAAATGTTTATCTAACTAGACAGTAGGCATAAATTATAGTATTGTTTCGTGTGTTATTTTATCACTTTAACTGAAAAGCAGGTTTCACATAACTGTAAGTACGTTAAGTTTACTAAATGTATGAAAGAGAATATCACTTAAATGAACAGCTCGTTCCCCGTGACATAACAGCATCCGTATGGAGCCAGTAGCTCTAGAATCGTGTCCCCGACTTGAGGCCAAATCTATTCTGCTGATATTTGATGGAACCAACTTAACTTTGTGAGAAATGTTCCCTTCACACTTAAATGCCGTGTTGCGTCGGGATTAGCGATGGTCAGAAAAGAAAATTAAAAACTAGTTTGTTACTATTACACTACTATACCCGGTGACCGCCACTATGACCATGGGGTGTTTCGTGGTTTTCCCTGGCTACCTAGGCGAATACCGGGGTGGTGTATTCAACCACGATTTCTTTCTTCCCCCATTTCCTCTCATTCCATCTCTCTCTTACAGATTTTAGTGTGTCTTCGGATCCTGCGGTGCTTATAATACTCCGAATATTTTTTTTTAGTTTTGTATAAAAGAATTTTATACATTCACATGACTTTCTCTTTATTAGTGGGTATACAAAACCTCCTACTAAAGCTTATTTATCTATCTACTTCATTTAATCCAAATAAACCTCTGCAGAAATAACTACAATACACATTTCGTTATACATTCAAAGGGAACAGCGACAGTCATATGTTTAAGAACTGGACGCTATATGCTGGCCTTAAAATTCCCTACTGTTTCCATGACATCGCGAGAAACAAATAATTGTTGACAGGACTTTAAAGTAATGGCTAAGTATTGAACAATTCGAACCATTAATAACGGATATCTCGGAGGGGCTGATGCCACAAAAATGTTAATCAAAGTCGTTAGAGCCATTTTCAGAAAATAAAATATTTCGAAAAATGTTCCATGTAAAGGTTAGTTTGGCGTAGGTTTTCTTGGAAATCTTCGTGTCGCATCTTTGGAAGGTATTGAACTTAAATACCAAGTTTGGTATTGACCCGATTTTTCGTTTTTGAGTTATGTTGTTCACAAACACGCAGACAAATAAACAAACACACACACACACGCAGACATTTGTTCTAAAATCTGCAGAAATAGTTACATTACACATTTAGTTATAGATGCAAAAGGAACAGTGATTGTCAATGTTTAAGAACTGGACGCTATACGCCGCCTTAAAATTACATACTGTTTCCATGCAATTGTAGAAACAACTGAATGTTGAAAGGACTTTAAAGAATGACCAAGTAATGAACCATTCCGACCATTAGTAACGGATATCTCGGAAATGGCTGATGCCACATAAAAAACTATTTGGAATAGATTGTGTATTTTAAAGAAATCTACATTTCTTGTGAAGTACGTTTTCGTCTATCGCTTTACGTTTACTAGTTATAGAAGATTAATGAAAATTACTTCCGAATGAAGAGAACATCAAACGCTATTCTTAGAAATTTCAAGATATACATTCTATTCACATCCAATTTTGATGATTCTTTTGCCATTGGAAGGGGGCATTCCTCCGGAAGGTCTTACGTTAAATAATATTATTTGTGATTTAAATAACTTTAATTTATGCTGTTTTAATCAAAGTCGTTAGAGGAATTTTTTATAAAATAAACATGTTTCGAAAAGTGTTCCATGTAAAGGGTAGTTTGTGGTTGGGGGATGTTCTTCAAAATCTTTGGGTTGCATCTTCAGAAGGTACTGATTAAAATACCAAGTTTGGCGTTTATCCAACTTTTACTTTTGAAGTTATGCTGTTTACAGACACTCAGACCTTTTTCTAAAAATGCTTTGTTTGGATTCAGGGGCCTCAAAACATGTATTTCCGGTAAACTCTCGGTGGGTGGAATGAAATAACTTCTGTACCTACTATGTACGTGGTAGAGAAAGTAACTAGTATTTAATTGCAGCTTTGTAGCGGATAACCATTTGGTGCCATAGTTACCAACTCTGAGATCAACATTTCAGTTAGAATTTAATATTTTTGCGACAGTCTAGAGCTGAGCATCTTCTATTGGTATGCTACTCTTAGTACCGACTTTCAATATTAAAAAATAAATAATATAAACCAATATAACAAAAACATAAGGACAAAATAACTTAGTTTAAGCGCATATTTAGTTTTAAGCTTGTGGCGCCTTCTTTTTTATCCGATAAACATTTGGTAACATTGTTACCAACGCTCAGATCAACGTATTACTATTACTTACTACTACGTATACCGAGAATCTCGATACCGAGATTTCACCGGAAATATATGTTTTGAGGCCCCCCTGAATCCATTTTTGGAAACATGTCCGTGTCTGTGTGTCTGTCTGTGAAAAAAAACTATATATGAAATAAATTGTGTATTTTAACGCGATCTACATATTTGTGTAGTAAAATGTTGTCTATCTCTTATGGTTTACCAGTTATGCAAAAGTCGTTCACAATGAAGAATATTTCTGGAGACATTCCCAGAAAATTCCAGATATACGTTTCATTTGTCATAAAAATATCTTAAACATATGATAGTTTAATCAAAATCGTTACAGCCATTATTGAGAAAATTAAAATTTTCGAAAAATTTTCCATGTGAAGGGTAATCTGGGGTGGGGGAATTTTCTTGAAAACCTTCGTGTCGCATCTCTGGAAGATACTGCACCTAAATACCAAGTTTGGTGTTTATCCGACTGTTCGTTCCTGAGTTATGCTGTTCACAGACACACACACACACACACACACGCACACACACACACACAGACACACGGACATGTTTCCAAAAATGATTTTTTTGGATTCAGGGGTCTCAAAACATATATTTCCGGTGAAATCTCGGTATCGAATTTTTAGGTGGAATACAATGCTTCCCCTACTTACTATACGTGGTAGAGAAAGTAAAAAGCAGATAACAGTTGTCTGTCCTAAGCTGACAGTCAAACAAAATTCCATGTGATATGACACAGGCTGTTAAACTAGCAAAATAAATAAATACAAATGAAATAAAATAAAATAAATTTGTAGTCGTGAGGTCATTAAAAACAAAATGATGTGCATTTGAAACTTTCATGCTATTTTATAGACATGGGAGTATAATCGCCAGGCCTACCGTAAAAACAGAAAAATAAATCTGTGACTACATGCGTCCCTAACGGAGTGCTTGAGTACACCTAGTTATTGCAGATGCAACACGTTTGTCACTAGTTGGTTACCCTAACCAGAAACACATCTTGCTGTGCTTCTGGTTGTCTGAGAAGAACTCGTCATGGAAATGCACGCATCCCGTCCGAATTTTCACATCTCGACGTCATCCTTCTTCCCCCGCTCCCTCTCTCCATCTCCAGCATCAGCTGACTCACATGTAACCTAAGACAAGAGCTCTCCTTGTATTGCCATGCAGCATGTCCTGTTTGCTATAGTCCATACCATCATGCCAACAATGTAGTTTGAGAACTAGAATTAAAAATCTGATGAAAAGGATGAAGGTTCCCCTTCCAAACAAATTTTTACACTCAAAATGTTTGGTTAATTTTGTTTTTTCCAAAAATGGCTCTGGCATTTGAAGTAGTTGTAGTTGTATTGTTTTGTTATTTGCTCCACGTTTGGGAGCCAATTTGAAGAAGGTTAGTTGCTGCTACGTATGGAAAGTCAGTTTGAAGATGTGTTATATTTCGACTGTTGGGGAGCCGAACTCGAAGTAGTTGCAACCGCACGTATGGTAAAAAGTTTTCGGTAGCCTTCGCCCCAAATGTACTTTCCGGTGGCCTTTGCCCAAAGTTTAAAAATATTAACTTTGTAATTTTGACTGTTTCTTTAAATATTATATATATATATATATATATGTTTGCCTCGACTGCATCAGTATTTATATTTTTTAGAGACATGAATGTCTTAGCAGGGAGGTGGTGCGACTGAAGAATGTAGGCTTATACTGATTATAATTTTACTTCACTCCTTTTATTAATGCTTGACACCATTTAAATAACTCTTCACTGATATAGAGAGCTGTGAGATATTTTTTATTATTAATTACTTGCACTTTTTAACACATAAAACTATTTTTGTCTCGCACAAATACGTATTAAATTTCTCGAGGACACATCTCGCGTCCGGTTAGGAACACTGTTTACAACCAATGCGTCCAGTTATAAGCGCTATCTACAAGCAACTGACTTGATTTCTACCGCCTTAATCCTACTCCAATAGCATACTTTTATTTAACTTAAGCTTTTTTCTGGTTGTTGATTGGCTATTTTATAAACTGTCACAAAAATTACATTATTGTTGCTCCAAGAATGACTAGTAGCATTATTAAACTTTCTTACTCATTATTGCCTCAAAGTTACCTCATTGTTACCTCATTGTTATCAACTTTTAACCTATTATTCTCACAGCTCCTACGTGATTAAATTACGTAAAACATTCACATAACATTATTACATATAAACAATAACATAAACATATACAATGACTGTAATATACACTTTTTATATTTTGTTACATACACATATTGCTTTAAGGCGGGCTGTTATTATATTTTTTATTATATAACTTGACTGAAATCATTTAAGTGTTAAAATTACTGCCTCACTCTTCATTCGTATATAACTTTTTATAAGTAGGAAACCGTAACAAATAGATATAAACTTACATCAGGGAACGTTCAGAGCTAGCTAAAGCACACAATGCGTGTGAAAAAAGTGACGTTTTATCGTAGCGTTAGCCACTTTCGAAGAATTCGTTGTTGTTCATTGGAATTTCCAGCATTTTAAGCAATACACTTTCAAGTACCGTTCTCTTGTTTCTGGCGATTTCACGCAGAGATTATCAACAACAAGGCAAACTTAACAAACAGTTGACTGTTTATGACATTGTGTCCCTACTATTTACTGTGTGTATGGCATTTCTGTAACATTTATCATGAAATAAGTAGATAAGAATGTTTTCACGTGAATCATTTTTAGAAATGTTATGAAAATAAATTATAGCGGGTACAAAAACTCGTTTTTCTTCATATTCAGCAGTGGTTTAAGTGCGAGGTCATATCGCGACAATTTTACTATAGGTTCCTTGATTCACATCACGCATGCGATAGATGGCCTTAGTTGTCTAATCACCTTCCTGTAACATATACTGAGTAATTTTCTGATAGCTGGCCTCACGGGTATAGTCGCTATCGCCCCTGTCATTTACTTTATTTTTAATTATTTAATTGGAATGTAGACTTTCGGTATCAAACTACGGGATTCTTGGGTGTGCGTGCATTCACAGTAATGCCAGCAGATTTACCTTAGAGGCGCAGTGCCTCCTGTAACGTCTGCTTGATTGACGAGTTGATATGACCTTAGTTGCATAGACGCTTTCCAGTATCATCCACTTTATTTCTGCTTCCTTTGTTCTATGAATGGAAGTTAGAGACATAATAGTGAAATATTTAAACATATATTTATCTGGCAATAGACAGACACCACGAAACAGTATATTAGCCTAGGTTATTATCTACAAAAAATCAAAACTCCGGTGGGATTTCTTCTTCTTTCTTGGTTTACCATCCCCGTTTGGAGGACTTACAAGCCAATGCCTGGGGTCAGCCGCCTGTCCGGGAGCAGGCAGACTTTTAATAGAAGAATCAGGATGGGTTATCAAAACGAAGCCTGGTATGAGAGTGAAAAGGAGATGACATAAAATGACGGTGAAAAGAAAAAGAAAGATGATGATGATAATGGAGCAGTTGATGGAAGAATGGCGGAGGAAACTCGAAAATCCGGAGAAAACCCGCCCAGATAACGCTTTGTCCACCACAAATCCTACATATGGTTCCCAGGGATCGAATCCTTGGTAGGAGGTGAGCGCTCTAACCACTTGTCCACCGCGCCGCCTCCGTGAGGATTTAATCAGCTACTTAACAACTAGAGGAAAGTATATGTAGATTAGAAGAAATTAATACAATAAAATATTAATTGACGTACTAAAGCAATAAGCAATCTTTAAAATACATTACGTTACCATCTCACCAGTACAAATATTCCTCTGGATTGGCAGTAGTGTATTATGAACATTTTCTTGTCATTAGTTGTATACATTGTTCGTTGAACTCTATTGACAATTTGCTAGTAAGAAGGCTTGACAATCAGTTACATTTTTACTTTTTCTACTACGTATAGTAAGCAGGGGAAGTGTTGTATTCCACCCAAAAATTCGAAACCAAGATTTCACCGGAAATACATGCTTTGAGGCCCCCTGAATACAAAAAAAGCATTTTGGAAATATATCCGTGTCGTGTGTGTGTGTGTGTGTATGTCTGTGGGTGTGTGAACAGCATAACTCAGAAACGAACAGTCGGATAAACACCAAACTTGGTATTTTGGTTCAGTATCTTCCAGAGATGCGACACGAAGGTTTTCAAGAAAATCCCCCCACTCCAGATTATCCTTTACATGGAACATGTTTCTAAAATTTTTATTTTCTCAAAAATGGCTCAAACGATTTTGATTAAAGTATCATATATTTAAGATACTTTCGTGACAAGTAAAATGTATATCTCGAATTTTCAGGGAATGTCTCCAAAAGTATTCTTCATTGTGAACGACTTTTGCATAACTGGTAAACCATAATAGATAGACAAAATTGTACTACACTAAAAATGTAGATCGCGTTAAAATACACAATTTATGTCATATGTATTTTTTTCTGATGAGTGAACCATTTTCGAGATATTGCTTGTTATTCCCTTAAACTTTCCAATACTTATACTTTTTCTCCAATGGGAATTCGTTATTCATTTTTTCTTTGTCCTGGTAATGCAAAGAGAATGGAATACTCCACATAGCAACCAGCTCTTAAAATATTGTACTACAGCTTAAAGTCTACCAATTCCCCTTGCATCTACAAGAAAATTAGCAATAAGATTAACATCTCGATTAACATGAAGCATATGGAGAATAAGCGTTTGCAAAAATAGTTTGTACAAGAGTAGAGAAAGTCATCTGAGTGTAACACATCAGATTTTTATTAAAACATTCCTTAAAACGTGATTCTTCAATCCACGTTACGTTTTCGCGATACATTTCTGCATAGGAAAACGGTTTGAAATTAAGCAATACGTACTTTGCTAATGTTAGGGTAGCGTGTCTGCTTCACATTCAAGAGGTCCCGAGTTCGAATCTCTGTTAGGTTGTTCCCAGGAATAAGGTTTTTCCGGAGTTTTCCCTTATCCTGAAGACGAATGTCAGGAAACTCCAAGGACTCCTGGCTCGTTTGAGCATATGATTCATCCACTTCATTCATTCATCGTCCGATATGACCAACCAGATTAAATTTTAGTCAAAATAACAGCGCTTAATTACGTGTGAAAATAGCATTCAGATGTTTTTTTTTTAAAGATGCCTTGTTTTACCCAGTTTATGATACTGTGTTTTACTGTTTTTTCGTTACCGCTTATCACCGCAATTACACAACACCAAAAACACTCATACCCATGGCGGTACTCGAACCCGCGACCTTCAGATTGGCGGAGTGCCGGAGCTATACACTCCAGCGACCACGGCTATCTTTTCAAGAAAGAAGTTTCTTCGTAAATGTTAATCGGAAGCACAGAGAAATATAATTTAGAAGTTGCAGTCCTTACGAGTAAAGTATCCCTCCAGAGTCATAGTAACAAGCTCTAACCAAGAAGCTTCTTTCTTGAAAAAACATACTTATATTTGAAACGATGTATTCATACTTCGAAAATGATTAACTCTTAAAAAACAAATATTTGACAAAACCTTATCTTTTAATCAAATCTTCAGTTCTTCTGAAGTAAGATTTTGTCTATTCTAATTATACAAATTTCACTCAGAATGATGCGAACTTTTACACGAAATTCATAGAAAGTTCAAGATTTATATTTTATTCCTCATGCGTATATGTAAAATGTAATTCAAATCCTTTGTATATGTATATAATAAGCGTGCGTGGACTTTTTCTTAAGATTGCTATTCGGGGAGGAGGAAGAAGAGATTCTGAGGATCTCAAAATATAAATTTTCAATGAAATTTCTCAATATTGAATTTTCGGATGAGTTACAATGCTTCCTCTAGCTATCATAAATAAGCAGTAGAGAAAGAAAAATGGCAAAAAAATTGAGATTGTACATAAAAACTTTTGGTTCTTATTTTCATCTACAAGTTCTAGAGAATCTGAGGTCTTGTAACCAAAACCTATATGCAGTTGCAATGTTTAATTCAGTCTCTGTGCTGCAGGGGAGCAGTCTGATACAGTTGGCAATTCTTGATTATTATTTAAATAAATAAATAAGAATAAGTTAGAGAAATAATTGTAATAAATAATTTCCATGTATTAAACCAATGTGTAGTGTAATAAACTTGTATTGATAGATTTGTCCGATAAACAGGTCATTAGCGAGTCATGTTAACTAAAGTCATTAGCGAGAGCCACAGTAGCGAATACATTAGTTTAAAGATTCTGGGAATTCAGTTAGGTTTTAAGCTCTCAATACGTTTGCAGGGCCACATAGGCAGAATTCTGTAAAAGAGAAAGGCACTTAGATTCTGAGATTTTAGGCAAGCTCCTTGGTAACGTAGGGTTTAAGTATTGGCTACGCGTCAAAAATAACGTTGGTGAGTAATAATGAAGTAGGTGGAGCTAAAAGTAATAAAGGCGTTCAATTTTATACCAGAGAGTTACTCTCTTTGGTACCGTCACCTACGTACTGCTCGTGTAATATTTTAAGCGCCTAGAGTCGTGCTTATGTGAGTAAGATTTGGCGGCTATTGCGAGAGGTCTCACCGATAAGTATTTTAGCGACTCACGGAAAGTTACGCTACTAGTTTCTTTTATTGTGGAAACAGTTATTTCAAGTCGTGAAATTGATTCTGCAGAATTAGCAGGTATAATAATTCAGTTGTTATAATTTCTAGTGCTATGATTCATAATCAGTTTCATTCTTATCTTCAAACGGTCGGCAACTTATTTCAAAAGCTCAAGTGTTAGATCACATTAAATTTCTCGGAGCGTGAGGTGAGCAGTGGAGGAAGAAGTTTGTGTGTACAAGGGGTTCCGTCACTAACAAGAAAAGCGAAACAAGTGACAATGGGAGTTGAATTTGCTGTATACAGAATGAGAATAGGGCTATTTATAATTTAAACTGAGTCGTTACTTATTAATTCCCATCCCATTAGCGCTAGATGTTAACTAAGGAGCGCTTTCGGGAAATATGCTTCTCCCATCTTCAGCTACGGCCGATTAAGTAATAAGATACAGGCTGCCGAGATGAGATTGCTGAGAACGGTAAAGGGATGTGCCTTTTGGATAAAGTCTCAAATGAAAAAGTAAGGGAAGAATTATGATACCATAATTATTGACGGGAAGATATGAATAATTAAATAAAGAAATGCTAGTAAGATAGTTTCAATCAATAATTTCGGTATATTAAATCAGTATATAATGTAATATGGTCGAGTTGAAAGATTTGTCGGAAAAGAAAAAGATAATTAGCGAGCAAAGTCAGTAGTAACAGCTGACTAGCGAACGCATCAGTATAAAAGTTCCTGGATTGCAGTCAGAGGCTGGGTGCAGTACGTTTGTAAAGTCACGAGTTAAGAATTCTGTAAATTAGAAAGAGAATGAAATTCTGAGATATTCGGTGACATTCCATATAGAAAGTGTCAGATGTCAGACGCGTTTTGAAGCCGGAACGGACAGACTGCCTAACTTTTGAGTGCAGAAGAAAATTAACGTTTTACCAATACTGATTTTGGGGTCAGCAGTTTTCAGCATTAAACGGCTTAAATATAACTTTAACCGCTGAATACGATAAAACTTCTAATGCTAATTAGACGGTATGCAATGCTGTCCAAACCTGCGAACTACTGGTTAAACTCCAAATGGTTGATTTTTAGCATTGCTGGTGAAAAGGGTTAAAACGCAAAATTAACTGTACGTCATTTTTCTCCTAAATCGGGTGTCAAAAAGTTGCCTTTTCATTTCCAGGATGATATCGGCTGCTTCATGTTTACTCTAGGTGGCCTAAAGAGTGCATTACTCGACCTGAGTGTTACAAAAATTGGATTACAATGTTTCAGGCCTCTTAGAGAAGGTAAAAATAAACATGTGTTTTGGAAAGTTAAATCATCTTGAAACATTCAATGCCACGAATGGCAATCGAACCACGAAGATCTGTGATTCGAGTCCTGACCGTGGTGTTAAAATTTTCAAGTGATTTAGTTTTCTACCTTAGTCCCCACGCATGACTAGTGTTAACAATTAATCATCAAATAGTATCTGCTCTACTGTATCGCGCAAAAGCTTCTCAGGCTTATGTTTGTCAGTGTTATTACGAATAGGTTTTCGATCCTACATTACTTCATTGTACGAGGACGGATCGAAAAGTAACGCACAATAATTTTTTTCTGCCTTAGTATTGCAGCTGGAATCTTGTAACTTCACACAGATATAGTTTGAAGTTTTCACTCCAGAGGGTATTTTTTGTTTCATGTGCAGCTCTAGCGAGAGAAGCGTGAACTACGCAACAAAGATGGCGCGCATGTTACTGTCGTCTACGTGTGATGAGAAGAGAGGTGTGGTTCGATATTTGCGGGCCAAAGGGCATAAACCGAGTGATATTCACAGAGAAATCCGTGGCGTTGATGAAGACGATTGTGTGGACCGTAGCAATGTCTCCAGGTGGTGTGCATTCTTCCTAGAGGGCGTGTGAGCCTTAGTGATTCGCCGCGCTCCGGGAGGCCGGTAACAGCTACAACCCCGCAAAATGTCTATGGTGCAGTGTACGATATTGTTTATGATACGTTGAAATTTCGTAAAGTTAGTGCTCGCTGGATGTCTAAGAACCTGACAGACAACCACAAGGACCAGCGAATGATGAGCTTGGATCACCTAACGCGGTACACCGCAGAAAGGCATGACTTTCTGAAAGGAATCGTCACTGATGATGAGTCTTGGGCATACCACCACACGCCCGAAACCAAGCAGGCAAGTATGGAGTGGAAACATGCTGGTTCCCCAGTGAAGAAAAAATTCAAGGTGACTCAATCTACTAGGAAAGAGCTTGTAACGGTGTTCTGGGATATGCATGGTGTTGCATCGGTGGACTTTGCTGAACACGGGACCACTGTGAATGCTGCAGCCTACATGAAAACTTTGTGAAGTTGTGTGGTGCCCTTCGTGACAAACGTCACAACTTGAATGCTGACGAT
The DNA here is from genome assembly GCA_030765065.1 of Deroplatys truncata. Taxonomy (NCBI): domain Eukaryota; kingdom Metazoa; phylum Arthropoda; class Insecta; order Mantodea; family Mantidae; genus Deroplatys; species Deroplatys truncata. The sequence continues at coordinate 222,204,081 of CM060978.1, forward strand.
GTCAAAATTCTTCATGGCAATGGTCGCCCCCATGTTGTTCGTCATAAAATCACCAAATTTGGTTGGGAGTTGCTCCAGCATCCGCCATACAGTCTGTACCTTGCACTGTCGGACTTTCATCTGTTTGGTCCCATGAAAAAATTCCTGGCCGGCCAACGCTTTGCCACAGATGCGGAAGGAAACGGACTTCTACGAACAGGGTATATTGAAACTGGTATCACGATGGGAGAAATGTGTTGAGAAACTTGGTGACTATGTTGAAAAGTAGGTAAAAGGTGTAAGTTCATTTGCGATTTTTGTTGTTGTTATTTGTAAAAAAATATTCTGTGTTACTTTTTGATCCGCCCTCGTATACGGGATATGAATAAATATAGCTTAGAAGTGCTTTCAAGCTACCTTTCGTGTACTACTGACTGTATGATAGACTAAAAAATGTTAGGAATTTGTAGAAGCTGCAGAAATAATTCTACGAACTCCTAATCATAAATCATAGGCCTGGAAAGTATTGCAAATTTACACTTAAGTCACAGAAAAGAGATAGGGCTCATTAAATATACAACTTAATTTAAAACTTTTTTGTAAGATTTTCTGTTGTAAGATCTTTAAACTCTTTCCCAGAATTTTTGGGAGCGCCACCATCTATTTAAGATCTTAAAAATGTCCATTTGCACCTCAGGAGCTCATTGTTTAACATGTGGATAGTCTTTCTTATAAACTGCTGATTTGTCTTATATTCTGACGTAAAACAAGGTGTGTATCACCTATTGCAAGATGGATGTTAATTTGTGTATTAATACATAAGTGAAACGATTTCTACGCAAATATCTAATGATTAACTTGATAGAAAAACCAGTCATTTTATTGATTTTTCGTTGAACATCTAAGAATTCTTAATGGGTAAAGGAAAATTATATAAATTTTACACCATGGTATTTTATGCTCTTTAACGTATATATGAATGAAAAAATTGTTACTTTGGCTTCTTGTCTGGCTTTATAATGGTATGCTCTTTCATTTTCAGTTTTACTACATTCTTGCATGAAAATATATTTGACTAGGAAGAAACCTAAAGTAGATTAGGAATGTAATGGTTGCACGATAGTGCAAACATATAATGTAGTATGGGCTGCTACATACAGCTTGCTTGCTGAGAACTGTCGTACTAAAGATGTCCTCATAACAGGTTACGAGCCTTTTAGTCTTAACCCATTAACTTAATGGGTTAAGTCCAGTGATGGGGATGCTACCTCAATACTTCAGGAGTGTGCTCCTCTTCCGCTAACTCAACCGTTCCGAAGAAGATTGGATAGATATATTGGGTTGTCTCATAAATTCGTTCGTTTTGCTCGCAAGTTCCATCCATTGCGCCCGAAAACCCTGAACCCTCTGTACACTCAAATTATCCTAGTTGCCTAACCACCCCTACGACTTAGAGAACAACAACCAGACTCGCTATTGGATTGTCAGTGTGTATTTGTTACTGACGTTGGATATAACGGAGTGAAATTGTCTTTACAAACTATGGAAATCAAAAAGGAACATTTCCAATATCTTATTTTGTCTTACTATCGTAAGGGTAAAACCGCCTCACAATGCCGGCAGAAAACTTGTGCTGTCTACGGGGAAGATGCAATAACGAAGCGAGCATGTCAAAAGTGGTTTAATCGATTTCGAGCTGGGAATTTCTGCCTAAAAGACAAACCTCGGTCTGGACGGTCAATGGTTACGGACGTGGAAAGAATTCATGAAATGACAGTCAACAATCCACGAATTACAACTCGAGTGTTGGCACTGGAGCTCAATTTAGCTCGTGCAACTGTAGCCAGGAACTTGGCAATATATTGTCGACAATAATGTATATACTGCAGGAAATAAATAGTTTGTTTACAAAACCTAACTGCCGTAATTATTTATATTTTGAACTATTCATTCATTCATTATCTGTTTACCCTCCTCTTATGTAGAACTTACACCCCCAGGACTTACAAGCGGGTGCCTGGGGTCAGAGGCCCGTCGAGGAGCAGATACTCATGGATCAGACAGAGCATCCAGGATGGGTGATCAGTCCGATGCCTGGTATGGGATGAAGGAAGTAGATGAAACGAAATGTTGGTGAAATGAAAGGTGATGATGTAGCAGTTGGTGGAATGAATGGCGGGGGAAACCGGAGAACCCGGAGAAAACCCGCCCAGACGCCGCTTCGGCCACCACAAATCCCACATGCAGGTCCCTGGGAGTGAACCCGGGCCGCCTAGATGGGAGGCGAGCGGTCTAACCACTCGGCCACGGCGCCGCCTATATTTTGAACTACCTTGTGTTTAAAGTTTGTAAACAGAAAGACAGAAAAACAGAAAGTTCGGCAACTACTCTGTCGTAGCTACGCTGCGGGTGAGTTGTGTTCCCAGGCGTTCTTAGGGATTGAAACGTAACGAAAAGCGAACGAACTGATGAGACAACCCCATAAAAATGAGGATATAAGGATCATGAACTAACCTACTCCCAGTTACGGAGTAGGTAAAATAATACAGTACCCGTTGGGTAGAATGAATAAGGAACAAACTATGCACTGATTTATAAACCAAGAGGGAGAAGAGATTTTGGTCAACCAAGAGCAAGATTGTGAATTAAAGAAGGAATAAACTCTCATACTCCATGAAGAGAAGAGGAAGATGGGCTGTTTCAAAATAACCTTCAAAATTTAAAGCTTATAAACGCTTGAACGGAAGTGAAAGCATGACTCCTTACTGCTCATCTTGTCTTCTGAAGCTAAATTATGTTAAAAAGTATTTTAAACTCATTGCTCAACAACTTCATGAAGTATCTACGTATATTGCGTTCATTTTGTTGCGGGAATATTACGGTAGGATTGGTAGAATTATGGCTATTCTCGGAAATTCTCCTAAAATCGTGATAGTTTAGGAGACATTCAGTATAAACTAACCTTAATTACTTTCACTACTACGTATACGAGTAGTAAGTAGGGTAGTATTGCATTCCACCCAAAAATTCGATACCGAGATTTCAACGGAAATACATGACCTGAATCCAAAAAAAAGTATTTTTGGAAACATGTCAGTGTGTGTGTCTGTCTGTGTGACTGTGAACAGCATAACTAAAAAACGAACAGTCGGATAATCACCAAACTTGGTATTTAGGTTCAGTATCTTCCAGAGATGCGACACAAAGATTTTCAAGAAAATCCCCCCACCCCAGATTACTCTTTACATGGAACATTTTTAGAAAATTTTAATTTTCTCAAAAATGGCTCTAATGATTTTGATTAAAATATCATATATTTAGGATACTTTTATGACAAATAAAATGTATATCTTGAATTTTCTATGAATGTCTCCAAAAGTATTCTTCATTGTGAACCACTTTTGCATAACTGGTAAACCATAAGAGATAGACAAAATTTTACTATACAAAAATGTAGATCGCGTTAAAATACACAGTTTATGTCATATACATTGTTGTTTTAGATATTGCTTGTTATTCCCTTAAATTTTCCAATACTTATACTTTTTCTCAAATGGAAATTTGTTATTTATTTTTTTGTCCTGGTAATGCTAAGAGAATGGAATACTTCACATAAAAACCAGCTCTTAAAATATTTGAATATCGCTTAAAGCCTAGCAAATTCCCCTTGCATCTACAAGAAAATTAGCAATAAGATTAACATCTCGATTAACATGAAGCATATGAAGAATAAGCGTTTGTAAAAATAGTTTGTACAAGAGTAGAGAAAGTTATGTGAGTATAACACATCAGATTTCTTTTCATTGAGCTTAAATAAATATCTTCTTATTCTTCTGTTTCAACTTCGTGTGTGTAGCACCTTGCCTAAAGGTGTAAATTTTTAATTCTGTACATTTAAACCAAATTTGATGCGCGTAAACTAATTTATTTTGAACTCTTATACTAAACGTTCATATCCGCAGATACACGGCTCGTGCATTGTTTCATGCGTAACAAAGCTCTGTAGTAACAAACGCACCTCACAAGGCATTGTGACTGAAAAGTCAGTACGTAAATATCTATAGCGTGCCAGAGGAAATCTGCATTCCGCAAGGCAGTAAACTGATTTACGTTGCGTGGAGAAAGTCGAGTGATTTGCAGCATTGCGCTTTCGCAAGAACAGTTGACTTGCAGGGGGACCATGTGGCCGAGTAACAATTTGGCGCAATGCTGTAGTGTGCTGCGCGGGTCGATACTCGGGGCTCGAACCCCCGCTAGATTTGTCTATCTGGACTGTTCCAGTACATGTTGCTTCCGGAGTTCTTTTCTCCGGGTAAGGTGCTATTAAAATGTAAATTGCTCTTATGCATGCAATATAATCCCATTTCTCAAAATTGTATGTGGAACTTTTCTATTCAGGTATATAATATTATGAATATTAATGCGATAAACCACAGCATATAAAAGTATTGCATAATGTTGTGCTTTCTTGGAGGAGTTAAAGCTTAGGAAATAAGGAAAGCAAAAATTATCATATTATAATCCATGTTAATACACTATATTTTATACCACCATTACAAAACATAATAATAGATTATTTCTGAAATATCGGCAATAGAACCAATACCATATCGCGGCGAAAGCTAATGGCCTACTCGTGACGTCAGTGTGTCACTAGAGATGGATTTATTTTCTTTTTGTTTCTTGCTAATACGAAAAGACCTGTTTAGTACAAGAAATTTTGCAAATAGCAAGAAAAGTCGAATTATCCTTAATTATAAATTAATCTTATGAATATTATTCCTGAGAGAATGACAAACGAATATAAAGTAAAAAATATCAGCGTATTTGTGAAGTATATAGGCACCGGGACAGGCTAGCTAATAAAATCATACAAATTCATTAGATCTGTAGTAGCATATTTGATTTGCAATTTTATTTCTTGAGTTTTCATTATTTTTTTACCTACCTCGTGTTTTTATTTAATTAATATGCCGGTGTAATAATTTGTTCAAAATGAAGATATATAACCCTCCAGATATCGAAAAAAAATATCTTTGTTGATATAATGTAATTATTATAAAGCAATTTTCTGCTCTGAGTGATGCAAAATGCCAAGAATAAAATGCCACTTCTAACGCTGGCATAGAAAATCGTAATGTTAATAACTTTTTACTTTCTCTACTACGTATAGTAAGTAGGGGAAGTATTGTATTCCACCCAAAAATTCGATACCAATATTTCACGGTAAATACATGTTTTGAGGCCCCCTGAACCCAAAACAAACATTTTTGGAAACAAGTCCGTGTGTGTGTCTGTCTGCCTGTGAACAGCATAACTCAGAAACGAACAGTCGGATAAACACCAAACTTGGTATTTAGGTTCAGTATCTTCCAGAGATGCGACAAGAAGGTTTTCAAGAAAATCCCCCCATCCCAGATCACCCTTTACATGGAACATTTTTCGAAAATTTTAATTCTATCAGAAATGGCTCTAAGACTTTTGATTAAAATATCATATACTTAAGATACTTTCATGACAAGTAAAATGTATATTTTGAATCTTCTGGGAACGTCTCCAAAAGTATTCTTCATTGTGAATGACTTTTGCATAACTGGTAAACTGTAAGAGATAGACAAAATTTTACTACACAAAAAATGTAGATCGCGTTAAAATACACATTTTATGTCATATACAATTTTTTGTTGAGTGAACCATTTTCGAGATATTCCTTGTTATTCCGTTAAATTTTCCAATATTATACTTTTTCTCAAATGGGAATACGTTATTCATTTTTTTTGTCTTGGTAATGCAAAGAGAATGGAATACTCCACATAGCAACCAGCTCTTAAAATATTTGACTATCACTTAAAACTTACCAATTTCCCTTGCACCTACAAGAAAATTAGCAATAAGATTAACATCTCGATTAACATGAAGCATACGGAGAATAAGCGTTTGTAAAAATAGTTTGTACAAGAGTATTTGGTGTTTATCTGACTGTTCGTTTCTAAGTTATGCTGTTCACAGATAGACACACACACGGACATGTTTCCAAAAATGCTTTTTTTGGATTCAGGGGGTCTCAAAACATATATTTCCATTAAAATCTCCGTATCGAATTTTTGGGTGGAATACAATACTTCTACTTACTATACTTAGTAGAGAAAATAAAAAGAAAACTTATCCAGACAACTCGCCCCAACTGAGATTCAAACTAGCGACTTCTTGAATGTGAATAGGACATTCTACCCTCCACCACGGAGATTGGTACTGCTCATGTTATTCCATTAAATACGGAGATTCTTCTTTCTCATTTTCCCTCTGTGTTAAACTCTCTTTTCTCTCTCCCTCAGTCACTCTGCTTCCTACACTTTTCCTCTCTGTCTCACCTCGTTTCTCTTTCTCTTACACGCTCTTCCACTCTCACAGCACACAGCTTGTGCCTATTCTTTATGCCTGATATACGATAGAAGCCTTACTGTTTCTCGTGGCAGCCGGTTTAAATATACGAATAATACTAACAAAAACTTACTATAAGTTAAAGTTCTGCAAATGACAAAGCTTGTCAGACAAACCAGGTTTGCAGACTTTAGTTATGTAACATTTTTCATAGAAATAAATAACAAGCCAGATAATATTAATTATTTTGTCTCTCCATTGGAGGCCTATTAAGGGGCAAGTAATTATGATGCCACATAATCTATTTTATAAAGGGGACCTAATGTTTGTTATGTACAAATTTTCATAACAATCAGCTGCGCCATTATTACGTATAAAAATATGATGTGTTACATTCACATGACTTTCTCTACTCTTGTACAAACTAGTTTTTAGAAATGCTTATTCTCCATATGTTAACCTTATTGCTAATTTTCTTGTAGGTGCAAGGGGAATATCGTAGACTTTAAGCGATAGTCAAATCTTTTAAGAGCTGGTTTTCTGCATTCCATTCTCTATGGATGTCCAGTACGTAAAATAAAATGGATAACGAATTCCCATTTGAGAAAAAGTATAAGTATTGGAAAATTTAAGGGAATAACAAGCAATATCTTGAAAATGGTTTACTCAACAAAAAAAAAGGTATATGACATAAATTGTGTATTTTAATGCGATCTACATTTTTGTGTAGTAAACTTTTGTCTATCTCTTATGGTTTACCAGTTATGCAAAAGTCGTTCACAATTAAGAATACTTTTGGAGACATTCCCAGAAAATTCGAAATATACATTTCGTTTGTCATGAAAATATCTTAAACATATGATATTTTAATCAATATCGTTATAGCCATTTTGAGAAAATTAAAATTTTCGAAAAATGTTCCATGTAAAGGGTAATCTGGGATGGGGGTGTTTCTTAAAAACCTACGTGTCGCATCTCTGGAAGATACTGAACCTAAATACCAAGTTTGGTGTTTATCCGACTGTTCGTTTCTGAGTTATGCTGTTCACAGACACACACACACACACAGAGACACACACGGACATGTTTCCAAAAATGCTTTTTTTGGATTCAGGGGGTCTCAAAACATATATTTCCTTTGAAATCTCGGTATCGAATTTTTGGGTGGAGTACAATACTTCCCCTACTTACTATACGTAGTAGAGAACGTAAAAACGATAAAATAAACAAACGCATACAATTTTTAAAATGCTACTTTTGGTTTCAAGATAGCCCAAGATAGATTGGTAGATTTGAACAGTTATTCATCCTAAACTGAACATTTCCGATAAATGGTTATAGTTTTAATGCATTTATAAAGGATTAATATACCACACGAGTGGTCGAGGTTGTTAAGACATGAACTCGTGAATCGAAGATCCGCGGATCAAATACCGCCAGAAATAGCACTGAGGTTTTTTCCAGGTTTTTCTCAGTCTTCATAACCGGAGAATGCCGGAGAGGTACCCTAAGACTGGAACGTTTGCTTCCCAAATTTCCTTTCCAATATTATATCGTTTAATTTTATGTATTCATCATGGGCCACTGTTATGTAGTAAGAACAGGTGTGAAACATTACTAAAAAAGAAAATCTTATGTGATTCATTCACATAGCTTTCTCTACCCTCTATCCTTTATTAGTGGGTATACATATTATTTTACTAAAGCTTATTATTTTCGCTATCACTTACCATATTAGGTAGAGAAGGTATTGCATTCCACCCAAAAATCGATACCGGAAGTACATATTATGAGGCCCCCTGAACTTAAAAAGGGCATTTTTTGAAAATGGCCCTGTGTGTGTGTGTGTGTGTGTATGTATGTGCGCGCGCGTGTGTGAACAGCATAAATCGAAAACGTAAATGACAATAAATACCAAACTTGGCATTTAAGTTCATTTTGTTCGAAAGACACGCCACAAAGATTTTCAGAAAATCTTCCAACACCAACTACCCTATACCATGGAATATTTTTAGCAATTTATTTTCCAAAAAATGGCTCTAATGATTTCATTAAAATACCATATATTTACAAAACAAATAAAATGTATATCTTGAATTTTTTTGGAAATAGCCTGTGAGCTCCTCTTCATTCTCAATGACATTTGTATAACTGGTAAACCGTAAGAGATAGACAAAGTCTTACTATACACAAAAAAATGTAGGTCTCGTTATGGCGTATAATTTATGCCAAATAAATTTGTTTGTGGATCTGACCATTTTCCGAGATATTTTTTGTTATTTGCTTGAGTTTTCAAATATTTTTACACTTCTCAAGAGGAAAATTTCTATTCTTGTTCTGTTTTCCTCGTGTTCATGTAAAGAGAACAGAATTTCAAGGCCATCACTTTGCGACCCGCTCTTAAAGATCTGACTATCGCTTAAGCCTTAAGCCTAATTTATTTCCTAATCACTTGTACTTCAAGGACATAATCAATAAATTAAATTGTTTATTTTCGTATACATCAGGTAGATAAAAGAATAAGGTTTTGTAATAATATGTTGTTAAAGAATGGATAGAGAGATTCGTATGAATATAACACATACACTACGTGATCAAAAGTATCCGGAGACCTGGCTGAAAATGACGTAGGTACAAGTTCGTGGCGCCCTCCATGGATAATGCCGGAAGTCAAAATGGTGTTGGCCCGCCCTTAGCCTTGATGACAGCGTTCACTCTCGCAGGTATACTTTCAATCAGGTGCTGGAAGGTTTCTTGGGGAATGGCAGCCCATTCTTCACGGAATGCGGCACTGAGGAGAGGTATCGATGTAGATCGGTGAGGCCTGGCACGAAGTCGGCGTTCCAAAACATCCCAAAGGTGTTCTATAGGATTCAAGTGAGAACTCTGTGCAGGCCAGTCCATTACAAGGATGTTATTGTCGTCTAACCACCGCCACAACCCGTGCAGTATGAACAGGTGTTCGACCGTGTTGAAAGATGCAATCCCATCCCCGAATTACTCTTCAACAGTGGGAAGCAAGAAGGTGCTTAAAATATCAATGTAGGTCTGCGCTGTGATCATGCCATGCAAAACAACAAGGGGTGCAAGCCCCCACCAGGAAAAACACGACCACGCCATAACACCACCGCCTCCGAATTTCACTTTTAGCACTACACACGCTGGCAGATGACCTTCACCGGGCATTCGCCATACCCACACCCTGCCATCGGATCGCCACATTGTGTACCGTGATTAGTCACTCCACACAACGTTTTGCCACAGTTCAATCGCGTAATGTTGACGCTCCTTACACCAAGCGAGTCGTCGTTTGGCATTTACCTGCGTGATGTGTGGCTTATGAGCAGCCGCTCGACCATGGAATCCAAGGTTTCTCACCTCACGCCTAACTGTCATAGTACCTGGAGTGGATCCTGATGCAGTTTGGGATTTCCTGTGTGATGGTCTGAATAGATATCTACCTATTACTCTTTACGATCCTCTTCAAATGTTGGCGGTCTCTGTCAGTCAACAGACGAGGTCGGCCTGTATGCTTTTGTACTCTACATGTCCCTTCACGTTTCCACTTCACTATCGCATCAGAAACAGTGGACCTAGGGATGTTTAGGAGTGTGGAAATCTCGCGTACATACTTCTGACACAAGTGACACCCAATCACCTGACCAGTTCGAAGTGCGTGAGTTCCACGGAGCGTCCAATTCTGCTGTTATACGATGTCTAATGGCTACTGAGGTCGCGGATAATGAGTACCAGACAGTAGGTGGCAGCACAATGCACCTAAGATGAAAAATGTATGTTTGTGGGGGTGTCCGGATACTTTTGATCACATAGTGTATCTAAGATTTTTACTATCCTCTTGTGATTACTATGAGAATAAGCAACGAGTAAAATTACCTAGCATTAAATTTGTTACTCAGGTTTCTAATTTTTACTATAACCTCAGAAAAACCAATTTTGCTTTCGTTTTGAAAACAATGTATACTGTACAAAGAGAGACAGAGAAGGGGGGATGTAGGAATCTCTGCTGTTATTGCGATAACGCGAGCGGAGCTCTGGCTTCTGTTACTTTACGTAGGTGGAGTATGAAAACTTCTTTCTTTCAAATGATTAAGCGATAACTTTGAAATTTTGGAAGTTGCATACCCATATATGTTGAGATTAATTGTTTGAAGGTTTAAAGAATCAGATTATGGTAAGTGAAGCTACAGCAATCATATTATATCATTATACACACCTGTAATCTGCAGCAGTTTAGCTCTCAAGAAGCATATGTCGATTATAGAACTTCAGCGTCTCTGGGAAGTAGAAATCAAAATACAAAGGCAAATTGTGGCATCCCCTTTAAGGTTATCTTTTTGCCTTGTTTCGTTCGCCCTTCTGAGCTTCCTTTGTTGTGGCTTGACACACCCAAACAAAAAGTAAAACACTTCATGGGAAACACCAGCAACCCACAAGGGCGTGTTCTATAGTGTCTGCCTCATCTTTGTGTTTCCTTTTCTATGCTTAAATCCCGGTAGTAAATATTACGAGCAGTGCTTCAAAGAGAGACGAATTCTGCTTGTCTTTATCTGCATATTTCCCGAATTCAGACAACAAATTATCAAGAATTACAAAATCGAACACATAGAATTTATTTATTGCATAGTTAATGTATATATATTATATTAATAATAAAAATTTGATGTGTTACACTCACATGACTTTCTCTACTCTTGTACAAACTATTTTTAGAAACGCTTATTCTCCATCTACTTCATGTTAATCGAGATAAACATTTGCAGACTCTATCTTATTCCTAATTTTCTTGTAGATGTAAGGGGAATATATATTTACAAGGGCAATATAGAAATAAGTAGCCTTTAAGCACATACTTATCTCTTAATAGCTGGTTGCTAGGTGCACCATTCCCTTTGCCACAGATTAATACTCTTTGCATATCAAAGACAAACAAATGAATAACGATTTCCCATTTAAGAAAATAAGTATTGAAAAATTTAAGAGAATAACAAGCAATATCTCGAAAATGGTTCACTCAACAACAAAAATGTATATGACATGAATTGTGTATTTTAACGCGATCTACATTTTTTGTGTAGTAAAATTTTCTCTATCTCTTATGGTTTACCGGTTATGCAAAAGTCGTTCACAATGAAGAACACTTTTGGAGACATTCCCAGAACATTCGTTACAGCCGTTTTTGAGAAAATTAAACTTTTCGAAAAATCTTCCATGTAAACGGTATCCTGGGGTGGGAGGATTTTGTTGAAAACATTTGTGTCGCATCCCTTGAAGATATTGAACCTAAATACCAAGTTTGGTGTTTATCCGACTGTTCGTTTCTGAGTTACGCTGTTCACAGACAGACACACACACACACACACACACACACACACACACACACACACACAGACAGACGGACACACACACGGACATGTTTCCAAAAATGCTTTTTTTGGATTCAGGGGGTCTCAAAACATATATTTCCGGTGAAACCTCGGTATCGAATTTTTGGATGGAATACAATATTTCCCCTACTTACTACACGTAGTAGAGAAAGTAAAAAGTGAATGTAATATTATGCGTAAGTTGTATCAGGTCCGTTTTTACTTTCTCTAGTGCTTAAATTGAAATTGAGTTTTATTATGGACTTTCTTTAACTGCTATGGTCCTTAGCGTCCCATTCTATATTGGGCGGGAAAGACCCGTAATTTTGTTCAGAGGCCTCTTTATCAGACTTGAGGTTCTTTTACGTGAGTAAAATCTACGACACGGGACCACTGGCTTAACTTCCCTTCCGAAGGAAGCCATGATAAGCATTTTTACGCCCGAAAAAATCCATCGCACTCCGCCGGGTTCTCTACTGCTTACATATAGTAAGTACCTGAAATAGAAAGTCGTTATTCTTTTTAATTTCTCTACTACGTATAGTAAGTAGGGGAAGTATTGTATTCCACCCAAAAATTCGATACCGAGATTTCACCGGAAATACATGCTCTTAGGCCTCCTGAATCCAAAAAAACAGTATTTTTGGAAACATGTCCGTGTGTGTGTGTGTGTGTGTGTGTGTGTGTGTGTCTGTGTGTCTATCTGTGTGTCTGTCTGTGAACAGCTTAACTCAGAAACGAACACTTGGATAAACACCAAACTTGGTATTTAGGTTCAGTATCTTCCAGAGATGCAACACGAAGGTTTTCAAGAAAATCTCCCCACCCCAGCCTATCCTTTACATAAAACATTTTTCGAAAATTTTAATTTTCTCAAAAATGGCTCTAACGATTTTGATTAAAATATCATATGTTTAAGATACTTTTATGACAAATAAAATGTATATCTTGAATTTTCTGGAAATGTCTCTAAAAGTAATCTTCATTGTGAATGACTTTTGCATAACTGGTAAACCATAAGAGATAGGCACAATTTTACTACAAAAAAATGAAGATGCGTTAAAATGCACAATTTATGTCATAAATTTTTTTTTGAATGAACCATTTTCAGATATTGCTTGTTATTCCCTTAAGTTTTCCAATACTTATACGTTTTCTCAAATGGGAACCACATAGCAACTAGCTCTTAAAATATTTGACTATCGCTTAAAGCCTACCAATTCCCCTTGCACCTACAAGAAAATTAGCAATAGGATTAACATCTCGATTAACAGGAAGCATATGGAGAATAAGCGTTTGTAAAAATATTTTGTACAAGAATAGAGAAAGACATGTGAGTGTAACACATCAGATTATTTTCCCCTGGTCAGGCAAAGAGAAAGGCACTTCAAAGCGATCGCATAGTGACCAGCTCTTAAAACATGTTACTATCGCTTGAGCCTACTGTATTCCCCTATCCCCATTGTACCTACAAGGAAATATGCAATAAAACCATTTTACAAATTATTACAAATGTTTATCTCGATTAACATGAAGAAAATGGAAGAATAAGCTTTTGCAAGAATAAGTTGTTGAAGAATAGGTAGAGAAAGTCGTGTAAATGTAACACATAAAGTATTTTTTTTCGTGATCATGCAAATAAAACTGAATTTCAAAACCATCACATAGCGACCCATTCTTAAATAATTTGATATGTTATAAAACCATTTCGTAAATGTTGGAGGTAGATTCTGTTTGCGAACAGTTTTAATTAAGCCCAGGTTATAAATAATGCAGGCAAATAGTGATCCAAGTTTCTTATAATAATAGTAATAATAATAATCATAATAATCATAATAATAATAATAATAATAATAAATTTTAAAAAATTTTAATATGAAGCGTGCGATAAGGGCACATATTAAATTAAATTATTGTTTTGTTATGTAATACGGTGAGTCGGTTCGTTTTTTAGCTCACATCACATCTGCGCTTAGGTTTTTACTAAGAACCACTTTCGGAAGAAGACTTTCTCCCATCCTCAGCTGAAGGACGACTAATTTCAGCTCTCTTCCCCTGATCCCTAAAGATTGAATCAACGGGCGATTTTGCTGTCCTCTGTTGGGAAAAGTTGTAAACTGGTTGCGTGGAAATTACTGCCATCTGTGGTAAAGGTTAGGAACTCACTTGTCTTCTCTTTTCTATCCTGCGTGCTGATTGGATGAGCTGCATCAAGGAGTCTTCTGGTGGAACTTCAAAATTCAGAATTTTCTTGATGTTTTAGTGCAAGGGTGGCAAAAACGACTTCCTTCCGCGAGTCACCAAATATGCAACACGCACTGCGTCGCTCAGCAGCATGTGAAAATCAAACGGTCGGTTGCAGAGAGGGAACGTGCGCCTGAGAGTCAAAGTGACTCGCGAGTCACGTTTTCGCCACCACTGTTGTAGTGGATGAAAATCTTTTTCCAAATTTCCAGATGTGACGGGAGCTGTATGATGTTTTATAGCTTTATATCACGTCCTGTCTCATGGTTAGAAGTCCAAAAGTGGTTGGCAGCTGCAGATTTATCTACTTAATTTAATTTAATATTTCTTTGATGTTCATCCAAACGTGTTTTTAGATTTCGTTTTGTTCTACCAGGATATAAACCCTGGCAATCTTGACATGGAGTCCGGTATATACCTGATTTTTTACTTTCTCTACTACATATAGTAAGTAGAGGAAGTATTGCATTCCACCCAAAAATTCGATACCGAGATTTCACCGGAAATACATGTTTTGAGACCTCCTGAATCCAAAAAAAGCATTTTTGGAAACATGTCCGTGTGTGTGTCTGTGTGTGTGTGTGTGTGTGTGTGTGTGTCTGTGTGTCTGTGTGTCTGTGAACAGCATAACTCAAAAACGAACAGTTGGATAAGCACCAAACTTGGTATTTAGGTTTAGTATCTTCCAGAGATGCGACACGAAGGTTTTCAAGAAAATCCCCCCACCCCAGACTACCCTTTACATGGAAGATTTTTCGAAAATTTTAATTTTCTCAAAAATGGCTCTAACGATTTTGATTAAAATATCATATGTTTAAGATAATGTCATGAGAAATGAAATGTATATCTCGAATTTTCTGGGAATGTCTCCAAAAGTATTCTTCATTGTGAACGACTTTTGCATAACTGGTAAACCATAAGAGATAGACAAAATTTTACTACACAAAAAATGTAGATCGCGTTAAAATACACAACTTATGTCATATACATTTCTTTTGTTGAGTGAACCGTTTTCGAGATATTGCTTGTTATTTCCTTAAATTTTCCAATACTTATACTTTTTCTCAAATTCGTTATTCAATTTTTTATGTCCTAGACATGCAAAGAGAATGGAATTCGCCGCATAGCAACCAGCGTTAAAATATTTGACTATCGCTTAAAAGCTACCATATTTCCCTTGCATCTACAAGAAAATTAGCAATAAGATTGACATCTCGATATCTCGATTAACATGAAGCATATAGAGAATAGGCGTTTGTAAAATTAGATTGTACAAGAGTAGAGAAAGTCATGTGAGTGTAACACATCAGATTTTTTTATGTCCTGAACATGCAAAGAGAATGGAATTCGCCACATAGCAACCAGCGTTAAAATATTTGACTATCGCTTAAAAGCTACCATATTCCCCTTGCATCTACAAGAAAATTACCAATAAGATTGACATCTCGATATCTCGATTAACATGAAGCATATGGAGAATAGGCGTTTGTAAAATTAGATTGTACAAGAGTAGAGAAAGTCATGTGAGTGTAACACATCAGATTTTTTATTAGGGCTCTGTAAGGTACTGGTCGTATGTAGAATGTTTATTTTTGTATTTAGTGATTAAGTTATTAATAAGTTGTGGATTAAAACAATTTTCAATAGCCACATTCTTAATGTATTCTAATGTAATATCGTAGGCTTCCTTTTCCAAGTGTACATTGAGTAACCTGAAAACTAGGCTTCTAAATACTGCATGTTGGTGTGAAATAGGGTTGTAAAAATTATTTTATATAGTTATTCACATGAGTAGGTTTTCTATAGATTCCAAAATTTGTTATTATCCTTTCTTTTAATAGTTAAATCTAAAAAAGGTAATACATTATGTATTTCTGTTTCCATAGTAAATTTAATACTTGTATTCTGATTGTTCAGAATATCCAATGCCAAGTTTGTACACTTCCGGGAAATAATAGCAAAAATATCATCCACATAAAATGTCTGGATATGTTGTTGTAACAGCCTTTTCCAAAGAGCTTATGTAAAGGTATGCAGGAAGTGGAGACATTGGGTTGGTTACTCATAGCCAGTCCATGTGTCTGTGTATAAAACTCTTGTTGAAAGTGAATTATCTCTGAGCAATACAGCAAGACGTAAGAGCAATCAAATCTTGAATATAGTTTTCTTGTAAATTAACTGAAGATAACCAATTTTAATAGTACTGGAATGCTGTCTGTAGGTGCATTAGTAAATAATGATGTAACATTGCTCAAAACTACTTCGTTAGATTTAATTTATTATCATTCTGTAAGTGCATTTGCAGGTTGCATTATAAAAAGTGAATATTAAATTGTAAGAGAGCTTAAGAATTAGTTAAGAGTGCAACGAAATTAGTCTCTTTTGCAATATAAGAGGTGTAAGTAGGAACAACGTTCGTAAAATAAAGATGTACGAAAGTGTAGTAAATAAAATTGCTGCAGGAGTTAATAATATAACAACAAATATAATAAGAGATATTTGAGTTTTTAATGTTACGGCACATTATTAAATTTATCCTACGGACCGTAAACCCACAGCCTAGAGATATAAAAGTAGACGCAATGCGCATCCGGAAATAAATAGGGTTTTACTTTTTTATTATATAAATTAATTATAATTTTAATAGACCTTAGCCTGTCTTGGCAAGCTTATAATATACAATCAACTGAAAAATTCAACGCCACAGCCGGAATTTGAACGCGGCTCTCCCGCTCTCCGTGCGGTTACTCTAACCAATTGGCTCAAGTTGTTTCCCAAACAGACCACAAAGGCATCTCACTCGAGATGACAAACTTAGCGGCGACCTGCTTATTGCAAGTACTTTAGCGATGGGTAAATGGGTTTTTGTAAGGTTTTGCTTTTTTATTATTATATAAATTAATTATACTTCTAATAGACCTGGTCTTGACAAGTTTTTAATACTAGGAAACAACTTGAGTCAATTGGGGAATTCAATGTACCACCTGCATGTTGTCACAGTAGCTCAATGGTTAGGGGAACCGCACGTAGAGCGGGAGAACCGTGTTCAAATTCCGGCTGTGGCGTTGAATATTTCAGTTTACTCTATATTAAAAATTATGGACGCTCTTTAGCTGCTGTGGTCCTTAGCTCCAATTCTATATTGACCGTGAAAGCTGGGAAATTTTGTTCAGAGGTGTCTTTATCAGGCTTGAGGGTTTTTTACGAGACTAAATCTACGACACGGGACCACCGGCTTTACTTCCCTTCCGAAGGAAGCCGTGCTAAGGATTTTTACGCCCGAAAAATCCATGGCCCTCCGCCGGGTTTGAACCCGCGATGGGTAACCGTGTGTTACTCAGCGAAGGTATGATCTGTTCAACGGCATAGTAGGGTACATGTGACCACGAAATACGGAATACATCTCGGAGTAAGGCAGTCTACAACTGAGCAACATCGTGCTTCAGGCAACGTTATAACGACTGAGCAGCGGTGCAAGTATACAATACACAACACACCAGCGCACTATCGTATGGCAAACGTTAACTGCAACCCCAACTTCACTGCTCATTGGCACAACATCGAGGCATTAAAATCTACGTCATCCAAACCACCGCAAACCACCGCAATTTTATAACAATGGTTTGTTGATGAAGCAGCTCATGTGAATGTAACGCATAAGATACTTTATTTTCCCACTAGCTGAGTTATGAATTGGTCAGCATTTCAGGACATAATGTGTTGTGAATACCTCTAATATACACGCCAATAAGGTAGATACCCGCATGCCTGCATTGCGTAATTTGGTGGGGGAGAATATCGCAAAGAGAAATCAGTATAGTATGGAGGGTTGTTAATAGTTTAAAAAAAATCATATGTTGGTGCACATGAATATATCCTTCAAAGACTGAAAAAATATATTACGTATAGGTTTATTGGATCATGCCGTCCTCAGCTACCGCTAAAATGTTCAGATGTAATTGAAGTAATTTTCCAGTTTTAAACTGGGAAAGAGAACACCGCTCTGAACAAGTTAATTTATCTTTAAACTTAATATTCCTGCACAAAATCGCAGGTATTTACGTCAAAGCCTTAGGACGCTATCATTCATTCAACGGTCAGGAAGTGTCCTCGGCTTGCTGCCTTGATTTAGTTTTGTTTTCATCTACATTTCACTTTAGGGAGCTAGCGCTTTTCACGTCACAACATACCACACGAAGAAAGTATAATACTTATTGGAATTTAATTTTAGAATGTGAAGGAACTAGGGATTCGAGGAAAAAATGGCAAAAGAAGAAATGGTCCAATTTACCTATTGAAATTATAGGTAGAAAGATGTTGGATCTAAAATGTAAGGGTAAAATAATAGAAGTAGGAAAATATTAGGTTTAGTTAGAAAGAGATTGCTGAGGAAATATAGGAATAAGTAGTAAGAAGAAATGTAGATACCGAGAAGAAAATTAACAGAAAGGTCTCAATAGCTCGATAACCGCGGTGTTTGAGCTATGAGCCCTTGGAAGCACAGCAACTCAAAGAAAGACAGAAAAGGTTATGTTAAGAGTAGTATGTAGGTTTACGTATTTAAGTAAGTACTGATTTGAAACAAATTTATATAAATGGCAAATTCTAATAAATATTCAGTTATTCAGTCAATAGGGCCCATTGACTTGGTAACCACAGTGTTGGAGGATATGGGTCCTAGGAAACCAGCAACTCTGTGAAGTTTGTAAATTGAAATATGTACTTATTATGTATTTAAAGTAAATAAATATCTATCTATCTACCTGCACTTTGAACCTCTTGGGGCCTCGAACACGAACAACCCCAAAATGCTATAGACCATTCAAATATTGTCTGTTCAGGGTCTTTTGAGACAGCGGTAGGCGCAGGTAGAAAACCAAAACTGTTAGTCGCAGCAAGGTCGGTTCGTGTGGAGGCTCTTTGTTATTGCTTTCGTGCCGTCTCGCGAATTCTGTATCTCCCCTTTCCGCTGTCTCAAAAGCCTCTGAACAGACCATGCATCGAAAACATATACTTTGTTCGTGTTCTTTATGCACCACTGAGAATAGAAGGACACGTAAGTAAAATAATGTGATTGCATCTTTAGCGAAAATAACGTTTTCTTTTTCAGAGCTTATTCCTCTCTCAGTCTTAACATAACTTCTCAAACCTCGTTGTCGTCCTCCGTGATGTAATGGTTACCATGCTAGCCTCCAGCTTCCGTGCTCGCGGGTTCAAACCTGGCCGAGGCCGACGGATTTTTTCGGGCGTAAAAAGCCTTAGCAGGGCTTCCTTCGGAAGGGAAGTAAAGCCGGTGGTCCCGTGTCGTAGATTTACGGCACGTAAAAGAACCTCAAACCTGATAATGATGCCTCTGAACAAAGTTTCAGTTTTTCACGCCCAATATAGAATGGGACGCTAAGGACCACAGTAGTTCACGAGCGTCCATAAATAAAACTCAATTTCAATTTCGAACCTCCGTTAAACGCAAGCTTTTGCTAATCAGTATATTTCCATAAATGTTCTATCTCTGTGTGAAATTCCGAAAGCATGAATCTTGAACATTTTTGAGGAGGGAGGAAGGAAGGTATACGCATCTCTATTCAGAAATGCTCTATAACCAGGTCATTGTGGACGGTAAATTTAAAAGTGCACTGAAATAGAAAAATGTTTTATGCTAGGCCATGATGACGATCCAGGCACCTACTCATATTACTCGTATTCCATAAAATACCCCAATGTTGTTTACTATCATCAAACTAGGTAAAAGTGTTACTGCTAATATTTAATTTAAGGATTATTGTTATAACTGAATTTCAAGCATACCAGTATACAATATTCACAGGTTAGTTGAAGATCTCGCACAACCTACAAATCTTTTAAGTATAAGTTTCAATTTCTTGAGAATATAACACTAGTCTGCATGATATCGGATGACTGAAAACTAATAAGTGATTCTGACTCACTTTTATGCTGCTTTTAGTTTTTTTCTATTACGTACAGTTTGTTTCCCAATTTCACTTCAAAAATATAGAGATATAAAGATATTGCTTCCGCCACTACACATAAAATTCGGCTTGATGAAGCAATTTGTAAGGGCTCTACCACAGGATGGACCCTGTTTCAAGTACCTTTCCAAGAAATTTCCCTTCATTACACAAGACAAATTAAAGGCTGGAATTTTTGTTGGTCCTCAAATAAAGAAATTGATGAAGGATGACTATTTTGAGAGGACAATGAATGAGAGAGAAATAGAAGCATGGACCGCCTTCCGATCAGTTACTCTAAACTTCTTAGGCAATAACAAGGATCACACAAGGTAAGTTTTTATTTAAGAAAAATTTTAAGAATACGCTCAAGAACTCCCCTAATTTATTTCATGACTACATTTTAACAAAACAAGAGGCCAAGGTGTTTCATTTAATTTTTTACAAGCTTTCTCTTCTTTGACTTCCTTGCAGATCCTTGAAGATGACTGTCCCTCCTCAACATCCAACAGTAGTCGGCCATCATAGTTTCATTCCATCTCCCCTGGTACCTCCTCTCCATTTCCTTAATATCTTGGTGAAAACGTTCACCCTGCTCTTCATTATAATGTCCCAGATTTTCTGGAAAGTAGTCGATATGTGAATGCAGAAAATGTACTTTTACACTCATGTTACAACCCATCTTGAAATTTTCCAACATTGTTTCGACAATGGCTTTGTAATTATTTGAATACTTTTCTACGCTCATTAGTAAAATTGTCAAAATATTACTTCTTATTTTGTGTAAAAACCTGACGTGATAGAAAAAAACTGAAGTTATTTCTGGAATCAGCATAAAAACTTGATTCAAGAACACCTACTTTTAAGAAATCATCTGACAAAAAGTTTGAAAATGCAGACTACTGTAAATAAAAGAAATGTCGCTTTGTATAGTTTCCATTTTACTGGCATTAACTCCAACTATGTCTTATTTAAAACGGAACATCCTAAGGTATTTTTTTCAATTTTATAATAACATTGCCAAAAATGTGGAATGATCTAGATATGTTTGGAAGCATGTCTTAAACAAAGTAAATCGAGGTCTTAGAAACGGTACAAAATATGAGTTTTCAAATTAATCACAAGATGCAAAAATCATGTGACCAATAGAATCATTAGGCATTTTACATCAATATGTAGCTAAAAGGTTGCTCGAAATACTATGACATTTTAGCATGGTTGTTTTACCCTCCGAATATCTTGAAAAATACAGATATATCTAATTATTACCTGTGTATGAAGCACGAATATTAATGCTGCTGATATGAACTTCCTATAGTTTATGAAACTGCAAAAGAGAGCGAAGACTTCCCTGCTAGTAAGGCAAAGAGAATTGTATGGATGCTCGCAAATACGGGCTAACCATCAATTTAAAAAAATAAGGTCCATGATTTGATCTGCAGCAGAAACTGCAATACACACTCTCTGAGTTCGATTAGCCTTAAGGAAATCTGTGTGATGAGATATAAAGCTTGTAATTTTATGACAGTTTGTTGAAAACACGTAATTTTGTTTTGTTGTAGAAAATTAGGCTCACTTGGCACTTTAAACATAAACATGTAGATGGTGTAACTTTGTAAGATGGCTGAATTGGTATTTTATTCCCTGTGGCTAGAAGCTATGGACGATTGTTTCATTGGTATTTGCAAAGGTTGGCTTTTCTCTATTCTGATAAAATTATGGTTAATCCGTTTTGCGAGCACCAATACAGTTTCGATACGAAAAAGGTAATTATAGAGGTTAGAGCGGAGGAGGATTTAAGCCTGTTGTACCTCCAAACCTCGGGAAGGAGAGAAGAGGCCAGAGAGTACGAAGAAGGGCCACATTTGAATAGTGGCAGGCACAGCGCAACGGGGCCCCTAACTTTTCCGGGTTAAGCGTCCCCGGGCGCCTCTTCACTCCCCCCATCCAGATGGACAGGTTCGGACAGTAGGTTCCGTACCAAGGAATGAACTGTTTTCTCCAAAGCATCTCCACCGCACGCCACACACCATCGTGCCAGGCCCTGCAATCCTGAAAGATGAAAGGTAATGAAATGAGGGAAACGAACATTCGTGGTAGTATATACCTAATTTACACTAGCATTCACCTACCGACCTGGGAAAACCACGAAAAATCCCAAGGTCAGTGTGACTGGTCCAGCGGGTACCTCCTGAATGTGCTCAGTTACTTTTTCACTAAGTTATGTAACTTTCGTTCCGCATAATGTAGAAAACCATACCATTTAGACTGAATACCGGAATCTGTGTTGAAGATGTAAGTAATAATGTCGTTCATTAGACCGTAGCAAAGCATTTAAATCTGATTCCCCGACTCCCAACTTGGGAATTGGTTTTTTAAACGATTTTGAGGATTATTTGTGCTAAACAAAATCTTTTATATTTCTTCTTTGCGCAGCGACTAATATGATGCAAAATGCTGATCTGACGTTTACAGATTATAAGTAAATTTACACCACATTAAGTTTTTAGATGCCTAAAATGATACAAATAGAATATCAGTCGTATTTCAAAAGCAAAGTTATTGCTTCCAAGTATATTGATAAATATGTCAAATATACATTTAACCTTAAATTCCACATTCAGCCTCTTAGTCTAGCCCTTGAGAAGGCGCGCACAACTGGAACTATCAGAGATTTTCAGGAAAACTCGAAACATACATCTGCCTGTATATACCAAGTGGCCCATCTGCGCCGGCAGCCTTTGAATTAGAATTTACATTTTCGTCATACACAGACGACGCTAAACTGTGGCGTGTTACGCTTTCTTTATCATTTTTTTCTCAAAAAGCAGGTCTCATTAATATTGCCCCTTCAACATAGAAAACTCTTATTTGCTCTTGTTTGAATGATTGTCCCCAGCCGGCGTTTATGGACCACCTAATATTGTGGGTACTGCGACGCTTTAATCAACCGATCCTCTATAAACAAAGAGAAAGACGAGTAGGTATAAATCTATAAAAATAACATACCGCAATACAAGGTAGACAATGTACACACTGTTCTTTAAATCCTATATTCTGAAAATAAGAGGGCGGATTGAAAAGTAACGCACAATAATGTTTGTTTCCGCCACAGACATAGTTTGAAGTTTTCACTACAGAGGGTATATTTTGTTTCATGTGCAGCTCTAGCGAGAGAAGCGTGAACTACGAAACAAAGATGGCGCGCATGTTACTGTCGTCCACGTGTGAAGAGCAGAGAGGTGTGGTTCGATATTTGTGGGCCAAAGGGCATAAACCGGGTGATATTCACAGGGACGTGCGTGGCGTGTATGGGGATGATTTTATGGACCGTAGCAATGTCTCCAGGTGGGGTACATTCGTCCTAGAGGGCTGTGTGAACCTTAGTGATTCGTCACGCTCCGGGAGACCGGTAACAGCTGCAACACCGCAGAATGTCAGAGGCATTGCGGCGGCAATTTTGAACGACCGGCATGTGCAACTGCGAACCTTATCGCAACAGTTCAACATTCCCTATGGTGCAGTGTACGATATTGTTTATGATACGTTGAAATTTTGTAAAGTTAGTGCTCGCTGGGTGCCTAAGAACCTGACAGACAACCACAAGGGCCAACGAATGATGAGAGCTTGGATCACCTAACGCGGTACACCGCAGAAATGCATGACTTTCTGAAAGGAATCGTCACTGGTGATGAGTCGTGGGCATACCACTATACGCCCGAAACCAAGCAGGCAAGTATGGAGTGGAAACATGCTGATTCCCCAGTAAAAAAAATTCAAAGTGACTCAATCTGCTAGGAAAGTGCTTGTGACGGTGTTCTGGGATATGCATGGTGTTGTTTTGGTGAACTTTGCTGAACATGGGACCACTGTGAGCGCTGCAACCTAATGAAAACTTTGGTGAAGTTGCGTCGTGCCCTTCGTGACAAACGCCACAACATGAATGCTGACGATGTCAAAATTCTCCATGACAATGCTCGCCCCCATGTTGCTGCTGCTGTTCATCATAAAACCACCAAATATGGTTGGAAGGTGCTCCATAATCCACCATACAGCCCGGAACTTGCACCTTTGGACTTTCATCTGTTTGCTCACATGAATAAATTTCTGGTCGGCCAACGCTTTGCAACAGATGCGAAAGTGAAATCAGCAGTCCGCAGATGGCTATGCTCCAAGGAAACGGACTTCTACGAACAGGGCATATTGAAACTGGTATCACAATGGGAGAAATGTGCTGAGAAACTTAGTGACTATGTCGAAAAGTAGGTAAAAGGTGTAAGTTCATTTATGGTGCGTTACTTTTCGATCCACTCTCGTATAAAGTTCTTACTCTAGTAGTACCTATCCCAAAATAATCTGGCTTAATGGGAACAGTTGAGTAACGAAAAGACTCTTGCTTTAACATAAAATGTTATTATGATGGACCCACGACGATTTAGGAAACCGGGGCTGTTCCAAAGGTCATAAAAACTAGTATTCATAGAAGGCAGTGATTTTGTCTTTCTTTCTTTTCTTTTCTTATTTTTTAAAGATCCCGTGTTTACAGTTTATGAGTACTGTGTGTTACTGTTTACTTACCGCTTATTACAGCAATTTCACATACAACACACACACACACACACACACACACAAACACTCATGCCTATTTGATTTTACTTACAAAACTCTTCAAATATAACTTAACAGCATGGTTAAGTTGGCAAACCGTAGGATCTTTCTTTTTACTTTCTCTACTACGTATAGTAAGTAGGGGAAGTATTGTATTCCACCCAAAAAATAGATACCGAGATTTCACTGTAAATATATGTTTTGAGGCCCCCTGAATCCAAAAAAAAAGCATTTTTGGAAACATATCCGTGTGTGTGTGTCTGTGTGTGAACAGCATAACTCAGAAACGAACAGTCCGATAAACACCAAACTTGGTATTTAGGTTCAGTATTTTCCAGAGATGCGACACGAAGGTTTTCAAGAAAATCCCTACATCCCAGATTACCCTTTCCATAGAACATTTTTCGAAAATTTCAATTTTCTCAAAAATGTCTCTAACGATTTTGATTAAAGTATCATATGTTTAAGACATTTTTATGCCAAATAAAATGTATTCTTGAATTTTCTAGGAATGTTTCCAAAAGTATTCTTCATTCTGAACGACTTTTCCATTACTGGTAAACCATAAGAGATAGACAAAATGTTACTACACAAAAAATGTAGATCGCGTTAAAATACACAATTTATGTCATATACATTTTTTTTGAGTGAACCATTTTCGAGATATTGCTTGTTATTCCCTTAAATTTTCCAATACTTATACGTTTTCTCAAATGAGAATACGCTATTAATTTTTTTTCTTTGGTCCTGGTAATGCAAAGAGAATGGAATGCGCCACATAGCAACCAGCTCTTAAAATATTTGACTATCGCTTAAAGCCTACCAATTCCCCTTGCATCTATAAGAAAATTAGCAATAAGATTTACATCTCGATTAACATGAAGCATATGGAGAATAAGCGTTTGTAAAAATAGTTTGTATAAGAGTAGAGAAAGTCATGTGAGTGTAACACATCAGAATTTTTTCAGGGTGCCTCAAACATGTGTATTTCCGGTGAAATCTCGGTCTCGAATTTTTTAATACAATGCAATATTTCCTCTACATAACAGGTCAAATGGGGATAAAGCTTGTGTCGCGACTCGGAGTGTAGTCACAACGTAACCCGACTGAAAGTGCACACACCTGGGTCAATGTTGCTATCTATAGTGTATCCGGCCTTAATTCAATCCTGGTGCCAGCAAAAGCATGTGGTTGCAGTCCTCTGTAATTGGCTGCCTAAAAGCATCTTTTAGGATGTATTTCCCGCATAGTTCCCAGTGTAATACTTTATTAAGCAATGCCAATCCAATGTGATTACTAAATCTAATATTATTCTACTTACAGAGTGGCATTCTTAAAAATAGCGCAACTATTAGCCCAAAGTTGACGCAGTATTTTATATCACAACACTGTAAATGCCAGAGTGATTGTAGTGTAAATTAGCATTATTGTACGACAATGATTTGGGATGTTTGTTAATTATAAGCATTGTTAGGAAATAAGTTTACACGGCCTCACGGAAACTGACAATAAGAGCGGGCAACAATGAGCGAGGGGGTGAGTTGATTATTAATTAGAAGAGACAAACAAATGACGTCAGAGTAGCGTGCCTTTCTTAAAAATGGAGGGAATATTTTCCCTAGAGCGTATGTGTTCGTAATTTTGATTGGATATAAAAATAGACGCTAATGTTGGCGCGTTTTATTAACCAATAGTAGCTCGATTATAATCTTTAGGCATTTCGGGGTGTGGGAGTATAAAAAACTAAAGCCAGAGGCAAGTATTGCCCAGTTCAACAGAATCATCCACGCGTTACACGTCGCTGAGTCCAACAGAATCATTCAGAAGTTAAACGTCGCTCAGTTCATCAGAATCATTCCCGCGTTAAACGTCGCGCAGTTCTAAAAAAAATCTCTCGCGCCGTAAAGTTAGTTATAAATGTGAAATACGCGAATTAATAATGTGCAGCAAATAAGTGATTATAGTAAAATTAAAAAATATATAACAGTTTCAGTCGGGCGTGTATCAAGAATAATTATGTGAAATGCATAATGTGTGACGGCAATAAAAGTGTAAAAACAAATTCTTTTATCAGTGTTATCTTTCAGTAACAAATCCTTTCCGTTTACACATCCTGTTTAAGAGATTTGCTCGACTGAATAATAATAATAGCTAGCCGGAGCACAATGAACCCAAAATGCAAAATAATAAAACAATAACAGGCGCTCAGAAGTAAATAACACGAGTTACCGCGATAAATTGGCTCCCATACGTGGTGCAGATAAACATGAAGCATCTTCCAACTACAAAAAAATATTCTACTTCAAAGTACCACTAAATTTATAAAGTTCGTTTATTTCTTTTGGTACCACGTGATTGTATAGTTCGGCGTCTGCTCACGTGCTCACGTTTAATATAACATCACGGCGACGCCAGTGATTAGCTCGTTAGCGAGAAGCATCAAATGGTAGACCTTTAAGAAGTGGAGAGAATAATAAACGGATTTTGCGTGAAGAAAGGGCTTTGTATGTACATCTTATGAGGAGTTTAAAAGTTAGCAACACGTGTTTGTGTTTAGTTCTCCATTTATCAATAGAATGGGATAGGAAGCGCCAATGGTGGCAGACTTCTGGCGGATGGGCACAGTGTGTTTGTTGACATCAGGATTAAACTAAGGCTGGATCCAGTATAGAGGCGAGAGAGTGGTTGGAAGTAAACAGTTCGTGATGGCATTGTCTACTAAACCGTTTTCCGGGAAACGGAAATTTCGTGTAGAATGGATGAGGGTTTCTTTTTCTTTTTACTTTCTCTACTACGTATAGTAAGTAGGGGAAGTATTGTATTCCACCCAAAAATTCGATACCCAGATTTCACCGGAAATAAATGTTTTGAGACCCCCTGAATCCAAAAAGAGCATTTTTGTAAACATGTCCGTGTGTGTGTGTGTCTGTCTGTGTGTCTGTGTGTCTGTGAACAGCATAACTCAGAAACGAACAGTGGGATAAACACCAAACTTGGTATTTAGGTTCAGTATCTTCCAGAGATGCGACACGAAGGTTTTTAAGAAAATCCCCCCACCCCAGACTACCCTTTACATGGAACATTTTTCGAACATTTTAATTTTCTCAAAAACGGCTCTAACGATTTTGATTAAACTATCATATGTTTAAGATATTGTCATGACAAATAGAATGTATATCTCGAATTTTCTGGCAATGTCTCCAAAAGTGTTCTTCATTATGAACGACTTTTTCATAACTGGTAAACCATAAGAGATAGACAAAAGTTTACTACACGAAAAATGTAGATCGCGTTAAAATACACAATTTATGTCATATTCATTTCTTTTGTTGAGTGAACCGTTTGCGAGATATTGCTTGTTATTTCCTTAAATTTTCCAATACTTATACTTTTTCTCAAATTCGTTATTCATTTTTTTATGTCCTGGACATGCAAAGAGAATGGAATGCGCCATATAGCAACCAGCGTTAAAATATTTGACTATCGCTTAAAACTTACCATATTCCCCTTGCATCTACAAGAAAATTATCAATAAGATTGACATCTCGATATCTCGATTAACATGAAGCATATGGAGATTAAGCGTTTGTAAAAATAGTTTGTACAAGAGTAGAGAAAGTCATGTGAGTGTAACACATCAGATTTTCTTTTTTATGTGTTCCTTTTTCTATGCTGAAGGAGAGAATGTGAAATGCTTAATTTGCTCAAAAACATTACATGGCATATTTAAAGGCAACATCCAAAGACATTATGTTAGATGCTATGCTTCATATGGTGAAGTTAAGGATATATGTTGCACGGGGAAATTATCGTAGTTTATTATTACTGATTTTTTTTTATTTTATTTGCTTTAGGAATTGAACATGCAAAACTTTGCAGGAGTTAACTGCAAAGAACATTGTACAGAAAGTTCCGAATATTTATGGGTATAAATACAAAACTAAATATGCTAGTTATAAACTTACCTGGGAGATCGCTGACCCTAAAATCTTTTCAAGAGAGTGAATCTCTGAAACTATGTCTGACAAAAACTAAAGAAGTTATGTGCCCTTAAGAACTTTCCAATTTTAATAATATTAATTTATCTGTATATGCTGAGTTTTATGTATGGACGCTCTTTAAGTGCTATTGTCCTTAGGGTTCCATTCTATATTGAGTGTGAAAGACGTAATTTTGCTCAGAGGCCTCTTTATCAGGCTTGAAGTTCTTTTACGGCGTAAATCAAACGAAACGGGACCACGGCTTTAATTCCCTTCCAAAGGAAGCCATGTTAAGGATTTTTACGCCCGAAAAAATCCATCTCCTTCCGCCAGGTTTGAACCCAGGACCTCTTGAACTAGAGATTAGCAAAATTCAATGCCATAGCTGGGTTTTGAACCACATTAATTTATTTTGAATAAGTATTAGGAGAGTGGAATATCTATCTTTCAAAAAATGTTGACAGTCAACTTCAACACAATATAATAAGGAACTAAACTGCTATCAACCGTCACTGCACGAGCTCTACAACCATAACTTCCCTACCCTCGCAGCAATGCCTTACTTCCGTCTTTCTTGTGAGGGTTGCGTTGTGTTGTGTTGTCGACGCAAAACTGACTTCTGCCCACCTGTGGGCTAGATAGTGGGAGAAAAAGGACAAAAAAAGAGTAGCTATAAAAATGTTGACGGGGAAAGAAGAAAAGAAAAACAAAAACATGGATGCGTTCTTAAAGAAAGCGAAAGAAAATTGCATTAAAAGAGTAAGAGATGTAAGAATGGAAGAACAACAATAGGAATGAGGGGGAAGAGTGAATATAGGGGGTTACGCTGATGTTCAAAATTTTCTCCATTGTTGTGCAACAGGAGTTCACTAACCCAGTTCACCAGGTACGTAACAATTTTATGTATTTGCAGATGCAGTATTGCAGAATGGCACGTTAGTTTCCAAGTGTAAGTACCACATACTTTTCTTTGTGTTTCAGTAATAACGTCCTCAAAAGCGACTATGAATGTGAATGATCCTAGGTTTGTGGAATGGATAAATGATGATGAGAGCAGTTATAGCGGCTATGAAGTTGACAAGTTGCACCAGAATCTCATGCGATTATGACAGTGAAACAGAGAAATCTCTGATGAAAAAGATCAGAGGAGGAAACATCAGATGGCGGTAGCAGATCACCTCAGCTGAAGAGGAAGAAAAAGGATCCGAAATTGGGGAAAAACAAACTCAAATGGTCAGCGCAATCACGTGTGCACAAGACAACACAATGTAATTGCACGCCTCCCCGCTAAGCAGCTTGGAATACTGCATTCAGCTTTTATCTTGGGAGCTTTTGTTCAGTGCAGAATTGTTCAAGAAGTGGTTCTATGGACGAATGAAAAGCTAGCACAAGTCAGACAGGAATTATCTGATCTAAATCACTATAATTACAGAGATAGAGATACTGCTGAATTCAAGGCTTTCCTAGGAATATTGATGCTCACACTAATTTTAAAATCCAATAGTGATGACCTTGAAGAATTTTTTGCTACAGATGGTACAGTACGGGACATTTTCCGTTGTACTCCCGTATGTATTTGAAGCGTGTCTACATTATTCTATCGTTCCTTCAATTCGGCAACGCTGCGGATAGGGAATAGAGAAAGAAGACTGATCCCACTGCTGTCATCTGTTTGAGAAATCTATAATTGTTAAGTATGCTATTCCATTGGAGAATATGCATGTGTGAATGAAATCCTTGTGCGATTTAGAGACAGATGTAATTTCACAATTTACATTCTCAAGAAACCTCGAAAGTATGGCATAAAAATAATGGCTCTCAATGATGCAAAGACTCACCCTCACAGGTAAAGACAGTGATGGAAAAACACTGACTGAGCAGGAAAAGAATTTAAGAAAACAAACTCATATCTCTCTGGATCCATAAGTCACACACATAGGAACATGAGAGCTGATAACTGGTTTTCATCTCTGGAGCTGTCTGTGGAGCTGAAAAACAGATTTGATTATGTTGGGATCTTAAGAAAGAATCAAAGGGAAACACCAATATAATTTCTGCCCTCGGAAAAGAAGGAAGAAATGTCAGTCACCTACGGATTCACCAATGACTTCACTTTGGTTTCATTCCTGCCAAAAAAGAACCAGGCAGTTCTTCTGGTATCCTTCATGCACCACACTAAATCTACTGATCCAGTGTTCAAAGCCAGAAATAGAGTTCTGCAGTGGGACAAAAGGAGACGTAGACACTCAATGAGAATTGTAGCAAGTGCTCTATATCCACTGACGCTTGCTATATTTTATGCATTCCTGAATGTAAGTCTAGTTAAGCATATTATGTGATCTTCACTGCCTTCCCAGGAAATTCGAAGCAGAAGAGGTTTCTCTCGCAAGACAACTGGTAGAACCCCACTTGACTGCTAGAATGCTAAATGGTCATCTAGCCAGATAGTTGCAGCTAAACATCGCCCAAATCCTACAGAAAAGTATTTCTCCAGACACTTCCACAACTTGACCGGTAGGTGAGATGTTGCAGGACAAGTGATAGGAAAATAATATTCATGTGCTCTGCCTCTAAAATACCAATCTGTGATACATGCACTGTGAAATTTTGCACCGATTGCGCTCTGTAAACATGCCTTCATATAAAGCTGTGTTGCTTCTCTCCCATTATGATACTACATAGATGTTCATTAATTGTTCACAGACAGAATCTTGAGATTTATGAGAGTAGGGTTGCCAGATTTCCGGGCGCGCACGGAGTGCCCGGTTTTGGAATGAATTCTTCGGGTATATGGGCCAATGACTAATCTACGGCCTTGAATTTAACCTTACTCTTTAATCATTTTTAATCATTTTATTCTAATGTTAATTTCTTATTGTAACAAAACGCTACGTTTCTATTCTTATTCTGATAGCTTTTCATTGTTGCGTCTGTAGATAATATTCGGCTCGAATATTATTGAAGAAACACTGACAAGTCGCGGCAACGTGTCCACTGGCAACATCTGTTTTTATATTCATTCATTCATTGTCAGTTATCAGTTTACCGGCAATTGTTGGATCGCTCGGATCTCGCGTAATAGACTACGTAGCTTTCATAATTCAGAATAGTGAGTAATAACAATGAAATGAAGAGGCAATATCTAAGTTCCTTCCATGAAGAATGATTGTAGGATGAAAATTATAGAGTGGTTACAAAACGTTGATAGTGATGAGTGTGATAAGTGATAAGTGCAGAACAGGGGGGTCAATTGCCCCTCCTTAGGTTACAAGAAATGTTTGGGATACTGGTTATTATTGCTCTACCAAAATGAAAGTTACGACAATATTTTTGATACAAATATTTCATATTTGAGAAGTAAAAATAACTTTCTTTTAGGCTAAACGTACCTATAATAAAATTTATATAAAAATTCGGAAAACTGCTTCAGGCAATCTTGCACACCTTAAGCAGAAACTTAAATGACGTTCCTGGTACAGAATAAGCAGTATCATTTACTGTTAAATATGACGGCGTGAATAAACATTTACAATCAAAGCGAATATTATCATACAAACAAATCAATCTCTTCTTAAATTCTTGCCAAAACAATCTTCTGCAGAAGACGACAAAATCATTGCAACGGAATTAACTTCGACTTATCATGACGTGAAACATCACCATTCTTACACTTCTCAAGGTTATGGTAAAAAGTTATATCCATATGTTTTCAGAGACTCCTGTGTTGCAACGAAAGTAAGATGCTAAACTAAAGTGAGGTGTCAGTAAAAAATGTGCTTCTGCCTTATGCTAAACAGAAGCTACCTGGCGAATTAAAGCAAAATGTTCCGTTTTCATTAGGTTCAGACGCTTCAAATAAGGGCAATAAAAACAATTGCTGGTAGTTGTAACGTACTTCTCCAAAGATACGGGAAAATGAAGCAACTTCTTGATTGCTATGTAGATGTAAACGAATCTGCAGAAGCCATTTCAAATAAACTATAATCTATTTTAATGGAAAATGGTTTAACACTAAACAATGTAGTTTCTTATTCAGCCGACAATGCTTCAGTTAATTTCAGTAAACACAATTCTGTCTTTACTAGATTAAAAGAAGAAAACGCAAACTTAATCAATGCCAATTGTTGTTATATAGTACATAATTGTGCTAAATTTGGATTCAAGATTCTAAAATATGACGTAAAATGTCTAGTTCTTAAAATATATTTCATCATCAAAAAAATGCGAAGAACTAAAAATATTTTGCGAGTTTGCTCAGCATGTCTATAGTGAAATATTGTGATACATTTATGTGCAATGGTTGTCTTTGCAGTCAGCTGTGGAGCGTCGTGTTAAGATATATTATGTAGTACGGGGCGAAGAAATAACACAACCCCTATATTGCAAATGTATTAGTTCACAACAAGACGAAATAAACGAGTATTCACCAATACTATCAGTGTTTTCTGTATTTTTAAGTGCAACTTTATCTGTATTTTCTAAAGCAATTAGACTTTTGGAAAAAGAGGATACACTTTCCACAGATGTTCACGAAGTTATGTTGGAAGTGAAGAAACAAATGTAGAGTCGTAAGAGTCGTACGTTTTATGGATTTGAAGTTAACATGTCTTTAGAGCACCTAACAGAAGAAGAAAAGAATATTCTAGTAAAAGAGTGCACACTAGTTTACGACGGATTATTAAACTATCTTAATAAATTGTATAACTTTAGTGGGAATGACAATTTGTATAAAATTGTGTCCGTGCTAAATTTTTGTCAACCAAAACTATTTTCTTTTAATGACTTGGCCGAAGTAGAAAGAAATTGAAAATTAGTTTCGATGGAAACGAACTGTATGAGATTTCTGATTTGAAATCGATAGTACCAATCTTGATAGGAAGGATAGTAATTTTTGTAAAGTGTGGAGTGAATTTTTCGGAAAAGCAGATGCACAAATCTGTTCAAAATTGAAGACGTTATTTGCCCCACGTTTTGGGAGCCACGTTTTGAATAATGTTTGTTGCTGCTACGTATGGAAAGTCAGTTTGAAGATGATGTATTATTTTTCGACTGTTGGGGAGCCGAACTTGTAGTAGTTGCAACCGCACGTATGGTAAAATGTTTCCGGTAGCCTTCGTCCAAAAAACATGTTTTAAAAATATTAACTTTGTAATTTGACTTTAAATATTGTATATTTATGTTTGCCTCGGCTGCGTCAGTATTTTTGTTAGAGACATAGATGTCTTAGCAGGGCGTAGTGCGGCTGAAGAGTGTAGGCTTACACAGATTATAATTTTTAATTCAGTTCTTTTTATTAATTCTTGACACGATTTAAATAACACTTCACTGATAGAGAAAGAGAGCTGTGAGATTTTTTTTTTTTGTTAATTACTTGCACTTTTTAACACATAAACTATTTTTGTCTCACACTAATACGTATTAAATTTCTCGATGACACATCTCGCGTCCGGTTAGGAACACTGTCTACTAGCAACGCGTCCAGTTATGAGCGCCGTCTACAAGCAACTCGTCCAGTTATGAGCGCTGTCTACAAGCAACTGACTTGATTTCTAGCGCATAAATTTGTAAATTTATGTATTTCAAGTCTCTGATTGGCTATTCCTAATCCAATAGAATGCTTTTATTTAACTAAAGCTTTTTCTGGTTGTTGATTGGCTATTTTATAAACTATCTAAAAATTACATTATTGTTGCTCCAATAATGACTAGTAGCATTATTACACTTTCTTACTCATTATTGCCTCAAGGTTACCTCATTTTTAGCAACTTTTAACCTATTATTCTCACAGCTCCATTATTAAATTACGTAACACATTCCCATAACATTATTACATGTATACAATAATATAAACATATACAATGCCTGTAATATATATTTTTATATATTGTTACATACACATATTGCTTTAAGGCGGGCTGTTATTGAATTATATTATATAATTAGACTGAAATCATTTAAAATACTGCCTCAAAATAATACATGTCCTCGCAACTCCTGTCAGTAACATGCACGTTGAACGAGTGTTTAGTGTAATGAGTGCGTTTTGGTCTGATGCTAGAAACAGAACGGAACTTGTGAAAGCCGAGATTTGTGTTCAGATTAAGGTGACCACATTTTTGATACAAGAAAACGGGACATTTTAAATGTTTCTTAATGAAACAAGGAACAAAATGGAATACGTAAGATTGTTTCATCATAAATACAGAGATTTTGAAACTAATAATAAATAAAATATAATGTGTAACTTACATATGTAGCAGCTCTGAATTCACTCCAGCCAAACAGTCCTGTAGAATTATTAGTGCAGGAGTCATTCCTCATACATTGGATAAGTTTAGACGTCCATTGATCTGAAAGATTGGTTGTGGTGGACAGTATGGTAAGCGAACGCTCCTTCAATAGCTGCTAATTTTAAATCTTTATCATCAAAACCTTCACTTTTAAAAAAAATAGTCAATACAGTGCTAGAAAAAGCACTTGCAGCACCATTCTTTTATGTTTTCCAGTGTTTATATGTTGTGATATATCCGATTGCCCCCCACCATGGGCGTAAAAATCCTTAGCATGACTTCCTTTGGAAGGGAAGTAAAGCCGATGGTCCCGTGTCGTAGATTTACGGCACGTAAAAGAACCTCAAGCCTGATAAAGAGGCCTCTGCGCAAAATTAACGGACTTTTACGCCCAGTATATAATGGAACGTTAAGCACCAAAGCAGTCAAAGAGTGTCCATAAGAAAAGAAGCCCCCCATAGCTTATACTGAAAGTAGATGCACACTTATTGCATCTAACATCTGAGTCAAGAATGTTCTTATAATGTATGGATATTCCTTTTGTAGATCACTGTTAAAAACACATTTCCTTTTGGGGATGACATATTATTACTTTCAAGTGCTTTAGCACTCAAAGTTTACAAAAGTTGACTGTATTTTATTAGATTGCAAATGCAGAACATAGTAGTGTCTCCTAACAAACTCACAGTTGTAATGAATTTTTTTTTGACTCAAGCATATGCATTTACAGTTTTCAATATTGTTGGCGGCATTCACATCAAACATGAGTGATTTGTTACGATTTGTTTATTGATAGCGTAGACCGGCACAGTTCAATTGTCGTCCGCAACTGTACTTCTCCAAACGAAGTCTGCACACGGTTTCAGGTGTATATGTACTGTAGACCCATAATATAAACAGCGCTTTGCTTTGTCAGTTGGTATATTTAAATTTTTCATGAAACTGGTGCAAAACAGGTCATTTAAATTTCTGAGAACTATAGCTAACGGCGTTTTATTCCGATAAGTCTTGCCACAAAAATGGGAATTTTGGCGTCCCGTTACTACCTTAAAAAAGACGGGACAGACTCAATAACGGGACTACCCCGGCTAATACGAGACTCCTGGTCAACTTAGTTCAGATGAATTTGAAAATAACATGTGAAGATTTATACAGTGTAGTTAAAAGCAAGAATTTTCTGAATACAGCAAAATTCTCTAAAAATATTAATAAGGTACGCGTTTATAACAATAATTGTTTATTATCATTATTTTATTTGCTTTTGGTATTGGTTCGTTTAGTGGTAATGGCAGCATTAGTAGGTGATTAGTAGTAGTAGTAGAAAATGTATTATGTTAGTAAAAACTGTCTCCGTAATAACCAATAATTCACAAAATCTGTAAAACAACTTCTATCCCCAAATACACAAATGTCCGTGGGCCATTGAATGGTCCCCGGGCATGCCTCGAATTCATTCTGGCAGCCCTATATGAGAATAATTTGAAAAACTGTTATACCTTATGGATAATCACTGATGATAGTTTTATAAATCAATATCTAAAATGTTGTTTTGTGTTTAATGACATTAATTTTGTAATTTTTTCTTGTGATAGCTATGATTATTAAATAATAAATTTACTATAAATGCAAATTTGTAACATTTTAACGTTGCCAGTTTCCATATTAAGACCAATTTCCATCGGGGTGTAAAAACCCCACCTCACCAGATACGTTAAGAATCATATTAACTCGTCCATATATAAAATAAAAAAAAAAATAGCTCAGTCGCCTCACCTCAGTCAAGGGTTAAAATCAATTGTTGGCAGCCGTATTAGTTACATTTTTGTAACCATTATTTCCAACAATGGATAGGCTAGTTGCAAAACTTTTTTGAATGCCCCTCGCAGTGCAGTGTAAAACAACAGATCTTTACTTTCTCTACTACGTATAGTAAGTAGGGGAAGTATTGTATTCCACCCAAAAATTCAATACCGAGATTTCACCGGAAATATATGTTTTGAGACCCCCTGAATCCAAAAAAAGCATTTTTGAAAACATGTCCGTGTGTGTGTCTGTGTGTGTGTGTGTGTGTGTGTGTCTGTCTGTCTGTCTGTCTGTGAGCAGCATAACTCAGAAACGAACAGTCGAATAAACACCAAACTTGGTATTTAGGTTCAGTATCTTCCAGAGATGAGACACGAAGGTTTTCAAGAAAATCCCCCAACCCCAGACTACCCTTTGCTTGGAACATTTTTCGAAAATATCTTGAAATTTCTGGGAATGTCTCCAAAAGTATTCTTCATTGTGAACGACTTTTGCATAACTGGTAAACCATAAGAGAAAGACAAATTTTACTACATAAATAATGTAGATCGCGTTAAAATACACAATTTATGTCATATAATTTTTTTTTGTTGAGTGAACCATTTTCGAGATATTGCTTGTTATTCCCTTAAATTTTTCAATACTTATTTTCTCAGATGGGAATTCGTTATTCATTTTTTTGTCTTGGATATGTAAAGAGTATTAATCTGAGGCAAAGAGAATAGTGCTGCACATAGTAACTAGCTATTAAGAGATATGTATATCCTTAAAGGCAACTGCAAATACAAAACAAGGGGAAAATAGTACGCCTTAAGCGATAGTAAAATATTTTTAGAACCGGTCGCTATGTGTAAAATGTAATTCTTTGCATGTCAAAAGATCGTTTCTGCAAATGTTTATCTCGATTAATATGAAATAAATGGAGAATAAGAGTTTGTAAAAATAGTTTGTACAAGAGTAGAGAAAGTCATGTGAGTGTAACACATCAGATTTTTATATTAGCATCACACTGCAACCTCATGAACAGAATTACAGTTTGTGAAATACTGAAATATAAAGCAAACTACTCTTTGTTCATAACGTCTTAACATGCAATTAATTAATCTAAAATATATGCCAGTGGATTCAGAGAGTACATTTCTGTCAAGCTTTATATATTTGTAGTTCTACAACTTTAAAATGCCTCAAATAAATAATAATTGTTTTATCAATCATCGTAGATGATCTGTTGTTCATCGTTTCGCGTATATAATTGCACCGTTCCTCACGCGGGACAATGCAGCGATGTTTCAGTCAACCCTACAACGAAAGCAAGGTCGATTCAGAGCAGGGGAAGGATCCAGATATAGAACGGAAATATATTTAGAAAACATGTACACGGTACCTTCTCAACAAACACACAGCTGTATTATTCAGACAAAGAAAATAGAAGCGCGGTGCAGTGTTGCCAACTTAGCCATTTATGGCTAAATCTAGCATTTTCACAGTAGCGTTTAGTCATATAAAATCACAAAATGCTTATAACCTGAAATTTAGCCTATTTAAAAAAAAAACCTTAGCCAAAATCTAGCTTAAATAGCAAAATTTCATCTGTGCTTTAGCTATGCAAAGGAAAAATGGTTATGGTGAATATCCGCTATAATCGGCGCAACAGTTCTAGACACGTGAAAATCTTAATGAGAGCTATGATGCGAGTTACTTACCACATCAGGTGGTGACCGATCGACTGCATGCTGCAGGAGTGCGTGGGACAATCGTCGTCAAATATCCACAACGGTTATGCACTGTGTTGCGCTGATAAACTTAGTTATATACAGTATATTAAAATCCACGCTGTAAAAAGCGCTTAATATAAAAAACGCTGTCAATCATTGCCTCCAATTCCTCCACATCTAACAACCCTTCCTCTTCTGCGGAATCACATTATTGCCGTCATCACTGCTGTCACTACTTTCTGCACCATTATCCTGCATGAGAATTATTTCTGTTTGATTTTCTGCAATTCCGTATTTTTCGGAATAATGATTCTTATTCAGCATGTCGCCATACATTTTCCCATTCTGGCCTTCCAATTTCAGCAAATTGCTGACGTTATAACTGCTCCACATATTTTAATTTAAAAGTGATATTTCTGCATGCCACCCATTTTTTGACATCAGCCCAGATTAATTCGATTGGGTTTAGATCTGGGCGATACGATGACAGTCTAAGTACATTATGGCGATGTTGTATTACTATCTGGTCAAGTATGTATGACTTCTGAAGCTGTTTGTTGGATTTAATTAAGTTATATAGCTTTGTTTTACTCATGCTTTCATCTAAAGCTTTATTATGTCTAAGTAACCAAGCTCTCATTTCTTCTTTCAAGGAGGTTGAGGTAGGTGGTTTGTGAATTTGAGTGTTGACGCATTGTGAAGCATTGTCGATGACCAGAACAGACCCAGCAGGCATATTAGGTATCAACATAGCGTTGATTCACTTCATGTAATTTTCTGTATTCATTTCTTGATGAAAAGCTCCTGTTGTTTGTTGCGACTTGTAAAAGAAGAGCATTTGGAACGAAGCCGATCTTTCCAACAGCACGAACGATAATAAGTATTTGCCCTTTGGCAACAGGTGCCTGCAAACCTAATTCGCTATCGTCACTCCAACTTTTAGATGCTGTATGACTGCTGTGTGTGTATGACTCATCTTCATACATTATAGTATTTTTCTGAAATTTGTAGCCCCACCTTGAAAATTGATGCTGATATAAGTACACACTGATATAAGTACATATAAAATTATAGTCATTTGGAAAGGTAGAATCAGACTGAAAAATTCAATGCGATAGCCGGGATTTGAACCACGGATCTTAGGCTTTCCGTGCCGTTGCTCTAACCGACTAAGCTATCATGGCAACATTTACTTTTTATTTTTATTTTTTTTATTTTATTATTATATTTTATTTTATTTATTTATTTATTTTGCTTTTCTGTTAGAACTCTTCTATTTGATTTCGGTTTCTTCCATTTGAACCCTAAATCTTTAATAATTTTTCTGAGATTTGTAGCACCACCTTGAAAGTTTCTGCTGTCTTTCAGCTGGATGAGCAATCTGCTTATTGTTAGCACAGTTTTTTCTTCCACATAGGAATTGTGAATCGTGCGCCGAATGACGCATTCGAAATCGTCTTTCTGTAATACGTTTAGGGACCTTATGTTTCTTCCCAGGTGTGTCAAATGGTACTCTTTCATCCATATGTTTTTTTCTCTTATCTTTGAGAACTCTGGAAACGGAACTCGGTGAAACACCAGTTGCTTTGACTAGTCTTTCTTTCACTCTCATAAGGCTTTTGTGGAACTCGGATATAATTTCTTCCTTCATCTCTGCTTCTTGCTTCATGAAGTCGATGACATTTGCAATTATTTCCATACTTTGACTATGTAATACCTTACCACTTAACTTTGAAAACATAGGAGCCATGGTTATAAATATAACAAATATAAAATAAGTACTATTTAGATACTGCAGCTCTCTTTAAAATTACAACCAGATGCAGACACTTTCTATGCAGACTGTATGTGTTACGCACTGTGAGTAAGTAAAGGTATTATATCGCTTTCGTTGATAAAGCTAAACATAAACCATTCCTAGGCTCGGCAGCTGGGATGGCAATCAAGGTCACGATTCCAGAAGTTTTGCGCGAGTAATACCTGTGTAGCTGTATTATATTTCCAACATGAGTCATGGCATGTCATCAAAATATTTACAAATCATAAGGTAAATATTGAGCATTTAGATAATACGCCATCGTACTATGTTTGACTTTTATTGTTGACTTGCTATTATTCACCGTGGTTACTCCCCATGTAATTTAAAATTGAACTGTGTATCACTAACTCGATGGTTCCAATTCATGTTTATATTTTCGTTTGTTCTGAGAGAAAAGGAGAGCGGAAAGCCGTAAACTTGTAGAGGTATACCAGGCTGAGCACTACCTACGGTGATGCCAATTTAGCCCTTTTATGGCTAAATCTAGTGTTTTTGAAGAGCCTGTTTGCTACAAATTTGGCATAAAGCCACTAAAGGCATTTCCAGCCATTTTATACAATGATTGAGCCAAGTGTAGCTATTTTTCTAATTATTCAACCATTTCTAGCTATTTTTCAGTTTCTATTGTCTAACTTTCAAATTAAAATCGCCAAAGTATCAATGAGAAATATACATATATAATACATGCGTTAATGACAAATTGATCTACCAGGTAAAACATCTGAATCACAATCTCTCATTTGTAAATTTCCACACTTTAAAGCCAGTATTTGAGGAGTGGGGACATGGAGGTTGCAGCCTACAGACCATGCCCTTACTCTCAAATTGATCTACCAGGTAAAACATCTGATTCACAATCTCTCATATGTAAATTTCCACACTTTAAAGCCAGTATTTGAGGAGTGGGGACATGGAGGTTGCAGCCTACAGACCATGCCCTTACTTCGGGGAGGGTTTTCCACAAGTAGATCTAAACTTAACAGTACCCCACACAGTTACCATGTACCTACTCCGTAGTATATAGACGTTACATGGATAAGAAAATTGCTTGGAGACATTATATACACAAGAAAAAATCACCAGAATGAGGATATTCCATCTTACAGCACAAAACATGGAGACTGCTTCGAAAACCGGAATGTATGGTCACCTTACCTATGTAAGGCGACGATATTAAGTTTCCCCTTTTCTTGTAAATGCGCTACTAGCAATAGACCTACTGTTATCTAACGACATTTTCCCATATTGGTTTGCTATGAATTTAAATAAACAAAACTCTCAGGTGTTTCGGGGGGGTTGAACCCTAAAAACCCCCCTCTAAATACGGCCCTGCTACAGACATTTGCAAGATTCAAGTTCAAATTTGTGTGAAGAATTACTGTTTATATGTGGCATGTCACATGAAATATATGACCGGCGAGTGCTCATTCCCAATGTTTCATTTCTCTTTGACTGTTTGTCTAGCATGACCATATTCGTGAGCATTTTGAGATGAGAAGTCAGAAAGCATTTCTGAGTGAAATAAATTCTTTTGACAAGCCAGAAAAATTATTTTACAGCGATGGAAAATCCTGCCATGTCTTTTATTAATATTAAATCTGAATTGCGTACATATGACTATTTATAAACTATCCCATACCTAGCCATTTCTGGCCTTTTTGACAGACACTTTTAGCCACTTTTCATCCCCAAGAGTTGGCAACAGTGGCGAGGTGATTCAGAACAGAAGACTATCAACTGGCGAGCGGTTGATACAATAATTAATGTGCACATACGTGCATGCATTTAAACAATACTGCAGGACTCAATTTGATACATCTACATATAAACGTACATTTATGGATAGCTTTATTCCGTATTAAAGAACTGTAAGGTGCAAAAGTATGGAGGGAGGTATAGGGAGGTTCCGAAGCTACAGGCTAAATCAACGACAGCTAACAAACAACTTCAGTTCGAAATAATGATTATATCCAAAACAAAACAAGTATGTTAAAAATTATGCAACCATATAGTCTATTACAGAGATAAGTTAAAAAAATATCTGTGTTACACTCACATGGATTTCTCTACTCTTGTACAAACTATTTTTATTCCCCATATGCCTCATGTTAATCGAGATATTAATCTTATCGCTAATTTTCTTGTAGATGCTAGGGGAATTGGTAGGCTTTAAGCGATAGTCAAATATTTTAAGAGCTGGTTGCTATGTGGAGTATTCCATTCTCTTTGCATTACCAGGACAAAAAAATTAATAACGAATTCCCATTTAAGAAAAAGTATCAGTAGTGAAAAATTTAAGGGAATAACAAGCAATATTTCGAAAATGGTTCACTCAAATACAAAAAAGTATATGACATAAATTGTGTATTTTAATGCGATCTACATTTTTGTGTAGTAAAACTTTGTCTATCTCTTATGGTTTACCAGTTATGCAAAAGTCGTTCATAATGAAGAATACTTTTGGAAATATTCCCAGAAGATTCAAGATATACATTTTATTTGTCATGAAAGTATCTTAAATATATGATATTTTAATCAAAATCATTAGTCATTTTTGAGAAAGTTAAAATTTTAAAAAAATGTTCCATGTAAAGGGTAATCTGGGGTGGGGGGATTTTCTTGAAAACCTTTGTGGCGCATTTCTGGAAGATACTGAACCTAAGTACCAAGTTTGGTGTTTATCCGACTGTTCATTTCTGAGATATGCTGTTCACAGACAGACAGACACACACGGACATGTTTCCAAAATGCTTTGTATGCGTTCAGTGCACCTCAAAACGTGTATTTCCGGTGAAATCTCGGTATCGAATTTTTGGGTGGAATGCAATACTTCCGCTACTTGCTATACGTAATAGAGAAAGTAATACAAAACACGTATGCAATCAGGAAGTTTAAGCGACATATTTATGGAATAATGTATCCATTCAACTATTAATTTAAATTTTCAGGATATCCTTATGAAAATATTTTTAGAAATTATAAATTATTATCAAATTTCCTGAACTCGGTAATATATGCTACTTCATTTAAAACTGTTATAACTCAGAACAGTTCCCATAAATGTATTCATATTTTTCACAATTTTGCTTTACATTAGGCGATGTCATTCCAAAGAATATTATTTTACGGTGTAAAACGGTGATTCCGTTTTGGCGTGATATTCACGTATTTATTATGCTCATTCTTATATTGGTTAGGTAATTAACATTTAAGATATAAAGCGCTAAAGTTACAAGACATTCATTCTAAATCATGGAAAAATAAAACCTTGAATCGGCACCTTAGTCTTGCAGCTGTGGTAATTCGGAATAAGACACCAGGTTCGGCAAGAAGAGGTTCCTATATGTTCTTGTGAGTCGTGACTAAATCTGAAAGAAAGCGTTGATAGCTGGCACGCAGACGACTAGTAAGAACGGGGGTTTTGTAGTCTAAACAAATATGTAAGAAAGCACGTCTACATATTGCCCAGGGAAGAAGAAAGGGAATCCTAACTGCCGCGTGTTATTTCTTGAACGTGGTTGTCCAGCAGCATAGCGCTGAGTCGCCAGACAGTCCGCCTCTGTAGCTGTTAATACTGTTTTAACGAAGCAAAACTGGTAAACAAGAATCAAAGTTGCAAGCAATTGCACAACAACTGTACCGTTTTAATTAACCATATGCCGTTAGAGTTCAAAGTTATTGAATCCATATGCGGGATTTCTGAGCATTTTCTTAAATGCTTAATGGCTACTAGAGCTAAATTGGTGTTAAAGTGAGACAGTATTTTTAACATTTAAATGATATCAGTCTAATTATATAATATAAAATATAATAACAGCCCGCCTTAAAGCAATTATTGCGCATACTATAATATATAAAATGTATGTAACAATCATTGTGTTATGTTTATATTATTATGCACATGTATAATAATGTTATGTGAATGTATTAAGTAATTTAACAATGTAGGAGCTGTAAGAATAGAAAGTTGCTAACAATGAGGTAACCTCGAGGCAATAATGAATTAGAAAGTTTAATAAAGGCTACTAGTAATTCTTGGAACAATAATGTAATATTTAAAACAGTTTATAAATAGCCAATCAACAACTATAAAAATCTTAAGTTAAATAAAAGTATTCTATTGGAGTAGGCTTAGCCAATCAGAGACTTAAAAATAGGGGAAAAGTGCAAATTCAAGCGGCAGACACTGCAAAACAGCGTTCCCAACCAGACGCTAGAAGATAGCGTACCTGAGCATTTTGTTCGCTCGGTACGTATTCAGTGTGAGACATAAAAATGCATTACGGTGTGAATAATATAAAGTTTACGTGTTAAAAAGTACAAGTAATAAATATCTCACAGCTCTACAGTAGGATATATCAGTGAAGTGTTATTTAATCGTGTGAAGGATTAATAAAAGAGTGAAGTAAACAATTATAATGTGTGTAAACCTTCATTCTTTAGCCGCATCACCCCCTGCTAGGAGATACTGTTTCTGCAAATTAATACTGACGCAGCC
The DNA here is from genome assembly GCA_030765065.1 of Deroplatys truncata. Taxonomy (NCBI): domain Eukaryota; kingdom Metazoa; phylum Arthropoda; class Insecta; order Mantodea; family Mantidae; genus Deroplatys; species Deroplatys truncata. Next base: position 222,248,748 of record CM060978.1, read on the forward strand.
GGGACAAACGTAAATATATAATATTTAAATAAACATTAAAATGCAAAGTTGAAATTTTTAAACGTAGGGACGAAGGCCACCGAAAAAGTGAACATTGGGGCGAAGGCCACCAGAAAGTAAAATTGGGGCGAAGGCCACCGGAAACTTTGTAACGTGCATGGTCTAAACAACTTCAAGTTTGGCTTTCCAACAGTGAGGCATTAATCTACTTCAAAAGAGATCTCCCATGTTTTTGCTGCCTCTACTAGCTACCTACCTACACAAGAACAAAAAGATAACATAGGCATAAAAATACTGTACATCATGCAGAAAAGCCAGAAACTAAACATCGCGTACAATTCAAAGTTTACAAGCACCCAAAATTATTTCTCAATTCCATACTGAGCAGCTATCTGAATTTCAAATCTCACTTCCTATTTGATACCATAATGCCATAACACACCTTCCTATTCCCACATCCCCCTCATCACAATCTAGCCACCTTAAAATGTATCCAAGGCCAGCAATCGCTGAAGTTGCATAAGTAACACCGCGAAACGGCCGTCTGGTGCTTACCCAAGCTAAAATTAGTATGCATGTAATTTACTTTACTTTTCTTCTTCACTTCTAAAATTAAATTAATTTTATTTATGGACGCTCTTTAACTGCTGTGGTTCTTAGCGTCCCATTCTATATTGGGCGTGAAAGACCGGTAATTTTGCTCAGAGGTCTCTTTATCAGGCTTGAGGTTCTTTTACGTGCCGTAAATCTACGGCACGGGACCACCGGCTTTGCTTCCCTTCCGAAGGAAGCCATACTAAGGATTTTTACGCCCGAAAAAATCCATCGCCCCCAGCCGGGTTTGAACGCGCGACCTCAGGAACTAGAGGCTAGCATGGTAACCATCTTCACTTCAAGCATTAGGCATTTCACCTGTTCTGTCTTCGTATTCTCCACTTTACTGCATTTTCAGGGGCGTCCGATGTCTCTTTCCTGAAGGTTTATATTTATTAATAAAAAGTGTTATCCTTTCGTTATTCATACGGTTCATGTGCTCTTTCCAATTGTACTTATTTTTACGTTTTTGTTGTGATTTAATATAGTGCAAGAATAAAAATATATGAATAAGACACCCGCTTTCTATTTTCATAACTGTTTCAATATCTCAGCTTTTGAAAACCGTCAATTTAAATAGTTCTTCTTCTCTTCATGGAGAAGGAGAATATATCTCCTGTTCATTCGTCAACTCGACATTTTGCTCTTGATCTACCAATATCTCTCAGTCTGTCGAATGATTGCCGGGTTAAGTAGTCTCAACCATCCGCCAACGGCTTCATTGAAGGCGGAGGAATGGATAGGAAGGTTTCATGTCACCCAGAGGAAGTAATAAAGATATAAAGGGTTACGGCGAAAACCTCAACGATAACTTAGGCGGAGAAGGAGTCCTTCGGAAGGCCTCAGTTACCGGAAGAGGCATCCTTCCCGTTGAAGTGATAACGAGGATGCAGGTCCGGAGGCATTGAGGTGGCAGCCCATCACCGCACTAACCCATCAACAGGCTCGTAACATGTTATAGGGACAGCTTCAATACTAATAATTCTCAGTAAGCTAAATAATTCGCTGGAGCTTCTATCGGGGTCACTCTATCCTTAGGTATTTGTCGCTAGCCACTATAGTCCATCTAATCTTAGAAATGGGCTTGATGTAAACAAATCATTTCGTATCCCTCCGCATTAGCCTCGTGTGAGGAACAACTCAGCTGTGAGGAACAACTGCCCATTATTATCATACGAATGCAAGAGAGAGGCGAAAGATACCACACAGAATCAAACGGAACTTACAACCTTACTTAGTTTTACTATTTCTTATTAACATGCTTCTTGAAAACTCGCAGATAATCGCGCATATTTAAGGTACTATATGTTATAGTGTGCTTATCGCGGTCTAGTTAATGATATCATGTGTTTACATCAAGTTGTGTTCTAATAGTGGAGCGATTATAATACTTTAACACGGTGTAGATAAAAACGATGCCCTCTACACTATAGGTGTTTATATTAACATTTTTAAACTCACAGGCATTTGTATTATCGTTAGTGCTGTTATGCCGACACAGATATTCGGGGTAATTAAAAGTACGGACGTGTGAACGGAAGTCTGCGGTTCAAATCACACTAGGATCGTCCTTGTGACTAAGACTTTTCTAATATTTTCTCCAGTACTCATAACTGGCAAATTTTGGGGATATACCCTAAATTAGACCTGAAATTTTCCTTTTACTTTCCCAATTAGAAGTACAATCAGTGTCCACCGCCTATGGTGCCAGGTGGCGCCTATGGTGGTAGTAAGAACAGGAATTAAACACTATTTAAAAAATTTGATGTGTTACACTCACATGACTTTCTCTACTATTGTACAAACTATTTTTACAAAAGCCTATTCCCCATATGCTTCATGTTAATCAAGATGTCAATCTTATTGCTAATTTTCTTGTAGATGCAAGGGGAATATGGTAGTATTTAAGCGATAGTCAAGTATTTTAAGAGCTGGTTGCTGTGGCGCATTCCATTCTCTTTGTATGTCCAGGACATAAAAAATGAATAACGAATTCCCATTTGAGAAAAAGTATTGGAAAATTTAAGGGAATAACAAGCAATATCTCGAAAATGGTTCACTCAACAAAAAAAATGTATATGACATAAATTGTGTATTTTAACGTGATCTACATTTTTTGTGCAGAAAAAATTTGTTTATCTCTTATGGTTTACCAGTTAAACAAAAGTCGTTCACAATGAAGAATACTTTTGGAGACATTCGCAGAAAATTCAAGATATACATTTTATTTGTCATGAAAGTATCTTAAAGATAAGATATCTTAATCAAAATCGTTAGAGCCATTTTTGAGAAAGTTACAATTTTCGAAAAATGTTCCATGTAAAGGGTAATCAAGGGGTGGGGGGATTTTCTTGAAAACCTTCGTGTCGCATCTCTGGAAGATACTGAACCTAAATACCAAGTTTGGTGTTTATCCTCAAAACATATATTTCCGGTGAAATATCGGTATCGAATTTTTGGGTGGAATACAATACTTCCCCTACTTACTATACGTAGTAGAGAAAGTAAACAGTGCTGATATTCAAATAAAAAAAAAAAGCGGCTGCTGCTAGGAACTCCAATTCTAAGATTATGAGACCCTTCATGATATCTTCAAACTTCATACCGTCAATATAACACAATGAACATAATGTACTTCTTACAAGTTTAGGCTTCTTTTCCTTCTATGCCCGCAAACGTTCAAGGGAAAAACTCAACAGCAACAAGGGTGTATCCAGGCAACAGACTTCTCCCCTACCTTATCCTAGAACAATCGGTGAAAAACAACTTGTGTTAACTTATAAAATATACTGTGCATAAAAATATATAGTTTCTGGCACGACAGCATGAAGGGCCCTGGCCGACCACCCGGCTGCCGGCTTTAAGCCCACATGGGCACGACAGAGGCGGACAATCATCCAGCCAAAATGAGGTAGGTAATGTGGTTAGCATCAAGCTTCCTCCAGCCGGATTGTGATTCCCTGTGAATATCTCTTAAATGAATTGAAAACATCAAACTCCAAAAATTTCAATCTTGTAGGAGCAAGGGGACTGCCAAATTGCGATATGGAAAATATTTTAATGAAGCCGCTTATGGGGCACAGGGGGGATCAACTTCAGAATGTTAAATGGAATCATATACTTATTTTTTACCTTCTCTACTACGTATAGTAAGTAGGGGAAGTATTGTATTCCACCTAAAAATCCGATATCAAGATTTCGTCGGAAATCATGTTTTGAGGTCCCTTGAATCCAAAAAAAAAACATCTATAGAAAAACATCCGCGCGGGGTATCGGTCTCAGTCTATCTGTCTCTTAATCTGTCTGTCTGTCTGTGTGTCCGTGCACAGCATTACTCAAAAGCGAGAAGTCGGATAAATACCAAACTCGGTATTTAGGTTCAGGTTCAGGTTTAAGAAAATCTCTCCACGACAACTAAGCTTTACAGGAACATTTTTCGAAGTTTTTGATTTCCTAAAACATGGCTCTAACATTTTTAATAAAATACAATATATTAAATATATGTATTTACATGACAAATAAAGTTTATGTCTTGAATTTTCTGGGAGTAGCCTGTGAAGTACACTTCAGTTGGAAGAAATTTTGTATAATCTTGTACGACTGTTAAACGTTAAGTGCACAATAACGTACAAGACAAAAAAAATGTTGATCTCTTTAAAATACACAATTTACTTCAAATAAGTTTTTGTAGCATAAACCATTTGTGAGATATCCGTTGTTAAAGGTTCGAATTGTTCATTACTTGGTCATTCTTTGAAGTCCTTTCAGCATTCAGTTGTTTCTCGCGATTGCATGGAAACAGTATGGAATTTTAAGGCCAGCATATAGCGTCCAGTTCTTAAACATTTGATACTATTGCTGTTCCCTTTGAATTTGTAATGAAATGTATAATGTAGCTATTTCTGCAAAGGTTTATTTGGATTAAAATGTAGTAGATAGAAAAATAAACTCCAGCAAAAATAGTTTGTATACCCACAAATAAATGATAGAGGGAGAAAGTCATGTGAATGTAACATATGTTTTTTATATACTGGCTCCCCTCGATAAACTAAGCAACTTATAACATTTGTACTCACACTAGCCTGCATAGTAAGTAGAAGTATTGTATTCCACCCAAAAACTCGATGTAGACATTTCACAGGAAATGTACGTTTTGAGGTCCCCTAAATCCCATAAAAAGCATTTTTAGAAAATGCTGTCTGTTTGTGTGTTAGTATTTCTGTGAACAGCATAACTCAAAAACAAAAAGTCAGATGAACACCAATCTTGATATTTAGGTTACAAAGGTGCGACGCGAAGGTTTTCAAGAAAATCCTCCCACCCCAGACTACCCTTACATGGAAGATTTTTCAAAATGTTTGGTTTTCTAAAAAATGGCTCTAAAGATTTTGTTTAAAAGACAAAAGACATTTATATGACATATAAACTGTGTGTATCTATGAATTTTTTGGTAATATCCTGTGAAGTCCACTTTATTTGAAAGACACTTTATATGATTTTATATAACTGGTAAACGTTAAGCGATATACAAAAACGTATTACACAAAAATGGGGATCTCTTTAAAACACACAATTTATTTTAAATACATTTTTTTTGACATAAGCCATTTCTGAAATAACCGTTATTAAAGGTTCAAATTGTTCATTTCTTGGTCATCTTCTTTAAGTCCTGTCCTGTCAGCATTCTGCTTTTCTCGCAATTGCATGGAGACAGTATGGAATTTTAAGGCCAGCATGTACCGTCCAGTTCTTAAACGTTTGGCAATCGCTGTTCCCTTTGTATTAATAACGAAATGAGTAATGTAGCTAATTGTGCAACGGTTTATTTGGATTAAAATGAAGTAGTTAAACAAATATGATTTAGTAAGAATAGATTATATACCCACTAATAAACATAGAGAGTAGTGAAAGTCATGTAAATGTGTCACATCAAATGTTTTCCTGAAATTAATTGTTGAACTGTTATAGGAAGTTTTCATTGAAGTATACAGTAGATAAAAGAGAACTAAACAAATAAGTAAGTCAATAAATATCAATGTAATTACCTGCTTTAAATTACTTTATTAATTGCTCAAGGTAGCCTCCATTAACATCTAAACACTTGGAGATTCTTCCGGAATTGTTTTCTCAAATTGCATATAGGGACCATATAAAGAGCATGGAATTTCTGAATTTTGAAGAGACACAGTTAATACATAAATAATATGACAACTACATACACTACTGTATTTTGAGAGTTCAGGTGGCTTTGAAACTACAATACCCAGTCCTTTCATTTGGCACTTCATTTCCTACCAGAGTTCATGAGGTGTATTAATTTCAATAAAAACATCCTATAACATGTCAACATTCATTTTAGTAAAAAAGGTTTTAATGAAACATGTTTTATTAAGGGGGAACGGAATATAAAAATATTCATCTTTCTATTTAAAATGCTGAGGTTGACCGCCCGTGCCTCCCTTTGCCAATAAGGTTTGGAATTCTTTGGTTTGGCTTTTTTACTTTCTCTACTACGTATAGTAAGTAGGGGAAGTATTGCATTCCACCCAAAAATTCGATACCGAGATTTCACAGGAAATACATGTTTTGAGGTGCAGTTTTTGAAACATGTCCGTGTGTGTGTCTGTGAACAGATAACTCAGAAACGAACAGTCGGATAAACACCAAACTTGGTATGTAGGTTCAGTATCTTCCAGAGATGCGACACGAAGGTTTTTAAGAAAATCCCCCCACCCCAGATTACCCTTTACATGGAATATTTTTCGAAAATTTTAATTTTCTCAAAAATGGCTCTAACGATTTTGAATAAAATACAATAAGTTTAAGACATTTTATGGCAAAAGAATTGTATATCTTGAATTTTCTGAGAATGTCTAAAAAGTATTCTTCATTGTGAACGACTTTTGCATAACTGGTAAACCATAAGAGATAGACAAAATTTTACTGCACAAAAAATGTAGATCGCGTTAAAATTCACAATTTATGTCATATACTTTCTTTGTTGAGTGAACTATTTTCGAGATATTGCTTGTTATTCCCTTAAATTTTTCAATACTTATACTTTTTCTCAAATGGGAATTCGTTATTCGTTTTTTTTTTGTCCTGGAATGCAAAGAGAATGGAATACTCCACATAGCAACCAGCTGTTAAAATATTTGAATATCGCTTAAAGCCTAGCAATTCCCCTTACATCTACAAGAAAATTAGCAATAAGATTAACATCTCGATTAACATGAAGCATATGGAGAATAAGCGTTTGTAAAAATAGTTTTACAAGAGTAGAGAAAGTCATGTGAGTGTAACACATCAGTTTTTTTTTTCTATTCATTTAAGGGATATTCACCTGCAACACTTTATGTGGGCCGGAAAATCCGCCCCTTCATGATTGGGTTTGAACCCACTAACTGGGGAGCTGAACATGGTTGGGAACCGGAACTTAGGCTGGTTCTTCCATCTCCAGATCGCTCGTTTTGGCATTACTATCGCCGTTCTCTTATTCTTTCTATACCTACTGATCTCTCGAAAGCAACATCTGACGGAGTTGTGTAGTCGAAACCGTCTCTATCGGGTTCCACTGCAACTTTGATGTGAAAAGGGAGTGAACAAAACTGAATGATGTTATGCGACATTATTGTAGTTATATTGTGATACAGTGCTAAAATAATGAATTTTTTAGGGGACTCTCCATATAAGCTGCAAGTCAGAACCCATTTTTAACAAACTTAAAATGCTTTTAAAATCTTTTGTCCAGACACAGGCAGTATTTTTAACACTTAAATGATATCAGTCAAATTATATAATACAAAAATATAATAACAGCCCGCTTAAAAGCAATATGTGCATGTAATAATATGTAAAATGTACGTAACAGTCATTGTATTAATGTTTATATTATTATATACATGAATAATAATGTTATGTGAATGTATTATGTAATTTAACAATGTAGGAGCTGTAAGAATAGAAGCCGAAAGTTGCTAACAATGAGTTAACCTAGAGACAACAATAAATTAGAAATTTTAATAATGCTACTAGTAATTCTTGGAACAATAGTGTAATATTTAAAATAGTTTATAAATAGCCAATCAACTACTAGATAATTTAAAAGTTAAATAAAAGTATTCTATTGGAGTAGGATTAGCCAATCAGAGACTTGAAATAGGTGAATTGTGCAGATTCAGGCGGCAGATGCTAGAAGGCAGCGTTCCCGAGCAGTTCGCTCGATACGTATTCAGTGTGAGACATAATAAATTCATTGCGGCGTGAATAATATAAGTTTTACCTGTTAAAAAGTACAATTAACAATAATCTCACAGAACTACAGAATTATATATCAGTAAAGTGTTATTTAATCGTGTGAAGGGTTAATAAAAGAGTGAAGTAAACAATTATAATTTACGTAAGTCTTATTCTTTAGCCACACCAATCCCTGTTAAGAGATACGTGTTTTTGCAAATTATTACTGACGCAGCTGAGGCATACGTATATAATATTTAAAATAAACATTAAATGCAAAGTTGATTTTTAAACGTTGAGGCGAAGGCCACCGGAAAGTTTGTATCGTACGTGGGGCGAACACTCCAAGAAACATATTTACCATACGTGAGGTTACAACTACTTCAAATTTCAACTGCGACGTGTCAGTTCGCCCAAAAGTTATACATTTTCAGAAGATTCCTTATAAACTGTTGCATGTCATCAATAAATACTTTACATGTGTAAGCAAAGTTGCCTCAAACTCTTGAATGTAAAGTTTCAACTGTGCGGTTAGCCTAAAAATCGTGTTTTATGAGACTCAGTTTATTAACCGCCTTAGATTTAAAACCAATTTCAACTATATTTGAAACCTCTGCACAAATTATATTCGTATGTATTTGTTCCATGCGTCAACATAGGTTAGTGTATACTTACTCCTACCGAGCGAGATGCAACATGTACAAAATGAAAACTCTATTGTACAGGGTAATTTATTCACAATATTATGTTTTAAGTACCTATGAACATTTTGACAAATACGTTTCTGCTTTCAACAATTACAGTCTTTAGTTCTAGCCACTTGTAACAATATAGTTCTGGAGAAAAGGTATAATTATATTTTCTCTTGAACCAGTACATACACTTTAAGAATATAGGCAATATTGAGGTGTAAAGGTAGCTCTGTAAATGTGAAGGTACTGGTACGATGAGCTTTTATTTGTTGCAGGTTATGGTCACATCTCGCCATCTACTACGACTGGACGAGCAATTACGATTGTCTATGCAATTTTCGGCATACCGTTGTTCCTGATCCTGCTGGCTGACTTCGGAAAACTGTTCACTCGAGGGATAAAATTCGTGTGGGCATTTGTCCGACGTCTTTACTACACTGGTAGCTGCAAGAAGGTCAGGCGTACGGTTCCAGTACAGGTCAGTGCACAAAGTTTTACTTGAGGGGACAAGAAATGATGAAAATTCTAGTTTTGGTTGCAGTTTTATTAATTGAATATCCTGTTTAATTTTATGTGCATTTTATCACTGTGGCACAATACTCAAACATATTCGTAAAACGGTGCTGCATCTGCTATTTTGCACTGTGAATTCTGCACCACTTACAGAAAAAAAATTGGGGTAGAGTGGTAAACTTATGCCCAACTTTTAGGGAAAGATTTACTCCACATATTGGTACTACCGTTACCAATTTGTTACAATCAAACCACGTGGTTTCTTTCTTTGCAAATACATGCTAATTTGATTTCCCCAATTTTGCTTTGAACGGCATTTTCTATGAATGACATTCTGTGGTATAAATTACCTGTTTTCTTATAAATTATTGAAGATAGCTAAATTAAATTTCGGAATGATAAAAAACGTCATTGAGGACCTACTTTGCTGTAAATAATATAATTTTTAATTTTTCAATAATTGTTGATAGACAAACTAAATTATGGTATAATTAAGAAAATAATCCAATTTTCATAATAAACAAACTTATTGGATAAGAGCATCTTACAGCATCCATCTACATCCTGTAATTTTTTTTCAGAGATAAAGGGGTCATATTTAGCAGATTTAAAATTTTTGATAGGGGTTTTAATCACACCTATTGCAGTATAGTAATCTTTATTTCTTTATTTTTTAAGAAATACAATAATAATTGAAGGTTTAAATGAATGAAGTGCTATATTCTCTGAATGGAACAACACATCAGAAGATTACTATAGCATTTTTTTCATTGTAGAACTTGATACACGTAACAGAGCACCTTCATTTATTCAAATATAGTTAACAATATTCAATGGATATGACTTTCATTAACAAAGAAACTAGTTACCAAAACCAAAAATAGTTAGCAAAAATGCTCATGCATTCCACCCTTGAATTATGACTAAGATGTGACTTGATAAACATAACTCTACTAAAATGTGGTTATAACAACGACTTCTTTCATGTGCCATAAAATATACATTATGTATTTACACCTTTTGCAAGTAGTTTGTAAAGAAGGAATAGGAGCTATAGAAAAAAAAGTCCGATGTGTTGCACTCGCATGACTTTCTCCACTCTTGTACAAACTGTTTTTATAAATTTACTGTATGATAATCGAGATAAACATTTGCCGAAATTATCTTATTGCTAATTTTCTAGTAGGTACAAGAATAATGTATTAGGCTTTAAAAATAATCAAATCTTTTAAGAGCTGGTTGCTATGTACAGCATTCCATTTTCTTTGCATGTCCAGGTCATAAAAAAACAGTAACAAATTCCCATTTGAGAAAATGTATAAGTATTGGAAAATTCAACAAATATCTCGAAAATGATTCACTGGACAGAAAATGTATATGACATAAATTGTGTGTTTTAACGAGATCTACATTTTTTGTATACTAAAATTTTGTCTATTTATTTATTTATTGTCCATAGACTTCATACAAGTTTCATATATTCTACATTATCAAATTACATTCAGTGCACATTAATTTACATACACACTATTTCCTTTGTGCTGTTTAGCATTGAACAACAATTCACTTATATTTAATTGCTATACAGTTATGTGTTAGATATGTTTCAAGCCTCTTTTATTTATATAACATAACATTTTTACAAATCTTTATCCACTATAATTAACTTCTATTAACATAAATATCATAGTCCATCCACCTATATAAGCATTTTTGAGTTAGATATGCTTTAAGTTCATTTTTAAATCTCTTTCCTTTATGTAATTTAACCTCCATTGGTAATTTATTGAATAGTATCAATCCCTTGATCAGTGGGTCCTTGCAGGTAGATTTAAGGTTAAGGTGTGTCCTGTGATAACTGTCCTTGCCTCTAGTATGAAATTGTAAAGTACACTGTTACTTAGCCCATCATTTACCTTTCCTGTTGCAATGACTATTACGTTATATACATATAATCCCAACCACTGTAAGAATTTTGTTATCTATTAATACATTTCTACATGATTATGTGTTTGCTAGTCTATATATACATCGTAAGCATTTATTTTGCAGTACCAATACCCTATTCATATTAGCAATGCTGGTACTTCCCCACAATTCTATGCCATAGGAGATATAGGGGTATATGATTCCAAAATATAAGGTTTGTAACTTGTTTTTATCTAAATACAATGATAATTGTCTTAATACATACATATTAGAACTTATCTTTTTACATAGATAATCAGTATTAACTTCCCAAGTTATCTTCCTATCTATATGTATGCCCAAGAAATTATAGATATCAACTTTTTCAATTTTAGTGTTATATAAAAATACAACAATATTCTCTTCTTTATTAACATGGCGATGATCAAATAGGATTAGCTTACTTTTACAAGAATTTACTTTTAAGTTTATAGTATTAAGATAGTTTGTTAGCTGTTTTACAGAATGCGAAATGGTTTTCTCTAATTGACTACGGAATTTATCCAGGCAAATCATTGAGGTATCGTCTGCATAGGATATAATAGTATTTTTCGTGATATTTGGTAGGCTATTTACATATACTAGGTATAGCAGTGGCCCCAGAACAGATCCTTGTGGTACTCCAACTGTTACTTCTGTTGCTTTGATATGAACGTTGTATTTTTATATCTATTTTATGGTAACTTTCTGTCAAACGTTTTCTGTTGCTTAGGTAAAACTTAATTATGTTTAACATTTTGCCTCTTATGTCATAAGGTTCTAGTTTATGTATTAGTGTTTGGTGTGAGACACTTTCGAATGCCTTCGACAAGTCAATGAAAATTCCTGCAGATTCATACCGTTATCAAGATTTTCCAAAATTCCATGTATAAAGTCTGTAACAGCCGTAATTGTTGACAGACCTTTTCTAAACCCATGCTGATGGCAATTTAATATATCGTTTTAGCTTACCTTACGGTTTACCAGTTATGCGAAAGTCATTCAGAATGAAGGGAGCTTTTGGGGGATATTCCCAGAAAATTTAAAATATACATTTCATTTGCTGTGATAATATCTTAAACACATGCTATTTTAATAAAAATCGTTAGAGCCATTTTTGAGAAAATAAACATTTTCGAAAAATGTTCCATGTAAAGGGTAAACTGGGGTGGGGGATTTTCTTTAAAATCCTCGTGTCGCATCTTTGAAAGATATTGAAAACCTATATAAAAGTTTGGTATTTATCCGATTTTACACACAGACAGGCGGACCTTTTTCTAAACATTTTTTGGATTCAGGCGCCTCAAAACATGTATTTCCGGTGAAATCTCGATATGGAATTTTTGGATGGAATACAATACTTCCACGTAGTAGAGAAAATAAAAATAGCCATTAAATAGAATGGATAAAAAATGTCAGTTTTTAATTAAGCTTAATATCATACTTTAAAAAGTCATAAAAAATATATATTTAAAATACCAAGAGGAATAAAATTACTGTTTTTATTTCATTTTGAAATTGTTTCCTGCGAATTATGTTATGTGTGTGTATTATTTCAAAACTCCTATTTAATGCAATTTTAAAATATGCATTTAAATAATTTTATTCCAGCTGTAAGATAACAAAATATAATGTAGTACATTTTTGTTAAGTTCATTGAGCTCATTATATTAATTCTTAAAATTATGTTAAATGTAAGACTTAAAATGTAACAAAAATGTAACATTCATTACGAATGTTAGAGAAAATTATACAGATTTTTTTATTTTATAATTCTTAATATGAAGGGAATTTTCCTTTCCTTTTTAAATGCTTTAAAATATTTTTTTTTATTTTAAATACAAATGAAGCTTGAAGCATTGCAAGAGTTTATTGAAGTACTAAAGATTAAAACTAGTGAATTTTAATCTATTTGAGCTATGGAAGCGAGGTCTTATAGCATTATTGCCTTATGATAAAATTTACATAGTTAAACCTTCCAGCTAATTTGTTAAAACATTCTAAAATTCATGAGCTTCCCTAGAAGTTTACTTGACTGTTATAATGGAGAAACAGAGTGTCCTGATTGACCAATACTACATTTTGGCATTTACATGGAACATTTCTAGGTCAGTGCTTGAAAGGTTTAGAGAACTTGGGTAAGCTGCTTTTAGAACCTATTAATTTTTTGAAATTGTATACTTTTCATTTTATTAAAAAATGTGATACTGACGTGTCACAGGATATGTTGTCATGTGAGTTTCAAATAGAAAAACCTGGAGAAAACTGTCCTCACATTTACAGGGGTTCAGAAAATGTTATTTGTTGCTTTGAACTTGCACAGAAAGAGTGTTGCTAGTGTTTCCTGCAGTAATATAAAATTGTGTATTCTACAATAAAGTAACCCTATTAAGTGGTAAATGGAAGTTATCTACAAAATAGTTGTTATTTACACAATAGCAAAAGGAGATATATTTTACATATTAAACGTTATTATAATTAAATTTCCTTTGTTATGACCATTTCAATTTATTCAAACTATAACACGATGTAAATTAATTATTTTATGGCAAAAAGAGTATCTTAAAAGCTATGGAACATAAAACCATTGTATAAACTCCAGAGCTTTGTTATAATTTACTAAGATAACCTTTTTGTGAGATAAATATTCATGTGCTTATTTGGTTCTAATACATAATTGATTTCTAAAGAAACACTGAAATGAAAAATGTATCACATTCCCAATAGTCATACCCTAACAGTGCAATCTTAACATTCACCTTAGTTTATGCCAATATTTTCCAAGGGAGCCATGAAACAGTACACTTGCCAAGTATCTACTTAGTGTTGATGTTGAAATATACGCTTTATTAGCGTTTTCTAACATATTTTTAACGTTTAGTTCCCTTTAATTCATTAGGGTTTATTTGCAAGACAAGGATGCTGCAATTAAAAATCTGATGTGCTACATTCACATGACTTTTTCTACCCTTACTGCTCACGAAAGTTTATTTTCCTATCTACATCATTTTAATCGAGATAATCCTTTCTAGAAACAGCATTATCGCAGTCAATGCAATTCATAAAAGAATGTAAATATTTTTCAAGACATTGAGTGGTTTTTGTTCATTTTTTCTCATTCAGGTTTCCATCGGTGTCAGTTACGCGTTGGAATTATAACTCTAGGATTGTGAACACGATGCATGAAAATAAGACAGAACTGACTAATTTTTTGAGCATATTGTTGAAGACCCAGACTACTGGGTTAGTGACACTTGTATTTATGCCAGAGGATATTTAGCATCATTGAAGAATTTTACCTTTTCTTTTCTGTTGGAAATTTTCAATTATATTTTTGCTCTCACTAATACAGTATTCAATAGATTAGATTAGATTAGATTGGATTGCATTCTGTGAGTTCACTAGCAGCCATAAAGGCTTGTGAACATAGAACATGTCAAGGAAATGTACAAAAATTACATATAAACATAAATATTACACAGAATATAGAACATTTGAAATAAAATAGACAAATACCATATGCGTGTCAAGGAAATGTACAATAAAGTTACATATATACATAAATATTACATAGTATACAGAACATTTAAAATAATATAAAGACGTATTATATACAAAATTAAACAAATCAAGTGTAATTTTGTACAGAGTCGAATATCTCCTTACCGTTATAAGGTTAACATACGTATAGGCAAGAACAGTTATTTTAAAATTCACTAGGTTTGTACCTTTGTTCGTCTCATCATTTTGTTCTATTTGATTTGTAATGCATAGCATTTACTGTCAGTTCTTAATATACATACATTTAAATAGCTTCATTAATTCTAGAGCAGGCATCAAATATAACTGGCAATTGTCATTAATATTTACTAATACTACTTACAGAACTATATATGTATTATATTCTCCAGTCAAAGACTTTTGATGTAAATTATTGTATTGCGAAAGTGAAAGAGATCATTTCTTTCATTCAAGAATCTCGAAACAATTTTAGTAATATGTATGCAACACTAGAAGAAAGCAACGCGAATGAGGATAAAGCTAGAATCGACGTTGGGAAGGTGAATTGGACGATCCCAGAATGAAATATTTGTGTCTTTACAACGAGATAATTGACACGATAGCCAAACGGAAAACCGATCTCCTGATTTAGAAGAACTAAAATTTGTTGATCTACTTGATTAGAAGAGATTTGATTTTTCAAAACTAGATTTCCCGAAATTTTGTTTACATCTCTTAAATTAGCCGATAAAAATTTGCTTCGTTTCGAAAATTTGCGAAGTGAATTAGTGGCTGTTTATAGGTTATCAGACTTTTCTGGCAGGGCAGTGACTGAGATTGAAAAGTTTTTGAAAGACACCAAGTTAGGAGAAGAAGCATTTCCAGAAGTTTATAAAGTATGCTGCCTCATAACTACAATTCCAGTGAGCACATTGAAGATGGTTTGTTGTATTGTTATTTGTCCCACGCTTTGGGAGCCAATTTGAAATTGATGTTGTATTATATATCAACTGTTGGGGAGCCGAACTTGAAGTAGTTGCAACCGCACTCAGTTTCCGGTAGCCTTCGCCCCAAATGTACTTTCCGGTGGCCTTTGTCCCAAATGTTTAAAAATATTAACTTTGTAATTTTGACTGTTTCTTTAAATATTATATATTTATGTTTGCCTCGGCTGCGTCAGTATTTATATTTTTTAGAGACATGAATATCTTAGCAGGGAGTAGTGCGACTGAAGAATGTAGGCTTACACAGATTATAATTTTACTTCACTCCATTTATTAATGCTTGACACGATTTAAATAACACTTCACTGATATAGAGAGCTGTGAGATATTTTTATTAATTACTTGCACTTTTTAACACGTAAACTGTTTTTCGTCTCACACTGAATACGTATTAAATTTCTCGAGGACGCATCTCGCGTCCGGTTAGGAACACTGTCTACAACCAACTGACTTCTGAAATTGTAAATTTTGCTATATTTCAGCCTAGTCCACTCCAATACAATACCTTCATTTAACTAAAGCTTTTTCTGGTTGTTAATTGGCTATTTATAAACTGTCTCAAAATTTACATTATTGTTATTCCAATAATGACTAGTAGAATTATTAAACTTCATTCACATAACATTATTACACATGTATACAATAATATAAACATATACAATGACTGTAATATACACTTTTTATATCTTGTTACATACACATATTGCTTTAAGGCGGGCTGTTATTGAATTTATATATTATATAATTAGACTGAAATCATTTAAGTGTTAAAAAATAGTGCCTCAACATCTACAACGGAACATACGTTTTCCTGTTTAAAACGCGTAAAGAGTTACTACGGAACATCAGTGCGAAGACAAGCTTTCCCGACTTCCATTGTTATTCGAAAAGGCTCATTTGCACAAAATTCAAAGTCAAAGACATTTTTATAACCATGTCATTGTTATTTGCCCGAAAAGCTGAAAGGAGGATTCCGTTGATGTACAGATGAATATGAAAGGGGTAAACCTTATTTTCGTTCTAATAAAAAGTATTACCTATAATAACATATCTTTTATATTTTTCTCTGCGTAGATTTGTTAAATAGTATCGTGATAGTTCCGTTGTGGCTGGACCCCCCTGGCACGTCATGGCCTTGAAATTTTTGGAAATAGTCTCTGAAGTCCTGTTTATTTGGAACCATTTTTGTATTCGGTAAACCATACACAAAAAATTTAGATATTGTAGAAGTAGACAAAATCTTATTATAAAAAAATCGTGTTAAAGCTTCAATTTATGTCACATAAAATTGTTTGTAGCGTTAACCACTTCAAAGATATTCTTGTTTTGAATAAATTTATTTTAATACTTTCTCAACTGCAAATCCCTTTTTTTCTTTTCCTTTCTTTCTTTCTTCTTTCTTTCATTCTGTTTCATGTTCATGCAAAGAGAGCAGAATTTCTAAGGCATCACATAGCAACTGTCTTAGAAATGAGTTTACAATTGCTTTAGTTCATTGTATTCTTCTAATACTTACAACAAAATGAGTAAAAAAGGTTTATTTGTGTTAAAAAGAAGTAGATAGAAGAATAAGCTTTTGTAAGAATGAGTAGAGAAAGTCATGTGGATGCTATACATCAGGTTTTTGAAAACCGAATACCTATAATAGTTCACAACACACAGAATATATTTGCAAGTTCTGATCTAACTTAGGAGAATTAATTAATGTTAGGGATTCATCTATACCATAAAAATAGAAACCTATTAACATTTTTATCAAGTTTTGTTGAAAACTTCCACAGCCTTTACCTCTTTGAGTCTTTTTAATTAGGCATTACTTAGTTTTAATTTTAGCTTCTAATCATAAACATTAAAGCCAAATAAACATTTCTGCTGTAGTTCCATAAAAATATATGTTAGAATTTGTCCTAAAAAGTTCTCATTGTAATGCATTTAAACTAGTGCCTCATCTGTTCAGAGTTGAAGATAAAATACCTACTTTTAAGAGTTTGTAGAAATCAGATAAGAACTATTTTATGAATTTAGTATACCATTTCAGGAAATTAAAACTGATCTTATATAAACAGCAAGTTGCAATTTTGAATGCTCAGCATCTGTGACCTGTCACATGTCTAGTATACACTGCGAGGACAGAATTGCACTCCATCATCCAACAATATTGCCAACAGCATTTCTGTGTGCATTCCAAAGTTTATCAAGCTTTATATACTAATTTTGTGATGAAACAAGAGTAGAAGAAATTTTATGAAGAAGTTTATTACAGCCAACCTGAGCTAAAAGACAGAGGTGTAGGTACCTAGTCATCATTTGATTATTATGCTTTTTTACAATATCACCAGACATATACCAATTATTAATTTTAATTTATCATAAGGATCTCGCCTAGAGTAAAATAACTAAGAATTCTTTAATTCAGTTTATTGCAAAAGATTATCCTTGAATTACCACCCAAAGTCTTTAGAAGCTTCCCCTGTATGATCACATTGTAATCAGTTTCTTGAAAATATGTCTATGTCGGGAAGGTTATGCAAAAGTAGACTAAAACTAAAGCGACTTAACCCTATCAGACTATGGTCAGAATGGAAATCATATAAACTGAAAACAAAATCTTAATATCAGGTCGAGTATTGGCAAAAAAGTGCAGACCATCAAGTTATAGGGGTGGCCAGTTTGTCTATGTATGCAACATGCTACTACAATTTTAATTATTTCTCTTTGGTTCAGAGAATTTCCTCAAAGTATTGCCCCATATCAGAGAATTTACTGAAAACTAACACAGTGAGGATATATGATGGAGGCAATAGTGAAAGAAAATAAAACTTTGATTGTTGTTAATTATTTGGAGCTGATTTCACAAGCTTAGTCATGTACAAGGATACAATGCCAGACATACAATTTGCCACACTTGCTGTTTATTATTTTACAGGAGGTGATGAAAGGGGTGCAGTTGGTATATGATTTTGCAACATTCAGGAGACCAAGTCAAATAGTTGAGGGTACAGAAATCAGAACAGCACCCATAGCAAAGCCAGAAGATGTAGAGCTTCAGATACCACTGAACCAAAATCAAGCAGTCCAACTACATCCACAAGAACAACAGAATCAACAGCCCACAAGCCTTCCTCTAGATGGTCATGAGGTGCCAGGAACGCCAGCTATTAGTGCATTTGAAGTGGATGATGAATTCAATTTGCCAATTTCTGTTGCCATAACGATCCTGCTCATTTATATATTTGTGGGTGCAACAATCTACTGGACATGGGAGGAATGGGGATTCTTTGAATCTTTCTACTTTGTTTTCATCTCCATGTCAACCATAGGCTTTGGAGACTTTGTGCCACAGGTATGTCTGATTCATCATAATTTTCCTTTCTGTTTTACTAAGTTAAAAGGTTACAAAGTATACAGTTTTAACAATGATTTTGATAGTTATGTACAATAATGGGATTGCTTTCTTTGTGCATATTTTCATTTTTACACATCAAAGTACACATGAAAAATAATCACCTAACTTTTTTTCCTGTTCTTTTTTTTTCAAATATTTAATTATGAGTAAAATCTGTGTATATTTTCATAAATTTGAGCTACAAATATAAACTTCTTTGTTATATTTCTATAATATATGGATAAGCTAGTAACAGTGATGTGAATTTGAAATTATATAGAAAAATTGAGTCGGAGTTGAAACATTTAACATCACTTAATGTTTTTCGTCTTGCGCGGTTTCAAGAGCTCTCATCATCAGAAGTGGCAACTGGTTCCTCGTGGTGTTGTCTGGTGTGTGTTTGTGTATGGTGACATCTAGTGGTGGAGTGATGAATTTCCATAGTGGGTTTGTGACAGTAATTCAAAATTCAATTCACACAAACACACACTGGACAACACCATGAGGAACCAGTCGGGTACTTCTAATGATGAGAGCAATAGCTCTTGAAACTGGTCAAGATAAATACATGTAGGTGATGTTAAGTGTTTTAACCCTGATGCAATCTTTGTTATACTATTTACATGGTGTACCAGGAAAGGGTTAATGATACACTCAAAACACAACAGCTTGTTGGCATTTAAAATGCAGGTAGAAATTAGTGTTTTCCAAAATACCCCAAATGTTCTCCATTTTCCTCCAATTGAAAAACACAAATGGCATTCAAGGACATGAATATAAAAGGTAAATTGTTCTTTATTTGACAATTATTATATTTGACAAGTATGTTGTTGAGTTGATGTTGATACCAACTTTCTTCCTGAGCAGCACGGTATGCTGATAACTGGACTGGGTGTTTGTTGCAAGTCGTTTTTGTTCCTTTTGTTTTCTTTTCCATAAGGAGTAGATAGGTAAACTAGTAAGCTTACATATGAAATTATATGTATCTAACTGAAGAGAATTGCATTTAATTTTAAATTAAATACTTTGTACAGGTATTAGTAATAGGTGACTAATTCTGATTATTTGAGTATCATTCTATAATATAATTAACCTTTTTTAATTAATTGTACACGATTTTAAGAGATCTGATGGGGTTTATTCATTCTATCATATCTATTTGTTTATGACTAATATTTTTTCTTGTTCTTCTCCTTTATAAATTAGAGAATACCTGTTACTACATACAATTGCACAGAGTGTTTGTTTGGATGCGTGGCCAGCATAACAGAAATTATCTTGTCACTGAGAAGCACACTGTCTGTCAGCAGAGTTCGATATTCATATCTCCACTCAACCACATAGATTTTGAATGCAAATTATAGCAATTATAACCACATACCTTCATCATAAAAGCTATTGGAAATGATACCCTTGTGCTGCCACACATCTCTCACACCCTTTAAGAAAATTTGCATTAACACTCATCAAATCTTGATGACCATGTAATTAAAACTATGCTTTGTCTGTAAAAAATATTAAATGTGAGTCATTATCATTAAGATTATCCAACAGTCAACTAGGAAATTAACTCTTCTCACATTGTTGTATGTTTTCAATTCCTGAACTACAATTATCTTATAGATTTTAATTTTAAAAGTTTAGTGGCATTCCAAGCCAAGGTTAGCAAAATTACTTATTCCTGTGCAAGCTTTTATAGAGATTTCTTTGGATTTCATTCTAACTTTTCTCTGATGTCTTTGAGTTGGCAGTTTACTTTTGTTTCTTATTGAGAATAAATCCCCTTTCCCTAAATCTATTCACAAGATTTCAAAGTGTTTCTCTGTGAGGTGCGCGACCAGCAGAAAATCTATTCATAAATCATCATCTTACTTCTCTAAAAGAGTTTGTTGTCACATAGGAATCATACTTAAAGATTCTGTGTGCTAAAGTATATAGACTTTTTAGCATTATAATAGTGCTAACATGCTATACACTGAAACACATGTCTCAAAATGTACAAAGTTTTTGCACCAACTGATTAGAGGCACATGGAGAGGAGGGAAAGTAGAGGGAGAACAAAACTGGTTAGAAAAAGTGCAGTGCAGGGCAAGAAATTATCCATAGTACAGCTATGCATACAAAGGTCCCTGTTCTTTCACCAAAAGATTTTTCTTTATGGCACCAGTACTGAATATTCAGTTTTTCTATATGCGCGACAGATTAACAGGAATTATTGTACTTCTCTCAATATTTCTTAGCACCCTCTGAGTGACAGATAGAAGCAACTACAATACTGTGTTACATACCCTGCAAACCCATCAATGAAGCTCTATAGATAATGCATTTTTTGTAACATATAAGAGGCAATTATGTATCTTATGGAAGGTTGTCTCTGCTGAAATCTGTTGACATTATCTTCAACATCATTGCAGCTTTGATGCTTCCAGTGTCAATAGTCCTGCAATCAGATTTCTGGATAGGGACTACTTGACCAATGAACACTATATACAGGTCGGGACGTTCAAATAATTATTTGGCTGCACATCTACATAAATTTGACATCTTCCCTACTTTGTATTGCATATTCTGTAGATAAGAAAGTATAGCAACAACATAATACATCTCAGAACTGTCAAAATTTAACATCTATAGATCTGTAATTATGCTAATGGAAGCAAGAAGGAAAGCATTAGCACAGCAACCAATCAACTGGAATCCTGTGTCACTTGCTATACCCATATGTTTAAATGGATTATTCAACTTTCTTATTGGCAATTGTTTTTCCAGACACCCCCTATGCTTGTTTGAAGACAGTTCAGCCATGTTCAGAGCTGCTTTATAATAAGTAAAAATGATTATTTTGCTCTCCTGTAAAATCTCTTTAAAAGAGGTTTAGAAGAAAAACAAAAGATAATGGCTTTAAATAATACAAGAAGATTCAATTCCCTAATGCAATGACCCCCAGAGGTATACTTAAATTTAAAATAGGCGAATGTGAGGTAACTTCACATAAGAAATGTGGCCTAAATATTGAACATTAGATTTTCTGAATGTTAACAGGAAATGCAAACAAATTACGCTGCACTAATACAGGCAGCCTGCAACTCTTTGCAAATATTGTTGAATATTTACTTTGCTTTTGTTTCTATACTTCTTAGGCAAACTGTAGAATATTTTGTTTGTCACTCAGTAGTTGTTTCTTCCTTACTGCATTTACAGTTTTGCTGCTGAAATTTTCCTTGCAATGTTCTCCATCTATATTGTTTAATGTCCCAGATTTTGCAGATTCTAAATCAAGTCCACAATGTTTGTATAGTTGATGACAGTATCAATTTATTTTAAAAGAACCAGTTGAAGAGATCTATTTTAATCCATTATTACTGAATACATAATTGTAGAGACAAGTTGAAGAGATCTATTCTAATCCATTATTACTGAATACATAATTGTAGAGAATGTGTCTGAGGTACTTAATGTTCGCTATTATTTTGTCTTTTTTAAGCTTTTTTATTTATGTGCATATTTAATTGGTTATTTCTATGCCATGTTTGCAGATTTCTTCTTCTTCTGAAGTGAATTTAGTATACTTGTTTTTAATAGTCATCCCACATTTTTGGGATGGATGCTAGTACTCATGGCTATGAAGTAATATCAGTCCTATTCAAATAACTATAACTAATTCAAAGTTGCTGGTGGAAAGGTCTAAAATAAATGAATAGTTGGTATAAATACTATACATGTAAGACTTGCTAATTTTTTTAATGTTAAATCAATCTCCCCCCTCTCCGAAATGTGAAAACCCTTCCTTACTCCAAGGGTTATAGTTGGTATACGTGAAGTAAAACTTTCATGCTCTTACTTGCTTCATTTATCTATCATATTTTTATGAGCATTAGGTTGCATCATCAACTGCACATTGATAGAGTGTAAAAGGACTGTAGTTTTAAATCATATTATTAATAATTTGCCTCACTTAATCACACTATGGTTGTTATTAAACAAGTCATACCAGCAGGATAAAACTTATTTTCTTTCTGAGCAGTGTTACATATCTATAATAACCAATGTAGTCTAAAATGACCATTGCTATAGGACTTTCTATGTTTTGTCATCCTCACAATAATAACTGAGACTGCCTCTGTGGTCATGTGCTCAGCATTCTGGTCTGGGTTCAATTCTCAGGTGGGATGGGAAATTTTTTGTTTAACAAGAATTAATTCCTGTTCTCTACAAAGTCTGGAAGTATGAGGTGGAAATGAATGCATTTAAGGATAATAAAAACCAATATTAAAGAACCTAGAGATCTAAAACCATCAACACAATAAGTAGTTTCTGATGTCAACCCCCCCCCCAATATGACCATAGAAATTAAAGGAAGCTCTACAAATGGCAAAAAAAGAAAACAATCAAATTTGAAAATACTATCCAGTTATCAGAGTCTTTCTTTTGTGTTTCCACCAACAGATTAAGCTCCATAGCTTGTTAACTCTAAAACAGATATACTAGAGTATAAAGTACCTTACTATTTTTCATGTAGCAGCACTGTTATACTAGATAATTTTTGAGCAATAGCTATTCTTCAATTGCTGTTCTAATTATTTTACTTAATGAATTAAGCTTTAAATTTGGGGTATAAAGTAATTCATATGTGCGGACATGTAAGTAAACCAAACCCAATCATTTTCAGAGCATTGCATTTAATAAATATATATTTTTATCTGATTTATTAGAAAGAAAATGGTATAAATGCACATTACAAAAATATAGGTATAAGGAAACTCGCAATATTCTGCAAGTATTCTCTGTCATAATTGTCAATTTTTATGATAAATTTCATTTGATTGGTAAAGTGGATGAAGAGGAAGTCATTTATAAGAACAAACATAACAGCAAGTATTCTTATCAAGATATATCCTTAGAAGAAAAACTGCCTCTGATTCACATAATGTCCAGAACTAGATTAAAGACTAGCAATCACCAAACAATTTATTTTTTATGCCATGTCAGTAATACCATAACTGATAAAGGTGTCGAGACTGAAAACATAATAACCCTTAAATTGACAACAATAGTAAAGGGATACACATAGCTGAAATTTGTTCCAGAATCCGTTAAAGCATTGATTTACTATAAAAAGTGAATAAATTCCAGCCTGAAAATGTAACTACACATTGGTAGCCTCAACCAAAAGATAAAGTAAAGTAGGAATTAAACTATGGGTCATGAAGTTCAATGAAATACAAGGAAATGTACACAACCTCACCACAGCAGTTGGTTGAGAACATTGGATCACTCTCCCTATAATCCTGACTTGACACAAAGTGATTTTTATCCCTTTCTTTATCTGAAGACATTCCTTGAGGGCAAGCATTACAATGAAAATGATGTGAAAAGAGGAGAGCAGATGTGGTTTCCATCACAGACAGCATCTTTCTGTAACAAAGGGATACCAAATATGTTTTCTTGTTATGATAAGTGCTGCAGTAATTATGAAAATTGTGTGGAGAAGCAGTTTGAGGCATGTAGAGTCCTATGAAAATAAAATATTTTTAGAGTATATTCTGCTTATCTTTAAAAAAAATAAATGTATTTGCTTTAAAAATGCCCCTAATACATATGAGGAAATATAATTTTATTTCATAGTTTTGTGCCCTACAAAGTAATCTGTTTGTATTTGGGTATTAGATATGCTTGCTTAAGGTTCAATCATCTCTTCCTCTCACACATACACACACATACACAAACACATGCGCGCGCACACACACACACACACACACACACACACACACACACACACACACACACACACACACACACATAATCCTATAACAAATTCCTAAACTTATAAAGTGGTAAACATCTCAAGAAGCAGGACTGCATAACAACACAGACATAATAAGGAAGTGCTAGCAGAGATGAAGGTTAATGGTCATACACCTTTTAGTGCAAAGTTTGACTGTGCAGGTTGTTGAAGCATATCTTCACTAAAGAATAAAAACAGTTTTCTGTAGGAATATTGTGTTACATTGTATTGCCAACCAGGTTTTGGGGAAAGTAATTCAAACAAAAAATTTCCGATGTGTTACACTCACATGACTTTCTCTACTCTTGTACAAACTATTTTTACAAAAGCTTTTACAAATGCATTCCATTCTCTTTGTATGTCCAGGACATAAAAAAAATGAATAACGTATTCCCATTTGAGAAAAAGTATTGGAAAATTTAAGGGAATAACAAGCAATATCTCGAAAATGGTTCACTCAACAAAAAAAATGTATATGACATAAATTGTGTATTTTAACGTGATCTACATTTTTTTTAGTAAAATTTTGTCTATCTCTTATTGCTTACCAGTTATGCAAAAGTCGTTCACAATGAAGAATACTTTTGGAGACATTCCCAGTAAATTCGAGATATACATTTCATTTGTCATGAAAATATCTTAAACATATGATATTTTAATCAAAATCGTTAGCCATTTTTGAGAAAATTAAAATTTTCGGAAAATTTTTCATGTAAAGGGTATTCTGGGGTGGGGGATTTTTTTGAAAACCTTTATGTTGCATCTCTGGAAGATATTGAACCTAAATACCAAGTTTGGTGTTTATCCGACTGTTCGTTTCTGACACACACACAGACACACACACGGACATGTGTCCAAAAATGCTGTTTTTGGATTCAGGGGGTCTCAAAACATATATTTCTGGTGAAATCTCAGTATCGAATTTTTGGGTGGAATACAATACTTCCCCTACTTACTATATGTAGTAGAGAAAGTAATAAAATCTGCTTATGCTCCGTTGTTCAAATATAGAGCAGGGCAGAAGGGCCTGTTTCCCTTTCTCTTCACTGGAAAAGACTTCATGGCCTCATTCTGGTATGCAGCCATACCAAGGTTAGAGTTTATAGCCTATGTAGAAACGATTAATTGAAGATGAAAAATTTAAAAGTTTTTATCATTCATATTTGCAATTAACTTTCAATTTAGGAATAGGGTACCTTCACTTAACAAGCTTCCCTTGGTTTATATACTTATTTAAAAGCTAAATACTCTACAAATGCTTGCTTTCTTTTTTTTGGCTTTTGAAATTGTTATGGTTCTAAGAGCAGGCTTATTGTTTTAAGATACAGAGACTTTATCTGGTATCTGGTGTAGTTTTGCATGAAGGTTATAAAACTGTTTTGTTGCAACCAAAATAATGAGAAAAATTCTTAAACTTCCTTCTCTTCTATCATTCTGGATAAGAGCAAGTCAAGCATTTGACATCCTCGAGTGTGTGAAAAGCCTTAACAAAAATAATTCAGGAAATTGTAAAATGTTTTGTTTTTATCTTTTATTTACAATTTCTGACTTTGACAAAGTTTGCCATGATGATACAGTATACCATAATTTTAATTTAGCAGAATATATATAAACAATGTGTAATAAGCTACTTATTTTCACAGACCTTATTTAAAAAATATAGTGTTTACAATTAGATTAGTTTGCAAAAGGATAAAAGATTAAAAATGTAGATGTTGTTTACGAACTATGAGTGCCATATAAATCGTTCCTTAAAATTGCTACAGAATGTTTTATTATACTAGTGGTGATTTGTTCTTGGATGCTTTTTTTCATTCTGTATTTTGTGCATATAATACATATCTAATACATATAATTTCATTTTTTAATTTAATGACTGGGCTTAAGACAAAATTGAAATTGAACATGATTGCTGTTCGGTAAAACTTTTCTAACCTTCATCTTAAGCAAACTCTCTTTCCATCAATAACAAAGGGTCTCTTACACAACTTGCAACAAATTCAAGTGCTCAATTGGTAAAGAGCTACTGTAGAAGTTCAAATTAAAGAAGCTCAAATTCACAAGACTGTTTTAGGTGTTCTTTGGCAACAATACTTCTTTTTCAAATAACACAGGTATTTTAGCATACTCATCATAATATACTACTTAAAGGAGTAAGTAAAAGTCCAAAAATTTATTTATGGTTAGCAAGAGTTTTGGAGGTAAACAAGGAAGATTAGCTCATGCAATAAAATGTTGGTTATTTGCTAATGTCTGATATTTATTTACTCATATTCAAATATAATTCTTTATCTTTGTCTTACCAGGCTCCTCCCTGGAGAGAAACTAAAACTCAAACTATCAATCACCAAGCAGCTACATCCTGTCTTTTTGCACTAAACTGTCTACTAGTAACGGTCACTAGCCCTCTCCAAATCCCATCTCTGTGCATAGTGTTGCCATGCATTTGGAGGGACATTTGAGACTCATCAATAGTCACTTATTATAAAAGTCTAACTTCACATCCCCCCCCCACTGGGAATAGTCACTCTCCTCATTCGGGTAAGAAAGATACAGACCTATAACATAAAAGAATGAAGATAGAAAAACAAAAAGAAATACAAAAAATGTTGCTACAGCTCTTTGTCTTTATTACAAAAATTGAGTGTTTTTGCCTATTCTTCTTGAGAATCCCTCAACTCCTCTAATGAGTCTCTTTCTTTACGCTATATTGCTGTGGACAGAGCACAATACTGACATTTTTTTCCACTGCTTACGGACCAAGTGGAAAGCCCAATTGTTATCACTGTGGCAAGGCTGGTGACTGAGCTTGTGGAGTGGCAATGACTAAGCTTTCAGAGCTACTGAGAATGGAACCTGTATTCTGGTCTCTCTACCAGGACTAATAACTTTTGCCAAAGAAAGGATTATCTTTGGGGACCCTCAGAGCTACATTGATGCCCAGTTAGGTACTATTCTGCCACTATATTCATAAGCCAACTCATAGTTCTGGGCGGGGGGGGGGTCCACAGGCCAGGAACTGTCATTGCCATGGTTGAAACACATTAAAAAGAGGAATTAAGGTTTTAAGCAGGGCTGCAGCACAATTATGGAGAAGAAATAGTTAAATATAAAGAGAAAGAAAAAAATTTGATGGTAGACATTGAAAATAAACCTAAATTTACAAATATGGCAAATACTGAGACAAAAGCATTTTTTAGTGAACACAAACATATTAAAATTGTATGCTAATATGCATTTGTTCAATAATTTAGAGGGTGCACACCCTAAAACTTGCTATACAAAATAACATTAATGTCCTTAAATGGTTAATAATACACTTTATTATAAAACCCTGCTATTTGAAGTTGTTTTGTTATTTGCCCCACGTTTTGGGAGCCAATTTGAAGTAGGTTGTTGCTTCACGTATGGAGAGCCAATTTGAAGCAGTAGTTGTATTGTTGTATGAAGGAGTTGTATTATAGTTCAACCGTTGGGGAGCCAAACTTGAAGTAGTTGCAACCACATGTATGGTAAAAAGTTTCCAGTAGCCTTCACCCCAAATGTACTTTCCGGTGGCCTTTGCCCCAAATGTTTAAAAAATATTAACTTTGTAATTTGACTGTTTCTTTAAATATTATATATTTATGTTTGCTTCGGCTGCGTCAGTATTTTTGTTAGAGACATGGATGTCTTAGCAGGGCGTCGTGCGGCTGAAGAATGTAGGCTTACACAGGTTATAATGTTTACTTCACTACATTTATTAATCCTGACACCAATTAAATAACACTTCACTGATATAGAGAGAGAGCTGTGAGATTCTTTTATTAATTACTTGCACTTTTTAACACGTCAACTATTTTTGTCTCATACGAATACGTATTAAATTTCTCAAGGACACATCTCACGTCCAGTTAGGAACACTGTCTACAAGCAACTAACTTGATTTCTGCCGCCTAAATTTGTAAATTTCTGTATTTCAATTTCTGATTTGCTAATCCTACTCCAATAGAATACTTTTATTTAACTTAAGCTTTTTTCTTGTTGTTGATTGGCTATTTTATAGACTGTCACAAAAATTACATTATTGTTGCTCCAAGAATGACTAGTAGCATTATTACACTTTTTTACTCATTATTGCCTCAAGGTTACCTCATTGCTAGCTACTTTTAACCTACTATTCTTACAGCTCCTACATTATTAAATTACGTAATAGATTCATATAACATTATTACACATGTATACAATAATATAAACATATACAATGACTGTACTATACACTTTTTATATATTGTTACTTATGCATATTGCTTTAAGGCGGGCTGTTATTGAATATATACATTATATAATTTGACTAAAATCATTTAAGTGTTAAAAATACTGCCTCATTATGTATAGTGCATTTCACACATACAAACATCAAAACACTATAAATACCTTAACACCTTACTCTACTATGTATTACGTAAGTGCCTTCATCATTACTGATGCAATTTATATTACACACTCATAGCAACTATGCATTGTAATGAGTAAACTTTGGGGGAAGAATTACCAGTAAGCTTCATATATAACTAATCAAATTACTACTACAAATCTAGTCTAGACTTTTTTTTCCACCACATTTGTTGGCTCTCAGCTGCTGTTGGACATGGGAGCATAAACACATATCTATAATATAATTTTATATAAGAAAAATGGTTATTCCATAGTTAAGCAATTTTTAAACTATTATCAATGCATTCATTTCCTATTACTTCACAGACTGATAGAAACCATAACTTAAAAATATAGCCACTTATTTATTTTTTATTTTCATGGTTCTTTTAAAATTTTTCTACTGCTCAGGCCTATCAAATGGTCTCCCCTTACTAACTCTGCTGTCATATTTGCATAATGCTTTAAAGGATCTGTTGAAGTAGTTGGTTTGTTGTATTGTTATTTGCCCCACGCTTTGGGATCCAATTTGAAGTAGTTTGTTGCTTCACATACGGAAAGCCAATTTGAAGTTCATGTATTATATTTCGACTGTTGAGAGCCGAACTTGAAGTTCATTGCAACCGCACGTATGGTATCCGATAGCCTTCGTCCAAAAATTTAAAAAATATTAACTTTGTAATATTTTGGTGCGACTGAAGAATGTAAGCTTACACAGATTATAATTTTTAATTCACTCCTTTTTATTAATTCTTGACACGATTTAAATAACACTTCACTGATATAGAGAGAGAGCTGTGAGATTTTTTTTATTAATTACTTGCACATTTTAACACGTAAGCTATTTTTTTGTCTCACACAAAATACATATTAAATTTCTCGAAAACACATCTTGCATTTGATTAGTAATACTGTCTGCTAGCAACGTATCCAGTTATAAGCTTTCTACAAGCAACTGACTTGATTTCTTATCACCTAAATTTGTAAATTTCTGTATTTCAAGTCTCTGATTGGCTATTCATAATCCAATAGAATACTTTTATTTAACATAAGCTTTTTTCTGGTTGTTGATTGGCTATTTTATAAACAGTCACAAAAATTACATTATTGTTGCTCCAAGAATGACTAGTAGCATTATTATACTTTCTTACTCATTATTGCCTCAAGGTTACCTCATTGTTAGCAACTTTTAACCTATTACTCTCATAGCTCCTACATTATTAAATTACATAATACATTCAGATAACATTATTACACAGGTATACAATAATATAAACATATACAATGACTGTAATATACACTTTTTATATATAATTACATACATATATTGCTTTAAGGTGGGCTGTTATTATATTTTGTATTATATAATTTGACTGAAATCATTTAAGTGTTAAAAATACTGCCTCACTGTTCAAGAAGCAGTAAGAAGAAGGTAGTGAAACTTTCCAGCTTTACATACTGACAAGGATAACAAATATAGTTGTGCACTAATCTTTTCAGAAAGTATGCCCTTAAACGTACATACTATGAGTTTACACATACTCTCTTACACATAAAAACTAGTATTTTCAGATAAAAAAATCACGAATCAACAGTGACAAAACTTCAGCTCATTCACTGTACCAATCTTCTATACCAGGGTTAACCAAACTGTCACTTTTGTTTGACTCCCCTTAAATCTTCAAAAAATATAAACAAAAAGGAAACGGTGTAACTGTATTGGATTTGTTTATTCGTGAATTTTAAACAATTATATAAAATTAAGTGCTTAGATTTTTAATTGATATACAGTGCAATGACCTACTAATGGACAAATGTAAGGAAGTTAATTTGGTTGATTTTTATAACTCTCCGAATGACACATTCCCTCATTTGAAAACCTTTGTACGAGGACTAATATCAGTGTTTGTATGAACATGAAGACATTTTCAAAAATGAAATATGTTAAATCTAAAGGTCTGCTATAACTGATGAACATTACAGTACAGAGAGTCAGTTTCATTCTTCTCGATGAACATGGGTTGCTATTAACGTAAAAATACTTAATGTAACAGATGTTAATATATATTGCCTATGAGTTACATTATCATGAGACAATGAATGAAAGACTAATCATTCGTTAAGAATTTAATTACATTGGTTATTCATATGTAATTTAATAAGAGAATTTACTTTTTAACAACTCTAGAATTTAGTTCAATAAAACACTGTGTTTGAAAACTAATATGATCTGTGCACCTCTTATCTGCTACTTTACTGTCCCTATCTTAAACTTATGTGGCTTTGCCTGTGATTCAATCTCTAACAGTTAATGCGGCTCCCATTATGAAAAGTTTGGCAACCCCTGAGCTACACAAACTCATACATACGCATATAATATTAAAGCCTTTTGTCTGGAACATTTATTAAATCTTCTGAAAGAGTGACAGCTCTTCTTAGCATCACCACTACCAGGAACCAAAAGTACACATTTCATACATAAACTTCATGCACATAAATAAAAGATAACACACTATTAGGCAATGTATGTTCAGAACCAAATCAGGAATGGGGGCTGGGCTTTACGGTAATGGCACCAAGATATCTTATAGTCTGGGTACCTTAGCTACAGTTTTCCAGGCTGAGGTTAAAGCAATCCTATCCAGCGTCATGGAAAGCATTAAAAGGAGATATAAGAATAGAAGTGTTCTTATCCTCTCAGACAGTCAAGCTGCTCTTAAAGCACTTGAATCACCATCAATAAAATCAAAGCTCATCTCAGAATGCTGGGAATCCTTAATGACACTGACTGAACACAATAAGGTTCAACTTATGTGGGTGCCAGGACACACAGGTATACCAGGCAATGAGAAAGCAGATGAAGCAGCCAAGATTGGCAGCAAAATCCCATTTTTGGGTCCGGAGCCTGTACTGGGGATGTCCTACAGACCAGTAAAACAGGCTATTAAGTGCTGGGCTCAAGCAGAACACAAGAACTACTGGAACTTCTTGCAGACATTCCAAGTTGTTCATTACAGACCTGGATAACAGCCAGGCAAAGTACCTGCGCAGTCTTAGTAGAAGAAGACTTGCATGGGCAACAGGATTCATCACAGGACACTGTGCCCTGAACTTTAATCTATACAGAATGGGATTGTTTAACAACCCTATCTGTAGTAGATGTCTAGAAGGAGATGAGACTGTTACTCATCTGCTATGTGATTGCCCTGATCTTGCGAATCAAAGAGCAAGTATTTTTCGCAATCACTTTCCAAAGATAGATGAAGTATCGAAAGCCTCAGTTAGCAGTCTGGTTAAGTTTATAAGGAGCAACAGACTACTTAACTGATGAAAGGGAGGATTGCAATAGATCTTTAAGGTTGCAGTGCTTGGGCATAAAACCCACCTCTCTTTCAAACTAGAACTAGAACTAGGCAATGTTTCACTTGAAAACTTATTAAGAAACCAACACTATTTAATCACTTTGCTATAAAAGAGAAAAAGGCATATTGTTTACCATTTTTAAAAGGAAGCAGTATTTAAATTATACCACAAATCAGAAGAAAATATCAGCAGCACTGACTTAACCTAACACTTCAGTAATGAGCTAAAATGGATCACAAGCAAAGAAAAAGAGGTAGCAGAATTAAAGACTATACAGCCCTAAGAGATCAAAATAAGGAAATAATGAGACATGTGTACTGTTTGTTGCTTAACTCTGGGAGCATTATGGCACTGAATTAAATATGTTACTGGAGTCACCTGTTTGCTGATCTTAGAAGGTCCAGAGTAGCACTGAAAGAACTTGGCGCATCTGCCCTTCTTCTGTATAGATGTGAAGTTTTTTACTGGCTGTTCCACATAGGCATTTCAGTGGAGGCATGTTGTGAATTAACCTTCTCTGGCCTTCTGGTTGTGCATTGTAGGAAAAGTTTATTGGAGCAAGCCTGCAGCTATACCTGGTTGTGTAATGTAGCTTCTCTATCATAAATGACAAAAAAGGATACATTACCTAAGGGGAATACCACTTTCCTTCATGTTACATTACGTTTGATGTCATGTGATAAACAGAACCAATTAACATGAAGCATTAACATGATGGAATTAAAACAACTATCAATAAGAGGCATTAACTCTATGTTAAGCTGAGCGCATGCTAATTAGACCTTTAGTTTAGCAGCATTTCTTAACTTCACGTTACATCCTGTCATGTTAAGTAAAGTTCATTAGAAATCCGAACAGCAATAACTTAAACACATAAAGTGAGTCATATTTCAATGATTAGAAATTTATTCATGTGAGGGAGATATTAACTGGTCCATTGCACAGGGCATATTTACTAGAGAGGACTTGATGCATCAGCATGACGAATAACCAATTTTTAAGTAGATAGATAAATAGATATTTATTTACTTTAAATACATAGTGTATACATATTCCACTTTACATACTTCACCGAGTTGCTGGTTTCCTAGGGTCCCTATCCTCCAACACTGTGGTTACCGAGTCAATGAGCCCTACTTGACTGAATAAATAAATATGTTATTAATCTACTTTTCTATAACTACTTTTCTTCTTACTCCTTACTCCTTATTCCTATAATTCTTCAGCCATCTCTTTCTAATTAAACCTAAATATTTTCCTACTTCTAATATGTTCTCCTTGCATTTAACACCCAACATCTTTCTACCTATAATCTCAATTGGTAAATTGTCCCATTTCTTTTTCTGCCATCTTTCCCTCGATTCCTTAGTTCCTTCACATTCTAGAATTAAATGCCAATAGTTATTGTACTTTCTATTACATAGCGAACACTTTCCTTGATTCTCTCTTTCCCCTAAGCCTTTTAACATCAATACTCCTGTCCTCGCCCATGCAAAACCTTCTCTTGCTGATTTGTCACATATATCGACATATATTTTTAAGTATTTATAGAACCAAAAGGCAAACAGGAATACATAATAAAATAAAAATGTTTTCTTTTTTAACGACACTGTCACAGATCATATTAGTGCCACTCGTGTGCCAGAATTTTGTCCTGCAGGAGTTCTTTTACACGCCATTAAATCTACTGACATAGGGCTGTCACTTTTAAGCACACTTAAAAACCATCACTCTGGGCCGAGTTTGAACCTGTGACCTTGGAGGAATACATAGAGACTAAACTTCCACCCAAGACACATAAATGTAGGTTAGGTTGACTCCTCTATTTTGAAGAATTAATTTTTAAATCAATCAATCAACCAATCAATCAGATGTGTTAACTACTAGAGTACAGAGAGCCCACTCACTTCACTAAAACTACAGGAGGTTACCTGTAACTATCTAGTACCCATGAGTAAGTGTAAGTGGATAGTTAAGTGAGCAGTGTTTAATCAATGTTGCTAACCAACATATTAGAATGATAGTTTTCCTAAATAAAGTATTAAATTTTTTATCATTCCCCAATTTAATGTACATATGCTGTATTTTACGTCCCTATTTATTAACAAGTAAAATATTGTATACAAACTTCTAAGAATGAAAGAGTTATAGAAAAAAAAAATGATACTGCAGTGCTTCAGTATTACAGTTTCACATATCTGGTTAGAGAGGGACTTCAGCCCCCTAAGTGTATGCCTCTGGACATTTGACATTTCTGTGCTACATAAAATTAGAAAGAAAAAACAAATCAAATAATATTTCTTACATGTATGTTAATTTCTGTATACTTCTACTTTCCGTTTAATAGAATATAACAGTGTTTTCAATTCTGTCTTTATTAGGATTCAAGTTGTTTACACAATTGATTTCGGTTCCATTTATTATTTATTATAATAGAGTCAACTCAAAATGAATAATATCCCTTGGCAAGAAGATATATGGATATGTTTGTGCTTATATACCTTCTATGTGTATGATTAGTCTCATATGCATTTGGCAATAAAACTGCATGCTGCTGAATGTTGACATGGCTACTGATTTTGTATGATTGCAAGTCCTCATAAAAAGCCAGTCTTGCCTTAAAGTTGCAGAAAGCCAATATAAGCCATGTCAGCATTAAACAGAGTTAAGTTTAGTGGCAAATTTAAATGAAATAAATAATACAGAAAATAGGGATGCCATGTCAACATACATTCTAAGGTTTCTCCCATAATTTCTGGCTCTTCAAGGCTAGTGGCATACCACTACTCATGGAAATTTGAGCACATTATTGTAAGTAGCTTAGTGGCAGGTTTGTTAATTGCCTAAAGACCGCTGGTATGTTGGTGTTGGATGAGACTACTTCGAACCAAGTTCCTGATAATTCTGCCACAAGTCTTGACATTCTTACTTATCCATTTCTGTTTGCATTAGAGGGCTGCTAATTATAAACTATAAGAAAGCTACTTGATGAAAACTTCCAACCGATTTTCTGAGAAATTTTAGGATAGGTACCATTTCACATAAGAGATCTGAAAAGGTTTAAAATCTAAAGTTCGTGAAATAAATTTTAAAGTACAGTAATACTATCACCAAAAGAGGGAGAAGTGCATTAAAAATATTGCCTCTTCTGTGCATTTACTTATACTAAGATAAGCAAGTGTTTTTCACTGGGTTTGTTTTTGAAGTCCATTATACTTCTGTTACAACTGTTAGAATTTTTTTTAAATTCAGTATTTATTGCTTTTGATGTTTGTTTATTACTGTTAGATATTATTACATAATTGATTTTATTTTTGTTTCATTTAATAATAAATAAACGGGACCTTTCTACCCTATTCTTTGACCTTAAACCAATGTATCTGTGAAATTCTGGCAAAAAATATGAACATTTTCAATTTTTTTGTTTTTACTATTTTTTATTATACAGAATGTTAAAGAAAAGGTATTCCATTTTGTATCGGCTAAAACAAGAAAAAAGTGTCCAGTAAACATGGGATCTGAAATGCATACCTTAAAGAACTAGGAGCACTTGTTCATCTTCACTACTGCAAAAAAACATATCTTCTACTGCAAGCTCTCTGCTAGTATGCAGGAACTAAAGAATGCAGTAAACAAATGACAACACATTATTCTATTACTGTGAAACAACATGGTTTCTAATGTAATCTGCTTGCAATTTGAGGAAGGAGTTGTATTTTAGGAGGAATGTTGTATTGTATTTCGACTGTTGGGGAGCCAAACTTGAAGTAGTTGCAACCTCACATACAGTAAAAAGTTTCCGGTAGCCTTCACCCCAAGTTTAAAAATATTAACTTTGTAATTTGACTGTTTCTTTAAATATTGTATATATTTATGTTTGCCTCGGCTGCATCAGTATTATTGTTAGACATGAATATCTTTGCAAGGAGTGGTGCAGCTAAGAATGTAGGCCTACACAGATTATAATCTTTTACTTCACTCCTTTTTATTAATCCTTGACATGATTTAAATAACACTTCACTGATATAGAGAGCTGTGAGATTATTTATTAATTACTTGCATTTCTTAACACATAAACTATTTTTTGTCTCACACTGAATACGTATTAAACTTCTCAAGGAACGGTTAGGAACGCTGTCTGCTAGCAACTGAATTCTGAATTTGTACAATTTTCTCTATTTCAGTTTCTGATTGGCAAATCCTACTCCAATAGAATACTTTTATTTAACTTAAGCTTTTTTCTAGTTGTTGATTGGCTATTTATAAACTGTTTTAAAAAATATTAAATTATTGTTTCCAAGAATGACTAGTAGCATTATTAAACTTCCTAACTCATTATTGCCTCAAGGTAACCTTATTGTTACCTCATTGTTAGCAACTTTTAACCTGTTATTCTCACAGCTCCTACATTATTAAATTATGTAATACATCCACATAACATTATTGAACATGTAGATAATAATATAAACATTAATACAATGACTATTACATGCATTTTATATATTATATTATACACATATTGCTTTAAGGTGGGCTGTTATTATATTTTATGTTATATAATTTGACTGAAATCATTTAAGTGTTAAAAATACTGCCTCAAATTACGTATGACCTGCACTTGCAAACCATCTAAAGGAGGTACTCAATATGGTGTCCATTCATAGTAAGGCATGCTTCTGTCTGACATCTTAGGGGATCATGCACTCTCACCATTCCAGGTTGGTCATGGATGCTCTGACAGGCATTGATGATGCCTTCCATTAATGGGGGTTGCATAGACCAAAGATTTAAAGATAAAATGTAAAAGCATTTCACAAACTCATCAAACTCATACTTATCACTGGTACTTTCATGTTACACAATTGCTTTTCTTATATCAACAAGTTTAAAGCCACAAATGGCATTTAAATGGTATTGTATCATTTAGGTAAAACACCATATTGAAATTTAAACTCCATTTTCTCATTTCCCTTTTTTTTTCAGCATTTTTCATATCCAAAATGTTCTTTGGGCGACAATTTATAACTTATTAGCTTTTTCAGGAGAGCATCAGGAATTATGGATTTAAAAATTGTTGTGCACTAGTTAAAAATATTAAGTAGTTCAACTAAAGTTAATTATTTTCCAAAACTCTCATTGAAAAAGTTGAAAATTGGATTACATATTCAAAAACATTTTTTTCTCTTAAGCCAATTAAAATTAATAAATACCTACACAACAATTCCTTAATGTTTTTATACTAAGCTCAAATTAAAAACTTGGGACCAATATGATAAACTGTACGATCTAAGGAGCACTTCATATTATGATATTCAAAAGTGATTAATTAAGAATGTAAAGATTAATATCTTAACAACAGTTTAACATAGCTTGCTAAAATTCTGTATGCAATACATGTCTTATGTTCTGAGTGTATAGTAAACCAGTCAAAACAATCAAAAGAAAATTGTGGGATTTTTTTAATTTTCGTAGATAGATTGCCTTGGGTCTTCATTATGTAACATAAGAACAAAATCACAACTAGTAAGGATTTGAGTTACACTGTTTATAAAGTACACACATTAGTATTGATATAATCTTTTGAAGGAGCAACATGAAGTGTAAATTTCAAGATATTTAAGAAAAATGAGTGATTTAATGCTATACATAACAATTTTACTAATATTTACTTCATGCTTGTATCCTTATTTAAAAATTCGATAAATCTAAACTTTTAGAAATGCATATCCTTTACCATAGTAAAATCCAGCAATTTCTTATAAAATAAGAACAAACTTGTAAGCAACCATCTGGATTTTATTGTGGTAAAATAATATGTATTTGTAAAAGTTTAATTTTGTCTAATTTTACTATTTTCTGTCACCTATTACATAGTAATAAGATTAACATGCTGTTCTTTAAAATTTCATGTTTATAGTCCTTTTTGTTTCACAGAGAAAACACACACCAACACACGTACATTCATTCAAATAGACATAGTATAATAAGTTTGAAAATTTAAACAAACTGAGAGTAATTTCTTCTGCACTGTGCCAGTGTCGCTTAATGATTATGAGAACCAATTATATGCTTTTAGTTCTCTTTAGCTTTATCTTTTTATATAGTAAAAGCAATATCAAAAATTGAGACAAAAGTAATCAATTAATAGTTTGTACAGCCTTCTAGAGGCTTTTTTGATGCACATTGCATTAAATGTTAATGACTAAACGTTGTTACTGGAATTTTAAATGAAATAGCATATAAACATAAGGTTAACTGTGAATTTCCTCATTTTTCCATGCACCTTTTGTGGTACAAAGTCAAACAGTGTAAGTAAAATTGTGAGATAAGCAAACATTTTCACTCTTGCTTCTATCACATCCACTAAATTATAAACACATGCAACTCAGCTGTATGGTAGTTTAGTGTGCTGCATAATCACAAAATGTGCATATCACTATTTTGAGAAAAAGAAAAGAATCCTGGATTATTATGATATCTCAGCTCAGACTTTTCACCAAAATCAACTTACTGCTTATGTTGATTTAGCTGTTTCATATCTTAGTTTTATTCTTTTTATGCCTCAAAGCATTTTGCAGAATTTCATAAAGCATAGCTTTTTACATCCACATTACAAGCTATTGCCATTTGTATTTAACTACAAAATTAGATAGAAAACTACTTCAGAAAGAAAAAAAAATGAATATTACCCTTGAGAACATTATAGTGAGTCATTTTGCTATCACTCACTATAATGTTCACACTAGTGATCTTTCTATCTAAAAATTTATTGCATAACCTATTTTAACCCATCATTGATGTCATTTTAATCCCAACAAGGTTAGTTGCATGGTACTTATATGTGTTAAAAGACTGCCATAATTAAGAATGCTGCTACTATAATAGTAATGAGAATTTCTCAACAGAAACAGAAAAATAAATACATTTCTTCCAGGAAGTTATTAGTTGCTGAAGCCATGGAAACCAAGCACTAAAATGTTGCTTGAGAAAAAAATCAACTCAAGTGCTTACTGGGAGCAATGAAGACTTGAAAATCATCCATCAGTAACACTAATGCAATACACTTCTCTTGAAATCATTTGTCATGTGCTGTTCTTTGAAGTCCCATCATATGAATCCTATGTTTCTACACTGTTAAATTAAAAAAAACTAAGAACTCTATAACCTCAAATTCTTTAGTTACCTAGCATTTGGTAGATCCCAAAAATGAAATTTCACTGCAAATATAACAATATGAGTAATGAGTTTCTTAACTGGTATAATTTGCCAGTTAAAATGTCATCTTTGTTAAATGGGAAAGTACAGGAATCAGCAGCTCTTCTTTGGCATGCACCAAAAACTAGCTTGCAAGATAGAAATACTGGCACTTCCTGGATGCATTGCAATATTGCAGTCATTTCAACTTGCTAATTTGGATTACCCATTAAATATCACTGAATAGATATCACCACAGAAGAACTGTTATTTTAGCCCCAGAAAGCACTAGTTCATTGAATTTGCAAACATTTTGTGTTTTGAAATAAGAAATAACATGGGGTGAGACATACTTGTTATTGTAATTTACTGGTGAAGTTTACAAAATTGAAATAATCGGCTATTTCATTTTAATGTGGATTTAGTCATCAGACAGATTATTTACTCTGACATCTGTTGGCATTAATTATATCAGCTTATAAGGATGACTGTAGAAATGATATTACAAAATGACTTTGGTTAACAAAAAACAGTTAATATTATTGGTAAATTCAAAGACAATTAATCGATGAATTTTTGGAATATTTGCATCATTAAAACATTCAGTACCAACCATGCATCATTCTAAACAGACAAGTCAATTATTTGACACCAGCTTCATGTGCCTTATATATTTGAAATTAGCTCCTAAGGCAAACCTTAGAAAATATATTTAACTGTCAAAAGCATTCATTTTTTGCAATTGCTAATATGTGGAGCTAAGCTTTATAAGTTTTGCAATGTGCATAAAAGAAAAAAAGCTAGTACAATCGGAATTTCTGATGTATATGTTTATACATCTGCGAATCTTGTCTTTATGGTGCATATACAAGATCAGTGTTCCCAACCATGATCAAAGTCTAGCAATATGCTATTTGATTTGAGTCAACCCTGGTGAATTGTAATCATTGTGCTATTTGTAAGAAAGAGTAGTTGACATTCATTTTAAAGTCTGTCTTTAGTTTTATTTTTTATAACAGAAGTAAATATTGCATGCTGATAATGTGTAATCAGTTTCCTCTCCTTATAAAATGTATGGTAGAGGTGGTTTACTGAGGGGGTCTTTAATAATGTTTGAGTTTCTTTCAGTTTATAACTACCTACATTATGGAATAATAATTGAATAAACACCAACTCACTGTATCAAAAAAAAAAAATGGTGTTTTGGAACTTGTTAGAATTCTCACAGTAGGTTGACACAAAAAAGCACTGTGACACACACTACACTGCACATGGAAAAGTAATTATAAGGGATATAAACACAGAAGCTGCATGCCAAAATGCAACACTCTTTGTTTAAAAGTAGTATAATGAAAATGTAACCATCGTCTCTTTCAATGTATAATCTAAGGAAATACATCTTAATTGAAACTGAATGTTATCTATAGACTTAAAATGTATAACCTGAATATTAAAAGTATATTTCCTGGCAAAATCTACAAATACAATGAAAACATTTGATTTATAAATATTATGATTACTTTTGCTGTCTTTATTTCAAAATATTTTTCATTGTTTTTGTGTTAAGAAAGAATTTTATCTTTAACTGCTGTCTTTTCATATAATATTTTTATCTCAAGTTTCATTTAATTGCCTCTTTCATAAAACAACTAAAGCCTTTTCTTTTTTTTATTTGGAATGTCACTGCTATTCTCCATCTAATTTTATTTTTTTCAATATTTTCATACCCATTTTCCATTGTTTGTTGTTATAAATGTATATTTAGTGCTTCAGATGAAATGTGGCTCATCAGAAGAATCCTACATGAAACATAAGAAATCAGCACTTACTGAAAAGTATTACAATAACATTTCTGAAAAAATTGTTCATAAAGTTATTGAGAATATTATGTATTGATAGTATACTTTCATTCTTTGTTACATGTAGTGGAATTTTCATTTAAAATCCTTCACCTAGTGAAAGGTAAAGCTAACAATAAAACTAAAGAATTAGTGGTTTTTGTCTATCTATTTATTTTACGTGGTTTAACTATCATGATGGTTCTATTAGGAGATACTTTGTGGATTGGGGCGTAGCAGACAGCATTCAAGGTCATATCCCTGTACATACCATCTTGTTTCATTGCATGTCCACAGAGGTCTTAGTACTAGGAAACTGTATCTATGATTCTGTATGGGCAGAATGGCAGTTTCGACACTTGTCCATGGAGACCTTAGTGCTAGGCAACTGTATCTCTGCTTCTACACATATGGGCAGATGGCATTAGAATGCTTTCATTATCTGTGGATAGATAACAGAGCATTCACTACTACCATCTATTTTCATTTTCAGTGTTGTTTTAGACTTAAGGTGAAACTTTGTGTCATGTTATTAAATATCCAAATATTTACCTAGGTGACTAACTGAAACCATGAAAAACCCAAGTCAGATTGGTCAGCCTTTGGGGTTTGAACCCAGAACCTCCCAAATGCAGGCCACAGATATTACTGCTTGAGCCATCCCGTTCAGTAAATAATTAGTGTTACAACAACTGCAGATTTAGAAATTATGTCAGTTTAAGTTACTCTGAACTAACCACTAGGAGGACACTTCATGAGCTTATTAATGAGGTGCTGCAGTAGATTTTGCTAGTATATTAAAATCTTACTTTGTAAAAATCACAACTAATAAGTATAATGACAACCAAAGAAGAGATAAGGGAAACAAAAGAGAATCTTTTATTCCAGTTTTAGAATTTGAATAAATAACCAAGGTAGAAGCAGCTCAGGGTGCAATTGAGTAATTGAAAAACATGTCCTGAATGCGCATTTGTTTGAAATGATAACTGAAGAGAGTCAATTACTAGTTTATACAGAAATTTGTGTATTTGATAGCCCCCTCCCACAACTACAAATGCTTACTCCTAATTTATTTTTAAATTTCCTTGCATATAACTTCAGCTGCATTAAGTTTGAATAACATTTAACTCACATAAGAAATGAATTTTAACTTTATGGCAATCTTCTCCACCAGGTAAAAATTAC
Source organism: Deroplatys truncata (assembly GCA_030765065.1). Taxonomy (NCBI): domain Eukaryota; kingdom Metazoa; phylum Arthropoda; class Insecta; order Mantodea; family Mantidae; genus Deroplatys; species Deroplatys truncata. The sequence goes on from CM060978.1 coordinate 222,291,401, forward strand.
AAAAGTTTATATTCATAAGTTTGCAAATTCTCATGCTTGCATTTCAATAATTGCAAAACCAATGACCTACTCTGAGTAGGTCACATGATTAATAATTATATAGAAATTTTGTAAAACTGAATACAGGAACTCTTTTTGTTTTACATATCATTTTAAATGGATTCTTTAGCTTGTCTCAGCCTTAAATACAGTATGGAGGTTAATGGGATATCTCTGTCACTATTAATATATACATGTTGCCATTAGCTTCATTCTTTTCTACTCATGAGCTATCACCAAGTTCCTAATAACATGGTATAAGTATTTAGTGTTATAATTGAACACTTTATCCCATGCAGAATATTTTTCTGTATCCGATTATATCATTTTTACAGCCTTTGCCGATATCTGTAGGTCCAAATTTCTAAAGCAAATTAGTTTTTCAATAAAGTCTGATATTTGCTGTTTCGATGCTTATCAAGCAGTAACTAATAAACTAAAGAGTACAATGCAACAAAAGTTTTTTCTTAGCTAGAGTAAACTAGAATGCTGATACTTGCCAACTTTGATTCTCTAACTTTAATAAGTGAGTGTTATAATTTTTTTAAATTAAATATGTTTGGGAAATTCTATATCTATGTGGTGGAAAAGTCAGTCAGCAAGAAACTTTTTGTTACTGAGTTTACAAAGGGGGCCTAGCAAGAGAAAATCTTGAGGAGGGTTGGAGACAGTGTTTAAAAGAAGCCGGAATCCTGTAACTTCTTGTAATCATTGTGTATGACAAACAATCATACATCAATTCAGCTAAAAGGCATGATGCAGAAGGCAGGAAAGATTAACATCAGTTGTGAGGAAGTGTGTATGTTTATAGTATGTGGAAAACTGTGAGGTGTTATGTAAGATATTTATTTAACGTGTTACGTAAATATTTATAGTTATGGAGGGAGAAGCTAGGAAGAGATGAACTGTTGGCAAACAAAGAAAAAATGCAAATGAATAATGAATGTGTTAGATTATTAAGTAAAATGAGTGTTAGAAAGGAAGTAAAAGAAACAGCTAAGGCTACCAGGTGTTAAGGAATAGTAATGTACAGGATAAAAATGGAACAAATGAAAGGGCCTCTATTGACGCCATCAAAAAACAAAGCAAAAAGGATGAAGGGAACAAAGTACACTAAGTTAATGCAATATAATGGAATGATGCAGAGCAGAATATTGCATATTGTTCATTCTTTGCTGTTTTAAAACTTTCCATCCATGTTAAATGTAATTTTGTCAAGGTTAAACAGTGATGATATACTACCAAATTATAGCTCTTATTACTTTATATCTCAATATTTCTTTGATAATACACAGTTTAATGTGTGTAAAATTGTATTTTGAAATACTAAAAGCACAAAGAAGAGAGATAAAGAGCAGGTGAAATTAAATGTGTATGTATTGTACATGTTCCAACAGTGTGCCTCATTTAACCTATACTGTCTTTTAAGCGTGAGATGCACTACATTTGTTCAGTCATATTCAGTAATGGGAAATTAATTTCATATATATAAAATAGCAAGGCAGTAGGGATTAATTGGGTTATAGTAATTCAACAATATTTTATGACCCCATACATCTGAAATCTAAACAAATATATACCATTTAGTTTTAAGTAAGTAAATATTCATTTGATGCAGCATTACAATAATTAATGATGAGTTTGAGATATAACAGTTGAGAGGGTGAGAAAGGTTTTGTTTTTCTCTCTCATATACAGGTCACTGCAACCCACTTACAGCCATATTTCAAATTGAGCATTTCCTCTGTAACCCTCCTCTCTGGTTGCATCCCCTTACCTATCCAAACATAGATACTAGTCATCCACGATATGAGTGCATGCGGTGGGAAGAGAAACTAAATGGTTAGGAAACACTTCAGCATTAGGACAGCCAGGTAAAGAAAACATCTGCAGTTCCGAGTTATATTTACTAGTGAGGCTGAGGCCTGCACATGTAGTACTGTTTTCATTGTGTGACTGTAGATTTCCCTGTCACCTTGTCCCTCACTTCCCTCTGATCCTTAGCTTTGATTGTCAATGAAAAACAGTGACACCCTCCTCCAACTGCATTCATATCGTGGCTGACTAGTATTGGTATCTGCCTACTGCTGAAGTGTCTGCAAATAGTAAAATACTCCTCAGTTTCAGTACTGTCTACTGTTGATATGAAAACAGGATGCTTCTTAGTCTTAGCACCTAATATTAGAAAAAATAGTTGGATGTATCATATTAAAATATTAAAGCTGTCCTAAAAGTTCCAACACAAAATATCAAAGCTGCAGTTGCACAGCTCTTATTAACAAGCTGCTCCTGGAAATCAGTATATACAGTACAGCATATAAATTGAATGTACTTCTGCTAGTTTGGATGTGCATTTGTTATTTCTATAGCATAAAACTGCATTTACTTTTACCATGTGAAAATAGGATATAAATTGGAATATGTAAAAGTGAGTTTTCTTATGAAACTGAAACTGTTTTATTAGATTATTAATCAAACTAATTATGTATTATTTAGTATTGATAAGACAGCAATAAATGAAAAAAAACACAAATTATAAAAATAATACACTATCTGACACTACTTGGAGTATTTACATGCTCAAACTGAAAGGAAAAGAAATACTCAGAGACTGGAGCTGTACCTGATTTAAAAATATTGTCAATTTCTCTTTGCTTCCTTGGTTTCTCCAGTCATTAATCACATTAACCACAGACACAACACAGGGAAGAATGACCTTACCCAACAGTATTGTTAATATGTGCGCAGCAATAATGTATTCCAAAGATATTGATGTCTACTGTTATGTGCTGCAATGGCAATGAAGTACATAGTACATAGAAGAATATAGTGCACATGAACCATGCATAATATATCTTAACATAGCATATGAAGTATAAATGAAGTATTAATATATTTTTTTACATTGGACCAGAAAAGTGTGACATATTAATGATAAAACATATAACCAAACACACATAATTGAGCTAAATATTAATGGACAAAGCTTAGTGTCCAAAAAAATGTAATGCATATCTGCAAAAGGCGTAGAAGTGAATAACCTGTAAGAGGGTTTAACTGTAGTTGATAGTGGTGTTCAGTTCGTTAAGGTAAATACTATATTGAAAAATACTGTAATGCAAGAGAGTGAATAGCCTCATTGCCAACTGTGCAATATTAAATACTATAATATTGTTATAATATGACTATATATCACAATCGGATATTCTTTTACTTTTCATTATTAGCCAGATTTAAATAGAGGTCCAATCAGATGCTATAAGGGATGAAATGGTATGATTTGCCTAAAATTCTCATTCACTTCATAAAGAACTGCGGCAGAAAGTGCACTCTTAATATTTTTTCAGTACATGAACATAGGTATACATTTCTGGAAAGCAAGTTTAAATTTTAGGTTCACAGTATTACTATAAACTAAATTATAGGTATTTTGTACTTCTAAACAAGATGCTTGAAAGGATATTTAAAGAAATGTAGACAGGTGTGGTTTATCCATAAGAGATGCACAGCTGCAGTACTCCAACTTTAATGGACAATTATTTGTTGTTGTTGCAACTCTTAAAGGATTGTTTGCATCTTTAACATACTATGCTATTTTCTTAGACGATTCAGACTATGTCAGTTATGGGAGGCCTCCTCTTTCTGAGTGACTGTGTAAACTCCCTAACTGAGCAATGTCTGACTGTCTCTGGCATCTTGGTGCTGCAGCAGTAGGCAGATCCTTGTATGCACTTTTGTGATGGTGAGAGGATGAAAGGGAGTTGAGAGGTAGAGATAGAAAAGGTACAGTTTGAAATAGCCCATGTGGCTGCAGGTCTTTGCAGAATAGACAGGAAGTGGAAGTCTTTCTAACCTCTGGCTCCACCCTCAGCCCAATCTTAATGATTGTAATGCTACAGCAAATGGATTCTTTACTTTCTTAAAATTTAATTGCAGATATTTCTTCACAGATTGGGTATTTTAAAGCATTGTAGAATATAACTGATTTACAGTAGCCAATTTTTTATATATAACCTTACATTTCCAGTTAGAATGCCCTTTATTTACTAAAAATGACTGCACTAAGAGAGTCCTTTTAATATAGTATGCAAATAAATGGTAACTATTTTTGGATTTAGGAAATTTCTCAGTATATCTGCATGTTTCTTTGGCGTGACAGCTTATAGTAATTAGGTGCAAGTATGAGTGTTTCTGGACTTCAGAATAGAGGAGTGGACTTCATTTAGAAGAAGTAAATTTTCACAGGTATTGTTCATTTATTACTACTACTGCATGAAGAAAAATGTGAGTACAAAACCCTCACTTAAGAAAAGAACTATATAGCGACTTTCGTACAAACGTAAATTCTAAGCTTTTTTAACATACTTCTTGAAGCAATGATTATAGTTTCCTTCCTTTTAATTTTTATTGCAATGGTAGGACCAAAGGAAGAGGTAACCATGCTCACAGTTAGGCATTAACAAACCTGGTATAGATTAGTAAGTGAGATGACTTCACATACGTTATGTTTATTTTTATGCTACACTCGATAAATGTCAGTTTTAAAGCAAAGTTTTTATATAACCATCTCCACTGCAGCACCTCCAATTCATAAGTTCATGAGCTGCCACTGAATGCAGAGGTTTAAAATAGATTGTTTAGATCTTCAGTTTTATAAATTCTATTTACTCTTTGGGTTAACACAAACAGTGGGTCTAACGAAACCAATAAAACTAGAAAAACCAAACAAAAATATGGTTTTGTATTGATGTTTTATTTTTTTATTTTTAAAAACATTCCAAATGTCCATTTTGCAGAATTTGTCTGATATCATCCAGCTGATTGAAAATTTTCTATTCTGTTACCATTTGAAAATGCTATCTACATCACAGCTGATCAAAACACTACAATGAGAATTGAAAAGTCCAGAGGAATGAAGGACTGGTAAAAGAGCACTGTGTACATCAATGTTGATTCTTAAAATGCTTGTTAGCTTTGTTTTTCTCAATTATAAACCATAGCTTCAACCCTTTCAGATGCATAAGAAAGCTAATGGGCTAATGGTTGAAATTTATGCATCTCTGTATCAAATTGAAGGTTTATAAACAAAATATGTTATTTCAAAACATTTTATTTGTACTGTTAAAAAAAATAAAAATGCTGGGACATATTTTTCCCCATGTACCTTAAAGGACAGTTACACAACACACTGATATTATATGTTGAAGAACTACAAAGGCTGTGTTTCTGTTGTCTATTTGATGTAAAATTACGGAAAAGTTTCCGCTTGAAGTAAAGCATAAATTAACAACATGCCATCACAGATATTGTAAGAACCATTTTCAACATGCTTTGAAATACAATGAAAACACCTTTTCCTTACATCCAATTTTATTATTTGGTGCTCTAGACTCTCTGCATTACAGCATATTTGTAACCTTCTTGAGGTTTTTACAGCCATCGATAAATTCCTTAGTTGACTTGAATAATTGCAGATTAGACTTCTTGCAATGCCTTGTCTGAACTCCAGAGATGTAATGTTGACTTTGATCCTGCTTCTGTTGCCAATTTTGAATATGCTACATATGCATTGTTCACGCTAATGTCATGAAGATCAAAGAAAACCCTCAGACAGTAGGTAATTTTTGCCTTTCTGTCAGCCTCATAAGTCACTTTCCTCTGATCCATGAGGTCCACCTCTTCCATCCACTTGTTGTACCTTCTTATTTTAAAGGGACACTGAACACTGATCTTCTCAGAAAAACTAAACTGATGGCTCTTCACAGTTGCACATGATATTGGGGAAATAAAATTAGTCAGTAGATAAATGGGCTTGTTGTCCATCCATTGTTACTAAGACTGTATGTAGTGCCTCTTTTCATTCCCTTATGTGGAAGATACTTTGGCATATTTTTACAATTGGTGCCTACTGTTTCACAGGATCTAATATTTTCTAAATCAAGGTAATACTGCAAAGCTGGAGAGTTAAAAGAATTATCTATATAAATTTCACATCCCAGTCCGGATATAGATTTTGTCAATTATAGAACTACTGACTCACTAAGTCCTACTTCAGGACCTGAGTTTTTTCTGCCAGTGTATAAATCAAACTCAAATAGATAATCAGTTTCTGCATCATACCTACACCACATTTTGAAACCCCATTTGATTGGCTTATTTTTTATGTAGTGTCACATGATATTATGACCTTTGAACCTGATAATTTGCTCATCTACTGATCTCACTTTGTATGCAATATCTTTTTTTTATTGATCTGCATTGTTGGAAAAATGTAAGTGCTTTTGAATGTCTTCAAATCGGCGCTGTGGCACAATCTGAGCTATATAAGGAACACCTAAATCAGGCTCAGATGAACGTAGCTTCTAAAAGTAGGTAATATATGATACCCATTACCAGATTCATACCAAGAAATGCCTTCATTTAATCTTCATTTGTGCCAAAAGCATTGCCAGTTTGTTCTGCATACCGAGTACTTTCAAGAATTAGTATATCATGCAGCAAGGCTTTTAGGTCCATTATCAAAGAAAAAATCTCAAATGGCTTTGGAATCTCACAATTTTTACTGATACTAAACAAAAGCACTTTCCCAAATTCAGGAGTCACATAATCACTTTACTGTCCTAGTTGATAAGTTCTGGTCCATTTACATTCTGGAAAATCTGGAAGGGATTCAGGTACCTTAGAATTTGGCTCTGATGTGACTTCCTCTGTTTTTCTCCTTTTGCAAGGTGGACTAGGTAAGTCTTTTTCAGGATTTTCTATAACAACATGTTCACTTCCACTTTCCATTCTCCTTCTAGAAACATTTTATCTTCTTCATGAGGTAACAGATTATTTTCACCATCACTATTGCAAGGCTCCAAAATCTGCATAACACTTTCATCAGTGATGAAGAATTCTGTTTTTCTGGAGCACATGACCTAAAAGAAGATTTGAAATTATATAGGTACAAGATTTTTCACTTATATAAATAAAAAGGAAGATAATGTATTTCCAAGCAAAGTTAAAATAAAACAAATATCTCTGCTTTAAGTAGAGCACCTGCAATGCATCTACCATGATTATAATCCAATTATTAAGAGGATTTCTAAATGGGACAAATGTGTCCCATATACATGAAAGTGTTAAGTGGCAGTTTTATGCCTTATTTTTATCTGATGAAATTCCTGATGCAGTGAATGTAGGATAATTTAAGCCTTTCCTATTTTCTGAAAAAATTCACTTCTAAAAGGGGAGCCATGGGAAACTGCACATGACACTGTATGCTGATTTTTCATGTTCTGCTTAGCCTTATTCTGAAAAGATGGATTTTGTCAAAAGCCTGTGATGTGCACAGGGCTACCCATATGAGAGGCAGGGATATATGTGCAGGATTTTAGCGAGCCTGGGTATACCTAGATAATAAAATTATCAGAAAAATAATTATATGTTTACCATGATGTATCATTTTATGTTATCCCCCACTAAGATGTCATTATTTCCTATTACCATACAATTTGTGTAAAACTTTCTGACCAATAGTGGGAAGGGCTGGAAACTTTGTGAGGAATTGGGATCATGACAGCATGACTTCTGAGAGCTCCCAAAAGTTAGATGGTGGTCTTGTATATATATACCCAGGACTTAAATAAAAGAAAGATGTTTCCGTATTTAAACTATTGTAGTAACTACCTACTCTATAGAAATTCTATGCCATCTGACAAAGAGAAATACACAGAAATTCAAAGCATATGAATGCAACATTAAGGCATCAAGGTTTTTGTTCAAATATCATTCCAATTAACCATAACAGCTCTCTTGTGTACTTCATTTTCAAATAGTAATATAACAATAAGCAAAATCTACAAATAATTTTTATTGCTTGTAGATAAGTAATAGTGTTTAGGTGAGGCATATCCAGAAAATAGGTCATGCACTGAAGTGCAATGTGACACATATACATTGCACTATTTTTGACATAAATACCCAAGTTTCTTTAAATAGCTGTATGAACAATCCATCTATCATTCAAGTCTCCACTCACATGTTTTTTTGTTTTTTTTCAGCTTCACAAACCTTGGAAATCATATGATACAAGTTCTGAAATGTCTAATTGCAGCACAAAGTGCATACAACATAAGATTTTCTTCACAGTTTTCCATTGGGAATAAACATAATAAACACAGATTTATTCCTCTGCGGCTTCTAAGTATATTCAAGCTGAAAAAATGAGTGGGTGTTATAGATTTTCCAAAAATAAGAAGGTTAAAGCAGTAGTTTTCCAATGGATCCATGACCAAAGAGCAGATTTCTAACATTATAAAATGGATCATCTAACATCAGATGGAAAAACATTGTGGGCACAAAATTTAAAAAATTGTAGAAAGAGGATAAAAATGAATTGTGTATTTTTTAAGGAAATTACCTTATTCATGAACAGAACTCTGTCATTTACACTAAAGAATATTTGTTTTGCATTAATATAGTTTTAATTGATATTATGCTATGAAAGTATATCCCATTTTGCTTTCCTTACAATAGAAAAACAATGCTAAACCTAATCCAATATTAATTCTGATTTAAATATTTATATATATAGTAAAGAAAAGTAAATTGACTTTTTGCTCTGTTTCCAAACAGTATGTCCTTAGTATCAGATTCAGCATAAATTCTCATAAAATGATCTGCTTGTATGATATAGGGACTTTTTTACTACCTATCTTTGATTTTTTTTCTCTTGTTATGGTATATACTTACTTCTCTTTTTGGCCTAGTAAGAATATAAAGAGAAAGAAATTCTGCAAGATTGTTCATTAATAATATCAATGGTGAAGTGTTATTTGTAACAGCCATCTAAGTTTTGTAGCATCCTCCTAGAGTCATTCTCATCTACTGAACATTGTGCAGTGAAATCTTATTAATCCAGGTTAATTAGGGCTGAGAGTTGCCATAATTAGCAGAAGTCTGGATTAACACATATAAAATAAAGCAAAGCAATTTTATGAATAAAAGAAATAATTATAGTCTAACACAGTACACCAGCTGTATTAATATTACAAATTATCCATAATTTCCTTAGTTACTGCTTTACACTGAGTTGTTTTGCTAGATGTTCAGCTTAAGCTTGAATTTCTACACCTCTCTCTGAAATCTACTTGCATGAAACTGTTCAGACCACTTATACATTGCATCATCCAATTTTTGTTCTGCATTCATTTAATTCAGTAAGTTTCTTTGCACTTTTTATGCAAATTATACAAATTTGCATTTTCCCTTCTTATTTTAGACTCTTATTTGCTTTGCAATGCCAAGGTCCATGTAAACTGGAAGCAGTAGCACCATATTCAAGATTTCCAACTATTTTTTGTTTTTCTCACAAAGAGAGAGCTTTATATTTTTGCCTTCCTGACAATGTTGCTGGTTTACTGAAGGACATTGCTCAGTAAAAACACTAATGCTAAATGATAAACAAAATTAAATTCATCATCCCAGTTCAACAGCACATGAAATTGTTGAAAAGAAAGAAGGTGAAATTTGTAACTACAAATATGAATTGTGAATACAGAAACTTTTGCCATACCATAAAAAAATGCTATATGTAATTTGATTCATTTTTTGTATAAAAATTTATTTTAACACCTGTCCAGATTAGACAAAATTAGGTTTAGCATGCTCTGTTTAGTAGGTATTACTGTATGCTCATTTTAAGCATTGCAGTTGGGAAAAAAAAATAGTTCTTCCATTGGGTATTCAAATGATGCAGCATTCAGAAAAGGTGTTTCCAGGGACCATACGACTGTGTCAAAAAAGTGTGGGGTATCTGTGTCACATTGATCTGGAGTATGTCAATGCCTAAAATTTTCTTCAGCGACTATGTTCATATTTATCACATTTAAATTACTTTGTGAAGTAAGATAAATATTTTATAACATTGTTTATATCACTTAAACATTTAAGTGGATAGTATTTGCTCATATAATTTGTTTACCATTTTAATAATTCTTTGCTATTCTGGATATATCTAAAGGAGTTTATTTCAAAAGCATTTGCCTTCCCCCCATCCCCTCACTTGCATTTTTTTCAAACGTCTGTTGATCATTTCAACTACTGTTTGCATTTAGAGTAATATTATCTATCTGTAAGCAAATATTTTATTTAAACTACTACTTTTTTGTGTGGTTTTACATATCAAAATGTGGTTTTGAGCATGGTATTTCTCATCACTTTAGTTTGTTTGTTTAAGGCAATATAAAGAGGTTGTGGAACTAAATGTTTGGCTTTCATATTGCTCTGCCAGAGGCTATTTAGATAATAAATTTGGTTTCTGCTGCTGCACTCAAATAATATATCAATGATATTCATTAATATTCATTTTGCAAACATTAGGAAGTGCATGTATGGAGATCTACTGATATCAGAGCTTGCATCATTGCTTCTTTCAAAGAAATTTTTATGTTGTGTATGTCTATCTTGTATGTAAGTCAATGCTAGCAAAATTAAACAAGTTCAGAAAGAAACAGGAAAGAAGAGTGAAAGACGGCTTCATTCATTAAATCATAAAGCATAGTTTTTTTTTAACATTAATTTAAAGTAGTTTTTGAGGTATAATGAAATACTGCTAATAGAAAAAAATATTTATTTTTTATGATTTCATGAGCTAACTATTATTGGTTTTTACTTTCAGCATCCAATGTATATGATGGCATCAATTGTGTACCTTGTGTTTGGCTTGGCTCTCACTTCTATGTGCATAAATGTTGTACAGGTATGTTTCAAATAGCTTAAATGCATTTATGTGCCTATTATAAGATTTAAATATAAATGATTTTTTAAAAATATTTGCATTTAAAAATGGTACTGAATTTGAAAGAAGATGCTCCTTGAGATAAGTCTTAAAATAGAAATTTTTCATAGCTACTATCTAAAAACTTTCACTTGTATTTTCCAGTACATAACATTCTTCTCTGTTAATTAAAGACTAAGTAGGTACTTATATGGAAAACAATTTGTTGCATATCATAAATGTTTTACTTTATTTTAATGTGCTTATTAGTGTAAACTTCAATTTTTGGTTATATTGGAAACAAACTTAGTCTGGTTGATGTTAGTAACATGATAATTTATGTAGCTCACAGTTTGAGCTCCTTTAGTATACAACAGAAGGCATAACCTAGGACCATTAACAGAGATTTTTCTGCATTTCAAATATTTGATAATATAAGTAACAATTTATCTTGATTGTTTTTCTCATGCATTGAATTTCTAAATGAATTGCCTACTATAAGATCAGTTTATTCCTTCAAGTTAAACCTCAGCAGCTTGTTTGTTCCACTAAAATAATTAAGCTAGTAACATGGCAATGTAGGGCAAAAAACATAGTTTTTTAAAACATTACTACATTTTGGGTATAATGTTTCGTTTACTTTAAATTAGTCATCTATCACACTTTCAGTTCATCTTTGTAAAACTACAAAATTTCAAGAAGCCTTCAAAATTTAAAAAACTTCCTAGTTGGCAAAGAGACTCATATAAAAATCTAAAATGATATATTCATGCAACTTTCTTTACCAATGGCAAATCTAAACATATCTGTTCAAATTATGCCACTGTATAAATATTGACTCTTCTATATGTTATGACGCTGGAGATATATTTTTTCTTAGGAATGATTTCAAATTAAGCAAGATATACTTATTTAAAGCCTGCTGAAATAGTATTTAAATGTTTATTTGTGGTAACAAGCTCTTATGATGGAAAAAAAAGAGAAAAGTGTCAATGCTATAATATGTTGGCTTTGAAATTCCATACTCTTTCCATGGCATTGCAAGAAACAACTGAATGCTGACAATCATTTTGTTATACAAACCAATAACAATGAATAATACATTGGAAATTGCTGATGCCACAAAAATTTCAAATAAATTGTGTTTTTTAATATGATCTACATTTTTTGTAAAGTAAGGTTTGTATATATCTTATGGTTTACCAGTTATACAAAATTATATAAAATGTTCCCGTTTGAAATAGACTTAACTATTTAAGATGAATATTTTATTAGTACTATTGTAAATATTTTAAACATGTGGTATTTGAATCAAAATCTTTGCCATTGTTGAGAAATAAAAAATAATTACAATTTTTCCATATTAAGGGTAGTTTGGGTATTTGGTAGTTTTTGAAACTGTGTCACATCCTTGGAAGATCTTGAGTTTAAATACAGAGTTGGTATTTATCTGACATTTTGTTTTAGAGTTAAGCTGTTCACAGAGACAAAGTTAGACAGATAGACATGTGAAGAAACACACACACATCTTTTTCTAAAAATGTTTGCTTTTGGGTTCCGGAATCCCAAAATCTGCATTTCTGATGAAATTTTGTTATCAAATTTTTGGGTGGAATATAATACTTTCTCTTACCTGCCATAAGTAGGAGTTAGGGAAAGTAAAAATTCTGCCATTAAAAGCAGCTCAGTTCTTTAAATTGTAACATAAGCACTTGAAAGTGTGCTGATGTACACTGTTATTATACAAACAATATTATAAATGTTCAAATAAATATTATATGACTCACCTCCATGGTGTGAAGGTAGCATATCTATCTCACATTCCAGAGGTCCTGAGTTAATCTTGGTTGGGGCAAGTTACCTGGAGTTTTTAATACCTTAAGTTTTTCCTCGGAAGATGAATATGACCCTCAGCTCATTTGAGCATAATTTCATTCCTTTTATTCATTCACATTCTGATAATAACTACCCAATTAAAAGACATAAATTGAACAAAAAAGAAGAAAAATATATAAGCTTTGAATTTCAGTGTTATATCAGCGGTAAATATTACAATATCCCTAACTTTTGCAATGCATTTAATTAATATATTAATTTCTATATTTACAGGAGAAACTTTCAGATAGCTTCAGACAAGCAAGCGCTAAACTTGGTGCCACAATTGGGCTGAGAGTAAATGAAGAAGATGGTTCCATAACTCCAGTTGCTGCAGTACCACTTGAGACAAATGAAGTCCAAAATGCCCTTCCCAAATCTCATTCTACCTGAACTAAACGTTATGAGGTCCAAAAATTTCAAGTGAGATCAGCTTCATCACAGACAGAAGCTAATGTCAATTTATGCCTGCCTAAAACAATTGTTTGAATTTCATGCTTAATATATACAAAACAACTGAAGCTGTTACATTTTGTGACTTGCTTTCTGGATGTTTGCTTTTAAAATCTAGAAAACAGTTATATTCTCAACAAAGATAACCACTTCTGAGTACAGTTTGTAGGTTATGTGAAAATCTAAAATGAAAGACACTGAATGGTCAGCATACGTATGTTGGCAAGCTATGTATTATCAGCATAAGCAGCAGAACTGCGCTTCAGATCTTTTGCAACATGTTGAAACACATTAGCTCAGCTATAACTAGACTAAGCACTTCTTGTGTGATACACAGACACACACATTTTCTCTTCAAGGTGCTGCTGTTCCTGTTATGATTTATGCATGTGATTGGTAAAAATATTTTTTGCTAATATTGTGCAATCTGCACGACTTATCTTCTATGTGCCTTCTGTTGTTTCAATAACATTCTGATGTGTGATGAAAATAATACAAGTTAAATAAACTTACTATTTTAATGTTAATTTCAGGCAAGAAATATATTTCTAGTCTGAAAATACTTTTGTATAGCATTTGTTGGGTAAAATGCACAAATTTTAGTTGTTGGAGGAGAAGGCTCTTATAAACAGAGGTATGATTACTTCAAATATTCAATGTGAATATTTTTGAAAGAGTAGCATTCTGAAAATATGAAAGCTTATTTAATACAGAGAATAAAATGTATCTGGTCCAATTTTAATGTTATTTGCTTAAAATAAATTAAAATAAAGGTTCTTAAAGAAATACCTATGTACCAAAAATGTTAATAAATAGGAGACTGCAAACTGTCCCTACTCCTGAGTTACCAACATGATTCCAGTAGATGCTGGTAATTCTCATGCTATAGGTGAGACTATGATACCGCCATAATACTCAATGATATTGAAGTATGTCTACTAAATCTTTGATATATAAAATAACAAGAAGTACTGTATACAGTGTGGAGTCATTATTGCAGGAAAAGGTGGTATTATGGGACAATATTTTGAATTCGCCCATAAATATTAAAATACATGCGAACATTTGTAAGTAATTCTAAGAATCTACCCAGAAATAATTTCTCCTCATGATCTGAAATGTGGAATGACACAAATTATATTGTATTAGCATAAAGTTTTGAAAAAAAATGAAATAGTTACAATTCTGACAATCTTAAAAATTTGGGTGGTAATATGGGACAGAGAACAACTGAACATTTAAATGCACCATTAAACTAAAAATTGTAATATTTGCTGGTATTTTTTAACAGGAACTGAAAAAATAAGCAATTGAAATGTAATATAAAAAAAAGCATGCTTTGTCTAAAAAATTAATTAAAATTGTTTTCGTCTGTTCAATGGAAGTTGGAAGAACAACTGCTAAAGAGCACAATTTTACATACAAAAGTCACAAATGAAGCTGTCATTCTCACATGCAGAACAGTCCATGTGTGCCCACCTGCCACAAATGTTGCACTTCGTTCAGAGTTCTCCAGGCCTGGATTTATAATCACAAAAAAATCACTCAGTAAGTGATGTAATCTTTCGTTGGAATTGGCAAAACTGATTCACCTGAAGAGATGGAGACATAAGTGTCATCTGAATCAGAAAATTCTTTCCTGAATGCAAGTCTTCTTCTAGCTTTAAAGCTCGTGTTCTTTTTAGTTTTTTTCGGACTTCTTTAAATATGGCAACTGAGGTTCATCTTTACTTGTCAATGGCTGTGCTTCACCTGAAATTGTTGGAATACCATTGCTTGTAGAGCCACAAACAGACGAGTTTTGTCTTCCTTTCTGAGGATTCCTTTGGTTTTTATTCTTCCGGTAAGTTCCAAGTGCTGCCTAATATGGTGAACTTGTGATCAGAGCTGCTGTTGATGATTTTCTTCCTTTGTTACTTGTTCGTTTCTTCAGAACTGGAATGGGTGAAATATCCTCAGGACTGATGTAGTTCTGCTCTCTGGGTTCTGTGTGCAGCAGGGTTGGAGTCTGGCCTCGCTCAGAATTAAATGCAGGGGATTCTTGCTCTTCTGCAATGTTTGAGCCAATGAAGTCTGCCTCAGTAAACACATTCCTATTTAGAGGATAGATCCCAGTAGTTTCCTGCATTTTACTGATGTTACAGCAGCAGTCATATCATTCTACTTCCAGTTTTTATGTATGCCTTTAGGAGAAGGTCCCAGTTTTGTTCTCAGCATCTCCTCTATCAATAACCTGGACAGAGAAAGAAGGTTTCAATATGGGACACCTCAGTTCTGCTTGTCCCATAATACCACCATTCAGTTAACAACACATAACCTTATATAATACACTTATACATTAACTAATCAGGTGTATGTAACTAATTATTTAAAGATACAACTATCCATTAATTAAAAGTGCAAAACAAATTGTTTTATCCCACCTGAATTTTGCGTAATAGCAGCCGGAATCTTCCACTGTTAAAACTTTTCATACCACAAAAAACAACACAGTCCTCTATCAACCACAGCTCTCATCCTATTGACACGCTGTGATACGTGCAGGTTTAAGGAGAGTTCTAGATTAGTCTGACAGAGTCATCACCAGATGGCAACAATAGCTTCAGTAAAACCGAGATATCTCACTTTACAACCCCGTCCCATAATACCACCTTTTCCCCTACTTATGTTGGAATGAGTTGACAACTTATTTAAACACTTTTTCTCTCCATTTGTATATCTATTTATTAAAATTATTTGAAAATGTTCCCAAAACTAGTCTTAATAAATAGAAGTAATGGGTAGAAAAGGTGTTTACATGAGTTGGCGGGCAATTTCAACATAACTTATAAATCCCCAATACTTCTAAATTTTTAATTTCCACACCTCTATCCCAGACATCATCACTGTCAGTTGTGTTTTGCTCAAGGATGGAAGAAGTTGAGCTAGAAGTATTGCTGGATTCATCATTCTTGGCCCCAACCTTGACTGCATAGCTTCTAGGTGATCCTATGCTACATTCCATCTGCTCTTATATCTAAATGAAAACATGTAGAACAATTAGGGCAAGAGGTGAGATACTGAAATAACTGCATCATTAACTGACTTGTGAAAGCTGGTTTAGCTGATGCATTACAATGTTTATCTACTCGTTTTACATTATACTTATTCCTGTGTCTAAAGTTGGCAAACACTTCAGGAACGAATAAAAAATTTAGACATGAGATCATTCAGCACTTTAAAATACATGTTTTTCCTTCAGTCTGTTTTGGGGTACATTGTCATAATCAGGTCATACCCTCTGTATAAGCATAGTCCATACTGTGTATTGGGTTCTACTAAACCTTTTGTTTCATTCAATATATAAGTACATACATACACACACACACACAGAGGTATATATATATAAAATTAAATAAATTATGAGTGAAGTGTAAAACTTTTTCATAAGTAATAACATCAGAGCAGAACATAAAACATGCAGGAAAATATATTTAAGGGGAGATTAAAAGCCCAATCACACCAATGTTAAATTTGCTCCATTATCTCAGAAACTGTTTAAGATATCAGACTAAGTTTTTACAGGCTATAGATGCATCTCTTCTTTGATTAAAATCAGCATTTTTTTTAATAACCAAAATTATTATCAAGAACAAAGTAGATTCACAACAACACTTACAGGTTGTTTTATCATCTTAAAACTTTATTTAACTATCTTCAATAGGTTCTAAGAAACGGGGTCATTTATATCGGAAAATGTTATTCAAATAAAAGTTATTTGAAGCAAAACTGGAGAAAACAAACTCACATATATTTGCAAATAAAGAAACCGCATGGCTTGAAAACACAGAAGCTGCAATACTTAAAATCAATACCAATTTTAAAGCAAAACTTCTCCTAAAAGATGTCCAAAGTTACCACTCTACTCCAAAGTGTGCAAGATTTATGATTTTTTTCCCCCTGTGAAGCAGTGCAGAATCCATAGCACAAAATATTAGAGCCAATAACATTTTTAAAAATATATTAAATTATAAGTGCAGTTCCTACAAAGATAAAATGTATATCACATTAAAAAGGAAATTCCAATTAATAAGACTGCATAAAAAACTTAAAAATATCTTTTTTGGCAGTTTACTTCATTTAGTTCCTCCATAAAGAAATGCTTTATATTTATGCATCAAGTGAAATTTATAGAGTATCCAGTGAAGAAAGAAAGCATATATATTTATTTATTGATATAAATTTATGTGAATAAGCTTTCAGCACAATATAGAGTTATATAAGCAGAGAAACAAAGAATTTATCTGTATCATAATTATCAGCTTCATCATTTTCATATTTCTTGTTAACTTTGGCTAGAAATAATGAAAATGTTGCTGTCAATTGGAGATAGCAAAATCAACTGTTATAGAATTTAGTACAAAATTGGTCATAAATGTTTGTGTCTTGAAAACTAAAAACTAGTAAATAGTAAAAGACTGTTACGCTTTTATAAACTGAGTATTAATTATCAATTATTATTGGTGGTATTGAAAAAATCAGTATCAGTATCAAGTATAGAGGAAGAGTAGTAGTATCCTGTCCCTAATATTGGTACTTTTCATCTTAAGTAGTTCTCTTGTATTGTTCAATCATAGAAAGACCGAGTATCTCAGTCTTTTCTTTTGCAGCTTTCTTACTGAGGGTCCATGATTCAATTCCCAGTTCTGAGGTGGCAATTTTAAGTCTGCTGTATCCAAGCCTTCACCACTGATTAGCTCCTGTGAAGTATCTTCTAGGACCACTATGGTTCAGAGTCCGCAGTAAAACCCAGGGTCATAGTAGTGCCAAAACGCACCAGGATGCTACCCCAGTACTGTTTTTTGCAACCCTGGTGTCAGCGCAGTACTTTCTTTGTTACTTGAAAACACCTTTTTATTCTTACTTTAAAAAGTACTGGATTTACTACAACTTAATGATCAGCTCACATTTAGCACACATATATTACTTTCTTTGCATTAGTTGAGAAGTGTGAATGAGTAATATTTATAACAACAGCGATAGTAACAGAAATAATAATAACAATGATGACAGCAACAAAATACACAAGTATACTACTTAGGAATGAATTGTCCTAGTAATGTTGCTTTTATAACAGCATCTCTGGTATAAGCTATAAGTTCTCTTATTCCATCACCATCCTCAGTATCATCCTATCATTGAAGGTAACAGATACCACCTGCTGAATGCCTTCAACTAATACTTGGATCCAACCATGGATTTCTGCAAAGGTCATTGACCATTGAAGAGCATTGAATCAAAAAACACTACATGCATAATAAAAATGTTTTCAGGAGACGAAAAAATCTGATGTGTTACACTCACATGCCTTTCTCTACTCTTGTACAGACTATTTTTACAATCTCTTATTCTCCATCTATTTCATATTAATCGAGATAAACTTTTGCAGAAACGATCTTTTGACATGCAAAGAGAATTACATTTTACACATAGCGAGCAGTTCTAAAAATATTTGACTATCGCTTAAGGCGTACTATGTTCCCCTTGTTTTGTATTTGCAAGGGCAATATAGAAATAAAGTAGCCCTTAAGCATAGACATATCTCTTAATAGCTGGTTGCTAGGTGCAGCACCATTCTCTTTGCCACAGATTAATGCTCTTTACATATCCAAGACAAAATAACGAATTCCCATTTGAGAAAATAATTATTGAAAATTTAAGGGAATAACAAGCAAATCTCGAAAATGGTTCACTCAACAAAACAAATGTATATGACATAAATTGTGTATTTTAATGTGATCTACATTTTTTGTGTCGTAAACTTTTGTCTACCTCTTATGGTTTACCAGTTATGCAAAAGTCGTTCATAATGAAGAACACTCTTGGAGACATTCCCAGAAAATTCAAGATATACATTTTATGTCATAAATATATCTTAAACATATGATATTTTAATTAAAATCGTTAGAGACATTTTTGAGAAAATTAAGATTTTCGAAAAATGTTCCATGTAAAGGATAATCTGGGTTGGGGGGGATTTTCTTGAAAACCTTTGTGTCGCATCTCTGGAAGATACTGAACCTAAATACCAAGTTTGGTGTTTATCCGACTGTTCGTTTCTGAGTTATGCTGTTCACAGACACACATAGACATACACATGGACAGGTTTCCAAAAATGGTCTCAGGGGTCTCAAAACATATATTTCCGGTGAAATCTCGGTATCAAATTTTTGGGTGGAATAAAATACTTACTATACGTAGTAGAGAAAGCGAAAGCAAATGATGTCTCCTGAACTTACCGCTGCTTTTTAAAGTTCTTCATGCCTAATTGCAGTGCAAATGTCCCTTTCATAAATACTGCTATCACCAGAATAATTTTTATACCACATTTATAATGGGAATGTTTACACTAAATACATTTTGAACCAATTATACTGAAAATACCATCATGAACATTAAGAAAAAATTGGCAAAAAGTTATGCCTATTAATACTTTAATAAAGCATTTCAATTCCACTTACAAAGCAACTTTATACTTTGCTTTGTACATGTTTTTATAAAATGTGAGTCCTCAAATTTCATTTTTTTCTTTTTTTGCAAACACTTTTATGTCAATGTTTCTTTCAAGAACCACAACTGTATATCTGTACTTAAACAATGCCCATTTTTCCTCCAAGCAGCCACATTATTCTTTATTCTAGTTTTGCTACAGAATACAGATTCTTTATGCATAGCCTCCACATAAAACTGCGGTTTAGCCTCACATCTCCATTCACTCCTGAGAGAAGAGTGTAAGAGTGCATAATTCTTCTTTGCTTCATTGACTCTGCTTTGGAGTGTTAAAGCCTGAACTTGTGGCATTCACTCAAATGCAACTCCCTATTTCAGTTCACATTTTAGAGGATGGCAAAAAACTCATTAGGTTGAACCTTAATCACAGTATCTGAAGAATAATGACAGAAAACATGAACATAATACTTCTCACTTTTTTTTTAAAACTAGCATGAAAGAGAAAACAACACAAAGTATTCTCAATATCCTTTGAAGGCATTCCACTACATCAATTTGCATGAGAGTAATATAATAAAATACATTATATTTGACACGCCACAAGAAATTTACCTCATTTTTACTTGTTTGCTTCTCTTTGTTTCCTACATTTTCATTCTCTTTCTGGTAGCACTACTGTTGCCTGTCTTTTTCATGCTGTAATACTTTAGCAAATCCACTATTACTGCTTCCTTGGCATAGCTCCCTATCTCAGGCCTTCAAGTAAGGAGATTGGTTTTCATTTGTTCATGCATTCATTTAGCATGACATAATATTGCTAAGAAGACCCAAGGAAGCGATAACTGATATTATTCAGCAGCAACAAGTGCAAGTAGAGTAGTCAAAGGCATGTATGTATACACTGTCACGTAAGCATTTCTTTACTTCTCTAAAACAGTGCATTTTTTTTCCAGTTGTCTCAGTGACCTAACTACATTCTAAATTCAATTTCAAACACTACATTTTGAAGTCATTTTACGATAGGAAGCACATTTGAAAGAAATGGTTTAGACAGATCAGTTCAGTGCAATTGAAATAGGGGGAATCCATATCAAAAAGTCTGCAGATGGGGTTAGTGTGTCTGTTTCCAATGCTCCTTTATTCATTCATAGTTAACAAAATGAATTTACATTTGCATTTCAATCAATTCTATTCATGGTTTTGTGTTCAAGAAACAAAAGCAAACATTCTGATGCTGAAACCATGTTCTTGCAATCCTTATGCTTCAGTCAATAAAACAAATTAATTATCTACTAATCTCATATAGGATTACAAGATTACAACAAGGACATTTTAGTATAATGCAAAAAAATACAAAATTTAAATTTAAAATTCTACTAAAATACATATTAACAAGTAGTACATATTTTATATAGTTAATCCCGAAATATTCAGGCTACATGCAGTTAGGTTACTATAAAGGACTACTCTTATAGAAAACATCAGTCTTCTTTAAAGTTTAGGTCGTCATAAATTCCTGAACAACTAAAGCATTTGGAATCATATTTAATGAGAGGTATAGCTAGGGAGGGGCTTTTGAGGTTAGAACCCTTCCTTGCTAAAAAGGTGTAAAAATTAATAGTAAAAATAGCTTTGTTATAACCATAGCATCTTTCTAGGTTGGCAAGAAAGAGATAGTACTTCCTAATCATATCACTTGTTGTGCTATATTGTCTTGAACAATATGACAAAAGCTGACAGCAACAGGAACTGTACTTTATGTGACGGGTACAACCATGTTAAGATGTTGGGGGCATGTTTTCATTCCAGTACTAAATTTGAGTGATTTCCATATGAGCGCAATATTTCCCAGTTTAGAATATAACTAGAAACCCTATTTGATAGGGAAATCAAATGGCTTGCAGTGGTAATATAAATACTTCACAGTGGTCATTAATTCTGTCACAACACATTTCCTGCTTAGAATATGCAAAACATCCTATCCAAATTTCAATTCTAATTGCTGCACATTAATCTGTAAATATAAAAGATTTATTTAAGCATTTAACTCAGAATTAATTTATATTTATCATTTGAAGTGATACAAGTTGTTTAAAACTGGTGTATTTAACTGCACACATTTCACTGAATCTGTGAATTACTGGATCCTTTCACAAGTCAATTGTACTGATATCAATGAAAAACCTCTACATTAACATTGTAAGTAGAATTTTCCAAAGAGTATTCAATATTTGCCAGTCACTAAAGCACTTTAAAACTTAAATTATGCTTCTCAATTGTAGAATATTCAGAGTTTTCAAAAATTTTTCCTGAATGCCAGATAGAAAATTAAAGTATAGGACTTAAAACAGAATTTTCTGGTGTTAATCCTTTTCACATGGCGTTATGGATATGAATGTATAACCTTTTCTTACCTTCAGAACTTTAAATAAGGATTTAGTCCTTATGAATGAAAGAATTTAACTATGTTAACCTTTTTCTATAATTTTAAAATCCTTTCAGTAAAGATGCATAATTGAATGAACTGCGAATTAGTTGGGCATTTATACCTAAACTTCACTTATGTGCCACATGTAAGTGAAGTATAAGTGTAAGTATGCAACTCATCAGCAATTCATTCAACATGAAAATAACATCACTGTAGGGGGGATATATAACATATAAACATTAACAGCACAACGGAATAGGGATGCCTTGACTATTGAACTTTGGCCGAACATTAGAATCATTTTTAAACACTTTTACACGGCATTTGTGAAACTAACTCATCTTCAGGATGTTTAGCTACACTACCAAAATTATCTTGGAGATAATTTTATTAGTTTCAGAGATATTGTATAGCTGTATTCAAGCTTATTCATAATTTTCAAAGTTAGACCAGTAGTCCAAGGACCCTCATTTCACAATATGCTTTGCCAAGCAAAGTCAAAATACTGAGAGAGCCAATGAACTAAAAACCGGCTGCATGATGTTTTTCCTGTTCGCATTATTAGCACGCTATCATAGAATGGTGCAGATGCAACCATACAACATTTATAAAACTAACTTTAAAAGCTTTACTTACCAGCTTTATGAAAGGAGGTAATGAAACTAGCCACCGTCATTACTGTCCATACATTTTTGGCACCTCTTTAGGAAACTATCCATTACTCACCATAGATCACATTGAGAAATACTGGCAATTTCCTGGCAGATATTTTGTTTTAATTGTTCCATGGTATGCAGATTTTGTCTTGTGTACTTTATTTTTAATTTACCCCAGATATAGAAATCATAGGGGGTTAGTTCAGAAGGACCAAAGAGGCCACAAAACTTTTCTAATAATTCTGTCCTCAAACACACTTTCAGTTGTTCTCATCAAAATATTGGCCATATGAGCTGTGGCAAAGTCTCATTAAAAAAAAAGGCAAAATCATGCTGCCTGTCTGTTAATTCTTTAAAATAAGGGGCAAAATTGTAGTCACTGTAGAGTTAACGTTGACTCGATTTTTGGGGTGAAGTCTCCAAATGATGACCAATGTCCTCTAATGTTTCTTTGGGAAGAACCTTACACCATCTTTTAGGTTTCTTAGACAGAACACTTCCTGTGGCCTGAAATTTTTTATAAAGCATACGGGTTGTTGTACGACCTGGAAGTTTTACACCCAGAAATCTTTCTGCACATCATATTTTCACTTGATGAGGCTGACTGTGTTATTATGTATGAATCATTAATAAATACATGCTGTGCAGTAGAAAACATATACTGAGCCATAATATACTTTGTGACTAAATACAGTACAAAATAATAAATAACTCATAATAGTTGAACTACAGCACATCACGTGAACTCAGCACTGCAGAGCCAGAGCAGAGCAAAGCCACATCAGTAGCATGACCTTGATTGCAGCAGCAGCAGCTGTATGGAATCATGTATCCACACGCTCAGTTAAAAAACACTGTGCAGCTAGTTCTTAGTTCACTGGCTTCCTCTGTAAAACTGACACTGTATTACACTTTACTGGACTCTAGCAAAGCAAGGTTCATAGATCAAACCTAGCTTTACGTTCTTAGTTGGCTTTTCATTCCTCAAATTCCTGTCTTCTTTGCTCTGTAAGGAGGTATGAGCTATTTGTCTGATCCTTAAATTCATCAACTTGACAACACCTCCATTAAGAAGTGGAGTAGTTAAGGAAAAACCTGATGTGTTACACTCACATGACTTTCTCTACTCTTGTACAAACTATTTTTACAAACGCTTATTCTCCATATGCTTCACGTTAATCGGGGTATCGAGATGTTAATCTAATTGCTAATTTTCTTGTAGGTGTAAAGGGAATTGGTAGGCTTTAAGCTATAGTCAAATGTTTTAAGAGCTAATTGCTATGTGGAGCATTCCATTCTCTTTGTATGTCCAGGACATAAAAAAATGAATAACCAATTCCCATTTGAGAAAAAGTATTGGAAAATTTAAGGGAATAACAAACTATATCTCAAAAATGGTTCACTCAACAAAAAAAATGTATATGACATAAATTGTGTATTTTAATGCGATCTACATTTTTTGTATAGTAACATTTTGTCTATCTCTTATGGTTTACCAGTTATGCAAAACTCGTTCACAATGAAGAATACTTTTGGAGAAACACCCAGAAAATTCGAGATATACATTTCATTTGTCATAAAAATATCTTGAACATATGATATTTTAATCAAAATCGTTATAGTCATTTTTGAGAAAATTAAAATGTTCGAAAAATTTTCCATGAAAAGGGTAATCTGGGGTGGGGGGAGTTCCTTGAAAACCTTTGTGTTGCATCTCTGGAAGATACTGAACCTAAATACCAAGTTTGGTGCTTGTCTGACTTTTTGTTTTTGAGTTATGCTGTTCACAGACAGACAGACAGACACACAGACACACACACACTTCTCTGATTCTACCTTTCCAACCTTGTCCTACACACATGTCAGTGTGGAAGAACAACTAATTTATTTGACCATTAATTTGCTACTTAACATCTTTTTAGCTGCTAAAAACTCAGAAATGTATTTCAATGGATTTAAAATGTTTTATTTTTTTAAGCAAACTTCGTAAAAAGATAAACATTTTTAATTTTACAAAAAAAATAGCATGTAAAGTAATTTCAAGCAAGTATTTAGAATTCTAACCTGGTGGATTGTAGCTTAATTTAATGCATTGCCTATACTATTTCATCACTAGAAGTAAAAGTAGAACCATGTTGTTTGTAGTATCAAAATTTCCTTTATACACATTTCCAACTAAATACAGTCTCATTAATATGATTATATAATATAAAACTTTTAATCCAAATTATTATTCCTATTAACACTAGAAATAAAATTCTACATATCTACTCTTAATGTTACCTTTATGCAGTTGCTTTCTTAAATATATTTAAACACAATACATAACTCCAGGTTATTTGTGTATTGGCAACCATCACAATCAATTATATTAAATTCCCATCCTATTTATATTTAACCATCCTATTATTCTTCTAATATTCTCCTTCCTTCACACTCCCTCTTTACCATTATTGTTCTCTCTTCATATATCCAAATAGTTTCCTTCCTACACACACACACACACACACACACACACACACATATATGTATTCTTTACAATGTGTATCTAAATTTTCATTGTAAAAGGATATATGGGAATATATATATATATGTAAGTATTTTCCTTCTACAAATAAAATTTTAATACACATTGTAAAGAATACTTATGATTTAAACTTTCTCATCATGATGAAAAATACTCTTCAAGTTACCTGATACATAAACCACAGGAACCATACTCCATTCCATTTCACAGGCACAGAACCAACATTATCTAACAATGCTAGGAGAAAGATTTAAGAAATTGACAGAAGACACGTGCTAGACACATCATGTAGATCAAGTTGCTTTATCATATTAAATATGTTGTGCTTAGTTGTCAAAAGTTCTTTTTAATATCAAAACAAATGTTACAACTATGAAAGATATGTTTTTCTTTCTTCAAAAATTATGCTGGTTTTGAAGATATGTGAAGATTTTATATATATTTACATTTAATATTCATTACTTCAATGAATAACTGGCCAGTTGTTCAAGCTTAAAACCAGCTTAAAACTTTGGCATATCTTACTATAACCTATAATTTATAGTGGTCCGAAGCTAGAGGGTAACTCCATGAGCACAGTCTCAGTTAAAATATGGTTCACAATAAAGAAAACAGAAAAGAAAAAAAGAAACATAATGTATCTTGGATTTTCTTACATACTTTTTATAACAGAAATAGGTTTAAAAATAAAGTAAAAATCATGAAACTCATACATTCTAAACTATCAAAAATTAGTTATCAAAATCATGTGACTTAATACTTATGGTTTATCTTAAACTTGTAAATTGTGAAATTTTTAATTAAAACATTTTTAAGAACACTGTTACTCTTATGCAATTACATTAATTATTTTTCTGTGCAACTTACCTAATAATATGCACAGCCTTAGAAATCTTAGTGGTATTAAACTTTTGTAAGTATAATGCATATGGAAACAACAGGTCTACAGGTTTAATTTCTAATTAAAACCTTTTTAAGAACCCAATTATTCTTATGCCATTACATTAATTATTTTTCTGTGCAACTTACCTAATAATATGCACAGCCTTAGAAATCTTAGTGGTACTAAACTTTTGTGAGTATAATGCATATGGAAACTACAGGTCTACAGGTTTAATTTCTAATTAAAACCTTTTTAAGAACCCAATTATTCTTATGCCATTACATTAATTATTTTTCTGTGCAACTTACCTAATAATATGCACAGCCTTAGAAATCTTAGTGGTACTAAATTTTTGTAAGTATAATGCATATGGCAACTACAGGTCTACAGGTTTAATTTCTAATTAAAACCTTTTTAAGAACCCAGTTACTCTTATGCCATTACATTAATTATTTTTCTGTGCAACTTACCTAATAATATGCACAGCCTTAGAAATCTTCATGGTACTAAATTTTTGTAAGTATAATTGCATATGGAAACTACAGGTCTACAGGTTTCATTTCTAATTAAAACCTTTTTAAGAACCCAGTTACTCTTATGCCATTACATTAATTATTTTTCTGAGCAGCTTATCTAATCATATGCATAGTCTTAGAAATACAATGGTACTAAATTTTTGTAAGTATAATGCATATGGAAACTACAGGTCTACAGGTTTAATTTCTAATTAAAACCTTTTTAAGAACCCAGTTACTCTTATGCCATTACATTAATTATTTTTCTGTGCAACTTACCTAATAATATGCACAGCCTTAGAAATCTTCATGGTACTAAATTTTTGTAAGTATAATTGCATATGGAAACTACAGGTCTACAGGTTTAATTTCTAATTAAAACCTTTTTAAGAACCCAGTTACTCTTATGCCATTACATTAATTATTTTTCTGAGCAGCTTATCTAATCATATGCATAGTCTTAGAAATACAATGGTACTAAATTTTTGTAAGTATAATGCATATGGAAACTACAGGTCATAAAACGTAATGTCTACACAAAAAGCACTCACCCATTTGCAGTTACAAAACTGAGCTGCAGTAATAACTTGAAGCACTGAATGTGTTGGTCATGTTGTCAAGAGAGTTAAAAGCATTCAGAAGTGAATTCCATCCAAAAGATTGATGCAGACATCAATTTTGGTAAGATAACAAGCTGGTATTACTATTCCTATATGTTTTATCTTTTAATTGTTTTGGTTCTATAGAGTTCATGGTTATTGTTGATGATAATGTGATGCTACTTCTGACTGGGAATGTTTTAAGTATCAACTTAAAAATGTCCTCACTGTTGTCATGATAATATGACATACTTATCATAAACCACATAGTTTATTATGAGTAGCCTTTTTCATTGCTCCTAGGGATGCTGGATGATTATTGGATAAGGTTCAGAATTTAACCACTCAAGTAGATTAAAATTGCAGAGATGAAATATAGCACCACAAATCTGCAAGAAATAAAAAATATGTGACTCCCAAACAAAAATCTTTATTAGGTATCTCCTGTGTGCAGGTAATCGGCAGTCTGTCAACATTTTATTTTTCAACTTCCATAAATACCATAAGAAAAAGCAAAAGAAAAATATTTATTCATAAATGTACACATATCCCCTTGTTTACTGGAAATGTTTAATAAACAGTTTTATAAAAATATAATCTTTGACTAGCAAATTTACTAGCAAGCCTAAATTGTGCTTATTTTATTAGTTACTAGAATCCAGTAAAAGGACAAAGAAATAATTACTCAGTTTAAGGTGCATGCTATTATTAGAAATCTGATGTGTTACATTCACATGTGTGAGGGTATTAATGTTGGTAGTTGGAAATGCTACTGTTTAATTTGCCGCACGTATAAAAGACAATTTATCGCGGTCACTTCGTGTTATCTTTTATTGAGCGCCTGTTATTGTATTTAATTTTGGGTTCACTGTCCTCCGGCTAGCTATGATTTCTCGGTCAAGCACTTATCTTATACAGGTGTGTAAACGGAAAGGAGTTTTTATCCAAAGATAACACTGATAAAAGAATTTGTTTTACACTTTTATTGTCGTAACACATTATTCACTTTCACCTATTAATCTTGACACTCGCCAAACTGAAACTGTTATAATAACTTATTTACTGCACATTATTAATTCGCGTACTTCAACTTTTTGTGTAATGAACTTTACGACACGAGAGATTTTTCATAACTTTGCGACGCGTAACCTTGAACTGTGTGCGATGCATACTCCATGAATGCCTCCGTTGAACTACATGAAACTTAACCCTGACACTGAATTTATACTTCCTCGCCCCAATATGCCTAAAGATTATAACCGAGCTGCTATTGGTTAATAAAACGCGCCAACATTAGTGTCTATATTTATATCCAATGAAAATTACGAAAACATATGCTCTGGGGAAAAATGTTCCAGCAAATTCTAAAAAAAAAAAACGCGCCACTCTGACGTCATTTGCTCGTCTCTAATAATGATAAACAGCTCACCCCCTCGCTACATTATTGCACGCTATTATTGTCAGTTTCAATAAGTCCGTATAAACCCACTTCTCGACAATGCTTTCAATCAACAAACATCTCAAATCAATGTCACACAACAATGCATATTCACACTACAATCACTCTGACATTTACATAATTTGTGATACAGATTACTGCGTCACATGGCATCGTTTACCCACTATCATTTGTTTTGATATAACTTCTATGCTCTATTCTTACAGTTATTTTTCTATCTACTTTACCTTAATCAAATATTGCTCAAATAGCTACATTATACTGAAACTTTGTCCAGGTTTATTTTTAACTGTCACTTCACCTATGTTCTGATTGTCCGTATTTCGTTTTTATGTAGTTCACCTTCACTGGGAGTCCACTTCACCAGTGTCACTTCACTAAGGTAAACCAGTTCAATTCTCCATCACTTCACTTTATTCGTGACGCAGTCTCTTCACTTACTCGGGAGTCGAACTCAAAACGTCCACAACCGTCGCTCCGTGGTAGCACTCGCTGCATGTCACATAGGCCGTCACTCTCACTGTCGTCCTCCGTGGATTGGTGGTACCGTGCTAGCCTCTAGTTCACTAGGTCGAGGGTTCAAACCCGGCGGAGGGCGATGGATTTTTTCGGGCGTAAAAATCCTTAGCATGGTTACTTCGGAAGGGAAGTAAAGCCGTGCTCCCGTGTCGTAGATTTACGGCACGTAAAAGAACCTCAAACCTGATAAAGAGGCCTCTGAGCAAAATTACCTATCTTTCACGCCCACATAGAATGGGACGCTAAGAACCATAGTAGTTAAAGAGCGTCCATAAATAAAACTCAATTTTTTTTTAACTCACTCACTCGGAGAATCACTTTTGATGTGGCACAGGAAGCTCACCTGTCAACTCACTCTCCGACTGACCGACCGACTCACTTTGCTGTTGCCACTGACTGACTCAATAACTCTGTCACATTCGACTCGCAACACCACAAGCACTGCCTGACTGCCTGCGAGAGCGCTTGCTTATGTAGGCAGTGAAATCTTTCACAGAAAGTTCTTGAATATACTAGAACTACAGAATGAGCCAAAGGACTCCGAACCGCCTGCACGGTATTTTTTCTGTCCGTGTCCTTGGCGCTCTTTGCCGTCAGCCGCTATCATAGAAAGGCGCGGATGAAACCATACAACATTACTTTTAAAGGCTTTATTTACCAAGTTTATGAAAGGAGATGCTGTAACTGGCCACCGCCGTTGTCCATACATTTTACGCACCTCTTTAGGAGACTATCCATCACTCGCCGTAGTTCACGCTGAGAAATTTCCTGGCGGAAATTTTGTTTTAATTCTTCCAGGGTGTGTGGGTTTGTCTTGTACACATTATGTTTTAAGTTACCCCGGAGGGACATTTTATGAACAATATTACCGGCTGCAGGGTGTTTTTTCACTGGGCGTGTGGAAATATGATAAAAACATGATAACGCACTGCTGCTATAAACAAGGTCACGCTGTTGACGTGGTCTTGCTTTGCAGTGTGAAGTGCAGTATTAAATTGACGGTGAAGTGATGTAGTTCAGTTATTACGAGTTATTTATTATTTTGTCCTGTACTTAGTCACAAAGTGTATTATTATGGGTCAGTATACGTTTTCTACTGCACTGCGTGTATTTATCTATGATTCGTATGTGTTAACTCGGTCAGCTCGCCAAGTGAATGTACGATTTGCAGAAAGATTTCGAGGTGTAAAAGTTCCAGGCCGTACAACAATCCATGAACTTTACAGTAATTTCAGGCCACAGGAAGTGTTCAGGCTAAGAAATCTAAAAGACGGCGTTCTGTTCTTACCGAAGAAACATTAGACGACATCGGTCATCGTCTGGAAAATTCCCCCCAAAAATTCCATGATGGATAGTTTCCTAAAGAGGTGCCAAAAATGCATGGACAACGGCAGTGGTCAGTTTCAGCATTTCCTTTTATGAAGTTGGTAAGTAAAGCCTTTAAAAGTAGTTTCAGCGACAGCAACGAGCGCCGAGCACGCGGACAGGAAAAACACCGCCCAGGCGGTTCGGAGTCTTTTGGCTCACTCTGTATTTTGATCCATTCTGGAGGAAGGGTAAGATAAAGCTTCCAGAAAGTGCCCGGTATTTACGCTGGCAAGCGGCGTTATCGTTATTTACTCGGACCGCTCCACCATAACTCGATAACCTTGGGCATAGCCGCTGCGTTACAATGCATTCGGTTATACATATAAGGAAGATAGAGGAAACCAAATCGATAGTCAGGTGTTTAAAAGCGGCCTTGAAATTCCATATTCTTTCCATGATATTGCAAGAAACAACTGAATGACGACACTTTAAAAAATCTGATGTGTTACACTCACATGACTTTGTCTGCTCTTGTACAAACTATTTTTACAAACGCTTATTCTCCATCTACTTCATGTTAATCGACATAAAACATTTGCAGGCTCTATCTTATTGCTAATTTTCTTGTAGATGTAAGGGGAATATATATTTACAAGGGCAATATAGAAATACAGTAGCCTTTAAGCATAGACATTACTCTTAATAGCTGGTTGCTATATTCAGCACCATTCTCTTTGCCACGGATTAATACTCTTTGCATATCCAAGACAAAAAATGAATAACGAATTCCCATTTGAGAAAATAAGTATTGAGAAATGTAAGGAAATAACAAGCAATATCTCGATAATGGTTCACTCAACAAAAAAAAATATATATGACATAAATTTTATATTTTAACGCGATCTACATTTTTTGTGTAGTAAAATTTTGTCTGTCTCTTATGATTTACCAGTCATGCAAAACCCGTTCACAATGAAGAATACTTTTGGAGACATTCCCAGAAAATTCAAGACATACATTTCATTTGTCATGAAAATATCTTAAACATATGATATTTTAATCAAAATTGTTAGAGCCATTTTTGAGAAAATTAAAATTTTCGAAAAATGTTCCATGTAAAGGGTAATCTGGAGCGGGTGGATTTTCTTGAAAACCTTCGTGTCGCATCTCTGGAAGATGCCGAACCTAGATACCAAATTTGGTGTTTATCCGACTGTTCGTTTCTGAGTTATGCTGTTTACAGACACACACACAGACATGTTTCCAAAAATACTTTTTTTGGATTCAGGGGGTCTCAAAACATGTATTTCCGGTGAAATCTCGGTATCGAATTTTTGGGTGGAATGCAATACTTCTACTTACTATACGTAGTAGAGAAAGTAACTAGCAAACATTGCTGTTTGCTTTTCATTCCCTTTTCTACCCCTAGGTACTAACAAGCTACTTGACTTTTCACATAGCAGTGAATGTACTAGCATCAATATGTTTTAATACAATATCGCAACTATATGTCCCTGCATTTACATATTAGTTCGGATCAGGGCATAATCTGTATTTGTCAACCGGCACCCAAAAGAATTTTAAACCATTCTTGAGGATTAATAACATGGTGATGGTGGTCTTGATGGTAATGCTGAGGATACCAATTATGATAATAAGTAGAATAGTTGGTGTCAGAAACTAAAACCCTTGTATCTTTGTCAATATAAAGGATAACTAAATCGTGGAAATATATGAAGACCTAAACTACTTTAAAGACACAAATTGGCTACATTACCAAACTCAAAATTATATAGCACATAACATAAGCAGATGGTGCTAAACTTAGATACAGAAAATTAAAACTGAGAATATTGTTAGAAATTGAAAACAGCATTTTAACTATTATTTTTTACCACAATTAAAACGTTTACACTGCTTTTGTGCTATACAGAATTCGTTAAATATTTTGTTATCAAACATTCCTATTTAATGAAATATTTTAATTAAACATAAGTATTAAGAAGCGCTTAAACATTACATACAATAAAAAGGAAAACAACAAATCATGTAAGTGTTAGAAACATTTTAAGTATTTCCTCTCAAATTTTCTACAGGTATATTTACATGCTGCAGAGGTATTGCATGCATTATCAGCTTTAATCAGCAAAAGAGTTTTCCAGCTTTGCCTACAGACATCTTTCTTTTGGTCTGATGTGTTTATGGATACCTCCATGTAGGTGCTTTCTTTTATTCTCTAAGTGAGTCTTAAGATATGATATATGCCAAGTTTCAAAAAGGCATTTCGGCAGCCATTCATGAGTAAAAGGTAGCATAAGCAGGAGTGCA
Source organism: Deroplatys truncata (assembly GCA_030765065.1). Classification (NCBI taxonomy): domain Eukaryota; kingdom Metazoa; phylum Arthropoda; class Insecta; order Mantodea; family Mantidae; genus Deroplatys; species Deroplatys truncata. The sequence goes on from CM060978.1 coordinate 222,324,241, forward strand.
TACTTCATACCCCCAAGAGATACAAAATAGAATTTTTGGTTTCAGGCGAACCCATTATGTATGTTAGCATAAGTTATTGTTCAAATTTGAAAGTTGGCAAGAATTACTACTGATTTGTTTATACATATGGATACACTGAAGAATTATAACGAATTCTCAGTGTCACATTGCAGTCGAAAGAATAGCAGTTGAGAATTTGTTGCAGGATAGATTCGAAAACATCATAAATTTTAACGATGCATTAAAAATACTACCCGCTTGAATGAAATCATATATGTTATAAGACTATATTCTTTGGTAAAGGGTGCAGACATAATGAATTCCCTTTAAAACGACACAGGTAGCACAATAAGCCCAAGGCTGAAGTGTTTCGGAGCAATGACAGAAATCTGTACCTTATACGACAAGACCCACTTGACAAACAACAACAATCCTAGCGTCTAAGTGAGCGTAAGGAAGGGTAAATTTTGATATCAAGTTAGGGTATAGGGTATACAACAAGAGGGACACCTCGTACACTGCAATCCACATGAGATCCCTCCAGGAGGAAGGGATGAAGTGAAGGAACCACAGGAGGCTACAGGCGCAGACAGATGGGCGGAAGTTCCTAACAGTTCCAGGCTGGAAGAACCGTTCCACTACTGGAGCCGCCCAGAGGGAAGGATGAACGACCCGTTCTCTCTAGTATCCACGGGTAAATACTCTTTCCTTGGAACAAGCACCTATCCGACACCGCCTCACGCCAGGAAACCTAGATGCACACATGAAATATGAAAAGAAAGCGAAATGAAGAGAAAATGATGGAAAGGAAATCGTGGTGATTGAGAAACTACTACAGTATTTGCCTACCGACAAAGGGAAACCACGAAAAACACAAAGTGAAATACGACTGTCACGGGAATCGAACCCAGGACCTTCTGAGGCCTCGCGGGTTAACGCGAAGCCATCGCAGTTACTCGCATTGTTCAGAGGCGTTTCTAGTCAGACCATTGTATTCTATGTATCCAAATGTTTAAGGCCTTCACAAACAGCTGAAAAATATGTAAATAGTCTGAACCTTACAGTTTCTCTGATAGAAATTTCAAATAGTGTTGTGAGCTTATGGCATGCTTATAAACCTAAACAACGTAAATTAGAGCTCAGGGAAGTTCACACATTCCATTTGTTAAAACGGAGTTTCACCGTTATTAGGTGGGACATGTTCACTGTCATTAGCTTCAGATCTTTATCGAGAAAAGATCTAGATGTCTTAAGGTATGGGCCATTTCAAAACCCCTTAAGCCACACATTGGTAAAAAATCGCAGTTATGTTAATATGACCTTCTATTATTTAGGCTTCAGGGTGTTACGAGAAAGTGGTGTTAGTGCAGAAATTTGAGTATGCGCAGCAATATAAAGACGGCTTGTAATAAGTGAAACAGCACTTAAATTATAAACAGTGATGTCAACATTCCCTGAAATATTTCTGCCTTTAGCATGCAAAGCATCTGATTAAGCTTTTCATTCAGATGCTATTAAGTACCCTCTTCCGGCAGTAAAATCCCAAAATGTATATATTTTCAATGTGTTTCCCATCTTTTCATCTGAGGGTTCAACGCACTAGGCCAATATTATTTTTCTCATTTTTGCCACACATCGATAACCGAGCAGAGATTGCATGCTAATCACAGAGCCGCTTTGCTCTTGTTGGCAGGTCCTTGAACTGCTCATTACCATATTTCGTAATTTAGAAGAAATTTGACACCCCGGGCTCAATAGCGGACTGCTGCAAGGTTGTTGTAGGAAACACAGCCTTGACCTGTTCTTACCTCGCCGGGATGCGAACCTAACTTCGTCTTTGAACTACTTCATGTATAGCCTGTGGCTTATAGTGATATATCGTTGGATAAACAAAAGCTTTAGGAAATGTTACATTTCACCGAAAACACATGTTTTGAAGTTATTTATAAATACGGGCATTTTTAAAAGAAAAATGTCGATGTTTCTGTTTTTGAATATGTATCTTCAAAACGAAAAGTTTAACATCAAATTTTACGAGCGAGATGGCTCCGCGGTAACCTGCGAGGCTCCATTCGGGAGGTCCTGGGTTCGATTTCCGAGGCCGGCCACTTTGACCATGGTTTTTTCAGGGTTTTCCTGTTTGGCTAAGCGAATGCTGGGGTGGTGTTACTTCTACCATGAGTTACCTTTCCCTCATTGTCTATTATTTCGCTTCCCCTTTCATGTTAAAAGTAGGCTTAGGGTCTGTGCAGTGTCGGTGGTGCCAGATAGATGGCGCGGATACTAGGAAATTCTTCTCGGCACTGCTAGATGGCAGCCTTCTCTGAGCATCCCGCCCGTTGTGACCGGTTCATCAAGAATGGAATCGTTATTGACCCCGGCACGTCTGTGTCGGCCGGCATCCTACGGCCTATAAGTCTAACAGATCTGCGTTAGGTCGAGGTGCGAGATGTCGCTTCCGTTCGTTGGTCATACTCGTACTCAACATCAAATTTCGTATTTCAGCCTGGTTTTTACATTCTCTACTACGTATAGTAAGTACGGGAAGTATTGTATTCCACCCAAAAATTCAATACCGAGATTTCACCGGAAATAATTGTTTTGAGACCCCCTGAATCCAAAAAAGTATTTTTGGAAACATGTTCGTGTGTGTGTGTGTGTGTGTGTGTCTGTGTGTGTCTGTCTGTCTGTGAACAGCATAACTCAGAAACGAACAGTCGGATAAACACCAAACTTGGTATTTAGGTTCAGTATCTTCCAGAGATGCGACACGAAGGTTTTCAAGAAAATCCCCACACCCCAGATTACCCTTTACAAGGAACATTTTTCGAAAATTTTAATTTTCTCAAAAATTGCTCTAACGATTTTGATTAAAATATCATATGTTTAAGATATTTTCATGACAAATGAAATGTATATCTAGAATTTTGTGGGAATGTCTCCAAAAGTATTATTCATTGTGAACGACTTTTGCATAACTAGTAAACCAAAAGAGGTAGACAACATTTTACTACACAAAAAATGAAGATCGCATTAAAATACATAATTTATGTTATATACATTTTTTTTGTTGATTGAACCATTTTCGAGAGCTTCCCTTAAATTTTCCAATACTTATACTTTTTCTCAAATGGGAATTCGTTATTCATGTTTTGTCCTGGTAGTGCAAAGAGAATGGAATACTCCACATAGCAAACAGCTGTTAAAATATTTGACTATCGCTTAAAGCCTACCATATTCCCCTTGCATCTACAAGAAAATTAGCAATAAGATTGATATCTCGATTAACATGAAGCATATGGAGAATAAGGATTTGTAAAAATAGTTTGTACAAGAGTAGATAAAGTCATGTGAGTGTAACACATAAGATTTTTTACCATATTCTCAGAACATAAAACATTTTAACGAGCTATGCCAAACCGTTGTTAAGGTCTTAATTGTTTATCCATGCCTAGCAAGCAGAAAGTATTGTATTCCACCCAAAAATTCTACACCGAGATTTAACCGAAAATACACATCCTGACAGAGCCTGAATCCAAAACAAAGAAGAATTTTTAGAAAAACGGTATGTGTATATGTCTGTCTGTGAACAGCATAACTCAAAAACGAAAAGTCGGTTAAATACCAAACTTGGTATTTAAGTATAGTATCTTACAAAGATGTAATACGAAGATTTTTAAGCAAATCCCTCTACCCCTGTACATGGAAAAAATTTCAAAATTTTTGAATTCTCAAAAATAGTTCCAACGATTTTGTCTAAATTGCATTCTGTTATATATACGTATTTATACCTCAAATAAAATTTATATCTTGGATTTTCTGGGAATAGCCTGTCAGTTCCTCTTCATTCGGAAGGAATTTTGTATAATCTTGTATAACTGGTAAATGTTAAGCTCTAGAAGAAAATCTACTTCATAAAAATAGTAAATCTCCTTAAAGCACACAGTTTATTCCAAACAACTTTCTTTGTGCCGTAAGTCATTTTCGAGTTATATGTCATTAATAGTTCGAATTGTTCAATACTTGGTCATTCTTAAGTTCTGTCGATATTCAGTTGTTAGAAGTTCGCGAATGCAAAAAGCATGGAATTTTAAGGCCAGCACATAGCGTCCAATTCTTAAGCATTTGACTATCGCCATTCCTTTTGTATCTGTAATGAAATGTGTAATGTGGCCATTTTTCCAAAGGTTTATCTGAATTAAAATTAAGTATATAGAAAAATAAACTTACGTGAGAATAATTTGTATACCCACTAGTAAACGATAGAGGGTAGAGAAAGTCGTGCGATTGTAACATATATGTTTTTGATATGTAATGGTAACCTGAGAATTGCTGGACAATATCTTATCGTGGTTATTTTCTTTTATTCTATTTTATTTTTCGTCGCTTTAACTCCTTGGTCATATAGCGACGGATCTGTTGGTGGATATCTCTTAGAACGATATGTGATGGACAGTTAGCCTTCTAGGTGTCATTCCTTCATGCTGTGTAGATGGCATTAGGGTGCCGTCCAGTTTAACTGCTTACATTGTCTGTAGATAGATGGCATAGCATTCACTATTACCACTTATTTTTCATTTTACTATAGTTTTAGACTTAAGATGGAACTTTGGGTCGTTGTATTAAATATCCAATCCGGTATTTACCTTGACGACTGAGGAAAACCACGAAAAAACCTCAGATAGATTGGTCGGCCACGGGATTTGAACCCGGGAGCTCCCGAATGCGGGCCACAGACGTTACCGCCTGAGCCAACCAGCTCGGTAGCGTGGCTGAGCTTGGCATGCAAAACAAGGAATTGTTGTGCAGGCATTTCTTAATTTTAATTAGGCTATGAGAAACAATTTAATTGTACACATGTTATTGCATTCTTTAACTTTTTCAATGTGATTTGTAGAAAATAATTAATTATTATTCAATATATTTAACTAATCCACAACAATTTTGAATCCGTAATTATTGAAACGTGCATAAAAATTTAAAGCTAATAAATAATGAAGTGTGGTTAGAGGGGCTTTTTGAATAGTGTAAAATGCTGAAAAAAAAAGGAATTGGAAAAATGGAGTTTTAAAGCTCCCCAAGCACCGCTTTTAATCCTGAGGGGTGTAAGTCCTACATACAGCGTAAAGAGGAAGATGAAGATGAGTTTAACGTTTACTGCAGTAGAGGAGCAATTAAATAGCCATTTATTTAAAATGTTTTAAAATTGTCGACATTAAAAATCAGTTTTTATAAGTTGTCACAATAAATAAAAGAAAAATGCAGAAAAATGATCAAATACTTTCACATCTTTGGCCAAATTTCACAGATAGTTTGCATTTTGTTCCTCTCAGCTTTGGGCATTATTTAATACGATATGTTTCGCCAATGAAGAACGGTTTTTAACGTAATTGACACCCTGAAGCAATGAATTCAAGGCACAGACCCGATAACAGGTTTGATGTTGAGGTCCGCCAGGGCTTCCGTATTCCTTCTAAATAATATTAATGCGCTTGAGAGGTGTGGGCGCCCGATGTAGGTCAGTACAGCATGCCAGAGATGATATTCACAGAGGAATTATGTATCTAATCGCGACATCTGTGCGTGGGGAGGTGATGTATACAGTTATCTAAAATGATGATTAACGAGCATGGCCTTCGATGCTGCGTCTGCTTTATGAACCACTGCTGCTGTGTTATTAGCAAATCTGAGGTCTAAAGTATAGGATTTAAGTTTATTTTATGTGTGTGCCATTATATCACAAGTATCATCCTCTGAGAAAGGATAGGGAAAACGAGGCTGGATGGGGCGGTACAAGGAGGAAAATGGGTTTATATGGGAGAGATAGGGAATACGACGACCGATACTACGCTAGACAAGGTTGAAGGAGGGAAATGCGTTTATATGGAAGAGATAGTAGAGAGGTGTTAGACTAGACAGAGGTCGAGGAGTAGAGTATGGTTTATATGAAAGGTATAGGAAAACGAGGACGGGTGTTAGGCTAGACAGAGATTGTGGAGTAGAGTGTAGTTTATATGAGAGGTATAGGAAAACGAGGACGGGTGTTAGGCTAGACAGAGATTGTGGAGTAGAGTGTAGTTTATATGAGAGGTATAGGACAACGAGGAGCGGTATTAGGCTAAGGAGGTTGAGTATGCGTTTATAAGGAGAGACGAGAAAACGTAGAGATCCTATAATAGGATAGACAGGCGTTAAAGGTAGAATGTGTGTTATATGAGCGGTATAGGAAACCAAAGAGAGATACTCAGCTAGAGAAGGGCAGGAGGAGAATGCGCTTTATAAGAGGTAGGGATACGAGGAGAAATGCTAGGCCAAACAGATGTTGAGGAGTAGATTATGTGTTTATAGGGGGAAGATAGGGAAGATGCTAAACTAGAAAGAGGCTGAGAGTAGAGTATGCGTTTGTATGTATGAGAGGTATAGGAAAACGAGGAGAGGTGTTAGGCTAGACAGAGGTCAAAAATAGAGTATGGTTTATATGAGAGGTATAGGAAAACGAGGAGAGGAGTTAGACTAGACAGAGGTCGAGGAGCAGAGTATGGTTTATATGAGAGTCATAGGAAAACGAGAGAGGTGTTAGGCTAGACAGAGCTAGAGGAGTAGAGTATGGTTTATATGAGAGGTATAGGAACAGGAGGAGAGGTGTTAGGCTAGACAGATACTAAAGGAGTAGTAATATGGGTTTATATACAGGAGAGATAGGGAATAGGAGGTGCTAGACTTGAAAGCGACTTTAGACGTGAACTTCATGGAAAACTGTCTCATGTCAATGTTCTAGACATGCTCATCACGTAACCTATTCAGGGAAAAGGTGACTCGCTCAGGGGAAAAAGGTGACCCGCTCAGGGGAAAAAGGTGGCCTGAAACGGGATAAAGGTGACCAGCAAAGGGAAAAGGTGACTCGCAAAGGGAAAAAGGTGACCTGCAACGGGAAAAAGGTGACCAGCAAAGGGAAAAAGGTGACCAGCTAAGGGAAAAAGGTGACCAGCTAAGGGAAAAAGGTGACCCATAAAGGTAAAAAGGTGACCAGCAAAGGGAAAAAGGTGACCAGCAAAGGGAAAAAGGTTACCAGCAAAGGGAAAAAGGTGACCAGCAAAGGGAAAAAAGGTGACCAGCAAAGGGAAAAAGGTGACCAGCAAAGGGAAAAAGGTGACCAGCAAAGCGAAAAAGGTGACCAGCAAAGGGAAAAAGGTGACCCACAAAGGGAAAAGGGTAGGGAAAAGGTGACCCTCTCACGGGAAAAGCTAACACACTCACACTAACAGGTAAGTAATTCAGTTAGTATCACAGGGTAGGACAGATCCCGGGAAGCGGATATAGCATAGTTCCGTATGATGTTACAGGTAATTCAGAGAGTATCGTAGGTATTTAAGATAATTCAAGTAACATAGGTGTTTTAGAGTCACTCAGCTAGTATCACAGGAGGCTAGTTTCCTGGGGCAGGACGTATCATAGCTACATATTTTTCACAGGCAATTCAGCTAGTATCGGGGGGGGCTTTGAAGCTAATTCAGCTAGTATTACAAGAGGCTGACTGCATCATAGCTGTGCATGATTTCACAGATAATTCAGCTAATATCATAGGTATTTAGGCTAATTCAGTTAGTATTACAGGAGGATAGATTCTAGGGTTAGGAATAGCATAGTTTCGTATTTCACAGGTAATTCAGAGAGTATCGTAGGTTTTTAGGATAATTCAAGTATCATAGGTGTTTAGAGTCACTCATCTAGTATCACAGGAGGCTAGATTCTAGGGGCAGGACGTATCATCGTTGTACACTACGTTTGACATCTATACAGACTGCCTTAAAACCTGTGAAATCATCTGAACGCCTATGAATCTAATCTTATCACGAAAGCACGCTGTTACTACTGTGCAAGTGAATAAAATTACATGAATCCCTTTGATGATCGCCGCGAGTCTACAATGTTAAAAAAATTAAAGTTTACTCATGTGCTGTGTATGCACATAGCAGACAAATGGTGAAGAAAGGAGAAGATGGAAGGGGAGCCGGTAACCATTGTCATTAGGAGCAAATACTAGTGCTCGTCTCAGGCCTATATAAAGGGAAGAGACGTCTACCCTTACAATCCTTGTTTAAGGGAGCAATGATTTAACTGATAAAGATGCTACATTTGAGCAAAAAATGGATTAGCTTCTGCTACAGCTGTAATGTAACCGGTTGTTGTCACTGCTATTATTGTATCAGATGTTGCTACAGCTGTAGGATCTGTTACATCTATTGTTGTACAGCTGCTGCATCTCTACGATAGCAATTGTATTTGCTTTTGCTACAGCTATTGTGCTGACTGTGTCTAATGCTGCTACAGCTGCAGGATCTATTGCTGCTATCGTTGTAGCTGTTGTTGCTATAGATGCTGTATCTGCTACTACATCTGTCGTATTTACTGTTGATGTTGTGATGACTGCTGTTGCTATGGTAGGTGAATCTACAGCTGGAATATCATTGCTGCGATGCTTGCTATTGCTAACACTGCTTAATCTCTAGCTGCAGCTGCAGTTGTTATGTAATGCGACTGCTGCTGCTATTGTTATAGCAGATGCTGCTACAGCTGTAGGATCTGTTACAGCTATTGTTGTACAGTCTCTGTATCTGCCACGATAGCTGCTGTATTTGCTTCTGCTACAGCTATTGTGCTGACTATGTCTAATGCTGTTACAGCTACCTGATCTGATACTGTTATTGTTATAACTGATGTTATAGTGTTGTATCTACTACTTCAGCTCTCATATTTGATGTTAGAGCTACCGTGATGGCCTCTGTTGCTGAATCTACAGCTGGAATATCATTGTTGTCATGCCTGTTATTGATAAGAGTGCTAAATCTATAGCTGCTGGATTAGCTGCTGCTCCTACAGCTGTTATGTAACTGGTTGTTGTTGCTGCTATTATTGTAGCAGATGTTGCTACAGCTGTAAGATCTGTTACATCTATTGTCGTACAGCTGCTGTATCTGCTCGGTAGTTATTGTATTTGCTTCTGTTACAGTTATTGTGCAGGCTGCGGCTGATGTTTCTGTAGCTGCAGGATCTATTGCTGCTATCATTGTAGCTGCTGTTACTATGGATGTTGTATCTGTTACTACATCTGTCATATTTGCTGTTGTTGTGATGCTTGCTGTTGCTGCTGCTACAGCTGTTATGTAATGCAACTGCTGCTGTTATTGTTGTAGCAGATGCTACAGATGTAGGATCTGTTACAGCTATTTTTCTACAGGCTCTGTATCTGCTACGAAAGCTGTTATATTTGCTTCTGCTACAGCTATTGTGCTGACTGTGTCTAATGCTGCTACAGCTGCAGGATCTATTGCTGTTATAGTTGTAGTCGATGTTACAGCATTGTATCTACTACTACAGCTCTCGTATTTGATGACTGCTGTTGCTATGGTGGGTGAATCTACAGCTGGAATATCATTGCTGTGATGCTTGCTATTGCTAAGAGTGCTAAATCTATAGCTGTTAGATAAGCTGTTGCTGCTACAGCTGTTATGTAACTGGTTGTTGTTGCTGCTGTTATTGTAGCAGAAGTTGCTACAGCTGTAAGATCTGTTACATGTATTGTTGTACAGCTGCTGTATCTGCTACGGTAGCTGTTGTATTTGCTGCTGCTACGGCTATTGTGCAGGCTGCGGGTGATGTTTCTGTAGCTGTAGGATCTATTGCTGCTATCATTGTAGATGCTGTTGCTATAGATGCTGTATCTGTTACTACATCTGCCGTATTTGCTGTTGCTGAACAAACCGGTTGTTGTCTCTGCTATTATTGTAGCAGATGTTGCTACAGCTGTAAGATCTGTTACATCTATTGTTGTACAGCTGCTGTATCTGCTACGGTAGCTGTTGTATTTGCTTCTGTTACGGCTATTGTGCAGGCTGTAGGCTGTTTCTGTAGCTGTGGGATCTATTGCTGCTATCGTTGTAGCTGCTGTTGCTATAGATGTTGTATCTGCTTCTACATCTGTCGTATTTGCTGTTGCTGTTGTGATGCTTGCTGTTGCTGAGGATACTGAATCTAGAGCTGTTATGTAATGCGACTGCTGCTGCTATTGTTGTAGCAGACGCTGCTGCTGTAGGATCTGCTAGTCATAGTTGTACAGTCTCTGTAGCTGTAGGATCTATTGCTGCTATTATTGTAGCAGATGTTGCTACAGCTGTAGGATATGTTACATCTATTGCTGTATAGCTGCTGTATCTGCTACGGTAGCTGTTGTATTTGCTTCTGCTACGGCTATTGTACAGGCTGCGGCTGATGTTTCTGTAGCTGTAGGATCTATTGCTGCTATCATTGTAGCTGCTATTGCTATAGATGCTGTACCTGCTACTACATCTCTCGTATTTGCTGTTGTGATGCTTCCTGTTGCTGAGGATGCTGAATCTACAGTTGTTGGATTTGCTGCTGCTTCTGCTACAGCTGTGATGTAATGAGGCTGCTGCTGCTATGACTTAAATACCTGTGATACTACCCTAATCATGTAAAATTACCTTAACTAGCTCTGATACGAATTCCTGCTCTAAATTAGCACGAGCACCTGTGATACTATCTGAATTTCCTGTTAAAAAGACTTATATACCATTGATACAACTTAAATTTCCTTAAATAGCTGTGATACAAATCGCCGATCACAATTATCACTAATATCTGTGAAACTATGTCGATTACCCCAAATACTTACGATATTACCTGAACTACCTGTGAACTATGTTATAACCGACCCTGGAATCTATCCTCCTGTGATACTAGCTGAATTAGCCTAAATACCTACGATACTGGATGAATTACCTGTGAAATCATGCACAGCTATGATCCAGTTAGCCTCTGGAATCTAGCCTCCTGTGATACTACTGAATTAGTTTAAATGCCCACGATACTAGCTGAATTGACTGTGAAATCATATACAACGATGATACGTCCTGCCCCTAGAATCTAGCCTCCTGTGATACTAGATGAGTGACTCTAAACACCTATGATACTTGAATTATCCTAAATACCTACGATACTCTCTGAATTACCTGTGAAATACGAAACTATGCTATTCCGAACCCTAGAATCTATCCTCCTGTAATACTAACTGAATTAGCCTAAATACCTATGATACTAGCTGAATTATCTGTGAAATCATGCACAGCTATGATGCAGTCAGCCTCTTGTAATACTAGCTGAATTAACTTAAAAGCCCCCCGATACTAGCTGAATTGCCTGTGAAAAATATGTAGCTTTGATACGTCCTGCCCCAGGAAACTAGCCGCCTGTGATACTAGCTGAGTGACTCTAAAACACCTATGTTACTTGAATTATCCTAAATATCTGCGATACTCTCTGAATTACCTGTAACATCATACGGAACTATGCTATATCCGCTTCCCGGGATCTGTCCTACCCTGTGATACTAACTGAATTACTTAACTGTTAGTGTGAGTGGGTTAGCTTTTCCCGTGAGAGGGTCACCTTTTCCCTACCCTTTTCCCTTTGTGGGTCACCTTTTTCCCTTTTCTGGTCACCTTTTCCCCTTTGCTGGTCACCTTTTTCCCTTTGCTGGTCACCTTTTTCCCTTTGCCGGTCACCTTTTTTCCCTTTGCTGGTCACCTTTTTCCCTTTATGGGTCACCTTTTTCCCTTTGCTGGTCACGTTTTTTCCCTTTGCTGGTCACCTTTTTCCCTTTATGGGTCACCTTTTAACCTTTGCTGGTCACCTTTTTCTCTTTGCTGGTCACCTTTTTCCCGTTGCAGGTCACCTTTTTCCCTTTGCGAGTCACCTTTTCCCTTTGCTGGTCACCTTTTTCCCGTTGCAGGTCACCTTTTTCCCTTTGCGAGTCACCTTTTCCCTTTGCTGGTCACCTTTATCCCGTTGCAGGCCACCTTTTTCTCCTGAGCGGGTCACCTTTTTCCCCTGAGCGAGTCACCTTTTCCCTGAATAGGTTACGTGATGAGCATGTCTAGAACATTGACATGAAACAGTTTTCCATGAAGTTCCCGTCTAAAGTCGCTTTCAAGTCTAGCACCTCCTATTCCCTATCTCTCCTGTATATAAACCCATATTGCTACTCCTTTAGTATCTGTCTAGCCTAACACCTCTCCTCCTGTTCCTATACCTCTCATATAAACCATACTCTACTTCTCTAGCTCTGTCTAGCCTAACACCTCTCTCGTTTTCCTATGACTCTCATATAAACCATACTCTGCTCCTCGACCTCTGTCTAGTCTAACTCCTCTCCTGTTTTTCCTATACCTCTCATATAAACCATACTCTATTTTTGACCTCTGTCTAGCCTAACACCTCTCCTCGTTTTCCTATACCTCTCATACATACAAATGCATACTTTACTCTCAGCCTCTTTCTAGTTTAGCATCTTCCCTATCTTCCCCCTATAAACACATAATCTACTCCTCAACATCTGTCTGGCCTAGCATTTCTCCTCGTATCCCTACCTCTCATAAAGCGCATTCTCCTCCTGCCCTTCTCTAGCTGAGTATCTCTCTTTGGTTTCCTATACCGCTCATATAACACACATTCTACCTTTAACACCTGTCTATCCTATTATAGGATCTCTACGTTTTCTCATCTCTTCTTATAAACGCATACTCAACCTCCTTAGCCTAATACCTCTCCTCGTTGTCCTATACCTCTCATATAAACTACACTCTACTCCACAATCTCTGTCTAGCTTAACACCCGTCCTCGTTTTCCTATACCTTTCATATAAACCATACTCTACTCCTCGACCTCTGTCTAGTCTAACACCTCTCTACTATCTCTTCCATATAAACGTATTTCCCTCCTTCAACCTTGTCTAGCGTAGTATCGGTCGTCGTATTCCCTATCTCTCCCATATAATCCCATTTTCCTCCTAGAACCGCCCCATCCAGCCTCGTTTTCCCTATCCTTTCCCATATATGCCCAAAAAACTGCGCTCGATCTCTTCTAAATAACCTACTCCTGTGTAAGTGGTATACATTAAGCGATAGATCTCTTTAAAATACACCGTTTATTTCAAATAAACTTTTTGTGACGTAAGCCATTTCCGAGATATCTCTTATTAATGGCTCGAATTGTTCAATACTTTTTCATTGTTTTCAAGTCCTATCGAATTTCAGGTTCTCGCGATCGCATGGAAACCGTATGGAATTTTAAAGCCAGCTTATAGCGTCCAGTTCTTAAACATTCCACTATCACTATTCCCTTTGTATCTATAACGAAATGTGTATTTAGCTGTTTCTACAAATCTTTACCTTGATTAAAATGAAGTAGATACCAAGATAAACTTTCGTAATAATAGTTTGTATACTCACTAATAAACGACAGAGGGTATAGAAAGTCATGTGAATGTAACTCAAAAAAAATTTTCTCGTGTCATACAAATAGTATGGAATTCCAAAGCGACGCGCTCTTTAAAAATCTGGCTATCGCCTTGCCTATGGCACTTATCCCATAACGAAATTTGTAAATCTGAATTCAAAGGTATCTGGATTAACAGGAAATAGATAGAATAAGAATAGTTTATAGAGAAGCGAGTAGAGAAAGTCACGTGAAAACAATTTTAGATTTTTTTCAGTATACTACGCTAATGCCCGAAGCTTTTGGTTTAGAAACACATCCTGATGTTCACAACTCCCTTACAAATGTTTTAATCAGAATTGTTTTAATTGCTTTAAAGTGTAACATTGTCATATTTGAACTTTCCTACGTATAGTTGGAAATAATGTGATTAAAGAAAAAGACCTATCTGCTGCCTAGAATCGATCCCTCGTTCCCTGAAGTAAGCAACCAATATGATGACCTCTCTTATTTCATTTATATAATACATTCAAATGTTGTCCTACCTTTATTCTGAAAATGGGGAAATAAAAATCTTCTTTACTTGGGAATTATAGTAATTCATAGTCATGCTTAACAAGTTCCAATAAGAAATCCAAAGGAAGCAATATTAAATGGATATTTTAAATAAAATTAAAACACTAGTAGAGCATTTCATTTAAAACATTCAGCTATAGTGTTTTAATACGAAGTGTTTGCTATAAGCCAGATGTAAACGTTTGAATATTTTATATTTTCAAAATATATTATTACACAAAATATATTTACAGTACTTTTGTATAGTGCTTGAAGAAGGTTTGTTGCTGCTACGTATGAAAAGTCAGTTTGAAGATGTATTTCGACTGTTGGGGAGCCGAACACTTGAAGTAGTTGCAACCGTACGTATGGTAAAAGTTTCCGGTAGCCTTCGTCCCAAGTTTCAAAAATATTAACTTTGTAATTTGACTGTTTATTTATGTATATATATTTATGTTTGCGTCAGTATTTATTTTTTAGAGACATGAATGTCTTAGCAGGGAGGTGGTGCGACTGAAGAATGTAGGCTTACACATTTTATAATTTTTTACTTCACTCCTTTTATTAATGCTTGACACGATTTAAATAACACTTCACTGATATAGAGAGAGCTTTGAGATTTGTTTTTTTTTTATTAAATACTTGCAGTTTTTAACACGTAAAACTATTTTCATCTCACAGGAATACATATTAAAGTTCTCGAGGACACATCGCGTACGGTTAGGAACACTGTCTACAACCAACACGTCCAGTTATGAGCGCTGTCTACAAGCAACTGAGTTGATTTTTACCGCCTAAATTTGTAAACTTCTGTATTTCAAGTCTCTGATTGGCTATTCCTAATCCAATAGAATACTTTTAGTTAAATTAAGCTTTTTTCTGGTTGTTGATTGGCTATTTTATAAACTGTCACAAAAATTACATTATTGTTGCTCCAAGAATGACTAGTTGCATTATTACACTTTCTTACTCATTATTGCCTCAAGGTTACCTTATTGTTAGCAACTTTTAAGCTATTATTCTCACAGCTCCTACATTATTAAATTACGTAACACATTCACATAACATTATTGAACATGTATACAACAATATAAACATATACAATGACTGTAATATACACTTTATATATATTGTTACATATACATATTGCTTTAAGACGGGCTGTTATTATATATTTTATTATATAATTTGAATAAAATATTTAAGTGTTAAAAATACTGCCTCATGCTTTACAGAATGTAAGAAATACAGAAATTTCCTCCACTAGTTTTTTTAAAATCGAGGTCATGACACAGTCAGGGGTTGAGTAATAACTGTGCTAAGAGTTACCATAGATGAAATATTCACTAGAAAAACGTTAATATTTTACAGCCTGTAGCCCTCGCTTGACTCACACTAATAGTGTATAAGATGTAATAGATTATTGTGCCATAAACAACATAGCAAAAGTAACAGAAATATACAAACATTAAAATACAATATCGTTAGAATTAAAATGTTTATCTCATTAACCATATTTTAAATACACGGGGATATTCTTTGAGCTTCTTAATATTTTAGGAGTAACAGTAGACAAGGTGCAAATGGGGACTTAGTACCTCGATCTACAAGATCTTTTGTGCCTAAGTTCCTGACGGAGCGCCCCCGGGAGGGAGGGTGAGGTGAGAGGTCGGCCGGACCAGGAGGAACGACAGGGCAGAGGGCAGGGTACCTACCTTTTACAATTGAAACTCACCGGATGGCAGCTGGTGCAACCGGCTCCCCTTCCCCCTGCAGGCTTGCACATCCCACTGGAAGACCCGGGTCTCAGAGAGAGCCCCCATTCCGGGAACGATGGATTACACAGAGCATCCTTTATCCCTCCCATGCAACTCCTAGACTCCCGCCGACACTTTCAACCCAGAAACAGACCAATCAGTTGAAAGGTGAAGTGAAATGAGAATAGAGGTGAAATCAAGGGACAGGAAATTCTGAGGATGTAATGAACCTTCCTAGCATTCGCCTAGCTACCCGGGAAAACCTCGAAAAAACCCATGAGTCAGGTTGGTCGGCCGCGGGAATCGAATCCAGTCCTCCGGAATATGAAAATGTATAAGTTGTTCTATTAAGGGAGAGGCACTATCTTGTAAACCTTGTAGCCAAACTTTATTAAGATTAAAATTTATTGTTTTGGTTGTATTTATTATTTTGTATAATTATGTGATCGTTATGGAAAGAAACTCTTATCATTAATTCCCAAAACTAACATTTTATTATAACGGTACCGTCTGAGCCATCCCGCTCGATTTCTCCATATTTTAATCAGAACACAAATGTTGCGACCATTCTTTTAATGTTCCAGAGCTTATCCTCATAATATTAAGGCAGTCATGTATCAACCTGAATTTTGATAGCTGGCTTTCGTCTCGGCCTGTTGTATACTTCTGGATAACTACATAACATGACTAACAGGAAAAAGTAGACAGAAATACAAGCTGCTATGTTAGAACTATAAATGAATGAAAATGGTGGAGAAAGTTTTGGGATTGTGGCATACAAGGCATTTTTACTTTCTTTACTACTTACCTGAAGTAAGTAGATGAAGTGTTGCATTCCACCCAAAAATTCCATATCGAGATTCCATCAGGTTTTGAGACTCCGTGAATAAAATTAAAAAAGGGGTTTTTGTAGAAAAAGGTCTTACTCTTGCTTGCTATAGGTAAGTGGCAGAGAAAGTAAAAAGTATAAGTATTTGTACTAGTCCGCCACGATATGAGTGCACTTGGAGGAGGGCTCCAGTGTTTTTGTTGACAATGCGAAGGTCATCAAGGCTAGGGATCAGAGGGGAGCGAGGACAAGTAGATAAGGAATGTACAGTTGCACAATGAAAACAGTACTACAGTTGTAGGCCTCGACCTCCTAGCAAATGCGACTCAGAGCTGCGGATGTTTTCTTTACTTGACTGTCCTTCCGATGCCCCGCCCACTTGTTTCGTAACCTTTTTAGTTCCTCTTCCCACCGAACGCACTCATATCGCAGCCGACTACTAAAAGTTTAAGTATTTGAACATTCAAAACAATATGAAAGAATATCTCGGAAATGGTTAATGCCACAAAAAATTATTTTATAACAGTTACATGCTCTGACGAGATCTGCATTTTTTTGTGTAGTAAGCTTTTGTCTATCTCTTAAGGTTTAGCAATTATACAAACATTATTTAATGAAGAAGACTTCATAGGCTATTCACAGAAAATTCAAGAAATACATTATTTGTCATTAAAATATATTAAACATTGTGTGTGTCTGTGTAGACAAATCAAAAATGAAAAGTCGGTTAAACACCAAACTTGTCACTTAAGTTCCGCAAGAATTTTTCAAGAAAATCCCCCAGCCCAAAATACCCTTTACTTGAAATAACATTTCGTTTCTTTTATTTATTTTCTCAAAAGTGGTGTAACGATTGATTAAAAGAACATATATTGGATATTTACATGATAACTAAAATGTATATCTTGGATTTTCTGGGAATAGCTTGTGAACTCCTCTGCATTCGAAAGAAATGTTATATACTTTTGTATACCTGGTAGACGTTAACAGAGAGAAAAAAACCACTACAATAACGTTTAGATATATTTAAAACACGCAATTTATTTCCAATAACATTTTAGTAGCATCACCTATTGCCCAGATATCTGTTGTTGTTGGTTTGAATTTTTTCGTTACCTCATTTGTTTAAGTGCTGTCACTATTCAGTTGTTTTTCGCGATGTCATGGAAAGAGTGTCATCGATTCGGTTTTTCTCTCCTGCTTTACCTACAAAACAATGTATAATGAGTCTAGTTATGCGAAGATTTATCTCGATTAACATGAAGTGGATAGAAAAATAAGCTTTCGTAAGAACAATGTGCAGAAAGTGTATGTAAGTAAACGACGGTGGGTAGAGAAAAGTCATGCTAGTGCAACTCACCAGATTTTTTAAGTGGGAAGTCGCTATTTGTTTTTTTCTCGTAGTCAATCAAGGAGCATAGCATTTCAAAGCTTCACATAGCGATGCGCCTTTTAAAAATCTGACTATCGCTATTGTATTCCTCTTATACCTACAAGAAAGTATTTAAATGTGTAGAGCAAGGGTGGCGAAAACGACTTCCTTCCGCGAGACACCAAATATGCAACACGCACTGCAACCCTCGGCAGCATGTGGAAAACAAACGGACGGTTGCAGAGAGGGAACGGCGCCTGCGAGTCAAAATTACTCGCGAGTCACGTTTTCGCCACCTCTAGTGTAGAGTATATTTCAATTAGCACGAAGTAGATGGAAGAATAAACTGTACAATTTTTTCTTTTGTATCTGCATCAAATTTTGAGGGACGTTTTTTCAACAGGAACTTCAATAATTCAAAAAATCATTAAGCTGATACAAAGAAAATTGAGGATGCGAATACTAGTAATTAGAGGTTAGTATGTGTAAAAATGAAGTCTCTAGTATAAAAAAATTAAAATTTCATCCATCACCCCCTCTTAAACATGTTGGTAATAAATCCTCAACATTTTCTTTCCTACTTTACTTGTGTCCAACTTAGATTGATTCCAATACCAGCGCCAAATAGCTAGACGATTTATGCGATGTTCGCAGCTACAAGGTTTAACATTGGCATTAAATACATAGCCGCGCATTAGGTCCACCTTGTTAAGACAACATACTTTGAAGGTTCAGGAATTTGAAGAGGTGTGGTTGGAGTGCCTATAAAAACCAAAGAACAATGACATTGTTCGCAGAAAGCCAATACCACATGTCTCCAAACCAAAAGCGTTAATATAATGATCAAACAAATCATTTATAATCTTAACGTTAAAGCTCAAAGTCAGGAATACTTTTTCAACGACCTAACAATCACCCTTTGAAATATCTTTCGCAGAAATTTTATAAGATAGGAAGATGTTTAAGACTATTTGAATCGCTCCATATAGAAAGGTTTTCTCTGTCTGTGATGCAACTCAGGATAAAAATCCGCAGGTTAGCACAGCATTTTAAGAAACACTGTGAATATTAAGTGGACCAGCTGAACTACTTTAAATAGCTTCAGTCAATTGAGAGCCTATATTACAAAATCCTATTTTTTTCAATCCTAGTATTAGAAGCAGGTTATTATTATGCTTTAAAACATGCCCAAATGACCCTTCATGACATGAATCAATACAAATTATCAGAAAAACATCGGTGCAATAAATCTAATGAATAAAATATATTTATACTTTATTCATTTTGATTTCCTCTTAAGCTGCAAAACTTCAAGCTTTGTGCGTTAACCTCCTTTTGATTCGTTTGTGCTGAAAATAGAAACTTGATCAATATTTTATTTTATAAAAGACGACAGTAGATATTTCCGTTCATCCCGATAACCAACAGTGCAATTTCCATTCAAATTCAGTATTTCAGAAATAAATGACTAGAGCACTTAATGCCAATGCAAATAAAATAAACTCTCCGAGAAAGAAGAGACAAAAATGAAATACTAAAACATGAAAGAAGAGACATAGAAAGACCCTCGATAATGCTACTAATGATGCTAATGAAGACGTGGCTGGATTATTCTAATAGCGTTAATTTTGCCTGCTAAAAAGTATTAATCCCATGGTTAGCTTATTAATAAAATATTAGGGAACATTTTCTTTTGTATCAGCTTCTAATTGTTTATACATACGACAACCCGTTTAGTTATTTATGTGCAAAACAGTTAACGTAGGTCACTCGTAGTTTTCTGCGCAGTGGCGGATACTTCACTGCAAATTTATTCTATTCCCTTCTTCCCTCTTGCTCGTCTTCCTTTTCGCCTCAACTTATCTCAGTACTATCATATGACATGTTCTTTTACCCCGAACTTGTCATCATTCATCATTCCTTTCAGTGCATCTCTTAGCAATAACTTATCTTCATCCAATGTCCCTCTTCCTGATCAATTCCAGGACTGTCTGTCCACTCCTTCTAATGCACCTTAATTATTTATTTTGTCTATAATTTTGGCCCACGCCATTCTTTTCGACATCCATACTTCAAATATTTTCAGTAGTTTTCCTCACATCGTAGCAATCCAAAGGTTTGCGCACTGTACACGGCAACAGTTCACATAAAGTTCTTCACTGATTTCTTCCCTAGTTTCTTTTTCTAAAGGTATTTATAATATGTTTATATTTCTTTTAAAAGCTTTCCTTACTATTACTATTCTCCGTTTGACTTCTTGACAACACCTTATGTTACTATCAGTCTCATCTAAAGTTCGCAAGTTTATCTTCTTTGTGTTTATTTCAGAGAACATAATATTTGTTGCTTCAATTTGAGGCAGTATTTTTAACACTTATATGATTTCAGTTAAGTTATATAATGTATAAATTCAATAACAGCCCGCCTTAAAGCAATATGTGTATGTAACAATATATGAAAAGTGTATATTACAGTCATTGTATATGTTTATATTATTGTATACATGTGTAATAATGTTATGTGAATGTATTACGTAATTTAGTAATGTAGGAGCAGTGAGAAATAGGTCAAAAGTTGCTAAAAATGAGCTAACAATGAGGTAACCTTGAGGAAATAATGAATTTGAAAGTTTAATAATGCTACTTGTGATTCTTGGAAGCAATAATGTAATTTTTGTGACAGTTTATAAAATAGCCAATCAACAACCAGGGAAAGGTTTAGTTATATGAAGGTATTCTATTAGACTAGGATTAGACAATCAGATAGGGTAAATTGTACAAATTTAGAGGGCAGAAATCAGTTCAGTTGCTTGTAGACAGCGCTCACAACTAGACGCGTTGGTTGTAGATAGTGTTCCTAACCGGACGCGAGATGCGTCCTCGAGAAATTTAATACGAGACAAAAATAGTTTACGTGTTAAAAAGTGCAAGTAATTAATAAAAGAATTTCACAGCTCTCTATATCAGTCAAGTGTTATTTAAATTTTGTCAAGGATTAATAAATGTAGAAAAGTAAAAATTATAATCTCTGTAAGCCTACATTCTTCAGCCGCACCACGCCTTGCAAAGAAATCCATGTCTCTGACGCAGCCGAGTCAAAAATAAATATATAATATTTAAATAAACAGTCAAATTACAAAGTTAATATTTTTTAAACATTAGGGGCAAAGGCCACTGGTAAGTACATTTGGGGCAAAGGCTACCGGAAACTTTTTACCATACGTGCGGTTGCAACTACTTCAAGTTCGGCTCCCCAACAGTTGAACTACAATACAACTCCTACTTCAAATTGGCTCCCAAAGCGTGGGGCAAATAACAACACAACAAAATAACTACTTAAAATTATATTCACTCTGTGCTTCTCACCGTTTACAGCAACCTACCGCAGGTGGCATGATTATCACGTAATACATTACAATGCTTAAAGACAGCATTAAAAATGCATCGCGTAATTTATCAGGAATTATTACCTACTCCAGCAGCTATCTTATGAACAGTGACAGCGTGCATGAACATTCTTTTTGACTGTACACACTATCTTTAAGCATGCTTCATGATAATTCCTTGAGCAGAATATTAATTATGAACTTAATGATTATAAGCTGGCGCACCACATTGAAGGCTTGGTAACACCTACACACACATATAGACATGCATACCCAATGCTTCAATGAAATCAAGCATTAGGAGGGTTATCATCATTAATCCTCTATGTCTTTCACATTGGCTGAGGAAGAAGCATTAAAGAAAAACTACCTGGCCTATGTTTTTCCCGTAGCGTAGTACATAAGCATTCACTTTGCTGTAGTTGTCGAAATAAGATGAAGAACGGCTCATAGAAGATGTTTTTTTAATATAAGATAAAACTCAAGTTTTTAAACAAGGTTAATCGTGGTAGGAAATTAAGAAAATCTCATGATGAAATCTACTTTGTAGCCACAATGAGCCCAGTTTGCTGTGAAAAACGCCTAAGAATTATTTGGGAGGAATTTTTCAGACAATATTTAATGTGTCTAGAGTACTTGTAATAGATTTAATTGTTTTCTGGGTCTCTAATTGAAAACATTCCACCTTATTTATTTACCAATCTATGAACCATACTTTCAGCTGGAATTTTAACGCCCGCGAATCTCTCTTGAAACAATTTCTTTAGAGTCGAAGCTGATACTGTGGAAATCACATAATGTAACGAAATCCCCCAATTTAACAATATTGACTAAATACTTTGAAAAAACTATTCTAGAAAACATTCTACGAAATTATACCAGACAGACAATCTTCAGATAGGAGTTTCTCCATCAACCATCAACCGTCATCGATTTGACTTTGGCTGCTAGGCAAATAGACTAAGTGCTATAAAATAAACTATTTTCTAAAAACGGTCAACATCACCATCATCACCAATATCATCCAATGGGTTAGAATTTCGTCCATACCGGCATGTTTGTGGCAAAATTTCTAGCATTTCTTTTACCAATCAGTTCCTAACTGTAGGCTGACTTTGAAAAGCGATTTTTATCTAACCGTTGTATACGTTCTCTCATTTCATTTCTGTAATATTTGATTTTTCATTAGTAGCAAATATACTTAATTCTCTTTTTACAACTTCGTTTATTATTTCATCAGCTATCCTGCATTCTTCAATTGCTCTTAAGACCAGGCCAGCACTGATAGACGTAGTCGCTGGAGCGTATAGCTTCGGCGCTCCGCTAAGCTCAGGATCACGGGTTCGAGTACCCCCATGAGCATGGGTGTTTGTATGTCTGTGTGTTGTATATGTGTAACAGTAATTGCGGTAAACTAAACCTCCCCCCAAAAATCCACAATAACAATATATTGGGAAAAAAGGGGAACTTAAAAAAAAAGGAGAATAAAAAAAAAGAAACCAACTCACTTCGGCGGTATTTGCTCGCTGCAATCTTGCTTGGTTGTAATACATACTTTGCACTCGTACGATAATGAGAAACGGCTATTCTTTTGTAACATTTTAAAATGCTTTCAATTTTTGTTTTTCTTGTTAATATTCTTCCGACGTTCCGCATAGGTATGTGTTGAAAATGATTCAATTTGTTATTTAAACCTTCTTTGTAATGATAAGTAAAACTGCTTGCTAAATACTTACTGTGGCTAATTTGTTTAACGTATTATTAATTATTAATAACATATTTTGGGTATATAGTAGGCTTTCCATAGTACGAAATTATTTTTATTTTATTCACAGAAAATTGAATTCCATGTTCCTATAATATTTTTCCCAGTTCATATGTACCTTTCTGCGAAACATCTGTTATTGGCTAATCATTATATAACCGGCAAAGAGTAGCTTTACTTAATGATATGAGGCTTCATTATATACTTGGAATATAGTACGTATATATGTTAAAAGACTCGAGAATAAACTGTACCCTGATCTTAAATCTCTACTAATGTTATATTTGGATGTTGTTATTATGATGAGGGTTATCAGTAATGCATAAAGACCGAAACTCAGGTAGAATACCTTTTTTAAATGTATCAAATCTATCTTCAATTTGAAAGTTAATCTGTACGAATTATATCTTTGTGATCGAAATGCCACAGTTTTATGTTGCATTTTTCTGCCTTTTTCAATATAAAGGCCTATTTTACGAAATAAATGCTTTTTGTTGCCTTTATTTCATTATTCAGGTACATTTTATTTCAATAACCGTTAGTCCGTGACAACACAGGCGACCTTCATTCAGTCAATTATTTTCTTTGCAACAATGAGTGCTGCCGCGCAAATGAATGTAAAGATAACTGAAAACATTTGAAATACCGTTTGGGTTTATTTTCAAAGGCAATAATGAGTGCGGGTCTATCTTTGTTTTTCTTTCAGTTTTCATTGCAACGTTGTTGTAGCTAACAGCAAGATGTCGAAATTCAGTGTTTCTTTACGTAGTAAATTACAAAGTTACGTTAATACTTTTGGATCCGACGTATTTTGTACCGACGGTTAAGTACTCACATGCAAAATATGCGAGCAGTCAGTGAACCACGAAAAGAAGTATTTTATATCACAGCATATCGGCACAATCAAACACAAAAATGCACTTTCCAAGGCTACTGGGAAGAAGATTTCTTTGCTTCCAACAGTAATTGCAACATCGAGTCGAAAAATCCCAGTTTGCATTCGACTTATGTGCTGTCCTCAGCGCCGGAATCCCTTTGTGGAAATTACAGAATCCTACATTATCACAGTTTTTGGAGAAGTATACTATACTCGGCGCCAATCAAGAAGGTTATTGACATTTCGCGGAGAGAGAGAGGCGACGTTGCCGCTCATCTCGACCACGTGGAGAGCGTGCTAGAACTGTGTCGAAGGCGACTGGGTTGCGCCTGCATTGTAGAGCGGGTATTATTTATATTCGTATACGAAGACAATTGTAAAATAATGAATCTACGTGCAGAGGATAGAAAATGCAAGAATATATGAGTGTAAAAACCTGCGTTAACAGAAGTGACATACCTGTGAAATATTGATGCTTATTTTAATGGAAAACATGCCAGATTTCCGAATCGCTTGCATTGCTGCTGTTGTTGTTGTGGTTGCTGCTGCTGCTCGTTTGATAGACAAGGTTGCCACCACCACCGTCGTCATCATCATTATCTGAAGAGCTGTTAGAATTCCCCACGGAAATGAAAAGTTGTTTTATAGTTTCTTCCAAAACTCCTTAATTTTCCCAAGCTGCACTTATTATGCCCTTTGTATGAGTCACCGCTTTTTTCCAGTTTTCAGCTTTTACTGTTGTTAGTGCCTCTTCTTAAGCTTTATTACTGACGACACAGTGAAACCTTTATTGTTTCGCCCAACATAACCCTTTACGTCAGCCCAAATTAATTCATTCGAGTTAAAATGACAATGATAAGGGGGAAACCTAACTATTTTGTGACCATGGTCTGCAGCAATGCCGTCGACTACATAACTTGCAAACTGCGGTTTGTTTGCATTCACAAGTATCCAGTAGCTCACGTTTCTTCAGTCCCTTCTTCATCGGCATATAGCGGTGAACAAGCCACTGAATTATTTTCTCCTCTTGGAAATATTCTCTCACAAAGCATATTATTTCCCGCGCCTGTCCTTTAATTGGGATACCTTTACAAATACAGTTTTATTCGGTTCCCGAGTGCGCTCAGAATTTCGTTTGGCTGCGCTATCTTTGTCACTATTTTTGGAAATTATTAAATATCCATTAAACGTGTTAACACAATTATAAATGCTCACACAACACACGCACGCACAAATACACGGACTCAAACACACGTAACATAAGGCAAATACCATACAAATAGGGCGATGCAAAAGGACTTTTCAGTAAGCAGGCAATCTCTAAACTGAAACAAAAACATAAGCAAGCTGGGGCCAAAAGGAGGACTATTTATAACTGCAGCGACAGCAAAAGATAAGACTACAGTTCATGTTTACTGCAACGGTTGCTCGCCCGGCACGTCATGCCAATCACGTGTTACAAAATCGCAACAAGGCATTTACGTCTATCGTTGTTATGGTAATGTCTTAGTTCTAATTGGTCCTTCTAATGGTTGCTATGACGACCACTGTGACGTATTCATCCCCTCCCATTCGTTTAAAGCTTTCCGCCACGTGGTTAGTAACTGTCAATCACCTTCTTGATTGGCGCCAAGTATAACCAAACTGTACCTAGCGAGTCAAGTTTGCGAATATGTTACTTAACCGAATG
Source organism: Deroplatys truncata (assembly GCA_030765065.1). NCBI lineage: Eukaryota > Metazoa > Arthropoda > Insecta > Mantodea > Mantidae > Deroplatys > Deroplatys truncata. The sequence continues at coordinate 222,349,764 of CM060978.1, forward strand.
TTACGATGACACAATGAAAATCATTAAAGATAAAATGAAAAATAAGAAGATCTGGATTTGTATCGACGAGTCAACTGATACCATGGGTTATTTCATTGCCAATGTTGTCATTGAACCATTAGATCCTACAGAAGATGAATCAATGAAACCATTCCTGCTTACAACAGTGTCTTGAGAAAGTTAACAATGCAACTATCGCGTAGTTATTCACCAGTTCATTAAAGTCGCTGTGGCCTGAAGAGATTCAATACGACAACGTCTTACTTTTCATCAGTGACGCTGCATCATATATGAAAAAGGCTGGAATAGCGTTAAAAGTGCTATTTCCAAACATGCTCCACGTGACCTGCGTAGCACATGGCTTTCACAGGGTGTCAGAAGAGATACAATGCTTGTTTCCGGATGTTGACAAATTGATTTCCAGTATTAAGAAGATCTTTATGAAAACCTCATCAAGAATCCTGACATTTAAATCCATTGTACCATATGTACCTCTGCCCCCCCCCAAACTATCATAACGAGATGGGGGACATGGATCTCAGCAGCACTTTACTACACTTCAAATTTCCAGAGTATAACTGAAGTGGTGAACGCTCTGGAGGATGAAGCATCTTCAAATGTAGCAGCCAAGAAACTTCAACTCTTTGGAAGTGAAAAAAATGACTTAACTTTCATTGTGGCCAAGTTTGGGTTCCTACCACAAGTGATCTGCCATCTTCAAGAAAGAAGTCAGTGAAAATTGTGGATGATGCAGTGCAAAGACTGGACAGTATACCAGGGAAGAGGGCTTCATTAGTTAGCGAAAAGTGTAAAAAAGTGTTATCGAATAATTGTGATTTGGATAAACTTAAAAACATTTCAAAAATTCTACAAGGTGACAATTCTGTTGCAGTTGAAATGGATCTTACAATGATGCTATGTTTTAGATTTGCTCCAATATCCTCTGTCGATGTTGAGAGATCATTTTCTCATATGAAAAATGTGTTATCTGAAGGAGATTCAACATGACCCCAGAGAACTTAAAAAAGCATTTGATTATGTGCAACGAATAAGGCATGTAATACACAGTTTTTTACTTTCTCTACTACGTATAGTAAGTAGGGGAAGTATTGCATTCCACCCAAAAATTCGATACCGAGATTTCACCGGAAATACATGTTTTGAGACCTCCTGAATCCAAAAAAAGCATTTTTGGAAACATGTCCGTGTGTGTGTCTGTGTGTCTGTGTGTGTGTCTGTGTGTGTGTGAACAGCATAACTCAAAAACGAACAGTCGGATAAACACCAAACTTGGTATTTAGGTTCAGTATCTTCCAGAGATGCGACACGAAGGTTTTCAAGAAAATCCCCCCACCCCAGACTACCCTTTACATGGAACATTTTTCGAAAATTTTAATTTTCTCAAAAATGGCTCTAACGATTTTGTTTAAAATATCATATGTTTAAGATAATGCCATGAGAAATGAAATGTATATCTCGAATTTTCTGGGAATGTCTCCAAAAGTATTCTTCATTGTGAACGACTTTAGCATAACTGGTAAACCATAAGAGATAGACAGAATTTTACTACACAAAAAATGTTGATCTCGTTAAAATACACAACTTATGTTATATACATTTCTTTTGTTGAGTGAACCGTTTTCGAGATATTGCTTGTTATTCCCTTAAATTTTCCAATACTTATACTTTTTCTCAAATTCGTTATTCATTTTTTTATGTCCTGGACTTGCAAAGAGAATGGAATTCGACACATAGCAACCAGCGTTAAAATATTTGACCATCGCTTAAAAGCTACCATATTCCCCTTGCATCTACAAGAAAATTAGCAATAAGATTGACATCTCGATATCTCGATTAACATAAAGCATATGGAGAATAGGCGTTTGTAAAAATAGATTGTACAAGAGTAGAGAAAGTCATGTGAGTGTAACACATCAGATTTTTTTAAAATATGTTTCATTTTTGTGTTAATTATAACACTAGCATTTTGCTTAAAACTTTGAAGTTCTTTAAAATATGACAATCGAATTATTAAATAGTGTAATCTATTAAATAAATGGGTTTTACTAATTGCCTTTTATCGCTCGTTTTGGTATTTATAACGCCTTTTTGTCTGCCTATTTTAATTATTTATAATGCCTAAACTTCCGCTCTCTGGTAATGAATATGTGCTCTACCTACTTTACGAATGCTGCGTAGAACAAGACCAAAGAGGGTTTTCACCTGGGCTTCATTCAATCAAACAAAATAAGCAAATAAACAAAAAATAAGTTTGTTTAGTGATGTTCAGAGAATGAATTGCTGTAGAATACTGAAGAAACCTCTTAGTTAAGATGCTGAGAAGAGGATTATGACGAAGATGGCAGTACTGCCGCATTTGGAGCAATCACGGTTGTTGACGATTGTTTCTGGTATGTTACTATCAGCACATTACTTCTTTGACAATCTACATAATTTGGTAAAGGAGATGGATTTACTTAAGAAAGAAAATAAAGGATCCTTCAGCGTAACTGTATGAAAATGTCTTCAAACATTAACTACAAGCGGATTTGAAGCATAAATGTTGTGAAACTGCTGCTTGGACTGGGGCAAACATGAGGAATTGCGGTAGATGGGTCTTTTGATTGGCGTTACCGCAGGATGTGACATGTATTTTGTAATTTACGCGAGGTAGAGGTCTAAGATCTAGGATACGTGCGAGCATGTGGTGCTACATGTCAGCCCTTCCCGGTAACTATCCTGCGTGGGATAGGCTATGTAGACCAAGGTCGCGGTCACAACGGACCAAAGGCGTCAACAACAGTACTGAAATGAAATCCAGAACAGCCGTTAATTGAGTACGGCAAAAAACCATTGAGAGGTTCATACCTTGCCGGAGTTATAGTTCTTCCTTCTGGAGTGCATTAACCAAATGCTCTCATCGATAGCTAATGGCTCATGAAAATGTACTATAAGTGAGCTTATAACTAAATACAAGAAAGTTATGAGAACTCAAAGCCGCAACCTCCATTCCTCTTTGATTTCTCATTGTAATAACGCTGCTTTCTGAACACAATCTTCTGGGTGAACACGCTCCTCTACGAATGAATAAATAAATCAATCAATCAATCAGTCAACCACCCAAGCAGTCAGTCATACAATAAATAATAATTCTTTGCCTAAAGGTGGTCGATCAGTATTCCCTCTTGTTCTCCAAATGTGAAATTTTACCTGAATGTCATCTATCGTGTGATATTTTCTTAAAATCTCAACATTTTTCCCCTTCATTGTTCATTCTAGTGCATTTCTTAACGGACATTTTCTTTTCATCCAATGCCACAACCAATCTTTTTGCTCTTCTTAGTTTCAGTATTGTCCCTCCATTGCCAACAAAGTCGTTTTCCGTGGTCTACATCCTGGCCTCTAGTTCCCGAGGTCGCGGGTTCAAACGGAGGGCGATGGACTTTTTGGTCGTAAAACATCCTTAGCATGCCTTCCTTCGGAAGGGAAGTGAAGCCGGTGGTCCCGCGTCGTAGATTTACGGCACGTAAAAGAACCTCAAGGCTAATAAAGAGGCCTCTGAGCAAAATTTCCGGTCTTTCTCGCTCAATATAGAATCGGACGCTAAAAGCCATAGTAGTTAAAGAGCGTCCGTAAATAAAATTCAGTTTGTTTTTTCATCGCCAACATTCCAAAGCAATGCCATTACTTACTTTCTCTATCCATTTTACACGCGCCTTTCTTCTCGATAAACATATTTCAAAAGTTTTAAATTGTTTCCTGTTTTCGTCGCAGCGTATACTTTTACGCACTATACAAAGCCATAATCCAAATAAACACTTCACAAATCTCTTCCATAGTTCTTTCTTCAAGCTGCTGCACGCTTCATGCTTTCCTCTTCTGCTAGCAGTGCACACTATTAACCAATTTTATTCATTGTAATACTAATGAGTGATAACTTAGGTATTGTTTATTCCCATATATTCCCAAGCTTTTTACTTTCTCTGCTACGTATAGTAAGTAGGGGAAGTATTGTATTCCACCCAAAAATTCGATACCGACATTTCACCAGAAATATATCTTTTGAGACACTGAATCCAAAAAAAGCATTTTTGGAAACATGCCCGAGTGTGTGTCTGTGTGTGTGTGTGTGTCTCTCTCTCTCTCTCTCTCTCTCTCTCTCTCTCTCTCTCTCTGTGCCTGTGAACAGCATAACTCAGAAACGAACAATCGGATAAACACCAAACTTGGTATTTAGGTTCAGTATCTTCCAAAGATGCGACACGAAGGTTTTCAAGAAAATCCCCCTACCCCAGATTACCCTTTACACGGAACATTTTTCGAAAATTTGTATTTTCTCAAAAATGGCTTTAACGATTTTGATTAAAATATCATATGCTTAATATATTTTTATGACAAATGAAATGTATATCTCGAATTTTCTGGGAATGTCTCCAAAAGTATTCTTCATTGTGAACGACTTTTGCATAACTGGTAAACCATAAGAGATAGACAAAATTTTACTACACAAAAAATGTAGATCGAGTTAAAATACACAATTTATGGCATATACATGTTTTTTGTTGAGTGAACCATTTTAGACATATTGCTTGTTATTCCCTTAAATTTTCCAATACTTACACTTTTTCTCAAATGGGAATTCGTTATTCATTTTTTTTTATGTCCTGGACATGCAAAGAGAATGGATTGCGCCACATAGCAACCAGCTCTTAAAAGATTTGACTATCGCTTAAATACTACCTTATTTCCCTTGCAGCTACAAGAAAATTAGTAATAAGATTAACATCTCGAAGCATATGGAGAATAAGCGTTTGTAAAAATAGTTTGTACAAGAGTAGAGAAAGTCATGTGAGTGTAATACATCAGATTTTTTCACTAGTGTTAAGCGCTTTCGAAAAATTCTGTTACACACCTTTTGAAACTTCTGGTCATTCTAGAATATTCAAAAAGGTAACATAACGTTTCATGAAGCTATGAAACATTCGAGAAGGTATTGCAATTTCAATTTTTGATCTGTATATCTTAGAGCAAGAAAGTTTGCATGCGAGTAATTTTAAAAAATATTCTTTAATAGTGAGATTTCTATTTGCCGCCTAATTACTTATATTCCTTTGTCCCAATGGAATGGCTTTGTATATGAAACCACAGCATATTTTAATCCGTGGGATGGAAATTATAGATACCAATTACGGAGCAAATCTCCCAAAGGATGTAAGAGGCCATAAAGAACATGTGCACACACAGCCACCCACACATCTTACATACACACATACATGCAGGGAGAATTTATAATTGAAATTATTATATTACAAATAGGGCCCGATTTTGAGGACCTAAACTGTTTGAAAAATGACCTATAATGTGACTCTAAACCTTTTTTAAAAATGACCTAATAATTACAAAAGATGATCTAAAACTCATATTTGTTTAATTTATTAAAATTAGTGTACAGAAACTCATACATTAATTTCTGTACGTGAATATAACTACTATACAAATGCTAAAGTAGGTTGAAAATAATGATGATACAATTTAGAAATTTAATTAAAACTGAAGTAGGTTTGTTGCTTCACGTATGGAATGCAAGTTTGAAGAAGCTGTATTATATTTCGACTGTTGGGGAGCCGAACTTGAAGTAGTTGCAACCGCAGGTATGGTAAAAAGTTTCCGGTAGCCTTCGTTCCAAATGTACTTTCCGGAGGCCTTTGCCCCAAATGTTTAAAAAATATTAACTTTGTAATTTTGACTGTTTCTTTAAATATTATATATTTATGTTTGCCTCGGCTGCGTCATTATTTATTTTTAGAGACATGAATGTCTTAACAGGGGGTGGGGCGACTGAAGAATGTAGGCTTACACAGATTATAATTTTACTTCAATCCTTTTATTAATGCTTGACACGATTTAAATAACACTTCTCTGATATAGAGAGCTGTAAGATGCTTTTATTAATTACTTTCACTTTTTAACACGTAAACTATTTTTGTCTCACACAAAATACGTATTAAATTTCTCGAGGACACATCTCGTGTCCGGTTAGGAACACTGTCTACAAGCAACGCGTCCAGTTATGAGCACTGGCTAAAAGCAACTGACTTCATTTCTACCGCCTAAATTTGTAAATTTCTGTATTTCAAGTTTCTGATTGGCTATTCCTACTCCAATAGAATACCTTCATTTAACTTAAGCTGTTTTTGGTTGTTGATTGGCTATTTATTAAGCTGTCTCAAAATTTACATTATTGTTGCTCCAATAATGACTAGTAGCATTTAAACTTTCAAATTCATTATTGCCTCAAGGTTACCTCGTTGTTACCTCATCGTTAGCAACTTTTAACCTATTATTCTCACAATTCCTACATTATTAAATTACGTAATACATTCACATAACATTATTACAGGTAAACAATAAAATAAACACATACAATTACTGTAATATACACTTTTAATATATTGTTACATACACATATTGCTTTAACGCGGGCTGTTATTGAATTATATATTATATAATTAGACTGAAATCATTTAAGTGTTAAAAATACTGCCTCAAAACCCATATTTGTTCCATGTTCTTGTTTAACTAATTAATCTTAAAAAATGTCAAGATAATTGTTTTTAAAGCAGGTCTTACACAGCGAATGATGAGGACTTCACAGCCCATGACATGACACAATGACAATGCCAATAACAACCTGACTGTACGCACTTATTTACGCCAAAAAGGGAAAACCGAGGTTCTTATTCTTTATTTATGAATTCATAATTGTAATAATACCAGCTCCCCTGACAATAGACACCCCTCACCCACAAGCAGCTATTTCCAGTGAAACATTAAAGAGGAGTGTGATTTTGTTTCCCAGAATTCAAGTAAAGTATATACAAAGTTACTCTATTTCTCGGTTAAATATTTAAATTTCTCATATATGAAAAGTCATCTTTATGAAGAATGTCAATATTATAATAAGAACCCTTATATACTCAATTTAAATGTAAGAAACTGACTAAATCAATTGGAATGGGCACGAAAATATCGAAATAATATCTTAAAACTGTGCCAGGTTCGATTCCCGGCTGAGATGGACATTTTTCTCTGGCCAAGATTATACCCTACGCTCCCCAGTATGAATGAGAGAGGAAAAACCAGAAATTCATTGGCAACTGTATACGAATTAACTCCATTGCCGATAGGAAATAGGTATATTCCAAAGGTAAAAACCCCGATTTGACCATTGTGATTAAAGGCAATGGAAAATGGAGCAAATGGAACAATAAAAAATCTGATGTGTTACACTCACATGACTTTCTCTACTCTTGTACAATCTAATTTTACAAACCCCTATTCTCCATATGCTTCATGTTAATCGAGATATCGAGATGTCAATCTTATTGGTAATTTTCTTGTAGATGCAAGGGAAATATCGTAGCTTTTAAGCGATAGTCAAATATTTAACGCTGGTTGCTATGTGGCGCATTCCATTCTCTTTGCATGTCCAGGACATAAAAAAAATGAATAACGAATTTGAGAAAAAGTATAAGTATTGGAAAATTTAAGGAAATAACAAGCAATATCTCGAAAACGGTTCACTCAACAAAAGAAATGTATATGACATAAGTTGTGTATTTTAACGCGATCTACATTTTTTGTGTAGTAAAATTTTGTCTATCTCTTATGGTTTACCAGTTATGCAAAAGTCGTTCACAATGAAGAATACTTTTGGAGACATTCCCAGAAAATTCGAGATATACATTTCATTTCTCATGACATTATCTTAAACATATGATATTTTCATCAAAATCGTTAGAGCCATTTTTGAGAAAATTAAAATTTTCGAAAAATCTTCCATGTAAAGGGTAGTCTGGGGTGGGGGGATTTTCTTGAAAACCTTCGTGTCGCATCTCTGGAAGATACTGAACCTAAATACCAAGTTTGGTGCTTATCCGACAGTTCGTTTTTCAGTTATGCGGTTCACAGACACACACACAGACACACACACACACACACACACACGGACATGTTTCCAAAAATGCTTTTTTTGGATTCAGGAGGTCTCAAAACATGTATTTCCGGTGAAATCTCGGTATCGAATTTTTGGGTGGAATACAATACTTCCCCTACTTACTATACGTAGTAGAGAAAGTAAAAAGTCTTAAAACCGAAAAAAGTCCTATAGTGTCAAATAGTATAAAATAGGCGAAAATGACCTAATAAATATGCATTTTCTTAACCTCGGACCGTGATAAGAATTTATGTACACGTTAGCAATGTCTATAATCCAAAATTTAAAAGATGAACATGTTATTAAATTCTGGCCCCTGCTTATAACTGATATTAATTTATATGTTTTCCTTTTATATGGTTGAATAGGAACTGAAAATATACACAGACTGCTTATGCCGCATTGGAGCGTAGGTTAGGTTCTCAAGGGGTCAGTCGGCCACTAATGCAGGAAGAGGGCCCCACCCCGAAACAAAATGGGGTGGAGGGGCAAATGGGATAGATAAAATTCGCGAGTGTCGGCGACCTCTCCCAAGCACTGCGTCATACCGCTGGCAATCGACCAGAAGTCCGTTAAAAAGAACCAGGATAACGCATGCTAATCTGCTAGAATGTGTTAGCATGCATTACTGCTTCTATGGGCCTCTTAAGCACTACAGGGGGGAAATGCCTGAAATGCCTTGTTCTTCTTGTTACTTCTTTTTGCTTTGCCACTGTTCTTCTGCCTACTTCACCTTCCTTTCATATTCTTGGTCTTTCCCGTAAAAGAAAGAAATGAAGTAATTCATGCAACCAGCTTATTATTATTATCATCATCATCATCATCATTATCCTTGCACCCTTATCTGTTCTGTCTTCGCAGTACTACGAGCATCTCTTCCTCGGATGTCCAACGTCTCTCCTACCTTAAGGCTGATAGTTATTCAACAAGGCTGGGATTTTTTTCAGTATTCACTCGATCTAGGTGGGCTCTCTAGTTGTCTCTATACTCTTCTAGTTTTTAATTTAAGTTAAACTATATACTCAATTCTTCTCCTATAGTTTCATTTTGTATCAAATCCATTCTTGTACATCTTCTTGTACAGTCTTGTACTCTAGGGAAAAATTTCATTTCCGCTGACTGCGTCTTCCCTTTATCTCTTTCATATGTTATCCAAGTTTCATCCGAACGTTAACATTTGTACAGCCATTTCCTTACCAGTCGTTGCCCATGCCCAGGGTAACAGGAGCAAAGACATCAATGGGCGGAGGAGGCATTTCTTCTCAGGGGGTTTGTACACGAGCAAACTAGTCTGGAGGTTTAAAGGAGGCAGCTCCCTCCACCTGAATACTCAATGAAGGGTTGATAGCCCTACTTGAGGAAATATTTATATAACCCAATTCTTCGGATTATTATTAGTATTATTTTAGCGTTGTAATAAAAGTAGTTAGTAATAATAGCATTATAATAGTCATCACTATCATATTTATAATTATCATCATATTTATTTATTTATTTCCGAATGAAAGAACAATTGTTTCCGAAAACAAAGGAGAAGTAGTAGAGCTAATGATATGGCAGTGTTCGCGAAAGAGAAAAATATTCTAAGAAACATGCTAATGGAGATAGGCGATAAAGATGAAGTATAGGATGAACTCAAAACAGATAAAGACTGTAATTAGTGGAAAACAAGCAAAGGATGTGCACTTGGAAACTCAAAACGAGGTAGTGGAGCAAGTGGCCTGCTTTAGATGTTTAGGATATACCAAAAGTACATAAGGCATTGTTTTCGATAAGTCAAATAATGAAAAGCATAGGAAACTTTTAATATAAAATGAATTTCATGTTATGTATCTCTGCAGAAAGAACCAAGGAAGAGCTTTGTGAGGTGCTTGGTACGGCGTGGAAAAAGCTTAAATTTTTTAAATAGGACACTGTAGGTTCCAAGAAAATATTATAAATTTCTATCTCAGAATGATGTCATATCATGTTTATTGTTGCTTCATTAAAAGTCTTCTATTCTCCTCTAAAATTGATCCATTTGTATTTGATCATTTTGTAACAAATTAATTCATATTAGTACCCAATTAAATGTTTTAATTAAATATTATTTTTTCAGACTTTCCCCGAAGAAAAAACTACATGTTTTAGTTCATCATAAAGTAAAGTGAAAATACCGAACGGTAAAAGGTCATTCACACATTTGTTCTTCAGGTAATTCTTTGAAGTGTATAAATGAGTGCGTCAGTCATCACAAGCTTCTGATGATATCATTCAATAAATTCCTGGCGTTTTATTCATTTTATTTTTTGTTTCAGTTGTGTTATTAATTACATTTGTATTGTCAATGCCTCTCATCGTTAGCACTTCCGTTGGAAGGATTCCTGTGGAGAAACGCTGCAGGAGTTGTTTGAAACTAGTGGTAAAGGCCTTTGTTCCTTTTTTTATGGCAAGTTAACTCGGAGATCATTTGTTTTGTTTTCTTCTCTCAATAAGCTGCTAGGATCTGTTCGCAGAGATGAGAGCGTATAAGTGTTTTGCTTTTTTGTTGCTATCAAATCATACTGGGCCTCCAATTTGCCTTTGTCAATCATTTTTCTCACCTTACTACTACGATATCTTTACCGCACAATGGAGTAAACAATTAGTTTCATTATGCAATGAGTGCGGGAGTTTGAAAGTTGCTAATGAGAAGCACAGGTTGATCTAAAACATGTATTGCACGGAAATCCATAAGGTTACCGCTATGACTCCCTCAAGTCTCCATTTCATTACCTTTGAGTCTACGCACCGTGGTTATGCGTGGGTATTTCTGTGAAGGCCTCGTTCCAAATAACAAACACGTGACATGTGTCGAGGAAATAGACGAATGACACAACTAGTTTTCAAGCTTAAAACACAAGTTAAATAGGTTTAATAAGTACTCTGATAAAAAATTATATAAGCTGCTTAACGAATCAGCTATATAGCATTTCCAACATGTAATAAAAGTGTAACAAGATAAATATTCTGGTAGTATTCCACTTTAGATAAATACGAGTAGTAAGGATTATAATGGGCTGCAATAAAGAAAAAATTACATTTTTAAAAGTATCGTATGTATGTATAATAAAGGTACGAAAAAAATAGAACAAAGCCCTCTATTTATTTAAGTTTTTTAAAATAGATTACAAACCGAGCATGTGGCGCCGCGGTAACGTATGCATTCGGGAGGTCCCGGGTTCAATACCCGGGGCCGACCAACCTGATCGAAGGTTTTTAAGCGGTTTTCCTTGCACCCTAGGCAAATGCGGGATTAAATAATGTGATCCGTGAATTTTCCTATCATCTCTTTCAGTACTACATTTCATTTCCCTCTTCTTCACCGCCATACCAGGCAATGGGCTGAGCACCCATCCTGGATATGCTATGATACAGAGTTTACTTTCTCCTCAACAGGCTACTGGCCCAAGCCATTGGCCTGTAAGTCCTTGGGGATGTAAGTCCTCTAAATAGGAGGGTAATGCTTAGAAGGAGAAGAAGAAGAAGAAGACGAAGAAGAAGGTTGCTTCACAAAGTTTTATTTCTACATAGCAGTATTTTTAAAATATTTGTTTTTTAGAAAATTCCAATATGGTGAATATTTAAGGGGTTATGTCAATCTTCATAATTATTCATATACACAATATAGTTTGGTTGTTTGACTCGTTCTGACGAAATCTTTTCCGATTGACATACGAAAGTGTAATATTCCGACATAAGATTTCTTATCTCTGAAGCTGCGGCCCAGGTTCAAATCCACCTTGAATCAAGGTGCCTGTGATATTTACTCGGTGTTTTTCTTTAATTCTTAAGATGAATATATGGTATATTTAATGCTTCAGTTGTGTATTTATTTCATATTTTCATTGAATGTCTAATATAACTCATTGGTTCAATAATGGTTTAGAGAATGAGAAAAATTGAATCTTTCCTAAACTAAATACGCTATTTTCGGTGGTTAACTGTATTGGTTTTCTTTATCCTTAACTTTCGTGAACATTGCAGCACATATTTGATCAATTATATAGTAACGTATTTTAGACAAAAGAACGTTGTTATCGATTTTGTTTTTAAATCATTTTAATAGACACGATGTGCAAGAGAGATGAGTGGTAGGAAAGGGACAGGGGGAGAGAGAAAGAGACCCAGCAGACAGCTTAATAACGTAAGCATAGTTGCGGATACTTCGTTAATAAGGATTGATTTCATTCTCAGACATAACTTTTCGTTACTAAACAAGTCCTAAAGTAAATAAGGGTGCGCTTGGTATGAGAGTGCATTTGTATCAAATAAAGCGCCATTATTAAATTGTTAGAAAAAATTTGCAATGCTTTGGTGCAAAATTTATGTGATATGCAGGATGTATAATAATAATTTGTTGCATAAACTTAAATGTTAAAATTATAATAAAAGTAAAAATGTGAAAGTAAACATGGGTTAGCAAAAAAAAAAGGTTTTTGAAATACTAACGATAATGGGTTCGAGCCGCTGCTGACTCCATTCCTTGTACATATAGCATATTACATACTTTTCGATATTTTAAGGTTATTCCATTTTCACACGGCACAGAAACTAGCTATCCTCAGAAAAGTGACATGCACGTTATATACCTTTTCAGACTACGGGGGCTGATTACAGCTTCACCTCTCGGCAATGTTCAAGTTTACCAAAAGTCAACATTGAAGAGCTTCTGGTGCACAAGAATAAAAGCGCACAAGGTTTTTAATGAAACTAATCAGGTTTAATGGGCACCATACATCCGCAACTACGTCTCAAACAGCTCATTTACTGATCTATGTTTATTGAGACTTTCAAACGTTTCATATTGTTATAAATTTTGTATAGCTTGCAGAAATGTAGAGATTTTAAGTTAGTGAGAAGTACTAGATGAGTGGAAGGTGATTATGGTGGTTCATCTGGCCAAAAATGAAGAGCGGGTATCCAACAAAGACTATATCATGAAAAGAGCAATTAGAATAGTAGTAGAGGATTTTTAAATTAGAAGAGGGAAGTAGGATACGTGTTGTTAAAGTAAGCATCGTTTTACTATTTTGCTGCTGCAGTCGCGGTTTTGAATTGCGCCATCACTTCCTCCATTCATTAGGAAAGATAAACGCAATTGCGAGTAATCGTCACTTTGTGTTTTCCTGTTGTTAGAGCGTTTAGAAATGTTCAAAACAATCGAACGTCCCGCTGATTCGTTTTTTGAATGCGAGAAATGTTACGCCAGCAAATGCAAATCTCAGATTGTGTGAGGTTTATGGGGAAAGAATAATGAGTGATCTGAGCGCATCATGTAGTTGGGAGCAATTCGACCATTTAACCTATTAGTTCGGATTTGACACCAAGTAATTTTCATGTGTTTCTTCATCTTCCAAGGTGGAAAACATTTCAACGAAGATGATGTTGACTTTCATCACAGGCGATATATTTCTTTGACAAAGGCATACAAAAGCTGGTTTCCCATTACAAGTACCTGAATAACGGTGGTGACTATGTGCAGAAGTAGTGTAAGGGTATAATGCAATGAATGACGACAAAGTATTTGGAAAATAATGTTCTGTTATTTTTTAAAAAATAATATCGGTAGTTACTTTAAAAACTCCCCTAGTATGTTAGAAAAGATGGTTGAAATATCAAGAGACTCATTAGGATGTGAGGATTTCACAGTCGTTTAGAAATTAAAAGCATACTGGTGGTTAATAGCGTTAACAGTATTTGAATGTAGGAAGAAAGAAATTCGAAGGTGAGGAATTTAATCGAAAATATTTCATCAAGATTTTATAAATTAATGAAAGGGAGAAAGAAGATACATACACACGCAGAAAAGTAGCAAGAAGAAGTATGATATGTTTAAAGTAGAGATGCGGAAACTGAAACGATTAAAAATGACTTTGTGCGCTTCCCTTGAACTCTTATGAAAAACTCTGCATCCTCTTTTTCCTGTTTACAGGAGCAATCGAAGGACAGCATTGAATGTAGATGCATAAGTTAATCACATTAAAGATTGTTATAAGAAATTGCTTTGAAATATCAGTGTGAGAAAAAGCTTAGGGAAACCTCATTCAGGTAAGTTGTCGCCATCAGCAAGAGAACATGTTTTCGATGGTTGGAGGCATGTTGGTTCCAGTCACCCTTGCACACAATATAACCACACAATTAATATAAAACGATTCCTTAACCCACTTTATGTTAATGTTGATAAACGTTGATACCGTAATCATTGGCAGGAAGATATAAACAATTAAATAAATAAATAATAAGACAGAGAAACAATTTCAATAAATATATTACGTATATTAAATCAATGTATAATGTAATAAGCCTGAATTGATAGATTTGTCTTGGAGAAAAAGGTTATTAGCGGGTTATGTTAAGGAAAGTCGTTAATAACAGCCGAATAGTGAACACGTTAGTACAAAGTTCCTGGAATGCAGTAAGAAGTTTACAGTACGTTTGCAAAGTCACGTAGGCAGGAATTCTGTAAGTTAGAAAGGGACTGCAATTCTGAGATTCTAGGAGGCCCCGCATAGTAACAGTGTCAGATACGCATACATAGAGCCTTTAAGATTGGACGCATAAGTAGGAACGCTGGTAGGATTGTGATCGGTTGGCGGAGCTTAAGTTAAGAAAAGAGCGTGCATTCTAAATCAGATACACTTATGAGGACGATACTGATAATTTTTATAATGCCATGTTTCTAAAAAGAAATGAAATTATTTTATATCTGTCAGCTAATTTCTAATGTTTTGCGAGTTGATTGTAGCGTAGTTTGTTTGATTTGCTCAAATAGTTTGTTAATTCACTACTCTGCATTTTCAAACTTTTTGTCAGATGATTTCTTAAAAGTAGGTGTTTTTGAATTCAAGTTTTTATGCTGATTCCAGAAATAACTTATTTTTACTCAAAATAAGTAATGTTTTGACAATTTTACTAATGAGCGCAGAAAAGGTAAGTTTTTATTCAAAAAACATTTTGAGAATACTCTCAAGGACTCCCTTAATTTATTTCATGGCTACATTTTAACAAAACAAGAAGCCATAGTGTTTCATTTAATTTTTTACAAGCTTTCTCTTCTTTGACTTCCTTGCAGATCCTTGAAGATGACTGTCCCTCCTCAACATCCAACAGTAGTCGGCCATCATAGTTTCATTCCATCTCCCCTGGTACCTCCTCTCTATTTCCTTAATATCTTGGTGAAAACGTTCACCCTGCTCTTCACTATAATGTCCCAGATTTTCTGGAAAGTAGTCGATATGTGAATGCAGAAAATGCACCTTCACACTCATGTTACAACACATCTTCTTGAAATTTTCCAACATTGTTTCGACAATGGCCTTGTAATTAGGATCTTTTTTATTTCCTAAGAAGTTTTCAGTAGCTGATCGGAAGGCGGTCCATGCTTCTATTTCTCTCTCATTCATTGTCTTCTCAAAATCTTCATCCTTCACAATTTCTTTATTTGAGGACCAACAAAAATTCCAGCCTATAATTTGTCTTGTGTAATGAAGGGAAATTTCTTGGAAAGGTACTTGAATCAGGGTCCATTCTGTGGTAAAGCCCTTACAAATTGCTGCATATTGTCCCGTTTTGTATGTAGTGGAAGCAGTATCTTTATATCTCTGTATTTTTAATTGAAATTATGAAAAAACAATACGTGATAGAAAAAAACCAAAAGCAGTTCTGAAATCAGCATAAAAAAGTGAGTCCGAATCACTTATTAGTTTTCAGTCATCCAATATCATGCAGACTAGTGTTATCATCATTTAGAGATTTTGTGTTCACACTATAATAAATTTGGCTGGAGAATATTTCCAGACTAAGATTTTTTTAGGATTTTAAATCGTCATTAACGCCTAAACAATGTGAAGACTGACTTAGAAATGCATTTGGCGAAGAAGCCCTATCTAAGCTAACAATTTATAATTGGTGTAGCGAATTCAAAAGAGATCGGCTTTTTTCTAAGTGATGAATTTCGTGAAGGACGCCCAGGAACTGCTGCTAATGATGAAAATATTGGCGCTGTTTGAGCAATGCTTAAAGAAGATCGACGGATATCATGGATTTGTTTATTCGAGCGGCATTGGACATTGGTATTAGTCAAATCCAAAACATTTTACATCAACAGTTAAGGCTGGTTCACAACCGCCCGAGAACGGTAACCAGAACGGAAACGAGAACGGGAAGTAATGCACCATGCAAGATATTGGTTCACAACAGCCCGGTAACGAGAACGGGAATGCATATCGATCACAAAGTGAAGTCGATTTTGCGCATTGGGATTTCATTTGTTTTTAACTGACCAATGACATTGTTTCACCTACTTCCAATTTAGCCATGCCAACATCAAAATTCGATAGAGTAAACATTCTCTAAAGGTATATCCATTACATTTCCGATCTCTCTAGTTATGCCAAGCTTTCATTCCTTTTTTTAATGGTATACATTAAAATTGTTTATTGTTCTTTTTTCATTTCCTGCTGTTTTAGCTGTTCTTTACAGCTTTTGCCATTGTTTTTGTAAGTAATAGCCAGTTTTGAGTTGCAAATAAACAAACTACAAATGACCCCTTCACCAGAGGAACCAACGTTGATTAGATTTGCGGGTGTCGGGATGAGGTTAGGAAGCACATTTACTACTAATTCCTTCCACTTTCATGTTTCCAGTTTGCGACTATAGAGAGCAATAGTAGCAGTTTCATGTCACGGCCGCCTAAAACAACCTCTAGAGTGAAGTGTCTTATATACACAACAGGGATCTAATATGCCGTGCCCGGTAACGAGAACGAGAAAGTTAAAAGTTGGACAACTCTTCTTTTACGTTCCCGGGGCCCGGGAAGGCTTCCCGTTGGTTGTGAACATTCCCATTTGAATACATGTATTTCAACTTTCTCGTTCTCGTTCTGGTTACCGTTCTCGTTGGTTGTGAACCAGCCTTTACATGTGAGAAAACTTTGTTGTCGATGGATTCCACATAAAGTGACTCCCGATCAAAGACAACAATGCATTGATTGGTGCAGAAAAACTCTAAATTTGGTTTGGAATATCGTTACCGGTGATGAATATTGGATTTATTACTATGATTCTGAAAAGTAAGGTGAATCGGTTCAATGGGTCTTTCGAATCTAGCCTATAAAATTGCGATGAATTTGTAGTGCTGCTAAGAAGGTGGTTGCTGTTTCCCCCCCCCTAAAATGGGCCATAATGCTGCTATAGAATTAGAAGGTAGAGATAGACATACCGTTACTGCCGGCTGGTACACAAATGTCTGTTTACCGCAAAGTTTTGAATAAGTTCGTGAAAAATGCCCAGAAGGAAAAATAATGTTGCATCATGACAACACATCGTCGCACACAACAAAACTAACAATTAGTATCTGGATGCCCTGATGGTCAAGCACCACGGACCCTCCACCAGACAAGACTTCACCCAGCACCTTGCGATTTCTTTTTGTTTCCAAAACTTAAAGATAAAATGCGTGTAATCACTTTTTCGTCATCAAATAAAGCAGTGGAACATTATAAAAACCTGATTTCTGAAGTGCCTCAGGAAGAGTGGCATCATTGCTTTAAGGATGGTTTTATCGAATGCAAAAATATGTTGGTATTAAAGAGCTATATTTTGAAAATCATTTAAATTTTTAATACTAATTACTATTTGATTTTCTAAAAGTTTTCAGTGTCGCCCTCGCACATTCTTAACACTGTGACTTACTCGTGTGAAGAACCTTATGAATTTTACTTTCATGTTTAAATTGTTTAGCACTTGAGTTAGAGAGATTTAGCGGCTATTGCGCGGGATCTTTCCGAGTAGAATTTCTGCGACTTACGGCAACTGACGTTTCATTATTATTATTATAGAAGTAATTTAATTCTTTAATTAAACAGTCAGCGACTCTCTTAAAATAGAATAATTTAGTCAGTATTAAAATTTATCAACCAACTAAACTGGTGTTAGCCTTTCACATTACACTCAGGCGTACCCTGAGACAAACAACTCATAGCTATATCACTGAAGCAGCTGGCGGACCAGACAACGCAGAACGAGCTAGAAGATGACATCATAGAACAAAGCAGGTAACATTAATCGTTATCTAAATGGATGAAACTTCGAGATAGCAGCATCAAAATTTGAAGTAAAAGGATACGGCTTCAAAAGTATCGGACCGAGAACCGCTTCAACGCTTGCACAGAAACTGTTTGAAATTAAATAATGTTCCTTGCATTCAACACACAGTAACCGCAAGAAGGGACCCGGCCTGGCTTTCAGAACAATAGCGGTGCGTAACAATAGGCCTTTATGTGCTGCTTCCTCGCTACAGAGGATTCATTGGGCAGTTCAAGTAGGTTCCCTTTCTAGAACATTCCGCTTTGTTGGCCTATATAAGGGACCTGCTCTTGCCCGAGCGTGGAGTTCAGTTAATTATGAAGTTACGAAGTTAAGTGTTATCAAGGAGAGTTTCGACAGTTAAAAGTGGACAGTGTCGAGTGCAGCTCAGTTGAGAGTTGTGACTTTGCTGTTCAGGTGTTAGCTGTGACTCAGCAGTTCAGTTGTGATTCGACTCGACGGATTAGTTGTGTTCTGTTGTGAGTGTATGTCAAAAATTTAAATTTTTTCTACGCTGAGCACCTAAGTGACAAATAAAGTGTGTTTAGCAGAAATTTGTGTTCTCACATGTTACAGTACGGAAATAACACTCAACTGCTTATTATCAGCAGTCAGTA
The DNA here is from genome assembly GCA_030765065.1 of Deroplatys truncata. Classification (NCBI taxonomy): domain Eukaryota; kingdom Metazoa; phylum Arthropoda; class Insecta; order Mantodea; family Mantidae; genus Deroplatys; species Deroplatys truncata. Next base: position 222,368,483 of record CM060978.1, read on the forward strand.
TTTGTTAGTAACGAAAGCATAAGGGAGAGATAAAAGACGATCTTCATACATGTTTCAGTGCATCAGACGCCAACGTTGTAAAACTGAAACAAAATAAGCAATACACTGGAAATCCCTTAGGCCATGAAAAACCACTGGTTGACACAAAGAGTTCTACATGTTTGTTAGATATTTTTGTTTATCTTTCTCTATTTCGGTTATATAAAATTCAATAAGAATAAAGGGACTTCACTTGCTACTTTACAGAAAAGTCAAGTTATACATTTTATTTATCATGAGAATATCTGGAACATATCATAAAACATTCTACAAGCACTTTTGAGAATCTACAAAATAACACAATGTTTTGCTTGCAAAGTGTTTTTGGGGTGCGGGAATCACATGAAAATCCTGACGTTGCATCCTTGAGAGGTGCCAGGTATGAATACGACTACCAAGTTCGACATTTCGTTTTTGAGTTACGCTTTTCACACGCATACGTACGCAGGCGCACACATACATACATGCACGCAGAAAAACAAACGGGCAGGTACTTTTTTTAAATGCTGTTTCCTTCTTTTTTGTTTCAGGGAATCTAAATATTTCCGAAGAAATCTCGGTAACCAGGTTTTGAGAGGTGAAGAGGTAGGAAGCGCCGTGGCCGAGTGGTTAGCCGCTGACCTCTCACCGAGACGGCCCCCATGTGGAATTTGTGGTGGACAAAGCGGGTCTGGGCGGGTTTTCTCCGGGTTCCCCCGCCATTCATTCCAACTGCTCCATCATCACCTTTCCTTTCATCCATTTCACCATCATTTCGTTTCATCTACTTCCTTCCTCTCATACCAGGCATAGGGCTGATCACCCATCCTGGATACTCTGTCTGATCCTCGACCCGCCTGTAAGTCCTGGGGGGTGTAAGTCCTACGTAAGAGGAGGTTAAACAGAGAAAGAAGAAGAGGTAGGAAATGTGAAATTGTGGAAAGTGGTTAAATAATTGCTGGGATGTTAAAAAATGAGCTATTTCAATTTCTATACAAGATTGAGTAAGTGGATAGGAAAGGCGTTTGATGCATTGCAATAGCATTTCGAACTCACTAACTGTAGAAAATCTGTATTTTTTACAATATTAAATACATAAGTTGTTTGGAAGAGCATTAAAATAAAATTAACTGGCTGTTAAATTATTGGCCACGACCTTTTAACACATCCCACTTTGCCAAATTTCCTTCTTTAGCTCAAAAAATTAACGTGCCTGTGTATTAAATATTACTTAATACGAAAATATAATTATAAAACAATGCTCCTAAATGAGTTTTTAATCCTGTTGGCTAGCTGATAAATATACATTTTCTAGAAGTAACAAAAGAACAAATAAGGAGAAAAAATGTATTTAGTTTACAATAAATCTACGCATTAAATATTCAGAGCTGTGAACCAACAAACGGATTCAGAAAAAGTAGATGAGTAGTACAAAGGATATTGCCACCAGTTTTAGAACCTATATTATGGGATAACATTCGAGTTATAATTTTAGATAGGTACCGTAATATTATTGAAATTCTTTAAAGGCCCAAATAATAATAATAATAATAATAATAATAATAACGTATAATTTATATCCTTATTTAAATACTTAAACCAATTTTATTGTTGCCTTAGGCATAGCGCTTCTGTTCTACACCATAGCTTTTATTCGATATAGACAATTAAGGTAATCGAAGCTGTCATTGAAATGAGGATCGACAACAGCATCTGAACATAGAGGCATGAGTAAAAGTGTAAAAGAAATCACTTTAAAATAACAGGATGATATGAAACCCTGGAAAATATTCCATCTAGTCAACTTGTCACCACCAGGAATCGAACTGTATCCACAGGTTGTAACTTAAGTATGTTACCATCACACTCGCAATGGACAAACATGCTGTTGACAAAACCTTGTCTTTTACATATTCAAAGAAGAGCGAGAGTTTATGTATGTGGTTGACCCCCAAGTAGAACCCAAGCCGCTGAGTGCAGGCAAAGCTAATCGCGCTGTCACGGCACAGAAAGGCAGAATTTTGCAACATGCATTACGGCACTATACCTTAAAGGGCGGAGCTGGTACATAGAGGTGGCCGGCCAATGATATGTACCTACCAACAAGTTTTGCCCCACCTATATCCTGTAAGACTATTCGAGTTATTATTACTCGATTTTCTATCTCGATACAATGCAGTGAAGATTGCAGTGCCCAAAGCAGTGGCGGTTTTAGACTTGAACTGAGCGGGTAGTTGTGCCTCCCCTCTCTATCTCTTTCGGAGCAAACTTGCGGATTTTCCTTACTGTAGAACAAAAACATATTGGAGGTCAACTATGGACATTCAACTGCGGAACATGACCCTATTTTGCTTAAAAGGACCAGACAATAAATAAATATCTCAAGAGTATGCAGCTCTCTGAAAGAACTGCAAATCTAAAATGTATTTATTTACTATACTCATTGTGTTAAACGTAATGCTTGTTATACTGTAAAAGGTCAGTTCGGTAACCGAATGCCTAATAAAACGTATGCCAATTTCGATAATTAAACAAGCTATTAACCTGCTCATTCCATCTCAGGTTAGTACCTGGAACCCCGCTCCACGGGAGCCAGTTTTTAATAATGATGAAAGTATGTAAATTATGTAGACACGAAATTTAAACTAAATATGGAAAGTATGAACTAATATAACAGACACTCATATTTCATTCTGTTTCCGGAACTTTTAATTAGTTTTCCTCTCTTTTTATTAGTTTCTCTTCCTCTGATTTAGGGTAGAGGACGCGAAATTCTTTATTGGCTTTCAACATAAACGAATGTTTAAAGATTTTCTGAAAAAAGGGTAGTTTTATAAAAATACCCGAAGTGTGTGCGAATAAGTATTTTTATATGAACAGTATACGTAAAAAGAAGAACGTAAATGCCTACGAAATTCAGCCTAAACATGTAGAGCGTGAATTAATGCAATAGACGCCCATATTTAAATTTGTTTTTGCTCACCGCAAAATTCTACGACTTCATAATAAATGGATATTTCCCCTAAATAAAAAAATCTGATGTATTACACACACATGACTTTCTCTACTCTTATACAAACTATTTTTATAAACGCTTATTCTCCATATGCTTCATGTCAATAGAGATATCGAGATGTTAATCTTATTGCTAATTTTCTTGTGGATGCAAGGGGAATTGGTAGGGTTTAAGCCATAGTCAAATATTTTAAGAGCTGGTTGCTATGTGGAGTCCTCCATTCTCTTTGTATTATCAGGAAAAAAAATGAATAACGAATTTCCATTTGAGAAAAAGTATAAGTATTGGAAAGTTTAAGGGAATAACAAGCAATATCTCGAGAATGGTTCACTAAAAAAAAATGTATATGACATAAATGGTGTACTTACTTTAACGCGATCTACATTTTTTGTGTAGTAAAACTTTGTCTATCTCTTATAGTTTACCAGTTATGCAAAAGTCGTTCACAATAAAGAATACTTTTGGAAACATTCCCAGAAAACTCGAGATTTGTTTACGAAGGCTTCCACGGTCGGTGTCCATTATTGTTCTAGGCATAGAAGAGCCTAGAACAATAATACATTTCATTTGTCATGAAAATATCTTAAACATATAATATTTTAATCAAAACCATTAGAGCCATTTTTGAGAAAATTAAAAGTTTCGAAAAATGTTCCTGTAAAGGGTAATCTGGGGTGGAGATTTCTTTGAAAACCTTCGTGTCGCATCTCTGGAAGATACTAAACCTAAATATCAAGTTTGGTGTTTATCCGACTATTCGTTTCTGAGTTATGCTGTTCATAAACACACACACACACGGACATGTTTTCAAAAAAAAATTTTTTTTGGATTCAGGGTGTCTCAGAACATATATTTCCGGTGAAATCTCGGTATCGAATTTTTGGGTGGAATACAATACTTCCCCTACTTACTATACGTAGTAGAGAAAGTAAAAAGACTGTTTGAAAGAAATGTCGCAATGTGTGCAAGTGGGTAATATAAGTCTGTGAACAGCATCTAGTAAAAACGAAATGCAAATACCTACTGTGTTAAGTGGGTGAAACGTAAGATTTTCCGTGTATCTTCCTTGTTTTAACAACATTGCCTAAAAAAAATCTCAAAGATGCCTCCAACGATTTTTATACAGATATTATGTGTTTGTTGTATACATGATCTGAGTTGAATTTAATGAGGGGATTGTATATTACTGGCCTGCATTGCGACCTTAAACAGGTATATTGCGCTACCTCAACTTGCTCTCTCGATTCCAGAGTTCGATGTTCTTAAATGAATGAATCCAATTATGGATAGAGGTGGATGACTCTTCGAGTTTTGGAAATTGCCTAAAACAGAGTGACCTCAGATTAAGAAGTGAAAAGCACTCACGTAGTAGATGATACAGGCTCTCTTCCTGTTGACACCTCATACAGATGGGATCGATGTGCAAACACGCTTTATGTCGATCTGTGTAGCTTAGTTGGTTAGGCGCTGGCCTTCTGATTCCAAGGTCGCGGGTTCAAACCCGGCACAAACAGATGGTTTTTAAGTGTGCTTAAAAGCAACAGCCCCATATCAAATTTACTATCATGTAATGAACTCACACGGAACGAAATTCCTGTACACCGACGACACTGATATGATTCTGGCAACTGAAGTGTCGTATCAAACAAAATATTTATTTTAATCCCATCTTGTACAGGTTCTACTAAGGAATGTCCAGTAAGAGAATTTCCCAATTCTTACTGCTTATTTTAGTATCAAGATTTAGTTTGTGGCAGCGCCGTGGACGAGTGGTAAGACCGCTCGCCTCTCACCAAGGGGACCCAGTTTCAATCCCAGGAAACTGCATACGGGATTTGTGATGGACAAAGTGGCGTCTGGGCGGGTTCTCCGGTTCTCCCCGCCATTCATTCCATCAATTGCTCCAGCACCTTTCTTTTCATTTATCTCACTGCCATTTCATATCATCTCCTTCCTCGCTCTCATACCAGGCTTCGAGCTGTTCTCTCTGGTCCATAGTCTGTGCTACCTGAATCGGCGTCTGACTCCAGACACCCGCTTGCAAGTCCTGGAGGGTAAGCCCTAACAACGGAGAGGGTAAGTAATAAAAGAAGAAATAAGCTTTAGTGTGTCTGGAACTCACTGTAGAGTTCCAGTACCTCTCATTATTCCTGCTTATCCATTCTCTATAGCCAGCTCAAGTAGTCCTAAAGATAGTCTGGATTGGTCCAGTAAATGGTATCTCAGTTCCTTTCTTGGCGGTCTTGTACATCTTTTCATCGTCTAGAATCCCTATATGCCCTGGCACCCATTTCAGATGAACTGAGTTATATTCAACCAGTGTCGTGAGGGATCGCGGTACGCCGAAACCAGTTTTGATCTATCATGTTACTTGCATATACAATAACAATTTTTAAAGGGAAAAAGTCTTAAAATGTTTTCAAGGGCTTGATTCTAAAGTTAATACACACTTTTTTTCCACACATGTATTTCATCTTAATGTGATATAAGCATCACAAAAATGCTTTCGTATATTTTAAGTAGTCGTTAACTAAATCGGCATGCTATAAATTCATAAAACGGTTCCTTTATACATAAGTTAATAATTTTCACGACTTGCTACTTATTTGGGTATATGCTTAAGGGTACCAACCTGTGAACTTTTCAAATTCTGCGTTTCTTAAGCAAATAACTTCAAACCCGGCCTTCATTGTTACCTTCTCTCCACGTACCTACCAGGTAAAACAGGTATTGCATTCCGCTCAAAAATTTGATACCGAGATTTTACCAGAAATACATGTTTTGAGGCAGCCTGAATAAAAAAAAGCATTTTTGGAAACATGTCCGCGTGTGTGTCTATGAACAGCATAAATCAAAAACAAAAAGTCGGGTAAGTACCAAACTTGGCATTTAAGTTCAGTATCTTTCAAGGATGTGACATTTCCAGAGAATAGCCCCACATCCAACTACCCTTTACATGGAACATTTTTCAAAATTTTAATCTTCTAAAAAATGGCTTTAATGATTTTAATTAAAATATCATGTATTAAAATACTTACATTTCAAAATGTATATCTTTAATTTTCTGGAAATAATCTTTGAAGTCCTTTTCATTCTGAAGAAATATTGTATAATCTTTATAATTGGTAAACGTTAGGAGAAAGACGAAACGTACTGTACAAAAAAATAGGTCTCCTTAAAACGCACAATTTATTACCAATAAGGTTTCTTGTGGCATAAGCCATTATTAATGGCTCGAATTGTTCGTTTATTGGCCATCGTTTATAGTCCTTTCAACATTTAGTTGTTTCTCGCCGTTGCATGGAAACTGTGTAATTTTAAGGCCAGCATATGCGTACAGCTCTTAAACATTTGACTATCGCTGTTCTCTTTATACCCTAAGGAAATATGTGATGTAGCATTTTTGCAAAGGTTTATTTGGATAAAAATGTGGTACATAAAAAATAACCTTTATTAAGAATAGTTTCTATACCCACCAATAAACGATACAGGGCAGAGAAAATGAATGTATCATATCACGTGAATTAGTTTATATAGTAATACGAACTACTACATTTATATGCAACTCTCAAATTTTTAGTAAAATATATGAAATAGTTTTTGAGAAAAATACTTTGTTTGTTTTTAATTCGCTACAAAAAGGCTCCTTGTGTCACTATAGAAAACAATTAAAATTACTTATTCATACTTTTTACTTTCTCTACTACGTATAGTAAGTAGGGGAAGTATTGCATTCCACCCAAAAATTCGATACCGAGATTTCACCGGAAATACATGTTTTGAGACCTCCTGAATCCAAAAAAAGCATTTTTGGAAACATGTCCGTGTGTGTGTCTGTGTGTGTGTGTGTCTGTGTGTGTCTGTGTGTGTGTGTGTGTGTGTCTGTGAACAGCATAACTCAAAAACGAACAGTCGGATAAGCACCGAACTTGGTATTTAGGTTCAGTATCTTCCAGAGATGCGATACGAAGGTTTTCAAGAAAATCCCCCCACCCCAGACTACCCTTTACATGGAACATTTTTCGAAAATTTTAATTTTCTCAAAAATGGCTCTAACGATTTTGATTAAAATATCATATGTTTAAGATAATGTCATGAGAAATGAAATGTATATCTCGAATTTTCTGGGAATGTCTCCAAAAGTATTCTTCATTGTGAACGAGTTTTGCATAACTGGTAAACCATAAGAGATAGACAAAATTTTACTACACAAAAAATGTAGATCTCATTAAAATACATAACTTATGTCATATACATTTCTTTTGTTGAGTGAACCGTTTTCGAGATATTGCTTGTTATTCCCTTAAATTTTCCAATACTTATACTTTTTCTCAAATTCGTTATTCATTTTTTTATGTCCTGGACTTGCAAAGAGAATGGAATGCGCCGCATAGCAACCAGCGTTAAAATATTTGACCATCGCTTAAAAGCTACCATATTCCCCTTGCATCTACAAGAAAATTAGCAATAAGATTGACATCTCGATATCTCGATTAACATGAAGCATATGGAGAATAGGCATTTGTAAAATTAGATTGTACAAGAGTAGAGAAAGTCATGTGAGTGTAACACATCAGATTTTTTATTCTAGAGGTAAAAGAATTTTGTTAATACATATGCTTAATCGATTTTACTTGCTTAGACACTCCACCGATAACTTTTGTATTATGTTGCTAAGGATATCTGGTCTAAAAGCAACTCAACATGAACATGATTTGGGAAAATGCACTATAAGAATAACGACTTTTAATATTCAAATAGGTATGACTTTTTACCTAAACTGCAATTTATATCATTACATGACAAGCGTTTAAAGCACAACTAGTTGAAAATAGCTTCGGCATATTAATCTGCAGGAACCAAAGTTTATTAATGTGTCAGATCCTAAAATAGGTATTTTCATGTATTTTAGACAATTTTCACAGTGTGGTCCGCTAACTGGTTAAATTAGTTAAAAATCTTAAAATAACAACAGTTCACAGCTTCATGTTTGTAAATAAAGCAAAATGTCAAGCAGAAACGGAGTAATAAACTTATGTTAAACACCGAGGAGAGTCATTGTGAGGACGACAGTGAGGATTGTGGGGATGTTAATGACGCCTACGTTCACAGTGTAATCCTTGTTCAACGTCTGATAAAGTGCGTTATTGCTGGAGACTTCAACGGTTGGTTAAGGCACCAACCTGAGCTATTGTGTTTGCAGTAGTTACTTCTGGTTGTTGATCGTGGGCCCCACGCTGGGAGCCAATTTGCAGTGGTATTTGACGATTCTGGCCCCACGTTTGGAAGCCAATTTGCGGTGGTATTTGACGGTACAGGATTTGTAGGAATGGTCCCGGGTTCGGTACTAGCTCAGGGTTCTTGCATGGATCTTGGATCTCGGGTTAGTGGTGAATACGACTGTTTTGTTTTCCTGCTCGTTTATTTACCGTCACCGTTTTTAACATTTGATTCCTGCTAATACTTCGACACACACACGCACTTTTCCTTATTGTTTTACGTTTCATATCATCGCACCTATCCGCCGACGCTTTTCTAACAAACATCTCCAAGGAACTGCCACGGCCAAGTGTGTATTCTAAACTTTTCTGACAACCATCTTTAAGGAACTACTACTGCCAAGTGTGAATTCTAAAATCTCCTGTTTCTCTATTTCAAACGTTCTATATCTCCCCATTCCACTATCACCTGATTTCTAGCTTCTTCCATTGGAGGACTAAGGCTATCTGTCTTTTGGCGAACATTGACCCTTTTCTACACCTCTGCTTCCAGCAACCTAACGGGACACTTAACAATAGAGGGAAAACCCACCCGTTTCCGGCCGCTGATGGCACTGTCTCTAACTCAACCCTTCGACAAATTTACAGTCACACTCGCTTTCCAGTTTTATTTAACATTATCCTTACTGTTATTGATGTTTATTCTCCCTATGATTGTAATTTTATTTAACTAATCAAAACGTACTGCTTCATGTTTATGTTCATTTTCTTCTATTTGATGCTGCCATCCACTTACAAACATGAACTCTGAACAAATAACATTTAATGATAACCATTTATATGTTCTCCACCATCTAGTAAGTAAAGGCTGCCCACAAATCAAATATTGAATTTTCAGCAGAAATACACACCTGAGATCCAATGACCGCCCTTGAAAATTTAAAAAATGCTCATGTGTGTGTGTGTGTGTTTGTATGTCTATGCGTGAGTTTGTGTGTGCGCGAGCGCTTTCAGGTGAATAGCATCAATCAAAAAAGAAACGTCGGATAAATACCAAACTTGGTATTCTAGTTTAGCGTTTTTCCATGAATGCGACATGAAATTCTTGAAGAAAATTCTCCTTCACAAACTACTGTTTACATGCAAAATGTTTCGTTATTCTCTATTATCTCAAAATGTCTATGACGATTACGATTAAAATATCGCATGTCTAAGATATTTGCATTACTAATAAAAAAATCTGATGTGTTACACTCACATGACTTTCTCTACTCTTGTACAATCTATTTTTACAAACGCCTATTCTCCATATGCTTCATGTTAATCGAGATATCGAGATGTCAATCTTATTGGTAATTTTCTTGTAGATGCAAGGGGAATATGGTAGGTTATAAGCGATAGTCAAATATTTTAACGCTGGCTGCTATGTGGCGCATTTCATTCTCTTTGCATGTCCAGGACATAAAAAAAATGAATAACGAATTTGAGAAAAAGTATAAGTATTGAAAAATTTAAGGAAATAACAAGCAATATCTCGAAAACGGTTCACTCAACAAAAGAAATGTATATGACATAAGTTGTGTATTTTAACGCGATCTACATTTTTGTGTAGTAAAATTCTGTCTATCTCTTACGGTTTACCAGTTATGCAAAAGTCGTTCACAATGAAGAATACTTTTGGAGACATTCCCAGAAAATTCGAGATATACATTTCATTTCTCATGACATTATCTTAAACATATGATATTTTCATCAAAATCGTTAGAGCCAGTTTTGAGAAAATTAAAATTTTCGAAAAATGTTCCATGTAAAGGGTAGTCTGGGGTGGGGGGATTTTCTTGAAAACCTTCGTGTCGCATCTCTGGAAGATACTGAACCTAAATACCAAGTTTGGTGTTTATCCGACCGTTCGTTTTTGAGTTATGCTGTTCACAGACACACACACACACACACACACACAGACACACACACACACGGACATGTTTCCAAAAATGCTTTTTTTGGATTCAGTGGGTCTCAAAACATGTATTTCCGGTGAAATCTCGGTATCGAATTTTTGGGTGGAATGCAATACTTCCCCTACTTACTATACGTAGTAGAAAAAGTAAAAATATATGTGTTAAATTTTCGTAAATAACCTGTGAAGTTCTCTTCACACTGCCTGAATATGTGTAACTGGAAAATCATAAGAACTGGCAAAAACCTGCTACAGAAAAAATATACAGCTCATTAAAATGCATAATATTACTTTCTCTACTACGTATAGTAAGTAGGGGAAGTATTGCATTCCACCCAAAAATTCGATACCGAGATTTCACCGGAAATACACGTTTTGAGACCTCCTGAATCCAAAAAAAGCATTTTTGGAAACATGTCCGTGTGTGTCTGTGTGTCTGTGTGTGTGTCTGTGAACAGCATAACTCAAAAACGAACAGTCGGATAAGCACCAAACTTGGTATTTAGGTTCAGTATCTTCCAGAGATGCGACACGAAGGTTTTCAAGAAAATCCCCCCACCCCAGACTACCCTTTACATGGAAGATTTTTCGAAAATTTTAATTTTCTCAAAAATGGCTCTAACGATTTTGATGCAAATATCATATGTTTAGGGTAATGTCATGAGAAATGAAATGTATATCTCGGATTTTCTGGGAATGTCTCCAAAAGTATTCTTCATTGTGAACGACTTTTGCATAACTGGTAAACCATAAGAGATAGACAAAATTTTACTACACAAAAAATGTAGATCGCGTTAAAATACACAACTTATGTCATATACATTTCTTTTGTTGAGTGAACCGTTTTCGAGATATTGCTTGCTATTTCCTTAAATTTTCCAATACCTATACTTTTTCTCAAATGCGTTATTCATTTTTTTATGTTCTGGACATGCAAAGAGAATGGAATGCGTCACATAGCAACCAGCGTTAAAATATTTGACTATCGCTTAAAAGCTACCATATTTTCCTTGCATCTACAAGAAAATTACCAATAAGATTGACATCTCGATATCTCGATTAACATGAAGCATATGGAGAATAGGCGTTTGTAAAATTAGGTTGTACAAGAGTAGAGAAAGTTATGTGAGTGTAAGTAACACATCAGATTTTTTTTAGTTTCTTTACTACGTATAGTAAGTAGGGGAAGTATGGTATTCCACCCAAAAATTCGATACCGAGATTTCACCGTAAATATATGTTTTGAGACCCCCTGAATCCAAAAAAAGCATTTTTGGAAACATGTCCGTGTGTGTGTGTGTGTGTGTGTGTGTCTGTCTGTGTGTGTGTGTGTGTGTCTGTGAACAGCATAACAGAAACGAACAGTCGGATAAACACCAGACTTGGTATTTAGGTTCAATATCTTCCAGAGATGCGACACGAAGGTTTTCAAGAAAATCCCCCCACCCCAGATTACCCTTTACATGGAAGATTTTTCGAAAATTTTAATTTTCTCAAAAATGACTCTAACGATTTTGATTAAAATATCATACGTTTAAGATATTCTCATGACAAATAAAATGTATATCTTTAATTTTCTGGGAATGTCTCCAAAAGTATTCTTCATTGTGAATGACTTTTCATAACTGGTAAACCATAAGAGACAGACAAAAGTTTACTACACAAAAATGTAGATTGCGTTAAAATACAAAATTTATGTCATATACATTTTTTTGTTGAGTAAACCATTTTCGAGATATTTCTTGTTATTCCCTTAAATTTTTCAATACTTATTTTCTCAAATTAGAATTCGTTATTCATTTTTTTGTCTTGGACATACAAAGAGTATTAATCTGTGGGAAAGTGAATGGTGCTGCACCTAGCAACCAGCTATTAAGAGATATGTATGTGCTTAAAGGTTGCTGTATTTCTATATTGCCCTTGTAAATATATATTCCCCTTACATCTACAAGGAAATTAGCAATAAGATAGAGTCTGCAAATGTTTATCTCGAATAACATGAAGCATATGGAGAATAAGCGTTTGTAGAAATAGTTTGTACAAGAGTAGAAAAAGTCATGTGAGTGTAACACATCAGATTTTTTTGTAGCGTTAGTCGTCTTTAAGTATTCCATGTTGCAAATTTATATTTATTCCCCCAAGTACGTCATCCAACAGATATCTTAAAAGTTTGAAATTCTTCTTTTTTCTTTCCATTGCATTAGGCCTTCCTGTTATTGCAATTAAATATTTGAATGCTGTTTCACGTGTTTTGTATAAATAAGCACTTATTCCATAATCTGAAAGCATTTCAATAGTAACCTATTGTGAATAACGTACCGTAGATAAAAAGAATAACATTTTAAATTACTAAATTAGTACACTATAATATATCTCGGAAAAAGACCTATAAGTGTTTACATCAGAATTTTTTTTGTCGGAATTTTGCTTTAGTATGTACAATTGTAGATATAATTTATGGGAATCAAAAAGTTGTTGACTTAAAACGGAATTCTCACACATAGTCTCTTCAGCAATGTCAGATGAAGACCATTGTCTTGCTGAGTTGAGCGCGTGAGAGCGACTCCCAAGGTGGTCACTCGAATATCTCAAACGGTTATCCACGATCTGCTGTCTAGTAGAGGTTGTAGTGCATTTTTAACTGAACAGTTGCAGTAAATTAACCTGCAGGTAGAACATTTTTTAGAATGAGAATGTGTTCGTCATTAACATTTTGAAAAATATGGCTTTGTTATTAACAGGTTTCTTGATGTAATCTTTGTTCCTGGGAAACTCAATTTTCTCTGTATTTATATTTAAGCCTCTCTATCGCAGATAATAATTCAGATGTCTGCTAAAACAAAGCAAAAAAGCTCCGTCTATTTCATCGCGAAAGCTAAATTTAAGCATAAATTAAACGCTTATTACTCATCATTTCATAGCAATTACTTATAGCAGGTTTTTGAGAAAAAAGTACAGATGTTTTGTGATACATTTTTAAGGCCTACATCATGAACATACTGGATGGGTCCTATAGTTAGACCAAGCCCTTAAAATTATTCCAAACCATTAGAATACTTTCTGTGGAGACACATGAATTCACTGACCTACCAGACTCCAATAAACGCGAATACAGAGCTCGTAGCAAGGATAGTGGTAGGAGGCGTGGAAGTTAGTGGAGTGATATCATTCAATTTTATCAGTCTCCAGGGACAGTCACACAGATGTGCACCTAAACCAATGGAAGACATTTAGAATAAGCATAAAACATAAAGCACTCTAATAACTTTCGTTTTGTTCAATTAATAAGCAATAACCTAATGCACAATTCAAACCGTATTTTTATTGCTCAGTACTGTAAAAGTGCATATATGACCCATGGTTCATTTTATGATAGTACTTGCATGGACGTATTTTAGCAGTGGACGAAATAAAGTCCGCACTCTTTTTCTTTAACTTATTATATATATAAATATATAAGATACTTTTGTATTCACATTATGTTAATCATAATTAATATATACGTAGAAAGAAATTAAACTAAATAATTTGGAGTGTACATCATATTATGCCTTGGTAATGCCATTTTGTCATAACAGGTATGAAACCCTAGTCAGCCGTCTATAAAACAGTTCGATGTATGTTATCAAATACTAAGAACAAAACATTGGGGACTTAATATTCCAAAGCGTACCGCATAAAATCCGAGAAAATGTAAATATTGATTAACAATTTTTATCAAAAACAGCTAACGCCTCAAATGTTTTACACAAATTTGGTGTTTAAAAGAGATTTGCGCAGTTTGCATGATCTATCACTTAAAAATCTCTATTTATATGAATTTTCATAAGAATTAAGTGGAACTAAGAGATATTCTAGAGAAAATTCCAAGCTAAAGGTTTATTTGGACCTGGCGATATTTGTTGATAACTTCTTCTTGCATCCTCACAGAAACATGAAATTATCAAATAATATTTTATAATTATTTATTTGGTTTTTATATAACGTCTTAACTTTTTATCCGTATTTCCCGCTGAAAGGTAGTAAGCAGAGAAGGATAGAGATAGATAGGTCGAAGGTTTTCTAAAAACGCTACATATGGACTCAGGGTATATCAAAACGCGTTATTTTGGGTTAATTTTTCGATATAGAATTTTTTTGGTCACATTCAGTTATAGGTTCCTAAATCCAAGGTTATACACGGAGAACATAGAGAAGTACAACAAAGTACACTGCAACCAAATGTCTTTGTTAGTAGGAGAAAAATACATCGGAATGGAATGTATTTCAAATCCGTATTACATTTGAAAAACAATGTACTGCGTTCGCCTTTCTTAGATTATTTTTCTCTTATTACTATTATTGTTATTATTGAATTTCAATTTTGGGTTGGAAATATTCATTTATTGCACCATATAATAAAATAGTTTCTCTGTTGTGGTTCAAAATTCTGCAGATGGAGTATGTCGAAAAAGGAGAATACTGACTTCTTCTATGAATGATTACTGCATTTGTCTTTGGAATACGTAACAATGGTATTATTCTGAATAAAAACTAGTTTTATGAATGCAATAAATTTTTACTTTAGTCTTATACCTAAGTCTTTGTTCGTTCAGCATAAGCTGCCGCCCAGTTGAGTTACGGCTTAATTAATGACACATTTGGTGTTACAGGTTTTGAAGAAGCCCTTGGGCAGGAATTGCGAACTGTACGCTATCTTCCTGGGCCATCATTCAATGCCTAGGTCAGTGCACGAGGTGAAGGCCATTCTGGGAATAAAGAAAAATACGTGGTGCCTCAAAGTAAATAGATTTTACACGATAGAAGAATGAATACCAGGAATATTTGCATAAGTAGAATAGAGCTAACGTGAGAAGTAATGGCATGGAAAGCTGTTTAGAAGAAGATAACGGACAAGACAAAGCACTTGTGATGCAAACAATAGTGTAAGAGCTACTTAGGCACATGGAATTAAAATTGTTTGGCGGATTGATTCATTACACTGTGGTATTAAACATGTTCTCACTTTTGTTTTCCAAACTTAGCGTGGTTATATAAAACTCCAAAACGCTTTGCTAGATGGAAGATAGCACCTGCTGTGACACTTACATGTTTTTAAACGAAATGTGAGGCAGTATTTTAGCACTTAAACGATTTCAGTCAAATTATATAATATGTAAATTCAATAACAGCCCGCCTTGAAGCAATATGTCTATGTAACAATATATAAAAAGTGTATATTACAGTCATTGTATATGTTTATATTATTGTATCCATGTGTAATAATGATATGTGAACATATTACGTAATTTAATCATGTAGGATCTCTGAGAATAATAAGTTAAACGTTGCTAACAATGAGGTAACCTTGAGGCAATAATGAGTTAGAGAGTTTAAATGTTATTTGTGATTCTTGGAAGCATTAATGTAATTTTAGTGACAGTTTATAAATAATAGCCAATCAACAACCAGAAAAAGCTTTAGTTAAATGCGCGTATTCTATTGGAGTAAAAATAGCCAATCAGAGACTTGAAATACAGAAATTTACAAGTTTAGACGGTTGAAATCTAGTCAGTTGCCTGCAGACAGTGATAGTAACCGGATGCATGATGCGTCCTCGAGAAATTAATTACGTATTCGTGTGAGACAAAAATAGTATATGTATTAAAAGGTGCAGGTATTAAATAATAGAATCTCACAGCTCTCGACATCAGTGAAGTGCTATTTAATTTCTGTCAAGGATTAATAAAAAGGAGTGAATTAAAACTTAAAAAAAAATCTGTGTGAGCCTACATTCTAGTCGCGCCACTAATACTTAAAGAAACAATCAAATTACAAAGTTAATATTTTTTTTAAACTTGGGGCAAAGGCCCCATTTGGGGCGAAGGCCACCGGAAACTGTTTACTATACGTGCGGTTGCAACGAATTTTAAGTTCGGCTCCCCAACAGTTGAAATGCAATACAACTCCTACTTCAAATCGGCTTTTCATACGTGGTGCAAACAACGTAAAGAACAAATCTACTTCAAATTGGCGACCATACGTGGAGCTAAATAAATAAACAACTCAAAGATAACACCTTTTCAAATTGACGTCCATACGTAATAACTTAGCAAAACAATTTTTCTTCAAATGCAAGAAATAGCGTTGGAAACGTCTACAAACATAGACAAAATTGATTTTTACATCATTTAGTACTGTTTGTTTTGAGATCCTTCATGCTGCAAAAAAAAAAAAAAAAAAAAAAAAAACGTTCTACAGATATTTGTCCTAGTACAAACGAGCTTTCGAATATTGCAGGACATCTGTCTTCCTCATTCTATTTTGAAAACTCACGAATTTGAAGATAACAGATTAAGGCTATTTAGTCAGTAGGTTCAACTCACTACCTTCTGCCGAACTTTTGTTTAAACCAAGAGTTTTCGGTTCTTGTGGGTTTTGTTTCAGATACATGGGAGGGCTGTGCCACTTGCTTCTCCGGTTCCGTCTGCGAGCAGGATGGTTCCGCGGTAACATGCAAAGCTTGCATTCGGGAGGTCCCGGGTTGGATTCCTGTCACGTTGACCGATTTTTTCGTGGTTTCTCCGGGTCGGTAGGCGAATGCCGGAGTGGTTCCGCTTCTACCACGAATTTCCCTTCATCTTTTTCAAGGTTTTAGGACCAGGCGACGGTGTTCCGTGTGTTGCGGCAGGACTGGGAATTTGCCCTCTGGAAAGTTTTTTTCCCTAGCATTGGTGGGTCTAATGAAGTCTCCTTTCTGGGAGCTGTCTCGATTGCCACGGGATCTCCGAGTTATGAGTGGCTTAGACAGAGCTAGCTGGCGGCAGGGTTGGAAACGTTAAGGGCCCCGTCCTTTCTAGCACACATTGTCGTCCGAATCTGGTCGCCTTTCGGGTCTTCTCTTCATCTCTTCCTCCTTGGGGTAACGTTGGCAGCAAAAATGGCCCACTATGGCCTACTTGCGGTGCTGTGCTCTAATTATTGGTTGGCCTCCTCCGTCTGACTAATCCTAACTTTGCCATGCTAATGATATGGTTAATATTTTCGTATATTTTGAGGCAGTATTTTAGTACTTGAATAATTTTAATTGTACTTTTTATAATACGAAAATTCAATAACAGCCCGCCTTGAAACAATATGTATGTAATAATTATTTGAATTGTAAGTAACAGTCATTGCAAATGCTTATTTTTATTGTAAACATATTTTATTAATGTTACGTGAATACATTACATACTCTAATAATGCAAGAACTGTGAGAATAGTAAATTTTAAGTTGCTAACAATGAGTAATAATGAGGTAATTGTGGCAATAATGTGTTTAAAGTTTTGAAATGTACTGCTCATGATTAGAGCGACGATGACGTAAATTCTGTAACTGTTTTAAATTAGCCAATTAACAGCAAAGAAAAATTTTAAGTTAAATGCAGAAATTCTATTGGACTAGAATTAGCCAATCAGAGACTTGCAATACCGAAGATTATGGGTTTTGACCGTTGAGGTTACTCAGTTGCTGGCGAGACTTGAGAGAGTACAGATGGGAAATGTGTTCTCTACGGGTGATTAGTAAAACAGATATACGCGTTAAGTGAATGTATAAAAGTTTCTCACAGTTCTTTAAAAAGTGTAGTGCTTTATAAATATGTGCAAGAATTTAATAAAAGAAGTTAATTTAAAAGTTTAATTCTGTGATGTCTACAATAATTGTCATACCGCGCCTTACCCAAGACACATGACTCTAAAGTAAGACTGACGCAGCCGAGGCAAAAGTTCAAACAGTAATATTACGTAAGCATAAAAATTCAAACCTATGCCCAAAGAGTGTTACAAACTACATAAAACAACAGTTGAACAACATAACCTTCTTTAAGTTTACGTAACACATCAACTTCAAGTTAGCTTCCAAGCGTGTGGCTAACAACACAACAACAGTAAAACATCAACAGTAGAAGAAAACAACTACTACAAGTTGGCTCCCAATTGCGGAGCTGATAAAATAATTTACGTAATTTATTACGCACCAAAATATATTCTTCAATTTTAATTGATTTGGAAATGTTAAGTTGATGGTTGGTTACTTTAATAAAAAGTTAGTTATTACATGCATAACTTTGCTTTAACATCTGAGTGCCGTCCCTGATGGCAGTATGCGCATGACGTGTCGGGCTAACTTCAGCTGGATATACCAGCTTTAGTTAGGCTATATGTGCAGCCGACCTTCGGGTATGAAAATATGGCAGTGGTTTCTTATCGTATTATCTTCTCATCTGCGATTAGTATATTTGAAGCTGTCATCTCAAATGAAGATAAATAAGGTTCTAACCGCAACAGTGAAACTATAATAACACTTGAGGAAAATTCTTTCAATGATTCATTTCACCACACCCGCAGGAGTGTCAATTTTACCTGAATCATTCTACAATGTTAATGAAACATTTACCACTAAGGTTCAATGAACTACGGTTATGTTGCATTGCAACTATCTCGACATATTTGCATTCAACCTCAAAACGATTAACTTGGAGGTCATCTAGAGTTTACTAACTGGAGTTACACGATTCTTCTATTATGAGGAAATACTACAGCTAAAGGTTTATTACTTTTTTAATTGTATCGTGGAGAAATTGTTTGTGAACGTTTCATACGTTCTAATATTTGTAGCCGATTTGTTAAATCGTACAGGTCAATAAAACCTAATTTAAAAATGCAATTCTGCCATCTTTTACCCAATTTATTCCGGTTTTTATTCTAGTCTGCTCTACAAGCACTTTATCAAAGTTTTGTTTTTATATGCTTTAAAGTTCATAGAACAAAAAAGCAAAACATTGTACAGACGAATACTTATGACTAAGCTTAGAAGCCTCTCACATAAAAAATGACACATAATATTCAATTATACACATAAAATGCACTCTAAAAGTCGTCCTCCGTGGACTAGTGGTACCGTGCGAGCCTCTAGTTCCCAAGGTCGCGAGTTCAAACCCGGCGGAGGGCGTAAAAGTCCTTAGCATGGCTTCCTTTGCAAGGGAAGTAAAGCCGGTGGTCCCATGTTAAAGAACCTCAAGTCTGATAAAGAGGCTCTGAGAAAAATTACCAGTCTTTCACGCCCAATATAGAAGGACGCTAAGGACCATAGTAGTTAAAGAGCGTCCATAAATGAAACGTATTTAATTTAACACTCTTAAAAGCTTAAAAACGCATTTTGAAAATTTCCCAAAATTTCACCTAGGCACATTAAAAATACAAATAAAACACAAACTCATATAACACTCCACAATGCATCGGGTTTAATGAACTCATTCCAATAACACTTTTTGTTCATGAACTCTGTATAAACAAAACATGAACCATGTCCTAACAAAAACTGAACTCTCTCCTACCAAACCAAACTTAATTGTCAATGTCACAGAATCAATGGTATACATGTCATAATTATGAAATATAAACAATTTGAGATTAAATATCATTAAAACAAAACTTAAGCTATTTCAGTGTTATGGTAAATGTAATGAAAATATATCGCTCAAATGCAATATATATACTTGTTGAACAGAGAGCTGAGTGCAAATTTTTGGGGTATATCTAAATGAATATATGACATGACACTTGCATTGAAATATTAGGTAAAACATTAAATGCATCTGTTTTTGTACTTAAGACAGCTCCCATAATACTTAAATGTTAGCGTTTTGAAATGCATTTATTACATGTTTCAGTCTCATCTACATAGAGATTTAGGGCTTAATTAGTTTAAAAAACTGAACAGATTATTGAAATTAGAGAAGATGGATTTTAGATAAAGGTATACTTCAGTTAAATTATCGACGATTTTGTATAGAAATGTTTATGCACAGATATCTGTCATATCATTATACATATATAGGGTAACAACATTAACAAGGAGTGTAACCATTGCTTACAAATAAATATAAACATACTTATAATACTATAAATGTTTATAACTATCATGGGGTACGTACGAATAAAGCCCAACTGGACTTGTGTTTTACACTAAACTGCCAAATAGCATTAAGTCTGAGAAGGGTGCTAGTTTCTACAAACTGGTATAAAAGTTAATGTACGTACGTGGGTACTACCGGACTCGCTATAAACATGGCCACAGCATCTACCCAACATAGAGTGCTGCAATACCTAAGCTGCAAAGCGTAGCCGAGGGTTGAGGGCCTAAGCCGCAAGGCGTAGCCGTAAGATCTGGGGGCTAAAGCCCAATAATCCAGGTTTTTATTTTGGTGGTCGCTACATTTCAAACGTTGGCGACATTCTTTTAACGAAGTTTACCTCCCGGTTCGTAAATATTTTGGCTGTATTTCCTTTATACCCATGTACCCCACTAAAATTCAAAAAGCGTCTCATACATAAATGTCTATTATGAGTGGGTGAATTGTGAATATGCTAATTGTATAATATTTTGTTTGTTATGTTACTTCACCGGTAATGCTAAAACTTGCAACCAAGTATACTGGCAAATGAATTTATTTATTCATTTAAAACAGATTTAGACTCTCAACGGTTACTGCTAGTATGGTTCAAAATGTAGTAATTGCACGAGAGCATGAGTTATCCTAAACTAACAATTAACAAATTGTTGTGGAAGAAACATGAATGCCTGTCACTCGGATGGCATATGTGAGGGTGGGAATGAGTAAAACAATTTCTTTAATTTTGAATGGAAGAATTCATATTTGTTAGTAGTTCAAACGGAGTTGAACAGTCTGAGTAACTACTGAACGGTAGATGCAGTGAAATCGGTTCAAATTGTAAGTGTATATGTACTTTTCGAGGACATAGTCGCAGAAAGATTCAACACGCTTATCACTTGGCATCAAAGCAACGAAGTCTTCTGAGAAAGAATCATCAACTTCTTCCCGTTTCAGGAATGGTAGCCCAAGAAGCACTTAGGAAATTGCCGATTTTAGACTGTTTACATTTGTTTTCCTGAATTTTCTTTCAAAAGTTCTGAACTAAGCGAAAATGACACCCTTTAATAATTTCGGAAGGAAAAACTTTGCACACTAGAATGGCTTATTCATAGTCACAAAATCCAAATTTGGGCAATAGCTGTGACCTATGTTTGTCACACTCTTCTACAAAATACGTAATTATTCTTAGCGTACATTTCGGACGTCTTATTCGGAAGGAGAAAAAATACAATGGCATATAATTCTGTTGCAGCCGCCCATGGCCTGCAAAAATGTGGCGAAATAATTTTGCACTACTCTTTAAAGTACCATAAACGAATATTGAAAATATCCATCCAAGTTACTTTTAGTTGTGAATCCCCGTATACTATTATATCTATCATTAATAAATAGATAACTTTCACCTTTATTCGTCGTATTTTGTAGTGATTCGAGTAAACATGAGGCATGGTAGACTTTTTGGTAACTTCGAATAATCCTTACCTCGTGAATGATAAATGTCGTTCTGATCAGAGTGATATCATACGGAAATAATGTAGATACGCTAGCTTGCACCAACCCATAGTGCAAAATCTTCGTGGGCCGTTCATGGATTACAAGTTTTTCATTTCAGTGTGTTACCAAGTTTCTGTCTATTCAAAATACTTTCACTATCTTTGTTATAATTGTGGTTTATAAAACACTTCTCACTTATCATGTATTTTAAAGAATCATTTGCATCCCACCATTCCAGCCGGATGGCAGCTAGTACAACCGGCTCCCCCTATAGATCGCACGTTCTACATGGGGGCCCGAGACGCTGAGATCGCTCCTATTTCGGGGGGACGAAGGGTTACAGAGAACATCATTTTTCCCCTGGCATGCAATGCCGAGACTCCCGCCGACACTTTCAACTCTGATACAGACCAAGCAGATGAAAGATGAAGTGAAATGAGAATATATGTGAAATGGAGGGACAGGAAATTCCGGGGATGAATGAACATTCGTAGCATTCGCCTAGCGAGCCGGAGAAACACCGGAAAAAAGACCCATGGGTTAGAAAGGTGAACCGCGGGAATGTGACCCAGGAACTCCCGAATGCGGGTCACAGACGTCACCGTCTTAGCCACCCCGCTCGCTTCATAAACAACGGTACAGAATTAAGCGTCCTCATGCTGTCCTCTTTGGGACAGAGATCGTTACCGTCCTAATCAATATTTTTGAAACCAGAAGTAATTTTCAGTCTATTGAACTGCAGTTCAAATAAAAGCTCATTAAATGAAATCCAGGAGCTTTCAGAAATTAATTACTGTTACAGGTAATTGGAACGGTGCAAATTTATTTTAATAAAATATCACAAAGGTACAATGCCTGTACGTTTGCTTACGTCAATCCTAGTCCAAATAACTGAGATATGTTTCATGAAAGTTTGCATAAAATGTTATGTGCTGCATTTAGGTGCTGCAGTAGGCTGAAATATACCCAGATGTCGGGTGCAATGCTTTTTGCTTGTTTATAGTTGAGAAATACGGCCACATATTAGGGAAATGAATTTCAGACGACATTCTGTCTAAATATAGTTTTTATTTGTGAAGTTGGTAGCGCACATAGTACCCTTCAATCTACTGGTGCACCATTTATAGGTACGTGTTTGCATTGGGGGCGTAAGCAATTTAAGCCGGGACTAGGAGACATGAACATTTTGAGACGTACTCTTGAGGTGTTGCAAGAAGGCAGAATATTTTACACAGTTATTTGCATTACATTCCGGCAGATTTTGTTTACTACCAAATGAGAACACATATTTCTATTCCTTGGTGTTTCGCTTCGTAAAGGAAAAGTATGAGTGTTTGGAGCTGAAACTTCATCCTAATAAAATAGAAGCTGCCTTGCTATGTATTTAATGAATACCACTCAAGCTTTAATTTTGCACCCCCTGAAAATCTCACATTACATATTTTACATTTGGCTAACCTGGGCGCTCTTCAAGTTTCCCCCTTAGCTTTTAACCCTTCCAAAGGCGTGTCCTGCACTAGCCGATAAGGTATGGCTACAAAGCACTATAAGAGGTCTGTGTAACAAACTGAATGCACTCACTCTATCTCTTTCTCATTTAGCCAATAGGATCGAGAGCTTAAACATATATTTCGTTTCTAAGCCATTTTGTAACCTTTGTTGTGGTTATTGGTGTAACTATTTAGCAGAATAACTGGCGCACCCTTGCAGCGGGGCCTAAAGTAGCCGATGAAACGGCCATGGCTTCGCAAGGCCGCGTACAACGAAAACAATGTGACATATACGCGAGGTGCAGTGATATTTTCGTTGGCGCTCTGTGTATACGGGGGATAAAGAAAGCAGAATCCATACTCAGATATCTCTATAATCTGGCCTTGAAATTCGTGGCCTTTTCACGGTATCACAAGAAGCAACTGAATAATGGAAGAATAATTAAAATCTGATTTTTTACACTCAAATGACTTTCTCTCCTCAAGTAGAAACTATTTTTACAGACGCTTATTCTCCATCTACTTCATGTTAATCGAGATAAACATTTGAAGTAATTTCTTATTGCTAACTTTCTTGTAGGTGTACGGGGAATATGGTAGATTTTAAGCGATAGTCAAATCTTTTAGGAGCTGGTAGCTATGCGGCGCATTCCATTGTTTTTGCAGGTACAGGACATAAAAGAGCGAATGACGAATTCCCATTTGAGAAGAAGTGTTAGTATTGGAAAATTCAAGCAAATAACAAGGAATATCTCGGAAATTATGATATAAATTGTGTGTTTTAATGAGCTCCACATTTTTTGTGTAGAAAATTTTTGTCTATCTCTTACGGTTTACCAGTTATACAAAAGCCATTCAGAAAGAAGAGGACTTTTGGGGACATTCCCAGAAAATTCAAGATATTTCTGGGGTGGGAGATTTTCTTGAAAATTTTTGTGTCGTATCTTTGAAGGATACTATACCTAAATACCAAGTTTAGCATTTATCTGACTTTTCGTTTTTGAGTTATGGTGTTTATACACAAGGACCTTTTTCCAAATGTTTTTTTTATTCATGGTCCTCAAAACATGCATTTCCGGGAAATCTCGGTATCGATTTTTTGGGTAGAATGCCATACTTCCCCTACTTACTATACATAGTAGAAAAAGTAAAAACGACAGCACTGAAAAGTTCAAACTAAAAATAAGGGATATCTCGAATATGGTTGATGGCACAGTTAACGTTGTCTGAAAGAAATTGTATTTTAAACAGCTAAATTCCTTTAATAAGTCTAGTTTGGGGTGAGGGGATTTTCTTGAAAATCGTTTGATATTTTACTAACTTTTCGTGTTTGAGTTAGCTGTCCACAGACACACGGACACACGCACACACACACCGACCTTTTTCTAATAATGTTGTTCTGGATTCAGGGGCATCATACCGTGTATTTTCTCTGAAATCTTGATATCGAACTTTTGGTTGGAATGCAATACTTGCTTTGCTTACTATAAACAGGGGAGAAAGTAAAAAGCTAATAAGTATTTCCATTTGAGGATAGTAAAGGTATTTGAAAATTAAACGAATAGCAAGGAATATCTTGGAAATGATTAACTGAAAAAAAACCTATTTCACATAAATTGTGTACTATAACTAGTCTTCATTTTTTTCGTATATAAGATTTTATCTATCTCTTACGGTTTACCAGTTATTCAAAAGTTATTCAGAATGTAAAGAAATTGAAACTATTCAAAAAAATTAAAAATAAACATTTTGTAACGAAAATATCTAAAACACAGGACTTTTTTCAAAATAATTCGAGCAAATTTCGAGAAAATCAAGATTTTTGAAAAACTTGCCATGTAAAGGGTAATTTTTGTTGAGGAATTTTCTTGAAGACCTTAATGTCGCATCCCTGGAAGATGTTGAAGTTACATACTAAGTTTGGTATTTAACCGACTCTTCGTTTATGAGGTATGATGTTCACACACACACACACACACACACACACACACATACATACACACGTGGATATTTCTAAGGCTGGTTTTTATGGATTGAGGGGTTTCAAAACATGTATTTTCGGTGAAATCTCAGTATCAGAATTTTGGGAGGAATACAATTCTTTCTCTACTAATCGTTAAGCGTGGAGAAAGTAAAAACAACATCTAACGTGTTACATTCACAGTACTTTCTCTACCTACAATCTTTATTTTTATGCAGCTACTACAAACTATTCTTTCGAAAGCTTAGTTTTCTATTGGCTTCATATTAATCGTGATAAACCTTTGCAGAAATAGATTCATTGCATATTTTGTTGCAGGGGGATAGAGAAAACGGAATTGATAATCAGATGCTTAAAAGTCGAGTCGCTAATGATGTGGCGTATTATTAATCTTATTGTCATGACCAGACTCACTGTTATGTTGTATTGTTGCTACCAGACGTAGCATTATTGTGTCCTTAGTTACATTTCGGCTTAACGGTCTTCCCTTCCGGTAAGGATCACGCCAAAGGGAAGAATTTGTTTGAAACTGTCTGGTATGGCGTCAGCAGTCTGCTTCGGCTAGACACGGCTGATGGGGTAAGATAGAGTCACTCTAGTGGAAGTGGTCGTTGGAGCCAGTCGTGTGTGTGGCCGGTCTACGGTTTCGTGGCATCTCCCTTCAACCTGTTTCCTTTGTTCATTATGTAGAGTCGCCAAACGTTTGTGAATAAATCCCAGGTATGTGAAGGCAATGTGTGTTATATAGTTCTTCAGTTTAATATAAAACCCATGCCTTCCACTTAAATCTACACACCAAGGTCCCAGAATTTTTGCTGCCAGCGCACACCTCAATGTGCGTGTTGGGGTGACCTAAATTAATCATTTTCTGTAACCTTTATGGCCTTCACCCCAACATGTAACAATATGCTGGCGTAGAAATTCCATACTCTTTCCATGATATTACGAGAAATAACCGAATAACGACAGAGCTTTAAAAAACTGACAGTTAAAAAATCTAAGTCAATAAATACGTATATCTCGAAATGGCTAATTCCACAAAGCTATTTGAAATAAACTGTGCTTTTTAAGAAACTCTGAATCTCTTCTGCAATACGGTTTTATCTATCTCTTATGGTTTAGAGCTACATAATATTTTACAAAATTCCTTCCGAATGGAGAGGCTATTCAGAAAATTTTAAGATAATTATACATTTTATTCGTCGTGTAAATATCTTGAACATAGAATATTTTAAATAAATTCGTTGGATCTATTTTTAAAAATTTTGAAAAATTTTCCACTTAAAGGTTGGGGGATTTTCTTACAAATCTTCGTATCCTATCTTGGAAGATATTAAACTTAAATACCAATTTCGGTATTTATCGACATTTCGTTTTTGGGCTATGCTTTCAACACACACATACGGATTTTTTTCTAAAAAGGTTTTTTTTAATTCAGGAAGATTTTCATTTTTTTTTTAAAATTATCGATATAGAAGTGAAATGCGATACATTCTCTACTTACTAGGTACGGGTAGAGAAAGTGAAACATCTACTGATGTGCATAAACTGATAGGAAACTGTGCTGTGACGGTGTAATAGGAGAAATATTAATGTTTTACGTATTTCACGAACTGTTTTATGATCCCACTTTCAGCAATAATATTACGTATTGTATCAAGTAATGCAGTGATGCAGACACGGCTAGATTAGGAAAGGTGGACGGAATAAGTGGTGCCTTTGGATATTGGTATTATTGTTATTATTATTATTATTATTATTATTATTATTATTATTATTATTATTATTATTATTATTATTGTTTCACTAATCTGCATTTTCAAACTTTTTGTCAGATGATTTCTTAAAAGTGTTCTTGAATCAAGTTTTTATGCTGATTCCAGAAATAACTTTCGTTTTGTTCCACCACGTCAGGTTTTTACACAAAATAAGTAATGTTTTGACAATTTTACTAATGAGCGTAGAAAAGTATTCAAACACCATTTCACACAAGGTAAGTTTTTATTCAGGAAACATTTTAAGAATACTCTCATGAACTCTCCCGTAATTTATTTCATGACTACATTTTAACAAAACAAGAAGCCAAAGTGTTTAATTTTATTTTTTTCAAACTTTCTCTTCTTTGACTTCCTTGCAGATCCTTGAAGGCGGTCCATGCTTCTATTTCTCTCTCATTCATTGTTTTCTCAAAATCTGCATCCTTCATCAATTTCTTTATTTGAGGACCAACAAAAATTCCAGCCTTTAATTTGTCTTGTGTAATGAAGGGAAATTTCTTGGAAAGGTACTTGAAGCAGGGTCCATCCTGTGGTAGAGCCCTTACAAATTGCTTCATCAAGCCCAATTTTATGTGTAGTGGCGGAAGCAATATCTTTATATCTATATTTTTGAAGTGAAATTGTGAAAAAACTGTACGTATTAGAAAAAAAGACTAAAAGCAGTTCTGAAATCAGCATAAAAAAGTGAGTCAGAATCACTTATTAGTTTTCAGTCATCCGATATCATGCAGACTAGTGTTATTATTATCATCATCATCACCATATATCACCAATATTGGTCTTATCTTGAACTCAAGGAATAACATGATATTGATGTACAGATAGTGTAGTGATATCGACGTCATGACGTCAAAATACTCATTCAAAACGAACCCTCTGTGGTGAAAATGACGCGTAGTTTGTAAATTAGTAGTAATGAAACACCTGTCGAGACAAATGAAGTTGTTACGATCATCATTAGGTTTCAGGAGATTGGGTCACAGTTAAGTGGAAAACACATTAAAACAGAAGCAGTGAAACCGTCATATATTTAGAGATACCCGGGAGAGAATTTAAAACAGGTATTTAGTAATAATATCAACGAAGATGAAGAATCAACATCGCTCTCGGGGACACTAACGGACGAGCTGAAAGCAGTTAAGTTTATAAGCCACTAACCTTTCCTTTAATTAATTTTACTCTACACGAAGTTGAATATTAGCTGTGAATTAATGCATCTATTTGTAGAAATTATTATCATTCAGTGTCTTTTATCTTTCACTTTATTACTACATGGCTTAAAGATTGACTCATTGAAATAGTTCCAAAATATTTGGCCCTTATATTGCTACTTATATATTATTAACAGGTTTACTTAGGCAGTTGATTTCTCACAATTAGTTTAAGCTTCATACTCAGCATAGCTTTGGAATAATTGACTCAATATCAAGCACTTACAACAACGATCCATTTTGTTTCATTAATTCTTCGAAAACTGTTGCATGCAAAGTATAGATTCGGGTGGGGAGAATTTCTTGAACATCTAATATTCTTTGAAGCTGTTGAACTTCAAACCAATTACGCTTTTACCCACCTTTTCATTTCTGGGTTATTCGCAAGCGCACGCACACATTTTTCTAAAAATGTATTCTTTGCTTTCAGTGGATCTCAAGATATGCACATTCGGTGAAAGCTTGATATCAAAATTTTCAGTTTAATATTTTCGTTCACCTACCATGGCGGGCCCCCCATGAGTGCAAACAATTCTAATATTATATTCACCTGATTTTTTCTACTCACAATCGTTTGTTTTTATATCTAATTTTGAACTATTCTCACAAAATATTATTTTTTAATCTACTTCATGTTAATCAGGATAAACATTTGCATACATGTTTTAATTACACTTTTAGATGTGGGGACATAGGAGGGTGAGCAGTTAAATCTTTAAAAAGCGGGTAACTATGTCCGGACTGTGAAATGTCATATTGTCTGTACATTTAGTGAAACAAAATACTGTTTACTAAAGACTTAAAAATAAAGTGCAATAAAGTAATGAAAATTCAAACCAATAGCAGCAAATATCACGGGAATTATTAGTGGCACAAAATGATTTGACATAAAATGTGCCTTTCAAAAACTTCTACACTTGTTGGTGTAATAAGTTTTCCCCTTATCTTGTTTTTCATTTATGCAGAACCACACAAAATTCATTCAAAACGAAGAGGAGTTGAAAAATTATTCACGGAAAATTCAAAATATACATTTTATTAGTCATGTAAATTCCTTAAACATACTGTTATTTTAATAAACATCGTTAGGATCAATTTTGAGAAAATAAAAGGTAACGAAACATGTTCCATGAAAATAATGGTTTAGGATGGAGGATTTGCTTGAAAATCTTAGTGATGCATCTTTGGAAGATAGTTAACTTATATACCGTGTGTGTGTTTATTCAAAATTTTTCATTTTTGAGTAATACAGATAAACCTTTGCAGAGGTAGATTTATTACATATTTCGTTGTAGGGGGCAGAGAAAATTGAATCCATAGTCAAATATTTAAAACTGGGTCACTATATTCTCGCCTTGAAATTCCGTACTATATCCATGAAATCGCGAAGAACAACTGAAGCGCGAGTCAGTTTAATAAGTAAACAGCATTGAAAAATTCAGGCCAATAATAATGGATATCTCCAAAATAGCTGATGCCACAGAACATTATTTGAAATAAATTTTGTATTTTAAAGACATCTACATGTAAGTTTTTGTCTATCGACTATAGTTTATTAGTAATACAAAATTATTCATAATTCTTTCTAAATGAAAGCATCTCAGGGGTTGGTCCAGGTAACTCAAGAGATGCATTTTATACTTGATGTTTTAGTCAAAAAAAAATTAGAACCAATTAAAAAAAATTAAAAATGAAGAAACACATAAAGGATAGTTTGGATAGTTGGGGGATTTTCTTGAAATCTTAGTGGCATCTTTGGCAGATGCTGGTTACAAATACCAAGCTTGGTATTTATCCAACATTTCGTTTTTGAGTTATGCTGTTTACAAACATACATACTACATAAATACATACATAACCGGATATTTTTCCATTAATGCTCCTTTTTGGATTCTGGATTTAAGTATTTCTGGTGAAATTTCGCTATCAAATTTTCGGATTACACGTGGTAAAGAATGTAAATTACAATTAGGAAACGGATGATTTTGAAAAGAAATAATCATTTCTAGATTTAAAATGTTGTATGATTTCGCATCCTTCTAATATTTTATTAGAGAATTAAAATACATTAATTTAAGCCATATTGTTAGTGTAAACATGCAGTCGTTGTTGATGGTATGGTTAGCCAAGAAAACGTAGTTGTTTTACATATTTATAAAATATGAACCTCATATACCTCTAAGTAAAACAAAAATAATGGTACTGTATAAAGAACCTCTGTAAGGCCAAATATGGTTATCGAAATAAATGAGCATTTTAACTATTTGGATAACATCATAATATAAATTTGAATAATCAAGTGATTAAGCTTAGACATATATGTGCAAATCTGACAACGACATTCAGGAGAAAAACGAGGATGAAAAAAAATCATTTGGAAGTTTTAGAAAATAATGAAAGTTACATTACTACATTGCAAGTGCAAAGCATGGACTACGTGGGAAAAATACTAAAGTTGAATAAATGCAGATATATCAGAAAATTGAAAATGAAAGCGAACTTATAAGAACAAATTTAAATGTCTTTCCTGAAAAAATAAAACATTACAGAAATGGATGGAAAGAAGATGTAAGATAGATGGATAAGAGCCTCTACTCAACGTTTGAGAAGCTATATGGAAAGATCTGATTTAAGATGGCAAGAAATACGAGGGCGGTTGAGGCTAGAAGAATAACTTTTATGTGAACAGTTTGATATAGGAGATCCCTGTGAATTGATAGTAGGCAGGTCAGGTCATGTGACAGGTATGCTTAAGATTTATTTCCTCTAACAGCTTGGATTTGTGTGAAGAACCTTTTTCATACACTGAACATTTAGGGCCTTATTACAAATCAGAAAAATCTGGTGTGTTACACTCACATGACTTTCTCTACTCTTGTACAAACTATTTTTACAAACGCTTATTCTCCATATGCTTCATGTTAATCAAGATATCCAGATGTTAATCTTAGTGCTGATTTTCTTGTAGATGCAAGAGGAATTGGTAGGCTTTAAGCTATAGTCAAATATTTTAAGAGCTGGTTGCTATATGGAGTATTCCATTCTCTTTGCATTACCAGGACAAAAAAAATTAATAACGAATTCCCATTTGAGAAAAAGTATAAGTATTGGAAAACTTAAGGAAAATACAAGCAATATTTCGAAAATGGTTCACTCAACAAAAAAAAATGTATATGACATAAATTGTGTATTTTAACGCGATCTACATCTTTTGTGTGGCAAAATTATGTCTATCTCTAATGGTTTACCAGTTATGCAAAAGTCGTTCACAATGAAGAATACTTTAGGAGACATTCCCAGAAAATTTGAGATATACATTTTATTTGTCATGAAAGTATCTTAAATATATGGTATTTTAATCAAAATCGTTAGAGCCATTTTTAAGAGAATTAAAATTTTCGAAAAATTTTCCACGTAAAGGGTAATCTGGGGTGGAGGGATTTTCTTGAAAACCTTCGTGTCGCATCTCTGAAAGATACTGAACCTATCTTTGGTGTTTATCTGACTGTTCGTTTCTGAGTTATGCTGTTCACAGACAGACACACACACACGGACATGTTTCCAAAAATGCTTTTTTTTGGATTCAGGAGGCCTCAAAACAGTATTTCCGGTGAAATTTCGGTATCGAGTTTTGGGTGGAATGCAATACTTCCCCTACTTACTATACGGAGTAGAGAAAGTAAAAATACACTGTATTCGTAAAATATGGTTACTTTGAAGCTTTTAAGGTCGAAAAATGTATGAAGCAGAAGAAAAAACACGAACGGTCATATCAGGAGCATCGATTTACAGAATTAGTGTAATTATTGTTTTGCACGATAACGTGTCTTCTACGCGTTCCCGAAGATATTTACACTGAATAATTTAGAAAATCATGTCTACCAACATAAGTTTGGTGGCTGTGATAACATACAATGTACACTAGGGCGGGAAGTAAAATAGAACCCATATCTCCATGCCTTTTTAATATTTGCGTCTTCATAATTCACGTCTCTGATTTCGAATTCTTCTTGAATTATTAATTGAATTCAATCAAAATAATAAAAGATGCGATTTTGGGTGTGAAATGTATAGCATAATTTCCAAAATAGAAAAGAGTAGACGCTCGATTTCCAATAATGCACTTAAAACACTCACATCACAATATGCCAATCCAATGTCCTAGTGTTGAGTGTTACCCTAGATTGTAAGTGTATTCCGTTCAAAGTTTCCGAAATTTTATACAAGATTATCTCCCAATAACTCAATAAGAAAAATATGTACGGTTTAAAATTGCGCCGTCAGAAACCTCAGCTGAGTTTTCTAATTCTCCACTAAAATTTCTTGTGTTAGATTTTGTAATTAATATCCTCATAATCATCAATTATGATTTCTAAACTAAAATTTACAGGATATATTAAAATCTATATTTTAAAACACTTAAATAAGCAGTATTTACAATCGGCAACTTGAATATATACGAAAGTCACGGTCAGCGTTTTCATATTATATGGAACAAGAGAATTAAAAGCAAAAATCTAATCCGGAAGACTCTTGCGTTTAGGTAAGTTTGCACAGGGCTACTAGATGTTCGAATTACTTTGTCACGTGATTGAAACAGTTACTCACATGGGCCCATCTCGGTGACCTTAACCGCGCTGAATCAAGGGATCTAGTGGTAGTGGCCCAGGTTTGCGCACATTTGTTACATGGCTGGCTTACTTCGCCTACGACACGTGATAAATATGTAGTGTCTCAGATGACCCCATTTTGGTCATGACCAATTTCAGCTGCGCTTCGGAAAATCCCATTTGTAATATAATGAGGATCTCAGGAACGCAAGCTTGCATACAAAGGCTTTTTGGGCGGTGGAGAATTGTAATGAAGTTATTAAAGTAGTGCGTCCTTGAAATTTGGCCAGAAATCGTTCAAAGTTATAAAAGCGTGCAAAACATGGCTCTGAGAAAAAGAATACAACTCCAATTTTATAAGATATTATTTTTTCAAAAATTTAGAACCCTATAGGTTTCTTCCCTCCTAATTGGCCTATTTTTATCGGATTTTTGTGTAGTGTAACATTCTTAAGGATACTCATCGGACAATATTTCACCCAAAATACATAATCAGTAAGCAAAACATGAGGATATTTTACAATGCAATGTCATACTTTGTTGCACAAATAAAATGGACAATAACAAACCTGAGGTATTGCATTCGCATCACTTTCTCTACTCAATCTTCTACAAACTATTCTTATACCTTCTTCTTTTTAATCCAGATAAATTTTCATTACATATTTATACACTCATTGTAGGATACAGCAGGTAAAGATTAATAGATTCTTAAAACTTGTGTCGCCATGTGATGGCTTTGAAACTACATGTTTATTGCATGACTACGAGAGAAAGGGAGAATAGCGACTATAAGTATTTGAACATTCAAACCAATGACATATAATATCTCGGAAATGGTAACGTCTCTATAAATGTTTACATAAATTGTGTGATTTATCGAGATCTACGTTTTTAGTGTATTAAGGTCTATCTCATACGATTTACCAATTATAAGAATGTCATTCAGAATAAAGACGACTCCACAGGCTATTCCCAGAAAATTCAAGATATAAATTTTAGTCGTAGTGCAAATGTTCTAAAAAAATCTGATGTGTTACACTCACATGACTTTCTATACTCTTGTACAAACTATTTTTACAAACGCTTTATGTTAATCGAGATATCTAGATGTTAATCTTATTGCTAACTTTCTTGTAGATGCAAGGGGATTTGGTAGGCTTTAAGCGATAGTCAAATATTTTAAGAGCTGGTTGCTATGTGGAGTAATCCATTCTATTTGTATTACCAGGACAAAAAAGAAATGAATTTCCATTTGAAAAAAAGTACAAATATTGGAAAATTTAAGGGAATAACAAGCAATATCTCGAAAATGGTTCACTCAACAAAAAAAATGCATATGACATAAATTGTGTATACTAACGCGATCTACATTTTTTGTGCAGTAAAAGTTTGTCTATCTCTTATGGTTTATTCGAGATATACATTTGTCATGAAAATATCATAAACATATGATATTTTAATCAAGATCGTTAGAGCCATTTTTGATAAAATTAAAATTTTCGAAAAATGTTCCATGTGAAGGGTAATCTGGGGTGGGGGGTATTTTCCTGAAAACCTTCGTGTCGCATCTTTAGAAGATACTGAACCTAAATACCACGTTTGGTGTTTATCCGAATGTTCGTTTCTGAGTTATGCTATTCACAGACAGACACACAGACGACAAACATGCACACACACGGACATGTTTCCAAAAATGCTTTTTTTGGATTCAGGGGACCTCAAAAAATATATTTCCGTTGAAATCTCGGTATCGAATTTTTGGGTGGAATACAATACTTCCCCTACTTCTATACGTAGTAGAGAGAGTAAATACATGATATTTTAATAAAAAGCATTAGAACATTTTTGAGTGAATAAAAAAATAACGATTTTTTTCATGTAAAGGATAGTTTGGTTTCGGGAGTTTTCTTGAAAATCTTCCTGTCGCATTCTTGAAATATAGTGAACTTAAATAACGAAGTTGGTAGTTATCGACATTTCGTGTTCAAGTTATCCTGTTCACGATTTGGAGATATCAAAACATGTATTTCCGGTGAAATCAGGATATCGAGTTTTTGGGTGGAATGAAATACTTCTCTACCAGCTAGGCAAGTACCTACGTGGTAGAGAAAGTAATAGCATACGATAGGACCCAGCAAGTAATGTGTGAAGTTCGCATTCGGAGGCCCCAGATTCGATTCCCGGTGACCGTCCACTCTGATCATGAGTTTTTTCGTGGTTTTCCCGAGTCGCTATGTTTCTCCTCCACCACGATTTATTTTCCATAATTTTCGGTTTATTCCGTTTCCTTCTCATCTTTCAGACGTGCTTCTAGGTTTCGTGGCGTATGGCGGTGCGAGACAGATAGCGGGGCTTGCTCAAAGGAAAGAGTATTCCCCATGGACATTAAAGGGCTGTTTGGTCGACGGGTCGTTCAACGCCTTCTCTGGGCAGCTCCAGCAATGGGACGGATATTCGAGACTGGAACTGTTAGGGACCTCGCCCGTCTCTGTGGCCGGTCTGCCTGTAACCTGTTACCTCCTGTGGTTCCCTTATTTCATCCCTTCCTGCTGGGGGTGTAGCCAAAGTGCATCTATGTAGATTTAATTGGTCCCTCTCCCTTGTATATATCCCAAGCCCTAACATAAAGTAGGAGCTAAAATATTTATGTGCGTGCGCGTGTGTGGGCATGTGGGTATAATTAAATAATAAAATATGGGATACATACCAAATTTTCAGTACGTATCCTTCAAAAATGCAAAATGAAGATTTCAAGGAAACCCCCCATTTTTAAATGCAAGAGCTTTCCTAATTTTTGTTTTAATCAAAGGGGTCTATAACTGTTTAGTTTAAAACAACACACTTGGAAAACTCGTATCTCCAGGATTATTAAGTGCATATCTTGATTTTCTAACAACAGCTAATAAAGCCTTCTTCAATATGAGTGTATTTCATATAAATTTCTATAACTGGTAAACCACAAGAGGAGGAGAAAAACAGTTTAAAAATGTAGAGCTGATTAAAATACACAATTTATAACAAATATATTTTTACTTTCTCTACTACGTATAGTAAGTAGGGGAAGGATTGTATTCCACCCAAAAATTTGATACCGAGATTTCACCGAAAATATATGTTTTGAGACGCCTGAATCCAAAAAAAGCATTTTTGGAAACATGTCCGTGTGTGTCTGTGTGTCTATGAACAGCATAACTCAGAAACGCACAGTCGGACGCACACTTGCTATTTAGGTTCAGTATCTTCCAGAGATGCGACACAAAAGTTTTCAAGAAAATCCCCCCACCCCGATTACCCTTTACATGGAACATTTTTCGAAAATTTTAATTTTCTCAAAAATGGCTCTGACGATTTCGATTAAAATATCATATGCTTAAGATATTTTCATGACAAATGAAATGTATATCTGGAATTTTCTGAGAATGTCTCCAACAGTATTCTTCATTGTGAACGACTTTTGTATAACTGGTAAACCATAAGAGGTAGACAAAATTTTACTCACAAAAAATGTCGATCTCGTTAAAATACACAATTTATATCATATTTTTTTTGTTGGGTGAACCATGTTTGAGATATTGCTTGTTATTCCCTTAAATTTTTCAATACTTATATTTTTTCTCAAATTCGTTATTCATTTTGTTTGTCCTGGTAATGTAAAGAGAATGGAATACTCCACATAGCAACCAGCTCTTAAAATATTTGACTATCGCTTAAAGCCCACCAATTCCCCTTGCATCTACAAGAAAATTAGCAATAATATTAACATCTCGGTATTTCGATTAACATGAAGCATATGGAGAATAAGCGTTTGTAAAAATAGTTTGTACAAGAGTAGAGAAAGTCATGTGATGTAACACATCAGATTTTTTTCTGTAGGATTAGCCATTTTAGAAATATTTCTTATACATTTTTAAGTTTTCCCAGGTTGAAATGTCATGCGGCGTCTATAATGCATCTTACGCGATTATTCTTTTTTCCTGCATGGGTTCATTAGGAACAAAAAAACGGCTTATACGAACATGTATAAGTATTGTATTTTGTATATTGTATTTTATTTTTCTTCTTGTGTATGCATCCAAGGTTATACCGCTGAATTTGAGATTATTTCTAGTCACAAGTGTATCTTAATGTACTGTGAATACAATAACTACTTTTTATATAAGTATACTAATACATAATTTGTCTATCCCCATATTTATGGCCTTTTAAATGGTTTCTAGTCAGAGTATTTTAAATGGTTTATGTAGCATAAATGAATAATTTTAAACTAATACAGAAATTGTGATTTTAGATTACATTTAAGTCCAAGTCAGTTGGGGCTTTTTCAAACAAATCTATAAATATTCTAGAATTTGAAATTTTCATTAACGCATTATACTAAATATTCTGGTGAAAAGCTTTAAAATGAAAGCCTATGGTTTAATATCTTGATTCATGTTTCGTAACATCTCATCAATAAACCATCTATGAAGTTACTACCCTGCGGGATAAAGTTGTTTGGATTGAGTGCTTTTCTCGCGTTGAAAAACAAAGTGTCATTCAACCTTAGATTTCGAGCTAAGTGACGCTCCACTAGTCCAGGGGTCTGTTTCATGTAAATCACTAATAATATTAGCTAATAGTATTATACCAATGGAAAGGGACTATAGTTAACGAAATCCTGTTTGGTAAATATTCTTGCCAGCTAATAAAATAAATCGCTAGTATTATTAGTTGTTATACAACTGTGTTTTGTTCCTTGGCTTTCCTTTGTTTCTCTATATTTTTAATAAAAATGGGAAAACGGAGTGGAAATAGCTTGAAAAAGTACAACATAAAAACTGAAATTTTTGGATGGTTTTCTCCTACAGTGATCAAAGAAGCAAAAGGGGAAACTTGAATGAAAGTGAGAGATTTTGCAGCATCAGTTGAGTTCATTTCAAGTGATAACAATTTTGCCTATGTATGCAATGCAACATGCCCATCACGTGGATGTCTAGAGCATAAACTATTTTTTCAAACACATAATCAAATATTTCAGCATTTAGTCGTAATCTCTCGTATTTCTACGTTTCTTCCATTTCACCTCTCTTCTTCATTATTTGAGTCAGATTACACCTGATACTGATTTTGTGATGTAAGATTATTGTGCAACCATAGTTCAAGCAAATTCCATTAATACTAATACAATTAGTCAATTTTAGAAGCCTTGCCGTTTTATGAAAAGGTTTACTGATATATTTAACTAAAGGTATTAATACTATTGGGTAATATACTGATAACTAACATTACACTAGTCTGCATTTTCAAACTTTTTGTCAGATGATTTCTTAAAAGTAGGTGTTCTTGAATCAAGTTATTATGCTGATTCCAGAAATAATTTCCGTTTTTTTTCTATCACGTCAGGTTTTTACACAAAATATGAAGTAATATTTTGGAAATTTTACTAGTGAGCGTAGAAAAGTATTCAAATACCATTTCACACAAGGTAAGTTTTTATTCAAGAAACATTTTAAGAATACTCTCAAGAACTCCCCTAATTTATTTCATGACTACATTTTAACAAAACAAGAAGACAAAGTGTTTCATTTTTCTTCAAACTTTCTCTTCTTTGACTTCCTTGCAGATCCTTGAAGATGGCTGTCCCTCCTCAACATCCAACAGTAGTCGACCATCATAGTTTCATTCCATCTTCCCTGGTACCTTCTCTCCATTTCCTTAATATCTTGGTGAAAACGTTCACCCTGTTCTTCTATAATGTCCCAGATTTTCTGGAAAGTAGTCGATATGTGAATGCAGAAAATGCACCTTTACACTCATGTTACAACCCATCTTCTTGAAATTTTCCAACATTGTTTCGATAATGGCCTTGTAATTAGGATCTTTGTTATTGCCTAAGAAGTTTTCAGTAACTGATCGGAAGGCGGTCCATGCTTCTATTTCTCTCTCATTCATTGTCTTCTCAAAATCTTCATCCTTCATCAATTTCTTTATTTGAGGACCAACAAAAATTCCAGCATTTAATTTGTCTTGTGTAATGAAGGGAAATTTCTTGGAAAGGTACTTGAAGCAGGGTCCATCCTGTGGTAGAGCCCTTATAAATTGCTTCATCAAGCCCAATTTTATGTGTAGTGGCGGAAACAATATCTTTATATCTCTATATTTTTGAAGTGAAATTGTGAAAAAACTGTACGTGATAGAAAAAAGCTAAAAGCAGTTCTGAAATCAGCATAAAAAGTGAGTCAGAATCACTTATTAATTTTCAGTCATCCGATATCATGCAGACTAGTCTTATTAACTAATAGTTCCGAAACAGAAGGGTAACATTATTAGTTAATATTACAGTCTTACTATTAATATTAGTTTAAAAGCTTTACGAAACA
The DNA here is from genome assembly GCA_030765065.1 of Deroplatys truncata. NCBI lineage: Eukaryota > Metazoa > Arthropoda > Insecta > Mantodea > Mantidae > Deroplatys > Deroplatys truncata. Next base: position 222,407,539 of record CM060978.1, read on the forward strand.
GGTTCCGGTTATTTCATCAATGTGCAGAAGAATTGCGTTGGTCCGCAAGACACAATCTTCGCTAGTTCGACAGTCAACAATACGACCGCGAACATGAAGATGTGAACCTTCTGTTCAGAAATAATTTGTTCATTCTCCCTGCCTACTCGTGATAAGATCTTTGCAAACTGGAGGTTTTATGTTGTTAGATATCTCATTTCCTCCTGCTTTCTCTCTCTCGCTTGGGCCATCCATAACTTGCGGATTATTCGCCCCAAGCGTCAATACAATTGATGTATCCAGTCTAACGTCTATAGACCAGGCCAATTTGTACGGTATCTACTGCTATTGGGTCTATTTGAGACCGTAGCTGTAAATGGCATTGATACGAACTTGCTTTTGCTTATGACCAAATATCCTACAGCGGGAATGCTTCCAACATCTGTATATACATGTATGGCTTTGAAATCGGTCTTTCTCATCTTCTTCTTTTTCCATGCGAGGTTTGTGTATAGGATTATTCAAAAAGAAGGCATAGACTTTAAATATTTATTTCTAATGAACGACAATAGATGGTGACACATGCAATACATCACTGAATAGAGAAAAATTAAAAATTTCATTTTATGTGTTGAAAATGAGCACTATTTGTTATGCGAGAACGGCAGTGCTTTTCCATTTGCATACGCAACCATTTTCCACGAATTTAATGTATCAATTGTACTTTTTTATGACGAGGCGGCTCTTTGTTGAACTTACAACGAATTTTACTCCGCAATTAAAGAGTGGATTCAGTCTTTGCATGCAGCACATAAAAAGACTTTTACCTGCAGCGTCGCCATTTTCTCGTAAACAACAACAGCGCCGTTGTAGGCATTGAATGGAACTAATAGGTGGTAAAACTTTGAACCTTCCTCTATTCAATGAGGTGTCGTATGTGTAGCTATCTATTGTCGTTCATTAGAAATAAATATTTAAAGTCTGTTTCTTCTTTTTTAATAACCCTGTAATTTCGTCCATATCTTCTAACCTAATAATATGATATATTTGCTAAGTGCTAATACATATGTTCTTTTTCTTTCTTTTTGAAAGATTCACTTTTATAGCTTCTAATATATATATATATATATATATATATATATATATATATATATATATATATGTAATTGTCTTGTCACATGGCCCTCTATAGGGTAAACCTGGAAAAGTGAACCAGATTTGTAAAAATCATTACCATGATCAGATTTCAAACGACCTATCTTGCTTACTGCCCAGCGATATCTGTGTAGTAAGCACAGCATTTAGAGAAATGCCTGAAAAGCTTCAACTGATCAGTAGTGACACTGTGCCTATGCTTTTTTTCCTCCTTGACTTCCCGTTTATCATTACTGTGTCTTTACTGTTTTGTATTACCGCTTATCACTCACCGCAATTACACACACACACACAAATAACCATGCTCATGGCGGGACTCAAACCCGCGACCCTCAGTGCCGAAGCTACACACTCCAGCAACCACGGCTACGACGACCGGCATACTCTTCTTAGATATTATAATAGCAGCACACAACTTTGTAACCGAGTACAAATTTCAATTACCGTAGAGAGAATAACAATACATTTGTGTGAAAATTACCCACAATAAAACAATAGTAATAAATATTTTAATTTAATGCACTAATAGAAGTACGAAATACAGCGGAGACATTCGGTTACAGAAATGCAGCTACGAAGCTTTTTCGAACACTTTAAGCAGTAGCACAACAGTTTTCCGTTCGGATTGTTGAAAATAGGCAGCTTCTTTTCGCTCTTTCTTCCTCTCTTTCCCTCTCTCTTTCAAATCCTATGTAATACGCCGTTTTTTGTTTGCACTATGCACAACATAATACGAGGACAGTCCAGAAAGTCCCAGACGTTTTGGCCTATCGTGGCGATGAGTAGGGCTAGAGCCGCCATCTTGGTGTCAGAACGTTCCTACATTCAGTACGCATCCAGCTGTAGTAGCGTGAGGACTGTGCTTTCCTTACTGTGCTCTCTGTGAGTTGTTAAAATGTGCGCTGCAATAGAAAATCCCGACACTTGTGAAGTGCGGTTGGCTAAAAAGAACAAACCAATTGAAATTTATCGTCAACTTTGTGATGTTTACGGGCAGGGAATAATGAGTGAAAGCCGAATCAGGCAATGGTGCATTTATTTTAAAAATGGCCGTACCAATGTTCACGACGAGGATCGCAGTGATAGGCTAGCCTTATGACTGATGAACTGTCAATGCAAATCAATGACAAAATTCGTGAAAATCGTCGTTTCACGATTACAGAACTTTCGGAACATTTTCCCCTAATTTCACGGAGTTTGATGCATCAAATTGATGCTTTGATACTGACGCTGAACTGCATGCCGTGTAAATCAGTGGTTAAAGTCGCAGGTGGCAGATTTCTACAGAGAGGGTATTGAAAAACTTATGCCGCGGTATGATAAATGCCTTAATTTGAATGGCGATTAGGTAGAAAAATAGCTTAAGAGTGTACCTATCAAATATAGAGAATAAACGTTGATATTTTCTTTTTGCTAATTGTTTATTTCAAAACGTCTTGAACTTGCTAGATTACCGTCGTACATGTGATACACACAATTTCTTTGTATCACGCTTTCTCGAGCTTTTTTCCCTCTTTTATTTTCTTACTAGTTTTGTAGTATTTGGAGACATAGTCTGGCTAACACATAGAACGTTTAAAGTTCAGATCATAAAGTTGGTTTCTATGTTGTGGTTTGCAGATCTTCAGACAAGACAAGAATGTTCACACTCGTAAGTATATCAGAATATTCTCATCCTGGCAGAAAATGTGTACTATCGAGAGAACTGTGTTTTGGGGAAATTCCTATAAAAGGGAGACAAACCATTTTTGTTTTGAAAGCCATCGTTCATGTCAATATCATTATATAACTTAATTTCTTCTAATTCCAATGACGTTGTCTCTCTGTCAGTATCCACTGAAATGGTGTTAAAATGTTGCAACAATATTTCGAAATCTGGTGTAAAATTCCTGACTTATCAATGTTAAAATTGGGACAATATTAACAGTGAAGTGTCAATTGATAAAATGAATGAGTCGAAATGATATTAAAAACCTTCACTTACATCATGATGGTAAAAGATGGACGATCGTTTCGAGGCTATCAAGGCCTCATCATCAGTCGACTCCCGCTGATGATGAGGCGTTGATACCCTCGAAACGATCGTCCATCTTTTACCATCACGATGTAAGTGAAGGCTTTTAATATAATTTAGACTCATTAATTTTATCATTCCTGACTTAGTTCTTCAATATTTGTATATAGTTACTCATATCGGTGATTGGACGAAATATTGCAGACAACTGTGGTAATTGATGGTCTTTCATTAGTACATTCTTGTATTAATACTCGAACTTCATGTCACGGCCTACCCTTACTGCTGCACGGTGCACCACTGTACCGGTTCGTGTTTACAGTCATGTACCTCTCCCGCTTTTTTTTTTAAATGGTGTGGCCCCTCCTCCGCCACACCAGGTGACGATCATCCGAAAGGGATCTACATCACCTCCCCTACCATGCACTAACTACAGCTAATGGATGGGAGAGGGAGTGGTGCTAGTGGTGCCAGGTACCGCTTGCGCAACCTGGGGTTAGTGGGTAACTCTACGAAAGACGCCGGCCTACCAGGGGGTAGACAGGCAGAGGTGGATCCAGGGCCATCACTTGGCTCGTGGCCCAGTGCTGGTGCCTGGTGTATGTTAGTGAGGTATTCATGCTCATGCAGGTGGAATTTTGTGTTAGGTGTCGTGCTTAGTGATAGAGTAGAAGTGACCATGCTTACTTACGTGTCGGGTCGGTGCCGTCGTCTCTGTTGGTGTGGGTTCGTCCTGAAAGGAAACATAGAATGTGAGTTTCAGTTACCTATTCGTGTTCCATGTTAGCGCGGTGGTCGTCATAGGGGCGTTCAGTCCTCATGGCGGGATAAGATGCATTAGGTACTGTGTGACAGGGTCGGGGCCAGTTTGCTTGGTGATGGGAAGAGATCTGTCAAAAAGAGACAGGGGTCGTTTGTGCTTGTCTGCTTCTGTAGTGTACTGGCCTAGGCCTTGTATCAGAGGGTTATGGTGGGTTTTGGATCGTCTGTATAGATCGTAGGCGAGTTTCTTAATAAATTCCTCTATTGTGTGTAGTTTGGGTTCGTCGTGCAGTATGTCTGCGGGTGTGCTCTTTGGTACTCTTGAGGCCATTCTGATTATTTTGTTTTGTATCGTCTGCAGCGTGCGTATGTGCGAGGGGGCACAGTGTCCCCAGACCGGTGCCGCGTATGTCATTATCGGTCCGATTAGGCGCTTGTACAGTGTGATGCTAAGGGCCGTGCTTAGTTCCGTCTTTCGGTTAATTAATGGGTAAATGCGCGTCAGTTGTGCGTATGCTAGTCTCTTAACTTGTTTGACGTGCGGTCCAAAGGTTAGTCCGGTGTCCAGTGTCACGCCTAGATATTTCACCTTGTTGGTCCAGTGGATATCGCTTTGTTGAAGTTTCAGCGGAGTTAAGGGTTTCTTGTGGGAGGTTCTTTTTGTGAAGAGCATTAGTTGAGATTTTGTGGGATTGACTTTAATGCGCCATTGCCGGAGCCAGGGTTCCAGGTCTTGAAGTGCCGTTTGTAGCCTGGAGTGGATTAGCCTCGGTTGAACGGATCGTGCTGATATGGCAGTGTCGTCGGCATACATGTGTAGTGTTGTGTTGGGTGTTTTTGGGATGTCATTTACGTATATCGTGAATAGAACCGGCGAGAGTATACTTCCTTGTGGGACCCCAGCATGGAGTTGCCTGGGCTCCGACGTTGCTGTTGACGTTTTGACCGCAAAGGTGCGGCCGCTGAGGTAGTGCGCAGCTAGTTTAACAAAGGTGTCCGTGAGATTCAATTGCTTTAGTTTGTAGTAAGCTCGGGTGGTGGACGGAGTCAAATGCGCGCTGTATGTCCAGAAAGAGTATTCCTGTACTTTGTTTTTGATTGAATCCTTGAATTATGCTCTCTGTGCAGCGAAGTAATTGCTGAGTGGTGGAGTGTTTTGCTCTAAAGCCAAATTGCTCCGGTATTATCGTGGAGTGTCGTATGAGATAGGCGTTCAGTCTCTTTAATATTATTTTTTCTGCTAGTTTGCTCATCGTGTTTAAAAGGCTAATCGGCCTGTAGTTATTTGGGTCGTGCCTGTCTTTTCCGGGTTTGGGGAACATTAATACTAGTGCATGTTTCCATTGTTTTGGAAAGTATCCATGCTGCAGGCAGTAATTGCATATTTCCGTAAAGTGGTGTATTGCTGCGGGTGTCCAGTGTTTGAGTACCAAGTTTGGTATCTGGTCTGGTCCTGGGGCTTTGTGGTCTCTCAGATGGGCTATTAGCCATTTAACTTCGGACGGGTGCGTTTTTCTGAGTTTGTTGTGCGTGGGCGTGGTTGTTAAATTTCTAGTGCAATCGTCGATCATGGTGGAGAAGCCACCGGGGGATGGCGGCTCGTTTGGTGAGCAGGCTCTTTCAAAGGTGACCGCTAGGGTGTTCGCCTGTCCCTCCGGCGTTTCTGCCATCTGTCCTGGGTTGTCGGTGTTACGGAGGGGTGGTATATTGATTGTTTCTCTTATGAGGCGTTTAGTGAGTTGCCATATCTGTGAGTTGCCGGGTTGCATGTCTGCTAGGGTCTGGTCCCACTGCTGTTGGATCTGTTGGTTTATGCGTGTTTTGATGTCGCTGTTTAGGACTTCCATATTAACTTTGTGCACGATGTTTCTCGTTCGTTGCCATTTTCTCCGCTCATGGTCTCTTTCATTCATAAGGTATAGGACTTCTGGTGGTAGATTTATTTCTCGTTTAGGGGGTGGTTTAAACGGCGTGGCTGCTGCGATGGCTAGTTGTGTTGCGGTTTCTAGCGCTGTTACGGCTGTTTCTGTGTCTTCTGGGTTCGTCAGTTCCGTCGCTGTTGGGAGGTTGGCATCCAGTATCTGGGTAAATAGCGGCCAGTTTGTTTTGTTGAAGTTGCGACGGGGTGCTTCTGGGTGTAAGGTGGGGGAGTGGGTGATGGTGAGCTTGATTGCATAGTGGTCGGAGGCTAGTGTTTCGACTCGGTTGAGCTTGTATTGAAAGAGGGTATTTTTCAGGATGGCTAGGTCTAGGATATGTGGCACGTGTTCGGGCCTGTGGGGCAGGAAGGTGGGTTCATCTGTGTAGGCTATGATGTAGTTGTTTTCCAGCATGTGGTTGTGTAGAAGGTTCCCCTCGTGGTTGTTCTTGTCGCCGCCCCAGATTTCGTGTATGGCGTTCAGGTCTGCCATGGCTACTACTTGGTCGCTGAGTGAGGTGATGGTGTCTAGGTCATCGGTGTTTAGCGTTCGCGGTGAGCTGTAAACCGCTACCACTGTGATGTCTTGTGGGCCTATGGGTATTGTGATTGCTGTAGCGTCCATCTGTTTTAGTGTCGGTATGTGTTTCTGGCTGTGCTGCATGTTGTTCTTGATTAAGATGGCGGTTCTTCCTGTTGGGGCGCGGTTGGGCCGGTCCGATCGGTAGACTCTGTAACCTGGTACTGAGAATCGGGCTTTGGCGTTTAGGAGTGTTTCGCCTAGTAGCGCTATGTCTGTATTGTTGGTGTTCAGGTAGTGTCGGAGTTATTGTAGTTTAGACCGGGCCCCCCTGCAGTTCCAGTAGAGGACTGTAAGAGTGTTGGGTGTTAGTGTGTGTCCTGCCATTTTAAGAGTGTGTTGTGTTTGTGCTTTATTTTTTTTCTTCTTCTTTCTTTCTTTCTTTCTTTCTTACTTTTTTTTCTTTTTTTTCTCTCCTTTTTTTTCTTTGTTTATTTATCTCTCTCTTGCTTTTTTTTCTTTTGCTTTAAAGTCTTCTTCCTGTCTCCAAGGTGAAAAGCGTTGCGGCAATCGCCTCGAGTATGTCGAAGAAGGGCATGTTGCTTTCTATGCTATATGTTTGTGCCAATTTCTCAACCACTGCTCCAATGGCTTGTAGTCCTGCGCTCAGGCTTTCGTTGCCCATATTGCGGAGCAATTTGAGTATGTGTGAAGGTAAAAAGTTTGTTCTGAAGTGATGCTGCTTGTATTGGATTTCCTTTTCAGTTTTACTTGGCAGTGGTGAAGCTAGCCGTGCCAGCATCCGTTTTTCTGGGCTGTCCGGCACATTTGGCAGCGTCGTCTGCTTTGCCGTCTTATTGGCGGGTGTGCTTGCTGCAGCCGCTTGAGCGGAGCTTTTTCTTGGTGTCGTGAGCGCTGCTGGCGGTGCCGTGGGTGGCGGCGGTGTTACAGGTTCTCTCGGCTGTGTGCTTGGGCCCTGGATTTGCTGGTTTGCACCGCTCCTGTGCGGGGGGTTCGCTGTGATGTGCGACCTGTCTTGTTGCGGTCTCAGCTGCTCCGCGTAGGTTCCGCGCTCGGCCGTGACGGTTGCCCGGGCGCTCGGGTGAATGTATCTGGCTGGTGGGTCTACCATTCTCCTATAGTACGGGCAGCCTCTCCATCTGGCGCCGTGCTCGTTGCTGTTGCATAGTGCGCTCCCGCTCGATCTGTACTGTGCTTTCCTCAGAACTGGCTCCTACGTCACAAACGTAGCAGCTGCCGACAATTGGTAAACCTCCTAGGCGTTTTCAATTAATGCAAGATATTGTACTTTAAAGTCGGCTTGCTCTGCTGCAAGTTATTATACCCTCATATTTTAAGGTCATTTTACGTACGATAAATCCTCTTTTACACTTGAAGAGTTGAATCGGATTTGAAAACCTCTATGCCAAGTCTAGAACTCGAACTACAGTTTTCCGTGCCGGTATTCTTTCCATGAATCATCCTCTGTGTGTCGATTAATCCAAATTTAGAGAGAATATATTCATTTCTAAGGCCATCTGTCTATGGTACTTATGTTGAAAGTCTTCCTTGAATCTTTACGAAGACCCAATACTCACTTCTTTATAACTAAATACCTTTACTACAACATCTAGACAACACTATCAACTTTGCCATAGTACTATAACATTTTACTATTGTTGTCTTTATTGACTTTATTACTTTCTCTACCTCGTATAATAAGTAGGGGAAGTATTGTATTCCACCCAAAAATTCGATACCGAAATTTCACCGGAAATATATGTTTTGAGGCCCCCTGAATCCAAAAAAAGCATTTTTGGAAACATGTTCATGTGTGTGTCTCTGTGTGTGTGTGTGTGTGTGTGTGTGTGTGTGTCTGTGTCTGTCTGTGTGTGTGTCTCTCTGTCTGTCTGTGAACAGCATAACTCAGAAACGAACAGTCGGATAAACACCTAACTTGGTATTTAGGTTCAGTATCTTCCAGAGATACCACACGAAGGTTTTCAAGAAAATCCCCCACCACCCCGATTACCCTTTACATGGAACATTTTTCGAAACGTTTAATTTTCTCAAAAATGGCTCTAACGATTTTGATTAAAATATCATATGTTTAAGATATTTTCATGACAAATGAAATGTATATCTCGAATTTTCTGGGAATGTCTCCGAAAGTATTCTTCATTGTGAACGACTTTTGCATAACTGGTAAACCATAAGAGATAAACCAAATTTTACTACACAAAACATGTAGATCGCGTTAAAATATACAATTTATGCCATATATATTTTTGTTGTTGAGTGAACTATTTTCGTGATATTGCTTGTTATTCCCTTAAATTTTCCAATACTTATACTTTTTCTCAAATGGGAATTCGTTATTCATTTTTTTTTTGTCCTGGACATACAAAGAGAATGGAATACTCCACATAGCAACCATCTCTTAAAAGATTTGACTATCGCTTAAAGCCTACCAGTTCTGCTTGCATCTACAAGAAAATTATCAATAAGATTAACATCTCGATATCTCGGTTAACATGAAGCATATGGAGAAAAGTGTTTGTAAAAATAGTTTGTACAAGGGTAGAGAAAGTCATGTGAGTGTAACACATCAGATTTTTTCAATGTTATGTTTATCTTCATTTTTAAAAAAGGTTTCTTATGTCTGCTTAAGGCATACAGAGGTAGAACAGCATTGCGTTCTAGGACAAAACCTTTATACCATTTCCTAAAAGCCACGAAGAATGGCTTATCTTTTATTGGAATTTGTAATTCTTCGCTTTCTTGTTTACGCAAGTAAAGGACCACAATAGTCTGAGAACCTATGCCTCTCCTCTCTCTTCTTTTCCTGAAAAAAGGGTAGATTTGTACACTTTTGGGGGTCTCTTCATGGTTGCTCTATGTTAGAATATGATCAAGAGTAGTTGAAATAGTGAGGTAGAATCTAATTGGATATTTTAACTTAATCTACAAGCCATCATTCTGAAAGAATAACAATTAAAACATGCAAAAGGCACATCTATTGAGTGGGGTTTTCTCAGTGCATTACAATACCGATATTTATGTTTGTTTATTCTTGTAATTGAATGTTTTCATTTAAAGCTTTTTAAAGGTGACATACAATTTATATATTTTGACCACTTAGTCATAAGCTATTAAAATTATTTAACGGCATTATTAATACCTCAGCATAGTGTTATATAAACGTTGTTTAAGGATTTATTGTTGACGGTTTTTCCTTTTTCTAATTTTTAGCTTATAATGTTCTTATTGCCACGTAGTTTCCATCTCTATTTTCTTCTTTAGAAAGTGCACTCAAAAACTTACACAAACTTGAGCAGTAACGTCCTATATGCGGTAGGTAAATTATCTGAAATGTTGTAGTATGTCGGTATTAATATCGACTCCATATAGCTGGAGCATCTCTTCGAGAGTACTGAGCTACAGGAACAAATTCATCTGAAATTTCATCAAAGAACGTGCAAAAGTGTCGTTCAGTATTTTCCGATGGAACAATGATACTTGATGAGTTTTGTGTCAGTCAATCCGCATCATTGTCGTACGACATTTTAGCGCTTTCTCTATCAATTTTCCGATAAACATCAACTTCAGATTTAACAGCTGGCAAAATCTTACTCTAGAATTCCTAGCAACTTCTATTGTTCGTTTCACCAGCGGGAAACCTTGACCTAACCTTACCTTAGCTCAGAAACCACAGAGTGACAAGGACCTTTGAATTTTAATATTTTCAGCCAATTTTAATTTTACTGAGTTTTCTAATAATTGTTTCTCCCCCACTCCCTTCTGATCTATGAAGCGCCTCCAATGATTTTTTTTTGTCAAAACTGAAAACTGACTATGCTAGATTTTGAAGGATCCACTTGGTCTTCCTTTGTTGGTTCTTTGCCTAACTCAGGTCATGTGCCAGTTGTATTTATGGTCCTTCTTCGGTTGAGTTTTCTAGTTGAGAAAAATATAGTGTACATATATTTATAAAATTGGTCTATTCTTTCGATTAAAGAGGAGTATAATCATCAGAAAGAACTAGTCTCTTCTGTAAATGTCCATTTGATCAACGGCACCAAGAATACCAAGAATGTTGGAAGCTATTTTTGAGTTACATTTCAACTTCCATCGGCATACAGGTGCTGCTGTTCAGCCAACTTCTTATATTACCAAATATTATCTCGAAACAATCATATAATAGAAACATGCCTCTACGATAACTCTCCCCATTTATTTGGTAATGCATTAAGTTCTTTGATTGTAAATGAGTTAGGCGTGCTCTTAACCGCTAACGAATTAAGCACTCCTCAAATTCTGTAAGAAGGAATGGCTAGAACACGCATCTGTTTTTCTGAACTTCTAGGAAGTGTTTCCTTTTCTTTCGAAGGGTTTTTTGATAGGAAGCACCATGACTCCTGGCACTAGAATTTACTGTCTTTACCAAATTCTTAACTGTATACCTGTATAAGTTGTACTTACGTACAATTTTGCAAAGGAAAAAGAAAATATATTTACATTATTTGAAAACAAATAAGGAAGGATGGAATTTCCTTGAGAGTAACTGAATGGGACAGTGTGTTGGGGAAGAAAGTACTGGAATATTGGGAATACTAAGTTTTGTTAAGCACTTCCTTGGGTAAAAAGGATTGGGAAATATGTCTACTAGTCCTATCCAGCGCATGAACAATTTTAATGATGAAGATGATCATGATGATATATTGCAGTTAGCCTTGACATTCATCTCCAAGCCACGCAGTACATAACTTTACACCGACTCGTTGCAGAGATCTATCTTCACATCCAGCACGCAACTGACAAACGTGAGCTGTGTTTACCACACGTACTTTGCAACAAATTAAATAGTGGTTTGTCTCATGGTTGTCTTGTTTTCAGGGGGAAGTTGAGATACAGATGAAGTATTTACAAATCGGCTGTTATTTTAGATGATATGAAAAATCCGTCATAGTCGTTCGATCCAGATATAAAGAATTAATGCACGCCTTAACAGAATTTAAAACAAGAGCTAGAGCAAAACCTTCATCACACATTTAAGTTCATTTATTATACACATCTGTGTAGTAGCACATCGTGACGCTGATGTCCTTGCACGAATACCAGAGAGCGGGTGGGAGTACCTCTACCATTGCGTAGCGGGCAGGAAGAAGCCGCAAGGTCGATATCTTTTGAATGGAACGAGATGGAATAGCAGTGACAAGTTTATAAAGCCCGCCTCTGGGTGTGGAGGTAGCATGTTTGCCTCACTTCAATAGGTCCTGCATTCGAATCTGGGTTGGGTGCTTACCTAGATGAAATCCTTTCCGACAATATAAGCGAAATCTTCAAAGATAAACATCGCAGAACTCTAAGCTCCATAGATCCCTGCCTCATTTGTTTGCCATTTGAATTTATTACCGTTCAGAGTGATATATCATTTGAATTTATTACAGGTAAATGAAGTTGTAAAAAGTGAAAAGGGTGATAATAACGGCATTAGTATTAGTGTAACCAAACAATTGCAAGAAGCAACACGAAATTTCTGTTGAGGAAATGAGCAAGACATACACTTAGCTGTAGATATTTGAAGCACAATCGTAACTTTTATGAATGAATGAATGTTGGGATGGGTTGTTGAATGGAAGAAATGAAACAATCATAGCATTTTTACTACAAGCCATTCTTCTCCATTTCCGCTTTACTATCTTTCTTTGCATTCGAACGTTTATCTTAGTACTGTATATCATTGATTATATGTTCCCAATTCACCATTCCTTCCAAAGCATCTCTTATTATGCAATTTAGTTTTATCTAATGATACAGCCTGTTTCTTTTGCTCTTTCTGATAAGCTTTAGCCTCTTTATTCATTCTTTCTAAAACAACTCATTTTCTTAACTGTTTGTCCCTTTTACACGGCCCATTCTTCCATATGTCCATTTTCAAATGATTTTACTAATTTACCCTCAATTCATCCAATGTAACAGTTTGGAGTGCCACACGCCACAACTCCTTAGTTCTTCTTTGGAGGTACACATAAGATTTATTTATTCATTTATTTAAAATCTACCATTGACATCGATATATCTAACCTCTTGGCAACAACTTATGATACATTCCAAGTATCTGAAACTGTCCACTTACTCCACTACCTCATCTGAAATTCGAAAACATATTTCTTTGTTTTTTCCCCCTATAGTCATAGTTTGTATCTTTTTTTGCACTCATTTTAAAAAGAGTGTAGGAAATCTTCCTATGGAAGTCAGATTAATTTTATTCATAGCGTGTCGATGATGTAACAATACATGTTCAGTTAATTTTTTGTTGACTGCTGCTTGTTGTTAACTGAGATGGATGATTTTGTTGTAAATGTTCTATGTTTAAGATATATGAAGGTTGTAAACCTGGTTAGTTAATCTTTTATTTTGGGATTTTCTTCCATTAAAGAAGCAGGAGCTGTATTTGTATCTAAATGCACATGTTCATAACTCATAAAGGATAACTGGAAGTAAATACCAAATTTCACACTGAATTTATAAAAGTTTAGGGTTATAAAATAAAGATTTTCATGCAGATTTTAATCCATTTTTTGAAGCTCCATCCAGCATTTGCATACGAAACAGATTTTATTTTAAAAAATTGTTCTAATGATATTAATTAAAATAGTGTTATAGTAATAATAGTATTAGTTTGTGATAGTAAACGAAATTTATAGCTTAATTCTGTATAAATAGTCTGTAAAGTTTCTTTATTTTGTCCAATTTCTATGAAGACAGAAGACAGACAAAAGCTTAATACAAGAAGTGTAGATCTTGTCAAAATGCACATTGCATATTATGCCCTTTTTGTTGTATTATATTTCCAAAATATTAACTCCGTTCGTTTGCATTCTCTTATATATAGTCAGCACTCTTTGAAATATTAAGTGGCCTTTCTTTTGTTTCTCATGAGACAATGTAAAAAATAGGATTTATCGTAGCATGATATCGGCCTACTTTTTAAAAAGCTAATTATCGTATAAGGGACTATACTCTATAACAAAATGATTATTGAAAGTATTTCTGGCGAAATATTATCCTGATTAACTGGAAGTGTGTAGAAAAATAATGTTTAGTAAAAATAATTTACAGAACAGAGAGGAAGATAAATGATGCTAGAAAAAAGTTGTTTGATTGTTATCCATGAGATTATTATGTTTTTATGTGCAAGGAGAGAGACTAAGGTTGGATGACATTGGGCAAGTGATGAGCTAAACAGGAAAAGGATAATAGCCGCCGGTTGCTCCTCCTCTTGGATGTGCGGCAGAGCGACTACAGGACTACAGGCTGCATGTTGTCCAGGCCTGCTTCTGCAAAGCAACCAATTGCAAGGATCTCCGATACCATGAGGAGGGGAGGGCTCGGGAGGAAGACCCCGTTGGAATAAGAAGCAAGTGCGTTACACATTATTATCACACAAGCTCTTGGTGCCTTCCACTTGTCGTCTAGTGTCAAGGTGACGGTCACCAGGAAGTGGGAGACGTCGCATGCCGGAAGGACCTTGCCACCAACCACCCTACGATTTTACGTCCAAATTTTCATTTTTAGGGTAAGTTTTAATTAAAATTTTAATATCAAATACGGAATAAAAGTGAATTTAATGAGTGTGCGAAACACAATTCCGTGTTTGAACATTTGAATTCAGTTTGTTCCTCCAATAACACAGAGAATTAAGGTATTTTTGTGAGTTCTATGAAGTTTTTAGGTTATTCGGGTTACTTCAATGTAAAATTTCCCTAAAACATCGTAAAATGATGCCATAAATTTCAACACCAGCGATAACTTAAAAAAATAGAAAAATTAAGGTTTAAAATCTATTACTCGGAAACTTCTAAACAAGCAAACAGTGAATATTACTAATAGCACAACAATCTCTCAAATATTAAGTATTTAATACTTTAGTCGGGCATATTTAACGACGCAAGGCGAAGATTTCCAGGACATTCCCACATCCCAAACATCATTTATATGGGAAAATAATGCTTTATTATTTTCTTAAAGTAGCTAATTATTAAAATAGCAAAATTTTGGCATTATGGATAAAATGTAAATCTTTAATGTACTGTCCTATCCGTATTCACCGAATTTTATTTAACTGGGAAATATTAAGAAGCTTACGAAATGTAGAAACGAAAAAATGTAGAACACTTCTAAACATACGCTTATGTGAAATAAACAGTTTCATCACTAAAAATTTCTAAATCTTGTGTCATTTGTTGAATTTTTAAAAATATTTTAAGCAATATTTGGAATGTTAAGTGGTCCCTTTCTTATTTCCCATAAGCAAAGGATGTATAATATCGAGTCTAGCATCTACAGGCCGACTTTTTAAACAGCTGAATATCATCTCGGTCTCATGTGAGCTGTCTTATATCTACGGTAAACTGACCCCTGTCAATATTTGTGTTGACTAACACGCAGTAGAATGAAAAATAAGCGATATATGAATAATTTTAGAAGAGATAGAAAATAATTAGTAAAGGACAGAAAATTATGTGATTGTTACATATCAGAGTTATCATTTAATAAGGTTTCATTTTTTATCTTTGTGGGAATATGGCATTTTACAAGAATGAAAATTATTTCAATTGCGTATTATAAAAGTTTAAAGGTAAGCAGCCTGTCCCTAAACGTACGATACTTTCACAAAATCCCTAGAGGAGCCTTCCATAATATATATATATTTTATTCAGAACACCTTACAGTAGATGTATTTCCTGTGAAATGCCGGAATCCAAGTGTGTTGTCGAGTGTACCATTTCTTATATCCCAAGTGAGGGAAAGTAAAGTTAAATAAAAGCTAGTAAAAACGATATTTTGCGTGAAAAATTATTATAATATGGAATTCTTCTTAATCGAATCCAAAAAAGTGAAATCACTTTTACTTCGTGATTCTTCGTCTAGGGCTTAAACAAAATTTTCACCTTTTTATGAAAATAATCCTTTTACTTAAAATTTAAAAACTAATTTTGTAATTTATTGCATTCTTACATTATAGTAAGGAAAATAAGTATATAACATAATTTTAATAAAGAATATTCTAACTCTTGAAGCTTTATTTCAATAACTTCTTCTGCAAAGCTAGTTACTTGCTAATAAACCACACAATTACGTAGGTAGCAGACTTCAAAACGCATGCATAGCTCGGAGCATCAACTCCACTAGAACTATTAATAGGGTCACTACTAACATGCTTCCTTATTTTCATTACTGAATGGCACAATTTCGAAATATAGCCTTCATAGAACTAACAAAGTTTCTTAGAAGGAGCCTTCGACGCTAGCCTCGATGCGCTATGAATGTTAAATTTTCAGGAACACTCGAGTGTGTGTTGAATCAAAATATCAAATGTTCTGGCAACTGAAATGCAAGTGATTAATACTTCCAGTGCATGGAAGGTCAAGGTCTGGTGGTGCATTAAACCACAGGTAAGTGCATACGAGATACAACCAACACAGAAGCTTCATTCTTGATAGGTATATTAGAAGGCATATTATTTAAGAGAAGTTCGATCGTGGTCTGAATACCATGGCGAGAATTGAAAATAAAATCCTTTCACTAAGTTGTAAACTTATTACAAAAAGATTCTGACAAAGTATCACTTGCTTTACGATATTTAGTTGCGTTTGAAGGTCAAAAACAGTAGTTCACGAACAAGGCCAGAAGACCTTGAACATCCTAAGAACTCCTGCATGCAATGGTTCGCCAGAGGTGTTGCTTTCTGTCAGAACGTTTTCTGGTAATCATTAACGTTAGAGTGCCACCGTACGAATACGTGTAATACAGGTTTTAGTAGCTATGAAATATAGACAAAATTTAGCAAAAGGCGTTATGCTAAAAATCATGATGGTGAACATTAAAACTACAATGAAGAATGCATTAGACGTAACAGATAGCCTGCAGTGCTTTCCAACTTTGGATTTTGAACCCATTTCTTGAGTTTAACATATTTTAACTGGACAGGCTTATAGTCTATGAATGAACAACTGAAAGGAACACGTGAAGACCTAGGTACCAAAGCTGTCGTATACCCATTCTGAGAGAAAAATACAAATATTTCTCAGCTAGGCGGTTTGACCCGAACTACTTTCAAAATCAATCAACATCACGCCCACATCATCAGTGTGTATTTAACAGACAAGTGTCTGTCTCAAGGTGTAAAAGAGCAGGTTTTTAGAAAAATAATCTTACAGAAGTGATATTACAATGAAGTCAGTGCCATTTAGCGTCCGTAATTAGAAACAGATCTTAGTTTAGGTTTTAAAGTAATCTATAATTTCGCGAAACACTCACAAATATTCACGAATATAGCAATTATAAAACTATAGTGTCTGTTTGCGTTTTCTTATACATATATAGAAGAGTAAATATCTATATCTAAATATGTGCACACATATTAATATCAGTTATCTACAAAGGCTGTATATGAATGTAGTGTATTGTTATTCATTACACATAAGCAAAATATTAGGTCCTTTAAAAGCGGTTTTGAACGATTCATAACTGTTAGTTTAGATCATTGGCCTAAATAAATTCGTAATCCTCCATCAGGATAATAATGAAACTGTTCCATGTATATTTATTTTGTCTAATATTAATCATGAATTTCTTGGTTTTGAAAAAACGTAGGATGGTATACATGAACACAAAATATATCCTAAGTGATCCAAAGGATTTTTGTGCAATTCTCCACTCTGGTTACCAGAAATAACGAATGAATAGTCCTTTTTTACTTTCTCTACTACGTATAGTAAGTAGGGGAAGTATTGTATTCCACCCAAAAATTCGATACCGAGATTTCACCGGAAATATATGTTTTGAGACCCCCTGAATCCAAAAAAAGCATTTTTGGAAACATGTCCGTGTGTGTCTGTATGTGTATGTGTCTGTGTGCGTGTGTTTGTGTTGTGCGTGTTACTGTGTGTGTGACTGTGAACAGCATAACTCAGAAACGAACAGTCGGTTAAACGCCAAACTTGGTATTTAGGTTCAGTATCTTCCAGAGATGCGACACAAAGGTTTTCAAGAAAATATCCCCCCACCCCAGATTACCCTTTACATGGAACATTTTTCGAAAATTTTAATTCTCTCAAAAATGGCTCTAATGATTTTGATTAAAATAACATACGTTTTAGGTATTTTCATGACAAATGAAATGTATATCTCGAATTTTCTGGGAATGTCTCCAAAAGAATTCTTCATTGTGAACGACTTTTGCATAACTAGTAAACCATAAGAGATAGACAAAATTTTACTACACAAAAAATGTAGATCGAGCTAAAATACACAATTTATGTCATATACATTTTTTTGTTGAGTGAACCATTTTCTAGATATTGCTTGTTATTCCCTTAAATTTTCCAATACTTATACTTTTCTCAAATGGAAATTCGTTATTCATTTTTTTATGTCCTGGACATACAAAGAGAATGGAATGCGCCACATAGCAATCAGCTCTTAAAAGATTTGGCTATCGCTTAAAGCCTGCCATATTCCTCTTGCACCTACAAGAAAATTAGCAATAAGATTAACATCTCGATTAACATGAAGTAGATGGAGAATAAGCGTTTCTAAAAATAGTTTGTACAAGAGTAGAGAAAGTCATGTGAGTGTAACACATCAGATTTTTTAAATAAAAAATACAGTTACTTTCAACTGAATTATGATCTAAAAATGGATGTTTTCATGGCTGAGTTAATATATCTCTAATCAATTAAAACTTCTCTGCGATGCCAAGATTAATAATGTACATAATACCCAGAACTAAGTCCAAGTGTGACATGCCCGATGTGAATTTTCCAGTTCAGGTAGTAATTCAGAACGATAATCACTCTGAATAAAACGGATAGTGATGCGGTGCTTAAAATCTGGAGCCGAAGGTTACACTAGCAGCAGAAACCTCCAAACTTTGCGTTGAGGGAGCACTTGTTTTATTTTCACCGCTGGTTTTGTCTTTCGCGCCGTCATAGGAGCTCTAAACTAGGAACCACACATTCCCTGGCGGGACAGGTTTTTGACCCTTCGGAATTAAAAATAAAGTGCAGAAACCCGGTTGTGAAACTGTTTCTCGTTTGAAAAAAAATTTGTTGGAGCGATACAACCGTGTGAAGCTCTCCTTACTTCCCTTCTTCCCTCTCTCTGTGTTCTCTATTCTAACCTCCCCTCTAAGCGCGTGTGCGAAATAACAAATATAATTTTACAGCACCTCAAAACTAAAACCGCAACCGTGGCTAGACCGCTTACCACAATGTTGGCAACAATTTCCCCAACTAGGAGTACCAACCTGGAACTCGGTTTTACTCTAAGGTTTGAAATGTGGTATTTATTTCCTTTATTTATGGTTGAAGACGGTTGTAATATCCTAGGTCCACAAATGCAATGAATGAAATTATTAATAAATGCTCAAAATTTTCCAATGAGTACAAGATCCAAAGAGCTGAGGGTTACCTCGATGGTAGTTTTAAGCTGAGAAAATCGTATGAGCGCCTTCTGCTTATTGCACCTTCTCTTACATACTTTGTAAATATTACCAATATTCTATCTAAAATCTAAGATATGTTTCCCTAATGGGACTAACATTAATATTATAAACATGTTACAGACAACAATATTTCCGATTCCACAGGGACACAAAATTACAGGGATTTTCTAAGCACCTCACGGTAATTTGCACACGCGGTACACCACGGGCGCCGTTATATAGGCAACCCAACTCGCGCCATGACGTATTATTAAAGCGGCCGGTTTAACGACCTTTAACATCAAAGTACTTGCTCAGTTGCTTCGTATACCCTTTATCCCTGCAAAATGCATCCAAAATAACACTTGAACTATGCAGGTATATAAGAGTATGATTTCAAAATCTGAACTGCATTTAGAGCAACTTTGCCTGTCCGCGTTCTCTCCATTTTTACCGCGTTCAGAAGCATCCCAGTAAATCTGTAGCGGAATCGTTATGCATATTAATAATGGTATAGTAAGTGGTAGATTCCAAAGGAGTTTTATTCATTATTTTTCCCATGATTTCGTAAATTTAAACTTACGTTCGGCTTATTGAAGTCGATGGAGAAAGAAACGTTTATATTACGTGGAGAAAAGAACGAAATACTTCTTTTTTAATTTTAAAGCAATTGCGCACAATATATTTTCAGGAATTTTATAATTCACAAGATATCCAAATAGTAAATAATCAGATTCCCTGATATACTTTTGAGTGAGAAAAAATAAAAAACACAAATCTTACAAATTTTAAAGGAAACTCATGTGTGTATGCTTATTTTGAGAAATCTCCGAAAGGAAATTTGACGTTTAAAAACTAATCAGAAATTTTCTTTATCTTACAAGGAAGAAAGCATTTATATTTATTCGATTTTCTATTTTAGTTTACGTTAATTGACAATGACTAGGAGATAACTTCGTGTAAAAGGAAAACGTAGCGTTCCAAAACGTAACTTACAATTACTTATGTAACCTTATATGCACAAAAGGGTTCTTTTTAACAGTGAAAGTCATCTAAGATTTTTGGACTTCGACTTTTCTTAAGTATCGGGTATATCAGCTGTTACTCAGTATAAAATAAGTAAAGCTACTGAAATAATAATCCTCTTTGTCATAGTCATCATCATCTTCTTCTTCTTCCACCTAAACTTTATGCTTTAGGCGTTTTGACCTGCTCCAGCTCCATTTTTCATTTATTGCTTCCACTGTTTATAGGGTCTAAAATGGTCTTATGCCTTAAGAGTTATATCTCTATGCGCGTAGTGACAATCTAGAATTTTTCATGTGATACAGATTAATTTCGAGTCAAGGGTACTTAAAAATTGGGATGATAAAGAAATGTTCAAACTTAGCGCTTGGGATGTAGGAGCAATAGTTGAGCTGTAAAAAAGGAAATAAAACAAAATAACACCGTAAAGTTGGATTTTAAGTGTAAAACATAATATATTGAATAACAATCTGGTTAAGATAAACATAAAAACATAAATATCCCTTTGATACTGTATTGTTTTTTCTTATAATGTATTTGCTATTTGAGTTAAAATATAGGATTAACTAAGACTGTTGCAAGACATAATTCTAGCATTAAATGCTAGGCAAAAGGAGTCTATACCTGTGTATGATAAATCCTTAAATTTTTCTTATAAAGTATGTTAATAGAAAGTCAATAATGGAATATATGGTTTTACAGTTCATGCTACCTCGTCGAGTGCCGTATCCAGTTTCGAATTTGATCAAATAATTTAGTAGTGTATGCTTCTGTCTTTTAAGAACTCTGTCTGTTTAAGGTCCATTTAGGAAAATTTTGAGTTTCCGATGTTTTTCATTTATCTAAATACTTCATCATCATCATTTAGCAATTCCTCAGATAGCTCCCCAATATCCATGTGTGCAGCTGGAACCTTTATGTTACATAGTATTAAACTGTAGTTAAGTAGAGGACGAGTTAAACTGAAGTTATAATACACAGTAAAACTAAACAATATATCTTAAACCTCGTATATAATACCCGATCAAAGAGAAACACAAGGGAATCCTAAAGTTGTTTTCGCACCTGTCTACCCGATGTGGTTTTTCCGCAACTGATTCTTGTCCTGATCAAAATTCTTTCCAATGTGCTAGGAATTCCTGAGATGCAGCTCAAGCCAAGATGTAGAAGACAGGCCTTTATTTTGGTTTGCACGTAGCAACATCGCCAAGGGCACATCATTAGGACTCTTCGGCGCATCGCTAAACGCTTTTGTTTTCTTCTCATTTTGTTTCCAAGCGCTACGCAAGCTAACTTGTCCTGAGAGCCTTTTTTTCCAACAAGTTCATTACAGCAGTTTTATAGCGCAGTCTGTAGCTATGCATGCCGACTTTTAATTTCAGTTTGTGAGATGCATATCTGAACCATAGACCGTAATAGCACCTGGAAAATTAGCTAACCTGGGCTGGAAGGTTCCCGCAATACAAACATGGGCTTATCGACCGACATCTTCAAGGTCTGGTTTTATAACAGTTGATAGAGCACGTTTCGTAAGGATGCCTTGAGGCATATGACCTATCATAAGTGGGAATATATTCTGTATTGTATTCAACTCTAACCATATTTGGAACAACAAGTCATGTTGTTTCGGTTACTGACACCCCGAGTTGGATTTTACACCAGTCCCATAAATTTCTGCGGCTCAAGATAGATAAACTAAAAGAAGGAATATTAGAATCTTACCTCTGGGAAGAGGGTTTCATTTGAATTTAAACATTTTATTTAAATTTTGTATATGAACTGAATGGAACAAGGGCCACTGTCCACTCATGTTTCAATTTTCAGTTGTTTAATAATGCGATGGTATTCTACACAAGTTCAAAATGACAATTCTTCCATGATACATTATTAGGGTCCTTAGCTATCTATAACATTCGATGAGAGAATGGAAAATAGGTCCATCCCGATTTATTCATTGCAAAAATGTCTCTCGTCCACCTCTGTGGTGTGAGAGGTGGCTCTGCTTCACATTCCCGATTTTGAATCTCGCTTAAGGTTAGCAATGTATAACCTTTTAAATATATAAGATCTTATCAAGGAAGATTTATTAATCTTAACCAAAAATACCAAAATTATTCTAAAATGCAAATAAAAATTTATGAAATTATTTTTATAAGTTAATGAAAAAAACGAAATAATTTAAATTACTATAAAGATATATCATCTTGTAAATTTTTACTTTCTCTACTACGTATAGTAAGTAGGGGTAGTATTGCATTCCACCCAAAAATTCGATAGTGAGATTTCACCGGAAATATATGTTTTGAGGCCTCCTGAATCCAAAAAAAGGATTTTTGGAAACATGTCCGTGTGTGTCTGTGAACAGCTTAACTCAGAAACGAACAGTCGGATAAACACCAAACTTAGTATTTAGGTTCAGTATCTTCCAGAAATGCGACACGAATGTTTTCAACAAAATCCCCTCACCCCAAATTACCCTTTACATGAAACATTTTTCGAAAATTGTAATTTTCTTAAAAATGGCTCTAACGATTTTGATTAAAATAGCATATATTTAAGATACTTTTATGACAAATAAAATGTATATCTTGAATTTTCTGGGAATGTCTCCAAAAGTGTTCTTCATTGTGAACGACGTTTGCATAACTGGTAAACCATAAGAGACAAAGTTTTACTGCACAAAAATGTAGATCGCATTAAAATACACAATTTATCTCATATACATTTTTTTTGAGTGAACCATTTTCGAGATATAGCTTGTTATCCCCTTAAAATTGTCAATACTTATCTTCTCAAATGGGAATTCGTTATTCATTTTTTTGTCTTGGATATGCAAAGAGTATTAATCTGTGGCAAAGGGAATGGTGCTGCACCTAGCAACCAGCTATTAAGATATATGTATATGCTTAAAGGCTACTGTATTTCTATATTGCCCTTGCAAATACAAAACAAGGGGAACATAGTACGCCTTAAGCGATAGTCAAATATTTTTGAACTGGTCGCTATATGTAAAATGTAATTCTCTTTGCATGTCAAAAGATCGTTTCTGCAAATGTTTATCTCGATTAGTATGAAATAGATGGAGAATAAGAGTTTGTAAAAACAGTTAGTACAAGAGTAGAGAAAGTCACGTGAGTGTAACACATCATATTTTTTACATTATGAATCACTGTCCCTGCATACATAAATAATAGTGCTTTAATAGGTAAAGATTTTTCCGGGGTTTTCCCTTATCCTGAAAAGACAAATGTTGAGAAACTCTAAGCCCTAGAGACCCCGGGGTCATTTGAGCATCATTTCGCCCATTTAATTCATTCAACGTCCGATATAACCTACCAGGTTAAAGATGTTAAACTTACAAAAAGAAGTTTCGGCATATGTGAACCAAAGAATTTACTGCTCCGGTTAGATTAACGGTGAAACTAAGAGGACGAAAGGAAATAAGAAAGGATTATAACACACAGAGGTGAAGTATGTTTACAACTTGGCTCGTAATCTTGGTTTGTGTATTGTAGTACAAAGTTGGTTGCACTACAATACACAAACCGGTACACTCCTGTCTACTGGGCTACATACACACGCACTTCGTCAAGAGAGTTGTATTCCACTCTATCGGTCCATAATATTACAAGCTTATTTATAATAAAAAATAAAAAACGAAATTCTTGCTATGCAGATTAAAAAATATAAAGTTTTACAATATGGCTTTGTTGTTATCATTCATTTATACACAGGGAGAGAAACACTTGGTAGTTTATCATTTCTATAAATTCAAAACATCATAAGTGACCCTAAACATGTTTTCTTAAAAGATATAGAATGACAATCATATTAATTTAACGCGTATGCGTAAAGAGAGAGAGAATATGGCATATAACAAACATTAAAACAATATTTCTAGAATATTATTCAGTGAAAAATTGATTTGTTTACAAATCTCAAGTGGAATGGCCCTTATTATATTCATATTCATGGGGTAACACTTTAATCAGTATATATCTTTTAACGGTTTATTCAAAGTGATTTAGAAGAAGTGAAATAACTTTTTTCTAAAATTGCGAATAGTTTTAGCAGTGCAAACTTTCTAATGCTTCAGAGCATTGGAAATTAAACTAATATACTGGAAGGCGAGTTTTAGGTCCGAGAGATGAGATTTTTTGGCTAGTTTCAGGATTTACTCTTCTGGATAAAAAGAGAAATGGCGATTCTAGAGAATTAACATGAATAAACTATCGGGACAAAGGAAAGAACTGGTTATGGTCATGCTTACGGAATGGATAGCAGACGATTCCTTCAAGAACTTCTAAACCATAAGCCGAAAGAAGTAGATCCAATAGGATCCTCCCATTTAATGACATAACCAATTGCCAGAATAAATTACAACTAGAACTCACTGAAGCTTTAATACTTTGAAGAGATGAAAATATGCTCGTGAGGATTCATTTCGCTAGTGAATTCAATTCAACCGTTTCCAACGAAAAATGCAGTAACATTTGATCATTGTCAGTAATGAATCGGTATATGATTAAGTTCTGTTTTCATAATTTATTTTTCAACATATAAATCTTGAAATTTATAAAAATGAGCAAAGCATTATTTCAAATATGTTAAAGTGACGAGTCTAGTGATCTGTTTTTTTAATAGAGTCTTTAGTACAAGACACGAAAAAAAGCTTAAACCGGTTTACTGAGTAAGATTTCTTAGAAACTATTTGAAAGCATGTTCGTCCTTGGAAACTAGTTTATCTTTTTATAGTTCCTGGAATAATTTGGACAATCCACCTCACCAATTATTAGCCTTGAATACATTCACGAACTATATGCAACACACTCCTGTAACAATAATCAGTCATCAGTGCTTATGACAAAATCTATTATCTGTTCTTCTCACCCTCCCCGCTGCATAAGAATTTGAAGACGCTGGAGGTCGGAAGAGATGCAAAAGTAATAGGACAGCAAAACGAGACTTTACTGTGCAAATAAAATTAAGTATAGACCTCAAAAATTACGCTAGGATTTATAATTGCTTTGCTTTAGTTTTGCAAGAGCAACTTGTTTAAGATTCGTAAAACGTCACGTGATTGGAGGTTATCTTTTTCCCTAAGTCTCCAACGGCTGCGACCTTTCTTGCAAAAAGGATAATTACAACAGCCGTTGGCCAAACCAAGTCGGCTTCCTCTGAAGTAAGGAAGCTACTTAGGGTCACGAAAGCAGGACCTCTTATACGCAGAGCTGCAAATGTAAGCTGTAATGATATGGTCGCCACGTATCTTAAGGAGAAAAATACATGAATGAGGCTGTGTACACAATAAGGGCTTCTTTCTAAACCCAAATTACAACTGTTTATCCAACAATTTGTCGACACATTGTTAACTAAAATATTTGATTTGTTATTTAAGAGAAGTTACTGATTTCTTTTTGGATAGAAACTAAACAATACGTTTCAAGTTTTTGGAGGCTAATTATAGAAAACGGTTAAGGATCCGTTTACTTCTCTTCAAGTAAATGAGAAGCAAGGTCTGTACAGAGATAAATTGTTCCGATACCATTAAGTCATCGGATTGAGTGACGTTTATTATAAATCTATTTCTCCAACCATAATTGCAGGATATAACAAAAATGTATGTCATAACCTTAGGAGAATATTTTCCTCATTTAGAGAAAGAAAGTATATTACAGAAATATGTTGTCTGAAAACACTTTGTTCATTGTTACAGCTGTTTTTCTACAACTCTGTTTGCATTAATTATGCGTATATTATGAAATAAAATAGCATGATGAACAGGAATCCGCCTTAAAGGAAATGTTTAAAATTTGCCATTAGCACGGATACACACATTACTTCGCCACCGTATTGAATCCCTGAAATGTTGCTGTATTCCTGGAGAAAATAATATTGTTTCGGTGTTAGTATACCAATTAAATTAATCACATGATGAGACGTTTACGTCGGAAAACAAAATTTTCACATCACCACACTCCACTTCATTTTGATTGCATTCTAAGCAGAGCTGTTTGTAAGCTGACTGTTTTGGTATAGGGTGGTTGTTACACGTTAGCTGTAATATCACTATACATAAATAGAATAGGCTGCGGATCATAAACATAAGAACGTTTTATAGGGAGTTATAAAAAGCAAATGAAGCATTTCCTCACCCATGTTCACACCACCGGTTTCAACAGTGTTGTAAGTTACATTATCACTGAATACAGTAGAACAACAAAAGTGATATAACATGTTTAGCAGAATCTCACAAAAGATATGACCTGCGTTATTTGATGTGTCGATCGTGAACGAGTATAATGTATCTATATATTCAAACCGTTTAAAACAAGTACGTGAAAAAGTACGTAATGATGCCCCGGTATGATATAAGAAGTTAAGGTACCAATCAGGTGCGAAATGGTAGCTTTTCGTAGGAAGAGTGATTTTATTTGTACTGGTGCAGTATGAGGCAATAATAGTGTATCTATCATTGTAAATTAAATAACCATCAGTCAGAGAAAGGACTTAGAAAAGGTATCCTTTGAGAATAAGCTACCGTAAACTAGACAAAGCCCATTTGGATATGCCAATAGGCGGGTTCTTCATGTGGTTAAGAAAAATGCAAATTAGTGTGACATAACACGGGATGTAGCAGTAAAATATTGTAAATGCTGCAGGAAACAGCCTTGTAAAATAGTTTTGTGTGTCCTTATAGGTAGAAATGTGGCTGTTAATATGTTCCACAGATGAAGAGTGTTGTAGGGTGTTTCTTTTTATTAGATTATGCTTTCTTATATTTGTGTATATACGAGGTTAATGTACCCGACTGTGAACAGCAGCATACTCCACTGGTTTTTTTTTCCAAAATGTGCTTTCTTATGGACTGATTCTATGGAGTATTAGTTTACACGTTAATAACCGAGTTTGGCGGTGACGTGTAAGGTTCGTATCTGGAGATCCCGGGTTCGATTCGCACCGACTACACACTCTCACCTTAGATTTTCGTGTTTTTTCCTGTTCGGTAGGCGAAGGTTGTAGTGGTTTCTCATCTTTCCCTCATTTCCCTTTCATTCCATTTCCTTCTCATATTTAGGACTTCTTCTAGTTTTCGCGGCGTGTGTTGGTGCCGGACATTAGTGCCGATATTGCTCTAAGGAAATAGCTTTCTCCGTGGACATTAGAGGGCAGCCTGGTTGGGCGGGTTGTTCATCGCTCTCTCCGTGTAGCTCCAGTAGTGGGACGGTCTTAGAGCCAGGAATTGTAAGGGACTTCCGCGCGTCTCTGTGGCCTCTCTTCCTGCGGCCTGTAACCTCTTTTGGTTCCTTCATTTTATTTGTTTCTCATGGAGGATGGTAGATGCAACAGATCTCACATAGGTCGCAGTACGCGAGTGTCTCCCTCCATTGTATACGCTATACAAACACTTAATTAAGTTTTATTTATGCAGAAGAAGACCAAATAATTAGAAATTCATTTTATCAAGGAATATGGTAAACTATTATTTGAGGATGAGAAAATCCTAATACTCGCTTTCCTAAACACACACACACACACACACACACTAATTACGTACAAGCAGGAATTAAAATCACACCCATGATACAAAGTTAAATTCAGACTTTAATGTTCCTAATTGCAGACTGAGTAAAACTATGAATAACTCTGTAATAATGCCTGAGAAAGCTTCAAACCGATTACCGTTCCACGATTTTAATCTAAGCGAGCCTATATTGAAACGTACTATGACTGGTTTGGTCATACAAGTGTAATTCTCTGACACTGATGAACAATTCAAATGTAATATCCCTAATTACTTTCTCTACTACGTATAGTGAGTAGGGGAAGTATTGTATTCCACCCAAAAATTCTATATCGAGATTTCACCGGAAACACATGTATTGAGGCCCCCTGAATCCAAAAAAAGCATTTTTGGAAACATGTCCGTGTGTGTCTGTGAACAGCATAACCCAGAAACGAACAGTCGGATAAACACCAAACTTAGTATTTAGGTTCAGTATCTTCCAGAGATGCGACACGAAGGTTTTAATTTTCTCAAAAATGGCTCTAACGATTTTGATTAAAATATCATATGTTTAAGATACTTTCATGACAAAAATGAAATGTATATCTTGAATTTTCTGGGAATGTCTCCAAAAGTATTCTTCATTGTGAACGACTTTTGCATAACTGGTAAACCATAAGAGATAGACAAAACGTTACTACACAAAAAATGTAGATGGCGTTAAAATACACAACTTATGTCATATACATTTTTTTTTTTGTTGAGTGAGCCATTTTCGAGATATTGCTTGTTACTCCCTTAAATTTTCCAATACTTATACTTTTTCTCAAATTCGTTATTAATTTTTTTGTCCTGGAATGCAAAGAGAATGGAATACTCCACATAGCAACCAGCTCTTAAAATATTTGACTATCGCTTAAAGCCTACCAATTCCCCTTGCATCTACAAGAAAATTAGCAATAAGATTAACATCTCGATTAACATGAAGCATATGGAGAATAAGCGTTTGCAAAAATAGTTTGTACAAGAGTAGAGTAAGTCATGTGAGTGTACCACATCAGATTTTTAATAGTTTTAGTTTATTTTATAACAATGCCAATTACATTGTTTTTATAATAAGCAGATATCAACATAAACATAAAACACCACACAAGTGAGAAAACCCAGGAGGATTTTGAATCAATACAAAGCCGAGACTTCCAAGTACAGTATTTCTTGCTTCAATCGTAGGTCAGAGTATCCTTCAACCAGAATGAGTAAACTCAAAGTTGAATGGGACAACGCTACTGACATTCCCTCACGCACCTAGCTTTGTATTGTCAAGGAGCTGATAATTAGTGTCGATAGATAATGCGTGAACACGTGTTCACTCTCCCTCTCACGCACGCAAGCATGACTTGCTGCTGTTAGAACCTGAAGCATCATCTTCGTGAAAGTACCCTTGTTCTCGTGCTACCACATGTGGAAAACAAGTGTCTTGAGTCATCAATAACATTGCCCAATGCTTCCAGTACCCACATTGTTTCAAAGGTCGGGGACAAGGCCGTGTGTTGGAATCTATACATTATTGCATTCCTGATTGTGAGGATTGTAGTTGTGTGCCTACCTAACATCATTCTACAGGAGTAACTATATTCCTAAATAAGTACTGCAGGCTTTCTTTTAGATAGATCATCCTTACGAGGGCCACTATTTATATTTTGAGCCTTGGCAACCCTGAATGTTGTAGATACCATCTGACGTTTCCAATGGAAAGTTTTCATTTTTGACCATAATCTACTTAAAACATTTTGTCAATATATCATCATTTGTTTTGTTTACACTAACTTGAAAATTGTGTGTCAACGAAAGCATGGAATTAACTCGTGAAAATGTTCGTGCAATGATTTATTACGACTTTCGACGTGGATTATCAAAACAAGAGTGCATCGATCAACTAACTTCCACATTTGGCGACGAAGCTCCATCCTTTGCCACTGTGAATGGCTATCTCCATTGTACCTATAACAAATCTGTAATGGAACTGTTTATTCAAACTTTTATCACAATTGACTTGAATATACAAGAATAAGCTTTTCCAAGAACACTTTATAAAAATAAAGATAGTGGTGAAAGAAAGATATTTGAATGTAACACATCAAAATATTTTTTTAATGTGGAAATATATCCGGAAATAAGATGTACTGTATGGTGTGAACGATAGTTTAATTTTGCTTTCTAAAGTCTCTATACATAACATAGTAACTCTAAAACAATATTATCTCACATTTGGTGGCTCAGTTAAACTTTCACTATAACTTTCATATTGGTTCTTTCTCACATTATGCACGCATATATTACGCTTAGCGTCCTGGATCAAATCAGCAATTTTTCACCTAATCAATATCTCTTCATAGTTTTCAGTTCAAGGTTCTATAACAAGTATAAATAATTATAGCACAATCTGGTGGCGAAAATAAATTGTGCATGCCTTTCTTATCTAATTGCAAACTCCCTATATGTGTAGCCAGGGAGACTGAAACTGAAAACCCTTACTATCTCTGTATGTAATTAATTCTGTATCACTCATATGAAATGCAAGAGAGTACTATGCTTTTAATTGAACAGTATTTCCAATAAAGATCTTGAAGCACCCACCCCCATGGTGTGGAGGTAGCATGTCTGACTTGCATTCAAGAGGTCTGGAGTCCTGTTAGCAGTTACTAGGATTTTTCCCCCTTTCTTTTTGCCTAACTCTGAAAAGATGAATGTCAGGTAAATCTATGCACCCCGGACTTATTTCAGTAATTTCATCCATCCATTGTCAGATATGACCTGCACGGTTAAAGGACGCTTAACACACAAAAAAATTCTGATGTGTTACACTCACATGACTTTCTCTACTCTTGTACAAACTATTTTTACAAACTCTTATTCTCCATCAGTGATTTCATATTAATCGAGATAAACATTTGCAGAAACGATCTTTTGACATGCAAACAGAATTACATTTTACACATAGCAACCAGTTCTAAAAATATCGCTTAAGGCGTACTATTTTCCCCTTGTTTTGTATTTGCAAGGGCAATATGGAAATACAGTAGCCTTTAAGCACATACATATCTCTAAATAGCTGGTTGCTATGTGCAGCACCATTCTCTTTGCCACAAATTAATACTCTTTGCATATCCAAGACAAAAAATGAATAACGAATTCCCATTTGAGAAAATAAGTATTGAAAAATTTAAGGGAATAACAAGCAATATCTCGAAAATGGTTCACTCAACAAAAAAATGTATATGACATAAATTGTGTATTTTAACGAGATCTACATTTTTTGTGTAGTAACATTTTGTCTATCTTTTATAGTTTATCAGTTATGCAAAAGTCGTTCACAATGAAGAATACTTTTGGGGACATTCACAGAAAATTCGAGATATACATTTCATTATTCATAAACATATCTTAAACGTTAGATATTTTAATCAAAATCGTTAAAGCCGTGGGGGGATTTTCTTGAAAACCTTCGTGTCGCATCTCTGGAAGATACTGAACCTAAATACCAAGTTTGGTGTTTATTCAACTGTTCGTTTCTGAGTTAAGCTGTTCACAGACACACACACGGACATGTTTCCAAAAATGCTGTTTTTGGATTCAGGAGGTCTCAAAACATGTATTTCCGATGAAATCTCGGTATCGAATTTTTGGTTGGAATACAATACTTCCCCTACTTACTATACGTAGTAGAGAAAGTAAAAATCATGAGGATTCTTGTTTACATTACAGAACTGCAGTCCATCAGGAGAATGTTTTAGGTATTTCATATGGTTTTCTTCTTAAATCGGCCTAAAATGTTAAACTTGTTAATGCATATTTAATGCAGCTATTTTTAATTGTAAATAGC
Organism: Deroplatys truncata; assembly: GCA_030765065.1. NCBI lineage: Eukaryota > Metazoa > Arthropoda > Insecta > Mantodea > Mantidae > Deroplatys > Deroplatys truncata. The sequence goes on from CM060978.1 coordinate 222,438,796, forward strand.
TCCTTCCGGAAAATGATACCCTTAAATAATGTTAGTAGTTAGGTATATTTCCTAAACGGATTATATTGCCAAGAACTAGTACGAATATGCTTAAAATAGCAAAAGAGATAGCACAATGACAAATGTGCAAACACCAGGTGAATCACGTGCCCTTGATTTTTTAAATTTATGCAATCTGTTAGAAGACAGATATGCCTAGGTCCATTTTCGTCACTGGCTTTTGCTGGTTAACGTTTATTAATTTTGGTTCACTGTTTTGCTTTTTTGCTAGAGGTGAGTTAAAATTCGTCTTCATTCAAGCTTAGCAAGGACCATGCTTTATCTGCAGGACACATATGAAGAAGCTATCGCAGCAATTGATTGTGGTGTGGTTTCTGCAGGAACTTGCGTGAACATAAGGTGTGTGCCCGTTTATGAACGAGGTTCACATATGGAAAATTTGGGTTTTCTACGCACTAATTTCAATTTTGCATTTTCTGAATTGCATTAAATATGAGTTAGGTTATGCATTACATATCACTAGTATCAATTAGTGTAACATTGCATTTATAAACAGTGATTAGGCATCAGCAAATAGTTGCATAAATAGAATATAAAATACGGCTAACGTAGCTCATATTAGCAGAAATAGATGCCACGATAATACTAATGCATCAATGGAAATTATAAATAAAAAGGTGTAAGAAACATTTAGCAGCGTTAGACGTAAAATCTTAGCCCATGTTTCTGATTGTGTAGCGAGGAACACAAAAAGAGTGGGTATGCTACGACCTACGCCATCTACATGGGAGTTGATCATCTTTTCTTTTGTAGCCATGGAGTAACTTTCAGCGGCACAGATCTCAATGCACTTGTTGCCTTCACAATGCCCATCGGTCGTTGTCCGTAGAACCTGATGGACAGGTTATTTACAGTCCTAAGTACGTCCTGGCAGGTGCCAGAAGGAGAGGACCGAAACGTCAGCATTGGAAAGAAATCTGTTATTTGTCTTGTTATATTCTTCCTCAACAGGTTTTGGTAATATAGGATTGCGCATTTTTCTCAGAACATTTGTTCTTCAACAGATCTATTTATATGTGATGCCAAAATGTTATTAGCGTCAACAAAGCTGTAACAAACCTTGTGATACAATAATAATTAGTTTCATTAAAGAATGACCATAGAGGTCTATGCCAGTAAAAGAGTACGGAACGTATGCATAAAAACCCATTTGCTTAGTCTCAGGATCTAATCAGCCAATCCTTGCTGCAACCACAGCTTTATAATCCAAGATTCTCAGTGAATTGTATACATAAAAGCCGTTCCTCTCTATCTTGTAGTAAAGGGCCTGACTCTGAATGTTCAAATTAGGGTTTCCAGCACTACGGAGGTGTTTTTTCTGAGAGAGTGTTTTTTACTTTCTCTACTACGTATAGCAAGTAGGGGAAGTAATGTATTCCACCCAAAAATTCGATACCAAGATTTCACCGGAAATACATGTTTTGAGGCCCCCTGAATCCAAAAAAAAGCATTTTTGGAAACATGTCCGTGTGTATGCGTCTGTGAACAGTATAACTCAGAAACGAACAGTCGGATAAACACCAAACTTGGTATTTAGGTTCAGTATCTTCCAGAGATGCGACACGAAGGTTTTCAAGAAAATCCCCCCACCCCAGATTACCCTTTACATAGAACATTTTTCGAAAATTTTAATTTTCTCAAGAATGGCTCTATCGATTTTGATTAGAATATCATATGTTTAAGATATTTTCATGACAAATAAAATGCATATCTCAAATTTTCTGGGAATGTCTCCAAAAGTATTCTTCATTGTGAACGACGTTTGCATAACTGGTAAACCATATGAGATAGACAAAATGTTACTACACAAAAAATGTAGATCGCGTTAAAATACACAATTTATGTCATATAACTTTTTTTTTGTTGACTGAACCATTTTCGAGATATTGCTTGTTATTCCCTTAAATTTTCCAATACTTATACTTTTTCTCAAATGGGAATTCGTTATTCATTTTTTATGTCCTAGACATACAAAGAGAATGGATGCTCCACATAGCAACCAGTTGTTAAAAAAAATTGACTATCGCTTAAAGCCTACCATATTTCCCTTGCACCTACAAGAAAATTAGCAATAAGATTAACATCTCGATTAACATGAAGCATATGGATAATAAGCGTTTGTAAAAATAGTTTTACAAGAGTAGAAAAAGTCATGTGAGTGTAACACATCCGATTTTTCATTTTAGATCAAACTAATACTTTTTAATGAACACAATGTCAAGGACTTTATTATGTTCTTATAGACACTATAGCAACATCATCATCATCACCATCATCATCATCATCCTTCATTACCATCATCATAATTGCAGAATTGCCAGTCAACATCATTTTCGCTCATGGATTAGTTCTTTTGGTTTCAACGATTTGGTTTCATCTCTTGTTAATCTAAGTACATTCTTACATCGTTTAAAATAATTATTGATTCAATCAATTTTCTTTAACAATACTATGAAGGCAAATATTTTCAGAATCTTTCTAATATCTAACGGTTTTAACCTGTCCTTTGTTTCATAATGTTCAATTTATATCATAAATTTCATCTAAGTGGCGAATTTTCCTGCAGTAGTACTACGTAGAGTAAGTAAAGGAAGTATTGCATTCTACCCAAAAATTGATACCGATATTTCACCCTAAATACGATTTGAGGCGCTCTAAATCCAAATAAAGGATTTTTTGAAACATATCCCTGTGTGCGTCTGTGACCACGATGAATGAAAAACAAAATTCGGATAAATACCAAAGATCTTCCAAAGATGCGGTACGAAGATTCTCAACAAAGTCCCCCACCCCAAACTACCCTTTACATGGAAAACTTTTCGAAATTTTTTATTTTCTAAAAATGGCTGTAACGATTTTGATTAAAATACCACATATGAGCGATATTTACATGGCAAATAAAATGTATACCTTGAATTTTCGGGGGATAGTCTATGTAGTCCTCTTTATTTGAAAGGAATTTTATATAATCTTGTATAACTGGTAAATGTTAAGCGATAGACGAAAACGTACCATACAAAAAATGTAGATCTGTTTAAAGCACACAATTTTTTCGAAACGTTTTTTGTCGCATAGGCCGTTTCTGAGATATCCGTTATTAAAGGTTGGAATTGCTCATTTCTTGGTCATTTTCTTAAAACCCCTTTCAACATTCAGCTGTTTCTTGCGATTGCATAGAAACAGTATGGAATTTTAAGGCCAGTCCAGTTCTTAAACATTTGACTTTCGTGTTATTTGTATTTATAAGGAAATGTGTTATATACAGTGTGATTCTCTCGATAGAGGCCCCAAACATTTGTCTATATGTCGGGCATTTATGTGAGTTTTGTGATGAAAATTTGTGTACACATACCTTGAACTATGCACTGTCACATCCGATGCTGAAAATGGTCCTCTCCCACATCCACACACGTTTGTACACGTAGCTCCAAATTATGGAATAATTTTATTAAAGTCTCCTCGGTAATGGTTTCAATCTCTTGACGTATAGCATCTTTCAACTCTGCAGTTGTACGTGGTATACCTTTCCTTTCAGACATCTCCACAGGAAGAAGTCGGGTGGTGTTAGGTCAGGAGATCTTGGTGACGAAAGATTTTTGAGATGATTCGATCTTCAAAAGAGCTTTCAATTTTCCTCATGCTTGCACGTGACGTGTGACTTGTTGCACCATCTTGTTGGAAATATCCGTGAGTTAATTCATCATCTGTTAACTGATTGATAAAGTCAGTGAGTATTCCAATGTATTCTTCAGTTTTTACCTTATTCTAATGAAAATGGGGCCTATAATACGCCTACGTGACAGCGTAACACACTGCAATTTTCGGTGCATGAGGTTCTGTATGTAGGGCATGAGGATTAGTTTGTGCCCATATACGCGTGTTCTGAGAGTTTATGTAGCCACTCAGATGAATCCACGCTTCATCCGTGAACCAAGTAAAGTCCAAACTCCCAGGATTCTGATTAATAAAGGTTTGAAACCATACACAGAACTGCACACGTTTTTCATGGTCCGTGGTTGCAATTCTTGAAGACATGTCACACGGTAAGCGTGAAGGTTTGCTTTCTTGGCAGCTCTTTGGCACGCACAATATGGAACATTCATTTCCTGTGAAAGTCGTCGCTAAGATTTTGTTGGCGACGCAAGTAATCGCTCCTTTACTTCTTTCATTACACCCACATTCATTTTCGGCCGCCTGCATGCTGTGTGATCAAGGTTCCAGTCGTCTCTAATTTTGTTACCAATTTCTGAATACAACATTTTGAGGGCGCACGTCGCCTACCAAATTTGGCCTGAAATGCCCTTTGACATGATTTAAATGAACCCGTTTGCCAGTAGTTACGAACGAGAAACACGCGTTCTACAATGGTGTGCGACATTGTCGATGCTGCTTCCAAGCCAACACTGGAATATAGCGCGTGGAGACGTTCGTGTGACTAATCAGAGCCAAGGTAGTGGAACAGTCCAAGCCTATTGGGAGGGATGTGGCACTACATTACATTGTTCAAGGTATGTGTACACAAAGTTTTATCACAAAACTCACATAAATAACCAACATATAGGCAAACGTTTGGGGCCTCTAGCGAGAGAATCACACTGTAATTATTTCTGCAAGGTTTATTTGGATGAAAATATAGTAGATAGAAAAATAAGCTTTAGTAATAATACTTTATATACCCACTAATAAAGATAGAGGGTAGAGAAACCCATGTGAATGTGCCACATAAAACTTTTTATCCCAAGGATCTATTATATGAAATAATACTGGAGTGTCATTTTTGTTTCCAACCTATTCTTGTTATTTTAATGTAATTTTTGATGAGTCCTTTTAAGCACAAGGCAATATCGCAGCAGTGTTTCATTAGCTTCTTTGCCCTAAGAGTCAGTGCAATGCCGGATAGATATTTGGATAGCCGCCTTTCTGCGGCATCTGCTTGGATAACTGGCAGATAGTTGGCCTTACTTATAGAGTCTCCTAACAGCTATTATATTGCTACTGCGGTTGAATTCCGAATTTATGGATTTGCTGCTCTGTGGGTATTGTCCACACGAAATCAATGTGTATCTTTGCGTGTGTGCAAACGTAATCTCTCGGTTACATTTACTTACGCGGTAGCGCTCCCATACAAGGCTCCATATTTTCTTTTAAACCTTAGTTGGAGTTAGGACTAGAGGGCCTTCCATAACTAGAGCACAGCACTGTACGTAGACCATTGTGGACCCTTTGTGCATCCAAAGTGACCCATGGGAGGAAGGAATGAAGGGAAGACTCGAAGGGCGACTAGATACGGACGACGATTGCCCTAGTATGTAAGGGGTCCCTAAGAATTGCAATGTAATGCCGACTAGCCCTGCCTTAGCCGCACGCAACCTGGAGATCCCGGGAATACAGGACACTCCCAGGAAGGAAGAGAGCCCCATTAGTCCCGCCAAGTGCCAAGGAGAAATCTTTCCATAGCGCAAATTCCACCGTCCTGGCGCAACACATAAATATACTCATAGGAAATAGAAACATTATAATCAAAGTACATCAACGAAGTACCATTATCAAGCGGCGGCTTCAAAACCAAAGTAATGGTTAGATATAAAATGTATGAATAGTATTCGAGATAGACATGAAATAAGGAATGTAGTTTCAACAATTACATGTGGCTACAACAAAACAAATCAAAATTCTGATGTGCTACACTCACATGACTTTTTCTACTCTTGTAAAACTATTTTTACAAACGCTTATTATCCATATGCTTCATGTTAATCGAGATGTTAATCTTATTGCTAATTTTCTTGTAGGTGCAAGGGAAATATGGTAGGCTTTAAGCGATAGTCAAATTTTTTTAACAACTGGTTGCTATGTGGAGCATCCATTCTCTTTGTATGTCCAGAACATAAAAAATGAATAACGAATTCCCATTTGAGAAAAAGTATAAGTATTGGAAAATTTAAGGGAATAACAAGCAATTTCTCGAAAATGGTTCACTCAACAAAAAAAAAAGGTATATGACATAAATTGTGTATTTTAACGCGATCTACATTTTTCTGCAGTAAAATTTTGTCTATCTCTTATGGTTTACCAGTTATGCAAAAGTCGTTCACAATAAAGAATAATTTTGTAGACATTCCCAGAAAATTCGAGATATACCTTTCATTTGTCATGAAAATATCTTAAACATTTGATATTTTAATCAAAATCGTTAGAGCCATTTTTGAGAAAATTAAAAGGTTCGAAAACTGTTCCATGTAAAGGGTAATCTGGGCTGTAAGGATTTTCTTGAAAACCTTCGTGTCGCATCTCTGGAGGATACTGAACCTAAATACCAAGTTTGGTGTTTATCCGACTGTTTGTTTGTGAGTTATGCTGTTCACAGACACACACACGGACATGTTTCCAAAAATGCTTTTTTTTTTTGGATTCAGGGGGTCTCAAAACACATATTTCCGGTGAAATCTCGGTATCGAATTTTTGGGTGGAATGCAATACTTCCCCTACTTACTATACGCTATCACCTGGTCCTAAAATATACAACATTGAAGCATATATGATAAAACAGACGAAAAGAAATGATGGAATTCTTGGTAGAAAAGAAACCATCCCAGCGTTTGTTACCCACCGGGGGAACCACAAGAAGGATAAAGGTTTATAGAGGCCGGTCTGAAGGAAATCGAACTCGGGACGACCCGAATGCGAGACTCACACGTTACAGCGTACCCATCTCGTTTGGTTTTCTGTGGGTGCAACTTTGGTATCTGCCTGACGGTTGAGGTAAACCGTGAAAATTTGAAGCCGGTTTCTCCCGAATGCAGGAAATAGTTTAATAATACTAATATGTTAAGAGTTATTTTTATAGTTTCGTTATCAATTACCTCACTAAGTCAGCTGTTTTATTTTCAGTTATTTATTGAGTTGCCCATTTCAGTAAGTCGTTAACTATACCCAGTAATATTTTTCAGAAATGGGTAGGAACGAAAATGAGTTCCACGAATATTGTCAATTGTGTTTACAATTATCCTGGTTCGTTTCACAGCTTTCGTGTAAATCATAGGACTTTATTTATTCATTTGTACCAATCATCCTGCTTTTATGTACATCATGGGACTTTATTTAGTCATGTGTACCTCATAATGGATAATTGGAGTTAAGGAGGTTTTTATGACTAAGGCATTATTTTGAGAACTGAATTTTTCCCAAGAAACAATGAGATTTGGATCTGTTAAACACATACCTGTGGCTCTGTGTTCTTTACGATATGGGGATTCATGCTCAGTTACGACTGAGTGAATTAAAATGATTTTGGAAATGGACGAATCACTGGCATTATGCACCCACAGGATTAGCTTGTGGACATTCTCGACTGCTCCCTATTTCAATATGTATGGCTTCTTGTTATGCAGTTTTGTTCAAGGAAACTGAATTAAATTAGTTTATCAGTAAGATATACGTGATTAGAAGCGAAAACATGTTACAGGACTGACAAGATAAAATTGTGATAGTGACAGGCTATTTTTCTTCAAGCGAAATTTGGTCAGCATTCCACAGGACTGCTCCAAAATAATTATCCTATAGAAAGGAGGCTCGGCAACTATTGGAAACTACTGTTTCAGAAGTTCGCCGAACTTGCCTGTGTCGTTACTACAATTTCTGCGCTGGCTGTTGATGTATTACCGTCATTAGGAAAAGGAAGAGCTGGAGGATGTCGAAGGCCAACAAGATCTGCCACCGACTGGTAGCGGCAGCCGCAAGAAATGTGATCTGAAAACTGCGTTCTTTCCACTCAAGTTCACGGTCAAGAACGCTTTCGAAACGCCCATTAAATCTTGTTGTCGATTCTGCTTCCTTCTTCCCACACATTTATCTTCCATCTGTGCTTTTGGCGCACGCAAACGATTTCGGTAAGTGTTGTGCTAGATAAACGTTTTGTTTTGGATCTTGCATCATTTTTGGTAACTTTCATCAGTATGTAATGATCCGCGGTTCTCTAACACAATCCTTATTCTTCTTTCTCTTCTTTACTTTCTCTACTACGTATAGTAAGTAGGGGAAGTATTGCATTCCACCCAAAAATTCGCTTAAAGCCTACCATATTCCCCTTGCATCTACAAGAAAATTAGCAATAAGACTGACATCTCGATATCTCGATTAACATGAAGCATATGGAGAATAAGCGTTTGTAAAAATAGTTTGTACAAGAGTAGAGAAAGTCATGTGAGTGTAACACATTAGATTTTCTTTTTAAATGCAAATATACAGCCACGGCAATTTCCTATTACAAAATGTGCAAAACATACATTGAAAAATGATAGGCTTAAGTTTTTGACTATCATAAAACGCACCACCACCATTATTACGATATGCACTGTATAATTTAATTGGACTAAACAGAATAGGTAGCTTCTGTGGTGTAAAACATTATGTCTTTGCATTTAGTTCCGTCCAGTTCGCTACCTATCTTGCTGTTTTGTGAATTTTCGTTTGAAACCTCCGAAGATTTAAACGGTAAAAACTACAGAATTATTAACTTACTACAAAAACTTCATTATCAAACTGAATTGTGTAATATTTACTAAGTTATTCAACAATCGATTTCCGTATTCCATAAACCGACTGGAAAGTTGTGCAAAATGTGAGCTGTGAGCTATTTAATTAAAAACCTTGTTTACTCCTTTTTACTTTCTTTACTACGTATAGTAAGTAGGGGAAGTATTGTATTCCACCCAAAAATTCGATACCGAGATTTCACCGGAAATACATGTTTTGAGATCCCCTGAATCCCAAAAAAGCATTTTGGAAACATGTCCGTGTGTATGTGTGTTTGTGTGTGTGTCTGTGTGTCTGTCTGTGAACAGCATAACTGAGAAACGAACAGTCGGATAAACACCAAACATGGTATTTAGGTTCAGTATCTTTCAGAGATGAGACACGAAGGTTTTCAAGAAAATCCTCCCACCCCAGATTACCCTTTACATGGAAAATTTTTTTAAAATTTTAATTTTCTCAAAAATGGCTCTAACAATCTTGATTAAAATATCATATGTTTAAGATATTTTCATGAAAAATAAAATGTATATCTTGAATTTTCTGGGAATGTCTCCAAAAGTATTCTTAATTGTGAACGACTTTTGCATAACTAGTAAACCATAAGAGATAGACAAAATTTTACTACACAAAAATGTAGATCGCGTTAAAATACACAATTTATGTCATATATATTGTTTTTGTTGAGTGAACCATTTTCGAGATATTGCTTGTTATTTCCTTAAATTTTCCTAACTTATACTTTTTCTCAAATTCGTTATTCATTTTTTGTCCTGGTAATGCAAAGAGAATGGAATACTGCACATAGCAACCAGCTCATAAAATATTTGACTATCGCTTTTAAGCCTACCAATTCCCCTTGTATCTACAAGAAAATTAGCAATAAGATTAACATCTCGATTAACATGAGGCATATTGGGAATAAGCGTTTGTAAAAATAGTTTGTACAAGAGTAGAGAAAGTCATGTGAGTGTAACACATCAGATTTTTCTCGTATTTTCTTTGTTGAAAACATGCTCGAAAATGTAGCAAACGTTTTAAAGTATGTCTGCGTTACTTTACAGTCATGCACCTTTCTAAACGGTTACCACCTAGCTTTTATGATTCATCGCATCGCTCATCCAACACGTAACTGACAGATTTATGTTCTCTCAAATAATCGTATATTTATTTGCTTCGTAATCACGCGTTATTATCTGTAAATGATCCGTGCTAGAAAAAATAACAGTAATTAGCAACTGTCATGCCTTGCAATAACAGCGTATGAGAGGTTCAGTTTTATAACACAATGCGATGCTGAAAACAAAGCAATCGTTTTTATGCTTCCTCCGCGCAGCTTTGTACATCTTCATTGCGAAACAAATGCCGGTCACTCGTAACCTTTATCTTAGTATATTTCTTCTAAAACCTTGAATTTTGATGTGGAAAATAGCGAAAGAAAAGGAAACACGCAAGAGTTTAAATGCTTTAGCATCTTCTTTGTTGTTCTCCCACGGCAAAAATACATTGACACTGGGAACCTTGAGCGTAAAATAAATCTTATATTAAAACACTTAATCCGGCCCTGCGTAATTCAAATGGGGATTTTTGAGACTTTTGGTTACGGGTTCTACTGAAACATATAAGAAAATTTCGGCTTATTTTGAAAGAGTTTGTTTTCTAAACTTTCCAAAAAATAAAAATAAATTATGAATGGTATTTATCGTATTAAAATCGAACATAAATATCTAAATTTATCCAAGGCCAAGCAGTCCAATGTTTCCAAAACGCTTCGAATGTTTGCTAGCTAAAAGTATAACAGTGCATCAAATATGTGAGAAACAGACTGCAACTCATGTGGGAGCAAATAAATCAGCTGTTTATTTAATTTTTATTTTCATTAGAGGTGAAATGCAATCACAATTCAATTTTAGGCTCTAACCGTAAGCCTTTATGTCTTTATAGCTCGAAAAAAAAAACATGACTTCCGTGGTGTAATGGTTAAGGTTGGTGATTGTCACATGAAGGATTGGAGCTTGGTGCTGCAATATAAATTGTAATTTGTTTCTTCTAAAATTACGAAAAATCGTATTGTAATTTTTGTCGACTATCATAATTATTGCGCTTTCAATTTTACATTTATTACGATTTATTAAGAATGTATTCAGGTATATCAGGAGCGCCCGGACTCAACCATGCCATTTAAAATGTGACAGTCCTAAGCCTATGAAAGTGGGAAAGGGAATGGCCTACTAGGCCTAATGATTTGCTTTTTCTGGTCCAAACAAATTGTCTTTCTTGGTCCAAATAGGCGATAAAATTGTGATCATTGGTCCAAACGGGATGCTCCCGGTATTAATGAAAAATGTAAGTTAAATATAAAAAAAAGATTGGAGAATCTCATAGATTTGCAAAGCATCCTATCACACAATGCCACTACAGTCAGCCAGGCTAATCCAGTATTTAAACATGGGTTAATGTCAATACATGATTTATCTACATATTTATCAAGGTTGTGCCAATTATCTAGTATACAACTAAATCTATCATAGTGTTTTGGAACAACGTAGACAGCCATTAAGGTAGTAATTGTTCAGAGAGAAATAAAAAGGAGCTTTTGGGTAAAAAATAAGGTAATGTTTCATGATGACAGATAATGATTTTTAATTATTTGTTTGCTTTTTCATTTCTTAGGTAATATCATAACATTTGTTCGCATTCGCCTTTTGAAGATTGTTCACTTTTAAAAGACAGTGGCGTTAAGTTTTTGTTTCTCAATTACTTTTTAGCCAAACAGGATGGCTCAAGCGGTAACCTCTGGGCATTTGGAATGTACCGGATTCAAACGCCTCGGAGCGACCTATCTGCTCTAAGAGTTTTTCGCGGCTTTCGTTTATCGTTAAGCAAATGCAGGGTTGGATAATTTGATCTGGAATTTTCTTATCATCTCTTTCATCACTACCTCACATATCCTGGATATGCTATGATCCAGAGTTTGTTTGCTCCTCCACAGGTTACTGACCCAAGGCATCCTTGGGGGTGTTAAGTCCTACAACAAGGAGGGGGATCAATCATAAGAGGAAGAAGATTACCTTCTATAGGTTCACAATGGATTCTAGATTTTCTACTGTCACATAAATTTGAGCATTAATGCTAACGTGAGAATATAAGGGTTGCAGTAACCGAGCAGAATGACTCAGGCGGTAACGTCATTCGGGATGTTTCGGGTTCGATCCCCGGCGACCGACTACTGATCCATTATTTGCAACTGTCTATACGGTCTTTCAACAAGAGTGTCGTATCTTTGAACTTAAATAAAACACATTCTATAAATGATAGAGGTTTATTTATTTTGGAACATAATTAATGTCATTACGTGTGGAATAGAACACCAGTTAAGTGGGTGCCGCGACTTCGTTGGGTTGCACGTATACGGTTGACCCAATTTTCAATGACAGAAGAACGTAAATTAGGTCCAACTTCACGAATAACACGCGTGATTTTATTCATAAGAACATTTACTGTTTCTGGCTTGTTGACATAAACTCAGCATTTAACATAACCCCACAAGAAGTAATCCAACGGCGATAAATCACATGAACTTCGGGGGCCAGTTAGCATCACCACCACGGGAAATGATGAAACCTCTGAGCTTCTAATTCAAAAGATCGATTGTTTCGAGAGCAGTATCACATGTGGCACCATCTTGCTGGAACCAGATGTTTCTGGGATCCATACCATCCAATTGAGGCCAAAAATAGTCCCTTATAAGAGCCCGGGGGGTAAAGAAACTTCCAGAAGATCCTGCTTATCAGCCGACAACACTTTTGGTGTTTACACCGAGCGAGAGTGCGACTTAAATTTGTTTATCTTCGAGTGCCGACTCCTGATAATCTTGGGCTATAGCTGCTTTGTCACAATATTATAAAAAGATCCATATCTATCAGCTTATTAAGGTACAATATGACCTTAAAGCATCAGTATTAGCAGAGACAAAAATACTAGTCTGCATTTTAAAACTTTTTGTCATATGATTTCTTAAAAGTAGGTGTTCCTGAATCACGTTTTTCTGTTGATTCCAGAAATAACTTCCGTTTTTTTCTATCACGTCAGGTTTTCATACACAAAATAAGAAGTAATGTTTTGACAATTTTACTAATGAGCCTAGAAAAGTATTCAAATGCCATTTCACACAAGGTAAGTTTTTATTCAAGAAACATTTTAAGAATACTCTCAAGAACTCCCCTAATTTATTTCATGACTACATGTTAACAAAACAAGAAGCCAAAGTGTTTCATTTATTTTTTTCAAACTTTCTCCTCTTTGACTTCCTTGCAGATCCTTGAAGATGACTGTCCCTCCTCAACATCCAACAGTAGTCGGCCATTATAGTTTCATTCCAGCTCCTCTGGAACCTCCTCTCCATTTCTTTAATATTTGGTGAAAACGTTCACCCTGCTCTTCACTACAATGTCCCAGATTTTCTGGAAAGTAGTCGATATGTGAATGCAGAAAATGCTCCTTTACACACATGTTACAACCCATCTTCTTGAAATTTTCCAACATTGTTTCGACAATGGCCTTGTAATTAGGAATTATGTTATTGCCTAAGAAGTTTTCAGTAACTGATCGGAAGGCGGTCCATGCTTCTATTTCTCTCTCATTCATTGTCTTCTCAAAATCTCCATCCTTCATCAATTTCTTTATTTGAGGACCAACAAAAATTCCAGCCTTTAATTTGTCTTGTGTAATGAAGGGAAATTTCTTGGAAAGGTACCTGAAGCAGGGTCAATCCTGTGGTAGAGCCCTTATAAATTGCTTCATCAAGCCCAATTTTATGTGTAGTGGCGGAAGCAATATCTTTTGTCTCTCAACAAGCCGTTCGTGCAGGATGTTTTTAGTTCCAGGCAACAAGTTTCTCCGCTGTGGCCATACTTTCACCCTCCAATGTCTTTGCTTTGCCCGACTGTCCCATTCGCACAGGAAAAAAGGCATTTTTGTGAACCTAGCTTGTTATCCCAATAGTATTCCAATAACTTTGAAATCACCGCAGATACGCCACTTTTGTTCCTCGTATTGGGTACGTGTTAAAAGTATCTTCATGTTTTCAACTGTCTCTTTCATTTGAACTGAATGTGCGACAGGAATGGGCCCATACACATTCCCATTATGCAGTAACACGCCTTTCAGGCTCCTCTTTGATGAATCTATAAAAAGTCTCCACTGAGTAGGATCATGTTCAATGTCATAAAAGTACCATAACTCGTTTATATTATTGCAGTAAACCAATGACTCGATCTGTGAGAAAAAAAGGAACTATCTCTTGTTCTCTGTGTCGGTACCATAAGTAATGTGTTTCTGGTTCCAGAAGATTCTTATTTTTAAGATGGGAGCCTAGTAACTCTGCAGATTCCTTAGACAAATTCAAATCACGTACTAGAACATTTAGTTCACTCTGAGAGAACAGTTGTGGAGTCACGTCGTATTCAGGGCAGTAGACATCATCAGAATCGTCTTCGGTGATTGCATGAGCTTCACTTTCAACACCATCTTCTTCCAAGTACTCTAAAACAGCTGGAGGAAGAGGAGCAGGCAGATCTTCTCCGTGTGGAACTGGCCTGATGGCTGAAGGTGTACTTGGATACACAATGTGTTTCTTATTTTTCGAATTGCACCCCTGAACATTAACTAAACAGAAATAGCGGTCTTTAAGGTGGTCTTTAGGCTCCCTCCAAACCATAGGAATTGCAAATGGCATGCATGATTTCTTTCCTTTTATCCACAATCTTAACCTCTCAACACAATAGCGGCAAACTGTCTTTGGAGCCCAGACCTTGTCTTGGTCACCAGGTTTCACTTTAAAGTAAGCATGGTGCACTCTTTTTACAAAGTCTGTTATATCAGTTCTTTGCTAAAGCACTGTATAATTTCCACAAATGTAGCAGAAAACATTTGGATTGTTCACACACTTGCGTGTAGACATAATGTATTTATAACTTTAGTCACGATATAACACTGGTAATGCAAGCCTCTGATATTAACAACAATGCCCAAATTACAAATAGCAACCATCATCTACAGGTGTAACAACCTAAAGACTTACAAGTCTGTGTGGGAAATTTCCCTCCAAGAAGTGATAAATTTCCCACCAAGAAGCGATAAATTTCCCTTCAACAATACTCATCAGCTACTGGCTCAACTTTATATTTTTGAAGTGAAATTGTGGAAAAAACTGTACGTGATAGAAAAAAACCTAAAAGCAGTTCTGAAATCAAGATACAAAAGTGAGTCAGAATCACTTATTAGTTTTCAGTCATCCGATATCATGCAGATTATGTAATTGATAGTAATAACTTGCATTTCTTGAAAACTGTGCCTCTGATTTAAAAGACCCAATGTTCTTAAATTGGATAAGTTTCTAATATTGTTAACATGATCTGAGCTCCAGAAGGATTTACTGTCATGTAGGCGATTTCATAGCTTTTCGCAACTTCTTTCATGCAGGGGCAAGTGACCGAGGTAGATGCTTAACATTGAAATGAACACACTATATAAATTCAGGCACCGAATATCTGTCCCACTTATTGTACTAGCAACTTATGAAAAAAAGAAAAGAAAGGGAAGCTCAATTACGGCATCTGCACAGCATTCTACGATTGCTTCAAAAATAAAAAACACTTAATTGTGCTATATGTTTATTATTTGTGTTGAACAATAATTTCATTTTCAAGACAAATCGTTCTAAAAGTTCTTTAAAATGGAACACCTGAGTCCTCCTGAAGCCACTTTTAAAAGTCACTCCTAGCTTTAAAGTAGAATAAATCCAATGTCATTTTAAAAAATGACAAACAATTGAACAGTTAATTGAGAGCTGTGTTTAATTTTCTTTATATACGGAAGGTATATATATTTCTGCCATTAATTAAAACATAATTAAATTAGTATTGCAAACGGAATTTTTAAGGTACAAGTAATATATATATATATATCATTAAATGCTAGGCACAATTTGTCCAATCTTATTATAAATTAAAGGGACTTTTTCTCAGTGTTTCAGAAAATTTAATGCCTAGCAATTCTGTAATAAACAATTAATATTTCCTCCAGCAGAGAACTTTCATACAGTCAAGAGGGAAAGGTGCAAATAGGCAATAGTAATTTTTCCCTAAGTGCTGCCATTGTTTTTGGAAACAAAATCGTACTGTGATACTTCGTTTTTTCCTATCCCAAGTGTTACAGAATTTGTTCTGTTTAAATTCAGAGGTTTTGAAATAATCTGTACATTGTGCAGTAGCTCAAGAGAAGTAGCTCAGCCATAATGGCTATCACTGCAGTTTTAGTAACAACACCTGAGTATATAGCCTTTTTTTTTGTAAAGATGCAAACTCTTGCATTCTCTGTGCCTGGGATTAGCAAACACTTGCTTAAAATAATTAAGTCTGCAGACTGCAAGCTTGCCTTGTATGTGTTACTGTCTACAACGCAATTTGAAAACATGCGACTATACAGAGCGCTATTCTTTATAAGAAACTGCATTGAATGTAAGTGAATTTCAATATTTTGAATTCAACAATTGACAAACAGAACAATCCCTAGACTTCTGCATAGTGCTCGTAACGCGGTCAGGTGAATAATAACTAGTGAGTTTCCTCAAATAAACAGAATTGACTCAATGTGAAAACTGGACAGTGAGCAGGACAGATAGAAAAAGAATAGCAACAGTGGAGGTGAGACTTCTAAGAGCAGTAGCAGGATTTACAGTTTTAGACACACAAAGCAATTAAGAAATTTGCAAATAGATATACAACTTAAATGGAAAAACAAAGAAAATAAAAATAACTGGTACATCATAGATAGAATAGGATGAAAGAGGAACGAATACAATAAATCTTATTAAATTATATACCTAGAGGATATCGCTAAGTAGGAATATTGATCAAGAATAAAATGTTATGATGTTGTGAATTTGACCAGATTTATCTTAAACATTCACTCTCTCTCTCTGTCCTCAAAGTCACTGTTTTAGTTCTTTTATCTAGTTCAACTTCACTGGGAGTTCACTAATTTTACTAACACTTAAAATGAACTAGTTCAAATTTCCATCCCTTCACTTCCTTCGTGATGTAACCTTCTCACGCCGGACGGTTCACTCCCAGGGAAGTCGTACACAAGATCTCCACAACCCGTCGCTTCTCAGTAGTAATCGCTGCACGTCACAACAGCCGTCACGAACTTGCTCGAAGAATCAATGTTGATGTCGTACAGGAAATTCGCTCATTAACTGACCGACGCAGCTTAACTCACACTGACTCAACAACTGTCGCGAGAGCGCTCGCTTATACAGTCAGTGGAATCTTTCCACAAGGTTCTCGAACGTTCTAGAACTATTTCGACACGCTTTCTGGAGAAGGGGGGAGAATAAGCTTCCATAAGGTTCTAGTTGTCTGCCGATAGCGAGCGGCAGTTATCGTTGTGTACTCCGATCGCCCAGCCGTTACGTCACAAAATGTTTAATTGAGGATGGACCAGGTCGACAGGCCTTGTGGAGGAGGAGGAAGAAGAAACACAAAACAAAATGCCTGGGCCGTAAGGACCATACTCGAATTTCAAGCCTGTTATTTACGTTTACCTTTGCTAACTTTATTTGGTGAAGAATGTATGCTCCCTTTGGCCTAGGTTTTTGACAGGGCCCAGGGCACTTCGTGTGAGGCGCGGCCATAAAGAAATAGCGTACTCGCGTGAGTATGGCCAAAGTGACGTCATTTTCCTTTTGTTCTTCTTCGCTATGTGTACCGTCTGAGGTTCTACCTCACTCACGTGTGTCTAATTGTCTCGGATCCTTGAACTTTATTGAGAGGAAGGTCGTTAGACGCTGTGCAATAACGAACTATAGCACCACATTTATATGTCCCTTGTTCTATGGTGGGATGTGAGCAACAAAATAAATATCTGATGAGGCTTTCTGAAACAGTAACGGAACTTTGAAATTATCTCCACGAGCATCAGCATACAAAAGATAATTGATTTATAGTTCTTTCTGATCTCCGCTCTTTAGACATTTAATTCCATTAAGGGGATCGATAGGTGAAAATTGCGCAAAAATACTAAAACATTATAATTTTGGCTCTTTAACTTATTAAGCCTGATTCTCTAGGAACATTTTTGTGTAAATATTTTTGATGTCGGAGGGAAAATAAGAGGCTTATCTGGCAATTTAAATAATCCTGAGCGGAGGGTGTGGTATTGCATTTGAGGATTTTTGTATGTTTGTAACATTTTTTATGAAATTTCTTTAACTATGTTTGCAAACGTTGGTGCACATATGTTAATCAGTTTCTAAATTCTGCATTTGAAGTAAACAAATCTGATGTGTTTACATTCTTATGACTTTCTCAACGGTCTAGCCCTTAATATGGCTATAGAAGTTCTTGTTACGAAAGTTTATTTCCTTATCTACTTCATTTTAATCGAGATAAACCTTTCCGAAAATAGTTGCATTACACATTTCGTTATATATACAAAGCAAATAGCGATAGTCAAATGTTTAAGAACTGGACGCTATATGCTGGCCTTAAAATTCCATACTCTTTCTACGAGATCGCGAGAAATAACTGAAAATCGAGAGGATTAAAAGAATGGCTATTGATCAATTGGAACTGTTAACAATGGATATATCGGAAATGGCTATTACCACAAAATAAGTTGAAATAAATTCTGTGTTTTAAAGTTCCACATTGTTTGTGTAATATGTTTATCGTTTAACGATTATGCAACATTCTTTCCCAATACAGGCTTTGCCCAGAAAATTCCACTTATACATTTTATTTATGTAAATATCTTTAATATATGATATTTTAACAAAATATTTAGAGCCATTCTTTAGAAAATTAAACTTTTCGAAGAATGTTCCACGTAAAGGGTAGCTTAGGATGGAGGAGTTTATTAAAAATTTCGTCCGTATCTTTGGAAGGTAATGAACCTAAATACCAAGTCTGGTATTTATCCGACTTTTCGTTTTTGACTTATGCTGTTCACAGACACCGAGACACACAAGCACACACGGACCTTTTTCTAAAAGTTTTTTTTTGGGGGGGAGATTCCAGGATCTCAAAACATGCATTTTCGGTAAAATTTCAGTATCAAATTTCGGGTATATCTTTTCTACCTACTATGTAGATACAGTACGTGCAGAGAAAGTAAAAATATATAAGCAGAATGACGAGCTAATTCATATCAGTGAGTTTTTTCAGTCGTGATATTTTAGATATTTTTCAAAATCCTCCTTAGGATACAATTTTAAGTTATTAGAGTGAAACTTCCGAAATAGTTTCTCCGATACATGCTAACTAAAATTTTCTATTTAGTTAGTCTTACGCAAATGTGTTACACCACCAAAATTACCCAAGTTTGATGAATGTATATATATATATATAATATACAGTCGTAAATTTACAAAATCCAAACTCAGAATAGAACAAAAATTATTTTTAAAAAGCAATTAATTTAAAAATGCAATTATGAATGTACCAAACTTTGCAACTGCACTTCTTTATACCGACATAAGATGTGATAAAATGTTAAAAACGCTCAGTAGTGTACTTTAGGTTTGAAAAATTCACAGATCAGTCCAAAACATTAAGTTCTTAAGATACAATGAATAGTTTGAAAGAAAGGGATGAGTAAACGAGAAAGTACTTACTTTTGCAGTGTAATGCAAAACTAGATGTTAAGTAAATCAGGCAGTTTCAGTTTTCTCGAGTTCAGAGTTTGGGTCTCATGAGCATGGGCGAATCAGAGAAGGTTGAGTTGACCCAGTCCGTAATTTATAGAGCAATAAATTTATAACTTTCAGCAACTGGTATTTGTTGTATCTTCAGGAGCTAAGTTTTTAAAATTGAATATAACTTGAGATTTAAAACTTTCTCGGCGCAGCTTGTTTACAACTCCCCTGATGAAAGCCAGGACTAAAGGCAGTGAAACTTGGGTTTCTACTTGAACATCACTTGACTGTAGATGAGAAGCCATAATTAATATACTATTTTTGACAAAGGATACTAATTGAAATTACAAATAACATACACTCGTCTTTGGAATTCAAAATATATTTCTTTCTCCTCCTCATCATCATCGTCATCACCGTTTAGTCCATCACTGGATTGCTTGTTTCGTCCTCTTGAAGAAAAACCTGGTTTCTCCATCTTTTGCATTTCTTCTTCCGATCTTGTATTGATCATCTGGTTATCTACATGTAAAACTGCATTCAGAATTAAATTATTTGTCAGTGGTTACTTTTTATCTTGAGCT
Source organism: Deroplatys truncata (assembly GCA_030765065.1). Taxonomy (NCBI): domain Eukaryota; kingdom Metazoa; phylum Arthropoda; class Insecta; order Mantodea; family Mantidae; genus Deroplatys; species Deroplatys truncata. The sequence continues at coordinate 222,458,671 of CM060978.1, forward strand.
CTTATGACTTTGTTTATATGCATATATAATATACAAAAAATAGTACTGGTAATAATGAGTAACCTTGTCTTAGACCTATATTTATTTCTGTAAACTGATTTCTGATATATTTATTTTAATGTTATATTTATATTCTTGTACATAGTTTGGAACACTCTATTTAGTTGTACTGAAATTCTTTCATTATATTCCAAAACTTTTCTCAGAACCACATCTAATTCTGTATAGTAGTTCACAAATAATAAGTGTCTATCTTTGTCGCATTTCATGTGCCTCTCTATTAAATGTTGGATTGTGGAAGATACTATCCAAACAGATTTTAACTTTCTACAAACATTTTGCTCTTCAATTAACAATGTTTCACTTGTTTCACTAAGTCTCCTAACTACAAATTTGGCGTATACTGTATATGCTGTACTTAGAAGCGCTATGCCTCCATAAATTTCGCATTGACTTTCTCTCCTAATTCTCTTAAATGCTCGATAAAACCGGAACATGAGATTTTTCCTACGACCTGTAAATTTCTAAGAAGACTGCAGTATAATTTAAAATCCATCATTCTTCTATTTCTGGTCTGACCCAGATTTAAATCTATTCTGTGTTCTATTATATAATTATTATCTTAATTGTCATGAACAACTATCATTCCTTAATCAACCCTAGTAATGGTTAACTATAAATCCTGGAAATGAAAAGTGTTGTGACATTTTTACTTTCTCTACTACATATAGTAAGTAGGGGAAGTATTGTATTCCACCCAAAAATTCGATACCGAGATTTCACCGGAAATATATGTTTTGAGACCCCTGAATCCAAAAATAGCATTTTTGGAAACATGCGTGTGTGTCTGTGTGTCTGTGCGTCTGTGAACAGCTAACTCAGAAACGAACAGTCGGATAAACACCAAACATGGTATTTAGGTTCAGTATCTTTCAGAGATGAGACACGAAGGTTTTCAAGAAAATCCTCCCACCCCAGATTACCCTTTACATGGAAAATTTTTTGAAAATTTTAATTTTCTCAAAAATGGCTCTAACAATCTTGATTAAAATATCATATGTTTAAGATATTTTCATGAAAAATAAAATGTATATCTTGAATTTTCTGGGAATGTCTCCAAAAGTATTCTTAATTGTGAACGACTTTTGCATAACTAGTAAACCATAAGAGATAGACAAAATTTTACTACACAAAAATGTAGATCGCGTTAAAATACACAATTTATGTCATATATATTGTTTTTGTTGAGTGAACCATTTTCGAGATATTGCTTGTTATTTCCTTAAATTTTCCAATACTTACATTTTTTCTCAAATGGGTATTCGTTATTCATTTTTTTCTGTCTTGGACATGCAAAGAGAATGGAATACTCCACATAGCAACCAGCTCTTAAAAGATTTGACTATGGCTTAAATACTACCATATTCCCCTTGCACCTACAAGAAAATTAGCAATAAGATTAACATCTCGATTAACATGAAGCATATGGAGAATAAGCGTTTGTAGAAATAGTTTGTACAAGAGTAGAGAAAGTCATGTGAGTGTAACACATCAGATTTTTTTTAGTTTCATTTAACTACAATAACGGCGGTCATTCCTTTAGAACATATTATTTGCCTATAGGCAATGGAGTTAACTCGTATTCGCTTGTCTTTGGATGTCTGGTAAACTTTGGGTTTTATTTATTAGATCACACATTCACACTCTGGTCATGCTTCCAGACTCTGGGGAGGATATTGAATAATCTTGGCTAGAGAAGAATTCCTATCTCCTACCCTTCTCACAGCAGGCAGGCGCTCTACCGACTGAGCTACGAGGCCAACCATTGTAACATTTTAGTAGCATTTATAGAATGATATCTCGGAGTAATTGAGTTCTCCTTTGAGCTATACCGGATACATAAATCAGATGAGAAAGTTAATTACTCAACCGAGCATTCTGCCATGGTCGTTTAACGGTAGCATATCGGCATTGAAAGCCAAAGATTCCTGATTCCTAAAAATTGGTAATATTTTGGACATTTTTACTTGTATTGCCTTGGGGAAGAAATTTCGACTGTCGTTTCGTTCTACTTTATTATGCTAATATATAACATTCTATTGTTTTTTAGTCCCTTATAGGCTAAGGATGTCAACTTTGTATATTATCTTTTAGAAATAAATTCCTTGGCCTTTTTAAAACACATCCTGTATTATACTAGCAAAAACCGAGTAATTTCATAGGCGCACGATTTTTCTGTTTCCCGTAGATAATTAATGCCCTGAGTATTATTTTAATGCAAATTTAAATCCGGCCAAATTACAAAACAAACATACCTCGCACACTACTTCATCTTGTTAAGGAAGTGTTTTTATCTGCTGTTTACATGCAGGAAACAACGTGTAACTTTGTACCGAAGTGGTGCAGAGTTTTCTGTTTAATATTCACAGTCGTGCATAAAGTTTATTTCTATTAATAAGAATACAGGAAAGTCCTTGTTCATATATTTCTTACAGGAGTAAATGACTAATTTAAGCCAACATACCATGTTTGTTCTTAGCCAAGAACACGAAAAATGAACCGCAGCAGAACAAGGAATACGTTACATATACGTATTTTTCCTCTTGCTTCTGGTGGCTCCAAGGTATTCACTATTCATGTAAGCAACATATAAACATATTAAAGCAACATTAAAAAATAAATATATATTATTCATTCTAATCTTTTTGGAATATCCTCTTAATTGAATAGGTAAAATTAAAATTGTTTAAATTTACGTTTTACATAAATACAAGGTGAGCCAAAATACTCCGAACCGCCTGCGCGGTGTTTTTCCTGTCCGCACTCTCGGCGTTCGTTGCCGTCTGCCGCTATCATAGAAAGGTGCGGATGAAATCGTACCAAATTTTTAAAACTACTTTTAAAGGCTTTACTTACCAACTTTATGAAAGGATATGCTGAAACTGGCCTCCGTCGTTGTCCATACATTTTTGGCGGTTCGAAGTTTTTGGCTCACTCTGTAGGTGTAATTATTTTCCCATCTAAAAAAAATCCTCATTATTCCAGTTAAAGACTTTATCGATAAGCGGATTGACTGAAATGTCAAATCCTTTTTTAAAGGAATGAAATTTTATGAAAATTTGTATTATATGAAATGGTTTCGCAAATACTCGTAACTCTGAAGCTGTAACAAGAATCACTATATGATTTTCTGAGCTCTGAAAACAATTTGTACTAATATTAAGATATTTTTATGAACACCATGCATACAGTAAATTTTAAAATAAAAAGAATATGTTCCTTCAAAATATATATTATTAGTTCAAAACCAATCTCTCTGCATGTTTATAGTTTAAGGTCTTTTTGTAGTATTTCTACCTTTGTACGTTTCACTTAAAAACCATTTTAATGTGCTAAAACGTAAACGAAGTGTTAGGAAAATTGTATGATACCTAATACATGTTCGATAAAAAAATAGTATAGATATATATTTTATGAGGTGTGAATGGTCTGAACGTTACATACGCCTATCTGCAAGCATATACACAAAATGTTATTTTCATTTTAAACTATACATATATAATTCTTGGCTTTGCATAAAGAGTTGGTTTTAATGTTTATAATGAGATAAACTACAGCAAACAACTCCATTCTTTAAGAATGTGTGTGTATTTATTCATACGAAACGAAATGTATTATATACAATACGTAAATTCTCAATTGGGGTAATATGCTATATGGCATTTCATTGCTTTGCCCAAGAAGGGTTTATAATACCTTATATATCGCTGAATTTTGTAAAAATGTGTTCTACAGCCAAAACATTTAAGCATAATTTTTCTCCTTATTTTTTACAACATTTTGATAGGATAAAGGTTTAAAATACCTTTCTTTTGTTACTGCTACTTTTGTACATGTACAAACAAGTTGACTAAGCGCAATTTGATTGTTATAAGTCTGAATATGTTATTGTCTTTTCTGATTGCTATAGCAACAGCCACAAGGAAAGAAACAAGCTTCTGTAATACCAAGTCTAATGCATCTAATATTTTAAATTTATTAGCATCTGAGGAAAGTGGTTTTACTGTCGATTTTGAAAGCATCGCATTAACACGCATAGGATATAATTAAAATATGGCTATTCTTTTATCTGATGACCAGAAAACTATTCTGAATGAGCTTTAGTAATAATATGTTTGTCTAGCTTTAAATAGTACAACATCAATAAACCTACAACTTTTCAGGTAAGTCGATCCGCGGGTAGCAATAATTGTCTCGGGCTTGTTATCTTGAATAAGTTAACTCATGAGTTAGATCATCATGTAAAGAAGCATGTGTGAGTGCGAAAACTCCATAATTAATGCAGTAATTTTTACGGAGTGTAGAACATATTTCTTTGCAGTAGAATTTTTCTACGCGTTAGCTGCATTTACTCCCTCAACAATGTATAAAAAATCTGATGTTTACACTCACATGACTTTCTCTACTCTTGTCCAAACTATTTTTACAAACGCTTATTCTCCATCTACTTCATGTTACTCGAGATAAACATTTAAAGACCCTATCTTATTGCTAAGTTTCTTGTAGATGTAAGGGGAATATATATTTACAAGGGCAATATAGAAATACAGTAGCCTTTAAGCATATACATATCTCTTAATAGCTGGTTGCTAGGTGCAGCACCATTCTCTTTGCCACAGATTAATAGTCTTTGCATATACAAGACAAAAAAATGAATAACGAATTCCCATTTGAGAAAATAAGTATTGAAAAATTTAAGGGAATAACAAGCAATATCTCGAAAATGGTTCACTCAACAAAAAAATGTATATTAAAATTGTGTATTTTAACGCGATCTACATTTTTGTGTAGTAAAATTTTGTCTATCTTTTATGGTTTACCAGTTATGCAAAAGTCGTTCACAATGAAGAATAATTTTGGAGACATTCCCAGAAAATTCAAGATATACATTTTATTTTTCATGAAAATATCTTAAACATATGATATTTTAATCAAAATCGTTAGAGCCATTTTTGAGAAAATTAAAACTTTCGAAAAATGTTCCATGTAAAGGGTAATCTGGGTTGGGGGGATTTTCCTGAAAACCTTCGTGTTGCATCTCTGGAAGATACTGAACCTAAATACCAAGTTTGGTGTTTATCCGACTGTTCGTTTCTGAGTTATGTTGTTCACAGGCAGACACACACACACACACACACACACACACACACAGACACACAGACACACAGACGGACATGTTTCCAAAAATGCTTTTTTTTTTGATTCAGGGGGTCTCAAAACATATATTTCCGGTGAAATCTCGGTATCGAATTTTTGGGTGGAATACAATACTTCCCCTACTTACTATACGTAGTAGAGAAAGTAAAAATGTTGCTTTGCGTTTTGAACTGACTTCTACCTGAATCAGCAGTATATCTCCTTTGGTTTCACACTCTTTAAGTGGTATGAGATTGGTTATCTAATGCTGTACCATATCAGTACAAGAAGGACTAAATACCCCTTTAGTACAGAGTGCTTATGTAAGGTCCGTGCATGGGGTGGAGTAGACTGTGCCTTGAGGTCCGTGTCAATTGCAATTACACATAAAGGTCGCAGACCAAGGCCATCACGCTTTTTTCTGACCTTCGCGAAATCATTTTATGAAACCGAAAACTATAATGGAACGCACAGAAACTCTCCCACCTCTGTTGTGTTTGTGCTAGGAGGCTGTTGCAGGTGTTTTTTGAGATAACATCGTTCAGAAAACAATCAGCCGTCAGCAGGAAGTCGACGTGAATAATGTGAGAAGATGCTGCATTTATTCTGGTTCGTGAGTGTCCAAACTAATGTCAAGGTGATGAAGACACTTCTGGGAAAAATTATGAAAGTATAACTATCTCAAGCACACAAGAAAAAATATAATTGACGTACAGCAATTAAAGGGAGTTTTTTTTAATAGGATTCGTGAAACTTGAACATTTGTTTCTTTTTATCTGAAGTGTCCAAGTTCATTTCCCAATTGATAAACATTTCCTTTTAATCTAATGTCCAATGACTGGTTCGTCGATGGAGTCCAATCTCACTATATCAGCATCCTTGATCATCAACAACCAAAGGAACCTTAAATAATCAAATTATGAATGCATTAAAATAAATAATGAGAGATATGCTAATAAATGGCACAGTTTTATGTCAAATATGAAGTTGCAAACATTGCAATGTACTTCATTATTTTATCCTTCTTTTCAGGGTTTGTTTTGTCATATGTATTCCTCAAACGTTTATTGATTCTCTTCCTCCTTATCGTCATGTTCTGTTTTATTCAGCCTTTGTGTATAAGCTGCGACATTTTCTACATATTACTGCTTGGTTTAGTTAAAACTTATGGATGTTTATTTTTCTGTTTGTTTCATTGTTTTTATTCCTTCATGACTATTGTAACATATTAGGGACTTGTGTACTGCTTCAGTCTACATTTGTCATTCATGTTTTACTTATCTCATTACTACAATTGTGTAAATATTTATAAGGGTATCTTTTTTGTTTCAGTTTTTAACTATTCAGTCAATGATCTATTTATGTGCAGTATTCTAACGCACCTTTTTATTTTATTGATATATTTAGTAAAGACGAAATAGTGAGTAATATTGATGAGTAATTAATTTCTATAGAGAAAATTAAACCTCCAGTGGCATTTAATTAGATTATTCCATCAATGAAATAAGTATATAAAGTTTAGAAGAACTTATTTCAACGTAATAAGAATAACAGTTGAATTAAATTCTAAGCACAGCTATGACCAGACACTTCGAGACAAGTTAATTGTATTTTTATCTGCTAGTCTTGAAAATACTACTTAGATTAGCTCACAAATGCTAAAGAACAACTTCTTAACATTGCAAATTGCAAACTCAAATGAACAATTCGAACATTTCGGAAATGGTTACCACTATAAAAGCTTTTATATCAGATAAATATATTTGTTTAAGATATACTCACTTTTCTGTAAGTTTTTGTTCTCCTACAGTGTGCCTATAATATAAATTTCATTAAAAGGGAAGGTGACTTAACAGGCTAAATATAGAAGATTCAAGATATGCATTCTTTTCATCATAGCAAGTTAATCAAACTTATAGTATTTTATTAAAAAGCAGTAGAACAAGTTTAGAAAAAAATTCCTATGACTTTCTCTAACCACTGTCATTAGTGGGTATACAAACTTTTCTTACGAAGGTTTATTTTCTTATCGAATTCATTTTAATCCAGATTAACCTTTCCGGAAATTGCTACATTACACATTTCGTTATGGATACAAAGGGAATAGCGATAGTCAAATGTTTAACAAATGGACGCTGTATGCTGACTCCATACTCTTTCTATGACATCGAGAGAAACAATTGAAAATCGACAGGACTTTAAAAAAATGACAATCTTGAGCAATTCGAACCATCAAAAACGGATATCTCGGAAATGGCTGATGCCAAAAAAATTATTTGAAATAAACTGTGTGTTTTAAAGAGATCTCTATTTCTGTGTAATGCGTTTTCGTCTATCGCCTAGCGTTTACTAGTTGTACAAAATATTTTTCAAATGAAGAGGTCTTCACAGGCTACTCTTCAAGGATTTTCTATATATATATATATATGTATATATTTGTCATGTAAATACCTTTAATATATAGTATTTTAATCAAAATCGTTAGAGACGTTTGTAAGAAAATAAAAAAATTCGAAACATGTTACATGTAAAGAGTAGTTGCAGAGGGGGGGGATTTTCTTGAAAATCTTCGTGTCGCATGTTTGGAAGATACTGAACTGGCTTTTCGTTTTTGAGTTATGCTGTCCTCACACACATAGCGCCTGTTTCTAAATGTGTTTTTTTTATTCAGCGGTCTCAAAATATATATTTCCGTTAAACTCTCAATATCGAGTTTTTGGATGGAATGCAATAGCACCCAGAACTAGTCTACTATGTACATGGAACAGAAAGTAAGCATAATAACGAGAATCTTTCCCTGGACAGTATTTTACTTCTGGGATGAGGAAAAACAGTTGTGTTTTCAGTTGTCACCCTCCGCCTAATAAAGATGAAATGCCCATGAAAGTCGACTTGTATAAGTTTTGGTCATTTGTCTTGAACCGCCTCAGCGAAACAGAAACATACATACCTATCTTAACTGGCAACTGCTTGTCGTATATTTCTGATTGACTCTGACAGTCAACATCCCTGAGGAACACAAAGCTGTCGTTTCAGTCTCGACCTTGGAATGCGATACACGAGATTAAAAACAGTTTCCGGCCTCATGTTAGCTGTCTTCACTTGATACGTAGTAAGAACGCAGGTGCGTAAAACTCAACAAAAAGTAAAGTATTCGGCAAGTGGGTGAATGTACTCTTGTTCTGGAAGGTTGACCATGACCTAGGGATCTTCTTCTCCATCCGCTTTTAAGGTTCATCCATTTTCACCTGTTGACGTCGCCGTTATTATATCTAGCGGTACGCACTGTATTCTCAATTATACATCAATTTAGCACTAACGGGATATCGCGAATTAAGTCATGAATATCAGATATGGTCATCTAATTTCTGTTTATCAAAACAGGAGCTTTAGGGTAATAATGCAATATATATTATATGATGATTATGCCTGTAAAAGCTTTCCAGTTTTCCAGGAAGCTTATTGTTTAATGGGAACACATTTTGTTGTAATTAAGTTCGTTATTGATAGAATCTGAGAGGGATGCCTAATGAAGTCTGGATGACAAACATAGAAATCAAAAGAAGCAGCTCAGAGCGCGTTTTAATTTGCAATAAAAATGATGTGTGCTCGTCAACCTGTATCTCAGAGACTTTAATTGGAAGAAGTCTGTCTAAGAGTACTATTTTAATCATAATGTTAACAACGTTAAGTGCACATAACTTAGTTTTATGAGCATATTGTGAATGTACCAGTAGTTTATTCCCATCATATACAGTGCATTGGAGATAATAAAATCGATGTGAATAGTATTAACGTTAATTAAGATAGTGAGGACTTAAATTCAAGCTATGTATACCGTTGAAAAATAATTTATTTCTTTGGCTTGCTATAGCTAAAACAAAATAACTGAGGATTTATAATTTACATATAGTGGTAAAACATCTTTATTTGCGTCTGAAATTATTGCAAATGTGTTCCAGCTTGATCAGATATTTAGAAGAAAAAAATTAAAAGATGTTGCGTTTAATAATCAATACATTTTCTGTCATCTAAATTTAAAATTGTATTGGAATCGATATTGAACCAAAACACTTATAAATGGATAAAGACTATTCTGCGTGTTCTGGACGGTGAGGGCCTTCCGCTACAGCAATCTCATTGGGCAGCACAATTTCCTCTTCCAGATAAGCGGCTACCCGAATTTCGGCGGTGGTGGAAGACATTTGCGGACTTACCCACCATTAATACTCAGAGGTTGGCCTTTACTCAGTCAGCCTTCTTTTACAAACATCTTATGTCTACCATCAGTGTTCTACCGCGGGTACAAAAAAAAACTCTTCGCTGAGACGATGGAGGATAATTTGGAATAAATTTCAGAATCCGAAGATCCCCACTGACTGTAAAGTTGTGGTTTATTCGGCTGTCAATGAGGTTGTTCCGACAGCTGACAAATTGTGGCGGCATGGCAGAGCAACATCAAATCTTTGTCTCAGGTGTTCTGCGGTAGAGACCTTGAGTCACAAGTTGGTGGATTGTGCCGTCGTACGCCCAATATGGGACTGGGTATATGGACGAATAGGAGTGATTTGTAGTGGCGTGCAAGTGCTTCCACTGGGGGACTATCTGAACCTCGAATTCCAACACGGTGACCAGAAATTGACAGATGCCATTACTTGGCTAATCTTTGCCACCTATTTTTAGGTACTCAAAGTTGGGGACGGAGTGAATCTACAGGCCTTCCAGATATTTATCCGGAAGGAGCGCTGGGAGTTGGACAAAAGGACCGCTTTGGCCTTGGATCTTCCGCATCTAAGGAAGCTTTAAGTGTCCTCTGCGGGAGGGCATATGATAAGAGTAGGGAAAAGAACAAGAAGAGAGAAAAAAAAGAGATCTATACTTCTTGTGTAGTAGTTTTCATACTATCCTAAAAACCTGTCCCTAAAGAGTAAAATTTTAAAAAAGAATATAAAAAACCAACAATAGACCACATTTTGTATATTTAATTTAATAAATGTAATCAATGATATGTAGATAATTGCCAAATAAACGCTTTTATATTTACGTAAAAAAAAGACTACTGATGCACAAAAATTTAATAACTATATTTATTAACATGTTTCAAGGCAATTTTTCATAATAGGAGACATAATTATAACAGTGCACAAATAATCAAAGCATGTAACAAAAATAAAAAGAACAAATTTCTGACTATTGAAACACTAGCTGATTAAAGCAAAAATACAGAATATGTAGTGACCAAATATAGACATAGAATTCCTCATATTCCTTCCTTCTTTAATATGCGATCTGATTTATCAAACGAATGCAACTACAACGTATTTAATGAAACTTTAAAAGAGTTTATTTTAACATTAAAAATCTCACTGATTTCACTTATTTTGTGTTTTGTTATACTTGTTTGCGCATAAATGAAATTAAAGAATTATTTGGAAGTTTGGGAGCATGAATTAGCGTTGTGAGTGCCCTTTAGTGCTAAAAGGCCTTTTAGTGCTGAAAGCTAAACTGAGATATGGATATCTGTAGTTGTTACACTACGTATCATAAGTATCACCTGGCTGAAAATGTCGTACAAGTTCGGTAATGTTGGAAGTCAATATGGTGTTGGCCCACCCTTAGCCTTGATGACAGCGTTCACTCTCGCAGGCATACTTTCAATCAGGTGCTGGAAGGTTTCTTGGGGAATGGCAACCCATTCTTCACGGAGTGCGGAACTGAGGAGAGGTATCGATGTAGGTCGGTGAGGCCTGGCACGAAGTCGGCGTTCCAAAACATCCCAAAGGTCCAAAGGTGTTCTATAGGATTCAAGTCAGGACTCTGTGCAGGTCAGTCCATTACAGGGATGTTATTGTCTTGTAACCACTCCGCTACAGCCCGTGCAGTATGAACAGGTGCTCGATCACGTTGAAAGATGCAATCGCCATCCCCGAATTGCTCTTCAACAGTGGGAAGCAAGAAGGTGCTTAAAATATCAATGTAGGTCTGCGCTGTGATCGTGCCACGCAAAATAACAAGGGGTGCAAGCCCTCTCCAAGAAAAACACGACCACATCATAACACCAACACCGCCGAATTTCACTGTTGGCACTACACACGCTGGCAGATGACGTTCACCGGGCATTCGCCATACCCACACCCTGCCATCGGATCGCCACATTGTGTACCGTGATTTGTCACCCACAGAATCTTTTGCCAGTGTTCAATCGTGTAAAGTTAACGCTCCTTACAACAAGCGAGGCGTCGTTTGGCATTTTCCTGCGTGATGTGTGGCTTAGAGCAGCCGCTGGACCATGGAATCCAAGGTTTCTCACCTCACGCCGAACTCTCATAGTATTGGCAGTGGATTCTGATGCAGTGTGGAATTCCTGTGGGATGGTCTGGATAGATGTCTGCTTATTACTCTTTACGACACGCTTCAAATACGAGGTCGGCCTGTACGCTTTTGTGCTGCACATGTCCCTTCACGTTTCCACTTCACTATCACATCAGAAACATGGACCTAGGAATGTTTAGGAGTGTGGAAATCTCGCGTACAGACTTCTGACACAAGTGACACCCAATCACCTGACCACGTTCGAAGTCCGTGAGTTCCACGGAGCGTCCCATTGTGCTGTTTCACGATGTATAATGACTACTGCGGATAATGGGTACCAGGTAGTAGGTGGCAGCACAATGCACCTAAGATGAAAAAGGTATATTTGTGGGGGTGTCTGGATACTTTTGATCACATAGTGTACAAGGAGACACAGCCGCCAACATGAACTTGGTAGCTAAAAGTGAATATACACTTATAATTGAAACAGACAATTAAGACTATCTAAAAACACTGTGCTGTTAGAAGTTCCTATGGACCTGACCTTCCCTACTGCATAATATATGCTGAGCACATAACAAACTTACTTTAAGAAACTACCGTAAGAATGGAATAAATGAAATGTTAGAACGAGTCACTTTTTATGGCCATCCATTCCTCAGGTTTATCGCAAATCTTCATTCAACCTTCTCCTTCATTACTATTCATGGTTAGATTGAGAAAACCACTTAAATGAACTAATAACAAGAAGCCTATAAAAGCAGAATATAACAACACAAATGACTGTAGAGGCCAAAGCTTTAAAACCAGTATTTTCCTGTATCTAAGGTTGCAGAAAGGCAGCTTTAATAATTAAAAACTAGACCGTAATAAACCAGAATGTAATAAAAATAGCCATAGAAGAAGCGCACAAGATTGCAATGAAATTTGCACAGACCTTGAGTTAATGCTCTTTTAGATAACAATCAGATAATTATTCCTGCTTGGGTAACTCCAGCGAGTATAGCAAACATTAAAAAACAAGTTGTTAAAGAAATGCAAAAACAGGAAACCTAAATAACATCTGTTCATTTAGGAAACAATAACACTAAATGCTAGTCAAGGTCTTAAATGGTAAACTTTTAAAATATTTTAAAACAATGTGTATGTTTAAAGATTTTTCTGCAACGTTTTTTTGCGTTAGCATTATTACAGACGGTTGAGGTCCATAGCTTGCCAACTGCTTTAAAACATAAACGAGAATATGAAACATCCATGTAATGAAAAATCCACCCCATATTATATTCTATGTCATATTTCCGTTTCCGGCATAGATGACATAAAAACGAAAACGAAAAATGGATGTTTATTAAATTATTTAATGCAACCTTCTTCTTCCTGATATCAGCGAAATATTTTTAAGCCTATCGAAATAATGCGTAAGGATTTGTTTAATTGCGCGAGTGAGTGTTTTCATTAATCTACAACTGTAAGAATGTGATTCCTCTCTTAAAAAAATCTGACATGTTGCACTCACATGACTTTCTCTTCTATTGTAGAAACTATTTTTTACAAACGCTTATTCTCCATCCACCTCATGTTAATCGAGATATCGAGATGTTAATGTAGGTACAAGGGAAATATGGTAGGCTTTAAGCGATAGTTAAGAGCTGGTTGCTATGTGGAGTATTCCATTCTCTTTGCATTACCAAGACTAAAAAAATTAATAACGAATTCCCATTTGAGAAAAAATATAAGTATTGGAAAATTTAAGAGAATAACAAACAATATCTCGAAAATGGTTCACTCAACAAAAAGATGTATATAACATAAATTGTGAATTTTAACACGATCTACACTTTCTGTGTAGTAAACTTTTGTTTATCTCTTATGGTTTACTAGTTATGCAAAAGTCACTCACAATGAAGAATACTTTTGGAGACATTCCCAGAAAATTCAAGATATACATTTTATTTGTCATGAAAGTATCTTAAATATATGATATTTAAATCAAAATCAATCGAGCCATTTTTGAAAAAATTTAAAATTTTCGAAAAATGTTCCATGTAAAGGGTAATCTGGGGTGGGGGGATTTTCTTGAAAACCTTCATGTGGCATCTCTGGAAGATACTGAACCTAAATACGAAGTTTGATATTTATCCGACTGTTCGTTTCTGAGTTATACTGTTCACAGACAGACACACAGACACACACACGGACGTTTCCAAAAATACTTTTTTTGGATTCAGGGGGCCTCAAAACGTATATTTCCGGTGAAATCTCGGTGTCGAAGTTTCGGGTGGAATACAATACTTCCCCTACCTACTATACGTAGTAGAGAAAGCAAAAAAGAATGGTTTCTGAACGGCATCCTTTGCCATTGAGCCAACTAGGCTTGGGTTTATTAATGCGCTTATCTTGTAGCATTAACTCATCAACCCTTTAATACTGAAAACGGTTCTATTAACTCCTCAATATTATTTTGGGGACGTGAAAGTTCTTCCTGTGGTGATTTTTATTTTAGTAACGTGAAGAGGTTCTAAAGATGAACTATTTTAAGTTGATTAAAAGTTAAAATAAGAGCTGAGGCTTTTCTGGCTGCATAATAAGCTATATTTTATCGGACTTGAACACCTTTGAAACGCCGCTTTCAAACTTCTACATACCTGGATAGAAGCCCGAGAAAATTTGGAGGGATTAAAAGTTGTTTATTAAAATTATGAGTAAAAATGTGTGTTTTTTTAAATTAGTGTTGAAATTGTTATACTATTTAGGCTGATAAAATAAACTCACAACAACGAGTGTGCCATAAGTATTTATAATGCACATCTCTAAAAGGTAATAGATAGCAATTTATAATTCTAACAATGAATTTTTGTCTCGTTATGCATATAAATTTTGATAGCCGTTTAATGGCCCTGCCATTATCCTTATTAACAAATTATATTAATCTGCTAAAATGAACTTCAAATATCTACTTTACTGATTTTGCTGCTATTCTTGCTAGCATAGCTTCCAAAATATTACAATAAAGGCGTATTCCTTGCCATTTATAGTGTAATATTCATTCATTTAGTAAATTACAATAAATGATTGTAATTGTAGTACGTCAAGCGAAGCATATCTTGGAAATTGTTTAAATTACTTAGGAATTAAGTATGGTATAAAGTATTTTTGTACGATTTAATTGAAACAACCCTACGTTGTATTTTGCATCAGACTAGAATATGTGTTTTCCGCAAATCTGCTTATTTGTTACTTACTGACTGTAATTGTTTCATTTTCGTAACATTTACGGCTACTTTGGTGAGGGTTTTAAGGTAACATGGAGAAGTACACCTAGGTACATCTAGAAAATAATGCAGCAGTATATTTTTATCTGTACTTCAACATGAAATTATTGTGGGATATAAGAACACTAATTTACTGCAGAAGCTTGGGAATGTTAATTGTCTAGTGCATAGATTTGTTTAAAGTAAAAATAAATGTTGTTAAAAACTGGAAACACTGTGATTTAATCAGACACTTTTCTTATAAAATACTGGTGGAATTGTTTTTATATAAACTAACTGCAACATAAATAATCCTAGGAACTAGGACTATTTAAATATTAGTTCATAAAAAGCCATACCAATAAGAGAATATATACAGTTTATAAGCAATGACAAGAAAAATTATTTCATAGTAATATATGTTATACGTGTTTATGTAAATAAACACTCATACCACTTCTAGCAATAATTTCAAAGAAACGTGCTTTAATAGGTCATAGCGTTTTCGCTTTTCCTATACTATTTTATTTTTATTGAAATACTTTTAAAAACCTTCTATATGCATTAGACAATTAAAATTTTCAGTGCTGCTTAAATAAAGTGTTCTCAATGTTTCATACGCATTTAATATTTATAGTTTTACAACTATTTTTACTGTGATAAATGTATGTAGCATTATTTGCTAGATGTATCACTTAAGGAAGTGATTATTTAGAATTGTTTTATCTCCCCATTCTGTATTTTTTGAAATGCATAATGGTAGTAAGTAAAATGACAATCAGTAACCTTACAAAGAAGCAGTTTTATTTACCTTAGTTACTTTGCACGTTCTCAATACCCTTAGCAAGTATTATGAACCCGAAGAATATATCACTGCAGAAAATAATTAAGACATACACCATGTGGATAATTTGAAAGCTAATTAATTTTATACACATAGTTGGAATAGGGCGTTCCAGTTGGTAGTAAACTTGTGCGATAATATTTATTAGTTACCATGCAATTTGTTTGGAATACTGTCTGCCTAAGAGACGCCCATGGAGTTGCATATAGCGTGCGGGAATTCGAGGATCTCCGGTGGGATATTTTATGTTCTGCTTGCTCTTACTCTATACCATCCCCCCCATCTTAGCAGTTTTGACCGTGAAAAACAGCCTTGAGCTAAGGACGAAGGATACGATTGTGAAGTCTATGTCCGTTTGAAAAACAAGAAGTGATGCGTAAAACCTTGTCACGCCTGCTAACGCAGCCATTAAATGACACGGTATAACAACATAACAACCGGTAAATGTATATTGCTACTTAATTTATTAGATGTTGAGGGTAATTTATGAAAGAATGTTGTTCCATTACAGCAGTGCGTACTATAGCTATCTATAGACACTACTTATCTTCATAATACGTAAGACAATTCTGAACACTGAGCAACTAACAAACCTCGTGTAATTCTCTCTTGCAGTATCTTTAACGTCTTATTTAACTGATTACCCTCATTTTTATAGAACCTATAACCCCAAGAACTGACAAGCCAATGTCTTGGGTCACTAATCTGTTGAGGAGCCAGAAAACTGTAGATCAAAGCACGTTCAGGATGGGTGATCAGCCAAAGAAGAAGAAGAATAAATAAAATGTAGTGATTAATGGAATGATATGAAAATTCGTGGATCAAATTGTTAATCCCAACATTTGCCTAGCGATCGAGGAAAACTGCGAAAAACCTTCGGTCAGATTGGTCAACCCCGGGCGCTTCTGAATACGGATCATAGATGTTACTGCCTGAATCATTCCGCTCGGTATCTTTAATAACATCTAAAGGAGAATATCAAAAAATGATGTACACAATGCTATATTAATTTTATCTTCAATTTATTAGTTTAAATCTTCTGGCAGAAAATCAAATCCTTCTGATTTTTATCACTGTATCAAAATGTATTTGCAATGTTAAGCATCAACGTCTACCTACTTCCTAGCAAAGGGCTTTTGGTAATATATTGTGCTTTACAATTCCAAATTATGCCTAATTAAAGTAGTTTCTTCCAAATGCAAATACAACCTCAAATTATTACAAAGTCCATTTGGGGCAGGGGATTAATAATGAGATACTTGAGGAGACACACTTGAGCACCTTTGTTACTAATGTAGACAAGTTTCAATGTTGAGAAACCAAGAGAGTATGTATACTTTTGCAGCTATTTTTAACAATTTGATTGGATATTAAAAACCAAACTATCATAAATAAATACTGCAACTTTACTTTTGGAAAGTGATGTTTCTTTTTCATGAACGTATGCTAGGGATCACAATACAATGTGTTCAGGAGATTTCATATTTTTAAAAGAGAAGAGAACTGCTAAACTTAACACATCTTGGCTCCCTATTGCAGATTTGTATAGCTCATTGTGTTCAACGTAGCAACGAGTGTATATAAATTTTATTAATCACAATTTAATTAACATAATGCTTTACATTGTCATATGTCGATGTGACTAAATTATGCCACAGAAGACTTTGTAAATATTTTTCGTGTCTCAGGTATACTTGTTATAGAGAGGTATTGAAATGTAAGTTATCTAACAGCTCCAATGTTGGTATAATCTTACATCTCACTCCAAAATGTTTAAGCTGCGAATCCTGTAAATTAGCTTCTGTATACGCATGATCACTCAGACCTCGCTAATAGGTATAGGTGATCCCATGAAGGGGACCCTCGCGCGCTGCGACCTACACAAATCTATTGCAGCCTAGCTCGCTTAGCTAATATGCTAACATTTTCCTTTATAATTTAGCAGATAGAGTGGCCACACATATGCAATTCAATCTCTTAGACCAAAGTTTGCGTCAATTTTGCAATGAACATAATTCTAAACACATGAAAATATTGTATCTACAGGTTGGATATAGTTAACAAACACTCAATACGGAATTTAGCGACGCTAATACTTTCGGTTTTTATTTTTTTCAACTATGTGGTCGTTGTGGCACAGTAATTTACTTCTTTAATTGTGCCAGAATGTAAATGTATGCTGAAAACTATGTATCCAAATATTCTGATGTATACACTTTTCACTAGCTCAGGTATTCTGTGAATCGAAATATTTTGTACGATACCCACAGAAACAAAGCAGAGAGCAACTCCTTGCTGCAGTTTACATTGCATATAAGTAAAATGCAGTTTATATCACACATTCAATTCCATTATCAATTGCAAACCACTGGAGACACATGTGCAAATGCACATGGTTCAAAGAAAAGCATTGAAGACTTTTATTATAACTTTCAAGATCTCCTTACACTCATATTGCAAATAGACTTAAGCCTTTCAATAACATTTAAAACGTTTTATTGTTATTAATTATTATTACATTTTACTTTCATGATGATACAATTCAAATTGCCTGAAGTAAATATATATCCATTAGTTTGCTAGTTATTTTCGTGCTAGTTTTGGTTCCATCGTAAAGATAATAAAAAATTTTAAATCCTCTTTTGGTTTCTTCTTTTCTTGCTTTTTAAACTTCAAGTACTCAAGTTACTTCCTAACCATCCTTCGTAAAGCAAGTTCAGTATTACTGATTGTTGGAAAACTGCGCCCTTCTACTCTAATATGTATGAGTTCTGAAAGACTCATAAAAATATCGCAGATTAAAAACACTTTAACATACAGCTGTAGCTTAAACAATAAATCCTGTTTCAGACATACACGAAAAGAAAACAGAGGGAGCGATCACGCTGGATGGTTTTTATGGTGTTATTCCGGAGATTTCAACGCGTGAGTAAGACAAGCACTTCTCTCAATTATGAACGCATACATACACTAGAAAGAAAATCAGAAGAGATTAGGAGAAATAGTATTTTGTCGACAGCAAACAGTCATTTTCTACGTTTTTAATCCTTTAATGAGATGATACTCTGAAACGTAAACTATGTTAATCTGTAATACATGTAACATAATGCCATTCTACAGGGTTTTTTATTTTTCGGCAGAAAATATTATCTCACTATTCTCAGAGTCTAAAGCAGATTATGTTGCAAGATTACAATAGTGCAGACTATAGGATTAACTTGCAACTAATGCCTGTTTTACGCAAAAATATCTCTTATCACCACGGAACCAATGCTATTCCACATAACGACATATTTACTATGACTATTCCAGCATATGACGTAAGCATAATATGGCGAATAACGTATAAAATAGGCTTAGGTATCAACCAATTACTACTTAATTATAGGTTAATTATCATATCCAGGGGAAATGATAATCGTTATCCGATAATTACCTACAACACCTCCGTCGTCTATTTCGATTGCAGGGGACTCAAAACAAAATGGTAGCTTTAAGATTTGGTCGAGCATAATAAATTTAATTAATTTGTTTTAAAAGTAGATGTTCTTACGGGTTTATTTTTATTCCATTTTGATGAGTAATGGGTTTGATATTCTCTGGAGCATATGCTATGCTATCGTATACACATTTTTATTTAAAGTATAACGTTCCACGAGTTTGCTGCAACAAATGGATTACGTGTTGAAGCATAATAATATTGATTTATGAAATTGTCAGTAAAGTAGGATTTTACATCGATTACACATATTTCGCGGAGGACCGTTGTTTGTTTATATAGTTACCAGTTACTTTCCTCTCATGACCTATGATTTGTTAGTGCACTTGAAACATTTTAATGGTAAATATAACATTCAAGATTATTGTTTTATCCGGACACATACAATATCAAACTGGGATATAACTTCTAAGTTCATATGGATATATAAGTTCACATACAGTATGAATACAGTTCCATGATATGCTTACAAACAACAAACTATAACCCTTCCCAATTTTCAATCTTCCTTACTTCTACAAATATGTGCATTATTATCACTGTTGTATTTATTGGAAACTTCTACTCAAAATAGACTTAATGATTTGATCTGCAGTCACCATGAGACTTCAATTTGTGTATTCAACCATAAAGAATATAAAATATACGAACTAAACTATATTACTCAATGAAAAGTTTACCAGGTATGTCTACAAATATTATTAACTCTTCTAAGAAGGATCTTGTATACCCAGTTTGTAAAACAATACGTAAATCTAGTGCTGATGAAATATTCATCTAGGGAAAGCATATTCAGAAGAAGTAACGTAGTAAATAAATATTGTCCTAATGATACATCTTTAAGTCTCAGGATACTGATCCCGAAAATAATATTTTAATACAAGAAACCCGCAGATAAAATGTTTCCTCTATTGAAGATATTGTTACGAACAATTATCATGGGATGATAGATTAGAATACAATATCTCCAAAACTAAGCGTTGTAGAAAGAAATATCTTGGATAAAAGTTGCTTATATCATAGGGGAAACTAAATGCCATTAGTCGTGATTTATTTGGAGGACGTTGTGATGGTCATTTTAAGGTGAATTTAAATTGACCTTAATTGTAGGTGTCCATTTAAAAAAATTAAATTGACCCTAAAATGGTCATTATAGTGTCCTCCAAACAAAACACGACTAATGTCATTTACTTTCCCTCATAATATCAAGCAACTTTATTACAGATATTTCTTTCTAAAACGCTTAGTTTCGGAGATATTGTACAGCCTCAACCTTAATTGAGCACGCTGTATAATATGTGAAGGATTCAAAATGATTTCAATTAATAATAAAATATGTACTTCATTTATTGCAAACCAAACAGAACATTTGCCAAGACCCCAACATCCAGCAATAAAATACTACAACCTCCGTAAATTCAACAAAATTAAGAAAGTTATAATTATTCAACTACATCTAATCTTCAGAGAAAGTCTAAAAGAATAGGCAACGATATGACTACGAACTAACACAATACAGTTTTTTATAATCACAGACGAAAAGTTGTTCATAATACTTTACACAATTTAAGTAAATAGAAAAGGTGTAAAATTCCCATTCACAGGATTACAGATCACTTCTTTAATAGATTTGAAAATAAAAATGATACTTCATGTCTCCCAGATCCTCCAGGCATCCTGAAGGTATCTTCATTGAGGAAAAGGATATTCATAAGGCCCTCTTTAATATAAAGGCAGACACTTTCACTGGTTCACTGCCCGTATATCGAGAGATCTGAAAGTCACTAGGTTCTTCACATTACCATGCTAAGAATAAGACAACAAAACGAATACAATTTAATTGCGGCGTGCCTCAAGGATCGCCATTATCATCATTGCTGCTTAACTTAGCTATCGACTGCGTTATTCAGAATCTCATAGATATTGAATTATACAAAACTGGCTTCTCTCTCCATGACTTCTTGCAGAATTTATCAACTTTCGCATTTGTTGACGACATAGCCCTAGTAGGCTTGATTGATCAAGCCGAGTGTGTCCTGCAAATATAGGATTACAAACTAATGGTAATAAAAGTAAATGCATAATTCTCAACAAGGGGAATCTAACATAACTTGTTTCTCTACAATGATCTATTATAACATCTATTAGCGACAAATCGGAGGTATTTAAGAGTTGACTTTAATGATCAAATTTCTTTTGATAAAAAGAAATTAACAACATCATTAACTATAGATCTTAAATTACTTGAACTTTATACTCTTCTGAAACCAGAACAGAAACTTAAGATTCTTGATCAATACATCTGGTGAGCTAGTTTATCCGCTGTAGTGTGCTCCATTAAGTCAACTCTCTGATACTTTCCTAAGAAACATGGATAAAATAATACGAATACAGTAAAAGAGATAACTGCAGCTTCCTGATGACACACCAAATGCAATATATATATATATATATATATATATATACGCCTAGAAAATGGCGGAGAATCGGACTTATAAGAGCGGAATGAGAAGCCAGGCTTCAGCACTTTAATATCTGTCAGCGTCTCCAGGCAGTTGATGATGTCCACCTACACTGAGAAAGAAGAAGAGTCTGCACTAAAAAAGCTTCATATTTCTTGTGATACTTTGCCACCCAACACCAAAGTCATCCTCCTGGTCTAGGGGTACCATGCTTGCCTCTTGTTTCCGAGCTCGCGAATTCAACCCGGCGGAGGGCGATGGATGTTTTTGGGTGTAAAAATCCTTAGCATATCTTCCTTCGGAAGGGAAGTAAAGCAGATGGCTCCGTGTCGTAGGTTTATGGCACGTAAAAGAACCTCAAATCTTATA
The DNA here is from genome assembly GCA_030765065.1 of Deroplatys truncata. Taxonomy (NCBI): domain Eukaryota; kingdom Metazoa; phylum Arthropoda; class Insecta; order Mantodea; family Mantidae; genus Deroplatys; species Deroplatys truncata. The sequence goes on from CM060978.1 coordinate 222,480,604, forward strand.
AAGAGACCTCTTAGCAAAATTATCGGTCTTTCACGTACAATATATAATGGGACGCTAAGAACCATAATAGTTAAAGAGCGTCCATAAATAAAATAAAACCCACCACCAAAGGCAAGTGGATTCGGAAAATGTTAAGATCTCAGTCATTTCAAGATTGATGTCAGTTGTCAGACAAAGGCATGTGTGTGACCTTATATGCAGACTACTCGAACGTCAATTCATGGATTAGTAATAAGAAAAATCTCTCATCCTCTGAATGCATCAATGCCATTAAGATATCGTGTAACTAGTCGCCAGTACATTATGTTCCAGTCAGAATCTTCAGTACAACCCGTTGCCACCATCCAGGTTGCAACATACTTAGATATGTGCTGGGATTGTGCAGAAAGGGGAATTGCTTCGAAATAATAGACACTATGCGATCGCTCAGTTCCTGCTCATGCAAGGAAAGAAGTTCACGAGGAAGTTCCTGTCATCTCTCAGCAAGACTCCAATAGTGATATAGTGATAGTGATAGACGTGTTAATATAGTGGCTATCGTCAGAAAAACGTCTAATGTGGATGGTTTTAGGCCCTAAAGTTCATTTTGAAAAGGTACACAGGTAAATAAAAAAGAAAGGTAGTTACGAACCATGTGTTCCTTTACTGGCGAGTTGTTACAACGTTCCTATTATCAACTGGTCTGTTCATGGAATACTCTTTGGAGCTCGTGGTTCTCTGTCCAAATTTACACTTCGTATCCTGAAATATTTTAACGTACCCAGTTTTAAAGTTGTGAGTATTCTGAATCAAATATTGAAAGGCATATACAAATATTACAGTATAATCGTATGTCAATAGTTCTTAAAGTTTTGTTTTTTCTAGTTTTAGATAAAAATAATGGAAATATTAACTGAGATTCAGCTGTTTATTTGCATTGAAATGTTTGTCTGCTTTATTTAATGTTCTGTCCGGTTTTCTGGTTTGCCCTGGTCGACTTCACTTGAGTTCAGTTGATTGTGATAAATCTTTATATATGCAGCAATTTTCTGTGGCTTTTGAGGTTACGCCTGTGATTAGGTAGTGTTTCATAATTAAGCATTTGGCAGTAATGAAAGCCTTATTTTGAATTAGATCATAAGTATAAATTATGCTTAATGTGCATATATGTGTGGTGTTTTTATAAAAACAACGGTATTATTTATAACGATTTTATTCGAAGATAGTCATTAAAGATCACTCGAATCTTTGAAATTTGTCAGATAAAACATTTCGTATTAAGCACTCATGAAATTAAATTTGATAATCTCAAAACCTATTGTGATATTACCTATGACTATTCGGTTTAGAATTAGCAAAAAACGAGCGCAATCATATAGATATTGATGTTAGAGGAGAAGCTCGCTATAAAAAAGGAAATTTCAAGTGCATTCGCATTAAGTGATTTGTCTAAACATAATAACGTGCTCATACAAAATAGTTGTGTTTATTTTGCTTTCTGTGTATTTTTACTTTCTCTACTACGTATAGTAAGTAGGGGAAGTATTGTATTCCACCCAAAAATTCGATACCGAGATTTCAACGGAAATACATGTTTTGAGACCCCCTGAATCCAAAAAAAGCATTTTTGGAAACATGTCCGTGTGTGTGTTTGTGTGTCTGTCTGTCTGTGAACAGCATAACCCAGAAACGAACAGTCGGATAAACACCAAACGTGGTATTTAGGTTCAGTATCTTCCAAAGATGCGATACGAAGGTTTTCAAGAAAATCCCCTCACCCCAGATTACCCTTTACATGGAAGATTTTTCGAAAATTTTAATTTTCTCAAAAATGGCTCTAACGATTTTGATTAAAATATCACGTGTTTAAGATATTTTCATGACAAATAAAATGTATATCTTGAATTTTCTGGGAATGTCTCCAAAAATATTCTTGACTGTGAACGACTTTTGCATAACTGGTAAACCATAAGAGATAGACAAAATTTTACAACACAAAAAATGTAGATCGCGTTAAAATACACAATTTATGTCATATACATTTTTTATTGTTGAGTGAACCATTTTCGAGATATTGCTTATTTCCTTAAATTTTTTAATAATTTTCTCAAATGGGAATTCGTTATTCATTTTTTATCTTGTATATGCAAAGAGTATTAATCTGTGGCAAAGGGAATGGTGCTGCACCTAGTAACCAGCTATTAAGAGATATGTATGTGCTTAAAGGCTACTGTATTTCTATATTGCCCTTGTAAATATATATTCCACTTATGTCTACAAGAAAATTAGCAATAAGATAGAGTCTGCAAATGTTTATCTCGATTAACATGAAGTGGATGAAGAATAAGCGTTTGTAAAATAGTTTGTACAAGAGTATAGAAAGTCATGTGAGTAACACATCAGATTTTTAAATAACACTGCATTCGTTTAACAAGTACTTTAAATCCTTCTGAAGATCTAGATATATTCAAGTGGTTTACGTTCCTGTGAGAGACGAAAATTCGGTACCCACATATATTGTTGTGCTACACCTAACTCGCGAGCATAGTTGGAAAGGTAAATGTTTTGAATATAACCAAAACCTGCAGAAGAGGAGTGATTAAGGCTTCTAACGCGAGTATTCGAGGTTGCATCATCATTATTGGATCCCTCCAAGATGGAAACTAACCCACCAGATCCAGGAAACTAAATTCTATTAGGCTTATTGTTATCCAACCTATGGCTCTGTAACGTCATACAACGTCTCGCTTTGGAGTTACCGAGAAACATGGTCTAAATGCCTCAGTTAACGATCCTGTTGCTGCACTCTTGCGTCAAACAATGGTATGTGCTTTGACGTAGCAAGTCATCGAGTTGGCTGATCCCGTTCTAGATCATGGCTAAATACAATTCCTATTCAACGTCCTTTTTATGTACGTATGTCAGTAAGAAAAACAACACAAACGGAACGAATCATTCTCTCCAACATATTATCCGTTACTGAAAATAATTCACTTCTTTAAAGATAGCTACCAACATGTTTTTCATAATTTCACATTTTGAGCTAAGAACAAAATTGTGCAGTTTAATTTTATACATTTAATATCCCGGTATACTCTTATAAATTTGTAATAATTCTTTTTCCTGCATTACTTTTCTTATCGAATGTTTATACTTATTGTAAAAGCTAAAACAATTTCATAAGCTTAAGTAAGTTTTTAAATTATGCTACATCTAAATGACTGAGTTAGACTAAGGTTTAGAAGTTGAATTAAAACTGGAAAAGTTCAACCACGAACTCGAACCACGGATTTCCGTATTTTCTTGCATGGCTTAGGCAAGGAAAACTCAAAAGGTGCATTAAACTTCTCTCATCTGATTCATATGTTTCAGTATCTCAGTGATCTCAGATCACCGAGATTTCTTACTTAAAGACTGCTTCTAGTACTGCCAAGTTTCTATACCATCTTAGGTTATCTTCTGTTACGGAGGGGACTCCTAGGGGAATTTGTACCTACGCCTCACGAGGGGATAGGTGCAGGTAAGCACCCCAAGAGGGGGCATCCCCGGGAGGAAGGATGAGGCGAGAGGAGACAACCGGCGGCTGGATCCAGGAACAATGGTACAACAATGAAGGGTTTTTAAGTTAGGCACCCCAGCATACTAAAACCTCGCCCCACACAGAGGGGGTTCAAAGTTCTTCAAGGGGGTTCAGATATCCCGGCAGCCAGCCGAAAGCCGAGGGATGGAGAGAGGTACAGAGATCATCCTTTTCCTCTGCCATGCTGTACCAAAACACATTTACGGACACTTTCTAACCTGTAAGAGACCAAGGGGCTGAAAGAAATCACTCAGCATTCGCCTGACTACCCGGGAAAACCCCAACCCGGGGAGTTAGAGTTTGCGGTCACCCGGGATCGAACACAGGACCTCCGAATGCAGATCATAGACCTTGACTTCTGAGCCATCTCGCTTGGTACTAGGTGACCATACTACTATAGTATTTATATATGTATGTTGCTTTTCATACTGCTTATGGTAAGATTGCAACGCTGAAACAGTTTTGAAGCGTCCAGTAAAATAAGATAATGTTCCCCAACGAGCAAATATCCCGAAAAATATTTATGATATGAATTCTTTTGAGGCCTAGAATTAACAGTAAATGCAGCATTGACGTACGATTTACGTACGATTCTCAGAGAAACTCACATAGCCTTGAAGCTCCGTACGGCTGCTTGAATTAAATTACACTGTTACATATAGGAGATATACTCTATGTTTACTTTCCGCAATATTAATGGAAATGTTAGAAGTGTTTTAAATAACGCTGAAACTACTTCATTATCTAACTATGCCGTAATATGAATACTTGCAGACTAGGCAAATAAAGTTTTGGTTAAAAAAATAGCCCAGTAGGTATTCATGGGAGTAAACACTCATCGACGCCTACTCTTTCTGAGCCTCTCCTAGGAAGCGATCTTTTATTCCCGGTCACTGCATTGTGATACTATCAAGGTTCTTCAAACTAGTACCGTAACTCAATGGAGGCGACCACTTCTGACACTAATGCTCGGCAGGATATTCAACAGATGCTCCTCACATGCAAACTCCAGCAAATTGTTATTGCATTCAGTCCTCTCGTAGTTTACGTGCTGTTACCTTTTCTGTCTACAGAAAGGACAGCATTGACCTCTGCATGCACGTGACGTTCCTTCAACAGCTGTTTTATTTCCAATCTTATCCGCAATAAATCTACTCCAAATGCGTTCCACCGCTTCTCTCATGCGCTCTTCCCTGTTGTAATTCTGAAGGAACAATCGCCATGGAAATGCTTAGAATAGCATTACATTGCCTTTTTTCGAAGATTTATTATAGGTACTGATCTAGCTTTTCAGATGTAACTTACGTTTTAATATACTCTTAAATATTCTCAAAGAGGGTTCGGTTTTTGTGTTTAATAAAACATCATTTATAGGGTTTGTTTATTCAATCACATTCATACGTGACTAAGACAATATTTGTAGATATCAAAAGTATAATAAAGAGGCAAAAAAACAGACATACTTAAGCACTTAAATTAGACTTATTTGAGGGCAATGCACCTAAAAAGTCAAGAAAATTGCACTAGCTTACACTTAAAGGTACCAAGTTGAAACCGAGGTTCAGGTTCAAACCCGGCGGAGTACGATGGATTTCTTCGGGTCTAAAAATCCTTAGCATGGTTTCCTGTGGAAGGGAAGTAAAGCTGGTCGTCCCGTGTCGTAGATTTATGGCACGCTGGAAACCAATATGGTGTTGGCCCATCCTTAGCCTTGATGACAGCGTTCACTCTCGCAGGCATACTTTCAATCAGGTGCTGGAAGGTTTCGTGGAGAATGGCAGCCCATTCTTCACGGAGTGCGGAACTGAGGAGAGGTATCGATGTAGGTCGGTGAGGCCTGGCACGAAGTCGGCGTTCCAAAACATCCCAAAGGTGTTCTGTAGGATTCAAGTCAGGACTCTGTGCAGGCCAGTCCATTACAAGGATGTTATTGTCGTGTAACCACTCCGCCACAGCCCGTGCAGTATGAACAGGTGCTCGATCGTGTTGAAAGATGCAATCGCCATCTCCGAATTGCTCTTCAACAGTGGGAAGCAAGAAGGTGCTTAAAATATCAATGTAGGTCTGCGCTGTGATCGTGCCACGCAAAACAACAAGGAGTGCAACCCCCATACAGGAAAAACACGACCACACCATAACACAACCGCCTCCGAATTTCACTTTTGGCACTACACACGCTGGCAGATGACGTTCACCGGGCATTCGCCATACCTACACCCTCCCAACGAATCGCCACATTGTGTACCGTGATTCGTCACTCCACACAACGTTTTGCCACTATTCAATCGTGTAGTGTTGACGCTCCGTACACCAAGTGAGGCGTCGTTTGGCATTTTCCTGCGCGATGTGTGGTATATGAGCAGCCGCTCGACCATGGAATCCAAGGTTTCTCACCTCACGCCTAACTGTCATAGTACTTGGCGTGAATCCTGATGCAGTTTGGCATTCCTGTGTAATGGTCTGGATAGATGTCTGCCTATTACTCTTTACAACCCTCTTCAAGTGTCGGCGGTCTCTGTCAGTCAACAGACGAGGTCGGTCTGTACAATTTTGTGCTGTGTATGTCCCTTCACGTTTCCACTTCACTATCACATCAGAAACAGTGGACCTAGGGATGTTTAGGAGTATGGAAATCTCGCGTACAGACTTCTGACACAAGTGACACCCAATCACCCGACCATGTTTGAAGTCCGTGAGTTCCACGGAGCGTCCCATTCTGCTGTTTCGCGATGTATAATGACTTCGGAGGTCGCGGATAATGAGTACAGGTGACAGCACAATGCACCTAAGATGAAAAACGTATGTTTGTGGGGTTTCCGGATACCTTTGATCACATAGTGTAAATGCAAATACTTAACGGTACTAAAATGGGTGTTTTAAAAATACCAAAGATAGTAGCCATAAACACATTAAATGAACAGTTTAGTATTTCAATAACAGGAAAAGCGTTTATAATTGAAAATCACATCTTTCTGAACAAAGAAATAAAATTGGCAAATAGGACAAAATCCGCCACCTCCTAAAAAATCTTTTGCCACTTAACAACATTATGCGATGGAGTGCATACACCTCAACAATAAGTAAACCCTATAAGGAAAATTTAGGTAGCACAGATAGGTAATCCCAAGATTCAAATTTAGAGCTCAGTATTCCTTGATCTGGGATCCATGCTGCATCCAAAATCTACAGGAATAGAAGATGCATATTAATTATAAGCAAAGAATTACAGAACTTTTGGCCAGAAAAAAAGGAAATAACCATGCTGCCCTCAAAACCATGAAGTACTATTTCATAAGGCTGCAATAGCAAACAAGCTGAAACAAACTTCGTCACAAAAACGCCGTTGTTGAATACGTGGTTGGAGACTGAATACATACCGGACTGCTACCCATGCCGGACACATATCGAGGTTTTAACCTTAGCTTTCAATGTTTAGATAATATTTTCATTTATGAAGTATTGCTCATATATTCTATATCAATGCTAAAAATGCAATTTTTTCTACTTAAAAGGCAATAAATTTTAATATATTTCGACAGGACATATGCTAAAATAACAGAGTATCAGTTCAAAGATACTGTTTTTATCTGTTTCAATTATTAATTTATTTCCCCAAACATTTCCAAAGTACGAAAGCCGTTAAAAACTTCATCTTCATATTTTTGGCAACAAATAAGATGTGAGCTGTTGACGTGATCTTTGAAGATAGATTTACTGTCATCATTAGGTATTCAAACAATGCTTTGTTTATAAAAATGTTATTCCACGTGCTTGTCTTAAATCAGTAATTAAATCTCAATGTGAGTAGTAATGGATTACTCATTCTTATGTCTAAAAAAACTGCTTTCAATGCAAGACAACACACTGCCTCTCATTCACAATGCATAAAAACTATCTAAAGGATGTTTTATATCGTATCATAAGCAGCTGTCCTTAAGGCTACAAGCTGTTAATCATTTTGATCATTGGATTAGTATCTCTTATGAAGCTATTTAAACGAACAAGCTTTTCTTAGTGACTAAGGATCAGTATGTGTCCAAATTAATTAGTCGTAGTTGGTAACCTGCGCCAACACAGTGCATAGTTATATACTCACTTTCTACGCAATGCCGTGTGTTGATAGATACATGGCGTTTTGAATCTTTTCCCAGAAATGAAACTGTCGTACAATGACTGACTGGTCGCAGTTAATTACATTTGCCAACTCTCGAATAGAGTGACGTGGATCATCATGGTCTAGACGGTGTTCATCAAGATCTCGAGCTTTTCTGAATATGGACATTCATTCAAGTCAAGCTGGTCTTCTTTGACTGCACAAAACATATTTTTACTCTGCCTTTTTAGGCATTCTCCCCAAATATGGCACCAGTTTTTCAGACTTACTGTTATATTAAACTCAAAACAAAGGATTTCTTGTAACTTGACAATGTATACTTTTAAACTTAGCCAAGTTTCTTTAAATCTGAAAATCGGCCTGCAATTACAGGCACAATATTCTTGTTCTAAATGACACAAGAATACGATAAACGAAATTTAAAAATTAGTGATCTTGCCATGCTTTAAAAACATCTGATGTGTTACACTCACTTGTACAAACTATTTTTACAAACGCTTATTCTCCATATGCTTCATGTTAATCGAGATATCGAAATGTTAATCTTATTGCTAATTTTCTTGTAGATGCAAGGGGAATTGGTAGCTTTAAGCGATAATCAAGTATTTTAAGAGCTGGTTGCTATGTGGAGTATTCCATTCTCTTTGCATTACCAGGACAAGAAAAAATCAAAAAAAATCTGATGTGTTACACTCACATGACTTTCTCTACTCTTGTACAAACTATTTTTACAAACGCTTATTCTCCATATGCTTCATGTTAATCGAGATATCGAGATGTTAATCTTATTGTTAATTTTCTTGTAGATGCAAGGGGAATTGGTAGGCTTTAAGCGATAGTCAAATACTTTAAGAGCTGGTTGCTTTGTGGAGTATTCCATTCTCTTTGCATTACCAGGACAACAAAAAATAAAAAAAAATTCTGATGTGTTACACTCACATGACTTTCTCTACTATTGTACAGACTACTTTTACAAACTCTTATTCTCTATCTATTTCATACTAATCGAGATAAACATTTGCAGAAACGATCTTTTGACATGCATAGAGAATTACATTTGACACGTAGCGACCAGTTCTATAAATATTTGACTATCGCTTAAGGCCTACTATGTTCCCCTTGTTTTGTATTTGCAAGGGCAATATAGAAATACAGTAGCCTTTAAGCATAGACATATCTCTTAATAGCTGGTTGCTATGTGCAGCACCATTCTCTTTGCCACAGATTAATACTCTTTGCATGTCCAAGACAAAAAAATGTATAACCAACTCCCATTTGAGAAAATAAGAATTGAAAAATTTAAGGAAATAGCAAGCAATAGCTCGAAAACGGTTCACTCAACAACAAAAAATGTATATGACATAAATTGTGTATTTTAATGCGATCTACAGTTTTTGTGTAGTAAAATTTTGTCCATCTCTTATGGTTTACCAGTTATGCAAAAGTCGTTCACAATGAAGAATACTTTTGGAGACATTCCCAGGAAATTCGAGATATACAATTCATTTGCAATAAAAATGTCTTAAACTTATGGTATTTTACTCAAAATCGTTAGAGCCATTTTTGAGAAAATAAAAATTTTCGAAAAATGTTCCACGTAAAGGGTAATCTGGGGTGGGGGATTTTCTTGAAAACCTTCGTGTCGCATCTCTGGAAGATACTGAACCCAAATACCAAGTTTGGTGTTTATCCGACTGTTCGTTTCTGATTTATGCTGTTCACCGACAGACACACACACGCAAAATCACAGATAGACACACAGACACACATACGGACGTGTTTCCAAAAATGCTTCATATGCTTTTAGTGCACCTCAAAACATGTATTTCCTGTGAAATCGCGTATCGAATTTTTGGGTGGAATGCAATACTTCCTCTACTTACTACACGTAGTAGAGAAAGTAAACATTCCCGCCTCCTATGGACGAAAAAACCACGGCAAACTCAATCAGCATAAAATCACATCTGACGCAATTAAATATGCCGGAAATTGTATGTGCTTTGCTATATTTTCTGAGCACCCCTGTTTATCAATTTTTGGCGCTGTTTAAACAACTTAGGAAGATTTTCATCTCAACTATTTTATCAGAATATGCTAAATGGATATAAGCAATTAAGAAACATGCCTAGTTTAATCAATAAAGTTCTGGAACGGGACCAAAAGCTAGCGTGGACTGTGTATAATATCATCATTTGCATTCGTACTGTGCCTTGCCAACAAATTTTCGCACCAGACCAGGAAAACGAAAGAAAAGATCCCGGTTCATATTTATTTTAAATAAGAGTCATTAAATTACCATAATGGTCAAGACTGGGCACTGTTGTCCCACCACATCCAATGTTAGTAACCGCTTTATTTTACACCTGAGGTCAGTTTTCGCTTCTCTTGCTCCAGCATCCAGGAGGTAAAAGACCTCTTCCTCAGATGTCGACACCCTCAATATGGACGCTTAATCTGAAACGTTCATCCGCGAGTTCCTGAGTATACCGGGCGAGTGCCTTCTCAAACGAACGCACGTTATTCTGACATTTTGCCAAAGTTACATGGATCGTTGTACTGCTCGGAATTCCGAACGAAGCCGAACCATAATTCCTTTTACTGGATTCTCTTGGGCAGTCGTCGCACGTCCTTTAGGTTACGCCCCCTAATCTTGCACATCTTGTTTATTTCCTTCAGTGAATGATGATGTGAATAAATACGCAAAAAATATGAGATGTATAAAGAACGTATACTGAAGCTCGTAAAAAATAAACAGACAATGGTAGGAACTTTTGAACTTCCGTAGAATTTATATACGCAGACCAGCTTTGCAAAATTATTTAAATGTTTTTATGAAAGATAAATATGAAAAAATAATTACAGATTACACTATAAGTTACTGTAAAATCTTCCAGTAATTTTTAACCTTTACTAAAATTTCACTGAAGCAGTCACTTAATCTACATAAGTAAGCCACGGAAATTATTGAAATTACTGTACTTAGGAGCTATAGAAGCTATTAACATTTCCAATAACATACATGGTTCTCGTTAAAATCCGCTTCGATTACAATGTGTAAGATATATATCGCATTTAAATCTAAGTTTTGTAAACATACTTATCGGTAAACAAAGACCATATTACCTTCTCTACTACGTATAGTAAGTAGGGGAAGTATTGCATTCAACCCAAAAATTCGATACCGAGATTTCACCGGAAATATATGTTTTAAGGCATCCTAAATCCAAAAAATTTGATGTGTTACACTCACATGACTTTCTCTACTCTTGTACAATCTAATTTTACAAACGCTTATTCTCCATATGGTTCATGTTAATCGAGATATCGAGATGTCAATCTTATTGGTAATTTTCTTGTAGATGCAAGGGAAATATGGTAGCTTTTAAGCGATAGTCAAATATTTTAACGCTGGTTGCTATGTGGCGCATTCCATTCTCTTTGCATGTCCAGGACATAAAAAAATGAATAACGAATGTGAGAAAAAGTATAAGTATTGTAAAGTTTAAGGAAATAACAAGCAATATCTCGAAAACGGTTCACTCAGCAAAAGAAGTGTATATGACATAAGTTGTGTATTTTAACGCGATCTACATTTTTTGTGTAGTAAAATTTTGTCTATCTCTTATGGTTTACCAGTTATGCAAAAGTCGTTCACAAAGAAGAATACTTTTGGAGACATTCCCAGAAAATTCAAGATATACATTTCATTTCTCATGACATTATCTTAAACATATGATATTTTCATCAAAATCGTTAGAGCCATTTTTGAGAAAATTAAAATTTTCGAAAAATCTTCCATGTAAAGGGTAGTCTGGGGTGGGTGTATTTTCTTGAAAACCTTCGTGTCGCATCTCTGGAAGATACTGAACCTAAATACCAAGTTTGGTGCTTATCCGACTGTTCGTTTTTGAGTTATGCTGTTCACAGACACACACACAGACACACACACACACACACACACACACACAGACACACACACGGACATGTTTCGAAAAATGCTTTTTTTGGATTCAGGAGGTCTCAAAACATGTATTTCCGGTGAAATCTCGGTATCGAATTTTTGGGTGGAATGCAATACTTCCCCTACTTACTATACGTAGTAGAGAAAGTAAAAAGCGTTTTTGGAAACATGTCCGTGTGTGTGACTGTGAACAGCATAACTCAGAAACGAACAGTCGGATAAACACCAAACTTGGTATTTAGGTTCAGTATCTTCCAGAGATGCGACACGAAGGTTTTCAGGAAAATCCCTCACCCAAGATTATCCTTTACATGGAACATTTGTCGAAAATTTTAATTTTCTCAAAAATGGCTCTAACGATTTTGATTAAAACATCATATATTTAAGATCTTTCATCACAAATAAAATGTATATCTCGAATTTTCTGGGAATGTCTCCAAAAGTATTCTTCATTGTGACGACTTTTGCATAACTGGTAAACCATAAGAGATAGACAAACGTTTACTACACAAAAACTGTAGATCGCGTTAAAATACACAATTTATGTCATATACTTTTTTTGTTGTTGAGTGAACCATTTTCGGGATATTACTTGTTATTCCCTTAAATTTTCCAATACTTATACTTTTTCTCAAATGGGAATTCGTTATTCATTTTTTTATGTCCTGGACATACAAAGAGAATTGAATGCGCCACATAGCAACCAGCTCTTAAAAGATTTGACTATCACTTAAAGCCTACAATATTCCCCTTGCATCTACAAGAAAATTAGCAATAACATTAACATCCCAATATCTCGATTAACATGAAGCACATGGAGAATAAGCGTTTATAAAAATAGTTTGTACAAGAGTAGAGAAGGTCATGTGAGTGTAACACATCAGAATTTTTTTGTAATAGAGGGTTAATTTTTCGGCTGTACCAAGCATCAAAGTTAACTTAACAAATTTGACGTTTCTAATGTGCAAATGCTTCGCGCATTCCATCTGTAATTAACTTATTATTAATGTTTAATATCTTGTCAACATATTTTCGGAATTATTTTTTCTGAGCCATTATACTCGTAATATATAAAAGTTAAGTAATTCAGTGTTTAAAACATAATTTACATAAGAGTGCCTTTCGACCAATCCACGAGCCCATTGTTCCTCGAGTGATCAATAACAATCACATTATGCTGGTAATACCACGCTACTTAGAAACAAAAAGTGATCCACAGTAGCGGGGTCGATAATGGGGTCAGATACGCTGTATTTTATAATTTTTGAATCTTTAAGAAACATTTTTTGATCCGCCGCAAACCTGAACAACAAAGACTATCTTCAAGGTATCGTCTGGACAACTTTGATGGCAATAGTGGTTGTAATTGTGGTAACGTTGAACTCAATATTCAAGTTGAAATACATTTCCAGCGCAGAAGAAAGAGAAAGTAGAAGAAAACAGGAAATAGATGACATTCTATCAAAGAATTGTCATCATAATTGTCATCAGTGTAGAATGTGCAACTAGTAGAAGAAAATGTAGAATCAGACGACTGCAAAATTAAATGCGATTGCCGGGATTTGAACCATGGATCTCCCGCTGTCCATCCGGTTGCTCTAACCAGTGAGCTACCAAGGCAACATGCTGACTTGACATTAAATTCTCCAACTGCTTAGCATTTTCTCCCGGTAAAACCACAAGAAGATCTCAAATTGTATTGAGATGACATCCCCAATGGCGACTTACAATGTTGTAAGTACTTTAAGTCCCGGGCTACATAGTTTCAACCACAATTAGGTCAATTAATGGAATTAGTTGTTCTTCCACAGAAGCCGTGTGTTGGACAAGGTTGGAAAGGTAGAATAAAACGAATTTAATGTAGTCCGGCATGTTACCATTGTAGCTCAGTAATTAGAGCAAACAGACGGAAACCGGAAGATCTGTGGTTCAAATCCCGGCTATGGCATTGAGTTTTTCAGACTTTCGGTCTGATTCTACCTTTCCAACCTCGTCCAACACACGGCTTGTGTGGAAGAATAATTAATTCCAACAGAAAAAAATGGATATACCGATATATCTTTTGGTCCTGTTTAGCCTGTTTTTTTTAAAATTTTAGAATCTAACGGCTTTTTACTTTCTCTACGACGTATCTAGTAGGTAGAGAAGGTATTGCATTCCACCCAAAAATTCGATACGAGATTTCACCGGAAATACATGTTTGATGTCCCCTGAATCAAAAAAAAAATAATTTTTAGAAAAAGTTCCGTGTGTCTGTATGTGTGTGTGAACAGCATAACTCGAAAACGAAAATTAGGATAAATACCAAATTTGCTATTTAGGTTCAGTACCTTCCAAAGATGCAACACAAAGATTTTGAAGAAGATACCCACCTCCAACTAACCTTTACATAGACCATTTTTCGAAAATTTTCATTTTCTTAAAAATGGCTGTAATGATTTTGATTAAAATAGCATATATTATAGATATTTACATTGCAAATAAAATGTATATCTTGTATTTTCTGGGAATAGCCTCTAAAGCCCACTTCATATAGAAGTAGTTCTGTACGATCTTGTATAAGCGGTAAACGTTAAGCGATAGAGGAAAACCTATTGCACAAAAAATGTAAATCTCCTTAAAACACACAATTTATTTGAAATAATTGTTGTGTGGCATTAACCATTTCCGAGATATCCCTTATTAATGGTTTCCATTGTTCAATACTTCGTCATTCTTTTCAAGTCCTTTCGATATTCAGTGGTTTGTCGCGTTACTTGCAGGGTATGGAATTTAAGGCCAGTATATAGCGTCCAGTTCTTAAACATTTGACTATCGCTATTCACTTTTTATATATAATGAAATGTGTACTGCAACTGTTTCCGGAAAGATTAAAATGAAAATAAACGTTCGAAAGAATAATTTGTATATCCACTAATAAGCGACAGAGATAGGGAAAGTCGTGTGAATGTTATCATCACATCGGATTTTTTTTTTACTTTATCTACCATGTATGTACTAGTAGGTAGAGAAATTATTGAATTGCGCTAAAAGTTCGGAATCGATGTTTCACAGGAAATACGTGTTTTAATGGTTCTCTGAACCCAGAAGAAGCATTTTAGAAACATGTCCGTGTGGGTCTGTATGTTTGTGGATAGTATAACTCAAAAACGAAACGTTGGATAAATACCAAACTTGTATTTAGGTTCAGTACCTTCCAAAGATGCGACAAAAAGATTTTCAAGAAAATCTCTGCATCCTAAACTACCCTTTACATGGAGCATTTTTCGAATTTTTTTATTTTCTAAAGAAATGACTCTAACGACTTTGATTAAAATACCATAAACATTTAAGACAATTACATAACAAATAAAATGCATATTCTGAATTTTCTGGGAATAGTCTTCATTTTGTATAATCATGCGTAACTTGTAAACGTTAAGGGGTAGACGAAAACGCACTACACAAAAAATGTAGATTCCTTAAAACATACAATTTATTTCAAATAAGTTTTTTGTAGCATAAGCCATTTCTGGGATATCTTTAATTAATGATTCAAATTGCTCATTACTTGATCATTCTTTTAAAGTCCTGTCAACATTCAGTTGTTTACAACGCTTACCAGTTGCACAAGATTATATAAAATTTCTTCCGAATGGAGGGGACTTATTTCCAGAAAATTCAAGATATACATTTTATTTGTCATGAGAATATCTTTTATTATCAGGCATTTTAATCAAAATAGTTAGAGCCATTTTTAAGAAAATAAAAAATTTCGAAAAATTTTCCATTTAATGAATAGTTTTGGGTGGAAGATCTGTAAAATCTTCATGTCGTATCTTTGGAAAATACTGAACTTAAATACCAAGTTTGGTGTTTATTCGGTTTCCGTTTTTGAGTTATGCTGTTCACAAACACATATACAAACAGACAGACGCACACGGACCTTTTTCTAAAAATCTGATGTGTTCCATTCATATGACTTTCTCTACCTTCAATCGTTTTTTTAGTGAGTGTACAAATTATACTTACGAAATGCTTATTTTCCTCTCTACTTCATTTTAAGCGAGATAAACTTTTCCGGAAATAGCTGCATTACACATTTCGTTACTGATGTATAACCATTAGCGATAGTTAAATGTTTTAAAACTGCGTGTTATATGCTGGTTTTAAAATTCCATGCTTTTTCCATGATAGCCTGAGAAACAGCAGAAGATTGACACGACTTTAAAAAAATGGCTAACTATTGAACAATTCGAACCATTAATAACGGATATCTCGGAAATGAATTATGCCACAGAGAGTTTTCCAGAGATCTGTATTTTTTGTCCATGGCTTAACGTTTACCAGTTATACAAGATTATACAAAATTCTTCCCGAATGAAGATGACTTCACAGGCTATTTCCAGGAAATTAAAGATATAAATTTTATTTGTCATGCAAATATCTTTAACATATGGTACTTTAATAAAAATCGATAGAGTCGTTTTTTTTAGAAAATCAAAAAACTCGAAAAATCTTCAATGTAGGGGGTAGTTTCTGGTTGAGGAATTTTCTTGAAAATCTTTGTATCACATTTTTTGTAGGTACTAAACTTATATACCAAGTTTGGTATTTATCGAAATTTAGTTTTTGAGTTCTGTGTTCACAGAGAGACACACACACACACACACACACACACACACACACACACACAGGTACATATGATTTTTTTAACTTTTTTATTCAGGGGACCTCAAAACATGCATTTGGGTGAAATCTTGATAACGAATTTTTGGGTGGAATACAATACCTTCTCTAACTATTGTCTACGTGGTAGAAAAAGTAAAATTTCTTTATTTTATTCAGGGACCTGAAAACATGTATTTCCGGTGAAATTTCGGTATGGAATTTTTGGGTGGAAGCAACAATTTCTTTGTTTACTAGGTTTGTGGTATAGAAGTAGTGTGTATTGTCTTTACGTTGTTCTTTGCCCAACGCTTTGGGAGCCAATTTGAAGCAGTTGTATTAAAGGAGTTGAATTGTATTTCGACTGTTGGGGAGCCGAACTTGAAGTAGTTGCAACAGCACGTATGGTAAAAAGTTTTTCCGGTAGCCTGCGCCCCAAATTTAAAAATATTAACTTTGTAATTTGACTGCTTCTTTAAATATTATATATTTATGTTTGCCTCGGCTGCGTCAATATTTATTGTTAGAGACATGAATGTCTTAGCAGGGAGTGGTGCGACTGAAGAATGTAGGCTTACACAGATTATAATTTTACTTCACTCCTTTTATTAATGCTTGACATGATTTAAATAGCACTTCACTGATACAGAGAGCTGTGAGATTTTTTTTTATTAATTACTTGCACTTTTAAACACGTAAACTATTTTTGTCTCACACAAAATACGTATTAAATTTCTCGCGTTCGGCTAGGAACACTGTCGACAAGCAACGCGTCCGGTTAGGAGCGCTGTCTACAAGCAACTGATTTCTGAATTTGTAAATTTTTCTCCATTTTAGTTACTGATTGGCTAATCCTAGTCCAATAGGATACCTTCATTTAACTAAAGCTTTTTCTGGTTGTTGATTGGCTATTTTATAAACTGTCACTAAAATTACATTATTGCTTCCAACAATCACAAGTAGCATTAATAAACTTTCAAATTCATTATTGGCTCAAGGTTACCTCATTGTTAGCAAATTTTGACCTATTTCCCACAGCTCCTACATTATTAAATTACGTAATGCATTCATATAACATTATTACACATGTATACAATAATATAAACATATATAATGACTGTAATATACACCTTTGTATATTGTTACATACACATATTGCTTTAAGGCAATTTTGAATTTATATATTATATAATTTGACTGAAATCCTTTAAGCGTTAAAAATGTAAGACTGTTTCAAAGAGTAGCATTTGGGTGTTACATGTTAAATTAAGTATACCCACCTCTAACTGCAATATCTATGTATTAATGTGGTATACCAAGAGTCCATAAATAACACAATACGGGGGAAATTACACATTACCTTTGGCAATCCCTGACGTAATGGTTTTTATACTTAGTGCATTATATTAATTTTCTTAGATATGTAACAAGACTATACATGTTACAGATGTTGATTAATTTGAGTCACATATTTAGTTCCTTTTCCCAAATATTAAGTCTTTGCCAGGAAGTTTATAGGTCTTCAACTTCCAAGCTCTAATGATAAAGCTACCTGTTCCCGGGAACGCCTCAGTGGTTTATGACCGGGCGCGGCAGTAGCGGTACAACAGTCGACGACAGAGATGTTGGCATTAGTTCCTCGACAACTTGGCCTCTAGCGTCTCAAGAAACGGTACTACGGGGTTGTTCGCAGATCTGAACATGTCATGCAAATAAATTATTTGTTTTCTTTTGGCCACTGATCTTTCCCAGGCACTGTACTGTGTCCTAGGACAGCGTCTCTTGAATTTTAAAATACAGCTACTAAGCTTTAATAAGCAGAACTAAATTATTGATGAATGCCTCCGCTAATACCAGATTCGCTAGAGCGACGCCTCTGCGATTGAAATTAAAGTTAATTGTTTATTTAAGTTGCATAAGTGGATTTATTGTCACTGATATCCCTCTATATGTACTCTTAGCTCCTCACATCTAAGTAAAATTTGCCCTCTCGCTTTCAAGTGCAGTATTTATTTCTTTCCCTGTGGTATGTAGTACGAAGAGAATTCAGTATCGTAGGTATTACATTACCCAAAAATTCGAGATCGAGATTTCATTGGAAGTACATGTTTTGACGCCCCTGAATAAAAGAAAAGCATTTTTAGAAAAAAAATCCATGAGTATTTATGTGTGTGTGTATGTGTGTGTGTGTGTGTGTGTGTCTGTGAACAGCATAACTCAAAAATGAAATGTGGATAAAAGCCAAATTGGTTTTTTGGTTCAAAAATTTCAAAGATACGACACAAAAATACACCGCAAACTACCCTTTACATGTAAGAATTTTCGAAATCCTCTATTTTCTAACAAATGGCTTCATCGATTTTGATTAAACTATCACATATTTAACATATATAGCAAATAAAATGTATATCCTGAATTCTTTGGAGAATGTCTACGAAGTCCTTTTTATTCGGAATGAATTTTAATAATTTTGTATTGAGTGCTAAACCATAAGATACACTACGTGATCAAAAGTATCCGGACACCTGGCTAAAAACGACGTACAAGTTCGTGGCGCCCTCCGTCGGTAATACTGGAACTCAATATGGTGTTGGCCCACCCTTAGCCTTGATGACAGAGTTCGCTCTCGTAGGCATACTTTCAATCAGGTGCTGGATGGTTCCTTAGGGAATGGCAGTCCACTCTTCGCGGAGTGCGGAACTGAGGAGAGGTATCGATGTAGGTAGGTGAGGCCTGGCACGAAGTCGGCGTTTCAAAACATCCAAAAAATGTTCTATAGGATTCAAGTCAGGAGTCTGTGCAGGCCAGTCCATTACAGGGATCTTATTGTCGTGTAATCACTCCGCCACAGCCCGCGCAGTATGAACAGGTGCCCGATAGTGTTGAAAGATGTAATCGCCATCCCCGAAATGCTCTTCAATAGTGGGAAGCAAGAAGGTGCTTAAAATATCAATGTAGGTCTGCGCTGTGATCGTGCCACGCAAAACAACAAGGGGTGCAAGCCCCCTCCATGAAAAACACGACCACACCATAACACCACCATCTCCGAATTTCACTGTTGGCACTTCACACGCTAGCTTTTGACGTTCACCGGGCATTCGCCATACCCACACCCTGCCATCGGATCGCCACATTGTGTACCGTGATTCGTCACTCCACACAACGTTTTGCCACTGTTCAATCGTGTAATGTTAACGCTGCTTACACCAAGCGAGGCGTCGTTTGGCATGTTCCTGCGTGATGTGTGGCTTATGAGCAGCCGCTCGACCATGGAATCCAAGGTTTCTCACCTCACGCCGAACTCTCATAGTATTGGGAGTGAATTCTGATGCAGTTTGGAATTCCTGTGTGATGGTCTGGACAGATGTCTGCCTATTACTCTTTATGACCCTCTTCAAATGTCGGCGGTCTCTGTCAGTCAACAGACGAGGTCGGCCTGTACGTTTTTGTGCTGTACACGTCCCTTCACGTTTCCACTTCACTATCACATCAGAAACAGTGGCCCTAGACTTTTGACACAAGTGACACCCAATCACCTGACCACGTTCGAAGTCCTTGAGTTCCACGGAGCGTCCCAATCTGCTGTTTCACGATGTCTTATGACTACTGAGGTCGCGGATAATGAGTATCAGGCAGTAGGTGGCAGCAAAAAACACCTAAGATGAAAAACGTATATTTGCGTGGGTGTCGGGATACTCTTGATCACATAGTGTATTACAAAAGCGTGCACATGAAACATATGGATCTCTTTAAAACACAAAATTTACTTCAAATACCTTTTTTATGAAATCAGCCACTTATGAGATATCAGTTGTTATTGGTTTGAATTCTTCAAATCTTTTGTAAACTCTTTAAAGTGCTGTCGCTATTGAGTTGTTTCTCGCGATCTCATGGAAAGAGTATGGCATTTTCAGGCCAGATATAGCGCGCTACATCTGACTGTCGATTCGGTTTCCTGTATCCTCACTGCAACTTCAACTAAATGTGCAATGAAGCTTTCTGCAAAGATTAATATTGATTAACATGTATGAAATACAAAAATAAACTTTCGTAAGAATACTTTGTAGAAGCTGTATAAATATAAACAACACTCAAAAAGGTCACGTGAATGTATCACATCAGATTGTATTTAAGTTTACCAGGAAATACATGTTTTGGAATCCCCTGAATCCTAAAAAGGTTCCAAAAAATGTCGGTGTGTATAATGTGAGTTTTGTGTTTGTGTGTGTTTTATACGTCCGTGTGTCTATCTCTCTGTGAACAGCATAACTCAAAAACGAAAACTTTTTGTTTAAGTTCACAATCTTCGAAGGATGCAACACGAAATTGTTGCTTTAAAACCTCCAGGAGAGGTTTTAAAGCATACATAAAAAATTTTAGTTATTTCTGATTTTTCTCAAAAACGATTTTAATTTACAATAGCATAGGTTTAAGATATTTGCATGACTAATACAATGAATATCTTGAAATTTCTGGGAATAACCTTAAAGTCCTTTTCATTTAAATTAATTTTTATACTTTTGTCTAACTGGTAAGCCAAAAGAGATAGATAAAGCTTAGTACAGAAAAAATTAATATTCTGTATAATACGAGTATACGGGATGAAAGTGAAATAAGTGTGCAGATTCAAGGGAGTGATAGGTAGCAATAACAGGAAGAAAAATGTGTATGTGACAGTTTCTAATTACGTGCATAGTTAATAAATCGGGTACAAAGTTTGCAAGTTATGGCAACGCTGCAGAAGGCTAGCCAACAAGCAAACAAACCGAGGCAAGGGCTGATGTTATTCCGCTAGCATGCCAACGTAACAAAAAGTAGGGGTGAGAAGTTGAGATTTGTATACAAACCAGCAGGCGCGCAGGTAACCTTTCGTTTCCTCGGTGCCGTGTGTTGGTAATGACTAATAACTATGAAGACTCATAGTCAACAGTCAGATTATGTAAAGCGATATGCCAAAAGTCCCTAGGCATATGCACACCCTCTAATTCAGGAGCAATATGCTATTAGACCTTTTTACTATATAATTTAACTAAGGGAAAGCTGTGTACTTATTTATTTTCCACCCGGTATATTTATAATTTTTCTCAATTTGTATCATTTTCAAGTCTCATCTATTTCCTACAAGTAAGTACGACCTGTATTTCTTTTTTTCCTTTTTTTTCATTCATTCTTTATGTATTGCGTGCTGTTATAAATTAACATGATGTAATATTTTTCTTGATTATGTTTCTGTATTAAATATTTTACTATGATTAACTATCTATATTTGCGCATTAGTACGAACATTATTTTAGGCAACTCCATTTCAATAAGTATTCTTTTTACTTCAGAAAGATGTTGGTTTGGTATTATCGTATTTACATCTTGATCTACATGCAGAGATGTCGAAAATGAGTTCCTCCTCTGAATTTCGAAGTACGCAGCATACATAACAGTACATGTCAGCATGTAAAATAACGAATGGACCGTCAGCTGTCAGTGACACTTTGAGTCCAAATGTAACCGCGAGTTACCCACCTCCTTTTTACTTTCTCTACTACGTATAGTAAGTAGGGGAAGTATTGTATTCCACCCAAAAATTCGATATCGAGATTTCACCGGAAATATATGTTTTGAGAAACATGTCCGTGTGTGTGTCTGTCTGTTAACAGCATAACTCAGAAACGAACAGTCGGATAAACACCAAACTTGATATTTAGGTTCAGTATCTTCCAGAAATGCGACACGCAGGTTTTCAAGAAAATCCCTCCACCCCAGATTTCCCCTTTACGTGGAACATTTTTCGAAAAATTTTATTTTCTCAAAAACGGCCCCAACGACTTTGATTAAAGTATCATATGTTTAAGATATTTTTATGGCAATAAAATGTAAATCTTAATTTTCTGGGAATGTCTCCAAAAGTATTATTCATTGTGAACGACATTTGCATAACTGGTAAACCATAAGAGATAGACAACATTTTACTACACCAAAATGTAGATCGCGTTAAAATACACAATTTATGTCATATACATTTTTGTTGTTGAGTGAACTATTTTCGAGATATCGCTTGTTATTCCTTTAAGTTTTCCAATACTTATACTTTTTCTCATAAAGGAATTCTTATTCACTTTTTTATGTACTGGACATGCAAAGAGAATGAAATGCGCCACAAAGCAGCCAGCGCTTAAAAGATTGACTATCGCTTAATGCCTACCAATTCCCCTTGCATCTACAAGAAAATTAGCAATAAGATTAACATCTCGATTAACATGAAGCATATGGGAACAAGCGTTTGTAAAAATAGTTTGTACAAGAGTAGAGAAAGTCATGTGAGTGTAACACATCATTTTTATATAGAAAAGTCGTGCACGAATTTCACGGCGTAGTCCAGAAAACAATAGGTAATTAATGTACTAACACCTATAAGTCCAGTGCAACTTTTGCTCAAACAGACGAGAATTTCTTATAGATGAGGCAAGGTATAGCTTCTCGATTCGCATCCTTACAGCACTACTTGCGTGCGAATTGTAATTCTTCGGAGGAAATTTCAGTACGACAGCCTGTGTTTACGTTCCAAGCCAGAGAAGATCTAGCATTTTTCGTGCGCTGACATTAGTTGCTGATGCCGCCAAGGTATCTTACGTCAGTGCTGGTGGCATTCCTATACAATGGTATATAATTGCAGGGTACGTACAACGAGGCTGGTAAAATTAATGTCTGTATAATTGCAGAATGTACTCTCTATTCACAAATAAAGCTAATGGTGATTTCACTAGCAGATGACTTATGGTATTCATTTGTATGACAAAGTACAACCATTACTTATAAGAGCCTCTTGTGGAGTTAAGCTAGGAAGGAGTTTGAGCCCCAGATTATTTGCAACCTATCGAGACCGATTTAATGAATATCGACAGAAATCATGTTAAGCCCATGACTATCCAACGTATTGTCCTTGAGAACAGGCAGTGGCACAGCTTCCCAGGTTTGGAGCATTTACGTTTAGCTGCTTTAATTTGTGTAAAATTTGAAGATCAGAATGAGTGAAGGAATATTTAATGCGTTCCATTTTTCTCATACCTAATATGAAAATTTAAAAATATTCGAAACGAAATTTGTGCAGAAAATTTAAAGTAATAATTTCTTCATAAGACCTTCTTTCACTGAAGCCTCGAGAGCTTTCATTCATTCTTTCCTTTTGACTTTTTTATTTTCTGTTTTACTTTTGGTAGCACTAAAGTAAAGAAAGCAACACTTGCTTTCCAACCAAAAATTCACCCGAAATAGATGTTTTGAGGCCTCCTGAATAAAGTAAATATAATTTTTAGAAAAAAGACCCATGTGCGCGTATATGTGTATGTTTGTCTATCTGCCTGTCTTAAAATACCTGAACTCGAGAACGAAAAGTCGGATAGAAACCAAATTTATATTTAAGTTCAGAATATTCAAGGATGCGGCAGGAAAATTTTCAAGAAAATGCCTCCAAAACAAAACTATCTTTTATATGAGTACACATTTTCGTTATCTTTTAATTTCTCCAAACTTGCTGAGCACTTTTGGTTAAAATAACATAAGTTGAGTATCTTTACATGACTAACAAAATGTATATATTGAATTTTCTGCGAATAGACCTTCAAGCCAACCACTTTCGGAATTAATTTTGTATCATTTTGTATGATTGGTAACCTATAAGAGACAGACAAAAGTTGCATATCTCTTTAAAACACCCAAGTTATTTTAAATAAGGTCTTTATTGTGGCATCAGCCGTTTGCAAGATATCCGTTATTAGGTATTGGTTTCAATATTTCAATACTTCGACATTTTTGAAGCACGTCACTCTACAGATGTTTTTCGCATTGTGGATGGATGTGAATGACATGCATGAACGGAATGTCAAAACCAGCATATAGCTATCCGCGTTTTAAAGATGTGACCAGCGATTCAGGATCCAGTATTCCTTTGTACCTACAATTAAATGACTAATGAAACTATTTCTGCAAGCCTTTATCTCAATAAAATACGAGGAAAATATAAAACTAAGCTTTTTAAACAACAGTTTGCAGAAGGTATATGAAAATAAACGATATTAGATGGAGAAGGTCGTAGGAATGTAACACAGCAATATGTACGCGTATTTTAACTTTCTCTACTACGTAGAGTAAGTAGGGGAAGTATTGTATTCCACCCAAAAATTTGATACCGAGATTTCATCGGAAATACATGTTTTGAGACCCCCTGAATCCAATAAAAGCATTTTTGGAAACATGTCCGTGTGTGTGTGTTTGTGTGTCTGTCTGTCTGTGTGTCTGTGTGTCTGTGTGTCTGTGTGTGTGTCTGCCTGTCTGTGAACAGCATAACTCAGAAACAAACAGTCGGATAAACACCAAACTTGGTATTAAGGTTCAGTATCTTCCAGAGATGCGACACGAAGGTTTTCAAGAAAATCCCCCCACCCCAGATCACCCTTTACAGGAACATTTTCGAAAATTTTAATTTTCTCAAAAATGCCTCTAACGATTTTGATTAAAATATCATATGTTTAAGATATTTTATGACAAATAAAATGTATATCTTGAATTTTCTGGGAACTCTTCATTGTGAACGACTTTTGCATAACCGGTAAACCATAAGAGATAGACAAAATTTTACTACACGAAAAATGTAGATCGCGTTAAAATACACAACATTTTTTTGTTGAGTGAACCATTTTCGAGATATTGCTTGTTATTTCCTTAAATTTTCGAATACTTTTTCTCAAATGGGAATTCGTTATTCATTTTTTTTTGTCTTGGATATGCAAAGAGTTATAATCTGTGGCTAAGGGAATGGTGCTGCACCTAGCAACCAGCTATTAAGAGATGTATGTGCTTAAATGCTACTGTATTTCTATATTTCCCTTGTAAATATATATTCCCCTTACATCTACAAGAAAATTAGCAATAAGATAGAGTCTGCAAATGTTTATCTCGATTAACATGAAGTAGATGGAGAATAAGCGTTTGTAAAAATAGATTGTACAAGAGTGGAGACAGTTATGTGAGTGTAACACATCAGATTTTTTTAACTTGATTTATTTATTGAACTTTAGTCTTTTGGGCCATATTGCGACATTTTCGAGTATTTCTTCTTTAACTGTTGGAAGTAGTTCAGGCATGTCAGATAAATGGCCTTAGAGTTACATTATATGCCCACTATCTGTGTCATTTTATTGACGGTAACTAATCTTGGAGTTTTCTATCTAGAAACTGGTTTTGCCACCATATTATTGCTATGTGCAATTAATGGGTGAGGTAGTACAATTAATGGGTGAGGGAGATAGGCTTAGCAGTTTCAGCAACTGAGCGTTAAGGCAGAAGCACGAGAAACCTCAGTAAGATTTTCACCGTAATTCTTCCCGAATACGAGACTCAGCACTATTACTGAGCTATCACTCTCGATCTCGATTTTTTTAGTTCCATTTCTACCCTGTCTTTAACTACATTGGTCTTATCGGCGGCCTTTCCTTTGGAACTTATTGCCTAGGGCAATCTTGCACTTTGTGCTTTTTAATCATTAGATCACACACACATTCACACTCTCATTCATACTTCCAGACTCTGGGGAGGATAAGGAATAATCTTGGCTAGAGAAAAATTCCCCCCGCCGGGAATCGAACCCGGTACCGTTCAAACAGCAGGCAGGGATCACTGTATATTACTTCATTTTAACTAAGGTTTATACTAACAAGGTGGCTAATGTGTAGAGTATTTGCTGTGGGTATGATATGAAGAATACCTATTTCATTCCAGAATGTTGCCAGAACCTGCGGTGTCACTTGTGTGTAAATAATAATAATGATAATAATAATAATAATAATAATAATAATAACGTACATTCCAATTAATACAGATTTATTCCTAGTTTAGTTTTATGTAATATCCTTCAATATTTCCCTGCTGGAATTACAGAAACTCTACAGTTATTATAATTATACCAGGAATGCTAAAATCCTTAAAAATGAGATAAATCTGCTCCTTACTCCAGTAGCACAACCACTGCTTCGTGTTGGAAGACGGTCGCCGCTCTGGGAGAATATTTCGCGGGCATCTTTCTCATGGTTGAATTATACTGTTTATACCTCAGTCCTCAACCTTCGATCAACGGGTTTCAAGCGGGCAATTACAGCCCCAATTGGACTACAATCTGACCCCCATCAATTGCTTAACTTCCAGTTTTGTTTCTGCTGCTTGGATACATGCTTGGTAGAATATTGAATATAGTCTTCAGGTAGGAATCATGCTTACGTGGTATCACTGTGCGTGTGCATGTGTGTGTGTGTGTGTGTGTACATACGTGCATGAGTATTTGTGTGTACGTGTGTGTAGTGTATGTGCGCGCGCTAAATCAAAGCACGTCTCCAGGGAATAATGTTCTGTGGGAACAAAGCTAATGAGGAAGGTTCAAGGAGATTTGGTGTGCTAAAAATTTGAAACATGCTCTTTGAGACCTGTAAACAAAGATATGTTCCTACGTTAAAGTGATGAGTAACCACCTGCTTTAGTACAAAATTATTTAGGTATCGCATTTTTGATCGCATATGTTCAAAGAAGGGTTAATAGTGTACCTCTTCAAATCCTTCCAATAATTATAAACGTATACCTAAACAATCTCACATGACTTTCTCTACTCTTATACAAACTATTTTTACAAACGCTTATTCTCCATATGCTTCATGTTAATCGAGATGTTAATCTTATTGCTAATTTTCTTGTAGATGCAAGGGGAATTGGTAGGCTTTAAGCGATAGTCTAATATTTTAAGGGCTGGTTGCTATGTGGAGTATTCCATTCTCTTTGCATTACCAGGGCAAAAAAATGAATAACGAATTTCCATTTGAGAAAAAGTATAAGTTTTGGAAAATTTAAGGGAGTAACAAGTAATATCTCGAAAATGGTTCACTCAACAAAAAAAAATGTATATGACATAAATTGTGTATTTTAACGCGATATACATTTTTGTAGTAAACGTTTGTCTATCTCTTATGGTTTACCAGTTATGCAAAAGTCGTTCACAATGAAGAATACGTTTGGAGACATTCCCAGAAAATTCCATATGTACATTTTATTAGTCATGAAAATATCTTAAACGTATGATATTTTAATCAAAATTGTTAAAGTCGTTTTGAGAAAATAAAAATTTTCGAAAATTGTTCCATGTAAAGGGTAATCTCTGGTGGGGGATATACTTTAAAACCTTCGTGTCGCATCTCTGGAAGATACTGAACCTAAATACCAAGTTTGGTGTTTACCCGACGGTTCGTTTCTGAGTTATGCTGTTCACAGACAGACACACACAGGGACATGTTTCCAAAAATGTTTTTTTTTGGATTCAGGGGGTCTCAAAACATATATTTCCGGTGAAATCTCGGTATTAAATTTTTGGATGGAATACAATACTTCCCCTACTTACTATACGTAGCAGAGAAAGTAAAAAACACAGCGTTCCTCAATTTGTAATCGTGCAGAAATTTGGGTACTGGTGGCTGAAGATAGGAGTACGAAAAGAGCTGAAGTTTCCCAAACATCAAGCCTAACTCATGCTGTGAGATCACAAGAGATGTGATTAAGATGTCAGCTCTCAAGAATGCCAACCAATCCAAAGCCGACAGGTAATTATGGCGTAAAATAGCGTTAAAACGTCTTCCATTCCTTCCACGGTGTGTAGCAACAAAATTAAATCTTTGAAGGGTCAAAAAAAGATAAAGCAGACAAATTCCATTTCTGTGCTGCAGAATTGAGAAATAAATGAGACACTTAGCAACGCAATATGTCATAATTGGATGTGATAAGGTTGTCTTATGTTTGATTTATTTTGAATAGTGTTTAACGGTCACTCTTATTTCATACAGCACCACCCTGGTGTTTATCAGTTATGAGGACTGCGGTATACTCGTGTTGGGAGCATAACTCGCAGTACGAGGGGCACTATATATATATTTTGAGCCTAATAATTAAAAAGAAGTAATTTGTGATTGAAAACTGCTTTATTGTTTTTCAAAATATTCCCCTTTATGATCAATACACTTTTGCATCCTTTTGAACCATTTGTCAAAGCATTTATTCCAGTCTTCTTGAGACACCTCCAAAACATGGTTTTTGAAGGCATCAACGGCTCCTTCTGCCAATGAAAATCGATGTCCACGCAACTTATTCTTGATGTTCGGGAACAAAAAGAAGTCACTGGGTGCCAAATCAGGACTGTATGGCGGATTACCCATCAATTCGATTTTTTGAGTCTTCAAATACTCTGTTGTTAGACGAGATGTGTGTGCACTCGCATTGTCTTGATGAAGAACGATCCTACGGTTCTTGTTGGTTTTCCTTACTTCACCGAAGACTTCCGGCAAACAAATGGTTGTGTACCATTCGGCATTGACCGTTTTACGTTCCTCTAACGGCACTGTTGCCACATGGCCGGTTTTGCTGAAAAAGCAGGCGATCATTTACTTCGAAGTGCTTTCAGTGCGAACCACTTTTGTTGGATTTGCTTCATCTTGAAACACCCATACAGTCGACTGCTGTTTACGTTCCGGCTCTACGCATAGATCCATGATTCGTCACCTGTTACAATCTTATATACGTCTTTTGAGGCACCGCCATTGTATTTCTTGAGTATTTTTGTACACCAATCGACACGAGAATCTTTTTGAGATTGCGTCAAATTATGTGGGATCCAACGAGAGCAAACCTTTTTTCACGGCTAAATAATCATGCTATATTTTATATATGCTCGTGGAACTAATGCCTAGGGTTGCCTCATTCCCACAATATGTCGCTTGACGATCTTTCATTATTAGTTTTTGCACAGCATCAATGTTTTCTGGCACAACAACTGATTTTGGACGACCTTCACGAGCTTCATTATTGAGCGAACGGTGGCCACGATTAAATTCGTTATACCAGCGTTTCACAGTGTCAAAGGATGAAGATTCATCGCCAAATGTGGAAGCTAGTTGATCGATACACTCTTGTCTTGATAATCCACGTCGAAAGTCGTAATAAATCATTGCACGAACATTTTCACGAGTTAATTCCATGTTTTAGTTGGCATACAATTTTCAAGTTAGCGTAAACAAAACAAATGACGCTCTATTGACAAAATAATGTTTGAAGTAGAATACGGTCAAAAATGTCAAACTTTCCATTGGAAACATCAGATGGTACCTACAACATTCAGGGTTGCCAAGGCTCAAAATATAAATAGTGCCCCTCGTATGTCCGATATATTAATATATGAACTTTGGCGATTATCTTGTGTTTTGGTTGTTACCCTTAAAGTGTTATTTTTATTTCTTGTCTTGGCTGCTGTTGTTTGGGTTCTTGGTTGACCTTATTTAACTTTTCAGGGTGTGGTACGGGAAGGAAGATAAGAAGTAACAACTCTAACAAAAGATTAAATCAATGAAGTACACAATGCTTTAATGGCACACGCATTTACTGATTTAGTACGAAGCTACACAGTTACTATAGTTAGTTGGAGCTGTAGGACGGTCGCGTACTAATCAAGTATTTTATAAGTGCTCTATAAATAATGGTGGTATTTATCACACGTCCCTAAACTATAATTTATTTCCCTTCTCATTTCTTTAACTTTTAAATTGATAACATCTCAAAGTTTCCACTACAGTTTGAGAAGTAAATAATAACGCCTGCTTCTGAGAGCTTACAAGTATGTTATTCACATCGCAGCACTTTATGCGCAACCGCCTTGGCTGATGGGGACGCTACAACTAACTTTTCTGCACTTTAATATTTGAACATATTCTTTCTTAAAATCTCATTGGCTGTCTTCGTTCAGCTTGGAACCTTCTAGAAATCTTACCAGGCTATTGTTCGTTGTTTCCAAACATGTGACCTATCTACAAAAATATGTTGTGTTCGCTTGCCGCATTTTCCCTTGCACAAAGACTCTAGGTCTTGCTTTTATGACTTACCCTTAAAAGTCCTTTTTGCCTGGGCCCATATTCCCCCGGACACTAGAGGGCTCATTGGATGAATCATCCCCTCTGCGCAGCTCCTGTAGTGGGACGGGTCTTCGAGCCAGGAACTGTTAGGGACTTTGCGCGTCTCTGTGGCCTGTTGCCTGTTTGAAATTGAGTTTTTTATTTATGGACGCTCTTTAACTGCTATGGTCCTTAGCGTCTCATTCTATATTGGGCGTGAAAGAACGGGAATTTTGCTCAGATGCCTCTTTATCAGGCTTGAGGTTCTTTTACTGCCGTAAATCTACTGGCTTTACTCCCCTTCCGAAAGAAGCCATGCTAAGGATTTTTAAGCCCAAAGAAATCCATCCCCCTACGCTGGGCCTGCTACCTGTAGTCTTCTGTGGTTCCTCCACTTCATCTCTTCCTTCTGGGGATCTCCCGTAGGTGCAGTGCGCGAGGCGTCCCCCTCGGCTGTATTCCACTATACGAGGGGCACTATTTATATTTTGAGCCTAATAATTAAAACAAAGTAATTTCTGATTGAAAACTGGTTTATTGTTTTTCAAAATATTCTCCTTTATGATCAATACACTTTTGCATCCGTTTGAACCATTTGTCATGGCTTTTATTCCAGTCTTCTTGAGACACCTCCTAAACATGGTTTTTGTAGGTATCAACGGCTTCTTCTGCCAACGAAAATCGTTGTCCACGCAATTTATTCTTGATGTTCGGGAACAAAAAGAAGTCATTGGGTGCCAAATCAGGTCTGTATGGTGGATGACCCATCAATTCGATTTTTTAAGCCTTCAAATACTGTTGTTAGACGAGATGTGTCTGCGCTCGCATTGTCTTGATGAAGAACGATCCTACAGTTCTTGTTGGTTTTCTTTACTTCAGCGAAGACTTCCTGCAAACAAATGGTTGTGTACCATTCGGCATTGACCGTTTTACGTTCCTCTAAAGGCACTGTTGCCACATGGCCAGTTTTGCTGAAAAAGCAGACGACCATTTGCTGCGAAGTACTTCGAGTGCGAACAGCTTTTTTTGGATTTGCTTCATCTTGAAACACCCATAAAGTCGACTGCTGTATACGTTCCGGCTCATACGCATAGATCCTGATTCGTCACCTGTTACAATCTTATATACGTCTTTTGAGGCACCGCCATTGTATTTCTTGAGCATTTTTGTACACCAATCGACACGAGCATCTTTTTGAGATTGCATAAAAATATGTGTGATGCAACGAGAGCAAACCTTTTTCCCGGCTAAATAATCAAGCAATATTTTATATATGCTGGTGGAATTAATCCCTAGAGTTGCTTCAATCTCGTAATATGTTGCATGATGATCTTTCATTATTAGTTTTTGCACAGCATCATTGTTTTCTCGCACAACAACTGATTTTGGACGACCTTTACGAACTTCATCATTGAGCGAACGGCGGCTACGATTAAATTCGTTATACCAGCGTTTCACAGTGGCAAAGGATGGAGCTTCGTCGCCAAATGTGGAAGCTAGTTGATCGATGCACTCTTGTCTTGATAATCCACGTCGAAAGTCGTAATAAATCATTGCACGAACATTTTCACGAGTTAAATTCATGTTTAGTTGGCATACAATTTTCAAGTTAGTGTAAACAAAACAAATGACGCTCTAATGACAAAATAATGTTTGAAGTAGATTACGGTCAAAAATGTCAAACTTTCCATTGGAAACGTCAGATGGCACCTACAACATTCAGGGTTGCCAAGGCTCAAAATATAAATAGTGCCCCTCGTACCTGTAGAGGAGCGATTACATTTGTTACCACTAAAGAAATACATTGGTGTACATGATGGGATTTCAGTGACCATGAATGCACACTTATAAATGGAAAGCAAATACGCAAAAGCGCAGATCCATAAGCAAAAATATACTTCCAATAATATTGTTGCGCCCAAAGCGATTAATACACTTATAAATAAAAGTGAATGTATAAATAAACTGTTGTTGTTCCAATGTAAATTAGCACCATACTCTCGCTATAGATCTAACAGTATCCACCTACAATAAAGTATAAACGCATAGTTAGGTCTCCGCCAGGGTTATCAGAATTCTGGAGCCAAAACAATAAAGAGCATTATGTATACTATGCTTAAGCAGCTAGTTTTTACAATATACAATATTAAATTAAAACGTAATATTTTTCTCGGTTAAAACTGTTCCGCAATGCACCATTGTCTGTTCAAAAGCCTTAATTGAAATAGAAAGTTTTCATACAATAAAACCAAGTATATTTTGTGTGAATAAGATTTATTGTATAAAACCTGTTAGTTATATTTATTTTTTATGAAAAACTCTCAGGACGGTTCTTGAAAGATTGTATTTTATGAAAATATGTTTCTCATTTTTGTATGTTGTGATAAACCATTATCACATTTTCCAGAAATGGTTTCTCTTCTTTTTACTTTCTCTACCATATACATATATATATATATATATATATATATATATATATAGCAGGGAAAGTAATGTATTCCACCCAAAAATTTAATGTCGAGATTTCACCGGAAATACATGTTTTGAGACTCCTGAAGCCAAATAAAAGGATTTTTAGAAAAAGTTCCGTCTGTATGTTTGTGTGTTTTGTTTTTGTGTCCGCGTGTTTGTGAACAGCATAACTCAAAACAAAAATACGGATAAATACCAAACGTGGTATCTAGATTCAATACCTTCCAAAGACGCGACACGAAGATTTTCAAGAAAATCTCCCATCCCAGACTATCCTTTACATGAAAGATATTTCGAAATCTTTTGATTTTCTAAAAGGAATGGCTCTAAAGATTTTTATCGAAATACCGTATATTAAAGGTATTTACATTACAAATAAAACGTATAACTTGAACTTTCTGGGAATAGCCTGTAAAGTCCACTTCATTTGGAAGAAATTATGTAATCTTATATAACTGGTAAACGTTAAGCGACAGACGAAAACGTACTACACAAAAAATGTAGACCTCTTTAAAACAGACAATTTATTTCCAATACATTTTCTTGTAGCATCAGCATTTCCGAGATATCCTTATTGGTTCGATTTGTTCAATGCTTTGTCATTCTCTTTAAGTCTCATTGATTTTCAGTTGTTTCTCTCGATTGCATGGAAACAGTATGGAATTTTAAGGCCAGCGTATAGCGTCCAGTTCTTAAACATTTGACTGTCGCTGTTCCCTTTGTATCTGTTACGAAATATGTTTTGTAGCTATTTCTGCAAAGATTTATGTCGATTACACAATGAAGTAAATATAAAAATAAGCTTTAGGAAGAATAGATTGTATACCTACGTTAGAGGGCAGAGAGAGTCATGTGAACAGATCACATCAGATTTTTAAAAATATTCTGATTTTATTCACCGCCGAGCCCTTCAATAATAATAATAATAATAATAATAATAATAATAATGGATTTGTGAATGTGTGTAAACTCAAATTGCCGTTATCTGACCTCTGGATAGGAACAGTCCCAAGAAGAAAATGTTCCCAGGCGTTAATTTCCGGAATTTTGCAGTGCTAGTCACTCCATCACATCGGTGATTGTAATGGTTCCGTTAACCACATTTTTAGTACGAATCAGGAAATTTCATAATGCAATGATTCGACTACCGTTATTTAGGTTTTTATTTTATAAGTTTTGTTATTAAGGTGAAAAAATGTTACGCAACTTTATTGAACAGCTTCACTCTTCGCTGCAGTTGATGGTCTTTGACGTCAACTTGAAGAACTGGCTGCCTCGAACGTCCTTCACGAAGAAATGGGTTATGCAGTAAACGTTTTGATCGTTCACTATGTACGTCTGCAGATCATGTTCACATACAGCAAAGAAAAATATATTATTTATTGTATTCACAAGATTTCTGTATCCTCTATCGTTTGTTATTATCTATAAACTCCTGAAAACTCTGCTTGTTTTTAATTTCATGTTAATGGAAATAGACATTTGCAGAAATTGTGCGTTACACATTTCATTTTATGTAGGTACTAAGGTGGAGGGATAGTCAAATGATTAAAAATCTGATGTGTTACACCCACATGACTTTCTCTACTCTTGTACGAACTATTTTTACAAACACTTATTCTCCATATGCTTCATGTTAATCGAGATGTTAGTCTTATTGCTAATTTTCTTGTAGATGCAAGGGGAATTGGTAGGCTGTAAGCGATAGTTAAATATTTTAAGAGCTGGTTGCTATGTCGAGTATTCCATTCACTTTGAATTACCAGGACAAACAAAAATGAATAACGAATTTCCATTTGAGAAAAAGTATGAGTATTGGAAAATTTAAGGGAATAACAAGCAATATCTCGAAAATGGTTCACTCAACAAAAAAAGTATATGGCATAAATTGTGTATTTTAACGCGATCTACATTTTTTGTGTAGTAAAATTTTGCCTATGTCTTATGGTTTACCAGTTATTCAAAAGTCGTCCACAATGAAGAATACTTTTGGAGACATTCCCAGAAAATTGGAGATATACATTTTATTTGTGATGAAAGTATCTTAAACATGTGATATTTTAATCAAAATCGTTAGAGCCATTTTTGAGAAAGTTAAAATTTTCGAAAAATGTTCCATGTAAAGGGTAATCTGGGGTGGGGGATTATCTTTAAATACTTCATGTCGCATCTCTGGAAGATACTGAATCTAAATACCAAGTTTGGTGTTTATCCGACTGTTCGTTTCTGAGTTATGCTGTTCACAGACACACACTCGAACATGTTTCCAAAAATGCTGTTTTTTGGATTCAGGGGGTCTCAAAACATATATTTCCGGTGAAATCTCGGTATCGAATTTTTGGGTGGAATACAATACATCCCCTACTTATTATACGTAGTAGAGAAACTAAAAAATTATTATCTTCATCAATCACTGATTAAATCCACATAAATAATCATTCTTGCTTCTTTGTTTTCTGGAAATAACATTTTTGGAGGCAACGTTTGAGATGAGTAATGCATTGTAATGAATTGTATGAACACTTCCAAATGAAAATCAAACCTCTCTTTTGCTATTTCCTCAATAATATTGCTTTGGCCACCTTTCACAAGTACACGTGTACTGCTAGGTATTTTTGTTGGTGTTGTTGGTCGATCGCTCCATGGCTCGTCTTAGGTGACATCGCGGCCTTCACTGAAACGTTTATGCTAGACGTAAACCTGAGTTTTCTGCATTGTTGCTTCACCATAAGCTTTCTCGAGCTGTCGTAATGTCTCTGAAGGAGATTTGAGTAATAAAACACAAAGTTTTATGTTTGAGTACTACTTATAGCCAACATTATCAAATGCGATAACCGAACATGCACAAACATTAAAAACTGGTTGCCGTGCAAAGACAACAGTCCTTATAATCATGAAAATTCTATTGAAGTGACATCATGAAGGATACTAGCAACTAATAAAAAATCTGATGTGTTACACTCACATGACTTTCTCTACTCTTGTACAAACTATTTTTACAAACGCTTATTCTCCATATGCTTCATGTTAATCGAGATGTTAGTCTTATTGCTAATTTTCATGTAGATGCAAGGGGAATATGATAGGTTTTAAGTGATAGTCAAATATTTTAAGCGCTGGTTGCTATGTGTCGCATTCCATTCTCTTTGCATGTCCAGGACATAAAAAAATTAATAACGAATTTGAGAAAAAGTATAAGTATTGGAAAATTTAAGGGAATAACAAGCAATATCTCGAAAACAGTTCACTCAACAAAAGAAATGTAAATGACATAAACTGTGTATTTTAACGCGATCTAAATTTTTCGTGTAGGAAAATTTTGTCTATCTCTTATGGTTATCAGTTATGCAAAAGTCGTTCACAATGAAGAATACTTTTGGAGACATTCCCAGAAAATTGGAGATATACATTTCATTTGTCATGACAATATCTTAAACATATGATATTTTAATCAAAATCGTTAGAGCCATTTTTGAGAAAATTAAAATTTTCGAAAAATGTTCCATGTAAAGGGTAGTCTGGGGTGGGAGAATTTTCTTCAAAATCTTCGTGTCGCATCTCTGGAAGATGCTGAACCTAAATACCAAGACTGGTGTTTATCCGACTGTTTGTTTCTGAGTTCACAGACACACAGACACACACGGACATGTTTCCAAAAATACTTTTTTGGATTCAGGGGGTCTCAAAACATGTATTTCCGGTGAAATCTCGGTATCGAATTTTTGTGTGGAATACAATACTTCCCCTACTTACTATACGTAGTAGAGAAAGTAAAAATTATCCTTTACTATCTAATATATTATAAAGAAACCTTTTGAAGCAAGGTTATACATATTCTCACCGTTCCGAACGCAGTTTTGGGCAGTTCAAAAAAAGAATGTTTCAGTGACAGTGAAACACAATATACGTACATCTGCAAATGTTAAAATGTAGGAAATTTCTTCTGTGGCCCATGAAATAGAAATTTGCACCTCGAGGAATAATCCAGAGGTGTCGGAAAGGGATTCCTGAGTGCAGTTTCACTATCTCCACCAGAATAGTAGTCAACTTTTCAATAGTATTCTGCGTGCTGTTAGGTGCCGTCACGCAGGTTGCCTATTCTTAGGTATCGAAGAAGAAAGGTATTTTCCTCACTCTTGCGCTAAGCCTATAGGTTCCGGGTTCTATTCCTGGCTGGAGAATTCGTTTTTGATTTGGATGATTTCATGCCCTTCCTAAGTATGGAAAATAAATGGATTAAACGTATGCATTT
The DNA here is from genome assembly GCA_030765065.1 of Deroplatys truncata. NCBI lineage: Eukaryota > Metazoa > Arthropoda > Insecta > Mantodea > Mantidae > Deroplatys > Deroplatys truncata. Next base: position 222,517,570 of record CM060978.1, read on the forward strand.
CACAACTACTTAGCCATTCTCATATGCATAAAAGACAGAGAGTAACTGGCGTGGGAATTGCTTCTCAAGACACTGTTCTTCGATGTCAACATAGCAGATAAGGGGAGTGTCCAACGGAATGTGTCGAAAATGAGCATTAGTAAGTCCTTTAAGAGGGATTATTAAATACAAACATACAGAGAAGTGCTGTTTCTGAAGGTTAAAGTCATCCCTCTGTAGCGTTTAAAGCAATTTTCTTACCATCTCATTTATTGGTGCTTGTTATCATTCAAAATGCTCCTTACTGGGTGAATTTTATCCGGATACGTTAAAATCCTCATCAAAAACTCAGAAGATAACAACATAAAATTTATCGCTGAGGGGTTTTCGGGAAAATAAAATTAATGAAGTGGATCCTTTCGAAATTAGCTTCAGGAATTATAAACATTTTATGTTTCTGAACATTTTTAAAACTAATTCTTATTTTTTTCATAAACTATATTATATATATGTAAGAAAGAAGTTAGGAACTTAAATTTGAAATCTTACTCCAAAGTTTGAAAACTTCCCGGGAAAGAGGTTTTCTATAATTTCTTGAAAAAAAATGAGTATGTTTATCTCGTGAACTATTCGATAAATTAATCTGAAATTGGGTGTACGTCATAAAATCCTCACAAACGTCTACAAAAATGAAATTGGCTAGCCTTAAACTGCAGCTTGAAAATGAACACTTTTAGTATTTAAAATTGAACTTATACGGAGAATCACTTTTTCCCCAGATACAGTCTTTCATTTTTTACTTTAAGATGTGTCTTATTACAATAGTTTTACGAGCACTAAAGTTGGAATGGAAATATAAACATTTGGTCATAAGGCAACAGTTTCGTTTTCGCTGAAACATGATTTACAAAACTTTTGTTACAACCAGAAAAATAAAAGTTCCCCTCTTTTCTCTCCCCCTCACTTTCTCTTCTCTATCTTAACCAAAAACATCAACTTTATTATATTGAAATGTCTTTTTTAATGTTCTTAAAATTGTTTAATGAACCTTATTTCAAGTTTTAAATCCCCATGTCTGTTGTTTTGATTTTCCCACTGTTGAACAATAAAAGAATACAAAATAGTAATCAATCGTTTCCAACAAGGCTGTTTCTGTGCTCTGGCGGTTAGAATCAGATCCAGTGGTCCGGAGTTGGTTTGGCGGCTGCAGGATTCGATTTTTCTTTAGACAAGATTATTCCTTATCCTCCATAAATCTGGAAGCATGAATGAGAGTGTGATTTAATCTTTAACCAAAAAGTAACCCTAAGTTAGTGAAAGATAACCAAAGTTGAAGAAAACGTTTTCTATACAAACTAATAAAACACATTCAATACATTAAATACGTACGGTTTACACGTAGTGAAATATTAATAAATTATGCTGTACCATACTCATTTACTAATGTTGTCAATAAAAAGGTTTATTGCAAATGGTGTAACTGTCTCTGAAAAAGGAATACATAGGTGTCTACACGGTTCTCAGCTTAATTTAATTCCTATGTCCGGTACTAAGAACCCGGTATCTTCTAGTTCCTACACAATTAAACTTAGTGTATTCCCTTGTACATTTTAGCCAAATGAAGCGTAAGCACAGTTCCTACTCTTGTTTCGATGGAAGCGCCAATCAAGACAAAAAGTAGCGGTACTTAGAGCTCCTAACCTTCTGTTCGATGGACCAGGGACAAGGGTACTATAGAAGGAAATCAAGCTTGGCTGCACTGATTGAACTATTACACAATATCACAGCCTTGAATGGTCATTTGTTGGGCCATTAAATAAGGTTTCGTAATCAAAACAGTACTTATGTTATGCTCGACTGAATCAGCTTCCCATTGTCAATTTCAGCCGCAGCGGAATCGCTGAAGGGTCCAAAGCGTCTTCATTTTCGCAAGTAAGCTCCCTGGCGAGCGACAGATTGTTACTTCCTGTCTTAATATTTCAGTTTTAACCTTAATGTCTACCTATGCATTGCGATTAGAACTAAATCACCCATATTGATGTACAAGACCCAGAAGTTTGGACAAAAAAAAATTAACTGCAAGTTAGCGATGAACAGTAGGTACCCGCAAAACACTCTCATAACTGAGTATAAATATTAGCTAACTCCTTACTAAAACATTTTAGTTACTAAAATCTCAAACAAGTGCAGCACGTATTCTTGCTGAACACACATGGTCAGATTTGGAATGGTATACATATTTTCTTAAGAGAATACACCTGGCAGAAATAATCTTGTATAAAACTTTGGGATATGGGTTTCCTGTATAATATTTTATTTCAGTTATCTCCATTGTACTTAGTATTTTCAAGATTTTTGCTGTAGTACTACTTTCGTGATCTTGCAGCCCGAAACAGAGTAACCAGCTGCTCCTGGTGAATAATCCCTCCTTCGTTAACTATGCACAAGGTCTGGCCGTAGATATGGGGACTTCAAGTGATCTTGCAACGTGAGACACAAAGTAACTATCAGCTCCTGCTGAACAATTCCTTCCCTGGAAAACTACATTCACCTCGTGGCCGTAGATATGCAGACTACAAGTGATCTTGCAGCTTGAGAAAAACAGTAACCAGCCACTCCTGGAGAACAATTCCTTTCATGTATCCATAGATATAGTCCTAGTTGCTAATTTTTTAAGTTTCTAAAGATCAATTTTTGACGTCTTCTTTTGTAGATATTTGCGCCATTATTGTAGCAGGCTGCATTGAAGTCGCTACCTGACTTCTCCTGAACCCTGCATAAACCAGTGTTTACTATCATACTCTGAAACTGGTGTACTTGTAACCTCATTAATATGACTAAAATTTCCAGCTTTACTCTTAGATACAGGAAGAATCGTTAGCATCCTAATGTGTAGTTCAAATCAACAAGGAGTGTAGACGCCTGCTTACCGCTCGTTACTGAAGGCTCGTTGAGAAATCACTTATCTTCAACTGAGCTAGATATAGGTTAATTATTTGAAGAATACAACTAGAAAACAAAGAAAAGACAATTAGTGCCTTATTAAAAATGCAAAGTAAATCACCACGTGCTATCTAAACTTTATGAAATGTAATATCCCATAAACCAAATCTATAATATTTTTATTACTTACAGTGAACGATAGGATGCGTTCATAATACATTGTTCACGAACTTCACCTACTTTTGAAGTTACGTCTCGTAATTGTGCATGGCGCGCCGGTAATGTTGGTTACATGAGCAGTGGTAGTACACATTTTAATATTATCTACGAGTTGTGGTCCGTGCATGCAAGTATAGGACAAAGCAGCTACCTAACAGGTAATATTCAAATGTCTGATTCATGACGGACGGGAAGTATTATTATTGCTATTATTATTAACATCATCATCCTGCAATCAGCAACGTATAGCGGAATATTGCATTGATATTCATATTATAAACATTATGATAGTGTACAGCTCATAATATACTGTTACATCTATGTAACAATCACAGTTAAATATTAATACACCTAATACACTTTCCTCATACGCCGTGATAGTGTTATCAATACCAAAACGCTTTTAAATAAAATAATTGAAACATAAGCAGTCACCAGAAAATTATATGGGAATAAACCTTGTTAGTTCGCTCCTGAAAGAACTACTAAAATAATTCATAGGAAATTAAATGAAATAATTTTAATAACTGATGAGCAACAACGTTTCCGTTCAGGACGTTCATGCAACGATGCGATCTTTATTATCAGGAAAATAGTGTGAAAAGCTTTAGAATATAAAAAACTGGCCACTTTACGCTTTATTGACTTGAAAAACGCACTTGATAATTTACAATTAAATATAGTTTTAAAATTTTAAAACAAAATAGTTTACAAATCGGGCTATTTTATTAATTAAAGACATTTATACTCAAAATTTTACAAAAATAAAAGTAAACAATCACGTGAAAACTGAAATACCATTAAAGAGGCGTACCACAAGCAGGTTTGCTAAGCCCACTATTATTAAACATTGTTATGGATAGAGTTATCAAAGAAGTAAACAAGATTACTAATTGTGAAATGGACAGATAAAGATAATTTGTTATCCGGATGATATAGTATTGGTCTCAGATAGTGAGAGTAACTTTAAAAAGACTATTATACCAACTTTTCTTAAGTTGTAGGAGTCTGGATATGGAAATTGCTATTAATAGAACCAAGTAATGACAATAAGTAAGGAGCCAATAAGATGCAAATTAGTAATTGAAATTAGTGTAGTACAACAAATACTGGCTTTTAAATATTTAGGGGTGGAAATAACCAGTACTGATATATTGCAAAACTTTCAATATTGCAGTACTTTCACAAGCAATAAAAGAAAATTAGGTATCTGGTTTGCTGATCGATTCCATATAGAAAAATAAATATCTAATATTTATACCGAACCTAAGGTAGGTGTCATTAGGCCAATATTAATATACTCATCCGAAACCAGAGCGGACAAAGACAAAGAAATTAAGGAAGTATTAGAAATGAAAACCCTAAAATAAACAATGGGAAGTAACGAAGCTTGATAGAAACGGGAACGAAGATATTAGAAACAAATGCAGAATAAATTATATTGTGGAATTGGCAGAGAAAAGAGTAGAAGAATGGAATAATCATATTTCAGGAATGGCATCTGACAGAATTGTAAGGATATCTAGAGATAATATTCCAGAAGGGTGACCAGGAAGACCAAGGAAAAGATGGAGCGATTCATATTCTAGAAGAAACAGGCTAGTAGCCTAATTCAAAACTGTTAATCTAGGCAAAACTGTAGCGGTATCCTTTACCAGGAGAAGGGGGCCTGATTTAATCAGACTCTCTCTCTCTCTCTCTCTCTCTCTCTCTCTCTGGCGAAGTAGTGCCCTATTCAACACAAGTTAAATATCTTGGGCTTGTTTTAGACAAGAAATTAACTTGGAAACATCACATGGAATTATATATTACCAAAGCCTACAGAGTCTTTTGGACATGTAGAGGTATGTTTGGTAAGACATCGGGTCTGAAACTTAGTATAGTGTATTGGATATACACTGTCATGGTGAGACCTATATTCTCGTATGCCGCACTGATGTGGTGGCCTAGAGTTAATTTAAAGGTGTGCAGAAAGGAACTCTGTAAATTACAGAGGACCTTCTACATTTCAATTATGGGAGCTTTCAAAACTACTCCAACTGCGGCAATGGAGATGCTGATTGGGCTCACACCTCTCCACATATGGATGAAGGCAGAAGCCATGATCGCGTATCACCGTATTTGTCGCCAAACCAAAGTGTCTAATACTGGACATATTAATCATCTGAAGCTTCCTCAGCGGGGTGAATGGGAAAGACTGGTAAAACCTCATAATAACAAAGGTCCAATCTGGTATACTGATGGTTCTAGAACCAAATCAGGAACGGGGGTGGGCTTTACAGTAATGACACCAAGATTTCTTATAGTCTTGGTACCTTAGCTACAGTTTTCCAGGCTGAGGTTTATGCAATCCTAGCCAGTGTCATGGAAAGCATTTAAAGGAGATATAAGAATAGAAGTGTTCTTATCCTCTCAGACAGTCAAGCTGCTCTTAAAGCACTTGAATCACCATCAATAAAATCAAAGCTCATCTCAGAATGCCGGGAATCCTTAATGACACTGGCTGAACACAATAAGGTTCAACTTATGTGGGTGCCAGGTCACACAGGTATACCACGCAATAAGAAAGCAGATGAAGCAGCCAAGATTGGCAGTGAAATCCCATTTTTGGTCCGGAGCCTGTACTGCGGGTGTCTTACAGACCAGTAAAACAGGCTATTAAGTGCTGGCCTCAAGCAGAACTCAAGAACTACTGGAACTCCATTAAGGGTTGCAAACATTCCAAGTTGTTTATTACAGACCTGGATAACAGCCGGGCAAAGTACCTGCGGTCTTAGTAGTAGAAGGCTTGCATGGGCAACAGGATTCATTACAGGACACTGTGTCCTAAAGTTTAATCTATACAGAATGGGATTGTTTAACAACCCTATCTGTAGTCTAGAAGGAGATGAGACTGTTACTCATCTGCTATGTGATTGCCCTGCTCTTGCGAATCAAAGAACAAGTATTTTTGGCAATCACTTTCCAAAGATAGATGAACTATCGAAAACCTCAGTTAGCAGTCTGGTTAAGTTCATAACGAGCAACAGACTACTTAACTGATGAAAGGGGGATTCGCAATAGATCTTTACGGTCGCATTGCTTGGGCATAAAACCCACCCCTTTTTCAAACTACAACTAGAACCTAATTCAAGAGAAGAAGATGAAGAGCTGAAAAAGAAGCAAGTAGTCCTACATGGTTAATGATGAAGCAGTAGAGAGGTTTACTACTCCTAATGTAAACTGGGTTACCTATTCCTATACAGTGAACGGTAATTCGGGAACATCATGTATTCATTATTTACCTATAAAAGGTAGAACATTTGCTGTGAGGGTTAATGAAACACGTGCTTCAAGAAGGTGATCTCTTCCAAAAGTATTGAAAGTTTAGGACTTTGCTTAAGCATTTGTAATGTTACTAAGGGCCAGTTCTACAATGTCCCGATAAGCTTGCCTATAATTACTCTCGAAATAAACTTTTCTGGCCGTAAAGCAACGTTCTCGACCTAAATTCACACGCCTTCCTCTGAATAGCAATCTTATAAGATAATCTGTGATTATCACCATTGGGAATTCGTAAACTAGAGAATTGGTGTGCGAAGCAGAAAACAACAAACTTAAAGAAACTTTTGTTTATCAGTGTTTTTTTTGTCGTCATTTTAGAATAACATGGAAGTGACGAAGCGAAGCAGGGCTCAAACCTTCATTCATGACAACTGCGAAAAGCTGTTAAACCTCATGGGAACATATAAGATTGCACGAGAATAAAAAGTATGAAATGGTAACCTGGAGGTGAAAAATGCTGGGAGACAATCGCGTTACAGTTCGCATAACCTTATGTCTGTATTGGTGATTGCTGTTTCATTTCTCGTTTTCTTATGCTCCTTCTATTAAGCCAAGATCGTGTTAATATTATTATGAAGAGAGAAAATTTGTGTATATAAAATTTGTGTTAATCTTAAGAACCACTCAACTTATTTTGATATACTTTCACTACGCAAAACATAAAACTTTGTGATGGGTATAGGCTATAAAACACCTTAAAATTTAAATTAAGAAATTACTAAAATATTGATAAGGGTTTGCAAAGCCTATGTATTAGAATAAGAACCCGTTGGAGTTATAAATAACAAGCTTGCGAAGACTGTCGGAGGAGAGGTTAAGGAAGTCAGACGTTCCGCTTGCGTGAATATCGGGATTTTTCATCCATTATTAGAATAGCAGGTACAAAATTACAAAATGGGTAAAGAGGAGGATTAACCATAAAATCCTCTAACTGAGTATATAGTGATTTCATGAAGAACGCGGGAGGTCATTCAAATTTAAGCAGCTACTCATGAAACGTAGGTTAAGCCTTGGTTCAATTTTTACTTTCTCTACTACGTATAGTAAGTAGGGGAAGTATGGCATTCCACCCAAAAATTCGATACCGAGATTTTACCGGAAATACATGTTTTGAGGCCCCCTGAATCCAAAAAAAAAGCATTTTGGAAACATGTCCGTGTGTGTCTCTATGAGTGTGTGAACAGCATAACTCAGAAACGAACAGTCGGATAAACACCAAACTTCGTATTTAGGTTCAGTATCTTCCAGAGATGCGACACGAGGGTTTTCAAGAAAATTCCCCCACCCCAGATTATCCTTTACATGGAGCATTTTTCGAAAATTTTAATTTTCTCAAAAATGGCTCTAACGATTTTGATTAAAATATCATATGTTTAAGATATTTTCATGGCAAATGCAATGTATATTTCGAATTTTCTGGGAATGTCTCCAAAAGTGTTCATTGTGAACGACTTTTGCATAACTGGTAAACCATAAGAGATAGACAATATTTTACTCGACAAAAATGTAGATCGCGTTAAAATACACAATTTATGTCATATACATTTTTGTTGTTGAGTGAACCATTTTCGATATATTGCTTGTTATTTCCTTAAATTTTCCAATACTTTTTCTCAAATGGGAATTCGTTATTCATTTTTTATGTACTGGACATGCAAAGAGAATAGAATGCGCTACATAGCAACCAGCTCTTAAAAATTTGACTGTCTCTTAAAGCCTACCAATTCCCCTTGCATCTACAAGAAAATTAGCAATGAGATTAACATCTCGATTAACATGAAGCATATGGAGAATAAGCGTTTGTAAAAATAGTTTGTACAAGAGTAGTGAAAGTCATGTGAGTGTAACACATCAGATTTTTGGAAATAATTTTGTCTCTCTGTTATGACCTTAGTCTTTCTTTCTTTATGTAGATACATTATTTCTTCGTCGTCGTTCGATAAGTACAATTCTGCCTAGAATGACTAGTATTGCTAGTGATAAGAATTGTGTCAGTCCTGAACGGGAAACCTTGTTATTTGTCGAATAATGGATGTATTGGCTCCTCCAACTAACCGAAAACTTATCGACAAAGATATCTTCAGAGTATTGTTATCCAGAGATTGTATAACGCCAATGACTAAGAAATCCGGCACATAGCTTTTTCGGAAATTTATCGGCAGATTGTAGAATCGGCCCTAAGTGTAAGCTATTCATTCTGACCATCATAACCAAATTTGTACTGAAATGAAGCTTAATGCAAATGTCCCGTCCCTGTACAATGATCACTGTCAGTGTTTAAGGACAAATATGCGTTCTATGATGTTCTATGATTACACAATTAAGTTAGTTGCGACTGATTCCATTGTCTACAAACACAGGTTCAGTTGGTACGTTATCTAGTCAAAATATTCTTTAGAACTAAAAATATAAATACAATAGGTACACATTATTAACAAAGTAGGTAGTAATTAGCTGAAGTTTTGTTCTGCTGAACTATAAAACACTTATACGAACAACTGAAGATCTGCAATTGCTTTGGTTGTCTCTTGCATTTCACTAAACTCAATTAGTTCAGAACCACTGCTATGTATTCTTCGTTATTAAACATCTTCCTATGACTACACGAATAGGTGTTACGAAGTGGCAGCTTTTTACTGTTAACATGTTGATGGAATGAACTGGAAACTTGAGGCATATGACTTTCTCGAAACTTCTAGAAACATAATGTTTAAGATTTAAAAACGTACGTATTGGCTGAAGCGGAAATGGACCCGGGGCCCCAGGAAACATTCCGCGGCGTTAAATCACAGTTCAAAAAGAGGTGGCTGCATTCAAGTATTGGTCATCCATGTTTTACTATCTCTAACCAAATCTTAATAATAATGATGATGGGGGCCTTAAAAGTCGATATTCAGTAATCAGTTTAACGATATTACGGAAACTCACTCTGCAAATAAAGAGTGCTTATGAGGAAACGTCTGTAGGAATCTGTAATAAGCACTTACTGCTATTAAGCTGTTTTTTAAGCAACTTTTTACTTTCTCTAATACGTATAGTAAGTAGGGGAAGTATTGTATTCCACCCAAAAATTCGATACCGAGATTTCACCGGAAATATATGTTTTGAGACCTCCTGAATCCAAAAAAAGCATTTTTGGAAATATGTCCGTGTGTGTGTCTGTGTGTGTGTGTGTATGTGTCTGTGAACAGCATAACTCACAAACGAACAGTCGGATAAACACCAAACTTGGTATTTAGGTTCAGTATCATCCAGAGATGCGACACGAAGGTTTTTAAGAAAATACCCCACCCCAGACTACCCTTTACATGGAACATTTTTCGAAAGGTTTAATTTTCTCAAAAATGGCTCTCACGATTTTGATTAAAATATCATATGTTAAAGATGCTGTCATGAGAAATGAAATGTATATCTCGAATTTCCTGGGAGTGTCTCCAAAAGTATTCTTCATTATGAACGACTTTTGCATAACTGCTAAACCACAAGAGATAGACAAAGTTTTACTACACAAAAAATGTAGATCGCGTTAAAATACACAATTTATGTCATATACATTTTTTTTGTTGAGTGAACCGTTTTCAAAATATTGCTTGTTATTCCCTTAAATTTTCCAATAGTTATATATTTTCTCAAATTCGTTATTCCTTTTTTTTATGTCCTGGACATGCAAAGAGAATGGAATGCGCCACATAGCAACCAGCACTTAAAATATTTGACTGTCGCTTAAAACCTACCATAATCACCTTGCATCTACAAGAAAATTAGCAATAAGATTAACATCTCGATTAACATGAAGCATATGGAGAGTAAGCGTTTGTAAAAATAGTTTGTACAAGAGTAGAGAAAGTCATGTGAGTGTAACATATCAGATTTTTTTTGTTCCATTCATACCCCACCTTTAAGTACATTGGTCTTATCGGCGATCTTTTCTTTGGAACTTATTGCATATTAGCAATGATGTTAACTGGTATTCTCTTATCTTTGGGTTTCTTGTACTTTTGGTTTATTAATTATTAGATCACACACACACATTCTCACTCTCATTCATACTTCCAGACTCTGAGGAGAGAAGGGAATAATCTTGGCTGGAGACAATTTTCCATCCCCTCAGCCGTGAATCGAACCCGGGATCTCTCGCACAGCAGGCAGGTGCTCCACCGACTGAGCTATGAGGCCAGCCCTAAGCAACCCTTAGGATGTCTATTATGTAACTGTTATAGACTCTTTGATTTAGATATACTGTATAAAAATGTCATTTGTTACATTCAGATGGCTTCCTTTACTCACTATCGTTTCTTTTTATATACTATAAAAATGTTATTTGTATAGACTAAAAAAACTGTGTTGTTTTATATAATTCAACCTAATTAAGGAAAACCATTATAGTAATGTTGTAAAGGTAGAATCAAACTGAAAAATTTAATGCCATAGCCGGGATTTGAATTACGAATTTCGGCTTTCCGTGCCGTTGCTCTAACCAATTGAGCAGCCATTGCAACATGCCATTATGGCACTAAATTCAACTGCCTCACACCACCTGACAACAGACCATGTAGATAGGAAATAGATAACCAATGAAGGAGTTTATTTTATGAGAAGTATTTTAGTAGTTGTATTGTGGCCGGTGGCCTTTGCTCCAACTTTACTTTCAACTTTATATTAATGTTTCTTTAATATTATATATTTAGGTTTGCCTCGGCTGCGTCAGTACTAATTTGTAGAAACATGTATCTCTAAACAAGGTGTGGTGCGGCTGAAGGCTTACACAAATTATAATTTTTACTTCACTCCTTTTTATTAATCCTTGACACGATTAAATAACACTTCACTGACATATAGAGCTGTGAGATTATTTATTAATTACTTGCACCTTTTAACACGTAAAGTTTATAATATTCTCGCCGTAATGAATTTTCGTGTCACACTGAATACGTATTAAACTTCTCGAGGATGCGTCTCGCGTCCAGTTAGAAACGCTGTCTACAAGCAACTGAACTGATTTCTAACGCCTGAATTTGAAAATTTCATCTATTTCAAGTCTCTGATTGGCTATTCCTAATCCAATGGAATACTTTTATTTAACTTAAGCTTTTATCTGGTTGTTGATTGGCTATTTATAAAGTGTCTAAAAAATTACATTGTTGTTGCTTCAAGAATTACCAGTGGCATTATTAAACTTTCCAATTCATTATTGTCTCAAGGTTACCTCATTGTTACCAACTTTTGACCTATATTCTCGTAGCTCCTATATTATTAAATTACATAATACATTCACATAACATTATTAAACATGTACATAATAATATAAGCATATTACAGTGACTGTTACATACACTTTATATGTTATTTACACACATTGCTTTAAGGCGGTCTGTTATATTTTATATTATATAATTAGACTGAAATCATTTAAGTGTTAAAAATACTGCCTCACCAGCCAGAGATGGAAAGGAACTGAGAATACAAATGACTCGCGATCACTTAGTCAACTGCTGTACACGTTTGCATTTGACAGTTGTACACGCTTTAAATGGAGTAGCAGTATACCTTTCCTACATATTTAACCGTTACTTTCAATAGCTTGGTTTTTTCTTTATATTATTGAGAACGGGCAATAACTCACGTGACACAGTTTAGGTATGAAGAAGAGTTAAGAAGCGTTTGAGATAATTATGTTAGAATAACGAGTGCCACTATAATATTCGGCGTATCTGAAGTATTGCCAAAAATGGTGAAAAGGCTATTGTTGGCGAACTGTTACATGAAACAACAGGAGCAGGGCTGCTAGGGTCAGGGATATATACTATTGTCAACAAAGCCTCACCTACCTTCCTATTCATACATTTGTGCCGGTTGCACAAATTTTAGAGTTGCCAAAACTCCATATAACCTATATTTCCAGAAGTTTATTGCAGTAGATACATCGAGTTATTGTAGCATAAAATGACTGTCCTGTTTTCCTCTAATACTCTTCAGTTTTCCCTTGAACGTCCTCTGTGGACTAGTGGTACCATGCTAGTTCCCAAGGTCGCGGGTTCGAATCCGGCGGTGAGCGATGGATTTTTTCGGGCATAAAAATCCTTGGCAAGGCTTCCTTCGGAAGGGAAGTAAAGCCACTGGTCTTTTACGGCACGTAAAAGAACCTCAAGACTGATAAAGCAGCCTCTGAGCAAAATTATCCGTCTTTCACGCCCAATATAGCATGGGACGCTAAGGACCATAGCAGTTACACAGCGTCCATAAATAAAACTCAGTTTAAATTTACAGGACTCGTCTTCTAGCCGCATGCAGAGAAAAATTCGCAGAGTAAATAGCACGTAACACTGAACTAAACTTCAGAACATTCTTACTTGTGGCGGTAATGGCTTCTTTTTTATACCAGCACGAACCCTCGAAAAGGTTCGTAAAGAGGATGTCTGGAAGCTTCTACTACCGTTCCGATAAGAGTTCCAAAGTTTAGAGCGCCTCTCTCTCTCTCTCTCTCTCTCTCTCTCTCTCTCTCTAACCAATCATACGCTTTCTGACACTGGAGAACATGATACGGTGAAGACTCCGCCTCAATGCATTTATGGCTAAGTTTTCTATTTTAGCGAAAATGGTAAGGACAGAAATTTTTCATCTTTTTAAGATATAAGATACACACATTTTAATAAATTATCTTTTTTATTTACGAAACGGTATGCCGGAAAGGAAAGTTGTAGAGCAATTTAACTTTTAACTAAGCACTGAACAATCGGCATTAGGCTCTACACATTCACAACTTTAACATCCTTTATAGTAATGTGAGAATAGGCTTAAATGTAAGGTAAAGGTCTAATACAATGTCACTGTTTGCTTAAACAAAGTTGCATTCCTCAGTCACCTTCTGTAGTGCCCAAACTTATTTACTTTGCCTGTTCAAGAAACAGGCTTCTAGTCATTGTTTAAGTAATGCTTTCTGTTGAATAAAATCGTCTTCATTTTCTCCTTTTAAAGTCAATATGTCCTTTATGATACAGCATTAATAACGGAAACATAGCAAATTGTATTTTCAAGTTTCAATAGTGCATTTAGTCGTGGTAGGGAGAACTTAACGGTGCTTGGCAAATAAAGATAATATTTACATATGCTAGGTAATCGATGTGGCAATCCAGCGTATTACCTACCAAAATAAACAAAAAATGTAAAAGCAACTGTTTTTAAGGCACAATTAAAAAGTTTTTGAATTACGAAGCTCCGGGAACTTTATTTACGACACACAGGTTATTTTGAGACGCAAAAAGCCATTTGTAGTCCGATTTCACGACCTCGGTCAAGTTTACGACCCTGTTCAGCATCTCGGCTACTGTTGCAAGGAGGATTGTGCCAAGTCTTTGTTTATGACAGTATTTCTGCATCGTTTTTGCAGACATTCTAAAAGCTTAATTGGCTTTTCTAAACCAGTAAGGCCAGATTCCTACAAAGTACATTTTCAGAGCTGTGCAGGAGTAGTAGTAAACGCGAACAGGAAGAAATTACTTACCACTAATTAAGAGAAAAGTTATGTCTGCATACAATTTGCAAGGACGTGTAGAAATGTAGAGATTGAGTCAGCTGTTGAGAAGTTTACGAGAGCAAATGTAAGATATAATTAATAAGATTATAAAACAAATGAGGACATTTTCATGCAATAAGTTAATCTCAACCACCATTAGCACTCTTATCGGCTGTGTATGCATTAATTGGGACTATTAAGGTTAATAGCAATCACAATGCTAAGGAAGGTAATTCGATTCCTGTTTGTTTGATTCAGAATACCAAGTCAAAATTTTATGCCATGTTTCCTCCAGTCGAAAAGTTGTAAACGTTTTCTTTCAAGCTAGAACGGTGAATTACCGTGATTGCGAAGTAGAATTTAAATCGAGATGGTTATACAATCTTCACGTTCTTATTCTCTGTATTTCTCTAATCACATTCGTGTATACCGGTGAAGCAGAGCTTGGGAGGAACGTATGCGTTGGCCTTGCACTGACCAATCACCTTGAGTAAAGATAAGTGGCGAAATACAAACTCTGCATGTTCACAGCTCCATTACGGTGTTTGAGAGGAGTAGATGACATATTTGAATTTGACTTAGACACACTATTGTGCTCCAATTCTTAATGCTTCATATGCAAATTAATGTGTTCAGCATGAAGGTGTATCTCACACATGTTTACTTTCTCTACCACGTACCTAGTGGTAGAGAAGGTATTACAAAAATGAAAAACTCGATCAACACCAAACTTGGTATTTAAGTTCAGTACAAATATTTTCAAGAAAATCTCCCTAGCACAAACTATACTTTACATGGAATATTTTTGGAAACTTTTGATTTTCTAAAAAAATGACTCTAACGACTTTGATTAAGATACTACATGTTAAAGATATTTATATGAGAAATAAAATGTATATTTTGAATTTTCTGCGCATAACCTTTGAAGTCCTTTTCATTTGAAAGCAATTTTGTATAATCTTGTATAACTCGTAAACGTTAAGCGATAGACAAAACGTATTATACAAGAAATGTAGATTTCTTTAAAACATACAATTTATTTGAAATATTTTTTGTGACATCACCCATTTCCCAGTTATCCGTTATTAATAGTTAGAATTCTTCAATACTCAGCTATTCTTTTAAAGTCCTGTCAACATTCAGTTGTTTCTCGCGATTGCATGGAAACAGTATGGAATTTTAAGACCAGCGTATGCCCTCAGTTCTTAAACATTTCACTATCGCTACTCCCTTTGTATCTATAACGAAATGTGTAATGTAGCTATTTCTGCAAAAGTTTATTTGGATTAAAATGAAATAGATATAAAAATAAGCTTTAATAAGACTAGTTTGTATATTCACTAATGAACGACAGAGGGTAGAGAAAGTCATGTGAATGTGTAACATCAGCTTTGTTGTTTATCCAGCATGTAGCTTTCGTTATTATTTGCCCAAACTGATATTCGGACCTTACCAGATAGGCCAGTGGTCCCCAAATTTTCCAACTGGCAACCCCTTTGTAGGCTCTGTAGTTCCAATGCCCCCAAATATGTTTATCTCACAAACTCTTTTATTTGAGAACAACATAGAATGAAAGACAAAATTTCGAATTTAAGAAACATACAGAAAGTATTTTATAACACATGTGTAGGTAGAAAGTTGAAATGTTGTATCAAAGTTAAAACCTCAATGACAAGGCCGGGGCTCACATGGATCTTAAGTTCTCTTACTGTGCTCTTACGTTACAATTAGAACGGCCAGATGCCCATATGTGCATTAAATCCTGTGATTTGGTATAAGCATCGCGGCAAGCCTCCATGACGTCACAAGTACTATATATATCATACCACAAAGACGACGTGCAATGTTTTTCATTTCCGACTTTATAGTGACTTCTATTAAGGTTAATTAATAATTGTTTCTTTCATAGCAACTGATTTTTACAAATACTACAGGATGATTGGCTTAAGCAAGTACGTAAGCTGATATATATATATATATATATATATATATATATATATATATATTAAAATCAAGCTTCAGATTAATAATTTTGTTTCCAAAAGAAATTTATTCCTAATATATATTGTATTAATGAACTTATGAACTAATTTATTAAGCGATCTATCCTTTCATTCCTCAATTATTCACTGCTTTCAAACATTATAATTTACTATAAAACTTTTAAAAGTAAGTTGAAATCAAGTGTACTGGAACAAATATTCTCAATTTCAGCAGTCACGTTCTATTATCCTAATGCTCTGAAGTAAACAAAACTAATACTGAAATTCATGATTATGGCATCATATAGTCTGGATATTGATAGGTTTAAGATCAACGTAATTAGCAAGGGTTCTTATTTTATTTAGACGTGTGTGTGCAATAAATTACCAGCTGGCATAAAAATAAAAGAAGCGAACATTTTAGGAGATAAAAGATGAATATTGAGCAAACCTCTACATAATATGTATAATACATATTTCCAATAGTAATGTTAAAGGATTTATACACTAATAGTGTCGAAATTGAAAAAAGTCATTATTATTATTATCATTATTGCTTTATGTACCACGCATCATCAGGGAGGGAAAGTATTCTATTCCATCCAATCTAGAGAGAAAGCATTTTCAGACAATGGTCCGTGTTTGTGTGTATGTGTGTCTCTGTGAACAGTATAATCAAGAACTAAAATAAACACAAAACTTAATATTAATTAAGTTCAGTATCTTGCAAAGATACGACAGGATGCTTTTCACCAAACTAATCTTTGCACAGAAGAATTGCTGGATATTTTTTATTTTCTGAACAATGTTTCCAAACCGTTTTGATTAAAATTTCATGTGTTTGGTAACCACTGCGATTTGTCATTTGATCATGACCTGTAGACCAACAGTCTCTTCTAAAGTTTTCCATACAAGGAAGTGGAACAAGTTGCTAGTTGGGCATGGGTGGATTTGTTAACTTCTCCTCGTCCTCTAAAATATTGAATGAAAAGCTTTCTTTTAAAACTAAATAACGGCATCCGTGGTATAAATACGTTAGTATTAAATATTCAACAGTAAGTATATATATGCTATCTGTAAGCAAGTATTCAAGTGAACAGCACAGTGGAAAAAAGATGAGGAAGCAATTAAAAACTATACACGGAACGAAAAATGAGAGTATCAACCGAAAAAATCTGATGTGTTACACTATATGACTTTGTATACTCTTGTACAAACTATTTTTACAAACGCTTTCTCCATATGCTTCATGTTAATCGAGATATCGAGATGTTAATCTTATTGCTAATTTTCTTGTAGATGCAAGGGGAATTGGTAGGTTTTAAGCGACAGTCAAATATTTTAAGAGCTGGTTGCTATGTGGAGTATTCCATTCTCTTTGCATTACCAGGACAAAAAAATGAATAACGAATTTGAGAAAAAGTATAAGTATTGGAAAATTTAAGGGAATAACAAGCAATATCTCGAAAATGGTTCACCCGACAAAACAAATGTATATGATATAAATTGTGTATTTTAACGGGATCTACATTTTTTGTACTAAAATTTTGTCTAACTCTTATGGTTTACCAATTATGCGAAATTCGTTCACAATGAAGAATACTTTTGGGGACATTCCCAGAAAATTCGAGATATACATTTCATTTGTCATGAAAATATCTTAATTTAACCAAAATCGTTAGAGCCATTTTTGAGAAAATTAAAATGTTCTAAAAATGTTCCATGTAAATGGTAATCTGAGGTGAAGGGGATTTTCTTGAAAACCTTCGTGTCGTATCTCTGAAAGATACTGAACCTAAATACTAAGTTTGGTGTTTATCCGACTGTTCCTTTCTAAGTTATACTGCTCACAGACACACAGACTCACACACGGACATGTTTCCAGAAATGATTATTTTGGATTCAGGGGGTCTCAAAACATGTATTTCCGGCGAAATCTCGGTATCGAATTTTTGGGTGGAATACAATACTTCCCCTACTTACTATACGTAGTAGAGAAAGTAAAAGCATCAGAGTTCAGATTGATTACATTGCTTAGTGTCGTTAGTTTCTTCAGCTTTGTCTTAGAATTTATGATAACCTACCTATTTATATTTAAGCATAACAACGATGATATGTAGCACTTGATAAAAATGTTTTTCCACATACGCTCGTTAATTTGGGTAATAATTGGGTGTCAAGTCAAGCTTTACTTTACTTTAAAAAAATGAGGAGTTTGAAAAACTGTTTTTCCTCTGCTTTATGGGAGTTCATGCAAAATCAGTTTTAATAATATGAGACTTAGTATTAAAGAAAATGAGTTTACTCTCAAGAATATGCAGATGATTTTGTTAAGTTAACATTCTGGAATTAATGGAGTAGCTGTAGCGGTTGAACACAAAACGCACTGGGTATTTTCTATAAATTTTATAGGATTTCTTTTGTTTAAAGTTCATTTATAATATGTTAATTCTTGATCATTTATCTTTTTTCTTAAGTACAGTTTTATTTTTGTAAATATTTCTGCATTTCATAAATACAGATAACTTGTACTTAAACCACTTAAGTCTTAAAATTTTGCATTACCTATGTATTTACTTTTAAACTCAGCTCAACAGTTTTGTTGATATTAACACTTAAAAAGCAAAAATTTGTTTTTAATAAAATAAATATTATCATTTACTCCTGCTATTCATATATTAAAAATATATAGAGAATAATTATTTTCCCGTTAGAAATAATTGCCTAATCCTTGTGATAGTTTCATATACAAATTTTTATATTTCAGATTTACCGGCGCCCTGGTTATCCTCTGGTACCGTCGCGGCGCATTCTAATTATATGGCACTTGCTGTTTTGAAAAGATTGCAGTGAAATTTTGGTGAGTAGTGCCTGCTTTAAATGCTTCTTATTAATTAGTTTACACCGCATCACTCAGTTTTAGATTTAGTGTCGCTGGTTAGCTTATCTGAAGTATTTGCCATCAACCGGTAAATGCTCTGTGAGCAAAACAGTACAGCATTGCAACAGATAGTCAATTAGGATCCTAGGAGACTCATAGTGATCATTTAAGTAGTCAATAAAACAATTATCCACGAAACAGTCGTAGTTGAATGATGATTTCTTGAAGTACGAGGGCAGTCCAGAAAGTCCCAGACGTTTTGGTCTATCGTAGCGATGAGTAGGGCTAGAGCCGCCATCGTGGTGTCAGAACGTTCTTACATTCAGCACGCATCCAGCTGTGGTATTGTAAGGACTGTGCCTTCTTTACTGTGATCGTTGTGAGTTGTTAAAATGTGCGCTGCAATACAAAATCCCATCACTTGTGAAGTGCTGTTGGCTAAAAAGAACAAACCAATTGAAACTTATCGTCAACTTTGTGATGTTTACGGGCAGGGAATAATGAGTGAAAGCCGAGTCAGGCAATGGTGCATTTATTTTAAAAATGGCCGTACCAATGTTCAGGACGAGGATCGCAGTGGTTGGCCTAGCCTTATGACTGATGAACTGTCAATGCAAATCAATGACAACGTTCGTGAAAATAGTCGTTTCGCGATTACAGAACTTTCGGAACATTTTCCCCAAATTTCACGGAGTTTGGTGCAACGAATTGATGCTTTGATACTGACGCTGATCTGCATGCCGGTGTAAACCAGTGGTTGAAGTTGCAGGCGGGAGATTTCTACAGAGAGGGTATTGAAAAACTTGTGTCACGGTGTGATAAATCCCTCAATTTGAATGCCGATTATGTAGAAAAATAGCTTAAGAGTGTACCTTTCAAATGCAGATAATAAACGTTGATATTTGCGTTCTGTTAATTGTTTATTTCAAAACGTCTGGGACCTTCTGGATTACCCTCGTATAACGGAAATATAATATTATATTGGCTGTCCGCCGAAATTGGCTCAGACCACTCATTCAGACAAGCAGCTACAACGACCACGATTTTCAGACTACATTGCTCAACCTCCTAATTACTGTTTATTTTAACTTGAAAAAATGGTCCTTTGTTTTTTTAATTAGCTTGCGCAAAATATTTGATTTTGAATTATTTTCTTTATAAGCCATTTTAGATATACTTATTTCCTGAAAATCAGTGTTCTTAACCTTCAAACACTATGTATTCTATATCTTTTAGCCCCTTGTAACAAATCTTTACCCAGGAACAAATCAATTTTTTTTAACCTCCACACTCACATTTTTAAAGATTCCATCTCTACCATCTCCTCTTTTTCAAACATTTTTGAATAAAGCATAACATTCTAATGATCTCTTATCTGCTACTTTACTGAGGAGAGTTAGTGTCTCTGACTCCTTGTATTCTTCAAAAACTTTTTGTTATACTTCCAAAAGCTTTTATTTATTATATTTCTGCTTCTCCGTAAACACCTTAAGCAATCATTTTCTAAATAAGCCCATCCTTTATTTTCCAAACTTATTTCTTGGTATTCAAAACATTGTTTTAAAAACTCAGCATCTTTTAAATTAGAATCCCGCGCCAATATTTTAAGAGTCTTTCTAAAATTCATTATTTTATTCCTGCTCTTCACGTTTCAATTCGAGCAATTTCATCAATTGGAAAACCTATAAATTCCTTACAAAGCACCTATATACAATGTTTAAGCCCATACATTTCACCGTTATATAATAATCTGGCCAAAACCGCTTTTTAGTTTACCTAAGACGTACCTATTAGTCATAGAAGGTAATATTGTATTCTACCAAAAAATCGACATTTAGCTTTAACCGGGAATACTTGTTTCGAGGTTCCCTGAATCCAAAATAAAGCATTTTTAGAAAATGTCCATGTGTCTGTGAGAGAGAGGGGGG
This sequence comes from Deroplatys truncata, assembly GCA_030765065.1. Taxonomy (NCBI): domain Eukaryota; kingdom Metazoa; phylum Arthropoda; class Insecta; order Mantodea; family Mantidae; genus Deroplatys; species Deroplatys truncata. Next base: position 222,538,339 of record CM060978.1, read on the forward strand.
GTGAACAGATAATCTAAACCCAAAATGTGCGAAAAATACTAAACTTGGTATTTGGATTCAGCTTCTTCCAAAGATGTGACGCAAAGATGTTAAAGAATACTACCCCCCACCCCAAACTACCCTTTTCATGGAAAAAGTTTCGAAATGTTCTATTTTCTCAAAAATGGCTTTAATGATTTGGATTAAAATACCATATATTTAAAAATTTACATGAAAAATATAATGTAATCTTGAACTTTTTGGGAGTAACAGCAAAACCCTTTTCATTCGGAAGGAATTTTGTAAAATTTTGTATAACTGGTAAACCATTAGAGATAGAGAAAAACATACTACACAAAGTATAGATCTTTTTAAAACGCACAATTATTTCAAATAACTTGCTGTGGAATGAACCATTTCCGAGATATTCGTTGTTTTTGGTTTAAATTTTAAATACTTTCGCCATTGTTTAATGTGCTGTCGCCATTCAGTTGTTTCTCACGATGTCATGGATAGAGCAAGTATGTAATTTTTGGCCAGCATATAGCAACCCGCTTTTTAAGCATCTGACTACAGCTTCTTGTATTCTTGTTTAACGAAAGTATTTCTACAAAGGTTTATCTCGATTTACATGAAGTAGTTTGAAAAATCAGCTTTTGTATAAATAGCTTGTGGAAGCTCTATTAATTAAACAATAGTAAGTTGAGAAAGTTATGTGAGTGTAACATATCAGATTTTTATATCTCATTTCCAACAATTTCACTTCCATATCAGGTACTTTATACAGGCATGCTCTATGCCCTTCGCTAATACTGACCTCTTTTGTTTCTCCTGCTTACTTCCATCCATAACAAGGTACAGTCACGCATTACTTTGTTCTCAATTAAGCTGAGAAATGTTTGATTCCTGTTTTAAAAGTTTGTAAATTAGTTAGTTCAGCGCCATTGCACCAAGGAGAACAGCTTGTCCTAAAAGAAAAACAACGGTTCGTGAGATTCATGAACATACGTGGACAGTCAGGTCTCAAGGGTTAGCGAAATTCTGTCACGTCGTTTAGACATGCTGCGAACTGCTCAAGGAATGCTGAACGTACCGCTACTGTAGTCCTTGCGAAACATAGTAACAAATACCTCACTTGGAACATCGATAAAACGCCTGGACAAACTAAGCAAGTGTCTGCTTCTTACATAAGAGTCATACCAAACGATTGTACACACAACTATAGCGAACATATTAGCTAATTCTGGCGTTGGGGAAGTATCTCATTTATAATCATAAAAAGAAAGCAAATGTTTATGACCTTCATAAATTCTGTAAGCGGTACATACAACCGTAATCCCTATCTAAAATCTTAAGCCGACAAATAGAATCAGTAACCGTAGCACTATATAAAATACTGCACTTCGTTGTGGACTATCAAATTGGTGTTAAACATGCTATACGTGAGCTGCGAAGAATACACGATGACCACAGGGGGCCAGAAATACCTCTTTAATTACAGAAAAGCGCCAATATCTGCTATGCCACACGTTTGATGTATAATAGCAGAACAGTGAATAATGGTTGTATGTATTAAAATGTTTATAACTGAGGGAGAAATATTAAATAAGCAGAACGTAGGAAAATATTTATCGACAAACATTTTCTGCAAAACTCTCCATATCTTTTTAATAATTTTCGTATATATTACGTAAACGCAAAGATGGCTGTTATTGTAAGAAATTTTAATGCAAGTTGGAAATTTAGGGGAACTCAAAATGGCCTATATTGTTAAAACTATTATTAAGTTCCAGTAACATTTTCTCATTGTCGCAGTTCTCGGCTTATGTTATCTTATTTGCTGGGCGCCTATTGTTTAATTATTTTTAAATTTGGGTTTTTTGTCCTCCGGCTAGCTATTATAACTCAGTCGAGCAAGTGTTTCTAAGCAGGGTGTGTAGATGGAAAGGAGTTGTTGCTAAAAGATAGCACTGATAAAAAAATTGAATCTAGACTTTTATTGCCGTCACACTTAATTAATAAATGACATATTTAATTTTTATACACGCCTGACTGAAACTGTGATATTTACGAATGTAACTACAGTCGTTTTAGTTGCCGCGCACCAATTACTTCGCGTACTTTACATTTTTTTAACTAACTCTGCGACGTGCACCTCGTGAGAGATTCTTCAGAACTGTGCGACACTTGCTTATGGCTCGAGAATATATACTCCTTCACCACAAATTGCCTAAACATATAATATAGCACCTATTGGTTACCAATTAGCGTCTGTTTTGGTCAGCCAATCACTACTTCGGTTTATTGTTACCCACTTCTATTGTCAGTTTCAGTTAGGCCGTATAAACTTATTTCCTAACAATACTTATGGCTAGCAAACATCTAAAATCCTGTACGTACAATAATATTAATTTACACTACAATCACTCTGGCATTCACAGCATGTTATGATATAAAATTTTCCCTCATCATAAGCTATATATAATCTGGATAATAATAGCTTATAAACATTGCAGATATGCATTTTGAAATAACTCTTTCGAAAATAATATTTTTCTTTGTGAATTGCAATTTCTTAAGCACAAGTTTTTCTACCAAGAAAATCCTTAGAATGCAAGATTTCCATTACTGCTGGAAGGCGATAAATGTTCCTTTATGCAAGGCAATTTCCAAGTTGAGGCATCAAAGCTATTCAAGCATATTCACAGTTGGCGGATGCGAGCGCAATTGCTTATTTAAAAATAAAAATAAAACACTTCTATTTATATTCTCACGTACTATATACCTTAATAAAGCTGAAAACTTTGGAACACCAAAAACAAAATATTTTTTTTTTATCCAAGGACGCATTACGATCTCCAGTAACAACTTTTTACACAATAGGCTGGGATTAATTTCTGCACCAATCACTGATGATGTCGCAGTTCATTGCATATTCAAATCCAGCAATGGGTAGTCTTGATGCAGATATTCTGCTCATAGTAGCACCCATGTGGCAGAATTGTGCCCTTTTGGCAAGGACAACATAGTCTCATTTTTTAACGTCTTCCGCGGTCTAGGGGTACCATACTAGCCTCTAGATCCCGAGGTCGTGGGCGGAGGCCGATGTATTTTTTCGGGCGTAAAACTTCTTAGTATGGCTTCCTTCGGAAGGGAAGTAAAACCGGTGGTCCCCTGCCATAGATTTACGGCACGTAAAAGAACCTCAAGCTGATTAAGAGGCCTCTGAGCAAAATTTCCAATTTTCATGCCCAATATAGAATGGGACGCCAAGGACCATATTAGTTAGTGTCTATAAATAAAGCTCATCTTTTTTAACTTAGTCATTTGTGCAGCGTTCCCTGAAGAGGCAAACATTTTCGCATACGCTTACTAATCGCAATTCCAAGCACTCATAACACAGTAACAGAAGCAGTTCACCCCTACCTGCATAGGTGGTCGGACCCTGTAGGCCTCCTCATTCTGTAGGTTCTAGTAATTTCCAGTTATAGTTTTAAAAAGCCTTAAGGATAGTTCTGAACATATTTTTTACTTTCTCTACTACGTATAGTATCCAAAAAAAGTATTTTTGGAAACAAGTTCGCGTGTGTGTCTGTATGTGTGTTTGTGTGTCTGTGAACAGCATACCTCAGAAACGAACAGTCGAAATAAACACCAAACTTGGTATTTAGGTTCAGTATCTTCCAGAGATGCGACACGAAGGTTTTCAAGAAAATCCCCACCCCAGATTAACCTTTACATGGAACATTTTTCGAAAATTTTAATTTTCTCAAAAATGGCTCTAACGATTTTGATTAAAATATTATATGTTTAAGGTATTTTCATGACAAATGAAAATTTATATCTCGAATTTTCTGGGAATGTCTCTAAAAGTATTCTTCATTGTGAACGACTTTTACATAACTGTTAAACCATAAGATATAGACAAAATTTTACTACACAAAAAATATAGATCGCGTTAAAATACACAATTTATGACATATACATTTTTTTGTTGAGTGAACCATTTTCGAGATATTGCTTGTTATTCCCTTAAATTTTCCAATACTTATACTTTTTCTCAAATGGGAATTCGTTATTCATTTTTTTTGTCCTGCTAATGCAAAGAGAATGGAATACTCCACTAAGCAACCAGCTCTTAAACGCTTAAAACCTACCAATTACCCTTGCATCTACAAGAAAATTACCAATAAGATTAACATCTCGATATCTCAATTAACATGAAGCATATGGAGAATAAGCGTTTGTAAAAATAGTTTGTACAAGAGTAAAGAAAGTCATGTGAGTGTAACACATCAGATGTTTTTCAGTTACACCTAGAGTAGAACATGGTTTCAAAAACTTAAGATTTGGAAATTTTCAGACATTGAAATGAATCGTGATTTAAGGTATTTAATTTCATCTATAAATTTTGGTATTATTGTGTTGCTACTAAAATATGGAAATAAATACAGTAGATATAAATGTTAGAAAAATATAAAGCATGAAAATCTTAGGATACTGTTTCCCTCTTTCTTTTTCTTCTTATGGGTACACCCATCTTTAACTTCTGAGGTCATATTGGTGAAATTGAGTTTTAAACTATAATGGCGGCGTTAACAAATTCTGTATATTGAGTAAAAGCATTTGGCTTATTGATTCTAAAGGTGAGTTACATATGTCACACAATTTCTACCTTAGAGAGAGTTCTTGGGATCTATTCCCCTGACGTTTGGAACACACAGGTGATCGACTCAAGTTGTGTTACTGACAAAATGCCTGTACTCAGTGGAGGGAGTTGAAGCTATTACAATATTATGGATGTAAAGGAAATGAAACCACAATAACTCACATAATTAAGCGAATAAAATATATGATATATGCAAAATACTGTTAAAAAATCTGATGTGTTACACCTACATGACTTTCTCTACTCTTGAACAAACAATTTTTACAAACGCGTATTCTCCATATGCTTCATGTTAATCGAGATGTTAATCTTATTGCTAATTTTTTGTAGATGCAAGGGGAAATGGTAGGCTTTAAGCGATAGTCAAATATTTTAAGAGCTGGTTGCTATGTGCAGTATTCCATTCTATTTGCATTACCAATTATACTAATATTATTTAACGTAACAAATTTTTACTTGCTTTCTTATAAAGCTTCATCAACTTGAAATAAAGCTCTATTAAAAATACTAATGTGAAAATGATAACCAATTTATTTTCAATCTTTGATTGAAATGGACAAAAAAATGAATAACGAATTCCCATTGGAGAACAACTATAAGTATTGGAAAATCTAAGGGATAACAAGCAATATATCGAAAATGGTTCACTCAACAAAAAACTGTATATGACAAATTGTGTATTTTAACGTAATCTACATTTTTTGTGTAGTAAACTTTTGTCTATCTCTTATTGTTTACCAGTTATGCAAACGTCGTGCACAATGAAGAACACTTTTGGAGACATTCCCAGAAAATTCCAGATATACATTTTATTTGTCATGAAAGTATCTTAAATATATATATATATATATATATTTTAATCCAAATCGTTAGAGCCATTTTTCAGAAAATTAAAATTTTCGAAAAATGTTCCATGTAAAGGGTAATCTGAGGTGGGGGGATTTTCTTGAAAACCTGCGTGTCGCATCTCTGGAACATACTGAACCTAAATACCAAGTTTGGTGTTTATCCGACTGTTCGTTTCTGAGTTATGCTGTTCACAATCAGACACACAGACACAAACACGGACATGTTTCCAAAAAAAAAATTGGATTCAGGAGGCCTCAAAACATGTATTTTCGGTGAAATCTCGGTATGGAATTTTTGGGTGGAATGCAATACTTCCCCTACTTACTATACGTAATAGAGAAAGTAAAAAATACATAAAGAATGCCATATAAAGGTGGGAACATAGAATTACTATGTTTCGGGTTGTCAGAGACAGAAGACCGCATCATTAAACCATTTGTCTATTTCCGGCACTAAACAGATTTATGACCAGTGAGATAATATTTTATGCATATTCAATAAGTAACGAACCGAAAGAACTAGTATGCTCGATGATTTAGAACTTATGCCAAAAGTGGATCGAATTCCGAACGTGGGCCACTCCTGCTATGACGAAACTTCTTCAAGTGTTTCTGTTTAAAAGAAGAGGTAGCTCTGAGGCCGTTGGCCCGAAGATGTCTGAATATTTACGTGGTCTGGAGGTTGTATTCCGCAGAACCACGCCGCGATATTGCCTTGCTGGTTTGCAGTTATTGGTTGCTTATGCAATAAATTTAATGCCACAGCAAGATTTTCTGCATGTCCTGCGAAAGGACTTTAGAAACACGTAACGCAAATATCATTCTTGGCAATTTATTCTTGTGCGGATAACAATTTATGTGATTAAAATATCTATATTGTAAATATGAACAAGATGACTACCTGCATTCTCCCCTCCCCAATACCCAAAACAAGGATGTACGGTTCACTGTGCTATAATATCTCTAACCGAAAGCCGGTTGGTTGAGTCAATGTTGGTCCAGGAGGAGCTGCAAGTTCAGCCCTCTGAAGAATAAGTCAATGTACGACATCAAAATGTTTATATGCCTGCTTTTCTTAAAAGGAAGAATTAATGGGCATTTTAAAATAGATCCAGAGAAACTCTCATACCGCAAACACGTTCGGTAATATTGTTACTTTCTCTACCACCAACATAGCACGGGGAGAAGATATTGCATTCCACCTCAAAATTCGATACCCAGATTTCACCGTAAATACATGTTTTAAGCTCCCTTAATATTTTTTTAAAGTAAAATGTCCATACACAAGGTGAGACTGTAAAATATATACAAAGAAATGTCTTTAATAAAAGTTGATATTATGCGGGAAAGTAAATTTCACTAGTCGTGTTTTGTTTGGAGGGATTTAATTTTTACTTTCTCTACTACGTATAGTAAGTAGGGGAAGTAAAGCATTCCATCCAAAAATTCATTACCGAATTTCACAGAAAATACATGTTTTGAGGTGCACTGAATGCATATAAAGCATTTTTGGAAACATGTCCGTGTGTGTGTGTGTGTGTGTGTGTGCGTGTGTCTGTCTGTCTGTGAACAGCATAACTCAGAAACGAACAGTCGGATAAGCACCAGACTTGGTATTTAGGTTTAGTATCTTCCAGAGATGGGACACGAAGGTCAACAAGAAAATCCCCCCACCCTATATTACCCTTTACATAGAACATTTTAATTTTCTGAAAAACGGCTCTAACGATTTTGAATAAAATATCATAAGTTTAAGACATTTTTATGGCAAATGAATTGTATATCTCGAATTTTCTGGGAATGTCTCCAAAAGTATTCTTCATTGTGAACGACTTTTGCATAACTGGTAAACTATAAGACATGGATACAATTTTACTACACAAAAAATGTAGATCGCGTTAAAGTACACAATTTATGTTATATACATATTTTTTGTTGAGTGAACCATTTTCCAGATATAGCTTGTTATTCCCTTAAATTTTCCAATACCTATACTTTTTCTCAAATGGGAATTCGTTATTCATTTTTTCTGTCCTGGTAATGCAAAGAGAATGGAATACTCCACATAGCAACCAGCTCTTAAAATATTTGACTATCGCTTAAAGCCTACCAATTCCCCTTGCATCTTCAAGAAAATTAGTAATAAGATTAACACCTCGATTAACATGAAGCATATGGAGAATAAGCGTTTGTATAAATAGTTTGTACAAGAGTAGAGAAAGTCATGTGAGTGCGACACATCAGATTTTTTTTAAATGGGAACCTACCGGTAGAGTCAAATTAAATTGACCTTAAAATGAGCATCACAATGTCCACCAAATAAAGCACCACCAATGGCATTTACTTTACCCCATGATAGTGAGCAACTTTTAATCAAGACATTTCTCGCTACAGAGCTTAGTATTGGAGATATTGTACAGTCTTAACTTAAACGGTCCACCTTGTATATGTCTGTGAACAGCATAACAAAAAGAATAGGATAAATACCAAAGGTGGTATTTAGGTTCAGTACCTTCCAAAGATTTTCAAGAAATTCCCCCCACCTCAAGCTACCCTTTACATGGAACATTTGTTGAAAATTTGTTACTTTCTATAAAATGGCTGTATAAATTTTGAATAAAGTATATCATATATTAAAGATATTTACATGACGAATAAGATGTATAATTTAAATTTTCTGGAAATAGCCTACGAAGTCCTCTTCATGCAGAAGGAATCTTATGTAATCTTGTATAGCTGATAAATGTTAAGCGATAGATGAAAACGCACTACATAAAACTGTAGATCTCTTTAAAGCACACAATTTATTTCAAATAATTTTTTTGTAGCATCAGCCGTTTCCGAGACATTCGTGATTAATGGTTCGAATTGTTCAATACCTTTGTCATTCTTGACATCCATTGTTTCTCGCGATTGATTGGAAAGAGTAAGGCCAGTATATAGCGTCCAGTTCTTAAACATTTGATTGTCACTATTCCTTTTGTATGTATAACGAAGGATGTAATGTAGCTATTTCTGGAAAGATTTATTTCTATTAAAACGAGATGCATAGAAAAATAAACTTTCGGAAGAGTAGGGGGTAGAGGAAGTCATGTGAATGAAACACAGATTTTTAAAACTAATTTTTATAGGTTGAATTTTTCTGCATTTAGTCTTTCAAAATTTAAAGCTTATATGACTTTTTAACAGGCACCTAATAAGTTCCTTGCAAAACTATTTTACTTAACCGTTAGTTTGGTTTTGATTCGTGATGAGGCATTACCGAAATACCAATCAGGTACAATAACCATGAGGCAAAATCTTACGAAATGCGTAATTTTTCCCGCTCTTCCTAACCACAGTATGAATCCAAAGTCCACAAGATTGCGCACTAACTCTCCAAGATGTATTCCACTAATGTGTTAATAAAATTAATTGTTTAAATGCAGTGGTTTTCATGCTAAACAGGCAAAAAACTAACCAATTTGAAGGCGTCAATGTCATCACACGTTTACACGAAGCGCTTCTCTCCTGATGATCATAACCTGGTCTGGAAATCCTGCTGAGGGTTAACCTTATCACTCTGTCATACAATTTCTCATTCACTTTATTGGGCTTACTGGCTTGTTGGAGTGTATGCGGGAAGAAAGAGTGGCAAGTTGACCTTTAAAGGGTTCGTCGGGCTTGGGCATAAACAACAGTAGCAACCAGATAACCAGCTCAGGAAAGCTTGCGGTGAAATTGGTGCCTACTGACTGCTTAACCTCGTATTCCTATAAAATGAGAAGTCTTAAGTTAAAAACTCTTACACTTGCAGTTAATTTACATTATTGTATCCACTATACCTAGAATAAAACCCTGCTGAGTACCGAAATTGTAGACTATATATGACTATCGGTAATAAAAGACAAATCTCATTTTCAATGTAGTTTCATACTATGCTATAAAATATTGACCGTTTTGCACGTTAGACCACTAAGAAGATATTATACTTTTAACGCCTTTCGGTGGGGAGGGGTTGCATCCGAGCACCGAGATGCACAGTCTCGAGCAAAGTAAAGGGTCTTTCAACAAGAGTATCCTATCTTTAACATGTGATAGCTGCCGTTGTTATTGAGTTACAGCAGTCATTTTTTTCATGTGGTTACAGTTGTTATTGATAAATAGCCATGGAACGTTACAGCATTCACCAACGCGTAGAAATTGTGAAAATTTATTATCAAAATGGATCATCTTTTCTCCAAACCTTCCGTGTATTGCGTGAAGTTTACGGTTTGCATAATCGTCCCTGCGAGAGAACGATTCGGCGTTTGATCGATAAATTTGAAAGAAGTGGTTCTGTCAGCGATCAAAGAATGCCTGTACGTAATCGGCGTAAGCGCTCCAAGGAAAACATAGGCGCCGTTCGTGAGAGTGTACGGGAGAACGGAAACAAATCAACTGCTCGTCAGCGCAAGAATTGGGGCTTTCGCCGACCATAACTTGGAAATTTCTGCATCTGGACTCGAGGTTTCACGCTTACAAAATGGTGTTAACTAAAGAACTAAAGCCCAACGACCATAGGTTGCGCCTTGTATTTGCTGACTAGGCTATGGGGCAATTGGAAGCTGACCCGGGTTTTGTCGAAAAATCATCTTCAACGACGGTCCACTTTTAGATGGATAGTTGTGTTAACAAACAAAATTGCCGCTATTGAAACAATCACAATCCAATGCAGATTCAAGAACGACCAATTCATCCCTAAAAGGTTACTGTGTGGTGTGGAGTTTGTTATGGTGGAATCATTGGTCCATATTTTTTCCAAGATGAAGATGGAGAAGCTCTAACTGTCAATGGAGAAAGATACCGGGATCTTATAAGGGACTATTTTTGGCCTCAGTTGAATGGTATGGATCTCAGAAATATCTGGTTCCAGCAAGATGGTGCCAAAGGTCATACTGCTCTCGAAACAAACGATCTTTTGAAGGAGAAGTTCAGAGGTTTCATCATTTCCCGTGGTGGTGATGTTAACTGGCCCCCGAGGTCATGTATTTAACACCGTTGGATTACTTCTTGTGGGGTTATGTTAAATCTAGAGTTCATGTCAACAAGTCAGAAACAGTAAATGATCTTATGAATAATATCATGCGTGTTATTCGTAAAGTTAGACCTAATTTACTTATTCTGTCATTGAAAATTGGGTCAACCGTATGCGTGCAACCCAACGAAGTCGCGGTGGTCAGTTAACTTATGTTCCCTTCCACACGTAATGATATTACGTATGTTACAAAATAAAAAAAAATAAACCTCTATCATTTATAGAACGTATTTTATTTAAGTTCAAAGATAGGACACTCTTGTCGAAAGACCCTATATATTCACGACTTATGGCCATGTGCGCTATTCTCGTTAAACAAATCCTTCAGGGACCTCCAGCTGAAACGGCAACTCTAGGCCGAGCCCAAGAACTGTAATTATAGATAATTTATTAATTAACTTTTATTGATTTTAAATCGTACTATGTAAATATCTTTTTCTCATACTGCTGGTATATTTTAAGAAGGGTGATTTAACGTTATGTATCTATCTAGGTTACTAATATTAGTAGAGTTATAAATGGTTTATGTAAATAATTTAAGCGCTATGTTAAAATACTGTCCACGACGAAATGTTTTAGCTACAGGAATAGTGCTTTCGAAGGCAGAAAACTTAGTTTTATTACCTCTCTTCGGTCGCAGTGCCATTATTCCTACAGCGAGGGTGTAGTGCCTTTGTCCCTTTATTTGATAATTCGCCGTGACCAAGTGAGCGAGACAGATAGCCTAACAGTAAATGTAGGAAAAGCCGCGATTTATATTAAACTTGGACCAATGAGATCCCTGGAAGTTTATTCGAAATAGTTAGACGCGTCGGGTGGCGCTAAAAATGGACCAATAGGAAAGGAAGCAGCCTCAGAAGCCTGAGATTATAAATGGATCTGTTTGGAGCAAATTCGGGACAGTTTTTTCAAGGCAGTTTAAGCAAGAGAGTTTTGTCATGTCCGTTTAGCATTGCAGTTTGTTCGACAGTTTTCGTAATGAGTGGTCAGGGAGAGATGCTGCAGGATGTGTGAGATATCGCGCCAAAACAGGGAATCAAGATAGTTTTAGAAACATACCTAAGATCCGCTACTCGTAAAGAGATAATAAGCATATTTAAACTTCGTGTCATATCCGCGCCGTAGTTTAACAGCGGTGGACAGTATTTTACAGCGGCAATACCAGTTTTGTATACTACGAGTGTTAATTAAATAAAAAGAAACGGCAGTGTCATCTTTTCATAAACAAAGCAAGTCTATGTCTTCCTATATCACCACCCGAGATCTACGTTTTCCTTTACCGAGGATAAGTCCATGCTCCTATATAGTTTAAAGAAAACTACTGCAGCTAGCCGAGGATAAAATTGAAGAGAACCAACACACTGTGAACTTCTGGAACCATCGGGAGAAACATCAAGGTAAGCCTAACAGCAACGGATGAGGAGGTGATCGCCGCACAGCTTACCGCGGTTAGAATTTGACCGCTGTAATGATCACACAGCGATGCACAAATGCTCATCACAGTTTAGGTGACCGTGGTTAGCTGGCAGGTACTCACCTTGGTTGAGCGCACTGTTCGTTGCAGATAAACTCCACTAAACACACCCACATGTCTCTTTATATCACTTGTTCTACCTCCTTGCTGAAGCGCATACACGTACTTGTTCAGCGTACAATGGTCGAAAGCAAAGGTAGACCCAAGTTTCTCTAATATGTTATTAAATTTAACATGCAGTTCTTAATAAAAGATATAAAATAAACAGACAGAAGCAATAACTTTGAGAGAGTGTGTGGCCTTACAATTGATTAGAAAAAAATCTGAAGTGTTACACTCACATGACTTACTCTACTCTTGTACAAACTATTTTTACAAACACTTATTCTCCATCTACTTCATGTTAATCGAGATATCGAGATGTTAATCTTATTGGTAATTTTCTTGTAGATGCAAGGGGAATATGGTAGGATTTAAGCGATAGTCAAATATTTTAACGCTGGTTGCTATGTGGCGCATTCCATTCTCTTTGCATGTCCAGGACATTAAAAAAATCTGATGTGTTACACTCACATGACATTCTCTACTCTTGTATAAACTATTTTTACAAACGCTTATTCTCCATATGCTTCATGTTAATCGAGATAAACATTTGCAGTCTTATTGCCAATTTTCTTGTAGATGTAAGGGGAATATATATTTACAAGGGCAATATAGAAAAACAGTAGCCTTTAAGGACATACATATCTCTTAATAACTGGTTGCTAGGTGCAGCACTATTCCCTTTCCCACAGATTAATACTCTTTGCATATCCAAGACAAAAAAATCTGATGTGTTACACTCACATGACTTTCTCTACTCTTGTACAATCTATTTTTACAAACGCCTATTCTCCATATGCTTCATGTTAATCGAGATGTCGATATTATTGGTAATTTTCTTGTAGATGCAAGGGGAATATGGTAGTTTTTAAGCGATAGTCAAATATTTTAACGCTGGTTGCTATGTGGCGCATTCCATTCTCTTTGCATGTCCAGGACATAAAAAAAATGAATAACGAATTTGAGAAAAAGTATAAGTATTGGAAAATTTAAGGAAATAACAAGCAATATCTCGAAAACGGTTCACTCAACAAAAGAAATGTATATGACATAAGTTGTGTATTTTAACGCGATCTACATTTTTTGTGTAGTAAAATTTTGTCTATCTCTTATGGTTTACCAGTTACGCTAAAGTCGTTCACAATGAAGAATACTTTTGAAGACATTTCCAGAAAATTCGAGATATACATTTCATTTACATTACATTATCTTAAACATATCATATTTTCATCAAAATCGTTAGAGCCATTTTTGAGAAAATTAAAGTTTTCGAAAAATCTTCCATGTAAAGGGTAGTCTGGGGTGGGGGGATTTTCTTGAAAACCTTCGTGTCGCATCTCGGGAAGATACTGAACCTAAATACCAAGTTTGGTGCTTATCCGACTGTTCGTTTTTGAGTTATGCTGTTCACAGACACACACACACACACAGACACAGAAACACACACACACAGACACACACACGGACATGTTTCCAAAAATGCTTTTTTTGGATTCAGGAGGTCTCAAAACATGTATTTCCGGTGAAATCTCGGTATCGAATTTTTGGGTGGAATGCAATACTTCCCCTACTTACTATACGTAGTAGAGAAAGTAAAAATGAATAACGAATTCCAATTTGAGAAAATAAGTATTGAAAAATTTAAGGGAATAACAAGTAATATCTCGAAAATGGTTCACTCAACAAAAAAAATGTATATGACATAAATTATGTATTTTAACGGGATCTACATTTTTTGTGTAGTAAAATTTTGTCTATCTCTTATGGTTTACCAGTTATACAAAAGTCGTTCGCAATAAAGAATACTTTTGGAGACATTCCCAGGAAATTCAAGATATACATTTTATTTGTCATAAAAATATCTTAAACATACGATATTTTAATCAAAATCGTTAGAGCCATTTTTGAGAAAATTAAAGTTTTCGAAAAATCTTCCATGTAAAGGGTAGTCTGGGGTGGGGGATTTTCTTGAAAACCTTCGTGTCGCATCTCGGGAAGATACTGAACCTAAATACCAAGTTTGGTGCTTATCCGACTGTTCGTTTTTGAGTTATGCTGTTCACAGACACACACACACACACAGACACAGACACACACACACACAGACACACACGGACATGTTTCCAAAAATGCTTTTTTTGGATTCAGGAGGTCTCAAAACATGTATTTCCGGTGAAATCTCGGTATCGAATTTTTGGGTGGAATGCAATACTTCCCCTACTTACTATACGTAGTAGAGAAAGTAAAAATGAATAACGAATTCCAATTTGAGAAAATAAGTATTGAAAAATTTAAGGGAATAACAAGTAATATCTCGAAAATGGTTCACTCAACAAAAAAAATGTATATGACATAAAGTATGTATTTTAACGGGATCTACATTTTTTGTGTAGTAAAATTTTGTCTATCTCTTATGGTTTACCAGTTATACAAAAGTCGTTCACAATAAAGAATGCTTTTGGAGACATTCCCAGGAAATTCAAGATATACATTTTATTTGTCATAAAAATATCTTAAACATACGATATTTTAATCAAAATCGTTAGAGCCATTTTTGAGAAAATTAAACTTTTCTAAAAATTTTCCACGTAAAGGGTACTCTGGGGTGGGGGGATTTTCTTGAAAACCTTCGTGTCGCATCCTTGGAAGATACTGAACCCAAATACCAAGCTTGGTGTTTATCCGACTGTTCGTTTCTGAGTTATGCTGTTCACAGACACGCACACAGACACACAGACACACACACTCGGACATGTTTCCAAAAATGCTTTTTTTTTATTCAGGGTGTCTCAAAACATCTATTTCCGGTGAAATCTTGGTATCGAAATTTTGGGTGGAATACAATACTTCCCCTACTTACTATACGTAGTAGAGGAAGTAAAACTGAATAACAAATTTGAGAAAAAGTATAAGTATTGGAAAATTTAAGGGAATAACAAGCAATATCTCGAAAACGGTTCACTCAACAAAAGAAACGTATATGACATAAATTGTGTATTTTAACGCGATCTACATTTTTTGTGTAGTAAAATTTTGTCCATCTCTTATGGTTTACCAGTTATGCAAAAGTCGTTCAAATTTTGTCTATCTCTTATGGTTTACCAGTTATGCAAAAGTCGTTCACAATGAAGAACACTTTTGGAGACATTCCCAGAAAATTCGAGATATACATTTCATTTGTCATAAAAATATCTTAAACATATGATATTTTAATCAAAATCGTTAGAACCATTTTTGAAAAAATTAAAATTTTCGAAAAATGTTCCACGTAAAGGGTTGTCTGGGGTGGGGGGATTTTCTTGAAAACCTTCGTGTCGCATCTCTGGAAGATACTGAACCTAAATACCAAGTTTGGTGTTTATCCGACTGTTCGTTTCTGAGTTATGCTGTTCACAGACAGACAGACACACACACACACACACACACACACACACACACACACACACGGACATGTTTCCAAAAATGCTTTTTTTGGATTCAGGGGGGTCTAAAAACATATATTTCCGGTGAAATCTCGGTATCGAATTTTTGGGTGGAATACAATACTTCCCCTACTTACTATACGTAGTAGAGAAAGTAAAAATTCAGCTTCTTTTAGCACTCATTGAACCTCTTTATTTTTGTCGTCGTCGTTATAGACCGGAGACGTTATCACATGAAACTCTTGAGGAAAAAAAAAAGAACTGATGTGATACATTCACATAATTTTTTCTTCGCTGTATCGTTTATTAGTAGATAGCCAAGTTATTCTTACTCAAGCTTATTTTTCTATACCACATTTTAATCCAAATAAACCTTTGTAGAAATAGCTATACTACATACTACATTATAGAAACAAAGAGAACCGCGCCAGTCAAATGTTTAAGAACTGGACGCTATATGCTGGCCTTAAAATTCCATACTGTTCCATGCAATCGTGAGAAACAGCTGAATGTTGAAAGGCCTTCTAAGAGAATGACCAAGAAATGCACAATTCGAACCATTATGCTACAAAAAAGCTTATTCGAAATAAATTGTGTGTTTTAATGAGATCTACATTTTGTTGTGTAGTAGGTTTTTGTATATCTGTTAACGTTTGCCAGTTTATACAGATCATACAACATTCCTTTCGAATGAAGAGGAATTCATCCGCTATTCCCCGAAAATTTAAAATATAAATGTTATTTGTCATGTAAATGTCTTTAATGTATGATATTTTAATCAAAATCGTTTGAGGTATTTTTAGAAAATAAAAACGTAGTTTGGGGTAGGGGGATTTTGTTTAAAATGTTCGTATTGCATCTTTGAGAGATTTTGATCCTCAATACCAACTTTGGTATATATCCAACTTTTCGTTTTTGAGTTATCGTGTTCACAGACACACTGACGCACACATGGGCATGTTTCCAAAAATTGTTTGTTTTTTTTATTCAGGGCGTCTCAATCCATGTACGAGTATTTCTGGTGAAATGTAGGTGTTTCAAATGGAGTCTTTAAGTTATGTACGTTATAAGCAGCGTTTGATCATTGAATTTCTCACTGCGAAGAAAGATACTATGTGAAGTCTAAGTAGCATCTGCAGTCGACAGAAGTACAGCTGGTAGCTGGGCACAGAGGGCGAGGTCATTATACTCGGCGTCAATCAAGAAGGTGATTGACAGTTACTAACCACGTGGCGGAAAGCTTTAAATGAATAGGAGGGGATGAATACGTCATAGCGGTCGTCATAGCAACCATTAGAAGGACCAATTAGAACTAAGACGTTTCCATAGCAACGATAGACGCAAATGCCTTGTTGCGATATCGTAACACGTGATTGGCATGACGTGCCGGGCGAGCGACCTTTGCAGTAAACATGAACTGCAGTCTTATCTTCTGCTGTCGCTGCAGTTATAAACAATGTCTTCCTTTTAACCCCAGCTTGCTTGTGTGTTTGTATCAGTTTAGAGATTGCTGCGTACTCAAAATTTCTTTTCCATCGTCCTATTTGTATGGTATTTGCCTTGTGTTACGTGTATTTGAGTCCGTGTATTTGTGCCTGCGTGTGTTGTGTTAGCATTTATAATTGTGTTAACACGTTTAATGGATATTTAATAATTTCCAAAAATAGTGACAAAGATAGCGCAGCCAATCAAAAACTGAGCGCACTCGGGAACCGAATAAAACTGTATTTGTAAAGGTATCCCAATTAAAGGAGAGGCGCGAGAAATAATATGCTCTGTGAGAGAATATTTCGAAGAGAAGTTGAGGAGGAAACAATTCAGTGGCTTGTTCGCCGCAATATACCGGTGAAGGAGGGACTGAAGAAAAGTGAGCTACTGGAACTTGTGAAAACAAACAAACCGCAGTTTCCAAGTTATATAGTCGATGACATTGCTGCAGAACATGGTCACTAAATAGTTAGGTTTCCCCCTTATCATTGTCATTTTAACTCGATAGAATTAATTTGGGCCGACATAAAGGGTTATGTTGGGCGAAACAATAAAGGTTTCACTGTGAGGTCAGTAATAAAGCTTACAGAAGAGGCCCTAACAGCAGCAAAAGCTGAAAACTGGAAAAAAAACTGTGACTCATACAAAGGGCGTAATAAGTGCAGCTTGGGAAAATGTGGGAGTTTTGGAAGAAACTATAGAACAGCTTGTCATTTCCGTGGGGAATTCTAGCAGCTCTTCAGATGATGATGATGATGACGACGGTGGCAACATTGTCTATCAAACGAGCAGCAACAGCAACAACAGTGATCCAAGCGATTCGGAAATCAGTGGCATTTTTCCATTAGAATAAGTATCAATATTTCACAGGTATGTCTCTTCTGTTAGCGCAGATCTTTACAGTAATATATTCTTGCATGTTCTATCCTCTGCATGTAGATTCATTATTTTACAATTGTCTTAGTATACGAATATAAATAATACACGCTCTACAATGCAGGCGCAACCCAGTCGCCTTCGACACAGTTCTAACATGGTCACGATGAGTGGCAACGTCGCCTCTCTCTCTCCGCGAAATGTCAATCACCTTCTTGATTGGCGCCGAATATAGAAGGCGGTTCGGCGGATTGCTGCTGGCGGGAAGACCATCCACAACCGTCACACCTGACAATTTGCAGCGTGCTGATGTTCTCATTCGCGAGGATCGACGCTTTACGATCGACAGTTAGCTTCCAGCGACTTCGGCGCCACAAGTCAGGAGATGTTCTGATTCAACACGATATCGCTCGGTCTCACACAACTTAGATGAATTCTGAACACATCACCAAACAGGGTTGGACAATGTTACCCTTCCACCCTACAGCTCTGTCCTAGCTCCCTCGGAATTCTACTTGTTTGGGCCATTAAAGGATGGCATTCGTGGAAGGCATTTTGAGGATCATGCGCCCTTGTGTCTCGCTGGAAGAAGACCATAGAACTGGAAGAGATTAAGTGGAAGAATAGGGCGTGTCGATGAAACATCATTCTTTCATGTGTGTAATTCTCATTGTGTGAATAAATAATTGTTGAAAAAAGAATGTGGGGCATTACTTTCTGAGCGACCCTCGTATCTCTGGTCAGACAGATAACGAAGCAGTCAAATTTTAAGTTAGGTAAGTGTGACATCTTGCGGCGATCTGAGAGAATCATTGAGCTTTTATGGAGTAATCTTATTTAATTAAAACAATACGAAATAATCTCAAATATTTGCCTGAATATATTAGGTATAGACACTACTGAGCATTATTTAAGCCATTTAATTGTCATCATAATTGTAACTGAGAAGGAACACTCCATTCGTTGGAAACTGGAATTTAGATTTGACTGATCGCACACAACTTCAAAGTCCGAAAACGACCCTCAGGTTCATTCTAGGCCGAAACCGTTTCGATTTCTGTGCCTCAACAATCCAAACGAAATCTGGTTTCAAACAGGTAGTGTGTTCCGTGTGAGCTACGTATCCTAGAGAGAAATTACTACTTCTTAAAATTAGACTGCGACGGAAAGAATCTCCTGTTAAGGTAAGTTATTGAGGCAATTCATCACAACCGAAAAAAGTCTCCTGGAATTCCAACGGCAAAATTCCTCCGTCTAGCAGACAAGATATAACCTAATCAGCAGTTGGAGCATCGTGGAAATATTACAAACATTTAATGGGAGTCAATTCTTGGAAATCTTCAAGAAAAAAATAACGAAATACACCTTTTATAATTATAAAGCGAAATCTAAAATATCTGCAGCTAGCATTCGGATGTAAAAGAAATGCAGTAAGAATATTACGAATTGGTTACGTTTAAGTTGATAAAATTACAAAGGAAGTACTCATTGCAGATTATTATCCTGAAACTCTTACCAATTTACTCTCTCTTGAAGACTTTTCTACTCTTTAATCATCTTTAATCCTCTATTTTCAATTCTTCATCATCGATTCCTTACATCCAGTAATGTGTGAGGCTCGCATTCGGGAGGTCCTGAGTTCGATTCCTGTAGGGTTGGCCACTCTGACCAAGGGTTTTTCGTGGTTTCCCCAGGTCGGCGAATGCTGGTGTGTTCCTCCCCCCCTCTACCACGAATTTCCTGGTCATCATTTCCTTTCAGGGTTGTAGGACCAGGGGAGGGCGATGTTCGTTGCAGAGGAAATATTTCTCCCTGGCGTTTGACTGACCGACTACGGCTCCTTCTTGGGGAACGGCTCGTATTCTTGGGAGCCCAAGCATGAAGAAAGCTAAGGTAGCATCGACGGCGTCATCTGGAATCGTTACGGACCCCGACCTTGTAGCGCGCATCGTCTTCCGGATCTGGTCGGTTTCGTGTTCATTCCCCCTCCCAGGGTCAAGTTGGAATTCTAAAGGACCAGCTATGGTCTACGTGTGGTTTTGTGCTATAGTCAGCCTATTAGTATTAGTTACAGACCGTTCCTAATCCTAATCCTAGTCCTTAATGGTTATATTATTGTAGAATTTGCCTTTAAGTCCTCATGAAGTTCGCCAAGTATTTATTTTCCTCGTCTCACATTCTCTCCAGTAGAAGGACTCTTGAGTCTTCGTCTCAGTCTATCCATCTACATAAAATACAGTTTGGAGCCTGAATGAATGGACATTGGAAATGGAGTACACAAAATGGTGTCCTGACTTTCCTTAATATCGAGTCTTGTCCTCCTATAACTTCAGTGGGAGAAAGGAATGGTCGAGTGGCTCCAAACTCATTTCATTTGTGTAGACTTAGAATATGCACATGAATGTGTGTAAAATTGTGGATGGAATGCATTGGAAGAAACACATCTCAAAATATAATAGGCGAAGGACATTTTCCAGAATTTGTTTATTCCAGAAATAACAAAAATAATACTATAACCTATTTCACTTTGAATATAGTTTGGTGATATTCCTGATGATCTGAAATATACATATCATATTGCTTTAAAACCTGTTACCCTAAAGTCGAGCTGTGTCCATTAAACCTTCAAGTAATGCGATAATTACAGACAGACTTTGTTTTGCTCCGAGGTACAGTTACGCGCTAGTGTAAAACATCACAGCGGAGGCTATGGTACCCTAAAAAGAACAAGTTAACCATAATGTTACATCATGCACTCATCACTCACGCTCTTCCCTACGGCGACAACATTTGCAAATTTTATTTACTCGGTTTCAGGATCAGTTAACTGTTAACTGCCCTTCATATCATGTTTTTATATCCTCAGTGAAGTGTAAGTCATTTGATGTAGCTCCTTAAGTGCTTACAGACATGCTCCGCAGCAACGAAGCTTTTCAGATTCCGTTTTATACAAAAATATTTTTTAATAACTATATCTTGTACTACATGTAGTTTATTCTACAAACTGAAGTTGTTAGCATTGAGAGATTAAGATGTAAGAATTGGTTTCATCAAATTATTTTTCAAGAAAATTCTGAACGTTTCAAGTCTGACGATGCTTTATTACTTTCTCTACTACGTATAGTAAGTAGGGGAAGTATTGTATTCCACCCAAAAATTCGATACCGAGATTTAACCGGAAATATATGTTTTGAGGCCCCCTGAATCCAAAAAAGCATTTTTGGAAACATGTCCGTGTATCTGTGCCTGTGTCTATAAACAGCATAACTCAGAAACGAACAGTCAAATAAACACCAAACTTGGTATTTAGGTTCAGTATCTTCCAGAGATGCGACACGAAGATTTACAAGAAAATCCCCCACCCCAGATTACCCTTTATATGAAACATTTTTCGAAAATGTTAATTTTTTCAAAATGGCTCTAACGATTTTGATTAAAATATCATATTTAAGATACTTTCATGACAAATAAAATGTATATCTTGAATTTTCTGGGAATGTCTCCAAAAGTATTTTTCATTGTGAACGACTTTTGCATAACTGGTAAGCCATAAGAGACAGACAAAATTTTACTACACAAAAAATGTAGATCGCCTTAAAATACACAATTTATGTCATATACATTTTTGTTGTTGAGTGAACCATTTTCGAGATATTGCTTGTTATTCCATTAAATTTTCCAATACTTATACTTTTTCTCAAATGGGAATTCGTTTTTCATTTTTTGTCCTGGACATGCAAAGAGAATGGAATACTCCACATAGCAACCAGCTCTTAAAATATTTGACTATCGCTTAAAGCCTACCAATTCCCCTTGCATCTACAAGAAAATTAGCAATAAGATTAACATCTCGATGTCTCGATTAACATAAAGCATATGGAGAATAAGCATTTGTAAAAATAGGTTGTACAAAAGTAGAGAAAGTCATGTGGGTGTAACACATCAGATTTTTTTTTCAATTCAAAATTACAGAAAATCTGACGCGATAAAAAACATGATTACTGATTCTCATACTCATTTGACCCGTGAACTAGAAAAGAAGCATTGCAATGGAAAACAATGAAATTGTTCTTTTAAGTTAGTCGTGTGTAAACATCCTAACTCAACTAATTCTGCATATTTTATTACACTTCTTTAATATTCCACTTTCGTTTAATAAATATCATCATCAGCCTCAGGGAATGGGACAATGTGAGCAGTTCCGATTCCTATCACTTCTAGTTTGGTCCCTCCTTGGGTGTCCTTGGCTTCACTTTCCATTTCTTACGATCTAGATAGTTAAGAATTTCAAGTGGAAGGTGGCCTCTGGTCATTTTAAAAACATGATCACAGCGTTCTTCTCTCTGATTTTTTGGGTAGTTTAAATTCTGGTGGAATATTTTCTCTTTGAAATGTCACCGAAATTTTTCTACCCGCCAATAACCTTAAGAACCCAGTTCTTGCTGTTTGTACTGCCCACTGGTACTTAATTATTGTTTGTTAAAATCTAGCATGCGTAAAACTATGTAGGAACCACCATAGTTTGTAAATTACATGGCTGCAAACTTTCTCGTTTTATTTAAAACAGTATGTCCTACGGTAATATGAAGATCACATTATTCCTAGAGTCTGACGTTTGTTTAAGCCTAGATTGTTAAAAGTGTTGTTAATTTCAGTGTATTTCTGGCTCCTGTTTAAGTGCTCATTTTAAACACCTCAGCTCTTATGCAAGTCAGATGCTGCTGTAGATATCACAGAAGCGAGTGGGTGGCCTGATCTTTCACGCTGCAGGGGCTCTCATATACTTGTGTGTGTCAGGTCGGTCAAGTCTTTCGGTTGCGTAATGTGGATGTTCATCGTCCGATCAACTACACCATCAAATAAAAACAAGCTCTTGATATAATACGTTAAATATTAATTGAATGCCATTAGAAGACATCACATTAGTGAAGCTAATTAAGTAACTGTGTTGAAGGCATTGGTCTCTTCGGTATAAATAACTTATATTTTTAAACACTTTTTAACAAAATAAGTTTCCTTTTAATTAGCATTGTATTTGTGATTAGTTGATTACATTTACATGAACAGCGCCATTTTAAAATAAAATATTCAAAAGATGATTTATACAGACGTTTAGGAGCATTCACTACTGCGGAGCAGCTATTTCGGCCTCTTATGTTCGTCTGTAGGAACAAAATAGTTAAAGAGCACTGTACACACGTAAATGAAAATGTGTGTAAGAATTCTTGAAGAAACTCTGTGGAAGATTAAGGGTAGTTTGTATGGCAAATATTCTAAAGATTATGACGTTAGGCGAACCGTTGCACATGCGAAATTTAATTGTTATGTTCGAAATTAATTTCTTGCATAAAATTTCAAATATAATAAAAAATTGTAGTTTAAGCATAGTTTATATGGAGAGGGTGCAAGAAATTTATAATTTTAAGTGAATCGACAAACAAATTTTTGAACCTTTAAAAACGTTATATCTGAGTTTAAACACTAACAATTTAGTGGAAGTAGGTACGAAATTAACTGCAGTCTATATTCTAGAATATTAGTAATTTGAAGTGGTTTACTTGTAATATTATTTAATTTATTGAGCCCCACGTTTGGGAGCGAATTTGCGGCGGTATACTTATAATGTTTGTGTATGTGTGTTTACTTCACGTGGTGAAGCCATTTTGTGATGTGATTCTTTGTTAGGTTTGTAGCTCCATCTGGTGTTAGCAATTTGCGGTAGTATTAGTGTTTGTTTGAAAGAATGCGACTGTTATTTTATTTAATTTTTGTTTACTGTCCTGCGGCTAGCTATAATCTTTTTGGTCGAGCACATCTCTTTATACAGGTTGTGTAAACGGAAAGGAGTCTTTTATCCAAAGATAACACTGATGAAAGAATTTGTTTTACACTTTTTTTGTCGAACACATTCACTATCACATTTACACATTGATCTAGACACTCGCCAAACTGAAACTGTTAAAACAACTTCTTACTGATCACTTTTAATTCACGTACTTCAACCTTTTGTATAATTAACTTTACAACACTTGAGAATTTTCCTAACTCTGCTACGTGTAACTTGCGAATCGATAGCCGACGTATACTTTACAAATATTTCTGCTGGACTGAGGGCGACGTGTAGCATACAAATATTTTCGACGAACTGACGGACAGAAGGACTTTACCTCTAACCTAGCCCTATTTATACTCCTACACCCCGATATGCCTAAAGATTATAACTGAGCTGCAATTGGCTAATAAAACGCGCCAACATTAGCGTCTATTTTTATATCCAATGAAAATTATGAATACATATGCTCTAGGGACAATGTTCCAGCAAATTCTACAGAAAAACGCGCCAACATTACGTAACTTCCTCGTCTCTAATAATGATAAACAGCTCACCCCCTCGCTGCATTATTGCACGCTATTATTGTCAGTTTCAGTAAGGCAGTATAAACTTACTTCTCAACAATAATTACAATCAATATACATCTAAAATCAATGTCACATAAAATGCATATTCATATTACAATCATTCTTTACATATAAGTAATTTGTGATACAAATTACTGCATCAAATTTTCTGGATTGTTTTTAAATATATATAGAAATAAAATTTAATACTCTACACGTACAAATGAACGCCCGAAAATTTAATGCTATTCAAATGCTTATGATATTTTTAAATGCTAAATCTGACAAAAAATGATTTAATACTTGAAACACTATATACATGAACACTGCCTTGATTTTACTAATTTAAAAAATCTTTAATGCTCTTTAAGATTAACGTTTTATTGTTTATGAATGTTGAATCAGTTTTTGTGGGAAACTTTCTTAAAACTTTTGTGAACATTGCAATATACATAAGTGTGAGATTCATACAAATTCATTGACATACATTTTATATACATATTTGTAGAATACACAAGTATCTAAGTATTTTCTGAAAATGTAAAAAGGAAAGTCAATTAATGTATTCATTAATTCGCGTTAAAAAAAATTCACTTTTTAAGTGAAGCAGTAGGATCGTAAACTATTACGGTAAAAATTATTTAAAGGTTACTAAGCATACTAATTCTTAAAATTTTAATTGACAAATCTAAGAAACAAAAAATTTTGGCAGATCTAAGTAATTGAATTTAATGTATGGGGTGATATCTTAATTGTGGCATCAAAGACTTCTTATAATTTTCTTTAAACGTCGACTGAGAGAATAATACTAGCAATATTTGCATCGTTTATAAGAAAATCCTAATATGACAGTTCCAAAAATGTTGGGTTTAGTCTGTAATGTGTCGATTGTTGATAAACTGAAGTTTGGATAAAACAACAAACAACAATAACAACAACAAAGATGCTCAACGAAGGACGGGTGCAATGACAACACAAAGGTCACAATCGTCCGTTAGGTTTGATGCAGAAAGCATAGGATGACGTCAGCCGCCCTGGCACATTCTTGAAAACGCCATTTACTGTAGATTTGATTCCGGTGTGCCAAGCCCATTCTTCAGAGCAGTGTCACGGCTGCACACACGTGTTGAGAGAAGTCCCACGGCATGCTCCCACAATTATCTGAGAATTACGTCATCTTTTCGATTACATAAACATTTAAAAGTGCATCAAAATTGGTTTATGATCACAAAACCATACGAAGTTTGTTATAATTAATTACTTACTTAGCAGATATTCAGCCTAAACCAAAATTAATATCTCGCATAAATACTTAATATAAGTGTAAATATTGACATTCAAATCCATGCAAAGCAATAAAGTTTAGATAATGAAAATGCTGGGTTTAATGCTATTATTTAAATCGAATTTACCTTCCTTTTGGCGACCTAAAAACACCGTGTTAGAAAATTCACAAGTCGATTTGGAATTACCAAAGAGTATGTTTTAACCCGTTTTTCATTACCACTTCATTCATTGTTTAACCTCATTTTATGTAGGACTTACAGGCGGGTGCCTGGGGTAGAGACCCGTCGAGGGGCAGACAGAATGTCCAGGATGGGTGATTAGCCCCATGCCTGGAATGGGGTGAAGGAAGTAGTTGAAACGAAAGGATGGCGAAATGGATGAAAGGAAAGGTGATGATGGAGCAGTCGGTGGAATGAATGGCGTGGGAAACCGGAGAAAAACCCGCTGCTTTGTCCACCACAAATCCCACATGCGGATCCCTGGGATTGAATCCGGGCCACCTCGGTGAGAGGCGAGCGGTCTAACCACTTGGCCATCACGTCAGTAGGTACAATGTCTACACATTTATGTATTTATTTATTTACTTGCATTTCATGAGTTCATACAATACTTTTAAAGCAGATTAGCCTAAAATTTGTCTGACTTATTATTTACTCATATATTGAACAGATTGACATGCAAGGTTTAATAATAGTGTGCCCCGGTGAATCACTACCAAAAACAAGTGTGAATATATTTTGTGGTAATAGTAATAGAATAACCAGACTTAGGTTTTACGTTAGAAAAACTCACGGAGTTTCAATAGATCTCCATATGTGAGCCTTTGGTGGCCTGAACAATGTCGAGACGCAGTATCTCTCTCTGCTACAGCATTACAGGTGTGGCGGAAGCACAAACATTTATTATCTGTTTTCGGAGGTCAACCAGGTCCTGCACTCGAGTTCGATGAACAAGGGGGTTTTACATATCCCAAAGAAAGAAATCTAAGGTGGTCAAATCTGGTAATCTTGGGGATCATTCGGTGGGTCCAGATCTTCCAATCTATCTGTTTAGTTTATTGTGTTGAGATAAGTCTCGAACGTGCTTGGTGTAACAAGGAATGTCTTCATCTTACTGAAAGAAGAATCCATCCAGAATTTGAGAGACTGCATAGTTTTCCTGTCACTGTGCTTTCAGGGAAAAGAATGGACCATTTGCAGAAGCAAACCACGCGTTAACTTTAGAGTTATCAGTTCGTATTCAATTAGACGTGTGAGTTTTCTTCGCCCCCCTAGTTCCACAGTTATCCCAGTGCATGAAAGTTGGCTTCAACTGAGAATGCGACATAACTGGGGCATCCATTATCATTAATAATATCAGATAATATTGAATTGGCGAACTCCGTCTCCGTTTGGGTTTGTGATTTGGTTGCAGCTTCTGCACAAATGGGATTTTGTATCTTGTAAGACGCAATCTTTTACGAACATTGTTGCGAACATGAACCTTGGAATACCCGGTTTTAAACTGACCCGTCGAATTAATTTCTACTTTAACTGCAGACACTGCTGTTTTTGCTGCTTCCCTTCTTTCTTAACCTGTTTCTAACAGCTCATTACATCATTTAAAAATGGAATCAAGCTCTAGAACATGTAGCGGGAAATCGTTGGTCAGTAGCATCTGGAAAGCGTCGATCCTTGGGTAGGTACTATCTGCTGCAGTGTTCTCGTCCTCGGCTAGGGATGCTCGTCGGCTGCTGTTTTTTCATTCCTAACCTTTCCCTATATAGCTAATTCTTGGTTCGCAGGGTTATCGTGGTTGAGGCAAATTAAACATATACTGCATTTGCCTTAATAAATGTGGTTTATTAACAATTTAAATATTTATGGGCGGCTAGCTTTTCCCATTATACCAATCCCACCATATAAATAAATCAGGATCCTAAACTAACTGTACACGCCTTCCCCCATATGCACATACGCGCACTTGTCGTCAAGAGTGTAGCACTTTGTGTCGACGAAATTCTAGCACAGAGTAGAATGAAAATCCGTGGCTTTGTTCGCCTTTATATACCTGAGCCTTGTGACGCTTACCTCTGCGCCTCAAAATGTAACGACATTTCTAATTGGTCCTCAGACCGCGTTACCTTAACATGTATGAGAATATTCTACTCCAAAGTTTTGCGCTTACGCGTCACCAATACGCGTTGGGAAGCAGGTTCAATATCTCCGTCTCTTTCTTTTCTATATCTGTCTCTTTCTATTTCTCCTTACCGCTACCGGCTCCCTGTTCATTAGCTTGGTGAAAGGTGGGCTCTACCTAGAATTATCTTTTACCTGGAATTTGCTAGCTCGCCCGTTTCTTACAATCTGCTTTGTACAATTCTTGGTTGTTGAATATTTTAATATGTTTCTTGGTGGATTATATTATTACTATGTAAATTCTTATATACGTATGGTATATCCCCTTTCAAACACTGCAACACTAAATATTTGCACTACTATTGGAAACTTCAATTCCGCAAGCCAATAGTAACATTTCAATTTCTGCTGAACTGTTAATTCCGCCATTTTTGTTCTAGTACTAGCATAGGCTTACTAGCGTCAAAATCTTCGTTGTTACAAAAGCTTGGAGAGTTTATAAAAAGAGAAGATGAAACTCATATTGCCATCTTAATTGAGTGAGCAGATATTCATTCACATTGTTATTGGTAGTGATTCAACGGGCAGACTGATAAACAACAATGTATACATGTAGATCGAGACAAAGCCCGAATCAAGGCATCCCAACATTTTCATGGCCTTCTCTTTCATCGGCAATGTTCACAGCTAATCGTTTTTTACCATCCAAATAATAAAAACCAACTTTGAACGGATACAAAAGGCGAGCAATATAAAAAGAAATAACGTTCTATGCTTCCCATGTATCGCAATTTCCCCTCAATAACATATTTATCAAAATAAGCAATCAAGTGTATTTTTGGGGTTAAATTCATTCTATCCATTGTACCGGAAAGATTGCATAAGAATATTATAGAAACAGTTTCTTTTAAAATTATTATTCAACACATAATGCCCGAGTAATAACCAAGGAAACAAATTAAATATTCATTTTAAATACAATGACGGAAGAAGAAAACAATGAAGTAATGTATTTTGTATTGTTGTAAAGCTTAATGGATTTTGCATTAGTTTTACTATTAAACTACAAAAATAAACAGGATTCACAAAAAGATACAATTAATAGTTATGATTACTTAAATGTCTTTAAATTTAGAATCGAAGAATTTTAAAAATCAATATTAATATAAATTTTATTAATACTGTAATCAATAAATCCTATCTTCCTTTTCAGAGATATATCCTGCTCACAATTATAGTTGAACATGACGAAGGGTAAAATGCATACATTTTTATGAGTGTACAGATGTTCTGTAGGAATTGTAGATGTACAAGGGTCACTATTACTGCTGGACAGCTGTATGGACGATTAATACAAGAAAAGGCTAAATGGCAATTCAGAATAAATAGCAACACACACAGGAAATCTTCATCTCAATTCAAATGCTTAGAAAAGGCTATGATAAGGTTGCAAGTAGCAACTTATATCGAATTTTGGATCCCTTACTATTCCGGAAAACGTAGATCCACTATGAATAAATAGGACGATGATATATAGAGAAACGTTGAGGCAGTATTTTTAACACTTAAATGATTTCAGTCAAATTATATAATATAAAATATAACAGCCTGCCTTAAAGCAAAATGTGTATAATATAATATATAAAATGCATGTAACAGTCATTGTATTAATGTTTATATTATTGTATACATGTGTAATAATGTTACGTGAATGTATTACGTAATCTAATAATGTAGGACCTGTGAGAATAATAGGTTAACAGTTGCTAACAATGAGGTAACCTTGAGGCAATAATGAATTAGAAAGTTTAATAATGCTACTGGTAATTCTTGGAGCAGCAATAATGTAATTTTGAGACAGTTTATAAATAGCCAATCAACAACCAGAAAAAAGCTTAAGTTAAATAAAAGTATTCTATTGAAGTAGGATTAGCCAATCAGAAACTGAAATAGAGCAAAATTTACAAATTCAGAAGCCAGTTGCTAGTAGACAGCGTTCCTAACCGGACGCGAGACGCGTCCTCAAGAAGTTTAATACGTATTCAGTGTGAGACGAGAATAGTTTACTTGTTAAAAAGTGTAAGTAATTAATAAATAATCTCACAGCTCTCTATATCAGTGAAGTGTTGTTTAAATCGTGTCAAGGATTAATAAAAGGAGTGAAGTAAAAATTTATAATCTGTGTAAGCCTACATTCTTCATCCGCACTACGCCCTGTTAAGAAATTCATGTCTCTACAAATCAATACTGACGCAGCCGAGGCAAACATACATATATAATATTTAAAGAAACAGTCAAATTTCAAAGTTAATATTTTTAAACTTGGGGCAAAGACTACCGGTAACATTGTACCATACGTGGTCTAACAATACAACTAACTTCCTCAACGTTAAGTGTGAGGGAAGCTATAACTAATGACGTATTCGCAAACGATATCGACAGCTGCTTTTTATCCCAAAATTAATTTAAGTATATCTAAATTATGTAGTTACTTATGCA
Source organism: Deroplatys truncata (assembly GCA_030765065.1). NCBI lineage: Eukaryota > Metazoa > Arthropoda > Insecta > Mantodea > Mantidae > Deroplatys > Deroplatys truncata. The sequence continues at coordinate 222,568,555 of CM060978.1, forward strand.
AATAAGAGTGAAAATGTGCATAGAATTTACAAACATTCGTTTATGCAAATGATCAAGCATTTAGTTGGGGAGAAGTTGTATATGAAATATATGATAAGGGAGTGTTATTGGAACGTAAATAGAGCAAGTTAAAATTTAACCCATAAAAATTTAATTGTAAATGTTGTTTTAAGAAGCTTAGGTGTAGAAATCAAGAACTATGAAGATTATAAATGTATAGGTATCATATTTCAAATGAGAAACAAACAGTAAGTTACTCAAGGTAAACAAACAATAAATAGCTGAAATCAGCTTTACAGGCACCTTACGCTAAGAGCAGAACAGAAAAGAGAATTTAAACTGAGGAAAAGGGGGTTGATGATTGTGCCCAAAGGAAAATTTGAATTAAAGGGCTCCGATACATAAGAAACAGAGGAATATCTCTCCAAAATAGTTTTGGAGGACATACAAAAGGAGATTTGGACCAGGAACTGTAGAAAAATAAAAATCATTGAAGAAAGAATTAGAGATAAGGGTTCACTAACGGTAAATCACTCGGTGAAAATAAAGTTTTGTCTTCAAAGTTCTATTTCCTGCTTCTCTACTTTGAATGTTCCAGATTATGAGATTCTCGCTTTCACAAAACAATAGAAGCAATTCCATAAATAGAGATAATTCCATGTTAAAATGCTTCATGTGCAACATATTGACGCTTAATATTAAAGTTCATCACGTCGATGATTATGGAAAAATATAGACTATACATTCCGAGATATTAAGGTGATAAGGAGCAAAAGCATTCCGCTATGGAGTAAGGAGAGAGAATGATATGCGCCCTGGCGGCACATTCCTTACATACCCAAGTAACGTGCTTCATCCCTCTTCATACTCAGTCAAGCCTTTTCTTGGAGCCACTCGCTTTATTGAGGATATTAAAGAAAAATTTCTATTTAGACCGTTGGAATCTTTCAGGAATGTCATGATATTGTTGTATGAGAGACTACCTTTGATAGATGAACTACTTCTCATCAGCTAGAAAAAGTGTTAATCCAACGCTCCCTTACACATTATTATTATTATTATTATTATTATTATTATTATTATTATTATTATTATTATTAATTGCCACGTTGAATATCTGCTCCGCATAATTAATCAGTTTAATGTAATTCCATCCTGTTTTTCATATTCGGGAATAGGCTTTCCGTCATTGCAGATCAATGTTGGACACCAGATGTAGAATAACGGAACACTGCTGATGAGAAGACTTATAATTAGACTTCGGGTCTTTAGGTCTTAAAAATGTGATTTTGGGCGCCTAAAAAGGTCCTAAAAGTAGGGAAATAGGTCTTTAATAGGCACAATAAATAAAAAAAAGATGTATGCATCACGCAATGGATAAAGCAGTGATTAATGTTTTATTTCAAAACACACTTAAATACAGTAGGATAGATAAGAGTCAGACAAGAGACGTGTGTTAAATGCTGTAAAAATACCTTCAAATGTTTCCCAGCTGCTATCATATATGGTGCTGCATCATTGTACATCCTTTACAATTCCATTCCATTCCATTCGGATGCAGTACTTAGTCCGGAGTTTACGAAGTAGCCAACTGTTTGAGCATTAGTTTTCTCCAACACCTTCGGACAAATCAAATGCCAATTTCCATAATTTTCTTCACCTAATTTCCCTACTATTAAATTTGATATACCTAGCCCCAGGGCGTCTGCGGTTTCATCTACTAAACTCCAGATGTAGGAATCTCCTATTTCTGACCTTATTTTATTCAGCTGTGATTCATACACCATCTCAAGATAATTTCTTCTAAGTGGCGATTCCGAGGGTATTCTTTCTCTGCAATACTTTTCTAAAAATGACTTCATTGTTGCATTTTCAACTGTATTCCAAGGAATGTTGGCTGCAGCGAATGCTTTACACATATAAAATAGAATTGGAATTTTATTTTTGAGGGCATGGACTGTGTAAGTAAAGTTTGCTTCTGCGAATCTTTTATTTTAGAATTTGCTTGATGCATTGAAATTTTCTCGTGTTCTAACAAGTGTCTCCTTTTTTTTTTGACAAAAACCTTAAGTAGAAGAATATATTTATAAGTATATTTTAATGTCGGTAAATCATATTTTGTTAAAATAATAAAAAATTTAAATTAATATCCAATATAATTTACATAAAAATTAGTATAACTTAAAAAAATTGTCTTTTACAAAATTAGTATTGTCTTGATCTGTTGTGTTAGACCCCAGTATTGGACTTAATAAAATAAATCAAACAAATTTGAGATTATTTTCAAATAGAAGAAAAAGTCATATGGTACAATTAATCACAGTAGTTAACCGTGAATGTGAATAATAAAAGTGAACAGAAAATACAGTAAGAAGCTTACCTCTTTATTGCAGACATGACAGAAGATTATTTTCCCATTTGTTGTATAAGACTGGAAATCCGAAATCCATTTCCTTAGTAATGTACTTTTGGTAGATTTGTTCTTAAGCATTTTGCAGCACTAGCAGAAAAATTATCACAGCAACCAAAGACTTTAATATAGTTATATTATGAACACGAACCGACACTTTGCCTTATTTTCAAATAACTTTTTCTGAGAACCAGACGTAGGCCAATTGTTGTTATTGTATTCCATTGTCGAAGTTCCGATTTCGCATGCGGCACCTTAAGATTTCACTAATTGTTGCTTTATTTATTGTTGCGCTAAACCTTTTAAAAACGACACCACGCCGCATTTTATCAACCAGAAATCAAATAAGTATACAGTCAATGAAAGATTTGTTGTTGATTAAATAATTATTTATTGAATACAACAGTGTAGTGATTAAATTCATTGGAATTTAAAAAAAGGCATTTATAGGCACCAAACGGCAGAAATAGGCATTTATGTTGAAATAGGTGCCTGTGTTAGGCTCAATAGGCTGTAAAGGAAAACAATAGGTAAAAACCGAAGTCCACTTACAATACTGTGGATTTATAACACAAATTGACCACAGTATGGTAATTAACCACGGTTTGACCTTATGAAAGCTCAAGGAGTTGACTCACTCCTGCGTACTGGATACACGCCATTCGTCAGAGAGTTAGTTCACCTGAACACACTGCATTTTCCATATCTTTCAGGAAGTTTATAAGACCAACAGACAGAAGCTTGCGAACAAACCTGGTCATTTCCAAAATAAGTTTTTTCCAAGAAGTAGAAAAAACTACGAGGCTTCGTTTTACTCGACAGTGACAGATATTTGTATGCTTAACGTGTTTTAAATCACTTGAAGGCATGGCATCAATAATAATTTTTATACGTTTTGTTTACAATTTGCAAGCATAAACGTTTTGAAAATTTCCGACTTTGTTTGGCAGAGTTGGAAATGTCGGACTTTTGACTATAGTTGCATGGATTTTACTTCTTATTATTAAAAAATTAATATGTTTACAATATAAAAGTAATAAATACCATTATACTGTTGAATGTTAGTATAATATGAAATTACGAAGAAAAGAAACATTAAAACCCTAAAACGTTGAAAAAACGTTTGTAACAAATATGGTACATCAGGCTTTAAGGGGTACATGTAATGTAGATGTTAAAAGCCTGTCGATAAAACATAACCTTGAGTAGCAAATTATGATAATATATGCGCAACAATCTATTATTCCTTCGATTTTTTAAATATATCAACTTAGACCATATCACATGCTTGGTATTCCTAAAGTACGGGGAGGCCAAGTTGAATAACTGGTGTGAGGCACGCTTGGATGCTGACAGTGCTGCATTTGCAATACAATTATAACAACCGAGCCATCTAGTTTGTTTTCATTATTGTTGAAGGATCGCGCGAGGAAAGGCGTGAGGCCTGCTGATAAGATTTCACCAACGAGAAAACATTTACGTAAGCCTACCAGTAACAATCGCAGTACGAAGAAACGTTTTACAAGCACAAGGAAATGACCGTTTTAATGGAAACACACACGTGTGTAACGGTATGAATTGTCCGGTTTTTGTGCAAAACAAATAAATAGAGAATTGTCACTTGTGTGCTATAGATTTATCCGGTTTTGATTGAAAATACTAGTTTTACGCCGTGAGTGAGCGTTTTTTTTTTAACAAAACCAGTTACAAATGCCGATTACTGCCTATCTAAATCTACTGAAACCATAAAAAACAACTGTAATTTTTGTAGAAACGGCCGGTTTTATTCACAACTTCCAGTCAAAACCACGCGATGTGACTTTAAACGTTTAAGGCAGTAAATACTTGAATGAATAAATAAAATGGATATTGAGCATGAAGCGATAGTTTTATTTCTACACGTTACTTCTACATCGAGCATGATAGAACGAAATTAAGCCACTCTGATGTTATATTGTTTAATTTCAAACGCGTCTCATATGAAAGGAATAGTTCAAAATTATTCAGAACGCTTATTTTGCCAGATGGTAACATTAGTTTAATTTGAACTGGCCCGCATCCAGGGAACTGTTTGTATTTTCGAAATAGGCTTATGGATTCCCATGATGTAACGTCGGCGGGAAACGGGAGATAAAAATAATTCTCCAATAAGACCTATTCTACATCCGTAAAAGGAAGTACTCCAAGGATATTCTATTAGGTGTCAACTCATACTATGGATGTTTTAAAGTATTAATAAGGTGACCTATGTATACATACGTACGTGTATACATATACTAAGTCCTTTGAAAACGAGACAGGAGTAAGACAATCGTAAATAATGCCTATTTTACTTTCGCTTCTACCTACTTAAAGTAAGCAGGGAAAAAGTTGTATTCCGCCCAAAAACCGAGATTTCACCGGATATACGTCTTTTGTGGACCTCTGAACAAAAAATCAAACAAACAAAACTCATTTATGTATAGAAAAAGGTCCTCGCCCGCGCGCGCGCGTGTGCATGCATGCGTCTGTAAACAGCATAATTCAAAAACGAAAATTCGGTTAAACACCAAACTTGGTATTTAAGTTTAGCATCTTCCAAGGATGCGGCATGAAAAGTTTCAAGAAAATCCTCTATTTCAAATTACCATTTACATGGAAAGTTTTTCAAAAGCTTTTATTTTCTTAAAAACAGCTCTAACGGTTTTGATTAAAATACCTCAAATTTAAGATATTTTCATGGCAAATGACATTTATATCTTAAGTTTTCTGGGAGCAGCCTCTGAAGTTTTCATTATTCTGAATGAATTTTGTATAATTGGTAAACCGCAAGAGATAGACCAAATCTTATTACACAAAAATGAAGATCCTGTTAAGGCACACAGTTTTTTTTTTTTTTTTTTTGTGGAGTTAACTATTTCCAAAATATTCCGTATTAATGGTTTGATTTTCGAATACTTTTCTCAATGGGAGGTTGTTATCCTCTCTCTCTCTCTCTCTCTCTCTCTCTCTCTCTCTCTCTCTGTCTCTCGTGGTTATGCAAAGAGAATGGAGTTTCAAAGCCATTTATCTAAGTTGGACCAGGCTGATGAAACTAATAGCAAAGACATTCAAGTAGGGGTAGAATCTGTGTTCTCCTTGTTTTAATTCTGAGCAACATACCCAATAAACACAAGTGAGTGTATCTCATTTTACAGCTATAAACACATTTGTATACCTGTTGTACCAAACTGAGAAAATCAAATTTACATTGTTCTTTTGATGTCAACACGCGCATGCCAAAACGAGAGAATAAATCATATGGAACAAGAACAGCATTGTATTCTGTGCAAGCACACATAAGCAATTCATACTATCCTACTCCGCATAAGATGAATAATGTATATCTGAAATTGCGATCTATTCAACTGTGAAGTAGGTTATCAGTAGACAAGTTCATGTTCTCAGACTCGCGTTAACCCAGAAGCTACAATTTATGTTTCATCCATTAAACTCAAAAGAACCATTCAGACTCTAGGTCCCAATTTCAGTAAATTACGAAAACCACTTGCACTGCAAGCAAAAACTGTAATTTTCTCCCCATTTACATTGAGGAAGTATTACATTTGCGGAAGTAACATAAGAGGATATTATTTATAACCTTTGGGCTTACTGAGACATGCTTCCTCAAATTAAAACGAAGGTGAAACAAAATTGTGTGCTTATCTTTTCTGCAGGACATACCGACTTAACTTGTTTTAGTGATACGTGGATAACTAGGAATAATTCTACAAATTCCTCTTGTTTTTCAAAACAAGATCAAGATTTTGATCTGTTCCGGGGCTAATTAAATTAATCATTCCAAATCTTTATGATTACAATTCTGTCATATTACGCAATTACGCTGCCCTTGGACATCTTGAAGAGGGCATTGTTAAAACATGTTCTCTCCACTGTTTTTCTTGTCTTTCTATTCCTTATGAAATATTCTCCAAATTAATGTAAAAATAAAATACAACACACCCAATAATTTTAATATGATTTATACGACTTTTAAACAGAAATTTCGGAAGGCACGGGATTAAGCTTTTTTAACCCAAAACCCTGTTCCTCTGTACAGGTATTTGGCTATCTATACAGCTCATGAGGAAATAAAAACAGAATTCATAATTAGATTGTTGTCAGATTGTTAAGATACCGCACCCTTCAATTAGGGCGATTCTCTTGTAACAACCTTGAAGTAAATGAATGCATGAGCTATTAATACACCAACCACAAAAATGACTATAATCTTATTTTGATTTTAATGAGTATAAATTAGTTTTTTAAGGTTTTGAAGTCATTTGGACCTGTTTCTTTATGTAAACAAAAGCATTTTAAGATTTTTCATAGACTTCAAGTCACCTATTTATTATGATTAAATTACTATCTAAAATTTTTAAACTAAACAACATTATAGGGCCTGAAAATAGCTTTCAGGCACTCTGAGGAAAGAGAGTGATCTATTTATAACCTCTGGTGGTTATTTCTATCCTGGCTTCATGTAACTGTTAAGGTAATGCAAGCCTTCCACCAAGGGAACCTATACTTTGAGGGAGTTACGTTGAAGTGACATCATCCTAAATCCCGGTAGGCTGTAATTTCTTCAGAGATCTTGTTTGTGTAAAAGACCGTGGTCAGCTGGATTATAGCATTTGCATATCAGCTCTCTTGTTTAAGCCAAAAGCGATTATGGTCATTTTCTTTAAATACAGTGCCAATGTCGCCCGCAGAAAATTGAGGAATAGCCAGACACTTAAGAAATTTACCATATTTTCATGAGTTATGTGCAGTAACATATACGTGTACAGCTCTCAATGAATGTTTAAGAATTAAAAGTGCAAACCCTACGTTTTACGGTGCGTCCAGTAATTAAATGGTTTACGCTGCAGCTATACTATCATTTGGATCAATATGAAATGTATTTACTTCTTGGAGAACTGTTTATCTTGAGTGTTATCTTTATGAATTAGCATCGGGTTCCACTCACTGCAGGCTTTCAATACCTGCTTGAGGTGTATAAATACAGGAATCACACATTTAAGCTATTAATAACTGTCGTTCCATTCACGATGAGTATTTTTACTAAACTTTCATAGTGTAAATTGGGGGAGGTGTCCCTCTGGGACGATTTCAGCGCTTTTACTTATCATAAGAAATAACAATTGGCCAGAAAAAAGAGAAAATAAAATATATCATAGTCACAGTATTGAGACGATCTATAATGTTATTGCAAAACAACAACATTATTTGTAACGTAGTATTTATATTTTTAATCGCTTTATTGCATTAATTTTGGCAGATACCGTTTAATTGTAACTTACTTGTAAACTATTGTCGCTTTATTCTGTTTCATGTTTTATTCGTCTTTCTTGATTCATTATTATTATTATTATTATTATTATTATTATTATTATTATTATTATACTACTCTATTTTACTCGCTTTAACTCGCGACGGATCTGTTAGTGGGTAACTCTCAGAACGATGTGTGATGGACAGTTAATCTTCCAGGTCTCATCCCTGTAACCACACGGTCCGTCACGTGTCACAGATGCGCTAACGCATAGCTACCGGATAGTGCCGTGCAGATGGCATTAGGGTGCCGTCCAGTCCAACTGCCGCTCTCATAATATAGAAAGGCGGACAGTTAGCCTTCTAGGTCTTGTTAAAGGAAATAATGTCCTTTCCTAAGAAACCGCCTGTGAATACAAAAATACATGCTTAATAAAATAAAAATATAATATAATAAAGACCACGTGAAGTTGCCTTCATTTCTGGTTAGACTTTGGACCCTGCTCATTTCAGGGCTATCGTTTACTTTCCTGCTTTTTTAAATAATAATCCCCAAAGGCCCACTGTAAAACTTTATGTACTGTTGTGATCATTGTGATAGATACATTTCCTTTGCCTGATTATCATTGAGCATGTGGGTAGTTGCATGTAGGAGATGATTTTTCAACCCTGCTAGTTGTATTGACTTGGTAAACGAAGGAACAATTGACTGAATAAACAGGGTTAAAACAGCGTAAGAAAACCATTATTATTTCTCAAGCTGCAAACAGAATTTTACTATGAGTTATTTAGAAGATACAGAGAATATTTCGAACTATTTTAAAAATTACAGAAGCTTGAAAAGGAACAAATAATTTTATTACATATTCAGTATGACAAAAATACTACAGTTATTTACTGAAGAATGCACATTTGAACAAGTTATTTAGTAATCTATAAAATGCATTCATTTAAAATAAATGAATCCATTTTTCTAAAATAATTGCTGCCACATTCTGGAGAATTTATGGAGTGCCACCTTTTTTACTACAGGTAGACTGTTCCGCAATATTAGAATGATGTAACACAATTCTTAAACGGACTTAGAAATGTTGCTGGTGCATTTCATCTTGAAATCAACTTACCGACGATGGTTATTAAATTATTCTTTTTCTTAGGAAATCTCTTAGATATCGAAATTGCTAAGAACATTAAATCTCGCTTACTGTAAATTCCATAGTTGCTATATTCTGCAAATTCATCTGTGTAATTAGTTTATACAAACTTTTGATTACTTATATTAATCATGTTAATAAATTTCAGAATATTCAATATATCTTGGCGTAATACGCAATAGAAGATTTGTTTAAAAGCAGTGATGAGAAAAGTATAAAAACTAAGAAAGGAACATAAAACACTTGCAATTTAGGTACAACTGGCATAAATGCATTCTTAAGTATATTTATGCGTCGTAAAAGTTCGTTCACGTAAAGCCGTAAAATATTTAAATTGCCGAGGGCCTTCTTTTGAATCACAAATTCTTTTGTGGCAATCAGCCAAATTTTTGGAACAGCGATGGTTGCCTCCGAATGTGTTAAGCGTTACAAAAATACAAATGTCGTAATCTAAAGGTGAGATGTTTGTCCTTCATACAAGCTAAGCAACTCGCACATTCACACTAAACTTCAGCAGGATGTTGAAGCACGCGATGGAAGGTGGCATGCCACTGGTGCTTGACAATACCATTGTTAGCGAATATCACATAAGTGTCAGTTGGTTGACCTTCAACGTCTGATATTATAACATTGTACAGCGTGTCATAAATATATGTATGTATATCTTAACATACTCTCGATTATACACTGTGATCCCGCATCGCCGTCCACTTTGATCGAATAGGTGCCCAAATGACGTCAGGGATGGCTAAATATCTCCACTGTTTAATAACTAAATTACGTAGGATTACTTGCTTCTGTTTCATTCACTTTATTTAAAAGCGTTCTCGTGTTGCTAACCGCGTACGACGCAAGTATTTTGGTGTACTAACATTTATCTTTGATTGTTACATCGATCTAACCGATATACTATTTGCAATAGCGGCTCGTGAGTGTAAATTTTGGGTGTTAACAAAATTTTAGAGTCAGATAGCTCTGAAATGTGAAATAGCATCTACTACGTACTCGTATATGATTATTAACAAATTAATACAACTGCTGCCGCATCTAACAACAACAATAATTATTATGATGTTAATAATAATAATAATAATAATAATAATAATAATAATGAAGATGATGGTAAATTGTCTGACAAAGGGAAGGAATGCATTTGCAGATGTTTATTGTTGTGTGCATAATAAAGTACAGATTTTTGAAGCAAGAACGAACTAATGTGTAAATTAAATTTGTAATTGAGAGTATGGATGGTCTAGAACAGTGGTGGCGAAAGCGCGACTCGCGAGACAATGTGACTCGCAGGCGCAACTCCTTTTCTAGCCGTCTATTCATTTGTTTTCCATGTGCTGCTGAGTGGTGTAGTGCGTGTTGCATATTTGATGACTCGAGAGAAAGGCATTTTCCCCACCCTTGGTCTAGATCAAGGGTGGCGAAAACGACTTCCTTCCGCGAGTCACCAAATATGCAACACGCACTGCATCACTCAGCAGCATGTGAAAATCAAACGGACGGTTGCAGAGAGGGAACGTGCGCCTGCGAGTCAAAATTCTTGAGTCACGGTTTCACCACCTCTGGTCTAGAACAAGCGGAGAAATTTCCGCGCTCGTGCAGGTTACCTACTGTGCTGCCCCCTAGTGGTATTAAGTAAAACAGTAGTGAGAGTATGGAAATGCTATAGGAGAAGCTTCGCGCACGCCTTCAAATGCCAACGATGCGTATGTATTTGACCCATAAGGTAATTGCGTCATACCAGTCGCGCATGCGCAAAAGCTTTTAAAACGTGCGCAAGTCAAGATGTACTTCCGACCCTATTGCCGCATTTCATAGAGTTTAGATAAGGAGCATTTAGATGTCGTAGATGTTAAATTATCGTGTATATGTTACGTTTAATACAATTAAATGAAAAAATAACCAATAAATTTGCAAGGTGTCAAAACCTAGGGTGTTTACGTGCTCCTATACTCTTATATCTCAGCCGCTTGTGCTTGCCAGAATGTTTGTTGTTATTTACATTGGTGTAACAACAATTGCAAAGTGCTTTATACAAATGTTGTTTAGTTTTTTATGAGGAGTCAGAAAACAACATAAAAAAGCTAGGTTCCCATTAAAAAAAATTAAATTGACCATAAAATTACCATCACAAGGTCCTCCAAATAAAGCATGACTAATGGCATTTACTGTCCCCTATAATATCCAGCAAATTTTATTCAACACATTTTTTTCTACCACGCTTAGTTTTGGACATTTGTACAGTCTTAATTTAAATGGCCCCTCCTGTATGTGCATGTATAGAGCCATAGCTCGCAAGTCATCGAAATTTGTACCATCCCTGAAACCTCTGCTACATACACCCCACTATGCCACCATGCACAACTACGAAATATAACTTCAAGAAGTGAACGGGGATTCGGGAACATCGTATTTTATAATTCTATTGTCCTTGTAGTGAAATTTCATACACCACGAATGCCGATTCACTGAGTAAGGATATAAAATTAAACATGTCCTGGCAAGACAGTTCTTGTGGGCACTTTGGTGCAGCTTCTGATACCGGAGCCAGTGCTTTCCCATCAACTTTTCATTAGTAGTGAGAATAGAATGCGAACCCCCTTGCACCGTTGCTATAGTGCTACGGAGACGGCCCAGGATAATACGTAAACAAGCAGCGTTATTTTCAGTTGTTACTTCCAAAATGACATGAAGGACTATAGCTCTGAAATAGCAGGACACATACTTATGACAAATTAGTTAAACGGTAAAACTGGCAGTACCGAGGAGAATGAAGCATGTGGAAAGATTTATTGGCTAGAGGGCAGAGCGTTTGAGGTTACATTGCCAAATAATGAAACACACGCCAGCCTCTTGCTTAACCTTGGCTCAGCAAAGAGTAAATATTAATTATAAACTTCATGTTTATTTTTCTTCTGCGTTCACAAAACAAAACAAGAAGTAAGCGTTTAGGTTTCTATGCTTCTTTATTTATATATTAATATCCGATTTATACCTTTTCCTTTCAGGGCTTCCCCTAGAGATGTATAATTTTCAATGTAGCTTCATATTACGTCATGAAAAACCCTTATTGTTTTACATGCTTTACTGTCTAGAAGTATGTGTTGTATATTATGTCTTTATTTTTATTTAGTCTATGTAATTTAATCTAATATTTCTGGCATTATCTAAAATATCGGCCCGAAAATATATCCTTCTCTGTGAAAAATATGTTCTCACAAGATTGGATTCAAATTGCCATCTTCCATAGATAATAATTCCGATTACAATAAAAAGCACACTTGTGTTTAAGGAATAAAGCACCCCTCTTTTATCCTTCCCCCAATATATGCATATTTCACATGTTTATATATTCCTGATGTTAATGAATTGCACTGTAATAATTCCAGAGAATGTGGAGATGTCTTATAAAAGTGATTTGAGATAGAAAACCTTCTCAGTTATGGCTCTCGTTTCTACTACGCCAGTAAGGCACAGACTAATGAGATGCCTTTCAAAAACATAACACACGATAATGAACAGAAATTTCAGATCATAACGTTATCGCAATCTTTATGAGTAGGGTTCGGAAGTTGAAGGCTTATAAATTACCTAAACTGACCTATAAAAAGACCTCAGATATGCTAAAATAACGTAATAACTAGAAAAATACACAAAAACGCAATGCAAATTAATTAATATGTTAATAATTTTAGTTATAATTACATATTTAAATAACGAATGCAATGTTTGACATTAGGCATCATAATCACATCACCCGAGGTCACGGGTTCAAACCCGGCGGAGGGCGATGGATTTTTTCGGGCGTAAAAATTCTTAGTATGGCTTCCTTCGGAAAGGAAGTAAAGCCGGTGGTCCCGTGTCGTAGATTTAAGGCACGTAAAAGAACCTCAAGCCTGATAAAGAAGCCTCTGAGCAAAATTGCCGGTCTTTCACGCCCAATATAGAATGGGACGCTAAGAACCACATCAGTTAAAGAGCGTCCATAAATAAAACTCAATTTCAATTTATCATCACATCAGACATTGTTAAAAGGGAATGTGGTCATTTCCCCCCCAAATGTTTATTTATGGACTCTTAATGTACATTAATACATACATATAGCAGTGAGAGATTTGCGTACTTGAGTATCATGTAACACCCAAATGTTATTCTTTGATCTAGAGTTAAACCTTTTTGATTAAGAAATACACAATTCTGGTGGAATAAAGCATATAGTGCGAAAAACTTTATGAATAAAATGATTCTTGTTTCAGTCATATTTTTTTAGATTGCAATGTTAATGTTTATAAATCACTGTTGTCTGTTCGAATTGAGAAAGAACCGTAAAAGTCTGATGTATTACACTCACATGACTTTCTCTACTCATGTACAAACTATTTTTACAAACGCTTATTCTCCATATGCTTATGTTAATCGAGATATCGATATGTTAATCTTATTGCTAATTTTCTTGTAGATGCAAGAGGAATTGGTAGGGTTTAAGCGATAGTCAATATTTTAAGAGCTGGTTGCTATGTGCCGTAATTCCATTCTCTTTGCATTACCAGGACGAAAAAAATGAATAACGAATTCCCATTTGAGAAAAAGTATAAGTATTGGAAAATTTAAGGGAATAACAAGCAATATCTCGAAAATGGTTCACTCAACACCAAAAATGTATATGACATAAATTGTGTATTTTAATGCGATCTACATTTTTGGTATAGTAAAATCTTGTCTATCTCTTATGGTTTACCAGTTATGCAAAACTCGCTCACAATGAAGAATACTTTTGGAGACATTCCCAGAAAATTCGAGATATACATTTCATTTGCCATGAAAATAGGATATTTTAATCAAAATCGTTAGAGCCGTTTTTGAGAAAATTAAACTTTTCGAAAAATGTTCCATGTAAAGGGTAATCTGGGGTGGGAGGATTTTCTTGAAAACCTTCGTGTCGCATCTCTGGAAGATACTGAACCTAAATACCAAGTTTGGTGTTTATCTGACGGTTCGTTTCTGGGTTATGCTGTTCACAGACACACACACACACACACGGGGATGTTTCCAAAAATGCTTTATATGCATTCAGTGCACCTCAGAATACGTATTTACTGTGAAATCTCAGTATCGAATTTTTGGGTGGAATGCAATACTTCCCCTACTTACTATACGTAGTAGAGAAAGTAAAAATGTCCAAAGAAGGTGAAGTTGCAAGAAAGCCGTTAAGACCTTAAAAAGGCTAAAATAAAATAACTAATAAACAAACAAACACCGAAAAAGGTAAACAAGGACATATAAAACACCGTTTTAGGCCTACAGTGACCAAAAATAAATAAATATATATATATATATATATACATACATACATATATATATTATGTTGAATCGCTTCTTTCGGACACTCGAGGAGAAAATGATTTTCCCTCAACTTCCTAACCTTAGTTATGAGTGTTATGACATTAGCTTTCGAGCAAATGTTGATCTTCGTTTTCGAGTTCGACTCACGTTTATCACATTTTCTAAAGTTGAGCATTATAATACGTTTTAGTGTACGTGTTAAGGTGGTGTTTCAATTTATACAATTAAATCTTATCATATGAATTCATTTATTTACAACGCTTGGTTACAAAACTACGATAGAATCATACTTAATGCAATAGAATTTACATGCTATATTTTACAAGGGAAGTAATTTAAAGGACACGATAAACAAAACTGAGAAAGGATGACGTTATCGTTGTCATCTAAAATATACTCAACAAAAGACCCTTGCCTTAAAGAAGAAGCTATCTGTTTTTGCCACTAGCATTTACACACACTATGACATACAAACTCTCAACGAGGTTCTTGGTTTCGTATTGTTAACTTCGAGAATATATACAGATAGAGTGCGGGTGGCCCGACCTCTCCCATGTTGAAACTAAGATTACAGGGTAGTGCGTGACTGTATCTATTTAGGAGTAAAAATAGATGGAGGTAATAAATGGGAGAAACAAAAGAAGTTTGCATTGGCAAAAGGTAAAGGGGCGATGGCAGCAATTAGAAGCTGTAAATATAAAGTACCTAATATAAATGTTAAATTGCTGGAAAAAGTTTATGAGATGGTTGTGAAGGCAAAAATGATGTATGGTATAGAAATATGGGGATTAGATAGAGGATGGGAAAGTATAGATGAGGTGCACAGGATATTTTGTAGAGAAATACTAGGGTTACCGAAGTCAATTGTAAGACAGGTAGCACAATTAAAGATGGGCAGGGTGGCAACTAAGGGGAAGATAATGGAAAGAGCTTTGAAATTTTGGTTCAGAACTTTAAATCTAGGAAAAACTAATGTGTTAAGACAATGTATTGAATACCAAGAGAATATCTTAATGAATGATGGATGGGTAAGTAATTTACGGAACATTTTGGAGAAAAATGGGTTAGGAGATATATGGAGAAGGAGAGAAAATAGCGTGAAAAATGTTTGGAAAAAGGCGAGGAAAAGACTGGAAGATATAGAAATACAAATCAAGTTCAGTGAGATTGCCGAAAAGAGCTCATTAGTTTATTATAGGCCAATGAAAAATACATGGGGTAGGGAAAAATATATAGACATAGTAAATAAAGAAGAGAGAGAATCTATTGCATGGTTAAGAACCGGAGCATGGAGGCTAAAAGGGCTAAGACAGGGATTCCTCAGAACCAATGTCTGATATGTGGTGGTAATGAAGACATTGAACACATAGTATTTAAGTGCCAAGGAACAGAAAATTGGAGAAAAGAATTTTTTAATAAGAAGTGGTTGAAGGGGGATAGAAATACACTTATGATTGAAATGATATACAAGGACGCTAGAAGCATTGGACAGTTTTTGTGTAAAGTTAAAAATAAATGGCTTTGGACAGTGGAAAGAGAAAAGTAAGAGGTAGCGCATCTTACTTTGAATGGAAAACTATAGTGAATGTGTGATGGTTAAGTAATCAATAAATGAAAAGTGAAAAACAAGTGGAAATGGGATATGAAAAAAAAGAGCAAGATAATTTATTGACAAGAAATTGTAAAATGTAAATAAACTGTAGTGATTGTTTACTGAATGAGTGACCAGGGTCAAAGTGCAGTAGACAATCAAATTTGTAAAACTCTTAACACAATAAAATACACCTTTATAATATAGAGCTCTAAATAACATACATTCCATGTTTAATACTTGAACCTGACAGGAAACGTAGTAAGATAAAAGATAGGTTATTTAGTGAAAATCACGTTAGTCGTTTTGGTGAAGAATTTAAATATATATAGTGATGAACAAGTTGTTGGTGTTTAATCATAAAAAGGAATTTTACCTTAGCATGTTAACGTGCTAACCAAAAATGTGGGTTTATGTTATTTGCTGTTGAATTTTTTGATGTGTTTTGAAAAGTTCATGTTTTTGTGGATTGCACATAACTTAAAGTGAACTTGAGAAACCATTATGAAACGTTATTAAACATAGTGTATATCCCTTACAGCGGGATTGCCCGTGTTATCTGCGACGAACAAAGGGTAACTTAAGAATTTACCTACAAAGCTCTTCAAATGCTAAACCATATAAACAAATAAAGTTATTTCTTTACATTTTTCTATGTAGGGTATTATTTATCGCTTTTACTTGTATCCAGAAAGGCCATCCTGATTTCATTTGTATTTATGACAGTTTTAATTACAGAACGATTTAGGAAGCTTCAGGTAAAGAAGTTAAAGTTATAAATGAAGTTTAATAAAACAACACATCTGAAGACGAAGAACATAGAACGAGGTTCTGAGTCCCATGCTGTTATATTTGATATCCCCATTAATTTCATAGGCGGAATTGACAAGAAAATATCTGCATCTTTCCGAGAACAATTTTTATTAACTCAAAAATACTGTCTCACGCGCTGTAAAATTGACCTAAACAAAAGAGCGTGTTGACGTTTTTTCCTCTCAAGAGTCCTCTATTTATGTTGACATAGTTAATTTCCTAAATAAGAAAGGGTGGCAGCTTCTAGGATAATTGTTTTCTTTCTTTCTTTTCCAGGTTTTTCACATTATCGTATTTAGACGAGATATGGGTACAAGGCTGTCATAGGGTGTTAAGAACTTAAATGTCAACAGCACAAATCAATCTGACCAAGCATATTTTTCTAGACCCTTAACCCTTTTTAATTTCAACTTTTGTCTTCCTTCCCGTGTACAGTTGTCTTTGTGTAACCACATCTTCTTTAAGATTGTAATAGACTGAACAAACGTGACACTTTAATTATGACAAAAAATGGATCATTACTTTTGACTGTGATGTTTAAAAATGTGTACCTCAGTGAAAAGAAATGCTAGAATCTTTTCGGAGTGCTTTCTTGCATCCATAATAAGAGAACCTAGTCTTGTTGGCGAGTGCAATTCTTGAATTTATCGAACTACAGAAAAAAATCCCGCGCTAAGTTCACTCTTTATATCACCGACAGCTGATCGAGATGTTGGTTTCAAATGCGTGAGGTCATGCGCTCTCTATCCGCATACATGCTCGAAGATTGTTAATAATGATAATATATGAATCCACCTGTCACTACCAGACACTCAAGAAGTCCTATGGACATGCATATTTCTTCTTGACAATAGCGTATAAAGCAAGGGCTGTCGAGCAGACCTCACAAAAGGACACAGAGGCTCATAATTTTCAGCGGTCATCCAGCGTCCCGTGGGGCTGGCTGTAAAAAAAGTCAAACTGCACCTCCAATCGTTCCAAATCCAAGACAATGCTACGAACTAACCTGCTACAAGAATTGTGCGATTGTGTTCCAACTTGCTCTCCCTGAGGCACTCTCTTAATTGTAGCACAGAATTCACTTCCGGGTTTTATTGTTCCATCAGGGAATCCAGAAGCGATCTTCTTTGAAGCTCAGAGCGATTCCCAGGTTTTTTTTATTCTGAATTCAGCGTATACATAAGTACATGCTGAGTCGACGGCTACAAGAATATCCCGAAAAGACAATATGGATTTTTCTTACACTCTATAATGTTGTTCTTGCGTAGATTGAAGAAGTAGAAGAAGCCCTGGATTAAATGAGTGATAGCCTTAACTACGGCAAATTAACTAAGGGGTTTCTGAGTGGTCTGCAAACTCCTGCATTCCTGATTTTCCGTACTAACGTCTTGTATTGGTTATGAAAAACTGAAGCATTCAAACATTTAACGCCTTCGGAGGATATACAGGGTGGACCATTGTTGAGATTGTACAATATCTCCAAAGCCAAGTCTTGTAGAAAGACATGTCTTGAATAAAATTTGCTTAATATTATGGAGGCAACTAAATACTATTTGTCGTGTTTTATTTCGAGGATGTTGTGATGGTCATTTTAGGGTCCGACCCTAATTGTAGGTTCCCATTTAAATAAATTATATTAACCCTAAAATGACTATGATAACGTCCTCCAAACAAAACACGATTAATGACGTTTATTTTCCCCCCATAATATCAAGTAACTTTGAGGCAGTATTTTTAACACTTAAATGATTTCAGTCAAATTATATAATATGTAAATTCAATAACAGCCCGCCTTGAAGCAATATGTGTATGTAATCATTTGTATAATATATGTAACAGTCATTGCATATGCTTATATTATTGTAAACATGTTCAATAATAATATGTGAATGCATTACGTAATTTAATAATGTAGGAGCTGT
Source organism: Deroplatys truncata (assembly GCA_030765065.1). Lineage (NCBI taxonomy): Eukaryota > Metazoa > Arthropoda > Insecta > Mantodea > Mantidae > Deroplatys > Deroplatys truncata. Next base: position 222,587,089 of record CM060978.1, read on the forward strand.
GAGAATAATAAGTTAAAAGTTGCTAACAATGAGGTAACAATGAGGTAACCTTGAGGCAATAATAGTTTGAGAGTTTAATAATACTACTTCTGATTTTTGGAGTAACAATAATGTAATTTTGGTGACAGTTTATAAAATAGCCAATCAACAACCAGAAAAAGCTTTAGTTAAAAGAAGGTATTCTATTGGATTAGGAATAGGCAATCAGAGACTTGAAATACAGCAATTTACAAGTTTAGGAGGTTGAAATCAGTTCAGTTGCCTGCAAACAATGTTCCTAACCAGACGCAAAAAGTGTCCTCGAGAGATTTAATACGTATTCGTGTGAGACGAAAAATAAGTTTACGTGTTAAAAAGTGTAATTAATTAATAAAAAGAATCTCACAGCTCTACATATCAGTGAAGTGTTATTTAAATCGAGTCAAGCATTAATAAAGGGTGTGAAGTAAAATTATAATCTGTGTAAACCTACATTCTTGTCACATCACAACCCTGCCAAGAGATACGTGTCTCTAACAATAATACTGACGCAGGCGAGGCAAACATAATTATATAATACTTAAAGAAACAGTCAAATTAAAAAGTTAATGTTCTTTTAAACTTGGGGCAAAGGCCACCTGAAAGTACATTTGGGGCGAAGGCTACCAGAAACTGTTTACCATACGTTCGGTTGCAACTACTTCAAGTTCGGCTCCCCAACAGTCGAAATATAATACAACTCTTTCAATACAAACTACTTCAATTTGACGCCCGTAGCGTGGTAAAAAAATAACGTAACAAATCATCTCTCCTACTTTTATTAAAGACATTACTTTCTACAACGCTTAGTTTTGGAGATGTTGTACAGTCTCAACTTAAATGGTCCATCCTGTATATCTCGCATCCTAGTCACAAAAGCTTTATTGATAATTCAAGATTTACACATATATATTCCATTACAAAGGACAAACCACCTAAATGCTGTAATAATTGTTAACAGTCGAGCACAGCAAGGATTCCATAGCATCCCTAGTGAATTCCACAAGGCAGTAACACACCCGCAAGTGTTCCTCAGATAAACAGAATGTAATTTATTTCTCCAAGAATGTAACTTAATGAATTACGCTACCGTGTAGTTCATTAATGTTATGCGAATTCTGACAGTAATTTAGCGGGTCGCAAATGCGTTTTCTTTTGGAGAAATAATAAATAAGCCTCGCCCCAGAAAAAGCCGCAAAACGATCAAACATTCGAGCCCACTCCAGCAGCCTCTTCAAGAGTCGTACAGCGGTACGGATACAGTCGCCAGGGCATCACTCCTCGCGACCTTTATAACAGAAACGTAATAGAAACCACTACGTCTGCAATTGTGTAGAATGGGTTAGAAAAGCTTTATATGTTCTCTCTGAAACTGAGAAACTATTTTATAGATTTTATTTGCAGAGCATAAAGTTATTTCTGAAAATGAAACTGGGCAAAGAATAAACTAAATGCACAGTAGTCTCATTGTTCGTGAAGATTCTGGTACCCGTTTTATTTTATTAACTTTTTAAGTTTAGTACAAAACAATTCTGTTCCATATAATACATAATATATAATGTGTTTAGGCATCTCTCCAGCAGCAGTCCGCAAATACGCTGTTATTAATTAACCTATTAGCCGGGAGACATACGCTTCCCCATGATCAGCGAGGTCCACGATATTACAATCAGGTGCTTTGCTGGTTGCCCTAGAATGGGGTTACCACTGGAAGGGACACGAGGTTTAGTTTTGTTCGTCGGTTTACCTACCGTCCAAGGTATCGCCACAAACTCCGACCACAGAAGCTGAAGGAAGAAAGGATACCAAGTGTCACCTAATAGTGTGACTGCCCTTAACAGCAATGCTCAGTAAACCTGACGAACATCCTAATCTCAAGATTCTGTTGCTCCTGAAGCAATAGGAATACAAATGCTTGTTAAACTCGCTTTTACCCATATATAACGGCAACATATTCCAAAATTATGCAAGATAGTGGAATGAAACGCGAGTTAGCGAATCGCTAGCAGTTTATAGGTTCGATTTTCTATCAACAGTTTAAAGCAGGGATTCTGAACCCCTGGTACATGAGCTGGGTAGTACGTAAATCTTCGCAGTGAAACAAAAGTGTAGAATAACAAATTAGTCAAATTTGTAAAGTGTGTAGCTCTTTAACTAATAGTAAATCTGGAGTACTAGAGCATCAGTATTAGGAATGTAATACGTTTGTCGAAGTTCATGTATTCATTTACTATATTTTAGCCTTAACAAAACTTTTTAAAGACATTTCTCAGAACAATACTTTGAGGCAATATTTTATATCATAACATGCTGTGACTGCCAGAATGACCGTAGTGTAAATTAATATTCTTGTATGTACAGGATTTTAGATATTTGTTAGCCTTAAGTATTGTTAGGAAATAAGTTTGCACGGCCTAACTGAAACTGATAATAGAAGTGGGTAACAATAAACCGAGGGAGTGAGTTGTTTATCACTAAGAAGAGATAAAAAAATGACGTCAGGGCAGGGCAGGGTGCCATTTTTAGAAATGGAGGGAATATCCTCCCTAGAGCATATATGTTAGTAGTAGTGATTGGCTAACCAAAACAGACGCTAAAGTGGGCTCAATTTGGTAACCAATAGCAACTATATTATAATGTTTAGGCAATTCGAGGTGAAGGAGTGTATATTCTCGAGCCATAAGGAAGTGTTGCACAGTTCTGAAGAATCTCTCACGAGGTGCACGTCGCAGAGTTAGCTACAAAAATGTAAAGTACGTGAAGTAATTAGTGCGCGGCAACTAAAACGACTGTAGTTACATTCGTAAATATCACAGTTTCAGTATAAATATGTCAATTATTAATTAACTGTGACGGCAATAAAAGTCTAGATTAAAATTTTTTATCAGTGTTATCTTTTAGTTACAACTCCTTTCCGTTTACACGCCCTGCTTAGAGACACGTGCTCGACTGAGTTATAATAGCTATCCGGAGGACAAAGAACCCAAATTAAAAAATAATTAAGCAATAAGCGCCCAACAAATAAGATAACACAAGATATTGAGAACTGCGTCAACTTTGAACAGGAATAGATTGAACAGTTCTTTTCTCCAATACATGTATAATTCTAAATATTAAATATAAAGAAATCTTTAAATAAATCACTAGCATTATTTTAAATGTAGAGTGTATTTTGACCCTTGTACCACAAAAACATGTATTTCCCTCGTAAAATGTGTTTGTTGGTACATATATCCTGCGTAATATACGTTACTTGAAAAGGTTGAAAACCCCTGACTTAAACGATATAAGTTCGTTCTTAAAGCGCTAATCGACGCTGGAGAGACCAATAGCATTTAAAGTATCTAAAGTGCATTTTTGCAACCCACGCTTTAAAATAAAGTTGCATTCCTCCAGTTTTCAACAAGTTAAAAGGCAAAGGAGAAAATAAGTAATGTATGCCTTTTGTTTTAAATAATTTAGAAGGTATTCGGTTTAGAAGCCCAACGAAGAGCCATTTATAGTCGGGACAACTCCAAAAGAGCCAGTTATGAATATAAAAATAGTATATAATTGAGAATCGCACACCTACGCATGCACTGAGTGACTGCCAAGTGTGCGTGTGATTTCCACTTGTGCCTAGCCCACATACTGACCTATAACATACAAACAATTGAGTCTTCAAACACACGTACTTATCTCGTCGAGTATGTGTGGAATCTGAATGCTAAGGGACCATGACCTCTACTTGCTTGGTTAGCAAAGTGTGAAGGTGCCAACTGTATTGCTACGTGTAATGAAATGTTACAGTCACATTATTTTGTGTTACGCTGGCTTAGCGTGAGAGAGGCTCTGGCTTACTGCGTGGGCAGTTTTGGAATAAGCCTTTCTGCACAGTACAGAAGCAACACATGTTCATTTTCAGTACACAAGAGGGCATTATAACAGCAGAAAACTGCTAACTACTGGTTGTTATATCTAAGATGAAACAGCAAATTTGAAAATTTTGGGAATGCGACACACAACTTGTAACCACCTTGTTTTAATAAATAGCTTTTTAACATTTCTAGTTATCCTAACCTTGGGACCCCCATATTACATCCATGGCTTTTGCTGCCAATACCATTTAAAGCTTCAACACGTGACCATTTAAATACCTATGAATACGCGGCCTAAGACCTGTATTTACTTACAATGCCTTTTACTCGACTTTTATTTTTCTTAAAATCTTTTACCTACGATGTACTTTTTAGGAGTAGAACTAGGTATAGAGGGGGACCTAGAACCTCGACTTACTTTGGCGGGGTGCCACCGAGAGAGGGTTGAGGTGAGAGGAGCAGAGGGCGGCCGGACCAGGAGGCATGACATAGCAGAGACAGGGTCCCTGCTTTTGACAGATTGAAACTCCCTGGATAGCAGCTGGTGCAACCGGCTCATCTTCCTCCTGCTGGCTGCATATCCCCACTGGGGGGGACGTCACTCGGAGACTGTTCCAATTTCGGGGACGAAGGATCCCTTTCCCTGCCATTCAACGTCGATACTACCGCCGACACTTTCAACCCTGAAACAGACAAGCAGATGAAAGGTGGATTTAAATGAGAATGGAGGTGAAATGGAGGGACAGGAAATGCGGTGGATGTAATTAAACTTCCCAGCGTTCCCGTAACGACCCGGGAAAACCCCCGAAAAAATCCATGGGTCAGGAAGTTCGACCGCGGTAATGGATCCCACAACCCCCAAATGCGGGCCACAGAGTTACCGCCTGAGCCACCACGCTGGGTGTGTAGTTTGTAACTAATCTTGATGAAATTTTCATTAAGTCTGTTAAAGAATGAATTACAACTAACGACTTCTTCATTTGATTTCAAACATGTCTGAAACTGGCATATGGTTTTTGCTACACTTCTAAATTGCTCAATTACTTTTTCTGAAGCAACCAGAAAAGTGAACAAATTTCTTTATGTTAGTTTTGTGCATCAATATTTAAAGAATGTGGTAATGTTTTTATTCTTTCAAAATTACGATTTCTGGATGCACCTGATTAATTAGCATAGTAAAAGTAACATGAATTTTTTTTCTAAAAAAATAAAGATATATGAATAAAATTAATAACAATACTTATAAGTGTGGTTTTAACAACATGAGACAAGCTTTTGATAAAACATTTAGACAAGAAATCAACATTTAGAAATTTCAGCTATGGATGCCCTTGTCTTCTTCCCCTATTCCTCACCGCCACAGTCTCTCTCTCTCTCTCTCTCTCTCTGTCTCTCTCTCACGGTTGCTCTTCTCTTACTTTATTGTTCTCTCCCTACACCCTCTCACTCTCAGTTTCCCATCCGTGAGTGCAACATTACGTCATGTGATGTTTTAAAAATCAGTAATAAAACGCATTTTCTTCAGTTTTATTAACAATTGAAACCAAGTAAAACGGTTAGAAGAACTCCTTATACGTGTTATGCGAACAGAATGATACTGTTTCAATGGTAAGCAGAAAACGATGAATGAGTGTAACTGATTTACATAGGTACACGAATAGTAGTAATGAAAGATTTTCAGAAATTCTCAATTGCTATTACATGGGAATTTTACTAGCAATAAAACTTTTCAGAAAATACTTGAATTTAAATTTATATTTTGTAGCATTTTTCACAAAACTCCATAGTAAGTGAGATATATATTTGGAATTCAACGTCTGTTCTTACTACAAACGGCACCACAGATGGTGGACACTGATGATACATGCAATGGAATGATAATTGTAAATATGGGAAGAAAACGCTCCTGACCAAAGTTTAGAGTACCTCCCTGGCATTGAGGGTAAAAGCGTCTGTCAGGGAGGACGGTCCTGGCGGGATTTGAAACGCCGACCTCCCGATTATGACACCGTGCCTTAACGACCTCGGCTACCCGTGTCGTGAGATATTTAGAATTTTAAAACCTTACCCTCCACTCTCCCCACCCCATGGGTTATTCTTTAAGTGAGACCCAAGATATGTTGTACATCAAGTTTAATAGTAACTGGTGCGAAATGTAAAAAAATTCAGCATTTTAGAGGTAGCCCCATTACAGACGTAAACATACGTTTTTTTTCCAAAAGTGAAAAATGTCAGAAACATTTCCATTACGGTTTACCTTTACCTACGGGGGATTCTCGTAAATACGTAGAATTCTCGTAGAATAGATCCTAACACGGCAACTTTGAAATGTCAACGAGAAGCAAGCCACGGTGAATTCAATGTGTTGTACGAGTAGCGTCAGTTATTTTGAAGAAGATTAATTTTATTGTGGTGTTGTATTGTAGTATTGGAGAGTCGAACTTGAAGTAGTTGCAACCGCACGTATGGTACCCGGTAGCCTTCGCCCCAAATGTACTTTCGGTGGCCTTTACCCCAAGTTTAAAAATATTATTAACTTTGTAATTTGACTGTTTCTTTACATATTATATTTATGTTTGCCTCGGTTGCGTCAGTATTATTATTAGAGACATGGATTTGTTTGCAAGGCGTGATGCAGCTGAAGAATGTAGGCTTACACAGATTACAATTTTAATTCACTCTCTTTTATTAATTCTTGACACGATTTAAATAACACTTCACTGATATAGAGAGCTGTAAGATTCTTTTATTAATTACTTGCACTTTTTAACATGTAAACTACTTTCGTCTCACACGAATACGTATTAAACTTCTCGAGGACACATCTCGCGTCCGGTTAGCAACATTGTCTACAACCAACGCGTCCAGTTATGAGCGCTGTCTACAAGCAACTTACTTGATTTCTACCGCCTAAATTTGTAAATTTCTGTATTTCAAGTCTCTGATTGGCTATTTCTAATCCAATAGAATACTTTTATTTAGCTAAAGCTTTTTCTAGTTATTGATTGGCTATTTTATAAACTGTCTCAAAATTTACATTATTGTTGCTCCAAGAATGACTAGTAGCATTATTACACTTTCTTACTCATTATTGTCTCAAGGTTACGTCATTGTTACCTCTTTGTTAGCAACTTTTAACCTATTATTCTCACAGCTGCTACATTATTAAATTACGTACTAATACATTCACATAACATTACTGAACATGTATACAATAATATAAGTATATAAAATGACTGTTACATACATTTTACAAATTATTACATACACATATTGTTTTAAGGCGGGTTGTTATTGAATATACTTATTATATAATTAGACTGAAATTATTTAAGTGTTAAAAATACTGCCTCAACTTATTTATTCTATTTTATTTTTAGGATTTCTAGAGGATCAAAAATTAATCAACAAAACAAATTTATAAAGCACACACAATCACTCTCTCATAGAGCACAAGCATTTCACTTAAATAAGAATGACTCCCAGAAACGTCAACGATCTATTCCAAAGAAGGAATGAAACCAACACCATGAGACTTAAACCCCATTATTATACACGGTCGAAGTCATAGAAGTAATTAAAACTAAAATAATGATTAGCTTTACCTTCCATTTTGCTTCCACATAGCCTCAGTCCGCTCTCATACTTCTGGAAGCTGTCGGACGCCGTTAGCTGGTCGTTTTCCTGGACATAGCGCTACGACAGCACTATTGTTGCTAGGATAGCCTATCCTGTTGGGAATCTTCGCAAGGGCAACATCAACCGAGAGAAGTGACGCCGCGTTAACGTGTCCACTCGCATTCGGGAGGTCCCGGATTCGATCCCCGGCGGCCGCCCACTCTGACCAATGGGGTTTTCGTGGTTTCCCCGGAATCGACAGGCGAATACTCGGTGGTTTCTTCTCTACCACTATTTCCTTTCCATCATTTCCCTATCAATACAGGATTGCCAGTACGGTACCCAATACCTCTGCCATGAGATACTCGAATTTTCCCGACAGAAAGCTGATCTAAATCGGGAGACAACGTTTAGCACGGTTATTAAATTGTGCTGCATTGCTGCTGATTCTGCTAACGAGCAGCCCGGTGGTAGAAACCCGTTGGTTAGTCAAGATCAGCAACATTCCTGAACAAAATCTTAATAATTACGGATTAATAGTTCTGACGCCACCCTCAGAATGCTGTGGTTCCTTGGTATATACACTGCCGTTTGTGAAAATTGCAACACCAAGAAGGAAACGCATGAATTTAATGAATTTAATAACACAGGTTAGGTACATGACAAGTAACAAATGATAAACTTTTCAAATCTATGCATCACCTTTGAGCCCTAATATTCAGTATTTGGTGTGGCCTCCATGCGCTGCAATTAGAGCTGCTATACGCCGTGGCATTGAACCAAAAAGGTTCTGAATAAGTTCCTGAGGGATTTCCCTCCACGTAGTTTGTATTCGAGCCCACATATCCATGGCACTGGTTACTGGAGGTGCCGACCAACCATATATCAGACATGTTCGATGGGCGATATGTCAGGTGAACGTGCAAGCCAGAGAAGCAATGGTACCCGTCGATCTTCGAAGAAGGCTTGTACATTCCTCGCAATATGTGGCCGGGCATTGTCCTGTTGAAATGTGGCCTGTGGAGAACCCTGAAGCAGGGGGAGTATGTCAAGCTCTACAACCACAGTTAGGTACCAGTTGCTGTTCAAAGTGCCCTCAATTCGTAGGAGGCAAGATCGGTTGTTGTAACCAATGGCGCCCCAAACCATCACACCTGGTGTTTGTCCGCTATGTCTCTCAACAATGCAGCCCTCCAGGTTGCGCTCACCACGGTACCGCCGGGCACGTATGCGGCCATCACTGTAGGACACGTTGAAGCGGGACTCTTCCGAAAAGACTACATTTTGCCACTGAGCATCCCAGTGATGGTGTTCACGTGTCCATTGCAGTCAGAAGAGCTTGTGGTTTCCGAACAATGGAAGCCGACGTAATGACATACATGCAGCCAGTCCAACCTGCAGCAGACGGCAACGAACCGTTGATGTAGACAAGTTCACACCTGTTGCAGTGCTCCAGCGTCGAGCCAACACTGTGGATGAAAGTATACGTCTGTTATGACCATACGGACAAGATGACGGTCATCCCGTGCTGTAGTCATGTTCCGTGGTCCAGTACTCGCTCTTCGCTGCGTATGACCTTCATCTATCCACTGCTTCCACACACGCATCACTGTCGTAGCAGCATGCCCTGTACGAGCCGAAATGTCACGGTATGACAAACCTGCTTCACGGAGACCGATCATTCTGCCCCTTTCGAACTCACATCCGATATGGCTCCCTTTGACGTCGAGTAGGCATACTGGCATTCACTTTATTGTTTCCACCTTGATTGGCAGTTTTGACTACACTGGGCGCAACACTGACCTTGTCGGACCGACACGAGAAGGTTCCGCTCGGCCTACGTGTACCCCATCTCTCTGAAAACCTAATCACTTATTGCTTGCACACTCTTTTACTCTTCCACCAAGTTTGGACTTATTCGGGAAATTCTTTCTTGGTGTTGCAATTTTCACAAACAGCAGTGTAGATACAACTTGAAATCCCTGCGAATGAAAGCCATTATTACAGCTAGTGCCATTGAAAGTTGAAACAGGAGCGGGAAATAAAAATGCAACATAATATGCACATATTATCATCAGCAGCGCGTAAAAATGGAGCATGTGCTCTAAAATACATGGATTTGTTTACACGTGTTCCAAGAAAGGCTTTCTATTAGGTGAACTACCTTGCTTGTCTCAAAAATACAAAGCGATAGTACATGATTAGTATCGCCTAGTATGAAGATTATATTAGGCAGCATCGTGACGCAAATCGCAAGTACATTCTTACATTTTTAATAATACAGTTCCTTGCTGCTGCACTGAAGGCAGTCCATTGCTAGTATCACCTGTTAGTTGGTAACCAGGATACTCCGATGGGAGTCTTGTCAGTAAAGTTCAGAAGATGGAGGATTCTGCTCGCCTAAAACAAATGCAGTGAAGAAACAATATTTCTGAAAACGTGTTTCATCTTAGGTTAGATCTAGTTTCTTAATTGGTCCTTAACAGGTCTGCTTTCCACAAATGAAATATAATTCTCTTTCCTTCGGTTGTGACAACTAAACTTTGGTGGTGTGTTTCAAGAAGCTTGATTAGCATTCAGAAACAGTAATATGCTAATTTTAGTAAACAGCCTGCTTAGGAATTAGAATACAGTTATGAGCGTTGGTAGAGATGGTGCTGAATTAGATATAGGGATTAGTACTGAATCCATGGGAATAAATGGAAGAGGTGTGTTTGCTAACAGCTTCTGAAGCTCAGCTTTATTTATCTGATGCTAATGCTGTTGTGAGAGGCTTAGGAATGCATAGCACTGGAATGACTAGGACAGTAACTTCCATAGTGAGCAATGCGTATGTTAGGTACTCGCATCACGCAACAATTCCTTCATGCGTAACATGGGAGACTAGCAACATGAGTCAAGAATCAAGAGTTCTTTGGCAGTAATCATTGCCCTTTCTATTGCACTATCTTATTTTTTAACATCTAATGGCTTTGATGACCAAATGCCTAGGTATTTTCATTCTCAAAGGTCCAATAGGTGATTCTGACTTCGGCTCCAATCAAATAAGCTATCTCGAATAAACTTCAAACCTCTGCTTCCCACATGAGCAACTGCCCTGTACCAAAATCCTGAACAGATGAATACGTTTCGTTTCTGAAGCTCCCGGCCTTCCGGAACATACAACTACCTAGGTAGTAAAACCTATGAATAAGATTGGGGATAGAAGTAACTGTGAAACTTATACAGGAATAAGCATAGTGAACAATATATCGAAAAATATTCTTTCAGAAGGTGTCTAATGAAGTACAAAGTGTTTAGCAAAGGTAAAGCATTTATCAAAAACGTTTTTTACAATCATATCATAGAGGAACGAAAGGAATAGGATATATAAGTAGCTTTTAGTGCTTTTGAAAAAGCATTTAACAAAGCTAGAAAATGTTCCTACATGTAAACTTTTATACAAAATGCAAACGTAGTTACAGATAATGGTCTTAAAACTACAACTACTAACTCAAAGTTAAGGTACCACACATTCTCTAATATTTACATGGAGAGTATTCAAAATGAAGGATGAGGTTAGTGAATAAAGGCATTTTATTGCACGGGATGCCAGTCTTAATTTTTGCACACGATAAAATAACAATAAAAAGTTCAGAAAAACAATTGCAGGCATCCTTATATCAAGTGATTGAAGAAATAAAAATATACAGAATGTTTCAAGACCTCCGCGACAAAGTCTGAAGAACCATAGATCTCGCAGAGAATATGTTTTTGTCAAGCAACCACCATCCTCCGACGCACCATTACGGAGTTATTCACTCCTGTTTGAAGCGTATCCGGTAGAATACATTTGAGAGGCACAGCCAGCACGCTTTGTCTCTCCGTTTGTTTACAACCGCTGAACCAAGAGACATCGCCTCTTTCTTGTCCATTACGTCTGGTTAGGTTTGGTAGATTTGAGACGCACAGCCCAATTTAACTCAAACGGAGTGGCAAAACGAAAGGTCCCACCAGATGATCACCAACGATTCCAGCCCAGATGTTTACGGAATACTTTTGTTGGTGATGTCTAACGAACACTACATGAGGGTTCTCAACATCCCAGATGTGGCTGTTCTTGCTGTTGAAGTATCCGTCTCGTGTGAAGCAGGCCTCATCGGTAAGCAAGATGTAAGCGGGAAATGTAGGTTCTTGTCGCGGTATCGTTCGTGTTATCTTATTTGCTGAGCGCCTGTTATTGTTTTACTATTTTGAATTTTGAGTTCTTTGTCCTCCGGCTAGCTATTATTACCCAGTCGAGCAAATCTCTTAAACAGGGTGTGTAAACGGAAAGGAGCTGTTACTAAAAGATAACACTGATAAAAGAATTTGGTTTTACACTTTTATTGCCGTCACACTTCTTTAATTTCTCACATTTACTCTTGATACACGTCCGACTGAAACTATTATATTTTCGAATGTAACTATAATCACTTATTTGCCGCGCATTATTAATTCGCGAATTTCACATTTTTGTAATTAACTTTACGACGCGAGAAATTCTGTAGAATTGCGTAACGTGTACTTCGTGAATGATTCTGTTAAACTTTGCGACGTGTAACCCGTGAATGATTCTGTTGAACTGCGCGACGTGTAACGCGTGAATGATTCTGTTGGACTGTGTGACGTGTAACTCGTGAATGATTCTGTCAAAATGGGCAATACTTGCCTCTGGCTTTAGAAATTATACTCCCTCACCCCGATATGCCTAAACATTATAACAGAACTGCTATTGGTTAATAAAACGCGCCAACATTAGCGTCTATTTTTATATCCAATCAAAATTACGAACACATACGCTCTAGGGAAAATATTCCCTCCATTTCTAAAGAAAAGCGCGCTACTCTGACGTCATTTGCTTGTCTCTTCTAATTGATAAACAACTCACCCCCTCGCTCATTGTTACCCGCTCCTATTGTCAGTTTCAGTGAGGCCGTGTAAACTTATTTCCTAACAATGCTTATAATTAACAAACATCTCAAATCATTGTCATACAATAATGTTAATTTACACTACAATCATTCTGGCATTCACAGTGTTGTGATATAAAATACTGCCTCAATCTGCAATACTTCGTTGCAGAAGACACTGGACAAATTGAACCCGAGGTGTGAAGTCGTTCGGTCCCAGTCCCTGTACTCTCTGGTGGTGGAGGTGATATGCGTGGAGCTGTTGTTCACAAGCACTGGGCTGTGCGTCTCAGAACTAAAAGCTAACCATACGTAAGGGACTTGAAAGAGGTGGTCACTTGATTCAGCAATTGTAAACAAACGGAGAATTTAAGTGTACTAGTTGTGCCTCTCAAACTATCCTACCGGATACGCTTTAAACAGAAGTGAATAACTCTGTAACGATGCGTCGGAGGATGGTGGTTACTTGATACAAAATGTTACCCTCCGCGAGATCTAGCGTTCCTCAGCGTTTATAGCAGAAGTCTTGAAATACAGGCTCAAATTCGAAGTAGACAAGAGAATTTAAATATTTGGAATGTAATATTAGCTTTGTGAATGATTTGAACACGTTTCATCATATACGGAGGAATAAATGGGCCATTAAAATAAAAAGAGAAGTAATGTAAAATATAATAAAACACTGTCTGTCCTTATTTGTAATATGGCTACGGGCCCTGGGTGCTATCAGAAATATATTATTGTAAAATGCAAGCTGCCGAAATAAGTTCCTTCGAAAGGCGAAGGACCACAAAATTATATAAAATACGCAGAGACATTGTTGCAGAATAACCATAACTTACAGTTAAAGTGCTTCCAAGCTGTTTTCCTTACTTTTTCGCAACGTTAAAGTTTCCGCACTGTATAATATATTATTCTATGTAATGTGTTCAGTAATCTATTTCGTACTTCTTTCTTAAAGGATCCAAAAAGACTTCATTTCATCGTAGATTCATCTAGCAAAAACTCAGTGCGGTTGCTTCGGTTATGTTCTATAAACCGCCTTCTTATTTCGAAACTTCAAGATCCTATGGGGCCCTAGGGTGGAGGTGATGAAAGTGGATCTGACTAATTAAGCCCTCCGGATTTCACCAGAATTTCACCTGGTATTAATTTCAAAGTTATACCACGAGTTATTACCTAGTCCAAGATCAGAAAATCTCAAATACGTATCTTCTATCCATTTGTGTATTTTCACCAAAAGCTGCCAAGAGATCTCGAACATAGCTCTGAAAAACATATACGTCTTTGTAAATGTGATGAGTTTAGCATACGTTTACCCATTAAATACTTTCAGGAGCAATGGGTTACCCTAAGTAAGAAGAAATGGTCCGTTATTGTTTTAATCATTTGCTTGACTGATGTAATATATAGTCTCCAAAGGCAAAGAGAATATGAACTGCTAACCCTATTGGCTATTCAGCTTTAAAGGTCATCGCTCTTGACACTCTTGAAGCGGTGGTAATTGATGTTCCATGACTTTTACAGAACGTTACCCTATTTGATATTGCTTTAATAGTTGTCATTTCGTATCAGCTTGTTAAAAATTCATTTGGTTAAGAAATTCCAGAATAAATCACATCAAATATTCAATTTCACATCGTCAATCAGGAACGCCACTTTTCTTCTCGCGATAAGCACTGTATTTATTTGAAACTCGGCAGATGAAAATGAGATAAGTGAATTTAGAGTCTCAGTTGACCCATCAAGACGGGTATGCGATAAAACCGGCTAGGTTACCTTGGCAATTATTTAAAATACAGAAGCGCTTGCTCTATTCGAATCACGTTCCTATGCTATCAGAACTACACAACAACAAATTGCCATACAGGCAGGCCACCTGCTCTACGACAGGCACACCTAGGTAATCAAGCATTGTGGTGTCCTTACGCCTGTACCAACAACTTCAACGAGAATCTGTGTTTACAAAATAAGCTGCGGTGTTTTATCTCTGTACATCCAGGAAGTACCTCATAAATAATTTATTTACCAAAATGTATACAAAACAATATATGGAATATTTAAGGAGAACAGGTCTATATATATATATTCTATATATATATATATATAGTATTATTGCTACAGAGATATTATTAATCAACTAATGGAGAGATTAATTTACGAGCCAAAATTTTAAAATCACTTTAAGTCTAGTTATACTAACCGAGTGTGTATTATAGGATAATTTTAAAATATCTACATCTATATTTTTAAATATTTTTGGTATTAATAAATCTAGAAAATGAATTGAGAGTTGATAGTTCCTACCATAAAAGTTTGGTTTTCATAACAAAACTAAAGCTAAATTTACAAATTGTTGAATAAAAGACAACAATGTGAATTATGAGAACAAGTAATAACTAGAGCGTCCTGTTTAGTAGCATTAATATTTTGCTAATAGTAGATACATTACTCGGAATATGTAATCTACAAAAGGAAATGTTATGAAAGAATACTTATATATTGGCATAGATTGAAATCATTGGACGAGCATAATATCTTAAGGCAATGTTTAATAATACAAGAAAAATCCAGCGATGGGATGAACTGGGCTCAAGGAATAAGGAGAATTTTACAGGAAATAGGAATGGGTAACTTATGGGAGGGGAGAGAGGGGTTAGTTAAAGGTTACTGGAAAGAAGTGAGGAACAGAGTAGAAGATATAGAGAAACAAGAATTATTTCATTGTCTGGAAGGAAAGAAAAGTTTGGAACTATATAGACAATTAAAGGTGGACTGGGGAAGGGAGAAGTATGTGGATGTAGGTAATAGGTTAGTGAGAGAAGGCTGGGCCTGGTCCAGATTAAGTGCATATAGGCTAAGGGGAGATAGGAAGGGAGCGAATTTGAATAGGTGTCCTCTTTGTGGAGAGGCAGATAATGATTTGCATTATATAATTGAATGTGAAGAAACTAAGTTGTGGAGAGATCAGTTTTTACCTAAAGAATGGGAGAATATTAACAAAGAAGTATTAAAAGTTAGCATAATGAAAATACAAAAGGAGAGGAATATAAAAAGAATATGAGAATATATGGGGAGAGTACGAGAAAGATGGTTTAGAAAAATAAAGCAATATGAATTTGTTATGACCCACCATGCATAAATAACACGGTGTTAAAATGCATGGTGGACCAAAGAAAGAAAGAATAGCAATTCAAAGTAATGTATTAAAAATTGTAAGAATTTTGTATAGCATTATGGAAACATACATACATACATACATACATACATACATACATACATACATACATACATACATACATACATACATACATACATACATACATACGTACATACATACATACATACATACATACATACATACATACAAAAAAGCATAGTGAGAACTCAAAACGTGGTGATTTTTTCACAATTTACATTATTAATAATAGCTGAAACACATTTAGTTGTACATATGAGAGTGAAACAATGATCAGCTATTCGTACAAACGAATTTAAGCAACAAATACAGGATAACAGAATAACATCCTGCTCATTATGTCATTAATTCATCGTTTCGTCGTAACTGGCAAATCGTCTTCCCTTAGACGTTTCACCACAAACGGACGAAAGCCCTAAGGGGTCAAGTCGAGATGTAAATTGTCGCGTTGTTAATCTTAAGCAGTTATTAAAATAATAAGCAGAGTTCATGATATCAAGGCCAGGCAAAGTCAGAGTTATCATGTACGTTTGCCCAGTATCAAAACTTGAATTAAATACATTTTTTGTATAACATGACCTATAAAGAACCACAAAAAATCTTTGGCATGAATAAACGAGATGTTTAAACGCTTCCTGATGTTTGCAGCTTAAGGCAGAAACCCTAATAACAACACTGATATTCCGCACATTGGCGCCTATACTTTTTAGCACAACGCATTAAGTTTTCACTTTTGGTCTTAAAAACTTATATTGGCTAAAGGTGTTCTTCCATAATAGTTTTTTAGTATAGGTTTTTGCTAGAGACTCCATCTTTGGTCTAATTAAGAGCATAAATTCCTATCCTTGTTAAAATTCTAGGAAACGGCACAACTAACGAAAACGCTGTTGATCGTTTGGAAGCAAGTCAGTGGCCGCGTTGTTGACCGATCATTATGCAAATATGACTTGCTAAAGGAGTGCTGAATATTAAGCAGCAAGCAACTGCCGTTCATGAAAACACCAATAAATAATATAACACAGTAACACTTCCTCTATGTCCCCGCCTATTTTGAGCCTGCCTTTTAGCTTTAAAAGCAATTCCTAAATTCTTTGCTTAAGATGATTGTTGGGTGCCGCCCTACAGAAACGTAACACAGGTATTAAATGATTTATTAAAGGACAGTATTAATAATATTATGGGAAAGAGAAATTGCAAGTCTTGGCGAGATCTACAACACTATGTCTGTAGGGGAAAACAAGCTAAACTGAAAAGAAACATATTTGGACACATGGTGGCTGCTGCTTGTGCAGTAACGCTCTCGTCAAATTTATATTAATTTTTGGTTTGATGAGTAAGATTTGAACATTCATTATTATGTCCGAAAATCTAACTACAGATCTTCATTGAACTGTAGTTATGGCCCCATAGGCATAGACTGTCTGCATGATAAGCCATTCTATATTGGTATAGAATTTTTAAATTCTAGTTCGCCTCTCAAATTCTTAGACCACAATATCCAGTGTGAAAGAATAATTATTAGTATTAAATTGTGTTAATATGTGCATATATTACTTGAAGTTTAAGGTGAATATTGTGGTTAGAAACCTAGATTGTAGGTCGCCTTTTAAGTACGGCATCTTAAATCCAAAAACACTTCGAAGCATACGCCGCAATATATTAATCAGATAAAAAAAATACAATATGTTTAAAGATTTCAATCAAGATAGAACTATTATAGATCTTTAATACGGTAAAGTGAAGATCTGCTGGTCAAATCCCGAGTAAGTTAATGCATTTTCAAATTTGATTTTCCAAACTTAGCTTACACATTGCTAATGTTATTTGGATGTAGATATTTTCAACATGTCTTAAACTCAGTCAAAAATGTAATAGTCAATAATCATTTTTTTCGTAGATTAATACAAATGTATAAATTAGAAATAGTTGTATAATTACCCTGCCACCTTCTCTTTTCTTTCATTTCTTTTTCTGGTTGTCTTATGTTCCTTATTATGACTTTCTCTACTGGGAAGTATTGCATTCCACCCAAAAATTTGATCCCGAAATTTCACAGGAAATACATGTTTTGAGGTGCACTTAATGCATATAAAGCATTTTTGGAAACATGTCTCTGTGTGTGTCTGTGAACAGCATAACTCAGAAACGAACAGTCGGATAAACACCAAACTTCGTATTTAGGTTCAGTATCTTCTACGGATGCGACACGAAGGTTTTCAAGGAAAACCCCCACCCCAGATTACCCTTTACATGGAACATTTTTCGAACATTTTAATTTTCTCAAAAATAGCTCTAACGATTTTGATTAAAATATCACATATTTAAGATATTTTCATGACAAATGAACTGTATATCTTGAATTTTCTGGGAATGTCCCCAAAAGTCCTATTCATTCTGAATGGCTTTTGCATTGCTGGTAAACAGTAAAAGACAGACAAAATTTTTCTACACAAAAAATGTAGATCTCGTTAAAACACACAATTTATGTCATATACATTTTTTGTATAGTGAACCATTTACGAGATATTCGTTGTTATTTGTTTGAATTTTCCAATACTTATACTTTTTCTAAAATGGGAATTCGTTATTCGTTTTTTTTATGTCCTGGACATACAAAGCGAATGGGATGCTGCACATAGGAACCATGTCTTAAAACATTTGACTATCGCTTAAAGCCTACCATATTCTCCTTGCAGCACCTACAAGAACATTAGCAATAAGATATAGAAGAGTAGAGAAAGCCATGTGAGCGTAACCAATCAGATTTTTTTTCTTATTTTGTTCCATTTCTTTGGATCTTTTTATTGTTACTTATAGTTTTTTTTGTTCCTTCTATAAGTTATATTTATAAATGATTGTATGTCATTATATTTTTGTAATGAACATTGTAATTTGGCTTATGCCTGTTATGTTCAGATCATTAAAAAATGTGAAATAACAATTGCTAGACAATACGAGTATTCTTTTCTTTGAACGCCAAAGTGTACAAAATAATGCACGTAACATACTAAAATGTTATTCATTTATTTTCTCTTTGTAATATAGCAAACAATGCATATCAGCTAATAAAATTGCAGTTCATTTTGGCAAGAAATTAAATTTTCTTCCATGTTTACTGGTATTGGAAACTGGCGATAGCATTGTATTACTTTCTCTACTACGTATAGTAAGTAGGGAAAGTGTTGTATTCCACCCAAAATTTCGATACAGAGATTTCACCGGAAATACATGTTTTGAGACCCCCTGAATCCAAAAAAAAGCATTTTTGCAAACATGTGTGTGTCTGTGTGTCTGTCTGTCTGTGAACAGCATAAATTAGAAACGAACAGTCGGATAAATACCAAACTTCGTATTTAGGTTCAGTATCTTCCATAGATGCGACACGAAGGCTTTCAACAAAATCCCTCCACCCCAGACTACCCTTTACATGGAACATTTTTCGAAAATTTTAATTTTCTCAAAAATGGCTCTAACGATTTTGATTAAAATATCATATGTTTAAAATATTTTCATGACAAATAAAATGTATATCTTGAATTTCCTGGGAATGTCTCCAAAAGTATTCTTCATTGTGAACGACTTTTGCATAACTGGTAAATCATAAGAGATAGACAAAGTTTTACTACACAAAATATGTAGATCGCGTTAAAATACACAATTTATGTCGTATACATTTTTTTTTGTTGAGTGATCCATTTTCGAGATATTCCTTGTTATTCCCTTAAATTTTCCAATACTTATACTTTTTCTCAAATTCGTTATTCATTTTTTTGTCCTGGTAATGCAAAGATAATGGAATACTCCACATAGCAACGACCTCTTAAAAGATTTGACTATCGCTTAAAGTCTACCAATTACCCTTGCATCTATAAGAATATTAGCAATAAGAAGATTAACATCTCGATAAACATGCAGCATATGGAGAATAAGCGTTTGTAAAAATAGTTTGTACAAGAGTAGAGAAAGTCATGTGAGTGTAACACATCAGATTTTTTTTTAAAATCAGTTATAAATCCAAAACCACGGAATTAAGTAGCAGTTTTAATTTTTAGGTTTAAGCACTCAGATCGAATACCAAACATTGTTGTGTGTTTTAAAAGCCAATTTCATAGAAATTTCAACACATAGGTGCGTTTATAACACAAAACAAATCAACCCATATTTTGTTCATTATTTCCAAGATATGGAAGCTTTCTAAACGTGTGCTGTAAAGGAAATTTACACTTAAGGAAGAAAAACCAGTCATTAACTGCGTGTCAGATCTTGTCATAAATTTTGGTCTAATTTGTATAATATAATTGCTGCTGCTACATTATTTTACATATATACATTTAGATCATCAATACCAACATGTGTACACTCAGAATGATTTTGTCAATCTCAATAAGTAAGCAAAAAAAAATCAATATCATAACGATGTGCTATTGCTGCCTGTAACAAATCACTGTCACATCTGTTACATAACTATGAAGTAACTTCGTCTCAACGGTTTTCATTACCGGATATACTTTTGTTAGATTACAAAACCTGATGTTTTTATTCCATCCCTGAGATAGAGAGGGAGAGAGGGTCTTGTGTGTTTGTGTGTGTTTATTCAGACATCGTTTAAGGGCACTAGACGAAGATTTTTCAAGAAACTTTCCCTATCCCAAACTATTCTTTGCTTGAAAATCCATATTTGCTTATTGTAAAAGAATTCCTCCGACAATTTGCACTAAAATATCATGTTTGAGATAGTGGTTTCTTCATTCTTAGTATGAAACTGCACTTGCGTCTCATTTGGTAGAGCACCCAGTTGCTCCTTAGAGGTTCCTGGTTTTATTCCCGGCTTCTCGATATGTCCAGCATCCAGAGTCCGTGTATCGTGTGTGTTTCAGTTATTTAATAATCAATTAGCCTAAATCAGAACTGTCGTTGGGCAGATATCTAAATACGTGTTCCACAAATATGACACATTTATCATCATCGCATTCAGCACACCTATATGCACTAAGATGTGTGCCGCAAAGTTAAATGAAAAACTCTGATGGTTACATGACCTTTACATGACTTTCTCTACCTTTTTTCACATATTTAGTGATATAAATTATGCTTACGAAAGTTTACTTTCCTATCTTCTTCATTTTAATCGAACTAAATCTTTGTCTAAATAGCTGCATAATGGATTTTGTCATAGATACAAAGAAAAATGTTTTAGAACTGACCGCTGGCCATGACATCGCGAGAAATTCTGAAATCAACATGATTTGAAAAGAATGGCTAAGTATTGAACAATGAGAACCATTAATAAAGTATATATCAGAAATGGCTGATGCCACAAGAAAAGTTATTTGAAATAAATTGTGTGTTTTAAAGATCTCTACATTTTTTGTATAGCACGTTTTCGTCTATCACTTGGCGTTTACCAACTATGCAAGATTATATAAATTTCCTTTCGAATAAAGAGGACTCCACAAGTTATTCCCAGAAAATTCAAGATATACATTTTATTTATCATGTGAATATCTTTTAATAAATGGTATTTCAATCAAAATCATTAGAACAGTTTTTTCAGAAAATCATAAATTTGGAAAAATGTTCCATGTAAAGGGTAGTTTGGGGTAGGGGGATTTTCTAGGAAATCTTCATGTTGCACCTTTAAAAGGTACTGAACTTAAATACCAAGATTGGTATTTATGTGACATTTCGTTTTTGAAATATGCTGTTCACAGACACACACGCACACAGATACATTTACTCACACATGGATCTTTTTCTAAAAGTGTTTTTTTTATTTGGGGTTCCTAAAAGTGGTATTTCCAGTGAAATATCATTATCGAATTTTTTTTGGCATGCAATACATCTCTACCTACTACGTACGTGGCAGGAAAGAGAATTTTAATGACTGCTTTCATAGACTTAACCATTTCACCTTCATCATTCAAATTTTATAGCATTTTAAGCAATTCTTTTCCAAGCACCATGCTTCTGTTTCTCATGAACTCATGCTAAGAGCATATAAAATCAGGCAGACAACACATTTGAATGACGTATCAGATCTGTTCTCTTGTGCATGTACTACAAGGGTGTGCTAAAACCATTTCTCATTAATAACGCGAATTGAATAAAAACTTGTTCTTGAATGAATGATTTGGAGAACAAATATGGAAATAAATGCTAGTTGGTAGAGTGTGATTGTAATGCCTCAGAGTTTTATAGTGGTGATAGTTTTTCGCATCCTTTTCTATCTTATGGGTTATTTGCTTCATTTATTATCTTTTTTGCCAAAGAAAGCAATACATAAAGATAACTCCATTTGTAACTTTTACGCATATAGTGCTATATATATTATCTTTAAGTTTATTCTCGTCTTAAATTATTCAGACGAAGAAAACTTACATTTATGCTATAGGAAAGCGCCTGCGCGCGAGCGCGCGCGCGTGTGTGTGTTTTAGAGAGAGAGAGAGAGAGAGAGAGAGAGGGAGAGAGAGAGAGTTACAACAGTGCAGTCGACCTTAATTGGTTTTCGTTTTCTGTGTGTTTTTAATCCTTTTAATCTCCTTGTGAAAGGGTAAACTCGAAATATTGATATTTTTACTTTCTCTACTACGTATAGTAAGTAGGGAAGTATTGTATTCCACCCAAAAATTCGATACCGAGATTTCACAGGAAATATATGTTTTGAAGACCCCTGAATCCAAAAAAGCATTTTTGAAAACATGTCCGTGCGTGTGTCTGTGTGTGTGTGTGTGTGTGCGCGCGCGCCTGTGTGTGTGTGTGTGTGTGTGTGTGTGTGACTGTGAACAGCTTAACTCAGAAACGAACAGTTGGATAAACACCAAACTTGGTATTTAGGTCAGTATCTTGCAGGGATGCGACACGAAGGTTTTCAAGAAAATCCCCCAACCTCAGATTACCCTTTAGATGGAACATTTTTCGAAAATTTTAATTTTCTCAAAAATGGCTCTAACAATTTTGATTAAAATATCATATGTATAAGATATTTTTATGACAAATAAAATGTATATCTTGAATTTTCTGGGAATGTCTCCAAAATTATTCTTCATTGTGAGCGGCTTTTGCATAACTGGTAAACCATAAGAGATAGACAAAACTTTACTACACAAAAAATGTAGATCGTTTTAAAATATACAATTTATGTCATTTACATTTTTTTTGTTGAGTGAACCATTTTCGAGATATTGCTTCTTATTCCCTTAAATTTTTCAATACTTATTTTCTCAAATAGGAATTTGTTATTCATTTTTTTTGTCTTGAATATGCAAAGAGTATTAATCTGTGGCAAAGAGAATGATACTGCACCTAGCAACCAGCTATTAAGAGATATGTCGATGCTTAAAGGCTACTGTATTTCTATATTGCCCTTGCAAATACAAAACAAGGGTAACATAGTACGCCTTAAGCGATAGTCAAATATTTTTAGAACTGGTCGCTATGTGTAAAATGTAATTCTCTTTGCATGTCAAAAGATCGTTTCTGCAGATGTTTATCCCGATTAATTAGAAATAGATGGAGAATAAGATGTTGTAAAAATAATTTGTACAAGAGTAGATAAAGTCATGTAAGTGTAACACATCAGATTTTTATTGTAGGACTTTGCTGGTTTTTTTATCTTTCACTCAGAACAGTCTCGTTCTTTTACCATATCTGTTCTTGAGGTTTATTTTTAGATCATCCACACCAAGTGTGTAATTGTACCTAACATGCATTGGAAATAATACATAAGCAATCGCGTTATCCATAACAACGAAGGCACCAACAATGAAGTATTTAATTTGGAATGAAAGGCGCCAAGAAATATAAAAATAAACTGCTTAATAATAACAATAATAATATTAATAATAATAATAATAATAATACAACGCGGGATGCTTTTATATCTCTGAGGCTCATTATATTGTATATGTGACAGCTAAAGGAAGTCGCCGACAGTTTTGTGCACATGAATTCTGTTTCTTAAGGCGTAATAGGTACTGCCTTCTGATGTACGTATCCGGTAGAAAATACAGCGTAATTGATATTTCAAATTTCTTCCCGCTCCACAGTGGAATAAACAGACCTAGCCCAGCAGGATATCGTGTCCATCGCAGAAGCAAAGGGCAATAACTTTTTGGTGAAGGCAAGCAAGCCATCCGGCGCCTTTGGCGTGTTTTCTGTGAAATAGTTCAATGTTCTGCACTTCCCTCCTATCCAAAGGAGAACATTTCGGCTTACACTCAATGTTCACGCAGTATTTTTAACACTTAAATGATTCAGTCTAATTATATAAAATATATAATTCAATAACAGCCCGCCTAAAAGAAATATGTGTATTTAACAATATATAAAAAGTGTATATTACAGTCATTGTATATGTTTGTATTAGTGTATCCATGTGTAATGATGTTATGTGAATATATTACGTGATTTAATAATGTAGGAGCTGTGAGAATAATAGGTTAACAGTTGCTAACAGTGAGGTAACAATGAGGTAACCTTGTGGCAATAATGAGTTTGAGAGTTTAATAATGTTACTTGTGATTCTTGGAAGCAATAATGTAATTTTAGTGACACTTTATAAAATAGCCAATCAACAACCAGAAAAAACTCTAATTAAAAGAAGCTATTCTATTGGATTAGGAATAGCCAATCAAAGACTTGAAATACAGAAACTTTCATATTTTAGGCGGTAGAAATCTATTCAGTTGGTTGCAGACAGGGCTACTAACCAGACGCAAAGTGTCCTCAAGAAATTTAATACGTATTCGTGTGAGACGAAAATAGTTTACGTGTTAAAAAGTGCAAGTAATTAATTAAAGAATCTCACAGATTTCTATATCAGTGAAGTGTTATTTAAATCGTATCAAGGATTAATAAATGTAGTGAATTAAAAATTATAATCCGTGCAATCCTACATTCTAAGTCGCACCACAACCTGCCACGACATCCATGTCTCTAACAATAATACTGACGCAGCCGAGGCAAAAATAAATATATAATATTTAAAGAAACAGTCAAATTACAAAGTTAATATTTTTAAATTTTTTGGGGCGAAGACGCCCAAAGCGTGGTGAAAAAATAACGTAAAAATACAACAAAACACCTTCTTCTCAGTGTTCATGATATGAATGCCGAAATTCTTTATTGAAGTATAGTTTATCAAACATAATTCATCTTTCAAACCTTAGCTTACACACGGTTTGTAAGAAAGGACAATTATATCTGACTGAACTAACAGTTGTCTACTATGAAGTTTGGCACTTAAAAGACTTAGGAGGTGATAGTAAGCCCCATTGGTGTATGCTATCTTAAGATGAATTTGAGAACACCTTGTGGATTACCAGGGAAAATGCGAGTCAGTTGGGGAATTTAAGGTCGTAACTAAATGTTGCGTAGTGGTTCAGTTGGTTATAACAACGTCGACAACCGAACTTCCATGGTTCAAATCCCGGCTATGGCAATGAAGCCTTTTAGTCTGATTCTACCTTTCCAGCTTTAGCCTACACTACGCTTGTGTGAAAGAACAATTAATTATTATGAATTTACTTGTTATGAAGTCAATGCTACATGTAAGCTTATTAAGGTTAGTCATTGACACAAATATTTTAATCTTGTAGTATTAAGAGATAAAAGTAACCAGCGACAGCTGCTTGTTGTAATAACAGATGAACACTTGCATTGTAAGAGGTTACAGATGTTTCAGAAATACGAATCCGTCTAATCCAGAAATAATATATTTAGTCGAAAGTGTATAATACAGTTGCAACAGTATTTAATTACTCAATATCTTATATAAAAATATATAATATATCTTAAATTCACATGACGTTCTCTACTCACTTTTCTATAACTATTTTCTCAAACGCTTATTAGTTTCAATTCACATTTACATATTTCGTTGTGGAATACAGTGGTAAAAGCGATAGTAGATGTTTAAAGAGCTGTCGCTATGTGATGGCTTTGAAATTCCATGCTCTTTGCATAACCACGAGAAAAAAATGAGTAAGAACTTCCCATTTGAGCATAGTAGAAGTATTTGAAAATTCAAAACAACTAATAACAAGGAATATCTTGGAAATGGCTAACTTAAAAAAAAAAGACAGAGAGAGAGAGATCATTTTTGTTTAGTAAGATTTTATCTATCTCCTACTACTTATCAGTTATGCAAAAGTCAATTTGAATGAAGAGGACTTCAGAATCTATTCCCAGAAAATTCAAGATTTACATTTTGTCATGAAAATATCTTAAATGTATGATATTTTAATCAAAATCGTTAGAGCCATTTTTGAGAAAATTAAAATTTTCGAAAAATGTTCCATGTAAAGGATAATCTGGGGTGGGAGATTTTCGTGTCGCATCTCTGGAAGATACTGAACCTAAATACCAAGTTTGGTGTTTATCCGACTGTTCGTTTCTGAGTTATGCTGTTCACAGACACACGGACATACACAACACACACACGGACATGTTTCCAAAAATGCTTTTTTTCAATTCAGGGGGCCTCAAAACATGCATTTCCGGTGAAATCTCGATATCGTATTTTTGGGTGGAATACAATACTTCCCCTACTTACTATACGTAGTAGAGAAAGTAAAAGAGAGAGAGAGAGAGAGAGAGATCTACATTTTTCTTTAGTAAGATTTTATCTATCTCCTACGGCTTACCAGTTGTGTAAAAGACATTCAAAATGAAGAGGACTTCAGAGTCTATTCCCAGAAAATTACATTTAATTTGTCAAGAAAATATCTTACACATGCATATTAATCAAAAGATTACAGACATCTTTGAGAAAATAAAAGACTTAGAAATATTTTCCATGTAAAGGGTAGTTTGTGGAGTGGAGAGATTTCTTGAAAATCTTCGTGATGCATCCTTCTAGTTCAATACCAACCTTTTTCTAAAAATGTAGCGTTTATTTTCTCCACACCAGATTACCCTTTACATGGAACATTGTTCGAAAATTTTAATTCTCTCAAAAATCGCTCTAACGATTTTGATTAAAATATCATATGTTTAAGATATTTTCATGACAAATGAAATGCATATCTCGAATTTTCTCTGAATGTCTCCAAAAGTATTCTTCATTGTGAACGACTTTTGCATAACTCGTAAACCATAAGAGATAGACTAAAGTTTACTACACAAAGAATGTAAATCGCGTTAAAATACATAATTTATGTCATATACATGTTTTTTTGTTTAGTGAACCATTTTCGAGATATTGCTTGTTATTCCCTTAAATTTTGAAATACTTTTTCTCAAATGGGAATTCGTTATTCATTTTTTTGTTCTGGTAATGCAAAGAGAATGGAATGCGCCACATAGCAACCAGCTCTTAAAATATTTGACTATCGCTTAAAGCCTACCAATTCCCCTTACATGTACAAGAAAATTCGCAATAAGATTAACATCTCGATATCTCGATTAACATGATGCAAATGGAGAATAAGCGTTTGTAAAAATAGTTTGTACAAGAGTAGAGAAAGTCATGTGAGTGTAACATATGACTTTATTTAGGGAGCCTAAAAACGTGTATTTCCAGTGAAATCTCGATATCGAATTTTTGGATGGAATGGAGTACTTCCTCTGCTTATATAGAGAAAGTAAAACTGTGTATCAAATAGATGTCGCTAAGCAAAATCGGATAAAGAACGTGAAACTTAACAGAACGACGGATCTTATGCACCAACTGTCATGGAAGTGTAAGAAACGCCCTCACAAACATGTCTTCGTGTTAAACATAAGAACCGTGCCGCACCTGTTTTCCATTCCATTTTCAGTTCCGAAGCGCATGCCGCACATTCTCTGGACCTAATCAAGCGAAGACAGAAGCAAGAGACAATGAGACATTGGCCCACGAGGTTTTGCCCAAAGACTGTCGACCTTTATTTAAAAGTATAATCGGTAAACGTGCCATTGTCTTCCCCGGTTCGGACTGTATGGAAGGTGGAGTACCCCGGAGCGACATTTGCTGTAAATCTGCAGAGTATCAGTGGAGCCATCTGATGTCTGTTCACGACATTGCCTCTGGTAATGGAATTGTGTTTCTCTTTATTCGCCTATTAAGTCCTACAAAACGCACGAGACCTAATCCAAAGATACGTGTGTGAAGAGCAAACCACTGATGCACCTTCCGCCACTGGCAGAAACATTTCGTGATCCAGCTACTTAGATATATTTCAAAAAGAAAAGTGTTATTGCATGATACTTATACTCATTCCTTGTGCTTTCAGATTCGTATCGGAAATTGGGTGTTGGGGAACAAAACGGCCTGCAATCTAGGGGCCAGCAGTAAAACCATAATACGTGAGTAAACCATCGAGTATCTACCTCTCTTTCTCTCTCTTTCTGTCCGTCTCCTTCAGGAATGTCTTAAACAGTTGGAAGTACTTTAACCGAAAATGATTTCCTCGTTGTGTAATACTTGTTTGCATACTGGATAAGAGATGATTCTAAGTACTAATATAGAATTATGTTATAGCCAGAAACAGGCAAAATATTAAATATTTTGTCAAGGTATACAAATACGAAGAAAAAATCCCAAAATATTGTGAAATATATAGTTTAAAGCCAAAACATATTTTACTTTTAGCACATTCACTTCATTAGTTTATAAATATAGGTTTTTAGATTTTGTCCATATTTAGTAATCAAATATCAATTGAAACGCAACAAATTACACGCAGTTTACAGATTTTATTCCATGTTAAATTCTTAAACTTAGGTAAAAAGGTAGTTACTGATTGCTTTTTCCTTGCTTAATACTATTACAATATGCTACTAAAAGCAGTTCACGAAAATATAAAAATCTTCAAGAATAAAGCGCGTTTAATTTTGCACGTGACGTCACATAGAGGAAGTATTACATTTTCTCATCTTTACCTGACTTTTTACTTTCTCTACTACGTATAGTAGGTAGGGGAAGTATTGTATTCCACCCAAAAATTCGATACCGAGATTTCACCGGAAATATATGTTTTGAGGCCCTCTGAATCCAAAAAAAAAGCATTTTTGGTAACATATCCGTGTGTGTGTGTGTGTGTGTGTGTGTGTGTGTGTGTGTGCGTCCGTGAACAGCATAACTCAGAAACGAAAGGTTGGATAAACACCAAACTTGGTATTTAGGTCAGTATCTTCCAGAGATGCAACACGAAGGTTTTCAAGAAAATCTCCCCATCCCAGATTACCCTTTACATGGAACATTTTTCGAAATTTTTAATTTTATCAAAAATGGCTCTAACGATTTTGATTAAAATATCATATGTTTAAGATATTTTCATGATAAACAAAATGCATATCTCGAATTTTCTGGTAATATATCCATAAGTATTCTTCATTGTGAACGACTTTTGCATCCATAAGAGACAGACAAAACTTTACTACACAAAAAAATGTAGATCGTGTTAAAATACACAATTTATGTTATATACATTTTTGTTGTTGAGTAAATCATTTTCGAGATATTGCTTCTTATTCCCTTAAATTTTCCAATACTTATACTTTTTCTCAAATTCGTTATTAACTTTTTTTGTCCTCGTAATGCAAAGAGAATGGAATACTCCACATAGCAACCAGCTGTTAAAATATTGAGTATCGCTTAAAGCCTACCAATTCCCCTTGCACTTACAAGAAAATTAGCAATAAGATTGACATCTCGATTAACATGAAGCATATGGAGAATAAGCGTTTGTAAAAATAGTTTGTACAAGAGTAGAGAAAGTCGTGTGAGTGTAACACATCAGATTTTTGGAAAAGATGGTGCGGGTTTTTCCAGGTGCATTTCATAGAAAGAGTGTCTTGTGTTTTATAAATATGCTTCACAGAAAACTGCCCGAATAGACTATCTGGAAAGCTTGGTTAATTGCTAATGAAAAATATTTTAAAAGCAAAAATTGAATAATCTTCCAAAATATGAAGAAATAAGGTTTTACCAAAATGTTATAAAACATGAAATGTTTGGCATTACATTCAATTCTAAACATTGGAAGAAGTAAACGTATTGTTCCCTAATGACAGCAAGCACGGCTTAGAATATGAAATTTCACATTTTGCCTGTGTCTAGTTATCAGCAACACAACTTCGCTTCCCGCTGCGGCTCATTAATACGCCACAAAGAGAATATATATGGGCGGCAACCTAGGGACTCAGTAAAAGAAAGTAAATCATCTGAAAGAAGAGCCTGGCAGATTTACGCATTAAGAGGATGACCTAAACTGAGCGGGATGGCTCGGGTAGTAACGTCTTTGTTCGTATTCGGGAGGTCCTGAGTTCGATTCCCGGCGACAGTCCACTTTGGCCCATGGGTTTTTTCGTGGTTGCCCCGGGTTGTCAGGTGAATGCTGCGGTGGTGCATCTTCTACCACGACTTTTCTGCCCCTCATTTCCTGTACCCATCATCTTCCTTATCATTTGTCTCAGGTTTTAGGATCAGGCGACGCTGTTCGGCGGGTTGCAGCTGGACGGTGGCTTGCGTTCTGTGCATGCTTTTTCCCTGTCGTCGGGGACTCTCAGTTAGGTCTCTCTCCCCGAGTGGGCTCCAATAGACAGGGGACTGCCGGGGGGTGGTTGCTTGTGGGTAGGATCTGCGGCCCCAGTATATGTTCAATCAGGAAACGTTAGGGACCGCGTCCATGCTTGCGCCCGTCGGCATCCGCATCTATCCGCCTTCAGGTCTCTCCCTTCATCCCATCCCTCCCAGGGGTCTCGTTGGAAGCATAAAGGGCCGTTATCCTACTTGGGGTGTCCTGCCCGCCACGGGGGCCCCTCCATGGTCTGTACCTTTACCTTTACGATGACTTGTACTGTGAAGTATATCACCTCAATTCAAAATTGCAGTCTATGTTTGTTTACTGCAGGAATAATGTATTATGGTTAGTTATATAAAAGCTAAAGAAATATTTACCATTAAGGATTAATCTATCGAGGTTTATTACCAAGACGAAGAATTTAATATTCATCAATTACATAATGAACTTCGATGTCGATTTAAACAATTAGAGAAATATACAAAATAACTTCGGATTATAATGAACCCCTGCTTCTGTTTTATAAGACTTTTTACTTTCTCTACTACGTATAGTAAGTAAGAGAAGTGTTGTATTCCACCCAAAAATTCGATACTGAGATTTCACCGGAAATATGTTTTGAGACCCCCTGAATCCAAAAAAAGCATTTTTGGAAACACGTCCGTGTGTGTGTGTCTGTGTGTGTGTGTGTCTGTGAACAGCATAACTCAGGAACGAACAGTCGGTACTTAGGTTCAGTATCTTCCAGAGATGCGACATGAAGGTTTTCAAGAAAATCCCCCTACCCCAGATTACCCTTTACATGGAAGATTTTTCGAAAATTTTAATTTTTTCAAAAATGGCTTTAACGATTTTGATTATAATATCATATGGTTAAGATATTTTCATGACAAATGAAATGTATATTTCGAATTTTCTGGGAATATCTCCAAAAGTATTCTTCATTGTGAACGACTTTTGCATAACTGGTAAACCATAAGAGATAGACAAAATTTTACTACGCAAAAAATGTAGATCGCGTTAAAATACATAATTTATGTCATGTACTTTTTTTTGTTGAGTGAACCATTATCGAGATATTGCTTGTTATTCCCTTAAATTATCCAATACTTATACTTTTTCTCAAACGGGAATTCGTTATTCATTTTTTTGTCCTGGTAATGCAAAGAGAATGAAATACTCCACATAGCAACCAGCTCTTAAAATATTTGACTATCGCTTAGAGCCTACCAATACCCCTTGCATCTACAAGAAAAGTAGCAATAAGATTAACATCTCGATTAACATGAAGCATATTGAGAATAAGTGTTTATAAAAATAGTTTATACAAGAGTAGAGAAAGTCATGTGAGTGTAACACATCAGATTTTTTGTTTGTTTTCTTAACATAATATTCAATGCTAGATTTTTATATTGGACCAATGGAAAAATTTCCAGCACTTAAAAAGATATTTTAAAATATTTTAGAAAGTAAAATATGTCTCTGGAAATGTTTCCAGAGATGAAGTTGAAATCTATTTAAAACAGAAGTCAAGACTGGGTTAGAATCAGACTAAAATTTAATGCCACAGCCAAGATACTCTAACCAATTGAGCTACCATGGCAATGTGCCGGTACGATATTGCATTCCCCAACTGACTCACATTTTTTTCTGTTAAACCTAAAGGAGATCTTAAATTTATTTTGAGATGACGTACCACAATGGCGACTTACAATTTCGTGAGTGCTTCAATTCCCCGGCTGTATGTTAATTGCTCTTTGACACAAGCCGTGGAAAGGTAGAAGAAACATGGTTTATATCCCGGCTATGGCATTGCATTTTTCAGTCTGATTCTTCATTTCCAACCTTGTCCTACACACGACTTGTGTGGAAGAACAATTCATTAGCAAAGACCGTTGTGTATATTAAAATAATTGGCTTATTCACTACTAACGTTTCAATGAGCAGAAAAACTTATGATGTACCTGCTTTTAAATGTCTGCTCTTCTGTAACCTCGATAATTATGCAACAGACATCAATAGATTACACAAAGAAGGAGCACGCCTCGCGCACTGCGACCTACATAGATCTATTGCGGCTACCATCTCCCAAGAGGCAGGGATGAAGTGAAGGAACCACAGGCCGCAGGCAGACAGGCCACAAAGTCCCTAACAGTTCCAGCCTCGAAGACCCGTTCCACTGCTGAAAATGCCTAAAGAGGGTCATAAACTACTAGTCGACCAAGCAGCCCTCTAGTTTTCACGGGGAGTACTCTTTCCTTTGAGCAAGAATCCGTCCATGCACCACGAAACTTAGAAGCATAGCTGGAAGATGCTAAGGAAACCGTGGTAAACGAGAAGCCACCCCAGCATTTACCTACCAACTAGGGAAAACCACTACTAGGGAAAAACCCTTGGTCAGATTGGGCGATCAAAGTGAATTGAACCCGGGATCTCCCGAATGCGAGCCCCACACGTTACCCCGGAGCCATAAGACTTGGTAAGAGCCTAGTAACATTGACAGCGACAGAAGAACTGTACACTTATATTAAACCTAACCACCTTTCTTCTAACAACTTTCCTAACTTTACTAGCCACTAACTGCGCAGCAGGATGAGGGTGTCCGACCCCAGTAGTGATCACGACTTAAAGATGAGGTTTTCTGACATTAAGTAAATAAATGTATGTGAACATGTTCTTAGAAGATTGCGAAACAAACTCCCTGCGGTCATCGACAGTTTTTCTGAGGTAAAGTAAGCAATAGGCCTAGCAGCTAGCAAAACTAAGAACCTCTTGAGTACAAATCCAACGATAGCGAATGTACAGTGGACCTGTGTGCATAAATATTCACATTTTCAAAAGCTTTTAGTATTGTTTTGGAAGAAAGATTCTGAGAAAAATATATGCAGCAATTTGAAGTTGTTAGCAGCACGTTTAAGTGCCAATTTCGAGTAGGTTGTATTGTAGTTCTACTGTTGGGGGAGCCAAACTTGATGAAGTAACTGCCCCACGTATGGTATAAAGTTTCCGATGGCTTTCGCCCCAACATTTAGGAATCAACTTTGTATTTTTTTATGTTTCTTTAAAGTATTATATATATTTATGTTTGCCTCGGCTGCGTCAGTATTAATTTGTAGAAACATGTATCTCTTCTCAGGGGGTGATGCGGCTAAAGAATGTACGCTTACACAAATTATAATTTTTACTGCACTCTTTTTATTAATCCTTCACACGATTAAATAACACTTCACTTATATAGAGAGCTGTGAGATTATTTATTAATTGCACTTTTAAACACGTAAACTTTATAATATTCTCACCGTAATGAATTTTCATCTAACACTGGATACGTATCGAGCGAATGAACTGCTCAGGAACGTTGCCTTCTAGCAACTGGCGTTTACCGCTTAAATTTGTAAATCTGTATTTCTAATTCTAATCCTACTCCAATAGAATTCTTTTATTTAACTTTCAACTTTTCTGGTTGTTGATTGGCTATTTATAAACTGTTTTAAAAATTACATTAATATTCCAAGAATTACTAGTAGCATTATTAAACTTTCCAATTCATTATTGCCTTAAGGTTACCTCATGGTTACCTCATGTTAGCAACTTTCGGCCTCTATTCTCACAGCCCCTATATTATTAAATTACCTAATACATTCACTTAACATTATTATACATGTGCATAATAATATAAACTTATACAATGACTGTAATATACACTTTTTATATATTGTAGTATACATATATTGCTTTAAGGCGGGCTGTTATTATATTTTATATTATATAATTAGACTGAAATCATTTACGTGTTAAAATACTGCATCAAATTGAAGATAGGCACACCCAAGCGAAGATACAGATAAATTATGGGTTATAGAATAAAACTAAACACAGAATTGTCATAGAGTTAAGTCAATCACAGAAAGAACAGTTTTAACAATTATAATTAGAAACCAGTTGGAACAGGGCATAAGTAAAGATCTTAAAAAAATGCATATTTAAAATTGGATTGAGCAAGTTTGAGACGAATGGAATGGGTGAAAGTTTTAGAGTAGTCCAAAATATTCAACCAATTAAATTTTAAAAAGTGCTAAAAAGAAGCTTTTAGTTAATATATGCCAAATAAAAATGTGTACAATTACTTAAATAATAATGTATGATTTATTGTGAGTACAAGATACAGACTTTGGCAAATTTGTAACTTGTTTCGCACTTTTTTTGTGTAATAGACGTTGTATAGTTATAAGAAGGCGCTAATATATTACATTGCCAATGAATTACCTTCTACACGCTACAGGCATTCATCATTATTCGGAAGTTACTGTGAACACCCCTCTATCGGTTTTATTGATGAACTTATGATAATGTACACATTGAAACTTAAGAAACCAATTTAGCGAACAAACACTATGACTTGCAACGTCGGTAGATATCTAATAGTGATGGATGATGCTTCACACTGTAAACTATCAATCATACATTGTTTGGCTGTTGTAACCTGCATCGGAATTGTTTGTCGGCCACACAATAGTTTTGGCATAGAGATTTGATGGGTCTGTAATAAGGCTCGCCATAGAACTTGGCTTCCATATACTGGCCGACGTGTTAAGGCCCGCTAAGTCATGTCGCTATGGTATTTCGTGTTATGGAGGACTTAATTCGGTTTTCGTCTTGGGCATAGGCACCATTTACATGTAAATGTGTGCGTAGGTGTGTGTGTGTGTGTGTGTGTGCGCGAGCAAGCGCGCATGTGTATATAACCTCGCGCGTGTATATTCACTCCTGTATATACCTACCACTACTGCGTGGCTGTTAGTTTGCTGCTTATCAGCAATAAACATATTCCAAACCAAATTTGAAGTGCCGCTTTAGAATTTTTCCAGAATTTTTCTGTACCAATCAATGCGTTGTTGTTTTTAATCGGGAGCGGTTTATGTGGAATCTACCGACAACAAAAGTTTTCTGAAGTCTAACTGTTAACGCAACTTTGAATTTGACTCATAGCGATGCCCAATGTCGCCCAAAAAAATTCATAAGATGTGTGTCGTTCTTCAAGCATTGCTCGAACAGCGGGATATTTTCGTCAGTAACAACAGTTCTTAGGCATCCTTCACGAAATTCATCACTAAGAAAAAACCGATCTCTTTTGAATTCGCTGTACCAATTTTAAACTATTGCCTTATATGGGGCTTCTTGGCCAAATGCATTTCTAGCCGGTCGTGGCATTGTTTAGGCATTAATGACGATTTAGAATCGTAAAAAATCATAGCCCGGAAATGTTCCCAAGTCAAATTCAT
Source organism: Deroplatys truncata (assembly GCA_030765065.1). Lineage (NCBI taxonomy): Eukaryota > Metazoa > Arthropoda > Insecta > Mantodea > Mantidae > Deroplatys > Deroplatys truncata. Next base: position 222,622,498 of record CM060978.1, read on the forward strand.
TTTTGGGTGAACATAAAATCTTTAAGTTATAATAATCCAGCAATTATTAGAGCAAATTAAGCAAACTATAAGCAATCAACTCGCAAAACATTATAAAGTAATTTGACTTATTTTTAGAAACATGGCATTCTAAAAATGTTCAGTATCGCCCTCGTATTGTCGACTAACGAGAGCAATGAGTTCTGAAACAAACTCGGGGGTGGACTCTACGATGTTCGAAAAATAAATGTTTAACGAAAGAAACTTTGGAATTAATTGTTCTTTCACACAAGCCGTGTGTTGGACAGGGTTGGAAAGGTAGAATCAGGTAGAATTTTTCAGTCATCTGATTCTACCTTTCCAACCCTGCCCAACACACGGCTTGTGTGAAAGAAAAATTAATTCCATTAATTGACCTAATAGTGTAAAGCCCGGGACTTAAGTACTTACAATGTTTGTAAGTCGCCATTGGGGTAAGACATCTCAATACATTTGAGATCTCCTTGTGGTTTACCGGGAAAAATGCGAATCAGTTGGAGAATTTGTCATACCGGCATGTTGTCATGGTAGCTCAGTGGCTAGAGCAACCGGCCGGAGACCGGGAGATCCCTGGTTCAAAACCCGGCTATAGCATTGAATTTTTCAGTCATCTGAAAGAAACTTTATTTATCTGGCGTTCTAACAGTGGTTCACCCCCCCCCCTCCTCACACAACATGAATCAACCTTGCGTTTCCGTATTACACTTGATTCGTAATTCGAACCTTGCGGATCACAACGAACAACTCTACTTCTGTGCTGTTTCACGGTCATTCGCTAAGAACTAAATTTTCTCAGTTCCTCTTCTTACCAGAAGCTAATCTGCTCTCCCCAAGTGTCACGTGATTTCTGCATCTCTAGCAAGAAAACAATCTACATCTGTCTACATACTTTAGGACAGGCTCGTTGCAATATTTGGGCCCATTTTTAATTTCTGTACTACGTATAGTAAGTAGGGGAAGTATTGTATTCCACCCAAAAATTCGATACCGAGATTTCACCGGAAATACATGTTTTGAAACCCCCTGCATCCAAAAAAAAACATTTCTGGAAACATGTCCGTGTGTGTGTGTGTCTGTGTGTCTTCTGTAAACAGCATAACTCAGAAACGAACAGTCGGATAAACACCAAACTTGGTATTTAGGTTCAGTATCTTCCAGAGATGCGACGGGAAAGTTTTCAAGAAAATCCCCCAACTCCAGATTATCCTTTACATGGAACGGAACATTTTTCGAATATTTTAATTTTCTCAAAAATGGCTCTAACGATTTTGATTAAAATATATGTTTAAGATATTTTCATGACAAATGAAATGTACATCTCGAATTTTCTGGGAATGTCTCCAAAAGTATTCGTCATTGTGAACGACTTTTGCATAACTGGTAAACCATAAGAGATAGACAAAATTTTACTAGACATAAAATGTAGATCGCGATAAAATACACAATTTATGCCATATACATTATTTTGTTGAATGAACCCTTTCGAGATATTGCTTGTTATTCCCTTAAATTTTCCAATACTTTTTCTCAAATGGGAATTCGTTATTCATATTCTTAAAATATTTGACTATCGCTTAAAACCTACCATATTCCCCTTGCCTCTACAAGAAAATTAGCAATAAGATTAACATCTCGATTAACATGAAGCTTATGGAGAATAAGCGTTTGTAAAAATAGTTTGTACAAGAGTAGAGAAAGTCATGTGAGTGTAAAACATCATATTTGTTTGCCTAGTTTATTCCCTTTGTAGGGTTTATTTCCTGTGTTACTGTTAATTTTTACCAAGCTTAATAAGTTAAGTTATAATGGGGAGCTTAATTTTGCTTTAGCTAATATATTCTTTATTACAAAATGTACTGCCGTTTTGGAGTGAAATATTTCCGAAAATAACGAAGGATGAAAATTAAAGAGATTATATTGATGCGTGTGGAAAAGGTGTTGAAAGCAATGAAGAATTCGTCTCGGAAAGCATATGAATCCTGCATAGACTGGAAACAGTTACCTAATTAGCAAGCCCAAACTACACAGTATGAGATTTTTCAGCAGATAGATCACTCAACGTACGCAATGTATGCATGCTGTATCATATAACACGCCCACTTATGAAAACTAGCGACCATATCTATTTAATCTCTAGATTCGTGAAGCTTAAAATAAAACTTCTTGGAGATTTACAAACGGGTTAAAGTCTCGGCGTGCAGAAAATTTCTTGTGATCGCCTAAAGCATAATGGTGACTATGGGAGTGGTAAGGAAGAATTCCAGATCCTCTGTCGCGATAATTCATCTTCCCCATCGGCACTTGATGGATTGGAAGAGGTGTTACCATAACTATCATTATAGCCTTAAAGAATATTATTAAGCACAAGAAATTAATAATTGTATAACTGCGCCTCCTTGGCGGTCTCTCGTTTTGTAAGTGAATACACACGCAATGGCGTTTTCTTTTTCTGATGTTTACAAAATTATAGACTCTTTCAGGTCAGAAGAAGCCAAATACAGTTTTCTTTGTTCTTTTTCTAAGCAGTTCGATAGCTTCTGAAGGTCGTGCTGGTTCTGGGCTGCGCTTCAAATCAATGCCAATTTTTCTCATGATTTTGTTTTTGAGCGGGATAAAACGCCGCTCGAAGCCAAAGATGATATGTCTAGATATCTGTGTTCCCTTGAGCTAAAGGCGTTGATGGTGTGAGATATCGTAAGGGAAAACATAAGTAGCTTTGGAATTAATTGTTCTCACACAAGCCGTGTGTTGGACAGGGTTGGAAAGGTAGGTAGAATCAGATGACTGAAAAATTCAATGCCATAGCCGGGATTTGAACCACGGATCTCCCGGACTCAGTACGGTTGCTCCAGCCACTGAGCCCCCATGTCAACATGCCAACACGACATTAAATTCTCCAACTAATTCGCATTTTTCCCGGTAAACCACAAGGAGATCTCAAATTGTATTGAGATGTCATACCCCAATGGCGACTTACATTCTTTGTAAGTACTTAAGTCCCGAGCTTTATAGTTTCAACCACTATTACGTCAATTAATGGAATTAATTGTTCTTTCACACAAGCCGTGTGTTGGACAAGGGTGTAAAGGTAGAATCAATGTCATAGCCGGGATTTGATCCACGGATCTCCCGGTAGCTTTATTTTTAATTTTTAAAAGGGCGGTCAAACTGGAGGGAGCGAATCTAAATTCTATATGTCGGCCGTTTATAGCAGGTTCAAAAAATCTTTGAGTAAAGAAACAAACTACAGAGAGGGATACAAAGTATGATTGAACTAAATATATTAAGTTGTAATAAAACTTCTCCTGCTAATTTTCGATTTCGTACAAATAACTGGTGTTGACGTGAATATTGGAGCACCGTGAATCAAAAAGTTGCAAATAAATCGTTTCAGTGATATTATATACAGTGAAATTTAGTACAGGAGATTTGGGATTTAGTATAAATGGTATTTCTAAAATTATTTCCATTTTCCGCCTCGCTAAATCCTTTTCCTTCACAATGCTAGTTAACGTTTCAGGGTCAAATGCTGCAAAACTCTGAATTGATATTCTCACTGAGCGCTCAACTGCAATTCGGGCAGTAGGGTCTGGCAGTATATCGTCAGACTAATTTGGAAATTTCTCGAAATTCTTTGCTTGCCAATCACTTGCTTCGGGAAGGTCATTGTGGCCCGAGAAGTATGGAGAGTTGTTTCAGGACTTGTACTTTAATATCCTGATAAATCTCTGCAGTAATTATCAAAGTTCCTAGTCTTTATTTGAAGAAATGTGGCTCAATACACTTCTTTAAGCTCACCCCTTAGAGTTGACAGCGATTATCCTGCTTTTTCTCTCCCCTTCAAATGATAGATGAATAAATTTATGGCTTTTTCTAGATAATTCTTAATGGGAATTGTCTAATTTGGCATTGATATTACGCCATAGGCTTAGTCTCTGCATCAAGTGTCTGTGTATAAGAAGCATGTTTAAATCGCTTATGATAATTCGCTTAAATATGTTTGGGATCTCTAATTACCTAGAAAATCATTTCATTGATGTTTGTGGTTTTCAAGTCGTTGAATACTCCCTTGATTGCGAGCCCAACTTGGTCGACTAGAAGGTGTACGGTTCATTATCCCAGGTGGTCCACACAAGCCGTCCTTAGTTTATACTGGATAACACGGATGCCAAAAAGTATGCCTAAACACAATTGCAAAGAGAAGTGCATACCGGCAGAGAGGAGACCGCTAAATGAAAGACCAATGCTTGAAAACAAACGCTTTAACGCTATTACTGGTCCCAGAGCTCATTCGGTAAAGAAACTACCAGCTGTAAGAAGTGTTCCGGGTTCGATTCTCGGCTGGGCTCCAGAAAGTTGTCTTTAAACAAAAACCTTTCCTGATATGCCCAGCCTGGTGTTTGAATGTGAGTATACCTATATGTGTGTGTGTGTGTGTGTGGAGGGGTGAAATCGATTATTTAATAAACAAATTACTCATTAACAAGACTTCAGGATTGCCGCTTGACACAAACCTGAGCACACTTGTTAAGTCATTTAGTTCCATGACAGTTAATCTGCAATCGGTACCGCTATATGGTACCAATTGATACCGCAAAGTTACCTAGGTTAAACGAAATTTTATTTTTATTATATTTATGCATCCTTAAAGGTGCATTATAATTAAATTATTTTCCATTAGTGCATTATTCATAATAAGCATGTGCAAAAACATGCCCGCCTTGGTGGACGAATTGATATGAGGGCCTCTCAGGCCCACGTTCTACCTGGAATGATCCATAATTCCCTATGTTATTTCTGTACGTCAAAAACAGAAGAAGGAACAAAAAGCGTGCACGGAAGACAGATGCCACATCTGAAAAATGTTCAGAACATAACCTTCGAGCATCAGCTGCATTTTGGTGCGTCTTCGCACAGATCGTAACCATATTGTGTTCCTTATTGGTGAAGGTTACCTTTTTGTCTGAATTATCTGGCTGGAACTGCATGCAGCTGACCAGTATCATGCAGCATGCAGCTGACACTTATCAGTACGAAACTACCACGTAAACGCCTACAAACATCAGCACTACCTCATTGACCTTTCGCTTTGTACCTGCACTGTCCCTTTGAACAGCAACTGTGAAGATGCGGCAACTTCTTTTGCAACTATGTATGCAGGAAACATAAAGCTGCAAAGGACGGCTTGTTTGGGCCACCTGGTACAACCATTTTCCTATGAGTGTTGTATTAGTCAATCATTGTAGCTGAGGCTCCACTTATGGCTTAGAAATGAAAGTGATAAGCTGTCTGTGTCAAAATAATGGACCTGATAGAAACAAAACTCACTAAATCTTCCGAGATTCAGTTATAGTGTCTACTTGCAGTAAAATGAATTGAACTAATAATAAACATTTTATGTATATGTCAATTCATCCCCTTAATTTCAGTTTCCTGTGTAGTGGTGCAGGAATATGCAGCCATTCTGTTCTGCAGCTTCCGATTATAGCGGATTTTGTCTTCATCCTTTAATACACTCCATTTCATTAGAATGCTGCGTCCGTTATATTACAATTTTCTGAGTTTTGTCTGATATCAAATTTGTTTAAAAATTTTAAAGTCTCTGTCTGAAATGATATGTACAATTATTGTTTCTTTCCAAGACAGTGTATACCCAGTCCTATTCACTGGACATTTGGAGCAACAGATTAGTAAACACATACATCTATAATATATCTAATTACATATATAACGAGACAATCCTTTTCTCTTGATACACTAAATGACTCCTTAAGCACATTCGCTACTGCAGAGCTTCTATGGGCGTCGCTTTGTCCTTTTACCCATCGTCTGTGCATCTTTAAGCATGGAACATTGATGAAGCGGTATGCGTATGGGGTTTAAATATAAGCTTCAGACAAGTATCGAGTATTTCAAATTAAGTTGAAATCGTTATCCTGAACTTTGTAATTCATAACCAAAACACTGAAGGTGCAGTATTGAAAATTTACAGTAATATTTTGAAGGAAATGTTTTGATAACCTCAGATTTGTTTGATATTGTTTGATGGTTACCCCCGCAGTAGGTGATTACACAGGGGGGTTGGTAGCTCAGAGGTAGGGGGGATGCGTTGGTACTGGGGTGGTAGGCAGGCCAGGGTGGCGTTCTAGGATAAGGGGTATTTAAATGATGAACAGGGGATGCATTGACCCAATAAATTATATTGTTACCTTAAGTGAGTACATTCGGTTTGGGGTGAAGCCCCGGCAAGTCAATAGAACTTACATGAGACGCATGCTTACCTGGTTAACTGGTGGCGAGTCAGACAAATGATCTGACGACTCTTTGATAACTGCCTGGCAATTCTCTGGCAACTCTCTGATAACTCTCTCGTGGCAACTCTCGCGACCGAGTCAAAACCCTGTAGTATAAATACATACAGAAGCGCTGACTCGGCGTTGTGCAGAGTGGACGTGTTCTGTTAACCTGAATTCCACACTTGCGCTGGTTAACGAAATATGTTGCAATTCTCAATGCTCAACCTGGTCCGCTACAATATCCGTACGAAATTTAACGTTTATATTCGATAGTCCAAGCATGTATGATAGGCACTGGGTGAAACGTGGGCGTACATGTAAATTTACATAAATTAATGATAACTTATACAGAGGTCCTACTAAATATTTAAGTTTTGGCAAGAGGAATTGAAAGCTTATGTATAAGCATTAGAGAAAATATGCCGACTAGCGTCAAATTTGTTCAAATAGGTTGTGCAAAGCGAATAGTGGTTCATATGGAGAGCTTCTTAAACTTTACATTTCCGCTGCAAAGCGAACACATGTGAATGTTTATACAATGCATAAATTTATATTGTTTTTATACTGCAGTAGCCTGTGTACAAATTAATTTTAGCAGTTCTCTTCCCTAAAATTTAATTATAGTATGAGCTGCTGACTTCCGTGAATTGCTACTTTTTGGAAAAAGCTCAAGAAGCAACTGGTACAATTATAGATAATCACCGATGGCAAAAAAGGAACAGGAAATGCCCCAGCCAAATAAATGTGCACAAAGTGAAACCGAAAGCACGTACTCTGCTTGTAACCCACAATTTGATGCAGCATGGACTCCAATAGCAGTCTTCCCACCATGTAAAACAATTATAATTCTTACGAAACAAGTTTCCGATGTGGTTTGCATAGGATGCTAAAAATAGCTTAATGGGAGAGTAACCGGTCATCACGAAACATTTTTAGACCCGTGAACTCAAAGTTTTCGGAAGAGGCGACGGCATGCGTGAGGAATTGGTAGATTGAGGCGTGATGCAATGGAATTCCTTCCTTGAGGTAACAGAATCCCATCACCATGACAACATAAATTTTCTAAAAAGTCTTAATGTCTATGAACTTTAATCCAAGCACGTGGCTTTTCTGAATAGGCTGTTTCGTAATCGATGATTCTGTGCATTTATTTCAAAGTAGAATAACACATAATAATGCTTGCAAAATTATACAAAATTAAAGAGTTTTACCAATTAAATTAAAAATTTAAAGTTTTATTAAAAGTCATTCACAAGTTAAAATTATGATAATCTAACATAATTACATATGAGAATATTAATCAAAATTATTTCGAAAACAATAAGTGAATATTTAAGGAAAATCGAAATGCCCAATCTTCCACATTCTACATTTAGACACTTCAAGATAACACATCAGAAGCTAATAAAGATCATAAACTAACATAGTTTCATGTAAATAATTTAAAAAAATCTGATGTGTTACACTCACATGACTTTCTCTACTCTTGTACAAACTATTTTTACAAACGCTTATTCTCCATATGCTCCAGGTTAATCGAGATGTCAATCTTATTGCTAATTTTCTTGTAGATGCAAGGGGAATATGGTAGGCTTTAAGCGATAGTCAAATATTTTAACGCTGGTTGCTATGTGGCACATTCCATTCTCTTTGCATGTCCAGGACATACAAAAATGATAAACGAATTTGAGAAAAAGTATAAGTATTGGAAAATTTAAGGGAATCTCAAGCAATTTCTCGAAAACGGTTTACTCAACAAAAGAAATGTATATGATATAAATTGTGTATTTTAACGCGATCTACATTGTTCGTGTGGTAAAATTTTGTCTATCTCTTATGGATTACCAGTTATGCAAAAGTCGTTCACAATGAAGAATAAAGTTGGCGACATTCCCAGAAAATTCAAGATATACATTTTATTTGTCATGACAATATCTTAAACATATGATATTTTAATCAAAATCGTTAGAGCCATTTTTGAGAAAATTAAAATTTTCGAAAAATGTTCCATGTAAAGGGTAGTCTGGGGTGGGGGGGATTTTCTTGAAAACCTCCGTGTCATATCTCTGGAAGATACTGAACCTAAATACCAAGTTTGGTGTTTATCCGACTGTTCGTTTCTGAGTTATGCTGTTCACAGACACACAGACACACACACGGATATGTTTCCAAAAATACTTTTTTTGGATTCGGGGGGTTTCAAAACATATTTCCGGTGAAATCTCGGTATCGAATTTTTGGGTGGAATACAATACTTCCCCTACTTACTATACGTAGTAGAGAAAGTAAAAATAAGTTGATATAAACAAAATTATAATGTTGAAGTATAGTGTTAAACCTTCGATGTAATGATGTTCAAAGTTGAAAAATTTTAATGCGTTTGATAACTGCAATGAGATTTGTTTATGAGTAGAGAAACTGCAAAAGTATTTTGTTTTGTTCCAAGATGCTACATAGTTATGAAGAAGCCGAGACACATTTATCATAGTCTGAAGATATACGAATATCAGTTCAGTATCACATATTGGCCGTTACAACATTAATGCCTGTATAAGCATCAATATATTCTGAATATTTTATTGGAATAAATACAATAACACATCAGAATCTGCAGGCAAGGACTAATTGAAAAATACAACAAGCAAGAAAGCCCTCTTATAAATTATTCGAGATTGAAATGATATTAGGAGTTGTTTGATGTTACAAGAAAATGGGTTGAACAGAAGTGGCTGTACGTCAAACTCTGTTAAGTCGTTTTAGGAGAATTATGCCAATAGTAATTTAAGTAACAAAACCATGATTGGCTTGTCAGGAGTAGCTTGACATTACGCAACACCTGCTGCTGGACATTATCCTACAATTTTCGAGTGTTGTGAAAGTGAACGTGTGAGGTAGCCAAAGGATATCAAAACATTCGTGCTGATGTTCATATTAAAACCCGAGGAAAGTCACGCTCTAGCGTGTTTTCACGCACTTAATGTGTTTTTCAAACAAAAGGAGAGCAGTCAGGCTTAGGCAAGTGATTGTCTTATTTTAGAAAACAAAATATAACCGAAAATACTGCAAAAACTATAAGGGCTAACTATATTCTAACCTCTTCCCGTTCAGATGTCAACTGTCTATTGTTGCATATATGGCATTAGTACGATATTTCCGAATAGTTCAGTGCGCAGTGATAATATAACAACGTCTTCTTAAACGTGGTGAAGTCTGATGGCACACTGTATAAAGTAGTCGCTGGAACTACTACTAGTAGGTGATCTTGGCCAATTCTCCCTCAACGATGGGCCCATTGATAGCATCAAACTTCAATTGAAACACTTAAAGTACAATCGGAAGCCATCGACGCGGCTTTTTATTCCATGACTGATCCGTGATGATTTCCATCCAATATTATCAAATGAAAGGCAATTACTCCTTAAGAGTCAATTAGGTTATGAACACAGATAGACCATTATGAATCGTATAATAATATTGCAAGTTTGCTTTATTCTGAAGTTTCATTAATAAAATGTCACGTGCTTGAGAAAGTCTTATAAATAATAGGAAAATAAACACGATGCTTATACTTCTCGTATGATATTTTATTTCTCATTTATTCAGTTTTGAATATTTTTAACAGTCTTCTTAAGGAAATATACTCTGGAATATGTTACAACTGAGAATGGCCACCGAACTGCTCCACTGAAGACATTTTAGCATTTACCTACCCTTCAGAGGAGGAAAGTGATATCGAGGAATAATAATAAGCCGAAGCGTCATACAACAGACTTTTTACTTTATTACTTTCTCTACTACGTATAGTAAGTAGGGGAAGTATTGTATACCACCCAAAAATTCGATACCGAGATTTCACCGGAAATACATGTTTTGAGACCCCCTGAATCCAAAAAAAGCATTTGTGGAAACATGTCCGTGTGTGTGTGTGTGTGTGTGTGTGTGTGTGTGTCTGTCTGTCTGTCTGTGAACAGCATAACTCAGAAACGAACAGTCGGATAAACACCAAACTTGGTATTTAGGTTCAGTATCTTCCAAGAATGCGACACGAAGGTTTTCAACAAAATCCTCCCACCCCAGATTACCCTTTACATGGAAGATTTTTCAAAAATTTTAATTTTCTCAAAAATGACTCTAACGATTTTGATTAAAATATCATATGTTTAAGATATTTTTATTGCAAATAAAATGTATATCTTGAATTTTCTGGGAATGTCTCCAAAAGTATTCTTCATTGTGAACGACTTTTGCATAACTGGTAAACCATAAGAGATAGACAAAATTTTACTACACAAAAAATGTACATCGCGTTAAAATACACAATTTATGTCATATACATTTTTTTGTTGATGAACCATTTTCGAGATATTGCTTGTTATTCCCTTAAATTTTTCAATACTTATTTTCTCAAATGGGAATTCGTTATTCATTTTTTTGTCTTGGATATGCAAAGAGTATTAATCTGTGGGAAAGGGAATGGTGCTGCACCTAGCAACCAGCTATTAAGAGATATGTATGTGCTTAAAGGCTACTGTATTTCCAAATTGCTCTTGTAAATATATATTCTCCTTACATCTACAAGAAAATTAGCAATAAGATAGACTCTGCAAATATTTATCTCGATTAAAGTGAAGTAGATGGAGAATAAGCGTTTGTATAAATAGTTTGTACAAGAGTAGAGAAAGTCATGTGAGTGTAACACATCAGATTTTTTAAAGCGAGTAGTCAATTGATAAAATGGCTCAGAATGAAAGGAGCATTTAATGTCAGCCAAAAGTGGGACGGACATTTAAAGATTTTGAATTTAAAGTATTTGACATTTACATTTTGGTGATTTAGGAAAACCACGGGACATGTCTTATTTGCAACTCACGCCAAACGAGGAGCAAAACTTGGAGCTCTGGATCAAAAGGTACGTATATTCCCACAAGAGTTGGCGAGTTGCACAATCGGACACACCCTTGTCATGAAAGAGTACATTAATTTTAAAATTAAATTGAGTTTTATTTATGGACGCTCTCTAACTGCTGTAGTCCTTAGCGTCCCATTCTATATTGGGCGTGAAAGACCAGAAATTTTGCTCAGAGGCCTCTTTATCAGGCTTGTGGTTCTTTTACGTGCCGTAAATCTACGACTCGGGAACACCGGCTTTACTTTCCTTCCGAAGGAAGCCATGCTAAGGATGTTTACGCCCGAGAAAATCCATCGCTCTCCGCCGGGTTTGAACTCGCGACCTCGGGAACAAAACGTGGTAACCACTACACCACGGAGAAGAACGACGCATTAATTTTGATGGCATATACTCCAGTGTTTAACTTTCGTTGCCTATTTTGGGAACATGCCCCTAAAATTTTGTGTGTTTAAGTAAATATTAATTACTTAATACTTATATTAATATTAAATAATTTAATTACTAATAAAGTGAGGTTTTATAAGGAATATTGCATTACGAACATGAAAATAAAGTAAGAAAAAATATCTTTATTTAGATATAAATAGAACAATACAAATTGCTGTGCTTCCTTCTTCTCGCCTTCCTTCTTCCCTTTAGGTTCTGCTTGTTGTATTATTTATGGATTTTAAAAGCATTTCTTTACTGAAACGGAGACATTGTAAATATGTATAGTACTTACTCCTTACTCTAACACTTAGGTTTCTGAGGCAGAGGAAGAAGTGGATTTATGCGAAAAATATTTTCATTGTCGGGAATTTACGGAAATACCCATTCTGAGATACTCTGAATCCAAGGATAGAGTTCTTTAAAACATTTTCCGGTGTATACAGTGTTTCTGTCTGCTCGCCTGTCTGTATGTTGAAAAACACCATACTCTTAAAATCAAATAGTAGGAAACTACTTCAGTGAGGCAACCTTTAAGAATGCAAGACGAAGAATTACAAGGAATTTCCTCCATATTAAATGAATATTTACAAAAACTCACATTTTAGTTTGAGAGAGAAGGAGAGCATGGTGAGAAAGAGAAATCGCATTTTTTCAATAAAATGAGAGTTAAATATACGTAAACAACATTGGTGGAATAAAATAATAACACACTTCTTGCTTTTAGATAATGTTCAGCAAACAGTGTGAATGGTATTAACAGAGGTTTAGCGTGCATCTTGTGAGACAATAACCTTATATTGCATACCACAAGCGTAAAGTACTTGTAAGGACCTTCGGTCGCCGCCTACTCTTGCGTACCTATTTAGTCACGTCTCAACACCCACGCATATGCCATGTATATGCGTGAGTGTGTGTCGTAAGGTGAAGGACAACGTAACCGTTGAGGAAATGCAATCACAGACATTTCCTCCCTCATCTTGGTAGCGTTCCAACACGCCCCGGGGATCGAAGGGTCACCCATCAGGCACCACACCTCTCTCTAGCATATGTATCGGCTTCCTGTAATCATTCCCACAGCATTTTTGAACACATGTCTTCATGAAAACACGTTTCTTTATTTGGTTTTTACTTCCTCTACCATAGTAGTCAGAGGAAGTATTGTGTTTCAGCGGAAATGCACCTTTTAATATTCCCTTATAAAAAAGAGACAAAAATGGGATTTTAATATTTAAAAAAAATCTGATGTGTTACACTCACATGACGTTCTCTATTCTTCTACAAACTATTTTTACAAACGCTTATTCTCCATATGCTTCATGTTAATCGAGATGTTAATCTTATTGCTAATTTTCTTGTAGATGCAAAGGGAAATGGTAGGCTTTAAGCGATAGTCAAATGTTTTAAGAGCTGTTTGCTTTGTGGAGCATTCCATTCTGTTTGTATGTCGGACATAAAAAAATTATTAACGAATTCCCATTTGAGAAAAAGTATAAGTATTGGAAAATTTAAGGGAATAACAAGCAAATCTCGAAAGTGGTTCACTCAACAAAAAGATGTATATCACATAAATTGTGTTTTTTAACGCGATCTACATTTTTGTGCACTAAAATTTTGTCTATCTCTTATGGTTTACCAGTTATGCAAAAGTCGTTCACAATGAAGAATACTTTTGGAGACATTCCCAGAAAATTCGAGATATACAATTCATTTGCCATGAAAATGTGTTAAACTTATGGTATTTTATTCAAAATCGTTACAGCCATTTTTGAGAAAATTAAAATTTTCGAAAAATGTTCCATGTAAAGGGTAATCTGGGGTGGGGGAATTTTCTTGAAAACCTTCGTGTCGCATCGTTGGAAGATACTGAACCTAACTCCAAGTTTGGTGTTTATCCGATTGTTCGTTTCGAGTTAAGCTGTTTACAGGCACACACACACGGACATGTTTCCAAAAATGCTTTATATGCAATCAGTGCACCTCAAAACATATATTTCCTGTGAAATCTCGGTATCGAATTTTTGGGTGGAATACAATACTTCCCCTACTTACTATACGTAGTAGAGAAAGTAAAAATCTGATGTACTACATTCACATAACTTTCTGTACTCTCTAGCGCTTATTAGTGGGTATATAAATTATTGTTATGAAATTTATTTTCCTATCTTCTTCATTTTAATCGAGATAAAACTTTCCGGAAATAGCTTTATTACACATTTAATTATAGTAGATATAAAAGGAATAGCGATAGTCAAATCTTTAAGTACTGGACGCTATGTACTGGCCTTAAAAATCCATGCTCTTTCCGTGCAATCGCGAGAACCAACAGAATATATTGAAAGGACTTGAAAAGAATTACAAAAAATATTGAACAATTCGAACTATTAATAAAGAATATGTCGGAAATGTCTTTTGCCACAAAAATGTTATAAATAAACGGTATGTTTTAAACAGGTCTACATTCTTTGTGTAGTATGTTTTCGTCTAGCTATCGCTTAACGTTTACCAGTTATACAACATTATACATTTTTTTTCCGAATGAAGGCTACTTCAGAAAATTCAATATATACATTTTATTTGTCATGTAAATATCTTTAGTATGCGATATTTTTATCGAAATCGTTAAAGCTATTTTTTAGAAAATAATATGTTCCATGTAAAGAGTAGTTTGGAGTGGGGGAAGTTTCTTGAAAATCCTTTTGTTACCTCCTTGGAAGACTGTAAATACATTTGGTATTTATTCTACGTTTGGTTTTTAAGTTATGCTGTTCATAGATACACACACAAACACACCTTTTTCGAATTTATGGGTGGAGTACGTGGTAGAGAAGTTGGAAAACGAAAAGTTGGATAAATTACAAACTCGGCAACATTCAAGAATGCGAGATTAAAACTTTCTCTAAATGTTATCCACGCAAAACATGTGTGAGATATCGGCACGTCGTATCAAATGTATATGACCTGTAATTAACATCCTATGAAGTTCTCGCTATTCTCAACCAGTTTTATGTAATTCAGAAATCATATGCGATAGACAGGGAAACCATAGAACATTAGAGAATGTAGTTTTCTCTCAAAGTTTTCCTAGATTAGAGTTAGATGCGCTATGGTAAGTTCGAAAATGCGATTAATTCCCGCTTCACGTGAGCTCGTTACGAACAAAAGATGGTTTGAAAAATAAACAGTTGAATGTTGTTTTTTGTAACATCAACTCTCAGCACTCTGTACCTTGGGCTCATTTGATATTTAATCATTCTATTCACAGTTTCTGAAGACCTGAGCTGTTATAAGGAATGTTAAATTTAAAAGCAGAGAGAGGGAGGGAGAGAGGGAGGGAGAGAGTGTATGTGTATTACCGCATAAAATATCTGATGTACATTAACACGATTTTCTCTATAAATTCACATGTATCCATTATTTAATACTTATATCAAAAATTATTTTATCCAAGTTACGTATCCACGATATACACTTTCTTACTCGGAAATTATTTCAAGGTATGCACTAAGTTATAAACCACAACAGAAACAGCATTCAGATATTTATTTGAGGTAACAAGCCACCAAGGAAAGAAAGAAATAAAGAAAAAAACAAGAACAGTCGCAAACTTTCAAGAATGTAAGTTTTATAATGCATTTACTTGTATCATGAAATGCTTCGAAAACTGCTAATGGTACAAAAAAGATTTGCATATTTTAATGAGATCTATACTTTTCATGCAGTATGATTTTGTCTATCTCTTATGGTTTCCAAGTTACACACACTTACATAAAATTCAGTACAAATAAAGGGGAAATCTGGTTCCTGGGATCGTGGGTTCAAAACCGGCGGAGGGCGATGGATTTTTTTTACGGGCGTGAAAATTCTTAGCATGGCTTGCTTCGAAAGGGAAGAAATGCCGGTGTTGTAGATTTGTGGCACACAAAAGAACCACAAGCCTAGTAAAGACGCCTCTGAGTAAAATTACCGGTCTTTCTCGCGCAATATATAACGAGACGCTAAGAACCACAGCAGTTAAAGAGCGTCCATAACAAAAAACAATTTTTAAATGAAGGGAACTGCACAAATTATTCGCAGAAAATTCCAGATACGTATTTTATCATGTAAATGCCCATATTTTAATCAAAATTATAAAGGAACCTTCGAGGAAATCGAAAATAAGAAAAGTAATCCATATAAAGCGTCGTATGCATGGAAGAAGCTGAACTTAAATAGCAAGTTGGTATTTATGCAACTTTCCTTTTTTCATTATGCTGTTCACAACACACTCGCGCGCCGGCAGACTTTTTTCCAAAAATGCCCTTTTTTATTTAGGAGCCTCAAAACACGTATTTTCGGCGAAGGCAACACTTTTCCTACGTGCTATAACTAGGTGCTAGAATTGGTAAAAACGATCTTTCATGCATCCTAACGGGCGAGTCAGAGATTTAAGAAAATTTTGTTCTTACTTTTGCCTCGTTCTGTAACAGCACATCAGATAATATAGCTAAAGTGCTGTTTTTGAGTAAGAACAGACGCTTTAATAACTTTGTAATACAGAATCCAGTTTTGAGATATTTTATGCACAAAAACATATTTTCGTTAAACTACGTAATATTTAAAACATGACGCTTTATAGAACAACTTCAGTGCCTAAATTTATTAATTCTAAAAACAGAGTTTACATTGTCTCAGTTTTACGAGTAGTTAAACTCAACCCATTTTGGTGACGTTTCGAGCTCTCCACTTGTGTTGGTTTACAAACTAAATGGTTTAGTATTATTGCCTACAAGATGCAAACCTCGCAGCTAGAGAAATATTCGTATTAGTTCCAAAACTCTAGAACTTAATAATAATTCCATGAAAATGTATTTCAGTGTGTTCATTAACTTACAAAAGAATACATAAAAGGTTATGCGAAAGCCTTTCGATTCCTAAGCTGAATTGAATTTCTGGGGTAACATATACAAGTAGCAGAAGTAGCAGCAGTAGCAGTAGTAGTAGTAGAATAGTAGTAGTGGTGGTAGTAGTAGCAGTAGTTGTAGTAGTAGCAGCAGCAGTAGTAGTGGTAGTGGTAGTAGTAGTGGTAGTAGTAGTGGTAGTAGTAGCAGCAGTAGCAGTAGTAGTGGTAGTAGTAGCAGCAGTAGTAGTGGTAGCAGTAGCAGTAGTGGTAGTAGTGGTAGTAGTAGCAGTAGTAGTAGTAGTGGTAGTAGCAGTAGTAGTAGTGGTGGTAGTAGTAGTGGTAATAGTAGCAGTAGTAGCAGTGGTAGTAGTAGCAGTAGTAGTAGCAGTAGTAGTAGTGGTAGTAGTAGCAGCAGTAGCAGTGGTAGTAGTAGTGGTAGTAGTAGTAGCAATAGTAGTAGCAATAGTAGTAGCAGTAGTAGTAGTGGTAGTAGTAGCAATAGCAGTAGCAGTCGTAGTAGTAGTGGTGGTAGTAGTAGTGGTAATAGTAGCAGTACTAGTAATAGTGGTAGTAGTGTTAGTAGTGGTAGTAGTAGTGGTAGTGGTGGTAGTAGTGGTAGTGGTGGTAGAAGTGGTAATAGTAGCAGTACTAGTAATAGTGGTAGTAGTGTTAGTAGTGGTAGTAGTAGTGGTAGTAGTAATAGAAGCAGCAGTAGTAGTGGTAGTAGCAGTAGTAGAAGTGGTAATAGTAGTAGTGGTGGTAGTAACAGTAGTAGTAGTAGTAGCAGTGGTAGTAGTTGTAATAATAGTAGCAGTAGTAGTAGTGGTAGTAGCAGTAGTGGTAACAGTAGTAGTGGTGTTAGTAGTAGTGGTATAAGTAATATTGGTAGTAGTGGTAATAGTAGCAGTAGTAGTGGTAGTGGTGGTAGTAGTGGTAATAGTAGCGGTAGTAAAAGTAGTGGTAATAGTAGCAGTAGTAGTGGTAGTAGTAGTGGTAATAGCAGCAGTAGTAGTAGTGGTAGTAGTGGTAATAGTAGTAGTATACTAGCAGTAGTAGTGGTAGTAGTAATAATAGCAGTAATAGTAGTGGTAATAGTAGTAGCAGCAGTAGTAGTGGTAGTAGTAGTGGTGGTAGTAGCAGTGGTAGTAGCAGTAGTGGTAGTAGTAGCAGTGGTAGTAGCAGTAGTAGTATTAGTAGCAGTAGAAGTGGTAGTAGTAGTTGTGGTACTAGTAACAGTAGTAGTGTTAGTAGTAGTAGTAGTAGTAGTAGTGGTGGTGGTAGTATAAGTGGTAGTAGCAGTAGTAGTAGTGGTAGCAGTAGTAGTGGTGGTGGTAGTAGCAGTGGTAGTAGCAGTAGTAGTAGCAGTAGTAGTGGTAGTAGTAGCAGTAGTAGTGGTAGTAGTAGCAGTAGTAGTAGCAGTAGTAGTGGTAGTAGTAGCAGTAGTAGTGGTAGTAGTAGCAGTAGTAGTAGTGGTAGCAGTAGTAGTGGTGGTAGTATAAGTGGTAGTAGCAGTAGTAGTAGTGGTAGCAGTAGTAGTAGTGGTAGCAGTAGTGGTGGTGGTAGTATAAGTGGTAGTAGCAGTAGTAGTAGTGGTAGCAGTAGTAGTGGTGGTGGTAGTAGCAGTGGTAGTAGCAGTAGTAGTAGCAGTAGTAGTGGTAGTAGTAGCAGTAGTAGTGGTAGTAGTAGCAGTAGTAGTGGTAGTAGTAGCAGCAGCAGTAGTAGTAGTGGTAGTAGCAATAGTTGTAGTGGTAGTAGTAGTGGTGGTAGTAGTAGCATCAGCAGTAGTAGTGGTAGTATTAGTGGTGGTAGTAGTAGCATCAGCAGTAGTAGTTGTAGCAGTAGTAGCAGCGGTTAGACGGAGGGTTCTCCGTTAACTGCAGCACAGTACCTCACGTAGGGCTACAGTGGGTTCTTTGTGCTTCCAATGTTACCCCTAGGAGGAGGGGATGAAGGGGAGACCCGATCCGGACGACGATGGGTTCCCTAACGATTCCAACCTGACAGCACTCCCTACGCTGCCGAGCCTTGTGTTCGCACCCGCAATCTGGGGTCCCGGGAATAGAAGAGACAGCTCCTAGGAAGGAAGGCTCCCATAGTCCCGCCAAGTGCCAGGGAGAAATCCTTCCAAAGCGAAAATCCCATCATCCGCCGTCGCTTGGTCCTATAACCCTGAAACACATGGTGAAAGAGATGAAAGCAAATGGTGGGGATAGCAAATGATGGAAAGGACATTCGAGTAGAAGGGGAACTACCACAGCATTTGCCTTACCGAATAGTAGCCGACCTGACACAATCAAACCGGGTACCTTCCGAATGTCCAGTGTTAGTGTAGCGTAGGGTTGGTGTTGTGCGTTCTATAAAAGTGTGTTTGTAGTGTAGTACTGTAATCCAATGGAACCAAATGCGTGTGTATTGAAGAGGTAGTAAAAGTATTTTAGAGAGAAAAAGAAATTATAAAAAAATTAAAAATGCCAGCCTCATACGTTGCTGCGGAGCCATCTCGCGCGTCACATAGTACTATTCCTTATGGTCTTCCAGACGTGTTGAAACTAAGCTTACTTTAGCAAATTGACATCGTTTTCCATTTCAGTCAATACACGTCTTTAATCAGCAATTATTAAAAGCTATTGTTCTGAAAATAACATTTTCTGACTTATTTCTCTGTTGAGAATTTCTCTGTTCTCAATATTTTTCTCATCTAGCACTGTTTCTTTTTTGCGGTACATGTGATTAAACAGTTATGTGCCGGCCACACTTGCGGGAAGATGGTAGCCCGCACAAATCAGTAAGCTCGGACTGCGTAAACTTTGCTGTGCTCAAGATTTGGTTTGCACAAACTCTTAAGTGTGGAAAGTGTACAAGCCATGCCTCCAGGGAAGATGTGCAAGATGTGTGATTACGCACCCATTCCAAGCAACGTATCACGAGTTCATCGAGTTATACAAATTCTGAGCAATATTCCGATGGGAATAAGAAGAATGTTCTCCCCAAAAGATGATACAGATATTAAATCTTAAATCTGTGTATGATCTTCCAGTAGCTGCAAGCCTTAAAGCACATTCCATTCTTTCATGAGGAGATATGGATTCGCGTATCAGTGTTTCTGTCGTTCAATAACAGGAGTCGCCAAGCGTAGTAATTCTTTATACCCACTTTCATCCATTCTCAAATAATTGTAATCATCTGGATCTTCTTTTAAATCCTTCATTAAATTCATATGCAATTCTCCTTAGAAGCCACTTTCTGCACCCTATCGACCCGGAGCGTTTGATACCCTTTGTTTTCACCAATAAACGGCACAAAAAGCGTATAATACAAACCAAATCTTCAGGTGACATTGTTTCGATCTCGAGAACCTTCACTTTCGAAGACGAACATCATACTGAGGTTTGCGCAAACTTGCTTGCAATGCATGGACGCAGTACGTTGTTCGTCTATTTTGTGCAAACTATACCGTGCAAGTAAGTCCCTGCCGTGTTGCCGATGCTTAAGAGAAGCTTAAAAATCTTTAAAATAAGTACACGTGATCCCGAATCTACGTCCTGTTCTTGAAGTTATGTCCCATAGTTGTTGCACACGGCGAGCCGATAATTTTGGTTCTATGTTTCAAAGTTGGTACAAATTTTAATGAGTTACGAATTGTCACTCTGTGCATATATGAAGAGTCTGGGTAAAATAACCAGGTAAGCTACTTTGTTTTCGAAATGGAGATGTGGTTACAGTTATCTGTGAGAGAAAATACACGCTTCACAGTGGTACGGCAGCTGCATGGAGGTGGTCTCTTTGCCCGATGACCAGTATGTTATATTACGTTGACAACCATACATCGGCGGCACCGTTTGTGATGGTGCCAAGAGTATCAGGACTGGACAAACGAGGAGTGGGGTCGCGTGGTCTTCTAGGATGAGAGCAAATTCAGTCTGAGTAGTGATCCTCGACGTACCCTCATCCGGTGAGAGGTGAGAACACCCAAGAACGTTGTTGAACATGATCGTTTTGGTGGACCAGGTGTTACGGTGTGGGGAGCCATAATATTGCATGGGCGTACCGACCTCCAAATTTTTGCAGGTCAACGTCATTGTGACATTGTACTCCGTCCCATGTGCGTGTTTTCAGGGGTGCATTCGGCCCTCACTTCATTTTTATGGATGACAATGCGCGACCGCATCTAACAGCGTAGGTGGAGGAGCTCTTGGAGCGAGAGGATATTCGGCGAATGGTCTGGCCTGCCCGTTACCCCGATTTAAATCCTATCGAGCACGTGTGGGATGCGGCACGTTCCACATGTACCAATGGCCATCTAGCGATGTCAACCGCGCTAGGGGAGGAATGGAACACCCTTCAAGAACTCTTTACCAACCTTGTGGCTAGCATGGGAGCACGTTGCAGCGCATGCATCGCTGTTCGTGGGGATCACACATCCTATAAAGAACAATTTCCCTCTTTTTGTACTGTCCAGGGGACCATCATGAGTTGCAGTGACTTCAGTGTAACTTATTGTCTCTGAATAAAAGTGTTCGTCTCATTGCATATTTCTTTCAGATGCCTACTGTTCCATGTTGTAGCAGTTCTTTCTATGTATGGCTCAAGTTTCATTGAGGGATGTTACTTGGCAGTTACGCACATACAAGCGTTACTTTCGTCCTTAAGATTTGCACACCAGTGTATAAAATGTTATTTACCGGGATGAGGGCAAACGTTTTTGCAGCTAGATATTAATTTTAGTTACCCCGGCATAAACATTGGGGGACGTAGCTGCAGAACAACGAGAGGACCAGGAACTTAGCTGCACGAATTTAAAGCAAGCGTGGGATATTCATAACAAAATACAGGCAAACATTGGAGGGAGCTGTTCCGTATTCACTCGACTCACTCTACTACACGACTGACGCCACCAGAACAAAGAGGCTAGTCCCTCTACTTGTCCTCCCCCCTGACTAGGAGGTGGGGAGGGAAATGCCGCACCGGACATGAATTCAAACTCACAAACAAAATAACTAGTTCAACAACGTCATGCTACAAAGCAATAATGTGTCCGACATGACAATGCACACACATACGCTACAACACGCAATGTCGCTTATTATGACGTTCTTTTTAAACGTGCTATATAACAAAAGTTTATAGATATATTTATAATAAACTGTGTTGTATATAACATTCGATGGAGTAGATATTTAAGAAGTTAATAAAAATTATTATTACCATTATTCGATTATTCGTATACTTACCTAAACCAGTTACTACGAGAAACAATAGGTATACGTATACTTAGTTTTGATTGGATTATAAGCACAAGGCAGATGAAAAGGTTTTTACTCATTTAAACGTTTTTCTATTCTTTCAATTATTTTTATTAACATTCCCAAAAAAGCCGTTTTATGATCGATTTTCAATGCATTCATGTGTAGATAGAGAAAAACGAGGGCAATGGAGGAGGAGTGATTTAGAGAGTATGAGAGTGAAGGGGGAGAGAGAAGAATAAAATGAATGGTACACTGAGAGGAAAGACACATCATGGAAGAATGAGAAGGAAGGGAGGAGAGAAATACAGAGAAATACAGTGCAGAACAGATGTTGTGGAATATTAGAATTTAAGGCAATAAAGCAAATAGAAACTACGGAATACTCACCCTGTTCTTTGTTTTTTATGCAGTTGGAACTAAGGTATTTCTGGCTAAGTGGTTTATATAAACCGATAATAGCAAAGAAAATTCGGCACAAATTCTTAAATTATATAATTAACAAAAATTGGTTAAATATTATTGTTTAGAATCTTGTATAGTAGCGTTTTTTTTAAAAAAACATAATAATTAGATACTACGATTTTTGTGATCTTGTGCCCCACTTTGGACAAAGGAATTAAGATGCCTCGCAGCCTATTCTCTAAGTGCAAGTTAAGCTATGTTATGAGCCAAGTTTAGTAACAACCATTTTGGTCTTTCTTGCGTGAAAGCTACACACACGCACATACACACATATGTGTGCAAACATTTCAAAAATTCTATTTTGGCTTGAGGGTAACCCACTGTCTGTTATACATCGAAGCTTTCAATTGCAGTTTCGTTGTATCTACTAATCCACCGCGCAAAATAACTTACATTTTATGAGGATTTTGTTTTCAAACGCATTATGGGTTTTCGGAGAAATGAAAATAAATGAGAAGCTTAATCTCAGCAGTTCTTAGACATAACTGTAGCAACTTTTGCTTTAAGCATTCAGTTGTAGCACTTAACAGCTCCGTCATTTGCTAACATTTTAACCAGTAAACAATTTCTCGTTTAAAGATGAAAGGGATGCCACGTATCTTTTGAAAAAAACCGACCTTTTGAATCTGTATAATTTTTATTCTTTCAGATATCTTGCAACAACTTCTAATATTGCACTTTGGTATCAGCTCACAGTGTTACTTGTTGATTAATCTGGTACAGATCAAGATAGGTATCCTGACGATTTT
Organism: Deroplatys truncata; assembly: GCA_030765065.1. Taxonomy (NCBI): domain Eukaryota; kingdom Metazoa; phylum Arthropoda; class Insecta; order Mantodea; family Mantidae; genus Deroplatys; species Deroplatys truncata. The sequence goes on from CM060978.1 coordinate 222,645,486, forward strand.
CTACACGCCTAACTGTTGATAGGACTAAGAAGTTATGTCTGAATATCTCTAACTCAACAGCAAGGATTGGTTGTCTTGACACAACAAGCAAGTCTTAAAACACCTTTATTTATGTACATTTCATTCACTTTCTGGGATTACGTAACTCAGAAAACACCTGCTGAGGAACTCCACACTCTCAGCTGGTTCCTAGTTCTGGAGGCTCGTAAACATTCCCTAAAAGAGTTTCAAACATACTGAAAACAGATCCTGTTTTATAACTGTACAGACTGGGCAATGTCCTGGGCGCAGAATTCTAGGTGACAAGAATGGGTAAGTTTAAGTTTGGATTGTGAAAGAAGTATTAAACATTGCAATAATGGGAGTACTGTCAATTAGTATTGTTAGTGACACTACTGATGATCCTATTAAATACATTTTATGCTTTTGACATTAACCGGTTGTGATGTCATATTACCGCTTCTAGAGGCGGTTATAAAAACTATAGTTACAGAACACACTGGTTTCTTGTAATGTATTGACTTTGAAGCACAGGTTCAGATTTACATTTTTAGATGCTTTGTTCTTTGTAGTTGTTTAATTTACATAGTCCTCTTTAACTTCTGTGGTCATATCGGGGGGTTTGACTTGAACTATGGTGTAATTACTCCCTTAATTGTCGGTTTTCTTAATTACTTTCTCTGCTACATATAGTAAGTAGGGGAAGTATTGTATTCCACCCAAAAATTCGATACCGAGATTTCACCGGAAATATATGTTTTGAGACCTCCTGAAACCAAAAAAAAGCATTTTTGGTAACATGTCCGTCTGTGTGTCTGTGTGTGTGTCTGTGTTTCTGTGAACAGTCGGATAAACACCAAACTTCGTATTTAGGTTCAGCATCTTCCAGAGATGCGACACGAAGGTTTTCAAGAAAATCCCCCCACCCCAGAGTACCCTTTACATGGAACATTTTTCGAAAATTTTAATTTTCTCAAAAATGGCTCAAACGATTTTGATTAAAATATCATATGTTTAAGGTATTTTCATGACAAATAAAATGTATATCTCGAATTTTCTGGGAATGTCTCCAAAAATGTTCATTCTGAACGACTTTTGCATAACTGGTAAACCATAAGAGATAGACAAACTTTTACAACACTAAAAATGTAGATCGCGTTAAAATACACAATTTATGTCATATACATTTTTTGTTGTTGAGTGAACCATTTTCCAGATATTGCTTATTCCCTTAAATTTTCCAATACTTATACTTTTTCTCAAATTCGTTATTCATTTTTTTATGTCCTGGACATACAAAGAGAATGGAACGCACCACATAGCAACCAGCTTTTAAAATATTTGACTATCGCTTAAAGCCTTCCAATTCCCCTTGCATCTACAAGAAAATTAGCAATAAGATTAACATCTCGATATCTCGATTAACATGCATTTACCGTATGGAGAATAAGCGTTTGTAAAAAACAGTTTGTACAAGGGTAGAGAACGTCATGTGAGTGTAACACATCAGATTAGTTTTGTTCAGATTGCTGAATATGGTCCATATATGTATCTGAGCGCCTTCCTCACCTCATTCTCCAACTTCAGATCAAGGAAGATTTGCAATTGCAGTTAATTTTCTCCCAAAAACACTGAAATTAGGAGTGCATATATACTTAATACTATGATTAATTGAACAAACCCAAAACTAAATGTTTTTATGTTAGTTTGTATTGTCCTCTTTGATTTCTTTGCTCATATCGAAGACTTTGGTTTGGGAAACAACTGATGCTGTTCTAATTCGCTGACTGTGGCTATTTAGTAACGTTTAATGTGAAACACGCTCATATTCACCCACTCATTCATACTTCCACACCCTGCGGAGAATAGGAAATGATCCTAGTTAAAGATTCCCTCAATCAGGAATCGAATAAGGGACCTCTGGATTGAGAAGCCAGAATTTTGACCACTCAACTAGAGAGGTAGTCAACACATGTTTATTTTGTAATAATCGCACACATTGTAATACTTATTTTTGATTGACGTTAGTTCACAAGGATAACATAAAGCTTTGATTGTTTTCTAATCCTTCCCCCAAACGCCCTTAAATATCTGTTTATCGCTAACGCATACGTTCTAGATTTACTGGACCCTGTTGAATTTTTGTACGTTTTGACAGATACTCGCAATTTGCCAGCATTTCAGTTATGACTTTATATGACTTAAACAGTACATCAGTCACTATCATTGGTAATATTTAATCAATGATATATGGAGAGAAAGAATATAGCATTAGCCTTATTCTACGTTTCATTTAGGGTTCTTACCCCACTGTGTCCCTGACCATATAAAGCAAAGGTCTGTGTTCTATTCCAAAACTGGAATTCTGCATATAACAACTTTAAAAAAATCTGATGTGTTACACTCACATGACTTTCTCTACCCTTGTACAAACTATTTTTACAAACGCTTATTCTTCATCTAATTCATGTTAATCGAGATAAACATTTGCAGACTCTATCTTATTACTAATTTTCTTTAGATGTAAGGGGAATATATATTTACAAGGGCAGTATGGAAATAGCCTTTAAGAACATACATATCTCTTAATAGCTGGTTGCTAGGTGCAGCACCATTCCCTTTGCCACAGATTAATACTCTTTGCATATTCAAGACAAAAAATGAATAACGAATTCCCATTTGAGAAAATAAGTATTGAAACATTTAAGGGAATAACAAGCAATATCTCGAAAATGGTTCACTCAACAACAAAAATGTATATGACATAAATTGTGTATTTTAACGCGATCTACATTTTTTGTGTAGTAAAATTTTGTCTATCTCTTATGGTTTACCAGTTTACCAAAGGTCGTTCACAATGAAGAATAATTTTGGAGACATTCCCAGAAAATTCAAGATATACATTTTATTTGTCATGAAAATATCTTAAACATATGATATTTTAATCAAAATCGTTAGAGCCATTTTTGAGAAAATTACTCTGGGGTAGGGGGATTTTCTTGAAAACCTTTGTGTCGCATCTCTGGAAGATACTGAACCTAAATACCAAGTTTGGTGTTTATCCGATTGTTCCTTTCTGAGTTATGCTGTTCACAGACACACACACACACACACACACACACACACACAGACAGACACACACACGGACATGTTTCCAAAAATGCTTTTTTTGGATTCAGGGGATCTCAAAACATGTATTTCCGGTGAAATCTCGGTATCGAATTTTTGAGTGGAATACAATACTTCCCCTACTTACTATACGTAGTAGAGCAAGTAAAATGGGGAGAGAAACGAAAAGGAAACTGGACTGTTTCTCTTTGACCTTCTCTTGGAGATATATTACATTAATATATTACTTGTTACATAGAACTTTATGGAATAAATATTGTTATCAGAAAGAAAGTTTGTATTATGAATGAAAACTTTTAGAAATCTTCCAGATATTATTCTTGGATCTTCTTAATTTCTTGGATCTGAAACAAAGCTAACATAAGAACAGCCGTAAGCTATAGTGCTGAATGTTTTGATAAATCGCTAATATCAAGAGTCTAAATCGAAAACATCTGAACTCTTACCTTCACATTACTTTCTTTACCGTTTATCGTTTATTAATGGGTATATAAACTATTGTTACGAAAGTTTATTTTTCTATCTACTTCATTTTAAACAAATAAACCTTTGCAGAATATGTTAGGTACATTGCATATTTCATTACAGATACAAAGAAAATATCCACATTTAAATGTTTAAGGACTGCAAGCTGTAACTTTAAGTTGTCCCTAAAATTCCATACTCTCTCCGTGCAACCGTATAAACAACTGAATATCGACAGCACTTTAAAGGAATGACAAAGTATTAAACAAATCGAACCATTAATAACGGTTATCTCGGAAGTGGCTTTGCCACATAAATATTATTTGGAGTAAGTTGTAGTACGTTTTCGTCTACACATTTTCCAGTTATAAATATTATACAAAATTCCTTCGGAATGAAGAGGACTTCACAGACTATTCTCTGAAAATTCAAGATAAACATTTTATTTGTCATGTAAATATCTTCAATATATGGTATTTTAATAAAAATCGTGAAAGCCATTTTTTGAGAAAATAAAAATTTTCGAAAAAATTTTCATGTAAAGGGTAATTTGGGGTTGGGGAATTTTCTTGAAAATCCACGTGTCGCATCTTTGGAAGATACTGAACTTAAATACTAAGTATGTTATTTATCCGACATTTCGGTTTTTAGTTATGATGTTCGTAGACACAAACGCACAGACATTTTGCTTAAAATTCTTCTTTTTATTGAGGGACCTCAAAACGTGTACTTCGATATGCAATTTTTGGGTGGAATGCAATACCTCCTCTACGTACTATATTGTATGTACGTGGTAGAGATTGTGAAAATCAAGTTCCGTGAAAATTTCCTATTTAACATGAAGTTTCCTGTTTTCAGGATGTTTCAGCAATGAAGATAGTAACAGCGCGCTTAATGGACACCCAATAAACATCTCTGCTATCGCCATATTTCGCCACAACATTAAATAAGTTGCCAGAATGAATGACTGGTTATCATCAACATATCTTCCAGTGGAAACGTTTTCCTCCTACCATATATTAGACAGCTTACAGCGTGCAGACATTACTTACAAAATTTAGCACACAAAAAGGGCAAGGAGAAGAAAAACTGATGTTACAGAAATCTACCGTTATAGCACAAAACTTCCGTTAGATATCTTTATAGGTTGCCTGGAGTATGGCTTAAGTACCTAAGTATTCTGACTCGATAGGAATTTCTAAGCATTAAAGCGAGGACAGAAAGAAATAAGGCTGAACTGATACTGAGCTATGGACAGGGACGTCGCAGGTAACAAATTTAATCCATCCTAGTGCAGTGTTTTGGCGTTTGCAAACAGCATTCGGGCCGGTATTTACCCGCTTGTGGAGTGACCCTTGGCCTCTGTTTTGCATTGCTTTGAGAGTAGATAACTTGAGGCCAACTGCATAAGAATTCCTATGGCTTGTTATAACATTGTTATTCGTTTTGCTCTTCAATACGTCATGTTTCGTTATGTGAGAACAACAGTGCTTGTCTAGTTAGCATGACACTAGCTATTACCGCCCCAATAAATATCTAACCTATACCTTTGCATCTAATCATTTGAGAGTTAGGAGCAGTCAGACGGACAAAGTGGCCCCTGCGAGGAAGGGATAAAGGGGAGACACAAAGGCGACCAGATTTGGACGACGATGTGCACTAGCAAGGACGGGATCCCTAATGATTCCAACAGGACACCAATCCTAACGCCGGCCAGATATGTGGGGTCCCTAGAATTGACGAGACAGTCCCAGGAGTGAAGGGGACTTCAGCAGTCCCGTCAAGAGCTACGGAGAAATGTTTCCAAAGCGCAAATTCCACCGTCGTGCTGCAACACACCAAAAGCTGTGGTCTGGCCCTGAAAGCCTGAAACAGATGAAAATCTGTTTTACCTCATTTGTTTCAGAAAAATGATGGGAACAGGAAATTATGTTCAGACCATTTATGGTAGAAGGGGAACCACCATGCCTGCATTCGCCTACCGATCCGGGGAAACCGCGAAACAATCATCAGAGCAGCCGCCCCGACGGGAATTGAATCCGGGACCTCGGGAATGCGAGCCTCACACACCTTACTGCGGTGCTATCTCACTCCGTTACTTAATCGAGATTGTTGTAATTCATAAAACCAATGTGCAAGTGAATCAAAGTAAATATTGTAAAAGACCCATAAGTTTCAAATAAATTACACGAAATTATTTAATGCTTCTTTGGATAACGGTATGTATTAAAAGATAATTACTACAGAGATAAAAATAAAATATGCAGGCATATAGATACAAATATGATATAGTTTTATGACTAATTCGGACCGAGCGAGATGGCTCAGCGGTAACGTCTGTGGTACACATTCGGGAGGACCCGGGTTCGCTCCCAGCGACCGCCCATTTGACCCATTTGCATGCTCACTAGAAATAATATTCCCGTGGACTCCAGAGAGCTGCTCATTGGTGGGTTCGTTCATCGCCCTCTCTCGGCGCCAGCAACAGTAGGACAAGTTTGTAGTTTGGAAACGTTAGGGACTTCGGCGCGTCCCTGTGCCTGCCTGCCTATGACATGTAGCCCCCTGTGTGGTTCCTTCACTTCATCCCTTCCTTCTCGGGGGTAGCAGGCACAAAAAATAAAATAAAAGCTGTAATACGCCATCCTGGTACAATGTTTTCTACACCAGGACGTGTATTCCAAATATTTCTTTCAATTTATACATTATCATTGTAAAGATTCTGCTCATAATCTAGTGAATAAAAATATAAAATAAAACATCTGATGTGTTACACTCACATGACTTTCTCTACTTTAGTACAAACTAGTTTTACAAACGCTTATTCTCCATATGTTTCATGCTAATCGAGATATCGAGATATTAATCTTATCGCTAATTTTCTTGTAGATGCAAGGGGAATTGGTAGGCTTTAAGCGATATTCAAATATTTTAAGAGCTGGTTGCTATGTGGAGTATTTCATCCTCTTTGCATTACCAGGACAAAAAATGAATAACGAATTCTCATTTGAGAAAAAGTATGAGTATTGGAAAATTTAAGGGAATAACAAACAATAACTGGAAAATGATTCACTCAACAAAAACAAGAAAAAAATGTATATGACATAAATTGTGTATTTTAACGCCATCTACATTTTGTGTAGTAAAATTTTGTCTATCTCTTATGGTTTACTAGTTATGCAAAAGTCGTTCACAATGAAGAATACTTTTGGAGACATTTCCAGAAAATTCAAGATATGCACTTTCTTTGTCATGAAATTCTCTTAAATATATGACATTTTAATCAAAATCGCTAGAGCCATTTTTGAGAAAATTAAAAATTTCGAAAAATGTTCCATGTAAAGGGTAATCTGGTGTGGGGGGATTTTCTTGAAAACCTTCGTGTCGCATCTCTGGAAGATACTGAACCTAAATACCAAGTTTGGTGTTTATCCGACTGTTCGTTTCTGAGTTATGCTGTTCACAGACAGACAGACACACACACACACACACACACACACACGGAAATGTTTCTAAAAATGCTTTTTTTGCATTCAGGGAGCCTCAAAACATATATTTCCGGTGAAATCTCGGTGTCAAATTTTTGGGTTGGAATGCAATACTTCACCTCGATATCTCGATTAACATGAAGTATATGGAGAATAAGCGTTTGTAAAAATAGTTTGTACAAGAGTAGAAAAAGTCATGTGAGGGTAACACATCAGATTTTTATGTTAGTTTTAATTAAGTATTTCAATAATAAATATAATACTTGACATACGGCATCAATATGTTAAAATCATCAGGCATTTTTAAAAAGTAATGTGTCATTTTCCCCTAAATTGTATTTCTTACAGATTCTTGATTTCCATTAACACAAATATTACAGTGATAGAGTGGTGTACTTAATATATGACGTAACATCCAAATGTTATTCTTTGAAATAAAGTTAAGCATTTTTTCTTAAAAATAAAAAATTTCTGGTGGTATGGAACACATAATGTGAAAAACTTTATGAACAAAATGCTTCTTCTTTCAGTTACATTTTAGACTGTTATTTTAATCTGTATATATCGTTTTTATCTGTTTGAATTATGAAAGAACAGTAAAAACTTAGTCCAAAGAAAATAAAGTCGTAAAAAAGGCGTTAATATCTAAAAAGGCTAAAAAAGGAGCAACTTTGTTATGCTCATAAACAATGGAGTTAAAGGGGTGCACTCCAATCCTGGTGGATGGAAAAAATTAAACGGTACCATCCCCGTTTTCATACCAAACCTTATTAAGATATATACATTGTGCAGAGCGTGGTCTGCAATATTGGTATCAACTGCACTAGTATATTCTAACTATTAGGGTTAACAGCCTCACTTTCAATACGTCACATGTGTAGTACACCTTTGTTGGCCATGAGAAAGAAAAAATTACATTTAATCGACCCTCTCTTTTTGGAGTGGATCATCTACCTATTGAGCAATTTTGCTACGTTATAAGCATTACTTTTGAATCACTGCTGCATTAAATTTCAAGCCGAAGCATCGATACTGCAGAAAATAATCAAGGCAATTTGATTTTATCTTTGCTATTCTTTCGTTCTTTATTACTCAATTGAAGACAAACTGGCGCTTCCATGAAAAACTGTCGGTATGTTGTAGGTCTGCGATATCTATACTTAGAATACCACATAATTATTAACTAATAGTTCATAGTTTTACTTTGCAAGCATACAATACTTCACTTACATCATGCTGGCTTTGGAAAATCAAAAACATTTGTTTACAATATTAAAGAAAATGTTTATAAGTTATACTCATAATATTTCCTAAATTAAATTTGGATGATAATCACAATTGTCATCATTCAATTATAATCGGAAAAATTTTCACTCTATCGAGCAATAATTGGCCTATGGTCTGATAAAAGCTTCTTACTTTGGCGTTTTGATTATAATTTTGTAATTGAACAGGGTGAACAGATCCTGCATATTCTTGATGAACCTAAAGCTGCCAATCATAGAATTGCTTTAACTCTGTGACAAACTGGTGAGGAGAAAAATATACTTAGAAATCAAAGGACTGTTCCTAAGTAATGTGATCCCTTCTTCACACATTGTAATTGAAATGTATCGTAATAACACCTTTAGACCCTTTAGAATAATTCGCACAGCCTTGACAGACATTAAATATGCCATAAATTGCTATTTACCTTGCTTAAATACTGGGCTTGCCCGATTGTAGTGACATAGGTTAAAATATAATACGTTTTGATATTTATTTAATAAACAATAAGCTGCAAAGTTTTGGTATACTGATGAAAAAAAAACAATTTAAGTGGAATTCACTCAATCACTTTCGATACCAACATCTTTTTGCAACCTTTGTGTTGGAGGTTGCTGTAATATGTAGAATTTTTCATAAGATAAGATCCAAGATGGGTATTGTATGCTGCATCCTTAGTCTATATTGCTTTAAATGCCATTACCAAAATTATTATTATTATTATTATTATTATTATTATTATTATTATTATTATACTTTTTAGCGCATATTTATCGCAACGCACTCTCTTATTGAAACTACTTACATTAAACGCGAGACATTTACACGCTATTAATATATTTAAACTGGGCACCATTCAGACACCACATAAACCCTCACAACCAAGAAGGCGACCAACCGAGATCCGAATCTGGGTCCCGTACCAATCTAACCGAAGTATAAAAGGTATCGTTGAACCTATGCACTTTATTCAGTGACGTTTTAGCTAGGGGTGGGATGGCTTATCTCTGAGGTAAAGCCTTAGCTGGAGGGATGGGTACACAGTGTGCTGAACTGGTGCCGCTCATGGCATGTACAGTGGAAAAACCCAACAGTCTTTTACTATCGTGCGTTTTTATCCCTCACTTGCCTCATACCAAGTAAACTCTACCTCCTTCCAACAGCTATCCCTACCTGCTTGGAAGGGCAAGCGTATCTATTCGTGTGGAAGTTTTACAGCTGCGTTGTGTGATAAGATGTTTTGTAAATCTATGAAATTTCGCTGCACTGCGTTAATTCGAGAAGATATTATCATGGTAGTGTCCAGTCACTCTTGACATACGTACTTGTGCGTATGAAATGGCAATATATGTAAAATAGAAAGCATAATAGTTATGTTCTTCGACAAAATTGTAAATGAACGAGAATAGGATTAGCAGGAAGAAAGAAAACAAGAAAAGAAAAGCAAAAGGGACAATCCATGACGGAGGAGCAAACCCCGGTCTTTCACTGGACATATGCAAGTATAACCACTAGAACACGGAAATACAGAGTGAGCCAAATGACTCCGAACCGCCTGCGCGGTGTTTTTCCTGTCCTCGTCCTCGACGCTCGTTGCCGTCTGCCGCTGTCATAGAAAGGCGCAGATGAAACCAAACAACATTTTTAAATTTAGTTTTAAAGGCTTTGCTTACCAACTTTATGAAAGAAAATGCTGAAATTGGCACCGCTGTTGTCCATACATTTTTGGCACCTCGAAACTATCCATCACTCGTCGTAGTTCACGTTGAGAAATTTCCTGGCGGATATTTTGTTTTAATTCTTTCAGGGTGTGTGGGTTTGCCTAGTATACTGCATGTTTTAAGTTACCCCGGAGGGGTATTTTATGAACAAAAACGGTGTTATTCCACTGGGCATGTGGAAATATGATAAAAACATAATAACGCGCTGCATCTATAAACGAAGACACACCTGTTGTGATTTTGCTGTGCAGTGTGAAGTGCAGTATTGAGTTGACGGTGATGTGATGTAGTTCAGTTATTACGAGTTATTTATTATTTTGTCCTGTACTTAATCACAAAGTATATTATGGCTCAGTATATGTTTTCTACTGCACAGCGAGTATTTATTTATTATTCCTATGTGTTAACTCGGTCACTTCCCCAAGTGAACGTGCGATTTGCAGAAAGATTTCCAGGTGTAAAAGTTCCAGGTCGTACAACAATCCATGAACTTTAACAGTAAATTTCAGGCCACAGGAAGTGTTCAGGCTAAGAAATCTAAAAGACGGCGTTCGGCTCTTACCGAAGAAACATTAAACGACAGCGGTCATGATAGACAGTTTCCTAAAGAGGTGCCAAAAATGTATGGACAACGACGATGGCCAGTTTCAGCACCTCCTTTCGTAAAGTTTGTAAGTAAAGCCTTTAGAAGTAGTTTTAAAAATGTTGTATGGTTTCATCCGCGCCTTTCTATAATAGCGGCAGACGGCAACGAGCGCCGAGGACGCGGACAGGAAAAACACCGCGCAGGCGGTTCGGAGTCTTTTGGCTCACTCTGTAGTATACAAGTTGGAGTGCTATATTAGCATAAACCTTATGGCGCAGCGAATGAAAGCTTGAAAATTTATTTTATTTCGGTTTTATTACCATGTGGAGTAAGTTCACGGCGTGAACTGACGAATTTGTCGCACGACCCGTGTCCTAAAGCTTCTAAAGAATGCTCATTTATAACATATTTTTATGTACTTTCCTTAATATTTGTTTCACATCATCTGCAATTCTTAATGAAATAATGCATAGGAGATTCTACACAAATAAGTTAATTGTGATAAAACTCCTGTGTTTCGTGAAAAACTAAAAATAGTCATAGGTTTAACAGTTTAATTATTATATACAAATATTCACTAAGGTAAGAAAGAAACTGCGTGGTTTAAAGACCTTGTCATGTAATAAAGGATACTTCCATAAGCCATAATAATTAAGATGACCTAAGAAACAACACTTCCAGTACAATATTTAGCTCTAGACAGTCACGTGACACTGATACTCTGCGCATTAAGTCGTCTCAATGAGATGGAGTAATTCAGTGTCATTCTTTAAACGTACCATGTAAACAAAATGAACAGCTACATTATTTACGCATTAGGAACCAGCCTTTACTGCCCAGAAGCTGGCAGTTTAACATCTGCGATGTGAGGAATGGACAGACCACAAGACTTAAATGGATAATTACGTTGTATTTCATTACCGAACACCTTTAAGTGTTGTGGAGCGCGAAAAAAGTTAACCTCAGGTGAAATGCAAATGTTTTCCTCCTAATTAGTTCCTCGAAAGGCAAGGACAGGACGAAGAAGGTCGCATAATCTTCTAGTCAAGTAATGCCGGTGAACTAGTTCAGAATTCCTGAACTGTTTACACGCTTTGGTGGAACTGGTTGCGCGCAAATTCGCACGTGGTCGTCAAGGAGTGCATTGCACTCGCGTTCACATCTGCAGATAGAGGCACTACCTTGGAACTTCTTAAGTCTTAGAGGACTGCGTCGCCTAAATAAAAAAGAAAAATATAAAGTAAGGTAAAACATAAACTATATATGGAATGTGGAAGTCGACCAAGCAGTTGGTTCCGCGGTAACGTGTGAGGCTGGCACTCGGGAGGTACGATTCCCATCGACCGCCCACTCTGATCTTGGTTTTTCGTGGTTTTCCCTGAACGGTAGGCGAAAATTGGAGTACTTGCTCATCCATCACAATTTCATTTCCCTAATTTCTCTTTCATTTCATTTCCTTCTCATGTTTCAGATATACTCCGTGTACTTCCCGTGTGGGACAATTGGTGCGGATGCTTGCACCGAGGAAAGCTATTTTCCATGGACACTAGAGGGCTGCCCCTCTCTGGGCAGCTCCAGTAAGTGAGACGGGTCTTCGAGCCAGGAACTTTTAGGGTACTTACATTGACCGTGCCACTTGGCACACGAAGGTCGAGCTGAGTTACTGACTTCTTATTTATATCGATTGTCTTACTGGCACACCAAGGTGGAACTGAATTGCCACATTCTTGGTTATACTGACTATGTTACTTGGCACACCAAGATGGTGCTAAATTACTACCTTCTTGGTTATATTCACTGTGTTACTTGGCACACCAAGTTGGTGCTGAAATACTGCCTTCTTGGTTATATTCACTGTTACTTGGCACACCAAGGTGGTGCTGAAATGCTGCCTTCTTGGTTATATTCACTGTTACTTGGCACACCAAGGTGGTGCTGAAATGCTGCCTTCTTGGTTATATTCACTGTTACTTGGCACACCAAGTTGGTGCTGAAATGCTGCCTTCTTGGTTATATTCACTGTGTTACTTGGCACACCAGGTTGGTGCTGAAATGCTGCCTTCTTGGTTATATTCACGGTGTTACTTGGCACGCCAAGTTGGTGCTGAAATGCTGCCTTCTTGGTTATATTCACTGTGTTACTTGGCACGCCAAGGTGGCGCTGAAATGCTGCCTTCTTGCTTATATTCACTGTTACTTGGCACACCAAGTTGGTGCTGAAATGCTGCCTTCTTGGTTATATTCACTGTGTTACTTGGCACACCAAGTTGGTGCTGAAGTGCTGCCCTCTTGGTTATATTCACTGTGTTACTGGGCACACCAAGATGGTGCTGAAATACTGCCTTCTTGGTTATATTCACTGTGTTACTTGGCACACCAAGTTGGTGCTGAAATACTGCCCTCTTGGTTATATTCACTGTGTTACTTGGCACACCAAGTTGGTGCTGAAATACTGCCATCTTGGTTATATTCACTGTGTTACTTGGCACACCAAGTTGGTGCTGAAATACTGCCTTCTTGGTTATATTCACTGTGTTACTTGGCACACCAAGTTGGTGCTGAAATACTGCCCTCTTGGTTATATTCACTGTGTTACTTGGCACACCAAGTTGGTGCTGAAATACTGCCCTCTTGGTTATATTCACTGTGTTACTTGGCACACCAAGTTGGTGCTGAAATACTGCCCTCTTGGTTATATTCACTGTGTTACTTGGCACACCAAGTTGGTGCTGAAATACTGCCCTCTTGGTTATATTCACTGTGTTACATGGCACACCAAGTTGGTGCTGAAATACTGCCTTCTTGGTTATATTCACTGTGTTACTTGGCACACCAAGTTGGTGCTGAAATACTGCCCTCTTGGTTATATTCACTGTGTTACTTGGCACACCAAGTTGGTGCTGAAATACTGCCCTCTTGGTTATATTCACTGTGTTACTTGGCACACCAAGTTGGTGCTGAAATACTGCCCTCTTGGTTATATTCACTGTGTTACTTGGCACACCAAGTTGGTGCTGAAATACTGCCCTCTTGGTTATATTCACTGTGTTACTTGGCACACCAAGTTGGTGCTGAAATACTGCCCTCTTGGTTATATTCACTGTGTTACTTGGCACACCAAGTTGGTGCTGAAATACTGCCTTCTTGGTTATATTCACTGTGTTACTTGGCACACCAAGTTGGTGCTGAAATACTGCCCTCTTGGTTATATTCACTGTGTTACTTGGCACACCAAGTTGGTGCTGAAATACTGCCCTCTTGGTTATATTCACTGTGTTACTTGGCACACCAAGTTGGTGCTGAAATACTGCCCTCTTGGTTATATTGTCTGTGTTGCTACCTCCGCTCGTCTCTGTGGCCTGTCTGCGGGCGGTAGCCTCACAAAGTTTCTTCACTTCATCCCTTCCTCCTGAGGGTGGCAGCCGCAACAGATCCCGGGTGCGAGATGTCCACCTCCGTTGTAAACCCTGTACTCTAGAAGAAGTAGAAGTTGAGGAAAATTAGCTGAGCTATTTAATTTATACTAATTGTGGTGTTTTCCGCATTACTGTCAATCCATATTTGACATAAATACCTTTCTCTTTTAACGAAGGATTACATTTTTCTTTTGCTGTGTGAGAGCTACTCATTACCAAAATGTGCTTCTTTAATGCTACATTATTCAAATAAAAAGCGATTCTCCTTTTCATTTGTGTTAATTACGTTAAATGTTGATCAGAATTAGTTTCAGTCACACAGTTACATGCCAGTTGGAGGGTTGAAATAATTTCTCAGTTTTAACAATGATAATCATTTTGAACAATACCTAAAAACACTAAGGTCCAAGTTGAAAGTAGGTTGCGGCTTATACAACCAAATGAATATGTATGGTAAGACTTATAGTTACACTGAGTTACATTATTTTTATGCCATTTGAAGAAGGTGTTATTTTAGGAGGAGTTGTATTTTATTTCCACTGTTGGGGAGCCGAACTTGAAGTAGTAGCTACCGCACGTATGGTAAAAAGTTTCCGGTAGCCTTCGCCCCAAATGTACTTTCTGGTGGCCTTTGCCCCAAATGTTTAAAAAATATTAACTTTGTAATCTGGCAGTTTCTTTGTTTATGTTTGTCTCGACTGCGTCATTATTATTGTTAGAGACATGTTTTTCTTTGTAGGGTTGTGGTGCGACTGAAGAATGTAGGCTTACACAGATTATAATTTTACTTCACTCCTTTTATTAATGCTTGACACGATTTAAATAACACTTCACTGATATAGAGAGCTGTGAGATTTTTTTTATTAATTACTTGCACTTTTTAACACGTAAACTATTTTCGCCTCACACTGAATACGTATTAAACCTCTCGAGGACGCGTTTCGCGTCTGATTAGTAACACTGTCTGCTAGCAACGCGTCCAGTTATGAGCGCTGTCTACAAGCAACTGACTTGATTTCTTCCGCCTAAATTTGTAAATTTCTGTATTTTAAGTCTCTGATTGGCTATTCCTAATCCAATAGAATACTTTTATTTAACTTAAGCTTCTTTATGGTTGGTGATTGGCTATATTATAAACTGTCACAAAAATTTACATTATTGTTACTCCAATAATCACAAGTAGCATTATTAAACATTCTTACTCATTATTGCCTCAAGGTTACCTCATTGTTACCTCATTGTTAGCAACTTTTAACCTATTATTCTCACAGCTCCTACATTATTAAATTACGTAATACATTCACATAATATTATTAAACATGGATACAATAATATAAACATTTACAATGACTGTAATATACACTTTTTATATATAGTTGCATACACATATTGCTTTAAGGCGGGCTGTTATTGAATTTACATATTATATAATTTGACTAAAATCATGTAAGTGTTAAAAGTACTGCCTCACATTTAATGGTACGATTACAAGCATCGAAAGAAACGATCAACCGCTTCATTGGAAATCTGCTATTAGAGTAACCTTGTCGCATTCAATTCCAGTTACATCTATGAGAGAAAGATAACAATCGTACATTTTGGTTCACTTGCGCATGTAAAATTCCTTGAGGCAGTTACTCTAGTTGTAAACAGGTTGTGAGTTTGCAGCTTTTATAGGACGTAAGGAGTAATAGATGGCTACGATTAAAGACAGCAGCTTCTGTGTTTGTCTGCAAACAAGTTATGAGCATAGCGGGTGTGAAAAGAGGATACTAAATGTCGGTTTATATTCGTGCAATATAACCATGGATTCAGCACGAACAGCAATAGAGAGGTCTACTTCATGTCCTTAACATACTCCACAGTAAGAGTGTATTAAGGACACATTATCTGAATGTATTAGATAAACATCAGAAGATGTCCAAGAACAGCAGATATAAAGTGAACAACATAAAACCACTACGCTTTTAGGAAAATATGGAATGTCCTGATTGTTATAATCCTATATTATGAATGTTTCATGCACACTTTTTTATACACTACATAGAATATAATATGAACCTTATACTTCTTGCACATCTTGGTTCGCTGTTGAAAGTGATATATTTAGAATTAATTCTGAGATTAAAAGAAAATATATTTTAAAAAATATTGTTCTTACTATTTTACAGTAAAATATTTGGGGTATTTTTGAGCACTAGTCGTTACTTCTGCACCCAGTAGCTCTTCAAATTTCCCCTTTTCCAGACCTACTTCACCATTCCTTACTTAATATTGACATCTTGGGCAATATAAATTTCTGCCCTATTTATTTATTCCGCTAGTATTTCGTATGGCTCATTACTATATATGTATATCTTTGTATTTGTATATGAGTGTTAAAAATACATTACCTCACCTAATATCTTTAAAGCTAGTTTACAAGAATTAAATCTAAAGTGTGTATTGTTTTCGTTTGTGCACCTTAAAAGGAATTAACATAAAATAAGTTAAGCTGGACCTACAACGCCGACGAATCCCTATATGGATATTAATAATTATATAATCATAATTAGTAGTAATGCCTCATAATCTCGAGTGATAAATAATTAATACTGAATAAATAAAACACTTTACGTCACCAGGTTTGAGCAATCGTGTCATGATACAGTTCAAATTAGCACTGCTCTACTTGACCATAGGAATCATTTGGTGAAAGTCCACATTGAAAATATCTGCACCACTGTGGTTTTAGATGCACGCCGACCTGCTTATTTTAATTGACCTACCTTAAATTTTCCTTGGCATCTTTACATATGTGCAATATATGACAACTAGCGCAGGAAGGCACATTAAATAAATAAGTAAATAAACAACTAATTAAATGTATTATAAAACAGCAGCTGCCGTAGAACGTGTGTGTTTATTTCTTTATTTTACTCGTATATTACCAAAGGAGCACGGTTTTCGCCAATATTAAAAAAATAAATGTCGAGGGTTGCATAGATACAGACGAATATCTAGGACTGCTAATTCAAGTGATACAAAAATACCAAACGTCAGCACAAATGAACCCCGATGCCTTATCACCAATTTACCTTATTTCAGATTTTTTCGGGCACAGCAGTCAGCTTTGTGGTACAAAATTTGCTTTAAAACTGTCTTGAGGCCATAAAAATCAAACTTCTGAACCCTGTAAACGGGTTATCTACTTCATTTAAAAGAAAAGTAGCATTTTAATCTCACCTAATAGGATACCATCCTGTAGAATCCCTCTCAAAAAAGTAATCATTATCTTCAATGTCAGATCTACAATTTGTTGGTTAGCTTTGTGGTATAAATTTAGTGCAGTTGGTTGTAGACAACATACAACCGCTCTACACAGCCTCAGCGCTAAAGCAAAAAAATAAACGTTTCTTGGTCAGAAAGTAATTAAAGGCTGTCTACTGCAAGTTAGTTTTTGTGTCAAGAGTTTGACAAATGTTGCTCAAAAGCTTCTTCATTAAAGCAGTTTTCTTTAAATACAGTTGCATACCATCAGCTGTATTCAATTAAGAGTATGCTGTAGGTAAACCAAAGAAGGACAGAACTCAAAATTAAGCTGTGATTGAAGTTTTGAAAGAATATATTCATGAAAGAAATTAAAAGCATCTGAACTCACTTGAAAAAGAGTGGTTCTCAGCAAATATCAACAGAAATATGAGCATAGATATCAAAGAGTATATTGCAGGCTAATGTTAAAAGTGAAAGATTATCCAAAGATGCTGAAATATGAGAGAAAATTAACAAGATTTCTTTCAGATTATCGGATAAGCAGTATTTTTCTTGGAGCCTTTGTAATGATGCTTTTATCAAAAAAGATTCAACGTTAGCTGCAGGATAATGGTAGTGGAATAAGCATCTCAGATTGGTTTCTCATTCGGCCATCTTAAAATGATTATAGGAAATATAAGAATATAGTTGCAATAAAACTTGACGTCGTGTTTCGCATATTAACGGTAATTTCTGCAGAATATGAATAATGAATCAGAATACGTAATAAAGACCGCAGCCATTGCCCATCTTTATCTCTGAACACCACATCATATAAGATATAGCTTCAGTGTTTATCTCGCAAATAATGTTTTTACGGCACTATACCAATCAAGCTGCGTACCTTCAAACACTACAGTGTAGACAGATTTCTAGCATACAGTGATTTTCGAATTAATATACTTACATTAACCCATTCGATTAAAATTCCTGCACCCAACACTGCGATAGTTGTTGGATAATCTTTCTTTAAAAATCTGACGTGTTACACTCACATGACTTTCTCTACTCTTGTACAAACTATTTTTACAAACGCTTATTCTCCATATGTTTCAGTTAATCGAGATGTTAATCTTATTGCTAATTTTCATGTAGATGCAAGGGGAATTGGTAGGCTTTAAGCGATAGTCAAATATTTTAAGAGCTGGGGGATATGTGAAGTATTCCATTCTCTTTGCATTACCAGGACAAAAAAAAAAAGAATAACGAATTCCCATTTGAGAAAAAGTATAATATTGGAAAACTTAAGGAAATAACAAGCAATGTCTCGAAAATGGTTCACTCAACCAAAAAACGTATATGACATAAATTGTGTATCTATATTACCGCGATCTATATTTTTTGTGTAGTAAAATTTGTCTATCTCTTATGGTTTACCAGTTATGCAAAAGTCGTTCACAATAAGAATACTTTTGGAGACATTTCCAGAAAATTCAAGATATACATTTTATTTGTCATAAAAGGATCTTAAATATATGATATTTTAATCATATACGTTAGAGCCATTTTTAAGAAAATTAAAAGTTTCGAAAAATGTTTTATGTGAAGGGTAATCTGGGGTGGGGGATTTTCTTGAAAACCTTCGTGTCGCATCTCTGGAAGATACTGAACCTAAATACCAAGTTTGGTGTTTATTCGACTGTTCGTTTCTGAGTTATGCTGTTCACAGACAGACACACACACGAACATGTTTCCAAAAATGCTTTTTTTGGATTCAGGGGGCCCCAAAACATGTATTTCCGGTGAAATCTCGGTATCGAGTTTTTGAATGGAATACAATACTTCCCCTACTTACTATACGTAGTAGAGAAAGTAAAATTTTTTTGGGTCACAGTTGTATGTAGGACCTACACGGGTTATTTCTTCGCAAGTCAGCAATATATTCTAAAAAGCATGAACTCAGCGGAGAAGAGCGTAGATGATGTGTTTTTCGGAACGTTGTATTCTACGGGAATAGCATCTTCACGAGACTCCTCCACTGTAGCCACCACACACTTCTGGAAATAAATTTCAATATGGGTAAAATCGTTGATTTAAAACCTAATCTAATGATCTGATCGAATTTCCTGGACAAAGATGTTTTTAAATATTTGGTTTACATTTTCACGTACTTTTTCAGAAATTGTCATCCTAATGATGCTATAGAAGACAAACATGTACACTTAGGAAGCTGAAAAAATGACCCATATAAGAACGAGGGGATTTAAGTTGGCACTGATACATTAGTTCAGCCATGGCGAAACAGTGCTTCGCGAGTCAATTTGCGCTTCAGTTGACTCGCGCACTACCCCTCCGTAGCTTCTCCCGCCCCTCCACCTCCTACTCATGTCAGCGTGGTCAGTACTACGTCAAACACTGGCGGCTAGCAATGCCGCTTGCAAAGCAACGTTCGAAGAGCAGAACATTTCATGGAATGGGAGCAGAAGTTCTTCGTTGAGGATGGTGGCAATGCAAAATGTTTTATATGTCCCAAAGCGGAGTAATGCTATTCAACATGAAACGCCATTACAATGCTTATCATTCCAAATGTGCCAAGTTACAAGGCAAGTTGGATCTGTAATTATTATTAAACATTTTATTTAACGAGACTTCAATTCTTATTTAAACTACAAGTCAGACTGCTAATTTTCCATATGTTCACAGGACGCGAAAGAACGCAAGAAATTTTGAAATTGATAAAAAACAATGGACCTAAACCAACTACAAAGACTCAAACTATGGCAGAGAAAAGAAATCACGCTAGTTATATTGTTACCCGGGAAATTGCAAAGGCCTTAAGGCATTTCAGGAAGGAGAATTTATTAAAACATGTTTAATAAAAATTTCTGGGTTTTTATGTCCTCAATTTCGAGTGTTGGCATATTTTCCTACAAACCATTGCAAAGAAAGTTGAAGTGCTTTCTGCCGACGTAATAAGGCAGATGGATTTGAAAATGGCTGACTTTGTGAAGTTTTGTCTTGCACTGGACGAGAGTACAGATGTAACAGGACACCTCAATTGGCAATTTTCATTCGAGGTGTTGATAAGGAACTTAATGTTGAAGAGTATTTGCTCGATTTAGTCCTACTAAAAGGCAGTGCTACTAACGAGGAGATATTTAAAGCTCTAAAAATTAGTATTGAAAGATATTGTTTACAGTAGTCAAAATTAGTATCAGACGGAGCAAAGGCCATAGTTGGGGAAAAAGCGGGTTGATTGACAGGTTAAAACATTTTTTTCAGTGATAAAGGTATTTCGAGCAATTTTTATGCTTGCCATTGTCTGTTGCATCAAGAAGCACTTTGTGCCAAGTCGGTTACACTACAATAGTGATGGATTGTGTTGTGAACAAAATAAAAGGAAGTGCTTTGAAACACCGACAGTTTCGAAATATGTATACTTAAAAATATGGGAGAATCATTTAAGATATTAAGTATTTGTGTGATATTAGATAGCTTAACAGAGGTGCAATGTTACGTCGGTTCTTCGACCTCAGAGATGCATTCCCCGGATTCATGAAAGAAAAGGCAATTTATTTTAGCTTTACATTATTCTGATATGCTTTAAGGTCATTTTATTGTTTCCTTTTATTTTAGGGAATGGAAATTTAGGAACTAAATAACGAGGTCTGGGTCTGCGACTTAGCTTTCTTATGCGATATATGTACGCACTTAAACAAGCTGAATACTACATTTCAACGACGCAATCAAAATATTGTTGATAAGTATAGTTCAGTGCAGACGTTTGTAAACACACTTTCACTCTGGGTAGATCACTTGAAAGAGGGGCAGGTGTACTATTTTCCATGTTTAAATCTCCTTTCAAATTTCTCCTCGGATAAATTCAATACTTACATTAGTATTCTCTTCACACTTAAAAGTGAATTTTGTGATTACAGATTTCGTGATTTCAGGGTTTTTAAATATGATATATCAGTGTATGTCTATCCATTAAACATAGACGTAAGAAAGACCAGAATCAATCTGCAAGAGGAGCTGATTCATTTACAGTCTGACGAAATCATGAAAGTCAGATTCAAGGATTTAATAGTAGCGGAATGTTTTAAAATCTTATACAACAATAAATATCCGAAGATTCGATCATATTCAATTTCCATGGAAGCAATGTTTTGTGCAACGTAGTTATTTTCCATGATTAAATTAGTAAAAAGCAAATGCAGATCCCGACAGACGAACGAACATCTTCATGACCAGTTACGTCTAGCTGTAAACAACATAATTCCCGATTTCGAATCTCTCATTGTAAACGACATCGGAGAAGCTTAATTTACTTTAAATACAGAGTACAGGACGCCACTGAATCAGTTCGTTCTTTACCACTACCATGCTCGCCTTCCAAATTCTCCCCCTTCCATAGTTTTGTTATCCAGGTTGCATCAAGGTGCTTCGGGGCAGGCTTACAGTCTCGTCATGCCTGCATTAGTTGAACCTCATTTATACGTTATTTACTTCTACGTATTTCGCAGATATACGTTAATTTTTTTAGCCACCGAACTTTGTCCATTAATATTTAACTGAATAAAATTATAGTTTTTCATTTATATGTTTCTCATTAATGCATCACATTCTTCTATGTATGAAATATATTAATTTACTTACTCATTTAACATACTTATGCTAAATATGCATTATTTCTGTATACCGCATCTTTGCTATGGCAGCACAAAGCATTAGGTATGTAGGGCGATGCATCAATACGCACTGTTGCTACGCATGTGTTAACAATACGTTCGGGCAAGGTCGTGCTTCTCCAGTTGTATCCTATGATCTGATGATGACAGTTCAATTGCATCCAAATGAGTTTTACTTATGGACGCTCTTTAACTGCTATGGTCCTTAGCATCCCATTCCATATTGGGCGTGTAAGACCGGTAATTTTGTTCAGAGGCCTCTTTATCAGGCCTGAGGTTATTTTACGTGCCGTAAATCTACGGAACCACCAGATTTACTTCCCTTCCGAAGGAAGCATGCTAAGGATTTTTACTCCCGAAAAAAATCCATCGGCCTCCGCCGGGTTTGAATAAGTAGCCCTAAATAATGAAAGTATTCCCAGTGTGCATGAGGCAATTTAAACTCCATCATTGAAAAGCCTAAATGATAATAGCGTTTCTGTGATTAGTGCATATAATCAACTAGTGTTTGACTATGCGATGTTTTAAACAGTATAAAGTACAAGTTCTCTGGTTTTAGTGGAGATGAGCTAAAATTATGGATTACAGGACTGATTTGCATGTAAGTACTCTAAATAGTGTATTATATTTATTACTTTATTTCTGTACCTGTTTAATTTATTGTTTTCTTAAATTAGATAATACAAAAATTAATTTCAGTAATAATTTAATAAAACAGTTTCACTTCCATAAGAAAATTCACTTTTACGTTTCCTCATTTAAACATTGTTTACGTAGTCTCCCTGAGGATGCGCTGTATATCCCTTTATCATGAAAAAGTAAAGACTTGTGTTTCAGTTATAGGTATGGATTCGTTCATTGTATGCATCTGAGGAAGCAATAGGATTAAAATTTATCAATTTGTTGAGCAAACGTTAATCCACTCTCTACAGAATTCCTTTCAGCAACGTTGTAAACTTAGCAAGATAAATGTGTTATTTCTGCGTCTAGCATTTCCATGAAGATGTCAGCGGAATTGCTTTGTGCAGGTCCAGACACGGCTCTGTGCTTTATGTCTGGTTTCACAGCTCTGTTAGATCTTGCAGCCAGCTCCATAAACAAGCATTATCCAACCGCAAATGAGCTCAAGTACGTATTTTATACTCCGAGATGAAAGCTCCACGCAAGGCAAGGCAATTAATTGGCGTTTATCGTGCACGTACCTACATATGTGGTAAATAAGTTGTTCCGAAGGAAGACAGTTCCTCCTTAGATATCTAGCAGAAAAATAAATTTATGTGCGTGAAAAATGCAAATAATTTTGTATGAGTTGCTAGATGGAATGCAAAAGTAATTCCGAATGTAATTATTCGCAGTCATAGAAATATTTAAATTTGTTGTGGCGTTTGTAATTTGTTTTCAAGCAATATTTTTAATATCTGCTGAAAGAGAAAATCCTATACTTCTGATTGAGAGCCCCATTGAAATAACGTATTTCACACTTTAAAACAGCATGTAGTTTTGCGTAAAAGACTATTTCTCTTGGTAACGAGATTTCAGCAGTAAGTTTTAGTTCTCTGACGCCTCAAGAAAGATTAACTTGTTTGCTTTTACATCCTTTCCCTTCAGATTCTTCTTCGACACATTGTGAGAATAAGGCAGCTGAGAGTGCGCAAATGTTTACAGGTCACAGAAACAAATTGAGAAGTTAAGGGTTCAGAATGAAAAAAAGAAAAATTCAGAATATTTTTCGGCGGTAGAGCGTGCCCAGTTGCAAATTAATGTTCCCCTTTTGCTGCATAAGTGTGTGCTTTCCATTAGACGGATATAGGATGTACGCGAAGGGGGGTACCTCGCGCACTCTGACCTACGTGAGATCTGTTGTGGCTACCAAACCCATGAGAAAGGGGTGAAGTGAAGGAACCACAGGAGGCTACAGACCGCACGCAGACAGGCCACAGATATGCACGGAAGTCCCTAAAAGTTCCTGGCTCTAATACCACTGCCATTACTGGAGCTGCCCAGAGAGGGCGATGAACGACCCGTACAACCAGCAGACCTCCTTACAGCCCTCCCTCTATCGATACCGCCACACACCACGAATCCTAGAAGCAAACTGAAACATGAGAGGGAAAGGAAATCATGGTAGATAAAAAACTAGCAGAGCATTCGCCTACCGATCAGGGAAAACCACGAAAAACCCATGGTCTGAGTGGGCGGTCTACGGGAATCGAATCCGTGACCTCCCGAATGTGAGCCAATTCGCTTGGTGTTTCCCATTAACGGTTAACATTTTAATATAATATATGATCTAGAAGGAATTAAATACCATTATGCAGACAGTTAAATATTATATTAGATACATAGGAGATACTTTGATAAATATTAGACACTATAAAGCGGAACAACCGGTTATACCTCTACGTGTATAATATAAACGCATGAATAGCTCTATTTATTGTTGAATCACGATTGACTGCTGCACAGTCAGCACGGCGATATTAAGTGTCTTGCGTTTTACAAACTGGGAAAGGATGCTTGTGATATTTGGAGAAGTATATATTAACCTACCTTTTAAGCATCTGATTATATTCTTAGACTTCAACGTGTCCGTTGGGGTTAGTATTATCTAACTGAAACAATGCCTTGCAAAATTTTATCATAGGTAGTGTCATGAGCGATTCCCAAGTCGTCGATAGTTTCTGGAGTCGCCTTTTGACTAGGGAATTTATATATAATATTTGGAAACCAAGAGTAGCTTTTGCAAGGACTATTATAAAATAAATCCTGTAGCGCTACAGCCCGCGAAGGGCCTGGGCCTGCCAACCCGACTGCCGGCCTCACGTCCAGTGCGTACGACGGAGGAGAGCGATCATTCAACTTATACGGGAGGTAATGTGGCCACCATCACGGGTCCCCTAGCCGAAAGTTGGCTCACGAGGCCAGGACCACTGCCTATCGTAGCTCCTCACTTTCCTCATGATGCTAAGTGGGCACCAGTCCTATAATCTACACCACCATGGGTGGGATCGAACTTGGGCGCATTCCGTGGAACTAGAGCACCACGCTCCAGTCCACTGCACCATGGCGCAGGACTATTTCATAGATACAGTCAAAATATTTATATTTACTTGCAATGTAAAAGGCGTTGTTTGAAAAGATATCAGAATCACGTCATCACATTTCGTTTGTTCAAAAGAAGGAGCTACGTTTCACATTAGGAGGACGTAGTAAACGGATTTCGATAAAGTTTGAGTGAATTGGATGTTTGTTTCTATATTTTCTCTTGCTCAAGATTACAATTTATTATCGTATAGTTACTGAGTTTCCCTTCTGTAGAAGTTATTATATCCTAAGCATTTCAAACGTGACATTGTTCAAATAATAATCAACTTCTAATTCATGAAAAGGTTCTGTAGTGTCTCCGTAAGATGCATTGTATCTCTTTCTTCCTCTTTTTTTTGTTTTGTTTTGTTTTTTAACTATTTGGTCATATCCCGACGAATCTGTTAAGAGATACCTCTTGGATCAGTGTGTGACGGACAGTTAACTTTCTAGGTCTCAGCCTATACCCCGTACCACATCTTCCTGCTTAGTCATGTGTCCACAGAGTACTTAGTTCTAGGCAACTGTACTTCTGCTTCTGTGACCGGTAGATGGCAGCTTCGACACGTGCCCTCAGATACCTTAGTGTAAGGAAGCTATCTCAGGTCTACAAGTATCGGGAATGCCGTGCATCTACCATGCCGTTGATAGATGCCAGAGCATTCTCTTTCACCACCTATTTTCACCTTTACTATGAAATAGGTATTTTGTTGTATTGAAGGAGTTGTATTATATTTCAACTGTTGGGGAGCCGAACACTTGAAGTAGTTGCAACCGCACGTATGGTAAACAGTTTCCGGTAGCCTTCGCCCCAAATGTACTTTTACTGTTTCTTTAAATATTATATTTATGTTTGCCTCGGCTGCATCAGTATTTATTTTAGAGACATGGATGTCTTGGCAGGGTTGTGGTGCGACTTAAGAATGTAGGCTTACACAGATTATAATTTTTAATTCACTCCTTTTATTAATGCTTGATACGATTTAAATAACACTTCACTGATATAGAGAACTGTGAGATTATTTTATGAATTACTTCACTTTTTAACACGTAAACTATTTTCGTCTCACACGAATACGTATTAATTTTCTTGAGGACACTTTTTGCATCTGGTTAGTAACGCTGTCTGCAACCAACTGAATAGATTTCAACCGCCTAAATTTGTAAATTTCTGCATTTCAAGTATGTGATTGGCTATTCCTAATCCAATAGAATACCTTCATTTAACTAAAGCTTTTTCTGGTTGTTGAATGGCTATTTTATAAACTGTCACTAAAATTACATTATTGCTTGAAAGAATCACAAGTAACATTTAAACTCTCAAACTCATTATTGCCCCAAGGTTACCTCATTGTTACCTCATCGTTATCAACTTTTAACCTATTATTCTCACAGCTCCTACATTATTAAATTACGTAATATATTCACATAACATTATTGAACATGGATACAATAATATAAACATATACAATGACTGTAATATATACTTTTTATATATTGTTACATACACATGTTGCTTTAAGGCGGGCTGTTATTGAATTTATATATTATATAATTAGACTGAAATCATTTTAGTGTTAAAAACACTGCCTCAACTATTGTTTAAGACTTAATGTGGAACTTTGGGTCGTGGTATTAACTATCCAATCCGGTAGTTACCTTGGCGACTAGGGTAAACCACGAAAAGACCGCAGTCAAATTGGTCGGCCCACGGGGTTTCAACCCGGGACATCCCGAATGCGGACCACAGACGAACGTGAGCCTGAGCCATCCGCTTGGTGGATTTAACCTTTATTTTATCACATACTCTCTGTGAGTATGCTATGAGTGAAAACAAAAGCACGTGATGTGTGTGACTTGAGGCGCCGCAACCGTGCCGGTTAAACGCATAACCGTACCATACTCAAGGTACTCATTATGGCCAGCAGTGAAAACTTAACCGACCTTGACTCCCTCAGGAGCGAAGCGTTGAATCGCGTGGCGCCTTCATGACGAAGCAATCTCAATTACTGGTGTAACCTCCCCTTTCCCCGCCTCTTGCTCTTCCCACAAGAAATTAATTTAAAAAACAATATAAGTCTATATGCTGAAGACATCTATATATGCACTGATCCTATGCATTAGTATGACATGAAGCTTGAATATGTTCTTTGAGTTAGTATTTACTCTAACCTGCTTTATGCTGTTACTCTTCCTTTTGAATAATGCATTTTAATAGGGTTGAAGTTTCCATTTGGGTAATTTTTATAGGCCTTTCAGTCTTCCTCTCAGTTTCTTAACACGAGTATTTAATAACTTTTTATTTTATTGTTTTCTTTTTCTATATTCAGTATTCAGCTTTAAGTGTGTTGTAACGATTTTATTTTAGGTAATTATTGCATATTTTATTTATTTTAATTAATTTATATAACAAATATTATCAACATTACACATGCAATTTTTTCTGACCATTATTTCTCTAGAATAATAATTTTATATCTACATAGTTACTTGTTTCATATTCTCTTCATTTCAAAGAAAGTATGGCTTTGTTGGTTATTGTATTTTCCTCTACACCTAAGTACTACAACTTACTTTCCATGTCTTCCTGTAGGGCTCAAACTGAAGGTCACGCTGCTTCGCTTCTGAAGCACTCCAAAGAACTGATTTACTATCTTCAAAATTACTGCTCTCTTTGGTTGACTCCCACTACCTGGGCGTATTAAGGACACTTAGGCTGCAATTTCTTCTTCTTCTTCTCTTGTATCTCTCATTTACGTTGCTTCGCTGGCTAACCACAATCACACACCATCTGCCTCTTTATGTATGTGTTAGATTTGCTATAAGTTTCTCTTTCCACGACGTTCGCTGAGTTTGTGATTCTTAAGAGCTGGGCTACTTTCACTTTTCCCCCATGTAGCCAGCTCTGTCACAGCTGAAGGTAATTTGAAACTCAAAATGCGCCATTACACTAGTTTTAGGTGTCAATATTACCCCAAAAATTGTAACTATCGTTATTTTTATCTTTAAAAAACTGTTAGGAAAGTATGCTGATCATAATATTCTGAGTAGATACTAATATAAAAGTGAAATTCAGAGATTCCTTTCTTTGCCTCCTTAAAACACGTAGCCAAAACTGCTACGACAAATAAATAAGAATTATCGACAGAATATAATATAATGCAACCGAGGAAGTTGGCTCCGCAGTAACATGTGACGCTAGCATTCGGGAGGTCTCGGTTCGATTCCCGTCGACCGCCCACTCGACCTTGGATTGTCGTGGTTTACGCTCGTGGTGAATGCTGGGATAATTTCTCATCTACACAGCTTTTATTCTCTAAGTTCCCATTCACTCCTCATGTTTCAGTTGTGCTTCTAGGTTTTGCGGCGGGGATGCTTGCTCCAAGAAAAGAGTATTCCCTGTGGAGATCAGAGGGCTGGGCCTGATTTCACGGGTAGTTTATCGCCCTCCCTGGGAAGCTGCAATAGTGGATGGGGTCTTTGAACCATAAAATATTATGGTTTTCCGCGCGTCTCTGTGGCCTGTTTGACTGCGGCTGTAGTTTGCTGTGGTTCCTTCATCCCTTCCTCCAGCGGGGTGATAGCCGCAATCTCTGTAGGTCTCTATTATACACTCCATACCCCTATACCCTAATACAGTGCCTTCTTTTATGCCAAGGCCGCGGATCGCACGAATGCGTGCTCCGCATACAGACTGCTACACTACAGTAACTCCCGCGTTACTTACCCACGAGTGTTAGTAACATATATGTAATGAGTACTAACCTTGTTATAAGTGTTGTTGAAAGTGGCGATTCTTCTTGCCTAAAGTTCATAATTTCTGCTTTTATATTGTCCTTAAGTTCGTCTATGGTGTGGGGATTGTTCCTATAATCTTTATTGTTTAGCGTTTAGCGATCCCGTTGTTGTAACTTCATTGACCAAACATCTGACAGTGTCTCTACCCGAACTATATATCTGCAATTGCTGCTGAAATTGTCTACACACCTGTCTACATGATTCAGCTTTCACATATGTATCGTACATAAAAATATGCTGTTCAAGCGTGATTCTGTTGGCAGGCATTTCCCTGGACAAATAAGAGAATAACATTTCCTAAGGAAATCACACACAACACAGGTATTGATGAAACACTTCACAACACGAAGACAAAGCAAGACTGAGACAGCTCACATCTGATAAACGTACCCTTGACACGTTCTGCGCCTCTTCTGCGCAGTGGCATTATACCGAGGTCACTGCCGTCTCGGCCGCTACGCACATAAGGCGGTTGTGGCCTCGGCATTAAACGAAAGCACCATAAAATGCCTATGGTGGTGCGAACGAAATACTCTTTTTATAGGAAACTAGTATTAATTCCTTTTACTCATGAATGGAAAGAGCACGTTTTCGAGTTTTTTTTATGCAAAACGTAAGGAGGAAGCTATTGATCATGTATTCATTCATCTGCCATAGCTTTCACTCGTATTTCTAGGTAACTTATATTAAAGGTGTGAATGACTAAGGTGCCAGTAGATTCTAAACTTAATTACACACGCCAGCATGTCAGAAGGTTTTCTATTACGCAAAGAACTGCGAAAGCTTTGTTGTAGAATGTTCTTATTAAAACCACATTACAGAACATGAATATATTTTATCATTTTATAAATTTAAAAAAGCAATATATTTAATATAATTTAACTATTAATGGTATATACGCACTGATTTCAAAAAGCTGACATACATACAAGTTAATATATAGTTAATGCATGGACAATGTATCCTTCCATCTATCCATACATACCTAATACATACGTATTCACGTTAAATAAATATCAGAAAATCAATATTTACCCCACTTGTGAAACAAATTAACACCAACTCCCCAATTGGGAGGACTTCCATATATTATTTAACAAGCCTCATTTACCGGGAGAAGACCTACGTGTTTTTCTCATTGCAAGAAACACATTATCTTGCAGTTTAGACCAAACATTTCATGTCCTACAACTTTCCAGGAAGTTTTATGGTAATTTCTTCCACGCACGGACGGAGAGAAAAATACTGGCACGGAATCTGAAACACATAAATTAGATCAAATATGATAATAAATTAACCAAACGGATTGATAATACATCGTTATCCCGCTTGAAAGTAATGATTTGCAACCTGGATTGCCCAAGCATTAATTCCCTCAATGAAAATTCGGAAAACATTTAATTAGGTACTTGAAATGCGCCATGGGTGATCCAGGAAGAGGCTTAACAATGTAGTTTAACAATGATCGTAAATTAGCGACGAAAAAGATAATTACACGAGTTAATTAGATGTTGCATACGTGTTTTACTTGGAGGTTGGAGGTAGTCTTTACCGTGTGATGGACGATAGGTCTGTGAAGAGTATTGCTGAACTGGTTTAAACAGAAAGTGACACTCCTAAACTTTATTGTTTGCAGAAAAGGTTTTGACACCTAAGCCAACTCTATTATCTCGCTCGTGGGTGTTCGTCTACATGTGCGTCGCTCGTACCGGATGTAAGAGTATAAATCATGTTTCGGTTGTTAAAATACATGTACTGCACAGTATTATTACCATAACTTCTGTAGCAGAGATTGCGGGACCCATACAGCAGCATCTGGTATTGACGACAGATGTCAGTGACAGCAACTTGCCTGAGGCATGTAAACAGCAACAGAGATCACATCTCACAGCAGAAAGGCAATTATTAATTCACCGTTGCCTAAATATATATGTACATGCAGAAAATTGCCGGAGGGCCAAGGTAACTTCACGAAGAGCTCTTATTCATTTCCAGTGGCGTAGATTCTAACCCAAGGAAGTTATCCCATTTCTGCAGTGGTTTTTCATTAATACGTCACATGAATCTTGTTCTAAACCCTAGTACGTGATTATCCGCTAACAACCAGCAGGCTTTACAATTATACCGGCTAGCTGGATTTGTATTTGTGCTGCTGACTTGCAGCTGAGTCGTGCATGTGTATTTCCATTAAATATCATTTGATACTGTAGGAGAGACAATGGTGGGAATATGATATTATAAAACTTGAATACAGCTATAATATTTCCGGCCCGAGAATTTGAAATAGGTATTTTGTTGGAGTTGTTGGTTTATTTAGCTCCACGTACGGACGCCCATTTGAAGTTAGTATTGTCTTTACGTTGTTGCTGCTACGTATGGAAAACCAGTTTGAAGAAGATGGTATCTTTGCGTTATTTGCACCACGCTTTGGGCGTCAATTTGAAGGTGTATTGAAGGAGTATTATTATATTTCAACTGTTGGGGAGCCGAACTTGTAGTAGTTGCAACCGCACGTATTGTAAACAGTTTTCGGTACCCTTCGCCCCAAATGTACTTTCCGGTGGTCTTTGCCCAAAGTTTAAAAAAAGTTCGTAATTAAACTGTTTCTTTAAATATTTAATATTTACGTTTGCCTCGGCTGCGTCAGTATTTATTTTAGAGACATGGATATCTTGGCAAGGTTGTGATGCGACAAGAATGTAGGCTTACACAGATTATAATTTTGCTTCACTCCTTTTATTGATACTTGATACAATTAAAATAACACTTCACTGATATAGAGAGCTGTGAGATTCTTTTTATTAATTAATTACACTTTTTAAAACGTAAACTTATTTTTTGTCTCACACGAATACGTATTAAATCTCTCGAGGACGCACAAGCAACGCATCCAGTTATGAGCACTGTGTGCAGGCAACTGAATTGATTTCAACCGTCTAAACTTGTGAATTACTGTATTTCGAGTTTCCGATGTTAATTTAATGACATGTTTAACGGCAAGAGTATCATAATGCTCAAATAAATAATTAAATATATTCAAACCTATCGGATTTTTTTTTTTTTTTTACAATTTTAAGACATTTGCCAGTTTTATGTTTAATAACACTGCTCGGAACTACTACATACTCTCCCATTATCGCTACATAAATAATACTACATTAGCACGACCGTTGCTTCGCTCCAGTAAACAATGCAGGAATACCGATGGCTGCAGATTCCAAATATTCCGCAGCTTCTTTCGACACACGGATGTATTTAACATTTGTGTCGAAGGGTCGCGTGTACCGGCCTTGGTAGTCATTTCGATCATGCATTTTCTGTCATATATTCTTTTCCAGTGCCTTCATTTTAGCTTTTTCGTCTTCTTCATATACATGAAGAAGACGAAAACCCACACCACACCAGAGTTACTTCTCGTAACTCTGGTGTGGGTTTTTGTAAGGCATAACAACGTAACAATCTTGAATTGGATGCCTCTCATATTCCCAATATTTGGGTGAGTAGTCTTCTGGGATTTCTGTAATGTTGTGGGCCTACAACACATTTGCACAAAAACTATCAAGGTAACAGGGATGATGCCAACCATAAAGTAGAAATGAGTTACATCTTTAAATTTGTGCCATTGCCATTGCCAAGGCGTAATGTTCATATGACCTCCACTCATCAACCTATGGGATACTAGCTGTGAATTTCCTTGCAGGTGTTTTAAGAACCTAATGTTTTTAAAGGCATTTACTACTCCTGAACTACCCTTAACAGAACTCCATACAGCCATTTTTTCCGTGATATTAAGCAAGTAAAAGGTCTTTCAACAAGAGTGTCCTATCTTTAACATGCGATAGCTGCCGTTGTTATTGAGTTACAGCAGTCATTTCTTTCATGTGGTTACAGTTGTTATTGAAAAATAGCCATGGAACGTTACAGCATTCAGCAACGCGTAGAAATTGTGAAAATTTATTATCAAAATGGATCATCTGTTCGCCAAACCTTCCGTGTATTGCATGAAGTTTACGGTGTGCACAATCGTCCCTGCAGGAGAACGATTCGGCGTTTGATCGATAAATTTGAAGGAAGTGGTTCTGTCAGCGATCAAAGAACGTCTGCACGTAATCGACGTAAGCGCTCCAACGAAAACATAGGCGCTGTTCGTGAGAGTGTACGCGAGAACGGAAACAAATCAATTGCTGGTCGAGCTCAAGAATTGGGGCTTTCGCCGACCACAACTTGGCGAATTCTGCATCTGAACAGGGGACAGGGGTGTACACAGATGTCCAAAACCGTAATATCGAAACATTGCAGTCTAATTTTTTTTTTCTGCAACTCTCGAATACTTAGAAGTTTAGTATATCACAATATACCTGTTAATAAACGAGTAAATAAAAATACTATATACATTAAAACAGTATACATTGGGGGATGACAGGTAATTTAGTCTGTTCTTTTGGAAAATGACCATCCTTTACATTGGTTGGCAACGTTGATTAAACAGCTCCTGTCATTCAAGTTATGTACTATCCACACACATTTTGTCGCAGTCTTAAGTGATTACAGAGCGACTCCTTTAGTTGAAGTGAAGCGAAAGGGGAACTTTTGATTGGGTCTCCCTGTAACATACCCAACTGAGTATGAGTCCTGGCTGGAAATTTTGGCCCGTATGTACTCCTGTTTGCTTTTTGGTTCTATAAGTGCTTAAAAAGTTCTTTGTTGATTATGCCGATCCTTTCGGGTCAACACACCCTATTTAGTGATCCAGTTGATATCCCCTTCACTTCGATAAATCTCGAAAAGTGATCACGGAATGTAGGTATGACTGACATTATATGTTTCAGTTATTCCTGATTCAGCCCCTTCCAAAAGCACTGCGCGCGCCCCTGACCGTGTGGAAGACAAGCACAGGTAGGAACAAAATAACGTAACGCTATTTTGGAACCGTTCCAAAAACAACCTAGCTGCAGCTACACAGTTTCATAATAAAAATCCTCTTAACTTTACATTAACGAGATCGTTTGAGTGTTTTTATTACCAGTTCCGAAAGTAACTCTCTGGTCGTAGAGTGTTTTGCCTTTTAATACAACAGTTGCAAGTACCTGTACGATATGATGCGAGACCTTGGAACTGTTCACTCTTCCAAGGTAAGCCTACGCCCACTAGAAATCCTCTGCCCAATCTGTTTAATTACGCTACTGACACCTTGCGATACACATGCAAAAGTCAAAAATCAGACGCGATTTTCGAACATCTAATCCTTTGCCTCATGGAGACTGACGCGGATTGGTTACTCCGAGATGATGATGGATATGAATTTCTCTAATATAACTTAAGGAACAGCGGTAGTTGTAATGAGTATTTAGATGTAAGGAGGCATAATATATATTGTTTTAACAATAGATACGCTAGGAATAATTCACTTGCAAGACTGAATATATGATCGGATGGAGAGGAGAAGGACAATACTTGACAATCAGGAGCGAAGAATCACTTGATGCAAAAGAAATTGAGTCAGTGAAATAATAATGCACCAAGAGTATCCCTCTATTACAACTAGGCGTAAGTGGTAAATACTTGTGGACATTCGGTTTATTTTGGAATGGTTATTTGGAACCTAATATGTTTTGGGAATTAGAAGGGTCAAGTAAGCATTTTACCACCTACAGTGACAACGAGCAGCAGGATTAAACACGAACAAAACGTACATTTTGCTCAGTTCTTTGGTGTCGTTTTTTGTGGAAGGGATTGTCGAACACGTGATTGTACTAAGCAGTTGTAATTTCTGTTTTAAACGTAAGGTACTTCTTTCTTATGGTTAGAAAGGCCTTTAATTTCCAGTGCATAACATTTTAGCAATTATGAATTTCTTTAATGGAGTGTAAACGTTTAATTCAAGATGGATGTGAATCACTGTTAATGAAGAAAAGCTAGCCACGATTTTCATTGAGAAAGCCATTACTTAAAATACACAGAACATACTATTTTTGAGGGAGTCTATTTTGATTACTTGATGTGCTATTACGATTAACCAGCTAGAGATATTTGATTGAAACCGCACGCCAT
The DNA here is from genome assembly GCA_030765065.1 of Deroplatys truncata. NCBI lineage: Eukaryota > Metazoa > Arthropoda > Insecta > Mantodea > Mantidae > Deroplatys > Deroplatys truncata. The sequence goes on from CM060978.1 coordinate 222,680,412, forward strand.
TCCTCAGCTCATGAGCATCTTGTCCAGTATCTGTGATTATCGGATAGACAGGACTAGTTAACGGAGGGGACATATAGCACCCTGACCCCAATGGACCTTAGGTGCGTACACCTCCGGAGGGAACTGGAGGAGACGTATGGGCTGTATAGTAGGCCGGCACAAGTTGACAGAGTTCTCTAACAGTTCCAAGCTTCACCACCCGCCCACGGGAAGGCGCTCGGAGACCCCTCTAGTGGGAAATACCACCCAGCAGTAGAGTTTCTCAGGCTACCCTGAGCATGGCTGAGAAGAAGTTCCAAATTGCAAGTCTGCGGTATTTGCACGACACCGACAGAACCGCAGCCCCGGAGTGAAGCTGAAACATGAAAGGGAAATGAGGTGAGAAGAAATGGGGAGAGAGGAAATACGGGGTAGAATATACCACTCCAGCATTCGTCTGCGTCAACCAGGAAAAACCATGAAAAATCCATGGTCAGAGTAGGCGGCCACCGGCAATCGAATCCGTACCACCCGAATGCAAGACTCACACGTTACCGAGGAGCCATCTCGCTAGGTACCTGTAATTAGAAGGTCTACTTTTGGGTGTTGTGTGTGTGTGTGTGTGTGTGTGCGCGCGCGCGCGCGTGCGTAAACAGCATAATTCAAAAACGAAAAGTCGGTTGAATAAGAAAACTGATATTCAATTTAACTTCTTCCAAGCATACGACACGAAGATTTTCAAATCCCTCACCCCAAAATACCTTTTACATGAAAAATGTTTCGTTATTATGATTTTCTCAAGAATGGCTCCAACAATTTTTATAAAATACCATATGTTTAACATATTTGCATGACAAATAAAATGTATATACTGAATTTTTGGGAATAGTCTTTGACGTACCTACCCTTTATTCTAAATGAATTTTGCAAAATTGATAAACTGTGAAAGATAGACAAAATATTGCTACACAAAAAATGTAGATCTTGTAAAAGCAGACAATTATGTGAAATAAAGCTCCTTCTAGCTTTAACCATTTCTGAGATATTTTTTGTTGTGAAGAAGAATGATTTCTAACCTCTTGCTTTCAGCTTTGCTTTCTTTCATACAATTATCTATTTGCTTGGCTAGATCATTTTTGATACTAGATAGCTCTGTATTAGTTTCAGTTACCTTATTACTTAACTCTGCACTAGTTTCAGTTATCTTATTAATTTGTTCAGTTAACTTATTATTCATTTCAAATCTCATTTCAGTTATTGCTTTTAGAAGGCACATAATATTTTGTTGTGAGAAGTTTTCTTGATCTTGTGTCCTGGATGTGTGAGGGTTAGGATCTCTTTCTGTACCTAACTGTGAATTTACAGATAACTGTTCTTCTACATCTAACCTATTTGTTTCCTCTAGCTCTGATTGTAAAGTTACATTGCAATCTGTAATGGCTGACCTATCCTCTCCTACTTCCATATTTTCATTGTTTTCTGTTTCCATTTTATTTTGTATATTTTCTTTTGTTATATTTGGTTTGGAATTGCTCAATTTTAATTTACCGCTTCTTAACAGCATGAAATTATCTTAATAACAATATCTTTTCTTAACTATCTTGACAATTATTATACGTATAAAGTATTGGAATTTTCTGACCTTTCGTTCTGGCTGTTTTAGTACACCTTTGTATTCTGGTGTTCCCTCGTAGATTGTAATTGAATTGTTGACTGCATGCCCCGTACTCCTGAAAGAATTGATGCTGTCCTTGGATGATGTTGTTGATTCTGAAGTTCTCTGAAGTTTTCTGAAGCTCTCTGATGTTCTCTAGAGTTTTCTGAAGTTCTCTGTACTAGTTTCGTCGATTCTGGTAGTTCTATGATGTTCGGTGATCTCTTCTTTTCAGTTATTGTTGCCAAGTCCTGTCTGTTCGAGCCCCACGTTGGACGCCAATTTGAAGAAGAATGTATTGTGGTATTGTTATTTTCCCCACGTTTTGGGAGTCATTTGAAGAAGAATATTTATTGCTGCTACGTATGGAAGGCCAGTTTGAAAAAGGTGTATTATATTTCGACTGTTGGGGAGGCGAACTTGAAGTAGTTGCAACCGCACGTATGGTAAAAAGTTTCCGGTAGCCTTCGCCCCAAATGTACTTTCCGGTGGCCTTTGCCCGAAATGTTTAAAAATATTAACTTTGTATTTTTACTGTTTCTTTAATATTATATATTTATGTTTGCCTCGGCTGCGTCAGTATTATTGTTAGAGACATGGATTTATTTGCAGGGAGTGGTGCGACTGAAGAATGTAGGCTTACACAGATTATAATTTTACTTCACTCCTTTTATTAATACTTGATACGATTTAAAAAACACTTCACTGATATGGAGAGCTGTGAGTTTCTTTTGTTAATTACTTGCTCTTTTTTACACGTAAACTATTTTTGTCTCACACTGAATGCGTATTAAACTTCTCGAGGACGCATCTCGCGTCCCATTAGGAAAACTGTCTACAACCAACGCGTCTAGTTGTGAGCGCTGTCTACAAGCAACTGACTTCTGAATTTGTAAATTTTGCTATATTTCAGTTTCTTATTGACTAATCCTACTCCAATTGAATACCTTCATTTAACTAAAGCTTTTTCTGGTTGTTGATTGGCTATTTTATAAATTGTCACAAAAATTACATTATTGCTTTCAAGAATTACAAGTAGTATTGTTAAACTTTCAAATTCATTATTGCTGCAAGGTTACCTCATTGTTAGCAACTTTTAACCTATTATTCTCACAGCTCCTACATTATTAAGTTACGTAATGCATTCACATAACATTATTATACATGTATACAATGACTGTAATATACACTTTTTATATATTGTTACATACACATATTATTTAAGGCGGGCTGTTATTGAATTTGTATATTATATAATTAGACTGAAATCATTTACGTGTTAAAAATACTGCCTCAGTTGTTAGTTGAAACATTTAAATAATTTAACTTTCTAAATCTGTAAATCGCTATTCTTTTTATCTGGATGTCGTGCAGAGATCAAACAGTTTCATAGCGACGAGCGTTTTAAAAATCTGACATCTTTAGCCTGTTCTTCTTCCAACCTACAACGAAATGTGTATTGAAAGTTTATCTTTATTAACAAGAAGTAGATAAAGGAATAAGCTGTTGTAAGAATAGTTTGTAGAAGAGTAAAGAAATGTATATGAATTTAACACATAAGATTTTTTATTCGGTAGACATCATTCCTAGTGAAATATTGGTATTGAAAATTTGGGTAGAATCTAATAGTCCACTATTACAGGCAAGCAGAAGAGAAACTAAAATACTAGCGACCAGCATCTGAGAGAAGCCGCGATACTTAAACAATCAGGCAATAAAGAACGCGGCGTTTGCCCTCGTCACTTCTAAAGACACGTACCTGCGGTAAATCATAGTCGAATCAAGGCAGCATTACTGTAATTCCCATCTCCGCCTACAGAGTGCCATGCGTAGCTCCGTCACACTCATCACGCCGCTAAGTTTGCATTATGCGCTCTTTTGTTTTGTTTACCTTCGCTGTAATAAAAGAGTGTGTAACACAATAACCAGTCTGCCGGCCGTTGTAGTGATTTATAGAGTATGACGTTACATTAACAGGGATTTTAGTGGCCAATTCACTGCGGTTGTGTGGTCATACAGGTTCACTAGTTACGGTAATTTATTTTCCGCCTCATTTATTGCTTACCTGCTGTTACGCGCAAGATTAACGGTAATGCAAAATCATCCGCGAAAACCGGCCATTACAAAGCCGAAGGATTAAATAAGCAAAGTGTCTTGTAAACTGCATTTTAATTACAAGATATGAAATATAATTTAATAACTACATTTATTTTCGCTTCCTGGTTTTACTAGCAATAAACATCTTAAAAGTGCTTAATGTGGAATACTTTAAACAATAATATAAAATAACTAACACAAAAAACACATTTAAAATAAGTATGGTCAAAAAGGCAAGTGAATGTGCGCGAGTCCTTTAAAACTTACTGATTTTAACAATTGTTACGAACTTTGAAATTTTTTGCGCTATAAAGAAAAACCTGCATTAATTTTACTCTATTTCGGTAACTGGAAACTGCATTCTCAAACGAGTATTTTAGACCGTAACCATTTTTACTTTCTCTACTACGTATAGTAAGTAGAGAAAGTGTTGTATTCCACCCAAAAATGCGATACCGAGATTTCAGCACAAAATATATATTTTGCGACCCCCTGAATCCAAAAAAAAGCATTTTTGGAAACATGTCCGTGTGTGTATGTCTGTGAACAGCATAACTCAGAAACGAACAGTCAGATAAACACCAAACTTGGTATTTAGGTTCGGTATCTTCCAGAGATGCGACACGAAGGTTTTCAAGAAAATTCCCCCACCCCAGATTACCCATTACATGGAACATTTTTCGAATATTTTAATTTTCTCAAAAATGACTTTAACGTTTTTTTTAAAATGTCATATGTTTAAGATATTTTTATGACAAATGAAATGTATATCTCGAATTTTCTGGGAATATCTCCAAAAGTATTCTTCATTGTGAACGACTTTTGCATAACTGGTAAACCATAAGAGATAGACAAAATGTTACTATACAAAAATGTAGACCGCGTTAAAATACACATTTTATGTGATATACAGTTTTGTTGTTGAGTGAACCATTTTCGAGATATTGCTTGTTATTCCCTTAAATTTTCCATTACTTATACAGTTTCTCAAATGGAAATTCGTTATTCATTTTTTTTTGTCCTGGTAATGCAAAGAGAATGGAATACTCCACATAGCAACCAGCTCTTAAAATATTTGACTATCACTTAAGGCCTACCAATTCCCCTTGCACCTACAAGAAAATTAGCAATAAGATTGACATATCGATATCTCGATTAACATGAAGCATATGGAGAATAAGGGTTTGTAAAAAAATTTGTACTAGAGTAGAGAAAGTCATGTGAGTGTAACACATCTGATTTTTTTAAATTCTCTACTGCTTAAGTAAAATAGTTGTAGTATTGTATTCCTAAGAAATTCAATACCGACGTTTCACAGGAAATGCATATTTTGAGGCTTCTGAACCTAAAATAAGCAGTTTAGGAAAATATCTGTATATGTATGTGAGTGTGTGTGTCTGTGAACAGCATAACTCAAAAACGAAGCCAATTAAATACCAAACTTGGTATTTAAGTACAGCATATTCCAAAAAATACGATTTGAATATTTTCAAATAAATCTCTTTACATGGAAAATGTTTCCAACATATTTATTTTCACAAAAATGGCTCTAGGGATTTTTATTAAAATAGAATATGTTTAAGAGATTTTCATGACAAATTATATGTATAACTTGAATTTTCTATGTATAGCTTCTGCAATCTTTTTTAGTCTGAATGACTTTTGTAAACATAATAATCTTAATCTTACTACACAGCAAATGTAGATCTGGTTAAAGCACACAATTTATGTTAAATAATAGCTTTGTGCAGTTAACCATTCCCGAGATGTTCCTTTTTATTTATTTCAATGTTCAAATACTTATATTTTTCTCAAGTGGAAAATCGCTAATATTCTCTCTCTCTCTTTCTCCCTCTCTCTCTCTCTCTCCCTCTGGACCATGCAAACAGAACGGAATTTCGGCCATGATTTAGCAACAAATTCTTAAAAGATTTGACTATCGCTTAAAGCCTACTCTGTATTCCCCTAAACCGCTTGTACCTACAAAAAAAATCTGATGTGTTACACTCACATGACGTTCTCTACTCTTGTACTATTTTTACAAACGCTTATTCTCCATATGATTCATGTTAATCGAGATATCGAGATGTTAATCTTGTTGCTAATTTTCTTGTAGATGCAAGGGGAATTGGCAGGCTTTAAACGATAGTCAAATATTCTAAGAGCTGGTTGCTATGTGCAGTATTCCATTCTCTTTGCATTACCAGGACAAAAAAAAACGAAGTCCCATTTGAGAAAAAGTATAAGTATTGGAAAATTTAAGGGAATAACAAGCAATATCTCGAAAATGGTTCACTCAACAAAAAAAATGCATATGGCATAAATTGTGAATTTTAACGCGATCTACATTTTTTGTGTAGTAAACTTTTGTCTATCTCTTATGATTTACAGTTATGCAAAAGTCGTTTACAATGAAGAATACTTTTAGAGACATTCCCAGAAAATTCAAGGTATACATTTTATTCGTCATAAAAGTATCTTAAATATATGATATTTTAATCAAAATCTTTAGAGCCATTTTTGAGAAAATTAAAATTTTCGAAAAATGTTCCATGTAAAGGGTAATCTGGGGTGGGGGGATTTTCTTGAAAACCATCGTGTCGCATCCTTGGAAGATACTGAACCTAAATACCAAGTTTAGTGTTTATCCGACTGTTCGTTTCTGAGTTATGCTGTTCACAGACAGACACACACACACACACACACACACACACACACACACACACACACACACACACACACACACACACACAGACACACAGACACACTGACACGCACACGGATATGTTTTCAAAAATGCTTTTTTTGGATTCAGGGGGTCTCAAAACACGTATTTCCGGTGAAATCTCGGTAATGAATTTTTGGGTGGAATACAATACTTCCCCTACTTACTATACATAGTAGAGAAAGTAATAGCGAATTCCCATTTGAGAAAAAGTATAAGTATTGGAAAATTTAAGGGAATAACAAGCAATATTTTGAAAATGGTTCACTCAACAACAGAAAATGTATATGACATAAATTGTGAATTTTAACGCGATCTACATTTTTTGTGTAGTAAACTTTTGTCTATCTCTTATGGTTTACAGTTATGCAAAAGTCGTTCACAATGAAGAATACTTTCAGAGACATTCCCAGAAAATTCAAGGTATACATTTTATTTGTCATAAAAGTATCTGAAATATATGATATTTTAATCAAAATCAAAAGAGCCATTTTTGAGAAAATAAAAATTTTCGAAAAATTTTCCATGAAAAGGGTAATCTGGGGTGGGTGGAATACAATATTTCCCCTACTTGCTATACGTAGTAGAGAAAGTAAAAATCTTTTGCTAATAATCAAAAACTAATATTTGTTCTTGACACCATTGAGAATTCCAGTTTACTATTTTTACCGGAGTGTTCAGACCTTATCTGGAATCCATGGTCAGTTTTTGAACTGTTAGAACCGGTGTACCATATATTACGTGTTCCGTAATTTCTAAACTTCCCAAATATAAGTAAGTTTGTCTTTGAATTCTCCCCCTAGAGAGGCAGCAAATGAAAGAAAGCTGAACTTGATACAAAAAGAATAATTCTGAACATAAAAAATGAGTGTTTGCAGGGAAGTGAGCAATAAATTATTCTATACTGTGGGTCATGCTGATAGCGATAATGAGGTACAGCCTCCATGGGTGGGAAACACGGTGTGAAGCCCACGCATTCCGCGTCACACGTCTCCTCAGAAAGTACATAACAGGGACTTAATTGAGTATGATCAGTATCAGCTCCTAGGACCAGGTTCTGCTCTCACCAAAATAAGAGTTAACCGCACATGTGACAGCCTGGTAATCGGATTTCGCGTCTCCAACGTGTTTGTAACGGTCTTTGATAAAAAGCCATTGGATCCGTGGAATGTGGTCCGCCTAGGAGCAACACTACCATTAATTGAGGGTTTGCCAGGATCTTTGGGGTCAAAACTGCTAGAACTTTAAAACGGTCTACTTTACCAGATGGGATATAATTGGCGTTTTTAACACTTTTTTCTAGGAAATGTGTTCTACATATGAGATTAACAGATATTTTCATATTCAATCAGCCTATCTTTTATTACATACGTGATCAGTATTCATATTTATTTAATTTTTGAAAGTGTTTAAGTCCATTCTAACTACAAGTTTCACGTCAGTCCTTCATTGTTTTGTTTATAAAATAAATGTTTACCTTCTCTACCACATGCCTAATGTAGATAAAGGAAACATTGCATTTCAATAAACAATGTGCTATCAAGATCTCACTAGAAATGCACGTTTTGAGATTTCCTAAATCCCAAAAGAACCACTTTCAGAAGAAATATCAATGTGCGCGCACGCGAGTGTGTCTGTGGATATCTCTGTCTGCCTGCCTGTGCGTCTGTGAAAAGCAAAAACAAAAGGTGGTATTTAAGTTGACGCAACACGAAGATTTTCAATTGAAATCCCCCAAACACAATTACTCGTAGCTTTTATTTGGAAAATATTTCATTAGTTTTGCCACGAACCAAAGTGGCTGTAACTATTTTGGATAAAATTCCATATGCTAGATATATTGACATAGGAGTATACTTTGAATGTCTTGTGAAAAGCCTTGTGAAATTCATATAACTATGAAACCAGAGGGGTTGGTGAAAAATTACTTCAGAAAAAATGCAGACAATGTCGTTTTTAACGCTCCCCATAGTGCCTATGACCTTCGGGGGATACCTCCTTCCACCAAGTGATGACTGGACCCATTTCTGAGGTGGAGGCACCCGATAGCTGAATCCGTTGCCTCCGATGATAGGCTGATGAGGATAGCAGTGGGATGAGAGGACCTACAGCTTTTACCACGGACTCCGAACCACGGATACTTTGGATACTTAACATGAGGTTAAGGCGTGCACAGGCCCACTTAAAATCGCCGGGAATCGAACCCAGACCCTCAGTACGAGAGCTGGAAACAAAATGCAGACGATGTTAAAACTTGTAACTTGTGTTAAAAACTTTTTTGTAGCTTTAAATGTTTTTGAAATATATGCTGTTGATGGTCGGAATTTACAGCATTTTAAGTTACACACCTGTTATGTTATGTTATGTCCGTTCGTTTGTTTTTCATCAAGTGATGCAGAAGGTATTCAAAACATCAAGTCCTGAGTTCATAGAGCGGTATTCTTATTACACATTTCACCGTCGCACTAGTCGCCTGTATGCTTCTCTGTAGCTACAAGAACATGTGTGTTGAAACCGTCTTAAAAAGCGTTTGTGGTGAATAAAAAAATTTGATGTCTCACATGACTTTCTCTGCTCTTGTAAAACTATTTTTACAAACGCTTACTCTCCACATGCTTCATGTTAATCGAGAGATCGAGATGTTAATCTTATTGCTAATTTTCTTGTAGAAGCAAGGGGAATTGGTAGGTTTTAAGCGACAGTCAAATATTTTAAGAGCTGGTTGCTATGTGGAGTATTCCATTCTCTTTGCATTACCAGGACAAAAAAATGAATAACGAATTTGAGAAAAAGTATAAGTATTGGAAAATTTAAGCGAATAACAAGCAACATCTCTAAAATGGTTCGCTCAACAAAAAAATGTATATGACATAAATTGTGTATTTTAACGCGATCTACAATTTTGTGTAGTAAAATTTTGTTTATCTCTTATAGTTTACCAGTTATGCAAAAGTCGTTCACAATGAAGAATACTTTTTGAGACATTCCCAGAAAATTCGAGATACACATTTCATTTGCTATGAAAATATCTTATACATATGATATTTTAATCAAAATCGTTACACCCATTTTTGAGAAAATTAGAATTTTCGAAAAATGTTCCATGTAAAGGGTAATCTGGGGTGGGAAGATTTTCTTGAAAACCTTCGCGTCGCATCTCTGGAAGATACTGAACCCAAATACCAAGTTTGGTGTTTATCCGACTGTTCGTTTCTGAGTTATGCTGTTCACAGACACACAGAGACACACACACGGACATGTTTCCAAAAATGCTTTTTTTGGATTCAGGGGGTCTCAAAACATATATTTCCGGTTCAATCTCGGTATCGAATTTTTGGGTGGAATACAATACTTCCCCTACTTACTAAGTTTTTTATGAATAATTTGCAGAATAGAGATGACAATAATTATGGTGAGAGGTTATGTAGCGTGATTGTAATATATCAGGTTTGTTTTTAACAGCAGTAGACTATTTTTTGTGCTTCGAAATCTACAATATATTGTGGTACTAATCAACGCCTTTTAGAGGGAGGGGCATTAGGCATCAGAAATATTGTTTAGTCTAAATGAATACAGTTAAATATTAAACATACCATTTATATTATCACAGAAAATAAAACTAATTACCTGCATACAATTATTTTTGTAGAGACATTTCAGCTGAGAGACTGACTAATATATTAGTACAGTCTCATTAGCTAGCCTACTTGGTTGTATACCCCAAAACTACTGTTTCGAAAATATCGCTGGTATTTCTCTCTCTCTCTCTTTTATTTTTTATCCATTTCACAAATTTTACGAGCTCTATTTTGTAATTCGCCAGATTTATTTGGAATTAAAAATAATTCACGTTTCTTACTTGTTCCAAATGTATGCTGATAAATAATGCTGCTGTAACTGGGAGCAACAAACAAGGCAAACAAACCCGCTTTATCGATAGAGTGACGTCAATAATATCTATATGTCTTAAAGACATTTTAGAAGTAATTTATAGATAATGCGGCAATACATTTTATATAATTTTATATTTGTTCTTGAATTTGTGAACACATTTAAGGAGTAATTTATCAATTATTGACTTGAAATGTGTATTGATTTGTAATTGGCTTGTGCATGAAACTGGATTAAAGTGGCGAATTATTATGGAGTTATCTCCCGCTCTTCTGATAACATTAACTCATGCCAGAAAACATAAATTTATAAATCGGTTTCAATGTACTATTCTGACTCTAATACAGTATATTCATTGTTTATAGTGACAAAATATAGGCAATAATTTACCGTTCTAGAAGTGTAATCTCTTTAAACCATATACTTGTTTCTATCTTCTTTGATTTTATCAACGTTTTTCTTCCGTTGTTTGGTAATGCTTTAAGGCCGGTTCACAACCGCCCGAGAGGTAACCAAATCGGAAACGAGAACGGGAAGCCATGCAGCAGACAAGATATTGGGTTCACAACAGCCCGATAATGAGATCGGGAATGCACATCGATGATCGTATCGGTCACAATGTGAAAGTCGATTTTGCGCATTGGGATTTCATTTGTTTTTAACTGGCCAATGAAGTTTTTCTCACCTGCTTCTAATTCGGCCAACATAATGCTGGTTAGCCAATGTCAAAATTCGATAGAGTAAAGTTTATCTAAGTGCATATCCATTACATTTCCGATTCCTCTAGTCGTACCAAGCTTTCATTCGTATATTTAATGGCGTACATTAAAATTGTTTGTTGTTCTTTGTTAATTTACACCTTTTTTAATTTCTCTCCTACGTATAGTAAGTAGGGGAAGTATTGTATTCCACCCAAAAATTCGATACTAAGGTTTCACCGGAAATATATGTTTTGAGGACCCTGAATCCAAAAAAATATTTTTGGAAACATGTCCGTGTGTGTGTGTCTGTCTGCGAACAGCATAACTCAGAAACGAACAGTCGGATAAACACCAAACTTGGTATTTAGGTTCAGTATCTTCCAGAGATGCGACACGAAGGTTTTCAAGAAAATCCCCCACCCCAGATTACCCTTTGCATGGAACATTTTTCGAAAATTTTAGTTTTCACAGAAATGACTAACGATTTTGATTAAGATACTTTCATGACAAATAAAATGTATATTTTGAATTTTCATTGTGAACGACTTTTGCATAACTGCTAAACCATAAGGGATAAACAAAATGTTATTACACAAAAAATGTAGAGCGCGTTAAAATACACAATTTATGTCATATACAATTTTTTTATTGAGTGAACCATTTTGAAATATTGCTTGTTTTTCCCTTAAATTTTCCAATACTTATACTTTTTCTCAAATGGGAATTTTTTATTCATTTTTTGTCCTGGTAATACAAAGAGAATGGAATGCTCCACATAGCAACCAGCTCTTAAAATATTTGACTATCGCTTAAAGCCTACCAATTCCCCTTGCATCTACAAGAAAATTATCAATAAGATTAACATCTCGATTAACACGAAGAATATGGAGAATAAGCGTTTGTAAAAAATAGTTTGTGCAGGAGTTGAGAAAGTCATGTGAGTGTAATACATCAGATTTTTTTTGCTGTTCTTTTTAGATTTTCAGCTTTTGCCATTGTTTCTGAAGCAATATCCAATTTTGAGCTGCATATAAACAAAGTACAATGACCCTTTCACTAGAAGAACCAGTATGGATCTAATACGCCATGCCCCGGGACGAGAACGAGAAAGTTAAAACTTGGTCAAGTCTTCTTTCCCGTTCGCGGGACACGGGAAAACTTCCCGTCGATTGTGAACGCTCCCATTAAAATACATGTATTTCAACTTTATCGTTCTCGGTGGTTGTGAATCAGACTTTAGTCTTGCTTCTCTTCTTGCTTTGTGTGTTAATGCTGTGAAAGTTATTCCGCAGATGATTTGAAATGTGTTTAATTTTGTATTTATATGCTTTTCGTCTCGTTTCCAATATGTATTTCACCACCCAGATGATCCAGGTTTGATTCAGATCACATATTTTGGCCATCTGGAATTATCTGCGATCTGATGGTCGACTTTCCTCTGAATTCTTTGGAATAGTACAAGTAGGGCAGTTTTTAGGAAAAAATTTAATGCTCTATGGATCAATTAATGACTTATAACAAATTATATCATTGACTTTCACATGTTTTCAAATAGTTTCGCTTCCATATAATCACTTAAAGAAGCATATAGGTTAAAATCAATGATTAACGATATGCGTATAAATATTAATGAACGTCTACTTTGCAATATTAAGACATAATATTGCTCTTAAATTACAAAAATGATATGGGAATTTTCATTCACAAGGCAGTTCTTTGATTTAAGAGCTAACGGTTCTTCCACACATGTCATGTGTAGGTTAAGTTGGAAGAATAGACTCACACTGAAAAATTCAATGCCTTTGCCGGGATTTTAACCATGGATCTTCGGCTCTCCGTGCCGCTGATTTAACCACAGCTACCATGGCAACATGCCATGATGTTTTTCAGTCTGATTCTACGTCCCCAACTTTAGCCTACAGATGGCATGTGTGGTGGAAGATTAATTAATTAACATTGATTGACGCAATAGTGGTTGAGTATGAAGCCCGGGACTTAAAGTACTTATACTATGACTCTCGTATGTGAAGTTAAATTCCAACTCACTTGTCGAACGAAGATTGGTATTTCTCCATGAGGCGGGATGCACTCCATTTCAGTTTATGCATCTTATTTCGACGGATCACGTTGCAGTGAGTAATAACGTGATTGTGGGGAGACAAAGGCAATAAACATGCTGAATAACTGGTTGGAGAAAACTGACAGAAATATCACATGCAGCTACTGGGATCGAACTCACAACGGAAGTGTCAGACCTCTCCTGCTGAAACCCATCCTAAAATTCCCAACAGAAGCAGTGTAGTATGAGGCAGTATTTTTAACACTTAAATGATTTCAGTCTAATTATATAATATATAAATTCAATAACAGTCCGCCTTAAAGCAATATGTATATGTAACAATACATAAAAAGTGTATATTACAGTCACTGTATATGTTTATATTATTGTATACATGTTCAATAACGTTATGTGAATGTATTACGTAATTTAGTAATGTAGGAGCTGTGAGAAAAATAGGTTAAAAGTTGCTAACAATGAGGTAACCTTGAGGCAATAATGAATTTGAAAGTTTAATAATACTACTCGTAATTCTTGGAAGCAATAATGTAATTTTTGTGACAGTTTATAAAATAGCCAATCAACAACCAGAAAAAGCTTATGTTAAATGAAGGTATTCTACTGGACTAGGATTAGCCAATCAGAGACTTGAAATACAGAAATTTATAAATTTAGGCTGTAGAAATCAAGTCAGTTGGTTGTAGACAGTGTTTCTAACCGGGCTCTAGATGTGTCCTTGAGAAATTTAATATGTATTTTGTGTGAGACAAATATAGTTTACATGTTAAAAAGTGCAAGTAATTAGTGCTCTCTCTATATCAGTAAAGTGTTATTTAAATAGTGTCAAACATTAATAAAAGGAGTGAAGTAAACATTATAATCTGTGTAAGGCTACATTCTTCAGTCGCACCACCTCCCTGCTGAGACATTCATGTCTCTAAAAAAAATATAAATACTGACGCAGCCGAGGCAAACATAAATATATAATATTTAAAGAAGCAGTCAAAATTACAAAGTTAATATTTTTTTAAACATTTTTTGGGGGGGCGAAGGATACCGGAAACTTTTTACTATACGTGCGGTTGCTACTATTTCAAGTTCGGCTCTCCAACAGTCGAAATATAATACATCATCTTCAAACTGATTTCCATACGTAGCAGCGACAAACCTTCTTCAAATTGGCTCCCAAAGCGTGGAGCAAATAACAATACAACAAAATAACTTCTTCAAGTATGCTACATCCAGTTGCGAGTTTTAATTTCAAGTCGGAATCCTTCAACAGCAACCAAGTATGTGATCCAAACAGACATTCCTGCTTCAGAGACGTGTTCTAATGTAGCGTACGGAGTTTGAACACAACATCCCCACCCCCATCACGACATAGAACCCGGTAATCTGAGTAACTGTTCCCACATCCCGCGCAACGACAATTCAGCAAGCAGTCGAGGTAGTTAATGGAAGTATTATTTCCATGTAGTTTATATGGAAGATTTGGTGTTCGTTCTCGAGAGTTTGCAGTTAGAGCTTAGCTCTGACCTGCTTTTACTACATCGCTTCCGTCACAGGAATTTCGCGGGGGTGGGGTGTTTCGACATAAAGGGTCCGATATTTCTCTTCTCAGATTATCTAAGTAAGCGCCACTTCCATTGAAATATTGTTGCATGGAAATTATTTTAAGAGGTAGTTTCGTCTTTAGATAGATCAATGTAATCACAGCATAGTATCAAGGTTTCAACAATCTTCAACTGTACTAATGAATACCTATTTCAAGGGTAAACCTCACGAGTTCTTGAAGAAATGTAATGAAGCATCATTTCAATATAATGGCTTAGACTTTGATAATAACAAATTTAATCTTTCAGGAATAGAAGCAAGTGATATTCTTCATCGTCATCCTCGCTTTCTGAAGAGAATTTCATAACATTTCTTCAAATCAACAATGTATTTGTTTTCAGATTCAATTAGCTGCCCGTTTCTTATTGAACAAAACACAAAAACCAGGCCACCTGTAGGTATAATATTAGCTTTCCTGCCTAAACCAATTCGACCACATCTCAAGTCCTCAAAACATATTACAAGAGAGTAAAACAACTACACCTATTACATACTGAATTCCTTTCTTTAGAAAAGGAAATACATATAAAGGTGCAACATTTCAAAGCAAAAACACATAACACGGGACGTATTCAAGGCACGTATAAGCGTTGTCACAGCTTAATATGGTATAATGATGTGGAAAGAGTTCAACAGACTCATCTGACAAGCAGAAAAAGAAAAATTGTGAACTTGTTGTATGAAAATTGCCACCACAGCAAATGCAGCGGAACATAGCTTGTATAACATTGCATAATAATGTCATAATTAACGAGAAGTTTCAGTTCAAATCATTCTTATGCGTTTAAATTATATGGTACATGTTTGATGGTAGACCTCTAAATTATCTTAAGGAGTATTATTAAACCAATAATTAAGGAAGCAATTTTCCGTAACATAGCATTAAAGTAAAATAACTATTTCGATTTTTGGGTTATTTTCTGGATTGTTGTACCTCATCGTGTTTTTCAATCATTTAGCATCATTAAAGTGCGTTTAGTACTCATTCTGGTGGATGGATTTCTTTTATTTTAAGCTTTGAATAGAATATAAGAGAAGGTTGGCACAATGAAGTCCATTTCTAATAGGTACAGACAAAATTTCTTTAAATTTATCCCTTTTACACGATCATAAGTTTTATTAGCCTTACGGAGGAAGCATGCGCACGGTGGAAGCACATTGAGTAATTTGTGGAAAATCAGTGTGTTGTTAATATCACTGTTTGTCATGGGTTGTAAACAAAGTCGCTGTCTTCTGTGTATGCTAAATAAGAATAGGTATCATGGCTTTCAACAGGACTCAGCTCAATTGAATCCACCTTAATATTAGTTTATGCACTTACTCTTTTTCATAATTCATCTCATTGACCCAGATAAGGTTTGTTATTTAATATTTTATATTATCAAAATAAGACAGAAGAAACAAGTTGTGCAATGAAAATTTGTGAAGCTCCTTACACATTCTCAGAAATGAAAATATTTCCTCGATTCTGTAAAACTTATTTCCCAATATTCATTAAGCCTTATTTCCTGCGTGACTTTAGCAGAAGTACTTACAATCGTTTCCTTTCACGACTAATTTCCTGCATTATCACAATCACCATCATCATTATTTATTATTATTATTATTATTATTATTATTATTATATTACATATTATCTTTCACACCTTTTAACACAATCTGATTTGAGTTAATGAACAATTTTGCCAAATAGGATTGTTTGATTAAATCATATATGATTCAATTAAACATAGTAAAAAGGATTAAATCTGTAGTTATGATCTCACCATTACATCTTGTGGTTTTAAATGCATCATTAAGTACTAATGCCAACTATGCAAATCTTTAGTCTTGAGAGCAGACTCACGCAGCAAGAAACAGGTATTTGGGGTGGTCTGTTTTCAATTTTTTGTTACTCTTCTCTCCAGCAGCTAGTGAGCTACCATGGAAGTGTTCATTCCCCACATAATGTTCAATTAACCAGCAGAAACTATCATATAGATACATAGAAGACGTTGCAGCTGCTTCCGCTACCCAATTTCGGTAACTAGAGAGCAGGTGGTGGGATCTCGGTTTCGATGGAATTGTAAAATACAATTCGTTGTTTTTCGTTTGAATTTCGATGCATTATGTAGTTCACTTCTAAATTATGAGCGGTTGTTCCTTAAATTCTCATGAGTTCATGCAAAGAACATGTATAATCAAAACTCGCATATGAATCTGGTTTTTAAAAAGTTGACTGTGATGTTGGAATATTCATGACAAAATCGTAAGATTATAATGACTAAAAATTGAAATAATTTCCAATAAAATGATTTGGTTTTGGTTTAGTGGGCATTCTGTACCTTCATGAGGATACAAGTACTTACGAACACAGAGTTTGTCTGAATAGAACAATTTTTTTACATTTAGAACGTATATACAGGTTGGACCATTTAAGTTGAGACTGTACAATATCTCCAAAATTAAACGTAGTTAGAAAGAAACGTATTTAATAAAAGTTTCTTAATATTATGGGGGAAAAGTAAATGCCATTAGTCTTGTTTTATTTAGAGGACTCTGTGATGGTCATTTTAGGGTGAATTTAATGTTTTTAAATGCGAATTTCATTTTTTGTGTTGTTGTCTCACTCCTCATAAAAAACTAAACAACATTTATATAAAGCACTTTGCAGTTGCTCTTACACCAACGTAAATAACAACGGAAATTCTGAATAGCTGTGTGTGAAGAGCACAATGAATGGTTGGACCATCCATAAATTAAATTAAGTTAAACTGAAACGCTCTTTAACTGCTGTAGTTCTTGCGTCCCATTTTATATTGGGCGTGAAAGAATGGTGATTTTGCTCAGAAGCCTCTTAATCAGGCTTGAGGTTCTTTATGTACCATAAACCTACGACCTACGGGACCACCGGCTTTACTTACCTTCCGAAGGAAGCCATGCTAAGGAGTTTTACGCTCAAAAAATACATCGCCCTCTGCGGGGTTTGAACCCGTGACTTCGCGAGCTAGAGGCTAGCATGGATGGACGGACCATCCATGGATGGTCATTTGAGGGTCAAGTTACATTTCGTAATTGGAACCAAAACCTTTCATTTTGTTTCCTTATTCATCGCATAATAAACAGCTTTTTATAAACCATTTTCTACATGGTACATCGTTCTTTCACTGGTGTAGACAAGACAAACATTGATGAAAGGTAGGTACACAGAGTATTACCACCTATCTTAGGGTAATAAATGCTCAAATTGATGCCTTAATACCTCAATGCATTTTTCAACACCGTGAATGAACTATTGTTGCGTCCGTAAAACCTTGTCTCTTTCAATACTGGCATAAGCATTTCCTATGCGCGCCTTCATGTTGTTCCGAGTCGGTGTTTTGCAATACACTTTTTCCTTAAGGTAACCCCATAAGAAAAAGCCTAGTGATGTATGGTCAGAAGATCGAGCTGGCCAATTAATGGGACTTGCGCGTCCTATCCAACCATCATGGTAATTGCTCTTAAAAACATCCCTAGCAGTACTTGCTGGTATCACATTTGCGACCTGGTTTGTAATGACACATCCTCTAACAATAACGGCAACTCCTCCATTAAAAAATCTGATGTGTTACACTCACATGACTTTCTCTACTCTTGTACAAACTATTTTTACAAACGCTTATTCTCCATATGCTTCATGTTAATCGAGATGTTAATCTTATTGCTAATTTTCTTGTAGGTGCAAGGGGAATTGGTAGGCTTTGAGCAATAGTCAAATATTTTAAGAGATGGTTGCTATGTGGAGTATTCCATTCTCTTTGCATTATCAGGATAAAAATAATGAATAACGAATTTGAGAAAAGGTATAAGTATTGGAAAATTTAAGGGAATAACAAGCAACATCTCGAAAATGGTTCACTCAACAACAAAAATGTATATGACATAAATTGTGTATTTTAACGCGATTTACATTTTTTGTGTAGTAACATTTTGTCTATTCTCTTATGGTTTACCAGTTATGGTAAAGTCGTTCACAATGAAGAATACTTTTGGAGACATTCCCACAAAATTCGAGATATACACTTTATTTGTCATGAAAAAATCTTAAACATATGATATTTTAATCAAACTTGTTAGAGCCATTTTTGAGAAAATTAAAATTTTCGAAAAATATTCCATGTAAAGGGTAATCTGGGGTGAGGGGATTTTCTTGAAAACCTTCGTGTTGCATCTCTGGAAGATACTGAACCTAAATACCAAGTTTGGTGTTTATCCGATTGTTTGTTTCTGAGTTATGCGTTCACAGACAGACACGGACATGTTTCCAAAAAGTTCTTTTTTTTGTATTCAGGGGGTCTCAAAACATATATTTCCGGGTAAATCTCGGTATCGAATTTTTGGGTGAAATACAATACTTCCCCTACTTACTATATGTAGTAGAGAAAGTAAAAAGTTTCTGTTTTTTGTACATATTATGGTGCCATCAATAAAGTACGGTCCGATTACCTAGTCACCCAAAATCCCCCACCACCCATTAACAGACCAGGGTCCGTGATGTTCCACTTCTCATAACCGATGTGGATTTTATAAAGCCCAGTAGTGCACATTGTGTCGATTTACTTTACCATGATTTGTGAAAGTACTAAACAATAGGAACAATACGAATTGAAAAAAATCTTATTAATCCGCAGTCTCTCTTGTGTCCACCTAGAGAACGTTAGTCTATTCAGAAAATCGTCACCATGTAGTTGTTGACGTAATAACACATGATAGGGATGGAGTTTATGCGTTTTAATATTCTGAAGACACTCTTTTGGATATTCCCGTATTGGTTACGGGAACTGACATGGGGGTTGTAATTCACTGCAGCTAGCACTGCAACTTCCCTATCTTCGTCCGTAGCTGTTCTTCTGAACCTCCTTTTCTTTGGTTGGACACTTTCTTCTTCGGAGAAATGTTTTATCACACGATAAAATGAAACTCTTGGTGGAGTTCTTTTATTAGGAAACCTCTCCACGTACAGAAGAATAGCCTGTTCCACATCTCTCCTAGATTCACCGTAAATGAGAACCATTTCCACATTTCTGGTTGAGAAAGCTGGTCCATTTCAACCCACAGTCAACTGGGTACGCTTCAAATGTTAAACGACTTGAATGAAACTGGTGGTTGTTACTGGGTGATCGCTAATTGTATGTACGTACTACCAGTGGATCCATCTGGACTTGAAGGCAGCTGCAAGTACACCAATGACAGATACAAGCAAAACCTCCCTACCGTGGAAAGTAATCAAAACAACGTACACAATGTCTCTTTGCCTCCTCGCCTGCTGTTATTATGCTGCACTGTGTTGAATGGTTCCAACCATTCTTTGCGCTCTTCGTACACAACTATTCAGAATTTTCGTTGTTATTTACGTTGGCAAGAACAATCGCAAGGTGATTATACAAAGGTTGTTGAGGAATGAGAAAACATCATTAAATTGACCCTAAAATGACCATCATAACGTCCTCCAAACAAAACACAACTAGTGGCATTTACTTTCCACCATTATATCAAGCAACTTTTATTAAGTACATTTCTTTCTGCAACGCTTAGTTTTGAGATATTGTACAGTCTCAACGTAAATGGTCCATCCTGTACATAAAGAACAACAAAAATCTATAAACATGTTTACATACAGCTTAATATGAATTATACACAAAAGTTGTACATCAGCATGTACTATCATCTACATAATAATATACAAGTAACAATAAGCAACTATATATGTATATGTTTACATAGATATTAATACCATTCATATACAAACGTATAAACATGTATATGTTGTATTGCCGTTCATAAAATCATCTAACCTTTTAAGTGCAGTTTTGAAGCATTTGGTATAGTTAATTAAAGCTTTTAGGTTAACGGAAAAAGCGTCGTATTAAAAATGCATTTATAACAAAACCCTTTTTGGTAACAAGATAGTGCCTAGCATCAGCAAGTAGGTAGAGAAATAGTGTTCTGCATGAATATTTTAGGACAGATATGAAAAAATATGATGTGATACATTCACACGACTTTCTCTACGCCCTATTGTTTATTAGTGGGTATACAAGTCTTAGCAAAGCTTATTTTTATATTTACTTCATTTTATTCCAACTAAACTTTTGCAGAAAGAGCTACATTTCACATTTCATTACACTGGTCCGCATTTTCAAACTTTTTGTCACATGATTTCTTAAAAGTAAGTGTTCCTGAATCAAATTTTTATGTTGATTCCAAAAATAACTTCGGTTTTTTTTCTATCCCGTCAGGTTTTTACACAAAGTAAGTAATGTTTTGACAATTTTACTAATGAGCGTAGAAAAGTATTCAAATATCATTTCACACAAGGTAAGTTTTTATTCAAGAAACATTTTAAGCATACTCTCAAGAACTCCCCTAATTTATTTCATGGCTGCATTTTAACAAAACAAGAAGCCAAAATGTTCCATTTAATTGTTTTCAAACTTTCTCTTCTTTGAC
Source organism: Deroplatys truncata (assembly GCA_030765065.1). NCBI lineage: Eukaryota > Metazoa > Arthropoda > Insecta > Mantodea > Mantidae > Deroplatys > Deroplatys truncata. The sequence continues at coordinate 222,701,603 of CM060978.1, forward strand.
TTCCTTGCAGATCCTTGCAGATGACTGTCCCTCCTCAACATCCAACAGCAGTCGGCCATCATACTTTCATTCCATCTCCCTGGACCTCCTCTCCATTTCCTTAATATCTTGGTGAAAACGTTCACCCTGCTCTTCACTATAACGTCCAGATTTTCTGGAAAGTAGTCGATATGTGAATGCAGAAAATGCACCATTACACTCATGTTACAACCCATCTTCTTGAAATTTTCCAACATTGTTTGGACAATAACAATGACCTTTGTTATTGTCTAAGAAGTTTTCAGTAATTGATCGGAAGGCGGTCCATGCTTCTATTTCTCTCTCATTCATTTTCTTCTCAAAATCTTCATCCTTCATCAATTTATTTATTCGAGGACCAACAAAAACTCCAGCCTTTAATTTGTCTTGTGTAATGAAGGGAAATTTTTTGGAGAGGTATCTGAAGCAGGGTCCATCATCAAGCCCAATTTTATGTGTAGTGGCGGAAGCAATCTCTTTATAGCTCTATATTTTTGAAGTGAAATTGTGAAAAAAATTGTACGTGATAGAAAAAACTAAAAGCAGTTCTGAAATCAGCATAAAAATGTGAGTCAGAATCAGTCAGTTTTCAGCCATCCGATATCAAGCAGACTAGTGTTATAGATACCAAGGGATCAGCGATAGTCATATGTTTAAGAACTGGACGCTATATGCTGGCCTTAAAATTCCATACTGTGTCCATGCAATCGCCAGAAACAACAGCTGAATGTTAAAAGGGTCTTAAAACAATGGCTAAGTATTGAACAATTCGAACCATTACTAACGGATATCTCAGGAATGGATTATGCCACAAAAAGAGTTATTTTAAATAAATTGTGTGTTTTAAAGAGATCTACATTTCTTGTGTAGTACTTTTGTCTATCCCTTAACGTTTACCGGTTATACAGGATTATATAAAATTCCTTCCGAATGAAGAGGACTTCACAGGCTATTCCCAGAATCTTCAAGAAATACATTTTATTTACAATGTAAGTATCTTTAATATATGGTATTTTATTCAAAATCGCTAGAGCCATTTTTAGAAAATAAAAGGTTCCGAAAAATGTTCCACGTAAGGGCAGTTTGGGTTAGTGGGATTTTCTTGAAAACCTTTGTGTCGCATCTTTGGAAGGTCCTGAACCTAATTTGGCACTAATCCAATTTTTCGTTTTTGAGTTATGCTGTTCACAGACAACAGACACATACATACACGCTGAAAGTTTTCTAGAAATGCTTTTTTCATTTCGGTGAAATCTCGGTATCGAATTTTGGGTGGAATGCAATACGTTCTCTACCTACTACGTATGTGATAGAGAAAGTAAAAATGATAATCGATAGGAAAGGTTGTTTGGTTGTTAAATATCAGACTTTTCTAAATGTATGCATATTTATTCCATTTATTATTACAGCAAGTAGGTATTTAAAGTTGAATTAAGCTTTAGAGAAATACTGAGCCGAGTTTAAAATGATTTCATATTGACTGAGGTAGTATAATCAAACACGAAGACCTGATTAAGTTTTCCGTTTTGGAATTCAACAATATTCCTTATATGGGCCATTCTAAAAATGTTGAAGTGATTCCAAATATATACAACCGTTCCTGTTCGTACAATGAAATGCTGAAAACAAGAACCTTGCTATTAAATTGCTGATGTGAGCGCATTTGGTACGCAGACCAGTTTTCGTACTGTTATACCAGTCAGTTCATGTGAAACTCGTTCCATGTATCTTCCGTATTCTAAGACACGGCTATAGATTAGTCAGGGTAGCGCAGCACTTACACGTTTTAAGTCGCAACTTGCTCACAAGGCGGTGCTGTAGGAGGAGCTGCATAATTAGTGAACGTCACGATCTCATGTCGATGTAAATGAATGGGAAATTCAGCAGTATTTTAGCTCCTTCGATTGTAATACTAAATAATAACGGCATTAATAATCAATGCGCATTAAAAATACAACTTTTTTGTTTTCCGTTGGCTCTTATCGGGAGATCTGAATGCAGGAAAGAAGACAAACCGCAAACCATTTCCCGAAATGGAATGGCAATTGAATGTCTGGAGCAATCAGAGATAAAAATATTTATCTATTTTAACATCCATTCCCTTTTTAGGTGTGCTTACAGTTATCTGAGGCAGAATCTGCTCAAACATGTTTACTTATAGTGGTCAGATAATCAATTAAGTCAGCAAATTGGCTCTCAATCTGAAATGTGCTCTCAAGTGTCACCACAAAAAGGAAGAATGATAAATAAAAATATACCTCGTAAGTTAAGATATAAAATATATAAACTGAAATTATTTCAAGTTTAAACAATAGGAGGTAAATATTTATTTCTGTATAACCCAAATGTTCAACGTTTAAGGAGGTTTGAAGTATTTTATTAATTTGTTAAATATTATTTATTGGCCTAAACACGCGCCAATAGTTTTGACCAACGGTGCAAAAATGACTTCTTAACTTTATTGGTTCCTTAATCATCTTACTGTTCGGAACGTACTTCATGGCCGTTCACCTGTAAACTTGTTTTCGCGTTCCTTCAAAGATGCGATGTCTGTCTTTGGAATGGTCTGTGTTTATGGCTGTAGATCCAGTTTTTAGTTTCTCTACTATCTACCCATAAATAAGTAGAGCAAGTATTGCATCAAAAAATTCGTTATCGAATTTCACCGGAAACGTATGTTTTCAGATAACCTGAATCCGAAAAAAATAATTTTTAGCAATACTCCACGTCAGTGTGTGTGTGTGTGTGTGTATGTGTGTGTGAGTGTCTGTGAATATAATAACTAGAAAACAAAAACTCGGTTAAATACCAAACTTAGTATTTAAATTCAGTGTCTTGCAAAACAAAGCCCACACTAACTACCCCTTTTACGAAAAAAAAGATTGTGTTTTTTAATTCTTCAATGATAGCTGTAACGAATTTAATTAAAATACGATAAGTTAGGATATTTTAATGACAAATTAAATGTATGTCTTGAATTTCCTGTTAATAGCCTGTGAAGTGGTCGTCATTCTGAATTACTTTTGCATAAGTGGTAAACGTAAGGGATGGACACAACCTTCTTGCACAAAAATGTAGATCTCCTTTAAAGCACAAAATTTATGTCAAATAAAACTTTTTTGTGGCATTAACCACTTTATTATTGGTGGCCTAGTGCTTAGACCGCTCGACTCTCACCAAAGCGCCCGGGTTCAATATCAGGGACCCGCCTGTGGGATTTGTGGTGGGCAAAGCGGCGTCTGGACGGGTTTTCTCCAGTTTCCCCCGCCATATTTTATTCCACCGGTATTCCATCATCACCTTTCCTATCATTAATCTCTCATCTGCATCTATCATCCATTTCCTCGCTCTCGTCCTGGGCATGTGCTGATCACCTATCCTGGTCTCTCACACTTTAATCCTTAGGCGCTCTAAGTCCGTCAGGCGTCTACCCCAGGCGTTGTCATACGTACCGGGGAGTGTGAGACCTCGGTTCGGGTGGGCGTTAAGGAGGGAAGGCTCTGGCCCAGTTGGGCTGTTTCCGCGTTTTTGCAATTGGTCAGTCGCTATAAGTTTTTGTTTCTCGTGGTCATGTAGAGAACATGGTATTTCAAAGACATCACATAGCAATGGGCTTTGTAATGCTTTAGACTACTGTATACTTCTTATAGCCATTACGAAATGTGTAAATGTGCTATGCTAGTTTATCCCGATTAAAAATAGACTTTTGTAAGAATGGTTTAGTACAAGAGTGATATATAGATAATCTTGTGAATGCAACACATCAGATTTTTTTCCTTTATTTTGGAATTACGTTCGATGTTGGACTTCGCTATTTATAGCATAAAGTGTCAGTGCTTATATGCGATTTACAAGATTCTTTGGCTCGTTTAAGTTTGCGGATATGTCTACTAGCTCTGCTGAATATTGACATGAGTCCTGCTGACTTTGTGTGAGTAGAGGGTGGAACAACCAGTTTTCGTTTGCGTATGTTTCTGTGTGTGTGTGTGTGTGTGTGTGTGTGTGTGTGTGCGTGCTTACGTTTCTTTTTCGTTTTCCTCTCACAGAACTGCAATTCAATATCAAGAAAGGTGAATGTAGTTTTCTTTATAATGCTGTTTTAGAGGAATAATAATAATAATAATAATAATAATAATAATAATAATAATAATAATAATAATAATAATGTCGAGCTGGATAAACTAGTGTTTGACAGGTAGAGAATTCGGAATTAACACAGAAAACGTTATTAAATTAAAAATAATTAATATCTCAGAAAAAGACAATTATTGAAATGCTAATAATGTCTCCATAGTGCTGTTATCAAATATCTAGCTGTTCGAAATAGAACTCTGGTTTTAAGAGTTTTCTAAACTGTCAATACACCAAAGCGGCTTTTGGAATTGTCTACTCTTTTCTTCACCTTGATGAGAGATAGCAGTATCATCACTCAGTCAAGGGTAGCCATCTGTTGTTAGGTATATGTTACTACCCAGTGTTGTTTTGAGATAACCGACTGCACGAAATCTATGGCAATCGATATCCTGAATGCAAAATGTACAGGAAGTGCAGTATGCCATAGTGAAATTCCCAGAATAAGGTTACCGTTATACGTCGTCACAGTTTCAGGAATGCCTCGCGCAACAAAATCAGACGTTCACCTAAACTGCGTCGCAAGAAGGAAATAATGTCACAAGCTGGTATTTCCATAATTTGATCCATTGTGTGCTCAGTTTGCAACGTATAATTTGCCGTGGCAATTTGCGCTTAATTTACAAACACCTAGCACATAACCTAGGCGGGATTCAACACAAGTGCTGCCCCATATGTCATACGCTGCGCCGCTGAATTCTAAACACACGTTCCACAGAACGACAACGCCTTCTTGTAAACTGTATGCATTTCTTTGGGTTAGTCCTCACTGAGAGGCAGTTCTTCTGTGCAGCAATAGCGATGCACTGTGGTCCCCAAAAAAGTGGCGTATTTACGCTTCGTACTTCTCAAACGAAAAGCATTATAGTAGATTATGATACAAGTGTTAAAAGTCTGGTTAGTAGGTTATCTGTGAATAAAGTAAAAACACTATTAACACACGTGGTATACACTATTTCTAGACAGCGCTCGAATTTGTAAAATACTAATAAAATAATATTATATTGATCCATGAAGCTAAGAGAAATCACATTTAGAACGATATCAACTCCCGTGTATAGCGAGATTCTTGAAATAGGAGAAATGGCGTTAAAACGAGATCAACTCACGTGTGCAACGAGAACTCAGATGTTTTGTCGATTCGCTATCAGTCGCTATCAGTGAAATTATTTTCAACATATTTTGCTTTACATCAGGCAATGAAGTGATTAAATGCTATATCATATTGCTTTCTGTTTTTTTGGGGGGTAAGCAGTTCTAGTATTATTGTTTCTGCTGCTTCTGTAATTTCACCTGGCTCTTCCATCTCAGTTTCTTCTGAATTCATAATTGCAGCTATTTAATCTTTATGTAGCTTATACTATATAAAAGAGTAACGTTTTAGATCAAAGAAAGCCAATGAATTGCGATAAACTTAAGTATGATGATTTGTACTGTGAACAGGTAATGCGACCGCCTTGAGAAATTTGTCATGTAAAAAGACGTAATGAAAAGTAAAACCTAATCAAACCAAATCGAAATATCAAACATGTGCAAATACAAAGTGTAATTGCCATGTGATTGGACGTTAAACATAAACATTTTATCGCACTAGTGCCATAATGCAAAGCTTTTAGTTCGTGTGCACTATGTTAAAAGTTGTAGTTTTAGGACATTCTATCTAAAAATATATTATTTGGGATTAATTAAACACTTATCCCCTGCAACGCAGCTATCGGTCTTCTTCTTCACTACACGGTTTGGGTAGGACGCCTATTCCCTATTCGCAGCATCTCCTTCCATTTTTACTTTCTCTACTACATATAGAAAGTAGGGGAAGTGTTGCATTCCACCCAAGAATTCGATACCAAGATTTAACTAGAAATACATTTTTAGAGATCCCCTGAATCCAAAAAAAAACATTTTTGGTAACATGTCTGAGTGTGTGTCTGTAAACAGCATAACTCAGAAACGAACAGTTGGATAAACACCAAACTTGGTATTTAGGTTCAGTATCTTCCAGAGCTGCGACACGAAGGTTTTCAAGAAAATCCCCCACCCTAGATTACGCTTTACATAGAACATTTTTCGTAAATTTTAATTTTCTCAAAAATGGCTGTAACGATTTTTATTAAAATATCGTATATTTAAGATACTTTCATGACAAATGAAATGTATATCTTGAATTTTCTGGGAATGTCTCCAAAAGTGTTCTTCATTGTGAACGACTTTTGCATAGCTCGTAAAGCATAAGAGATGGGCAAAATTTTACTACACAAAAAGGTAGATAGCGTTAAAATACACAATTTATGTTTTTTGTTGAGTGAACCATTTTCGAGATATTGATTGTTATTCCCTTAAATTTTCCAATAGTTAAACTTTTTCTCAAATTCGTTATTAAATTTTTTTGTCCTAGTAATGCAAATAAAATGGAATACTGCACATAGCAACCAGCTCTTAAAATATTTGACTATAGCTTAAAGCCTAGCAATTCACCTTGCATCTACTAGACAATTAGCAATAAAATTAACATCTCGATATCTCGATTAACATGAAGCATATGGAGAATAAGCGTTTATAAAAATAGTTTGTACAAGAGTAGAGAAAGTCATGTGAGTGTTACACATCAGATTTTTTTTCTATGTCTCGATGTCCTATGGCTTGTGCTGGTATGCTAATTTTGGTCAACTTTTCTTAGTAATCATTCAAGCTTAACTAGCCTAAAGAAGTAAAGGGAGAGCCATTGTTTAATAGAATGTTATTCTTGCTTCCTTTCTCGTTTTTCGTCTTAATGTCCAATGAATTGTGCTGCATACCTGTTGAAATTTTGACAACATTGTATACAAGTATTCTTGCGTTTCAAATCTCGTAGTAAATTCGCAAACTAGATATTATGTAAAGCTGAAGATTTTTTCTACTTTTCAAATCCAGTTAGGTGGCGCTGGTTAACGTATGTGAGAGGTCCCGAGTTCGAACCCGGCGACCGCTCACTCTGACCCATGGTTTTTCGTAGATAGATTTACGGCACGTATAAGAACCTCAAGCCTGATAAAGAGGCCTCTAAGCAAAATTACCGGTCTTTCACGCCCAATATAGAATGGGACGCTAAGGACCGCAGCAGTTAAAGAGCGTTCATAAAAAAACTAAAAAAAACCTGTACAACTGTACCATGTCCCATGCTTTCAATTCCGTAGCTTTCATTCTGCAATTATCTTAAACCGCTTGATTAAGGGACGCAAAGCAAGCAGACGAAAAGATGATGAAGTATGTATTTGCTGATGGTAGTTACATTTGAGTTGTTTAGTTTTTTAAACGGCGGGTTGCTCATTTTAAATGAGATGCTATTTATTGTAGGTATTTTACTATTATACTTCCCTGTAACGTTAATCAGACGGTATTTGTGTGTGTTTGTGTGAAAGGTTTATTTTATATCCTTGTAGAAGACTGGATTACAACGTTAATCAGGATGCACTCCTCATTAAACCTGCAATCAAATGCAAGAGGTCCCAGCCATACCTCAAACACTGTAGCTGTCAATTCCCGTTTGGGACAAGTTGCTTGGGTAAGATTCTTCTCCGAATCTTTTCCTCACCCAGGAATGGGGATTGCCAGATGTCAACGAACCCAAATTGTGCAATTCATTAACTCATTCCGTTTACGCTCTCAAGAGTCTATGACAAGGAGCATGGGGCGGGTTTAAAGCTAGGGAACAAATTATAGAGGAGAATTCCACAGCATCCTTCATATGAGTCATCTATGAGTCACCGAATTCTTTTTCTACTCATTTCGTCGCAAGATCTCTTACTAATTACCTATCATATTTTAGGACGTAACTGTGTTTACTTATGCTTCTTATGTTAATGTTTAGATTATTATTTCTACAGAACCGGTTTGAATTAAAGTGAGGTCCTTATGACTAAAGAGAACAGATTAATGACTCCAGTTGCCTACTTCGAAAACTTCGTATCATTGACAGAAACTTAAATATAGCGCTGGAAAGATAGAATCAGACTGAAAAATTCAATGCCACAGCCATGCTGGAAATCCGAAGATCCGTGGTTCATACTCCGGCTATTGCGTTACATTTTTCAGTCTGATTCTACCTTTCCAACTTTTACCCTACGCATGGTAGATGTAGAAGAGCAATTAATTGAATATAGCGTGTTATTATGTCCAGCCTTTTATCTGTATACATGTAACCTAATGTGAAGATACTGTGCCTTTTGTAGAGGAGCTAATTTCTTGATTTCTAGCCGACTGAGATTGTTATATCTGATTCATCTTTCGAATTTCTTCAGTATGTTTCTTAAAACGCGTATCCCCTGTTCCTAAAGTACTCGCCAACTCCAGGCGTTCTCAACACAGCATTCTCCAGTCCAGAGTGTGGGGAGTTGTATACTTAGAGGAAAGATAGTGTTTCGCTAAGACATGGTTGTAAAAAATTAAATTCAGTTTTATTTATGGACGCTCTTTAACTACTATGATCCTTAGCGTTCCATTCTATATCGGGCGTGAAAGGCCGGTAATTTTGCTCGGAGGCCGCTTTATCAGGCTTGCCGTAAATCTACGACACGAGACCACCGGCTTTGCTTCCCTTCCGAAGGAAGCCATGCTAAGGATTTTTTACGCCCGAAAAAATCCATCGCCCTCCGCCGGGTTTAAACCCGCGACCTTGGGAACTAGAGGCTAGCACGGTACCACTAGTCCACGGAGGACGACGACATGGTTGTGAATTATATTCCAGCCCATAGAGGATAACTGTACAAAAAGAATATCATGATCTGAACATAGGAAACAGTGCTACGAACAAAGAGAAAAACAAACAAAATGTATTTCTATCTTCATTGGCTTTCTACTACGTGTTTTGTTACACACTGTACCACAGATCATGAAGATAAAATGTAAATATTCATTCATTATCTGTTTACCCTCCTCTTATGTAGGACTTACACCCCCCAGGACTTTAAAGCGGGTGCCTGGGGTCAGAGGCCCGTCGAGGAGCAGACACTCATGGATCAGACAGAGCATCCAGGATGGGTGATCAGCCCGATGCCTGATATGGGATGAAGGAAGTAGATGAAACGAAATGTTGGTGAAATGGATGAAAGGAAAGGTGATGATGGAGCAGTTGGTTGGAATGAATGGCGGGGGAAACCGGAGAACCCGGAGAAAACCCGCCCAGACGCCGCTTCGTCCACCACAAATCCCACATGCAGGTCCCTGGGATTGAACCCGGGCCGCCTAGATTGGAGGCGAGCGGTCTAACCACTCGGCCACGGCGCCGCCCAAAATGTAAATATCCCGGACTAAAACACATAGGGAAAGTGTTAAATACATTCCGCTTTGTGAGGCACAAACTATATGACATAGATAACGGTATTCCCAATTTTAACGTGCGAGTGTGATAAGTTGGGGCTAAAAATGACAACAAATCTAAAGGATAACAAATTATGCTACACATTCAGAACCGAAATATGCAATATAACTTTAATAAATGCTGTGTTAAACCAGAGCTCTTACACGAATAAAAATGTAACTGCCAATGCATTTGATATAAATAAACTCAGTTATATGTGTACAATTAACGGGACTAAGTGATTAGACCATTCTTTTTCTTGGCTTATTTTGTAATTACGAGAAAGACAATACTTTTACTTTAAAGTGTAATAAATATATAGTATGTACATTGTAAGTCGTATTAACCTAACTAATAAATCTATTTTATATTTGTCATTATACAACTTATTTAAGTGCTCACAAACTATATATCGCGCATCTGTAGCATCGTCTAAAACACGGCACCTAGATCGGCACGTTGTGCTTGACAACTTTTTCTTTTCTCCCTTTTCAGACACCTACTTCAGCCATACCAGTTACTAAATTGCTTTATAGATGCAAAGAAACTGCGGAAAGCTTAAAAATGATAATTTTTCCTAAGTTTGAGTATGGGATTATACACATTTCTTTGTAAAAATCATAGGTATCTCTGTGAACTATTGGTCTGAAAATAGCAACATGAATTCTGAGTTCAATGATTCAAACTTACTCTCGTGATTCTTTTTTTTTCAGTTTATTTCTTTCCATCTTGCCGTTAAAGAATTTTTTGGCACACTGTATACATAGTTCATAAATCACAAGCCCAAATAAGCAAAAAATGATAAAAACACACGTACTGTAAAGTGAAGGATAGGGATCCAATACTCTTTAGCAGCAGAGTGAATGAAAACATATTCGACGGAGCTACTTTAAGCTTGAGGCTCATAGTCTTTTAACTTCAAGTCCGCTCATTTTACACCAAATCAACTAAAAACTTTGGTTCTATATTTGAGTTTAGAGGTTAGAGCCTATATTTGAATATATTGATTACATAGTACACATGCCACGTTAGTCAGAATGCGAACAACAGGTAATATCAACTGCTATGCAAACCAAGTTTACCATTTTGGTAATGAGTTCTATGAATTAATGAACTATTAATAAGCATGGGGAATGTCTCTTAAGGGGTTCCGTAGATAGAAGTATCTTCATAAAGTAAATTCCCTATCATAGCCACACTTTTTGTCCTAGTATTTTAATGTACATATTCTATAGTTTTATCTTTTTATAAATATCTTTATAAATAATAATAATAATAATAAAGAAAATGTAATGCTACATTGAATTTTTCAAATATTATATACATTTTCTTCTTTCAAATGTTTGTGTATTTCATAGAAAAAATCTATAAAAACAAAATAAAGGGCAACCATGGCAGCAAAATACTCATAACTGTAGAAAGTACGTGTGTCCAAATTTGATTCCATTATCTCTAATAGTTTCTGAGGAAAGTACACAAGTGTTGAAAAATTAAAAACTTGAGAAAATGATTTTCTCAGATTAAAAATTTTAACTTCATTATTATATACTAACCTAAATGCTTATTTACTCTGAAAGTAGCTGAAAAATTATAAATTGATTATGATTAGCAACTTTTACGAACTGACTTTGCTCTGGGTGAGCGATTTACCTATATAGTGGTGGTCGTCGTAAGTCATTTGCTACGAGAAGAACGGCTCTTTGTCATAAGACAGCCGCTATTTCAAAGCCGGAATATGTTATCGGTGGAGTGTGGCTGGACACGCTTAGTGTGGATTAGGATGGGGTGGGCCCAGGTTAAATAATCGATGGTACTGCATGCGTGGATAGCGGAGCAGGTAAACACTTGCGTGAGACTGACCATGCAAATGAAATGCATTGTTTTGGTAATGAAGTTCTTCTAACTGCTCCCTAGACTATTATTTCTGAAACTGCGAACCTCCGCTGTTTATGTTTGACTATGTTTATATTTTGATCCATATATTAGGTAGCTCAAACTCTACGAGACCGTGAACTATTACTAACTAAGTATGGAAAATGTTCCTTAAGCTGGTTTATTTTTATACCCATGAACAACTCGCTACACCGCGGTTACCAATCCAATAGAGTTCCCTACTTCAAAATATTCGTTATAATTTCTCTACAACCTATATTCATTTATCCCAAGAGGTCTGGAATGCTCGTGCAATTTACATACTTAAAAATTTTTGTGTGCTAGATTTACATTTCTGTTTCTACTCCCTCCTCTAAAAACATGTCTAGCAAAACTTATTGTTTCTATTTCTTGTTAATCCAGATACATTTCCAATTCAAATTTACACACTTCGTTGTAAATACAGGGGGTAAAGCGACAGTCGGATTTTTAAAGAGCATATTGCTATGGTGGCTTTGAAATTCCATGCTTTTTGCATGACTATAAGAAAGAAGGAAAGAAAGAAAAGATAATATGACTTCCCAGTTGAGAAACTTTAACGTATATATAACAAAAGAATATCTCGAGTACGGTTGACTCCACTAAAAATGTATTTGACATAAATTGTGCGCTTTAACGAGATCTGGATATTTTGTGCGTAAGATTTTGTTAAGCTTAAAAATTATACAAATATCATTCATGTGTACGATTGAAGAATACTTCATAGGCTATTCCCAGAAAATTCAGATATCATTTGTGGTGCACACATCTTAAACATGTGGTATTTTATTCAAAATCGTTAAAGCATATTTGAAAACATGGGAAATAACGAACTAGTTTGGATATAAAGATTAGTTGGAGTGGGAAAAGTTATTTCGATTTTATCGCATCCTTAGAAGACGCGGAACCTAAGTACCAATTTTGTATTTAACCGACTTTTTGTTTTTGAGTTACGATGTTCACACACACACACACACTCAAACAACACACACAAAATGGCCTCTATAAAATGTATTTTTTGATTCAGAGGACCTCAAAACGCGTACTTCGCTGACACGTCGGTAATGTATAGTATAGTGTAAGTAGTACGGAAGGTAAATATAACTAGTCTGATTATGTCTATGTCTACATGCAATTTTCTTCCGTCATTACAAGCAGTTATGATTTCTTTTAAATTGGGACAAACGTTTCAGAAGACCGACTATTGTGATTTATAATCATGCTAAGATCACCATCAGAAATAAACAACTCACTTTGAAACGAAGATAACGGAGATACTTCTGTCTAACTTGTTAAGATATTGTTTTATCTGTCAGAACATCTGCTGAAGGTATCAGTAACTGCGTGTTATCAGTTGCTCATGTCGCGGTGTTGCACCAGTGCTCAGAACCAGGATATTCTCTGGCAAGTCGCCAAAGCTCTGCACGGTTCAAAGTGGAAGTCTGGTATAATAAATTAACGAAATTAGTCTTCGGACAGTTGAGTTTAATTAGTGTGCGTCCATCTTTAATTAGAGAATGAAAAATTTTCTTTTCATTTGCCTGGTTCGAACTTTCTATTTTAGCCCATGGAGACATTCTGAATATGAATGATTCAGTTTCTGACACTCTAGCCATTTTAAAACTTGTATCGCTTTTAAGAGGATTTGATGAGGTCACTAATCTTCTTCAAGGCCTCCCAATCATTTCTTCCTCTGGCTACATAAAAAAGACCCATGTGAAAACGCTGGAACTTTCCATTCCTGTCACATCTTCAGGCGTTACCCCTAGCAGTACTCCATTCATTATGCAGTCAGAGAATGTGTAGTCAGTTTTGTCTGCAATATTTTCGGTTCTTGTTCAGCTTGGCCCTGAATGTTCCAAATTTTAATATTCCAGTATACATTATTGTGATAAACAGCTTAATTTTATCCTTCGTTTAAACTTGATTCATTAGAAACAGCAACCTTGGAAGAACAAATCATAATATCAATACAGTACTTTTTACTGAAAGACAATGTAATGCTATATGTATTTTACATAGTCGCTCTAGATCTAGTTGTTCATGAGATCTAAAATATTTCAATTATAAAAAAACCATCTCCAGCAATTTTTGAACATTTTAGGGCCATTAAAATATTCAGAATCCATTAGTTCTTGCAGTATACAACTAACCATTCCTAAAAATCTGATGTGTTACACTCACATGACTTTCTCTACTCTTGTACAAACTATTTTTACAAACTCTCATTCTCCATCTATTTCATATTAATCGAGATAAACATTTGCAGAAACGATCTTTTGACATGCAAAGAGAATTACATTTTACACATAGCGACCAGTTCTAAAAATATTTGACTATCGCTTAAGACGTACTATGTTCCCCTTGTTTTGTATTTGCAAGGGTAATATAGAAATACAGTAGGCTTTAAGCATGGACATATCTCTTAATAGCTGGTTGCTAGGTGCAACATCATTCTCTTTGCCACAGATTAATACTCTTTGCATATCCAAGACAAAAAAATGAATAACGAATTACCATTTGAGAAAATTCATTCATTATCTGTTTACCCTCCTCTTATGTAGGACTTACACCCCCCAGGACTTACAGGCGGGTGCCTGGAGTCAGAGGCCCGTCGAGGAGCAGACACTCATGGATCAGACAGAACATCCAGGATGGGTGATCAGCCCGATGCCTGGTATGGGATGAAGGAAGTAGATGAAGCGAAATGTTGGTGAAATGGATGAAAGGAAAGGTGATGATGGAGCAGTTGGTAGAATGAATGGCGGGGGAAACCGGAGAACCCGGAGAAAACCCGCTCAGACGCCGCTTCGTCCACCACAAATCCCGCATGCAGGTCCCTGGGATTGAACCCGGTCCGCCTCGGTGGGAGGTGAGCGGTCTAACCACTCGGCCACGGCGCCGCCTCATTTGAGAAAATAAGTATTGAAAAATTTAAGGGAATAACAAGCAATATGTCGAAAATGGTTCACTCAACAACAAAAATGTATATGACATAAATTGTGTATTTTAACCCGATCTACATATTTTGTGTAGTAAACGTTTGCCTATCTCTTATGGTTTACCAGTTATGCAAAAGTCGTTCACAATGAAGAATACTTTTGGAGACATTCCCAGAAAATTCAAGATATACATTTTATTTGTCATGAAAATATCTTAAACATATGATATTTTAATCAAAATCGTTAGAACTATTTTTGAGAAAATTAAAATTTTCGAAAAATATTCCATGTAAAGGGTAATCTGGGGTAAGGAGATTTTCTTGAAAACCTTCGTGTCGCATCTCTGGAAGATACTGAACCTAAATACCAAGTTTGGTGTTTATCCGACTGTTTGTTTCTGAGTTATGCTGTTCACAGACAGACACACACGGACATGTTTCCAAAAATGCTTTTTTTGGATTCAGGGGGTCTCAAAACATATATTTCCGGTGAAATCTCGGTATCGAATTTTTGGGTAGAATACAATACTTCCCTACTTACTATATTGGCCATTTTATAGATTAATGAAACAATTCTGTAAATTTTACTAATGCAGGATAAGAATTTGTTATTCATTTAAAACACTTAACCATTTAAGCAAAAGTTTAGATTAACTGTGTGTGCTTTATACTTAGGAATTCCACGCCACTTCTGATAAAGCTTGTAATATCTTAACTCGTGTTATCTGCCTCATCCAAGGAGTCCCAGGTCATAAGGCTTAACATTGCAACTCAGAGAGCAACGCAAGATGCACTAATGTTAGTAATACCTTTGAGCTTAAATTTCAACTGCGACTATCTCAAAACTGCATTCTTCCAAACATGTGTTCCTTTTCTAAAAAATTATGAATGTTCAAAGGCTCACACGCTTGTATGATAATCTATTACATACACTGGACTAGAGTATGTTTTTAAGTATTGTTTGTTCAGAGTCTTTTGAGACAGTGGAGAGGGGATGCCGGAAAACCGGTTGCTCGTGCCCAGGTCGACTACAGTGACGGCTCTATGTGATAACTTCCGCAACGGCCTCGCGACAGCCTCATCTCCCCCTTCCACTGTCTCAAAAGACTCTGAACAAAGTATATAATGTGTTTTTAAAAAATGAGGGTTGGTATAAAATGTGCATGTAAATTATGGTTCAATCTGTTCTCAAAGAAAAAAAAATTAGAACCACAAATAGTATTGGCTTAATTTGCTTAGTACAGTTTTAGGAAGTAGGTAGGCATTTTGAACCTACAAACAGGGATGTGAAAGCTATATGCGCGCATGTGTGAATGAGTGTTTTATGCGCGTCAATCAGCGAAAAACGTAACTCAAAAACGAACTTGATAAGTTCCAGATTTCATACTAAATCAGGCATATTTTAAAGATACGAAACTTAGATAGGTATTTAGGATATTCCCCAATGCCAAACGATCTGTTCCACAGAAAGATGTTACATATGTAATTGCTCTTAAAATTTTGTATGTTTGAGATCCTGCAATGATGAATAAAACGTATGTTTTTAGTTTCTGCATGACTCTTTAAATTCTTTTCGTTGTCATTAGACTTTTTGTAATACAATCTCTAAGAGATATGCGCAAACTTACATCAGAAAAGATAGGGATCTAAAACATTTAGGTCGAACAACACTGATGATTTCCAACATTCTTGCTGTTTAACAGTAGAGCTCGAAGTTCTATATACCTATTCTTTTGTTTCTCGTGAATACAAGTAACGAATACAAATGATAACTGGAATTTAAGCATCGCCTAGAGGTGCAATATTGGCTCAGTCTGTTATTTGTGTGTTACCAGCATTACTTATTGTTTTTTTCCGGGTTTA
The DNA here is from genome assembly GCA_030765065.1 of Deroplatys truncata. Lineage (NCBI taxonomy): Eukaryota > Metazoa > Arthropoda > Insecta > Mantodea > Mantidae > Deroplatys > Deroplatys truncata. The sequence goes on from CM060978.1 coordinate 222,717,802, forward strand.
AACAAACTCAAGTCTCAGTCTTAAATATAGACGCTCTTTGCTTAAACAGTTTTTTATTATCGTATGTTGCTGGACTGTTTTAAAAATTATCAGAAAAATTGTCGTTATAATCATCATCTGCTTTAGCTTATTGCTTCTCCACATTTAGTCTACCTATCTCTTCAAAGTGTTCTATCATTCTTCTTTCATTCATTTGTATTCAAGGTGTCATGCATTCTTTTACCACATTAATGCCAATTAATAAGATAATATGTGCTTCCACAAATGTGCTCATAGAACAACTTGCCGAAACCTCGAAGGATATATAAACATTTAGCGTGGTACTACAAGTATATGAAACCCTAATCACCATCGACATATGTGGTATCGACCAGAACACACCTTGAGTTTATGGATCAATGGGACATTATTCATTGTCATTGTTCATTGGTTCTACTAACATGTGGGATGAAGCAATGACCTCATGAACTAAATCAAAATACAAGAACATCCCGTTAGTAAAGCGAAGACTTAAGTGGGAATATTCATGAAGTAACTCATCAAGATTGCAAAAATTATGTTTTATAAAACTAGTAGACAGTTATCAGGTGTTAACTTGGCCTCAACGGTTTTCTGTTAACTGTTGTTTGTTTACACCTGATGGAACACCTGTTTAACGTCTTACAGACCCGCTCAACACAATGTAACGTTCACATTACATTCACTAAAATATTTAACATTACAGTCATTGATTTGTACGATTTCATTCATTGGCACTGCCAATAAGAGCACATTTATGTTCATTTAAGCAATTTAGTGTACGAATCTTGAATATGCTCAGTTATTTCTTCGGACAATTCTTAAGTGAATTTTACAAATTAAAATATAATAGGGTTAGTTAGCTTTATGGAACCTTTACCAAAGATTAAGAATAATGCAGTAATTCTCCAAAAAGGTATTCTCACAGTTCAGTACTACTATATACGCAGTCTACAGCAGTATACCATGCCTGCTAAAGATTTGAAATTCAAGAAGTCCCGAGTTCGACTCTCAGTTAGCTTGAGTTACCCGAATAAGGCTTTTTTTTCACAGGGTTTTTCATTATCCTGAAAAGATGAATGTCTGGTAACTTTAAACTAAATGGGCCCCCGGCTCATTTGAGCATCACTTCACTCATTTCATTCATCGTCCGATATGATCTAAACGTAGGACGCTAAAAACTAAAGAAAGAAAAAAGAGAGCTTTAGATTTTATCTACAACTTGAGAAAATCTGGAGCTCGAACTGTATTTGTTTCGAACAGTTTGCCAGTTAATAAAGGATATATCCCTAAAACGTGCTAACGTAATAATAATTATAAATTGTACAATTCTTGTTATGAATATTCTGTTCCGCGTATTAATTTTTTCTAACCAACGAGCATTTGAAGTTCAAAGTTTTTGCAATTCGATTCATTCACCTCTATCACACTAAGATACAAACAGCACGTCTAAGCAATAAATGCAGAAAAGATAAAATTAAAACGATAAAACTTGCAGGATGTGTAGTAATATCTCCAACCTCAAATCATTCCCGTCCTGGTCATACCCTGATGATTGAAATACTCTGTACAATAGTACGTGAAGTAATCATTTGTCTTTGGTTGAACACATTAAGTAACGATTAAGCAGATATCCGTAAAACTCTGTTAATAATACACCAGGACAATTTTGTGGTAAGACAAAACTCCCATGTTAACGTTAAATTACTAACACTTGCTCAAGCGATAACTTGTGACTCGAATTATGAGATTTCGGGTTCAAATCATTTCTTTCATAGCTGACCGAATTATTTTCATGGGCTTTCTCGGACGCTAGGCGTATGCAATTGGCGTATTTCCTTCCATAAACTTTCCCACCATTCATTTAATTTTCGTCCTCACAGTCATACTCTGCTTAAGTCCATCCAGGGCTTGCGGTCATTCAAATAGTTTCTCAATACGCATTTGACCCATGGCATCGACTAAGCATTAAAAAGCGGAGGATAATCTGATTAAATGAAGAAAAAAGGAATCATACATCCAAGGAGCTGTTCAAGCAAACAAATCCAAGTAGAAGTAATGAAGCTATTCGAATGCCGGTTTCACCGCTTCCAAAATACTCAAATTTGGAGGATATTAATTTGAGGGCCTATACACAGGTTGTTTTACTCGCTCTCAGCTTAAGATTTATACTTATTTAAATCAAAGTAATGGTCATAATATGATACAATTTGCCACGGACACACTTTGGTGTGTGAGAACATAGTAATATCCAAAGAATTTTGGAAGTGATAACCATGAGCATCAAGGTATGCATGGCTACGCCTCTCCATATTACAGAAGTTGATTGAAACATACACTATGTGATCAAAAGTATCCGCACACCCCACAAACATATGCTTTTCATCTTAGGTGCATTGTGCTGCCTCCTACTGCCTGGTTCTCATTATCCGCGACCTCAGTAGTCATTAGACATCGTGAAACAGCAGAATGGAACGCTCCGTGGAACTCACGGACTTCGAACGTGGTCAGGTGATTGGGTGTCACTTGTGTCAGAAGTCTGTACGCGAGATTTTCACAACCCTAAACATCCCTAGGTCCACTGTTTCTGATGTGATAGTGAAGTGGAAACGTGAAGGGACATGTACAGCACAAAAGCGTACAGGTCGACCTCGTCTGTTGACTGACAGAGACCGCCAACATTTGAAGAGGGTCGTAAAGAGTAACAGGCAGACCATCACACAGGAATTCCAAACTGCTTCAGGAGCCACTCCAAGTACTATGATAGTTATGCGTGAGGTGAGAAATCTTGGATTCCATGGTCGAGCGGCTGCTCATAAGCCACATATTACGCAGGAAAATGCCAAACGACGCCTCACTTGGTGTAAGCTGCGTCAATATTACACGATTGAACAGTGGCAAAACTTTGTGCGGAGTGACGAATCACGGTATACAATGTGGCGATCGGATGGCAGGGCGTGGGTATGGCGAATGCCCGGTGAACGTCATCTGCCAGCGTGTGTAGTGCCAACAGTGAAATTCGAGGCGGTGGTGTTATGGTGTGGTCGTGTTTTTCCTGGAGGGGGCTTGCACCCCTTATTGTTTTGCGTGGCAGGATCACAGCGCAGACCTACATTGATATTTTAAGCACCTTCTTGCTTCCCGCTGTTGAAGAGCAATTCGGGGATGGCGATTGCATCTTTCAACACGATCGAGCACCTGTTCATACTGCACGGGCTCTGACGGAGTGGTTACACGACAATAACTTCCCTGTAATGGACTGGCCTACATAGAGTCCTGACTTGAATCCTATAGAACACCTTTGGGATGTTTTTGAACGCCGACTTCGTGCCAGGCCTCACCGACCAACATCGATACCTCTCCTCAGTTCCGTACTCCTTGAAGAATTGGTTTGCCATTCCCCAAGAAACCTTCCAGCACCTGAGTGAAAATATGCCTGCGAGAGAAAACGCTGTCATCAAGGCTAAGGGTGGGCCAACACCATATTGACTTCCAGCATTACCGATGGAGGGCGCCACGAACTTGTACGTCATTTTCAGCCAGGTGTCCGGATACTTTTGATCACGTAGTGTATTAGAAGCCACAGCAGGAATTTCCAGCCGAATGTTGTGTTTTAGTTGAACAGGGTCCGTGGCTTGTTGCGATGCACTTTTTCTTTCAGCACACCCCATAAGTCCTCGGTAATCAAAGACCCTTTGAAGTGACAAGATCTCTGCCATGTTGATGTTGGAAGTGTTACATCTATAGCCAGCCTGTGAAAATAAACAGCACGAAGTTCCACGTTATCCAACTGTTTCCTGATGTTTCTAATTACTTTACTAGATACTGAATGGAAGACTTTGCAGGCGTTTCAGGACTCAAACAGAGAAGTAAACTGCCTCTGGCACGTCTATATGGACTCCGTTTTCCGGTATACGAAACGATAAACTCACGCTATTCCACTGAATACTGAAGCATACCGTTCTGCACTGTTTTATGTGTATTAAAACACAGACCATATAGTCCCTGTGTTGTACTACACAACAAAAACACAATCTCATAACAAAGCAGAACATAAGAAAACAAGCAGGTAAACGTTCTTAAAATAACAAGATAGTCGATTCCGAGCTTACGTGTAGGTGGATTCCCAGACACCAGTGTATGACGTAGTAAATTTGACTGAATTACAATAACTTGATTTATATAAACATAAATCTGGGGGCGAGTGGGGGTGAAACACCCTGTGTATACGTACTATTGCTTTACCTTTCCATGGATACCACAAACATTGAAATATGGATATATTTTAACTTACTATATACAAAAGAGAGTTAATTTTAATTTTCAAGGTGTAAGTAAGCAGGCCACAGTTGATAAAGAAATTTGCCAGGAACATTTGTTGTTTATGAGAAATCATAGAACGAAAAGAAGAAAGAAATAAGGAAAGAAGGAAAGGAAGAACAGAAACAAGTATTCTTAATATTTCATTTTTCTTTTATTGTTGATTTATTTAAGAATGGAGAGGTACAATGCACTTCAGGAACATAACTGTTCAAACAGTTATGGTTAAACTATGGTTATTTCTGGAAATTTCTAAGATTAACATATTACACTATGACTCACTTGACCCTCAAGAAGCAAATACATCAACAAGCTGGCCTGCCCCTCTCCGGGCAAAACCACCTTATCGTCGTAGAACACCTCTGAATCCGCAACTTTTTGGGAGGTAAAGGAAGTGCTCATGCTGGGCGAATATTCACAATGATTAATATCTGCGGTTAGAATACAAGCTTTGCAGTATTTTTCATCGTCATATTACTTTACGTTTTGAAGGATTTATCGCGTAATAAATTGTAAAGGAGTTCGGCAAAAGATTAATGTGACTTGAAAGCAAAACGAATGATATATAGTACATTCCTAATGATGCTTAATTGCTTTCAGAGGCAAATACGGGGGCACATGTATGTATGAATATCTTTTTCTGTTGACTTGGGAATAGTTACTGAAAGGAATACTAGGATGTAAATGAATAGTTCAATATAACAGCCTATAAAATGATGATTTCACAAGAAATTACGTTAGGTAGTATTTCTGGTAACCTCATGGTTTAAAATGAGCTATAGATATGACTATAATATCAGAATTGAAATATTTACTTTTCCTTTGTTCCTTTTAGCAGATGAGCAAATTCGATAAACTACCCAAATATCACACAGCGCAGAGTAACTATAAGTATCACATGTCATACCCAAGAACCTAGTATTTTTGAAAATTGTGTCTAGTAGGTAGCAAGAGTGCAAAGTTTAAACATGGAAAGCTTATTTTGTCTCTTATAATTTTAGAAACAAAATTATTTTATACTATAAATTACATGACATTATCAATACATCATCTGTTTTATCTTTGGAGGGAGAACAAAATGGAATAATGCAAAGTTCTCAAACAAGAAGCCACTTACGCAGCGTCCGCTATATGCACACCATTCTATATTCAAAGCAGCTTTGCGTATTGAATATATTTTACATGAAAGTGAACAATAAAATACAGACGACTCGATGAAATAAAACGTTTACAATTCTTAATAAAATTAGTTATATTATTTATTAAGTTAACAAATATAAGGAATTAATGAAAAAGAATGGACCACAGAAGATGGGGCCACGCGACCACAGTTGGGGCAACAGACTCGGGAAAAAAGAAGAGGTCGCCCTCTATAGAGGTGGATAGACGAACCTGGTACGAGGAGCTGGAAGAAGATGGACCACTCTAGCCAAGGACCTCCAACTATGGAAGGAGTTGCCAAGGAGTTAAAACTATAGCCAACATTATCATACTAAGAACTAATTGGTGTTGGATTAAACTTTGATGAAACGGCTTAAGTGAAAAAACAAATAAAAGGTTAATTCTCCCATGGACTGACTGGCTAACTTTGGGAGTTTTTACATGAGCTACCCTATCTAGAGTAGGCGGCCATTGGCCTAAAAAGATGTAAGGCTAGTTTATCTAATATGCCATTTCATGCAACACGGTAAAAGGTTTCATTTCTTGAAAATGATGTCCCACAAATGACCCACGTTTCTGCGACGACAACCTATCAGCCTCCACTGCATATCATCAAACTACTTTTCTAACTTTACAAATTGAATATAGTTAATTTATTTTTTAATATTGTCTATAAGAAAATATAATCTAAAAGACAACAACACCATGTTCCAGCAACATGGTGTCACAGCATATAGTATTGGAATTTCCATGGCATCTGTGCCGCGTCTCTTTGAAAAGAGGTCACGTCGAAAAATTGAGACATTGTATGGCCTCCAAGATAATTAGATTTCTCTGTTGTGACTGCTTTCCATGAAGATATTTCAACAGTAAGATTTGTTCAAATCGCCCAGAAACCCTTTGTTGAAAATATTCACAGAGAAATTAGTGCTATTCCAGAAGCCGTTTGATCATATGCATCGCAGTTAACAGTTGTAGTTGCAGAAATATAGGCTATTTGTTGTATATAATTTTCGAGAAATTAAATGTTTTTCTGTATTGCATAGAATTTCACATCGTTGTAATTAATATGGCATGCTTTTTAAATTACATAAATAATGGAAGTAATATTTATTACACAAGTGTAAAAAATTAATTAATAGGACTAACCTGTACTTAGGCCATTTCCTGAACCTCGACATACAATAACCATCTGGAGAAGATGATAATGATATAATAATAATGGTTAGTAATAATAATAATCTCTTTCTTGGTAGAGGCAGCAATATGCGCAGTGCAAACATTTTCTGGTTTGAAAAGTTTTACTTCATACATTCTAGCTTATTACTTTCTCTACTACGTATAGTAAGTAGGGGAAGTATTGCATTCCACCCAAAAATTCGATACCGAGATTTCACCGGAAATACATGTTTTGAGACCTCCTGAATCCAAAAAAAGCATTTTTGGAAACATGTCCGTGTGTGTGTCTGTGTGTCTGTGTGTGTGTGTGTCTGTGTGTGTGTCTGTGTGTGTGTGAACAGCATAACTCAAAAACGAACAGTCGGATAAACACCAAACTTGGTATCTTCCAGAGATGCGACACGAAGGTTTTCAAGAAAATCCCCCCACCCCAGACTACCCTTTACATGGAACATTTTTCGAAAATTTTAATTTTCTCAAAAATGGCTCTAACGATTTTGTTTAAAATATCATATGTTTAAGATAATGCCATGAGAAATGAAATGTATATCTCGAATTTTCTGGGAATGTCTCCAAAAGTATTCTTCATTGTGAACGACTTTTGCATAACTGGTAAACCATAAGAGATAGACAAAATTTTACTACACAAAAAATGTTGATCTCGTTAAAATACACAACTTATGTTATATACATTTCTTTTGTTGAGTGAACCGTTTTCGAGATATTGCTTGTTATTCCCTTAAATTTTCCAATACTTATACTTTTTCTCAAATTCGTTATTCATTTTTTTATGTCCTGGACTTGCAAAGAGAATGGAATTCGACACATAGCAACCAGCGTTAAAATATTTGACCATCGCTTAAAAGCTACCATATTCCCCTTGCATCTACAAGAAAATTAGCAATAAGATTGACATCTCGATATCTCGATTAACATAAAGCATATGGAGAATAGGCGTTTGTAAAAATAGATTGTACAAGAGTAGAGAAAGTCATGTGAGTGTAACACATCAGATTTTTTTGTTACTTAAATGCTCATATACGGTTATCTTAAACTTTATTCCTTGTGGCTATTAGTGTAAAGCAGGGGCCGGACTTCACACCACCGGCTTTCCTTTTCTTTCCTCGCCATAATGCAGCTTTGTGTTGCCTATGTGTTTTGCTCCCTCAACAAGTTTATCTCAAGAAAATGTCTTCTTAGAATTAACTTTAGCGTTACAATTTAAAATTAAAAGCCTAAGGTTGTACATATACAGGTGGAGTCCAGTGCTGCTTCACTTAAATTTACGAAACCAACTGATTATTGTAAAACATTATTTTAAATATAAAATAATTGTTTAGGACGTTACCTCTTCTGTTTTGTATTTCCCTTCTCGTTTAAAGAAACGGACTCAAAGTTCTGAACTATTTATATACTTATTTCGGAATGTGAAATAATTCACAAATTAATTATTTTCAGCCAAATAAGAGGCAACAGGTAAAATTGTATTAGCACGTATCGCCTCATAAATTTGCGACCCTTAGTTCACCTCCAGTCTGTGGTTACAGGACATAAATTAAAGTTGTTTTAACAACTGATTTTAAAATATTCTGTTGAAGTGAAATGTACGTTATTCAAGCAAATATCGTAAGATCGTATGCTATAATTAACTAGAAGTGTTTTTTTTAAAAGAATTTTAAAATAAATCGCGCCTTGCGGTGACAGGTACCAGATGTGTCTAAGAGTGATGTAAATGATATTTCTGCTGAATAAGTATTTTGCTTAATTTTTTCTTAGAAGTCAACTTTCACATCCTTTGAATTGGTCATTGTATAGTGCACTAAATTCTTATATTAATTAATTGCGACGATTAAAATGACTTTATACTGGATCATTTAAAACAAACATTAGGTAAAGTAAGAACACATTATTCCTGCCAAATTTCATACCGGAGAACGGGACCGTTTACGTGTGCTAGATGAAACTTTTCAAAGAAGTCGTTATAATTTCTTAAAAAATGAGCCTAACAATTGTTATTAAGTTAGACACTTTAAGATATTGCCATAACAAGTAAAACGTTCTTTAAATGACTCAGTTTGATCAAAATATTTCATAAAATTAACCGTTAAGGTATTAAACCTGGTGCGTTACCAGCTTTTCATTTTGAATTACGCTGCTTACATGAGCGCGGGTGCATGCGCGCGCGCGCGCACACACACACACACACACACACACACACACACAAACACACACAGAACAATTTTTGGGGGGAGTTGAGGCGCTTCCAGACTATTATTTCTTCTGAGATCTCGATACCGATTTTGTGTTTAAAATGTACGTCATTCAATACGTACCATAAGTAAGCGGCAGAGAAAGTTAATACTAAGTACTTCTTCTAAACCGCATGAGTTATAGCATTTTACCAAGGAGGATTTTACATATACAGTTGTTATTTAAATGGCGGCGTGTTGTACAATTTGTTTGCTGCTGTCAGGAGCAACATGTGTTTCTGTAAGGTAGGCCTGACACTGTGTGCTGTCACTCACAACGTGAACTCCCTTAACCTCTCCAAATATTCCTTCAACGTCCGCTAAATGGCGGTCTCTTCGCCAAATACCCACGTGCGAGGAATACCTAATACTACCTCTAATTGTCATGTGTCTTCTCACGCTACGGTCAGGTATTCATTTTGGCGAAGAAGGCTTCCACGTTCCTACATTAATTAATGACCGTGTGACGTGGCTTGTTATTAAACCTTTATTTGCATGTGTGAGAAGATTTGTGCATCTTCTTCCTGTGTGGTCTAGATTGGAAAACTGCAATAAACATCACCGTGTTTCTTATGTGCATCTTTCGATTCTGCTTTTATAGTTCTGGTTTAATTTCTTTGATATGTTTTTTAGTTTATTGCATCTTATACAAATGGCCTTAACGTGAACAGGGAGCAGATGTTTCTGATTATAAAAGTAATCTACATGTATTAGGTAGGCTTGAAATGTATTTGAACATACTAACACTTCACACTTCAGAGGGGTGGAAAAGGTCGTCAGGTATGGTCTCGTGATCGTGAGGTCCGCGGATCAAAACCCTATAGAGATTATTTTCCGTTCCCTTAGTCCTAACACATACAAATGCTTAGGCCTGGAACACTTCCTTCTCAAAATTTATTTTCACGACCACTATAATATTTTATTTATCATCAGTGCCTGTAGCGTTTTGCCGTTACTTTGTTGTGTTACTCTTACCTCTGCGTCGTTGTAGGTGAAGTCTTCAGGACTCAAGATCGCCGATATCAGTCAGGAAGCACTTCTCGGGGTCAGCATCTCAGGGTCAACTGTCGGCGAGTCGGCCTGAAATTCCCTACTGTTATTGTCAGGGTAGGATTGCGGGAGGGTGACACTAGGATATTATTCTTGAAGAAAATGTTTTCACTTCCTCACTAAAACGCGTATTTCTGCCAGAAAACCTGCAAGATGCTTGTTCTTTTTCTACCCCTTACGGTTCTTATATAATAATATTTTCACCCTTTGATCCACTAACGTTTTGCTCCGGCTAATTATTTATTATTTAAGGGCTCCATCACCGTTCTTTTGTTCCCGCGAACTGAATTCATTACTTGCGGCGTGTTAAGTTATTTATTATCTTGGATAAAATAATTTCAACGACAATCTAACACGCTATACAGACGTATTACTTTATTATTACATTGTAGTGCGGCACTTCGCAAATTTCGAAACTTTTATACTTTTCTTTTCTTTTTGACTCAACGTGATGCGTATTTCCTTACCAGAGAATCATGGCAGACTGTCCCAAAACCACGTTCGCATTCCCATATATTAACGACTGCTCTCCTCCAAATGTTATACATGTCACTGCGTATTCCTATGTTTCTATTGGTTCTCGCACTTATTCTCTACGTTTATTGGTTCCCTGGTTGAAAATTCGAAGTTTAACTGTAAGAAATGTCCGTTGCCTCATAGCGTCTGTTTGCTTGAAAACATGTCTCGTACCCAGGAAGTACAAAAGAAGGTTTCAATTTTTATGGCCCCACGCTCGGAAAACATAATGGACAGTCTAAAATGAAGTTACTTTTATTCTTGCCTAAATCTTGCAGTTTTTATTATGCAATTACGTCTTTATTTGTGTAACAATATTACTAAAACTTAAAACATTCTTACAGCTTACGAAGGGCTTTCGAGTGATACAATTTTTAATCCTATGGCTTTAAAATTATGGAAATGTATCAAATTGAATATTACTTAATTATTAATAATTCCTAAAACATAATTATTATAGAGTTCCTTAATCGGCGGAAATATCGCTACAAAACTAATGCTGTATGCCCTAAGAATGGACGTCAAGCTCTAACCTATTAAAAAACAAGGACTTTTGTTTATTGCTTTCTGTTTTTCATTTCAAATGATAATACTATATTTGTGGTTACAGCTCGAATTTACATATGCCACATATTTGAAGTAAACTGATTACAAGAGTAAAGTTTCTGAGTGATTCTTCATGTTAATCAAACGCCAATAAAGGATCGCTTCAATGAATCGCTTTAATTCACGTAAGTAAATCGGATAATTAACAAAAGTGATGAAATACGACAAGCCAATTCTACATTTCACTGGCAATGTTTAAAACGCTACGAAATACTGCATCAACTGAATAATTAGGCGCTATATAAGCTGAGTTATAAACAAGGCAGTGAGAGTCCTTTAATGAGATAGATCATATCGGACAGTGAATGAATACGGTAAAAGATTCTCAAATGACCTCAGCGTCCATAGATCCAGATAATCTTAGCCAGATAGCTCAACTTAATCGAGATTTTCGGGACCTTATGAACCTGAGACACACTACCATCACACCACTTAGGTACGCTGAGGGGAAGGTGTACCCTTACTGAAATTGTAAGTAGTACGAGGATAAAACATCTGATGTGTTACACTCACATGACATTCTCTACTCTTGTACAAACTATTTTTACAAACGCTTCTTCTCCATATGCTTATGTTAATCGAGATGTTAATCTTATTGCTAATTTTCTTGTAGGTGCAAGGGGAATTGGTAGGATTTAAGCGATAGTCAAATATTTTAACCGCTGGTTGCTATGTGGAGTATTCCATTCTCTTTGCATGTCCAGGACAAAAAACAATGAATAACGAATTCCCATTTGAGAAAAAGTATAAGTATTGGAAAATTTAAGGGAATAACAAGCAATATCTCGAAAATGGTTCACTCAATAAAAAAAATGTATATGACATAAATTGTGTACTTTAACGCGATCTACATTTTGTGTGCAGTAAAATATTGTTTATCTCTTGGTTTACCAGTTATGCAAAAGTCGTTCACAATGAAGAATACTTTTGGAGACCTTCCCAGGAAATTCAAGATATACATTTTATTTGTCATGAAAGTATCTTAAAAATATGATATTTTAATCAAAATCGTTAGAGCCGTGAAATTAAATGATCTTTCACACAAGCCGTGTGTTGGACAGGGTTGGAAAGGTAGAATCAGATGACTGAAAAATTCCATGCCATAGCCGGGATTTGAACCACGGTTGCCATGGTAGCTCAGTGGTTAGAGCAACCGGACGGAGACCGGGAGATCCGTGGTTCAAATCCCGGCTATGGTATTGAATTTTTCAGTCATCTGATTCTACCTTTCCAATCGTTAGAGCCATTTCTAAGAAAATTAAAATTTTCGAAAAATGTTCCATGTAAAGGCTAATCTGAGGTGGGGGGATTTTCTTGGAAACCTTTGTGTCGCATCTCTAGAAGATAGTGAACCTAAATACCAAGTTTGGTGTTTATCCGACTGTTCGTTTTTGAGTTATGCTGTTCACAGACAGACACAGAAACACACACACACACACACACACACGGACATGTTTCCAAAAATGCCTTTTTTGGATTTAGGATTTCTCAAAACATATATTTCCGGTGAAATCTCGGTATCGAATTTTTGGGTGGAATACAATACTTCCCCTGCTTACTATACGTAGTAGAGAAAGTAAAAATCTGTATAGTGTTACAAAATATAACTTTCTAAAATAGTATACTAAAGTAAAATTAGATTGCAAACAGTTAATATTTTCCAGTTAGGTAGTAACAGACAGAAAAACGACGAGAGACAGTATTTTCGGCGTATATATTACAATAAGGAATATAATCCTTATTGACGTTCGAAAATATGTTTCAACGTGGTTTGGGCGCTTTTTTAATTTAAAGAGGATTTATGCAAATTAATGAATGCTAAGAAGGCTTTTATAGCAGGGAAATTCTGCATAAGAATAGATTACATTTAAAGAAAAATGATTTCTAAGCCGTTCCCGTGAATGACGAAGATTTCAAAATGGGCAATTTCTTGTGTCATACTATTATACTTTATAAAAATCACTTTACTTTCTAGGACCAAAATTGCAGGTCTTATATTACATTGTAGTTGTAGTTTGAAAAAGGGGTGGATTTTATGCCCAAGTAGTGCGACCTTAAAGATCTATTGCGCATCCCCCTTTCATCAGTTAAGTAGTCTGTTGCTCGATATGAACTTAACCAGACTGCTAACTGAGGCTTTCGATAGTTCATCTATCTTTGAAAAGTGATTGCCAAAAATACTTGCTCTTCGATTCGTAAGAGCAGGGCAATCACATAGCAGATGAGTAACAGTCTCATCTCCTTCTAGGCATCTACTACAGATAGGGTTGTTAAACAATCCCATTCTGTATAGATGAAACTTTAGGGCACAGTGTCCTGTAATGAATCCTGTTGCCCATGCAAGTCTTCTTCTACTAAGACCGCGCAGGTACTTTGCCCTACTGTTATCCAGGTCTGTAATAAAAAACTTGGAATGTCTGCAACCCTCAATAGAGTTCCGGTAGTTCTTGTATTCTGCTTGAGCCCAACACTTAATATCCTGTTTTACTGTTCTGTAGGACATCCCTAGTACAGGCTCCGGACCCAAAAATGGGATTTCGCTGCCAATCTTGGCTGCTTCATCTGCTTTCCCATTGCCTGCTATACCTGCGTGTCCTGGCACCCACATAAGTTGAACCTTATTGTGTTCAGCCAGTATCATTAAGGATTCCCGGCATTCTGAGATGAGCTTTGATTTTATTGATGGTGATACAAGTGCTTTAAGAGCAGCTTGACTGTTTGAGAGGATAAGAACACTTCTATTCTTATATCTCCTTTTAATGCTTTCCATGACATTGGCTAGGATTGTATAAACCTCAGCCAGGAAAACTGTAGGTAAGGTACACAGACTATAAGAAATCTTGGTGCCATTTACGCCTTATATTACATAATAGGAAAAACTAACTTCTGGTGATCCGTGTTATATAACTTCTATCTAAAATTCTTAAAAACACTGGAAAATATCCAGTAATGATTAAATTAAAGATAAATGAATTTTCCAGAGTTAAACATTAATAAAGTAGGTAGAAAATAATAGAAAATAACCGCGTTAACGTGTAAGGCACGCATCCGAAGGTCCAGGTTCGAATCCCGGTGGCCGCCCACTCTGATCATGGGTTTTTCATGGCTATCCCTGATTGACAAAGGCGAATACTGGAGTGGTGTACTCTACCACGGCTCTCTTCTCTCCCCCATTTCTTCTTATTTCACTTCCCTTTCATGTTTCAGGTTGTTTCCGGTGCTCTGGTTCGGTCGGTGTCGGGCAGATGGCGCAGAGGCTTGGGCGTTGGAAATGTTTTCCTGATCCCACTTGAGGGACGTCTCCGAGCGGCTCTGTATCCGGGTGTTCATGCCTGGAAGTGTTAGCAAACTCTGCGCGTCTCTGTCCACTCACGCCGGTTTTGCTCTGCAACCCGTGTTCAGTTCCCTCACCTCATCCGATCCTCCCGGAAGTGTACACACAATAGATCCCTTGAAGGTCCGTTCACTAGTCCAGTTCAGGCAGAAAATAATTTGAACCATTTTAATTAGCAGCATTCATAATTTATGACGAGATCCAAATAACAATACGTATATACACAGTACTGAGAAAATGAGCCGCAGTGCATGCGATTTTAGAAAAAGGTGCCACTCTTGTGCTCAGATTTCATTCATTCATTCATTCATTCATTCATTCATTCATTCATTCATTCATTCATTCTCTATTTAACCTGCTCTTATGTAAGACTTACACTCCCCCGGACTTACAAGCGGATGCCTGGGGTCAGAGGCCCGTCGAGGAGCAGACACTCATGGATCAGATCCAGGATGGGGGATCAGCCCGATGCCTGGTATGGGATGAAGAAAGTAGATGAAACGAAATAATGGTGAAATGGATGAAAGGAAAGGTGATGATGGAGCAGTTGGTGGAATGAATGGAGGGAGAAACCGGAGAATCCGGAGAAAACCCGCCCAGAAGCCGCTTTGTCCACCACAAATCCCACATGTGGATTGAAACCGGGCCGCCTCGGTGAGAGGCGAGCGGTCTAACCACTCGGCCACGGCGCCGCCGTGCTCAATTTCAGAAAAGCATTTAAGACAGTAGAAGTGACTTAAAAGAAAATATGAAGAATTTGTTAATATATTTTCATAGATAAGATGTAAAGAAAATGAATAACTTATGAAATAAATTCACTAATGGGGGAAGTGGAAGCGTTAGAATAACTTGGCATGCATCCTAAGAAGAAGTAAGGACCCCAAATAAGAAACAGCCTGGTAACTTGACCCACCGAGCCTGCAGTTTGATATACAATGTTATATTTCCACCAAAACAGCAACCACTTATAATACGAGAAGTGAGAATTTATAAACTATTTTGAGTCATGCATGCAGAGTAATATGCCAAAGCTTTAATTCATATAGTCTTAAAAGACAGCACAGGTGGAATCTAAACCTGAGGAAAGCATTAATTAAATGTTATGTTAAGGTTCAGCATCATCTACCAAATAAACATAAATAACACATGATATACGCAGAATATAAGACATCACTTTAACCTAGCACCGACCTGCAACAGCGGGGAGCTGATTATCGTCATGACAACCTATACAGATAGTATGAAACAACTACCAGTCGCACAGCTGGGGCCTACTTATATCCGACATGAATTGTGTTGCAATGTTAAACTACTGGCCATAAATAGTAAATAGAGCTACGTAGAGTTATTAAATGCAGCGCATTCTTTTTTTACTTTCTCTACTGCGTATAGTAAGTAGGGGAAGTATTGTATTCCACCCAAAAATTCGATACGAGATTTCACCGGAAATACATGTTTTGAGACCCCCTAAATAAAAAAAGCATTTTTGTAAACATGTCCGTGTGTGTGTCTGTGTGTCTGTGTGTGTGTGTGTGTATGTGTGTGTCTGTGAACAGCATAACCCAGAAGCGAACAGTCGGATAAACACCAAACTTGGTATTTAGGTTCAGTATCTTCCAAGGATGCGACACGAAGGTTTTCAAGAAAATCCCCCCACCCCAGATTACCCTTTACATGGAAGGTTTTCGAAAATTTTAATTTTCTCAAAAATGACTAACGATTTTGATTAAAATATCATATGTTTAAGATATTTTTATGACAAATAAAATGTATATCTTGAATTTCCTGGGAATGTCTCCAAAAGTATTCTTCATTGTGAACGACTTTTGCATAACTGGTAAACCATAAGAGATAGACACAATTTTACTGCACAAAAAATGTAGATCGCGTTAAAATACACAATTTATTTCATATACATTTTTGTTGTTGAGTGAACCATTTTCGAGATATGCAAAGAGTATTAATCTGTGGGAAAGGGAATGGTGCTGCACCTAGCAACCAGCTATTAAGAGATATGTATGCACTTAAAGGCTACTGTATTTCCAAATTGCCCTTGTAAATATATATTCTCCTTACATCTACAAGAAAATTAGCAATAAGATAGAATCTGCAAATGTTTATCTCGATTAACATGAAGTAGATGGAGAATAAGCGTTTGTATAAATAGTTTGTACAAGAGTAGAGAAAGTCATGTGAGTGTAACACATCAGATTTTTTACATTCATAAAGCAAGAGGCTATGTTTACCTGCAGAGAAATCAATTACTGCGTTTCCATGGGGAATTAAAATCGATTTGAGTCCAATTCCATACTGAATATGATTCGCGTGTCCATGTTAAATTCAATACGTATTGCATTCGATTTGGATACACAAAGTTCGAAAATAAAATAATTGAAGTTTTTATGTTGGTCAACTTGCATTTAGGTTGTCGAACTGTTAAACATGTTAAGTTGTTTTTCTGTATATTTTAAGTAGGTTTTGAGGTTAGTGAATGTTTTTAAGAAAAATAAATTGTGAATTATGGAGGCAATAAAAGTGATTTTGCTGTGTGTTTTATTATACATGTGATTAACGATTACCACTAATAAAAACAAAATGACGACCGTGCATCGTGTTGCCACGAGTATAGTAGAGGATAGTATCTTTGGCGTATTCGAAACGATTTGAATACGGTAGGTGTTTCCATCAACAAATTTCGATCCGATCCTACTTTCTAAGAAGATCGGATCCAAGTTCAATACGATCCAGATCTGCGATTCCATGCAGTATTCAATATGGAAAGTGTACTCAAATCAATTTCAATTCCTCATGGAAACGTAGTAAATGAAATATAATGCAATTAAGCTCCATGGATCAAGGGAAATATATGATGTGGTGCTTTCCCATGCGTTTCTCTATTCACTCTTCTAAAACGATTCGAAGCTTATTATGCTAGCTACTTCTTGTTAATCAAGGTGAAATTTCAATTCTAATTTACACATTTCGTTATGTCATGCAGTAGGTAAAGGTAATTATCCAGTTTAGAAAAGTATAAGTATTTGAAAATTCAAACCAATGACAAGGAAGATGTCACACAAAAACAAACAAAAAAACAACAAATTTTGTGTTTTAACGAAATCTACACTTTTTTGTGAAATAAGATTTTGCCTATCTCTTATGGTTTAGCAATTATGCAAAATTCATTCAGAATGAAGAGGACTTCATTGGCTATTTGTAGAAAATTCAAGATATACATGTAATTCGCCATAAAATGTCTTCAACTTATGGCATTTGAATGAAAATCGTTAGAACTAAAAAAAGTAAAATACATTTGTAGGGATATAAAAATAACGAAAATCTTTCCATGTAAAGAAAGGGTAATTTGAGGATTTTCTTGAAAATATTTGGAAAATGTTGAACTTAAATACCAGGTTAGGTATATAATTAAGTTTTCGTTTTTGAGTTTTGACGTTTGCAAGTAGACAGACAGACACACTCATAAAGGACCTTTGCTTAAAATCTTCTTTTTTATTCAAGGAGGATCAATATATTTTATTTTCGGTAAAATCTCGGTATCAAATTTGTGGGTGGAATGCAATACTACTTTTACTTACTATATGTAAATAGGAGAGAAACCAAAAATAGAGTAACGTCTAAAGCAGGTCTTCCAAGTGCTTCAAATAACCACTAGGTTTTATTGACTGATTTGTAACCTGCCTCTAAATATCTCTGAAAGAACATATGAGTTGATGTTTATTCAATTAGCTTCATTTGGAATTTGCACGTGGATGAAAAATAAAATAAAATATAAAAGCTGGAAAAGTGCCAATGTGTTTATTGCCTGCGTTTTGGTCGTTTTAAGAACATATTTTGTTGCAACCGTAAAGCTACTCTACGCACCTATATTTGAGCTCAAGAACGAGTGTAAAAAAGGAACGTAAGAACACTGAAATTTTCGAATAGTTTCTGAATGTTACGGAATTCTAAAGTAACTTAAATTTCCAAAGATATTTCTATAAGTACTCCATATACCACTCTGTATTGACAGCTGATCTGCGCATGCGTGCGATTAACGAGACAGAACGCTTTCCTCTTCCTACTGAAAGACAGTTGAACTTTGCAGGCGTGTCCATTAACATACTTCCATCTCTCTAAGAATATTAGAAAGAGAAGAAGAGAGGAAAAACTGAGATTAATTGACCTAATAGTGGTTGAAATTAAAAGCCCGGGACTTAAGTACTTACAAAGAATGTAAGTCGCCATTGGGGTATGACATCTCAATACATTTGAGATCTCCTTGTGGTTTACCGGGAAAAACGCGAATCAGCTGGAGAATTTAATGGCGTGCCGGCATGTTGCCATGGTAGCTCAGTGGTTAGAGCAATCGGACGGAGACTGGGAGATCCGTGGTTCAAATCCCGGCTATGGCATTGAACTTTTCAGTTATCGATTCTACCTTTCTAACCCTGTCCAACACACGGTTTGTGTGAAAGAACAATTAATTCCAACAATAAGGAATATTTAGATGGTTTTTGGATCCAAAAAACTATTTATTTGGTATAAATTGTATATTTTAATGAAATCTACATACACATTATCCAAAGTAAGTTTTGACTGACTTTTATATTCCAGTCATTCTGGAGAAACGAAGAGGATTTTGGAGATTTTGTACAAACTTCTTTACACTCGCCATTTCTTTCATGTCAATATCTCAACCATTTTATAAGTTAATCAAAATCATTTGAGCTTTTCTGTATAAAACAAACAATAGCTAATTGTTCATGTGGATTTACATACTTAAAAGATTCATTGCCCAAGTATGGAACTTGGTGTTTTGCTCGAATTCTTATGTTTGAGTTATGGTGTCATGTACGAAATTTTTTCCAAAAACGTTTTTTTTAATTCAGCGTTCTGAAACATACATTTTCTGTGAAATATTGATGCGATATTTTTTTATCAAATTCCGATACTTAACTTATTTTGGGCACGTAAGTGGCAGAGAAATTAATAAAAACGCTAGAGTAGGCATTTCTGTAGTCTTTGATATGGTCGTAACGCACTTATTTTATGCCTACTGAAATCAACTCAACTTTTAAGGTAATTTTTAGAAGCGTGAAGGAAATTCCTTGATGATGCCTTGATGTTTCTTTTACAGGTTTCTTCGATGCTATTGCATGCTCTGATCACCACAAAAAGCCAATAGTGGTTGAGGGTCATGGCTTCAGCAGTGATGTTGCTGCTGATATGCAGCACATACGCAGTACTTCAAGTGGGAGCAGTCCAAGAGGAAGGTAATTTAAAAAATGTCGAATCTTAGCCTAAAGACGCAAAATCTCCTTTTCAGCCTCTCATAAAAAAGAGTGTAGAGCGCATGGAATTGTGCCGATATAATGCGCAATAGTTAATATTGTCATGGAAATATCTACTAAAGGGCCTTTGGCAGGCCCAGACCTAACCCCATACCTGGTTCTGGCGCTTCATTTAATGTTAGTCTTACTCCCCCCTTTTACTTCGTTACTAAGCCTGAAACTGATGTATGTTAATGTTTGAGAGCCAGACTTTTGACATCAAACCAATACTAGGCGGACTCGTCTAGGAGTTGCACATCGGTGTGGACAGCCGTTTTGACACACTTTCCACGCAAGTGAAATACTTTTGTACTACTCCTCTTTCGCTACTCATCTAGGCCTGATATTTCTTCATAGGCTTATGTCGGATTTGAATTCGAACTAATAAGGGATTGACACACAGGAATGATGTGGAACACAGCTTATATTGAGTTTCTCCAACATAAAATAAAGAAAAACACTATAAGAAACCCGAAGCATCGGTACGTTTCTGTGCTGTCGACAGTACGATACAGTAAGAATACATATGTTTTAATCTTTTTATCTGCTGGTGTGAATTTAATGTTAATAAGAACTGAGAATTTTTCTCGGTGTATGTCCAAGGGAAGAACACTGCACATGACTTGCAATGCAATTAAGAACCGGTTCTGTATGTTGTTAACAACAAATAGACACATGTAATCTCCTCAGAAAATTACATGGAACTGTAGCGTTAATTCTATAGGCATGACATTGACTCTGGTAAGGGGACAATAAATTTATTGCTCCAAAGTTTAGCTTTCTTGTGCTAAGTGACTCGCTCTTCAGAAAGGTTCCCATATCTACAAGAACTAACACCAAGATAGATTACTCAGGTGGTAATGATAGTCTAATATTAGACCGAAATTGAAAGATTTGTTCTAAAAAAGCCATATAAGTCTGGAAAATCACTTCCGAAGTAAATGTAAAAACAAAGTTTGATATTAATTTAAGTACTCCACTTCTGGAAATAATAAAAGAAGGGGTCGCAGTGAATAACTTACACATGCTTGAAGTGTTGTAAAATGAATATGCCAATACGTATATCTTTAAAACTATATATAATATTATATAAGCAATGTTGTATAACTTAAAGCAGTAATTTAATCAACAAGAAACATCTGCTAGCTTTGTGTTTCCATCTACCGCTGAAAGCGCGAAGTTTTTTGGCAAACATATGACATAAAAATATAATGTATTATATTCACATTACTTTCTATACTCGCTATTCTATAAAAGCTTATCTTTCTATTTACTTTATGTTAATCGAGACAAACTTTTGCAAAAGTAGTTTCATTACACGTTTCACTGTAAGAACAAGGGGGAAGCAGGAGCCTGAAGCAATAGCAATATCTTTAAAAAGCGAGTTCCTATATGCTTACCTTGAAATAAATACTCTGCATTATATCTGACAAACGAAATATTGGTGACTCAGCACTTAAAATATACCAGGTGAATCAGCTGCCCCTAGGTATTCGTATCTATGCGAACCGCAGTTTATAGTCTAATGTGAAAACATTGACCCTTTTATGAAACAAACTGTTATTGTAGTTCTGTCCTTCTATTCGATACTATACACAACCACCATTAAGGATTAAAGGCCTGAATGTGCCAAGAAGCCGCGAAAGGTTTTAAAAGGACGGCTTTTCATGGATATAATGCTTGCAAGGAGATAGCGGTATGTTTTCCCGAAGAGGGGCAGACAACACGTGAGTTCTGGCCGAGTGGATTAGCTGCCGACATGTGATAAAGCTCCGCTTAGCTTCGGAAGTTCGAATCTAATATAAACATCAAATAGTTTTGGTTATTTTTTTCTTTTTCCTTGCGTTTATTTTCTGTATTTTAGTATACTAATCTATTTTTTATTGGCTCTCCTGTGAGCCAAAGACACAAGAATTACAATTAGATAATTGTGTATTATGTTTACGGAATAATCTGCACCTATCTGGTGTTGTAAACCGTCTCACGTAGTTAGCTTTTATTCTTTTGGGCACATATAGACGATATTAAATCTAACAGCTTTTGTTTCGTGTTTAAACCTTGTGTTTCACTTCTTCTACAGACAAAGAATTTGTAAATGTGCTAAGTTCATGGTAAACAGAATAATAAATTGTTAAAGAGCGTGGATTTCATCAACGAAGTAAATGTTCAAAATGACGACCCCCTTCATCAATGCACATTTATGTACGTTCCCGGAAAGACCTTCTTGCATGTTATAACATGCCCGGTGTAATCTGGCTACATTCTTCACGTATGAATGCCCCGAAATGATTTGGGCTTTGCGGTTCTTCTTCCTTACGATAGAAAAAAACATGCTGATTATTCTATTTTGTACACACTTATAATGTTATCAAAAATGTGCTTTGTATCATCATATCAAATTATAGGCCGAAAGAGATAAAACAAAAGGCATTAAAAACTTTGAACTAAACAGGACGGATTTGAACCCGCACTAAGGCGGCACAGTGGTAAAGCAACGATGATAATATCATTCGGCCAATGCTACATTACGAGTTGGGGTTCCTATACGAATTAATAATAGCAAAACTCAATCCCACCTCGAATCTTTACATGCTTTTTGCAACTTCATACAACGTTTGGAGGTCATTTTGGTAACTTTAACTCAAATAAACAAATTGCATCAGCCATTTCATTTACTGTATGAACTGAAATAGTTTGTGAGAGAAGAGAAATTATCTACCTAATGCTTAGCATCTTTTGACAAGGCTGTACAACGAACCTTTGTTGGCTGACGGCTTAAATCCAATTGGTCGCAATGCTAGATCTTCCATTTTGTTTTCAAATAGTTTTGTCAACCGATGCATGTGATAAGTTGTTCCTTCAGGGCCGTTTTCAAAGGTGTGTATCAATGTATGCTAAAGAATTATTCATTCATTCATTCATTATCTGTTTACCCTCCTCTTATGTAGGACTTACACCCCCCAGGACTTACAAGCGGGTGCCTGGGGTCAGAGGCCCGTCGAGGAGCAGACACTCATGGATCAGACAGAGCATCCAGGATGGGTGATCAGCCCGATGCCTGGTATGGGACGAAGGAAGTAGATGAAACGAAATGTTGGTGAAATGGATGAAAGGAAAGGTGATGATGGAGCAGTTGGTGGAATGAATGGCGGGGGAAACCGGAGAACCCGGAGAAAACCCGCCCAGACGCCGCTTCGTCCACCACAAATCCCACATGCAGGTCCCTGGGATTGAACCCGGGCCGCCTCGGTGGGAGGCGAGCGGTCTAACCACTCGGCCACGGCGCCGCCTATGCTAAAGAATTAAAGTTTGTAAAATCAGGTTAAAGTGTCAGGTTAAAGTTCAGTGTCAGGGTGGGATGTTTTTGGCATCGACATACATGACGATAGCATTCTGTCCCGTAAAACACTTATGCACTGTGTTATCTATCCCTCCTCTATAAAGTTTTATGCAAATCAGCCTTTAGAATGAATTCAAGAAAGGCGTAAGTCACATATGTTGCTCAGCACGTTGCATAAATTTAAAAATAAGTAGGGGCAGCTGACTCACTTGGTATATTGTAATATATTTCAAAAGACAAATCAATAGCGGCAAATATCTCGGAACTGTTTAACGTTACAAAAATGTTGACATAAATGAAACTTATCAGGAATTAATAACACTTCAAAGGCTATTGGTAGAAAATTCAAGTAATGCTTGAATTAGTCATACAAATATACATATGAGATTATAATCAATTAATCATTAGAGCACCTTTAAGGAAATAATACAATATTGATAAGATTTTATGAAATGGGTAATTTAAAGTGGAGGATTTTCTTGAAACTGTTTGTGGTGCATCTTAGGAAGTAGCTGAACCTGAATACTAAGCTTGAGTTTGTGCGACTTCTTATTACGGGAAGTATTACATTCCACTAAAAAATTTAATACAAGATTTCACCGGAAATACATGTTTTGGGTATTTTTAGAAACAGGTGAACAGTATAACTCAAAAACTAAAAGGCGGTTAAATACGAAATGTGGTATTTAAGTACAGCATCTTCCAAGGATACAAGTAGATTATAAGTTATGCGAGTGCAACACATCATATCTTTTAATTATGATGTTGGCAAACTGACATTTCTTCTGGAAATGCTTTGTTTGTGGGTGTGTGTATTCAGGAGAGCTCAAAACGTGTAGTTTTGGAGAAAATTAATATCGAACGTTGGGTGAAATACAATATTTCCTCTACTTACCACAGGTATGCAGTAGAGAAAACAAAAATAAATAAGAAATGTAGTATCTGAAACCCACATTACATTGGATCGAAAGCTATAGAATCAACTTCCTCCCACAAAAATAAACAAAGAAAGAAAAATATGCGAAGTAGACAGCTTACAGAGTAATGTTTAGTACCCCCTTTTCTCCTTCTTAGCCTATTATGTACTGTTATGTAGTAAAATTATTACGGTGTTGGAAGGAAAATGTGTCTGCATTGATCATTTTTATTGTTTAATATTTAACTAAGAGGAATTATTTTAATAAAAGAACTGGTTTTTGTCTAAGATGTGCTTACTTTTTTCTTAAAGGAAAACCGGTTTTCCAGCCTAGATATGCAGAATGGAATATTATTCCTAGGAGTGAACCACAATAATTAACATCAACAGTAAAACTCAAGTTTTTAAGCGAGCTTAGCATAATCTAAAACCCACTGTTGGGTTAAATGATTACCATTGCGCAATACTCAGAACTCCGTGTAGGTATATAGGACAGGTTTAAATGTTGGTGTATTTTCATTAGGAAATTAATCATTTGTTAGTACGACTGACTTACCTAATAGCCCTGTCAATGCCTCAGTACACAAAACTAACTAAAAGCACGTTCATGACTAGAGTCCTGCCAATTTATCATGTGTCGGTGTCACAACTGTATTCATAAATATGATTACCGCGACACCGTGTCTGCTACAACACAAGATTACCCACTGATTATGAAAACTAAAAACTGCTTACATACCACATTATAGTAATTTGATCTTAAGTTGTATTTATAGCTGATTTTATCTTACTACAATAAGGTTTTTAAAGGTAATAATTGAGAGATCAGAGCAGAAAAACCACTAATTTAATACATTATATAAAATAGTAGTTTTATATTATTACACTGTTCATATGCTGCCATTAAATTCCTTAAAATAACCTTATTGCATGATGAGTCTTTGTTGCATAATTTTGATTCTCAAAAATGTTTCTTCTGGATCCATCTGACAAAACTCAACACTTCAGCGGACCCCAAATCTATCCTGAAAGAAAAAGGAAATCGTAGATTGATGTTCTGTTTAGATTTTTTTCGAAGATACCTCGGAAGAAATAAACAATGTAGCTTAAGTACTCAGAAGCTATCTACATAACAGGAGTAACAAATTTTAGTGCAAAATTTCCATTAAAAGATGAGCTAAAGTTTATCCCTCTACTCTAAAGTGTGCAGGAACTGTTACTTTTTCAGTAAAGTTGTGCGGAATTCACAGAACAAAATGACAGATGCAGTAAAGATGTAACATTTTTCATAATTATTTAAAA
This sequence comes from Deroplatys truncata, assembly GCA_030765065.1. Classification (NCBI taxonomy): domain Eukaryota; kingdom Metazoa; phylum Arthropoda; class Insecta; order Mantodea; family Mantidae; genus Deroplatys; species Deroplatys truncata. The sequence continues at coordinate 222,743,120 of CM060978.1, forward strand.
TATAAGCATTGTACAGTGATAAAATATTTAGATAAAATTAAGGAAATTCCAATTTAAAATACTGCAGAAAACTAAAATGTTATCTTTTACAATTTTCGCCATTTAGACTCACTTAAGCAGATGGTACAGAAAGGATATCGCATAATTCATTATAGTGCATCAAACTTAGGGAAACATTTATTTCCATACCTCTTAATGTCCACCTTCCGATTAATTCAATCAACATTGAATCTGGAATAAGAAGGCGAATATACAGTCAGGGTCATTACGTTTTTCGATCGGAAGTACAAAAAATCAAAACTGCACCTAAGTGCGTGCGTCTGGTACGCAAGAAAACCCATAGTGATGACTTCTTTAAAACATCTGGTAAAAGAGCCCGATAACGGGACAGAAGCTATTATTTCCCATATTAAGGGGACAGGAAAGATATTGTGAATAAATGATGAAATTTATGAAATACATAAGCATTTTTATAGTGTTTTAGGAATACAGTTTAATTAAAGGTATCTAAAAAATCTGATGTGTTACACTCACATGACTTTCTCTACTCTTTAACAAACTATTTTTACAAACGCTTATTCACCATATGCTTCATGTTAATCGAGATATCGAGATGCTAATCTTATTGTTAATTTTCTTGTAGATGCAAGGGGAATTGGAGGCTTTAAGCGATAGTCAAATATTTTAAGAGCTGGTTGCTATGTGGCGCATTCCATTCTCTTTGCATGTCCAGGACATAAAAAAATCTGATGTGTTACACTCACATGACTTTCTCTACTCTTGTACCACACTATTTTTACAAACGCCTATTCTCCATATGCTTCATGTTAATCGAGATATCGAGATGTCAATCTTATTGGTAATTTTCTTGTAGATGCAAGGGAAATATGGTAGCTTTTAAGCGATAGTCAAATATTTTAACGCTGGTTGCTATGTGGCGCATTCCATTCTCTTTGCATGTCCAGGACATAAAAAAAAATCTGATGTGTTACACTCACATAACTTTCTCTACTCTTGTACAACCTAATTTTACAAACGCCTATTCTCCATATGCTTCATGTTAATCGAGATATCGAGATGTCAATCTTATTGGTAATTTTCTTGTAGATGCAAGGAAAATATGGTAGCTTTTAAGCGATAGTCAAATATTTTAAGGCTGGTTGCTATGTGACGCATTCCATTCTCTTTGCATGTCCAGGACATAAAAAATGAATAACGAATTTGAGAAAAAGTATAAGTATTGGAAAATTTAAGGAAATAACAAGCAATATCTCGAAAACGCTTCACTCAACATAAGAAATGTATATGACATAAGTTGTGTATTTTAACGCGATCTACATTTCTTGTGTAGTAAAATTTTGTCTATCTCTTATGGTTTACCAGTTATGCAAAAGTCGTTCACAATGAAGAATACTTTTGGAGACATTCCCAGAAAATTCGAGATATACATTTTATTTGTCATGACATTACCCTAAACATATGATATTTTCATCAAAATCGTTAGAGCCATTTTTGAAAAAATTAAAATTTTCGAAAAATCTTCCATGTAAAGGGTAGTCTGGGGTGGGGGATTTTCTTGAAAACCTTCGTGTCGCATCTCTGGAAGATACTGAACCTAAATACCAAGTTTGGTGCTTATCCGATTGTTCGTTTTTGAGTTATGCTGTTCACAGACACACACACACACAGACACACACACACACACACAGACACACACACACACACAGACACACACACGGACATGTTTCCAAAAATGCTTTTTTTGGATTCAGGAGGTCTCAAAACGTGTATTTCCGGTGAAATCTCGGTATCGAATTTTTGGGTGGAATGCAATACTTCCCCTACTTACTATACGTAGTAGAGAAAGTAATGAATAACGAATTTGAGTAAAAGTATAAGTATTGGAAAATTTAAGGAAATAACAAGCAATATCTCGAAAACGGTTCACTCAACAAAAGAAATGTATATGACATAAGTTGTGTATTTTAACGCGATCTACATTTTTTGTGTAGTAAAATTTTGTCTATCTCTTATGGTTTACCAGTTATGCAAAAGTCGTTCACAATGAAGAATACGTTTGGAGACATTCCCAGAAAATTCGAGATATACATTTCATTTCTCATGACATTATCTTAAACATATGGTATTTTCATCAAAATCGTTGGAGCCATTTTTGAGAAAATTAAAATTTTCGAAAAATCTTCCATGTAAGGGGTAGTCTGGAGTGGGGGGATTTTCTTGAAAACCTTCGTGTCGCATCTCTGGAAGATACTGAACCTAAATACCAAGTTTAGTGCTTATCCGACTATTCGTTTTTGAGTTATGCTGTTCACAAACACACAGACAGACAGATACACAGACAGACAGACACACAGACAGACAGACACACACACGGACATGTTTCCAAAAATGCTTTTTTTGGATTCAGGAGGTCTCAAAACATGTATTTCCGGTGAAATCTCGGTATCGAATTTTTGGGTGGAATGCAATACTTCCCCTACTTACTATACGTAGTAGAGAAAGTAATGAATAACGAATTTGAGTAAAAGTATAAGTATTGGAAAATTTAAGGGAATAACAAGCAATATCTCGCAAACGGTTCACTCAACAAAAGAAATGTATATGACATAAATTGTGTATTTTAACGCGATCTACATTTTTTGTGTAGTAAAATTTTGTCTATCTCTTATGGTTTACCAGTTATGAAAAAGTCGTTTATAATGAAGATTACTTTTGGAGACATTCCCAGAAAATTCGAGATATACATTTTAATTATCATGACAATATCTTAAACATATGATATTTTAATCAAAATGGTTAGAGCCGTTTTTGAGAAAATTAAAATTTTCGAAAAATGTTCCATGTAAAGGGTAGTCTGGGGTGGGGGGATTTTCTTGAAAACCTTCGTGTCGCATCTCTGGAAGATACTGAACCTAAATACCAAGTTTGGTGTTTATCCGACTCTTCGTTTTTGAGTTATGCTGTTCACAGACACACAGACACACAGGCAGACACACAGACACACAGACAGACACACACACGGACATGTTTCCAAAAATGCTTTTTTTGGATTCAGTGAGTCTCAAAACATGTATTTCCGGTGAAATCTCGATATCGAAATTTTGGGTGGAATACAATACTTCCCCTACTTACTATACGTAGTAGAGAAAGTAAAAAATAACGAATTCCCATTTGAGAAAAGTATAAGTATTGGAAAATTTAAGGAAATAACAAGCAATATCTAGAAAATGGTTCACTCAACAACAAAAATGTATATGACATAAATTGTGTATTTTAACGCAATCTGCATTTTGTGTGTAGTAAAATTTTGTCTATTACTTATGGTTTACCGGTTATGCAAAAGTCGTTCACAATGAAGAATACTTTTGGAGACATTCCCAGAAAATTCGGGATATACAATTCATTTGCCATAAAAATGTCTTAAACTTATGTCATTTTATTCAAAATCATTAGAGTCATTTTTGAAAAAATTAAAATTTTCGAAAAATGTTCCATGTATAGGGTAAGCTGGAGCGGGGGATTTTCTTGACAACCTCCGTAACGCATCTCTGGAAGATACTGATCTTAAATACCAAGTTTGGTGTTTATCCGACTGTTGGTTTCTGAGTTATGCTGTTCACAGAAAGACACGCAGACAGATACACACACAGACACACACACGGAACATGTTCCCAAAAATGCTTTATAACATGTATTTTCGGTGAAATCTCGATATCGAATTTTTGGCTGGAATGCAATACTTCCCCTACTTTACTGTACGTAGTAGGGAAAGTAAAAAGAGCAACAAAAGAGTTCCTTAAATTAATTCATAATATATGGAATAGTCAAATGAATGTAACTGGATATTTTTTGTTCATTTAAGTTTTCCTTAAAGCGTTAAATTTATTATTGTTCTTTTTGTTTCTTATTTCATGAACAGGGAGTTGAAGTAATAGGAAAATAAGACACTTGTAATTACATAAGGTCGTTACATACAGCTGAAGCATAAAAGAAAAAATACTGTGTAATTAACATCAAGTTCAAAAAGTTGATCTGCGGGAAAAGAGGCAAACAGGTTCTGAAGCTCCACCAGATGGTAGAGGATAGGAACATGGAAAACTACGTAATAATTCAGATTGGATTACTGAATATCGACAATCTTCCATTTTTGGAATATCAGCGACAGCAGTAAACAAGTTGAATATGTGCGAAAATAATTAAAGTGCTCGTACAACGGTAATTAAGTGTTCTGATAACGCGATAACCTTGGTAGATGAAAGTTATATCCTTTCCTGTACTCATTACTCTCCTTAGATAAGCTTGTTTGCACGGTGTTTTAAAGTCCCTATCAAAGACCGAGAAGAGGTAATTGTATAACAAAGAAAATGTTCACATTTCTTCCAGTTTAATGCAAAGGAATATCTATTTTACCCGGTATTGCACTGTTGCATGTTTGTACTTGTAAAAGTTAAACCGAACGATTTGGTTCCGCGATAATGCTCAGGGTAACCTATATTCGCGAGGACTCGGGATCGATTCTCATCGACCGCCCATTCGTGTCTACCTTGGTCGGTAGGCGATTGCCGACATGGTTTCTCATCTATAACGATTTCACTTCCGTCATTTCCCTTTCATTTCGCTTCCTTCTAATGTTTCAGGTGTGCTTCTACGTTTCGTGATAGATGGCGTGGATAATTGCTACAAGGAAGGCTGCCTGGCTGCACGGGTCGTTCATTGCCCTCTCTGAGCAGCTTCAGTAGTGGGGCTGGGTCTCAGAGCCAGGAAATATTATGGACCTTAGCCCTTTGTGGTTTCTTCACTTCATCTCTTTCTCCTGGGTGTGATAGCCACAATAGACCTGTGTAGGTCGCAGTGTCCTAGGTGTCCTCCTCCGTTGTGTACCCTATACTGCATAATTTTATCTCTACACATTACCCCTTACATATCAATTTTTCTTTTACTAAGTTGCTTCGTTCTAAGGGCCCGCAAACATCTAACACCATGCTTGTCGAGTTATTGGGTCCTATTTAATTTTATGATTCAACAATCTACATTTTCTTTCTATTCCCTATTTCTAATTTTTTCAGCCATTTATTTTTCACTACACCTAAATATTTTCCTATTTCAAATAAACTTTCCTTAGATTTAACTCTTAACATCCTTTTACCTATAATTTCATTTGGTAATCTGGATTAATTGTTTCTTTGTAATTTTTTCCTCATATTCATTATTTCTTCCCATTCTATGCCAATAATTATTAAATTAGCTATTACATAATGAGCATTTGCCTTCATTTTCTCCTTCTCCTATGCATTTTAACCTCACCACCCCTGACGTTGCCCATGCAAAGCTCTCTCTTGCTATTTTATTACAAACATCTACCCTGCCTAAGTATAGCTAACTATACGTACCTACTCAACTATGACAGATGTTACTCCAGAGTAAATAATAGCGGTAGCTTTTGGAATTCCTAAATATTCAAATGTTTGTCCAGATAAGCCACAAATGTTTTTGATTTGTATGTAAGGATTGAGTGCGTACTAGTATAAATAGCTTTAAAATGTATACTATACTATAATTTTGTCTGTGGTCTAAAGCGTAAGTATTCATACTTTTGTCCATTTAGGTAAAAAGCTCTATAAAAGCGGTTGAAAATATATTTGAAAGCCTAAGATAAGCTGAAATTTTCGTGCGCTCCTATAGCCGCAGGTTTAAGTTTCACTCGTACCACATTGAAGAAATTCTGCGAAATCATAAAGGAATTATGTGATATGGTTGGGCTTAGAATGTCATAACATATACCCCATATTTCTAATAAAGGGCCAAATACAATTTCCTGTTGATAATATTTGGAGATAAGGTAGTGAAATCAATATGAAAGACTCCATTAGCTGTTTATAGTACATATTTTGAAAACCAAATGTAGGCTGTGTTCACCAAGAAGAACTAACCGAAACGGCTTAGCGGTTTACGAGCTTACATTGTGCGCGCGCATAAAAACGCACACGAACTTGACAACTTTTTCACGTATACAATTTTATACACCTGTCTCAAATCTAAAAAGATTCCATTTACCCGCCTCTGTTACTACGATTAAAGAGAGAATTTCCAATAGTTTGACATTGCAACTCCCACATGTCGTTATAAATTAATGTCTCTCCGCTGAAGCAAACATAGGTCAAGTTTCAGGATAAAGAATTCCGTTATTCTAAACGTGTATTATAACTCAGGTTCCAAGCAACATCTAGCCGTTAAAGTATAATTAACTCTACAACATCGTTGAAGGGAGGAAGCTGACTTTTTAATAAATTTTGTATTCCATTCATCATACCGTTGAACGCTAGTTATTTTTAATCATGACTCCGTTGTTTCTATAGCGTTTTTCTCTCTACCAAGGCGCTCTTCTTTCTCTCCAGAAAATTGAGTTTTATTTATGGACGCTTTTTAACTGCTGTGGTCCTTAGCGTCCCATTTTATATTGGGCGTGAAAGACCGCTAATTTTGCTCAGAGGTCTCTTTATCAGGCTTGAGGTTCTTTTACGTGCCGCAAATCTACAACACGGAACCATCGCTTTATTTCCCTTCCGAAAGAAGCCATGCTAAGGATCGTTACGCCCGAGAAAGATCCATAGCCCTCCGCCGGGTTTCAACCCGCGACCTCGGGAACTAGAGGCTACACCACGGAGTACGACCCTTTTTCTCTCTCGGCAGCACATTACGTGGTGTTTCAACAAAAATAATGTAAGTGATCTTCCTTAATACAAAACTTGGTCATCAAATAAACCCAATTTAACTACCTATAATGCCCCACCAAATATTTCTATTTTGTGCATATTTTTCATATAGACCAAGTCGTTTCAATCAATTTTTTATTATTACGAAACCATTTGGACACGACCGTGTCATCTACTTCTTTTCACTTTTCATTCATGTATCTGTAATCCCGTTCTTTGTGCACACCCCCACCATTACAACCTTGGTGATACCGAATCTTTATGTGACAATATAAAATCACTTTTCTGCAAAATCAATAAACGTTAAAATATAAGTAATTCAGTTATTGTTGTTAATCCGTAAATCATTGTTCTTTCACATTGAGCATCCATGATCGATTAGAAAGTTTAATCAGGTTTGTAAAATTCAATCTGTGTCGATGCTGCATCACTGAACTACACTACCTCAAGATTTCGAACTCATATATAACTGATAAATCTCAACTGATGCATGTTCCGCTGCAAACCTCCAAGAATTTCTCTGGGAGTCACAGTTTCTTAAAGTTCTCTCGCAAAACTGCAAGCATTTTTAATTTCCAGGCCGGCCATGCTATTAGACTTAATTTGTTTAGTAGCTTAGTAATGGCTCTTTCACATTGCACAAATTTTTGTCAGATTTAGGGTTGAATCAGAAATAAAAGACGCATTGCTATAGCCGGGATTGAAACCATGGGCTGTGCCAGTGGGTTGTAATGACAGTCGCCTGTAAATTTTGATTCAATATTGCATGTACCGCTTGATAAACGTCTGCAACAACCAGATAAGGAGGAAATTATTGGGTACAATGAACTGTAAAGAATATTTACTTTCTCTACTACGTATAGTAAGTAGGGGAATTATTGTATTCCACGTAGAAATTCGATACCGAGATTTCACCGGAAATATATGTTTTGAGACCTCCTGAATCCCAAAAAAAGCATTTTTGGAAACATGTCCGTGTGTGGTCTGTGTGTCTGTGTGTGTATCTGCAAACAGCATAACTCAGAAACGAACAGTCGGATAAACGCCAAACTTGGTATTTAGGTTCAGTATCTTCCAGAGATGCGACACGAAAGTTTTCAAGAAAATCTACCCACCCCAGATTACCCTTTACATGGAACATTTTTCCAAAATTTTAATTTTCTCAAAAGTGGCTCTTAAGATTTTGATTACAATATCATATGCTTAAGATATTTTCATGACAAATGAAATGTATATCTCGAATTTTCTGGGAATGTCTCCAAAAGTATTCTTCATTATGAACGAATTTTGCATAACTGGTAAACCATAAGAGATAGACAAAATTTTACTACACAAAAAATGTAGATCACGTTAAAATACACAATTTATGTCATACACATTTTTTTGTTGAGTGAACCATTCTCGAGGTATTGCTTTTTTATGTACTGGGCATGCAAAGAGAATGGAATACTGCACATAGCAACCAGCTCTTAAAATATTTGACTATCGCTTAAAGCCTACCAATTCCCCTTGCATCTACAAGAAAATGAGCAGTAAAATTAACATCTCGATATCTCGATTAACATGAAGCATATGGAGAATAAGCGTTTGTAAAAATAGTTTGTACAAGAGTAGAGAAAGTCATGTGAGTATAACATCACATTTTTTTTTAAATGTGATGCGCAAACCATTAGCCAGACCTTTAGTACAGTATAGCATAGTGTCTCATACTATTGGTATGAACGTTTCATTCAACATAAAGAAGGAGGAAACGTAAACGTACGAAACATAGCTGGTACGCATTTGGAAGTATACCAGCTATAAAATCTAGCTGCACTCCTCTTCCAATGGGCAATTATTCGATTTAAGACTTCATTAATTGAAATGTTGCGACGTTCTGTTTTCCCTGTCTAACTTGAACATGTTATTGCACTCGATTTGCAATTATAGGAGCTGTTTAATACTAAACGAGACGGTTCTATAGGATACCTAAACAGAATAAGACTTAGATTAGGTTTTGACAGAGGCAATATCCTGTTTGAAGGACCACTTCTAGGTGACTATTTGGGGTTCTAAATATGGCCGTTATTGAAGAAAGTGCACCGGCTCCATATGAAAGTAAAGACCGATATGGATGCCAGGACAAATGGAAGTAAGGACGATTGAACGTAGGCCACACAAGGATGAGCTACTCCACCAGCTGCTGCTGAAACCGGATTCGACCATTGCTTTCGCGGATCCAAGAATACATAAAAAAGCACTCTATGTCAAAGGGAAAAGACACTCCAACTTAATGCTTAAAGATATTAAAACGCAGAACTTTGGATTTTTTTACAACTGTAGTGTAATATAATTGGGCTTATAACAGAAAATAATTAGCTGAAAGAACACTTGTACAAGATTAACATACGTGACAATGTAAACTATGCGAGAGCAAGAAAGCAGAAGTAGCTGTGGGTATCTACTTTTACAACTCAAATAAGACGCTTTAATCAACCACATGGTTTTGAAGAGACATGAGTAAGGAGACCAGATATTTAAAGATTAATATCATTTTGGGGGATGGGGAAGCACAATAGATGAAAACTTATCGCTTTGTATAATGAGAGTAATATTCCCCAATTCATTTTACCTTGAACTTTTTACGGTTTCAGTGATGTGCGTTTTTAGCATATATTAATTGAAATCCAACTGCTTTTCCCTTCCTTTTTGTGGGAGTAGAGAACTTCCCTTACTAATCATGGACTGTTTTGTTTCAGGTAACAACAGAAAAGCTGACATCAGTCATCTAACGCCAACAAGGCGTCAGGGACGGAAAGCACCGCATTTCCAATGCCCATCTGAAGGATTTCATGCTTCACCACACGACTGCCAGACCTTCTACCGCTGCGTGGGCTCCTCGCCTGCCAGAGGAGCCTCAAAGCTTATTGCTTACGAGTTCCGTTGCGGCGAGGGTACCGTGTTTGATACCAGATTATCAGTTTGTAACTATCCCCAGGAAACAGCCCGGTTAGAATGTGGTGGTAGTCTTAAGGACTCAGCGCCACTTTCTGACGCAGCTTCAGACAGCGATAATGAGATAGAGACTGGAGGAGGCAGTGGATCTCCGGCCCCACCACCACCCCAACCTCCGCCATCTACCACAGCTGCCTCGACTACTTCTAAAATAGAGGATAAAACTACAACTAAGTCAGATTCCTCACCGACTACATCGATGTCCTCAGAATCAACTAACAGTGGCGGTAGTGGAACAGACAGCGGGAAATGTACACAAGAAGGTTTCTTTCCGAATCCCGACGACTGTAAAAAGTTTTACCGATGTGTAGACAATGGAAAAGGAGGCCTAACAAAATACGACTTTTCTTGTGGAGAAGGCACTGTATGGGACCCGGAAAACAATGTATGTAACCACGAATGGGCGGTGAAGGATTGTGGCAAACAGAGTGGAGGACAGCAAGGAGGAGGATCGAGCCAGGGAGGCACTCCTGGAGAAGATGGACAAGATGGCTCTCAACAGGGAACAGGTGGAGAAGGTGGTGCTCCTGGTGGTGGTGCGGGAGAGGAAGGTACTCCAGGAGAAGATAGTGCTTCTGGTGGAAGTGCAGGAGAAGGCGGTGCTCCTAGCGGAAGTGCAGGAGAAGGCGGTGCTCCTGGTGAAGGAGGTGCTCCTGGAGAAGGTGGCGACCCTGGTGAAGGTGGTACTCCTGGAGAAGATGGTGTCCCTGGTGAAGGTGGTTCTCCTGAAGAAGGGGGTACACCAGGAGAAGGTGGCACTCCAGGGGAAGGAGGTATCCCTGGAGAAGGAGGCTCTCCAGGTGAAGGTGGGGCACCAGGAGAAGGAGGCGCTCCAGGCGAAGGTGGTGCTCCAGGTGAAGGCGGTGCTCCTGGAGAAGGGGGTACTCCAGAAGAAGGTGGTGCACCAGGAGAAGGAGGAGGCACATCTGGAGAAGGAGGCGCTCCAGGTGAAGGTGGTGCCCCAGGTGAAGGTGGTGCTCCAGGTGAAAGCGGTGCTCCTGGAGAAGGCGGTACACCAGGCGAAGGGGGAGAGCCTGGGGAAGGTGGTGCTCCTGGAGAAAGTGGTGCACCAGGCGAAGCGGGTACAGGTAGCAGTCCTGGTGAAGGAGGTTCACCCGGCCAAGGAGGACAAGGATGCAATGGAACTACCACTGGAGAACAATCTGGAACAACTGAAAATCCACCTACAGACGCTGGAAACAATCAACAGCTGACAACTTCTGGTGACAGCAGCAGTACGACGCCGGCACCAGAAACTGGAATGGAAACAACTGATGGTTCGAAACCTGAGGCATCCTCTGAAAAGTGCACATCAGACGGATTCTATGCAGTGAAGGGTGACTGCACAAAGTTCTATAGATGCGTGGATAATGGGAAAGGTGGCTTCACGAAATACGATTTCACTTGTGGAGAAGGAACAGTTTGGGATGCTGATAATTTGGCATGTAATCACGAATGGGCAGTACAAAGAGATGACTGTAAGAAATCCAGTGGCAGTAGTGATGCAGAATCCACAACGGCTAGTAGCGACACTGATTCTCAGAAATCCACGACTGCATCATCCTCTTCGTCCAATTCATCAACCTCGTCGACGTCCACTACAAGTAGTAGTAGTAGCAGCAGCAGTACATCATCGTCCTCATCCTCTTCTTCTTCTTCCACAAGTTCGTCCACAACGTCGTCCTCTTCTTCCTCGAACTCGTCATCTTCGTCATCGTCTACATCTTCCTCTTCTTCGTCGTCTTCCTCTTCTTCGTCATCTTCCTCTTCTTCAAGTACATCTTCAATGGAAAGTCAGACCACCACTTCTATGCAAGAGTCCGGTAATAACCAGCAAAGTACTACATCAGAATCCTCTAGTAACAACCAGCAGTCAGGTGGAACTACTACATCAGAGTCTTCTGGTAACAATGAACAAACCAGTTCGTCCGGAACGACGTCTGAGAGCAGTCAGCAATCTTCTAGTTCATCACAAAACCAGGGATCAGAATCATCATCCTCGAACACTGAACAAAATACCTCCAATAACCAACAAGGGTCAGGTACGACACCCATGTCACCGGAAACGACAACTTCCTCAGCTATGGGGTCTGAATCATCCCAGAGCAGCACTGAGTCAACCACGACATCTCAGAGTGGTTCCGAGTCGACTTCAGAAGGTGAATCGTCTTCTGAGTCGTCTACTGCCACTCAAGGTGAATCTGGTTCCTCTACACAGAGCTCATCTCAGAGTGGCACTTGCACATCAGAGGGTTTCTTTCCAACGCCAGGAGATTGTAAGAAATTCTATCGTTGTGTCGACAACGGCAAGGGAGGTTATACGAAATATGACTTCAATTGCGGTGAAGGTACAGTGTGGGATCCTGACAGTACCACATGTAATCACGAAAATGCCGTGCAGAGAGATTGCGGTAGCACAGATGGGTCGTCATCTAATAGTTCCACTTCTGATACAAGCTCTACATCGTCGCAGACATCTACTACAACATCAACTGAGAACACTGAAACTACATCAAGCTCAAATACCACAAGCAGTGAAAGTCAAAGCTCAACAGAGTCTAATGAAAACAACCAAGGAAGTTCAGCAACTACAAGTGGAACTGACTCGTCCTCAGGTTCAGAAGGTTCTACAACTACTGCTGGAAGTGACAACGGTTCCACATCAACTTCTGAAAGCACCGAAAACTCTTCTACAACATCCGAGAGTGGTGATAACACATCTTCAACTTCTGAGAGTGGTGATAATAGTTCTACAGCTTCTGAAAATGGCGAAAGTTCTTCTACAACTTCTGAAAGTTCACCTTCTACAGAAGGCAATGGAAGTTCAACGTCAGAGACCTCCACAACTACAACCACTACCGAAAGTTCGTCTAGTGCAAGTACAACAGGCTCAACGGAAAGCGCAAATGGCTCTGAGGGTACCTCTTCAGGGTCACAATCAAGCTCAACAACAGTTGCTCCATGTGCTGAAAGTAGCAAACCTGCTCCGCCTTCTAACACTGATAAGATTAAATGTGAAAAGGCCGGTTATTATCCTCATCCAAGCGACTGCAAAAAATTCTACCGTTGTGTCGATTGGGATGGAGATAAGGGTCAAAGATTTTCTGTGTACTTCTTTGACTGCCCTGAGGGTACTATCTTCGATCCCAGTCTAAACGTTTGCAACCACGAGGAATCTGTATATCCACCACGTGATTGCAGTGGAGGTGGAGGCTCTACGTCCTCACAGCCTGGAACTACTACGTCATCTACAGACGAGCCAACAACGGGTACCACTGGTGGGGAAAACGAAACTCCTAACGGCACGACAGGTGGGGAGGAAACAACGACTGATGAAGGGCAAACGACGGAAACAACCGCTGCACCCAGTACTGAAGGAGAAAGTACAACTGTTGCATCAACTGTTCCAGAAGAAACAGCAGGTACAACAGAAGCTGGCACAACTGGCACGGATGAATCCACTGATTCAGGTGCAACAACTGGAGAAACCGAAGGTACCACAAAGACTCCTGAAACTGGCAGCACTGGAGGAGAAACGGAAGGCACCACGCAACAGTCTACTGGTTTAACAGAAGGAAGCACGGAAACCACCGGTGGGGAAACTGAAACAACAGAGTCAGGTACGGAAAGTGGCACTGAAAGCACAGATTCTGGAACATCAGGCACGGAGTCTGGCACTGAAAGTACAGCTTCCGAAACAGAGAGCACAGAATCCACCACACAAGGTGGTGGAGGTGGCGGAGGAGGAAGTGCAGCTTGTCCAGATGTCGGAGAACTCGAGGAAGACCAAATGCTACTAGTCTGTCCAACTGGGTTCCGAAGACATCCAAAATATTGTGATATGTTCTATCAATGCACAACTTCAGGTCCCGATGTCAAGGTTCTCGTGCTTTCTTGCACTAATGGCACTGTCTTTGATGACAAAAAGATTCAGTGTCTGCCACCAGAAGAAGCTGCTCCATGCAAAGGACAAATGGCGGGCGGAAGATTCAACAGGAGAATAGACGAGGACGCAGCACCTCCGGTATGAAAAATGTTATCACAAAGTAGTTTTAAATAACACACCTCTCTTAAACTTGATTTCCCTCTTTTTCTGGCAACAATTTTCTGACAGTTTATTGTAATGTAAATGCATTCTTACAGCTTAAGCTAACACACCAGTAAAATTTGGGCAATATTTAAAAACATAGAAAAACATTGTTTTTTCTAGTTTGTAAAAATAGTAAGTGTTATACGAGGTCTCTTCAAAAAGTATCGCGAATTTTGCATTTCCGCGGGCTACGTATATTCGATTTTCAATTGTTTTGTGGCGTTATGTTGGTACTCATGTCCCTCACTTATGTTGACAAGCTCGTCCATTTTAAATGTTCAGTTAATTGTTGACAGCTATTTTGCTTGGACGTGTTTTTGGCTCGTCTTCGATTTTTGCCCGTTCCAAAAAATGGAACAAAGAATCTGTATCAAATTTTGTGTGAAAAGCAAAATTAAGTGCGCGGCTGCATTCCGAATGTTGACTGTAGCATATGGTGAAGCTACCTTGAACCAAAGCAACGTTTATCGGTGGTACAAAATGTTCTCAGAGGGTCGAGAAGATGTGAACGACGAAGAGCGTCCCGGACGCCCGAGCTCGTCAACAACAGACGAAAACATAGAAGAAGTGAAGAAAATAGTATTGTCCAATCGTCGAATCACCGTTAGAGAAGTTTCTGAGATTCTAAACATATTGATTGGGTCGTGCCATTCGATTTGTACCAATGATTTGGGAATGAGACGGGTCGCCGCAAAATTCGTACCAATTTGTTCAATTTCGCTCAAATTGGCTTTTGCACCATGATAACGCCCCTGTTCACACATCGTTGCTTGTGCGCGAAGTTTTGGACAAAAACAACACACTTATGATGCCACAACCACCGTACTCCCCAGACCTGGCCCCCTGTGATATTTGTTTTGTTCCCAAAACTGAAGAGGCCCATGAAAGGAGGACGCTACGCCACGATTGAGGAGACAAAGACGGCATCGAAGGAGGAGCTGAACAAGATCACAAAAAATTATTTTTAAAGTGCTTCGAGGATTGGTGAAAACGTTGGCACAATTGTATAATATCTGGTGGGGATTACTTTGAAGGGGACAAAATAGATATTCATAAATAAATAAATACTTTTGGAAAAACACAAAATTCGCGATACTTTTTGAAGAGACCTCGTACTTAAAAATCAATGTAGCATTATCCAGCGTCCTTACAACTATGCAATAATATTTAAATACTTCTGCTCCTTCCTATTACTTGTAGCATTTTCTCGCTTTTCATGTTTCTATTGCTTCCATACATTTAAAAATATACAATAGTTGCTAAAAGCTATAATATAGTGACACTTTCTTATTCTTCATTCTTTTTGTGGAAAAACAATTAAGAACTGGAATAAAAAAGTTTCGGATGTATTATGAAAATGATATATATATATATATATATATATATATATATATATATATATCCCATTAGATCTAGATGTAGATCCATAATGTTTAGCATTATATCATGGGGTATCCTTGATTCTTAGTTATCAATTATTCAAAATTGGAATACCAATTTTGGGTGAAATCTGAAAGTTTTACTCTATCCGTTGAGAAAAAAATCAGCTTAAAATTGAAATCTAATAACAGTTCCAGTTGTTTCATTTGTTTAAAGCTTTAGTTTGTCAGTAAAAAGTATATCAGCAGTACGTTAAAGTATTATCTAAATTTCCTTAACTGAGTATTCTTTACCTCTAAAGCTATAAGGCAACAAAAAACAATTAAGAGTTTATTAAAGTGAAGAAAGTACAGCTTCGTTGATCATTACTGTAACATTAAAATCTCTAAAGTGTACATAAAATACATTTTAAGTAGTTTCGTGCTTTCTGTAACATAATTTGAAAATATTTGTGCTGAATGTACTCCAAGATTAACAACATAACTTTGAAAAATCTGAGTAATTCATTTTTGCTATATTAATTGCACTCTAAGTAACTTAACGGTACTCACGTTTTTATTTTTTCACGTAATTGCAAACAGACATTGAATTGTGAATTAATTTCATAAAAATTACCGCCTTGTGTTGAACTTTATTAATGGTTGATTTTTCACAAAATCTTTTAACTATTAAATTAGTTCTGGTTATTATCTGAAGCTACAACTGCTATGTAGATTATTTTAGTTTATACAAATTTTTGTTTTTTTCGCCTGATTTACCGTTACCTTTTCAGCCTTTTCTGGTAATTATTTACTTTAGTGTTATAATCGTAGACTCCTTTATTCCAGCTATAGAAATTTATTTTGGTTCGTCTAGTTTGTTGACACAGGCTGCCCACAAATAATCTTTATGATTATTTTCTCCAAGGATTTTGTACTACTGGCACACAGGTTTACACACAATAAATTGCGGTCATTGCTGAGCGTTGATCCTCATTTGTTCATTCAGGGTTCACTTCGATAAGCCTTTTAGGTACCTCTCTAGCAATCGAATGAGATAGCTCTGCGGTAACTGTGAGGCAGGCATGCGGGAGTTCCGGTGTTTGATTCCCGGGTTCCTGGCGACCAAGACCTGGGTTTTTTGTGTTTTCTCCGGGTCGGCAGGCGAATGCTATGATGGTTACTCTTCTACCACGACTTTCGTCTCCCTCATTTCTATACACATAATTTCCGTTATCATCATCTGTTTCAGGGTTGAAGGGCCAAGCAACGGTGTTCGGCGTGTTGCGACTAGGTGGTGGAGGTGCGCCTTGTAAAGGTGTTTCCATGTCGTCAGTCGGACTGCTCAGGGACACGCCTCCGGGGGCTATCAGAGCAGGCTCCCCTTCAGCAAACCCCCGGGAGTCAGGGGCTTGTGAGTGGCGTTGAGCGGCGTAGCATGCGTTCGATCGGGAAACGTTATGGATCACATTGTCTTCCGGATCTGGTCGTTCTTTGTGTCTCTCCCTTCAACCTTCCTCCCACGTTGGACGCTCTTTGTGTCTCTCCCTTCAACCTTCCTCCCACGTTGGACGCTCTTTGTGTCTCTCCCTTCAACCTTCCTCCCACGTTGGACGCTCTTTGTGTCTCTCCCTTCAACCTTCCTCCCACGTTGGACGCTCTTTGTGTCTCTCCCTTCAACCTTCCTCCCACGTTGGACGCTCTTTGTGTCTCTTCCCTCAACCCTCCCTCCCACGTTGGACGTTCTTTGTGTTTCTTCCCTCAATCCTCCCTCCCACGTTGGACGTTCTTTGTGTTTCTTCCCTCAACCCTCCCTCCCACGTTGGACGCTCTTTGCGTTTCTTCCCTCAACCCTCCCTCCCACGTTGGACGTTCTTTGTGTTTCTTCCCTCAACCCTCCCTCCCACGTTGGACGTTCTTTGTGTTTCTTCCCTCAACCCTCCCTCCCACGTTGGACGTTCTTTGTGTTTCTTCCCTCAACCCTCCCTCCCACGTTGGACGTTCTTTGTGTTTCTTCCCTCAACCCTCCCTCCCACGTTGGACGCTCTTTGTGTCTCTCACTTCAATCCTCCCTCCCACGTTGTACGTTCTTTGTGTCTCTTCCCTCAACCCTTCCTCCCACGTTGGACGCTCTTTGTATCTCTTCCCTCAACCCTCCCTCCCACGTTGGACGTTCTTTGTGTCTCTTCCCTCAACCCTCCCTCCCACGTTGGACGCTCTTTGTGTCTCTCACTTCAATCCTCCCTCCCACGTTGGAAGTTCTTTGTGTCTCTCCCCTCAACCCTCCCTCCCACGTTGTACGTTCTTTGTATCTCTTCCCTCAACCCTCCCTCCCACGTTGGACGTTCTTTGTGTCTCTTCCCTCAACCCTCCCTCCCACGTTGGACGCTCTTTGTGTCTCTTCCCTCAACCCTCCCTCCCACGTTGTACGTTCTTTGTGTCTCTTCCCTCAACCCTCCCTCCCATGTTGGACGCTCTTTGTGTCTCTTCCCTCAACCCTCCCTCCCACGTTGGACGTTCTTTGTGTCTCTTCCCTCAACCCTCCCTCCCACGTTGGACGCTCTTTGTATCTCTTCCCTCAACCCTCCCTCCCACGTTGGACGCTCTTTGTGTCTCTTCCCTCAACCCTCCCTCCCACGTTGGACGTTCTTTGTGTCTCTTCCCTCAACCCTCCCTCCCATGTTGGACGCTCTTTGTGTCTCTTCCCTCAACCCTCCCTCCCACGTTGTACGTTCTTTGTGTCTCGCTGCTCAATCCTCCCTCCCACGTTGGACGTTCTTTGTATATTTTCCCTCAACCCTCCCTCCCACGTTGGACGTTCTTTGTGTCTCTCCCCTCAACCCTCCCTCCCACGTTGTACGTTCTTTGTGTCTCGCTGCTCAATCCTCCCTCCCACGTTGGACGTTCTTTGTATATTTTCCCTCAACCCTCCCTCCCATGTTGGACGCTCTTTGTGTCTCTTCCCTCAACCCTCCCTCCCACGTTGTACGTTCTTTGTGTCTCGCTGCTCAATCCTCCCTCCCACGTTGGACGTTCTTTGTATATTTTCCCTCAACCCTCCCTCCCACGTTGGACGTTCTTTGTATATTTTCCCTCAACCCTCCGTTCCAAGTGGAAGCAAACAGGACCATTGCGGCCTGCTTGCGGTGCTCTACCCCGGTTTCGGCCCGCCCTCCTTAATATATACCTTTATCTTTTACTTCTGTATCACCTTGTTGAGGTGCAAGAGTTACATCATCGGTTTGTATCCGAGGATGAAACCATTAATGCCTATTCCTCTCATTTTTTCCTAGATTGGTAGTGGTATAGTTTGGGGTTATATGATTTTTGTTTCTGGGAACTTCTGTGTTTCCATTAAATTTAGCCATGTTTTGGTCTTAATATCTTCAAAAATATTCTGAGGTCTTTCACTAAGGTCTGCAATCGTCATTCAGTGCGCAGAACTAGTACCTAAATGAAAGACCTCTTAAGTTTCTGAGGGTTTCGCAGATTCATAAAATGCAAGTGACGGTGTCTTTTGTTTGCACTTTGAATAGAATAGAGAAATACCAAATTTCATTTACACCAAATTTAAACATTAACAAAACGAAAAAAAATGTTTTCAAAAGTGGCCATGTGTATGGTAGGGATGAACCAAATTATGTTACAAGGGGCAGGAAATACTAAATGTTAATAGTTTCTGCTATTTGGGAGTAATGCTTAATATAAGAGGAAAATGGAACACACTTCCCTCGGTTACTAATTATAAGCACGAGGGCAGTTAAATGAACTATTTCATACTCTCACGTGTGTCTCTGATGTGCTAATAGTGCATTATACCATGTATAATAGCATAATAAGACGATTTTGGTATACATAAGTGAAAGAGTAGAGCATGTAAATAAAATGTAGGTAGCATTTAGGAAAAGAGTTCTTGCATGTCAAATTCTGGAGTAATGAGGGTGGTGAGATGTCATAAGACACAGTCTACTGTGTCTTAGGTTTTTGTGTGATAACCTTAATGACTTTACACGAATGAATATCGCTTTATCTAAAAAAACGTTCATTTTTAAAGCTGTCCTTCCAATGGCAGTGTCCTCTCAGTAAGGTGATGGATCTGAGTGATGTTGAATGCCATGCCTGACTAAGGCTTTCCTCTAATACTTACACTTTGTTTACTGAACATTATTTTGTACCTTTCAGGTACCAGTCAACAGCAAGGCCTACCTCTGCCCTGGACCAGGCTACTACCCATATGATGGAGACTGTGCAAGGTTTTACAAGTGCAGAGTTGACGACCGAGGCAGAATTCAAGGATACATGTACGAGTGTCCCGCAGGATATGCCTACTGGGAGATATCCCGTCGCTGCGAGAAAGTGATGAAAGTGCCCCAGTGTTTAAAATCGGGCAGCGGAGGTGCAGGAGTTGGTCGAGCTCCTATAGAACGACGGAACTTGGGGGCAAGAAATCTCAAGAGAGGTCCAGCAAACTGGTTTTAAGACCT
The DNA here is from genome assembly GCA_030765065.1 of Deroplatys truncata. NCBI lineage: Eukaryota > Metazoa > Arthropoda > Insecta > Mantodea > Mantidae > Deroplatys > Deroplatys truncata. Next base: position 222,762,780 of record CM060978.1, read on the forward strand.
AACTCAAGCGGAAGTCTCCCTAACCTGTAAGGGCATGGACTCTGGTTTAGTTTCTTGTGGTTTCACAAGTAATGAATCTATGTTCTTGTACCTAGATGCTCGTCGGAGGTGAAGTTTCTAAGCGAATAACCAGTTCTAGCTGTTCCTCAAAGGTGTAACGAATTCTTGCAGAGCTAGGGGACAATTTCATATGATTCTTGCTTGTACTATGTACATGATGAAATAACTGTTGTCTTCTCAAGGTTACAGAACTGAAACATTTTTGGCACGTAGTAACGCTGTCACTCGCTGTACACTTACTAGATTTATCATTGCAACATTTATAAAACCTTTGTTTTTTAACTACCGCAAAGAAATGTGTACAATATTGGTTACAAACTAATTGAAAAGGACACAGAAGCCTTTATAATTTACGGAGAAAACTCTGCCGTTACCCCTCTTAAGGTGTACAAAATGTACGATATATGAATGTTTGCCTAGCTCTGGCTTAATTTGTTAATATCTTTTGCTATAATGTATTTATTTTAGTAATGGGGAAGAGGCGTTGGATACAGTTTCGTTCATGACTGCAGAAACTGGAAGCACTTTTGAACCTGACTGTACTACTCCGTAGATGTTTTTCTGGTGGTGTTAATAGGTTTAGACGAAATGTTAATAGGCTAAATATAAAAACTGTATTAGCAAATATCTAAAATAATGCAACATCGAATAAGTTATTATTTTTCTTGCCGAAAGTTAGCAAGTGTTTTGCAGTTTTTAACTAAGTGTGCACTGACCTGAAAAATAAACCAATTACCTTTTTCGTTATTAGCATTTAAGTTTAACTATTTATTTCTGAAGAATTGAGCTAGGGTATAAGGACTAATCTGTCGATAGCATAAGGTAGAAGTTAAAATATTAGTTTTAGAGTGAGTGAATGTATTTATATCGAAAGCTTTCTTACTCTATTACTCGATGTTTATAATTGTTTTAATTATAATTTAACATGAAGGAGTCTACAGACCAATTGGACAACAGATTAACAAAGGCTTAAAGTTTAGAATGCATAGTAATGGGTGTTTACTCATGGAGTAAATAACTCTGAATGAAGACTCCGAATTGGAAATAACTTGAGTATGTAATGCTTTAAAGAGGTTTATGCTTATAGAACTGTGTTTAGAAATATAGGGTTGTCTCATAAGTTCGTTCGCTTTTCGTTACGTTTCAATCACTAAGAACGCCTGGGAACACACCTCACCCGTAGCATAGCTACGACAGAGTAGTTGCCGAACTTTCCGTTTACAAACTAAATACAAGGTCGTTCAAAAGATAAATAACTACGGCAGTTAGGTTTTGTAAACAAACTATTTACTGCAGTATACACCATTATTGTCGACATTATATTGCCAAGTTCCTGGCTACAGTTGCACGAGTTAAATTGGGCACCAATGTCAACACTCGAGTTGTAATTCGTGGATTATTGACCATCGTTTCATGAATTCTTTCCACGTCCGTAACCATTGGACATCCAGACCGAGGTTTTAGGGAGAAATTCCCAGCTCAAAATCGACTAAACCACTTTTGACATGCTCGCTTCTAGGATAATTTTAGTGTACAGAGGGTTCTAGGTTTTCAGGCGCTATAGATGGAGCTTGCGAGCAAAACGAACGAACTTATGAGACAACCCAATAGTATACGTGTAAAAATTTAGCGCTGCTTTTAGTTGTACCTAAGGTTACTTAAGTTACTCAACGTATTTCCAATCTATCAGTATTGGGAAAGATTATGATCTGACCTATGTGCTTGTACTGAATCTGCGTAGATCTTCAAATTGTATAAACCACACAAATTTGACCATACATAAAAATCCTCTGTATTGTGCGTTTATGGCTTCATTTTCTATGTTAAACTGGTTCTATTTCTGAAGCAGGGTCAGTCAAGATTAAATGTATGAGTCTTAGAGTGAATAAACTTCGCAAACTAAGAATATATGTATGTAATCAAACCGTTAGCTTTATTATTGTTTTAATAATGCCCAACATCTTAATGTATGTAAATATATGTTTACAATGGGATAAATTAATATGCCGTTGTTAAATGAAAATGGTTGTGCGTGCACGAAAAGTGTGTTAGAGTATAAGTAATTTAATAAACAAAAGTTTGTTTGCAAATTGCCTTTACAGTTTAATAAACCTGAAAATCCCAGGATCTTGTGTACCACCGACACAATGTTTTCCTCTCCAATATTTTCTCGCTATAGAAGCTCAAATGTTGATTTTAACCATATAACCAACTTCAAGTGTGATATGACTTGATCGCTTAGAGAACGAAAACCTTGCGAATTAGCGTGAAAATTCTTTCTGTTGTAGAGGCAAAGGGATTAATATAACAATAAAATTAATTGTTCTTCCACACAAACCATGTGTGCACAAAGCAAACCAGTAAGGAATTTAATGTCGTTCCGGCATGTTGTCATGGTAGCTCAGTGGTTAAAGCAACCGGAGGAAGCCGCGAGATCCGTGGTTCAAATCCCGGCGATGGCATTGAATTTTTCAGTCGTCTGATTCTACCTTTCCAATATAATAATAATTGAGTTTCTGAATAGACTCCACAGTTTCAACATCACATAGCACATTTTAGTGCATGAGACAATCAACAGTACATAGGGATAAAACTTTAATTCATTTAAATGGAAGACAGCTTGAACAATGTATTTAAACAATATTGTATACATCCCATACGTAGTTAATAATAGGAGTCCAAAAACCAATTCTTGACAATTCTTTTGAAAACGAACCATCTAAATGATCCCTCTGAGAAGTTTTCATCACATACGGTAAGACCGATGTTTATTTTTATCTCCTCTGTCACAGATGAAAAACTGTAAACGAGCTTTTTTGACACACGAAATACAAAAATTGAATATTTAAATCAATACTTTTTACTTTCTCTATTACGTATAGTAAGTAGGGGAAGTACTGTATTCCACCCAAAAATTCGATACCGAGATTTCACCGGAAATACATGTTTTGAGACTCACTGAATCCAAAAAAAGCATTTTTGGAAACATGTCCGTGTGTGTGTCTGTCTGTCTGTGTGTCTGTGTGTCTGTGAACAGCATAACTCAGAAACGAACAGTCGTATAAACACCAAACTTGGTATTTAGGTTCAGTATCTTCCAGAGATGCGACACGAAGGCTTTCAAGAAAATCCCCCCACCCCAGACTACCCTTTACATGGAACATTTTTCAAAAAATTTTAATTTTCTCAAAAATGCTCTAACGATTTTGATTAAAATAACATATGTATAAGATATTCTCATGAGAAATGTAATGTATATCTGAATATTCTGGGAATGTCTCCAAAAGTATTCTTCATTGTGAACGACTTTTGCGTAACTGGTAAACCATAAGAGATAGACAAAATTTTACTGCACAAAAAATGTAGATCGCGTTAAAATACACAATTTATGTCATACACATTTCGTTTGTTGAGTGAACCGTTTTCGAGATATTGCTTGTTATTTCCTTAAATTACTTTTTCTCAAATTCGTTATTCATTTTTTTATGTCCTGGATATGCAAAGAGAATGGAATGCGCCACATAGCAACCACCTCTTAAAATATTTAACTATCGCTTAAAGCCTACCAATTCCCCTTGCATCTGCAAGAAAATTAACAATAAAATTGACATCTCGATATCTCGATTAACATGAAGCATATGGAGAATAAGCGTTTGTAAAAATAGTTTGTACAAGAGTAGAGAATGTCATGTGAGTGTAACACATCAGATTTTTATTTTTGAAACTAATAGCACAATTAAGAACCCTTTTGTTAAAATTCCCACATATACGTAGGAAACATATGGTAAAAATTTTATTCATCTACTTATAAGGACTGAGAAAGAGGAATATGTATATGAACAATTTTAACATTGTCAACATACGCCTTAATGAACCCCTTAAAGAAAGAAAAAAGAAGTGAAATATTTTTCTGGCTCAGTATTAGGTTAGCGATTATCCTAATACATATATTCAGCTTATTATTACATAACAATTTGGCCCAAAAATCCTTTATCTTTCATTTGTTTAAAATTTCCCAAAATAATTGCTTTAATATTTTCTCATAAAATGAATTTTTCTCACAGCTACTTTAAATCCTGTTGTGTTACATTTGCATACATTCTCCACTCACTATCGTTTATTTTTATATTGCTTCTTCATGATGGCCGTAAACTCTGCAGAAATACTTTCATTACCTACAGATTACGTCGTAGTTACAAGGATAAAAGAAGTCGAAGCGATTTTCAAATGATAACACAGGTTTTTAAATTTCATTTTCTTTCCATGACGTCATGAAAAACAACTGAATGTTGACAGCACATAAGAAAATGGCAATGTTTTGAAAAAGTCAAACCAATAACAAAAGGATATGTCGTAAATGGCTGATGCCACAAAAACGTTATTTTAAGTATTGTATTTTAAAGTTTTGTATATCTCTAATGGTTTATGGGTTATACAAAACTCCGCTCAGACTCTCCCAGAAATTTCAAGATAAACAGTTCATTTGTCATGAAAGTAGATTTACTGTAGTTTAGTGAATATCATTAGAGCCGATTTTGAGAGAGTAAAAAATTTCGAAACACTTTCCATGTAAAGAGTAATCCTGATAGGCTATTTTTGTCCAGAATCCCGGTTTAATCCTTGGAGGTTACTGGCCTTAATACCATGTTTGGTATTTATCTGACATTTTCTTCTTGAGTTATACTGTTTACACACACGCGATGTCCAACCATATTCAATTTTTCGGTGGAGTGGAATACTTCCCAATAGGTAAATGGTAGAGAAGTTAAAAATCACAAAGTATTGAACGTTTAAAACTAAAAATGACATACACCCAGGAAATGGCTGATGACACCAAAACGTTATTTCAAATGCTGTGTGTTTTCAAGAATTCTACACTTTAATAGTACATGTTGATTATCTCTGATGATGTGTCCGTTACACAAAATTCCTTCCCAATAAAGATGACTTCACAGGCTATTTCCAGAAAATTCAAGATATACATTTTATTTGCCATACAAATATCTTAAATATACGGTATTTTAACAAAACTTGTTGAGATAATAAAAATATAGAAACATTTTCCATGCAAACGTAATTTGGGGTGCCGGACATTCTTAAAAACCTTCATGTTTCATCCATGGAAGATATTGAACTTAAGTATCAAATTTGGTATTAATAGCTGTTCACACACGTGGAGATTTTGGTAGAAGTAGCTTTTTATTCGGAGTCCCTCAAAACATGCATTTTCAGTGAAATCTCGACATCAAATTTTTTGTTACAATGCAATACCTAATCCCTGCACCTACTAGGTGCGTGCTATAAAAAGTAGAAAAACGAGCAGAGACTTAGCAGCTGGAAATATTACAAAATATTTCATGATTTAAACCAATAATAAAGCATATGTCTGAAATGGTTAACGTCGTAAAAATTTTATTTGACAGGGTTTGTACTTCAACTACATTTTTGGGCAATAAGGTTTGTCTATCTCTTACGGTTTACAGATTATACAAAATTCACTCAGAAGAAGAGGACTTGAAAGGCCATTCGCATAAAATTTAAGATATAGATACATTTTATTTATAAAAACTGTGATGGGTTACACTCACATGACTTTCTCTACTCTTTTACAAACTATTTTTACAAACGCTTATTCTCCATACGTTTCATGTTAATCGAGATGTTAATCTTATTGCTAATTTTCTTGTAGATGCAAGGGGAATTGAAGGCCTTAAGCGACGGTCAAATATTTTAAGAGCTGGTTGCTATGTGGAGTATTCCATTCTCTTTGCATTACCAGGGCAAAAGAAGAATAACGAATTCCCATTTGAGAAAAGGTATAAGTATTGGAAAATTTAAGGGAACAACAAGCAATATCTCGAAAATGGTTCACTCCACAAAAGAACTGTATATGACACAAACTGTGTATTTTAACTCGATCTACATTGTTTGTGTAGTAAAATTTTGCATATCTCTTATGGTTTACCAGTTATGCAAAAGTCGTTCACAATTAAGAATAGTTTTGGAGACATTCCCAGAAAATTCGTGATATACATTTTATTTGTCATTAAAATATTTTAAACATATAATATTTCAATTAAAATCGTTACAGCCATTTTTGAGAAAATTAAAATTTTCGAAAAATATTCCATATAAAGGGCAATCTGCGGTGGGGGGATTTTCTTGAAAACCTTCCTGTCGCATTCCTGGAAGATACTGAACCTAAATACCAAGTTTGGTGTTTATCTGACATTCGTTTCTGAGTTATGCTGTTCACAGACAGACAGACAACACACACACAGACACACACGGACACACACACAGACACACACACGGATATGTTTTTAAAAATGCTTTTTTGGATTCAGGGGGTCTCAAAACATATATTTCCAGTGAAATCTCGCTATCGAATTTTTGGGTGGAATACAATACTTCCCCTATTTACTATACGTAGTAGAGAAAGTAAAAAAGATTATCTTAAGCATAGGTATTTTAATAAAGGTTGAGAAAATAAGAAATGACGAAGCTTTTCAATTAAAGGGTAGTGGTTTGAGGGAGCTTTTTTCTTGAAAATATTCGTGTCGCATCCTTGGAAGATGCTAAGCTTGAATTTAAAGTTTGGTATTTAACTGATATTTCGTTTTTGAATTATGCTGTTTACAGATAGACAGGCGCACATCTTTTTCTAAATTTGCTGTTTTGCTTTCTCTACTACGTATGGTAAGTGGGGGAAGCATTTTCTTCCACCCAAAAATTCTGTATCGAGATTTCTCTACAAATACATATTTTGAGGTCTCCTGAATCCAAAAAAGCATTTTTAGAAAATGGTCCGTTGTGTGCGCGTGTCCCTGAATAGCGTAACTCAAAACAAAACTAAAAGCCGGATAAGTATTAAACTTGGTGTTTCGGTTCAATACGTTCCAAAGATGCGACATGAAGTTTTATAACAAAATCACTCTACCCCAGACTACCCTTTATGTAGAAGATTTTTCTAAATTTTTGATTTCCTAAAAATGTCTCTAACAGATTTGATTAAAATACCATATATTAAAGATATCTACATTAGAAATAAAACTCATATCTTGAATTTTCTGGGAATAATCTGCGAAGTCCACTTCATTTTGAAGACATTTTGTATAACCTTGTATAGCTAGTAAACGTTAAGCGATAAAAGAAAACATACAACACAAAAATGTAGGTATATTTAAAACACTGTTTATTTCAAATAAGTTTCTTATGGTATATGCGATTTCTGAGATATTCGTTATTAAAGGTTCGATTTGTTCATTTCTTGAACATTCTCTTAAGTCCTGCAACATTCAGTTGTTTCTCGCGACTACATGGGAGCAGTATGGAATTTTGAGGCCAACATATAGCTTCTTAAATATTTGATTATCGCTGTTCTCTTTTTACCCTAGAGAAAAGCGTTATGTACCTATTTCTGCAAAGGTTTATTTGGACTAAATTTAGTAGATAGAAAATAAGCTTTACTAAGAATAGTTTTTAGAGCCTCTAATAAATGATAGAGGGTAAAGAAAGTCGTATGAATGTATATTACATCAGATTTTTTACTCAGGGAGCTTCAAAACGTGCATTTTCACTTAACTTTCGGTATCGAATGTTGGGATGGAATGCAATATTTCCTCTGATTACTATAGGTAAGTATAGAAAGTAAAAAGAGCTCTTTCAACCGAACCCAGTTTAAGGGAAAAAAAAGCTCAATGTATGAGTGTTATAACTCCAATGTCAAAAAATAACTAAAATATTTTATTTAGTGATTACGGTACCGATTACAAAGGACGTTTTCTCTTCTGCGCATACGCCGTTTCGAGGACAGGCTTGAGCTTTACAAGTTTATTAGCTTTACTTCCTGAGCGATGGCGTCTGGTTTGTTTCCAGTTTCCTGGTCTTTATTGACCCTGCAATCTAGCGAGGTAGCTAACTGATAGGAATAATAGTCCCGGAGGTATTTCGGATGGAAATTCTAGCTGCTATATGTAGTCGAAATGAGCAGCATCCATATAAATCGTATTGTGTAAAACAAAGAGAATGTTGTAGGAAAAATCAAAATAGCAATACTCCTGAAGTACACATGGTATTTTCGTCGATATAATCCATTCTGATGCAACCATAACTCTAATTGTATAACAATGCATCAAATATTAATTCAGCGCGTGTTGTTATAGAAATAAAGTATATAACTGCCATTTTGGGGTAGAATAAAATGTAAAACTTCCAATCAGTAGCTTGATCCGGCTGGAAGTATAAGTACGGTAGTATGGCAAAACTATTAAATAATTAATTACATATTATTGTATCAGAATTGTAGATTCAGATTGACAACTTCGTCATTCAGTTGTACCAATCAAAAATATTTACAGCTCCAGCCTATTAAGCATAGAAATATTACAATGGACAAATTGGGAATTGAAACCTCCCGTATATTTGAAGCCTTATTTATTCCACGACGAAATGTTATTTGACAGCTCTAAGTTTACTGAATGAAAGATCATATATTACACTAAATTGCATTGAAACAATTATTTTTCTTCAGGTGGACACAATATGGTTTGAGTGATCATTCTGAAATGCTAATCCACGTTAGTATGCAGTAACATAGGGAAATATGCCGCAGTTATATCCCTCATTAAAATCTCCAATACTGCGAGTTGTTACACTCGTAACATTCGAGTAAACAGAGTGTTCTTAAATCTGCTACTAAATGAAAATCCTATTTTACAAGACCTTAAACCGGAAAATACTATAGGGAAATTGTTATGCATAGAATCTGATTAAATCGACAAAGGAATTGGTCCAAGCTTTATACTACATTCAGACGAAGAGCTTTATCCGTATACACTGGATGCTAGGGGGCAAAACATCGGGGGTGTATGACACAATCAGTATTAAATAATAGGTATAATATATTTTAGGAAACAAAACTAATATATCAAATTATTTTGCAGTTATTTTATGCTGTACTATTCGTGAGAAAATGCAGTTCTTTCAACCGCACTTAAAAAATATTTTTCCGAGGGCAAATCACGAAGTGTTCGGGATAGGGTTCCGGATACAATATATGGCCCGCTCGATCTCACTATCTGAATCTCTGATTAATATCTGAGGGAACTATGAAATTATGGGCTTTGCCTTGCAAATTCACGCCCATAGGGGTACAGAGAAATTATGTCCTTTAAAAGGATTAATTCAGTTAAGAGCAGAAAATAACATTAATTCGACTACTTTCTAAAGCAGATAGCAGAAACTTGAAAATAAGACCAGCGGTAAGTATTGTACTTTGGTTTAAATAACTGCGTATTTTATTAGAAAGCCGCTCTGGCAGTGGAGTATTTTTGGCCACCAGATAGCATCCCTTCTAAGACAAGTGTACGTTTTCCTTTGTGTTGGGATTCCTATTCCTGTGTCAGTCTTTCGGTTAAAGTCATACTGCAGTTTATATGTACAATAAAACAAAGTTTAATAACTTCAAAAGTATGTTCATATGATAACACATTGGCACAATGTAAATAGAACTTCTGGAAATTTTTTACTCATTACTAGATGCAGGTAAAATATAATGAAAGAATCGTACCATATTGTGTAATATATATTTTAAAGCATCTTATACTTTAAGAGTTTGGTGCAGGTTCACTTCAGTAGTTTAAATATATAGATTTTATAGATTTTGTCATATTTAATAATAAAATATTAAATACATCATCACGGGTTTTAATGTAGGTCTACATCTTCCGTACTCCCAATCTTCAAACTTCTCTATCTTCCCATAGCTTTCCAGGAATATTTTTCTGCTTCATGTCTTCTTGGGTCTGCCTCTCTTCTTTCTGCCTGGAGAATTACATCTAAGGATCTTCATTGATAATCTTTCCTCCCTCATCCTTTTCATATGACCAAAGTATACAATTGTTTTTTTTTAATTTCGTTTGTTACGGTATGTTCCACTTCCATTTTCCCGAATTACTTCAGTTATAATTTGTTCGTAGAAGTTCTATTTTCTCTTCTCCAAAAATCTATTTCTATTGCTAATGATTTGCTTTCTTCTCTTATTTTTGTTGGCCAAATTTCTGAACCATATTAGATTATTTTTCTTAAATATTGAATCATAAAAGTATCAAATTAAATGCAACAAACTACATGGAGCTTATAGATTTTAATAATTTGAAACCCTTAAACTTAGAAAGAAAGAAAAAGAAGTTACTGATTCTTTGTCCTTGCTAATATTAGTCACAATATACCACAAGGTATCGAAATAAAACTTCTTCCAAGGCTAAAATAAAAACTCTTCAAGAATAGAGGGCGTTAATTTTGCATATGACGTCACAGAGAAAATATCACATTTTCTCAGCTGTATACCTGACTTTTTGGAAACAGTGACGCGAGTTTTTTCAGACACATTTCCTGGAAAGAGTGGCTTAGGTTTCTAAATGTCTTTCAGAGAATACTTCCCAAATAGAATATTCGGAAAGGCCGGTTCATTCCTAACAGTAATTATTTTAAAAGCGAAGAATCTTATAAGATATGAAGATTTCCATAAAATATGAAGGTTTTACCAAAATATTATTAAATATGGTACTTTTTGTCATGTGCATTGAATCTACACATTTCAAAACATAAGAATATTTCTTCCCATAATAATAGCAAGTATGGTTTAGAATATGAAATTACACATTTTGTCTGTCCCTACTCATCAACTGTTGGATGAGTCACGCATGCGCATATGCGAAAGATGAAGCTATGCTGTATAACTAAGGAGGTCTTAGCACCACGTGGATGTCGCAGTCATTATGTTTTGTAAACTATCGCTTACGGAACTGAAATCTGTGACACGTGAGGAGCACCGCTTATTTTCTGCAATACGTTACGCATGTTGTTGGTGGATTATGCTTATGGCGGTACTTGCCATTGTCTAACATTAATTATAAGATGAATATCTTCTGCAGGGAGGTATGCTTTTTTTTCAAGTGGAGGAGAAAATGATTTAATCACTGACCTCATCCCGACGGGAATCGGGACTGAGAGTGTGAGACTCTCTGAGCGTCGGCATACCCACTAAAAACTCCTCCACCGGATTGAAAGGAAGAGGTTTGCTGCGGTACCGCCTAAAGCACCCGCGCATTCCAAGGTGATGGTTGAAAACTGGGTCGCAGTGCGGTCTCCAGGGGAGTAAGGAATTGTTGCCGGGAGACAGACTTGACCAAGGCCCAGGCTGCCCCCGCAGCGAAGTAAAGGAGAAAATATTAGGATTCCAGGTGATAGTGTGAAGGATTAGTGGCGCTTGGATTTTCGGTTAGGTTGATGTGGATGGGAAGAGGATTGAGGGGTGTGTGGCATCGCATAGGATTCGATGAAGTTCCGAATTAGGATGTAGCTTTCTTGTAGGTGGTTGTAGTGGTCGGTGAGTTCCTTGAAGTTCTGTCTGTTGGAGTTGTTGGTGCCTGGTTTGTAACTCTTGGCTCCCCGCAACTGAAGCGCCGAGGGCGCCTAGTCGCGTGGACCGGTCGTCACTGCCGTCGGTGTAGGGTTCGACGAGGTGGTACTCGAGTCGTTCCAGCTTACGCTGGGCAAACGCGAGAACCCCATCTTCGTCCTGTAGCTTGAAGATCCTATTGGTGAGTGCAGTGATCACCCTGGCTGAAGTTCACTGCTTGGCCTTCACAGCCGAAAGGCCTGTGAAGGTTGCACGACGTAGCTCAGCCAGCTGTGAGGAGAGGTCCTTGATCCCTGCCTGAATTACTGCCAGGGTGCCTTGAAGTCCTTGGTGAGTGTTCGTTGTATTGCCACTGGTCGTCTGCTTGGCCCTTTCTAAGGGCTGCGTCGAGTCCCTGGTGGATATAGGTGGTGTTGTCTTGAGTCGTGGTTGTTCCTTTTGCCTGCTCCGGGGATACAAGGGGCATTGCGCCTGCCCTGTAAAATGTGTTTCGACTCACGAACTTCTGTCTCTGAAAGCATTTTACAGAGTGCATTTGTTCAGTTCATTCAGAATGCAAAATGAAACGGATAACATTATATGCCAAAAATTCCTTCCTAAACAAAGGTTTATGTTAGCACCTGTCCGTCATAAAATGCATCACAATACAAAATAAACAAGGAGGAATTTAGATATCTATATACCAACGACAAAAAGCGCCTTCTTTAGTACTATCTCAATTTATAGATAAACCATATAGAGTAGATTCATTTTGAGTAAACGTTGCTAGGAGCCTGCAGTTTTGTATATGTATGGTAAAAGAACAAACAATCCAGCTGACCATCGAGAGCAATTTCCTTTTGGGTGTGTGTGTGTCTTTTTATCTTTGTAATCTCCTGATAAGGCATAACCCCGAGATATTGAACATTTTGATTGTGTGCCAGCCGATATTTTATCTTTCACTCAGAAGAGTCTTGTTCTTTCACCATTTATATATCTATCCTATATCACCCAATAAGTGTATGTGTGTGCGCGCTCATAATTTTATTTGTTTTAGTTTTATTTATCTAAGATTCAGATTTTTAACGATAATTAATATCCTTTACACAGCAATTAGTATGCGCAGTTACTGTTTAAAATATACATCCATGTACAATTTTATTGTTGTTGCAAAGCTATTCGCTGCAAAAATCTATGATAGTGTATAAGAAGTGCTTTTGCCTTACAATACTTCTCTTTATTAGAAACTTGTAGAAACTGCGACTGTGCTAGCATTCTTGTGTTAAATGCCTGCATCTATCTACCTCTCTTCCACTTTATCACGGTTTCTTCCTCCCTCGCTCTCACTCTTTCTACAGCTCCGGCTCTCTCCCTCTCCTTTCCCTCATTTTACCACATTCTTCCTCCTTATCTCTTCTTTTCAACTCTCCCTCCTTCCATCAGTCTCACTCCTCCCTTTCCTCTCTGTTAAGCATATTTAAAATCTACTATTTATTCCGATTTGTTACATTCACCGGCCACTATCGTTTATTTAATATGGCGTCCACAAACTAGTCCTGCAAAAGCTTAATGTTCCATCTTCTTCAAGTTAACTGATAAAGCTTTACTTAAATGGCTCCAATATACATTTCGTTATATGTGCAAAGGGAATAACAGTAGTCATGTTTAAAACTGTTCGTCGTATACTAGCCTTGAAATTCCATAGTCTTTCCATGACATCGCGAGAAGCAACAGAATAACAACAGCACAAAAGTATTTAAAAAATTCAAGCCAGTAATAACGCATATTTTACAAATGGCTGATTCCACGGAAAACCTATCTGAAATAATTTGTGTGTTTTAGTGATCTAAATGCTTTGTATAGTACCTTTATGTCTATCCTTATGGTTTAACCGTTAGATACAAAGTTATACAAGATTCGTTTTGATGGAAGAGAACTTTACAGGTTGTTTCCAGAACATTATATGTTTATGTATGTATACTGAATATATTGTCATTTAATTATCTTAAATATATAGTGATTTAATCAAAATTCTTATAACGCATTTTGAGACAATAAAAAATATCGAACGGTTTTCCGTGTAAATGCTAGTTTGGAGTGAGGGAATTTTCTTAAACGTTATTTGTGTCCTATCTTTGGAAGATGTTGAACATCCCAAATTTTGTATTTATTGAATATTTCACACACACATACCCTCACACACGTCTACAGACAGACACACGCGGACCCTTTTGTAAAAATGCTTGTCTGGATTCACGAGACCTCAAAACATGTAGATATTTCGGGTAAAATTTCGACATGGAATTATTTGCGTAGGTACGTGGTAGAGAAAGTAAAATGTTTACCAGTACACAAAGTTGTGCTTCTTCTTATGCCTGCAGTATGATTCGAACTATATCATTTTCTGTTTTAACCTGTTTAGGTTAGCCAATAGTACACTCTCTCCCGACTAGAGAAGCCACTTCTCGTGTAAATGTTGAACACAACCTGTGGACTTTTGCTGCACGAACTCTATTTGCCACCCCAACTCTGCTCTTACTTCTGCATACAACATAGTTTCTAATTACCGGCATAATTTCACCTCGATGGAAAGTACAGCCGCTATCTGTTGTAAACCTTACCAACATCGGGCAGCAGGGCGCGAAACATGTGATTTAACAGAAATTATGTAGAGGAAAATGTAGCAGGAAATCGTTGTTGGGCGACATTTATAGCGGGAAATCGTCGATCATTGGGTTGTTGTGGTCTTCGGCAGTGTTCTTCCTCGGCTATTGATGTTCGTCGGTTGTTGTGTATTCCATTCCTAACTATATCTAATTAGTAATTCTCAGATTATAGTGGGTGAGGCAAGTTTAAGCAATACACTGCAATTTTCCCTTAATAAATGAAGTTTATTCACAATTGGAATAATTAAGGGTGGCTAGCTTTTCCCATTATTATAATCCTACCACTTTAAATTAGTCAGGAGCCTAGCTATCTGCACACGCACTCCCACCCTTGTATGTACCCACGTGCATTTGTATCACCTCGTGTCGACGTGAATTCTAGAAGATCAGTTAGCTAGAGAGAGAGAGTGGGCTCCGAAGCCTTGCCTGCCCTTATATGCGGGAGCCTAGTGACGCTCACCTCTGCGTTTAAAATGTAACGACGTTTCCTACTGGCCCTCAGACCGCGTTACCTTAACATGATGAGAAGGTGTGGCTTCAGATCCGTGCGCTTAATCGCCATCTTGGAGCGTTGTAAAGCTAGTCCCATATCTCCGTTTCTTTCTTTTCTCTATCTGTCTCTTACTATTTCTCCGTTACGTTACCGGTTCCCTGCCTGTTGGCTTGGTGAAAGGTACGCTCTTTATGTTTTCTTGGAATTCTGCTAGCTCGCCCGTTTCTTACAATCAGCTCTGTATAAATGTTAGGTGTTGAATATTTTAACATATTAGTGACTTAAACTATTACTGTACAATACTTATATGTATGGTTCCCCTTTCATATGTACAATTCCTATCTATTTATAATGTATACCCTTTAAAAACTACTCAGTTCCTTGCAAACTGTTTATAACATAGGCGCCGACTTGATACACATTTTGATCAATAAAGCCGGGTATAAATAAAATATTTAGTGAAAAAAGTACTTAATCATAGTGCAGTGCATGTGCTATCATGGTTCATTAACTTGAAGTTTGAAAAAAAAATGCTAGATCTGTTAAATCTTACTGAGCTATCTTCCGGCGAAAATGTATCTAACTCATTTCCTAGCGACACGCTTGGCAATGACATTAAGACTTGGACTGCAGAAAGGGAGCTCTGCAGTTGAAATCCTGCCAGGACCGTGGTTTCCTGACTGTGGTTTCTTCCAGGTTTTCCTCAGTCTTCTTAACTAGCCTGGACTTAGGTGTGGAACGTTTTTGGAATCTCATTCCCCAATTATCATTCCACTTTATGCATCATCAGTGCACCACACCGCATGTGCTATGTAGTAAGAGCGGGAGTTAAACGCTACTTTAAAAAATCTGATGTGTTACATTCACATGACTTTCTCTTCTCTTGTACAAACTATTTTACAAACGCTTATTCTCCATATTTTCCATGTTAATCGAGATTTCAATCTTATTGCTAATTTTCTTGTAGTTGCAAGGGGAATATGGTAGGTTTTAAACGATAGTCAAATATTTTAAGAGTTGGTTGCTATGTGGTGTATTCCATTTTCTTTGCATTACCAGTACAAAAAATCTGATGTGTTACACTCACATGACTTTCTCTACTCCTGTACAATCTAATTTTACAAACGCTTATTCTCCATATGCTTTATGTTAATCGAGATATCGAGATGTCAATCTTATTGGTAATATATGGTAGCTTTTAAGCGATAGTCAAATATTTTAACGCTGGTTGCTATGTGGCGCATTCCATTCTCTTTGCATGTCCAGGACATAAAAAAATGAATAACGAATTTGAGAAAAAGTGTAAGTATTGGAAAATTTAAGGAAATAACAAGCAATATCTCGAAAACGGTTCACTCAACAAAAGAAATGTATATGACATAAGTTGTGTATTTTAACGTGATCTACATTTTTTGTGTGGTAAAATTTTGTCTATCTCTTATGGTTTACCAGTTATGCAAAAGTCGTTCACAATGAAGAATACTTTTGGAGACATTCCCAGAAAATTCGAGATATACATTTCATTTCCCATGACATTATCTTAAACATATGATATTTTCATCAAAATCGTTAGAGCCATTTTTGAGAAAATTAAAATTTTCGAAAAATCTTCCATGTAAAGGGTAGTCTGGGGTGGGGGGATTTTCTTGAAAACCTTCGTGTCGCATCTCTGGAAGATACTGAACCTAAATACCAAGTTTGGTGCTTATCCGACTGTTTGTTTTTGAGTTATGCTGTTCACAGACACACACACAGACACACACACAGACACACACACACACAGACACACACACGGACATGTTTCCAAAAATGCTTTTTTTGGATTCAGGAGGTCTCAAAACATGTATTTCCGGTGAAATCTCGGTATCGAATTTTTGGGTGGAATGCAATACTTCCCCTACTTACTATACGTAGTAGAGAAAGTAAAAATGAAAAATCTGATGTGTTACACTCACATGACTTTCTCTACTCTTGTACAAGCTATTTTTACAAACGCTTATTCTCCATATGCTTCATGTTAATCGAGATATCGAGATGTGAATCTTATTGGTAATGTTCATGTGGATGCAAGGGAAATATGGTAGGTTTTAAGCGCTAGTCAAATATTTTAACGCTGGTTGCTATGTGGCGCATTCTATTCTGTTTGCATATCCAGGGCATAAAAAATTGAATAACGTATTTGAGAAAAAGTATAAGTTTTGGAAAATTTAAGGAAATAACAAGCAATATCTCGAAAATGGTTCACTCAACTAAAAAAATGTATATGACATAAATTGTGTATTTTAATGCGATCTACATTTTTTGTGTAGTAAAAGTTTGTCTATCTCTTATGGTTTACCAGTTATGCAAAAGTCGTTCACAATGAAGAATACTTTTGGAGACATTCCCAGAAAATTCGAGATATACATTTCATTTATCATGACATTATCTTAAACATATGATATTTTAATCAAAATCGTTAGAGCCATTTTTGAGAAAATTAAAATTTTCGAAAAATTTCCCATGTAAAGGGTAGTCTGGGGTGGGGGGATTTTCTTGAAAACCTTCGTGTCGCATCTCTGGAAGATACTGAACCTAAATACCAAGTTTGGTGTTTATCCGACTGTTCGTTTTTGAGTTATGCTGTTCACAGACACACACACACAGACACACACACACAGACACACACACACACAGACACACACACACACACACAGACACACACACGGACATGTTTCCAAAAATGTTTTTTTTGGATTCAGGAGGTCTCAAAACATGTATTTCCGGTGAAATCTCGGTATCGAATTTTTGGGTGGAATGCAATACTTCCCCTACTTACTATACGTAGTAGAGAAAGTAAAAAATGAATAACAAATTCCCATTTGAGAAAAAGTATAAGTATTGGAAAATTTAAGGGAATAACAAGCAATATCTCGAAAATGGTTCACTAAACAAAAAAATTGTATATGACATAAATTGTGTATTTTAACGCGATCTACATTTGCTGTGTAGTAAAATTTTGTCTATCTCTTATGGTTTACCAGTTATGCAAAAGTCGTTCACAATGAAGAATACTTTTAGAGACATTCCCAGAAAATTCAAGATATGCATTTTATTTGCCATAAAAATGTCATAAACATATGATACTTTAATCAAAATCGTTAGAGCTATTTTTGAGAAAAATAAAATTTTCGAAAAATCTTCCATGTAAAGGTCAATCTGGGGTGGGGTATTTTCTTGAACACCTTCGTGTCGCATCTCTGGAAGATACTGAACCTAAATACCAAGTTTGGTGTTCATCCGACTATTCGTTTCTGAGTTATGCTGTTCACAGACACGCAGACACACACACGGACATGTTTCCAAAAATGCTTTTTTTAGGATTCAGGGGGCCTAAAACATATATTTCCGGTGACATTTCGGTATCGAATTTTTGGGTGGAATGCAATACTTCCCCTACTTACTATACGTAGTAGAGGAAGTAAAAAGTTTATCGTTTCTTCACGATGCCATGGATGACAGCGTTTAGGCGAATACAACGAATTTCAATACGTGGCTATGCAAATTACAAAAGTAATGTTAAAATCTTGCTACTACTTAGGTGTAAATATGGTTACAAACTCGAAGACGCGATACAACTCGATTCCTACAAGTGGCATTCTAAATGAACTCTTTTTGCATCACATCTTAGTTAGAAAACTGTCCACAGATATTAAAGCTGAAAAATATGTTTCTGTGCTTAATAGGGGATGAAACTGCGGATGTGTCAACACAAGAACAATTCAGTATTTGTGTGCTCCGATTCAGCTCCGATGTTAACTGAAACCTAGGTTGCGTCAACATTGCTTTTGTTGTTGCATTTTAAATAGAAATAAGGCTTTGCAAATCCGTTCCGTCTATTTAAATATTTTTTTTATTTGTTTGATGAGAGATATCTCTTAGAATTTGCGAAAGGGCAGGCCCCTTCAGTAAAACTATTGAGGGGGCAATGCCCCCTGGCTTTGGAGGGCAGAAGGTGCCTTGCCCCCCTCCCTAAGTCGGCACCTATGGTTCATAGCCTTAAGCGCACTTTTACGTATCCGACAATAATGACCTGATCGATGTCCATTCAAAGCTTATTACGACTTCTAGTCCTCAAAGAAGACGAAACAAACAGTTGCAATAAATATTAACTTAGTATAGAATAACTCTTTAGGCATTGACATGTACATATACTGTTTCTTTCTTTCTTTTTATTTATGGATGCACTTTAACTAGTGTGGTCCTTAGCGTCCCATTCTATATTGGGCGTGAAAGACTGGTAATTTTGCTCAGAGGCCTCTTTATCAGGCTTGAGGTTCTTTTATGTGCCGTAAATCTACGACCATCGTCTTTACTTCCCTTCCGAAGGAAGCCATGTTAAGGACTTTTACGCCCGAAAAAAACCATCGCCCTCCGCCGGGACCTCGGGAACTGGAAGCTAGCACGGTAACCACTACACCAGAGAGAACGACGTATGTACATACGTATGTATTCATACATGTCTGTATAAAAGGACTATTTTCGAAACGTTTTATTTTCCAAAAAATGGCTCTTACGATTTTGATTAAAATACCGCATGTTTAAGATATTTGGTTGGCAAAAAGCTTATATCCAAAATTTACTGCGAATAGCCCTTGAAAGCCTTTTTATTTGGAAAGAATATTGTATAATTATTTATATATATACCTAAGTGGTAAACCATAAGAGGCTAGCATGGTAAACACTACACCACGAAGGACGAATTAAGGTAATAAATCGACCATTTACAATAATTATAGCAATTACTTCTATTAAATCAGACTTACTACACCTACTCTGTAATTTGCCACTGTTAACAATATTTTATTGACTTTTAAAGCGTATAAGCATTCAAATTTACACGAAACTTATTCCAGCAGACTACAAACCAGCTGTTATAGAAGCGGTAGTTCCAACCTTGGCCGTTAGATGGAGATAGCGTCGCTGTTCGTCAGTTTTTAGCGAGAGTGAACGATATATAGTTGGTAAGTTGTCTATGATGTATATTACGAAAGCTTTTTTCGTGCCAATGCATCAAAGAGGAAGATGAAGAAGAAGATTGTATAAAACAATGTTTTCGTAGCCAGAAGTCTATTTATTTCTCCATGGTCAAATATGCCGATATGGCCTTGGACATGAAGGTGGCACATAAAAGGAATACGATTTAAAAGAAAGCTCACCATTAGTTTCCAAATGTTACAAATTGGTTTTTAATGACACCGGGCTTAGCATTCAAAAGAAAACAAAGTCCACAGGAGCCAGTAACACATGTTTTTAAACCACACAGAGGAAGTGACGCGAAATAATTGCGTTACGCCAACAGAGTGAAAAATGTTTCTATCAGCAAAGAATAGCTTGCACAGGAATCCACAGCCTCCTGCTAACACACTAACCGACATGGCTGCATAAACTCAACAAGGTTATCATTCTGTGCACTAGTTTCAGAGCTTCAGCTAGTCTGTGAGGCAAATTTGCAACCAGAAAATACAACATGTAAGTAAAATAGAAATACATTCTGTTGTTTCTAAAAGAGCAAAGCTGTACCTGAGATTTCAAGAAGTTAATGAATGACTTAACTTTATTTTAATTAACATGCATTCAGAGTGTACATAAAAGTAATCTATAAACTTTAAGCATAAATATCTGAATATATGGAAGCTTAAGGATTGATATGTAACGCTACCCTTTTTTCAGATTGTCTTTATAGAAATAACAGCGTGAGCTTTTGAGTCTAGTACACATTCACACAAGGTTTCAAACGGTATTACTTTCTTTCCTTGAATTAACACTTGAAATGTAAACGCATAAGTTCTAGAATTATCTAATTCTACTATAGGCTGGGTTTAAAGGTGTATACGCAATAAAATGAAAACGTCGTAACGTAGGTAATTAAAATAAACATTATGGAGGTTATGTTATGTGTAATAAACTTTTTATGGTGTACTGAATAAAGCCTAAAAGCGTTTACCAAACTACGGCCCGCGAGCTGCTTTAGTTTGGCCCGTCTACAAACTTAAAAAAGAATACATAAAGTAAATAAATAAAAAGAAACGGTGCGCTTGTATTACACGTGGTTATTCACTAATTTCTAAGCATTAAATAAAATTAAGTGCTCAGGTTTTTAATTGATATACACAGTAATGAGCGACTGAAAGACAAATACGAGGAAGTTAATTTGGTTGGTTTTTACAACTGACTGCCCAGTGGCACATTTATTGGTTTGTATGAGGGCTAATGTCAGTGTTGCCATCAACGTATCTGTGAAGACACTTTGAAAAATGAAATGTCAAATGAAAAAGGTATGCTATGACTGATGAACATTGAGAGTCCAGTTTCATGATAGGCAGCACAATCATAGCACATAAAAGTAAATTTCATTCTTCTCATTGAATGAGACGTAAAAATCCTTCCTGAAATAAATGCTAGAATATATATTGCCTATGAGTTACATTCTCTGATAATATGAATGAAAGAGTATTTAATTACATCGGTTATTAATCTATACTTGTAGATTTTATGTCAATACAACAATGTGTTTGAAAATTAATCTGATCTGTGGGCCTCGTGCCTGTGAGTTTATAGTTTCTAACTTAAACTTGTGTGACCTCGACCGCGATTCATTCTCTAGCGATTAACGTGGCCCCCGTTATATAATGTTTGCCAACCCCTGGCCTAGAATGCCTACCTAATGTTGCAATTTTTAAGTCGGGAAAAGGACACAACCTTCTAATAATTGATACGAAGAACACTAACATTAGAAACAGTTATCTTACAATACAAGTTTGTGAAATTTGTTGTTATGAAACAGGATATGATTCAAGTTTGTGACTGAGTCTATAGGGAAATTTATTCTGCATTGACTAAGCATTGTTACATTGAGAACGTTTACAAGAAGTCTAGTAAAACTAACAAATGAATATTTATAAATAGAATAGGCATTGAATGTTTACTTCTTAGCTAATATCGTGAGCAAAAACAATCAACAAGATGTTATTGTAAAGTGAAGGGAATGTAATGGACGGAAGAGAAGAATTTATACATTTTTACTTTCTCTACTACGTATAGTAAGTAAGGAAGTATTGTATTCCACTCAAAAATTCGATACTAAATTTCACCGGAAATACATATTTTGAGCCTCCCTAAATCCAAATAAAGCATTTTTGGAAACATGTCGGCGTGTGAGTGTGAACAGCATAACTCAAAAACGAAAAGTAGGATAAATATAAAACTCGATACTTGAGTTTAGTATCTTCCAAGGATGCGACGAGGATTTTAAATAACATTCCCCACGCCAAACTATAGTTTACATGGAATATTTTTCGAAATGTTTGACTTTCTCAAAAATGGTTATAACGACTTTGCTTAAAATATCGTATATTTAAAATATTTTTAATGACAAAATATATATCTTGAATTTTCTGGGTATCTCCCCAAAAGTCCTCTTCATTCTGAATGGATTTTGCATAACTGGTAAATCATAAGAGATAGACAAAAGTTTTCTACACAAACAACGTAGATCTCGTTAAAACACAGAATTTATGTCCTATAACTTTTTTGTGGAGTTAACCATTTCTGAGAGATTCATTGTTATTTGTTTGAGTTTTCCAATACTTATACTTACTCTCAAATGGAAATTCAATATTCGTCTTTTTTATGTCCTGGAATGCTCCACATAGCAACCAGCTCTTAAAATACTTGACTATCGCTTAAAGGCTACCAATTCCCCTTGCATCTACTAGAAAATTAGCAATAAGATTAGCAATAAGATAAAGTCATGTGAGTGTAACACATAAGATTGTTTCAATCACCAGTAACAGTTGGATATTTCGTCTAAGTGAATGTATTTACTGTTTTCTGTAATTAACGAAAGTGAGTGATAGCCAGGGATATTTGCAGATCATTTGCTAAACGAGCCTCAAAGATGTTAATAATGTACAGAAGTATTTTGTAAATGATATACACGAAGGAAAAGCAGTTTTTAGACGTGAGGTTTATACAAGCGTTGAAGATAATAAGAAAACAGAATATTATTTAAAATAAGGATTATGAAAAACCAAGCTAGTTGCGTTTGAAGGTAATCTGAAAGACTTCCCAGAAGATATTAATGTACAGAATACTAGTATTACTTCACATGATGTTACTTCATCTTACAAAACTAAGTTAGCTCAGAGACAATATGGATAATTAATTTAAAACATGCAACGATTCCATTTATTTGTTTTTTCTACCTTCTCTAGCACTTACCTATAAAAGGGAGAAGAAATGTATTTCAACAAAGAATTGGATATCAAGATTTCATCGTAAATGCACCTTCTGACGTCCCCCCAAAAAAAATCTAGAAAAGAATTCAGATATATTGTGTGTGTGTGAACAGCATAATTCGGTAACTAAAGTAAAATAAATACCAAACTTAGCATTTAAGATCAGTACCTTCCGGATACGACACCAAGATTTTCAAGAAAATCCTCCCATCCCGAACTACGGTTTACATTGAAAATTGTTTGCTTATTTTCCAAAAATGCCTCAAACGATTTTGATTAAAATAGCATATGTTTAATATATTTTAGTAACCAATAAATTTTATATATTGAATTTTCTGTAAATATCCTGGCAGATCTATTTCATTATGAGGGAATTTCTGTAATTTTGTGTGACTGGTAAACAAAAAAAAAAAGATAGGCAAAATCTTACTACACAACAAAATATAAACTCGTTAAAGTTTGCGATTTATGCCAATAGCTTTGTTATGCGGCTTTGAAAAGCGTGGAGTTTACTTTAAGTTTTCGTAGATTGAATTTGCATGAGGCGCCTATAAGCTCCTTTATGCCATTTCCTTTTTCCGCTTGGGTTCTTTAGTAAGAAAGTATTTTATTCTTTTGTCTACTGTGCATTAAACGATATTTCTATTAAAAAATGTATGGTGAATAACTTACTATGGATAGTAGAATTACTAATTTACGTGAAGTAATCGGGTGAGTGTTCTCAGACTGCGGATTGAGAAGTTATGCAGTCCTGGCGTTGTATAGGCTATGCCATAAACACTGTCCACTGCATCGCGTCATATTAATTTCTGCCCAATTGACTGATTTGCACCGCTCTCTGAGCAGTAACTTGGACTCGTAGCGCAACAGTGCGCACGTTGGCCTTCCTGGTGAAGATTCTAGGTTCAAATACTGTCACTTGAAGGTACTTTCTATGTTTAGTAAGTTTAACGAGAGCTGGTAAATTGAAATTGAGTTTTATTTATGGACGCTCTTTAACTACTATGATTCTTAGCGTCCCATTCTATATTGGGCGTGAAAGACCTCTATCAGGCTTGGTTCTTTTACGTGCCGTAAATCTACGACACGGGAACAGCGGCTTTACTTCCCTTCCAAAGGAGCCGTGCTAAGGATTTTTACTCCCGAAAAACTCCATCGCCCTCCGCCGGGTTTGGAGGTGGTGGTTTTATGATCTGGTCGCTTTTTTCCTGGAGGGGGCTTGCACCCCTTGTTGTTTTGCGTGGCACGATCACAGCGCAGACCTACAGATCTTCTTGCTTCCCACTGTTGAAGAGCAACACGATCTTTCAACACGATCGAGCCCCTGTTCATACTGCACGGGCTGTGGCGGAGTGGTTACACGACAATAACATCCCTGTAATGGACTGGCCTGCATAGAGTCCTGACTTGAATCCTATAGAACACCTTTGGGATGTTTTGGAAAACCAACTTCGTGCCAGGCCTCACCAACTTACATCGATACCTCTCCTCAGTTCCGCACTCCGTGAAGAATGGGCTGCCATTCCCCAAGAAACCTTCCAGCACCTGACTGGAAGTATGCACGCGAGAGTGAACGCTGTCATCAAGGCTAAGGGTGGGCCAACACCATATTGACTTCCAGCATTACCGATGGAGGGCACCACGAACTAGTACGTCATTTTGATCACGTAGTGTATGTGTGTGGGTTATGTGAAGGTGATGGATTCAGAAAACCGTACAAGCGTGACACAGACTTTCTTTCTTTCTTTCTTTGTGTTATTTCTCTCTTTTTTTCAGGATTTCTTTTTTTTCTGTGAGTAAGTTTATATACTTTAACCAGATAGATCATATTGAATGGTGAAGTATAAAAACATGCTGAAATAATGATGAACAAACAAGTGCGTTCGTGGCCCATAGTGCTTAGAGTTTCACGACGTTCCTGTTCAGAGGCAAAGGAAAACCGCAGGGTGGGGGCGGGAAATCCTTATCCATAAAACTGATTCCAAGGGAGATATGAATTCTGGAGGCAGACACGCTATCCACATACCACAATAGATAAACAAGTATTCATCTGAAAACATGGAAACATCATTCAACATGCGGGAATTCCGATTTTATAAGTGCTCTTTATTTAAATACATTTCATATATTTCATACTTTGCAATTTAAAGTGATTTCTCTCCAAAATTTCTAATTCTACTTATACGGAACTACGGAAGGAATAGTTTACTAGCGGTTGAAACACGCATCATGTTTCATAATGAAATGTCATGCTGTACTCAACCAGATCTTGGGTTGCATGATGAGCTAAGGATGAGAGTTTTTGTCAATTGTGTGCATATGTTGGAGTTGTTACTCTATAATTGTGTTCCTAGTACCCTTACTGTCGATTTTATTAAGCACAAGAATCTAGTATTCATCTTTTCTTGTGTGTCCCATTAAAGCTATCTGTATAACATGAATTAGAGTTTTGACGAGGAATATGGCTTATCTGCAGGTTACTTCTCAGAACTATTGCAGGGTCAGTTTAACATGTTTACGTCAGGTAGATATGAAGGCATTATTCATCTGTAGCTCACCCTTTAATAACTTTACTAGGTAATGCAGAAATAATTATAATTAATACACGTGCACCCACGTTTGTATCCTAATTCAAGAAAGCTATTCAGGCATGTTGGCCTGAAAATAGCTAAATAAAACTAAGTTAAAAATGAATTTGAACGTTTTATCGTTAACATTAGGCATTTAAAATCATTTAAACTTGCTGGAACTCTTAAGCAATGTGCATTAAATTCAACGAGTGTTAGATGTTTCTATCCGTATTGAAAAAATCAGTGTCTAAATAATATATAATATATCCAAAATATATAAATTGGATTTGTATTTACCATAATAGTACATTCCACTGTATTATTTTAATATGACTAGTTTACTGAGAAACCTCACATTTGTAAGAAACGCAAGGTCTTTAGGACATATAAATACATCAGGTCTTAAAGTTATGCTGAAATGTTATTTTTTTGTTGGGGGTAACACGAAATGAATACAACATTCTCTCATTCAACATGAGAGAATTCCGATTTTATAAGTGCTCTTTGTTTAAATATATTTCATATTGTGGCAGTCACCTCCTGCCCGATGTCGTGGTTCTTGTTGATGCCCGTTGCTCGCGGCTTACCTTGCTGCATCCTCCATGTTGGCTCCAGATGTTCGCAGTGTGCTGGTTCTCTGCAATTTTGTCCTCGGCTAGCTGCAGTAATTTTCTTTAAAACTAGGTGGGAGCATGGACTTATCCTTGGTAAAGGAAGCGTAGATCTCGGGTCGTGGTAACAGGAGAAATAGACGTGCTTTGGTTACGAAAAGATGACACTGCAATTTCCTTTATTTAACTACTCCGCGTAGTACACAACACTGATGTTACCGCCGTTAAAATACTGTCCACCGCTGTTAAAACACGGCGCGGATATGACACGAAGTTTAAATATGCTTATTATCTCTTTACGAGTAGCGATTCTTAGGTGTGTTTCGAAAACTGTCTTCATTCACTTTTTGGCGCGATATATCTCAAACATCCTGCAGCATCTCTCCCTGCCTGTAGTTTAGCAAAATGTTCCCTGACTACATGAAAAATGACCCACACATGACAAAATGCCAAAATGAAATGCCTCGAATTTGCTCCTAACAGATCCATTTATAGTCGCAGGCTTCTGGGGCTGCTTCCTTTCCTATTGGTCCATTTTTTAGCGCCACTCGACGCGTCTCACTATTTCGTATAAACTTACAGGGATCTCATTGGTCCAAGTTTAACATAAATCGCGGCTTTTCCTAAATTTACCGTTAAGCTAGTTGTCTCTCTCACTTGGTCACGGCGAATTATCGAATAAAACAACAAAGACTCTACACCCTCGCTGTATGAACAATGCCCCTGCGACCAGAGAGACATCGTAAAACTAGATTTTCTGCCTTCGAAGACACTGTTCCTGTAGCTAAAACATTTTGTCGTGGACAGTATTTTAACATAACGCTTAAATTATTTACATTAAACCATTTATAACTCTTCTAATATTAGTAACCTAGATACATACATAACGTTAAATCACCCTTCTTAAACTATACAAGCAGTATAAGAAAAAGATATGTACATAGTATGATTTAACATCAATAAAAATTAATTAATAAATTATCTATAATTACAGTTCTCGGGCTCGGCCTAGAGTTGCCGTTTCAATATGTTTCATACTTTGCAAATTTAAAGTGATTTTTCTCCAAAATTTCTAATTCTACTTATACAGAACTACAGAAACAATAGTTTACTAGCGGTTCAAAGGTGAATTATTATCCATTGTGATAAAAGCTTCACGAATATTATTGGGATTGCAATACACTCATTTAATAAAGAGTTGGAGTTTCTCATTTTTAGGCGATAAATAAACTCAAATTCTTAATTATTTCACATCCTATTACTATTTTACTCACACAAGGGCAATAAAGAAGCCAATGTATCGTACACAAGGATTAATTCATATTGCTTTCTGTACTATGTACTTACAGTAAGTAGAGCAAGTATTATACTCCACCCAAAAAACGATGTCGAGATTTCACCGGAAATACATGCTTTGGGCTCCCTGAACCCTATAAAAACCATTTTTAGGTGTGTACTTGTGTGTCATGAGCAGTATAACTGAAAAACGAAAACTCCGATAAATACAAAATTTGGTATTTAAGTTCAACACAAGGATGTGACACAAAAATTTGTCAAGAAAATCCCCCTCACATGAAACTACGTATGTAGTAATTTGTTTCCAAATTTTTTATTTTCTCAAAAATTGTTCAACGATTTGATTAAAATATCGTATGTTTAAGATATTTAAATGACAAATGAATTTCCTGGAAATAGCCTCTGAGGTCCTCTTCATTCTGAATGACTTTTAATTGCTAAACCGTAGAGATGAATATCTTATTTGACAAGAAATTTAGATGTCAAATACATTTTATTTGTGGAGTGACTATTTGCGAGATATTCCCTATTATTGGTTCGAATTTTTAAATGTTTACGATTTTCTAAACTGGGAAGTCGTTATTTCTCTTTTGCTTGTGGTCATGTAAAGAGCATGGAATTTCAAAACTAGGAATAAAAGCGACACGCTTTTAAAACTCTGATGTGTTACACTCACGTGACTTTTTCTACTCTTGTACAAACTATTTTTAAAAACGCTTATTCTCCATATGCTTCATGTTAATCGAGATATCGGGATGTTAATCTTATTGCTAATTTTCTTGTAGATGCAAGGGGATATGGTAGACTTTAAGCGATAGTCAAATATTTTAAGAGCTGGTTGCTATGTGGGGTATTCCATTCTCTTTACATGTCCAGGACAAAAAAATGAAAAATCTGATGTGTTACACTCACATGACTTTCTCTACTCTTGTACACTCTATTTTTACAAACGCCTATTCTCCACATGCTTCATGTTAATCGAGATATCAAGATGTCAATCTTATTGGTAATTTTCTTGTAGATGCAAGGGAAATATGGTAGCGTTTAAGCGATAGTCAAATATTTTAACGCTGGTTGCTATGTGGCGCATTCCATTCTCTTTGCATGTCCAGGACATAAAAAAAATGAATAACGAATTTGAGAAAAAGTATAAGTATTGGAAAATTTAAGGAAATAACAAGCAATATCTCGAAAATTGTTCACTCAACAAAAAAGAATGTATATGACATAAATTGTGTATTTTA
The DNA here is from genome assembly GCA_030765065.1 of Deroplatys truncata. NCBI lineage: Eukaryota > Metazoa > Arthropoda > Insecta > Mantodea > Mantidae > Deroplatys > Deroplatys truncata. Next base: position 222,791,403 of record CM060978.1, read on the forward strand.
ACGCGATCTACATTTTTGTGTGGTAAAATTTTGTCTATCTCTTATGGTTTACCAGTTATGCAAAAGTCCTTTGCAATGAAGAATACTTTGGGAGACATTCCCAGAAAATTCAAGATATACATTTTATTTGACATAAAAATGTCTTAAACATGTGATACTTTAATCAAAATCGTTAGAGTCGTTTTTGAGAAAATTAAAATTTTTGATAAATGTTCCATGTAAAGGGTAATCTGGGGTGGGGGGATTTTCTTAAAAACCTTCCCTGTCGCATCTCTGGAAGATGCAGAAGTTTTGTGTTTATCCGACTGTTCGTTTCTGAGTTATACTGTTCACAGACACACACAGACAGACACAAGGACATGTTTCCAAAAATGCTTTTTTTGGATACGGGGGCCTCAAAACATGTATTCCCTGTGAAATCTCGGTATCTAATTTTTGGGTGGAATACAATACTTACCCTACTTACTCTACGTAGTAGAGAAAGTAAAAATACGCCTTGTTTTAACTACTGTGTGTTACAACAAAATGTATAAATGTGAATCGAGAGTTTATCTGCATTAACTTGAAATAGCTAAAATAATAAGCTTATTTAAGAACAGTTTACAGAAGAGTGGTAGGGAAAGTCATTTGAATGTAACACCTAAGCTTTTTATGCAAATAAACAGTGCTTTAATCTGATTGGAAGTATCGCAATTTATTTGCGGAAGAAAATTGTTTAACCTCGAGAGAAAGATCGACTGTGCTGACATTGCTTGCATTTTGCGATTCGTTGAATTCTCTAAATATAATGTGTGTAGTAAACATACTAAATCGCATGTACTGTTCAGTGTTTGACTGTAGCTACAGCTATGAAAACAGCCCACCAGGAATTACATTTAAAAGAAGTACTTTAAATTAAAATAAATTATTTGAAGAATATTTTGTCTATTTTTTACATAATGTGATTAATATTTAGCTGTCTCAAACTACATCCTGCGGTTTACTCAGACAGCTTTTTCTTCACTTGAAGCAGGTGACAGGTATGATGTAGTTGTTTGGCTTTACTTACAATGAAAACCCTAAAGCCTTTGCAGTCCAAGTCCTATACAAATAATAACAGACATTGATCTTTAGATAGAGATTAAAATGATTCCTAGAAAATCATTCTTGTAAATTAAAATATCACTGCCATTTTACAGCTTGAAGCTCCCACCAGACATTTTTATCCTATTCCACTAGGGACATTCCGGTTCAACATCATATCGTTCATAGTATTCCTGAGGGAATTTTAACAGAGTGCTTTGGACATCAAAACTTCTGGATAGGCTGTGATAATTAAAGGTTATTTATGTATTCATATTCCCTTAGGATATGCTAAAAATTAAAATAAAATATTATGAGTAATTACTATTAATTAGGGATTGTAAAAACATTTTGCCTAATAAAGGTAGAGTTTATCAATATTCCAGTTCACTTATTAAACTGCTGTGATCAAGTATACAACAGAATTAATGTAATAATATTTTTATTCGTATGTTGGTTATGGTACGTTTTCTTAATAAAGCTCTACTGGATTTTGTTTGCCATCAAAGTGATTTACGACTGTTGTTAAATTCTGGCCATAATTTCCACTTCAGAAGTTTATGAGTCTTAGATATAAGCGATACCCACCTCAGCGATAAATAATGTGTAGCTTCTGCTATCGGAGAAGACAACATCCATTGTTTCAGCACGATTGGGACAATAGAATATGCTTATGTAGTGAAATGTGCGATTCAATTACGTCCTGCCGGAAAACGCTGAAACGACAGTTCTGCTGTATGCCTCAGTCTGAAAAGGGTTCTCTGTGCTCTTCTGTAAGCTAGAAAGTTCGTGAAATGTTCTTCATAGAGGTTTTATCTTCGTTTGGCTTCTGAAGAACCCACAGTATGAGTAAGTTGCAGCTTCTAAAAATATACACTACGTGATCAAAAGTATCCGGACACCTGGCTGAAAATGACGTACTAGTTCGTGGCGCCCTCCATCGGTAATGCTGGAAGTCAATATGGTGTTGGCTCACCCTTAACCTTGATGATAGCGTTCACTCTCGCAGGCATACTTTCACTCAGGTGCTGGAAGGTTTCTTGAGGAATGGCAGCCCCTTCTTCACGCAGTGCGGAACTGAGGAGAGGTATCGATGTAGGTCGGTGAGGCCTAGCACGAAGTCGGCGTTCCAAAACATCCCAAATGTGTTTTATAGGATTTAAGTCAGGACTCTGTGCAGGCCAGTCCATTACAGGTATGTTATTGTCGTATAACCACTCCGCTACAGCCCGTGCAGTATGAGCAGCTGCTCAATCGTGTTGAAAGATGCAATCGCCATGCCCGAATTACTCTTCAACAATGGAAAGCAAGAAGGTGCTTAAAATATCAATGTAGGTCTGCGCTGTGATCGTGCCACGCAAACCAACAAGGGGTGCAAGCCCCCTCCAGGAAAAACACGACCACACCATAACACCACCACTTCCGAATTTCACTGTTGGCACTACACACGCTGGCAGATGATGTTCACCGGGCATTCGCCATACCCACACCCTGCCATCGGATCGCCACATTGTGTACCGTGATTCGTCACTCCACACAACGTTTTGCCACTGTTCAATCGTGTAATTTTGACGCTCCTTACACCCAGCGAGGCGTCGTTTGGCATTTTCCTGCGTGATGGGAGGCTTATGAGCAGCCGCTCGACCATGGAATCCAAGGTTTCTCACCTCACGCCTAACTGTCATAGTACTTGGGGTGGATCCTGATGCAGTTTGGAATTCCTGTGTGATGGTCTGAATAAATGTCTGCCTATTACTCTTTACGACCCTCTTCAAATGTACCTCTTCTCTGTCAGTCAACAGACGAGGTCGGTCTGTACGCTTTTGTACTATACATGTCCCTTCACGTTCCCACTTCATTATCACATTAGAAACAGTGGACCTAGGGAGGTTTAGGAGTGTGGAAATCTCGCGTACAGACTTCTGACACAAGTGACACCCAATCACCTGACCACGTTCGAAGTGCGTGAGATCCACGGAGCGTCCCATTCTGCTGTTTCACGATGTCTAATGACTACTGAGGTCGCGGATAATGAGTACCAGGCAGTAAGTGGCAGCACAATGCACCTCAGATAAAAAACGTATGTTTTTGAGTGTGTCCGGATACTTTCGACCACATTGTGTATCTATACGTTTGAACCTATCATGTTTAAAAACTATACATCAGGTAATTTTTAAGGAAACTTGCTGTATGTTACAGATTTTAATTACAACTCCTATATTATTATTATTATTATTATTATTATTATTATACTAAAAATCGTATGTGTTACAATCATATGACCTTCTCTACCCTCTAACATTTATAACGGGTATAAAAACTATTCTTACGAAAGCTTATTTTTCTATCTACTCCATTTTAATCGAGATAAGCATTTGCAGAAGTATCCACGTTACACATTTCGTTATAAATGTAAACGGAATAGAGATGGTTAAATGTTTAAGAACTGGATACTATATACACTTGCCTTCACACTTTTGCATGTAACCGCGAGAAACAACTTACTGAATGTCAACAGGACTTTAAAAGCATAACAAAGAATTGAGCAATACAAACAATTAATAACGGGGATCTTGGAAGTGATTGATGCCACAAAAGTTGTTTCAAATAAATCGTGTGTTTTAAAGAGATAAGCATTGTTTGTTTAGTGTGTTTCCTCTATCGCCTAACGTTTACCGTTATAGAAGATTACACGAAATTCCTTCAGAATAAACAGGACTTAACAGGCTATTCCCGGAAAATTTAAGATTATTTTATTTGTCATTTAAATATCTTTAATATATGGATTGTATTTTAATCAAAATCGTTATAGCTATTTTTGAAAAAATAAAAGCATTCGAAAAATGTTTCTTGTAAGGGTAGTTGGGGTGGGTAGATTTTCTTGAATGTATATGCTCCACAGAGGATCGTGTAAAAACAATTTGATTTTTACATTCGTATGACTTTTTTACCTCTAATGGTTTATTTTGATTAAGCATCTACAGAATATTTTCAGAAAAGCTTATTACTGTTTCTATGCCATAGTAAGTAGGGAAGTACTATAAAAAGTGGATGTTGAGATTTCACCTGATACGTATGTTTTGAGACGCAACACCTGAAAGAACAACAACAAAATAAAAGCGTTTTTTTTAAAAATGGCGCGTATTGTATCGGTGAACAATATAACTCAAAAACGAAATCGGTTAAACACAAATTGTTATTTAAGTTCAGTGTCTTCCAAGCATTGGAAACGAAGATTTTCAAGAAAATCGCCCCACTCCAAACTACTCTTAATGCAACATTTTTCGAAAATTTGTATCTTCCCACAAATGGCTCTAACAATTTTATTAAAGTATGTTTAAGATTTTTCATGACAAATGAAATTTATATCTTGACTTTTCTGCGAATAGCCTCTCAACTCTTCAATCTGAATGACTTTTGCATTACTGCTAAACTGGAGATTGTTAAAATCTTACTACATAAGAAATGTTAATTACATCAAAGCAGACAATTTATGCAACATCCTTGTTATCGGTTTGAATTTTCAAGTACTTATACTTTATCAATCTGAAAATCATTCGTTTTTTTCTTTTCCTCTCTCTCTCTCTCTCTCTTGCTCTCTCTCTGTCTCTCGGTCGCTCTCTTGGCGATCCAAAGAGAATACCGAATTTCAAAGCCATCACGACTGAGGTGACTGCAACACATACGACTTTGTTTTCTATGTGTTTCATGTTGATTGGGATAAACATTTACAGAAATAGCTTCATTATACATTTGTTGCAGGTACAAAGGGGATAGGCGAAACTGAATCAACTGAGATGTTTAAAAGCGAGTTGCTATAAGCTAGCTTGAAATGTCATATTCTTTTCATGACACCACGAGAAACAACTGAATAGCGACATCGCTTTAAAAACAACAAAACTATTGAAAAGTCCAAACCAATAATAATATATATTATATATATTATATCAATAATATTTTATGCTACAAAAATTTATTTGTAATAAGTCATGTGTTTTATGGAGCACGTTTTAGTCTAACTCTTAAAGTTTGCCGGTTATACACACTTTCTTTCAAATGAAGAAAGCATCACAGGCTATATCCAGAAAACTCAACATATGCGTTTTATTTTTTATGTAAATATGTGGCATTTTAATCAAAATTCTTAGAGCCATTTTATGAAAATAAAGAACATCGAAAAAACTTTCAATGTAAAAGGTAGTCTGGGTTGTTGGTATTCTTGAAAATCTTCATGTCACTTCCTTGGAATATTGAACTTAAATATCAAGTTTGGTATTTAAGTTCATTTTTGAATTATGCTGATCAAAGACACATAACACGGACCTCTTTCTAAAAATTTCTACCTCAAAACATGCATTACCACTAAAGTCTCAAATTCCGAATTTTGGATGGAATTCAATACTTTCTCTACCTACGTATGTGTAGAGAAAGTAAATATACATTAACTGTCACTATTTCACAACTAAGAAAACAAAAGGCTTTTGGAAAAAAAAGCCTAATATATTCGCTACCCACTCTTATAAAAGGTTATTTTTCTACATACCTTGTTAATCCATATAAATCTTCAATGCCCATTTACGCATTTTGTTGTAGAAAACAGTAGGTAAAAAAATAGTAACATTTTTAAAGAGCGTGTCGCGGTGTAATGGTTTTGAAATGCCATGTTCTTTGCATGTCCACGAGAAAAAGAAATCTGATGTGATACATTCACATAACCTGCTCTGCCCTCTATCGTTTATTAGTGGGTGTTCAAACTAATCTCACTAAAGCTTATTTTTATATCCACTTCATTTTCACCCAAATAAATTTTACATAAATAGCTATATTACAAATGTCGTTATAGATACAAAGAGAACAGCGATAGCCCTACGTTTAAGAACTGGACGCTATATGCTGGCCTTAAAATTCCATACTGTTTAGTGGAATTGCGAGAAGTAACTGAATGTTGATAAGAATTTAAAGGAATGAAAAATTCGAACCATTAATAACGGATATTTTGGAAATGGCTGATGCCACAAAAAAGCATTTGAAATAGAAAGAGATCTACATTTTTGGCATCGTGCATTTTCGTCTAGCACTTAATGTTTACCAGTTATACAAGATTATACAAAATTCCTTCCGAATGAAGAGGACTTCAAAGGCTATTCCCAGAAAATTCAACAAAAACACTTTATTTGGCATATCAATATTTTTAATATATGATATTTTAATCAAAATCATTAAAGCTATTTTTTGGAAAATAAAATATTTTGAAAAATGTTCCATGTTATTTAAAAAATTGTATTTTTTATTTATGAACGCTCTTTAACTGTTGCGGTTCTTAGCGTCTCATTCCATATTGGGCGTGTAAGACCGCTAATTTTGCTCAGAGCCCTCTTTATCGGGCTTGAGGTTCTTTTACGTGCCTTAAATTTACGACACGGGATCACTGGCTTTACTTCCCTTTTCAAAGGAAGCCATGCTAAGGATCTTTATGCCTGAAAAAATCCATCACCTTCGCCGGGTTTGAACTCAGGGGAATTTTTCTGAAAATCTTTTGTTGCATTTTTGTAAGGTAGTGAACATAAATACCAAGTTTGTTGTTGATTTGACTTTTCGTTTTTGAGTTACGCTGCTCACAGACACACACATACACACACACACACACACAAACATGCGCGCGAACCTTTTCTAAAAGGGGTTTCTTTTATTCATTCTGGGGCCTCAAAACATGTATTTCTGGTGAAATCTCGGTATCGAAATTTTGGGTGAAGTGCAATGCCCTCTATACCTAATAGGTACGCGGTAGAGAAAGTTAAAATGTACCAGTTGAGAATAGAACAAGCATTTGAAAATTCAAACCAATAACAAGGAATATCTTGGAAATGGCTAACTCCACAAAAAACGTTTTTTGATGTAAAGTTACGTCTTTAACGAGGTCGTACATTTTTGGTGTAGATACAAGCATTTTGTTTATCCCTTACGGTTTACCATTCATACAAAACTCATTCTAAATGAGGAGCACGACAGAATCAATTCCCAGAAAATTCAAGTTATACATTTTATTTAACGTGAAAATGCCTTAACATGTAGTATATTAATCCAAATCGTTAGAGCCATTTTGAGAAAATAAAAAGTAAGGCAGTTTTTTCATATATGGGATAGTTTGGGATGGAGGGAGTTTTTGAAAATCTTGTGTCGCATCTTTGGAAGATACTGAATTGAATACAAAATTTACACACCCAAGCACGCGCACACAAACAAGAATTTTTTTCTAGAAATGTTTTTTTTTGGGTTCAGCGGGCCTCAAAACATCTATTTCCGGTAAAATCTCGATATCAAAGTTTTGGTGGAGTGCAACACCACTCACTAGGTACATGGCAGAGAAAGTAAAAATAATAGGATCTTAGTTATAATGATACCATTACGTAATATGTATTTATTTAATATGAGATTTTGTTCAAATATTGCACACGTTTTTAGCATCGGAATGACCAAGTAAAGGTTATTCTAATTATATGGATCTACGCAATGAATATTCTGGAGGCAAAACCCATTTAATAATCTAAAGTAAGATGTACTATTTTATTCAGAAAGAAAACTTTCAGCCTTCCCAAAAATAGGAGCTGCCAAACAGACAAAGCTTAACACTTTTATAAATTATTGTATAAAAAGAATAGTACAAGAAGACAAAACCACTGAAAGAAATTCCAATTATGAGTAAAAAAAAACAGCGGAAAATTCTATTTTAGAGGGGAAATTACTAAAAGTGTGGCTGTTCTGATGTTAGTCTTATGCTACAGAATGAAATTTATTTGAATATAGAAGATTTTGGAGAATTTTGATTAAACCTTTAAGAGCAAAAACTGCAATGTTGTACATGAAATTGGCCTTGAACTGAACTTTTTGCAAAACTCAGCAAAGTGCCTAAGTATTGTTCCTCTTGCCCCAACCATCATTCCAATAACTTCAATGGATGATAAATTGTAGTTCTCAAGGTAGTAGGGGTTGGTAGGCTCGTAGTTTCGACATTTTTCAGAGTGTATTTCAGCTGGTTGTTGTTCATTCTTCTCCATTCTCAATGTTGGATCGATGATACATCCGGATGATGAGCCTGTCGGAATGGTCAGTATGTCAATCCGACGAGAGGAGCCGAGTCCATGCACTTGCTGAAATACTTTATGACCTTTTAGTTTTAAGGCTTCAGCAGGCGATCAAAACGTGGTTACTGTACATGGTGACTCTATTCATTATAAATGTGTGCTAAGCATAATAACGAGAGTAAATTACGTTCAGCGTAACATCACAAACAACTAAGTCAATAGTTGTAATTAACATGTGAGAACATTACTTTTTCGGTGGTTGTGTATTATTTGCCATTTCCAGGATAATTAAATTAATGGCTCGGATGGGTAATAACAGTTATAGCAGTTCCCTAATATCCCCGATATTTCGTTGATCACTGATGTCAGGAAATTATGGATTCCTAATGTGAAAATTGTGGTATCTTTATGAAGAGGGGTCAATAGTAAAATTCCTATTTTCCACATCTCTATAATTATTGTTTAATTTTAAATGTGTAGACAATATTTTGTTGTTGTGGGTTTCTTTGGTCCCAGATTAAAGGTTTTTAAAATATTTATTCACAGTTTAAATATGCATCTACTCCCGTAAATCTGCTGTAAATATTTATACAGTACAATAAACATACATATAATTTAACAGCATAACTATACATTTAATTTTTAGTTTATGAAACTTCTGAAAAATATTTATCCAGACTTTCCGTTTATACACCTTGTTTAAGAGAGTTGCTCGACCGAGAAACAATAGCTAGCCGGAGGACAATGAACCCAACATTCAAAGTAGTAATACAATAACAGGCGCACAGCAAAAGATAACACGAAGTGACCGCGACAAATTGGCTTCCATACGTGGTGCAGATAAACATGAATCATCTTCCAACCAATAACAAATATCACACTTCAAATTGGCGCACAAACGTGGGGCTAACAAATATCACACTCCACTTTAAAGCAATATATGTATACATAAGTATTAGGCTTAGCATAGTTTACACATTTTATACTTTAATTCAGATAATATTTACATTATCCTAATTAGGGATCTGTATATTTTTAACCATAGCTTTCAGAACATGCAGCAAAGGGTTCAGTTTCCTAGCAAAGAAACTGTAACACTTGATGCAAAATTGAAAGCGAAAAAAGACTTCAAACATAACTTAAGAGACAATTAAGGGTGCCTTCATGCGTCGTAGGTCTCTAAAATTTTGCTAGTATATGGAACTAAACGTATTATTAGTCTATAAAACAAGAGATTGTTTTTCCCTGAAAACGGCTAATACCCATTCCCCTTAAATAAATACGGAACCAAAGAGAAAAGTTTAAAAGTTCACCTACTGTGCCTGTCTAAAAACTATTCGATAATTTGAATAATTCTGTGTCCACTAAAGCATACTTGCAAGTTAAAGGCTATGAAACATTTTCAGGATTTGGAAGTTTGTCGGTGTAAAGGAGGTTAATCAAAACATAAATATAACATCCATTGATATTTGTGTGAATATTAGTGTATTTTAGTGTATATTATTTGAATACCACGTGGACTTTAATTATCTATTTCTTTTGTTCCATATATATGCCGCCTTTAACATCTCAGGTCATATTGGCGCCGTTTTTGCCTTTGGAACAATTGCTCATCAGCATTAATGTTCACTCGTTTTAAAGCTGGGTGGTATTAAGTACTTTGGATAATTACATAAAATTCACACACACATTCATTCATACTTCCAAGACCCTACAGAGGATAGGGAATAATCGTACTTAAAAAAAATTCTCACACCAGTCGGGAATCGTACACGGGGCCTCCGGATTTCAAGGGTAACATGCTAACCACCAGAACACAGATGAAGTCAAATGTATATTTATAAGGAATAAAATGAAGGAGTAACCATAAAAACGTCTATATATCCGTGCAATGATTTCATAAACAGCACGAAAGAAGTAAATGAAATTAAGTAAATCTTCACTCGAGGCAGTGTTCTTAACACTTAAATGATTTTCAGTCTAATTATATAATATAAAATTCAATAACAGCCCGCCTTAAAGCAATATGTGTATAAATAACATATAAAATGTTGTAACAGAAATTGTATTATGTTTATATTATTGTATACATGTTCAATAATGTTATGTAAATGCATTACGTAATTTAATAATGTAGGATCCGTGAGAAAAATAGGTTAAATGTTGCAAACAATAAGGCAACAATGAGGCAATAATGAATTAGAAAGTTTAATAATGCTACTAGTATCATTCTTGGAAACAATAATGTAATTTTTGTGACAGCTTATAAAATAGCCATTCTACAACCAGAAAAAGCTTTAGTTAAATGAAGGTATTTTATTGAACTAGGATTAGCCAATCAGAAACTAAAATGAAGCAAAATTTACAAATTCAGAAGTCAGTTGCTTGTAGACAGTGTTCCTAACCGGACACGAGATGCGTCCTCGAGAAACTTAATACGTATTCCTGTGAGACGAAAATAGTTTTATGTGTTAAAAAGTGCAAGTAATTAATAAAAAAATCTCACAGCTCTCTATATCAGTGAAGTGTTATTTAAATCGTATCAAGCATTAATAAAACGAGTGAAGTAAAATTATAATCTGTGTAAGCCCACATTTCAGTCGCACCACTCCCTGCTAAGACATCCATGTCTCTAAAATAAATATAAATACTGACGCAGCCGAGGCAAACATAAATATATAATATTTAAAGAAACAGTCAAAGTTACAAAGTTAATATTTTTTAAACATTTGAGGTAAATGCCACTGGAAAGTACATTTTTGGGGTGAAGGCTACCGGAAACTTTTTACCATACGTGCGGTTGCAACTACTTCAAGTTCGGCTCCCCAACAGTCGAAATACAATGCAACACCACCATAAAATAAACCTTCTTCACATTGGCTCCCAAAGCTTGGGGCAAATAACAATACAACAAACTAACATCTTCACACTTGATACTTAAAAAGCCACCTATGCAATGTCATATATGTCAGCCAGTTTGCCTTATAAGAATGAATTAAAAAGTCCTTTGATCTACACGTTAACGCCATTAATATTTTGTAACACAATAAAGCATTACTTGAAACACAGACTTTAGGTGCACATTTTTCTTTTGTATAGCTTTCTTATACTAGTATAAATGTAATGCTAGTTATAAAATATCTGATATATTCTATTCATTCACATGACTATCTCCATTCACTCTTCTACGAACTATTCTTACGAAGGCTTATTCTTATTAATCTAGATAAACTTTCATTACACATTTACACACTTGGTTGTAAGTATAAGAAGAATACAGTAAACTAAAGCGCTAGTCACATTTTTAAAATGCGGATAGCTATATAATTCCATGATCCTTGCATTACCCCGAAGATGAAAGAAAGAAAGAAAAATCTGATGTGTTACACTCACATGGCTTTCTCTACTCTTGTACAAACTATTTTTACAAACGCTCATTCTCCATATGCTTCATGTTAATCGAGATGTTAATCTTATTGCTAATTTTCTTGTAGGTGCAAGGGCAATTGGTAGGCTTTAAGCGATAGTCAAATATTTTAAGAGCTGGTTACATTGTGGCGCATTCCATTCTCTTTGCTTGTCCAGGACATAACAAAATGAATAACGTATTTGAGAAAAAGTATAAGTATTGGAAAATTTAAGAGAATAACAAGCGATATCTCGAAAATGTTAACTCAACAAAAAAAATGTATAGGATATAAATTGTGTATTTTAACACGATCCATATTTTTTGTATAGTAAAATTTTGTCTATCTCTTTTGGTTTACCAGTTATTCAAAAGTCGTTCACAATGAAGAATGCTTTTGGAGACATTCCCAGGAAATTCAAGATATAAAATTTATTTGTCATGAAAGTATCTTAGATATCTGATATTTTAATCAATATCGTTAGAGCCATTTCTGAGAAAATTAAAATTTTCGAAAAATGTTCCATGTAAAGGGTACTCTGGGGTGGGGGGATTTTCTTGAAAACCTTCGTGTCGCATCCTTGGAAGATACTGAACCTAAATACCAAGTTTGGTGTTTATCCGACTGTTCGTTTCTGAGTTATGCTGTTCACAGACAGACACACATACAGACACACACACAGACACACACACGGATATGTTTCCAAAAATGCTTTTTTTGGATTCAGGGAGCCTCAAAACATATATTTCCGGTGAAATCTTGGTATCGAATTTTTGGTGGAATACAATACTTCCCCTATTTACTATAAGTAGTAGTAGTAGTAGTAGTAGTAGTAGTAGTAGTAGTAGTAGTAGTAGTAGTAGTAGTAGTAGAGAGAGAGAGAGAGAGAGAGAGAGAGTGAAAAAAAAGAACACAAAAACCAATAGTGAACTTACCATTTGAAACAAGTAGTAACTGGTTTGAAAATTCTAACCAATCACAAAGAGTATCCGAAAGCGGTTTACGCTACAATAGCAGATTATGGTGATACAGGTGTTAAAAGTGGTTTTATTTTGCTAGTAGGAATGTTTGCGATCCTACGAGCAAAATAAAACCGCTTTTAACACGTGTGGCATATATTATTTTTAGACAGCGTTCAAATTTGTTAAATATAAATAAAATAATATTATATAGATTCCTGAAACTAAGATAAATCACGTTTAAAACGTGATCAACTCACGTGCATAGTAAGATTCTTGAAACGAGAGAGATAACGAAAAACGTGATCAACTCTCGTGTACAGCGAGTTGTCAGATGTTCTGACATTGATTCGCTAGTCATTTTCAGTGAAGTTATTTTCAATATGTTAATACCTTACACCAAACAAAGAAACAATTAAGTGCTATATCATATTGCTTTCTGGAATTTTTTGGAGGGTAAGTAGTTCTAGTGTTATTTTTTCTGTTGAGTTTTATTGTTTTCACCTGACTATTCCATCTCAGTTTATTCTAAATTCATAATTTCTGTCATTTAATCTTTATATAGGTTATGCTAGATAAAAGAATAACGTTTTAGACAAAAAAAGCATAAGCCTGCGAATTAATCCACAACGAATTGCGATAAATTGAAATATGATGATTTGTATTGTGAACGGATAATGAAACCGCCATGAGAAATTAATTATGTAGAGAGACATACTGAAAAGTTAAACCTAATCAAAACAAGTCGAATTATTAAACATTGCAAACACAAAGGGTAATTGTCGTGTATTTGGACTTGAAACCAAAGTTGGTCACAATGGAGTATCAAAATGTTATCGTGTTATGATGTAAAACTTTAGTTCGTGTGCACTATGTTAACATGTTTATTTTTAGACAATACTGTCTATAAACACAATTCATTTCACATAAACTGTGTACTTTGACGAGATCTACATATTTTTGTAGGAAGATGGTCGTCTATATCTTACGGTTTACCAATTATACATGTCATTCTGAATGAAGAGGACTTCCCAGAAAGTGAGGCAGTAGTTTTAACACTTAAATGATTTCAGTCTAATTATATAATATGTAAATTCAATAACAGCCCGCCTTGAAGCAATATGTGTATGTAACAATATATAAAAAGTGTATATTACAGTCATTGTATATGCTTATATTATTGTATACATGTGTAATAATGTTATGTAAATGTATTACGTAATTTAATAATGTAGGAGCTGTGAGAATGATAGGTTGGTGGTTGTTAACAATGAGGTAACAATGAGATAACCTTGAGGCAATAATGAGTAAGAAAGTTTAATAATGCTACTAGTCATTATTGGAGCAACAATAATGTAAATTTTGAGACAGTTTATAAATAGCCAATCAACAACCAGAAAAACCTTTGGTTAAATGAAGGTATTCTATTGGTGTGGGATTAGCCAATCAGAAATTGAAATATAGCAAAATTTACAAATTCAGAAGTCAGTTACTTGTAGACAGTGTTCCTAACCGGACGTAAGATGCGTCCTCGAGAAATTTATTACGTATTCAGTGTGAGACGTGTTAAAAAGTGCAAGTAATTAATAAAAAATCTCACAGCTCTCTCTCTCTCTCTCTCTCTCTCTCTCTATATATATATATATATACAATATATCAGTAAAGTGTTATTTACATCGTGTCAAGCATTAATAAATGGAGTGAAGTAAAATAATAATCTGTGTAAGCCTATATTCTTCAGTCGCACCACGCCCTGCTAAGACATTCATGTCTCTAAAAAATATAAATACTGACGCAGCCGAGGCAAACATAAATATATAATATTTAAAGAAACAGTCAAAATTACAAAGTTAATATTTTTTAAATATTTGGGGCAAAGGCCACCGGAAAGTACACTTCGGGTGAAGGCTACCGGAAACTTTTTACATACGTGCGGTTGCAACTACTTCAAGTTCGGCTCCCCAACATAAGAACTACATTACAACTCCTACTTCAAATCTGCTTTCCATACGTGAAGCAACAACCAACTTCAAAAGTTCAAGATATACATTTCAATATATTTTATTTGCAATGAAAATATCTTAAACATATAGTATTTTAATGAACATTCTTAGTCATTTTTGAAAAAATAAAAAATTAACGAAAACTTTTCCATGTAATCGGAGTTTATGGTGGGGGATTTTATTAAAATATCTGCGTCGCAATCTTGGAGTAACAAACACAAGTTTAGTGTTTATTTGTTCTCAGACACGCGCGCGCGCGCACGTACACACCCACACACACAGATATATTTCTAAGAATGCTATATTTTATTTAGGGAGCCTCAAAACGTGTATTTTCCGCAAAATATCGCCTTCGAATTTTTGGTTGGAATGCAATACTTCCCCTCTTACTACAGACAGGCAAGTAGCAGAAAAAGTAAGTATTAAATACATACACTCAGAAAAAACAGATTATCAATAATTAAAAAAAACCCTTCATCTAATGCAAAATCGTAAAAGCAGAGTTATGAACCTGTAATATTGTTTGAATAATGGGACATGTTTATTCAATAAAATCTGTAAATAAAACAAAGGCATATACTTGAAATTATGTTAAAATCTTCATTCAAACATCATATGTTTTTCCACACATTAATTATCAAATGTAAGTGCAAAATTGAGAGATGTAAAAAATCTGGTGTTACACTACTCTTTTACAAACTATTTTTACAAACGCTTATTCTCCATATGTTTCATGTTAATCGAGATATTGCTAATTTTCTTGTAGATGGAAGGGGAATTGCTAGGCTTTAAGCGATAGTCAAATATTTTAAGAGCTGGTTGCTATGTGGAGCATTCCATTCTCTTTGCATGTCCAGGACATAAAAAAATGAATAACGAATTCTCATTTGAGAAAAAATATAAGTATTGGAAAATTTAAGGGAATAACAAGCAATATCTCGAAAATGGTTCACTTAAAAAAATGTATATGACATAAATTGTGTATTTTAACGCGATCTACATTTTTGGTGTAGTAAAAGTTTGTTTATCTCTTATGATTTACTAGTTATGCAAAGAGCGTTAACAATGAAGAATACTTTTGGAGACATTTCCAGAAAATTCAAGATATCAATTTTATTTGTTATGAAAGTATCTTAGATATCTGATATTTTAATCAAAATAATTAGAGCCATTTCTGAGAAAATTAAAATGTTCTAAAAATGTTCCATGTAAAGGGTAATCTGGGTTGGGGGGATTTTCTTGAAAACCTTCGTGTCACATCTCTGGAAGATACTGAACCTAAATACCAAGTTTGGTGTTTATCCGACTGTTCGTTTCTGAGTTACGCTGTTCACAGACACACACACGGACATGTTTCCAAAAATGCTTTTTTTGGATTCAGGGTGTCTCAAAACATGTATTTCCGGTGAAATCTCGGTATCGAATTTTTGGGTGGAATATAATACTTCCCCTACTTACTATACGTAGTAGAGAAAGTAAAAATTCGCTAAAATATTCGCATAGCACAAAGCGCACAAGAACCTTCGTTTAACCTCAATGTAAGCGATAGATATCTCATCGCATTATCTCAAGGTAGGATCTCTGCAGCACAGATTGACAAGTCCTCAAGATTAACATATCTTGACAAGTCATGAAGAAGCAGAATCAGAGTTAAGAAAGATAATGTGGACGTCTTGTGGATGGACAACGCTGCCTCAGCATTGTGCTCGCATAGTTTGTTTGCAACAGTTCAGCATGTAGTGTACGGAATGCCAGCAGAGCTTGAAGCTACTTGTGCACAACTCGTTCGTTGGCTATGGTGAAATGTCTGTCTGACCTCTGAAACAGGTAAACAACTGATTGATATCTGTTGTCGTTGCTAATGCTAAAATAATCAGTGTCTGCTTAAACTAACATCCTCTTTTTCTTGTTTTCTAATTCATTAAAAGCATCGTAGTTCCGCTGAACTAAGTGTTTTGTAGAGAATTTCATTTCAGTGGCACGTTTATACTACGAGGGTAATTAAGGCGAATGAAACCACTAAATAAGAAAGCCTATCACAAGTTTCTTTCACACTAAATGCCTGTAATGGTTGCTATTATTATTATAAGGTTTAGTCATAGTAGTTTTATAACATTAAATATTTGAATTTTTATATACCTTTTGTGTCAATAATTGCTCAGATGGAACTTTGTACGAAAAAATCTGATGTGCTACACTCACATGACTTTCTCTACTCTTGTACAACCATTTTTACAGCCGCTTATTCTCCATCTACTTCATGTTAATCGAGATGTTCATCTTATTGCTAATTCTCTTGTAGATGCAAGGAGAATTGATAGGCTTTAAGCGATAGTCAAATATTTTAAGAGCTGGTTGCTATGTGGAGTATTCCATTCTCTTTGTAGTACCACGAAAAAAAAGGAATAACGAATTTCCATGTGATAAAAATTATAAGTATTGGAAAATTTAAGGGAATAACAAACATGTCTCGAAAATGGTTCACTCAACAAAAAAATGTATATGACATAAATTGTGTATTTTAAAGCGGTCTACATTTTTTGTGTAGTAAACTATTGTCTATCTCTTATAGTTTACAGTTATGCAAAAGTCGTTCACAATGAAGAATACTTTTGGAGACATTCCCAGAAAATTCAATATATATTCGTCATGAAATTATCTTAAATATATGATATTTTAATCAGAATCATTAGGGCCATTTTTGAGAAAATTAAAATGTTCTAAAAATATTCCACGTAAAGGGTAATCTGGGGTGGGGGGATTTTCTTGAAAATTTTCGTGTCGTATCTCTGGAAGAGACTGAACCTAAATATCAAGTTTGGTGTTCATCCGACTGTTCGTTTCTGAGTTATACTGTTCACAGAGACACAGACAGACAGACACACACACGGATGTTTCCAAAAACGATTTTTTTGGATTCAGGGCACCTCAAAACATATATTCCCTGTGAAATCTCGGTACCGAATTTTTGGGTGGAATGTAATACTTCCCCTACATACTATACGTAGTAGAGAAAGTAAAAATACGATGGAATATTTTCCACAAACATACACAGTTTAAATGCCTTTTCTTTAGAAATGTTTTCAATAAAGAGTTCCTAACATTTATGCATATTTGTAGTGTTCTTAATTGCTATGGGAAGAAAAATCATTAAAATATACCAATTGGTTTAATCTAAAACAAATTTCTGACTTGAAACAGTATATACTATTTTAATCAAATTTAGAACAGGTTTTCACCTTCTACAAATGCTTAATAAACACTGAACTCAAAACGTCTGCTTCACAGAGCACATTATTTATATGTGAAGAATAAGTGTACAAAACGTCGTACTTTTCTGATGAGTAGTTTCTGAGAAAAAGGTCTTTTTACAGGTAAAATTTAATATTTGAAATTTGTTGACATTCTGCAGACACATGGCATGTCTGAATTTAAAAGACATCGCAGTTCACTTAAAAACCCTGTAACAATGGTAATAATTATTGTCCAAATACCATAAATGTAATTATCATTGTGTTCAGAAATTTTAGAGAATGTGGAGGACGAAACATACAGAGTATACTGCTCTTTTAAGATATCTGAATGGCTGATAAAAATGGATGTCTTTATTTTCCGCGAAGAGTCTGTGAAGACCACCTTATTCAGAATGAATTTTGCATACTTTGTATAACTTGTAAATCAAAATAAATTGTCAAACAACTTACTTCACAAAAGATGCAGATCTGCACAAAGAACATTTGCAAGATATCTGTTGTTATTAGTTTGAATTTTTAATACATATTTTATATATTTGAAGTCCTTGGTCGTCATTCTTTTGTTTCTCGTGATACTGCTCAAATGGAATTTCAAAGCCAGCATATAACGAGCCCCTTTACATTTTCTTTGTCACTTATTTATAGTAAGTAGAGGAATTAAGTATTGTATTCTAACCAAATTGATATCGATAATTCACCGGATATACATCTTTTTAAGTGCACTGAATAAAAAGGTATGAGTTGTCGTATATGTCAGCAGCATAGTGTGTATATGTCAGATAAATACCCAATTTGGAATTTAAGGCCAGCATCTTTTAAGAAAATGACACGAAGACTTTTTAGAAAATCTCCATACTCCATACTCTTTATGTGGAATATTTTTCGTTATTTTTCTGTTTACTAAAAATGTCCCTTAACGATTTTGATTAAAATATCATAGGTATGTTAAAGAAATTTGCGTGAGAAATAAAGTGCATATCTTGAAAATTTCTGCGAATAGTTTGTGAAATCGACTTCACTATGAATGAATTTTGCATCTTTTCTGTAACTGGTAAATCATAAGAGATAGACTAAAGCTCACTACACAAAAACGTAGTTCTCGTTAAGTAATTTATGTGAAATAAATTTAATGTTGCATTAACCATTTTGAAGTATTCACTGTTATTGGTTTGAATTTTCAAATAATATATACTTTTATGAAGTGCTAGGTCGACATAGTTTCTCGCTATATCATGCAAAATATAAAAACATCATACAGCGACCCGCTTTTTAAGGATTTGAGTATATCTTCAGCTTCCTGTTTTCCCTTATACCTAAAACTGCAAGGAAACCATTTATGCAAACTTTTATGTCGATTACCATGAAGTAAATAGAAGAATAAGCTTTTGTAAGAATAATTTCTAGAAGATTGTGTAGAGAATGTCAATTGATTCTAAAATGTTACACTTTTATAGAATTCGATTATTGCTTTACTCCCCTTTACCTATTATGAAATGTATGACATTCTGCACATGTTTATCTCGATTAACATGGAAAAGTAAGGTTCTGTAGGAATAATTTGTAGGAGAGTTCTTCATCTGCTGACTTCGACGGATTAGGCTTAAAACCTGTTTCGTCTTCACTTTCTCCAGCATTTCACAGTTCTACCTATATTCCTTCTACCTGTTGGGTTGTAGTTTAGAGCTAGTTTTGGAATTCTTGTTCGTTTCATTCATTATACATGTGTTCAGTTCCTGGGATAATCTATAATTTTGTCATTAAGGGCACACATGTCTAATGTTTGTCTTACACCTCTGTTCCGTAGATGGTCTTCCCTCGTAAAACCTTTAACGTGTTTCAGGAAGTTCATCTCCATTGCTTGTAGGAGAGTTATAAAAACAAATTATACCTACTGGTTAGAGAAAGTCATGTGAAACATCATGGTGTTTTTCTTGACTTCACAGATGTGATATTATAAGAGTAGTTTTTGGAACAGATATAACAATATAGTGGAGAAACCTCTTTTACAACATTATATCAGATTCGACATCTAAGTTATTGTATTTCACCTCAAAACTGAATATCGAGACTTTACTTACAAATAACTTGTCTGTATGTGTGTGAGCAAGAGAAACAGATAGGAAGGGAGAGAGAGAGATTCTTAGACAGCATTAGTCAAAAAGGAAACCGTACTAAGACTTTTAAGAATACAAGGCGAACAATTTCAGGAAACAACTATTTGCATGAAAAGCTTTTCGTTTATTTATTTGTTCTCGCAAAAACGTTTTATATCTCAACTTTCTCACCACGTAGTTACATTTCTTTCAGTTAGCTACCCGCTCCGTCACGTGTCACAGAGACCCTAGCTTCTGCTTCGTGCCGTGCAGACGACATTAGGTTGCCGTCCAGTCCAACCGCCGCTCCCATATAAAGGCGGACAGTTAGCCTTCGAGGTCTCATCCTTTAACCACCTGCTTCATGCCGTGCAGATGGCATTAGAGTGCCGTCCAGTCCAACCGCCGCCCTCACACAGAAAGGCGGACAGTTAGCTTTCTAGGTCTCATCCCTGGAAATGCCATCCTGCTTCGTCACGTGCCCACAGAAACCCCCAGCGGATGTCGTTAGAGTACCGTTCAGTCTAACTGCTTACATTATCTGTACATAGATGGCATAGCATTTGCCATTTTACTATTGTTTTAGACTGAAGGTAGAACTTTGGGTCGTGGTATTAAATATCCAACCCGGTATTTACCTTGGTGACTGAGGTAAACCACGAAGAAACCTCAGACAGATTGGTCGGCCCACGGGATTTGAATCCGGGACCTCCCGAATGCGGACCACAGACTTTACGCCTGAGCCATCCCGCTCGGTTACGTACTTACATTGTAGGTAGAGAAGGTATTGCATTCCATCCAAAAATTCTATACCGAAATTTCATCGGAAATACATGTTTTGAGGCCCCCTGAATCCAAAAAACGTATTTTTAGAAAAAGGCCCATGTGTGTGTTGTGCGCGCGTATTTGTGAACAGCATAACTCAAAAATGAAACTTCGGATAAATACCAAACTTGGTATTTAGTTTCAGTAGCTTCCAAAGATACGACACAAGATTTTCAAGAAAATCCCCCTACCCCAACGATTCTTTACGTGGAACATTTTTCGAAAGTTTTGAATTTTTAAAAAATGGCTCAGACGATTTTGATTAAAATACCATATATTAAATATATTTACATGAAAAATAAAATTTATATCTGGAATTTTCTGGTAAAACCCTGTGAAGTCCTCTTCATTAGCAAGGAATTCTGTATAATCCAACATAGCATTTAAAATTCTTAACAACACTAACATTTTAAAATTTACAAGCAATATTCTACAGCTTTTGCACTCGGTTATAACTATACTTATACACTGAAAATCCCAAAATCATTGTGTAATATTACATCTCATTTCAGGAATACTTTCGAAGACGTAGTAAATATGTTATGGGCAAAGCCGGGTTTTACTTGTGATTGTTTTTTAAAGGATTCACTTTTAAATTTTCACATTTTCGTGTCAATACAACAAAATTTGGCGACAAAAATAATAAAAAAATATATGATTGGTTCGTATAGTAAACGACTTCGAAATTCATATAAATAAAGGTATTAACTTATCTTACACAATATACATATTTTATTATCAGTGAAATTGAATTATTAATACCACCAGAAGCTTCTGCAAGGTTTCCAAATATGCAAGTTATTTTGAAAGGAGGTTATTGCTTGGTAGAAAATATTAAATTAATATTTTTAGCATTCTATGGCACCAAATTGCGACATACAAAAAGTTAAAAGGTTTTTAGGCCATTGAAGATCTCGCACTAAATTATAGTGCGAAAATAACCTTTCAACGTCCATATTTGATGCTGGTAATCATAAGGCTTGGACAGATATGCAAGTTATTTTGAAAGGATGTTATTGCTTGGTAGGAAATATTAAATTAATATTTTTAGCATTCTATGGCACCAAATTGCGACATACAAAAAGTTAAAAGGTTTTTAGGCCATTGAAGATCTCGCACTGAATTATAGTGCGAAAATAACCTTTCAACGTCCGTATTTGATGCTGGTAATCATAAGGCTTGGACAGATATATCACAAAATCTATGAAACTGGTTATCTTTAACTTCAAATGTTAAAGGAGTATGTAATATATAAATTTTATTACTATACTGAAGCAAATTTCGTACACAATTGCAGAATACAATATAACATAAAAGAGCACATTATTTTCACTCTGAAATTCAGGTAATTCTTTAAACGTAATCTTTTCTAAATCGAGATTGATATCAAACTTTGCAACTAATTTTGATGGTTCATCAAAACTATAATAAACCTTGCATAAAAGTTATCATTATCAAAATTTTGAGGGATTCTTTGATTATCTTTATTTCGTCAACATGCAAGCTCTGTAATTCATTTTTAAGTATGGTAATTTTCGTGTTCATCGTGCAAATAAAGACTTTCGCGAGAAAACTAGAAATTCGTGAAATTTCAGTAAACAATTACAGGTTTAAATACTCCACATTTGTTGTGAAACATATAGATACTTCTAATCGAAGTTGTAGAACATTTTTCGGGTTTATGGATTAATAGCAAAAACATCTGATGTGTTGCACTCACATGACTTTCTCTGTTCTTGTACAAACTATGTTTACAAACGCTTATTCTCCATCTACTTCATGTTAATCGAGATATCGAGATGTTAATCCTATTGTTAATTTTCTTGTAGATACAAGGGGAATTGCTAGGCTTTAAGCGATAGTCAAATATTTTAAGAGCTGGTTGCTAAGTGGAGTATTCCATTCCCTTTGCATTACCAGGACAAAAAATGAATAACGAATTCCCATTTGAGAAAATAAGTATTGAAAAATTTAAGGGACTAACAAGCAATATCTATAAAATGGTTCACTCAACAAAAAAAAATTATTACGACATAAATTGTGTATCTTAACGCCATCTACATTTTTTGTGTAGTAAAATTTGTCTATCTCTTATGGTTTATCAGTTATCTATGCAAAAGTCGTTCACAATGAAGAATACTTTTGGAGACATTCCCAGAAAATTTGAGATATACATTTCATTTGTGATGAAAATATCTTAAACATATGATGTTTTAATCAAAATCGTTAGAGCCGTTTTTGAGAAAATTAAAATTTTCGAAAAATGTTCCATGTAAAGGGTAATCTTGCGTGGGGGAATGTTCTTGAAACCTTCGTGTCGCATTTCTGGAAGATGTTAAACCTCAATACCAAGTTTGGTGTTTATCCGACTTCTCGTTTCTGAGTTATGCTGTTCAAAGACACACAGACGGACAGACACACACCCACAGACATGTTTACAAAAATGCTTTTTTTGGATTCAGGGGGTCTCAAACCATGTATTTCCGGTGAAATCTCGGTATCGAATATTTGGATGGAATGCAATGCTTCCCCTACTTACTATACGTAGTAGAGAAAGTAATAATTGGGATAAAGTGCAATACTTTATTAGATATTAAGCCAATTTTGAAGACAATATGGCAACCTGAATGAGAGGAAATAGAGGAGGGAAGAGTAGTTTTTCAGCTATTTTCAAATGTTCAAGAAAGACTACGACATACAACCAACAAAAATATTAATACCGTTTATTACGGAACATGATCCATACAAGATGTATTGGAATAAAATTAACAGAGCAAATGACAACATATGCGATAGTTGTGGAATTCTTTTTTGTCCTGGTAATGCAAAGAGAATGGAATACTCCACATAGCAACCAGCTCTTAAAATATTTGACTATCGCTTAAAGCCTATCGATTCCCCTTACATCTACAAGAAAATTAGCAATAAGATTAACATCCCGATATCACGATTAACATGAAGCATATGGCGAATAAGCGTTTGTAAAAATAGTTTGTACAACGGTAGAGAAAGTCATGTGAGTGTAACACATCAGATTTTTTTCTCTACCATTTGAAAATCTTTTCTTTTAATCCAAAATCTAGTTCATTTCAAACGTATTAAATAATCAATTGGACATATCACCGTTGCTATTAACAAAGCCATTGTTGACGTGGTATTTACAGCGCCAGTAAAACATAATAATATTTTTCGTTGCGTCCTTCTCAATAATTTTCTGATAACTACATAATCCATCCTGGTTGCGCAGGTTCCCGCAAAATATGTTATAATGGAACCAAATATTACATTGTGGAAGGTTGTTATTGTTTTCAACGATGATTTAATTTTTTCTGCGTAATTCTACAAATTTGCATCATTATTTTTTCTGATTTTTGACGAATATATTCTGTATGTTTTTTTTTTAAATTTAATTTCACATGCAGCATAATGCCCAAATATTTGGAACGTTTTTTCCTTTTTATATTTTCATTATTTATCTTAATAATGGGTCTCTTTTCAAATTTCCTTTAAACAACATATAACACGATTTATTGGATGAGATTTTAAGTTAGATTTCTTACACTAAGTACTTAGTTTCTCTGTCAATTTATTTGCCTTGGTTTCCAATTCCCTTCTATTTTGACCTTCAATTATAAAGATCAAGTCATACGCATTTGCAATCGTATTTGATATATTGTTATCATTTTCCATTTCCCCAATTAAAGTTTCCACCACTATGTCCCAAAAAGGGGCCCCAGGACTGAGTCTTGTGGACACCCTTTCGTGATATCTTTACGGATTGTAATTAATGTGTTTAATAATACACATTTCTATTTGTACAATAATCCTTAAAAATTTTATAAAGAGCCTGTGGATAATTATTTTCTTTAAGTCTGCCGAAAAAATAAGGCCACCATAACTTATCAAATGCTCCAGATATATCAACTAATACCCCAATTACGTAATTCGTTTTACTTTACCCAATAGATCCTAATAACTCCTCCGTTGAAAATCCTTTTTTAAATCCAAATTGTTTATCATTTTCCCCAATCTTTTCCCTAAATTCCACAATTTTCTTATGGATTAACTCTTCTAAATGGTTTCCCATGGTATTAATAAACGTATGGGTCTACATGATTTTGGTTGTTTTGAATCCTTATCATTTCCTTTTTTAAGTATTACTACTCGTACCTCTTTCTAAATGTCTGGAAATCTCCGTTTCCATAAGCAATCATTAAAAAGCGTATACAAAAAGGAGATTACTTCACCTTTTAAATTAATCAACACTTTTTTCATAATCCCATTTGGTCCTGCTGCCGTTTTGGCCTTTAGAATATTAAATATAATTTGTGTCTCCGATGTATCTATTGGAAAAATAATTATTCCGTTATTGCAGGGTATTTCTAATTCCATGCTACTTTTGGTGTTTATTTCTTCGTCCGTATCAACTTCGGCATCTGGTAATAAGGTATTCAATAATAATATAGTCAATTTTTCTCAATTATCAATCATAGTAGCGTAAATTCGATCTAGGGTTGCTATAATCTCTGGTTTTCTTATTTTATTCATAATAATTTTATACGCAAGGGCCAATACATTTTGTGTAATTTTTCCTTCAACAAAAGACTTCCATTGCTTCCTTCTAGTTTCTTCTAATAGATCTTTATATTTTTGTTTAGCCTCTCGGTATCCTTGTAAATTAAATACCCTTTCTATAAAAATAACAGATTTTTGATAAATTCTTCATTTCCTGGTTAATGATCTAAGCTTTTGCAGTTTATCTGTCCATACTTTTTTGAAGAGTTTTTTGGGTCCTATTTTTGGAACTACACTCTTAACTACTGTCTTAATGGTCTCGGTTAAGATTTTTGCATCCTCATTAACTTAATGACCACTATAATTAAGGTTTTGAAACTCCTCCTTCATTTGTTGCCAATTAGCTTGCTAATAATTATATAACAAATCTCCTTTTCTATTATATTTTGCTTTAGTTTCTATAATGCTATAATCAAAATATATTATATTATGGCCACTTGTTGTCAGCCCTTGACCCACCCTCAATTTTTTTATTTTAAATTCTGCTTTCCTTGAACACAGTGTGATGTCAATATTTTCACTTGCACCTGTTCTGTTCTGGTATGTTGGGGGCGGTTTATTTGATTTCAAATTACTAAATCCAATTCGGAAATTACTTCTTCTAATCTTCTACTCTTCTCGTTCGTTACTTTACTATTGCACCATTTCGATTTGGCATTACAATCACACAAGTGAATAATCTACGTGCTTTTGTGTTTATTGTGATATCTTTCATTTGCGTTAAAAAGACTTCTATGGGTAGACTGTATTGAAAATAATAATTTACTAATATAATTTTCCCATTTTGATGCGTTATTTCAATGCATTTTACATGACTATTCAAATATTGCCTAAATTAGTTACTTTAGCTCTGGATTTACTACAACTATTGCAGTCATGGCGTTTTTACCTAATACAACTTGTCTCGCTAAAATGGGTATGTGTGCCACACAGCCATTTATTATATATGGTTCCTGGATACAGATTACATTTATATCCAGCTCCTCAAATATCTTTCTTAATTCCATCATAACTGGTTCATTCATTTGACCATTTATTCACGCAAATCTTAGAAATGTAATTTTATTCATCTTACTAAGGTATTAAATTTCTTCCTTCTCATCTTCGAAAAAAATCCTATTTTCTCTTACCTCCCCTGCCATATTCTTATTAAAAGAACTGCGTTTTAGCCCTTGTATTCTTATTTTGATATTTGTTAATTTTTAATTTGGTTTCCCTGTTACTTTTATTTAACTCATTTGAAAATCCAATTACCCGAATTGGTACTTTGGTACTTGAACCTGTTTATTTCTCGAATTTCAATGTTGGGTTTAAACACTGTAGTATTTGGATTAATAACTGCATTTCTTTCTTTTGTATTATTTCCATTGGTTTTTTGAGGCTGATCCCTCATATCTAACCTGCACATAGCAACGCGACCAGCTTTGATTCGGATCATGAACTTACCATAACAAAGAAAAAAATGTCTGAAAATTTTATCTAAATTAAATTCTTCACCCCTTCTTACATATACGTGTTCCAGTATATTTAATAATGTTCCTGGTTCTGTTGGTATATTTTTACTTTCTCTACTACATATAGTAAGTAGGGGAAGTATTGTATTCCACCCAAAAATTCGATACCGAGATTTCACCGGAAATACATGTTTTGAGACCCCCTGAATCCAACAAAAGCATTTTTGGAAACATGTCCGTGTGTGTGTCTGTGTGTCTGTGTGTGTCTGTCGGTCTGTGAACAGCATAACTCAGAAACGAACTCGGATAAACACCAAACTTGGTATTTAGGTTCAGTATCTTCCAGAGATGCGACACGAAGGTTTTCAACAAAATCTCCCCACCCCAGATTACCCTTTACATGGAACATTTTTCGAAAATTTTAATTTTCTCAAAAATGGCTCAAACGATTTTGATTAAAATATCATATGTTTAAGATATTTTCGTGACAAATAAAATGTATATCTTGAATTTCCTGGAATGTCTCCAAAAACATTCTTCATTGTGAACGACTTTTGCATAACTGGTAAACCATAAGAGATAGACAAAATTTTACTACACAAAGATGTAGATCGCGTTAAAATACACAATTTATGTCATATAGATTTTTTTTGTTGAGTGAACCATTTTCGAGATATTACTTGTTATTCCCTTAAATTTTTCAGTACTTATTTTCTCAAATGGGAATTCGTTATTCATTATTTTGTCTTGGATATGCAAAGAGTATTAATCTGTGGGAAAGGGAATGGTTCTGCACCTAGCAACCAGCTATTAAGAGATATGTATGTGCTTAAAGGCTACTGTATTTCTATATTGCCGTTGTAAATATATATTCCCCTTACATCTACAAGAAAATTAGCAATAAGATAGAGTCTGCAAATGTTTATCTCGATTAACATGAAGTAGACGGAGAATAAGGGTTTGTATAAATAGTTTGTACAAGAGTAGAGAAAGTCATGTGAGTGTAACACATCAGATTTTTAGATTTAATTTCAATTCTGACAACAGCGTCAGTAAAGGAAATAATATATCTTCTCCATTCTATACGTCGTCCTAATTAGGTGTCTCAATGTCTCAATCAGCGTTCTTGCTTCCTCAAGCCTGAATAGTTGCAGTGTCAGCTCAAAATTTTCATATACTCCAGGAGCATTAACCGCAGGTTGCGGCATAGGCACCGTATCAGCTGTTTCCTGCATGTAATTTTCTACCGTCGCTGTATCATTTAAATCCTCCTCGAAAACGTTAACATTTCACATTTCCTGTTCATTCTATTCTTTTTCATTCTCATTCCTACCTTTTAATCCAAATGCCGTCTTTTTCAATTCTCTTCTTTTCCAGACTTTTCTAAGAGTGTAATTCCTGTATTTCTTGTTATTTTATTTTCCTAGTTCTTCCTCCGTACTTGAATCATTCTCAATGATTGCGTCATTATCCACAGAAAGTTTCTTTTTTACTTTCTCTACTACGTATAGTAAGCGGTGGAAGTATTGTATTCCACCCAAAAATTCGATACCGAGATTTCACCGGAAATGTATGTTTTGAGGTTCCCTGAATCCAAAAAAGGAGTTTTGAAAACATATCCGTGTGTGTATCTGCGAAAAGCATAACTCAGAAACGAACTGTCGGATGAACTTGGTATTTAGGTTCAGTATCTTCCAGAGATGCGACACGAAGGTTTTCCAGAAAATCCCCCCAACCAGATTACCCTTTACATCGAACATTTTTTGAAAATATTAATTTTCTCAAAAATGGCTCTAACGATTTTGATTAAAATGTCATACGTTTAAGATATTTTTATGACAAATAAAACGTATATCTTGAATTTTCTGGGAATGTCTCCAAAAGTATTCTTCATTGTAAACGACTTTTGCATAACTGGTAAACCATAAGAGATAGACAAAATTTACTACACAAAAAATGTAGATCGCGTTAAAAGACACAATTTGTCATATACATTTTTACTTTCTCTACTACGTATAGTAAGTAGGGGAAGTATTGTATTCCACCCAAAATTTCGATACCGAGATTTCACCGGAAATACATATTTTGAGACCCCCTGAATCCAAAAAAGCATTTTTGGAAACATGTCCGTCTGTGTGTCTGTGTGTCTGTCTGTGTGTCTGTGAACAGCATAACTCAGAAACGAACAGTCGGATAAACACCAAACTTGGTATTTGGGTTCAGTATCTTTCAAGGATGCGACACGAATGTTTTCAAGAAAATCCCCCCAACCCAAAGTACCCTTTACATGGAAGATTTTTCGAAAATTTTAATTTTCTCAAAAATGGCTCTAACGATTTTGATTAAAATATCATATGTTTGCGATATTTGTATGGCAAATAAAATGTATATCTTGAATTTTCTGTGAATGTCTCCAAAAGTATGATATATTGTGAAGGACTTTTCAATAACTGGTAAACCATAAGAGATAGACAAAATTTTACTACACAAAAAATGTAGATCGCGTTAAAATACACAATTTATGTCATATACATTTTTTTTGTTGAGTGAACCATTTTCGAGATATTGCTTGTTATTCCCTTAAATTTTTCAATACTTATTTTCTCAAATGGGATTTCGTTATTCATTTTTTACTTTCTCTACTACGTATAGTAAGTAGGGGAAGTATTGCATTCCACCCAAAAATTCGATACCGAGATTTCACCGGAAATACATGTTTTGAGACACCCTGAATCCAAAAAAAGCATTTTTGGAAACATGTCCGTGTGTGTGTCTGTGTGTGTGTGTGTGTGTGTGTGTCTGTGTGTGTATGTGCGTGTGTGTGTGTGTGTGTGTGTCTGTGAACAGCATAACTCAAAAACGAACAGTCGGATAAGCACCAAACTTGGTATTTAGGTTCCGTATCTTCCAGAGATGCGACACGAAGGTTTTCAAGAAAATCCCCCCACCCCAGACTACCCTTTACATGGAACATTTTTGGAAAATTTTAATTTTCTCAAAAATGGCTCTAACGATTTTGATGAAAATATCATATGTTTAAGATAATGTCATGAGAAATGAAATGTATATCTCGAATTTTCTGGGAATGTCTCCAAAAGTATTCTTCATTGTGAACGACTTTTGCATAACTGGTAAACCATAAGAGATAAACAAAATTTTACTACACAAAAAATGTAGATCGCGTTAAAATACACAACTTATGTCATATACATTTCTTTTGTTGAGTGAACCGTTTTCGAGATATTGCTTGTTATTTCCTTAAATTTTTCAATACTTATACTTTTTCTCAAATTCGTTATTAATTTTTTATGTCCTGGACATGCAAAGAGAATGGAATGCGCCACATAGCAACCAGCGTTAAAATATTTGACTATCGCTTAAAACCGACCATATTTCGCTTGCATCTACAAGAAAATTACCAATAAGATTGACACCTCGATATGTCGATTAACATGAAGCATATGGAGAATAGGCGTTTGTAAAATTAGATTGTACAAGAGTAGGGAAAGTCATGTGAGTGTAACACATCAGATTTTTTTGTTGAGTGAACCATTTCTGAGATACTGCTTGTTATTCCCTTAAATTTTTCAATACTTATTTTCTCAAATGGGAATTCGTTATTCATTTTTTTGTCTTGTATATGCAACGAGTATTAATCTGTGTCAAAGAGAATGGTGCTGCTCATAGCAACCAGGTATTAAAAGTAATGTCTATGCTTAAAGGCTACTGTATTTCTATATTGCCCTTGTAAATATATATTCCCCTTACATCTACAAGAAACTTAGCAATAAGATAGTCTGCAAATGTTTATCTCGATTAACATGAAGTAGATGGAGAATAAGCGTTTGTAAAAATGGTTTGTACAAGAGTAGAGAAAGTCATGTGAGTGTAACACATCAGATTTTTAATTTTTTTATGTACTGTACATACAAAGAGAATGGAATGCTCCACATAGCAACCAGTTCTTAAAACATTTGACTACTGCTTAAAGCCTACCATGTTCCCCTTGCACCTACAAGAAAATTAGCAATAAGATTAACATCTCGATTAACATGAAGCATATGGGGAACAAGCTACTTGTAAAAATAGTTTGTACAAGAGTAGAGAAAGTCATGTGAGTGTAACAAATCAGATTTTTATATTAATTCCCATCTCTTGCTCAATTTTATTCATTCTTCATTTTAGTGGTAATTGCGGCTAATTCTTTCCCTAATTAATTTCATTATTTCGATTATAGTCATCTTTGGTTTGGTGTAAACGTGAGAAACAACTGAAATGTTGACAGGATTTCAAGAGAATGGCCAAGTAATGAATAATTCAAACCATTACTAACGGATATCCCAGTAATGGCTTATGCTACATAAAACTTATTTAAAAATAAATTGTGTGCTATAAACATATCTATATTTTTGTGCAATATGTTTTCGTCTATCGCTTAACGTTTAACAGTTAACAAGAATATACAAAATTTCTGCCGAATGAAGAGGAGTTCTCGGGCTATTCTCAGAAAATTCAAGATATACATATTATTTGTTATGTAAATATCATTTAATGCATGGAATTTTAATCAAAATCCATAGAGCCATTTTTACTTTCTCTACTACGTATAGTAAGTAGGGGAAGTATTGTATTCCACCCAAAAATTCGATACCGAGATTTCACCCGAAATATATGTTTTGAGACCCCCTGAATCCAAAAAAAGCATTTTTGGAAACATTTACGTGTGTGTGTCTGTCTGTGAACAGCATAACTCAGAAACGAACAGTCGGATAAACACCAAACTTGGTATTTAGGTTCAGTATCTTCCAAGGATGTGACACGAAGGTTTTTAAGAAAATCCCGCCTACCTCAGATTACCCTTTACATGGAACGTTTTTCTAAAATTTTAATTTTCTCAAAAATGGCCCTAACGAATTTGATTAAAATATCATATCTTTAAGATATTTTCATGACAAATGAAATGTATATCTCGAATTTGCTGGAAATGTCTCCAAAAGTATTCTTCATTGTGAACGACTTTTGCATAACTGGCAAAGCATAAGAGATAGACAAAATTTAACTACACAAAAGTGTGGATCGCGTTAAAATACACAATTTATGTCATATACATTTTTGTTGTTGAGTGAACCACTTTCGAGATATTACTTGTTATTCCCTTAAATTTTTCAATACTTATTTTCTCAAATGGGAATTCGTTATTAATTTTTTTGTCTTGGATATGCAAAGAGTATTAATCTGTGGGAAAGGGAATGGTGCTGCATCTAGCAACCAGCTATTAAGAGATATGTATGTGCTTAAAGGCTACTGTGTTTCCAAATTGCCCTTGTAAATATATTATCCCCTTACATCTACAAGAAAATTAGCAATAAGATAGAGTCTGCAAATTTTTATCTCGGTTAACATGAAGTAGATGGAGAATAAGCGTTTGTAAAAATAGTTTGTACAAGAGTAGAGAAAGTTGTGTGAGTGTAACACAACAGATTTTTATAAAATACAAATGTTTTTAAAATGTTGCCTGTAAAGCGTAGTTTGGGTTGGGGATTTTCTTAAAAAATTTTATATCGCATCTTTGGAAAATACTGAAGCTAAGTATTAAGTTTGACATTTATCCGACTTTTTGTTTTTGAGTTATGCTGTTTATAAACAGACCCAAGCACCTTTTCCTAAAAAGTGTTTTTGTATTTATTCAGGGGCTCAAAACATGTATTTCTGGTGAATTCTCAGTATAGAATTTATGGGTGAAATACCTCCTCTAGCTACTAGCAATGTGGTAGAGAAAGTAAAAGAAGCGAAAGAAAAGAGAAAGGAAAAGAAATTAGTTATCTCACGTTTAAATAAAGTTAACTGTAATAGTCTACTCATATTGAAAACTTGCAAATCAAAATATTCTACCAAACAGCTTTTGTCCGTATTTTCAGATAATTTTTAGTGTTTCACTTTATATTACTCTTAGCCACTTATTCTGCAAATGGACTAAAATGTAATTCATTAATATATTCGTATTTTAAAATATGATTATTTTACGTATTTTATTATAACTGACCCTAGTGATTAAGACAGCTTGAGTTAATAAATACATTAAGAGATGAATGAGAATAATCCATAAATAGTATATTATATTATTATTGATGAAAATGAGGTGTGATAAGACACCAATTCTTCATACTTCTAATATCTGCACTCGAAGATTCTGTAATGTGGCAAAGAATATATTTTACTTTAAACTAGGGAACTGAATTATCATTAACAGTATTGTAAAAGTACATATTGAATTAACGAAAAAATGTTGGAAGCAACAAATCTTATGATATACTCTCTTTTAACACTGCTATGTTTCACTTATCTATAATGGCCATTTTAAGAATGAGTTTTGCACGAGTATAGGATAAATTAGATTGGGGAATTGAAACATAGATTTGATCTTACAGAATTAAACTAAATTGTGCTTTATTTATGCAGGCTCTTTAATTACTGTGGTTCTTAGCGTCTCATTCTATATTGGGCGTGAAGACCGGAAATTTTGTTCAGAGGCCTCTTTATCAGGCGTGAGGCTTGAGGTTACTTTAGTGCCGTGAATCTACGACACGGGGCCACCGGCTTTACTTTCCTTCCGAAGGAAGCCATGCTAAGGATTTTTATGCCCGAAAAAAATCCATCGCCCTCCGCCGGGTTTGAACCCGCGACTGTAGGAACCAGAAGCTAGCATGGTACCCTTAGACCACGTAGGACTACATCTTACAGAAGGGTTTTATATTCTGACGATGCCCTTATTCCTTTAACTCTTTGTTTATTCACATATGTTCTTTATTATTTGTGTTGTAATGGTGGGGCCGTTTCATTGGTGAATTGTCCATTATTTTCTATTTCTGTCAGTATTTCTCACAGTTGTTGTTTCATAAAAGCTTTAATGTTTGCATCTGCACTGAATGTTTTGTTTCTAGATATATATTTTAGTTACAGCTTGTTTAACTCCCCTGAATTGACATCTTCAGGAGGTTAGTTTTAGCTTCCTAACTCGTTTAGATGTTTAACCATCTTCATCTAACTTTTTTAAATCAACATTCACACTAGCATCGTATTCTAAGGATCATTCAAAGACCAAAATATTGCTGAAATTATCATCTAAATGTAACACTTCACCATGTTGTAGTTTTAAAACGTAAAACATTAGAGGGCGTCGATTTCATTACACACCAACGATACGGAATTCCCAGTCTACTTCTGTCTAGCTACATCCAGCCCTAGATGAGCCGTTGAAATTCAATTAGCTGCTCTGGCATCCATTCCGGGAATGCATCAGTTAGCAGCATAGGTGAACTACTTGGCGCCAGCTTGAGATGAGATTTGGTGCCTTTGACGGGTTAAACTCATTTCTATTTTTATTTTGCAACATAATTAATGCCATTACGTGAGGAAGAGAACATCAGTTAAGTGACCGCTGCGACTTCGTTGGGTTGCGCGTATACGGTTGACCCAATTTTCAATAACATAAGAACGTAAATTGGGTACAACTTTACGAATAACACACGTGATGTTATTCATAAGATCATTTACTGTTTCTGGCTTGTTGATATAAACTCGAGATTTAACATAACCCCATAAGAAATAATCCAACGGCGATAAATCACATGACCTCGGGGGGCAGTTAGCATCACCACCACGGGAAATGATGAGACCTCTGAACTTCTCCTTCAAAAGATCGATTGTTTCGAGAGCAGTATGACATGTGGAACCATCTTGTTGGAACCAAATGTTTCTGAGGTCCATACCATCCAATTGAGGCCAAACATAGTCCCTTATAAGAGCCCGGTATCTTTCTCCATTGACAGTTAGAGCTTCTCTATCTTCATCTTGGAAAAAATATGAACTAATGATTCCACCATACCAAAATCCACACCACACAGTAACCTTTTGAGGATGAAGTGGTCGTTCTTGAATCTGCATTGGATTGTGATTGCTCCAATAGCGGCAATTTTGTTTGTTAACACAACCATCCATCAAAAAGTGGGCTTTGTCGCTGAAGATGATTTTTCGACAAAAATCCGGGTCATCTTCCAATTGCTCCATAGCCCAGTTAGCGAATACACGGCGCAACCTGTGGTCGTTGAGCTTTAGTTCTTGAGTTAACACCATTTTGTAAGCGTGAAAATTCAAGTCCAGGTGCAGAATTCGCCAAGTTGTGGTCGGCGAAAGCCCCAGTTCTTGCACTCGACGAGCAATTGATTTGTTTCCGTTCTCGCGTACACTCTCACGAATGGCGCCTACGTTTTCGTTGGAGCGCCTACTTCGATTACGTACAGGCATTCTTTGATCGCTGACAGAACCACTTCTTTCAAATGTATCGATCAGACGCCGAATCGTTCTCTCGCAGGGACGCTTATGCACACCGTAAACTTCACGCAATACACGGAAGAACAGATGATCCATTTTGATAATAAATTTTCACAATTTATATGCGTTGTTGAATGCTGTAACGTCCCATCGCTATTTGTCAATAACAGCTGTAACCACATGAAAACAATGACTGCTGTAACTCAATAACAACGGCAACTATCACATGTTAAGTATAGAACATTCTTGTTGAAAGACCCCTTACAAGCTAAATGTTACGCTTGAAAGATAACTTATATACATTTTTGTCCCAGATTTCTCCGTAGTATACCTACGAATATGGGCAGTTAGTATGTGAATTCGTAATCACACCGTTGTCTTTTGGAGGCTTTATATAAATCGTAGAAAATGTTGGGGTGAAATTGAATGTCATAAGTATGCAGCTTTCTGAAAATGATTAACTTCTTAGCGTAAAGAATATAATAACACGCAATCATGTTGCTCAGAAATAAAAGACTTTAAAATAAGATGTTACTCGTATATTGTGAAAGCTCTAGCCTCGGTTAAGCCATGTTGGTTCCAACGATTATTGACGAATAGAGACTAAAATACTGGCTCTATTTCAAGGTTTTGTTTCTTCGGTCGATAATTGGCATAGATAAACAATGGTTCATTTCTGTTACAGGAATAATGCCGTCATCAAGTACAACGGCAGAAGAGAAATCCCCTCTGTTACACCCCGAAAGTCCAGAGGAGAAGTACGACATACCCGAAGATGCATCTCTCATGGAGCACAACAGGGCAGTATATGATGGTGTAGCTCTGGTGGTGAAGCGATGGCCGGACCATGTCAGCTCTAGCTGGGCACCTATCATCTATCTTGCTTTCTTCACCTTCGTTCTGAGTCTCATCTTTCTTTCCTTCGTGTTGGTCCTTGGCAGGATGAAGTTCTCTGTAGACCTTCGCTTCCAGGTTGGCAGATATAACTTGCACGCCAATGAAACTTTTGTGGATTTTGTTATTACCTGTGAGGGACAGACAATATCAACGACAAAGTTTCCAGAAGTCGTTGAGCAGTTGAGCCGTTCAAGGCTTCTACAACTCTCGCAATACCAAACGCTACATCACTTGACAGATCCAACGTCTAATAGCACCGTTGATGACAACGTCGAGCCACTAGAAAGAATGTTCTTCATTGCAAGAGAAGAAGATGTCACAACTGAACGCATATGTAGTGTTGAGTCAGCTGCTAACTTGCTGCCAAACACTACAGTTTACTTCGTCATCTTGCGTAATGATAAATTACAGCCTTCCGACTTGGCATTTTTTGTGGAAAGCCTGCAGGACGTGTACAAAAATTTAAGTGTACATCGAATCGGAATAAAGAGGTACTTTAGTGGCTCTCCTTTATCAGAGGTATTCGAAAACAGCAGTGCTTCCAAATTTCTGTCAGCAGACATGATAGAATTTGCAGCAAGAGTCCTTACACTTTGGCGCTACGGTGGAGTGAGTGTTGATTCTGGAGTGGCAGTCTGGAATGGATCATCGTTTCCTGGCAGAGATAACGTCACCAGTGCCGAGATCGTTCTGACAGAAACGGGATCAGTTATAAGTGCAGGTTATCAGTGTCATGAGCTTCTGTTTCAGATTATGTCCACTTTAGGCAAACTTTCTAAAGATCCGGAACACCTACATACAACTAGTAAACAGGTTATATCGTTAGCGCTTAAAAACTTCTGTTTTAATCAATCCACAACGAATTTTGATGGTATGGACAACTTGTCGATTCACTGCCCGGGAGTCCGTTTACTGAAATCTGAACTGTTGTGCAAGAATATTGACACCAACGATACTTGTCTGTGGAAATCAGTTATGAGGATGCTTCCTGAGGAAAAGGCAAAACTCTGTCCTTTGACTTTCGAACAATTATCTTTTATTTATTGAATATATTGCTTAGTTAGGTACCATATTCATTCAATAGTTTTTTAAGGAAACAACGAGGCTCTTTTAAGACAGAAAAACTCACCTATTAAATTTTATTTTTTTGTAAATACATTTTTATTTTTATTTTATTTTTAAATATATTAATTACATGGCTTGTTTCGAGGTTTCCTTTTTTTCAATTAAAAATGTACACAATATTGTTTTTATTGACTGTCAATGAGGCTTCCTTTTATTTCTTTTAGAACCATTGAAATGTTTGTGTGTATAAATAGTGTTTGTTAATAAATACCCAAATCATAATAAATTTCATTTTTAGAATATTTAAAAAAATCATCTGTGAATTTGGATGCTTACACATTATGCAATATTTGATAATCGATAATGCTTGTTTTTAAAATTCTAGACATCTTTTCAAATTACCTTTATCCTGCACACACCATTTTTTCCGTAAGCTTATATAGGGCAGTGTCTTGATATACTCCCGGTTTGTTAATGGAAAGCAAATTTCAGTTGTTTTCAGATAAACCAAGGATCAAATCTGCCTGGATCGAAACCTAGAAATTTTGAAAGACTGTAGGAGTGTGTCTATTGTTGACGGCGATAACCAATTGTTTTACAAGGGCATACATCAGGAACTTTAAGCTTTGAAAATATTTCCCAAATATTAAAAAGTGTTTGTTTAGCTTAAAACTAGCATTGCATTACCTAAATTATTAATCACATATACATCTATTATATTATAGTGTTATAGAGAGAGACATTTTTGTAGGTATGTGTGTGTGTGTGAGTGTGTGTGTGTGTGTGTGTGTGTGTGTGTGTGTGTGTGTGTGTAAGGTAATCTCAAAAACAACCCAACAAATTTTGATAATTCTTTCACCTTTGAGTCGACTTCCATGGTCTAGGGGTAACATTGCTAGACTCTGGTTCCTGGGGTAACGGGTTCGAACCCGGCGAAGGGCGATGAATTTTTTTTCAAAATTAAATTGAGTTTTATTTATGGACGCTCTTTAACTGCTGCAGTCCTTAGCGTCCCATTCTTATTGGGCGTGAAAGACCGGTAATTTTGCTTAGAGGTCTCTTTAAAAGGTTGAGGTTCTTTTACGTGCCGTAAATCTACGACACGGGACCACCGACTTTACTTCCCTTCCGAAGGAAGCCATGCTAAGGATTTTTACGCCCGAAAAAATGGTAACCAGTACACCAGGGAGGACGACATGAATTTTTTCGGGCGTATAGGTCCTTAGCGTGGCTTTCTTCGGAAGGGGTGTAAAGACGGTGGTCCCACGTCGTAAATTTACGGTACAAGAACCTCAAGCCGACCCTACTGGCGGGACAGGCTCACTCTGGCGTATACGGGGTGAAATCTTTCCAATTTGCAAGCATAATCTTTTTCTGCCTGGTACCGCCAGCACCGTAGGACCTAAATTGCACCTGAAAAGCGAAAAGGAGAGATAAAATGAGAGGAAATGGGGGAAAGAGGAATCGTAGTAGAACACACCACCCCGGCATTCGCTTAGGCGACAAGGGGAAAACCACGAAAAACCCCATGGACAGAGTAGGCGGTCACCGGGAATAGAACCCGGGACCTCCCGAATGACGTTGCCGCCTGAACCGGTGTGTGCAGGGTAACCTCGGAAACTACTCAAGCTTTCCCCGTTGACAAACCCTATTCTTCTGTACAGATATAGGATAAAGCACATTACCAAAAACTTTTAAACTGTGGGGACGTGCTTGGTGGAGTTTTTATATTAACATCATCCAACATCGAATCCGTTTCTTTGAATATTAATACCACAGGATATTTTGGCACTTTATTGGAACTCGGAAGAATTTTAATGACTTCTGGGCCAAAGTAGAAAATGGGGAGATTTAGATCTTTCAAAATTAAGTTATTGGAAGGGAGGAATTTCATACCGTGTTCATAACACGAAATTTTCGTCATTTCGCAGAACCTCGCTGTCAAGGAGCATTTTGGGTATGATTTTGACAACTTTTGGGTTTTAAAATCTGATAAAATTTATAAGCTACCTTGCACCCTTCAAAATTTCTAATAAGCTCATTTTTAATCCCCATTCTCAACACCTAACATACAAATGAACACACTCAGACCTATTAGACAAAGCTCTGTAAACTAACACTTTAAAACCCAACTCAAAAAAGATCCCTATATTATTTTCAGCGCATGTATTTCGAAATATGTACTTATTAACCCACGTGGTCAACATTTGTACAATTATACAATAGGGTCTGGAAAAAGGTCTTACAAATTCCTATAACGAAAGAGATAATATTACTGTTCGCTTACCGGCCTTTCATAGATTTCTGAACATTCTTCACTACAAATGCCTCCTCCATCCTTACTTTTATTCCTCTTTCCTCTTACTCCACGCATGGGAAACATTTATTTTAATATTCTGCACAATCTGGTATCTTCTTCTGTCACGAACTTTAATGCTTAGTGTTATGCAACGTCACAGCCCATTCTTCTTTTTATTCATTTTACTTTCTCTACCACGTACGTAGTAGGTAGAGAAGCTATTGTATCCATCCAAAAGAAATCTGATGCGTTACACTCACATGACTTTCTCTACTCTTGTACAAACTATTTTTACAAACGCTTATTCTCCATCTACTTCATGTTAATCGAGATAAACATTTGCAGACTCTATCTTATTGCTAATTCTCTTGTAGATGTAAGGGGAATATATATTTACAAGGGCAATATAGAAATACAGTAGCCTTTAAGTACATACATATCTCTTAATAGCTGGTTGCTAGGTGCAGCACCATTCCCTTTGCCACAGATTAATACTCTTTGCATATCCAAGACAAAAAAATGAATAACGAATTCCCATTTGAGAAATTAAGTATTGAACAATTTAAGGGAATAACAAGTAATATCTCGAAAATAGTTCACTCAACCAAAAAATGTATATGACATAAATTGTGTATTTTAACGCGATCTACATTTTTTGTGTAGTAAAATTTTGTCTATCTCTTATGGTTTAACAGTTATGCAAAATTCGTTCACAATAAAGAATACTTTTGGAGACATTCCCAGAAAATTCAAGATATACATTTTATTTGGCATAAAATATCTTAAACATATGATATTTTAATCAAACTCGTTAGAGCCATTTTAGAGAAAATTAAAATTTTCGAAAAATCTTCCACGTAAAGGGTACTCTGGGGTGGGGGGATTTTCTTGACAACCTTTGTGTCGCATCCTTGGAAGATACTGAACCCAAAATACCAAGTTCGGTGTTTATTCAACAGTTCGTTTCTGAGTTATGCTGTTCACAGACAGACAGACACACAGACAGACAGACACACAGACACACACACGGACATGTTTCCAAAAATGCTTTTTTTGGATTCAGGGGGTCTCAAAACCTGTATTTCCGGTGAAATCTCGGTATCGAATTTTTGGGTGGAATACAATACTTCCCCTACTTACTATACGTAGTACAGAAAGGAATTAGATACCGAAATTTCACCAGAAATATGTTTTGATGGCCCGTGAAAGAAAAGCATTTTTATAAAAAGGTCCTATGTGTGTGTGTGTCTGTGAACAGCATAACTAAAAATGAACGTCAAATAAACACCAAATTTGATATTTAAGCTCATTAATATCCAAAGATGAGACACGAAAATTTTCAAGAAAAGTCCCTTTAAGAAATACTACCCTTTATATAGAACATTATTAGACTTTTCTGATTTTATTAAAGTGGCTCGAATGATTTTGATTATAATACCAGATAGGCATTAAATATATTTACACGACAAATAAAATTTATATCCCGAATTTTCTGGGAATAGCCGGTGAGGTCCTCTTCATTTGGAAGAAATGTTGTATAATCTGGTATAACTGGTACACATTGAGATAGACGAAAACTACTACATAAAAATGTAGATCTCTTTAAGCGTCGGTTTCACCAAACGCGAGTAACTTTTATTCTCGAGTAAAACGTGGTTTACTCGCGAGTAAGCCCTTTGAGCGTTTCACCGACAACTTACTCTGGAAAAATTGCGTATGCGAGAGTAAATCAGAGAGTAACGTTACTCGGCGAAATATTGTGGAATAAAGTACAGAGTAACTGCTAGCTAGCTTTACAATGGCTGCACTGCTGCAGGTTGATGAGTATGGTTTTTGAGGACAGTTCTAGCGATGAAGATGAGAACTTTTAGCAATGAGAGTACTTTGGTGAATACTGGATCATCACTATGATGTGACCTTGGAGAACCACCACCTACAAATTAGAAGAAAGAATAGAACAAACGCTTACACTACATATTCATGTTGCATATTAAAAAGAAAACAAATGTATGACCTGTCTTATTTGCAGCTGTTGTTTTATTAGCTAAATCCTTCTTTGCAGCTTTTATTAACAGCTCCCACTCTGCCTTTATATTAACTGCAGTTCTGTGACCCATAGTGGTGCCAGCATTGTATTTTTCTGCACCCTTCTCCCATGTATCCTTCTTCATCTGTTCTCTTGTTCTCTAACACACTTATAAATTATTCTAGCACAGAAAGCAGTAGGAGTTTGTCAAAAGAATGCAATTTGGACGTCTCTTTCGCTTTCCTTCGTCTGATATGATTCTGTAAATTTAACACACAAAAAGTATAAGTTAGCAGGATAATTTCATTATACCGAAAGTATAAGTTACATTTTTTTAAAACATTAGGTATTGCCATGTATTATTACTTACCAGTGCTTTCGTTTACTTCTATCTTCGTAGCTTTAACCTCTAAAAGCTTTCGTTTACTCGCACTAAATTCCTTAAAATGGCGAAAAAGAAAGTTGTAAACATTGCTCACAAACTATAAGAAACTTCGCGATCGACACTTTTCTGGTATAATTATTGGAGTACTAATTCGAGAGTACTTTAACCTCCACACAAGCATGGTGAAACGAATAGGTACATGCCACTCGGGAGTAACAACCACCCGCTTAATGTTACTCTGGAGTTACTATTTTAGACTTTAATCGCGTTTGGCGAAACCGGCCCTAAGACACACAATTTATTCCAAATAATATTCTTTGTGGCATAAGAAATTTCCGAGATATACGTCATTAATTGTTCGAACTGATGAATATTTTTGTTATTCCTTTTACGCCATGTAGACATACAGTTGTTTCTCAAGATTACATGGAAAGAGTATGGAATTTTAGAACCTGCATATACCGTCCAATTCTTAAACATTTTACTATCGCCGTTCCCTTTGTATCTAGGTATAACGAAATGTGTAATGTAGCTGTTTCTGCAAATCTTTATCTGGATTAAAACGAAGTTGATAGAAAAATAAGCTTTGGTAAGAATAGTTTGTATACTCACTAATAAACAATAGAGAGTAGAGAAAGTCGTGAGAACGTAACAAATCAGAACTTTTTCTAAAATAGTCTCATTACTTCTTTTTTCTGTACATTTCACACCATCCATTATTCTTCATATCTACGTTTAAACTCTTAATGTAACCGCAATGTCAAGGTTTTCGCAATTTGCCACCATGCATGCAAAACACCTCCCTATTGTTTTCGTTTATTCCTTCTTTAATGGGCTACAGAAAATGCTTAAGTTTCTGCTGAAATGTTTATTTATTGTTGGAATCCTATTTTAGATTTCTTAACAATAGCACACGTTACTACTTATAACATACCCCAAGTATCTGAAGCTATATACATAGGTCACATTCGTAAGCATATCTTCTTGTTTATATGTAAGTATACCAGGTGAGTCAGCTGCCCCTATTTATTTTTGAATTTATGCAACGTGCTAAGCAACATATGTGACTTACCGTTTCTTGAATTTCTTCTAAAGGCTGATTTGCATATCACTTTACAAAGGAAGGATAGATAACATTAGTGTTTTTCGGGACAGAAAGCAATCGCCATGTATGTCGATGCCAAAAACACCCCACTCTGAAACTGGGAGCTTCAGTGATACTTTAAGCTGATTTTACAAACTTTTGTTGTTTAGCATACATTGACACACACCTTTGAAAACGCCCCTGAAGGAACAACTTATCACATGCATCGGTTGACAAAACTATTTGAAAACAAAATGGAAGATCTAGCAGTGCGAACAATTGGATTTAAGCCATCAGCCAAAAAAGGTTCGTTGCACAGCCTTGTCAAAAATGCTAAGCATTATGTAGATAATTTCTATTCTGTCACAAACTATGGCATATTTCAGTTCATACAGTAACTGAAATGACTGATGCAATTTGTTTAATTGAATTAAAGTTACCAAAATGACCTCCAAACACTATATGAAGTTGCAAAAAGCATGTAAAGATTCGAGGTGGGGTTGTTTTGCTATTATTAATTCGTATAGGAACCCCAACCCCAACTCGAATGGTATTATCATAGTTGCTTTACCACTGTGCCGCTTTAGTGCGGGTTCAAATCCGTCGTGTTAAGTTCAAACATTGTATTCCTTTTGTTTTATCTCTTTTGACGATAATTTGATATTATGATACAGAGAACATTTTTGATACCATTATAAGTGTGTAAAAAATAGAATAATCACCATGTTTTTTCTACCGTAAAGAAGAAGATCTGCAAAGCCCAAATCATTTCCAGGCACTCATACGTGAAGAATGCAGGCAGATTACACCGCGCATGTTACAGCATACAAGAAGGTCTTTCCGGCAACGTACATAAATGAGCATTGCGGAAGGGGGTCGTCATTTGAACATTTACTTCGTTGATGAAATCCACGCTCTTTAACAATTTATTATTCCGTTTACCATGAACTTAGCACATTCAAAAGTCCTTTGTCAGCAGACGAAGTGAAACATGAGGTTTAAACATGAAACAAAAGCTGTTAGATTTAAAATCCTCCATATGTGCCCAAAAGAATAAAAGCTAACTACGTGACACGGTTTACAACACCAGATAGGTACACATTATTATCGTAAACATGATACATTTATCTGATTGTAATTCTTGTGTCTTTGGCTCACAGGAGAGCCAATAACAAAAATAAATGGATTAGTATACTAAAATACAGAAAATAAACGCAAGGAGAAAGAAAAAAAATAACCAAAACAATGTGATATTTGTATTAGATTCGAACTTCCTAAGCTAACCGTTGCTTTATTATAACCCGGCAGCTAATCTACTCGGCCAGAACGCACATGCTATCTCTTGCTGTTCTGGAAAACTTTGCAAGCATTATATCCATGAAAAGCCGTCTTTTTAAAGCCTTTCGCGGTTCCTTGGCTCATTCACGCCTTTAATCCTTAATGGTGGATGTGTATAGTATCGAATAGAAGGACAGAGCTACAATAACAGTTTGTTTGCTAAAAGGGTCAATTTTTTCATAATAGTCTATATACTGCGGGTTGCATTGATACGAATACCTAGGGGCAGCTGACTCACCTGGTATATACATATATACTTATTTTGTCTTCTTCCGCACCCTTGTAGTCTCCTTTGGATCTGTAATGGAGGCTTTGTTTTTCTATCTCGGGTTTCTAACAACATTTTGTAAATTTTGTGGTGGTTCTTGTGAGATGCTAATATGGGACCATTTGTTCCTTTTCTCTGCCGCTTACATGTAGTACGTGGAAGCATTGTCGTTTTCCATTCATGAATACGATATCGAGATTTTATGATAAACACGTGTTTTGAAGTCCCTGAACTAAACATAGCGCAGTTAAAAAAAAATTACCTGTATATACACTACGTGATCAAAAGTATCCAGACACCCGGCGGAAAATGAAGTAACAAGTTCGTGGCGCCCTCCATCGGTAATGCTGGAAGTCAATATGGTGTTGGCCCACCCTTAGCCTTGACGACAACGTTCATTCTCGCAGGCACACTTTCAATCAGGTGCTGGAAGGTTTCTTGGGGAATGGTAGCCCATTCTTCACGGAGTGAGGAACTGAGGAGAGGTATGGATGTAGGACGGTGAGGCCTGGCACGAAGTCGGCGTTCCAAAACATCCCAAAGGTGTTCTATAGGATTCAAGATAGAACTCTGTGCAGGCCAGT
The DNA here is from genome assembly GCA_030765065.1 of Deroplatys truncata. Lineage (NCBI taxonomy): Eukaryota > Metazoa > Arthropoda > Insecta > Mantodea > Mantidae > Deroplatys > Deroplatys truncata. The sequence continues at coordinate 222,836,394 of CM060978.1, forward strand.
CCATTACACGGATGTTATTGTCGTGTAACCACTCCGTCACAGCCCGAGCAGTATGAACAAGTGCTCGATGACACCACGACCTCCGAATTTCACTTTTGGCACAACACACGCTGGCAGATGACGTTCACAGGGAATTCGCCATACCCACACCCTGCCTTCGGATCGTCACATTGTGTACCGTGATTCGTCACTCCACACAACGTTTTGCTATTGTTCAATCGTGTAATGTTGACGCTCCTTACACCAAGCGAGGCGTCGTTTGGCATTTTCCTGCGTGATGTGTGGCTTATGAGCAGCCGCTCGACCATGGAATCCAAGGTTTCTCATCTCCTCACGCCTAACTGTCATAGTACTTGGAGTAGATCCTAATACAGTTTGGAATTCCTATGTGATGCTCTGGATAGATGTCTGCCTATTACTCTTTACAACCCTCTTCAAATGTCGGCGATCTCTGTCAGTCAACAGCCGAGGTCGCTTTTGTGCTGTATATGTCCCTTCACGTTTCCACTGCACTATCACATCAGAAACAGCGGACCTAGGGATGTTTAGGAGTGTGGAAATCTCACGTACATACTTCTGACATAAGTGACACCCAATCACCTGACCACGTTCGAAGTCTGTGAGTTCCACGGAGCGTCCCATTCTGCTGTTTCACAATGTCTAATGACTACTGAGGTCGCGGATAATGAGTACCAGGCAGTAGGTAGCAGCACAGTGCACCTAAAATGAAAAACCTATGTTAGTGCGGTGTCCGGATACTTTTGATCACATAGTGTATGTCTGCGGACGTTGATTATATGTGTGTGTTTTGAATGTCATAAATAAAAAATGAAAAGTCGCATATACACCTAATTGCTTAATTAAGTCCAGCATAGTTCAAATAAGTGGTTGCAGCTACCTCAAGAAATCCCCACACTCTAAAAACAAATTGTCTAAAAGGTGTTTTTCATTGATTTTGTGTTGTTAAAACGATTCTAATGCTTTTGATTGAACAGTGTGTCTTGAGTGTTTTTCTGACATGAAAGGTTTAAGTTGAATGTTTTTTTAATTAACTGTGAGGTCCGTTGCATAACTGGAATTTTACATAACTGGAAAACCGTAAAATACAGATAAAAACGTATTAAAAATAAGTACAAAGCTCATTGAAGTACAAAATTTATACATAGTGATTCATTTTCTTCTTTAACCTTAGGTATTTCTGATATAGTTGTTTTTGTGTGATTCCAGTTTCTCAAGTATAAATGAATCAACTATGAAAATGTTTGGAAATTCGTTATCGTTTTATTTTCTTCGCATGAAGTGGTTGCTATCACATGGCACAAACATATAAAAACGGTTTCGTATATTGTGTACAATATATTTGTTTGAAATTATTATTATTATTAGAACAGTTTTCAATCTTTACATCTCGTGACATTAAATACGCATTAAACTAAGACATCCTTTCGTAATGCCAAAAACTATTTTGCTCTATCTAACCATTGTCTTCTTAAATGTCTCTCCTTCATGGTTTCCATAACACCATTCTTCCATTTTCTTGCAGGTCGCCTCTTTTTCGTCTCCTTGATGGCATCCATTCAAAAACTATCCTGTTCCCTAGACATCACATAATTGTTCCGTTAAAACATATATCTCTTTAATGTCCATTTCTAAGCAAATATTGATCCTGAATAACAATATGAACTGAATAGTCATTTTATATGAATAATATAATACACCATAAATATGTGAATTGTAATGGGTAAATAAAGTCATGTGAAGGATATACATAATATATTTTATCAAGTATCATATAAGTTGAAGAAAAGAAAACCATTGTCCCATAATAATTAAAATGCATTGAGAATCAGAAACTATTGCACAGAGAATAATTCAGTATTATTTGGATGAAGAAACAATTTTGATTCACGAACTCCATTTTAAGTTCTTTCCTGCTCACAAAATGTAAACTAGAGTTAACATTACAAGACATCGTGGTAAGTTAGTATTTATCCAACGTTTCGTTTTTGAGCTATGCCTCACATAGGAACACACTAATATACACACGGAATACTAAAATTCTGATGTCTTACAATCACAGCACCTTCTCTATCTATAATAACTTACTCTCATATCCATTTTTGATAACTTTCTGTATATAATTACATAGGACACATTTAGTGTTGAGACAGTACGGAAAGTGGCAGTCCCACGAAACATGTGTTTAGGTTTCTGTTCAATAAAAGTGCTAAGTTATATATATATATATATATATTGCTGTAGAAACAACTGCATATGGTTGCATTTACAAAATACACAATATGACATGACATATATACAAATGTAAGTTTGAATATGAGCGAGTATATTAACATACATAATAATATAAAGAGAGAAAATTTGTATGTATGTATTTACATATGTATATGTGTATATAACGACAATTTTCGAAACTTTTGTTTTCCGAAAAATACCTCTTACAATTTTGATTAAATACCACATGTTAAAGATATTTGGTTGGCAAATAAACCGCATATCTTAAACTTACTGGGAATAGCCCTTGAAGTCCTTTTTGTTTGTGTACCTAAGTGGTAAAGTGTGTAGAGAAAGTCATATGAATGCGACATAGAATGTTTAAATATTACATCGCACTTTGGCAAACCTAACCATGCCGTCTGATGCAATAGTGAACGGTTCCACTTCACTGATCCACTGGGTCTGGTTGAACCAACGAGGCCGTTAGCTATGTTGTTGATAGCTGTAGCTCGTTCCTCACTTCATCACAAGAGGGCAGAAGCGCATAAGAGTATTGTGCGAACAGACCACGGTGGTTCGTTCAGACCTTTTGCTACGCATTTTGAATCCTGTATTATGTGGGTAAATAAATACACTTTAACTACCCCAATGTGCAAAACTTTAGTTTAGTGTTATCTAGTTTTAAAACATATGTTGTGTAACAATCACCTGCATTTCTGTAATCATTATCACTGTTAGGATCTCAAAAACATATAACGCATAAGCGCATAATAATATATAATTGCCATTGATATCCACCTTTTTCTCCTTCTTCTTCCTTTCTTAATTTACAAATTGAATTTTTTTTAAATTTTTCTTTTTTATTTTTTTTAAATTTTTTAACAAAAATCTTAGTTTTTTTAAGACTAAGAAAATCACTAGTCTTCCCGTTTTGTTCAACCTTCGAATGAAAAGTTCATTGTCAATTCAGCAGTTCACGCCGGAAATGATATAGCTTTCGTTGTACTATCGCTTTTTCTTTCTTTCCTTTTGTTTTTTTACTTTCTTATATTTTTTATCGTGTTTTTACTGTTTTCGTTACCGCTTATTTCCACAAACACACAACACACAGATACACATAAACATCCATGCCCTTGGCGGGACTCGAACCCGCGACCATCAGCTGGGCGGAGCGCCGGAGCTATACACTCCAGCGACCACGGATACGAGGGCGGGCGGTTCTTGTTAATGGCGACAAAGATCTGCATAGAAATTGTTTAATTTTGTCAATGTCATGGTGGATAAAAATATTAAGATTGATAATTCGCGGACTACGAGTTTTGATGTTTTGTGGCAAGAATGATAGAACCTCAATGAAAGGTTTTATATTGATTTATTTCTTTGTAAATTGATGTAAACCTGCAAATTGTTAATAAAATGTATTATGTGTAACAGCCACAGCAGTCCCTCTATAGTCACAGGCGTCCCTTATATATTGTAATCATTCATATAATAGTAATTTTTACAAAAAATAAATAAACTTGATGATTATGGCACCAGTAAAAATTTTTCACAAGGTTTATATTAAGATTATCTACCCTTTATGTAATATTAGCATTATAAATTATCAAATAAATCAGTTTCATTTGTTATTACCTGGTGTGCTGAACTGATAAGCATGACGGCCACTTACATGGGAGAGGGGTTAGCAGGTGTTACGGACTGTAATGTAGCCTTTTATCAGCACAGTATCGTAAGTAATTATAAATTCAGTTTTTAATTATTCCATATTTAACAATGTACAGGGGCTTTTGCATCTTCATTACTAAGGGCATCAAAAAGGGTTTAAAAATGACACATCAAAGCAAACTTCGCATCGGAAAAAGCTGAGCATTCAACAAAGAATATTTCGGAAACTTTTCATATTATGGAAAAAAGTTTGTTTTATTAACGGTGTGCTTTAACAGTTGTACATTTTTTTTTTCTCTGGTAGGTTTCTTGTCCGTTTCTAAAAGGACGTATAGGTGGTCGGTTTTGCCTACATAGAACTAGAATGACAGATAAGAACGAACGTCAGTGATAGAATGCTTGTCTCTGCCTCACCTTGGGTTTAGCTTGAAGGAACTCACTAAGCGGCCGATTTTTGCTGTGCGTGTATAGGTATGTTCACGAGAAAGTTGGAGCTTGCCTAGAGCATTCAATTTCTATTATCTATGCCAGTACGTTCTATAAAAGTACTATGATTAGAGAGCAGGTCTGAAAATTTACACAACTGCATTATGATATTCCGCGCCCAAGAGTATTCCGTACTAACATTGTTAATTTCCACAAAATGTAACCAATTTAACTGAAATTTTTGGCAGGTTTAACATAATTATAAGAAATTCAATAAATAATTCTCAAAAAATAAAAATCGAGTTATATGCAGAATGCCTCAAGCTTCAATTTAAAATACTTTTAAACCCTGTGTATTATTTGGGCACTAAACCTATTTAAGATTAAGTATTAAATTCTGAGTAATATTAAAAATTTCCGTGGATAAAAAATAATGAAGTATGTAACAACTTTCACTTTCGTAAACTCAAACATAAATTAAATTATTAAAGATCTAAATCAAAAACAGCTTTTTACTTTCTCTACTACATAGAGTAAGTAAGAGAAGTATAGCATTCCACTCAAAAATTCAATACAGAGATTTCACCGGAAATATATGTTTTGAGGCCTCCAAAAAAAAGGATTTTTGGAAACATTTCTGTGTGTGTGTGTGTGTGTGTCTGTGAACAGAATAATTCAGAAACGAACAGTCGGATAAACACCAAACTTGGTATTTAGGTTCAGATGCGACACGAAGGTTTTCAAGAAAATCCCCCAACCCAGATTACCTTTTACATGGAACGTTTTTCAAAAATTTTAATTTTTTCAAAAAGGGATCTAACGATTTTTATGAAAGTATCATATGTTTAAGACATTTTTATGGCAAATAAAATGTATATCTTGAATTTCTCCAAAAGTATTCTTCATTGTGAACGACTTTTGCATAACTGATAAACCATAAGAGATAGACAAAACTTTACTACACAAAAAATGTAGATCCCGTTAAAACACAATTTATGTCATATACATTTTTGTTGTTGAGTGAACCATTTTTGAGATATTGCTTGTTATTCCCTTAAATTTTCCTATACTTATACTTTTTCTCAAATGGGAATTCGTTAGTAATTTTTTTGTTTTGTCCTGGACATGTAAAGAGAATGGAATACTTCACATAGTAACCAGCTCTAAAATATTTGACTATCGCTTAATGCCTACCAATTCCCCTTACACCTACAAGAAACTTAACAATAAGATAGAGTCTGCAAATGTTTATCTCGATTAGCATGAAGTATATGGAGAATAAGCGTTCGTAAAATTAGTTTGTACAAGAGTAGAGAAAGTCATGTGATTGTAACACATCAGATTTTTATATTAAGAGAAAGTCCTTTAATTATTTCCTCCACCTTGAAACAACGCAGGAAAATAAGTAAACGAAATCTGCGACATAAAGTTTAAAGTTGCAAAAGTGTAATAAAGCAGGGTTACCGGAATATAAGGTTTAAAGTGTTACGATTTATACATACTATCATTTTCATCGCGTGAAGGACATTTAAATGACGAAACGGGTAAAACCGTAATAGTTTCTGATTCAAAAAAGTTTGAGGTTTTTTCTATCCAGTTTTAAAAGTAATTTCTTTTCATTTTTGTGAAAATTCATAAAGAATTATCTTTACTCTTTTACTTAATTAACATACCATAAGTGATCTTGTTTAAGTAAATCTTTGTCAGTTTCAACCTAGTCCGTTTCCTTTCAGTTTTGGATCTCAAAGCTAATGCTAGAGTGGTGTAAATTAAAAACTCCTCCTGTCGTCACAATCCGAGAAATATGAGAACAGACTGACAATAAATGATACGTGTATGGCTCTTCAATTTTCATACTTTCCTGAGGTGTAAACCTGCGCATGCAAAGCAAGACCTAAGGAATGCCCTTTATGGTTCCCAATAATTATTATACAAATTCATTGGTACTGTACAGGAGTTAACATCACAGGATATACTTACGTATATAAATCCTTTGAGACTGGCCTCCTAGCTCAGTTGGTAGAGCGCCGAACTGCTGTATGTGAGCTCCCGGGTTTGATTCCGGCTGGGGGTTGAGAATTTTTGAATTTTTCACTAGCAAAGATTATTTCCTATCCTCCCCAGATTCTTAAAGTATGAATGAGGGCATGAGTGTATGTATGAGCTAATGTATAGCGCCCAAAGAAAAGCCAAAAAGCCACTGACAACTCTATAGACCACTTAACAGCATCGCCGATAGGTAATATCTTCTAAAGGTAAAATGCCATCGATATGATCACTGCAGTTAAATGTGGAGTATAAATGGAACAATAAAAACATCGCTTAGAAACGCTTACTAAGTTTAGCATCTCAAAATGATAGGCGTGTCATTTCGTGCCGTTTTCAAAATGACACCACTGAAAATCAATAAGCAGGTTTTAAAAATGGTTCTATTTAAATAATTTCCAATGATGTTTAGGGAACTATACATTCGAAGAAAAGTTTTGCGAAGTTTACAGTAAGTATAATAATGATAATTTAATTCTTGATGACAAAATACGCAGGAAAACGGGATTGAAAGGATGCTAACCGTTGGAAATGTTTCTTTAATACTAACACATTCAAAGAAATAATAAATAAACTTTTTTTTAAAAAACTTTCCTAAGTGGTCGTTTTGATCATTAGCAGCACTACATGTCGTAAATAGTACCTAATAGTGTATAAGCATATAAGTAGAAAATATTATTTCTCAATGTGGAACAAAAACCATATAGTGCACATATCAGTATTTTGCTGTGGTGAATTATATTAAATAATTGTATCTTCTCATTCATTCATTCATTCATTTATTCATTTAAAAGCCTTGTACATGTTTGCATCATATAATGAGGCAATGTTTGCCAGAAGCGATGAAATTGGAATGTTTTCTACGATTCAAAACAAATTAAATAAAGTTCGGCATTTGGTTCTGATTAGTTTTGCAGAGTTTCCAAACATTGCAAGTTTGTTAATCATGGATGCTTGGCCAGTCTGTGGTATCAGTATATGTTCAAAGTAACTCCGTTCTTGAAACACAATGCCTATATCGCTCTCGATTAAATGTTCACTGCCACGGTAGGATTCCTTGAGGAACATAATAGTGAGTTGGTTTAACATGTCTTATCCTATAAACAGTTTGAAACCTTCATTCCATGGTAGTGAGCGTTATATCGGTACTGCAGAAAATATCCGAAGAGTGAGATTGGCTGCGCAAGGAAGACGATAAAATCTGCATCACGACATTCTGCGGCGTTGCGTATATCTGATGGGACACTTCGTTGTACATTGAACAAGGATCTAAAATTTCATCCCTCAAAATTCAGGTTGCTCATACATTGAAACCACAAGGTCGGGTCTTTCGACTTCATTTTGCAAGACAATTTAATGTCAGTCTTCAAGAAAACTATGCGTTGAATAATTTTTGTCAGACGAGGCACATTTTCACTTAAATGGTTTTGTCGACAAACAAAATTGTTGATGCTGCAATGAGACAAATGCTACGGCACTGCATGAATGACCATTCATTAGAGAAAAGGTGACCGTATGGTGTGCTATTCCTGCTGGACTGAGGATAGAAATGAGAGAGGCTGTTACGGTGAATGGTGAAAGGTATCGACAGATGTCACAAGCATGAAGACAAACTCTAAACAAGGATGGTATTTGGTTGCAATAAGAGATGGTTACGGCCCATACTGCCAGAGACACGCTAAGGTTGTTGAGAAATTTCTTCCCAGAACTCTTAATTTCTCGATTTTGGGGGTATCAATTGCCCGCCTCGGTCTCCAGACCTAACACCTCCTGATTACTTTTTGTGGGGATACCTCAAAGAAAGGATATTTCAAACCGATCACATTTTATACAGGGTCTTAAGAAAGGAATCAGGCTAAAATCCAAGAATTCAACGAAACCTCAGGTTTATAACAAAGGGTCATGATTGAAGAAGTTTTTGTTATTGAAGGAGTGGTATTGTATTTCGACCGTTGGGGAGCCGAACTTGAAGTAGTTGCAACCGCACCTATGGTAAAAAGTTTCCGGTAACCTTCGCCCCAAAATGTCCTTTCCGGTGGCCTTTGCCCCAAATATTTAAAAAATATTAACTTTGTAATTTTGACTGTTTCTTTAAATATTATATATTTATATTTGCCTCGGCTGCGTCAGTATTTATATTTTTTTAGAGACATGAATGTCTTAGCAGGGAGTGGTGCGACTGAAGAGTGTAGGCTTACACAGATTATAATTTTACTTCACTTCTTTAATTAATGCTTGACATGATTTAAATAACACTTCACCGATATAGAGAGCTGTGAGATTTTTTTATTAATTACTTGCACATTTTAACACGTAAACTATTTTTGTCTCACACTGAATACGTATTAAACTTCTCGAGACGCATCTCATGTCCGGCCAGGAACACTGTCTGCTAGCAACAGACTTTTGAATTTGTAAATTTTGCTCCATTTTAGTTACTGATTGGCTAATCCTAGTCCAATTAAATTCCTTCATTTAAGTAAAACTTTTTCTGGTTGTTGATTGGCTATTTTATAAACTGTCAGAAAATTACATTATTGCTTCAAGAATTACAAATAGCATATTAAACTTTAAAAGGTTACCTCAAGGTTACCTCATTGTTAGCAACTTTTGACCTATTTCTCACAGCTCCTACATTATTAACTACGTGATACATTCACATAATATTATTAAGCATGTATACAATAATGCAAATAAATACAATGACTAATATACACTTGTTATATATTGTTACACACATATTGCTTTAACGCGGGCTATTATTGAATTTATATATTATATAATTAGACTGAAATCATTTAAATGTTATAAATACTGCCTCATGATTAACTTTCGCACAAGATTACAACACACCATAGGTATCAGAGATACATTCCTAAAGACATATACTGTGTTATTTTCGAATTTTCAAACGTATTAATCCATTTACAGCAGCATGTTGAGACTCATCAGAACCAAATGCCGGACCCTATATGAATATTCACCATTGGGACTTGGTAGCGGTAGGACGTGTCCTTCTTCAGTTGCTGCTGTTAGCTAGAGTAATACCGCCACAGTGGTGTATTATGTAAGTGCTGCAAAGCTAAAGTAGTAAATGGAATAAAGAGTATAAACTATGCTAATATATGGGGTCTTTCAACAAGAGTGTCCTATCTTTGAACTTAAATAAAACACGTTCTGTAAATGATAGAGGTTTATTTCTTTTTTTATTTTGGAACAATTAATGTCATTACGTGTGGAAGAGAACATCAGTTAAGTGACCGCCGAGACTTCGTTGGGTTGCGCGTATACGGTTGACCCAATTTTCAATGACAGAAGAACGTAAATTAGGTCCAACTTCACAAATAACACGCGTGATGTTATTCATAAGATCATTTACTGTTTCTGGCTTGTTGACATAAAGTCTAGATTTAACATAAGTCCACAAGAAGTAATCCAACGGCGTTAAATCGCATGACCTCGGGGGCCAGTTAACATCACCACCACGGGAAATGATGAAATCTCTGAACTTCTGCTTCAAATGATCGATTATTTCGAGAGCAGTATGACATGTGGCACCACCTTGCTGGAACCAGATGTTTCTGACATCCATACCATCCAATTGAGGCCAAAAATAGTCCCTTATAAGAGCCCGATTTCTTTCTCCATTGAGAGTTAGAGCTTCTCCATCTTCATCTTGGAAAATATATGACCAATGATTCCACCATACCAAAATCCACACCACAAAGTAACCTTTTGGGGATGAAGTGGTCGTTCTTGAATCTGCATATTAAATTGTGATTGCTCCAATAGCGGCAAATTTGTTTGTTAACACAACCATCCATCCAAAAGTGGGCTTCGTCGCTGAAGATGATTTTTCGACATAAGTCCGGGTCAGCTTCCAATTGCTCCATAGCCCAGTCAGCGAATACACGGCGCAACCTATGGTCGTTGGGCTTTAGTTCTTGAGTTAACACCATTTTGTAAGCGTGAAACTTCAAGTCCAGATGCAGAATTCGCCAGGTTGAGTCGTTAGAGCCCCAATTCTTGCACTCGACGAGCAATTGGTTTGTTTCCGTTCTCGCGTACACTCTCACGAACGGCGACTATGTTTTCGTTGGGGCGCTTACATCGATTGCGTACAGGCGTTCTTTGATCGCTGACAGAACCGCTTCTTTCAAACTTATCGATCAGACGCCGAATCGTTTTCTCGCAGGGACGATTATGCACACCGTAAACTTCACGCAATATAGGGAAGGTTTGGCGAACAGATGATACACTTTGATAATAAATTTTCACAATTTCTACGCGTTGCTGAATGCTAAAACGTCCCATGGCTATTTGTCAATAACAAGTGTAACCACATGAAAACAATGACTGCTGTAACTCAATAACAACGGCAGCTATTACATGTTAAAGATAGGACACTCTTGTTGAAAGACCCTTTATTTCACACAAGCTGTGCAAAATTAACATGCAGCATAGATATTGTAAGTAAAGCCACTTTTAAGTGCTGTGACAGGTCAGTGAAATACAATGTGTCTAAAATGTGGAGCTACTGGAGGCTTTTTTGTTTTGATATTGCTGATAACGGCAATAAGATGGATACTAAAATGTGCAATATATTATAAAACAGAAAAATCAAGTTATTTCGGAATTACGAGAAAAGATGGAAAATTTAACCGAAACCATGTGGCTTTGTTAAATAAAGAACCCGTAACCCTTAAAGAGTGCTGCCAGGCTGAAAGTCTTTCATTTTTACTTTCTCTACTACGTATAGTAAGCAGGGGAAGTATTGTATTCCACCCAAAAATTCGATACCGAGATTTCACCGGAAATACATGTTTTGAGACTCCCTGAATAAAAAAAAGCATTTTTGGAAACATGTCCGTGTGTGTGTGTGTCTGTGAACAGCATAACTCAAAAACGAATAGTCGGATAAACACCACACTTGGTATTTAGGTTCAGTATCTTCCAGAGATGCGACACGAAGGTTTTCAAGAAAATCATCCCACCTCACCTTCACAAACTGCAAATGAAAGAAAGATCATAGTTATATATAACTCTCCTCTTATTATTAAATAAAAATACAAAACAATAAATAAGACTAAAATAATAAATTCTAAACTTAATAAAGTTACTAACAAATGTTTACGTCCAGAAGAAAAAACTCACAAACCACATAAAAATATAAAACAGAATATAATCTTTTTAATTTTCGATGTAGAAATTGCCTTAATTTTACCTATAACTATTATTCCGCTTACATCAAAAATAACATCTTGAATATCTACTCAGACTACCCTTTACATGGAACATTTTTCGAAAATTTTAATTTTCTCAAAATTGGCTCTAGCGATTTTGATTAAAATATCATATGTTTAAGATATTTTCATGACAAATGAAATGTATATCTCGATTTTTTTGGGAATGTCTCCAAAAGTATTCTTCATTGTGAACGACTTTTGCATAACTGGTAAACTATAAGAGATAGACAAAATCTTACTTCACAAAAAATGTAGTTCGCATTAAAATACACAATTTATCTCATATACATTTTTTGTTGTTAAGTGAACCGTTTTCGAGATATTGCTTGTTATTGCCTTAAATTTTCCAATACTTATACTTTTTCTCAAATGGGAATTCGTTATTCATTTTTTTGTCCTGGTAATGCAAAGAGAATGGAATACTCCACATAGCAACCAGCTCTTAAAATATTTGACTATCGCTTAAAGCCTACCAATTCCCCTTGCATCTACAAGAAAGTTAGCAATAAGATTACCGATTAACATGAAGCATATGGAGAATAAGCGTTTGTAAAAATAGTTTGTACAAGAGTAGAGAAAGTCATGTGAGTGTAACACATAGATTTTTTAATCTGGATTCTCAGGAGGTAGATGTAAGTTAGAAAAGTCTAAGCAAACGTATTTGCTGTGTAAATGACACATCCCCAAGTAGCAGTGTACTTTGAAATTTTGAATTGGGGAATGGAATGCCGATTACAGTGGCCATACAAGTAATAAATAACTAATTTAAATTAAACTAAAGCTAAACGCTAATCTCAAAGTGAAACTTAGGTGAAGGATGTTCGAAGAAAACCACAACGCCTATTACTTGTTGGCAACAATAAGAACAGAAACAGTGATTTGAAATTAAACTGTATACTTAAAACTATATTCTTACATGTGAGTAGGATATCACTGATACAAAAACTGAACAATTATTACGACTATTTAAGAAACAGGTTTTTCAGAAGTAAAATGTGAACAGTTAAATTATAGGCATCTACATTAATATACACCGTTCAAGGATGTCATTATTCAACAAATTCTATCGAAAGCATTGGATCCAAATACTTGGCCAAATGATGCATGTGTGCGCGCAAGAAACCCAGCCTCACTCTCAAGTATACAAAATACCAACACGCAAATAAGAAGCAGTACACTCGTCCTAATTTTACTGTTTTTAAATCTTCAGGGTCTAAGGGTAAAATTAATATTTTACAGGAGTTTCTGGAAAATAAAAATTGTCGTTTTATTTGCATATCTGAGCAATAGTTAAATCACAATGCAACTGCATTTACCAACACAACTGGTTACAAGAGAGTGTGCTCATATAATGATCTCAACTCACGCACGGGAACAATTATTGATGCATTAGACAACATTGTGTGTAGACTTGTCGAAAATTAGCTGCGAAGTATTTTAAAGTTTGTGCGTTGATAGCCGATAGAGTTAAAACTATTATAATTATTATTATTGTTATTTCGCACTGCTACTGTGATATAAATGTATTTTTACTTAGTTTAACTGGACATTTAATATATTTAACTAAATAGTCTAATTATAAAGTTATTATCCGCGGTTATTAATTCCAAATTCGATATAACGACATGTAGGAATTCTATTGTTGATATAAAAATTTATTGTATCAAGTTGGTTAGAACTGTCATAATGGCAAACTTACAAGAGGCAAAGCTGGCTTTGATAAAGTGATGAGCAATATTGCTACTCTGAATTATTCTGTTGACCTACAAAGTTTTTATTTTTCGGATTATTTAGCTTTGTGGTTCAATTTTTCTATGTGTGATTCAAGTATACACAATGTTCGCTTGATGAGTTATAGAATTGTTTCTTCCTATAATTTGCATTGTGCGGAAGAAAACACTTTTAATGCATTTTTGAATGGGTTGTGTGATTTTTTTTTAACAATTTACTAAGAAGTTTGTGTGAGCAACAATGCTTACTCTCGAAGAAAGATTGAATTTTCAAATTAATTAATACTAGAATTAGACTTATGGTCTATCATAATGTGTACAAAAAAACGTGTTGTGAATGGGAATCGCAATTTATTTACATAGAAAACCTTATACACAGAAGGTTGAATAGTCAAAATGATGAACATTATTAGTCTGATAGAAAATTCTAATAACAAAAGTAAAATAGCATGGTCTTTGATTAACAAATTTAAAAACGATTATAACTACAAACCTAAAATACCAATTTCTGCTGAGACCTTAATGAATATTCTGTAAATTATTTTGAATATGCTGAATCGAAAATTGATAATCCCAAAACACCCCATTTTGAATTTTTACCAAATCTAGATCCTCAAATGTCAAATTTTATTGCAAAGAAATTCCTTCTAAAAAAGTATTAGACATAGTCTCAAATTATAAAAGCTCCATTAGTGCAGATATTTATGACAAGTCAAATAAGTTTTAAAAAGGGCTATTGACGTAATTCTTTACCCTCTTACGTATTGCTTTAATTTTTTTTGCAAGAGGGAGTTTTGCCTGACAATGAAGATCGCTAAAGTAATTCCTGTATACAAAAGGGAAGTGTGTATGAACCTTGTAATTATCGGCCAATATCTCTTATTCCTGTTACAGGTAAAACTTTTAAATATCTAATTTTTGGTCAAACTAAATACATTTTAAAATATTAATATGAATATTCGGAAAGAAAATGTACTATAGATACTATTAAAAGGTTGGTGGATTTGATGCATTTCTCCTTTGAAAATGGTGGATATGTTCCAGAAAATTTCTGTAATTTAAGTAGCCTTTGATTCTATTGATCACAGTGTTCTACCGGATAAACTTTCTTAATGTGATATAAGAAGTGATCTGATTAAACTTCTGAAATCGTAATGAATAAGCAAAACCAAATGGTTTATGTGAATAATGGGTTCTCCCCAGTACGTCACATCCATAGTGGTGTTTCGCAGGTTCAGTTTTGGGCCCACTTTTGTTTTAATTGGAGTAAATGATTTACCTAGTAATATCCCTTCTCATACTATAATGTTTGCTGATGATACAACTTGTATTACTAGTGTAAATGACCTAAATACATAAATGAAACCATGTGAAGCTATCATGACCACACAATCTGAATGATTCGGAGTCAATAGCATTCTATTAAATAAATATAAACTGCTTCTCTCCTTTTTACTTTGAAACAATTATTATACACTGATTCAGCTCATATCAATCAGACTGGTATTAAATGTTTGGGAGTTTATATTGATAGGCAACTAACTTGTACTTCCCACATTGAACACCCGAAGAAAAAATCTGATGTGTTATGTTCACATGACTTTCTCTACTCTTGTACAAACTATTTTTACAAACGCTTATTCTCCATATGCTTCATGTTAATCTTATTGCTAATTTTCTTGTAGATGCAAGGGGAATTGCTAGGCTTTAAGCGATAGTCAAATATTTTAAGAGCTGTTGCTATGTGAAGTATTCCATTCTCTTTGCATTACCAGGAAAAAAAAAATGAATAACGAATTCCCATTTGAGAAAAGGTATAAGTATTGGAAAATTTAAGGGAATAACAAGCAATATCTCGAAAATGGTTCACTCAACAAAAAAATGTATATGACATAAATTGTGTATTTTATCGCGATCTACATTTTTTGTGTAGTAACATTTTGCCTATCTCTTATGGTTTACCAGTTATACAAACGTCGTTCACAATGAAGAACACTTTTGGAGACATTCCCAGAAAATTCAAGATATACATTTTAGTTGTCATGAAAGTGTCTTAAATATATGATATTTTAATCAAAATCGCTTGAGCCATTTTTGAGAAAATTAAAATTTTCGAAAAATGTTCCATGTAAAGGGTAATCTGGGGTGAGGCGAGTTTCTTGAAAACCTTCGTGTCGCATCTCTAGAAAATACTGAACCTAAATACCAAGTTTGGTGTTTATGCAACTGTTCGTTTCTGAGTTATGGTGTTCAAAGACACACACACACACGGACATGTTTCCAAAAATACTTTTTTTTTGGATTCAGGAGGCATCAAAACGGTATTTCCGGTGAAATCGCGGTATCGAATTTTTGAGTGGAATGCAATACTTCCCCTATTTACTATACGTAGTAGAGAAAGTAAAAAGCATGTTTAAAAAAAGATCCGCGCGCGTGCGCGTGTGTGTGAACAGCATAACTCTAAAACGAAAAGTTGGATAAATACCAAACTTGATTATTAAAATATGTTGAGTCGGCTCATTGTTACTCACATCACAAAGACAATTGATTTTTATGGGTGTAGAAGCACTTTTGGAAAAAAATTAAATTGAGTTTTACCTATGGACGCTCTTTAACTGCTGAGTTCTTAGCCTCCTATTCTATATTGGGCGTGAAAGACCAGTAATTTTGCTCAGAGTCCTCTTTATCAGGCTTCAGGTTCTTTTACGTGCTGTAAATCTACGACACGGGACTGCCCGTTTAACTTCCCTTCAGAAGAAAGCTAAGGATTTTTACGCCCGAAAAAAATTCATCGCCCTCCGCCGGGTTTCCGCGACCTACGGGACTAGAGGCTAGCATGGCAACCACTACACCACGGAGGACGACGCACTTTCGGAAGCAGAGGTCCTTCCACCCTCAACTAAGGGTGCCGTCAGTCGGCTCAACATTTTTTAATAATAAATTTATCATCACAGTGGTTAATACTTTTTTTAATTATAAACCACACTTGGTATTTAAGTTCAGTATCTTCCAATGATGCAACACGAAGATTTTAAAGAAATTCCCCCAACCAAAATACAATTTATATGGAAAATTTGATTTTCTAAAAACTGGCTGTAAGTATTTTGATTAAAATAGTATATGCTAAAGATATTTACATCACAAATAAAATGTATACCTTAAATTTTCTGGAAACAGCCTTTGAGGTCTTCCTTCGGAAAGAATTTTGTATAACTGGTAAGCGTTAAGTGATAGACGAAAACGTTGACACAAAAAATGTAGATCTCTTTAAAACACACAATTTATTTTTTATACCATAGGCCATTTCTGAGATATCCGTTAATAATGGTTCAATTGTTCATTCCTTGGTCATCCTTTTTAAGTACCTTCAATCTTCAACTGTTTCTCGCGAATACATGGAAACTATGGAATTTTAAGGGTATAACATCCAGTTCTATACTAGAAAATCACAAGAAGCAAGGAATACTGCTCCACTTTAATAATTCTAAGTTGTACGTGTAACAAGGTAGAATGGTACAGTAAAGGTGTTTTACTTTTCCCTCTCTGCAGCGCTAGTAAACACAAAAACAAGTTGAGGGTTATATCGAAGGTTCAGTTTCTTTATGGAAAGATCTCGTTAATTAGCGCGTTTCGTACCTTCATACTTGATGGCGTCTCCTATAGTGCAGAACTTAGTCTGGCAACATTGCGCTTAACTTAGGCTGTTATTGGCGGCTTTACTTCAAAGCGAGCGCTGTAATTATAAAAATGATGTTTAGTACCAGTGTCAATACCAGTTTCTGAAAGAAGTCATCTGGTTCACCCAGAAGTTTAACGCTACGTCTTCCTTGGGATTGTAATGGGCGGTTTAGCCACGGCGGCTGAGTGGTTAAACCGCTTGCCTCTCACCCACGCCTTCCATCCCAGGAACCACATGCGGGATTTGTGGTGGACAAAGCAGCGTCATGGCGGGTTTTCTTTGGGTTCTCCGGTTTCCTGTGCCATTAATTTCACCAACCGCTCCATCTTCACCTTTCCTTTCATCTATTTCACCATCTTTTCATATCATCTACTTCCTCGCTCTCATACCAGGCATCGCGCTAATCACCCATCCTGGATATTCTCTTTAATTCGAGTGTCTGCTCTTCGACAGGCCGCTGACCTCAGTCACCCGCTTTTAAGTCCTGGGGGTGTATGTTCTACATAGTAGGAAGGTAAACAAGGAAAGAAGAAGATAGAAAAATATACTTTTGTAAGAATACTTTGCTAAAGAATGGGTAGAGAAATAAATGTGAATGTAACAGATTCTATTTTTTTATCTACTTCGTGATCAGATAAACGTTTATACATTTCGTTATAGGTACAAGAGGGGCACGGGAAACGTAAGCTATAGCCCAATTTTAAATACAATACCTCCCCTACTACGTATAGTAAGTAGGGGAAGTATTGTATTCCACCCAAAAATTCGATACCGAGATTTCACCGGAAATATGTGTTTTGAGACCCCCTGCATCAAAAAAACCTTTTTTGAAACATTTCCGTGTGTGTGTCTGTCTGTGAACAGCATAACTCAGAAACGAACAGTCGGATAAACACCAAACTTGGTATTTAGTTTCAGTATCCTCCAGAGATGCGACACGAAGGTTTTTAAGAAAATCCCCCACTTCAGATTACCCTTTACATGGAACTTTTTCGAAAATGTTTATGTTCTCAAAAACGGCTCTAACGATTTTGATTAAAGTATCATATCTTTAAGACATTCTTATGGCAAATAGAATATATATCTTGAATTTTCTGGGAATATCTCCAAAAGTATTCTTCATTGTGAACGACTTTGGCATCACTGGTAAACCATGAGATAGACAACATTTTACTACACAAAAAATGTAGATCGCGTTAAAATACACAATTTATGTCATTTACATTTTTGTTGCTGTTGAGTGAACCATTTTCGAGATATTGCTTGTTATACCCTTAAATTTATGAATACTTATTTTCTCAAATGGGAATTCGTTATTCATTTTTTTGACTTGGATATGCAAAGAGTATTAATCCGTGGCAAAGAGAATGGTGTTGCACCTAGCAACGAGCTATTAAGGGATATGTCTGTGCTTAAAGGCTACTTTATTTCTATATTGCCCTTGCAAATACAAAACAAGGGAAACATAGTACGCCTTAAGCGATAGTCAAATATTTTTAGAACTGCTCGCTATGTGTAAAATGTAATTCTCTTTGCATGTCAAAAGATCGTTTCTGCAAATGTTTATCTCGATTAATATGAAATAGATGGAGAATAAGAGTTTGTAAAAATAGTTTGTACAAGAGAAGAGAAAGTCATATGAGTGTAACACATCAGATTTTGTCTTTAACTTTGTGCCACTTTATTGGTGTAATGTGGTTATGCCGATAACAGATTGCCATAAGTATGTATGACCTGGTACATGTGCTCAGAGGCAATTCAGAAATACTATAATAGATTAAATAACCGATAACACATACACCAGCATACTGATATTCACACACCAAAAACTGATAAGTTATTGAGAAGCTCGAACAAATAAGAGCGGGCATGTCCCAAATGGCTGATGCCAACATAAAAAGTTGCACGTTTGCTTTTAGTTCTTTTACTCTTGAAGTTAATTCCTAAATCCCTTTGATTTTAGTGAATAGTGTATGGAGCTTGGAACTGAACTTTGTTAATTGAATGACTGCGTTCTAATTCAAATGTGATACAAACAAATGTATTTTAAGGCTTAGTTTATATAGAGATAGGCTATTACCGCAGGAATGGCTCAAATTCCTGTTCATTCTTTCGTCCCCATCAATTCCTTTCATCTGTTTCAGGTTTGAAGGACCAGGGGACGGCGGTTAGTCTGTTGCAGTAGGACGGTGAAATATGTGCTATGGAAAGATTCCTCCCTAGCGCTTGGTGGGACTGCTGGGACGCACTTCCTTCCTGGGAGTGTCCCATCTACATCAAGGTAGGGCTAGTCGGCGTTGTAATTGATGTCAGGTTGAAATCTTAGAGACTTACTTGCGCATATCGTCTCCTAGATCTGGTTGCCCTTCGGGTCTCCCGTTCATCTCTTCCTCTTAGGGGTTACGTTGGAAGCACAAATGGCCTGCTGGCCTACGTGCGGTGCTGTGCTCCAGTTACTGGAGAAAATTAAAATTAAATTGCGTTTTATTTATGGCGCTCTTTAACTACTATGTTTTTATATTGGGCAAGAAAGACAGGGAATATTCTCGGAGGCAGGCTTGAAGTTCTTTTACGTGCCGTAAATCTATTACACGGGGCTCCGGCTTTGCTTCCCTTAAGGAAGTCATGCTATGGATTTTTACGCCCGAAAAAATCCATCATTCTCCGGCGGGGCCTCGAGAATTTCAGGCTAACATGGTACCCCTAGACCACGGAGGACGACCCAGTTACTGCAGGCCTTTGTGTCTGATTACTCCTAACTCCTGGGGAGCTAGTTAATACCAAAACTAACCTATAATTTTGAGGCTTATTTCTCGCTGAAGAAGCACCAGTGGAGAAAACCTACAGATATAAATCTGAATTTTGATCCAGATTATCCCAAATGAAATCTAAATGAAATCTGTGACCTCAAAGTTGTGACCTAATTGAGTCTATTGAGCATAATTTAGCCTAATACTTCAACAATATACGCCCCAGTTGTTAGGTGTTTTAAAATTAAGAAAGAACCAAATGTAAGAGCATTTATGTAACGTTTCATGCGTGTGTGTAATTTGTAATGACGTAGCATAACATTGTGAATATATAACTGTGTTTCATTCCACAACCGCTACAGTTATCATTGTGGTTGAATGTCGAGGTTTTATGACATTGTGAATATATAACTGTGTTTCATTCCAGAACCGCTACAGTTATCATTGTGGTTGAATGTCGAGGTTTTATGACATTGTGAGTGCTAGGCCAAGATCATAAAACTTAAAAGTTCGTTTCTGCAGAAAAATCCAATTAAGTATATGGAAAATGCAAGTCGGCAGTAAAAAGAGTTCTACAATACAAGCTATTTACTTTTCTTGTTTACTCTTCAGTGGTTCTGAGAACCTTTTTTTTATAAACGGCGACCTTACAGTAGCATTGGCGGTGAGTAGCATTATGTAAGTAATTTCCGCTACAGTTGACTCAGAGTTACATAATACTATTCAACAGACAAATCGTTAGCCACAAAGCGTCAATAAATGTTGGTTTTAAAACTGACCAACCATTACATCTACATTACGAGAAGGTACCCGTTAAATTGGCCACCAACATCACCAGTTCTATGACAGCGACAGTCAGCCTTCTGTTCCAATTCGCTTGGTCCATAGAAAACTACACCCACAAGAATTCAATCTACAGAATTAAAAATCTGATGTGATACATTCACATGACTTTCTCTACTCTCTATCAATTATTAGTTGGCATACAAGCTAGTTTTAATAAGCTTATTTTTATATCTACTTCGTTTTAATCCAAATGAAGCTCTACATTACACATTTCGTTATACATTCAAAGCGAACAGCGACAGTCAAATGTTGAAGAACTGGACGTTATATGCTGACCTTAAAATTTCATACTGTTTCCATGCAATCTGAGAAACAAATGAATATTCACAGAACTTGTGAGTGTGTCTGTCTGTCTGGAACAGCATAACTCAGAAACAAACACATGGATAAACACCAAACTTGGTATTTAGGTTCAGTATCTTCCAGAGATGCGACACGAAGGTTTTAAAGAAATCTCCCCACCCCAGATTACCCTTTACATGGAACATTTTTCGAAAATTTTAATTTTCTCAAAAAGGACTCTAACGATTTTGATTTAAATATCATATACTTAAGATATTTTCATGACAAATGAAATTTATATCTAGAATTTTCTGCGAATGTCTCCAAAAGTATTCTTCATTGTGAACGACTTTTGCGTAACTGGTAAACCATAAGAGATAGACCAAATTTTACTACCCAAAAAATGTAGTTCGCGTTAAAATACACAATTTATGTCATATACATTTTTTTTTGAGTGAACCATTTTCGAGATATTGCTTGTTAGTCCCTTAAATTTTCCAATACTTATGCTTTTTCTCCAATTCGTTATTCATGTTTTTTGTCCTGGTAATGCAAAGAGAGTGGAATACTCCACATAGCAACCAGCTCTTAAAATATTTGACTATCATTTAAAGCCTAGCAATTCCCCTTGCATCTACAAGAAAATTAGCAATAAGATTAACATCTCGATATCTCGATTAACATGAAGCATATGGAGAATAAGCGTTTGTAAAAATAGTTTGTACAAGAGTAGAGAAAGTCATGTGAGGTAACACATCATATTTTTTAATTCACATCACTCGGCTCTGATGTTGGCCCCGTAACCTTTTCGGGAATATTCCTTCCCAACTTCAACGTAGGATGTCAACTGATCCCTGCCGCTCCATAACCGCTATCCCCATATGTTCTGTAGAAGATGAAATAGTTGTCCTCTTGCAAGCAGTTCATACTTGATACGTCTGCTTCTGTTTTCCTCTGGTCTGACTCGGCTGCCCTCTGTAGTGTAGATGGAGAACTCCTCTGTCCATTCTCCTGTCTTCCATGAGCTGATTGGATGAATTGTAGTAAGGAACCAAAAGGCGGAATTCCAAAATCCAAAACATTATCAATATTATGGTGAATATTTTCTTCAATATATCAAATTGTGATAGAATCTGGATGGCTTTAATAGTTCAATTTCTCACCTATCTCATGATTTACAAATCAAAAAATCTGATGTGTTACACTCACATGACTTTCTCTACTCTTGTACAAACTATTTTTACAAACGCTTATTATCCATAAGCTTCATGTTAATCGAGATATCGAGATGTTAATCTTATTGCTAATTTTCTTGTAGATGCAAGGGGAATTAGTAGGCTTTAAGCGATAGTCAAATATTTTAAGAGCTGGTTGCTATGTGGAGTATTCCATTCTCCTTTGCATTACCAGGACAAAAAAAAATAATAACGAATTTGAGAAGAAGTGTATTGGAAAATTTAAGGGAATAACAAGCAATATCTCGAAAATGGTTCACTCAACAAAAAAAATGTATATGACATAAATTGTGTATTTTAACGCGATCTACATTTTTTGTGTTATAAAATTTTGTCTGTCTCTTATGGTTTACCAGTTATGCAAAAATCGTTCACAATGAAGAATACTTTTGGAGACATATCCAGAAAATTCAAGATATACATTTAATTTGTCATGAAAATATCTTAAACATATGATGTTTTAATCAAAATCGTTAGGGCCAATTTTGAGAAAATTAAAATTTTCGATTAATGTTCCATGTAAAGGGTAATCTGGGGTGGGAGGATTTTCTTAAAAACCTTCGTGTTGCATCTCTGGAACATACTGAACCTAAATACCAAGTTTGGTGTTTATCCGACTGTTCGTTTCTGAGTTTTGCTCAGACACCACACACACACACACACACACACACACACACACATGTACCTGTTTCCAAAAATCAAGAAGCACCGCTTATTTAACGGCCAAACTTGGTATTTACGCTTAGTACCTTCCATAGATGCACGAAGATTTTTAAGAAAGTCCCCTCACGCCAGACTACACTTTATATGGAACATTTTTTAATTTTTTTTTTACTTTCTGAAGAATGGCACTTATGATTTCGATGAAAATGCCATACATTAAAGATATTGAAATATATATCTTGAATTTTCTGGGAATGGCATGTGAAGTTCTCTTCATTCGGCAAGAAATTTATATAATGTTGTATAAATGGTAAACGTTAAGCGATGTAAACATCTTTAAAACATAGAATTTATTTCCAACAACCTTTTGTAGCATCAGCCATTTCCGAGATATCCCTTATCATTTGTTCAAATAATTCAATCATATGTCATTCTTTTAAAATCCTGTCGACATATGTTGTACGCGATGTCATGAAAAGAATATGAAATTTTGAGGCCAACGTACAGCGTCTGGTTCTAAAACATTTAACTATCGCTATTCATTTTGTATGCATAATGTGATCTGTAATGCAGTTATTTGCGGAAAGGTTATCTCAATTAAAATGAAGTAGACAGGAAAATACAATTTCGTAAGAATAAAATGTACACACACTAATAAGCGATAGAGGGTAGAGAAAGTCTTATGAATGTAACATATAAGATTTTTAATAATCTTGCTATCGCTTTAGCGTTAAACGGAAAGCATAATGAAAGTTTATCGCAATTAACAAGAAGTAAAATAAGCTTTTGTAAGAATAGATTGTAGAAGAGTGAGAAGAGATAGTCACGTGAAGACAGCACAGTGGAAGTGCAGAAGTTAGGAAAGAGGTTGTTAAGGACATATATATCCGCTGCAGCTACATGGTTCTGCTGCAGGGCAAGCCGACGGTCGTTAGCTCGGTAGCGCAGCAAACAATGCGGGTTGTCTATCTCGCTGTGTCAACACCCGCTACATGATAGCTAGTCCCGTCACCATGGCTACCCACAGAGCAAAGCCACTCCCTCCACAGCCCCCTGTACCAACCAATTAATGCTAGCCAAACCAAACATTTCTCTTCTCCGTCTATCATACGTAATTACACACAAAAACTCGCTTTAAAATTATCCCTATTATAAGACAAAGCCGGTAAGGCGTATAATGCACATAAATAAAACCGCCGTGGAACTTTAACTTGCTATAAACCTAAACGTAAATCGGTGTAATCCAAAGAAGGATTATACATTTCATATACTGCTTTTTGGATATAAACTTGAGGCAGAAATTATTGTCTTTGGTTATTTATAAAACAAACTATTAATTTCGATCCGCAAATTTCAAATCTTATTATATATCACTCAAACAAATTCGCCTCTTATGGTCAATACTTTACATTAATGGGTAATTTATGAATATATCACAACTCAAAAACGAAAAGTCGGATAAGTACCAAACCTGGTATTTGTGTTCAATATCTTCCAAGGATGCGACACGAAGACCTTTAGAAATTTTGATTTTCTCAAAAATGGCTCCAACGATTATGATTACAATATCATATGTTTAAGATATTTTTATGCAAATGAAATGCATATCTTGAATTTTCTGGGAATGTCCCCAAAAGTGCTCTTCATTTTGAATTACTTTTGCATAGCTTGTAAAGCGCAAGAGATAGACAAAATTTTACTACACAAAAAATTTAGATCACGTTAAAACACACAACTTATGTCATACGCCTTTTCTGGGTCCAGTGAACCATTTACAAGAAATTCATTGTTATTTGCTTTAATTTTCCAATACTTATACTTTTTCTCAAATGGGAATTCGTTATTCTTTTTACTTTCTCTACTACGTATAGTAAGTAGCGGAAGTATTGCATTCCACACAAAAATTCGATACCGAGATTTCACGGAAATACATGTTTTGAGACTCACTGAATCCAAAAAAAGCATTTTTGGAAACATGTCCGTGTGTGTGTCTGTCTGTGTGTCTGTGTGTGTGTCTGTCTGTGTGTCTGTGTGTCTGTGTGTCTGTGAACAGCATAACTCAGAAATGAACAGTCGTATAAAAACCAAACTTGGTATTTAGGTTCAGTATCTTCCAGAGATGCGACACGAAGGTTTTCAAGAAAATCCCCCCACCCCAGACTACCCTTTACATGGAACATTTTTCGAAAATTTTAATTTTCTCAAAAACGGCTCTAACGATTTTGATTAAAATATCATATGTTTAAGATATTGTCATGAGAAATGAAATGTATATCTCGAATTTTCTAGGAATGTCTCCAAAAGTATTCTTCATTGTGAACGACTTTTGCATAACTGGTAAACCATAAGAGATAGACAAAATTTTACTACACAAAAAATGTAGATCCCGTTAAAATACACAATTTATGTCATACACATTTCTTTTGTTGAGTGAACCGTTTTCGAGATATTGCTTGTTATTCCCTTAAATTTTCCAATACTTATACTTTTTCTCAAATTCGTTATTCGTTTTTACTTTCTCTACTACGTATAGTAAGTAGGGGAAGTATTGCATTCCACCCAAAAATTCGATACCGAGATTTCACCAGAAATACATGTTTTGAGACCTCCTGAATACAAAAAAATCTGATGTGTTACACTCACATGACTTTCTCTACTCTTGTACAATCTATTTTTACAAACGCCTATTCTCCATATGTTTTATGTTAATCGAGATATCGAGATGTCAATCTTATTGCTAATTTTCTTGTAGATGCAAGGGGAATATGGTAGCTTTTAAGCGATGGTCAAATATTTTAACGCTGGTTGCTATGCGGCGCATTCCATTCTCTTTGCAAGTCCAGGACATAAAAAAATGAATAACGAATTTGAGAAAAAGTATAAGTATTGGAAAATTTAAGGGAATAACAAGCAATATCTCGAAAACGGTTCACTAAACAAAAGAAATGTATATGACATAAGTTGTGTATTTTAACGAGATCTACATTGTTTGTGTAGTAAAATTTTGTCTATCTCTTATGGTTTACCAGTTATGCAAAAGTCGTTCACAATGAAGAATACTTTTGGAGACATTCCCAGAAAATTCCAGATATACATTTCATTTCTCATGACATTATCTTAAACATCTGATATTTTCATCAAAATCGTTAGAGCCATTTTTGAGAAAATTAAAATTTTCGAAAAATCTTCCATGTAAAGGGTAGTCTGGGGTGGGGGGATTTTCTTGAAAACCTTGTGTCGCATCTCTGGAAGATACTGAACCTAAATACCAAGTTTGGTGTTTATCCGACTGTTCGTTTTTGAGTTATGCTGTTCACAGACACACACACACACACACAGAGACACACACACACACACAGACACACACACAGACACACACACACACGGACATGTTTCCAAAAATGCTTTTTTTGGATTCAGGAGGTTTCAAAACATGTATTTCCGGTGAAATCTCGGTATCGAATTTTTGGGTGGAATGCAATACTTCCCCTACTTACTATACGTAGTAGAGAAAGTAAAAATGATTAGCAACTGCAGGCTTAGCCTATTTGTTTAAATTTAATGTTTCTTTGAAGTACTGCCAACCGTTTTGTTTTAATTTCTTTTTGTTTTACCAATGAATACATTTTCACAATTATGATATGGTGTCTAATATATTCCCGATTTCTTAAGTTTTCTACAGTATTAGTTAAACGGTGTATTCAAAATATTTCTCAAATTAAAATTATTTTGAGGTGCCAGTTGAATATTATGTTTCTTAAAGTTTTTTTCAAATTGTTTAAACATAGGGTAATGTGTAAATTTCCTTATAAACCATATTTAAATACTTTGGATTCTGTAAGCTACCGGAAGCTTGTAGCATATGTTTTCTGCTGTATTTTTTAAGTAAAGTATTAATTAATTGGGTGATAAATCCATTTGTATCAGCAACTTTCTTAATGTGTTCCAATTCTGAATTAAAATCTTTCTTTTCAATAGGTATGTTTATTAATCCATAAATCAAGCTTTAAAAAACTGCATGCTGTTGTGATACAGGGTTACAATTATTATTGTTAATACAGTTGTCCGCATGAGTAGGTTTTCTGTAATTTCCAAAAAAATTTCAGGCATTCTCTTTTCTTGTAATTGTTAAATCCTAAAACGTTACATATTATCTTTTTCTAATTCCATTGTAAATGTATTGTTTTTATCCGGTTTGTACAAAAAGGCCAGTGCTGTGTCAGTATATTGCTGAATTATAAATCAAATATATCATGCACATACGTGAACCACAGATTAAAAATATCTTATTGAAAAGTGATCACTGTTTTTTCCAAGCAGCTAATATAAAGATCAGATGTGACGTATGAGCATTATTGCGTATGTGACCTGGCGGCCCAGATCGGATATTGCGCAAGAGTGGAGGAGATAAACCAGTTCTAGCATAGCGTAACCACGCCGAGTTAGCGTGGGTCAGTCAGTCGAGCCGAGTTACTGCTAGAGGCAAGTTGTAGTGTGTGTGCGCTGTTTATGCGGAAGCATGGCGTCCCCACCGACAGGCAAGGAAGCAAGGAGGTAATGTAATCCCTTTTCATCATTAAAGTCATTTGCCATCCATTTTAATTATGTGTAAATTACTATAATAGTCCCTTCCCTCATCCACACCATGAAATAATACTATTGCTAAGAATATTCTGGTATATTTTCATAATTTTCTCTCAGCTGCGTCCCCCGTCTGCCCTCGCATAATGTGAAATATTAACTTTAATATCCTTCGGTACCAGTCGCTCTACCCCCCATTGAGCTAAAATAATAAAGAGTCACGACAATATTGATGAATTACAAATCAAATATATCATCCCCATACGTGAACCACAGATTAAAAATATCTGATTGAAAAGTGATCACTGTTTTTTTCAAGCAGCTGATATAAAGATCAGCTAGCAGAGGTGACAAAGGGTTGCCCATAGCGAGTCTGTGTCGGTTTATAAAAACTGTTATTAAAAGTGAATGCAATCAGGTCATGTGTTTGATTTTTTTTGTAAATTAATGGAAGATAACCATGTATTTAATAAATCTGGAATGCTACCAGTAGGCACATTAGTACACACTGAAGTTACATCAAAAGACACTAATAAATCATCATCACTCATGATTACATTTTTTATCTTACTTATTAAATCAGCAGATACCTTGAGTTGGAAATTTTTCAAAAGGAAAATAACTTTATCGACCATTTAGTTAACCCATAGCTAGGCGAACCAATATTATTGATAATAGGTCGCATGTTGTTGTCATTTTGTGGGTTTTTGAAGCAGTAAATCCTAGATAATATTGGATTACTATATTTTAAATAATTTTTTAGCATCTAATGACATCATGGTTAACACTAATATAGCTTTATTCACCTCTTTACTACATAAATATAAAGAATATTTTTAATAGTAATATAATATCATTACTCAGAAGCTGAATCACCCTGGTGTTTCATCTGTATTTAAAACAACAATCTGATTGCTTTTATGTGAACGTTCAGACTTCTGTTGAAAAGAACCAGACATTGGCTTATCGAGGATTTGTGTGGAACGTTTTTGAAAAGGTGTTTCAGCCACATTAAATAAATAAAAACAAACAATATTGCAAATCAGAAGCATAGACTTTTTTCATACACTAGACGTACAAATAAAGGTGTACCAAAGAAAACTTCAGCCTATATTCAACAATGAATCTTTCGCTAACTGCTTGCTACGAGAAAACCTATTGGGTATAAACTGTGTAGTTTAATGAATTCTACATTTTACCTACACTAGGCTTTCAGTATAAAAAATTAAATTGAGTTTTATTTATGGGCGCTCTTTAACTACAATGGTTCTCAAGGTCCCATTCTACAGATATTGGACGAGAAACACCGGACATTTTGCTCAGAGGCTTCTTTATCAGGCTTGAGGTTCTTTCACGTGCCGTAAATCTACGACACGGGACCACCGGCTTGATTTCCCTTCCGAAGAAAGCAATGCCAAGAATTTTTACACCCGAAACAAATCCATCGCCCTCCGACGGATTTGAATCCGCGATCTTGCGAACTAGAGGCTAACATGGTACCTCTGACTACGGAGGACGACATCTTTTCAGTATATGTTATTGTTTCCAAATCATATGAAATTCAATAAGAATGAAGAACACTTTACAGGTCATTTGCCAAAAAATGGAAGATATACAATTAACTCATGGTATGAGTAGCTCATTATGATATTATAATGAAAATAGTTATAGACCTTTTTGAGAAGATAAAACATACTTTTTTCATGTAAAGAATAGAATGGGGTGATTGAAGTCCACAGAAATCTTAAATTGTGCATTAATTCAACATGAAAATCGGTTTTTTATCCACTTTTCGTTTTAGAGTTATACTATCTGTAGGTGCATAGCACATACACCTAACACGTACAGACCTACATATGGATACACACAAACATTTTTAAAGATACTTATCATTAGGATTCAAGGTACCTAAAATCTGTATTTTAGATGAAATATCAAAATTGGGATCAATGCAATATTTTTTTCTACCATTGGTACCTAAACGGCAGAGAAAATAAAATGTATACTGCAAACCTTCATAATAATTGTCAGCTCATCAAAAAGTACACAGCTATCCATTTCTATGAATTCCTCTTCATTAGGGTCTTGAAGATTTGAGCCGGGTCCGTTGGTTAAAATCTGTTGTAGTTATGTGCAATGTTTCTGATTCTGAAGGACGTGACAAGAACAGATCGAATTCTTTTGAACATATAAACAAAAACCTTCCCTCTAAAATATTTTTACTTGCCCTACTACGTATAGTAAGTAGGGGAAGTATTGCATTCCACCCAAAAATTCGATACCGAGATTTCACCGGAAATATATGTTTTGAGGCCTCCTGAATCCAAAAAAGTATTTTTGGAAACATGCCGTGTGTGTGTCTGTGAACAGCATAACTCAGAAAAGAACAGTCGGATAAACACCAAACTTGGCATTTCGGTTCAGTATCTTCCAGAGATGCGACACAAGGTTTTCAAGAAAATCCCCCCACCCCAGATTACCCTTTACATGGAACATTTTTTTGAAACTTTTAATTTTCTCAAAAATGGCTCTAACGATTTTGATTAAAATATCATATATTTAAGATGCTTTCATGACAAACAAAATGTATATCTTGAATTTTCTGGGAATGTCTCCAAAAGTATTCTTCATTGTGAACGACTTTTGCATAACTGGTAAACCATAAGTACACAAAAAATGTAGATCGCGTTAAAATTCACAATTTATGTCATATATATATATATATATATATATATATATATATATATTTTGTTGAGTGAACCATTTTCGACAAACTGCTATGTATTCCCTTAAATTTTCCAATACTTATACTTTTTCTCAAATGGGAATTCGTTATTCATTTTTTGTGCTAGTAATGCAAAGAGAATTGTATACTGCACAGCTACAGCTACAGCTCTTAAGATATTTGACTATCGCTTAAAGCCTAGCAATTCCCCTTGCATCTACAAGAAAATTAGCAATAAGATTAACATCTCGATTAACATGAAGCATATGGAGAATAAGCGTTTGTAAAAATAGTTTGTAAGTACAAGAGTAAAAAAGGTCATGTGAGTGTACGCATCAGAATTTTTAACAAAGCTTTATTTTCACAGAATACTTAAAAAGCCAAAATATATTATTCTTATGTAATACTTTCGTAAATATTTTAAGAGTAGACAAATACAATCCGAAATATTGTTTTTAAGTTAGCAGCTTAACAACTTTATTAAATGTTTTATCTAGGATAGGACAGGGCTAGAAGCGGAGAACTCCTAGACCTAGGAGCTAGCACCTCGACCTACGCAGATAATTTCTGCCCAGGCACTTGACGAGGCGCCCCCGGAGGCAGGGATGAGGTAAAGGAGACAGAGGCCGGCTGGACAAGGAGGCACGACAGGCAGAGGGCAGGGTCCCTACCAATTATAGATTTGAACTCCCAGGGTGTTGGCTGGTGCAGCCGGCTCCTCTCCCCCCGTGGGCTTATACATCCCCTGGTGAGCTCGGTACCCGGAGATCGCTCGCAATCCGGGTGGCAAAGGTTTACTTATAGCATGCTTTTCCCGTACCATTCACACGATACCTCCTGCCGACACTTGAAAATCTGTAAGAAATCAAGTAGATGAAAGCTGAAGTGAAATGAGGATTGAGATGAAATGGAGAGACCGGAAATTCGCGGGATGTAATGATCCTTCCCAGCATTCGCCTGGCGACCCGAGGAAACCCCGAAAAAAACTCAGCCACCGGAATCGAATCCAGCATTCCGAATGCGAGTCACAGACGTTACCGCCTGAGCCATCCCGCTCGGTAATGTTTTATCCCACTAGTAATTTAATAAATTATACGTGTGAATATTTCTTATAAAGAATTAGGCTTCTCGTCTTAAGAAATCAAAATTCTTCACGAAAATCCTGACCAACTCAAATGTTTAACGCTATCATTTCTTCTTTTAAATGACAAAGTTTCTTGTGTAATACAGGATGTGAAAATGCTTTTCATAAACCTCCTAAAATGCTCAACTACCAATATCACAGGGATTCGATTTCTAGTAATATACACAATTACCACTAATAATAAAATATTATATTCCTCAACTAGAATTTCGTATTCATATATGTCGCAAACATATGTACCATGTTAGTGATAGATACAACCAGGAGAATTTTTCCCTGTGTTTGGGAAGTTTGACCAGGTAATTAATTCTCCTTACTTTAATTGCATACAACATAAGGGCAGGAACCACTATACAAAAATAATCATGGTGTTAAAGTGCATAGGATCCCGAAGTCAAGCAGTTCCACATAGAGTAGAGGGAATATAAGGTGAAGCGGGAAATCGTTGGTAGGATCTCACTACGTTGAAGATGATGGATGCTGTGTTACGTTCCTGTAGGTCGTCTTGATGCACGTACTCTTGTGATGTATCTTGAGGTTCTCGTAGATTGGAATCTGATGATCGTGTATCTGTATTCTTGTGTGTGTGTTAGTTTGTTATAATCATTATTTTATAATTGTGCCACGGCTGCTGTATTTGTGTCGGAGAGCACTTGCGTCTCGTCAGGGTTGGGTATGAAGAAGGTTAAAATATTTTGCGCACACGTATTCTGTTAATTATTTCACTTGTATTTTAGATAAACCACATATGAAATTCACAATTCACTATTACCCACATGTATAACTGGTATGCTTTAAATACGTAGTTTTAGCGTGGATTTAGAGATGAGTTTATACAGTGCCTTCCTACTCGAACACTGGCAAGCTTCTGTTAGCGTTCCTTCCAACCGTTTTCTTAGCGCACGTATTTGAATTATAGGTATGTATCAATGTACCTGATTGGTGCTACTCTCCAATGACATCCAATAACAGTTTGTTATATATATGTTTACAGACTTCCATCGTATTAATTATAAATTCAAGGTTCGTCACTGCATTTCTCGTAATTTTATATTACTGGTTCTATAGCTAACAATGGCCTTTCCTTCTCATATTACATTTTATATGTTATAACGTTATATACTTGTTCTCTACCATGTATACATTATGAATATATGTGTTTTTTAACATCCTCTTAATTATTATACATACAATATTAGCAAAGAATACACAACACCTAAAACTTAGAACAAAAAATATTAAAGAAAGAAATTATTATTGTGTTGATGCTGAGAAGCTGCGAATTACATATCTTATTACAATAATGAGTTATCGTATTACTTTATCCGTGGCTAGTACTGTATGTTGCTTCAAAGGTAACACGCTTAAAAAATCTCACGTGTTACATTCAGATGACTTCTTATACACTCTAGCGCTTATTAGTGGCATACAAATTATTCCTAGGAAAGTATATTTTCTTATCTTCGCTTTAATCGAAAAACTTTCCAGAAATAGCTGATTACACGTTTCGTTATAGATATAAAGGGAATACGATAGTCAAATGTTTAAGAACTGGACGCTATGTACTGGCCTTATAATTCTATGCCCTTTGCGTGCACTCGCTAGAAACAACTAAATATCGAAAGGACTTGAAAAGAATGACAAAGTATTGAACAATTCAAACCATTAATAACGGATATCTCGGAAATGGCAGTTGCCACAAAAAAAACATTTAAATTAATTGTGTACTTTAAACAGATCTACATTTTTGTGTGGTACGTCTCCGCATATCGCTTAACGTTTAACGCTTAACTAGTTATACAGGAATGTAAAATTTCCCTCCCATTTAAGTGGATATCACAGACTATTCCCAGAAATTACAAGATATATATTTTATTTGTAATGTAAATACCTTTAATATACGGTATTTTATTTAAGATAGTAAGAGCCATTTATGGAAAATAAAAAAATTGAAAATATGTTGCATTTAAAGGGTAGTTTGGGGTGTGGGGATTTTCTTGAAACCTCATGTCTTATCGCATCTTTGAACTTATTTGGATTTATCCTACTTTTAATTTTTACTTTCTCTACTACGTATAGTAAGTAGGGGAAGTATTGTATTCCACCCAAAATTTCGATACCGAGATTTCGCCAGAAATATATGTTTTGAGACCTCCTGAATCCAAAAAAAAGCATTTTTGGAAACATATCCGTGTGTGTGTCTGTGTGTGTGTGTCTGTGTGTGTGTCTGTGAACAGCATAACTCAAAAACGAACAGTCGGATAAACACCAAACTTGGTTTTTAGGTTCAGTATCTTCCAGAGATGCGACACGAAGGTTTTCAAGAAAATCCCCCCACCCCAGACTACCCTTTACATGGAAGATTTTTCGAAAATTTTAATTTTCTCAAAAATGGCTCTAACGATTTTGATGAAAATATCATATGTTTAAGATAATGTCATGAGAAATGAAATGTATATCTCGAATTTTCTGGGAATGTCTGCAAAAGTATTCTTCATTGTGAACGACTTTTGCATAACTGGTAAACCATAAGAGATAGACAACATTTTACTACACAAAAAATGTAGATCGCGTTAAAATACACAACTTATGTCATACATTTTTGTTGTTGAGTGAACCGTTATCGAGATATTGCTTGTTATTTCCTTAAATTTTCCAATACTTATACTTTTTCTCAAATGCGTTATTCATTTTTACTTTCTCTACTACGTATAGTAAGTAGGGGAAGTATTGCATTCCACCCAAAAATTCGATACCGAGATTTCACCGGAAATACATGTTTTGAGACCTCCCGAATCCAAAAAAAGCATTTTTGGAAACATGTCCGTGTGTGTGTCTGTGTGTGTGTGTGTGTCTGTGTGTGTGTCTGTGTGTCTGTGAACAGCATAACTCAAGAACGAACAGTCGGATAAGCACCAAAGTTGGTATTTGGGTTCAGTATCTTCCAGAGATGCGACACGAAGATTTTCAAGAAAATCCCCCCACCCCAGACTACCCTTTACATGGAAGATTTTTCGAAAATTTTAATTTTCTCAAAAATGGCTCTAACGATTTTGATGAAAATGTCATGTTTAAGATAATGTCATGGGAAATGAAATGTATATCTCGAATGTTCTGGGAATGTCTGCAAAAGTATTCTTCATTGTGAACGACTTTTGCATAACTGGTAAACCATAAGAGATAGACAAAATTTTACTACACAAAAAATGTAGATCGCGTTAAAATACACAACTTACGTCATATACATTTCTTTTGTTGAGTGAACCGTTTTCGAGATATTGCTTGTTATTTCCTTAAATTTTCCAATACTTACACTTTTTCTCAAATTCGTTATTCATTTTTTTTATGTCCTGGACATGCAAAGAGAATGAAATGCGCCACGTAGCAACCAGTGTTAAAATATTTGACTATCGCTTAAAAGCTACCATATTCCCCTTGCATCTACAAGAAAATTAGCAATAAGATTGACATCTCGATATCTCGATTAACATGAAGCATATGGAGAATAGGCGTTTGTAAAATTAGATTGTACAAGAGTAGAGAAAGTCATGTGAGTGTAACACATCAGATTTTTTAATTATGCTATTCACAGACACACGCACACACAGACAGATACACATATGGGCGTTTTTCCAAAAATGCTTTTTTATTATTCATTCAGGGGGCCTCAAAACTTCTATTTCCTGTGCAACCTCGTTTAGAATTTTTGGGTGGAATGCAATAAATTCTATAACTACTAGATAGCTAGCACAGAAAGTAAAAACCGGTACCTCAGAATCAGCAGCTGTTCCTCGAAAAGATAAGATCGTTCTCCGTAGTGTAGTGGTTACCTCTAGTTCCCGAGGCCGCGGGTTCAAACCCGGTGGAGGGCGATGGATTTTTTTCGGGCGTAATAATTCTTAGCATGGCTTCCTTCGGAAGGGAAGTAAAGCCAGTGGTCCCGTGTCGTAGATTTACGGCACATAAAAGCAACTCAAGCCTGAAGAGGCCTCGGAGCAACATTCCCGGTCTTTCACGCCCAATATAGAGTGGGACGCAAAGGACCAAAGCAGTTAAAGAGCGTCCATAAATAAAACTCAATTTAATTTTTTTTTCGAAAAGGTAAAACTAAGAACGAGTTTACATCAGCAGAGAAGAAAATCCTTCTTTCTTTAAAAAGTCTCTTTAAAGGTTTCAAGGGGTTATTAGTTGAATCTATCAAAAGCACATTTTTAAAAACAAAATGTTTTAAATAGTATTTTGCACTAAAAATACGTCTCCTCGTATAGGTTTTTAAGATGTTCTTTTTACGACGTAAATGTTTTAAAACTGATAACATTTATACCAGGTGGCCCATTAAAGAAGGCAGGAAAATAAATTTAGACAACCAACAGGAAGCAAGAAGTGTTTTCTATATTGAAGGGGTAATATCAATGCTCTTCCAAGGAAAACCAAACTCATTATACTGTTAAATTCTTCAGTAATCAGCCTGGCCTGCAGATCAAAAATGTAATTCAACACTCAAGATGATCCACCTGGTACATTATCTGTTTCATATACCTAATATTTTTCGTGATATTGCGTATAATACTGAAATGAGCTTACCAAGTATTAGGATATTATGTGCTTTTAACTGACATTAGAGTAAACAAGCTTTATCAGCAAAAAGTATTGTGCAATCAGAACTAGGTTTACAATAATCAATAATTTTGGACCACACTCTTGAAATTTATTATGTCTCAAATTGGGTTTCTCACTACACATTTGTTAGAGATCGCAGAATCCGACTAGAGATTTGAAGAGACAGAAGACTTGCAGCCAGTTGTGTATCATTATCATACAACACAGGAGTTGTCCACGGTTCATGTGGATGCCTTCTGATCCCAAACGGCTGACAAACAGGAGACCTTCCAGTGCGATGACGAACACTTGCACTCCCATCCATGGCAGTAGTAGTGCTGCATTTTGCTGCGCAATAATTAAACAGTTAAAGTTGCTTTTACATTAGCGTCAATCTCAGAGCTAGTATTCATTAACACTTGTAATGTCCCTGTACCTAAACTTTAAAACTATTTAAATATGTACTGATTGATGTGTTGACTACTTTTTTACTTTCTCTACTACTTATAGTATTTAGGTTCAGAATCTTCCAGAGATGCAACATGAAGGTTTTCAAAAAAATCCTCCCACCCCAGATTACCCTTTACATGGAACATTTTTCGAAAATTTTAATTTTATAAAAAATGGTTCTAACCATTTTGATTACAATATTATACATTTTAAGATACTTTATTACAAATAAAATGTATATCTTGAATTTTCTGGGAATATCTCCAAAAGTATTCTTTATTGTGAACGACTTTTGCATAACTGGTAAACCATAAGAGATAGACAAACTTTTAGTACACAAAACATGTAGTTCGCGTTAAAATACATAATTTATATCATATACATTTTTTGTTGTTGAGTGAACCATTTTCGAGATATTGCTTGTCATTCCCTTAAATGTTTGAATACTTATAGATACTTTTTCTCAAATGGGAATTCGTTTTCATTTTTTTTGTCCCGGTAATGCAAAGAGAATGGAATACTCCACATAGCAACCAGCTCTTAAAATATTTGACTATCGCTTAAAGCCTAGCAATTCCTCTTGCACCTACAAGAAAATTAGCAATAAGATTAATATCTTGATTAACATGAAGCATATGGAGAATAAGCGTTGTAAAAATAGTTTGTACAAGAGTAGCGAATGTCATGTGAGTGTAACACATCAGATTTTTTATTTGGCGACCACAAAACAATATACTCATTTCACCGTTAGCAAGCAACCTCGTCACTGGGCTACTCCTCCAGTGTGGGATCCACGCTTAAACAACTCGGGTCGTCACAATATGTTGGAGCCGGGTAGTTACGGTAGAGACGTTAGAGGATGTACAAAAATGAGATAGAAGGCAAAATAACATAGACTAAGTCCGTCTGATATTATGCCCAAGATGTTTATTCTGTCATCGGCCATCAGGACCTAGTCTAGCCACTGTCAAATGCACATATGTGTGAAAGTTCTAGCTAGTCTCGATGTTCAGGACTCCGACAGCGACAGGGCGATTGGCAGAGAGTCTGAAGGGTACTGCGAGGTCCTAGAGAATGAAATATATGCTGTTTGGGGTAGCATATACTTCCTTTTGATGCTGACTATAGGAAACATCAACATTCTATTGTAACGGATTCCCTGCTTTGGTTTCAACAGCTTCTGATTTGCTGAAAAACTTCCTCGTCACTGGTTCTGGTCTTGGTGCACAGCAGCTGCAAGAATATCAGGTGGTTGATACACTATATACTGATTGAAATAGGTACAAATTGAAGGGTATTTTGTATGGAGATTCTTTAAAAAAACAGTTAATTTTTAGGCCGTTTGCGCGTAGACGGTTGACGTTTTATATGTAAAAGACTTTTATATGTAATAAGATAATTTGTCAACACATTCCACATCTTGTACAAAATTAAAAATATCTTATATGGAATAATTCCTATAAATATAATATTTTAGGCAAACCGTAGCGAAAAAGCAGCTGAAGTTTTAATTAGAGTTTGGGGAAAAATTATTGAAGCACTTTTAGATGTTCACCTCCGTACAAAACTAGGTTCTTTATTTGAAGAGAATGAACTCATTACTTACTATTCTTATTCTTATTATTGTTAGCATTAGTAGTAGTAGTGCCATAATCATCATACTAGTTTTTCCCTACTATTTCCTTGATAAAATACATGTATTATAAATTGAATGCTATGCTAACTTTTAACACCTTTTGGAACATCTAAAAACTGTTCTTAGAGGTTTTCTCAATCCCGATAACTGACAAATGCCTGGGAGGTACCCTTAACTTATGTCCGAAACGATATTTTCCCAAATGTCCTTTCCCAACTATAACTTCATGTCCGTGTCATTAGTGGTAGCGTATGCAGTAAGAACGAGCTTTCCTCACTACAAAAACTTCTCTTATGTATTGTCAGTGCGTAGACTATTACGTAAAAGTTTTATGTCGCCTGTTTTTGAGGAAATAATTTGTTTCTGGACCACTGCATTGCTTCCTAGCCCAGGTATTACCGCTTCTTTCACTGTCACGTAGACGCAGCACAAAAACACAAAAGCCACAGTCTGACGCAAAGGATCTCGTGAATAGTTCACAGAAGCAGAACGGTATTAAAATAAAATGAAAGGATGAGGAGTTGCCCTTAGGAGGTAATGGGATATAACACTAAAACGGCAGTTACCAGTGTTACCCTATTAAACTTTAAAAAAATAATCCTTTTATAAAGGAATAGCATGAGATCTTTCGTTCAAACTATAGATATATCAGAAAAGGCATAGATGTCAGTATCTAGAAGATGGTTCAATACGCAAAGATGAATGAAATATTATCATACCATTTTAGTTTGTGAATGTTCATTTCAGCAACATAAAAAGACTTTTTTTCTACTTTTCCTCCCTTTATAATTCGTATACGGAATGCTTAAGGCGAGTCTAATTTAAGTATATGATAGAACAGCAACGGACATACACGTTTTCCCTTAAGCGCCTCATTTTGCCACAATTTGGCCTATTTGTTTTGCACAAATCGTAATATAAGCTGAAGTTAAGACGTCGCAACAGCGGCCTGAGTAAGTGACCTCAAACCCACCTCACACGGCTATTGCATCTCCACCCGCTTACTATCACGGGTTCACATCTTCCCTATAAAGGTCGCTACCATATTTTCTTTTATTGAACATTGAAATAAAAATATATCACGTGTATTACATTCACATGACTTTCTCTGTCCACTATAATTTATACTTATACAGCTCCCACGAACTATTCCTGCGCAAGCTTATTTTCTCTGTGATTAATCCTGATCGAGAGAAACATTTGCAGATGTCGCTTCATTACACTTTTTTTGTATGTTCAAGCGGATAGATAGACAGGTATTTAAAAGCGGCTCACTATAGTTTTAAAATTCCTTACTCTTCACAACGACATTGCGAGAAACAAGTGGATGGCGACAGTACTTTAAAAACATTTCAAGGTATCGAACAACCGAAACCAACACTAACGGATATCTCGGAAATGGCTGAAACAATAAAAAAATGTTTTTTGAAATAAGTTGTTATTTAAAAGAGATCTACATTTTTGTGTAATGAGCTTTCTTATCTATCGAATAATGTTTATCAGTTATAGTAAATTATGCATAATTCCTTCTGAATGAAGCGTACTTCACAGGCTTTTCACAAAAACAACAAGACGTACATTTCATTTGACATCTAAATATCTTAAATATACAAGATTTTAACTGAAGTCGTTACAGCCATTTTTTAGAAACAATTCTTAACGGGTGCCTATAAAAGGTAGTTTGGGGTACGGGATATTTTTTAAAATCTTCGTGTCGCATCTTTGGAAGATACTGAACTTAAATACCAAGTTTGGTATTACCCGAGATATCGTTTTTGAATTATGCTGCTCACAGGCACACAAAACACGTATTTCCAGTGAAACTCCAATATACAATTTTTCGGTGGAATGTAATACCATCTCTACCTATTAGGCACGTTTTACAGAAAGTAAACAGTAATACAACCTTATTATAAGTCTAATTAACTGAATGTTTAAATAAAATAATTTACTTTGTTTCATTACATTAAATTATTAAATAAGCATATATATTTTACTTTATTTCTTCTTCCTAAATGCTTCGATACACACCTGAGGTTCCTTTTTTACTTTCTCTACTACGTATAGTAAGTAGGGGAAGTATTTGAATTCCACTCAAAAATTCGATACCGAGATTTCACCGGAAATACATGTTTTGAGGCTCCCTAAATCCAAAAAAAGCATTTTTGGAAACATGTCCGTGTGTGTGTGTCTATGAACAGTATAACTCAGAAACGAAGAGCCGGATAAACACCAAACTTGGTATTTAGGTTCAGTATCTTCCAGAGATGCGACACGAAGGTTTTCAAGAAAATCCCCCCACCCCAGATTACCCTTTACATGGAACATTTTTCCTAAGTTTTTATTTTCTCAAAAATGGCTCTAACGGTTTTGATTAAAATATCATATGTTTAAGATATTTTCATGACATGAAATGTATATCTTGAATTTTCTGGGAATGTCTCCAAAAGTATTCTTCATTGTGAACGACTTTTGCATAACTGGTAAACCATAAGGATAGACATACTTTTACAACACAAAAAATGTAGATCACGTTAAAATACACTGTTTATGTCATACTTTTTTTTGTTGAGTGAACCATTTGCGAGATATTGCTTGTTATTCCCTTAAATTTTCCAATACTTATACTATTTCTCAAATGGGAATCCGTTATTCATTTTTTTGTCCTAGTAGTGCGAAGAGAATGGAATATTCCACATAGCAACCACTTCTTAGAATATTTGACTATCGCTTAAAGCTTACCAATTCCCTTTGCATCTACAAGAGAATTACCAATAAGATTAACATCTCGATAGCTCGATTAACATGAAGTAGATGGAGAATAAACGTTTGTAAAAATAGTTGGTAGAAGAGTAGAGAAAGTTATGTGAGTGTAACGCATCAGAACTTTTTTTAGCGATAATAATCATGAAGTACCTACTGTGCTATTTGCTTTTAGTAAATTAAGTGCGTAATAATTAAGATTTTAAGTTAAAGAAGTGTGTTTTAATTTTGAGTTCATTAAAAGTTAAGCATGTCTTGAGAATGAAACACGACTAGTAAAGTTAATGCTATGCCTATGGTGCAGTAAGCAGTCCGTAGTGGCATTAGAGCACACATATTTACTGCTCTGCGACAGGCTCCCCGTAACCATCAAGTGTGATTTTCCCACCCACTTGCAAGGGGAACCGCGCTTTTGCCAATAACCTCTGCACTTCAAAGTATTTTTCTAAAATCTGATGTAATGCATTCACATGACTTACCGAGCAGGATGACTCAGGCGGTTGCGTATGTGGCCCGCATTCGGGAGGTCGTGGGTTCGATTCCCGTGGTCACCATCATGGCTCATTGGTTTCTTCGGGGTTTCTCCGGGTCTCCAAGGGAATGCTGAGAAGGATCATTACATCCCCGAATTTCCTATCCCTCCATTTCATTCTTTAATCATTTCATTCAACCTTCACCCCGTTTGGTCTGTTTCAGGGTTGGAAGTGTCGGCGATGGAGCTTCAGTGCAGCATGGCAAGGAAAAAGGTTGCTCTCTGTGAACCTTCTCCGACCCTCGGCCTTTGGCTGGTTGTCGAGGCAAAAGGACCATCTCCTCTTTTTTTTTTATTTATGGACGCTCTTTAGCTGCTTTGGTCCTTAGCGTCCCATTCTATATTGGGCGTGAAAGGCCGGTAATTTTGCTCGGAGTCCTCTTTATCAGGCTTGAGGTTGCTTTACGTGCCGTAAATCTACAACATGGGACCACCGCCTTTACTTCCCTTCCGAAGAAAGCCATGCTAAAGATTTTTACGACCGACAAAATCCATCGCCCTTCCGCCGGGTTTGAACCCGTGACCTTGGAAATTAGAGGCTAGCATGGTAACAACTACATCACGGAGGACGACAGGACTGCCCTGGCATTGAAACCCATGTGGGATGGGGTCCCCGGTCTACCTGCCCGTTTATATCTGGACATTTTAGGGACCTGTCATTGCTGAGCCGTCATTCCTGGTTCCGGTAATCCGGTGTGTTTCTTTACCTGATCCCTTTCTCCCAGGTGCACCCCCTTGTGGGGGACGTACAGTATAATATCCGGACTCCCTGGATTAGTGCAGACATCCTTTCCGCTTCTCATTCCATTCACATGACTTACTCTATCCTCTGTTGTTTATTGGTGGGTATACTAACTATTCTTATTAAAGCTTATTTTTCTGTCTACTACATATTAATCCAAATGAACCTTTGCAGAAAAAGCCGCATTAAACATTTAGTTATAAATGCCAAGGGAACAGCGACAGTCAAATGTTTTAGAATAGGATGCTATACGCTGGCCTTAAAACTTTATTCTGTTTCCATTTAATCGCGGGAAACAACTGAATGTTGACAGCACTTCAAAAGCACTTGAACAATTCGAACCATTAATGACGGAAATCTCGGAAACGGCTTATGCCACAAAAGCTTATTTGAAACAAACTGTGTGTTATAAAGACATCTACATTTTTTGCAGTGCTTTTTCGTCTTCGTTTAACGTTTATCAGTTATACAAGAGTATACAAAAATTCCTTTCGAATGAAGAGACTTCACAGGCTTTTCACAGAAAATTCAAGATATATATTTTATTTGTCATGTAAATATCTTTAACATGTGGCGTTTTAATAATAATCGTTAGAGCCATTTTTAGAAAATTAAACATTTTGAAATCTCTTTCATATATAGCGTAGCTTGGCGTAGGAGAGTTTTCTTGAAAATCTTCGTGTTGCATTTTTGAAAGGTACTGAATTGAATACCAAACTTGGTATTTATCCGAATTTCGGTTTTGTTATGCTGTTTATAGACCGATAGACACACAGACACACATACACACACACTGACCTTTTCTTAAAATGCTTTTTTTTAATTCAGGCATGAAAACACGTATTTTCGATGAAAATTCGATTTTGAATTTTTGGGTGGAATGCAGTACCTTCTCAACCTACTAGGTATGTATTAGAGAAAGTAGTAATAAAAGTATTCATTAAAATTTCAATATACAGTAGTAGGATATATAGAGGAATTTTGGCACAGTTTTTTGCGTTTATATGGGAAAGGATAGGGAAAACGAGGGTAGATGCTACAGTTCTAGGAGGAAAATGCGTTTATAGGGGAGAGATAGGGAATACGAGGGTCGATGCTAGGCTAGTCAGATGCTAAAGGAGGGAGGGATACGCTTTATACGAGAGAGATAGGGAATACAAGGAAAGATGCTATACTAAACAGGACTAGAAGGGTAGAATATGAGCGATATAGCAAACCGAGGAGAGGTATTAGGATAGGAGTTTTGAATGATCGAGTAGGCGTTTATATGGAGAGACGAGGAAAACGAGAGCCGATGCTAGGCTAGACGGTGTTGAATGAGGGAATGCATCTTATATGAGAGAGGTAGGGGAATATGAGGAGATGTGCTAGGCTAGTCAGGGTTTGAGGTGTGGAATATGCGTTTATATGGGAAAGATAGGGGAAACGTGTACAGGTAATAGGCTAGACAGATGCTGAAGGACGGGAATATAGGCTTATACGGGGGAGAGATAGGGTAATACGAGGAGAGGTGCTAGTCTAGACAGTGGCTGAGAGTAGAGTATGGTTTTATGAGAGGTATAGGAAAACGGGAGAGATACAA
The DNA here is from genome assembly GCA_030765065.1 of Deroplatys truncata. NCBI lineage: Eukaryota > Metazoa > Arthropoda > Insecta > Mantodea > Mantidae > Deroplatys > Deroplatys truncata. The sequence goes on from CM060978.1 coordinate 222,879,954, forward strand.
GGATAGACAGGTAGTGTAGCAGTAGGAATATGGACTTATATACAGGAGAGATATGGAATAGGAGGGAGATACTAGACCTTGAAAGCGACTTTAAGCGAGAACTTCATGAAAATATGTTTCATGTCAATGTTCTAGACATACCCATCACGTAACCTATTCAGGGAAAAGGTGACTCGTTCAGGGGAAAAAGGTGACTGCTCAGGGAAAAAGGTAACCCACAAAGGGAAAAAGTTGACCAGCAAAGGGAAAAACGTGACCAGCAAAGGGAAAAAGGTGACCAGCAAAGGGAAAGATGTGACCAGCAAAGGGAAAAAGGTGACCCACAAAGGGAAAAAGGCGACATGCAACGGGAAAAAGGTGACCAGCAAAGGGAAAAATGTGACCAGCAAAGGGAAAAAGGTGACCACCAAAGGGAAAAAGGTGAGCCATAAAGGGAAAAAGGTGACCTGCAACGGGAAAAGCTAACCCACTAACACTAACAGGTAAGTAATTCAGATAGTATTGCAAGAGGCTGACTGGATCATAGCAGTGTATGATTTCACAGGTAATTCAGCTAATTCGTCTAGTAACACAGGATAGATTCCAGATGCTAACTGCATCATGGCTCTGCATGATTTCACAGATAATTCAGCTAGTATCGTAGGTATTTAGACTAATTCAGCTAGTATCACAAGAGGATAGATTCTAGGGTTGGGTTAACAGTATTGGAGAAACCTGTGACAAAACATTTAAAACAAGGAATCATCCTGTTTTCCTAGAAACAGATCTGGACTCAACACTGGAAGCGAAATTCAAGAAATTGGTGACTGAAATGGAGGAGTCTCAGCTTAAGGGTAGCAGCTGGGCTTTGCTTGCTGTGGAAGGAGTTCGACTTCGTATCAACAAGTACAACCCGTTACGAGGAAGTAGCTACATTCCACTTCCGTCATCTGTTGAAGCAAGAAAAGCGTGTATAAATATCCAGAACTTTAGTGATGAGAAATGTTTCATGTACTCTATACTAGTCAAATTCATCGAGAAGAATGCGCAGCGTGTGAGCAAATACAAGCAGCTTCAAGATAAGTATGACTTCAGCTGTGTTTCTTACCCTACTCCACTTTATCAAATACCTAAATTTAAGAAGCTTAACAAGATGTCTATTAACGTTTTCGGGCTGGATGAGAAGCATGAAGTGTATCCGATAAAGGTTGTTGACATTGAACTAGCTGAACACTGTGACCTGTTACTATTGAATGACAGTAGTGGAAAACATCACTACGTGTATATAAAGAATTTTGAGAAGCTCGTTCGACGCCAGAAAACTAAATGTAATGAACGTGTTTATACCTGCAAGCGCTGCTTTACACATTTTGATAATCGATATGGACGAAGTGGACTGGAAAAACTACAAGAACATGCAACCATCTGTAATCAGCATGGTGTTGCAAGGGTAGTTATGGCTACAAAGGAGAAAGCAATTGTACAGTTTAAAAATGTTGAGAGGATGCTGAAAGTACCTTATGTCATCTATGCGGATTTTGAGAGTATTCTCACTCCATGCCATACGTGTATACCCAATCCTGAAACTTCATATACAACCCCTTATCAAGAGCACACACCAATGAGCTTCTGTGTTTACGTGAAGCCTACATCCAGTGTTGAACATCTCGAAACTGGTCTTCCTAAGCAACCCTATGTGTATCGTGGTGCTGATGCTGCTCAGAAGTTTATGCTGTACCTGACATCTCTTGCAAAAATGATTGATGACATATACAAATCTGCTAAGCCTCTGAAACTTAAGGATCAAGAGCAAAAGGATTTTGAGTCTTCTTCAGCATGCTACTTGTGTGGAAAACCCTTTACAGAAGAGAACTATAAAGTACGCGACCATGATCACATCAGCGGTGAATATCGTGGAAGTCTTCATAATGAATGTAATTTAGCCTGTAAAACACCTAAATATATACCAGTCTTCATGCATAACCTTAGCGGATATGACTCTCATTTCATTGTTAAGGAGCTGGGTTGTACAAGTGAACGTGTGGAGGTAATTCCTAACTCTGAAGAAAGCTATATCTCATTCACCAAGTATGTAGGAGATATAAAGCTTCGATTTGTGGACAGCTTCCGATTCCTCAGCACAAGCTTGGATAAGTTGGTAAAAAATCTAACCTCATATCCTGAAACACTAAAGTACTTTGGAGAAAACAAATTGAAGTTGATGACCCGTAAGGGTGTATTTCCATATGATTTTGTTACGTCATGGGATGCCCTGAACGAGACCTGCTTGCCTCCTAAGGACTCCTTCTACAATAGATTAAATGAAGAAGAAATTACTGATACTGACTACGATCATGCTAGAAATGTATGGGAGCTGTTTAACGTGAGAAACCTGGGAGAGTACAGCGATCTCTACTTAACTTCTGATGTACTTCTTCTAGCTGATGTCTTTGAGACGTTCAGAGAGCAAACCCTCAAAACACACAAAGTTGATCCTGCCCATTATTTTACTTCTCCAGGACTTACATGGGATGCTATGTTACTGTATACTGAAATTAAGCTGGAGCTGTTACAAGATTATGATCAACTACTCATGGTGGAATCAGGTATAAGAGGAGGTTTATGCCAAGTTTCCCATCGGTATGCTGAGGCTAATAACACGTATATGGAGAAGTTTGATCCGTCGAGACCAACCCAATTTATCACATACGAGGACGCCAATAACCAATATGGGTGGGCAATGTGTCACGCCCTTCCTTTTGGTGGATTTCAGTGGGTGTCACCTGAAGAAATCAACTTAGAAACACTACAAGAAGATGATCCTCATGGGTACATATTAGAAGTCGACATCGAGTATCCTGCTGAACTTCACGATCTACACAACGATCTACCTTTCCTGCCAGAGTGTATGAAGCCATTGGAAGCATCTACAAAGAAACTGATACCTCATCTTGGACCTCGAAAGAAGTATGTAGTGCATTACATGGCTTTGAAGCAGGCTCTTAGTCATGAACTACGACTAACAAAAATCCATCGTGTGCTACAATTCCGACAGTCTCAGTGGTTGAAACCTTATGTGGAAATTAACAACATGCTACGACAACAGGCTGCAAATGATTTCGAGAAGGATCTCTACAAGCTCTTTAACAACGCTATGTTTGGAAAAACTATGGAGAACCTGCGTAACCGTATGGATATACGACTGGTGACCAATGAAAAAACTCTAGAGAAGCTGATCGCCAAGCCTACGTTTATCGACAGGATGATATATGCTGATAATCTAGCTGCTGTACATATGGCCTCTCGTCAGATTGTATTCAACAAGCCTATATACATTGGTATGAGTGTGTTGGACATCTCCAAGACATTAATGTATAACTATCATTACGACGTTTTGTTGCCTTATTAGGAGCTGAAAACCTGAAGCTTATGTATATGGACACTGATTCGTTCATTCATTGTGTTACAACTGAAGATGCGTACCAGGACAAGCTACGTTTTCTTGAGCATCTGGATACAGCTGATTACCCTGCCAATCATATATGCCACTCTACTCAGAACAAGAAGGTATTGGGAAAATTTAAAGATGAGCCTAATAGCAAAATCATCCTACGCTTTGTTGGACTACGTCCTAAGATGTATGCCTTAGATATTCAAGGGTCAATGATAAAAAAGATTAAAGGTATAAAACGTAGCGCTATTAAGCAGTACATTTCGTTTGACAGCTATACAGACTGTCTTAAAACCAGTGAAATCATCAGAACACCTATGAATCTGATCCTATCACGAAAGCATGCCCTTGCTACAGTGCAAGTGAATAAAATTGCATTGACTCCGTTTGATGATAAAAGAATTATTGCTGAGGACGGGATAACGACATATGCGTATGGACATTACGCCATTACAAACAGTGCTTAAAAGAATGTAAGTTAAAGATAAAGATTTTCTCGTGAGTCTACAATCTTAAAAAAGAAGGTTATCTGTGTGCTGTATATGCAGATAGCTGACGCCTGATGAAGAAAGAAGAAGATGGAAGGGAAGGCGGTAACCCTGCCATTAGGAGCAATCCTAGTGCTAGTCTCAAGCCTAGATAAAAGGGAAGAGACATCTACAACGAACAAAAATAAAGGTATGTTGACGTAAAGCTTTTCAATTTGTGAACCAATATGCAGTTTATCCCTCTCCGCATCGTACAATAACTGTTTAACATATAATAAGTTTGTAAGATTTAGAAAAAAGTATATAAATTGTTGTAACGTTGGATGAGAAATGTTTTATAATTTAATTACTCTCTATATTACCATGAGTACCTGTGATACTAGTTGAATTGCCCCTTAAAATGACTTAAATACCTGTGATACTACTCGAATCAAGTGAAATTACATTAAATGGCTCTGATACGAAACCCTGATCATTGGATCTAGCCTCCTGTGATACTAGCTTAGTTACTCTAAACACCTATGATGCTTGAATCGCCCAAATACCTAGACACTATCTGAATTACCTGTTAAAATGACACAAATACCATTGATACAACCTGAATCACCTGCATTTACCTTAAATAGCTGTGATACAAATCTCTGATCGAAATTATCACGAGCATCTGTGAAACTATGCTGATTACCCAAATACTTACGATATTACCTGAACTATCTGTAAAATACGAAACTAGGCTATAACCAACCCCTGGAACCTACCCTCCTGTAATGCTTGCTTAATTACTCTAAACACCTATGTTACTTGAATTATCCTAAATACCTACGATACCCTCTGAATTACCTGTGAAATATGAAGCTATGCTATACCCAACCCTGGAATCTAACCTCCTGTGATACTAGCTGAATTAGCCTAAATACCTACGATACCAGCTGAATTAGCTGTGAAATCATGCATAGCTATGATGCAGTTAGCCTATGGAATCTAGCCTCCTGTGATACTGGCTGAATTAGCTTAAATGCTCACGATACTAGCTGAATTGGCTGTGAAAATACCTGTGATACTACCCGAATCATGTGAAATTACCTTAACTAGCTCTGATACGAATTCCTGCTCTAAATTAGCACGGGCACCTGTGATACTATCTGAATTACCTGTTAAAATGACTCAAATACCATTGATACAACCTGAATCATCTGCATTTACCTTAAATAGCTGTGATACAAATCTCTGATCGAAATTATCAATAATATCTGTGAAGCTATGTCGATTACCTCAAATACTTACGATATTGCCTGAACTATCTGTGAAATACGAAGCTAGGTTATAACCTACCCCTGGAAACTATCCTCCTGTAATGCTTGCTTAATTACTCTAAACACCTTTGTTACTTGAATTATCCTAAATACCTACGATACCCTCTGAATTACCTGTGAAATATGAAACTATGCTATACCCAACCCTAGAATCTATCCTCTTGTGATACTAGCTGAATTAGTCTAAATACCTACGATACTGGCTGAATTATCTGTGAAATCATGCAGAGCCATGATGCAGTTAGCATCTGGAATCTATCCTGTGTTACTAGACGAATTAGCTGAATTACCTGTGAAATCATACACTGCTATGATCCAGTCAGCCTCTTGCAATACTATCTGAATTACTTACCTGTTAGTGTTAGTGGGTTAGCTTTTCCCGTTGCAGGTCACCTTTTTCCCTTTATGGCTCACCTTTTTCCCTTTGGTGGTCACCTTTTTCCCTTTGCTGGTCACATTTTTCCCTTTGTGGGTCACCTTTTTCCCTTTGCTGGTCACATCTTTCCCTTTGCTGGTCACCTTTTTCCCTTTGCTGGTCACGTTTTTCCCTTTGCTGGTCAACTTTTTCCCTTTGTGGGTTACCTTTTTCCCTGAGCAGTCACCTTTTTCCCCTGAACGAGTCACCTTTTCCCTGAATAGGTTACGTGATGGGTATGTCTAGAACATTGACATGAAACATATTTTCATGAAGTTCTCGCTTAAAGTCGCTTTCAAGGTCTAGTATCTCCCTCCTATTCCATATCTCTCCTGTATATAAGTCCATATTCCTACTGCTACACTACCTGTCTATCCTTGTATCTCTCCCGTTTTCCTATACCTCTCATAAAACCATACTCTACTCTCAGCCACTGTCTAGACTAGCACCTCTCCTCGTATTACCCTATCTCTCCCCCGTATAAGCCTATATTCCCGTCCTTCAGCATCTGTCTAGCCTATTACCTGTACACGTTTCCCCTATCTTTCCCATATAAACGCATATTCCACACCTCAAACCCTGACTAGCCTAGCACATCTCCTCATATTCCCCTACCTCTCTCATATAAGATGCATTCCCTCATTCAACACCGTCTAGCCTAGCATCGACTCTCGTTTTCCTCGTCTCTCCATACAAACGCCTACTCGATCATTCAAAACTCCTATCCTAATACCTCTCCTCGGTTTGCTATATCGCTCATATTCTACCCTTCTAGTCCTGTTTAGTATAGCATCTTTCCTTGTATTCCCTATCTCTCTCGTATAAAGCGTATCCCTCCCTCCTTTAGCATCTGACTAGCCTAGCATCGACCCTCGTATTCCCTATCTCTCCCCTATAAACGCATTTTCCTCCTAGAACTGTCGCATCTACCCTCGTTTTCCCTATCCTTTCCCATATAAACGCAAAAAACTGTGCCAGAATTCCTCTATATATCCTACTTACAGTCGAGTGTTTTTGGTTCCCTGTCCATAACAGTGTTTCAGAAATACAAATCGTTTTGGTAACGTATATGCACGGTTGTCTTTCAGTGTACTACAGAAAATGACAGAAATATTATTTATATATCATATTATGGAGTCAGCTTTGTTTCCTCGTTATACTCATCAGTATTTTACTTATTTATATGTAAGCGATATAATTGAACAATCAAAAGTTTTTGGCAGTATGTACTCGTATAAGGTGAAAGTGGTACAAAGTTCCACTTTTAAACTATGAACAGCAATAATCGAAATGAGCAAGTATCCTTAATAATCTTTTTACTTTCTCTAACACGACATTTCTGTTAGGTAGAAGGTACTCTAAACAAAAATGGAATACCGAGTTTTCACTGGAAAGGCATGTTTTGAGGCCCCCCGAATAAAAAAAGGCATTTTTAGAAAAAGATTCGTATGTGTCTGTGTCTGTGAACAGCATAACCCAAAAACGAAAAGCCGGATAAATATTACACTTGGTATTTAAATACAATACCTTCCAAAAAATGCGAAATAAGGGTCTTCAAAAAATTTCCCCACACCAACTACCCTTCACATGGATAATTTTTCGAAAATTTTTATTTTTTAAAACATGGCTGTAACGATTTTGATAAAAAATAGCATATACTAAAGATACACTATGTAATCAAAGTATCCGGACACCCCCACAAACATACGCTTTTCATCTTAGGTGCATTGTGCTGCCACCTACTGCCTGGTACTCATTATCCGCGACCTCGGTAGCCATTAGACATCGTGAAACAGCAGAATGGGACGCTCTGTGGAACTCACGGTCTTCGAACGTGGTCAGGTGATTGGGTGTCACTTGTGTCAAAAGTCTAGGGCCACTGTTTCTGATGTGATAGTGAAGTGGAAACGTGAAGGGACATGTACAGCACAAAAGCGTACAGGCCGACCTCGTCTGTTGACTGACAGAGACCGCCGACATTTCAAGAGGGTCGTAAAGAGTAATAGGCAGACTTCTATCCAGACTATCACACAGGAATTCCAAACTGCATCAGGATCCATTCCAAGTACTATGACCGTTAGGCGTGACGTGAGAAACCTTGGATTCCATGGTCGAGAGGCTGCTCATAAGCCACACTTCACGCAGGAAAATGTCAAACGACGCCTCGCTTGGTGTAAGGAGCGTCAACATTCACGATTGAACAATGGCAAAACGTTGTGTGGAGTGACGAATCACGGTACACAATGTGGCGATCCGATGGCAGGGTGTGGGTATGGCGAATGCCCGGCGAACGTCATCTGCCAGCGTGTGTAGTGCCAACAGTGAAATTCGGAGGTGGTGGTGTTATGCTGTGGTCATGTTTTTCCTGGAAGGAGCTTGCACCCCTTGTTTTGTGTGGCACGATTACAGCGCAGACCTACGTTTACATTTTAAGCACCTTCTTGCTTCCCACTGTTGAAGAGCAATTCGGGGATGGCGATTGCATGTTAGAACATGATCGAGCACCTGTTCATACTGCACGGGCTGTGGCGGAGTGGTTACACAACAATAACATCCCTGTAGTGGACTGGCCTGCACAGAGTCCTGACTTGAATCCTATAGAATACCTTTGGGATGTTTTGGAACGCCGACTTCGTGCCAGGTCTCACCGACCTACATCGATACCTCTCCTCAGTTCCGCACTCCGTGAAGAATGGGCTGCCATTCCCCAAGAAACCTTCCAGCACCTGATTGAAAGTATGACTGCGAGAGTGAACGCTGTCATCAAGGCTAAGGGTGGGCAAACACCATATTGACTTCTAGATTACCGATGCAGGGCGCCACGAAATTGTACATCATTTTCAGCCAGGTGTCCGGATACTTTTGATCACGTAGTGTACATGTGTCGCGTTTAAACGCTTGCCCAACTATAGTTTACCAAAATGAAACACTAAAAAAATAATAAGCTATTAAATAAAAATAAAACATAAGTGCAAAATCAAAGGATATTAAGAATGTGAAACATAATTAATATTAGTTTAAACCAAGATTATCTATGAATATTACAACACATTAAAAATCTGATGTGTTTCATTCTTGACTCTACCTTCTATCTTTATTAGTGGGTACAAAAATTATTCTTACGAAAGTTTATTTTTCCATCTTCTTAATTTTAATCGAGATAAACATTTGCAGATATAGCTACATGGCACATTTCTTTAGGATACAAAGACGAAAGTGATAGTCGAAGGGTTAAGAGCTGTAGACTGTACGCTGGCCTTAAAGTTCCATATTGCAATACCAGAAACAACTGAAAATCGATGGAGCTTAAGAAATAACAAAATATTGAACTAATCGAACCAGTAATGACGGAGATCTTGAACATGGTTGATGCCACAGGAAAACTTATTTGAAATAAGTTGTGTTCTTTGAAGTGGTCTACATTTTTTGTTTCGCACATTTCCATCTATTGCATAACGTTTAGCAGTTATACAAGATTAAACAAAATTCTTTCCGAAAAAGAGGACTTAACAGGCTATTCCCGGAAATTTCAAAATGTACATTTTATTTGTCATTTAAATATCCTTAATACGTGGTATTTTAATCAAAATCGTTGAGCCATTTTATAGAAAACCAAAAATTTCGAAAAACTTTCCATGTAAGGGGTAGTTTAGGGCGGCGGGATTTTCTTGAATATCTTTGTGACTAATCTTTGGAAGATACTGAACCTAATACAGACTTTGGTATTTATCCGTTTTTGAGTTATGCAGCTCACACACGCGCGTGCGGACCTTTTTTGAAAATGTTATTTTTGGATTACGGGGCCCCAGCACATGCATTTCCGGTGAAAATGCATCGTAGTTTTAGTTGTAATGCAATATCTTTAATATGCACTAGGTATACGACAGAGAAAATAATAAATTCACCTAAGTGATTCGAACTACCTTACTGCAAACAGGTGTTTTCCGACCATATAATTCTTCCAACTGAGCTGTCTAGAAGCTCGAAGGTTTGCTAAACAATTTAACACAATAAGAAGCATGCGCTTGTCACAGTACACACTTTCAGTTGTTAAAATGTTTCCTTAGCATCAGCTGTATATTACGAAGGGCACTATTTATATTTTGAGTCTAATAATTAAAACAAAGTAATTTCTGATTGAAAACTGCTTTATTGTTTTTCAAAATATTCTCCTTTATGATCTATACACATTTGCATCCATTTAAACCATTTGTCAAAGCATTTATTCCAGTCTTCTTGAGACACCTCCAAAACAGGTTTTTGAAGGCATCAACAGTTTCTTCTGCCAATGAAGATCGTTGTCCACGCAATTTATTCTTGATGTTCGGGAACAAAATGAAGTCATTTGGGTGCCAAATCAGGACTGCATGACGGATGACCCATAAATTCGATTTTTAGAGCCTTCAAATACTCTGTTGTTAGACGAGATGTGTGTGCTCTCGCATTGTCTTGATGAAGAACGATCCTACGGTTCTTGTTGGTTTTCCTTACTTCACCGATGACTTCCGGCAAACAAATGGTTGTATATCATTCGGCATTGACCGTTTTACATTTCTCTAAAGGCACTGTTGCCACATGGCCAGTTTTTCTGAAAAAGCAGACGACCATTTGCTTCGAAGTGCTTCGAGTGCGAACAGCTTTTGTTGGATTTGCTTCATCTTGAAACACCCATACGGTCGACTGCTGTTTACGTTCCGGCTCATACGCATAGATCCATGATTTGTCACCTGTTGCAATCTTATATACGTCTTTTGAGGCACCACCATTGTATTTCTTGAGCATTTTTGTACTCCAATCGACACGAGAATCTTTTTTAGATTGCGTCAAGTTATGTGGGATCCAACGAGAGCAAACCTTTTTCACGGTTAAATAATCATGCAATCTTTTATATATGCTGGTGGAACTAACGCCTAGGGTCGCTTCAATCTCACAATATGTCGCATGATGATCTTTCATTATTAGGTTTTGCACATCATCAATGTTTTCTGGCACAACAACTGATTTTGGACGACGTTCACGAACTTCATCATTGAGCGAACGGAGGTCACGATTAAATTCGTTAAACCAGCGATTCACAGTGGCAAATGATGGAGATTCGTCGTCAAATGTGAAAGTTAGGTGATCGATGTACTCTTGTCTTGATAATCCACGTCGAAAGCCGTAATAAATCATTGGACGAACATTTTCACGAGTTAATTGCATGTTTTTGTTGACACACAATTTTCAAGTTAGTGTAAACAAAACAAAAAATGACGCTCTATTGACAAAATATTTGAAGTAGATTATGGTCAGAAATGTCAAAATTTCCATTGGAAACGCCAGATGGCACCTACAACATTCAGAGTTGCCAAGGCTCAAAATATAAATAGTGCCCTTCGTACAAATGAATTAAAAGCGATACTATAACATCTGCTATATTAAACATCCCGCTAGATTGAAAGTGTGATAATTCTGTATACAGGTTACAAAATTTCTTTATATACCATGGGGCCCAATGTTTTCATGTTAGAGTATCAATTGTGGTTTGTATACAACTGGATCGGTACTGGCGGCTGACTCACCTGGTATACGTTCTTTTAATCGTGATACGGTAATTGACAGCAAGATATACAATGAAATAAAGAAATGATAACAAACAATTTCCGTATATTAAATCAATGCATAAGGTAACAAGCTTGAGTTCAAAGATTTTTCCGGAAAGGTTATTTTGAAGGGTATTTTGTATGGAGATTCTTTAAAAAACCAGTTAATTTTTAGGCCGTTTGCGCGTAGACGGTTGACGTTTTATATGTAAAAGACTTTTATATGTAACAAGATAATTTGTCAACACATTCCACATCTTGTACAAAATTAAAAATATCTTATATGGAATAATTCCTATAAATATAATATTTTAGGCAAACCGTAGCGAAAAAGCAGCTGAAGTTTTAATTAGAGTTTGGGGAAAAATTATTGAAGCACTTTTAGATGTTCACCTCCGTACAAAACTAGGTTCTTTATTTGAAGAGAATGAACTCATTACTTACCATTCTTATTCTTATTATTGTTAGCATTAGTAGTAGTAGTGCCATAATCATCATACTAGTTTTTCCCTATTATTTCCTTGATAAAATAAATGTATTATAAATTGAATGCTATGCTAACTTTTAACACCTTTTGGAACATCTAAAAACTGTTCTTAGAGATTTTCTCAATCCCGATAACTGACAAATGCCTGGGAGGTACCCTTAACTTATGTCCGAAACGATATTTTCCCAAATGTCCTTTCCCAACTATAACTTCATGTCCGTGTCATTAGTGGTAGCGTATGCAGTAAGAACGAGCTTTCCTCACTACAAAAACTTCTCTTATGTATTGTCAGTGCGTAGACTATTACGTAAAAGTTTTATGTCGCCTGTTTTTGAGGAAATAATTTGTTTCTGGACCACTGCATTGCTTCCTAGCCCAGGTATTACCGCTTCTTTCACTGTCACGTAGACGCAGCACAAAAACACAAAAGCCACAGTCTGACGCAAAGGATCTCGTGAATAGTTCACAGAAGCAGAACGGTATTAAAATAAAATGAAAGGATGAGGAGTTGCCCTTAGGAGGTAATGGGATATAACACTAAAACGGCAGTTACCAGTGTTACCCTATTAAACTTTAAAAAAATAATCCTTTTATAAAGGAATAGCATGAGATCTTTCGTTCAAACTATAGATATACCAGAAAAGGCATAGATGTCAGTATCTAGAAGATGGTTCAATACGCAAAGATGAATGAAATATTATCATACCATTTTAGTTTGTGAATGTTCATTTCAGCAACATATAAAGACTTTTTTTTCTACTTTTCCTCCCTTTATAATTCGTATACGGAATGCTTAAGGCGAGTCTAATTTAAGTATATGATAGAACAGCAACGGACATACACGTTTTCCCTTAAGCGCCTCATTTTGCCACAATTTGGCCTATTTGTTTTGCACAAATCGTAATATAAGCTGAAGTTAAGACGTCGCAACAGCGGCCTGAGTAAGTGACCTCAAACCCACCTCACACGGCTATTGCATCTCCACCCGCTTACTATCACGGGTTCACATCTTCCCTATAAAGGTCGCTACCATATTTCCTTTTATTGAACATTGAAATAAAAATATATCACGTGTATTACATTCACATGACTTTCTCTGTCCACTATAATTTATACTTATACAGCTCCCACGAACTATTCCTGCGCAAGCTTATTTTCTCTGTGATTAATCCTGATCGAGAGAAACATTTGCAGATGTCGCTTCATTACACTTTTTTTTGTATGTTCAAGCGGATAGATAGACAGGTATTTAAAAGCGGCTCACTATAGTTTTAAAATTCCTTACTCTTCACAACGACATTGCGAGAAACAAGTGGATGGCGACAGTACTTTAAAAACATTTCAAGGTATCGAACAACCGAAACCAACACTAACGGATATCTCGGAAATGGCTGAAACAATAAAAAAATGTTTTTTGAAATAAGTTATTTAAAAGAGATCTACATTTTTGTGTAATGAGCTTTCTTATCTATCGAATAATGTTTATCAGTTATAGTAAATTATGCATAATTCCTTCTGAATGAAGCGTACTTCACAGGCTTTTCACAAAAACTTCAAGACGTACATTTCATTTGACATCTAAATATCTTAAATATACAAGATTTTAACTGAAGTCGTTACAGCCATTTTTTAGAAACAATTCTTAACGGGTGCCTATAAAAGGTAGTTTGGGGTACGGGATATTTTTTAAAATCTTCGTGTCGCATCTTTGGAAGATACTGAACTTAAATACCAAGTTTGGTATTACCCGAGATATCGTTTTTGAATTATGCTGTTCACAGACACACAAAACACGTATTTCCAGTGAAACTCCAATATACAATTTTTCGGTGGAATGTAATACCATCTCTACCTATTAGGCACGTTTTACAGAAAGTAAACAGCAATACAACCTTATTATAAGTCTAATTAACTGAATGTTTAAATAAAATAATTTACTTTGTTTCATTACATTAAATTACTAAATAAACATATATATTTTACTTTATTTCTTCTTCCTAAATGCTTCGATACACACCTGAGGTTCCTTTTTTACTTTCTCTACTACGTATAGTAAGTAGGGGAAGTATTTGAATTCCACTCAAAAATTCGATACCGAGATTTCACCGGAAATACATGTTTTGAGGCTCCCTAAATCCAAAAAAAGCATTTTTGGAAACATGTCCGTGTGTGTGTGTCTATGAACAGTATAACTCAGAAACGAAGAGCCGGATAAACACCAAACTTGGTATTTAGGTTCAGTATCTTCCAGAGATGCGACACGAAGGTTTTCAAGAAAATCCCCCCACCCCAGATTACCCTTTACATGGAACATTTTTCCTAAGTTTTTATTTTCTCAAAAATGGCTCTAACGGTTTTGATTAAAATATCATATGTTTAAGATATTTTCATGACATGAAATGTATATCTTGAATTTTCTGGGAATGTCTCCAAAAGTATTCTTCATTGTGAACGACTTTTGCATAACTGGTAAACCATAAGGATAGACATACTTTTACAACACAAAAAATGTAGATCACGTTAAAATACACTGTTTATGTCATATACATTTTTTTTGTTGAGTGAACCATTTGCGAGATATTGCTTGTTATTCCCTTAAATTTTCCAATACTTATACTATTTCTCAAATGGGAATGCGTTATTCATTTTTTTGTCCTAGTAGTGCAAAGAGAATGGAATATTCCACATAGCAACCAGCTCTTAAAATATTTGACTATCGCTTAAAGCTTACCAATTCCCTTTGGATCTACAAGAGAATTACCAATAAGATTAACATCTCGATATCTCGATTAACATGAAGTAGATGGAGAATAAACGTTTGTAAAAATAGTTGGTACAAGAGTAGAGAAAGTTATGTGAGTGTAACGCATCAGAACTTTTTTTAGCGATAATAATCATGAAATACCTCTGTGCTATTTGCTTTTAGTAAATTAAGTGCGTAATAATTAAGATTTTAAGTTAAAGAAGTGTGTTTTAATTTTGAGTTCATTAAAAGTTAAGCATGTCTTGAGAATGAAACACGACTAGTAAAGTTAATGCTATGCCTATGGTGCAGTAAGCAGTCCGTAGTGGCATTAGAGCACACATATTTACTGCTCTGCGACAGGCTCCCCGTAACCATCAAGTGTGATTTTCCCACCCACTTGCAAGGGGAACCGCGCTTTTGCCAATAACCTCTGCACTTCAAAGTATTTTTCTAAAATCTGATGTAATGCATTCACATGACTTACCGAGCAGGATGACTCAGGCGGTTGCGTGTGTGGCCCGCATTCGGGAGGTCGTGGGTTCGATTCCCGTGGTCACCATCATGGCTCATTGGTTTCTTCGGGGTTTCTCCGGGTCTCCAAGGGAATGCTGAGAAGGATCATTACATCCCCGAATTTCCTATCCCTCCATTTCATTCTTTAATCATTTCATTCAACCTTCACCCCGTTTGGTCTGTTTCAGGGTTGGAAGTGTCGGCGATGGAGCTTCAGTGCAGCATGGCAAGGAAAAAGGTTGCTATCTGTGAACCTTCTCCGACCCTCGGCCTTTGGCTGGTTGTCGAGGCATAAGGACCATCTCTTTTTTTTTTAATTTATGGACGCTGTTTAGCTGCTTTGGTCCTTAGCGTCCCATTCTATATTGGGCGGGAAAGGCCGGTAATTTTGCTCGGAGTCCTCTTTATCAGGCTTGAGGTTGCTTTACGTGCCGTAAATCTACAAGATGGGACCGCCGCCTTTACTTCCCTTCCGAAGAAAGCCATGCTAAAGATTTTTACGGCCGAAAAAATCCATCGCCCTTCAGCAGGGTTTGAACCCGTGACCTTGGAAATTAGAGGCTAGCATGGTAACAACTACATCACGGAGGACGACAGGACTGCCCTGGCATTGAAACCCATGTGGGATGGGGTCCCCGGTCTACCTGCCCGTTTATATCTGGACATTTTAGGGACCTGTCATTGCTGAGCCGTCATTCCTGGTTCCGGTAATCCGGTGTGTTTCTTTACCTGATCCCTTTCTCCCAGGTGCACCCCCTTGTGGGGGACGTACAGTATAATATCCGGACTCCCTGGATTAGTGCAGACATCCCTTCCGCTTCTCATTCCATTCACATGACTTACTCTATCCTCTGTTGTTTATTGGTGGGTATACTAACTATTCTTATTAAAGCTTATTTTTCTGTCTACTACATATTAATCCAAATGAACCTTTGCAGAAAAAGCCGCATTAAACATTTAGTTAGAAATGCCAAGGTAACAGCGACAGTCAAATGTTTTAGAATAGGATGCTATACGCTGGCCTTAAAACTTT
The DNA here is from genome assembly GCA_030765065.1 of Deroplatys truncata. Classification (NCBI taxonomy): domain Eukaryota; kingdom Metazoa; phylum Arthropoda; class Insecta; order Mantodea; family Mantidae; genus Deroplatys; species Deroplatys truncata. The sequence continues at coordinate 222,895,961 of CM060978.1, forward strand.
ATTCTGTTTCCATTTAATCGCGGGAAACAACTGAATGTTGACAGCACTTAAAAAGCACTTGAACAATTCGAACCATTAATGACGGATATCTCGGAAACGGCTTATGCCACAAAAGCTTATTTGAAACAAACTGTGTGTTTTAAAGACATCTACATTTTTTGCAGTGCTTTTTCGTCTTCGTTTAACGTTTATCAGTTATACAAGAGTATACAAAAATTCCTTTCGAATAAAGAGACTTCACAGGCTTTTCACAGAAAATTCAAGATATATATTTTATTTTTCATGTAAATATCTTTAACATGTGGCGTTTTAATAAAAATCGTTAGAGCCATTTCTAGAAAATTAAACATTTTGAAATCTCTTCCATATAAAGCGTAGCTTGGCGTAGGAGAGTTTTCTTGAAAATCTTCGTGTTGCATTTTTGAAAGGTACTGAATTGAATACCAAACTTGGTATTTATCCGAATTTCGGTTTTGTTATGCTGTTTACAGACCGATAGACACACATACACACACACTGACTTTTTCTTAAAATGCTTTTTTTTAATTCAGTCATAAAAACACGTATTTTCGATGAAAATTCGATTTTGAATTTTTGGGTGGAATGCAGTACCTTCTCAACCTACTAGGTATGTATTAGAGAAAGTAGTAATAAAAGTATTCATTAAATTTTCAATATACAGTCGAGTGTTTTTGGTTCCCTGTCCATAACAGTGTTTCAGAAATACAAATCGTTTTGGTAACGTATATGCACGGTTGTCTTTCAGTGTACTACAGAAAATGACAGAAATATTATTTAATATATCATATTATGGAGTCAGCTTTGTTTCGTCGTTATACTCATCAGTATTTTACTTATTTATATGTAAGCGATATAATTGAACAATCAAAAGTTTTTGGCAGTATGTACTCGTATGAGGTGAAAGTGATACAAAGTTCCACTTTTAAACTATGAACATCAATAATCGAAATGAGCAAGTATCCTTAATAATCTTTTTACTTTCTCTAACACGACATTTCTGTTAGGTAGAAGGTACTCTAAAAAAATGGAATACCGAGTTTTCACTGGAAAGGCTTGTTTTGAGGTCCCCCGAATAAAAAAAGGCATTTTTAGAAAAAGATTCGTGTGTGTCTGTGTCTGTGAACAGCATAACCCAAAAACTAAAAGCCGGATAAATACCACACTTGGTATTTAAATACAATACCTTCCAAAAATGCGAAATAAGGGTCTTCAAAAAATTCCCCCACACCAACTACCCTTCACATGGATAATTTTTCGAAATTTTGATTTTTTAAAACATGGCTGTAACGATTTTGATAAAAAAATATCATATACTAAAGATACACTATGTAATCAAAAGTATCCGGACACCCCCACAAACATACGTTTTTCATCTTAGGTGCATTGTGATGCCACCTACTGCCTGGTACTCATTATCCGCGACCTCGGTAGCCATTAGACATCGTGAAACAGCAGAATGGGACGCTCCGTGGAACTCACGGTCTTCGAACGTGGTCAGGTGATTGGGTGTCACTTGTATCAAAAGTCTAGGTCCACTGTTTCTGATGTGATAGTGAAGTGGAAACGTGAAGGGACATGTACAGCACAAAAGCGTACAGGCCGACCTCGTCTGTTGACTGACAGAGACCGCCGACATTTCAAGAGGGTCGTAAAGAGTAATAGGCAGACTTCTATCCAGACTATCACACAGGAATTCCAAACTACATCAGGATTCATTCCAAGTACTATGACAGTTAGGCGTGACGTGAGAAACCTTGGATTCCATGGTCGAGAGGCTGCTCATAAGCCACACTTCACGCAGGAAAATGTCAAACGACGCCTCGCTTGGTGTAAGGAGCGTCAACATTCACGATTTAACAGTGGCAAAACGTTGTGTGGAGTGACGAATCACGGTACACAATGTGGCGATCCGATGGTAGGGTGTGGGTATGGCGAATGCCCGGTGAACGTCATCTGCCAGCGTGTGTAGTGCCGACAGTGAAATTCGGAGGTGGTGGTGTTATCTGTAGTCATGCTTTTCCTGGAAGGAGCTTGCACCCCTTGTTTTGTGTGGCACGATTACAGCGCAGTCCTACGTTGACATTTTAAGCACCTTCTTGCTTCCCACTGTTGAAGAGCAATTCGGGGATGGCGATTGCATATTACAACACGATCGAGCACCTGTTCATACTGCACTGGCTGTGGCGGAGTGGTTACACAACAATAACATCCCTGTAGTGGACTGGCCTGCACAGAGTCCTGACTTGAATCCTATAGAATACCTTTGGGATGTTTTGGAACGCCGACTTCGTGCCAGGTCTCACCGACCTACATCGATACCTCTCCTCAGTTCCGCACTCCGTGAAGAATGGGCTGCCATTCCCCAAGAAACCTTCCAGCACCTGATTGAAAGTATGACTGCGAGAGTGAACGCTGTCATCAAGGCTAAGGGTGGGCAAACACCATATTGACTTCCAGATTACCGATGCAGGGCGCCACGAAATTGTACATCATTTTCAGGCAGGTGTCTGGATACTTTTGATCACATAGTGTACCTGTGTCGCGTTTAAACGCTTGCCCAACACTAAAAAATAATAAACTATTAAATAAAAATAAAACATAAGTGCAAAATCAAAGGATATTAAGAATGTGAAACATAATTAATATTAGTTTAAACCAAGATTATCTATGAATATTACAACACATTAAAAATCTGATGTGTTTCATTCTTGACTCTACCTTCTATCTTTATTAGTGGGTACAAAAATTATTCTTACGAAAGTTTATTTTTCCATCTTCTTAATTTTAATCGAGATAAACATTTGCAGATATAGCTACATGGCACATTTCTTTAGGATACAAAGACGAAAGTGATAGTCGAAGGGTTAAGAGCTGTAGACTGTACGCTGGCCTTAAAGTTCCATATTGCAATACCAGAAACAACTGAAAATCGATGGAGCTTAAGAAATAACAAAATATTGAACTAATCGAACCAGTAATGACGGAGATCTTGAACATGGTTGATGCCACAGGAAAACTTATTTGAAATAAGTTGTGTTCTTTGAAGTGGTCTACATTTTTTGTTTCGCACATTTCCATCTATTGCATAACGTTTAGCAGTTATACAAGATTAAACAAAATTCTTTCCGAAAAAGAGGACTTAACAGGCTATTCCCGGAAATTTCAAAATGTACATTTTATTTGTCATTTAAATATCCTTAATACGTGGTATTTTAATCAAAATCGTTGAGCCATTTTATAGAAAACCAAAAATTTCGAAAAACTTTCCATGTAAGGGGTAGTTTAGGGCGGCGGGATTTTCTTGAATATCTTTGTGACTAATCTTTGGAAGATACTGAACCTAATACAGACTTTGGTATTTATCCGTTTTTGAGTTATGCAGCTCACACACGCGCGTGCGGACCTTTTTTGAAAATGTTATTTTTGGATTACGGGGCCCCAGCACATGCATTTCCGGTGAAAATGCATCGTAGTTTTAGTTGTAATGCAATATCTTTAATATGCACTAGGTATACGACAGAGAAAATAATAAATTCACCTAAGTGATTCGAACTACCTTACTGCAAACAGGTGTTTTCCGACCATATAATTCTTCCAACTGAGCTGTCTAGAAGCTCGAAGGTTTGCTAAACAATTTAACACAATAAGAAGCATGCGCTTGTCACAGTACACACTTTCAGTTGTTAAAATGTTTCCTTAGCATCAGCTGTATATTACGAAGGGCACTATTTATATTTTGAGTCTAATAATTAAAACAAAGTAATTTCTGATTGAAAACTGCTTTATTGTTTTTCAAAATATTCTCCTTTATGATCTATACACATTTGCATCCATTTAAACCATTTGTCAAAGCATTTATTCCAGTCTTCTTGAGACACCTCCAAAACAGGTTTTTGAAGGCATCAACAGTTTCTTCTGCCAATGAAGATCGTTGTCCACGCAATTTATTCTTGATGTTCGGGAACAAAATGAAGTCATTTGGGTGCCAAATCAGGACTGCATGACGGATGACCCATAAATTCGATTTTTAGAGCCTTCAAATACTCTGTTGTTAGACGAGATGTGTGTGCTCTCGCATTGTCTTGATGAAGAACGATCCTACGGTTCTTGTTGGTTTTCCTTACTTCACCGATGACTTCCGGCAAACAAATGGTTGTATATCATTCGGCATTGACCGTTTTACATTTCTCTAAAGGCACTGTTGCCACATGGCCAGTTTTTCTGAAAAAGCAGACGACCATTTGCTTCGAAGTGCTTCGAGTGCGAACAGCTTTTGTTGGATTTGCTTCATCTTGAAACACCCATACGGTCGACTGCTGTTTACGTTCCGGCTCATACGCATAGATCCATGATTTGTCACCTGTTGCAATCTTATATACGTCTTTTGAGGCACCACCATTGTATTTCTTGAGCATTTTTGTACTCCAATCGACACGAGAATCTTTTTTAGATTGCGTCAAGTTATGTGGGATCCAACGAGAGCAAACCTTTTTCACGGTTAAATAATCATGCAATCTTTTATATATGCTGGTGGAACTAACGCCTAGGGTCGCTTCAATCTCACAATATGTCGCATGATGATCTTTCATTATTAGGTTTTGCACATCATCAATGTTTTCTGGCACAACAACTGATTTTGGACGACGTTCACGAACTTCATCATTGAGCGAACGGAGGTCACGATTAAATTCGTTAAACCAGCGATTCACAGTGGCAAATGATGGAGATTCGTCGTCAAATGTGAAAGTTAGGTGATCGATGTACTCTTGTCTTGATAATCCACGTCGAAAGCCGTAATAAATCATTGGACGAACATTTTCACGAGTTAATTGCATGTTTTTGTTGACACACAATTTTCAAGTTAGTGTAAACAAAACAAAAAATGACGCTCTATTGACAAAATATTTGAAGTAGATTATGGTCAGAAATGTCAAAATTTCCATTGGAAACGCCAGATGGCACCTACAACATTCAGAGTTGCCAAGGCTCAAAATATAAATAGTGCCCTTCGTACAAATGAATTAAAAGCGATACTATAACATCTGCTATATTAAACATCCCGCTAGATTGAAAGTGTGATAATTCTGTATACAGGTTACAAAATTTCTTTATATACCATGGGGCCCAATGTTTTCATGTTAGAGTATCAATTGTGGTTTGTATACAACTGGATCGGTACTGGCGGCTGACTCACCTGGTATACGTTCTTTTAATCGTGATACGGTAATTGACAGCAAGATATACAATGAAATAAAGAAATGATAACAAACAATTTCCGTATATTAAATCAATGCATAAGGTAACAAGCTTGAGTTCAAAGATTTTTCCGGAAAGGTTATTTTGAAGGGTATTTTGTATGGAGATTCTTTAAAAAACCAGTTAATTTTTAGGCCGTTTGCGCGTAGACGGTTGACGTTTTATATGTAAAAGACTTTTATATGTAACAAGATAATTTGTCAACACATTCCACATCTTGTACAAAATTAAAAATATCTTATATGTAATAATTCCTATAAATATAATATTTTAGGCAAACCGTAGCGAAAAAGCAGCTGAAGTTTTAATTAGAGTTTGGGGAAAAATTATTGAAGCACTTTTAGATGTTCACCTCCGTACAAAACTAGGTTCTTTATTTGAAGAGAATGAACTCATTACTTACCATTCTTATTCTTATTATTGTTAGCATTAGTAGTAGTAGTGCCATAATCATCATACTAGTTTTTCCCTATTATTTCCTTGATAAAATAAATGTATTATAAATTGAATGCTATGCTAACTTTTAACACCTTTTGGAACATCTAAAAACTGTTCTTAGAGATTTTCTCAATCCCGATAACTGACAAATGCCTGGGAGGTACCCTTAACTTATGTCCGAAACGATATTTTCCCAAATGTCCTTTCCCAACTATAACTTCATGTCCGTGTCATTAGTGGTAGCGTATGCAGTAAGAACGAGCTTTCCTCACTACAAAAACTTCTCTTATGTATTGTCAGTGCGTAGACTATTACGTAAAAGTTTTATGTCGCCTGTTTTTGAGGAAATAATTTGTTTCTGGACCACTGCATTGCTTCCTAGCCCAGGTATTACCGCTTCTTTCACTGTCACGTAGACGCAGCACAAAAACACAAAAGCCACAGTCTGACGCAAAGGATCTCGTGAATAGTTCACAGAAGCAGAACGGTATTAAAATAAAATGAAAGGATGAGGAGTTGCCCTTAGGAGGTAATGGGATATAACACTAAAACGGCAGTTACCAGTGTTACCCTATTAAACTTTAAAAAAATAATCCTTTTATAAAGGAATAGCATGAGATCTTTCGTTCAAACTATAGATATACCAGAAAAGGCATAGATGTCAGTATCTAGAAGATGGTTCAATACGCAAAGATGAATGAAATATTATCATACCATTTTAGTTTGTGAATGTTCATTTCAGCAACATATAAAGACTTTTTTTTCTACTTTTCCTCCCTTTATAATTCGTATACGGAATGCTTAAGGCGAGTCTAATTTAAGTATATGATAGAACAGCAACGGACATACACGTTTTCCCTTAAGCGCCTCATTTTGCCACAATTTGGCCTATTTGTTTTGCACAAATCGTAATATAAGCTGAAGTTAAGACGTCGCAACAGCGGCCTGAGTAAGTGACCTCAAACCCACCTCACACGGCTATTGCATCTCCACCCGCTTACTATCACGGGTTCACATCTTCCCTATAAAGGTCGCTACCATATTTCCTTTTATTGAACATTGAAATAAAAATATATCACGTGTATTACATTCACATGACTTTCTCTGTCCACTATAATTTATACTTATACAGCTCCCACGAACTATTCCTGCGCAAGCTTATTTTCTCTGTGATTAATCCTGATCGAGAGAAACATTTGCAGATGTCGCTTCATTACACTTTTTTTTGTATGTTCAAGCGGATAGATAGACAGGTATTTAAAAGCGGCTCACTATAGTTTTAAAATTCCTTACTCTTCACAACGACATTGCGAGAAACAAGTGGATGGCGACAGTACTTTAAAAACATTTCAAGGTATCGAACAACCGAAACCAACACTAACGGATATCTCGGAAATGGCTGAAACAATAAAAAAATGTTTTTTGAAATAAGTTATTTAAAAGAGATCTACATTTTTGTGTAATGAGCTTTCTTATCTATCGAATAATGTTTATCAGTTATAGTAAATTATGCATAATTCCTTCTGAATGAAGCGTACTTCACAGGCTTTTCACAAAAACTTCAAGACGTACATTTCATTTGACATCTAAATATCTTAAATATACAAGATTTTAACTGAAGTCGTTACAGCCATTTTTTAGAAACAATTCTTAACGGGTGCCTATAAAAGGTAGTTTGGGGTACGGGATATTTTTTAAAATCTTCGTGTCGCATCTTTGGAAGATACTGAACTTAAATACCAAGTTTGGTATTACCCGAGATATCGTTTTTGAATTATGCTGTTCACAGACACACAAAACACGTATTTCCAGTGAAACTCCAATATACAATTTTTCGGTGGAATGTAATACCATCTCTACCTATTAGGCACGTTTTACAGAAAGTAAACAGCAATACAACCTTATTATAAGTCTAATTAACTGAATGTTTAAATAAAATAATTTACTTTGTTTCATTACATTAAATTACTAAATAAACATATATATTTTACTTTATTTCTTCTTCCTAAATGCTTCGATACACACCTGAGGTTCCTTTTTTACTTTCTCTACTACGTATAGTAAGTAGGGGAAGTATTTGAATTCCACTCAAAAATTCGATACCGAGATTTCACCGGAAATACATGTTTTGAGGCTCCCTAAATCCAAAAAAAGCATTTTTGGAAACATGTCCGTGTGTGTGTGTCTATGAACAGTATAACTCAGAAACGAAGAGCCGGATAAACACCAAACTTGGTATTTAGGTTCAGTATCTTCCAGAGATGCGACACGAAGGTTTTCAAGAAAATCCCCCCACCCCAGATTACCCTTTACATGGAACATTTTTCCTAAGTTTTTATTTTCTCAAAAATGGCTCTAACGGTTTTGATTAAAATATCATATGTTTAAGATATTTTCATGACATGAAATGTATATCTTGAATTTTCTGGGAATGTCTCCAAAAGTATTCTTCATTGTGAACGACTTTTGCATAACTGGTAAACCATAAGGATAGACATACTTTTACAACACAAAAAATGTAGATCACGTTAAAATACACTGTTTATGTCATATACATTTTTTTTGTTGAGTGAACCATTTGCGAGATATTGCTTGTTATTCCCTTAAATTTTCCAATACTTATACTATTTCTCAAATGGGAATGCGTTATTCATTTTTTTGTCCTAGTAGTGCAAAGAGAATGGAATATTCCACATAGCAACCAGCTCTTAAAATATTTGACTATCGCTTAAAGCTTACCAATTCCCTTTGGATCTACAAGAGAATTACCAATAAGATTAACATCTCGATATCTCGATTAACATGAAGTAGATGGAGAATAAACGTTTGTAAAAATAGTTGGTACAAGAGTAGAGAAAGTTATGTGAGTGTAACGCATCAGAACTTTTTTTAGCGATAATAATCATGAAATACCTCTGTGCTATTTGCTTTTAGTAAATTAAGTGCGTAATAATTAAGATTTTAAGTTAAAGAAGTGTGTTTTAATTTTGAGTTCATTAAAAGTTAAGCATGTCTTGAGAATGAAACACGACTAGTAAAGTTAATGCTATGCCTATGGTGCAGTAAGCAGTCCGTAGTGGCATTAGAGCACACATATTTACTGCTCTGCGACAGGCTCCCCGTAACCATCAAGTGTGATTTTCCCACCCACTTGCAAGGGGAACCGCGCTTTTGCCAATAACCTCTGCACTTCAAAGTATTTTTCTAAAATCTGATGTAATGCATTCACATGACTTACCGAGCAGGATGACTCAGGCGGTTGCGTGTGTGGCCCGCATTCGGGAGGTCGTGGGTTCGATTCCCGTGGTCACCATCATGGCTCATTGGTTTCTTCGGGGTTTCTCCGGGTCTCCAAGGGAATGCTGAGAAGGATCATTACATCCCCGAATTTCCTATCCCTCCATTTCATTCTTTAATCATTTCATTCAACCTTCACCCCGTTTGGTCTGTTTCAGGGTTGGAAGTGTCGGCGATGGAGCTTCAGTGCAGCATGGCAAGGAAAAAGGTTGCTATCTGTGAACCTTCTCCGACCCTCGGCCTTTGGCTGGTTGTCGAGGCATAAGGACCATCTCTTTTTTTTTTAATTTATGGACGCTGTTTAGCTGCTTTGGTCCTTAGCGTCCCATTCTATATTGGGCGGGAAAGGCCGGTAATTTTGCTCGGAGTCCTCTTTATCAGGCTTGAGGTTGCTTTACGTGCCGTAAATCTACAAGATGGGACCGCCGCCTTTACTTCCCTTCCGAAGAAAGCCATGCTAAAGATTTTTACGGCCGAAAAAATCCATCGCCCTTCAGCAGGGTTTGAACCCGTGACCTTGGAAATTAGAGGCTAGCATGGTAACAACTACATCACGGAGGACGACAGGACTGCCCTGGCATTGAAACCCATGTGGGATGGGGTCCCCGGTCTACCTGCCCGTTTATATCTGGACATTTTAGGGACCTGTCATTGCTGAGCCGTCATTCCTGGTTCCGGTAATCCGGTGTGTTTCTTTACCTGATCCCTTTCTCCCAGGTGCACCCCCTTGTGGGGGACGTACAGTATAATATCCGGACTCCCTGGATTAGTGCAGACATCCCTTCCGCTTCTCATTCCATTCACATGACTTACTCTATCCTCTGTTGTTTATTGGTGGGTATACTAACTATTCTTATTAAAGCTTATTTTTCTGTCTACTACATATTAATCCAAATGAACCTTTGCAGAAAAAGCCGCATTAAACATTTAGTTAGAAATGCCAAGGTAACAGCGACAGTCAAATGTTTTAGAATAGGATGCTATACGCTGGCCTTAAAACTTTATTCTGTTTCCATTTAATCGCGGGAAACAACTGAATGTTGACAGCACTTAAAAAGCACTTGAACAATTCGAACCATTAATGACGGATATCTCGGAAACGGCTTATGCCACAAAAGCTTATTTGAAACAAACTGTGTGTTTTAAAGACATCTACATTTTTTGCAGTGCTTTTTCGTCTTCGTTTAACGTTTATCAGTTATACAAGAGTATACAAAAATTCCTTTCGAATAAAGAGACTTCACAGGCTTTTCACAGAAAATTCAAGATATATATTTTATTTTTCATGTAAATATCTTTAACATGTGGCGTTTTAATAAAAATCGTTAGAGCCATTTCTAGAAAATTAAACATTTTGAAATCTCTTCCATATAAAGCGTAGCTTGGCGTAGGAGAGTTTTCTTGAAAATCTTCGTGTTGCATTTTTGAAAGGTACTGAATTGAATACCAAACTTGGTATTTATCCGAATTTCGGTTTTGTTATGCTGTTTACAGACCGATAGACACACATACACACACACTGACTTTTTCTTAAAATGCTTTTTTTTAATTCAGTCATAAAAACACGTATTTTCGATGAAAATTCGATTTTGAATTTTTGGGTGGAATGCAGTACCTTCTCAACCTACTAGGTATGTATTAGAGAAAGTAGTAATAAAAGTATTCATTAAATTTTCAATATACAGTCGAGTGTTTTTGGTTCCCTGTCCATAACAGTGTTTCAGAAATACAAATCGTTTTGGTAACGTATATGCACGGTTGTCTTTCAGTGTACTACAGAAAATGACAGAAATATTATTTAATATATCATATTATGGAGTCAGCTTTGTTTCGTCGTTATACTCATCAGTATTTTACTTATTTATATGTAAGCGATATAATTGAACAATCAAAAGTTTTTGGCAGTATGTACTCGTATGAGGTGAAAGTGATACAAAGTTCCACTTTTAAACTATGAACATCAATAATCGAAATGAGCAAGTATCCTTAATAATCTTTTTACTTTCTCTAACACGACATTTCTGTTAGGTAGAAGGTACTCTAAAAAAATGGAATACCGAGTTTTCACTGGAAAGGCTTGTTTTGAGGTCCCCCGAATAAAAAAAGGCATTTTTAGAAAAAGATTCGTGTGTGTCTGTGTCTGTGAACAGCATAACCCAAAAACTAAAAGCCGGATAAATACCACACTTGGTATTTAAATACAATACCTTCCAAAAATGCGAAATAAGGGTCTTCAAAAAATTCCCCCACACCAACTACCCTTCACATGGATAATTTTTCGAAATTTTGATTTTTTAAAACATGGCTGTAACGATTTTGATAAAAAAATATCATATACTAAAGATACACTATGTAATCAAAAGTATCCGGACACCCCCACAAACATACGTTTTTCATCTTAGGTGCATTGTGATGCCACCTACTGCCTGGTACTCATTATCCGCGACCTCGGTAGCCATTAGACATCGTGAAACAGCAGAATGGGACGCTCCGTGGAACTCACGGTCTTCGAACGTGGTCAGGTGATTGGGTGTCACTTGTATCAAAAGTCTAGGTCCACTGTTTCTGATGTGATAGTGAAGTGGAAACGTGAAGGGACATGTACAGCACAAAAGCGTACAGGCCGACCTCGTCTGTTGACTGACAGAGACCGCCGACATTTCAAGAGGGTCGTAAAGAGTAATAGGCAGACTTCTATCCAGACTATCACACAGGAATTCCAAACTACATCAGGATTCATTCCAAGTACTATGACAGTTAGGCGTGACGTGAGAAACCTTGGATTCCATGGTCGAGAGGCTGCTCATAAGCCACACTTCACGCAGGAAAATGTCAAACGACGCCTCGCTTGGTGTAAGGAGCGTCAACATTCACGATTTAACAGTGGCAAAACGTTGTGTGGAGTGACGAATCACGGTACACAATGTGGCGATCCGATGGTAGGGTGTGGGTATGGCGAATGCCCGGTGAACGTCATCTGCCAGCGTGTGTAGTGCCGACAGTGAAATTCGGAGGTGGTGGTGTTATCTGTAGTCATGCTTTTCCTGGAAGGAGCTTGCACCCCTTGTTTTGTGTGGCACGATTACAGCGCAGTCCTACGTTGACATTTTAAGCACCTTCTTGCTTCCCACTGTTGAAGAGCAATTCGGGGATGGCGATTGCATATTACAACACGATCGAGCACCTGTTCATACTGCACTGGCTGTGGCGGAGTGGTTACACAACAATAACATCCCTGTAGTGGACTGGCCTGCACAGAGTCCTGACTTGAATCCTATAGAATACCTTTGGGATGTTTTGGAACGCCGACTTCGTGCCAGGTCTCACCGACCTACATCGATACCTCTCCTCAGTTCCGCACTCCGTGAAGAATGGGCTGCCATTCCCCAAGAAACCTTCCAGCACCTGATTGAAAGTATGACTGCGAGAGTGAACGCTGTCATCAAGGCTAAGGGTGGGCAAACACCATATTGACTTCCAGATTACCGATGCAGGGCGCCACGAAATTGTACATCATTTTCAGGCAGGTGTCCGGATACTTTTGATCACATAGTGTACCTGTGTCGCGTTTAAACGCTTGCCCAACACTAAAAAATAATAAACTATTAAATAAAAATAAAACATAAGTGCAAAATCAAAGGATATTAAGAATGTGAAACATAATTAATATTAGTTTAAACCAAGATTATCTATGAATATTACAACACATTAAAAATCTGATGTGTTTCATTCTTGACTCTACCTTCTATCTTTATTAGTGGGTACAAAAATTATTCTTACGAAAGTTTATTTTTCCATCTTCTTAATTTTAATCGAGATAAACATTTGCAGATATAGCTACATGGCACATTTCTTTAGGATACAAAGACGAAAGTGATAGTCGAAGGGTTAAGAGCTGTAGACTGTACGCTGGCCTTAAAGTTCCATATTGCAATACCAGAAACAACTGAAAATCGATGGAGCTTAAAAAATAACAAAATATTGAACTAATCGAACCAGTAATGACGGAGATCTTGAACATGGTTGATGCTACAGGAAAACTTATTTGAAATAAGTTGTGTTCTTTGAAGTGGTCTACATTTTTTGTTTCGCACATTTCCATCTATTGCATAACGTTTAGCAGTTATACAAGATTAAACAAAATTCTTTCCGAAAAAAGAGGACTTAACAGGCTATTCCCAGAAATTTCAAAATGTACATTTTATTTGTCATTTAAATATCTTTAATACGTGGTATTTTAATCAAAATCGTTGAGCCATTTTATAGAAAACCAAAAATTTCGAAAAACTTTCCATGTAAGGGGTAGTTTAGGGCGGCGGGATTTTCTTGAATATCTTTGTGACTATCTTTGGTAGATACTGAACCTAATACAGACTTTGGTATTTATCCGTTTTTGAGTTATGCAGCTCACACACGCGCGTGCGGACCTTTTTTGAAAATGTTATTTTTGGATTACGGGGCCCCAGCACATGCATTTCCGGTGAAAATGCATCGAAGTTTTAGTTGTAATGCAATATCTTTAATATGCACTAGGTATACGACAGAGAAAATAATAAATTCACCTAAGTGATTCGAACTACCTTACTGCAAACAGGTGTTTTCCGACCATATAATTCTTCCAACTGAGCTGTCTAGAAGCTCGAAGGTTTGTTAAACAATTTAACACAATAAGAAGCATGCGCTTGTCACAGTACACACTTTCAGTTGTTAAAATGTTTCCTTAGCATCAGCTGTATATTACGAAGGGCACTATTTATATTTTGAGTCTAATAATTAAAACAAAGTAATTTCTGATTGAAAACTGCTTTATTGTTTTTCAAAATATTCTCCCTTATGATCTATACACATTTGCATCCGTTTAAACCATTTGTCAAAGCATTTATTCCAGTCTTCTTGAGACACCTCCAAAACAGGTTTTTGAAGGCATCAACAGTTTCTTCTGCCAATGAAGATCGTTGTCCACGCAATTTATTCTTGATGTTCAGGAACAAAATGAAGTCATTTGGGTGCCAAATCAGGACTGCATGACGGATGACCCATAAATTCGATTTTTAGAGCCTTCAAATACTCTGTTGTTAGACGAGATGTGTGTGCTCTCGCATTGTCCTGATGAAGAACGATCCTACGGTTCTTGTTGGTTTTCCTTACTTCACCGAAGACTTCCGGCAAACAAAGGGTTCTGTACCATTCGGAATTGACCGTTTTACGTTCCTCTAAAGGCACTGTTGACACATGGCCAGTTTTGCTGAAAAAGCAGGCGACCATTTGCTTCGAGTGCGAACAGCTTTTGTTGGATTTGCTTCATCTTGAAACACCCATACAGTCGACTGCTGTTTACGTTCCGGCTCATACGCATAGATCCATGATTTGTCACCTGTTGCAATCTTATATACGTCTTTTGAGGCACCATCATTGTATTTCTTGAGCATTTTTGTACTCCAATCGACACGAGTATCTTTTTTAGATTGCGTCAAATTATGTGGGATCCAACGAGAGCAAACCTTTTTCACGGTTAAATAATCATGCAATCTTTTATATATGCTGGTGGAACTAACGCCTAGGGTCGCCTTAATCTCACAATATGTCGCATGATGATGTTTCATTATTAGGTTTTGCACATCATCAATGTTTTCTGGCACAACAACTGATTTTGGACGACGTTCACGAACTTCATCATTGAGCGAACGGAGGTCACGATTAAATTCGTTAAACCAGCGTTTCACAGTGGCAAATGATGGAGATTCGTCGTCAAATGTGAAAGTTAGGTGATCGATGCACTCTTGTCTTGATAATCCACGTCGAAAGCCGTAATAAATCATTGGACGAACATTTTCACGAGTTAATTGCATGTTTTTGTTGACACACAATTTTCAAGTTAGTGTAAACAAAACAAAAAATGACGCTCTATTGACAAAATGTTTGAAGTAGATTATGGTCAGAAATGTCAAAATTTCCATTGGAAACGCCAGATGGCACCTACAACATTCAGAGTTGCCAAGGCTCAAAATATAAATAGTGCCCTTCGTACAAATGAATTAAAAGCGATACTATAACATCTGCTATATTAAACATCCCGCTAGATTGAAAGTGTGATAATTCTGTATACAGGTTACAAAATTTCTTTATATACCATGGGGCCCAATGTTTTCATGTTAGAGTATCAATTGTGGTTTGTATACAACTGGATCGGTACTGGCGGCTGACTCACCTGGTATACGTTCTTTAATTCGTGATATGGTAATTGACAGCAAGATATACAATGAAATAAAGAAATGATAACAAACAATTTCCGTATATTAAATCAATGCATAAGGTAACAAGCTTGAGTTCAAAGATTTTTCCGGAAAGGTTATTAGCAAGTAAATGCCATTGGTAATAGCTGAGGAGCGAACGCGCTAGCATAAAGATTCTTGGAATGCAGTTTAGAGTTAAGTTCACTATGTTTTCATAGTCATGTAGACAGAACTCTGCAAAATAGAAAGGGAGTGAAATTCTGAGGTGCCATCTAGTAGCGGAGTGACATACGCATACTTAGAGTTTTGAGATTGGCGCATGTATGGAGGAATCTCGATGGAATAATTCTAAGGAAAGGGGGATCTTAAGTAATAATAGAGCGTGTATTGCTAAAATTAGCGTCTATCCTTCCTTTTCTTCGTGTACAGGCTTAAGGGCTTCCAGTCTTTTACTGATTGGCAGTTAGTAGGGTATATGACTGCGCTGGGTTATCAGTTACTTAGCGGTAGCTGCAAGGGGTTTTGCATGTAAGCATTTTAGCGATCATGGCAGCTTACGGCGTCTAGTTTCTTTTATTCAGAAACAGTTATTTCAAACCGTAAATGGATACTGCACAAGTTATCAGGTATAATTATTCATGTATATAGCTTCGAATCTATGATCCATAATCAGTTTCATCTTGATCTTCAAACGGCCGGCTTCATTAGCTCAAGTATTAGATCACATTAAATTTCTGAGTCAGTTTAAACTGGTGCCATCCCATCACCTGCTGAGAGAAAGATCTTAAAGCTAACCACTGTAGAAGCCGGCAGCAGATACGTATTGGGGACTACGTCAAAAGTTGACATCGGAAATTGTAATAATGCTACTAGTCATTCTTGGAGCAACAAAAATGTAATTTTTATGACAGTTCATAAAATAGCCAATCAACAACCAGAAAAAAGCTTAAGTTAAATAAAATTATTCTATTGGGTTAGGAATAACCAATCAGAGACTCGAAATACAGAAATTTACAAATTTAGGCGGTTGAAATCAAGTCAGTTGCTTATAGACAGCGCTCATAACTGGACGCGTTGCTTGCAGTCAGTGTTCCTAACCGGACGCGAGATGTGTCCTCGAGAAGTTTAATACGTATTTTGTGTGAGAAAATAGTTTACATGTTAAAAAGTGCAAGTATTTAATAAAAGAATCTTACAGGTCTCTATATCAGTGAAGTTGTCACAGCTCCTATATTATTAAATTACGTAATACATTCAGATAACGTTATTACACGTATACAATAATATAAATATATACAATGACTGTTAAAAATACTGCCTCAAATAAGTATTCTTTAACAGTCTGCGTCATCCAATAGTGCTTGCAATCAACGGACATTCAAATAGTGTCAATTTATAAATAAATTATGGTTTTGAAAAATATGTGCCTTTATTGTGTTCTGGTTTTAGCTTACCCGTATTTTGAAGTTAACTACTTTCTCATTCCCACTATTGTTATCACTGATTAGTAATCGGTAGATATGCAATGATCTGACAGCTGATACAATGATGATTTTATTTTAAACAACACAAGTAAGAAAGTAATTATTATTTATATAATCCGTTACATTTAAACCATGGAAACAGTCTTAATATATATATATATATATACTCTCGGATAAGTATTATCCGATAAATTGGTAACTGCTCGTAGTATTATGCATGATAAATTCTAAGTTCTTTACATAAAACATCTGCTTGCATTAAGATAACTTGGAAACAATTTTGTATGGTTTATATTATATAAAAGGCGCTCTTAAAGCTAGTTTTACCAGAGAGTACGGTAGTGCTGATCTTGTCTAATGGAATCTTCCAATCCCTTCCCTATGGAGCGCTGTGATTAGGATTATGGTCGGTTAACACAAATACTTGATGCCACACTCTGGCGTTGTAAAGTATATTAGACCATAGGTGACGATTCTGTGGAAACTTCCGTAGCGAAATGAAATAAACGTGCTGCTTTTGTACAAATGTATGAGAAAAAATCAGTTCATTTTGTTGATACCATGTAATCGCATCAAAACATATACTCGTAAGAGAGTACGGAGTGATGATTGCATCACGTAAACCAACTTTTACGACTAAACTACTGCTCTGGAGGAAAGAAAGTTACTGTTTCATTCAGTGTACCAAGCAATGTTTTACTTTCTCTACTACGTATAGTAAAGTAGGGGAAGTTTGCATTCCACCCAAAAATTCGACACCGAAATATCACCAAAAATACATGTTTTGAGGCCTACTAAGTATTTTTAGAAAAAGGTGAGCGTGTCTGTGTGTGTGGACAGTATAACTCAAAAATGAAAAGTCGGATAATTACCAAACTTGGTATTTAGATTCAGTACCTTTCAAAGATGCGACAAGAAGATTTTAAAGAAAATTCCCAGCCTCAAACTACACTTTACATGAAAAACCTTTCGAAATTTTTGGTTTCCTAAAAATACCTCTAACTATTTTTATTAAAATGGCATATATTATAGGTATTTACATCACAAATAATGTGTATATCTTGAATTTTTCTGGGAATAACCTGTGAAATCCACCTCCTCCGGAATTTTGTTTATATAATCTGGTATAACTGTAAATGTTAAGCGATAGACGAAAACGTACCACACAAAAAAGTAGATCTGTTTAAAACAAGCAATTTAATTTAAATCAGTTTCTTGTGGCATAAGCCATTTCTGAGATATCCGTTATTAAAGGTTCGAGTTGTTCATTTTTTGTCATTCTCTTAAAGCCAACATCCAATTGGGAGGACCGAGTAGGCCATGACAAATGGGTATGTACTGTGAAATCAAGCAATTAATTTTGAGAGTAAATAATATTTAGCTTAAAATTAGCACAAAACTTCTAATGAAGAAGAAAGAAAGCATAATGAGGTAAGCATTAAAATAATATGTAAGCTTCGTGAGTAACTTAACAATTGAGATAATTCGCGTAATTCCCCAGTAACTTCAATTGAGGTTAACTGTAATAATCTAAAACAAAATGAAGATTTGCTGAGTAAAAAGCCCTCATAACACAACAAACTCCCAAAGTACTAACCTAAACGAGAACAACACGCAGTTAAATTATGCCTCAGTAGCACAAACTACCCCCAACAAGGATCAAGGAATTGTAATTCATGAGCACGAAGGTATCTCCATAAAGGATTTCATATTAACAGTAGGAAAACTCACAGATTCTACCAACATACGCTATATCTCGCGAATACCGAATTCACGAGTATGCATGTTCTTGTCAACCAAAGGTATAGCACAAGAGCTCTGTCTAAAACATCCTTCAATAAACAATGAGGATAAAACGCTTACATTAAGACCTCTGATCACTGCTAACAAGCGTATAATACTATCCAACGTATGCCCTGCCATACCCAACTCCGTAATTGAAGAGCAACTACTCCATTGGGTATAACCCCAAGGTCATCCAAATCATGCATTAAAGCAGGCATTCCTATCAAAGGATTCACACATATCCTTAGTTTTCGATGACAAGTATAATTATTGCACCAGAGGACTTGTTATTACTCCCAGAATCTTTCCAGGTAAGATACGATGGTACGACCTACTGGATCTATGTGCCATCCGATAACCCGGTATGCTTTATTTGCAAAGCAGAGGGACATTTAGCAAGGCAATGTACTACTTGTGACTCCAACCCTACAGAAAATAGTACATTATCTCAAACAAAACAAGCCCATGCACCAACAAAAAGAAGACTTCCCTGAACTAACAATGAACACAAGTTTATCAACTACAAGTACAAAAGACAACAAATTGCCTTAATAGAACCGAAACAGGTACTTCAGGTCTCCAACCTGATTTCACTTCTGCATAAACCGTTATACATAGGAGAGCAATAACGATTTAGAAGAAGCCCCAATGATTACAACCTCCCTAACACACCGCAATCAAACAAAATGGCGGTAATTCTACAAGCAGACCCAGAAGACCACTGACATCTAAAGGATCTAATGTCTGTGACAATAAAGCAGACCTTGCTTCCTGGTCGGATGTCTCCTCAAACACACAAGATGACGACAGTGAAGACGAATCACAACCCACGTAAAATAGAAAACAACCAAGAAACAAATCTAAAGATCATTGAATCATCAGTCCATAGATGAACTGATGTTTCCTGTGAAAAACAATGGAAACATCTCCTATCGATTCTGTATTAAATTTTCTACAGCTTAAGGGTGAAAATACATGGGGTTTGACAGATGTCATTCCCATTGTTAGAGCATACATCAGCGACATTGATTATTTGACACACTTAAGAAATTGCACCCTTATTACCAAGAAAGAAGCATCAATAACAGGAGCTCAAGGAACAAAAAGAAACTACTGATGGCCCTTCACCATGAAACATAACTGAAATGACTTAGAATAAGGTGATGAAATCACTTGCTCTCCTTATAATGGGATCATTTCTTTTACAATGGAACATAAACCGTTTCCGTCCGCAACATGAATATTTGCAACATACAATTAATAAACACCAAACCCAAATCATATGCCTACAAGAGACGAATTTTCATGATCATATGTAGCCCACATTAAACAATATACACCATATTACATAAACCGTATGCAAGTGGAGGAGTAGCTATATACATCCATGATTATGTTCCACATATAGAATTGCCACTTACAACTCCATTAGAAGCAGTAGCGGTGAAAGTATTGACGCCTAAAACTATGTGCATTCGTAATGTTTATCTTCCTAACAGACAAAACCTGAATATACATGAATTAACAGCACTAACAACAATTACCTAAACCGTTTTTAATATTAGGAGACTTCAGCTCACACAATACACTATGGGGCAGTAATCATAGTGATCTAAGAGGCAAGATAATAGAATCTATATTGGAAAATCATGATATGAAATTACCAAATTCTAATAAACCTAAACGCTTTGATATAGCTTATGAAACGTCTAGTAACATAGATCTTACTCTTTGTACTCCATGTCTTGCTTCATCATTTACTTGGACTGCATATGATGCACTGTTAGGTAGCGACCATTTCCCAGTTATACTACACTCCCTATTACATCATCAAGACACACTATTCTACCAATTAAATGGAATATCCACTGTGCAGGTTGGAAAAACTTCAAAGAAATACATTACTGAACAAATTAACAACTTAACCCCTCCTGAAAGATTTGAGAACTTTTTGTAAATGAACTAGTTCTGAATTTACTGATGAATACTGAATTGTGCAAAACTAGCATCCCAACTATAAACATAAATAATAATAATAACAATAATAATAATAATAATAATAATAATAAACTTCTCCCTTGGTGGAATGAAACCTGTAAAAATGCAATTAGAACAAAAACAAGTCCTACTGCAAATACAAACGTCACCCTAATTCTGAAAACAAATTAGATTTCCAAAGGCTACGCGCCGTACACTAAAGGAAAGCAAAAGCTCCTCTTAGATAAAATTCTTATCATCACTCAAGCACCAAACTGCAGCTCAAAAGATATGGAATGGGCACTAACAGTTTCACTCAGATTAACACATTACATAACTGCAACAAGAGTGACATTCTCAACAAACCACAGGATATAGCCAACACCATTGCAGAAGCATTTGCAGAAACATGCAGCGACAATTATGACAGTGTTTTTTTAACTCATCAAAAAACCTTGCCTATCCTAAACCCCCAAGACATTTTTCAAAATAATTCAGAAAACTAGAATGATGAAATTGTATTGCAAGAGATGCAAGATGCCTTATATCACTGCAAGAATACTAGCCCTGGATCAGATAAAATCCCATATGCACTCCTACAACAGCTCCCTCTTGTGGCATTAAAGTATTTAAATACAATATTTAACTACATACGGACTAAAAAGCATTTCCCAATCAGTGGCGCGAAAGTTTAATAATCCCAACCTCTAAGGCAAACAAAGATCTATTAGTTGAAAACTACAGACCTATTGCGTTAAAATGCACAATCTGCAAGTTAATGGAAAAACAATCAATAGACGTTTAAGATGGACACTTGAAAAAAGAAATTTTTCCTCTGTAATGCAAAGTGGATTTAGACAATTTCACTGCTTAAACGATAATTGGTATCCTTACAAACAGAAATACTGGAAGTCTTACACAAAAAACACGTAATTACTATTACCTCAGATATACATAAAGCGTATGAGATGGTACAACGGTATTATGTTATAAGAGAATTACAAAAACAACAAATATCAGAAAATATGCTCAGGTTTACAACTTCCTGCAAGACCGCAGAGGTCAAGTAAAAATTAATGGGAACCTTTCAAAAATGATTTTTTTAATTAATGGTGCACCACAAGGCTCAATTATCAGTGTAACCCTCTTCTTAATAGCTATTGATAGAATTCTATCACGAGTAAAATCACCAGTCAAAGCAAGTTTATTTGCAGACAATCTAATCATCTACTGTAAAGGACGAACCACAACTACCCAAGAATGTTTACTGGACTCGCTTCAGAGCATACAACAATGATGCACTGAAACTGGCTTTAAAATTCTTCGTCCTAAACAAAATGTATTTTATTCTCTAGAAATCGAAAGAAATTTAATCCGGAATTACATGTAAAAAAAACAAAAAAATTACTGTTGTAGAAAATATGAAATACTGGGGGTTTTATTTGATAATAAATTAACATGGCTTATAAATCATTGTCAAAGAAGATTGAACATCATAAATGTGCTAAAAGCACAGAATTGGGCAGCCGACTATCATGTCCTAATATAGTTATAAAGCCTTTATACGCCGTAAAATGGAATATGGTTCCATAATATACAGTAGTGCCAAGCCATGAATTATAAAAATACTGAATTCAATACAGACTTGAGCTATTCGGACTGCAATAGGTGTTTATCGCACTAGTCCTGTAGATAGCATATTGATAGAAGCCAATCAAACTCCATTACAATGTCGTATTAAACAATTAAGCATTACCTCTGCTCTCAAAATGGTATCAACACCGAAATCTAGAAGGTACCCATTGATTTTCTCAAATTTTTGTGATGCTTTCCCCACACAACAATCACATTCATTGCCATTTCAAATCACGTTAAACAGATATCTCACAGAAATAAACACCACAATTCATAATATCTCCACAACGCAACAACAGTCGGATCATCCACCCTGAAAGAAGCAAATATATATATATATATATATATATATATATATATATATATATAGATTTAAGAAAGCATAATCAAATAAATACCAACCGACTAATCTACCAACAGCCATTTAAAGAAAATCTAGAAAAATACACAACCAAACTCTGCATCTATACAGATGGTTCTAAAACTGAAAAAGGCAATGGATGTGCTGTGATATGTGGAGATATCATCCTTCAATACAAGCTATCATCCTTGTTCTCTATATTTAGTTGTGAATTATATGCTATTCAAAAGGCACTAGAATACGCTCTAGAAACTGCACATCGTAACTCTTACATAATTATCAGTGACTCTCTGACAGCCTTAAACGCAATACAAGACACGTTATCTATCAGTAGTATTGTAAACGAAATACATAATCTTGTTACCATCCTTTATAACTTAGAAGATACACTCAATTTCATGTGGATACCATCTCATAAAAACATACCCGGTAATGAAAGAGCCGATACTGCTGAAAATCTACCAACACAAGATACTGATATCAAAATACGTCCCCAAGATGCAGTCACACAATTTAGGGAGGAAATACACAAAGAATGACTGTCCAACTGGACGGAAAACTCTACAAGTAAACTTCATGATGTAAGTGGAACTTCCACTCAAGAATATCCATTAGGACAATCAAATACGGGACCGGGTCCGCCAACGCAGAGACCACACCCTCGCATACCCAGGAGTAAACTCGTGGGGCTTTCCATTAGGAGCGGTGCCTATTTTATATACCGCCCCCCCCTGCCTGGTCGAAATCGGGCCAGAAAGCTCTAGCACCGACCCTTCCAAGCAGGGACGGAAGTGGATACGCCACTTACGCGCGTCAGGCCAGCAGGGCGAACCCTAACTGGGGGAGACTACCGAACAACCTCGGTGGGGCCGACAGTTTCTAGCTACCGTCTACCAGCTATCCCTCATGGTTGGTGCCGGAGATTCTCGAGGCGTCTCACAACCCCGCCTGGGTAGAATTAACATAGCCAAGCGTACCCAATAACCCATGGGTATCGGGAACCACTGCCCCGCCGAGTCCAACCCAATCCGAACAACTCCCATTCGGGAGGGGCTCAGATGTTCGGCCCAGCGTACTTCTCGTAACGTCAGAAGTAATCCATTAGGACAGCGGCGAAACCAAATTGTAATATCCCGATTGCGAATTTTGTATACCAAACTGACACAGTCTTTGTTGTCAAATAGAAGCTCTTCGCCAATATGTGAAACATGTAAAACAACACTAACAGTAGTACATATTATACCAACATGTCCAAAATTTGAAAATCAATGTAGTCTGGTTGGATGTTCAGGAATATTTCTGCAGCACTCAATGATGCAGCTTTCATCCAGAAAGTAATTATTTTTCTTAAAGGAATCAATATGCATCAATACATTTAACCTGTATATGTATACATAATGTGTAAGTATTATCATTGTAATCCAATAATGTAAGCAACTGTACAGGGAAGGTCGTGATAAAATCTAGGGAGGTTAAAGCGACCCTAAATAAAACTCTAAAAAGAATTCAATTGTTTCTCGCGATTGCATGGAAACAGTATGAAATTATAAGACTAACATATAGCGTCCAGGTCTTACACATTTGACTATCGCTGTTCATTTTGTATTTATAACGAAACGTAAAATGCAGCTATTTCTGCAAAAATTTATGTGGATTAAAATGTGGTAGATATAAAAAGAGTAATAAGCATTATTAAGAGTAGTTTGTATACCCACTAATAAACATAGAGGGTAGAGAAAGTCATGTGAATGTAACAGGTAAAGGTACATATCACAGAGGGGTCCCTGGAACCGGAGCAGAGCACCGCAAGTAGGCCAGTCGGTCCTTTTTGTTTTCAACGTGACCCCTGGTAGGGAAAGATGACGGGAGAGACCCGAAGGGCGCAAGCATGGACGGGGTCTCTAATGTTTCCAGATAGAGCGCATCCGACGTCGCCCGGTCCTGCCCACAAGCCACCAACCTCCAGATCCCCCGCAGCGGAGGCCTACGCTGAGAAGAGACCTAACTGAGCGACGCCAGGGAAGAAATCTTTACAGAACGCAACCCGCCCAACATCGTCGCCTGATCCTACAACCCTGAAACAGATGACAAGAAAGATGATGGCTGCAGGAAATGAGAGAAGGAGAGTCGTGGTAGAAGATAAAGCACCCCAGCATTCGCCAGGCGACCCGGAGAAACCACGAAAAATCAATGGGCCAGAGTGGACGGTCGCCGGAGATCGATCACGAGACCTCCCGAATGTGGGTCACAGACGTAACGCTCGGCATGTGAATGTAACACATCAGATATTTTTATGGACGCTCTGTAATTGATATGGTTCTTAGCGTTCCCTTCTATACTGGGCGTAAAAGCCCGGAAATTTTGCTCAGAGGCGTCTTTATCAGGCTTCAGGTTCTTTTACGTACCGTAAATCTACGACACCGAACCACCGACTTTACTTCCCTTCCGAAGGAAGCCATGCTAAGGATTTTTATGCCCAAAAACGTCTGTTTGAACCCACGAACTAGGGAATGTTACTCCTAGACCGCAGAGGACGACATTGTGGCCATATAGAATCACTGTTTAAGCTACTGACAATATAAAGCCTTTCCACCTTGCGAGGAGCCTTTGAAAAGGATTTAGCTATAGATGATCTCCCAGAAGTGAACGTCGAATTTATGGGCTAATGGAGTAATTGTAAATTGCGATTCAGAATATTGTCCAAAGCCATATAAAGTTAAAATATTATTATATGCTGAAACTCTCCTTAGAGAGCCACTGCGCATGTAACATGTATTCATTTGTTAGAAATAAATTTACGATTTTGGTTTTCTTCTAATATTGCGAGCTTTGGGAAGTCTGAGTCTGTAGCATCCTTGTCAATTTTAAAACTTTAAGACCTGACATCAAAGTTTTACAGTGGGTTCCTTATCTCAGATTATTTTTCTAAAATTGCTACTTACTGGCTGTAAGTGTTTCATGTTATTCATTAACACGTATAGATAATGTATTATATCATTATCAAGGTCCTGAAATGTCTTCACTAAAATCATCTGAGAAAATATAAAAAATTATATAGTATAGTATAGATTGTGAATTCGTTTTATAATTGAAGGTTAATCAATAGGAACTCTATTTATATCCTCTGAGAGCGTAACAGGTAAGATTTCTTTATTGTATTATTCTGTTATACTATTTATATGAAGTATAATTCGAATTTTACAAATTATATTATTTTTATTTATTTTCTCGATAATTTTCCTTTTCTTTTTATATTCTTTTATATCTTTGAAGGTTATATCATTTAGATATTGTATTATATTTAAATAATGTAATCTTCTTTTGTAAATTTGGAGGTAATCTTTCTAATGATGATGAAACAAAACTGTTCCTTTTATGTGCTAATTGAGATACTAATTTCTTCTGAAGAGAAGAAAATTATTTCTCCTCGGAACATTTATTATTCTATTACTATTTCATTTTCTTTTTATGGAATAAACAAGTTTGCTTATTCTATGTCCTTGTATATTGCAATTTGTACTAATTTTTCTTCACTTACAATTTTATACTAACGTTGACCATGGTTGTTACCTAACCAAATAAATTTAAGTTGTAAACACAAATATAGGTTAACAAAGAACGAATTAGCAATCACAATAATAAATAAAATTTAATAATCATGATGAAAACAAAAAATATACATACATAAATATAAAATTATAATGAATGAATTCTATATATCACATATACTTATTCAAACAGGTAAGTCAAGTATAATTCTTATTTAACCTTTCTGCTTCATTACCTTGAATTTCCTTTCCCTCATTTCTTATCATTTCACTTCCCATTTCATGTTTCAGGTAGGCTTAGGGGCTGTGCAATTTCGGTCGGTATCGGACAGATGGCGCAGATGCGTTGGAGAATTTTTCTCGGCCCTGCCAGATGGCAGCCTTCTCTGAACCGCCTCCGGTGTGTCGAGTTCTCTCCGATTCCGCCAGAGGGAAGCGTCTTTCAGCAGGTGTTCTCTCCGTTCCTTGGTTATGTCTTAGGTCAACGTAAAGAAACGGCAGCATAATGGAATCCTGCAGGTAGTATGGAACACTTCATTATCTGCTGAACAATTAATTGCTCTCTAGCGGTGAATATATGAGTAAGTGTGTGGGCGTGCATGAGCATTTGTTTTACCAGTTGAACAACGATAAATAAAAAGAAAGCAGCTTCTTCTCTTCGTCCATTTTGGAAATTTTTTGAAAGGCATGAACGTTATCTGTGCCTAACAATATTTAAAGAATACGTACATACGCTTTTAAATTGTCATCAAGGGAAATGAAGTTTAATTAGTCGTTTAATTTGAATTTAAGCTAAGTAGCTATTCCCAAATGGCAATACTTATAATATTGATGCCGTGGTTCTAAAATCCTTGCATATGTGCAAAGCTTTTGATATTAAATAAGATTTGTGTTAAAATAGCATTTTAGTTGGTTTAAATACTTTTTTATTTTTTAAATATTGTACAAGTTGCTTGTGAATATTTATTTTCAGTCTAATTTAGTGATAAACATTCTCATTTTGATGAATACACTAGTCTGCATTTTCAAAGTGTTTCATTTAATTTTTTTCAAACTTTCTCCTCTTTGACGTCCTTGCAGATCCATGAAGATGACTGTACCTCCTCCACATCCAACAGTAGTCGGCCATCATCTCCCCTGGTACCTGCTCTCCATTTCCTTAATATCTTGGTGAAAACGTTCACCCTGCTCTTCACTATAATGTCCCAGATTTTCTGGAAAGTAGTCGATATGTGAATGCAAAAAAAGCATCTTTACACTCATGTTACAACCCATCTTCTTGAAATTTTCCAACATTGTTTCGACAATGGTCTTGTAATTAGGAATTTTGTTATTGCCTAAGAAGTTTTCAGTAACTGATCGGAAGGCGGTCCATGCTTCTATTTCTCCCTCATTCATTGTCTTCTCAAAATCTCCATCCTTCATCAATTTCTTTATTTGAGGACCAACAAAAATTCCAGCCTTTAATTTGTCTTGTGTAATGAAGGGAAATTTCTTGGAAAGGTACTTGAAGCAGCGTCCATTCTGTGGTAGAGCGCTTACAAATTGCTTCATCAAGCCCAATTTTATGTGTAGTGGCGGAAGCAATATCTTTTGTCCCAGACCAGCGGTTCGTGCAGGATGTTTTTAGTTCCAGGCAACAAGTTTCTCCGCTGTGGCCATACTTTCACCCTCCAATGTCTTTGCTTTGCCCGACTGTCCCATTCGCACAGGAAAAAAGGCATTTTTGTGAACCCAGCTTGTTATCCCAATAGTATTCCAATAACTTTGAAATCACCGCAGATACGCCACTTTTGTTCCTCGAATTGGATACGTGTTAAAAGTATCTTCATGTTTTCAACTGTCTCTTTCATTTGAACTGAATGTGCGACAGGAATGGACCCATACACATTCCCATTATGCAGTAACACGCCTTTCAGGCTCCTCTTTGATGAATCTACAAAAAGTCTCCACTGAGTAGGATCATGTTCAATGTCATAAAAGTACCTTAACTCGTTTATATTATTGCAGTAAACCAAGGACTCGATCTGTGAGAAAAAAGGAACTAGCTCTTGTTCTCTGTGTCTGTACCATGAGTAATGTGTTCCTGGTTCCAGAAGATTCTTATTTTTAAGATGGGAGCCTAGTAACTCTTCAGATTCCTTAGACAAATTAAAATCACGTACTAGATCATTTAGTTCACTCTGAGAGAACCGTTGTGGAGTCACGTCATATTCAGGGCAGTAGACATCATCAGAATCGTCTTCGGTGATTGCATGAGCTTCACTTTCAACACCATCTTCTTCCAAGTACTATAAAACAGCTGGAGGAAGAGGAGCAGGCAGATCTTCTCCGTGTGGAACTGGCCTGATGGCTGAAGGTGTACTGGGATACACAATGTGTTTTCTTATTTTTCGAATTGCACCCCTGAACATTAACTAAACAGACATAACGGTCTTTAAGGTGGTCTTTAAGGCTCCCTCCACACCATTGGAATTGCAAATGGCATGCATGATTTCTTTCCTTTTATCCACAATCTTAACCTCTTAACACAATAGCGGCAAACTGTCTTTGAAGCCCAGACCTTGTCTTGGTCACCAAGTTTAATTTTAAAATAAGCATGGTACACTCTTTTTACAAAGTCTGTTATATCAGTTCTTTGCTAAAGCTCTGTATAATTTCCACAAATGTAGGAGAAACCATTTGGATTGTTCACACAATTGCGTGTAGACATAATGTATTTATAACTTCAATCACGATATAACACTGGTAATGCAAGCCTCTGATATTAACAACAATGCCTAAATTACAAATAGCAACCAGCATCTACAGGTGTAACAACCTAAAGACTTACAAGTCTGTATGAGAAATTTCCCTCCAAGAAGTGATAAATTTCCCTTCAACAATACTCATCATCTACTGGCTCAACTCTGTATTTTTGAAGTGAAATTGTGAAAAAACTGTACGTGATAGAAAAGAACTAAAAGCAGTTGTGAAATCAGCATAAAAAGTGAGTCAGAATCACTTATTAGTTTTCAGTCATCCCATATCATGCAGATTAGTGATATCGATTGAATAGCATCGTATTAATATTTTACACTCTTATTGATAATAAGACATATTGTATTTCTATTTGATCTTTCGTTCGTGTGTTGTAATGTAGTTCGCGAGCTGCGTATCACCAGCATGTCCAATGTCGAACTTTCGATGATTTTTTTCTGATTTTAGGTCTAGAATTCGAACAGCGTTAACGGCTGACGGACGGAAGAGGCTCAAAACTGAAAATGAGCCAAAAAATCTGATGTGATACATTCACATGACTTTCTCTACCCTCTATCATTTATTAGTGGGTATACAAACTGTATTGTTTATCTTTATATCTGCTTTATTTTAATCCAAACAAGCCTATGCAAAAACAGCTGCAAAGTTTACAGGTACGAAGGAACAACGATTCAAATGTTTAAGAACTGGACGCTATACGCTGCCTTAAAATTCCATGCGGCTTCAATGGAATTGCGGGGAAAAAACTGAATGTTGATAGGATTTTAAAATAATGGCTAAGTATTGAACAATTCGAACCATTAATAACGGTTATCTCCGAAATGGCTGATGCAAAACAAAAAAAGTTATGTGAAATAAATTGTGGTGTAAAGAGATCTATATTTTTGTCTAGTACGTTTTCGTCTATCGTTTAACGTTTACCAGTTATACAATATTATAGAAAACTCCTTCCGAATGATGTGGACTTCACAGAAAACTCAATATAACCTTTATTTGTAATGTAAATATCCCAGATATAATGTATTCTAATCAAACTGGTGAGATCCATATTTTAGAAAATAAAACAATTTCGAAAAATTGTCCATGTAAACAGTAGTTTATGGTGGAGCCTTTTTTTTTTGAAAATTCTTGTGTCGCATCTTTTTAGGATACTGAACCTAAACACCAAGTTCGGTATTTATCCCACTTTTGGGTTTTTAGTTGTGCTGTTCACAGACACATAAGGCCTTTTTTTAAAAAATACTTTTTGAGGTTCAAAGGTCTCAAACACGTATATCCGGTAAAATCTCGGTAACGAGTTTTTGGGTGGAATGCAATACCTTCTCTACCTACTATGCAGAGGATGTTCAAATTGGTCTAGGATCTATTATACAGAAATAAAAAGGACTTCAAGTTATCTTCACGTCTTGGATAGCATTCACAATGAAAAGTAACCGGACACAATAAAAGCGCAAGAGTTTGTACGCATGTTATTTAATAGAAGCATTCACATAGAGTCACGCAAGCATTACGTAACGCAAGAGTTTCAAACTCCAAACTCTATGCTTGCGTTGCATAATTAGAGCAAGAATGTTGCATTTCTTTCTCCATGCATTGCGCTTCGGAATAACACACGATCGCGATGAGAGATTCTACGCCATCCTATGTGCGAACATGGTGCTCTTCTATCTGATCGCCACGCCAGTTTTTAATTCTGACGCCAGAATGTTGTTGTTTGGTTGGTATAAGACCCTGTGTTCTATTTATTTATAAAGACTGAAAGAACTTTTATATTGGATATTATTTATTATGTTATTCAGAATGAAATTTGCATATTTTGGGAAGATTTCCGCATGCAATTTACGTATCTACAAATGAGTGTCAACTTCTTGCGTTACGCCTAGGGCTGCATTGTGAACGGTCTCCCTTCACGGCTGCGCTTATCTTGCGTTATGTTAGCGTTACATTTTCATTGTAATTGGAGTCTTACACTTTCAATGAAATTGGACATTTTAGTAAACATAAATCATTTATATTTAAAGAGAATATACCATTGCACTTCCGTTATCAACTTCCATGGAATGTATTTCATTTGCTTCATTCCTATTCAGCAATGGAGATGATACTATTGTTTTGGAAATAAAAGGAGATAACGTAACTCACCGTTAAGACACCTAAGAAGAGGAGAGCGAAGTGTTCCACTCCGAGTACTGATGCTGTTAGTTTGAGATCACGTTCAACTTCAGCGCTCACTAAACAACAATTACACTTTGTTAGTCCAAGGTCTAGTTAACTGATCTCATTCTGCTACAAGTCTCTAGGACATCTAATTTCTCTCTTAATACACTCCATTATATAATTATGTAATGAATCCTGTGGCAGTATTTTTAACACTTAAGTGATTTCAGTCTAATTATATAATATAAAATATAATTACAACCGCCTTGAAGCAATATGTGTATAATATAAAACATAAAATGTATGTAACAGTAATTGTATTAATGTTTATATTATTGTATACATGTATAATAATATTATGTGAATGTATTACGTAATTTAATAATGTAGGAGCTGTGCTAATATAGGTCAAAAGTTGCTAACAATGAAGTAATAATGAGGTAACCTTGAGGCAATAATGAATTGAAAAGTTTAATAATGCTACTAGTAATTCTTGGAACAATAATGCAATTTTAAAAACAGTTTATAAATAGCCAATCAACAACTAGAAAGGCTAAAAGTTAAATAAAACTATTCTATTGGAATAAGATTAGCCAATCAGAGACTTCAAATACAGAAATTTACAAATTCAGGCAGTAGAAGTCAGTTGCTAGTAGACATCGTTCCTAACTGGACGCGAGACGCGTCCTCCAGAAGTTTAATACGTATTCAGTGTGAGACGAAAATTCATTACGGCAAGAATATTATAACGTTTACGTATTAAAAAAGTGCAAATAATTAATAAATAATCTCACAGCTCTCTATATCAGTGAAGTGTTATTTAATCGTGTGAAGGATTAATAAAAGGAGTGAAGTAAAAATTATAATTTGTGTAAGCCTACATTCTTTAGCCGCATCACCCCCTACAAAGAGACACATGTTTCTACAAGTTAATACTGACGCAGCCGAGGTAAACCTAAATTTATAATATTTAAAGAAGCATTCAAATTACAAAGTTAATTTTTTAAAACTTGGGGCGAAGGCCACCGGAAACTTTGTACCTTACGTGCGGCAGTTATTTCATCAAGTTTGGCTCCCCAACAGTCGAACTACAATACAAGTCCTCCTAAAATAAATCCGACTTCAAATTGGCACCTATACGTGGGGCAAATAACGTACATCCAACCTACTTCAATCCAGCGACAGTGTTCCCATTATTTCAAAATAGGAATTACATACGTTGCTGCTTTTTTAAGGGAAAATGCTGCTTTTGTTGTTAAACACCACAAAGTTTACTTAAGGTAATGCATCTGTAAAACATGATTAAGGTTGTGAAACATTAGGAAATTACATTTTTATAATAATTAAGTATGAATTCTAAAGTTTAGTTAAACATTTTTGTTTCAGTTGGCGCATTTGAACTACCAATTAACTGAAACTATAAATGGACAGACGCATGTTTATTAAAAGGCACACCCAATTTTAAACCTAATTTTCTCGCAAAATTTTTCAGTATTTTTCCATACACATAATTCTCCGCACGATGCAATTTATTACTAATTTCTTTCAGAATGTTAGTACTACCTTTCAAAGTACATAAAAGACACTTCCATACACTTTTTAAAGTAATCCTTCAATTTTGAGAAATAAATTATTAAGCTTTAAAGATCAAGTATTTTGGAGAGTAGGACAAAATGTAACAGTTTTTCTACAATAATCAGGGGTTAATGTAAAAAATCTTATATGATATACCTTTTTACAACTCATTTACTGTAAAACCTGAATTTATGATGTGAATAGCTTTAAGAATGCATCGTGTGGAGAATTTTTTAGAACAATGAATTGACCTAATGTAATCATGTAAATAACCATGTATGCTAGAATTTTGAAACATTACAGAGAAGGAAGAGAGAGAGAGAGAGAGAGAGAGAGAAGAAATATGCAGTAGTATTTCTATAGTAATATTTATATCTTATGAAATTATGTAAGCATATGCAACATTCTTGTGACGAGTCCTTCAGCTGTCTGATTCGGCTTTTCCTCCAGGAATTTAGCCAAATATTCCTTACTATAATTTAAGATGGCAAAAAAAATTCTGATGTGCTACACTCACACGACTTTCTGTACTCTTGCACAAACTATTTTTACAAACGCATATTCTCCATATGCTTCATGTTAATCGAGATATCGAGATGTTAATCTTATTGCTAATTTTCTTGTAGATGCAAGGGGAATTGATAGGCTTTTAGCGATAGTCAAATATTTTAAGAGCTGGTTGCTATGTGGAGTATTGCATTCTCTTTGCATTACCAGGACAAAAAAAGTGAATAACGAATTTGAGAAAAATAAGAGGTATTGGAAAATTTAAGGGAATAACAAGCAATATCTCGAAAATGGTTCACCCAACAACAAAAATGTGTATGACATAAGTTGTGTATTTTAACGCGATCTACATTTTTGTGTAGTAAAACTTTTCCTATCTCTTATGGTTTACCAGTTAAGCAAAATTCGTTCACAATGAAGAATACTTTTGGAGACATTCCCAGAAAATTCGAGATATACATCTCATTTGTTATGAAAATATCTTAAACATATGACATTTTAATCAAAATTGTTAGAGCCATTTTTGAGAAAATTAAAATTTTCGAAAAATGTTCCATGTAAAGGGTAATCTGGGGTGGGGGAAGTTTCTTGAAAGCCTTCGTGTCGCATCTCTGCAAGATGCTGAACCTAAATACCAAGTTTGATGTTTATCCGACTGTTCGTTTCTGAGTTATGCTCTTCACAGACACACACACACACACACATACACACACACACACAGGCACACACACGGACATGTTTCCAAAAATGCTTTTTTTGTATTCAGGGGGTTGTCAAAATATGTATTTTCGGTGAAATCTCGGTATAGAATTTTTGGGTGAAATTCAATACTTCCTCTACTTACTATACGTAGTAGAGAAAGTAAAACATAAAAAACTGCTTTAAACTTTCCAGTAATCGCTTGTTAACACGAACAGAATGTTTTGGTGAGTCCAGACTAAAGTTTACGCAGAAAGGTATTTACAATGCTCATAAATAAAGTTAATAAAATTGTTAATTAGGTTTGTTAGTAAACGTATTGTTCATGCTAGTATCTTACGTTAAAACATGTAGCTGAAGAAGAATATAATGTTTACTGCTGCTGCACTATTCTTCTCTTGGCTTTACATAAAAATCTGATGTGTTACACTCACATGACTTTCTCTACACTTGTACAAATTATTTTTACAAAAGCTTATTCTCCATCTACTTCATGTTAATCGAGATAAAGATTTGCAGACTCTATCTTATTGCTAATTTCCTTGTAGATGTAAGGGGAAAATATATTTACAAGGGCAATATAGAAATACAGTAGCCTTTAAGCACATACATATCTCTTAATAGCTGGTTGCTAGGTGCAGCACTATTCCCTTTGCCACAGATTAATACTCTTTGCATATCCAAGACAAAAAATGAATAACGAATTCCCATTTGAGAAGATAAGTATTGAAAAATTTAAAGGAATAACAAGCAATATCTCGAAAATGGTTCACTCAACAACAAAAATGTATATGACATAAATTGTGTATTTTAACGCGATCTACATTTTTGTGTAGTAAAAGTTTGTCTATCTCTTATGGTTTACAACTTATGCAAAAGTCGTTCACAATGAAGAATACTTTTGGAGACATTCCCAGGAAATTCAAGATATACATTTTATTTGTCATAAAAATATCTTAAACATATGATATTTTAATCAAAATCGTTAGAGCCGTTTTTGAGAAAATTAAAACTTTCGAAAAATCTTCCATGTAAAGGGTAATCTGGGGTGAGGGGGATTTTCTTGAAAACCTTCGTGTCGCATCCTTGGAAGATACTGAACCTAAATACCAAGTTTGGTGTTTATCCGACTGTTCGTTTCTGAGTTATGCTGTTCACAGACAGACACACAGACAGACAGACAGACAGACACACACACAGACACACAGACACACACGGACATGTTTCCAAAAATGCTTTTTGGAAAGTAAAAATCAGGATTAAATGTGAGCTGCTTTAGAGCATGAAAATTCTAGTTTCGGTTTGTATTACTGTCATAATTGTTATTGCTGTTATTATTACCATTGACTTCCTTTGGAATCGGCCCCGAAACGTCATTCTTTCTGTGGTCTCTGAACTTCTAAATTTTGAGCAAAGCATCCTTTTCTAAGTTATCATCCTTAGATTATGGATGTTTACTATCTTATTAAGTGGGATTATTGTGACACGACTCAATTAGTGAGGAAACTTCTACCAACCTCATCATATTCGTTTTCGTAATAGATTGGATATTCAAAACGAAGATAGTAGCACATATCAAGTCACTTAGGTCAGTGTCAATTTAAAGAGATACATGAATGACGTTTTTGCACATGTGCAATGATGAATGTAAACAAACACACCAGAAGTTACTGAAATTTTTATTTAAGAAAATATTATTATGTTGAACAACACAGACAAAAGTTTTACTGATAAATGCATTAAACTGTCCATGAGTCATGTTGATTAAAAGCGTTTACTGAACCATGCAAGTATGGATGTATTGCACATTTTTAACCTTAAAAATTTATATACTTTCCACTACATAAAGCAGTAACTACTACTGTTATGCAACTATTTTTATTATTTCAAAATCAAAACCTGTATTGATTTTAAGAAAACCTTATCGTAAACAATGTTTTAAAGACATACAGAGTTTCCAAAAAAAAAAATAAATAAAACACAAAGGAACAACTCAGTGAATATAAAAAAAGATGTAAGCGTCTAATCTATTATAGTGTTAGAAAATTCTACTGCATCATACCCGACTTTCTCTACTCATTACAATTGCATATATACTCCATTACACTACTAATCTTAAAATCCTATTCTTCTATCTATTTTGCATTATTGATCATTTTTACTTAGAAATGTTCTTCAAGTAATCATTCTGGACTTGGTTTTATGAACATACAAAAACGTAACACAACTCTTATAGCGCTGTCAATTTTTATTGGCAATTGAGCCCATTTAGATAAAAATTGCAAATTTTTGTGCACAGTAAGAGTATTTGTTAATCACAAATACATTATACATATTGCGTGACACAGTCCCATGGGTCGGAAGGACTTAAAAACTCTTGAAAAATACTTAGTTTCGTGTTATTTACAACACGTGAATAGACTGAAACACACACACACACATATCTACTTTCTCCGTCACACACGTGCACACGCGCACACTCAGGTAAAAAACAATAAATTTATTCTTACTCATACATAAATTCCTCATAGTAAACATGGGTACATACAATATTTGTATAAAAGCTTATTTCCAATGCCAGCACTTAGCCAGTCATCCTCCGTTGTCTCGGGGTATCATGTTAGCCTCTACTTGCAAATTCAAACCCAGTCGAGGGCGATAGAATTTTTCCGGGCATAAAAATCCTGAGCATGGCTTCCTTCGGAATGGCTACACATGCAAGCTCAAACTTACAAGACAGTGCTTCCCCTTTAATGGAACAACTTATATATTTTCATGATTACTCAATATTAATGATAATAATTCATGAAGTAAAGATGTGGTCCCGTGAAGTAGAGTTACGGCACGTAAAATAACCTCAAGCCTGACAAGGAGGACTCTGAGCAAAATTTCCGGTCTTTCACATCCAATATACAATGGGATGCTAAGAACCATAGCAGGCAAAGACGATCCATAAATAAAAAACACACTTAGTCAGTTCTTCCTTTTTAAAATGAAATATGGGGGAGGCCACAAATACTTCTAGTAATCGCTTTTTACTTTTCTACTACGTATAGTAAGTAGGGGAAGTATTGTATTCCACCCAAAAATTCGATACCGAGATTTCACCGGAAATATATGTTTTGCGGCCCCCTGAATCCAAAAAAAGCATTTTTGAAAACATGTCTGTGTGTCTGTCTATGAACAGCATAACTCAGAAACGAACAGTCGGATAAACACCAAACTTGGTATTTAGGTTCAGTATCTTCCAGAGATGCGACACGAAGGTTTTCAAGAAAATCTCTCCACCCCAGATTACCCTTTACATGAAACATTTTTCGAAAATTTGAATTTCCTCAAAAATGGCTCTAACGATTTTGATTAAAGTATCATATGTTTAAGATATTTTCATGACAAATGAAATGTATATCTCGAATTTTCTGGGAATGTCTCCAAAAGTATTCTTCATTGTGAACGACTTTTGCATAACTGGTAAACCATTAGACAAAATTTTAGTACACAAAAAATGTATATCGCGTTAAAATACACAATTTATGCCATATACTTTTTTTGTTGAGTAAACCATTTTGGAGATATTGCTTGTTATTCCCTTAAATTTTCCAATACTTACTTTTTCTCAAATGGGAACTTGTTATTCATTTTTACTTTCTCTACTACGTATAGTAAGTAGGGGAAGTATTGCATTCCACCCAAAAATTCGATACCGAGATTTCACCGGAAATACATGTTTTGAGAATCACTGAATCCAAAAAAAGCATTTTTGGAAGCATGTCCGTGTGTGTGTCTGTCTGTGTGTCTGTGTGTCTGTGTGTCTGTCTGTCTGTGTGTCTGTGTGTCTGTGAACAGCATAACTCAAAAACGAACAGTCGGATAAACACCAAACTTGGTATTTAGGTTCAGTATCTTCCAGAGATGCGACACGAAGGTTTTCAGGAAAATCCCCCCACCCCAGACTACCCTTTACATGGAACATTTTTCGAAAATTTTAATTTTCTCAAAAACGGCTCTAACGATTTTGATTAAAATATCATATGTTTAAGATATTGTCATGACAAATAAAATGTATATCTCGAATTTTCAGGGAATG
The DNA here is from genome assembly GCA_030765065.1 of Deroplatys truncata. Classification (NCBI taxonomy): domain Eukaryota; kingdom Metazoa; phylum Arthropoda; class Insecta; order Mantodea; family Mantidae; genus Deroplatys; species Deroplatys truncata. The sequence goes on from CM060978.1 coordinate 222,933,781, forward strand.
TCTCCAAAAATATTCTTCATTGTGAACGACTTTTGCATAACTGGTAAACCATAAGAGATAGACAAAATTTTACTACACAAAAAATGTAGATCGCGTTAAAATACACAACTTATGTCATATACGTTTCTTTTGTTGAGTGAACCGTTTTCGAGATATTGCTTGTTATTTCCTTAAATTTTCCAATACTTATACTTTTTCTCAAATTCGTTATTCATTTTTTTTATGTCCTGAACATGCAAAGAGAATGGAATTCGCCACATAGCAACCAGCGTTAAAATATTTGACTATCGCTTAAAAGCTACCATATTCCCCTTGCATCTACAAGAAAATTACCAATAAGATTGACATCTCGATATCTCGATTAACATGAAGCATATGGAGAATAGGCGTTTGTAAAATTAGATTGTACAAGAGTAGAGAAAGTCATGTGAGTGTAACACATCAGATTTTTTTTATGTCCTGGACATACAAAGAGAATGGAATGCGCCACATAGCATCCACCTCTTAAAAGATTGGACTGTCGGTTAAATCCTACCAATTCCCCTTGCATCTACAAGAAAATTAGCAATAAGCTGAACATGAAGCATATGGAGAATAAGCGTTTGTAAAAATAGTTTGTACAAGAGTAGAGAAAGTCATGTGAGTGTAACACATCAGATTTTTTCTAATATCTTGGTCTCGGTGCATATGGCCAAAATATGCATCTAGTATTTACAAAGCTTTATAATGCCCCATACTGTATAACCTCGAAAAATATATAAAGCGTTAACAAATATATTTGGAAGGGTTTGTGCTACAGAAAGTTATTTTAGACAAATTATGTACTTTTATACGCCCTGGGTGTTTTTTCTGAAGTAAGCTATTTTATTTCTTATAGTCTATAATTCATACATGCTATATATGACTCCATTAGAATGAAGAGGGTGTTTTACAGGGTATTCACAGAAAATTCTAGACTTTCGCTTCATTAGCCAAGCAAATATTTCAAACATTTGACATTTGAATAAAAATCGTTGAGGCATTTTAAGAAGACAAACCATAACGAAAAATTTTCCAAGGAAGCGGTAATTTGGAGTTGGAAAATATTCTTTAAAATCTTCACTTGGCAACTTGAATTGTGTGATTCAATTATGGAATTTAATATTTATCTTAATTCTCATTGATGGACTCTGTTGTTGCGCACGAGAACGTTCAATGATTCTTTTAGAGGAATCACAGGAAAAGTATGCATATTAGAGTGGAAAAATTGCTGTTGTTTATATTTTTAAATCGTCAACTGTGAAAAATAATTGCAACACTACGCTTTTACTTTTCTGCTGCCTATTCAGTACTCAATACCTTAAAACAGTTGCGTCATTTCCGTAAAAACAGTACTTACAAGGACAATATTAACGGTCTACATACCTACTTTGCCTCCACGATCTACATGATCTCTCCACAGGTTTTCAGACAGCGTGGAGCCTCCCTGAATAATGCGCACGATATCCAGAAGGGAAATAAACTGCAACGAAAAATGCAAAGCCATAATGATGGTTCATTAAATAATGTACCAACAATGCCAACCACAAACACATCAACACAGTAATTTCTTCCCTAAATCACCCTTACTTAAAGGTCATGAATATTTTAAAAAAAGTCTATCTTTATAAGATAACAAATGCCCATAGTAGTAGTAATAATAATTGTTAGTGTTACAACAATTGAAACATTTCTCTTGAATAACACATGTAATTATAAACGTTCACTACGATCATTTGCTTCATTATTGCAGCTATGTTCTCCAGCAATTGGGGAAAGGAAACACTCCAACAACAGTTTTAAACACTGTCAAAGGTTTAGAAGAATGGTTGTTGACAAACTGACATGGAAATACTATGCATACATAAACATGTTTTCAGGTGAGAATTAATCAGTATCTCTCAGTAACATAATTTGTATTCCTCAGTAGTTCAGACGAGTATCATCTTAAGCATTCAGTCAATGTATCATGTATAATTAGTCGGCGTGTTTTCAATCAAGCAACTAAATTCATTTCTCTACGCTCTAAATTAAAAGGAGATACATTTTATTTCACATTACCGTTCCTGTACCACGCCCAAGAAACCCAAGAGATCTCCTTGTTCCAAGTAGTATAAAAATAATCTGATGTGTTAAACTCACATGACTTTCTCTACTCTTGTACAAACTGTTTTTACAAACTCCTATTCTCCATCTATTTCATATTAATCGAGATAAACATTTTCAGAAACGATCTTTTGACATGCAAAGACCAGTTCTAAAAATATTTGACTATCGCTTAAGGCGTACTATGTTCCCCTTGTTTTGTATTTGCAAGGGCAATATAGAAATACAGTAGCCTTTAAGCATAGACATATCTCTTAATAGCTGGTTGCTAGGTACAGCACCATTCTCCTTGCCACAGATTAATACTCTTTGCATATCCAAGACAAGAAAATGAATTCCCATTTGAGAAAATAAGTATTGAAAAATTTAAGGGAATAACAAGCAATATCTCGAAAATGGTTCACTCAACAAAAAAATGTATATGAGATAAATTGTGTATTTTAACGCGATCTACATTTTTTGTGTAGTAAAAGTTTGTCTATCTCTTATGGTTTACCAGTTATGCAAAAGTCGTTCACAATGAAGAATAATTTTGGAGACATTCTCAGAAAATTCAAGATATACGTTTTATTTGTCATAAACATACCTTAAAGATATGATACGTTAATCAAAATCGTTAGAGCTATTTTCGAGAAAATTAAAATTTTCGAAAAATGTTCTATGTAAAAGGTAATCTGGGGTGGGGGGATTTTCTTGAAAACCTTCGTGTCGCATCTCTGGAAGATACTGAACCTAAATACCACGTTTGGTGTTTATCCGACTGTTCGTTTCTGAGTTATGCTGTTCCCAGACACACACACAGTCACATACACGGAAATGTTTCCAAAAATGTTTTTTTTTGGATTCAGGGGGGGGGGTCAAAACATATATTTCCGGTGAAATCTCGGTATCGAATTTTTTGGTGGAATACAATACTTCCCCTACTTACTATACGTAGTAGAGAAAGTAATAATTACGAATCTACAATGCAGGTAAAATAACCAACGCAACTTAGGCTGGAACTGGTACTTAGTAAAACTTGCCGCAGCTAGAAGAAGGAAACAAAGCCACCAAAATGTTTCAATTTTTCTGAACAGAATAATACGTCTGAAAGCTATCTGAACGCTGCAAAAAGTGAGACAGTTGTGATTCCCTACTCACAGAATATCCTTCCTGCCTGCAGCAAGTCTTAGCGTCTGGCCTCAGCAACTGTATTACCGGGCAGAGCTTCATATCACCTTTTTGCCTTGGCGGAGTGAATACACCACCCACTTCACACTACCTCTATTATGGGCTAGTGCTTATCGTGAGTAACCAACAGAGGGCAGGCGGAGGAGAGCATGGTGGCGCTGCACCTGGCGACTGGCGTCAAAGCACGTGATCGCCGTCTCTTGGATCGACCCAAGGTACAAGAAGAGAAGTCTTTCGCCGGGAGCTGAGGGAGAAACACTAAATTGTGTGCTCAGGAAACAGCTTCGCACACGCTATTTCGGACTGTTTCAATGTTAGTAACTTAATATTTTGGTGTAAGTAATTCTTCTAAGTGTAATTATATAGTGCGCATGTAGAATTTCTTAAAGTACCGGACTGGAACGACTAAGTTATATATTACAGAACATTTGTAAAGTGGCTTTATACAAGTTCCAAAGTGCAAGAGATAACAAAGACTTATACGTCGTTCTTGATGGAGTAAAGCCAATTTATTTGTAAAGTTAATTAATTTGTTAAAGAGAATACAGTGATTTCATATAGCTGCCAGAAGTTTAAAACTTATTTGTTTCGTGGAGATATTTCTTTTATTCCTGGTTAAATTCCTTTCCCAATTCATAATTAAGCTAAAACGCTCACGACCTCTGGGGATACTTCATCATGGAAGTGTTTCAAGTAAAATGGGCCCAGCACTTCTTCTTTATCTGTTTAACCTCCTCATATATAGGACTTACAGGCGGGTGCCTGTGGTCAGAGGCCCGTCGAGGAGCAGACACTCATGGATCAGACAGAATATCCAGGATGGGTGATCAGCCCGATGCCTGGTATGGGAGGAAGGAAGTAGATGAAACGAAATGATGGTGAAATGGATGAAAAAAGGTGATGATGGAGCAGTTGGTGGAATGAATGGCAGGGGAAACCGGAGAACCCGGAGAAAACCCGCCCAGACGCCGCTTTGTCCACCACAAATCCCACATGCGAGATTGAACCCGGGCTGCCTCGATGAGAGGCGAGCGGTCTAACCACTCGGCCACTGCGCCGCCTGGGCCCAGCACTTAAAATAGTATAATATTTCAATATCCTTTTATCTTATTGTGACTACCAAATGGTAACAGAGCATTATATAAAAGGGTAGCCTTTAACTTTTCCTTGTAATAACATCCATTACAAAAATGCAGAATAATATTCAGAATGTTTAGTTAAAAGTCGGTTTATTCAAATAAAATCGAAATATGCTACCATTTAATTTTAATTTCTTAAACTATATAATGTTAGACTTACTGACCTCATCGCACCGCCGATCCAATATTGTGTTTTATACGTTTCTTAAGCAAGATAAAAGAAATGGTCATTGACTTGAGCTCCAGAACTAGACCAGAAATCTTGTGTGAAATACTCCAATTACCCTCCACAATTTACTCTAATATTCACATAAAAATTATTTGTACCTCTAGTTGCTAATCATGATAAAATATTTGTCTATAAGTTATTTCAGATAAGCCAATACGTCCGTGGGCACGTTCCAGATGCGGAGAAAGCATATCACAAGCCGGCGTGAACACATTCGTAAAATGAACCGCTGAATTTTCAGATCTTCATAAATGGTGACTATGACAGTCTTCCAACTGAGAAAAATTTGCACATACAACAACGAACATTTGTTACTTTAACGAGTTCTTTATTGTAAGATTTTATCTATCTTATCTGGTTTCATAATTATTTAATTTCAGTGAGAAGGAAGAGAAAATTCAAGATATACATTTATATTTACCAATCTAATATCTCAAACTTATTTAATCAAAGTCATTGGAGATAGTTTTGGGAAAAAGAAGAACACGAAGAATTTTCCCTGTAAATACTCAAATATATTAAATTTCGAAAACAGCTAATGTTAGGTAAACGTTTTATTACAAATAACCTACTTTAATGAGTTCATTATTTATGTACCAAGCCTTTGCCCATCCTTCCTGGTTATGCAGTCGCATGAAATTCAATAAGAAAGGAAGAACATTTAGTGTGTAGACTATTTAAATAAAATTCAAAGCACACATTTTGTTTTCAATGTCAATGTTTCAATCATATAGTTTTAATGGTTAATTATTTTTATTATATAAAAATAAGTAAGAATATTACTATAAAGGATTACTTGGGATAGGAAAACTTCCTGGAAAAAATTCCTGAAAATCTTCACCTTACATTATGAAAAATCTGATGTCACTCACATGACTTTCTCTACTCTTATACAACCTGGTTTTACGAACGCTTATTCTCCATATGCTTCATGTTAATCGAGATATCGAGATGTTAGTCTTATGGCTAATTTTCTTGTAGATGCAAGGCGAATTGGTAGGCTTTAAGCGATAGTCAAATATTTTAAGAGCTGGTTGCTATGTGGAGTATTCAATTCTCTTTGCATTACCAGGACAAAGAAAAATGAATAACGAATTCCCATTTGAGAAAAAGTATAAGTATTGGAAAATTTAAGGGGATAACAAGCAATATCTCGAAAATGGCTCACTCAACAAGAAAAAATGTATTTGACATAAATTGTGTATTTTAACGCGATCTACATTTTCTGTGTAGTAAAAGTTTGTCTATCTCTTATGGTTTAACAGTTATGCAAAAGTCGTTCACAATAAAGAATACTTTGGGAAACATTCCCAGAAAATTCAAGATATACATTTATTAGCCATAAAAGTCTCTTAAACATATGATATTTTAATCAAAATCGTTGAGCCATTTTTGAGAACATTAAAACTTTCGAAAAATGTTCCACGTAAAGGGTAATCTGGGGTGGGGGGATTTTCTTGAAAACCTTCGTGTCGCATCTCTGGAAGATACTGAACCTAAATACCAAGTTTGGTATTTATCCGACTGTTCGTTTCTGAGTTATGCTGTTCACAGACACACAGACACACACACGGACATGTTTCCAAAAAATAAAGGAATTACTCGAAAATACGAATGTTGGTGCTTCTACCAATTTATTTCTTAAATCCCGCTGCCCCATCTCTGTGACGAGGGGAAAAGCCCAACAAGACAATATTAGAATAAACCTCAGCTCATGGACACCAGGCTCATTTGAGCATCATTCCACCTATTTCATTCACCGTCTACGTGGATCTGAATTGCTGAAATAGAGAAAACAATGTGCAGTTCACACTCGTGAGAATCGTTATCCAAAAATAACACTTTTTAAGGGCTCAGGTGCATTAAAATGTCTATTTCTGGGTAGAATAGTACCTTCCTTCATCTAATTAAGCGGTTAAGAGCGTAGTAAATGTACAACAATGCTATTTTGGACCATATGAATTGACTCCGTGGTAACATGTGAGGATCGTATTGGGGAGGTCCCGGGTCGGACTCCCGTTGACCGCCTACGCTGATCTTGGGATTTTCATGGTTTTCCTTGGTCGTAGGCGAATGTTAAGGATTTCTCATCTAGCATGATTTCTTTTCCCTCATTTACCTCTCATCCCATTTCTTCTCATTTTCAGGTGTGTTTCTAGGTTTCCTGGTGTTTTGCGATGTAGAATAGATGGCACGGATGCTTGCCCCAAGGAAAAAGCGTTCTCCGTGGACACTAGAGGGCTGCTTTGTTGGTGGGGTTGGTCATCGCTCTCTCTTGGCAGCTCCGGTAGTGGGACGGGTCTTCGAGTCTGGAAGTTTTGGGGATTACCCACGCATCTGCCCCATTTCTGTAGCCTCCTGGGTTCCTTCACTTTAACCCTACCCCCTGGGGGGGAACTAGCCGCAATAGATCCCCCATATCTCATAGGGGAAAGGAGATGTCGCCCTCCTTTGTATACTCTAGCGTACTTTGTAACTGTGGTACGCTACCAGTTTTCACTTTATTTAGTTTTGAAATGCTTCACATATAAATTTATATTTTTTTCGAATAGACAATAAGTTAGAATTCAGAGTTGGCAAAATGTAAAATATTCGGGAAATACTCACTGTTCCAAGAATCCCGAGAAACACGACGAATACATCGTAACCCAGGTATTTCGAAGCACATACTCTGCCGTACAACTTCGAGTACCTCTGAAAACAGTTGAACATTAGAGGAAAGATAAAAAAGTACAACAAAAACATAAAATATGGCGCACATAATGTGCACAGCAATTTCCAATAAATTATTATTATTCAAATTATTATTATTATTATTATTATTATTAATAATATTATTATTATAGAGCACAGGGCAAGGAAAATTAAGAATAAAACCTTTATATGTTGCACTCACATGGATTTGTTTACTCACTCTTCTGCAAACTATTCTTTTAAAACCTTGTTCTTGTGTTTACTTCTTTTTAACAGATAAACTTTCATTGCACAAAGAGGACATAATAGTTTAAGGCGGTGGTCAGATTTTTAAAAGTTATACAAACTATTCTTACGAAAGCTTACACCTATTTCTATTTGCCTCATGGTAATCGAGACAAACATTTTGAGGCGGTGCATTCGTCGTCTCACAGTTGATGGTTGTTAATGGTACGCGGGAGGTGTAGGAGGTTACGACAGGTTCATTGGTGTGGTAGGTTTTCTGGGTTTTGCATGAGGTTCTCTTCGTTGGTCTCAGGAGTGGGTACCCTGGCTATGGTTGGCTGCTCAGTTACATGAATGCACTGTAAGTCTTTTGTATCATAAGATTTATTCTATATCTGCCGTAACACTCGCCACCGCGGGATGTGATAAAAATGGTTTGGCTATGGTGATGAGCTCCCCTGATGCAACGTCTTAGTTCGCGAAAGTATTTTAGTAGAGTCCCCTTGGTACGATGTCTTAGCTCGCGAAAGTGTTTTCGCAGGCTCGGTGCGACATCCTGGTTCGCGAAGGTACTTTGGTGGAGTGTGTTAACAAGACAAACCTGACATCGCCATTGCACGATTTTCCCCTTCTCTCGTTCCTGATTTTGGTTTCTCACGTCACGTGATGTTATTTCTGTGCATTTCGTTGGCTCTTCAAAATTATTATTTATATTTTATTTTACACACACAGATGTTTAGGTTTCCCACGCTGGTGTCGGAGATGTAAGATAAGGCACACAAGCTTCGGACCGGAGCTAAACCCTGTACTCATTGTTATGGGCACGTAGAGGTATGCTATAAAGGAGACGACCGACCAGTTAATGGAATAGGGACAGGCTACCTGCTGTTGTTTAGGAAGGACTGACCAGATGATATTTATGATATTTTAAGGTGCGGACAGAATGTACGGTTACATATATGCCCTCATGGGAAATCTATCGGCGGGTCTAAGGGGCCGACGATAAATTTCTCATGAAATCCCATCGAGTTATTCAACCTACGAATCATTTTTTTTAAATGTATCTCTTAACCTTTCGAACTTGCATACATGGTACCCTGACTTAATTCCCTCTTTTTTTTTTTTTTTGATCGTCGCAATTCGGGATGATTTGTGATGTTTATGACGGTGTAAGTGGCGAGTGCGTTAATACAGGTACAGTTATTACAACACATATGTGTATGATTAGCATAATAATTACCTTTTCTTTCTTTTTTTTTTACCCTAATTAATACATAACACATAAACTTTCAAACACACAGCTTAAAATACAGCAATTCAATCATGTTATTACACTGATACCTTCTTTGAAATTGCTGTTATGCTAATTAATACACAATACATGAAATTTTATACCCACAACTTATAATACAATAATTCTGTCATATTATCACACTGATATTTTCTTTGAAACCACTGTTATGCTAATTAATGCACAATACATGAAATTTTATACATACAGCTTATAACACAATAATTCTGCCATATTATCACACTGATATTTTCTTTGAAACCACTGTTATGCTAATTAATACATAATACATGAACTTTTGTACATACAGCTTATAACACAATAATTCTGCCATATTATCACACTGATATTTTCTTTGAAACCACTGTTATGCTAATTAAGACATAATACATGATCTTTTATACATACAGCTTATGACACAATAATTCTGCCATATTATCACACTGATATTGTCTTTGACACCGCTGTTATGCTAATTAATACATGATACATACACTTTCATACATACAGCTTTTAATACAACCATTCTATCATGTTATTACACTGGTGTCTCTGAGTTCACTTCTATAGTTATCACGCGTCCTTTTTTTTTCTAGGGGAACCCCATCTTGAATAATAATATTACTACTACGTTGTTTAGTCAGACAGGGGAGGGTTCGATGGTTAGCGGTCAAGGCGTAACATTTGTGTCGGAACTTCTAGGTCTCAGTGACTCTTTAAATGGGCGTAATAACATTATGTTGTAGTTTCCTAATATTTTCCCTGTCCTTATGTCCTGGAGCTTGTACGTTCGATCCCCGAACTGGGCCATGATTCTGAAGGGACCTTTCCACAGAAGGTTCATTCCTCTATATTTTCGTTTTACCAACGAAGACTTGTTAAAGTTCCTTACTAGTACCTTCTCGTTTATCTGTGGATTCCAGGTGTGTAGATGTCTTTTCTGCTTTGCGTTCCTCTTCTCGGCTTTGTTTTTAAGTTTCAAAAACGCTCTTTGTATCCTCTCCGAGTCTGTTTCACTTATTATAGGTAACGCAGTAGGAATTCCGTCGATTATGTGGTCGTGTGGTTTTCCTGTCAACAGTTGAGTTGGGGAGTAGCCATGATTGGGATTGATGGCGTGATTCATGACCCACATTTTCCTTCAGGTAGGCTGTGGTACACCGGTTTGGCATTTTCTGTCTCTGTCTCTCTTTCTATACAAATGCCGTGGCTGGTGCCAATGTTTACCTTCGTATATGCATCATCTGGCTCGTCATAGGGGTCATTGTACTCGCCTGTGCTTAGTGGGTGTTGTGACATAAGTCTAACTACTGCAACGCAATCTTTCATATTCAAAATTTCAACAAAGAATTCCTCATCCTGTAATCTCATTTCTGCTTCTGATAGTTTTATACTCTGAGTCGGCACCACGTAATTGAAGGGAACAACTGTAATTGAACCAGATGTATTGAAGGTTACCTGTGATTTTTCATAATCAATCACTGCCCCTAGGGCGTTCAATAAGTCACTACCTATAATGAGATCTGTAACGAGATTTTTCACGACAAAACACACAAATTCCAGTTCGCAGCCATGTACATTCGCCGTAATTAGTACCTGTTGAGAAATTTTCTGCTTTGTTTTCCCAATCGCGCCACTGCAGACGGCATTTCTCACGGGGAGAATCTGCAGTTGCAAGCTCATGTGTTGTAGTCTGTTCAGTAGGCTTTCGCTGCAAACCGTTAGCATCGATCCGGTATCTAAAATCATATTAACGTTTTTTCTTCCAATTTTGCCAGTTATCTTAGGAGCTTCCATCATCTCCTGCGTTAACGTTCTATCGTTGAACCTGATAATATTGCTACTCGATGCCGCGCTATGTATCTGGTGGTCGTTTTCTTGTGCGTCCCCGGAGGATTGTGAGGTATGACACGCGTCTTTCCGGAAGGCATGCGGGAACTTCATCCTTCCTGGGTCTAGTTTCCCGTTCGTGGCTGTTGTGCAGTTTGGTTAACGTTGTGACCGGGGCTCTCACGTCCTTGTTCTGTATTTGTGTTATTAGGCGAAGGGGGCCGTGCGTATTCACGCGCACGTGGTATGGGACTCCTAGCGCCATTTTGTCTGTCAGACCGTTCGCTATATTGTACATTACCTCGTAAAGGGCTTCGATGTCTGTTGTCGGATCTACCCCACGAATTTTGACTATTTCTGCGCAGGTTATTTCTACCTGTGTTGCCTCGTCTGTCATAGTTCATTAGTTGTATGGGATATTCCCGATACATCCGACTAGGATTCTGAACGTTTCGTTCGTGTCTATGACCATATGTCGTTTCCGAATTTCGGTCGTATGGTCGGTTATACCTCGGTCGGCTCGCGACTCCGTGCCTGTTTTGAGGTCCTTGTGCCCTCATCCCATCATTTCTGTGTTGTGTCTGGGTATGGTTATCTGCCCTCTCCCACGCGGTTTGTTCGGCAGCTTGTGGTCCGTGACCCTGCAGGGCTGCAAGCAACTCTATTGCCTCGCTCAGGGTTTGTGGTCTAGCTACCACCAAGTGATGGCGTATTACGTCTGGGTAATGTCGTATCATTAACGCTATGAACTCCTGCTCCGGCATAGGTGGTTCCAGTAATTTGCTTAGCTGGCCTAGGCGTAAGAAATAGTCGGTCATTGACTCGCGGTTTCCCTTCTGATATCTCCCATTATTGATTTGGCTTCGGACATTGTATTGAGCGCTTCCACTCCAATACTTTTGCAGGAAGGCCGCCCGAAAATGTTCGTACTGTGCCAGGTCACCTAATGTTAGTCTGAACCAGCTTAAGGCAGAACCTACAAGACTCCTTTGAATTATGACCATTTTATAGGTGTTGGGTATTCCTCTTAAACTAAAATAAGACTCTATATCATTTATAAATTGCTTCGCATTGTCACGCTCACTGTCGAACCTTGGTATAGGGAGTTCATTCAAAAATTGTGTCGGAACTGACAATCGCGGCTGTGTCTCAGGTTCACTCCGTGAATTATAGTTTATGTGAGGAGACGACGAGGGATCGCTCACGCGGTCACTCGCCCTTCCCTCCATGCTTACTCCACTACCTGAGGCAACGGGAAGTGTGGAAGCGTGGCCTTGTGTATTGCCTATGTGGATGTGCTCAATCGCTTCCCGTACCTCGGCAATTGCAATCTCTCTTGCCTTTGCTTGGAGCTTGTCACTTTGGACGGCAACCACTTGTGTCAGTTCATCCCTTAATCTACTAACTTCGCATGTTTGCGAGATTCGTGCTTCCCCCATCATTTTATTTAAATTATCGAGCTTGGCGCTCGTACCTGCCTCAAATGAGCGCTGTTTTGCTTCGAGTGTGACACAAGCGGATCTCGTCTCCTCTCTTATCTTATCGGCTACATTATTTATTGTTTCAGATAATGTGCATCTTATACTACCAATTTCTTGATTGCATGCCTGCCTAATCTGCCCTACTTCTGCCTGAGTGGATCTAAGTTCATTCTGCACTGTGCGTATGTCATTTTGCAGAGCACTTTGAGTCTGCTTGACCTCGCTAATGACACTATTGAGCTGTGTTTCGAGCTGCTGGCATAACTCATACTGTTTCTCAGCAAATACTCGCTCCTGCTGGTTGAGTTGCTGGCTCAATCTCTCCTCCTGTGAGGATAATTTAGCCTCTAATTGGTTCATTACCTCAGCGACCATTGTTTCCCCTTGGTATGAGATTTTTGCTTCTAATTGTGCGGTTTGAGCCGCCATTGCTTCCCCTTGAGATAGAATCTTTGCTTCTAAGTGTGCGGTGTGAGCCGCCATTGCTTCCCCTTGAGATGAAATCTTTACTTCTAATTGTGCGGTTATTTGAGCAGCCATATCAACGGTTTGTTGCCGTAGCTGGGTCATCTGTCCCAATAATTGTTGCATAATGTGTGTCGCGCCCGCCAGTTCTGAGTTTTCAGTTGGAGGTGATTGCTCGGACTGCCTAATCTCACCTACTGGCAGAGATGGTTCAATGTTTTCACCCATCTCCCTATCTACATTTATATTATTTGCCATGGTTCCACTCACGCCTATTACTTTATTGTTTCTAAGTAACATTCACCGATTTGGTTTATCTCCCCCTTTTTTTTTAAGTTACTGTTTAAGGAGTCGGCAGCACCTGTCTAGTCATGCATGTTTACAATTCTATACAATAGGTTATCTACATATACATGTAAGCAGAGGTTCGGGCACTTACTCATTGCTGTGGTCCGGATTGCTGTGGTATGTTTAATCCAGGATAGGGTTTGCACTTCACTAACACAGGGGGGCTAATGTTGTCTTGTGGAGGTCGCGGTGGTAGTCCCCGTTGTCGTGGATCTTCGTTGGTGGTGATGATTTGGGTCGTTGCTCGGTTGCGTTGCTCGTGGTCGTATCTCATTCATGCAGTGGCATCCAGAAACTCGTCGGAGAACATACCAGTCGTCCTGCTGTGGCGTCCAGGAAGTCGTTGCTGCAACATCCGTCGGTTGTATATTTGTGATGTCCAGGAGTTGGTAGAAGTCCGTCCTTCAGGCGTTGTTGCGTGCCATTTTAAGAGGCAGCCACCAGGTATTCGTGACCAACCACGTTGGGTGCCATTTTATGAGGCGGTGCATTCGTCGTCTCACAGTTGATGGTTGTTAATGGTACGCGGGAGGTGTAGGAGGTTACGACAGGTTCATTGGTGTGGTAGGTTTTCTGGGTTTTGCATGAGGTTCTCTTCGTTGGTCTCAGGAGTGGGTACCCTGGCTATGGTTGGCTGCTCAGTTACATGAATGCACTGTAAGTCTTTTGTATCATAAGATTTATTCTATATCTGCCGTAACACTCGCCACCGCGGGATGTGATAAAAATGGTTTGGCTATGGTGATGAGCTCCCCTGATGCAACGTCTTAGTTCGCGAAAGTATTTTAGTAGAGTCCCCTTGGTACGATGTCTTAGCTCGCGAAAGTGTTTTCGCAGGCTCGGTGCGACATCCTGGTTCGCGAAGGTACTTTGGTGGAGTGTGTTAACAAGACAAACCTGACATCGCCATTGCACGATTTTCCCCTTCTCTCGTTCCTGATTTTGGTTTCTCACGTCACGTGATGTTATTTCTGTGCATTTCGTTGGCTCTTCAAAATTATTATTTATATTTTATTTTACACACACAGATGTTTAGGTTTCCCACGCTGGTGTCGGAGATGTAAGATAAGGCACACAAGCTTCGGACCGGAGCTAAACCCTGTACTCATTGTTATGGGCACGTAGAGGTATGCTATAAAGGAGACGACCGACCAGTTAATGGAATAGGGACAGGCTACCTGCTGTTGTTTAGGAAGGACTGACCAGATGATATTTATGATATTTTAAGGTGCGGACAGAATGTACGGTTACAATTTGCAAAAATGATTTAATTGTCCATTTCGATGCAGGTGCATAAAATGGGAATACAGAAGATTAAGCGATAATCGGATCCTTTCCTATGTAACGGCTTTGAAATTTTGTTCTCTTTACATGAGCACGAGAAAATGCACGAATAGCGATTTTGCAGTTTTAAAAGGCATGAAGTAATTGAAAATTCAAGAAACTAATAAAGAATATTACGGACATAGTTAATGCCACAAAAAATGTGTTTAACATAAATTGTGATCAACACGTTTGGTATAGTAAGCTTTTGTCTATCTCTTGAGATTTTCAAGTTACACAAAAGTCATTCAGAATGGAGAGGGCTTGACAGGCTATTCCTATAAAATTCAAGACATACGTTTCATTTTTCATGCAAATATCTCAAACATATGATAGTTTAATCAAAATCGTATGAGTCAGTTTTGAGAAAATCAAAAATATCGAAACTTTTCCATGTAAAGAGTTGTCTAGTTTCGGGTGTGCAGATTTTCTTGAAATTTCGTTTTTGAATTATGCTGTTCAGAGACAGACACAAAACACACACGCACGCGCACACATATACATACAAATGAAATTGAGTTCTATTTATGGTGCTTTTTAACTATTATGATTCTTCGTTTCCCATTCTATAACCTCTTTATCAGGCTTGATGTTCTTTTACGTGCCGTAAATCTACGATACGGGACCACCGGCTTTACTTCCCTTCCGAAGGAAGTGATACTAAGGATTTTTACGCCTGAAAAAATACATCTCCCTCCCCGGGTTTGAACTGGCGGCCTCAACACAAACAGACACACACATCTTTTTCTATTTTTTTATTCAGGGAGCGTAAAGCGTGTATTTCAGATGAAATCTCGGTATCGAATTTTTGGGTAGAATGCAATATATACTTCCTCTACTTACTATAGATAAGTATTAGAGAAATTAATAAAGCCCTCGAGCGAATAGAGTGATCAATCATAGAGTGCAGCGTGCAATCTTAAGCCTGTAACAACGACTAGCAGCCAAAAATGAAATACTCCTTGTACCGAAAAATACGACAAAAGATTGCTTATGCACACCAAAGACACAGAATCGAGAGGGAATATCCCTTTCTGCTAAAAACACAAATAAAACATGGCAGGTCAACAACGGTAGCAATAAAGCACGGAGGTGAACATGGGTTCCTTACCTTTAAGTCGAGCTATTCGGGTCAGATAGGAGACCGTTTAGTACAGTGCAGAAACTCGTTTATTATCAAACACCGCCGGTTATGTTCCAGGCACTCAGCCAAGTTAGAATGATTCAACAAATATCGTTATTATCAACACTTACGAGCGTGCATCTTTAACTAATAAATCTGTTGATATTGTTCTTTAATCCTAGGCAGTAAGTCGATAAGTTGAGTCACACTTGAAAAATTGAACGCCACAGCCGGGACTCGAACAATGGATGTTCGGCTCTTTTTGTTGACGCTCTTATCGCCTGGACTACCATGGCGTGATACCCGTACTCACATTATACCCTTTTATCTTATGCCACTATCCCGTTAAACCTTCAAAGCTCACAAGTTCAAGCGGCAAGAGCGTCAGTACGGAGAGCCGAAGACCTGGTTCGAACCCCAGCGGTGGCAATGAACTTTTCAAGTCTGATTCAGAATTCCAACTTAACGCCCACACGCACCAAATGTGAAAGATCAATATCAGTTATAAATTAACTCTTATAGAGATTATTTTAGTAGACCCTCACAACATACGGAATCATAGGCAGTGATACTGATGATACATCGAATGAAATGATAATTGGGAACGAAAATTTGGAAAGGAAATGTTCCAGGCCTAAGTTTAGGGTGCATTCTAGGGGTATGATGCGTTTAGGGCACATTTGTCATTATGAGGCCTGAGAATACTTCATTCAGGGACGACGATTCTGACAGGATTTCAACCGCCTACCTCCGTTCTCGAATTTGTGCCTTAAAGATCCCGGGTACCCGTGTTGGACCTTATAGAGGTTAACTACGAAGCGCGGAGATGAAAAATGCCTACGACATTGTAAGTCGCTTTTGAAGTATATAATCATTAATATTTGGGTGCCTTGAATGCCTTAAAATTTAATCGGAATGATTGTATCAACAAAAAATTAAATTGAGCGTTATTTATGGACGCTCTTTAACTACTATGGTTCTTAGCGTCCCATTCTATGTCGGGCGTGAAAGGTAGCAAATTTTACTCAGAGGCGTTTATCAAGCTAGAGGTTCTTTTACGTGCCGCAAATCTACGACACGGGACCACCGGATTATTGTATCAGATGAGAGAGTTAAATGCCCTACGGGTATTTCACCAAAGTAGCTCAAGCGATAAGAGCATCAGCGCAGTGTAGGGAAACATACATGCGACAGGGTAAGCAATGTAAATAACAGGAATCGATAATTAAGATAGGAATATAACCAATAATGTAATATAATACTGTAAAATAACCTGCACCATAAAATGTAGGCATATGTAAGGAAACATTGTAATTAGCCAGTAAGTAACCTAGCAGCAGAGTTTAAAGTTCACCGACAAACACACGCTAATGAACACAGGCAGAATTACGTCGAGTTGAGAGAGAGGTCCGAGAGATAAGGGCGGAGATAGGGGGACAATTTCAGGAAAGTCAAGGGAGTTGGATAAGAAGTTAGCAATTAGAACGAGAAACGATAGTTGTGAGCGAGACAGAGATAAAGGGTTTTACCCAATTGGTAGCACGCCAAGTAAATCACCAATAAGAATAGAGATTAGGTAAAAGGGCGTGAATGTATAAAAGGAAGATTGGCCCCACATTGGGGCCAATCTTCCCCACTCTCAATCTTACTCGCTGATATATCTCATGGGAGCTAATTCGTGTGCCTTTGCTTGGGAGGAGGGGGCGTAAATAGCTGGGCCCACTGTAACTTCCAAAGCAGCGGGAAGATGTAAAGTACAGCTTAAAGTACTCCATTATTATTCAAAGAGGAACAGTTGCTAGCCGCTTCAATAATTTGTTGTGTTAGAATAAATCATATCGTCAAAGAAATTCAGCTTATTAATTGCCTTCACTCACAATTGCTGAGATTCACCAAAGATAGGCATTTATTCAAGCTCTGCCGACTGGCAGCCAGGAGAGAACTTCAGAGAACTTCCATCTTGAAACATCATCCAGGTGAGATAGCACGTGTAAAAGTGCAAGCGCTACACCACCATCCGCTACAAGGAGCCGAACGTCCTTGGTTCGAAGCCCCACCGTGACAGTCAATGTTTCACGTTTGATTTATCTTACCAACTTATAATTCAGATATTCAGGTTAGGTTAGATTAGGATAGAATGGGTTATGTTATGTTAGATTAGGCTATGTGTCATTTAGTAATGATACACTGAACACTTCTGTTTAGAACCACTGTTTACATAAAACACGTTCAATATATTTCGTTTATTACATTATATTCCATTTATGTAAATAGTGTTCTCATAAGCTTAGCGGGACATTAGTTTGTATCTTCATACTCTTCTCTATATGATTCTCTCCAAAATAAGTTTCTCGGTTTTCTTCTTTGTTATAGAGAAGGCTATGGATTTCAAATGCATGACATCTGCATGATATCCTCGCACAACATTATTACTTTCTCTACTACATATAGTAAGTGGGGGAAGTATTGTATTCCACCCAAAAATTCCATACCGAGATTTCACCGGAAATATATGTTTTGAGACCCCCTGAATCCAAAAAAAGCATTTTTGGAAACATGTCCGTGTGTGTGTCTGTCTTTGAACAGCATAACTCAGAAACGAACAGTCGGATAAACACCAAACTTGGTATTTAGGTTCAGTACTTCCAGAGATGCGACACGAAGTTTTTCAAGAAAATCCGCCACCCCAGATTACCTTTTACATGGAACATTTTTCGAAAATTTAAATTTTCTCAAAAATGGCTCTAACGATTTTGATTAAAATATCATATATTTAAGATATTTTCATAACAAATGAAATGCATATCTTTAATTTTCTGGGAATGTCTCTAAAAGTATTCTTCGTTGTGAACGACTTTTGCATAACTGGTAAACCAAAAGAGATAGACAAAATTTTACTACATAAAAATTGTATATCGCGTTAAAATTCACAATTTATGTCATATACATTTTTTGTTGAGTGAACCATTTTCGAGATATTGCTTGTTATTCCCTTAATTTTTCCAATACTTATACTTTTTCTCAAATTCGTTATTCATTTTTTTTGTCCTGGTAATGCAAAGAGAATGGAATACTCCACATAGCAACCAGCTCTTAAAATATTTGACTATAGCTTAAAGCCTACCAATTCCCCTTGCATCTACAAGAAAATTAGCAATAAGATGAACATCTCGATATCTCGATTAACATGAAGCAATTGAAGAATAAGCGTTTGTAAAAATAGTTTGTACAAGAGTAGAGGAAGTCATATGAGTGTAACACATCAGATTTTTTTAGCTCCTAATTCACTTGATAAGCGATTTTCTGCTTGCACAGTAGTAATAATAAGGATGTATTCCTTACATCAAAGTCTAGCAATTTTCCTATTATGAAAATGCATTAAAAAGATGGGTAGCTTGAGTTAGACTCAAGCTATTCAGATCCACTCCTAAAAGGGCTCTTTAATTATTCCTTGGTGACATGTTTAGTTGCATATCAGATAAGTAAGAGAAGTCTAGCACTTATATATTTTTCAATAGATAAAAATAGGAACAAAACTTCCGTTCACAACACACAAAATTAAATAAAATTTTTGCGTCACAATCGCAGAAATTTCTCTATAGCTATTGTTGTAAACACATTCATATCTGTTCTATAATTTATTGGTATAAAGGCTTGATTTGTCTATCTTCTATCAATCAATGCTGATAAGTGTTGTAAGAAATGGTTGCAATACACATTTTGTTGTACATGCACAACAGCATACAGGAGGCTGGAAAAACATTCAAATGTTTAAAAAGGTGCTAGCCGTGGTATTACAAGCTGTTTACATGATCTTACTAGAAAAAAAGAGCGCTTTTTGAAATTGTATTGCTTAAAGTATTGGAAAATTCAAACGATTAAAGGAAAATATCTCGCACATGGCTAATGCCACAATCAAGGCAAATCTTTTGACATAAATTGCATATTATTAGTTATAAGTTTATTGTGTATAAACTTTTGTCTACAACTCAAGGTTTTCCGGCTATATAAGATTCTTGAAGAATAAAGAGGATTTCAAAGGCGGTTTACACAAAATTCAATACTATTAATTACTTTCTTTATTTAACTTGCTCAGATATGAGGTTGTCCAAATTCACAACGTTTAATAAAGCAAAGAAAAGAATGATAACCTAAAACCGATTAAACAAATGCGATAGAGTGAGAACAATTGTTAAGAATTATTAATTAACTCACCTAAGTAGGTATAGTATTTACTTTGGCGTGCATAGCCATCCAATTTATTACAAATTTGTATATTATTAACACGCAAAGAATACTTTTTTAACAGATCAGGTTAACCAAATTAGAAAAATAAAAACACATCAGAAAGGGAATAAGTTCGAAACGAAAATACTTCCAAAGGAACCTGAATAACCAACAACAATGGAGCAAGTGTCATATATGAATAATTACATTTCATTTATGATATTAATATCCCAAACAACGTATTACATTTTAATAAAAATTATTAGAACATTTCGAGAAATAAAAACCTAGCCCACATAAAAATATGCATTAACTGTGAATTGGATTTTGGTAATTTCCGAATATTCTTTTCCATGCATCTTTGAAAGGTTAAAATCAAAGTTTGGTGTTTATAGGACTTTTAATTTGTAATTAAACTGTCGACTCCCAGCCTTATGCTCACAATCGAGTTTAATCTGTGAACCAAGAACCCAGCACGTTTCAGACTAAGGGAATCTATTCGCTTTAGCGTTTAAATATGCATTTATGCCTTATGCACAAACTCTGTGGTATATTAAAATGCTGTCTCGATTCTGCTTGTTTCGTCCGTTGGCATATTTTCACCAGAGGAGATCACCCGCACAGTGCACACCAGTGCTCACTGCAGAAACTGCTAATGTATACATTGGCTATGAACATTTAGAAAAATGTTTTTTGTTCCATACCTAGCTTGGCTGATTTATCCAGTAATGGTTATCGTAATTCATGGAGTTTATCAGAAGAAGCACCAAAATTTAAGCAAAAATGACGGTAGATAGTAATCCCGAGTTTAGGTAAAGGTTTGTGTGGGTGTGTGTGTTTATGTATACAAGTATATGAACTGCATTCAAATAACGGGTTTTTGAACTTCTAACCTCGCTATTCTCGCAGATTACACTAATACGTTGGGTTGGCAGTTTCCTACGCGCATACCTATTAACAAATTGGAATCATTTGATGACATTGTAATGGTTTTACTATATAAGAAAGTGTCTTAAAATGCGCGGGATTAAAGCTCTACTAAGTGTTCACACCTCTTAAACCACTATTATATGCATTTTCCTTTCCTAAGTTGCTATTTTTACCACCATGATTTTAAGGTAAGTATGAACTAAAGCCGAAAAACACAATATACCTATACAAATAAGAAAATAAACATTAGGTACTAAATGATGCCTAAAACAATAAGGATTCAAATCAGCACTTTCTACTATATGCTTCATTTTCTGTTTTACTTAAAGCATTAAATTTTTGTTGCACTGTATGTATTCCGCCAATAAACTATCGTATGTAGGGTCCAGGTAGTACTTGAGTTCCCGACAGGTGCCTCTTCCTCGTCTCGCCGAGCTTGCTTCATCTTGTCTTCAGAACTGTAGAGCTGTCAGCTATGACTAACAAACATCGCCATCCTTTCGGGAATAACGAATACTCATTGCACTCCGAGGTTAGGCTACGATGCCTAGGTTAGTGTTTGTGTTTATGAACGGGATGACAGGGTCTTGTGGTATAAAAATTTAGCCCAAAGTTAGGCTACGACGCCTAGGTTAGTGTGTGTGTGTGTGTGTGTGTGTGTGTGTGTATGAATGGGATGACAGGGTCCTGCGGTATAAAAATTTAGCCCGAAGTTAGGCTACGACGCCTAGGTTAGCGTGTGTACATGGATGGGATGGCAGGGTCTTGTGGTATAAAAGTTTATCACGAGGTTAGGCTACGGCGCCTAGGTTAGTGTGTGTGTGTGTGTGTGTGTGTGTGTGTGTGTGTGTGTGTGTGTGTGAATGGGATGACAGGGTCCTGTGGTATAAAATTTAGCCCGAGGTTAGGCTGCAATGCCTAGGTTATAGTGTATTTATATGAGCGGGATGACAGGGTCCTGTGATATCAACATTTAGTCCAAGGTTAGGCTACGACGCCTAGGTTAGGGTATGTATATGAGCGGAAACAGGGTCTTGCGGTATAAAAATGTAGCCCGAGATTAGGCTACAACTCCTAGGTTAGTATGTGTATACGAACGGGATTGAAATAACCTGTTCTCGTGAACTAAACTTGTAACCTTTGGCAGTTTCTTATGCCAACCTATGCGGAAGAAGAAGAGCAACAACAATGCGTTAAAATATCGCCAATCTGGCGGATTTGTCCGAGGGTTGACAATTCCCTACGCACATGCGCACTATCGACAAGATGGCGAAGGTTTTTGTCCTTGAGTCAGAATTTTACTACAAAATAAATGATCCTTAAAAGGATGGGTGAGTCACAGGCTCTGGAAGTGTCAACATCCACTACAAAACACAATTCTGAGATAGTGTTCCTAATCCTTTTACGCCTTTTAACACTGTTTAACGAGACCCTAAATACGATAGTTTCAGCTTTTCTGCGAACTGTCACTTCTGAAGAACAAATCTTGATATTTTCAAACTTACCTTCAAAGGCGGTCCTATAACTGTGGCAAACGGTAACTTCATGGCAGCGCAATAGCAACAGCACTTGAAACCTTCGTATATTCTACACCACAGTTCCTCGAAGAGGCTCGATTGGTAAATGTTGTACAAAACCGGGATTTCCTTAAGGGCAATTTCCATACATGCTAGAAGGTCTCCATTATGAGAGAAATTTCAAAATAAAGAAGATAAGATTTATTGAGACAAAGTTACCAAAATAATAGAATGTTGCGTTGCTTACTACCAAGCTTTTGTTTAGCATAACGTTTATTCAATAATGCAAAGCCGTTGAATTCTGGATAAACAACAAGAAAAACAATGATAGCATTTGTTTTTATACGGGGATAAGTCGAGTTAACGTAGAAAATACAGAGGGAAATTATGTTGAAGTGGAATCATGTACACCTTATTTTTTAGTGGTGGTAATTAAGAATTTAGAATAAAATTATTTTAACGTCCTCAAAAATAAACTTGAAGAATGCCGTTATTCTCCAAATCAAATATAGAAGGTAACATTGTTTATATTGTATATAGAATATTAATGCACTTTGGCTTACTTTTATCTAACATTAAAGATATGCTTCAAAACTTAGATACCAACTTAATCATTAACTCGTATAATTCTATGGAGCAATCTTGCCCCAAAACAAGGTATTTGCAGAGGCTCATATTGTCTTATAGTACGCCCGTAGAAAATGCTTATAAAATCAAAAGGAAAGCGAATAAATTACCTTAAGATTGAGCTTAGAACACGATGTGGTTTCGTCTATAGTTGGTGCCCACCTGCCTGCCCGTTTTAGGTGTTTTAGTTATATAGGCAAATCGAATCAGGAAGTAAACAAACGTAGCCATTTTGCGAAAAATTACATGCAAAGTGGGTACTGCCAACGTAAATGAAAATGTGAAATCAGCTAAAAATGCGATGCGCCGTTGTTACCGCTATTTGCTGTTGTTCTTTTCCTGAATAAATTTTCAGCATGGTTGTGCAATTGGGAACATCTCTGTAGGGGAAATGTTTACCAAGGGCTGTCTAGGTGCACATTTGATGCAATAAAATAGACACGCTCAGGCCTGTATGGTTTAGCAAATTATGCTCTAACAGAATTAAAAGTAAACTATGTTCTGTTTGGCAAGTTTCAAACAGAATCTCTTGAAGAGCGATTCAGTCTTTACCGCCAGTTGTCTGGCAATAATTATTTTATCTCACTCCAACATCTATATGAGAATGAGAAAAAGATCAGAATTAAAAATTTGCTTTCATTTTCATAAAAAAATGGTAACATTCCAGTAAGAAACTTAAATGTGGGCGCAGATTCTGAAAACAAAAATGTTCCATCATTGCTGCCTTTTTGTGAAATAGAAATTGAAATTGCAAAACCAGTGGATAATGATGTAATGCCTATCATGTTTTACATTGCAGGTTATGCTGCTTTCAAGGTAGCAAATGGTATAATATGTCCCAAATGAATTGAGTTATTGATTTTAAAAGACACTTTACAGTATGAATTTGCAGGTGCAACAAGACTGATTGATTCCTTAAGTAGAGGTTCTCTAAAAAAACTAACCTAAACCTAACCTTTCGTGAATTCAGAAACGTAAGCTTATATAAAAAAACTAACCTAAACCTAACCTTTCGTGAATTCAGAAACGTAATCTTATATAAAAAAATAACCTAAATCTAACCTTTCGTGAATTCAGTAACATAAGCTTATATAAAAAACTAACCTAAACCTAACCTTTCGTGAATACAGAAACGTAAACCTATATATAAAAAACTAAACCTAACCTCCCGTGAATCAGAAACATAAGTTTAGGAACGCACGCGAGCGAAGCGAGCGTGCTTTGATGTTACTACTGCTAACAAATTAAAACAAGGATATATAACTTTCCGTGAAAGCTTACATAAAAAAAATCTAACGTAAGCGTAACATTCCGTTAATTCATAAAGCACAGGTTGTCTAAGATCCCTGGGCTACACTCTGTGGTCGTTTCCGCATTCGCGGCGCTTTGGCGGCATTAATTTGTCATATGTTGGCAGCATAAACATATGACGTAATTGACATGTGTTGAGCTAGTGCATGGCATAGTGTGACATCTGTTGGACAATATAACACATCATATTCATCGCCGTGGGACACTCTGTAATAGGATATTATCGGTAGTTTTAAATCTTTTTGTTGCTTATGTAGGTTAAAAAGTAACTCACGAGAAGAAACAATATCCATATGTGTATGATGTGAAATGGTTTACAAACTTATGTTAGGTATTAAACCACAAATTTTCTCTTAGGAACGTAAAACAGGTGTTTTGAAAACACCAACCAAACTTGAGTAACAAACGAGCTGTTGCCCCAACTGAAAGAGGAGCTAATGACATTCTGGGACAAGTGCAAACGGTAAATGGCTGCTTTTCTGCTATCCTATTAATATTTAACATCAAATTTAACCTATGCTAAATGAAAACGTATTGGTTGCAGCACTTTAAGATTCCGAAACAAATATTATACGATATTGCCGGCTAAATTGCCTTTCTTGGGCCCACCTAGATAATGCTGAAGGAAGTGAGAAATAATGGAATAAATTACCTTATGAGCGAATGTAGAAGTAAATGTGAAGTATTGAACATCAGACGCCCGCCTGCCCGCCACTTCTTTGTGCCTTGCTGATATAGGGAAATTGGGAAACGAACTAGAAAAAAACGTGGCCATCTTCACGGTAATACTGACGCTCAATCGGAAGTGCCAACTTAAATAAGAAGCTGGGAATCCGCTAAGTATGCGATGTGTTGTTCTTATTATTATTCATATGGTATAGCTGCTAAAAAAAAGCGCCACGCATACAGAGCAAGCTGTGCGTGGATTCAGAAACGTAAGCTTATATAACAAAAAACCTAACCTAATGCTAACCTTGCGTGAATTCAAAAACGTAAGCTTATATAACAAAAAACCTAACCTAATGCTAACCTTGCGCGAATTCAGAAAGTTAGCTTATATAAAAAAACCTAAACTAAGGCTAACCTGGCGTGAATTCAGAAACATAAGCTTATATTAAACAAAACCTAACCTTGCGTGAATTCAGAAAAGTAAGCTTATATAAAAAAAACCTAACCTAAGGCTAACATTGCGTGAATTCAGAAAGTAAGCTTATATAAAAAAAAACCTAACCTAAGGCTAACCTTGTGTGAATTACGAAACGTCAGCTTATATAAAAAAATCTAACCTAAGGCTAACATTGCGTGAATTCAGAAAGTAAGCTTATATAAAAAAAACCTAACCTAAGGCTCACTTTCCGTGAAATCAGAAACGTAAGCTTATATTTAAAAAAGTTTAACCTAAGGCTAACCTAGCGTGAATTCAGAAACGTAAGTTAATATTAAAAAAACCTAACCTAAGGCTAACCTTGCGTGAATTCAGAAACGTAAGCTTATATAAAAAAGAACCTAACCTAAGGCTAACATTGCGTGAATTCAGAAACGTAAGCTTATATTAAAAAAACCTAACCTAAGGCTATCCTTGAGTGAATTCAGAAACGTAAGCTTATATTAAACAAACCTAACCTAAGGCTAATCTTGCGTGAATTCAGAAACGTAAGCTTATATTAAAAAAACCTAACCTAAGGCTAACCTTGCGTGAATTCAGAAACGTAAGCTTATATTAAAAAAACCTAACCTAAAGCTAACCTTGCGTGAATTCAGAAAGTAAGCTTATATAAAAAAAACCTAAACTAAGGCTAACCTTGCGTGAATTCAGAAACGTAAGCTTATATTTAAAAAAACCTAACCTTGCGTGAATTCAGGAAAGTAAGCTTATATCAAAAAACCTAACCTAAGGCTAACATTGTGTGAATTCAAAAACGTAAGCTTATATTTAAAAAAAACCTAACCTAAGGCTAATCTTGTGTGAGCTCAGAAACGTAAGCTTATATAAAAAAATCTGATGTGTTACACTCACATGACTTTCTCTACTCTTGTACAAACTATTTATACAAACGCTTATTCTTCATCTACTTCATGTTAACCGAAATAAACATTTGCAGAGCCTATCTTATTGCTAATTTTCTTATAGATGTAAGGGGAATATATATTTACAAGGGCAATATAGAAATACAGTAGCCTTTAAGCATAGACATTACTCTTAATAGCTGGTTGCTTTGTGCAGCACCATTCTCTTTGTCACAGATTAATACTCTTTGCATATCCATCACAAAATAATCGAGCTAAACATTTGCAGACTCTATCTTATTGCCAATTTTCTTGTAGATATAAGGGGAATATATATTTACAAGGGCAATATAGAAATACAGTAGCCTTTAAGCACATACATATCTCTTAATAGCTGGTTGCTAGGTGCAGCACCATTCCCTTTCCCACAGATTAATACTCTTTGCATATCCAAGACAAAAAAGTGAATAACGAATTCCCATTTGAGAGAATAAGTATTGAAAAATTTAAGGAAATAACAAGCAATATCTCGAAAATGGTTCACTCAACAACAAAAATGTATATGACATAAATTGTGTATTTTAACGCGATCTACATCTTTTGTGTAATAAACTTTTGTCTATCTCTTATGGTTTACCAGTAATGCAAAAGTCGTTCACAATGAAGAATAGTTTTGCAGACATTCCCAGAAAATTCGAGATATACATTTCATTTCCCATGACAATATCTTAAACATATGATATTTTAATCAAAATCGTTAGAGCCATTTTTGAGAAAATTAAAATTTTCGAAAAATGTTCCATGTAAAGGGTCGTCTGGGGTGGGGGGATTTTCTTGAAAACCTTCGTGTCGCATCTCTGGAAGATACTGAACCTAAATACCTAGTTTGGTGTTTATCGGATTGTTGGTTTCTGAGTTATGCTGTGCACAGACACACAGACACACACACACTCACACACACACAGACACACACACGGACATGTTTCCAAAAATGCTTTTTTTGGATTCAGGGAGTCTCAAAACATGTATTTCCGGTGAAATCTCGGTATCGAATTTTTGGGTGGAATGCAATACTTCCCCTACTTACTATACGTAGTAGAGAAAGTAAAAATGAATAACGAATTCCCATTTGAGAAAATAAGTATTGAAAAATTTAAGGGAATAACAAGTAATATCTCGAAAATGGTTCACTTAACAACAAAACTGTATATGACATAAATTGTGTATTTTAACGCGATCTACATTTTTTGTGTAGTAAAAGTTTGTCTATTTCTTATGGTTTACCAGTTATGCAAAAGTCGCTCACAATGAAGAATACTTTTGGAGACATTCCCAGAAAATTCAAGATATACATTTTATTTGTCATACAAATATCTTAAACATATGATATTTTAATCAAAATCGTTAGAGCCATTTTTGAGAAAATTAAAAGTTTCGTAAAATCTTCCATGTAAAGGGTACTCTGGGGTGGGCGATTTTCTTGAAGACCTTCGTGTCGCATCCTTGGAAGATACTGAACCTAAATACCAACTTTGGTGTTTATCCGACTGTTCTTTTTTGAGTTATGCTGTTCACAGACACACACACAGACAGACACACACACAGACAGGTACACAGACACATACACGGACATGTTTCATAAAAGGATTTTTTTGGATTCAGGGGGTCTCAAAACATGTATTTCCGGTGAAATCGCGGTATCGAATTTTTGGGTGGAGTACAATACTTCCCCCACTTACTATACGTAGTAGAGAAAGTAAAAAACCTAACCTAAAGCTAATTTTGCGTGAATTCAGAAACATAAGCTTATATTAAAAAAACCTAACCTAAGGCTAATCTTGCGTAAATTCAGAAACGTAAGCTTATATTTAAAAAACCTAACCTAAGGCTAACCTGGCGTGAATTCAGAAACGTAAGCTTATATAAAAAAACATAACCTAAGGCTAACCTTGCGTGAATTCAGAAACGTAAGCTTATATTAAAAAACCTAACCTAAGGCTAATCTTGCATGAATTCAGAAACGTAAGCTTATATTAAAAAGACCTAACCTAAGGTCAACCTTGCGTGAATTCAGAAACGTAAGCTTATATTTAAAAAAAAAACCTAACCTAAGGCTAACCTTGCGTGAATTCAGAAACGTAAGCTTACATTAAAAAAGCCTAACCTAAGGCTAACCTTGCGTGAATTCAGAAACGTAAGCTTATATAAAAAAACCTAACCTAAGGCTAACTATGCGTGATTTCAGAAATGTAAGCTTATGTAAAGAAAAATCCAAACTGAGAGAGTTGGATATATATCTCCGCCTTTGGCGGCATTTCTTATTCATATGTTGCCAGCATTGCGTTACAGCCAGAGAATGACATACAGTGCCATCTGTAGGACATACAGTGACATCTGTTGGACATATAAGACATCAGTTTAGCCGCTAATGAGGGCCTAAGAAAAGCAATTTACACGATATAGTGTATTTCAAAGCTGATAGGAGTTTATTTCTGCAATAAAACAAACAAGGGTTACTTTAGATTCCGGTGCTGAATAGTTTCAAATCTTGTTTAACATGGCTAGCTTATACCATTATGACGCTGTAGAGTACCTTTCTTGTTTAAACATGGTCGTCTAATGAGCATACGTCAGTGTTATTTCCTATAAGAACACAACGGAAGACAAGAGATGATCGCAAGTCCTGAAGCTTACATTTTGAAATCCAATACCGTTGCAATTAAGACAAAAAATTTTTCCCAAAGCTATATTACGGTCAATTCTGAATCTCCACTCAGCGTTCAGATGATGTTACATTTTGCAACAGTTGTTCCAGCCACACTCTACTTACCTTTCTTGGTTGTTAAAGTTTTTTCTTCGCCAATAGATAATTACTACTGAAACGAATATCTTTTGGCTGCACAATTCTAAAATGTAACCAGTTCTTTCAGAATATTTTGCTTTGCAAAAAAGTGTAACGTCTTATCTTTGCTACATGAAATGTCAAAGAAATTTATTCCATAGGAATCTCTTGAAATGTTTCGCATGAAATCAACAAAACTGTTATCGATATTCTTTCGTTTTCCAATTAAATGTCCATTTTTTATTTTATTTAAAACTTATTATGTGTGTTCAAATTAATATGTTGTCACAGAATAAGCATATAGAATGACAAACTTACTTTTTATGATGTTCTTTAATAACTATGCACCTTAAACACACAAATGAACACAATGGTTTCATGGACGGACTTGAACTGGAAAAGTACATATAAAAACCCAGTTTGAAGCGTAGGTTCGCATCGTCAAGAAACAGAGATCGCTAGAAGAGCGATCACAAGCGATTTTCGTATCCCTCCAAGTGACACCATTGTGGCTTTAAGTAGACAAAGGCAAGCTGTAAATATCATAATGAAAATGTGACCGAAAGGGGTTAAGGAGTAAGGAGATGAGATTTTTTTTAATGGACGCTCTTTAACTGCTGTGGTCCTTAGCGTCCCATTCCGTATTGGGCGTGGAAGACCGGTAATTTTGCTCAGAGGCCTTTTTATCAGGCTTGAGGTTCTTTTACGTGCCGTAAATCTACGACATGGGACCACCGGGTTTACTTCCCTTCCGAAGGAAGCCATGCTAAGGATTTTAGGCCCGAAAATATTCATCGCCCTCCGCCGGGTTTGAACCCGCGACCTCGGGAGCTAGAGGTTAGCATGGTAACCATGGAGGACGACGTTAAGGGGTAGGACAGATATATGGGAGAAAATAAGAACGAGTGTATGATGAAGGATGTAGGAGAGCATACCTCACCCTACGACAAGCTTGATCTATTATAGCTACACCCCCTGGGAGGCAGGGATGAGGTGAAGGAGCCGTAGGAGGTTACAGGTCCGCAGGCAGACAGGTCCACAGAGACGCGCAGAGGTCCCTAATATTTCCAGTTTGAAACACTCGCGCATCCGTAGAGGCGACAGAGGGCGACAAAGCGACCCTAATGGGAGAGACAACGCACTCTGGCGTTCACAGGAGAAATCTTTCCAATGCGCGAGCAACTACGCCATCTGCCTGACACCGCCAACACCGCAGGATCCGAAGACACACCTGTAACGTGAAAGGGAGAGATGAAATGAGAGGAAATGGGGGAAAGCAGAAATCGTGGTAGAATACATCACCCCAGCATTCGCCTAGGGGACCAGGAGAATAGCACGAAAAACCCCATGGTCACGGGAATCGAACCCGGGACCTCCCGAATACGGGCCACAAACTTTACCGCCTGAGCCATCCCGCTCGTTAAGGATGAAGGTATAATAAGGTGCAAAGAACAAGCGGGTTGATATAACAATTTAACCTTTTTACTTTCCCTACTATGTACAGTAAGAGGGGAAGTATTGCATTCCACCCAAAAATTCGATGTCGAGGTTTCACCGAAAATATATCTTTTGAGACTCCTGAAACAAAAGAAAAAGTCGATTTAGAAAAACGTCCGTGTATGTGTCTGTGTCTGTGAATAGCATAAATTTAAAAAAAAGTGAAGTCGGATAAATACCAAACATGGTATTTAGATTCAGTACCTTGCAAAGATGCGACAGAAGTATTTTCAAGAAATCTCCCCCCTCCATTCCTTATATGTAGCATTTTTCGAAGATTTTGATTCTCTAAAAACCGGGTCTAACATTTTGATTAAAATGCCATATATTAAAGATATTTACCTGAAAAATAAAATGTATATCTGGAATTTTCTGAGAATAGTCTTTGATGTCCTCTTTCATTCCGAAGGAATCTTATATAATCTTGTATAACTGGTAAACGCTAAGCGATAGATGAAAACGTAGGTACTACACGAAAAATGTAGACCTCTTCAAAAGACACAATTTATTTCAAATAAGCTTTTTTGTGTGTATTATATGCTACTTCTGAGATATTGTTATTATTCGAATTGTTCATTTCTTGGTCATTCTTTAAAGCCCTTCAATATTCAGTTGTTTCTTGCGATTACATGGGAAAAGCTTTGGAATTTTAAGGCCAGCATATAGATTCCAGTTCCTACACATTTGACTATCGCTGTTTTGTTTGAATCTTAATGAAATGTGTAATGTAGCTAGTTCCGCAAAGATTTATTTTGATAAAAGGTAGTAGATAGAAAAGTCAGCTTTAGTAAGATTACTTTGAATGTCCACTAATAAAAATAGAGGGTAGAGAAAGTCATGTGGATGTATCATATCAGATATTTTTTTACTTTATTTACTGCATACGTACTTACAAAAGGCAGGGGAAGTATTGAACTGCAACCAAAAATTCAATATTGATATTACATGTTTTGAGGCAGCCTGAACCCAAAAACAGCATGTATGTATATATGTGTGTGTATGTGTGTGTGTGTGTCTGAATGTGTTTATGAACAGCATAACTCAGAAACGAAGTGTGCGATAAAAACCACACATGGTATTAAACCCCGAACTCAAGCTACCCTTCACATGGAAAATTTTGGTTATTTTTTTATTTTATCAAAAATGACTGTAACGATTTTAATTAAAATATTATAATATATTTAAGATATTTCATTATAAAATTAGGCAGTATTTTTAACACTTAAATGATTTCAATCTAATTATATAATATAAAATATAATAACAGCTCGCCTTAAAACAATATGTGTATACTACAATATATAAAAAGTTTATATTACAGTCATTGTGTATGTTTATATTATTGTGTACATGTAAAATAATGTTATGTGAATGTATTAGGTAATTTAATAATGTAGGAGCTGTGAGAATAGAAGCAGAAAGTTGCTAACAATGAGATAACCTTGAGGCAATAATGAATTGGAAAGTTTAAAAATGCGACTAGTAATTCTTGAAAAAATAATGTAATATTTAAAAAAACAAATTTATAAATAGCCAATCAAAAACCAGAAAAGCTGAAAGTTAAATAAAAGTATTCTATTGGAGTAGGATTAGCCAATCAGAGACTTGAAATATAAACATTTACAAATTTAAGCGATAAACGCCAGTCGCTAGAAGGCAAGCCAACGAAGCAGTTCGTTCACTCGGTACGTATTCAGTGTGAGACATATAGAATTCATTACAGCAAGAATATTATAAAGCTTACGTATTAAAAAGTGCAAGTAATTAATAAATAATCTCACAGCTTTCTATATCAGTGAAGTGTTATTTAATCGTGTGAAGGATTAATAAAACGAGTGAAGTAAAAATTGTAATTTGTGTAAGCCTACATTCTTCAGCCGCATCATCCCTGCTTAGAGATACTGTTTCTACACATTAATACTGACGCAGCCGAGGCAAACCTAAACATATATAATATTTAAAGAAACATTAAAATACAAAGTTGATTCCTAAATGTTGGGACGAAGGCCACTGGAAAGTAAACTTGGGGCGAAGGCCACCGGAAACTTTGTATCGTACGTGGGGCGAACACTCCAAGAAACTATCTCAAGTTTTTTTGGCCCCCCAACAACTCCTGCTTCAAACTAGCTTTCAATAACGTAAAGGCTTCAACCTACTTCAAAATGTATATCCTGAATTTTCTGGGAATAACCTCTGAAGTCCTCTTCATTTTGAATGGCTTTTCTATATTTTATAAACCGTAAGAAAGTCAAAGTCATAGTACACAAAAAATACAAATGTCCTTAAATCACACAATTTATGCCAAATAAAATGTTTAACAATTTCCAAGATATCCTGTGTTATTGGTTTGAATTTTCCAGTTTTTAAGTGGAAAATTGCTATTCGTTTTTATATCGTGATCATGCAAAGAGAACGAAGTTGATAGTCATCACATAATGACCCATTCCTAAAAGATTTGACTATCGCTTAAGCTTACTACATTCCACTCCCTTACACCCACAAGAAAATATGCAATAAAACCATTCCTGTAAATGTTTTCTCGATTATCATGAAGTAGATAGAAGAATGAGCTTATGAAATAATAGCTTATTGAAGAATGGGCAGAGAAAGGTATGTGAATTTAACACACCAGATTTTTTTTATACTTTCTCTACCACGTACCTACTAGGTAGAGAAGGTAGGGAATTCCACTCAAAAATTGGATATCGATATTTAACCGAAAATGCATATTTTCAGGGCCTCTGAATAAAAAAGGTATGTTTAGAAAAAGGTGCACACGCACGCGCGCGCAATTGTGTGAAGAGCATAACTCAAAAACCAAAGGTTGGATAAATATCAAACTTGGAATTTAAATTCAGTGTATTCCAAAGATGCGAAATGAAGATTTTAAGGACAATCTCCCAGCCAAATTACTATTTATGTGGACCATGGTTCACTATAAAGTTCCTCTTTATTCGGGAGGGATGTTATACGAGTATAATTTCGTATAAAGGTTTAAGCATCAGATATAAACAAAAACTTACTAAATAAAATTGCTGATCTTAAATAAATGTTTCTGAGGCATCAGCCATAACTGAGATAAAGGTTATAATTCGTTCGTATTATTCAGTATTTATCATTTTTGAGATGCTGCTGCTATTCAGTTTCTCGTGATGCCGTGGAGGGAATGTGGAATTTCAAAGATAGCATAAAAGACATATGATTCTGATTTCTGTAACCCTCTTGTACCTGCAGCGAAATATGTAATGAAGCTATTTCTGCAAAGGTTTATTTCGATTAAGATCTCGTAAAATTACATCGTAGAAGTTATATAAAAGTACACGATGGTGGGTAGAGAAAGTCGTGTGAATGTAGCAGATTCTATTTTAAGGTGCTGTCGCTATTGAATTCTTTCTCGCAATGAAATGGAAAGGGTATGGAATTTCAAGGCTATCGATTCGGTTTCCTCTATTCCCTTACATTGAACCGCTGGGTTAGCGCCCAAGTTAGTAAACCACTCCTCAGCAGGATATATCATCTCGGGAACTGGGATTCAAGGAACGCAATGAACACTCCAAATCCAGTATCAATCACATTTATTGGCCGGGACCAGAAGCACCATTACGAATATCACTTAAAGAAGCCCGCCAACAATTTAATTTGAAGGAATTAGTAAATTTATGGGCAACACAACCCACACATTAAAACCCTCGTTACAAGTTCCTCAGGCAAATGGCTGATTCTGGCTACACCGCTACCTCGCCCTTTTACATGAATTATGGCAAAACCCTTGAAACAAGCATTTAGGAATTCAGATGCTTAATGCAATAATAATAAATTACAATAATTTAAAAGCACAGAATCTAAGCGTACGTAAATAGTTCGTTTCAGCACGTTAATAGTGGCAAAAGATACATCAATTAAATAAATACCTAGTATTACCAAACTGTAGTTGCTATGTAAGCTCTTACCAAAATGCTTTCGTGAAAAAGGTGCTATTGAACCAAGCACCTCACTATGACAATGGCAATGACCTTGAGTTGAAAAGCACAAAGGATGAGCGTAGGCTGCCTAAATAATTCCACTTGTGGACGTTAAAGCAAACAGTGAAAGTGCTAACCACCAGATAAATAAATCATTAGCTACGCTCAAAGCACCTTCGCACTAAAAAACACATTAACCAGTTATAATTGCAGTATAAGTTTTTCCAAAAAATTAAAGCAAAAGCCTATAGAGAATGCCAAACTAGTAAATCAGGCTCTTTAGGATAATATCATTAAATGACTTTAATGAAGGCACCAAGAATAAGACAGTAAATGACTCGAAGTAAAACAGACAAAGCATGAGCATAAGGTACATGAATTATTTAATTTAGGTAATTTTAATTCAAGTAGTGGCAATGCAACCACTAGCTAAATAAATCAATAATTGCCATTGTATTATGACCCTCAATTGAAAGCAATTTAATAAGTTGTAACTACTGTATAAATTACAGCCAAGAAAACCTTTAATAAAGCCAAAATTATTAACTCAGAAAAATACCACAATCACAGAAAGTTTCTGTAGAAAGGTTCAGCCCAGAATTAGGCCACACGACCTTTCTACCTTCCCCTGGTTTAAAGTTAACCTAAAACTCTAAATTAGTCCCGCTCAATTTGTGATTATGATTTAATTTAATTCGCATGCCAATTGTAAAAAAGGGAAAGCAGAGGCAGAGGCGCCATATTGAGGGCGGAAAAATCATCGGTGCAAAATCTACAAATAAATGTGTAATGCATTGTTACTGAAAGCGAGGCAGTATTTTTAACACTTAAATGATTTCAGTCAAATTATATAATATAAAATATAATAACAGCCCGCCATAAAGCAATATGTGTATAATATAACATATAAAATGCATGCAACAGTCATTGTATTAAAGTTTATATTATTATGTACATGTTCAATAAAGTTATGTGAATGTATTACGTATTTTAATAATGTAGGAGCTGTGAGAATAATAGGTTAAAAGTTGCTAACAATCAGGTAGCAATGAGGTAACCTTGAGGCAATAATTAGTAAGAAAGTTTAATAATGGTACTAAGCATTATTGGAGTAACAATAATGTAATAAGACAGTTTATAAATAGCCAATCAACAACCAGAATAAAGCTTAAGTTAAATGAAAGTATTCTATTGGAGTAGGATTAGCCAATCAGAAACTGAAATAGAGCAAATTATACAAATTAAGAAGTCGGTTGCTAGTATATAGCGTTACTAACCGGACGCGAGACGTGTCCTCGAGAAATTTAATACGTATTCAGTGTGAGACAAAAATAGTTTACGTGTTAAAAAATGCGAGTAATTAATAAATAATCTCACAGCTGTCTCTCTCTCTCTCTCTCTATCAGTGAAGTGTTATTTTAATCGTTTAAAGAATTAATAAATGGAGTGAAGTGAAAATTATAATCTGTGTAAACCTACATTCTTAGCCGCACTACTCCATGCAAAGAAATCCGTGTCTCTAACAATAATACTGACGCAGCAGAGGCAAATATAAGTATATAATATTTAAAGAAACAGTCAAATTACAAAGTGAATATTTTTAAACTTGGGGCGAAGGCTACCGGGAACTTTTTACCATACGTGCGGTTGCAACTACTTCAAGTATTCGGCTCCCCAACAGTCGAAATACAATACAACCCCTACTAAAATAAGAACTACTTCAAAAGGATCTATTTCGATTAATATTAAGTGAACGGAAAAGTAAACTTTACGTAAGAATGGTTTATAGACATAAATAAAAGTAAACGATATTGAGTATTGAATGGCGTATGAATGTAAATAATCATACATATTTTTATCTGATTGCTAGGTTCGCTATAAAATTTGTGCACATAGGACAGTTATGGTATTATTCCTTGAGGCATTTTAGTATAAAAGCTGTGTTAATCCTGTGACTAGTATAAAGTAGAGGTCCGTATGAAAATCATGCTCGGCAAAATACAAATCAGCACATGTATTTTCCATGACACTTTAAATGCAATACAAATACGAAGTGTATCCATTAGATTGCAAAGATATTAACAATTATATATTAACATCAAAACCGATACAGTTGCTTTATTCAATTCGCTTACAAAACTGAAGTTCAGTAACACTGTACATTAGGTGAATAGTTGCCTGGAATACAATTATGTACATTTGCATTACGCTTCCCTTGGTTTTAACGTCATTTAAGCACGAAAAGAATGAAGTCCCTGAACATTTATCACCGACATATCACGCCCGTGTTAAAGCCTTATTAACCGAAGGCTTCAGAGTAATACAGCAAATCCAAAGTTCTCCGCAATCATACTAACACCTCGAAAAAGAGTTGTAATGATGGGAAAACAATCACGGCAATGGTTACACGGCCGCAATAGGCCAAGTTACGTTAAGTGTTTAAATTGCCCAAGGGATCAAAATCAAATTACTTCATTACACTTACCCGGTACAAAATCCACACACCATTCACGACGACGCAACTATCAGAGGATTCAAACCACCCTCAACTATTGTTGAGAAGCTAATCCCCACAGCAATTTTACAAAACCTCTCTAGGCCGGGGCACGACGGGAGTGCTCACACAAGAAACTAATAGACAGCCCTCTCCGCGCCCTACAGCCTAAACATGAACTAACAGTACACAGCTATTTGAAACCGTTAATGCTATTTTGCCGAATATAATGAGCATAATGTACTGCATTCCACTTTTTCGTTCCCGAACATTTTAAGTGACTAAGAGTTTCAGGATAAAATTCGGACCTTAATTTTAAAATGAATAATTAAGTATTTAAAGGATACAGTAAAATTACTTTTATAATAGTTCTACAGATGTATGAGTTTATCGTTTCGTCTTTAAGTTATAAAAGATCATTTAAAATGGAATTTGGAAATAATATTTTTAATTGGAAAATAAAATCAGCTTTTAAGGTAATGCAAAGTCAAAGACAAATACTAGTACTAAAAACTTTTATATGAATTAACACTTAAAGTGTAAAATAAACGTACTCCTGGCCCTAAATCATCTAACTTCTCCTATCCTTTTCATGCATTATCGATAGAAAATCCTTACATAATTTTGTTACGCCATAAATACCTTACAATTAAACATCCAATTTCAATACTCTGATGGAATTGGCATTTAAATCTCGAGCATGATCCTCTTCATATCCATACACACCCTACACATATACCTGAAGAAAATTAATTTTATTCTTGCTTAGAAGTATAAAACAAAACTTCTAAGATAGAATTAAATAAAGCGTCTTACATAGTTTCTCACCAAAATCAGATGAAAAGGAAGTAATCAAAAATATGAGACCATCTTCATCTCAAACAACCAAAGTATAAGAAATAGCTTTTACGAAAGTAAAATAAGCTTCTAAATCGACTGAAAAATCCCTATCTAAATGGCGAGGTTCATACTATACCGGGTGAATCGCCTGCCCCTAAGTATTTTTAATTTACGCAATATGCAAAGCGACATATGCGCATTAGACCTATTTTGAACATCCTCTAAGGGCTCATTTGCGTAAAATACTTCATAGAAAAAAAGTTAAATTGAGTTTTATTTATGAACGCTCTTTAACTGCTATGGTCCTTAGCGTCTCTTTCTATACTGGGCATGAAAGACCGGTAATATTGCTTAGAGGCCTCTTTAACAGGATTCAGGTTCTTTTACCTGCCGTAAATCTACGAACCGGGACCACCGGCTTAACTTTCCTTCCGAAGGAAGTTATGCAAAGGATTTTTACGCCCGAAAAATCCATCGGCCTCCACCGGGTTTGAACCCGCGACCTCGGAAACTAGAGGCTAGCATGCTGACGACATAGTTCATAGAGGGGGTATATAACCCAGTGTTTTACGAGACAGAAAGCAATTCTTACGTATATTGATTCCAAAAAATCACGTCCTGATACTGGGAGCTTTAGCAGCATTTTAGATGATTTTCCAAACTTTTATTCTTTAGCGTGCATCCGTACACAACTATGAAAACTCCAACTGAATTAATAATCTCTTACATGCTTCTGTTGTCAAAAATAATTGGAAGCAAAATGACAGATCTATGCAATGCGGTAAGAGGCTTAGACCAATTCGGGACATACATTCATACACATCTATGAAAACTCTCATTGACAGAACAACCTATCACGTGTATCTGTTGACAAAAGTTGTTGTTTTAGTTCCATTTGTACCCCGCCTTTAACTACATTAGTCTTATCGGCGGCCTTTCCTTTGGAACTTATTGGTTATTGGTAATGGTGTTAAGTGGTGTAACTCTTGTCGTTTTGATTTTTAATCATTAGATCATATACATTCACACTCTCATTCATACCTCCAGACTTAGGGAGGATAATGAATAATCTTTGCTACAGAAAAATTCCCACCCCAGCCGGGAATCAAACCCGGAACCCCTCGTACAACTGGCAGGTGCTCTACCGACTGAGCTACGAGCGCAGTCTTGATAAAAGTATTTGAAAAGAAATTGGCAGATCTACGCAATGCAACCAATTGGAGGTGAGTCTTCGGCCAAAACATAGAAGTTGTACAGCCACGTCAAAAACTGTAAATATTTACGGCCACGTCATGAATGCGCTTGGAAGAGAGCGCCAGTGTTCTTTTTTTGACACTGTCTAACGTCATCAAGGCATGGGATAAAAGGGAAGTGGGGGACAAGGTGGTAGGAAAATCCACAGTGCTACATTTTGAAGGCCTCAGCCCCGCAATCCTACTCAGAACTGTGGATGTTTTCTTTACCTGACTGCCTTTTCGATGCCCCGCCCTCCTATTCTGTAACAGTTTAGTTCCTCATCCCACCGCAAGCATTCGTATCGTGGCCAACTAGTAGATAATTTTCATTCTGGCACAAACTACGACATATTACAGCTTGAACAGCAGACGTAATGACTGATGCAATTTAATTATTTGAGCCATAACCAACAAAATGAGCTTAAGACGTCCTACAGAGCTGCAAAACGTGTGTAACGATTCGAAGTGAGATATAAATTCTCCTATTATTTATCCTGTACAGGAGCATTAGCTTAAAAAGCAGTAATGGACGAGTGGTACTATAATGGCTGCTTCGCCACTGTACCTCTTTAGTTAGGGTTAAAATTCTTCGTGTTCATTCCCATTTTATTGCCTTCTGCTTTACTTCTTTGATATTTGCTTGGTGTTTCATAACTCGATATTAAACAAAACGCCATTATGGTAATATTATAAATTATAATTCTATACAAAAGAGAACAAAGTTCCATGTTTTTCGTTGACAGGTGCATATAAATCTGTAGCTTCTAAGAGGCATTTAATGTGGTATTATTTTTTATCCATTCAACCAAGTGACTTTTATTGTTTTCGTCTGCGTAATTGCCTGGCGTGAGTCAACTCCCTATGATCTACCTTTTAGACGAGACACGGCTATTGTTCAGACATAACTATGTATTCAAGCGACGAGCATGTTGACATGCTGTTGATCTATGGAGAAGCAAGGTGTAATGCACTGTCAGCAAGACGCCTGTATGAAAATCGGTTTCTAGGAAGAGGGGCACCGAATGCGGGCACATTTTCAGTTCAAAGGGTTGAAATACGTATTCTTCAGTTGGAAGAGCACCTCCTGTTCGTGATGCACTGGCTACCTCTGGAGATAATGAAGAAGCTGTGCGAAAAACATTAGAAAACAATCTGCATACCAACTCCAGGGACATAGCGCTGCATCTCAATATCAGTCAGACATAAGTGATGTCATATTTCACCGCAGTACATATATCCTTACCATTCACAACTACACTCTCCGTGGTTGCGTCTATCAAGCACAAGTAATATTTTCACAGTGGCCACTATCGCTCACAAATATGGATTGAGATCTTTTAGGAAATGTTCCCTTCAGCAATGAAGCCACATTGCACAACAACGGAA
This sequence comes from Deroplatys truncata, assembly GCA_030765065.1. Lineage (NCBI taxonomy): Eukaryota > Metazoa > Arthropoda > Insecta > Mantodea > Mantidae > Deroplatys > Deroplatys truncata. The sequence goes on from CM060978.1 coordinate 222,974,098, forward strand.
CTGTTAACCGCCACAACATGTATAACTGGTATATAGGCAATTCTTACTGGATAAGAGAAGCTGCAATAGAGCTACAATGGATCATTAATATCTGGTGCGGAATATTAGGCGGCAAGCTAATTAGACCGCACTTCTTGAAGGCAATCTCACAGAACCACAATACCTTGAATTTCTGCAAGAAGAGTTGCCATTTCTACTAGATGAATTCCCGTAGTGAAAAGAATGGGGGTGTGTTTCCAGCAGGATGGATCTTCACCACCTTGGCCACTTATTGTAAGGAATCGCTTGCATAGAACATATCCACCAAAATGTATTGGCCCTCGCATGTCCCGCTGGATCACATGACCTCACTCGACTGGAATTTTTCTGTTGGGATATTTAAAGGAACGGGACTACGCGCAAGAACTACAAGACCTAAATCATCTACGGGCACTCACAAATGAAGAATGAGGCAGACTACACTGTGTATGTTACGCCATATAGTAATGTCTCTCCGGCAACGTATCCAAATTGCATTCAAGAAGAGGTCATCATTTTGAAGAAGCATTCAACGCCAATTGCGTTTTCGTTTTTACCTGTGAGCCTAAAGACACGCACAACTTACATTATGTCAGAGGAATAAGTGTAACAAATACATGAAACATGCCTGATTACAAAAACTGTCAGATTTAATATCTTCGGAATACGCCCAAAAGAATGAAAACTAAAGAAGTAACACAGTGTACAACACCAGCTACGGTACATTACACTAGGTTCACCAAGCTAAGTATAATCCACAATTATGTCATTGTAATTCTTGTATCTTTGGCGTACAATAGAACCAAAAGAAATACATAAATACAAAATAAAATAAAAAAAATAAATAAAGACAAGGAAAATGAAAGAAAGGAAAAAAGGGGAAAAATCAATATCAGATTAGAGCTTTTGAACCTAAGGTTTGCCTCATCGCGTTCTGGTAGGTAGTGGCTTCGGTCAGAGGCCCCGTTTTCTAATCGCTTTTCAGCAGAACATTTCTCTACCACCTGATTAGCTTCATAACCCTGAAAAAACATCCTCTTTAGGTTCTTCGCAGCTCCTTGATGGAGTAGACGTACCCCCATAGAGTCCCTGGTGAAAGTAGCATTATACAGCGGACGAGCCTCTTTGCCTTCTGCATCAATAGATGCGTATACGCAAAACGCAGCGCTTTTCCTCTTCTGATTCAGCAATGCCTGGCTACGAGTGCAGCAGAAACTCCAAGATGGAACATTTTTTTATTAATACAGTTCACACACACTAGATGGCATCGGGAAACTTGACCAATCATCTTAAAGTACCCTCTTCAACTCTACGCCTACCTATCCGTAGTGAAGTCGTTCCAAAGGTAAGATACATATTAATCCAGGGACGTTTAGGAAGTAGTCTAACTCCACTCATTCAAACTTTAATCATTAATGCTGCTTGCACATACGAGGTGTATTCCAAAGCTAAGCTTCGGTGAGCAATAGTTAACGGATGGTAAGTCTGAATGACGTTTCACAACTGCAGCGCCATCTACCGACTCCTGAGGAACCTACCGCAGTGTTGGTGTGACGCAGTAGGCGTTTGCAGTCGGCGAGAGCAGATCGAAATGGCCGCGATAATCGCAGATCCCGCCAGTTGTGAAGTGTGCGGTGTGATAGATTTTTGCTGGCAAAAGAATGGTCAGCTGCGGACATCAATTGTGAGTTATGCCTCTTGTATGGACCGGACATAATGAGTGGCATCCAGGTTCGACACTGGTGTTGAGAATTTTGAAATAGCCGCACAAATGTGCACTACGAATAGCGGAGTGGTAGGCCCACTATTCGGACCGACGACATCGTGAGCAAGTGAACCAAAAACTTCGAAGTGATCGGCGTTCGAAGATTAGTGGTCTGGCTGGTGAATTCGCAAATGTTTCTCGAACCTCACTTTACAGGATTGTCAGTGAACAGCTTGGATATCGGAAACTTTGTGCGAGGTGGGTGCCAAAACTACTCACCGGTCAGCACAAAGAGCAACGAATGCGTAGTGCACGGCAGTTTTTGGAGCGCTATAGACAAGATGAAGATGATTTGTTTTTTCACATTGTTACGGGCGAGCGAGATAGGGATAGCGTACACCAACGCAGAATCGAAACAACAGTCAACGCAGTGTCGCCGTTCCGGTTCACCCAAACCAAAAACGTGTAAGCAATCGCTGTACACGACTCGCAAAATGATAGCTACCGTGTTTTGAGACAAAAAGGGCGTTCTTTTGATTGATTTCTTGGACCGTTGGTCAACAATTACGACTGACATGTACTTTGCATCGCTTACCAAACTGAGACGTGCGATCCAAAATCGACGCCGCCGGAAGCTGTCATCTGACATTATCCTCATGCACGACAACGCACGCCTGCACACCGCTACCATAACCAAAGAGAAGATTCAAGAGTTTCGTTGGGAACCTTTGATCACCCTCCGTACATCCCGATCTGGCGCCAAGCAACTATTTCCTCTTCTTGCATTTGAAACGGTGGCTGTGTGACAAGGATTTCAAACCGACAATGAACTCAAGACGAGGGTTACCAACTGGTTCTTGTCCCAGGCGGCAGACTTCTGTACCGAGGGGTGAAAGAAGCTGATACAGCGTTACAGTAAGTGTATAGATGTGAACGGCGATTATGTGGAAAAGTAAAGTATATATGTAGGCACATATTACTGTCAATAAAGACCTTGTCTCATGAGCGATGTTGTTATTATGACCAAAGGGACCTTAGTTTTGGAATACGCTTCGTAATTACGAATAAGCATATTAGAATGGCACAGCTACAATAATGGTTTGACAAAGGGACAATACTTTCATATGAAACTATAAACTGCGGCTTGTATAGACATGAATACCTCGGGGCAGGTGACTTACCTGTATATTCCCTTTCACTCTTTTGAGCCTGAACATCGTATTGCCCCGACTACTGCTCTTGATAGTGGACAAATATCCAAGGAATATTCTAGAAAATTGGAAATATATTGGAAAACGTTTCACATATTAAGAATGTTGATAAATATGGTCTCTTCATGATAAAATAATTGCTAAAATAGCTCAGTGACTTATACGAATAGCTGGAACAAACATAACGCACCAATATGTAAGTAATTAGGTTTGTCAAATTGTTTACAAAATCATTAATTTTACATATATTCCCTTTAGTGACCCAAGCATGCAGAAAAAACACACACATGCTACCGAAACAATTAAAAATACTCTCTTCGGTGTTCAATAGGCTGTATGGATCCATTATTGTACCATCTTATCACTGATATAGACGTTCGTTGGCTCCCAAATAAGCAGTGCATCGATGTGCCACGATGTATCTTTCAAAGTCGGTAGGTATTTCCCTGATTTCAGCTGTTGCACCTAATGCGAGCTACAACATCTTCTCCCGAATCAACAGGGGTTTTGTAAATCATACACTCCTTGTGCTCCAAGGTGGAGCAGGTGGTGTGATAAGGTGGGGTCAGGTCAGATGAACGCACCGACCAAGCAAGGCCTACCCCAACTATCCAGTGAGTACTCAATGTAGCTGTCAGATGGGCATGTAGTCATTCTCAAAATGGCCTAGTGCATCGTCGTGATGAAACTATATTCCATATCAACAGGAAGCGGGTTTAGTAACTCAGGCAGAACTTCTTGCAAAAGTACTAGGTAAGTATTGGCGTTGAGTCGTTGCGGCAAAATGTATGGCCCCAGAAGAAGGGCATTCATAATTCCTGCCCAAATCTCATTTGGTGTAATCGCACAAATGTGGTATGGGGGATTTTCGAAAGTAAAAAATATAGGAATTAAATAATACCTCACGTGTGAGACATTCTTCCGTCAGTTACACGCGATTTGTAAAACTGGTTGGGCTGCAATTTGGTGCAAGTACCATTTACAAATATGCTGTCGCAATGGATAGTCATCTGGCTTAGAAGCATACGGTTTTCTCAAGATGATATGGAAGCAACAGCTGCTCCTGCACAATCCTCCAGTTCGTGAAATGACTTAACGATAGCTCGCGTACTCTCTGCACACCTCAGAACTTCTTCCTTGCCCTCAGAAGTTCGCACAAAACCCCCCTCCCACCCTTACACTCTGCTTATCTGTATAATGCGTTCATTTAATCTGCGATGGATGCTGGTAAATGTACTGTGGTGAGGAACACGTCGGTTTGGAATCGTTCCTGTAAAGCCCCTGAATCGCACAACCAGAACATATGCCATATGCATATCCCCGATTTCATTATTAGTTAAATTCTATTGTTCGGCATGTAAGCAAGAAAGAATTGTATAAGTCGGACACGATATGAGCACCTTTGGGCGCCGCTATTTTGTTGATAATGCGTAGTATCGCCAAGGCTCGGTATCCGAGGGGACCGAACGGTAAGGTGATAGTAAGAATGTATAGTTGCACAATGAAAACAGTACTAACCTGCTGATGTCCTCACATTTGTTCTCAGAATCAGTATCTCTGCGGATGTTTTCTTCGTTTGACTGCACTTCCGATGCCCCGATCACTTGTTCCGCAGCTGTTTAGCACCTCTTCTCACCGAACGCACTCATATAGTGGTTGTAATGAGAAGTAATTACCAGAGTGAGCTAACGAATGAAACAGCACAAGAAGTAAACAAACTCAGGCAGTAATCAAATGGGGTGAATGTATGACACCGAGCTCCAGAAGTAAACAAACTTGCTTTCAAGGAGTAAATCAACTGATTGGTAGCATTAATAACAAACCCTTTTTGCACTGCAACGAGTGTTCTCCTCTTCTGTTGGTTTGTTTTGTTTGTTCTTCTGTATTTTGAGGTCAATAAACTGAATATCTGTAATATTTATTATTTGTTTGTTCTAGTTCTGCGTTCTCAATAACTGCAGTCTCTTCTCTTAAGGTCGCCAATGTAATCACATAAATTCCACTTGCGTTGAAACGAAGGTCGCAGCCCATGAGTACCTTAGCAAAATGTGTTTCAAAGGTTACCTACCTGATCTCAAACTTTATCGGTCTAATTTAGAAGCATTCTCTCTATAAAATATTTTTACTTTCTCTACTACGATAGTAAGTAGGGGGAGTATCGCAATCCATCCAAAATTTGATAACGAGATTTCACAGGAACTACATGTTTTGAGGTGCACTGAATGCATATAAAGCATTTTTGGAAACATGTCCGTATGTGTTTGTCTGTCTGTGAACAGCATAACTCAGAAACGAAAGGTCGGATAAACACCAAACTTAGTATTTAGGTTCAGTATCTTCCAGAGATGCGACACGAAGGTTTTCAAGAAAATCACCCCACCTCAGATTACCCTTTACATTGAACATTTTTCGAAAATTTTAATTTTCTCAAAAATAGCTCTAACGATTTTGATTAAAATATCATATGTTTAAGATATTTCCATGACAAATAAAATGTATATCTCGAATTTTCTGGGAATATCTCCAAAAGTATTCTTCATTGTGAACAACGACTTTTGCATAACTGGTAAACCATAAGAGATATACAAAATTTTACTACACAAAAATGTAGAGCGCGCTAAAATACACAATTTATGTCACATGCATTTTCTTTGTTTGTTTGTTGAGTGAGCAATTTTCGAGATATTGCTTGTTATTCCCTTAAATTTTCCAATACTTATACTTTTTCTCAAATGGGAATTCGTTATTGATTTTTTACTTTCTCTATTACGTATAGCAAGTAGGGGAAGTATTGTATTCCACCCAAAAATTCGATACGGAGATTTCACCGGAAATATGTTTTGAGACCCCCTGAATCCAAAAAAGCATTTTTGAAACATGTCCGTGTGTTTGTCTGTGTGTCTGTCTGTGAACAGCATAACTCAGAAACGAACAGTCGAATAAACATCAAAATCGTTAGAAACGTTTTTGAGAAAATTAAAATTTTCGAAAAATGTTCAATGTAAAGGGTAATCGAGGTGGGGTGATTTTCTTGAAAACCTTCGTGTCGTATCTCTGGAAGATACTGAACCTAAATACCAAGTTTGGTGTTTATCCGACTATTCGTTTCTGAGTTATGCAGTTCACAGACAGACACACAGACACACACACACACACAGACATGTTTCCAAAATGCTTTTTTGGATTCAGCAGGCCTCAAAACATGTATTTCCGGTGAAATTTCGGCATCGAATTTTTGGGTGGAATACAATACTTCCCCCTACTTACTATACGTAGTAGAGAAGGTAAAAAGTATGAATACAGCTTGGTAGCGAGGTTTACAGAATCTCGCTTCACTTATTTTTAAAAACCTATGAAAACAAGTATTTAAATGTTCTGTTTAACACGAGAGGAAATAAATGTTATATTTTGAGACGATGATGTGACTATTTTCTATATTTACCAACATTGCCCAATTACAACCGGCCATTCAAGTCATTGCCTAGTCAAAGTGTGATAATGTGTTTATTTCATATGAAGTATACCGGTATGGCCTGAGCTCTTTGGTCTCTTACGTAAATTGCCGGCCACAGACGTTATTGGCTAGAAATAAACAGTAGTGATGGGAACTGTGCAAATGTTATGCCGACCCTCGTAACCGTGTTCGCTGGCGTGGTCACTCCGGCGCTCCGCAAAGCTGATGGTCTCGGGGTCTGTTCGACCTTAAAATTCTTACATGATCTGAGTTTAAATCGGCGTGAGCCAGGTTGGTTTCTATCTTTAATTAATTAGAATGCGGGCATGGGTGTTTGTGTGTGTGTGTGTGTGTGTATGTGTGTTGCGGAAATAAGCGGTATGAAAACAGTAAAACACAGTAGCATAAACTGGGTACAACAAGGGAACTTTTAAAAACAAAAAAAAACAAAAATGTTTCTGGATAATAACGTTATTTTCTAATTTACTTCATTGTTCGTAACACATACATACCCCATCAATTCTCCGATAAACTGTGTCACATTTTCGTGGAAAACATGACAACAGCCTGCGATAGCTATGGTTGGTTTTGGGGAATTTTGGCGCTATTTCATATCCAGAATTTCTGACTACTAAATGATGAGCTACAATATTAAAAATAATATGATCTCTGTTTTTCAGGGGAGGGAATGTCCTAATAGAAATACGAACTTCTCAAAAGCGTTTAGACTTCGGGAAATACCATTCTTAATACACACTTCTAGAAGTACTTAAGTCGGGGTACGGGGTACGTGAAAAGCATGAAACTGAGTTTTATTTACGGACGCTGTTTAACTGCTATGGTTATTAGAGTCCCATATTGGGCGAGAAAGACCGGACATTTTGTTCAGAGGCCTCTTTATCAGGCTTGAGGTTCTTTTACGTGCCGTAAATCTACTACACAGGACCTACGGCTTTACTTCCCTTCCGAAGGAACTCATGCTAAGGATTTTTACGCCTAAAAAGTCAATCGACCTCGGGAATTAGAGACTATCATGGTAACCACTACACTACGGAGGGCGAAAGAATGACTTGAAACTTGCACAGTGTGTAGCAATATGTACTAGAAATAAAAAGACTATTGGGGTTTGATATCAAATGAATTTTTATGCTGCAGAATATGAATTATTCAATATTTTTTTTAAAAATTATGAAATTTTAAAAATACTATTTTTCTGTAAGCTATCATGATATTCTTAGACCACGGAGGATGACGGCAGGGTATGTGCGTTTAAGATCCTGATTTAATGACAAATACACAATCGTGATCTTTATTGTACCCACTTTAATAGTATGTAGGCAAAGAAATGTATTAGCAACAGACTAAATTGTACACGGGTGCAGCATAATTACTGACCCTGTAATGCATAATAACCACACATCTTCAAGGAATCGAGAGCGCATTCGCAGTGTGCATTATTTCTGGGATCGTCCTCGTACAAACAACTGCATAAATGCTGTACTATGTTACGTTACCTGTCTAGTTCTTCTTTCAATATTCTAACAGTTACATTTGTTTTACAGGATTTTCTAGCGATGTACTGCAAAAATCCCATGTGGCCTTATACTTTATATGTATCGTAAGTTGTGATCTTTTTTTCATTTGTATATAATTTGAATCCTTTAATTCAGAACACCTTAAGTTTAGCAGTGAAAATTAATAAAAACGTCATAATAACTGTAGCTGTAGGCTATTCCTAGCTAGAAAAGCTAAGTTTAAATAGGTTACTTAATAAAATTGTTTTTCGACTATAGTGTTTCTGATCTACTTTACGTTTTTCACATCATGCTGAAAGGCTGAATTTCCGGCATTCAGTGCTGGTTACCTAATGCACCCGGATGTTTTGTGTGTCGGTGTGGTTGGTTCGGTTGGTTAGGCGCTAGCCTTCTGATCCCCAAGTCACGCATTCAATCCCGGTCCAGACCGATGGTTTTTAAGTGTGCTTAAAAGTAAAAGCCCCAGGGTGTAGCTTAACTAGCATGTAAAAGAGCTCCTGCGGAACGAAATTCCGGCACACCAGCGATGCTCATGTGATCTGGCAATTGACAGTGTCGTTAACAAACAATTGTTTTATTTTATATATTTTACTGCATTTATGTGTATGAACTATGTAAAATCCTTTACCTTTTATATTTTTATTATTGCAAACATGGAACATAATCATATTTGATAGCTGAGTTTTATCACTTAAATCTTATCTGGGTCTTTCAGCTTTATCTGTTAATATTTACAATTTAATTCCTGCTGCAGTTAAGTACGAGCTGCAAGTGATTGAGATTTCTAAGATCAACAACCAGGACTCGATAATCGATCGCCAGTTTGCCACCAAGTTTAAGTTTGATGTTTGGCCTCTGTATTCGTATATTTCTGAGTCGTTTTACTTCCTCTACTACATATAAGTAGGGGAAGTATTGTATTTCATCCAAAAACTCTATACCGAGATTTCACCGCAAATACATATTTTTAGGCGCCCTGAATCCAAAAAAAAAAAACATTTTAGAAAAAGACTGCGCGTGTGTTTGTGTGTGTGTGTGTGTGTGTGTGTGCGCGCGCCTGTGTCTGTCAACAGCATAACTAAAAAACGAAAAGTCAGATAAATACTAAACTTGGTATTTAGGTTCAGTACCTTCTAAAAATTGGATGTAACGGTTTTAATTAAAACACAGCATTTTAAAGATATTTGCATGACAAATAACGTGTATATCCTGAATTTTCTTGGAATAGTCTGTGAAGTCCACTTCAGTTGAGAGAAAATTTATATAGTCTTGTATAACTGCTAAACGTTAAGCGATAGGCGAAAACGCACTACACAAAAAAAATCTGATGTGTTACACTCACATGACTTTCTCTACTCTTGTACAAACTATTTTACAAACGCTTATTCTCCATCTACTTCATGTTAATCGAGATAAACATTTGCAGACTCTATCTTATTGCTAATTTTCTTGTAGATGTAAGGGGAAAATATATTTACAAGGGCAATATAGAATTACAGTAGCCTTTAAGCACATACATATCTCTTAATAGCTGGTTGCTAGGTGCAGCACCATTCCCTTTGCCACAGATTATAACTCTTTGCATATCCAAGACAAAAAAAATGAATAACGAATTCCTATTTGAGAAAAGTATTGAAAAATTTAAGGGAATAGGAAGCAATATCTCGAAGATGGTTCACTCAACAAAAAAAGTATATAACATAAATTGTGTATTTTAACGCGCTCTACATTTTTTGTGTAGTAAACTTTTGTCTATCTCTTAGGGTTTACCAGTTATGCAAAAGTCGTTCACAATGAAGAACACTTTTGAAGACATTCCCAGAAAATTCAAGATATACATTTTATTTGTCATGAAAATATCTTAATCAAAATCGTTAGAGCCATTTTTGAGAAAATTAAACTTCTCGAAAGACCTTCCATGTAAAGGGTAATCTGTGTTGGGGAGATTTTCTTGAAAACCTTCGTGTCGTATCTCTGGAAGATACTGAACCTAAATACCAAGTTTGGTGTTTATCCGACTATTCGTTTCTGAGTTATGCAGTTCACAGACAGACACACAGACACACACACACACAGACATGTTTCCAAAATGCTTTTTTGGATTCAGCAGGCCTCAAAACATGTATTTCCGGTGAAATTTCGGCATCGAATTTTTGGGTGGAATACAATACTTCCCCCTACTTACTATACGTAGTAGAGAAGGTAAAAAGTATGAATACAGCTTGGTAGCGAGGTTTACAGAATCTCGCTTCACTTATTTTTAAAAACCTATGAAAACAAGTATTTAAATGTTCTGTTTAACACGAGAGGAAATAAATGTTATATTTTGAGACGATGATGTGACTATTTTCTATATTTACCAACATTGCCCAATTACAACCGGCCATTCAAGTCATTGCCTAGTCAAAGTGTGATAATGTGTTTATTTCATATGAAGTATACCGGTATGGCCTGAGCTCTTTGGTCTCTTACGTAAATTGCCGGCCACAGACGTTATTGGCTAGAAATAAACAGTAGTGATGGGAACTGTGCAAATGTTATGCCGACCCTCGTAACCGTGTTCGCTGGCGTGGTCACTCCGGCGCTCCGCAAAGCTGATGGTCTCGGGTTGGAGTCCCGCCACGGGCATGGGTGTTTGTGTGTGTGTGTGTGTGTGTGTGTATGTGTGTTGCGGAAATAAGCGGTATGAAAACAGTAAAACACAGTAGCATAAACTGGGTACAACAAGGGAACTTTTAAAAACAAAAAAAAACAAAAATGTTTCTGGATAATAACGTTATTTTCTAATTTACTTCATTGTTCGTAACACATACATACCCCATCAATTCTCCGATAAACTGTGTCACATTTTCGTGGAAAACATGACAACAGCCTGCGATAGCTATGGTTGGTTTTGGGGAATTTTGGCGCTATTTCATATCCAGAATTTCTGACTACTAAATGATGAGCTACAATATTAAAAATAATATGATCTCTGTTTTTCAGGGGAGGGAATGTCCTAATAGAAATACGAACTTCTCAAAAGCGTTTAGACTTCGGGAAATACCATTCTTAATACACACTTCTAGAAGTACTTAAGTCGGGGTACGGGGTACGTGAAAAGCATGAAACTGAGTTTTATTTACGGACGCTGTTTAACTGCTATGGTTATTAGAGTCCCATATTGGGCGAGAAAGACCGGACATTTTGTTCAGAGGCCTCTTTATCAGGCTTGAGGTTCTTTTACGTGCCGTAAATCTACTACACAGGACCTACGGCTTTACTTCCCTTCCGAAGGAACTCATGCTAAGGATTTTTACGCCTAAAAAGTCAATCGACCTCGGGAATTAGAGACTATCATGGTAACCACTACACTACGGAGGGCGAAAGAATGACTTGAAACTTGCACAGTGTGTAGCAATATGTACTAGAAATAAAAAGACTATTGGGGTTTGATATCAAATGAATTTTTATGCTGCAGAATATGAATTATTCAATATTTTTTTTAAAAATTATGAAATTTTAAAAATACTATTTTTCTGTAAGCTATCATGATATTCTTAGACCACGGAGGATGACGGCAGGGTATGTGCGTTTAAGATCCTGATTTAATGACAAATACACAATCGTGATCTTTATTGTACCCACTTTAATAGTATGTAGGCAAAGAAATGTATTAGCAACAGACTAAATTGTACACGGGTGCAGCATAATTACTGACCCTGTAATGCATAATAACCACACATCTTCAAGGAATCGAGAGCGCATTCGCAGTGTGCATTATTTCTGGGATCGTCCTCGTACAAACAACTGCATAAATGCTGTACTATGTTACGTTACCTGTCTAGTTCTTCTTTCAATATTCTAACAGTTACATTTGTTTTACAGGATTTTCTAGCGATGTACTGCAAAAATCCCATGTGGCCTTATACTTTATATGTATCGTAAGTTGTGATCTTTTTTTCATTTGTATATAATTTGAATCCTTTAATTCAGAACACCTTAAGTTTAGCAGTGAAAATTAATAAAAACGTCATAATAACTGTAGCTGTAGGCTATTCCTAGCTAGAAAAGCTAAGTTTAAATAGGTTACTTAATAAAATTGTTTTTCGACTATAGTGTTTCTGATCTACTTTACGTTTTTCACATCATGCTGAAAGGCTGAATTTCCGGCATTCAGTGCTGGTTACCTAATGCACCCGGATGTTTTGTGTGTCGGTGTGGTTGGTTCGGTTGGTTAGGCGCTAGCCTTCTGATCCCCAAGTCACGCATTCAATCCCGGTCCAGACCGATGGTTTTTAAGTGTGCTTAAAAGTAAAAGCCCCAGGGTGTAGCTTAACTAGCATGTAAAAGAGCTCCTGCGGAACGAAATTCCGGCACACCAGCGATGCTCATGTGATCTGGCAATTGACAGTGTCGTTAACAAACAATTGTTTTATTTTATATATTTTACTGCATTTATGTGTATGAACTATGTAAAATCCTTTACCTTTTATATTTTTATTATTGCAAACATGGAACATAATCATATTTGATAGCTGAGTTTTATCACTTAAATCTTATCTGGGTCTTTCAGCTTTATCTGTTAATATTTACAATTTAATTCCTGCTGCAGTTAAGTACGAGCTGCAAGTGATTGAGATTTCTAAGATCAACAACCAGGACTCGATAATCGATCGCCAGTTTGCCACCAAGTTTAAGTTTGATGTTTGGCCTCTGTATTCGTATATTTCTGAGTCGTTTTACTTCCTCTACTACATATAAGTAGGGGAAGTATTGTATTTCATCCAAAAACTCTATACCGAGATTTCACCGCAAATACATATTTTTAGGCGCCCTGAATCCAAAAAAAAAAAACATTTTAGAAAAAGACTGCGCGTGTGTTTGTGTGTGTGTGTGTGTGTGTGTGCGCGCGCCTGTGTCTGTCAACAGCATAACTAAAAAACGAAAAGTCAGATAAATACTAAACTTGGTATTTAGGTTCAGTACCTTCTAAAAATTGGATGTAACGGTTTTAATTAAAACACAGCATTTTAAAGATATTTGCATGACAAATAACGTGTATATCCTGAATTTTCTTGGAATAGTCTGTGAAGTCCACTTCAGTTGAGAGAAAATTTATATAGTCTTGTATAACTGCTAAACGTTAAGCGATAGGCGAAAACGCACTACACAAAAAAAATCTGATGTGTTACACTCACATGACTTTCTCTACTCTTGTACAAACTATTTTACAAACGCTTATTCTCCATCTACTTCATGTTAATCGAGATAAACATTTGCAGACTCTATCTTATTGCTAATTTTCTTGTAGATGTAAGGGGAAAATATATTTACAAGGGCAATATAGAAATACAGTAGCCTTTAAGCACATACATATCTCTTAATAGCTGGTTGCTAGGTGCAGCACCATTCCCTTTGCCACAGATTATAACTCTTTGCATATCCAAGACAAAAAAAATGAATAACGAATTCCTATTTGAGAAAAGTATTGAAAAATTTAAGGGAATAGGAAGCAATATCTCGAAGATGGTTCACTCAACAAAAAAAGTATATAACATAAATTGTGTATTTTAACGCGCTTTACATTTTTTGTGTAGTAAACTTTTGTCTATCTCTTAGGGTTTACCAGTTATGCAAAAGTCGTTCACAATGAAGAACACTTTTGAAGACATTCCCAGAAAATTCAAGATATACATTTTATTTGTCATGAAAATATCTTAATCAAAATCGTTAGAGCCATTTTTGAGAAAATTAAACTTCTCGAAAGACCTTCCATGTAAAGGGTAATCTGTGTTGGGGAGATTTTCTTGAAAACCTTCGTGTCGCATCTCTGGAAGATACTGAACCTAAATACCAAGTTTGGTGTTTATCCGACTGTTCCTTTCTGAGTTATGCTGTTCACAGACAGACAGACACACACACAGACACACACACACGACATGTTTCCAAAAATGCTTTTTTTTGATTCAGTGTGTCTCAAAACATGTATTTCCGCTGAAATCTCGGTATCGAATTTTTGGGTGGAATACAATACTTTCCCTACTTACTATACGTAGTAGAAAAGGTAAAAATATAGATGTCTTTAAGACACACAATTTAATTCAAATGAGCTTTTTTGTAGCATAACCATTTCTGAGATATCGGTTATTAAAAGTTCGATTTGTTCATTGCTTCACAATTCTTTAAACTCCTTTCAGTATTCAGTTGTTTCTCCCGATTACATGGAAACAGTATAGAATTTTAAGTTCAACGTATAGCGTTCTTAAACGTTTGACTATCGCAGCTCCCTTTGAATCTGTAACGAAATGTGTAATGTATTTCTGCAAAGGTTTATTTGGATTAAAATGTAGTAGACAGAAAAATAAACTTTAGTAAAAATAGGGTTGGAAAGGTAGAATCAGATGACTGAAAACTTCAATGCCATAGCCGGGATTTGTACCACGGATCTCCCGGTCTCCGTCCGGTTGCTCTAACCACTGAGCTACCATGGCATCATGCCGGCACGTCATTAAATTCTCCAGCTGACTTGATTTTTTTTCTTTCGCGGTAAACCTCAAGGAGATCTCAAATGTACAAATGTATTGAGATGTCATACCCCAATGGCGACTTACATTCTTTGTAGGTACTTAAGTCCCGGGCTTTTAGTTTCAACCACTATTAGGTGCCGGCATGTTGCCATGGTAGCTCAGTGGTTAGAGCAACCTGACGGAGACCGGGAGATCCGTGGTCCAAATTCCGGCTATGGCATTGAATTTTTCAGTCATCTGATTCTACTTTTCCATCCCTGTCCAACACACGGCTTGTGTGAAAGAACAATTAATTCCATTTAGTAAAAATAGTTTGTATACCCACTAATAAATGAGGGTAAAAAGAGTCATGTGAATGTATAAAATAGGATTTTTATTTAAGCTCACAAAAACATCCGAGGTGAAAGACAACTGAAAAGCAAGTTATAAAATTGCTATTTCCAAACTTTATACAAAATTATTCAGAATTACATAAATTTCAAAACTTGTCAATTCCATTGTCACGTATATTAAGTCAACACACTTTTTAATGCTAGACTATGACAAAAAAGACTTTATTTTAAAAAGAAACTGGAGTCAATTCTAAACAGGTGGTAGTAATTAATTTTATTTTCGCGTAAGTACTATTTCTATAATTAAGTACCGTCGAAAGAATAGGATTTATTAGAATTTAGAATTAATTTGCTAGCGTTTAAATGCCGTTTTTACTTTCTTTACCACATGCATAGTATTGCATTTGGTAAAGAATCCAGAAAAAGGATTTTTAGAAAAAGCTCCGCGCGCATGTCTGTGAACAGTGTAACTCAAAAACGAAAAGTCAGAGAAATAACAAACTTGGTTTTTAAATTTAGTACCTTCCAAAGATGCTATGCAGAGATTTTCAAGAAAATTCTACACCCCAAACTACCCTTTATAAGGAAGATTTTTCAAAACTTTTTATTTTATAAAAAATGGCTCAAACGGTTTTGATTAAAATGTCACATATTAAAAATGTTAGGTAAAGCGTATGTCTTGAGGTTTCTGGGAACAGCCTATGAAGTCCTCTTCATTTGTAATTAATTTTGTATAATCTTGTATAACTGGCAAATGTTAAGCGATCAACAAAGACGTAGTACACAAAAAATGTAGATCTCTTTAAAACACACAATATATATTAAATATATTAAAATTAATCTACTACACGGGACCACCGGTTTTACTTCCCTTCCGAAGGAAGCCATGCTAAGGATTTTTATGCCTTGGCTGTTAGCAGGCATATTGTGTCTGCGCTGTTCATACGGAAGAGTCGCCAACATCTGAACGAAAAATAGCGAATGACTGGTTTAGGACCGTAAGCCGCAAAGCGTAGCCCAAGGTTGTGGGTCCAAGCCGCAAAGTGCAACCGAGTGGATTGGATCAAGGAACAGAGAACAGAGATAGAATGGAGTGTAGCATTTGCATGGTGAAAGAAAATGGCAAGCGCTACTGGAAAAGCAGTGGTACCCACTCAAGAAGAGCCTGAGTAGTGACGGATTTGCCAGCCTGTTTGAAATTGTAGAACATCGTCAAAGGACGATGAAAAAGATGTTTTCTGGATTTTCGGAAACAGAAATCTCCACTACCCCGATGCCAAAAAATGAAACCCCGAGCAGCGAGTTTCTCAGATATTTAATGATGTTCTAAAATTTCCGAATTTGAACCTACGAAAACAGCCTGGGATTTGTAGGTTTGTCCACAATGGATTCTAAACTGCCTTCCAAACCTTTTAACATTAGTGTTAGAAAATAGATCAGGTAAATGCCGAGGCCATTTTAAAACGTATCCAAAAGCTAATGAAAAGGACAAAAAAATATTGTTGCAGGGACTCATTAACATATCTTGCGTTTGGGCCCAACAGAACGCAGCTTCGTGATTTAATCCGTGTGATAATTTCAGTGGAAACAAAGCTGTAATTTAAATAAAGACCAGTGATACTTTGAGCATACAGAAAACCATTGCAGTTAATGAAACACAAGCAGACCACGTTGTCAATTACCAAATGATTGCGCGTTTTGAGTTTCTGCAAAAGCAGAAGGGATAGCGTTCTGTGAGGGGATAGGAAGACCGAAGTTAGGTTTACTCTGAATGAAGTGAAAATATTTGACAAAGCTTTAAAAGAGAACCATCACGGTGATTGTCGATCATACCTGCGAAAATGTGCTCTATATGTCTGACCATGTAGCGGAGAATAATATAAAATTAAATTGAGTTTTATTTATGGACGCTCTATAGTTGCTGTGGTCCTTAGCGTCCCATTCTATATTGGCGTGAAAGATTGGTAATTTTGCTCGGAGGCCTCTTTATCAGGCTTGAGATTCCTTTACGTGCCGTAAATCTACCACACGGGACAACCGGTTTTATTTCCCTTCCGAAGGAAGCCATGATAAGGATTTTTAAGACCAAAAAGTTCCATCGCCCTCCGCCGGATTTGATCCCGCGACCTCGGGAATTACAGGCTAACATGGTAACCACTACACCACGGAGGACGATTGTGGCCAACAAGCACATAGACCTGATGCTACATGATAACCACAGAAATGCCATAGTGGATTTGCACAAATGCTTTAAATGCAAGTGTTACTGCAGACAGTATAACAATTTCTACAAACACAAAAATTATCACTGATGCGACCAACTAAACACAAATTCCAATCAGCCGTGCATTAACTGGTTTGAGTAGTACGTGCGCTGTAATGTGTGTTATCCTGATTATAAAAGCCAGCGCTGTTTAGAACAGCACCTGAAGAATAGGGTTTTTATCCAAAAGATTAGTCTGTTTGCGACGTAGAAAAGGTGTGCCCCTCGTGCAAGAAACTGGTGAACACAGGTCTGATTAAGCCTCCAGCCATGCAAGGAAGTATTCTCCCATAACTGCAAGACGCATGTGCTTCCCAATCTCAGGTGCTACATATAATCATACCTTGCACCAAACAGGCGAGATCTATACATGCTTATATTTATAGATTTCGAATGTACGTAGGAGACTCTGTACATGCACAAAGTGAGCACGTTTGAGAAGGTGCCAAACTATTGCGTGCTTTATCAAGCCTGTCCGTTGTGCTTCGAAAAAAGCCACAAAATGGCGTACTGTACAATATGTGGCGTTAAGAAATCGGTGTTTGACGACCAGCCGATAAAGTGTTTGTTCGACCATATCGCGCTGTTCAGGTTTAAACGCTGACGATCGTAAAATAAATATTTTGCTTGTTAACGACGCTGTTATTTGCCAGTACCCTACAACGCCACCGAAGTGCCGGAATTTCATCCCGCAGGAGTCATCTTACATGTCAGTAAATCTACTGACATGGGCTGTCGCTTTTGAGCACACCCAAATACCCTCAGCCTGGGCCGATTTTAACCCACGACCTTGGGACCAGATGGCCAGCATCAAATCAAACGTGATCGTGGTCGCAAATATCCTCAAAAGCTACGACCGGCAGTTCCTGTTGCAGCACTTGGTGGGCAAGCTAAAATGAGCGCCCGAGCTCATCATGAATGTCATCAAGATTTACAGAATGAAGGAAGGTGCGTTACCGTGCTCAACTTGACGTCAAAATGCTGGCTTATCTTCATACCGATACCGTTATCTCGCTTTCCCAAGTCCTTTCAGTTGAGGGACTGGAAGGGCTATTTTCGGTACTTATGTAATAACAAGCAAACTGAGGACTACGTGGATCTCACACAGAACCAAAGGTACTACTGCATGGAGGGTATGGACCTAAAGGCTGGAGATTTCGTACAGTGGTACGAGGTAAAGGCGTGCTCCAACTAGTCTTCAACATGAGAGCGGAGATGGTGACGTGCTGTAAAATAGACGTGTTCCTCTTGATTCTGGGAGTATACAGATTTAGAAAGGAATTCATCGAGAACTACATCGATCCGTTTATACATCACTACCTACAAGCGTGCATGTACTTGTATAGAAAGTGCTTCATGCTGAAAGACAAGTTTGCCATGATACCTGGAGGAAGGTTCGGCCTGGTGGACAGGCTATCGCGCATGGCGTGATTTGGCTTTATTGGGTGGAGCGGCAAGAAAAGGTGACAATCATCATGCACTAGGAGGCCGAGAAGTAAATATCGAAGGACACAAGGTGGACGAGAACAGGCACGAAAAGACGGAGTACGTCTCGCGGTAGCCTCCTTCACGACTGCCCGAAATGCTTTCCTAATCGTACGCCATGGCGCATTGCACGGGCAAGGAACCATAGCCTCCAGATACGATGGCACTGAGAAGGCCACAAAGAATATCAAGTATGCCAGCTATGCCTAATTGGAAATATGCCAGTGCGAGTTCAACATCATGATGAAGGCGAACATGGAGAACTGGCACCCATGGCAAACAATTTCCCAACCCGGAACTCCTGAACCTTGCTGATACTTTTTTTCGGAGGCTGTGTCAGCTGTCCCAAGATGTGCTACGAGGCCTCTGGGGATACAAGACTCTTTTATTGGGAACACGTATGTAGCGTGTACCCGTTCGTCAACAAAACTATGCCCAAACCTGTGGGTCATCCAAAGATTCCGCATATCATTATCTGTGCTTGGAATACTTGTCGGGAGGTATCGTCAGGTGCAAAGTACTGCCGCCCCAAAGGCAGTGTCACCTCGTGCTGCCGGCGCGCATCAACGCCAAACTGATGTTTCCGCTGCGTCGCGCTTGTGCACACGCCGAGAGCCAAGAGAAGTGCTATCATGAAGACAAAGATACGTCCATGACAGGAGCATTGGTCCTCAACGAGATGAAAGCACCTTTGAGGAGCGGTACCGATTACTGCAGGTCTATGAGTTGCGAAAGTGCGACGTGGTGGAACACGATCCAGCCACCAGAGAGAAGGCACTGTTTCAGGACTACGTGAATCAGTTCGTAAAGGTCAAGACTGAAGTCTCCGGTTGGTCCCCACCACCACCTCCACTACGACTACAACTATCACTTCCACTATCATTAATACTGCCACAATAGCCACTATCACCACTACTAACACTATCACTAAAACCACAACTACCGCGACCACCAGAACCACAACCAAGACCACTACCACCATCACTTCCAACACTGCCACTACTACCACCACCCTACCATCACTATTATCACTACGACTATCACCAATATTACCTCCACTACCACCACAACCGCTACCACCACTACTACCATTACTAATACCAGTACTACCACTACTACCACCACCACTGCTGACTCCTCCGCCGCTGCCACTGCCACCACCGCCACCACCGCCACAGCCGCCCAACCGCCGCTGCAGCTGCCGTTATCACTACCACTACCGCTAGTAGTGGTAGCGGTAGTATTATGAGCGATAGCGGTGATAGCGTTGGCAGTGGTGGTAGTGCTAGTGATGGTAGTGTTAGTGGTGGCAGTGATAGTGATAGTAGTGGTTGTAGTAGTGGTGGTAATGATAGTGGAAGTGGTAGTGGTGGTTGTGGTGGCGGTATGGTAGTAATGGTAATAGTGATGGCAGTGGTAGTAGTGTTAGTGGTGGTCGTCATGGTAGTAGTAGCGTGGTAATGGTAGCAGTAGTAGTGGTATTGGTAGTGGTAGTAGTAGTGGTGGTGTTGATAGTGGTAGTGGAGATAGTGGTAACGGTGGTAGAGGTATTGGTGGTGATAGTGGTGTTATAGGAGGTTTTAGTGGTAGTGGTCGTGTTGGTAGTGGTGGTATGCTGATGGTGGTGGTATGGTGGAGGTGATCGAGGTGGCCGCGGTAGTGGTACCGGTGATAGTGGTCCCGGTGGTAGTTGTAGCGGTGGTAGTGTTATGGGTGTCAGTGGTAGTGTTGGCAATGGTTGCAGGGAAGCGGTGGTAATGGTGGTAGTAGAGATAGTGGTGATGGTGTTAGTGGTGGTAGTGGTAGTGGTGGTAATTATAGTAGAAGTGGTAGTGGTGGTAGTGATAGCGGTGGTGGTAGTGGTGGTAATGATGGTGGTGGTGTTGGTGGTTGTAGTGGTAGTGTTGGAGATGTAGGAAATGGTGGTGGTGGTGGTGGTGGTAGTCGTAATAGTGGTAGCGGTGGCAGTGGTAACGTTGGCAGTGGCAGCGGTGGAAGTAGTAGCGATGGTGGTCTAATGGTGGTAGTGGTAGTGGTGTAGTGGTGGTGCGGTAGTATTGGTAGTAGTAGTAGTAGTAGTGGTAGTGATTTGTCTGGTGGCGGTAATGGTGGTGTTAGTGGTAGTAGTGGCGGTAGTGGTAATGACGGTAGTGGTTGTAGTTGTGGTAGTGGTGGCGGTAGTGTTGGTGGTGGTAGTAGAAATGCTGTTTGTGATGCTGGTGGTAGTGAGGTTTGTGATGGTGGTAGTGGTGGTGGTAGTTGTAGTGATGGTAAAGTTAGTGGCAGTGGTGATAGTGATAGCGGTGGTAGTGTGGCTACTGGTAGCGTTAGTGGTAGTAGTGGTGGTGGTTGTGGTGGTAGTGGTAGTGGTAGTAGTATTAGTAATAGCAGTAGTGGTAGTGGTGGTGGTAATGGTAGTACCTTCGCAGGCATGCCCACTTCTGTGGTTTAGGTTAGTGTATATACCTTTTATCCAGCGGGCTAAGTCCGAATGTGGGTTAGGATAAGTTGACTGGACTAAGATTTCTTTTACGTTTTTCCTAAATTTAATGTTAAGTGGTTACCTTTCTGCTCGATATACCCCAGACTCATTTGAGCAATAATTGTGCCTATTCCAGTCTGTCTTTAACGATCTGGTTTGTTAAATAGGATGTTAAAATAGTTTAAATTATTGTTGTTATTATTCTTCTATTTACAAGCTCTAACTTAGCACTTATTATTGAATGTTACAGATAAGCATACTTCTTAGCCAAACTAAACTACGAGTGATATCTCTCCCACCTACTGCCAAAGGAAGTGCTTTTATATGTGAACAAAATGACTGTCGCTGGACTGTTTTTGGCGGAGAGATTAAAACAGGCAAGCGCTTCTTACATCTTCTTTTCCTTTGTTCATCAATGTGTCAGTCCGAAAAGGGCCACGGATAGCCACACTTTCGTTGTATTATCCAATGATACTTTATATATATTCTGTGTATTGTATTCCAAATGATACCAAAAATGTCTCTTGCATAAAAGCGCGCAAAATTACAGGAGAAGCATTCATAGGTAAACACATAATATTCATATTGTAAAAATGGAAACGACTACCAAAAAAGTATAGCAGCGACCTCTATTCTTTTTAACTTTCTCTAGCACGTACCTAGTGTGTAGAGGAAGTATTGCATTCCACCCAAAATATTCCATTCCGAGGAAATGAATAGTTTTGAGGGACAGTGAACCGAAAATAGCATTTTTAGAAAAAGTGTGCTTGTGTGTGTGAAGAGCATAACTCAAAAACCAAATTTCGGATAAATGCCAAACTTTCATCTTCCAAAGATGCCTCACAAAGGTTTTCAAGAAAATTCTCTCATCCCAAATTATCCTTTACATGGGACAATTTGGGAAAGTTTTTATTGTTCAAATATGACTGTAAAAAATCAGATTAAAATATTATATATTTAAGGTATTTACATGACAAGTAAAACGTATGTATTAAATATTCTGGGAGTAGCTCCTGAGCTCTCTACATTCGGAGGGAATTTTGTGTAATTTTGTATAAATGGCTAAACATAAGAGTCGTCCTCCGTGTTATAGTGATTACCGTGCTAGCCTCTGGTTCCCGAGGTCGCGGGTTCAAACCCGGTGGAGGGCGATGGATTTTTTCGGGCGTAAAAATCCTTAGCATTGCCTCCTTCGGAAGAGAAATAAAGCCGGTGGTCCCGTGTCGTAGATTTACGGCACGTAAAAGAAGCTCAAGCCCGATAAAGAGGCCTCTGAGCAAAATTACCGATCTTTCACGCTCAATAGAGAATGGGACGCTAAGAAGTACAGCAGTTAAAGAGCGTCCATAACAAAACCCAATTTCTTATCATAAGAAACCAACAAACCGTACTCTTTAAAACGCGCAATTTATTTGAAATAAATTTTATGACATCAGGCATTTCCAAGATATCCGTAGTAAATGGTTCGAACTTTTCAGTATTTTTGTCAGTTTTTGAAGTGCTGTTGCCACGCAGTTGTGATGTAATGGAAAGAGTATTTAATTTAAGACCAGCAGCATATATTGACATTTTAAACATTTTACTATCGCTTCAGTCTTGCAATTCCATACATAGAAATAGATCACAAAAGCTAATAAACTGTGTGGACATTCGCAATGCCAAGTCAACTCATGGTGTAAGTAGAGCTATCAAGTTCCGTTGTTTTACCCAGTTTATAATTCCTGTGATTACTGTTTTCTTTTATCACTATTACACACACAACACACAGACACCCGTACTCATGGCAGGTCTCGAACCCGCAACCCTCAGCTTAGCGGAGCGCCGAAGCTATACACTCCAGGGACCATGGCTACGAGGGCCGGCTGGATTAGTACATTACAACCATGTAACGGCTTTTCGATTCGTGTCCTTATTCAGACCTCTATACCTACAAATGTGACATATGTCCTTTTCCATATTGTTTACATATATTCATTCATAAGAAAGAGCAACTTTAAATAATTGTATTTATTGTAACTTAAGCACAACAAATCATAACTTATATTTGTCCCATTACCTTCTCTGCCACGTACGTAGTAGACAGAAAGAGAATTGCATTCCACCCAAAAATTCGATACCGAGATTTCATCCAAAATACACGTTTGAGACCCCCTGAACACAAATAAAGCATTTTCAAAACAAGGTCTGTGTGTGGTGTCTGTGTCTGTGAACAGCATAACTCCAGAACGAAAAATCGGATCAACTCCAAACTTGGTATTTAGGTTTACTACCTTTCAAAGATGTGACACGAAGATTTTTAAGAATATTCCTCTACCCTAAATTACCCTTTACATGGAACATTTTTTTAAAAAAAATTATTTCCAAAATGGCTATAACGATTTCGATTAGAGCACCATATATTAAAGATATTTATATGAAAAATAAAATGTATATCTTGAACTTTCTGGGAATAGCCTCTGCAGCCTCTTCATTCGGAAGAGTTTTGTATAATGTTACATAACTGGTAAACGTTAAGCGATAGACGAAAACGTACTACACAATAAATTTAGGTGTGTTTAAAGCACACGGTTTATTTCAAATAACTTTTTCTGTGGCATCAGCCATTTCCCAGATATCTGTTATTAAGGGTCCAAATTTCTCAATATTTAGCTATTCTTTTAAAGTCCTGTCAACATTCAATTGTTTCTCGTGATACATTTGAAACAGTATGGAATTTTAAAGCCAGGATATGGCGTCCTTATTTTTGGTAATGGTATAATAATTTATATTCAGGAGGCTTAATAGTGCTGAACTTTGATCTTTATCGTCTGTCCAGAAGGTATGGTATCTTAAAGTGAGAAGTAAAGGCTTACTAAAAAGGAATATTCAAGCCAAACGCTACAAATAGAAATCAGCAACGTGTTAGTTTATTACAATATAGTTTTAAACTCTTATGGCAAACATTCACTGGCACTGTTAATATAATTCAATAAACAGTTGTAAAACTTTGATTTGACTTAGTACTTTTCCCGTTGTCATTTGATAGCTATAACATTAAAAGTTTAAAGAAGCTAACACATTGTGTACTACGCTTTAAATTAACTCTGTGCAAATTTAATGCTCGTGAAGTATGTAGAAAGTCATGCCTCCTACTAAGATACGCGTAACGCAATACACGAAAGAGAATTTTGTGTATAATTACCAACATGGCTGAGCAGAACTTAGAATAGTACGAAACGTCGAATTTTGCCTTTCCTCGCTACACGATGTGCCTCTACGTTAACACCGTGCTACTCTCGTCGGCTGTCTGTTCGCTCTCTCGCTTACCCCGAGTGATGCCTGCCGTGCTCTTCATGCGTAGAATTTGGCGCTGCAGTCGAGTGGTTATCTGCGCACTTCTACAGCGGGCTGTCGCACCTCTTAGAGAGGGCTTTCACTAACTTTCCATGTGGAGTGTTTTATAAGATGTCCCATGCACCGACTGACGATGCAGGGAGTAAATTTGGTATCTTTGTATCTTTAACGAAATTTAGCTATGTGTAATGCGAAATGTGTAATGTAGTTATTTCTGCAAGGTTTATTTGGATTAAAATGAAGTATATACACTACGTCAGAGGTGGCGAAAACGTGACTCGCGAGGTATTTTGACTCGCAGGAGCCGTTCCCTCTCCGGAACCGTCCGTTTGTTTTTCACATGCTGCTGAGTGATGTAGTGCGTGTTGCATATTTGGTGACTCGCGGAAGGAAGTCGTTTTCGCCACCCTTGCACTACGTGATCAAAAGTATCCGGACACCTGGCTGAAAATGACCTACAAGTTCGTGACGCCCTCCATCGGCAATGCTGCAAGTCAATATGGTGTTGGCCCACCCTTAGCCTTGATGACAGCGTTCACTCTCGCAGACATAGTTTCAATCAGATGCTGGAAGGTTTCTTGGGGACTGACAGCCCATTCTTCACGGAGTGCGGAACTGAGGAGAGGTATCGATGTAGGTCGGTGAGGCCTGACACGAAGTCGGCGTCCCAAATCACCCCAAATGTGTCCTATAGGATTCAAGTCAGGATTCTGTGCAGGCCAATCCATTACAGGGATGTTATTATCGTGTAACCACACCGCCACAGCCCGTGCAGCATGAACAGGTGCTCGATCGTGTTGAAAGATGCAATCGCCATCCCCGAATTGCTCTTCGACAGTGGCAAGCAAGAAGGTGCTTAAAATATAAATGTAGGTCTGCGCTGTGATCGTGCCACGTAAAACAACAAGGGGTGCAAGCCTACTCCAGGAAAAACACGACCACACCATAACACCACCACCTCCAAATTTCACTGTTGGCACTACACACGCTGGCAGATGACGTTCATCGGGCATTCGCCATACCCACACCCTGCCATCGGATCGCCACATTGTGTACCGTGATTCGTCAACGTTTTGCCACTGTTCAATCCTGTAATGTTGACGCTCTTTACACCAAGCGAGGCGTCGTTTGGCACTTTCCTGCGTGATGTGTGGCTTATGAGCAGCCGCTCGACCATGGAATCCAAGTTTTCTCACCTCACGCCTGTCATAGTACTTGGAGTGGATCCTGATGCAGTTTGGAATTCCTGTGTGATGGTCTGAATAGATGTCTGCCTATTACTCTTTCGACCCTCTTCAAATGTCGGCAGTCTCTGTCAGTCAACAGACGAGGTCGGCCTGTACGCTTTAGTGCTGTACATGTCCCTTCACGTTTCCACTTCACTATCACATCAGAAACAGCGGACCTAGGGATGTTTAGTAGCGTGGAAATCTCGCGTACAGACTTCTGACACAAGTGACACCCAATCACCTGACCACGTTCGAAGTCCGTGAGTTCCACGGAGCGTCCCATTCTGCTGTTTCACGATGTCTAATGACTACTGAGGTCGCGGATAATGAGTACCAGGCAGTAGGTGGCAGCATAATGCACCTAAGATGAAAAACGTATATTTGTGGGGGTTTCCGGATACTTTTGGTCATAGACTAGTTACCCAATAATAAACTATAGAGGACAGAGAAACTCTTGTGAATGCATCACCTCAGATTTGTTCTACTTTCTCTACCACGTATGTAGAGAAGATATTGCATTCCACCAAAAAATTAGATACCGAGTGTTCCCCTGAAGTACATATTTTGAGACTCCTGAATCAAAAAAGAGCATTTCTCTAAAATGTCCCTATGCGTGTGTTCTGTGTGCCTTGGTGTGTACACCATAACTCAAAAACGAAAAATTGGATAAATACTAAACTTGGTATTTAGATTCAGTATCTTCTAAAGATACGACGTGAACATTTTCAAGAAAATTCTCTCATTCCAAACTACCCTTTACATGGAACATTTTTCGAAATTTTTTGTTTTCCAAAAAAATGGCTCAAAAGATTTTGATTAAAATATTATATATTCAAGATATTTACATGACAAATAAAATGTGTATCTGGGATGTTCTATGAAGTCCTCTTCATTTGAAGGAATTCTGGTATAACTGGCAAACGTTAAGCGATAGACGAAAAAATGTGCTATAAAATATCTGGTGTTTTACACTCACATGACTTTCTCTACTCTTGTACAAACTATTTTTACAAACGCTTATTCTCCATATGCATTATGTTAATCTTATTGCTAATTTTCTTGTGGATGCAAGGGGAATTGGTAGGCATTAAGCGATATTCAAATATTTTAAGAGCTGGTTGCTATGTGGAGTATTTCATTCTCTTTGCATTACCAGGACAAAAAAATGAATAACGAAGTTCCATTTGAGAAAAAGTATAAGTATTGTAAATTTTAAAGAAATAACAAGCGATATCTCGAAAATGGTTGGCTCAAAAAAAATGTATATGACATAAATTGTGTATTTTAACGCGATCTACATTTTTTGTGCAGTAATATTTTGTCTATCTCTTATGGTTTACCATTTCTGCAAAAGTCGTTCACAATGAAGAATACTTTTGGAGACATTCCCAGAAAATTCGAGATATACATTTCATTTATCATTAAAATATATTAAATATATGATATTTTAATCAAAATCGTTAGAGGCATTTTTGAGAAAATTAAAATTTTCGAAAAATGTTCCATGTAAAGGGTAATCTGGGGTGGGGGTTTTTCTGAAAACCTTCGTGTCGCATCTCTGAAAGACACTGAACCTAAATACCAAGTTTGGTGTTTATGCGACTGTTCGTTTCTGAGTTATGCTGTTCACACACACACAGACACACACACAGACACACACAGACACACACAGACACACACACAGACACACACAGACACACACACAGACACACACACAGACACACAGACACATACACACAGACACACACAGACACACAGACACACACAGACACACACACAGTCACACACACAGACACACACACGCAGACACACACAGACACACACACAGACACACAGACACACACAGACACACACAGGGACACACACAGACACACACAGACATACACACAGACACACACAGACACACAGACACACACAGACACACACACAGACACACACAGACACACACAGACACACACACAGACACACACAGACACACATACACAGACACACACACAGACACACACACAGACACACACACAGACACACACACATACAGACACACACAGACACACAGACACACACACAGACACACACAGACACACACACACATGGACATGTTTCCAAAAATGCTTTGTTTTGGATTCAGGGGGTCTCATAACATATATTTCCGGTGAAATCTCGGTATCGAATTTTTGGGTGGAATACAATACTTCTCCTACTTACTATACGTAGTAGAGAAAGTAAAAATATAAGTCTCTTTAAAACATACAACTTATTTGAAACAACTGTTTTATGACATCAACCATTTCCGAGATATCTGTTATTAATGGTTCTAATTTGTTCAATACTTCATTTTTCACTCACTTCGTTTCAGATAACTAATAACAGAAATCAGCTATTTCTGAGATATATGTTGTTATGGTTGGAATTGTTCAATACTTAGCCATTCTTTTCAAGTCCTGTGATTTTCAATTGTTTCT
Organism: Deroplatys truncata; assembly: GCA_030765065.1. Taxonomy (NCBI): domain Eukaryota; kingdom Metazoa; phylum Arthropoda; class Insecta; order Mantodea; family Mantidae; genus Deroplatys; species Deroplatys truncata. Next base: position 223,002,116 of record CM060978.1, read on the forward strand.
CGCGATGTCATGGAAACAGCATAGAATTTTAAGGCCAGTGTATAGCGTCCAGTTCCAAAACATTTGGCTATCACTATTCCCTTTGTATCTACAACGAAATGCGTAATACAGCTATTCCGGAAACGTTTATCTCTATTAAAGTGATACCGATTGGAAAATAAACTTTCATAAGTGTAAGTTGTATAGCCACAATAAGTGAGAGTAGTGAAAGTCATGCGAATGTAACACATCAGACTTTTTTCTTTAGAACCTACCCTCTTGTGTAGTAAGTAGAGGAACTAGTTAATGTATTCCATCTAATCTATATCGCCATTTCAGCGGAAATATATGTTGTAATACCTCTTGAATAGAATATAAGGTATTTTAGGAAGAGATGCGCGCGCGCGTGTGTGTTTGTGTGTGCCAGCGAGTGAATATCTTCATGAAAATCTCCCACCCAACGTATACATGAAAAATTATTCGTTATTTTTTTATGTTGTCATAAAATGGTTCTAACGATTTTGGTTAATTTACTAAGATATTTACATGAGTAACAAATTTTATATCTTGAATTTTCTGTCAGCAGTCTATGACGTCTTCTATTTGGAATGAATTTTTGTATAATTTTGCACAACTGGTAAACCATAAGAGATACGCGCCTATGAAGTCTTCACATTGAATGAATTTTGTACAATGGGTGAACCATAAGAGATATACCGCAACTTACTGAACAAAAATGTAATGTTCGTTAAAAGATACAGTTTACAAATCCATTTTTGTGACATTAACTAATTCCGAGTGAGGCAGTATTTTTAACACTTAAATGATTTCAGTCTAATTATATAATATATAAGTTCAATAACAGCCCGCCTTAAAGCAATATGTGTATGTAACAATATATAAAAAGTGTATATTACAGTCATTGTATATGTTTATATTATTGTATCTTTGTTTTATGTTATGTGAATGTATTACGTAATTTAATAATGTAGGAGCTGTGTGAAATAGGTCAGAAGTTGCTCACCATCCGGTAACAATGAGGTAACGTTGAGGAAATAATGAATTTGAAAGCTTAATGCTACTTGTGATTCTTGGAAGCAATAATGTAATTTTAGTGACAGTTTATAAAATAGCCAATAAACAACCAGAAAAAGCTTTAGTTAAATGAGGGTATTCTATTGGACTAGAATTTGCCAATCAGAAACTGAAATATAGCAAAATTTACAAATTCAGAACTCAGTTGCTTGTAGACAGTGTTTCTAACCAGACGCGAGATGTATCCTCGAGAAATTTAATACGTATTTTGTGTGAGACAAAAATAGTTTACGTGTTAAAAAGTGCAAGTAATTAATACAAAAAATTTCACAGCTCTCTCTCTCTCTCTCTCTCTCTCTCTCTATATATATATATATATATATATATATATAATCAGTGAAGTGTTATTTAAAATCGTGTCAAGCATTAATAAAAGGAGTGAAGTAAAATGATAATCTGTGCAAACCTACATTCTTCAGTCGCACCACTCCTGCTAAGACATTCATGTCTCTAAAGAAATATAAATACTGACGCAGCCGAGGCAAACATAAATATATAATATTTAAAGAAAGAGTCAAAATTACAAAGTTAATATTTTTTAATCATTTTTGGGGCAAAGGCCACCGGAAAGTACATTTGGGGCGAAGGCTACCGGAAACATTTTACCATACGTGCGGTTGCAACTACTTCAAGTTCGGCTCCCCAACAGTCGAAATACAATACAACATCTATTTCACGAGATATTTGTTGTTATTGGTTTGAATTTTTCAGTACTTTACTATAGATTTTTTTAAGTGATTTGTTTCTCGTGTTGCCATACAGAGCGGAATTTCATACCCAGTGTAGAGATCTCCCTTGTACCTTAAACGGAATGTGTAATGAAGCCATTTCTGCAAACGTTTATTTCAACGTGAAGATATAAAAATAAGATTTTATATGAATAGTTTGTACGAGGGATATATAAATAAACGATAATGGGTGGAAAGAGTCATCTGAAAGTAACACATCGGATTTTTGTGGTAGTAATATTATCATATGAACTTTTAAAAAGAGAGATATATGTAGTAAGATTGAATCGAACTTAAAAATTCAGTGTCAAGGTCCGCAACCATGGTTCTTGGCTCTCCAAGCCCATGACCTTAAAAAGTGTTTATTCATTACCGTTATACGTTTACCGGGGTATCTAGTCCTAGAAATAGGAAATACCTATTTAGAAATTATACGGTGATCCGTTTGGGCATAGATAAAATTAAATGTCATTATAAAAGCCAATGTTATTGTAGGACAAATTTCTTGCTGGTTATATACTTAAAAGATGGGAATTTCCATATGTGACAATTAACAATACATAACCTGAAATACAAATGAAAATAGGAAATTATTAAAATGGCTACTACAAATCAATGTGTTCTTTTGTATGCTAAATTTTGAGAGTGTGAAAAGAGTTCAAAGGGAATTTTAACGTGAGTATTGTGTGTATAAGGTACCTAAATACGATTCCTTAATGTTATGGCATCGAACATTTGTAGAAACAGGTTCTGTGTTAAAAAAAACGTGCAGGAGGTCACAGGCGACACCCAGTGAGACAAGAGGCTATCACTGAAGCTCTGACAGGAGTCGAAAGAAAAGTTTAAGACGACTGTCAGCAGAGATGAATGTACCATATACATATCAGGTATTGTTCGAAAGTATCTGAAACGATATCCTTTTAGCTTACAACGTCTACAAGTCTTACGTGATGAGGATCATGAAGCTCGTTTCAGTTTTGCATCCATGATGTGCCAACGGATTGAAGATGACGCTTCTTAAACAAATGGACATTTACAAAAGAAGGCACTTTTCACGTCAGCATTACTTGGGCATGTGTCCTGCGAGCTTGAAAGATCAAGTCCAAAAGTTAATATACCAGGTGAGTCAGCTGCCCCCATTTTTATTTTTTAATTTATGCAACGTGCTAAGCGACATATGTGACTTACGCCTTTCTTGAATGCCTTCTAAAGCCTGATTTGCATAACACTTTATAGAGGAGGGATACATACCTCAGTGCATAAGATCCCACCCTGACCCTGAGAGCTGCATTAGCAATTTTAGTCAATTTTACAAACTTTTATTCTTTAGCATACATCCATGCACCCCTTTGAAAACGCACCTGAAGGAAGTACCTATCACATTCATCGGTTGACAAAACCATTTGAAATCAAAACGGCAAATTTACGCAGTGTGACCAATTGGATTTAAGCCGTTAGTCAATGTACAGCCTTGTCAAAAATGCTAAGTATTAGGTAGATAATTTCTCTTATTTCACAAACTGTAGGATATTTCAGATCATACAGTAATTGTAATGACTGATGCAGTTTAGTTGTTTGAATTAAAACCACCAAACCGAGCTCAAAACACTGTATGACGCTGCAAAAAGTGTGTAAATGTTCGAGGTGGGGTCTAGTTCTGCGATTACTAATTCGTATAGGAACGTGAGCTCGTGAGGTAGCATTGGCCGAAAGGTATTATCATGGTTGCTTTAACACTGTGTCCCTTTAATTCGGGTTCAAATCCTTCGGGTGAATTTCAAATTTTTATTACCTTTTGTTTTATTTCTTTCGGCTTACAATTTTTATATTATGATATAAGTAACGTTTTTATAACATTATAAGTATGTACAAAATAGAATAATCGTCATGTTTTCCACCGCAAAGAAGAAGAACGTAAAGCCCAAATCATATATGGGCACACTCATACGCGAAGAATGCAGGCAGATTACACCGCGCATGTTACAGCATGCAAGAAGGTCACTCCAGCAACGTACACAAATGTGCATTGATGAAGGGGGTCGTCATTTTGAACATTTACTTCCTTCATGAAATCCACGCTCTTTAACAATTTATTATTCTGTTTAGCATGAACTTAGCACATTTACAACTCCTTTATCAATTGAAAGCTGACTACGTAACACGTTTACAAAATCAGATACGGTACAGATTATTAGAGTAAACATGATACACAGTTCTCTGATTGTGATTCTTGTGTCTTTGGTTTACAGGAGAGCCAGTAACAAAAATAAATAAATTAGTATACTAAAATACAGAAAATAAACACAAGTAGGAAAAAAAAGGACCAAAACAGTTTCATGTTTGTATTAGATTCGAAACTCCAAAGGCTCAGCCACTCGGCCATAACCCACGCAGTCCCTCCCGCTCTTCGGGAAAACATTCTTCTATCTCCTTGCAAGCATTATATCCATGCAACGCCGTCTTTTTTAAGACTTTCGCAGCTCTCTGGTTGTCATTCAGGCCTTTAATCATTAATGCTAGTTGCGTATAGTACCGAATAGAAGGGTAGAACTACAATAAACAGTTTGTTTGCTAAAAGGGTCAGTGTTTTCATATTAAGACTATAAACTGCGGGTTGCATAGGGGCAGCTGACTCACCTGTTATAATATGGAGTGAGCCGCAATAAAGTGTATGAACCATTCTTATTTGCGGAAAAGAGAATACGTTATGAATCTTAATTGGATAGTTTTCAGTTGTTTCTGCTGCCACAACTTGAGCAACACAACAATACGTATAAGCATTGCATTCTAGCAAAATGATGCACCCCTCACTGGGCTTGGGAAGTTCGTAATTTTCTAAACGCCACTTTCAATGGCATGTGGTGTAGTCGTGATGGACCCATTGCTTGGCCCCTGAAGCCGTTCTATGCGATATTTGATGCCACTCCCTGATTCAAATTTTTTATAACATTTAGTATTACCTGATCTGTTGATGAGTTTTATACTGTCGTCATCTCGTAGCTCGTTTTGCGTTGTCTCGTGCACCGGCTGCTCTAGTGGTATAGCTATGAGTTCTTTATCTCGGGGTATGCCTGAGTGTATTTTGAAAGCATAACGCCAGTTTAGTTAGCTGATAAAAGTTAAATGTTGACTAAAGTGTTCAGTTTGAGAAGAGTCGCCGACAGTTGAATTTATGAATTAATTACTTCTATAACAATAATTAAGCGAAGCGTCAGTTGCCGAACAACGCAGAAATGCTACTCGGAAAAATCCCTCGCAATAGCCGGTAAATCTTTCTCACTAAGTGCGTTACTATATGCTGCACTACTTAAAATGAAACTCAAGGTCATCAGTTGAGTAAGTGACAGAATTAAGTAAATAAGTAACTATGATTTAGAATGCACGCCCTTTTCTTAACTTTAACTCTGCCTACCTATCGCTACCTCTACCAACGACCCTTCCCTTGCGGCTTTAAAACCTTCTGACACTGTTTCTATGCGGAGTGTCCCTGTATTTCAGAATTTCATTCCACTTTCTAATTTACAAAATTCTTATCAACGTGACTTTGCAAACGTACTGAACTCACTCTCTAACTGCATTCTAGGAACTTTTATACTAACGCGTTCCCTAGTCAACTGTTACTAATGACTTTGCTTAACATGACTTGCTAATGACCTTTTTCTTTCAGGACAGATATTTCAACTCAGGCTTGTTGCATTATACACTGATTTAATATATGGAGATTATTTTATCGCGATTATTTCTTTCTCTTATTATCATTTCTTTATTTAATTATTTAGATCTTTCTTTCAATAACTACAGCAACAAAATGCCCTGTTATATTATTTTCTTATTTTCAATAAAACTTTAATTTTAAATTTATCTGTTTCTCGGTTGGCAACTCTTTCAGTTTTCTTACATATTTTAACAAGTTTCTTCTTCTTTACAACGCATTGTTATATACAACTACTTCAAGAACAATTGATACCTCTTATCTCACAAATCAAATACAATATTTCTTATGCAAAATTCTCTATGCCATTTTACGTTTTTTCTCTTCTTTTGAATTTATATAAATTTCCAAGAATCTTTCGTTTGGTATTTTCTTGAAGCATGATTTTAATGTTTGTATATTCACTTCTCTTCACTTTCACTATGTTCTGCTTATGACTGATCTTTTTAAAACTTTGTCCTTATTATCTAGTTACAATTTTCAGAATCTTGTCTTCTATGTTATACATATTTATTATAACCATCTATAAAAAATTGCAACACAATTTTAATTTATCAAAGGCCAAAATTATCTGACTGCATCCTCAATGGAGGAGTTGCTTACGCAAACAACCCATTAGTTTTTCATTTTGGGCATCTTTTAACTTATACGCGCGTTTTTCAAACTTAGCAACAATTACTGCAGGACCTTTGTATACTAGTTCCATTACTTTATTTCTCCCTTTTAACACACTTGATAACCTGTATTTTTGTACTAAAACTAAATGACCTAGTTCAAGTTCACACTTAGGTTTTTGTTTCTTTTCATTTGGATTTTCGTTTCTCTGTCTTTTTCCTTATCGTTTCTAAAGCAACTCTAGCCCTATCTTCTTCACGTAACTGAACTTTATTTGTAACTAAATTCATAGGTATTTCCCGCTGTCTTAGTTCGATCTAGGAACCTTGCCCGAAGAAATGTGAACTTTCTATGGTATTTCTTTCCAGGATTTCTGTTACTTTCTTTGGCTTCATTTTTAATATTACTTGTTATCCTTGAATTTCCTCCTTGAATGTTGCTAGTACTTGCTGTTGATTTTTTAACTTCTTTCCTAGCTCCTATTGCCCCTTTTCTAGCTCATGTGGCCCCTTTTCTAACCCCTTTTACTTATTTTCTAGGTTCTCTTGCCCCTTTTCTGTCTTCACCTTCTAGACTTTTTCTATTTTCTGTTGCCACTTTTCTAATTTCCCTTCTAGACTTTTTCCCCATACTTTTATCATTTCGAACACTGCTTTTAAATCATTTCCTCCCATTCCTGAAATTGACTTTCTCCCTGACTTCTACTGTTTCCTGTTCACTTTCTAAGCTATTCTGTACGTTTCGACTATTTTCTCCCATTTCTGTTGCTCTATTCCGTACAATTTCGTACCTCCTATTACTCTCTCCTTCCTGAATTTCAATTTTATGTACTGAATTCTTTTCACTTAGCATGTTTTCACTTCTTAAACAATCTACATGAATAACATTGAAATAAATAATTTTACATTCACTACCTCATTAGCTGACGCACTCGCTGTTGTCTTCTTTCTTTCTTCCTTCCTTCCTTCCTTCTGTTCTCCGTGTGTTGCGTAGCCTGAGCTACCGCCTTTCTGGATTGCTTTCTTTCCTTTCTTCCTTGCTTCCTTTTTGTGCTATCGGCCATTGGGTTTGACTTCCTCAGCTTCTGATGGAGCTCAATTCGAAGCCCGCGATGGTGCGGAATTTTTGAAGCCGTTCATTACGTTGAGTCGCCAATTTTGAAGCAGTTCTGCGACACTTTGATGCCCCTCCTTGCTTCAAATTTGTTATAACATTTAGGACCAGCTTCACTAACATATGCTAAACTTTAACACAATGTTAAACTGATTTAACACTGAAGTTAACGCAAATTCTGTTTCATCAAACAATGTTAACCTTAATAATGTTTTAAACTCGGTGTTAAGTTAACATCGCCGTACCCCTGTGTTAAAGCATTTAATAAAAGTTATAAGTTGGAAAATCGCTGCCGAAAACCAAGCTATTAATGCGAATTTGCTACATTTGGCATTTTTAATGCCATTCCTAACGGAAAAGCAGTCGTGCATTATAATACATTTGAAACCGTTGCAAAAGGAGGAATTTTTAATGCGATACAGGCTGTTCAAAGGGTCATGAGCATGGCTTATGGAAAATACGAGCTGTTAGAATACTACCAACAGAAGTATTCCTCTTTCTCCTATGCTCTTTTGTTTAAATGCAGTGTCCAGCACCAGTTTTAAACCGTTCTAAACGCTCTTTGTACCTAACATTTCTGGTGCTGCATTTCATGTTAGCCTAAAATTGCCATAGTTGCTTACTGGGCTCAGGAGAAACGCGTTCATTCTAATTAAATTACTCGCGGATTTTCTCCCAGATGCAACCTTATCATTTAATGTAAGACCGTCGGCTTTTTCGCCTTTGATAATACGTCTAAACCTATTAACCAGTTCTTAATAAACGCGTTTCAAACGGTGAAAGATTTACTTAAGCTGACATCACGATTCTAACCTGAAACAATCGGGAACATCATATAGCAATTGCCATTAATGTAAATAGTGTCTGCTACTGACACAGAGAGCACTGCGATATGTAGACACCGCCATCTCGAAAGCTAGTGTTCGCAGTTATCCTTGTCGTTAACAAGATGTTAGCTAACAATTTGTAAACGCTTGATGAAACGCAAACGTTTTAACATTGTGTTAAACTTTGAACACATTGTTAATAAACAAGATGTTAGAGTATTTTAACATCGGTTGGTGAAACCAGCCCTTAGTGTTACCTGCTCTGTAGATGAGTTTTATGCTGTTGTCATCTCGTAATTCGTTCTGCACTGTTTCGTCCGCCAGTTACTCTAGTAGTATATCTATGAGTTATTTATTTCAGGGTATGCGTGAGTGTATTTTGAAAGGATAACACCAGTTTAGTTAGGTGATGCATTTTAATGTTAACTAAAATGTTGAGTTTGAGAAAGGTAACCGACTGTTGAATTCACGAATTAATTACTTCTATAACAATAATTAAGCGAAGCTTCAGTTTGCCGTAAGTCGCAGAAATATTGCTCGGAAAAATCCCTTGCAATAGCCGCTAGACCTTTCTCACTAAAGCGCGTTGCTATGCGCTACACTACTTAACATTAAACTGCAGGTCATCACACGAGTAAGCCACAGAATTAAGTAAATAAGTGACTCTGATTCAGAATGCACGCCCTTTTCTTAACTTAAGCTCCGCCTACCTATCCCTGCCCCTAGCAACGTCCCTTCTCTTGCGTCCAATAATGCGTATCTGACAATGTTTCTATGCGGAACCTCCCCGAATCTCATAATTTCATTTTCCTTTCTAATTTACAGAATTTGTGATTTTTCAAACTACTGAACACAATTTGTGACTGCGTTCCAGGAATTTTCATAGTACCGCGTTCGCTAGTCGGCTGTTACTAATGGCTATGTTTATGATGACGCGCTAATGACCTTTTTCTTTACGGACAAACCTTTCAACTCAGGCTTATTACGTTATATTTTGATTTAATATACGAACATTATTTATTGCGGTTATTTCTTTATCTAATTATAATGTCTTTATTTAATTCTTTAGATCTTCCTGTCAATAATTACGGCATCACCCCCAAACTTCCCAGATCTAACCCTTCCTGACTTCTTCGTGTGGGGTCTATACATAAATACCCATTGATGTTCTGGGAGTTAAAATTACTCAAGTTTTTCAATAAATTCCCCTCCTATGCCACAAAGGACATAGGCTGAATTGCATCACTGTTATGATTTATGCAAAGTGAGGAATGAAGGTTATGTTGAACACTGAGTATCTCCCTTCTTTCAGTGTTGTATACACAAAGTTTCAACAAATAAAATTCAATAGTAAATATTTTACAGCGTTCTTATTTTATTCATATCCAAACGGATCACTCGGTATATTATAATTGCATAAGGGCAATTTCAATAAAAGTACGATTTGTTTTAATAACTTAACAATGCAAATAAGTATAGCCGGTATTTGAATATTGCATTGGATTGGATTGTGAAGCGGAGGGAATTTGGCACCGATCCAGGAAAGAAGATATTGTACCAACGCCCCACGAGAGGTCGCCCCCAGGAGGGAAGGATGAAGAAAGCGTACATCGGGCGGCTGGAATCGGGAGTGACGGCACAATTTCCAGATTGAGACTCCCCGGGAACCGGGGACCCCGTCCCACACAGGGTCCAAGGAGCGGTCCTTATACCCTGGCAACCAGTCGAAGGCCTAGGGACGGAGAAAGTTCCTAGCGAGCATTCTTTTTTACCTGCATCGAAACACTATCACCGACACTTCCAACCCTGAAATAGAGAAAACGGGATGAAGGATGAATGAATGACGACCTGGGAAAACCCCAAAGAGTCTCGTGGGTTAGAGTGTGTGGTAGCCGGGAATCGAAACGGACACCTCAGAAATGAGGATCACAGACATTACCGTCTGAGCCATTCCGCTCGGTTGAGTATTACATATTCGTATCCTAAAGAGATGACATTCCTGTGAAGAACCAGGGAACAATATTTATGATTTCCTCAAATGCAGATGCTTACCGGAATTGTTTACGTATAATGCAGGTTTTCTGGAAATGTATTCCACATTTGAATTGCAAGGTATTGCTTCCTGGAACCAAGCTACACTTCCTTGAAACAATGTCGTCATGTGTTGCAGGTCTGCGGATAACCATCTCAGCCGGGAGTTCAGTTGCAGGAGTGTTGGCCAGTGCTCTGGTGTTGCTAGGCTGTGTCAAGGTAAACCACTTCAGTTGTGATGTACTGCCTCTGTCATCTTCCACATATAATGCAAGTATTTCCGAATATCGACATGTCTTGTGACGCACATTGTTTAATTTGAACATTCCGGGATAGCTCTTTTTTTGAAACCCAGGCCTCAACTTGAGATACCATTATTATTTCTGTGCCAGAAAACCGGTTCAATACTCAATGTCGCTATGAAATTTCTTTTATTGGAAGTATTTATGGAGCTACTTGTTTGAAAAGCATAGCTTATGCTCCGGCTAACCGCTCGTAAGCGTTTATGTTCTTTTAAGTTGTTTTGTAGTGATTTAACATACCCTTTGTAGTTCAACTTTGCACAAACAGGAAAGGAAATAGAACTCCGGAAATCTTAAAGTTACCCGACATTCATCTTCCGAGGACAAGGAAAGCCTGGAGGAGGGAAAAAAAATTTCCAAGTTACCCACCCTAATCGAAATTCGAACCTGGGATCTCCCCGGCAACACATTGTACTAATACTATATAAATTCATGCTTTGCACAGTCGATATTTAATGCCTTTTTACCGCTTGTCTATAATAGGTAGTGAAAATACTATGTTACGTTAAAATATTTATACCCAAATTGAGGCAGCATTTTTAACATTTAAACGATATCAGTCTAATTATATAATATATAAATTCAATAACAGCCCGCCTTAAAGCAATATCTGTATACTATAATATATAAAAAGTATGTTATAGTCATTGTATAATGTTTATATTATTATGTGCATGTTTAATAATGTTATGTGAATATATTAAGTAATCTAACAATATAGGAGTTGTGAGAATAGAAGCCGAAAGTCGCTAACAATGAGGTAACAATGAGGTAACCTTGAGGCAATAATGAATTCGAGTTTAATAAAGGTTATTAGTACTTCTTGGAAGAATAATGTTATATTTAAAACAGTTTATAAATAGCCAATCAACAACTAGAAAAAACTTAAGTTAAATAAAAGTATTCTCTTGAGCTGGCTTAGCGAATCAGAGACTTAAAATAGTGAAAAAGTGCAAATTCAAGCGGCAGACTACTAGACAGCGTTCCCGAGCACTTCAATACGGTACAGGTTAAAAATTCATTACGGTTAGAATAAAAATAATGTTTATGTGTTAAAAAGTACAAGTAACAATAATCTCACAACTGTACAGTAGGATACATCAGTGAAGTGTTATTTATAATTTGCGTAAGCTTCATCCTTAGCCGAACCACCCCTGCTAAAAGATACGTGTTTCTGCATATTACTACTGATGCAGCAGAGGCAAACATACATATATAACATTTAAATAATCATTAAAATACAGAGTTGATTTTTTTAAAAGTGGGGCGAAGGTCACCGGAAACTTTGTACCGTACGTGGGGCGAACACTCCAAGAAACATATCTCCTACATAACGTGGTGCAACCACAAAAAGATATTCTATCTCAAAATTTCACACTAAATACATGTTTTGAGGTCTTCTCGACCAAAAACAAATATTTTAAGGACCGTACTTGACTTTCAGTTTGTATGTTTGTGAATAGCGTAACTCAACAATGAAAAGTCGGATGAATATAAATCTTCCTTCAAGTTTACACGATGGTTTAAATGAAATTATCCCTCCAAACCCTTTTATCATTATTTTATTTTCTTAAAAATTATTCATATCTAATAGTGGTTATCCTTGAAACCCGGACTTAAAGTACTTATGATATTGAAAGTCACTATTGGGGTATGTTATCTCAAAATGAATTTGAACGCCTTGGGGTTTACCCGGAAAAATGTGACATAGTTGTAGAATTTAATGTCATGCTGACATGTTGCCATGTTAGCTCTGTTAGAGCAGCGGCATGGTAAGTCGAAGATGCATTGCTCAAATTCTAGCTATAGCATAGATGTTTTCAATTCATTGAAGTCGTCTCTGGCAACCTTTATCAGGATTAATAGGAAAATATTAAATATTAATTTGTGTGAATAACATTTGTAGAATATGCATAGAAATAACAGGTAGAGAAATTATGAGATCATGTGTGTGTGTGTGTGTGAGAGAGAGAGAGAGAGAGAGAGAGAGAGAGACACTCAAGAATTGCAGCACCAGTTGCCATTAAACCTGAAATATAACATACCTTAAACCAGGATAGGCAATAAGGAATCTTAATCTAAGGCAACAGTAAGTAGATAAAACAAGAATGGACAGAATAATGAATGAAGATATAAGAAAAGAATGTGGTATAACGGATGTAACAACATTCGTAAAACAAAGAAAGAAGTCTTGGAATAAGCATTTTGGGAGAGCTGAGGAAACAAGAATGATTAAAATAGCACGGGATCAACGACCATCAGGAAGTAGAAGTGTTGGAAGGCCACTAAAAATGGCTGGAAGGAAGTTTCTCATCGCCATCACACTCTGCGAGAAGACAAACAAGCTTAGTCTAAACGGAAGAACAACAACATAAGGGAGGCTGCATTGGAGTACGAATTAAAATAATCAAATATCTCGCTCATTCTCTGGATTTATGATAATATTATGTAATAAAATTTTATAAGCATGATTTTTCTAAGAGATCAAAAGTTTCACAGTTACAAAGTTACACAGAGAGAGAGGTGAAGGCTACAGAAGTGAGGTAATGAAAAAGTAAGGACTGCAGGTAGAGACAGTGAACGAGAGAGAATCTCCACATTTAATACAATAACCTAACCAGAGCTGCGGGTTCTGCTATATATTAATATTATACTTTCGTATTTAAAAATTAAGAATAGAACATTACCGCAACCCTGCAAAGGAAAATACTCCCCTTCAGTCACTGGGACTCCCTCAAAAGACCGCCTTCTCCGGAATTACTCCCGCTACTTCGGAGATCAAAAGGTGCGAATGACGTAACGACAACAAACTTAGTTTTCCTTGTCGCGGCACACATTACCGGTTTCACTTCTTCGTTAACGTCATTGCAGCCTCGCCGCATGTGGGAACTTCTCGATATTCCTCGCTAGTCGATAAACTTCTTCCTTACATGAATGGGAAAATAAGCTTTACGTTCACCTTGCTGTACGTACAAATTATGCTGTGGTGGGAGAGCGCATTCATCTTTACGTTTAAAGGAAAAAGAACGTCTGATTTATAACCACCAACATGACATTCTCTGTTTATTCTCATTTATTATCATATCCTTCCTCACATTATTGATATAAAAGCTAATTAGTAAAATTTTAATAATCATAAACATTTGATAGAAGTTATTTGAGTATACCTTTTTGTTGTAGATACTCAAGAGGATGACGCACTCTACTGTTTAAAACAGGTGGAGGAATACATTAACATAACACACACTTTGAATGAAAACATAAAACAATATATTCTGATGTGTTACACTCACACGACTTTCTCTACTCTTGTACAAAGTATTTTCACAAACTCTTATTCTCCATCTATTTCATATTAATCGAGATAAACATTTGCAGAAACGATCTTTTGGCATGCAAAGAGAATTACATTTTACACATAGCGACCAGTTCTAAAAATATTTAACTATCGCTTAAGGCGTACTATGTTCGCTTTGTTTTGTAACTGCAGTAGCCCTTAAGCACATACATATCTCTTAATAGCTGGTTGCTAGGTACAGCACCATTCTCTTTGCCACAGATTATAACTCTTTGCATATCCAAGACAAAAAAATCTGATGTGTTACACTCACATGACTTTCTCTACTCTTGTACAAACTATTTTTACAAACGTTTATTCTCCATATGCTTCATATTAATGGAGATATCGAGATGTCAATCTTATTGCTAATTTTCTTGTAGATGCAAGGGGAATATGGTAGCTTTTAAGCGATGGTCAAATATTTTAACGCTGGTTGCTATGCGGCGCATTCCATTCTCTTTGCAAGTCCAGGACATAAAAAAATGAATAACGAATTTGAGAAAAAGTATAAGTATTGGAAAATTTAAGGGAATAACAAGCAATATCTCGCAAACGGTTCACTCCACAAAAGAAATGTATATGACATAAATTGTGTATTTTAACGCGATCTACATTTTTTGTGTAGTAAAAGTTTGTCTATCTCTTATGGTTTACCAGTTATGAAAAAGTCGTTCATAACGAAGAATACTTTTGGAGACATTCCCAGAAAATTCGAGATATACATTTTATTTGTCATGACAATATCTTAAACATATGATATTTTAATCAAAATCGTTAGAGCCGTTTTTGAGAAAATTAAAATTTTCGAAAAATGTTCCATGTATAGGGTAGTCTGGTGTGGAGGGATTTTTTTGAAAACCTTCGTGTCGCATCTCTGAAAGATACTGAACCTAAATACCAAGTTTGGTGTTTATCCGACTGTTCGTTTTTGAGTTATGCTGTTCACAGACACACAGACACACAGACAGACACACAGACACACAGACACACAGACACACAGACAGACACACACACGGACATGTTTCCAAAAATGCTTTTTTTGGATTCAGGAGGTCTCAAAACATGTATTTCCGGTGAAATCTCGGTATCGAATTTTTGGGTGGAATGCAATACTTCCCCTACTTACTATACGTAGTAGAGAAAGTAAAAATGAATAACGAATTCCCATTTTAGAAAATAAGTATTGAAAAATTTAAGGGAATAACAAGCAATATCTCGAAAATGGTTCACGCAACAAAAAAAGTGTATATCACATAAATTGTGTATTTTAACGCGATCTACATTTTTGGTGTAGTAAAACCTTGTCTATCTCTTATGGTTTACCAGTTATGCAAAAGTCGTTCACAATGAAATATACTTTCGGAGACATTCCCAGAAAATTCAAGATATACATTTTATTTGTCATGAAAATATCTTAAACATATGATATTTTAATCGAAATCGTTAGAGCCATGTTTGAGAAAATTAAAATATTCGAAAAATGTTTCATGTAAAGGGTAATCTGGGGTGGGGGGATTTTCCTGAAAACCTTTGTGTCGCATCTCTGAAAGATACTGAACCTAAATACCAAGTTTGGTGTTTATCCGACTGTTCGTTTCTGAGTTATGCTGTTCACAGACACACAGACACACACCCGGACATGTTTCCAAAAATGCTTTTATTGGATTAGGGGGCCTCAAAACATGTATTTACGGTGAAATCTCGGTATCGAATTTTTGGGTGGAATACAATACTTCCCCTACTTACTATACGTAGAGAGAAAGTAACAAGAACGAACACTTATATTTCAACGTGTACTGATTAAAATATTGCAAACTCAAACAACCAAACGATAGCAAAATATGTACTTGACAGGAATTCTACATTCTAATGAGATTTACATTTTCCCATAGTAACTTTGTATCATTTATGGATTCCCAGATGTATAAAATTCAATAACAATGAAGAGTCCTTCACAAGCTATTTGAAGAAAATTCAAAATTTAATTTTTCATTTTAGTATTTAAAACATTATCTTATAATCCAAATCGTTAGCACCGTTTATTTTGTAAGAAATCTGAAATACTCGTAAGTAAACAATTTCGAGGTAAAGTATTACTTCCTAAAGAATGTTAGCCTGAAAACATGCCGGAGTTAAGTATGAAATTGGGTGTTTATAAGAGTTTCATTTTTACTTTCTCTACCACTTGCCTGCAGTAAGTGGAGGAAGTATAGCATTCCACACAAAAATTAAATTTTACCGAAAATGCACTTTTTGAGGCTCTCTGAATAAAAAATATGTGTTACACTCACATGACATTCTCTACTCTTGTACATACTATTTTTACAAACGCTTATTCTCCATATGCTTCATGTTAATCGAGATATCGAGATGTTAATCTTATTGCTCATTTTCTTGTAGATGCAAGGGTAATTGGTAGTCTTTAAGCGATAGTCAAATATTTTAAGAGCTGGTTGCTATGCGGAGTATTCCATTCTCTTTGCATTACAAGGACACAAAAAAATGAATAACGAATTTGAGAAAACCTATAAGTATTGGAAAATTTAAGGGAATAACAAGCAATATCTCGAACAGGTTCACTCAACAAAAAAAATGTATATAACATAAATTGTGTATTTTAACGCGATATACATTTTTTGTGTTGTAAAATTTTTGTGTATCTCTTATGGTTTACCAGTTATGCAAAAGTCGTTCACAATGAAGAATACTTTTGGAGACATTCCCAGAAAATTCAAGATACGCATTTTATTTGTCATGAAAATATCTTAAACATATGATAGTTTAATAAAAATCGTTAGAGCCATTTTTGAGAAAATTAAAATTTTCGAAAAATGTTCCATGTAAAGGGTAATCTGGGGTGGGGGGATTTTCTTGAAAACCTTCGTGTCGCATCTCTGGAAGATCCTAAACCTAATTACCAAGTTTGGTGTTTATCCGACTGTTCGTTTCTGAGTTATGCTGTTCACAGACAGACACACACACGGACACACACTCACACAGTGACACACACACAGACACACACACGGACATGTTTCCAAAAATGCTTTTTTTGGATTCAGGGGGTCTCTAAACATGTATTTCCGGTGAAATCTCGGTATCGAATTTTTGGGTGGAATACAATACTTCCCCTATTTACTATACGTAGTAGAGAAATTAAAAAAGTCAATGTGTGTATGCCTATCTTAACGAAAAGCGGCCAAATACTAAACTTGGTACTTAGGTTTAGCGCCTTCCAAGCATGCGACAAGAAGATTTTCAAGCAAATCTCTTCCAAAACTCTCCTTTATATAGAAAAAGTTTTGTTACCTTATATTATCTCAAAAATGACTAACGATTTGTATTAATATATAATATGTATGAGATACATGAAAAATAAAATGTATATCTTGAATTTTCTGGGAATAGCCTCTTTATTCTGAATGGCATTTGTATAACTGCTAACCCGTAAGGTATGGACGTAATGAAATACGGAAAATACGTGAATCTCATTTAGGTACCCAGTTTATGTCAAATAACCTTTTTTTGTGGCGTTAACAATTTCCGAGATATTTCTTGTTATTAGTTTGAATTTTCAAATGCTGTTCTCAACTGCAAGTCGATATTCTTTTATTCCACCCTTTTTTTTTTCGTGCAGAGCTAACCTAATTTCAAAGCCATCACATAGCGACCAACTTTGAATGGATTTGACAAATACTTTAGTTTACTGAATGGTTCTTATACCCACATCAAATGCATAAGGAGGCATTGTAAGCTTATATGTACTAACAATATGCAGATGCAGGAATAAGCTTTTGTAAGAATAGTTTGTAGTAGAGTGACTAGAGAAGGTCATGTGAGTGCTATACATAAAAATTTCATATATTTACTTAATAAGAATTACTACATTTTCTATGATTAATTTATTTGGTGTAGCATTACAGAATAAATCATAATTAGAGTAGTGAATAAGCTTATGAAGAAAAATTTTTTTTCATTAAAATTATGCCACAACAGATGCTCAAGAAATAATTCTCAGCATCTTGAAACAGGCATGTTGTAGGAAAACGCAAAAGAAAAGGTGATATAAGCTTTTAAAAGCCTACTCATTTGTCATTTCAATATCGTCAATACACATTTTACAATGGTAGAATACAAAAATGTATAATGACATGTTGTGTGTACTATTAGTCTTAAGTGCATTTATAGTAAAACTAGAATTGTACAAGTTTATCATTTTTGACGAAAATCTCAATCCCTAGGTCCCTTAACAAAGCAGATCTAAAGTACACTGTGTATACGAGGTGTGATCAAAAAGTTTCCGGAATGACGTCATAAATACTACACAACAGTTTGTTTTGTCTAATCTGCACTGTCACCCTCGAAGTAGTCTCCTTGGGAGTTGATACACTTGTCCCAGCGGTTCTGCCCTGCTGGAAGCACCTCTGGAAGTCCTCTTCTTTCAACATGTTCAGAGCCTTCTGCGATTCGCGATGGATGACATCAATGTCCTCAAAACGGTGTCCTCGGAGCCGCATTTTAAGTCCCGGGAAAAGAAAAAAGTCCACTGGTGCCAAATCTGGAGAATAGACGGGATGGGGAACAGTATTCATCCTATTTTTATCCAAAAATTGGCGAACAGAAAGGGCCTTGTGCGCGGGCGCATTGTCATGATGCAGGAACCAGTCACTACTCCTTTTCTCCGGCCGTTGGCGTCGCACATTATCCCTTAATCTTTGCAGCACTTGTTTGTAGAACATTTGCTTCACTGCTTGACCCTGTGAAACAAATTCCTTATGTAAAATGCCTTTAATGTCAAAAAATCATCATTGACTTCACTTTGGATCGAACTTGTCTGGCCTTTTTCGGGTGTGGAGATGAAGGACTCTTCCATTGTGAAGATTGTTGCTTCGTTTCTGGATCGTACCCATAAATCCATGTTTCATCACCATGATTTTCTCCATAAATTGTGGGTCATTTTGTAGCTGTTCTTTAAGATTTGTGCAGGCAATCACACGGCTTTCCTTTTGGTCATTTGAAAGCAGGCGGGGTACGAACTTGGCGACAATTCTTCTCATGTCCAAATTGTCTTTCTTATTGTAATGCGTCTATCATTTAAGGCCATTTCCCTCACCTGATTGATATTTTCATCAGTTTTGCTGGAACAGGGTCGCCCCGAACGATCCGCATCTTTAACTGATGTCACACCACTTTTAAATTTCGAAAACCACTCAAATGCTTGAGTTTTGCCCATAATTTCCTCCCCATAAGCTGTTCTTAACATTTTATAGGCTTCTGTTGCAGTTTTACCGAGTTTAAAGCAAAATTTGATGTTCGTTGTTTGTTCTTCGTAATCTGACATTTTTGCTACGCGGAAAAATGGAGCACTAATAAAACACGTGTTCACTTCAGAGCGTCTATCTCGTCACTGCATGGTCACAGGAAGTCAGGTGACATCTCATTTTTATCGGGAAGGAACCTGCATGTACAGTCTGGGTAAGAATCAAAGAAGTCTCAGCGTCAGCATTGTTGTGAAGCCATTTCGGAAACTTTTTGATCACACCTCGTAGAGAAATCACCGACAACGCTTAGTATGTTGGGCGGGACATTAAACTGAACATTCTTCAAGAGGGAATCCATGTCCAGAAATACATGGTGTGGACGTTGTGAGGCGCCAGTTTTCATTGGAATGTTGTTGGCTTCCTAATGTATTTATGCAACCCTTTCGCTTTCAGCGTAAGGACATATTGTGTCTTAATTTTTCTGCGCACGCACTACATTCGTCCATAATCCAAGGTTCGCATTATAATAGGTTAGTTTGTGTAATGTAACGTTGTTGACATGTACACAAATACCGAAATGACCGATATGCTACTTGCATACGGCAGAGCTGCTGCACGATTGTATGCGGAAAGGTTTCCAAATAGAATACTCTGCATCATACGACGTTCGCGGCAACTGTGAGAAACCGAAAAGTTGCAAGTAGGTGCCAATTTTCCACCATTGTACCGTGTACGTACAGTAAAGTGTACGGTTTTGCTTTTTACAATTTTAGTGTAGTGTTGAGAAATTGTTCTGTAGTTAAGCTAGGCATTCTGATTACTGATTAATTAATTATTCTGTATCTGCGTTCGGTATTAGGTGTCTGCTGATATCAATATATAACGAGAATGCCGGATCGCAGATTCCTGAAAATCGTTTTCAGTTATGAGGCCTAAGGTTATAGAACCAGAGGTAGACCGTTTCTAGATAGCAAGACCAATTCTTGAAGTCGGAAAAGGCCTCATGGCTTAATCCTTGTTGAAGAAGAATAAGAATATGATCAGGTGCCTAAAACGGATGCGGGCCGTCCACGCTCGGTTCGAACACGTTGTTTTGAGAGGAGGTGTTGAGACGTTTCGAATACGACCTACCACCAGCACGCATCAATTGGCGCAAACGCTGGGCACGTTCACGCTAGCGTGTTGTCCATGAACAACAGCTCATCCATCCATATCACCTGCAGAAAGTCCACGCACTGGTAGAAGAGGACTACCCACGCCGAGTACAGTTTGCGCAATGGTACGAGGGCAGGCCAGAAGGTCCCAGACGTTTTGGCCTATCGTGGCTATGAGTAGAGCTAGAGCCGCCATCTTGGTGTCAGAACGTTCCTACATTTAGTACGCATCCAGCTGTGGTAGCATGAGGACTGTGCCTTCCTTACTGTGCTCTCTGTGAGTTGTTAAAGTATGCGCTGCAATATAAAATCCGGCCACTTGTGAAGTGCTGTTGGCTAAATAGAACAAACCAATTGAAATTTATCGTCAACTTTGTGATGTTTACGGGCAGGGAATAATGAGTGAAATTCGAGTCAGGCAATGGTGCATTGATTTTAAAAATGGCCGTACCAATGTTCACAACGAGGATAGCAGTGGTAGGCCTAGCCTTATGACCGATGAACTGTCAATGCAAATCAATGACAACATTCGTGAAAATCATCGTTTCACGATTACAGAACGTTCGGAACATTTCCCCCAAATTTCACGGAGTTTGGTGCATCAAATTGGTGCTTTGACACTGACGCTGAACTGCATGCCGGTGTAAACCAGTGGTTGAAGTCGCAGGCGGCAGATTTCTACAGAGAGGGTATTGAAAAACTTGTGCCACGGCATGATAAATGCCTCAATTTGAATGGCGATTATGTAGAAAAATAGATTAGGAGTGTACCTTTCAAATGTAGATAAAAACTTTGATATTTGCATTCTGTTAATTGTTTATTTCAAAACGTCTGGGACTTTCTGGATTACCCTCGTATTTACAGCGCTGCATACTGCAGTCACTATTCCCGACTTTGGTACTGAGGGTACGTTCTCTCGAAACGGCATTGTGAGCTTTCACAACATTCATGTTGGGACAGACAAATCCGCGTGCGCAATTGGTTAAAATTAACCAATGCACGTTCAGTGTGAACGTATGTGCTGGGATAATTGATGAAACCAGATCACTGGGTCGCATCTACGGCCAACCAGACTAACAGAACCGACATACCTCACTTCAGAGGAAGGTCTTATTACACGAATCCAAGCTGCGACAGAACTACTGTGCACACGGCAGCACTTGCACCGCCGATGTACACTCTACATTCAAATACGAGGTCAACGTTTTGAGCCACTTTTGTAATTTACTGCACGGTGTGATGTTATTTTGGGGTTCCTTAACGAGATGTGGAACGCACATCCATCAACATATCCGTACCGTTCGCAAAATCCGACGCCCCACAGCGCCCTAGCCATGGATTTCCGGATATGGGTTCTCTCTTGAAAAATGTTCACTTTAATGTCCCGCCCAACATATTAAGCGCTTTCGGTAGCTTTTCTCTACAGCCTGTATACGTGACATAAATAAGTGTTAGAACTCGTAGCATTTATTACTACAAATATTTTGGGAAAGAAGTGTTAATTGTCTTAATTTTATGATCCTCTCCGGATAAGTTACTCTTAATTTTGAACGATTTAAATCAAATTAGAACTTTATCCACAAATGCCCTTAAAATTACCGAGCGAGGCGGCCTCGCGGAAACGTGTTCAACTCACATTCGGGAGGTCCCGGGTTCGATCCCCGGCGACGGCACTCTGATCCATGGTTATTCGTGGTTTCCGCGAGTTCGACAGGCGAATTCTGGGGCGGTTTCTTCTCTACCATGAGTTCCCTTTCATTGCGTTTCCTTCTCATTTTCAGGGGTGCTTCTAGGTTTCGTGGTGTATGGCGGTACTGGACGGATGACGCGGATGTATGCTCAATGGAAGGAGTATTCCCCGTGGACACCAGAGGGCTGCTCGATTAGTGAGCTGTTCATCGTCCTAACATGGCGGCTCCAGCAGTGGGACCGGTCTGCGACCTTAGAAATGTTTAGGGACCTATAGCCTGTAGCGCCCTGTGGTTCCTTCAGCTCGTCCCTTCCTCCTAGGAGGTGGTAGCCGCAATAGTTCTGTGTAGCACACAGCGCGCGAGGTGTTCCTTTAAAATTAAATATGAAGTTTCAAATACATTCATGCAATGTAGTACACCTTTATAGAAACCTTCATTTAAATTGCTATCATTTGCAGATTTCAACCAAATCTCTGAAGCTGGTGAACGACTTTTATTCACACTCGTGTAGCACCCTAGCTGCGTACTAAGCACAAATTGATGCTAGCATGTTTCGCAGTAACAATGTCTGAAAATGATCTCGGTTATGTTAATAATTAACTGTAATTACGATTGTCTTCAGTGAATGCGAACGTGTGTTTAAAAAAGTGAGTGAGTGTCATACATTCACATGACTTTCTCTACTCTTGTATAAAGTTTTTTAAAAACGCTTACTGTATGTCTACTTCATGTTAATTGAGATAAATATTTGCACAGACTATCATATCGCTAATCTTATTGTAGGTGCAAGGGGAATATGGTAGTATTTAAGCGATAGTCAAATGTTTTAAGAGCTGGTTGCTATGCGGCGCATTTCATTCTCTTTGTATGTCCAGTACATAAAAAAATCTGATGTGTTACACTCACAGGACTTTCTCTACTCTTGTACAAACTATTTTTACAAACACTTATTCTCCATATGCTTCATGTTAATCGAGATATCGAGATGTTAATCTTATTGCTAATTTTCTTGTAGATGCAAGGGGAATTGATAGGCTTTAAGCGATAGTCAAATATTTTAAGAGCTGGTTGCTATGTGCAGTATTCCGCTTTCTTTGCATTACCAGGACAAAAAAATTGAATAACGAATTTGAGAAAAAGTATAAGTATTGGAAAATTTAAGGGAATATAATTTAAGGGAAACAAGCAATATCTCGAAAATCGTTCACTCAACAACAAAAATGTTTATGACATAAATTGTGTATTTTAACGCAATCTACATTTTTTGTGCAGTAAAATTTTGTCTATCTCTTATGGTTTACCAGTTATGCAAAAGTCGTTCACAATGAAGAATACTTTTAGAGACATTCCCCGAAAATTCGAGATATACATTTCATTTGTCATGAAAATATCTTAAACATATGATATTTTAATCAAAATCGTTAGAGCCATTTTTGAGAAAATTAAACTTTTCGCAAAATGTTCCATGTAAAGGTAATCTGGGGTGGGGGGATTTTCTTGAAAACCTTCGTGTCGCATCTCTAGAAGATACTGAACCTAAATACCAAGGTTGGTGTTTATCCGACTGTTCGTTTCTGAGTTATGTTGTTCACAGACAGACTGACACACACACACACACACACACACACACACACACACACACACACACACAGACACACACACGGACATGTTTCTAAAAATGCTTTTTGTGGATTCAGGGGGTCTCAATACATGTATATCCGGTGAAATCTCGGTATCGAATTTTTGGGTGGAATACAATACTTCCCCTACTTACTATACGTAGTAGAGAAAGTAAAATAACGAATAACGAATTCCCTTTTGAGAAAAATTGGAAAACTCAAACAAATAACAAGGTATACCTCGGAAATGGTTCACTCCAAAAAAAAGGATGTATATGACATAAATTGTATGTTTTAACGAGATGAACATTGTTTGTGTAGAAACATTTTGTCTAGCTTACGGTTTACCAGTTATGCAAAAGCCATGCAGAATGAAGAGGACTCTTGGGGATATTCCCAGAAAACTCATGATATACATTTCATTTGTCATAAAAATATCTCAAATATATGATATTTTAATCAAAATCGTAGGAGCCATTTTTGAGAAAACAAAAATTTTCAAAAAATGTTCTATGTAAACGGTAGTCTAGATTGGGGGGATTTTCCTGAAAACCTTGGTGTCGTATGTTTGAAAGATATTGAACCTAAATACCAAATTTGGCATTTTATTTGACTTTTCGTTTTTGAGACACACTGCTCATAGACACACAGACACTGGCACATACTCGGACCTTTTTTCTAAAAATGCCTCAAAATATGTATTTCCGGTGAAATTTTGGTATCGAATTTTTGGGCGCAATGCAATACTTTCCCTACTTAACTATACGTGGTAGAGAAAGTAAAAATGCCACAGGGACCATGCAAAATTACGACCTTTTATTGCCTATGTTCTGTAGGGCATTAATTGATTTCTGTTTATCTTGATATAACTCTGGTCATCATTACTTTCTCTACTACGTATAGTAAGTAGGAGAAGTATTGTATTCCACCCAAAAATTCGATACCGAGATTTCACCGGAAATATATGTTTTGAGATCACCTGAATCCAAAAAACGTATTTTTGGAAACATGTCCGCGTGTGTGTCTGTGTGTCTGTGAACAGCATAACTCAGAAACGAACAGTCGGATAAACACCAAACTTGGTATTTAGGTTCAGTATCTTCCGATGCGACACGAAGGTTTTCAAGAAAATCTCCCACCCAAGATTGCCCTTTACATGGAATATTTTTCGAAAATTTTAATTTTCTCAAAAATGGCTGTAACGATTTTGATTAAAATATCATATGTTTAAGATATTTTCATGACAAATGAAATGTATATCTCGAATTTTCTGGGAATGTCTTTAAAAGTATTCTTCATTGTCAACGACTTTTGCATAACTGGTAAACCATAAGAGATAGACAAAATTGTACTGCATAAACAATGTAGATCGCGTTAAAATACACAATTTTTGTCATATACATTTTTGTTGTTGAGCGAACCATTTTCGAGATGTTGCTTGTTATTCCCTTAAAGTTTCCAATACTTATACTATTTGTCAAATGGGAATTCGTTATTCATTTTTTTATGTACTGGACATGCAAAGAGAATGGAATGCGCTACATAGCAACCAACTCTTAAAAGATTTGACTATCACTTAAAGCCTACCATACTCACCTTGCACCTACAAGAGAATTAGCAATAAGGTTAATATCTCGATTAACATGAAGCATATGGAGAATAAGCATTTGTAAAAATAGTTTGTACAAGAGTAGAGAAAGACATGTGAGTGTAACACATCAGAATTTTTTTTATTATGTAGACGTTAAAGTGATGTCCTAATAGTTTCCACATTCCTCCAGCTTATTTGTAGCTTGTTTGATTCCAAGAAACCAGCTCGTTCGCAAAGTTAAACGGATGGAAATAAACTGAACTTCCTGCACGTGTTTTTACTGGCTGCAGATACAGCAGGCATCACCAATCCTGTATTTTTCAGTGACACGAGATTAGGTAATAGCACGATCCTTTTCACATTCAAGGTCGTACAATCATGGTGCAGTTTCTCTTCCTGCAAACTTCACCAGATGGCTAAAGTGAGTCGTTTGTTTTCCTGCAGCCTTGATGAATCGTAAAGTACGCAATCTGTTGCTGAATGGATGCGCTATTAAGGCTTTAATTCTCCAAATGTTAAGTTGCACACTTAATAGTTAATAGTTCTTGAAGAGAGTGCCCTTATTTGTGAAGAGTTGTCGACGTAATCTTATGTATGCCATAATGACTTTCCAAAGAAACAAGCGTTGTTTTATATAGTTTATTAAACTAAAATATTAAAAGTTATTATTACATTAGTATCATAATTATCTATATTAATACTATTAACAGAGAAAATGTGTATGTCTGTGTCTGTGTGTGTGTAGACTAATCTCAAAAAGCACTCAACCGGTTTTGATAATTTTTTCACTTTTGAAAAGCCCAAGTATTTCTGACGGACATGGGACCATAAATACCTAATTTCTTTACATAAATTACTAAAAGTTAAAAAGAATTTACGAAACCATTATACATGAATACGAGCACATTGGAGTTATAAAGGAACATACTTGGAAAGCAGGTATTGGCCTGTAATTGAGACTGCCAGGCACTATAAGTTAATTGTTAATCCACAGAATATGCATGTAAAATAAGACAAATGCCGCGGATATTTCATTCCAACAATACATATGTAGATGGTAATGATTTAGCAACTAAGACAAAGCAAATAAAAAGAGAATCCAATCTTCCAATGCCAGTTTATTTTAACAGCATTCAAGTGAGAAAGTTTTGCTTTATTTCGTTTGTTATAATTAAAATCGTTAGCAGGGCATGTTAAATAATTGCATAAAGACAGAAAATTGTGTCGAGTTAACATTGGAAATGAAAGAAAGGATATTTTATGATTAACAATTGAGAATATTATTTTTCTTGGTGTTTGAAGAATGTGTCTTTTCCAAAGAGGTTAATTTGATGGCCTGGGAATGAGAATCTTCACCTCTTTGTCATCGTATTTTAAAGGGTCTAGGCTTAGTGTGAAAATCGTGTAGCTTTTACGTTATTAAATAACTATGTAACTAAAAGAAGCTACAATGGTTTAAAATGTCCCTTACTGTGATGATCTAAAAAAATATTACTCGACCATTCCAATTATTGTGTAGCGGGTGCACGCTGCTTAAGCTCCTTAAGTGTGGGCCCTCCTCTGGTCATCTGGGCGTCCTGGGTTTGATGTTCGTTCTCTAGTTCTTAAAAATTCTGAAAGTCAAACCTAGTTCTATCGTTTCAATCTCAGCGGTGTTAGTGGAAGCCAAGTTATGACTACGTAATCGCGTTTAAAACTGGGCTTTATTCCAGAAGCAACAAATAAAAAACGTAAAGCGGCTAGCAACACTATTTCCTTATTTATATATCCGAGTTACTTCATATACCCCATCTCAATAAGTTTTGAAAAAGCTATTCCTTATTGTCACACGCTATCTCCCCCTACCCCTTGCAACATGTAGCAAATGTAGCGTCTCGTCTCACCATCAGGAGCAAAACAACTGTGTGCAAATTTTGGGCGAATTTCTGCTTTTATACAGAAATGTCCTGGCGTGAACATTCGCGCCAAAATTTGTAACGTGCCTTTTGATTGGCAATTGCTTAGTATGGTATCACTGTTAAACTGTCCAATTTTTAGGAATCAGGCTTCACTTGGTTTGGTGAATTTCCCTCTATTCCCATTTCTTTCATACGTCGACCTTCTCTCTCGTACAGTATCTCTTTTATTCAACTCCCTATGCTGCGACTGAAGTTTCCAAGAATTTCATTCAATCTCCATCCCTTTCTACCATCGGTCCTCTCTCTCGCTGCAGCTGTTTCCCAACTCCCTGTGTTACAAAGTTCACTTACTAATTGTCCCTGAGTTGCTAGATCGCCTTTCCCTGGTTAACGGTTTTTATATTATTATGTATATGAAATTCTGATATTTTATAATATATACTATTTAATGTTTTTCTTATATTTAAGTATTCTATTTACGTTTTATTTTTCTTTACTTGTATCTTCCCTGATATTTATTCTTTGTTGTATTTATTAGAGTATCTATACTTATTGATTATTAATATCTGTGAATATTGATTATTTGCATGTGTATACGTATGTTATAGGTTATGGACAGGTGTTTCCCTTCAATTGGTCAATCACCAAAAGGTACTTATAGGCTATGCAGCATTCCCAAAACTTGGAAGATCGATGGGGAAGTTTAAGGAAGTCAGACGTTCCAGCGATGTTTCATATCCTTTTGCGTGAAAATCAGGGAATTTTTCAACCGTTCTAAAAATAGCCGGGACTGTCCGGGATGAAGTGGAGGATTCACCATAAAAAATCTGATGTGTTACATTCACATGACTTTCTGCACTCCTGTACAAACTATTTTTACAAACGCTTATTCTCCATATGCTTCATGTTAATCGAGATATCGAGATGTCAATTTTATTGTTAATTTTCTTGCAGATGCAAGGGGAATTGGTAGGCTTTAAGCGATAGTCAAATATTTTAAGCGCTGGTTGCTATGTGGCGCATTCCATTCTCTTTGCATGTCCAGGACATAAAATAATGAATAACGAATATGAGAAAAATTATAAAATGAATAACGAATTCGCATTTGGGAAAATAAGTATTGCAAAATTTAAGGAAATAACAAGCAATATCTCGAAAACGGTTCACTCAACAAAAAAACTGCATATGACATAAATTGCGTATTTTAACGCGATCTATATTTTTGTGTAGTAAATTTTGTCTATCTCTTATGGTTTACCAGTTATGCAAAAGTCGTTCACAATGAAGAATACTTTTGGAGACATTCTCAGAAAATTCGAGATATACATTTCATTTGTCATGACAATATCTTAAACATATGATATTTTAATCCAAATCGTTAGAGACATTTTCGAAAAATGTTCCATGTAAAGGGTAGTCTAGGGTGGGGGGATTTTCTTGAAAACCTTCGTGTCGCATCTCTGGAAGATACTGAAGCTAAATACCAAGTTTTGTGTTTATCTGACAGTTCGTTTCTGAGTTATGCTGTTCACAGACAGGCAGACACACACAGAGACAGACACACACGCGGACATGTTTCCAAAAATGCTTTTTTTGGATTCGGGGGTCTCAAAACATGTATTTCCGGTGAAATCTCGGTATCGAATTTTTGGGTGGAATACAATACTTCCCCTACTTACTATACGTGGTAGAGAAAGTAAAAAACTTCTAGAACACTGTACGATAATGTCAGGGGGGAGGTACGTGAAATGAATCGTTATTTGAGTTAGAAAGCTACCCGTGCAACGTCGGGCAGTCTACTAGTAATTAATGATTATATTTGAAGTGAAACATTTTCATTTGTTTCTGATAAAATCTGTAGTTTTTTCAGCACTGATAACAATTTTGGACTTCTCGTCTGTTAAAGCAGTCATTTTTGTTGGTGAATATAAAAAGAATTTTTTAGGAAATACTAATATATTTTGTGGCTCTATCTACTATTTATCCAGTTCTATTTGTCAGCTATTATTTTGTCACTCGCGCTTACTAGTTTGAAAGAGAACCCTTGGGAGCGGCTCGCAACATTGTCTCTAGTTAGCGCGTGTGGCTAGGGTGGTTTAAAGCAACAACACAAGGAACGTTACTGTAAAGCAGTCTTAATCCTACAATTCGCTGGGAAAA
Organism: Deroplatys truncata; assembly: GCA_030765065.1. Classification (NCBI taxonomy): domain Eukaryota; kingdom Metazoa; phylum Arthropoda; class Insecta; order Mantodea; family Mantidae; genus Deroplatys; species Deroplatys truncata. The sequence goes on from CM060978.1 coordinate 223,031,229, forward strand.
AAAGACATTTTCCTATAAATTAAGAGAACAGTATTAAAATGCTTTATACTTCTAACATTTCAAAAAGCATTTTGTAATAATCAGTATAATGTGCAGACTGACAGAGCTAATCCAGGTCCTTAAGGCACGAACTCTTGAAAGGAGATCCGCGATCCATATCCTACCAGGACGTCCTTCCTGGATGGGGCTTTTTTCAGCTTTTCCTCGATATTCCTAATTGACAAACGTCAGGGAGGTACTCTAAACTTAGCACTGGGACGTTTCCTCCCCAAATTTCCTTTCACAATCATCATTTCATTTCATGTATCACCGTCTGCAGTGCCAAATGCAGTAAGAACGGGCGTTAAACACTACTAAAAGAAAACAATATCTCTTGTTACATTGACATAACTTTCACTACTCATTAGTGTACAAAGTATTGTTCCAAAAGCTTATATTTCTAAGTATTTCTTGTTCATCCAGATAAACTTTCATTGCACATCGCTGTAGGTATAAGAAAAATACAGTAGGCTAAAGTGATGGCTATGAACTCCCATGGTTTTTGCATGACCAAGATAAAAAATCTGATGTGTTACACTCACATGACTTTCTCGCTCTTGTACAAACTATTTTTACAAACGCTTATTCTCCATCTACTTCATGTTAATCTAGATAAACATTTGCAGACTCTATCTTATTGCTAATTTTCTTGTAGATGTAAGGGGAATATATATTTGCAAGGGCAATACAGAAATACAGTAGCCTTTAAGCATAGACATTACTCTTAATAGTTGGTTGCTATGTTCAGCACCATTCACTTTGCCACAGATTAATACTCTTTGCGTATCAAAGACAAAAAAATGAATAACGAATTCCCTTTTAAGAAAATAAGTATTGAAAAATATAAGAGAATAACAAGCAATATCTCGAAAATGGTTCACTCAACAAAAAAATGTATATGACATATATTGTGTATTTTAGCGAGATCTACATTTTTGGGTAGTAAAAGTTTGTCTATCTCTTATGGTTTACCAGTTATGCAAAAGTCTTTCTCAATGAAGAATACTTTTCAGACATTTCCAGAAAATTCAAGATATACGTTTTATTTGTCATGAAAATATCTTAAACATATGATATTTTAATCAAAATCGTTAGAGCCGTTTTTTAGAAAATTAAAATTTTAGAAAAATCTTCCATGTAAAGGGTATCCTAGGGTGGGGGGTTTTCTTGAAAACCTTCATGTCGCATCCCTGGAAGATACTGAACCTAAATACCAAGTTTGGTGTTTATCCGACTGTTCGTTTCTGAGTTATGCTGTTCACAGACAGACACACAGACACACACACGGACATGTTTCCAAAAATGCTTTTTTTGGATTCAGGGGGTCTCAAAACATGTATTTCTGGTGAAATCTCGGTATCGAATTTTTGAGTGGAATACAATACTTCCCCCACTTACTATACGTAGTAGAGAAAGTAAAAATCACATAGCGACTATCCGCTTTGGAAAACATATTTGAAAATTCAAACCAGTAACAAAGAATATGTCGCAAATGGTTAACGCCACAAAAAAAATGTTATTTGATAAGTTGTGTGCTGAGCGAGATCTACGTTTCCCCTTTTTTGTAGTAAGATTTTCTCCATCTCTTACGGTTTACACTTTGTTCAAAAGTCATTTAGAATGATGGGAACTTCAGAGGCTATTCGCAGAAAATTCAAGAGATACATTTTATTTGTCATGCAAATATCTTAAATGTTTAATCAAAAATATTAATCAATTCCACAGAGCCATTTTTGAGAAAAAAAAAGAGAAGATTTTCCATGTAAAAGCTAGTTTGGGGTGAAAAAATTTTCTTGAAAGTCTTCGTGTCGCATCCTTCGAAGACGAAGTTAAATAGCTAGGTTGGTGTTTAACCGACTTTTAATCTTTGACTTACGCTTTTCACACATATACGTACAGCAACTTGTTCTTAAAATACTTTTCTACTATTCAGGGAGCCTCAGAAGTGTGTTTCTGCTGAAATCTCGGTATCGAATTTTTGGGTGGAGTGCAATACCTTCTCAGCCTACTGGGTACGTGGTAGGGAAAGTGAAAAGAAAGGTATAATATTCCCAACGAGAGGTTAGTTTTGGTCAATTTTCTCTGTCATACAGCGTTGTAGAAGTAATTCATTGGAAAAGCTGAGTGAGTGAGTGAGTGAATGAGTGAGTGAGAGAGTGAATAAGTGAGTGAGAGAGTGAATAAGAGAGTGAGTGAGAGAATGAGAGAGAGTGAGGGAGTGAGTGAGTTATAGAGTGAGTGAGTGAATGAGAGAGAGGGAGTGAGAGAGTGAGTGAGTGATAGAGTGAGTGAATGAGTGAGAGTGTGAGTGAGTGAGTCAGTGAGTGAGATAGTGAGTGAATGAGTGAGAGAGTGAGTTAGAGAGTGAGAGAGTGGGCGAGTGAGAGAGAGTGAGTGATAGAGTGAATAAGTCAGTGAGAGAGAGTGAGTGAGTGTGAGAGTGAGTGAGAGAATGAGTGAGTGAATGAGTGAGTGAGAGAGTGTGTGAGTGAGAGAGTGGGTGAGAGAGTGAGGGAGTGAGTGAATGAGTGATTGAGAGAGTGAGTGAGAGAGTGAATGAGTGAGAGAGTGAATGAGTGAGTGAGAGAGTGAGATAGTGAGTGATAGAGTGAATAAGTCAGTGAGAGAGAGTGAGTGAGTGTGAGAGTGAGTGAGAGAATGAGTGAGTGAATGAGTGAGTGAGAGAGTGAGTGAATGAGAGTGAGTGCATGAGTGAGTGAGTGAGAGAGTGAATGAGTGAGTGAGAGAGTGAGTGAATGAGTGAGAGAGTGAGTGATAGAGTGAGTGAATGAGTGAGTGAGAGAGTGAATTAGTGAGAGAGTGAATGAGTGAGTGAGAGAGTGAGATAGTGAGTGAGAGAGTGAGTGTATCTGTCTGTCTGCCTCGCGGTGGACAGGATAACTCAAGATATTTGTTTGATAAATAAAATGTATATCTTGAATTTTCTGTGAACAGCACGTGGTGAAGTTCTCTTCATTTGGAATACATTTTGCAACTGGCAAGGCAGAAAGAAAAACTGGATAAAAATGTCGATATCGTTAAAACACCAAATTTTAGTCAAATGTCTTGTGGTATTAACCATATTATTTGTTATTGGTTTGAACTTTATATTACTATACTTTTTTCAAACGCTAAGTCGCTATTCCCTGTTTTCCTCGTGGCCTTGCAAAAGACATGGAATTTCAAAGCCGCTGCACGTGGCCGATGTTTAAATCGCTTGACTATTCCTCTTGCATCTATAATGAAGTGTGTAATGAGACTGCCTATGTGGTCTGGTGGTGGTCTGTGGGCCGACTTAAAATCGCCATTCCAGAACCATATATCGAACTCCGGACTCTCAGTATGAGATGAAACCACTACGCTCGTTGATCTTAAATGTTAAAGGCGGCATATAAATAGGGAAAAATTGTATAATAACAGCATGTCTGCAAACATTCATATCCATTAACAAGCAGTAGGTTGAAGAATAAACTATGGTAAGAATAATTTATAGAAGAGTGTGTAGAGAATGCAATATGATTGTAGCAGGTCAGATACATTTTTATCCTTTAAATTTTCAAAACAAGATTTTAACAGACACGACGCAAAAGATAAAATGTAGTATATAATCGTTATTTCTATTGTGATATTGGTCTCTGTAATAAAGTGTTGTTCAGTGCTGTGGCACTTTAAAACGCTACCCACTACTTTTACTGGTCTATGCTGACAAGTGGGCTGCAGCCAGGTGACTAGGGGTTTGACGTGCTTTCGTCACCCTGCTGCAAAAAGTTAATCGGAATGTATATTGCCTCTGCCATTCACCTGTTTCTCACGCTATACCGCACCTTCGTGCCAAGAGTTTTTTGGTACCGATAAACCGCACGACTTTATGCTTCACACTTCTAATAACGCACTCAATTTTTCCCTAAGGATACGCCGTGCTTGCTTGTTCCATGGCTGGCATTAACCTTCAAAGGATTTCTGACCTACGAAATAAGGTTCATCCTGCAGCTCTGCGGCAAATGCCTCTCGTCATCCCAACTTTCTTACATGATCTTCCTATTGTGCTACACAGCTCTTTGTGGTAAGTGATTTTACTATTTGTACATATAAGATAGAATTGTAACCAAAACCCTCATGGTAATACTATATTTTGGATAAATAACCAAAGTTAGCATATATCTGAAACACAAAGTAGAATCTGTTTTAAAAAATAAAAGTTTTCATGTATGTACTATATATGTGTTCATGTTTACTATTATTAAAGTAAAAATAACTAAACTATTTGCTAGGAATATGCATTAATCCTCAGAAAATAGAATAAATGAAGTCTCAGCCACTTTTCAGTAGGGAAAGTTTGTAATAGGAAGCACCACAAAATAAAAACAAATCACTTCCTGAGTTTTTAAAAACATTATATAAAGGTTTATCAGTGTAACGTTTTAGAGAATTTCATAAGAGGGACAGTATTTATATTTTGAGCCTGCTAATTAAAACAAGTTAATTTATGATTGAAAACTGCTTTATTGTTTTTCAAAATAATATCCTTTATGATCAATACACTTTTGCATCCGTTTGAACCATTTGCCAAAGCATTTATTCCAGTCTTCTTGGGACACCTCCAAAGGCATCAACGGCTTCTTCTGCCAGCGAAAATCGTTATCCACGCAATTTATTCTTGATCTTCGGGAACAAAAAGAAGTCATTGGGTGCCAAATCAGGACTGTATGGCGGATGACCGATCAATTCTATTTTTTGAGCCTTCAAATACTCTGTTGTTAGACGAGAGGTGTGTGTGCTCGCATTGTCTTGATGAAGAACGATCCTACGGTTCTTGTTGGTTTTCCTTACTTCACCGAAGACTTCCGGCAAACAAAGGGTTCTGTACCATTCGGAATTGACTGTTTTACGTTCCTCTAAAGGCACTGTTGACACATGGCCAGTTTTGCTGATAAAGCAGGCGACCATTTGCTTCGAGTGCGAACAGCTTTTGTTGGATTTGCTTCATCTTGAAACACCCATACAGTCGACTGCTGTTTACGATCCGGCTCATACGCATAGATCCATGATTCCTCACCTGTTACAATCTTATATACCTCTTTTGAGGCTCCGCCATTGTATTTCTTGAGCATTTTTGTACACCAATGACACGAGTATCTTTTTTAGATTGCGTCAAATTACGTGGGATCCAACGAGAGCAAACCTTTTTCACGGCTAAATAACCATGCAGTATTTTATATATGCTGGTGGAAGCAATGCCTAGGGTTGCCTCAATCTCACATATGTCGCATGACGATCTTTCACTATTAGTTTTTGCACAGCATCAATGTTTTCTGGCACAACTAATTTTGGACGACCTTCACAAACTTCACGATTAAATTCGTTATACCAGCGTTTCACAGTGGCTAAGGATGGAGCTTCGTCGCCAAATGTGGAAGTTAGTTGATTGATGCACTCTTGTCTTGATAATCCACGTCGAAAGTCGTAATAAATCATTGGACGAACATTTTCACGAGTTAATTCCATGTTTTTGTTGACACACAATTTTTAAGTTAGTGTAAACAAAACAAATGACGCTCTATTGACAAAATGTTTGAAGTAGGTTATGGTCAGAAATGTCAAACTTTCCATTGGAAACGTCAGATGGCACGTATAACATTCAGGGTTGCCAAGGCTCAAAATGTAAATAGTGACCGTCGTAAACAAAGTATTTAAGGAGTTACATTTGTTTTCTTCATTAGTGATCTATCTATAACATATAGTTCAACAACCTACTTATAAAATGGCATAGACAAGCTATTTAAGGAGTTAAGTTTGTTTTCTTCATTAGTGATCTGTTTGTACCATATAGTTCAGCATCCCTTATAATTCTTAAGATATGCCGCACTGCAATGTTTTAAAGTCGATTAAGTCAATATTGCTCTGCTTGCTATTTCGTAGCCACTAAATCCAGCCTTCCGTCTAAATAAAAACAGAACTTAGCTATACCTCGTTTTGAGAGTAGGGAGGAAAAATCGGTTGCACGCGCCCAGTTTGGCTTCTTGTGGCGACTCTTTGCGTTAGCTACCGTACCGGCAACGCGAATTCCTTATCTCCCCCTTCCACGGTCTCAAAAGACTCTGAACAAACAATAGGTTCACTCCAAAAGCTTAGCTGCTGTTATAATACATTTGACTGCAATATGATAAAGATAATAGGTTCGGCAGCCTGAACTACCATGGTATAATTATAACTGAATGCTATAAATAATGAGCAAAATGAACAAAATGGATACTTACTGCACAAGCCGAGAGAACATGCACTGACCTAAGTTGCTTGTGAACTTTAGATAACCAGGAACGTATATTGTCCAGCGTTCGGAAAATGGTGTGAGTATTTGGAAAAAATCATAGAAGATATTTCAGCATCAATTTTCAAAATTACGCCAAGTGGTCTGTTTCTTCTCCGGAATTCAAACCTTCTCCTTCCAGCTTTTCTATGTGCGCCACAAACTTCTTCTTCCAATTGACTTGTATAGAGCGGTCGTTCTATGGCCCGGCTCGGATCGCGTATATGCGTGCTCCGTCCACTGTCTAGCAAACCGAGGGATTTGCCATTCCAAAACTCCCGCGTTACATACTTGAGAGTAATAGTAATATACACTATAATGAGTACCAACCCAAGTGGTGTTGACCTGCATTGAGAAATTTCTGGCATTCCTCTCGTCACGAGGTTGTAGCGGCAAATGGTTGCTGGGCTCTATTGGTAGCAGGAAATCGTCGGTCCTTGGGTTGATGATATCTACTGCAGTGTTCTTCCTCGGCTATGGACGCTCGTCGGCTGTTGCGTTTTGCATTCCTAACCTTTCCCTATATCTATATCTAACTCTTGGTTCTCACGTTATCGTGGGTGAGGCAAATTAAAAATATACTTCATTTCCCATAATAACTTTAGTTTATTCACAATTTAAATATGTATGGGCGGCTAACTTTTCCCATTATTCTAATCCCACCACTTTAAATAAGTCAGGAGCCTAATTATCTGCACACGCACTCCCACCCTTTTGCACACACGTGCATATTTCGCTAAGAGCGTAACACTTCGTACCGATGCAATTCTAGAATATATATATATATATATATAGAGAGAGAGAGAGAGAGAGGGAGAGGGAGGGAGGGAGAGTGGGCTCTGGGGCCTTGTTTGCCCTTATATACCTGAGCCTAGTGACGCTCACCTCTGCGTTTAAAAATGTAACGACGTTTCCAATTGGTCCTCCGACCGCGTTACCTTAACATGTATGAACATATGTTGCTCCAAATTCGTGCACTTACGCGTCAACCTGGCGCGTTGTGAAGCAGGCTCCATATCTCCGTCTCTTTCTTTTCTCTATCTGTCTCTTTCTATTTCTCCTGACCGTTACCGTTTCCTGCTCGTTGGCTTGGTGAAAGGTGTGCTCTACTTAGAATTCGGTTTTACCTGAAATTTTGCTAGCTCGCCCGGTTTTTACAATTTTCTCTGTACAAGTGCTGGATGTTGAATATTTTAACATGTTTCTTGGTGAATTATGTTCTTACTGTACAATTCTTATATATGTATAGTATATTCCCTTTCAAGGTTGTAATTTACAAACTATATACACTCTGCAGGGTTTCAAATTTAAAAAATAAGCAGCTATATTAACATAGGTTTTAAAAACACCCACTTGTGATGCAACACATCTTAAAGATTTTTTTTAGAGAGCACCAATTTCCTAAACTTTTTCCTTCATTAGAATGCACCTTTTTCGCTTCTTAGGTTTAGCGTTTAGTGATCCCGTTGTCCTAATCTTGTTATAACCAGACATCTGACAGTATTTGTACTTAGAACTGAAATATCAAGAAATGTCTACTTAAATTACTGTTAACATGGCTGTTTACATGATTCGAAACAAGACAAGAACAAGAACAACAACAATAAGACTACTCTACAGTAGTTCACATACAACGCAGACTTTTGAATAATGAAAATGCACAAACTCTAGTCTTTACAGTACGAACAGAAGGTAGCAACTGACAGTCAACATTCATAGCCAATAGAGCGTAGCCCTGAGCGGATCATTCACCACATACATACCGAGGCCACTACAGTGCAAGCGAATCATACATACACGCGTTCGTGGCCGGGCCACAAATCGACGGCTTGGTAGTTAAAAACATTCACAGGAATTTAACGTCCTCCATTCTTAATAGATGCTCTTCTTTCGTGTAGTCTATATCCTGCAAATGGTCTTAATAATTTCATTTCAGCTACCTCTATTTTCTTTGCTTGATGTTTTGCCAGAGTCCAATTTTCTTATGGTGTGTTAATGTTGTGAAGGCCGTAGTTTTATAGAATTTTAGTACGTTTTCCCCCCATACTTTTCTTATTAGATTATTTTAATTATTACAATTAGCTGTGTGGATCAGAAGAGTTTCTTTTCTTGATATACTGCTATTTTTACTTTCTCTACTACATATAGTAAGTAGGGGAAGTATTGTTGCACCCAAAAATTCTATATCGAGATTTCATCGGAAACATATGTTTTGAGGCCCCTGAACACAAAAAAACATGTCTGTATGTGTGTAAGTCTGTGAACAGCATAACTAAAACTCTTACGTGTTACATTCAAATCACTTTCTCCACCCTCTATCGTTTATTAGTTGGTATACAAATTAGTCTTACTCAAGCTTATTCTTCTACCACTACATTTTAATCCAAATAAACCTTGGCAGAAATAACTACACTACACTTCGTTATAGATACAAAGAGAACAGCGAAAGTCATATGTTTAAGAACTGGGCGGTATACGCTAGTCTTAAAATTGCATACTGTTTCTACGATGTCACGAGAAACAACTGAATATTGAAAGGACTTCAAAAGAATGACCAAGAAATAAACAATTCGAACCTTTATTAACGGATATCTCAGAAACGGCTTATGCCACAAAAATTTTATATTAAATAAATTGTGTGTTTTAAAGACATCTACATTTTTGTGCAGTACGTTTTCATCTATCACTTAATGTTTACAAGTTGTACAAGATAATGCAAAATTCCTTCCTAATAAAGAGGACTTAATAGGCTATTCCCCGAAAATTCGAGTTATACATTTTATTTGCCATGTAAATATATCTCATATATGGTATTTTAATCAAAATCGTTTGGGCCATTGTTTAGAAAATAAAAAATTTCGAAAAATTTGCATGTGTAGGGCAGTTTGGGGCAGAATATTTTCTCGAAAATCTTCATGTTGCATTTCTGGAAGGTACTGAACCTAAACACCAACTTTGTATTTATCCGATTTTTCATTTTTGAGTTATGCTGTTCACAGACACACATACATATAAACACAAATACCACAAGAATATTTTTCTAAAAATGCTTCTTGGGGGAGGGTTCCAGGAGCCTCAAAATATGTATTTCCGGTAAAATCTCGGTGTCAAATTTTTGGGTGAAAAGCAATACCTTCTCAAGCTATTATGTACGTGGTAGAGAAAGTAAAAATATGTATTCTCTATATACCTTAATTCCTTCATTATTTTTTGTCGCTGCTATGATTGCTATATCCATTTTGTTTTTTTATCCTTTTTCAATCAATTCTTCTTTATTGTTTAATCCTCTTACATTCCATACAACTATACTTAGGTCTTTACTCAATTCCTTTCTCTTGGCATTGGTAGCCATATATTGGTTTTTCCTGTTTGTCCTCTGAGGATTTTGAGTTTAGTAATTCTCCCCTGGACGGATAACCGTCCGGTGCAGGGAAAGCTTGGTGGTGGAGTTAGAGTGTCTCTAAGCTTGCGATCTCTTTGTCTGGAGTTTGTTTCCCTTAAGCCATGTCCACACTGATTAACATTTAACAGAACTTGTCAAGGTGCAACATGTTAACATTTGCATGTTGGCAGAATTTCGGTCGCAGGATTGACTTAACATGTTAACCGAGAAGTGTTGCATTTAACACTTTCAACATGCTGGGTGTTTATTGCTTGGGATGGAAAACTTGTTAAGTCAACTCGCTCTTCGTGTGTAATCGGGCGAGCTTCGGAAATTTCCGGGGTGTAACCATGGCAACGGCGTACTTCCGATTCCTGCTGCACGCTATCATCAGATGTTCAATATTTCCGTTACTTTGAATTTGTGATTTGGTGTGCTCCACGTGCTTATAATGGAATGGACAAAAGAAAAGACTCTTTCTTTAATAAACGAAATTATATTGAGACCGTCATTGTGGGATGTTTCCTCCAAAGATTATAGGGATAAGATTAATTGGGCGGATAATTATGCCGAATTATGCACATTACATTCTTGTCACAAAGCCGACATTGAGAAAAAGATCGCATCACTCCGCTCACAGTACAGTCGCGAGCTGCTAAAAGTACAAAAATGTCTAAAGTCGTGTAGCGGAGTGGATGATTTTGTAGCAGGAAATGGTGGGTCGACTCTTGCAGCGGGCTGTTGTAGTGTTCTTCTTCCTCGGCTAGTGATGCTTGTCGGTAGTTGAGTACTCCATTCCTACCTAATTGCTAAGTTTCTTTAATCTCAGGTTATAGTGGGTGAGGCAAGTTAAAAAATACACTGCAAGTTTTCCCTTTATAACTGATATTTATTTCCTTGTTCAAATAAATAAGGGCGGCTAGCTTTTCCCATTTACTTTATCCCACCACTTGAATATTTATCAGGAGCATCCCCACCCTTATATGCACCTACGTGCATCTGTAGCACCTTGCGTCGGCGTGACTTCTTGTTGCGCTGAACTGGTAATAAGTAAGAGTGCCCCCTCGGCAAAATCTGGTCTTATATAGGGCGGCTTACCCACGCCGACCACTACGTTTGAAAATGTAACGATGCTTCGCATTGGCCCTCAGGTCGCGTTACCCAAGCATGTATGAAAATATGAGGTTTCAGAACCTTGCGCTTCAGCGCCATCATGTAGCGTCGTACCACTCTGTGCGAGGCACGGTCGTTATAAGTTCCAGGAATTCCCATTCAATTAATTAGCGCGCCCGTTGCTTACAAATAGCTCTGTACAAAGTTACATGTTGAATGTTTTAACATTCAGTGAATTAAATTATTGCTATACAATTCTTATGTGTATGGTTCCCCTTTCATATATACAATGTATAATATGTATGATATATCCCCAATGTGGCTAGATAACTAAGGTGAGGCACTCCGGGGTGGGAGCTGCCATTGGCTGCCCGCCTGTGACGTAAGTAAGAGTGAAGACGAGCGCGCGGAATAAATACACAGCGCAGTGAACACACTAAATTCCTCCCGATTAACTCCCAATTGTTTATTATTGGCACTTCTTACAGTTTTTTTAAAAGGTATACTATTTCAGAGCATTCTACAAACATTGTGGGCTAACCATAAAGCAAAACGAATGGAAACTGCATTACATTAGTAATATATTTACGTATAAACAAAACTATTGGAACACATGCAGTACTTCAACGTAAACTGTAGGCGCTACAAGAGATTCAAACATACATTACTTTAGTACTAAAGGAAAATTTACAACTACTCTAAAGGAATCGCTAAATGGATATGCTGGTGTAGTTTTTTTACCGTAAGAAATGAAAACAATAATTCCAGAATACATTATTCTGTTACAAGATGTAAAAATGAAAAAGACATACCTGCAACATTCCACTTGTACTTGGACCTTCACTAAGTGCATATCCATGCCAATTGGGAATGAACTGCTACGGAACTGCATCTGGGAGCAGAATTTTCTTAACCGGCAAACCTAAACGTTCACTCTTCAAATCCCGTTTATAGTCACTAGGAAGAAAGTGCACTGAACATACACGTGAATTATCAGCGTTAAATTTGTCAGTACGCTTACAGCGAGACACCCACACGCGCTTTAATTGCTCATTTTTTTTGGAAATGTGTGATAATTCACCCCAACCGTTTTAAACCGTAATTACGGTATTGTGCTACAGCACAATACATTCTACTCTTAACGTTCTCACTCATTGCACACCGACTTAAACACTTCACCAAAGCAGAGAAAACTGAATCTATACTCAAGATTCTAGTTTAAATATGTGGTGCAACTTATTTGTTGAAGTGGGGGGTATATGACTGAGTGATAAGGAACAATGCACTTTCGTACATCTGTTGTTAAGTTGTGAAGTTTCCGCCAACATAGGGAGATAAAGTAGGATAATTTAGGATAATTTACCAAAATAGCTTAAAATATATTATACTTTCAAAATAAAGCCAGAAGCATATATTCCCTTCCGATATATGAGTACATCTTGATTTATTGCACGTGTACGTGACTTTTAAAGCGAAGAGAAGCTCAGATTAATATCTGTTACCTTTTACGCAGTTGAGCGGCATAATTATTTCAAAGGAAATGCTGTTTGCTCTTACAGCCAAAGTTTAACCACCTTTTTCCGTTCACTGTGGTTCTGTAAAGGATTATATACCTGGAAAAGCTTGCCATTTTCAAGGGAAGAATACCTTTGGCCCGCATTACACCTGTTTTCATGTTATGAGTCGGCCTGCCTGCCAAAAAGTAAGTTCTTTATATTCCTCAGGAATGCGTATTAAACAGTATATTATTGTGAGCAGAAGCTATTTGAAGACCAAGAATCATATAAGCATGATCCGGATTCTGATGACATGCCATCTTTTAATTCTTGCAATAAAGGTATTGCTTAAGTGTACATAAATCCTTATCATGGGTCCCATATTAAGATATATATTAGGTCATTTTGGTAGTTTCAAGGGTTCTATTTTGGATAATCTTTTTTTCGATATTACATCATTAATTTGTAATTTCTTTGTCCTTTGCCGCTTTATTTGGTAATTTTCTTGCGTAAGTATAGAGTATATAAGGATTATTGCTTGGTCTGGAAAGAGTTGCTTGTGGGTGGAGAGATGATTATTGTCAGGGAAACAGGTATAACTACTGTTATGAATTCATGTCCAAAATTAGGGATGAGGTCAGTTTTCCCTTTTTTGCTTAATAAGTGCGTATTGCTCTTATTTATGTATGACATGGACTGTGAAATCCTCTTCATTTTCAATAAACATTGCATATTCTGAGTTCTCAAAAGAGTTAATGCTACACTTTTGTAAGACCTGTTTAAAAACACAATAAGTTAGAAAATTAATTGAAAATATATTTGTTCTATGTTTTTGTTTGGAGAATCTGAAAAGCAAAGAAAATAATGTTCTTACTTGTTTGAAGAATCTGAAAAGGAAAGTAAGAAAATTTTCTTTTCAGATTCTTTGAACAAGAACATTTTCACTGCTCTTTTACTTATTTTTTCTTCTTGTATAGGAGTTATATATCAATATATAAATTAATTTATAACTTTCTGTACACTAATTTTAGTAAATCAAATAAATCTCATTTTAGATAATTTTTTGTAATTACAAAGTCATTTTAAACAAATGTAGTCATTTAAAAAAAATAGTCATCAAAATCCGCGCCCTGCTTATAAAACACCGCTCTGACCTTATTTCTTCTCATGTATTTACGTTCATCTCCCCTGTATTTGCTCACATAATATTGATTTGTTTCGTAAAGCCTCTCCTGCCAGTTTGGCGTGAAATGTGTCCATGTTTTATACAAAATAATGAAAACTAAGATACGAGTAAGTTATTGCACTTTCCCTGCATAAATACTAAATAATATAGGCACCTAATTACAATTGGCAAGTTCCTTAGATCTACCTCCTTTTAAAAAGATCAGTGTAATATGTTTCAATGATCGCCAGTGCAATACACTAATACACCTCCTTTTAACAACACCCACTTTCCCGTGGGTGAAAGCATTACATTTGTGTGCTTTTAAGGGTATTGGTTGCGAGCGTATAGTAAAGCATACAGGAAAGGTTGTTCTAAAATTAATATCTCCAAAATATTAAGGCTAGACGCATCCTTGTTCTTATTCTTTCAAGTAGAAAGGATCAAATGGGAACTATGTACATTTAATTATTCATTAATTAAAAAATTAAAACAACTTTATACTTGAAATAATTAAGAAACTAGGTTTATATAAGCACATTCTCAGCCTAAATAATGAAGCCAAAATATCCAAATTCTGAACACATCATTCGAATGTGCACTACTCTGTAAATTCGGTTTATTTGAAAATTGGAGGATATTTGCAAGACTTGCTGTGCAGATAACTGTTTTTCAGCATGTGTCGATTATATACTTCAGTTTTTGGAGTTACTCTCTTCTGCCAAAATAGTTATATTAATAAAATTCTTTTTAAAAAAAATTATTTTAAATATGCATGTCGATTATTCATGCTTTTACCTAGACGCGAAAAAAAAGTATCGGAAAAAATGCACATATATCAAGTTTTCAGCTATCATGACTTTTAAAACTGCTATGTTTAAGTCATATTACATAATAGCATGATCAACATACAGTTTCTCTCATTAAGCTGCGTTTTTCACAATCCATAAACAAACAATAAAATTTAATTTCGAATCAAAGTTTAAGACCCGATAGCGTATAACGTTGAATTTTATATAGCGTATAACGTATTTTATTTTCGTTGCTAAAATTGGCCGAATAACATAATATAATTAAAGTCAAGCAATAGCATAAACTAAGAAAATGGTTTTAAAGCTTGCAACTTAGAGCTTCTGAAAAACATTAATATAACAAATATCTGATTTATATCTACATATCTTTCTTTCTTTGAATAACATATATGCTGTAAGTCATCCCTCAAGACCAAATTTCATATATCGACAGCTTTTTAGTGAATATTTCAAGGAGAAATGAAATTGGCGCCAGTTGGGTATTTAGCTGTAAAAAGACAGGTTTGTGTTTGTTATTTCCAAGACTAAGTCTAGTTATAGATGCGATTTTGTTTCAAGTAGTATAGGTCGAAACAGATCGTATAACGAGAATATTATACGAACTTTCATGCCGAAAAGTACGGTGCAGAATACTGGCTAGCTAAAACTTCACTCTCGATGACGTCATGCAGCAGGCGGACCGAAAGCAGTACAAGCGAAAACGGTGCGGGAAGAGACCCCCCTGATATATCCCCTTTCAATATTTATAAACCTACATGGTTTGCGTTCCACTAGATGAGGTCTCATCCACATTCTTCCTCTTTTCTTCTTCTATTTCATTACACACCAAGCAGATATACAAATAGCAATAGCTAAATCCTCATCACTGGAGTCCATTTTGCTTAGTTGAAATATTTTGTTGTCCCAACAAGTCAACCAGTGTGGATGGAATGTTAAATGTTAACAGTTACAACATGTTGAAGACATATGGCATGTTAGATGAACGTTTTGTTAATTGTTGAATGTTAAACTGTTGACATGTTGAACAGTGTGGACTCATCTTTAGACAGTCTTACCTGGCTCTGAGCTCTCTGCCCATGTTAAGCTTCACCCTGAGTATTTTATTTTCTCCTATACCTACCACATCCGGCGACAGTACCCTATCTAGCACCTGGGAAGGCGCCCGATGTCTGACTTAACAAATCCCTCACAGGTAGAATTTGTTTGTTTATTCGGGCAATATCAAAATGCACAACAAACGTTTAACTCGCTCTCAATTGTATCATAGTCCGCAACTCTCCCTCCTCATCAATTACCCTCACTCTTTTAATATGTGGTCGCGTCAATACTAAGCAAATAAACTAGTTAGATCAATATTGTTTAGAATCTTGCCCTCAACTCCGTAGAGCCTGGAAATATGTATGTGGGAGTGAATGTGAGTTAACTTCAAATTAGAAATAAATAAAAAAGAAATTAAAGAGCCTATAGCCAAAGAGTTATTCTCCAGGTCAAAACCCCGATATGACCATACAGACTAAAGCGAACTAAACGAATGAATATATACACAGGGTGAACCATTTAAGTTGAGACTGTAAAATGTCTCCAAAACTAAGCATTGTAGAAAGAAATGTCTTTAATAAAGGTAGCTTTATATTATGGGGGAAAGTAAAACCCCTGTTCGTGCTTTGTTTGGAGGACGTTATGATGGTCATTTTAGGGTCAATTTAATTTTTACTTTCTCTACTACGTATAGTATGTAGGGAAAGTATTGTATTCCACCCAAAAATTCGATACCGGGATTTCACCGGAAATATATGTTTTGAGGCCCCCTGAATCCAAGAAAAGCATTTTTGGAAACATGTCCCTGTGTGCGTCTGTGTGTGTGTCTTTAAACAGCATAACCCAGAAACGAACAGTCGGATAAACACCAAACTTGGTATTTAGGTTCAGTATCTTCCAGAGATGCGCCAAGAAGGTTTTCAAGATAATCCCCCCATCCCAGATTACCCTTTACATGGGACATTTTTCGAAAATTTTAATTTTCTCAAAAACGGCCCTAACGATTTTGATTAAAGTATCACATATTTTAGATACTTTCATGACAAATAAAATGTATATATTGAATTTTCTGGGAATGTCTCCAAAAGTATTCTTCATTGTGAACGACTTTTGCGTAACTGGTAAACCATTAGAGATAGACAAAAGTTTACTACACAAAAAATGTAGATCGCGTTAAAATACACAATTTATGTCATATAGATTTTTTTGTTGAGTGAACTCGGAAACGAACAGTCGGATAAACACCAAACTTGGTATTTAGGTCAGTATCTTCCAGAGATGCGACACGAAGGTTTTCAAGAAAATCCCCCCACCTCAGATTACCCTTTACATGAAACATTTTTCGAAACTTTTAATTTTCTCAAAAATGGCTTTAACGATTTTGATTAAATATGATATATTTAGGATACTTTCATGACTAATAAAACGCATATCTTGAATTTTCTGGGAATGTCTCCAAAAGCATTCTTCATTGTGAACGACTTTTGCATATCTGGTAATCCATGACAGTTAAAATTTTACTACACAAAAACATGTAGATCACATTAAAATACACAATTTATGTCATATACATTTTTTTTTGAGTGAACCATTTTCCAGATATTGCTTGTTATTCCCTTAAATTTTCCAATACTTATACTTTTTCTCAAATGGGAATTCGTTATTCATTTTTTTTGTCCTGGTAATGCAAAGCGAATGGAATACTCCACATAGCAACCAGCCCTTAAAATATTTGACTATCGTTTAAAGCCTAGCAATTCCCTTTGCATCTACAACAAAATTAGCAATAAGATTATCATCTCGATATCTCGATTAACATGAAGCATATGGAGAATACGTGTTTGTAAAAATAGTTTGTACAAGAGTAGAGAAAGTCATGTGAGTGTAACATATCAGATTTTTTAAAATGGGAACCTACACTTTGTAAATGTTTTCTCATTAGAAAATGGTTTATAAAAAGCCGTTTATTTTGTGATGAAGAATAAGGAAACAAAATAAAGAAGTTGGTTTTTAAGTACGAAACGCAACTTGATCCTCAAATGACCATCCATGGAGGGTTCAAACATTCATTTCGCTCTTCGTACACAGCCATTCAGAAACTTTTGTTGTTATTTACGATAGTGTGAGAACAATGCAAAGTGCTTTATACAAATGTTGTTTAGTTTTTTTATGAGGAGTGGGAAAACAGCCTAAAAAGTAGGTTCCTATTAAAAAAAATTAAATTAACTCTAAAGTGACCATCACAACGTGCTCCAAATAAAACACAACTAATGACATTTACTTCCCCCATAATAACACGCAACTTTTACTAAAGACATTTCTTTCTGTAACACTTAGTTTTGGAGATATTGTGCATTCTCAACTTAAATAGTCCATCTTGTATATTCTTTACTTTTTCTTGGCTTAGGATTATCATCATATGCCATATGCTGTGAAGGAGCGAGTGAGCCTTAGATTAGAGCGGTTTAATTACGCTGCACGTCCAGTAAGGGAACGGAAAACGTGGGAATACTTAGTTGTAACCGAGAAGTGTTTTGCGCAGTTTGAATGTGTAATTCCGCAGGTTAATAACACCAATTTATTCACTTTTTTCTTTGACTCGTATCATTCACTTGGAACTAATGATACCCGATTACACAGGTTATATTAGCGATGTATCCTACGTAAGCTTGCACAGAATAAAGCTTCATATTTGGTCTCATACTGTTCCATTCATCAGGTTTTTACTTTCCCTATTACTTCCATATAGTAAGTAGCGGAAGTAATGCGTTCCAACGTAAAATCCCATATCGAGATTTAACTGAAAATATACATTTTAAACTCCCTAATGAAAAAAGGATTTTTAGAAAAATGTCCGCGTGTGTGGAGCGTCTCTCTCTCTCTCTCTCTCTCTCTCTCACTGTGTGCATATTAGTACGTGCATGTATGTTTGTGTGTGTGTGTGTGTCTGTAAACACATAACACGAAAACGAAATGTTTCTTAAATATCCAACTTGTTATTTAAATTTAAAATCATACAAGGAAGTGACACAGATTTTCAGGGTGATCTCTTTACCCCAAACATTTATTTACATGGAAAACTTTTGATTATTTTGGCTGTCTCAAAAATGACTAGCGATTTGTATTACAATATCTCATACTTAGTATATTTGCATGACAAATTAAATTATATCTTTAATTTTCTGTAAAAGACTTGAGATATAAACAAAATCCTACTGCACAAAGAATCTAAATCTCGTTAAAACACACAATTTATATCAAAATTGTTGTGGCATATACTATTTCCGAGATATTCATTGTTTGTGTGGTTTTTCTTCCTTGGTCGGGGTTGTATAAAGAGCGTGGCATTTCAAAGTCATCACGTTTTGATCCGCGTTTTAAAGGATTTGAGTATCGCTTCAGGCTACCGTATCTCTCTTATACCTACAGCAAAGTGTGTAAAATGAGGTTGATTAGCATGAGGTTGAGGTAGTATTTTTAACACACACATTTAAATAAACTACAAGAAACTAGTCAGGAAACTGAAGACATAGAAAACACAAATGCAGACATTCTGCAAATACAAATAGATCCAATAGTACTAAAGGTAAATGCAAATATAACTAGTTCTGTAAATCCTAATGATATGCATGACAATAATTCAAGTGCAGAAAGAAGTGTATCACCTTTGTTAACTAACAATACAAGAGACGCTACTGCTTTTTCCATAGCATCAGCTTCTCAAACACAACACAATAATGATGACACACATGTTCATGTACCAAATCAGATGTCAAACCATTATTCTGTGCTAAATAGATTACCATTACCTTATTTTAATGCTTCCTCAAGTCCAGTACAATTTATACATGATCTAGTAGAATATATTAAATTGAAAAATGTGCCTGAAGCATTAAAGGTGATACTTGTTAGAAGGTGCTCGGATAACGAAACCTTAGAATGGTTACATATGCTAGCAGATAGTGAAATGAATTTTGAGACATTTAGAATTTTATTCATTAATAAGTTTTGGAATACCTCTGTGCAACATAAGATTAGGGCAAATCTAAAAAGTCCATGGCATAAGAAGAAAAAGAAAATAAAGTATGCAGATTATGTGTGGCACAAAAAGAAAAAGAAAATATATGTAAACAGTCTGTGGCACAAGAAGAAAAATAAAATATAGTATCTGGAACATAAAAGGGGAAGGCAATGCAATTTAAAAAAAAGTATAATAATATGTTTACTAAAGGTAATCAATTGTCAAAATAACAAAAGCGAGTTTAGATAAAAAATGTAATAGAAAAAGAAAATCCATTGATAGTAAGAAAAACATAATAAATCTGAATAGCAACTGCATTTATATTGCATAAGGTGTAAATGGTTAGAAATTAAAAAAAAATAAAACTGTTTGAGAAATAAGTTGTAAAGAACAAGTGTTAATATCACTAATTAAATGTTAAATGTATAGAAAATAAAATGCTTAATAGTGGCTATGTTAGTGAATAAACAAACTTCACTCAGGTCATTGAACACAATATCATTGTCCTCACACCAGGTCATTAACCGCAAAGTGTCGAACAAGTGAAAGAACAAAATATGAAGTGTTCTGCTATACACGAGCGTAGTTAAAAACCAGTGAGTGTTAAATAAAAGTGACAGTGAAAAATAGGAAGTGCAATAATAAAAAGGTTATGTTTCTATCTTTCAGGAGACTTTCAGAAAATATTTAAAAATTTAAAAAGAACAAAAACAAAAAGAACAATTTTTAAATATTTCTAAAAGTGGGAAATTTGAGGCAGTGATTTTAACACTCAAATTATTTCAGTCAAATTATATAATATAAAATTCAATAACAGCCCGCCTTGAAGCAATATGTGTATGTAATAATTTGTAAAATGTATGTAACAGTCATTGCATATGCTTATATTATTGTAAACATGATCAATAATGTTATGTGAATGCATTACGTAATTTAATAATGTAGGAGCTGTGAGAAATATTTTAAAAGTTGCTAACAATGAGGTAACCTTGAGGCAATAAAGAGTTTAAATGTTACTTGTGATTCTTGGAAGCAATAATATAATTTTGAGACAGTTTAAAAATAGCCAATCAACAACCAGAAAAAGCTTTGGTTAAATGCAGGTATTCTATTGGAGTAGGATTAGCAAATCAGAGACTTGAAATGCAGAAATTTACAAGTTTAGAGGTTCAAATCAATTCAGTTGCCTGCAGACAGAGTTACTAATCAGACGTGAGATGTGTCCTCGAGAAATTAATTATGTTTTCGTGTGAGACGAAAATATTTTGCGTATTACAAGGTGCAAGTATTTAATAAAAACATCTCACAGCTCTCTCTCTATATATCAGTGAAGTGCTATTTAAATCGTGTCAAGCATTAATAAAAGCAGTGAAGTAAAATTATAATCTGTGTAAGCCTACATTCTTAGTCACACCACCCTTCCTAAGAGAAACGCGTCTATAAAATAAATACTGACGCAACCGAGGCAAACATAAATGTAATATTTAATGAAACAGTCAAATTACAAAGTTAATATTTTTTTTTTACTTGGGGCAAAGGCCATCGGAAAGTACATTTGGGGCGAAGGCTACCGGAAACCGTTTACTATACGTGCGGTTGCAACTACTACAAGTTCGGCTCCCCAACAGTTGAAATACAATACAACTCCTACTTCAAATCGGCTTTTCATACGTAGCAGTAAACAACGTAAAGAACAATTCTACTTCAAATTGGCGTCCATACGTGGAGCTAAATAAATAAACAACTCCAACAAAACACCTTCACAAGGTTAACAAAAGAATAACGTTTTTTAGGAATATTTTGTAGAAAAATGGGTAGGGAGGGACATGTGTATGATCATACCAGAGTTTGTTTCTTCGATTATATGCTTAAACAGTTTAGGAAGAATGGTGAATTAACAAAAGACATGAAAACCTAAATAGAAGGAAGCAGAAATAAAATGAAGTGGTTTAATGGAAAAATGCCCAGAGTCCTCACCTCATTTTTGCTCTCTAGGTTATGAAAATTTTCTTTAAAGAAACAAAGTGCTCGAATCTGCAATTGCGGCCCCTCGCCCTCCGTGTTACATGTGTTTTAACCAAATCAACTATCGTGTCGCTAAGATATGAAGAACAGTTTTATTTCTGTACAGCAGCTGTACATAACCTAGTGTACTAAGGCAATTATTATATTTATAGACGTCTTAAGAGCTCGTCCATTTCTAAGACTGAATTCTTCAAGCGCGATGGCTCCGCGGTAACTAGCACTCTGGAGGTGCCGGTTTCGACCGTCCATTCTGACTTGTGTTTTTAGTGGTTTTCCCTGGTCGGTAGGGGAATGATGGTGTGTTTTCCCACCTACTATGATCTCCTTTCCCTCATTTCTCTTTCATTTCTTTTCCATCTCATATTTCAGGTGTGCATGTAGGTTTGTGGTGTCTGACGGTGTCGGACAGATGGTGCGGATGCTTCCTCCAAGGAAAGAGTGTTCCTCGTGGACTCTAGAGACCCCTTCATCGCCCTCTCTGGACAGCTCCAGTGGCACTTCCGGTTTTCGAGCCAGGAACTGTTAAGGACGTTCGCGCGTCTCTGAGGCCTGTAGCATGCTGTGGTTCCTTCACTTCATCCCTTACTCCCGAGGGATGGTAGCCGCAATATATCTCATAGTGCGAGAGGTTTCTCTTCCGTCATATATATCCTATGCCCTAGAACATTGAATTTAAAATACTTGCTGGCGATTCCTTTTGTTTTGTAGAACATCAACCCAAGTTTATCATTATGTTACTCATGCATGTGAATTGGAAATCAGTTTGTATGCTGTGCAGTTGTAAGGGATTGTTGGTCCATTTGCCATAATACAGCTTGGTCTAACGAGATAAATTGATGTGACTGTTTATGGTAATGATAGCAAACAGACAATATGTTTTCTGAAATCTATTTATTGTCTAATTATAGCACATTACATATCAAAATGTTCTCTTTGTTTCAGAATATTTACGTTTTTCAATTCCTATTCATAGTGTTTACTAAACGTTAAAATACTCTTTTTGTTAAACCTTTTATGTGCTGATTTTTCTAGTATTGAAAAGACAGGTATTATGCAATTAAAATATTGCAATATGAATTAAATATGAAATAAAGTTTCAAAACTTTTAGTCTTGGTTCGAAAACAGTTCGCTGCAACCTGGATTCGAAGCTCTTTATCTTAACTACCCTTAATTTTCTACGTATTTCAACCAAACTTGATTAACGTTTGACAATGTTTTTAACTCTTGTGTATGAAACTTCAACTGCATATGTCTGATTAAATTGAAAATTTGTAGCAGGCCCTCCATATAAACCTTAATCTTTTACCGAACTAAACCAAATATGAAATACGAGGGCGTATCGAAAAGTAACGCAAAGTAATTTCTTTACAATAAAATGTAATAGTTAAAAAAAGCACAAATGAACTTACACCTTTTTACCTACTTTTCGACATAGTCACCAAATTTCTCAACACATTCTTCCATCGTGATACCAGCTTCAATATGCCCTGTTCATAGAAATCCGTTTTCTTGGAGTATAGCCATTTGCGGACTGTTGATTTCACTTCCGCATCTGTCGCAAAGCGTTGGGACGAAACGAATGAAAGTTCGACGGTGCAAGATCCGAACTGTATGGTGGATGCTGGAGCATCTCCCAAACAAATATGGTGATTTTCTGACGAATAGCAGCAGAACATGGGGGTGAGCATTGTCATAAAAAATTTTGACATCGTCAGCATTCATGTTGTGGCGTTTGTCACGAAGGGCACGACGCAACTTCACCAAAGTTTTCATGTAGGCTGCAGCATTCACATTGATCCCGTGTTCAGCAAAATCCACCAATACAACACCATGTATATCCCAGAACGCCGTCACAAGCACTTTCCTTGCAGATTGAGTCATTTTGGATTTTTTCTTCACTGGGGAACCAGCACGTTTCCACTCTATACTTGTCTGCTTGGTTTCCGGCGTGTAGTAGTATACCCATGACTCATCACCAGTGACGATTCCCTTCATGCCCTTCTGCGATGTACCGCGTTAGGTGACCCAAGCTCGTCATCATTCGCTGGCCCTTGTGGATGTCTGTCAGGTTCATAGGCACCCAACGAGCACTAACTTTACGAAATTTCAATGTGTCATCAAAAATATCGCACACTGCTCCATAGGAAATGTTGAACTGTTGCGATAAGGTTCGCAGTTTCACACGCCAGTCGTTCAAAATTGCCGCCTGAATGCCTCTGACATTCTGCGGATTTGCAGCTATTACCGGCCTCCCGGAGCATGGCGAATCACTAAGGTTCACACGGCCCTTGGAAGAATGTACACCACCTGGAGACATTTCTACGGTCCATACAATCATCCCCATACACACCACGCATGTCCCTGTCATATCACTCGGTTTATGCCCTTCGGCCCACAAATATCGAAAAACACCTCTCTGCTCTTAACACGTGGACGACGGTAACATGCACGCCATCTTTGTTGCGTAGTTCACGCTTCTCTCGCTAGAGCTGCACATGAAAAAAATTGCCTTCTGTAGTGAAAACTTCAAACTATATCTGTGTAAAGCTGCAACATTCCAGCTGCAATATCAAGGCCGAAAAATATTATTGTGCGTTACTTTTCGATCTGCCCTCGTATGTCGACAAATCGTAATCTTAACTCCTTATTTGCAACAGCGGCTGGACAAAGCGAGCTAGTAGATGCTCCATGTTTTATGTTAACGTACACACCTAAAATTGTCTAGTCTATCTTCAATTGATAAACAAGATAACTGACAGCTGCTCTAATTGACAAAAACATTTCCCCCTTCTCTATTTTCTATTTTTTTATTTTACGTCGCTTAACTACGTGGTCATATCGCGACGGTCATATCTGTTATTAGCAGATAACTTGTGAGTAGGTGTGTGGCGTTCAATTAGCCTTCTAGGTCTCATCCCTGTACCATAACATCTTGCTTCGTGTTCACAGAGGCCTTAGTGCTAGACAATTGTAGCTCTGCTTCTTTGTGGGCAATGGCAGCTTCGGCACGTGTACACAGTGACCGTAGTACCAGACAACTTTATCTCTGTTTCTACACGCACCGATAAGATGGCATTAGGGTGCTATCCAGTCTACCTGCTTTATATTCTGTGGATGGATGTTTTAGACATAAATTGGAACTTTGGGTGGTAGTGTTAAATATCTATTTGGGGATTTACTTTGCGACTGAGGAAACCACGAAAAAATTAGTAGATTAGTCTTCCCCGGGATATGAACCAGATTCCCGAATGTAGGCCACAGACGTTACCGCCTGAGCCATCCTGCTCGGCCCTTTCGCTTTGTCTATCCACTTATTTATTACGAAACTCGGTCCGGAGAATGAAGAGACTCGTTGAATTTTTATTTATGCGTCCTTCCAGCAAGGAAACCTTGAGAACTGTTCTTTTAAGTTTTGAAATATGCACTATATGTACAATAAGCACTATCCAATAGAGCGAAACGAACATGAAGGCGTTACGGTTCGTAACTCATTAGGAACTTTCCGTTTCATCATATAAAAAGAAACTCTTAATGGTTTCACTTCGTCTTTAGTAAAAATTAATTCTGTATCCTAAAAAGTATTTCTGAAGCTGTGCTAGAACAGCAATTCCATCCACATGCTTATAGAAGCAATGAAAATCGTGGTAGCGCTTAACAACCCTAAGACTAGAACCGCTAAGTATGTTGGATACCTAGCGGAAGGGATCACCATGACCCCTAAAACACAAACAGTCAGAACTTGAATAATATGTTTAGTTTATAGCTTTCTTGGAATTAAAAATGCTTTCAGGGCAATAAGTAGGTCCATATATAGTTATGTTTCGGTATTCGGCTTGAAACCCCAATCATTAAATTCGTAATCTGAAAATTCTGATTTTTCCTTCCACTTCAGTCCTGCATCATACCTCTTAGGCTTTCTCATTTAAGAAATCTTATATAAAAATGCTGCTGAACCGCCTACGTCAGTTTGGTGATGTGCTACTTTGTACACATTTACCACACACAGCTATTTGTTACTTCTCACAAAAATGAGGCAGTATTTTTAACACTTAAAGGATTTCAGTCAAATTATATTATGACAAATATAATAACAGCCCAACTTAAAGCAATATGTGTATGTAACAATATATAAAAAGGGTATATTACAGTCATTTTACATGTTTATATTATTGTATACATGTAATAATGTTATGTGAATGTATTACGTAATTTAATAATGTAGGAGCTGTGAGAATAATAGTTTAAAAGTTGCTAACAATGAGGTAACAATGAGGTAGCCTTGAGGCATAATGAACTTGAAAGTTTAATGCTACTTGTGATTCTTGGAAGCAATAATGTAATTTTTGTGACAGTTTATAAAATAGCCAATCAACAACCAGAAAAAGCTTTAGTTAAATGAAGGTATTCTATTGGAGTAGGATTAGCCAATCAGAAACTGAAATATAGCAAATTTTACAAATTCAGAGTTCAGTTGGTTGTAGATAATGTTCCTAACCGGACGCGAGATGCGTCCTCGAGAAATTTAATACGTATTCGTGTGAGAGGAAAATTGTTTACATGTTAAAAAGTGCAAGTAATTAATAAAAGAATCTCACAGTTCTCTATATCGGTGGAGTGTTATTTAAATCGTACCAAGCATTAATAAAAGGAGTGAAGTAAAATTATAATCTGTGTAAGCTTACATTCTTAGCCGCACTACTTCCTGCAAAGAAATCTATGTCTCTAACAATGATACTGACCCAGCCGAGGCAAACATAAATATATAATATTTAAAGAAACAGTCAAATTATGAAGTTAATATTTTTAAATTTTGGACGAAGGCTACCGGGTACCATACGTGCAGTTCCAACTACTTCAAGTTCGGCTCCCCAACAGTTGAACTACAATACAACTCCTACTTCAAATTGGCTTTCATTACGTGAAGCAACCATCTTCTTCAAATTGGCGCCCCACGTGGGGCAGATAACAATACAACAAAACAAATATCTTCTTCAAAAATTACTGTGCTTTTTCGTTTGTTTCATTTAACTACAATGCTCTTATCGACGGCTTTTCCTATGGAACATATTGCCTATCGGTAATAGTGTTAACTCGCATTCGCTTGCCATTGGGTTTGTGGTAAACTTTGGGTTATATTCATTAGATGAGACACACACACATTCACTCTTTCAACCTCTGGGTAGGATAAGGAATAATATTGGCTAGAGAAAAGTTCTTCTCGCTCTCGCACCCGGGAATCGAACCCGGACCCCTCGCATAGCTGAGCTATGGGATCAGCCAGTTACCGGTCTTGCTTCCTTTACTCAGACTGATTTGACACTTCTTTCGGCTTTTTTGGGTGGCCCATGTCCCTCGTCCTGCTTCTGCTGCTCTTGAGCTCTCCTCCTTCAATTCATTCATAGCTGGAGGATAGCCTCTTTCATTCAAATTTTGCTTTTTACTTAAAGACGACGAAAAGTATATCTATTTATGAATTTGTCCAAACATTAACTCTTTAAGATGCACGTTTCGAAAGCATGCGTGAGATTTCTTTTTGGAGAAAATGCAAGCTTTTAATGGCGCATGATTTAGATTTGTCTGATGTATAGGAACCCTTCAGCATGCTCTATATTTCGCACGCAGTTCAGTTTTCGTTTTATTTATGAATCTATTATTTTTGGCTTGTTTAGTCACTCTATAATAATGAATAGATTGGATTAATTGATCCTGAAGCTTTATTTGCTGTGTAATTCGAGGTTTGAAATTGGCAATACCTATTTAAGTAATTACGCTTGTTTTAGAGGGAAGAATTTAAAACCAATCTTTAGCCTAATGAAAAACTATCGTTTAGAAATTGCTTTATTCTAATTCAGCTTAGGATAATTGGTGTAATTCACTAATGGGAGATATGAAAGAAGTATCATTAGTAAATAAAATAGACTACGGTTTAATATTTTAAGGTAATTCATTTATCATCACTGGAAATAAAAGAAGGTCTAAGACAAAGTCTTAGAGTTCTAGAAAATTTAACATTAGAAATGGCAGAACGTTCATTACATATATATTAATAACTTCTCTGCCATCTTAGAAACTTTTAGTTTAAATTTGTTTCCGATAATAACATAATCTGGAACAAACAGTTGCTTGGAATCATAATTAAACCTTCAGATAGGTACTTTCATGATTTTAAAAAGCCACAATTACTGGATAACTTTCAGAAAATAAGTAAACATACCAGAAACCAATCACTAATTGAATACAAAATGCTAACCATTGAATAAAGGGATTAAAACTCAATTGCATTGCATAATGAACTGCCATATAGCTTTATTATGGCTTCTAGCATTATTTTTCTTGGCATTATTATTTACAGGCCATGGCATCATAAACATCACTACCAAAGGAACAACACTTTACATAGTTATATAATTTGGAACATTCACATTTCAAGGTTCTTAAATTATCAGTATACCTTCAGTACACCTTAGAATTTAACATCATAAATTAATGTTTAACAAGAAAACATTTGTTAAAAAATTTAGTTATACCAAGAAAAATGCTCAAAATAACAGGATATATTAAATACACCAGGCCAATCAAAGCAGTTAACATTTTCATTAAATTCCCCCTTCTTATACTCCTTAAATTATCACTTTTTCCGCTTTCCCTTCAGTCACTACTTGTATTTCTCTCTCTCTCCCTCTCTCTCCACGTAGCACTTCAATTTAACGGCACGTGCAACTCAACTTCTTTCTTCCTGTTGCTCACTAACGTGTCGAACTAAGGAGCCTCCTTCTCTCCTCACGTAGACAACGACTAACAGCATCCAGAAAAAAAAACTTGTTGAGGAAACAGTAAAAACAGAAGTCAATTGTACAAACACACACACACACAAGCAGACAGTGACCCTTTCCTAAGCGGCAACTTCAAGAAGATTTACAGGGGAGGAAGTCCTAGAAACTTCTGCCCGCCTCCCGATAGCATTTCCGGACGGTTCAGAAGCTGTGAGCATGTTTCTCTCTCTCTCACACACCATAAACCCCCTGCCCCAAGACAGGACTAACAGGCAGAGGCCGTCACATAGCTCGTTCCTCAAGCTTGTCGTACGAATCAGTTCCACGTTATACTCGTAGGGCAAGTTGATTAATGTGTATTACCATCGACTTCCCTCGGGGTTGGTGCTGAATATGGTATATCACATTGTTGATCCGAGCAATTATCTTACAACGTCCCTAGGACGACCTATATAACTTTGACGACTTCTTCGTGGGATGATAAAGCCACAAGAGGTCCCCGGTTGTAGCGTGTCCTCATCCCGACATCTGCCAGTTTGAGCTGTTCCCCAGCCTGTCGCTGATCCACATTGGGAGACATGCCAAGTCACATGATAGAAGTAGCTCTCGTCCAAATGCTAGCGGAGTAATGTACTCCCGAGTGCACAGAAGCTAGCCGAAGCCTCTGGTCTCGTATAATGTTTCACTTTATGTAACCTTGACAGAATCTCCTTATCATCTGTGTTCCACACCAGCCCTGGGTAAGCCAATCTCTTATTGACTTGAATTCAAGTCGACACACAGCATCAGTCTATGAACAAAGGTCAGATATAAATGAGCGGCGAAAGGGGTGGAGTACGGAAAAAATTCATCTGAGTTGCTGGAAGCTATGCTTTCACAGCAGCCCCTGGATGAGTCCTTCTCGTATTGGTTTGATGTCAAAAGTGTGGCACTCAAACATTAAACTATGAACACAGGTCGATCTCAAGGTTAGTAGAAAAGAAAAGGGGGGAAGTAAGACATTAAGTGAGGTGCCAGAACCAGATAATGGTGGGGAACTGGGAGTGGCAGGTTTAGTATTTCCACACCAATCAAACCACTGCGGAGTACATAGACACGATTCCATGCACTTCACTGTACTGAAACTACGTCCTACCTCAAAGTGGGGCAAGGAGATAGAAGCAACGTCGCAGTATGAAGCTAAAAAGATTATTTACGGTTGGGATAACATGAAGAATTATTAAACGCCACTCTAATCAGTAAAACACCATTAGAGGATACAGTAATCATTAAACTAATGTAACGAATACGAACTCTTTATAAGTTTCTAATAACATGGTGTCAGTACATTAGAATAAATTGAATTTATCATGTTTAAGAGTTACAAAGATAATCTATTTTAGACAGTAATGTCAATTTTCATATCCCCATAAACCATCAGTGGTATTGAATATATTGTTAAAAGAGAAACAGCTCAAGTAAGTCAGAGTATTATTTATTATCACCAGTCAGTGACTTATAAATTCAAAATGAAATTAGTTTAGCAACTGCTGCACAGCAGCAACTTCAAAAGTTCTAAAAACTTAAGCCAAGCACTGTGGCTATTATTTATTGAAAAAAGCTGCAATGAAAATCCTAGAGTGAACATTGTGGTGATACAGGTTATTTCATTTCCTTAAAAAGCTAATCTCTTTATTTGAATATTCTGGACACACACTCTGGACAAGTTCTCTTCTTCAAATCTGTTCTGTTTCAGTACAACAATGCTGTGTATGGATGGATATATCGACAGCTTGCTATAAAATGTGGAAAGAAGGCGCTAAATTCCCGAAAGGTACTACCCCTAAACAAGCACCACCCCAACCACCAAGAACACCACCTACAGGGAAGAAGTGAAATAGTGTTGAGAACATTCCTAGATATTCTGTGTACGTGTGTGCTGCACATAACCATAATGTTAATAAAATTCTAAAATTTATTGGTGGAGTAGGTCAATTTGTGCTTTATATTATACTACTTTTTACTTTCTCTACTACGTATAGTAAGTAGGGGAAGTGTTGTATTCCGCCCAAAAATTCGATACCGAGATTTCACCGGAAATATATGTTTTGAGGCCCCCTGAATCCAAAAAGAGCATTTTTGGAAATATGTCGGTGTGTGTGTCTGTGTGTCTGTGAACAGCATAACTCAGAAACGAACAGTCGGATAAACACCAAACTTGGTATTTAAGTTTACTATCTTCCAGAGATGCGACGCAAAGGTTTTCAATAAAATCCCCCTCACTTCAGATTACCTTTACATGGAACATTTTCGAAAATTTTAGTTTTCTCAAAAATGGTCCTCACGATTTTTATTAAAGTATCATATGTTTAAGATATTTTCATGACAAATGAAATGTATATCTTGAATTTTCTGGGAATGTCCCCAAAAGTATTCTTCATTGTGAACGACTTTTGCATAACTGGTAAACCATAAGAGATAGACAAACTTTTACTACACAAAAAATGTAGATCGCGTTAAAATACACAATTTATGTCATATACATTTTTTGTTGTTGAGTGAACTATTTTCAAGATATTGCTTGTTATTCCTTTAAATTTTCCAATACTTATACTTTTTCTCAAATGGGAATTCGTTATTCATTTTTTGTCCTGGTAATGCAAAGAGAATGGAATACTCCACATAGCAACCTGGTCTTAAAATATTTGACTATCGCTTAAAGCCAATTCCCTTTGGATCTACAAGAAAATTAGATAAGATTAACACCTCGATATCTCGATTAACATGAAGCATATGGAGCATAAGCGTTTGTAAAAATAGTTTGTACAATAGTAGAGAAAGTCATGTGAGTTTAACACATCAGATTTTTTCCGATTGTATGGGTTAATCCCCAAGGGTAGACTTTTGAAGTCTAGAACGTTGACAGTAATTCAATTTAATCTATATACAAGATCTTTTTAAGATCGATAAGAATGAAGCCAAGCATTTGATATGAGAACTCCTGCCTGGAAATATTTTAGTCTAAGAGCAAACAATATTGAATACAGATTGCAAGAATGCATTAATCTACGGGTCTGAAGACTTCATCTTGAATACTTAGGAGATAACTAGGCGAACTTTAGTGTTAAGTTTGAATTTTGTTCTTATCTACTGTGTGAAGGAATTAAGATGTTTTAGCATTAAGTCATTACGTCCTTATTTACAGCACTCTTCTTAAACGAATACTAGATATTTTGTTAGTGTCAAACAAGCCCTTGTTTCTGGATAGTTTTAAAAGTTAAAATTTCTAAGCCATTCGCCCTTATTGTAGTTATTGTTTCTCTACCACGTACATAGCAGGTGGAGAAGGTTCTGTATTCAACCCAAAAATTCAATATCGAGATTTCACCGAAAATACATGTTTTGAGGTATTTAGGTTCGGTACCTTCCAAAGATGCAACACGAAGATTTTCAAGAAAGTCTCCCATACCAATTACTTTTACATGCAAGATTTTTCGAAATCTTTGTTTTTATAAAAAAAATAGCTCTATTTTAATTAAAACATCATTTATTAAAGATATTTACATTAAGAATAAAATGAATATCTTGATTTTTCTGGGAACAGCCTTTGAAGTCTTCTTCATTCGGAATAAATTTGTATAACTGGCAAACGTTAAACGATAGACAAAAATATACTACACAAGATATTTAGATCTCCTTAAGGCACACAATGTATTTCAAATACCTTTTTGTGGCTTTAGCCATTTCCGAGATATCCGTTATTAATGGTTCGAATTGTTCAATGCTTAGCCATTCTTTTCAAGTCCTGTTCATGTTTTAGTTTTTTCTTGCTAGATATGTTATGGAAACAGTTTTAAAACCAGCATGTAGCGTCCAGTTCTTAAACATTTGACCATTTCCAGAAACGTTAATATGGATTAAAATGAACTAGGTAGGAAGATAAACTTTTGTATAACCAATTTGTATACCCATTAATAAGATATAAAGTGTAGAGAAAGTGAATGGAACACATCATTTTTTACTTTCTGTACTACGTATAGTAAGTAGGGGAAGTATTGCATTCCACCCAAAAATTCGATACCGAGATTTCACCGGAAATACATGTTTTGAGACCTCCTGAATCCAAAAAAAGCATTTTTGGAAACATGTCCGTGTGTGTGTCTGTGTGTGTGTGTGTCTGTGTGTGTGTGTGTCTGTGTGTGTGTCTGTGAACAGCATAACTCAAAAACGAACAGTCGGATAAGCACCAAACTTGGTATTTAGGCTCAGTATCTTCCAGAGATGCGACACGAAGGTTTTCAAGAAAATCCCCCCACCCCAGACTACCCTTTACATGGAAGATTTTCGAAAATTTTAATTTTTTCAAAAATGGCTCTAACGATTTTGATGAAAATATCATATGTTTAGGGTAATGTCATGCGAAATGAAATGTATATCTCGAATTTTCTGGGAATGTCTCCAAAAGTATTCTTCATTGTGAACGACTTTTGCATAACTGGTAAACCATAAGAGATAGACAAAATTTTACTACACAAAAAATGTAGATCGCGTTAAAATACACAACTTATGTCATATACATTTCTTTTGTTGAGTGAACCGTTTTCGAGATATTGCTTGTTATTTCCTTAAATTTTCCAATACTTATACTTTTTCTCAAATGCGTTATTCATTTTTTTTATGTCCTGGACATGCAAAGAGAATGGAATGCGCCACATAGCAACCAGCGTTAAAATATTTGACTATCGCATAAAACCTACCATATTCCCCTTGCATCTACAAGAAAATTACCAATAAGATTGACATCTCGATATCTCGATTAACATGAAGCATATGGAGAATAGGCGTTTGTAAAATTAGATTGTACAAGAGTAGAGAAAGTCATGTGAGTGTAACACATCAGATTTTTTTAAATTATGAATCCTTCTCTTGGAGTTTGCAAAACAAAACGCTTAAGTTGTTCACCTAAGTATGTAGTTAGTTTTACTAGACACGATGTTGTGGTTCAAAATAACAAAGCCGTTGCGATAATATTCAATAATTCTAAAGTTGCAAGAATAAATGGGTTTTTAGAAGCGTTGTGTAAATTAGTGATAAGGCAAAAAGTTAATTACGAATTCTCTTGAGGATACAATAAGCGTAACGAACGGCCGTGTGTGTGTGTGTGAACAGGACTGACGATTTACACTAGTGGTGATGTAGTGGTGTAGTGGTTACCATGCTAGTCTCTAGTTCCCGAGGTCACGGGCTCAAACCTGATGGAGGAAGATGGATTTTTGCGGGCGTAAAAATCCTTAGCATGTCTTCCTTCGGAAGGGAAGTAAAGCCAGTGGTCCGGTGTCTAGATTTACGGCACGTAAAAGAACCTCACGCCTGATAAAGAGGCCTCTGAGCAGAATTACCGGTCTTTCACGCCCAATATAGAATGGGACCCTAAGGACCACCGAACTTAAAGAGCGTCCATAAAAATAAATAAATAAAAAAAAAAGACTGACGGGCTACTTAAAGCATAGGTGGCTATGTTAACAGAAATAAATGTGACTTTGGCACACTGGGGAGAAACCAATAATAAATAGAAGGCTTGCACCAAGGTTTATACCAAAGTGGGGAGATTGGATAACGGGATAATACGAAATAATTTACAAGTATTTATTTATTCATGTGGCAGAGTTAAACTATTTGGCCTTCTCTTCCGCTCAAATATTTAGAAAATTCTAAGTACATTTTTAATACAATTATGATACATGTGAATCATATTCAAATGAACACAAAACAGAAGTAGCACAAATATTAGAAGAATGAATTTAATTGAACTACATATAAGCTAGGTTAATAGTAATACATATTTTTAAAAAATGTGTATACAACTATGTGTACAATGAAAATGAGAGCCAGAGCCTAGCAATGTTCACGGTGAAACATGACGGGTATAGAGATATTCGGCGAAGTAACATTGAAAACACACGATTTTCCGAGCGTGTGTGGAGGTTGTGAGATGAGGACAAGCTTTTAAAACGAGAAGCTAGATGTATGAAACAGTTTAAAGAGAACTAAACTACAGTGAATGTTTCTATGGTCAATTGGACTGAGCCATGACAACTCGTGGAGAGATCGTAACCGTGTACATCATGTATTATAAGTCAGCTGAAATTTATGTAACAGATGAGATCTTAAATCTGTTAGGAGAGATTGCAATACTCGAAGTGGGGCTCACCATTTTTTGTGCCAAAGTGTTTCTTAAGTTTCTAGGCAGGAGTCTATTTCAACGCTTGAAGGTGTAAACGGTTTACTTTTCTACAAATCGCGGTAACATTGATTCCGCAAATAAGTTATACTATTAACAGCCACACTGCATGCGCGAAATGGTAAATGTAAAGCGACACACGTCCCTCTTCTTTGCTATACATGCTCACCTGTGAAGGCCAGTAAGATGCCTCCCAAAGCTACGTGTACGGCATAAATGGAAACCAGTGTACCTATAACAAAATCTTTAGTGAAATCATATCCGCCAAATTTTATAATGATTAATAGGAAGCGCATATAAAAGTCTGATGTGTTACACTTACATGACTTGCTCTACTTTTGTACAAACTATTTTTACAAACGCTTATTCTCCATATGCTTCATGTTAATCCAGACTTCGAGATGTTAATCTCATTGGTAATTTTCTTGTAGATGCAAGGGGAATTGGAAGGCTTTAAGCGATAGTCAAATATTTTAAGAGCTGGTTGCTATGTGGAGTATTCCATTCTCTTTGCATTACCAGGACAAAAAGAAATTGAATATCGAATTTGAAAAAAAGTGTTGGACAATTTAAGGGAATAACAAGCAATATCTCGAAAATGGTTCACTCAACAAAAAAAATGTATATGACATAAATTGTGTATTTTAACGCGATCTACATTTTTGTGTAGTAAAATTTTGTCTATGTCTTATGGTTTACTAGTTATCCAAAAGTCGTTCACAATGAAGAATACTTTTGGAGACCTTCCCAGAAAATTCAAGATATACATTTCATTTGTCATGAAAATGTCTTAAGAATATGATATTTTAATCAAAATTTTCGAAAAATGTTCCATGTAAAGGGTAATCTGGGGTGGGGGATTTTCTTGAAAACCTTCGTGTCGCATCTCTGGAAGATACTGAACCTAAATATAAAGTTTGGTGTTTATCCGACTGTTCGTTTCTGAGTTATGCTGTCTACAGACACACACGGACATATTTCCAAAAATGCTTTTTTTGGATTCAGGGGGTTTCAAAACATGTATTTCTGGTGAAATCTCGGTACCGAATTTTTGGGTGGAATGCAATACTTCCCCTACTTGCTATACGTAGTAGAGAAAGTAAAAACTTTTCTAAGGATACTTTGTGGAACAGCTGTGAAAGTAAATTATAGTGGGAGAGAAAATCGTGTGACTGTAATTAATACATACAGTACCTATTTGTTCCCTAAAGCGTCGTGATCATTACAAGCAGGAGAGAAAATAAAAATAAGATAGTTACTCCGAAAATAGGCAGGTTAACTGCGACGGTATGAGTTATAAGGACAAAGTATTGCGCACATCTAAAATCAGCGCGTTACATTAATTCAACAAAAAATAGTTTTACACGTTCTAAAGTTATACCATTTTATGGTGATCAGTGATTAACAAGAGAAACGGCAATTCTTGCGATTAAATCACAAGTCTCCTAGAAAATACACAGTTTTTAGGATTGTTTCATTTAGTACATTTTAAAATTGTATAAGGTAGTAACATAATAAAACCATTAGGTACATTCCCGTTGCAGCCCTCTAAATTGCACAGGTCGAAGCATCTAAAAAGGCGTCACTTAATTTAGAATCAACGATAACATTAATTTTTCGTCCTGCACTACAAATATGCATCTCAAAATTATTTTAACATCTAACGATTGTTTCAGACACTTCAGAATTGGTATTTTTTATCTCGGGTTGATGATCTTGTCCTTCAACATCTCCGCAAGTTACATGTTGAACACAGCATCAGCTGCTGCACATGAAGGTAAATATCAATATGTTTATACCTTGGAAAAATAAACATTTTCACCATAGACCGACATTGGTTTGTTTGTTCTGCCACTAAGCCACAGAATTATGTAACGGCTCAAATGATTGCAATTAAATTTACAACCGATCATTCTCTATGCTTCTGTGACTTGCTATAAATACCGCTCCAAGGATTCTGGAGTTGTGTTTCTATCTTTCTTTTTAATCTGCAAGAAAAGTTCCGTGGGAACCAACCTAGCGATCAGGGACTGAATGGCAAGGACAATGTGACAAAAAATGTCTTTCCTTCCAATAGCTTTCATCAGGATTATAATAACAGTCTAAAACAAGCAGTCCTGAACACGTGCTACATTTAGCATTTCAGGGTGTGAAATAGTTAAAAGAGAATTCAGTTTTAGCAGGGTTTTGTTTTACAAAATAGTTTAAATTATTCGTAAAAAACCAAATGAAAAACAAATTGTGGGAATTAAATATAACTGCAGGTTTCGTTAAACAGTGTGAAAGCCGAATACTGATGCAAAAGAATACAAAGAGATCAAAAACCGTTATCGTCCCAACAACAGTTTATTAAACTATGCATGAAATTATTGTTAAGGGCATGTGAGTAAAATATGTTAAATTGCTATTATATACAGAAATAAATACAACAAAATAGATATCTTTAATATTCATTCGTAAAACCAAATCAAAGGGAGGACAGTTGTTTTACAATCACTCACTGTTTATAATATGTTTTACAATCACTCACATTCGTATTTCAAAGACTTTAGAAAGATATAATCCCTATATAATAATTTTCCAAATTCTTTAAGATCATTAGATTTCTAACTACCATAACTGGTTTTGAACTTTCTTAGAAGTCGTAATATCATAAGAGGTTTTGAGATTATCGAATGAGTTCAAAAGCTCCAGTGATATTTGTTATGAATATTATACTACTAAAACTCATAGCTGTTATTATTATAAAACACACGCAATAAAAGTAGTTGATATTTAAGCTGCACTTAAATATATCATATTATGGTGTATTGTTCCAAAGCTCAAAAGTAAAGCTTAATTAGATAAATAGAATAAAAATGCAAAACTTCTGAAAAAATCTGATGTGTTACACTCACATGATTTTCTCTACTCTTGTACAAACTATTTTTACAAACGCTTATATTCCATCTACTTCATGATAATCGAGATAAACATTTGCAGAGTCTATCTTGTTGCTAATTTTCTTGTAGATGTAAGGGGAATATATATTTACAAGGACAATATAGAAATACAGTAGCCTTTAAGCACATACATATCTCTTAATAGCTGGTTGCTAGGTGCAGCACCATTCCCTTTGCCACAGATTAATACTCTTTGCATATCCAAGACAAAAAAATGAATAACGAATTCTCATGTGAGAAAATAAGTATTGAAAAATTTAAGGGAATAATAAGCAATATCTCGAAAATGGTTCACTCAACAAAAAAATGTATACGACATAAATTGTGTAGTTTAACGCGATCCACATTTTTTGTGTAGTAAACTTTTGTCTATCTCTTATGGTTTAACAGTTATGCAAGAGTTGTTCACAATGAAGAATACTTTTGGGGACATTCCCAGGAAATTCAAGATATACATTTTATTTGTCATAAAAATATCTTAAACATATTTTAATCAAAATCGTTAGAGCCATTTTTGAGAAACTTAAAATTTTCGAAAAATGTTCCATGTAAAGGGTAATCTGGGTTGGGGGATTTTCTTGAAAACCTTCGTGTCGCATCCTTGGAAGATACTGAACCTAAATACCAAGTTTGAAGTTTATCCGACTGTTCGTTTCTGAGTTATGCTGTTCACAGACAGACACACACACACACACACACACACACACACACACACACAGAGAGACAGACACACAGACACACACACGGACATGTTTCCAAAAATGCTTTTTTTTGGATTCAGGGGGTCTCAAAACATGTATTTCCGGTGAAATCTCGGTATCGAATTTTTGGGTGGAAT
Source organism: Deroplatys truncata (assembly GCA_030765065.1). NCBI lineage: Eukaryota > Metazoa > Arthropoda > Insecta > Mantodea > Mantidae > Deroplatys > Deroplatys truncata. The sequence goes on from CM060978.1 coordinate 223,069,401, forward strand.
ACAATACTTCCCCTACTTGCTATACGTAGTAGAGAAAGTAAAAATGTAAACAATGCATTTTAATGGCACTTGACCAAGTCTTAAAGTTGACAGTTTTGTTCCAAATCTCCCAAAACTAGAAACAAGTGACCAACAATATATTACATAAAGATGTGTTGCAAAACGGAATAGACATAATTGTCGGATAATTAGCACAACCTGTGATTGGTTGACACCCAAGCGATCTTAAACAGTATTCCATATTTTGTGTTTATGTCACATGAGAGTTATAAAAATGTCGATATCCGAACATTAATGTGATCATAGTACATTACTATCAGATAATTTACCCTCTAGGTGGGATGAGAATTTAGATTAGTCAGACGGAGGTACCTCTAGTCATACTGAAGCAGAGCACCGCACGTGACCCCTGGGAGAAAGGTTCCGAACGAAGATGCGTGCTAGCAAGAAGGCGACCCTGCCTTTGCCATCTTCAACCTGGCGGTCCCTGAATGAAACGATACACCCATTAAGTGACCCCTGCCGGCCAGCCAAGCTCTAGAGAGAAATCTTTACATAGCGCGAATTCCACCGTCCAACCGCAACGCACAAGCGCCATCACCTGGACCTACAACCTTGAAAAGTATGCGAAGAAACAAATGAAAGGAAATGTTGGGGAAAGGAAATGGGCAGAAAATTCACAAAAGAATGGGATCACACCAGTATTTCTCTTACCGACCTCTGGTAACTACGAAAAAATCCCATGGTTACAGTGGTCGGCCCGACGGGAATCAACCCAGGAATTCCTGAATACGAGCCTAAAGCGTTACCACGGAGCCATGCCACTCTAGTACCTTCTAGGTGGAAAATTATACAGTGTAATTATGTAATGGAATATAGTTATTTCTTTCAGTGATTATGTAATTTACTGTGTAAAGTTAGTTTTTTTATCCTAAACTCTTTGTGGTCATGCGGTAAGAAAACATTACTTCCAAACGTACTAAACAATGCACCTATTATCATAAGTAATACCAGTAATGAGTTCAATATTGTCGATGGTTGATTGAGAGCTGTACAATTATTGAACTCGTAAGTGCTACTTGCTATTACTATTTACTGAATGAAACATTTAATAAACAATATAAAATGAAGATAACAAAAGTATTTATGCAATATAATTTATTTGAAATTATTATATACTAATATCATAACTTCTTACGGTCCTCTAAGATCCTTAAAAACGTTTGTTCCTTTAGCTTACAAGATTACAACTTCGACAATTTATCAATCAGGTGTGACAATCCCGTTTCGACAAGATTTCTGTGATGGTCTAACATTATTGGTTCAAACGGGCTGTAAATTGCATTGGCCAATATTGAATTGCGGATGTATGAAGTAAGCAGTAAATATAATCTCTCCGTGTACAGCATGAATGCCATTTGAGCCTTCTGACTAGAGCCTGCATGTGGGCGAGCGCAATAGACCGTAGCCTCTCCAGTTGGCAGCAGTGAAGATTTAAGAGTGTTTCCGATGAATGACAGCAAGCAGATAACGATCGCTATATCACTCCTGCTGCATGTGGTGATGCGAGTGCTCTGTTGCTAGCGGTGTATACCTGAAGTAGCTGGAAGAAGTCTGTACTGTCTTATGTAAACATGAATGTTAAAGATTCAGTTGCGTCTGTCTCAAGCAGAAGCACAGGTACCAAATTAGAATGCGTTAAGAAATTACAATATGCATTATTATAGTAGATGCAGTAATTCATCACTTCCTGAAGAAGGCAATAGAGTTAGCATGGCCGAAAGCTCGAGCGACTTTATCAACACCACGCAGCTAGTAACCCGAGAAGTCCCAATCAACAATCATTGCCGTGAAAGCTTCAAATCTTGCAGCGTAGATGCAATAAATAAAATCAAAACTTGACTTGCTGACGCGAATATAGAAAGTGAAAAGAATAGAATAGAATAGAAAAATTATCCGCCTGGACTAAATTTGGAAAAGCAAGGGACTAGAGATTTATTCTGTCCTTTTCACATAACAATGTTAATATTCTTAAAGAGACTGCTGAGCGGTCAGCTCTTGCAACCAAAGAATACTGCCAGGTCAATTCCCTTCTCCAGGGACCTACTACGATAGATACAGGATTGGCGCTCCCGGGATCCCGAGCCACACTCTCGACTGCGTAACTTTAAGATGTGAGAGGGCTTATGCCAAACGCCCAATCAATTTTGGTCCACAAGCGCGTTTGACCAACTATCAGTTACCTCCCTGAACACAGTCTGATGGATGTATCTGTGCGCGACAAAGGAGGGGAGTCACAAGGGATGCTTGGGTAACGCGTAATTTCCAGCCCCTGAGTATCTTGTAGGGCTGTGCTCGTATCCGCTGACAAAGGTCAGTCCCGTAAAGGGAGCATTGCATGAACTATTACACTCCTGAAAGCGATTGAGTTCTTCTATCTTTAAATTGGGATGTAAGACCTTAAGGTATGCAAGGTCCAGGCCAGGACTCGCACTTAAGCCGGGGTGGCGCCCAGGATGTGAGCATGCCATTGGAGACATTTGCAATGGTAGAAACCTCAGACAAAACAACCAAAGTCAATTGGAAAGAAGTAGTGGAGCCTAGTGGTGCTCGCTATTTAATTATTGCAAGAACTGAGAAAGGAAATAAATTTTATTCAGTGAAACTATTTATAGTTCAATAGGATCTAGATAAAAATACTGATCCAATTAAATAATCTTGCAATGGCACGCTCCTGATTGAAGCACACTCCACATCCCAGGCAGCGAGAATACTGTCAACAAATATGTTCGCTTGCTACCCTATACGGTACAGATGCACAGGACCTTGAACTCCTCGTGCGGTGTGATAAACATCCGTGCATTAGACGTATGTCCAACGAGGAGATTCACGAAAATCTTGAAGATAAAGGTGTAACATCGGTATGTTGGGTTCAGCGAAAGGAAAAAGGTGAATTCGAGGCCACTCGTACCCTGTTCCTTACCTTTGATAGGATGGATTTCCCTCAAAGGTTTAAGGCAGGATATGAAGCCATTGAAGTTAGACAATGTATTCCAAACCCGGTGAGAGTCATAGGTATCAGCGCTTTGGACACACCAGTGATTTTTATAACGCTGAATCTGCATGTGTATACATCTCACATCAGCGTGTGCATCAGCTCCAATATGGTCAGCATCCATCACGTTCTCGAGAATGCCTGCGTTTTACAGGGGAAAGAGCGATCCAAGAGACCCAGGCTAGGGAGAAGGCATCCTTCTCGGAAGCCCGAAAATTTCTGCGCATCCGTCAACCCTCTGTCGCGAAGTCCGGTACCTATAATTCAGTTGTAGCTAATCGGTATGGAGCCGGAAATCATAACTCAGACCAGTGATACTGACGGGGCTACAATCTCAGAAAAGATTCTTGTAGCCAGCTAACTTCTAAAACCCTCGAAATTAATACTTATATCTGCATCAACTATCAGGTCTGTTTCAGAAAAGTCACCATAAAGACCGTCGACTTCAGACAATAAGACTGACAAGCCCATAACGTATAATGCATCATCAATAACATTTAGAAGCAGCTACGACAGAAGAAAATGAAGTCTCTACCCAGAACATCCAAAGGGAACAAAAGCCCAAGAGCGTCTCCTCGGAGAACCGCTTCTGAGGAGTCTTCTGGGAAGGACTCAGATCAGCGACCTTCATCTTAGCTGATTTCTATTTCCAAATTGATTCAAGGTTCTCGAACCGAAGTTTTCAATTGGAAAGGGGCCCTCCTCTATGGAGGAGATGGACCAGGAAGATTCTGTTCACACTGCCATAATGACAGTAAAAAGGCAGGAAAAGCTCTCCGTAAAAGGCATTAGGCCGACACCAAAGAAAAAAGGTAAACTGATTCGACCACCACTGGCCTCACCGAAGTTGACTCTTACGGCTGAGAGCTTATCCCATTATATTTACCACAGTCATCCTGTAATGGTGCATAGTGGAATTAGAACACATCGACAGAAGCTTGAAATTTTCCTCAACAAGAATGAGCCTTTTGTTGTATGTTCACAAGGGATTAAGCTGCGTCAGTAAAATAGCTTTCAAATCAGACGGTATACCCCAATAGCGTGTAATCTTACACCGGAAGAGGTAATATGATACTCATCACATGATATATTTGTGGAATCTGTATCCATACCGTCTGACATGTAGTCATTCAGTAAGTATTAAATTTCCACCCATATGATTTACCATTTGTAATATTTATCTGCCTCCATCTGACAACCTCTCGCTCACTGAGACATAAGATCTAGTTACCCAGTTACCAACAACTTTTCTGTTGGTGGCAGTCGTCCATGCCCATCCACTTCTTTGGGGATTATCTCGGGATTGTGCAAGAGGCAAATTAATCGCCGACTTCTTGGACAATTATAACTTAGCTCTTCTGAACACTGGAGAGCCTACATTTCTTTCGGACTCCTTCAATCCTTTCTCCAACTTGATATAGCAGTTCGTTCACTGTAGTTAGCACTTTTCTTACAATGAATATCTCCGATTTATACTCTGGTGACCACTTTCCAAATTTTATTTTAATTTCTTAACATAAGATATATGTTCCAACGTTTGCCTAGATGGCGCTTAGATTAAGCCAACTGGAAACTTTACTCCCAGTGGGGCTGTGTTTAATTACAATGAGCACGACTGTGTGGATAGTTTAGCCGAACATCCCACCGAGAAGATTCTTTCTGCTGCTGAGCAGTCTATTCCTCGAGCGATTTTCGGTTTCTTGGAGGACACATGAAGGTCATTCGTGCTTGTAGGGTGCCCTTAGAAATCTTCGTGCTCTTTTCCAGCGTCGCCCTGCACTGTATAACCTGATCCACCACAAGAAAATGCGTGCCAAGCCTAGACAAGTTATTAAGGATAGCAAAAAGACATTATGCAATACATTCGTAGCTGCATTTAATCCACATACACCTTCCTCTATCGTATGGGATATGTTGAGGCGTGTGACTGAAAAATTGGCCCACATGCCAATCGCCGGTCTTAAAACAGCTTATGAGCTCTTGTTCATACATTTGACGTGGCTAACACATTTGGCAGTGCTTTCGCTCAGTGTCTAGCCCAGATAACTGTTCGCCCGAGTTTTACCCAGTTAGGACTCAGGTGAAAGCTCAAGGTTTCCCGTTTCGTTCTGGAAACGTTGAAGATTATAATCGTCCTTTCACCATGGCGGAGTTAGAATATGCTCTTTCATGTTCGCGACTATCAGTACCAGAACCAGATGGTATCTACGTACGAATGTTGCAACAACTCTCTCCTAAAGGTAAGGCATTCCTGCTCGAGGTCTATAGTCGTGTTTGGAATTATATCACTTTCCAATTAATGGCGAGAGAACACCGTTATGTACATTTTGAAAGCTGGAAACGCCCAAAATCCTCCGTCCAGCTATCGTCCTATTTCCCTTACTACTTGCGTTTGCAACGCATGATCAAAGGACGATTGGTTGCTGGTTGGAAACTCACAACCTATTGACCAACACTCAGTGCGGTTGTCGACTACGCCGTTTACCTGTGGACTACCTTATATCATTATCGACGTAGATTATGAGCGGATTTACGAAGAATTGCCGAACAATCAGAATATTTTTGGCCTCGAGAAAGCTTATGATATATGTTGGCGACTAAGGTTACTAAGTTCCCTACACACATGGACCATACGTATACGCTTACCACTGTTCATTCAGGAGCTTATGAAAGACCACTTTTCTGACTAAGGAGGGTCGGTTCGGTTTTTTCGAAACATTTTGTTCAGGAGAACGGAGTACCTCAGGGATTGGTAATAAGCGTTACCCTGTTTTATATATCAATTAATTCAATAAGGAAATGTGTTCCTGTAGGGGAGTTCTAAAAATGGCTTTCTCGTTTCTCAATCGAGAAGCCCATCTGGTTTAATTTCTGGCGCCGTAGGGGACGATTATCACCTTCGCTCCGGTTCGGTTCAGATGTACTTCCATTCATAGATGAGACTAGATTCCTGGGGTTCACTTTTGATAGGAAGCTTAGCTGGTCATCGCGTATAGCGCAAACAAACGGGCATTGTGGTCGTACTCTGAACATCTTGCGGGTATTAAGTGGCAATTTTTAAGGAGTGGATCGGACCGTTTAGCCGCGACTGTATCGCGCACTGATACGATCTAAGTTAACTATTGGTGCATTGTTTATTCTTCAGCACGATCATCTGTGCTAAAACGATTACACACAGTCCATAATCGGGGCAGTCACCTGGCTGTCGGAGCTTTTCCAACTAGCTTAGTTATGTGTCCTTATGCCGAATCGGCAGAACCTCCTCTGCAACATCGGTGATGTCCTGTTGGGTTATGTGTATACCTATACATCCAACGTTCGCTTCTTGTTTCTACACCGCGCAGGACGAACGTTATAGGAACAGTTCCAATAATCCAAGCCCTTTAGGTGTTCGTTTCCGGGAGCTTCTTAGAAAGCACGGTACTGAAATGCCTAGCATGTTTCCTAAGTGGGAGAGAGTGTATCCCCCTTGGTTACGTGCGATATCTCACGTACATCTTGATATGACGGCATACCGGATATCTGCAATGCCTTCGTTTAGTATCCACAACTTGTTTTTTTAGAATTGTTGACAGGTTACAAAAACGAATTTTGATCTACACCGAAGGATCTAAGTACAGCAACGGTGCTGGATGTGCCTATATTTATTGAACAGAATCCTATACATTCCGTATTCATGGTAGAGCTGTATGACATATACCGAGTTATTTTGTATGTGTGTCGTCGAAAATTGTGTGACATTCTCATTTTAAGTGATTCCCTAAGTGCATTTTAGAACCTACTATCCCACTGTACAGCGCATCCAGCATGCTTTCTATGTTTTACACGCTTCTGGCGTTAATGCGGAGTGGGCCTGGATATCTGATTACGTTTGCTTGACGGAGAATGAATTAGTGGATTTGGCAGCTAGGGTGGCGACCACAGAACCCAGTATTGCAATATCTCGTGTATCGTCGGAAGACTTTATGTTTGTTGAGTGGAGAGCTGTGTTATCGTGTCTGCGCGAAGAGTTAAATTAAATTGAGTTTTATTTATAGACGCTATTTAACTCCTGTGTCCTTAGCGTTAAATTCTATATAGGATATAAAGGACCGGAAATGTTTCTTAGAAGCCTCTTCATCAGGCTAGAGGTTCGTTTACGTGCCGTAAATCTACGAACGGAACCACCCGCTCTACTTTCCTTTCGAAGGAAGCCATGCTAAGGATATTCACGTCCTAAAAAGTCCATCGCCCTCCCCTGGGTTTGGACCGCGACCTCAGGAACTAGATGCTAGCGCGGTAACCACTACATTACGGAGGACGAAGAATGGTCAGCTCTCCACGGAAATAAGCTTACAGTAGTGAAGGACATTCAGATAAACTGGGTAACTTACTCTCGTGATCTCTTCATGAGGAAGTAATTTGTGCTCGGTTGCGTATTTGCCGCCGCAATTTTACTCACGGTTGCTTTTTTAAGGCAGACCCTGCTCCTCCTTGTCCGCTGTGTAGCGAAGGTCTGTCGGTCCGTCATCTGCTACTGGAGTGTATTCCTCAAGTACATTTTCGGGTGTCTCTGCCACTGCCGGGCAGTCTTGCAGATGTCTTAGCGACAGTAACGAACCGGTCGAAAAAGTTTTTAGGTTTTTTTCCAATATAAATCTTCAAATCTTGATTTAGTCACATTGATATCACGTTTTTCGTACCTCTCGGCTTAATTTTGTATATTCATCTTTACCTCTAACTTTTGCCATGAGTTTTATATTTATCTTTATCTCTGGGCTTTGCCATGATCTGTTTTTCTAAGTACGCTATCGACCTTGAAGACAAATCAACACCACCACCAACATCATCATCATCATCATCATCAAGCTAGTTTTCGCGGCTGTAAGGTGCACGCAACTTACGAACTGAAGCGGACCTTTAGAAGTGAGTGCGCTCAATATATGCTGAGCATTTAATATGTTTAACAGGCAATACTTATCTTAATTCTGTTGATTTTGGAGCTGAATATGGACGTTTTGATGCTATTAAGTGACGCTATATACATTGAGATCCAAGCTGCAGTAGTGTCGGTGGGGATAATCTCAGAAATATTGGAATTAACAAAAATAATTAGTATTTCCTACTAATGATAGGTGGGCAGAATATAACCGCATAATTTTCTATACAACTTTTGGGAAGAAACATAAAATCCCTTCTTCTGGTTCACCAGGGAGATTTTTGTCGGAATCTCATTGTAGATAATCTAAATGCAAGTTTTAATCACTTAAGATAATAAATACTTAGGACAACGCTTTAGAAAACATTTATTTTTTGCATATGTGTTGGCAATCACACTGTGGGAAACACAAGAACATTATTATACATGGATGTATTTTGTATGTTACAGTATACCTGCCACGTTAGATTTATCGTGTCAGTTTTATTAGTGGTAATACCTTCCAATTTCATTGCTTACGAAGCCCCCTGCTACAAAAATATACTACGAGCAATACGTTCTGCATGCAAAACGAAGCCGAAGAAAGAATAATAATCATATTTACAGAAATAAAAATCCGTAAGAGTGCATTTGTATAAAAATAATAAAAAGAATCACCTGCAAAGCATTGGCGGCTGGGAAAACTATGCGGCGACACATACATAATGTACATATATACATATTATATGTATGTGTGTAAATAAATCCTTTTGCGCTACAGCCCGAGAAGGACTGATCCTGTCAATCCGACTGCTGAACCTCACGCCCACGTGCACACGGCAGAGGTTGGCGATCATCCAACTGATACGGGCAGGCCTCCGGCATCCCCCAGCCGGGAGTTGGCTCACGAGACCAGGACCGCTGTCTATCGCAGCTCCTCACTTTCCTTATGATGCTGAGTGGACACCAGTCCTATACCCAGATGTAAAATCCGCACCCCCATGGGCGGGAGGGAACCCAGGTGCATGCCGTGGCCGGGAACCAGAGCACCCACTCCATCCCAAGTCGCAGGACTGTGTGTGGGAGTGTGTACGCCTTAAGGCAAAAAATGAGCAGAACCTCGAAGCATATATTTGTCGAAGTCTAAATGGTTTCCAGGACCGTTCATAATGATGTCGGGAACTCGTGCCGCAGCTTCGTTCTATTGTCACCTTTTATGTTGAGTCCCAGCTACTGAATCTTCGCTGATAGCCGTGCGATTATAAGCAGGTACGTAGCAATGAGGCCTACCAGGATTCGTATCTCGAGCATAATTTTTATGCAGAAAACCCAATGTTTATTACGCATATTATACTAATATAAGTCCCAATTGCTAAGGCTTATTTGATTTCAAGACATCTATGCTCACATATGGAAATTGAAAACACTCCCCTTTTCATTATCAAACTAAACATGAAATAAGCAAATATGATACTCCTAAATGAAAGAGGAAATAAAAATAGAAATTAATTTAATATCGTGCGAGTAAACCCTCTGTTTCTATTACTGCCTCATGCTAAGGGATATTAATAATATCAAATGCCTAGTCAAATTTTCACGAGAGGATGCTTCCTCCCAAGCACCCTGCATTTGATCCCACAAAACCTCTTTTGCCTTGCAGGAAAATATAACTCTAAATCTTCACCTCTGTCCGCACATTTTCAATAGGAACTCTGGTGAACGAGGAGGCCAGCCAATCACCGTGATATGTTGCATTTGAGAGAGTTTCAAACTGCCTATATAGTTTGACTTGTGTGGACAGGGTAGATATCCAGCTGTAATTCAATCATTCCTTGGGATATCTAGTTCTTACAGAAGGAGCCATAATGTTTTCGAGGATGTCTTTATACAGTTGGCTATTTAATGTGCCATCAAGCTGCTACAACACACCTAGACCATCTCGTGATATCCAACGCAAATACGACGCAGATGCGCGCCCTTGGCGATCCATTTGTGTCATGTATTTTGCGTCGTAATGCTTTCCTCTGGGGCGGTAGATAATCACTTTCCCCCATTTGTACATAAAAATGTCACATCGTCTGTGAATATAATCCTATTCCAGGTATGGTTGACATTTTCTCCTGCAAATACGAGGCGATATAAGCTGCGATAATTCAGTAAGATGCTGCTTCTTAGCTGTAGGAAAAAAGACGCAAGACTGTGCAGTTCGAACCGGGGAAATTAGAATTACTTCTAATTGCAGACACATGCTGGAAGGGATTGCTATTTCCTTTTTTAGAAGTGCAATGTCCTATTTTCTAGCCGAACCAGGTCGAAGACGAACAATCCCTTCCCTGAATAACCGGGCCCATCTCGTAGCCGTAGATATACATAGGGACTTTTAAGTGTTCTTGCAGCCTGGGACATAGGGTATCCAGCAACGTTTACTAACTGAAAGAGAGATCTCCTTGTAGCTTCGTCTTTATATGTACGCTGTCATAGCAAAAGACATTATAATAACTAACATATCATGCAGAACGTCATGGCTATGAGGTGCGCGCCCATGATCACGCCAGCGCCATTCATAACTAAAGAATGAGAGAGTTTGCAATCTATTAACTCAGTTTTGGTTTAGTTTCTCACTTTAAAATTCTTCCTAACACGGCATTTATTTTGAAAATGAAAAGAGTAATTTTTTGTACGTTTATGCATAAATGTCTTAAAGTTAATAGACATCTTGTGCATGGGAATAGCTGCTTTCTAGGGGGAATATTTTGAAAAACAATAAAATCATTTAAGTTTTTTAAAGCTATTCCTTATATGACTTTCTAAAAATTGCCAATGTCGCCCTCGTTCAACCAAACTGAAAGGCATCTTCCTATTTATCGCGTAGTTTTAAAATGAAGGCAAGGTGGTATTAAATCGTGTATTGGGAACGCAGCGTCATAAAATGCTTCCGATGCTTTCGGAATCGAACTCTCTCTCTCTCTCTCTCTCTCTCTCTCTCTCTGGCTGTTACTCATTTATTTTGTCTTAGTCTGTATATGATGACCGATCATGCTCAACCTCTAACCATACTAGCTGCTAAAATCCTGTCACGCAGTACGCATTAATCAAGTAATTGCACTGATTCCACTAGTCTGCATGATATCGGATGACTGAAAACTAATAAGTGATTCTGACTCACTTTTTATGTTGATTTCAGAACTGTTTTTAGTTTTTTTCTATCACGTACAGTTTTTTCACAATTTCACTTCAAAAATATAGAGATATAAACATATTGCTTCCGCCACTACACATAAAATTGGGCTTGATGAAGCAATTTGTAAGGGCTCTACCACAGGATGGATCCTGCTTCAAGTACCTTTCCAAGAAAATTCCCTTCATTACACAAGACAAATTAACGGCTGGAATTTTTGTTGGTCCTCAAATAAAGAAATTGATGAAGGATGACGATTTTGAGAAGACAATGAATGAGAGAGAAATAGTAGCATGGACCGCCTTCCGATCAGTTACTGAAGACTTCTTAGGCAATAACAAATATCCTAATTACAAGGGCATTGTCGAAACAATGTTGGAAAATTTCAAGAACATGGGTTGTAACATGAGTGTAAAGTTGCATTTTCTGCATTCACATATCGACTACTTTCCAGAAAATCTGGGACATTATAGTGAAGAGCAGGGTGAACGTTTTCACCGAGATATTAAGGAAATGGAGAGGAGGTACCAGGGGAGATGGAATGAAACTATGATGGCCGACTACTGTTGGATGTTGAGGAGGGACAGTCATCTTCAAGGATCTGCAAGGAAGTCAAAGAAGAGAAAGTTTGAAAAAAATTAAATGAAACACTTTGGCTTCTTGTTTTGTTAAAACCTAGCCATGAAATAAATTAGGAGAGTTCTTGAGAGTATTCTTAAAATGTTTCTTGAATAAAAACTTACCTTTTGTGAAATGCTATTTGAATACTTTTCTACGCTCATTAGTAAAGTTGTCAAAACATTACTTCTTATTTTGTGTAAAAACCTGACGTGGTAGCAAAAACGGAAGTTATTTCTGCAATCAGCTTAAAAACGTGATTCAAGAACGCCTACTTTTAAGAAATCATCTGACAAAAAGTTTGAAAATGCAGACTAGTGTTCATCAAGTTTCTGCGGCTTTTCTCAGTTATACATTCGAATGATGTAAATATCGCCGAATTTTCGGAAAGCCGCTAATGCAGAGAGAACTAATTTAGACACACCCCTCTGTAGGCTATTGTGTAACTGTGTTTGCATTGTGTAAATTTGATACAGCCCGTAAAGGCATATATTTGTTTATAAATATACGAAAACGTTATACGGCATTAAATTACAAAAGGAAAGGAAGACAAACGAATTGTTCATCACGGGAGGTCGATTTCTGGTTTACAGTATGACAAGCAGCGATATTAATCACTGCAGCACAGTACAGTACTACGAAGTACTATGTATGCCATTCCTTATGTATACTACTTACAACACTGATGCCAAGCTGTGTACTTACAGACACTCGGCGTTGCTCTCGTTGTAAAAACAGAACACGAGCACTCAGCGGGAGCGATCCCCCGACCGATGCAGGGCGCACGAAAAAAAAAACACGAGTGCAAGCGATCTCGAGAGGGATTGGAAAAGCCGAGCCCGAAACCGGTTTGAATCGTTCGTTTGCAGTCCTCTAAGTTCTTACTCCAATGTCTTGCTAACAGCACTGAGGTGTTCCAACGTGATAAATAAATGCATCTTTTCATTTATAAATCTCTTTTAGACTCCTTTACATAACTAACTTTCGCAATGGCTGGAACAAAGTAACATCGCCTTGCTGTTAAATTGTTACTGCTGAAATATACGTGTCAGCTAGGAGGTTTATTTTATTATTAAATATGTTCGCTAATATCGTCACTGTCGAAAAGGTGTTAGGTGTTCCTAAGTTCGGAAACCGTAGTTTTAGGGTATACAGCAAGGTATTATGACTACACAAAAAAGTGGCCCATAATGGAACGCGGCTTGGTACTGACATAATAGACTCACCCTTTGCCAGCATGACCTGTGTTTCTTGAGCATACCTCTAGCCAGCGGATTGGTAGGATACTTTACCTCACATAAAATGTGGCTAGACTGCCGAAGGGTAACATTACAGGCCAATTATTGTCCAAATTCCCACTAGCTGAGTATTGTTAGGGCAATGCTTCATTAAATGTTGGGGCAAAAATAAAATATATTATAATACAATCTTTAAGATTCGTCTCCAAGGCTCTCATATAAATGTCGTAGCTGTCTTCCACTTGAATGACACATGCAAACCATATTTTACCCTTTCCTCTAGAGGATGGGGTTATGTTATATTGGTTTAGCCTTTCTTTGTGTTCCAAACGTAACGAAATTCTTTCATAGAGGCAATTTCCGAACCACCCATTCGTTTTACATCGATTATAGCATCGTTCGTTGGTTCGTGTTTGAATCCCTGGATTGTTCTTCAGGCCAGTCACGTAGAGAAATGACGCCGGCTGGGTGGAGTCAAATGTTGGTTACCTGAAGGTGGAACTCTACGGAGGATCAAACACCATTTTGATCTGTGGGATTGGATCATTTTTACGTACGTCAGTGTGCATCTCATTTAGGGCTATGCCTATTATTCTTCTGTAAGATAATATGGTATAAGTGACTTAGAACACATAAAAGGTTTATTTTCTTGTCGCAATCCTTAAACTTCACGTTAACCTCTCACAAATACGTTTTAATCTATACTACATGCTTGGCCTTTGTATGCATTATTATTTCAAATCCTAACTCATCCCTCAAAGGTGCACAAAAGCTGAAATGGGTGCCGTGGCTTCTTCAGGTTCCTGAGCACGTCATTCTCTGCCGTCAAACATGCGCAAATAAGAAAACCAATTGAAGGGTCAAGGGGGAAAACGCTTTCAGTCTATTTATCAAAACGTTTCACGAGGTAAAAACAAAGCTTCTCTTTAAAAATACGGTTTAATAACTCTGTTACAAATTTGATTTTAATATCATATCGTGGTAAATGAATGTAGAACCAAACACAAATATTTTATATAAGTAATAATAAAAGTGCTGCGGAAATCCTTCTCTACCTTGTCGTTTGAGCAGGTTTCTGAAACAAAACTCACAGTTTAAAATGTATAAGTTGCACTGTATTGTAGTAGGTTATGATACAAGGGGAAAATACCACTTTTAGCTCGTGTGACATATACTACTTTTTAGGCAGCGCTCGAATTCATAAAATATCAATAATTTTGATTCCGGAAGATAAGAGAAATCAGTTTAGAGCACGGTTAAAGAAACATGGGAAATAATGTTAAAAAAAGCCAGATGTCAAATGTTTTGATGTTTTGTTGTATCGCTAGCAGCTAATTCCAGTGAAATTATTTTCAAGGTATTTTGCGTTACACTAGGCAATGAAGCTATGAAATTCTATATCATATTGCTTTCTGAATTTTTTGGGTAAGTACTCTGTGTTATTCTTTCTGCTGCTCCTCTGATTTCATCTTCATTTCAATTTCTTCTGAATTCATAATTTCCGCCATTGAATGTTTATGTAGGTTATCGTAGATAAAAGAATTATGTTTATATGAAAAAGGTTAACTCTACAACGAATTGCGATAAATTGAAATATGGCGGTTTGTATTGTGCACAGATAATACCGGCACCATAGGAAATTAATTTGTAAAAATACATAATGAAAAGTAAAACCTAATCAAACCAAGTCCAGTTATTAAACATGTGCAAATACAAAAGGTAATTGCCATGTGATTTGACTCGAAACCAAAGTTGGTCACAAAGAAGATTCTCAATGCGATAATCCAAAGCTTTTAACTTGTGTCAAAGTTTTACTTTTAGGGCATGCTGTCATGCTTTTAAGGCATGCTATGTGTATAAAATGGTGATATTTGATCATTATTATGGTATGGTAAAATCAGGTAAACGTAGGAAACGTTGGTTGTAAATAATTACCTTTTACCAATATTGTCGTTGAAGAAGCCAAAGAATACGTCATCATGCTGCTCGTTGTTCTCACGTCCATCCTACATCAACTTCTTGTAAAGCTCTTAGCTGTAATGAGAACCTTGGTAATGATTGCAAGCCCTTGTATTTGATACGAGAAACTGAGATTGGGGCCTCGTATAAAACCTTGATTTCGCCGATAGGTACGTTCTTCTCGTTGATGGCGTATTTTATTTCTTTCTTTCTTCTTTTTGCCCATTGTATGTCTTTTGGTTGAAACTGACGGCACTGAACTATACAAACGTGTCAAAACATGAATTTTGATTTTTTTGTGGACTGAAAGCGTTTTTTCCCCTGACCCTTCAATTGCATGCTCTTCAAACTCCCAAGA
The DNA here is from genome assembly GCA_030765065.1 of Deroplatys truncata. NCBI lineage: Eukaryota > Metazoa > Arthropoda > Insecta > Mantodea > Mantidae > Deroplatys > Deroplatys truncata. The sequence continues at coordinate 223,084,704 of CM060978.1, forward strand.
ATACTACCTCGCAAGCTTAACTCCGTGAGCCTACAGCTAGATTAATGACAATTGTCATGTTTCAATTCTTTTCCACTCACACGCTGTGTTTTGCCAACCTGATATTTTATAATTTTTACTAAAATCGAAACCTCAACATAACCCATTCTGCTATGAACGTCCAAGTGCAGGTTGATATTGCTACATCTATGGAAATATATATGATTTGGCAAAAATACATGCATCCATAAATGTAGCAAAATAAATTTTCATAGTGTGTAAATAATTTAATTGCTACACTACGTGATCAAACGTATCCGGACACCTGGCTGAAAATGACGTACAAGTTCGTGGCGCCCTCCATTGGTAATGCTGGAAGTCAATATGATGTTGGCCCACCCTTAGCCTTGATGACAGCGTTCACTCTCGCAGGCATACTTTCAATCAGGTGCTGAAAGGTTTCTTGAGGAATGGTATCCCATTCTTCACGGAGTGCGGAACTGAGGAGAGGTATCGATGTAGGTCGGTGAGGCCTGGCACGAAGTCGGCGTTCCAAAACATCCCAAAGATGTTCTATAGGATTCAAGTCAGGATTCTGTGCAGGCCGTCCATTACAGGAATGTTATTGTCGTGTAACCACTCCGCCACAGCCCGTGCAGTATGAACAGGTGCTCGATCGTGTTCAAAGATGCAATCGTCATCTCCGAATTGATCTTCAACAGTGGGAAACAAGAAGGTGTTTAAAATATCAATGTAGGTCTGCGCTGTGAGCGTGCCACGCAAAACAACAAGGGGTGCAAGCCCCCTCCAGGAGAAACACGACCGCACCATAACACCACCTCCGAATATCACTGTTAGCACTACGCACGCTGGCAGATGACGTTCACCGGGCATTCGCCATACCCACGCCCTGCCATCGGATTGCCACATTGTGTACCGTGATTCGTCACTCCACACAATGTTTTGCCACTGTTCAATCGTGTAATGTTGACGCTCCTTACACCAAGCGAGGCGTTGTTTGGCATTTTCCTGCGTGATGTGTGGCTTATGGGCAGCCGCTCGACTATGGAATCCAAGGATTCTCACCCTCGTCTAACTGTCATAGTACTTGGAATGGATCCTGATGCAGTTTGAAATTCCTGTGTGATGGTCTGGATAGATGTATGCCTATTACTCTTTACGACCCTCCTCAAACGTGGGCGGTCTCTGTCAGTCAACAGACGAGGTCGGCCTGTACGCTTTTGTGCTGTACATGTCCGTTCACGTTTCCACTTCACTATCACATCAGAAAGAGTGGACCTAGGGATGTTTAGGAGTGTCGAAATCTCGCGTACAGACTTCTGACACAAGTGACACCCAATCACCTGACCACGTTCGAAGTTCGTGCTGTTTCACGATGTCTAATGACTACTGAGGTCGCGGATAATGAGTACCAGGCAATAGGTGGCAGCACAATGCACCTAAGATGAAAAACGTATGTTTGTGGGGGTGTCCGGATGCTTTTGATCATACAGTGTATTACTATGTTACTTTTATCGACAGGAACTGCCACTCATATATTTTATTTATACTCCAATGATACTCTGACTTCCTACGTTTTACAGTGAAACTAAGAAACAATAGAAGTGAACAAAAGAAACGAAAATGCTATACTACGAAGGTGATGCCAGAAATAACACATAGCTAGTCTTAATTGTCACACATTTTATTTTTGAAGCTGGATCTTCGAACTAAATAGTTGAGTTTTGTTTTTCATATCGCGCTTGCGACCAAGTCCATGTTCGTTAATTTCTGATCATATCTGTGCAAAAATATATCGCGAATAATTTAACGTGAATAGAGCAGGTAATTTTAATAATATGAATAGGATAATCTACAAGGGCTTATGTGAATTAATAGTTTGGTAGTTACGGTTGTGTAAGTGTGAAACAGGTCCTTTATAGTTATGTTCGCTATTTTTAATAACTGTGATGCGTTTTATTTCTATGCTTTTGCTCCTGTCCATAATATTTGGCATAGAAAGTTGAATCACATTAGCAAAATTCAATCCTCGGCTGCATACCTAAAAGGTAGATATTTCATTTATTTGTTTACTATGAAGGACTAGGTATTTTATGATTTATTTACCATGCGTATTTCACGTTATAAATGGAACAAAAATGTAAAAAGTTATATTATTTTATTTGTTGAAGTATTTTCATTTAATAAACAATATAGGCAATAGTCTAATACAATGTCAGCCAAATGAATGCTCTTTGACGTCAGAAAGCAAGAATCTCTTTGCTTGCGGCTCTGAGAAAGGAATTTGGTAAGCAGCATAGGGTAGATGAGGGAAGGAGAAAGGCGAAGTTGCCATTAGAGGCACAAATGTGATGTACTTTGTACCTTGTGGCTGTAGAACTCCAAGCTCACTCTTCCCTCCGTACCCGCTGTCTACGTATCTCCGAAATGGTGTTACGTCGCATGGCTATGATACGGCATGTGGCTATGATATGGTAATTGATTGTCTGACTCCGGTCTAATACATGTTTATAATTTGTGTCTATAGGTTTACAGAGACGGAGGGATGTTTACTAACTGAAGTTAGTAAGCCGAAGTAGCCATTTTTGCTTATAATGTGACCCGAAAGGCAACCAGATCGAACGACGATCTGCGCTAACAACGAGGGATAGCTAAGTTTCTAGATGGAGCACATCCCGGGGCCACTAGCTACGCCTTAGCTCCTTGATCCCTGTGGCTCGAGACACGCACCCAGGAAGGGGGACCCAGCAGATCAACCAAAAGCCAGGGAGAAACTTTTCCAAAGCTCACAATCTACCGTCCTGCCGCAATACACTGAATGCCGTCGCCTGGTCCTACAGCCCTGAAACAGATAAAAGATAATAATGGAACAGGAAACGAAAGACCGGGAATTATTTGTAGAAGAAAAACCGCTCCAGTATTTGCCTACAATTCCGGGAAAACCACAAAAAATCTATAGTCACAGTGGCCGCCCCATGGAAATCGAACTCGGAACCTCGGAACTTTACCACGGAGCCATCCCGCTCAGTTATTGTGCCTATAAGAGCATCCCTTTCGCGCTCTCTCTAGACTTCAGAAGTAACAGTAACAAAGCACCTCACAGCGAAGCAAAAACGGTGAGGAAGAGAAGAGTGGGATTCAAATCCTGCTCGACTCAATTACCGAGCTGACAGAATGGGCTAAAATGGGAGTACTACTCAGTACTTAGTCAAGGAGTGTACGGCAGTCACATTTGAGGAATTGAGGGTTTTCTGAAGCGCAGTGGACTCAACTTGTTCATGACTGATATCTTTCGTCTTTCAAATGGTAACTAACAAGGGATGCATCAAATCCTTCATGCCGAATGAAATACCTAACTTGAAATTCCTGTGGGAGAAGCCACGAGGAATAAGGACACACCCATGAAACTAGTGGTTACTTTCAACTGCAAGTCTCGGAATTTTACTCAGAATCCTAACGGACTGCAGCATGCAAAATAGGTGGACATTCGTCCTTACTTGAAACGAGACGGACCAGATTTATTTGTGTCTCTCGTTACGAAAGTAACCTTCAAGCAGGCCTTCTGGCCCCGCAGTCCAGTTAACTAGAACTTGGATTGGATTGTGAAGCGGAGGGGAATCGGCTCCGATCAAGGAATCCTGACATTTTACCTATGCTCCCACGCCCCAGGGAGGAAGGGATGAGGTGAAATGAAACACCGGGCGGCCGGAACCAGGAGTGACAGTACAGCAATGACAAGGTCCCTACAGTTTCGAGATATAAACGCCCTGGCACACGGATAGTCACACTTGGACCGCTCCCCACATGGAGTCCAATGCTCCCTCCGGAGGCGGTCCTATTCCCCGGCAACCAGCCAAAGACCGAAGGACGGAGACAGTTCACAGAGAGCATCCTTTTTTCTGCCATGCTGCACCGAAACTCCATCGCCGACACTTCCAAACTGAAACATACCAAACGAGGTGAAAGAGGAATGAAATGATTAATGAAACGAAATGGAGGGACAGGAAATTCGGGGGTGAATGAAACCACTGCAGCATTCGCCTGACGACCCAAAAAACCCGAAAAAGAATCCATGGGTCGATCCGATAATCGATCCAAGGACCTACCGAATGCCGCCTGAGCTATCCCGTTCAGTTAACTAGAACTTACTTGTGCGGTAGATTTGTACTCCATTCTTTCAGTTTAAGCTCAAACCTGAACTTTTTTATGTTAACTGCTTCTGTAACAGAAATGTCGAGGTAGCTCACGCATGACGGACTTAATACTTGCTTTTGAAGTCTCGATGAGGGCAAGTGTCCAGTTATGTCTCGCAAATCTAAGAGTTCAATAAGTTAATAAACACAGAAAAGTTATCTTTACTCCATTGGTAATGAGGGGTGAATTGTTTACCTACAAAATGCACTTATCTGTGCAGTGAGCTAATTTCACCTTATTGTGTGTTGTAGCGTGTAAATGCTGATCGACCTTAAAAACTTGTGTCGCTTTATTAAATTACCTTCATCTCTGGATACGAAACATTTTGAGCCATACTTTAAATTGCCGATTGTATAATTCCCCGAATTTTCCTGTGCCCCCTTCTTCCTGAATTTCATTTCCTTATGTATTCAGAATCCAGAGATCAGGCGAGTGGACGGGGGCCGAGACGTTTGGCGATGGAATTTGCTTTGTGTAACTGTCTGCCTTGGCACTCGATTTAGGACGGGCCTTCAGAGGGACCACTGAGAGGTAGGCCTGTGGAGAAGGGGGTGGGGGTTCCGCCAACGTCAGGATGTAATATCTGGAGATGTTAGGAACCCCGCCTGTACCGAACCTGTCGTTCCATGTGTTCTTCGCTTCATCCTTTTCTCCTGGAGGTTCTCAGAAGGTATTTTTCTACCACAAATAATTTTATGTAATGCATTATATTATAAGGATCATATATATATATAATACGTTATCATTAAAGGAACAGTAATACATGTTAAAATATTCCTGGTTTTGAGCTAGATGTCTTAATAACGTGCTTTGTGGGTGTAGAAGTGAAACTGCTTAGTGTAGCTAGCTTGCAAGTCTTTTGTATTTAAGCGAAGGGAAAAAGTCTATTCTTCTGTTCTTAGCATCAGAGAAGTAGGGTGGGCGACGTAGAAGGCGAAATGTTGAGGGAAATGGGGGAAGTCCCAGGTTATGTAATGTAGTCACGTGGTTGAGCACTTAAGCCAATAAGAAGAGGGTAAAATTACATTATTGAAGACTGATGCTACCAACGGCGCGAAATTGTAACCAATAAAAAATTAGTTTAGTTATGCTCCAAGCGTGAGATGGTTTGGTATAAATACAGCAAGAAATACTTGTCAGCACTCCATCTCGACATGTAATCCACGCTGATCCACGCTAGGAAGTGATAGAAAATTCACGCGCAATTGTTCCGCGGATAATGAAATTGCCGATGCTTAGATTCTTATGGGCTTAGTGTTAATACCGTGAAGGTGCTGATTATATCGCACGTTGTATTAAATAAGTATTATTGTGTAAACCAGAAAGTTAGCGTAAATTAACTATAGTGAGATTTCGTTGAGCGAGAAAAGACGAAGTTCACTACGCCAGGAATATTCTTAACAGTGGCACGTGTTCAGTGAAAGTGTATAAAGGGAATATTACACGGATTTATGCAGTGTATCAACAAAAATTCAATTAGACTTTAAATTCAAATTCTACATGTGTTTGTGTTATCATCTTATTCAGTTATCCAGTTACCTGTCCACGGCCATAGATCTTCTTTACCGCTAGCAATTCCGTTAGCAAAGATCCATGCCTCTACACTGATTGAAACCTAGTCCAGATAAACCTTTATTTCACGATAACACAATAATACGACGGGATTGGCAACAGAAACAGAGGCCACTTCAAGATAGAGGGAACTTCTTCCAGAATTCCATGCGCCGAGCCACCCCAGTACTAACGTACTGCAAAGGTAACTAAAGGGTTCCCGGCACAACCTTCATGTATGTTTAAGTGCCGAAACATCCTCCGCTTCCTGACAACCACATTCATGAGCATATATTAAAAAAATCCTAAAACTGTAAATTTTATATAGCGCTCTTTATAAACTATTTGTTTTGCACCCATTTTTAACCAAATTTGAAATGTGTCGCCTATTGTTTTTAAATCTCTATGAAATTTAAATCTTTATATGCAGCGGTACCAAGAGAAATGGCTCCGCGGTAACGTCTGAGGCTCGTGTTCGTGAGGTCCGTGGTTAAAACCCCACCATCCTCCCTGACTAAGAATTTTGCACGTTTTCCTCAGCCCTCAATGTAGAGAAGGTGTTCTAAACATAGGCCTAGAATGCTTCCTTACAAAAATTCCTTCCCAAATTACATTTCATGTATCATCAGTACTCACCGCCTGTGGTGCCGTATATAGTAAGAATAAGTGTTGAACACCTCTACTAGTATATGCAGCGTTTGGTCTAAAATCTTGAATTTTGTAAGTTACTTCATATAAACTGCTTTAAATGAATCTGAATTGAGTTGACAGATTTTCTTCAAATTTTTACATGTCAACTGTCAACTCCTAAATGCAGCATTAATTTCTTTGAAGGTTGCTCAAACAAATACGCTAAATTTTGTACCGATTTCTATGAATTTGAAATTTACCACAAATATTCCTAAAGCTTGAGGCAGTATTCTTAACATTTAAATGATTTCAGTCTAATTATATAATATATAAATTCAATAAAAGCCCGCCTTAAAGCAATATGTGTATGTAAAAATATATAAAAAGTGTATATTATAGTCAGTGTATATGTTTATGTTTTTGTATACATGTGTAATAATGTTATGTGAATGTATTACGTAATTTAATAATGTAGGAGCTGTGAGAAAAATAGGTTAAAATTTGCTAACAATGAGGTAACTTTGAGGCAATAATGAATTAGAAAGTAATAATACTATTGGTATTCCTTGGAACAACAATAATGTAATTTTGAGACAGTTTAATAAATAGCCAATCAATAACCAGAAAAAGTCTAGTTAAATGAAGGTATTCTATTGGAGTAGGATTAGCCAGTCAGAAACTGAAATATAGCAAAATTTACAAATTCAGAAGTCAAGTTACTTGTTGACAGTGTTCCTAACCGGACGCGAGATGCGTCCTCGAGAAATTTAATACGTATTTGTGTGAGACAAAAATAGTTTACGTGTTAAAAAGTGCAAGTAATTAATAAAAAAATCTCACAGCTCTCTCTCTATATCAGTGAAGTGTTGTTTAAATAGTGTAAAGCTATAATAAAAGGAGTGAAGTAAAATTATAATCTGTGTAAGCCTACATTCTTCAGTCGCACCACCCCCTGCTAAGACATTCATGTCTCTAAAAAAAATATAAATACTGCCGCAGCCGTGGCAAACATAAATATATAATATTTAAAGAAACAATCAAAAATTACAAAGTTAATATTTTTTAAACTTTCTTGGGGGGCAAAGGCCACCGGAAAGTACATTTGGAGCGAAGGCTACCGGAAACTTTTTGCCATACGTGCGGTTGCAACTACTTCAGGTTCGGCTCCCCAACAGTCGAAATAAAATTCAACTCCTTCAATACAACTTCAAATTGGCTCCCAAAGCGTGGGGCAAAATAACAATACAACAAAATAACATTCTTCAAGCTCTTATATATAATATTTCAACTCCGATTCTTGATTTGTTTCATGGGCAAGAATAAATGGGAAACAAAGATCGGCAGAGCAAATGCACTTAATATTTCCCTTTGTACGCCACCAAACCGTACGTGTCATATGACCTTGCTGACAGTATTTACTAGCGTGATGGCTGCAGGTGTGAGATTGTTTTTAAACACGTTTTGTTCCTACCCTAATACTGATTCAACAATGATAGTCCTGGGATTGGAAAACATTTGTATTATATAACTCGACACACGCATTAGAATCTTATATAAAAGCATGCTAATTGCGCATATCGTTGCAAGAATTCAAGATGTTGTTCCTGACGCTTCTGACTGTGACGGCCTGGGTTGCGAGCCCAGCATCAGGTTTTCTTGTACCGCCACCAGCCAACTTCACTTTGCCAGAGCTGCATGAGATTTTTATGATACAAGATGCCAATTCGGGATTGTTTCTAACTCCGTACATCGAGTCAAGAGCGGTACAGGAAGGTCAAAAGGCAGCCCAGATCACTGATGCTCCTTTCAACAAATATGACAACATTGTTAGCTATTCAGGGTATCTCACAGTCAACAAAGAGCTCAACTCCAATCTATTCTTTTATTTCATTCGCGCAGAGGTAAGTTTGTTTTGTGATATTAATAATACATCAAGAAGCTGTTTGTGGTTATATATTCATTTTGTAAATAACTGAGCCAATTTAAGAGCCGGAGATTCTAAAACTGGGTGTACTAAAACCAAAACAGTATTTTCTTTGGTTGTTACTACTGTATACCTCAAAACATTTGGACCCCTCATTTGCCAGAATGATTCGAAATTAGTTAGGTTTAGCATAATCGCCGCGATCATGAAGTTAGTTGGGTCACTGCAGCTAATTTTTACTTTCTCTACTACGTACAGTAAGTAGGGGAAGTATTGTATTCCCCCAAAAATTCGATACCGAGATTTCACCGGAAATACATGTTTTGAGACCCCCTGAATCCAAAAAAAGCATTTTTGAAATCATGTCCGTGTGTGTGTCTGTTTGTCTGTCTGTGAACAGCATAACTCAGAAACGAACAGTCGGATAAACACCAAACTTGGTATTTAGGTTCAGTATCTTCCAGAGATGCGACACGAAGGTTTTCAAGAAAATCTCCCAACCCAGACTACCTTTTATATGGAACATTTTTCGAAAATTTTAATTTTCTCAAAAATGGCTCTAACGATTTTGATTAAAATATCATATGTTTAAGATATTGTCATGACAAATGAAATGTATATCTCGAATTTTCTGGGAATGTCTCCAAAAGTATTCTTCATTGTGAACGACTTTTGCATAACTGGTAAACCAAAAGAGATAGACAAAATTTTACTACACAAAAATGTAGATCGCGTTAAAATACACAATTTATGTCATATACATTTCTTTTGTTGAGTGAACCGTTTTCGAGATATTGCTTGTTATTCCCTTAAATTTTCCAATACTTATACTTTTTCTCAAATTCGTTATTCATTGTTTTTATGTCCTGGACATGAAAAGAGAATGGAATGCACCACATAGCAACCAGCGCTTAAAATGTTTGACTATCGCTTGAAACCTACCATATTCCCCTTGCATCTACAAGAAAATTAGCAGTAAGATTGACATCTCAATATCTCGATTAACATGAAGCATATGGAGAATAAGCGTTTGTAAAAATGGCTTGTACAAGAGAAGAGAAAGTCATGTGAGTGTAACACATCAGATTTTTCACAAATGAAAGTATTCTCTTAGCCAACTATTGCTCATCTTTATATGAAGTCGGTGCACACAGTTGCCGGAACTTTCCCTTTGTATTTATTAACAACCCGATCACTTTCCTTGCTCAGAGATAAAATAAAACGTGGCCACAGAGGCTCGTCATAGAAAGTCAAACTGCGGTATCAATAGATAAGCAGCTCTTGAGGTGCCTGCCTTAACGAGAGTGGCAATAATACCAATAGAAGTCAGCAAGACAAGTGACCAGTCAGTTAATCGCTTAAGACACTGTCTTGCGTTAACCTTATTTGAGGGTAAAATGTTTATTATTTGTATCAGTGAATTTACTTTTTTCAGAGATATGTAATATTTTATAGCAGAAGGCTCTGCAGCTCTGCGAAATTTAAATCAATAATATGACTTGTGCAACAGTAAAATGGTGTAGCAAAATTAATTTAGCGAAAATAAAATGTTCGATTAAAAAGGAGATGCTTTTCGGAGAAATTCTTGTGGAGGTCAATTGATTCCGTATAAACAATTAACTAAATACGAAACTCACTATTATTAAAGTTTATTCTGAAAGATACTATAACGATTGAATTTAACATATCAAACAAGATTTTAAAATAAAACACTCAAAGACGAATATGCATGCTGTCATTATTCATATCCACACTACACTGATGAAAGCAGGCGATAATATAAACTAAAGACTCTTAGTAAACAAGTATTTATGTATGGTTAAGAAACACCAGTGAATAGTTCAGGATACATCAACATATTCTTAGATGCTGTAGGGTTGTTTCAGTTTTACACAATGCAGCACAAATAACAATGGTCAAGGTAACTGACTTGGTTGCTGTAGGTATAACCTTTCAGACTGTGTGTCCGTTTTTGTAAAAAAAACTAATATCTTCTGGTGCTCAAAGAGAAAAACATACATATATTCCTTCCTGAGCCTGACTGGAGCTTGGAGCTCTGGTTCCCTGCTCCCGGGTTCGAATCTACCTATGGGAGTGAGAATTTTAAGTCCAGGCAATGAAGGTTTTTCTTTCTTTCTTTTTTGTCGGAAGAAATTAGAGACAAGCTGAATTTTTCTGCCAGTTGTTACGACCTAAGTAGAGTATTTCCTCAAAAGTCCCCGCCTCTCCCCGTTGTGCTCGCTTCCCCACCACCCCTTAAACATCCATTTTGCAAGCCTTTTAGTCTTCGCCTATATCTCAGTAAGTGTATTTTAAATTGCTTAATTTTATACAGTTTTATTTTTTAAAATATATTATTTAAAACAGCTATTTTAGGTAAATATAATGCTTTTACGGCAATTCGCTAAAACAAGGCAAACTTTTCCCGTTGGAAATTGTATTTTGATGATTTTTAGGGCACAACGCTTTAATTTGGAACAATATCCCAAAACAGTCGAAATAAATGTTGTAACGCAGCTTTCAAGCCTTAAAATAATATGTTAGGGTCGGGAACACGTACAGAGTGCAAGAGTTTACTGCGCGTCCATCACTAGCCTGGCATGACTGCAGTTGGTCAGTAGTCTTTGCCTGTTACGTTTTTTTAAAGAACCGCCCTTATATTATAACGTGTAATGCTTATACAGACCTTAATAAAATATAAAACTTTTACAAAACTATTTATCACAAAATAGGTTTTCTTTCTTATGTTAATTTTTTTGTCAGTGTTTGTTAGAGAAAGCTTTGCTCCTAACCTCAATATGTAAGATCACTGCATTATCAACCACCTTTGGACCCACCGTGTCCACGACTGGCAGCAAACGGCAGTTGCGAAGTTAAATAAACTATTACTAATTTGAGTAATAGTAATCAGTGCCAGCATCACGGACATCATTTTTATATCTTTTCCATTTTCACTTTCATTTTCTTGCTTTGTGTTCTACTTTCACAAATAATTGATAAAACAGTTAATATTTACAAATATTAGTTACTTATACATCTAATCGCCATCAATTGCATATTTATCATCGTCCATGATTGGTCCACTGCAGTGCTAGCACATAGCTGAACAAAGCAAATATGACTTTCTACATCCACACTAATTCACAGAAGCAGGTTTACAGGAACTAAATGTAGAAGTAGAACTTTTATATCTCCTTTACCTTCATTTGCAGACTCTAACTTCCATCCTTATCATTATCCTTCATTCATTATCTGTTTACCCTCCTCTTATGTAGGACTTACATCCCCCAGGACTTACAAGCGGGTGCCTGGGGTCAGAGGCCCGTCGAGGAGCACACACTCATGGATCAGACAGAGCAGCCAGGATGGGTGATCAGCACGATGCCTGGTATGGGATGAAGGAAGTAGAGGAAACGAAATGTTGGTGAAATGCATGAAAGGAAAGGTGATGATGGAGCAGTTGGTGGAATGAATGGCGGGGGAAACCGGAGAACCCGGAGAAAACCCGCCCAGACGCCGCTTCGTCCACCACAAATCCCACATGCAGGTCCCTGGGATTGAACCCGGGCCGGAGGCGAGCGGTCTAACCACTCGGCCACGGCGCCGCCCCGCCTATTGCCTAACTATTTTTGGACTTGCAAGAACTCTAGGTATGTGTTGTTGATATGCCTCTGTTATGGGGTAATTAAGTCAGATCAAAATTTGGTCCCAAATGCGTTTTTTCTATTTATTCCTTTTTTCAAACTTTTGAATTTAAAGTGACACATTTCATTATAGTTTATATATCTATTCATCTCTTTCTTCACTAATTTTGTTGCAAAAATATATCAAAAGCTTGCTGCTGAGCTTCCACGGACTTCTTCAATTGAGCTGCCTTTATCTTTCCTAAACCTAAAATCATGATGTAGTGAGGGTAACCAGAAAATTATAAAGAGGGAGGGTTAGGTATGAAATTTATTTCTTAAACAGTTTGTATCAATTCAAAAAATAAATATGAATTAATTCGGAGTTGATATATTTAAATAAATCAATTTTATATCCACAGATTAAGGTCCAGTAATTCGAATTAAAATTAGGATAGGATGTTTTGCATATTCTAAGCAACAAATTTGTTGTGACATGAGATTCAATGACCACTGTGAAGTATTCTATATTACAGATGCAGGCCATTTTATTTCGCTACAAAATATGGTTTCTAGTTATGATCTAAACTGGGAGATGTTGCACTCAAATTTAGCACTGAAATGAAAACATGCTTCCATATGTTGACATGGTTATACCCAACACCATATGAAGCAGTTTCAGTTGGTCTCATGTTTGGCTCATTTTGTCCAAGACATGCGGTGTAAATACGGTGCTACGAGTAATACGATTAGGAAATATCTCTTTCATGCCAACCTAGAAAGGTGTTATTATATTAATGAAATTATTTTTGCTAGAAATGTTTACATATTTAGCAGGGGGTTCCAACCTCCAAAACCCCTGCCTAGCTACCCCTCCCTGATGTAGTATCGCATGCGGTTATTGCATGCACAAATAAGAGTTATTCTGATTTCACTGTCTGCTGGATCAAAATGTTCAATGTCGTAAAATATTCGATCCTTGCTACCTTCGTGCTTGAAAAAATAAATAATCATTTTCTCTGGAGCAAGAGCCACTAACAAGTCAACTCATTCTAAAATCGATCCCACAACAATCACCTTAGAGCATTCTTGGGCTTTTCTATAGCAACATTCGCTACATCAGCATCAACTTAAGCTGTCAAGACTGGTATTTTTCTTTCATCCATATCTAAAGCTACTGCTTGTAGAAATATGTATTTTTTGTTTCTGCTGTTTCCTAATAATGTTTCCCTAGGTTTCGTACATTCTGTTTTCTTTCAAGGGTATGTTTGCAAGAATATTTTTCTGAAGCGCTTCTACTTTGCTCACCGTTTTAGTGTCTGAATGCTCTGGATATCTGTTAAAGGCGACAGTAGAATGTAATATAGTCACTATACGTATTTACAACTCCACCTTAAGAGGAACCGTTTAGCAGGTCACATAATGGATTGAAAATCCTCCGTATAGTACAAATGCTGCATCATGGACGTTAAGACAATTCTGCGAACATTTTCAAGTATCATTCAATGAAGATTTTCTTCGTTTACGGAGTGACACATTATCAAATATAGATGTCAACATTGAAACTAACTTGCATGATATGTATTGTTTTAGTTTCGCATCGTAAATTCATAACATTCTGTTGAAGAGCTGTTGAGGATTGGCTATTGCTTGTTTTGATCGAATCTTTACCTTTCTTGACCTGGCCTTAGCCTGCACGTTTGTTCTTCGTGTAACTGTAACTCAATGAAGATTTTCCGCGCATTTTTTGCATCGTTGCAATATCTACTTCATAGATCTCATCACAATTTACTGACTCGGATATCCATACAGATGACAGTGATAAACGTTCTCCCGGTTCTTTTGTAAAGGGATAATTTTCCTGAAGCCGTGAAGTAAATTTCTGTATATCTAACTGGTCTCTCTCCGGTTTTGAATCCCTGACTCCAAGATATTGTTCACTGAAAGTTAGAAGAGATACTAAAAAGTCTTCTAGGACTACATGTACCTTAAAAATAAAAACGTTCCACGGAACCATTTAGGCTTCCCCAGATGCCTCTACCATGTGTCAAACCTCCAATAGGTTTCATTAGGCGCATGAGGCATTGATCGATACACATATCTGTCCAAAGGCCTGACCGATATTATTACGCCCCATTGTAAATATTTCATATCTGTAAACAGCTCTAGCTCCCTCTTTAACAGTTTAGAGTTGCTTTCCATCATTTGTTGTACATAAAGGTAAAGGAAATTTAACATCCATAAGGTAAGTGCTCAGCAGAATGATTGTTGTTGCTAAGGCATATCCCAATTTCCTGTTTGTTCTGCATAAATAAATTGGAATATAAGCTCAATGCACTTCAGTAAATTAATTCAGAGTTTGGAAATTCTGTTTGATGATGCTGCCTCTCATGAAATAAAAACGATAATAATAATAATAACAATAATAATAATAACAACGATATCTTGAGAAAAACGTAGTTAAATAAATTGTTCAATTAATTTCAGTGATCCAAAACAAAAACGACACCATTTGGAAACCACTTGCACGTAACTTGGCACTGCACTGGCAGTATGCAATATAAACCACGAGAAACAAACGTGTTTTATAATAATCCGTTGACTTTAGAGCGATGCATTACAAATCTGATAAACCCTAAAGATCACATTATTCTAATAACTTAAAAATAAAAAAACAAGATAATAAATTACAAATGAAGTATTAAATGTAGCAAAAATGTCAAGGTACATCTTTTTGGCTGATTTTATAAAGATTTAAGCTATACCACATTTACGAGATTTGAATAAAGGCTAACAGGATATGAGTGATAATTTAAACGCCTGCAATTTCATGAGTAAGGGAGTTGGAGGCGGAACCTCGAGGGGGAAGGGGCGGAGACTTTTGAGGAAATATACCACCGATTAGTTCTAACAACCCGCAAAAATTGAACTTGTCTCTAATTTCTTCCGACATATGCTCAGTTTGGCCTTCACTGCCTGGTCTAATAAAACTAGTGCCCACTTAGAATGGTGAGGAAATTGAGGCAGCGATCCCAGGCACAAGACCCAATATTCAAGCTGGGGAATGCGTGATGCTGTTCACATCTCCACCCCATATTGGTTGGATGGTCGTCCACCTAGATAATGTGTACGTGGGCGTGATGCCGGCAGTTTAGTTGGTAGGCCCAGGCCCAAAACGCATTGTAACGCCAGGGTGTATTATTATTTCTTTAGTTTCTGCGTCGGTCAGCAGTATCTTGGTTGTTACAGTAATATCTGCGAGTACGAACCGTCAGTAGAGCCAGAGAGGATGAGGTGAAGGAGCCGCATGAGGTCGCAGGTCCGTAAGCAGACAGGCACACAGAGACGCGCAGAAGTCCCTAATATTACCAGTTTGAATATCCGCGCAGCAGTAGAGACAAAAAATCCCAAGAGACGAAGCGACCCTAACGCTCCCTGGACGGACAACGCTCCCTGGATTTCACGGGGAGAAATCTTTACAATGCGCCAGCAACTACGCCATCTGCCCGACACCGCCAGCAACGCAGGACCCGAAATATAGCTGAAACATGAAAGGGAGAGATGAAATGAGAGGAAATGGGGAAAGGAGAATCTGGTAGAATACAGCACTCCTGCTTTCGCCTAGGCGACTAGGGGAAAACCACGAAAAAACCCATGGACAGAGTGGGTGGTCACTGGTAATCGGACCCAGGGCTTCCCGTATGCGGGCCACCTGAGCCATCCCGCTCGGTTCTATCACTCTCTTCAGTTTCAATCAGTTTGAGTTTACTCTGCATATATGAATACTCTGGTTGCTGGATGCTATGTGGAGTATTCCATTCTCTTTGCATTACCAGGACAAAAAATATGAATAACGAATTTAAGAAAAAGTATAAGTATTGAAAATCTAAGGGAATAACAAGCAATATGTCGAAAATGGTTCACTCAACAAAAAAAATCTGATGTGTTACACTCACATGACTTTCTCTACTCTTGTACAAACTATTTTTACAAACGCTTATCCTTCATTTACTTCATGTTAATCGAGATAAACATTTGCAGACTCTATCTTAATGCTAATTTTCTTGTAGATGCAAGGGGAATATATATCTACTAGGGCAATATAGAAAAACAGTAGCCTTTAAGCACATACATATCTCTTAATAGCGGTTGCTAGGTGCAGCACCATTCCCTTTCCCACAGATTAATACTCTTTGTATATCCAAGACAAAAAATGAATAACAAATTCCCATTTGAGAAAATAAGTATTGAAAAATTTAAGGGAATAACAAGTAATATCTCGAAAATGGTTCACTCAACACTCAATGGTTCACTTTTTGTGTAGTAAAATTTTGTTTATATCTTATGGTTTACCAGTTATGCAAAAGTCGTTCACAATGAAGAATACTTTTGGAGACATTCCCAGAAAATTCAACATATACATTTTATTTGTCATAAAAATATCTTAAAGACATGATATTTTAATCAAAATCGTTAGAGCTATTTTTGAGAAAATTAAAATTTTCGAAAAATCTTCCATGTAACGGGTAATTTGGGGTGGGGGATTTTCTTGAAAACCTTCGTGTCGCATCCTTGGAAGATACTAAACCTAAATACCAAGTTTAGTGTTTATCCGACTGTTCGTTTCTGAGTTATGCTGTTCACAGACAGACACACAGACACACACACGGAGATGTTTCCAAAAATGCTTTTTTTGGATTCAGGGTATCTCAAAACATGTATTTCCGGTGAAATCTCGGTATCGAATTTTGGGTGGAATACAACGTCCCCTACTTATGTACGTAGTAGAGAAAGTAAAAATGTATATGACATAAATTGTGTATTTTAACGCGATCTACATTTTTTGGGTAGTAAAATTTTGTCTACCTCTTATGGTTTACCAGTTACGCAAAATTCATTCGCAATGAAGAATACTTTTGGAGACATTCCCAGAAAGTACGAGATATAAATTTTATTTGTCATGAAAATATCTTAAATATATGATATTTTAATCAAAATCGTTAGAGCCATTTTGAGAGAATAAAAATTTTAGAAAAAAGTTCCAGGTAAAGAATAATCTGGAGTGTGTCGCATCTCTGGAAGATACTGAACCTAAATAAAAAGTTTGGTGTTTATCCGACTGTTCGTTTCTAAGTTATGCTCTTCATAGACACACACACAGACAGACACACAGACACATACACGGACATATTTCCAAAAATGCATTTTTTAGATTCAGGGGGCCTCAAAACATATATTTTCGGTGAAATCTCGGTATCGAATTTTTGGGTGGATACAATACTTCCACTACTTACTATACGTAGTAGAGAAAGTAATAAATTATCTGCGGGAAAAATATGTGTTCCCTTATAGGATGCCGCATTGAGCATTAATATGGAACTTGTATAATGAACATTCAACTCCCAAGTGGAGTTGGCAACGATATTGAAAGAGAGCAGAAATGTTACCTCATTATGTAAACTACGTAATTACCTCTCGAGAAGGAATGAGGGCAAAAATTGTGCCTGTTATCCACTTCAATGATAGCAAACTTACCACATTTAGAAGTCATTTTGCCTGATAAACTGGCTCAAGCGAGTTCGTTCAGCTTGCCTTCTCAAATTTTTCCGCTCATTGAACATTATTATTTCCATTTAATTTTTGCTTTCTCTACGACCTACTTACAGCAGGTAGGAGGAATTATTATTTACATTCGACCCAAAAATTCGATATCGAGATTTTATCGGAAATACTTGGTATGAAGGCTCCTGAATCCAAAAAAAAACAGCGTTTTAGGAAAAAAATCTGATGTGTTACACTCACATGACTTTCTCTACTCTTGTACAAAGTATTTTTACAAACGCTTAATCTCCATCTAGTTCATGTTAATCGAGATAAACATTTGCAAACTCTATCTTATTGCTAATTTTCTTGTAGATGTAAGGGGAAAATATATTTACAATGGCAATATAGAAAAACAGTAGCCTTTAAGCACATACATATCTCTTAATAGCTGCTTGCTAGCTGCAGCACCATTCCCTTTGCCACAGATTATAACTCTTTGCATATCCAAGACAAAAAAGTCTGATGTGTTACACTCACATGACTTTCTCTACTCTTGTACAAACTATTTTTACAAACGCTTACTCTCCATATGCTTCATGTTAATCGAAATGTTAATCTTATTGCTAATTTCCTTGTAGATGCAAGGGGAATTGGTAGGTTTTAAGCGATAGTCAAATATTTTAAGAACTGGTTGCTATGTGGAGTATTCCATTCTCTTTGCATGTCCAGGATATGAAAAAAACGAATAACGAATTCCCATTTGAGAAAATGTATTGAAAAATTTTAGGGAATAACAAGCAATATCTCGAAAATGGTTCATTCAACAAAAAAAAGTATAGGTATGACATAATTTGTGTATTTTAACGCGATCTACATTTTTTGTGTAGTAAAATTTTGTCTATCTCTTATGGTTTACCAGTTATGCAAAAGTCGTTCACAATAAAGAATACTTTTGGAGACATTCCCAGAAAATTCGAGATATACATTTCATTTCTCCTCATGACAATATCTTAAACATATGATATTTTAATCAAAATTGTTAGCCATTTTTGAGAAAATTAAAATTTTAGAAAAATGTTCCATGTAAAGGGTAATCTGGGGTCGGGGGATTTTCCTGAACACCTTCCTGTTGCATCTCTGGAAGATACTGAACCCAAATACCAAGTTTGGTGTTTATCCGACTGTTCGTTTCTGAGTTATGATGCTCACAGACACACACACACAGACACACGGATATGTTTCTAAAAATGCTTTTTTTGATTTCAGGGGGTTTCAAAACATGTATTTCCGGTGAAACCTCAGTATAGAATTTTTGGGTGGAATACAATACTTCCCCTACTTACTATACGTAGTACAGAAAGTAAGAAAGAATAACGAATTTGAGAAAAAGTTTAAGTATTGGAAAATTTAAGGGAATAACAAGCAATATCTCGAAATTGGTTCACTTAACAAAAAAATCTGATGTGTTACAGCCACATGACTTTCTCTACTCTTGTACAATCTGATTTTACAAACGCTTATTCTCCATATGCTTCATGTTAATCGAGATATCGAGATGTCAATCTTATTGTAATAATATTCATGTAGATGCAAGGGGAATATGGTAGCTTTTAAGCGATAGTCAAATATTTTAACGCTGGTTGCTATGTGACGCATTCCATTCTCTTTGCATGTCCAGGACATAAAAAAAATCTGATGTGTTACACTCACATGACTTTCTCTACTCTTGTGCAAACTATTTTTACAAACGCTTATTCTCCATATCCTTCATGTTAATCGAGATATCGAGATGTCAATCTTATTGGTAATTTTCTTGTAGATGCAAGGGGAATATGGTAGGTTTTACTAAATATTTTAACGCTGGTTGCTATGTGACGCATTCCATTCTCTTTGCATGTCCAGGACATAAAAAAATTGAAAAACGAATTTGAGAAAAAGTATAAGTATTGTAAAATTTAAGGAAATAACAAGCAATATCTCGAAAACGGTTCACTCAACAAAAGAAATGTATATGACATAAGTTGTGTATTTTAACGCGATCTACATTTTTTGTGTAGTAAAAGTTTGTGTATCTCTTATGGTTTACCAGTTATGCAAAAGTCGTTCACAATGAAGAATACTTTTGGAGACATTCCCAGAAAATTCGAGATATGCATTTCATTTCTCATGACATTACCCTAAACATATGATATTTTCATCAAAATCGTTAGAGCCATTTTTGAGAAAATTAAAATTTTCGAAAAATCTTCCATGTAAAGGGTAGTCTGGGGTGGGGGGTTTTCTTGAAAACCTTCGTGTCGCATCTCTGGAAGATACTGAAATGAAAAATACCAAGTTTGGTGCTTATCCGACTGTTCGTTTTTGAGTTATGCTGTTCACAGACACACACACACAGACACACACACAGACACACACACACACACACACACATAAACACACACACGGACATGTTTCCAAAAATGCTTTTTTTGGATTCAGGAGGTCTCAAAACGTGTATTTCCGGTGAAATCTCGGTATCGAATTTTTGGGTGGAATGCAATACTTCCCCTACTTACTATACGTAGTAGAGAAAGTAAAAATGAATAACGAATTCCCATTTGAGAAAATAAGTATTGAAAAATTTAAGGGAATAACAAGCAATATCTCGAAAATGGTTCACTCAACTAAAAAAATGTATAAGACATAAATTGTGTATTTTAACGCGATCTACATTTTTTGTGTAGTAAAATTTTGTCTATCTCTTATGGTTTACCAGTTATGCAAAAGTCGTTCACAATAAAGAATACTTTTGGAGACATTCCCAGGAATTCAAGATATACATTTTATTTGTCGTAAAAATATCTTAAACATATGATATTTTAATCAAAATCGTTAGAGCCATTTTTGAGAAAATTAAAATTTTCGAAAAATCTTCCATGTAAAGGGTAGTCTGGGGTGGGGGGAGTTTCTTGAAAACCTTCGTGTCGCATCTCTTGAAGATACTGAACCTAAATAACAAGTTTGGTGTTTATCCCACTGTTCGTTTCTGAGTTATGCTGTTCACAGACACACAGACACACAGACAGACACACACACAGACACACAGACAGACACACACACGGACATGTTTCCAAAAATGCTGTTTTTGGATTCAGTGAGTCTCAAAACATGTATTTCCGTGAAATCTCGGTATCGAATTTTTGTGTGGAATGCAATACTTCCGCTACTTACTATACGTAGTAGAGAAAGTAAAAAGAATAACGAATTCCCATTTGAGAAAAAGTATAAGTATTGGAAAATTAAAGCAAATAACAATGAATTTCTTGTAAATGGTTCACTGGACCCAGAAAAGGCGTATGACATAAGTTGTGTGTTTTAACGTGATCTAAATTTTTTGTGTAGTAAAATTTTGTCTATCTCTTGCGCTTTACAAGCTATGCAAAAGTAATTCAAAATGAAGAGCACTTTTGGGGACATTCCCAGAAAATTCAAGATATGCATTTCATTTGCATAAAAATATCTTAAACA
The DNA here is from genome assembly GCA_030765065.1 of Deroplatys truncata. NCBI lineage: Eukaryota > Metazoa > Arthropoda > Insecta > Mantodea > Mantidae > Deroplatys > Deroplatys truncata. The sequence continues at coordinate 223,105,677 of CM060978.1, forward strand.
TATGATATTGTAATCATAATCGTTGGAGCCATTTTTGAGAAAATCAAAATTTCTAAAGGTCTTCGTGTCGCATCCTTGGAAGATATTGAACACAAATACCAGGTTTGGTACTTATCCGACTTTTCGTTTTTGAGTTGTGATATATTCATAAATTACCCATTAATGTAAAGTATTGACCATAAGAGGCGAATTTGTTTGAGTGATATATAATAAGATTTGAAATTTGCGGATCGAAATTAATAGTTTGTTTTATAAATAACCAAAGACAATAATTTCTGCCTCAAGTTTATACCCAAAAAGCAGTATATGAAATGTATAATCCTTCTTTGGATTACACCGATTTACGTTTAGGTTTATAGCAAGTTAAAGTTCCACGGCGGTTTTATTTATGTGCATTATACGCCTTACCGGCTTTGTCTTATTATAGGGATAATTTTAAAGCGAGTTTTTGTGTGTAATTACGTATGATAGACGGAGAAGAGAAATGTTTGGTTTGGCTAGCATTAATTGGTTGGTACAGGGGGCTGTGGAGGGAGTGGCTTTGTTCTGTGGGTAGCCATGGTGACGGGACTAGCTATCAAGTAGCGGGTGTTGACACAGCGAGATAGACAACCCGCATTGTTTGCTGCGCTACCGAGCTAACGACCGTCGGCTTGCCCTGCAGCAGAACCATGTAGCTGCAGCGGATATATATGTCCTTAACAACCTCTTTCCTAACTTCTGCACTTCCACTGTGCTGTCTTCTCACTCTTCTACAATCTATTCTTACAAAAGCTTATTTTACTTCTTGTTAATTGCGATAAACTTTCATTATGCTTTCCGTTTAACGCTAAAGCGATAGCAAGATTATTAAAAATCTTATATGTTACATTCATAAGACTTTCTCTACCCTCTATCGCTTATTAGTGTGTGTACATTTTATTCTTACGAAATTGTATTTTCCTGTCTACTTCATTTTAATTGAGATAACCTTTCCGCAAATAACTGCATTACAGATCACATTATGCATACAAAATGAATAGCGATAGTTAAATGTTTTAGAACCAGACGCTGTACGTTGGCCTCAAAATTTCATATTCTTTTCATGACATCGCGTACAACATATGTCGACAGGATTTTAAAAGAATGACATATGATTGAATTATTTGAACAAATGATAAGGGATATCTCGGAAATGGCTGATGCTACAAAAGGTTGTTGGAAATAAATTCTATGTTTTAAAGATGTTTACATCGCTTAACGTTTACCATTTATACAACATTATATAAATTTCTTGCCGAATGAAGAGAACTTCACATGCCATTCCCAGAAAATTCAAGATATATATTTCAATATCTTTAATGTATGGCATTTTCATCGAAATCATAAGCGCCATTCTTCAGAAAGTAAAAAAAAAATTAAAAAATGTTCCATATAAAGTGTAGTCTGGCGTGAGGGGACTTTCTTAAAAATCTTCGTGCATCTATGGAAGGTACTAAGCGTAAATACCAAGTTTGGCCGTTAAATAAGCGGTGCTTCTTGATTTTTGGAAACAGGTACATGTGTGTGTGTGTGTGTGTGTGTGTGGTGTCTGAGCAAAACTCAGAAACGAACAGTCGGATAAACACCAAACTTGGTATTTAGGTTCAGTATGTTCCAGAGATGCAACACGAAGGTTTTTAAGAAAATCCTCCCACCCCAGATTACCCTTTACATGGAACATTAATCGAAAATTTTAATTTTCTCAAAAATGGCCCTAACGATTTTGATTAAAACATCATATGTTTAAGATATTTTCATGAAAATTAAATGTATATCTTGAATTTTCTGGATATGTCTCCAAAAGTATTCTTCATTGTGAACGATTTTTGCATAACTGGTAAACCATAAGAGACAGACAAAATTTTATAACACAAAAAATGTAGATCGCGTTAAAATACACAATTTATGTCATATACATTTTTTTTGTTGAGTGAACCATTTTCGAGATATTGCTTGTTATTCCCTTAAATTTTCCAATACTTACACTTCTTCTCAAATTCGTTATTCTTTTTTTTTTGTCCTGGTAATGCAAAGGAGAATGGAATACTCCACATAGCAACCAGCTCTTAAAATATTTGACTATCGCTTAAAGCCTACTAATTCCTCTTGCATCTACAAGAAAATTAGCAATAAGATTAACATCTCGATATCTCGATTAACATGAAGCTTATGGAGAATAAGCGTTTGTAAAAATAGTTTGTACAAGAGTAGAAAAAGTCATGTGAGTGTAACACATCAGATTTGATTTCTAAATCATGAGATAGGTCGAGAAATTGAACTATTAAAGCCATCCAGATTCTATCACAATTTGATATATTGGAGAAAATATTCACCATAATATTGATAATGTTTTGGATTTTGGAATTCCGCCTTTTGGTTCCTTACTACAATTCATCCAATCAGCTCATGGAAGACAGGAGAATGGACAGAGGAGTTCTCCATCTACACTACAGAGGGCAGCCGAGTCAGACCAGAGGAAAACAGAAGCAGACGTATCAAGTATGAACTGCTTGCAAGAGGACAACTATTTCATCTTCTACAGAACATATGGGGATAGCGGTTATGGAGCGGCAGGGATCAGTTGACATCCTACGTTGAAGTTGGGAAGGAATATTCCCGAAAAGGTTACGGGGCCAACATCAGAGCCGAGTGATGTGAATTAAAAAATATGATGTGTTACCTCACATGACTTTCTCTACTCTTGTACAAACTATTTTTACAAACGCTTATTCTCCATATGCTTCATGTTAATCGAGATATCGAGATGTTAATCTTATTGCTAATTTTCTTGTAGATGCAAGGGGAATTGCTAGGCTTTAAATGATAGTCAAATATTTTAAGAGCTGGTTGCTATGTGGAGTATTCCACTCTCTTTGCATTACCAGGACAAAAAACATGAATAACGAATTGGAGAAAAAGCATAAGTATTGGAAAATTTAAGGGACTAACAAGCAATATCTCGAAAATGGTTCACTCAAAAAAAAAATGTATATGACATAAATTGTGTATTTTAACGCGAACTACATTTTTTGGGTAGTAAAATTTGGTCTATCTCTTATGGTTTACCAGTTACGCAAAAGTCGTTCACAATGAAGAATACTTTTGGAGACATTCGCAGAAAATTCTAGATATAAATATCATTTGTCATGAAAATATCTTAAGTATATGATATTTAAATCAAAATCGTTAGAGTCCTTTTTGAGAAAATTAAAATTTTCGAAAAATGTTCCATGTAAAGGGTAATCTGGGGTGGGGAGATTTCTTTAAAACCTTCGTGTCGCATCTCTGGAAGATACTGAACCTAAATACCAAGTTTGGTGTTTATCCAAGTGTTTGTTTCTGAGTTAAGCTGTTCCAGACAGACAGACACACTCACAAGTTCTGTGAATATTCATTTGTTTCTCAGATTGCATGGAAACAGTATGAAATTTTAAGGTCAGCATATAACGTCCAGTTCTTCAACATTTGACTGTCGCTGTTCGCTTTGAATGTATAACGAAATGTGTAATGTAGAGCTTCATTTGGATTAAAACGAAGTAGATATAAAAATAAGCTTATTAAAACTAGCTTGTATGCCAACTAATAATTGATAGAGAGTAGAGAAAGTCATGTGAATGTATCACATCAGATTTTTAATTCTGTAGATTGAATTCTTGTGGGTGTAGTTTTCTATGGACCAAGCGAATTGGAACAGAAGGCTGACTGTCGCTGTCATAGAACTGGTGATGTTGGTGGCCAATTTAACGGGTACCTTCTCGTAATGTAGATGTAATGGTTGGTCAGTTTTAAAACCAACATTTATTGACGCTTTGTGGCTAACGATTTGTCTGTTGAATAGTATTATGTAACTCTGAGTCAACTGTAGCGGAAATTACTTACATAATGCTACTCACCGCCAATGCTACTGTAAGGTCGCCGTTTATAAAAAAAAGGTTCTCAGAACCACTGAAGAGTAAACAAGAAAAGTAAATAGCTTGTATTGTAGAACTCTTTTTACTGCCGACTTGCATTTTCCATATACTTAATTGGATTTTTCTGCAGAAACGAACTTTTAAGTTTTATGATCTTGGCCTAGCACTCACAATGTCATAAAACCTCGACATTCAACCACAATGATAACTGTAGCGGTTCTGGAATGAAACACAGTTATATATTCACAATGTTATACCCTTTACATGGAACATTAATCGAAAATTTTAATTTTCTCAAAAATGGCTCTAACGATTTTGATTAAAATATCATATGTTTAAGATATTGTCATGAGAAATGAAATGTATATCTCGAATTTTCTGGGAATGTCTCTAAAAGTATTCTTCATTGTGAACAACTTTTGCATAACTGGTAAACCATAAGAGATAGACAAAATTTTACTACACAAAAAATGTACATCGCGTTAAAATACACAATTTATGTTATATACATTTCTTTTGTTGAGCCTACCGTTTTCGAAATATTGCTTCTTATTCCCTTAAATTTTCCAATACTTATATACTTTTTCTCAAACTCGTTATTCACTTTTTTATATCCTGGACATGCAAAGAGAATGGAATACTCCACATAGCAACCAGCTCTTAAAACATTTGGCTATCGCTTAAACCTACCAAATCCCCTAGCATCTACAAGAAAATTAGCAATAAGATTAACATCTCGATATCTCGATTAACATGAAGCATATGGAGAATAAGCGTTTGTGAAAATAGTTTGTACAAGAGTAGAGAAAGTCATGTGAGTGTAACACATCAGATTTTTTTAGATATTCTTTGCTTTCTGGTTTGAGGTTTAAACAACACACATTTTGCAAGTGGTAAGTCACTATTGATTTTTTCTCGCGGCCAGGCAAAGAGCATGGAATTTCAAACCCATCACAATGACGACATGTTGACAGACTGAGAGCAGTCCGAAGGTGTGTTATACATGTACCTGGCCTTGTAAAGGCTTAACCACTTTATAAACAGGATGTGGGGGTTGTAGGATTAGGTGTGACTGTGGTAAAAGGGGGAGTCATCACCTAAAGATCCACTTATTAAATATCGGACTATGATTTTAGCCTCTTCTTAAATCCACAACCAAATGCGTAAATGTGTGATGAAAAGTTTATCTCTATTAACAAGTAGAACAGAAGAATAAACTTTCGCAAGAATAGTTTCAATAAAAGCTAGAGAAACTCATGTTATTGCAAAACGTCAGAAATGTTTTTTGTTTTTCTGTCATAAAGTTAATCTTAAAAATAAATAAATTAAAAGGTCATAATTAGAGGGTTTAACATTACAGCGCCCTCTTATCCGTGATACTGATATCAATGTTGTAATGTTATTGTTATCGGAAAACATCACAACTATTAACGCCTTTATTGCATGAAAAAATATAATGAAGATACACTACGTGATCAAAAGTATCCGGACACCTGGCTGAAAATGACGTACAAGTTCGTGGCGCCCTCCATCGATAATACTGGAAGTCAATATGCTGTAGGCCCATCCTTAGCCTTGATGATAGCGTTCACTCTCGCAGGCATACTTTCAATCAGGTGCTGGAAGGTTTCTTGGGGAATGGCAGCCCATTCTTCACGGAGTGCGGAACTGAGGAGAGGTATCGATGTAGGTCGGTGAGGCCTGGCACGAAGTCGGTGTTCCAAAACATCCCAAAGGTGTTCTATGGGATTCAAGTCAGGACTCTGTGCAGGCCAGTCCATTACAGGGATGTTATTGTCGTGTAACCACTCCGCCACAGCCCGTGTAGTGTGAACAGTCGCTCGGTCGTGTTGTGAGATGCAATCGCCATCCCAGAATTGCTCTTCAACAGTGGGAAGCAAAAATGTGCTTAAAATATGAATGTAGGTCTGCGCTGTGATCGTGCCACGCAAAACAACAAGAGGTGCAAGCCCCCTCCAGGAAAAACACGACCACATCATATCACCACCCCTCCGAATTTCACTGTTGGCACTACACACGCTGGCAGATGACGTTCACCGGGCATTCGCCATACCCACACCCTGCCATCGGATCGCCACATTGTGTACCGTGATTCGTCACTCCACAACGTTTTGCCACTCTTCAGTCGTGTAATGTTGACGCTCCTTACACCTAGCGAGGCGTCGTTTGGCATTTTCCTGCGTGATGTGTAGCTTATGAGCAGCCGCTCGACCATGGCATCCAAGGTTTCTCACCTCACGCCTAACTGTCATAGTACTTGGAGTGGATCCTTATGCAGTTTGGAATTCCTGTGTGATGGTGTGGATAGATGTCTACCTTACTCTTTACGACCCTCTTCAAATGTCGGCGGTCTCTGTCAGTCAACAGACGAGGTCGGCCTGTACGCTATTGTGCTGTACATGTCACGTTTCCACTTCACTATCACATCAGAAACAGTGGACCTAGGGATGTTTATAGTGTGGAAATCTCGCGTACAGACTTCTGACACAAGTGACACCCAATCACCTGACCACGTTCGAAGTCCGTGAGTTCCACGGAGCGTCCCATTCTGCTGTTTCATGATGTCTAATGACTACTGAGGTCGCGGATAATGAATACCAGGCATTAGGTGGCAGCACACTGCACCTAAGTTGAAAAACGTATGTTTGTGGGGGTGTCCGGATACTTTTGATCAGATAGTGTATATAATGAGCAGGAATTATAATATTGCTGACTATTAGAAATCAAATTAAAACGATAATGCAGCTTGCAAAGTGATGAACGAATAAGCAAATAAAAAGACATGTTCACTCCTGAAACAGAAATTAGGCATTCTTTAAGGAACCATTTTGGTTTACTGATTCTTGTGCTTTGACACCTGGTTTCGATACTTAACTCCATCTTTGTATTCGAGATGCTCTTAAACTACAACGGTAAGATGTAATATTTATAATTGAATTTCTCTGTTTGACACTTGCGAGTTGTCGGTTGCACGGGACGTTCAGCATCCTCTCTGTGCAGCTCTAGTAGAGGGGCAGGAAATGTTCGTGACTTCCGCGCGTCTCAGTGGCCTATAGTCTCGCATTAATTAGTGTCTTTAATGTGGTGCCGGCGTGTTGCAATGGTAGCTCAGTTGGTTAGAGCAAACAGAGGGAAACCGCAAGATGCGTGATTCAAATCCTGCCAATAACATTGAATTAATCCTTGTCTACGCATGGCGTGTGTGAAAGAACAATAAATTACCATGCTATCGTTAGAACTACTTTTCATAAATGAAAAATAATGAGAAATGTTCCATTTAAAGGGCTCCGTTGTGGAGGGAGGACTTCATGGAAGTCTTCCGGGCCTTCAGATTTTCATTTTGAGTTATAACTTATAATAGTGTTCACACAAATGCGCGCGCATACTTCTTCAAAACTGCGCTTTATTTTCCTCGTTTTGGCTTTAAGAGACCTCAAAACAGATGTTTCCTACATCGAAATTTTGCGTGTGATACAATCCTTCCACTTGTTTAAGTACCTAAGAAGTATACAGAAAGTAAAAACCTGCTTTCTAAACGTTTTTACTTGGAATTTAAATGTCGGTGTAACGCAGAAACCACCCGCAGCTCAATGCTGCCCCCAAAAGCGGAATGTGACGTAACAACATACCGCACAAGACATGCTGCAATACCGCGATCTAAAACTGACCAGAAGTTAGGTAACCTATCACGAATGACTGACTATTGAGTTTCTATTGCTTTGATGGGGTTTGAAGGTTAAGGTAAATAGGGTTACTTTTTATCCAATAAGTCACCGACCCAGGAGCCGAAGTTTAATACGAGTGTTTAGAATAGTCAACCGATATTTCGCTTTCATTTTAGTGTGTAATCAGCAGAAACACACAGAAGATTAGCAGATATGTATCTATTCATTTTAACTTTAGATGACATAACTTGTATCCTCTTCCTGTAATGAATGGTCCTATCTTCTAGCACGACTACGAGAATGCTCCTGTCATAGTATGGCTTCAGGGTGGTCCAGGAGGATCTTCAATGTACGCCCTGTTTTTGGAAAACGGACCTTACATGGTAGATGAGCATTTAAATCTGGAACTAAATCCTTATTCCTGGACTAAGAATCACTCTATTGTATACATCGATAACCCAGTTGGAACTGGTAAGTGTTCTAAATATGTTGCCTTAAATGTACATAATAATTTACTGCCACATATGCAGTGGACAAGAAAATGTATACCAGTTCCTCAATGTACTATTCTACGAGCAAATATGAGCTACAAATTTAGAATAAATAAAACATTTGAAGTCCTTACGAATTAAATTACCTAATAAATCGTCAGTATTCCACCTTGAGCCTTTCGTTTGTGAAGTCCCGCGTAGTGTTCCATAATACCTCCTTTCTGTGTAACGGTAAGAAAAGTAGGCCTTCAGCGAACTGGCGGGGTTGGTTGTAAACTTGCCTACTACTCCGATAGTTAATTAGGAGAAGTCTGGCACGGAAGTGGGATCTCGTGAATAACATTATATATATATATATATATATATATATATTACACTTGGGAAATAATTTCGTTATAGTTTCATCTTGGACATGTAGTTAAGAATTGAAACTTGAGAATCAAGGGTGGATGAAGGGCAAGAATGGTACTTATTCCTGCGTTTATTATCACACAATTTTAAAAACTTACTTTCAGTTTTTTTTAGGTGAAACAGGCCTGTAAGGTTTAAAAAATTAAATACCCGGTGGGTGCACGAAGTCATGTATACAAGAAGCTTAAAAGTGCTGGAAACCAGTGGCGTCAGAGGGACAGGGTAAACAGCGTTTACCATAGATTTTAAGACAAGCATGCTTAGATGAACTTGATTTTTAGACTTCCGTCACATTTAAATATAATTAGTGTATTTTATTATATATACATAACATGTGTAATTATCAAATACTGAATAAGCTCCCTTGCACAAAAATATCCCTCTGGGGGAGACATTTCTGTATATGTCTACTCTACTTCTGTAAACCGACACTGCACTCCTATTGTTCAGCGTCTTTTGAGACAGCGATAGGCGCGTGTAGAAACGCAGTTAGTCGCGGCAAGGTCGACATTGTGTGGCGGTTCTTTGTTATAGCTACTGTGCGGCCTCACCTTTTCTCCCCTCTCCACTGGCTCAAAAGACTCTGAATAGACAATACCTACACTCTGCTTTCGTAACTGGCTTCTAACACCTTTTGGATAGACACCTTGCAATATATCTACTTTCAGGCGCGTTCAGAATGCTACTTCACATGCTCCCATTACCTCACTCACATTCGGTACCAGACTTTGACTGGCCAGAGTAGACATGTCTACAGTCTACCATCTCTGTGCAATAATGGCGTGTGATTATCGCCTATGACACAATGCTACCTTCTTTCTGAGTGTGTGAGTATTTGAGGTAGAGTTGTTAGTGCACCTGTAAGTTTTAAAGCTGCGTATTAAATTATTAAATAAAATAATTAAATACGACATGTTCTGTTGAGATTAATACGGATAGTAGAACTTTGGATTCCGTTTTGTTTTATTAAAGCGTCCATTAGCAATGAACGACATGTTTAAATTGCAATATAAATAACATGTTTAAATTTTGAGATATCTCGACCGTCCTAGAACCTTATAAGAAAGACGGAAAGTGACTAGAAAATGTCAAAGTAATTGGTACCTAAAGCCTTAGACGTTATACTGCTAAGAAAATATTTCGCGGTTACTACTGCGGTGAAGAGCCAAGGAGAGACAGTAAAGACTCTCAATTTAAATATGTAAAGCACATCAGAACCGAAGTTATTGTACTTAAAATGCATATACGCTTTATATTGTGTTAGGAAGAAGCATGGTATCACTACTTGTCAGAAACTCCTCTCGGGCAGGTAGTGAAGCAATGAAATGTGACAAGGATATTCAACAACTGTTGAAAGAGAATGTCTGCTAAGAAATGTTTGTTACGCTACACTACTACTGGAAACAATGTTTACGCTTTGCTTCCATTTTAACCTAACCTACATATACCACCCAAAACCTAAGCAGTCTTTTATCAGGAATCGTTGTAGACAATTCCCTGAAATGCGAAATGGTTATTTGTAATAAATAATTGCAGTTTACTTGTAAAAGAATTGGGACGCATGTAGAATGTAGTTATGATCTCTTCACTCGTGATAGACGAAGTACAGTCATATTATTGTATTAATATCTGTTTCTCTTCTAAGTGATTTAATAGAACATGATCAAAGCATATCTCTTTGATATTATATAATCTATAGCGGTATACTATTTCGGAATTGAAGAGTTTTATATATGCGCTAATTCGTGCCAATTTAGGTCGGTAGGGGGTAAAACTTAAAACGCAGCACAAGGACACGTTCTGTCTTTGCTATGTTCAACTTGGATGTGGTTTAAAGCTGAGGCTTTAATTGCACATTGTGTTTCATTTCAGCTTTTACTATGAAAGGCAACCTAGAAAATAATTTGTTCACAATTCACAAAATTCAGCAATTTGTACACAAATAATAAAATATGTTACAGTCTTTTGTTAGAAATTAAAGTTAACTAACAATTTTCCATGTAATGGGTGGTTTAGGGTTGGGAATTTTCTAGAAACTATTTGTTTCCTTGGAAAATGCTGAACTTAAAGAGGTACTGACTTTTCGCTTTTGAGTTATGTATGCTATTCTCACTCGCACGCACACGCATATTGGCCTTTTTTAAACTAATATTTTATTGAAAACGTGAACTTCGAATTTTTGGGCAGAAGACAGTACTTCCTCTATCTACTATAGTAGTAAGTAAAAAGTCTCTACCATATGCTATTTTATATTTATGTTAGTTATTTAGTTTAATGAATTCAGATGGACGGCCTAGTTTTCAGGAAAATAAGCATGTATTGTTATGCATGGTTTACTTAAAAGGATGCATAAAACAAAATTTAAACAAAATATATAAAAGATTTCACAAGATGGTTTGCAAATTTTCGCTGCTTTATTCGTCCATTGGTGGGTGTGTATTATCTGCTACAACTTTGAATCTTGTGGATCTACGTAATGCTGGAACTAAATGGATATTCTATTTATATCAGTTGTGCATGGAAGATTAATAGTCAAGCCTTCCCAAAGCTAAATATAGCAAATCCTAATTATCAGACTAAGGTACAAGTTAGCAACCAATGTATGTGCAACCTTACTTTAGAGTTAATAAATACAGTACCTACTGTTGATGTAAACGCTGACTTATTTGCTACTGTAAACAGTAGAGTCTAGTGATGGCGGAAAATAAAATAGAACACACACACACCGGAATGAGAGTCACAAGTTTGCTTTACTTACCTCTAGCCACGAAGCAGATTGCACACGGCCTCACAGGTAAACAACACCCCAGTGCAACACCTCACTCCACCCTACTCGATGCGCAGTAAACTTCACTTCACCCTTAAGTTGCCCCAGATCCTTAGCCTACTAATTATACTTAATTTGAAAATATTTTGGTTGTATTAGTTGAAAGCATTAATCAAATTAACTGTGATATTTATTTCTGTGTAAGGTTTCAGTTTCTCGGACTCTATAAGAGGTTTGTCTACCGACATATCACAGGTTGCTGATAACCTGCATAAAGCCGTAACACAGTTCATGCAACTGTTCCCAGAACTGCAGAATCTACCTTTGTTCCTGGCAGGAGAATCTTATGCAGGTAAGAAATAGAGCCGAAGTATGGTGTAACCATTGCTGTAGTTCATTAATATTGTCTTATTCAATTAAAAGCAGTTTCAAATTTCAACTGGTGTTTTCGCATTTGGATTATACTACTCTGTACAATTTTAATTAAATCAATAGGACATTGAATACAAACCTATCCTCAGCAACTTTTCCCCATTTTTCTAACTTTGTCTTCGCATTAAATACGGTATCTTAATATTGTGTTATCATCTGCTAACTTCTTTAGCAACCTCTTTTCTATTCACAATTCTATTCGAAATGTCTCTTAACAAACAATTTCATTACATTCATTGTCCAAGCCAATTTCTTTTTCTCTTTCAGATTATCAGGCATAGAAGTTTCTAAGCAATAAGGTCATGGCGGAAGGAAATAAAGTTGAACTGTTACTGGACTATAGGCAGGGAGGTCGCAATCAATAAACCATTCCGCATCCTCGTGCAGTCTTTTGGCGTTGCAGACAGCACTCGGACCTGTTTTTACCTGCCTGTCAGTGACCCTTGCCCTCTGTTGTTTTGTATTCTTTATAGTGATAACGTCTTGAGTGTAGTTAACTTGAAGTCAACTGAATTCCTATGCCTGCTGATCAATTTCAGCCTTACACGTCCTTTGGCCAAACTTTAAAACAGCTACATTACTGTTTTGTCTGTCCATTCCACATGTCCAATTCTTAATTGCATCCATGCTCGAAACACTTTCAATCCTTTTTTCTTTACTTCGTCTCCACTTAAATTTTTTGGTATTTTACAATGAATAGTTCCACAAAAGGCACTACACTAATATCTTCGATTCTCTTCTAGGTTAAATAAAAATTATTTTCTCTATTAAATGCTTCCTTTGAGGTTACTATTCTCTACTTGGCTTCTTGAAATTAGCTTATGTTATTACTAATAGCACATCCCAAGTATAAGGTATCCATCTCAAATTCACACTTTTTTTTTGGTATTTCATTCTCCTCTGTGACGTATCTTCACTCTTACATTGGCGAGTTCGGTAGTATATTTTCCTTTTCTGCTAGAGTAGAGAGCACACACAAAGTCGGGTGACGGCAGATTGCGCAGTAGCATACTCTCACTTACGTGACCTACAATGCCTACGAGCGAGAACGAAAGGAAGAGATGGTGTACTATTCCTCTCTCTCTCTCTCTCTCTCTCTCTCTCTGCGCAGTAGCCTCTCATTCCGCCTTCGAGTGTGCTCCCAATTATAGCAGTGCGATATGATTAGAAAATCTTAAACATTTTATTCTTCTTTCCCCTATCCCTCTCATATTTCGGAACCAATTCCTCCACTAAGCTCCCTAAGTAGATGTTGAACAGAGAAGGAAATACGATGCACCTCTGAGAAAACGTCTCCCTATTCTACTTCCCTCTGGAACTTTCCTATTCTATGTGTGACAAGTTCCTTCTCAAATCCAGAGGTTAACCAGGAACCTTCCCTCTTTGGAAAGAAGATAGATAGTTAAATACAAGCACGGAACTATAGAATTAGTTTAAGGTACATGGAATAGGATACAAGTATTAATTTTTCAAAATACTTATTTGGGGCAGTTATTAAAATAAATCTACTAAGGTTGCCTGCACGAGCTAAGAATTACTAATGAGTTCACGTCAAAACCTTTTGTTTCCTTCTTTAAGCGTATTCTCTTTACTTTGAACCACAACAAACATACGGTATTATCCTCAAAATGCATAGAAAATGTAAAATAAAAGCGTAGAACGTTTTCAGTAAAATATTAAAATTTAAGGCAAAACGAATATTTAAATAGACTTTCAGGGTTTTGTCTTCCAAATAAAGAGGTCCTGGGTTCGATTCCTGGCTGGGCGGGGCGTTTTTCTTTAACCAGAATCAATCTGCAAACAAGAATATGGTATTAAATGTGAATGTGTTTAAGAGTAAAAAATCAATAAAAGCAATGTTTAGAAAACCAATACCTCAACGAGTAATAACAATATTGCTTGTTTCTCAAAACAAATTCTCCGATATAATCACAGGAACTAAAGAAGGCATACAAATAAAAGAATTAAGAAAGATTATAGAGCATTGTGTTAATAAATGTATACGTGAAAGATACAATGCTCTAATTTAATGTATATCACAAACATATTCTTTCATTTTTAGAAAGGATTATAGAAGTGTTTAAAATTGTTTAAGGAATAACTACAATTCTAATTTAAATGTTTCGTATACTAAATAATCATAACCACAGCATAACAAATGAATAAACAAATGCGTTTTATTTATTTGTTCATTGCTGAATTCCATGACAGCCAATAATTTGGTTCATTTCCGCTGTAAAATCATTAGTTACTGGAAACTCTGAAAACGATTATAAGCAGTAACTGATGATAACGAAAGTTCACGATATCCTTTACATAATGTGAAATGTTTATGGCTCCTGGAATAGCTAAAAGTAGTAGAACATAGACTGATAATGCCAGATTGTGTTCCTTTGCTGTCCCTAAAACTTTAATTCAATAATATCAATAAGACAGACCATTTAAATTATTGTTATATTTCTAGTGTTTAATTCTTATAATTGATATTTTAGCTTGGGTTTAGTTGCCGATTTAAAATTTAATGAGACAGGGAAAGCATACAAGGAAGGAACTTCATGACATTTTTCAGCTATGAAGACTGAGGAAAACCTTGAGGGAAAACCATCTTAGTCAGGGAGGTAGCGCTACTTGGAATTGACCTCGGAACCTCACGTTATAACAAGACAATGAACCCTTCCGGAGCAGTTATTAAATGATTGCGACAACATTTCTTTTCTCGCAAGGGCCAGAGAAGGATTTAAGCACCGCGGCCAGAGGCCTATTGTGCCATATGTAACTTTCGGGAGGAAGGGATGAGATGAAAGAACCGAAGGGTTGTTGCCCGGACCAAGTAGTGGCACGTACGGATATTACGGGGTCCCTAAACTTCTCAGATTTCCCTGCGCTCCTCCTGAAGAACAAGTCCGAACTGCCCTAGTTCCGTACCAGAGGAGGAAGAAACATTCGCAGAGGGCATATCCACCGCGCACCACACACCACCAAACCACCCAGTCAAGTACCGTACCCCTAAAGGTGATGTGAAATGAAATGATGGGGAATAAGTGATCGGAAAAATTCTTGGTATTAGAAAAAAAAACACAAATCACTTGGGCTGCCGTCGGGGACCGAACCTGGGACCTCCGGAATGCGATCGCACTACCTCGCGTGGTTGCGATAACAATTACAATTATAGAGTAAAATTAGTTTATTTCATAAATTTGAATAAATTTATTAACCGCAGCTATTTTCAGTTTCCATTTTAAGTTGATCTTCTTGTACCCATTTCAGTCAATTCAGAAACAACAGCGGAAAAATAGTTCGTTTCCCACTTATCCTATAAAACAATTACTCTGGAAAGTATAGAAAACATTAATTCATAACTTTTCATGCGGTTCTAGCATAGTTTCCGCATTTATAACTCAGCCCATGCAAAATATTATCTGATAAATAATTAAACTTAATGTTTGTTCTTTTTTAGGAAAGTACGTCCCTGCACTGGCTCATATGATTCACACAAGGAACCCAACCGCAGAATTAAAGATTAATTTGAAAGGTAAGTAAATCCGATTCACCAAGCTGATTTATTTGAAAATTAATATGTGGCATCAATCCATTCCAATCCAATCCGATGTTGGGCATTCCGATCTCACTTAGAGATGGGATGAGGGCTCACAGGATGACGGGAGCAAACAGATTGTTGGAGTTGAAGAAGTTTTTTTTTTTTCAATTGAAGGAGTTGTATTGTATTTCGACTGTTGGGGAGCCAAAACTTGTAATTGCAACCGCACGTGTGGTAAAAAGTTTCCGGTAGCCTTCGCCCCAAATGCACTTTCCGGTGGCCTTTGCCCCAAAAATGCTTAAAAAATATAAACTTTGTAATTTTGACTGTTTCTTTAAATATTATATATTTATGTTTGCCTCGGCTGCCTCATATTTTTTTTTTTTTTAGAGACATGAATGTCTTATCAGGGAGTGGTGCGACTGAAGAATGTAAGCTTACACAGATTATAATTTTACTTCACTCCTTTTATTAATTCTTGACAGGATTTAAATAACACTTCACTGATATAGAGAGCTGTGAGATTCTTTTGTTAATTACTTGCACTTTTTAACACGTAAACTATTTTCGTCTCGCACTGAATACGTATCAAACTTCTCGAGGACGCATCTCGCGTCCGGTTAGAAACACTGTCTACAAGCAACTGACTTCTGAATTTGTAAATTTTGCTCCATTTTAATTTCTGATTGGCTAATCCTATTCCAATAGAATACTTTTATTTAACTTAAGCTTTTTTCTGGTTGTTGATTGGCTATTTTATAAACGTCACAAGAAAAACATTATTGCTTCCAAGACTCACAAGTAGCATTATTAAACTTTCAAATTCATTATTGCCTCAAGCTTACCTCATTGTTACCTCATTGTTAGCAACTTTTAACCTATTATTCTCACAGCTACTACATTATTAAATCACGTAATACATTCACATAACATTATTGATCATGTACACAATAATATAAACATATATAATGCCTGTAATATACAATTTTTATATCTTGTTACACATATTGTTTTAAGGCGGACTGTTATTGAATTTATATATTATATAATTAGACTGAAATTATTTAAGTGTTAAAAATACTGCCTCAGAGTGAAGGGAGGTAACACGAATTGCTCCTCAACGGCTGCATTTTAGGGTGAGGGCCCTTGTTGTTGGTGTGGTATTTTCCTTAGCTGCTGGTGGAATTACTCCTGTGTTATCGGGTGTGCCCGTATGACATGCAGGGAACCCGGTGACGCCTCAAGCGCCGTTGTTTAGGGTTTTAATCCTCAAGAGACCGAACACCACTCCGATGGTGTGGCAATGAGCTGTAAAATTTTGCGACCCGGTGCCTAATTTGATCCTCCACATATGGAAGAGACGAGACTTTTGAATTAGTTTTATGTGGAAGGAGCTGCACACAACATAAATGGCTCGGAGGCCTTACTGATACCTTATAGATGAATCCGCATCACAGTATTGGTCAGAGAAAGTGACGTCATTTCGTCCTCACGAGCTCGCCATGCAGCCATCACAGCACACATTGCCATATTATGGTACACATTATAGCACACATGTTATTCTACGAAATACCAATTGAAATAATATGCCGGACTTTCTCTATAGTTGAGCACAGCATTTCAAGGTATTTGTAAAATATAGCTTAAATCTATATAAGACGTAAATAAGTTAATCCAGCACACTAAATATCGAGTGAGATAAACAAATAAAGTAGCCTTGCTTCCCCATCTCAAGTTTAGAGTCTAATACGGTTAAGGGAATTCCTCCTATGGTTTTGATTATCTGAATGATATAAATGATAAGCTAAATATTACATTATTGTAATAAAAATACACCGAAACAATTAGCAAATTCAGTACTTTACCTAACACGGACTTATTTAAATGCTTTATAATGTTTCAGGTTAGGTAGAAAAAATATGGAGTCAGGGTGCAATTAAGGTATTCTATACATTTGGTGTTCATATTTCAGGTTCGGAGAAACTGCCTATAGTTTTTCGAGTGTTTTGCATGTATGTACTTTAGGATATTTAACCCTGTTTTGAAATTTTCTCTCTTTTATTATAACATTTATTACAACAAAACACACGCCACTATGTTGCAATTGCACTCATTACGTTTAACGTAAAATGCACAGCATAAAACGAAATATGATTAGATTTTAACACAAAATGTGTAACATGTTGCACTCACAGCCCATTCTCTACTCACTCTTGTGCAAACTATTCTTACAAACCCTTATTCTTATATCTGCTTCATGTTAATAGATAAAGATTTGCAAAAATTGCTTTATTGCATATTTCTTTGTAGGTACAACAGGATTAGGGGAATATAGCGGTCTTCAAGCGATAGTCAAATCTTTATAGAGCGGGTAGCTATGTAATGACTTTGAAATTGCATCCTGTTTAATAAAAGAAATCCCATTTGTGAAAAGTATTGGAAAATGCAAACCAATAACAAGAGTACCTCCTAAATTATTAATGGTACAAACACACACAATATGGTATTTTAATCAGAATCGTAAAGTCAAAATTTTCGAAACTTTTTCACGTAAATAATAGTTTGGGTTGGGGGATTTTCTAAAAAAATGTTCGTGTGTCATCCTCGGAAGATGGAGAATTAAATATCAAGTTTGATATTTAACCGAGTTTTCTTTTTTATTTATGCTGTTCACATAAAGACGCACACGCACGATCTTTTTCTGAAGATACTTTTTTTTGGATTCAGAGGCCTCAAAAATATATTTCCGGGTAAAACCTCGACATCGAATTTTTGGGTGGAATACAATACTTCCTACTTACTACTCGTATGTAGTAGTATAGAACGTAAAAATGAAAACGACTCCCATTTGAGAAAAGTATAAGTATTTGAAAACTTAAACCAATAAGAATGAATACCTTAGAAATGGTTAACTAAAAAAAATGATGTGATACATTCACACGACTTTCTCTATCCTGTATCGTTGATTAATGAGTATACAAACCATTCTTACTAAAGCTTATTTTTTATATCTACTAATAATCCAAATAAACATTTGCAGAAATAGCTATATTACACATTTCGTTATAGATACAAAGAGAATTGCAATAGTCGTATGTTTAAGAACTGAACGCTGTATGCTAGCCTTAAATTCCATATTGTTTCCATGCAATTGCGAGAAACAACTAAACTTTGAAAGAATGACCAAAAAATGAACAATTCGAAACATTAATAACGCATATCTCAGAAATGGCTTATGCCACAAAAAACGTATTTGAAATAAATTGTATGCTTTAAAGAGAACTACATTTTTGTGCAGTAAGTTTTCGTCTATCACTTATCGTTTACCAGTTACACAAGATTGCACAAAATTCCTTCCAAAGGAAGAGGACTTAAAAGGACATCTTCAAAAAATTCAAGATATACATTTATTTGTCATGTAAATGTCTTTAACATATGCTGTTTTTATCGAAATCGTTATATCCATTTTTTAGAAAATTAAAATATTTGACAAATGTTCCATGTAAAAGCTAGTTGGTGTTCCCTGAAAATCTTCAAGTCGCATCCTTGGAAGATACTGAACTTAAATACCAATTTCGGTACTTATCCGACTATTTTTAAGTTGTGCAGGCGGACGCACACAGGTACTTTTTTTAAAAATTATTTTCTTGGATTCAGGGGTCCTCAGAACATTTGTATTTCCAGTGAAATTTCGGTATAGCATTTGTGGGTGGAATACAATACCTTCTCCACCTACATGTACATGGCATAGGAAGTAAAAAGGTGTATTCGACATAAATTGTGTCCTTTAAGGTGCAAAACAGAGAGATATATCTGTTGTATTACATTCATATGACTTTGTCACCCTCTGTTCTATATTAGTGGGATACAAGTTATTGTTATGAAACTTTGTTTTCCTATCTACTTCATTTTAATCGAGATAAAACTTCCCGGAAATAGCTGCATTACTCATTTCGTGATATTCAGTTATTAATGAAAAACACAACTCTGTTCGTAACTTCCTAGTGTCAAAATGTGGGCATGGGTATTTCTGAAGTAAATTTAATCAGAGAATTTAAACCATCAAAAGAAAGCATAATAGCTGATATTTTAGGAAATACATAGCAATCGCATGTTATTAAAATTATACTTTTGTAGTCTTCTTAAAGAGGGTCTTTTTTATTTTCTCTACTACGCATAGTAAGTAGGGGAAGTATTGTATTCCACCCAAAAATTCCATAGCGAGATTTCACCGGAAAGATACGTTTTGAGGCCCCCTGAATTAAAAAAAACATTTTTAGAAAAGATGTGTGTGTGCATCTGTCAGTCTGTCTGTCTGGCTATGTGTGTCTGTGAACAGCATAACTCAAAAACGAAAAGTCGGTTAAGTACCAAACTTGGTATTCAAATTCATTATATTCCACCCGAAGATTTTTAAGAAAATCCCCCAGCTTTCAATTACCTTTTACATGGAACACTTTTCGAACATTTTTATTTTATAAAAAGTGGATCTAACAATTTTGATTAAAATACCACATATTAAACGTATTCACATGACAAATAAAATGCATATCTTGATTTTTTGGGAATAGCATTTGAAGTCCTCTTCATTCGGAAGGAATTCTGTATAATCTTGTATAACTGGTAAACGTTAAGCGACAGACGAAAATGTACCTCACAAGAAATGTAGATATTTTTAAAACACACAATATTATTAAAATTATTTCTTTATTTTGTGGAATAAACCATTTCTGAGATATCCGTTATTAATGGTGCAAATTGTAGATTTCTTGGTCATACAGCAGTTTCTCGCGATTATATAGAAACAGTAGGGAATTTTAAGGACAGATGTAGCGTACTGTTCTTAAACATTTGACTATCGTTGTTGTCTTTGTATCTATAACCGAATGTGTAATGTAGCTATTCCTGCAAACGTTTATTTAGATTAAACCATAGTAGATATAAAAATAAGGTTTAGTAAGTGTAGTTTGTAGACTCACTAATAAACGATAGGGGACAGAGGAAATTATGTGAATGTATCACATCAGACTTTTTTCTACATTTTACTGTCTTAAAAATTAATGAATTCGTAGTTTAAACACATTAAACAAATATTTTTAATTAAATCTGAAAGGACATTAAATTACTGCCATTAAATTTTAAAACTGTGAGAGTTTGATTTATTGTGGCCAGTAAGCTATTTAATTTATTGTTTTTTGCATCCATACATCTTCCTATGTAAATATTTTATTTCAAACCTACATATATCATATAGAATCTCAAATAAGGACATCAACACTCCCTATTAGTCATATTTTAAGTAGGATAAAATTAACAACTGTAAAACCTATGCAGTTCGAGAAAAATTAAATGATTTTATTTATTTTATTTATTCTCTCTGTGATAAATAGCTTAGTAAAAAATTAAAAATACAAAAACTATATAAAATATGTTCTTTACATCTATCGAATCGCTCCTTACTGCTGCATTCGCACGCACTAAAGCACTGAATTTTGTCTGCTAAGGTTATGTTACCTTATTGAAAACATACGGTAAACCAAGTATACTTCATATAGGATGTCCACAAATTTACACACTATCTACCCCGTACATACTCCGCTATCACAGTATGAGGTAGGAGGTTTGAGGTACTTACCGGAGGGAGACGCCTTGCCCACTGCGACCAACTACCACTAAGACTGCTAGTGACAATAACAGCCAGCCAACATGACCTTCTTGAAAGTAATGTAGGAAATAAGAATTGTCTATTGTCCTCCAATGGTTCGCCAAACCTCAGACAGAAGGACAGTGCGATGGTATTCGCACCTTAGAATTGATTAAGCTTTTAAGGTTATAGATACCAGTCATCACTTAAGATAATTTATTTAATATGTTTCTCTGCCATATATATTTTAGAATAACATCCTATATCTTATATATAATAAATGATTCACAACACTGCAATCTGATCACACCATTCCCTGACATCTAGACCAAATGTTCCTCCTATTCTAATTTAAATAACTTACAAAATAGTAGAAAAATCTGATGTCATGCTTTCAAATGACCTTTTACATGAATGTCAAATTCCCACATAATTATGTATTACATAATTATGTATTAGTTATATAAAAGTTATTTTTCTAACCACGTTACGTTACTCAAGTTAGTATACTATTTTCAAATTAAATAAGATGTGCTTACCTACAACGCTCAGAAACAGTCCTCAAGCTCTCGCACTGAAAGGAGACAAAGAAAGGCAGGTCGCTTTATCTTGCCTTTCAAACTTCATACTCTGTCCTTCACTTCACGAAAAACAACTGAATAGCGACAGCAATTTAAAAATCTAATGTGGTATATTCACATGACCTTCTCTACCCTCTACTGGGGATACAAATTATTTGTTTAAACTTATTTTTCTATCTACTTGATTCAAATCCAAATAAACCTTTGCAGAAATAGTTACATCACACATTTCGTTATCGATGCAATCGGAACAGCGATAGTCAAATGTTTAAGAACTGGACGTGATAAGCTGGCCTTAAAATTCCATAATGTTTCCATGCTATCGCGAGAAACAACTGAATGTTGACAGGACTTTAAAAGAATGACCAAAGTAATGATCAAATCAAACCATTAATAACAATATCTCAGAAATGGCTTATGTCACAATATGTCTTGTGTTTTAAAGAGATCTACATTTCTTCTGTGCAGTATGTTTTCGTCTATCGCTTAACGTTTACCAGTTATTTAGGTTTATATAAAGTTCCTTCCAAATAAAGGACCTCAAAGGCTATTCCCAGAAACTTCAAGATATACATTTTATTTGTCATGTATATATCTTTAATCTATGGTACAGCTATTTTTAGAAAATAAAAAATATCGGAAAATGCTCCGTGTAAACAGTAGTTGGGGTGGGGTTTTTCTTTAAAATCTTCGTGTCGCATCTTTGGAAGATTCTGAACTTAAATACCGCGTTTGGTATTTATCCGACCTTTTGTTTTTTAATTATCCTGTTCATAGACACATACACATACATGGACACACATATACACACGGACCTTTTCCTACATTTTTTTTGGGGGGGGGGGGATTCAGAGTGCCTCTAAACATGCATTCTCTGTGAAATCTCGGTATAGAATTTTTGGATGAAATGCAATACCTTCTCTATCTACTGTGTACGTAGTAGAAAAAGTAAAAATGACAAAAGTAACCAAGAAATTGAAACCAATAATAAGAGATCTCTTTAAAATGAGTGATGGCACAAAGAAAGTTACTGGCAATCAATTGTGTGCTTCAAAGAGATCTATATCCTTTGTGTATAAGTTTCTGTCTACCGCTTATGGTTTACCCGGTATACAAAATTCCTTCCTAATGAAGAGGACTTCACAGATTATTCCCTAAAAATTCAACATATATATATATATATATATATATATATATATATATATTGCCATATAAATACCTTATAAGTAGGGTGTTTTAATAAAAATCAGATGTGTTACACTCACATTACATTCTCTACTCTTGTACAAACTATTTTTACAAACGCTTATTCTCCATATGCTTCATGTTAATCGAGATATCGAGATGCTAATCTTATTGCTAACTTTCTTGTAGATGCAAGGGGAATTGGTAGGCTTTAAGGGATAGTCAAATATTTTAAGAGCTGATTGCTATGTGGAGTATTCCATTCTCTTTACATTACCAGGACAAAAAAATGAATAACGAATTACCATTTGTGAAAACGTATAAGTATTGGAAAATTTAAGGGAATAACATTTGTCTATCTCTTATGGTTTACCAGTTATGCAAAATTCGTTCACAATGAAGAATATTTTTGGAGACATTCCCAAAAAATTCGAGACATACATTTTATTTGTCATGCCAGTATCTTAAATATATGATATTTTAATCAAAATCGTTTGAGCCATTTTTGAGAAAATTAAAATTTTCGAAAAATGTTACATGTAAAGGATAATCTGGAGTGGGGGGGATTTTCTTGAAAACCTTCGTGTCGCATCTATGGAAGATACTGAACCTAAATGCCAAGTTTGGTGTTTATCCGGCTCTTCGCTTCTGAGTTATGCTGTTCACAGACACACAAACACACACATACGGACATGTTTCCAAAAATACTTTTTTTGGATTCAGGAGGTCTCAAAACATATATTTCCGGTGAAATCTCGGAATCGAATTTTTGGGTGGAATACAATACTTCCCCTACTTAGTATACGTAGTAGAGAAAGTAAAAATCATTAAGCAATATAAGGAGATAAAAATAGAAGGCGTTTCCATGTAAAGGGTGATTTGGGATGAGGATTTTTTCAAAATCTTCGTGTTGCATATTTGGAAGATACTAGACTTAAATACCAAGTTTGGCATTAATCAGACTCCGTTTTTGAGTTATACTATTCACACATCATTATCTCTATCTCACACACACACACAGAATCACACATAGCTGAACTTTTTTTCCAAAACTTACTGCTTTCTTGAATTCAAAAGGTCTGAAAACACGGAGTTACAGCGATATCTGGGTATTGAATAATTTTTCGGTGCACTGCAACTTTTTTTCCGCTTACTAGATACGCGATGTGAATGTGCAATGTGAAAAAGTGGGGTTTCCCAAAGGTACATCAGAAAGTGAATGGGAGGATCAAGAATTCCTGACTAGAATACAAAGAAGCCCGAGGTTTGCATTCGCAAAGCACTTTCCCATTCATGAATTCAACGTTTTAGATGAAGGTATCTTGATTCTTCTTCTTCTCTAATTCCAATCCAGTGAATCGTTTGTTTTGTAATAAGATTAGCTGCTTTAGACTACAAGGAAAGTTCACTGCTTCTGGGAATCTTTTTCATCATTAAACAGAAGAGGTGTAGGTAAATTGAAACACTAACTCCAGTTGTAGAAAAACAGTGTCTTCCGTTCAAGAGTTTTGAACTAACCGGTTACTGTTTGCAATGTCTGGTTCATATACCGATTCATCTTTCTTACGTATCTGCTTTTGTCCGTGGTAGATAACTGTTTATTCACGCATAAATTATGTAATGCCTACACAGTAATGGGCATTAAAGTACAATACCTTAAGAAGACGAAGCAATTTATTGTGTTACATTCTCATGACTTTCTCTATCCTGTATAGTTTATTAATGAGTATACAAATTATTCTTTCGAAAGTTCATTTTTCTATCTACTTCATTTTAAGCTGATCAACTTGCTACATTACACATTTCGCTATAGATACAAAGGGAACAGCGATAGCCAAATGTTTAAGAACTGGACGCTGTAAGCTGTCCTTAACCATCCGTAGGATATGGTTATGATAGGACGAGTCCCTGGAAGGGACACCTAGACTGCGACACCAATGGAACTATTGTGCGTTCACCTCCGGGAGGAATGGATGGGGAACCGCAGGAGACGAAGAAGCTGCAGAGTTACAGACTGGACCATCCAGCTACGGATGGGACACTAAGAGACGCCCTCTAGTAGGACTGAGGAAAAACTCCAAATCGCAAGCCTCTGTTGTATCTGTTAAAAAAAATACCGCCCCCGGAGTCAACTGAAACATGAGGTGAAAAAAGAGGAAATGGGGGAAAGAGGAAATCCGTGGTAGAATACACCATTCCAGCATCGCCTTGTCAACCAGGGAAAAACCATGAAAACCGATGGTAGGCAGCCACCGGGAGTCGAACACGAGACCTCGGAAATGCGAGTCTGACATGTTACCGCGGAGCTATGTTGCTCGGTCTTAACCTGGCATACTCTCGCCATGCAAACAACTGAACGTCAACAGGGCCTTAAAGGAATGACAGTAGTCTGCAATTTCAAACTTTTTGTCAGATGATTTCTTAAAAGTAGGTGTTCCTGAATCACGTTTTTATGCTGATTCCAGAAATAACTTCCGTTTTTTTCTATCACGTCACGTTTTTACACAAAATAAGTAATATTTTGTCAATTTTACTTATGAGCGTAGAAAAGTATTCAAATACCATTTCACACAAGTTACGTTTTTATTCAAGAAACATTTTAAGAATACTCTCAAGAACTCCCCTAATTTATTTCAATGACTACATTTTAACAAAACAAGAAGCCAAAGTGATTCATTTCATTTTTTTCAAACTTTCTCTTCTTTGACTTCCTTGTAGATCCTTGAAGATGATTGTCCCTCCTCAACATCCAACAGTAGTCGGCCATCATGTTTTCATTCCATCTCCCCTGGTACCTCCTCTCCATTTCCTTAATATCTTGGTGAAAACGTTCACCCTGCTCTTCACTATAATGTCTCAGATTTTCTGGAAAGTAGTCGACATGTGAATGCAGAAAATGCACCTTTACACTCATGTTACACCCCATCTTCTTGAAATTTTCCAACATTGTTTCGACAATGGTCTTGTAATTAGGATCTTTGTTATTGCCTAAGAAGTTTTCAGTAACTGATCGGAAGGCGGTCCATGCTTCTCTCATTCATTGTCTTCTCAAAATCTTCATCCTTCATGAATTTCTTTATTTGAGGACCAACAAACATTCCAGCCTTTAATTTGTCTTGTGTAATGGAGGGAAATTTCTTGGAAAGGTACTTGAAGCAGGGTCCATCCTGTGGTAGAGCCCTTATAAATTGCTTCATCAAGCCCAGTTTTATGTGTAGTGGCGGAAGCAATATCTTTATATCTCTATGTTTTTGAAGTGAAATTATGAAAGAACTATACGTGATAGAAAGAAACTAAAAGCAGTTCTGAAATCAGCATACAAAAGTGAGTCAGAATCACTTATTAGTTTTTCCGATATCATGCAGACTAATGCTATTAATAACAGAAGGCCTCGGAAATGTTTGATAACACAGAAAAGTAAAATAAATCATGTCTATTAAAGATATGTAAATGTTCTGTGTAGTAAGGCTTTTTCTATCTCTTAACATTTATAGGATATACAAAGTTATATAAAGTTCTACCGAATGAAGCCGCCACAGGCTGTTCCCAGGAAATTCAAGATATACATTTTATTTATCATGTAAATGTCTTTAATATTGGTATTTTAATAAAAATCGTTAAAACCATCTTTGAGAAAATAAAACATGTCGAAACGTTTTTATAACGGATAGGCTGGGGTGAAGGATTTTCTTGAAAATCTTCGTGTGGCATCTTTGGAAATGCTGAGCTTAAATAAAAAGTTTGATATTTATGGAACTTTTCGTTTTTTGATTACGCTGTTCGAGTCACACACACACACACACACACACACACACACACACACACAGAGACGTATAGACACACCGTTTTCTATTTTTACTTTCTCTACTGCGTATAGTAAGTAGGGGAAGTATTGTATTCCACACAAAAATTTGATACCGAGATTTCACAGGAAATATATGTTTTGAGACCCCCTGAATAAAAAAAAGCATTTTTTGAAACATGCCGTGTGTGTATCTGTGAACAGCATAACTCAGAAACTAACAGTCGGATAAACACTAAACTTGGTATTTGGGTTCAGTATCTTACAAAGGTGCGACCCGAAGGTTTTCAAGAAAATCTCCCCACTCCAGATTACTCTTTACATGGAACATTATTCGAAAATTTTAATTTCCTCAAAAATGGCTCTAACGATTTTGATTAAAATATAATATTTTATAGATATTTTCGTTACAAATGAAATGTATATCTCGAATTTTCTGGGAATGTCTCCAAAAGTATTGTTCATTGTGAACGACTTTTGGTAAACTGGTAAACCATAAGAGATAGACAAAATTTTACTACACAAAAAATGTAGATCGCGTTAAAATACACAATTTATGTGATATACATTTTTGAGATATTGCTTGTTATTCCCTTAAACTTTCCAATACTTATACTTTTTCTCAAATGGGAATTCGTTATTCATTTTTTTTTGTCCTGGTAATGCAAAGAGAATGGAATACTCCACATAGCAAACAGCTCTTAAGATATTTGACTATCGCTTAAAACCTACCAATTCCCCTTGCATCTACAAGAAAATTAGAAATAAGATTAAGCTCTCGATATCTCGATTAACATGAAGCATATGGAGAATAAGTGTTTGTAAAAATAGTTTGTACAAGAGTAGAGAAAGTCATGTGAGTGTAATACATAAGATGTTTTTAAATAGTGGTTACTGTCGTCTTATTAAAGTTAAGTCTAGGAAACAAATGCTAAGAAATACCTATATCATAGAGCCCTAACAAGAACATCATCTTCGTCATCAGCATGATTGGATTTTACCTCGCAAACACAGATTTTACACATGTTTAGTCTAACAGTTGTAACACTGGCTTATCGAGTTTGTGGAATTGAGAGCGAAAGTTTGTTTGGGCCTAAAGTTTATGGAATAGATAGATCTAACGCAATGTAAGCACAACCTTTAGGATAAGAGAGATAGTTTATTTCTATGAGTGAAACAGCTAATTTATCTTTAAAATCTATACTGTAGGAAAGATCTTAAGATTAGGTGAGTGGTTGTCGTATTTCTCTATATAATAGACGAGATTACTCTATGTAAATTGTGTATACTCTATCCCTACTATGTAAAAAGAAACTGTGAGCTTGAATGCACTCTTTTCTTAATCGAGAAATTTTGTATTTCTCTTGCAAAAAATATACTGAGTTACTCTTAAAGTACCTACAACTAAACTTGAAGTTTATGTTTATTTAAAAAAAAAATTTGGTACATAAAATGGAAGCAAAGTAAAAAGCAAAACTCGGAGCCTGGGTTAGTTGTTGGTTTACCGAGCAACTGTGTATTTTTCATTAATAAAATTGACTGAAGTTTTCTTCAAATCCAGCAAGGCAAATTCACTCGAGCAATTCACTTCCCACAACAGCTTAAAATTAAGAAATTCACTACTTTTATGACATCCCCAAGAGGATTGTGTTTATAAATATAAATTTCCTCCATAGTTTTAATGCAACATTTCTTTTGTACAGAGGTCAAATCAACGTATTATATCTTACTATAGTTTGAAAGCAAAAGCTTACACAAGAGTAAATTTAGCACATTTTTTATTTCAAATTTGTGCACAACGATGCAGAACGTTTCCCACAAACCGCTGCTGCTATTTGTACTTGACTGATAGGACATTTAATGGAGTACATAAAGAACATTTCCACACTTATACGATTTCAAAAGCGTTCTATTAGCCGTCGTATGCAATGAAAGTGAACCAAATCCTTATTCAACTCGTTCATCAATCATCTATTGCAGATCAATCATGTGTAGGTATAGGGTATGCAACGGAGGGGTACACCTCTCGCACCCGACCTACATAGATTTAATAAGGTTAGAATCCCCCAGGAGAAAGGGATGAAGTGAAGGAACCACAGGAGGCTACAGGTTAGATAGGCAGGCCACATAGACGCGCCGAACCCCTAACAGCTACTGTAGCTGCCTAGAGAGAGAGAGAGAGCGATGAACGATCAATGAACCAGGAAGCCCTCTAGTATCCACGGTGAACAATCTTTCCTTGGAACAAACATCCGCATCATCTGTCTGGAACCGCCTCACATCACGAAACCTAGAAGCACACATGACATGAGAAGGAGTCGGAAATAAAGGGAAATCAACAAAAGAAAATCGCGATAGATGAGAAACCCCCCAAGCATTCGCCTACCGACCACGGAAAATCTCGAAAAATCCTCAGTCGGTGTGGGCAGTCGATGGTAATCGAACCAAATGCAAACCTGGGAATCATCTCGCTCCATTCAAAATATTCTATGTATAATAACCAGAGTGCTTCATGAAAGTTTATAGAAATGCCTTATTAGCGTATTGTATTTTATTGATGGAATAGTCCTGAAAAATTATTGTAATATACTGACGATTTCGTGAACATTATGTATTTACCGCATAATTATTTCCGTTTTTGTGACTGCTACTACATTAATTGTATTATACGTTTCCTTTATGCTTAAAGTTGCTTCACTTAAATGTAGGCGCACCTAGTGTGCCTGTAGTAGTTGCTCTAGTCGCGTGGCGCTGTTGGAATTGTCACCAATGAATGTTTTCGGATTAAAACCATAACCTTGTCAACATGGTATACAATTCGTTACCTGAAGAAATTACCTTCGTGAAAACGATCCGCCACTGGTGACCAAATAAAATACATGCTTTTGAAATGGCACTAGATGCAGCAGCCGCTACCAGATCCATTTTATGGAACATGAGCCCCCCTCCTCAAAAGAAAGCTTTGCCATTCCAATTAATTCAGTCTGTGTAGGCTAAGTGCTCCCTATGTCTGTTTACTAGCATTTAAGTCACAAAATATTCACTTTAAAATTCATCCATTCATTATCTGTTTACCCTCCTCTTATGTAGGACTTACACCCCCCAGGACTTACAGGCGGGTGCCTGGGGTCAGAGGCCCGTCGAGGAGCAGACACTCATGGATCAGACAGAATATCCAGGATGGGTGATCAGCCTGATGCCTGGTATGGGATGAAGGAAGTAGATGAAACGAAATGTTGGTGAAATGGATGAAAGGAAAGGTGATGATGGAGCAGTTGGTGGAATGAATGGCGGGGGAAACCGGAGAACCCGGAGAAAACCCGCCTAGACGCCGCTTCGTCCACCACAAATCCCACATGCAAGTGTTTGGGATTGAACCCGGGCCGCCTCGGTGGGAGGCGAGCGGTCTAACCACTCGGCCACGGCGCCGCCTCACTTTAAAATTATTCTTCATTAATAGCATTATCAAATATTGCATAGTTGGGGCCTTTTGGATCGTTCCGACTCCACAAAGTTTTAAAATTGGTATCTTTCCAAAGATTTCTCGGGCTTCCACCTTTCTTTTTCCTCCTCTGGTCTTGTATTTATATATACTATATATATTAACTGAATATGGAAAATATCCATCCTACATAGACGATCATACCTTTGTTTTCTGTATTGTACTATTACTTCTAATATGTTGCTTAGATTTAGTTCTCCCCGAATGTCATCGTTTCTCTGATGGTCCATAAGCGAATATCCTGCCAGAGGTCTTAGTGATTTCATTTCTACTGTTTCAGCATCTATTATTTGTTTTTATGTTAATTTCCGAGTCTCAGCTCCGTAAAGCATGAATTGTAGAGTCATCATCTTATAAAGTTTTGAAATCGTCTCTCTACGGACCATATTTAATAAGGGCAGTTTAATAGTCCACTTGTGTTTAATGTCCTATTTAGCTTTTTAAATGTTCTTATTTAGTTTATTGTCTGGATCACTATTTCTTAAATTTGAGGATATACACCCCAAGTGTTTAAAACTAGATACATACTTAAATCTTTTATTGTCTACTACTATCTTCAAAATCCTTTGTTTTCTTCCTTTCTTACTTCAAAACACTTGTATCCTCTTCTTTGGCTAGGATCATTGGAGATTTATTTATACAGGGTGAATCGCCTAAATCTTGCACCGCAAATATTTCGGAAATGGAAAGTGATATTGTGAGCAGTTTTCACAGCATTTAATGGTTGTCAGGGGCTCGTACATTTAGACTATAAACATATTTTAATAATACTGATAAAGTGTATTTTTTGAGCAAACATACAATTTTTAAATGGAACAATGCCTACTTATATCAACAGAATAAAGGTAGGGTATATTAGAATGTCAGTCTCGTTTGTTGCGAGATTCTAGTGCAAGTGCTTTACGAGAAATCTTATTTTGAAACTTTTACGCACCGACACTTGTACGACCTGTGGTAGCACAAACTAAAGAAAAACAAAAGGGAATTACAATACTTCTGTGGACTCTTACAAATAAAGAGAACATAGCCCTTCAAAGGTTGTGCTTTAAATGACCACCGGCAGCTTCAATACAAGCCTCCAGTCTGCTATGGAAAGACTGTTTCACACGTTATAGCATTTCTGCGGAAATTTCAGAGCAGGCAGCAGTAATACGTCGTTTCATATCGACTGGTGTAGTTGGTAAATCCTTGCAGACAGTTTTTTTCAGCCTTCCCACAGAAAAAGGTCTAAAGGGGTCAGATCTGGTGACGGGCCGGGCAAGTTACAGGTCTTCTTCGTCCAATCCAACGATTTGGAAACAATCCGTTAAGACAAGTTGTAGTACTTCGTATACTATGGGCTGGAAAGCCATCATGTTGGTACCACAGGTTCCTCCTAGTCTGCAAAGGAACGTCTTCTAGCATCTGTGGCAGATGGTCTGTCAGGAGGCTGTGATACTTGTGCGAGTTCATTGTTCCTTCTATGAACAAAGGACCTATGAGCTGATGGTTCACTATCCCACACGACACGTTTAAACTCCATGGATGCTGACGTTCCACCTGAAGAAGCCAACGGGGATTGTCAACAGACCAATAGTGCATGTTTCTGCGGTTTACCTGGCCATGATTAGTAAATGTTGCCTCATCACTACAAGATACATGATGAACCTGGAGCATCATGTCTTAATGGTTAACACGATTCTCAAAATTGTTTCCATGTAGCTCTTGTTGGAGAGATAGATATGTGATAGATAGGGATGGAACCTATGTGGATGGAGAATACGCAGTACATACACTTGCCCGTCTTATGCCACTTCCACGTGCGATTGTGCGGGAACTAATTTGCGAATCTACTGCAACGGCAGCCAAAACATTAATTTCTGCCTCTTCTCCAGTCACGTATTTGTTTCCGTTACGTTTTCTAGGTGTTACAGTACGACTTTCACGTAATTGGTTGAAGAGGTTGATAAATAATTGCAGAGATGGTTGACGTCTATTGGGATACGTTTCCGCATACACCGTACAGGAATGAGCTGCATTCTTCCTACACTCTCTATACACCATGAGCATGTCGGCTTTTTCTATATTGTAAACCTCATCTTCCACTCACGGCTTACTGTTTGAACTGTCACAAACTGACTAGAAAGTCGCAATGCAATCAATGAACAGAAAACACAATGCAAACAAACATAACAACATCGTACCTAGCAACTAAAGTTGAATGGGACATACAATTGTCAGGGTGGAAACTTTTCAAAATACGATTTCTCGTAAACCACTTGCACTAGAATCCCGCAACAAAGACCATTGACATTTTAATTTACCCTAACTTTATTCTGTTGATGTAACTGGGCATTGTTTCATTTAAAAATTGTATGTTTTCTCATAAAATACACTTTCTCAGTTTTATTAAAATCTGCTTATAGGCTAAATGTACGAGCCCCTGACTACCAATCAATGCTGTGAAAACTGCACTTCAATAGCACTTTCCATTTCCGAAAAATTTGCGGTGCACGTTTTAGGTGATTCACCCTGTATACTCGTCCTTATTGTATGTGTAGGCTATTTCAAAGGTCGCATCAAATTTCAAAGTATAATAAATATAATAACAATTCTAATTGGAAGAAAATTATGAAAATACCATTTTGTTGCCCAACTGATATGACGTTTTAATTAAGTGTGAAGGCATTCACGGCCGGAGTTAATTGTTAAAATATTAAAATATTCTGGACTGGAAGGCTATGGTCTAAGGGTAAAATTAATTACACCCGACGTTTCGGTCAACTCTTTGGTTTCATCTTCAAGAGGATAACACCTTGGGCACCTTAGCAACGGTTGCCAACTAGGCGGCAGATGCTTCATAATTTGTAGCTCATGCCAAGGTCAGAGCTGGCCCATGATTGGCGAGTCTGCAGTGGCGTGCAGTATTTATTTTGCGCTTAAAGTATTTTTTCAATGCGTCTGTAGCTTTTTTAACAAAAGGTAAGAAAACGTTCCCTATATATGCAGGTAATTCGTGGATTTTGTGTGATTTCCTTTTAGAGCCAATAGCTTTTTAAAATATTTGCTCGTAAATCCGTTTTGTAACATAGTCAGCCTAAGATATTGTATCTCCTCACTTAAATATCGACCGATACAAATACGTTTAGTTCTGTCGACCAAGGTTTTAATTATTCCTCTCTTTTGTTGTGGGTGGGTTTCCTATAAACAGTGTCTGGCAGTGATCCGTCCCATGTCTTATTACCAGAACATCAAAAAAAGCTATCTGATTGTTGTTTTCTGTTTACATATTGAACAATTGAATCTTGTAATTCATAGTGATAACATGTTGCAGAAAGTTTGGTGTTGTTGTTTACCATGGGGCCACTGGAGGAAGACATCGTCAATATACCGATACTAACAACTAGGTTTTAACGGAACAATATCTAGAGCATTATAATCAAAATGACACATAAATAAGTTCGCAGCGACGGGTCCAAGAGGATTCTGCGTAGCGATGCCATCTTGTTGATAATATACTTCCTTCCATTGAAAGCACAAAGTCGTCAAACCAGGTTAAAAAGCTTAAAAATACCTGTAGGAAAAATGCCATCAATCTGAGATAAAACTTCATCTACAGGTACACACGTCGGTTGTAAATAATTTTACCCTTAGACCACGTCCTTGCAGCCCGGAAGATTTTAATGCTTTTTAATGATAAGGTTTTGCTTTCCATATCAGTTTTGCCTATCACTACCTGAATACAAGAAGTAGGTAGCTATATCAAAGAATAAACTTAAGCGTTTCACTTAAGAATTAGCTAACGACATCAAAGATTTCTTTAGGTTAACAGTAATAAAGGCTTTATGCAATAATGTAACAGTAATAGAGGATTTTCTCTGTGTAATAATGTTTCTGTTTGCTATAATTAATTTAGATTATCAATATTATTTAATTCATGTAATAAATTTAAATCTACAGAGAACAATTAATTAATTAATTAATTAAAGTTTTCTTTATAAAACAACGCGGAAGGTTAAAGGTAGGATACCTCAAAGCAGGGAAAACTCAATTATCCCAGGTTTCAATATAGTGCATTTACAGTTTTAATGTAAACATAATGTAATTAAAATTGCAAACGGAATTTTAAGGTGCAATACTATTACTTAGCAAAATGATTTTTTTTATTTTTTAAGGAATTTACAACTTTAAAGGCTTTAAAATAATACTTGAATTCCATCTTAACAATCTAAGCCTAGCAAAACAATTTGACAATAATGTCATCAGCATATACATTCCATATACCTAACCTTCTGAAGGTCTCAATTCATAGAGCTTTTTGTTTTTGGGTTATGTTTAAAGAAATAATTTTGTTGGCTTACCCAGTAGCCATACCACAATCCAATATTTCCTCCTGCAGGACAGTCATAAAGATTCCATAGCCTGTCTGGAAAAGGCTGCGTCACAAATAGAATAGTGCACTATGGATAAAAGCAGTTCTTACAAATTCTCAGTGTTTGTGTTTCTTTCCTACTCAGCGTGTTAAAAATTCGAAGTGGCTTTTGAAAAGATGTTAATATATACACAGGAATGGTGCAATTAATTGCATAAACTGTCTCTTTTCTAGGTATTGCAGTTGGAAATGGGTTGACTGACGCATACCTACAGCTTCATCACAGCGAGTACGCCTACCAGATTGGATTACTAGACGAGAAACAATACTTTGCAGTCAATAAACTAGAACAATTTAACAGGGGCCTGCTTAAATTAGGGATTCAATCGCCTAATGTGAGTGGGTTATTCTGCATTTATCAAATTTATTTTCCTATGAATATAGAGCAGTTGTTATAGTGCTATTTTATTAGGACTCTAACAAATACGATATTGAAGTACAACATTAATTTAAAACACATTATTTCAAGAACTTTACGTTGGATAACGTATTTTTTTAATTTCTCTGACGATTGCCTAAGGTACACAAAGTACTGCATTCGGACCAAAAAATCAATAAGAGCAATACATGTTTTGAGGGATCTGAATAACTATCTATCTGCTTCCTATTAATTGTGAAATACCTATATAAAAATAATGCCCTTAATACTACAATAATGCAAATTTTGTATTATGAGATATCAGTAAACTGTTAGAAAGCATATCTATAGTTGATAACCTCGTATTATAAGCACTTTGCATGAGCTCATGCAAAAAGAGCAATTATTAAATATTTCAAAAAATTCTGGTTAAAGACTTGCAATATTTAACGAACAGAAGTATTTGGATAATTATTATTGTGACAAACAATTTACATGATGCACATTGTACATTTTAAGGAGTTCATATTTTAACTGTAAGATAATGTTGTTTATCTCTCGTGATTTCCCATGTATATAAAACTCAGTAAGAATGAATAAAACCTCAGAACAATTCTCGTAAATTTTAAAATACACACTTTATTTTTAATTTCAAACATATTATATTTAAATAAAAGTCATTACAACCATTTTTGAGAAAATAAAATGTAACAAATTCATTATATCTGCTAACCTCTGCAGAGTGTGAAAGCGATCTATCTTTTGAGATAGAGGGAATCCCATGAAATTCCTGGACTTTGAATCCTTTAGAACATAGTTAAATATGAAATGTAATTGTTATCTGAGTTTTCGTTTTGAAGTTAAGCTGTTCAAAAACACACAGAAATAGAAAAAAACAGCGGATCTTTTTTAAATTGCTTTTTTTATTATTCAAAATCCATAAAGAAGTGTATTTTCAGTGAAACCTCTAGAGTTGTGAACTCTGGATCGAATCTGACACTTGTACCATGGTTAGGCGGTAGAGAGCGTAAAGAAAGAATATATTGTTTACTTTGAGCAATATAATCGAAAGTTAATCTAAAATTGTATGAATGGTTTTTCAGGTAATGGCTAGTGAAGCGTTGATACTAAAGCTCGCCGACTTCAAATCGCCTTACAACTTCTTGAATGAGCATTCTGACACTCTGGGAGCTATGTATGCTCCAACAGAGCAGTTCCTCAACTTGCCCGAAGTACAGACGGCAATCCACGCTAGGAAACTGAAGTATTCCATTGTACAAACTGCACCTTACTTAGCTCTGACGGACTGGGCAGGATCTGTACTGCCATGGCTGGAGGAAATCCTGGACAGCGGATTGTACCGCGTTCTCTACTACAACGGCCAGCTGGATATAATTGTGGCATACGTCCTCTCGGAGAACATGTACCACCACATGAAGTTCAACAATGACGAGGAATACAAGAATGCTGAACGGAAGTTCTGGTGCGTTGGTAAGGATCTGGCTGGATATGTCAAGAGCGGTGGTACTTTTACCGATGTCTTAGTTCGTAACTCAGGACATGCTGTACCTCTGGAGCAACCTGCTTGGGCTTTGGACCTCATCTACAGGTTCACTCGTAATGATCTTAACAACGCTGCTGCCTCGTGCCCATAATATTCATTGTTTCTTGAAGCAGGCACCTTGAATTTCCTTCCAAGTTTAAATATCGACTCAGTAAAGTATGGTGGGTACCTTCGCCAAGTATTTGACAATGCACATTGAGTTTTATAATCTATCTCTTAGCACACACAAAATAAAACAATCATGTTTATGGCACACCGAATGTACTTAACAGTAATTAAAGCTGTTTTAACAAGGGACTCCCTAATTTAATATGAAAATGGTATAAAAATCCCGAACGTGCAGCATTTCAATTTAAAATAAGCAAACTGTTAACGAATTAAAGTAGAAAAATGTTGTAAACATACTCTCACTTGTCTGTAATTTATAGATGGTATAACATAATGTTTCGTTATAAAACGTAAAAATATTCATTCAAAGAAATGAGATGCTGTATAAGAAATCATAAATATAAGCTAGATGAACGTTTCTAAATAGTGTTACAGCCAATTCTTTTGAAAATAAAGCGGAGTTGTTTATGTTATTTTCTGTTATTTTAATATCAAGGACAAAACCTTAATATTCTATGTCTATGTTACGCTATAAGTTATCTAAAAATAATGCCAAAAACTGATCCTTGTTTGTATCCTTTGGCACAATCTTAAGTTCTCAATTTTCCATCTAAAACAATACTTACAAAAAATAGAATATTTATCGTTCTTTCTGAAAATTGTTATCCAATCTATAGTGTACCCTTATTTTTCCAAGGCTAAGATTCTTAGTGTGTTACTGATTCAACAATATTATAGGTGATTTATTTTATCTGACAAAGACTATTTTAATACAACTAAATTCTTTCTACTTCAGAATAAGTAATTATCACATTTATGACATCTTATTTTATGAAAGATATTTAAATATAAATGTCATGAAAACAGATGTTTTATGATAATTTGAACGCGGAATGTGAATAAAATCATGGCGACGTATTCAGTATTTCACGTCAAAAATCCGCTTAACCTGACCGTAATGAAATCATATATATTCCTTTCGAATGCACTCACCAGCTGCCATTTTGTTGTTGAATTTATTTCCAACTAAATACAGAGGCTGTTGTTACAGTATGATTGAGATTGCAGGAAAAAATTGTTCGATTGCTTGTTATCATTTTACTTAGCTTTGAAAATAGCTTAGGTTTAAAATTAGTTATTTGTTTCAATAGAAATATTGCTTTTTTCAATTTTTAGAGGTTCATGGAAGTATGAAGTCTGGAGTTTTGTATATAGTAAATATTCGTGGTGCCCAACTGTCAAAGTGGGTTTTCATGGTCTTCAAATGGCAGCTTTATTTCTTGTCTTAGGTTCAAGCATAGGTACTAACTGGCGAATCAGTGCCTTTCTAATGAAAGTTATTATTTAGCGTATTTTTCTCTTGGTTCTGGTGCCTAATACAATAGGCAAGCTTAGGATGCTCTTTCAAGAAAGTTTATCCTATGTGATTCACAAATCTTAAATAACGGTCTTTCACAATGAAATATGTATGTTAGTGTGCCCAACGTACATCTTGATTAGTTTTTAAACCCGTTGATTTGTAAACTCTGGAACTAGTCACATTATGAAAGCTACACATGGAAATTTGTAGTTCTCTCGACACAAAGATCTTTTCTGCCAAGGCAAGGGTATACACATAAAATATCACAGTTGGCAATGGCTCTGTATGAGCATTATAGCATAACAACTATGATGTTATTCAGTGTAATATTAACTATATATAAATGTAGACTTTATTAAATTGAATTTAATAACCAAATGTATTTTCACGTGCATAGTTGAAATACAATCACTTATTGTTTAAAATAATTTATTCACTTTAATTAAACAAAAATGTTTCAGCAGGTAACACTAGCATTATTATATTTAACTATGGCAAAAGTAATAAAATTGTAACATCTTAGTTGTTCTTGCACTGGAAGAAATTATGTAATTCAGGGTGTAAAACTATGTGCTAAATGTGTTTAATTATAAGGTATGGTTTTTACAAGTTGTATCTAGTAAAACACATTGTTAAACCCTTACTGTTGTTTTATTGTTAGACTCTGTTATGTCTCCAGACCATCGTAAAATAAAAAGAAAGTGTTGATAAAATGAATGTAACTAAAACATACAGTAGAAGAAGAAAACCATTTATTGATTCAAAGAACTAAACAGAGAAATAAAAATGGAGCTGCTTTCTTTAGCAAGTTGCCGCATAACACAGCTTACCATATCAGAACATTGTATGTATAATTTACATACTTTGATTTTATAAAATACAATTCTACAGATTCATATAAATAAGAAAACCACACCCATATAGGTGATTAATTACTCTTGATATAGGTCTACGTATTATAGATGCGAAACTTAAGTAAGCCGAAATCTGCCCCAAACAATTAATTCGTTTATAAAATATGTGGGGTACGTGAGAGTTACTATTTCATAAGCTTTCGTGTATATTATTATTAACTTTATGATATTGTAATCCAAAGATAAAATCCGCTAAGATGCCTTTTCCTGAATGTATTCTTATATAGAGACTTGCTAGGTTATCAAGTTTCATTACAACACCATAAGGTATTTGGAAAATGTATTTATAATAGGTTGGAAAGCAGAATTTTCTACGTGACAACTCTTGGTTCTTTTCAATCCCATCAATGAAAGACAGCAAGCATTTCAAAAGTGTAGTACAAAACACGTCTTTATTATCCACTATACAATTAAAATATGTCGGAGTATGAGAATGTTGTAGAACATTAACTTAACAGATTAGCTTACAATCTAACAAATAAATAAAAGAAAACTTTTCTCCTGTAAAATATTATAAATATTGCATACTAAGTATTAATAATGCTCAGTATATTTAATATCGAAGACGAGTGCCTTGCAAATCTATTCAGTGAGCGTTGTAAAAATTTCATAAAAAAAGAGCGGTGGAAAGAAGAATCAGAGTTCAGAAATTTAAGCAAGGGTGCTGTACAGGTACAGCAAACAGAAAAGTGGAGGATTGATTTATTGCTTCCAGTAATTTATACGCGTATGACCTCAATGAGCTACCCTCTACTAGCTGAAGAAGGCTTTCCCTCTCGAGTTTAGGGGAGAGGAGTGAAATATGAGATAATTGTGGCCCTTTTGAGAGGTTATTGAAGACCATCTCGCCTAAAGTGAGAACAGAACCATCTCTGTTATCGCACTTTTAAACTTAGATTTTTAATTTAATTACTATCTTTCGTTCAAGCTGTATATAGCAAGGGAGAAGATGAAAGAATCAGTTCCCCTCCTTCTTGTTTACCCAGTTTATAAGTACTGTGTTTTACTGTTTACTTTACCGCTTATTACCGCAATTACACATAAAACACACCCACAAACACCCATGCCCATGGCGGGACTCGAAACTCGAAACCGCTTGGCGGAGCGCCGAAGTTATACGCTCCCGCGACCACGGATATGAGGGCCGGCAGATTAGAAGAAAACGTATCGCAGTTATTATTCAAATTGTATAATTACGACAATCGGTGCCAGTGTTTTTAATAGCTGAACTACCATGGTCCTAAACCAGTCTTAGAACCTTTTTTACCTGTAAGAATATCTTAGTAATGAACTTAACTTAAACCCTGAGGAGCCGAGATTCTTCATCTGTTCACTCCAATGTCATCCTCCATTGTCTAGGGGTATCATGCTAGCCTCTAGTTCCCGAGGTTTAAACCCGGCGGAGGGCGATGGATTTTTCGGGCGTAAAATTCCTTAGCATGGCTTCCTTCCGAAGGGAAGTAAAGCCGGTTGTCCCGTGTCGTAGATTTACGGCACATAAAAGAACTCAAGCCCAATAGAGGCCTCTGAGCAAGATTTCCTGCCTTTCACGCCCAATATAGAATGGGACGCTAAGGACCATCGTAGTTAAAGAGCATCCATAAATAAAATTCAGTTTACTTTGTTCGCTCCACAGCAATATACCAGTTAAGATCATTATTTTTGAGCATCACAAAAGGCGTATTTTTGGAGGAAAAGTCGCTAACTACTAAAGTGGATGCAGACAACAAGGGGTAAATATGATTGTCATATTCACGACCTTAATGAAGATTCCCATTGTTTCGTAACTGAAATCTCTTATACGAGGGCACAAGGTTTAATGCGAAACTCTGGAATTTTAAGATCTCATTATCATTGGTCCCATACAATGTGGACATTGAGTGGAAACGTTACAGAAAGGTTGCTAAATACTTGCTGAAACTCAAATTCTCCATGCGTTTCAAAATCAATAACTTTATCACGTACTGACATGTACTGTCAGTGGTCGTGTCTTATAGCAATGCGAACACTCGGTGGTGTGACTGTTTTCAGTGACAGTGACAAAAGCGTTGCGTCATAAAAGTCATCTACCAAGAAGCAGCCTTCACTCCCCTGAAGAGTTCGACGA
The DNA here is from genome assembly GCA_030765065.1 of Deroplatys truncata. Classification (NCBI taxonomy): domain Eukaryota; kingdom Metazoa; phylum Arthropoda; class Insecta; order Mantodea; family Mantidae; genus Deroplatys; species Deroplatys truncata. The sequence goes on from CM060978.1 coordinate 223,146,470, forward strand.
AAACATAAACAGTAGTTGTTTACTTGAAATAATTTACAAAATCCTTCCGTAAAATGTCGCGGTAACGTTCGTGTTATCTTATTTTCTGAGCGCCTGTTATTGTTTTACTATTTTAAATTTTGAGTTCTTTGTTCTCCGGCTAGATATTATTATTATTATTCAGTCGAGCAAATCTCTTGAACAGGGTGTGTAGACGGAAAGGAGTTGTTACTAAAATATAACACTGATAAAAGAATTTGTTTTTACACTTTTATTGCCGTCACACTTTATTCAATTCATATAATTACTCTTGATACACACCCGACTGAAACTGTTGTATTTTCGAATGGAACTATTATCACTTATTTGCCGCACATTATTAATTCGCGTATTTCACATCTTTGTAACTAACTTTACGACGCGAGAGATTTTGTAGATTTGCGTAACGTGTACTCCGTAATGATTCTGTTGAACTGCGCGACGTTTGCCTTGTGAATTATTCTGTAGAACTGCGCGACGTATAACCCGCGAATGATTCTGTTGGACTAAGCGTTACCCGTCTCTGGCTTCAATTTATACTCCCTCAACCCGATATGCCTAAACATTATAACAGAGCTACTATTGGTTAATAAAGAGCGCCAACATTAGCGTCTATTTTTATATCCAATCAAAATTACGAACACATATGCTCTGGGGAAGATATTCCCTCCATTTCTAAAGAAAGGCACGGTACTCTGACGTCATTTGTTTGCCTCTTTTAATTGATAAATAACTCACCCCCTCGCTACATTGTTACCCGCTCCTATTGTCAGTTTCAGTGAGGCCGTGTAAACTTATTTCCTAACAATGCTTATTATTAACAAACATCTCAAATCATTGTCATACAATAATGTTAATTTACACCACACATTCACAGTGTTGTGATATAAAATACTGCGTCAAAAATGACATTTTGCAACTACTTCAAGCTTATGATGGAAACTACTCTTAGCCATCATGAGCTTTCTCTCTCTCTCCTTCGCACTCCATCGCAAGAGCAAGGAACATCCAGAGGATCTGCGTGTTGTCATTTGTCCCTGTCACAACTAGCAGCTAGTGGACGAAGGCCACGGAGCAACATAGGAAGTCTGTTAAATAAGCGAAGGAAATTAATTATTTTTAAAGGTGTTTAACATCATTTTTAGCAACTTAGATAAACAGAGATGGTGAATGAAACGTGTGAGGTGACGGTCAAACAAAACCGGAGTCCACTGAGCTGAGAGTTACCTAATATTTATCTTATAGGAATAGAAAATACCTAAAGAAAAAAAATCCCACTCAGATTAATTTTATTCTTTAAGTTTTCTAATGTGAAAAATAAAAATTATCATAAGTATCACCTACTTTGTGACAATGGTGTTATTGAACTGCAATGACTTGTAGGACTGTGTTTATTATTGCAGTGGCATAAACAAAGAATCTGATGTGTTACACTCACATGTCTTTCTCTACTCTTGTACAAACTACTTTTACAAACGCTTATTCACCATATGCTTCATGTTAATCGAGATGTTAATCTTATTGCTAATTTTCTTGTTGATGCAAGGGGAATTGGTAGGCTTTAAGCGATAGTCAAATATTTTAAGAGCTGGTTGCTATGTGGCGCACTCCATTCTCTTTGCATGTCCAGGATATAAAAGAAATGAATAACGAATTTGAGAAAAAGTATAAGTATTGGAAAATTTAAGGGAATAACAAGCAATATCTCGAAAATGGTTCACCCAACAATATATATATATATATGACATAAATTGTGTATTTTAACGAGATATACATTTTTTGTGTAGTAAAATTTTGTCTATCTCTTATGGTTTACCAGTTATGCAAAAGGCATTCACAATGAAGAATACTTTTGGAGACATTTCCACAAAATTCGAAATATATATTTCATTTGTCATGACAATATCTTAAACATATGATATTTTAATCAAAATCGTTAGAGCCATTTTTGAGAAAATTAAAATATTCGAAAATTTTCAATGTAAAGGGTGGTATGGGGTGGGGGGATTTTATTGAAAACCTTCGTGTCGCATCTCTGGAAGATACTGAACCTAAATACCAAGTTTGGTGTTTATCCGAATGTTCGTTTCTGAGTTATGCTGTTCACAGACAGACACACACACCGACATGTTTCCAAAAATGCCTTTATTGGATTCAGGGGGTCTCAAATCATATATTTCCGGTGAAATCTAGGTATCGAATATTTGGTTGGAATACAATACTTCCCCTACTTACTATACGTAGCACAGAAAGCAATAAAGAAAGAAAAAAGGGGCGTTCAACACTGTTGCACAAACTTGGCTGAACGTTCGTAATTTTAAAGCTGTTGGAACTTAAGGTGCAAACAGTTGCAGTTGGCTTGTCAAAACTATATTTTAGCCCATCTATATTCCCATGCAATTGCCACGTATTAAGTTCATTTAAGAAAGTTTGGGTAGTAAACAGTTTGAGAAAGATGGAGGTAGACGACGAGGTAACACGCAGCGGATAAATGTGAATCTGCTTTCTAGAGAACAGTTTCGCAGAGCTTCCTATCAACTCTGGTTCGGTAAATCGTGCAAAGAAACTCAATGAAGTTTACGTTCGATAGGTAAAATCAACGTAAATGTCGAGTGCTCTTTGATTACAAAGAACGGGTTTACAAAATCTTGTTTTCACCTTCTTTGTTGTCTGTATTGAGGACTTGCGTACAAAGCCAAACAGTTTTCGCTCACTGAAGTATGTTTTTCACTATCTCAGAAGGTCTCCACGGTCTATGGGACATTTACCGCAGCGCCCGCTTGTGTAAAAAGTTCAAGACCAGTGACTTTCCCTCTGCAGCCATCTTCAGTGTGGTAATTTCTGATTTGTTGGGCAGTTTCAGGTTACAAAAAATGTACTGCAGCAAAAAAATTTAGCTTTTTTACCCATTCTTATATGTCTAACTAAGCATTCTTTTCGAGGAGTACCAGTTATATAACCAGAAACGAAGATGAATAGTCAAAGGTAATCTGCTCTCCCGGGTTGACAACTCAGTGCTGTAAAGTGCGCACTGCACCCTTATTTTTAACATCTGTCTTTTTATAACCCTTTGGTACAGACAGTCAGTAAAGACAGCCTTTGTTGTGTCATCTCTTTCATTTGACATTTCATTACACAAGAATGTCGTTTAACTCTTGCATATTTGTCCCATTTCATTGTAAAAAAATCACACCTAATGAATGTAGTTATAAAACCTGGCAACTCACGTGCTGTTTAAACACTTTCGCTAATTCCTTCATCAATTTCCTCCTTTCACGATATTGTGCAAGTTCTGTGCAAAAGAAAAAAAAACACAAACGTAAACCTATAATTAAATAAATTGGAGAACTTATTAGACATTCATCTTTGAATTAATGCAACATTAGAGATCTCTTTACTCCCTGAGCATAAAGCAACGTGAATATAAATTTCGAGCAGTAAAAGCTCACAGTAGCGTTTTGTTTACAACCAGAAGCACTTGTACCTCATTGTGAATCATTTCCTACGTCAGTGAGCTAAGGTTTAGTTGACCAATTGGCTTGCGGTCTTTACGGGCGAGTAATTTGAACCTCACACTCTTGTATAAACTCAAAAGTTCTCACCATTAGAGTTGAAGAAAGAAAGACTTACATTAGTGTACTGCTTCACCAGATCCCCAAACCCTGGAAATGTAATCAAAACAATTAATGCTGTCGAATCTCGTAATCATGACAACCAAAATGTGTTTTCCCGGCACAATGACTGCCTAGCGTAGCGCGACACTAATTCATACGTATATGAATGTAAAAATCTGATGTGTTACACTCACTTGACTTTCTCTACTCTGGTACAAGCTATTACTTTCTCTACTACGTATAGTAAGTAGGGGAAGTATTGCATTCCACCCAAAAATTCGATACCGAGATTTCACCGGAAATACAAGTTTTGAGACCTCCTGAATCCAAAAAAAGCATTTTTGGAAACATGTCCGTGTGTGTGTCTGTGTGTGTGTCTGTGTGTGTGTCTGTGTGTGTGTGTGTGTCTGTGTGTGTGTGTCTGTGAACAGCATAACTCAAAAACGAACAATCGGATAAGCACCAAACTTGGTATTTAGGATCAGTATCTTCCAGAGATGCGACACGAAGGTTTTCAAGAAAATCCCCCCACCCCAGACTACCCTTTACATGGAAGATTTTTCGAAAATTTTAATTTTCTCAAAAATGGCTCTACCGATTTTGATTAAAATATCATATGTTTAAGATATTGTCATGACAAATAAAATGTATATCTCGAATTTTCTGGGAATGTCTCCAAAAGTATTCTTCGTTATGAACGACTTTTTCATAACTGGTAAACCATAAGAGATAGACAAAATTTTACTACACGAAAAATGTAGATCGCGTCAAAATACACAATTTATGTCATATACATTTCTTTTGTTGAGTGAACCGTTTGCGAGATATTGCTTGTTATTCCCTTAAATTTTCCAATACTTATACTTTTTCTCAAATTCGTTATTCATTTTTTTTATGTCCTGGACATGCAAAGAGAATGGAATGCGCCACATAGCAACCAGCGTTAAAATATTTGACTATCGCTTAAAACCTACCATATTCCCCTTGCATCTACAAGAAAATTATCAATAAGATTGACATCTCGATATCTCCATTAACATGAAGCACATGGAGAATAAGCGTTTGTAAAAATAGTTTGTACAAGAGTAGAGAAAGTCATGTGAGTGTAACACATCAGATTTTTTTTACAAACGCATATTCTCCATATGCTTCATGTTAATCGAGATGTTAATCTTATTGCTAATTTTCTTGTAGATGCAAGGGGAATTGGTAGGCATTAAGCGATATTCAAATATTTTAAGAGCTGGTTGCTATGTGGAGTATTCCATTCTCTTTGCATTACCAGGACAAAAAATAAATAACGAATCCCCATTTGAGAAAAAGTGTAAGTATTGGAAAATTTAAGGGAATAACAAGCAATATCTCGAAAATGGTTCACTCAACAACAAAAATGTATATGACATAAATTATGTATTTTAACGTGGTCTACATTTTTTGTGTAGTAAAAGTTTGTCTATCTCTTACGGTTTACTAGTTTTGCAAAAGTCGTTCACAATGAAGAATTCCGGAGACATTCCCAGAAAATTCGAGATATACATTTCATTTGCAATGCCAATATGTTAAACATATGATATTTTAATCAAAATCGTTAGAACCATTTTTGAGAAAATTAAAATTTTTTAAAAATGTTCCATGTAAAGGGTAATGTGGGGTGGGAGGATTTTCTTGAAAAGCTTCGTGTCGCATCTCTGGAAGATACTGAACCTAAATACCACGTTTGGTGTTTATCCGACTGTTCCTTTCTGAGTTATGCTGTTCACAGACAGACACACAGACACACACGGACATGTTTCCAAAAATGCTTTTTTCGGATTCACAGGGGCCTCAAAGCATATATTTCCTGTGAAATGTCGGTATTGAATTTTTGGGTGGAATGCAATACTTCCCCTACTTACTATATGTAGTAGAGAAAGTAAAAATGTTTCAGCGGAGCTCAAACTCCGACTTCATAAGCTGAGGCACACTTAACAGCCGAGACGTAAAGTGCTCCATGAGCGGCCAGGATATAAAACTACAGCCTGTATTTATGGGTTTATCTATAAGTGGATGCCGGATCTTAAGGTCAGTATAGGAGTCAGATGAATTTATCTAGGTTTTTAATTATCACAATGGTAGCTTTTGGTCAGAATATCATATATCCAAAAACGACAGTTTTATTTATGACTATCTACTGTATAGCTACTTAGAAACGATATAAAAACTAGAGAAATTAATGTAACTAAACAACATGCTAATGTACGTCGTTTTTATTTACAACTGTACGTACACCAAGCTTCTGGTTCTTTAAATTATTAAACGTAAGAGTTAAAAACACTACTTTCCAAACGAGTATTTTGAGATATACTATTTTCTCAAGCATCACGAAATTGTGCTTAAGCACATACAGCAACATAACGTACTATGCATTGAAGCCGCCCTTGGTCGTCACTTTTTGATGCCGTCTCCAATATCTGCTGTCGATTCTGCTGCCTGCTGCTACAGTTGTTGGCTATGAGATCTTTCTATCAGGGTATGTGTGGGCGTATTTTGACAGGATAACTCCAGTTTAATTTGACTGAGAAATTTAATGTGATCTAACACTTGTGCTCTTGAAGCGAATTGGCGTCCATTGGAGAATAATGAAGTTGATTATGGATCGTAGCACTCGAATAACTTATTATACCAGTTAACTTTTGCAGTATCAATTTTACGGTTTGAAATAACTGTTTCTGCAATAAAAGAAACTAGAAGCATAATTTACCGTGATCGCTAAAACGCTTACCGGCAAAACTCCTCGCGGCTACGCTAAGTAACTGATAACTTAGGCGCTATGAAAAGACTGTATGTCCCTAAGGCTGCACGTGAAGAAAAGAAAGGGTGACGAGACGCTTATTTTAGCAATACAGACTCTGTTTTTAGTTTGAGCTCCACCTCCCCTAGAACTATCCCACCGAGCTTCCTTCTCGCGCGGGGCCAAACTTAAATTCCCACCTATGCGTATTTGACACCGTTACTATAGGGTACCTCCCCGAATCTCACAATTCCTTTCTAATTTGCAGAATTTATCTCTATGTGATTTTGCAAACATGCTGAACTTATATTCTTAACTGCATTCCGGAATCTTTAAATTAATGCGTTCGCACCTCAACTATTATAAATGACTTTGCTTAACAGTACTGACAAATCTAACCCACCCTCTGCTAGCGTGATCGCCTTTGTTCCTTGAGCATAATTCTAGTCATAGTATTGGCAGGGTATTTTACCTCCCCAAAATAGGTCTAACTGTCGAAGGGTAATACTAAAAGTTGGTTGTCCATATTCTCAATAACTGAGTACCGTTAAAGCAACGCTTCGTTGAATTTTAGCGCAAAAATAAAATATGTGACAAAAACGCAAAAATGAATAAATTGAGAAATTTAAGATTTTTAGATTATTAAAACACTTAAATCCTGTATTTTCATGCAACACTACCTTAATGTCAGGTTTGTTATTGCCGTTCGATAGCGGCAGTAGCTTTAACCTTCGTCTCCATGGCGCTGATGAAAGCTCTAATATAAATGTGGTAGTGCCGTCCAGTCTAACTACCCATCAAATAATTATGCACCTCTACTCTAGAAGGCTGAATTAACTATGCTGTGTTGGTTCAGCCTTTCTTTGTCTACCAATTGTAATGAAACTCTTTCACTGAGTTGTTAGCCGGCCCAGCTCGTCATTTTGCATCGATAGCATTGTTCATTGATTAGTTTCTGTGTTTTTGAGTTGCTTTACAGGGGGTCACTTGTTATGCACATTAATGTACATCCGCATATACTGTGTCAGCGCATGTTAAATGTAGAGGTATATGTACAGTTGCAAAAACAGCAACTGCCTATTATTGTTGTTACGAATCTTGTTTATTTTAATGCTGTATCTGAATGCATTTTTAAAATCATTATACTCCGTAGATTAATACTGAAACCATTGAAAGTTATTTCTTGGACAAGTGATATTTCATCTTTAATTCCTTATTCTTCATCTTCTTTGTCTTTGTGCTTTAACACGCCCACGTTCATTTAATCTAAGCGATATGGTAGTAAACATGGCCTTCGTATCTACATCTCCTATACTGTATATTGAGACAGTATAGGTAGACTTCGCCAGAATTAATATTCAGTAATAAACAAATGGAATTAGTATGTGCAAGTGATTCATAAGAAATACCAACGCAGAATAATAATAGCAATAATAAAAAAAGAGATATTTAGTGTTAATAAATTATACATTTTAAACTTAATGTAATATGTTGTGTAAGAATTAGAACTGGAAAGCAGGAAAATATTAACATTTTGGTAGAGGTAAATAATTAGTGGCTCAGGGCGGGGTCAGTTATTAGCGAAATAGAAGGAAAGGATTATTTGTAACACAGTTTAGTAGGTAAATTCCAGGTAGATACAGATAGATTTGGGGTTTCGAGAATTAGCCAACTATTAAAGATAGTTATAGCAACACGTAGACAAAGGGGAGAAAGAACAACTATCAGGATAGGAAGTCCTAAACCGGGAGACGGAGCTTAATTTAAATAAAAGCCATGTTGACCCTCTTCACTCATTCAGAATTCAGACACAAGTCAGAACTCTGAGAATTCATTCAGCACATTTTACTCAATCATTCTGCTCCTTACCGTTCAGTGTTTATATTCGTCAGATTAAGTAGTTCGGCGACGTAATTGGCATCGGTCTTGGTGTTCTTGGACCATTAAACGATATTAATAGCTTTAAAATAACCTCCACAATAGGTGAATGTTCGGATAACAGTAATAGTTTGCTTTGCGTAATGTAATTGTTTCACTGGACTCCGTAAATAAATAAAGGTTGCAGCGGTAAAGAGCATTGAAAGTGTTATTATTCCAGAATCACCGTATTACCCCACCCACGAGAGAAGTTGATACAAACGACAATACGAACAACAACGTCCACATTGCTTGCGCTACAAATGCCACCCAACTTTCCGCAGCAACCGTTACAGTATAAACAGGAAAATATCAGCCAATTTTGTTTGAAGCTATCTAGGAACCACTCATCCAATTGAGCTTATTCTTCAAGGTTGTGTGGCTTAAATTCCTGTGTCCAACATGGGCATCGCTTTGTAAAAATGCATTCTTACTTTAAAAGAAAATTCAGTAGTAACAACTATCTGGACATTGACATAATTCTGGTCATCTTGAACACCAAGTGGCAATGTTGTCAAGTTTTCTTTTCCTTATTTCTTTCTTTAGTAGGGGAACCATTGCGTTCCACCCAAAAGTTCGATATCGAGATTTCATCGAAAATGCATGTTTTGAGTCCTGATGTGTTACACTCACATGACTTTCTCTACTCTTGTACAAACTATTTTTACAAAGTCTTATTCTCCATCTATTTCATATTAATCGACATAAGCATCTTTTGACATGCAAAGAGAATTACATTTTACACATAGCGACCAGTTCTAAAAATACTTGACTATCGCTTAAGGCGTACTATGTTCCCCTTGTTTTGTAATTGCAAAGGAATATAAAAATACAGTAGCCTTTAAGCATAGACATAACTCTTAATAGCTGGTTGCTAGGTGCAGCACCATTCTCTTTGCCACAGATTAATACTCTTTGCATATCCAAGACAAAAAAAAAGAATAAGGAATTCCCATTTGAGAAAATAAGCATTGAAAAATTTAAGGGAATAACAAGCAATATCTCGATAATTCAACAAATTCACTCAACAAAAAATGTATATGATATAAATTCTGTATTTTAACGCGATCCACATTTTTCTGTAGTAATTTTTTTTTCTATCTCTTATGGTTTACCAGTTATGCAAAAGTCGTTCACAATGAAGAATACTTTTGGAGACATTCCCAGAAAATTCAAGATATACATTTTATTTGTCATGAAAATATCTTAAACATGTGATATTTTAATCAAAATCGTTAGAGCCATTTTTGAGAAAATTAAAATTTTCGAAAAATGTTCCATTTAAAGGATAATCTGGGGTGGGAGGATTTTCTTTAAAACCCTCGTGTCGCATCTCTGGAAGATACTGAAGCTAAATACCAAGTTTGGTGTTTATCCGACTGTTCGTTTCTGAGTTATGCTGTTCACAGACTCACGCATAGACACACACACAGACACACACACGGACATGTTCGCAAAAATGCTTTTTTTGGATTCAGGGTGTCTCAAAACATACATTTCAGGTGAAATCTCGGTATCGAATTTTTGGGTGGAATACAACACTTCCCCTACTTACTATGCGTTGTAGAGAAAGTAAAAATTATTTTTAGAAAAAAGTCCGTGTGTATGTGTCTGTGAATAGCATAACTCAAAAACTTATTTGGTTTAAGTTTGCTGCTCTGAGAAAGCAATGACAATTGAAACTGATCTCTAAAAAACAGACGTTTTTCCCCTTTGTCCCTGAAATGACTCCTTTTGTATGTATTAGATATATGCATGAACTCTTACGCATCTCACTTTCAAAAAGAGTATGCTATAGTAAACTATTTTGCGGACACGGCTAACTGCATACTGATTTTGAGCTCTCTCGTATTTCAAGAATGGTCATTTTGAATTCAATGTTGTGGTAAAGTGAATTAAGGATGTAATATGAATTGTGTAACAACACATGCGTTGATAAAAGTGTACGTGAACCTCACAGACACTAAATTAAATACATCGCAGAAGCTTGCATTGTATTACCTCGTCATATAACATACTGGGTTAGCAGTTAAAAATTGCAAAGTGCGTCATAATGGCCTATCAGAACCTTAATACAAAAATATTGGGAATAGGTATAGTGCGTCCTGAATTCTCAATAATCCTGAAGTTAGAAGTAAGGTTATCCTACATGAACATTAATTATTTTGTTTTAAGACGTTATATATGGATATAGTCACGCATGCGAATAATAAAGTTGTATAGCAATTTAGACTACTCCTGTGATTCAGGTATTTAATTATTATTTTCATTTAAATAAGTGTGATATTTTGCATTTGGAATATAACAGACGTTAAACTTTATAACATCTCCAGAAGCTTTTCTTATACATTTTCTTCAAGTCAATCATGAATACGTATGAAAGTAAATTATACAATGTTAAGCTTTTATTAAACGTGTAATTATTGTTTTTAAAACCAGTGTAACTTTTCCCATATTTTGTTTCAAGTCAGTTATGATTGTATCTGAAAGTAAATTAATATAAGATAATTGTCATTAAAATCACATGTGATGGTTGTTAACTCTAATAAATTACGCAATGTGAACGATTTTCATATGACAACCTTTAAAAACAATGGAGTGTAGGAAAAAATAAATTTATCAAAAGATTAGATTTTATTTTGTGTCTTATTCTTGTGTTGTCTTGCGTAATAAATTTTATTAACTGTAACAATAGACAATCAACATACAAAGTGCCTCCTGTAAATTGAATTTAACTTTTGAGAATTAAAATACAAATTTCAACATTGCGTGTAAGTAAAAGTATGCTCACCCAATGGTATTTATGCTACCATGAACAGAACGTTTTCTAGACATTAACTTTATACAGATGATGTAATGCAAAGAAGTCTAGTTTGCGATCAACCCAAATGGCGTTACCAAAGGGTATTGCATGCGCTACATAATACCATTATAAATAATAAATAATTAATAAGCTTATTTAGCGACGCTAACAACTATCAGGATTATAATTACTGCCGTCTCCGGTAACAAAAAAATTATTAACATGAGACATTTGTTACGGACATTTAAAGCCATTGTCCGGGGAAGGCATTAAACCCGCCACATGGAGAAGCAAGGCGTAACTTAAACAACTGCGTCATCCGGGACGACATAAATTGGTGTTATGTCTAAAAGTAAAGCAAAATCGCAAAGGACTAGAATAATTTAGGTTTTAAGGGCAATTAAATTACGTCTAATTATAGACCCCACTCCTGAGACGTCCCAGCTCTATATTTTGTGTGGGAAATAGTAGACACTGATTTCATATACTAATGCAATGCAAATGAATATCCATGGCCAAAGGCGTGTGCATAGACTAGTACGTTTATAAATTTATCAATCATTGTTTGTGGTTAATATGTGTTAACTGCTTTTCTATAGTTTTTCTTTTATGTGATCTTAGTTTTCATCGTCAAGGCGCTTAAGATTTTGAAAGTATTAACCACTGTGCAATATCTTGTATTTGAATGGTAAGGCAGAGACTCGTTGAGAATTAGTTTATATCTTAATTCCCACAAATCTCAACAGGGCTTCACGTAGTTTTCCTCCAGACACACGAGTTGGTACAAACTTTTCACGTCCTCCAAAATTTCAGGCGGAAGAGAGAGAAAGAGGTAGTGTGAGGGAAAACCGCTGTAATCAGCACAGAAAGAAACATTACGGCCCGATTTCACAGTATAAGCTTAAACTTCGAATCGGGCTTAACCGGAGAGTTAAACTACAGCTGAGTTTTACAGTGCGTAGTTCAAGCGCTAAGCCGAGATTATGCGGGACTCGACTTAAACCGTACTGAACTGCGGTTTAAGTTAAGGAGTCGCCATGTTATCTGAGGACGACGATTTTAGTGACGAGGAAATGCAAATTATTTTAAACCATATCCACAACAGAAGACGGCCTAAAGTGTTTAGAATGCGTCCAAATAGTTTCCACATATGGAATGACCGAGAATTCTACGAGAGGTTTCGGTTAAGTAAAGTCTGCGATGATGGTACTAGAGATTATTGATGATGCAATTAAACATAAAACAGACTGGTAAGTAAAACTTAATATTAAATTTAATCTTACACCTTTATAATATACTTTATCGCTCATACTTTATATTTCAGAAACAAAACCCTCTCGTCAGAAGCAATGCTTCTTATGACGTTGAGGTTACATGCAAGTGGAACCATGCTAATTGCAGCTGGAGATTTTTCCGGAGTCTCAAAATCTACAGCATGCAGGGTTGTGAAAATTGTTTCACATCCATCAATTTGGACACTAATTAATTCCTTTATTTCCTCGTCGATTGGCGTAATTAACGATGGCACAGCCGGACTTCCACCTGCACCTCGAATAGCACATTTCTCGTCGGCGTATTTCTTTTTTGTAACTTTCTTCAAATTGTCATATTTCTTCTTCAACACGGTAGCATCTCTGTATATTATTCCGCTCTTTGCATTGATTAACTCCGCAATATTCCCTCACGTTTGGTTCTACCTGCTCCACAGTACCTTATCAGATTGCTTGCACTCTATTATGTGTTTATACTGCTTTACAATTTCTAACAGAATGCTAACTTCTTGAGAAGTGAAGTTAGCAGTACGTTTTGGCTCTGATTTTTCGGTCGTTTTAATGTGTGTATCTTAATAACCTATAAAACCTTACTTTCAGGAACAGCGCCGCCATAAACAAATGATGGGAATTCGCTCGATGCACATGTGCAAGCGTTACCAACTTTAAAGTTCCGAGGAGTTGTTCAGCTCAGTAAAGCCAAACGTGGTTACCCTACTGTGAAACTCGCAAAGCTTTAACCAAAGCTTAAGTTTTGTTTAAGCTGCGTCCGTAGCTTAGTAAAGGTTCGACATAAGCCAGAACTGTGAAACCGGCCCTAAGGCTGACATCAGCATAAATAAACAAATCATACTGAAGTCAGCTATAAGTCCATCTGTTCGGATGTAAATCAAATTATTTCCAAGAAAATACGTATAATCATATAAGGATGTCACAAAGTGAATTAAGTTAAAGCTAGCTTAAAATTTTTAAAATTAGAAATAAACACATACATATTCTACGTGTAAGACTCTCATAACTTTCTCTACCCATCACCAATTTGTATCTGTTGATTCAAAACTAATTATTCCATCCATTGCCTAGCATTTTGGCAAGAATTGTTTGCTTGTAAGATGCGAAGGCAATACTCGACTGTTTTATTAAAAGTGGATTTTTGGCAATTGTGAACTCTTTGAAACAATAAGAGTTGAAACAACAAACGAAAAGAATTACACATTCTCAGCGCAGCGAAATGTGTTTTAACCTGGGAAAGCATAAAAATACAATAATGAGTATTTCGGAAGCGGCTAATTTTACGAAAACGTTAACTCACATACATTATTTGCTTTATTGTGCTCTAAATTTGTCTTGCAGTGTATTTTATTCATCGTGTATAGTACAAATAAAAAAATGCAATAAATGCGAAGAAACCGTCAAGACTATTTGCAGAAAACGTACACATTTTATTTGCCTAGTCAGTGTGTGAAACACACAATTTAAAAATGACAGATTACATTCACCTGGCTTTCCCTATTTATTAACCCCTATTTTTATCTATCCTTTACAAATTATTCTTAAAAGGCGCTTGTTTCTTCTTTCTATTCCGTGTTTTTGGAGATAAATATTGGCAGAAATAGTTTCTTTGCACGTTTTGTTATAGGTAAAAAGGGGCGCAGGAGGTTGAATAAATAATTTTTAAAAAAGGGTGCTATATGCTGGCTTTGGAATTCCACTCTTTATATGACATCAAAACAAGGATGCGAATAGCGGCTCCAATACTTAAAAAATGCATAAAGATTTGGAGAATTGAAACCAATAAAAAAGAATATCTTACAAAAGTTTAATTCCATAAAAGAGTTTGATATAAATTGTGTATCTTAAAAAATCTACAGCTTTATTTTAGTAATCTTTACTGTTTCTTATGGTTTACCAATTATACAAAATAAATTCAGAATGATGAGGACTTTACTTAATAGGCTACTTGTAGAAAATTCAAGATATACACTTTACTAATCATGCAAATATCTAAAACACATAGCGCTCTGGCTCAAAATCTTAAAGCCATATTTGAGAAAATAAAAAATATTGAAACATATTTTTCCATGCAAAGGGTCATTTAGGATGGGAATTTTCTTTAAAATCTTTATGTCCTTGGAGGACCCTGAACTTGCATACCAAGTTTGGTATCCGACATGTCCTTTATTTATTATGCTGTTCATACACAAACGCACACGACACGAGTGGCCGGAGCCATGAACGGGAGATTCATGGTTCAAATTCCACCATTCGTCTTCCCTTGGATGTTTTTTTCCAGGTTTTCCTCAGCGCTCATAAGTGGCAAATATCGGGGCGGTATCTTAAACTTAGGCCGGAAATATTTCCTTCCCAAAATTCTTTTCCCAAACTAAATTTCATTCCATGCATCATCAGTTTCCACAGTATGTGATGCCGTACATAGTAAGAACGCACGTTAAACACTAGTAAACACTACACAAACACACACACACACACACACAAGGATGTTTTTTCTAATTTTTGTCTCCAGATACCTCAAAATATGTACTTTATTTACGTAGCAGAGAAAGTAAAGGAAAACGTCAAATAAAAAACGAACGAAAATATTTCTATGCAAGGGAAAGTTTGGAATGTGTGTATTTCTATAAAATCCTGGACTTGTTCTTTGTACATATTACATGTGGAGATATTATATATATTGGAGGGATGGTTGTGCTGTTTGTAGTCACTCAGATTGAGGGACAGCCACAAACATACAGGGCTGAAACTTCTCTATATATTCATGGGAACTCAAATGTGTATTTTCGAGGAAATCGCCTAATCGAATAGTTTGGACAACTGTAATACATCATCATATACCTTAGGAAAGCGGAAGAGAAAGTAAAATTAATGTAAACTACCTGAAAGCATGATAAGGAAGTTAAGTTTATGCATTCCAAGGAAATACAATGCAACTGAAACAGATAACCGAGTAGTAGGGGAAAAAACAGCCGTAAATTATGTTACCACAATTGACGTAATCTTACTCCGCAAAGGTGTCTGTTAGACTACCGCAAGTGCCCTCGGATATTTATGGTGTCTATTCGCTCTAAGTAAAATATAATTCAAAAATAAATAAAAATATATATTTTATTTAGTATAAACCATCAATTATACTCATTTACTTAGATCAGCAGTTAGTACTTTGTTTTTGCAGTTCAGAAGCTGTGGGGGAATATTTCTCAGTAATCACGATTCAAACGTTTTAATTCTTCTTTTCTGTTACCGTTGATAGTTAAGCATGTTCATTTCCATTACCTTAGTATTTAGTGTCTAAGAAACCTGATTTCGTGAATCAAGCATGGCCATATTTCAAATTTAAGAAATTTTATTCAAAATAGAATCTTTTTAAAAAAGTAAGTGTTTAGTAAATTTTTCTACATGTAAGCATACTTTGAGGAACAATTTTCTGAAAAACTTGTGTTGCATCCTTAAAAGAATTTGGAAAAAAACACCAAGTTTAGTACACTCACATACTTATGGATCATTTTATGAGTACCTATTTTGTATACAGTACTTCAAAACACGTATTTACGGTGAATCCTCGAGATATCTAATTTTATGTATGATGCAGTATTTCTTCTATTTACCACAGGTAAGCGAAAGAAAAAGTGAAAGTGCCTAAATAAATAAATAAAGTAAAATTTCTTCAAACAAAATTATTTACTTAAAACGAGCACCAATTTTCCCCTTCTTAAATGCGTTTTTTTCCTAGGATTACTGACGTTAATAAATCGATGTAAAAATACACTTGCTTAAGTGCTCTATATAAGAAATTATGAACAACTAACTAAGGCACTGTATTTTGCCTATTTCTCCTGTAAAGGAGAGCTTTTTAAAAAGATTCTCATATCTTCCCTGCTGTATTTAGTGGAAATTGTTGTTAGGTATTTTGGAGTAGTTACCTAAAGAAGTGTGAGGGGTATACTACTCACATATGGTATCACATGTACTCCTGCTTCTAGGATACTCAATGAAACATCGTTACCATGATGCATTCTGGAAAGAGAAGTCTGAAAGTTTAAGCTAGTGTAAACTTTGAAATTAACAGCATTTAATAACTAAAAATCTCATTTGTTACACTCACATGACTTTCTCTACTCTTGTACTAACGCTTATTCTCCATATACTTCATGTTAATCGAGATATCGAGATGTTAACCTTATTGCTAATTTTCTTGTACATACAAGGTGAATATGGTAGGCTTTAAGCGATAGTCAAATATTTTAAGAGCTGGTTGCTATGTGGAGTAGTCCATTCTCTTTGTATTACCAGGACAAAAAAATGAATATTGAATTTGAGAAAAAGTATAAGTATTGGGAAATTTAAGGGAATGACAAGCAATATCTCGAAAATGGTTCACTCAACAAAAAAATGTATATGACATAAATTGTGTATTTTAACGCGATCTACATATTTTGTGTAGTAAAATTTTGTCTATCTCTTATGGTATACCAGTTATGCACAAGTCGTTCACAATGAAGAATACTTTTGGAGACATTCTCAGAAAGTTCGAGATTTACATTTTATTTGTCATGAAAATATCTTAAACATATGATATTTTAATCAAAATCGTTAGAGCCGTTTTTGAGAAAATTAAAATTTTCGAATAATGTTGCATGTAAAGGGTAATCTGGGGTGGAGGGATTTTCTTGAAAACCTTCGTGTCACATCTCCGGAAGATACTGAACCTAAATACCAAGTTTGGTGTTTGTCCGACTGTTCGTTTCTGAGTTATGCTGTTCACAGACACACAGACACACACACAGACTCGCACACGGACATGTTTCTAAAAATGCTTGTTTTGGATTCAGGAGGTCTCAAAACATATACTTCCGGTGAAATCTCGGTATCGAATTTTTGCGTGCAAAATACGTAGTAGAAAAAGTAAAAATCGGTATTAAATAATTATAGGAAAAACATATGAGATCTTTGATTGGTTATTTATATTCATAAATAATTAAACGGAAGCCCTACCGCTCGTACTACAGAAAGTTTAGGATGGATGTCACGTTTTGCAGAGCGTGAAATGCTGTACAGTAAGGTGTTTATGGCCTGATTGAACACAGTATGCTGAAGGACAAACATTCCACAAGGGCATAATCTGAATCAAAAGCACTCCTTGATCTTCTTGCACGCTATGTCACCAGGAAGCTTATTGCAGATGTCAATATTGTTGTCTTTGTTTCACACCAGATTCACGGCGCCATCTGCGAAGTAAAATGCACTCCCCTTATGTAATCCGTGAAATTGTTAGTTACCTATATATATATAAGCGGAACGACGAGAATTTTCGTCGCAATAAGTCAAGATGGCGTCTTTCCCAACGCTGTTGATGTTGATTGCCTGCGTTGTAGGCCCAGGATCAACTTTTCTTATCTTTCCACCAGTCAACTACTCCAAGCCTCATCTGCACGATGTCTTCCTCGCACAGGACACTAGTACCGGTGTATTCCTGACCCCATACATCGAGTCAGGGGAAGTGCAGGACGGTCAAAAAGCAGCCAGAGTCACTGGAGATCCCTTCAGCAAATTCGACATAGTCAGTTACTCAGGCTATCTGACAATCAACAAAGAACTTAACTCCAACATGTTCTTCTGGTTTTTCCCTGCAGAGGTGAGATGATAATTGAGAATATTGATGTTACACTCACATGACTTTCTCTACTCTTGTACAAACTATTTTCACAAACTCTTATTCTCCATCTACTTCATGTTAATCGAGACAAACATTTGCAGACTCTATCTTATTGCTAATTTTCTTGTAGATGTAAGGGGAATGTATATTTACAAGGGCAATATAGAAATACAGTAGCCTTTAAGCACATACATTTCTCTTAATAGCTGGTTGCTAGGTGTAGCACCATTCCCTTTGCCACAGATTAATACTCTTTGCATATCCAAGACAAAAAAATGAATAACGAATTCCCATTTTAGAAAATAAGTATTGAAAATTTTAAGGGAATAACAAGCAATATCTCGAAAATGCTTCACTCATGAAAAAAATGTCTACATTTTTTTGTGTATTAAAATTTTGTCTATCTCTTATGGTTTACCAGTTATGCAAAAGTCGTTCACAATAAAGAATACTTTTGGAGACATTCCCAGGAAATTCAAGATATACATTTTATTTGTCATAAAAATATCTTAAACATATGATACGTATTTTAATCAAAATCGTTAGAGCCATTTTTGAGAAAATTAAAATTTTCGAAAAATCTTCCATGTAAAGGGCACTCTGGGGTGGGGGATTTTCTTGAAAACCTTTGTGTCGCATCCTTGGAAGATACTGAACCTGTATACCAAGTTTGGTGTTTATCCGACTGTTCGTTTCTGAGTTATGCTGTTCACAGACAGACAGGCACACACACACACACACACACACACACAGACACACACACGGACATGTTTCCAAAAATGCTTTTTTTTTGGATTCAGGGTGTCTCAAAACATGAATTTCCGGTGAAATCTCGGTATCGAATTTTTGGGTGGAATACAATAAGAATAAGTTAAAATCGCATTTGCAAAGATTGCTATAATAAGTACAAATTTTAACACTGTTATTACACATAAAATACCTTACAGCACACTGCTTGTCGCCGAAAAGTAGTACTTCAGCGGCTTAGGCCGTTTAAGTCGTCATGGAAACCTTTAACGGCACAATAACAAAATCCAAATGGCAGTGATCACATCTTAGTTCACAAGAACAATATTGCCTATCTTGCATTAGTGTTTAAATGCAATATATTTCTTCTCATACTGCTGCCCAGATTTTTCTGGTAGCAGCTCTGATTCACTGTTTCTGGCTTGGGTTGAAATTTTATCGGGATTTTCACCCATATTTTCAGTCACAAGCTTGTTGTTTAGAAACAAGCGCTCGGAATAAGCGTTGTCATCTACATCTGGTATTCTTACGGTCAACGTTTCCTAGGAGGCGTTAGTGCGGTTCATAGCACAGGATTCAGGCGGCTGGAAGAATATGTCAACAAATGTCTGACTATGCCTTTTATATTTATACACTATTTATATTAAATTTACTAATTTTATTTAATATAATTTAGAGAGCTTTTACTAAGAACTATTATATGCACCACGTCAGGTCCGTATTTAGAGGGGGGTGTTTAGGATTCAAACCCTCCCCCCGAAACTTCTGACAGCTTTATTTATTTAAATTCATATCAAACCAATATGGAAAAATGTCCTTAGATAACAGTAGGTCTACTGCTAGTAGCACATTTACAAGGAAAAGGGAAACTTAATATTGTCACCTTACATAGGTAAGATGATCATATGTTCCGGGTTTTGAAGCATTCTTGATGTTTTGTGCTGTAAGGTGGAGTATATTCATTCTAGTGAATTTTTCCTGTCTATATAATGTCCCAAAGAAATTTCCTTATCCACATACCGTCTATATACCACAGAGTAGCTTGGTAACTGTGTTGGGTACTGTTAAGTTTAGTTCTAGTTATGGAAAACCCTCACCGAAATTTTTTTCTGGTTTCGGGCATGCACCACGTAAGCAAAAGCTTTAACGGACTTGATACATAAATAGTTATTAAAAGTTTCTTAAACACACTTCCTCCTTGCTCTTAAAAATGCTTAAATGGGATACAAACTTATAATTCACTAGATAAAATAAGAAAAATATATGGTATTGTTTTCCTTCATTCGTATCCATCTTTGTAATACTCCAAAATCTTTAGAGCATCTGGCATCTCTCTCTTTTGTATGCTAGAACTTAACTCACCGTTTGTACGAGCGTATTTCTCCATATATACTGAAATCTAATATAAAAATAGAGTTTTAAATATTTGACATTCTGTGGCCTTTGGCCTTTTACGTCCGTATTTGTCTTTGATCAACAGTTTAATCCCACCATGGTCAAAAATAGTATTTCACTTGTGTATAGTGTTTGGTTTTATATCCACAACAGAGAAAAAACTATTGCACTTGTTTGTGGAACTTTAATATCGTTATCCTTACATAATTTGTTCATAAAGTTCTCCTGATAGACCCAAGGAATCGTTGGAAGTTTCTAAAATAGTGTTTTGCTTCTTTAACTAGATATATTAAAACTAAATAACTAAACTTAGTCACTAGTCTATAGTTTTATTTCATTTTTTATATTGTATCTGAGACAATGTTTCACATGAATAGTATACGAAACAATATCAAATATAATACTATTTTAATTTTTTTTCGTATACTGCAGCTTCTGAAGTACCAAATAAGTTAATACTGAACTACTGCATAAGCAAATAAAATTAGATGTAGTATGTTTAGGTTTATTAGAAAATACATCTCCAAAATCAACTGTGGTTTTGTTTGCGGTATCTTTAACAGATATTAAATCAGATATTGAACGGAGTTAGTTCACACCTCACTAACAAAATTCGAATACAGGATAGAATGTGAATAAAAGCTGTAAAGGTAGAAAGTCAACTCTATGGAGCATAAATGAAAGAGGCTGGCCTTTGTGGAGCATGTAATTCCTGATTAATAGCGTTAAACCCGCGGCTTGACCTTAGCTAACTTCGGTTCAGTACCTGAATTGGCCTCTCTTCAGTACGCTCGAGTGTTCCAGTTGGTTACCAGGCAAAGCTCCTGTTTTTGCTTCACATAAAAGCCATCATCAATTAGAAATTCACGTTCGGAAAATGTTTCAAACAAAGAAGCGTAATTTTATCGCGTACTTTCTTAAAACGGTTCATATAATAAGCCGACTTGTGTATGGGAGAACAATTGAGCCCCAAGATATGCACCTACACATTGCACAGGATTTTCTATTCGCTTTTGTGTTCTTTTTCCTTTGACTTCTCTCATTCAATCTCGCCGATGGTGTTTTGTTTCCAGCACGACTATGAAAATGCCCCTGTTGTAGTATGGCTTCAAGGAGGACCAGGAGCCTCATCCCTTTATGGACTGTTTTTGGAAAATGGTCCATACGCTGTTGATGAGAACCTGAATCTGGGATTGAACCCTTATACTTGGACTAAGAACCACTCCATCGTGTTTATTGACAGCCCTGTAGGTACAGGTAAGTAAAAGATTCAGTCAGTTTCTTCTACATTAGTATGGCTTGAAGAGGCTTTACAACATTTTTAAGCTCAAGTTCATCTCAAATATGAACAGGCGGTGAATGAAGTAGGTTAAATAATGCTCAAAAGAGCCCGGGGTCCATTGAGGCAGTATTTTTAACACGTAAATAATTTCAGTCTAATTATATAATATGTAAATTCAATAACAGCCCACCTTAAATCAATATGTGTATGTAATAATTTGTAAAATGTATGTAACAGTCATTGCACATGCTTATATTATTGTATCCATGTTCAATAATGTTATGTGAATGTATTACGTAATTTAATAATGTAGGAGCTGTGAGAAATAGGTCAAGAGTTGCTAACAATGAGGTAACAATGAGGTAACCTTGAGGCAATAATGAATTAGAAAGTAATAATACTACTGGTGATTCTTGGAAGCATTAATGTAATTTTTGTGACAGTTTATAAAATAGCCAATCAACAACCTGAAAAAGCTTTAGTTAAATGAAGGTATTCTATTGGACTAGGATAAGCCAATCAAAGACTGAAATAGGGCAAATTGTACAAATTTAGTTGCTTGTAGACAGCGCTCATAACTGGACACGTTGGTTGTAGACAGTGTTCCTAACCGGACGCGAGATGCGTCCTCGAGAAATTTAATACTTATTGGTGTGAAACGAAAATAGTTTACGTGTTAAGAAGTGCAAGTAGTTAATAAAAGAATCTCACAGCTCTCTCTATCAGTGAAGTGTTATTTAAATTAAGTCAAGGATTAATAAATGTAGTGAAGTAAAAATTATAATCTGTGTAAGCCTACATTCTTCAGCCGCACCACGCCTTGCAAAGAAATCCATGTCTCTAACAATAATACTGACGCAGCCGAGGCAAACATAAATATATAATATTTAAAGAAGCAGTCAAATTACAAAGTTAATATTTTTAAATTTGGGACGAAGGCTACCGGGTACCATATGTGCGGTTGCAACTACTTCAAGTTCGGCTCCCCAACAGTTGAACTACAATATAACTCCTACTTCAAATTGGCTTTCCATACGTGAAGCAAAAACCTACTTCACCATTGAACTGAGTTACCCGACATTTGTCTTAGAGGATACGAGAAAAGCGTAGAAAACTTTTATTTCGGTAGGTGACTTTATTGAGTGTCTAATTCGGGTTTTCCGGTTAGAAGGCAGGCTATCCCCAAGAGTGGGCGAAGAAGTAACATTTACATAACATCAGTGTCTTTCTTATGAAACATAGCGGTTGCTTTGTCTGTAAGTTCAAGTTCAAAAACCGCTGTCCATAAAAATCAATTTCTGGTAACAACCTCCTGAAGAAGGGAACATCACTTCGCATTCGAGTTAAAAGAAGCCTACCAGTGAAGCTGTGCTTCTCTACCTAAGTTATATGAGAAATGTGTTAAGAGTAGATACAATTTGACAAACGCACACATAAAGTCACATCTCAGAATTGCAATCGGTGATATAGTCAGCCTTGATGAATGTTATTATATGGAGTATGCGTCGAACGTACAAAACAAAATTAATTTTAACACGATTGAGCATCAAATAAAAAAATTCTGATGTGTTACACTCACATGACTTTCTCTACTCTTGTACAAACTACTTTTACAAACGCTTATTCTCCATATGCTTCATGTTAATCGAGATGTTAATCTTATTGCTAATTTTCTTGTAGATACTAGGGGAATTGGTAGGCTTTAAGCGATAGTCAAATGTTTGAAGAGCTGGTTGCTATGTGGAGTATTCCATTCTCTTTGCATTACCAGGACAAAAAAATGAATAATGAATTCCCATTTGAGAACAAGTATTAAGTATTGCAAAATTTAAGGGAATAACAGGCAATATCTCGAAAATGGTTCACTCAACAAAAAACGTATATGACATAAATTGTGTATTTTAAGGCGATCTACATTTTTTGTGTAGTAAACCTTTGTCTATCTCTTATGGTTTACTACTTATGCAAAAGTCGTTCACAATGAAAAATACTTTTGGAGACATTCCCAGAAAATTCAAGATATACATTTTATTTGCCATGAAAATATCTTAAACATATGATATTTTAATCAAAATGTTAGAGCCATTTTTGAGAAAATTAAAATTTTCGAAAAATGTTCCATCTAAAGGGTAATCTGAGGTGGGGGGATTTTCTTGAAAACCTTCGTGTCGCATCTCTGGAAGATACTGAACCTAAATACCAAGTTTGGTGTTTATCCAACTGTTCATTTCTGAGTTATGCTGTTCACAGACACACACAGGAACATTTTTCCAAAAATGCTTTAAACACCTATTTGCGGTGAAATCTCGGTATCGAATTTTTGGGTGCCCTTACTTGCTATACCTAGCAGAGAAAGTAATTATTGATCGCCACAAAAGTTGATTGTGCTGAAATAAATTGGGAGGCCTTAAATAATCTAAACGAACTTTATTTTTAGAAAGAGTTATCAGTAATGCTTTTTATAACTTAGTGATAATACATACTAAGGCAACTGGAAAGGATAATATTATATAATTACAATCTATGCTTTTTAACTTTCTCTACCAGCACCTAGCTGGTAGAGAGGATATTGGATTCCACCCAAAATTCAATACAGAGATTTCATCGCAAATACATGTTCTGAGACCCCTGAATAATAAAAAAGATTTAGTAAAGGGTCCATGTGTGTCTGTGTGCGTGTCTATGAACAGAATAAATCCAAAACGAAATGTCGGATAAATACCAAACTTGATATTTAAGTTCAGTATCTTACGAAGATGCTACACGAAGATTTTCATGAAAATCCTCCCACCCTAAACTACCCTTTTAATGGAAGATGTTTAGAAAATTTTGATTTTGTAAAGCCCACTCTAACGATTTTGATAAAATACTATATATTAAAGAGATTTAGATGACAAATAAAATGAACATCTTGAATTTTCTGGGCATAACCTGTAAACTTCTCTTCATTCGGAAGGAATTTTTTAGAACCTTGTTTAAGTGACGAACGTTAAACGATAGACGAAAACGTACTACACAGCAAATGTAGATCTCTTTAACACATACAATTAAGTCGAAATAACGTTTGATGGCATAAGCCATTTCTGAGATATCGTTCTTAATGGTTCAATTTGTTCAGTACTTTGTCATTTTTACTTTCTCTACTACGTGTAGTAAGTAGGGGAAGTATTGTATTCCATCCAGAAATTCGCTACCGAGATTTCATTGGAAATACACGTTTTGAGACCCCTGAATCCAAAAAAAGCATTTTTGGAAACATGTCCGTGTGTGTGTGTGTCTGTGAACAATATAACTCAGAAACGAACAGTCGGATAAACACCAAACTTGGTATTTAGGTTCAGTATCTTCCAGAGATGCGACACGAAAGTTTTCAAGAAAATCCCCCCACCCCAGATTACCCTTTAATGGAACATTTTTCGAAAGTTTTAATTTTCTCAAAAATGGCTCTAACGATTTTGATTAAAATATCTTATGTTTAAGATATTTTCATGACAAATAAAATGTATATCTCGAATTTCCTGGGAATGTCTCCGAAAGTATTCTTCATTGTGAACGACATTTGCATAACTGGTAAACCATAAGAGATAGACAAACTTTTACTGCACCAAAAATATAGATCGCCTTAAAATACACAATTTATGTCATATACTTTTTTTTGTTGAGTGAACCATTTTCGAGATATTGCTTGTTATTCCCTTAAATGTTTCAATACTTATTTTCTCAAATGGGAATTTGTTATTCATTTTTTTTGTCTTGTATATGCAAAGAGTGGCAAAGAGAATGGTGCTGCACATAGCAACCAGCTATTAAGAGATATGTCTATGCTTAAAGGCTACTGTATTTCTATATTGCCCTTGCATCTACAAAACAAGGGGAACATAGTAGGCCTTAAGCAATAGTCAAATATTTTTAGAACTGATCGCTATGTGTAAAATGTAATTCTCTTTGCATGTCAAAAGATCCTTTCTGCAAATGTTTATCTCGATTAATATGAAATAGATGGAGAATAAGAGTTTGTAAAAATAGTTTGTACAAGAGTAGAGAAAGTCATATGAGTGTAGCACATAAGATTTTTTTTAATTCCTGTCAGCTTTGAATTGTTTCTCGTGATTGCATGAAAGTATGGAATTTTAAGGCCAGCATAAAGCGTCTAGTTCTTAAACATTCGACTATCGCTGTATTCTTTGAGCCTAACAAAATGTGTAATGTAGCTATTTCTGCAAAGGTTTATCCTGATTAAAATGAAGAGGACAAACGAGTTAAATTTCGTAAGAATAATTTGTATAACCACTAATAAATGATAGAGGTAGAGAAATTCATGTGAATGTAGTACATTAGTTTGTTTTTTCTTTAAATCTTTCTATAGGATGAGGATGAATTCCATTTCACTCCAAAATTGGCACACTGGCGGTGCTGATATAATCTTGGCAATGACAACGTCGTTAACAAACATAATCACATAATGTTTCTTTTCTTTCTTTAAAGGCAATTTAATGTCTACTTGATTTTTTATTTTTGAGGTGATTGAAGCTGATAGAATGTAACTGAATAACAATAAGGCCATTAAACAGCTTTTCCTTATACTTTATAGACTAAATACTCTTATTTCTATTTAAATTTTGTTGTACACTCATTCGTATGAACCCATAGCGACTCCGGAGCTTAATTACCGCTCTCGTGATCTACGAAACTATCTTTTACGAATTGGTGCCATCACTATCAAAGTAAGGATTATGTTGATCATTAGCAACTGATATCCTACCTTTGAGTTACATGTGGCGTCGTGGCCGAGTGGTTAGACCGCTCGTCTCTCACCAAGGCAGCCCGGGCTCAATCCCAGCCTCCCGCACATGGGATTTGTGGTAGACAAAGTGGCGTCTGGGCGGGTTTTCTCCGGTTTCCGCCTCCATGCTTTATTCCACCGGTGCTCCATCACCTTAACTCTCATCTGTATCTATGATCCACTATCTCGCTTTCTTCCCAGGCGTGACTGATCACCCACCCTTGTCTCTCACTCTCTAATCCGTAGGCCCTCTGTCTGCCCCCCGTTAGGCGATTGCCCCGGGCATTGTCCTATGTACTGGAGAGTGTGAGTCCTCGGTTCGGGATGAGCGTTAGGGAAGACTCTTGCACCTGTTGGGCAATTTCCGCCCAACTTGGGGAAACGTGTCCACAAATTGAAAATTTTCCCCTTAAACTAAGTAGCAGTGATTGAAATTACACTCATTGTAGTTAAATTGGCTTATAGGTTGTTAATATTCATTGTGTCGTCGGCTGATGTTGCTGTAGTCGAGGTGTAGAGGTTTTGTATCTCAACAGCGATTATGCTCACGATAAGAAATTAATCAACCTAAATAAAAATAAATTAGAAAAAGTATTGTCATTAGTGAAGTATATTTATATAACAGCTTTTAATGTCACAAGGATTATTTATATATAGCAAATGCAAATTTATTTGGGTCTATAGAAATTCTATTTATTCGCTTAATTTGTATGTTTCAATAATAATTATGTTTCCATTCTGAAACAGAATTCCACTGTTAATACTATTACCGAAGCTAAATTAACTTTCTTTCCATATATTATGTGCGGCAACTAACATATCAAAGCAATGTTATTCTTTAATTTTGACGATACCTAATTAATTATTTCTCTGTCTAAAAACACAACTAAATAGCAACAATTCTGCTTTATATTTCCACACATGCGAGTTATGCCACATGGATAATGAACCAATTTCAAAAACATCTCACGTAGATTGTTATTAATATTCCCTGATTTTTATATATATAGGGTTGCCATAATACAAGAACCAAAATCAAGGACATAGTCCAAGCATTAACGCCAGTCGTGCAGTAGCTGGCGTGCCGAGAGGTTGTTCGCTGTGTGCGTGTGTGGCTAGCAGTTCAACCGGTCGGTGTGTTTACATTTTACTCTACGCCGTTCGTTGGTCTAGTTTGCTATAATATTCACAGTCTGTGTTTTCGTGGCCGTATATATACGTGTGAGACATACTTCGACATGGATGATCGTCCTACAACTCTGGGTTTTAGTTTTGTGGAACGTGATATCATTCGACCAACGGCATATGAGATACATGAATGGGTTTTTGATACGCTAAAATTGGAAGAGGACAATGTCACCGCATTATAAGTTAATATTATTATTTTGGAAAAATCTTCATTAAATGCAAAACGCCAGACATTGTGGAGGAGGTTTTGAAACAGTCAAATGGAGAAGTTAGTTTTGTATTGTCAAATGTACAGCGGACTAAAGTGATACTCGATGTAGCCGGTTTTGGAAGACGGGTAGTCAAAGTGTATAGTTTGCCATTGAGATTTTCCAACCGGAAGATAAATATGGCATTAGCAGTTTATGGCACTGTGCTGCAGTTGAGTGACGATATTTGGAATCCCTCTTATCGCTACAAAGTCACCAATGGAGTGCGTACTGTACATATGCTATTGAAAAAACATATACCATCGTTTCTGAATGTCGGGGGTTATTCCGCTTTGGTGAGTTATACAGACCAACTTATTACGTGTGCCATATGTCATACGGCCGGTCATCTGTAATCAGTGCCCCAGGAAACAAATACCACGAATGCCAAATGCTGAAAAGGATACGCCCACTTGGGCGAAACTGGTTGCTGGTACGCTTCCAAAACAACGGATGCCGTTACGAGAACAGGTAGCGGCGGCAGGAACTGACTCTGGTCAACAGTTGCTTAATGTGGAGACAGTGGCTGACCGGCAGTGTAGCTGCGATGTAACCTTTGAAGAACACGCGAAGAGTGATGACATCACAGGTGTAGCTCACGATAGTTCTTGTAATTTGCAGGAAAACCTAAGCGAAGCAGTCGTCGTAGATGGTCAACCTTGGTCCGATGACAACAATATGGAAACTCAGCCTGTGTTAGAGGCAGTGGAGACTAGTGAGACTTGCAAGGACACGTTTTCAGTAATGGAAGTGGTGGAGTCGGCAGAAACAGGTGTCAGCGTGCCGGAAGAGGTTGCATCAGGAGCTACTTCTTCCATGGCGGAGGAAGTGCAGATAGATGACTCGTTAGCTAAGAATACCGTCACTACTACGCCATCTGTGTATGGGGTTATAGTTAGCCAAAGTGATCCTCGATCAGAAAAACGCAAAAAGAGTGCGTCGTCACCGACAAGGCAGTCCAAAAAACCGAGTAAGCCGGTGAACAAGTAATCCTTCTCGTTTATATGGTGTTGATACTACAAAACTTCGCGACCGTGAACGTGAATTGTCTCAGGAGTAGAGCCAAGCAAACTTTGTTAAGAGATTTTGTGTACGATAACGAAATTGATATTCTGTTTTTGTAGGAGAATAATGAACACAAGCTAGATTTCTTTGGACCGCAATATAATTACATTTCCAATGTTGGGGATTCCCAGCGTGGTACAGCGATTGTTTACCGCTCGTCTTATGGTGTTCGATTAGCGGAGAGGCATGTGAGTGGTAGGATTACATCTTTATTATTGGAGGACAGTAATATTCTTCTGGTGAATCTATATTTACCCTCGGGGTCGAACAGAACGAAGGAACGCGAAGCTTTCCTCATCTCGGAACTGGGTGGGGACTTTAATTGTGTCATCAGTGCTAAGGACCAGACAGGGCAATATTTTCCGTCACCTGCTTTAGACCGAGTATGCCAAGCCTTGGAATTACGGGACGCATGGAACGTTTGTGTGCCAATTTGATTGAATATACGTTTCATCGCTATAATAGTGCTTCGAGAATAGATCGATTTTACGTCAGTAAATTGATGTGGCAGATGGTAAGAACCATTAAAGTTCATCCGGTACCCTTTAGTGATTACCATTCCTTGAACATGAAAATAGCTCAAACTGCGAGAAGACCCACGATGGGGAGGAGCGTTGGGAAACTTAACAATACTCTGCTTCAAGTTCCAGTAATTTACGAGAAGTTCTCCCATATGTGTGCAAGATGAGCAAAAACAGCTCAACGTCGAACCCCCAACAAACTGAATCAATGGTTATATACTTTTAAACCGGCTATACGCAAATTTTACAAAGGGGAAGGGATAGCAAAGTCTAAGAACAGACGGCGACTGTTGCACTATTATTACGATTTGTTAAATCAATTATATGTCCTACAACGCCATGGACTGGACGTGACCAATCACTTTTCTGCAATAAAAAGGAGAATGTGTTGTCTTCAGGAGGAGCTTTATCACGGTGTACAATTGCGTTCCGGCGAGTACGAGAAGAGAAAAACTCGCTTTTTCATCTAGCGTCTGAAAAATGTCGTGGTGATCGGAAATACATCTCCCACTTACGCGCTTCCACAGGGGATTTCTTAGCAACAACACACGACATACTTCAAGAGGCCTATAAACACTTTTCTGATAAATTCGGAGCAGTTGAAGTTGATGTCTCTGCGCAGCAAGATGTTTATCGTCATATAACACAACAGATATCCCCAAATGCCAATACCGTTTTAAATCAGGAGATTACCTTTGAGGAATTGTGGGCTGCTTTAGCCTCAGCCAGTCTGGACTGGGCACCTCGACCTGATGGTCTTAGTTATCGGTTTTACAAAGCCAACTGGAAGATCCTTAAAGATATTTTACTCGACGTTATGTTAGAGGTACAGTGTAATACAGGCACCTTAACGGGGTTTAATGAAGGTATCATTGTGTTGATCCCTAAACAGACAGTAACAACGGAATTAAAATCGTTTCGGCCCATTACGCTTTTGAATGCAGATTACAAGTTGTTCACAAAGATCTTGGCTAACAGGTTGAAGACCTATCTGCCTGACATCATTGGACCTGGACAAACTTGCGGTATACCGCAGAGGAAGATCACACATATTCTAATGAAGTTACGAGATGTCATTATCGCTGGTGAATGGAATCCCAACATGGTGGCAGCCTTTTTGGCTTTAGATTTTACGGCCGCCTTTGATAGAATTAACCACGATTATCTATGAGGTGTTTTAAAGAGTTTTGGATTTTCACAGCCACTTCAAAGACTTTTACAATCTATTTATCGAGATGCGCACTCCCGAATTCAAATTAATGGCTTTCTTACGCGACCAGTACTTATAGCACAGTCGATACGGCAGGGATGTCCCCTCTCTATGATATGTATACTTTGTGCGTTGAACCGCTGATTAGAGACATAGGACTTTACTTTCTCATTCTGTTAATCCGTTCACCTGTGAAAGAATTTTGACTTATGCTGATGATGTCACCTTGATTCTCGCTCATGCTGATGATCCTGACAAACTGGCGGCGCTATTAACGACATACCATGATGCCTCTGGAGCTTTGATAAATTATTGCAAGTCAAAACTATTACCGTTAAATAGCTGGCCAACGGACATGCTCGATTTACCTGTAGCAGTTCAGTGAAGATATTGGACGTTATTTTTATCTCCAGGCTGGAAGGGTTAATAGCGCAGAATTGGAAACGACCTATGCCTATGTGCATTTCTCTTATGGCCTCACAGTTGACACGGAATTAAACTTTATGCAAAATATCTGGCATGTTAACACCTTTGTGCTCGCGAAACTCTGGTATGTGGCGCAGGTGATACCGATTTTACCACAATATTCCCAGCAACTAGAAAGAGCGATTGGCTAATACTTTCACTTCTATAAAGTAGCCCGACCCCAGTTACGCAGAGCAGTTACGGAGGGTAGTTGGAATCTTATCGATGTGCATATTAAATGCCGGACTTTGTTGCTCCATTCTATATTGAGTACTCTCCACAGCCACGGTGCCAATCAGGTTGTGCAGTTTTGTATGAACATGGCTGGGACGGCTGCCGGACACTTAAAACAGGTTCCGATAAGACTATAGAAGAATACTACCAGTGATAGACACGTCGCTCAGTATTCCCACCACCAAAACGTTATATACCACTTTGCTGAAAGATTCCATGACAGTGCCTGCAATAGAACGGAAATACCCTAATTCAACATGGCAGCGCGTATGGAAAATGTTGCTTATAAACTATATACCGTTGGAGTGGAAGGTTTCTTTTTATTTCTTCATCAACGAATTAATACCCACAGAGTCCAAGCGATATAAACATAATTTATCCTCGGCACCTTGGCGTAAGCGTTGTGGTGAGGTGGACACTCAAATTCATCGAATAACCACCTGTGTTAGTATCAGGGACATATGGAATTGGACCAAGAAACATATAGGTCATTTAATCGGCAGCTGTTTGGAACATCGGACTACATCTGTCCTATTAGCTTGGGAGTTACACAGGGGTGGTTAACATTGGCACTGTATCATTACTGTTTGCACGAAGAATTCCCATCTCTCTTTACTTTCCAAAAATGGCTTCGGTCAGAGCGATACAAGCTTCGGTGACAACCCCGGATATGGAACGTATTAAACTTTCAGTTGGATTTCACGCTGTAAAAACACGCAGCCTGCAAAGGAATTGCCATTAATGAGGAAAATTAATGTTATTTTGCATTAAATAACTTTTTAATTAAAACATTAAACACAAATTACAATATACACGATTGTGTGTACCAGTCATATTTCCCTGAGCGTTGAACCCAAGAAAAGAAGTTGCTCTGATTCTGAATGAGTCTTTGAAAAGCAGTGAAACTAATATTTTTCATGTTATACTGAATTTGAGCATTGCATTGACTGAGGTTAATGCCAGCCTGTTCCTTTCTTCTGTCGATTGTGCATTCACCAAGGAAAATACTCTCTCCACATTAGCATTCCACGTAATGATGTCACCAGTAACTGTGGATCGGGTTTAGGTTCAGAATTATCCTCCACGTGAATGTTAACCCCATAAAAACCACAGAACGTACAAACACGAGGCAGGCACTGGAATAAAGGAACCGGAAGCAGCAAAATCACAAGACTCGGTTATAATACTTATTCCGCTATCACTGTTAGCGTCAGATCGGCGGTATATCAATGGTCTTTGTCAGCCACGGTGTTGCCATCTGGAAACTTCTATCGTAAGGAGTGGTGAAATACTTGAACGGCGTTTGGCGGTAAAACTCAAGTTAATAATAAAACCGCGACGTATGGCAACCTTATATATAATATGGATATTGAATTCTGACTGCCGCGATTTGTATATACCCGTCTCAACGTATGTTAACTAATGATATTTCTCAATCATTGTAATGATGTTACTTATACAATGCTGGCGATCATAAAGATGGTACTCGTCCATCGTCTGCAATCTAAATATAACTCTCCGTCATTTGCAATTTTAATGATTTTACTGACTCCACTGCGATCGAGAAGGTGGTACTCGTCCGGCATCTGAGATTGTTATGATAAATTTGCTTCTGCTATCACATATGTACCTATAATACTAGCACGTGCATGTAATATTTATCACTGTATTAACATGCAAACAATAAAATAAACAAATTTACAAAATAGTATCTTACCTTATGGATAGAGAAAAGGATATGTGGTGAAATGAAATAAACAAAAGTGGCGAAATAAAATGCTTAAAGTGGTAAAATAAAAAAAAACTCAGTGCGATGAAATAAAAAACCAAGGAATGACAACTCAGGTGGAATAAATATTGCTTTTCTATTGAAGTAATAATAATTACAATTATCTTAGAAAAGATCACATAGAAATGAATAGCAAGTAGAATAAAATTTAGCTGAAAGTGTCACTAAAGTACAAACACAGCATTATTTCTAGATTTTCTGGACGTAGATATGTTCACTTGCCTGACAATAAGTTTGTATATGCTGAAAAACCTCCCTCGATATCCACATTTGTAGCTGGAAACCATACTGCCTTCAAGAAGCGACTTGAAAAACCAGGATATTCCTGCATCATCCCCTTCAGTAATTCAGGTTCCACGTCCAGCTTCACATCAACTGAGATAGGAGGTATTTACCGAAGGGGGATACCTCGCCACTGCGACAAACTAGGTCTAATGTGGCTATATCCCCTAGGAGGCAGGGATGAAGTGAAGGAGTCGCAGGTCCGCAGGCAGACGGGACTACAGAGACTCGCGGAAATCTCTATCATTTCCAGTATGAAACATCCACACTCGGTCAGTAGACGCAGAGTCCCGCGAGAGGGCGACGAAGCGGCCCTTGCAGACAGACCAACTCGTCCTGTCGGTGGGGGAAATCTTTCCAAAGCGCAGCGACCATGCACTCTGCCTACCATCAGACGTACTACGGACCCGGAGACACTGCCTAAAAGACGAAAGGGAGAGAGATGAAATGACAGGAAATGAGAGATCGTGGTAGAATACACCACCCAAGCATTCGTCTAGGTGACCAGAGAAAACCACGAAAAACCCTATGGTGAGAGTGGGCGGCCATCGGGAATCGAACACGGGATCTTCCGAATGCGGGCCACAGACTTTGTCGCCTGACACTTCCCGCTCGGTCACATCAACTGCCTTTGCCCAGTGCTGCAATGCTAGGTATCCTTTCAGAAATGCATCTTTAGAGAGGCACTTCAGAAGTAGACTCTGACACATGTGTGACATGAGCTCTTTGGATACTGGTACCACCAGTAAATTAGATAAAGTTGGGCAGTTGAGCGAGAGTTTTTCCTACAGGATCTTCTGGCAATACTTCTCCTGCTTTTTTGATACTGCGTTTGGCTAATTTCATCATTCGAACACTTTCCCTCTGCTTGGTTTCATCCTTCAGCTTACGCAGGGTTAAGGATGTTTCCTCTCCAGACACCTCGTTCTTTATGAGCTGCACTTCACCAAGCAAAGCAGTCCTTCTTGGTACAAGCTTGTGCGCTGTAAGACATTGACACCCCTTCAAAAATTGAGTAATCTCAAAAATAGTGCAGCAGTGCTCTTTAACAAAAGCACCTCAAAACAAATGCAGCTTATATCATCAATTGAAAGCTCTATAAAGTAGTTGACTGCCGGATTAGAGTAGGTCAGGTCTTGAAGTATTCGAGGAAATCTTTTAGTATTCCCTAACATAAAGAACAGATTTTATCCATGAACCCCACCGCGTTAACACGGGAATCGAAAACATCTTTGCTTCTTTAGCACCAGCACGTTTAAGAAAGGTTATATACTGGTGCTTCCCCCTCCTAACACTCTTTAAGGACGCCTTAACCACAAAATGCACAAATAAACAATTAAACAAAAAACTTGAGTTATGTTTTTACTTTCTCTACTACGTATAGTAAGTAGAGGAAGTATTGTATTCCACCCAAAAATTCGATACCGAGATTTCACCGGAAATATATGTTTTGAGGTGCACTGAATGCATATAAAGCATTTTTGTAAACATGTCCGTGTTTGTGACTGTGTGTATGTGTGTGTGTGTGTCTGTCTGTGAGCAGCATAACTCAGAAACAAACAGTCGGATAAACACCAAACTTGGTATTTAGGTTCAGTATCTTCCAGAGATGCAACAAGAAGGTTTTCAAGAAAATCCCCCACCCCAGATTACCATTTACATGGAACACTTTTCTAACATTTTAATTTTCTCAAAAGTGGCTCTTACGATTTTGATTAAAATATCATATGTTTAAGATATTTTCATGACAAATGAAATGTATATCTCGAATTTCCTGGGAATGTCGCCAAAAGTATTCTTCATTGTGAACGACTTTTGCATAACTGGTAAACCATAAGAGATAGATAAAATTTTACTAGACAAAAAATGTAGATCGCGTTAAAATACACAACTTATGTCATATACATTTTTTTTGTTGAGGGAACCATTTTCGAGAAATTTTTGTTATTTCCTTAAATTTTCCAATACTTATACTTCTTCTCAAATGGGAATGTGTTATTCATTTTTTTTTGTCCTGGTAATGCAAAGAGAATGGAATACTATACATAGCAACTAGTTCTTAAAATATTCGAACATCGCTTAAAGTCTAGCAATTCCCCTTGCCTCTACAAGAACATTAGCAACAAGATTAACATCTCGATATCTCGATTAACATGAAGCATATGGAGAATAAGCCTTTGTAAAAATAGTTTGTACAAGAGTAGAGAAAGTCATGTGAGTGTAACACATCAGATTTTTACGTATGTTCGTAAAATAAAAACAGTTCGCTATACTTCGTGGCTTCAATTTAAAAAAAAGAAAGAAGTTTATCTCTTAGAAATGTGATTTTGATAACGTTAAATGTGTTACTTGAACATTTCGCGGTTATCTTGACACCAGAATTCCGGGGCTCTACGTGTGGATCAACATCTGTACATACAGTGCGATTGTTTTAAGGTGAGACCAGGATCCAACGTATGCCTACAGTACAGCGCACTGCAGTGCAGCGTACTACGTATACAGCCGGTTTGTGATCTCACCTTAAAACGCCTGCACTGTAGACACATAGCACTACTTTGAATATTCTAAAGTGTACAACGTTTGGTTATTTTGTTCACCTGTGTCAAAGGCAGTTATGTCCATGGCGCCATAACTAATGCATATATGACAATTATGCAAGTTTCTGATGGAAATAAATCAGATTATTTAATACAGACTAATATTGTTGATTATTAGGGATCCTAAAATCTTTGTAAGTAAAAATAAGTAATATTATATGAAAACAGAAGCTCATTAACTGTATTAAAAGCATATCACATGCAAAAATGGTCAGTAACATCACACATTTATAGTCATTTTTATTTATAATCACAGTGATTTCTTTGAACAATTTGCATTATGATACCATAAAAAATAAGATAATTTTCTGTTTCCTCAAAATAAGAGTGGAGGTGAGATTCTTAAGAATAATATAGCCCTGAGAATTATAGAAAAGTGACCGCTTCTTAAGTAAATATTCTGGAGTAATTATAGTTATAGAGAGTTTAGAAAACGAAATTCTACTCTAATTCTTATAAAACACGTTTAACGTAACATTCAGATTTTAGTAATTTCATTTGACCTCATGGTTTCTGTTTAGGATTTAGCTTTACTGGCTCTAAAGAAGGATTATCTACCGACATATCCCAAGTTGCTGATAACCTGCACCGTACAGTCACACAGTTTATGAAGCTGTTTCCAGAGCTGCAGCATTTGCCTTTATTCGTCGCGGGAGAATCATATGGAGGTAAGCCAGTTTTATTTTCTCTACTATGTGCGAATAATGCATAGGGAACGTATTGCACTCAACCCAAAAATTCTATGTCGATATTTTACCGCAAATATATGTTTTGAGACCCCCTGAACACCAAAAAAGGTATTTTTAGAAAACGATCCGCGCGCGCGTGTGTATGTGAACTGCATAATTCAAAAACAAAAATTCTGATAAATACTAAGTTTGGTATTTAAGTTCAGTATCTTCTAAAGATGCGACACGAATATTTTCAAGATGATCCTCACACTCTAAACTATCATTTACATGGAACATTTTTTGAAATTATTATTTTCTAAAGAAAAATGGCACTAACGATTTTGAATAAAATACCATATATAAAATATATTTACATGACAAATAAAACATATATCTTGAATTTTTTGGGAATAGCCTGTGAAGCTCTCTTCATTTAGAAGGGATTTTATGTAACATTGTATCAGCAATATACGTTAAGCCATAGACAAAAATGTGCTGCACAAAAAATGTAGATTTATTTAAAACGCACAGTTTATTTCAAATAAAATTTTTGTTGCATTAGCCATTTGCGAGATATACGTTGTTAATGGTTCGAATTCTTCAATACTTAGCCATTCTTTTCAAATCCTGTCGACTGTCAGTGCTTCTCACGATGTGATGGAAGAAGTATGGAATTTTAAGGCCAGCATATAGCGTCCAGTTCTAAAACATTTGATTATCGCTATTCTCGTTGTATATATGACGAAATATGTAATGTACCTATTTCCGAAAAGGTTTATCTTGATTAAAATGAAATAGATAAGAAAATAAACCTTCGTAAGAGTAATTTGTATACTCGCTAATAAGTGCCAGAAGGTAGATAAAGTGATGGGAAAGTCATCAGATTGTTTGTCTAACGCTTACTATAGAAGAGGAAGAATTACATCCCACAGCAAAATTGGCGGTGCTGATATGATCCTGGTAATAGACAGCATCGTTAACAAATAAAATATTTTTCATACTC
This sequence comes from Deroplatys truncata, assembly GCA_030765065.1. Lineage (NCBI taxonomy): Eukaryota > Metazoa > Arthropoda > Insecta > Mantodea > Mantidae > Deroplatys > Deroplatys truncata. The sequence goes on from CM060978.1 coordinate 223,184,014, forward strand.
CAAAATTTAATTTCGAAATTTCCTAGGAAGTCCAATATGTAGCTCTCGCTGTATCCGAAAACGTATTTTCAGAAGAACAGAGTTTGAGTTTTGTGTGTATGCGTGCATGTCTATATGTGAGCGCAAAATTAAAATATGTAAGGCCGTATAGCTATTAAATTTCAAGTTTAAGTGATGCACCTTTTAAGGATGCAAGTGAAAATTTTCAGAAATTCCCCCCTTACTCAGAGTTAGTTCTTATTATTCGGATTTTCAATAGCGGCTCAAACCACTTTCACTAAAATATCGCATATTGGAGATACTGGAACGATGAATAACATTTTCTGGAATTTTATGTAAAGAAACTTCAAGTCCTTCAGTTCATACTTGATTTCACATGACTACGAAACCTTAAGAGATGGATCAAAATTACCTTAAAAAAATGTCAAACTTCTTAAGATATACGGTTTTCTTTGCGTGGTGTGTTAACTGTTTCGAGTTTGTTTATGCATTTATGTTGGACACACTTTAAAACATACCGTTCTCCGTTGACTAGTGATACCATGCTAGCCTCTAGCTTCCAAGGTCGCGGGTTCAAACCCGGCGGAGTGCGATGGATTTTTTCGGGTGTAAAAATCCTTAGCATGGCTTCCTTCGGAAGGGAAGTAAAGCCGGTGGTCCCGTGTCGTAGATTTACGGCACGTAAAAGAACCTCAAGCCTGATAAAGAGGACTCTGAGCAAAATTACCGATCTTTCACGCCAAATATAGAACGGGATGCTAAGAACCATAGTAGTTAAAGAGCGTCCATAAATAAAACGCAATTTAATTTTAATTTAACTTTAAAACATTTATCTTTAAATTTTATCTTGTCATTTTATTTCTTTTGCCTTTTACTTTCTCTACTACGTTTAATAAGTAGGGGAAGTATTGTATTCCACCCAAAAATTCGATACCGAGATTTCACCGGAAATACATGTTTTGAGATCCCCTGAATCCAACAAAAGCATTTTTGGAAACATGTCCGTGTGTGTGTCTGTCTGTGTGTCTGTCTGTAAACAGCATAACTCAGAAATGAACAGTCGGATAAACACCAAACTTGGTATTTAGGTTTAGTATCTTCCAAGGATGCGACAAGAAGGTTTTCGAGACAATCCCCCCACCCCAGATTACCCTTTACATGGAAGATTTTTCGAAAATTTTAATTTTCTCGAAAATGGCTCTAACGATTTTGATTAAAATAACATATGTTTAAGATATTTTTATGACAAATAAAATGTATATCTTAAATTTTCTGGGAATGTCTCCAAAATTATTCTTCATTGTGAACGACTTTTCCATAACTGGTAAACCATAAGAGATAGACAACATTTTACCTCACAAAAAATGTAGATCGCGTTACAATACACAATTTATGTCATATACATTTTTGTTGTTGAGTGAACCATTTTCGAGATATTGCTTGTTATTCCCTTAAATTTTTCAATACTTATTTGCTCAAATGGGAATTCGTTATTCATTTTTTTGTCTTGGATATGCAAAGAGTATTAATCTGTGGGAAAGGGAATGGTACTGCACCTAGCAACCAGTTATTAAGAGATATGTATGTGCTTAAAGGCTACTGTATTTCCAAATTGCCCTTGTAAATATATTATCCCCTTACATCTACAAGAAAATTAGCAATAAGATAGACTCTGCAAATGTTTATCTCGATTAACATGAAGTAGATGGAGAATAAGCGTTTGTAAAAATAGTTTGTACAAGAGTAGAGAACTCGGTGTTAACGCTGGCAATCGCAGTTATCTTGTTTACTCCGACCGCCCGGCGCCAATCTCTCACTAACCATGGGCCATAACCGTTGCGTCACAACATACAAAAGACGTATCTGTAATGAGCCCCATCAATATGACTCACAGTGTATTATGTTATATTATATTACACCAATTACTATCGGAATTTCTTCCGCAATATTTACAAACTCTATCTCATAATTTTTTTCATCATAACAAGTCTCAAGGACCGAGATATAAAAACAAATAAATTAAACTGCTCTAAAGTTCCAACCAGACAAAATCTCTGATTGACACAAATGCCTACCAAATTTTCACCTTCGTACAGTTAGAAGTCTTAGCTGAATTCTTTTGCAATTGTGTAATATTATTCTGCTAAATAATATGTGTATATGCCATATTGTTCCTTGATCTCATAAAGAAATAAAACCTGTTTCTTTCCTTCAGGAAAATATGTTCCAGCATTGGCACACACAATCCATACCAGGAATCCAACAGCGGATCTAAGGTTGAACTTGAAGGGTAAGCGAAACAGATAAATATAATACGTGCGAAGGCTTTCATGGACGAGTTAATGGATATATTTCGTATTAGATATATTATTAAGAGTTCAGTGCTGAAGTTCTAATCAATATCAATACTTTGAGAAGCTTTAAGTACAAGGTAGACTTATTAAATGCTCTCCTTTGAAAAGGGAAGTAGTTTCATAACTCCTGCAGCTAAACAGTTGTTAAAATGCTTTGTGGTTAACAATTACAACATCGTAGGAATAGTAACTTAGGAATAAGGTGTAAATTATTATTTTAAAGATAGCAGGGATGTCTCCTTTGCTTGAGATTCAAGGGTCTTGCCTTTTTGGTAGGAATAAGTCCTTTGGGAGAACTACTTCTTGAAATTCCATGTAACGTCTTTTCTCTTTCTGTATGTTTATGCATAAAAGAAAATTACTAAATATTTAATGAAGGAACTGAATGTGATACTTTAAATTCAAATAAAACTTTTACCAGGAACAGTTTATCCTTTGGCAACTGCAGACAATCACTAACAAAAATACTATAATTGTTACGCCGATCGGTATATATACCGATTATATATACCGATTATATCGGTGCTTCAAATACTGCTTCTCCTCCCGACAAAACATGACTATCACCTTGTTTGTAGTGATCTATTCCAATGTTTGTTGTCCCCCCACTGCAAGAAAATTGTCCCGAATTAAGAACCACGAGAACGGTTTCGTCGGTTCCAAGTGGAGATAAATGTAACTTTCAGCTGTAAGTAAGCTAAGGACAGGATTTCTTTTGAAGGAAAACGATCTTCAGCTACCCGATCTCCACTAGATAATCAGCAGTGGAATGGAACCTATGCCGCACGGAACGAAAGCACAGATAGCATGCTATTTTAACTATTGTCTTAATATTACAACCTCATGACGATTTCTAGTGAGAGGAGAAAACTGTGGATATTACGATTTTGATAGAAACAGCTAATTACTTTGTAATCATGTTCTGATTATAATCCGAACATGAAAGTTAGAATTAGAATTAGAAAGTTAGAATTAATTCCACAGTTTGTTTCACAACTAGGAAATAAATAGGACGACGACATTTTTAGGAGACTGTTGTGAGAAAATGATCACATGTGGGAAGTTTTATTTTATGTCAAAAACTAATACCATATTACTATAATACTACATTTTTAAAACGCTTAATTTGTCTCTGCCGTATAATCAGTTGACCATTTGTGTAATAATTACTATAAATAACCGTAGATATATAAACACTTAGATATAATTTTCTAACTTTCTTCATATTTAGATATTTTTTTTTGAATCTGTTCACCCAAATATTAAAAACGTATGTTTATAATGCTAGTAAAGGGTCTTTCAACAAGAGTGTCCTATCTTTAACATGTGATAGCTGCCGTTATTATTGACTTACAGCAGTCATTTTTTTCATGTGGTTACAGTTGTTATAGACAAATAGCCATGGAACGTTACAGCATTTAGCAACGCGTAGAAGTTGTGAAAATTTATTATCAAAAAAATTCGTTCCCCGAATCTTCCGTGTATTGCGTGAAGTTTACGATGTGCAAAATCGTCCCTGCGAGAGAATGATTCGGCGTTTGATCGATAAATTTGAAAGAAGTGATTCTGCCAGCGATCAAAGAACGCCTGTACGTAATCGATGTAAGCGCTCCAACGAAAACATAGGCGCCGTTCCTGAGAGTGTACGCGAGAACGGGAACAAATCAATTGCTCGTCGAGCGCAAGAATTGGGGCTTTCGCCGAACACAACTTGGCGAATTCTGCATCTGGACTTGAAGTATCACGCTTACAAAATGGTATTAACTCAAGAACTAAAGCCCAACGACCAAGGTAGCGTCATGTATTTGCTGACTGGACTATGGAGCAATTGGAAGCTGACCCGGATTTTTGTCGAAATATCTTCAGCGACGAAGCCCACTTTGCTATGGATGGTTGTGTTAACAAACAAAATTGCCGCTATTGGAGCAATCACAATCCAATGCAGATTCAAGAACAACTTCATCTCCAAAAGGTTACTGTGTGGTGTGGATTTTGTTATGGTGGAATCAATGGTCCATATTTTTTCCAAGATGAAGCTGGAGAAGCACTAATGTCAATAGAGAAAGATACCGGGCTCTTATAAGGGATTATTTTTGGCCTCAATTGGATGGTATGGATCTCAGAAACATCTGGTTGCAGCAAAATGGTGCCACATGTCATACTGCTCTCGAAACAATCGATCTTTTGAAGGAGAAGTTCAAAGGTTTCATCATTTCCAGTAGTGGTGATGTTAACTGGCCCCCGAGGTCATGTGATTTAACGCCGTTGGATTACTTCTTGTGCGGTTATGTTAAATCTCGGGTTTATGTCAACAAGCCAGAAACAGTAAATGTTCTTATGAATAACATCACGCGTGTTATTCTGAAGTTGGACCTAATTTCGTTCTTCTGTCATTGAAAATTGGGTCAACCGTATACGCGCAACCCAACGAAGTCGAGGTGGTCACTTAACTGATGTTCTCTTCCACACGTAATTAATCATGTTCCATAATAAAAACAGAAATAAACCTCTATCATTTACAGAATGTGTTTTATTTAAGTTCAAAGATAGGACACTCTTGTAGAAAGACCCTATACTAAAGTTTGCATAAAAAATATTTAACCCAACATTCAAGTATTCAATAATTCAATATGCAAACTGCAGTACATTAAAAATTTATATTTTCACGTCATTTTGGGCTTAAATTGGTGCTTTGTTTAAGTTTGGCTTAGTAACTAATAATACCACTAATCAGAATTATTGACTAGCTTATTCACACTTTTTGCGGCTCGTGAAAATGTTCATATTAATTATTATCCTATATAAATGATCATACATAATTCAAAGTTAACTCCAATGGAGATGCACACTCCCTAGAAATTTTACGCGTGTCGGGAGAGAAAATTACCAAAAATACCTTTTCTTCCTAGGCATTGCTGTTGGAAATGGTTTGACCGACGCCTACTTGCAGCTTCATCACAGTGAGTTTGCATATCAACTTGGCCTGATAGACCAACGACAATACGAACAGATAAGTCAAGTGGAGCAACAATACAGGACGTTGCTTAAAGAAGGATATAATTCGCCTAACGTAAGTAAGCCCTCGCTTTAAATCGTGGGGATGACAGCCGTAAAACTAATTCTACTTGTACAAGCCTGTCCGATAAAAATCACTGGCGCTAGCGCATATTTAAACACTGGGGTTTAACTTTCTGTAAAAGAATAGAACAATGTTAGCTTGGTGATATACTTGAGTTATGTACGGAAATCTGCCAATGCACCTACTTTTCTTTAATGTTTTCCCTTGTGAAATGTTGACAGAACTCTTTACAGTCCATGCAATCCTAGGTTATGAGTTGTATATGAATAATATGTACGTCAAAAGGACGGAAGTGAATATCTGCTCGGATAGCCAGACTTCGTTGAAAGCTGTTATTGCACGAGTCACCACGTAATTTTATAAACGCTTATTACTATGGACCTTATTGTAAGCTAATAATGCAGCCTATCACTGATTATATCTACACTACGTGAACAAAAGTATCCGAACACCTGATTGAAAATGACGTACAAGTTCGTGGCGCCCTCCATCGGTAACGCTGGAAGTCAATATGGTGTTGACACACCCTTAACCTTGATGACAGCGTTTACTCTCGAAGGCATACTTTCAATCAGGTGCTGGAAGGTTTCTTGGGGAATGGCAGGCCATTCTTCACGGAGTGCAGAACTGAGGAGAGGTATCGATGTAGGTCGATGAGGCCTGGCACGAAGTCGGAGTTCCAAAACATTCCAAAGGTGTTCTATAGGATTCAAGTCAGACCTCTGTGCAGGCCAGTCCATTATGTTATTGTCCGCCACAGCCCGTGCAGTGTGAACAGGTGCCGATCGTGTTGAAAGAAGCAATCACCATCCCCGAAATTGCTCTTCATCAGTGGGAAACAAAAAGGTGCTTAAAATATCAATTTAGGTCTGCGCTGTGATCGTGCCACGCAAAACATCAAGAGGTGCAAGCCCTCTTCAGGAAAAAGACGACCACGCCATAACACCACCACCTCCGAATTTCACTGTTGGCACTACACACGCTGGCAGATGACGTTCGCCGGGCATTCGCCATACCCACACCCTGCCATCGGATCGCCACATTTTGCACCGTGATTCGTCACTCCACACAACGTTTTGCCCCTGTTCAATCGTGTAATGTTGACGCTCCTTACACCAAGCGAGGCGTCGTTTGGAATTTTCCTGCGTGATGTGATTTATGAGCAGCCGCTCGACCATGGAATCCAAGGTTTCTCACCTCACGCCTAACTGTCGTAGTACTTGGAGTGGATCCTGGTGCAGTTTGGAATTCCTGTGTCATAGTCTGGATAGATGTCTGCCTATTTACTCTTTAAGACCCTCTTCAAATGTCGGCGGTCTCCGTCAGTCAACAGACGAGGTCGGCCTGTACGCTTTTGTGCTGTACATGTCCCTTCACGTTTCCACTTTACTATCACATTAGAAACAGTGGACCTAGGGATGTTTAGGAGTGTGGAAATCTCGCGTACAGACTTCTGACACAAGTGACACCCAATCACCTGACCACGTTCGAAGTCCGTGAGTTCCACGGAGCGTCCCATTCTGGTGTTTCACGATGTCTAATGATTACCGAGGTCGCGGATAATGAGTACCAGGCAGTAGGTGGCAGCACAATGCACCAAATATGAAAAACGTACGTTTGTGGGAGTGTCCGGATGCTTTTGATCACATAGTGTATGTTAAACATTTAGTTACAGTTCTTACAGTTTTTGTGTCGTTTTAGAATTGGTATTTGTCTCGGCATAGCTCTGGGTTATAAATGTGATCGAGCATGTATCTCTGAATCAGGGTCTACTAGCGGAAGGTAACGTGGTTGCAGATATGGGTAACATTTATGATGAACAGTACACAAGTATGACGTTGAAAAACTTCTCAGGTTTTATTTTAAATGCTTTGCGAAAGTTAACACTGACACTAATATTCACACGAACAACGTATAGGCGAAACTGCTGTATGATAGTACTGATGTCTGCATTACAGCGTAAACATTTCTAAGTTCCAGTAGCTAATTTACTAAAAATCTTTGACAGTTAGAAAGTACCTCGGAGTAATCATATTTTGCTGTTCTACATTTTACAACAATAATTAATGTGTAGATCACGTTATTAAGGAAAACAACACTACTAATTTCTTCACATAACACAAAAATGTCTTCACATCACGACGGTCTAACAAGCGAGTTGCCGTTGATACACTATCCTAAACCTCCAACTTCGAAATATTTAAAATCTGGATATTTAACATCATTGGTGTTCTCTGCTGCTCAATACATTTAAAATTTGATTCCGAAGCTGCCATTTGCTGTTGCAATCAGATGACCAGCTTTCTAAACTACGACTGTTATAATCTGGTCAGCAATTGCCTATGGAAAGTTTCCAGAGCCCTTATAAAGGCTAAGGGCCGTATTCAGAGATTTCACATAGGTCTGGACTATATCCAGACTCATTTGGTCCGGAACAAAGGCCGACCAAGTTTTTGATATTCATAGACGATAAAAAGTCTCGGACCAAGAAAGGCCGTGGATCAGCAAGGAGAAAATGTTACACGACAAAGAAAAGTAGTTCTGCGCATGCGGCACTGCCATAGAGTAGTAAACTAACCACTCTTACTCCGTCGTCCTCCGTGGATTAGTGGTTCCGTGCTAGCCTCTAGTTCCCAAGGTTGCGGGTTCAAACCCGGCGATGGATTTTTTCGGGCGTAAAAATCCTTAGCATGGGTTCCTCGGAAGACAAGTAAAGCCGGTGGTCCCGTGTCGCAGATTTACGGCACGTAAAAGAACCTCTGAGCAAAGTTACCGGTCTTTCACGCCCAATATGGAATGGAACGCTAAGAACCATAGTAGTTAAAGAGCGTCCATAAATAAAAACTCAATTTAATTTAATTTCACTTTTACTCCCTAATTTTTAACTTTCTATGGTCGTTTTACGCTGTTTTTATCATCGGTTCAGTGCTCACCCCTCGCCCTAAGCCCCCAAAAAGGGGGATAACCTAGAAGCGTGCATTAAAATGGTCGGAGGAAAATGCCTGTTTTCCTTAATACAAAAAATGATGGATAGTATTGAAAACAAATCGGTTTCGACAAATGCAAACGCAAAAAAGAGGAGGAATGGAGGGAGATAATATATATATATATATATATATGTGTGTGTGTGTGTGTGTAGTTTTGTGCATGATCCCAACCTATTGTCACCCTCCCTTTTTGGAAACGTTATTATCCACCATATACACAGTTTTATGGCATTTTTAATCATTTCAATAATAATTTAACTTGCTGGAATATTAACTTTTAACCTTAAAATTTCAGAATCAAATCGTATTTAAATAAGAAGGAACATTTGCTGTTATTAAAATCTCACTCTGGATCTTAACCAAGTAAATATTGTATGATAGTAATTATACAGAAATAATTACCTGAGGAAATTCTAATACATCATAAACCTTCCGAGAGTTGCAATCCTTCTCTCCTCGTCGGGAAAACGTAAGTAAAGCCTGAATTACTTCGAACTTAACTCAACGCGACATAACGTGAACATCTTATACAGTGTATTAAATGGATATATTTCGTGTTGTCTTAACGTGGCTTACTTTAACGACGTAACTTAAAGAATTTAGCAGTGTCAAAACTTTTCCTTCCCGTTACTCAAATTTAAAGTGGCATGGCACTTACAACCAATCACTGTGAAGCAGTAGCATGAAGTAATAGTAGAACAATCAATCAATCAAGATTCATTTCCGTTACGTTAAGTGCATCCTAATTAAACCTTTACTGTAGCAGAATTTCTTAACTTCGCGTTACATCCCGTCATGTTACGTAAAGTGCATAGTAATCCCGGTTTAACGAAGGTAAATCTAGCAATGACATATGAGTCATTAGTTATAATGCCACTTACTGACGCCTTACTAAGGTCAGTAGTGCTTTCTGGATACCCTTCTCTTGCATAATGTGGAAGTGCTATTAGCATCGTATCAATTGAGATACTCAAGCCTCGGTTATCGTCTCTGACATATAGGTCAGGATGAATCCGTTTTATCAGCCCTCTAACCTTTGCGTTACTAAGCCTGTATTTGTTTTGAAGTTTAGGTCGCCATACTTTCCAATTGTGTCTGATTTTGGTAGATAGTTTTACTCCACCGTCTCATTTCGCGAATTCTACGCAAGCAGCCACGCCCATTACTCCAAAGTCATCCATTTTGTAAAGATGGTCTGCCTTTACTCTACCCCTCTGAGGTAGACCAAAATTTGGTCCCAACCAAGGTGTTTGATCCCCGGACCAACGCAAATCCCGGTCTATGAATAAGAAAATCGATGGTCCGCTGTAAATCCACAGGAAGTAGTAAGTTGGTGCGGGCCAAAATCGACTATGAATACCGCAAAAGTTGTATTGTGTATTTCTTTACCTAAGCGGGGAAAACCTGCTGAAATAGCTACTCCGCCGCCACCAATTTCTACCAAATATACAGTAAGCTTATATGCTAGAATATAACATAATATTTACATGAATATGCATACAAAAATGATATAATAAGACAATGAATTATCTAGGTTATAAATACAGTAATCGGGCGATTATTAATTATGGTTATCATTCATTAAATCATTATTAATTGCTTAAGTACTGAATATGTGTCTCATTATAACGGTTAAAACCACTTCGAAATTGGTTTGGCTTGCATGCCAAATTATGTTGTGTAGACTGTGTAAGCTGCCCGGTCAACCTTGTTTGGGTCCTCGGGCATGCAGGTATTAGAGGTAATGAGACAATAAACATGCTCACAAAGAAGGGCTCGGGTATTAAATGTATAACACCCAAGCACTTTTGTGGCGTATCTTCCAGAAGTATCAAGCAGGAGATACCCTAACAAACAGGACTCATATTGAATATTGGAATAAACAAACTACTGTGAGGCAAGCCCATGAATTAGTTTCGGGTCCAGGTGGTAAGCAGAGTAACGAATTTAACTAGATGTAAGCTCAAAGGCGTTGTTAGATATCTTACAGGCAACAACACATTGCGTAGACTTTGCACATAATGTAACTTACACAAGTCCATTCATACAGGAAATGTGGAAAGAAAAATGAAGCCTCCCAGAATAAGGGATCGCGAAGGCTTTTCCGTGCATAGATGTGTATGCTTATGCTCCTTTTTCTGGAAACTGAGGATATAAGAAGGGCAAATATCAAGGACGTGGTCCGTTTTATCGGAAACATTGAATTTTATTCCGAACCTAGTTTAAGATGTATAAAGGGCTCTAGAAGACTATGTACTAGCATCAAAAGAGGCCACACATTTCATCATCATCATCATCATCACCATAGTGCAAAGTGAATGGGTATAACATAAAGCTCCCGTTTCTTTCTCAACGTTGGTCACAGATTGTATTTTAAAATGAACTGTATTACTCCGCATTAACGGTAAGCCATAGGCCTACAGTAATCATTAATATCATGTCACCATAGTCCCGCACGAAAATCATCATATTTTTCATGGTGGGGACCTTTAATGTTCCCAGTCTGGAATTGATATACTCGCATGACCTGACGTTGTGACAAAACATTAGATCGTCAATGACTCTTCTACTCGAAGGTGCGCAAGTGCATGGAATGGGAAAGGGGGCTCATCTGTTCTGAGGTAAGCGAGATACGTAACCAAGAGAGATGTAGGCGAGGATATCTGCAACAGGGTTATGGGTAATAAAGTTCCAGAATGCGCATATTTTGCAATACTAGGGGCCGGTTCCACCAACAGATGCTAAATGTTAACACAATGTTAAACTGATTTAACACTGAAGTTAACACAAATTTTGTTTCATCAAGCAATGTAAACTTTAACAATGTGTTAAAGTCGGTGGTAAGTTAACATCCCCATATCCCTGTGTTAAGGCGTTTAACAAGTGTTAGAAACTGGAAAATGGCTGTCGCAAACCAAGCTGTTGGTGCCAATTTGCTGCAACTGGCATTTTTGAATGTCATTCCTAATAGAGGAGTAGTCGTGCGTCATGATAAATTTGAAACCCTGCAAAAGGAGGAATTTTTAAAGCAATATGGACTGTCCAATGAGTCATGTGCATGGTTTTATGGGAAATACGAGAGGTTAGAATACTACCAATAGAAGAATGTTAATTAGGTATTTAGATTTTATGCTACTAACATTTTTCATTTACTTATGATAATGTTTGTATTTCCAAAACTACTGTTTGTGGGTTTATCCCTTAAGTTTTCAAAGCAATTGCTTCAAGAAGCAAACTATTTTTTTCGGGTCTGCTTGGTTAATCAGCGATAACAAGTTTACGTTTACATTAGTTTCAATGCAGTGTCCACCACCAGTTTTAAACCATCTTAAGCGCTCTTCGCACCTAACGTTTCTGACGCAGCACTTCGTTAGCATAAAATTGCCACAGTTGCTTACTGGACTTAAGAGAAACGCGTTCATTCCAATTAAATTACTCGTGAATTTTGTCCCAGGCTGCAATCTTATCCTTTAATGTAAGACCATCGGCTTTTTCGCAATTACAATACATCTATACTTATTAACCAGATGTTAATTAACGCGTTTCAAACGGTGAAACGTTTATTTCAGTTTACATGATGATTTTAACCTCAAACAACCGGGAAAATCACATGGACATTGACATGAATGTAAATAGTTGTCGGTTACTGACACAGAGAGCGCGGCGATACGTAGACATAAGTCCATCGGAATACGTTCAGAAACAGTGTAGTTCGGCCACTGCCTTCTTGAAAGCTAGAGTTCGCAGTTCTCTTTGCCGTTAACAAAATGTTAGCTAACAATTTGCTGTAAAAGCTTGATGAAACGCAAAAGTTTTAACCTTATGTTAAACTTTGAACACTTTGTTAACAAACTAGATGTTAGAGTATTTTTAACATCGGTTGGTGAAACTGGCCCTAGTAATATATTATTTACTGTTACGTATTTATTGATGTATTGGAAAAGCCTTTCTATGATTTTTATTTTTTAAATGTAGATCATGTCAAACTGAAGCCTGTATAATCTGTATTTAATCTTTTGAATATTTTAATTGTCTCATTTATACTTTCATTTATAATTTTCATAGCCATATCAAAGACTGATTTGAGAAACAACTGATGGTGTTAGTACTCGTTAAACTGTAGGTCTTCTTAACACTACTTCTGTATTAATTAATGATAATCTCTAAATAATCGCAGACACAGAAAAGCAATGCAGTATTATGCCTCATTCTATGTTCCGTTTTAAGTTTCTACCACACCATATCATCGACCGTATATCTATGAAGGTATCTAAAGAGCGCTCGCGCTGAAACAGCTGTGCTTTAACCAGTGTGTGCACATCATTGGCAAGGGCAACAGCGGCAGATCTCGCACCTTAAACTCACATTTGTTTTGTCTTGCAATGCATTGTTGACCTAAAACTGATACATTTTGTTTTCTTAAAGATTACAACATTTTATGAGCGTGCGTAATGGATAATACTATTTCAAAGAAATGTCTTATTTAGTGAAACATTATTGACTGTTTGTATAAACGTTGCTTTGTTTCAGAAACTAAACAATGTTAAGCTAAGCGTGGTAAACATTGTTTAACTTTGTATGTCCAGAACGTTTTTAGCTAGATGGTTAAAAGCCACCACCTCACCTGAGAGAGAATGTGGCAGCATCGCATTTAGGGCTTTGGGGTTGACGCTACACAATGCAATTTGTCTTCCTGAAGCCTTGCAAAAGCTATCTAAACCAAACCTTTACTGTGTGTTGTGTATGCTGGTAGATAAATATAGTGTTATGCTGTCTATTTTTTAAAAAGTTTAATTGAAAGGTGTAGGATTCAGACGTTTCACACAAACATTCTTGAAACACTTTATTTTTAGAACTCATATATTTCTCCTCATTCAATTAGTAACTTCATTTCTTAAAACATAACATTATCATCATGTGTATGTATATGCTTTAAGCATACGTTGTGTTTTAGGTAATGGCTGGAGTCGGCTATATACAGCAATATGCCGGTTTTAAAACACCCTACAATATCCTCAAAGAGGGTCCTGATGGCCTAGGAGCGATGTTTGAACCAACACAGAAGTTCCTCAACATACCCGAAGTACAGACGGCTATCCACGCTGTCAAAACGCCATACGCCTTTATTCAGTACGCTCCTTACTTCGCCCTGCAAGACTGGGCAGGATCCTTATTGCCTTCGCTGGAAGAACTTCTCAACTCTGGGCTGTATCGCGTCTTGTACTTCAACGGTCAACTGGACATCGTTGTGGCATACGTTCTCTCAGAGAACATGTTCCTCAACATGAAGTTTTCTCATTCTCTGTATTACAAGATTGCTGAAAGGAAATACTGGTGTGTTGGCAATGACCTCGCCGGCTACGTGAAGACTGCAGGCCCTTTCACTGAAGTGATGGTTCGAAACGCTGGTCATGCGGTACCCCTCGACCAGCCTGCATGGGCTTTCGATCTCTTCTACAGATTCACTCGCGACCAGCTCAGCAATCCTGGAGGATCTTGTTAGCAATGCTCTTGATTTCTTTAAACAAGTACCTGTATTTATGTACGACTTACAAATAAAACTTATAAAATTGTATATTTTAAAATAATTGAAACTGTTCGATCAAAGGTTTCTATTTTCGGCTATCTTTCGCTTTTAAAATAGCCTAACTTCTACATTATTTCGCGTTTTAAGTTATTAAAAAGAAGCTGTATGCTTTTCTCTAATGGAAAATTGGATGTTTTCAGACAAAGGTATACGCTGTAGATATCTTTGAAGTAAATTAATTTTTGCTTATAAGCTGAAAACAAAACTACGCATAATCATGAGAGATTGGTGAGACCTGAGCTGAAATAAACCAAGAATTATATATAGAAAATAGAATATAGTGTAAGCTTTCCAAAATGCGAAAAATCTTATGCAGATTTAAAATGCCCATATCATGTTTTTAAGAGAGTACTTGGACTTATTTCACTAATTGTTTCATAAAGAATATAACTTATGTGACATATCCGTGTGTGTGTCTATGTGTCTGTCTGCGAACAGCATAACTCAGAAACGAACAGTCGGATAAACACCAAACTTGGTATTTAGGTTCAGTATCTTCCAGAGATGCGGACGAAGGTTTTCAAGAAAATCCCCTCAACACAGAGTACCCTTTACATGGAACATTTCTAGAAAACATTAATTTTCTCAAAAATGTCTCTAACGATTTTGATTAAAATATCATATGTTTAAGATACTTTCATGACAAATAAAATGTGTATCTTGAATTTTCTGGGAATGTCTCCAAAAGTATTCTTCATTGTGAACGACTTTTGCATAACTGGTAAACCATAAGAGATAGACAAAATTTTACTACACAAAAAATGTAGACCGTGTTAAAATACACAATTTATGTCATATACCTTTTTTTGTTGAGGGAACCATTTTCGAGATATTGCTTGTTATTCCCATAAATTGTCCAATACTTATACTTTTTCTCAAATGGGAATTCGTTATTCACATCTTTTGTCCTGGTAATGCAAAGAGAATGGAATACTCCACATAGCAACCAGCTCTTAAAATATTTGACTATCGCTTAAAGCCTACCAATTCCCCTTGCGGCCACAAGAAAATTAGCAATAAGGTTAACATCTCGATATCTCGATTAACATGAAGCATATGGAGAATGAGCGTTTGTAAAAATAGTTTGTACAAGAGTAGAGAAAGTCCTATAAATGTAATAGATCAGATTTTTCTTTTGAGTGAAGATATGTTGCTAAACATAATATATAATATATGCTTAATTGTATACCTTGAAGGCACATAATGTTTGTTTGGAGTATTTGTTTGTTTCTGTCTGCTCCCCGACGGACGTTTGATCGCAGGGCACCCGCTCTGGGGGGTGTAAGCCCTCTTAAGGGAGGGTAAATAGAGAAAGAAAAGCAGTATTTGTTTGTTACCGAGCGGGATGACTCAAGCGGAAACATATGTGGCCCGCATTGGGGAGATCCGAGTTCAAACTCTCCGCGCCGACCAATCTGACCGAAGGTTTTTTCTAGGTTTTCCTCGGTCGCTAGGCGAATACTGGGTTGGATACTTTGATCCGCGAATTTTCCAATCATCCCTTTCATCACTAAGTTTGATTTCCTTCTTCTTCACCGCCACACCAAGCATTGGGCTAATCACTTACCCTGGTCCAGATGGTGATCCAGAGTTTGCTTGTTCCTCAACAGGCTACCAATCCAAGGCATTGGCTTGTAAGTCCTTAAGGGTGTAAGTCCTATAATGGGGAGGGTAATCCGTTAAAGAAGAAGACGAAGTATTTGTTTTTTTGATTCTATATGTTTGTTTAAATCCAACACAAGAATGACTGAAACGATTGTTATAAAATTTTGTATACGATATGTAATACACATCATGTGCCACTTAAAAATCCGCGATATGGTGCGTTAATTAGTTTCCCTGAAGGGGATATACGACGTAAAATAAAAATAATTCCTTTAAATACAGTCCTTTTTTAAAAGCAAAACCTATAAGCGTAACATTTATAATGAGTTTTGTTATGTTGCAAAATATCGATAGAATAAATATTTAAGAAGTCATACCGATTTTTGTTACTACTATTTGAGTACTTAAATTATTACCGAAAAAATGTTCCGAGTGTATTGTAAGCATAGTAAGTTTGTGTGCTGTTAAGCATTTTTTTTTTACCTTTCAGTGCTTATTAAAATACCAGAAAAAGCACTTTCATTACCATCAGAATGCCATAACGTGAGAAGAGCTGCAGATTTTACTATTTTATAATAAATCCAGTTATTAGTATGACAACCAGAATAATCAAAGCACCACGGAATCGCAATTAAAAATTTTATTAATCTTAATTGCTTAATTACTAGTACCCACTTGTGAGAAAATGCTAGCAAGTCATAAATTAAACACATAATGCAAGCATCTAAAGCAAACATATAGCATCTTAAATATGGGAAATTTAAAGACTACATGATATGTTGAGTGACTCGTAAGTAAATATTTGTCCTGATTACTTCAGAACTGCCTTTGTTAAAACAGAAATTATTTTTTCCTGAATCCATTAAAATGTTGCTTTTGCCAGCTGCATAATGTTTCTATTAATTTATTATATTCTTATATTATCGGCTTTAGTCAATTTATTCACATGGAATGCATGATTGGAAACACTATAAGGCTTTCTTTTTGCAGAAAAATGTTTTTAAACCCTTGAAGATATTTATAAAAATTGTTATTTATAAACTTGTGTTAATGGATGCACACAGTGCGATATATTCCGAAAATAAAAACCTTAAAGAGAGAAACCTTTGTCAAAACAGTGATGTACCTATAAAAATAAAAATAAATAATGGTATTCCGAAAAAATGATAAAACTCTCCCAAGGTATAGCTACCTTTCTAAAGAAGAGATTAGATCTACCAGAAGAATATTCTCTCTTCGAGATAAATTGTGTTTGATGTCGCTGTTTTGCGAAAATATATTTCATTTGTTGTCATTGCTTTAGGAACTGTAAAAGGCATGTAAGTGAAATTATAGGCCCTAACGCATACACTCCTTAAATATCCATATAATATATTAATCTGAGTAAATGGTAGCATTTAGAAAACTTTATACTCGGAAAACACATTAATTTAGAAAAAAATAATATACATATTTTCAATAACTAACACCCTCTCCTAAAATCAAATCAATGATCTTAGATGTATCTCAGTCCTCTAACAATTACTCCGATGTATATGAAGAAGTTTCCGAGAAACTAAAGCACCCTTGACTTCAACGTTCATTGGAAGCTTTAGTTTTTAAGTTCCTTAAGCGATTATCAAAACAGCTTCAGAGTGCAGTATGAAGGGGTATAAAAGTGACAAATTAATTGTCTGATTGGGTAGCACATTAAGCTTTAATATCAGGAGAATCCTGTGTCTTCTAAGGCTATTAACACAAATCTTAACTACTACATGTGACGATTTCCGTCTATAAAGAAGTGTGTGTGTTTTGTTTATTGCAGTTAGAACTAATAGCTTCCAATTCTTCATTTCAATTTTTCTTTTCAATACAGATGAAAGATTTTCGTTGTTTCTCTTAACACATTAGCAGAGGGTAAAGTATTTTGCTTGTGTACAGTTTGAAGGCACAGTTGCCATATCATGGGGATTTAAATCAACTTTGCTCCATAACGAAAATAGGAAATAACACTGCGACTCCTAAATTTAATTGCAGTGGCATTACAGTTCCACACTGCGGAAGTAAAACCGCGTAGTAAATATAACAACATAGTAAAACTTACCAAATTTATACAATAGACGTTTTAAATTAGTCTTAACTCATAAGTACGAGTTTACTAAATATTTCTTACTGAGCAAACAGGTTGCTAGCTAAATGCCAACTGGTTTAATCATTTTCCTTGTCAGCAGATCCAGGATTTACTTTCCCCTGACACTGTCCTACTTTATACGAATTTCTCTCCATAATAGGGCTGGGCTTACTTCTTACGTCAGCTATCACCTTGGAGAACATATTCCCAACATCCATTCAATTATTCGGTTAAACTGATATTTCTTATCATATTGTAGATTGTATTCCAGTTGTTATTTAAGTGCTTTATAGTATTACGTTGCGTTAGGGATTTATTTGGAGAACGTTGTGATAGTCATTTTAGGGTTAACTTAATTTTTTAAAATGTGAACCAACCTTTTTACTTTCTCTACTACGTAGAGTAAGCAAGGGAAATATTGTATTCCATCCAAAAATTCGATACTGAGATTTCACCGGAAATATATGTTTCGAGATCCACTGAATCAAAAAAAAAGCATTTTTGGAAACATGTCCGTGTGTGTGTGTCTGTCTGTCTGTCTGCGAACAGCCTAACTCAGAAACGAACAGTCGGATAAACACCAAACTTGGTATTTAGGTTCACTATTTTCCTGAGATGCGACACGAAGGTTTTCAAGAAAATACCCCCACCCCAGATTACCCTTTACATGGAACATTTTTCGAAAATTTTAATTTTCTCAAAAATGGCGCTAACGATTTTGATTAAAATATTATATATTTAAGATACTTTCATGACAAATAAAATGTATATATTTAATTTTCTCGGAATGTTTCCAAAAATATTCTTCATTGCGAACGACTTTTGCATAACTGGTAAACCATAAGAGATAGACAAAATTGTACCACACAAAAAATTTAGATTGCGTTAAAATACACAATTTATGTCATATACATTTTTTTTTGTCCAGTGAATCATTTTCGAGATATTGCTCGTTATTTCCTTAAATTTTCCAATACTTATACTTTTTCTCAAATGGGAATTCGTTATTCATTTTTTTGTTCCTGGTAATGCAAAGAGAATGGAATACTCCACATAGCAACCAGCTCTTAAAATATTCGACTATCGCTTAAAGCCTACCAATTCCCCTTGCACCTACAAAAAAATTAGCAATAATATTAACATGATATCTCGATTAACATGAAGCATATGGAGAATAAGCGTTTGTAAAAATAGTTTGTACAAGAGTAGAGAAAGTCATGTGAGTGTAACACATCAGATTTTTTACGTTGTTTTCTCATCTCTCATAAAAAACTAA
This sequence comes from Deroplatys truncata, assembly GCA_030765065.1. Classification (NCBI taxonomy): domain Eukaryota; kingdom Metazoa; phylum Arthropoda; class Insecta; order Mantodea; family Mantidae; genus Deroplatys; species Deroplatys truncata. Next base: position 223,203,012 of record CM060978.1, read on the forward strand.
ATATTTGTGTAAAGCACTTTGCAATTGTTCTTACCAACTAAAATAACAACGAATGGCTGTGTGCGAAGAGCGCAATGAGTAGTTGATTCATCCATGGATGGTCATTTGAGGGTCAAGTTAGAGACGTTTCGTAATTGGAACCAAAATGTTTTATTTTGTTTCCTTATTCATCACAAAATAAACTGCTTTTTATAAACCATTTTGTACATAGTACATCGTTCTTTCACTGGTGTAGACAATTAACATTGATGAAAGGTAAGTACACAGAATATCACCACCTACCTTAGGGTAATAAATGTTCAAAATTATGCCCTTATACCTCACTGCATTTTCCAACTCTGTGAATGAATGATTGATATGTCCGTAAAAGCATGTCTCTTTCAATACTGGCACAATCATTTCCTATGCACGCCTTCATGGTATCCGGAGTCGTTGGTGTTTTACAATACACTTTATCCATAAGGTAACCTCATAAGAAAAAGTCTGGTGACAAAAGATCAAGAGATCGAGCTGGCCAATTAATGGGGTCTGCGCGTCCTATCCAACGATCATAGTGATTGTTATTTAAAACATCCCAAGTAGTATGTGCGCAGGGCATTCGTCGTGCTCGTACCACATTTACGATCTGGTTTGTAATGGGTTATCTTCTAGCAATAACGGCAACTCCTCCGTTGAAGAGTTTCTGTACTTTGTACCTGTTAAGGTGTCATCAATGATATACGGTCCAATTATCTTGTTATCCAAAATTCCACATCACACATTAACAGACCAGGATGTCTCTGATGTTCCACTTCTCATATAGTCAGTGCGGATTTCCCACAGCCCAGTAGTGCATATTGTGTCGATTTACTTCACTAAGATTTATGAAAGTATACTCGTCACTAAACAATACGAACTGAACAAAGTTGTTATAAATCCTCAGTCTCTCTTGTGCCCACCTACAGAACGTTAGTCTATTCAGAAAATCGTCATCATGTAGTTGTTGACGTAATGAAACATGATAGGGATGGAGTTTATGCCGTTTCAATACTCTGAGGACACTCTTTTGGATATTCCCGTATTGGTTGCGGGAACTGACATGGGGGTTGTAATTCACTGCAGCTAGCACCGCAACTTCCCTATCTCCGTCCGTAGCTGTTCTTCTGAGCCTCCTTTTCTTTGGTTGGACACTGCCTTCTTCGGAGAAATGTTTTATCACACGATAAAATGAAACTCTTCGTGGAGTTCCTTTATTAGGAAACCTCTCCGCGTACAGAAGAGTAGCTTGTTCTACATCTCTCCTAGATTCCCCGTAAATGAGAACCATTTCCACTTTTTGTTTGTTTGTTGAGAAAAATAATCTATTTCAACCCACAGTCAACTGGGTGTACCTCAAATGTTAAACGACTTGAATGGTACTGATGGCTGTTACTCGGTGATCGCTAATTGTAGACACGTACTACCAGTGGACTCAAAGGCGGCTGCAAGTACACTAATGACGGATACAAGGAAACCGTCCTAACGTGGAAAGTAATCAAAACAAGTACACAACGTCTCATTGCCTCTTCATCTACTGTTATTATGCTGCACTGTGTTGAATGGAGCCAACCATTCACTGCGCTCTTCGTACACAGCCATTCAGAATTTTCGTTGTTATTTACGTTGGTAAGACAATTGCAAGGTGCCTTTCACAAAATTGTTTAGTTTTTTATGAGGAATGAGAAAACAACATAGAAAATCTAGGTCTCCATTTTAAAAAATTGAATTAACCTTAAAATTATTTCTTTCCACAACGCTTAGTTTTGGAGATAATTTACAGTTTCAACTTAAATGGTCCACACTGTAATTACAGACACATATGGTACAGGGTGGTATTGGGACAGCATACCGAGGCTGTTGACAAACCTTTAAAGTATGTTAACTTTTGGCTTCACCACAAGTGTTAGTGCTTTTTCTATATACAGTGTTTTAGTAGTGATAAAGAAAAGCAAAAAGTACCTACGTAAATACCTACTCGGAGAGAACTCAATTTGGTCTAACTGCTTTTCTCCGGCTATGTCAAGTACTTGGAAGTCCTTTGTTTTAATTAATCCTGCTTGAGTGTACCAATAACTCCTCTTTTGCTAAAATTCAACAAAGCTAAACAAACAGATAAGAAAGTCACTGTATAAAAATCTTAAAAGAAAAGCCTACTCAAGATCAATCTGCATACTCAGGTACTGTATATGTATGCCTAGTTTTTAAAGCTATCTGCAACCTTTGTAGAGACGTCTTATTAAATTGGTACTCTCCCATACCCATGATACCTGGCATACGGAGGCAATGATCTTAGCACCCCCTTCAGGATAACAACATCCTGTACATAAAAATTAGACATATACCGTGCAACTTTCTACTGGGACAGTATATCCAGGATGTGGCCGCCTGTGCAAATACACTACGTGATCAAAAGTATCCGGACACCCCCACAAACATACGTTTTACATCTTAGGTGCATTGAGCTGCCGCCTACTGTCTGGTACTCATTATCCGAGATTTCCACACTCCTAAACATCCCTAGGTCCACTGTTTCTGATGTGATAGTGAAGTGGAAACATGAAGGGACATGCACAGCACAAAAGCGTACAGGTCGACCTCGTCTGTTGAGTGACGGAGACCGCCGATATTTGAAGAGGGTCGTAAAGAGTAATAGGCAGACATTTATCCAGACCATCACACAGGAATTCCAAACTGCATCAGGATCCACTCGAAGTACTATGACAGTTAGGCGTGAGGTGCGAAACCTTGGATTCCATGGTCGAGCGGCTGCTCATAAGCCACATATCACGCAGGAAAGTACCAAACGACGCCTCCCCTGGTGTAAAGAGCGTAAACATTACACGATTGAACAGTGGCAAAATGTTGTGTGGAGTGACGAATCACGGTACACAATGTAGCGTTCCGATTGCAGGGTGTGGGTATGGCGAATGTCCGGTGAACGTCATCTGCCAGCGTGTGTAGTGCCAACAGTGAAATTCGGAGGTGGTGGTATTATTTATAGTGTGGTCGTGTTTTTCCTGTAGGGGCCTTGCACCCCTTGCTGTTTTGCGTGGCACGATCACAGCGCAGACCGACATTGATATTTTAAGCATGTTCTTGCTTCCCACTGTTGAAGAGCAATTCGGGGATGGCGATTGCATCTTTCAACACGATCGAGCACCTGTTCATACTGCACTGGCTGTGGCGGAGTGGTTACACGACAATAACATCCCTGTAATTGACTGGCCTACACAGAGTCCGGACTTGAATTCTATAGAACACCTTTGGGATGTTTTGGAACGCCGACTTCGTGCCAGGCCTCACCGACCTACATCAATACCTCTCCTCAGTTCCGCACTCCGCGAAGAATGGGCTGCCATTCCCCAAGAAAGCTTCCAGTACCTGATTGAAAGTATGCCTGTGAGAGTGAACGCTGTCATCAAGGCTAAGGGTGGGCCAACACCATATTGATGGGCCAACACCATATTGATTTCCAGCATTACCGATGGAGGGCTCCACGAACTTGTACGTCATTTTCAGCCAGGTGTACGGATACGTTTGATCACGTAGTGTAACTTAGTAATGTGTTAAGTGCTTAGTTCTTGGTTCTACCACAAGCGGTATTAATTTTGTATATACAGGATGTTTTAATTGTACGTTCAGAACAAGCGTAACATTCGTGTACTCGGGGAGAACTGAGTTGTAGTCCCAGGGCCATTGCACGGCTTTATTAAGTGTTTGGTTCCACTGTAAGTGGCTTTAGTTTTCAGGTATATTGGTCTTTCTTGATTAGTGCTACTTGGGAATATCATTAGCTTCGTTTGCCTAAAATTCAACAACCTTAAAGGAGATAAGCATACCACTGTGTGAAACTACTTAAAATGCCTAAATTGCCAAGATCAACCTGTATACAATAGTAGTGTTTTAGAATATGTTTAATCCAATAATTGTATATTTACACAGATCTGAGACAATATATTCCTATCTTGTTTTTTTTGGGGGGTTCGGGAATAGGATAGGATTAAACGTGAAGTAGAAAGGAGAAGTTGGGAAGGGTATTGGGGTTCCGCTGTTGCATCCCCTTTAGTACGCGGTAGGATAGCTGCCAGCTTATTGCGCTGGCAGTGGAGTAAGGGAATGCCGGCTGACGACCACGACCAAGGCCCTGGTCGCCACACATGGGGAGTTTCGTGGAGAGGAATTGGAAGCGATTGTGGCGTGGTTGTCTTTATTGCATTGATTCAAATGTTGAGTGCCCCTCAGAGAGGTGCGCTCAGTTTTGGCGGGGTAGTTGGATAGAAACGAGCGGCTTCTTGTGCCATCATGTAGGCGTTCGTTCGTTCCTGCCCACTCTTCAGACCGGAGAGTACAGATGTCCACTCGGCCATCGTCGTGTGCAGGGACTTTACTAGGTCAGTAAGACCTGATGTCGTGTGCCTAACCTCCTCCAGGCAGCTGTCGGAGCTGGCGGTGCTGTTGTCGGTGGCATGGCAGACTGGCGATGGATTCCCCCAGGCCACTGATGGCTGAGTCGACGCTGTCAAACCGCTGCAGGCAGCGGGTGGTGAAGCTTTAGAAGACAGTTGAGAAGGCGGCGGTGATGATGTGAAGTCCTGGATAGCGGATTCCATTGCGTCAAGACGGCGGAGTTGTTGTTCGTGTTGGCAGAGTGAGCGGCGGGGATGAGTGAAGCGAGGATTTCGTCCTGTTGCGAGATGCTGGATGCGATGTTCAGGACCTCTGAGTGTAGATCCTGGATCGCATCTCGCAGGGTGTCGTCTGTTGTTGCAGGTGCTGGAGGTGGTGGCGGTGTTGACGTCGGAGGAGCTGTAGGTGCAGGTACAGTCGAAGCCGGAGTAGATCGACGGCTTCTCGGATACAGGGGGCACTGTGCCTGCCCGGTGAAGTGGCCCTGGCCGTTGCATCATGAATTTTACAGACCTAAAACAATATCACGTTAGCATTACAGAGGCAACAGATCACGAGAAAGGGTCACATTTGTTTGAGATTGAAGTACCTAAATTACTTTAAATAAGAGGATAATTTTACAGTGTCTTACAACAGTGACCTCTGTCTTTACGGGAGAGCTATGAGCAAACTTCATCAATATAGGGTATAAGTTATAAACGGGGAACCCTAGCGCTCTGCGGCCTACGTGAGGTCTTTTGCGACCACCACCCCAAGGAGGAAGAGACGAAGCGAAGAAACCACAGGAGGTTACAGGCCTCAGGAAGATAGGCCACAAAGACGCGCGGAGGTCCCTAACCGTTCTAGCTCGAAGATCTATCCCATTACTGGAGCTGCCCAGAGAGGGCGATGAATGACCCGTTCAACCAAGTAAGTGTCTACGAGAATATTCTTTCCTTGGAGTAAGCATCTGCCCCGTCTGTCCGGCACCACCATACGCCACAAACTTAAAAGCACACCCGAAAGATGAGAAGGAAACGAAAAGTTTGGAAAATGAAGGGAAGGGAATCATGATAAATGAGAAACCACCCCAGCATTCGCGGACCGACCAGGGAAAACCATGAAAAACTCAAGGTCAGAGTGGGCGGTCGACGGGAATCGAACTCCGGACCTCCCGAATGCGAGCCTCACCGCGGAGCAATCTCGATCGATGTTCATCAATAATTATAAGCAACGTTATTTTGGCAACCTTCGGAATATTGTTAGTACTTGTGTCAAATCTAAAGTTTTATTACAGACAGAATGCCTCTAATGATTCATTTTGATCCAGACCCAGATTTTTATGCAAAATATGTTGTGATTTCAGTCACAATCTTTGTCTTTAAAACTTCTTATTTATATAAGTTTTAATCTGAAAGTCTGTTATATATATATATATATATATATATATATATATATATATACTCTATACTACATATTTTGTCATTTTTGGGTGTTTCTGAGGGCTGCGTCCCAATTGATTCCAAAATTCTTTTAACTATGCTTGTGCTTATTTGGATCAATTGCGCAATCTGTTGGCCCCTTACGCTGTTTTTCTTAGATTTTAACATCTGGTGGGCAGGTGGCGTAATATTTTCCCTTTCTGGCACGTATATTTGACTAGGAACTCGAAATTCTCACTAAAGTTTTTCGTTCAATGTTATCACAAGAGATGGCGCGTTCTGAATGTTACTCTCTTTGTGGTTCTCTTGTTTGGGTGTTACTTCTCTGGCCGCTAGGGTCAGTGGCGTGTCTGACGTAGTGGTTTTGGCCGGTGGAAAACTGGGTGGTTATTGCTCGTGACAGTTGTGAGCTGTGAAATGTGTTCTTTGGTTCTGGAATTTTGAAGACTTGAGATGAAAGCAACGTCTGGCTGCTGTGTGACTGCAGATAGGGTGGTCTCCTTTTGGGCATTTTAAAATATTTTAGGCGTTGTTTAATTTGGCAGTCTTGGCAGTATGGGGTTTCTTATTCGTATTCATTAGCTTTTAAAGGCAAGTTTCCTTGGAAATAGCTGTTTTAAAGGTTTATGTGATTTTAATAGGTGGTTACTCTATTTGCAAAAGTGGTGGCCAGAAGACCAGGGCAAGTTTAATTCCTTTTAATCTGCTAAGCGTATTTTCTCCTTCGTGTTTCGCCATCCATACTAACCGAGTGTATTGGGGTCAGAATTATCTTTGGGTCAAACTGGGCATAAGCAGGTCACTATTTCTTTTTCCGTTCTGTAATGCTGCCTTAATGTAATTATTACAGATTAAGGAGCCTCATTTAGCCAGATTTGTGTGCTTATGACAAGAATTTTTGTAATCATTTTAAAGAGCATTATAGTCTTTCTTACACTTGAATAGCCACAATTCATGGATGCGTAAACATGTTATAACATTCTAAAAGTAACTTGGAAAATTGTATGTTCCATACTTTATTAGTTTGTTGGTAAGGAACTTTAAATTTGCTATTCTAATAATTGTATACTATAAAAGGAACTTGACATTTTTCATGTTGCAAAACATGTAAAATATGTCTTGTTAGTTTTTTCTGAAAGTAATTTTGAATTTCAATCTTAATAATTATACAGTGCTAGAGGTAAGTTCATTTTCCCCAGTGTTTTGAAACATTTGGCGACAGCTGCTTCGCATTCTGTAATTCTAACAGTTTACAGTTTGGGAAAGGAACCTTAAAATTGCAATTAAAAGTAATTGGCCAGCTGCTTAGGATAACTCTTATTTTCTGGGGAAAATAATTGCTTGACATTTTACTAGTATTTTGAATTAATTTTAAATTTGTTATTCCGGTAACTCGACAGCTATAAAGGTAACTTGAATTTTGCACGCTTCATGCCTAGCTAGTTTTCTGAAATTAGTTTTCAATTTCAGTACCAACGTTTCTACAGTTCTAAAGGTAATATGACTTTCCCCAGTGTATTGAAGCTCTTGGCGAGAGCTGCTATGCATTGTGTAATTCGAACACTTTGGGAATGGAACTTGAAAGTTGCAATTATATTAATTGACCAGGTTCTCAAGAAATCCAGAGAACAATTTTTTCTTTGTACGCTTGATATGGTACTAGTGTTTTAAGAGTAATTTAAAGGTTTCCATTCCAATTACTGTGTAGTAAAGTAACTTAACACTGCATGCGTAATACACTAGGTGATCAAAAGTATCCGGACACCTGACTGAAAATGACGTACAAGTTCGTGGCGCCCTCCATGGTAATGCTGGAAGTCAATATGGTGTTGGCCCACCCTTAGCCTTCATGACGGCGTTCACTCTCACAGGCATACTTTTAATCAGGTGCTGGAAGGTTTCTTGGGGAATGGCAGCCCATTTTTCACGGAGTGCGGAGCTGAGGAGAGGTATCGATGTAGGTCGGTGAGGCCTGGCACGAAGTCGGCGTTCCAAAACATCCCAAAGAAATTGTATAGGATTCAAGTCAGGACTCTGTGCAGGCCAGTCCATTACAGGGATGTTATTGTCGTGTAACCACTCCGCCACAGCCCGTGCAGTATGAACATGTGCTCGATCGTGTTGAAAGATGCAATCGCCATCCCCGAATTGCTCTTCAACAGTGGAACGCAAGAAGGTGCTTAAAATATCAATGTAGGTCTGCGCTGTGATCGTGCCACGCAAAAAAACAAAGGGTGTAAGCCCTCTCCAGGAAAAACACGACCACACGATAACACCACCACCTCCAAATTTCACTGTTGGCACTACACACGCTGGCAGTTGTCGTTCACCGGGCATTCGCCATACCCACAACCTGCCATCGGAACGCCACATTGTGTTACATAATTGTCACTCCACACAACATTTTTCCACCGTTCAATCGTGTAATGTTGACGCTTCTTACGCCAAGCGAGGCGTCGTTTAGCATTTTCTTGCGTGATGTGTGGCTTATGAGCAGCCTCTCGACCATGGAATCCAAGGTTTCTCACCTCACGCCTAATTGCCATAGTACTTGGAGTGGATCCTGATGCAGTTTGGAATTCCTGTGTGATGGTCTGGATAGATTTCTGCCTATTACTCTTTATGACTCTCTTCAAATGTCGGCGGTCTCTGTCAGTCAACAGACGAGGTCGGCCTGTACAATTTTGTGCTGTACATGTCCCTTCACGTTTCCACTTCACTATCACATCAGAAACAGTGGACCTAGGGGTTTTTAGGAGTGTGGAAATCTCGCGTACAGACTTCTGACACAAGTGACACCCAATCACCTGACCACGTTCGAAGTCCGTGAGTTCCACGGAGCATCCCATTCTGCTGTTTCACGATGTCTAATGACTACTGAGGTCGCGGATAATGAGTACAAGGTAGTAGGTGGCAGCACAAAAGCACCTAATATGAAAAACCTATGTTTGTGGGGTGTCCGGATACCTTTGATCACATAGTGTATCTTATTAATTTTCTGAAAGGAACTTTAAACTGTGTTTCAATAATTGTATAGTTATGAATGTAACTTGCTGTTTGATGATAGTCTTTTAATGCAGCTTTAAGCTCCAATTCCACAATTGACAGTTTTAGACTAAGCTGATACAGTTTTACCAGCTTGGCAAAGGAACCATAAAACTTCGAAGTACAATATTTGATTAGCATGTACAAGTTATGTTCGATATTTGTCAATGAAGTGAATTTAGCTCGAGGAAACCAACCCTGATCGTTTAACTTTAAGGATTTAACTGTTTGGTGAAAGTAACTGGAAATGCTTTTATTACTTTACGGTTTTGTAACACAGACTTCACATCTTCTAAAAGAGCAACTTCCCAGCTTCCTGAAGACAGCTGCGGTTGTTTAATAATGAAAATGTTTTCATCATTTCTGTGGTTAATAAGGTGTTTATATGTATAATAAGGGGCATTATTTTGGCACTGTTCCAGTTAGTGCCTGACCTTCTATCAATTCGGCCTTGTTTCCACATTCCTATCCATCGCACAATTCGAGTCCATTTCCTCTGTGTGAAGCTACCAAATAACCAAAATGATCTAAAAGTAGAAGAAATGAAAATATAAAGAGCGGTATTATGAACATCAAACAATAAGTTGCAATGGCAGAACCATAAGCTGTTTCAGTATTTTAAAATGCATGTGTTGTTAAAGCTTTTCTTCTCCTCAGCAAAAATTTTGTGAAAACTTTTAATAGCAAAGTAGTGTATGTTATTAACAAGCACAACGCACTTAACCGCACATTAATTGGATAACTTTAAAGATAAATATTTTTATCAAAACTCTTTAAAATGTATAAACTTTGTAAAATTATAACTATGTGTATCTATTTAAGGAAACTGTATAAACTAACGTCTAAGTAATACAAAATAAAAAATCTGATGTGTTACACTCACTTGACTTTCTCTACTCTTGTACAATCTATTTTTACAAACGCTTATTCTCCATATGCTTCATGTTAGTTGAGATATCGAGATGTCAATCTTATTGCTAATTTTCTTGTACATGCAGGGGGAATATGGTAGGTTTTAAGCGATAGTCAAATATTTTAACGCTGGTTGCTATGCGGCGCATTCCATTCTCTTTGCATGTCCAGGACATAAAAAAAATGAATAACGAATTTGAGAAAAAGTATAAGTATTGGAAAATTTAAGGAAATAACAAACAATATCTCGAAAACGGTTCACTCAACAACAAAAATGTATATGACATAAATTGTGTATTTTAACACGATCTAAATTTGTTGTGTAGCAAAATTTTGTCTATCACTTATGGTTTACCAGTTATGCAAAAGTCGTTCACAGTGAAGAATACTTTTGGAGACATTCCCAGAAAATTCGAGATATACATTTCATTTCTCATGACAATATCTTAAATATATGATATTTTAATCAAAATCGTTAGAGCCATTTTTGAGAAAATTAAAATTTTCGAAAAATCTTCCATGTAAAGGGTAGTCTGGGTTGGGGGGATTTTCTTGAAAACATTTGTGTCGCATCTCTGAAAGATACTGAACCTAAATACCAAGTTTGGTGTTTATCCGACTGCTCGTTTTTGAGTTATGCTGTTCACAGACACACAGACACACACACACACACACACGGACATGTTTCCAAAAATGCTTTTTTTGGATTCAGGGGGTCTCAAAACATGTATTTCCAGTGAAATCTCGGTATCAAATTTTTGGGTGGAATGCAATACTTCCCCTACTTACTATACGTAGTAGAGAAAGTAAAAAGATAGGTCAGTCGGGTATATCCTACTCAGATTTTTTACTAAATTGGGCATCATTTCACCCATCGATAGTCTCTTGATAGAATTATCAATTGTAAGGATTCTGGCATTTCAGGGTATTTGCAGCACATAGCTGATAGAGAACATTTCCATGAATAGCTTTATGCTGCGACATTTTCAGCAAAACTATTAATGCAGGACCCAGTTAATTGCATATCATATTCGCGTTCATGTTTCCTACTGTCCCATTTTGATCGAAATGAAAAACCATTTCCAAATGATTTGGGTTGACCTGTATTGCTTATACGTTGCATTATATCACGGATATCGCTGGAGTCGTCTATTCTATTCTAAGACGAATTTGGCGACTTTTAAGCCCTACCCCCTCCCAAAAAAAGGATATTGCTGAATATGCCAAGCAATAAAACCAATGTCTCAAAATAACTCTAACGCCGAATCACCAGAGAGGAATGCCTATCAAAACTTTAAGAATGTGCAAGAGAAACCGTTACACTGTGTGGAATTTTCTGGGCAACCAAGAGTTTGCTATATGCTTTCTATACCGAAGCTATTAAATTGGCTATCTTCAACAAAAATGTCAACGCCGAGGCATTTAGGGTCTTCTATACCAGCAGTTTTTTGTTTTCGGAGACCTCCGGCCTGCAAAAATTTCAATCTATACCAGTGCTTCGAAATGAAGACTTTTTAGGTATGCCTGGAAACGTCAATGTCTTGTGGATTTCTGCTACTTCCACTTTAGAAATGAATACTAGACTAGCAGGTCTTATTTTCTTGGCTGAAACTAATAAAAAGAAGCTAGTTACAACAAACGATGAATTACTTTTTTACTGGTTTCTAGTTACTAATAAATATTGATCACATTAAAGGGTGTATAAACTATCAGCTAGAGTATTCTGAAATGTATTCATATGTGGTATACTTTCTAAACTGATCCTAGAAGCTAGTAACTAACAATTAAGAGGTTTTCTAACAAATCTAACATTGTACTTTATTCAAAGCATTCATAATCTAATGATAATGCCTTCTGTAGCTACATGCTGAATGTGGGAAAGGAATTGAACGTTAAACTAACGGAAATATGCAATTGTCTCAATACTATAAGGTGTCACTTGCTTAGGGAAGAAAGCTAATTATCTTTATGTAGAAACGGCGCTTGCGAATCACCGGCTTCTAAATCGTCCGTTTTACACGTCCAAGTTTCATCGGCGCAACAAGGTTTTCACTCGTCCCGCTGCGTATTCCCTTGGAGAAGAATAATTCACTTCCGTGGATTTTGTTACAGAAATCGATTAAGCGCTATAAATAAGCTGCTCACGTAGAAAGGGCTCCATTTATGTTTCAGGTTTATGTTGACATCCATTCTTCGCGAAATGTCAAGGCGGATCATAAAGAGCTAGCACATACTTAAAACTTGTTCCAGTGCAGTTTCTTCGTGTTTCTTGATGAATGTCTGGATCTGAAATATCCCGTTGCTGTAAATTGCTGAATAAATATGTATATACTTTTTCCTTCAATGCCTTAGGACGTAGAGGAAAAAATTACTATTTCTGGTTATTCAGATTTTCAACTAACGTAAACAAAACTGCAAAAATTAATCATGCGTAATTTGCTAGAAACGCTGTCTCACATTGGAAAGATCCAAAAGGTGCTTTGAGAACTAAAGTTAACAGTGTAGTCGTATGTAACTCGATATATTACACTCAGGTAAGAGATATTTGTTTACATTCCGAGTTACATATTTTCCTCATTCATAGATCCATCATCCATTGTAGCAATCACTCTTCTTGCAGCCTGCTGAGATGTGAAAAGCTAGAAATGCTTTTTACGTTGGTAACTTCCGCGACGAGAAAAATCACCCCATAGCCCTCCTTAGGGGTGACAAATACACTAATTGAACTTTCCAGTGAAAACTTTCTTCATGGTGCTTCCCTTTATCAAAATCAGAGAATCATGAGATGAGTTTTACACATTTGACCGTAGTGGAATTTGTTGCCAGAATACATATACGAAATGCTAGGTTATTAGTAGACATTTATTGTTTCTGACAAACAACGGCCTTGCCCCATTTTTCCATTAGACTCTCTGTTATATAGGTGATGTATGATAATTAAAAACGTTGGTTTCAAAAGCATCCTAAGCTAGTTTCTAAACTGTTTTCTCAATAATCTAGTTAACACCCAATTATTCTGTGAATCAGCTCAAATAAGTGAAATGAGAAAGTAATAGGATGGGGAAAATTGCGGGGGACTTGACTTTAATCGAAAATATTTGCAGCGTTGTTTTATGGCATGTAGAATTCCAAAGTTCATCCGTAATTTGGAGTGACTAATGTTGCCGAAGCAAATATTCAATTTGTATGGCATAATTACAGAAAACCACTTTTGATTTACTCCTTTGCCACAGAATTTTGATTGAAAAGTTTCTACCTTGTTTTAAAGGTAAAAACAGCCCCATGTGTAACACTTATATAGCTTTTCTACTCCTTATTTGTTTTCGAAGCTACTCCACAAAATATACAAAAGCTTATTTTCTATCTACTCACTGCTAATCATAAAAAATATTCGCAAGTCATAAGTATTACGGGCGACTGAAGGTAAGACACTTATCAACATCTAAAAAACCGGTATACTATGCTATAAAAGAATTATAGGAAGAACGAATGTGTTAATGTAAAAAATACTATTTCACACAAATTGCCTATTTTAACGAGATCTAAACTTTTCTGTCGTTAGTTTATCTCTCTTCTTGTCTATCTCTGTTCTAATTGTATTGTCTCTCTTAATCACTATGGTTATATCGGGACATTTGACTACAGAAACACCTAATGGTGTTTTGTAACTCGAGAGACCTTTAATGTTGGTTTTATACATTTTTCCACGAAACACACATTCATTCCTCCAGGCTCTGTGGAGGGTGGCAAATGACACTCATTGAAAAACAAATTCCACAGTCGGGAAACAAAGCTGTGACTTCTGGATTGAAAAGCCAGAACGCGACCACGATAATGGCCTACCTCCTTATGGTTTATCAGTTATGCAAAATTCAGTACAATGAAGTCATATTTACCTAATAAACCATTATATACTCATTTTATTTTATTTGCCCAATACGTTATAATACCAAATTTAACTAAAACAATTAGAGGAATTTTTGAAAAAACTCCAAGTAACAAATTTATAAAGACACAGATGTTTGTATGGATAAACTTTAAATTCTTTGAACATTTTTGGCTGATGTTTCTTTAAAAGTATTTATCCGATTCTTTTTAATTACAGTACAGATCGATGGAAACACCTACTGACTTAAACAGACCTTCTATATATGCACTTCAAGACTTCATTGAGAGTTTAGAAAGAAATTCTAATTTCTCTGCCTAAGACAGAGGCAGGCAGAATACTTGCTCTGTGACGTCTGTATGGTGAATACAACGTGGGAAGGAAGGTCTGTAAAGCTTCGGCTGAACAGTGTTTGCATGGTGTCTGTGCTTTAACTGGCACACATTATTCTTCTGAGATATTATAATGGGAGTAGAAGTCGTTTGCAAATGACTACAAACTTCAACCCATCACAGAGAAAGTAACAATACTTTGTATGACAAAGACACACAGTAAATCAATGTAATAAACATTTGAGTTTAATGTGCCTCTATAAACAGGAATGCATAATGGAAGAGGCATTCTATTAATAAATGTGACTACGAAGCAGCTTCAAACATTTTCAGAAATAGTACCAGATTTTTTATCTGTTTGGAACGTTAAAAGTAGGCAGCTTCTTTTCATTCATACACTTTCTTTCCCTTAAATTCTTCTACACATTACAATTCATGTAAAAGAACTATTTCTTTGTATCACTGCAATGCCTAAGCCCGACACTTTCTCAAGCTTTTTCCCTCTTTTCTCTCTCTCACTAGTTCTGTAATGCTTTAAGCTACAGTTTGGCTAACATACAAACAAAGAAAGCTTTTAAAGTTCAGATCAGACAGTTAGTTTCTATGTTGTAGCTTGCAGATCTTCATAGAAGAAAAGAACTGTTGACATGCGTAAGTAGATTCGAATATGCTCAGCATCCTGTGATGATATTGTATTGAAGGAGTTGTATTATATTTCAACTGTTGGGGAGCCAAACACTTGAAGTGGTTGCAACCGCACGTATGGTACCCGGTAGCCTTTGCACCAATTTTTAAAAATATTAACTTTGTAATTTGACTGTTTCTTTAAGTATTAAATATTTATGTTTGCCTCGGCTGCGTCAGTATTATTCTTAGACACTTTTCTCTTAGCAGGGTTGTGGTGTGACTAAGAATGTAGGCTTACACAGATTATAATTTTACTTCCCTCCTTTTATTAATGCTTGATACGATTTAAATAACACTTCACTGATAAAGAGAGAGAGGTGTGATATGTTTTTATTAAATACTTGCACTTTTTAATACGTAAACTATTTTTGTCTCACACGAATACGTATTATACTTCTCGAGGACGTGTCTCGCGTCCGGTTAGGAACACTGTCTGCAGGCAACTGAACTGATTTCAACCTCCTAAACTTGTAAATTTTTGTATTTCAAGTCTCTGATTGGCTATTCCTAATCCAATAGAATACCTTCTTTTAACTAAAGCTTTTTCTGGTTGTTGATTGGCTATTTTATAAACTGTCACTTTTATTACATTATTGCTTCCAAGAATCACAAGTAACATTATTAAACTCTCAAACGCATTATTGCCTCAAGGTTACCTCATCGTTACCTCATTGTTAGCAACTTTTAACCTATTATTCTCACAGCTCCTACATTATTAAATTACATAATATATTCACATAACATTATTGCACATGGATACAATAATATAAACATATACAATGACTGTAATATACAGTTTTTATATATTGTTAAATACACATATTACGTTAAGGCGGGCTGTTATGGAATTTATATATTATATAATTATATTGAAATCATTTAAGTGTTAAAAATGCTGCCTCACCTGGCAGCAAATTTGTACAACCTATAATCTTGTTTGAGGGTAATTTCCATAAAAGGAAGGCATATCCTTTTTTGTTTTGAAAGCCGCCTTTCATGTCAATATGACTTTTGTGAGTTAATTGTTTCTAATTCCAATTGGCGTTGGCATTCTATCAATATCCACAGAAAATTGTATTGCAAGGCTGTAGATATCGGATTGGAGATTTACGTCTTGAAATCTGATATCAAATTCTTGACTTAGTTCTTCCAGTATTTGTACTCAGTTATTCATACCGGTAATTGGGTGACATAGTGTAGACTTGGTTTGGGAGTTGAAGGTCTTTTTCTACTATATTCTTGTATCTCCGCCATGATCAATACACAGCGTAGCGCATGTACTTGCAATTCAACTCGTAGATATACAAAACACGGTTTATTATTAAACTGTGTTACAAGGAAATCTAGAATGATGATTCTGCGAGTACTCTCTCGGATGGAACTGTAATATCAGCAAAGATAGGACACACTGATGAGATTTACACTAAATTCTGGATATGTACTGTTTCACTCGAAGTCACCCATAGCAGACTTAAAAATATTTTATCGGAGTATTGCATTGTTTATATCGTTTCAGAAGAATTCTGGTCTCGACGATACCCTTTTACGATAGCACATATACAACTAAGTAAAGAATTACCATCTAACACACCATCGCAAGTGCACAGGGTTTGTTACTTATGGACAACCAGCACAGGGGTTTATATGTAGAGTAAAGTAATGTATTTATTGGCTTAGAGTACAAGTTCAAGTTGATTGTCTCTGTAGAACGTATAGAACTAACTCACCGTTCGACCCAGGCGTTACTACAGCGTCGTATTGTACTGCTGATTTTCAAAGAGATCCAAAGCGGTGGAAGATGGTCTACTAGCAGTGTTTGATTCCCGGTCTCTTAACTGCTAGTCCCTCTGGTGTTCCATTTGACCGCTCTGAGTCCAGCCTTTTTGAGGCAGTTGCAATGGTGGCAGTAACGAAAAAAATGGCATGCAGACTTAAGTGTTAGAACTAGAAGTATGTCCTAATAAAACAATTTCCACGTACGTTTTTAAGACTTTAAAGAAACATGAGATTTCTGCTAATCGTGTTGCCTTCAGTTGGAATACTGCTAATATTAATTCTGGAGAGCCGGTAAAAACTATCATTTCAACAAAAAACTTAAATCTGGACATAATGGGTGTTGGACGTTCAGTTCACATTTTATACAATTGCTTGCAGCATGGTGCTGATGCACTTCCAGTTAATGTACTGATTACAGTTCTGAAAGTTTACAATCACTTTCACATTAGTTTATACAGTTCGCAAAGAACTGAAAGATTTCTGTGAGGTTGTTAAGATCAACTATTACTACTTCCTAGTCTTAGCAAAATTAGGTGGTTAAGTGTATTTCCAGCTATAAGTTAGCAGCTTTTAAAGCATATCTTCTTTCTTAGAAAACAAAATCTGTTTCAAATATAGTTCAGATTATCATTCAAAATGAGTTCTCTGAGCTTTATCTATGGTTCCTTCAATCCATTATGCATATTTTTCGCAATAAAGTTTCAGCAGTTGAAAAAGAAAATAATTGTTTAAAAGTATTCATGATGTGTTCATGTCAGCATTCATTTCACTAAAATATAGAATGGATAATCAATCCATGCCTCTTAAACTCAAACGAACTTTGAAATCCTCTGAAAATGGATTCTAGAATGAATGCAGATTATTCTCGTTAAAGTTGTTGGTTTTTATGACATTTCTGTTGAATAACTGAAAAATTGGATGAACCCTGTGAAAGTATTTGTTTCCAGTGGACGAAACCTCAAAATATAAAAGACACCAAGTTCGTATAGGTCCTCTCTTGTCTCGAATATTGTAATTCAAAGGTGTGGACATATACGATTTTAAAACTTTTGATGAGTTTTGCAAAGTACAAAGGTATACTGGCATTTCCGATGTAGGAAATAATTCATCACTGGATACGTCTGGAGTGATTTCTTTTATAGCGTCCATAATTTATAAATATATATTGAGTTACTGGAAATTTACTAATTTTGTTTTGCTGTTCCAAGTAGCAGTGCAATGACTGAACAATTTTTCCCTCTAATTAATGCCCAATGGACAAAAGAAAACTGCTTCATGCTAGTCAGTGGATGGCTTCATAATTATGAAACACAAATTCAGAACCTTTTTTGTGTAGAATTTTTCAAGTAAATACAAGGTATAATAGCACAACACTTCCTCTCTTCTGTCAAAAGTAAATGTTGTAGAGATGTATCAGCATAAAGTTGCTGCTAAGACTTCAGCATGTTCATCTATACAAGAGTAAGATAATAGGTAATACTAATATTATAAAACTTTAATTGTCCTCCATTTATTTGAAAAGTCCTCCTTTCTTAGAAAGAATGTCCTCCATTTGAACATTTCCAACTGGCTAACTTACCACCGGAGCAGTAACTTCATGAACACTCGAGATCCTCAATTTCGTAAAAACCCCACTGAGGTGCCTTTGGACGAAACGCAACCATTCTCCCAGCAAATGGTATACTTATGCAAATTCAAAGCCAGACACAGTGTTTGCTACTGATGATGCTGAATGACTGCTAGGTGAATCTACCCTTAAAGCCAATAGACGCAGACAAGTTGCGAGCAAAGACTAAACCCAAAGAACGGCCTCCTAGATCTTTAGTCCCCTCGGGGAAGAACTAATTTAACTTCGCCCCCGTTGCTCTCCGGTACCATAGAGATCATGGTGTTCACTCTACAAATATATGTCACCATTAATATCGATGATATTAGACCTGCGTCGGCGCAACGCTTGTTGAATCAATTTCTTCTTGCACATGATATAGATAAAGCTTTCTTTACGGGAGTTAACTACCTTTTATCTGGATTTTCCATTTCGCTATAATAATGCGATAGTTCTTGGTGAAGGTAATAGGGTACCACTATTGCCCATCGTCATGGTTTGGAACTCACCGAATGTCTTATGCATCCATCGGGTCGCAATTTATCAACTTTGTATGCGGATATGGTACTTATTAACTCGCCAGCCGGGAAATGTTCTTCAGGAGTGCCTCGACAATTCAGATGTGTCGTGTACAGCAGATAGTTTTAGTTAGAAATTTAACTGTACACTTACGGCAAAGACTCAAACGTATTATCCAAAATTTAACCCTATGCTTATTCAAGATGCCAGACAATTTCAACTCAGAGATGCCTGGGACCACAATCTTGATTACTCTTTACATGGAACATTTTTCGAAAATGTTTATTTGCTCAAAAATGGCTCTAACGATTTTGATTAAAATATCACATATTTAAGATACTTTTATGACAAATAAAATGTATATCTTGAATTTTCTGGGAATGCTCCAAAAGTATTCTTCATTGTGACCGACTTTGCATAACTGGTAAACCATAAGTTTACTACACAAAAAATGTAGATCGCGTTAAAATACACAATTTGTGTCATATAGATTTTATATGTTGAGTGAACCATTTTCGAGATATTGCTTATTATTCCCTTAAATTTTCCAATACTTATACTTTTCTCAAATGGGAATTAGTTATTCATTTTTTTTTGTCCTGGTAATACAAAGAGAATGGAATACTCCACATAGCAACCAGCTCTTAAAATATTTGACTATCGCTTAAAGCCTACCAATTCCCCTTGTATCTACAAGAAAATTAGCAATAAGATCTCGATATCTCAATTAACATGAAGCATATGGAGAATAAGCGTTTGTAAAATAGTTTGTACAAGAGTAGAGAAAGTCATTTTTTACATTTCCCCGAGGTCCGTCGGTGTTTAGGTTAGATCGTTTCTAGCCACCTACAGCTTTGTGCTCCTCCACAGTAGCCCTATGACATCTAATGGTCACCTGATTTTGATGATCCTAAATGTTTGAAAAACAACTTATAAAAGGGCTTTAAAATGTAAAAACAAATGAATAATAAATGCAAGAAGTGATCTAAAGCTGAGATTTATTTACTTTATTAAAATTAATGGGACCAATAATTGGGATTCCCCAGCTAAGCCTAAATACCATGTTTGATGTTTATCCGAATGTTCGTTTCTGAGTTATGCTGTTCACAGACACACAGACAGACAGACAGACACACACGTACTTGTTTCCAAAAATGCTTTATATGCATTCAGTGCACATGTATTTCCTGTGAAATCTCGGTATCGAATTTTTTGGTGGAATGCAATACTTCCCCTATTTATTATATGTAGTAGAGAAAGTAAACAAAACCTCATTTTAATTTAATTTGAAATGTAAACCAATACGGGAACCAAGCCTGTGGTCCCAGGCATCTGCGAGTTCCTCGTCTTTCTTCCTCTCATCCACCCTCTTACTTCTACGTCACATGCATGTCTTCCCGTCTTATTACTATCAAAACATCCCTTTCCTAGCCTGCATGTTTAGATACTAACAGCATGTGCATAGGGAGACGATGTAGCCCCTGAGGTTGATCGTCAGCGGGGGCAGCGGGTGTGGGGCCGCCCCACAAAAATAAAAGACCTGTCTGTCAGTACCTGGAAAGAATTCCTTGCTCAGAATACGGGTGAAGTTCTTAACGACGGATCAGAAGAGCTGACACGCCGTAAGTGGCATCCTTATTCACAAGGGGACAAATTTCGAGTCCAAGTCCGGGGTAACAGGGATAAACACCTCAACGTAGTTATACTAGAACGGATATCCCTCTTTTTGGGATGGAACAACAAGCAGCAAGATAGAATGCTTGAGGGCAACACCCTGTCAACGATCTTACTCAGCAGTAGGCCGGTTATCTACTATGAGGACACTTAACAAACTCAAACTCCCCAAAGAAGTAGCTGACAAACTTAAGACGACTAACGGGAAGCTTAAGGATAAACTATTTGGAAAACTTGAAAAATGCAAAATTGGAACTTGGAATATAAGAGGTATACACAGCAGTGTAGCCGATTTGGAAGCAGAACTGAAAGCAGCTAAAACAGATAATGCCGAAGAAGAAGCTTCAAAGGTGCGAAGAATTAAAGTGTTATGTATAGATGATAGTCGTGTTTCACAAAATGTAACTAAAGAATAAAATCCATAGTTATACCTGGATAAATGAAAGATTATTCTTCTAACGTGCAAGAGGTTATTTGACCATGATAGGTGCATATGCACCAGAGGAAGGGAGGAAAGAAAACTTTATGTAGAACTACAAAAGGCTTTCCAAAATGACAGTGTAATATTGGCAGGAGATCTTAATGCAATAATTGGTAACCAAATTATTACAGATATTGTTGGAAACAAAGGAGGGTAAATTATAATGGAATGCGACAACAGACGTCTGTTCATATAATTTATTGCGAATAATGAACACATACTTTGAACATAAAGATATACATAAGATGAAATGCAGTAGTAGATGCAGTCATAATATAATTGACTATGTAATCCCGAATATGAAGACAGATCTTTTTATAGAGGACACTACAATCCATCGTGGGGAGATATGCAAACAGATCACTTTTAGTAATTGCTAATGCTGTAATACGGACATCTTGGAAGAAAAATAGGTTTACTCAATGTAACAAAGGAGAAGCGTTTATAAAATGATCTACTAAAACAGGAAAGTGTCAAATATTTACATAAAACCATAATTTATTGGTTTATATAAACCACAATTTATCTCAAGAGGTGCCTATCAGCAACAACATCTATGTAGAATGGAACATCCTTAAGACTATTATTCATCAGGCAGCAGAAGAGGCCCTGGGAAAAGGAAAAAGAGATACAAGGAAACAGGGCTGAGTATATGGAACCAGGAAGTTGCTGACTTAATAGAAAAGAAGAAAAAATGCCAAGCTGCAATATATACAACATAAAACTCATGGGACCCATATAAAGTATAAGAGATTGTGTGCAGTTGTTAAACGAAATGTGGGGAAACGGCATTGTCAAAGTGGGAGAAAGATATATTAACAATTTTGAACACGACTTTCATGGAGCTCAATTATGCATATAAAGTGTTAAAATTATTAAATTCCCAGGTAAAAAATAAATTACAACCCAATAGCGAAATGGCTGACATTTTTTTATAATCTATGGATTCAATATCAAGATGAAGAAACAATCCATGTTAAGTTAGAAGAAAATAAGACAGACTTCATAAATATGGAAGAATTTATGGAGGTTATCAATAGCTTTATAAATAAAAGCTCCCCAGGTATTGATAAGCTAAGGTTGAACTTATAAAACATGCAACTCCAAACGTACTAAACCCTTTCCTCAGCCTAATACATATATGCTGGAGATATGAATATGTCTCTGAAGAATGGAATATTGCAGTCATAATTCCTAACTTAAAAAGGGAGAGAGAAATAATTACAAAACTTTTAAATAAAATAGCAGAAGTTTTGTTAATAAATGAACAACATGGTTTCCAAAAAGGAAGTTCCACTGTTGACTGTGAAAGGAGATATACCATACATATATAAGAATTGTACATAATAATAATAATAATAATAATAATAATAATAATAATAATATAATTCACCAAGAAACATGTTAAAATATTCAACAACCAAGAATTGTACAAAGAAAATTGTAAGAAACGGGTGAGCTAGCAAATTCCAGGTAAAAGATAATTCTACGTAGAGCCCACCTTTCTCCAAGCTAATGAACAGGGAGTCGGTAGCGGTAAGGAGAAATAGAAAGAGACAGATAGAGAAAAGAAAGAAACGGAGATATTGAATCCGCTTCATGGCCATGGTGACGCGTAAGCGCAAGAATTTGAAGTAGAATATGCTCATGCATGTTAAGGTAACGCTGTCTGAGGACCAATTAGAAATGTTACATTTTGAGGCGCAGAGGTAAGCGTCGCTAGGCTCAGGTATATAAAGGCCAACAAACCCCAGATTTTCACTCTACTCTGTTCTAGAATTTCGTGGACACAAAGTGTTACGCCCTTGACGACAGATGCACGTGTGTGCAAATGGGTGGGAAGCCGTGTGTAGTTAGTTTAGGCTCCTGATTTATTCAAATGGTGGGATTGGTATAATGGGAAAAGCTAGCCGCCCATAAATATTTAAATTGATAATAAATCACATTTATTAAGGGAAAGGCAGTATATTTTTAATTTGCCTCTCTCACAATAACCCTAAGAACCAAGAATTAGCTATGTAGGTATAGATTAGGAATGGAAAACACAGCAGCCGACGGGCATCCATAGCCGAGGGCAAGAACACTGCAGCCGATAGCATCAACTAGAGGAACGACGCTTTCCGGATGCTACTGATCAACGATTTCCTGCTACAAATGTCGCCCAACAACCGTTTCCGGCTACAACTGCATTATCATTATAAATCAGATACCGGAAAAGAGAGGAGGGTATAATTTGGAAACACACATACTGTACATTCATTATGAAAAGGCGTTTGATAGATAAATAGGCCAAAATTGTGGGAAATAATGATTAAAAATGGCTACGCGCCCAAATAATAACAACCATCCATAGTCTATATCGAAATACCACTATATGCATTGATAAAGGAAACGGACCTGTTAAACAAACGGTTGAAATCAGTGGTAGTGTCAGACAAGGGTGTCCATTGTCACCCACATTGTTTCATACATACTTTGACAATGTTATAAGATCTTGGCTATGCCTTTTAGAAACAAATTTTAAAATTAATAATACACCTTTGAAATGTCTACTCTTTCCGTTTGATCAAGTGATTATGGCTAGTACAAGAATATACTTCAGATAGCTGTTCACAAATCATATAATATAATTAGAGAGTATAACCTAAATACTTCAAGTTTAAAGACAAAAGTAATGGCGTTCATAGGAAAAAATCACAAAAGTTCAAAGATAGTAATTAACTCCCAAATGATTGAACAGGTGTCCAACTTTAAATCTTTGGGATGCAGCATATCCTATGAGACGAATGGATACAGAAGAGAAGCTTCATAAATATTGTCGTGACCTCTTTATTAACTACCTCAATGGGGTGGTAGAGCGATGAGGTTACCGAAGATCTTAAAGTTAATAATTCACATTTACGAGGTCAGACGGGGGACGCAGCTGAGAGAAATTATAAAAAAATATTAGAAAGTTCCTAACAGAAATATTATCCCATGGTGTGGATGAGGGAAGGGATCTATCTACTATAATAATTTACATTAAATGGAAGAGGATGGTAACTACATTTATTAATAAAAGGGGATACATTACCTCCTTGCTTCCTTGTCTGTCGGTGAGGACGCCATACTGTTGGTATGGGTAGCGCGCACACACTACGTCTTGCCTCGAACAGTAACTAGCCTCGACTCACTGACCCCCCACGCTCACTCGGCGTGGTAAAGTTATCTAACTGGCTTATCCCCTCCACTTGCGCAATACCCGATCCGGGCAGCCAGGTCACATACGCAATAATGCTCGTACGTCACAATATCAATATACATATGTTTAGGCAATAGAGCCCTTAATTAAACACAATTAAAATTTTGTAACTCTATAGCAATTCCACAAGTTCTTTAAGGAGCAGAAAGATGAACCCCAATACAAAATGATAAAAAAAACTCTTGGAAGATTCAAAAATTAGATTTCTAAGATCGATGCTAGGTATAAAACTGACGGAACGTATAAGAAACGAAGGTATTAGACGTAAACTCCATATAGAAAACATAACATAAAAAATTCAAGATCGTCAAAAGAACTGGATGGAACATCTGGGAAGATAGGCTGAATCCCGCTTTCCAAAAAGAGTTTTCAACTACTCCGTGAGAGGGAGAAGAAATATTGGTCGTCCTAGATTACGTTGGAACCAGCAATTCTGAGGAGACTGGAGGGTCTATAGTCCCAAACCATGCTGTTGCTCCTGATGATAAATTTTGCACTCATCGCTCGCCTTAATAACACAAATTAAACTTGCACTGGTTAAAGTGCTCTTGATTACAAAAATATTACAGTAACATTAAAACAATACGTATGAGGTGTTTTTGCTGCTTCTTGGCTTCACTGTGCATTGCAGTCATGTCATATTTTACATGGAAAATGCTTTTTATTACGGCCAGCTGTGATGTAATATTGCTTTCACAACTAAGTACTACATTAACACGATTTACCTAATCTAAATTATCGTTACCATTATTATTGCCACTACATTACAGTGCTGTGCCAGGAGTGACATTTTTACTAAATTTCCTCTTACTTCACACAAATGAGAATCCCTGTGGGTAGTCATTTAATGTCTCCTTGTCATTTGCATTCACATTGCTTGCCGTGCGATATCTGCAGGAAACCTAAATAATATTCTAAGTCCATTACGTGAATGGTTGGCACATCCAGAAGCTGCACAGACTGGCATTATCTCCCAAGAGTCTCTGAAAACGGACAAAATGTACTTCACTGCTTGATATATCAATCACACTACATAAACCATAATTTCGCAATACCTGGCCTGAACCTTCCAATTGATAAATTGTACTTTGTAGTAAAATAACCATAAATGTCTTTGTCTCTACAAATCAATAAGGAACATCACAAAATGTTAACAAATCTGATGTGTTACACTCACATGACTTTCTCTACTCTTGGACACACTATTTTTACAAACTTTTATTCTCCTTCTATTTCATATTAATCCAGATAAACATTTGCAGAAACGATCTTTATACGTGCAAAGAGAATTACATTTTACACCAGTTCTAAAAATATTTGACTATCGCTTAAGGCCTACCATGTTCTCCTTGTTTTGTATTTTCAAGGGCAATATAGAAATACAGTAGACTTTAAGCATAGACGTATCTCTTAATAGCTGGTTGCTAGGTGCAGTACCATTCTCTTTGCCACAGATTAATGCTCTTTGCATATCCATGACAAAAACAAGAATATATCTTAAACATACGATATTTTCATCAAAATCGTTAGAGCCATTTTTGAGAAAATTAAAATTTTCTTGAAAACCTTCGTGTCGCATCTCTGGAAGATACTGAACCTAAATACCAAGTTTGGTGTTTATCCAACTGTTCGTTTCTGAGTTATGCTGTTCACAGACACACACACACACACACACACACACACACACACACAGACACACACACGGAAATGTTTCCAGAAATGCTTTTTTTGGATTCAGGGGGTCTCAAAACATGTATTTCCGTTGAAATCTCGATATCGAATTTTTGGGTGGAATACAATACTTCCCCTACTTACTATACGTAGTAGAGAAAGTAAAAAAGTCTGATGCGATACATTGATATGACTTTCTCTGCGGTCTATCTTTATTAGTGGGTATACTGGCTAAAGCTTATTACATCTCTACTACGATAGTAAGTAGGGAAGTATTGCATTTCACCGAAAAATTCGATATCGAGATTTCACCTGAAATTTACGTTTTAAGGCACCCTGAATCCAAATAAAGATCTTCGAAACATGTCCGTGTGTCTGTGTGCCTGTCTGTGAATAGCGTAACTCAAAAACGAAAAGTCGGATAAATACCAAACTTGGTATATGGGTTCAGTATTTTCTAAAGATGCGACATGAGAATTTTCAAGAAAATTCCCCCACCTCCAAGTATCCTTTACATGGAAATGTTTTGCAAGTTTTGATTTTCTAAAAAATGCCACCAACGATTTTGATTAAAATACCGTATATGAAAGATATTTACATTGCAAATAAAATGGAATGGCCTATGAAGTTCCCTTCATTTGGAACGAATTCTGTATTATCGGGTGCAACTTGTAAACGTTAAGCAGTAGACGAAAACGTAGTACACAAAAAATGAAGAGCTATTTAAAATACACAATTTAGTTAAAATAAGTTTTTGTGGCATTACCCGTTTCTGAGATATTAAATGTTACAAATTGTTTTAGTTCCATTTATAACCCGCCTTTAACTACATTTGTCTTATCGGCGGCTTTTCGTATGGAACTTAATGCCTATTGGCAATGGTGTTAACTCTGTAACTGTTGTCGTTGGGTTTCTTGCACTCTTGACTTTTTAATCATTACATCATACACCTCCCACAAGGGTGGCGCGGGTTCAATCCCAGGGACCTGCATGTGGGATTTGTGGTGGACGAAGCGGCGTCTGGGCGGGTTTTCTCCGGGTTCTCCGGTTTCCCCCGCCATTCATTCCACCAACTGCTCCATCATCACCTTTCCTTTCATCCATTTCACCAACATTTCGTTTCATCTACTTCCTTCATCCCATACCAGGCATCGGGCTGATCACCCATCCTGGACGCTCTGTCTGATCCAGGAGTGTCTGCTCCTCGACGGGCCTCTGACTCCAGGTAGCCGCTTGTAAGTCCTAGGGGGTGTAAGTCTTACATAAGAGGAGGGTAAACACTTCACACTCTCAGTCATACTTCCAAACTCTGGGGAGAATAGGGATTAATCTTGGCTAGAGAAAATTCCCAACCCCCAGCCGGGAATCGAACTCGAAACCCCTCGCACAGAAGGAGTTGCTCAATCTACCGACTGAGCTACGGGACTATCCGTGTTCCAATTGTTCAATACTTGTCATTATTTTAAAATGCCATCGATTTTCAGTTGTTTCTCGCGATTGCATGGAAACAGTATGGCATTTAAGGCCAGCATAAGGCGTCCAGTTCTTAAACATCTGTCTATCGAAGTTCTCTTTGTATTTATAACGAAATGTAGGTATAATGTAGCATTTTTGCAAAGGCTTCTTGTAGTATATAGAAAAATAAGCTTCAATAAAAAGAGTTTGTATAGCCACTAATAAAGAAAAGGGTAGAGAAAGTCATGTGAATGTATCACTAGAGGCTAGCATGGTAACCACTACACCAAGGAAGGCGACATTTTGCTCAGAAATTAATTGAATTTTTACTTTCTCTACTACGTATAGTAAGTAGGGGAACTATTGTATTGCACCCAAAAATTCGATACCGAGATTTCACCAGAAATACGTGTTTTGAGACCCCCTGAATCCAAAATAAGCATTTTTGGAAACATGTCCGTGTGTGTGTGTGTGTGTATGTCTGTGAACAGCATAACTCAGAAAGGAACAGTCGCAAAAACACCAAACTTGGTGTTTAGGTTTAGTATCTTCCAGAGATGCGACACAAAGGTTTTCAAGAAAATCCCCCCACCCTAGATTACCCCTTACATGGAACATTTTTCGAAAATTTTAATTTTCTCAAAAATGGCTCTAACGATTTTGATTAAAATATCATATATTTAAATAAAATGTATATCTTGAATTTTCTGGGAATGTCTCCAAAAGTATTCTTCATTGTGATCGACTTTTGCATAACTGGTAAACCATAAGAGATAGACAAAATTTTACTACAGATATTGCTTGTCATTCCCTTAAATTTTCCAATCTTATACTTTTTCTCAAATCGGAATTCGTTATTTTTTTCCTGGTAATGCAAAGAGAATGGAATATCGACATGGCAACTAGCTCTTAAAATATTTGACTATCGTTTAAAGCCTACCAATTCCCCTTGCATCTACAAGAAAATTAGCAATAAGATTAACATCTCCATATCTTGATTAACACGAAGCATACGGAGAATTAGCGTTTGTAAAAATAGTTTGTACAAGAGTAGAGAAAGTCATGTGAGTGTAACACATCAGATTTTTTATTTTAGGACCCTCTTTAACTGCTGCAGTCCTTAGCGCCCCATTCTATATTGGGCGTGAAAGACCGGCATTTCTGCTCAGAGGCCTCTTTATCAGGCTTGAGGTTCTTTTACGTGCAGTAAAGACACGGAACCACCGGCTTTACTTCCCGTTCGAAGTAATCTATGCTAAGGATTTTTACGCCCGAAATAATCCATCGCCCTCCGTCGAGTTTGAACCACACGACCTCGGGAACTACAGGCTAGCATGGTAACCACTACACCACGGAGGACGGCATTTTGCTCAGAGGTGTCTTTATTAGTCTTGAGGTTCTTTTACGTAGCATTAAAAAGAAATAAAAATAGAAAATCTCCAGGATCCGATTGTATTACTACACAACTTTTTAGGTCTGCCCTACAGTCATTGCTCAATACATTTATAGATCTTATAAATACCTGTTGGAAGTGTGGATATATTCCGGATAATTGGAATGAATAGGTAATTGTGCCAATAATTAGAGAAGAAGATGGAAAGGAATGCTTGCTGTATTCTGATATAACATTTATGCACGGATAATATCGAAAAGGTTACAAGTTATTGCAGAAACAATGCTTTTAGAAGAACAGAAAGTATTAAGGGCGAGTAGATCATGTATAGATGCAATTTTTATACTATCTCAAATCATTGAAAGACATAGAGAATTTAATATTCCAATCTATATGGCATGTATAGACCATGACAAAGCTTTTGACTCGGTTTACAGAGAGCTGTTATGGAAAATATTATTGATAAAAGGAGTCGCAATTCATTTGGTTAAAACAATATAAAGCTTGTACCTATAACAATAACGTGATAAGAATCAAAACAAATGAATTAAGTAGTCAAGAATGTAGAGAAATATCACAGGGGGTGCGATAAGATCGTTCTTATCACTCGCTTTTTTCAATTTATATTTAGATAAAGTCATGAGAAAATGGCAGATGAATTTAAAATTTAACTATACAATAAGACAAACACAGTTAAACACAGTGTTATTTGCTGATGATCAGGCAGTTTTGTCAGACTCAAAAGATAATAAGCAAAGAGCAGTTTATATATTAACCAATGTAGCGAGCAAACATAACCTCAAAATACCAATACATAAAGCAAAGGTTCTGGATTTTAAACGATTATATTCTGGTAGACCTAAAATCATAATAAATAGCGAAATAATACAAGTAAATTATTCTAACTACCTGCGCTGTAACCTGACAAATGCTAGAAATAAAGATATACATATGTAACTATCCAAATTCCGGCAACTATTGGGTATAATAAAGAAAATGCTAATATACTAAGTGTTAGACTAGAGATAGTCTTTAAATTTTAAAGGGTAATGGCACTTCTAACATTGCTTTATGAATCTCAAATGTGGACAATGACTGAGCAACAGAAGTGGAGAATGGAAACTGCAGAAATGAAATTCCTAAGACCGTTGGTGGGAGTTTTGTAATATACCATAATAGATATGATATAAGGAAACAGTTAAAAATAGTAAGTGCAATACAAGTTACAAATATATGTTATAAATATGGGCTTAAATAACTGTAGAGGCCATTTAATGCAATAGAATGATGCTATATATCCTTTAAGATATTACAGTACAATCCAAGAGATCGCAGAAATCCAGGTAAACCTAGGAAAAAGATGGATAAACCGATTTCGAACTGGAGGCGAAACAGTCCAGTAGGCCTAAACCTTGAAGTTAAAGAAGAAGAACGGTATACAAAAAGTTGTAAATTTATTTTTATTGAATTTAGCTGCTATGTGTATAAGCAGAAAAGTTAAGTTTAAGAGTAATGATGAGATATTTATCTAAACTTTATCATATTAAAGATATAAGTTAATTTAGAAAGTTAACCACCGAGGCGGCCCGGGTTCAATCCCAGGGACCTGCATGTGGGATTTGTGGTGGACGAAGCGGCGTCTGGCTGGGTTTTCTCCGGGTTCTCTGGTTTCCCCCGCCACTCATTCCACCAACTGCTCCATCATCACCTTTCCTTTCATCCATTTCACCAACATTTCGTTTCATCTACACCCTTCATCCCATACGAGGCATCGGACTGATCACCCATCCTGGATTTTTGTCTGATCCATGAGTGTCTGCTCCTCGACGGGCCTCTGACCCCAGGCACCCGCCTGTAAGTCCTGGGGGTATAAGTCCTACATAAGAGGAGGGTAAACAGATAATGAATCAAATATGTATTTGTTTTATGTTCTTGTTTGGAGAATTTGAAGATAAAATTAAGAAAATTGGTTTTGAACAGGTCTTACAAAATTTAAGGATTAACTCTTTTGAGTTTTCTGGTTATATAATATCCATTACGAATGAAGAGAGTCCTATGATACGACACAAGACAAATAAAAATAATGACCTGACAGTACGTACTCATTAACGCGAAAAAGGGAAAACTGGTCTGGTTTCATTCCTAGTTTTGGACATGAATTCATAACTTTATACTCCCTCCCCTGACAGCAGTCCGCAAGCAAACCTTTTCAGACTAACCATTAAAGAAACGTGATTTTTCCCCCAAGAACACGAGTAGAGGATACACAAAGTAACTCATATTTCTTAGTTCAATAGTAAAATTTCTCTATATGAAAATTTATCCTTATGTAAAATGTCAATAAGTAAAAAAGCTTTCTATACTCATTGTAAAAGCAAGAAAATAGCACAAAGGGCAAGAAAATTACAAAATAATGACATACAATGCGCTGCATTTTATTGGGCAATGGAGGTGAACCGTGATGTAACGCGGATGGCGAACTGGGATTTGTTACTTTCCTGCAATTCTGCTGCTAAATGGCTCTACAGCTTGGGCTAACGGAGAAGATTCATCACTTGGTCAACACTTGAGAGGTCAGTTAATTATAAACAGTAAAATAATAGTGCATGTAATTGTATTTATCTAGCATGCAAGTAGAAATAAAAGAAAGATGACAAGCGACTGAGTTACTGAACTGGGTCCAACTAAAGTTACAGATGTATGAATCTGCACGGTCATTCTGGGTTCAGCAAAGGAAGCGTTGATATACGTCAGGCTCTGAGCGGAGAGAAGTCTGTCTTAGCGTGACGGAGCCTGATATTGAAGAAATGGAATTAATGCTAGCCTGTATCATAACTGTTAAGGCATTTATTACTTTCTCTACCAACGACCTATAGTAAGAATTATTGTATTCCATCCAAAAAGTTGATATGGAGATTTTACTTGGGGTCCCCGAACTCCAAAATAAAAAGGAAAATAAATAAAGAAAGAAAGAAAATAAAAAGAAATATCCCATGTGCATCTGTGTTTATGACAACACTACTCAAATAAAAAGGTTTAAAAAATACCAAATTTGATAATAATAATAATAATCATTTTTATTGTTACATTAAGTAATAATACAATAGGTGTCGTTATAATAATACAATAGGTGTGCCCATCGTTATACAATTACTCAGTCGTGGTATAAAATGGATTATTAATAAAAGAGCTCAATTTACATTTAAAATTACTTAGGTTTAAATTTCCAAATTGAGTTGGTCAAGCATTATATATTATCAATCGAATGTATTTTTTCTGCAAAAGTAAAATCTCATTCATCTTAGTAGTAGGATGTGTTTATCGGAGGGGCACTGCGACCATCTCAGCCGGAGGAGGTCCGCAGGCAGGCCCACAGAAACGCGCAGAAGTCATAGTATTTCCAATTTGAACACCCGCGCACCAGTAAGCGAGGAATCCTCAAGAGGTCGACGTGAGACAGCTCACCCTGGCGTACATGGGGAGAATTTTTTTTCAAAGCGCATGCATCCACACCATCTGCCTAGCACTGCCAGCCTCGCAGGGCCTAAAATCATATCTGAAACGTGAAATGGAGATGAAATGAGAGGAAAGGGGGAAGAGAGATCGCGGTACAATTCACCACCCCGGCATTCGCCTTTAATGAGCGCAAGCTACCGTCCAGCCGCAACCCGCCGAACGCCTGCACCTGGTCCTATACCCTGAAACAGATGATAAGGCAGATGTTAGGTAAGGAAATGAGAGGTGGGGGAGTAGTGGTAGAAGACAAACCACATTAACAGTCACCTGTCGACCTGTCAACCGGGGAAAGCACGAAAGATCCATGGGCCAAAGTGGGTGGTCGCGGGAATTGATTTCGGGACCTCCAGACGTTGCCGCCTGAGCCATCCCGCTCGGTTTGTGATTTGCAGACAACGACAACATGGCCATACTAATTTAATTAACTGAGATGAGCACATTTCTAGCAATTTTATATTTTCATAAAGCGAGTTATTTGGAATATTGCAAAGGCTAAACTTCTTGTTTTGATTTTTATTTGCATTAAAGAAGAAATTCAATACTGAAAAACGATTTCCTGGCGTCATTATGAACTACATCTGACTTAGCATTTAAACTGTGACTCATAACAGCAGTGGAGTCATCTGCATGTAGAATTTATTTTTCTGATATGCTAAAGGTAGGTCATTAATCACCAGTAGGAACAAAACAGGATCCTAAGTGGACCCTTGAGAGACTCTTAGCAGCTTGACTACTGCTTTGTCCATTTACATACAATATCTATAATTTGGCTCCGGCCAGTTTATTAGGAATGAAGAAAACCATATCCAATCAAATGTTATTACTTTCTCTACTACGTATAGTAAGTAGGGGAAGTATTCTATTCCACGCAAAAATTCGATACCGAGATTTCACCGGAAATATATGTTTTGATACCCCTGAATCCAAAAAAAGCATTTTTGGAAACATGTCTGTGTGTCTGTCTGTGTGTCTGTCTGTCTGTGAACAGCATAACTCAGAAACGAACAGTCGGATAAACACCAAACTTGGTATTTAGCTTCAGTATCTTCCAAGGATGCGACACGAAGGTTTTCGAGAAAATCCCCCCACCCCAAATTACCCTTTACATGGACATTTTTCGAAAAATTAAATTTCCTCAAAAATGGTTCTAACGATTTTGATTAAAATATCATATGTTTAAGGTATTTTTATGACAAATAAAATGTATATCTTGAATTTCCTGGGAATGTCTCCAAAAGTATTCTTCATTGTGAACGACTTTTGCATAACTGGTAAACCATAAGAGATAGACAAAATTTTACTACACAAAAAATATAGATCGCGTTAAAATACACAACTTATGTCATCTACATTGTTTTTGTTGAGTGAACCATTTTCGAGATATTACTTGTTATTCCCTTAAATTTTTCAATACTTATTTTCTCAAATGGGAATTCGTTATTCATTTTTTTGTCTTGGATATGCAAAGAGTTATAATCTGTGGCAAAGGGAATAGTGCTGCACCTAGCAACCAGCTATTAAGAGATATGTATGTGCTTAAAGGCTACTGTATTTCTATATTGCCCTTGTAAATATATATTCCCCTTGCATCCACAAGAAAATTAGCAATAAGATTAACATCTCGATTAACATGAAGCATATGTAGAATAAGAGTTTGTACAAGAGTAGAGAAAGTCATGTGAGTGTAACAGATCAGATTTTTACATAATAATTTAATTTGTGTGGTAAAAAGGAACCGAGCGGGATGATTCAGGAGGCAACGCCGACTCCAACAAATGGGTTTTTTCCGGGGTTTTGCGGACGAATGTTGGTGCGGTTTCTTTCAGCCCCAGAATTTCCTGTCCCTTCATTTCGTTCCATTCTTATTTCATTTCATCCTTCACCCCGTTGATCTCTTTACAGGGTCGGAAGTGTTGTCGAAGGTATTCGGAGCAGCGTGGCACGGGAAAAGGATGCTCTCTGTAACTCTCTCCGTCCCTCAGCTTTTGGCTGGCTGCCGGGGTATTCGAACCCCCTTTGAGGTGGGTTGGACCGTCTCTGTGTGGGGTGGGGTCCCCGTGTGCCTATTCGTCTGTCGAGGTGTCTATATATGTGGTGTGCTGTGCCATCGCTCTTAAATCCGGCTGCCAGGTGTCTCCTCTCGGCTCATCCTTTCCCCGCGGGGACGCCCCCTCGTTGGGTGTACATACAATATCCATTCTGTATCGGTGCCAAGCCCCTCTGTAACAGAAGATGAGATACAAAGGATGTGATACACAGTCAAACCTTTTACTTAAATAAGATAGCCAAGCATATTCATTATACACAAGAGATTATGTATTAAATATATCAGCTTATGAACTGCATCTTATGTGCTTTTTTCAGGAGAAAATGCAAACTGGGACATGCTAAGAAGATTATGGTTCACAAAATAACTTCTTAGCTGTTGGAACACATGGCATTTAATAACATTTTCAAAAACGGGCACTAATGTTACTGGTCTGTAGTTAATCGGTTTAATCGCTTCAACACTTTTATAAACAGCAGCTATTTTAGCTGTTTTCGATACACCAGGGAATACGACAGATTTTAAGCACATATTTTAAGAGGTACATGGGTATACAGAATAGATAATATATTGAGTATTTTATTATTTATGTCATACATAACGACGCTGTGAGACGGTTTCATATTGATTACTACATTAGGAATATCTTTTCAGATACTCCACTTCAAGAGGACTTCACGGACTGTTTACAGAAAATTCAAGATATTCATTTTATTCTTCGTTTTAATATCTAAATTATGTGAAATTTTAGTCAAATTTCTTAAATCCGTTTTTCGGAAAATAAAAGCATTAAGACAATTTTACCATCTAAAGAATAGTTTGCATTCATAAAATTTTGAAAATTATATAAAAAGTTTCGTGTTTACCCAACTTTTCGATTTTAGTTGCACTGTTCGCAGATGCACAGAGAGAGAAATGTGTATACAGTTTATAAATTAATATGCTTTTGAGATATTCAGAAGACCCCAAAACGTGTACTCTGGTAAAATCTGGATATTGGACTTGACGAATAAGACACATCCTAAGTAAGGCTATAGAAATTAAAAATCTTATGTGTCACATTCTCACAACTTTCTCTATCCATTATCGTTAGTTTTATAGAGCTTCCACAGTTTATTCTTATGAATACCTACTTTTCATCTCCTTTGTGTGAATCGAAATAAACCTTTGCAGAAATAGCTTCATTTCGCCTTTCGTTCTAAGTACAAGGGGGCTAGATGAAACTGAATCGACAGTCAAATGTTTAAAATCGCCATATTATATGCTGGTATTAAAATTCCATGCGCTTTCCATCACAATTGAGAGAAACAACTGGATCCCGACAGCACTTTAAAACAATGACAGAGGTATTGAAAAGTCCAAAACAATAATAACGGATATCGAATGATTGATGCCACGAAACATTAATTTTAAATAAGTTGTGTATTTTAAAGAGCCTACATTTTTTGTATAATACTTTCTTTTCTTCTATTGTAGTTTACTCGTTATAAGACTTTCTTTGGCATGAAGACTCCAAAGGCTATTCCCAGAAAATTCAAGATATAAGTTTCATTTATCATGAAATAAAATATATGGTATTTTAAACAAAATCGTTAGAGCCACTTTTGTAAAAGTCAACGTTTTCGAAAAATTTCCAGTGTTAGGTGTAGTTTGAGATCGGTGTACTTTCTTGAAAATCTTCGCCGTTTATCCTTGAAAGATACCCAGTCTGATATTTAACCGGCATTTTGTTTGAGTTATGCTGTTCGCAGACACACAAATACATACACGACGTTTTCTAAAAATGCTTTTTTATTCAAGGAGTTTCAGAACATGTATTTCAGGTGAAACCTCGACATTGAATTTTTGGGTGGAATGCAATACTTCCTTTCCTCTGTTGCAAGTAGTAGGTAGTGAAAGTTAAAAGAGAGAGAGCGAGGGAGCAATAGAAGATCGCTTCCAATCTGATATGTTTTAGTGTTAAATTTACCTTGTATTTAGTATTTGGTGCCACAAAACACAGTACTGTGTGAGATCTGGACGTTTTTACTTTCTCTTCTACGTATAGTAAATAGGGGAAGTATTGTATTCCCCCAAAAATTCGATACCGAGATTTCACAGAAAATACATGTTTTGAGGCCTCCTGAATCCAAAAACAGTATTTTTGGAAACATGTCCGTGTGTGTGTGTCTGTGTCTGTGAACAGCATAACTAAGAAACAAACAGTCGGATAAACACCAAACTTGGTATTTAGGTTCAGTATCTTCCAGAGATGTGACACGAAGTTTTTCAAGAAAATACCCTCACCCCAGATTACCCTTTACATGGCACATTTTTCGAAAATTTTTATTTTCTCGAAAACGGCCCTAACGATTTTCTTTAAAGTATCATATGTTTAGCACA
The DNA here is from genome assembly GCA_030765065.1 of Deroplatys truncata. Taxonomy (NCBI): domain Eukaryota; kingdom Metazoa; phylum Arthropoda; class Insecta; order Mantodea; family Mantidae; genus Deroplatys; species Deroplatys truncata. The sequence goes on from CM060978.1 coordinate 223,239,481, forward strand.
TTTTTATGGCACATAAAATGTATATCTTGAATTTTCTGGGAATGTCTCCAAAAGTATTCTTCATTGTGAATGACTTTTGCATAACTGTTAAACTATAAGAGGTAGACAAAATTTTACTGCACAAAAAATGCAGATCGCGTTACAATACACAATTTATGTCATATACGGTTTTTTTTTTGAGTGAACCATTTTCGAGATATTGTTTGTTATTCCCTTAAATTTTCCAATACTTATACTTTTTCTCAAGTGGGAATTCGTTATTCATTTTTTTTTCTGGTAATGGAAAGAGAATGGTATACTCCACATAGCAACCAGCTCTTAAAATATTTGACTATCGCTTAAAGCTTACCAATTCTCTTTGCATCTACAAGAAAATTAGCAACAAGATTAACATCTTGATATCTTGATAAACATGAAGCTTATGGAGAATAAGCGTTTGTAAAAATATTTTGTACAAGAGTAGAGAAAATCATGTGAGTGTAACACAAAAGACTTTTTACAGAGAAATAATTTGACTTTACGTTTTAGAGATAGCTAATAGTCATTTGTAACTACATTTTCGAGTTTCATGATTTAGTATCGTTTGGATACAAGTTCCACATAATCTAAAACTTTCAACGTAAACATTAAAGTAAAACAAAATAAACAACACTGGATGAAACGTATTTAGTAAGCCAGAAGAACGCGTAGCTAAACAGGGCTTTCAGAACGAGGATAGTGAAAGATTCAGGAGTCTCTGGAAAGACTGCTTCTGAGCCGAAGCAAGTCAATGCGTTCTGTGTTGATCGTGATGATATTAAAACCAAATGGCATATCCGCTTGGAGGAAGACAGTGCACATACGCGTTGCATTAATTGCACCGGGTTAGGCCAGGTCGTAAAGGTAGCAATACAAGGAAAGTATTCCTGAAGGCACCTTGGCCTTCATGTGAACTCCTTCCCCACTCCAGGAAAAACAGAAGATGGAGATCATGACGCTGCGGGCGAGTGCAGAGGGAAGTCCGTTTGCCGGTACCCCTTCCACAAGCAAAGTACGTCACGCTTACACCGATAGTATAAAGCTAAGCAGGGCAAATGGTGACGCTCTGAGTCTCTTACAAACAGGCCCGCGTAGCACTACCTGTTAACTCTTGTGATTATTTCGGTAAGTACATTCACTAGCACTTATGGAAGTGTCAACATTGTGTCCACAAAGTGTGTTACTTAGTAATGTGCATATGTATGAACATCAGTGCATCCTGTTTTGCAAATTTAAATGCTTTCATTTATTTTTTTGTTTTTTTTTTTCTTTCTTTCTTCAAAGAGTGGTTATACTCCATATACCCGTCTTATATAACTTCGATAACTACATAAAATTCATTGTATATTTATAGAAAATAAATATTTAAAAATCAAATATTGTAAATAAGATTCGAAATATTACAATAAACATTTATGTTTTAAAGACTACAGAAATAAGCTGCGATAAAACTTAGGTATCCGATTTTAAATATATTTTATTCAGCTTCTAAACTTTTCTCTTCTCATAAATATCTTGTAGAGTTTCACTTTATGAAATTTACTTTCCGAGATTGCGCAGTAATTCATCTCGAATTATTGAACATATTAATGTAAATACTGCTTAGCATTTCGATCTTAAAATGAGGAAAGAGAAGGAATTATTTTCTGTAGTCATCTTTCATACAAAAAAATCTGATGTGTTACACTCACATGACTTTCTCTACTCTTGTACAAACTATTTTCACAAACGCTTATTCTCCATATGCTTCATGTTAATCGAGATATCGAGATGTTAATCTTATTGTTAACTTTCTTGTAGATGCAAGGGGAATTGGTAGGCTTTAAGCGATAGTCAAATAGACAAATAGTCAAATAGTGAAACAGACAGACACACAGACACACACACACGGGCATGTTTCCAAAAATGCTTTTTTTGGATTCAGGGAGTCTCAAAACATATATTTCCAGTGAAATCTCGGTACTGAATTTTTGGGTGGAATACAATACTTCCCCTACTTACTATACGTAGTAGAGAAAGTAAAAAAGTATACTTGTATCAAGAGACTTCATCGCTGTTTATTAATTAATTAATTATTATTATTATACATATATTCCCTAATTTATTTATTACTTTCTCTACTACCTATAGTAAGTAGGGGAAGTATTGTATTCCACCCAAAAATTGGATACCGAGATTTCACCGGAAATACATGTCTTGAGACCCCCTGAATCCAAAAAAACATTTTTAGAAAATGTCCGTGTGTGTGTCTGTGTGTGTCTGTGTGTCTGTGAACAGCATAACTCAGAAACGAACAGTCGGATAAACACCAAACTTGGTATTTAGGTTCAGTATCTTCCAGAGATGCGACACCAAGGTTTTCAAGAAAATCTACCCACCCCAGATTACCCTTTACATGGAATATTTTAATTTTCTTAAAAATGGCCCTAATGATTTTGATTAAAATATCATATGTTTAAGATATTTTTATGACAAATGAAATGTATATCTCGAATTTTCTGGGAATGTCTCCAAAAGTATTCTTCATTGTGAACGACTTTTGCATTACTGGTAAACCATAAGAGATAGACAAAATTTTACTACACAAAAATGTAGATCGCGTTAAAATAAACAATTTATGTCATATACATTTTTTTTGTTGAGTGAACCATTTTCGAGATATTGCTTGTAATTTTGTTAAATTGTCAAATACTTATACTTTTTCTGAAATTCGTTACTCATTTTTTTATGTCCTGGACATGCAAAGAGAATGGAATGTGCCACATAGCAACCAGCTCTTAAACGCTTAAAACCTACCAATTCCCCTTGCATCTACAAGAAAATTAGCAATAAGATTAACATCTCGATTAACATGAAGCATATGGAGAATAAGCGTTTGTAAAAATAGTTTGTACAAGAGTAGCGAAAGTCATGTGAGTGTAACACATAGATTCTTTTTTATAAAATTGGATTCTATTTTCTGTTCATAAAAAATGTTTCGTTTTTAATTACACTGATAAAGTAATTATGTAATTCCCTACATTTGCATTGATGAAATATTTTGTACCTAAACTTTAGACTTTATTTAACTTCTTATGTTAGTAATCAAGATAATAAAACTATAGCGAATGGAAAAAATGTTGCTTCTTTTTAACATTTCCGGTATGAAATAATAATAATAATAATAATAATAATAATAATAATACAATGTTGACTGGAATTCCGTTAGCACCTAAGCTAAGATCAGTGCAATAAATTTATTTATAAGTTAGTGAAATATGCATAACACAAAATTAAAGGCTGTTCTGCAAGTTTACTGCTATCAAAAGAGAAAGCATACGGTGAAGTGTGACAATATGTATGCATTGGAACTAGAACACGTCTTTCACCATTTACCAGAAAACAGACTCTTGCATAGCGATGATTTGTACAGATTTCCTAGGAATAAAACCTTGGTAATTCCAAACATAAGGAAAAACTATGCATAAATACGATTGGCAACTGCAAGTTTGCGTTTCTAATACAACATATCCGTTGTGTAAAATACGTTTTAAGTATTGTTTATTGTTATTACATTTCGGAAATTTATTTTAATTTTTATGAATATGCATGCAATAGAAAAATTGATTTCTGTTAAATTGACACGTATCACGACGATTTACTGCGGACTGTTCTTTCATCCTAATTGTATAGCTTTATTTATGTTTCAAATACACTATTTAGCAACTATATTTGAAAAATTTAACCCATTTGACGAGATTTATCAGGATACTGCTTCATATCAAAATCTCTATGTAAAGCTGTTTCGAAAAAAAAAATTCATGTTCTAGATTCTCGTGCTTAAAAATTAGCTTATACGAATTGAATTTATTTCTGAACATTCCCATCTTATTTTCAAATGGATAAATATCAAAACCTTATGTTGAATCTTAACTACAAAATAATTTATAAATCGCTAAAGATGTTAACATATTTGAAAATGTCGTAAATAACACTGTATAGTGGAAATTGCGCATAAGTGTTCATAATCGATCATTTCTATTTTTTCAAACGTTACATTTTTATTACTTTAAGGCTGTGCATATTCATAATTAATTATATTTTGCAGCGTTTTCCTATAAAAATGAACATAGAATGTTATTGTTTCCAGACAGATAAACTTTCGTAAAGCACATTTATCACGGATGTTATTGTTGTTGTTGCTGCAGCAGAAAATATATAAAAGTTGCTCTCAGAAATGCTACGTTTCTGAACTCCGCTCATGCATTAATACGAATTCTAATACCCAATTTGCTTTGGGCGAAAACAGTTTTATGTTCATGGACTTAATTAAAGCTATGAAATTTAAGTAGCAAACATTTAGTTGACATTACAACAATCAATACCTAGTTTCTAGCTGTTTTGTTAGTGTCGCGAATGTCACATCGAATATACAAAATATTATTTTCTCAGTTTCAAATTATCTGTGGTATTTAAAGTAAAAATAGAACTGAAGTTCAAGATAAGCCATTATTAACTCAAGTAAAATTAATAAATTAGCAAACTATTGAAAAGATTTTAATAATAAGACACATTTCAAAATGTGCAATGTATAGTAAAGCGTTATACAGTTACTCAAGAAGAATTAGAAAAAAAGGAAGTGTTACTTTGGGGGGAAAACATCATCAGTGAGCTGAAGTAACTTCAACCTAATGCCAGTTATGCTGCAAATTAATTTTTTGAAAATAAATTATCAGAGTACTTAAATTTAGTAAATGTCTGTATATTACACTAACAAGAAGCACATAATTTTAAAAATGATTATATTTGAAATCTCTGTGTTCCTGTAATGGTTGTAATGCATGTAATATGGACTAAAATTTAATTAATATCTTAATTTAAGCGCTGTAAGATCAATTTCTTTCTAACAATAATCAATATAGTTTTAAAAATAATTGTTCTCTTAACCTTGTAAATGCCTATTTATTTTGTCTAAGAATTCTGAGACTTGGGATTATTCTGTTCATAAAGTACTCTTGACAAAACGGAGCAGTACAGAAACCGACTTAATCCCTTGACCACAAAACTGGGATAGTTGTTGACACACTATAAACTATTTGGTACTCAGCGCTCTACATTTGAAAGTATTGAAAGAAAAAAGCGTGCTTGACTAACGGTGTGGTTTTGCAAGAATTATTTCCTAATTCAAGCATTCACCATTCGAAATTCACTTGGCACAACCTGCAAGGATTTTCTCTCGCTCTGATTATGCGAATTCTAGACAGTTTCACGATTGTTGCGAAAATAAAGAGGAACTTTTGGTGATAACGATCACTATGTGAAGAAATAACCAAAAAAGTTTAAGTTACAAAACCAGTTAGGAAGTTGCTGTTCTCAAACAAAAGGCTAATGCAGTCACATTTGCCTAAATTAGTAAAATAACGGATAAGCGTCAAAAGACATCAAAAGCAATAAAGCATAAAAGAGAAAGGAAACACTCCCAAGAAGAACGAATCAATAGGCGATTCGAAATGCACAAGGACAATAAACAGAAATGAACAAAAAAAGAATTCGACATAAAAGGAGAAAGGTCCTTGATAAATAAATCACCTGATGCGGTGAGTTTTTGTTTTTCTGGTCTCTGAAAATTTTCCCACGCCCCAAGTTCCAGAGAATCGCGCCCCTTGTTCCAAATCTGCAGCATCATTCGCCAAAACTGTCAGTTCCTTAGACTCCGTTCGCTATAGGGGATGTAAAACTTCTATCCCTCAATGGTTAACATAAAAGATATTTTCTAAAAAATTATTGTTTTACCTCTATAGCGACAAACCAATCTGAAAATTTTCTTTAAAATGTTCTAAATTCAAACGCACAAATTTTATACGAAAACAAAACACACCTATTGATGTCCTTAACGTGTCTAAAAGTTTTGTTTTAAACAATGTAAAAGCATTATCAATGAACTAATTTTATATTTATATATTCCTACTGAAATTGTATTTAAGATACTTAATGTTGGGACGTAGGAGAAGGACAATAGGCTAAAGGTACGAATAAATAAATAATGGTGAGGGAGCAAAAGAAGTGAATTTAATAACGTTTTAAAACAAGCTACAGACATTTTAGTAAATAAGCTACACGCTGAAAGTGTTATACATTTCAGAAGTATTTTTAGGAAGCTGCCACTTAAATACCTTTGGTTTCTGCAATTATTTTTGGCATACATGTAACAGTTGTTTCCTTTGAACGCGACACATTTTCAATTACTGCTTCGATAGCTATTTCTAACACAAGAGAGAATGGCATTTCCTGCAGTGTGATGCTTTTATTGAAAAAATTAAGCGTGCTTATTAATACTTTAAGTAAGATCTATATTCATTGCATCCATTTTATTTTTACACTAATTGAGATTTATAACGATGCTTCGTTATAAATGCACTGGTTAACAGAAAATAGGACACCTAAGTTGACGTTTAGTCTATCTTACTTAGTTTCCCATCACATATTAAATTTTTTATTTTCTCCTTCTTCTTTCTTTAGATTTTCAACGAAAACTAAACCACCCTGGAGATAGGAATTGCAATAATAATGACAACGTATACCTTTTGTCTCATATGAGGCAAAATATGTCAGCGCAGGCAAGTTGAAAAAAAGGTTCGTCCCAAATACAATAACAATCATAATAATAATAATAATAATAATAATAATAATAGAATATTTCTCAAAGAACCTCGTATCACCATCTTACAGCGAATAGTCTCTCGGAGAAATTTAGGTAATGATAACGTAAACTGCATGGAGAGCCTTCGACAACTTCTCAATTTTAACAAAGTTGATATTTTAAACACAGGAGTTTAACCAAAATGTTTCGATAAATTTCAACTTTGGTTGAAGTGGTACAAAATAAAGTGGAGATAAGACAAAGAGTCTTCAATTCCGGTTGAAGCTGAACATTTCCGAACCGAGGATATCTAAAAGAAACGGTGAAATGTAATACCTGCATAGTGAAGCTTGAGGAAATAAAAGCATGCTTATTTATTAACATTGGAAATGTAATCCAACCGCAATGAAATCCAGGGCAGTGGCTGAAATATGTTCCTATTTCAAACAGTTCCTGTATGGTATAATGTTTGTGCTCTCGCTTGCCATGAGGGAGTTCGCGATTCAATGGCACAGTGGAATATTAAAATCTTAGTCTACCTTATTAAGTCCTAAATGGGTTAAACGTACTCTACTGAAGGACATAGCTGCGCTTTCTATTTTTAATTGATTGCCTTAGATCATTTGAAATCTATTGGCATGCAACCTAAATTCCCAGCTTTGCCCTCATAATATCTCTTCAAATTAAAACAAGATGACGCCTTCAATTAAAGATAAATGGAACCTTAGAGGAACACACTACGAAACACCCAATCACACAACGCAAGGGTAAAACAGCAATCATGTGGGTAGACTTCCAAAATGCCAACTGCACACTGATGTCTATAAGGAAATGACGTATTGGTTATGTTGATATTCTTTAAATGACTAGAGAACTAGCAAAATTGTTAAGTAAAATATGTTATGAAATACTAAGTGAATATTAAAGACATAATTTGAGGAAAATTATACGACTTTTAAGAGTGTTTCATAAAATATATTTAAAATACCAGAACGCTACATAAAAAATCTGATGTGTTACACTCACATGACTTTCTCTACTCTTGTACAATCTATTTTTACAAACTCTTATTCTCCATCTATTTCATATTAATCTATATAAACATCTTTTGACATGCAAAGAGAATTACATTTTACACATAGCGACCAGTTCTAAAAATATTTGACTATCGCTTAAGGCGTACTATGTTCCCCTTGTTTTGTATTTGCAAGGGCAATATAGAAATACAGCAACCTTTAAGCATAGACATATCTCTTAATAACTGGTTGCTATGTGCAGCACCATTCTTTTTGCCACAGATTAATACTCTTTGCATATCCAAGACAAAAAAATGAATAACGAATTCCCATTTGAGAAAAAGTATAAGTATTGAAAAATTTAAGGGAATAACAAGCAATATCTGTAAAATGGTTCATTCAACAAAAAAATGTATATGACATAAATTGTGTATTTTAACGCGATCTACATTTTTTGTGTAGTAAACGTTTGTCTATCTCTTGTGGTTTACTAGTTATGCAAAAGTCGTTCACAATGAAGAATACTTTTGGAGACATTCCCAAAAAATTCAAGATATACATTTTATTTGTCATGAAAATATCTTAAACATATGATATTTTAATCAAAATCGTTAGAGCCATTTTTTGGAAAATTAAAATTTTAGAAAAATGTTCCATGTAAAGGGTAATCTTGGGTGAGGGATTTTCTTGAAAACCTTCGTGTCGCATCTCTGTAAGATACTGGACCTAAATACCAAGTTTGGTGTTTATCCGACTGATCGTTTCTGAGTTATGCTGTTCACAGACACACACACGGACATGTTTCTCAAAACATATATTTCCGGTGAAATCTCGGTATCGAATTTTTGGGTGGAATACAATACTTCCCCTACTTACTATACGTAGTAGAGATAGTAAAAAAATGTTGCGAATGCACTTGAAATGTCACGGAAGGTGTATATTTACCATCTTGTGTGTGCTTCGTAACAAAAATATTCAGAAAGATTTATTAACAAATTGGCTGACTATCCAGTGCAATTTTTGTAGCGATTACATAGAAATGAGTATGAGTGATTCAGGTTAAGTGGGCTGACCGCCTGGTCACTTCACAATACTTTGCTATCTAATCATTCAGGCAATCCCTCATCCTAGTTCTCTCGCAAGAACCAGACCGTGGTCTATATACCAGACGCTCTTATCACACGATACTATTACCTAGATACTATTACCCGTATATACTCCTTAGACAAAAAAGAAAATGTGCAGTGTAGTATTCTTTCACTTCAGTTTCATTTCAGATTGAACTCTGAAGTGTCATTTGTCTGTTTCCTCAGAGAAGGAATTTAAATTCAGTCAATGAAAAACTACGATGTGTAACAGTCACACGAATTTCTGTACACATTGCCAATCCAGAGATATCTCTTATTAATTTTAACTAAAAATGGATTCTTCATTTTAGGTTAAACTCGTTGAATGGCTTATCTCCGCTGCTTAATTCTCTTATTCTTCTTATTCATATTCTCTCATAAGCCTGTCGATCTGTTCGGTCCTCAATTAAATATATCACTCCATCTTGTTCTTGATCTCCCTACATGGCGGTACCCTCTAGATATATAATTTAATAACATGTTTTGTACTCGTTTCTCCTTCATCCTTGATATATGCTGGTATCAGTTAGTTTTATTCTCATTGAGTTTCTTTATTTAAGTTCTGTTATCTGTTTCCGAAATTCAGTTCTTGAGGTAAATCCTGTTACCTCTCTTAGAAATCTCATCTCTCACTTCATGTTACCATTAGCTGCTTAAATTACAAACCTATACTTGTTACTAAGCAGTTCATTGAAAAAGGAAGAATGACACATAAGCAAAATCTAACCTGAAGTAACTTAAAGGCTCGGAAATGAGTAACGCTACGAAGAAAGTTATTTACTATAAATTCTATTTTAATCACCTCTATATTATTCATGTAATAAGCTTTGTTAACCTCTTGTGGTGTCCCAGTTATGCAAACTTCAGTAAAAATAAACAGTACTTCACAGGCTATTAATATTAAATTCAATATTAAATTCCTGCCAAACTCATAATGATTGAATAAAAATGGCTTGAGTTCACCTTTGTGACAATCAAAACTAATAGAAAATAGTTTATGCAAAACCTTTGCCTTACACTCTTAAAAGGGCATTGACTTAAGTTGCATATGTTGGTATTCAGCTATGCTGTTTACGGACACGAGCATATGCAGGGAATATGTGTGAATTGGTAATTATTATTAGAGAAACCATTTGGGTGATGCACATAAGATTTTTCTAAAACGAATTCAAATTCGAGGCTACTATTTGCTTTTGTAATAAGTTAAATGCGGTGCAAAATCTCAGTTTTGAAATACAGTTATTAACCGTAAGTGTATTCGTGTTTCGCAGATCGTTGAAGGCTACGTGTTCAGTGCAAGATAGCATTTTTAGTTTGCACGCATTTGGATTTCCATTTGAGTTGAAGGCCATCCACTTTAAACTGTTCCAACAGCGACATATCGGTTGTTCTAGTGATAACAGAAAAATGAGTAGAAGGGAGTCACCTTGTGGTTCTCAACTACTTGGAATTACATAAATACGAATGAACAGGTCATGATTCTGTTTTCTTACTCTAAGGGTCCTTTTTCTAAAGTGGATTCATTTTCATATGAAATGAAATATTTGCAATGCCTAGAGGGATATAAAAAGCTCTGTATACAAATACTAATCTAATTAAATTCAAGGAACAAATTCTCAGAAACAATGCATGCTAGATGTACAAATCGTAAATATACATTATTTTGTTTCACTGGTATAGCTTACTTTAACTTCTATGGTCATATCGGAAACTTTTATATGAGAAAGAAATTTATGATGGTGTTTTACTCTCATTTTCATGAAGTTCTACAATGACACACTCACATATTCATACTGCCAGAATTGTATTCTGTTGTAATAATGCAGTTTTTACTTTCCCTACTACGTATAGTAAGCAGGGAAGTATTGTATTACACCCAGAAATTCGATACCGAGATTTCACCGGAAATACATGTTTTGAGGTCCCCTGAATCCAAAAAAAAGCATTTTGGGAAACATGTCCGTGTATATGTGTCTGTGAACAGCATAATTCAGAAACGAACAGTCGGATAAACACCAAACTTGGTATTTAGGTTCAGTATCTTTCAGAGATGCGACACGAAGGTTTTCAAGAAAATCCCCCACCCCAGATTACCCTTTACATGGAACATTTTTCGAAAATTTTAATTTTCTCAAAAATGGCTCTAACGATTATGATTAAAATACTATATTTAAGATACTTTCATGACAAATAAAATGTATATCTTGAGTTTTCTGGGAATGTTTCCAAAAAGTATTCTTCATTGTGAACGACTTTTGCATAACTGGTAAAACATGAGATAGACAAAATTTTACTACACAAAAAGTGTAGATCGCGTTAAAATACACAATTTATGTCATATACATTTTTTTGTTGAGTGAACCATTTTCGAGATATTGCTTGTTATTCCCTTAAATTTTCCAATACTTTTTTCTCAAATGGGAATTCGTTATTCATTTTTGTTGTCCTTGTAATGCAAAAAGAATGGAATACTCCACATAGCAACTAGCTCTTAAAATATTTGACTATCGCTTAAAGCCTACCAATTCCCCTTGCATCTACAAGAGAATTAGCAGTAAGGTTAACATCTCGATTAGCATGAAGCATATGGAGAATAAGTGTTTGTAAAAATAGTTTGTACAAGAGTAGAGAAGGTCATGTGACTGTAATACATCAGATTTTTTAATGTTAGCATACATTGTTTCAGTCGTGAAGCAGTCTAATTAAATCCCACTTCAATTTTTTCCTTTCTCTAGGTAATTCTATCATTAGAGAATTTACCAATAAAAATAAAAATATAATTAAACTACTACAGAGAAAATAATGAAGTTGCCATTGCTATATGTGCATCCTCTAAACCTATAGCACATATATAAGTAGTTATTGTGACTGTCTCGTGGCGCAATTAAGCTTAAATATGAGTTAATCTGGATAAAAAATGAATGTCTGTTTATGAAATTAAGGTGTTAAGCGTAACCAAGTTTTAAAAGAGTTCTCTCTGAAACCACAGCAGATCTACCAACATAGTGAGTGGCATTAGAAGGAGATTTGCTACATGGATAAAAACTGTAGTTAATGACGAAACAAGGAAAATATGGAGTGATTTTCTTTAAAAGCAAGTGTAGCGTTGTAAATATGCAGTGAGGGCAATCGAAGTCAACTATAATAGACTCTTTGTGGCGTGGACGACAATAAACATTGCCTAGTAATACAGAATCAATGATATAATGCATATTTCCCTTTCAGCATTATTTTAAGCATGGAATGTAGTTATTATAAGTATACTAGGTGCCCCAACCGCGCCGTAGTTCAAGTGTGTAGATATCCAATCGTGCGTTAAAATAGTTGCAGAACTCAACGGAGTAAATCCAAGTAAACGGGGTCAGTGGAGAACTGCGAATTAGCGTAAGCGAGCATTTTTTTTAAGTTCCATTTACACCCCGCTCTAATGTTCTTATCGGCGGGCTTTCCTTTGGAACATATTATTGCCTAATGGCAATAGTGTTAACTTGTATTCGCTTGCCTTTAGGTTTCTAGTAAGTTTTAGGCTTTAATCATTAGATTAAACACTCATTTACAATCTCATTCATGCTTCCAAATTCTGAGGAGCATAGAGAATAATCTTGGCTAGCGAAAAATCCCCACCCCCAGCCGAGAATCGAACCCGGAGACCCTGGCACAACAGGTAAGTGCTCTACAACCGAGCTACGGGGCCAACCGAGCTTGGTCTACTCCACTTGCTTATCAGCAAAGGCGATGAGCTGATCGCGCTCATTGAGAGGCATTTCCCAGGCTTACAACAGAGTATACAATCCGTGATGATAGACAAACATAGACCGAAAAGGTCTTAGAATATTTTCCACTTCAGTTACACAGGCGTTATTTTCTAGGGAATAAACACACTTTTTAGACTGACAAATAATTAAAATGTCTTTATTTGACATATTCGTATCCGCTCATAGCTATTTTTAATTGTATTTACGCTGTTCTTGTCTAAGATTACGGACTATAGGAAACAAATATGAGAGCACGCAGTGTTTCACTACTATTTCTTCGCTTGCTATTATAAACGTTATTGTTACTATTATTATTATTATCATAATTATAATTTAACGATACTGTTATGCTGACTTTGCTCATTGAATATATGTTCCAAATTTTGCCCTTAGTGTATCCATACGGACGTTTCTGAGAGCCGCTGGTGTAGTAGTAGCAGTAGTGGTGGTAGTAGTAGTAGTAGTAGTAGTAGTAGTAGTAGTAGTAGTAGTAGTAGTAGTAGTAGTAGTAGTAGTAGTAGTAGTAGTAGTAGTAGTAGACCTTTTTAGGGAACTGATGTACCAGTTCCACACTGGCCTGTGTTTACTTGGAATTGCCCCGTGAGTTCTGCAAATCTTTTAACGCACGAAGGGTTATCTACACATGTCAAATACGGCGCAGTTGAGCCATGGTATACAGAAGCATTATGATGAGGAAAAGTTCAAAAGACTATAAGACTCTACCTTAAACTTGTATGTGTATTTTCAACTATATACAAAGTTTAAGCTATTACCAAACCAGATATGTGCATCAGCACGTCTTTTTCACTTGTGCTAAACTGTTTTCCTGTTTGAGAAATAGAAACCTCACCATCCAATTCTGAGAAACCTTGAAACTCTTCAGCTGCCTGAGCTTCCTTTACAACTCCAGAGGTATATGATTCACGTTTTCCCTTCCTACTGCCAATATTCCAAATAACAGACCAGCATTATCAAGGAAAAAGATGTTATACAGTCATTGCGTTAAGCTTTTGTTGTGACTTTAGATGAAACAGAACGCCATTTAAATATTTATTACTATTATTTTAATATATTCTGTAATGTATTCCACAAGAACCCCACAAAACGTTCTATAACTCATAAATGTAGATACTAAAAGTAACGATGAACAAAACTTCCTTTTATGCCTATCATCCGCCCTAATTACCACACTACCTGCGCACCAGTCCCGCTCTCACTACCCGCCCGTTCTATACTATTCTATAAGGCGTCCAGGGATTTATTCTTATTCACGATCTGCTGCTTCTAAGTATTACAGAGAATGTCGTTATGGACACAAACTATAACAACACAGAGCATAAAGTATATTACTGTATTAAACGAATATATATATATATATATATATTATAAATAAACAAGAACATATAATTAAATGTTTGTAGTACTTGTAGTAAAGAGAATATAAAATTGTAAATAATATAATTAGATGTTTACCTACCCTAAAGAAAAGAATAAATGAGATAAACTATTTTAGTGTTTATCGCCTTCATGAATTTAGAATGTACCACAAATATATGTACGAACAGGAATAAACAAACGTATTGTTTTACAGAACATCATTGTGAAAAAATAATGTCTTATACGGTGATGTTCAAACTATGGTATTCAGCTGCATAGCGTCTAGAATGTTCCGCTAACACTGCCTACATTTTTTATTTCTAGTTATATTTGTTTTATTTGGCATTCGTTAATACTCGTATGTTGGTACGATTCATCATGTATTACTGTTCACAATAGAGACGAGGTTTCGGATTGAATTCCACCTGTTCTGCTCGTGACGTCATGTCGAGTATTCAGTCCAGAGTGCAATATTCGCTATGTAAATCTCAATGTCTATTAAGTCGTTGTAGATGCTGACTATTTGTTGATTACTAACTTAAGTAGTGTAGAACTAATTCATTGTGGGGCAGGTTTGGTTGCATTTTATTCAGGAAAATATAGGGTAATGCATCAACACCAGATATAAACTCTCTGAACTGTATTACCTTTATCACCATAAGATCTCCCTCTCAAAATACAAAGGGTGGCACATAAAAGAGCTCGCTTTCTGTATGTGAATGTAATATGTTAACTGCGCAGGTAAAAGTAGCTGTGTAAATATAGACGACAAATAAAATAAAAATTCGGAAACGAAGTGTAGAAAAGCATTCGCCGTTTATAGAAGATGTCGAAAATAGCCCCCTGCAGCATCAATAGACAACATTGCACGTTCAATCGTGCTGAGATACACCCGGCAGTACCGGTATCGCGGGGGCAATGGTGATGATGTAGTAGTCTTTGAGTTCCTATATTATGTATGAGCCTGTTTCATACATATTGTTCTTCAAGTGTCCCCATAGGAAAGAAATCACACTAAATTATGTTGTTCGAACTGAAGGAACTCTTTCTCTTTTTACACTTTTTAACCAAATACTGTATTTCTCTCCGGTTATCCTCTGCCATTCCCTGGAAGTCTTGTGGGTTTTCTTAATCGAAGTTGTTTACACACAAGCTTCCATAATTTCTAGTATCGAGTAAGTCATTTTGTAGAATGCGAAGACACGTGTAATTAGACCGATGATATAAACTGAAATGCTGACAGAAAAACGTCAGATAATCCTCCCAGTGTCATTTAAACAACCTGAGACGCCTGACATTTCATTCAAAGCGGAGAAGTGGGGATAGCTGGGTTGCCACGTTGTGTTAGAGCATGTGTCAGTTGTTTAGCAGCGCGCCGAATAGCAAACAGCTTGCTCGGATGTAATAAACCACATCAACATGGCAACGTGTTACCCCTCAAAGTTCAGCTTGTTGACGAAGGGAAAGTAGAGGGTGGCATCTTACTAACTAGAACAACAGCGGAGGGGATATTATCATGGAAACTACCCCTCCAAGAGCCGTCAGAAGTCGTCATGTTATTTAAATTCTACCGTAGGGATGGGTAGTTCACTTATTGTAGTTCATTTATTGCATTAAATGGTCCATTGTTGTAGTTGTTTACTCATTTCGCTATGGTAAAAATCTGCGCCACTCCGTAAAAAATTTGATCCATAGCTCAATAACAATGTAACGCCATATTTAGAAAGCGTTTAATGTGAATACTTTAAAATGTTTTGGTAATATCACTAAACTCACTAAAAGAGTTAAAACTTCTTATCCGCAAATGTAACAGCCAACTTAGAGGTATGTAACGATAATACTGTCAATCAGTCTTGCTGATACCATATCAGTACTCAAAAGCTGTTTTTGTTTCCTACCTTGAGGTGACTTTTCTGGCTTTTGAATATTTACGGAGAACACTAGTTGTTCTAAAGCTAGATAAGATGTTACGCAAAAAAAATATGATTAACGTATCTGACGGCAATTCTCCTGCAGGTGTAACGTAATAATTATAATAACGGTAGCGTGGTTATGATAAACATAAAGCGTTCACAGAAAGTATAGGGTGGATTAGTAGAAGGAAAATGCTAACAGCGAGCAATAATTATATAAATAACAAATGTAGTAAATTAATATGAATAAAATATATGTTAATTTTTTTCTGAAAACTGTCTCGCAGTTCCCTTCATTTCTACAATGTTAATCCGCTAGCTCTCTATGCAGAAAGAGCTACCAAGAAAAATATCAGAGCTCTGAGAATTAGCTGAGTGAATTAAGGATCTGTTGTAGAAGAGTTGGACTAGGTGAAGTATGGGTACAAGGATATGACAGGATACAAGATTTTGGAAATACTTTCGCTCTAGGTGTGAAGATAAAACATATAGGCGGAGATGTATGAGAAGAGGTCATTGGCAATTTCTAACATTATTGAGATAGAACGAAGTAAAGAGTGTTTAGATATGTGTAACAGAAAGGACAAGGAATCCAGTGCATGGTTCCGTGTAGGAGTATGGAGTAAGAGTCCTTAGGGGCAATATACTGTCCAATCTGTAGGGATAACAAAGGTGGAGACACAGAGGATGATGGAATACAGAGGAATGGATAAAATAACTAATCAGGGAGAAATGGCTCACAGATAATAGATTTGCATTGAATACGAAAATGTTCAGTGATCTGTCTCAGTTAAGGCAATTAGGCGAATTTCTTTAGAATGTCAGAATGAAATGGAAATTGACATTTGGCAAAACTTAGTAATGATAATTTAATTTTGTAAATAGGGTGATATCGAATGCAGAGTTTTGAGAAGACGCACATATTAAAACTTGAATGTATCATCGGATGTCTATAGACAAGTGGCCAAGGCCAGTTCCCATAGACTCTGTCACGTAATTGACTTAGCACTAAATAAGTAAATAAGTAAATTGAACCGAATAATAGTTGTTTTCTCTAAGAATACTGTATTTTAGGTTATTAACCTGCTTTTCAGACATCCCGAGTAAGTAGTAGCCCCCCAAAATACTTTGGGATTCGGTGAAATGATATGTTTCTATTTAGATTATGATGACCCGTCATAGAAATTCTAGCAGTATGTGATGTGGCACCATCTTGCTGTATCGCATTTGCTCTTAGAAGTTTCGTTGTGAAAAATGCCGCAAGCATTTTCCTTTCATTGAGCCAGCCTAGTTATTTGTGGTCCCTTTCAGCAGTGCATTGTAAACACATGCACATATTATTAATAAAGGCTGAAACCTTTAATTGAAATAAATACATGCAGCTGTTTAGAAAATTATTGCACCGATTTTTAGAGACGTATTGATAAGCGCAAATGTAATCTTATGAAAAGTAACCATACGAGTATACTATAACACTTTAGAATGGGGCTTTGTTCCTATAGGGACCTACAGAAAAGGCGCATTCGATTTATATGTGCCACAAACGTCGGGGGCATACTGGCGAGAGAAGGAAAAAGAAAGGAAGGAGCAACTCTGAAGATTCCTGGTAACAACAGTTTTGTGGAATTTAATGCATTACTTCACGTAATGCAAAACGTTTTTGTGGACAGCTTAATTATCTGTGGCGTAACCTGTAAGCGTCAAACGTTGTAAAAGGCATTCAGCCGCGAACTTGAAATACGATTAGCGGAGTGACGCTGCCAAAATGAAAGAGCATGGAATTGGATGTGTTGCACATTCCCTTTATCTGCTGTCAGGTTATTAAACATGACATACAATCGGAATTAACACGCATCAGAACGAACAGACTGCCAAGAAAGGGTCGTCATGGCAAAATTATTAGGTTAGCTGAGATAAAGTTCAGTGGATAAGTTAACACCTTTGTTTTCTGACAGAAAACTCCCTGGTACGTCAGTAAGGGCTCCGTTTTCTGAGGGATGTGAAAATCTTACTAGAGAACGCTGCATAAATAAATAGTCCGAAACATTCACAAACACCCTCGAAAAATGTTTTTCCATTCAACAAACGCGCCCTTAGAGTGCACAATTTGAACATTAAAAATAACTCCAAGAAAATAATACAATAATAATAATAATAATAATAATAATAATAGATATTTATTACGTTGCATTTATTCTCACTAGATTCTGAGCGTTTTCTCTTGCGACCATACAGACACAGCATCTATTTATGGCTACATCAGGAATAAGGGCATCGATCACGCTTTCTTTACGTGTTAAAAATAGGCCATTTTTACTTTCTCTACTACGTATAGTAAGTAGGGGAAGTATTGTATTCCACCCAAAAATTCGATACGAGATTTCACCGGAAATACATGTTTTGAGACCACCTGAATCCAAAAAAATCTGATGTGTTACACTCACATGACTTTCTCTACTCTTGTACAAACTATTTTTACAAACGCTTATTCTCCATATGCTTCATGTTAATGGAGACATCGAGATGTCAATCTTATTGATAATTTTCTTGTAGATGCAAGGGGAATATGGTAGGTTTTAAGCGATAGTCAAATATTTTAACGCTGGTTGCTATGTGGCGCATTCCATTCTCTTTGCATGTCCAGGACATAAAAATAATGAATAACGAATTTGAGAAAAAGTAAAACTATTGGAAAATTTAAGGGAATAACAAGCAATATCTGCAAACGGTTCACTCAACAAAAGAAATGTATATGACATAAATTGTGTATTTTAACGCGATCTACATTTTTCGTGTAGTACAATTTTGTCTATCTCTTATGGTTTACCAGTTATGAAAAAGTCGTTAATAATGAAGAATACTTTTGGAGACATTTCCAGAAAATTCGAGATATACATTTTATTTGTCATGACAATATCTTAAACATATGATATTTTAATCAAAATCGTTAGAGCCGTTTTTGAGAAAATTAAAATTTTCGAAAAATGTTCCATGTAAAGGGTAGTCTGGGGTGGGGGGATTTTCTTGAAAACCTTCGTGTCGCATCTCTGGAAGATACTGAACCTAAATACCAAGTTTGGTGTTTATCCGACTCTTCGTTTTTGAGTTATGCTGTTCACAGACACACAGACACACAGATACACAGACAGACACACACACGAACATGTTTCCAAAAATGCTTTTTTTTGGATTCAGTGAGTCTCAAAACATGTATTTCCGGTGAAATCTCGGTATCGAAATTTTCGGCGGAATACAATACTTCCCCTACTTACTATACGTAGTAGAGAAAGTAAAAAGTATTTTTGGAAACATGGCTGTGTGTGCGTGTGTCTGTGAACAGCATAACTCAGAAACGAACAGTCAGATAAACACTAAACCTGGAATTTAGGTTCAGTATCTTCCTGAGATGCGACACGAAGATTTTCAAGAAAATACCCCCACCCCAGATTACCCTTAACATGGAACATTTTTCGAAATTTTTAATTTTCTCAAAGATAGCTCTAACGATTTTGAATGAAATACCATAAGTTTAAGGCATTTTTATGGCAAATGAATTGTATATCTCGAATTTTGTGGGAATGTCTCCAAAAGTATCTTTCATTGTGAACGACTTTTGCATAACTGGTAAACCATAAGGGATAGACAACATTTTACTACACAAAAAATGTAGATCG
The DNA here is from genome assembly GCA_030765065.1 of Deroplatys truncata. Lineage (NCBI taxonomy): Eukaryota > Metazoa > Arthropoda > Insecta > Mantodea > Mantidae > Deroplatys > Deroplatys truncata. The sequence goes on from CM060978.1 coordinate 223,258,980, forward strand.
CGTTAAAGTACACAATTTATGTCATGTACATTTTTTTTGTTGAGTGAACCACTTTCGAGATATTGCTTGTTATTCCCTTAATGTTTTCAATACTTACACTTTTTCTCAAGTAAGTTTCGTTATTCATTTTTTTGTCTTGGATATGGAAAGAGTATTAATCTGTGGCAAAGAGAATGGTGCTGCACCTAGCAACCAGCTATTAAGAGATGTATCTGTGCTTAAAGGCTACTGTATTTCTATATTGCCCTTGCAAATACAAAACAAGGGGAACATAGTAGGCCTTAAGCGATAGTCAAATATTTTTAGAACTGGTCGCTATGTGTAAAATGTAATTCTCTTTGCATGTCAAAAGATCGTTTCTGCAAATGTTTATCTCGATTAATATGAAATAGTTTGTACAAGAGTAGAGAAAGTGTAACACATCAGATTTTTAATTCCTGCTTCTTAGTTAATATCAGGCATTCTACATTTTCTCCACGCATACTCTACCTCTTCTTTTTTCTTCTCAAAATATTTGGTGAGCACAGTCAGTAGAATTTTCGAAGGTAGCATAACGTGTATATTTTCAAAATATCCCAACAATTAATAGTTTGTAAAAGCTTGCAGTTCATTATGGCTCCACCCAGTGCCATTTCAGAAATTTCGCTGAAAGAACGTTGTTAAGGAATGTTGGCTAAACTCCGCCCAATCACATTTTTATTTAAACTGCGCAAAGAATCGAATTATGTATATGTAGGTACATTGACAGCATATCCTGATATTCCAAAGTATCACAAACAGTGTCAACTTCAGATCAAGCTCGTGGTCGGAGCTAAGAAAGATGAACTATTAGAAAGTAACATTGTTCGACATCTGTAAGCATTTCAGGGAAAACTTTTTCATCAATCAGTTACTCTTACAGGCACTATATCTAGCATCTATTACTACACTGAACAACTATTCTTAAATCAGGTGCACAATGTTATGTACTTATCTTTTATGTTTTTAATGTATATTCTAATTTTTAAGTGTTTTTTTCTCAATTGTTTGACTTTAAACATCTAAATTCTCTTCTAAATTGTTCCATATTTGCAGTTGAGTATGTCTAAAAAGTACAGAATACTAAAATGAATACTACTTTTATTTTATAATTAAACAAAGTTTTATAAAGTGTGATGTTAGATTCATTATAAAATAAGTTGAGTTAGTTGCTTTTTACTCACATCATATAAGCACTTCAGAACAAGAAAATCCAAGTGCACATATGATGTGAGTTAAAACCAATCGACTCAGCTTATTTTATAACAGCACTTTTATATCTAAAATCAGCTTTCACTTTACAACCGGTGAAAGTAAATACCAACTTGAAGTGTTTTGGTATGAATATATTCGTTTATCTTTAAATGAAGTATTTCATGAATAAATTTGCATGTATTCATAATAAAGCTGACTATTCTTATTTATATTAAAATTCCATTTATATTTCTTTAAATCGCTCTGCAGCTCCTCTCAAGCATTGCTTACAATGAAACAACATTAAAATAAAGAACTTCGTAACAAACAATTTGAATTTCTAGTTATTTTTAAAAATACGACAACATTTATATATGAAAGGAGAGAAACTTCTTATCTAAATGAATGTGGAATATTTTCCATTCGTTTTATCCTGATTGCATGCACCAAAGATCCCATTATCATCAAAGTTTAGAAATCTGTGTTTAGCCAGCAACGCAAACTGAGACACACTTGTGGAGCTCAAATTAATGGTTTCATTATTAACGATTAAACCGACACAAGTTTGGTGTTTACTTCCGTTAGGGAGCGACACACCTCATGTGTTTCTTCCAAACATTACATGACTGTATAATAATCCAAGTATGTACATTACATTTGTTTGTATGTCATTGGTCTGAATATCACGTTTCTTAAGCTGCATTGCCTTTAATCAAGCAAGATTTAATACGATATTACACCACATATAGAAAAGGTTTTTAAATAATCATTTTTAAAAAATCTGTAGTGTTTCTCCCACCCCATATATTTGCACAAGATAGACGTATATTTAAATGTTATTTGTACGGTAGTATGTTTTTGTTTTTCAAACAAAATAATGAAACAGTGAAGCTAACCTGGAGCAACAGCTAGTAAAGGAAATTATTCTTAATGCCGTGAGAATAAGTGCATAAAGAAGGTAGCGATTTTATTTATAACCCGTTAGAAATGAGACCAAATGTTGAGCTCAAGAAATTAAGAGCAACACTCATTTGATCATTTATCACCACCACCAACTTCTTCTTCTTCTTCTTCTTCTTCTTCTTCTTCTTCTTCTTCTTCTTCTTCTTCTACTACAACTTCTTCATCTACAAAGGACAAGCTATGCAGATCGTTCTGGGCCCATAAAGATTATAATCGGTCGGTCCATTGTTTCTTTGGCCATCTAACATTGCTTTTACCGTCAAGATGTATATCTTAATGTTCTCTTGGGTACGCGCCTTCATCTATCCTTTCAAACCAACGACACCGATGCTGCCTTATTTCATCATTTAGTTTGAAGGTATTCAATTAATTTCTGATTTGTTCATTCTAAGCGGCCAATAATGTTTGACTAGCTAAATTGTAGTTATTCAATTATTATCAGTTCTACAGAAATATTAGAACAACTGTATTCCTACCATCAAGAGAGAGAGGGAGACGATGCTCTCTAGACCGTCCATGCTCCGTTTGGCCAAAAGTGAGAGAATAACAAATGTCGAATGTCTTTCCAGATGTTTTATTCCTGAACATCTGTACGCCCAGTTTTACTTAATTGGGCAATATCTTCTTGGTTAGCGCTGACGTCAGAATGCGACACCGACAAAGTGGTAAAAAAATTAAGTTTTAGCAAAATAGTTCCTCACTCGAGGAGATGTAAGATTGTGCAGCCATTTTGTGGTAGTTTTAGTGATAGTGATAAACAGAAAATAGAACATTCTCTCAGATTCCATTTTTTAAAAGTATCTGTGTTTTAATGAATTTCCAAACAGCCAATTTATTACGTGTCTGAATAATTCGATACCAATAACATTACAGTATTGTACAAATTGGAATTCCGCAATTCTAAACGCTTTGTAAAATTCACTACCAGTGTGTGCGTCTGTATACTACAAGACCAAGAAAACGTATATTCGTATAAAGAAGAAAATGTTCTAATACTTAAACAAGTAAATGAAATGTTATTTTCTCCTTTGCTAAAAGAGTTTTCTTTGTTATTGTTATATCACGGAGTCCTCTTCCAGTTATGAGAGAAAGTATCCTTCTATCTTAGGCATATTGCTACTAAGCTAATATCAAATTATGGCAAAATGCATTTTATGCAAGTTTTTATCCTTTGGGAGTCATTTAGAAGACATTTTATGAACTGAGACTATTCGAAGTTTTCTAAATATTACCAAAATACAACTGAATATGTTATCCTAAAATAAGCAAGCTGCAAATTTCCACAGAAACTGTTTGCTTATACTATAAACATGTTTCTTTGATATACAAAATATTTAGTACACCAAAGCATCAATTAAAGTTTCAAAAGAATACATCAATAAATATGAAAGTTTCAAAACTCATTACAAGGCATAGAAATATGCCAAATAACCAGGACGGAAGCTAATAAGGTTGAATTGTCACTGGACTTATAGGTAAGGGCATCGTAGATAACCCCTCCCCCAGCCAGACAGTACTCGCACCGGTTCTTACCTGCCTGTCACTGACGCTTGGCCTGTCCTGTTTTGCATTCTCTGTAGTGCAAAGGTTTGAGAGTAGATAACTTGGAGGCAGCTGGTTCAATCACTCAGCTAATGCATTGCTGTAAATCCAGCCACTAAAAGCAGGAAACTGGTCTCTATCAAACACTTTATAAAAAAAACCTAATTTCTTCCACATTTTCAGTGCTTTGATATATGTGTATGAATTTATGCATTCCGATCCTAGCAATGTATATGCTTGAATTGTTAAACATATTTTCAAACCACACTCTCAACCCTGTACAATTCCAGTTTTCTGCTTTTGACAAGTATTGTATATCTATAACTGCTTTATAATAAATATTCCAAGTGATCAGGCATCTGGCTAATGTTTTCTTACATTTGTAATTCTATTACAGATTAAACATAGTGCTACCTGCTGTTACTCTGCTTAAATTAATACACTTTTCTGGTTATGTGTATATAACAATAAAAAAAATTTGATGTGTTACACTCACATGACTTTCTCTACTCTTGTACAAACTATTTTTACAAACGCTTATTCTCCATCTACTTCATGTTAATCGAGATAAACATTTGCAGACTCTATCTTATTGCTAATTTTCTTGTAGATGTAAGGGGAATATATATTTACAAGGGCAATATAGAAATACAGTAGCCTTTAAGCATATACATATCTCTTAATAGCTGGTTGCTAGGTGCAGCTCCATTCCCTTTGCCACAGATTAATACTCTTTGCATATCAAAGACAAAAAAATGAATAACGAATTCCCTTTTAAGAAAATAAGTATTCAAAAATTTAAGAGAATAAAAAGCAATATCTCGAAAATGGTTCACTCAACAAAAAAATTGTATATGACATAAATTGTGTATTTTAACGCGATGTACATTTTATGTGTAGTAAAATTTTCTTTATCTCTTATGGTTTACCGGTTATGCAAAAGTCATTCACAATGAAGAACACTTTTGGAGACATTCCCAGAAAATTCAAGATATGTCTACGTTTTATTTGAAATGAAAATATCTTAAACATATGATATTTTAATCAAAATCGTTAGAGCCGTTTTTGATGAAATTAAAATTTTCGAAAAATCTTCCATGAAAAGGGTATCCTGGGGTGGGGGAATTTTCTTGAAAACCTTCGTGTCGCATCCCTGGAAGATACTGAACCTAAATACCAAGTTTGGTGTTTATCCGACTGTTGGTTTCTGAGATATGCTGTTCAAAGACAGACAGACAGACACACAGACACACACACGGACATGTTTCCAAAAATGCTTTTTTTGGATTCAGGGATCTCAAAACATGTATTTCCGGTGAAATCTCGGTATCGAATTTTTGGGTGGAATACAATACTTCCCCTACTTACTATACGTAGTAGAGAAAGTAATAAAATGAGAATAAACAAAATAATAAGAATTAATTTGTCAACGTGCAGAATTAAGACAATCGTTTAGGAAATCACAAGGGTAGACATCCACAAAACGATGTACACAATATTAAGTGATGTAGCTGCACCCAAGAATTAGTGGAACATTTTAACAACGTTAAGTGTCATTCAATTTCCTTAAAGTGTTTTATTATAAACAAATTACTAAGCAATATCTAATATGCTATTAAAACCTTTTCTACCAAAGTATTAAGAGCAACCAAATTATCCGCTGTTAAAATCATGATAACAGGAATCCATAATATAAGGCTCTAAACGATATTTCTGTTTCATATACTTTTGTTGTAGACATTCATCTGTATAAATAAAAAATATTTTAACTAAATTGCCAGATTGGTTTATTAAGCTTATTTATTTACTAAACGTGTACATATATAGAAACATATATTCTGAATTTCACTATACTAATTTTTAGCGCAGGTCGCATTTCACAGGACAAAAACCTGTTACAGTAACCCACTAGGATAGTAACCGTTTATGATAAATAGAAGATAGTAGTTTAGTTAATTCCTTCAAGGATAGGTAGCGAACTTTCTCAAGATAACGTTTTGGTTCTTTACTCAGCTCATTCATATGCCTATATAAAAGCACTCCAATATTGTTTTTATATGTGAATATCTCTTTGAGGATAGATTTGTTGAACATTGAAAAATATAAAGCATTTGTAAAGATTATAATTTATTTAAAAGCTAACTGTTATAAGTAGTTTCACAATTTCCCAGAAGATTAATAACTAACATCAAGTATTTAACGGATGGAAATAGCTACAAAATGACATAATAGTTCTGATATTTTCAACTCTATAAATCCTACTACTACTACTCTTACTATCAGGGATTTTGGATTAAATTTTGTCATTTATCTGCTTTTCTAGGTGCAGTTTTGAAAAAAAGAAAAGAAAAAAAAGGGATATACGGCTGAATTTCTAAGAGGCATATAACTCGGGCTTCTTTAAAAACTACATGTAACGGTATAAATTCCTCGATTATTTATATTTTTAATAGTCTAAAGTTCTTTTAACATCCTGCATGTCTAATCAAACATTTAATAAATGGTTAATGACGATTAATGAGTGCTAAAATCAACCCACGGTACAATGCATTCTTTTTCGAATAACATAGCACTGCAGTCACTGAGTTTTTCGGATTACTAGACGCACATTTTACCCATTACTTCAATGTGCTATGTCAAGGATTTTGAAAACAACACAGTACGAAATTACTTTGTTTTTTTAATTATTTGGTAACAAGAGTTTGGAACAAATTACTGAATTTAAACGTATAAAATGAGTATACAAACTTCATTTTAATGAATAAGGTTACATTTTATGTTTGTATTCGCCTATAACGAAGCTGCCGGAATTTCGGGAACAATACAAAATTTAATTAATGGTTTCAAAGAAACAACTGTTGCATAAGAGGCAATTTGCACTGAATAAACTGAAATATTATCGCTTTATTTCTCATTTTGATTACTCTTTTCTTTAACCATCATGAATGATGTGAACAAAATATGAGTTGGGAAAATGTTATTGATATTAACTGATAGTTTTATTTTCAGTGTGCTGCAAGGTTTCTGTTTTACCGGCAGCTTTACGCGGACAATCAACATCAAGCTCAGCCTTTAAGAGGTAAGAAACAGTGAAGTTGCAATTATTTGCTTTGGCGTCTTAATGGTTTGTAAGCAAACCGTTCGTAGGAATGACCTCTTATTTTATAAAAAACTGATTTAATGTTATTAGGTCGTACTTACTGAGCTGAATCAATATGTGCTTAAATTCCAAGTCTGCCAGCTGCTTATCTAATCGTAAAATATCACTACCCAAAGTACCTGTTAATTTAGTTTTTGGATATGAGAATGCTCTAATGAAAATATTAAATTCAATGAGTCTAATTTAAATTTATACCATGGCTTTATCTCATGCACATATGAGAGATGTTTCTATTTCAGTTGAATATATTTTAATCTTTTGAGATATTAGTTTTCAAAAACATTTTGGAATGTTTTAGGGAAAACAAATTTTAAACATTTTATGCTTTAACTATAGGAACAGAGTTTAAGGATTTCTTCAAAGTAACATTTGCTATGAATTTCTTACAGTTTTCAGAAAAAAATACATTATACAATGCCATTTTGAAATAAAAAATACAAAGCATCTCTAAAACTATAACCATGGAATTATTAAGTACGGAAAATTATTTAATTATTTTACTTTTGCGAAAATGTAAATATATTGAATTAAAATAATTTCGTATTAGATGTGCAATGATGAAGAATGCTGATTAATTGTTTTAGAGAAAAGCCAAATTAAATTACAAAAAATGCTATTCAGTTCAAGGTGAAGGCAAGAGTCGGTTTCCAAGACATCGAATGACATTTACACGACGTGCATAACAAAATGGCTCATTTCCCCAGATCGCAGTAAGGTTTCCACCCAACCGGTATCAGTTCTCTATGTAACTGGCCTGAAAAGCAATCCAGAGACACAGCAAAGAAGGGTGTTATAATCGATTTGAGATGAAGGGGTGGTTCGGATACCGTCTCTGATAGAGTATCGCTACGAATGCTAAACAAGGAAACGCTAGAACAATAATAAAAAGTTCGGCTTTCAAGAATTTCTTACAAGTGTCGTTAAATTGGACGACAGCTACGACGTTTATATGATAGCTTTCATCAGCGACATGGAGGCAAATACAAAAAGCTTTTCGTCTTATTTCTAATATGTTATATTACGTTTATTATATTATAAAGTATAATATATCTGAATACTATACTTTATATTTGCGCCTAAATTCAACGAAGCATTGCCTTAACAGTACCCTACTATAGCAACATGTAGGTAGTTTTCAATATTATACTTCGGCAGTTGGGCCATATTTTGGAGCAGGTGAAGCACCCTACGAATGCAGTGGCTAGAATTATGCTCGAGGAATAAAGCAGTTCACGCTGGCAGAGAGTGGGGCTAGATTTATCACTACCAACATAAGCAGCTGCGTTCCATTATAGGCCACTTTTTATGCACATCAGTGTGCATTACACAGACAGAAAGAGGTATGGGAGGGGGAGGATGCGGAGAGAGAAAGATTAAGACAGTCAACAAGAGACAGAGATAGACATTGAAAGCAAAGGTGATACAGATTTTGTAGAATAGATGCATGTTAAATGTGAGCTTCTGATCCAGTGCATCCAGGGGTCTTCCTCCGAAAATGCTTAGGAAGAAGGAAGTAATGTGGGGAAAGCGGTTTTGGAATTATTGTTCTTTCACTACGCAGTAAGATGGTCTATATCTGTTAGAAGTAGCACTGAAATCACAAGGATTTCTTTTACATCGACAGCTGCTAGACACAAGTGTCCTTACTGCGCACGGTACCTATTGTTGCTTCACGATAACACATGTCATCACAGAGGTTGCTACCTGTCTTTGTCCAATACCGGTGTACACCAAAACTTATTACTTTCTCTACTACGTATAATAAGCAGGGGAAGTATTGTATTCCACCCAAAAATTCGATACCGAAATTTCACCGGAAATATTTGTTTTGAGACCCCCTGAATAAAAAAAAACATTTTTGGAAACATGTCCGTGTGTGTGTGTGTCTATGAACAGCATAACTCAGAAACGAACAGTCGGATAAACACCAAACTTGGTATTTAGGTTCAGTATCTTCCAGAGATGCGACACGAAGGTTTTCAAGAAAATCCCCCCACCCCAGATTAGCCTTTACATGGAGCATTTTTCGAAAATTTTAATTTTCTCAGAAATGGTGTAACGATTTTGATTACAATATCATATATTTAAGATACTTTCATGACAAATAAACTGTATATCTTGAATTATCTGGGAATGTCTCCAAAAGTATTCTTCATTGTGAACGACTTTTGCATAACTGGTAAACCATAAGTGACAGACAAAATTTTACTACACACAAAATGTAGATGGTGTTAAAATACACAATTTATGTCATAAACGTTTCTGTTGATGAGTGAACCATTTTCTAGATATTGCTTGTTATTCCCTTAAATTTTCCAATACTTCTTCTGAAATGGGAATTCGTTATTCATTTTCTTTTTTATGTTCTGGACATGCAAAGAGAATGGAATACTCCACATAGCAACCAGCTCTTAAAATATTTGACTATCGCTTAAAGCCTACCAATTCCCCTTGCACCTACAAGAAAATTAGCAATAAGATTAACATCTCGATTAACATGAAGCATATGAGAATAAGCGTTTGTAAACATAGTTTGTACAAGAGTATAGAAAGTAATGTAAGTGTAACACATCAGATTTGTTAAACATCCTCTTTGCATCATTCATAGAAATATTTGAAAGTGAATGACTATTCCTCCCTGAAATGATGGATAACAAAAATTTCTGTATCTTACCTGTTGCAAATAAGCAAGTTTGTGTTGCTTAGTTGAATTACATATTTCCAGCTATATCTCTCGATTAGCTTAAGTTTAAAAGAAATTTCCGATGCATTACATTCACATGACTTTTCTACCCATTTTTCAACAAATTATTCTTACAACAGCTTATTCTTCTATCTACTTCATGGAGACATAAACGTTTTTAGATGAGTTTATTACACATTTCCTGGCAGGTCCAAGTGGAATAGGGGAATACATTACGCTTAAGCGATAATCAAATCTTTCAAGAGCTGGTCGTTATATGGTGGTTTTGGAATTCCGTTGTCTTTGCATGCGCACGAGAAGAAAGACTAAAACAACATAAAACAAAGAACACACAACACACACACACACACACTCAAAGATACCACACAGACCTTTTTATAAAAATGCTTTTTAGGGTTCAGAAGGCCTCAAAACATGTATTTCCGATGAAATCTGCACATAGATGTTGTGGGTGGAAAACCATACCTCTTTTCTTACCTAGTAAAAGTAAAAAAAAAATTATTTGGGTGAAATACAATATTTCCTTAACTTACTATAGGAAGTAGTAGATAAAGTAAAACTAATCTATGGTGTAGCTGAGAAAACTTAAGGTTCAAAGGATATTCTGTGAGCGATACACGAAATATTTTAGGCACCTGTTCAATTTTTCTTCAAAATCGAGTGAGAACCTGGGCCTGTATTCTTTCTTATTTGTATTTTGTTTCTAAATTTTGACTATAAGAGACTATAATTATTATGTAGGCGATAATCCAATTTTCTATGCTAATTTTTTCCCCAACAGCAACAGGTCCTCGCTGATAATGTTTAACAAGCATTTGTATGTAAACATGAAGCATGCTAATAAACAAAGTCCAGGTAGCTCATTCAAGTGTCACAGACGATGGTTCCCTAAGCTTTTGCTTGCGAGATATGATTTACTGCTTGGAACTGCGCAAAAACTGTCAAAGTGGAAAATAGTGTTCACTATTAGTGATGCACTCGATAAGTAGTGTAATACTTATGCTGTTGCTCCCATATATGTTGATGTTTAAACAGTTGAAGTGAGTAATCGAAATTTTATAATTAATATGCACGATCATGTCTCAAGAAGTTTTTGTGAGCTATTTCATTCATACACCTATATTTGATACTGACTAGTAACGTTTAGCAATCCCTCGGGTATCGACCTCAGATACTAAACCGATACTAATTTCGGAAACTAAACTAATAAGGTTGCGGTTGCCCAAGCAAAATTGAACGCGTGTACGGTAGAGGTCTGCATATCAGTGAAAACAACCGACCGTACCGACCGTGACTCAGTGATAGCTTGTCACGCTCGACTGTCGAAATGAATGTGTAAATGACTGCATATCTATCAGTTCTTTGCTCCCTTGTTTTTCTGTCCGAAGCATTTCTCTTGACCGAGAGCTCACGGTTGACTTTGATCCCGCGATGAACAGTGGCCTCTCGGTAAAACGGTTAACCGTGGCTATCCAAAACAACAACGGTGCCTTAAGCTGCATAGGTGAATGAAGCAACGTCACGGTTATGTGCCTCTTTGTTCACTCAGTAGCAAATGTGTAGTCTTATTTATCTAGTCTACATTACTTTTGACGTTCTTTTTGGGCTGGCCAATTCATATATTTCGTTATTACTTTATCTACAGCTTACCTATGATAGCTAGAGAAAGTACTGACTTTCATCCAAAAATTAGATATCGCAGTTTTACTGGAAATACGTATTTTGAGATCCCTGAACCCAAAGAAGAATTTTAAGAAAGAGATCCATATGTGTGTATGTGCAGTATAACTCAAACAATCTGATGTGTTACACTCACATGACTTTCTCTACTCTTGTACAAACTATTTTTACAAACGCTTATTTTCCATATGCTGCATGTTAATCGAGATGTTAATCTTATTGCTAATTTTCTTGTAGATGCAAGGGGAATTGGTAGGCTTTAAGCTATAGTCAAATATTTTAACAGCTGGTTGCTATGTGGAGTATTCCCTTCTCTTTGCATTACCAGGACAAAAAAATGAATAACGGATTCCCATTTGAGAAAAAGTATAAGTATTGGAAAATTTAAGGGAATAATAAGCAATATCTCGAAAACGCTTCACTCAACAACAAAAAATTTTGTCTATCTCTTATGGTTTACCAGTTATGCAAAAATAGTTCACAATGAAGAATACTTTTGGAGACATTCCCAGAAAATTTAAGATATACATTTTATTTGTCATGAAAGTATCTTAAATATATGATATTTTAATCAAAACCGTTAGAGCCACTTTTGAGAAAATTAAAATTTTCGAAAAATGTTCCATGTAAAGGGTAATCTGGGGTGGGGGGATTTTCTTGAAAACCTTCGTGTCGCATCTCCGAAAGATACTGAACCTAAATACCAAGTTTGGTATCCATCCGACTGTTCGTTTCTGAGTTATTATTGTGTTACTACACAAAAAAATGTAGATCGGTTAAAATACACAATTTATGTCATATACATTTTTGTTGTTGAGTGAACTATTTTCGAGATATTGTTTGTTATTCACTTCAATTTTTCAATCCTTATTTTCTCAAATGGGAATTCGTTATTCAGTTTTTTGTCTTGGATATGCAAAGAGTATTAATCTGTGGCAAAGGGAATGATGCTGCACCTAGCAACCAGCTATTAAGAGATATGTATGTGCTTAAAGGCTACTGTATTTCTATATTGCCCTTGTAAATATATATTCCCCTTACATCTACAAGAAACTTAGTAATAAGATAGAGTCTGCAAATATTTATCTCGATTAACATGAAGTAGATGGAGAATAAGCGTTTGAAAAAATAGTTTGTACAAGAGTAGAGAAAGTCATGTGAGTGTAACACATCACATTTTTTTTACAGAAACAACTAACTTTTTAAAGCTTATTCAAAACTGCAATCCACCGATATGTCCTATACAGTTAAGGGACTTAAAACTATAAAAACAAATGAATAATTACAACGTAGAACGTCGGATTATTCAGATAATAGATTATGCACGAGCGATAAATTGGGTATGTAATAACCAACGATCTGGGTATATGATAATACTACAATAAATGAATCGCTGCAGTTTAGAAGAGAATGCAGGTATTTTATAATTCATCACTCCCAAATATTACCACCTCAAATAAAATCTCTAGGCTTTCTGTACATGTTGTAGCATTATATTAGTGTCGGTTCTGCTGAACTACGACTAGTCGGCAGTTGTGTTACACTGGGACGCACCAGAGAGCAGCAGCATTACGGTTGCTTGTGATCGAAACTTTACCGTAATAGACCGGCTATCTCTGCTCGAATTCACGCGCTCGGCTGCCGTACGCCGCAATCGAAGGTGAGAATTCACGGTCGGTCGAGAATGAGGACCTAGAGTACGAACAGGTTGTGTAAGTTGCGAGTGGGCTCTCGGTGGTAGTGAAAAAACGTAGACGCTTGTTCAGTTACGAATACGACTGCCGAACTGCCTGAATTACTCGAAGAGTTTATTAAAAGCTGCTGAAGTAAACCTTGTCTCTGGCGCATCAAATTTAATGAATGCCTGATAAGCAGAAGAAGGGCGCAGCTTATAATTATTACTTTCAATTCACTCAGTTGGTTAATATGAGAAAAAAAATTTGTTTTTATTAGCCACTATTTACGCAACATGGTAAGTTTCTTTTCTCTTCTTTTTAAAACCAGGCAAAGGCAGGCAAAGCAGGCGCATAGTCATCGAAGTTCGACATGTTCCAAGTACAAACTGGCACTACTTGTACCGTTTAGTGACGAGTCAGAATGTGGTGTATATGGATCATGCATGCTTGATGCTTGCTTATCATGCTGGAATTGACAGACTGCATGCTTAACATTCAAGCAGTCGCGTGTGTAGCGGCCTTAAGAGTTAATGAATATTTATAATATACATTAACTACTAAAGTTCTGCAAATAATTACAACATTCTGTACCTTCACAGCGATAGCAATCCCTATCTTTTGTTCACTCTTACATAGGTTTTGACAAGGTTTGTGGAATACCAGAATTGCAGATTTGTTGTTTTGTTGGGTTGCAGTGAAGCTCTGTAGAATTCAGAGAAAATGTTTTTTGGTTTGGTTATGAGATGCTGAGCAAATTATTTTTTAACACTTCTTGCATTTTTAATTTAAGGTCTTATTCTAACCATTCTTACTTATTTTATGGCTCTAGTAAACACGAACAAGTTCTAAAAGAGTAACATAATTGAAAAATTAAAATATGTGGTTTTGTTTTTTCTTTTTAGATTTACATGAGCTAATGGAGGCAGTGCAAGGAGAAATATAATTTTTTTCACGTCCCAGTACAACTCGTAACATCGCCATGGAGGAAGTGAAGAAGAAAGAACATGCAAGCCCCAGGGCCAGTGCAAATCCCATATCAAAGCTTCTATTTTTGTAAGTAGTTTTTGGCTTATTTAAAGTTGGTCGTTATCACCCATTACCAAATCCCAGCTTTTGCAATGCTCTTCCGCGGTTTTCTGAAAACGCATTCACCGTTACCGTCTAACGGTTCTTGAACACATGTTGATGACGTACGTTTCTTTCAGGTTCGCTAAAAACCAAAGAAGAAAAGGGGAACAAAGCTGAATATTTCCAAGCAAAGTAAAATTTTTAATAGGGCGGACAAGTATAAAATAAAGGAGAGCCTTGAATAAAATTCTAGCTTTCATCTCTCTAGGTAATAACGTTTCTTGCGTGAATGTTTGATAATATAGGTCACGTTCAAAATGATGCGATTTCTGCGAATTTAAGCGATTGGTCGCTTTTAGGGAAGCGTTGCATTTGTTAAAATGTCTAGACTATTACAATAGTATGCGAGCATTTTAATCGAGAAAATCGTCTTTCTAATCACCCGTTTGATAGCAAAGCTCGTGTTTGCGTGCAAAATGATCCAAACGATAACTCCTGGCTCTGTTTGGGAATCAGGCTAATATGGCGCAGTATGTTTATTTCCATTTTTATTTTATCATTTTTTCTGTTTTTCTCAGTCATCAGGTAAATATGAAGTGCATTCTTCAATAACGTTGAAACCACAGAATAAAAGGAATAAAATGTAAGGTGGCCAAGCAACTAAGTTGCCTGGCATCACAAAGATTCTGTTACGTTTCCCTATTCTATAATTTCTCCCTTTGATTGGGTTAAAAACAAACCAATGGACAGGAAGGCGGCTCGTAATTGGGGCTATCTTCTTCAGAGTACCAAGCAAATGGTACATGAAAGCGGTTACACAGATAATACTATTTATTTCACACAGACTCATTGCGACAAGGATCTACAGAAAACTTCAGCCATATGACTTCGCAGCAAAGGCAATATTTTTAGAACAGTGTTCATATCATGGAGACAATAAATTCAAATCTCGAATAAGCTGAAGCGTATTGTGAAATGCAGGATGACGCCTAGGCCTGATAAAGATATGGCGAACAGGAGTGACGACTGACAACCACGTGTAAAACAACAAATGTTTCACCAACCATGGACCTCAATGAAAATGTGGGAGGGAACATGGTGTGTCGGTTAGCCAAGTGCGTCACCGTAAACAGTGGATTGCGTGTATGTGTATCTAACTTCTCAGAAATCTTTCACGCAAGGGGGCGTAAAACAAAGCAACAAGACCTTGCCTTCCGGATGTAAAACAGATATTGCCAAAAACAGCTTGTGAAGCGCATTATTTGATCAGATTAAAGCTCTGTTCCCAGCTCTTTTGGGCGCCAATTTTCTCACATCTTCTCATTGTTGAGACGTACAATGAGGTGAGTCATGGATACAGTCCGTGACTTAACGCTTCATCGCTTCAAACGGATCGAACTGTCGCTGCCGTGACAAATTGAAGGTGATGATCGCTGGTTTACCATTGCTTATTTTCGGGTAACCTCAAACTTGCGAAGGGAGGAAGTTTTGAAAAACAAAGAAACTATTAGTAAACTGAATATTACGAAATACTTGTGGCTAACTCCCCTTGTAGTGGATTAGTCATCATCGCTGTAGGCGTTACTCCTCTTCTGAATGGTTTCATGTGAGCGAGCAATTCTTTCATCTGGTTGTAACGCTGTTGTGGATAGAACTACGTCTATTTCAGTTCTCACTTCATCATTCACTGAACACATATGTACTCCTTAAGCTTATGCCTACTTGCAGAGCAGTTATGTCAGTTTGCTTTCTTTCCTACAAATTTTCAGTAGGCTATTCTACAACATGAAATAGGAACATCGACTGTAGGAGCTATGAGTAGAATAATTCCCTAAGTCTTGGCAGTTTTAACATCACTGCAATATACATACCAGCACTGCATAATTTTGCTAGTAGTACCACACGCTTGAATACAACTCAGCGAGCAAATTACCACATGAATGTTATAAAACAGATCACTATCAACTTGAATATATTAAATCAAAATTACATTTTACTATGTAAACACTTTCTGAACTACCATTCCAAAAATAAAATTCTAACCATCTTACTTCAGTGCAGTGTTAATGTGTGAATATGTTTTGAAATATTTAAAACGGTCTATAGTTTTATAATAGCTTATATACTTATTTTAAAATTGTGTACTTTCTCAAACATTAAAACCATATTGCCGTGTTGTATACATATTTGGAGAAACTAACTCCTTCATACATTTTCAAAACTAGAAACCATATAAATAACAGCCATGCATAGAAACGCCACCACAAGTTTAGAGATTTGTAATCCCCCGGTTATAATATTAATAATAATAATAATAATAATAATAATAATAATAATAGTTCCAGCTATCATTAACTTCGCTTGTTGCATTTCAACGAATCGTTCTGCCCAATCCTTCTATGCAATTCAATAACATCGAGTATATTATGGGTACTCGCCACCTACATTTATACTAAGAATATGGTGGAAATAATGTTTCGTTCTTCTCACTGGAATTTAACTATACTATTTTATTATATTACATATATATATATATATATATATATATATATAAAATGTTAGCGGAGAGTCACAATGTGTGCATGTTATATTGGGATGCGCAAAGTACTTTTAGTGTAGAGGCCATAACAACTCCGAAAATCATGTTTTCTTGCCTGTTTATCACTTAGTCCTGATTTTAGGGTGTGATAAAGATATGGCGAACAGGAGTGACGACTGACAACCACGTGTAAAACAATTGCACAAAAGTTTATAAGAAATGCATTACTAATGGCCACATACGACTTATGGTCTCAACCGTGACCATACTAATGATCCAAACTTACTATGTGACTACTATTGACATCAGACTAAAATGTGCTTACTTTAAAACTTTAAAATAGAGTTTAAAACCATCGTTTTCTATATTTTCAAGTATTTGCGTACAAATCTGCTTCATTTGAGCAATCTGGTCACAATTATGGATATTCCGCTTTAGAGCCCGAGGAAAATCAAATTTTAGGCTACTCGCGACTTACAAGAAGCATTCCTATCCTTACTTTCAACCTTTATTTACAGACTTTTACTGTGTCATGTATATGGATAAAATGTGGCGAAAGATTAACGCTGCCTTACAATCATCAAACATTACCGTTTCCCATGCTTTAAACCTATAATCTCTCCAGAGTTTAATCCATATGGGCAAAGCACTGTGCAATTGCACTATAGGATCCGAAAAAAAAGCAGGTTACCTTATATTTTTCCAAAGCTACCCCAGTCCCTATTGTCTTTCATGGAGTGCGCTGAATTTTTTAAAACATAGCGTTATTTTCCATTTTTATACTTAAAGCTGCACCTAATGGTCAGCCGCGACACAACTTTTTGCACTTACAGTATAGGGCTCGTGGAAATTATATATAAATTTGTATCAAATGAACGATCAGGACAAAAGTTTGAACACTTACGCGTTCGGTTTCAACGAAAATGATGGTCTACTCGTACTTTCAAAAACTATTCCTGACTTTATTTCAACTTCTCATTTTTAGAATACATCCGGGTAGCGCCGGGAAAGACAGATACTTATGAATAAATCAGAGTACTGGGTGTTCTTGTTCATTTTATGGATCATCTCATAATAAGACAATGAGAGCATTGTACACTGAAGGTAATTCCGAGAGTGGTTAGACCGCTCGCTCTCACCGCTCGAGTTCAATCCCAGGGACCCGCATGTGGGATTTGTGGTGTACAAAGCGGTGTCTGGGGAGTTTTCTTCGGTTTCTCCGGTTTCCCCCGCCATGCTTCACTCCATCGGTGCTCCATCAACACCTTAACTCTCATTCCTCTCTCGTCTACATCTATCATCCACTTCCTCGCTCTCATCCCAAGCGTGTGGCTGATCACCCACACTGGTCCTTCACTCTCTGACCGTAGGCCCTCTGCCCCCGTCAGGCGTTGTCACGTCCTAGGGGACTGTGGGTCCTCGGTTCGGGTAGGCGTTAAGGAGGGACGTCTGTTTCCGCCTTGTAGTTAGTTTAATTTGATTTTGAATAATTAGCTTTATTATTCGTCTCTTTTTCTTACAGCTGGACAAGGAAAATCTTCTGTAAAGGCTTCAAGAAAGACCTTGTTGAAGATGATCTCTACAATATACTCGAGAATGATAAAACCAATATCTTAGGGGACAAGTTGGAAGCGTGAGTACCACTAACAGTTGCAGTTACAAAATAAAATTCTGTTTCAACAAACAACATCTTAATGTTTTTGTTCAATGCAATTTTGTTTCATTTTACCATAGAAAATATTTAAAAGAACTTCTATAAAACAGTAGATATATCAAGAGTTTCTACAGGTACAGAGAAATGTGAACTGTAATAATGTTCTTGAATGGCACAATGTGATTATTTACAGAAACTGGAAAAAGGAGCTGTTGCTTGCAAAGCAGAAAGAGCGACACCCCAGTCTGCAACGTGCCATTATCAAGACGTTTTGGAAGCAGTATATGACGTGTTTTATCCTAGCCGCGATTTCTTTCCTTGTAATCAGGTAAGTACTGCACTATTAAAACTAATATGAGAACCATGCTCAACTCTAATTATGTTTTTCCTAGAAATTCCTGCTTTTAATCTAATTTAACTACAAACAATAGATCAAAGAAGGAACCTAACGCAACACATCCCCTACACAGACATTTGTGTGCTTTCCCGGTCTTATACCTGTATACTTTACCCTGACCAATGAAACTGTTTTCCTGCCCTAGCGGGGTAGAAAAAGCAGTGACACAGAACGAATGTTCTTTTCGTTTTCACAGAAAGATCTGCACTAGAGAAGTTGAGGCTCAACCTTCTTAAACTCAAAATGTGAGACGAATGCTTTCAAACACTGTTTTTACTTTCTCTACTACGTATAGTAAGTAGGGGAAGTATTGTATTCCACCCAAAAATTCGATACCGAGATATCATCGAAAATACATGTTTTGAGACCCTTTGAATCCAGAAAAAAGCATTTTTGGAAACATGTCCGTGTGTCTGTCTGTAACAGCATAACTCAGAAACGAACAATCGGATAAACACCAAACTTGGTATTTAGGTTTAGTATCTTCCAAAGATGCGACACGAAGGTTTTCAAGAAAATTCCCCCACCCCAGATTACCCTTTACATGGAAGATTTTTCGAAAACTTTGATTTTCTAAAAAATGGCTCTAACGATTTTGATTAAAATATCATATGTTTAAGATATTTTTATGACAAATAAAACGGATATCTTGTGTTTTCTGGGAATGTCTCCAAAAGTATTCTTCATTGTGAACAACTTTTGCATAACTGGTAAACCATAAGAGATAGACAAAATTTTACTACACAAAAAATGTAGATCCCGTTAAAATACACAATTTATGTCATATAATTTTTTTGTTGTTGAGTGAACCATTTTCGAGATATTGCTTGTTATTACCTTAAATTTTTCAATACTTAGTTTCTCAAATGGGAATTCGTTATTCAATTTTTTTGTCTTGGATATGCAAAGAGTATTAATCTGTGGCAAAGGGAATGGTGCTGCACCTAGCAACCAGCTATTAAGAGATATGTATGTGCTTAAAGGCTACTGTATTTCTATATTGCCCTTGTAAATATATATTCCCCTTACATCTACAAGAAAATTAGCAATAAGATAAAGTATGCAAATGTTTATCTCGATTAACATGAAGTAGATGGAGAATAAGCGTTTGTAAAAATAGTTTGTACAAGATAGAGAAAGTCATGTGAGTGTAACACATCAGATTTTTTTCTTTTTAGTAATGTTAAACGCCCGCTATTACTATATATGGCAGCGCAGGCGGTGGACAATAATGATACATGAAATTAGATTTGGTAAAGGAATTTTGGGAAGGTATGTTTAGTGTACCTCCTCGGGATTGGATAATTATGAAGACTAAGGGGAAACTGGAAGAAACCTCCGTCAGGGAGGAGGCCCCGGCGGGACTTGCACCGCAAACCTCCCGTTCATGACTTCAGGCACCCGTGTTAGTAAAGTGCTGGTGATTTGTTGGCTTTGATACTCTTAAAAACCTCCATAAGTTCTCGTTGTATCATATTTTTTGGCAGTTTGCGTTTTTGTGGAATAATAATAATAATAATAATAATAATAATAATAATAATAATAATAATAAAATAATAATAATAATAATAATGCACTTAGTTATAGTGTTTCTCCACTAATCACAAGGATTACATACCACGTTATTTTCAGAGATATTAAAATGTCGATTTGGTTTTCGAAGCAAAAGTAATAGGAGGATAGTAAATATTTAAATCTGAAAACTTACTAGTATTTTGCAAATAAAATGTGTTAACACGATTATAAAGAACGCCAAGGGTTTCATTAAACTTAAAATCCATTTTGAACAGCAAGGACAGAGTAAGGAATATAATGATGCTGATATTATTTATATGGACATCGTGAGATGTACTTCTTCTGATATTGCTTGGGTGTTAAGTCTACAGTTTATATTTTCCTATTGGAGATATTCTGATTAATATTAAATATGATGTAACATAATGGGGCGTTAATTCCCTTTAAATCATGGTTTATACAGTTTTCTTACTTGAATCTAAATATAAAAGTATAAACGCTGCATAAAGATTTTGAACAGTCGGTAACAAATTACAAAATGTCTTAAAATTCGTGTTAAAAATCTTCATACAAATGTGAAAAGTTACTGAAGCAGCAATAGTGAATATTGTGATCGCGCGCGCGAAGTTGCCTGTGGTTCGCCTGCGTAAGGCTTTCAGCCGGCCCTTCGAAACAATAGCCCGCGCAACAATCTATTATGTATGCTCCAGAAGATTTCTTTCGGGAGGTTCGAGTAGCTTTCCCTTCGAGAACGTTCCGCTTTGTATGCAGGGTCTAAATAAGGGGCTGCCAACGCCCGGTTAGACAGTTAAGTGAGATCAGTGTAGAAGTTGAAGAGTCTGGACAGTTAAAAGTGTACAGTTCAGAGTGTAGTACAGTTGCGAGTTCTGATTTGACGATTTAGGGTGCCAACAGTGACTCAAGTGTAACTGTTGTGCTATGATGAGTGTCTAAATGATAAATAAAATAGGTTTCGCAGCAATTGGTGTTCTCATATGAGCTTGAATTTCCTTTTCTTTGACGGATTTCTGAACCCACTTTCTTATATGAATATTGGATATTAAATATTAGTTTATAATCCTCTGTATTAATGAATCAGTGGTAATCTACTGGATTTTACACACTACTTTACTACAATTTTGATACTATTTGATTCTGTTACTGTGTTTTTATTTATTTCTATCTTTCCTTTCTTTTTCTTTCTCTTTTTATATACTTTGCAAAAGATGTATTAAAGTGAGTATTTTAGAAATAAATTTGAAGTATTATTGTTTTTCTAGAGTTGCTCAGACGTTGCTGATGGGAAAGGTGATCCTGTATTTCACACCTCACTCTACAATCAAAACCAGTGACGCACAGCTTTACGGAGGTTTAATGGTAGCTGTGATTTTTATACGGCTCGCTTTTGATCACCACTATAACCACGCATGCTTCAACCTTGGCATGAGAATACGTGTAGCGTGTTGTTCGCTTATTTATAGGAAGGTAAGCTGATTAAGAATATTGGCATTGTTCTCTATTATCAAGAGTTAGTAGATGCAAGTACAGGCATAAAGTTATGACTAAAGTTCAAATGTCAGCTGGCTTAAAAAATAAGACTAAATTCATTGTCTCTGGGTTTAGAGCTTCTGATTCTAGAGATCCGTGTTCTATTTATGGACGAAGAGGGAAATTTTTACTTTCTCTACTACGTATAGTAAGTAGGGGAAGTATTGTATTCCACCCAAAAATTCGATACCGAGATTTCACAGGAAATACATGTTTTGAGACCCCCTCAATACAAAAATCTGATGTGTTACACTCACAGGACTTTCTCTACTCTTGCACAAACTATTTTTACAAACGCTTATTCTCCATATGCTTCATGTTAATCGAGATATCGAGATGTCAATCTTATTGCTAATTTTCTTGTAGATGCAAGGGGAATATGGTAGGTTTTAAGCGATAGTTAAATATTTAAGCGCTGGTTGCTATGTGGCGCATTCCATTCTCTTTGCAAATGCAGGACATAAAAAAATGAGTAACGAATTGGAGAAAAAGTATAAGTATTGGAAAATTTAAGGGAATAACAAGCAATATCTCGAAAACGGTTCACTCAACAAAAAAACTGTATATGACATAAATTGTGATTTGTAACGCGATCTACATTTTTTGTGCAGTAAAATTTTGTCTATCTCTTATGGTTTACCAGTTATGCAAAAGTCGTTCAGAATGAAGAACACTTTTGGAGACATTCCCAGAAAATTCGAGATATACATTTCATTTGCCATGAAAATACCTTAAACATATGATATTTTAATTAAAATCGTTAGAGCCATTTTTGAGAAAATTAAAATTTTCGAAAAATGTTCCATGTAAAGGGTAGTCTGGGGTGGGGGGATTTTCTTGAAAACCTTCGTGTCGCATCCTTGGAAGATACTGAACCTAAATACCAGGTTTGGTGTTTATCCGACTGTTCGTTTCTGAGTTATGCTGTTCACAGACACACAGACACACACACACACACACACACACACACAGACACACACACACACACACAGACACACACACACGGACATGTTTCCAAAAATGCTTTTTTTGGATTCAGGGAGTCTCAAAACATGTATTTCCGGTGAAATCTCGGTATCGAATTTTTGGGTGGAATGTAATACTTCCCCTACTTACTATACGTAGTAGAGAAAGTAAAAAAGCATTTTTGGAAAGTGTGTGTGTCTGTGAACAGCATAACTCAGAAACGAACAGTCGGATAATCACCAAACTTGGTATTTAGGTTTAGTATCTTCCAGAGATGCGACACGAAGGTTTTCAAGAAAATCCCCCACCCCAGATTACCATTTACATGGAAGATTTTTCGAAGATTTTAATTTTCTCAAAAATGGCTCTAACGATTTTGATTAAAATATCATATGTTTGAGATATTGTCATGACAAATGAAATGTATACCTCGAATTTTCTGGGAATGTCTCCAAAAGTGTTCTCCATTGTGAACGACTTTTGCATAACTGGTAAACCATAAGAGATAGATAAAATTTTACTACACAAAAGATGTAGATGGCGTTAAAATACACAATTTATGTCATATACATTTTTTTGTTGAGTGAACAGTTTTCGAGATATTGCTTGTTATTCCCTTAAATTTTCCAATACTTATATACTTTTTCTCAAATTCGTTATTCATTTTTTTTATGTCCTGAACATGCAAAGAGAATGGCATGCGCCTCATAGCAACCAGCTCTTAAAATATTTGACTATCGCTTAAAACCTACCATATTCCCCTTGCATCTACAAGAAAATTACCAATAAGATTGACATCTCGATATCTTGATTAACATGAAGCATATGGAGAATAAGCGTTTGTAAAAATAGTTTGTACAAGGGTAGAGAAAGTCATGTGAGTGTAACACATCAGATTTTTTTGTATAGGATAATAGAAGAACACTGCTCCATCCTAATTACCTATCAAAGACAAGAATAATTTTTTCGTTTCTATATTATACTCTGCCAACTGAACATGCACATTAGAATCGCCCTTGTTACATTAAGGATGTGGCTGTATCATGCTGCCTCAGTCTTAGATGTGTGAATCACTGTTTCAGCTGCTGCGACTCAGCAAGGCCTCTACCGATCAAACAGCCACAGGACGCGTTGTCAACCTCATGTCAAACGATGTGTGTCGGTTTGATTACGCACCACAAACCATTGGCTTTCTCGTCATCACCCCGCTACAAGTGATTATCATCGTTTACTGTCTCTGGCTCTATGTCGGAGTCTCCTCCTTGGTCGGCGTTACTTGCCTCTTCCTGCAGACACTGCCAGTGCAATGTAAGTACTTTCTATTTTAGAAAATAAACTAAAGATTTAGCTGCTATTTGTAATCAAAGCTTTAGTCACAAAGCTTCAAATAATTAAAAAATAATCTCTTTGTCCAGAAATGTGGCACAGAAACAAACCATTTGTGGTGAACGCATTCTACAGTTCTAAAGAATCTGCAGTGCCTTTCTATTCGATCTTCATCCGCTGGTGTGCGGGAAATGAGGCCGTGAGACGCCTGCCTGTAACGGATTCCCCTCACCCCCAGCATTCCAGGCTGTGCATTTGGATATTTATCTTTGTGCCACACGGAAAATCAGATATGCCGCGAAACCAAACGTTTTAGCGCTAGTTTGCTGTTATAATGTCCAAAAAACCATAAAAGTTTAGAAAACACATTCTCTGGATTTCTGAGTGAAAAGAAACCCTTGCAGACAAGTGAGATGGCGAGTTGTAGACAGGTTCCCTGGTCTTCCTTTCCCTCGCAAATGTTTTTCATAATCCTGGAAAAATAAATTTAGAGAAACGAGATCCGTTCTCAGTAAACAATTAGAAAAGTATACCGCAACATCCTTCTCAACGAAAAATTCAATGAATCATTTCACATTAAGGCCCAATGCGCATTGATGTAAACTCCGTTAAACGTCTGATAGATACGGTGCTACACGGATTTTTAGCACTTCTATTATAAAGGTGGTTGATTATTTTAATTATAATTTGTTTGAGAAATTCATGCACTTGAATATCCCGTTTGTGGGCAAACAGCGTGTTTTCAACCGCCAGGAGATTCCACCCTCTTGTAGATGAACTTCATTTCAAGTGTTTATATTATACATTTTAAAAAGAGTTCATTTTCCACTTTACGGCTGATACGTACAACAAACGATTAATGAATCCTTGCTTGTGGACTTTAGAATCTTCGATTTTTTGTAGTTGAGTTTGTAACTACTGTTTCTTTTAGCGTCCAACTTTGCTTGAACACACCGTGTGTTAGTACAGTGAACATCTGTGACAGCACTACAAGTTCTTATCTCTCTCCATTATAGTGTCACTTTATTCTATTCAAATTTGGTTCAGTCGCTGGCTCTTAGGCTTCCATTCAAGTGCTTTTGACGGCGTTTTTTTAATCAATTGTCTATGTAGAGAGAATGCGTCGTTACTTGACATTATATCCATACAATAGAAGTGCCTCTCAATACAGAACATACCAGCTTAGCATATCCAACATTTGCACTCCTGAAATAATCACATGGGTTGAAATATTACATTTTATATAGAAATTCTTCTAATGAGAGGTCAAATTGTAATGTAAAATGTACAAAAACGCACTTGAACATTTAAAGCCATGAGAGGCATCAAATCATCATCTTCACATATTTGCCTGTTGCCAGTTAGCATCCGGTTTCTAGTCTCCCCCTATTTCGTTTTCTTTAGTTTTGTGTTTTAATATCACTTTAGGTGCTCTGTCATGTCATTTGATTCGTTCATTGTTGTGTTTTCTGTCAATCTTTTTATGATACAGATATTTCATTTTCCGATTTGTTTCTATTTCTTATTTTTCTGTAATTTTGCAGTCTTTCATTAACTTTAGAAGTCGAATTTTGGCAGCCCATATTTGCTTCTCTTGTTTCTTTGTTGTTTTCTATGATCCGTTTGCACACAGCAGAGTCGGCTACTATTTTATAAAATTTTAGATTTTTTCTTGGTTTTCTGTTTTAAGTTTTTGTTTATAGTTCCATAAACATATCCTGATATATTTATTTGGTTTTGAATATCATGATATTGTGTAAAATATAAAACAAACACGCCATACTACTCTAATCAATCCTAAGTTAACACTTTAGGACTGCCTTAGTCAGCTTATCGGTAAAATAAACTTAAAGAAAATAAATCATCGCCTATAGTCCCGGTGGAGCTTTTAGCGTTCATTAAAGTCTTGAATGGTATCTTCTCTTGAAAGGCAGTTTAGAAAAATGTTTCATTACATATAAGATAGGAAATAAGAATATTCCTGTTTTACCCATATACTAAACTAGACATCAAATGTATAACTTACTAAACTGACAGAAATGTAGAAGATATTCATGATTTAAAAACTCTTATAATTCTTATGGTATTGCTTTCAGCTTACTTGGGAAGACTGATAGCTCAACTAAGAAAGCAAGTGGCCCATCTTACTGACGATAGGATGCGTCTGATGAACGAGATAGTATCTGGTATACAAGTCATCAAGATGTACGCCTGGGAAATGCCTTTCGCCAAGCTTGTGGATATAGCGAGAAGGTAACATTTCTAAATTGAGTTAAAATGTAGCTAGAGATGTAAATGATACTGCTTTTACAGAACTAAGGAATTTATTTAATTAATTTTTGAGAACTTTTCAGTAGAACATCTATAAAATCATACGTTGATTTAATTACAGACCAGAGAATACATCTACTTCCCTCTTTTAGTCAAAACTAATACTTTTTGCTTGAAGATATTCAACAAATCAAGTGCAATATTAGCAAAAAATTGAGTATGCCCATTATTGCATTTAACCCATATCCTGACAGTATAGTGCATATTTAGTAAATGTAGATTCAAATAAATGTGCATAGCAAGAAACTTCTTTTACTAGATGGGCAAAAAATAGCTTGATTAGTTTAATTAACCAATTGGTTTTGATTTAGCCTTAATATTTTTATCTTTAAGACCACTAATAACTATCAAATTAATGTATCGACATGTCTGTTACAGAAAAGAGATCGCCAAAGTAACATTGTCCTCATATCTTCGTGGATTCTACCTATCATCTATGGTATATTTGGAAAGATCTTCGCTTTTCGCCACTCTATTGTCTTATGCACTCATGGGCTTTCACATTACTCCTGAAAAGGTGAGTGCTATCCTCGCCTAAGTTTCAGATCTCTTTTGTTGAGTTTGGTTTATTTTATCGGCTCGTATCACTTTGAGAGCCCCAAAGGGTTGTGATTTTTAACACATAAGTCATTTTAGTGACTCAGTCTCCCCAGAAGTACACTACAATCAAATGCAATGGTATTGATGTGTGAATTACTGTCGCCCAACACTCTAAAACAGTAATTCAAATATAGCAAAACCAAAAGTTTTAGGCAGAACTTTGTTTCACCGTCCTAACTTTATATTTTGGGTAGATCTATTCTAAATAACACCAGCTACTTTGATATATTAAAATGGGTTTAAGTGTTTCAGCGACATATATCTCATATTCTAGGTATTTACGATGGCACAGTTTTACAACAACTTGAACCAAACCATGGCCATCATGTTTCCAACAGCGGTGGAATTCAAAGCTGAATCATCCGTGTCTATAAGCCGCTTACAGGTAAGTTCATTAGCTACTTATTCAGCCTGTAATCAATGCTTTGGTGTAAATAATTAACACTTGAACTGTTATGTAAAAATAGCATAAATATATGGAACTTTTCATGTAGTACAAATGAGAAAAAGAAAACCATCCGGGCTGACCATAGCTTCCACTAGCATTTCCTTCCGAGCTTAAGAAAATTGCTTTATAAAAGAAGAAACATGCCACATACTTTGTTTTATATGAAAATATAGACGTTTTATGTTTAAGTATGACTTCAAACCTCTGGTGCTTTTACTTATTTTAAAATTCAAATTGTTTCCATCTTGTATAACCCATAATGAGTTACAGCATATGAAACTGTTGTTAATGGCAAGAAGCACTAAACTTCTGAAAGGAGCTCGTGAGATTGTGTAATTTCTCTGTGTATGTTCATATACAATCACAATAATGAAAATAAACAATTAGTTTTAAAGAACCCTTTCTTAGCAATACCTATATGTGCACTAGTACTAATACTGCTTATTTGAAGTCGAAGAAACAAGCTACCTAACTTATTTTTTCCGTCATTGTTCAAGACTTACTTCTTATAATCCAAATCTGTCGATGCTAATAGCTCAAAGCTTAGAGAAGAGTATTCTGTACATACATCTTGAACGAATGAAATGGCTCTGCGGTAACGCGTGAGCTTTCCATTCGTGAGGTCTCGGGTTCGATTACTGTTGACCGACCACTATGATCTTGGTTTTTCGTCGTTTTTTCCTGGTCGCTAGGCAAATACTGTAGTTTTCCCCATTTCCTTTTCATTTTGTTTCCTTCTCATGTTTCAAGTGTGCTCTTAGGTTTCGCGGTGTGTGGCTGTGCTGGACAGATAGCGCGGAAGCTTCCTCCAAGGAAAGAGTATACCCCATGGACACTAGAGGGCTGCTTGGATGAAGGGTCATTCATCGCACCCCTGTCAGCTCCGGTAGTGGAACGGGTGTTCGAACCAGGAACTGTTACGTTCTTCCGCGTGTATCTGTGGCCTGTCTGTCCGCGACCTGTTAGCCTCCAATGGTCCCTTCAGTCATCCCTTCCTCCCGGGGGGTGGTACCCGCAGCAATAGATCTCCCGTAGGCCACTGTGCGTGACGTGTACCCCACCGTTGTATAAACATCATGTTCAGCAACTGTATGATATAGGTATAAATTAAACACAGCCAGGTTCTAACACTATGGATTACCTATTTTAGACAAGAAAGTTATTTCCAATCTAAACTTCGTGAAGTGCATAGATTAGTCACGTGGTGTCAGAGCACATTTTTCTACATATCAATAATAGAGCTCTGAATGAACCACTCCCTTTTCCTCTATTGCGCTCTCCTACATTTCTTCGTTGCCTACCGCTTTTGACTGTCCCAAGTGACTTCAGAGAAACACGTTGTGTGACGTCACAAAGCTCTAAGCTAGCTGTGTCTGGATTAGATATTCTTCTGTTAGTATAACCAGTGCTGAGATATGTACGTTAACAGCACTTTTTACACAGGAACTGATGATGGAGAAAGAAGCTGAATGTGCACCAACGTATATCCATAAGGATAAACTACATAATGGTGTAGCAGCTGAGGTGATAGGGTCCAAGATGACGGCGGCCAATGGAATCTCTCTTAACAATGCTAATGCTAGATGGAGCTCCGAACCTGGGACAGACAATCTGCGGAACATTTCATTCCGAGTTCCTACGGGGAAGCTATGCGCCATCATTGGACCCGTTGGTTCGGGAAAGGTAAGTACACAATAAATGAATCAGAAAATAGTTGTTCTGATGAATACTACTTAAGAAAAATATATGTGGCTGGCCTCATAGCTCAGTTGGTAGAGCATCTGCCTGCTGTGCGAGGGGTCCCCAGTTCGACTCCCAGTTGGGGTGTGGGAATTTTTCTCTAATCAAGATTATACCTATCCTCCCACAAAGTCTAGAAGTGTGTGTGTGTGTGTGTGTATGATCTAACGTATAAAAACCCAATCACAACTGTAGTATCGACAGGCAATATGTTCCAAAGGTGAAAGGCCACCGATATGACCATGGCAGTTAAAGGGGGGTATAAATGGAATAGAAAGAAAAAAAATGTATATAAAGTGTACCGCTTTGAAAACGTTCTACATATTGAAATAAATATCCATGATAAATAATACAACTAGAAAATCTTGGAAAAATACTTGTTCTTAACTTTATATTTGTAATTCTGTGAGAAGCAATGGTCATTTTGTATGCAAATTTCCGGTTTTATTCTAGCAATAGGAGAAATCCATAAAAAGAGGGAAGTCACTCAAGCACGCACGTTAGACCAAGAAGGTGGAAAATCTACAGTAAATTTTAAGAAATTGTTATTGTAAATGGTGTATTTCTTGCAATTCTGACGGAATGATATATGTTACTCTGAATCGAAGTATAAATGACATAAAACCTTTCATCCAAAGATTTTGAAAGAATCCTTACCATCTACCTTAGACACACCAATGTCAACATTGGGAAAATACCATACACTCGAAGTCCTGTTATAAACCTCCCTTTTGTTTTGCAATTAGAGCTCCGAAAAAGAATGTATTAACGTGTAAACTTAATGTTCCAACAGAGTTCGTTGCTGTACGCCATCATGCAAGAGCTGCCACTTACTTGTGGAACACTGTCGGTAGGTGGCAGCATCTCCTACGCTTCCCAGGAACCATGGCTCTTCGTGGGAACTGTGCGACAGAATATACTCTTTGGTCAACCTTACAATGCTGAGAAGTACAAGGAAGTGGTTCGTGTATGTGCGCTTCAAAAGGACTTCGAACTGTTCAGTCATGGAGATAAGACTCTTGTGGGAGAAAAGGGAATTTCTCTCAGCGGAGGCCAACGAGCTAGGATCAACTTGGCCAGGTAATGCAATGGCCTACACTATACATACACAAACAAAACTTCTACATGAAATATTTGTTTATACCTTGCAGTTTTTACTTTCTCTATGCTCTTACATTAAGTAGAGGAAATGCTATATTTCACCCAAAACCTGAATACTGATATTTTATCGGAAATATATGTTTTGATTTCCTCTGAACACTACAAAAAATTAAAAAGGTCCGCGTGTGTGTGTCTATAAACAGCACAACTAAACAATGAAAAATCGGTTAAATACCAAACTTGATATTTAAGTTTAAATTTTCCAAGGATACGACACGAAGATTTTCAAGAACATCTTTACACCTCAAACCTCTTTTATATGGAATTGTTTTCGAGAATTTGATTTTTTCAAAAATAGCTCTAATGATTTTGATTAAAATACCATAGGTTTAAAGTATTGTCATGACAAATTAAATACATATATCTTGAATTCTCTGGAAATAACCTCTGAAGTTTTCTTCTGATCGATTTCTGTATAATGTTTAGCCGTAAGAGGTAATAAAATGTAGATGTTGTTAAAGGCCATATATCTTTTTTCCGTTTTAGGTATTTCTTATTATTGGTTTTAATTTTCAGAGACTTTTAGTTTTCTCAACTGGGAAGTCGTTATTCTTTTTTTCTTTCCTTTCTCTTCCTTCTTTCTCTCCTTTTCTTTCTTTCTCTCTTGGTCAGGAAAAGACGATGGAATTTCAAAGACATCACATAGTGACACGCTCTTAAAACATCTGTTTTACCTATTGTATCCTACAGCGAAAAGTGTAAACGTGAATTAAATTTATCTGGATTAACAGGAAGTGGATAGAGGGATACGCATTTGTAGGAATAGTTCGTAGAAGAGATTAGGGACAGTCATGTGAGTAGAACACACAAGATTCTTCTGTTGGTTTACATTGTTCTATATATTAAGTAATCTCTACAGAATTAAAAATCTAATGCATACACTCATATGTCTTTCTCTACCCTCTATCTTTATTAGTAAGTGTACAAACTATTCTTACTAGAGCTTAGTTTTATATCTACTACATTTTAATCCAAATAAACCTCTGCAGAAATAGTTACATTACAGATTTCGTTATAAATACGAGAACAGTGGTAGTCAAATGTTTAAGAACTGGACGCTGTATGATAGCCTTAAGTTTTCATGCCGTTTTCATGCAATGAAAATCGATGGAGCTTTAAAAGAACGGCAAGTATTGAACAATTCGAACCTTTAAAAACGGCTATCTCAGAAACGGCTTATGCAAAAAAA
The DNA here is from genome assembly GCA_030765065.1 of Deroplatys truncata. NCBI lineage: Eukaryota > Metazoa > Arthropoda > Insecta > Mantodea > Mantidae > Deroplatys > Deroplatys truncata. The sequence continues at coordinate 223,290,399 of CM060978.1, forward strand.
TAATAATAAACTAATTTGAAGTAAATTGTGTGTTTTAAAGAGCATGTGTCGTACGTTCTCATCCATCGCTTAACGTTTACAACTTGTATAGGATTGTACAAAATTCCTCCCGAATGAAGGGGGCTTCCTAAGCTACTCCCAGAAAATTCAAGATATTTGTTTTATTTGTCCTGTAAATATCTTCCATATATGGTATTTTAATCAACATCGTTAGAGCCATTTTTTAAACAATCAACATTTTCGAAACATGTTCTATATAAAGGGTATTTGGGGTAAGGGCATTTTCTTGAAAATCTTCGTGTCCAATCCTTGGATGCTTGGTATTCATCCGACTTTTTGTTACTTTCTCTACTACGTATAGTAGGTAGGGGAAGTATTGTATTCCACCCAAAAATTCGATACCGAGAATTCAGCGGAAATATATGTTTTGAGACCTCCTGAATCCAAAAAAAGCAGCATAAGCGTTTGTAAAAATAGTTTTTACAAGAGTAGAGAAAGTCATGTGAGTATAACACATCAGATTTTTTATTACATTATTTAATTCTTATATCTTACTCATTCTGTGCCGTATGTGTTGAACAGGGCAGTGTACAGATCCGCAGATGTATACTTGCTTGATGACCCACTCTCTGCCGTTGATACACATGTGGGTAAGCATCTATTTGACGAGTGCATCAAGACCCACCTTTCTGGGAAAACTAGAGTGCTGGTAACCCATCAGCTCCAATACATTAAAGATGCCGACTTGATCATCATCCTCAATAACGTGAGTAAACCGTTAACTTTCTACGAGAAAGACAGAGTTTTCTTTTTGTATGGTATTTTACAACCGCCTGCTCTTGAGCAAAAAACCGACCAAGTGACTGATTAGTTCCCCCCATTCATCCCTCCTTTTCGCTTTCCCCTTTTTCTCCATATATTAATAATCTACCTTAATATTGTCTGTCATTGGTTTTCTCTTCTGGCACAAATCTCTCCTGTACCGTCTAGTAAGCGTTTTGATTTTATCCAACATCTTAGCTAATTTTCGTTGTTCTTCCTGAATATTTGTGAATATTTCCCGACGTGAATTTGAGAGACGTTTTCACTAATTGTGTGATCAGGACTTCACTAAAGTCCACCTATGGATTAAGTATAAGTACGTATGTAAGAAATGCCATAAATCCCGTATAATTTTTATTGCCGCACCCCGGTGGATTCATCCACTAGATTCTTGTATTGAAAAATTCCCCTCACTGTAAGAATAACATGCATATAATATCGTTTCAGTTTCAATTTGTGATAAATTGCAAATGCATATATACATATATATACACTATGTGATCAAAAGTAGACGGACACCTCCACAAACATACGTTTTTCATCTCAGGTGCATTGTGCTGCCAACTACTGCCTGGTACTCATTATCCGCGACCTCAGTGGTCATTAGACATCGTGAAACAGCAGAATGGGACGCTCCGTGGAACTCACGGACTTCGAACGTGGTCAGGTGATTGGGTGTCACTTATGTCAGTAGTCTGCGAGATTTCCACGTTCCTAAACATCCCTAGGTCCACTGTTTCTGAGATGATAGTGAAGTGAAAACATGAAGAGACATATACAGCACAAAAGCGTACAGGCCGACCTCGTCTGTTGGCTGACAGAGACCGCCGACATTTGAAGAGGGTCGTAAAGAGTAATAGGCAGACATCCAGACCATCACACATCACACTGCATCAGGTTCCACTCCAAGTACTTCACAGTTAGGCGTGAGGTGAGAAACCTTGGATTCCAAGGTCGAGCGGCTGCTCATAAGCCACACATCACACAGGAGAATGCCAAACGACGCCTCGCTTGCTGTAAGGAGCGTCAACATTACACGATTGAACCGTGGCAAAACGTTGTGTGGAGTGACGAATCACGGTAAACAATGTGGCGATCCGATGGCAGGATGTGAGTATGGCGAATGCCCGGTGAACGTCATCTTCCAGCGTGTGTAGTGCCAACAGTGAAATTCGGAGGTGGTGGTGTTATGGTGTGGTCGTGTTTTTCCTGGAGGGGGCTTGCACCCCTTGTTGTTTTGCGTGGCACAATCACAGCGCCTAAATTGATATTTTAAGCGCCTTCTTGCTTCCCACTGTTGAAGAGCAATTCGGGGATGGCGATTGCATCTTTCAACACGATCGAGCACCTGTTCACACCGTACGGGCTGTGGCGGAGTGGTTACACGACAATAACATCCCTGTAATGGACTGGCCTGTACAGAGTCCTGACTTGAATCCTATAGAACACCTTTGGGATGTTTTGGAACGCCGACTTCGTGCCAGGTCTCACCGACCTACATCGATACCTCTCCCCAGTTCCGCACTCCGTGAAGAATGGGCTGCCATTCCCCAAGAAACATTCCAGCACCTGATTGAAGGTATACCTGCTGTCATCAAGGCTAAGGGTAGGCCAACACCATATTGACTTCCAGCATTACCGATGGAGGGCGCCATGAACTTGTACATTTTCAGCCGGGTGTTCGGATACTTTTCATCGCGTAGTATATATATATAAACCCATGCATTTTATTTATGTAAATCTTGTCCTATTTACAAAACTTGAGGGTTTCTTGCATTATCCAATCATGTTAAAAGATAGTTTATTTATGATGCTGTGTTTTGCGCACAGGGTACAATCGAGAACATGGGAACGTACAGCGAAATGCAAAGGAGTGGTCTCAACTTTGCCAAACTGCTGGCTGCAATGGAGGAGGAACGTGCCAAGTTCGAGGAAGAAGAAGCAGCCGTCAAGCCAGGCCTAAGAAGTCGCCAAGCATCCGAGCGATCCCTGAATATGGTGAGTAGGATCCCGTTTTGCAGAGCAGATAGTTGATAACTAGTAAGAGGAATAACTTGCTACTATTTTCGTAAAAAATTAAAACTAAAATGAAGGAACCAAATGCATAAAGTTGAAGGCCACGTTAGAATAACTGATGTTTCTAAATGCTTTTTTTTTCCAATAATATGCCCATTCGTAAGCATCTATGTAGCTTTAATACAGCCTCTTTACTCTAGTGTTCTGTAAATCTTTACGGTTTATTTTCAGTTAGAGTATTTGAAGTTTTCGCAAAGAACAGTTTCACTTGCAACATTAATTTTCTTATACACGAATTTTGCCAGATAGGGTATCAATATACGTTCTTATTCAATATATAATATAGATTGTTTTAAAAACAATTTCGACCACTACACCTGTATATTTCCCTCAGAAGAGAATTAGTTAAAAAAAAGAGTTATTTCTAAGGCATCAGTTTCGGTATTTCTAAAATCACCCGTTATTAAATAAATTTACGAGCATAATTTACAGCTAAAAGTATGTGCAAAGTACGCGCACTGATTCCTCAATATTTCATTATAAAATAATAAAGGCTTACTGTACGATATTGCTTTCGGGGTATGAAACTGTATCCTTTAGATGTTTCTAATTTCGGGAATAATTACAATTTGTTACGCTTTTGGCTTGACTAATATCGCAATGAATTTGTCGTAAGAGCAATAACACTTTAAAGAATAATTCCTAAGTGAGTAAACAAAGGCTATAACAAATGTGAAGTAAAATCTGTAAGGTATACTTAGAACAAATGAACCACGTCAATCATAAGCATTGTGATTCGAGGGAGTGTGAATAAAATGGACTGTGGACATACCAGATATATTTATGTTATTTAAAATTATTTTCTCATGACATGGCAATAGAGATTTTTGTTTCAGTTGTTCAGTAACCAATTAAAGTTTCTTCGAATTCATTTAGGAAGGCGAGGGCGTACTCCGACGTCGGTCAATCAAGCGCCACTCCACCAGACGTTCCTTGAAGAAGGAAGCATCCTTCCGAGGTTCTTTTAACAGTGACGACTATCACAACACACTGAGAAGATCCATGATCAAAAGACACATGCGCCAGCCTTCACTCATATCTGCAAGCTCTTCGGTAAGTTCTGAATCCTTATTGTCTCCTCACGAAAACTAATAAATGTTTATATATTTTTAAGGTTGTTTTAGGACATTGCTAATTTTATTTCACAGTGTTGCTCAGTACAATGAATTGAACTCTAATACTTACTGTAATTTTATATTAGAATCATAATTTGAATTGTAAAACAGCTTCAAATTAAAGTTCTGCTTTCATATAACAATAATTAATGCTCACCTGGAAGTGGTACTCATGCTTCACATTCAAGAGCTCCTGAGTTCTAATCTAGTTTGGGATGAATTACCTGGTTAGGGTTCATCCAGATGGTTTTCCCTTATCTCCAAAAGACAAATGTTGGGTAGCCCTAAGCTTGTGGACGCGGAGTTTGTTTAAGCATCATTTCACGCATTTCATTCATTCACCTTAAGGTGAAACCTTATAATTATAACAGTAGTAATAATAATATGCTGCCTTATATTCATCATACTCATATTTTTATACGTAGAGCCAAATGTTCTAGGTAATAACAGAAAGCTGAACTAAAACATTGAAACCATTATTCGGCAACTTAGAATGCTTTTACAGGTCTCTATGGGTGAATAAATAGCAATTCTTTCTGTAATAGTCGAGGACTCTATTACAAAATTTAAAGGAAATTTTGCAGTATAGGATAATATAACAAAGAGAAATTCTAGAGAGTATTCTAATTTCGATGCAGTTTATTTGTATTCATCTGAGAAATATTTCGCCATTCTCCATTTGTAATTATCAGATTTTGTGGATATACTACAAGGAGAGGACAGCGCTATTGATCTTATTTAAGAAGAAATTGGTCCTTAAAAGTAAATTACACACTTTGTGTGTTCTAGACGACCGGATCACGTCGTGTCGCCCGGTTGGTATAAGGGCATCTTAGTTAGCTTTCAGCATTCAGACTAACTTTTTGGCATTGAAATTTTCTTCTCTTTTGTTGCACTTGTTGATTTATACTTTGTGCTTAAAACATATTATTATTATTATTTCGAATGAAATTGTATAAAAACGCTTACCAGATTAGCCAGATCATTAATAATGCAATTACAGTCGTGAAATAAATAAATTAATAGATTTTATTTCCTATTTAATTTCATCTTTTCCATGCAGTGATGAGAGTAAGAACAAAATGAGAACAATGTGTTTCTACCACGCATTATCAGGTGGAAGTTCAATATGATGACCTATATAAACCCTAATGTTCAGTCGACATTATAAACCCAGCAGTCATTTTATGGCCCGGCCACGATTGCGTGTAGGTGTGATTCTCTTGTGCTGCAGTGACCTCGGTATGTTCCGCTAGCTCACTAGCGGTGAATGACCCCTCAAAGATACGCTTATCGGCTATGTACGTTAACTATCGGTTGCTACCTTCTGTTCGTGCTGTAAGGACTAGGGTTCGTTCATTGTGCATCTCAAACGTTAAAGCTTATTCAAACATCTTTGTTGCGTATGAATTGCTCTAGAGTATTCTTATTATTGTTACTGTTCTTGTCTTGCTAATATTTCACTGAAATTCTAACCTAAAAATTCACGCTTTAACAAATAATGTTTATGTACGATATATGAATCATGCAGACAGGTGTGTAGGCAATTACAGGAGACATTTGCTGATATTCCAGTTCCAGAGATACTGCCAAATGTCTGCTTAATAAGTACGGAATCGTCAAACGTAACCCTAGTAAGGGAAAAAGACATGATCTAGCGGAGGAAAACATTTATGAAGTCTGTGAGATACGTTGCACAGCAAGTGGGTGTTTAAAAATACTCTGTTCATACACCTGTAAACCTTTAAAATTGAACCTTACAGAATGCATATTGTTCATAAATTACAACCTCGTGGTGACGAGGAATGTCAGGAACGTTTCAATGCACTTATAAAAAGGTTAGTGCCGATTATAGTGCATGCTACTATTACTCGTGTGTATGTAACGCGCGAGTTTTAGAATAGAAAATCCTCCCGGTGTAGTAGATGACTCACAGAACACGCCAACACTCGATCCGGGCCAGGCCATAAAACAACCCTCTGCAGTTGGTGTTTAAGGCAAAGCTTATTTTCAAATAATGGCCAATGTTGCAATATTTTTGTGGGACAGACATCTCTCATCTCAAATAATCTCATGGCTTACATTATTTTCCCGAAATTTGGACGCAATCGGATACTCTATAGCCGTAAGCGTTCCTTGTTAATGTTTGGAAGCATTTAATACTTTAACACAACTCCATATTATTAGTTACTAGAGGTTTTTGGGGGATTTAATCCCCGTTGCAACAATTCTTTCAGAAAAGCCTAAAGAAGTTCAGTTGCACAAAACGCTTAAGAGACAGAACGCTTTCAATGCCTGGCACGAAACCAGCCCCGGGCAAGAATCTCCTCTGGCTGGCATCCCGAAGAATAAGAGTCTGGCTGAAGAAAACGCTCAGGCGTCATTTCCTGCAGAGTTGCTGGCCATCTATGGTGGCGGTGATACACCAAGGTAGGCCACCGCGGACGGGATCATCCAGCGACAGTGAGCGTTCCGCCAGCTTCGACAGGAACCAAGACGTGAGTCAGGGGTGTTCGCCTTCGACTGCACCGGTGAATCCTTCTGCTTTCAATAAAAACTTCTCACGATGTTTGGTAGTGAAGATGAACAATACTTGAAAACCAAGATTTTTAGCTATTAAACGCTGCTGGTTACTGATTCTCGAAATGACAGCTGATTTCATATACTGCGATAAAGAACAGCTCAAGTAGTTTAGAAAAGAGAATATTCTCACACTGCCTTACAAGCAAAGTGGCTAACATTGAAGATATGAATTATCTTATGTTTTCTCTGGAGTACCGGTTAATACCAGGAAATTGTGACTAATGCAAAGACAATTATCTTCTCAACTAGCAAGCATCGTGTTCAGAAATTATGGATTCACAACTTCTTAGTGTTTATTTTGAGCACAGTAATGACTTTTCCTGCTATATTTTGCACAAGGGAATTATTCTTCAACGCTTCCGCCGCACTTTGCTTGTTTGGCACTAAGACTGTTTATTTTGTGCACACATTGGCCTGGATGGATGTACTTCAAAAGGTTTATTTTTTGTCTTCATAGATTTTATATAATATGAGGATCTGCAGCTTTAATATAAGATATTTAATGCACCAAATTTGGTGTTAGAATATAACATGTTATAAACTAAGTATGTATATAATTCCCACTGATTTGTTGCATATTATTACTTTCGGGGCTCAGTATTTCCATGCATAGGTAGAATACTAAGACAAAAAACTTGCATAACAATTAAAAGTTGTGGAACTTGTTAAGGTGTACTCGAGGTTATATTCAAGACACTGGGAAATTACTTTGGATGTAGTATTTATTAATTTGACAAAAATAATCCGCTCCCCTTATCTGCAGCAAAGGTCAAACATTAAAATGTGTATAGTAGTCTTTATGAGTAGATAAAATCTTCTAGCGATCACTTTGTTTAATTTCAGAGTTGGTTTGGGGATGACATGGACGAAGAACCTGACCAGGAGGCTGTAAAGGAAACACAAAGTGTTGGATCAGTCAGCTGGAGTCTTTACTGGAAATACTTCCGTGCAGGCGGAAATATTTGTTTCTTCCTACTGACCTTCTTCACACTTATCCTGGCACAAGCATTCACCACCGGTGCGGATAACTGGGTTACTTTCTGGTGAGTCGTTTTACTATTTATAGCATTAAGAAAATAACATTTTACCCATATATAGAGGCCAAGACATGGGAAACTAAAATTAGAAGGCTTGCTGATTAGCTAAGCTAATTCAATGTATTACGAATTAAAGATCCTTTGATAAGTTCAGAATACTTTCCGTCGTCTCATCATCATGATCATCATCAGCAGCAGTCGCATCATGACTACCATCACATTTACCAGCATTAACTGCACGGTTTAACCCAAGAATTGACTGTTTGATCCTCAGCAAGAAATTATTTCCTTCTGTTCCCCGATTCATCTTCGTTTTGGATTATAATCTAAAACATTATTGAGATTCCATATATTTTTCTATTTATTTATAGACGATCTATAACTACCCTTTATCAGGTTTGAGGTTCTTTTACGTGAGATAAATCTACGACACGAAACCACCGACTTTACTTCCCTTCCGAAGGAAGCCATACTAAGGATTTTAAAGCCCGAAAAAAATGCATCGCCCTCCGCCGGGTTTGAACCCGCGGCCTCGAGAACTGGAGGCTAAACATGGTACCCCTAGACCATGGAAGACAAAGAGATTCCTTACTTATCTGTACACAGTATATAGGGCGATACTGTGACTATGTTACAAAATTTTATGGATGATAGAGGAGGCAGTTATGAAGAACTTTCATATAGCAACCCATGTCCGGAAACATCTCGTTTTATAGGTACAACCATTGGTCTGTATTGTCATAATGCTGTCTATAGCAGGTTGGTAGAGTGAGGCTTTTCTTTCTAAAGTGATTAGGGGGCTGGTAAATCGTAGTGTCTTCTTTGATGTAGGCCAAGTGATATGTTAACACTGTTGTAATCATGGAAAGATTCACATTAAGAGAACTTTCTGATATATATTTACAGCAAGACGGATCGGAAGAGGTGGTCCAGTTCATTCGCCTATCTATTCAACTGATTTGACACCATAAGTTTGTTCTGTGGGATTTAAAGCCATTGTTTATGACCGATCGAATCGGAAGAGGACCTAATGGCAAGGTTACTAATTGCTTGTGACACAGTTAGAATATGTCAGGAATCTTTGAACGAGTGCAAAAGTCGATGGTGTGGCGCTGCAATGCTTGTATTGAGGCTGGTGCGGGATATTTTCAACACTTCCTGTAATGTGTGTTGGTATTTTAATTGTATTGTTGTGAGTGTTATGATCTTCAAGTGTATTCCGTAAATAAAGATTTGTAATAAAATATCAAACGTTTAGGTTAATAATTATCATTAAGAATAATTTCTGGATTTAGGTTCCTATATGAAAGTTGTTCATTACTGTCTCCTCTATCATCCCTATAAATTTGTAACACAGTCACACAACCAGCCTGCATATTTCCTTTGTTTTGTCCTAGCTAATATTTTGCCGTTACACCTTTAAAGAAACTAATTGCTGTTTCCACTTGTCCACTATTCACCAAATGTCCTAGCTATACCATCGTCACATCTCAGAACTCTTCTTTAACTTCATATTAAGATATTTGTGCATAAATGGTATTATTAAGTCCATACGTCCCAATTTGTATTAAATCTAATCGAATTGAATGGATCCATCTGTTTGAATCTTCTTTGTCTACTACCAGATACTATCTTTGTTTTATCTGTTGATTCACTTGTGCAAGTCGCGTTTCTTTGCTAGATAGTCTGGTACGGAAACTACAGGAAGAAATCAACATGGCTTCGCTGGACAAACATCATTTTTACCGTTTTAGGGTACTTCATAACTTCATTTTATTGTGCAGTGGTGCCACCTTGTAGCTGCTGTTATGCCTTGTATTATGCACCGCACAATAAGCATACCTATGCTAGTTCTATCAACTCACTGGCAAATTAAGAATAGGTGTAGGTGAGGAATGGCAACCGATTTTGTCGATCTTTCGCGAAGTTAATTGCGAATATACACCGAATGTCTATTTGGAAATGCCCTTGAATATGAGTTAATTCTCGAGATGTTAACATTTTAGTCCTCAAACATCAGTTATAGGTCCTCATATAAATTAGCGTTTTCTAGCTATTTACATGTTGATAAACAGGCAAGCTATAGCTCCCTTCCTGCTTCAACGGACTAAGGGTAAAGGAGATGCCAGCGAATATTTTGAGTCACGCCCTTAGAGACGATCAAAAATCGGATATTGATTACTTCTTGTTGGATGTGTACTATGTACTCATTTCCGATGTAATATTTCACATACCTGGTTATGTAGGCATAACCTGCAATTTGCAATAACATTATTTGTGAACTCAGTAACCACAATCTGCAGCTGCCATACAGAACAAATCCGTTACAATAAGAGTTGCCTTGTTCATTCCTCATTGATTATTTTAACCCTAATTTGTCTACGTCTGTAATTCTTTTTCAGGACGGAAGAGGAGGTAGAAAGAGACACAATCCGCATGTCACATGGACTTCCAATGAATGCAACAATACCTGAAGATATTGACCCCACATTGTTTAATACAGAGGATTCCCTTATCATCTATGGCTGTCTGATCGCTGGGTGCATGTTCATCACTTTGTTGCGGTCCATATTGTTCGTAAAACTCTGCATGCGAGCATCTGTGCGGCTACACAACACCATGTTCTCGAGCATCATTCGTGGAGCCATGCGCTTCTTCGATACCAACCCATCTGGAAGAATTCTCAATAGATTCTCCAAGGATATCGGCGCTATTGATGAGCTCTTGCCCAGATTTATGCTGGAGTCAATACAGGTAATGCAAATGCACCCTAATATTTTAAATTTCGCTAGAAATTATGTTGTTGAATAAATATATCTTTATTCTGTTCTGAGTTTAGCTTACGTTAATTTTGAGGTCAACCATTTTCTCATTTCCAACGTTGGTAGCATTGGTTAGAATTCCGTAAAGCATTCGATTATTCATTCATTTACCATGCCGTGATCTGACAGCTGACATATTGTTGATTTGATTTTAAACAGCACAAATAAGAAAGTAATTATTATGTATACAATACGAGGGCTGATCAACGAGGACTGAGACTGATTTTATCCTGTAGCTTCCGTAATAGTTTCGTATCTGTAACATAAATATTTGAAAAGAGCGGGTTTTTATGCATAATGTTGGTAGGCGGCAGCACTCTCGTATTGGTAGGTTGGTAGTTATGCTCTATTTTGTAGACCCTGCGTGCATTTCGTATACCAGACAATGGAGGTGATGCATTTTTTAAATCGATTATCACCGGTTATGAGTCATGGCTGCATCATTATGATCCTGAAGGAAAACAAGCCAGCACAGTGTGGAAATCGCCAGGTTCTCCAACACCAAAAAAGGCAAAAGTTGTTCCATCTGCAGGAAAAGTGATGGTGATCACATTTTTCTACTGTAACGGAATGATTTACCAGCATTCAGTTCCCCCTCACACTACTGTTACAGCAGCATACTACACGCCAGTATTGGCTACACTGAGGAAGTACATTGCAAAGAAACGACCAGAGTTTTCTCGGACTGGGTGGCGACTTCATCATGACAATGCACGGACTCACGTCGCAAATCAAGTCATGAGTTTCTGGCTCGATTCAACATTACCTGTGTACCACATCCACCTTATAGCCCCGATCTTGCACCCTGTGACATTTTTTTATTCCCATCACTAAAGGCAAAGCTTAGGGGTATTCGATTTGAGAACTCTGAAGCAGTGCTCAAGAAAAGTGAGGTGATTCTCAAGGACCTGACAAAGAATGGTCTGCAGCACGTGTTCAAGGACTGGCAGAGACGCTATAAAAAGTGCATTGAAGTAGGAGGGGGACTACTTTGAAAAAGATCATGTAAACATTGAATTGGAATAATAAACATCTGTGAAAAAATCAGTCTCAGTCTTTGTTGATCAGCCCTCGTATGTTACATTCTATTTAAAGAATAGTCACAATAAATCACACTGGATGTTCCAGTTTCATCAGATAATTTCATAACTTCTCTGGAATTTCCAATGAAAATATACGCATGTCTTTTCATTATTTTTTGCGGGAATACCTTCTGTCATACTCCAAAACGCAGGTTCTTGTATTCTATGGTTACTGCCCTCTTTTCTCTGCAATAATTACTTACATTGCCGAGGAAATCTTTTCGGGTTTGGAATATATACTCTGCATACACGTTTTTTTACTTATTCTTAAGCTTAATAAATTGTTATTCTTATTAAAATGTCTCCATTTTGACTAAAGTTTAATCAATTTTGTACTCGCTTAGTCCTCAAAATAATGCAGTTTGTTTACCTAATACCCTCAAAACTCCAGGCGGTGTAAACAGATTTGCTCTCAGGTTAAAGACATGACTCCGAATTGTGATTTCAGTGGTAATGTAATGGCATCAGCGTGGCATAAAAGTTTGCTAGTATTTAGCATAAACTAACCATGCTTGTGCTAAAATCATACAAAACATGATGCTGACGGTATCTTAAATGTTAAACAGTAAGCACGCTGACTATACAGAAAAGAGAATTTAATCAGAGCTCTGGTCTGTTAGGTTATACAACACATAATAATAAATAATATAGAGTTTGTTCGATGTTTATCAAAGTCTTAATAACAAACTAAAACATGTTCAGATTAAAAATTTAATGCGTTGGGTAATACAAAATATAATTAGAAACAGGACTGCATGTCTTGACTGAACTGTGACATTTTTGTTAACAGACTCTTAGTTCTATGAACTCGATCTGTTTGGCTCACATTAAATAAACGTCTAGAAATTTGATTCACAGATCCACTAAATCAAGGATTGCTCAAAGATTTTGTGATGTTGAATCCTTATTCTATCTGTTCAGAGGCGACTTCTTTATATTTGCCACAAGACTCACACTGGGTAGGCATTCTTTTTAATCTGCGCAATCATTACACAGTAAGACTGGAATTTCCTAGCGGTCCAGGAGACTTAGTATACACATCCTAAATGACGTGAATGCCAGTGAAGAGTTTGTTTACTTACGTTATTTGTTTGTTACAGGTATTTCTGGTACTAATTGGTATTCTAGTGAACATCGCAGTTGTCAACACCTACTTCATTGCTCCAATGGCAGTTCTTGGATTGTGCTATTACGGCGTCACTATTGTTTACTTGAGGACATCCAGGAACGTCAAGAGACTGGAAGGAATAAGTAAGTAGGCAATTACTGCGGTTTAACATGAATGTCAACACATAGCTAATCGAAGGTTTGCCCTATTCTGCTATTCCGTGTAATTCCCTCTTTTCCTCTCCCTGCGTGTCATGAGAATATTTGGGCGTACATCAACCTTACTAAATAGATTTAATTTCTTGGACAATAGGTTGTGTACTGAGAAAAGGTTTTACAAGAAGGACTTACACAAGCTACCCCAACTTCTATATGAAAACGTATCAAATCCAAAATTGAATTCCGGACATTAAAAGATATAGTTTGCGACATATTAAAATTCGCCGCTAAAAGCTTTATACACCTTCAAAGAGTTCTAAATCGAACTTTTCGGGATTTTTTGGGGGGCGTTGTTACTGAAAACAATTCTTTAGCTTTATTTTTGACATAAACATTTAATGCGTAAAATATTACACGTTAACACATCGTAATATAAAATCATAAAACAGTTTTCTAAGATGTGTTTTTCAAAACTGTTTGTAACATATCAACACGATTGCATAAAGCTCGCAACTTATTTTTCTCACTGAAGGCAACATTCTGAACTTCATACTTTATTTTATCTAAAATAAAAGTTTCAAAATATCTAATATTACAAAAAGAGGGCTAAAAATTAAAATATTAAAAAACGAAACGTCTAATATTTAATTTCAGTTTGTAGCTTCATATATTTCCCCTAAAATGAAAAAAATATTATTTAGATAGACCTTTATTTCAGTAAATATGTAGTAAAATATCCTAGTACAAATCTACATTTAATAATGAATGCTGTGGAAATTACTAAACATGATAAATACTTTTCATCTTACACTAAACAGCAGTTTTTAAGTGTTATTCACATTAAACTTCAACACATTAAGCCATAGAGAAAAAGGGAAAGAAAATGTGAAAATATATTCCGAAATGTTTGAAGGTTTATGCACTTTGAGGACCGACACGGGTGGCCGAAGATGTAAAGCACGGACTCATAAACGGGAGGTCCCTCCAGGACCGTCCTCCCTGACTCAGATTTTTTCAGGTTTTCTTCAGTCCTCGCAACTGGCAATTGCCGAGGAGCTACTCTAAATTAAGGCTTGAAAAGTTTCCTGCTCAAATTTCCTAATTCCTTTCCTAAATATTATTTTATATATATATATATATATCATCAATTTCAGCGCCTCTGGTGGTGTATGTAATAACAACGGGCATTAAACACTATTAAAAGCTACTTACAGGGATCCATGTAAAACTCGCTATCAAGTATATTAATTAGTATAGTATTTATTGAACCTTCAATAAGGTTTATTGTTGTCTAAAATGATCCGGTTGATTTAGCGCATTTTGAAAATAAGCTGTTCTTTGCCCTACACTTTATTGACATCAAACATGTCTACGGCTACTTCAAAATGATAAAAAATAATATTCCTAAATGTTCGAAAATAAATTAGAACATTTGGTGCTAGATCCTAAATATCTCAAATTTTGTGAATTCTATTAAAAGTCGGCGCTTATTTAAATTTCAGCTAGGAGTCCTGTGTATTCACATCTCTCTGATACGATGACGGGATTGACTACGATCAGAATATCAGGAGCCCAGGAAATGGTGTGCAAGGGATTTGACTCTAGACAGGTGTGTATCTGATGCTTTTTTACAATGGACGTTAATTTATATAAGCTTATTTAATATATGTTACATCCCAAGGAAACAGAAAATGTTGATTCATGATAGTACGAGGGCTGATCAACAAAGACTGAGACTGATTTTTTCCTGTAGCTTCCGTGATAGTTTCGTATCTGTAACGTAAATATTTGAAAAGAGCGGGTTTTTATGTATAATGTTGGTAGGCGCCGGCACTCTCGTATTGGTAGGTTGTTAGTAATGCTCTATTCTGTAGACCCTACGTGCATTTCGCATACCAGACAATGGAGGTGATGCATTTTTTAAATCGATTATCACCGGTGATGAGTCATGGCTGTATCATTATGATCATAAAGAAAAACAAGCCAGTACAGTATGGAAATCGCCAAGTTCTCCAACACCAAAAAAGGCAAAAGTTGTTCCATCTGCAGGGAAAGTGATGGTGATCACATTTTTACTGTAATGGAATGATTTATCAGCATGCAGTTCCCCCTCACACTACTGTTACAGCAGCATACTACACGTCAGTATTGGCTACACTGAGGAAGCACATTGCAAAGAAACGACCAGAGCTTTCTCGGACTGGGTGGCGACTTCATCATGACAATGCACGGCCTCACGTCGCAAATCAAGTCATGCAGTTTCTGGCTCGATTCAACATTACCTGTGTACCACATCCACCTTATAGCCCCGATCTTGCACCCTGTGACTTTTTTTACTCCCATCACTAAAGGCAAAGCTTAGGGATATTCGATTTGAGAACTCTGAAGCAGCGCTCAAGAAAAGTGAGGTGATTCTCAAGGACTTGACAAAGAATGGTCTGCAGCACGTGTTCAAGGACTGGCAGAGACGCTATAAAATGTGCATTGAAGTAGGAGGGGAGTACTTTGAAAAAGATCATGTAAACATTGAATTGGAGTAATAAACATCTGTGAAAAAAAATCAGTCTCAGTCTTTGTTGATCAGCCCTCGTATATCCTGCAACTAGTAAAATGAAAAACTGCGAGCTGTATTTATCTGATATGATTATCAGTGCATATCTGTACTCTTAGACAATAGCATGAAAACAAAGTTATAGGAATATTAACCGGAGTCAAGTGCATGGAATCATGCCAATATAATGCGCAGCGGTTTATGTTGGTAAGGGAACGCTAAACATCCTCTGTCGCACCTGGTTCTAGTAATTCCCCCTTTTCATCGCTCTGGAGGCTTAAACCCACATGTTATATATGTTTAGCCACCAGAATTTTGACATAAAACCAATACGAGACGGACTCATCCGGGTCTGGTGTGGACCGTCGTTGCAAAACTTGCCTTCCAAACATCCAGGTGAACTGTTTCCATACCCTCCTTTCACCGCTCACCTAGGCCTGACAATGCGTGTGTGTTAGACTTTGAGATTAGCTCACCCAGATGGGTGATAATAAGTAGTTTCTGGCCACATTGTAAGAAACAAATACTATAGGAAACCAGAAGCATTTGCACGTTTTTGTGCACTCGACGACTGTACATGTGCAAATGTTGCATCCTATGTTATTTGAAAAAAAATGCTATTTTAGAATTGTCTATTTTATTCCAGGATGATCACTCGGCAGCATGGTCACTCTTTATCTCGACGAGCAACGCTTTCGGATTCTGGATGGACATCCTCAGTTCCCTCTTCGTAGGCATCATCACCCTGGCGTTCTTCCTTTTTGATGCAGGTGTGTTCTTCATACAGAATCTAACCATAGCCAATTAAGTTATATTAATTATATGGAATTATATAACTAGTAAATGGAAAAATCAAATTAAGGATAATATATTGGAAGTGTGTGGTGTAGAAGGGATATGGGGCATCTGCTTACAAGATAATTCTAAATACAAAGATAAACGAAACTCTGCCTCACCCTGTTTGTCCTTGGACATTGTTTCGGCAACAGAAAGTAAATTTTGTGTAACCTTGGTGATACCGTAACTCAGAAGTAGGCAATTAGGGCAAGCCTTATTTAAACATATGAACATAACAGTAATTTACCTATATCTTTCGTTATCTTCACAGTATTTCTTAAATATTCGTTTCCTCACAACCCAACTTCTATTTTTTAATGCATCCAAATAAAATGTTACAACCAAGTACTGGAGGCATGTGCTTCTTGGCTTTACACCTTCGAGATAATAACGAAAAAAATTCGGTATCAAAAATACAGTAATGAAAAGTAACACATAATAGTAAAACATATGACAAATATCAAAGGTAAGAAAATAGTTTTATCAAAAACATGTGATATCATAGACCGTATTCATAGATCATAAAGATGTAGGTTGAACAATTTAAAGCCGTAATAAGGATTGCTATCAAAATGTCCTTTCCTATGCTGAAGGCTTTTAATATTTCAGTTCTAAGTTGTAAGAGGCTTCCTCGGTCTCCAGTTATTATTCCTCTTACTTCAATGGATTTCAGATAGTATTTCTGTATGGGTCTGTATATATTCTTCTACTCTTTGTCCAATTCTTTGGGTTTGTTTTAATAATCTTCGAACTTAACTGTTGGATCTATAATTTATCCGTGGCAGGAAGGAAACTTAAAGGTGGTAATTAAATTTTCCTATTATTTCCTTCACGCAATTTATTCGTATACACATACCTCTCTTGTTCCAAGGCATCTATTATGGATCTTATACAGTAATGACAATTGCGTAAGAGTTTACCATATGGGCAGGCCCAAGAGTTTCAAGCACTCTGTGGCAAAGCCGACAGGCCTTGGGACCTACCTGGTACACTTCGCACTTTCAACATTTGCCGTCACCTTGATGCCTTCTCATTTAAGGCTGGTTCTTAATAGCCGATAGCGGCAACTAGGATGAGAACGAGAAGGTTAAAATACATCTGAGCGTTCACAATCAACGGGAAGCTATCCCGTATCCCGGCAATGGGAAGAAGACGATCAAAATTTAACTTCCACGTCTTTGTTATTAGACTCTTCACCGCAGAAATTATTCAAGACGGTCATGATGTGAAACAACTGCTAGAGCTCTCCCTAGTCGCAAGCTGAGAAAACGAAACCGGAGGAAATTCCAGCAAATGTGCGTACTGACCACAGATCCTGACTCCCTCAGATCCATTGAACGTTGTTCTGCTAGAGAAAACGTCATCTGTAGTTTGCTTATATGCAACTTGATATAGCCTAAAAAACAATAGAAAACGCTACAAAAACAGCAAAATACAATAAAACTTACCAAAGAACAACAAACAACTTTAATGTACACCATTAAAAAGGAGTGAAACTTGGTACCGTTAGAGGAATCGGAAACAGTAATGGATCTGTATTTAGAAAATGTTTATTACATTGAATATTGATCTTGGCTAACCAGCATTATGTTGATCAGTTATAAACAAATGACGTCCGAATGCGTAAAATCAACTTTTCACTTTGCTATCGATATTGTCACCAATATGCATTCTCGTTCTCGTGTCAATGGTATTGTGAACCAAAATGCTGTATGCTGTTTTGCTTCCGTTCTAGTTTCCGTTTTCGTGTTATTGTGAGAACTTTAGGGTCTCTAAACCACCTGCTTCCTGAGGTATACTCTGTGAAGAGGAAGTTAGTCTTTGTTGTCTTTCTTGTTCCAATTTTCAAAGGATTTAGTCTTAATTGTCGACGTATCTTTCGACGTTCATAAATGAATATAATTCCCATACTACACTAACACAATCGCTGCCACCTTTGGAAACTCGAAAACATTCCAGTATGGGGAAGTAATCGCTTTAACTCTCTAGGGCAGATTTCTTACACTTTGGAAGATATTTCACCCGTGGTTATTGAACTTAGGCGGCGCCGTGGCCGAGTGGTTAAATCGCTCGCCTCTCACCGAAGCGGCCCGGGTTCAATCCCAGGGAACCGTATGTGGGATTTGTGGTGGACAAAGCGGCGTCTGGGCAGGTTTTCTCCGGGTTCTCCGGTTTCCCCCGCCATTCATTCCACCAACTGCTCCATCATTACCTTTCCTTTCATCCATTTCACCATCATTTCGTCTCATCTACTTCCATACCAGGCATCGGGCTGATCACCCATCCTGGATATTCTGTCTGATTCATGAATGTCTGCTCCTCGACGGGCCTCTGACCCCGGGCACCCGCCTGTAAGTCCTGGCGGGTGTAAGTCCTACATACGAGGAGGTTAAACAGGGAAAGAAAAATAAGGTTATTAAACTTCTGTGTTTTTTCAAAGTGATTTTCTACACATCATAAGCGATTTCATTGTTCTCGCCAAAATTTTGGTCTAGTTTGAGGGAGGATAT
Organism: Deroplatys truncata; assembly: GCA_030765065.1. Lineage (NCBI taxonomy): Eukaryota > Metazoa > Arthropoda > Insecta > Mantodea > Mantidae > Deroplatys > Deroplatys truncata. Next base: position 223,309,100 of record CM060978.1, read on the forward strand.
GGCGTGCTCCTTCCACCTGACAAAGCTACAATACAATAAGAAAAAAAACTGATGTTACATGCACATCACTTTCTCTACCCTCTATCGCTTGTTAGTGGGTATACAAATTATTCCTATGAAAGGTAATTTCTCTAACTACTACATTCTAATTCAAATAAACTTTTGCAGAAATAGTTGCATTACACATACAAAGGGAAAGCAACAGTCAAACGTTTAAGAACTAGAAGCTATACGCTGGCTATAAAATTCCATACTGCTTCATTGGAATTGCGAATAACTGAATTTTACAGGACTTTAAAAGAATGGCTCAGTGTAGGAAGAATTGAAACCATTAATAATGGATATCTCGGAAATAGCTGATGTCCCAAAAAAGTAATTTGAAATGAACTATGTCTTTCAAAGAGATCTACATTAAATTTCTTGTGTAGTACATTTTCATCTATCCCTTAACGTTTCCCAGTTATACAAGATTATATAAAATTCCTTCGAATGAAGAAGACTTCACAGTCTATGCCCAAAAAATTCAAAATAACACTTTATTCGTGTAAATATCCTTAATATATTATACTTTAATCAAAATCATTAGAGCTAATTTTTATAAAATGAACAATTTAAAAAATGCTACATGTAAAGGATAGTTTGGGATGGTGGATTTTCATGAAAATCTTTGAGTCACATCTTTGGAAGATATTGAACTTAAATACCAAGTTTAGTGTTGATCAGAATTTTCCTTTTACAGTTATGCTGTTCACATACACACAGACACGGAACTGTTTCTAAACAGTGTATTTTCGGTGAAATATCGTATCAAAGATTTGGGTGGAATGCAATATATTTTCTACCTATTATGTACGTGGCAGAAAAGTCAAAAACCACGTTATCTTTGTCAAATAAGGAAACAAATATGTTATGCCTCATTGTCAAACGTTCCTGTGTTTTTGCGTTAGTGTCACAGCTTTTTGTGTTTGTACGCTGGTGTCAGTTTTTTCCTTCGAAAATTATAAGTTGAACTTTCAGAACAGCAGCACTCTGACTCTGCTTTAATTCTTCAGAACCAAATGGAAACCAATGTATGAATAGAGACACACTTATAAATAATGATATCATTCATGTACAATAAATCATGGAACAGTCTGAATAATTTGATTCACTTTAAACCAGGATACGAAACATAAGCAGCTTGTTACAGTTATAAAATAATATGATTCTCTCAAAAGTTGTTTAGTGGAAGTAGCGTCTAATATGATAGAACTTTAGTAGATGGGTATAGAATATATAATATGTATAGAATAAGTGAATGTAATAAAAATATACATAATATAGAATAAATGAATGTAGAATCTCTGGTATTAAAATAAAAATTATCTAACTCTTCATTTCCGAACTCACGACTTAAACGAATGGCAAAAATCTGATGTGTTACACTCACATGACTTTCTCTACTCTTGTACAAACTATTTTTACAAACGCTTATTCTCTATCTACTTCATGTTAATCGAGATAAACATTTGCAGACTCTATCTTATTGCTAATTTTCTTGTAGATGTAAGGGGAAAAGGGCAATATAGAAAAACAGTAGCCTTTAAGGACATACATATCTCCTAATAGCTGGTTGCTAGGTGCAGCACCATTCCCTTTGCCACAGATTAATACTCTTTGCATATCCAAGACAAAAAAGAATAACGAATTCCCATTTTAGAAAATAAGTATTGAAAAATTTAAGCGAATAACAAGCAATATCTCGAAAATGGTTCACTCAACAAAAAAATGTATATGACATAAATTGTGTATTTTAACGCGATCTACATTTTTGTGTGGTAAAAGTTTGTCTATCTCTTATGGTTTACCAGTTATGCAAAAGTCGTTCACAATGGAGAATACTTTTGGAGACATTCCCAGAAAATTCAAGATATACATTTTATTTGTCATGAAAATATCTTAAACCTATGATATTTTAATCAAAATCGTTAGAGCCATTTTTGAGAAAATTAAACTTTTCGAAAAATCTTCCATGTAAAGGGTAATCTGGGGTGGGGGAATTTTCTTGAAAACCTTCGTGTCGCATCTCTGGAAGATACTGAACCTAAATACCAAGTTTGGTGTTTATCCGACTGTTCGTTTCTGAGTTATGCTGTTCAAAGACAGACACACACACAGACAGACACACACACGGACATGTTTCCAAAAATGCTTTTTTGGATTCAGGGTGTCTCAAAACATATATTTCCGGTGAAATCTCGGTATCGAATTTTTGGGTGAAATACAATACTTCCCCTACTTAATGTACGTAGTAGAGAAAGTAAAAATGAGTTAATTTATTCCCAGATCTCAAGAAAGCTTCTCCTCTTAACATAAAACAAACCAAGCATGACTAATAAATAGTATAACTAAGGAACTTCTCTCTTGTCGCTGGCTGAATCACATATTTCTGTAAACTAGATATCTTAAAGTTGGTCCATTTTTGCTCTATATAAGTTTGTTGTATTTTTCCGCAGAGAACATTGGTGCCAAAGTTGGTCTGGCGCTCTCACAGGCTCTCATCGTGACGGGCATGCTCCAATACGGCCTTCTGAGAGTTACAGAGGTAGTGAGCCAGATGACGGCTGTGGAGAGAGTTCTAGAATATACCAACATTGAGAAGGAACCTGAACTTGAGTCTACACCAGGTGGGTACTTCATTGGTTCACAAAATCTCTGAGTTATACATATATACAACGTATATGAAATGTCGGCGCATGCTGAAAACATGTGAACGCACACATTCTGCCGAGATTCTTCAAAAGGTCGGAGCTTATTAGACATGTAGTGTAACCCTAACCTCACTCGAACCAAACTAACCTAACCTAACCATACCTTACCTTTCGCTATCTGGCAGCGTTTAAACATCCCTTCAGATGGTATATGGAATGAAGTTACACTATACGCCAGCTTTTGATGATCTGCCCAGGATCTTCGCGAAATGACGGATTTCAGCAAAACCCTACACACATATATTTCTATACGGATAAAGCTTCATATTTTCATGTCACCGAATCTCTTCTCCCAAATTTGATGCAACACAGACTTCGCTTCAAATTGCAACAAATACCTTCTTTTGTTCCCTTGGTTCATAAGTTTTAAAGTCGCATAAATAAATACATCTACCATGTACATCTATGAATTCCGTATACTGAGAACAACTGCAAGTAATGTGGTTAAATAACTCATTCATTAATACAAGTATAATAATGCCATTTGCAGCAAACGAAAGAACTTCCAAAGTTTGGATTGATTATGTATGCAACAATTGTAGTACGATAAACCTCCAACCGATGTTCAATATATTCATGTGTTTTCCAGCGTTTCCAGAATTGAGCAGCTACCATTCCCTAACAAAAACTCCACAAATTCTTTACTGGGGGCCAGTAGACGACGCCAAATTCTGTCATGGGGGACCACATAGATATGGCTTCCTCGCTAACACCACAAACTTCTGCATAAACCCATTATTACCATATGCACATCTTCGAAAGCATAGAAACTTTACTAGTTCCTCTGTCATTTGCTGGAAATGTCGATTCCGTACTTAAATTATTTTTATTCCAGAAATATATTTCTCGATTCACCTGCTTGCAGTTTTTCAGAGAGAACATTTTTGTACTACGTTTGGTTTATTAATGAACTTAATGTTTATAAAGGTAGAATCAGATGACTGAAAAATTCAATGCCATAGCCGGGATTTGAACCACGGATCTCCCGGTCTCCGTCCGGTTGCTCTAACCACTGAGCTACCATGGCAACATGCCGACACGACATTAAATTCTCCAGCTGATTCGCATGCGCCTTTGGGGTATGACATCTCAATACAATTTGAGATCTCCTTGTGGTTTACCGGAAAAAATGCGAATCAGCTGGAGAATTTAATGTCGTGTCGGCATGTTGCCATGGTAGCTCAGTGGTTAGAGCAACCGGACGGAGACCGGGAGATCCGTGGTTCAAATCCCGGCTATGCCGGCTATGGCATTGAATTTTTCAGTCATCTGATTCTACCTTTCCAACCCTGTCCAACACACGGCTTGTGTGAAAGAACAATTAATTCCATTAATTGACCTAATAGTGGTTGCAACTATAAAGCCCGAGACTTAAGTACTTACAATGTTTGTAAGTCGCCATTGGGGTATGACATCTCAATACAATTTGAGATCTCCTTGTGGTTTACCGGAAAAAATTGCGAATCAGCTGGAGAATTTAATGTCGTGTCGGCATGTTGCCATGGTAGCTCAGTGGTTAGAGCAACCGGACGGAGACCGGGAGATCCGTGGTTCAAATCCCAGCTATGGCATTGAATTTTTCAGTCATCTGATTCTACCTTTCCAACCCTGTCCAACACACGGCTTGTGTGAAAGAACAATTAATTCCATTAATTGACCTAATAGTGGTTGCAACTATAAAGCCCGGGACTTAAGTACTTACAATGTTTGTAAGTCGCCATTGGGGTATGACATCTCAATACAATTTGAGATCTCCTTGTGGTTTACCGGAAAAAATGCGAATCAGCTGGAGAATTTAATGTCGTGTCGGCATGTTGCCATGGTAGCTCAGTGGTTAGAGCAACCGGACGGAGACCGGGAGATCCGTGGTTCAAATCACGGCTATGGCATTGAATTTTTCAGTCATCTGATTCTACCTTTCCAACCCTGTCCAACACACGGCTTGTGTGAAAGAACAATTAATTCCATTAATGTCTATAAGTTATTTTCTTTCAAAATTATCTTCGCAATTTAATGGATATTTTAAGAATTTTAGGTCTTAAATACTTAAATTCTTGTGAAATATAAGTATTAACCTTAACATACCTTGGGAATTGCATCAGTTAATAACAGAGGTTTACATTTATTTTTCTTCAGATAAGAAACCTCCAGACTCCTGGCCTGAACAGGGAAGGATTCAGTTTCAGAAGATGTATTTGAAATATGGAGAAGATCAGTCCTTTGTTCTGAAGAATCTCAACTTTACCATTGAACCTACGCACAAGGTATAAAAATAGTTTGAAACCTCAGCTCTTACTCAGATGTTAAGTAAACATATCTTAAGCTCTTGGTTGTTATTGATGCTGAATCTGCAGCCTCGTTTGTTATTTCATCTTATATCATGAAATGCTGAAGTGAGTTGTTCTGAATAACCACTGACTGACATCACATCTGCTGATAATTTTATTCAGTAAACAATAACTTCTGTTCTCGTGCACAGATTGGTATCGTAGGCCGCACAGGAGCGGGGAAATCTTCCCTCATCTCTGCCTTGTTCCGGTTGGCCAAATTGGATGGTGCTGTGGTGATAGACGGACGCAATACCAACGAACTAGGACTGCATGATTTGCGTACGCGAATATCTATTATTCCTCAGGAGCCAGTACTTTTCTCTGCAACCCTCAGGCACAACTTGGATCCCTTCAAGCAATACCCTGACGATGCTCTCTGGAGTGCCCTCGAGGAGGTAAGTTGAACACTATATTGCTAAAGATAGGTAGGTAGATCGGAAAGAAACAATAATGGTAATAACTGAATAATAATTGGGAGGGAGTCATCTTCCAATGACATTTAGCAACAGGGTTAATACAAAAGTTGTTAACAGCGTTGAAGCAAATCCATACGCATGGGACTGCCATCAGTGAAAAAGAGAGATGTTTGGAAAGCTGTGCCCTACTGATTAAATGTGCGATTAATCCTTCCTAGGACGACAGCGTTTAAGTCTGCCTAAATGCAACAAGCCTGGTGTCAGTAACTTTAATAATAATAATAATAATAATAATAATAATAATAATAATAATACTTTTAGGTCATAGTCCTACCAAGCCGAGTGCTAGCTTCATGGTCACTTGGCACGTCATCCAACATTGGTCCGATATCGCTACCTATCGCAGCTCCTTAATTTCCTCCCCATATTATGGGCACATATTTGGTGTCCTATACCCGAGAGTTAAAATCCGTAACCGGTTCGAAATCGCGTGCATTCCTTGGGCGGGAACCAGCCCACTACACCTCGGAGTAGGACTATAAGTAACTTTATTGACATGCAAAGGGAGTCTTGCATAACAAAGTTTCTGTACGCTGGCAATGCTGAAATGAATCGTTAAATAAATATACACTGTATTCACTCTTAGGTTGATCCGCGGCAAAACAAACCTACGTGGTCAGTCCACCGTGGTGCAACACGGTAGCAATGCGCCCAGGAAAGTAGTCCCATGCTAATCTCTGAGTTTTAGAATGAATTTATCCTTAAATAGTATAGTATTGTATACAAATACCTAAGGTTTTATTTAACACTGATTTATGCCATAAAACAGAGCTACAAGTCCCATGATGCCATTTGTATGAGTCACCTGACATCGGATAGGCGCAGAATATTGTTTACAGCCAGAAACCAGCAGTTGTGTTGAGTATCATGGAGGACAGTGAATTTGCTCTTGTGTTTTCGTCTACGTAAAGCATTAGCCGCGCAAACCATTGACTAGTGGTGAAAAAAACAATAGTGTTTAATATTAATTATAAGTTATGTGAGAAATACCCAACACTTTCCGCGAAAAAAATGGCGAAATTAACTTCTGAGTTCACTGGTGTTTCGAGTATAAGTATAAACAGTGCTTGTGCAGAAAAATCTGAAACGAGAAAAATGGTTACACCCGGAAAAAAAAGAAAGCATTGAAATACGCGATGCAAGAATGTAGTGACTTTAAGAAGAATGCAATTCGCATAACAGTGCACAATTTCTTTTTTAAAATGAGCCGCCAACAGTTAATAAAGTGCCGCTTCCAGAGATCGAATAAATTAGGTTATCGCATACCTGTTACTTTATTTTTCGCTCATTTATTTTAGAATTAACTATTATTATATGTGCAAACGTTTATTTTGTTGCAACTATCAATATTATCACCTTTAACCCTTAAAATATGCTAGTCACCGCTTCAGTAGTCGAAATAAGGACTCTTGTTCTTTTTTGCACTACGTGCCGCTTGTTCTCGCCACATGGTCTGAAAGTGTGACAGTATTTCTAATGCGAATGGCGGAAGGATACATTATAGCGGTGCACTGGTCACCTGGGGTTTGTTTTGACGCGGATCAACCTAAGTGTGAATACAGAGTAGTTATTGTTACTACTATTATTATTATTATTATTATTATTATTATTAGCATTATTATTACTTCATAGCTTAGAAACTTATACCAGAGAGTTAATGTTAAAGAGTTTATTTTTGTGTGTATTAAGGTTGACCTCAAGAGCTGCGTGAGTGGTCTTGAAATGCAAGTGAACGAAGGAGGCTCCAATTTCAGTGTAGGACAGCGTCAGTTAGTCTGCTTGGCCAGAGCGATCCTCCGAAACAACAAGATCCTGGTCCTGGACGAAGCAACTGCAAACGTAGACCCTGAGTAAGCGCTTTTTTTTGAACTTGTACTATAAAATGGTGAGCAGTACTGTTTTATTCGTAGTGTGAAACTGTATTCTCTGTTTACAGAACTGACACCTTCGTGCAGGATACCATCCGACGGAAGTTCAAGAACTGTACCGTACTGACCATTGCCCACCGGCTCAATACCATCATGGACTCCGACAGAGTACTGGTTATGGACGCCGGTTCTATGGTGGTAAGCATTGTTGTAGAATATTTCACTAAACACAGAAATAACGCCATTTCAGAGCATATAATGTACTTGGACACAGTTTAACGACTATGTCACACTCGAAGGAATTGGCCAAAATCTTCTTACTCTTCAGACTTTCAATTATATCCGTCAATACCATTAAACGCAGTTATTGTAATTATGCCTCAATTGCACAACCAAAAATTACCTGTAAACATCTGCGAGGTTCTGAAATAAAGAACTATTGGGTTTCAGCAATAAAACGTGGTCGCCCAAGCAACATGCTTTAGCCAGCGGCACCTGTGTTTCAAATACTTTGATCAAACTCATCTACTAGAAGATATTAGCATTCTAATCCTACAACTCTAGTCCATTCCGGTGGCACAGTTAAAATCGCCGCAATAACGCTTTTATTCAGTTCACCTTTAATTTTTCCAATCTGTGAAGACAATTTTTCAGTATGTCTTATAATAAAAATCTCAAACTGTTATATATTGGGAAAAAATCTGATGTGTTACACTCACATGACTTTCTCTACTATTGTAAAAACTATTTTTTCAAACGCTTATTCTCCATCTACTTCATGTTAATCGAGATAAACATTTGCAGACTCTATCTTATTGCTAATTTTCTTGTAGATGTAAGGGGAATATATATTTACAAGGGCAATATAGAAATACAGTAGCCTTTAAGCACATACATATCTCTTAATAGCTGGTTGCTAGGTGCAGCACCATTCCCTTTCCCACAGATTAATACTCTTTGCATATCCAAGACAAAAAAAAATGAATAACGAATTCCCATTTGAGAAAATAAGTATTGAAAAATTTAAGGGAATAACAAGCAATATCTCGAAAATGGTTCACTCAACAAAAAAAATGTATATGACATAAATTGTGTATTTTAACGCGATCTACATTTTTGAGTGTAGTAAAATGTTGTCTATCTCTTATGGTTTACCAGTTATGCAAAAGTCGTTCACAATGAAGAATACTTTTGGAGACATTCCCAGGAAAGTCAAGATATACATTTTATTTTTCATGAAAATATCTTAAACATATGATATTTTAATCAAAATCGTTAGAGCCATTTTTGAGAAAACTAAAATTTTCGAAAAATCTTCCATGTAAAGGGTAATCTGGGTTGGGGGGATTTTCTTGAAAACCTTTGTGTCGCATCCCTGAAAGATACTGAAGCTAAATACCAAGTTTGGTGTTTATCCGACTGTTCGTTTCTGAGTTATGCTGTTCACAGACAGACACACACACACACACACACGCATAGACACACTGACACACAGACACACACACACGGACATGTTTCCAAAAATGCTTTTTTGGATTCAGGGGGTCTCAAAACATGTATTTCCGGTGAAATCTCGGTATCGAATTTTTGGGTGGAATACAATACTCCCCCTACTTGCTGTACGTAGTAGAGAAAGTAAAAAGACATAACAGCTTATTGCTGCACTTATGGCTCTGTCTTCAATGTACCCGTGCGTCTGCATCTATGTTGTTACACGAGGTTTCCTTAGAAAGTTGTGCGGATTGACTTTTAATAATTTTGTTAACATATATTCAGAGAACACTGAGACTCCTACTTAATCCGTTTATTCAGCAAGCGACTTTGTTGACAAACTTTCAAATTCCATTTTCGTTTAGTTTCTTCGTCGGTTAAAATGTATGCACAATGCTGCGGTTCTAAAAGTAGGCAGTTGTTTTAAGGGCTGTTTGTTTTCTCTACTACTTACCTTTAGCATGTAGAGGAAGTATTGTATCCCGCCCAAAAATTCAATAAGAGTTTTCACCAGTAATGCACATTTTACGATATCCTGTACAGAAAAAGCATTTTTTGCGTATGTGTCCCTGTGAACAGTATAACTTAAAAACGAAAAGTCTTGATTAAATACCAAACTTGGTAATCACTATCATCTAAGGATGCGAAACGAAGATTTTCAGGACAATCCCAACACCCCACGTTTTATGTAGAAATTTGTTAGGCAAATTTTATTTTCTCGAAAATGCCTCACAAAATTTTGATTAAAATACATATGTTTAAGATATTTTCATGACGAATTAAATGCATATCTTGAATTTTCTGGGAATAGCCTCTAAAGTCCTCGTCATTCTCAATTACGTCTGCAGAACTGGTAAACCGTAAGGAACAGAGAAAATTTTAGTGCACAAAAAATGTGGACCTCGGTAAACACACACTTTATGTCAAATATATTTTGGTGGAGCTAACCATTTCCGAGATATTCCTTATTATTGGTTTGAATTTTCAAATATGCTTATCTCAAATTGGAAGTCGCTATTCGCATTGTTTCCTCGTGGTCATGCAAAGAGCATGGAATTTCAAAGCCACATAGCGAGACCCTCTTAAAAGATTTGGCTCTCACTTAATCCTACTATGTTCCCTTATTCCCCTCGTATCTAAAAGGAAATATGTAATAAATCATTTCTGCAAACGTTTATTTTGGCTAGCATAAAGCACATAGAGCAATAAGCCTTTGCAAGAATAGTTTTTTTTAAGAATAGGTAGAAAATATCATACGAATCTCACCATAAGAACTTTGCAATAAATTCCTCACGCATCGTACTTGACTTAATAAGCTTAAGCCTACAGGAGTTTTAGAAAATGCTACCGGCTGCAGTACGCTCAATAGCCGTTACATAAGCTACCGCGTGAGCGGTAAAGTTTTAGTACTAGAGCCCTATGCTTAACCTTACTTTCATTATTGCTGCATAATGTTACTAGTGCCTTCGTATTTCAATTTGGAAGGTTTTACTTTTTCAGTCTATTTTAACTGTAGTCTAAACAGTATTAATGTTATGATGGTAGATGCCAAAATATAGCATAAATTGAAAGTCTTGTCCCAAAAATAACAAAAAAAGCATTCATTCATTCACTGTCAAAAATTAAAACAAAGCACCAAGATTTAGCAACCTGATAATCAAAAACAAGTAATAGAAGTTCAAGTAAAGTTATAGCTCTCTTTCAGTAAAATATGTTTCATATCTTTCTCCTATATACTTATTGTTATAATATTCATCGTTTCCACAGGAATACGACCATCCACATTTACTTCTACAAAGGAAACATGGTCACTTCTACAAACTAGTGCAAGAAACGGGTCCTGCAATGGCAGAACAGCTGTCCAGAATTGCCGAAAAGGTGAGTTGGTATTTACATTTCTACCATTCCAAATGTTGCGAGTGTAATATTAATAAAAGCTGCATCCCATTCGGAGAGGAGAGCTGATCATTGGCGGGAATAATGGTCCTCATGAAGTTCCATCCATCTATCATCCTAGTTATTATTATTATTGTTATTATTATTATTATTATTATTATTATTATTATTATTAAATACAATTTTTAGTCATATCTTGTACGCCAGTTGTCATTCCCCATGGTTTTGCTGCCTTCTTCATCCAAGTTTGTTTGACATTGCTTCTACCTTCTCTATAGTTACGTATAAGACGATTTTCTTCCATAGTTTCAAACCTAACAATACTGTAAACACGGTAGGATGAATGCGAAGAAAAAACTGTAGTATTTTAAAGCTTTGTAGATAAGCTTTTGGAAAGCATTAGAATTCTAAAACACATAGATTTTATACACCTCCTGCCCGCGCCTTTCCACTTGTAAATGAATGCTGGATACGCGGTGGCCACAGTGTGAAGGAAAAGCAATGTATAAAACCTATAAATTAATAAAGGGTAGAGAAAGTCTTGTGACCGTTACACATTACATGTTTTGGCTGTTCATGGCATAAATGGTCGTTCACTGGTTTTTTCCCTTAACATATTAACAGCTTGTATATTTAAAGTATTCATAAATAAAAGGATACCTAATTCAAATTTTAGTTTAATCATCCATCTTTCTCTATTAAAAGCCCTACTTTATATGTTTAATTCAGTTCAATTCTCCCAACAGGCAAACATTTTTCTAGTTTTTCGTTATCCAGGATCTCGAACGACTCTGGTTCATTTTTACTTTCTCTACTACGTATAGTAAGTAGGGGAAGTATTGCATTCCACCCAAAAATTCGATACCGAGATTTCACCGGAAATATATGTTTTGAGACCCCCTAAATCCAAAAAAAGTATTTTTGGAAACATGCCCGTGTGTGTATGTGTGTGTGTGTGTGTGTGTGTGTGTGTGTGCGCGCCTGCGAACAGTACAACTCAGAAACGAACAGTCGGATAAACACCAAACTTGGTATTTAGGCTCAGTATCTTCCATAGATGCGACACGAAGTCTTTCAAGAAAATCCCCCCACCCCAGATTATACTTTACATTGAAGATTTTTCGAAAATTTTAATTTTCTCAAAAACGGCTCTACCGATTTTGATTAAAATATCATATGCTTAAGATATTTTCATGAAAAATTAAATTTATATCTCGAATTTTATGGGAATGTCTCCAAAAGTATTCTTCATTGTGAACGACTTTTGCATAACTGGTAAACCATAAGAGATACACAAACTTTTACTACACACAAAATGTAGATCGTGTTAAAATACACAATTTATGTCATATAATTTTTTTTTGTTGAGTGAACCATTTTCGAGATATTGATTGTTATTCCCTTAAATTTTCCAACACTTTTTCTCAAATGGGAATTCGTTATTCATTTTTTATGTCCTGGACAAATAAAGAGAATGGAATACTACATAGCAACCAGCTCTTAAAATATTTGGCTATCGCTTAAAGTCTACCAATTCCCCTTGCATCTACAAGAAAATTAGCAATAAGATTAACATCTCGATTAACATGAAGCATATGGAAAATAAGCGTTTGTAAAAATAGTTTGTACAAGGGTAGAGAAAGTCGTGTGAGTGTAACACATCAGATGTTCGCCTTATTTTTCATAATGCCATTAATTCCACAAGAACGTGGCGTGGAACGTTGTACAGAATTACTAAATAGCATCCTCATTTCTGTTTCAGTCATATTCGGCGACCATGGCGAAAGAGATGATTCCAGAGCAAGGATCTACAGATGAATCCACAAACTTATAGCACAGAGTTACCGGAGGAAATTCACCTCAGCATCATGAAGATTCTAAGTCCTTTCTGTGATACAAGTACAAAACATTTGTGACTGTCCCTCTTAAAAGTGAATAATTCCCTGAAGAATGCATATGCTCGGTGTTACAGGTGAATTCTTCTCATTTGGTATCTCGAAACATTTTAATGAAACTATGTAGGGAGCCAATTCAGAGATACCAGACAAAGTGAAAGCTCTATAACGATCTAAGGGTTTCCTGATAAACGTTCCTTCAAAACGCAAGCAGTTCAGGAAAAGCCAGATAGTGCTTAATTGCACAGTAGTGACAATGTTAGAGCACACAAGCACAATAGCTTTGAAAGCAACAGTAAAAGGTCGTGAAAATGCAGTTCATCGCTGGGCAAGTAAGACATGTTATTCCTAAGAAATGTTCAGCCTCGCTGGTATATCAACATGTGTTTCGAGTTATAAAAATCAAAGTTTAACAGTAATTTTTCTTGAGCAAGTGTGATTCTTTCGCTTTTAATTGTCGTCCTCTGATCCCCAGAACTGGAGTTACAATAACGTAAATGTTATCGTTTAGAGGAAAACATATAAATGACGTTCAACACATAAGCTTCCTATATCCTAATAAAATATTTAAACCTTTGAAACTAGACCTTAGACTAAACTATATTCACTCTTAGGTTGATCCGCGGTCAGTCCACCGTGGTGCAACACGGTGGCAATGCGCCCAGGAAAGTAGTCCCATGCTAATCTCTGAATTTTAGAATTAATTTATCCTTAAATAGTATAATACTTTATACAAATACCTAAGGTTTTATTTAACGCTGATTTATACCGTAAAACAGAGCTATAAGTCCCATGATGCAAATCGTATGAGTCACTTGACATCCGGGTAGCGCAGAATATTGTTTACAGCCAGAAACGACCAGTTGTGTTCAGTATCATGGAGGAGAGTGAATTTGCTCTTGTGTTTTCGTCGAATTACGTAAAGCATTAGCCGCGCAAACCATTGACTACTGGTGAAAGAACAATAGTGTTGAATCTTTATTATAAGTTATGTGAGAAATATCCAACACTTTCCGCGAAAGAAATGGCGAAATTAACTTCTGAGTTCACCGGTGTTTCGACTACAAGTATAAACAGTGCTTGTGCGGAAAAATCAAACGAGAAAAGTGGTTACACCCGGGGAAAAAAGAAGCATATGAAATACGCGATGCAACAATGTAGTGATTTTAAGAAGAATGCACTTCGCGTAACAGTGCACCATTTCTTTTTGAAAATGAGCCGCCAACAGTTAATAAAGTGCTGCTTCCAGAGAGCGAATAAATTAAGTTATCGCATACCTGTTACTTTATTTTTCGCTCATTTATTTTAGAATTAACTATTATTATAGTTCAAACGTTTATTTTGTTGCAACTATCAATCTTATCATATTTAACCCTTAACGGAATATGCTAGTCACCGTTTCAGTTGTCGAAATAAGGACTCTGTTCTTTTTTGTACTACGTGCCACTTGTACTCGCCACACGGTTCTCAGGTTATTTATTAAGAAATCTGGCCTGGTGACGGTACATTAGGCCCGGCTAACATGCATAAATTTACATTTTATTTACAGTTAACTAGCATAATTAGATAAGGTTTTCGGGTTTGTTCTAAACCCCATACGGTGGCCATCTTTAGGCCACCGAGAACAGTTTTGGCATGTATTTTTGACCACTTGGTCTGAAAATGTGGCAGTATTTCTAGTGCGAATGTCGGAAGGATACATTACAATGCGCATTGGTCACCTGGGGTTTGTTTTGACGCGGATCAATCTAAGAGTGAATATAGAGTATGTATTTCTCAGTATAATCTTAAATGTTCCCGAAGGTTGTCGGCTCAAGACTGTAGAACACTGTATTCTTTACTTAACCATCCCCCTTTTAAAAACCCTCCAGTGTCCTCTTTATTAATTTAGGAAAGAATAGTAGCCTAAGACGTAACAGAGAAAATATGTTAGATGCCAAATCATCTGCATATTTGCTCAAGAATCCGCGGGTTGCTTCACGCTTTGAGAGCATTCCAAGTGCAACTAGGTCATCGCATCCATTTTCGATATTTCAGCGAGTATTTCGTTTGTTCAACATATGTCGCAATTACTTCAACTAGGTTACAGATACTACGATATAAGAAGTATTCTGCCAGATTAAAGGAGAGTAGTTTTTACAGTTCACTAAAGGGAAAATTCTTAAATCACGCTTTTATTAAAATTTTAAGTGAAGGTACTTTTAAGCTTGTGTTTTTTGTAATTGATTTCATTACTTGCATTGAATAGCACCTACCTGTATCTTAAGCTGCTAATTTCTAGATATGTTCATATATATGGACCGTTTTACCTATGGAAGTTCCTATTTTCCCTTTTTTAAAAAATTATATTGTATAATATATATTGAAAGGGTATAAACCGGGAGCAACCCAGTTTGTTTATACAGGCGGTCTTCAACGGTTTCTTTTACTGTATAAAATTCTGAACGCTGGTCTCATAGCTTAGTCGATAGAGCACTCCCTCCTGTGCGCGATCCCGGCTGGGGAAGGGTTTTTTCTTTAGCCAAGATTATTTCTTATCCTCTCCAGAGTCTGGAAATATAAATTAGAATGTGTATGTGTGTATGTTCTAAAGAATAAAACCCAAATTTTACCAGAAATCCAACGGCAAGCGTATACGAATTAACACCATTGCTTATAGGAATAACATATTCCAGAGGAAAGGCCGCCGATAAGGCCATTATAGTTAAAGTAATTTAAAAAAATTCTCAGTAACTGTAGCTATATGATATAACCTAACTCGTCATTTGTCCGAATACGGGAAACTCATTTGTTGAACATTTTCACAGTACCTTTTCTTAATTATGCTTGTCTCAAAATAAGCATAACATCCTTATGATTTTACAATTATGAACTTCAGAAATGATTATGTTAGAGTTACAGAGTAGCTGGAATTCCCAAATGCTCAAGAGAAACCTACTGGAAATGTCTACCTCAGTTAACTTAGCAAATTTAAACAGTTCCTCAACAACTAATGCACTCCAAACATTCACTGCTATACCAACATGATAGTGTAAAAAACAAACAACCAAATAAAATAAACAAAAATGAAAGGATGCAAGTAAAATCAACTTTGAAGAACGTTAGCCATGAAAGCGCTGCGTAATACATTTTAATTTCTACTATGCGTCATCTCGGTACTTTACATCTTATAAATTCTACTGCAATATTCAATAAAGGGGCGCCAATTTCAGCAACATATGAATTAACTGAAATAGTAATGTTGTAAGTTAATAAGGGAAAGCAATATTTACTTCCAGATTATTGTATACACAATAAGTGAATCATTTAAACACAGATGATCTCGCAATGAGTATAGTGCGTTTACCAACTTTAACATACGTTAATTATGTTATTATTAATAATGAAATTCGCTATAATATGACATAAAGTAGTGTACCTACGTTACAGGAGCTGAAAGCATTTTACGAATTCGTTTCGAAATTTCGAATTCAGCTAAATGTCTCACCTCATCCGTAAACTTCACTTTGAATCCTTGAAGTTAATAATACAGAAAGTGAATTATTGTTAATAGAAAAATGTCGCTTATCTAAAGTTCCATTTTCTCTAAAAGTATAGCCATGGATATTACGGCTACAGAATTGGCAGCCATTACTTGAGGATTATGCTCAGTTCAGAAAGTTATAATATAAATTTAAGTCGTGAATAAATTATAAATATATAATATTAGTATGAGTCATTTGGTCAAAATTGTCAAAAAGATTACAAAATTGGTTTTATGTCCAAAAATCTTTGAACCTTGAGCTTAAATGACATACTATGGTTTTCCTGTCAGAGGCTAGGAACTTTGATCATTTAAATGCCCACGGGCCTAATGGCTTATATTTATTTTCAATGCCTTTTACACGTCTTTGATTTTTCTTACACTTTTGCGCATTAGAAATGCTCTATGCGATGTAATTTGTAACCACTCTTGCTAGCAACTCGGAGAGAATCCACTTAAAAGCTGGCAAATGGTTGTTGCTACAATTTTAAATTCCTCAAAATATGATATAATTAATCCGACCACTACGGATAAATTGTTACAAAGTTACATTTAAAGATTTTAAAAAATGTTCTGAACCAACCAGAAGAGTAAAAATATTTCTGTATGCCAGTTTTGTGTATTCTCTGTATTGTAACACCTCATTAATTAGTGCAGTGAAAGTAAAATGAATATTTTTTCTTAAAAATTATTTAAGATATCCGCCTGAAATTTAAAACTTACTTATAATTGTGGTAGAGCAGTATGTGACAAAATTTTGAAAAGATTAGATCAAAATTGCAAGATTTAGAAACTTCACCTGTGACTACCCTTAAGGTGGCCAAAACTAGAAACAATCTTGTTTCCATCTCTAAGCTAATAAGGAAAACAATCAGTTAGGTTGGTGAATAATACAAGAAAAGGAGATAAGAAAAACTATAGTTGTATAGTAATATTTGTATCTCGTGAAATTGGTAATATTGAACAGTGTTGTCAGGTCTGGCACGGGCAGAAATTGCGCCATTGTGTGAGGAAAAGTATGTTATTTTACCTCAAACGATCGTACATTTTACTAAATGTCACCTAATTCGAAGTTCATGGATAAAACAATGAATAGGTGAAAGCGTGGTAGGAGCAGTACTCCTTCTATTTCCCTGAAACCGATCACAATACAGTAGGTTTGCACGAGCAAGCATGTTGTTTGTAGCTAAATGTGAGTATTGGTTCAGGGAACAGACTAATCGCTGAGATAAGTCAGGCTTCTGATTTTGTCAAGAGGGGGGAATTAGGGAAAGAATCAGTGACGTAATGTGATCTGAAAACAGTTTATTACCTTATCAGAAGTTTAGTGCAAGGTATTAAAATAAGCACGGGATTTATTTGCCGGCAGCACACAAAGGGGAAAAAAAGCCTCGGTGATTATGCTGTCAATATTAAAGGCTACCTCTAGTCAGACAGAATTTTATTCTTAAGAAATTCTGCATCCTGCACCAATATTATCGTAGAAATTAATTTCTATGCACACCCTCGTTCCTAAATTATCGTATGTTTTGAGGGTTTTAGCATGCTATAATGGCATATCATTTTAGGTACTAAATTATCGTACGAACTAGCAATGCTGATACTGGATTACACAGCGTATTTGTGGTGGGCGCTTTAGTTTCTTTCTACGCTATGCTCAAGATATTTCAGCACACAATGACTTAATCTGACCATAATAATGCGTCTTACTTGCAACACTGAAGCTTATGGCCAGTATTGTAGCTCTGCAAGCCACGGCGCTGGTTTCATGAGGTGTTTTCTAGGATATAAAGGAAAAGGTGTTAAAGGCCAAAAACGAGCAGAGATGTGAAGGTCCGATAGCATTCCTAACTTGAATACACAATAGCGGGACTGTTTACCTTGTGTGAGCGAGAAGTCCTGAATAAAAAGCGTTGTTCGTGCATGTAACGCGTTAAACTAGTGAAAGTCTCGTTGCTTAGCATTCGAAGTCTATAGCAACATTGTGTATAATTTCTTAATGTCAATGAAACTTCATACCAAAGGAAATAGTAGTGCTAAGGAATATAATAGAGCTTCTACATAAAATATTACAGTAACAGGTTTGCTTACATACATTCTGTTATGTGCTACAAAATATTTTGAATATGTATTCCATCGCTCTGTAAACTATGTCATAATTTATACGTTTATTAAGCTTTATTTAATGTTCTTTTTTCGGAGAGATTGCTTTATGACTTGTAGTTTTCAATGCATTGTATTTAAAATAGCCACGATTATTTTAAAATAAATTAATTATGTTTAAGAACTGTAATAATAAAGTGTTGTTTGTAGTCAATATTATGAATAAAATTTGTTGCACTGATAATAAATGTTAAATCATTTAGAATTATGAATGGAATTATTTACTTCCTTAATCACTCAAGTACCTAAACAGACTCAAGTGTTTTACTTTCTCTACTACGTATAGTAAGTAGGGGAAGTATTGTATTCCACCCAAAAATTCGATACCGAGATTTCACCGGAAATACATGTTTTAAGACCCCTGAATCCAAAAAAAGCATTTTTGGAAACATGTCCGTGTGTGTGTCTGTGAACAGCATAATTCAGGAACAAACACTTGGATAAACACCAAACTTGGTATTTAGGGTCAGTATCTTACAGAGATGCGACACGAAGGTTTTCAAGAAAATCCCCCCACCCCAGATTACCCTTTACATGGAACATTTTTCGAAAAGCTTAATTTTCTCAAAAATGGCTCTAACGAATTTAATTAAAATATCATATGATTCAGATATTTTCATGACAAATAAAATGTATATCTTGAATTTTATGGGAATGTCTCCAAAAGTATTCTTCATTGTGAACGGCTTTTGCATAACTGGTAAACCATAAGAGATAGACAAAATTTTACTACACAAAAAATGTAGATCGCGTTAAAATACACAATTTATGTTATATACATATTTTTTTGAGTGAATCATTTTCGAGATATTGCTTGTTATTCCCTTAAATTTTCCAATACTTATACTTTTTCTCAAATTCGTTATTCATCTTTTTTTGTCCTGGTAATGCAAAGAGAATGTAATACTCCACATAGCAAACACCTCTTAAAATAATTGACTGTCGTTTAAAGGCTAGAAATTCCCCTTGCATCTACAAGAAAATTAGCAATAAGATTAACACCTCGATATCTCGATTAACATGAAGCATATGGAGAATAAGCTTTTGCAGAAATAGTTAGTACAAGAGTAGAGAAAGTCATGTGAGTGAAACACATCAGATTTTTTGTCTTGGATATGCAAAGAGTATTAATCTGTGGTAAAGAGAATGGTGCTGCACATAGCAACCAGCTATTAAGAGTAATGTCTATGCTTGAAGGTTACTGTATTTCTATATTGCCCTTGTCAATATATATTCCCCTTACATCTACAAGAAAATTAGCAATAAGATAGAGTCTGCAAATGTTTATCTCGATTAACATGAAGTAGATGGGGAACAAGCGTTTGAAAAAATAGTTTGTACAAGAGTAGAGAAAGTCATGTGAGTGTAACACATCAGATTTTTTAATAATGTTTAACTCCCGCTCTTATTTCATATGGCACCACAGGCGGTGATACTGGTGATATGAAATCACATGGAGAATGAAATGATAATTTGGAAAGGAAATTTGGGAAGAAAACGTTCCGAATCTACGTTTAGGATACCTCCTCGGCATTTTCCAGTTATGACCGAGGAAAACCTGAAAAAAGCCTATTCTGGGAGGACGGTTTTGGTGGAATTTAAACCGCAGATCTCCCATTCACGACCTGGGCTATCCATTCACTCAGAAGTGAATTCGATAAATTATTTCTTAGGAAATATTAAAGGCAAGTCAGGTGAAGCTTTTAAGAAAATATCAGTAGGTACTATTCATTCCATATTTTATCTATCGAAGATTGTATTTCCTTCAGATGCAGTTTTCACCTGTTTCCTTTTATGAAGAGACATAGCTACTCATTACCACCTTTCCCGTAGGTGTTCTGCAAATTATTCTTGCAACAGAAGTCAATGTTTCCTTCTACTTTATTTTAATCATGGTAAACATTCCATAAATCTAACTCTCTGGTCTAGAAGTGTGCATCCTAGCTTCTAAATACAGAGTTCCCTGCTGAAGTAAGAGTTTTTTCTTTAGTAGAGGTATACTATCCTCTCAAGTGTCTGACAATAGGAATGATACTGCGAATGAGAATACCACTTACGGTTAAACCCAATAATAACAACACTGCAGTGTCAGAAAAGTATTTAAAAGAATAAATATCATGGCTGATAATCAATTGCGTTCAATGCTAAAGCCGCCAATGCCTTAAAGACGGGATAGACGTGAAACATTACGCTAATTAAAAATGTTATACATTTAAAAAAAGTCAATGCACTATGTATCAACTGCTTACTATCTGCTCTTTGCATACGTTCATGGGTAGCAATAGAACGGCGATTGAGCATTTCAGAGTATACTGCCTAAAATATGTAAAATGAATATTTAAAGGAAACAAAATAAAAATAGTGTTTTTCTCGGAAATAGTTAAAACAGATATAATGTTACTTGATATAAGTTATATATACACTATGTGATCAAAAGTGCCCGGACACCCCACAAACATACGTTTTTCATCTTAAGTGCTTTGTGCTGCCACCTACTGCCTGGTACTCATTATCCGCGACCTCAGTAGTCATTAGACATCGTGTAACAGCAAAATGGGACGCTCCGTGGAACTCACGGACTTCGAACGTGGTCAGGTGATTGGGTGTCACTTGTGTCAGAAGTCTGTACGCGAGATTTCCACACTCCTAAACATCCCTTGGTCCACTGTTTCTGATGTGATAGTGAAGTGGAAACGTGAAGGGACATGTACAGCACAAAAGGGTACAGGCAGACCTCGTCTGTTGACTGACAGAGACCGCCGACATTTAAAGAGGGTCGTAAAGAGTACTAGGCAGACATCTATCCAGACCATCATACAGGAATTCTAAACTGCATCTTGATCCACTCCAAGTACTATGACAGTTAGGCGTGAGGTGAGAAACCTTGGATTCCATGGTCGAGCGGCTGCTCATAAGCCATACATCACGCAGGAAAATGACAAACGACGCCTCGCTTGGTGTAAGGAGCGCCAATATTACACGATTGAACAGTGGCAAAACGTTGTGTGGAGTGACTAATCACGGTACACAATGTGGCGATTCGATGGCAGGGTGTGGGCGTGGCGAATGTCCGGTGAACGTCACCTGCCAGCGTGTGTAGTGCCAACAGTGAAATTCGGAGGTGGTGGTGTTATGGGGTGGTGGTGCTTTTCCTGGAGGGGCTTGTTTTGCGTGGCGCGGTCACAGCGCAGACCTATATGATATTTTAAGCACCTTCTTGCTTCCCACCGTTGAAAAACAATTCGGGGATGGGGATTGCATCTTTCAACACGATCGAGCACCTGTTCATACTTCACGGGCTGTGACGGAGTGGTTACACGACAATAACATTCCTGTAATGGACTGGCCTGCACAGAGTCCTGACTTGAATCCTATAGAACACCTTGGGATGTTTTGGAACGCCGACTTTGTGCCAGGCCTCACCGACCTACATCGATACCTCTCCTCAGTTCCGCACTCCGTGTAGAATGGGCTGCCATTCCCCAAGAAAGCTTCCAGCACCTGATTGAAAGTATGCCTGCGAGAGTGAATGCTGTCATCAAGGCTAAGGGTGGGCCAACACCATATTGACTTCCAGCATTACCGATGGAGGGCACCACGAACTTGTACGTCATTTTCAGTCAGGTGTCCGGATACTTTTGATCACGTAGTGTACTTATAGTAACTTTGCCTGGTTTTTAACTGTCACTTCACTGTTTTACATAGTTCAACTTCACTAGAACTTCACTTAGTTCACACTATCACTTCGTTAATGTGAACTAGTTCAATTTTCCCGTCCTTCATTTTCAGATTTGACCTAGCAGTTTAATGCAATACGCACGACGTAGCCAATTCTTCCGGACGGTGCGGTCGCTGGGGAGTCGAACACACGACTTCCTCAATCTCTCCTGCAGTAGCAGCACTCACTGCACGTAACACCAGAAGAGCACTCGCTCACTAACCGAACTGGTTCCTCTCGTGAGAACGCTAGCTAGTGGAATCTTCCACAGAATATTCTGGAAGTACCTCGGCACACGTTCTGGAGGAGGGGGAAAGGAAACTTCCAGAACATCCTGGTTATCTGTCGATAGCGTTTTCAGTGTTTACGCTGGAGAGCGTCACTTATCTTTGTTTATCTCAGACTGCCCGGCGGCAACCTTCAATAGCCTTGAGCAATAGCTGCTGCGTCACGAATTCAGAATACACGTTTTTAGTCGTGCTAAATTCGTAAATATTACACAAAGTCGTTACAGAATCTTTTGAGGCAATCCAAATTTATGAATACGTTTTTCACTTAAATATCTGCTTGGAATGAGGAAAATTCCTTAGAAATTTCTACGCCTAGAGGTAGCGCGGACAGATATGTAATTTAACATTTATCTTAATTTTTGTTTTTAGCCGAAAACGCAGGTGCGAGCCCTCGCAAAGTTACCTCTATTTATGAAAATGCTCTGTCAGTATATAGAGTAAATTGTCAGTGAAATGCTGAATTGAATTTTTCAGTCAAATGCAACACTTTCTCTAAATCAGATAAGGGGTACTGAAAGTAAATGCTTGATTTCCCATTTTTAAAACATTCAGAATTTTTGGGCCTTAAGTAGCTAGGAAGGAAGCTTTCCGCTTTAAAGAGTGCCCAGATCAACTACTGTGACGTGTTGGCAGCACTGGGAATGCTAGTGTTGGCAACACGCACAGGATGTTAGGTATTGTAAAAAGGAGGGGATAACGTTTTACTTGCGGCAAGGTCAGGAAGCCTCTATCTCTTTGTGTCTGGCAACGGAAGAGATAGCACGTGGTAGGCATGGAGGTCCTCGTGGAAGCAAATACAAAATGTAATCTGTGATTTTTGGTGGAGTATATTGGACATTCAAAGTTGAGTAAGTGTGATTATTTGAACAGGTAATCCTATTCCTTAATCCTGCAATTTTAAGCATGGTTTAAGTATATTTTAAATTCATTTTCGGCTCGCCCCCGTCGGCCTCGTGTTAATGTGAGAAGTAAAGTAAATTCCAGGGTACCTTTCTGCTCTACCATCCAAATGTGTGATATTAATATGTGAGGTTACGACAATATAAGTCTCAGTATCACAAATGCCTCAGAAAGGTCATGATCTCGGCGTTTGAACCCGGAACCTCTTGAATGTGAGCTTCAGACGCCAGCGCCTGTGTCCATTTGGGAGGATGGAAAAGTAGCATCTTCGGTCTCAGAAACCGTGCTTAAGTGACTGCAAGTTGCCGGGATGTCAACCACATATCACCTTCATTACAGACTCCACCCATGATGTACTGTGAGAAGGGAAGCAGAGTATGAAGCGACTCTGAGGTAGGCTTTGACCTGCTCAGTCTATTACACCATGGAGTTACTTCGTTGTCAATTACAGTATTAACTAATTCAAATATAGTTAAGGCTCATAAAACCCTTCAGTGATATATCCATTCTAGCTATTTTGTCGAAACCTTTTTGCGTTAATTTATATTTACTCCTATCGAAGAAAAGCATTCACCTCTTTGACAACATACCACTTCATAATAAGAAGAATCTAGTTTCCCGAATCTTATATGCTAAGTCTTCCTTCCCTGTGAGACTACTTCAAGAAGACTCATCTCTTCCATACGTGGAGGATGAAATTAGGTGCCGGGCTACCAAATTATAAGACAGATTACCATTCCATCAGAGCGCCCCCGTTAAGTTTCTTGGGGATTATAGCCGCCGCCGATTGAGACAATACCAGGTTCCCGGCATTGCATGTGAGCACCCCCGGTGACATAAGAGCACACCCAACTGCAGCTAAATCTGAGCTCCTCCACAATCCTTCCAAGAGGTGCTTGGACTCAAAATTGACAACAATAACCCCAAGAAAAGAAAACTTTTGTTGAATACATACACAGTGTGTAGAAGTGTCATTGCACTCTCACATGCTACCTCCTTTCATCCCCTCAACCTCATAGGGTTAAACCCATCACAGGTAGGCACGCTTAATAAAAGTCCTTCTGGCTGCTCTCAGCCCGCCAACTTGTGGACTGGACTGGACTTTCTATCACGTACATAGTAAGTAGAGAATGTATTGCATTCCACCCAAAAATTACATACCGTAATTTTACCGAAATACACGTTTTGTGGTCCCCCGATTAAAAAAACATTTTTAGGAAAGGATCTATATGTGTGTCTGTCTGCGTGTGCTTGTGTTTGTGTGTGTATGCGTGTGTATGGGCGTGTCTTGGTATTTATGTTCAGTATTTTTCAAAGTTGCGACACGAAGATTTTCAAGAAACTCCCGGATCGCAAACTAATGACTTTATTAAAATACCATATATGAAAAATATTTTTATATGACAAATAAAATGCATGTCTTGAATTCTCTGGGAATAGCCTATGGAGTCCCCTTCATTGGGAAGGAATCTTGTATAATCCTGTATAAAAGGTAAACGTAAAGCAATAGACGAAAAGTACTACACAACAATTGTAGACCACTTTAAAACACATAATTTATGTCAAATAACTTTTTGGTGGCATAAGCCATTTCTGAGATATCCCCATTAATGGTTCAAATTGTTCATTACTTGGTCATTCTTTTAAAGTCCTGTTAACATTCAGTTGCTTCTCGCGGTTGCATGGAAACACTATGGAAGTTCTAAGCCCAGAGCACAGCGTCCAGTTCTTAAACATTCCCTTTGCTATTCCCTTTGTAATTATAACTAAATATGTAATGTAGCTATTTTTGCAAAGGTTTATTTGTATTAAAATGAAGTAAAAAGGAAAATAAGCTTTAATAATATTAGTTTGTATACCCACTAATAAACGATAGAGGGTAGAGAAAGTCATGTGAGTGTGCCACATCAGATTTATACCTTTATCAGGTATATCTGTTACGGACAAGGTGAATGACACATTCGCGCGGGAACTCGTGGTCAGGGGAGCTTAAAAGTGGTTTTCCAGTAAAATCTCAACGTTGAAGTTTTGAGTGGAATATAAAACTTCCTCTACCATAGGCGAGCGGTAGAGTAAACCTCTTGTCTGGCGAAACAGAAGGTGAACAAGCTGACCGCCGTATTAATAAAGAGCATATCCGTTTGGTGACGCGAAGTGCTGTTGTTAGGTTATTTGTTGTATTTTAGTTATCAGAAAGTACATTGTTTCTGGAAAGGTAGAATCAGATGACTGAAAAATTCAATGCCATAGCCGGGATTTAAACCACGGATCTGCCGGTCTCCGTCCGGTTGCTCTAACCACTGAGCTACCATGGCAACATGCCGACACGACATTAAATTCTCCAGCTGATTCGCATTTTCCCGGTAAACCACAAGGAGATCTCAAATTGTATTGATATGCCATACCCCAATGGCGACTTACATTTATTGTAAGTACTTTAAGTCCCGGACTTTATAGTTGCAACCACTATTAGGTCAATTAGGTGGAAACGTGCCGATGCTTTTGGTTTCCAATAATATGTTTATTTAATGTTGGCTGGAATTGCATATCATCTGTGTTTCACCCAACCCGGGATGAACCAACCTCTTTTTGGTTTGAATTCAAGTCTAATCCGCACGCATTGGCCTAGGAACGGCGAAAGGGAAGGAGTGTGGAAATTTTTCACCTGAGTGACTGGAAGGCATGCTTCGCATCGGCGGTCCCCACCAGCCCCTACATGAGTACGTCTCGTATCGGTTTGATATCAACAGTCTGCACTCAAACATTTACCTATGAGCACAGGTCTGTTTCAGGCCCGGAAGCAAAAGAAAAGGGGGAAGTTTGACGAGACAAACGTTAAGTGCAGTGGTAGAACCAGGTAACGTGTTGAGACTGGGCATGGCAGATGGAGTTTAGTATTTCCTTACGAACATAAACTACTGTGCATTATATTGACACGACTATATACACTCGACTGAGTCTAATAAAGATTCTTATTCTTCAAATTAATCATAATTCTGGAGCGAAAATAACCGGATCGTTTTTTCATATTTTCGTTGAAAAGCGCTAATTCATATTGCATTGATTGGCCTGGTGACTCACTTTTAGGGCACCTATGTTCTATTCCAAGAATCCCAGATCCGCTTACCGGTAAGTTTCGAGATATAGTTGATAAACAGGATTCTTGGATGTTTTCATAGACTGGCATATGAATGCGAGTGTGTTTGTGTACGTTCCGAAAATATAATAAAATACAATTAGTCTATAGCAGGACTGTTGTGGGGCTCATGGCTGTTACATGTTCCGCAATAATTCTGTATGGCACATTTATCACCATTACGAGCACAACTATTTGGCACTAAAACGTGTGCCATAAAAGTTCTAAATTGTTGATCACGGTGAGAGTATACGAAAAGGTTGTTTCTTCTGGGAAAAGTTGTTCTCTAATCCCACGGACAGCGAAGTATATAACCGCAACAAAATAAAACAAAAATTCGTTTTTCTGTATATAAGTATATCAAATAATCTCGAAATGAAATGCAGCACTTTTCATTTTTGGGTATCTGCCTCTCATAGATCCCTTGAGCTACAAAAACCTGTACGACAGTGAAATGTGTTATGTACCATGAAGGACGAATATAAACCACCCTTCCTGTGTTTATTTACTGTCAAAACGTACTAATCGACCACGATATTAGTGCGCTTGGAGACTCCAACATTTTTGCCATTACAACACGAACGCCATTAAGGCTAAGGAGGGGAGAGAGGGGAGTAAGGGGCAAGGTGATAGGGGAATATACAGTTGCACAATGAAAATAATGCTACATTTGCTAGCCTCAGCCTCGCCATTAAATGCAAGTCGGAATTGCGGATGTTTTCTTTTCCTGACTGTCCTTTCGATGTCCTGACCACTTGTTCCGTAGGTGTTTCGTTCTTCTTTTCACCACACGCACTCATGTCGTGGTCGACTATTAATGTTTATCATTTGCTGCTAATTCACTTAGCCATAGCATATAACGGATAAATTGATAAAATTTCAAGAAGAAAACACGAAGAAGGTAGTAACATATGAAGCTCACATTCGAAAGGTTCAGATTTTGATTCTCGTGAAACCGGTCACTCTTACTATGGGCTTTTTCGTGGTTTCTTCGGGATATGCTGGGGCAGTTGCCCTTCTACAACTAATTTCCCATCCATAATTTACTTTCTTCATCATTTCCTTTCATCTGTTTCATCTCGTCTATTTCAAAGTTGTAGGACCAGGCACGTTGTGTGCGATAGGATAGTAAAATTTACGCTTTGGGAAAGTATCTCCGTGGCGTTTGTCGGGATTGCTGGGGCCCCCTTCCTTCCTGGAAATGTCTCGTCTACACTCGGGATTCCCAGGTTGCGGTTAGTTCACTCAGAGCTAGCCGGTATCAGGATTGGTATCATGTTGGAATAATTAAGACACCCCGTCCTTGCTAGCGCACATCCTCATCAGGATTTGAGCACCCTTCGAGACCTCCCTTCGTCCCTTTCTCTCAGAGGTCACGTTGGAAGCATAAAGGGCTCACTATGGGTACGTATGATGCTCTAGTTACTAGAGGCATCTCCATCTGACCCCTCCTTCTCGAAACTCAGGCCGAAGAATCATTTGAAGAAAAAAAATAGATGTTAATATCAGGCACTGGGTTCCATCAAGCCATTAGATTATATGAGTTTGCTTGACTTCACACAGTTTATTGAATTTCAGTTCACACTTAGAAATGGCAACACGCATTTCATTATGGAGTCGTAGTCTTGATCTATATATGGACCCTACCGCCAACGGGGCTGTAACTCTAACTTCACAAGATTAGGCATTGTACAAAAACTAGCAGAATGTGCATGCTAACTTAACTCTGCATACTGGCTCTTTGGGCAATTTCTAACAAAGAAACATTATTTCAGTTTGCTTTTCCTTCTGCTTAGGTGAAATTTATTGGAGAGTTTGTGTTGAATGGGTCTAGTTGTTTTGTCTATCCTTTCAAAAATATCTCTAAAAGTGGCTTTGGGATGGTAGCAAGTGTTCTACAAAAACAATGTTGGTTTCTTCACTTTATTACTTTCTCTACTACGTATAGTAAGTAGAGGAAGTGTTGCATTCCACCCAAAAAAACTCGATACCGAGATTTCACCGCAAATATATGTTTTGAGACCCCCTGAATCCAATAAAAGCATTTTTGGAAACATGTCCGTGTGTGTGTCTGTCTGTGAACAGCATAACTCAGAAACGAACAGTCGGATAAACACCAAACTTGGTATTTAGGTTCAATATCTTCCAGAGATGCGACACGAAGGTTTTCAAGAAAATTTCCCCACCCCAGATTACCCTTTACATGGAACATTTTTCAAAAATTTTAATTTTCTCAAAAATTGCTCTAACGATGACAAATGAAATGTACATCTCGAATTTTCTGGGAATGTCTCAAAAAGTATTCTTCATTGTGAACGATTTTTGCATAACTCGTAAACCATAAGAGATAGACAAAATCTTACTACACAATAAATGTAGATCGCGTTAAAATACACAATTTATGTTATATACTTTTTTTGTTGAGTGAACCATTTGCGAGATATTGCTTGTTATTCCCTTAAACTTTCCAATACTTAATCTCTCAAATGGAAATTCCTTACTCATTTTTTTGTCTTGGATATGCAAAGAGTATTAATCTGTGGCAAAGAGAATGGTGCTGTACATAGCAACCAGCTATTAAGAGATATGTCTATGCTTAAAGTATTTCTATAATGCCCTTGCAAATACAAATCGCCTTAAGCGACAGTCAAGTATTTTTAGAACTGGTCGCTATGTGTAAAATGTAATTCTCTCTGCATGTCAAAAGATCGTTTCTATAAATATTTATCTCGATTAATATGAAATAGATGCAGAATAAGAGCTTGTAAAAATAGTTTGCACAAGAGTAGAGAAAGCCATGTGAGTGTAGCACATCAGAATTTTATTGTCCTGGTAATGCAAAGAGTATGTAATACTCCACATAGCAACCACCTCTTAAAATATTTGACTATCGCTTAAAGCCTACCAATTCCCCTTGCATCTACAAGAAAATTAGCAATAAGATTAACATCCCGATATCTCGATTAACATGAAGCATATGGAGAATAAGCGTTAGTAAAAATAGTTTGTACAAGAGTAGAGTAAGTCATGTGAGTGTAACACATCAAATTTTTTTATTATAAAAGCATGTTCATTTTAGGAAAGCAATCAGCAATGTTTTATCCTTCAGCCCTTTTTACTTTCTGTACTACGTATAGTAAGTAGGGGAAGTATGACATTCCACCCAAAAATTCGCTACCGAGATTTCACAGGAAATACATGTTTTGAGGTGCACTGAATGCAAAAAAAGCATTTTTGGAAACATGTGTGTGTCTGTCTGTGAACAGTATAACTCAGAAACGAACAGTCGGATAAACACCAAACTTGGTATTTAGGTTCAGTATCTTCCAGAGATGCGACACAAAGGTTTTCAAGAAAATCCCCCCAGATTACCCTTTACATGGAACATTTTGCGAAAATTTTAATTTCCTCAAAAATGGCTCTAAGGATTTTGATTAAAATATCATATTTTTAAGATACTTTCATGACAAATGAAATGTATATCTCGAATTTTCTGGAAATGTCTCCAAAAGTATTCTTCATTGTGAACGACTTTTGCATAACTGGTAAACCATAAGAGATAGACAAAATTTTATTACACATAAAATGTAGATGGTGTTAAAATATACATTTTATGTCATATACATTTTTTGTTCTTGAGTGAACCATTTTCGAGATATTGCTTGTTATTCCCTTAAATGTTCCAATACTTATACTTTTTCTTAAATGGGAATTAGTTATTCATTTTTTTGTTCTGGTAATGCAAGGAGAATGGAATACGGCACAAAGCAACCACCTCTTAAAATATTTGACTATCGCTTAAAGCCTACCAATTCCCCTTGCATCTACAAGAAAATTAGCAATAAGATTAACATCTCGATTAACATGAAGCATATGAAGAATAAGCGTTTGTAAAAATAGTTTGTACAAGAGTAGAGAAAGTCATGTGAGTGTAACACATCAGATTTTTCCAAAGAAGCACTTCATTTTGAAAGCTGGCACACTGAGTTACAACTGAAGAATATATCATTCACTTACTACGTACAAAATATTTAGCTTTTGGAAAACATCCAAAAAGTACCAACTTACGAAAGTAACGTCAATTACTTTCTCTACTGCTTAAAAGTAGATGTAGAGGAAGTATTGCATCCGATCTAAACATCCTGTATCGAGATTTCACCGGAAATGCAAGTTTTGAGTTCCTTGACTAAATAACAAAGTATTTTTTATAAAAAGGCCAGTGTTAAAAATTAAATAGAGTTTTTATTTATGAACATTCTTTAACTGCTTTAGTCCTTAGCGTCCCATTCTATATTGAGCTTGAAAGGCCGGAAATTTTGCTCAGAGGCCTCTTTATCAGGCTTGAGGTTCTTTTTCGTGCCGTAAATCTACGACACGGAACCACTGGCTTTATTTCCCTTCCGAAGGAAGCCGTGCTAAGGGTTTTTACGCCCGAAAAAAGCTCATCGGCCTCAACCGGGTTTTAACCCGTGACCTCGGGAACTAGAGTCTAGCATGGTAACCACTACACCACGGAGGACGACAAAAGTCCAGTGTGTATATGTGTGTGAGAGTGAATGTGCGTATATGTTTGTGTCTTAGAACAGCATAACTCAAAAAAGAAAAGTCGTTTAGATAACAAACTTGGTATTTCTACCTTCCAAAGATGCGACACGAAGATTTAAGAAAAATCCCTCAATTAAAACTACCCTTTGCACAGCAATTTTCGAAGTTTTCATTTTTCTCAAAAATGGCTCTGAGATTTTTATTAAAATATCATATATTAAAGACATTCAAATGACAACTAAAATATATACGTATTTGAATTTTCTGGGAATAGCCTGTATATTTCCTCTTCATTAGGGAGGATTTTGTATAATCTTGTGTTACAGGTAAATGTTAAGTGATAGACTCTTTGTTTTTTTTTATGCATAAGCCATTTCCGAGATAAATATTAATGGTTTATATTGTTCAGTGCATTTTCATTATTTTCAAGTGCTTTCCATATTCACATTTATTTACTATTTTGGACTTAAGATGGAACTTCGAGTCGTGATATTAAATATCCAATCCGGTGTTTATCTTGGCGAATGAGGCATATCACGAAAATACCACAATCAGATTGGTCGGCCCACGGAATTTAAACCCGGGATCTCCCGAATGCGGGCCACAAGTGTTACCACCTGAGCCGATATTTTGTCCTATTTTGGATGTATTTAAGGTTGGTTGTTGCTTGACTATATTGACATCACGGAGGTAATGAATTCAAAGATATTGTACTGTGAACGGAAAGGACAAACTGTTTTTGCTGCATCGGAGAACGAACCTACGTTTCATTTGTTTAGAGTTCAATTCCTGGCTATTCATAAATCATCATCATCAACCTTCAAGATAGGCCTAAAGCCTGCTTCGGCTCAGAAGGGATATCCCAGCGTCTGCGTGGTCTTCCAGCATCTCTGCTACCAACTGTTTATATTTCAAGGCCTGCCTGTTTTGTCAGCCTTTCCTCTGACATTCCCGAGATATGATCTTCCCATTTTATTTTGTATTCCGCTTTTTTTAAATTAAGCATTTTTAATTATTACCTTATTGTTTCACTTATAATACGATCTTAAGACTACAGCCAACTATGTACCTCAAAAATTTAAATTCGTCCGTTTCCATTATTCTTTGAACGTTCCTAACTATGGCCCAGATCTCAGCTGCATACGATATGCAACTGAGAAAACCACTGTCTGGTTTTTCAATATTAGTTTTATAGTGCCACATATGTATTGAAATTTATATACTTTTTGTTTTAAATCCCTCTCATATTGATATGAAATATTACATCCAAGATGGTTAAAATATTTCACTTGTTCAAGTGGTTCGTTTCTTAGGAGTATTTTTGATCGGGTTGAGTATTTACCATAAAGGCCATCACTTTTGTTTTGTCTATTGAAATGATTACATTACATTTTGACGTTGTTTTATCCAGTTGGTACAGAGCTAGTTGTCTGTTTTCAATATCTGCCAGAACGCACTGATCATCAGAAAATAGGACTGTATTTAAGATGGTTCATCCTAATTTAAAATCTGTTTTCGACTACACTTGCCACTCAGCAACTCTGCATATATACATATATTAGAAAGTGTTCGCGACATTGGACAGCTCTGACTTACAACTAGATTGATGATTGGCTGTTCAGATGTGTGTAAAATAAATATTATGCAACTTGATTTCAATAACGTAGACAATAGTGTTTATATAAAATATGTACCTAAAACACTGTGCTATTTTCAGCGAACTTTCTCACGGTACAGGCATATTGTTAGTGAAAACAGAAGAAATTTAACTTTTTCATATTTAAAGATGCACATTGTATATAATGTAACGGAATACAGTTTGATCATAATCATGTGCATAGATTGAAAATGCTTGTGTATAATTTGCCTACCTCATCTGTTTTGTAGATGGTACCCTAAATACGAGGTTTGATCAAAACGTTTCCGGAATCACCTCATAAATACTACACAACAGTTTGTTTTGTCTAATCTGCACTGTCACTCTCGAAGTAGTCTCTTTGGGAGCTGATACCCTTGTCCCAGCGCTTCTGCCATTGCTGGAAGCACCTCTGGAAGTCCTCTTCTTTCAACATGTTCAGAGCCTTCTGCGATTCGCGATGGATGACATCAATGTCCTCAAAACGGTGTCCTCGGAGCCGCATTTTAAGACGCGGGAAAAGAAAAAAGCCCGCTGGTACCTAAATCTGGAGAATGGCGGGATGGGTAACAGTATTCATCCTATTTTTATCCAAAAATTGGCGAACAGAAAGGGCTTTGTGCTCAGGTGCATTGTCATGATGCAGGAACCAGTCACCACTCCTCCATTTCTCCGGCCGTTTGCGTCGCACATTCTCCCTTAATCTTTGCAGCACTTGTTTGTAGAACACTTGATTCACTGTTTGACCCTGTGGCACAAATTCCTTATGTACAATGTCTTTAATGTCAAAAAAACACAATCATCATTGACTTCCTCTGGATCGAACTTGTGTGGCCTTTTTCGGGCGTGGAGATGAAGGACTCTTCCATTGTGAATATTGTTGCTTCGTTTCTGGATCGTACCCATAAATCCATGTTTCATTACCAGTAATAATTTTCTCCATAAACTGTGGGTCATTTTGTGGCTGTTCTTTAACATCTGTGCAGGCAATCACAAGGCTTTCCTTTTGGTCATTTGAAAGCAGGCGGGGCACGAACTTGGCGGCAATTCTTCTTATGCCCAAATTGTCTTTCAAAACGCTTTGAACACTTCCAAAGGAGAGTCCTAATGAGTCAGAAAGTTCTCTTATTGTAATGCGCCTATCATTTAAGGCCATTTCCTTCACCTGATTGATATTTTCATCAATTTTGCTGGAACAGGGTCGCCCCGAACGATCTGCATCTTTAATTGATGTCTCACCACTTTTAAATTTCGAAAACCACTCAAATGCTTGAGTTTTACCTACAACATCCTCCCCATAAGCTGTTATTAACATTTCATAGGCTTCTGTTGCAGTTTTACCAAGTTTAAAGTAAAATTTGATGTTCGTTCTTTGTTCTTTGTAATCTGACAGTTTTGCTACGCGGAAAAATAGCAGCACTTGCAAAACACGTGTTCACTTCAGAGCGTCTACCTCGTCACTGCATGGTCACAGGAAGTCACGTGACCTCTCATTTTTATCGGGAAGGAACGCTGCATGTACAGTCTGGGTAATAATTAAGTCATTCCGGAAACTTTTTGATCACACCTCGTATGTGTAAGCAATATTCTAAACATGCAAATAACCAAGACATGTGCTACGTACACACATGTTATATGGCAGTGGTAACCTGTAGAAGCGTTGCATGTTTGTTTCGCCGATCTATGCGAGCGAACGGCTGGTCTCATCAACTGGTAAATCAGGTACTCCATATACCGGTACCAGTCACCCTTGCGACGAACTAGGATGAGATGCCGTCTCTGATTATCAGCTTCCCAGACAAAATAGTTTTCTTTTAGCATTTTTACTTTGTCTTAAATACAAATTTAATGCTATTACTTTCTTTACAACGTACATAGTAGGTAGAAAAAGTATTGTATTCCAACAAAAAATTCGGTACTATGATTTCGACGGAAATACATCTTATCACACCCCTGAAAAGAATTAGAAAAGTGTGTGTGTATGTGACTGTGAACAGCATACGAAAAGGCGTTATATACCATACTTGGTACTTAAGTTCAGCAACTTCCAAAGATTCGCCTAAACAATTTTAAAGAAAATCGACCAACTCCTAACTAACCTCTACATAAAATATTTTTCGAATTCTTTTATGATCTCAGACTCTAACGGTTTTTATTAGAATTCTACACTGGTATGAGAAATAAAATGTGTGCATTGAATTTTCTGGAAATAGCCCGTGAAGTCCTCTTCATTCGGAAGGAATTTTGTACAATGTTGTATCATTGCTAAACATTAATGTGACTGACGGAAATGTACTATACAACACACAATTTATTTCAAATAACTACTTTGTGACAAGCCATTTCTGAGATGTCCATTGTCAATCGCTCGAATTGTTCAGTACTTGGACATTCTTTTACAATCCTGTCGATATTAAGCTGTTTCTTGCGATTGCATGGAATGAGTATAGTTTTAAGGCCAACCATACAGCTCCAGTCCTTAAACATTTGACTATCGCTACCGTCTTTGTAACTCTAACGAAATGGGAAATGTACTTAATTCTGCAAACATTTATCTCGATTAAAATGAAGTAGTTAGAAAAAAAAGTTTTTGCAAGCCTTTTTATTTTCACTACCACGTACATAGTACGTACAATTCGATATCGATATTTCATCGGAAGTACATTTTGAGGCCCCTGAACAAAAAAATTATATAAAAATCTGATTGTTACACTCACATGACTTTCTCTACTCTTGTACAAACTGTTTTTACCAACGTTTATTCTCCATATGCTTCATGTTAATCGATATGTTAATCTTATTGCTAATTTTCTTGTAGGTGCAAGGGGAATTGGTAGTATTTAAGCGATAGTCAAATGTTTTAAGCGCTGGTTGCTATGTGGCGCATTCCAATCTCTTTGCATGTCCAGGACATAAAAAAAATGAATAACGAATTTGATAAAAAGTACAAGTATTGGAAAATTTAAGGTAATAACAAGCAATATCTCAAAAACGGTTCACTCAACAAAAAAAATGTAATATGACATAAATTGTGTATTTTAACGCGATCTACATTTTGTGTGTAGTAAAATTTTGTCTATCTCTTATGGTTTACCAGTTATGCAAAAGTCGTTCTCAATGAAGAATACTTTTGGAGACATTCCCAGAAAATTGGAGATATACATTTCATTTCTCATCACAATATCTTAAACATGTGATATATTAATCAAAATCGTTAGAGGCATTTTTGGCAAAATTAAAATTTTCGAAAAATGTTACATGTAAAGGGTAGTCTGCGGTGGGGGGATTTTCTTGAAAACCTTCGTGTCGCATCTCTGGAAGATACCGAACCTAAATACCAAGTTTGGTGTTTATCCGACTGTTCGTTTCTGAGTTATGCTGTTCACAGACAGACACACACACACACACATGTTTTCAAAAAAAAAATTGGATTCAGGGGGTCTCAAAACATGTATTTCCGGTGAAATCTCGGTATCGTATTTTTGGGTGGAATACAATACTTCCCCTGCTTACTATACGTAGTAGAGAAAGTAAAAAAGATACGTGTGTGTGTGTGTATTTTCTGGAACAACATAACTCAAAAACGTAAAGCAGAATGAATACCAAACTTGTTGTTTACTTTCAGCATCTTACAAATCTCATGAAAATCCTCCGACCACAAACTACTCCTCACATGAATGAATAAATGACTGGCCGGGCAACAGAGAGGACACGTCGCTACTCCATTCAAAGCATCTGTTGTGCTTACCACACCCAGGAGGAGCGGATAAGTTGAAGGAACCGCAGCAGGTTGGCCGGTCGACAGAGACGCGCAGAGGCCCCTAACGATTCCAGCTTGATGTCATACCGGCGGACTGCTCAGGGAGGGCTTCTATCTGGTGGAACCGGGGAGAACTCTACCCAGCTGAGGAGGCTCAGAGAAGCTGCCATCTGGCAGGGTCAAAACAACCTTCCAAAGAGCGAGTACCTGCGCCGTCTTCTGACACTGACCGACACCGCACAGCCCTAAGACGACCTAAAACACGAAAGGGAAATGAAATAATAGGAAATGAGGAAAAGGAACTTCATGTTAGAAGAGAAACTACCCCAGCATTCTACATGCCAATTGAGGCAGTATTTTAACACTTAAATGATTTCAGTGTAATTATATAATATAAAATATAATAACAGCCCGCCTTCAAGCAATATGTGTATAAATAATATATAAAATGTATGTAACAGTCATTGTATTAACGTTTATATGATTGTATACATGTATAATAATGTTATGTGAATATATTACGTAATTTAATAATGTAGGAGCTGTGATAATAGAGGCCAAAAGTTGCTAACAATGAGGTAACAATGAGGTAATCTTGAGGTAACAATGCATTTCGGTGCTATTAGTAATTCTTGGAAACAATAATGTAATTTTTTAAAACAGTTTATAAATAGCCAATCAACAACTAGAAAGGCTAAAAGTTAAAAAAAAGTATTCTATTGGAGTAGGATTAGCCAATCAGAGACTTGAAATAGAAAAATTTACAAATTCATGCAGTAGAAGTCAGTTGCTAGTAGACGCGTCCTCGAGAAGTTTAATACGTATTCAGTGTGAGACGAAAATTCATTACGGCGAGGATATTATAAAGTTTACGTGTTAAAAAGTGCAAGTAATTAATAAATAATCTTCACAGCTCTCTATATCAATGAAGTGTTATTTAATCGTGTGAAGGATTAATACATGGAGTGAAGTAAAAACTATAATTTGTGTAAGCCTACATTCTTTAGCCGCATCACCCCTGCAAAGAGATACATGTTTCTACAAAGTAATACTGACGCAGCCGAGGCAAACCTAAATATATACTATTTAAAGAAAACATTAAAATGCAAAGTTGATTACTAAACCTGGGGCGAAGACCAGCGGAAACTTTGTACCATACGTGGGGCAGTTACTTCATGAAGTTTGGCTCCCCAACAGTGGAACTACAATATAACTCCTAAAAAAGCAACCTCCTTCAAATTGACGCCCAAACCGTTGTGCAAATAACTGCAGCAATAAAATACAACTCCTACTTCAAATTGGCGTTTACATACGTGAAGCAATAACCGATTTTTCTCAAAATCAGGGAAATCCACGAAAAGCCCATAGTCAAGTGATCGGCACGAGGAATCGAACCCAGAGCCTCGTTACCGAGCAGCCATCTCGGTCGGTGCTCTTTAGATGAACAATTTTTTGAAAGTTTTGGTTTTATCCAAAACGCCTCTAACGCATTTGATTAAAATACGATTTATAAAGGATATTTACATGATACATCAAATGCATTTCTTTAATTTAAGAAATAAAATGAATAAAAAGTTACAATTGCAATTGTTGCTATTTACAACCATAACAAAAAAACACACATCATAAATAAACGGCTTCACGTGCGAGAAGTAGAGATTTTTCAGATTCAGCGTCTTAAACAAG
This sequence comes from Deroplatys truncata, assembly GCA_030765065.1. Taxonomy (NCBI): domain Eukaryota; kingdom Metazoa; phylum Arthropoda; class Insecta; order Mantodea; family Mantidae; genus Deroplatys; species Deroplatys truncata. Next base: position 223,347,163 of record CM060978.1, read on the forward strand.
AAGTATGCTCCTAAGATACGCTAGGTATGACATTCAATGTTTATGCGAAATGCGGGTCCTAAACTTAATATCTCACAATAAATTTTCATTTTTATTTTACATAATGTTTATTGTCAATTTTTTAGTAGTTTGTACTTAACTTTGGAACCCTAGTTTTTACTTTCTCTACTACGTATAGTAAGTAGGGGAAGTATTGTATTCCACCCAAAAATTCGATACCGAGATATCACCGGAAATATGTTTTGAGACCCCCCTGGTTCCAAAAAAAAACATTTTTGGAAACATTTCCGTGTGTTTCGCTCTGTGTGTGTGTGCCTGTCGTCTGTGAACAGCATAACTCAGAAACGAACAGTTGGATAAACACCAAACTTGGTATTTAGGTTCAGTATCTTCCAGAGATGCGACACGAAGGTTTTCAAGAAAATCCCCCCACCCCAGATTACCCTTTACATGGAATATTTTTCGAAAATTTTAATTTTCTCAAAAATGGCTCTATTTTGATTAAAATATTATATGTTTAAGATATTTTCATAGCAAATGAAATGTATATCTCGAATTTTCTGGGAAGTCTCCAAAAGTATTCTTCATTGTGAACGACGTTTGCATAACTGGTAAACCATAAGAGATAAACAAAATTTTACTACTCAAAAAATGTAGATCGCGTTAAAATACACAATTTATGTCATATACATTTTTTTGTTGAATGAACCATTTTCGATATATTGCTTGTTATTCCCTTAAATTTTCCAATACTTATACTTTTTCTCAAATGGAAATTCGTTATTCATTTTTTTTGTCCTGGTAGTGCAAAGAGAATGGAATACTCCACATAGAATCAGCTCTTAAAATATTTGACTATCGCTTAAAGCCTACAAATTCCCCTTGCATCTACAAGAAAATTAGCAATACGTTTAACATCTCGATTAACATGAAGCATATGGAGAATAAGCGTTTGTAAAAATAGTTTGTACAAGAGTAGAGAAAGTCATGTGAGTGTAACACATCAGAATTTTTTTTATATTCGTGGAATTTTAAACTGGTGATGAAAATCTTTTCACTCGTAACAAAATCCCATTTCAGCAACAAGGTGAGTAAACAACTGTATGCTTCAGGACTCTTTGCTTCTATTTACGAAATGATTAGGCACTTCCAACATACGACAACTTGATGAGTCTAAAATTATGTACTGAATGCAAGGATCTGAGAGAAGGAATTATAATTGCATTACAAATGTAGGCGTGAGCTTTCAGTTAGTAACTACTTTCTAGTTTCCCGAGTTATATTAATATTGTAAATAAATATGGTGATAGCGGATGAAAATATTTCCCGAAGCTACATTTTTTCTCTTGAGAAGAGACTTGACACGCCGTCCCGCCTTGGTCCATATTCCGTCGTCTGGCGCAGTGGGATCACAAGCAATTTGAGTTCATTATTGTGCCCGTGTCCCCCTCCAAGAGTATGCCTTTATTACTGACGTGAGTCGACTTGGAATTCGGGCTATGCTGGCTGAACACTATTGGCACGATGATGATGTCTGCGTCGCCGTTTTGCTCCCGCCACTCCTTCCCCTCCAATCTTCATCCACTACACTTATCTGCACACCTTCAGTCAGTCGTGTGGAAGAACTTACAGGGGCCGCTTCTTCCACAACTAGCAGAGGTACGTAACCAAGTCTAATGTTCATACCAACCAGACAGTTGTAAGCAAAGGATGAACCCATAGCCATTGCACTACGTAGCATGAATATAGCAAACATTTTACAGCGTATGTTATGTGCATTTGGTTTCTTTGCTTTTAAATAGTTTTGGCACATCAGTGCACAAAGTCCTATAACGAATGAGACAAAGCATACAAAATTACTTCTTTATTGTTGTAAAAGCCGGTGAATTGTTAGTACGATCGAGTCTTAATATGCTGCCTAGTGATGTTTCTGATAGTTTCCTCGTCCAGTTTGCTCAACTCGTGCGTGCAAAAAATATGTAATTTTAAATGAAGCCAGGATAAACATTTTTTAATTAATTCGTTATCCATTAAGTGTGATTCACAACCATAATATACTCGACTGCAACTTTATATTTCAATTTTTATCTGATTAACCTAATTGTCTCTGAAGAAAAGTCTTTATTTTTTTATAAAAACACTTTTCAAAGCCATCAAGCTTACTATTAAAATCATTGTATAATAATTCATATTAAGAAGTCTAAATAAAATCTCTCATCCATGGGTGCAACTATGTGTATAGGTATATATACAATAAAAATATAGGTATATATTTAAATATTAAACTCATTAAGATGTCTTTCCATTTAACCTCAATTTCATAGAGGTATGTTGAGCATACCTTGCTTCGAGAAGAAAGATAATACTTCCTTGTTTTTTTTTCTGTCATGGGTGAACATAAAGCTAGATGTTCTTAAATACTTAACTGTATTAAGCGAACTCACTTCAACTGAATGTGAAAATACGATTAGATGCACCGTATGAACTACCATAGAGATCAGCTATCTGGAATAAATTCTTAGAAAATTAATCTCTTACCAACGTTACTATGAAATCCGTCTTCCTAACCTATGAAGAATACAAAACAGTTTAAAAGCATAAGAAAGACAAAAAAGAAGAAAAAATCGGAGTGTTGCATTCATGTGACTTTATCTATTCACTCTTCTAAAAACCATTCTTACAAAAGCTTATTCTTCTATCTACTTCTTATTAATGCACATAAAATCCATTGCTCATTTACAAATTTCATTGTAGGTATAAGAAGAATATAATAGGCTAAAGCGATAGTCAAAAATTTCAAAGCCGATCGCTATATGATGGCTTTGAAATTCTGTTGACTTTGCATGAACACGAAAAAAGGGGAAAAATAGCGATTTACAGTTGTGAAAAATATCAAGTACTTGACAATTCAAACCAATAACAAGGAATATCTCGGAAATGGTTAACAAAAATGTTATTTTCCATAAATTGTGCGTTGTAACAAGATCTAAATTTTCTTGCCTTAAGTTATTTTTCTATCTCTTACGGTTTACTAATTACACAAAAATCATTCAAAATTCCCAGAAAGATTAAAATATACATTTTATTTCCATTAAAATAGCTTAGCCATATGTATTTCGTTAGAGCCATTTTTCAGAAAATCAACAATTTCGGAAAATTCTCCACATAAAGGAAAGCTTGGATGGAAAGCTTCAAAATCTTCGTGTCACATCCTCAGAAGGTCCTGAACTTCAATACCAAGTTTAGTATTTACCCAACTTTTCGTTTTTTAGTTATGCTGTTCACACACACACACACACACGCACACACATACACTCACACGCACGTATGCACACACAAAGAGAGCGGCAAACTCATATACACACGGGCCTTTTTTATAAAAATGCTTTTTTGGGGTTCAGGGAACCTCAAAACACGTATTTCCGGTAAAATCTCTACATTCTCCGGACATCCTAAGCCATATGGGAGTGATAGAAACGAAGATTTTTTGTGGCATAAGCCATTTCCAAGATATCCATTATTAATGGTTCGAACTGTTCAACACTTTTGTCATTCTGTTCAAGTCCTGTCGATTTTCAGCTGTTTCTCGCGATTGTATGGAAACAGTATGGAATTTTAAGGCTAGCATATAGTGTCCAATTCTTAAACATTTGACCATCACTGTTCCCTTTGTATCTATAACGAAATGTGTAATGTATCTATTTCCGGAAAGACTTATCTCGATTATAATGAAGTAGATAAAAAATAAGTTTCGTAAGAATAATTTGCATACCCACTTATAAACGATCGAGGGCAGAGATAGTCATATGAATGTAACACACCAGTATATATTTATGTTTATCATCACCTGCAACAGTTCACTGGTTTCCTATCAGATTACCTTCTAAAACATTTAAACAAAAACTATTGGATTTCGTACAAAAGTTGTGTATAAGTTTTACATTCAGCTGTGATAAGATTTTAAAGAGCAGCTTGTACAATGAAAAATGAGACATCTTAAATGTACATAAACCAAGTTTACACATCCACAACCAAACTTAGTAAATATAGGATTAAAAATTATGCATTAAAGCTTTAAATAAATCAAGAAAGTAAAAAGAATGTTGTTTTTGTTCAAAATTTTAGATACGGCATAAATATCTTCCACCAAAACGTTTTATAACTCATAATATAACAATGATAAATTCTATTTTATAAAAAATATTTTAAAAATATCTGCAGTTACACGACTTTCCCCATTATCATTAATTTTCATGGTTGTTTTATAAATAATTCAAATTAACTTACTTTTATATCCATTTTCTGTTATACATACACTAATACACATAGTTACAGTGTATGCATAAATATATATACATAAATACATACACGATATTGCAACTATTGCGCCCTAATATTTGCAACCTTTGAATCAAAACTTGATGCACCTCCCCATTCGCACGATTTAGGTCCTTTAATTGTGCGTCATTTAGACTGCATACAAAAGTGACAGTTAATAAGCTAGCTTTATCTTGATTTCTTCTTCTACTCCTTCTTTACTTTCTTACTTTTCCTGTCTGTGTTTATACGTTAACCACATATAAATGTATGTATTCAGGTTACTTTCAACGTAGCAAACTCCACGTGGAAAGAAGTGCATTAACATTATTTTTGTCAGCAAATACGATGTTTCACCTCAAATAGGAATCCAGTAATAGTCCCGACAACCTGAATCAGTAAGGTCGCAAAGCTAATAATTCATGGGTCAAATCACAGTCATGACAGGATTTTTTCTTTCCTTTTGTTTTAGAATGTTAAAAACCTTTAGACTCAACCGTTTGAGTACTCAGGGCATAAATAAATGGATAAGAAAATTTCGTGGTTAGGTTTAGGAATGCCACCACAGCAACTGGGTTAATGGGAAATTCAGCAGGAATTGACGAAAACCCTGTAGGTATTATTATAACTGACTTTCCTTTCTTTCTTCCCTTATCCCAGGCAAATACGATACCACTACTTTACATGTTTTTACATTTCTTCACTTCTTATTTAGCCCATAGGTATTCCTGGAATACCTCATCTTACAGTGGATGTTGACTGAAGGAAACCACGAAAAAATAAAGAAGGAAATATAAGACAGGAAGAAAAAACATAAGATTATGTGGTATATAGATGACCTTACACTGGGGACCAATAAATGCCACTATATAAATCATTGTGCTCGATAATTATAATTATTAATGTCGCCTCAATACATGATGATTTAAGGTACATGCCTTTGAGATTTCCTTTGAAATTCCTTAAATATAATTTTCATTCGTTTATAAGGTTCAATACATTACGCATATGATTTCAATTTGCTGAAACGATACCCATATCATTTCCAGGTATTTACATTGGTTCAACATAAACTACACATCATTATCATATTTCCTAGGCTAAACGGGAGGTACACACCATTATAATGATTCCTAGGCTAAACGGGAGATACACATCATTATCATAGTTCCTAGGCTAAACGGGAGGTACACACCATTATCATGATTCCTAGGCTAAACGGGATATACACATCATTATCATGATTCCTAGGCTAAACGGGAGATACACATCATTATCATGATTCCTAGGCTAAACGGGAGGTACACGCCATTATCATGATTCCTAGGCTAAACGGGAGATACACATCATTATCATGATTCCTAGGCTAAATGGGAGATACACATCATTATCACGATTCCTAGGCTAAAGGGGAGATACACATCATTATCATGATTCCTAGGCTAAACGGGAGATACACATCATTAACATGATTCCTAGGCTAAACGGGATATACACATCATTATCATGATTCCTAGGCTAAACGGGAGATACACATCATTATCATGATTCCTAGGCTAAACGGGAGGTACACGCCATTATCATGATTCCTAGGCTAAACGGGAGGTACAACCCATTATCATGATTCCTAGGCTAAACGTGAGATACACATCATTATCATGATTCCTAGGCTAAACGGGAGGTACACGCCATTATCATGATTCCTAGGCTAAACGGGATATACACAACATTATCATGATTCCTAGGCTAAACGTGAGATACACATCATTATCATGATTCCTAGGCTAAACGGGATATACACACCATTATCATGATTCCTAGGCTAAACGGGATATACACACCATTATCATGCTTCCTAGGCTAAACGGGATTACACACCATTATCATGATTCCTAGACTAAACGGGATATACACATCATTATCATGATTCCTAAGCTAAACGGGATATACACACCATTATCATGATTCCTAGGCTAAACGGGATATACACATCATTATCATGATTCCTAGGCCAAACGGGATATACACATCATTATCATGATTCCTAGGCTAAACGGGATATACACATCATTATCATAGTTCCTAGGCTAAACGGGATATTCACATCATTATCATGATTCCTAGGCTAAACGGAATATACACATAATTATCATAGTTCCTAGGCTAAACGGGATATACAGATCATTATCATAGTTCCTAGGCTAAACGGGAGATACACATCATTATCATGATTCCTAGGCTAAACGTGAGATACACATCATTATCATGATTCCTAGGCTAAACGGGAGATACACGCCATTATCATGATTCCTAGGCTAAACCTGAGATACACACCATTATCATGATTCCTAGGCTAAACGGGATATACACATCATTATCATGATTCCTAGGCTAAACGTGAGATACACATCATTATCATGATTCCTAGGCTAAACGGGAGATACACGCCATTATCATGATTCCTAGCCTAAACGAGAGATACAGATCATTATCATAGTTCCTAGGCTAAACGGGAGGTACACGCCATTATCATGATTCCTAGGCTAAACGTGAGATACACATCAATATCATTATTCCTAGGCTAAACGTGAGATACACATCAATATCATGATTCCTAGGCTAAACGGGATATACACATCATTATCATGATTCCTAGGCTAAACGGGAGATACACATCATTATCATGATTCCTAGGCTAAACGTGAGATACACACCATTATCATGATTCCTAGGCTAAACGTGAGATACAGATCATTATCATAGTTCCTAGGCTAAACGGAAGGTAGACGACATTATCATGATTCCTAGGCTAAACGTGAGATACACATCATTATCATTATTCCTAGGCTAAACGGGAGGGACACGCCATTATCATGATTCCTAGGCTAAACGGGAGATACACACCATTATCATGATTCCTAGGCTAAACGGGAGGTACACGCCATTATCATGATTCCTAGGCTAAACGGGAGGTACACGCCATTATCATGATTCCTAGGCTAAACGGGAGATACACACCATTATCATGATTCCTAGGCTAAACGGGAGGTACACGCCATTATCATGATTCCTAGGCTAAACGGGAGATACACATCATTATCATGATTTCTAGGCTAAACGGGAGATACACATAATTATCATGATTCCTAGGCTAAACGGGAGGTACACGCCATTATCATGATTCCTAGGCTAAACGAGAGATACACATCATTATAACGATTCCTAGGATAAACGGGACATACACACCATTATCATGATTCCTAGGCTAAACGGGAGATACAGATCATTATCATAGTTCCTAGGCTAAACGGGAGGTACACGCCATTATCATGATTCCTAGGCTAAACGTGAGATACAGATCAATATCATAGTTCCTAGGCTAAACGGGAGGTACACGCCGTTATCATGATTCCTAGGGTAAACGTGAGATACACATCATTATCATAGTTCCTAGGCTAAACGGGAGGAACACGCCATTATCATGATTCCTAGGCTAAACGAGAGATACACATCATTATAACGATTCCTAGGATAAACGGGAGATACACACCATTATCATGATTCCTAGGCTAAACGGGATATACAGATCATTATCATAGTTCCTAGGCTAAACGGGAGGTACACGACATTATCATGCTTCCTAGGCTAAACGGGATATACACATCATTATCATGATTCCTAGGCTAAACGTGATATACACATCATTATCATGATTCCTAGGCTAAACGGGATATACACATCATTATCATAGTTGCTAACCTAAACGGGTTATACACATCATTATCATGATTCCTAGGCTTAACGGGATATACACATCATTATCATAGTTCCTAGGCTAAACGGGATATTCACGGAATTATCATAGTTCCTAGGCTAAACCTGAGATACACATCATTATCATGATTCCTAGGCTAAACGGGAGGTACACGCCATTATCATGATTCCTAGGCTAAACGGGAGATACACATCATTAACATGATTCCTAGGCTAAACGGGATATACACATCATTATCATGATTCCTAGGCTAAACGGGAGATACACATCATTATCATGATTCCTAGGCTAAACGGGAGGTACACGCCATTATCATGATTCCTAGGCTAAACGGGAGGTACACGCCATTATCATGATTCCTAGGCTAAACGTGAGATACACATCATTATCATAGTTCCTAGGCTAAACGGGAGGTACACGCCATTATCATGATTCCTAGGCTAAACGTGAGATTCACATCATTATCATGATTCCTAGGCTTAACGGGAGGTACACGCCATTATCATGATTCCTAGGCTAAACGGGATATACACAACATTATCATGATTCCTAGGCTAAACGTGAGATACACATCATTATCATGATTCCTAGGCTAAACGGGATATACACACAATTATCATGATTCCTAGGCTAAACGGGATATACACATCATTATCATGCTTCCTAGACTAAACGGGATATACACACCATTATCATGATTCCTAGACTAAACGGGATATACACATCATTATCATGATTCCTAGGCTAAACGGGATATACACACCATTATCATGATTCCTAGGCTAAACGGGATATACACATCATTATCATGATTCCTAAGCTAAACAGGATATACACATCATTATCATGATTCCTAAGCTAAACGGGATATACACATCATTATCATAGTTCCTAGGCTAAACGGGATATACACATCATTATCATGATTCCTAGGCTAAACGGAATATACACATAATTGTCATAGTTCCTAGGCTAAACGTGATATACAGATCATTATCATAGTTCCTAGGCTAAACGGGAGATACAGATCATTATCATGATTCCTATGCTAAACGGGATATACACATCATTATCATGATTCCTAGGCTAAACGGGAGATACAGATCATTATCATAGTTCCTTGGCTAAACGGGAGATACAGAACATTATCATAGTTCCTAGGCTAAACGGGAGATACACATCATTATCATGATTCCTAGGCTAAACGTGAGATACACATCATTATCATGATTCCTAGGCTAAACGGGAGATACACGCCATTATCATGATTCCTAGGCTAAACGTGAGATACACACCATTATCATGATTCCTAGGCTAAACGGGATATACACATCATTATCATGATTCCTAGGCTAAACGTGAGATACACATCATTATCATGATTCCTAGGCTAAACGGGAGATACACGCCATTATCATGATTCCTAGGCTAAACCTGAGATACACACCATTATCATGATTCCTAGGCTAAACGGGATATACACATCATTATCATGATTCCTAGGCTAAACGTGAGATACACATCATTATCATGATTCCTAGGCTAAACGGGAGATACACGCCATTATCATGATTCCTAGCCTAAACGAGAGATACAGATCATTATCATAGTTCCTAGGCTAAACAGGAGGTACACGCCATTATCATGATTCCTAGGCTAAACGTGAGATACACATCAATATCATTATTCCTAGGCTAAACGTGAGATACACATCAATATCATGATTCCTAGGCTAAACGGGATATACACATCATTATCATGATTCCTAGGCTAAACGGGAGATACACATCATTATCATGATTCCTAGGCTAAACGTGAGATACACACCATTATCATGATTCCTAGGCTAAACGTGAGATACAGATCATTATCATAGTTCCTAGGCTAAACGGGAGGTAGACGACATTATCATGATTCCTAGGCTAAACGTGAGATACACATCATTATCATTATTCCTAGGCTAAACGGGAGGGACACGCCATTATCATGATTCCTAGGCTAAACGGGAGATACACACCATTATCATGATTCCTAGGCTAAACGGGAGGTACACGCCATTATCATGATTCCTAGGCTAAACGGGAGGTACACGCCATTATCATGATTCCTAGGCTAAACGGGAGATACACACCATTATCATGATTCCTAGGCTAAACGGGAGGTACACGCCATTATCATGATTCCTAGGCTAAACGGGAGATACACATCATTATCATGATTTCTAGGCTAAACGGGAGATACACATAATTATCATGATTCCTAGGCTAAACGGGAGGTACACGCCATTATCATGATTCCTAGGCTAAACGAGATTTACACATCATTATAACGATTCCTAGGATAAACGGGAGATACACACCATTATCATGATTCCTAGGCTAAACGGGAGATACAGATCATTATCATAGTTCCTAGGCTAAACGGGAGGTACACGCCATTATCATGATTCCTAGGCTAAACGTGAGATACAGATCAATATCATAGTTCCTAGGCTAAACGGGAGGTACACGCCGTTATCATGATTCCTAGGGTAAACGTGAGATACACATCATTATCATAGTTCCTAGGCTAAACGGGAGGAACACGCCATTATCATGATTCCTAGGCTAAACGAGAGATACACATCATTATAACGATTCCTAGGATAAACGGGAGATACACACCATTATCATGATTCCTAGGCTAAACGGGATATACAGATCATTATCATAGTTCCTAGGCTAAACCGGAGGTACACGACATTATCATGCTTCCTAGGCTAAACGGGATATACACATCATTATCATGATTCCTAGGCTAAACGTGATATACACATCATTATCATGATTCCTAGGCTAAACGGGATATACACATCATTATCATAGTTGCTAACCTAAACGGGTTATACACATCATTATCATGATTCCTAGGCTTAACGGGATATACACATCATTATCATAGTTCCTAGGCTAAACGGGATATTCACGGAATTATCATAGTTCCTAGGCTAAACCTGAGATACACATCATTATCATGATTCCTAGGCTAAACGGGAGGTACACGCCATTATCATGATTCCTAGGCTAAACGGGAGATACACATCATTAACATGATTCCTAGGCTAAACGGGATATACACATCATTATCATGATTCCTAGGCTAAACGGGAGATACACATCATTATCATGATTCCTAGGCTAAACGGGAGGTACACGCCATTATCATGATTCCTAGGCTAAACGGGAGGTACACGCCATTATCATGATTCCTAGGCTAAACGTGAGATACACATCATTATCATAGTTCCTAGGCTAAACGGGAGGTACACGCCATTATCATGATTCCTAGGCTAAACGTGAGATACACATCATTATCATGATTCCTAGGCTTAACGGGAGGTACACGCCATTATCATGATTCCTAGGCTAAACGGGATATACACAACATTATCATGATTCCTAGGCTAAACGTGAGATACACATCATTATCATGATTCCTAGGCTAAACGGGATATACACACAATTATCATGATTCCTAGGCTAAACGGGATATACACATCATTATCATGCTTCCTAGACTAAACGGGATATACACACCATTATCATGATTCCTAGACTAAACGGGATATACACATCATTATCATGATTCCTAGGCTAAACGGGATATACACACCATTATCATGATTCCTAGGCTAAACGGGATATACACATCATTATCATGATTCCTAAGCTAAACAGGATATACACATCATTATCATGATTCCTAAGCTAAACGGGATATACACATCATTATCATAGTTCCTAGGCTAAACGGGATATACACATCATTATCATGATTCCTAGGCTAAACGGAATATACACATAATTGTCATAGTTCCTAGGCTAAACGTGATATACAGATCATTATCATAGTTCCTAGGCTAAACGGGAGATACAGATCATTATCATGATTCCTATGCTAAACGGGATATACACATCATTATCATGATTCCTAGGCTAAACGGGAGATACAGATCATTATCATAGTTCCTTGGCTAAACGGGAGATACAGAACATTATCATAGTTCCTAGGCTAAACGGGAGATACACATCATTATCATGATTCCTAGGCTAAACGTGAGATACACATCATTATCATGATTCCTAGGCTAAACGGGAGATACACGCCATTATCATGATTCCTAGGCTAAACGTGAGATACACACCATTATCATGATTCCTAGGCTAAACGGGATATACACATCATTATCATGATTCCTAGGCTAAACGTGAGATACACATCATTATCATGATTCCTAGGCTAAACGGGAGATACACGCCATTATCATGATTCCTAGCCTAAACGAGAGATACAGATCATTATCATAGTTCCTAGCCTAAACGGGAGGTACACGCCATTATCATGATTCCTAGGCTAAACGTGAGATACACATCAATATCATTATTCCTAGGCTAAACGTGAGATACACATCAATATCATCATTCCTAGGCTAAACGGGAGGTACACATCATTATCATTATTCCTAGGCTAAACGTGAGATACACATCAATATCATTATTCCTAGGCTAAACGTGAGATACACATCAATATCATGATTCCTAGGCTAAACGGGATATACACATCATTTTCATGATTCCTAGGCTAAACGTGAGATACAGATCATTATCATAGTTCCTAGGCTAAACGGGAGGTAGACGACATTATCATGATTCCTAGGCTAAACGTGAGATACACATCATTATCATTATTCCTAGGCTAAACGGGAGGGACACGCCATTATCATGATTCCTAGGCTAAACGGGAGGTACACGCCATTATCATGACTCCTAGGCTAAACGGGAGGTACACGCCATTATCATGACTCCTAGGCTAAACGGGAGGTACACACCATTATCATTATTCCTAGGCTAAACGGGAGGGACACATCATTATCATGACTCCTAGGCTAAACGGGAGGTACACATCATTATCATGATTCCTAGGCTAAACGTGAGATACACATCATTATCATTATTCCTAGGCTAAACGGGAGGGACACGCCATTATCATGATTCCTAGGCTAAACGGGAGATATACACATCATTATCATTATTCCTAGGCTAAACGTGAGATACACATCATTATCATTTTTCCTAGGCTAAACGGGAGGGACACGCCATTATCATGATTCCTAGGCTAAACGGGAGGTACACGCCATTATCATGATTCCTAGGCTAAACGGGAGATACACATCATTATCATTATTCCTAGGCTAAACGGGAGGGACACGCCATTATCATGATTCCTAGGCTAAACGTGAGATACACATCATTATCATTATTCCTAGGCTAAACGGGAGGTACACGCCATTATCATGATTCCTAGGCTAAACGGGAGATACACATCATTATCATTATTCCTAGGCTAAACGGGAGGTACACGCCATTATCATGATTCCTAGGCTAAACGTGAGATACACATCATTATCATTATTCCTAGGCTAAACGGGAGGTACATGCCATTATCATTATTCCTAGGCTAAACGGGAGGTACACGCCATTATCATGATTCCTAGGCTAAACGTGAGATACACATCATTATCATTATTCCTAGGCTAAACGGGAGGTACACGCCATTATCATTATTCCTAGGCTAAACGTGAGATACACATCATTATCATTATTCCTAGGCTAAACGTGAGATACACATCATTATCATTATTCCTAGGCTAAACGTGAGATACACATCATTATCATTATTCCTAGGCTAAACGGGAGATACACATCATTATCATTATTCCTAGGCTAAACGTGAGATACACATCATTATCATTATTCCTAGGCTAAACGGGAGGTACACGCCATTATCATGATTCCTAGGCTAAACGTGAGATACACATCATTATCATTATTCCTAGGCTAAACGGGAGGTACACGCCATTATCATTATTCCTAGGCTAAACGGGAGGGACACGCCATTATCATTATTGCTAGGCTAAACGTGAGATACACATCATTATCATTATTCCTAGGCTAAAAGGGAGGTACACGCCATTATCATTATTGCTAGGCTAAACGTGAGATACACATCATTATCATTATTCCTAGGCTAAACGGGAGGTACACATCATTATCATTATTCCTAGGCTAAACGGGAGGTACACGCCATTATCATTATTCCTAGGCTAAACGTGAGATACACATCATTATCATTATTCCTAGGCTAAACGTGAGATACACATCATTATCATTATTCCTAGGCTAAACGTGAGATACACATCATTATCATTATTCCTAGGCTAAACGTGAGATACACATCATTATCATTATTCCTAGGCTAAACGTGAGATACACATCATTATCATTATTCCTAGGCTAAACGTGAGATACACGCCATTATCATTATTCCTAGGCTAAACGTGAGATATACATCATTATCATTATTCCTAGGCTAAACGGGAGGTACACATCATTATCATTATTCCTAGGCTAAACGGGAGGTACACGCCATTATCATTATTCCTAGGCTAAACGTGAGATACACATCATTATCATTATTCCTAGGCTAAACGGGAGGTACACATCATTATCATTATTCCTAGGCTAAACGTGAGATACACATCATTATCATTATTCCTAGGCTAAACGGGAGGTACACGCCATTATCATGATTCCTAGGCTAAACGTGAGATACACATCATTTTCATTATTCCTAGGCTAAACGGGAGGTACACGCCATTATCATGATTCCTAGGCTAAACGTGAGATACACATCATTATCATTATTCCTAGGCTAAACGTGAGATACACATCATTATCATTATTCCTAGACTAAACGGGAGGTACACGCCATTATCATGATTCCTAGGCTAAACGTGAGATACACATCATTATCATTATTCCTAGGCTAAACGTGAGATACACATCATTATCATTATTCCTAGGCTAAACGGGAGGTACACGCCATTATCATTATTCCTAGGATAAACGTGAGATACACATCATTATCATTATTCCTAGGCTAAACGGGAGGGACACGCCATTATCATGATTCCTAGGCTAAACGGGAGGTACACATCATTATCATTATTCCTAGGCTAAACGGGAGATACACATCATTATCATTATTCCTAGGCTAAACGGGAGGTACATGCCATTATCATTATTCCTAGGCTAAACGTGAGATACACATCATTATCATTATTCCTAGGCTAAACGTGAGATACACATCATTATCATTATTCCTAGGCTAAACGTGAGATACACATCATTATCATTATTCCTAGGCTAAACGTGAGATATACATCATTATCATTATTCCTAGGCTAAACGTGAGATACACATCATTATCATTATTCCTAGGCTAAACGTGAGATACACATCATTATCATTATTCCTAGGCTAAACGGGAGGTACATGCCATTATCATTATTCCTAGGCTAAACGTGAGATACACATCATTATCATTATTCCTAGGCTAAACGTGAGATACACATCATTATCATTATTCCTAGGCTAAACGTGAGATACACATCATTATCATTATTCCTAGGCTAAACGTGAGATATACATCATTATCATTATTCCTAGGCTAAACGTGAGATACACATCATTATCATTATTCCTAGGCTAAACGGGAGGTACATGCCATTATCATTATTCCTAGGCTAAACGTGAGATACACATCATTATCATTATTCCTAGGCTAAACGTGAGATACACATCATTATCATTATTCCTAGGCTAAACGTGAGATACACATCATTATCATTATTCCTAGGCTAAACGGGAGGTACATGCCATTATCATTATTCCTAGGCTAAACGGGAGGTACATGCCATTATCATTATTCCTAGGCTAAACGTGAGGTACACATCATTATCATTATTCCTAGGCTAAACGGGATATACACATCATTATCATGATTCCTAGGCTAAACGGGAGGTACACATCATTATCATGATTCCTAGGCTAAACGTGAGATACACATCATTATCATGATTCCTAGGCTAAACGGGAGGGACACGCCATTATCATTATTCCTAGGCTAAACGGGAGGTACACATCATTATCATTATTCCTAGGCTAAACGTGAGGTACATGCCATTATCATGATTCCTAGGCTAAACGTGAGATACACATCATTATCATTATTCCTAGGCTAAACGTGAGATACACATCATTATCATTATTCCTAGGCTAAACGTGAGATACACATCATTATCATTATTCCTAGGCTAAACGGGAGATACACATCATTATCATTATTCCTAGGCTAAACGTGAGGTACATGCCATTATCATTATTCCTAGGCTAAACGTGAGATACACATCATTATCATTATTCCTAGGCTAAACGTGAGTAACACATCATTATCATTATTCCTAGGCTAAACGGGAGGTACATGCCATTATCATTATTCCTAGGCTAAACGTGAGATACACATCATTATCATTATTCCTAGGCTAAACGTGAGTAACACATCATTATCATTATTCCTAGGCTAAACGGGAGGTACATGCCATTATCATTATTCCTAGGCTAAACGTGAGATACACATCATTATCATTATTCCTAGGCTAAACGGGAGGTACATGCCATTATCATTATTCCTAGGCTAAACGTGAGATATACATCATTATCATTATTCCTAGGCTAAACGTGAGATATACATCATTATCATTATTCCTAGGCTAAACGTGAGATATACATCATTATCATTATTCCTAGGCTAAACGGGAGGGACACGCCATTATCATGATTCCTAGGCTAAACGTGAGATACACATCATTATCATTATTCCTAGGCTAAACGGGAGGTACATGCCATTATCATTATTCCTAGGCTAAACGTGAGATATACATCATTATCATTATTCCTAGGCTAAACGTGAGATATACATCATTATCATTATTCCTAGGCTAAACGTGAGATATACATCATTATCATTATTCCTAGGCTAAAAGGGAGGTACACGCCATTATCATTATTGCTAGGCTAAACGTGAGATATACATCATTATCATTATTCCTAGGCTAAACGTGAGATATACATCATTATCATTATTCCTAGGCTAAACGTGAGATATACATCATTATCATTATTCCTAGGCTAAACGTGAGATATACATCATTATCATTATTCCTAGGCTAAACGTGAGATACACATCATTATCATTATTCCTAGGCTAAACGGGAGATACACATCATTATCATTATTCCTAGGCTAAACGTGAGATACACATCATTATCATTATTCCTAGGCTAAACGTGAGATACACATCATTATCATTATTCCTAGGCTAAACGTGAGATACACATCATTATCATTATTCCTAGGCTAAACGGGAGGTACATGCCATTATCATTATTCCTAGGCTAAACGTGAGATACACATCATTATCATTATTCCTAGGCTAAACGGGAGGTACACGCCATTATCATTATTCCTAGGCTAAACGTGAGATACACATCATTATCATTATTCCTAGGCTAAACGGGAGATACACGCCATTATCATTATTCCTAGGCTAAACGTGAGATACACATCATTATCATTATTCCTAGGCTAAACGTGAGATACACATCATTATCATTATTCCTAGGCTAAACGGGAGGTACATGCCATTATCATTATTCCTAGGCTAAACGTGAGATACACATCATTATCATTATTCCTAGGCTAAACGGGAGATACACGCCATTATCATTATTCCTAGGCTAAACGTGAGATACACATCATTATCATTATTCCTAGGCTAAACGGGAGATACACGCCATTATCATTATTCCTAGGCTAAACGTGAGATACACATCATTATCATTATTCCTAGGCTAAACGTGAGATACACATCATTATCATTATTCCTAGGCTAAACGGGAGGTACATGCCATTATCATTATTCCTAGGCTAAACGTGAGGTACACATCATTATCATTATTCCTAGGCTAAACGTGAGATACACATCATTATCATTATTCCTAGGCTAAACGGGAGGTACATGCCATTATCATTATTCCTAGGCTAAACGTGAGGTACACATCATTATCATTATTCCTAGGCTAAACGTGAGGTACACATCATTATCATGATTCCTAGGCTAAACGGGAGGTACACATCATTATCATTATTCCTAGGCTAAACGGGAGGTACATGCCATTATCATTATTCCTAGGCTAAACGGGAGGTACACATCATTATCATTATTCCTAGGCTAAACGGGAGGTACACATCATTATCATTATTCCTAGGCTAAACGTGAGGTACACATCATTATCATTATTCCTAGGCTAAACGTGAGGTACACATCATTATCATGATTCCTAGGCTAAACGGGAGGTACACATCATTATCATTATTCCTAGGCTAAACGGGAGGTACACATCATTATCATGATTCCTAGGCTAAACGGGAGGTACACATCATTATCATTATTCCTAGGCTAAACGGGAGGTACACATCATTATCATGATTCCTAGGCTAAACGTGAGATACACATCATTATCATTATTCCTAGGCTAAACGTGAGGTACATGCCATTATCATTATTCCTAGGCTAAACGGGAGGTACACATCATTATCATTATTCCTAGGCTAAACGTGAGATACAGATCATTATCATTATTCCTAGGCTAAACGGGAGGTACACATCATTATCATTATTCCTAGGCTAAACGTGAGATACACATCATTATCATTATTCCTAGGCTAAACGGGAGGTACATGCCATTATCATTATTCCTAGGCTAAACGTGAGATATACATCATTATCATTATTCCTAGGCTAAACGGGAGGTACACATCATTATCATTATTCCTAGGCTAAACGTGAGATACACATCATTATCATTATTCCTAGGCTAAACGGGAGGTACACATCATTATCATTATTCCTAGGCTAAACGTGAGATACACATCATTATCATTATTCCTAGGCTAAACGGGAGGTACACATCATTATCATTATTCCTAGGCTAAACGTGAGATACACATCATTATCATTATTCCTAGGCTAAACGGGAGGTACACATCATTATCATTATTCCTAGGCTAAACGTGAGATACACATCATTATCATTATTCCTAGGCTAAACGGGAGGTACACATCATTATCATTATTCCTAGGCTAAACGGGAGGTACATGCCATTATCATTATTCCTAGGCTAAACGTGAGATACACATCATTATCATTATTCCTAGGCTAAACGGGAGGTACACATCATTATCATTATTCCTAGGCTAAACGGGAGGTACACGCCATTATCATTATTCCTAGGCTAAACGGGAGGTACACATCATTATCATTATTCCTAGGCTAAACGGGAGGTACACATCATTATCATTATTCCTAGGCTAAACGGGAGGTACACATCATTATCATTATTCCTAGGGTAAACGGGAGGTACACATCATTATCATTATTCCTAGGCTAAACGTGAGATACACATCATTATCATTATTCCTAGGCTAAACGGGAGGTACACATCATTATCATTATTCCTAGGCTAAACGTGAGATACACATCATTATCATTATTCCTAGGCTAAACGGGAGGTACACATCATTATCATTATTCCTAGGCTAAACGTGAGATACACATCATTATCATTATTCCTAGGCTAAACGGGAGGTACACATCATTATCATTATTCCTAGGCTAAACGTGAGATACACATCATTATCATTATTCCTAGGCTAAACGGGAGGTACACATCATTATCATTATTCCTAGGCTAAACGGGAGGTACATGCCATTATCATTATTCCTAGGCTAAACGTGAGATACACATCATTATCATTATTCCTAGGCTAAACGGGAGGTACACATCATTATCATTATTCCTAGGCTAAACGGGAGGTACACGCCATTATCATTATTCCTAGGCTAAACGTGAGATACACATCATCATCATTATTCCTAGGCTAAACGGGAGGTACACATCATTATCATTATTCCTAGGCTAAACGGGAGGTACATGGCATTATCATTATTCCTAGGCTAAACGGGAGGTACACATCATTATCATGATTCCTAGGCTAAACGTGAGATACACATCATTATCATTATTCCTAGGCTAAACGGGAGGTACACATCATTATCATGATTCCTAGGCTAAACGTGAGATACACATCATTATCATTATTCCTAGGCTAAACGGGAGGTACACATCATTATCATGATTCCTAGGCTAAACGTGAGATACACATCATTATCATGATTCCTAGGCTAAACGTGAGATACACATCATTATCATGATTCCTAGGCTAAACGGGAGGTACACATCATTATCATTATTCCTAGGCTAAACGTGAGATACACATCATTATCATTATTCCTAGGCTAAACGGGAGGTACACGCCATTATCATGATTCCTAGGCTAAACGTGAGATACACATCATTATCATTATTCCTAGGCTAAACGTGAGGTACACATCATTATCATTATTCCTAGGCTAAACGTGAGATACACATCATTATCATTATTCCTAGGCTAAACGTGAGATACACATCATTATTATTATTCCTAGGCTAAACGTGAGATACACATCATTATCATTATTCCTAGGCTAAACGTGAGATACACATCATTATCATTATTCCTAGGCTAAACGTGAGATACAAATCATTATCATTATTCCTAGGCTAAACGTGAGATACACATCATTATCATTATTCCTAGGCTAAATGTGAGATACACATCATTATCATTATTCCTAGGCTAAACGTGAGGTACACGCCATTATCATGATTCCTAGGCTAAACGTGAGATACACATCATTATCATTATTCCTAGGCTAAACGGGAGGTACATGCCATTATCATTATTCCTAGGCTAAACGGGAGGTACACGCCATTATCATGATTCCTAGGCTAAACGTGAGATACACATCATTATCATTATTCCTAGGCTAAACGGGAGGTACACATCATTATCATTATTCCTAGGCTAAACGGGAGGTACATGGCATTATCATTATTCCTAGGCTAAACGGGAGGTACACATCATTATCATGATTCCTAGGCTAAACGGGAGGTACACATCATTATCATTATTTCTAGGCTAAACGTGAGATACACATCATTATCATTATTCCTAGGCTAAACGGGAGGTACACGCCATTATCATTATTCCTAGGCTAAACGTGAGGTACACGCCATTATCATGATTCCTAGGCTAAACGTGAGATACACATCATTATCATTATACCTAGGCTAAACGGGAGGTACATGCCATTATCATTATTCCTAGGCTAAACGGGAGGTACACATCATTATCATTATTCCTAGGCTAAACGGGAGGTACACGCCATTATCATGATTCCTAGGCTAAACGTGAGATACACATCATTATCATTATTCCTAGGCTAAACGTGAGGTACATGCCATTATCATTATTCCTAGGCTAAACGTGAGATACACATCATTATCATTATTCCTGGGCTAAACGTGAGATACACATCATTATCATTATTCCTAGGCTAAACGGGAGGTACATGCCATTATCATGATTCCTAGGCTAAACGGGAGGTACATGCCATTATCATGATTCCTAGGCTAAACGTGAGATACACATCAATATCATTATTCCTAGGCTAAACGTGAGATACACATCATTATCATTATTCCTAGGCTAAACGTGAGATACACATCATTATCATGATTCCTAGGCTAAACGTGAGGTACACGCCATTATCATTATTCCTAGGCTAAACGGGAGATACACATCATTATCATTATTCCTAGGCTAAACGGGAGGTACACATCATTATCATGATTCCTAGGCTAAACGTGAGATACACATCATTATCATTATTCCTAGGCTAAACGGGAGGTACACATCATTATCATGATTCCTAGGCTAAACGGGAGATACACATCATTATCATTATTCCTAGGCTAAACGGGAGGTACACATCATTATCATGATTCCTAGGCTAAACGTGAGATACACATCATTATCATTATTCCTAGGCTAAACGGGAGGTACACATCATTATCATGATTCCTAGGCTAAACGGGAGATACACATCATTATCATTATTCCTAGGCTAAACGGGAGATACACATCATTATCATGATTCCTAGGCTAAACGTGAGATACACATCATTATCATTATTCCTAGGCTAAACGGGAGGTACACATCATTATCATGATTCCTAGGCTAAACGTGAGATACACATCATTATCATGATTCCTAGGCTAAACGTGAGATACACATCATTATCATTATTCCTAGGCTAAACGGGAGGTACACATCATTATCATTATTCCTAGGCTAAACGTGAGATACACATCATTATCATTATTCCTAGGCTAAACGGGAGGTACATGCCATTATCATTATTCCTAGGCTAAACGGGAGGTACACGCCATTATCATTATTCCTAGGCTAAACGTGAGATACACATCATTATCATTATTCCTAGGCTAAACGTGAGATACACACCATTATCATTATTCCTAGGCTAAACGTGAGATACACATCATTATCATTATTCCTAGGCTAAACGGGAGGTACATGCCATTATCATTATTCCTAGGCTAAACGTGAGATACACATCATTATCATTATTCCTAGGCTAAACGTGAGATACACACCATTATCATTATTCCTAGGCTAAACGTGAGATACACATCATTATCATTATTCCTAGGCTAAACGGGAGGTACATGCCATTATCATTATTCCTAGGCTAAACGTGAGATACACATCATTATCATTATTCCTAGGCTAAACGTGAGATACACACCATTATCATTATTCCTAGGCTAAACGTGAGATACACATCATTATCATTATTCCTAGGCTAAACGGGAGGTACATGCCATTATCATTATTCCTAGGCTAAACGTGAGATACACACCATTATCATTATTCCTAGGCTAAACGTGAGATACACATCATTATCATTATTCCTAGGCTAAACGGGAGGTACATGCCATTATCATTATTCCTAGGCTAAACGTGAGATACACATCATTATCATTATTCCTAGGCTAAACGTGAGATACACATCATTATCATTATTCCTAGGCTAAACGTGAGATACACATCATTATCATGATTCCTAGGCTAAACGTGAGATACACATCATTATCATTATTCCTAGGCTAAACGGGAGGTACACATCATTATCATTATTCCTAGGCTAAACGGGAGGTACACATCATTATCATTATTCCTAGGCTAAACGTGAGATATACATCATTATCATTATTCCTAGGCTAAACGTGAGGTACACATCATTATCATTATTCCTAGGCTAAACGGGAGGTACATGCCATTATCATTATTCCTAGGCTAAACGTGAGATACACATCATTATCATTATTCCTAGGCTAAACGGGAGGTACATGCCATTATCATGATTCCTAGGCTAAACGTGAGATACACATCATTATCATTATTCCTAGGCTAAACGGGAGGTACATGCCATTATCATTATTCCTAGGCTAAACGGGAGGTACATGCCATTATCATGATTCCTAGGCTAAACGTGAGATACACATCATTATCATTATTCCTAGGCTAAACGGGAGGTACACGCCATTATCATTATTCCTAGGCTAAACATGAGATACACATCATTATCATTATTCCTAGGCTAAACGGGAGGTACACGCCATTATCATGATTCCTAGGCTAAACGTGAGATACACATCATTATCATTATTCCTAGGCTAAACGGGAGGTACATGCCATTATCATTATTCCTAGGCTAAACGGGAGGTACATGCCATTATCATTATTCCTAGGCTAAACGGGAGGTACATGCCATTATCATTATTCCTAGGCTAAACGGGAGGTACACATCATTATCATTATTCCTAGGCTAAACGAGAGATACACATCATTATCATGATTCCTAGGCTAAACGTGAGATACACATCATTATCATTATTCCTAGGCTAAACGGGAGGTACACATCATTATCATGATTCCTAGGCTAAACGTGAGATACACATCATTATCATGATTCCTAGGCTAAACGTGAGATACACATCATTATCATTATTCCTAGGCTAAACGAGAGATACACATCATTATCATGATTCCTAGGCTAAACGTGAGATACACATCATTATCATTATTCCTAGGCTAAACGAGAGATACACATCATTATCATGATTCCTAGGCTAAACGTGAGATACACATCATTATCATTATTCCTAGGCTAAACGGGAGGTACACATCATTATCATGATTCCTAGGCTAAACGTGAGATACACATCATTATCATTATTCCTAGGCTAAACGTGAGATACACATCATTATCATTATTCCTAGGCTAAACGGGAGGTACACATCATTATCATGATTCCTAGGCTAAACGGGATATACACATCATTATCATGAATCCTAGGCTAAACGGGAGGTACACATCATTATCATTATTCCTAGGCTAAACGGGATATACACATCATTATCATGATTCCTAGGCTAAACGGGAGGTACACATCATTATCATGATTCCTAGGCTAAACGGGATATACACATCATTATCATGATTCCTAGGCTAAACGGGAGGTACACATCATTATCATTATTCCTAGGCTAAACGGGATATACACATCATTATCATGATTCCTAGGCTAAACGTGAGATACACATCATTATCATTATTCCTAGGCTAAACGTGAGATACACATCATTATCATGATTCCTAGGCTAAACGTGAGATACACATCATTATCATTATTCCTAGGCTAAACGTGAGATACACATCATTATCATTATTCCTAGGCTAAACGTGAGATACACATCATTATCATGATTCCTAGGCTAAACGTGAGATACACATCATTATCATTATTCCTAGGCTAAACGGGAGATACACGCCATTATCATTATTCCTAGGCTAAACGTGAGATACACATCATTATCATTATTCCTAGGCTAAACGGGAGGTACACGCCATTATCATTATTCCTAGGCTAAACGTGAGATACACATCATTATCATGATTCCTAGGCTAAACGTGAGATACACATCATTATCATTATTCCTAGGCTAAACGGGAGGTACATGCCATTATCATTATTCCTAGGCTAAACGGGAGGTACATGCCATTATCATTATTCCTAGGCTAAACGGGAGGTACACATCATTATCATTATTCCTAGGCTAAACGAGAGATACACATCATTATCATTATTCCTAGGCTAAACGGGAGGTACATGCCATTATCATTATTCCTAGGCTAAACGGGAGGTACACATCATTATCATTATTCCTAGGCTAAACGTGAGATACACATCATTATCATTATTCCTAGGCTAAACGGGAGGGACACATCATTATCATTATTCCTAGGCTAAACGGGAGGTACATGCCATTATCATGATTCCTAGGCTAAACGTGAGATACACATCATTATCATTATTCCTAGGCTAAACGGGAGGGACACATCATTATCATTATTCCTAGGCTAAACGGGAGGGACACATCATTATCATTATTCCTAGGCTAAACGTGAGATACACATCATTATCATGATTCCTAGGCTAAACGTGAGATACACATCATTATCATGATTCCTAGGCTAAACGTGAGATACACATCATTATCATTATTCCTAGGCTAAACGTGAGATACACATCATTATCATTATTCCTAGGCTAAACGTGAGATACACATCATTATCATTATTCCTAGGCTAAACGTGAGATACACATCATTATCATGATTCCTAGGCTAAACGTGAGATATACATCATTATCATTATTCCTAGGCTAAACGTGAGATACACATCATTATCATTATTCCTAGGCTAAACGGGAGGTACATGACATTATCATTATTCCTAGGCTAAACGTGAGGTACATGCCATTATCATTATTCCTAGGCTAAACGGGAGGTACACATCATTATCTTGATTCCTAGGCTAAACGTGAGGTACACGCCATTATCATGATTCCTAGGCTAAACGGGAGGTACACATCATTATCATGATTCCTAGGCTAAACGTGAGATACACATCATTATCATGATTCCTAGGCTAAACGTGAGATACACATCATTATCATGATTCCTAGGCTAAACGGGAGGTACACGCCATTATCATTATTCCTAGGCTAAACGTGAGATACACATCATTATCATTATTCCTAGGCTAAACGGGAGGTACACGCCATTATCATGATTCCTAGGCTAAACGTGAGATACACATCATTATCATTATTCCTAGGCTAAACGTGAGATACACATCATTATCATTATTCCTAGGCTAAACGTGAGATACACATCATTATCATTATTCCTAGGCTAAACGTGAGATACACATCATTATCATTATTCCTAGGCTAAACGTGAGATACACATCATTATCATTATTCCTAGGCTAAACGTGAGATACACATCATTATCATTATTCCTAGGCTAAACGGGAGGTACACGCCATTATCATTATTCCTAGGCTAAACGTGAGATACACATCATTATCATTATTCCTAGGCTAAACGTGAGATACACATCATTATCATTATTCCTAGGCTAAACGTGAGATACACATCATTATCATTATTCCTAGGCTAAACGTGAGATACACATCATTATCATTATTCCTAGGCTAAACGGGAGGTACACATCATTATCATTATTCCTAGGCTAAACGTGAGATACACATCATTATCATCATTCCTAGGCTAAACGTGAGATACACATCATTATCATTATTCCTAGGCTAAACGTGAGATACACATCATTATCATTATTCCTAGGCTAAACGTGAGATACACATCATTATCATTATTCCTAGGCTAAACGGGAGGTACACATCATTATCATGATTCCTAGGCTAAACGTGAGATACACATCATTATCATTATTCCTAGGCTAAACGGGAGGTACACATCATTATCATTATTCCTAGGCTAAACGGGAGGTACACATCATTATCATTATTCCTAGGCTAAACGGGAGGTACACATCATTATCATTATTCCTAGGCTAAACGTGAGATACACATCATTATCATTATTCCTAGGCTAAACGGGAGGTACACGCCATTATCATGATTCCTAGGCTAAACGTGAGATACACATCATTATCATTATTCCTAGGCTAAACGTGAGGTACACATCATTATCATTATTCCTAGGCTAAACGTGAGATACACATCATTATCATTATTCCTAGGCTAAACGGGAGGTACACATCATTATCATTATTCCTAGGCTAAACGTGAGGTACATGCCATTATCATTATTCCTAGGCTAAACGGGAGGTACATGCCATTATCATGATTCCTAGGCTAAACGTGAGGTACATGCCATTATCATTATTCCTAGGCTAAACGTGAGATACACATCATTATCATTATTCCTAGGCTAAACGTGAGATACACATCATTATCATTATTCCTAGGCTAAACGGGAGGTACACACCATTATCATTATTCCTAGGCTAAACGTGAGATACATGCCATTATCATTATCCCTAGGCTAAACGGGAGATACACATCATTATCATGATTCCTAGGCTAAACGTGAGATACACATCATTATCATTATTCCTAGGCTAAACGTGAGATACACATCATTATCATTATTCCTAGGCTAAACGTGAGATACACATCATTATCATTATTCCTAGGCTAAACGTGAGATACACATCATTATCATTATTCCTAGGCTAAACGTGAGATACACATCATTATCATTATTCCTAGGCTAAACGTGAGATACACATCATTATCATTATTCCTAGGCTAAACGTGAGATACACATCATTATCATTATTCCTAGGCTAAACGTGAGATACACATCATTATCATTATTCCTAGGCTAAACGGGAGATACACATCATTATCATTATTCCTAGGCTAAACGTGAGATACACATCATTATCATTATTCCTAGGCTAAACGGGAGATACATGCCATTATCATTATTCCTAGGCTAAACGGGAGATACATGCCATTATCATTATTCCTAGGCTAAACGTGAGGTACATGCCATTATCATTATTCCTAGGCTAAACGGGAGATACATGCCATTATCATTATTCCTAGGCTAAACGGGAGATACATGCCATTATCATTATTCCTAGGCTAAACGGGAGATACATGCCATTATCATTATTCCTAGGCTAAACGTGAGATACATGCCATTATCATTATTCCTAGGCTAAACGTGAGATACATGCCATTATCATTATTCCTAGGCTAAACGTGAGATACACATCATTATCATTATTCCTAGGCTAAACGTGAGATACATGCCATTATCATTATTCCTAGGCTAAACGTGAGATACACATCATTATCATTATTCCTAGGCTAAACGTGAGGTACACACCATTATCATTATTCCTAGGCTAAACGTGAGGTACACACCATTATCATTATTCCTAGGCTAAACGGGAGGTACATGCCATTATCATTATTCCTAGGCTAAACGTGAGGTACACACCATTATCATTATTCCTAGGCTAAACGGGAGGTACACGCCATTATCATTATTCCTAGGCTAAACGTGAGATACACATCATTATCATTATTCCTAGGCTAAACGTGAGGTACACACCATTATCATTATTCCTAGGCTAAACGTGAGATACATGCCATTATCATTATTCCTAGGCTAAACGTGAGATACACATCATTATCATTATTCCTAGGCTAAACGTGAGATACACGCCATTATCATTATTCCTAGGCTAAACGTGAGATACACATCATTATCATTATTCCTAGGCTAAACGTGAGGTACACACCATTATCATTATTCCTAGGCTAAACGTGAGATACATGCCATTATCATTATTCCTAGGCTAAACGTGAGGTACACACCATTATCATTATTCCTAGGCTAAACGGGAGGTACATGCCATTATCATTATTCCTAGGCTAAACGTGAGGTACACACCATTATCATTATTCCTAGGCTAAACGTGAGATACATGCCATTATCATTATTCCTAGGCTAAACGTGAGATACACATCATTATCATTATTCCTAGGCTAAACGTGAGGTACATGCCATTATCATTATTCCTAGGCTAAACGTGAGATATACATCATTATCATTATTCCTAGGCTAAACGGGAGGTACATGCCATTATCATTATTCCTAGGCTAAACGTGAGGTACATGCCATTATCATGATTCCTAGGCTAAACGTGAGATACACATCATTATCATTATTCCTAGGCTAAACGTGAGATACATGCCATTATCATTATTCCTAGGCTAAACGGGAGGTACACATCATTATCATGATTCCTAGGCTAAACGTGAGATACACATCATTATCATTATTCCTAGGCTAAACGTGAGGTACATGCCATTATCATTATTCCTAGGCTAAACGGGAGGTACATGCCATTATCATTATTCCTAGGCTAAACGTGAGGTACATGCCATTATCATGATTCCTAGGCTAAACGTGAGGTACATGCCATTATCATTATTCCTAGGCTAAACGGGAGGTACATGCCATTATCATTATTCCTAGGCTAAACGGGAGGTACATGCCATTATCATTATTCCTAGGCTAAACGTGAGGTACATGCCATTATCATGATTCCTAGGCTAAACGTGAGGTACATGCCATTATCATTATTCCTAGGCTAAACGGGAGGTACACATCATTATCATTATTCCTAGGCTAAACGGGAGATACACATCATTATCATTATTCCTAGGCTAAACGGGAGGTACACATCATTATCATTATTCCTAGGCTAAACGGGAGATACACATCATTATCATGATTCCTAGGCTAAACGTGAGGTACATGCCATTATCATTATTCCTAGGCTAAACGTGAGGTACATGCCATTATCATTATTCCTAGGCTAAACGTGAGGTACATGCCATTATCATTATTCCTAGGCTAAACGTGAGGTACATGCCATTATCATTATTCCTAGGCTAAACGTGAGGTACATGCCATTATCATTATTCCTAGGCTAAACGTGAGGTACATGCCATTATCATTATTCCTAGGCTAAACGTGAGGTACATGCCATTATCATTATTCCTAGGCTAAACGGGAGGTACACATCATTATCATTATTCCTAGGCTAAACGGGAGATACACATCATTATCATTATTCCTAGGCTAAACGTGAGATACACATCATTATCATTATTCCTAGGCTAAACGGGAGGTACATGCCATTATCATTATTCCTAGGCTAAACGTGAGATACACATCATTATCATTATTCCTAGGCTAAACGTGAGATACACATCATTATCATTATTCCTAGGCTAAACGGGAGGTACATGCCATTATCATTATTCCTAGGCTAAACGTGAGATACACATCATTATCATTATTCCTAGGCTAAACGGGAGATACACATCATTATCATTATTCCTAGGCTAAACGGGAGGTACACGCCATTATCATTATTCCTAGGCTAAACGAGAGGTACATGCCATTATCATTATTCCTAGGCTAAACGGGAGGTACACATCATTATCATTATTCCTAGGCTAAACGGGAGGTACACATCATTATCATTATTCCTAGGCTAAACGGGAGATACACATCATTATCATTATTCCTAGGCTAAACGGGAGGTACACATCATTATCATTATTCCTAGGCTAAACGTGAGATACACATCATTATCATTATTCCTAGGCTAAACGGGAGATACACATCATTATCATTATTCCTAGGCTAAACGGGAGGTACACATCATTATCATTATTCCTAGGCTAAACGGGAGATACACATCATTATCATTATTCCTAGGCTAAACGGGAGGTACACATCATTATCATTATTCCTAGGCTAAACGTGAGATACACATCATTATCATTATTCCTAGGCTAAACGGGAGATACACATCATTATCATTATTCCTAGGCTAAACGTGAGATACACATCATTATCATTATTCCTAGGCTAAACGGGAGGTACACGCCATTATCATTATTCCTAGGCTAAACGGGAGGTACATGCCATTATCATTATTCCTAGGCTAAACGGGAGGAACACATCATTATCATTATTCCTAGGCTAAACGGGAGGAACACATCATTATCATTATTCCTAGGCTAAACGGGAGGAACACATCATTATCATTATTCCTAGGCTAAACGGGAGGAACACATCATTATCATTATTCCTAGGCTAAACGGGAGGTACACGCCATTATCATTATTCCTAGGCTAAACGGGAGGTACACGCCATTATCATTATTCCTAGGCTAAACGGGAGGAACACATCATTATCATTATTCCTAGGCTAAACGGGAGGTACATGCCATTATCATTATTCCTAGGCTAAACGGGAGGTACACGCCATTATCATTATTCCTAGGCTAAACGGGAGGTACACGCCATTATCATTATTCCTAGGCTAAACGGGAGATACATGCCATTATCATTATTCCTAGGCTAAACGGGAGGTACACGCCATTATCATTATTCCTAGGCTAAACGGGAGGTACATGCCATTATCATGATTCCTAGGCTAAACGGGAGGTACATGCCATTATCATTATTCCTAGGCTAAACGGGAGGTACATGCCATTATCATGATTCCTAGGCTAAACGGGAGGTACATGCCATTATCATGATTCCTAGGCTAAACGGGAGGTACATGCCATTATCATGATTCCTAGGCTAAACGGGAGGTACACGCCATTATCATTATTCCTAGGCTAAACGGGAGGTACACGCCATTATCATTATTCCTAGGCTAAACGGGAGGTACATGCCATTATCATGATTCCTAGGCTAAACGGGAGGTACACGCCATTATCATTATTCCTAGGCTAAACGGGAGGTACATGCCATTATCATTATTCCTAGGCTAAACGGGAGGTACATGCCATTATCATTATTCCTAGGCTAAACGGGAGGTACACGCCATTATCATTATTCCTAGGCTAAACGGGAGGTACACGCCATTATCATTATTCCTAGGCTAAACGGGAGGTACATGCCATTATCATTATTCCTAGGCTAAACGGGAGGTACATGCCATTATCATTATTCCTAGGCTAAACGGGAGGTACACGCCATTATCATTATTCCTAGGCTAAACGGGAGGTACATGCCATTATCATGATTCCTAGGCTAAACGTGAGATACACATCATTATCATTATTCCTAGGCTAAACGTGAGATACACGCCATTATCATTATTCCTAGGCTAAACGTGAGATACACATCATTATCATGATTCCTAGGCTAAACGGGAGGTACATGCCATTATCATTATTCCTAGGCTAAACGGGAGGTACATGCCATTATCATTATTCCTAGGCTAAACGGGAGATACACATCATTATCATGATTCCTAGGCTAAACGGGAGGTACATGCCATTATCATTATTCCTAGGCTAAACGGGAGGTACATGCCATTATCATGATTCCTAGGCTAAACGGGAGGTACACATCATTATCATGATTCCTAGGCTAAACGGGAGGTACATGCCTTTATCATGATTCCTAGGCTAAACGGGAGATACACGCCATTATCATTATTCCTAGGCTAAACGGGAGGTACATGCCATTATCATTATTCCTAGGCTAAACGGGAGATACACATCATTATCATGATTCCTAGGCTAAACGGGAGGTACATGCCATTATCATGATTCCTAGGCTAAACGGGAGATACACGCCATTATCATTATTCCTAGGCTAAACGGGAGGTACATGCCATTATCATTATTCCTAGGCTAAACGGGAGATACACATCATTATCATGATTCCTAGGCTAAACGGGAGGTACATGCCATTATCATGATTCCTAGGCTAAACGGGAGATACACGCCATTATCATTATTCCTAGGCTAAACGGGAGGTACATGCCATTATCATGATTCCTAGGCTAAACGGGAGATACACATCATTATCATGATTCCTAGGCTAAACGGGAGGTACATGCCATTATCATGATTCCTAGGCTAAACGGGAGGTACACATCATTATCATGATTCCTAGGCTAAACGGGAGGTACATGCCATTATCATGATTCCTAGGCTAAACGGGAGATACACATCATTATCATTATTCCTAGGCTAAACGGGAGGTACATGCCATTATCATGATTCCTAGGCTAAACGGGAGATACACATCATTATCATTATTCCTAGGCTAAACGGGAGGTACACGCCATTATCATTATTCCTAGGCTAAACGGGAGGTACACGCCATTATCATTATTCCTAGGCTAAACGGGAGGTACATGCCATTATCATTATTCCTAGGCTAAACGGGAGATACACATCATTATCATTATTCCTAGGCTAAACGGGAGGTACACGCCATTATCATTATTCCTAGGCTAAACGGGAGGAACACGCCATTATCATGATTCCTAGGCTAAACGGGAGGTACACGCCATTATCATTATTCCTAGGCTAAACGGGAGGTACATGCCATTATCATTATTCCTAGGCTAAACGGGAGGTACACGCCATTATCATTATTCCTAGGCTAAACGGGAGGTACATGCCATTATCATGATTCCTAGGCTAAACGGGAGGTACATGCCATTATCATGATTCCTAGGCTAAACGGGAGGTACACGCCATTATCATGATTCCTAGGCTAAACGGGAGGTACACGCCATTATCATTATTCCTAGGCTAAACGGGAGGTACACGCCATTATCATGATTCCTAGGCTAAACGGAAGGTACATGCCATTATCATTATTCCTAGGCTAAACGGGAGGTACACGCCATTATCATTATTCCTAGGCTAAACGGGAGGTACACGCCATTATCATTATTCCTAGGCTAAACGGGAGGTACACGCCATTATCATTATTCCTAGGCTAAACGGGAGGTACATGCCATTATCATTATTCCTAGGCTAAACGGGAGGTACATGCCATTATCATTATTCCTAGGCTAAACGGGAGGTACACATCATTATCATGATTCCTAGGCTAAACGGGAGGTACATGCCATTATCATGATTCCTAGGCTAAACGTGAGATACACATCATTATCATTATTCCTAGGCTAAACGGGAGGTACACGCCATTATCATTATTCCTAGGCTAAACGGGAGGTACATGCCATTATCATGATTCCTAGGCTAAACGTGAGATACACATCATTATCATTATTCCTAGGCTAAACGGGAGGTACACGCCATTATCATTATTCCTAGGCTAAACGGGAGGTACACATCATTATCATGATTCCTAGGCTAAACGTGAGATACACATCATTATCATTATTCCTAGGCTAAACGGGAGGTACACGCCATTATCATTATTCCTAGGCTAAACGGGAGGTACACGCCATTATCATTATTCCTAGGCTAAACGGGAGGTACATGCCATTATCATTATTCCTAGGCTAAACGGGAGGTACATGCCATTATCATTATTCCTAGGCTAAACGGGAGGTACACATCATTATCATGATTCCTAGGCTAAACGGGAGGTACACATCATTATCATGATTCCTAGGCTAAACGGGAGGTACACATCATTATCATTATTCCTAGGCTAAACGGGAGGTACACATCATTATCATGATTCCTAGGCTAAACGGGAGGTACATGCCATTATCATGATTCCTAGGCTAAACGTGAGATACACATCATTATCATGATTCCTAGGCTAAACGGGAGGTACATGCCATTATCATGATTCCTAGGCTAAACGGGAGGTACACATCATTATCATTATTCCTAGGCTAAACGGGAGGTACATGCCATTATCATGATTCCTAGGCTAAACGGGAGGTACACATCATTATCATGATTCCTAGGCTAAACGGGAGGTACATGCCATTATCATTATTCCTAGGCTAAACGTGAGATACACATCATTATCATTATTCCTAGGCTAAACGTGAGATACATATCATTATCATTATTCCTAGGCTAAACGGGAGATACACATCATTATCATTATTCCTAGGCTAAACGTGAGATACACATCATTATCATTATTCCTAGGCTAAACGGGAGATACACATCATTATCATTATTCCTAGGCTAAACGTGAGATACACATCATTATCATTATTCCTAGGCTAAACGGGAGATACACATCATTATCATTATTCCTAGGCTAAACGGGAGATACACATCATTATCATTATTCCTAGGCTAAACGGGAGGTACACATCATTATCATTATTCCTAGGCTAAACGGGAGGTACATGCCATTATCATTATTCCTAGGCTAAACGGGAGGTACACATCATTATCATTATTCCTAGGCTAAACGGGAGGTACATGCCATTATCATTATTCCTAGGCTAAACGGGAGGTACACGCCATTATCATTATTCCTAGGCTAAACGGGAGGTACATGCCATTATCATTATTCCTAGGCTAAACGGGAGATACACATCATTATCATTATTCCTAGGCTAAACGGGAGGTACATGCCATTATCATTATTCCTAGGCTAAACGGGAGGTACATGCCATTATCATTATTCCTAGGCTAAACGGGAGGTAATGCCATTATCATTATTCCTAGGCTAAACGGGAGGTACATGCCATTATCATTATTCCTAGGCTAAACGGGAGATACACGCCATTATCATTATTCCTAGGCTAAACGTGAGATACACATCATTATCATTATTCCTAGGCTAAACGGGAGATACACATCATTATCATTATTCCTAGGCTAAACGGGAGGTACATGCCATTATCATTATTCCTAGGCTAAACGGGAGATACACATCATTATCATTATTCCTAGGCTAAACGGGAGGTACATGCCATTATCATTATTCCTAGGCTAAACGTGAGATACACATCATTATCATTATTCCTAGGCTAAACGGAAGGTACATGCCATTATCATTATTCCTAGGCTAAACGTGAGATACACATCATTATCATTATTCCTAGGCTAAACGTGAGATACACGCCATTATCATGATTCCTAGGCTAAACGGGAGGTACACGCCATTATCATTATTCCTAGGCTAAACGGGAGGTACACGCCATTATCATTATTCCTAGGCTAAACGTGAGATACACATCATTATCATTATTCCTAGGCTAAACGGGAGGTACATGCCATTATCATTATTCCTAGGCTAAACGGGAGGTACATGCCATTATCATTATTCCTAGGCTAAACGGGAGGTACATGCCATTATCATTATTCCTAGGCTAAACGGGAGGTACATGCCATTATCATTATTCCTAGGCTAAACGTGAGATACACATCATTATCATTATTCCTAGGCTAAACGGGAGGTACATGCCATTATCATTATTCCTAGGCTAAACGGGAGGTACACGCCATTATCATTATTCCTAGGCTAAACGGGAGGAACACATCATTATCATGATTCCTAGGCTAAACGGGAGGTACATGCCATTATCATTATTCCTAGGCTAAACGGGAGGTACACATCATTATCATTATTCCTAGGCTAAACGGGAGGTACACGCCATTATCATTATTCCTAGGCTAAACGGGAGGTACACGCCATTATCATTATTCCTAGGCTAAACGGGAGGTACATGCCATTATCATTATTCCTAGGCTAAACGGGAGGTACATGCCATTATCATTATTCCTAGGCTAAACGGGAGGTACACATCATTATCATTATTCCTAGGCTAAACGGGAGATACACATCATTATCATTATTCCTAGGCTAAACGTGAGATACACATCATTATCATTATTCCTAGGCTAAACGGGAGGTACATGCCATTATCATTATTCCTAGGCTAAACGTGAGATACACATCATTATCATTATTCCTAGGCTAAACGTGAGATACACATCATTATCATTATTCCTAGGCTAAACGGGAGGTACATGCCATTATCATTATTCCTAGGCTAAACGTGAGATACACATCATTATCATTATTCCTAGGCTAAACGGGAGATACACATCATTATCATTATTCCTAGGCTAAACGGGAGGTACACGCCATTATCATTATTCCTAGGCTAAACGAGAGGTACATGCCATTATCATTATTCCTAGGCTAAACGGGAGGTACACATCATTATCATTATTCCTAGGCTAAACGGGAGGTACACATCATTATCATTATTCCTAGGCTAAACGGGAGATACACATCATTATCATTATTCCTAGGCTAAACGGGAGGTACACATCATTATCATTATTCCTAGGCTAAACGTGAGATACACATCATTATCATTATTCCTAGGCTAAACGGGAGATACACATCATTATCATTATTCCTAGGCTAAACGGGAGGTACACATCATTATCATTATTCCTAGGCTAAACGGGAGATACACATCATTATCATTATTCCTAGGCTAAACGGGAGGTACACATCATTATCATTATTCCTAGGCTAAACGTGAGATACACATCATTATCATTATTCCTAGGCTAAACGGGAGATACACATCATTATCATTATTCCTAGGCTAAACGTGAGATACACATCATTATCATTATTCCTAGGCTAAACGGGAGGTACACGCCATTATCATTATTCCTAGGCTAAACGGGAGGTACATGCCATTATCATTATTCCTAGGCTAAACGGGAGGAACACATCATTATCATTATTCCTAGGCTAAACGGGAGGAACACATCATTATCATTATTCCTAGGCTAAACGGGAGGAACACATCATTATCATTATTCCTAGGCTAAACGGGAGGAACACATCATTATCATTATTCCTAGGCTAAACGGGAGGTACACGCCATTATCATTATTCCTAGGCTAAACGGGAGGTACACGCCATTATCATTATTCCTAGGCTAAACGGGAGGAACACATCATTATCATTATTCCTAGGCTAAACGGGAGGTACATGCCATTATCATTATTCCTAGGCTAAACGGGAGGTACACGCCATTATCATTATTCCTAGGCTAAACGGGAGGTACACGCCATTATCATTATTCCTAGGCTAAACGGGAGATACATGCCATTATCATTATTCCTAGGCTAAACGGGAGGTACACGCCATTATCATTATTCCTAGGCTAAACGGGAGGTACATGCCATTATCATGATTCCTAGGCTAAACGGGAGGTACATGCCATTATCATTATTCCTAGGCTAAACGGGAGGTACATGCCATTATCATGATTCCTAGGCTAAACGGGAGGTACATGCCATTATCATGATTCCTAGGCTAAACGGGAGGTACATGCCATTATCATGATTCCTAGGCTAAACGGGAGGTACACGCCATTATCATTATTCCTAGGCTAAACGGGAGGTACACGCCATTATCATTATTCCTAGGCTAAACGGGAGGTACATGCCATTATCATGATTCCTAGGCTAAACGGGAGGTACACGCCATTATCATTATTCCTAGGCTAAACGGGAGGTACATGCCATTATCATTATTCCTAGGCTAAACGGGAGGTACATGCCATTATCATTATTCCTAGGCTAAACGGGAGGTACACGCCATTATCATTATTCCTAGGCTAAACGGGAGGTACACGCCATTATCATTATTCCTAGGCTAAACGGGAGGTACATGCCATTATCATTATTCCTAGGCTAAACGGGAGGTACATGCCATTATCATTATTCCTAGGCTAAACGGGAGGTACACGCCATTATCATTATTCCTAGGCTAAACGGGAGGTACATGCCATTATCATGATTCCTAGGCTAAACGTGAGATACACATCATTATCATTATTCCTAGGCTAAACGTGAGATACACGCCATTATCATTATTCCTAGGCTAAACGTGAGATACACATCATTATCATGATTCCTAGGCTAAACGGGAGGTACACGCCATTATCATTATTCCTAGGCTAAACGGGAGATACACATCATTATCATTATTCCTAGGCTAAACGGGAGGTACACATCATTATCATTATTCCTAGGCTAAACGGGAGGTACACGCCATTATCATTATTCCTAGGCTAAACGTGAGATACACATCATTATCATTATTCCTAGGCTAAACGGGAGGTACATGCCATTATCATTATTCCTAGGCTAAACGGGAGGTACATGCCATTATCATTATTCCTAGGCTAAACGGGAGATACACATCATTATCATGATTCCTAGGCTAAACGGGAGGTACATGCCATTATCATTATTCCTAGGCTAAACGGGAGGTACATGCCATTATCATGATTCCTAGGCTAAACGGGAGGTACACATCATTATCATGATTCCTAGGCTAAACGGGAGGTACATGCCTTTATCATGATTCCTAGGCTAAACGGGAGATACACGCCATTATCATTATTCCTAGGCTAAACGGGAGGTACATGCCATTATCATTATTCCTAGGCTAAACGGGAGATACACATCATTATCATGATTCCTAGGCTAAACGGGAGGTACATGCCATTATCATGATTCCTAGGCTAAACGGGAGATACACGCCATTATCATTATTCCTAGGCTAAACGGGAGGTACATGCCATTATCATTATTCCTAGGCTAAACGGGAGATACACATCATTATCATGATTCCTAGGCTAAACGGGAGGTACATGCCATTATCATGATTCCTAGGCTAAACGGGAGATACACGCCATTATCATTATTCCTAGGCTAAACGGGAGGTACATGCCATTATCATGATTCCTAGGCTAAACGGGAGATACACATCATTATCATGATTCCTAGGCTAAACGGGAGGTACATGCCATTATCATGATTCCTAGGCTAAACGGGAGGTACACATCATTATCATGATTCCTAGGCTAAACGGGAGGTACATGCCATTATCATGATTCCTAGGCTAAACGGGAGATACACATCATTATCATTATTCCTAGGCTAAACGGGAGGTACACGCCATTATCATTATTCCTAGGCTAAACGGGAGGTACACGCCATTATCATTATTCCTAGGCTAAACGGGAGGTACATGCCATTATCATTATTCCTAGGCTAAACGGGAGATACACATCATTATCATTATTCCTAGGCTAAACGGGAGGTACACGCCATTATCATTATTCCTAGGCTAAACGGGAGGAACACGCCATTATCATGATTCCTAGGCTAAACGGGAGGTACACGCCATTATCATTATTCCTAGGCTAAACGGGAGGTACATGCCATTATCATTATTCCTAGGCTAAACGGGAGGTACACGCCATTATCATTATTCCTAGGCTAAACGGGAGGTACATGCCATTATCATGATTCCTAGGCTAAACGGGAGGTACATGCCATTATCATGATTCCTAGGCTAAACGGGAGGTACACGCCATTATCATGATTCCTAGGCTAAACGGGAGGTACACGCCATTATCATTATTCCTAGGCTAAACGGGAGGTACACGCCATTATCATGATTCCTAGGCTAAACGGAAGGTACATGCCATTATCATTATTCCTAGGCTAAACGGGAGGTACACGCCATTATCATTATTCCTAGGCTAAACGGGAGGTACACGCCATTATCATTATTCCTAGGCTAAACGGGAGGTACACGCCATTATCATTATTCCTAGGCTAAACGGGAGGTACATGCCATTATCATTATTCCTAGGCTAAACGGGAGGTACATGCCATTATCATTATTCCTAGGCTAAACGGGAGGTACACATCATTATCATGATTCCTAGGCTAAACGGGAGGTACATGCCATTATCATGATTCCTAGGCTAAACGTGAGATACACATCATTATCATTATTCCTAGGCTAAACGGGAGGTACACGCCATTATCATTATTCCTAGGCTAAACGGGAGGTACATGCCATTATCATGATTCCTAGGCTAAACGTGAGATACACATCATTATCATTATTCCTAGGCTAAACGGGAGGTACACGCCATTATCATTATTCCTAGGCTAAACGGGAGGTACACATCATTATCATGATTCCTAGGCTAAACGTGAGATACACATC
The DNA here is from genome assembly GCA_030765065.1 of Deroplatys truncata. Lineage (NCBI taxonomy): Eukaryota > Metazoa > Arthropoda > Insecta > Mantodea > Mantidae > Deroplatys > Deroplatys truncata. Next base: position 223,387,978 of record CM060978.1, read on the forward strand.
ATTATCATTATTCCTAGGCTAAACGGGAGGTACACGCCATTATCATTATTCCTAGGCTAAACGGGAGGTACACGCCATTATCATTATTCCTAGGCTAAACGGGAGGTACATGCCATTATCATTATTCCTAGGCTAAACGGGAGGTACATGCCATTATCATTATTCCTAGGCTAAACGGGAGGTACACATCATTATCATGATTCCTAGGCTAAACGGGAGGTACACATCATTATCATGATTCCTAGGCTAAACGGGAGGTACACATCATTATCATTATTCCTAGGCTAAACGGGAGGTACACATCATTATCATGATTCCTAGGCTAAACGGGAGGTACATGCCATTATCATGATTCCTAGGCTAAACGTGAGATACACATCATTATCATGATTCCTAGGCTAAACGGGAGGTACATGCCATTATCATGATTCCTAGGCTAAACGGGAGGTACACATCATTATCATTATTCCTAGGCTAAACGGGAGGTACATGCCATTATCATGATTCCTAGGCTAAACGGGAGGTACACATCATTATCATGATTCCTAGGCTAAACGGGAGGTACATGCCATTATCATTATTCCTAGGCTAAACGTGAGATACACATCATTATCATTATTCCTAGGCTAAACGTGAGATACACATCATTATCATTATTCCTAGGCTAAACGGGAGATACACATCATTATCATTATTCCTAGGCTAAACGTGAGATACACATCATTATCATTATTCCTAGGCTAAACGGGAGATACACATCATTATCATTATTCCTAGGCTAAACGTGAGATACACATCATTATCATTATTCCTAGGCTAAACGGGAGATACACATCATTATCATTATTCCTAGGCTAAACGGGAGATACACATCATTATCATTATTCCTAGGCTAAACGGGAGGTACACATCATTATCATTATTCCTAGGCTAAACGGGAGGTACATGCCATTATCATTATTCCTAGGCTAAACGGGAGGTACACATCATTATCATTATTCCTAGGCTAAACGGGAGGTACATGCCATTATCATTATTCCTAGGCTAAACGGGAGGTACACGCCATTATCATTATTCCTAGGCTAAACGGGAGGTACATGCCATTATCATTATTCCTAGGCTAAACGGGAGATACACATCATTATCATTATTCCTAGGCTAAACGGGAGGTACATGCCATTATCATTATTCCTAGGCTAAACGGGAGGTACATGCCATTATCATTATTCCTAGGCTAAACGGGAGGTAATGCCATTATCATTATTCCTAGGCTAAACGGGAGGTACATGCCATTATCATTATTCCTAGGCTAAACGGGAGATACACGCCATTATCATTATTCCTAGGCTAAACGTGAGATACACATCATTATCATTATTCCTAGGCTAAACGGGAGATACACATCATTATCATTATTCCTAGGCTAAACGGGAGGTACATGCCATTATCATTATTCCTAGGCTAAACGGGAGATACACATCATTATCATTATTCCTAGGCTAAACGGGAGGTACATGCCATTATCATTATTCCTAGGCTAAACGTGAGATACACATCATTATCATTATTCCTAGGCTAAACGGAAGGTACATGCCATTATCATTATTCCTAGGCTAAACGTGAGATACACATCATTATCATTATTCCTAGGCTAAACGTGAGATACACGCCATTATCATGATTCCTAGGCTAAACGGGAGGTACACGCCATTATCATTATTCCTAGGCTAAACGGGAGGTACACGCCATTATCATTATTCCTAGGCTAAACGTGAGATACACATCATTATCATTATTCCTAGGCTAAACGGGAGGTACATGCCATTATCATTATTCCTAGGCTAAACGGGAGGTACATGCCATTATCATTATTCCTAGGCTAAACGGGAGGTACATGCCATTATCATTATTCCTAGGCTAAACGGGAGGTACATGCCATTATCATTATTCCTAGGCTAAACGTGAGATACACATCATTATCATTATTCCTAGGCTAAACGGGAGGTACATGCCATTATCATTATTCCTAGGCTAAACGGGAGGTACACGCCATTATCATTATTCCTAGGCTAAACGGGAGGAACACATCATTATCATGATTCCTAGGCTAAACGGGAGGTACATGCCATTATCATTATTCCTAGGCTAAACGGGAGGTACACATCATTATCATTATTCCTAGGCTAAACGGGAGGTACACGCCATTATCATTATTCCTAGGCTAAACGGGAGGTACACGCCATTATCATTATTCCTAGGCTAAACGGGAGGTACATGCCATTATCATTATTCCTAGGCTAAACGGGAGGTACATGCCATTATCATTATTCCTAGGCTAAACGGGAGGTACACATCATTATCATTATTCCTAGGCTAAACGGGAGATACACGCCATTATCATTATTCCTAGGCTAAACGGGAGGTACACATCATTATCATTATTCCTAGGCTAAACGGGAGGTACATGCCATTATCATTATTCCTAGGCTAAACGGGAGGTACACATCATTATCATTATTCCTAGGCTAAACGGGAGGTACACGCCATTATCATTATTCCTAGGCTAAACGGGAGATACACATCATTATCATGATTCCTAGGCTAAACGGGAGGTACATGCCATTATCATTATTCCTAGGCTAAACGGGAGGTACACATCATTATCATTATTCCTAGGCTAAACGGGAGGTACACGCCATTATCATTATTCCTAGGCTAAACGGGAGGTACATGCCATTATCATGATTCCTAGGCTAAACGGGAGGAACACGCCATTATCATTATTCCTAGGCTAAACGGGAGGTACATGCCATTATCATGATTCCTAGGCTAAACGGGAGGAACACGCCATTATCATTATTCCTAGGCTAAACGGGAGGAACACGCCATTATCATTATTCCTAGGCTAAACTGAGGGAAATGCCATTATCATTATTCCTAGGCTAAACGGGAGGAACACATCATTATCATTATTCCTAGGCTAAACGGGAGGTACACGCCATTATCATTATTCCTAGGCTAAACGGGAGGTACATGCCATTATCATTATTCCTAGGCTAAACGGGAGGAACACATCATTATCATTATTCCTAGGCTAAACGGGAGGAACACATCATTATCATTATTCCTAGGCTAAACGGGAGGAACACATCATTATCATTATTCCTAGGCTAAACGGGAGGAACACATCATTATCATTATTCCTAGGCTAAACGGGAGGTACACGCCATTATCATTATTCCTAGGCTAAACGGGAGGTACACGCCATTATCATTATTCCTAGGCTAAACGGGAGGAACACATCATTATCATTATTCCTAGGCTAAACGGGAGGTACATGCCATTATCATTATTCCTAGGCTAAACGGGAGGTACACGCCATTATCATTATTCCTAGGCTAAACGGGAGGTACACGCCATTATCATTATTCCTAGGCTAAACGGGAGATACATGCCATTATCATTATTCCTAGGCTAAACGGGAGGTACACGCCATTATCATTATTCCTAGGCTAAACGGGAGGTACATGCCATTATCATGATTCCTAGGCTAAACGGGAGGTACATGCCATTATCATTATTCCTAGGCTAAACGGGAGGTACATGCCATTATCATGATTCCTAGGCTAAACGGGAGGTACATGCCATTATCATGATTCCTAGGCTAAACGGGAGGTACATGCCATTATCATGATTCCTAGGCTAAACGGGAGGTACACGCCATTATCATTATTCCTAGGCTAAACGGGAGGTACACGCCATTATCATTATTCCTAGGCTAAACGGGAGGTACATGCCATTATCATGATTCCTAGGCTAAACGGGAGGTACACGCCATTATCATTATTCCTAGGCTAAACGGGAGGTACATGCCATTATCATTATTCCTAGGCTAAACGGGAGGTACATGCCATTATCATTATTCCTAGGCTAAACGGGAGGTACACGCCATTATCATTATTCCTAGGCTAAACGGGAGGTACATGCCATTATCATGATTCCTAGGCTAAACGTGAGATACACATCATTATCATTATTCCTAGGCTAAACGTGAGATACACGCCATTATCATTATTCCTAGGCTAAACGTGAGATACACATCATTATCATGATTCCTAGGCTAAACGGGAGGTACATGCCATTATCATTATTCCTAGGCTAAACGGGAGGTACATGCCATTATCATTATTCCTAGGCTAAACGGGAGATACACATCATTATCATGATTCCTAGGCTAAACGGGAGGTACATGCCATTATCATTATTCCTAGGCTAAACGGGAGGTACATGCCATTATCATGATTCCTAGGCTAAACGGGAGGTACACATCATTATCATGATTCCTAGGCTAAACGGGAGGTACATGCCTTTATCATGATTCCTAGGCTAAACGGGAGATACACGCCATTATCATTATTCCTAGGCTAAACGGGAGGTACATGCCATTATCATTATTCCTAGGCTAAACGGGAGATACACATCATTATCATGATTCCTAGGCTAAACGGGAGGTACATGCCATTATCATGATTCCTAGGCTAAACGGGAGATACACGCCATTATCATTATTCCTAGGCTAAACGGGAGGTACATGCCATTATCATTATTCCTAGGCTAAACGGGAGATACACATCATTATCATGATTCCTAGGCTAAACGGGAGGTACATGCCATTATCATGATTCCTAGGCTAAACGGGAGATACACGCCATTATCATTATTCCTAGGCTAAACGGGAGGTACATGCCATTATCATGATTCCTAGGCTAAACGGGAGATACACATCATTATCATGATTCCTAGGCTAAACGGGAGGTACATGCCATTATCATGATTCCTAGGCTAAACGGGAGGTACACATCATTATCATGATTCCTAGGCTAAACGGGAGGTACATGCCATTATCATGATTCCTAGGCTAAACGGGAGATACACATCATTATCATTATTCCCAGGCTAAACGGGAGGTACATGCCATTATCATGATTCCTAGGCTAAACGGGAGATACACATCATTATCATTATTCCTAGGCTAAACGGGAGGTACACGCCATTATCATTATTCCTAGGCTAAACGGGAGGTACACGCCATTATCATTATTCCTAGGCTAAACGGGAGGTACATGCCATTATCATTATTCCTAGGCTAAACGGGAGATACACATCATTATCATTATTCCTAGGCTAAACGGGAGGTACACGCCATTATCATTATTCCTAGGCTAAACGGGAGGAACACGCCATTATCATGATTCCTAGGCTAAACGGGAGGTACACGCCATTATCATTATTCCTAGGCTAAACGGGAGGTACATGCCATTATCATTATTCCTAGGCTAAACGGGAGGTACACGCCATTATCATTATTCCTAGGCTAAACGGGAGGTACATGCCATTATCATGATTCCTAGGCTAAACGGGAGGTACATGCCATTATCATGATTCCTAGGCTAAACGGGAGGTACACGCCATTATCATGATTCCTAGGCTAAACGGGAGGTACACGCCATTATCATTATTCCTAGGCTAAACGGGAGGTACACGCCATTATCATGATTCCTAGGCTAAACGGAAGGTACATGCCATTATCATTATTCCTAGGCTAAACGGGAGGTACACGCCATTATCATTATTCCTAGGCTAAACGGGAGGTACACGCCATTATCATTATTCCTAGGCTAAACGGGAGGTACACGCCATTATCATTATTCCTAGGCTAAACGGGAGGTACATGCCATTATCATTATTCCTAGGCTAAACGGGAGGTACATGCCATTATCATTATTCCTAGGCTAAACGGGAGGTACACATCATTATCATGATTCCTAGGCTAAACGGGAGGTACATGCCATTATCATGATTCCTAGGCTAAACGTGAGATACACATCATTATCATTATTCCTAGGCTAAACGGGAGGTACACGCCATTATCATTATTCCTAGGCTAAACGGGAGGTACATGCCATTATCATGATTCCTAGGCTAAACGTGAGATACACATCATTATCATTATTCCTAGGCTAAACGGGAGGTACACGCCATTATCATTATTCCTAGGCTAAACGGGAGGTACACATCATTATCATGATTCCTAGGCTAAACGTGAGATACACATCATTATCATTATTCCTAGGCTAAACGGGAGGTACACGCCATTATCATTATTCCTAGGCTAAACGGGAGGTACACGCCATTATCATTATTCCTAGGCTAAACGGGAGGTACATGCCATTATCATTATTCCTAGGCTAAACGGGAGGTACATGCCATTATCATTATTCCTAGGCTAAACGGGAGGTACACATCATTATCATGATTCCTAGGCTAAACGGGAGGTACACATCATTATCATGATTCCTAGGCTAAACGGGAGGTACACATCATTATCATTATTCCTAGGCTAAACGGGAGGTACACATCATTATCATGATTCCTAGGCTAAACGGGAGGTACATGCCATTATCATGATTCCTAGGCTAAACGTGAGATACACATCATTATCATGATTCCTAGGCTAAACGGGAGGTACATGCCATTATCATGATTCCTAGGCTAAACGGGAGGTACACATCATTATCATTATTCCTAGGCTAAACGGGAGGTACATGCCATTATCATGATTCCTAGGCTAAACGGGAGGTACACATCATTATCATGATTCCTAGGCTAAACGGGAGGTACATGCCATTATCATTATTCCTAGGCTAAACGTGAGATACACATCATTATCATTATTCCTAGGCTAAACGTGAGATACACATCATTATCATTATTCCTAGGCTAAACGTGAGATACACATCATTATCATTATTCCTAGGCTAAACGGGAGATACACATCATTATCATTATTCCTAGGCTAAACGTGAGATACACATCATTATCATTATTCCTAGGCTAAACGGGAGATACACATCATTATCATTATTCCTAGGCTAAACGTGAGATACACATCATTATCATTATTCCTAGGCTAAACGGGAGATACACATCATTATCATGATTCCTAGGCTAAACGTGAGATACACGCCATTATCATGATTCCTAGGCTAAACGTGAGATACACATCATTATCATTATTGCTAGGCTAAACGGAAGGTACATGCCATTATCATTATTCCTAGGCTAAACGTGAGATACACATCATTATCATTATTCCTAGGCTAAACGTGAGATACACGCCATTATCATGATTCCTAGGCTAAACGGGAGGTACACGCCATTATCATTATTCCTAGGCTAAACGGGAGGTACACGCCATTATCATTATTCATAGGCTAAACGTGAGATACACATCATTATCATTATTCCTAGGCTAAACGGGAGATACACATCATTATCATTATTCCTAGGCTAAACGGGAGGTACACGCCATTATCATTATTCCTAGGCTAAACGGGAGATACACATCATTATCATTATTCCTAGGCTAAACGGGAGGTACATGCCATTATCATTATTCCTAGGCTAAACGGGAGGTACATGCCATTATCATTATTCCTAGGCTAAACGGGAGGTACATGCCATTATCATTATTCCTAGGCTAAACGGGAGGTACATGCCATTATCATTATTCCTAGGCTAAACGTGAGATACACATCATTATCATTATTCCTAGGCTAAACGGGAGGTACATGCCATTATCATTATTCCTAGGCTAAACGGGAGGTACACGCCATTATCATTATTCCTAGGCTAAACGGGAGGAACACATCATTATCATGATTCCTAGGCTAAACGGGAGGTACATGCCATTATCATTATTCCTAGGCTAAACGGGAGGTACACATCATTATCATTATTCCTAGGCTAAACGGGAGGTACACGCCATTATCATTATTCCTAGGCTAAACGGGAGGTACACGCCATTATCATTATTCCTAGGCTAAACGGGAGGTACATGCCATTATCATTATTCCTAGGCTAAACGGGAGGTACATGCCATTATCATTATTCCTAGGCTAAACGGGAGGTACACATCATTATCATTATTCCTAGGCTAAACGGGAGATACACGCCATTATCATTATTCCTAGGCTAAACGGGAGGTACACATCATTATCATTATTCCTAGGCTAAACGGGAGGTACATGCCATTATCATTATTCCTAGGCTAAACGGGAGGTACACATCATTATCATTATTCCTAGGCTAAACGGGAGGTACACGCCATTATCATTATTCCTAGGCTAAACGGGAGATACACATCATTATCATGATTCCTAGGCTAAACGGGAGGTACATGCCATTATCATTATTCCTAGGCTAAACGGGAGGTACACATCATTATCATTATTCCTAGGCTAAACGGGAGGTACACGCCATTATCATTATTCCTAGGCTAAACGGGAGGTACATGCCATTATCATGATTCCTAGGCTAAACGGGAGGAACACGCCATTATCATTATTCCTAGGCTAAACGGGAGGTACATGCCATTATCATGATTCCTAGGCTAAACGGGAGGAACACGCCATTATCATTATTCCTAGGCTAAACGGGAGGAACACGCCATTATCATTATTCCTAGGCTAAACGGGAGGTACATGCCATTATCATTATTCCTAGGCTAAACGGGAGGAACACATCATTATCATTATTCCTAGGCTAAACGGGAGGTACACGCCATTATCATTATTCCTAGGCTAAACGGGAGGTACATGCCATTATCATTATTCCTAGGCTAAACGGGAGGAACACATCATTATCATTATTCCTAGGCTAAACGGGAGGAACACATCATTATCATTATTCCTAGGCTAAACGGGAGGAACACATCATTATCATTATTCCTAGGCTAAACGGGAGGAACACATCATTATCATTATTCCTAGGCTAAACGGGAGGTACACGCCATTATCATTATTCCTAGGCTAAACGGGAGGTACACGCCATTATCATTATTCCTAGGCTAAACGGGAGGAACACATCATTATCATTATTCCTAGGCTAAACGGGAGGTACATGCCATTATCATTATTCCTAGGCTAAACGGGAGGTACACGCCATTATCATTATTCCTAGGCTAAACGGGAGGTACACGCCATTATCATTATTCCTAGGCTAAACGGGAGATACATGCCATTATCATTATTCCTAGGCTAAACGGGAGGTACACGCCATTATCATTATTCCTAGGCTAAACGGGAGGTACATGCCATTATCATGATTCCTAGGCTAAACGGGAGGTACATGCCATTATCATTATTCCTAGGCTAAACGGGAGGTACATGCCATTATCATGATTCCTAGGCTAAACGGGAGGTACATGCCATTATCATGATTCCTAGGCTAAACGGGAGGTACATGCCATTATCATGATTCCTAGGCTAAACGGGAGGTACACGCCATTATCATTATTCCTAGGCTAAACGGGAGGTACACGCCATTATCATTATTCCTAGGCTAAACGGGAGGTACATGCCATTATCATGATTCCTAGGCTAAACGGGAGGTACACGCCATTATCATTATTCCTAGGCTAAACGGGAGGTACATGCCATTATCATTATTCCTAGGCTAAACGGGAGGTACATGCCATTATCATTATTCCTAGGCTAAACGGGAGGTACACGCCATTATCATTATTCCTAGGCTAAACGGGAGGTACACGCCATTATCATTATTCCTAGGCTAAACGGGAGGTACATGCCATTATCATTATTCCTAGGCTAAACGGGAGGTACATGCCATTATCATTATTCCTAGGCTAAACGGGAGGTACACGCCATTATCATTATTCCTAGGCTAAACGGGAGGTACATGCCATTATCATGATTCCTAGGCTAAACGTGAGATACACATCATTATCATTATTCCTAGGCTAAACGTGAGATACACGCCATTATCATTATTCCTAGGCTAAACGTGAGATACACATCATTATCATGATTCCTAGGCTAAACGGGAGGTACATGCCATTATCATTATTCCTAGGCTAAACGGGAGGTACATGCCATTATCATTATTCCTAGGCTAAACGGGAGATACACATCATTATCATGATTCCTAGGCTAAACGGGAGGTACATGCCATTATCATTATTCCTAGGCTAAACGGGAGGTACATGCCATTATCATGATTCCTAGGCTAAACGGGAGGTACACATCATTATCATGATTCCTAGGCTAAACGGGAGGTACATGCCTTTATCATGATTCCTAGGCTAAACGGGAGATACACGCCATTATCATTATTCCTAGGCTAAACGGGAGGTACATGCCATTATCATTATTCCTAGGCTAAACGGGAGATACACATCATTATCATGATTCCTAGGCTAAACGGGAGGTACATGCCATTATCATGATTCCTAGGCTAAACGGGAGATACACGCCATTATCATTATTCCTAGGCTAAACGGGAGGTACATGCCATTATCATTATTCCTAGGCTAAACGGGAGATACACATCATTATCATGATTCCTAGGCTAAACGGGAGGTACATGCCATTATCATGATTCCTAGGCTAAACGGGAGATACACGCCATTATCATTATTCCTAGGCTAAACGGGAGGTACATGCCATTATCATGATTCCTAGGCTAAACGGGAGATACACATCATTATCATGATTCCTAGGCTAAACGGGAGGTACATGCCATTATCATGATTCCTAGGCTAAACGGGAGGTACACATCATTATCATGATTCCTAGGCTAAACGGGAGGTACATGCCATTATCATGATTCCTAGGCTAAACGGGAGATACACATCATTATCATTATTCCTAGGCTAAACGGGAGGTACATGCCATTATCATGATTCCTAGGCTAAACGGGAGATACACATCATTATCATTATTCCTAGGCTAAACGGGAGGTACACGCCATTGTCATTATTCCTAGGCTAAACGGGAGGTACACGCCATTATCATTATTCCTAGGCTAAACGGGAGGTACATGCCATTATCATTATTCCTAGGCTAAACGGGAGATACACATCATTATCATTATTCCTAGGCTAAACGGGAGGTACACGCCATTATCATTATTCCTAGGCTAAACGGGAGGAACACGCCATTATCATGATTCCTAGGCTAAACGGGAGGTACACGCCATTATCATTATTCCTAGGCTAAACGGGAGGTACATGCCATTATCATTATTCCTAGGCTAAACGGGAGGTACACGCCATTATCATTATTCCTAGGCTAAACGGGAGGTACATGCCATTATCATGATTCCTAGGCTAAACGGGAGGTACATGCCATTATCATGATTCCTAGGCTAAACGGGAGGTACACGCCATTATCATGATTCCTAGGCTAAACGGGAGGTACACGCCATTATCATTATTCCTAGGCTAAACGGGAGGTACACGCCATTATCATGATTCCTAGGCTAAACGGAAGGTACATGCCATTATCATTATTCCTAGGCTAAACGGGAGGTACACGCCATTATCATTATTCCTAGGCTAAACGGGAGGTACACGCCATTATCATTATTCCTAGGCTAAACGGGAGGTACACGCCATTATCATTATTCCTAGGCTAAACGGGAGGTACATGCCATTATCATTATTCCTAGGCTAAACGGGAGGTACATGCCATTATCATTATTCCTAGGCTAAACGGGAGGTACACATCATTATCATGATTCCTAGGCTAAACGGGAGGTACATGCCATTATCATGATTCCTAGGCTAAACGTGAGATACACATCATTATCATTATTCCTAGGCTAAACGGGAGGTACACGCCATTATCATTATTCCTAGGCTAAACGGGAGGTACATGCCATTATCATGATTCCTAGGCTAAACGTGAGATACACATCATTATCATTATTCCTAGGCTAAACGGGAGGTACACGCCATTATCATTATTCCTAGGCTAAACGGGAGGTACACATCATTATCATGATTCCTAGGCTAAACGTGAGATACACATCATTATCATTATTCCTAGGCTAAACGGGAGGTACATGCCATTATCATTATTCCTAGGCTAAACGGGAGGTACACGCCATTATCATTATTCCTAGGCTAAACGGGAGGTACATGCCATTATCATTATTCCTAGGCTAAACGGGAGGTACATGCCATTATCATTATTCCTAGGCTAAACGGGAGGTACACATCATTATCATGATTCCTAGGCTAAACGGGAGGTACACATCATTATCATGATTCCTAGGCTAAACGGGAGGTACACATCATTATCATTATTCCTAGGCTAAACGGGAGGTACACATCATTATCATGATTCCTAGGCTAAACGGGAGGTACATGCCATTATCATGATTCCTAGGCTAAACGTGAGATACACATCATTATCATGATTCCTAGGCTAAACGGGAGGTACATGCCATTATCATGATTCCTAGGCTAAACGGGAGGTACACATCATTATCATTATTCCTAGGCTAAACGGGAGGTACATGCCATTATCATGATTCCTAGGCTAAACGGGAGGTACACATCATTATCATGATTCCTAGGCTAAACGGGAGGTACATGCCATTATCATTATTCCTAGGCTAAACGTGAGATACACATCATTATCATTATTCCTAGGCTAAACGTGAGATACACATCATTATCATTATTCCTAGGCTAAACGGGAGATACACATCATTATCATTATTCCTAGGCTAAACGTGAGATACACATCATTATCATTATTCCTAGGCTAAACGGGAGATACACATCATTATCATTATTCCTAGGCTAAACGTGAGATACACATCATTATCATTATTCCTAGGCTAAACGGGAGATACACATCATTATCATTATTCCTAGGCTAAACGGGAGATACACATCATTATCATTATTCCTAGGCTAAACGGGAGGTACACATCATTATTATTATTCCTAGGCTAAACGGGAGGTACATGCCATTATCATTATTCCTAGGCTAAACGGGAGGTACACATCATTATCATTATTCCTAGGCTAAACGGGAGGTACATGCCATTATCATTATTCCTAGGCTAAACGGGAGGTACACGCCATTATCATTATTCCTAGGCTAAACGGGAGGTACATGCCATTATCATTATTCCTAGGCTAAACGGGAGATACACATCATTATCATTATTCCTAGGCTAAACGGGAGGTACATGCCATTATCATTATTCCTAGGCTAAACGGGAGGTACATGCCATTATCATTATTCCTAGGCTAAACGGGAGGTACATGCCATTATCATTATTCCTAGGCTAAACGGGAGGTACATGCCATTATCATTATTCCTAGGCTAAACGGGAGATACACGCCATTATCATTATTCCTAGGCTAAACGTGAGATACACATCATTATCATTATTCCTAGGCTAAACGGGAGATACACATCATTATCATTATTCCTAGGCTAAACGGGAGGTACATGCCATTATCATTATTCCTAGGCTAAACGGGAGATACACATCATTATCATTATTCCTAGGCTAAACGGGAGGTACATGCCATTATCATTATTCCTAGGCTAAACGGGAGGTACATGCCATTATCATTATTCCTAGGCTAAACGGGAGGTACATGCCATTATCATTATTCCTAGGCTAAACGGGAGGTACACGCCATTATCATTATTCCTAGGCTAAACGGGAGGTACATGCCATTATCATTATTCCTAGGCTAAACGTGAGATACACATCATTATCATTATTCCTAGGCTAAACGGGAGGTACATGCCATTATCATTATTCCTAGGCTAAACGGGAGGTACATGCCATTATCATTATTCCTAGGCTAAACGTGAGATACACATCATTATCATTATTCCTAGGCTAAACGGGAGGTACATGCCATTATCATGATTCCTAGGCTAAACGGGAGATACACATCATTATCATTATTCCTAGGCTAAACGGGAGGTACATGCCATTATCATTATTCCTAGGCTAAACGGGAGGTACATGCCATTATCATTATTCCTAGGCTAAACGGGAGGTACATGCCATTATCATTATTCCTAGGCTAAACGGGAGGTACATGCCATTATCATTATTCCTAGGCTAAACGTGAGATACACATCATTATCATGATTCCTAGGCTAAACGGGAGGTACACATCATTATCATTATTCCTAGGCTAAACGTGAGATACACATCATTATCATTATTCCTAGGCTAAACGTGAGATACACACCATTATCATTATTCCTAGGCTAAACGGGAGGTACACGCCATTATCATTTTTCCTAGGCTAAACGTGAGATACACGCCATTATCATTATTCCTAGGCTAAACGGGAGGTACACGCCATTATCATTATTCCTAGGCTAAACGTGAGATACACACCATTATCATTATTCCTAGGCTAAACGTGAGGTACACGCCATTATCATTATTCCTAGGCTAAACGGGAGGTACATGCCATTATCATTATTCCTAGGCTAAACGGGAGGTACACATCATTATCATTATTCCTAGGCTAAACGGGAGGTACACGCCATTATCATTATTCCTAGGCTAAACGGGAGGTACACGCCATTATCATTATTCCTAGGCTAAACGTGAGATACACATCATTATCATTATTCCTAGGCTAAACGTGAGATACACGCCATTATCATTATTCCTAGGCTAAACGGGAGGTACACGCCATTATCATTATTCCTAGGCTAAACGTGAGATACACATCATTATCATTATTCCTAGGCTAAACGTGAGATACATGCCATTATCATTATTCCTAGGCTAAACGGGAGGTACACGCCATTATCATTATTCCTAGGCTAAACGTGAGATACACATCATTATCATTATTCCTAGGCTAAACGGGAGGTACACATCATTATCATTATTCCTAGGCTAAACGGGAGGTACACATCATTATCATTATTCCTAGGCTAAACGGGAGGTACACATCATTATCATTATTCCTAGGCTAAACGGGAGGTACACATCATTATCATGATTCCTATGCTAAACGGGAGGTACACGCCATTATCATTATTCCTAGGCTAAACGGGAGGTACACATCATTATCATTATTCCTAGGCTAAACGGGAGGTACATGCCATTATCATTATTCCTAGGCTAAACGGGAGGTACACATCATTATCATTATTCCTAGGCTAAACGGGAGATACACATCATTATCATTATTCCTAGGCTAAACGGGAGGTACATGCCATTATCATTATTCCTAGGCTAAACGTGAGATACACATCATTATCATTATTCCTAGGCTAAACGGGAGATACACGCCATTATCATTATTCCTAGGCTAAACGTGAGATACACATCATTATCATTATTCCTAGGCTAAACGGGAGATACACATCATTATCATTATTCCTAGGCTAAACGGGAGGTACATGCCATTATCATTATTCCTAGGCTAAACGTGAGATACACATCATTATCATTATTCCTAGGCTAAACGGGAGATACACGCCATTATCATTATTCCTAGGCTAAACGGGAGGTACACATCATTATCATTATTCCTAGGCTAAACGTGAGATACACATCATTATCATTATTCCTAGGCTAAACGGGAGGAACATGCCATTATCATTATTCCTAGGCTAAACGGGAGGTACACATCATTATCATTATTCCTAGGCTAAACGGGAGATACACGCCATTATCATTATTCCTAGGCTAAACGGGAGGTACACATCATTATCATTATTCCTAGGCTAAACGGGAGGTACACATCATTATCATTATTCCTAGGCTAAACGGGAGGTACATGCCATTATCATTATTCCTAGGCTAAACGGGAGGTACACATCATTATCATTATTCCTAGGCTAAACGGGAGGTACATGCCATTATCATTATTCCTAGGCTAAACGGGAGGTACACATCATTATCATTATTTCTAGGCTAAACGGGAGGTACACGCCATTATCATTATTCCTAGGCTAAACGTGAGATACACATCATTATCATTATTCCTAGGCTAAACGGGAGGTACACATCATTATCATTATTCCTACGCTAAACGGGAGGTACACATCATTATCATTATTCCTAGGCTAAACGGGAGGTACACGCCATTATCATTATTCCTAGGCTAAACGTGAGATACACATCATTATCATTATTCCTACGCTAAACGGGAGGTACACATCATTATCATTATTCCTAGGCTAAACGGGAGGTACACGCCATTATCATTATTCCTAGGCTAAACGGGAGGTACACATCATTTACATTATTCCTACGCTAAACGGGAGGTACACATCATTATCATTATTCCTAGGCTAAACGTGAGATACACATCATTATCATTATTCCTACGCTAAACGGGAGGTACACATCATTATCATTATTCCTACGCTAAACGGGAGGTACACGCCATTATCATTATTCCTAGGCTAAACGTGAGATACACATCATTATCATTATTCCTACGCTAAACGGGAGGTACACATCATTATCATTATTCCTAGGCTAAACGGGAGGTACACGCCATTATCATTATTCCTAGGCTAAACGTGAGATACACATCATTATCATTATTCCTAGGCTAAACGGGAGGTACATGCCATTATCATGATTCCTAGGCTAAACGGGAGGTACATGCCATTATCATTATTCCTAGGCTAAACGGGAGGTACACATCATTATCATTATTCCTAGGCTAAACGTGAGATACACGCCATTATCATTATTCCTAGGCTAAACGGGAGGTACACGCCATTATCATTATTCCTAGGCTAAACGGGAGGTACATGCCATTATCATTATTCCTAGGCTAAACGTGAGATACACGCCATTATCATTATTCCTAGGCTAAACGTGAGATACACGCCATTATCATTATTCCTAGGCTAAACGTGAGATACACGCCATTATCATTATTCCTAGGCTAAACGTGAGATACACGCCATTATCATTATTCCTAGGCTAAACGTGAGATACACGCCATTATCATTATTCCTAGGCTAAACGGGAGGTACATGCCATTATCATGATTCCTAGGCTAAACGGGAGGAACACATCATTATCATGATTCCTAGGCTAAACGGGAGGTACACGCCATTATCATTATTCCTAGGCTAAACGTGAGATACACATCATTATCATTATTCCTAGGCTAAACGTGAGATACACATCATTATCATGATTCCTAGGCTAAACGTGAGATACATGCCATTATCATGATTCCTAGGCTAAACGGGAGGTACACATCATTATCATTATTCCTAGGCTAAACGGGAGGTACACGCCATTATCATTATTCCTAGGCTAAACGTGAGATACATGCCATTATCATTATTCCTAGGCTAAACGTGAGATACACATCATTATCATGATTCCTAGGCTAAACGGGAGGTACACGCCATTATCATGATTCCTAGGCTAAACGTGAGATACACATCATTATCATTATTCCTAGGCTAAACGGGAGGTACATGCCATTATCATTATTCCTAGGCTAAACGTGAGATACACATCATTATCATTATTCCTAGGCTAAACGTGAGATACACATCATTATCATTATTCCTAGGCTAAACGGGAGGTACACGCCATTATCATTATTCCTAGGCTAAACGGGAGGTACACATCATTATCATTATTCCTAGGCTAAACGGGAGGTACATGCCATTATCATTATTCCTAGGCTAAACGGGAGGTACACATCATTATCATTATTCCTAGGCTAAACGGGAGGTACATGCCATTATCATTATTCCTAGGCTAAACGTGAGGTACACGCCATTATCATTATTCCTAGGCTAAACGGGAGGTACATGCCATTATCATTATTCCTAGGCTAAACGGGAGGTACACATCATTATCATTATTCCTAGGCTAAACGGGAGGTACATGCCATTATCATTATTCCTAGGCTAAACGGGAGGTACACATCATTATCATTATTCCTAGGCTAAACGGGAGGTACATGCCATTATCATTATTCCTAGGCTAAACGGGAGGTACATGCCATTATCATTATTCCTAGGCTAAACGGGAGGTACATGCCATTATCATTATTCCTAGGCTAAACGGGAGGTACATGCCATTATCATTATTCCTAGGCTAAACGGGAGATACACGCCATTATCATTATTCCTAGGCTAAACGTGAGATACACATCATTATCATTATTCCTAGGCTAAACGGGAGATACACATCATTATCATTATTCCTAGGCTAAACGGGAGGTACATGCCATTATCATTATTCCTAGGCTAAACGGGAGATACACATCATTATCATTATTCCTAGGCTAAACGGGAGGTACATGCCATTATCATTATTCCTAGGCTAAACGGGAGGTACATGCCATTATCATTATTCCTAGGCTAAACGGGAGGTACATGCCATTATCATTATTCCTAGGCTAAACGGGAGGTACACGCCATTATCATTATTCCTAGGCTAAACGGGAGGTACATGCCATTATCATTATTCCTAGGCTAAACGTGAGATACACATCATTATCATTATTCCTAGGCTAAACGGGAGGTACATGCCATTATCATTATTCCTAGGCTAAACGTGAGATACACATCATTATCATTATTCCTAGGCTAAACGGGAGGTACATGCCATTATCATGATTCCTAGGCTAAACGGGAGATACACATCATTATCATTATTCCTAGGCTAAACGGGAGGTACATGCCATTATCATTATTCCTAGGCTAAACGGGAGGTACATGCCATTATCATTATTCCTAGGCTAAACGGGAGGTACATGCCATTATCATTATTCCTAGGCTAAACGGGAGGTACATGCCATTATCATTATTCCTAGGCTAAACGTGAGATACACATCATTATCATGATTCCTAGGCTAAACGGGAGGTACACATCATTATCATTATTCCTAGGCTAAACGTGAGATACACATCATTATCATTATTCCTAGGCTAAACGTGAGATACACACCATTATCATTATTCCTAGGCTAAACGGGAGGTACACGCCATTATCATTATTCCTAGGCTAAACGTGAGATACACGCCATTATCATTATTCCTAGGCTAAACGGGAGGTACACGCCATTATCATTATTCCTAGGCTAAACGTGAGATACACACCATTATCATTATTCCTAGGCTAAACGTGAGGTACACGCCATTATCATTATTCCTAGGCTAAACGGGAGGTACATGCCATTATCATTATTCCTAGGCTAAACGGGAGGTACACATCATTATCATTATTCCTAGGCTAAACGGGAGGTACACGCCATTATCATTATTCCTAGGCTAAACGGGAGGTACATGCCATTATCATTATTCCTAGGCTAAACGGGAGGTACACGCCATTATCATTATTCCTAGGCTAAACGTGAGGTACACGCCATTATCATTATTCCTAGGCTAAACGGGAGGTACACGCCATTATCATTATTCCTAGGCTAAACGTGAGATACACATCATTATCATTATTCCTAGGCTAAACGTGAGATACACGCCATTATCATTATTCCTAGGCTAAACGGGAGGTACACATCATTATCATTATTCCTAGGCTAAACGTGAGATACATGCCATTATCATTATTCCTAGGCTAAACGGGAGGTACATGCCATTATCATTATTCCTAGGCTAAACGGGAGGTACACATCATTATCATTATTCCTAGGCTAAACGGGAGGTACACATCATTATCATTATTCCTAGGCTAAACGTGAGATACATGCCATTATCATTATTCCTAGGCTAAACGGGAGGTACATGCCATTATCATTATTCCTAGGCTAAACGGGAGGTACACATCATTATCATTATTCCTAGGCTAAACGGGAGGTACATGCCATTATCATTATTCCTAGGCTAAACGTGAGATACATGCCATTATCATTATTCCTAGGCTAAACGGGAGATACACGCCATTATCATTATTCCTAGGCTAAACGTGAGATACACATCATTATCATTATTCCTAGGCTAAACGGGAGATACACATCATTATCATTATTCCTAGGCTAAACGGGAGGTACATGCCATTATCATTATTCCTAGGCTAAACGGGAGATACACATCATTATCATTATTCCTAGGCTAAACGGGAGGTACATGCCATTATCATTATTCCTAGGCTAAACGGGAGGTACATGCCATTATCATTATTCCTAGGCTAAACGGGAGGTACATGCCATTATCATTATTCCTAGGCTAAACGGGAGGTACACGCCATTATCATTATTCCTAGGCTAAACGGGAGGTACATGCCATTATCATTATTCCTAGGCTAAACGTGAGATACACATCATTATCATTATTCCTAGGCTAAACGGGAGGTACATGCCATTATCATTATTCCTAGGCTAAACGTGAGATACACATCATTATCATTATTCCAAGGCTAAACGGGAGGTACATGCCATTATCATGATTCCTAGGCTAAACGGGAGATACACATCATTATCATTATTCCTAGGCTAAACGGGAGGTACATGCCATTATCATTATTCCTAGGCTAAACGGGAGGTACATGCCATTATCATTATTCCTAGGCTAAACGGGAGGTACATGCCATTATCATTATTCCTAGGCTAAACGGGAGGTACATGCCATTATCATTATTCCTAGGCTAAACGTGAGATACACATCATTATCATGATTCCTAGGCTAAACGGGAGGTACACATCATTATCATTATTCCTAGGCTAAACGTGAGATACACATCATTATCATTATTCCTAGGCTAAACGTGAGATACACACCATTATCATTATTCCTAGGCTAAACGGGAGGTACACGCCATTATCATTATTCCTAGGCTAAACGTGAGATACACGCCATTATCATTATTCCTAGGCTAAACGGGAGGTACACGCCATTATCATTATTCCTAGGCTAAACGTGAGATACACACCATTATCATTATTCCTAGGCTAAACGTGAGGTACACGCCATTATCATTATTCCTAGGCTAAACGGGAGGTACATGCCATTATCATTATTCCTAGGCTAAACGGGAGGTACACATCATTATCATTATTCCTAGGCTAAACGGGAGGTACACGCCATTATCATTATTCCTAGGCTAAACGGGAGGTACACGCCATTATCATTATTCCTAGGCTAAACGTGAGATACACATCATTATCATTATTCCTAGGCTAAACGTGAGATACACGCCATTATCATTATTCCTAGGCTAAACGGGAGGTACACGCCATTATCATTATTCCTAGGCTAAACGTGAGATACACATCATTATCATTATTCCTAGGCTAAACGTGAGATACATGCCATTATCATTATTCCTAGGCTAAACGGGAGGTACACGCCATTATCATTATTCCTAGGCTAAACGTGAGATACACATCATTATCATTATTCCTAGGCTAAACGGGAGGTACACATCATTATCATTATTCCTAGGCTAAACGGGAGGTACACATCATTATCATTATTCCTAGGCTAAACGGGAGGTACACATCATTATCATTATTCCTAGGCTAAACGGGAGGTACACATCATTATCATGATTCCTATGCTAAACGGGAGGTACACGCCATTATCATTATTCCTAGGCTAAACGGGAGGTACACATCATTATCATTATTCCTAGGCTAAACGGGAGGTACATGCCATTATCATTATTCCTAGGCTAAACGGGAGGTACACATCATTATCATTATTCCTAGGCTAAACAGGAGATACACATCATTATCATTATTCCTAGGCTAAACGGGAGGTACATGCCATTATCATTATTCCTAGGCTAAACGTGAGATACACATCATTATCATTATTCCTAGGCTAAACGGGAGATACACGCCATTATCATTATTCCTAGGCTAAACGGGAGGTACACATCATTATCATTATTCCTAGGCTAAACGGGAGATACACGCCATTATCATTATTCCTAGGCTAAACGGGAGGTACACATCATTATCATTATTCCTAGGCTAAACGGGAGGTACACATCATTATCATTATTCCTAGGCTAAACGGGAGGTACATGCCATTATCATTATTCCTAGGCTAAACGGGAGGTACACATCATTATCATTATTCCTAGGCTAAACGGGAGGTACATGCCATTATCATTATTCCTAGGCTAAACGGGAGGTACACATCATTATCATTATTCCTAGGCTAAACGGGAGGTACACGCCATTATCATTATTCCTAGGCTAAACGTGAGATACACATCATTATCATTATTCCTAGGCTAAACGGGAGGTACACATCATTATCATTATTCCTACGCTAAACGGGAGGTACACATCATTATCATTATTCCTAGGCTAAACGGGAGGTACACGCCATTATCATTATTCCTAGGCTAAACGTGAGATACACATCATTATCATTATTCCTACGCTAAACGGGAGGTACACATCATTATCATTATTCCTAGGCTAAACGGGAGGTACACGCCATTATCATTATTCCTAGGCTAAACGGGAGGTACACATCATTATCATTATTCCTACGCTAAACGGGAGGTACACATCATTATCATTATTCCTAGGCTAAACGTGAGATACACATCATTATCATTATTCCTACGCTAAACGGGAGGTACACATCATTATCATTATTCCTACGCTAAACGGGAGGTACACGCCATTATCATTATTCCTAGGCTAAACGTGAGATACACATCATTATCATTATTCCTACGCTAAACGGGAGGTACACATCATTATCATTATTCCTAGGCTAAACGGGAGGTACACGCCATTATCATTATTCCTAGGCTAAACGTGAGATACACATCATTATCATTATTCCTAGGCTAAACGGGAGGTACATGCCATTATCATGATTCCTAGGCTAAACGGGAGGTACATGCCATTATCATTATTCCTAGGCTAAACGGGAGGTACACATCATTATCATTATTCCTAGGCTAAACGTGAGATACACGCCATTATCATTATTCCTAGGCTAAACGGGAGGTACACGCCATTATCATTATTCCTAGGCTAAACGGGAGGTACATGCCATTATCATTATTCCTAGGCTAAACGTGAGATACACGCCATTATCATTATTCCTAGGCTAAACGTGAGATACACGCCATTATCATTATTCCTAGGCTAAACGTGAGATACACGCCATTATCATTATTCCTAGGCTAAACGTGAGATACACGCCATTATCATTATTCCTAGGCTAAACGGGAGGTACACATCATTATCATTATTCCTAGGCTAAACGTGAGATACACGCCATTATCATTATTCCTAGGCTAAACGGGAGGTACACGCCATTATCATTATTCCTAGGCTAAACGGGAGGTACATGCCATTATCATTATTCCTAGGCTAAACGTGAGATACACGCCATTATCATTATTCCTAGGCTAAACGTGAGATACACGCCATTATCATTATTCCTAGGCTAAACGTGAGATACACGCCATTATCATTATTCCTAGGCTAAACGTGAGATACACGCCATTATCATTATTCCTAGGCTAAACGTGAGATACACGCCATTATCATTATTCCTAGGCTAAACGGGAGGTACATGCCATTATCATGATTCCTAGGCTAAACGGGAGGAACACATCATTATCATGATTCCTAGGCTAAACGGGAGGTACACGCCATTATCATTATTCCTAGGCTAAACGTGAGATACACATCATTATCATTATTCCTAGGCTAAACGTGAGATACACATCATTATCATGATTCCTAGGCTAAACGTGAGATACATGCCATTATCATGATTCCTAGGCTAAACGGGAGGTACACATCATTATCATTATTCCTAGGCTAAACGGGAGGTACACGCCATTATCTATATTCCTAGGCTAAACGTGAGATACATGCCATTATCATTATTCCTAGGCTAAACGTGAGATACACATCATTATCATGATTCCTAGGCTAAACGGGAGGTACACGCCATTATCATGATTCCTAGGCTAAACGTGAGATACACATCATTATCATTATTCCTAGGCTAAACGGGAGGTACATGCCATTATCATTATTCCTAGGCTAAACGTGAGATACACATCATTATCATTATTCCTAGGCTAAACGTGAGATACACATCATTATCATTATTCCTAGGCTAAACGGGAGGTACACGCCATTATCATTATTCCTAGGCTAAACGGGAGGTACACATCATTATCATTATTCCTAGGCTAAACGGGAGGTACATGCCATTATCATTATTCCTAGGCTAAACGGGAGGTACACATCATTATCATTATTCCTAGGCTAAACGGGAGGTACATGCCATTATCATTATTCCTAGGCTAAACGTGAGGTACACGCCATTATCATTATTCCTAGGCTAAACGGGAGGTACATGCCATTATCATTATTCCTAGGCTAAACGGGAGGTACACATCATTATCATTATTCCTAGGCTAAACGGGAGGTACATGCCATTATCATTATTCCTAGGCTAAACGGGAGGTACATGCCATTATCATTATTCCTAGGCTAAACGTGAGGTACACGCCATTATCATGATTCCTAGGCTAAACGTGAGATACACATCATTATCATTATTCCTAGGCTAAACGTGAGATACACATCATTATCATTATTCCTAGGCTAAACGGGAGGTACATGCCATTATCATTATTCCTAGGCTAAACGGGAGGTACACGCCATTATCATTATTCCTAGGCTAAACGTGAGATACACATCATTATCATTATTCCTAGGCTAAACGTGAGATACACATCATTATCATGATTCCTAGGCTAAACGGGAGGTACATGCCATTATCATTATTCCTAGGCTAAACGTGAGATACACATCATTATCATTATTCCTAGGCTAAACGTGAGATACACATCATTATCATGATTCCTAGGCTTAACGGGAGGTACACGCCATTATCATGATTCCTAGGCTAAACGGGATATACACAACATTATCATGCTTCCTAGGCTAAACGTGAGATACACATCATTATCATGTTTCCTAGGCTAAACGGGATATACACACCATTATCATGATTCCTAGGCTAAACGTGATATACACATCATTATCATGATTCCTAAGCTAAACGGGATATACACATCATTATCATAGTTCCTAGGCTAAACGGGAGATACACATCATTATCATGATTCCTAGGCTAAACGGGAGGTACACGCCATTATCATGATTCCTAGGCTAAACGTGAGATACACTACATTATCATGATTCCTAGGCTAAACGGGAGATACACGCCATTATCATGATTCCTAGCCTAAACGAGAGATACAGATCATTATCATAGTTCCTAGCCTAAACGGGAGGTACACGCCATTATCATGATTCCTAGGCTAAACGTGAGATACACATCAATATCATTATTCCTAGGCTAAACGTGAGATACACATCAATATCATGATTCCTAGGCTAAACGGGATATACACATCATTTTCATGATTCCTAGGCTAAACGTGAGATACAGATCATTATCATAGTTCCTAGGCTAAACGGGAGGGACACGCCATTATCATGATACCTAGGCTAAACGGGAGATATACACCATTATCATGATTCCTAGGCTAAACGGGAGGTACACGCCATTATCATGATTCCTAGGCTAAACGGGAGGTACACGCCATTATCATGATTCCTAGGCTAAACGGGAGATACACACAATTATCATGATTCCTAGGCTAAACGGGAGGTACACGCCATTATCATGATTCCTATGCTAAACGGGAGATACACATCATTATCATGATTTCTAGGCTAAACGGGAGATACACATAATTATCATGATTCCTAGGCTAAACGGAAGGTACACGCCATTATCATGATTCCTAGGCTAAACGTGAGATACACATCAATATCATTATTCCTAGGCTAAACCTGAGTTACACATCAATATCATGATTCCTAGGCTAAACGGGATATACACATCATTTTCATGATTCCTAGGCTAAACGTGAGATACAGATCATTATCATAGTTCCTAGGCTAAACGGGAGGGACACGCCATTATCATGATTCCTAGGCTAAACGGGAGATATACACCATTATCATGATTCCTAGGCTAAACGGGAGGTACACGCCATTATCATGATTCCTAGGCTAAACGGGAGGTACACGCCATTATCATGATTCCTAGGCTAAACGGGAGATACACACCATTATCATGATTCCTAGGCTAAACGGGAGGTACACGCCATTATCATGATTCCTATGCTAAACGGGAGATACACATCATTATCATGATTTCTAGGCTAAACGGGAGATACACATAATTATCATGATTCCTAGGCTAAACGGAAGGTACACGCCATTATCACGATTCCTAGGCTAAACGAGAGATACACATCATTATAACGATTCCTAGGATAAACGGGAGATACACACCATTATCATGATTCCTAGGCTAAACGGGAGATACAGATCATTATCATAGTTCCTAGGCTAAACGGGAGGTACACGCCACTATCATGATTCCTAGGCTAAACGTGAGATACAGATCAATATCATAGTTCCTAGGCTAAACGGGAGGTACACGCCATTATCATGATTCCTAGGCTAAACGTGAGATACACATCATTATCATAGTTCCTAGGCTAAACGGGATACACACATCATTATCATAGTTCCTAGGCTAAACGGGATAAACACATCATTATCATAGTTCCTAGGCTAAACGGGACTTATACGCCATTATCATGATTCCTAGGCTAAAAGTGAGATACAGATCATTATCATAGTTCCTAGGCTAAACGGGAGGTACACGCCATTATCATGATTCCTAGGCTAAACGGGATATACACATCATTATCATGATTCCTAGGCTAAACGTGATAGACACATCATTATCATGATTCCTAGACTAAACGGAATATACACATAATTATTATAGTTCCTAGGCTAAACGGGATATACAGATCATTATCATAGTTCCTAGGCTAAACGGGAGATACAGATCATTATCATGATTCCTATGCTAAACGGGATATACACATCATTATCATGATTCCTAGGCTAAACGGGAGATACAGATCATTATCATAGTTCCTTGGCTAAACGGGAGATACAGAACATTATCATAGTTCCTAGGCTAAACGGGAGATACACATCATTATCATGATTCCTAGGCTAAACGTGAGATACACATCATTATCATGATTCCTAGGCTAAACGGGAGATACACGCCATTATCATGATTCCTAGGCTAAACGTGAGATACACACCATTATCATGATTCCTAGGCTAAACGGGATATACACATCATTATCATGATTCCTAGGCTAAACGTGAGATACACATCATTATCATGATTCCTAGGCTAAACGGGAGATACACGCCATTATCATGATTCCTAGCCTAAACGAGAGATACAGATCATTATCATAGTTCCTAGCCTAAACGGGAGGTACACGCCATTATCATGATTCCTAGGCTAAACGTGAGATACACATCAATATCATTATTCCTAGGCTAAACGTGAGATAAACATCAATATCATGATTCCTAGGCTAAACGGGATATACACAACATTTTCATGATTCCTAGGCTAAACGGGAGATACACATCATTATCATGATTCCTAGGCTAAACGTGAGATACACACCATTATCGTGATTCCTAGGCTAAACGTGAGATACAGATCATTATCATAGTTCCTAGGATAAACGGGAGGTAGACGACATTATCATGATTCCTAGGCTAAACGTGAGATACACATCATTATCATTATTCCTAGGCTAAACGGGAGGGACACGTCATTATCATGATTCCTAGGCTAAACGGGAGATATACACCATTATCATGATTCCTAGGATAAACGGGAGGTACACGCCATTATCATGATTCCTAGGCTAAACGGGAAGTGCACGCCATTATCATGATTCCTAGGCTAAACGGGAGATACACACCATTATCATGATTCCTAGGCTAAACGGGAGGTACACGCCATTATCATGATTCCTATGCTAAACGGGAGATACACATCATTATCATGATTTCTAGGCTAAACGGGAGATACACATAATTATCATGATTCCTAGGCTAAACGGAAGGTACACGCCATTATCATGATTCCTAGGCTAAACGAGAGATACACATCATTATAACGATTCCTAGGATAAACGGGAGATACACACCATTATCATGATTCCTAGGCTAAACGGGAGATACAGATCATTATCATAGTTCCTAGGCTAAACGGGAGGTACACGCCATTATCATGATTCCTAGGCTAAACGTGAGATACAGATCAATATCATAGTTCCTAGGCTAAACGGGAGGTACACGCCATTATCATGATTCCTAGGCTAAACGTGAGATACACATCATTATCATAGTTCCTAGGCTAAACGGGATACACACATCATTATCATAGTTCCTAGGCTAAACGTGATAAACACAACATTATCATAGTTCCTAGGCTAAACGGGACTTATACGCCATTATCATGATTCCTAGGCTAAACGTGAGATACAGATCATTATCATAGTTCCTAGGCTAAACGGGAGGTACACGCCATTATCATGATTCCTAGGCTAAACGGGATATACACATCATTATCATGATTCCTAGGCTAAACGTGATAGACACATCATTATCATGATTCCTAGGCTAAACGGGATATACACATCATTATCATAGTTCCTAGGCTAAACGGGTTATACACATCAATATCATGATTCCTAGGCTAAACGGGATATACACATCATTATCGTAGTTCCTAGGCTAAACGGGGTATACACGGAATTATCATAGTTCCTAGGCTAAATGGGAGGTACACACCATTATCACGGTTCCTAGGCTAAACGTGATATACACATCATTATCATGATTCCTAGGCTAAACGGGATATACACATCATTATCATGATTCCTAGGCTAAACGGGATATACACATCATTATCATAGTTCCTAGGCTAAACGCGATATACACATCATGACATGATTCCTAGGCTAAACGGGATATACACATCATTATCATAATTCCTAGGCTAAACGTGAGATACACACCATTATCATGATTCATAGGCTAAACGTGAGATACAGAACATTATCATAGTTCCTAGGCTAAACGGGAGGTAGACGCCATTATCTGGCTTCCTAGGCTAATTGTGAGATACACATCATTATCATTATTCCTAGGCTAAAAGGGAGATACACAACATTATCATGATTCCTAGGCTAAACGGGAGGTACACGCCATTATCATGACCTCTAGGCTAAACGGGGGGTACACGCCATTATCACGGTTCCTAGGCTAAACGTGAGATACACATCATTAACACAATTCCTGGGCTAAACGGGAGATACACATAATTATCATGATTCCTAGGTTAAACGGGAGGTACACGCCATTATCATGATTCCTAGTCTAAACGGGAGATACACATCATTATCATGATTTCTAGGCCAAACGGGAGATACACATAATTATCATGATTCCTAGGCTAAACGGGAGGTACACACCGTTATCATGATTCCTAGGCCAAACGGGAGATACACATAATTATAACGATTCCTAGGATAAACGGGAGATACACATAATTATCATGATTCCTAGGCTAAACGGGAGATACAGATCATTATCATAGTTCCTAGGCTAAACGGGAGGTACACGCCATTATCCTGATTCCTAGGCTAAACGTGAGATACAGATCAATATCATAGTTCCTAGGCTAAACGGGAGGTACACGCCATTATCATGATTCCTAGGCTAAACGTGAGATACACATCATTATCATAGTTCCTAGGCTAAACGGGATACACACATCATTATTATAGTTCCTAGGCTAAACGGGATAAACACATCATTATCATAGTTCCTAGGCTAAACAGGACGTATACGCCATTATCATGATTCCTAGGCTAAACGTGAGATACAGATCAATATCATAGTTCCTAGGCTAAACGGGAGGTACACGCCGTTATCATGATTCCTAGGGTAAACGTGAGATACACATCATTATCATAGTTCCTAGGCTAAACGGGATACACACATCATTATCATAGTTCCTAGGCTAAACGGGATAAACACATCATTATCATAGTTCCTAGGCTAAACGGGACTTATACGCATTATCATGATTCCTATGCTAAACGTGAGATACAGATCATTATCATAGTTCCTAGGCTAAACGGGAGGTACACGCCACTATCATGATTCCTAGGCTAAACGGGATATACACATCATTATCATGATTCCTAGGCTAAACGTGATATACACATCATTATCATGATTCCTAGGCTAAACGGGATATACACATCATTATCATAGTTCCTAGGCTAAACGGGTTATACACATCATTATCACGATTCCTAGGCTTAACGGGATATACACATCATTATCATAGTTCCTAGGCTAAACGGGATATACACGGAAATATCATAGTTCCTAGGCTAAACGTGAGATACACATCATTATCATGATTCCTAGGCTAAACGGGAGGTACACGCCATTATCATGATTCCTAGGCTAAACGTGAGATACACATCATTATCATGATTCCTAGGCTAAACGGGAGGTACACGCCATTATCATGATTCCTAGGCTAAACGGGATATACACAACATTATCATGATTCCTAGGCTAAACGTGAGATACACATCATTATCATGATTCCTAGGCTAAACGGGATATACACACCATTATCATGATTCCTAGGCTAAACGTGATATACACATCATTATCATGATTCCTAGGCTAAACGGGATATACACATCATTATCATAGTTCCTAGGCTAAACGGGAGATACACATCATTATCATGATTCCTAGGCTAAACGGGAGGTACACGCCATTATCATGATTCCTAGGCTAAACGGGAGGTACACGCCATTATCATGATTCCTAGGTTAAACGTGAGATACACATCATTATCATGATTCCTAGGCTAAACGGGAGGTACACGCCAATATCATGATTCCTAGGCTAAACGGGATATACACAACATTATCATGATTCCTAGGCTAAACGTGAGATACACATCATTATATGATTCCTAGGCTAAACGGGATATACACACAATTATCATGATTCCTAGGCTAAACGGGATATACACATCATTATCATGCTTCCTAGGCTAAACGGGATATACACACCATTATCATGATTCCTAGACTAAACGGGATATACACATCATTATCATGATTCCTAGGCTAAACGGGATATACACACCATTATCATGATTCCTAGGCTAAACGGGATATACACATCATTATCATGATTCCTAGGCTAAACGGGATATACACATCATTATCATGATTCCTAGGCTAAACGGGATATACACATCATTATCATCGTTCCTAGGCTAAACGGGATATACACATCATTATCATGATTCCTAGGCTAAACGGAATATACACATAATTATCATAGTTCCTAGGCTAAACGGGATATACAGATCATTATCATAGTTCCTACGCTAAACGGGAGATACAGATCATTATCATGATTCCTATGCTAAACGGGATATACACATCATTATCATGATTCCTAGGCTAAACGGGAGATACAGATCATTATCATAGTTCCTTGGCTAAACGGGAGATACAGAACATTATCATAGTTCCTAGGCTAAACGGGAGATACACATCATTATCATGATTCCTAGGCTAAACGTGAGATACACATCATTATCATGATTCCTAGGCTAAACGGGAGATACACGCCATTATCATGATTCCTAGGCTAAACGTGAGATACACACCATTATCATGATTCCTAGGCTAAACGGGATATACACATCATTATCATGATTCCTAGGCTAAACGTGAGATACACATCATTATCATGATTCCTAGGCTAAACGGAGGATACACGCCATTATCATTGTTCCTAGCCTAAACGAGTGATACAGATCATTATCATAGTTCCTAGGCTAAACGGGAGGTACACGCCATTATCATGATTCCTAGGCTAAACGTGAGATACACATCAATATCATTATTCCTAGGCTAAACGTGAGATACACATCAATATCATGATTCCTAGGCTAAACGGGATATACACATCATTTTCATGATTCCTAGGCTAAACGGGAGATACACATCATTATCATGATTCCTAGGCTAAACGTGAGATACACACCATTATCATGATTCCTAGGCTAAACGTGAGATACAGATCATTATCATGATTCCTAGGCTAAACGTGAGATACACATCATTATCATTATTCCTAGGCTAAACGGGAGGGACACGCCATTATCATGATTCCTAAGCTAAACGGGAGATATACACCATTATCATGATTCCTAGGCTAAACGGGAGGTACACGCCATTATCATGATTCCTAGGCTAAACGGGAGGTACACGCCATTATCATGATTCCTAGGCTAAACGTGAGATACAGATCAATATCATAGTTCCTAGGCTAAACGGGAGGTACACGCCATTATCATGATTCCTAGGCTAAACGTGAGATACACATCATTATCATAGTTCCTAGGCTAAACAGGATACACACATCATTATCATAGTTCCTAGGCTAAACGGGATAAACACATCATTATCATAGTTCCTAGGCTAAACGGGACTTATACGCCATTATCATGATTCCTAGGCTAAACGTGAGATACAGATCATTATCATAGTTCCTAGGCTAAACGGGAGGTACACGCCATTATCATGATTCCTAGGCTAAACGGGATATACACATCATTATCATGATTCCTAGGCTAAACGTGATAGACACATCATTATCATGATTCCTAGGCTAAACGGGATATACACATCATTTTCATAGTTCCTAGGCTAAACGGGTTATACACATCATTATCAAGATTCCTAGGCTAAACGGGATATACACATCATTATCATAGTTCCTAGGCTAAACGGGATATACACGGAATTATCATAGTTCCTAGGCTAAATGGGAGGTACACACCATTATCACGGTTCCTAGGCTAAACGTGATATACACATCATTATCATGATTCCTAGGCTAAACGGGATATACACATCATTATCATAGTTCCTAGGCTAAACGGGATATACACATCATTATCATGTTCCTAGGCTAAACGGAATATACACATAATTGTCATAGTTCCTAGGCTAAACGTGATATACAGATCATTATCATAGTTCCTAGGCTAAACGGGAGATACAGATCATTATCATGATTCCTATGCTAAACGGGATATACACATCATTATCATGATTCCTAGGCTAAACGGGAGATACAGATCATTATCATAGTTCCTTGGCTAAACGGGAGATACAGAACATTATCATAGTTCCTAGGCTAAACGGGAGATACACATCATTATCATGATTCCTAGGCTAAACGTGAGATACACATCATTATCATGATTCCTAGGCTAATCGGGAGACACACGCCATTATCATGATTCCTAGGCTAAACGTGAGATACACACCATTATCATGATTCCTAGGCTAAACGGGATATACACATCATTATCATGATTCCTAGGCTAAACGTGAGATACACATCATTATCATGATTCCTAGGCTAAACGGGAGATACACGCCATTATCATGATTCCTAGCCTAAACGAGAGATACAGATCATTATCATAGTTCCTAGCCTAAACGGGAGGTACACGCCATTATCATGATTCCTAGGCTAAACGTGAGATACACATCAATATCATTATTCCTAGGCTAAACGTGAGATACACATCAATATCATGATTCCTAGGCTAAACGGGATATACACATCATTTTCATGATTCCTAGGCTAAACGTGAGATACAGATCATTATCATAGTTCCTAGGCTAAACGGGAGGGTCACGCCATTATCATGATACCTAGGCTAAACGGGAGATATACACCATTATCATGATTCCTAGGCTAAACGGGAGGTACACGCCATTATCCTGATTCCTAGGCTAAACGGGAGGTACACGCCATTATCATGATTCCTAGGCTAAACGGGAGATACACACCATTATCATGATTCCTAGGCTAAACGGGAGGTACACGCCATTATCATGATTCCTATGCTAAACGGGAGATACACATCATTATCATGATTTCTAGGCTAAACGGGAGATACACATAATTATCATGATTCCTAGGCTAAACGGGATATACACATCATTTTCATGATTCCTAGGCTAAACGTGAGATACAGATCATTATCATAGTTCCTAGGCTAAACGGGAGGGACACGCCATTATCATGATTCCTAGGCTAAACGGGAGATATACACCATTATCATGATTCCTAGGCTAAACGGGAGGTACACGCCATTATCATGATTCCTAGGCTAAACGGGACGTACACGCCATTATCATGATTCCTAGGCTAAACGGGAGATACACACCATTATCATGATTCCTAGGCTAAACGGGAGGTACACGCCATTATCATGATTCCTATGCTAAACGGGAGATACACATCATTATCATGATTTCTAGGCTAAACGGGAGATACACATAATTATCATGATTCCTAGGCTAAACGGAAGGTACACGCCATTATCATGATTCCTAGGCTAAACGAGAGATACACATCATTATAACGATTCCTAGGATAAACGGGAGATACACACCATTATCATGATTCCTAGGCTAAACGGGAGATACAGATCATTATCATAGTTCCTAGGCTAAACGGGAGATACACATCATTATCATGATTCCTAGGCTAAACGTGATAGACACATCATTATCATGATTCCTAGACTAAACGGAATATACACATAATTATTATAGTTCCTAGGCTAAACGGGATATACAGATCATTATCATAGTTCCTAGGCTAAACGGGAGATACAGATCATTATCATGATTCCTATGCTAAACGGGATATACACATCATTATCATGATTCCTAGGCTAAACGGGAGATACAGATCATTATCATAGTTCCTTGGCTAAACGGGAGATACAGAACATTATCATAGTTCCTAGGCTAAACGGGAGATACACATCATTATCATGATTCCTAGGCTAAACGTGAGATACACATCATTATCATGATTCCTAGGCTAAACGGGAGATACACGCCATTATCATGATTCCTAGGCTAAACGTGAGATACACACCATTATCATGATTCCTAGGCTAAACGGGATATACACATCATTATCATGATTCCTAGGCTAAACGTGAGATACACATCATTATCATGATTCCTAGGCTAAACGGGAGATACACGCCATTATCATGATTCCTAGCCTAAACGAGAGATACAGATCATTATCATAGTTCCTAGCCTAAACGGGAGGTACACGCCATTATCATGATTCCTAGGCTAAACGTGAGATACACATCAATATCATTATTCCTAGGCTAAACGTGAGATAAACATCAATATCATGATTCCTAGGCTAAACGGGATATACACAACATTTTCATGATTCCTAGGTTAAACGGGAGATACACATCATTATCATGATTCCTAGGCTAAACGTGAGATACACACCATTATCATGATTCCTAGGCTAAACGTGAGATACAGATCATTATCATAGTTCCTAGGATAAACGGGAGGTAGACGACATTATCATGATTCCTAGGCTAAACGTGAGATACACATCATTATCATTATTCCTAGGCTAAACGGGAGGGACACGCCATTATCATGATTCCTAGGCTAAACGGGAAGTACACGCCATTATCATGATTCCTAGGCTAAACGGGAGATATACACCATTATCATGATTCCTAGGATAAACGGGAGGTACACGCCATTATCATGATTCCTAGGCTAAACGGGAAGTACACGCCATTATCATGATTCCTAGGCTAAACGGGAGATACACACCATTATCATGATTCCTAGGCTAAACGGGAGGTACACGCCATTATCATGATACCTATGCTAAACGGGAGATACACATCATTATCATGATTTCTAGGCTAAACGGGAGATACACATAATTATCATGATTCCTAGGCTAAACGGAAGGTACACGCCATTATCATGATTCCTAGGCTAAACGAGAGATACACATCATTATAACGATTCCTAGGATAAACGGGAGATACACACCATTATCATGATTCCTAGGCTAAACGGGAGATACAGATCATTATCATAGTTCCTAGGCTAAACGGGAGGTACACGCCATTATCATGATTCCTAGGCTAAACGTGAGATACAGATCAATATCATAGTTCCTAGGCTAAACGGGAGGTACACGCCATTATCATGATTCCTAGGCTAAACGTGAGATACACATCATTATCATAGTTCCTAGGCTAAACGGGATACACACATCATTATCATAGTTCCTAGGCTAAACGGGATAAACACAACATTATCATAGTTCCCAGGCTAAACGGGACTTATACGCCATTATCATGATTCCTAGGCTAAACGTGAGATACAGATCATTATCATAGTTCCTAGGCTAAACGGGAGGTACACGCCATTATCATGATTCCTAGGCTAAACGGGATATACACATCATTATCATGATTCCTAGGCTAAACGTGATAGACACATCATTATCATGATTCCTAGGCTAAACGGGATATACACATCATTATCATAGTTCCTAGGCTAAACGGGTTATACACATCAATATCATGATTCCTAGGCTAAACGGGATATACACATCATTATCATAGTTCCTAGGCTAAACGGGGTATACACGGAATTATCATAGTTCCTAGGCTAAATGGGAGGTACACACCATTATCACGGTTCCTAGGCTAAACGTGATATACACATCATTATCATGATTCCTAGGCTAAACGGGATATACACATCATTATCATGATTCCTAGGCTAAACGGGATATACACATCATTATCATAGTTCCTAGGCTAAACGCGATATACACATCATGACATGATTCCTAGGCTAAACGGGATATATACATCATTATCATAATTCCTAGGCTAAACGTGAGATACACACCATTATCATGATTCATAGGCTAAACGTGAGATACAGAACATTATCATAGTTCCTAGGCTAAACGGGAGGTAGACGCCATTATCTGGCTTCCTAGGCTAATCGTGAGATACACATCATTATCATTATTCCTAGGCTAAAAGGGAGATACACAACATTATCATGATTCCTAGGCTAAACGGGAGGTACACGCCATTATCATGACTCCTAGGCTAAACGGGGGGTACACGCCATTATCACGGTTCCTAGGCTAAACGTGAGATACACATCATTAACACAATTCCTGGGCTAAACGGGAGATACACATAATTATCATGATTCCTAGGTTAAACGGGAGGTACACGCCATTATCATGATTCCTAGGCTAAACGGGAGATACACATCATTATCATGATTTCTAGGCCAAACGGGAGATACACATAATTATCATGATTCCTAGGCTAAACGGGAGGTACACACCGTTATCATGATTCCTAGGCTAAACGAGAGATACACATCATTATAACGATTCCTAGGATAAACGGGAGATACACATAATTATCATGATTCCTAGGCTAAACGGGAGATACAGATCATTATCATAGTTCCTAGGCTAAACGGGAGGTACACGCCATTATCCTGATTCCTAGGCTAAACGTGAGATACAGATCAATATCATAGTTCCTAGGCTAAACGGGAGGTACACGCCATTATCATGATTCCTAGGCTAAACGTGAGATACACATCATTATCATAGTTCCTAGGCTAAACGGGATACACACATCATTATTATAGTTCCTAGGCTAAACGGGATAAACACATCGTTATCATAGTTCCTAGGCTAAACAGGACGTATACGCCATTATCATGATTCCTAGGCTAAACGTGAGATACAGATCAATATCATAGTTCCTAGGCTAAACGGGAGGTACACGCCGTTATCATGATTCCTAGGGTAAACGTGAGATACACATCATCATCATAGTTCCTAGGCTAAACGGGATACACACATCATTATCATAGTTCCTAGGCTAAACGGGATAAACACATCATTATCATAGTTCCTAGGCTAAACGGGACTTATACGCATTATCATGATTCCTATGCTAAACGTGAGATACAGATCATTATCATAGTTCCTAGGCTAAACGGGAGGTACACGCCACTATCATGATTCCTAGGCTAAACGGGATATACACATCATTATCATGATTCCTAGGCTAAACGTGATATACACATCATTATCATGATTCCTAGGCTAAACGGGATATACACATCATTATCATAGTTCCTAGGCTAAACGGGTTATACACATCATTATCATGATTCCTAGGCTTAACGGGATATACACATCATTATCATAGTTCCTAGGCTAAACGGGATATACACGGAAATATCATAGTTCCTAGGCTAAACGTGAGATACACATCATTATCATGATTCCTAGGCTAAACGGGAGGTACACGCCATTATCATGATTCCTAGGCTAAACGTGAGATACACATCATTATCATGATTCCTAGGCTAAACGGGAGGTACACGCCATTATCATGATTCCTAGGCTAAACGGGATATACACAACATTATCATGATTCCTAGGCTAAACGTGAGATACACATCATTATCATGATTCCTAGGCTAAACGGGATATACACACCATTATCATGATTCCTAGGCTAAACGTGATATACACATCATTATCATGATTCCTAGGCTAAACGGGATATACACATCATTATTATAGTTCCTAGGCTAAACGGGAGATACACATCATTATCATGATTCCTAGGCTAAACGGGAGGTACACGCCATTATCATGATTCCTAGGCTAAACGGGAGGTACACGCCATTATCATGATTCCTAGGTTAAACGTGAGATACACATCATTATCATGATTCCTAGGCTAAACGGGAGGTACACGCCAATATCATGATTCCTAGGCTAAACGGGATATACACAACATTATCATGATTCCTAGGCTAAACGTGAGATACACATCATTATCATGATTCCTAGGCTAAACGGGATATACACACAATTATCATGATTCCTAGGCAAAACGGGATATTCACATCATTATCATGCTTCCTAGGCTAAACGGGATATACACACCATTATCATGATTCCTAGACTAAACGGGATATACACATCATTATCATGATTCCTAGGCTAAACGGGATATACACACCATTATCATGATTCCTAGGCTA
The DNA here is from genome assembly GCA_030765065.1 of Deroplatys truncata. Lineage (NCBI taxonomy): Eukaryota > Metazoa > Arthropoda > Insecta > Mantodea > Mantidae > Deroplatys > Deroplatys truncata. The sequence goes on from CM060978.1 coordinate 223,426,789, forward strand.
AACGGGATATACACATCATTATCATGATTCCTAGGCTAAACGGGATATACACATCATTATCATGATTCCTAGACTAAACGGGATATACACATCATTATCATCGTTCCTAGGCTAAACGGGATATACACATCATTATCATGATTCCTAGGCTAAACGGAATATACACATAATTATCATAGTTCCTAGGCTAAACGGGATATACAGATAATTATCATAGTTCCTACGCTAAACGGGAGATACAGATCATTATCATGATTCCTATGCTAAACGGGATATACACATCATTATCATGATTCCTAGGCTAAACGGGATATACACATCATTATCATGATTCCTAGGCTAAACGGGAGATACAGATCATTATCATAGTTCCTTGGCTAAACGGGAGATACAGAACATTATCATAGTTCCTAGGCTAAACGGGAGATACACATCATTATCATGATTCCTAGGCTAAACGTGAGATACACATCATTATCATGATTCCTAGGCTAAACGTGAGATACACATCATTATCATGATTCCTAGGCTAAACGGGAGATACACGCCATTATCATTGTTCCTAGCCTAAACGAGTGATACAGATCATTATCATAGTTCCTAGGCTAAACGGGAGGTACACGCCATTATCATGATTCCTAGGCTAAACGTGAGATACACATCAATATCATTATTCCTAGGCTAAACGTGAGAAAAACATCAATATCATGATTCCTAGGCTAAACGGGATATACACATCATTTTCATGATTCCTAGGCTAAACGTGAGATACACACCATTATCATGATTCCTAGGCTAAACGTGAGATACAGATCATTATCATGATTCCTAGGCTAAACGTGAGATACACATCATTATCATTATTCCTAGGCTAAACGGGAGGGACACGCCATTATCATGATTCCTAAGCTAAACGGGAGATATACACCATTATCATGATTCCTAGGCTAAACGGGAGGTACACGCCATTATCATGATTCCTAGGCTAAACGGGAGGTACACGGCATTATGATGGTTCCTAGGCTAAACGGGAGATACACACCATTATCATGATTCCTAGGCTAAACGGGAGGTACACGCCATTATCATGATTCCTATGCTAAACGGGAGATACACATCATTATCATGATTTCTAGGCTAAACGGGAGATACACATAATTATCATGATTCCTAGGCTAAACGGAAGGTACACGCCATTATCATGATTCCTAGGCTAAACGAGAGATACACATCATTATAACGATTCCTAGGATAAACGGGAGATACACACCATTATCATGATTCCTAGGCTAAACGGGATATACAGATCATTATCATAGTTCCTAGGCTAAACGGCAGGTACACGCCATTATCATGATTCCTAGGCTAAACGTGAGATACAGATCAATATCATAGTTCCTAGGCTAAACGGGAGGTACACGCCATTATCATGATTCCTAGGCTAAACGTGAGATACACATCATTATCATAGTTCCTAGGCTAAACGGGATACACACATCATTATCATAGTTCCTAGGCTAAACGGGATAAACACATCATTATCATAGTTCCTAGGCTAAACGGGACTTATACGCCATTATCATGATTCCTAGGCTAAACGTGAGATACAGATCATTATCATAGTTCCTAGGCTAAACGGGAGGTACACGCCATTATCATGATTCCTAGGCTAAACGGGATATACACATCATTATCATGATTCCTAGGCTAAACGTGATAGACACATCATTATCATGATTCCTAGGCTAAACGGGATATACACATCATTTTCATAGTTCCTAGGCTAAACGGGTTATACACATCATTATCATAGTTCCTAGGCTAAATGGGAGGTACACACCATTATCACGGTTCCTAGGCTAAACGTGATATACACATCATTATCATGATTCCTAGGCTAAACGGGATATACACATCATTATCATGATTCCTAGGCTAAACGGGATATACACACCATTATCATAGTTCCTAGGCTAAACGCGATATACACATCATGACATGATTCCTAGGCTAAACGGGATATACACATCATTATAATGATTCCTAGGCTAAACGTGAGATATACACCATTATCATGATTCGTGGGCTAAACGTGAGATACAGAACATTATCATAGTTCCTAGGCTAAAGGGGAGGTAGACGCCATTATCTGGCTTCCTAGGCTAATCGTGAGATACACATCATTATCATTATTCCTAGGCTAAAAGGGAGATACACACCATTATCATGATTCCTAGGCTAAACGGGAGGTACACGCCATTATCATGACTCCTAGGCTAAACGGGAGATACACACCATTATCATGATTCCTAGGCTAAACGGGAGGTACACGCCATTATCATGACTCCTAGGCTAAACGGGAGGTACACGCCATTATCATGACTCCTAGGCTAAACGGGAGGTACACGCCATTATCATGACTCCTAGGCTAAACGGGGGGTACACGCCATTATCACGGTTCCTAGGCTAAACGTGAGATACACATCATTAACACAATTCCTGGGCTAAACGGGAGATACACATCATTATCATGATTCCTAGGCTAAACGTGATAGACACATCATTATCATGATTCCTAGGCTAAACGGGATATACACATCATTATCATAGTTCCTAGGCTAAACGCGATATACACATCATGACATGATTCCTAGGCTAAACGGGATATACACATCATTATCATGATTCCTAGGCTAAACGTGAGATACACACCATTATCATGATTCATAGGCTAAACGTGATATACACATCATTATCATGATTCCTAGGCTAAACGGGATATACACATCATTATCATAGTTCCTAGGCTAAACGGGTTATACACATCATTATCACGATTCCTAGGCTTAACGGGATATACACATCATTATCATAGTACCTAGGCTAAACGGGATATACACGGAAATATCATAGTTCCTAGGCTAAACGTGAGATACACATCATTATCATGATTCCCAGGCTAAACGGGAGGTACACGCCATTATCATGATTCCTAGGCTAAACGTGAGATACACATCATTATCATGATTCCTAGGCTAAACGGGAGGTACACGCCATTATCATGATTCCTAGGCTAAACGGGATATACACAACATTATCATGATTCCTAGGCTAAACGTGAGATACACATCATTATCATGATTCCTAGGCTAAACGGGATATACACACCATTATCATGATTCCTAGGCTAAACGTGATATACACATCATTATCATGATTCCTAGGCTAAACGGGATATACACATCATTATCATAGTTCCTAGGCTAAACGGGAGATACACATCATTATCATGATTCCTAGGCTAAACGGGAGGTACACGCCATTATCATGATTCCTAGGCTAAACGGGAGGTACACGCCATTATCATGATTCCTAGGTTAAACGTGAGATACACATCATTATCATGATTCCTAGGCTAAACGGGAGGTACACGCCAATATCATGATTCCTAGGCTAAACGGGATATACACAACATTATCATGATTCCTAGGCTAAACGTGAGATACACATCATTATCATGATTCCTAGGCTAAACGAGATATACACACAATTATCATGATTCCTAGGCTAAACGGGATATACACATCATTATCATGCTTCCTAGGCTAAACGGGATATACACACCATTATCATGATTCCTAGACTAAACGGGATATACACATCATTATCATGATTCCTAGGCTAAACGGGATATACACACCATTATCATGATTCCTAGGCTAAACGGGATATACACATCATTATCATGATTCCTAGGCTAAACGGGATATACACATCATTATCATGATTCCTAGGCTAAACGGGATATACACATCATTATCATCGTTCCTAGGCTAAACGGGATATACACATCATTATCATGATTCCTAGGCTAAACGGAATATACACATAATTATCATAGTTCCTAGGCTAAACGGGATATACAGATCATTATCATAGTTCCTACGCTAAACGGGAGATACAGATCATTATCATGATTCCTATGCTAAACGGGATATACACATCATTATCATGATTCCTAGGCTAAACGGGAGATACAGATCATTATCATAGTTCCTTGGCTAAACGGGAGATACAGAACATTATCATAGTTCCTAGGCTAAAAGGGAGATACACATCATTATCATGATTCCTAGGCTAAACGTGAGATACACATCATTATCATAGTTCCTAGGCTAAACGGGATACACACATCATTATTATAGTTCCTAGGCTAAACGGGATAAACACATCATTATCATAGTTCCTAGGCTAAACAGGACGTATACGCCATTATCATGATTCCTAGGCTAAACGTGAGATACAGATCAATATCATAGTTCCTAGGCTAAACGGGAGGGTCACGCCGTTATCATGATTCCTAGGGTAAACGTGAGATACACATCATCATCATAGTTCCTAGGCTAAACGGGATACACACATCATTATCATAGTTCCTAGGCTAAACGGGATAAACACAACATTATCATAGTTCCCAGGCTAAACGGGACTTATACGCCATTATCATGATTCCTAGGCTAAACGTGAGATACAGATCATTATCATAGTTCCTAGGCTAAACGGGAGGTACACGCCATTATCATGATTCCTAGGCTAAACGGGATATACACATCATTATCATGATTCCTAGGCTAAACGTGATAGACACATCATTATCATGATTCCTAGGCTAAACGGGATATACACATCATTATCATAGTTCCTAGGCTAAACGGGTTATACACATCAATATCATGATTCCTAGGCTAAACGGGATATACACATCATTATCATAGTTCCTAGGCTAAACGGGGTATACACGGAATTATCATAGTTCCTAGGCTAAATGGGAGGTACACACCATTATCACGGTTCCTAGGCTAAACGTGATATACACATCATTATCATGATTCCTAGGCTAAACGGGATATACACATCATTATCATGATTCCTAGGCTAAACGGGATATACACATCATTATCATAGTTCCTAGGCTAAACGCGATATACACATCATGACATGATTCCTAGGCTAAACGGGATATATACATCATTATCATAATTCCTAGGCTAAACGTGAGATACACACCATTATCATGATTCATAGGCTAAACGTGAGATACAGAACATTATCATAGTTCCTAGGCTAAACGGGAGGTAGACGCCATTATCTGGCTTCCTAGGCTAATCGTGAGATACACATCATTATCATTATTCCTAGGCTAAAAGGGAGATACACAACATTATCATGATTCCTAGGCTAAACGGGAGGTACACGCCATTATCATGACTCCTAGGCTAAACGGGGGGTACACGCCATTATCACGGTTCCTAGGCTAAACGTGAGATACACATCATTAACACAATTCCTGGGCTAAACGGGAGATACACATAATTATCATGATTCCTAGGTTAAACGGGAGGTACACGCCATTATCATGATTCCTAGGCTAAACGGGAGATACACATCATTATCATGATTTCTAGGCCAAACGGGAGATACACATAATTATCATGATTCCTAGGCTAAACGGGAGGTACACACCGTTATCATGATTCCTAGGCTAAACGAGAGATACACATCATTATAACGATTCCTAGGATAAACGGGAGATACACATAATTATCATGATTCCTAGGCTAAACGGGAGATACAGATCATTATCATAGTTCCTAGGCTAAACGGGAGGTACACGCCATTATCCTGATTCCTAGGCTAAACGTGAGATACAGATCAATATCATAGTTCCTAGGCTAAACGGGAGGTACACGCCATTATCATGATTCCTAGGCTAAACGTGAGATACACATCATTATCATAGTTCCTAGGCTAAACGGGATACACACATCATTATTATAGTTCCTAGGCTAAACGGGATAAACACATCGTTATCATAGTTCCTAGGCTAAACAGGACGTATACGCCATTATCATGATTCCTAGGCTAAACGTGAGATACAGATCAATATCATAGTTCCTAGGCTAAACGGGAGGTACACGCCGTTATCATGATTCCTAGGGTAAACGTGAGATACACATCATCATCATAGTTCCTAGGCTAAACGGGATACACACATCATTATCATAGTTCCTAGGCTAAACGGGATAAACACATCATTATCATAGTTCCTAGGCTAAACGGGACTTATACGCATTATCATGATTCCTATGCTAAACGTGAGATACAGATCATTATCATAGTTCCTAGGCTAAACGGGAGGTACACGCCACTATCATGATTCCTAGGCTAAACGGGATATACACATCATTATCATGATTCCTAGGCTAAACGTGATATACACATCATTATCATGATTCCTAGGCTAAACGGGATATACACATCATTATCATAGTTCCTAGGCTAAACGGGTTATACACATCATTATCATGATTCCTAGGCTTAACGGGATATACACATCATTATCATAGTTCCTAGGCTAAACGGGATATACACGGAAATATCATAGTTCCTAGGCTAAACGTGAGATACACATCATTATCATGATTCCTAGGCTAAACGGGAGGTACACGCCATTATCATGATTCCTAGGCTAAACGTGAGATACACATCATTATCATGATTCCTAGGCTAAACGGGAGGTACACGCCATTATCATGATTCCTAGGCTAAACGGGATATACACAACATTATCATGATTCCTAGGCTAAACGTGAGATACACATCATTATCATGATTCCTAGGCTAAACGGGATATACACACCATTATCATGATTCCTAGGCTAAACGTGATATACACATCATTATCATGATTCCTAGGCTAAACGGGATATACACATCATTATTATAGTTCCTAGGCTAAACGGGAGATACACATCATTATCATGATTCCTAGGCTAAACGGGAGGTACACGCCATTATCATGATTCCTAGGCTAAACGGGAGGTACACGCCATTATCATGATTCCTAGGTTAAACGTGAGATACACATCATTATCATGATTCCTAGGCTAAACTGGAGGTACACGCCAATATCATGATTCCTAGGCTAAACGGGATATACACAACATTATCATGATTCCTAGGCTAAACGTGAGATACACATCATTATCATGATTCCTAGGCTAAACGGGATATACACACAATTATCATGATTCCTAGGCTAAACGGGATATACACATCATTATCATGCTTCCTAGGCTAAACGGGATATACACACCATTATCATGATTCCTAGACTAAACGGGATATACACATCATTATCATGATTCCTAGGCTAAACGGGATATACACACCATTATCATGATTCCTAGGCTAAACGGGATATACACATCATTATCATGATTCCTAGGCTAAACGGGATATACACATCATTATCATGATTCCTAGGCTAAACGGGATATACACATCATTATCATCGTTCCTAGGCTAAACGGGATATACACATCATTATCATGATTCCTAGGCTAAACGGAATATACACATAATTATCATAGTTCCTAGGCTAAACGGGATATACAGATAATTATCATAGTTCCTACGCTAAACGGGAGATACAGATCATTATCATGATTCCTATGCTAAACGGGATATACACATCATTATCATGATTCCTAGGCTAAACGGGATATACACATCATTATCATGATTCCTAGGCTAAACGGGAGATACAGATCATTATCATAGTTCCTTGGCTAAACGGGAGATACAGAACATTATCATAGTTCCTAGGCTAAACGGGAGATACACATTATTATCATGATTCCTAGGCTAAACGTGAGATACACATCATTATCATGATTCCTAGGCTAAACGTGAGATACACATCATTATCATGATTCCTAGGCTAAACGGGAGATACACGCCATTATCATTGTTCCTAGCCTAAACGAGTGATACAGATCATTATCATAGTTCCTAGGCTAAACGGGAGGTACACGCCATTATCATGATTCCTAGGCTAAACGTGAGATACACATCAATATCATTATTCCTAGGCTAAACGTGAGAAAAACATCAATATCATGATTCCTAGGCTAAACGGGATATACACATCATTTTCATGATTCCTAGGCTAAACGTGAGATACACACCATTATCATGATTCCTAGGCTAAACGTGAGATACAGATCATTATCATGATTCCTAGGCTAAACGTGAGATACACATCATTATCATTATTCCTAGGCTAAACGGGAGGGACACGCCATTATCATGATTCCTAAGCTAAACGGGAGATATACACCATTATCATGATTCCTAGGCTAAACGGGAGGTACACGCCATTATCATGATTCCTAGGCTAAACGGGAGGTACACGGCATTATGATGGTTCCTAGGCTAAACGGGAGATACACACCATTATCATGATTCCTAGGCTAAACGGGAGGTACACGCCATTATCATGATTCCTATGCTAAACGGGAGATACACATCATTATCATGATTTCTAGGCTAAACGGGAGATACACATAATTATCATGATTCCTAGGCTAAACGGAAGGTACACGCCATTATCATGATTCCTAGGCTAAACGAGAGATACACATCATTATAACGATTCCTAGGATAAACGGGAGATACACACCATTATCATGATTCCTAGGCTAAACGGGATATACAGATCATTATCATAGTTCCTAGGCTAAACGGCAGGTACACGCCATTATCATGATTCCTAGGCTAAACGTGAGATACAGATCAATATCATAGTTCCTAGGCTAAACGGGAGGTACACGCCATTATCATGATTCCTAGGCTAAACGTGAGATACACATCATTATCATAGTTCCTAGCCTAAACGGGATACACACATCATTATCATAGTTCCTAGGCTAAACGGGATAAACACATCATTATCATAGTTCCTAGGCTAAACGGGACTTATACGCCATTATCATGATTCCTAGGCTAAACGTGAGATACAGATCATTATCATAGTTCCTAGGCTAAACGGGAGGTACACGCCATTATCATGATTCCTAGGCTAAACGGGATATACACATCATTATCATGATTCCTAGGCTAAACGTGATAGACACATCATTATCATGATTCCTAGGCTAAACGGGATATACACATCATTTTCATAGTTCCTAGGCTAAACGGGTTATACACATCATTATCATAGTTCCTAGGCTAAATGGGAGGTACACACCATTATCACGGTTCCTAGGCTAAACGTGATATACACATCATTATCATGATTCCTAGGCTAAACGGGATATACACATCATTATCATGATTCCTAGGCTAAACGGGATATACACACCATTATCATAGTTCCTAGGCTAAACGCGATATACACATCATGACATGATTCCTAGGCTAAACGGGATATACACATCATTATAATGATTCCTAGGCTAAACGTGAGATATACACCATTATCATGATTCGTGGGCTAAACGTGAGATACAGAACATTATCATAGTTCCTAGGCTAAAGGGGAGGTAGACGCCATTATCTGGCTTCCTAGGCTAATCGTGAGATACACATCATTATCATTATTCCTAGGCTAAAAGGGAGATACACACCATTATCATGATTCCTAGGCTAAACGGGAGGTACACGCCATTATCATGACTCCTAGGCTAAACGGGAGATACACACCATTATCATGATTCCTAGGCTAAACGGGAGGTACACGCCATTATCATGACTCCTAGGCTAAACGGGAGGTACACGCCATTATCATGACTCCTAGGCTAAACGGGAGGTACACGCCATTATCATGACTCCTAGGCTAAACGGGGGGTACACGCCATTATCACGGTTCCTAGGCTAAACGTGAGATACACATCATTAACACAATTCCTGGGCTAAACGGGAGATACACATCATTATCATGATTCCTAGGCTAAACGTGATAGACACATCATTATCATGATTCCTAGGCTAAACGGGATATACACATCATTATCATAGTTCCTAGGCTAAACGCGATATACACATCATGACATGATTCCTAGGCTAAACGGGATATACACATCATTATCATGATTCCTAGGCTAAACGTGAGATACACACCATTATCATGATTCATAGGCTAAACGTGATATACACATCATTATCATGATTCCTAGGCTAAACGGGATATACACATCATTATCATAGTTCCTAGGCTAAACGGGTTATACACATCATTATCACGATTCCTAGGCTTAACGGGATATACACATCATTATCATAGTACCTAGGCTAAACGGGATATACACGGAAATATCATAGTTCCTAGGCTAAACGTGAGATACACATCATTATCATGATTCCCAGGCTAAACGGGAGGTACACGCCATTATCATGATTCCTAGGCTAAACGTGAGATACACATCATTATCATGATTCCTAGGCTAAACGGGAGGTACACGCCATTATCATGATTCCTAGGCTAAACGGGATATACACAACATTATCATGATTCCTAGGCTAAACGTGAGATACACATCATTATCATGATTCCTAGGCTAAACGGGATATACACACCATTATCATGATTCCTAGGCTAAACGTGATATACACATCATTATCATGATTCCTAGGCTAAACGGGATATACACATCATTATCATAGTTCCTAGGCTAAACGGGAGATACACATCATTATCATGATTCCTAGGCTAAACGGGAGGTACACGCCATTATCATGATTCCTAGGCTAAACGGGAGGTACACGCCATTATCATGATTCCTAGGTTAAACGTGAGATACACATCATTATCATGATTCCTAGGCTAAACGGGAGGTACACGCCAATATCATGATTCCTAGGCTAAACGGGATATACACAACATTATCATGATTCCTAGGCTAAACGTGAGATACACATCATTATCATGATTCCTAGGCTAAACGAGATATACACACAATTATCATGATTCCTAGGCTAAACGGGATATACACATCATTATCATGCTTCCTAGGCTAAACGGGATATACACACCATTATCATGATTCCTAGACTAAACGGGATATACACATCATTATCATGATTCCTAGGCTAAACGGGATATACACACCATTATCATGATTCCTAGGCTAAACGGGATATACACATCATTATCATGATTCCTAGGCTAAACGGGATATACACATCATTATCATGATTCCTAGGCTAAACGGGATATACACATCATTATCATCGTTCCTAGGCTAAACGGGATATACACATCATTATCATGATTCCTAGGCTAAACGGAATATACACATAATTATCATAGTTCCTAGGCTAAACGGGATATACAGATCATTATCATAGTTCCTACGCTAAACGGGAGATACAGATCATTATCATGATTCCTATGCTAAACGGGATATACACATCATTATCATGATTCCTAGGCTAAACGGGAGATACAGATCATTATCATAGTTCCTTGGCTAAACGGGAGATACAGAACATTATCATAGTTCCTAGGCTAAAAGGGAGATACACATCATTATCATGATTCCTAGGCTAAACGTGAGATACACATCATTATCATAGTTCCTAGGCTAAACGGGATACACACATCATTATTATAGTTCCTAGGCTAAACGGGATAAACACATCATTATCATAGTTCCTAGGCTAAACAGGACGTATACGCCATTATCATGATTCCTAGGCTAAACGTGAGATACAGATCAATATCATAGTTCCTAGGCTAAACGGGAGGGTCACGCCGTTATCATGATTCCTAGGGTAAACGTGAGATACACATCATCATCATAGTTCCTAGGCTAAACGGGATACACACATCATTATCATAGTTCCTAGGCTAAACGGGATAAACACATCATTATCATAGTTCCTAGGCTAAACGGGACTTATACGCATTATCATGATTCCTATGCTAAACGTGAGATACAGATCATTAATATAGTTCCTAGGCTAAACGGGAGGTACACGCCACTATCATGATTCCTAGGCTAAACGGGATATACACATCATTATCATGATTCCTAGGCTAAACGTGATATACACATCATTATCATGATTCCTAGGCTAAACGGGATATACACATCATTATCATAGTTCCTAGGCTAAACGGGTTATACACATCATTATCATGATTCCTAGGCTTAACGGGATATACACATCATTATCATAGTTCCTAGGCTAAACGGGATATACACGGAAATATCATAGTTCCTAGGCTAAACGTGAGATACACATCATTATCATGATTCCTAGGCTAAACGGGAGGTACACGCCATTATCATGATTCCTAGGCTAAACGTGAGATACACATCATTATTATGATTCCTAGGCTAAACGGGAGGTACACGCCATTATCATGATTCCTAGGCTAAACGGGATATACACAACATTATCATGATTCCTAGGCTAAACGTGAGATACACATCATTATCATGATTCCTAGGCTAAACGGGATATACACACCATTATCATGATTCCTAGGCTAAACGTGATATACACATCATTATCATGATTCCTAGGCTAAACGGGATATACACATCATTATTATAGTTCCTAGGCTAAACGGGAGATACACATCATTATCATGATTCCTAGGCTAAACGGGAGGTACACGCCATTATCATGATTCCTAGGCTAAACGGGAGGTACACGCCATTATCATGATTCCTAGGTTAAACGTGAGATACACATCATTATCATGATTCCTAGGCTAAACGGGAGGTACACGCCAATATCATGATTCCTAGGCTAAACGGGATATACACAACATTATCATGATTCCTAGGCTAAACGTGAGATACACATCATTATCATGATTCCTAGGCTAAACGGGATATACACACAATTATCATGATTCCTAGGCTAAACGGGATATACACATCATTATCATGCTTCCTAGGCTAAACGGGATATACACACCATTATCATGATTCCTAGACTAAACGGGATATACACATCATTATCATGATTCCTAGGCTAAACGGGATATACACACCATTATCATGATTCCTAGGCTAAACGGGATATACACATCATTATCATGATTCCTAGGCTAAACGGGATATACACATCATTATCATGATTCCTAGGCTAAACGGGATATACACATCATTATCATCGTTCCTAGGCTAAACGGGATATACACATCATTATCATGATTCCTAGGCTAAACGGAATATACACATAATTATCATAGTTCCTAGGCTAAACGGGATATACAGATAATTATCATAGTTCCTACGCTAAACGGGAGATACAGATCATTATCATGATTCCTATGCTAAACGGGATATACACATCATTATCATGATTCCTAGGCTAAACGGGAGATACAGATCATTATCATAGTTCCTTGGCTAAACGGGAGATACAGAACATTATCATAGTTCCTAGGCTAAACGGGAGATACACATCATTATCATGATTCCTAGGCTAAACGTGAGATACACATCATTATCATGATTCCTAGGCTAAACGGGAGATACACGCCATTATCATGATTCCTAGGCTAAACGTGAGATACACACCATTATCATGATTCCTAGGCTAAACGGGATATACACATCATTATCATGATTCCTAGGCTAAACGTGAGATACACATCATTATCATGATTCCTAGGCTAAACGGGAGATACACGCCATTATCATTGTTCCTAGCCTAAACGAGTGATACAGATCATTATCATAGTTCCTAGGCTAAACGGGAGGTACACGCCATTATCATGATTCCTAGGCTAAACGTGAGATACACATCAATATCATTATTCCTAGGCTAAACGTGAGATACACATCAATATCATGATTCCTAGGCTAAACGGGATATACACATCATTTTCATGATTCCTAGGCTAAACGGGAGATACACATCATTATCATGATTCCTAGGCTAAACGTGAGATACACACCATTATCATGATTCCTAGGCTAAACGTGAGATACAGATCATTATCATGATTCCTAGGCTAAACGTGAGATACACATCATTATCATTATTCCTAGGCTAAACGGGAGGGACACGCCATTATCATGATTCCTAAGCTAAACGGGAGATATACACCATTATCATGATTCCTAGGCTAAACGGGAGGTACACGCCATTATCATGATTCCTAGGCTAAACGGGAGGTACACGGCATTATGATGGTTCCTAGGCTAAACGGGAGATACACACCATTATCATGATTCCTAGGCTAAACGGGAGGTACACGCCATTATCATGATTCCTATGCTAAACGGGAGATACACATCATTATCATGATTTCTAGGCTAAACGGGAGATACACATAATTATCATGATTCCTAGGCTAAACGGAAGGTACACGCCATTATCATGATTCCTAGGCTAAACGAGAGATACACATCATTATAACGATTCCTAGGATAAACGGGAGATGCACACCATTATCATGATTCCTAGGCTAAACGGGATATACAGATCATTATCATAGTTCCTAGGCTAAACGGCAGGTACACGCCATTATCATGATTCCTAGGCTAAACGTGAGATACAGATCAATATCATAGTTCCTAGGCTAAACGGGAGGTACAGGCCATTATCATGATTCCTAGGCTAAACGTGAGATACACATCATTATCATAGTTCCTAGGCTAAACGGGATACACACATCATTATCATAGTTCCTAGGCTAAACGGGATAAACACATCATTATCATAGTTCCTAGGCTAAACGGGACTTATACGCCATTATCATGATTCCTAGGCTAAACGTGAGATACAGATCATTATCATAGTTCCTAGGCTAAACGGGAGGTACACGCCATTATCATGATTCCTAGGCTAAACGGGATATACACATCATTATCATGATTCCTAGGCTAAACGTGATAGACACATCATTATCATGATTCCTAGGCTAAACGGGATATACACATCATTTTCATAGTTCCTAGGCTAAACGGGTTATACACATCATTATCAAGATTCCTAGGCTAAACGGGATATACACATCATTATCATAGTTCCTAGGCTAAATGGGAGGTACACACCATTATCACGGTTCCTAGGCTAAACGTGATATACACATCATTATCATGATTCCTAGGCTAAACGGGATATACACATCATTATCATGATTCCTAGGCTAAACGGGATATACACACCATTATCATAGTTCCTAGGCTAAACGCGATATACACATCATGACATGATTCCTAGGCTAAACGGGATATACACATCATTATAATGATTCCTAGGCTAAACGTGAGATATACACCATTATCATGATTCGTGGGCTAAACGTGAGATACAGAACATTATCATAGTTCCTAGGCTAAAGGGGAGGTAGACGCCATTATCTGGCTTCCTAGGCTAATCGTGAGATACACATCATTATCATTATTCCTAGGCTAAAAGGGAGATACACACCATTATCATGATTCCTAGGCTAAACGGGAGGTACACGCCATTATCATGACTCCTAGGCTAAACGGGAGATACACACCATTATCATGATTCCTAGGCTAAACGGGAGGTACACGCCATTATCATGACTCCTAGGCTAAACGGGAGGTACACGCCATTATCATGACTCCTAGGCTAAACGGGAGGTACACGCCATTATCATGACTCCTAGGCTAAACGGGGGGTACACGCCATTATCACGGTTCCTAGGCTAAACGTGAGATACACATCATTAACACAATTCCTGGGCTAAACGGGAGATACACATCATTATCATGATTCCTAGGCTAAACGTGATAGACACATCATTATCATGATTCCTAGGCTAAACGGGATATACACATCATTATCATAGTTCCTAGGCTAAACGCGATATACACATCATGACATGATTCCTAGGCTAAACGGGATATACACATCATTATCATGATTCCTAGGCTAAACGTGAGATACACACCATTATCATGATTCATAGGCTAAACGTGAGATACAGAACATTATCATAGTTCCTAGGCTAAACGGGAGGTAGACGCCATTATCTGGCTTCCTAGGCTAATCGTGAGATACACATCATTATCATTATTCCTAGGCTAAAAGGGAGATACACAACATTATCATGATTCCTAGGCTAAACGGGAGGTACACGCCATTATCATGACTCCTAGGCTAAACGGGGGGTACACGCCATTATCACGGTTCCTAGGCTAAACGTGAGATACACATCATTAACACAATTCCTGGGCTAAACGGGAGATACACATAATTATCATGATTCCTAGGTTAAACGGGAGGTACACGCCATTATCATGATTCCTAGGCTAAACGGGAGATACACATCATTATCATGATTTCTAGGCCAAACGGGAGATACACATAATTATCATGATTCCTAGGCTAAACGGGAGGTACACACCGTTATCATGATTCCTAGGCTAAACGAGAGATACACATCATTATAACGATTCCTAGGATAAACGGGAGATACACATAATTATCATGATTCCTAGGCTAAACGGGAGATACGGATCATTATCATAGTTCCTAGGCTAAACGGGAGGTACACGCCATTATCCTGATTCCTAGGCTAAACGTGAGATACAGATCAATATCATAGTTCCTAGGCTAAACGGGAGGTACACGCCATTATCATGATTCCTAGGCTAAACGTGAGATACACACCATTATCATAGTTCCTAGGCTAAACGGGGTACACACATCATTATTATAGTTCCTAGGCTAAACGGGATAAACACATCATTATCATAGTTCCTAGGCTAAACAGGACGTATACGCCATTATCATGATTCCTAGGCTAAACGTGAGATACAGATCAATATCATAGTTCCTAGGCTAAACGGGATACACACATCATTATCATAGTTCCTAGGCTAAACGGGATAAACACATCATTATCATAGTTCCTAGGCTAAACGGGACTTATACGCATTATCATGATTCCTATGCTAAACGTGAGATACAGATCATTATCATAGTTCCTAGGCTAAACGGGAGGTACACGCCACTATCATGATTCCTAGGCTAAACGGGATATACATCTCATTATCATGATTCCTAGGCTAAACGTGATATACACATCATTATCATGATTCCTAGGCTAAACGGGATATACACATCATTATCATAGTTCCTAGGCTAAACGGGTTATACACATCATTATCATGATTCCTAGGCTTAACGGGATATACACATCATTATCATAGTTCCTAGGCTAAACGGGATATACACGGAAATATCATAGTTCCTAGGCTAAACGTGAGATACACATCATTATCATGATTCCTAGGCTAAACGGGAGGTACACGCCATTATCATGATTCCTAGGCTAAACGTGAGATACACATCATTATCATGATTCCTAGGCTAAACGGGAGGTACACGCCATTATCATGATTCCTAGGCTAAACGGGATATACACAACATTATCATGATTCCTAGGCTAAACGTGAGATACACATCATTATCATGATTCCTAGGCTAAACGGGATATACACACCATTATCATGATTCCTAGGCTAAACGTGATATACACATCATTATCATGATTCCTAGGCTAAACGGGATATACACGTCATTATCATAGTTCCTAGGCTAAACGGGAGATACACATCATTATCATGATTCCTAGGCTAAACGGGAGGTACACGCCATTATCATGATTCCTAGGCTAAACGGGAGGTACACGCCATTATCATGACTCCTAGGTTAAACGTGAGATACACATCATTATCATGATTCCTAGGCTAAACGGGAGGTACACGCCAATATCATGATTCCTAGGCTAAACGGGATATACACACAATTATCATGATTCCTAGGCTAAACGGGATATACACATCATTATCATGCTTCCTAGGCTAAACGGGATATACACACCATTATCATGATTCCTAGACGAAACGGGATATACACATCATTATCATGATTCCTAGGCTAAACGGGATATACACACCATTATCATGATTCCTAGGCTAAACGGGATATACACATCATTATCATGATTCCTAGGCTAAACGGGATATACACATCATTATCATGATTCCTAGGCTAAACGGGATATACACATCATTATCATCGTTCCTAGGCTAAACGGGATATACACATCATTATCATGATTCCTAGGCTAAACGGAATATACACATAATTATCATAGTTCCTAGGCTAAACGGGATATACAGATCATTATCATAGTTCCTACGCTAAACGGGAGATACAGATCATTATCAGGATTCCTATGCTAAACGGGATATACACATCATTATCATGATTCCTAGGCTAAACGGGAGATACAGATCATTATCATAGTTCCTTGGCTAAACGGGAGATACAGAACATTATCATAGTTCCTAGGCTAAACGGGAGATACACATCATTATCATGATTCCTAGGCTAAACGTGAGATACACATCATTATCATGATTCCTAGGCTAAACGGGAGATACACGCCATTATCATGATTCCTAGGCTAAACGTGAGATACACACCATTATCATGATTCCTAGGCTAAACGGGATATACACATCATTATCATGATTCCTAGGCTAAACGTGAGATACACATCATTATCATGATTCCTAGGCTAAACGGGAGATACACGCCATTATCATTGTTCCTAGCCTAAACGAGAGATACAGATCATTATCATAGTTCCTAGGCTAAACGGGAGGTACACGCCATTATCATGATTCCTAGGCTAAACGTGAGATACACATCAATATCATTATTCCTAGGCTAAACGTGAGATACACATCAATATCATGATTCCTAGGCTAAACGGGATATACACATCATTTTCATGATTCCTAGGCTAAACGGGAGATACACATCATTATCATGATTCCTAGGCTAAACGTGAGATACACACCATTATCATGATTCCTAGGCTAAACGTGAGATACAGATCATTATCACAGTTCCTAGGCTAAACGGGAGGTAGACGACATTATCATGATTCCTAGGCTAAACGTGAGATACACATCATTATCATTATTCCTAGGCTAAACGGGAGGGACACGCCATTATCATGATTCCTAAGCTAAACGGGAGATATACAGCATTATCATGATTCCTAGGCTAAACGGGAGGTACACGCCATTATCATGATTCCTAGGCTAAACGGGAGGTACACGGCATTATGATGGTTCCTAGGCTAAACGGGAGATACACACCATTATCATGATTCCTAGGCTAAACGGGAGGTACACGCCATTATCATGATTCCTATGCTAAACGGGAGATACACATCATTATCATGATTTCTAGGCTAAACGGGAGATACACATAATTATCATGATTCCTAGGCTAAACGGAAGGTACACGCCATTATCATGATTCCTAGGCTAAACGAGAGATACACATCATTATAACGATTCCTAGGATAAACGGGAGATACACACCATTATCATGATTCCTAGGCTAAACGGGATATACAGATCATTATCATAGTTCCTAGGCTAAACGGGAGGTACACGCCATTATCATGATTCCTAGGCTAAACGTGAGATACAGATCAATATCATAGTTCCTAGGCTAAACGGGAGGTACACGCCATTATCACGATTCCTAGGCTAAACGTGAGATACACATCATTATCATAGTTCTTAGGCTAAACGGGATACACACATCATTATCATAGTTCCTAGGCTAAACGGGATAAACACATCATTATCATAGTTCCTAGGCTAAACGGGACTTATACGCCATTATCATGATTCCTAGGCTAAACGTGAGATACAGATCATTATCATAGTTCCTAGGCTAAACGGGAGGTACACGCCATTATCATGATTCCTAGGGTAAACGGGATATACACATCATTATCATGATTCCTAGGCTAAACGTGATAGACACATCATTATCATGACTCCTAGGCTAAACGGGATATACACATCATTTTCATAGTTCCTAGGCTAAACGGGTTATACACATCATTATCAAGATTCCTAGGCTAAACGGGATATACACATCATTATCATAGTTCCTAGGCTAAATGGGAGGTACACACCATTATCACGGTTCCTAGGCTAAACGTGATATACACATCATTATCATGATTCCTAGGCTAAACGGGATATACACATCATTATCATGATTCCTAGGCTAAACGGGATATACACACCATTATCATAGTTCCTAGGCTAAACGCGATATACACATCATGACATGATTCCTAGGCTAAACGGGATATACACATCATTATCATGATTCCTAGGCTAAACGTGAGATATACACCATTATCATGATTCGTGGGCTAAACGTGAGATACAGAACATTATCATAGTTCCTAGGCTAAACGGGAGGTAGACGCCATTATCTGGCTTCCTAGGCTAATCGTGAGATACACATCATTATCATTATTCCTAGGCTAAAAGGGAGATACACACCATTATCATGATTCCTAGGCTAAACGGGAGGTACACGCCATTATCATGACTCCTAGGCTAAACGGGAGATACACACCATTATCATGATTCCTAGGCTAAACGGGAGGTACACACCATTATCATGACTCCTAAGCTAAACGGGAGGTACACGCCATTATCATGACTCCTAGGCTAAACGGGAGGTACACGCCATTATCATGACTCCTAGGCTAAACGGGAGGTACACGCCATTATCATGACTCCTAGGCTAAACGGGGGGTACACGCCATTATCATGATTCCTAGGCTAAACGGGAGATACACATCATTAACACAATTCCTGGGCTAAACGGGAGATACACATCATTATCATTATTCCTAGGGTAAACGGGGGGTACACGCCATTATCATGATTCCTAGGCTAAACGTGAGATACACATCATTAACACAATTCCTGGGCTAAACGGGAGATACACATCATTATCATTATTCCTAGGCTAAACGGGAGATACACACCATTATCATGATTCCTAGGCTAAACGGGAGGTACACGCCATTATCATGACTCCTAGGCTAAACGGGGGGTACACGCCATTATCACGGTTCCTAGGCTAAACGTGAAGTACACATCATTAACTCAATTCCTGGGCTAAACGGGAGATAGACATAATTATCATGATTCCTAGGTTAAACGGGAGGTACACGCCATTATCATTATTCCTAGGTTAAACGGGAGGTACACGCCATTATCATGATTCATAGGCTAAACGGGAGATACACATCATTATCATTATTCCTAGGTTAAACGGGAGGTACACGCCATTATCATGATTCATAGGCTAAACGGGAAATACACACCATTATCATTATTCCTAGGTTAAACGGGAGGTACACGCCATTATCATGATTCATAGGCTAAACGGGAGATACACATTATTATCATGATTTCTAGGCTAAACGGGAGATACACATAATTATCATGATTCCTAGGCTAAACGGGAGGTACACACCATTATCATGATTCCTAGGCTAAACGAGAGATACACATCATTATAACGATTCCTAAGATAAACGGGAGATACACATAATTATCATGATTCCTAGGCTAAACGGGAGAAACAGATCATTATCATAGTTCCTAGGCTAAACGGGAGGTACACGCCATTATCATGATTCATAGGCTAAACGGGAGATACACACCATTATCATTATTCCTAGGTTAAACGGGAGGTACACGCCATTATCATGATTCATAGGCTAAACGGGAGATACACATCATTATCATGATTTCTAGGCTAAACGGGAGATACACATAATTATCATGATTCCTAGGCTAAACGGGAGGTACACACCATTATCATGATTCCTAGGCTAAACGAGAGATACACATCATTATAACGATTCCTAAGATAAACGGGAGATACACATAATTATCATGATTCCTAGGCTAAACGGGAGAAACAGATCATTATCATAGTTCCTAGGCTAAACGGGAGGTACACGCCATTATCATGATTCCTAGGCTAAACGTGAGATACAGATCAATATCATAGTTCCTAGGCTAAACGGGAGGTACACGCCATTATCATGATTCCTAGGCTAAACGTGAGATACACATCATTATCATAGTTCCTAGGCTAAACGGGATAAACACATCATTATCATAGTTCCTAGGCTAAACGGGATAAACACATCATTATCATAGTTCCTAGGCTAAACGGGACGTATACGCCATTATCATGATTCCTAGGCTAAACGTGAGATACAGATCATTATCATAGTTCCTAGGCTAAACGGGAGGTACACGCCATTATCATGATTCCTAGGCTAAACGGGATATACACATCATTATCATGATTCCTAGGCTAAACGTGATATACACATCATTATCATGATTCCTAGGCTAAACGGGATATACACATCATTATCATAGTTCCTAGGCTAAACGGGTTATACACATCATTATCACGATTCCTAAGCTAAACGGGATATACACATCATTATCATATATCCTAGGCTATACGGGATATACACGGAATTATCATAGTTCCTAGGCTAAATGGGAGGTACACACCATTATCACGGTTCCTAGGCTAAACGTGATATACACATCATTATCATGATTCCTAGGCTAAACGGGATATACACATCATTATCATGATTCCTAGGCTAAACGGGATATACACATCATTATCATAGTTCCTAGGCTAAACGCGATATACACATCATTATCATGATTCCTAGGGTAAACGGGATATACACATCATTATCATGATTCCTAGGCTAAACGTGAGATACACACCATTATCATGATTCGTAGGCTAAACGTGAGATACAGAACATTATCATAGTTCCTAGGCTAAACGGGAGGTAGACGCCATTATCATGCTTCCTAGGCTAATCGTGAGATACAGAACATTATCATAGTTCCTAGGCTAAACGGGAGGTACACGCCATTATCATGATTCCTAGGCTAATCGTGAGATACACATCATTATCATTATTCCTAGGCTAAAAGGGAGATACACACCATTATCATGATTCCTAGGCTAAACGGGAGGTACACGCCATTATCAAGATTCCTAGGCTAAACGGGAGGTACACGCCATTATCATGACTCCTAGGCTAAACGGGAGGTACACGCCATTATCATGACTCCTAGGCTAAACGGGAGATACACACCATTATCAAGATTCCTAGGCTAAACGGGAGGTACACGCCACTATCATGACTCCTAGGCTAAACGGGAGATACACGCCATTATCATGACTCCTAGGCTAAAAGGGAGATACACACCATTATCATGATTCCTAGGCTAAACGGGAGGTACACGCCATTATCATGACTCCTAGGCTAAACGGGGGGTACACGCCATTATCATGACTCCTAGGCTAAACGGGGGGTACACGCCATTATCACGGTTCCTAGGCTTAACGTGAGATACACATCATTAACACAATTCCTGGGCTAAACGGGAGATACACATAATTATCATGATTCCTAGGCTAAACGGGAGGTACACGCCATTATCATGACCCCTAGGCTAAACGGGGGGTACACGCCATTATCACGGTTCCTAGGCTAAACGTGAGATACACATCATTAACACAATTCCTGGGCTAAACGGGAGATACACATAATTATCATGATTCCTAGGCTAAACGGGAGGTACACGCCATTATCTAGATTCCTAGGCTAAAAGGGAGATACACACCATTATCATGTTTCCTAGGCTAAACAGGAGGTAAACGCCATTATCAAGATTCCTAGGCTAAACGGGAGATGCACACCGTTATCACGATTCCTAGGCTAAACGGAGATACAGATCATTATCATAGTTGCTAGGCTAAACGGGAGGTACACGCCATTATCATGATTCCTAGGCTAAACGTGAGATACAGATCATTATCATAGTTCCTAGGCTAAACGGGAAGTACACGCCATTATCATGATTCCTAGGCAAACCGTGAGATACACATCCTTATCATAGTTCCTAAGCTAAACGGGATACACACATCATTATCATGATTCCTAGGCTAAACGCGATAAACACATCATTATCATAGTTCCTTGGCTAAACGTGACGTACACGCCATTATCATGATTCCTAGGCTAAACGTGGGATACAGATCATTATCATAGTTCCTAGGCGAAACGTGGGATACAGATCATTATCATAGTTCCTTGGCTAAACGTGACGTACACGCCATTATCATGATTCCTAGGCTAAATGTGGGATACAGATCATTATCATAGTTCCTAGGCTATACGGGAGGTACACGCCATTATCATGATTCCTAGTGTAAACGGGATATACACACCATTATCATGATTCGTAGGCTAAACGTGAGATACAGAACATTATCATAGTTCCTAGGCTAAACGGGAGGTAGACGCCATTATCATGCTTCCTAGGCTAATCGTGAGATACACACCATTATCATGATTCCTAGGCTAAACGGGAGGTACACGCCATTATCATGCTTCCTAGGCTAATCGTGAGATACACATCATTATCATTATTCCTAGGCTAATCGTGAGATACACATCATTATCATTATTCCTAGGCTAAACGGGAGATACACACCATTATCATGAATCCTAGGCTAAACGGGAGGTACACGCCATTATCATGACTCCTAGGCTAAACGGGGGGTACACGCCATTATCACGGTTCCTAGGCTAAACGTGAGATACACATCATTAACACAATTCCTGGGCTAAACGGGAGATACACGCCATTATCATTATTCCTAGCCTAAACGAGAGATACAGATCATTATCATAGTTCCTAGGCTAAACGGGAGGTACACGCCATTATCATGATTCCTAGGCTAAACGTGAGATACACATCAATATCATTATTCCTAGGCTAAACGTGAGATACACATCAATATCATGATTCCTAGGCTAAACGGGATATACACATCATTTTCATGATTCCTAGGCTAAACGGGAGATACACATCATTATCATGATTCCTAGGCTAAACGTGAGATACACAACATTATCATGATTCCTAGGCTAAACGTGAGATACAGATCATTATCATAGTTCCTAGGCTAAACGGGAGGTAGACGACATTATCATGATTCCTAGGCTAAACGTGAGATACACATCATTATCATTATTCCTAGGCTAAACGGGAGGGACACGCCATTATCATGATTCCTAGGCTAAACGGGAGATATACACCATTATCATGATTCCTAGGCTAAACGGGAGGTACACGCCATTATCATGATTCCTAGGCTAAACGGGAGGTACACGGCATTATGATGATTCCTAGGCTAAACGGGAGATACACACCATTATCATGATTCCTAGGCTAAACGGGAGGTACACGCCATTATCATGATTCCTATGCTAAACGGGAGATACACATCATTATCATGATTTCTAGGCTAAACGGGAGATACACATAATTATCATGATTCCTAGGCTAAACGGGAGGTACACGCCATTATCATGATTCCTAGGCTAAACGAGAGATACACATCATTATAACGATTCCTAGGATAAACGGGAGATTACACACCATTATCATGATTCCTAGGCTAAACGGGATATACAGATCATTATCATAGTTCCTAGGCTAAACGGGAGGTACACGCCATTATCATGATTCCTAGGCTAAACGTGAGATACACATCATTATCATAGTTCCTAGGCTAAACGGGATACACACATCATTATCATAGTTCCTAGGCTAAACGGGATAAACACATCATTATCATAGTGCCTAGGCTAAACGGGACTTATACGCCATTATCATGATTCCTAGGCTAAACGTGAGATACAGATCATTATCATAGTTCCTAGGCTAAACGGGAGGTACACGCCATTATCATGATTCCTAGGCTAAACGGGATATACACATCATTATCATGATTCCTAGGCTAAACGTGATAGACACATCATTATCATGATTCCTAGGCTAAACGGGATATACACATCATTATCATAGTTCCTAGGCTAAACGAGTTATACACATCATTATCATGATTCCTAGGCTAAACGGGATATACACATCATTATCATAGTTCCTAGGCTAAACGGGATATACACGGAATTATCATAGTTCCTAGGCTAAATGGGAGGTACACACCATTATCACGGTTCCTAGGCTAAACGTGATATACACATCATTATCATTATTCCTAGGCTAAACGGGATATACACATCATTATCATGATTCCTAGGCTAAACGGGATATACACATCATTATCATAGTTCCTAGGCTAAACGCGATATACACATCATGACATGATTCCTAGGCTAAACGGGATATACACATCATTATCATGATTCCTAGGCTAAACGTGAGATACACACCATTATCATGATTCGTGGGCTAAACGTGAGATACAGAACATTATCATAGTTCCTAGGCTAAACGGGAGGTAGACGCCATTATCTGGCTTCCTAGGCTAATCGTGAGATACACATCATTATCATTATTCCTAGGCTAAAAGGGAGATACACAACATTATCATGATTCCTAGGCTAAACGGGAGGTACACGCCATTATCATGACTCCTAGGCTAAACGGGGGGTACACGCCATTATCACGGTTCCTAGGCTAAACGTGAAGTACACATCATTAACACAATTCCTGGGCTAAACGGGAGATACACATAATTATCATGATTCCTAGGTTAAACGGGAGGTACACGCCATTATCATGATTCATAGGCTAAACGGGAGATACACATCATTATCATGATTTCTAGGCTAAACGGGAGATACACATAATTATCATGATTCCTAGGCTAAACGGGAGGTACACGCCATTATCATGACTCCTAGGCTAAACGGGGGGTACACGCCATTATCACGGTTCCTAGGCTAAACGTGAAGTACACATCATTAACACAATTCCTGGGCTAAACGGGAGATACACATAATTATCATGATTCCTAGGTTAAACGGGAGGTACACGCCATTATCATGATTCCTAGGCTAAACGGGAGATACAGATCATTATCATAGTTCCTAGGCTAAACGGGAGGTAGACGCCATTATCATGATTCCTAGGCTAAACGTGAGATACAGATCAATATCATAGTTCCTAGGCTAAACGGGAGGTACACGCCATTATCATGATTCCTAGGATAAACGTGAGATACACATCATTATCATAGTTCCTAGGCTAAACGGGATACACACATCATTATCATAGTTCCTAGGCTAAACGGGATAAACACATCATTATCATAGTTCCTAGGCTAAACGGGACGTATACGCCATTATCATGATTCCTAGGCTAAACGTGAGATACAGATCATTATCATAGTTCCTAGGCTAAACGGGAGGTACACGCCATTATCATGATTCCTAGGCTAAACGGGATATACACATCATTATCATGATTCCTAGGCTAAACGTGATATACACATCATTATCATGATTCCTAGGCTAAACGGGATATACACATCATTATCATAGTTCCTAGGCTAAACGGGTTATACACATCATTATCATGATTCCTAGGCTAAACGGGATATACACATCATTATCATATATCCTAGGCTAAACGGGATATACAAGGAATTATCATAGTTCCTAGGCTAAATGGGAGGTACACACCATTATCACGGATCCTAGGCTAAACGTGATATACACATCATTATCATGATTCCTAGGCTAAACGGGATATACACATCATTATCATGATTCCTAGGCTAAACGGGATATACACATCATTATCATAGTTCCTAGGCTAAACGCGATTAACACATCATTATATGATTCCTAGGGTAAACGGGATATACACATCATTATCATGATTCCTAGGCTAAACGTGAGATACACACCATTATCATGATTCGTAGGCTAAACGTGAGATACAGAACATTATCATAGCTCCTAGGCTAAACGGGAGGTAGACGCCATTATCATGCTTCCTAGGCTAATCGTGAGATACACATCATTATCATTATTCCTAGGCTAAACGGGAGGTACACGCCATTATCATGACTCCTAGGCTAAACGGGGGGTACACGCCATTATCACGGTTCGTAGGCTAAACGTGAGATACACATCATTAACACAATTCCTGGGCTAAACGGGAGATACACATAATTATCATGATTCCTAGGCTAAACGGGAGGTACACGCCATTATCTAGATTCCTAGGCTAAACGGGAGATACACACCATTATCATGATTCCTAGGCTAAACAGGAGGTACACGCCATTATCATGATTCCTAGGCTAAACGGGAGGTACACGCCATTATCAAGATTCCTAGGCTAAACGGGAGATACACACCGTTATCATGATTCCTAGGCTAAACGGGAGGTACACGCCATTATCATGATTCCTAGGCTAAACGAGAGATACACATCATTATCATGATTCCTAGGCTAAACGGAGATACAGATCATTATCATAGTTGCTAGGCTAAACGGGAGGTACACGCCATTATCATGATTCCTAGGCTAAACGTGAGATACAGATCATTATCATAGTTCCTAGGCTAAACGGGAGGTACACGCCATTATCATGATTCCTAGGCAAACCGTGAGATACACATCCTTATCATAGTTCCTAGGCTAAACGGGATACACACATCATTATCATGATTCCTAGGCTAAACGCGATAAACACATCATTATCATAGTTCCTTGGCTAAACGTGACGTACACGCCATTATCATGATTCCTAGGCTAAACGTGGGATACAGATCATTATCATAGTTCCTAGGCTATACGGGAGGTACACATCATTATCATAATTCCTAGGCTAAACGGGATATACGCAGCATTATCATCGTTCCTAGGCTAAATGGGAGGTACACACCATTATCACGGTTCCTATGCTAAACGTGAGATACACATCATTATCATGATTCCTAGACTATACGGGATATACACATCATTATCATGATTCCTAGGCTAAACGGGATATACACATCATTCTCATGATTCCTAGACTATACGGGATATACACATCATTATCATGATTCCTAGGCTACACGGGATATACACATCATTATCATGATTCCTAGGCTAAACGGGATATACACATCATTATCATGATTCCTGGGCTAAACGGAATATAGACATCATTATCATAGTTCCTAGGCTAAACGGGATATATACATCATTATCATAGTTCCTAGGCTAAACGGGATATATACATCATTATCATAGTTCCTAGGCTAAACGGGATATACACATCATTATCACGGTTCCTAGGCTAAACGGGAGGTACACACCATTATCATGATTCCTAGGCCAAACGGGATATACACATCAGTATCGTAATTCCTAGGCTAAACGGGGACATATACATCATTATCATAGTTCCTAGGCTAAACGGGACATATACATCATTATCATAGTTCCTAGGCTAAACGTGAATACACATCATTATCATGATTCCTAGTCTAAACGTGAGATACACACCATTATCATGATTCCTAGTCTAAACGGGAGATAAACATGATTATCACAGTTCCTAGGCTAAGCGGGAGGTACACATCATTATCATGATTCCTAGGCTAAACGGGAGGTACACGCCTATATCATGATTCCTAGGCTAAACGGGATATACACACCATTATCATGATTCCTAGGCTAAACGGGATATACAAAACATTATCATGATTCCTAGGCTAAACGTGAGATACACATCATTATCATGATTCCTAGGCCTAACGGGATATACACACCATTATCATGATTCCTAGGCTAAACGGGATATACACATCATTATCATGATTCCTAGGCTAAACGGGATATACACACCTATATCATGATTCCTAGACTAAACGGGAAATACACATCATTATCATGATTCCTAGGCTAAACGGGATATACACACCATTATCATGATTCCTAGGCTAAACGGGATATACACATCATTATCATGATTCCTAGGCTAAACGGGATATACACATCATTATCATGATTCCTAGGCTAAACGGGATATACACATCATTATCATAATTCCTATGCTAAACGGGATATACACATCATTATCATGATTCCTAGGCTAAACGGGATATACACATAATTATCATAGTTCCTAGGCTAAACGGGATATACAGATCATTATCATATTTCCTAGGCTAAACGGGAGATACAGATCATTATCATGATTC
The DNA here is from genome assembly GCA_030765065.1 of Deroplatys truncata. NCBI lineage: Eukaryota > Metazoa > Arthropoda > Insecta > Mantodea > Mantidae > Deroplatys > Deroplatys truncata. Next base: position 223,456,559 of record CM060978.1, read on the forward strand.
CTATGCTAAACGGGATATACACATCATTATCATGATTCCTAGGCTAAACGGGAGATACAGATCATTATCATAGTTCCTTGGCTAAACGGGAGATACAGAACATTATCATAGTTCCTAGGCTAAACGGGAGATACACATCATTATCATGATTCTTAGGCTAAACGTGAGATACACATCATTATCATGATTCCTAGGCTAAACGGGAGATACACGCCATTATCATGATTCCTAGGCTAAACGTGAGATACACACCATTATCATGATTCCTAGGCTAAACGGGATATACACATCATTATCATGACTCCTAGGCTAAACGTGAGATACACATCATTATCATGATTCCTAGGCTAAACGGGAGATACACACCATTATCACGATTCCTAGCCTAAACGAGAGATACAGATCATTATCATAGTTCATAGGCTAAACGGGAGGTACACGCCATTATCATGATTCCTAGGCTAAACGTGAGATACAGATCAATATCATAGTTCCTAGGCTAAACGGGAGGTACACGCCGTTATCATGATTCCTAGGGTAAACGTGAGATACACATCATTATCATAGTTCCTAGGCTAAACGGGATACACACATCATTATCATAGTTCCTAGGCTAAACGGGATAAACACATCATTATCATAGTTCCTAGGCTAAACGGGACTTATACGCCATTATCATAATTCCTATGCTAAACGTGAGATACAGATCATTATCATAGTTCCTAGGCTAAACGGGAGGTACACGCCATTATCATGATTCTTAGGCTAAACGGGATATACACATCATTATCATGATTCCTAGGCTAAACGTGATATACACATCATTATCATGATTCCTAGGCTAAACGGGATATACACATCATTATCATAGTTCCTAGGCTAAACGGGTTATACACATCGTTATCATGATTCCTAGGCTTAACGGGATATACACATCATTATCATAGTTCCTAGGCTAAACGGGATATACACGGAATTATCATAGTTCCTAGGCTAAACGTGAGATACACATCATTATCATGATTCCTAGGCTAAACGGGAGGTACACGCCATTATCATGATTCCTAGGCTAAACGTGAGATACACATCATTATCATGATTCCTAGGCTAAACGGGAGGTACACGCCATTATCATGATTCCTAGGCTAAACGGGATATACACAACATTATCATGATTCGTAGGCTAAACGTGAGATACACATCATTATCATGATTCGTAGGCTAAACGGGATATACACACCATTATCATGATGCCTAGGCTAAACGTGATATACACATCATTATCATGATTCCTAGGCTAAACGGGATATACACATCATTATCATAGGTCCTAGGCTAAACGGGAGATACACATAATTATCATGATTCCTAGGCTAAACGGGAGGTACACGCCATTATCATGATTCCTAGGCTAAACGGGAGGTACACGCCATTATCATGATTCCTAGGTTAAACGTGAGATACACATCATCATTATCATGATTCCTAGGCTAAACGGGAGGTACACGCCAATATCATGATTCCTAGGCTAAACGGGATATACACAACATTATCATGATTCCTAGGCTAAACGTGAGATACACATCATTATCATGATTCCTAGGCTAAACGGGATATACACACAATTATCATGATTCCTAGGCTAAACGGGATATACACATCATTATCATGCTTCCTAGGCTAAACGGGATATACACACCATTATCATGATTCCTAGACTAAACGGGATATACACATCATTATCATGATTCCTAGGCTAAACGGGATATACACACCATTATCATGATTCCTAGGCTATACGGGATATACACATCATTATCATGATTCCTAGGCTAAACGGGATATACACATCATTATCATGATTCCTAGGCTAAACGGGATATACACATCATTATCATCGTTCCTAGGCTAAACGGGATATACACATCATTATCATGATTCCTAGGCTAAACGGAATATACACATAATTATCATAGTTCCTAGGCTAAACGGGATATACAGATCATTATCATAGTTCCTACGCTAAACGGGAGATACAGATCATTATCATGATTCCTATACTAAACGGGATATACACATCATTATCATGATTCCTAGGCTAAACGGGAGATACAGAACATTATCATAGTTTTTAGGCTAAACGGGAGATACACATCATTATCATGATTCCTAGGCTAAACGTGAGATACACATCATTATCATGATTCCTAGGCTAAACGGGAGATACACGCCAATATCATGATTCCTAGGCTAAACGTGAGATACACACCATTATCATGATTCCTAGGCTAAACGGGATATACACATCATTATCATGATTCCTAGGCTAAACGTGAGATACACATCATTATCATGATTCCTAGGCTAAACGGGAGATACACGCCATTATCATTATTCCTAGCCTAAACGAGAGATACAGATCATTATCATAGTTCCTAGGCTAAACGGGAGGTACACGCCATTATCATGATTCCTAGGCTAAACGTGAGATACACATCAATATCATTATTCCTAGGCTAAACGTGAGATACACATCAATATCATGATTCCTGGGCTAAACGGGATATACACATCATTTTCATGATTCCTAGGCTAAACGGGAGATACACATCATTATCATGATTCCTAGGCTAAACGTGAGATACACACCATTATCATGATTCCTAGGCTAAACGTGAGATACAGATCATTATCATAGTTCCTAGGCTAAACGGGAGGTAGACGACATTATCATGATTCCTAGGCTAAACGTGAAATACACATCATTATCATTATTCCTAGGCTAAACGGGAGGGACACGCCATTATCATGATTCCTAGGCTAAACGGGAGATATACACCATTATCATGATTCCTAGGCTAAACGGGAGGTACACGCCATTATCATGATTCCTAGGCTAAACGGGAGGTACACGGCATTATGATGATTCCTAGGCTAAACGGGAGATACACACCATTATCATGATTCCTAGGCTAAACGGGAGGTACACGCCATTATCATGATTCCTATGCTAAACGGGAGATACACATCATTATCATGATTTCTAGGCTAAACGGGAGATACACATAATTATCATGATTCCTAGGCTAAACGGGAGGTACACGCCATTATCATGATTCCTAGGCTAAACGAGAGATACACATCATTATAACGATTCCTAGGATAAACAGGAGATACACACCATTATCATGATTCCTAGGCTAAACGGGATATACAGATCATTATCATAGTTCCTAGGCTAAACGGGAGGTACACGCCATTATCATGATTCCTAGGCTAAACGTGAGATACACATCATTGTCATAGTTCCTAGGCTAAACGGGATACACACATCATTATCATAGTTCCTAGGCTAAACGGGATAAACACATCATTATCATAGTTCCTAGGCTAAACGGGACTTATACGCCATTATCATGATTCCTAGGCTAATCGTGACATACAGATCATTATCATAGTTCCTAGGCTAAACGGGAGGTACACGCCATTATCATGATTCCTAGGCTAAACGGGAGGTACACGCCATTATCAAGATTCCTAGGCTAAACGGGAGATGCACACCGTTATCATGATTCCTAGGCTAAACGGGAGGTACACGCCATTATCATGATTCCTAGGCTAAACGAGAGATACACATCATTATCATGATTCCTAGGCTAAACGGAGATACAGATCATTATCATAGTTGCTAGGCTAAACGGGAGGTACACGCCATTATCATGATTCCTAGGCTAAACGTGAGATACAGATCATTATTATAGTTCCTAGGCTAAACGGGAGGTACACGCCATTGTCATGATTCCTAGGCTAAACGGGATATACACATCATTATCATGATTCCTAGGCTAAACGTGATATACACATCATTATCATGATTCCTAGGCTAAACGGGATATACACATAATTATCATAGTTCCTAGGCTAAACGGGTTATACACATCATTATCATGATTCCTAGGCTAAACGGGATATACACATCATTATCATATATCCTAGGCTAAACGGGATATACACGGAATTATCATAGTTCCTAGGCTAAATGGGAGGTACACACCATTATCACGGTTCCTAGGCTAAACGTGATATACACATCATTATCATGATTCCTAGGCTAAACGGGATATACACATCATTATCGTAGTTCCTAGACTAAACGGGATATACACATCATTATCATGATTCCTAGGCTAAACGGCATATACACATCATTATCATAGTTCCTAGGCTAAACGGGAAGTACACAGCATTATGATCGTTCCTAGGCTAAATGGGAGGTACACATCATTATCACGGTTCCTATGATAAACGTGAGATACACATCATTATCATGATTCCTAGACTATACGGGATATACACATCATTATCATGATTCCTAGGCTAAACGGGATATACACATCATTATCATGATTCCTAAGCTAAACGGGAGATACGGATCATTACCATGATACCTAGGCTAAACGGGATATACACATCATTATCATGATTCCTAGGCTAAACGGGATATACACATCTATATCATGATTCCTGGGCTAAACGGAATATAGACATCATTATCATAGTTCCTAGGCTAAACGGGATATATATATCATTATCATAGTTCCTAGGCTAAACGGGATATATACATCATTATCATAGTTCCTAGGCTAAACGGGATATACACATCATTATCACGGTTCCTAGGCTAAACGGGAGGTACACACCATTATCATGATTCCTAGGCCGAACGGGATATACACATCATTATCGCATTTCCTAGGCTAAACGGGGACATATACATCATTATCATAGTTCCTAGGCTAAACGGGATATATACATCATTATCATAGTTCCTAGGCTAAACGTGAATACACATCATTATCAAGATTCCTAGTCTAAACGTGAGATACACATCATTATCATGATTCCTAGTCTAAACGGGAGATAAACATCATTATCACAGTTCCTAGGCTAAGCGGGAGATACTCATCATTATCATGATTCCTAGGCTAAACGAGAGGTACACATCATTATCATGATTCCTAGGCTAAAAGGGAGATACACATCATTATCATGATTCCTAGGCTAAACGGGAGGTACACATCATTATCATGATTCCTAGGCTAAACGGGAGGTACACATCATTATCATGATTCCTAGGCTAAACGGGAGGTACACATCATTATCACAGTTCCTAGGCTAAACCGGAGGTACACATCATTATCATGATTCCTAGGCTAAACGGGAGGTACTTATCATTATCATGATTCCTAGGCTAAACGAGAGTTACACATCATTATCATGATTCCTAGGCTAAACGGGAGGTACATACAATTATCATGATTCCTAGTCTAAACGGGAGATAAACATCATTATCATGATTCTTAGGCTAAATATGAGGTGCACATCATTGTCATGATTCCTAGGCTAAACGTGAAATACACATCATTATCATGATTCCTAGGCTAAACGGGAGGTACACGCCATTTTCATGATTCCTAGGCTAAACGGGAGGTACACGTCATTATCATGATTCCTAGGCTAAACGGGATATACACATCATTATCATGATTCCTAGGCTAAACGGGAGATACACATCATTATCATGATTCCTAGGCTAAACGGGAGGTACACGCCATTATCATGATTCCTAGGCTAAACGGGAGGTACACATCATTATCATGATTCCTAGGCTAAACGGGAGGTACACATCATTATCATGATTCCAGTCTAAACGGGAGGTACACATCATTATCACAGTTCCTAGGCTAAACGGGAGGTACACATCATTATCATGATTCCTAGGCTAAACGGGATATACACATCATTATCATGATTCCTAGGCTAAACGGGAGATACACATCATTATCATAATTCCTAGGCTAAACGGGAGGTACACGCCATTATCATGATTCCAAGGCTAAACGGTAGATACACATCATTATCACGATTCCTAGGCTAAATGGGAGATACACATCATTATCATGATTCCTAGGCTAAACGGGAGATACACATCATTATCATGATTCCTAGGCTAAAAGGGATATACACATCATTATCATGATTCCTAGGCTAAACGGGAGATACACATCATTATCATAATTCCTAGGCTAAACGGGAGGTACACGCCATTATCATGAATCCTAGGCTAAACGGGAGGTACACGCCATTATCATGATTCCTAGGCTAAACGGAATATACACATAATTATCATAGTTCCTAGGCTAAACGGGATATACAGATCATTATCATAGTTCCTACGCTAAACGGGAGATACAGATCATTATCATGATTCCTATGCTAAACGGGATATACACATCATTATCATGATTCCTAGGCTAAACGGGAGATACAGAACATTATCATAGTTTTTAGGCTAAACGGGAGATACACATCATTATCATGATTCCTAGGCTAAACGTGAGATACACATCATTATCATGATTCCTAGGCTAAACGGGAGATACACGCCAATATCATGATTCCTAGGCTAAACGTGAGATACACACCATTATCATAGTTCCTAGGCTAAACGGGATATACAGATCATTATCATATTTCCTAGGCTAAACGGGAGATACAGATCATTATCATGATTCCTATGCTAAACGGGATATACACATCATTATCATGATTCCTAGGCTAAACGGGAGATACAGATCATTATCATAGTTCCATGGCTAAACGGGAGGTACAGAACATTAATATAGTTCCTAGGCTAAACGGGAGATACACATCATTATCATGATTCCTAGGCTAAACGTGAGATACACATCATTATCATGATTCCTAGGCTAAACGGGAGATACACGCCATTATCATGATTCCTAGGCTAAACGTGAGATACACACCATTATCACGATTCCTAGGCTAAACGGGATATACACATCATTATCATGACTCCTAGGCTAAACGTGAGATACACATCATTATCATGATTCCTAGGCTAAACGGGAGATACACACCATTATCACGATTCCTAGCCTAAACGAGAGATACAGATCATTATCATAGTTCATAGGCTAAACGGGAGGTACACGCCATTATCATGATTCCTAGGCTAAACGTGAGATACAGATCAATATCATAGTTCCTAGGCTAAACGGGAGGTACACGCCGTTATCATGATTCCTAGGGTAAACGTGAGATACACATCATTATCATAGTTCCTAGGCTAAACGGGATACACACATCATTATCATAGTTCCTAGGCTAAACGGGATAAACACATCATTATCATAGTTCCTAGGCTAAACGGGACTTATACGCCATTATCATAATTCCTATGCTAAACGTGAGATACAGATCAATATCATAGTTCCTAGGCTAAACGGGAGGTACACGCCGTTATCATGATTCCTAGGGTAAACGTGAGATACACATCATTATCATGATTCCTAGGCTAAACGGGTTATACACATCATTATCATGATTCCTAGGCTTAACGGGATATACACATCATTATCATAGTTCCTAGGCTAAACGGGATATACACGGAATTATCATAGTTCCTAGGCTAAACGTGAGATACACATCATTATCATGATTCCTAGGCTAAACGGGAGGTACACGCCATTATCATGATTCCTAGGCTAAACGTGAGATACACATCATTATCATGATTCCTAGGCTAAACGGGAGGTACACGCCATTATCATGATTCCTAGGCTAAACGGGATATACACAACATTATCATGATTCGTAGGCTAAACGTGAGATACACATCATTATCATGATTCGTAGGCTAAACGGGATATACACACCATTATCATGATTCCTAGGCTAAACGTGATATACACATCATTATCATGATTCCTAGGCTAAACGGGATAAACACATCATTATCATAGGTCCTAGGCTAAACGGGAGATACACATCATTATCATGATTCCTAGGCTAAACGGGAGGTACACGCCATTATCATGATTCCTAGGCTAAACGGGAGGTACACGCCATTATCATGATTCCTAGGTTAAACGTGAGATACACATCATCATTATCATGATTCCTAGGCTAAACGGGAGGTACACGCCAATATCATGATTCCTAGGCTAAACGGGATATACACAACATTATCATGATTCCTAGGCTAAACGTGAGATACACATCATTATCATGATTCCTAGGCTAAACGGGATATACACACAATTATCATGATTCCTAGGCTAAACGGGATATACACATCATTATCATGCTTCCTAGGCTAAACGGGATATACACACCATTATCATGATTCCTAGACTAAACGGGATATACACATCATTATCATGATTCCTAGGCTAAACGGGATATACACACCATTATCATGATTCCTAGGCTAAACGGGATATACACATCATTATCATGATTCCTAGGCTAAACGGGATATACACATCATTATCATGATTCCTAGGCTAAACGGGATATACACATCATTATCATCGTTCCTAGGCTAAACGGGATATACACATCATTATCATGATTCCTAGGCTAAACGGAATATACACATAATTATCATAGTTCCTAGGCTAAACGGGATATACAGATCATTATCATAGTTCCTACGCTAAACGGGAGATACAGATCATTACCATGATTCCTATGCTAAACGGGATATGCACATCATTATCATGATTCCTAGGCTAAACGGGAGATACACGCCATTATCATGATTCCTAGGCTAAACGTGAGATACACACCATTATCATGATTCCTAGGCTAAACGGGATATACACATCATTATCATAATTCCTAGGCTAAACGTGAGATACACATCATTATCATAATTCCTAGGCTAAACGGGAGATACACGCCATTATCATTATTCCTAGCCTAAACGAGAGATACAGATCATTATCATAGTTCCTAGGCTAAACCTGAGGTACACGCCATTATCATGATTCCTAGGCTAAACGTGAGATACACATCAATATCATTATTCCTAGGCTAAACGTGAGATACACACCATTATCATGATTCCTAGGCTAAACGGGATATACACATCATTATCATGATTCCTAGGCTAAACGTGAGATACACATCATTATCATGATTCCTAGGCTAAACGGGAGATACACGCCATTATCATTATTCCTAGCCTAAACGAGAGATACAGATCATTATCATAGTTCCTAGGCTAAACGGGAGGTACACGCCATTATCATGATTCCTAGGCTAAACGTGAGATACACATCAATATCATTATTCCTAGGCTAAACGTGAGATACACATCAATATCATGATTCCTGGGCTAAACGGGATATACACATCATTTTCATGATTCCTAGGCTAAACGGGAGATACACATCATTATCATGATTCCTAGGCTAAACGTGAGATACACACCATTATCATGATTCCTAGGCTAAACGGGAAATACACACCATTATCATAGTTCCTAGGCTAAACGTGAGATACACACCATTATCATGATTCCTAGGCTAAACGTGAGATACAGATCATTATCATAGTTCCTAGGCTAAACGGGAGGTACACATCATTATCATGATTCCTAGGATAAACGTGAGATACACATCATTATAATGATTCCTAGGCTAAACGGGAGGTACACGCCATTATCATGATTGCTAGGCTAAACGGGAGGTACACGCCATTATCATGATTCCTAGGCTAAACGGGAGGTACACGCCATTATCATGATTCCTAGGCTAAACGGGAGATACACATCATTATCACGATTTCTAGGCTAAACGGGAGATACACATAATTATCATGATTCCTAGGCTAAACGGGAGGTACACGCCATTATCATGATTCCTAGGCTAAACGAGAGATACACATCATTATCATGATTCCTAGGATGAACGGGAGATACACACCATTATCATGATTCCTAGGTAAACGGGACATACAGATCATTATCATAGTTCCTAGGCTAAACGGGTGGTACACGCCATTATCATGATTCCTACGCTAAACGGGAAAATACACATCATTATGATGATTTCTAGGCTAAACGTGATATACACATCATTATCATGATTCCTAGGCTAAACGGGATATACACATCATTATCATAGTTCCTAGGCTAAACGGGAGGTACACGCCAGTATCATGATTCCTAGGCTAAACGTGAGATACAGATCAATATCATAGTTCCTAGGCTAAACGGGGGGTACACGCCATTATCATGATTCCTAGGCTAAACGTGAGATACACATCATTATCATAGTTCCTAGGCTAAACGGGATACACACTTCATTATCATAGTTCCTAGGCTAAACGGGATAAACACATCATTATCATAGTTCCTAGGCTAAACGGGACGTACACGCCATTATCATGATTCCTAGGCTAAACGTGAGATACAGATCATTATCATAGTTCCTAGGCTAAACGGGAGGTACACGCCATTATCATGATTCCTAGGCAAAACTTGAGATACAGATCATTATCATAGTTCCTAGGCTAAACGAGAGGTACACGCCATTATCATGATTCCTAGGCTAAACGGGATATACACATCATTATTATAGTTCCTAGGCTAAACGGGATATACACAGCATTATCATCGTTCCTTGGCTAAATGGGAAGTACACACCATTATCACGGTTCCTAGGCTAAACGTGATATACACATCATTATCATGATTACTAGACTATACGGGATATACACATCATTATCATGATTCCTAGGCTAAACGGGATATACACATCATTATCATGATTCCTAGGCTAATCGGGAGATACAGATCATTATCATGATTCCTAGGCTAAACGGGATATACACATCATTATCATGATTCCTAGGCTAAACGGGATATACACATCATTATCATGATTCCTAGGCTAAACGGAATATAGACATCATTATCATAGTTCCTAGGCTAAACGGGATATATACATCATTATCATAGTTCCTAGGCTAAACGGGATATACACATCATTATCACGGTTGCTAGGCTAAACGGGAGGTACACACTATTATCGTGATTCCTAGGCCAAACGGGATATACACCTCATTATCGTATTTCCTAGGCTAAACGGGGACATATACATCATTATCATAGTTCCTAGGCTAAACGGGATATCTACATCATTAACATAGTTCCTAGGCTAAACGTGAATACACATCATTATCATGATTCCTAGGCTAAACGTGAGATACACACCATTATCATGATTCCTAGTCTAAACGGGAGATAAACATCATTATCACAGTTCCTAGGCTAAGCGGGAGGTACACATCATTATCATGATTACTAGGCTAAACGAGAGGTACTCATCATTATCATGATTCCTAGGCTAAACGGGAGATACACATCATTATCATGATTCCTAGGCTAAACGGGAGGTACACATCATTATTATGATTCCTAGGCTAAACGGGAGGTACACATCATTATCATGATTCCTAGGCTAAACGGGAGGTACACATCATTATCATGATTCCTAAGCTAAACGGGAGGTACACATCATTATCACAGTTCCTAGGCTAAACGGGAGGTACGCATCATTATCATGATTCCTAGGCTAAACGGGAGGTACACATCATTATCATGATTCCTAGGCTAAACGGGAGGTACACATCATTATCATGATTCCTAGGCTAAACGGGAGGTACATACAATTATCATGATTCCTTGTCTAAACGGGAGACAAAATTCATTATCATGATTCTTAGGCTAAACGTGAGATACACATCATTGTCATGATTCCTAGGCTAAACGGGAAATACACACCATTATCATAGTTCCTAGGCTAAACGTGAGATACACACCATTATCATGATTCCTAGGCTAAACGTGAGATACAGATCATTATCATAGTTCCTAGGCTAAACGGGAGGTACACATCATTATCATGATTCCTAGGCTAAACGTGAGATACACATCATTATCATGATTCCTAGGCTAAACGGGAGGTACACGCCATTATCATGATTCCGAGGCTAAACGGGGGATACACACCAATATCATAATTCCTAGGCTAAACGTCAGATACACATCATTATCATGATTCCTAGGCTAAACGTGAGATACACATCATTATCATAATTCCTAGGCTAAACGGGAGGTACACGCCATTATCATGATTCCTAGGCTAAACGAGAGGTACACGCCATTATCATGATTCCTAGGCTAAACGGGAGGTACACGCCATTATCATGATTCCTAGGCTAAACGTGAGATACACATCATTATCATAGTTCCTAGGCTATACGGGACGTACACGCCATTATCATGATTCCTAGGCTAAACGGGAGGTACACGCCATTATCATGATTCCTAGGCTAAACGAGAGATACACATCATTATCATGATTCCTAGGATAAACGGGAGATACACACCATTATCATGATTCCTAGGTAAACGGGAGATACAGATCATTATCATAGTTCCTAGGCTAAACGGGAGGTACACGCCATTATCATGATTCCTAGGCTAAACGTGAGATACAGATCATTTCATAGTTCCTAGGCTAAACGGGAGGTACACGCCATTATCATGATTCCTAGGCTAAACGGGATATACACATCATTATCATGATTCCTAGGCTAAACGTGATATACACATCATTATCATGATTCCTAGGCAAAACGGGATATACACATCATTATCATAGTTCCTAGGTTAAACGGGTTATACACATCATTATCATGATTCCTAGGCTAAACGGGATATACACATCATTATCATAGTTCCTAGGCTAAACGGGATATACACGGCATTATCATAGTTCCTAGGCTAAATAGGAGGTGCACACCATTATCACGGTTCCTAGGCTAAACGTGATATACACATCATTATCATGATTTTTAGGCTAAACGGGATATACACATCATTATCATGATTCCTAGGCTAAACGGGATATACACATCATTATCATAGTTCCTAGACTAAACGGGATATACACATCATTATCATGATTCCTAGGCTAAACGGGATATACACATCATTATCATGATTAATAGGATAAACGGGAGATACACACCATTATCATGATTCCTAGGCCAAACGGGAGGTAGACGCCATTATCATGCTTCCTAGGCTAAACGTGAGATACACATCATTATCATTATTCCTAGGCTAAACGGGAGGGACACGCCATTATCATGATTCCTAGGCTAAACGGGAGGTACACGCCATTATCATGACTCCTAGGCTAAACGGGAGGTACACGCCATTATCATGACTCCTAGGCTAAACGGGAGGTACACGCCATTATCACGGTTCCTAGGCTAAACGGGAGGTACACATCATTATCATGACTCCTAGGCTAAACGGGAGGTACACGCCATTATCATGACTCCTAGGCTAAACGGGAGGTACACGCCATTATCATGACTCCTAGGCTAAACGGGAGGTACACGCCATTATCATGACTCCTAGGCTAAACGGGGGGTACACGCCATTATCACGGTTCCTAGGCTAAACGTGAGATACACATCAGTAACACTATTCCTGGGCTAAACGGGAGATACACACCATTATCATGATTCCTAGGCTAAACGGGAGGTACACGCCATTATCATGATTCCTAGGCTAAACGGGAGATACACACCATTATCATGATTCCTAGGCTAAACGGGAGGTACACACCATTATCATGATTCCTAGGCTAAACGGGACTTAGACATCATTATCATGATTCCTAGGCTAAACGGGAGGTACACGCCATTATCATGATTCCTAGGCTAAACGAGAGATACACATCATTATCATGATTACTAGGATAAACGGGAGATACACACCATTATCATGATTCCTAGGCTAAACGGAGATACAGATCATTTTCATAGTTGCTAGGTTAAACGGGAGGTACACGCCATTATCATGGTTCCTAGGCTAAACTTGAGATACAGATCATTATCATAGTTCCTAGGCTAAACGAGAGATACACGCCATTTTCATGATTCCTAGGCTAAACGTGAGATACACATCATTATCATAGTTCCTAGGCTAAACGGAATACACACATCATTATCATGATTCCTAGGCTAAACGGGATAAACACATCATTATCATAGTTCCTTGGCGATACGTGACGTACACGCCATTATCATGATTCCTAGGCTAAACGAGGGATACAGATCATTATCATAGTTCCTAGGCTATACGGGAAGTACACGCCATTATAATGATTCCTAAGTTAAACGGGATATACACATCATTATCATGATTCCTAGGCTAAACGTGATATACACATCATTATCATGATTCCTAGGCTAAACGGGATATACACATCATTATCATAGTTCCTAGGCTAAACGGGATATACACATCATTATCATGCTTCCTAGGCTAAACGGGATATACACATCATTATCATAGTTCCTAGGCTAAACGTGATATACACATCATTATCATGATTCCTAGGCTAAACGTGAGATACACATCAATATCATGATTCCTAGGCTAAACGTGAGATACACATCATTATCATGATTCCTAGGCTAAACGTGAGATACACATCAATATCATGATTCCTAGGCTAAACGTGAGATACACATCAATATCATGATTCCTAGGCTAAACGTGAGATACACATCATTATCATGATTCCTAGGCTAAACGTGAGATACACATCAATATCATGATGCCTAGGCTAAACGTGAGATACACATCAATATCATGATTCCTAGGCTAAACGTGAGATACACACCGTTATCATGATTCCTAGGCTAAACGTGAGATACAGATCATTATCATAGTTCCTAGGCTAAACGGGAGGTAGACGACATTATCATGATTCCTAGGATCAACGTGAGATACACATCATTATCATTATTCCTAGGCTAAACGGGAGGTACACGCCATTATCATGATTCCTAGGCTAAACGGGAGATACACACCATTATCATGATTCCTAGGCTAAACGTGAGATACAGATCATTATCATAGTTCCTAGGCTAAACGGGAGGTAGACGACATTATCATGATTCCTAGGATCAACGTGAGATACACATCATTATCATTATTCCTAGGCTAAACGGGAGGTACACGCCATTATCATGATTCCTAGGCTAAACGGGAGATACACACCATTATCATGATTCCTAGGCTAAACGGGAGGTACACGCCATTATCATGATTCCTAGGCTAAACGGGAGGTACACGCCATTATCATGATTCCTAGGCTAAACGGGAGATACACACCATTATCATGATTCGTAGGCTAAACGGGAGGTACACGCCATTAGCATGATTCCAAGGCTAAACGGGAGATACACATCATTATCATGATTTCTAGGCTAAACGGGAGATACACATAATTATCATGATTCCTAGGCTAAACGGGAGGTACACGCCATTATCATGATTCCTAGGCTAAACGAGAGATACACATCATTATAACGATTCCTAGGATAAACGGGAGATACACACCATTATCATGATTCCTAGGCTAAACGGGAGATACACACCATTATCATGATTCCTAGGCTAAACGTGAGATACAGATCAATATCATAGTTCCTAGGCTAAACGGAAGGTACACGCCATTATCATGATTCCTAGGCTAAACGTGAGATACACACCATTATCATGATTCCTAGGCTAAACGGGAGATACACACCATTATCATGATTCCTAGGCTAAACGTGACATACACACCATTATCATGATTCCTAGTCTAAACGGTAGATAAACATCATTATCACAGTTCCTAGGCTAAGCGGGAGGTACACATCATTATCATGATTCCTAGGCTAAACGAGAGGTACACATCATTATCATGATTCCTAGGCTAAACGGGAGATACACATCATTATCATGATTCCTAGGCTAAACGGGAGGTACACATCATTATCATGATTCCTAGGCTAAACGGGAGGTACACATCATTATCATGATTCCTAGGCTAAACGGGAGGTACACATCATTATCATGATTCCTAGGCTAAACGGGAGGTACACATCATTATCATTTTTCCTAGGCTAAACGGAAGGTACACATCATTATCACAGTTCCAAGGCTAAACGGGAGGTACACATCATTATCATGATTCATAGGCTAAACGGGAGGTACACATCATTATCATGATTCCTAGGCTAAACCGGAGGTACACATCATTATCATGATTCCTAGACTAAACGGAAGGTACATACAATTATCATGATTCCTATTCTAAACGGGAGATAAACATCATTATCATGATTCTTAGGCTAAGCGTGAGATACACATCATTGTCATGATTCCTAGGCTAAACGGGAAATATACACCATTATCATAGTTCCTAGGCTAAACGTGAGATACACACCATTATCATGATTCCTAGGCTAAACGTGAGATACAGAACATTATCATAGTTCCTAGGCTAAACGGGAGGTACACATCATTATCATGATTCCTAGGATAAACGTGAGATACACATCATTATAATGATTCCTAGGCTAAACGGGAGGTACACGCCATTATCATGATTGCTAGGCTAAACGGGAGGTACACGCCATTATCATGATTCCTAGGCTAAACGGGAGGTACACGCCATTATCATGATTCCTAGGCTAAACGGGAGATACACATCATTATCACGATTTCTAGGCTAAACGGGAGATACACATAATTATCATGATTCCTAGGCTAAACGGGAGGTACACGCCATTATCATGATTCCTAGGCTAAACGAGAGATACACATCATTATCATGATTCCTAGGATGAACGGGAGATACACACCATTATCATGATTCCTAGGTAAACGGGACATACAGATCATTATCATAGTTCCTAGGCTAAACGGGTGGTACACGCCATTATCATGATTCCTACGCTAAACGGGATATACACATCATTATGATGATTTCTAGGCTAAACGTGATATACACATCATTATCATGATTCCTAGGCTAAACGGGATATACACATCATTATCATAGTTCCTAGGCTAAACGGGAGGTACACGCCATTATCATGATTCCTAGGCTAAACGTGAGATACAGATCAATATCATAGTTCCTAGGCTAAACGGGGGGTACACGCCATTATCATGATTCCTAGGCTAAACGTGAGATACACATCATTATCATAGTTCCTAGGCTAAACGGGATACACACTTCATTATCATAGTTCCTAGGCTAAACGGGATAAACACATCATTATCATAGTTCCTAGGCTAAACGGGACGTACACGCCATTATCATGATTCCTAGGCTAAACGTGAGATACAGATCATTATCATAGTTCCTAGGCTAAACGGGAGGTACACGCCATTATCATGATTCCTAGGCTAAACGGGATATACACATCATTATGATGATTTCTAGGCTAAACGTGATATACACATCATTATCATGATTCCTAGGCTAAACGGGATATACACATCATTATCATAGTTCCTAGGCTAAACGGGTTATACACATCATTATCATGATACCTAGGCTAAACGGGAGATACACACCATTATCATGATTCCTAGGCTAAACGGGAGGTACACACCATTATCATGATTCCTAGGCTAAACGGGAGATACACATCATTATCATGATTCCTAGGCTAAACGGGAGATACACATCATTATCATGATTCCTAGGCTAAACGGGAGGTACACGCCATTATCATGATT
The DNA here is from genome assembly GCA_030765065.1 of Deroplatys truncata. NCBI lineage: Eukaryota > Metazoa > Arthropoda > Insecta > Mantodea > Mantidae > Deroplatys > Deroplatys truncata. The sequence continues at coordinate 223,474,038 of CM060978.1, forward strand.
CCTAGGCTAAACGAGAGATACACATCATTATCATGATTCCTAGGATAAACGGGAGATACACACCATTATCATGATTCCTAGGCTAAACGGAGATACAGAACATTATCATAGTTGCTAGGTTAAACGGAAGGTACACGCCATTATCATGATTCCTAGGCTAAACTTGAGATACAGATCATTATCATAGTTCCTAGGCTAAACGAGAGGTACACGCCATTATCATGATTCCTAGGCTAAACGGGATATACACATCATTATTATAGTTCCTAGGCTAAACGGGATATACACAGCATTATCATCGTTCCTTGGCTAAATGGGAAGTACACACCATTATCACGGTTCCTAGGCTAATCGTGATATACACATCATTATCATGATTACTAGACTATACGGGATATACACATCATTATCATGATTCCTAGGCTAAACGGGGTATACACATCATTATCATGATTCCTAGGCTAATCGGGAGATACAGATCATTATCATGATTCCTAGGCTAAACGGGATATACACATCATTATCATGATTCCTAGGCTAAACGGGATATACACATCATTATCATGATTCCTAGGCTAAACGGAATATAGACATCATTATCATAGTTCCTAGGCTAAACGGGATATATACATCATTATCATAGTTCCTAGGCTAAACGGGATATATACATCATTATCATAGTTCCTAGGCTAAACGGGATATACACATCATTATCACGGTTGCTAGGCTAAACGGGAGGTACACACTATTATCGTGATTCCTAGGCCAAACGGGATATACACATCATTATCGTATTTCCTAGGCTAAACGGGGACATATACATCATTATCATAGTTCCTAGGCTAAACGGGATATCTACATCATTAACATAGTTCCTAGGCTAAACGTGAATACACATCATTATCATGATTCCTAGGCTAAACGTGAGATACACACCATTATCATGATTCCTAGTCTAAACGGGAGATAAACATCATTATCACAGTTCCTAGGCTAAGCGGGAGGTACACATCATTATCATGATTACTAGGCTAAACGAGAGGTACACATCATTATCATGATTCCTAGGCTAAACGGGAGATACACATCATTATCATGATTCCTAGGCTAAACGGGAGGTACACATCATTATTATGATTCCTAGGCTAAACGGGAGGTACACATCATTATCATGATTCCTAGGCTAAACGGGAGGTACACATCATTATCATGATTCCTAGGCTAAACGGGAGGTACACATCATTATCACAGTTCCTAGGCTAAACGGGAGGTACGCATCATTATCATGATTCCTAGGCTAAACGGGAGGTACACATCATTATCATGATTCCTAGGCTAAACGGGAGGTACACATCATTATCATGATTCCTAGGCTAAACGGGAGGTACATACAATTATCATGATTCCTTGTCTAAACGGGAGACAAAATTCATTATCATGATTCTTAGGCTAAACGTGAGATACACATCATTGTCATGATTCCTAGGCTAAACGGGAAATACACACCATTATCATAGTTCCTAGGCTAAACGTGAGATACACACCATTATCATGATTCCTAGGCTAAACGTGAGATACAGATCATTATCATAGTTCCTAGGCTAAACGGGAGGTACACATCATTATCATGATTCCTAGGCTAAACGTGAGATACACATCATTATCATGATTCCTAGGCTAAACGGGAGGTACACGCCATTATCATGATTCCTAGGCTAAACGGGAGATACACACCAATATCATGATTCCTAGGCTAAACGTGAGATACACATCATTATCATGATTCCTAGGCTAAACGTGAGATACACATCATTATCATAATTCCTAGGCTAAACGGCAGGTACACGCCATTATCATGATTCCTAGGCTAAACGAGAGGTACACGCCATTATCATGATTCCTAGGCTAAACGGGAGGTACACGCCATTATCATGATTCCTAGGCTAAACGTGAGATACACATCATTATCATAGTTCCTAGGCTAAACGGGATACACACATCATTATCATAGTTCCTAGGCTATACGGGACGTACACGCCATTATCATGATTCCTAGGCTAAACGGGAGGTACACGCCATTATCATGATTCCTAGGCTAAACGAGAGATACACATCATTATCATGATTCCTAGGATAAACGGGAGATACACACCATTATCATGATTCCTAGGTAAACGGGGGATACAGATCATTATCATAGTTCCTAGGCTAAACGGGAGGTACACGCCATTATCATGATTCCTAGGCTAAACGTGAGATACAGATCATTTCATAGTTCCTAGGCTAAACGGGAGGTACACGCCATTATCATGATTCCTAGGCTAAACGGGATATACACATCATTATCATGATTCCTAGGCTAAACGTGATATACACATCATTATCATGATTCCTAGGCAAAACGGGATATACACATCATTATCATAGTTCCTAGGCTAAACGGGTTATACACATCATTATCATGATGCCTAGGCTAAACGGGATATACACATCATTATCATAGTTCCTAGGCTAAACGGGATATACACGGCATTATCATAGTTCCTAGGCTAAATAGGAGGTACACACCATTATCACGGTTCCTAGGCTAAACGTGATATACACATCATTATCATGATTTTTGGGCTAAACGGGATATACACATCATTATCATGATTCCTAGGCTAAACGGGATATACACATCATTATCATAGTTCGTAGACTAAACGGGATATACACATCATTATCATGATTCCTAGGCTAAACGGGATATACACATCATTATCATGATTCCTAGGCTAAACGTGAGATACACACCATTATCATGATTCCTAGGCTAAACGTGAGGTACAGAACATTATCATAGTTCCTAGGCCAAACGGGAGGTAGACGCCATTATCATGCTTCCTAGGCTAAACGTGAGATACACATCATTATCATTATTCCTAGGCTAAACGGGAGGGACACGCCATTATCATGATTCCTAGGCTAAACGGGAGGTACACGCCATTATCATGATTCCTAGGCTAAACGGGAGGTACACGCCATTATCATGACTCCTAGGCTAAACGGGAGGTACACGCCATTATCATGACTCCTAGGCTAAACGGGAGGTACACGCCATTATCATGACTCCTAGGCTAAACGGGAGGTACACGCCATTATCACGGTTCCTAGGCTAAACGGGAGTTACACATCATTATCATGACTCCTAGGCTAAACGGGAGGTACACGCCATTATCATGACTCCTAGGCTAAACGGGAGGTACACGCCATTATCATGACTCCTAGGCTAAACGGGAGGTACACGCCATTATCATGACTCCTAGGCTAAACGGGGGGTACACGCCATTATCACGGTTCCTAGGCTAAACGTGAGATACACATCATTATCACTATTCCTGGGCTAAACGGGAGATACACACCATTATCATGATTCCTAGGCTAAACGGGAGGTACACGCCATTATCATGATTCCTAGGCTAAACGGGAGATACACACCATTATCATGATTCCTAGGCTAAACGGGAGGTACACACCATTATCATGATTCCTAGGCTAAACGGGAGATACACATCATTATCATGATTCCTAGGCTAAACGGGAGGTACACGCCATTATCATGATTCCTAGGCTAAACGAGAGATACACATCATTATCATGATTACTAGGATAAACGGGAGATACACACCATTATCATGATTCCTAGGCTAAACGGAGATACAGATCATTTTCATAGTTGCTAGGTTAAACGGGAGGTACACGCCATTATCATGGTTCCTAGGCTAAACTTGAGATACAGATCATTATCATAGTTCCTAGGCTAAACGAGAGATACACGCCATTATCATGATTCCTAGGCTAAACGTGAGATACACATCATTATCATAGTTCCTAGGCTAAACGGAATACACACATCATTATCATGATTCCTAGGCTAAACGGGATAAACACATCATTATCATAGTTCCTTGGCGATACGTGACGTACACGCCATTATCATGATTCCTAGGCTAAACGAGGGATACAGATCATTATCATAGTTCCTAGGCTATACGGGAAGTACACGCCATTATAATGATTCCTAAGTTAAACGGGATATACACATCATTATCATGATTCCTAGGCTAAACGTGATATACACATCATTATCATGATTCCTAGGCTAAACGGGATATACACATCATTATCATAGTTCCTAGGCTAAACGGGATATACACATCATTATCATGATTCCTAGGCTAAACGGGATATACACATCATTATTATAATTCCTAGGCTAAACGGGATATACACAGCATTATCATCGTTCCTAGGCTAAATGGGAAGTACACACCATTATCACGGTTCCTAGGCTAAACGTGATATACACATCATTATCATGATTCCTAGACTAAACGGGATATACACATCATTATCATGATTCCTAGGCTAAACGGGATATACACATCATTATCTTGATTCCTAATCTAAACGGGAGATACAGATCATTATCATGATTCCTAGGCTAAACGGGATATACACATCATTATCGTGATTCCTAGGCTAAACGGGATATACACATCATTATCATGATTACTAGGCTAAACGCAATATACACATCATTATCATAGTTCCTAGGCTAAACGGGATATATACAGCATTATCATAGTTCCTAGGCTAAACGGGATATACACATCTTTATCACGGTTTCTAGGCTAAACGGGAGGTACACACCATTGTCATGATTCCTAGGCCAAACGGGATATACACATCATTATCGTATTTCCTAGGCTAAACGGGGACATATACTTTATTATCATAGTTCCTAGGCTAAACGGGATATATACATCATTATCATAGTTCCTAGGCTAAACGTGAATACACATAATTATCATGATTCCTAGGCTAAACGTGAGATACACACCATTATCATGATTCCTAGTCTAAACGGAAGATAAACTTCATTATCACAGTTCCTAGGCTAAGCGGGAGGTACACATCGTTATCATGATTCCTAGGCTAAACGGGAGGTACACATCATTATCATGATTCCTAGGCTAAACGGGAGGTACACATCATTATCGTGATTCCTAGGCTAAACGGGAGGTACACATCATTATCATGATTCCTAGGCTACACGGGAGGTACACATCATTATCATGATTCCTAGGCTAAACGGGAGGTACACATCATTATCATGATTCCTAGGCTAAACGGGAGGTACACATCATTATCATGATTCCTAGGCTAAACGGGAGGTACACATCATTATCACAGTTCCTAGGCTAAACGGGAGGTACACATCATTATAATGATTCCTAGGCTAAACGGGAGGTACACATCATTATCATGATTCCTAGGCTAAACGGGAGGTACACATCAGTATCATGATTCCTAGGCTAAACGGGCGGTACATACATTTATCATGATTCCTAGTCTAAACGGGAGATAAACATCATTATCATGATTCTTAGGCTAAACGTGAGATACACATCATTGTCATGATTCCTAGGCTAAACGGGAAATACACACCATTATCATAGTTTCTAGGCTAAACGTGAGATACACACCATTATCATGATTCCTAGGCTAAACGTGAGATACAGATCATTATCATAGTTCCTAGGCTAAACGGGAGGTACACATCATTATCATGATTCCTAGACTAAACGTGAGATACACATCATTATCATGATTCCTAGGCTAAACGTGAGATACACATCATTATCATGATTCCTAGGCTAAACGTGAGATACACATCATTATCATGATTCCTAGGCTAAACGACAGATACACACCATTATCATGATTCCTAGGCTAAACGTGAGATACACCTCATTATCATGATTCCTAGGCTAAACGTGAGATACACACCATTATCATGATTCCTAGGCTAAACGGGAGGTACACACCATTATCATGATTCCTAGGCTAAACGTGAGATACACACCATTATCATGATTCCTAGGCTAAACGTGAGATACACATCATTATCACATTTCCTAGACTAAACGGGATATACACAGCATTATCACAGTTCCTAGGCTAAACGTGAGATACACACCATTATCATGATTCCTAGGCTAAACGTGAGATACACATCATTATCATTATTTCTAGGCTAAACGTGAGATACACATCATTACCACGGTTCCTAGGCTATACGAGAGGTACACATCATTATCATGAATCTTAGACTAAACGTGAGATACACATCATTACCACGGTTCCTAGGCTAAACGGGAGGTACACATCATTATCACGGTTCCTAGTCTAAACGTAAGATACACATCATTATCATAGTTCCTAGGCTAAACCGGATACACACATCATTATCATGATTCCTAGGCTAAACGGGATAAACACATCATTATCATAGTTCCTTGGCTAAACGTGACGTACACGCCATTATCATATTTCCTAAGGTAAACGGGCGGTACACACCATTATCATGATTCCTAGACTGAAAGTGAGGTTCACATCACTATCACAGTTCCTAGGCTAAACGGGAGGTACACATCATTATCACGGTTCCTAGTCTAAACGTAAGATACACATCATTATCATAGTTCCTAGGCTAAACCGGATACACACATCATTATCATGATTCCTAGGCTAAACGGGATAAACACATCATTATCATAGTTCCTTGGCTAAACGTGACGTACACGCCATTATCATGATTCCTAGGCTAAACGTGGGATACAGATCATTATCATAGTTCCTAAGCTATACGGGAGGTACACGCCATTATCATGATTACTAGGCTAAACGGGATATACACATCATTATCATGATTCCTAGGCTAAACGTGATATACACATCATCATCATGATTCCTTGGCTAAACAGGATATACACATCATTATCATGATTCCTAGGCTAAACGGGTTATACACATCATTATTATAGTTCCTAGGCTAAACGGGATATACACAGCATTATCATCGTTCCTAGGCTAAATGGGAAGTACACACCATTATCACGGTTCCTAGGCTAAACGTGATATACACAACATTATCATGATTACTAGACTATACGGGATATACACATCATTATCATGATTCCTAGGCTAAACGTGATATACACATCATTATCATGATTCCTAGGCTAAACGGGAGATACAGATCATTATCATGATTCCTAGGCTAAACGGGATATACACATCATTATCATGATTCCTTGGCTAAACAGGATATACACATCATTATCATAGTTCCTAGGCTAAACGGGATATACACATCATTATCATGATTCCTAGGCTAATCGGGATATACACATCATTATTATAGTTCCTAGGCTAAACGGGATATACACATCATTATCATAGTTCCTAGGCTAAACGGGATATACACATCATTATCACGGTTCCTAGGCTAAACGGGAGGTACGCATCATTATCATGATTCCTAGGCTAAACGGGAGGTACACATCATTATCATGATTCCTAGGCTAAACGGGAGGTACACATCATTATCACAGTTCCTAGGCTAAACGGGAGGTACGCATCATTATCATGATTCCTAGGCTAAACGGGAGGTACACATCATTATCATGATTCCTAGGTTAAACGGGAGGTACACATCATTATCATGATTCCTAGGCTAAACGGGAGGTACATACAATTATCATGATTCCTTGTCTAAACGGGAGATAAACATCATTATCATGATTCTTAGGCTAAACGTGAGATACACATCATTGTCATGATTCCTAGGCTAAACGGGAAATACACACCATTATCATAGTTCCTAGGCTAAACGGGAAATACACACCATTATCATAGTTCCTAGGCTAAACGTGAGATACACACCATTATCATGATTCCTAGGCTAAACGTGAGATACAGATCATTATCATAGTTCCTAGGCTAAACGGGAGGTACACATCATTATCATGATTCCTAGGCTAAACGTGAGATAGACATCATTATCATGATTCCTAGGCTAAACGGGAGGTACACGCCATTATCATGATTCCTAGGCTAAACGGGAGATACACACCAATATCATGATTCCTAGGCTAAACTTGAGATACACATCATTATCATGATTCCTAGGCTAAACGTGAGATACACATCATTATCATAATTCCTAGGCTAAACGGGAGGTACACGCCATTATCATGATTCCTAGGCTAAACGAGAGGTACACGCCATTATCATGATTCCTAGGCTAAACGGGAGGTACACGTCATTATCATGATTCCTAGGCTAAACGTGAGATACACATCATTATCATAGTTCCTAGGCTAAACGGGATACACACATCATTATCATAGTTCCTAGGCTATACGGGACGTACACGCCATTATCATGATTCCTAGGCTAAACGGGAGGTACACGCCATTATCATGATTCCTAGGCTAAACGAGAGATACACATCATTATCATGATTCCTAGGATAAACGGGAGATACACACCATTATCATGATTCCTAGGTAAACGGGAGATACAGATCATTATCATAGTTCCTAGGCTAAACGGGAGGTACACGCCATTATCATGATTCCTAGGCTAAACGTGAGATACAGATCATATCATAGTTCCTAGGCTGAACGGGAGGTACACGCCATTATCATGATTCCTAGGCTAAACGGGATATACACATCATTATCATGATTCCTAGGCTAAACGTGATATACACATCATTATCATGATTCCTAGGCTAAACGGGATATACACATCATTATCATAGTTCCTAGGCTAAACGGGATATACACATCATTATCATGATTCCTAGGCTAAACGGGATATACACATCATTATTATAATTCCTAGGCTAAACGGGATATACACAGCATTATCATCGTTCCTAGGCTAAATGGGAAGTACACACCATTATCACGGTTCCTAGGCTAAACGTGATATACACATCATTATCATGATTCCTAGACTAAACGGGATATACACATCATTATCATGATTCCTAGGCTAAACGGGATATACACATCATTATCTTGATTCCTAATCTAAACGGGAGATACAGATCATTATCATGATTCCTAGGCTAAACGGGATATACACATCATTATCGTGATTCCTAGGCTAAACGGGATATACACATCATTATCATGATTACTAGGCTAAACGCAATATACACATCATTATCATAGTTCCTAGGCTAAACGGGATATATACAGCATTATCATAGTTCCTAGGCTAAACGGGATATACACATCTTTATCACGGTTTCTAGGCTAAACGGGAGGTACACACCATTGTCATGATTCCTAGGCCAAACGGGATATACACATCATTATCGTATTTCCTAGGCTAAACGGGGACATATACTTTATTATCATAGTTCCTAGGCTAAACGGGATATATACATCATTATCATAGTTCCTAGGCTAAACGTGAATACACATAATTATCATGATTCCTAGGCTAAACGTGAGATACACACCATTATCATGATTCCTAGTCTAAACGGAAGATAAACTTCATTATCACAGTTCCTAGGCTAAGCGGGAGGTACACATCGTTATCATGATTCCTAGGCTAAACGGGAGGTACACATCATTATCATGATTCCTAGGCTAAACGGGAGGTACACATCATTATCGTGATTCCTAGGCTAAACGGGAGGTACACATCATTATCATGATTCCTAGGCTACACGGGAGGTACACATCATTATCATGATTCCTAGGCTAAACGGGAGGTACACATCATTATCATGATTCCTAGGCTAAACGGGAGGTACACATCATTATCATGATTCCTAGGCTAAACGGGAGGTACACATCATTATCACAGTTCCTAGGCTAAACGGGAGGTACACATCATTATAATGATTCCTAGGCTAAACGGGAGGTACACATCATTATCATGATTCCTAGGCTAAACGGGAGGTACACATCAGTATCATGATTCCTAGGCTAAACGGGCGGTACATACATTTATCATGATTCCTAGTCTAAACGGGAGATAAACATCATTATCATGATTCTTAGGCTAAACGTGAGATACACATCATTGTCATGATTCCTAGGCTAAACGGGAAATACACACCATTATCATAGTTTCTAGGCTAAACGTGAGATACACACCATTATCATGATTCCTAGGCTAAACGTGAGATACAGATCATTATCATAGTTCCTAGGCTAAACGGGAGGTACACATCATTATCATGATTCCTAGACTAAACGTGAGATACACATCATTATCATGATTCCTAGGCTAAACGTGAGATACACATCATTATCATGATTCCTAGGCTAAACGTGAGATACACATCATTATCATGATTCCTAGGCTAAACGTGAGATACACACCATTATCATGATTCCTAGGCTAAACGTGAGATACACCTCATTATCATGATTCCTAGGCTAAACGTGAGATACACACCATTATCATGATTCCTAGGCTAAACGGGAGGTACACACCATTATCATGATTCCTAGGCTAAACGTGAGATACACACCATTATCATGATTCCTAGGCTAAACGTGAGATACACATCATTATCACATTTCCTAGACTAAACGGGATATACACAGCATTATCACAGTTCCTAGGCTAAACGTGAGATACACACCATTATCATGATTCCTAGGCTAAACGTGAGATACACATCATTATCATTATTTCTAGGCTAAACGTGAGATACACATCATTACCACGGTTCCTAGGCTATACGAGAGGTACACATCATTATCATGAATCTTAGACTAAACGTGAGATACACATCATTACCACGGTTCCTAGGCTAAACGGGAGGTACACATCATTATCACGGTTCCTAGTCTAAACGTAAGATACACATCATTATCATAGTTCCTAGGCTAAACCGGATACACACATCATTATCATGATTCCTAGGCTAAACGGGATAAACACATCATTATCATAGTTCCTTGGCTAAACGTGACGTACACGCCATTATCATATTTCCTAAGGTAAACGGGCGGTACACACCATTATCATGATTCCTAGACTGAAAGTGAGGTTCACATCACTATCACAGTTCCTAGGCTAAACGGGAGGTACACATCATTATCACGGTTCCTAGTCTAAACGTAAGATACACATCATTATCATAGTTCCTAGGCTAAACCGGATACACACATCATTATCATGATTCCTAGGCTAAACGGGATAAACACATCATTATCATAGTTCCTTGGCTAAACGTGACGTACACGCCATTATCATGATTCCTAGGCTAAACGTGGGATACAGATCATTATCATAGTTCCTAAGCTATACGGGAGGTACACGCCATTATCATGATTACTAGGCTAAACGGGATATACACATCATTATCATGATTCCTAGGCTAAACGTGATATACACATCATCATCATGATTCCTTGGCTAAACAGGATATACACATCATTATCATGATTCCTAGGCTAAACGGGTTATACACATCATTATTATAGTTCCTAGGCTAAACGGGATATACACAGCATTATCATCGTTCCTAGGCTAAATGGGAAGTACACACCATTATCACGGTTCCTAGGCTAAACGTGATATACACAACATTATCATGATTACTAGACTATACGGGATATACACATCATTATCATGATTCCTAGGCTAAACGTGATATACACATCATTATCATGATTCCTAGGCTAAACGGGAGATACAGATCATTATCATGATTCCTAGGCTAAACGGGATATACACATCATTATCATGATTCCTTGGCTAAACAGGATATACACATCATTATCATAGTTCCTAGGCTAAACGGGATATACACATCATTATCATGATTCCTAGGCTAATCGGGATATACACATCATTATTATAGTTCCTAGGCTAAACGGGATATACACATCATTATCATAGTTCCTAGGCTAAACGGGATATACACATCATTATCACGGTTCCTAGGCTAAACGGGAGGTACGCATCATTATCATGATTCCTAGGCTAAACGGGAGGTACACATCATTATCATGATTCCTAGGCTAAACGGGAGGTACACATCATTATCACAGTTCCTAGGCTAAACGGGAGGTACGCATCATTATCATGATTCCTAGGCTAAACGGGAGGTACACATCATTATCATGATTCCTAGGTTAAACGGGAGGTACACATCATTATCATGATTCCTAGGCTAAACGGGAGGTACATACAATTATCATGATTCCTTGTCTAAACGGGAGATAAACATCATTATCATGATTCTTAGGCTAAACGTGAGATACACATCATTGTCATGATTCCTAGGCTAAACGGGAAATACACACCATTATCATAGTTCCTAGGCTAAACGGGAAATACACACCATTATCATAGTTCCTAGGCTAAACGTGAGATACACACCATTATCATGATTCCTAGGCTAAACGTGAGATACAGATCATTATCATAGTTCCTAGGCTAAACGGGAGGTACACATCATTATCATGATTCCTAGGCTAAACGTGAGATAGACATCATTATCATGATTCCTAGGCTAAACGGGAGGTACACGCCATTATCATGATTCCTAGGCTAAACGGGAGATACACACCAATATCATGATTCCTAGGCTAAACTTGAGATACACATCATTATCATGATTCCTAGGCTAAACGTGAGATACACATCATTATCATAATTCCTAGGCTAAACGGGAGGTACACGCCATTATCATGATTCCTAGGCTAAACGAGAGGTACACGCCATTATCATGATTCCTAGGCTAAACGGGAGGTACACGTCATTATCATGATTCCTAGGCTAAACGTGAGATACACATCATTATCATAGTTCCTAGGCTAAACGGGATACACACATCATTATCATAGTTCCTAGGATATACGGGACGTACACGCCATTATCATGATTCCTAGGCTAAACGGGAGGTACACGCCATTATCATGATTCCTAGGCTAAACGAGAGATACACATCATTAGCATGATTCCTAGGATAAACGGGAGATACACACCATTATCATGATTCCTAGGTAAACGGGAGATACAGATCATTATCATAGTTCCTAGGCTAAACGGGAGGTACACGCCATTATCATGATTCCTAGGCTAAACGTGAGATACAGATCATATCATAGTTCCTAGGCTGAACGGGAGGTACACGCCATTATCATGATTCCTAGGCTAAACGGGATATACACATCATTATCATGATTCCTAGGCTAAACGTGATATACACATCATTATCATGATTCCTAGGCTAAACGGGATATACACATCATTATCATAGTTCCTAGGCTAAACGGGTTATACACATCATTATCATGATTCCTAGGCTAAACGGTATATACACATCATTATCATAGTTCCTAGGCTAAACGGGATATACACGGAATTATCATAGTTCCTAGGCTAAATAGGAGGTACACACCATTATCACGGTTCCTAGGCTAAACGTGATATACACATCATTATCATGATTTTTAGGCTAAACGGGATATACACATCATTATCATGATTCCTAGGCTAAACGGGATATACACATCATTATCATAGTTCCTAGACTAAACGGGATATACACATCATTATCATGATTCCTAGTCTAAACGGGATATACACATCATTATCATGATTCCTAGGCTAAACGTGAGATACACACCATTATCATGATTCCTAGGCTAAACGTGAGATACAGAACATTATCATAGTTCCTAGGCCAAACGGGAGGTAGACGCCATTATCATGCTTCTTAGGCTAAACGTGAGATACACATCATTATCATTATTCCTAGGCTAAACGGGAGATACACACCATTATCATGATTCCTAGGCTAAACGGGAGGTACACGCCATTATCATGACTCCTAGGCTAAACGGGGGGTACACGCCATTATCACGGTGCCTAGGCTAAACGTGAGATACACATCATTATCACTATTCCTGGGCTAAACGGGAGATACACACCATTATCATGATTCCTAGGCTAAACGGGAGGTACACGCCATTATCATGATTCCTAGGCTAAACGGGAGATACACACCACTATCATGATTCCTTGGCTAAACGGGAGGTACACACCATTATCATGATTCCTAGGCTAAACGGGAGATACACATCATTATCATGATTCCTAGGCTAAACGGGAGGTACACGCCATTATCATGATTCCTAGGCTAAACGAGAGATACACATCATTATCATGATTACTAGGATAAACGGGAGATACACACCATTATCATGATTCCTAGGCTAAACGGAGATACAGATCATTATCATAGTTGCTAGGTTAAACGGGAGGTACACGCCATTATCATGGTTCCTAGGCTAAACTTGAGATACAGATCATTATCATAGTTCCTAGGCTAAACGAGAGGTACACGCCATTATCATGATTCCTAGGCTAAACGTGAGATACACATCATTATCATAGTTCCTAGGCTAAACGGAATACACACATCATTATCATGATTCCTAGGCTAAACGGGATAAACACATCATTATCATAGTTCCTTGGCTAAACGAGACGTACACGCCATTATCATGATTCCTAGGCTAAACGTGGGATACAGATCATTATCATAGTTCCTAGGCTATACGGGAGGTACACGCCATTATCATGATTCCTAGGTTAAACGGGATATACACACCATTATCATGATTCATAGGCTAAACGTGATATACACATCATTATCATGATTCCTAGGCTAAACGGGATATACACATCATTATCATAGTTCCTAGGCTAAACGGGATATACACATCATTATCATGATTCCTAGGCTAAACGGGATATACACATCATTATTATAGTTCCTAGGCTAAACGGGATATACACAGCATTATCATCGTTCCTAGGCTAAATGGGAAGTACACACCATTATCACGGTTCCTAGGCTAAACGTGATATACACATCATTATCATGATTCCTAGAATAAACGGGATATACACATCATTATCATGATTCCTAGGCTAAACGGGATATACACATCATTATCTTGATTCCTAATCTAAACGGGAGATACAGATCATTATCATGATTCCTAGGCTAAACGTGATATACACATCATTATCATGATTCCTAGACTAAACGGGATATACACATCATTATCATGATTCCTAATCTAAACGGGAGATACAGATCATTATCATGATTCCTAGGCTAAACGTGATATACACATCTTTATCATGATTCCTAGGCTAAACGGGATATACACATCATTATCTTGATTCCTAATCTAAACGGGAGATACAGATCGTTATCATGATTCCTAGGCTAAACGGGATATACACACCATTATCATGATTCCTAGGCTAAACGGGATATACACACCATTATCATGATTCCTAGGCTAAACGGGATATACACATCATTATCATGATTCCTAGGCTAATCGGGATATACACACCATTATCATGATTCCTAGGCTAAACGTGATATACACACCATTATCATGATTCCTAGGCTAAACATGATATACACATCATTATCTTGATTCCTAATCTAAACGGGAGATACACATCATTATCATGATTCCTAGGCTAAACGGGATATACACACCATTATCATGATTCCTAGACTAAACGTGAGATACACCTCATTATCATGATTCCTAGGCTAAACGTGAGATACACACCATTATCATGATTCCTAGGCTAAACGGGAGGTACACACCATTATCATGATTCCTAGGCTAAACGTGAGATACACACCATTATCATGATTCCTAGGCTAAACGTGAGATACACATCATTATCACATTTCCTAGACTAAACGGGATATACACAGCATTATCACAGTTCCTAGGCTAAACCTGATATACACACCATTATCATGATTCCTAGGCTAAACGTGAGATACACATCATTATCATTATTTCTAGGCTAAACGTGAGATACACATCTTTACCACGGTTCCTAGGCTATACGAGAGGTACACACCATTATCATGAATCTTAGACTAAACGTGAGATACACATCATTACCACGGTTCCTAGGCTAAACGTGAGATACACATCATTATCATGATTCTTAGACTAAACGTGAGAAACACATCATTATCATATTTCCTAGGGTAAACGGGCGGTACACACCATTATCATGATTCCTAGACTGAACGTGAGGTTCACATCACTATCACAGTTCCTAGGCTAAACGGGAGGTACACATCATTATCACGGTTCCTAGTCTAAACGTGAGATACACATCATTATCATAGTTCCTAGGCTAAACCGGATACACACATCATTATCATGATTCCTAGGCTAAACGGGATAAACACATCATTATCATAGTTCCTTGGCTAAACGTGACGTACACGCCATTATCATGATTCCTAGGCTAAACGTGGGATACAGATCATTATCATAGTTCCTAAGCTATACGGGAGGTACACGCCATTATCATGATTCCTAGGCTAAACGGGATATACACATCATTATCATGATTCCTAGGCTAAACGTGATATACACATCATCATCATGATTCCTTGGCTAAACAGGATATACACATCATTATCATAGTTCCTAGGCTAAACGGGATATACACATCATTATCATGTTTCCTAGGCTAAACGGGATATACACATCATTATTATAGTTCCTAGGCTAAACGGGATATACACAGCATTATCATCGTTCCTAGGCTAAATGGGAAGTACACACCATTATCACGGTTCCTAGGCTAAACGTGATATACACATCATTATCATGATTACTAGACTATACGGGATATACACATCATTATCATGATTCCTAGGCTAAACGTGATATACACATCATTATCATGATTCCTAGGCTAAACGGGAGATACAGATCATTATCATGATTCCTAGGCTAAACGGGATATACACATCATTATCATGATTCCTTGGCTAAACAGGATATACACATCATTATCATAGTTCCTAGGCTAGACGGGATATACACATCATTATCATGATTCCTAGGCTAGACGGGATATACACATCATTATTATAGTTCCTAGGCTAAACGGGATATACACATCATTATCATAGTTCCTAGGCTAAACGGGATATACACATCATTATCACGGTTCCTAGGCTAAATGGGAGGTACACACTATTATCGTGATTCCTAGGCCAAACGGGATATACACATCATTATCGTATTTCCTAGGCTAAACGGGGACATATACATCATTATCATAGTTCCTAGGCTAAACGGGATATATACATCATTAACATAGTTCCTAGGCAAAACGTGAATACACATCATTATCATGATTCCTAGGCTAAACGTGAGATACACACCATTATCATGATTCCTAGTCTTAACGGGAGATAAACATCATTATCACAGTTCCTAGGCTAAGCGGGAGGTACACATCATTATCTTGATTACTAGGCTAAACGAGAGGTACACATCATTATCATGATTCCTAGGCTAAACGGGAGATACACATCATTATCATGATTCCTAGGCTAAACGGGAGGTACACATGATTATTATGATTCCTAGGCTAAACGGGAGGTACACATCATTATCATGATTCCTAGGCTAAACGGGAGGTACACATCATTAACATGATTCCTAGGCTAAAGGGGAGGTACACATCATTATCATGATTCCTAGGCTAAACGGGAGGTACACATCATTATCACAGTTCCTAGGCTAAACGGGAGGTACGCATCATTATCATGATTCCTAGGCTAAACGGGAGGTACACATCATTATCATGATTCCTAGGTTAAACGGGAGGTACACATCATTATCATGATTCCTAGGCTAAACGGGAGGTACATACAATTATCATGATTCCTTGTCTAAACGGGAGATAAACATCATTATCATGATTCTTAGGCTAAACGTGAGATACACATCATTGTCATGATTCCTAGGCTAAACGGGAAATACACACCATTATCATAGTTCCTAGGCTAAACGTGAGATACACACCATTATCATGATTCCTAGGCTAAACGTGAGATACAGATCATTATCATAGTTCCTAGGCTAAACGGGAGGTACACACCATTATCATGATTCCTAGGCTAAACGTGAGATACACATCATTATCATGATTCCTAGGCTAAACGGGAGGTACACGCCATTATCATGATTCCTAGGCTAAACGGGAGATACACACCAATATCATGATTCCTAGGCTAAACGTGAGATACACATCATTATCATGATTCCTAGGCTAAACGTGAGATACACATCATTATCATAATTCCTAGGCTAAACGGGAGGTACACGCCATTATCATGATTCCTAGGCTAAACGGGAGGTACACGCCATTATCATGATTCCTAGGCTAAACGTGAGATACACATCATTATCATAGTTCCTAGGCTAAACGGGATACACACATCATTATCATAGTTCCTAGGCTATACCGGACGTACACGCCATTATCATGATTCCTAGGCTAAACGGGATATACACATCATTATCATGATTCCTAGGCTAAACGTGATATACACATCATTATCATGATTCCTAGGCTAAACGGGATATACACATCATTATCATAGTTCCTAGGCTAAACGGGTTATACACATCATTATCATGATTCCTAGGCTAAACGGGATATACACGGCATTATCATAGTTCCTAGGCTAAATAGGAGGTACACACCATTATCACGGTTCCTAGGCTAAACGTGATATACACATCATTATCATGATTTTTAGGTTAAACGGGATATACACATCATTATCATGATTCCTAGGCTTAACGGGATATACACATCATTATCATAGTTCCTAGACTAAACGGGATATACACATCATTATCATGATTCCTAGGCTAAACGGGATATACACATCATTATCATGATTCCTAGGCTAAGCGTGAGATACACACCATTATCATGATTCCTAGGCTAAACGTGAGATACAGAACATTATCATAGTTCCTAGGCCAAACGGGAGGTAGACGCCATTATCATGATTCCTAGGCTAAACGTGAGATACAGAACATTATCATAGTTCCTAGGCCAAACGGGAGGTAGACACCATTATCATGATTCCTAGGCTAAACGGGGGGTACACGCCATTATCACGGTTCCTAGGCTAAACGGGAGGTACACACCATTATCATGACTCCTAGGCTAAACGGGAGATACACACCATTATCATGATTCCTAGGCTAAACGGGGGGTACACGCCATTATCACGGTTCCTAGGCTAAACGGGAGGTACACGCCATTATCATGACTCCTAGGCTAAACGGGGGGTACACGCCATTATCACGGTTCCTAGGCTAAACGTGAGATACACATCATTATCACTATTCCTGGGCTAAACGGGAGATACACACCATTATCATGATTCCTAGGCTAAACGGGAGGTACACGCCATTATCATGATTCCTAGGCTAAACGGGAGATACACACCATTATCATGATTCCTTGGCTAAACGGGAGGTACACACCATTATCATGATTCCTAGGCTAAACGGGAGATACGCATCATGATCATGATTCCTAGGCTAAACGGGAGGTACACGCCATTATCATGATTCCTAGGCTAAACGAGAGATACACATCATTATCATGATTACTAGGATAAACGGGAGATACACACCATTATCATGATTCCTAGGCTAAACGGAGATACAGATCATTATCATAGTTGCTAGGTTAAACGGGAGGTACACGCCATTATCATGGTTCCTAGGCTAAACTTGAGATACAGATCATTATCATAGTTCCTAGGCTAAACGTGAGGTACACGCCATTATCATGATTCCTAGGCTAAACGTGAGATACACATCATTATCATAGTTCCTAGGCTAAACGGAATACACACATCATTATCATGATTCCTAGGCTAAACGGGATAAACACATCATTATCATAGTTCCTTGGCTAAACGAGACGTACACGCCATTATCATGATTCCTAGGCTAAACGTGGGATACAGATCATTATCATAGATCCTAGGCTATACGGGAGGTACACGCCATTATCATGATTCCTAGGTTAAACGGGATATACACATCATTATCATGATTCCTAGGCTAAACGTGATATACACATCATTATCATGATTCCTAGGCTAAACGGGATATACACATCATTATCATAGTTCCTAGGCTAAACGGGATATACACATCATTATCATGATTCCTAGGCTAAACGGGATATACACATCATTATTATAGTTCCTAGGCTAAACGGGATATACACAGCATTATCATCGTTCCTAGGCTAAATGGGAAGTACACACCATTATCACGGTTCCTAGGCTAAACGTGATATACACATCATTATCATGATTCCTAGACTAAACGGGATATACACATCATTATCATGATTCCTAGGCTAAACAGGATATACACATCATTATCTTGATTCCTAATCTAAACGGGAGATACAGATCATTATCATGATTCCTAGGCTAAACGGGATATACACATCATTATCGTGATTCCTAGGCTAAACGGGATATACACATCATTATCATGATTACTAGGCTAAACGCAATATACACATCATTATCATAGTTACTAGGCTAAACGGGATATATACAGCATTATCATAGTTCCTAGGCTAAAGGGGATATATACATCATTATCATAGTTCCTAGGCTAAACGGGATATACACATCATTATCACGGTTTCTAGGCTAAACGGGAGGTACACACCATTATCATGATTCCTAGGCCAAACGGGATATACACATCATTATCGTATTTCCTAGGCTAAACGGGGACATATACTTTATTATCATAGTTCCAAGGCTAAACGGGATATATACATCATTATCATAGTTCCTAGGCTAAACGTGAATACACATAATTATCATGATTCCTAGGCTAAACGTGAGATACACACCATTATCATGATTCCTAGTCTAAACGGGAGATAAACTTCATTATCACAGTTCCTAGGCTAAGCGGAAGGTACACATCGTTATCATGATTCCTAGGCTAAACGGGAGGTACACATCATTATCATGATTCCTAGGCTAAACGGGAGGTACACATCATTATCGTGATTCCTAGGCTAAACGGGAGGTATACATCATTATCATGATTCCTAGGCTAAACGGGATATACACACCATTATCATGATTCCTAGGCTAAACGGGATATACACACCATTATCATGATTCCTAGGCTAAACGGGATATACACATCATTATCATGATTCCTAGGCTAATCGGGATATACACACCATTATCATGATTCCTAGGCTAAACGTGATATACACACCATTATCATGATTCCTAGGCTAAACATGATATACACATCATTATCTTGATTCCTAATCTAAACGGGAGATACACATCATTATCATGATTCCTAGGCTAAACGGGATATACACACCATTATCATGATTCCTAGACTAAACGTGAGATACACCTCATTATCATGATTCCTAGGCTAAACGTGAGATACACACCATTATCATGATTCCTAGGCTAAACGGGAGGTACACACCATTATCATGATTCCTAGGCTAAACGTGAGATACACACCATTATCATGATTCCTAGGCTAAACGTGAGATACACATCATTATCACATTTCCTAGACTAAACGGGATATACACAGCATTATCACAGTTCCTAGGCTAAACCTGAGATACACACCATTATCATGATTCCTAGGCTAAACGTGAGATACACATCATTATCATTATTTCTAGGCTAAACGTGAGATACACATCATTACCACGGTTCCTAGGCTATACGAGAGGTACACAACATTATCATGAATCTTAGACTAAACGTGAGATACACATCATTACCACGGTTCCTAGGCTAAACGTGAGATACACATCATTATCATGATTCTTAGACTGAACGTGAGAAACACATCATTATCATATTTCCTAGGGTAAACGGGCGGTACACACCATTATCATGATTCCTAGACTGAACGTGAGGTTCACATCACTATCACAGTTCCTAGGCTAAACGGGAGGTACACATCATTATCACGGTTCCTAGTCTAAACGTGAGATACACATCATTATCATAGTTCCTAGGCTAAACCGGATACACACATCATTATCATGATTCCTAGGCTAAACGGGATAAACACATCATTATCATAGTTCCTTGGCTAAACGTGACGTACACGCCATTATCATGATTCCTAGGCTAAACGTGGGATACAGATCATTATCATAGTTCCTAAGCTATACGGGAGGTACACGCCATTATCATGATTCCTAGGCTAAACGGGATATACACATCATTATCATGATTCCTAGGCTAAACGTGATATACACATCATCATCATGATTCCTTGGCTAAACAGGATATACACATCATTATCATAGTTCCTAGGCTAAACGGGATATACACATCATTATCATGTTTCCTAGGCTAAACGGGATATACACATCATTATTATAGTTCCTAGGCTAAACGGGATATACACAGCATTATCATCGTTCCTAGGCTAAATGGGAAGTACACACCATTATCACGGTTCCTAGGCTAAACGTGATATACACATCATTATCATGATTACTAGACTATACGGGATATACACATCATTATCATGATTCCTAGGCTAAACGTGATATACACATCATTATCATGATTCCTAGGCTAAACGGGAGATACAGATCATTATCATGATTCCTAGGCTAAACGGGATATACACATCATTATCATGATTCCTTGGCTAAACAGGATATACACATCATTATCATAGTTCCTAGGCTAGACGGGATATACACATCATTATCATGATTCCTAGGCTAAACGGGATATACACATCATTATTATAGTTCCTAGGCTAAACGGGATATACACATCATTATCATAGTTCCTAGGCTAAACGGGATATAACATCATTATCACGGTTCCTAGGCTAAACGGGAGGTACACACTATTATCGTGATTCCTAGGCCAAACGGGATATACACATCATTATCGTATTTCCTAGGCTAAACGGGGACATATACATCATTATCATAGTTCCTAGGCTAAACGGGATATATACATCATTAACATAGTTCCTAGGCTAAACGTGAATACACATCATTATCATGATTCCTAGGCTAAACGTGAGATACACACCATTACATGATTCCTAGTCTTAACGGGAGATAAACATCATTATCACAGTTCCTAGGCTAAGCGGGAGGTACACATCATTATCTTGATTACTAGGCTAAACGAGAGGTACACATCATTATCATGATTCCTAGGCTAAACGGGAGATACACATCATTATCATGATTCCTAGGCTAAACGGGAGGTACACATGATTATTATGATTCCTAGGCTAAACGGGAGGTACACATCATTATCATGATTCCTAGGCTAAACGGGAGGTACACATCATTAACATGATTCCTAGGCTAAAGGGGAGGTACACATCATTATCATGATTCCTAGGCTAAACGGGAGGTACACATCATTATCACAGTTCCTAGGCTAAACGGGAGGTACGCATCATTATCATGATTCCTAGGCTAAACGGGAGGTACACATCATTATCATGATTCCTAGGTTAAACGGGAGGTACACATCATTATCATGATTCCTAGGCTAAACGGGAGGTACATACAATTATCATGATTCCTTGTCTAAACGGGAGATAAACATCATTATCATGATTCTTAGGCTAAACGTGAGATACACATCATTGTCATGATTCCTAGGCTAAACGGGAAATACACACCATTATCATAGTTCCTAGGCTAAACGTGAGATACACACCATTATCATGATTCCTAGGCTAAACGTGAGATACAGATCATTATCATAGTTCCTAGGCTAAACGGGAGGTACACATCATTATCATGATTCCTAGGCTAAACGTGAGATACACATCATTATCATGATTCCTAGGCTAAACGGGAGGTACACGCCATTATCATGATTCCTAGGCTAAACGGGAGATACACACCAATATCATGATTCCTAGGCTAAACGTGAGATACACATCATTATCATGATTCCTAGGCTAAACGTGAGATACACATCATTATCATAATTCCTAGGCTAAACGGGAGGTACACGCCATTATCATGATTCCTAGGCTAAACGGGAGGTACACGCCATTATCATGATTCCTAGGCTAAACGTGAGATACACATCATTATCATAGTTCCTAGGCTAAACGGGATACACACATCATTATCATAGTTCCTAGGCTATACCGGACGTACACGCCATTATCATGATTCCTACGCTAAACGGGATATACACATCATTATCATGATTCCTAGGCTAAACGTGATATACACATCATTATCATGATTCCTAGGCTAAACGGGATATACACAATATTATCATAGTTCCTAGGCTAAACGGGTTATACACATCATTATCATGATTCCTAGGCTAAACGGGATATACACGGCATTATCATAGTTCCTAGGCTAAATAGGAGGTACACACCATTATCACGGTTCCTAGGCTAAACGTGATATACACATCATTATCATGATTTTTAGGTTAAACGGGATATACACATCATTATCATGATTCCTAGGCTTAACGGGATATACACATCATTATCATAGTTCCTAGACTAAACGGGATATACACATCATTATCATGATTCCTAGGCTAAACGGGATATACACATCATTATCATGATTCCTAGGCTAAGCGTGAGATACACACCATTATCATGATTCCTAGGCTAAACGTGAGATACAGAACATTATCATAGTTCCTAGGCCAAACGGGAGGTAGACGCCATTATCATGATTCCTAGGCTAAACGTGAGATACAGAACATTATCATAGTTCCTAGGCCAAACGGGAGGTAGACACCATTATCATGATTCCTAGGCTAAACGGGGGGTACACGCCATTATCACGGTTCCTAGGCTAAACGGGAGGTACACACCATTATCATGACTCCTAGGCTAAACGGGAGATACACACCATTATCATGATTCCTAGGCTAAACGGGGGGTACACGCCATTATCACGGTTCCTAGGCTAAACGGGAGGTACACGCCATTATCATGACTCCTAGGCTAAACGGGGGGTACACGCCATTATCACGGTTCCTAGGCTAAACGTGAGATACACATCATTATCACTATTCCTGGGCTAAACGGGAGATACACACCATTATCATGATTCCTAGGCTAAACGGGAGGTACACGCCATTATCATGATTCCTAGGCTAAACGGGAGATACACACCATTATCATGATTCCTTGGCTAAACGGGAGGTACACACCATTATCATGATTCCTAGGCTAAACGGGAGATACGCATCATGATCATGATTCCTAGGCTAAACGGGAGGTACACGCCATTATCATGATTCCTAGGCTAAACGAGAGATACACATCATTATCATGATTACTAGGATAAACGGGAGATACACACCATTATCATGATTCCTAGGCTAAACGGAGATACAGATCATTATCATAGTTGCTAGGTTAAACGGGAGGTACACGCCATTATCATGGTTCCTAGGCTAAACTTGAGATACAGATCATTATCATAGTTCCTAGGCTAAACGTGAGGTACACGCCATTATCATGATTCCTAGGCTAAACGTGAGATACACATCATTATCATAGTTCCTAGGCTAAACGGAATACACACATCATTATCATGATTCCTAGGCTAAACGGGATAAACACATCATTATCATAGTTCCTTGGCTAAACGAGACGTACACGCCATTATCATGATTCCTAGGCTAAACGTGGGATACAGATCATTATCATAGATCCTAGGCTATACGGGAGGTACACGCCATTATCATGATTCCTAGGTTAAACGGGATATACACATCATTATCATGATTCCTAGGCTAAACGTGATATACACATCATTATCATGATTCCTAGGCTAAACGGGATATACACATCATTATCATAGTTCCTAGGCTAAACGGGATATACACATCATTATCATGATTCCTAGGCTAAACGGGATATACACATCATTATTATAGTTCCTAGGCTAAACGGGATATACACAGCATTATCATCGTTCCTAGGCTAAATGGGAAGTACACACCATTATCACGGTTCCTAGGCTAAACGTGATATACACATCATTATCATGATTCCTAGACTAAACGGGATATACACATCATTATCATGATTCCTAGGCTAAACAGGATATACACATCATTATCTTGATTCCTAATCTAAACGGGAGATACAGATCATTATCATGATTCCTAGGCTAAACGGGATATACACATCATTATCGTGATTCCTAGGCTAAACGGGATATACACATCATTATCATGATTACTAGGCTAAACGCAATATACACATCATTATCATAGTTACTAGGCTAAACGGGATATATACAGCATTATCATAGTTCCTAGGCTAAACGGGATATATACATCATTATCATAGTTCCTAGGCTAAACGGGATATACACATCATTATCACGGTTTCTAGGCTAAACGGGAGGTACACACCATTATCATGATTCCTAGGCCAAACGGGATATACACATCATTATCGTATTTCCTAGGCTAAACGGGGACATATACTTTATTATCATAGTTCCAAGGCTAAACGGGATATATACATCATTATCATAGTTCCTAGGCTAAACGTGAATACACATAATTATCATGATTCCTAGGCTAAACGTGAGATACACACCATTATCATGATTCCTAGTCTAAACGGGAGATAAACTTCATTATCACAGTTCCTAGGCTAAGCGGGAGGTACACATCGTTATCATGATTCCTAGGCTAAACGGGAGGTACACATCATTATCATGATTCCTAGGCTAAACGGGAGGTACACATCATTATCGTGATTCCTAGGCTAAACGGGAGGTATACATCATTATCATGATTCCTAGGCTACACGGGAGGTACACATCATTATCATGATTCCTAGGCTAAACGGGAGGTACACATCATTATCATGATTCCTAGGCTAAACGGGAGGTACACATCATTATCACAGTTCCTAAGCTAAACGGGAGGTACACATCATTATAATGATTCCTAGGCTAAACGGGAGGTACACATCAGTATCATGATTCCTAGGCTAAACGTGAGATACACACTATTATCATGATTCCTAGGCTAAACGTGAGATACACATCATTATCATGATTCCTAGGCTAAACGTGAGATACACATCATTATCATGATTCCTAGGCTAAACGTGAGATACACACCATTATCATGATTCCTAGGCTAAACTTGAGATACACACCATTATCATGATTCCTAGGCTAAACGTGAGATACACATCATTATCATGATTCCTAGGCTAAACGTGAGATACACACCATTATCATGATTCCTAGGCTAAACGTGAGATACACACTGTTATCATGATTCCTAGGCTAAACGTGAGATACACACCATTATCATGATTCCTAGGCTAAACGGGAGGTACACACCATTATCATGATTCCTAGGCTAAACGTGAGATACACACCATTATCATGATTCCTAGGCTAAACGTGAGATACACATCATTATCACATTTCCTAGGCTAAACGGGATATACACAGCATTATCACAGTTCCTAGGCTAAACTTGAGATACACGCCATTATCATGATTCCTAGGCTAAACGTGAGATACACATCATTATCATGATTCTTAGGCTAAACGTGAGATACACACCATTATCATGATTCCTAGGCTAAACGTGAGATACACATCATTATCATTATTTCTAGGCTAAACGTGAGATACACATCATTACCACGGTTCCTAGGCTATACGAGAGGTACACACCATTATCATGAATCTTAGACTAAACGTGAGATACACATCATTACCACGGTTCCTAGGCTATACGAGAGGTACACACCATTATCATGAATCTTAGACTAAACGTGAGATACACATCATTACCACGGTTCCTAGGCTAAACGTGAGATACACATCATTACCACGGTTCCTAGACTAAACGTGAGATACACATCATTACCACGGTTCCTAGGCTATACGAGAGGTACACACCATTATCATGAATCTTAGACTAAACGTGAGATACACATCATTACCACGGTTCCTAGGCTAAACGTGAGATACACATCATTATCATGATTCTTAGACTAAACGTGAGAAACACATCATTATCATATTTCCGAGGGTAAACGGGCGGTACACACCATTATCATGATTCCTAGACTGAACGTGAGGTTCACATCACTATCACAGTTCCTAGGCTAATCGGGAGGTACACATCATTACCACGGTTCCTAATCTAAACGTGAGATACACATCATTATAACGGTTCCTAGACTAAACGGGAGATACACATCATTATCATTGTTCCTAGTCTAAACGTGAGGTACACATCATTATCACGGTTCCTAGTCTGAACGTGAGGTACACATCATTATAACGGTTCCTAGTCTAAACGTGAGGTACACATCATTATCACGGTTCCTAGTCTAAACGTGAGGTACACATCATTATCAAGGTTCCTAGTCTAAACGGGAAATACACGTCATTATCACGGTTCCTAGTCTAAACGTGAGGTACACATCATTATCACTGTTCCTAGTCTAAACGTTAGATACACGTCATTATCACGGTACCTAGTTTAAACGTGAGATACACATCAATTTTACGGTTCCTAGTCTAAACGGGAGATACACATCATTATCATTGTTCCTAGTCTAAACGTGAGGTACACATCATTATCACGGTTCCTAGTCTAAACGTGAGGTACACATCATTATCACGGTTCCTAGTCTAAACGTGAGGTACACATCATTATCACGGTTCCTAGTCTAAACGTGAGGTACACATCATTATCAAGGTTCCTAGTCTAAACGGGAAATACACGTCATTATCACGGTTCCTAGTCTAAACGTGAGGTACACATCATTATCACGGTTCCTAGTCTAAACGTAAGGTACACATCATTATCACTGTTCCTAGTCTAAACGTTAGATACACGTCATTATCACGGTACCTAGTCTAAACGTGAGATACACATCAATTTTACGGTTCCTAGTCTAAACGGGAGATACACATCATTATCATTGTTCCTAGTCTAAACGTGAGGTACACATCATTATCACGGTTCCTAGTCTAAACGGGAGATACACATCATTATCATTGTTCCTAGTCTAAACGTGAGGTACACATCATTATCACGGTTCCTAGTCTAAACGTGAGGTACACATCATTATCATTGTTCCTAGTCTAAGCGTGAGGTACACATCATTATCACGGTTCCTAGTCTAAACGTGAGGTACACGTCATTATCACGGTTCCTAGTCTAAACGTGAGGTACACATCATTATCAAGGTTTCTAGTCTAAACGGGAAATACACGTCATTATCACGGTTCCTAGTCTAAGCGTGAGGTACACATCATTATCACGGTTCCTAGTCTAAACGTGAGGTACATATCTTTATCACGGTTCCTAGTCTAAACGGGAGATACACATCATTATAACGGTTCCTACTCTAAACGGGAGATACACATCATTATCACGGTTCCTAGTCTAAATGTGAGGTACACATCATTATAACGGTTTCTAGACTAAACGGGAGATACACATCATTATCATAGTTCCTAGTCTAAACGTGAGGTACACAACATTATCACGGTTCCTAGTCTAAACGGGATATACACATCATTATCACGGTTGCTAGTCTAAACGGGAGATGCACATCATTATCACGGTTCCTAGTATAAACGTGAGATACACATCATTATCACGGTTCCTAGTCTAAACGGGAGATACACATAATTATCACTGTTCCTAGTCTAAACGTGAGATACACATGATTATCACGGTTCCTAGTCTAAACGTGAGATATACATCATTATCACTGTTCCTAGTCTAAACGGGATATACACATCATTATCACGGTTCCTAGTCTAAACGTGAGATACACATCATTATCACGGTTCCTAGTCTAAACGTGAGATACACATCATTATCACGGTTCCTAGTATAAACGTGAGTTACACATCATTATCACGGTTCCTAGTATAAACGTGAGGTACACCTCATTATCACGGTTCCTAGTTTAAACGGGAGATACACATAATTATCACGGTTCCTAGTCCAAACGTGAGGTACACATCATTTTCACGGTTCCTAGTCTAAACGAGAGATACACATCATTATCACGGTTCCTAGTCTAATCGAGAGATACACATCATTATCACGGTTCCTAGTCTAAACGGGGGATACACATAATTATCACGGTTCCTAGTCTAAACGTGAGATACACATCATTATCACGGTTCCTAGTCTAAACGTGAGATACACATCATTATCACGGTTCCTAGTCTAAACGTGAGATACACATCATTATCACGGTTCCTGGTCTAAACGAGAGATACACATCATTATCACGGTTCCTAGTCTACACGTGAGATACACTTCATTATCACGGTTCCTAGGCTAAACGTGAGATACAGGTTATTATCACGGTCTTTAGGCCAAAAAGGAGGTTCGCCAATTTCTAGTGATAATTTTATGATCAGGGTTTTCCGTAAAAATTGTAATACTGAAAAAAATAAGCAGTTTACATTTCATACAGTCAAAAGTTAAAGCAAAAATGTCTCTGTTATTTCAATGCAGCGTTGTTTATTTCTCGTAGCTTATCTCTACCATCTATATGTATAGATGCCATACTTTAGCAACGTTTTAATATAATCAGTTTGAATCCAATGTGTATTCTTTTGAAGAAACAAATGAGCAGCGCCCATCGTTTCTGTTCCAGTTTAAGTTAATGTTACACTCCTGTTTTGAAAATGTTAGAATAAATTCAGTGACACGTTTGTATAGTTAAATCTAAATTTCATTAGTGCTTTTCGATATTCAAATTTACATGTAGGTTTGCATAATTTAAAAATATATATTTGGATGATTGTGTCTTATGTTAATTACTGCTGGAATTGTCATGATATGGAACTTGAAATTCCAACACTGTTCATAAAAGTAATGCTGCTCTGATTATTTTCAGCACATCTTGCGGGAAGTAAAGGAACACAGATACTGTTCTCTATTTAGTTTTCTGGAACCAGTAAAACCAAGTGTGTGTCGCTACGCTCCTTATTTCAGCAATTTGCTCCACACCCATATACTTATGGACTAGTGTTTCTGCCTATAATGTTATTATTCGTATCAAAACTTAAAGAAAACTGAAATTTATTGTGTAGAAAAGCAGTACACAGTAGCCATACTTAAATAACAACCAAAGAGTAACTAAATCCAAATCCTGTTGTATCTCGAGTGGTATTAACATTTTCTTCGATATTTGAGTATAGATGCTCATAAAGCCTTTATCATTAATTTTCTATTATGTTATTATTTAAAATAGTACCCTGTAGCGCAATTTAAATATTATAGCATCTTATTGCCCCTTAGGCAAATTAAATGCATAGTTGCCGGTAGCTGTCACCAGTAACGTTAATCTCTGCGCAATTTTACCTTCTGCGCTAGAAGCAGCATTCAGCAGATGATATCGTGTGAACGCTTACGGGAATATGTAATAATCAGTCCAACTGGATGACAATATGGGTATCAATATATTTCTTTTACATCTGT
Organism: Deroplatys truncata; assembly: GCA_030765065.1. Lineage (NCBI taxonomy): Eukaryota > Metazoa > Arthropoda > Insecta > Mantodea > Mantidae > Deroplatys > Deroplatys truncata. The sequence goes on from CM060978.1 coordinate 223,505,314, forward strand.
GAACTGCTTTCCAATCTGACTTTTCATTGTATGGCAAAAATATTTTTAAAGAAAACTGCGCTGTTTTCTGAGTTTTAAGGTTTTATTTCTTGAAATTACAAATGACATCTTACTTAATTACGATTTTTACACTCTTACAGCCGATAAAACCACTGTACAGTACCTATTCTGCTATGAAATTCAATGATTTTTCATTCGAAATTTATTTAGAACATCCATTTATTTAGAATCCAAAAAAAGTATTTTTGTAAACGTCCGTGTTGTGTCTGTGAACAGCATAACTCAGAAACGAACAGTAGGATAAACACCAAACTTGGTATTTAGGTTCAGTATTTTCCAGAGATGCGACACAAAGGTTTTCAAGAAAATCCCCCACTCCAGATTACGCTTTACATGGAACATATTTTCGAAAATTTTAATTTTCTCAAAAATGGCTCTAACGATTTTTAATAAAATACCATAAGTTTAAGACATTTTTATGGCGAATGAGTTGTATATCTAGAATTTTCTTGGAATGTCTCCAAAAGTATTCTTCATTGTGAACGACTTTTGCATAACTGGTAAACCATAAGAGATAGACAAAATTTTACTACACAAAAAATGTAGATCGCGTTAAAATACACAATTTATGTCATATACATTTTCGAGATATTGCTTGTTATTCCTTCAAATTTTCCAATACCTATACTTTTCTCAAATGGGAATTCGTTATTCATTTTTTTGTCCTGGTAATGCAAAGAGAATGGAATACTCCACATAGCAACCACCTCTTAAAATATTTGACTATCGCTTAAAGCCTACCAATTCCCCTTGCATCTACAAGCAAATTAGCAATAAGATTAACATCTCGATATCTGGATTAACATGAACCATATGGAGAATAAGCGTTTCTAAAAATAGTTTGTACACGAGTAGAGAAAGTCATGTGAGTGTAACACATCAAATTATTTTGGTGGTGTTTAACGTCCGTTCTTACTACATACGGCAGCATAGGTGGTGACTCTAATGTTACATGAAATTAAATGATAATTAGGAATGGAAATTTGAGAAGGAAACGTTCCAGGCCTGAGTTTAAGTTTACATGCTAGGCATTTGCCTGTTATGAGTACTGAGGAAAGCCTAGAAGAACCTTAGCCATGGGGGACGCTCCTGGCGGGATTTGGACCGCGGACCTCCCGTTCGCAAGTCCATCTTAGTGTTCAACAATATCGCAGGGTCAGAAACAAATGCAAAAACCAAAAGCTTGCAGCTTGATCGAAAAGTAGCACCTTTAAATGGAAATTGTATTAATGAAGTCAGCGTTTTCAGTAAAACACTAAGTCGGACTGGAATTGTCTTTATCACTAACCTCATAGCTTCCTGTTTTTCAAATTCTATCCTGTTTATCTTAATCTTGGTGCAACTAAACCGGAATTGGCTTGAAAACGGAACAAAGTTCACACGCGAGCTTCTCGTTTAATCCACATTTTTATCAGCCATTGGTAGAAGATAGTAACAACGACAATGTCAAAAGATGGAAACTATATAGTCGTAAGGCAATTTCAGGATAATAAAAATTATCATAAATAACTCCAGAAGTAATTTGAAATTTAGTTAGGAAACATTCACGAGTTGGCTTTATTAAGATCATTCCAAATAAAGTGTAATGAATTAGTTACATAAACTAATAGTTATGACCAAAAACATTAAAGGAGTAGTCATATACACTTTCAAACAGAAGTACAGGGTTCCAATAAAACGTTTTGATGAGCAGGAATGGAAGTTAAATGGGGTACTGGAATTGCACGCAACAGATAAACACATAAAATTTATAAGTTGTAACTCACATATTACGAAGCATATCCTGTGTATAACGTATTACAAATTTACATTCACATCGTTCATACATTCCCCGATTAGTCTACTGCACTTAATCTCACAATTCCCACTATATGTTTCGTCACTTCTCCTTGCCACTACCTGTTCGGCAGAAAATACTTTACTTGACCTTCTGACTGTGTTACCTTACGCTTTTTTATTTCCTCTACTACGCACTACCAGTAAGAGGAGGAAGTATTTTATTCCACCCAAAAATTCGATATCAAGATTTTAACGAAAATACATATTTTGTAGCCCCTTGAACCCCCCCAAAGTAATTTTGGAAAAATTACGTGTGTGTATCTGTCTGTGTTTGTGTGTGTGTGTGTGTTTGTGGACAGTATAGCTAAAAAAATAAGAGTCCATTAAATACCAACCTTGTTACTTAAATTCAGTATCTTCTAAAGACGCAACATGAAGATTTTCTAGAAAACTTCCCTCCCAAACTACCCTTTTTTATAGAAAATATTCTTTACTTTTCATTTTCTCAAAAATTGCTCTAACGATTTTGATTGAATTACAGCAATTCTTCTTCTATTATTTCTACCTGTTCTTGCTGGAGCAATCACCATGCTTTTAACTGATCGAAACTTGAATACATCCTTTTTCGATCCTGGTTTAAGACATTTTCATGACAAATAAAACGTATGTCTTCAATTTTCTGGGAATAGCCTGTGAAGTCGTTTTCAACTGAATGATTTTTTTATAACTGATAAATCATAAGAGGTAGACAAAAATTGCACTGCACAAAAACGTAAAGGGACATTAAAGCATATAATTCATGCCAAATAAAAACTTTTGTAGTGTTAACGATTTCCGAGACATTCTTTGTTATTGGTTTGAATTTTTAAATACTTATTCTTTTCTCATGTGGAAAATAACTATTCGTTTTCTCCCTTTGGTCATGCAAAGAGAGCGGAATTTCAAAGCCATCGCATAGTGACTCGCCCTTAAAGAATTTGACTATCGTTTAAGCCTGCTGTATTCCCCTAATCCCCTTGAACCTTCAAGGAAATCTCGATGGTCGCAGATTGTGCGTCTTTTCCAAAGCGATTAACTTGGTCCCCTTGGAGTAGGGAATCTACATATTCACCAGCTTCACCTCTATTTCGTTGTATATGTTATGGATCTATGTATTAGGTGAAAAATATGTACTTTTCTGTTATTAAATAACTATGGTACCAAACAGAAGGTGCAAAGGTTTAAAATATACTGTGAATATATAAAATATTACTCCGTCTTTCCGAACGACAATTTTCCTCCCTGAGAAAGGTTATTTAAAGGCTATGCAGAATTTCCAGAGCGTTAAGGTTAAGGATGTCAGACGTTCCGCCTCTGTTTCATAATTTTGAGTGAATATCAGGGGATTTTTTATTCGTTATTAGTAATAGCCAGAATGTACGAATACAATTATAAGGGATAAAGGGGAGGATTCTCTGTAAGAACCTTCTAGATCATCGTACAATAATTTCATAAAAATGGAGGAGGTAAAGAAATTTATTAAATCGTCATTAGAATTTAAACGGCTGCCCGTGCAGCCAGCTAATCTATAATAAAACCAGTTCTACAAATGCTTATCTCAATTAAGATGAAGCAAATAGAAGAATTATATTTTATATGAATAGCTTGTTGAAGAATGGGTAGAGAAAAGCGTGTGAATATAAAACTTTATCAGTGTTATTAACGAACTAAAATAACAATCCACTGTCCCTAACAAACACACTCAACTGAGTACTACAGGACGCTAATACTGCTGCAATCACTGTTTTATCACAGAAGCACACCTTTCAACTTAAGGCCTCATTTATGTAAGCGATTTCGAGTAAGCATGACGCGACGCGGCAGAATTTTTAGTGATCTATTTCTGCATACACGTGACTGTAGTAATCGCGCTGGTACTATCGGGGATATCAGCTCGCTTCCACATTTGGTTCGACAGCTTGTATAGATCCGTGTGTATTACACTATTGCTACAAACTCTTAACTCAAATAAACAGACGAAAACCACGTTGGAATGTATTTTCGATAAAGAATGCAAGGTTTGTGACAGTGCGTTTTGGAACTAGTGTGGGATATCGAGAGAAGATGGCAACAACTCGTAATTTTCAGAGGCAACATTCCATATTTAACTACTAACACGGTTTTCTGCTGTACAATAGTCCGTATTTATGCTTGATAAAAGTATGAACGACGAAAATCATTTCCACAACATGTGAAAGTGCAGAACATGAAATGTGAAAACCACAGCTCTGGATTTCCAAAGTAGCAGCATTGATTCAACTGTCTCATTCACAATACGGCAACGCAATGTGCGTAAACGGGTCCGTATACACCTATGTATATTGAGATCATGCAACCATTAAACTCAATGTACCTTCAGATCGTGTTGTATTTGTCGCGCGATTCGAAATGTCTTGCATAAATGGGGCCTAACCGAATTATTGTCGGCAAAAGTAACGAACCGACACAAAGCAGTGATATAACAGCAGGTCCAGTATCGCGCTCGGAGGCGCCGTGCGAATGTAATCCTTGTTGGTTAGTTTGTATAGCTGTAACCATTATTCGGAGAACGGCTTTGTGAACAAATTTAAGTGTATCGCTTTGGAATGCTAAAGTGTGTGTTAACACACTGGTTTATGAAACGCGAAAAATATATCCCTCGTAAACATGGCATTTTTATTTGGGGAGCCGGAAAATTATTTCACGAGAAGGATAAAACCGCACCTCCAACATTCGTTAATTCGAACCTTTCGGAAGTACTGCTGTTTAAAAGCCAACAATTCAGTAATTATTCAGCAGTTAGTTTCAAGTTAGCTACATTCAAACCATCATCACTACATAGAACAAACATAACAGCGAGCAAATGCGTTTAATCCAAATCTTGTAGAGACGCCCTGAAAGTCACTGGAGTCTCCAAGCTGATAAGAATTCTACGAAAAGAGAGCATGGTTCTGTATGAATTATATTTATCAGCTTCTTACATATATTGGCCTTTATCTTTTTAAAATAGCTATACAAATGCATTTTGTTGCTACTACAACGTTAAATGTTCCGAGGCTTACAATGCAAAGTCCACAAAGACATTTGGTCAGACGTCCGCCGTGTATTCCGCTTCCTTGCATTTTTTGCTTCCACAATTATTTATTGCCCTCTGTAAAGTGGTCCTCCGAAGTAAAGTGTACAACTTGAAAATACGCTGCAATGCTGTCCTCTGTCACCTTCGGCAGAACTCCTGTATTACATCGATAAAATAAGCTATTGCAACGTAATAATTTGAATATGTTTTTCTGAAACTGAAAAATGGATTTCTTCGATTTGGAATTCAAAACCTTAGTAAGACTGGAAAGGCAGAATAAGACGACTGAAAAATGCAAAGCTATAGGCGGGATTTGAACCACGGATCTCCCGTCAGGTTACTCTAACCACTGAACTACCATAGCAACATGCCGGTACGACATTAAATTCCCCAATTCTTGGTAAGACTGCTCTCGTAATGAATTTGGTAAGCACTTACCTGGTGATCCCGGGTTCGATTCCTGGCTGGGATCGAGTGATGTTTCTTTATAAAGAAGATTTCTAGATATGTACAGAGTCTGGCGTTGTATGTGAGTGTCTTTGGATGTGTGATCCGGTTATTTAATAAACAGTTAATGCATATCAGGACGTAGCTGGGCAGGCTCTGGAATGCCACAGTCATTTTGTTTATATGACCCATTGATAGCTGCGCGATGTTGCACAGCAGCTTTCTAAACTCGAATCACCATTTCATTAATTTCGTTTACCTCCCCCAGTTCTTAATTAAATTGTTGTAGTATAATCTATAAGATTTGTATGGTGAATCCGTCCCATTTAGGCATTATAATTGTAATTTCCTACAGCCCTAGCTATTTCTAACAATGGATGAAAAATTCCCTGATATTTATGCAAAAGAATACGAAAACTCTGATGTATTACACTCACGTGACTTTCTCTACTCTTGTACAAACTATTTTTACAAACATTGTATGATCCGGATATATTAATGCACAACTAGTTCCTTCTTTTGATGATGGACTGCCTGTATAAATTGAAATATGTTTAGGAACATGTCTAGGAATTCACTGAACATTTCTGGGTAAATTATTTTGTCAGTTACATTCTTGTAATCAAGACGTAGTCGAGTATTAACTGTCGGAATTAGCAACTTCCAGGGTTCAATAATGTAACTGTTGATTCTTGTGATGATAAGGGGTAGATTGAAGTTCATATCTTCGCTATGCTGTTGTATCCGAGTGCGAAGAGTCAGTGATTTAGATTCAGTATGGTGTTTTTCCTTCTCCGAATTTCCATGGATGCAGGGATATATTGTTGATCCTGGGATAGATGATACTTCAGTTGATAGGTTAAACTTAATTTTATCCTTCGAAGTTCCAGAGGCGGTTCAACTGCTTCCATTAGTAGACTACTGATGGGGATTGTATAAAATTACCCAAGAGCAATTCTGAGGGCAATTGTTTGTACTACGATTATGGGTTAAGTAACTACAGAGTTATTGATAATGCTGAGTTATATACTGCGCATCCATGGTCTAATTTGAATCTAATCATCGCTCTATAGGTATTTATTAAAACACTGTAGTCAGCTCCCTAGTTTTAGCGGTTAAAGATTTCAGAATATTGATTCTTCTTAAGCAAACGTTTCTGAATTCTCTAATATGTGGAAGAAAGTTAATCTCTTGTCAAATAAGAAATCCAGTATTCTTATGATTTTGACGTTTTCTATTTTACATGTATTAATGTGTAGTTCAGGAGAGTCGATAGGTGAAATGCGTCTGGAGAATGTAATGCATTTAGTTTTTTGTTTGAAAAATCTCAATCCATTCATTTTTTTCCATTTTTCAAGACCATTAAGCGGTTTTTGTAGAATTTCCTGGATGGTACACATATTTTTTCCTTTGTAAAAAATAGTTAAATCGTCTGCAAAAGGGCAGACCTTAACAGGTGGATTATGTAGGTGGTTATATTCTTTATTGCAATTAGAAATACGTTACGCTCAGTATTGATTCTTGTGGAATGTCATTTTCAATTATAATCTCTTTCAAAATATTCCATTAGCTCTAATATGAATCTTTCTATTTTCTAGAACATTTTAAATACATGAAATCACATTTCCTTTTATACGATTTTCAATAAGTATTTTCAAGAGATGTTTTCTGTAGAACCTGTCGTCAGCCTTTTCTATATCTAGACTAATTGTCATCATATTTTGGGAATTCTGAAAAGCTTTCCTTATTTCCGTTTCCAACATTACAATTCTGTCTGTAGCTGAGTGATGTTGGCGAAATCCATTCTGTTCCTTTTCCAGTGTGCAACGTAATCGTTTATTCATGATTTGTTCCATAATTTTACACAGTGTGCACATTAAAGCAATTGGACGATAACGTTCTGTTCTAGTGTGTTACTTGTTAGTTTGTGTTCAGGTACGATTGTGGCTCTACGCCATTAGTCAGGAAATACCTTCTTGATCCATATATAATTGTAGATATGCTTCAGATAATTTAAGTCAATAGGTGGAAGTTATTGGATCATTATTCATATAAAATATTATCTGGGTCAGGACTTGAAGATTTGCAGGTAGAGAGTGCTATTGTTAACTCAGACATGGACCTCATTATAAGTATTGAGGCAGTATTTTTAACACTTAAAGATTTTAATCAAATTATATAAATATATATTTGAATAAAAGCCCGCCTTGAAACAATATGTGTATGTAATAATTTGTAAAATGTATGCAACAGTCATTGCATATGCTTATATTATTGTATCCATGTGTAATAATGTTATGTGAATATATTACGCAATTTAATAATGTAGGAGCTGTGAGAATAATAAGTTAAACGTTGCTAACAATGAGGTAACCTTGAGGCAATAATGAGTTTGAGAGTCTAAATGTTATTTGTGATTCTTGGAAGCATTAATGTAATTTTAGTGACAGTTTATAAAAAATAGCCAATCAACAACCAGAAAAAGCTTTAGTTAAATGCAGGTATTCTATTGGAGTAAAAATAGTCAATCAGAGACTTGAAATACAGAAATTTACAAGTTTAGATGGTTGAAATCTAGTCAGTTGCCTGTAGACAGTGATAGTAACTGCAAGCAAGATGCGTCCTCGAGAGATTTAATATGTATTCGTGTGAGACGAAAAATAGTTTTACGTGGTAAAAAGTGTAATTAATTAATAAAAAGAATCTCACAGCTCTCTATATCAGTGAAGTGCTATTTAATTTGTGTCAAGGATTAATAAAAAGGAGTGAATTAAAACTTAAAATCTGCGCAAGCCTACATTCTTGTTGCATCACGCCCTGCCAAGATATTCATGTCTCTAAAATAATACTGACACAGCCGAGGCAAATACGAATATTGAATATTTAAAGAAACAGTTTAATTACAAAGTTAATATTTCTTTAAACTTGGGGCAAAGGTCACCTGAAAATACATTTGGGGCGAAGCCTACCGGAAACTGTTTACTATACGTGCGGTTGCAACTACTACAGGTTCGGATCCCCAACAGTTAAAATCGATACAACTCCTTCAATACAAACTACTTCAAATCGGATATTCATACGTAGCAGCAACTCCTACAACAAAACAACTACTTCAGTAGCATTAGGATCTTCAAAAATATAGTCGAGAGAGCAATTGTCAGACTTTCTTTTTGTTTTCCAAGGATTGTTTGTCACAATGTATGTCATGGAAAGAGTCGAAAAAGCATCAGCCAGAGTATCAGCTATTGCTTAGGATACTGTTATAATTGTACCTTGCTCGTTTATAAGAAAGTTGATTGCAAATCAATGATCATTTCCACAAATTTTCTTTATTTTATTCCACACTAGTTTTTGTGGTGTTTAATGATTAAAGGAAGAAACAATTTGCAACCATGAATTTCTTTTACTACTACTTTATTTCTTTGCTTGCTTTGGACCACAATTTTAAAAAATCTGATGTGTTACACTCACATGACTTTCTCTACTCTTGTACAACCTATTTTTACAAACGCTTATTCTCCATCTACTTCATGTTAATCGAGATGTTAATCTTGTTGCTAATTTTCTTGTAGATGCAAGGGGAATTGGTAGGCTTTAAGCGATAGTCAAATATTTTAAGAGCTGGTTGCTTTGTGGAGTATTCCATTCTATTGGCATTACCAGGACAAAAAAAATTCTGATGTGTTAAACTCACATCACTTTCTCTACTCTTGTACAAACTATTACTTTCTCTACTACGTATAGTAAGTAGGGGAAGTATTGTATTCCACCCAAAAATTCGATACCGAGATTTCACCGGAAATACATGTTTTGAGACCTCCTGAATCCAAAAAAAAGCATTTTTGGAAATATGTCCGTGTGTGTGTCTGTGTGTCTGTCTGTGTGTGTGTCTGTGTCCGTGAACAGCATAACTCAGAAACGAACAGTCGGATAAACACCAAACATGGTATTTGGGTTCAGTAGCTTCCAAGGATGCGACACGAAGGTTTTCAAGAAAATCCCCCACCCCAGATTACCCTTTACATGGAACATTATTCGAAAAGTTTAATTTTCTCAAAAATGGCTTTAAAGATTTTGATTAAAATATCATATGTTTAAGATATTTTTATGACAAATAAAAGGTATATCTTGAATTTTTTGGGAATGTCTCCAAAAGTATTCTTTATTGTGAACGACTTTTGCATAACTGGTAAACCATAAGAGATAGACAAAATTTTACTATACAAAAAATGCAGATCGCGTTAAAATACACAATTTATGTCATATACGTTCTTTTTTGTTGAGTGAACCATTTTCGAGATATTACTTGTTATTCCCTTAAATTTTTCAATACTTATTTTCTCAAATGGGAATTCGTTATTCATTTTTTCTTGTCTTGGATATGCAAAGAGTATTAATCTGTGGCAAAGGGAATGGTGCTGCACCTAGCAACAGCTATTAAGAGATATGTATGTGCTTAAAGGCTACTGTATTTCCAAATTGCCCTTGTAAGTATACATTCCCCTTACATCTACAAGAAAATTAGCAATAAGATAGACTCTGCAAATGTTTATCTCGATTAACATGAAGTAGATGGAGAATAAGCGTTTGTAAACATAGTTTGTACAAGAGTAGAGAAAGTCATGTGAGTGTAACACATCAGATTTTTTTTTTACATACGCTTATTCTCCATATGCTTCATGTTAATTGAGATATCGAGATGTCAATCTTATTGCTAATTTTCTTGTAGATGCAAGGGGATTGGTAGGTTTTAAGCGATAGTCAAATGTTTTAAGCGCTGGTTGCTATGTGGCAAATTCCATTCTCTTTGCATGTCCAGGACATAAAAAATATGATGTGTTACACTCACGTGACTTTCTCTACTCTTGTACAAACTATTTTTACAAACGCTTATTCTCCATCTACTTCATGTTAATCGAGATAAACATTTGCAGACTCCATCTTATTGCTAATTTTCTTGTAGATGCAAGGGGAATATATATTTACAAGGGCAGTAATCGTAATACAGTAGCCTTTAAGCACATACATGTGTCTTAATAGCTGGTTGCTAGGTGCAGCACTATTCTCTTTGCCACAGATTAATACTCTTTGCATATACAAGACAAAAAAGGAATAACGAATTCCGATTTGATAAAATAAGTATTGAAACATTTAAGGGAATAACAAGCAATATCTCGAAAATGGTTCACTCAACAACAAAAATCTGTCTGACATAAATTGTGTATTTTAAAGCGATCTACATCTTTTGTGTAGTAAAATTTTGTCTATCTCTTATGGTTTACCAGTTATGCAAAAGTCGTTCACAATGAAGAATACTTTTGGAGACATTCCCAGAAAATTCAAGATATATGTTTTAATTGTCATGAAAATATTAAACATATGATATTTTAATCAAAATCGTTAGAGCCATTTTTGAGAAAATTAAACTTTTCGAAAAATGTTCCATGTAAAGGGTACTCTGGGATGGGAGGATTTTCTTGAAAACCTACGTGTCGCATCTCTGGAAGAGACTGAACCTAAATACCAAGTTTGGTGTTTATCCGACTGTTCGTTTCTGAGTTATGCTGTTCACAGACACACACACAGACTGACAGACACACAGACAGACACACACACGGACATGTTTCCAAAAATGCTTTTTTTGGATTCAGGGGATCTCAAAACATGTATTTCCGGTGAAATCTCGGTATCGAATTTTTGGGTGGAATACAATAGTTCCCCTACTTATTATACGTAGTAGAGAAAGTAAAAATGAATAACGAATATTAGAAAAAGTATAAGTATTGGAAAATTTAAGGGAATAACAAGCAATATCTCGAAAACGGTTCACTAAACAAAAAAAATGTATATGACATAAATTGTGTATTTTAACGGGATCTACATTTTTTGTGTAGTAAAACTTTGTCTATCTCCTATGGTTTACCAGTTATACAAAAGTCGTTCACAATGAAGAATACTTTTGGAGACATTCCCACAAAATTCGAGATATACATTTCATTTCTCATGATAATATCGTAAACATATGATATTTTAATCAAAATCCTTAGAGCAATTTTTGAGAAAATTAAAATTGTCGAAAACCTTCTATGTAAAGGGTAATCTGGGGTGGTGGGATTTTCTTGAAAACCTTCTTCTCGCATCTCTGGAAGATACTGAACCTAAATACCAAGTTTGGTGTTTATCCGACTGTTCGTTTCTGAGGTATGCTGTTCACAGACACGCGCGCGCGTGCACACACACACACACACACACACACACACACACACACACACACAGACATGTTTCCAAAAATGCTTTTTTACTTCCTCTACTACGTATAGTAAGTAGGGGAAGTATTGTACTCTACCCAAAAATTCGATACCGAGATTTCACCGGAAATACATGTTTTGAGACCCCCTGAATCCAAAAAAAGCGTTTTTTGTTATTCAGAGGGCCTCAAAACATATATTTTCGGTGAAATCTGGGTATCGAATTTTTGAGTGGAATACAATACTTCCCCTACTTACTATACGTAGTAGAGAAAGCAATAATGTTGCATGTCGGTCGTCGATATGAAACGAGCTTGTTTCCAATTAATGGATCTCCAGAAACGTGGTTTGAATATTGTTCATTATTTCTGCATAATTTAATCCTTTACGCATTACATTTAGCATGCGTTCTTTTTCCTACTTTCAAGGCTATTATAACGTCTATCCTTTCTATGTACTAGGAAGTATATTCTTTTTGACAAACCGCTTTATTCAGTTAAGAGAAGGCAAAACAGAGGAAAGCAGTTTGAAATATATACCTGCTGAATAAGGTTAAAACAAACAGCACTTTTTTCAAGGTGTTTCTGAGAGGGGATAAAAGTACATACATCATTACCAGAGACCTGAAGTTTAGGCATTATAAATGATTAAAATAGACAGGCAAAAAGCATTATAAATAGCTAAAGTAGGCAGGAAAAAGGCATTATAAATACTAAAACAGGCAATAAAAGGCAATTATAAACACCCATTTATTTAATAGATTACACTATTCAATAACTCGATCGTCATATTTTAAAGAACTTCAAAGTTTTAAACAAAAACCTAGTGTTGTAATTGACAAAAAAATGAAATATGACTTCGTAACATTCGGTTAAGTAACATTTTCGCAAACTTGGCTGGCTAGGTACAGTTTGGTTAGTATACTTCTCCAAAAACTGATATAAGGTAGGATTCCGTAATTTCCACAAAGGGATTCCGGCGCTGAGGAAAGTCTTACATAAGTCGAATGCAAACTGGGATTTTCGACTCTTTGTTGCGATTACTGTTGGAAGCAAAGATATCTTCTTCCCAGTAGACTTAGAAAGTGCATTTTTGTGTTTGATTGTGCCGATATGCTGCGATATAAAATACTTCTTTTCGTAGTTCACTGACTGCTGGCATATTTTGCATGTGAGTGCTTTACCGTCGGTACAAAATACGTCGGATTCAAAAGTATTAACGTAACTTTGTAATTTACTGCGTAAAGAAACACTGAATTTCGGCATCTTTCTGTTTCAACGTCGCAATGAAAACTGAAAGAAACCAAAGTTAGACCCGCACTCATTATTGCCTTTTAAAATAAACACAAGCCGTAATTCAAAAGCTTTCTGTTATCTATACGTTTGTTTGCGCGGCAGCACTCATTGTTGCAAAGAAAATAATGAACTGAATGAAGGACGCCTATGTTGTCTGCAACTAAAGACAATAGTATACATTCGGCGAAGTAACTCTCATTGTCACGGACTAACGGTTATTGAAATAAAATGTACCTGAAGGAAATTTTTATTAATTTATAAATAATAGATAAATCATGAAATTAAGGCAACAAAAGCATTTATTTCGTAAAATAGGCATTTATATTTAAAAAGGCAACATAAAACTGTAGCATTTGAATCACAAAGGTATAATTCGGACAGATTCACTTTCAAATTGAAGATAAATTTGACACATTTAAAAAGGCAGTCTGCCTAATTTCCGGTCTCTGATCATTACAAACAAACAATTAATCTTTTGCGTTGATAACAATTTCAAAGCTGCTTTAAATGGTTCTAACAAATTCTCTTTTAGAAGCTACTTACGCAAGCTTACTACAGCAGCATTTTTCTCATTGCAAGCAACAGCAAAGTTAGCAACGTATAACTGTTTTTCTGGGAAGAGATGTGAGGAGTTTTATTGTAGGATCTATAGCATCCTATTGTAATACATGAACATTAATATTCCATCCGTTTATAATACTCGTAGATTAAAAGGATCAAAATCGGAAAGGTGTTGCGGATATTAGTTGATCTGGAATAAAGCATGGCAGTTAAGTTGCTATGTGTGTAACCACTTTTGGAGCAACGTACTTCTGTGACGAGACTGTCAAGTGACAAAGTGCCATGGAGACAAACAAACTCATCCCGTAGTAAAGAAGAGACAACAATAACAGTGACTAGGCTGTCCCGTCAGCGGGGACTTCTCCCCCTAGATGTCACTCAACCTAACAATCAACCGTAACGACTTCCTCGAGATGAACTTCCGGGAGTGGCTGGTTCATCTGGGAGCACACACTGCCAGTTGGCACTAACGCGGCATTCTCTCATGTCCATCGCTTTCTCCTGGACCTTTCATATTGATGAGTGCTCTAAAATCACTTTATTGTACCAAGTGCAATTCTCCGTGTAGTTAAAAAATCTGATGTGTTACACTCACATGACTTTCTCTACTCTTCTACAATCTAATTTTACGAACGCCTATTCTCCATATGCTTCATGTTAATCGAGATATCGAGATGTCAATCTTATTGCTAATTTTCTTGTAGATGCAAGGGGAATATGGTAGCTTTTAAGCGATAGTCAAATATTTTAGCGCTGGTTGCTATGTGGCGCATTCCATTCTCTTTGCATGTCCAGGACATAAAATAAATGAATAACGAATTTGAGAAAAAGTATAAGTATTGGAAAATTTAAGGAAATAACAAGCAATATCTCGAAAACGGTTCACTCAACAAAAGAAATGTATATGACATAAGTTGTGTATTTTAACGCGATCTACATTTGTTGTGTAGTAAAATTTTGTCTATCTCTTATGGTTTACCAGTTATGCAAAAGTCGTTCACAATGAAGAATACTTTTGGAGACATTCCCAGAAAATTCGAGATATACATTTCATTTCTCATGACTTTATCTTAAACATATGATATTTTCATCAAAATCGTTAGAGCCATTTTTGAGAAAATTAAAATTTTCGAAAAATGTTCCATGTAAAGGGTAGTCTGGGGTGGGGGGATTTTCTTGAAAACCTTCGTGTCGCATTTCTGGAAGATACTGAACCTAAATACCAAGTTTGGTGTTTATACGACTGTTCGTTTCTTAGTTATGCTGTTCACAGACACACAGACAGACACACAGACAGACACACAGACACACAGACACACAGACAGACACACACACGGACATGTTTCCAAAACTGCTTTTTTTGGATTCAGTGAGTCTCAAAACATGTATTTCCGGTGAAATCTCGGTATCGAATTTTTGGGTGGAATGCAATACTTCCCCTACTTACTATACGTAGTAGAGAAAGTAAAAAAAATCTGATGTGGTACACTCACATGACTTTCTCTACTCTTGTACAATCTAATTTTACAAACGCCTATTCTCCATATGCTTCATGTTAATCGAGATGTCGAGATGTCAATCTTATTGCTAATTTTCTTGTAGATGCAAGGGGAATATGGTAGCTTTTAAGCGATAGTCAAATATTTTAACGCTGGTTGCTATGTGGCGCATTCCATTCTCTTTGCATGTCAGGACATAAAAAAATGAATAACGAATTTGAGAAAAAGTATAAGTATTGGAAAATTTAAGGAAATAACAAGCAATATCTCGAAAACGGTTCACTCAACAAAAGAAATGTATGACATAAGTTGTGTATTTTAACGCGATCTACATTTTTCACGTAGTAAAATTTTGTCTATCTCTTATGGTTTACCAGTTATGCAAAAGTCGTTCACAATGAAGAATAATTTTGGAGACATTCCCAGAAAATTCGAGATATACATTTCATTTCTCATGACATTATCTTAAACATATGATATTTTCATCAAAATCGTTAGAGCCATTTTTGAGAAAATTAAAATTTTCGAAAAATGTTCCATGTAAAGGGTAGTCTGGGGTGGGGGGATTTTCTTGAAAACCTTCGTGTCGCATCTCTGGAAGATACTGAACCTAAATACCAAGTTTGGTGTTTATCCGACTGTTCGTTTTTGAGTTATGCTGTTCACAGACACACACACAGACACACACACACACACAGACACACAGACACACACACAGACACACACACGGACATGTTTCCAAAAATGCTTTTTTTGGATTCAGGAGGTCTCAAAACATGTATTTCCGGTGAAATCTCGGTATCGAATTTTTGGGTGGAATGCAATACTTCCCCTACTTACTATACGTAGTAGAGAAAGTAATTAATATCTACGATTTTAATGTATTTGTATTCAGAAGCTATGAGTCGTGTTGAATGGTACAATGCAAACGTAGGGATTTCTGTTTAAATGATTATGTTTTTAATAGTCCTGCAGAGAATAAGGACTGTTGTATTCTATGATTGAGAATAGTCTTTGATCCGATGAAGTACCAGTTATATGGATTTTTTAGCGTTAAATACAGTGAGATCACAGAGTGTGCGTACCCCACTTTATTTTGCGATTATTACTGTTGAAATATTAGTACCAGTTAGTAACCATGTTGGTAGTTTTGCTATTGGGAACCATGGTAAGGCCGTGTGCAGTTAGCTTGCTCAAGGGGGTAATAAACAAATTTGGCTAATCGGTCTATATACCATGGAACAAAGATTATCTCCGCAAAACTTCTGCCAGGACATACCGCAGAATTCACCTGAAGAAAATGACGGTGTTTATACTGATTACCGATATATGGACCATTACACTATTAGGTGCGTATCCATATCAACCGACCACAACACCGCAGTGCTGTCAAACATGGGGAGGGAGTATGCCCACTTGTGATCTCTCTACAGAAAGGCAGCAACTTCAAGAACAACTATTCAAATGGCGAGGAAATTCAATAAAAATGGACCCGTTCGCCAATTCAGATAGACTAAAGACTGCTAAAAGTGAAAACCTTTGAAGGCATGCGGCAGTCAATAGATCGTAGACCGCATAAATTATACCGCAGGCGTGCACGGGGGTTTGAGATTAACAATTATTCTCCAAGAAGTATATTGAATACTGCTTTGAAGCTGTTTTCTCACAAAATTCAAGATTAACACATGTTAACAGTGAAGGACAAATGTATCTGAAACAATATGTGTGCTAACTTCATTCGAAAGCGGAAAGAAAATAAGAAGTAGATTCTGAATGTTTAATTCATGGATGGAGTGCATTTTCATCTCAATAATATTGTGAATCGTCAAAACTAAGGTTCCGAGTTCACACCTGCCAAAATAAGTGTAGGAGTAGTCATTTCGTAGTGAAAAATACACTGTTTATTGCACCATAAGCTCTGATCAAAATGGGAATAGGCTGACCATCAACAAGGAGCGATACTAATAAGCCATACGACTATTCATAGAAAAGTTAGTGAAATTCGCAGGTGTCGGACACAAATGGTTCCAATAATATGGCGCAATATCACATGCTATAGCCTCAAAAATTGCTCTTTTGGGAGAATATTTGAAAGATAGGATTGTTTTGAAGAAAAAAGACTTCTTTTGGATTCCTCGCTCACCAGACACAAGCTCTCCTGATTTCTTTTTATGGGATTAATGCAAACCACACTATTTAAGCGCAGAAGCCTAGAATCGTCTAAGGGATGTAGAAAATCATGGAAAACTTCACTGAGTGTACATGTAACACACCGTTATTAGTTATTAATAACATTCACATTTTATTAGCGCGCTCTCTCTCCCCGTAATCAGCAATGTTTTTTTTTAATTATTGACGTATCACTAGTTTTTATTTTACACAAAATAAAAACTTCGAACTGCGAGTTCAAACAGTGTTACGTGTTAACGATTTTGTTGATAGCTGAACTATTCGTCTAAGTTTATAGGCTCTACTATCTGTAACAGCACATTCAATTACAAATTTCCCAAATAATGTTACAGCGTTTGTTTTAATAATAGAGGGTAATAAACCTGCATAAAGAAAGTACTTCGAAAATTTCGATACATCAGCGATTTATCAGAAATTATCTACCAATAATAACAAAAAATTATAAACCAAGCACTATACTACATGTTTAACCTACAAGGAAGCAAAGCCTCTACTGACTGGCTGAAGCGGATGGCGCTGACTTCATTGCAAGGGCATTGGGAACTCGTGAGAGGAAGCAATCATTCACCAGTGCATCTACAGGATAGGATAGGACTAGGAGTGAAGGGGGACTTAGTGCCTCGACCTATGCAGATCTTTTGAACCTAGGCCCCTAATGGGGCTTCCCCGGGAGGGAGTGATGAGGTGAGAGGAGACAGGGCGGCCGGACGAGAAGATACGACAGGCAGAGGGCAGCTAGAACAGCCAGCTCCCCTGTGGGCTTACACATCCCCTGGGGGCCCGGGACCTGGAGATCCCTCATTCCGGGGGACGAAAATTTGCTCAGAGCATCCTTTTCCTCTTCCATGTACACGCTGAGACCTCCCGCCCACACTTGCAACCCTGAAACAGACCAAGCAGATAAAGATGAAGTGAAATGAGAATGGAGGGACAGGAAATTCGGGGGATATAATGATCTTTCCCAGCATTCGCCTAGCGACCGGGGAAAACCCGAAAAAATTGATGGGTCAGGAAGGTCGTTCGCGGGAATCGAACCCATGACCTCCCGAATGCGGGCCGCACACTTCTATGTTTGAGCCATCCCGCTCGAAAGTGCATCTATGCTACGCTCCATTTCAAGCTGAGACTCGTGCTACAAACAATTGCCTTTGCAGGGGAGTCTTCGATTTCGAGACCTTGCAGTTTCAATGATGATTATATTTTAGTGCATCATCTCCACATCCCAGGTGGATTCTATAATATATATTTCTGGGTTGGCATCAGGGTTTGGATACTTACATTTTAAATGTATATCTACATTAAAGGACTTGTGAGCAAATGGTTTAATTAATTGAAATTAAGCTCTAATATACACAATCGAACCACAAAGGAATGTTACAGCTTCAGGGCTATATAATTACTATAATGTAGATATTACTAACACCTAAATATGGGTATAATCAACATGTGCCAAAGTTTGTCGCTTGGGATCGTCAACACTTCTGGTTAGCACCCACATCGCGTGAGGGCAGAATGAGCGAAAATGGCGACAATACTCGCGGAACACTTCTGTATAGAGCAATATGGAAACCTGTATCTGCAGCCGCTGTGCAACATGGTTCAGAATCATTTTGTTAGGGTATGCAGCGTAGGAGGTGATGTGTGCCAATTTGGCGGCACGGGATTTTTAGGAACGGTTCCGGGTTCGATGCTAGTTCAGGTTCTCACATGAATCTTGTATCTAGGACTGGATCGTTTTCCTGCCCGTTTATTTTCCGTCACCTTTTTAAACCTGACTCCTCATAGAATCTCGCTACACACACGAATTTCTCTGGGTGCCGCGTTTTCTGCTGTACTTCATACAATCGCGACTTTCCACCGACACTTTTCTATAAATCTGCTTTGACCTGCACTCACATTTGCCTTTAGAACGACTTCCTAGGGAATACCAAGAACAAGTGATTTTTAAAACTCTCCTGTTTCTTTATTTAGAATTTTTCTATTCCTCCCATTTCGCTATCACGTGATTTCTACCTTTTTTCTTATTGGTTGTCTATTTTAAGTTTCCAAATGAACTCGTTTCTGCGCACCTGTTTTTCAGGCCTAACGGTACATTAAAAAAGCGTCTTCTGCCCTTACTCGGCTACAACGGGGGAAAACCTACCCCGTTTTCTGCCTGCTGCTTGCATTGTCTCTCCAACCTATATTCATCTTTACAAGTAATATTCATTTCCCAGTATTATTTAATAATATTATTCCCAGTTACTAATATTTACTTTCACATCATTATGGCTATCATTTTATATTTCTAGCTACGCAGAACGTATTGTCTCAATTTCCAAGTTGCCTCTTCGTTTGCACCGAACAAACTTCTATTGTACTGGCAACACGCAGGTAACGGCTGCTTGTGCAAGAGTGGAATTCTTAGTTGACCATATGTACCGTGGGCAGTTAGATGCATGTTGTGTAAGCAAAGATACCCGTTTGTTGTACGTATGAGTTATTCATTATAAATCCCAAGAGTTTAGCTATCAACTAGTACAATTCATATAATTCGGAGTTAAAGCAGGAATAGAGTTACCTATATTGTAGAACAATTCGTTTCACTCATACTGTACCTGAGGCAGTATTTTTAACACTTAAATGATTTCAGTCAAATTATATAATATGTAAATTGTATGTAAGTCATTGTATATGCTTATATTATTGTATACATGTTCAATAATGTTATGTGAATATATTACGTAATTTAATGTAGGAGCTGTGAGAATAATAAGTTAAAAGTTGCTAACAATGAGGTAACCGTGAGTCAATAATGAGTAAAAAAGTTTAACAGTACTACTTGTGATTCTTGGAACAACAATAATGCAATTTTAGTGAGTTTAAAAATAGCCAATCAACAAACAGAAAAAGCTTTACTTAAATGCAGGTATCCTATTGGAGTAAAAATAGCCAATCAGAGACTTGAAATACAGAAATTTACAAGTTTAGACGGTTGAAATCTAGTCAGTTGCCTGCGGACAGTGTTTATAACTAGATGCGTTGCTTGTGCGTCCTCGAGAGAAATATAATATGTATTCGTGTGAGACGAAAAATAAGTTTACGTATTAAAAAGTGCAAGTATTTAATAAAAAGAATCTCACGGCTCTCTATATCAGTGAAGTGCTATTTAATTTGTGTCAAGGATTAATAAAAAGGAGTGAATTAAAACTTAACCCTGCCAAGAAATCCATGTCTCTAACAAATACTGACGCAGCCGAGGCAAACATAAATATATAATATCTAAAGAAACAGTAAAATTACAAAGTTAATATTTTTAAACTTGGGGCGAAGGCTAGCGGAAACCGGGTACTATACGTGCGATTGCAACGAATTTCAAGTTCGGCTCCCCAACAGTAGAAATATAATACATCTTCAAACTGACTTTCCATACGTAGCAGCAACACCTACTTCAAATTGACGCCCAAAGCGTGGTGCAAATAACGTAAAGATAATAACCTTCTTCAAATTGGCTTCAATACGTGAAAAAATAACTTTCTCGTACTTAATCCTAAGTCAAAAGTCGAAAACCGCTATCTAACGTGAGAAAATAGCCCTGAATACCTATAGTCGATTCTTTTCTTTTATAAAATGTGAACGCTGTCTTTAGCAAAACTATTTTGCAGATAAGTTTTCCCCATTGGGCAAACTTGACTGTTTTACTGGATAGTTAACCAAATCAAAACGAAAGCAGTGTTTGTAGTATTTGGAGTCGCTATTGCGATATTATACATTGGTATAATTTATATTTTTATAACTTTCGGTTAAAAACCTTGAGTTTGTTTGCGAAAATGAGATGCGAGGATCTCGTTGGAGAAAATAGTTGTCACATATGGACAAATTGACAAGAGCTTCGAAGTGGCAGGGGGTAGGTTCTGATCCGAGTTTTTCATATCTGATTCTTCTGTCTCCTATGACTAATGGGGTAAAGCAATTTCGGTAATAAGAGCACTAATATTGTAATTATTATATTTAACATGGTATTATTTAACTGCATTCCCGAGTAATTTAGGGACAGGCCATATAAGTCATTGATGAAAATACATGTCTGTAAAAGCTGAGTTGGAAAGTAGTGTTCAACCTGAACGATATTTTACAGATAATTCCAGATGACGGCGGCTGGAGGCGGTCGAGAATGGTCTCGCAATGAGGATGGCTCCTTACGATGGATTAGCTTGCAGGCCGAGCATCTGGAGCCGGCTCTTCAGGTAATGAGGGAGTCCTTCTTTCCTCACGAATCAATCTCCAAGGCCCTGCGCCTCAACGAGACTCCTCGAGCTTCCGCTCAAGTCGAGCGAATTGCCACCATATCCGCTCAGGATGGCGTTTCTGTCGTCTGTATCGAGGCTTCCTCTGGACGCGTCGTTGGAGTGGCTTTCAATAAAATGCAGGTAAAGTTCACCACGATTTTTGACTAATTTATGTAATCTCCTTCAAGGCGGTATGAAGCTACAGTGCTGCGAATGAAGTGACATACTTCACGTGACTGACCTCTTAGGATGTGCTCATTAGGACAGTTATTTTTGGCATGTAAGTCACTGATCTTTAAAATAAAAAACTTTTTTGTAGCACCTGCCATATCCGAGATATTTGTTACTAATGTTCAATTCGTTTTACTTCCTCTACTACGTATAGTAAGTAGGGGAAGTATTGTATTCCACCAAAAAATTCGATACCGAGATTTCACCGGAAATATATGTTTTGAGACCCCCTGAATCCAAAATAAGCATTTTTGGAAACATGTCCGTGTGCGTGTCTGTGAATAGTATAACTCAGAAACGAACAGTCGGATAAACACCAAACTTCGTATTAGGTTCAGTATCTTCCAGAGATGCGACACGAAGGTTTTCAAGAAAATCCCCCCACCCCAGATTACCCTTAACATGGAACATTTTTCGAAAATTTTAATTTTCTCAAAAATGGCTCTAACGATGTTGATTAAAATATCATATGTTTAAGATATTTTCATGACAAATGAAATGTATATCTCGAATTTTCTGGGAATGTTTACAAAAGTATTCTTCATTGTGAACGACTTTTGCATAACTGGCAAACCATAAGAGATAGACAAAATTTTACGACACAAAAACTGTAGATCGCGTTAAAATACACAATTTATGGCATATACATTTTTTTTTGTTGAGTGAACCATTTTTGAGATATTGCTTGTTATTCCCTTAAATGTTCCAATACTTATAGTTTTTCTCAAATGGGAATTTGTTATTCATTTATTTTATGTCCTGATAATACAAAGAGAATGAATACTCCACATAGCAACCAGCTCTTAAAATATTTGACTGTCGCTTAAAGCCTACCAATTCCCCTTGCAACTACAAAAAAATTAGCAATAAGATTAACATCTCAATATCTCCATTAACATGAAGCATATGTAGAATAATCGTTTGTAACAATAGCTTGTACAACAGTAGAGAAAGTCATGTGAGTGTAACACATCAGATTTTTTTTTTTTTTAGTGTTCCAGTTTCATACACCGCCTTTAACTGCAATGGTCATATCGGTGGCATTTTACCTTTGAAACATATTGCCTAACGAAAATGCAGTTTACTCGTATATTCTTTGGGTTTTATACATTAGATTACACACACATTCTTACTCTCATTCATACTTCGAAATTCTGTGAAGAATTAGGGTCAATACTTGGACATTATTGTCATGTCTGTCGATTTTCAGTTTCTTCCCGTAATTGCATGGAAAGAGTATGGAATTTCACAAATGAATTATGTTTCATTTATTTACATCCTTTAACTATGGTTCTTATCGTCCCATTCTATATTGGGTGTGAAAGACCGGAAATTTTGTTCAGAGGCCTCTTTATCAGAATTACGGTTCTTTTGCGTGCAGTAAATCTGCGGCACGGGACCACCGGCTTTACTTCGGATGCCATGCTCAAGAATTTTACGCCCGAAAAAATCCATCGACCCCCGCCGAGTTTGAACCCGCAACTTCGGGAACTAGAGGCTAGGATGTTAATCCTAGACTACGGAGGACGAAATGGAATTTTAAGGCCAGCATATAGCGTCCAGTTCTTAAACATTTGACAATCGCTGTTCCCTTTGTATCTACAACAAAATATGCAATGTAGCTATTTCTGCAAATGTTTATTTCCATAATGAAGATAGAAAAAATCTGCTATAATACATTCTCAAGACTTTCCCTACCCTTTGTCTTTAATAGTGGGTGCACAAA
Organism: Deroplatys truncata; assembly: GCA_030765065.1. Lineage (NCBI taxonomy): Eukaryota > Metazoa > Arthropoda > Insecta > Mantodea > Mantidae > Deroplatys > Deroplatys truncata. The sequence continues at coordinate 223,528,712 of CM060978.1, forward strand.
CTGTTCTTATTAAAGCTGATTTTTTTATCTACTATATTTTAATCCAAATAAACCTTTGCAGAAATAGCTACATTGCACTTTTCGTTATAAATACAAAGAGAACAGTGACAGTCAAATGTTTAAGAACTGGACGCCATACGCCGGCCTTAAATTCCAAACCGTTTCCATCCAATCGCGAGAAACACCTTCAAATCAATTAGACTTCAAAAGAATGCCAAGCATTGAACAATTCGAACCTTTAATAACTGATGTATCAAAAACGGCTAATGCCACAGAAAAACTTATTGTAAGTAAATTGTGTGTTTTAAAGAGATCTACATTTTTTGTACGGCACATTTTCGTCTATGCTTAACATTTACCAATTATACAAGATTATACAAAATTCCTCGCGAATGAAGAAGATTTCTCGGGCTATTGCCCAGAAAATTCCAAATATACCTACATTTTATTTGTCATCCAAATGTTTTTAATGTATGATATTCTAATTCGTTAGTCATTTGTTAAAAAAATCAGATTTTTTCGAAAAATGTTGTGTGTAAACTGTAGTAGGGGGATTTTCTTGAAAATCTCGTGTCGCATCTTTGGAATGTACTCAACCTAAATACCAGCTGTGTTACTTATCCGACTTTTCGTTTTTGAGTTCTGCTGTTCACAGACACACATGCATACACACGTAGCTTTTTCTAAAAATGCTTTCTTTTTGTATTCAGGGGGGCCCAAAAAACGTATTTCCGGTGAAATCTCAGTGTCGAATTCTTGTGTGGAATGCAATACCTTCTCTACATACTATGGACGAGGTAGAGAATGTAATAAGCTTTCCGTGGTTCGAATCCGAGCTATGGCATTCGATTTTTCAGTCGTCTGATTCTATGTTACCAACCTTGTCCTACACACGGCTTGTGTGTAAGAGCAATTAATTACCATTGATTGACCTAATAGTTGCTTAAACTATGAAGCCCGAGACTTACAGCATTTACGACATGTAAATCGGCATAATTTGAGATCTTTCTGGTTTGCCATGAAAAATGCGAGTCAGTTAGGGAATTTAATATCTTACCAGCATGTTGCCATGGTAACTCAGTTATGCTGTGCACAGACAGACACACACACAGACAAACACAGGCACATGTTTCCAAAAATCCTTTTTTACTTTCTCTACTACGTATAGTAAGTAGGGGAAGTATTGTATTCCACCCAAAAATTCGATACCGAGATTTCACCGGAAATATATGTTCTGAGACCCCCTGAATCCAAAAGAAGCATTTTTGGAAACATGTCCGTGTGTGTGTCTGTGTGTGTGTGTGTGTGTGTGTCTCTGTATGTGTTTGTGAACAGCACAACTCAGAAACGAACAGTCGGATAAACACCAAACTTGGCATTTGGTTCAGTATCTTACAGAGATGCTACACGAATGTTTTAAAGAAAATCCCTCCACCACATATTACCCTTTATTTGGAAAATTTTTCGAAAATTTTAATTTTCTCAAAAAGGGCTCTAGTGATTTTGATTAAAATATCATATATTTAAGATATTTTCATGACAAATGAAATGTATATCTTGAATTTTCTGGAAATGCCTCCAAAAGTATTCTTCACTGTGAACGACTTTTGCATAACTGGTAAACCATAAGCGATAGACAAAATTTGACTACACACAAAATGTAGATCGCGTTAAAATACACAATTAATGTCATATACATTTTTTATGTTGAGTGAACCATTTTCGAGATATTGCTTGTTATTCCCTTAAATCCTTCAATACTTGTTTTCTCAAATGGGAATTTGTTATTTAGTTTTTGTCTTGGATATGCAAAGAGTATTAATCTGTGGCAAAGAGAATGGAGCTGCACGTAGCAACCAGCTATTAAGAGATATGTCGATACTTAAAGGCTACTGTATTTCTATATTGCCCTTGCAATTACAAAACAAGGGGAACATAGTACGCCTTAAGCGATAGTCAAATATTTTTAGAACTGGTCGCTATGTGTAAAATGTAACTCTCTTTGCATGTCAAAAGATCGTTTCTGCAAATGTTTATCTCGATTAATATGAAATAGATGGAGAATAAGAGTTTGTAAGAATAGTTTGTACAAGAGTAATGTGAGTGTAACACATCAGATTTTTTTTATTCGGGGGGTCTCAAAACATGTATTTCCGGTGAAATCTCGGTATCGAATTTTTGAGTGGAATACAATACTTCCCCTGCTTACTATACGTAGTAGAGAAAGTAAAAATTAGTCGATCATTCCGACCGATAATTGTTCCATGCCAAAGGGTACTTACAGGCTGTGCAGCGTTTCCAAAACTTCAAGGACTGTTGGGGTGAGGTTAAGCAAGTCTAACGTTCCGCTGATGTTTTCCATCCTTTTGCGTGAATGAATATCAGAGAATTTTTCATACGTTATTAAGAATAGCCAGGACTGTACGAAATTAAATTTATAAGGGATAAATTGGGAGGATTCATCATAAAAATCTTCTAACTCATTGAACAATGATTTCATACAGAACGGGGGAGGGAAGAGAATGAAATTAATTAAATCGTCATTCGGGTTTAAAACGCTACCCGTGCAAGGTCGGGTAAGCCAGCCAGTATGTAATAAAACCATTTCTACTAATGTTTATCCTAGACAACACCGAGTAGTTAGAAGAATGAGCTTTTGTAAAAATGGTTTGCCGAAGATTGCGTAGAGAAAGTCGTGTGAATGTAACACGTAAGAATTTTTACTTTCTCTACTACGTATAGTAAGTAGGGGAAGTATTGCATTCCACCCAAAAATTAGATACCGAGATTTCACCGAAAATATACGTTTTGAGAACCCCTGAATACAAAAAAGTGATTTTGGAAACATGTCCGTGTGTGTGTATGTGTTTGTCTGAGAAAGGATAACTCAGAAAACGAACAGTCGGATTAAACACCAAACTTGGTATTTAGGTTCAGTATCTTCCAGAAATGCGACACGAAGGTTTTCAAGAAAATCCTCTCACCCCAGATTACCCTTTACATGCAACATTATTCGAAAATTTTAATTTTCTCAAAAATGGCTCTAACGATTTTGATTAAAATATCATATGTTTAAGATACTTACATGACAAATAAAATGTATGTCTCGAATTTTCTGGGAATGTCTCCAAAAGTATTCTTCATTGTGAACGACTTTTGCATAACTGGTAAACCATAAGAGATAGACAAAGTTTATACTACACAAAAAATGTAGATCGCGTTAAAATACACAATTTATGTCATATACATTTTTTTTGTTGAGTGAACCATTTTCGAGATATTGCTTGTTATTCCCTTAAATTTTCCAATATTTATACTTTTTCTCAAATTCGTTATTCATTTTGTTTGTCCTGGTAAGCAAAGAGAATGGAATACTGCACATAGCAATCAGCTCTTAAAATATTTGACTATCGCTTAAAGTCTACCAATTAACAATAAGATTAACATCTCGATATCTCGATAAACATGAAGCATATGGAGAATAGGCGTTTGTAAAAATAGTTTGTACAAGAGTAGAGAAAGTCATGTGAGTGTAACACATCAGATTTTTTTATTAGTTTTATAGCCTTCTTAGTTTGTATAGCAATATCGGGGCTTTGACTTGAGAAACAGTTGAAGGTATAATTATTACTAGCTGAACTGTAGGCTTCATTAAATTTAATTTCACAGGCGAAACGGAATCCGGAGGCTCATAACATAAGTAACACAACCACTCCACTATTCTTTTGGGTAATCTGAATCTTCCATTCTTTTATCATGACCATAGCATTGTAATTGTTTCTGTTGAATTAAATCTAAAATTGAATTTTTAACGTTCATATTTTATTTTATAATTGCATTTCTAATTTGTTATGCTTTAGATAAAATCACATCTCCTCCAATTATTCATTTCTGTTGCCAACAATTTTCTGTTGAACTGATAGTGCAGATTCCACACATTGGAGCCAAAGGTTATAATATTTCTAACTATTGTTTTAAAAATTGTTGTTTTAGTTTCTTTTGAGACCTGTTTATCCCATAATATAGCATTCAAAGTAGATATAACATACTTTCCTGAGTTTATCTTTGATCTTATTTCATTTTCATGTTTCCCATCTTATGTAATCTTTACTCCCGGGTATTTATATGTATTTATGTGTATTTAATTATCCACATTTCGTTGATGAACATTTCCAATGCCATATATTTGGATTTATCCATATGTACTTATGTTACAAAGGGTAAACGTAGGATTTTACTTTGCGAGTAGGAATGTTTGCAATCCTACCAGCAGAATAAATCACTTTTAACACGTGTGGCATATACTTTTTCTAGACAGCGCTCACATTTGTAAAATATTAACAATAGTATATTGATTCCTAAAACTAAAACAGATCACATTTAGAACGCGGTTCTTGAAACACGAGAAATTGCGTTAAAAAGAGAGTTATTGGATGTTTTATTGATTCACTAACAGTCATTTTGAATGACTGTTTTGCTTTACACCAGCCAATGAAGCGTTTAAATCCTATACCACATTGCTTTCTGTAATTTCTGGGTAAGCACTTCTAGTGTAATTCTTTCTGCTGGTTCTGTAATTTCACCTGGTTCTTCCATTTCAGTTTCTTCTGAATTCATAATCTCCATCATTTAATCTTTATGTAGGTTATATAGATAAAAGAATAATGTTGTAGATCAAAGAAAGTAGAAGGCTGCCAATATAACGTAAAGGTTAGCTCTATAACGAATTGGGAATTGAAGTATGACGATTTGTATTGTGAACAGATAATGAGAGTGCCATGAGAAATTAACCGTGTAAAAAGACACAATGAAATGAAAAACCTAATGAAACCAAGTTGAGTTATTAAACATGTGCAAATACAAAGGATAAATACCATGTGACTGGACTCGAAACCAAAGTTGGTCACAATGAAGGTTATCACACTAGTGCGATAATTTAAGCTTTTAGCTGGTGTGCACTGTGTTAGAAATTCCACTTTTATACTGTGCCGTCTAAAAACAATTTGCAGAGTAATTTTACCTTTCTGGTTATTAATGACTTTACTGGTTTGAAACACATATAACTTACGTCAAACTGATTTCAGTAGATATTTCAAAGTTAGTGTTTATGGAGGAAAAAATTTAAAGTTTTCATTTCTTCAGTAAAAAATTTTGAATGTGAATCTACTTGGTATCTAACCTAGAGCTAACTTCCTGCAGACTATTTTCACCTAATGGCATCAACAGTTTCAACGGCTTCCGTGATACTCGTTTACAACCGTAATCCATGCCAAGATTGCCCTGTAGACTGCTTTTAATAAACCCTAATATCCAGATTGTCCCTAGAAACAAAACAATAAAAATAATCATTATGAATCACGTTCTTTACAAAGAATATGCAATCCATAACGAAATTGATGATTTTGTAAAACCCCTTGTGTGTGATGCAATAATTCAAAACTTTTGAGTTTCTCTCTTCATTGATGAAGAAGGGGGCGTTTTAGTAACCTGGATTATTAATACTTCAAATCGGTGTCATTGTGTATTGTACCTCTGTGTTTACTATTGTTTAAGGAATCAGACAACTTCTTTGGACTAGTTTTATAAGGCAAGCTGTGATTAATAAAAATAGGGTTGCTGATGTTTTTATTAAAATAGTTATATAGTATGCAGGATAATCATAAGTATATTAAAGCTTTGTATGTTAAAGGTTTCCACAGGAAAATAAAATAGACGTCCGTTATCTGACTAAATTATTAATCATTTCACTTCGCAAACATCCGTGCATTATATCTAAAACATACAAGTATACCCATAGTTTCTATACCACTCTGCAAACCCTCTTAGTCTATGGAATTTCAATTTTCCAAAATAAATAAAAGTTATAAAATATTAACTTAATAAAATAGCACATATTGACGAATTCTGAAGAAGGGAACGAACAAAACATTTAATTGCATTCTCGTATTTCTTTTAGCCGGGGATAAGGGATTATAAAATGGCATTTAATTCCTATATTTCCTCTTCTTATGTAACATACGGCTATGCAGCTTGTTCTGACGCAAGCATATATTTTCATTGTATTTTGAACCATCGACAGTGCTTTTCTAATTTCAAAATCCTTTTTACTTTCTCTACTACGTATAGTAAGTAGGGGAAGTATTGTATTCCACCCAAAAATTCGATACCGAGATTTCACCGCAAATATATGTTTTGAGGCCTCTGAATCCAAAAAAAGCATTTTTGGAAACATGTCCGTGTGTGTGTGTCTGTGAACAGCATAACTCAGAAACGAACAGTCGGATAAACACCAAACTTGGTATTTAGATTCAGTACCTTCCAGAGATGCGACACGATGGTTTTCAAGAAAATTCCCCCACCCCAGATTACCCTTTACATGGAACATTTTTCGAAAATTTTAATTTTCTCAAAAATGCTCTAATGGTTTTGATTAAAATATCATATGGTTAAGATATTTTTATGACAGATGAAATGTATATCTCGAATTTTCTGACAATGTCTCCAAAAGTATTCTTCATTGTGAACGACTTTTGCATAACTGATAAACCATAAGAGATAGACAAAATTTTACTACACAAAAATGTAGATCGCGTTAAAACACACAATATATGTTATATACATTTTTTTTTGTTGAGTAAACCATTTTCGAGATAATGCTTGTTATTCCCTTATACTTTCCAATACTTATACTTTTTCTCAAATGGGAAGTCGTTATTCATTTGTTCTATGTCTTGGTAATGCAAAGAGAATGGAATACTCCACATAGCAACCAGCTCTTAAAATATTTGACTATCGCTTAAAGCCTACCGATTCCCCTTGCATCTACAAGAAAATTAGCAATAAGATTAACATCTCGATTAACATGAAGCATATGGAGAATAAGCGTTTGTAAAAATAGTTTGTACAAGAGTAGAGAAAGTCATGTGAGTGTAACACATCAGATTTTTTTATGAATATGCCGGAAAATTGACATTACAAATACATTTCAGAGTGGTTCAGGCATTTTTCACCAGTATGTGATCCCAGAAAGACATAGACACTACATTTATAACTTGGAATCTTTAAACATAAGTAAATATATGACCTGTTATTGCCAATTAAAAGCATAAATTTCTCAGGAACAATTTAAGTCAAATTATGAAAAGGTGACCAATTGTGGAATCATTTCTGAAAGTTTTGCGTCAATACAACACAACTTTTCTACATGAGTTTCGTTTTTAAACACTAAGGGTTATATAAAATTAGCAGTTCCCTTTACAGACTGCAGATTCCTAAACAAAGAACATTGCTAATTTTAATTTTTTGATCTAGAAGCGATATAACTGCTAGGCATTGTTAAAAGTAGAATCTACGTGCCCTCCATAGCACGCACCATACTTCATTTGCAAGCCTGTAACACAGAAATTGCGTGTTTTGCAGGAACTTAACTGGTGGTTCGAACTATGCTAGTGGAGTTCACAATGGATGTATTCCAAAGTTGTTGAGCACGTCCTTGTAAGGGCCAAAAAGGAGAGGGAACGCATTCGAGTCGTGTTAATATTTATGGATGTTACCTTGGAGTACTGTAATAGTTCTACTGAATGAAGCATGTCTGTATGCCAGACGTTGCTTTTGCGTGGGTGTTGCAGCACATGTGACTCTTGTTTATGGAACGTGTCTGTTGTTATCATGTATGTGATGTTCTGTGCAGGTGAAACTTCCACCTGGAGAAAAAACTTTCCTAGATGTGATGAAAGAGGAGGACCATGATTCGGCTTTCGTCGAGGTACTGCGTTACTTGGATGTGGTAAGTATCCCATGAAATCGTGTACGCCTACAATACCATTGAATTGTGTCATTCGATAGCAAAAGATATCATAGAAATCAATTAATATCCAGGAATTGTCAATGCTATGCCTTTGCATAGCAATAAAACATTTGATTCTTCGTGGAAAATGTCTCTTTGATGAAAATTTTAAACGGTTATTTTCTGAAACGGAAATCAATACCTAGATGTTATTAAGCGGTTAGTTTGTGTACTGCAACAATAATAAAAAGTTGGCATGTGTTATCCATTCTGAGTATCGAAATGTTGTAAATAAAGCTGAACGGAAAATTATCCTTATAACTAATATTGTTCACAGAACTCCATTCAGTTTTTGCCTCCGTAACCGAGTGGGTGATAACGTATGTGACTCGCATTTGGGAGGAGCCAGGAGCAATCACTGGAGCCGGCTAACGCAGTCAATGGTTTTTGGTGGTTTTCTCCAAACTGCCATGACGAATGTTTGGTTGGAATTTCCAAGACGCCCATGTTCCTATTTCTTACTCTTTTTGTCATTTTATCCTTTCCAGATAAACTGATCTCTCGCGGTTATATGATAAAAAAGTCTACTGTGATTCACGTACAGATGTCTGTGGCAGTTGTAATGATCCTTCCCAACTTGACCACTCCTCAAGCTGTACTGTCCCTTCTTGAGAAATTCTCGTGTACGCAAGGAGCTTTGCATCTTTTAGTGGCTGATATATTACGACGAGTCACTTCTGGTTTCAAAACACCTTGCGGCTTCTATCATTCATATTTCCCTCCCAGAGATTAAGTACCCGTAACAGTGGGGAAATTCTCCTCCTTATAACCCCCTCTTATCTTCTTTTGACTTCGTATACCATTATAACCTCCCCCAATGGGGGAAAATATTTAAGATATCATTTGCCTTTTATATAACTGAAACATAAGTTATTTTTCAAGATTCATAGTAATCATTTCAGCCATTGTTGACTGAAAAGATGAAACACATGGAAACAAATATTCAAAAGCCTAAAAGCGTGACTTTGGTTTACACATACACACACGTTAACATCAATTATTTATCCCAAACCGAAAATTACCATGTGTTGCAGATGTGTTATATTTATACAAAGGGTAATGACTGCAAAGGAAAAAGGGGTTCTGATAAACACACAAACCCATTCCTTGAAATCACATCATGTTTTACGTGTTGTAATACTAGCAATAATAAAAAGAAGTAGAAGAGGAAGAAAACATTTCATGGTGTGTAAGACTGAAAACGTTCATTGAGGGGAAAAATACATTCTGATTTCTCACGTATAGACACAACGCTTTATGAAAGCTAATCGATACGGTAATGATGCAATGTGATTAAAATAAGTAACATTACTAGTGTTTTTTTGCAAAAAACGACATGGACAATTATTTGGAACAAAATACTGCGCTTTTTAAACTAAAATAATTAAAATTGCTTCATCTACTATTGTATTTTAAGCAACGCCAGCTTTTGTAGCCTAATGCTTTTGCAAGGAAATCTAAAATGCATACATACCTTCAAAAATATAAAATACTATTCATTGCACAACTGAGCTTGCAAAATAGGCCATTTTTATATTTAATTAATAGAGGTCCTAAACACAAAAATCCTATATTCTAATCTTTGATCCCTGAATATTCCAACACTGATTAAAACTATAAGAGGATTCACTGCAATAGAATACCCACACACACACATTTTATGGCATTGTTGATAAAACTGAACTTTGCTTAATTTATATTCATCAAAAAATAACACCAAAAATTTTATTCATTTCAAATTATATCGAATCGCACGATAATAATTTCAGTGTAAATGAAAACCGGCTAAATTGTTCTTAGAGGGCCCACCTAGAAATTGCGGAAGGAAGCAAGAAATAATGGATTAAATTACCTTAGGAGCGAATAGAAGTAGATGTGATCTCGTCAATACCTGGTGCTCACCTATCCTCCCGTTTTAGGTGTTTTAATTTTATAGTAAACACAACAAACTTAGCCATCTTCCCGCTAAAACAGACGCTGAATGGGAAGTGCCAACCTAAATAAGAAGTGAAATCCGCGAAGTAAGGAATTTCTATAAACGTGAATCATTCGAGTTTTAGACGCGCAAATCCCTCGGCTAAGCGCTGTCGTCGCTTCGCAGTCTTCTTCTAAACACATCCCTTTGAGGCTGAGTGCCCTCAATCTCTAGGCTACGCCTTGAGGTTGAATATCTTACCGGCTTTGGCGGTATTAGTTATTCATATGTTGCCAGCATTACGTTAGAGCTAGAGAATGACATACAGTGACATCTGTAGGACATATCACATCACTTCCATCGCTATTGAGGGCCCTCTAAAAACAATTTACCCTGAAAAACTTATTGGAAGCGTTTGGTATAAACATTAAAGGCGGTGTATATGGAGCGGCTCATAAAATGTTTTCTGTGTTTCATATAATTTCCAAAATATACAAATAAAAGTTTAGGAATGTCACAATTTCGGAAATAGTGCAAATATAGGTACTTGTACAACAAAACGCATATCCCAAATAGATTCCATAAAGAGTTGACTATTTCACTGAAGTCGGCAATGACCTCTAACTGTTATGTATTCAATGGATTGCGAGTGGTACCATTCGTCTTGTCTGCAAAAACAAAGCATGCTGACGATGCCAGAGACTATATCACGTTCTCTTTATGTGCGAGACAAGTAATACAGCCAAGAGATACCAATTTTGAATTGACATAATACTACATATTATCACGCAAAACACCTCTTCGAAATCAGCCCAGAAACAAATTTTCACGCTCCATCTTTAGTACCTCGCGTACTTACGAGGGGCACTATTTATATTTTGAGCCTAATAATTAAAACAAAGTAACTTCTGATTGAAGACTGCTTTATTGTTTTTAAAAATATTCTCCTTTATGATCAATACACTTTTGCATCCGTTTGAACCATTTGTCAAAGCATTTATTCCAGGCTTCTTGAGACACCTCCAAAACATGGTTTTTGAAGGTATCAACGGCTTCTTCTGCCAACAAAAATCATTGTCCACGCAATTTATTCTTGATGTTCGGGAACAAAAAGAAGTAATTGGGTGCCAAATCAGGACTGTATGGCGGATTAACCATCAATTCGGTTTTTTGAGCCTTCAAATACTCTGTTGTTAGACGAGATGTGTGTGCGTTCGCATTGTCTTGTTAAGAACGATCCTACGGTTCTTGTTGGTTTTCCTTACTTCACCGAAGACTTCCGGCAAACAAATGGTTGTGTACCATTCGGCATTGACCGTTTTACGTTCCTCTAAAGGCACTGTTGCCACATGGCCAGTTTTGCTGAAAAAGCAGGCTACCATTTGCTTCGAAGTGCTTCGAGAGCGAACAACTTTTGTTGGATTTGCTTCATCTTGAAACACCCATAAAATCGACTGCTGTTTACGATCCGGCTCATACGCATAGATCACGATTCGTCACCTGTTACAATCTTATATACATCTTTTGAGGCACCGCCATTGTATTTATTGAGCATTTTTATACACCAATCGACACGAGCTCTTTTTGAGATTGCGTCAAATTATGTGGGATCCAACGAGAGCAAACCTTTTTCACGACTAAATAATCAAGAAATATTTTATATATGCTGGTGGAACTAATGCCTAGGATTGCTTCAATCTCACAATATGTTGCATGACGATCTTTCATTATTAGTTTTTGCACAGCATCAATGTTTTCTGGCACAACAACTGATTTTGGACGACCTTCACGAACTTCGTCATTGAGCGAACGGCGGCCACGATAAAATTCGTTATGCCAGCGTTTCACTGTGGCAAAGGACGGAGCTTTATCGCACAATGTGCAAGTTAGTTGATCGATGCACTCTTGTCTTGATAATCCACGTCGAGAGTCGTAATAAATCATTGCACGAACATTTTCACGAGTTAATTCTATGTTTTTGTTGACACACAATTTTCAAGTTAGTGTAAACAAAGCGAATGACGCTCTATTGACAAAATGTTTGAAGTAGATTATGGTCAAAAATGTCAAGCTTTCCATTGGAAACTTCAGATGGCACCTACAATATTCAGGGTTGCCAAGGCTCAAAATATAAATAGTGACCCTCGTACTATCCTGAAAATGTAAAATATTTACCATTTGTCATTACAATTCCGTTTCTTCTTTTCTCCTTCTTAATTTCTCCTTTCTCTCTCTCTCCCTCTCTCTCTCTACCCCTCCCTTCTAGTTAAATCTTCTCTTCAGTGTAATCCTGTATTCGATAATTGCAACTTTCAAATGCTCCAACTCGAAGCAAACGTCATTCTCCCTTAAAAGACACAGTACCTAAAATGAGCCAAAATTATCGAACTAGTATATCATATTTATGAAAAACGGTCCTTGTCAAAAGCACGTAAGAAGAATACAAACACAATACGAGTAGGTATATTTGGAGGTAGCATGGATATTATACCCTCCTCGAGAGTTACTAGCGCGAAATGTGTTAAAGGAAAGGACTTCATAACTAGAGCTAGGCAAATATCCGTTGAGCGAGGAATCAACTTAAGTGCCATCCCACCTAGCATAGGTGACGCCGTACTGAATACACGGACCCAGGGCTGCACAGTCGACAGTCAGTAGATCGCTTGCGTTACTACAATGGTAGAGCTGCTCTCTGTGAGCTCTGTTTTTATGTTGTTCTACACCTGACGCTTCTGTTTGCAGTTCCAGGTAACCTGTGGCACCTCCTTCCCCTCGCCGGACTGTAGATACAAAATCGCTGCGTGCACACATTGTAAGCCAAAGGATAGATAGAACCTTGGATAGATTTAGCCCCGAGAGTAGTAAATTTGTTCCCTTACTGAAAGGAAGAGGTTTAGTAAATCGGTTAATATAAATCAGGGTAAGGCTGAATTACTTATGAAGATAATTCCTATATTTTTTATTTTCCCGCCAGATCGAGTTCTTCATAATGGCAGCCATATGTGATTATCAAAATGTACAAATATCAAGGTCACGATTATACTGGAGATAAGATGTAACAAGAGAGAGAGGAGGAAGAGAAAAGTAAAAACTGAACTGGAATGACAACTGGTAAACATTTTATGGTTTGTAAGACATTAAGTACACGAGTCACTAAAGATGGAACGTCCGGAAAACTTACTTATTTCTGGGTTGATTTTGAGATAGTGAGACGAATATGATAGCCGAAAAAGTTTGAAAAGGTTAAAAATAAACAGAGGTGCAAAATAGGTGTTCTACACAAAGATAATTTTTATTCGAAGGTTTTTATACAGATGAAATAAAGCTTTCCTTCTCCTTTAATGAAAAGATTAGCCTTCTTAATACAATGAACTTTATAAGTGTAGTGGCCACAGTAAATCTGATACAAATGATTCTGTTACAGATGGAAGGTAGCGTGGATATATTCGAGCACTATGGAGTGGACTGCTATTTGGAGCACATGTTCCTCGCCACACATACGGAGTGGGGCGGTCGCGGCATAGGACGTCGCCTAGTAGAGAGCACGGTAGCTGTGGCGCGGGCTCTCGCTCGGGGTGAGAAGGATGTCGTTACAACTATAGGTCCCACCAAGGCTCCTCAACCTCCGTCTCCTGGCGCTGTCATGGCCATCTTCACTTCCAGCATCTCCCAGCGTATTGGCAGCTCTCTAGGCTGGGAGGTTCTGTCCACCGTCAAACACTCGGATCTCTACTTCCAAGGAGAACCCTACAGCATCCGTATTGGTCCAGCGCATCCTACTAGCTCCATCATGGGGATCCGCATTAACCCTTAGAATATTCATGTCGCATTGATCGTTAGCATTGCCACTCTAATATTAGGTATATATTTAGCTTCGACCAAATATAACAATTAATGGAGCCAGTTTCACCAAAACAGCTTGAATGCTCATATGTTGTCGCTATTACTCCAAACCAATGTCAACCAACTGTAACTCTATGACGTCAGAAAAAGCGTCCCATTCCTCCTGGCGCAGAGATAGGAACTCACTGAGAAGCATAGGTCAGATGAGCAAGAGGAAAGACAAGGTTACAAGGCTATTGCGGCATGGGCATGGCATGTTGTACTGCGTATGTAATTGTAAAACATTTAGCCAATCTGTCTTTTCTCCCTTCCTTTTTACCCCTTACTAGGATTCTCAGAAAACGCCCCGTTGTAATCATTTGACGTCACTCGAATCTAAATTGTCCTACTGCTTCTCAATATGCCACCAATTGAAACCCAATTTTTTTAAACCCCGGGTGTAGAAGTTTCTTTGTTTTTACTTTTAGTTTCTTTGTTTCACTTTTACTTTCTTCTGAAATATGTTTACTTGCACCAGATCAGTAACAATGACAAAATTAGAATGTCCATTTATAGCAGATTGAAGGCCGAGTGAAGTTAAGGAACCCCACATATCCTGGGTAGCAGCATTGTTGTAATGCATTGTCTCAGGTGATCAAACTAGGAGTAAAAGTATTATTTTAGTACTCAAATTCTTCTAAGCAATACAGTAGCTAAGTGGGACAACATTCCGGAACATGGTGTTTAAAACACGAAATAAGAGTGAAGCACAATATCAGTAGAGATAGTCCATAACGGAAGGAAAGAAATAGCTCATTGTCAGTATTAGTTCACGTGTTCCCACACATGAACTTTAACAGTGTAGATGATCTAGTTCCTTCAGATATATGTAGTTGGTTCCTATAACATAAACCGGCACATCATAAACAAAGCATACTTTTGGTGTTTTAGCGCATTCAGCACATTGAATCGCTTTACACATGACATGGCGCCAGTGACATCTTGGATGGCAGGATTGTTCAGATTCTGGAACAACGATAATGTTTTGATAATAATAGAAGCCGTTTCTCTTTGTTTTGATGATAGTTGGTGTTCAAATTATGCGCTTTCACTTCAGGTCAACGTATTACACTTTTAGAGCACTGATGCATGTATAATTTGTATGTGGCAATAGGAGGCTTTAGTGATGCAGCTTTCTTAGTGCGTCTATTGTAAGTTACGATCAAGGAAGCCGAAACCATTCTGTGAACGATTCACGGTAGCTGGCGTTTGACTAATAATGAACGCTCTCAAATTCCAAGATACACGTTTGACTGTCTCTAATAAATGATTGCATTAGTGCATAGCATTAGCAGCACTGTGCCATTCTACAGTGTGAATGATCCGTTAGAGTAAAAAAACAAGGAAGGAAGTAGCACGATTTGCTTTGAAGGAATATTTGAAATGAACTGTCTCGTTCATTTACATTACCTCTATAGTGCCGTTCATGGCAGCCATATGCTGTTAAACCTTTTAAATGAAACGTCTTTTCTTATTTCATGGATAAGCAATGTCTATTGAACCGAATATTCAAATTCACGCTAAAGCGGAGATAATTTCTAAATGTATCTTTATAGGAAAATATAAACATAGAAGCAGACCAAGCATATAAAGCTAGATTGCTTTCATCATTGCCAATTTCGCTTCTAACAGCTATATGTGATTATCTGAATTCGATCATAAATCGCTTATAAAAATGTAGTAGAACAATACGATGCAGGAAAATAACATTAAGACTTATCATATCAATCAGGCATTTTTTCTTCGCGTTAAATATAAATTTTTCCTCGATTATCACCGTTAATAATAAAACTAACGTTTTCCTTGAAATTTCAATCATGTAAACTTGAGTAAAAATAGGTGGTAAAAACATGCAGGTATTATTTCGGGATTTGGTGTTATAAAATGCTATTGATTTGCTCTTTGTGGCATTCAAAGCCGTTAAGGACTGATGGTCCTCTAGAAGCATCTTGGGCTTCCTGGCTTAAGAACTACATTGGTGTGCAAAACCTAAGGACGAAAGTAATCTTCGTATACTGTGACATTGCCAAGTAACATAGCTCGAAGAAACCTGAATCACACATAGAGGGAACTGCTACACTAGGCAACTAACCGAAATATGCAATGAGACGAACAGAAATGCCACTTTTATTCATAGACCATAAGCTACACTAAAGTCAATACGACATATGATGGCTTTCTAGATTTACAGAAACAGATACATGGTGCTTAAAAGGGTAAGCAATGTAAGGGACAGCAATGCATTCTCTGCATCGTGCTCACATGCTGGCCACAAGGTTGGTAAGCAGTTCTTGTGATAGGGCGTTCCATTTCTCCACCAGCGCTGTTGACAACTGTTGGATGGTGTTGGTGCATGTGGATGTGCTGCAATGCGTCTCCCCAAAGCATCCCACACGTGTTCGATGGGACTGAAATCAGGGGAACGGGCAGGCCAGTCCATTTGCCGAATATCCTCTCGTTCCAAGAGATCCTCCACCTGCGCTGCTCAGTCACGCAGTCATCCATAAAAATGAAGTCAGCGCCGACTGCACCCCTGAAAAGACGCACATGGGGAAGGAGTACAGTATCACAATAACGTTGACCAGTGAGCGTACCGTGTTCAAAGATTTGCCTCCCCAAACCATATCACCCGGACCACCAAAGCGATCATGTTCAATAATGTTCCTTCGTTCATTACGTGTTCCCACCTCTCGCCAGATGAGGGTACGTCGAGAATCACCACTTAGACTGAATATGCTTTCATCCGCACGCGACCCCATTCCTCGTTGGTTTAATTTTTATACTCTTGTGACCATCGCAAACGGTGCCGCCGATGTGCAGATGTTAATGGAATACAACGCACTGGCCATCGGGCAAAGAGACCACCTCTGTGTAGTCGCCGTGCCACTGTGTATCGTGAGTTTGCGTGCCTAGCTGTCCTGTTAAATGTGGTTGCAATTGCACCCGCTTTTTGGCGTGGATTCCTTCTTGCCTGTTGCATAATGTAGCGGTCACATGCTGCTGCAGTTGAGCGTAATCGACTGCCACCTCTCCTTGGGACAGCAGTGCCTGTGGTTTAGAAGGTTCCCCATGCACGTGAAACAATGCTGTGAGCAATTCCAAACTCCTGAGCAACACTCGTCACACTTTGCCCTTCTTCCAGTTTCCCGATGATCTTTCCCGTGTGAAGTCATCCAAATGGTGTATACGGACCATGTTGCAATGAAGAACACCATTACAGTGCACCGTAACAACTCGCTAATTGCCACACATCGTCTTGTCCCGTTTCCTCAACTGACCCGTGTTGCGGGACCAGATCCATTTGGCACTATAGTCTCGCTACACTCACGCCATGTGACGTCCAGCTTTCCGTGTACGTGTGAGAGACCTCAGGCAACATCTTCCCGCACCTTCATCTACTTCCAAGTAGTTCATTTGTTATGTTACTTTACCCATCTCGTCCTTAGGTTTTGCACACAGTATATTTTCTAATATACAACTCCTCTTTTCGAGAAAGAAGAGCTGTTTCAATAAGTCATGATCCTCAAATCCAGAAACCTTCATTCTTCTATGTATATATCACTACTATGCAGCCTATTTTGGCTTTGGGAGATAGACTTTAAGGTCCCTTATAATAAACCAGGTTTATATGGAAGATGATTAAACCAATAAAATTGATGCCCAAATCGGGGTCCACAGAAGTCCGGACATTTGTCTTCTCGGGAGAAAGGTGAACCATGAAAAAGGTTTTATTCCGTCAACTCATTCCGACCAAGAGTTGAAATCATTCCCGCCAAGATTTCAACTCAGGCCCTCCAAATTAGAAGGTAGAGGGTACCTTCAACGACATGGCGGTGGACACTATGTAACTATGCTGGATCCACTCTAAGAAACACCTGCACAGTTATGCGTCCTAGTACAGCAAAGAGACGCTGTTACCTTAGTACGTGTCTTACACGAGATTTGAAATATGAGTTGTGATCACTTATTGCATAAGAACAGCGTTAGTTTTGGTCTCAATAAGTTATAATGAATGTTGAGAAGGTATATAAAGAAAACCTTAAAACATATGCATACAAACAATCATAAATTTAAAGCATATGCTTGCCTACATTAATCAGGTCCGTAGTTGTCATTGCTGACGGGTAAGGCAGCAACTCCCAAGTGAGAATCCGAGATTGGTCCTGAACTGTAAACCCATACTTTAATAACCCTCTCTAATATGATATCTTCCTGATAATATGCCTTCTTGCTATCCCTCCTGTAATGTGAATGTTTCTCAGATACATACGTTTCCACAGTGCAATATCGTCCCTGTCTAAATAACATTGGAATTATTTCTTTTCACGAAATAAAACTTCCATTTCTGATGCCAAAGAATGGAAGCTGTTTGTTTTAAGTCTGGTAAATCAATCACTATTGACAACGTTTAACACTTTATTATTGGTGGTGCATTGTCAAAAACAAAACTCATGCATTTTCCAGCAAATTTCACACTTGACAAAACCGTCTACCTGTCCTAAAACTGTTTTAAGCATATTGCATAGTGTTTTAACACCACTAGTCCCTTTGAATTCTTTTTGCACATGCGCGAGTTTTCGAAAAACGATATACTCTGCAGTTAATTTCACTGAGCCGTTCAGTGGAATGCCTAGATTATACTCAATTACTTGTGAAATACATTTAAAACAATTTGTTTATCACCACTTTTCAACAGTTTACCTTTAAGGTGCTTATTGTAACCTTGAACCACGGCCGCATTCACAACGGTAACAAGCTTACCGCCATATTCCTCAGTGATATTGTGTTTGTTTTCATTCACAGTCACATAACTTCTTAGTTTTATTAAACTGGTTGGTTTCTATTTCCAAATAACAGTGAAACTATGGTATTTTGCAATGAAATCATTAAACATATCCATTAACATGTTTTAAAAGTCATGGCATAAAGAAAAAATGCGATCTATTTTCTACTCTTAGGCTGAATATTGCGGTCAGGGGCTAATAAGAGAGCTGGCATTGCGGCCACGTACTTGGTGCCGCCTCTTGCCTTTGTTTACCCCAAGTGCGTTTCTTATTTTTGGAGGAGTATAGAATGTCATTTATATCGTTACAGTTTACAGCTTAAGATGAGCAAACAAGACAATCCATCTCCGCAAACAAAGTATAATTTCAATTGATAAGAACTAAATATATCAAAAATAACTTACCAAAAGGAGAATAAGTAGCAGCCTTTATTTTGTAAAATAAAATATACTATATGTTTAAACGAATTACTACTTCTGAAATATATTATTTTCCACGTTAAAAAAGTTATAAAAATAAAAGCACTTAGTGGTTATGTATCCAGTCAGTGGGCAGACAACTGAAAACCTACCTACAGTTTTGAATGGAAAATCAGTTCTGTAATAGAATTTTTAAGATGGGATTGTTTGGAAACCCCTCTATGTCTATTAAGACTCCTCGTTATCATATACAGAGTCCAGATGCCAAACAGAGCATTTCGAAAGTAGTATTTCTACGTCCCCTAAAACATCTGCTTTCAGGGTCGTGTGTGTTTGTCCAAGTGAATGTTTAAACTTGTCTTCACTATATATATATACTAAGTGAATGTAGTTTCAAGAAGAAGTAAGAAGACAGCGACGTCACATGGAGTGGTTACGCTTCAATCAACCAAACTCAAGAGGGAACCGAAATGCCAAGATGAGATTTTCACTCCTTTGAGTTCTCTTGGTTGTAGGCTGTTATTGACACATATTACCTTTCCTGTCATTTGATGCTTGCAACGCTGTCGTCTTACTTCCCCACAAAAAGGAAGTGGTCAGATTGAGGTTCTAAAGCACAAAGAAAATGTTTTGGATGGAAGTACATCGAAAGTATGCTGCACTCTGTTCCCTAAATCCCCGTATGAGGCATAAACACTGTATATATTTATAAAATTAACCATTAAATTTTATGCAACAGAGTGAGATCACGTAAAATAATTCCTTAGCTACCTATCCTGCTGACTTGTTCCCAGAAGCGCTGAAGAAATAAATATTGGTACTATTATTGAACTTTGGAAGCAAGAATGGCTCCGCAGATATAAAATTCTGTCCATGGAATATTTAAAGGAAGTTGATGCATGACGTTAGCGGAAGAGGGTGGAGCCTCACAGTGTAAATTGCTGGATCACTTACCAAGTACTGAGAATGCGAGCCGTCGTCTGCTACCTCCGCCGTCATACTGGACGGATCCACCAGGAAATGCGATACTGAATCGTGTAGTTACATACGCTTTAGAACATTACAATGCAACGTTTCTGGTAACTGTTTAATAAACAAATGTACCAATTAACATCAGCGTAATTCTGGCTGAGTCCTGGGCCGTGGCGCAGTGGGCTGGAGCGTGGTTCCGTGTTCCAAGCCACGGAATCCGCCTGGGTTCGACCCCAACCATGGAGGTGCGGGTATAGGACCGGTGTCCACTCAGCATCCTGAGGAAAGTGAGGGGTCCTGGCCTCGTGAGCCAAATTTCCGGCTGGAGGATGTGTGATGCTAGACACATTACCTCCCAGTATCAGTTGGATTATCGCCGTACGCACCTAGGCGTGAGGCCGACAGTTGGATTGACTGTAGCGCGGCTGTAGCTTCGCAGCATTTCTTTAAATACGACTGAGGAAATATTAAGCATAGTCTATCGTTTTTTGTTTTATTTATACAACAGTAGCCTCTGCTTTACATTACTAAATTACAGGTATATTTTACAATTGGCAAGCATTGCTCCGATTTCTGTTCACTGACAATACCAGTACAAGTGCACAGCAGAAGCATTGACAAACGTACAACAGAACTGAACTATTCCTTTAACATTTTACTGGTAAAGGAAGTAAAACTGTTAACACATAATTTTCAAAACCCCAAGTTACATGTAAGGCATGTAACGTGGTGTTAGTATTGCTTTGTGAGACCTGTCTTCATATGTGAACAATTAGACCTTAAGGTGGCATTGTTTAATGAAGCTTACCTGCTCCTTTCTTGTCAAAACTACATCAATAGTAAAAGCAATAAGCTTTAATGTTGATTGTGTATACTTTGTGTATATTTTTTAAAATTAAAAGTCCCAAAATATTTGATATCCCAACGATTATGTTTAAAAGTAAAGTAATTATGGTTATGGTTACTGTGCCAGGCTTAGTAAAATGTTTTGCGCCTCATATTTGAAAATTAAATCAACCCGGCATAATAGGCATAATAAGAAATGTGAGCAAATGCAACTTGAGATTGGCACAGTATTAGTATGTGCTATTAATGGGATGCTTATTCAACAATTATCACAGTATTTATTTACCCTTACACGACATACTAACCTTACCTTACTGGTACAAATCAGAGCTCGTAGTTTGTTCAATGTTCTTTGTTTAACTGTCTTTTTTAACAAGTGAAGAGGAATATAGAGAGTGAATGTAGAAAGGACTTATTGTTCTTTTAATAATTTTACACTTTCTTCCCCAGACCTCAACTTGTAACACGTATGTGAATGACTATTATAATGCCTACTGTAGCTTGAGGGTTGCCAGTTCTCCTTTCCAACAGCTTTAACCCACTTTTCTAATAATTCAAGTCTTAAAGGTGGAAACCTGTTTAAATATTAAAACAACACACAAACTGCTGTAAGCATTTCCATGTTTCATATGTTAAATTAACTAGATATTTATTAGTTACATTGACACATGCGAAGTGTATGGCAATAATGTAAAAGATGAAGGTTCTATGGTATTTACGTACCTGCAAAAACTTTAACTTGCATCCTTCCTCAGACCTTTGGGTTTATTACGTACAACGTACGCTACAGATTTGGCCTGAAATTGCATTAAAATACAAAATAATCATATACTCCACAGTGGAATGTACACGTCCAATATGACGTCTTCTTTGCCAACGAGTATCGATTTAATTCTCAAAAAGCTAATTTAGTGCTCTCTCCAGTAAAATACTCCACCTCCATGACGAACGCAGACAGCTCTAGTATCTCTCCATCCCTACTCCCGGAAGATGACCCTAAATCACAGTTTGGACTAACCGTTTTAGGAGCGTAGCTGCGCAGAAAACGCTCATTTTCTTCCTTTCATTCTTCACGTTCCGTGCATAGATTTAGTACGCTGCGGTGAAAAGAAAGTTGGAGGTAAGAGTCTTCATACTGCTGCAAAGCCTCTCTCCTTTCTTGGTCTCATTTCTTCCTATATTTGCGCACAACTCCTCTACACCGTACGGTGTATAATGAACACTTCCCTCTCAGTCTTTATATGTGCAATTGCGCTGGCCAATGTCTTTATAGGCTGGCATACCGTATTGGAGTTCTACATGCACATTTCTCTTCTCCAAAAACACTATTCTCCAACTGGATCCTTCGATCAACGTCGCGTTGCGCGGGGTCTCGTGTATGAATAGAGTTTGACAGCATTAGTAGTTGATGTAATGATTAGTATTTAATTTATTGCATTGGCGCTCACCAGCCCCCATTTTTACTTCCATTATATATGAAAGGAGCGAAAATATATACTTCAGAAGTCCGTATAAAGTAATAAAGACGATCTTTATTATTTCATACGAACTTATTATTACTTTATAAAATAATATAAAACGGCAAAGTACAAGCCAGAGCATGTATTTTCAGTGAGGCAACAGTCGTACATAAGTTACATTAAATGGGTATCCATTAATTGACAATATATTAACAATTTACTGAAAGTGGTTCAGTACTTTCGTAAAGTTCAGTTGCAAAGCTGGAGTTCTTTAACACTGTACGCTGGTTAAAGGTAATTAGCAAGATTTGCCTGGATTACAATTACTTTATGAATACATGCCTTACATTTACGTTGGCTTTCAGTGCAATTTAGCTATCAAACACTGAAGTAAAAAAATATCTATTATAGACAAAGTACCCTAATTTAACTCTTCCACATTAATTAATCGAATCTGATATTTTCAACACATGGCATCTAAAACTCTCGGAAAAAATAATAACGCCTCAACAGGAGAGCTACAGGAACCCACAAACAAGAACACTAATCGTTAAATGGTCAGATTTAAACAGGTCAAGTTACTGTTACGTGGTTACATTGGCCAAACGGAAACCAAAAATAAACCATAGCATTACACTTACCCATGTAAAGAACCTGCACGCCAATGATGGACTCACACAAGTCAGGAATGGCGAGAACTACACTGATGAAGTCACTGTCTCTTGAGCAATTTACCTGAGCTTCTCTACGCTGTACCCGACGGTGACGCTCTCACAGGTAACCAATATACAGGGTTATTACAAATGATGGACCCGATTTCACAGATTTGCTGTATCAATATTATTTCACATATTGTCACACAACTTTGCAGACATACAGAAAAACTCAAAAAGTTTTTTGACATATTACAAGTGCTTCACATGTGCCTCCTACTGATTCTGCAGATATCAAGTCGATAATCAAGTTATTCCCATACTGGATGCAGCATGTCCCTATCAGTGTGTTCAAAAGCACTGTTGATGCGAGCTCGCAGTTCTGGTAGGATTGTTGGTAGATTGGGTTGAAACACTGAATATTTCACATAACCCCACACAAAAAAACGCATGGGGTTAGGTCGGGGGAACGTGGAGGCCATGGCAGCTGATCATCATCCCCACCACAGCTGATCCATTGGTTTCTCAATCTCCTATTTAAGAATGTGGAATGATGGAAGTGGAGTGGAGCACCATCCTGTTGGTAGACGAAGTCCACACTGCTGGTCTCCAGCTGTGGCATGAGTCAATTTTCCAGCATAAACAGATACACGTGTCCTGTAGCGGTGTTTTCGCAGAAGAAAAAAGGTGCCATAACCGTGAAATTGCACAGAACACATTAGCTTTTGGTGAGTCTCAAATATGCTGCACAATAACGTGGGGATTCTCTGTCTCTCAGATTCGCACAGTGTACCTGATGTTGCTTCACCACCGAAGATGAGTTTTTCACTAAACCTATCGTCTTCCATAAGCTGTTGCATCTGTGCCGAAAATTCAAAGCGTTTGACTTTGGGGCGTCAGGGCTTATAGCAATTGCAAGTGGTAAGGCTTCTGTTTCAAGCGTTTCCGTACAATCTTCCAAACGGTCGGTTGTGGAATGTTCAGCTCTATGCTTGCTCTGTTCGTCGGCTTCTGTGGGCTACGTGCAAAACTGGCCCGCCTGTGCTCTACTGCTTCTTCAGTCACTGTAGGCCGATCCGTTGATTGCCCTTACAGAGGCAACCTGAAACTGTAAAATGCGCATACCATCGCCGAATGGATTTGGCAATTTGTGGATCTTTGTTGCACTTTGTTCTGAAGTGCCGTTGCACTATTACGACAGGCAAACAGTAAATGAAATTCAAGCACAACATAAGCTTTCTCGGCACTTATCACCATTTTGACTAAACGCTCACTGCTGCCCTTTTGTGGCAGAAATCTGAAGCGCGACTGCAACAAAACAAAACTTTGTGAGTTTTTCTGTATGACTGTTGAATTTTGTGGCAATATGTCAAATAAGGTAGTTACAGTGAATTTATGAAATTGGGTCCATCATTTGTAATAACCCTGTCTGTCACAACCAGCGCCCGACAGTAGAAACATCAAATACAAGTGCGCGGTAATTGAAAGCATGACCTTTGCATGTGCCAAAGAGGGAACAATCGGCACTTTACAAATCAAAGAATCTACTAAAGAGAATTGATTAATATGTTTTATTGAGCTCAAAAGAAAAAGTTACCCACTTGATCTCGTACACAAGTCTTTAAGTTCTCCTCGAGAGTTCAATGTTTTTTTAGATATTTTATTTGATAGTGTATCAAATATATGCATGAATACATTTATTGCACCACGCCAAGATATTGCTATTCTCGTGTAGCAGTTTACGCCTTGCTGGTGAAACATTCCTAGAGTTTACATGACCTCGCAAGTTGTCAACCTTGTGAAATGTCTAAGACTTTGTGGTTAACAGCTCTAGAATAGGCAATTAAGCGAGGAACGATAAGCACGACATGTTTCCAACAATATAGCCCGACTAGTGAACATTACAGGAACAGGAGAATTGCTATTAATTCATCATTACCTGTCCCATTTAGTGGTTATTCCATGTTAATTAATTTGATGGTCTTCGCAGAGCCTTAATTCATAATCGCGTTTAAATAATACACTGTTAGGTCATCGTTACAGCCACAGGAAATCATCTCGCCCTTATATATTATTTGCAACAATATATTGCATCTCTGTAAACTAAATAACCAGTCATCGCAGCAATGTGTAGCTATAATTACCTAGAGCCCGCTGTAGAAGTACGTATGTTAAACGAAGACTGATAAAATTAAATTTATTCTAACATAAATATGAAAAGATAAAAGGACGATTAAACATTTAACATTGCTTCAAATAGTACGATATCACGAAGACTTTTATGCATGTTCTTTTGGTGTATTCTGAAGTAGTGTGTGTCAGGTAGCCTTAGTTGCCGAATTGTCTTTTCGTATCATTTACTTGAGTAACATATTCATAGATGGCCTCAGCTGAGTGTTCGCAGGAATTACCAGCCAGATAGTTTTCCATAGTTATAAGTTGCCTAGTCGCCTACCTGCACAATTAGATTGAGGAATTTGTCGATAGACGACCTTAGTTTCATAGTTGACTTTCCGATAAGCGTATTTTATATCTAATTGTTTGAGTGGAATTTTAGGCCATCTCATACGAAAATCGAATATAGTATTCACCCAGCAACTAAGGGAAACCAAGCATGATGAATCAATGGGCGAGTACACGGGATTTGAACCCGAAGCTTCACGAATTTCAGTCACATACGTTTACAACTCAACATTTCGCTCGATTAATTTATGCTGTACGCATATGAAGGCCCAACTCTTATTAAAGAAGAAACTATGAGGCAACTGCGATGAATTTTGGTGTGAAGTATAGGGTCTTTCATCAAGAGTGTCCTATCTTTGAACTTAAATAAAACAGTTCTATAACTGATAGAGGTTTATTTCTTTCTTTATTTTGGAACATAATTAATGTCATTACGTGTGGAAGAGAACATCAGTTAAGTCACCGCCGCGACTTCGCTGAGTTGCGGTATACGGTTGGCCCAATTTTCAATGAACAGAAGAATGTAAATGAGGTCCAACTTCACGAATAACACGCGTGATGTTATTCATAAGATCATTTACTGCTTCTGGCTTGTTGACATAAACTCGAGATTTAACATAACCCCACAAGAAGTATTCCAACGGCATTAAATCACATGACCTCGGGGGCCAGTTAACATCACCACCACAGGAAATGATGAAACCTCTGAACTTCTCCTTCAAAAGATCGATTGTTTCGAGAGCAGTATGACATGTGGCACCATATAGCTGGAACCAGATGTTTCTGAGATCCATACCATCCAATTGAGACCAAAAATAGTCCCTTATAACACCCCGGTATCTTTATCCATTGACAGTTGGAACTTCTCCATCTTCATCTTGGAAAAAATATGGGCCAATGATTCCACCATACCAAACTCCACGCCACACAGTAACCTTTTTGAATTGAAGTGGTCGTTCTTGAATCTGCATTGGATTGTGATTGCTCCAATAGCGGTAATTTGTTTTGTTAACACAAACATCCATCCAAAAGTGGGCTTCGTCACTGAAGATGATTTTTCGACAAAAATCCGGGTCAGCTTCCAATTGTTCCATAGCCCAGTCAGCAAATACACGGTGCAACCTATGGTCGTTGGGCTTTAGTTCTTGAGTTAACACCATTTTGTAAGCGTGAAACTTCAAGTCCAGATGCAGAATTCCCCAAGCCCCAATTCTTGCACTCGACGAGCAATTGATTTGTTTCCGTTCTCGCGTACACTCTCAGGAACGGCGCCTATGTTTTCGTTGGAGCGCTTACGTCGATTACGTACAGGCGTTCTTTGATCGCTGACAGAACCACTTCTTTTAAATTTATCGATCAAACGCCGGATCGTTCTCTCGCAGAGACGATTATGCACACCGTAAACTTCACGCAATATGCGGTAGGTTTGGCGAACAGATGATCCATTTTGATAATAAGTTTTCACAATTTCTACGCGTTGCTGAATGCTGTAACGTTCCATGGCTATTTTTCAATAACAACTGTAACCGCATGAAATAAATGACTGCTGTAACTCAATAACGGCAGTTATCACATGTTAAAGATAGGACACTCTTGTTGAAAGACACTATATATATATATATAATTGGTCGAAACAGAAGAAAGAAAATATCAGAACTGAGTACTGAGCTTTAAACACAATTATTATATGATAGACAACTTCGGAAATAACTCTTTTAAGTTTAAAGAATATCGCGTATCGTGTATAATTTTGAAATATTTGCGTAATAGAATGAGAATTGTTGGTGGCCGTAGGGTTGAAATTGGCTGCTGTAAGTTCCTTGAGAACAGAAAAAGCCGTGGAAACACTAAAAATTATGCTGGTGATTTATTAAGCCTATTTATGCAACAATAATAAACCTTACAAACAGTGCATTAGAAAGCTCACCATAAGATTTGTTACTCCCTATTCTAGCACATTTAGAGGAGGAATGACTGATAGATTCCTTTTGGTGTTAACGTGTTTATTGGCCGCTTATACACAGTATTTTCTATATTTCTCTGGCTTCGAGGCTTTTCGATACCAGCAGGTCTGTTCAATTAACTTTCACAATTCTATTGCGGCTTATTGTACATTTGGAAGTGTGATTACCAAAACGCAGAAGTTGACGAAACAATTTCTGAAATTAGCGATGCAGATAGTTCAAGGTTCTAGAGAAGTTCAGATAGATATCCTTTGTGACAATACTGCGAGATGATCTCTGCAACAGCGGCATAGACAGGTATACACGAGAATACATTCAAAAAATTTTTATTTTGTAAATTTCGAGCTAAATTAAATAGTGCAGGAGAATGCTCGAATAATATCCCGTTATGCTTCTTCCCGTGAGGTCGCGCGATGTTGATAGACGTTTTTCTAAACTTAAATCTTCTTTTGTGGAAAATGGAAGAGTTCTCCATCTGAGCACTGAAAAAGTGTATTGTAGTTCATTACAACAAAGCATATACACTACGTGATCAAAAGTATCCAGACACCTGGCTGAAAATGACGTACAAGTGGCACCCTCCATCGGTAATGCTGGAAGTCAATATGGTGTTCGCCCACCCTTTGCCTGATGACAGCGTTCACTCTCGCAGCCATACTTTCAACCAGGTGCTGGAAGGTTTCTTGGGGAATGACAGCCCATTCTTCACGGAGTGCGGAACTGAGGAGAGGTATCGATGTAGGTCGGTGAGGCCTGGCACGAAGTCGGCGTTCCAAAACATCCCAAAGGTGTTCTATAGGATTCAAGTCAGGACTCTGTGCAGGCCAGTCCATTACAGGGATGTCATTGTCGTGTAACCATCCGCCACAGTCCGTGCTGTATGAACAGGTACTCCATCGTGTTGAAAGATGCAATCGTCATCCCCGAATTGCTCTTCAACAGTGGGAAGCAAGAAGGTGCTTAAAATATCAATGTAGGTCTGCACTGTGATCGTGCCACGCAAAACAACAAGGGGTGCAAGCCCCTCCAGGAAAAACACGACCACACCATAACACCACCACCTCCGAATTTCCCTGTTGGCACTACACATGCTGGCAGATGACGTTCACCGGGCATTCGCCATACCCACACCCTGCCATCGGAATGCCACATTGTGTATCATGATTCGTCACTCCACACAACGTTTTGCACTGCTTAATCGTGTAATGTTGACGCTCCTTACACCAAGCAAGGCGTCGTTTGGCATTTTCCTGCGTGATGTGTGGCTTATGAGCTCGATTATGGAATCCAAAGTTTCTCACCTCACGCTTAACTGTCATAGTACTTGGAGTGGATCCTGATGCAGTGTGGAATTCCTGTGTGATTATCTGGATAGATGTCTGCCTATTACTCTTTACGACCCTCTTCAAATGTCGGCGGTCTCCGTCAGTCAACAGACGAGGTCGACCTGTACGCTTTTGTGCTGTACGTATCCCTTCACGTTTCCACTTCACTATCACATCAGAAACAGTGGAACTAGGGATGTTTAGGAGTGTGGAAATTTCGCAGACTACTGACACAAGTGACACCCAATCACCTGACCACGTTCGAAGTCTGTGAGTTCCACGGAGCGTCCCACTCTGCTGTTTCACAATGTGTAATGCCTACTGAGGTCGCGGATAATGAGTACCAGACAGTAGGTGGCAGCACAATGCACGTAAGATGAAAAACGTATGTTTGTGGGAGTATCTGGATACTTTTGATCACATAGCGTACCTAAATGTTTACGAAAACCTGTATTAGGAATTAGTACAGAATGTATACTTTGACTTACATGTAATTTGCAGATCTGGGCCCGTAAACCTTGTAGGATGTTTACCCCATGAGAAAACCGGGAGAGAGATGGTTCCCCAGTAAAGTGTGAGACGCGCATTCGGGAGGTCCCACGTTCGATACCCCTTAGGCAGGCTACTCTGACCATGATTTTTTCTGGTTTCCGCGGGTCGGTGGGGTGGTTTTTCTTCTACCATGAATTTCCTGCCCCATCATTTCGTATCATCTGGTTCACAGTTGGAGGACCAGGCGACGGCGTTTTGTGTGTTGCGGCAAGACGGCAGACTGTGCTCTTTGGAAAATATTTCCTCCTGGTATTTGGCGGGTCTGTTGAGGGCTTCCCTTCCTGGGGTTGCTGGGGTTCCTGGGAGCCTCTATGCGGAACGGAGTTAATGCTGGTTAGCCTGCGCCAGAATGTGTTCCATATGGAACCGATAGGGACCCCGTGCTTGCTAGTGCACATCGTCGTCCGGACCTGGTCATCCTTCGAGTTCTCTTTTCATTCCTTCCTCCCAGGGATCAGATTAGAAGAAAAAAGGCCCGTTGCAACCGGCCTATTTGGGTGCTCTGTTCCAGGTCTCTGGAGGCCTTGCGTATGCGTAATCCTTCTTATACCTACCCCATATAAAAAATTAGCGCTTCGATCGCGCTTGTTATGTTTTGTATAAAACTGCGTGTAAACATGCTGTTTGCACATATGCGTCTCCATTTTTGTAACAAAGCAAGTTTATTGTTTTTTTTTTTGGAGTGGAGAAAAAAATGATTTAAGCACTTACCTCAGCCCCGATGGGAGTCGGGACTGAGAGTGTGGGACTCACCGAGGCGTCGGCATACCCACTAAAAACTCCTCCACCGGATTGAAAGGAAAGGTTTGCTGCGGTACCGCCTAAAGCACCCGCGCAGTCCGAGGTGATGGTTAAAACTGGGCCGCAGTGCGGTCGCCAGTGGAGTGAGGTATGTTTGCTAGGAGACAGGCTTGACCAAGGCCCAGCCTGCCCCCTAGCGAAGTGAAGGAGAAGATAGTTGGAATTTCAGGTGATAATGTAGGTTAGTGGCGTTTGGGTTTTCGGTGAGGATATGGGTGGGAAGAGGATTGGGAGGGGTGTGGCATCACGTGGGATTCGAGGAAGTTACGGATTAGGAGGTATCCTTCTTGCAGGTGGTCGTAGTGGGTGTTGAGCTCCTTGAAGTTCTCGGAGATGGAGTTGTTGGTGCTGGTCTGTAGCTCTCGAATCCCCGCAACTGAAGCGCCGAGGGCGCCCAGTCGCGTGGACCGGTCGTCGCTGCCGTCGGTGTAGGGTTCGACAAGGTGACCCTCGATTCTTCCCAGCTTGCGCTGGGCAGACGCGAGAACCCCATCTTCGTCCTAAAGCTTGTGGATCTTGTTGGTGCGCGCAGTTATCACCCTGGCCGAAGTTCGCTGCTTGGCCTCCACGGCCGAAAGGCGCGTGAAGGTTGCACGGCTCAGCTCAGCCAGTTGTGAGGTGAGGTCCTGTATGCCTGCCTGTATGGCTGACAGGAGGCGTTGAAGTCCATGGTGCTCTACGTTGGTGATGCCGCTGGTCAGGTGCTGAGCCCTCGCTGAGGGCTGCGTCAGGTGGTCGTCTGTAGCTGCTGGTGTCACTGAAGTTGCTGGCGTCGTTGAATTTACTGGTATCGTTGAAGTTGCTGGTGTTGTCGTCAGTCTTGTAGGTTGTCTGCTCCAGGGATACAGGGGGCAATGTGCCTGCCCTGTAAAGTGTGTGTTCCCGGAGCAGGTGGCGCAGAAGCGTCGGCGTCGTCTGAGGTCGTGATGGGTGCAGGCTGACCCACAGTAGTGGCATCTGGGTGCAGCGTTGTAAGCTTCTGATGTGTGCCCAAAGGCACAGCAGCGTCGGCAGGGCACCGGACGATCACCTCTAGTGGCCTCTGCACGCAGGGTCCTCCCAAGTAGAGGCAGACCTGTGGCTTTGGCCGCTTCCACGTCCGATGCGGCTCCCAGATGCAGGCGGACCAGCAATGTTGGGCCTCTTGCAGAAGAGATGCGTGAGGCCCGTATTGCCGAGCGCCAGTGTTGTTGTGCCGCTTCCAGCACATAATGAGGTGGCAGGTCTCTGGGCACACCACAGATCACGACGCTATAGCGCCCATCTATCTGTGTGTGCGCCGGCGTCGATTGTCGTCCCAGTTCAGGTGCTGGGCGGGCGGTTGGTGGCGTATGTGGGTTCTCCGACGGTGAAGAGGCAGAGGTAGCGGTGATTGGCCGCTGGGCTGCTTTCATGAGAGAAGCCCGGTCAGTAACTGGCGGTGTCTGCGTCGTGGCGGTGGCCATCTTCGGCCTAGTGGCCGGGTCAGCTACTGACGGCGTCTGCGTGCTCGATTCCCGAGGAACCGAGACGGCGGCAGCGGTCTGCGTTGCAGTACAGACCGTCTTAAGCCGAGAGGTCTGAGTCGCAGTGGATGTCAGTTGCGGCTTTGGAGGCCGAGGCGATCCTGATTGGGCCGGCTCGGGAAAAAGGGCGGAGTCTGCTGCGGCCGGCTGCTCCCTCTGCGGTGGCGGCGGGGGTTCGGCGGTTGCCGGCGGGTCTGCGATGATCCCCGTGGCCCATGGTTATGTCCAGTTGTTCATGCCGGCGTTGCGGTGCTTCCACCGTGCCGTTCTGAACAGAGGGTTCCGTATCGGCGGAGCTGACATCTCGATGTGTTGGACCTACCATACTTATATCTGATAATACCAACTTCAGCTTTTGGCAGCCTCTTCAAAACTACGGTAAAATAAATAGCTCGTTGCTGTAGAAGAATAATAACAAGAAGAAAAGAGCCTTTGCACCGTTTCCTTAGCTGCCTCGCAAATCTGCGATTTTATAACCCTGAAATATGGCGATACTTTGAAGGCTTAAGAACGCCATCCAACTCACCAAATATATTTATATTTTAGTGGTAGTGTTCCAATTGCCAACCTAAAATATGTAACCTAAAAAATCCCTTATGTTGTAACAGTTTCTTGAAATTAGTCAATGCAATAATGATCCACATGTTTCTCGTGTATAAGTTACCCTGTACACAGTTGAATCACTACTGCCTTATAGCTTTAAACTAAAGTTATCCATAATAATGTAAGTGATTTAAATTGAACTCAAATTTATTTTGTTATGTTTTAATAATTTATACGCAGCATGAAGAAAACAGGTTGAGACAAACTTTAGTAAGAAACTTTCGTTCATAAGCTTTAATTACTAAACGTTTTCCCCTTCTTTCCTAAATTATAATGCTAGGTAAGATCAGTTTGCATTATTTTTCTTTAAGGTAGCGTACTTTATTGCGGAATACTTTGTTCAGCTGTTCTATACACCATTGATTCAAGTACCAACTTTTTAGAAAAATATTATTTGAATAAGCCTACAAGGAGACATGAAAATTAACTTAAAACAAATAGCAACTTTGTATATTAATAAGAATTTAAGAACCATTTCATTGACTATAACATCTGCAAACATACTTCCTTGTTTTTCTCAAGTGGTACCTTAATACTAAATGTCGTTCAATACTGGAAAATCTAATACTGTTCAAAAGACCTGATTGTTTTCGTTCTAGATGTAGGCGTTTTCTCTGTGTAATCGCACAGTCTACACCTAATTTGTATATTAATAGTCATATAATTTATATCTTACGCAAATTACATAAAATAATAAAATCACAAACGACTATTTTTTTTAATTTTTGTATTTTGAATAAATAACTGCCTGTATAACAATAATTGTTAAAAATTTCGGTTTTGGAAGCTTAGTCCGTTTGTCTTGTATATGTGCGTATTTTATCAGTGAATTTGTCGACTTGACTATTAATAAATTAAGTCTCTTAACATACATGAAGTTTGATTTAGAGAATTGACTACGCGGCATTTTAATCGCTTTTCTCAAGGTGAAAGGTTCTAAAAGCGCATGAAAATATCGAAAAATCCCTTATTGTTCTTTTCTGTATGAAAAATTTTACACTGCAGATGTTTATAAGCAAAATATTTCTGAAAATTTACTATATTATTACCAAAATTTCGGCAGGATGGTTATTTAAGTTATACTAATTTTTCATTACTGTTTTGCTTTAATAAACCAGTTATTACGTTAAACAGCACCTATAGATCAGATCGCTTATCAAGCTCGAAAAGTTTATTTTAATTTTTAATAACACTCAAGAAGAAAGTTTTGTTACTGGTTTAAAAAACTTTACATTTCATTACAGAGAAGAGGTAGAGGGTAACAGAAGAGGAGAGAGGGAGCAAATGGTGATATATAGAGGGAAAAAGTGGGACAGAGAGGGAGGGAAAAGAATACCTTTAGTTAACATAATAACTCGAGCAAAGTTGCTAGTTCCAATAGTGAAAAATAATGCAACATAACTCCAAGAGTAACAGGTTTTAATACTCGTTGAGAATGTTGTGATTAAACTAATTTACTATCTGTACATTTGTTGAATTATACCAGCCTATCTTTCTTTTGTAAACTTTATAAGGTTTCTTTCTCAGCAGAACCAATTTAATATACAGTAGTGCAGGGAAGAATTTTTGGGAGTACCATTAGTTTGTTCATTTAGATGTTTTTGTCCCATGCATCAAATATGTTTTCTCTGATCAAACCCTTAAATTCTAATGCCTTGGTTTAAAGAGAAGCAAAAGCATTACGTAGTCCATTACGTCATTTGATCTGCATTTTCTTCCCTTGAACACTCAACACAGTGACCACAAATTTTCATTGGTGCCCTTTTCACTTTAAAATAAAAATAAAAGTTATATTCTATGCCCGTCCTCAGCTTAAACAGTAAGTAATTTTCTCAAAAATGGCTCTAACGATTTTGATTAAAACATCACATATTTAAGATACTGTCATGAAAAATATAATGTATATCTTGAATTTTCTGGGAATGTCTCTAAAAGTATTCTTCATTGTGAACGACTTTTGCATAACTTGTAAACCATAAGAGAGAGACAAAAATTTTACTACACAAAAAATGTAGATCGCCTTAAAATACACAATTTATGTCATATACATTTTTGTTTCTTGTATGAACCATTTTCGAGATATTGCTTGTTATTTGTTTGAATTTTCCAATACTTATAGATTATCTCAAATGGGAATGCGTTATTCGTTTTTTACTTTCTCTACAACGTACACTACGTAGGGGAAGTATTGTATTCCACCCAAAAATTCGATACCGAGATTTCACCGGAAATACATGTTTTAAGACCCCCTGAATCCAAAAAAAAGCATTTTTGGAAACCTGTTCGCGTGTGTGTCTGTGAACAGCATAACTCAGAAACGAACACTCGGATAAACACCAAACTTGGTATTTAGGTTCAGTATCTTTCATAGATGAAACACGAAGGTTTTCAAGAAAATATCCCCACCCCAAATCACACTTTATATGGAACATTTTTCGAAAAATATAATTTTCTCAAAAATGGCTCTAACGATTTTGATTAAAGTATCATATGTTTAAGACACTTTTATGGCAAATAAAATGTATATCTTGGATTTTTTGGGAATGACTCCAAAATTATTCATTGTGAAAGACTTTTGCATAACTATTAAACCATAAGAGATAGACAAAATTTTACTACACAAAAATGTAGATCGCGTTAAAGTACACAATTTATGTCATACATTTTTTTTGTTGAGTGAACATTTTCGAGATATTGCTTGTTATTCCCTTAAATTTTCCAATACTTATACCTTTTCTCAAATGGAAATTCGTTATTCATTGTTTTTTGTCCTGGTAATGCAAATAGAATAGAATACTCCACATAGCAACCAGCTATTAAAATATTTGACTATCGCTTAAAGCCTACAAATTCCGCTTGCATCTACAAGAAAATTAGCAATAAGATTAACATCTCGATATCTCGATTAACATGAAGCACATGGAGAATAAGCGTTTGTAAAAATAGTTTGTACAAGAGTAGAGAAAGTCACGTGAGTGTAACACTTCAGATTTTTAAATATAATCCGGTTTGTTTCCTTTACAAACAATTAGCATTTTGCCACAGTAAAGGGAGGCCATAGTGGAAAGTGAGCGTAATGGATCACAGATACTGCACTGAACGTAATAAATTTTCCGTGATAAACTAAAAGACGTGGTCACATATTAGAACTGTATGTTATGATTCTCTAATAATGTTACTCACATCATTAATACTGGCGTATTTCATTCCGAATAGGCTGGGTGGCACCATAGATAGGAGGAAATGGTTTAGAGTTTTAAACGCTTCGAAGTACTAACTGCAAGACGGCAGGTTCAAGCGAAGATACCGGTGTTCGTGAACTTGCGGCGCTCAAATGCATTACAGCTTTCTTCATTAAAATTATCCTCAATGCACTGGAGGAACTCGAATCAAACTTATAAAAAATTATATCCATTGGTCTTGTGATATTCTCACATGCTAAACACAAGTCACCCTCAATACTGCCCCATATTTATGGTGCTCAGTTTGGTTGGAGGCAGAGTATGCAGGGACGGTGCGGTAGACGTTAACCTCATAAGTTTAGTTGACAGCATAACTCGCGGAATCCATGTCGCAAGCTTGTTCACAACTTGTTTACAAACCCCGAATAGAAAGCATTTAGTTTGGGATATACAAGACTAACGTATTTCCGTTTAAACGTTCTGCTTATGGCTACTGATCCTCCCACTTCTTATCTTACGTAAGCACAAACTATCCGAAAGAGTAAATAACACTTTCTTCTTCTTTATAGTAAGGGATATATAGTAGGTGATAATGGAAGGGATATAAATGTGACATTGCAAGGCAACGTTGTCTCCAGCATGGTGGAAACAAAACGTTTATTTCCCAGACGAATAACATTAAAGTTATCTATTGGCTTTCAAATGCCCTCAAATCTGTTTTTCTTTCAACCTTACACAAACTAAATCCGCGTTCACTCTCTTGAAACTGTTTAACCCTTTGTAGGACAGTGGTCTCTGTACTTGCCAGCTACCTAAGGTTCAACATAACATGGATCATTATTATAGGAAAATGAGCCTTATGAATTGTATACTTGTCACTCCTCAGAATGTGCCTGCCTAGCCGACAGACAGCTTAACGGTCGTGAATATTCAAAATACAGCCCCAAGCACATAAGTGATGGGATCTGAGGATTAATTGATACAAAAGGATTTAATTTTCGTTTATGGAGCATTCGCTAACAGGAAAATCTGATGTGTTACACTCACATGACTTTCTCTACTCTTGTACAAACTATTTTTATAAACGCTTATTCTCCATATGCTTCATGTTAATCGAGATATCGAAATGTTAATCTTATTGCTAATTTTCTTGTAGATGCAAGGGGAATTGGTAAGCTTTAAGCGATAGTCAAATATTTTAAGAGCTGGTTGCTATTTGAAGTATTCCATTCTCTTTGCATTACCAGAGCAAAAAAAAATGAATAACGAATTCCCATTTGAGAAAAAGTGTAAGTATTGGAAAATTTAAGGGAATAACAAGCAATATCTCAAAATGGCTCACTCAACCAAAAATATGTATATGACATAAATTGTGTATTTTAACACGATCTACATTTTTGTGTAGTAAAATTTTGTCTATCTCTTATGGTTTGCCAGTTATGCAAAAGTCGTACACAATGAAGAATACTTTTGGAGACATTCCCAGAAAATTCAAGATATACATTTTATTTGTCATGAAAGTATCTTAAATATATGATATTTTAATCAAAATTGTTAGAGCCATTTTTGAGAAACTTAAAATTTTCGAAAAATGTTCCATGTAAAGGGTAATCTGGGGTGGGAGGATTTTCTTGAAAACCTTCGTGTCGCATCGCTGGAAGATACTGAACCTAAATACCAAGTTTGGTGCTTATCCGACTGTTCGTTTCTGAGTTATGCTGTTCACAGACACAGAGACACACACCCGGACATGTTTCCAAAAATGCTCTTTTTGGATTCAGGGAGCCTCAAAACGTATATTTGCGGTGAAATCTCGGTATCGAATTTTTGGGTGAAATACAATACTTCCCCTACTTACTATATGTAGTAGAGAAAGTATATATCTTGTTTCTCCTGTACGCAATAAATTTATACTGTTTCGAATTCAAATTGTTTATATCTATATTTAGTATCTCGCTTTGGAAAAAACTAGCGGTATTAGAGAAATAGCAGGTGTTATCGATATAAGAGAGTAAAAGATGTGCAATCTTCAAAACTATCTTTTCCGTTACAGTTAGGTGAACAAATGTTGCCAATATATGTGCAGGGCAGTTCTGTTTGCTTGAACTCTTGCGGTGCCAACTCCTACCTTTGAAATGCAGAAATAAGCACGTGTATTTAGCCAGACAGGAAACAAATATTTAGTTGCCACCTCCACAAAGTCAATAGCAGGCCTTAAAATTCAATCAGTCCGCTTTCATATGGTTTAAATTCAATCCCCAACTAGCTACGTTTTTCCTTGCTCCTGTGATATTTCTGAATTGGTTGACTTTATACACTGAAATTTAAACAAGCATGAGTACTTCGGTCAATGTTGCTACCTTACGAAAGAGAAATAATTACTGCGGTCTGGAGGGGGAAGAATTGGCAAGATATTTGCATTTAAGGGGAGAGTAAATGCCTTATCCCGCCAAAATTAATGTTCCAGCTTCATGGCACATTATCTCAGAAACTATTTAAAACATGAGACTCAGTTTTATATGACGTAAATGCATGTCTTCTAAGTTTACTGACCTACTTTTATACAATTGTGTGTTTATTAAGGAAAATGTTATTTTTTTCTTGATCAGACAAATAAGTTATTAAAATGTATCAGGAATTAATGTTTTAAAACATAACTAACCAATTCATTAACAACAAAGGTATTAGTAACACCATTAAGGGTTCTTTTATATTTAACGAACTTTAACCGGCTAGGTAATATCGGACGTAAATGACCGAAGTGATTGAAATAATGCTCAAATGTGCTCATGGTCCCTAGAGCTAAGAGTTACCCCACACTTAGCTCCTTAGAATAAGGCTTAACCTTGTAGAAACCTTATCCCGATAACTCACCCTAAGCGAGATTCGAATACGGGACTTCTTGAACGTGAGGCAGACACACTACTAAGGTAGGTATTGAGGTATTGTTTTTATCATATCAAAATTTAATTTAGCTATCTTCAATACTTGCTGAGAAAATGCGCCATTTATATCAGAAAGTGGCATTCATATAAAACACTGCACAAAGCAAACATAGTGGGAAGAAAGAAAACAACAAATTATATAATATATTTACAAAGAAAAAACTCATCTTTCTTAGACGTACAGAAGCTGCAGCATTTCGAATAGTACCACTCTGTAAGAGCAAAGCTTCTTCTAAAAGATAAGCTAAATATATTTCTCTGCTCCAAAGAGTATAATATATACATATATATAATTAAAGAGGAAATTCCAATTTATAAGACTACACGAATTACTAAAAATGTTTTTTGTCAACTTTCGCCATTTAGTCTTATCTTAACTGCACTTTGCGGTTGAGAATTAGAGTGGCATTAACGGTAAGTAGTAATTTGTATTAACATAAAAACAGCCAACTCAATGTATTAGGTAATGTGGTAATACCAGAAAACTTAAACAAAAATGTGTAATTGTATTTGTTTCTGTGATACGCGTTAACCGCTGTATGTATTTTTAATATTATACAATATTTATTTGTAACAGTCACAATATTTGAGCGATTACTATGCAGAAGTAAAATGTTTTACGCTTCTACTGCTGCCAAGGACAACTTGGCTGAATAATGAAAGAGAGCATTATCCCTGATTGCAGGAATACCAATTTTGAAACCAGAATGCTAAGTTAATAATAGCATTACTAATAGATAAATATTACATCAGCCTGGATAACTTCATAAGGCATTGAAGATACTAAGGGGCAAACTCGAAAAAGATATTTTCTTTTCTTTAACCGCAAAAATAAAGTGAACTGAGTTTGATGTGTGATTTTTTCTTTCTTTGTATAAATAATGTTAAATGTATTATCAGAGCCAAATTCCAACCGTAACTTACGACATAGAACATTTTATTACAAAAGAACGGTAACCGTTTACTCAACATCGTCTTCAAAGCAAGACTATTTGGCAGTAGTACACTTCTACCAACGTCCGTATCAACTTTAGAAATAGTTCTGCATTCTTTTTGATCAGTTTCCGTAGAGTAAGCCTCATATACTCTATCTCCTCAGCCGAGAAGTACCTCTGTCACTTTAGCACCTTTATACTACATAGGCAAAGCGGAGAAGTTGCCTTAACACTCGTAATCTATCAAATTTCCTTGAGGAGATATGCAATACGCCTTACAAAACACACAACTTGTCTACATGGACGAGAAAGTCATGTGAAGTTTCAATTTTTTTTTACTCCCTTGGTGTACAAATGTATATTCCCTATGAAATATTTCAGGCTTATTTCTTACAAATGCAAAAAAGCTACCTTTATGAAGTTCGCCCTTCGCCTCATACTTCTTCTGCAGCAAAGAACAAAGAAAACGAATATACTATAATCTTTTTATCTCATGCACTGGTACGTGGATCAAATTTTACGGTTCGCCGAGTAAACTCGATTTATCATAGTTGCTGTGTCGTCCTCTATATATAGCCTCTAGTTCCCGAGGTCGTGGATTCAAATCCAGCGGAGGTTGATGGATTTTTTCGGGCGTAAAAGTCCTTAGCATCGCTTCCTTCGGAAGGGAAGGGCATACCGTGTCGTAGATTTACGCACGTAAAACAACTTCAAGCCTGATAAAGAGGCGTCTGGGCAAAATTTCCGGTCTTTCATGCCCAATAGAGCACGGGACCTTAAGGACCATAGCAGTTAAAGAGCGTCCATAAATAAAACTCAATTTCAATTTACAGTTTCTGTTAATAATATTACATAAAGGTTTGTTCCAAAGTTGGTGCACGTACAAGAAAAACCTACTATAAAATTATATCTAAGTCTCGAAACTCAGTTCTCGATTAATCCGATCTCTTGCGACCTTTTTTCCTTTTGGAATAATTTTGGGTTGAGATCACGGCAATGTTCTTCCATTAATCATAATTATTAGAAAGTTTTAAACTTCAATTTCTTCTATATCGAACAATAGGTTTCCAAGCCAAATGATTGCTAAATGGCTTTTGTATTCCTGCATTCGGGACAGTATCAGTCGCTGTTCTATTATGTGCTGAATGGTCATGATTTTTATTTCCAAAAATAAGTTTAAGTATCTCATGTAATGTGCAACAGACACATCATTATTTAAGAATGTAATGCAAATAAAGTTAAAATATTTAAATAAAGCATGTTGTTTTAATGCTTATGAGGATGGTATTTTTGCTTCTTAAATATTCATTCATTATGATCCATTCCTGGCTCGTCCTTATGTCAGCATTTAAGCTGACAGTGATGGTTACACCTTATTTTCATCATTACCAGCTCCATCACTTATGTGTAGCGCCTGCCAGGACTTATGACGCAACCAGCACGTAGGAGTCGTCGAAGCTGGTTTAAAATACGTCGGTGGAACACTAGAGGTCCTCTCTCTCTCCCCCGCCTAGGTGGCTTTCACAGCGACTCAAATCACGTGATTAGCTCCCTCGCGGGTCGCCTGCAGCTAGCATGAAGAGGAACTACTGTCCATTCCAAACCAGAGTGCCTTTCACTGAAAACAAACTCTTTGTATTATCCGCGCGAAAGTAGTTCGCAATCCCCGCCCATAATGGCTGCTTGTTGAACACTATTTAATCTATAAAAAGGCGCCCTGCGTGAGAATCATAGTTCAAAATGCAACCTGAGGTAACAATCGATTTTATAAGTATGCGGCAATGAACATTTTACTTACGTTAATCACAATCCTCGGGCAAAAGTGCAACACCCAAATCCGAATCCTCCGAAGATGACTCAGCTGCCATATCAGAATCAGAACTACTCTCCAAAATAATGACAAGCTTATCCACAATTCCACAGCACTGTCGCACTTAAAACAAGTTCCCACATTTTATCCTCTTCTATGTTGTATTATGTCTGTTTATATTCCCTACTCGCTTTCGTTACACTTCTCACTGAAACCCTGTAAAATCCGATATTAGTTTCGTAATATGCAATAATGCAAGTGTCGGGTATTTTTGTAATAGTGAGTTGAATAGATGAAGTATTGTTTGTTTTTAGCCACTTTTTAAATGTTTCCCGCTTCTGTGTTTGAACAGTTTATTCGCACTACACGCACCTTCCTCTGCCATGTGAGCTCAAATACCAACTGACTAAATCACAAGATTTGACCTGAGCTGAGCATATGTGTGTTAGCGTATTATGAATGACTGTTCGCTTATCATATATTCTGTGTTATGCAAAGTGTTTATTCGGTACTCAGATAGCACCTCTGGGAATTCGTTGCTGCATTTCTTGTGTATGTAAGAGAATGGCAGTGGTGCATGTCGTTTGGTATTAACAATCAAGATGCTCTCGGCGTTAGCGCAACAGCAGGCGAAAATCATATTTTGTAATCTCTTAACAGCTATTATATATCCATTACCTTTAACGATGAGTTCTTATGATAACAGCAATAAAATGTGCAGTTCTATACCCTTCCTGCTCTAATATTTCATAATATAATACATGTATTAAGGAACTACTTACGTTGGCGTAAGAGTATATTCTTGGGTTCGTGACAAGCCGAAGCACGTGCTTCTGTTTACATCAGAGGGAACTCTGGTTTGGAATGGACAATAGCTTCAGTTGGGATTTGCTAGCGGACAGGGTATCAACAGCTTTAGCTCTGCCTCGGGGGCAACGACGACAACAAACACGCTTTTCGGCCTGGTCAAAATTCTTAATAACTTTTTGTAAGTAATGTTCAAAATTTTATATCATGCGTGTGGAAACAATGAACCGTTAGGAACTGAGCGGGTTAATTCAGATTAATTTTAACGCAAACTAATTATTTGAATTCGTTGTAAGAAGAACACAAACTTTCAAAATAGTCTCATCTTTGTAAACTCCATGTATATTTAAGGAGCGCTTCTTCAAGTTAATACATTTATATAACAGCTGCAAGAATCACTAGTATTCTTTGTGTTGCTAACCTGCTTTCTTTCCTTGTCACGTATGAGTCCACCACTATTTATTTAAAGTTAAAAGTGCACGTTTTCACGTTAAGAGAGAGAGGGAAAAAAAGTATAAATGTGACCAGCACATAAAAAATTGTAGACGTTGTACTTTATTAAAACAGAACTATGGCTTTAGGTGTCGTAAGCAAAGGGAACGCAAATAATTTTCGCGTTAGTAACACGGTCCAACCTACGATATTTCAAGTAATGCTTAGGTAATAATTATACTAGGTGATATAACGATGAATTATAATAATAATGATAACTGAACAGCACAATTATTAGATCGGAACCAAATGGTGAAATATGTATACATGTGGAATATTTAAGTGAGTTAGCGACGACAAAATTTTAGGAGTAATAGGTGGTGTCAAAAGGACAAATTGTGATTGCTAAATTCTATTCAACGACGCTCCAGTAAAACTACATAACCTTGAAATCTTTTTTACTAATGAGCACTTTTCAGTTAGATATTTTTTGTTTCGTATGCAGAATTGGA
Organism: Deroplatys truncata; assembly: GCA_030765065.1. Classification (NCBI taxonomy): domain Eukaryota; kingdom Metazoa; phylum Arthropoda; class Insecta; order Mantodea; family Mantidae; genus Deroplatys; species Deroplatys truncata. The sequence continues at coordinate 223,571,325 of CM060978.1, forward strand.
CGCTTGAAATAAGAAATAATAATTACTGTTTAGTAATTATTTTGTAGTTCTTCCCATATCTCCTTTGTATTTGAAATCCAAATGTTTTAAAGTAACAAATGTTTACACAAAAGACAAAGTATTAAATGTCAGTACAGCTTTAGGAAATTGGTGTGCACTAAATATATCATCATGTTGTAAAGGAAATGCTCAACACGACGCCTCAACTCCTCGCTCGTTGCATACATTGCATCTCCTCACCTCTGACTACAGTAGTTATGGTAGGACGTTACAATGACTGAAAATGAGGTTTTAAGCAGGATATTCGAAAGAATTCTCAAAACACTTTAAATTCTTATACATAAGAACCTCGTTTATGAGAGTCTCATAGGCTTTTGCTTGCTTTTCACCACGAAATCCTTTGCGTCCTTTCATAAATGCATGTTAATTTCTATGGTTGTAATATTGACAGCGCAGGTAGCGTAGTATTCACCGCCGGTCTCACCCTTCAAGCTGAACAACAAAACTAAAGTGTGTGAGACTGTATAATTCGTTTTCATTCCTGATAGTGATCGTAGAATTCCCATCTGGAGGATTTCAATTCTATTGTTCTTTGTGTTTGTAGTGATCCAAATTTCACTATCGTACGTAAAAGTTTGTTTTCATTAAATTGTTTTTGGATTATCAGCATTTTCGTTAATCACGATTACCTCCGGTACTATCTAGTCCGGATAAACGAGGTTCTTATACATTGCACAAATGCTTTATTCCATACAAAATCGATATTTTCGTTTCGGACATCCGCAATAACCCTTATAGAATGGTAGATATCTCACAAAGAGGATCTACTTGTTTAGAAACCACATGGCTGTGTAGTCAACCCACATTCTACGATGTTCCGTTCCATGAGTTGCGCACTCAACCCACTAAGCAGAGCAGCCCCATATATAGGCTCTGCATACAAAGTAGAACTTTCTAGAAGAGGGACCTACTCGAAACGGCCCAAAGGAATCCTCTGTAGCGGGAAAGCGGCACATAATGGTCTATTGTTCTGCAGGAAACCGGTCATTAGCCCCACCCATGGCCAGTAGACGAGCCGGGAGGCATATTGCATGCTGCAGTTGCTACCGTGTATAAACGGAGCTATGTACCTTGGGGTCCTTCAATGAGTATCACTGGTTATAGAGGATGTGCCCCTTGCTACGTGAAGTGATATGTGGTTCCAGCATGACGGGGCTTGCCACACTTCAACCACACTACAAGAGAACAGCTATAGGAAGAAGTGAAGAGGAAGAGGAAGACATATTGCATGCTCAATGCGGTTGCCCGACTTAGCATTTCTTGATTTCTTTCTTTTTGGGCAAAGCAATCAACGAAATGCAAGAATTCTGTGAAGAATGGGGAATTAAAGTAAATATGAATAAATCAAAAGCTATGGTATTTCAAAGAGGAAATGCATTTAAAAAATCTGATGTGTTACACTCACTTGGCTAACTCTACTCTTGTACAAACTATTTTTACAAACACTTATTCTCCATATGGTTCATGTTAATCGAAACGTTAATCTTATTGCTAATTTTCTTGTAGGTGCAAGGGGAAAATGGTAGGTTTTAAGTAATAGTCAAATATTTTAAGAGCTGGTTGTTATGTGGCGCATTCCATTCTCTTTGCATGTCCAGGACATAAAAAAATGAATAACGAATTCCCATTTGAGAAAATAAGTATTGAAAAATTTAAGAGAATAACTAGCAATATCTCGAAAATGGTTCACTCAATAAAAAACTGTATATAACATAAATTGTGTATTTCAAAGCGATCTACATTTTTTGTGAAGTAAAATTTTGTCTATCTCTTATGGTTTACCAGTTATGCAAAAGTCGTTCACAATGAGGAATACTTTTGGAGACATTCCCAGAAAATTCAAGATACACATTTTATTTGTCATGAAAGTATCTTAAATATATGATATTTTAATCAAAATTGTTAGAGCCATTTTGAGAAAATTAAAATTTTCGAGAAATGACCCATGTAAAGGGTAATCTAGGGTTAGGGGATTTTCTTGAAAACCTTCGTGTCGCATCTCTGGAAGATACTGAACCTAAATACCAAGTTTGGTGTTTATCCGACTGTTCATTTCTGAATTATGCTGTTCATAGACAGACACACACACGGACATGTTTCCAAAAATGCTCTTTTTGGATTCAGGGGGCCTCAAAACATATATTTTCGGTGAAATCGGGGTATCGAATTTGTGGGTGGAATACAATACTTCCCCTACTTCCTATACGTAGTAGAGAAAGTAAAAAGAAGCGAAATGGCAGATGGGGAGTTTAAAGTTAGAAGTTGTCAAGGAGTTTGATTATTTGGGGGTGAGGATGAGCAGTAATGGTGAATGGGCGGCGCCTGGCAGGAAGGTTATGGCTAAAGGAAAGATGACAATGGCAGGAGTAAAGGATGCGCAAACACAAAATAGAAATGCTGACTAAGTGGATAGAAAGAATGCATGAGACATTGGTAGAAGCAGGAATGCTATATACAATTGAAATCTGGGGGGGGGGTCTGAATTAAGCATAAAAATAGACTAGAGCTACAGAACGTTCTGTAAAGAGCTATTAGGATTACCAAGGTCAGCACCAAGGGAAGTAGCGTTACTGAAATTAGAAAGTACAAGAAGAAATGTAGTGATATTGAAGTAGATGTATTGTATTGTAGTTCTACTGTTGGGGAGCCAAACTTGATGAAGTAATTGCCCCACGTATGGTACGAAGTTTCCGGTGGCCTTCGCCCCCAACGTTTAGGAATCAACTTTGTATTTTTATGTTTCTTTAAATATTATATATATTTATGTTTGCCTTGGCTGCGTCAGTATTAATTTGTAGAAATATGTATCCCTTAACAGGGTGTGATGCGGCTAAATAATGTAGGCTTACACAAATTATAATTTTTACTTCATTCCTTTTATTAATCCTTCATACGATTAAATAACACTTCACTGATATAAAGAGTTGTGAGATTATTTATTAATTACTTACACGTTTTAACACGTAAACTTTATAATATTCTCGCCGTAATGAATTTTATATGTCTCACACTGAATACGTACCGAGCGACCGAACTGCTCAGGTACGTTGCCTTCTAGCGACTGGCGTTAACCGCTTGAATTAGTAAATTTCTCTATTTCAAGTCTCTGATTGGCTAATTCTATTCCAATAGAATTCTTTTATTTAACTTTCAGCTTTTCTGGCTGTTGATTGGCTATTTATAAACTGTTTTAAAAATTACATTATTGCTCAATAATTATTAGTAGCATTATTAAACTTTCCAAATTCTTATTGCCTCAAGGTTATCTCATTATTACCTCATTGTTGCCTTCTAGCGACTGTTGTTTACCGCTTGAATTAGTAAATTTCTCTATTTCAAGTCTCTGATTGGCTAATTCTACTCCAATAGAATACTTTTATTTAACTTTCAGCTTTTCTGGTTGTTGATTGGCTATTTATAAACTGTTTTAAAAATTACATTATTGTTCAAGAATTATTAGTAGTATTATTAAACTTTCCAAATTCTTATTGCCTCAAGGTTATCTCATTAATACCTCATTGTTAGCAAATTTCGACTTCTATTCTCACAGCTCCTACATTATTAAATTACCTAATGCATTCACATAACATTATTATGCATGTACACAATAATATAAACATATACAATGACTGTTATATACACTTTTTATATATTTTATTATACACATATTGCTTTAAGGTGAGCTGTTATTATATTTTATATTATATAATTAGACTGAAATTATTTAAGTGTTAAAAATACTGCTTCAATATTGAAATTTATATTGAAATTTTGGTTTAGATGCCTGAAAAAAGATGAAGGGGAAATTTTAAGGGTATATTTGGAACAACAAAGAAGTACGAAAAATGAAAATAGCTGCTGGACAGGAGTAGAAAAGATTACGGAGAAGATAGGAATGGGAGATATTTGGAGAACAGGAGAAAGAAATAGCAACGGTTTCTGGATAACAGTAAGAAACAAAGTGGAGGACAGAAAGACAAGAGATTTTGTGAAGCTTAGAGAATAAAAAATCACTAAGGTTCTATAGGTTAGTAAAAAGAAAATGGGAAGAGAAGGGTGTATGGATTATTGTAATAGAGCCAAAAAAGAAGCGTTTGTATGGAATGAGAATAGAATCAATGTGCCTGAGGGATAAGAGGCAGAAAAAGCGGAATTTGTGAACTAAGCGGAGGTAATGAAAGCACAGAGCACTATATGACACAGTGCGAAGAATTAGTAGAATGGAGACAAAAAGTATGGGAGGAAAAATGGTAAGAAATGGATGGAAAAATAGTAGCAATTAAAATTTTGACAAGAAAAGAAAAATAAGATTATGGATAGTTCTTAAAGAAAATAAAGGATAAATTGATTAGAAAGTAAGAGAGATAAGAAAGATAGAAGGGCAAAAGGAGGAGAGAGAGGATGGATCATAGTTAATTAAGGGTAGCAAAGGCTGCTCAGCTGAGCCAGGAAAAATGAACAGTATAGGTGGAACATAGCTGGCAAGAAAATGTGTACATAGGTTCAGTTAGTTTACAAGTGGAATATTGTATAAAAGGATTCTGTATAAAATATGTACAAATAAAGCTTATCATTCTTTCATTCATTCTTTAGTTCTTTTTTTCTTTTTTTCTTTAGGGGCATGTGAAGAGAGTCGAGTATGCCACCCCCAGTTGCCACCAGGGAAGAATTAATTGCATACGTGCTGCCCTTAAGCGCCATGTTGGAGAGAGTTTGCCAGTCATTGGTACGACAGTATTGTGAATGCATTAGTACCGAAGTTGGACACTTTGAAAGCCTTCTTTGAATTGATTGTCTATTTAATTTGGGTTATTCTCGCAGAAATAATTGAGCTTATGTAACTTCTGGATCTTTTCAGCTCTATTGCACGGTTCTAAACAACGCATCACTCAACATCGATTGCATGACAAAAAAATAATCTTTGTAAGAACTACAAAGTTTGTTGCAGGGGTTCTGAATCATCCTTTATAATGTTGAAGTTGGTGAATAGACTACACTAATTGCGTCGCCATCTCTGCAAAATTCCTTAAAAAAATAAAATAATTTCGAAAGTACGCCAAACATATGAAAGTTGAAAAAATCAGCGAAAGTTTCCAAAAAAAAAGTAGGTGTAGTAAAATGAAAACTCTGATAAGACTTCCGTCTTCCTCTTTCTAATACCGGCATAGTGACGATCCAGAAACCCACACACCGTAAAAGTGAAGTCCATCGCGTCGAACATCGCAACCTCTCATGTACAGTAGAGTTTCTTCCTACTGCTCAAGCAATACCTGCCGCAATCAAGGATGTTTAGCTTTTTAAACAGGGTCGTTGGTTATGGTTTTGTGAGCAAAAGTTCAATCGGCACAAACTTACCGGAGCACCTGCATATACATGAAAAATCTGATGTGTTACACTCGCATGACTTTATCTACTCTTGTACAAACTATTTTTACAAACTCTTATTCTCCATCTATTTCATATTAATCGAGATAAACATTTGCAGAAACCATGTTTTGACATGCAAAGAGAATTACATTTTACACATAGCGACCAGTTCTAAAAATGTTTGACTATCGCTTAAGGCTTACCATGTTCCCCTTGTTTTGTATTTACAAGGGCAATATAGAAATACAGTAGCCTTTAAGCACATACATATCTCTTAATAGCTGGTTGCTAGGTGCAGCACCATTCTCTTTGCCACAGATTAATACTCTTTGTATATCCAAGACAAAAAAATGAATAACGAATTCCCATTTGAGAAAACGTACAAGTATTGAAATATTTAAGGGAATAACAAGCAATATCTCGAAAATGGTTCACTCAACAAAAAAAACTGTATATGATATAAATTGTGTATTTTAACGCGATCTACATTTTTGTGTAGTAAAATGTTGTCTATCTCTTATGGTTTACCAGTTATGCAAAAGTCGTTCACAATGAAGAATACTTTTGGAGACATTCGCAGAAAATTCAAGATATACATTCTATTTGTCATGAAATATCTTAAACATATGATATTTTAATCAAAATCGTTAGAGCCATTTTTGAAGAACTTAAAATTTTCGAAAAATGTTCCATGTAAAGTGTAATCTGGGGTGGGGGTAATTTCTTTAAAACCGTCGTGTCGCATCTCTGGAAGATACTGAACCTAAATACCAAGTTTGGTGTTTATCCGACTGTTCGTTTCTGAGTTATGCTGTTCACAGACACACACACAGACACACACAAGGACATGTTTCTAAAAATGCTTTTTTTGGATTCAGGGGGTCTCAAAACATGTATTTCCGGTGAAATCTCGGTATCGAATTTTTGGGTGGAATACAATTTTTCCCCTACTTACTATGTGTAGTAGAGAAAGTTAAAATTTGAAGCAACAAATGTTCTCAAAGTCTATTTGAGAAGTTATCCATCAGTAAACTAAGCTAAATCTAATTTTACTCTGAGCTTGCACATAGGTATGTGAGGCCTTCAGTCCTGAAGAAATGTTATATTCTCTCGTGTCTGTGTTATTGCAAGAGGATGGAACTCAGAAACTACCAGAACTCGCGTGCCGGAAATCAAGAGACAGTTATTACACCGATAAGAGATTGTCTCGACTCTCCAATATCCTATTTTTTTTTTTTTAAGGTCTGGCGAGTATTATCGTATCATCTCGGCGTGTATTATGGTGGATTCATCTTGCTGTGTTCCTGAACTACGCATTTCGTCGTTGATTGGAACCAGTTGGAGTTCCTTGTACTCAGTAATGGTGTGGTGCGGGCGAGTTAAGGCCCATAGACGGTGGTGTTTCGACGCAGCTGCCTGGTTCTACCACATAGATCCATGTTTCTATTGGGTGCTACTTACGAGCGGATCTCAAAACAAGATTTCTGTTTACTGAAAATACCAGTGGAAGTGCGTAGCAAAAGCTGCGGCAATCTTACAAAATAACTTAACTATATCAACAATATTTTACAGGCAAAGGAACTGAATTATACATTTTACTGGGAAAAGGACTACAACTGTTCACAAATATTTTAAAAAGCATATTTTTTAAAACTAAAGGTCCGTAAAAATTGGTATATTGACGATTATGTTTAAAAATAAAATAATTACTTTTCATAGTTGTTCCGGATTTGGAAAAATGTTCTGCACCTCATGTTTGAAAGTTTTTAAATAACCCTGCATTATAGGCATAAATAGAAATGACTTGACATTAGCACAGTATTAACATGTGCCATAATGAGGTACGTGTTCAATTACCACAGTATTTATTTCCCTATGCACAAATAGCATTCAGTATTCTTCATTTATCTGTCTTTTTAACAAGTGAAGAGGAAAAGTTAAATAAAGAAGGGACTTCACTTCCGTTTAAGACCTTTATGTTTTCTTCCCCAGGTCTCAGTTCTGAGAGTCGTCTGTAAAATGACTACCTACTACAAAGCCTGATGTATCCTGTTTTACCTTCGAATAACTTTAACCCACTTATTTAAGACATCAGACCTTAAATGCGGAAACCTGTTTAAATATCAAAATGGCATAGCATCTACTAAGCACCATTTATCATGTTACATGTATTAAATTAATTATTTATAAGCCATATCGACGCATGCAAAGTATATGGCAATGATTTAAAAGATGCAGAATATAATGTGTTTACGTACCTGCGAAAACTTAAGCTTTTATCCTCAGACCTTAGGGTGTTATAACAGTCATATATTACACAATGTATTCCCATGGTTTGACCTCAAATTCTGATAAAATACACTACAACCATATACTCCACAAAGGAATCTACACGTCCAATATGGCGTCTTTTGTGCAGATGATGGCTCGATTTCACTGGTAAGACAATTAGCACTCTCTCCAGTAAATACTCTACCTCCATGCTCCTGACTTCTGCCACAACGCTTCGTACGAGAATCAAGTATCAAGTCATCAACGAGCTTACCTGCCAGGTGCAGCAGGTCATTATGGCAGCAGCTAGTCTGCCAACGTAGTGTAGCTTCCAGCTAGCCACTTCAACAGTAAGGTGACATCAGGTCAAGCTTGCGGTATCTCTCCAAGATTTTTGGTAATGTGCCGCACAGGCAGGGTTTCAAGGTTTTTCTCATTAGGGATGTTCTCCGCCTGTGATTGCTTTTCGAAATTCACGCGTGAAGGTGGTCACATGTTACATTTGAATTTGCAGGTTATTTCCCAGTTGTGGTCTGACAATATTTTTCTTCTTTTTTAATTGAAAGGCATTACTGGAAGGAAAGCCCTATATGGATCAATCCAAAGAAATGATAAATAAAGTTTATACTTGGTATATGGTGTATTAACGAAGACAAATGTGTAAAGGATAAATGTATAAATAATACTTGAGGACAAATATAACGTTGCAATTAAGAATTAAAATTTAGTTAGTTCTTGACTTTAGCTAAAAGCAGTTCTTCTTCTGTATTTCCGTTGAAATCTCGGTATCGAATTTTTGAGTGGAATGCAATGCTTCCCCTACTTACTATACGTAGTAGAGAAAGTAAAAACATTATGAGCACTAATTAAATAAAACTGTGAATAAATACATGATTTTGGAAAGGTAGAATCAGATGACTGAAAAATTCAATGCCATAGCCGGGATTTGAACCACGGATCTCCCGGTCTCCGTCCGGTTGCTCTAACCACTGAGCTACCATGGCAACATGCCGACACGACATTAAATTCTCCAGCTGATTCGCATTTTTCCCGGTAAACCACAAGGAGATCTCAAATTGTATTGAGATGCCATACCCCAATGGCGACTTACATTTATGTAAGTACTTTAAGTTCCGGGCTTTATAGTTGCAACCACTATTAGGTCAATTAATGGAATTAATTGTTCTTTCACACAAGCCGTGTGTTGGACAGGGTTGGAAAGGTAGAATCAGATGACTGAAAAATTCAATGCCATAGCCGGGATTTGAACCACGGATCTCCCGGTCTCCGTCCGGTTGCTCTAACCACTGAGCTACCATGGCAACATGCCGACACGACATTAAATTCTCCAGCTGATTCGCATTTCCATAATTCCATAAATACATGATTTTGTCATTAAAGTTTATAATTTTTTATTTATCAGGAAATACTGGGAATATATTTACGGTGAATTCCCTAATAGATTATTATGCTATTAATTTTAGTTTCAATCTTAAACATTCAACATTATAATTAAAATCGTTGAAGCCATGTTTAAGAAAATATAAACAACGATTTTCTTTTCAAATAAAGTAGAATTTGAAGTGGGTGATTTTCTTGAAAATCTATATGTCGCATTCTTGGAAGGCACTGAACTCATACACAAAGTTTGACATTTAACCAACATTTTGTTTTTGAGTTATTGTATTCACAGAGAGAAACACACACACACACATACTCTAAAAAACGCCTTTTTGGATTGAGAGAGGCTCAAAACGTGTGTTTTTGGTGAAATCTCCCCGTAAATGTTTTGGTAGGAAATTCAATACTTCCTCTGCTTTCGATAGATAGGTAGTAGAGAAAGTAAAACGGTTTTATTGGTCAGACTTCCGCACTTCCACAGCCACAAATGGTTAAAAGCACGCAAAAAGTCTCACACGACAGTCTCTCCCTATGACAAATTCTCGTATATCCGTTATGAACATAACGGTTCGTGAGTGTACATTTTGATTATTGACAAAATATTAGATTGAGATATCCCTGAAAGTGTGAAATTGTATATAATGCATAATAGATATGATTATGAACAAATTGACACAGCTGCAGCTGCTCCCAATAACAATAACAATGCACAACCTTTCTGACCGGGCGGCGCCGTGGCCGAGTGGATAGACCCCAGGGGCCCGCATGTGGGATTTGTGGTGGACAAAGCGGGTCTGGGCGGGTTTTCTCCGGGTTCACCGGTTTCCCCCGCCATTCATTCTACCAACTGCTCCATAATTTCCTTTCATCCATTTCACCATCATTTCGTTTCATCTACTTCCTTCCATCGGGCCGATCACCTCTCCTGGATATTCTGTCTGATCCATGAGTGTCTGCTGCTCGACGGACCTCCGACCCCAGGCGCCTGCCTGTAAGTCCTGGAGGATGTAAGGAGGTTAAACAGAGAAAGAAGAACCTCTCTGACCAAAGAAAGGTGTTGTTTTGTGGATTGTTATTGTTTTGCACATAATTAAGTACAGTTTAGGGATTTCGCTACTCTTCATTTCCGTTCTTTCGTCAGCAAATTATTAATATTACTCACCAAGTCTCATTTTCTGAAGCAGGAAAACGGCATAATTTCTTGTTATAATATATCCTATCCCTTCATGTAGTCCAAACAAAAGTTAACGTTACACTGCACTGGTACACGTTAAATAGGGAAAAAGCTATACTACATTATGGCTGACATCTGTTTATAAAGATAATCCATGCGTCTGTTTTTCAATCAATTTCAATTCTATGATTGAAGTCCTTAATATCATAATATGATATACCACAACTCATCCATATCCATAATATATACAGAAAATTGGCTTTTCTATCCGTATAAATATAACTAATACTCGCATCAGATCTAAATTTCACTGTACAGTGATTGAAATGATATAACTGTTGGAGTAGATTTCGTTTTACATCATTTGCACCACTCTTTGCACGTCAAACTTGAGGTTTGCTTATTGCCCCACGTACGATACTAAGTTTCCGGTGGTCTTCGCCCCACATTTAATTTCCGGTGGCCTTCGCCCCTCTTTTAAAAAATCAACTTTGTATTTTAATGTTTATTTAAATATTATATATGTATGCTTGCCTCGGCATCAGTAGTAATTTGCAGAAACACTATCTCTTAGCAGGGGTTGGTGCGGCTAAAGAATGAAGGCTTGCACAAATTATAATTTTTACTTCACACGATTAAATAACACTTCATTGATGTATCCTACTGTAGAGCTGTGAGATTATTTATTAATTGCAATTTTTAATACAAAAACGTTATATTATTCTCGCCGCAATGAATTTTTATGTCCCACACTTAACCTGTATCGTATCGAAGTGCTCGGGAACGCTGCCTAGTAGAGTCCGCGATCTTCTAGCGTCTGCCGTCTGAATTTGTAAATTTCCTATATTTCAGTTTCTGATTGGCTAATTCTACTCTAATAGAATACTCTTATATAACTTTTAGATTTTCTAGTTGTTGATTGGTTATTTATAAATGTTTTAAATATTACATTATTATTGTTCCAAGAATTATTAGTAGCATTATTAAACCCTCTAATTCATTATTGCCTCAAGATTACCTCATTGTTAGCAACTTTCGGGTTCTATTCTCACAGCTCCTACATTGTTAAATTACTTAACACATTCACATAACATTATTGTACATGTACACAATAATATAAACATAATACAATAGCTGTTACATACACTATATATATTATATTATACACATATTGCTTTTAGCTGGGCTGTTATTATATTTTATATTATATAATTAGACTGATATCATTTAAGTATTAAAAATACTGCCTCACTGTTCAGTACACTACCATCTTGCAGGATTTATGCCAAAATGAAAAGCGAGTGGGGTTCTCACTTCCGCCCTTGCACTCTCGTATCAATAAAACTTCTGCATAATATGCTATCACCTCATGGCATTGACGTAAACTTGTAGCTGAGAGATGGGTGGTAAGGGCCAGTGCACGTCTTCAAGTGTGCACGAAGCATGTATTTCATCCACAAGGTAGTTAAGTCACACCCGTTGCGCATGCACAAAAGCTCCTAAAAACTCGCACAAGTGAAGATGTGCCTGTGACTGTGTTGCGATGTCTCATCGAGTTTAGAGGAGAAGCGCGGTATATTTAAATACTGTAGATTTTAAATTAACTTATCCATGTTACATGTAAAAGAAAAAATAATAAATAAATCCGCAGCAACGTGTACAAAATTAGGGTGTTCTCGTAAAATGTAGGGTATTCACGTGCTCCTGTGCTCTTATGCAGCTGCCGCCACTGGTTATAAATTACACGTACATCCTCATAACTGGTAGCGCCAGTTTCGACGACACCTCATATACTGTTTTTCTTTCCTGTTTTTCAGCTGTCACAGATCGTATTTCGCTGTGTGGACAGGATCCCAAAACGTATCCAAGTGTTTCGTATTAACTATTGCCTACTTGGTTACCGTTTTCATTTTCTTGGGGAGAGCATCTACTAGGGATGGATCATCGCTGTGTGGACAGGATCCCAAAATGCATCCAAGTGTTTCGTATTAACTATTGGCTACATGGTTATCGTTTTCATTTTCTTGGGGAGAGCATCTACTAGGGATGGATCATCGCTGTGTGGACAGGATCCCAAAACGTATCCAAGTGTTTCGTATTAATTATTGGCTACATGGTTATCGTTTTCATTTTCTTGGGGAGAGCATCTACTAGGGATGGATCATCGCTGTGTGGACAGGATCCCAAAACGTACCCAAGTGTTTCGTATTAACTATTGCCTACATGGTTATCGTTTTCATTTTCTTGGGGAGAGCATCTACTAGGGATGACTCATCGCTGTGTGGACAGGATCCCAAAACATACCCAAGTGTTTCGTATTAACTATTGCCTACATGGTTATCGTTTTCATTTTCTTGGGGAGAGCATCTACTAGGGATGACTCATCGCTGTGTGGACAGGATCCCAAAACGTACCCAAGTGTTTCGTATTAACTATTGCCTACTTGGTTATCGTTTTCGTTTTCTTGGGTAGAGCATCTACTAGTGATGGATCATCGCTGTGTGGACAGGATCCCAAAACGTATCCAAGTGTTTCGTATTAACTATTGCCTACTTGGTTATCGTTTTCATTTTCTTGGGGAGAGCATCTACTAGGGATGGATCATCGCTGTGTGGATAGGATCCCAAAACGTATCCAAGTGTTTCGTATTAACTATTGCCTACATGGTTATCGTTTTCATTTTCTTGGGGAGAGCATCTACTAGTGATGGATCATCGCTGTGTGGACAGGATCCCAAAACGTATCCAAGTGTTTCGTATTAACTATTGCCTACTTGGTTATCGTTTTCATTTTCTTGGGGAGAGCATCTACTAGGGATGGATCATCGCTGTGTGGACAGGATCCCAAAACGTATCCAAGTGCTTCGTATTAACTATTGCCTACATGGTTATCGTTTTCATTTTCTTGGGGAGAGCATCTACTAGTGATGGATCATCGCTGTGTGGACAGGATCCCAAAACGTATCCAAGTGTTTCGTATTAACTATTGCCTACATGGTTATCGTTTTCATTTTCTTGGGGAGAGCATCTACTAGGGATGGATCATCGCTGTGTGGACAGGATCCCAAAACGTATCCAAGTGTTTCGTATTAACTATTGCCTACTTGGTTATCGTTTTCATTTTCTTGGGGAGAGCATCTACTAGTGATGGATCATCGCTGTGTGGATAGGATCCCAAAACGTATCCAAGTGTTTCGTATTAACTATTGCCTACATGGTTATCGTTTTCATTTTCTTGGGGAGAGCATCTACTAGGGATGGATCATCGCTGTGTGGACAGGATCCCAAAACGTATCCAAGTGTTACGTATTAACTATTGCCTACATGGTTATCGTTTTCATTTTCTTGGGGAGAGCATCTACTAGTGATGGATCATCGCTGTGTGGACAGGATCCCAAAACGTATCCAAGTGTTTCGTATTAACTATTGCCTACATGGTTATCGTTTTCATTTTCTTGGGGAGAGCATCTACTAGGGATGGATCATCGCTGTGTGGACAGGATCCCAAAACGTATCCAAGTGTTTCGTATTAACTATTGGCTACATGGTTATCGTTTTCATTTTCTTGGGGAGAGCATCTACTAGGGATGGATCATCGCTGTGTGGACAGGATCCCAAAACGTATCCAAGTGTTACGTATTAACTATTGCCTACATGGTTATCGTTTTCATTTTCTTGGGGAGAGCATCTACTAGTGATGGATCATCGCTGTGTGGACAGGATCCCAAAACGTATCCAAGTGTTTCGTATTAACTATTGCCTACATGGTTATCGTTTTCATTTTCTTGGGGAGAGCATCTACTAGGGATGGATCATCGCTGTGTGGACAGGATCCCAAAACGTATCCAAGTGTTACGTATTAACTATTGCCTACTTGGTTATCGTTTTCATTTTCTTGGGGAGAGCATCTACTAGGGATGGATCTAACGGCATAAATTTGGCTCCCATTTTATTGCCATTTTCCACTGTCCATTAATTAATTCTTAAGGTTTATTGACCCAGAAGTTAGTGGATGCATTTTCCTTATATGAGACGATTCCTTTGCCCCTATAAACAAAATATAGCCGATTTTAAAGCTGCTCTGGGAGAGCCTTTCTTTCCTGGAGCAAATTTATGCGGATGTTTTCAGAAGACGCAAATATTATTCTTCTTCTAAAATTAGCTTCCTAAACAGTTCATTGATCCAGCTACGAGCTTCTTTAAGATGAATGTGTAATGGTTGACATAAAATAATTTTATAAGAATTTATATGTTGTAAGAAAGCTTGTCATAACTTTCTCAATAATAATACATCTTTTAGGCATTCTTGTACAGAAAGGCGTGACACTAATTATGATATCAGTATGGGATACAAATTTGCTTGATAATAACTGGGAGAGTTTGTTAGTAGAGGGTAAATTAAATTTGAAAGACAAGTGTGTTTAAAACCTTGCAGCTTTTGATATGGCTCCAACAGAAGAGTAGCAATCAGTGATTACAACTTTTTATGAAGATTGTTTATACCATTCAAAATATAGAGCTGGTGAGCAGGAGGTCCACCGTTCAAATACAGCCAAGTCCTCCTCTCTGACGAGATTTTTTTCCAGGGTTTCTGCAGCCCTCATCACTGGCAATGCCATGGAGGTACTCCAAACTTAGTCTTAGGTGCTTATTAAACATTATTTCCCAATTATATTTCGCTTCAGATATCACGAGTAAGCAGCGCCTGTAGTGTCGCATACAATAGGCGTTAAAACCTAGAGCATTATTATGAAGCCAAATAGCATGTGATTATTAAATGAGGAATCTATGACAGCTGCAGAACGCGAAAGAAAACCCACAGTATAAGAGGCGTCTCCGAAACTAGGCTACCAGTATATGAATGCTGCATACAATTCATAAAGGATATCATGGGGAGAGAATGTCATATGAGGCTTTTTGTATGTTTTTAACTATTTGCAGTACGAAAACGCAGAAGTTTCATTAGTTAACCCTTTTACTTTGTCTACTATGGACATTAAATTAAGTATTACACTCCACCCTTAACTTCAATATCGAGATTTCACCGAAAATACGTTTTGAGGCTCCTTCAATCCAAAAAAATGTCATTTTCAGAAAACGGTTCATGTTCGTGTGTGTCTGTCTGTGAACAACATAGGTAACTCAAAACTAAAACTCGGTTAAATATAAAATTTAGTATTTAAGTTCATCGTCCTCCAAAAATACGATATGAAGCCCTTCCAGAAAATCCCCTACCTCAAACACCTTTTATATGAAAAAGGTTTGGTTATTTTTTTTCTCAAAAACTGTTCAGAACATGATTTTGACGGTGTAAATACCCACAATTTAATCAGTACCACTGAGCTTCATAGGTGTGACAGATAGAAACTGTTTATGTGAAAGTATTTGTATATGTTCACAGTTCCGAAACCGATTTCATTAAATTATACGATCCTTTTGGTGTGAGAAATTGCAATTTCTAAGTGCACTGCGACAATCACTATATAATTGGCAAATTACACGACAGAAGGATTAGATGCACTCTATATGAGAAGAAAACCAAAGTATTTAGTCGTAAAACAGGATCTTAATTTGCTTCTTTAAATATTGACCTGTTGAATAACATAGATCTTTGGCGATAAGAGTGATCCCAGTATCACCCCTTGCAAAAATGATATGAATTTTCGTTTTCTATGATTTACTTCAATGTGTGTAGAATGTCGTTCTTGAGATGACATGATAAAATTTAAGGGTTTGAGCAGTATATTACATAACATGACATGACGAGTGTCTTTCTAAGGAAAAATTACTAACGTTATCAAAAGATTTTCGATTGTCTAAAAACCACATTGGTTGCACATTATATCTTTCTCTAATTGGGGAAAGGTTCCTATATTGAACCACTTAGGCCTAAATAGTAAATAATAATTATAATTTCAAATCAACATTTTCAGAAACTCAAGCGTTAAAGTGTCAAATCCTTACAATATTAATATCGTCAACACAATTTAAAATTAATACAATTATCAAATAACATTTAAAATGTGAGATGGTGAAAATCAGTTCAAATTAGGAACGTGGTCCTTAAATTGAACCACCCGTGTCTTAAAATGAGCCACATACTTTTAAGTTTAAAAGTATGTTTATTAATACAAAATACCCATATTTATTGTGCATTCAAAACAAATATGCTATCAGCAACAAAAGTAGAATCCAAAATTCGGATAAGAATAGCAATTTCCTTGAACATTTTGAATTTTTATATAATCAAAATCCCTTGGTTTTTGGAATAGGTACTATTCGCAAATATAGAGTTTTTACTAATTTTTACTCTCATAAAAAGAGTCCAATTATACACGGTCTTCACAATAAAACACTTTCTTCTTGGCACTAACTTTTGCACACTTTGGTGAAGCCATATCCTACAACTCATACACTGGATCATGTCCATAATTTCAGACAATTAACATTCACATATTCATGTCAGCCACTGTTTTTAACATGACTTTTTTAACTTAGCAGATTATATCGATATTTATTCACAAGATATACTATTCGCAGTTGAGCAATCCTAGAACTTCAATAGGTTTCCTAAATTGGGCCAGTTCTATATAGGGTTCAAACAGTGGTGCAATTTACGAGCCACGCCATTTTGGAAGCTTTAGCATCTATGTGACAAGGAGAGACGCTGCTTGAAAAAACGTATGCAGGAATATTGTTGCTAAATAAACACTTCGTAACATGTAATATGTTATTTATATATATATATATATTATATAAATATATACAAATCATCTCTAAGTTACCTAATTGGTCGTATATTACTTCTGAAGCACCAAAAACACAAAACACTTCATACAACTGAAACCACAGCTCAGAATGCAAAGTCAAAAACTCCCAGCATTCATAGCTGTACACACTACCTTCTGCTAGGATTATGGTGTCATCTGTCAAACAGTTTGGAAAATATCCGAGCTGTTCAATTCAGGAGGCGGTTCAAATTAGGGACCTTTCCCCTACTTGCCTACCACAAATACTGGAAGTGTTGCATTCCAAGCAAGAATACTTCTACCATAAAAGCACTACTGCGAGAAGATGTTTCAGTAAAATCATGCCAGTCCGTCGGTGTCTGGCCAATGGTGAACTTCTGAGAAGAGAAACCCTCGGGAAAACCCAGAACTCTAATGAATGCCTACACAGTGTTATTTGGAGGAAATGGCCTAAGGAAATCATTTCCAAAAAGATATTCAAAATTGTAGTTACTTGTGGTGTCACAGAGTTTAACATGGGATGCATGACAACACTACCCATGAAGTAACATCAGCAACACTCCATAATCTGTTGCAGCTTGTAAGATTCTGAAAAAACGGACATTTGTCGTTTGGAGCAAGCATCAAGATCCAGCAATACATCATTCCAAGCTTCAAGGTGTAGGCAACACTCACTTCATCAAGAACACTACATGAGAAAGTAAGATCGCCCCAAATGTCAACCTGGAGGGTTTTAGTTCACCCTAAAGCCCCATATACACGATCAAACGTTTCTCCAATTCAAGAGTTTACAAGAAAAATTGTCAAACATTTTTCAATATGTGACAAGATTTAACAAGACTTTTAAATGTCATCAATGTGTATTTACAAGTTGTCTTTATTCAAACTGAAATCCTTGAGAACACATTAATAAATAATTTATCACGCACAAAGCAATTTACTATTTGCGTCACGGTATAACAGTTTGCAATGAAATGCTGTTCTATATCAATATTATGTAGGAACGTAGGCTTTCACGGCCGGTGTCACAATTATAACTAATATATAATATATAATATTATATAATAATATATAATATTATAACTAATATAATATTCATGGAGGCATTTGAGTCAAAGGCACTAAACTCAGCTCCACTCAAACCAACAGCCTGGTTCCGCTATGTGGATGACACCTTCGTCATCTGGCCCCATGGTGAACAAGCTCTTCAAGATTTTTTGTTACATCTAAATAGCATCAATCAGCGTATACAGTTCACAATGGAACAAGAAAAGGATGGCCAACTAGCCTTTCTAGATGTACTAGTTAGCAGGAAGGCTGACGGCACGCTGGGTCATACTGTCTACCGCAAACCCACACACACAGACCGTTACCTTAACAAGTACTCCAACCACCATCCTAGACAAAAACGTGCTATGATTAAGACACTCGCAAACCGTGCTTCCCGTATTTGTGAACCACACTTACTTCCACAAGAAATCCGACACCTAGAAACAGCTCTACAATCAAATGGTTATTCAGTCCAAGAGGTGAGAAGAGCCTGCCGTCCGGCCAAGCCCCGACCGGTTACTCAGGACCAACCCAAAAGCAAGTCCATTGTCTTTCTGCCATATTTCAGAAATGTCACTGACCGTATTGAACATATACTTCAACGTCATAACGTCAAAACAGTATTCAAACCTACAAGACAATTAAATAGCCTACTGCGCTCTTCCAAAGACCCTCGAGATCCCCTGTCATCGGCCGGTGTTTACCGTATTCCTTGTTCCTGTGGTTCAGTATACATTGGTACCACACAGCGGAGCGCTAACACCAGACTCAGCGAACACAAAAGAAACTGCCGCCTGGGCCATACAGAAAAATCGGCAGTCGCCGAACAGGCCATTGAAGCCGAGGGCGAACACATTATTAGATTTCAGGACACCAACATTCTTTCCTCCATAAAACATTACCATACCGGGCTACAACGCGAAGCAATAGAGATTTACAAACATCCCAATAATTTCAATAGGAAAGAAGAAGCATCGAAACTCAACAGTAACTGGCATCTAGTCATCAAAAACAAGAAAGGTCATACAAAACCGAAACACACTGCGAGCCAATCAGAAGAGAGCAACAACACAGCCGGCGCCAGCCCCCTCATACCAGCGGGCCAATCAGCAGAGAGCGTCCACACTATAAAGAGAGCGGCACTAACGGCCAACGCATCAGACGCTGCGATACTTTCACCGAGAAGACTTCGTCCGCGCCACTGAAGATGTCCACCGCAGTTGTGGACGAAACGTCTGGGAAATCTTTCTTCAGCAGACCACGGCATAACAGCCCGGAAAATTATATTAGTTATAATTGTGACACCGGCCGTGAAAGCCTACGTTCTTACATGACTCGCCTCTACGGGGAGGAGGCATATCGTCTGATCCGTCGACTAGAAGTGCTACGCAAACAAAAATCTTCATTGCTGTGTTCACTTGCCTTTCTTCTACGCTGCCGAGACTCGGGAATTATTCCTAAATTCCTACGACAGAAACGACATTTCACCACC
Source organism: Deroplatys truncata (assembly GCA_030765065.1). Classification (NCBI taxonomy): domain Eukaryota; kingdom Metazoa; phylum Arthropoda; class Insecta; order Mantodea; family Mantidae; genus Deroplatys; species Deroplatys truncata. The sequence goes on from CM060978.1 coordinate 223,590,888, forward strand.
GCTGCCGCCAACCGCATTTACAATCGCTCTGAACTGGCCTTGCTCCGAGAACGCATCCATCAGACCAGACGACAACTCTCTGCCAACAATAGTCAACTACTCATCTTACATCTTCAAGTAAGTAACTCACTACACAGTTTTGATTGGGACAACACTGACAGAATCACCTACAGCTCTATGACACACAATCACAACAGCATGACCACTCGTCACAAGAAGAAGTTTGATGGCCTTACTGCCTCCATCAAACCGCCGACTACTCTCAACCACTGCCGCACGGTGGTGAACTTATCTGATCACCAGCTGTCACCTGCTGAAACGTCACTCCTTGCTAAAGGAGGTAACTACGCTGTTGTCACTCCAACGTTGCCAGTTGAAGACATCATTTCTCACATTGAAGCAGGAATACGAGTTCTACCAAGGCTTGCAGCTGATGAAATTCGCTGAGAATCTGCCAGGGTTCTCGAGAAGGCCAAACCTCCTACCAGTAATTTAACCAATCAAGAGAGAACTGCATTAAAGAAGCTGAACTCCAACCGAGACATCATTGTTTGCTCAGCGGACAAGGGTAATGCCACAGTTATTCTTAACCAACAAGACTATCAACAGAAAATCTCCGAACTCCTGCAACCAGCAACCTACCATAAGATTAAACGTGATCCGACAGCCCGTATTCTACGGAAAACTAATCTTTTGATCAAGAACTCCTCGCTTTCGAAGGAAGACAAACGCCGCCTTACCAAGTCCGAAGCTCAGCCGCCTAGACTTTACGGGCTACCCAAGATACATAAACCAGAGGTTCCGCTCAGGCCCATTGTTAGTGGTATTGGTTCTCCCACATACGACATAGCTAAATACCTAACCGGCCTTCTACAACCCCATGTCGGCTTGTCCGACTCTTTCATCAAAGACTCTACTCATTTCATTCAAATTCTCCGCAACCTCAAATTGCTACCTAAGGATTTACTAATTAGTTTTGACGTTGTGTCTCTATTCACCATGGTTCCAGTACAAGAAACTCTGAAGTTGTTACAACCCATCTTCTCTGATGATATCATTACACTTTTTCACCATGTCCTGACTACAACTTATTTCCAGTGGAACCGGTCATTCTACGAGCAAATAGACGGTGTTGCCATGGGCAGCCCCCTTAGCCCTGTTGTGGCCAATTTCTTCATGGAGGCATTTGAGTCAAAGGCACTAAACTCAGCTCCACTCAAACCAACAGCCTGGTTCCTCTATGTGGATGACACCTTCGTCATCTGGCCCCATGGTGAACAAGCTCTTCAAGATTTTTTGTTACATCTAAATAGCATCAATCAGCGTATACAGTTCACAATGGAACAAGAAAAGGATGGCCAACTAGCCTTTCTAGATGTACTAGTTAGCAGGAAGGCTGACGGCACGCTGGGTCATACTGTCTACCGCAAACCCACACACACAGACCGTTACCTTAACAAGTACTCCAACCACCATCCTAGACAAAAACGTGCTATGATTAAGACACTCGCAAACCGTGCTTCCCGTATTTGTGAACCACACTTACTTCCACAAGAAATCCGACACCTAGAAACAGCTCTACAATCAAATGGTTATTCAGTCCAAGAGGTGAGAAGAGCCTGCCGTCCGGCCAAGCCCCGACCGGTTACTCAGGACCAACCCAAAAGCAAGTCCATTGTCTTTCTGCCATATTTCAGAAATGTCACTGACCGTATTGAACATATACTTCAACGTCATAACGTCAAAACAGTATTCAAACCTACAAGACAATTAAATAGCCTACTGCGCTCTTCCAAAGACCCTCGAGATCCCCTGTCATCGGCCGGTGTTTACCGTATTCCTTGTTCCTGTGGTTCAGTATACATTGGTACCACACAGCGGAGCGCTAACACCAGACTCAGCGAACACAAAAGAAACTGCCGCCTGGGCCATACAGAAAAATCGGCAGTCGCCGAACATGTCATTGAAGCCGAGGGCGAACACATTATTAGATTTCAGGACAACAACATTCTTTCCTCCATAAAACATTACCATACCCGGCTACAACGCGAAGCAATAGAGATTTATAAACATCCCAATAATTTCAATAGGAAAGAAGAAGCATTGAAACTCAACAGTAACTGGCATCTAGTCATCAAAAACAAGAAAGGTCATACAAAACCGAAAAACACTGCGAGCCAATCAGAAGAGAGCAACAACACAGCCGGCGCCAGCCCCCTCATACCAGCGGACCAATCAGCAGAGAGCGTCCACACTATAAAGAGAGCGGCACTAACGGCCAACGCATCAGACGCTGCGATACTTTCACCGAGAAGACTTCGTCCGCGCCACTGAAGATGTCCACCGCAGTTGTGAACGAAACGTCTGGGAAATCTTTCTTCAGCAGACCACGGCATAACAGCCCGGAAAATTATATTAGTTATAATATTATGTAGCACTTTCACGTATTATATCCAAATAAATCAGATTACGAGTGTGGAATACAATGGAAATAACACCAACTGATAGGTTAACCACACTATATAACATTGCATTAATGTATACTTAGTTCGGAAATCTGCTTGGCAATTATTTCTCCATATGCCTTCATCTGCTTCATCTTGTGGTAATCCACAGAGTCCTAGAAATACGGACATGACCAGCTTATGTAAAACCTAATCAGTTCGCATATAACATACCTTTTTCGGATAGCCATTTTTGTTTACTTTTCGCTTTCCGCCATCTTGCAGATTTCGTGACTCACTGTAAATACTCGCATTTCATTGGCTAAAGCCATCAAAACATTCTCAAATCTTTGATCGTTTAGAGCATGTCCTTATTTGCTTTCAAGACTTTCAAAGTATTGGATGCAATTTGACAAGAAAAGTTGTAAAGCTGTGACAACTCTTGAAAAGTCTCGTAAAGTATTGAATTTTACAAAAATTTGATTGTGTACAAGCGGTTTAAGATATGCTTTTTGTATGAGAAAAGTTTCGTGTGTTACATTTTCTTGACTTTCTCTACCCTCCAACGCTTATTAGCGGGTATACAAATTAGTATTACGAAAGCTTATTTTCCTATCGACTTCATTCTAACAGAGATAAGCTTTTCCGAAAATAGTAAATTTAGTTACCTATACAAAGGTAATAGCGGTAGTCAAATGTTTGGCCTTCAAATTCTATACACTTTACATGACATCGCGAGAAACAACTGAAAATCGAAAGAACTATAAAAGAATGGCCAAGTATTGAACAATTCACACTATTAATAACGGATATCTAAAAATGGTAATGCTACAAAAAAGGTATTTTAAATGAATTATGTGCTTTAAGCAGATCGACATATCTTGTGCAGTACGTTTTCGCCTGTCGCTTAACGTTTACCAGTTATACAAGATTATACAACATTTCTTCCAAATGAAGAGTACTTCAAAGTCTATTCCCAGAAAATTCAAATTATACACCTTACGCGTTATTTAAATATCTTTAATATAAGGCATTTTAATCAAAATATTCGAGACATTTTTTAGAAAATCAAAAGCTTCGAAAAATTTTCCAAGAAAACGATAGTTTGGGGTGGGGGATTTTCATGAAAATTTTTTTGTGTTGCAAAGGTTCTGAACTTAAATATTAAGCTTAGTATCCGACTTTTCGTTTTTAAGTTATTCTGTTCGCACACACTCACACACATACACCGCGCGCGCGCACCTTTTTCTAAAGATGCTTCTCTTGGATTCACGGACCTCAAAACATATATTTACAGTGAAATCTCGGTATATAATTTTTGGGTGGATGCAGTATGTTCTCTACCTATAGGTATGTTCTAGAGAAAGTAATAATTTAAAACTTCAAAGCAGATATTCTCGCATTTTTTTTTCTACATTTTCGGAGGTTAAAAATTTCTCTCACGATGAAATATTCATTCAATTTGCTACAAAATTCTAAGGCAAAATCTAAAAAGTACAGAAAAACGTTGAAAGTGATTTTTTGAAATGTTTATACTTACGAGTATGTTAACTATTACATTCGATTAGCATCCTAAAATTATCGAAAAAATTACTTTTCTAAAGTAAACAATCTTTCTCTGCCAAAATAAAACAGTAACAAAAAATCTGATGTGTTACACTCACATGACTTTCTCTACTCTCGTACAAACTACTTTTACAAACGCTTATTCTCCATATGCTTCATGTTAATCGAGATATCGAGATGTCAATATTATTGGTAATTTTCTTGTAGATGCAAGGGGAATATGGTAGGTTTTAAGCGATAGTCAAATATTTAAGCGCTGGTTGCTATGTGGCGCATTCCATTCTCTTTGCATGTCCAGGACATAAAAAAATGAGTAACGAATTTGAGAAAAGGTGTAAGTGTTGGAAAATTTAAGGGAATAACAAGCAATATCTCGAAAACGGTTCACTCAACAAAAAAATGTATATGACATAAATTGTGTATTGTAACGCGATCTACATTTTTGTGCAGTAAAATTTTGTCTATCTCTTATGGATTACCAGTTATGCAAAAGTCGTTCACAATGAAGAACACTTTTGGAGACATTCCCAGAAAATTCGAGATATACATTTCATTTGTCATGAAAATACCTTAAACATATGATATTTTAATCAAAATAGTTAAAGCCATTTATGATAAATTTAAAATTTTCGAAAAATGTTCCATGTAAAGGGTAGTCTGGGGTGGGGGGATTTTCTTGAAAACCTTCGTGTCGCATCTCTGGAAGATACTGAACCTAAATACCAAGTTTGGTGTTTATCCGACTGTTCGTTTTTGAGTTATGCTGTTCACAGACACACACACAGACACACACACACACACACAGACACGGACATGTTTCCAAAAATGCTTTTTTTGGATTCAGGGAGTCTCAAAACATGTATTTCCGGTGAAATCTCGGTATCGAATTTTTGGGTCGAATGCAATACTTGCCCTACTTACTATACGTAGTAGAGAAAGTAAAAAATCTGATGTGTTACACTCACATGACTTTCTCTACTCTTGTACAAACTATTTTTACAAACGCTTATTCTCCATCTACTTCATGTTAATCGAGATAAACATTTGTAGACTCTATCTTATTGCTAATTTTCTTGTAGATGCAAGGGGAATATATATTTACAAGGGCAGTATCGAAATACAGTAGCCTTTAAGCACATGCATATCTCTTAATAGCTGGTTGCTAGGTGCAGCACCATTCCCTTTTCCACAGATTAATACTCTTTGCATATCCAAGACAAAAATATGAATAACGAATTCCCATTTGAGAAAGTAAGTATTGAAACATTTAAGGGAATAACAAGCAATATCTCGAAAATGGTTCACTCAACAACAAAAATGTATATGACATAAATTGTGTATTTTAACGCATCTACATCTTTTTTTGTAGTAAAATTTGTCTATCTCTTATGGTTTACCAGTTTACCAAAAGTAGTTCACAATGAAGAATCCTTTTGGAGACATTCCCAGAAAATTCAAGATATACATTTTATTTGTCACAAAAATATCTTAAACATATGATATTTTAATCAAAATCGTTAGAGCCGTTTTTGAGAAAATTAAAAATTTCGAAAAATGTTCCATGTAAAGGGTACTCTGGGGTGGGGGTATTTTCTTGAAAACCTTCATGTCACATCCTTGGAAGATACTGAACCTAAATACCAAGTTTGGTGTTTATCCGACTGTTCGTTTCTGAGTTATGCTGTTCACAGACAGACACACAGACAGACAGACACACACGGATATGTTTCCAAAAATGCTTTTTTTGGATTCAGGGGATCTCAAAACATATATTTCCGGTGAAATCTCGGTATCGAATTTTTGGGTGGAATACAATACTTCCAGAGAAAGTAAAAAGCTGTTTCCAACATCTTGTTTAGGGTCAAATAATTGTTTAAGCGATTAGTAACCTCAAGTTTACTGAAGATGTTGCAATGAACTTTTGTATGCATACTATTCTTTGTATGTAAAATGAATAGTAAACATTAAAGCAAATATGTACGTAATCATTATGGTAATTAGTCATTTCACCAATTTGTGTTCTTAAAGCATTTAATGTCCAGTTTAAAAGAGTATTCATTACATAATTAGAACCCTATGCTAAGCAGTGAAGCATTTTGTAGCTTGTGTATCAATCATCGATTCTGTCGCACAAAAACGTTTTACGTGTTGCCAAGTTTTTACTGTAATTTTCGTGTTCAGAAGGTTCAATTTAGTTGAAGTGGTCTCTTTTTCTTCATGTGGCAGACAAAATGTTGACATTTGTTAAATATTGTTATTATACATTTAGTGAAGTGCTAAGTGCTTTGTTATAATGTCATACTAAGAGTGTGGAATTTAAAAGCCAGCGAGTAGCGATCTCCTTTCTAAACATTTGACTGTTGCTTCAGTCTCCTCTTGAAAATTTCCCTCTGGTACCTCCAACAATATGTGTAATAAAACCATTTCTAGAAACATTTATCTCAGTTAATTTGAAGTAGTTAGAAGGAATGATAGTGGTTAATATGGGTACAGTGCCGTTCAATTGGCAGTACTATTAGTCCCTTATTACCCGTTTGTTTTTAATGGTTAGTATTAGTTTATGCTAAATTAATTATATATTTACTTTTAATGGCACGATTATTGGTGCATTAGAAGGAAAACTACTACTTCTTAAAGATATATGTGATTGTGTGTAGAAAACCATCTGAATGTAACACATCAAATTGCTTCTTTACTTATATTTATTGAGAACGAAGCTTAATAGCGATATATTTAATAAACGTGTTAGGAGGAGTTGCGAATCCACCCTGAGATTCCTTTAGGGTTAGACATGTGCGTAGGAGTTTGTCAAGGTTTCATTGAATCACCCTGCGTACAAATAGGAACGAACAGTGGAAACGAAACGTAAACGTTATTCTCCAGCTTTACACCTTATTAATATATCCGCCCTTATAATTAAAATTGTTCTAGCCTGGTAAAAACATAATGCTGCCACATTTGTTGTTTTGAGGTTATAAATTACATGGAATTATTCCTCTGTATTGATTTTTACACACACACACACACACACACACACACACACACACACACACACACACACACATAGTAATTAGGGGAAGTGTTGTATTCCACCCAAAAATTCCATACCGAGATTTCACCGGAAATATATGTTTTGAGACCCCCTGAATAAAAAAAACGCATTTTTGGAAACATGTCTGTGTGTGTGTCTTTGAACAGCATAACTTAGAAACGAACAGTCGGCGAAACACCAAGCTTGGTATTTAGGTTCAGTACGTTCCAGAGATGTGATACGAAGGTTTTCAAGAGAATCCCTCCACCCCAGGTTACCCTGTACATGGAACATTTTTCGAAAATTTTAATTTTCTCAAAAACGGCAGTAACGAGTTTGATTAAAATATCATACGTTTAAGATATTTTTATGACAAATGAAATGTATATCTCGAATTTGTCGGGAATGTCTCTAAAAGTATTCTCCATTGTGAACGACTTTTGCATAACTGGTAAACCATAATATAGACAAAATTTTACTGTACAAAAATGTAGTTCGCGTTAAAGTACACAACTTATGTCATATACATTTTGTTTGTTGAGTGAACCATTTTCGAGATATTGCTTGTTATTCCCTTAAATTTTCCAATACTTATGCTTTTTCTCATATGGGAATTCATTACTCACTTTTTTGTGCTGTTAATGCAAAGAGAATGGAATACTCCACATAGCAACCAGCTCTTAAAATATTTGACTATCGCTTAAAGCCTACCAATTCCCCTTGCGTCTACAAGAAAATTAGCAATAAGATTAACATCTCGATTAACATGAAGCATATGGAGAATAAGCGTCTGTAAAAATAGTTTGTACAAGAGTGGAGAAAGTGATGTGAGTGTAACACATCAGATGTTTCTAATTTATGATTATTAAGAAGAATATTTGCCATTATACCACAACAGATCTCAATTATTGTTTTCAGAAGGCTTTTGCATGAAATATCTACAATGATAAGTAATATTAACACATTGTGAACTTATAGGTATTTTACAATATTCTTTTGACTCCCGAGTTTAGAAACATCCACTCATAATGAGTACTAATGAGAACTGTGACAATCTTATACACATCAACAACCAAATGTGTTACAAAATCTGTGGGCCACTTTAAACCACGCCTATTGATTAAGGAAAAGTACCTACGGTAGGAGATCGTTAGGTACTTGTAGCTCCTTTCACAATCATTAACAGTATACACCCACAATGCTCACAGTTAGGCAATTTCTTGAAAGCAGTTACTGCTGCATAACCAACTATTATAAACGAGGAACACTTGTGTGTTTTGACAGTTTCGACATAGCATGAAAGTACTATAACACTTTCAAAACTATCAAAATGTTCTATACAGTTATCAGTTTCAATTTATATTTGTTAAGTGGTTTAAGGTGAACTGTCCAGGTGTGAAAGTGTGTTTTCAAGGAACTTAAATCTTTCAGTTTTCTCTCACATTCCTGCACTAGAGTAACTGACAGTTATAGTTTCCTCCACTTATCTGTCTGTATTGCCCAAAGTGAGCTTATAGACTATCAGTCTTGTGCGGTATAGAGCTGTATATGTCCCTACTGACAATTAGCCTGTTTGTGGACGTTTGTTCCAGGACTTAAAGGAATTGTTAAACTCCAAGATAAATTCTACATACTTGTCCTTAATAATACGAATAGGGTTAATCTTTCATGTGTTAAAAATTATTTATGGACGCTCTTTAACTACTATGGTCCTTAGCGTCCCATTCTATATTGGACGGAAAAGACCAAAAGGAAATTTTGCCCATTAGCCTCTTTATCGGGATTGAGGTTCTTTTGCGTGTCGTAAATTTACACGGACTACCGGCTTTACTTCCCTTCCAAGGAAGCCGTGCTAAAGGTTTCTACACCCAAGAAAATCCATCGCCTTCCAACCGCGACCTCATGAACTGGAGGCTAGCATTGTAACCCTAGACCAAGGATGATGACTTTCATCTCTTAAATGATTTCAGAGAATTGCTTGACATTTACAATGTTCCACCATTATGTCCCTAATTTAAGCAGATTAATGGTACCTTGAAATAGACCAGTACCATTTCGTTGTTTTAGTTCTGCTATAGTTTTGTCATCAAAAACACCTACAGCAAAGCTGACATTCTGTCTTTCCATACTTATGGATAGGTACAGTAGATACTTCATGGCATAATGAAGGCGCAGTTTTAACACACGTGCGCTTCTTTGATTCAAATAAAATCTTTAAATCTGCAAAGAAACAGAAACTACCAACATCTGCAGAATCAGCTAAGTTCGCTATCCTTTTGGTATATCCTGTGGTATATCCAGTATATATCCAGGGTATGTACTGTGTCAAAAAGCAAAAATAGTGGTTTTTCTGGTTGCACTAGGTTTGCTATACTAGCCTACAATTATACATATTTGCATTTACTTCCTTGCTGCCGATATTACAGCACAGTGTATAAAAACCTACTTCCTTAATACACCTAAAACTCTCCTATCAGCTCAAAAGCAAATCTGTCTTTAAATATTTGACAAGAAATGCTGCCGTTACACCTTTGTGTTTAGACAGGAGAGAGGATATCATGAAATTCCGTAAATTTGCTGCATTTTCATTGCTGCTACATGCTCTACCCTCAATTTTTCCTCCTTTGTATGACAACTTTAAGGTTACACGAATCTCACCGAACTTACTAACTACTAACTAAAAAAACTAAACCTAACCTGACCTCTCGTGAATCACTGGTTGGTAATTAATCTAAGTTTGTGTAAAATTACTAGACCTAACCTAACCATCCGTGCATCACTTGTTACTAATTAATCTAAGTTTATATAAAAAACTAATCCTAACCTAACCTCCTGTGAATCAAACATCTGCCTAAACAAACACTAAGTAACATAGATGTCGTCCTCTGTGGTGTAGTGGTTAGCATGCTGGCCTCTAGTTCCCGAGGTCGCTGGTTCTAACCCAGCGGACGGCGATAGATTTTTTCGGTCGTAAAAATCTTTAGCATTTCCTTCGAAAGAGAAGTAAAGCCGCTGGTCCCATGCCGTTTTACGACACATAAAAGAACCTCAAGTCTGATAAAGAGGCCTCTGAGGAAAATTACTGGTCTCTCTCGCCCAATATAGAATGGGACGCTAAGGACCACAGCATTTAAACAGCGTCCATAAATGATACTGGATTCAATTTTAATTTTTATTAAGAAACGCACGCAACCAAAGTGAGCATGCTTTGGTGTAACGATTAATTGCTAATTAACCTAAGCAAGGAGTATTGACACCCTTACTGGGAATAAAGAGGTGCACGGAGTATTCATTATTCGCTGTTTGTTAGTCATATGTTGGCAGATCTGCATTTCTGAAAACAAATAAAGCAAGCTCAGCAAGACAGAGGTAGTGGCATCTAACGGTAAGCTCCGCAAGTACTACCGGCCAAGGCACGATACAAATTTTGCCGGTTAAGTAGGGAACAAATACGCTATCTTCTCCTGCTCTTCGAGTATCTTCGCTTTCTGTTTTAAGTATAAAATGTGAGGGTGATGCTCTTGTATCTATGACCTCATTAAATATGTTAAAAAGCGTAAAAGAATTAGTAATATTATCTTAGAATTGTGTTTTGCAGTGGATGTTGGCACTTCCAGAGCCTCTTACCCATCCATGCACCGTTTAACGGATCTTTTCTCTACTAGTAAGCAATAGTAAGTATAGTAAGTAAGTAGCGTAAGGAATTACCAATCTATCGTAGCTATCTAGTTAGGCAAATCCACTAGATTAGCGTGATTTAACGCATTACTGTTCTTCTTACGCATAGGGTTACAAGTGTAATTCGCGAGAACAGTTTATTTGAATCCCGTATACACACACATACACATACACCTTTTTTGGCGTAAAAATCCTTAGCATGGCTTCCTTCGGAACGGAAGTAAAGCCGCTGGTCCCGTGTCGTAGATTTACGGCACGTAAAAGAACCTCAAACCTGATAAAGAGGCCTCTGAGCAAAATTACCGGACTATCACGCCCAATATAGAATGGGACGCTAATGACCAGAGTAGTTAAAGAGTGTCCATAAATAAAACTCAATTTTTTACACACAGGCGCGCTAACCTAAGTGCCGTAGCCTAATATCGAGCTAAATTTCGACACTGCAGAACCCTATCATACCGTTCATATATACACATACACTAACCTAGGCGTCGTCCTAACCTCGGGCTAAATTTCGATATCACAGGACCGTATAATCCCGTTCATATACATACACATTAACCTAGGCGCCCTAGCCTAGCGTAGCCTAACCTAGTTGTCCTCCGCGGAATACTGGTTACCATGCTAGCCTCTAGCTCTCGAAGTCGCGGGTTCAAACCCGGCGGAGGGCGATGGATTTTTTCGGGCGTAAAAGTCCTTATCATGACTACCTTCAGAAGGGAAGTAAAGCCGGTGGTCCCGTGTCGTAGATTTACGGCACGTAAAAGAACCTCAAGCCCGATAAAGAGGCCTTTGAGCAAAATGACGGTCTTTCACGCTAAGGACCACAGCAGTTAATGAGCGTCCATAAATAAAAATAAGTTTATTTTTAATTTTAGCCTAACCTCGGACTAAATTTTTTTCTTTCTCTACTACGTATAGTAAGTAGGGGAAGTATTGTATTCCACCCAAAAATTCGATACCGAGATTTCACCGGAAATACATGTTTTGAGACCCCCTGATTCCAAAAAAAAGCATTTTTGGAAACATGTCCGTGTGTGTGTGTGTGTGTCTGTGAACAGCATAACTCCAAAACGAACAGTCGGATAAACACCAAACTTGGTATTTAGGTTCAGTATCTTCAGAGATGCGACACGAAGGTTTTCAAGAAAATCCCCCCACGCAAGGCTACCCTTTACATGGAACATTTTTCGAAAATTTTAATTTTCTCAAAACTGGCTCTAACGATTTTGATTAAAATCTGTGGCAAAGGGTATGTGCTGCACCTAGCAACCAGCAATTAAGAGATATGTATGTGCTTAAAGGCTACTGTATTTCTATATTGCCCTTGTAAATATACATTCCCCTTACATCTACAAGAAACTTAGCAATAAGATAGAGTCTACAAATGTTTATCTCAACATGAAGTAGATGGAGAATAAGCATTTGTAAAAATGGTTTGTTTAAGAGTAGAGAATGTCATGTGAGTGCAACACATCAGATTTTTTTACCAAGGACACTATCATCCCGTACACATACACACACACTAACCTAGGCGTCGTAACCTAACTTAGGGATAAATTTCGATATAAAAATATTAAGTTAGGGTCTCCCCTAAGAGGTGCAAGGGGTAGTAATATTAAGGCCGCTACTGTGAATAAAGAGATGCAAAAAGTATTCGTTATTCGAGAAAGGATGGAGCTGTTTGATGCTCATAGCGGTGTTTGTTAGTCATATGTTGGCAGTTCTGAAGACAAGATGAAGGAAGCTCAGTGAGGCGAAGTGGCACCTTTCGGGAAACTCCGCAAGTACTACCGGTGCCATAGATACTCTTAGTTTATTGAATTTGAGAATTGTGAACCCCTGATTTGTTTCTTCCTATACTGGCAAAAATTTTTCTTATGTGAGAATGCTGAGGTAAAGTAGGGTTACCACTACTTAACAAAAAGATGTATAAGCTGCAGGATAAGTAAAAAATATAGTGCATAACCTACAAGTCACAAGGGTTTCTTTTTTCTTTCATTGACAGAAGCTGTAGCTGGTAGACACAGAAGTTTGGCTTCCTAGACAAAATAACATCTAGAGTTACAGAGTGGGTTGTATTCTGTATTAGATGTGCAATACACCCTGTCTGATCTGAATTAGAGTTCCGAATATTCATAGTGGGCTAAATGACTTACCAGATTTTCAAATTTACTCCAGTCATTACAGAGATTTTCTTCACCTAACCATCTGAAAGACTTCATTATTATACACACACCATAGCGCAAAGAAAGAGATGTGAGATCTCTCCCATTTGCCGCCGTAAGCTAAGCGAGGGAAGTGGTGTTCACGCGAAGTAGGAGCAGCACATTCGCCTGCAACGGCGCCGTTATTAATAAGCGTGTTGATTGCTTTATAATCCGCAGTTGAATAAATTCTTACCTTTATGACAAATGTCAGTTATCTTACTATCTGCAGATTGTACCTCTGTTACTTAGTGCAGGTTGTGTTATATGCTAAGCATCTGCATAATTATTATTTTTGTGAATACGGTGTATTCATTAACATCTAAAACAACACAAATACAGCCCGATTTCTATATTTATAATAGAACTTAAGTCACGTTATCTCAAAAAATGCTATTTGAAATGTTCAACACAAAAGTATGTAAGTGCTAATAATATGAATCCTAACCTAGTCGTTAATAAAAGAAGCTACTGTGTACCAGAAAAGATATTAAAAAATCTGATGTGTTACACTCACATGACTTTCTCTACTCTTGTACAATCTATTTTTACAAATGCCTATTCTCCATATGCTTTATGTTAATCGAGATATCGAGATGTCAATCTTATTGCTAATTTTCTTGTAGATGCAAGGGGAATATGGTAGCTTTTAAGCGATAGTCAAATATTTTAAGAGCTGGTTGCTATGTGGCGCATTCCATTCTCTTTGCAAGTCCAGGACATAAAAAAATGAATAACGAATTTGAGAAAAAGTATAAGTATTGGAAATTTAAGGGAATAACAAGCAATATCTCGAAAACGGTTCACTCAACAAAAGAAATGTATATGACATAAGTTGTGTATTTTAACGAGATCTACATTTTTTGTGTAGTAAAATTTTGTCTATCTCCTATGGTTTACCAGTAATGCAAAAGTCGTTCACAATGAAGAATACTTTTGGAGACATTCTCAGACAATTCGAGATATACATTTCATTTCTCATGACATTATCTTAAACATATGATATTTTAATCAAAATCGTTAGAGCCATTTTTGATAAAATTAAAATTTTCGAAAAATGTTCCATGTAAAGGGTAGTCTGGGGTGGGGGGATTTTCTTGAAAACCTTCGTGTCGCATCTCTGGAAGATAATGAACCTAAATACCAAGTTTGGTGTTTATCCGACTGTTCGTTTTTGAGTTATACTGTTCACAGACACACACACACACACACACACACACACAGAAACACACACACGGACATGTTTCCAAAAATGCTTTTTTTTGGATTCAGGAGGTGGCAAAACATGTATTTCCGGTGAAATCTCGGTATCGAATTTTTGGGTGCAATGCAATACTTCCCCTACTTACTATACGTAGTAGAGAAAGTAAAAATCTGATGTGTTACACTCACATGACTTTCTCTACTCTTGTACAATCTAATTTTACAAACGCTTATTCTCCATATGGTTCATGTTAATCGAGATATCGAGATGTCAATCTTATTGGTAATTTTCTTGTAGATGCAAGGGAAATATGGTAGCTTTTAAGCGATAGTCAAATATTTTAACGCTGGTTGCTATGTGGCGCATTCCATTCTCTTTGCATGTCCAGGACATAAAAAAAAATGAATAACGAATTTGAGAAAAAGTATAAGTATTGGAAAATTTAAGGAAATAACAAGCAATATCTCGAAAACGGTTCACTCAACAAAAGAAATGTATATGACATAAGTTGTGTATTTTAACGCGATCTACATTTTTTGTGTAGTAAAATTTTGTCTATCTCTTATGGTTTACCAGTTATGCAAAAGTCGTTCACAATGAAGAATACTTTTGGAGACATTCCCAGAAAATTCGAGATATACATTTCATTTCTCATGACATTATCTTAAACGTATGATATTTTAATCAAAATCGTTAGAGCCATTTTTGATAAAATTAAAATTTTCGAAAAATGTTCCATGTAAAGGGTAGTCTGGGGTGGGGGGATTTTCTTGAAAACCTTCGTGTCGCATCTCTGGAAGATACTGAACCTAAATACCAAGTTTGGTGTTTATCCGACTGTTCGTTTTTGAGTTATGCTGTTCACAGACACACACACACACACACACAGACACACACACACACAGACACACACACACGGACATGTTTCCAAAAATACTTTTTTTGGATTCAGGAGGTCTCAAAACATGTATTTCCGGTGAAATCTCGGTATCGAATTTTTGGGTGGAATGCAATACTTCCCCTACTTACTATACGTAGTAGAGAAAGTTAAAATCTGATGTGTTACACTCACATGACTTTCTCTACTCTTGTACAATCTAATTTTACAAACGCTTATTCTCCATATGGTTCATGTTAATCGAGATATCGAGATGTCAATCTTATTGGTAATTTTCTTGTAGATGCAAGGGAAATATGGTAGCTTTTAAGCGATAGTCAAATATTTTAACGCTGTTGCTATGTGGCGCATTCCATTCTCTTTGCATGTCCAGAACATAAAAAAAAATCTGATGTGTTACACTCACATGACTTTCTCTACTCTTGTACAATCTATTTTTACAAACGCCTATTCTCCATATGCTTCATATTAATCGAGATATCGAGATGTCAATCTTATTTGTAATTTTCTTGTAGATGCAAGGGGAATATGGTAGGTTTTAAGCGATAGTCAAATATTTTAACGCTGGTTGCTATGTGGCGCATTCCATTCTCTTTGCATGTCCAGGACATAAAAGAATGAATAACGAATTGGAGAAAAACTATAAGTATTGGAAAATTTAAGGGAATAACAAGCAATATCTCGCAAACGGTTCACTCAACAAAAGAAATGTATATGACATAAATTGTGTATTTTAACGCGATCTACATTTTTTGTGTAGTAAAATTTTGTCTATCTCTTATGGTTTACCAGTTATGAAAAAGTCGTTCATAATAAAGAATACTTTTGGAGAATTCCCAGAAAATTCGAGATATACATTTTAATTATCATGACAATATCTTAAACATATGATATTTTAATCAAAATCGTTAGAGCCGTTTTTGAGAAAATTAAAATTTTCGAAAAATGTTCCATGTAAAGGGTAGTCTGGGGTGGGGGGATTTTCTTGAAAACCTTCGTGTCGCATCTCTGGAAGATACTGAACCTAAATACCAAGTTTGGTGCTTATCCGACTCTTCGTTTTTGAGTTATGCTGTTCACAGACACACAGACACACAGACAGACACACAGACACACAGACACACAGACACACAGACAGACACACACACGGACATGTTTACAAAAATGCTTTTTTTGGATTCAGTGAGTCTCAAAACATGTATTTCCGGTGAAATCTCGGTATCGAATTTTTGGGTGGAATGCAATACTATACGTAGTAGAGAAAGTAAAATGAATAACGAATTTGAGAAAAAGTATAAGTATTGGAAAATTTAAGGAAATAACAAGCAATATCTCGAAAACGGTTCACTCAACAAATGAAATGTATATGACATAAGTTGTGTATTTTAACGCGATCTACATTTTTTGTGTAGTAAAATTTTGTCTATCTCTTATGGTTTACCAGTTATGCAAAAGTCGTTCACAATGAAGAATACTTTTGGAGACATTCCCAGAAAATTCGAGATATACATTTCATTTCTCATGACATTATCTTAAACGTATGATATTTTAATCAAAATCGTTAGAGCCATTTTTGATAAAATTAAAATTTTCGAAAAATGTTCCATGTAAAGGGTAGTCTGGGGTGGGGGGATTTTCTTGAAAACCTTCGTGTCGCATCTCTGGAAGATACTGAACCTAAATACCAAGTTTAGTGTTTATCCGACTGTTCGTTTTTGAGTTATGCTGTTCACAGACACACACACACACAGACACACACACACACACACACACAGACACACACACACACGGACATGTTTCCAAAAATGCTTTTTTTGGATTCAGGAGGTCTCAAAACATGTATTTCCGGTGAAATCTCGGTATCGAATTTTTGGGTGGAATGCAATACTTCCCCTACTTACTATACGTAGTAGAGAAAGTAAAAATCTGATGTGTTACACTCACATGACTTTCTCTACTCTAGTACAATCTAATTTTACAAACGCTTATTCTCCATATGGTTCATGTTAATCGAGATATCGAGATGTCAATCTTATTGGTAATTTTCTTGTAGATGCAAGGGTAATATGGTAGCTTTTAAGCGATAGTCAAATATTTTAACGCTGGTTGCTATGTGGCGCATTCCATTCTCTTTGCATGTCCAGGACAGTAGATATATTATGAGAGATTCAGCGCAAAGGATTTGCCGCCATCTGATAAGGTTCTTTGATCTATGCCGCTAGCCCCGCCCCTCCCTTTGTGCGCTACTATTTGCCGCCCGGTCGCGTGCCGCTAGCCCCGCCCCCTTCCCTTTGTGCGCTGATCTAATACCGACAGGGTCTGTGCCGGCAGGTCCTCCCCCCTCCCCCCTGAGGTCTGGTCACGTGCCGGTGGCCCGCCCCCCTCCCTCCCCCATACGCGTGTCCTCCCTCCCCTTTGTGTTCTGGTTGGTTCCCTGTGGATAGGTGGGGGAGTGTGTATTGATCCTATACGTCGGTCGCGTACCTTCCCTAGGTCTAAATCCCTGCCGTGTGATTGGCTTGGGGTAGGGGATGTGCCGCTCGGGGTGAGGGGTTATATGTGAGGGTTCTCGGTGCGTGACGTTGGCGGTGTGGGATTGCGATTCTCGATGCCTGCCGCACATCGGCAAATCGTTTGAGTACATAATTGTGTCAATCAATTAGGTAATGTGTGTTATTGAAAAAAGAAAAAAAATAAGAATGCCCATCATATTACTACTAATGCAATTAAACGCTATTCTTCGAGCAATTAAGTATTTTTGATTGAATCGCGCACACCTGTCCCTAAACCGTCATTTATAACCTACTATTGTCAATAAATTACACGTCTAATGAAACAAGGCTAGTCTGTCGATGAAAACAATTAAGTATTTTTGAATGATTAATTGACTCGCACGCAACTGTTCGTTATCGTATATGTGTGGTAGCATGTGTATAATTATTACGAGTAATAACATTTATTTAATTCTACTTTTGAGAGAAAATATATTTTGGATTTATAAGAATATTACAACACTTAGAGGAAAGGACAGACTTGACGTAACACTCGTTATCGCGTGATAATTGCGGTGGAACACCGACCGCAACCTTCCGCTGCGAGACGTTTCACTGGAATGACTGGCTCACGGTGCTTTCAAGGGACAAGTCGACTAGCGCACCCCCTCCATTCACGCTTCAGCTCGCTACCTACACTAGCGCGCCAAGTGGTAATATGAGTGAAACTTTTGCGAGTGTTCCCTCACAGCGCCCCTGGTGGTCATACCCGAAAGTTGTGAATTCACCATATTTAAACTCATTATGGGTGCAAGACGGCCATCTTAACTCTATATAATTCTGCGAAATATGATTCCGGAAAAAAAATAAAGGTGAATTAACATGCGAGGTGCGTTCATGTTGGCTCCGGAGGAATTGATTATGAAATAAATAAAAAATAAATAAGACTCTCGCTGATCGATGAATACAATTAAATATTTTTATTAATTAATGTAATTGACTCGCGCTCCTAGAGATATCTCACCCAATTATTCATCTACCATGAATATCTCACTTCTAATGAAACGACGCAGTCTATCGATTAAAAACAATTAACTTTTTTTATTGATTAATGTAATTGACTCGCGCGCAACTGTTCGTTATCGTATATGCGCGATTATTACGCGTATATAACTATTACGGCTAATTACGTGTGTTTAATTCTTCTTTTGAATTGCGGGTTTATAAAAAATATTACATTGCTTAGATGAATTAAAAAGCAACTTAAAGCGAAATTGCAAATAGCTTGCATGAGACGTTAACACGAGAAACCTTTACGAAAAAACAAGACGCAATGTGACAGCAATGCCCTGTCCATCAGGAGAAGCGGTTAAACCAGGACGCTTGGGTTTTCCCCCAGTACCTGCTCTTAATGGCTAGGGGTATCCAGCACATCGGAGTACGCTTCAACTGATGTTAAAAATAAAAGCCCGCTATGTCTCTTCTCACACGAGAGAAGTAATAATTACAATTCAAAACAGGCGTACTTGTAAGTAACACGCACGAAGACTTCAAATATAAATTTTATATTCGTTTTAAATGTTCTTTCTAAAGACGTAGCGAACTTTGAGAAATTCAACGAATTATTCACTTGCGTACACTGCTTGAAAGAAATATGGTGTACACCCCTGAAGAATGCATATGTAGACACATTAGCAGACGACAGTCTCTTCCGCACCATTAATTATCTTCAGACGAAGGTAAAACCAAGGTCTTGTATAGAGCTCTTAGTGAACAATGAAGTCGTTTCCAGTTGATTAAACAGCCTAAGTGCTCTGAAAAACCACAGACCCTCGGGTAAATAACTATTAGCGACACAAAAGATTTTCTTAAGAGCTTCCCCTGTGCAGAAATTCCATCATAGACAGTGGAAAACCAAGTCTAGACATGTTTTAAGCTTACCACAAAAAATGTTTTCCCGATAATTAATATAATTCTACATGAAGAATATTAATGATTAAGTTTTCAATTAAACGTATACTGTATAGATTCTGTACTTAAACATGCGATTGTATCTTTGTCATTATTTAAATACGTTTTCCCGATAATTAATATAATTCTACATGAAGAATATTAATGATTAAGTTTTCAATTAAACGTATACTGTATAGATTCTGTACTTAAACATGCGATTGTATCTTTGTCATTATTTAAATACTCGCATACAGGAATTGCAAACATGATATCAAAAAATTAAACTGATTTTTTTTTCGGAATGTTAAACAAAGAAATATGATTTGGCGAGAGTAATATGAAGAATAAAAAGTATTCAGAATGATAGATATTACATACGTTATTAAAAATAAATAAGGCTCTCGCTGATCGATGAAAACAATTAAATATTTTTTATTAATTAATTGTATATGAATTGAGTTGCGCATCTGATTGGTAACGCATGTGCATGATTATTACGACTAATAGCATTTGTTTAATTCTAAATAAATAATGAAATATGGAGCCTAGCCTAAACAATCCTCGTTACTCTTAATTTATTCCATTTTTAAAAAGATTGGGCTTAGTAAACATAGGACGAGTACGATTTTAAATACCCCGTCCATTCGAGAGATATTTTTTCGAATATTCCAACATGTTAATATAAACTTAATACATACACACACACAAATTCATTTCAAGTAATCTAACGATATTGAATAAAATATTAAATGTTTAAGATATTGTAATGAGAAATGAATTGTATATCTCGAATTTTCTGGGCCGCAGGCTGCAGGAGCGCCCATCAAATACCGTAATGATTCAGACACCCGAACACCCGAATGGTAAGCATTCTTCAGAGTTTTTAAATAAGTAATGTAACAATTCATATTAACTTCTTGTTCATATTCTTTATTATTATTTGTATTATTATTTCCAGGAAGCGGACTTTATTTTGGTATCGACCATCCATTGAGCGCTGCACAGGCACCGCCAGGCTTCCACGCCTTCATGGGACCGAATCATCATGGAGGTGGCTCTGCCTCCGTACATGCAGCAACACTCGTAAGGTGAGAATTTACAGACGGGTGTTTGAGCAGTTGTAACTAAAAATTACATAATAGTAGGCATACAATGTCGATTCTGGCACACAAAGGCATGCCTAAGACAGCATAGAGTTCCGGATTGTATAAGGAGAAAAGGATGTATTTAAGGGGAGTTTCTCACACACATGCAGTCACATAACTCTTTCGGTCTCCCAGAATGCTATGTATTTTTCACACGGGTGTTTAAAACATGTATTTTTTTCACGTATAGAGTGTAGATTCTTTAGAACTCTGTACTTAAACATGCTATACTATTATTATTATTTATTTTTTCCAGGAAATGAACTTTATTTCGGAGCCGGTATCGGTCAACATGCGACCGCTGCACCGACACCTCCAGACTTCGCAAGCGTTGTACCAGCAGGCTTCGCGACCGCTGCACCGCCACCTCCAGGCTTCCAGACCTTCCTGGTACCAAATCAGCAGGGGTGGGGCCCTGCCCCATAGATGCAGCAAGCACCGAACGGTAAGAATTTTTCAACATTTTACGAAGTTCTTTTACACATTATATATTATTATTAATATTGTTATTATTTTCAGGAAGTGGACTTTATTTCGGAGGCGGGTATTCTTCATTCTGAACGACTTTTGCAAAATTGATAAACCATAAGAGATAGACAAAATTTTACTACACAAAAATGGAGATCGCGTTAAAATACATAATTTATATCATATACATTCTTGTTGTTGAGTAAATCGTTTTCGAGATATTGCTTGTTATTCCCTTTAAAATTTTCCAATACTTATACTTTTTCTCAAATTCATTATTCTTGTTTTATGTCCTCGATATGCAAAGAGAATGGAATGCACCACATAGCAACCAGCGTTAAAATATTTGACTATCGCTTAAAACCTACCATATTCACCTTGTATCGACATGAAAATTACCAATAACATTGACATCTCGATATCTCGATTAACATGAAGCATATAGGGAATAAGTGCTTGTAAAAATAGTTTGTACAAGAGTAGAGAAAGTCATGTGAGTGTATCACATCAGATTTTTTGATATTGGTTTAAATTTTCAAATACTTTTAACTTTTCTCAAGCGGTAACTCGCTATTCGTTTTTCCCGTGGTAATGCATAGAGAATAGAATTCTAAAGCCATCACATAGCATCAGACGTTTTTTAAACATCTGTAACGTGTCTATTCACAATCGAAAGGTTGCTGGTTCGAGGAAAATTATATCTACAGAAACAATACATTATTTTCGCTCTGTGATTAATTTGGTAATGTAACAATAATTAACAATGAATTTTTAGCGGTAAATATAAAAAATAAAATATATTTTTTATTTCCTAGCGTCATACGCAGAAGCATTCCCCTTAAGGAACGCTGGCGTGAGCGATGGTTTCCCCCATAACAGGTTTAGACTTGCTTACGAAATGTCCCTGTGCGAGGCTAGCATTTCCCTCTCCTTCTCGAATTTTTGGAGTAGCCAATCAAAATTGCTGTATTATATACCGTCACACCTCTCACCCCTTCAGATTTTATCAGGCGAAGCGATATAAAAGCAATAGCTTCTCCAGCGATTTCACTGTATTGTGACAACACAGCGAGCTAAGATCTCTGCAAACTTTTCTCATTCAAAGTGAAATTTCAACGAACATCATGTCTGGTAAGTTGTAACAAAACACATCATTTACTTTAAAAGTTAAATTATTACTCTGTACATTTAACTTATATTCGCGTTCTTGTTTTTAATGCATGGCATTTATATGCGAATAGCTGAGTATTCTAAAAGTTAATAGCTAGACAAGTGAATTTTCTGAAATGTGAACAGTTTAGTTAAGTATTCATTTTAGGCAAGCTTATTCTACATTCAATAGCTAACTGCGCGAATTCTCAAAATGGGAACAATTTAGTTAAGTATTCACCTTGTTGAGTAATTATTATTCCAGATATTTAAATACAGGATTTCACAGAGTGAATTATATTCCTTTTTGGAGAAAATACAATTATTTGAATACCTTATTAACGTTTTTGCTTTAGAATATTACAAAAAGTCTGTTGCGCGAATCATTCGCTCTAACAAAGTAAATATCTACATTATATTAAAACATTTAAATTGAAAAATACAGTACTTAATGAACTTCATTAGTGAATCAGAACCTCAATTATATTTACACATATTATCATTTTCAGAAAAAAGTTAATAAGTTTGTAACTTTCAAATAAATGAAATTTTGTTATGCAACACATTCTCTAATAAAGAATATGTTTTTTTCTCTTCCTAATGCAGAAAGCTTGACATCTCAACTTAACACATTGGCTGAGGGTAGCATTTACCCAACCGTTCAAAGACTACAAGATCTTCAGCCAGAGGAGCCTTATAATATAAAATTCTTAAGAAAAATTGATACTCGATACGGTGCTAGAGTCGTTGCACTTTTAGAGAATAAGCAAGTGTTTCTCCCGACAAGATATTCAACCCTAACAAGCCAACAGTTGGAGGAAATGCCTGGGAAGTTTCAAATGGTATATCATGGAGTAGTACCAGCCGGCAAGTTTAAGACATGTAAATTGTCTTTTCTTCCTATTAAGGTTTGTAGAAATAATTCAGCTATCCTTTCAAAGCTTCATTTAGAGTTACATTCGTTGAGTTTATAAATTCGCACTTCAGTAGGATAACATTTGTCTAAAGTATACATCAATATGTAAAAAAAATAACGTCCAGGATGTAGTCTGAGCGAGGATCATTAGAAAGAAGTTTAATGGTCTATTCACTGATTCTTTACCTCAAAGCAGATACCTACAGCGAGTTTCAAATAATTTCCAGCAGGATAGCAGTTGTCAAAAGCATGCATCACTGTATTAAAAAAATATGTGTAAATAATGTCTAGATTGTACTCTGTGTGATTTCGTGCAGAAAGAACTTTAATACCCCTTGCAGTGATTCTCCACATCGAAGTATATACCTACAAGAAGTTGCAAATAATGTGAATGTGTGTTACAGGAATGCCCAGCTGAATGTAAATGAAGAGGAAGAACGAGATAGCTTAAAACATCATAAACAGAAATGTGATAGGAACATTCTCAACACCTCCCAGTAACCTCAATCAATGAAGAATTGCACCAGCGCGGAACATACATGGAAAAAACATCCGCGTGTGTAGAATATAACAATAATATATATATATAAATTATGTACTCATTATTACTGCTATACCAGCCTATACCATTGATTTCATAAATAATTTCATAATTGTTTAAGGAGAATGCCTATCTTAAAAACATTGATGCTACATGAAATCTAAACAAAAAGATTATTGAACTATTACTGAAAGAGACTTGAATAAATGGGAATCTAGAAGCCAGAACCATCTTAATATTGGTCTGTATGATATGAGGTGTATAAAAAGATTAATAAAAAATGAGGTCTATGTAATATAAACAACATTTATTTTTTATAAACATTTTCCTATTACATTCCTATACAAAAAAACATACATATTTCCTAAAGACAAAGGTGATAGTCCTCAATATATTTACTAGTCTATTTGGATTTTCAAGCGTAGATATCACTGAATCATCATCATATGAAGATTTCATATTCTCGCGACTCCCGCTGTATCCAGATTTTTCGCCATCAGTAGTCTCCAGTGAAGGACAGAGGCTTGATCCGGTATAACATCCCCCTCTATACATCTTCGGATCTTCGAGTGTAGGAGAGAGAGTCGATCCAGTATAACATGTTGCTCTATGAAGCTTAAATCTTGACAAAGAACGATTCTTAAAAATCCGCTCGCATATACAGCATCTAATGACGTGTTTTCCTCCATGTGTAATGTATGAAAAATTGAGTTTCTCATCCGCTAGTTGCACAGATTTTCTCCGGCAGGAGCTCATGCTAAAACTAAAAGAAATTAAATGAATACGGGAATGCTAACGCTCGAAGGAATTAAAAGCGAATGAATGAATTCATAACACGCAGCTATGTATATATCCAGTGTGAGGACGCCGGAGGGAATCGCAATCTTCGCATAGCAGCGGGAAAGGATGCTCTCTGGAAACATTTGTGGAGAAGGAGGCTCTCAACAGAACATGGCGAATGCGAGCATGGAAAAAGGATGCTCTCTGGGAACATTCGTGGAAAAAGGATGCTCTCAACAGAACATAACGAGTGCGAGCATGGAAAAAGGATGCTCTCTGGAAACGTTTGTGGAAAAGGCTGCGTAACAATCTGATTGCGCTATGTACCTGACCAGTTTGTTACATAGCGTGATTCCATTGTTACATAGCGTGATTCCTTTGTTACATAGCGCGATTCCTTTGTTACATAGCGCGATTCCTTTGTTACATAGCGTGATTCCTTTGTTACATAGCGTGATTCCTTTGTTACATAGACTGATCAGTTTGTTACATAGCGTGATTTCTTTGTTACATGGCGTGATTCCTTTGTTACATAGCGTGATTCCTTTGTTACATACCGTGATTCCTTTGTTACATAGCGTGATTCCTTTTTTACATACCGTGATTCCTTTGTTACATAGCGCGATTCCTTTGTTACATAGCGTGATTCCTTTGTTACATACCGTGATTCCTTTGTTACATAGCGCGATTCCTTTGTTTAATAGCGTGATTCCTTTGTTACATAGCGTGATTCCTTTGTTACATGGCGTGATCCCTTTGTTACATAGCGTGATGAGCTTGTTACATAGCGCGATTCCTTTTTTACATAGCCTGATCAGTTTGTTACATAGCGTGATTCCTTTGTTACATGGCGTGATCCCTTTGTTACATAGCGTGATGAGCTTGTTACATAGCGTGATTCCTTTGTTACATAGCGTGATTCCTTTGTTACATACCGTGATTCCTTTGTTACATAGCGCGATTCCTTTGTTACATAGCGTGATTCCTTTGTTACATAGCGTGATTCCTTTGTTACATAGCGCGATTCCTTTGTTACATAGCGTGATTCCTTTGTTACTAGCGTGATTCCTTTGTTACATGGCGTGATCCCTTTGTTACATAGCGTGATGAGCTTGTTACATAGCGTGATTCCTTTGTTACATAGCGTGATTCCTTTGTTACATAGACTGATCAGGTTGTTACATAGAGTGAATTCTTTGTTACATGGCGTGATTCCTTTGTTACATAGCGTGATTCCTTTGTTACATAGAGCGATTCCTTTGTTACATAGCGTGATTCCTTTGTTACATAGTGTGATTCCTTTGTTACATAGCGTGTTCAGTTTGTTACATAGCGTGATGAGCTTGTTACATAGCGCGATTCCTTTGTTACATAGCCTGATCAGTTTGTTACATAGCGAGATTCCTTTGTTACATGGCGTGATCCCTTTGTTACATAGCGTGATGAGCTTGTTACATAGCGTGATTCCTTTGTTACATAGCGTGATTCCTTTGTTACATACCGTGATTCCTTTGTTACATAGCGCGATTCCTTTGTTACATAGCGTGATTCCTTTGTTACATGGCGTGACCCCTTTGTTACATAGCGTGATGAGCTTGTTACATAGCGTGATTCATTTGTTACATAGCGTGATTCCTTTGTTACATACCGTGATTCCATTGTTACATAGCACGATTCCTTTGTTACATAGCGTGATTCCTTTGTTACATAGCGTGATTCCTTTGTTACATAGCGTGTTCAGTTTGTTACATAGCGTGTTGAGCTTGTTACATAGCGCGATTCCTTTGTTACATAGCCTGATCAGTTTGTTACATAGCGTGATTCCTTTGTTACACTGCGTGATCCCTTTGTTACATAGCGTGATGAGCTTGTTACATAGCGTGATTCCTTTGTTACATACCGTGATTCCTTTGTTACATATCGCGATTCCTTTGTTACATAGCGTGATTCCTTTGTTACATAGCGCGATTCCTTTGTTACATAGCGCGATTCCTTTGTTACATAGCGTGATTCCTTTGTTACATAGGGTGATTCCTTAGTTACATAGCGTGATCCCTTTGTTACATAGCGCGATTCCTTTGTTACATAGCGCGATTCCTTTGTTACATGGCGCGATTCCTTTGTTACATAGCGCGATTCCTTTGTTACATAGCGCGATTCCTTTGTTACATGGAGCGATTCCTTTGTTACATGGCGCGATTCCTTTGTTACATGGCGCGATTCCTTTGTTACATGGCGCGATTCCTTTGTTACATGGCGCGATTCCTTTGTTACATGGCGTGATTCCTTTGTTACATAGAGCGATTCCTTTGTTACATGGCGTGATTCCTTTGTTACATGGCGTGATTCCTTTGTTACATGGCGCGATTACTTTGTTACATGGCGCGATTCCTTTGTTACATGGCGCGATTCCTTTGTTACATGGCGCGATTCCTTTGTTACATAGCGTGATTCCTTTGTTACATAGCGTGATTCCTTTGTTACATACCGCGATTCCTTTGTTGCATAGCGCGATTCCTTTGTTACATAGCGTGATTCCTTTGTTACATGGCGTGATTCCTTTGTTACATACCGGGATTCCTTTGTTACATACCGGGATTCCTTTGTTACATAGCGGGATTCCTTTGTTACATAGCGCGATTCCTTTGTTACATAGCGGGATTCCTTTGTTACATACCGCGATTCCTTTGTTACATAGCGTGATTCCTTTGTTACATGGCGTGATTCCTTTGTTACATAGCGCGATTCCTTTGTTACATAGCGTGATTCCTTTGTTACATGGCGTGATTCCTTTGTTACATACCGGGATTCCTTTGTTACATAGCGGGATTCCTTTGTTACATAGCGCGATTCCTTTGTTACATAGCGGGATTCCTTTGTTACATACCGCGATTCCTTTGTTACATACCGTGATTCCTTTGTTACATAGCGCGATTCCTTTGTTACATAGCGCGATTCCTTTGTTACATAGCGCGATTCCTTTGTTACATGGCGCGATTCCTTTGTTACATGGCGCGATTCCTTTGTTACATGGCGTGATTCCTTTGTTACATAGCGCGATTCCTTTGTTACATAGCGCGATTCCTTTGTTACATAGCGCGATTCCTTTGTTACATAGCGAGATTCCTTTGTTACATAGCGTGATTCCTTTGTTACATAGCGTGATTCCTTTGTTACATAGCGTGATTCCTTTGTTACATAGCGTGATTCCTTTGTTACTTAGCGTGATTCCTTTGTTACATGGCATGATTCCTTTGTTACGCAGCCTTTTCCACAAACGTTTCCAGAGAGCATCCTTTTTCCATGCTCGCACTCGTTATGTTCTGTTGAGAGCATCCTTTTTCCACGAATGTTCCCAGAGAGCATCCTTTTTCCATGCTCGCATTCGCCATGTTCTGTTGAGAGCCTCCTTCTCCACAAATGTTTCCAGAGAGCATCCTTTCCCGCTGCTATGCGAAGATTGCGATTCCCTCCGGCGTCCTCACACTGAATATATACATAGCTGCGTGTTATGAATTCATTCATTCGCTTTTAATTCCTTCGAGCGTTAGCATTCCCGTATTCATTTAATTTCTTTTAGTTTTAGCATGAGCTCCTGCCGGAGAAAATCTGTGCAACTAGCGGATGAGAAACTCAATTTTTCATACATTACACATGGAGGAAAACACGTCATTAGATGCTGTATATGCGAGCGGATTTTTAAGAATCGTTCTTTGTCAAGATTTAAGCTTCATAGAGCAACATGTTATACTGGATCGACTGTCTCTCCTACACTCGAAGATCCAAAGATGTATAGAGGGGGATGTTATACCGGATCAAGCCTCTGTCCTTCACTGGAGACTACTGATGGTGAAAAATCTGGATACAGCGGGAGTCGCGAGAATATGAAATCTTCATATGATGATGATTCAGTGATATCTACGCTTGAAAATCCAAATAGACTAGTAAATATATTGAGGTTACTAATTGCATCGAGGAATGCTGGTAATAATAGTCACACAAGAGATTGAGGAGATTATAAGTAAGCTGAAAGCTTCTAAAGTTATAGCATGACAGGATCGAGAAATTGTGTTAATCAATTACAGTCATGGTTAACAGGAACTTTGAAATATCAAAACCTTGTACTTATAAAATACATCATCCAGACATTCTTGAGATGTTTAGTTTTTTTATGGATAATGCAGGTCTCTTTCTGTGTGATGTATATGATTATATAACTGAGTGTTTTAGAATGTCTAGACTATCACCTTTGTCTTTAGGAAATATGTATGTTTTTTGTATAGGAATGTAATAGGAAAATGTTTATAAAAAATAAATGTTGTTTATATTACATAGACCTCATTTTTTTATTAATCTTTTTATACACCTCATATCATACAGCCCAATATTAAGATGGTTCTGGCTTCTAGATTCCCATTTATTCAAGTCTCTTTCAGTAATAGTTCATGTAGCATCAATGTTTTTAAGATAGGCATTTTCCTTAAACAATTATGAAATTATTTATGAAATCAATGGTATAGGCTGGTATAGCAGTAATAATGAGTACATAATTATATATATATTATTGTTATATTCTACACACGCGGATGTTTTTTCCATGTATGTTCCGCACTGGTGCAATTCTTCATTGATTGAGGTTACTGGGAGGTGTTGAGAATGTTCCTATCACATTTCTGTTTATGATGTTTTAAGCTATCTCGTTCTTCCTCTTCATTTACATTCAGCTGGGCATTCCTGTAACACACATTCACATTATTTGCAACTTCTTGTAGGTATATACTTCGATGTGGAGAATCACTGCAAGGGGTATTAAAGTTCTTTCTGCACGAAATCACACAGAGTACAATCTAGACATTATTTACACATATTTTTTTAATACAGTGATGCCTGCTTTTGACAACTGCTATCGTGCTGGAAATTATTTGAAACTTACTGTAGGTATCTGCTTTGAGGTAAAGAATCAGTGAATAGACTATTAAACTTCTTTCTGCAGATCCTCGCTCAGACTACATCCTGGACGTTATTTTTTTACATATTGATGTATACTTTAGACAAATGTTATCCTACTGAAGTGCGAATTTATAAACTCAACGAATGTAACTCTAAATGAAGCTTTGAAAGGATAGCTGAATTATTTCTACAAACCTTAATAGGAAGAAAAGACAATTTACATGTCTTAAACTTGCCGGCTGGTACTACTCCGTGATATACCATTTGAAACTTCCCAGGCATTTCCTCCAACTGTTGGCTTGTTAGGGTTGAATATCTTGTCGGGAGAAACACTTGCTTATTCTCTAAAAGTGCAACGACTCTAGCACCGTATCGAGTATCAATTTTTCTTAAGGATTTTATATTATAAGGCTCCTCTGGCTGAAGATCTTGTAGTCTTTGAACGGCTGGGTAAATGCTACCCTCAGCCAATGTGTTAAGTTGAGATGTCAAACTTTCTGCATTAGGAAGAGAAAAAAACATATTCTTTATTAGAGAATGTGTTGCATAACAAAAATTTCATTTATTTGAAAGTTACAAACTTATTAACTTTTTTCTGAAAATGATAATATGTGTAAATATAATTGAGGTTCTGATTCACTAATGAAGTTCATTAAGTACTGTATTTTTCAATTTAAATGTTTTAATATAATGTAGATATTTACTTTGTTAGAGCGAATGATTCGCGCAACAGACTTTTTGTAATATTCTAAAGCAAAAACGTTAATAAGGTATTCAAATAATTGTATTTTCTCCAAAAAGGAATATAATTCACTCTGTGAAATCCTGTATTTAAATATCTGGAATAATAATTACTCAACAAGGTGAATACTTAACTAAATTGTTCCCATTTTGAGAATTCGCGCAGTTAGCTATTAAATGTAGAATAAGCTTGCCTAAAATGAATACTTAACTAAACTGTTCACATTTCAGAAAATTCACTTGTCTAGCTATTAACTTTTAGAATGCTCAGCTATTCGCATATAAATGCCATGCATTAAAAACAAGAACGCGAATATAAGTTAAATGTACAGAGTAATAATTTAACTTTTAAAGTAAATGAAGTGTTTTGTTACAACTTACCAGACATGATGTTCGTTGAAATTTCACTTTGAATGAGAAAAGTTTGCAGAGATCTTAGCTCGCTGTGTTGTCACAATACAGTGAAATCGCTGGGGAAGCTACTGCTTTTATATCGCTTCGCCTGATAAAAATCTGAAGGGGTGAGAGATGTGACGGTATATAATACAGCAATTTTGATTGGCTACTCCAAAAATTCGAGAAGGAGAGGGAAATGCTAGCCTCGCACAGGGACATTTCGTAAGCAAGTCTAAACCCGTTATGGGGGAAACCATCGCTCACGCCAGCGTTCCTTAAGGGGAATGCTTCTGCGTATGACGCTAGGAAATAAAAAATATATTTTATTTTTTACATTTACCGCTAAAAATTCATTGTTAATTATTGTTACATTACCAAATTAATCACAGAGCGAAAATAATGTATTGTTTCTGTAGATATAATTTTCCTCGAACCAGCAACCTTTCGATTGTGAATAGACACGTTACAGATGTTTAAAGAACGTCTGATGCTATGTGATGGCTTTATAATTCTATTCTCTATGCATTACCACGGGAAAAAACGAATAGCGAGTTACCGCTTGAGAAAAGTTAAAAGTATTTGAAAATTTAAACCAATATCAAAAAATCTGATGTGATACACTCACACGGCTTTCTCTACTCTTGTACAAACTATTTTTACAAGCACTTATTCCCTATATGCTTCATGTTAATCGAGATATCGAGATGTCAATGTTATTGGTAATTTTCATGACGATACAATGTGAATATGATAGGTTTTAAGCGATAGTCAAATATTTTAACGCTGGTTGCTATGTGGTGCATTCCATTCTCTTTGCATATCGAGGACATAAAACAAGAATAATGAATTTGAGAAAAAGTATAAGTATTGGAAAATTTTAAGGGAATAACAAGCAATACCTCGAAAAACGATTTACTCAACAACAAGAATGTATATGTTATAAATTATGTATTTTAACGCGATCTCCATTTTTTGTGTAGTAAAATTTTGTCTATCTCTTATGGTTTATCAGTTTTGCAAAAGTCGTTCAGAATGAAGAATACTTTGGAGACATTCCCAGAAAAAACCCGCCTCCGAAATAAAGTCCACTTCCTGAAAATAATAACAATATTAATAATAATATAGAATGTGTAAAAAGAACTTCATAAAATATTGAAAAAATTCTTACCGTTCGGTGCTTGCTGCATGTATGGGGCAGGGCCCCCACCCTGCTGATTTGGTGCCAGGAAGGTCTGGAAGCCTGGAGGTGGCGGTGCAGCGGTCGCGAAGCCTGCTGGTACAACGCTCGCGAAGCCTGATGCTACCGGTGCAGCGGTCGCATGTTGACCGATACCGCCTCCGAAATAAAGTCCATTTCCTGGAAAAAATAAATAAATAATAATAGTATAGCATGTTTAAGTACAGAGTTCTAAAGAATCTACACTCTATACGTGAAAAAAAATACATGTTTTAAACACCCTCGTGAAAAATACATAGCATTCTGGGAGACCGAAAGAGTTATGTGACTGCATATGGGTGAGAAACTCCCCTTAAATATATCCTTTTCTCCTTATACAATCCAGAACTCTATGCTGTCGGAGGCATGCCTTTGTGTGCCAGAATCGACATTGTATGTCTACTATCATGTAATTTTTTAGTTAAAATCCTCAAACACCCGTCTGTAAATTCTCACCTTACGAGTGTTGCTGCATGTACGGATGGTAGAGCCGCCTCCATGATGATTTGGTACCAGGAAGGTCTGGAAGCCTGGCGCTGCCTGTGCAGCGCTCGATGGATGGTCGATACCAAAATAAAGTCCACTTCCTGGAAATAATAATACAAATAATAATAAAGAATATGAACAAGGAGTTAATATGAATTGTTACATTACTTATTTAAAAACTCTGAAGAATGCTTACCATTCGGGTGTTCGGGTGTCTGAATCATTACGGTATTTGATGAGCGATCCTGCAGCCTGCGGCCCAGAAAATTCGAGATATACAATTCATTTCTCATTACAATATCTTAAACATTTAATATTTTATTCAATATCGTTAGATTACTTGAAATGAATTTGTGCGTGTGTATGTGTATTAAGTTTATATTAACATGCTGGAATATTCGAAAAATATCTCTCGAATGGATGGGGTATTTAAAATCGTACTCGTCCTATGTTTACTAAGCCCAATCTTTTTAAAAATGGAATAAATTAAGAGAAACGAGGATTGTTTAGGCAAGGCTCCATATTTCATTATTTAGAATTAAACAAATGCTATTAGTCGTAATAATCATGCACATACGACAGCAAGCAAATGCGCGAGTCAATTCATATACAATTAATTAATAAAAAAATATTTAATTGTTTTCATCGATCAGCGAGAGCCTTATTTTAATAACGTATGTAATATCATTCTGAATACTTTTTATTCTTCATATTACTCTCGCCAAATCATATTTCTTTGTTTAACATCCCGAAAAAAAATCAGTTTAATTTTTTGATATCATGTTTGCATTTCTTGTACGCGAGTATTTAAATAATGACAAAGATACAATCGAATGTTTAAGTACAGAATCTATACAGTATACGTTTAATTGAAAACTTAAATCATTAATATTCTTCATGTAGAATTATATTAATTATCGGGAAAACATTTTTTGTGGTAAGCTTAAAACATGTCTAGACAGGGTTTTCCGCTGTGTATGATGGAATTTCTGGACAGAGGAAGCTCTTAAGAAAATCTTTTGTGCCGGTAATTGTTATTTACCCCGAGGGTCTGTGGTTTTTCAGAGCACTTAGGCTGTTTAATGAATTGGAAACGGGTGTTATTGTTCACTAAGAGCTCTATACAAGACCTTGTTTTTACATTCTTCTGACGAAAATTAATGGTGCGGAAGAGTTTGCCGTTGTCTGCTAATGGGTCTACATATGCATTCTTCAGGGGTGTACACCATATTTCTTTCAGGCAGTGTACGCCAGTGAATAATTCGTTGAATTTCTCAAAGTTCGCTACGTCTTTAGAAAGAACATTTAAAACGAATATAAAATTTATATTTGTAGTCTTCGTGCGTGTTACTTACAGGTACGCCTGTTTTGAATTGTAATTATTACTTCTCTCGTGTGAGAAGAGACATAGAGGGCTTTTATTTTTAACGTCAGTTGAAGCGTACTCCTATGTGCTGGATACCCCTAGCCATTAAGAGCAGGTAGTGGGGAAAACCCACGCGTCCTGGTTTAACCGCCTCTCATGATGGACGGGGCATTGCTGTCACATTGCGTCTTGTTTTTTCGTAAAGGGTTCTCGTGTTAACGTCTCATACAAGCTATTTGCAATTTCGCTTTAAGTTGCTTTTTAATTCATCTAAGCAATGTAATATTTTTTATAAACCCGCAATTCAAAAGAAGAATTAAACACACGTTATTAGCCGTAATAGTTATATACGCGTAATAATCGCGCATATACGATAACGAACAGTTGCGCGCGAGTCAATTACATTAATCAATAAAAAAACTTAATTGTTTTTAATCGATAGACTGCGTCGTTTCATTAGAAGTGAGATATTCATGGTAGATGAATAATTGGGTGAGATATCTCTAGGAGCGCGAGTCAATTACATTAATTGTTCATTGTATTCATCGATCAGCGAGAGTCTTATTTATTTTTTATTTATTTCATAATCAATTCCTCCGGAGCCAACATGAACGCCCCTTGCATGTTAATTCGACTTTATTTTTTTTTCCGGAATCATATTTCGCAGAATTATATAGAGTTAAGATGGCCGTCTTGCCTACACCTCGAATTTAAATATGGTGAATTCACAACTTTCGGATATGACCACCAGGGGCGCTGTGAGCAAACACTCGCTGGAGTTTCACTCATATTACCACTTGGTGCGCTAGTGTAGCTGGCGAACTGAAACGCAAGTGGAGGGGATGCGCTAGTCGACTTGCCCGTGGAAGTATCGGAGCCAGTCATTCCGGCGAAACGTCTCGCAGTGGAAGGTTGCGGTCGGTGTTCCACCGCAATTATCACGCGATAACGAGTGTTACGTCAAGTCTGTCCTTTCATCTATGTGTTGTAATATTCTTATAAATCCAAAATATATTTTCCCTCAAAAGTAGAATTAAATAAATGTTATTACTCGTAATAATTATACACATGCTACCACACATATACGATAACGAACAGTTGCGCGCGAGTCAATTACATTAATCATTCAAAAAATACTTAAATGTATTCATCAACCGACTAGCCGCGTTTCATTGCAATAGTAGTAATATAAGGGGGGTTTAGGACCAGGTGCGCGCGAATTCAATCAAAAATACTTAATTGCTCGAAGAACCGCGTTTAATTGCATTAGTAGTAATATGATGGGCATTCTTTTTTCAATAACACACATTACCTAATTGATTGACACAATTATGTACTCAAACGATTTGCCGATGTGCGGCAGGCATCGAGAATCGCATTCCCACACCGCCAACGTCACGCACCGAGAACCCTCACATATAACCCCTCACCCCGAGCGGCACATCCCCTACCCCAAGCCAATCACACGGCAGGGATTTAGACAAGTCACAATGAGGGGGGCGGGAATGTAGTCACCGTATAGGAACAATACACACTCTCCCACCTATCCACAGGGAACCAACCAGAACACAAAGGGGAGGGAGGACACGCGTATGGGGGATGGAGGGGGGCGGGTCACCGCCACGTGACCACAGGGGGAGGGGGGAGGACCTGCCTGCACAGACCCTGTCGGCATTAGATCAGCGCACAAAGGGAAGGGGGCGGGGCTAGCGGCACGCGACCGGGCGGCAAATAGTAGCGCACAAAGGGAGGGGGCGGGGCTAGCGGCATAGATCAAAGAACCTTATCAGATGGCGGCAAATCCTTTGCGCTGGATCTCTCATTATAAATCTACTCAGGACAAAAAAAATGTATAACGAATTTGAGAAAAAGTATAAGTATTGGAAAATTTAAGGAAATAACAAGCAATATCTCGAAAACGGTTCACTCAACAAAAGAAATGTATATGACATAAGTTGTGTATTTTAACGCGATCTACATTTTTTGTGTAGTAAAATTTTGTCTATCTCTTATGGTTTACCAGTTATGCAAAAGTCGTTCACAATGAAGAATACTTTTGGAGACATTCCCAGAAAATTCGAAATATACATTTCATTTCTCATGACATTATCTTAAACATATGATATTTTCATCAAACTCGTTAGAGCCATTTTTGAGAAAATTAAAATTTTCGAAAAATGTTCCATGTAAAGGGTAGTCTGGGGTGGGGGGATTTTCTTGAAAACCTTCGTGTCGCATCTCTGGAAGATACTGAACGTAAATACCAAGTTTGGTGCTTATCCGACTGTTCGTTTTTGAGTTATGCTGTTCACAGACACACACACACAGACACACACACACACGGACATGTTTCCAAAAATGCTTTTTTTGGATTCAGGAGGTCTCAAAACATGTATTTCCGGTGAAATCTCGGTATCGAATTTTTGGGTGGAATGCAATACTTCCCCTACTTACTATACGTAGTAGAGAAAGTAAAAAGGGATCAATTTATTAAATTGTAATGAAATTCATTTTTATACATATTTAGGCTAAATAAGTGATGACATTTTACATAATAAACATTACACACTATCCTAAATAACAAATTACGATACATATGACCTTAGTTTAATTCTTGGCTACCATAAACAAATTAATTATTAAGTTACATAGAGCAAAATCGGTTTGCCTTGTATCATCAGAAATGCAATTTCGAAACTATTATATGTATGGCCTCATTAAATAGTGTTAAAAAGCGTGGGTAAATTGCCTTTATTGGGCCCGCATTAGCGACGGAAGTGATGTCTTATATGTCCAACAGATGCCACTGTATGTCCTACAGATGGACTGTATGTCATTCGCTGGCTGTAATGCAATGCTGGCAACATATGAATAAGTAATGCCGCCAAAGGAGGAGATATATCCCCAACTCTCTCGGTTTGCGTTTTTTTTTCTTTCTTTTAATAAGCTTAGGTTTCTGAATTCTCGCAAGGTTAGCCTTAGGTTAGGTTTTTATATATAAGCTTAGGTTTCTGAATTCACAAGGTTAGCCTTAGGTTAGGTTTTTTTTTATATAAGCTTACGTTTCCGAATTCACGCAAGGTTAGCCTTAGGTTAGTTTATATATATATATATATATATATATATATATATATATATATATAGGCTTACGTTTCTGAATTCGTTTTCACCACCTATGTAATCCTTTGTAACTGTGTGTACGCTATTTTGACAGCCTGTGCACACCATTTTCTTTCCTCTTGTGCACCGCTTGCTCTGAATGCGTGGTGCTTTTTTTAATGGCTATACTACATGAATAAGGAGAAAACGTAACCACGCATCGCATATTTCGCGGATTGTCCTATTCCTTACTTAAGTTGGCACTTCCGAATGAGCGTCAGTATTACCGTGAAGATGGCCACGTTTCTTCGTGTTCGTATCGCAATTCACCTATACAATTAAGACACCAAAAAAGGGCGGGCAAGTGGGCACCAGATGTTGACCAGTTCACATCTATTTCTACATTCGCTCCGCTCCTAAGGTAATTTATTCCATTATTTCTCACTTCCTTCAGCATTTTCTAGGTGGGCCCAATAAAGGCAATTTAGCCAAAAGCGTAAAACAATTAGTAGGATTACCTTAAAATTGTGTTTTGTAGTAGATGTTTACACTTCCAGAGCATTGTAAGATTACCTTAGCTTTGTGTTTTGTAGTAGACGTTTACACTTCCAGAGTCCGTTTATAGCAAAATTATAGAACAAACTTCTCCATTTTGTGGATAGTGCGCATGCGCGTAGGGAATCACCAACCTATTGTAGTTAGGCAAATCCGCTAAATTGAACAATGTTTTGATAGTGATTGTGTAACTGTGTATTGTTTATAATGCATTACACCAAAGGAAATAGTTTGTGGATATAAGGAGCGTGCAACCACTAGTAGCTGATTAATTTAAGCTTACATTAAAAAAAATTAACCTAATCTAACGTCTTGTAAATAATTGGTTGCTAATTAACCTAAGTTTCTAACCTAACCACCCGTGAATCACAAACTTAAGTTTATATAAATAGTGAATCTTAAACATCCTTAAGGAACACTCCTTCGCTTCGCTCGCGTTCTTTGTGTAACCACTGGTTGCTAGTTAACCTATGCAAGGAGTACTAATATTAAGGCCACTACTGCGAATAAAGAGGTTCAAGTAGCATTCGTTATTCGCGAAAGTATGGCGGTGTTTGTTAGTAATAGCGGTGTTTGATATTCATATGTTGGCAGCTCTGCATTTCTGAAGACAAGATGAAGCAAAGCTCAGCAAGACGGAGGACTACAGCGACTTTAGGACGTGTCTAAATAAGAAAAAAGAAGCAAGACGGAGGAACTACTACCGAGGCCATAGATACAATAGTTTATTGGCAATTTCTAATAGGCATACAAAGTGCCTCCAAAACAAATGCAAAGGAATTCCTAAAATAACGAATCAGCGTAGAGTAGCTTAATTCATTGTATTGCTTCCACACAGTTTGCCCATCTTGTCTGTTTCAAGAGCTACGAGTAGAAATGTTAGTATAAAGATGTACTTGTATGAACACCTTATACACGATGTCTTCATATACATGATAATAATTTGTAAATATTTACTAGCTTTGTGTTTGTCCCTTCAATTCATAAAATTGTTGGTTACTGTATCATTTATAAACAAGCCAAATAACTGACTTCTTACAGTTCATAGGAGTGAAGGCTTCATTTGGAACGACTGATTCTGATCTTCCCATTACTATTCACTATAGATAAACCTATTCATGTGTTTCCCGAGGTCACGAGTTCGGACCCGGCAGAGGACGATGGATTTTTTCGGCATGACTTCCTACGGAAAGGAAGTAAAGCTGGTGGTCCCTCGTAGATTTACGGCACGTAAAAGAACCTCAAGCCTGACAAAGAGGCGTCTATGCAAAATTTACGGTCTTTGACGCCCAATATAGAATGGAACGTTAAGGACCACAGCAGTTAAAGAGCGTCCATAAACAAAACTCAATTTTTTGTACAGTTTGCCTACATCAGCGCTTTTCATTCATATTCAACTTGGTCTCACAGCCATCTCATAGCATTAAACTTAGTGGGCTATGGCTTTAATTATCACTGTTGATATGTCTTGTGATTCCTCTTACCTTAGTCATCCACGAAATTATGGATGATGTGAAATGAACACCGAAAGAGAACTATTAATTGTAGTTTAGGAGTATACAGAGCGGTGATTACTTAACTGAAACATGTTTTTATTTGGTAGCAATGGAGACGATTCGGGAGAGCCACCGACCGAAATCAAAGCAAAAGCCGATGAAGATCCGACAGATGAAACCGTTATACACCTCGAGGATAAGTTCCAGCACCAGTTTCGAGTGGAACATGATTACGTAATTGGGTACGAGTTCCCTGCAGTGATGCGAAAAATGCCACAAAGCGTCGATGACTGGGAAGCTGTTTACGTGCAACCTCTGGAAACGAAGGATGAGAGAGAGCCGAAGTTTGATTGTTTCGATGCAATACGGCGCCGGTACCATCGTCCCTTTTTGTTTCAAGTGCTACTTATAGAACAACATATCGTTTGGGAGGTAAGTGGCGATTACCTACGGGTAACTATTGCTAAAACTTCCATACCTACTCACCTTCACTGGGAATCACTGTGCTCGTATAACATACGCATATCCATAATTGCTGGATTTTTAGGATTTAACCTACATTTTTTCTCGCTATTAAATTAACACATTTCGAGATATATACTTGTTTCACACTTCCTGGAGCAGAATATGCGAATTTCATTACACCTAAAAAGACATGGGTAAATTGCTGTTAGAGGGCCTTCAAGAGCGATGAAGGTGATGTCTTATATTACTGATTCACTCTATGTCATACACGTGCCTACAGGTGTCACTGTGTGTCATTCTCCAGCTCGAACGCAATGCTGGCAACATGAATAAGTAATGCCGTCAAAGGGGGAAATATATCAGTGTGCGTTATTAATTACTGAATT
This sequence comes from Deroplatys truncata, assembly GCA_030765065.1. Lineage (NCBI taxonomy): Eukaryota > Metazoa > Arthropoda > Insecta > Mantodea > Mantidae > Deroplatys > Deroplatys truncata. Next base: position 223,630,516 of record CM060978.1, read on the forward strand.
CACGCAACGTTAGCCTTAGGATATGTTTTATATATATATATATATATATATATATAAGCTTAGGTTACTGAATTCACGCAAGGTTAGCCTTAGGTTAGGTTTTTTTTATATAAGCTTAGGTTTCTGAATTCACGCAAGGTTAGCCTTAAGTTAGGTTTTTATATATATATATATATATATATATATATATATATATATATATAAGCTTAGTTTCTGAATTCACGCAAGGTTAACCTTAGGTTAGGTTATTTTTACTTTCTCTACTACGTATAGTAAGTAGGGGAAGTATTGTATTCCACCCAAAAACTCGATATCGAGATTTCACCGGAAATACATGTTTTGAGACTGCCTGAATCCAAAAAAAAGCATTTTTAGAAACATGTCCGTGTGTGGTCTGTGTGTGTGTGTGTGTGTGTCCGTGAACAGCATAACCCTGAAACGAACAGTCGGATAAACACCAAACTTGGTATTTAGGTTCAGTATCTTCCAGAGATGCGACACGAAGGTTTTCAAGAAAATCCCCCCACCCCAGGTTACCCTTTACATGGAAGATTTTTCGAAAATTTTAATTTTCTCAAAAATGGCTCCAACGATTTTGATTAAAATATCATATGTTTAAGATATTTTTATGACAAATAAAATGTATATCTTGAATTTTCTGGGAATGTCTCCAAAAGTTTTCTTCATTATGAACGACTTTTGCATAACTGGTAAACCATAAGAGATAGACAAAATTTTACTACATAAAAAATGTAGATCGCGTTAAAACACACAATTTATGTCATATAGATACATTTTTTTTGTTGAGTGAATCATTTTCGAGATATTGCTTGTTATTCCCTTAAATTTTTCAATACTTATTTTCTCAAATGGGAATTCGTTATTCATTTTTTGTCTTGTATATGCAAAGAGTATTAATCTGTGGCAAAGAGTATGGTGCTGCACCTAGCAACCAGCTATTAAGAGATATGTATATGCTTAAAGGCTACTGTATTTCTATATTGCCCTTGTCAGTATATATTCCCCTTACATCTACAAGGAAATTAGCAATAAGATAGAGTCTGCAAATGTTTATCTCGATTAACATGAAGTAGATGGAGAATAAGCGTTTGTAAAAATGGTTTGTGTAAGAGTAGAAAAAATCATGTGAGTGTAACACATCAGATTTTTTTATATATAAGCTTAGGTTTCTGAATTCACGCAAAGCTATCCTTAGGTTAGGTTATTTTTACTTTCTCTACTACGTATAGTAAGTAGGGGAAGTATTGCATTCCACCCAAAAATTCGATACCGAGATTTCACCGGAAATACATGTTTTGAGACCTCCTGAATCCAAAAAAAGCATTTTTGGAAACATGTCCGTGTGAGTGTCTGTGTGTGTGTGTGTGTGTGTCTGTGTGTGTGTGTGTGTCTGTGTGTGTGTCTTTGAACAGCATAACTCAAAAACTAACAGTCGGATAAACACCAAACTTGGTATTTGCGTTCCGTATCTTCCAGAGATGCGACACGAAGATTTTCAAGAAAATCCCCCCACCCCAGACTACCCTTTACATGGAACATTTTTCGAAAATTTTAATTTTCTCAAAAATGGCTCTAACGATTTTGATGAAAATATCATATGTTTAAGATAAGGTCATGAAAAATGAAATGTATATCTCGAAATTTCTGGGAATGTCCCCAAAAGTATTCTTCATTATGAACGACTTTTGCATAACTGGTAAACCATAAGAGATAGACAAAAGTTTACTACACAAAAAATGTAGATCGCGTTAAAATACACAACTTATATCATATACATGTTTTTTGTTGAGTGAACCGTTTTCGAGATATTGCTTGTTATTTCCTTAAATTTTCCAATACTTATACTTTTTCTCAAATTCGTTATTCATTTTTTTATGTCCTGGACATGCAAACAGAATGGAATGCGCCACATAGCAACCAGCGATAAAATATTTGACTATCGCTTAAAAGCTACCATATTCCCCTTGCATCTACAAGAAAATTACAAATAAGATTGACATCTCGATATCTCGATTAACATGAAGCATATGGAGAATAAGCGTTTGTAAAAATAGTTTTTACAAGAGTAGAGAAAGTCATGTGAGTGTAACACATCAGATTTTTACTGTATATAATCTTAGTTTCTGAATTCTCGTAAGGTTAGCCTTAGGTTAGTTTTTTACTTTCTCTACTACGTACAGTAAGTAGGGGAAGTATTGCATTCCACCCAAAAATTCGATACCGAGATTTCACCGGAAATACATGTTTTGAGACCTCCTGAATCCAAAAAAAGCATTTTTGGAAACATGTCCGTGTGTGTGTCTGTGTGTGTGTGTGTCTGTGTGTGTGTCTGTGTGTCTGTGTGTGTGTGTGAACAGCATAACTCAAAAACGAACAGTCGGATACACACCAAACTTGGTATTTAGGTTCAGTATCTTCCAGAGATGCGACACGAAGGTTTTCAAGAAAATCCCCCCACCCCAGACTACCCTTTACATGGAACATTTTTCGAAAATTTTAATTTTCTCAAAAATGGCTCTAACGATTTTGATGAAAATATCATATGTTTAAGATAATATCATGAGAAATGAAATGTATATCTCGAATTTTCTGGGAATGTCTCCAAAAGTATTCTTCATTCTGAACGACTTTTGCATAACTGGTAAACTATAAGAGATAGACAAAATTTTACTACACAAAAAATATAGATCGCGTTAAAATACACAACTTATGTCATATACATTTCTTTTGTTGAGTGAACCGTTTTCGAGATATTGCTTGTTATTTCCTTAAATTTTGCAATACTTATACTTTTTCTCAAATTCGTTATTCATTTTTTTATGTCCTGGACATGCAAAGAGAATGGAATGCGCCACATAGCAACCAGCGTTAAAATATTTGACTATCGCTTAAAAGCTACCATATTCCCCTTGCATCTACAAGAAAATTACCAATAAGATTGACATTTCGATATCTCGATTAACATGAAGCATATGGAGAATAGGCGTTTGTAAAATTAGATTGTACAAGAGTAGAGAAAGTCATGTGAGTGTAACACATCAGATTTTTCTCAAATGCGTTATTCATTTTTTACTTTCTCTACTACGTATAGTAAGTAGGGGAAGTATTGCATTCCACCCAAAAATTCGATACCGAGATTTCACCGGAAATACATGTTTTGAGACCGCCTGAATCCAAAAAAAGCATTTTTGGAAACATGTCCGTGTGTGTGTCTGTGTGTGTGTGTGTGTCTGTGTGTGTCTGTGTCTGTGTGTCTGTGAACAGCATAACTCAAAAACGAACAGTCGGATAAGCACCAAATTTGGTATTTAGGCTCAGTATCTTCCAGAGATGCGACACGAAGGTTTTCAAGAAAATCCCCCCACCCCAGACTACCCTTTACATGGAAGATTTTTCGAAAATTTTAATTTTCTCAAAAATGGCTCTAACGATTTTGATTAAAATATCATATGTTTAAAATATTTTTATGACAAATAAAATGTATATCTTGAATTTCCTGGGAATGTCTCCAAAAGTATTCTTTGTTGTGAACGACTTTTGCATAACAGGTAAACCATAAGAGATAGACAAAATTTTACTACACAAAAAATGTAGATCGCGTTAAAATACACAACTTATGTCATATACATTTCTTTTGTTGAGTGAACCGTTTTCGAGATATTGCTTGTTATTTCCTTAAATTTTTCAATACTTATACTTTTTCTCGAATTCGTTATTCATATTTTTTATGTCCTGATCATGCAAAGAGAATGGAATACGCCACATAGCAACCAGCGTTAAAATATTTGACTATCGCTTAAAAGCTACCATATTCCCCTTGCATCTACAAGAAAATTACCAATAAGATTGACATCTCGATATCTCGATTAACATGAAGCATATGGAGAATAAGCGTTTGTAAAATTAGATTGTACAAGAGTAGAGAAAGTCATGTGAGTGTAACACATCAGATTTTTTATATAAGGTTTAGATTTATTTTTATATAAATTAGGTTAACTATCTACCAGTGTTACAGTAAGGGTACTGCTTTATTAAAACTTTAATGGAAATAGCATTTATATTATATAACAAATTTTCACAAAAGCAATTTATAAATTACACTTCTGGCGTATAGTCTTTCGCTGCTTCTGTTAAGAGATGGTACAGCCTGTCTTTTTTATTGTACGTGCGCTTGAATAAGTATTCAGCTAGATAACCTGCAAAATGTTGCTGTGTTCCTCCGAAAATGGGAATTGAATACTTGCAGTCTTTCCACTTGGACTCGATTGTGTTGGTATGTGCACGCCATTTTCTTTCCCGTTGTGTACAGACAGGTCTGAATGAGTGGCGCTTTTTTAGCGGATATACAACATGAATAAGAAGTAATAACAATCGCTTATTCGTCGGATTCCCAGTTCTTAGTAACATTGGCACTTCCGAATGAGCGTCCACATCACCGTCAAGATGGCCACGTTTTTCGTGTTCATATCGCAATTCTTCTATATAAGTAAAACATCTAAAAAGGGCGGGCAGGTGTGCACCAGACGTTGACCAGATCACATCTACTTCTGCATTCACTCCTAAGGCAATTATTTCCATGATTTCATGCTTCTTTCAGCATTTTAAATGAGGGCCCTCTAAGAGCAAAATAACCAAAGACCTAAATGAGGTTGACACCTAAAATAACCTAAATAGATATTTTTCCTTTTTCAAAATGAAGAATGTTATTTTCGGATTGAAATTCATTGTAAAATTATTTCCACCACTTATATCCGGTAGATAGTTCAAGTTACTACAGTTAAACGCAGCACATGTGACGTGGTGACACCTGAATGCAGCTGATAGAAGGTCAGGAGGAGCGTACTTGGCTGTCTGCTGACATTTACTATGCCGAGGACTAAAAAGACGTTAAAAATGTCGTCAATGAATTGGATGAAACAGAAGCCTCCTGCATTGCCAAGGCTAAGAAATCACTCGAGTGACCCACTCTTGCCGCTTCCCTTGCTTACATTAAGAAAAATTTTTGTTTTGTACCAGAAGCTACTCTCCGGTTGGAAAGTACAACTTTGCCACTGTAAGATGCTCTAGATATCATTAGCAGTGTTTCTAGTAAGGAAATACCTGGACCAGTGGGAGTTGCATGTTCTTCGAAGATTCTTCAACGAAATCCTGCTTTTGAAGATATCAAAATCATCAATTCAGCATTGCAGGGAGAAAAGTACACAGGAGAACTCCACCTAGAACCTGCTGCACTGGCATCTATGTTCTACGCTTCAATGACATGTTCCATTGAAAGAAGCTTTTCTTCATACAAGAATGTGTTACGTGATAAAAGGAAATCGTTTATGGCAGAAAATTTGAGGATGTATGTACCTACTGCAATGCCCAAAAATAAATCTTACAACTAAGTACAAAAAAGTAAAATTATTGATATCTGTATTGATTCACAAAGCAAAACATTAAAAAAACTAAAAAAAATTAAGAATATAAGAAACCTAAAATTAAGGTTTATTCCACCTAAAAATCCGGGTCTTAATAATCACTTTATAACACATACCTATAATATGTACTAATACATATAACACAAATTAACATTGTAGATAACATATTTAGAAGCCTTTCTCACAACCATTTAAACCCTGTTCATTATAACTAATAAACACGCAATATGCATCCCACCCGAGGCACTTTAGTCCTCGGTGTTCTGGGGGTACCATGCCTCTCAAACCCGGCAGAGGGCGATGGAGCTATCGGGCGTAAAACTCCTTAGCGCGGTTTCCTTCGGAAGGGAAGTAAAGCTAGTGGTACGGTATCGTAGGTTTACGACATTAAAAGAATCCCAAGCCTGATAGAGGCCTCTGAGAAAAATTACCGGTCTTTCACGCCCAATATAGAAAGGACGCTAAGGACCACAGTAGTTAAACAGCGTCCATAAATAAAACTCGATTTAATTTTAATTTCACCCTGTAACATTGCGGTTTGCAAATATTTATAGTAATAGTAATATTTATTTTCATCATTATTACAATAATACAAATAAAGCTTACATCTAAAACTTATGTCTAGTGCACCAGTTTTCTAGCTCCCCCATATTTAGCCCCTAGGCTGTATATCTGGGATAAAGCTACTATACCATCTCTCCACTTTACAAACTATGCTAGTTCAGCTGTACCTTTCTTAAGCTCCTTATCCACTTATCCCTTGTGTTGCCTAAAAATGTCCCCATCATTTTAATTATTTCTACTTTTGTGCTTCCCAACATTCTTAATGCTACTACTTCTTTGTTTAACTTGTCCCATTTTTTATTCCATATAACCTCTCTCCACCTTTTAACCTTATCACATTCTATTAGACAATGAAAAGTACTACCCGATTCATCACACATAATACATCTCCCCGAGCCATTATATCCATTCCTTTTTAAAAATATTACTCCTGTGCGCATCCACGCTAGACCTATTCTACCAAATTGATTACATATATCTACATACTTCTCCCTTCCCCAATCTCTTTTAACTGATTTATACAAGATCAATGACCTTTTATCCTCAAAACTAGCCCATATCTCTTGTTTCTCGATATCTTCCACCCTCAATCTCACTTCTTTCCAAAACCCACTATTATTATATTTATCTAATAGGAAAATATTCCTCATGCCAATTTCTTTTAGGACATTTCCCATCTCCCCTAACCAACACTCTTCTCCTAGGACAGCTTTTTGAAACTGTATACATTCTTTTAATATATTATTATCTTCTAAATTTAAACATCTATACCAATACTTCAATATTCTTTCCACTATTATACCTTTTCTCCCTACCCTTCCTAGTTCTGCCAGTGCCACGCCCCTTGGTGAACTCTTGGGTAAACCCAAAACTTCTTTACAAAACATTCTATGGACTATATCAATCTTAATCCATCCCTTTGCCACCCCCCATATTTCTATTCCATATAACATTTTTGTATAGTAATAGAAGTAAACTTTTGCTCCCAAAATGTCTTTAGGGTATTATTTACTACATATTAAAGGAGGTCTGAAACAAATCAATCACCGAATGCCAAAGTAATTACCCATATTTTCTCGCATTCCCTTCTACTTATCCGTTAATCCCCTTTGGACTACATTATACTTTGGGATTGCATTCTCCCCCTTACACCTTATCTTGGGTTTTATTCTACACTTACCCCTGCTAACCTTCTCTTGTTAGTTTAGGCTTCGGCTACTAATGGGATTGTGGCTATCTTAATTCATGAAGCTTAACCTGAAAGTGCTCAGCAATGGATAGGAATGAGCTATCATTGAACAATTAAATTAAATTGAGCTTTATTTATGGACGCTCTTTAACTGCTGTGGTCCTTAGCGTCCCATTCTGTATTGGGCGTGAAATACCGGTCAGAGGCTCTTTATCAGGTTTGAGGTTCTTTTACGTGCCGTAAATCTACGACACGGGGTCACCGGCTTTACTTCCCTTCCGAAGGAAGCCATGCTAAGGATTTTTACACCCGGGTTTGAACCCGCGACCTCGGGAACTAGAGGCTAGCATGGTAACCACTACACCACGAAGGACGACGTGCTAACATTGATGTTATCTATTTATGTAATAAAATATGAATACGGCTTTATTAAGCATTCTTAATCAGCTAATAATCCACTATTTCAGATTAAGCTAAATTACGTGTCTTTTAATAAAGATTCAACAAAAAACTGTTATTTTTTAGCAGACTACTGGTTACACTAAAGCAGGGAAACGAAGTGAGCGTGCGTCTTAAACAGCTTTTAATTCACTACAGCTTAGATTAAGTTACATTAAGTTAGCATATCTATACTAATATTCTAAACAGAGAAAAGTTGTGTGTGTATTTGTGTATGTAAGCTAATTTCAAAAAACACTCAACCGATTTTGAAAATTCTTTCATCATTGAAAAGGCCAATTTCTTCTGACGGACATGAGGCTATAAAGAAACTTTCGACTTCATTTCATAACTTACTAAAAGATTAAAAGGGCCCTTTTATATCAATGCGAACACATTTGCTATTGAACAGGGCATGCTTGTGAAGAAAGCCTAGACATTTAGATGAGAGTGCCATGGAGTAGAAAAAAAATTCTGATGTGTTACACTCACATGACCTTCTCTAGTCTTGTACAAATAATTTTTACAAACGCTTATTCTCAATTTATGCTTCATGTTAATCGAGATATCGAGATGTTAATCTTATTGCTAATTTTCTTGTGGATGCAAGGGAAATTGGTAGGCTTTAAGCGATAGTCAAATATTTTAAGAGCTGGTTACTATGTGGAGTATTCCATTCTCTTTGCATTACCGGGACAAAAAAAATGAATAACGAATTTCCATTTGAGAAAAAGTATAACTATTGGAAAATTTAAGGGAATAACAAGCAATATCTCGAAAATGGTTCATCAAAAAATGTATGAGACACAAATTGTGTATTTCAACGCGATCTACATTCTTGTGTAGTAAAATTTTGTCTATCTCTTATGCTTTACCAGTTATGCAAAAGTCGTTCACAATGAAGAATACTTTTGGAGCCATTCCCAGAAAAATCGAGATATACATTTCATTTGTCAGGAAAATATCATAAACATATGATATTTTAATCAAAATTTTTAGAGCCATTTTTGAGAAAATTAAAATTTTCGAAAAATGTTCCATGTAAAGGGTAATCTGAGGTGGGGGGATCTTCTTGAAAAACTGGGTGTCGCACCTCTGGAACATACTGAACCTGAATACCAAATTTGGTGTTCGTTTCTGAGTTATGCTGTTCACAGACACAGACACACACACACACACGGACATGTTTCCAAAAATGCTTTTTTACTTTCTCTACTACGTATAGTAACTAGGGGAAGTATTGTATTCCACACAAAAATTAGATACCGAGAATTCACCGGAAATACATGTCTTGAGACACCCTGAATCCAAAACAGCATTTTTGGAAACATGTTCGTGTGTGTGTCTGTGTGTCTGTCTGTGTGTCTGTCTGTGAACAGCATAACTCAGAAACGAGCAGTCGGATAAACACCAAACTTGGTATTTAGGTTCAGTATCTTCCAAGGATGCGACACGAAGTTTTCAAGAAAATCCCCCCACCCCAGATTACCCTTTACATGGAATATTTTTCGAAAATTTTAATTTTCTCAAAAATGGCTCTAACGATTTTAATTAAAATATCATACGTTTAAGATATTTTTATGACAAATAAAATGTATATCTTGAATTTCCTGGGAATGTCTCCAAAAGTATTCTTCATTGTGAACGAATTTTGCATAACTGCTAAACCATAAGAGAAATTTTACTACACAAAAAATGTAGATCGCTTTAAAATACACAATTTATCTCATATACATTTTTACTTTCTCTGCTAAGTATAGTAAGTAGGGGAAGTATTGTATTCCACCCAAAACTTCGATACCGAGATTTCACCGCAAATACATGTTTTGAGACCCCCTGAATCAAAAAAAAGCATTTTTGGAAACATGTCCGTGTGTGTCTGTGTGTCTGTTGTTGTCTGTCTGTGAACAGCATAACTCAGAAACGAACGGTCGGATAAACACCAAACTTGCTATTTAGGTTCAGTATCTTCCACAGATGCGACACGAAAGTTTTCAAGAAAATCCCCCCACCCCAGACTACCCTTTACATGGAACATTTTTCGAAAATTTTAATTTTCTCAAAAATGGCTCTAACGATTTTGATTAAAATATTATACCTATGTTTAAGATATTTTCATGACAAATGAAATGTATATCTCGAATCTTATGGGAATGTCTCCAAAAGTATTCTTCATTGTGAACGACTTTTGCATAACTGGTAAACCATAAGAGATAGACCAAATTGTACTACACAAAAAATGTAGATCGCGTTAAAATACACAATTTATGTCATATACATTTTTGTTGTTGAGTGAACCATTTTCGAGATATTGCTTGTTATTGCCTTAAATTTTCTAATACTTATACTTTTTCTCAAATTCATTATTCCTTTTTTTTCCTGGTATTACAAAGAGAATGCAATACTCCACATAGCAACCAGCTCTTAAAATATTTGACCATCACTTAAAACCTACCAATTCCCCTTGCATCTACAAGAAAATTAGCAATAAGATTAACATCTCGATTAACATGAAGCATATGGAGAATAAGCGTTTGTAAAAATAGGTTGTACAAGAGTAGAGAAGGTCATGTGAGTGTAACACATCAGATTTTTTTTGTTGAGTGAACCATTTTCGAGATATTGCTTGTTATTTCCTTAAATTTTTTAATATTCATTTTCTAAAATGGGAATTCGTTATTCATTTTTTGTCTTGGATATGCAAAGAGTTATAATCTGTGGCAAAGGGAATGGTGCTGCACCTAGCAACCAGCTATTAAGAGATAGGTATGTGCTTAAAGGCTACTGTTTTTACTTTCTCTACTACGTATAGTAAGTAGGGGAAGTATTGTATTCCACCCAAAAATTCGATACCGAGATTTCACCGGAGATACATGCTTTCAGATCCCCTGAATCCAAAAAAAGCATTTTTGGAAACATGTCCGTGTGTGTGTCTGTGTGTCTGTCTGTGAACAGCATAACTCAAAAACGAACAGTCGGATAAACACCAAACTTGGTATTTAGGTTCAGTATTTTCCGGAAGTGCGACACGAAGGTTTTCAAGAAAATTCCCCCACCCCAGACTACCCTTTACATGGAACAATTTTCGAAAATTTTAATTTTCTCTAAAATTGCTCTAACGAATTTGATTAAAATATCATATGTTTAAGATATTTTCATGACAAATAAAATTTTTTGGGAATGTCTCCAAAAGTATTCTTCATTGTGAACGACTTTTTCATAACTGGTAAACCATAGGAGATAGACAAAATTTTACTACACAAAAAATCTAGATCGCGTTAAATACACAATTTATGTCATATACATTTTTTTGTTGTGTGAACCATTTTCGAGATATTGCTTGTTATTCCCTTAAATTTTTCAATACTTATTTTCTCAAATGGGAATTCGTTATTCATTTTTTTGTCTTGGATATGCAAAGAGTATTAATCTGCTGCACCTAGCAACCAGCTATTAAGAGATATGTATGTGCTTAAAGGCTAGTGTATTTCTATATTTCCCTTGTAAATATATATATTCCCCTTACATCTACAAGAAAATTAGCAATAAGATAGAGTCTGTAAATGTTTATCTCGATTAACATGAAGTAGATGGAGAATAAGCGTTTGTAAAAATACTTTGTACAAGAGTAGAGAAGGTCATGTGAGTGTAACACATCAGATTTTTTATTCAGGGGGTCTCAAAACATGTATTTCCGGTGAAATCTCGGTATGGAATGTTTGGGTGGAATACAATACTTCCCCTACTTACTATACGTAGTAGAGAAAGTAAGTTATTGTTACTCCACAGAGTATACAAATAAAAGCCGGTTACATTTTATTGCAACGAATATACATAGGTGACCATGATGTAATACTTCATTCCTCAGACAGAAGCCAAGTTTTTAAAAAGCGACAATCTATCCTGTATTGTGTATGTTGCTTTATATGCCATTTATCAAATGTTGCAGATGTGTCTGTAATGAAACAATCGCAAAACCTCTTAATAACCTTTGATGATTCTATTTCGCAATTAAAACTCTCTATAGAATTTGAAATCAAAGTATTATTTCAACACTTCCATTGTTTACAAGCAACAAACTTACACTGCCAACCAAACAGAACAATTTATATGTAAGAAAATGTACATTTTAATGCCATTTGTTCTCAAAGAAATAGTGAACTCAACTAAAATAACAGAATTGTATACGATATTGACATAATTAACATAAACATACAACCTTTACTCTAATTCTATAGATAAGCACTGAAGTTTCTGGATGCCAAAATCTTCTAATAACCCTCATGTAAAAAAGTTATGCTTTATTTTCTTTGAACTTATTAGGTAATCAAGTCCGTTAGCAGGGCACATTAAATAATTGTATAACGACAGAAAACTGCTAATATTAGAAATCAGTGAATCGATATTCTATAATTAATAACTGACAAGATTATTTTTCTTGATGTATCTTTTCCAAATTGTACAATAATTTCATACAAGACGGTGAAGGGAAATGAAATTAATTCGTCATTCGAATTTAAAAGTCTACTCGTGCAACGTCATTGCAGCCAGCTAGTATACAATAACACGGTTATTAGTAAACACTGGTTACACATATTAGAACCAATTCATATAAACTGTTTATATGTTTTAAAATCCTGGCGAACAAAACATTACCATATTAGTGCAATAACAAATAGTAAAAACCAAAAGCACCGCTATTCTCGCTAGCTATTTCTTGCGCGCCGCACGAGAAATATTAGCAAAATTGAGTACTTTGTTGACATATCGCGATGGTCTTAGTCTATAAGGAAATATCTTAAAATGATCTGACCCAAAGTGTGGAGTATGGCTGTAGACTCATGGCTTCTCTAGTTACAACCTATACAGAACAGAGAGTGTCACTTCCCAACAAAACTATTACATAAAACCTCGGCCTCCCATTACGTGGAGGATGTGAGTAGGTGCGGGGCTCAATATTTATACCCTAGATTGGATTTTTATGAGGGTTTTCTTGTCAGTTTCCCTGGGAACCACTTGTCCAGAACGCCGTTTCAGGAGCATCCAAGTTTACCACATCGCTTGCGGGCACCCCCGGTAACGAAGGCATTAAACCAGCCAACCACACATAATTGAATACACATACCCCCCCCCGTTTGGGAGTGGTCAGTCACGATTTAGGTATAATACTTTTTGGACACAGACACCAGTAAGGCAGTGGCAAGGATGCTGCTCCTGAAAATTCAAGTTGAGCTATCAAATTTGCGCTACCTCCATTCCACCTCACACCCAAAAATATAAAATAGTCACCTTACAATAGTCCTTCCATTTCTGTGGTAAAGCCCTACCAAGCGGAGGTACACAGAAGACGCACCTTTAGTCGATCCAGCGTTAGAACCGGACGTGATGTAAGCAAAGCGTTTTCTATAATGTGTACCTCCGGGTTAGGTTCGTGTTCGTATCGGCTGTGAGAAGCAAACAAATGCCACGTGGATTCATGTATTGTGTTTGTAATGAAGTAGAAAGTGTGGTATTCGGAATAATAATAATAATAATAATAATAATAATAATAATAATAATAATAAGTACCTATATAAAAGCAGAATTGAAATTAAGTACAGGATAATTAAAATAAAACTCACGCCAATCTTTAGCTGCGTCACTATCGGGTCTCCATCACACGATATCCTCTCTGTCCATTATTACCTATATTCAATTTATTTCTCTTCACAAACCTTAATCCAGTTTCTAGAATAATTTATGTAAGGTGGATCATTTTACAAAAAGTCAATACAGGCCTATTGTTGACGGAAATTAACACTTTCTCTAACGCTGCTAGTTGTTGCAAAAACTTGTACGCTTTCCTACGGATAGCCCATTGAGTAAAGTCTCCTCTAGTTTACTTGCTTACTAGTACTTACAGTAAAAGAACGAAATACGCATTCCACCAAAATTCGATACCGAAATTTCACCGGGATACATGTTTTCAGACTCACCGAACACCCCCTCCCCTAAAAAAGGAGTTTTACTTTCTCTACTACGTATAGTAAGTAGGGGAAGTATTGCACTACACACAAAAATTCGATGTCGGCATTTCACCGGAAATACATCTTTTGAGGCGCCCTGAATCCAAATAAAGGATTGTTGGAAACAGATCCGTATATGTCTGTCTGACTGTGAACAGCATAACTCAAAACCGAAAAGTTGAATAAATACCAAACTTGGGATTTAGGTTCAATATCTTCCAAATATGCGACACCCACCACCCCAACTACTCTTATATAGAACACTTTTCATAAAAATATTGTCAAAAAATGGCTCCAAAAATTTTGATTAAAATACCATATATGAAAGCTATTTACATGACAAATAAAATGCATGTATTGAACTTTCTGGGAATAGCCTAAGACGTCATTCGAAAGGAATCTTGTATAATCTTGTATAACTGGTACACGTTAAGTGATAGATCAAACGTTCCACACAAAAAAAATGTAGAGCTCTGTGAAACACAAAATTTACTTCAAATAAGTTTTTTTGTGGCAACAGCCTGTTCTGATATATCCGTTATTAAAGGATTGAATTGCTCAATAATTGTCCTTTTTTAATGTCCCGAAGATTTTCAGTTGTTTTTCGCGATTGCATGGAAACAGTAAAGAATTTTAAGTCTAGCTTATAGCGTCCAGTCCTTAAACATTTGACTATCGCTGTTGTCTTGTTTATAGCGATGATGTAGCTAACTAGCTATTTTTGCAAAGGTTTATTTGGATTGAATGTAGTAGGCAGAAAAAAACCTCATGTTTTGCACTCACATGACTTTCTATACTCTTGTACAAACTGTTTTTACAAACTCTTATTCTCCATATACTTCACGTTAATCGAGATATCGAGATGTGAATCTTATTGTTAATTTTCTTGTAGATGCAAGATGAATATGGTAGGCTTTAAGCGATGATCAAATCCTTTAACAGCTTGTTGTTATGTGAAGCATTCCATTCTCTTTGCATGTCCAGGACATGAAAAAGTCTAATACGAATTCCCATTTGAGAAGAAGTATAAGCATTGGAAAATTCAGACAAATAAAAGGAATATCTCGGAAATGGCTCACTCGACAAAAAAGTATATATGAAAAATTATGTGTTTTAACGAGTTTTACATTTTTTGTGTAGTAGATCTTTGTGTATCTCTTATGGTTTTGCAGTTATGCGAAAGTCATTAGAATGAAGAGAACTTTTGGGGACACTGCCAGAAAATTCAAGATATACATTTCATTTGTCATAAATTATCTTAAACATACATTTTAATCCAAAATCGTTAGAGCCATGTTTGAGAAAATCCAAATTTTCGAAAAATATTTCATGTAAAGAGTAGTCTGGAGTGGGAGGAATTTCTTGAAAATCCTCGTGTCGTATCCTTTAAGACACTAAACACAAATACCAAGTTTGATATTTATCCGACTTTTCGTTATTGATTTATGATGCACAGACAGATACACAGACACACACGTGTCTGTGGTCGGACATTTTTTCAAAAATGCTTAAAATTCAATTCAAAGCACCTCAAAACTCGTATTTCCGGTGAAAACCTGGTATAGAATTTTTGAGTGGAATGCAATACTTCCCCTACTTACTATAACTAGTAGAGGAGGTAGCAAGTGTTAGTAAGAATGGTTTGTATATCCACTAATAAAGATAGAGGGTAGAGGAGCATTTAATGTATCACAGCAGACTTTTAGAAAAACGTCTGTTTGTGTAAGTGTGCGAGCGTGTGTGTATATGAACAGCATAACTAAAAATCTGATGTGTTACACTCACATGACTTTCTCTACTCTTGTACAAACTATTTTTACAAACGCTTATTCTCCATCTACTTCATGTTAATCGAGATAAACATTTGCAGACTCTATCTTAGTGCTAATTTTCTTGTAGATGTAAGTGGATAAAATATTTACAAGGGCAATATAGAAAAACAGTAGCCTTTAAGCAAATACATATCTCTTAATAGCTGGTTGCTAGCTGCAGCACCATTCCCTTTGCCACAGATTAATACTCTTTGCATATCCAAGACAAAAAAAATGAATAACGAATTCCCATTTGAGAAAATAAGTATTGAAAAATTTAAGGGCATAGCAAGCAATATCTCGAAAATGGTTCACTCAACAATAAAAATGTATATGACATAAATTGTGTATTTTAACGCGATCTACATTTTTTGTGTGGTAAAATTTTGTCTGTTATGCTTTACCAGTTTAATAAAAGTCGTTCACAATGAAGAAGAATGCTTTTGTAGACATTCCCAGAAAATTCAAGATATACATTTTATTTTTCATGAAAATATCTTAAACATACGATATTTTAATCAAAATCGTTAGAGCCATTTTTGAGAAAATTAAAATTTTCGAAAAATGTTCCATGTAAAGGGTACTCTGTGGTGGGAAAATTTTCTTGAAAACCTTCGTGTCGCATCTCTGAAAGATGTTCAAGTTTGGTGTTTATCCGACTGTTCGTTTCTGAGTTATGCTGTTCACAGACACACACACGGACATGTTTTCAAAAATGCTTTTTACTTTCTCTACTACGTATAGTAAGTAGGGGAAGTATTGTATTCCACCCAAAATTTCGATACCGAGATTTCACCGGAAATACATGTTTTGAGACCCCCTGAATCCAAAAAAAAAATTTTTGGAAACATGTCCGTGTGTGTGTGTGTGTGTGTGTGTGTGTGTGTGTGTGTCTGTGAACAGCATAACTCAGAAACGAACAGTAGGATAAACACCAAACTTGGTATTTAGGTTCAGTATCTTCCAGAGATGCGACACAAAGGTTTCCAAGAAAATCCCCCTACCCCAGTTTACCGTTTACATGGAACATTTTTCGAAAATTTTATTTTTGTCAAAAATGGCTCTAACGATTTTGATTAAAATATCATATGTTTAAGATATTTTTATGACAAATAAAGTGTATATCTTGAATTTCCTGGGAATGTCTCCAAAAGTATTCTTTATTGTGAAAGACTTTTGCATAACTGGTAAACCTTTAGAGATAGACAAAATTTTACTACACAAAAAATGTAGATCGCGTTAAAATACACAATTTATATCATATACATTTTTTTTGTTGAGTGAACCGTTTTCGAGATATTACTTGTTATTCCCTTAAATTTTTCAATACTTTTCTCAAATGAGAATTCGTTATTCACTTTTTTGTCTTCGATATGCAAAGAATATTAATCTGTGGCAAAGCGAATGGTGCTGCACCTAGCAACCAGCTAATAAGAGATATGTATGTGCTTAAAGGCTACTGTATTTGTATATTGCCCTTGTAAATATATATTCCTCTTACATCTACAAGAAAATTAGCAATAAGATAGAGTCTGCAAATGTTTATCTCGGTTAACATGAAGCATATGGAGAATAAGCGTTTGTATAAATAGTTTGTACAAGAGTAGAGAAAGTCAAGTGAGTGTAACACATCAGATTTTTTGATTCAGGGGGTCTCAAAACATGTATTTCCGGTGAAATTTGGGTATCGAATTTTTGGGTGGAATACAATACTTCCCCTACTTACTATGCGTAGTAGAGAAAGTAAAAATGAAAGGCCCAATAGATCCCACAATTGGCATTTAAGCTCTATCTCTTCCAAGAATGGAATACGATTTTTTTTCAAGAAATGCTCCCCAATCCTATCCTTTACATGGAATATTTTTCGTTATTGTCGATCTTCTCAATAATGGCTCTAACGGTTTAGATTAAAATACCATATGTTTAAGATATTTTCGTGACAGATAAGATGTGTAATCAGAATTTTCTGGGAAGAACGTCTTCACTCTGAACGAGTTTTGTATAACTGATAAAAGATGTAGAGCTCGTTGAAACACGCAACTTAAGCCAATTAAATTGTTTGTGGCGTTAATCATTTCCGAGATATTATTTATTATTGGTTTGCATTTTAAAACAATTTATGCTTTTCTCAACCATAAATCGTTACCCTTTTATTTATTTATTTTTTTACATTCTCTACTACGTACAGTAAGTAAGTAAGTAAATGGAAGTCTTACTGTATTCACCCAATAATTGCATACCAAGATTTCACCGGAAATGCATGTTTTAGGCCCCCCTGAATGAAAAAATAAAAACGGTTTTAGAAAAAGGTTCGTTTGTATGTATGTGTGCATGTCTGTGAATAGCATAACTCAAAAACGAAAAGTCAGATAAACACCAAACTGGATATTTAAATGCAATATCTGCCAAAGATACATACACACAGATTTTTATGAAAATGCCTCAATCTTAAACTATACTTTACATGGAAGAGTCTTCGAAATGTTTTACTTTTTACAAAAAGAATGGCTCTAACAATTTTTGTTAAAATGTCATATATTATAGACATTTACATGACAAACCAAATGTACATCTTGAATTTTCTGAGAATAGCCTTAAGTCCTCTTCATTCCGAAGGAATTCTGTATAACCTTATATAACTGGTAAAGGTTAAGCAATAGACGAAAAGACCTGTAGATCTCTTTAAAGCACACACTTTATTTTAAATAACCTTTATTGTGCCATCAGCCATTTCTAAGATCTCCGTCATTAGTGGTTCGAATTATTCAATACTTAGCCGTTCTTTTAAAGTATTGTCGATTTCAGCTGTTTCTCGCGAGATCATGGAAGGAGTATGGCGTTTTAAGACCTGCATATAGCGTCTAATTCTAAGACATATGATTATCGCTATTCCCTTTGTATCTATAAAGAAATGTGTAATGAAGCTCTTTATCTCGATTAAATGAAGTAGATAGGAAACTAAACTTTCGTAATAATAATTTGTATACCCACTAATAAACCATAGAGGGTAGAGAAGGTCATGTGAACGCATCACATGCGGAACAGCATAACTCGAAAACGAAAAGTCGGATAAATGCCAAACTTGGTATTTGAATTTAGTGTCTTCCGAATGCGACACAAAGGTTTACAATCGCCTTTTCACCATGATGGAGTTAGGCTATCAAAACCAGGAACAGAGGTTGCAACAGATCTCTCCTGAAGGTAAGGCTTTCCTGCTCGAGGTCATGTTTGGGTTGACGCCACTTTTGCAGAAAAGTGGCGGGAAGCCATCGTCAAGCCCATTTGAAAGCTGGAAAGGACCGTCATCTTCCATCCAGCTGCCGTCCTACTTACCTCACCAGTTGCGTGTGCAAGATGATGAAACATATGATCAATGGACGGTTGGTATGGTGGTTGGAAACTCACTATCTGCTAACTAACGCCCAGTCAGTTTTCGACGACACCGTCCAACAATGAACCACCTTGTTATTATTGAGGCAGATCATGAACGGATTCATGAAGAATTGTCAAACCGTTACGATACTTTTGACCTAGAAAAGGCTTATGATACGTGGGGTGAGCAGGGATACTGCGTTCCCTACACACCTGGAACTACGTGGGCGCTTACCGTTGTTCGTTTAGGAGTTATGAAGGACCACGTTTTCCGAGTAAGCGTCGGCTCGGTTTTTCCGAAACCTTTTGCTCAGGAGAACGGAGTACCTCAGGGATCGGTGCTAAGTGTCACATGTTTGCTATAGCAATTAATTCTCTCTCGAAATCAGTTTCTCCAAGAGTATCATCATATATATATATATATATATATATATATTCGTAGACGACCTTGCCGTCTATTGTAGAACAACAATGTGCCGCTATGTGCCACCTTTTTGGTGGTAGGACAGCTATTTTAATGAGAGAATTTTGTATAATCAAAATATATTTCAACTCCAAATATTACTGTATAGGTGTATTAGATTCCTCCACTTCCGACTTAAAGGGATCCTTAGGGAGGACTCAGTCGGTTAGTCCTGGATTCTTAACCAGTGTGTATCTCGCCTCTATTTTAAACCATATCTTTCTATGGTTAGATAATGAGGGTCACTGGATACATACCAATTTATAAGTTTGTCAGTGATATGCAAATAATAAACGTAGGCTCAGTTCCTCTATTAATAATGTCAATATCATTACCTAACAAATATTCTAGAAGATCCTCAACTCTTTTACTGATGGCTTTGCTGCCCCATGCAGTGTGATGTGCATTAGAATTAGGTTTGTAGGGTTTTATTTGCAGTGTCTTATGAGGTGTTTGACCTCTTGAGGTGGAGCCGATGATTCTGAATCTCTTGGGAGGTAGGCTGAGGCAATCATTTCCTCTTGCCTACCTGTGTATGTCGGCACCTCTACCACTACTGCTGTTATATCCCTGTATATAGACTCTGAAACAGGAAACAACTTTAAGCCTTTCCTAATTGGTAAGGCAGTTCTAGGCTGTCACGTTCAGAACTATATGCCAGTCTACATGAAGTTAGTCGAAGCCCTTCTTCTCTATCTAGGTTTCCGCCGGTCAAACCTCACTTGTGATGCGCATTTGCATGATGAAGGTTCATATGAACACATCTGATGTCGTTGTAAAAGGATTCCACCTTTACTTATTAAGGGGTTCTGATGAACCTTTAGGAATTTTTTCCACCGTTTTTACTCCTCTCCTTACCCCTTTGTGGCTTAGAGGCCTTAGATTTTGGAGTAACCTTACTCGTGGAAGATTTTGTTTTTACTTCCTCTTTTGGGTTACTTTAAGAAATTTCTACTGTGTGACCTTAGGTACTTCCTCATCAGGGCACGGAGCCCTTGAAAAAGTTCCAGACGAAGTATGTGAAGGCTTTACTTTCCTTATCTCAGAGGTTTTACCTTTAGCTGCATTTGGTGCCAGTTCCTTCAGGATACTTCCTATAAGCCTTACTTGTACTTGACCGAATTTGTAGCTTATGTGTTTCATATTTGGAAATATTGTGTTTCATATTTTCTCCTGAAAAGTGATCTGTGGATAGGGTTAACTATGTGGCACTTCCCTCTGTTGACCTTCATCACCCTCTATTCAGCTACCTTAAGAGCATCATTATGGGATTTAATGCCCACAATGCTCTCTGTGATGTCAATGATACTATTGTGGAAGTAGTAGAGCAGGATTATAGTTTAAGGAGTTGAATGTTACTCTACTACCCTGAGAGCGGCACCCTCCCATAGCTTTAGTTCCCAATAGTTCTATACAGCCACTCTACTGTGGCTTTCCCATCGCAAACAAGAACCAACCATCCAGATTTTAAGCGGCATTTTAGAAATTTAGATTTCAACTTACCTTCCCTTTGTTCAAAAATCTTATTCAGGATTTACTCCTGGACCAGCTCCAATTGGTCTGTGCTTAATAGGTAGTGTTTCAGGGAAGTTTGCTGAAAGAATTCCCACTTGAACACAGTTAAGCATTAGCTTGTATGCCGGTTTGGCTGGAATATTCGCTCCCGAAGGATGCTCATCTTTCCCACTGCTTTCTTCTGTGTTACCTGTTTTAGGACGTTTAGCATCCTTGTCTTCAGGAGTATTGCTTTCCAGCTTCCTTCTTTCCAGCTTCTTCTCCCCTAATAGGTTCTTGGGCCAGGATGTGCGCTTCTTCAGGATCAGGGCCTTGTTTTATTAGCCATTTAAAGCGTTTTTTTACCTGCTTCAGTAAGCATGATGTGCTATGACTTTATCTGCAGCGTTTCTAAAGACTCTTCATTGTCAGATGGCTCTAGTGAATCTGCCATTTCTTAAACTGTATTTTTGCCTCCTCTCCTTTTAAGAGGTTCCATTTTTCCTAGTTCATCTTCACCAGTAAGGTGAGGCGTTGTTTCTTTACCTGATTTTTATGTGATTGAGGATACATTCCCTTCAGATTTATTTGGAGGCTGCATTTTAGCCCTCGAACAGCTAGGGATATAAACGTTTACCTGCAGTTAGCCCATTTACCCTCAGGAAGGCTAAATTGGAACCGGAAGGTCCCCTTGACAATGCAGCCCTCGGCATATGCTGTTCCACTCGGCTTGGGTTGTGTAAATTTATAGTGTAGTGGAGGACTAAAAATCCAACCTTGTACACTACTGGATTTATGTGTCATATTTGTACTCAGTCCAGTATGTTTGTGTGTGTGGTGTTCACGTATTTATAGGTGTCTGGTTCAGGACTGCATTGGTTATTCAGAATTGTCCTGTTAGCGAAAGAACTGCACAGAGTTTTCCTCTGGCAACCAGATGCGGACCCGCCTGATGGCTGACACTCAAGCACGCAGATCTCTTTTGTAAACCTTATTTCATGTCTGCGCATGCTCATTGATGTTTTGACATTCCCTTATGTTAGGTCGGAGCGAATACATGAATCAATTCTGTTAAATACGATTGAATGAGTGTATAGCTTTCTTTGCCGGGGAAATAACCCTAGTTTTAGAGGAGGATAAAAAGTTGTTTATTGCCCGGAGGAAAATTCACATTAAAACTTATAAATAAATCTAGGTTAGACGCGGCTTAAAAATTTATGCCAATACGAAAATATCATAAAATATTACTATCAAAAGACTTATATATTGTTTTAGCTTGAAATAGAAAGAGGAATCCTATATTTCGTGAGTTGTAAATAAAACTTTCTCACTGTCAGTACGCTTCAGAACATAAATTCTTTAATGAACTGTTAATAGCTTAACGAAATATCGTATTTCCTTATAGAAGAAAGAATTTATCTCATATATCAGATTTAGCCAGAACTAAGAATGTTTTTACTTTCTCTACTACATATAGTAAGTAGGGGAAATATTGCATTCCACCCTAAAATTTGATACCGAGATTTCACCGGAAATACATGATTTGAGGTGCACTGAATGCATATAAAACATTTTTGGAAACATATCCGTGTGTGTGTCTGTGTGTCTGTGAGTCTGTGTGTCTGTGAGTCTGTGTGTCTGTGAACAGCATAACTCAGAAACGAACAGTCGGATAAACACCAAACTTGGTATTTAGGTTCAGTATCTTCCAGAGATGCGACACGAAGGTTTTCAAGAAAATCCCCCCACCCCAGACTACCCTGTACATGGAACATTTTTCGAAAATTTTAATTTTCTCAAAAATGGCTCTAACGATTTTGATTAAAATATCATATGTTTAAGATATTCTCATGAGAAATGAAATGTATATCTCGAATTTTCTGGGAATGTCTTCAAAAGTATTTTTCATTGTCAACGACTTTTGCATAACTGGTAAACCATAAGAGATAGACAAAATTTTTCTACACAAAAAATGTAGATCGCGTTAAAATACACAATTCATTTCATATACCTTTTTTTGTTGAGTGAACCGTTTTCGAGATATTGCTTGTTATTCCCTTAAATGTTCCAATACTTAATACTTTTTCTCAAATTCGTTATTCATTTTTTTATGTCCTGGACATGCAGAAAGAGAATGGAATGCGCCACATAGCAACCAGCGCTTAAAATATTTGACTATCGCTTGAAACCTACCATATTCCCCATGCATCTACAAGAAAATTAGCAATAAGATTGACATCTCGATATCTCGATTAACATGAAGCATATGGAGAATAAGCGTTTGTAAAAATAGTTTGTACAAGAGTAGAGAAAGTCATGTGAGTGTAACACATCAGACTTTTTTAATTTTTGTGCAATGTATTTATTTATTTACTTTATTTTGGGATAGGTTTTAGGATAACATGAAAACTACTACACAAGAAGGATAGATCGCTTTTGTTTCTTCTTATTCTTCTTGTCCCTATTCTTATCATATGCCCTCCTGCAGTGGACACTTAGAGCTTCCTTAAATGCGCGAGATCCAAGCCCAAAGTGTTCCTTTTGTCCAACTCCCAGCGTTCCTTCCGAATAAATATCTGAAAGGCCTGTAGATGCACTGCGTCCCCAACTTTTGGTACCAAAAATAGGTGGCAAAGATGAGCCAAGTAAGGGCATCTATCAGTTTTGTTGTCACCGTGCTTGAATTCGAGATTCAGATAGACCTCCCGTGGAAACATCTGCACGCCACTACAAATCACTCCTATGCGTCCATATACTCAATCCCATATAGGGCGTACCACGGCACAATCCACCAACTTGTGACTCAATGTCTCCACCGCAGAACACCTAAGGCAGAGATTTGATGTTGCTCTGCCATGCCGCCACAATTTGTCAGCTGTCGGAACAACCTCATTGACAGCCCAGTAAATCCCAGCTTTCCAGTCAATGGGGATCTTCGGATTCTGAAATTTATTGCAAATTATCCTCCATCGTCTAAGCGAATAGTTTTGTTGTACCCGCGGTAGAACACTGGTGGTAGACATCCGATGTTTGTAAAAGAAGGCTGACCGAGTAAAGACCAACCTCTGCGTAGTAATGGTGGGTAGGTCCGCAAATGTCTTCCACCACCGCCGAAATTCGGGTAGCCGCTTATATGGAAGACGAAGTTGAGCTGCCCAAAGAGATTGCTGTAGCGGAAGGCCCTCACCGTACAGAACACGCAGTATAGTTTTCCCAAGAAGTACCAGACATTTCACATCCATTGCGATGAACCCACCACCACCTTTATTAACTGGTAGCCGTATTTGTTCCCTGGAAACCCGATAAGCAGCTCCGGACCAGAGAAAATAACCAATAAGACATTCGATCCTCTGAGAAAATTGCTTGGTAATTGGCAACACTTGAGTAATGTACCAAATCCTACTGAGGGCGTAAGTATGCACATACCACACTCGTTGGAAAAGGTTGAGTGATCGAGTCCGCTGCTCTACTAAGAGCACCCGTAAATTCGTCAGTTTGTCAGCCCAATTAAGCGCCACAGTATTGCGAAAACAGTGCGTAAACACAACGCCCAAGATCTTCGTGCGGCTTACTGTCTGCATACAATGAAGTTTCAGGGGTTCTGGCCAATAACCAAACTGTAACACCTCCGACTTGATAAAATTTAGTTGGGCACCAGAAACGGAACAATAGTCGCGTAGACACTGATGCAAGGTGACTATTTCCGAGTTGTTTGCTAGAAAGACAGTCACATCATCCGCATAGGCGGTAAGTTGGAATCGCTGGCCGTGCAGCTCTACGCCGCCGAGGGATGACTGTAGTTGTCTCAAAAGGGGATCGAGGCTCAAAGCAAATAAACCCATAGACAGGGGCAACCCTGTCGGACTGACCTCTCTATGCGGAGAATTGGAGAAAGATGTCCGTTGCAGAGTATCCTGGACGTCGCAGCAGCATAAAGGTTTTTTAATAATGAAAGAAACTGCCCTGGGATCCCCAAGTGCCGCATAAGCCACCAAAGGTAATAATGATTAACGCTATCAAAGGCCTTTTCAAAGTCAAGGTTAACCAATGCCACTGGAAGCTTCTCGGTTTCAACATAGCAAATAACATTCCTCAATAAGCCTACATTTTGGATGATGTTCCTGCCTTCGGAACCACAGTCGGACGCTGCAGAGAATTTCTCCATAAACCAGATTCAGCCTTCAAGAAAACACTTTCGCCAGTAACTTGTAGTCGCAATTGAGCAACGTAATCGCCCTAAACTCTGCAACGGTTCTCGCACATCGATGCTTCGGAAGCAGTAGTATTACACCTTCTACAATCTTCTCGGTAACCTCAGAGGAGCGCTGAATTTCTGCAAAAACTGCTGTGAGTTCGGTAGCAATGACGTTCCAAAACGTGGAATAGAAGGCGTACGGAATACCATTCGAAACAGGAGCAGTGTTCTGCTTCACACTCTGCAAACCATGCCAATTGTTCTACAGAGGTAATAGGTCGCAAAAAAGAGCAGCCGCTCTGCGAATGCAGGTGATAATGCAGCGGGAACGAGGCGACACCGGTATTGGAACCTTTGGAAACTATAGCACTGAAATAGTCATGAAAGCAGCGGATGATAGCCGAGGATCCAGAAATTATCCGCCCATCGTGACAAAGTTCTGGTATAAAACGCTGCCTGTCCTGCTGGGGTTCTCCGGCAAGATGAAAAAGAGAGAAGGTTTCTTCTGCAGCCATATGTCGACGATGGGAGACGTCTCGAAGGCGGAGCATTTCCAATTACTTTAACGAAATTTGTTCCTTAATAGCATGCAGACGTTGGGACAGATCATGAACGGCTCTTTGCACACATTAAAACTTATAAATAAAACTAGTTTAGACACGGCTTAAAAATTTTTGCCAATACGAAAATATACTAAAATACTATTATCAAAGTCTTATCTATTTTTTAGCTTGAAATAGAAAGAGGAATCCTATATTTCGTGAGTTGTAAATAACAGCTTTCACAGCCAGTACGCTTCAGTACATAAATTCTTTAATGAACTGTTAATGGGTTAACGAAATATCGTATTTCCTTATAAAAGAAAAAATTATCTCATATCAGATTTAGCTAGAACTAAGAGTTTTTTTACTTTCTCTACTACGTATAGTAAGTAGGGGAAGTATTGCATTCCACCCAAAAATTCGATACCGAGATTTCACCTGAAATACATGTTTTGAGATGCACTGAATGCACATTAAGCATTTTTGGAAACATGTCCGTGTGTGTGTGTGTGTATGTCTGTGTGTCTGTCTGTGAACAGCATAACTCAGAAACGAACAGTCGGATAAACACCAAACTTGGTATTTAGGTTCAGTATCTTCCAGAGATGCGACACGAAGGTTTTCAAGAAAATCCCCCCACCCCAGATTACCCTTTACATGGAACATTTTTCGAAAATTTTAATTTTCTCAAAAATGGCTCCAACGATTTTGATTAAAATATCATATGTTTACGATATTTTCATGGCAAATAAAATGTATATCTTGAATTTTCTGAGAATGTCTCCAAAAGCATTCTTCATTGTGAACGACTTTTGCATAACTGGTAAACCATAAGAGATAGACAAAATGTTACTACACACAAATTGTAGATCGCGGTAAAATACACAATTTATGTCATATACACTTTTGTTGTTGAGTGAACCATTTTCGAGATATTGCTTGTTATTCCCTTAAATTTCCCAATACTAACTTTTTCTCAAATGGGAATTCGTTATTAATTTGTTTTGTCCTGGTAATGCAAAGAGAATGGAATGCGCCACATAGCAACCAGCTCTTAAAACATTTGACTATCGCTTAAAGCCTACCAATTCCCCTTGCACCTACAAGAAAATTAGCAATAAGATTAACATATCGATTAACATGAACATCGATTTTCGTTTAGAATAGTATGAAGCTCTAAGGCCTTAATATTTTTTGAGGAAAGAAAGTACTCACCCATGTATCGCATATCGGTATAAACTCTAAAAATATTTGCGCTAACAAAATAACCTATTTCACGACAGTAAAAGCCTAAAAGGGAAAAGGTCGTGCATTTACTTGCATAGCGAATAAAAGATTATATCCTTTTAGGCGATTCGGTATTATAAAATACCTTAATACAAGTTAAACATCTTAAGACTATTTTGTTGTGTGAGCATTAAAGCTATACAGATATTCAAATAACGTTTTTATTTGGATCTAACAAGCGCATGTTTTTAATTATCTACCCCCGCGCTGAAGTTTAATTTAATAAGTCTACACTAAGATTGTACCATCGCTGGTTCCATACATTTGATGGTTTGTTTAAAAGATCTTATGTTAGATTGTCTCCAAAGAGAGTGAGACATCCCTATGGGAGTATTTTTTTAAAGTCCCAACGGGGTCTGCGATCTGGCGCCGAACGTTGGAACTATGTCCATACTCGTCAGCTCGCTGAGCGGTCTAGATGATGATTTGTTTTTAAAATACATCGACTGAGAGGTAGTGATGATTAAAATGCATTTTTAGATTTTCACATTAAATCCCTTAAATCGGTAACGATATACACACCTGCCATATCTATTGTACATTTACAACAACACCTGGAGTCTTTATAGATATTGTTTTTAGAAGGGTAGGTGTATACCCTGAGCACTTAATTAAATACAAAAAAGGGTTTATTTATAATATTTAATTAGTATTAGTATCCCTTCTTGAATGGCTATTTATATGTATTGTCACTTGCAGAAACATAGCTAGGGAGGGGTTTTGAGCAAAGGAGCCCCCTGGCTAAAATAAATGTAATAATTGAAAACTCTGTCATACATTCACATGACTTTCTCTACCCTCTATCTTTATTAGTGGGTATACAAGTTATGCTTACTAAAGCTTATTTTTCCATCTACTGCATTTAATCCAAATAAACATCTGCAGAAACGCTATATTACACATTTTGTTTTAGGTACAAGGAAACAGCGATGGTCAAATGTTTAAAAAAACTGGACGCTATACGCTGACCTTAAAATTCCATTTGTTTACACGCAATCGCGAGAAACAACTGAATGATGAAAAGACTAAGAAAATGACCAAGAAATGAAAACTTCTAACCTTTAATAGGAATATCTCAGGAACGGCTTATGCCATAACAAAGCTTATTTTAAATAAATCGTGTGGTTTAAAGAGATCTACGTGTTTTGTGTAGTACGTTTTTGTCTATCGTTTAATGTTAACCACTTACATAAGGTTATACAAAATTACTTCCGAATGAAGAGAACTTCATAAGCCACTCCCCAAAAATTCAAGATATATATTTTGTTTGTCATTAAATATCATTCATATATGGCATTTTAATCAAAATCGTTAGTCATTTCTTAGAAAATAAAAAAATTCGAATAGTGTTCCATGTAAAGGAATGTTTGGGGTGGGATGTTTTTTTGAAATCTTCGTGTCGCATCTTTGAAAGATATGTAACCTAAATACCAGGCTTAGTATTTATCCGACTTTTCGTTTTAGAGTTATCGTGTTCATAACGCATACACGGACATGTTTTCAAAAATGCTTAATTTGGGCTTCAAAATACGTATTAAGGGTGACATCTCGGTATCGAATTTTTCGATAGAATGAATTACTTCCCCTACTTAAAATACGTAGCAGAGAAAGTAAAAATTAATAGAAAAATCTCATGTGTTACTCTCACATGACTTTCTCTACTCTTGTACAAACTATTCTTACAAACGCTTATTCTCCATATGCTTCCTGTTAATCTAGATATTAATCTTATTGCTAATTTTGTTGTAGATGCAAGGGAAATTGGTAGGCTCTAAGCGATAGTCAAATATTTTAAGAGCTGGTGCCATGTGCAGTATTCCATTCTCTTTGGATTACCAGGACAAAAAAATAAATAAGAGCTATAGATTTTAACTGTGCAGTAAACACACCGTAGTGATAGCACTGGAAAAATGTTTTTATCACACTGCCTAAATCCCTCGGTAAGATCCCTTGTAATGCAAAATTATTTGTCACTGATTTGCAGATTTCTTTACATCATCAATTACAATATCCTGCAGCCAAACCTCATGAGCGCACAAGTAAGGCGGATATGGCATAACACCATCATAATTTGAAATTGATTTTAAGTGCAAATCATTGCCTAAATGAAGGATTTTATCAATTACTTCAGAACTCCAAACATCAATATTTATTACAGTTGAAAAACATAAGCCATCACCGAGCTGCTTGTGCACTGTGTTTTTAACCCTAAGCAAATATGTCGTTAATTTGGCTCAAGGTGCCAGCAATCACTTTAGCTGCTTTCACGGAAAACAACTTCTTAACATTAAAATTAAAACTGGTTCGTTTCTTACTAGGCATTATGAAAAGTCTTAAAACGTAAACCAGCAAACAAAGAACAGAAACCAAAATAGAAACACCTGAAAATGGTACTATAATAAACAATATATGCAGAATACTTTTGGAGACACTCCCAGAAAATTCGAGATATACATTTCGTTTGTCATGAAAATATCTTAAACATATGATATTTTAATCAAAATCGCTAGAGCCATTTTTGAGAAAATTAAAATTTTCGAAAAATGTTCCATGTAAAGGGTAATCTTGGGTGGGGGGATTTTCTTGAAAACCTTCGTGTCGCACCTCTGGAAGATACTGAACCTAAATACCAAGTTTGGTGTTTATCCGACTGTTCGTTTCTGAGTTATGCTGTTCACAGACACACACACAGACACGGACATGTTTCCAAAAAAAAAAATTTTTTGGATTCAGAGGATCTCAAAACATGTATTTCCGGTGAAATCTCGGTATCGAATTTTTGGGTGGAATACAATACTTCCCCTTCTTACTATACGTAGTAGAGAAAGTAAAAATGTGATGTTTTGTATTCTCTTGACTTTCTCTACTCACCCTTGTAGGTACAAACTATTCCTACAGAAGCTTTTTCTTCTATCTACTTATTAATAAAAGTAAACCTTCGTTACTCCTTTACACATTTCGTTGTAAGTACTAGAAGATCACAACAAGCTAAAGCCATAGTCAAATCTTTTCAAAGGTACTCCATATATATGGTTTTGAAACTCTGCTCTCTTTACATGAATGCGAAAAAGAATAAAATAATAGCGATTTCCAGTTAAGAAAAGCATAAAGGATTTGAAAATTCAAATCAATAAGAAAGTTGGAAACTTAGAATCAGATGACTGAAAAATTCAATGCCATAGCCGGGACTTGAACCAGAAAGTTATATATCTGAAATGGTTAATTCCACAAAACATTTTGTTTGACGTAAGCTGTGTGTTCCGACGAGAACTACATTACTTTATGTAGCAAGATTTTTTGACATAGGTATACCAATTATACAAAAGTGGTTAGGAATAAAGCGAATTTCAGAGGAAATTTTCAGAAAATTCAAGATATACATATTATTTTTCATAAAAATAGCTTAAACATATGGAATTTTAATCAAAATCCTTAATCATTTTTAGACTAAGGACAATTTTCTATGTAGAGGGTAATTTGGGGTGGGGATTTTCTTCAAAATCTTTGTGTCACAACCTCGAAGGGGTTGAGCTTAAATATCAAGTTTGTATTTAGCCGACTTTTCGTTTTTGAGTTAGCCTCACAGACATTCATACACACTCACACACAAACACACTCACACACATATACACGAACGGACAGAAGGACCTTTTTCTGAAATACTTTATTTTAGGGGAATGAGGGAGCCTCAACATGTATTTTCGATAAAATCTCGACATCGAATTTTTGGGTGGAATACAATATTTGCTCTACTTCCTGCAAGCATGTAGCAACCTAAGTAAAAAGGGAATAGAAGTAGCCCAATTTCGGTAAAAGTGTCAATTGCCAGCAATCATATCAGCGCCGCCGATGTGCAGAAATTTCGTCCCGCAAGAATCCTTATGCTAGTAAATCTACTGACATGGGGCTATCGCTTTTAAGCACACTTAAGAACCATGGACTTGGGACCGGTTTGAACCCGCAACCTTGGTATCGGAAGACCAGCGCCTAGCCAACTGAGCCAGCGGTGGCCACAAGAGTGAACTAAGGTGCCTTTGTATACTGTACGCCCCTTGCAGCAAAAGCTCAACATTTTTGGCGTTTTCAAGATGCGTTTTAAAAAAAACCGTGATGTGAAACAATCGCACAACTTTACCTACCCTTTATAATTTCATAGTTGTTTTACAGTTTATTTATATAAAATTATGTTTCTATCTAATTCTAACTAATTATGGGAAACAGTCATCAGAAATTGTTCCAATTAGATAACACGCGGTAACATACATTTTAAAATTTGAGAATAAGGTAAACTATTCAGGCCTATAAGTATATACTATCCATGAGATTATACACTGTTTGAATGTGCTCAAAATAAATAAAGATCGATCAATAACAATTCAAAGTATACAGCTTAATACATAGAAACATGAACTAACAACAGCCAATTTTTCGGAAAAAATACCAAAAAAAATGTTTGACAAAAACTTTTAATATATCAACGAGTTTTCCGATTATTTCGCGGTATCTTTCTGTGTTCTTATGATTCTGCAAGTACACACCAGTCAATAAGAATGAAAATTACTCCAGAATAGCCACAGAAAATTAAAGATTTACCGTTATATTTGTCATGCCAAAGTCCCCCCAAACATTAATTTTTATTGCATTCTATCTATAGCCGAGAAAACATAAGATGCAGAAAATCTTGTTTGAGGAAAAATGTACAGTAGATTAAAATGTGCACTATGTGAAACACTAACAGTGTTCATAGTTTTAAATCCATTTTTAAATATTCCTTGTTGCTTTCTTTTTTCCTTTCCACTTTCTTTATGTTTTCTATCTTTTTTGTTTTTGTATGAGCTCATAAATGATAAAATTTACTTCTAATTTAAGCTTCTGAGTGTTATTTTCACATCTTTATGTAACGAAGTCCAGATGATCTGATTTGAAGTCATTTTAGGCAAGTTTTTATTGTTGTTCTCTTGACAAAACGTCGCTTTTCATATTATTGATATATGCGCGGGATACGTTTAGTAGCGGATGTGAAAAGTTGTGTCACAGGTATATATCACTTTTATTTTCTCTATCACGTACATATAGATAGAGAAGGTATTGCACTCTACCCAGCACTTTTATACCGAGATTTCACCAGAAATACATGTTTTGAGGCCCCCGAATCCAAAAAGGACATTTTTTAAAAAGTACGCATGCGTCTGTGAATAGCAAACTCAAAAATGAAAATTTTGATAAATACCAATCTTGGAATTGGTATTTAAAGTCAGTATCTTCCAAAGATATAACACGAAGGTTTTCAAGAAAATTCTCCAACCCCAAACACCCTTTACGTGAAACATTTTTAAACATTTTTGTTTTTCTTAAAAATGGCAGTAATGATTTTGATAAAATACCATATAATAAAGATATTTAAATGGCAAATAAATTGCATAACTTGAATTTTCTGGGAATAGACTGTAAAGTCCTGGTCCTTCGAACTTCGGATATTCGGAAGGAATTTTTTATAATGTATAACTGGTAAATGTTAAGCGATAGTCGAAAACGTACTTCACAAAAAATGTAGATCTCTTTAAAACACACATTTTATTTCAAATACTTATTTTGTATCAGAAGCATATCCGTTATCAATGGTTCGCATTGCTCAATAGTTTATCATTCTTTTAAAGTCCTGTCAACATTCAGCTGTTTTTCGCATTCGCATGGGAAAAGCATGGAATTTTTAGGGTCAGAATATAGCGTCGTATTCTTGAACATTTGGCTATCGCTATTTCCTTTATATCTATAACTATATGTGTAATTCAGCTATTTCTGCAAAGGTTTATCTCGATTAAAAAGAAGTAGATAGAAAAATAAGCTTTCGTAAGAATAGTTTGTATACCCACTAATAAACTATAGAAGGCAGAGAAAGTCATGTAAGTGAACACTGCAGATATTTATTATCTAGATGTATCCACTTTGAGCAATAAAACGGTGAAAACAAAGAAATTAAAATGTGAACATGTGAAGGCGACACGAGTTATAAAGGTTATATAAATTTGTTAAACATACAGGGACCAAAAATTTAAATAAGGATGCCTACTGCATGAACATTAATGAGGTTAGGTTTCAAATAGATAAAAGCCATCTAAAATCTCAATAAAGAAAGAACAGAAAAAAATGCTTCCGATGCCAGACAATGCATACTAGTTTACATGATGACCTAACTCGAGGTAACAAGTCGGAGGCCATAAACGCTATACACAACCTATTTAGGTTTGGCCTTCTATTTACCCGAAAACGTGTCATTTTATTAATAATTAGAGCGTTACATTTAACGATAGAAGAAAATGTTATTGTAACGTTCTTGCAAGGCCGATTTAGAAGTAGTCGATGCATAGAAGTCACAATTATTAAAAAAGAATAATAAATAAACTAGAAAAGTAAAATGTCGAACCTATTATAGAATGCATTGGAAATAAAGCATTCCCTCAGAGTAATAATTAGCTTAAAGGTATTGAACAGGCATTTAAAGAAGCTTTAAATAAAAGTAACAATCCATACAGCCTCAAAGGTAATTCATTCAAACAGATTGCATTTGAATTTGTCCCTCTCACACAACATTTCCCATTTGAAATGAAATTTAACATGCGATAGTATGATAAACTCGCTTCCATTAGATATTAAATGCCGCTCCACACACTACAAGAATTTAGAATTTTACTTATGCCAAAAGTACATGATATAGATAATTTAGACAAGGCCGAAAAGTGTGGAGCTCAACAAAAGCCCTTCTTCGCTGGTCGTCGAGAACTGTCACTCTTTTTTCTCTCTTGAGGGTCGCTCGGGATACACACTGGGAAGGTCGGGAGATGACGTGGAGCCAACATTAGCGCTACCTAAACTGGCGGAGAGGACACAACCTGGCGAGCGCTGTAGAAACCTGGTGCACCCGGCTTCTGGTGTAAGGCGGGCTTCCGGCGAAATAAGAAGCAGAGGCCAAATTATAGCTCATGATTACAGGTACAAAAGAACTACTGCCATCTCTGCGAAACAGCCACTTGGTGAAAGAAAGAGCCACAACAAATCTACTCAGAATGGTTACTATCATTATTTAAAGAACGAACCTAATTCCATTACAATTTTATAACATAAATACATATATTTTGAAGTTAAACACGAGTGTGTATTTATTCTATAGAACTCAAATTACAAAAAGTGAAGATGGATTTTGAAATTATAGACTTTGAATTTTATTTTGGAACCGAAATGTAAATATCCATTTTCTTCCTGCTTTCAAGAAATTTCAGTAGCGCATTCCCTTGCCAGATGGAATAGAAAATGTTTATGATTTAATTACATAAGGCTTTTGTAAAAAACAAACGAACAATATTAAGCATGGAAAGTTAAAGCTTATAGTGATTATGACAAACGACAGTGAAGAAGCCATATTTATTTAAAAGTATCATCGATCAAGGTAAGGAATTTGCTTCCAACGAAATATTACATATTATTTCTATATTTGCAATACTTTAATTCAAAGCATATGCATGTACCAAAATAATAAACAACAAAAAGGAAAATGCACAAAAACTTTATTCATTTAACCACTTTCATACTGTAATCCCGTGGCAGGTTTATAAAAGTAACAGCAGTTCTAATTTCATACCTAGATAATATTAAATCTAACGTGTTTGCGGCAGGTTGCTACCTACGCACTCCCATTACTTAAATATTTTTGTGGTGATAGTTTTAAACCTGTTTATATGAGTATAAACACTTTTCCTCGCTTCTCTTAAAATCTAGATGCTTACATAAATTATGAAGCAACGCGATCCTTGCATTCTTTACGATATGTATAAATAAGTCTAATAATAAAAGTTAAGTCCATGTGAAACACAGAGCTTAACCTGCACCTATCTACCGTTGCAGATTCTGGTCTTCGCCTCCATTGTTGTGAACTGCAGCTTGACATCATTTTACTTCTACTTCCAACGAAGTGAATTTCATTTATTGTTTCCTTGGATCCATCTCTTAGATTCGATTTATCTCGCAGACTTCCTTCTCGCTGCCATCGCAACCTACACGCTGACATGGCGCCGATTCTTTAAGGTAAGATAAATACTTCTAAATATTCCCTTAAACCAAGAAAACGAATGTAAATTAATTGTTCCAGCACGTTTTATTCCTTTAACGTGCTTTATTTTTTGATGATTTAATTGCTATAAAGGAAGGTGTTCATAACAAATGCACTGAATGAGCTTTAAGGTGTTTAGAGGTATACTGGCGGCTTTGACTGGTAGAGAAAATGACTAAAGTGTTAAAGCTTCAAGGCGTAACTTGTTTATTAAGGGTAAACATGGGCACCGTTTCTAAATATTTTAATTAAAAGGTTGTTTTAACTGTTTCTCACATGCTGCTCTTCTACATTACAGCCGTGGTATAAATTTCATGAAGACATCTTAGTTTTTTGAGAAATAGATGCTAAGTACTTTTGTTATTGTCATTATTAATAAAAACCTTGCTCTCTAAGAAGGAGGTGTAATTTTGAGAAAATAAAAATCCCCATACATTAAGTCGTCCTCCGCGGAGTAGTGGTTACCGTGCTAGACTCTGGTTCGCGAGATCACGGGTTCAAACCCGACGGAGGTCGTTGGCTTTTTTCAAGCGTAAAAATCCGTAGCATAGCTTCCTTCGGAAGGGAAGTAAAGCCGGTGGTCCCGTGTCGTAGATTTACGGCACGCAAAAGAACCTCAAACCTGATAAAGAGGCCTCTGAGCAAAATTGCCGGTCTTTCACGCCCGATACAGAATGGTACGCTAAGGACCACGGTAGTTAAAGAACGTCCATAAATAAATAAAAAAAAAGTTAAAAAATGCTAGCCTCCAGTTCCCGAGGTCGCGGGTTCAAACCCGATGGAGGGCGATAGATGTTTTTTCGGGCGTATAAAGCCTTAGCATGGCTTCCATAAATAGTTACCCATAGTAGTTAAAGAACGTCCATAAATAAAGAAAACTCAATCCTACATGAATATATATTGTGAACATTGGTTTATAAAAGTCAGGTCCATAAGAAAGTTTTGGAGTTGGAAGTGCTTGTTGCAGATCCAAGAAGTCACAACCAATCCTTGTTCAGGATATTCTGGATTCCTTTGGCTAAATGAAGCATATAGCCTGTAGAGGGTTTTCTTTTTTCCTTTCTCTTGGCAAACGGACTCACCTTCGTTAAATGTTATTGTAAGTTCATCACACACCTTACACGTATCGGATTTCGACACTTCAAATCTAATATATACTGCATGCAAAATATTCCGCGATATTTGTCTGAACTGACTGGAACTTTTCCATTCCCATTACACCATGGCAAAAAATAATCAATGTATAAAGTGGATATATTCAAGTCGCAATTCAAGT
Organism: Deroplatys truncata; assembly: GCA_030765065.1. Classification (NCBI taxonomy): domain Eukaryota; kingdom Metazoa; phylum Arthropoda; class Insecta; order Mantodea; family Mantidae; genus Deroplatys; species Deroplatys truncata. Next base: position 223,666,697 of record CM060978.1, read on the forward strand.
ACGTCCTGTTTGGGTGTTTTTGTTGTTGTTTTGTTATTTTTTTATTTTTTTTATAAATCGCCGGGTACAATACTATGGCATTATTTCCAACAAAATTAACACATCTGATATTTTACGCTATGAATGTATTTAGATCTTTTTTTTAATTTTACTTTTTAGGGATAGGTTTTAGGATAATATGAAAACTACTACACAAGAAGTATAGATCTCTTTTTTTCTCTCTTCTTCTTTTCCCCTACTCTTATCATATGCCCTCCTGCAGAGGAGATTTAAATCTTCCTTAAATGCGGGAGATCCAAGGCCAAAGTGGTCCTTTTGTCCAACTCCCAGAGTTCCTTCCGGATAAATCTCTGGAAGGCCTGTAGATCCATTGCGTCCCCAACTTTTAGTAGCCAAAACTAGGTGGCAAAGATGAGCCAAGTAATGGCATCTGCCAGTTTCTGGTCACCGTGCTTGAATTCGAGATTCAGATAGACCCCCAGTGGAAACACTTGCACGCCACTACAAATCACTCCTATTCGTCCATATACCCAGTCCCATATTGGGCGTAAGACGGCACAATCCACCAACTTGTGACTCAATGTCTCCACCGCAGAACACCTTAGGCAGAGATTTGATGTTGCTCTGCCATGCCGCCACAATTTGTCAGCTGTCGGAACAACCTCATTGACAGCCGAATAAACCACAACTTTACAGTCAGTGGGGATCTTCGGATTCTGAAATTTATTCCAAATTATCCTCCATCGTCTCAGCGAATAGTTTTGTTGTACCCGCGGTAGAACACTGGTGGTAGACATAAGATGTTTGTAAAAGAAGACTGACCGAGTAAAGGCCAACCTCTGAGTATTAATAGTGGGTAGGTCCGCAAAGGTCTTCCACCACCGCCGAAATTCGGGTAGCCGCTTATCTGGAAGACGAAATTGTGCTGCCCAAAGAGATTGCTGTAGCGGAAGGCCCTCGCCATCCAGAAAACGCGCAGAGTAGTTTTCCCAAGAAGTACCAGAAATTTCACATCCGCTACAATCAACCACTTTTTTTAACTGGTAGACGTAGTTCCCTGGAAACCCGATAAGCAGCTCCGGACCATAGAAAATAACCAATAAGACATTCGATCCGCTGAGAAAATTGCTTGGTAATAGGCAACACTTGAGCAAGGTACCAAATTCTACTGAGGGCGTAAGTGTGCACATACCACACTCGTTGGAAAAGTTTGAGTGATCGAGTCCGCTGATCTACTAAGAGTACCCGTAACTTCGTCAGTTTGTCAGCCAATTAAGTGCCATAGTCTCGTGAAAACAGTTCGTAAACACAACGCCCAAGATCTTCGTGCGGCTTACTGTCAGCAATCCAATGAAGGTTCAAGGGTTCTGTCCAATGACCAAGCTGTAATACCTTCGACTTGGTAAAATTTAGTTGGGCTCCAGAAACGGACTATAGTCTCGTAAACACTGATGCAAGGTGACCATGTCAGCGTTGTTTGCCAGGAAGACAGTCACATCATCCGCATATGCGGTAAGTTGGAATCGCTGGCCGTGCAGTTCTACAACGCCGAGGGATGACTGTAGTTGTCTTAAAAGGGGATCGAGGCTCAAAGCAAATAAACTCATAGACAGTGGGCAACCCTGTCGGACTGACTTCCCTATGCGGAGATTCGGAGAAAGATATCCGTTGCAGAGAACCTTAGATGTCGCAGCAGCATACAGGTTTTGTAATAATGAAAGAAACTGCCCTGGGATCCCCAAATGCCGCATAAGCGCCCAAAGGTAAGAATGACTAACGTTATCAAAGGCCTTTTCAAAGTCAAGGTTAACCAATGCCACTGGAAGCTTCTCGGTTTCAACATGACAAAGAATATCCCTCAATTAGCCAATATTTTGGATGATGTTCCTGCCGCTCGGAACCACAGTCTGCATGTTGCAGAGAATTGCTCTATAAACCATATTCAGCCTCGCAGAAAACACTTTCGCCAGTAACTTGTAGTCGCAATTGAGCAAGGTAATCGGCCGAAACTCTGTAACGGTTCTCGCACATCGATGCTTCGGAAGCAGCAGTATTACGCCTTCTACAAACTTCTCGGTTACCACAGAGGAGCGCTGAATTTCTACAAAAACTGCTGTGAGTTCGGTAGCAATGACGTTCCAAAACGTGGAATAGAAGGCGTACGCAATACCATCCGGTCCAGGAGCAGTGTTCTGCTTCACACTCTGAAACCCTACAGATAGTTCTGCAGAGGTAATAGCTCGCAAAAGAGAGGAGCCGCTCTGCGATGGCAGGTGATAATGAAGCGGGAACGAGGCGGCACCGGTATCGGAACCTTTGGAAAATATAGCACTGAAATAGTCATGAAAGCAGCGGATGCTAGCCGAGGATCCAGAAATTATCCTCCCATCGTGACAAAGTTCTGGTACAAAACGCTGCCTGCCCTGCTGGCGCTCTCCGGCAAGATGAAAAAGAGAGAAGGTTTCTTCTGCAGCCATATGTCGACGATGGGAGACGTCTCGCAGGCTGAGCATTTCCAATTGCTTTAACGAAATGTGTTCTTTAATAGCATGCAAACGTTGGGACACATCACGACCGGCTCTTTGCAGTTCAGCGAGATCCTGTAAAACAGTATAATAGAAATCCAGTAGCTCTCGCCGTTCCCTGGCTCGTTGGAGGACTGCCCGTTTAAAAAGGGAAATAATTGCTGGTTTAGCCTTATAAAGCCACCAGGAAAGTTTATTGCGGGAGTTGAGGAACGAAGAACGCAACTTCCCCCACAGTAAGCGGAAGTCTCGTTGGCAAACTTCCTCCGCGAAAATGGATACAGTTGTCCTCCAGTAACCTCTCCCAGGCGAGGGAACAGGTGCAACCTGCGTAATCCGACAGACGACTGCATTGTGATCACTGAACGCACGGGGATGCACTTGAAGATCATGGACAGTAAGAACCAAGGTGGGAGAGAAATAAAATCTGTCAATTCTAGAAGCCGACAACCACGACCAAATGTGAAGTCCACACGAGAACCATACTTTGACTCCCAGACATCTTCAAGGTCAAACTGCGTTACGATTTGCTTGCGCATAGGACTAAGGTTGGGCATCTCGCGCTGACCTTTGGCAGTAACAGTACAGTTAAAATCACCACCAATGAGATATGTAGAACAGAACCCTTAGAAAGGGCATTTAGAAGAGCTGCTTTGAAGAAGAATTCCCGTTCCGATCAACGTTGAGAGCCAGAATGTGCATACAAATTGATCAAGACTATGTCAGTGTACAGGGCAGAGATGAGGCGTCCAGAGGGATGAAGGTCGACGTTGGTAAGACGCATTCCTTTGCGGTAAAGTAACCCCGTTCCTCGGTCGTCCGGTCCAAGATTGACAACGTTCTCATAATGACACAGAAAATAAAGATTGAGCACATTGACTTCCTGTAAATATCCAACTTCCACATCATATAAGTGTAGAAATGCGGCAAGTAAACCCTGATACACCGGATTTCGAAGACCATTAACATTTATAGAAACGAAACGTGAAGAAGTGTCATATAAGAAAAACCACGAATGAAAGGATCTCCAGAAGTAAAAGCAAAGACGAGGAAATGCACACCACTACAGGACCGGACACCAAGAACGGGAGATTTAAACTGATTCGCCACCTTTCTCGCCCGGTTTGTCTCGAGGCACCATAGGTAAGACATACGGATGCATTCTGTGTTTCTGCGAAGATTTGTCTGTCATTTTATCAGCTTTCTCATAATCACCATCCGGAGTCACTGCGGTCAGGACAGGCAACTCGGAAGTATCCAATTCGTTTGCCTCCAACAGCAAGGCGCTGCCCACGTCCGCCGACCAGGGTTGAGGCATCGTATCGCCGTCCTGCCGTGGAGGTAGGTTCTGTTTTGCGAAGCCGTGGATCCCGTGACTGCGTCTCTTTCTCAGGTATCATTTGCCGGTTTACAGCCGCAACTCTCGGTGCTTGAGAGGTTACCGCCTCACCTTTCAGCTTCTTTGAATCAGGTTCGCCTTCCGGATGATTGCGTTGCAAAGAGTCCGTAACAACACTGTCAGATGTGATTGAAGGAGCTGCCCCGTGGTCATTAGTAGGAGTCACTGAAGTCGCCGAGATTAGCACTGCGGCAGCCGTAACCGCCGAAGGAACTGCAGCAACCATTGTCACGTCCGCTGGAGGCACTGCATCACGTGAAACAACGTCGTTCTCGGAGACTGGTTTCAACAACTCACTCATAAGCTGATGCCGTAGCCGAGATTGAGGAGGAACAGATGGCCATAACCAGCGTTGAGGGCAATCTGCTTTCAGATGTGTGTTATCCTTGCAAATGAAACAAACCTGTTCTTGTCCACTGTAGGTAATGTAGGCCTCAAACCCGGCAATCTTTAACGTGGACGGTATCGGTTTAGTAAGTTGAATATGCACTAAACGTATACCAGTGTAAACTGGAAATCTATAACGGCCAGACCAACTGTCAGTAGTGATGTGCAGTGTCTTGCCGTAATGCTGAAGCTCGTAAACTGCCCTGTCGTAACTGATTTCAGGTGGCACATTGTAGACGCGAACTAAAGCATATTCTCTATCTGCCGCCGTAAGTTGCCCATCCGTCGCTTCACCGGACATTAGAGCAAACTGGAATGCTCCCTTACGTAGTACTTCTTCATAAGCACTGCAATGTTGAAACTTTACAGCGTTTTCTCTTCCCACGAACTGAATTGTATGTACCTGCACTGGAGAGAGTTCCAAAGTGTGGTGCATCCATTCGTAAATTTCAAAAGCCGTGGGCCGTTGCATACTCTTATTAAACGCAACTTTTATAGTATTTTTACGTACTGCCTTCTGTTGCTCCATTTCACTGTCGACACTCAATACACCACCAACACGAAAACAAGAGGCGCGGCTACAACCAAGCGCTCTCCAACTCGCGTTGTGCACCGGCCAAGGGCCAGACCACGACTGGTGTTCGGCCCAAGAGTAATGTGATTGGTAATGAGGGATGGATTTTATATGTTCATGAACACCAGCTACAACACCGTCTGGGTATTTCTTAGCATGAAACCCATTATTTCCATGCCTCTCAAGCTTAGGGCTTGTCATTCCGGATCCAAGCATGAGTTGAATATTCTTCAATCTGCCAAATGATTTGTTCTGACATGTATGGATGCACACCTTTGTTTGCAAATTCTAACATCAGTACCATTTACTTTGAAGTGATTAGAAAATGTATTACCTTTTCCGTAGGTATCAGCATTGGACCTCTTCTTGGGATAGATCCGCTTAGGCTTCGAAAACTTCATACAAGAAAAGGGATAGACATTCTGAGTACAGAAATCTCCTAAATTCCAAAATATATAAAAATAACATTCCCCTTAACCTACAAAAGTGACCTACGTGCATTTTTACACTTACAATTAGGCCCTAGTGTACGTCCAGCAACTTAATCTCCTATTGTATCACTTAGATATAGTACATTTTCATTTTAATGCATTTCTCTTCTTCCAACGACCAGATGTTTTTACAGGTAATTCCATTGAAGTAGTAGCTTCCTGGAATAAACAAATTCAACTGAATGAAATGTGAGGTTATGGTGATTTGTATTATTATAAAAGGTTACATTACCAAGAATTTTGACTAAATAAGGTAACACATGCATTTTTGGGCTTAGAATGCTTTAGTGCGCTTGCACTATGAATTCAGCATCAATATAATCCCATACCACAACACATAAAATGTTCATTATCTTACCTCATTATTTTCTCTAGAATCCATGTCTTCCAATTCATCTGGCAGATATTCATCTGAACTTCCTGCACTAACACCAGTAGAACTTTCATCACATTCATTCACAAATAATTTCCTTCTCAAGATCTGCGATTTTTTATGTGGTTCTTCACTCGTCACCATCTTGAATTTAAATGGCATAACACTTTCTAGTGTTACTACCAAAAAGTATGAATGTAACACAGAAATCTACTTGCCATCTGTCGTTAAAACTTGACACTACTTGAACAGTGAGAATAATGAATGCTCAGAAATCTGTACATGACCACATCTCATTGTTTTCATAATGTCGCATAGGACTATCTGATCCCAAAGCCTTCAGTTATAGTTTGATTAGCGAAAGAATAATATTCTAAAATAGAGGACATGTTAGAACTACAGGAGTTTACGAAGGAAAGAAAAACCAGGAGGTTTTATGACGAAATGCAAAAGATAAATAAACCAGAGTGTGTTGTTATAACTATAGATTTAAATGCAAAAATTGGCAATGATCCAATATCAGGAGTATTGGGAATATATGACAAACAACTAGTAAATAACAATGGAGAAGAGCTTAGATAACTTGGCACATATAATAATATGAGGATAGCAAACACTTTTTACTTTCTCTACTACGTATAGTAAGTAGGGGAAGTATTGCATTCCACCCAAAAATTCGATACCGAGATTTCGCCGGAAATACATGTTTTGAGACCTCCTGAATCCAAAAAAAGCATTTTTGGAAACATGTCCGTGTGTGTGTCTGTGTGTGTGTCTGTGTGTGTGTGTGTGTGTGTGTCTGTGTGTGTGTCTGTGAACAGCATAACTCAAAAACGAACAGTCGGATAAACACCAAACTTGGTATTTAAGTTCAGTATCTTCCAGAGATGCGACACGAAGGTTTCCAAGAAAATCCCCCCACCCCAGACTACTCTTTACATGGAACATTTTTCGAAAATTTTAATTTTCTCAAAAATGGCTCTAACGATTTTGATGAAAATATCCTATGTTTAAGACAATGTCATGCGAAATGAAATGTATATCTCGAATTTTCTGGGAATGTCTCCAAAAGTATTCTTCATTATGAACGATTTTTGCATAACTGGTAAACCATAAGAGATAGACAAAATTGTACTACACAAAAAATGTAGATCGCGTTAAAATACACAACTTATATAATATACATTTTTTTTGTTGAGTGAACCGCTTTCGAGATATTGCTTGTTATTTCCTTAAATTTTCCAATACTTATACCTTTTCTCAAATTCGTTATTCATTTTTTTATGTCCTGGACATGCAAAGAGAATGGAATGCGCCACATAGCAACCAGCGATATAATATTTGACTATCGCTTAAAAGCTACCATATTCCCCTTGCATCTACAAGAAAATTACAAATAAGATTGACATCTCGATATCTCGTTTAATATGAAGCATATGGAGAATAGGCGTTTGTAAAAATAGATTGTACAAGAGTAGAGAAAGTCATGTGAGTGTAACACATCAGATTTTTTTTAATGAAAACGACATACACAAATATACATTGAGTGCTAGAGGGAGTGGATCACTCACAGATTATATTATGGTTAATGACGAAATGAAGAAGCAGATTAAAAACGTTAAGAGTGCATTGAGGAAGCGATATATCTACATTCAGATTACTTCATAGTGATCGAAACTATTAACCATGCTAGCCTCTAGTTCCCGAGGTCACGGGTTCAAAACCGGCAGAGGTCGATGGATATTTTCGGGCGTAAAAATGGCTTCCTTCGAAAGGGAAGTAAAGCCGGTGGTCCGTGTCGTAGATTTACGGCATGTAAAAGATTTTCAAGCCTGATAAAGAGACCTTTGAAAATTTTCGGTCTTTTAGGCGCAATATAGAATGGGACGCTAAGGACCATAGTAGTTAAAGAGCGTCCATAAATAAAACTCAATTTAATTTTATTCGGAACCATTGTTCACATAAGTAGATGGAAGGAATACAAACAAAACCGATTAAGAATAAATGAAGAAGTTTTTAAGGTAGATCTGTTAGAACAAGAAAGTACGAGATCCCTTTATGAAAAAATATTGGAGGAGAATACAGTGAAAACAACTACAAGCAAGGACGTAGAAGGAAAATGAGAACATATTAACAAAATATACAAACAGCCTTAGGAAAGGAAAGCAAAATGAAAAGGAAATGATTAAGAATATCGAAAACCCAAATAGAAGAAGCTGTGAAAGGAAACAGAAAAGCATATATTCGATTTTTACAAAAGAAGACTGAAAAAGCTAAATTGGAATATAAACAAAAAAGAAATTATGCTAAACATCTGACAAGTCAGCTCACCAGGAATTCTGGGATATAGTTATAGAACAGTAAATTTATGGAAGATAAACACTAGCTTTTAAAATTATGAAACAGTTCAATAGAACAGAAAGAGACAATGCTAATATATAATAAAGAAGAAACCGTGGGAATATATTATAAAGAACTACTATACAATGAAAACCTTACGGCAAACACAGAGGATAATAAACCTCAATATAATAAAGCTGTAGACTTAGTTACACTAGAAGAGTTACAAACAACCCTGAAGAGTATGAAAACACAGAGGCTTGTGGACCAAATGGGATCAGTATTGAATTACTACAATATTCCAGTTTATTTTGTCAATTAAGGTTATATATGTAACATAGGTGAATATATATATATATATATATATATATAGAAATAACAATATAAACAATATAAAGGAATAACAATATAAATATCTACAACCATAACAATAACAATTTAAAAAATAACAGGCTTGTTGAAAAAATTAAAAATGAATCTCGGGTACCCATAATACATAGAACAATCCTGCAAGATGCATAAAACACAAAGCGCGCTTAAGGAAATATACAAAGGTACTAACTGCAATAAAAAAACTACTTAGCACAAAAAATGTGCGCAAACAAAAAAAATAATCTAATACCCCTAATTATACAGAACACAGGGAGAGAGAAAACGTAGTGTCGACACACAGGACACACAAAAGCAAGAACATTAAAGACTTTCGGGAGGTAGACAAATAAAATCAAACTTGCGGGCCATTGGTACCAAAAAATAAACTCCATTTGGAACCGAAAGGAACCATAATAATAATAATAATAATAATAATAATAATAATAATAATAATAATAACACATGTCGAAAGTCAGTTTATCCGGTTGAGAGTCTGTTATTCCGCAAATGCCTCTGGAGGCACCAGGCTCAATTAAGAAGCACGAGTGGAAGTAATGTTTCCAGACTCGCAATGTTGTATACGAAAAGAGACGTTGTTTACAACAGCAATAATCCTAAACGGACCGAGATAGCCAACTTATGCGTAACGTGTTGAGTCGCTAGATTTAAAGGGTGATTCTGAAGTAAGACCAAATCGCCAATTTGGAATGGTGTTGGTTTATAAGACTCATTGTATCGATGTTCTCGAAACTGGAGTTCTGAACATAAATGTCGAAAGATAGATTGCCAGAGAACAATATCAGGAGCGGAATTACAGTGATAAGGCAACAACTCACAAATGCGCCACGAATTAGTAACAGAACATGCAGCCAAATATCGTAACATCAATTGAAATGGTAGGTGCTGATGTGCTTCATAAGTGGCTAAGTTAACTGTAAAATGAAACGCATGTAAACGTGTATCGCATGGGCGTTTGTCCTCTGCATGAAAAGAGATAAGAGTATTTTTTATAATTACCACAACAGTTCTAGACATGTGAAAATCTTAATGACAGCTATGAAGCGAGTTACTTACCAGATCAGAAGGTGACGGGTAGTCTGCATGCTGCAGGAGTGCGTGGGACAGTCATTGTCAAACATCCGCACACTGGTTATCTACTGCACTGCACTGCACTCGCTGCACTGATAAACTTACAGTACAGCAAATCCACCGCTGTAAAAAGCGCTTAATATAAAATCTGTCAATTATCTGCCTCCAATTCTTTCACATCTGACAGCCCTTCCTCTTCTGCGGAATCATTCACATCATTGCCGCCATCACTGCTGTCGCTACTTTCTGCACCATTATCCTGGATGAGAATTCTTTCTATTTGATTTTCTGCAATTCCATATTTTTTTAAATAATGCTTCTCAATTTATTCAACATGTCGACATGCATTTTCCCATTCTGGCCTTCCAATTTCTGCAAATCGTCTAACTGCTCCACATCTTTTCATTTTAAGCGATGTTTCTGCAGACCACCCATCTTTCAACATCAGCCCAGATTAATTCGATTGGGTTTAGATCTGGGTGATACGGTGGCAGTCTAAGTACATTATGGCCATTTATTAATATCTGGCCAAGCATGTATGACTTCTGAAGTGGTTTGGTGGCTTTAATTAAGTTATATAGCTTTGTTTTACTCATGCTTTCATCAAAAGCTACATTATGCCTGAGTAACCAAGCTCTCATTTCTTCTTTCAAGGAATTTGATGTAGGGTTTGTCAATTTGAATGTTGACGCATTGTGAAGCATTGTAGAAAACCAGAACAGACCCAGCAGGCATATTAGGTGTCAACATGGGGTTGATTCACTTCATGTAATTTTCTGTGCTCATTTCTTGATGAAAATCTCCTGTTTTGCGTTGCGACTTATAAAAGAAGGGCATTTGGAACGAAGCCGATCTGTCTAACAGCATGAACGATAATAAGTATTTGCCCTTGGGCAACAGGTGCCTGAAAACCTAATTCGCTATCCTCACACCAACTTTTAGATTGTATGACTGCTGTGTACGTATGACTCATCTTCATACACTATAGTTTGACCCTCTAATTTGTATCTCTGAGTTAGATATTCCTCCAGCTGAGACCGTGCGTCGTGCTTTTCTATTAGAACTCTTCTATTTGATTTCGTTTTCTTCCATTTGAACCCTAAATCTTTCGTAATTTTTCTGAGATTTGTAGCACCACATTGAAAATTTATGCTGTCTTTGAGCTTGATGAGCAATCCGCTTATTGTTAGCACAGTTTTTTCTTCCACATAGAAATTGTGAATTGTGCGACGAATGACGCATTTGTCGAAATCGTCTATTTTTGTAATACCTTTAGTAACTTTATGTTTCTTCCCAGGTGTGTCAAATAGTACTCTTTCATCCATATTTTACTTTCTCTACTACGTATAGTAAGTAGGGGAAGTATTATATTCCACCCAAAAATTCGATACAGAGATTTCACCGGAAATACATGTCTTGAGACCCCCTGAATCCAAAAAAAGCATTTTTGGAAACATGTCCGTGTGTGTGTGTGTGTGTGTCTGTGTGTGTGAGTGTGTTTGTCTGTCTGTGTGTCTGTGTGTCTGTCTGTGAACAGTATACCTCCGAAACGAACAGTCGGATAAGCACCAAACTTGGTATTTAGGTCTAGTATCTTCCAGAGATGCGACACGAAGGTTCTCAAGAAAATCCCCCACCCCAGACTACCCTTTACATGGAACATTTTTCGAAAATTTTAATTTTCTCAAAAATGGCTGTAACGCTTTTGATTAAAATATCATATGTTTAAGATATCTTCATGACAAATGAAATGTATATCTCGAATTTTCTGGAAATGTCTCCAAAAGTATTCTTCATTGTGAACGACTTCTGCATAACTGGTAAACCATAAGAGATAGACAAAATGTTACTGCACAAATATATAGATCGCGTTTAAATACTCAATTTATGTCGTATACATTTTGTTTGTAGAGTGAACCATTTTCGAGATATTGCTTGTTATTCCCTTAAATTTTCCAATACTTATATACTTTTTCTCAAATTCGTTATTCATTTTTTTTATGTCCTGGACATGCAAAGAGATTGGAATGAGCCACATAGCAACCAACGCTTAAAGGATTTGACTCGCTTAAAACCTACCGTATTCCCCTTGCATCTACAAGAAAATTAGCAATAAGATTGACATCTCGATATCTCGATTAACATGAAGCATATGGAGAATAAGGTTTTGTAAACATAGTTTGTTCAAGAGTAGAGAAAGTCATGTGAGTGTAACACATCAGATTTTTCTTATTTTTGTGGGCGCTCTTTGACTGCTGTGGTCCTTAGTGTCCCATTCTATATCGGGCATTAAAGACCGGTAATTTTGCTCAGAGGTCTCTTCATCAGGCTTGAGTGTTTTACGTGCCGTAAATCTACGACACAGGACCAACGGCTTTACTTCCCTTCCGTAGGAAACCATCCTAAGAACCTTCACGTCCGAAAAAATCAATCGCCTCCTCCGAGTTTGAACCCGCGACCTCGGGAAGTAGAAAATTGTAACCGCTACACCACGGAGGACGACAAACACGACGCTATTGAACCACCTGCCATAAATAATTTTCTGTGAATAACCTGTGAAGATTCCTTCATTCTGATTGCATTTTTCATAGTTATTAAACCACATCACATAGACAAAATCTTACTTCAAAAAATGTAGAAGTTTTAAAATATACACTTTTAAGATATCACTTTTTTACTTTCTCTACTACGTATAGTAAGTAGGGAAGTATTGTATTGCACCCAAAAATTCCATACTGAGATTTCACCGGAAATACTGTTTAGGCCCCCTGAATCTAATAAATATCATTTTTAGAAAAACGTCCGTGTGTGTGTGTGTGTGTATGTATGTGTGTCTGTAAACAGCATAACTCAAAACAAAAGGCGGATAAATACCAAATTTGGTATTCATATTCAGTATCTTTCAAAGATGCAACAAGATTTTCAGGAAAATATCCCCACCCCAAACCACGCTTTACATGGAAAAGTTTTCGAAAATTTTGATTTTCTCAAAAATAGCTCTAGCGATTTTGATTAAAATATCATATAAGATATTTTTATGGAAAATGAAATATATATCCTGAATTTTCTGGGAATGTCCCCAAAAGTCCTCTGTATTCTGAATGACTTTTGCATAACTGGAAAACCTTAAGAGATAGACAAAATTTTACTACACGAAAAATGCAGATCTCGTTAAAACACACAATTTATTTCACATACATTTTGTTTTGCGGAGTGAACCATTCCCGAGATATTCCTTGTTATTTGTTTCAATGTTATAATATTTATACTTTTCCTGAAATGGGAATTCATTATTCGTTTGTTTGTTTTTATGTTCAGGATATGATCGCGTTTAAATACTCAATTTATGTCGTATACATTTTGTTTGTAGAGTGAACCATTTTCGAGATATTGCTTGTTATTCCCTTAAATTTTCCAATACTTATATACTTTTTCTCAAATTCGTTATTCATTTTTTTTATGTCCTGGACATGCAAAGAGAATGGAATGCGCCACATAGCAACCAGCTCTTAAAATATTTGACTATCGCTTAAAGCCTAGCAATTCCCCTTGCATCTACAAGGAAATTAGCAATAAGATTAACATCTCGATATCTCGATTAACATGAAGCATATGGAGAATAAGCGCTTGTAAAAATAGTTTGTACAAGAGTAGATAAAGTCATGTGAGTGTAACACATCAGATTTTTTATCTTTAACAGATTACGAGAATCTTCTGTTTTTATTTGGAATTTTCCAGTATTCCGAGTTACACAACTTTTAAATATGACGCATGTTCTTTTGTTCCTCACCAGGTTTACGCAAAGAGGATTTAAAACATCCAATAAATGAGGCTAGTTTACTTTTAAATATTTCAACTGTTCTGTATGCTTCTATGCAGCTACAACTACTAAATACACATTGAAACTACTTCGGAAAAGCCTTGTCATGTTTAGCAATAGGTACAAGCATAAGCTTTAAATATATGATTTGAGACCCCCTGAATCCAAAAAAAACATTTTTGGAACCATGTCCGTGTGTGTGTGTGTGTGTTTGTGTGTGTGTCTGTGCACAGCATAACTCAGAAACGAATAGTCGGATAAACACCAAACTTGGTATTAAGGTTTAGTATCTTCCAGAGATGCAACACGAACTTTTTCAAGAAAATCCCCCCACCACAGATTACCCTTTACATGGAACATTTTTCGAAAATTTTAATTTTCTTAAAAATGGCTCTAAGGATTTTGATTAAAATATCATATGTTTAAGATATTTTCATGACAAATGAAATGTATATCTCGAATTTTCTGGGAATGTCTCCAAAAGTATTCTTCATTGTGAACGATTTTTGCATAACTGGTAAACCATAAGAGATGGACAAAATTTTACTACACAAAAAATATAGATCACGTTAAAAAAATACACAATTTATATGATATACATTTTTTTTTGAGTGAACCATTTTCGAGATATTGCTTGTTATTCCCTTAAATTTTCCAATACTTATACTTTTTCTCAAATAGAAATTAGTTATTCATCTTTTTGTCCTGGTAATGCAAAGAGAATGGAATACTCCATATAGCAACCAGCTCTTAAAATATTTGACTATCGCTTAAAACCTACCAATTCCCCTTGCATCTACAAGAAAATTAGCAATAAGATTAACATCTCGACTAACATGAGAATAAGCGTTTGTAAAAATGGTGTGTACAAGAGTAGAGAAAGTCATATGAGTGTAACATATCAGATTTTTTAAATGTAATGTTGTCCGTTTTGAATCCAAGAACAGGTATAAACGTAAGGGAAAAGAAGCAATCGCTTTTAGTATTTCATTTTACTTAAAAGGTGGAGATTGCTCCTTTTAGAACTAGTGAAATCAAATGCAACTAAGTCCGTATTGTTCAATTCGAAATTATTTTGGTCATCGTGATTGAAGAATATCTTTATATGCATATTAAAATACATAAGGGATGCTTGAGATATGGTAACATGTAGAGGAGGTTATCTGGAACTCCGCTTCAGAATGTTGAAATTTGATTCAACTTTTATTCCCTAGTCTACACAAGCTCGTTGTGAAGGAATATTATGTCTAATTTTTTTGTTTGTTTTTTTTTGTCGCAGATGAACAGAAGGAGTAATCTGGCGATTATGACTGACATTGTGAGCCTGCTACCTCTGGACTTCTTCTACTACATTGCATATCCCGTGAATCCTAAGACACTGTTTTACTTGCATCTGAACAGCTATCTACGATTATACAGAGTGTACCTGTTCTTCAAACGCCATGCAAACCTTGCAGGAGCACATCGTACTCTACTGTTCTACGCAAGGTACATCACGCTCCTGTCAGTTGCTGTCCACGTGTTCTCTTGCTTGTGGTTCAGCTCTGCTGTTGAGAGCAAAAACACTGTTGATTGGACTGATGACTTGGGTAGTTTCTCCAACATCAACAAGCATTGGGAATGGTATCTTCTTTGCGTCTACTATGCGCTCGCAACGTTCGTAAACCTTGGATACGGCGATATACATGCCTCCAACAGATTTGAGTATATTTTATCATCTATTGGAATGGTGCTAGGTTTCCTGTTAACCACGGTTATGTTTATTGGCTCTCTTTCATCCCAGAACTTGGAGGAGGGCACTAAGTTAAACGATTATCGAAGAAAAATCACTGCTATCAAAAGTCGTTTGAAATCTGCTGGTTTCTCTCCAGAAGAAGTGGACGAACAACTATCGTTTTTTGAGGTGATGTGGTACAAGAACTTTTTATGCATAATTGAATCAGCGACAGCACTTCCAATTCTGCCTGTATCGATGCGGAAAGAACTTTGCTTTGCAATTAATGTGCAGCTCTACAGAACATCTTTTCTCTTGCAACAAATTGGTGAAGCACATCTCCGAACAGTGTCCTTGTTCATCAAAAGTGAATTTTACCATCCAGGGGACGTAGTTTTACACCGAGGTACTGTAAAGGAAAAAGTAATCTTGGTGAAGTTCGGAGAGATAGACGTAGTGTCGGAAGAAGACGATGAGAGCAGTATACTTACATTTTCTGCAGGAACATGTTTGGCCGAATGCGCCTTGGTGATGGTGTGGCCATCAAAAACGCTTATCAGAGCTCGTACCTTCACTGAACTCCAGGTAATATAATTATTCTAAGGTAATGCAGCACTGAAAATAATACATTCACAAGATTTCATTCACCGGCTGAAAACTTAATTTTCTTATATAAAAATGGACTATTTTGAATTTTATCTCAACATCCCTTTAGGTGCGTTTGTTACTGGAAACACTTATTACTATCATCTTATATGTAGGTCCATGTATGCGCATAACGCTTATAAACCGTTGATTACGAAACTGGTGTATAATACATAAGAGTTTGAGGCTAATTATTTTAAACATTTATGACGTTTTTGATATCAGTTCTAAATAAATGCACTTTGTATTGAGGATTCGCTATAATTTACAATTTTAGGCATTTGCGTACCATTTTAGAATGTTACGTAGTAGAGTTTGAATAAGCTTTATCGAAATCTTTATAATCGTCAAAGTCAGTAAGAAATCAGGGTAATTTAAATAGAGGAACTCCTACATTTTCATAGCTTTTGAATGAACCACAGCCCATTGGAGTTAAAATTTTATAAATAAGAAATTTATTCAAAATTTATTTTAAATCCACGCAAAATTTATTGTAGTGCATATACAAAGCCTCCTGAAAATTTGCAATATTTGGTGAACGGATTTTAACTTATAAGAGTGTGTTTTTAGAGGGGGGAAAGAAAATTTGTTTAGTGACCAAACATCCACCTAGACGATACATAGGTGGCCACGAGGACTTTAAATTCTAAATACAGCATATGCTGTGTTTCCACTTACACTATAAAATTCAATACCTAATAATTTTAGTGAATATGGATGACACTGTCTTCAAAATAGGGTATAAGTAAGAAACATAAGCGAAAAGAGGGTTTCAGTTAATACTTTATTGCATTTTTGGGCACATCATAAAAAGTGAAACCGAATTTTGAAAGTATGTACTTTGAATATCTTTTGGGATACTTAATTCAAATGTCCAATTTTACCGAAGATTTACTCAACTTCAGTACTGCATTCCCTTTTTATCTATTTAATTTTTAGAAAATTCAAAAATGAAGACTTAATTTCTTTGATTTTTCTTTTCTTTCTTTCATCATTAGCTTGGAGATAAAATGTCAAAAAATCCCACAGATCTTAAAGGCCCAGCAAGTGAGCAAATCGAAGATCTAAGAGTCAAACACATGGGCGCCGTTAAAATACAAATAGTTGGCGTGGAGGTAACCCAACTACCTCTAAACTCAACAATCAGGTTCATTTCCCATTATGAAGAGGTTTCCTACCATCTTTTTGCTTTCCCTATCGCTTACCTGTGGTAGGTATTATATTTCATTAAGAAATTTAGCATCGAGAGTTCAGTCAACAATACGCGCTTTGAGGTCCCAGAACGCTCATAAAAGTTCGGCTGAATATGTTTCTATCTGTATATCTATCCATATGTCTATCTGTAAAACCATAATTCAAAAATGAAAAGTCGGATGAATATAACACTTAGTATTTAAATGATCGAGCGAGTGGCGCCGCGGTAATGTGTGCCACTCGCATTGTGAGGTCCCGGATTCGATCCCAGGTGACCGCTCACTCTGACCAATGGGTTTCTCGTGGTTTTCCCGGGGACGGCAGGCGAATGCTGGGGTGGTTTCTTCTCTACCACGACTTCCTTTCCATCCCTTTCATTCCGCTTCCTTCTCATATTTCATGTGTGCTTCCAGTTGGTAAGTGGGGATAAAGTGAATATAGTAGTAAGTGAAGTAAATATTTTTATTTTAAAGAGAAAGTTAAGCAATACTTTCATAGAAGAGCGATAAATATACTCATTGTGTTAAGTGAAGTCAAACGTTATAAATAAATTATGTGAATGATAAAATCCATAAGGAAATATTAATTTAATTTAGAGTAAGTGGTAAGTTTAGTAAAATCGCTTAAGTACTATAATTTATTTATAGTATACTAAGATAAGTGAATGGTTAAGTATACATTGAGGAAAGTGCATTGAAGTACTATAGAAAGGATAAATAAAATAAATATAGCAGTTGAAACTTTGAATCTCAATATGAAATTGAAAAAAAAGGACACACACATTCCTATTATAAAATACTACAGGATTAGCTGAAAACGAAAAATTAAGTGTAGTTGGAGTTCTGGATACCGTTACCTTCACCACTGAAAACCAGTGGTTGGAATGTACTTTTGATTAGTATTGAGTATTTTGTTACATTTATCTTGTTTAATTTACTAATAGCAGAAATTAGGAATAGCTGGATACGAGTTATGTTATGTTGTCGGCTTCCAGTAATAGTAGTTGAATATATTTTGAGATTTATATGCATTATAATTATAGCATTTTGGATTTTTGCTTTATTAGTTTTATTTTATTCATTGGTATCTAATTTATTTGTATTTACCACTTATAGGTAAAAACGTATAAAAATTATAAGCAATAATAATCCATAAGATGAAAGAAGTGTTAAATAAATCACGAATTTGACAAACATGTCCTGTTGTACGAAACAAGGTACCAGGATGAGGTTGTTAGCAGTTGTTCTTTCTTCTTTTTGTGCTCCTAGTTTCGCGGATGCATGCTCAATCGAAAAGGTTTCCCCGTGGACACCAGAGGGCTGCTTGATTTCATTTGCGAGTTGTTCGTCGCCTTCTCTCGGCGGCTCCAGCAGCGGAACGGATCTGATATCTTGGAACTGTTAGGGACCTCCACGAGTCTCTGTGGCTTGTAGGCTCCTATAGTTCCTTCTTCTCATCCCTTCCTCCTGAGGGGTGGCAGCCACAATAGATCTCTGAAGGTCGCAGTGCGCGAGGTGTTGAATAACCTATACCTATAGCTTGTGTTTAAAGAAGCATTTTTCCACACTACAAACGAAGGTTTTCTCGAAAGTTCCTTGACCGCAAAATTACTCTTTACATGGAAAGTGTTTCATTGCATTTTTATTTCTAAAATTTACACTAATGCAATGGTCAGTATGCTAGATACTGACATAAGAAATACAGGGATAAACATACCATCCATAACAGCCATTTATTTCGAAAACATATTAACATTTTAGAGAGAAAAATATTTACCTGTGACTAAAGTATACGTGAACCTTCACTTGAGCTTGATTTCATCAATTACACTAGTCTGCATTTTCAAACTTTTTGTCAAATGATTTCTTAAAGGTAGATGTTCTTGAATCAAGTTTTTATGCTGATTCCAGAAATAACTTCCTTTTTTTCTACCACGTCAGGTTTTTACACAAAATAAGAATTAATGTTTTGACAATTTTACTAATGAGCGTAGGAAAGTATTCAAATGCCATTTCACACAACGTAAGTTTTTATTCAAGAAACATTTTAAGAATACTCTCAAGAGCTCCCCTAATTTATTTCATGACTACATTTTAACAAAACAAGAAGCCAAAGTGTTTCATTTAATTTTTTTCAAACTTTCTCTTCTTTAACTTCCTTGCAGATCCTTGAAGATGACTGTCCCTCCTCAACATCCAACAGTAGTCTGCCATCATAGTTTCATTCCATCTCCCCTGGTACCTCCTCTCCATTTCCTTAATATCTTGGTGAAAACGTTCACCCTGCTCTTCACTATAATGTCCGAGATTTTCTGGAAAGTGGTCGATATGTGAATGCAGAAAATGCACCTTTACACTCATGTTACAACCCATCTTCTTGAAATTTTCCAACATTGCTTCGACAATGGCCTAGTAATTAGGATCTTTGTTATTGCCTAAGAAGTTTTCAGTAACTGATCGGAAGGCGGTCCATGCTTCTCTCATTCATTCTCTTCTCAAAACCTTCATCCTTCATCAATTTCTTTAATTGAGGACCCAAAAAAACTCCAGCCTTTAATTTGTCTTGTGAATTTTCTTGGTAGAGGTACTTGAAGCAGGGTCTATCCTGTGGTAGAGCCCTTTCAAATTGCTTTATCAAGCCCAATTTTTGTGTAGTGGCGGAAGCAATATATTTATATCTCTATATTTTTCAAGTGAAATTGTAAAAAACTGTGCGTGATAGAAACAAACTAAAAGCAGTTCTGAAATCAGCATAAAAAAGTAAGCCAGAATCACTTATTAGTTTTCAGTCATCCGATATGCAGACTAGTGTATCTGTAACCGGAAATGGGATGTATCTCTTCAAAATTTCAAACGGAGGTGGGGTCAAATAGGCTACCATTAAATAGAACTCTTCAAAACTAACAACCTTCGTATGAAACTATTAATTCCTACAATTTCAAGGAGGAAAGCATAAAAAAGATAGCGCACAGGAACCCTAGAATGCCAATCATACTATGATTTTGTCCAGTTTTCACTGTAACATCATTAAGTACTCAATGTTACTCCACTTATTTCTCACTGTCACTTTACTAATGCGATCTAATTCAATTTTCCCTGTCACAACACTTTTCTTCGCGTCGTATTGGCGTAATAACACCTGTTCTTCTTTCCACTTCACTCGCTGGGGCGTCGAACATAAGATCTCTCGTATCTCCCTCAGAAGCAGCACTCATTGTACGTCACAACTTCGGTCGTAGAACGCACTGAATTACCAGCATTTGTGGCGCATTAGAAACGCACTCACTAACTCGCTTACTAATTGCCTCACTCGCCAGCATGCTCGCTTATATAGCCGCTGGAGTTTTCGAGTGAGTTCTAGGATTTTCGGGAGGCGGGGAGAAAGAAGGTTCCAAAAACAATCCGGCTAATTATCGATATCGCTTTTGGTGTTCGCTCTGAGTGAGAGGGGTATCCCGTTTGCTTATCTCTTCAGCCGCCCAGTCGATCGCTCAATCGGCGCCTTCTATACTTATAACTGTGGCTCATAGCTGCGTCATAACATTGAGAAATGTTACAAAACGAAAATTAAAACTTTAGGGAAAGGAAGCTCAAATGGCCTTTCTCACTAGAACGACAATCGCACGTTCTACCTTCTTTCTTTCTTTCTTTCTTCGTTTGTTTCTTTCTTTATTACTTTCTTTACTACATATTATAGTAAGTAGAAGTATTTATTCAACCAAAATATTCGATGTAGAGATTTCACCGGAAACATGTTTTGAGGCCCCCCTGAAACCAAAAGAACATTTTTAGCAAAAGGTCTGTATGTGTCTGTCTGTGTGTCAGTGTGCGCGTGTGTGTATATGTGTGTGTCTATGAAAAGCATAAGCCAGAAATGAAAAGTCGGATAAATACCTAACTTGGTATTTAGATTCAGTACCTTCCAAAGATGCGACACAAAGATTTTCAATAAAATCCCCCACCTCAGCTACTCTTTACACGAAACATTTTTCGAATATTTTAATTTTGTAAAAAGGTGCTGTAATGATTTTATTAAAACACCACACATAAAAAATATTTACATAACTAATAAAATGCACATCCTCAAATTTCTGGGAATAGCCTTTTAAAGTCCTCTTCATTCGGAAGGAATTTTGTATAATCTTGTACTACACAGAAAAGGATGTACTTATATCTCTTTAAAACACAGAATTTATTTCGAATAAGCGTTTTTGCACCATAAGCCATTTCTGCGATATTCGTTATTAATGGCTCAAATTGTTCATTTCTTAGTCATCCTTTAAACTCCTTGCAACATTCAGTTGTTTCTCGCGATTGTATGGAAACAGTGTGGAATTTTAAGATCAGCATATAGCGTCCAGGCCTTAAACATTTGACTATCGCTCTTCTCTTTTTGTTCTAGTAAAATGTGCAATGTAACTGTTTCTGCAAAGGTTTATTTTGGATACAAATGTAGTATATATAAAAAAAACTTTAGTAAAAATGATGGCTAGAGAAAGTCGTGTGAATGTATCACATCAGATATATTATTTTCTTTTATTTATTTTTTTGTGGCTAACGAAATAAGTATATAATGATTACAGATACCTTACTTCCACTGCAAATAGCGGTGGTTTCCACAAACTGGTATGGTGATGCTATTGCGTGAATGTCATAAATGTCCGGGCTGCCGAGCGTGAGTTCACGTACGTATCGCATGCTAAGGTCCGGGATGCTTGTTCCCTTTAAGCTACGACTCCCCGTGATATTGTACGCCTGCGAGATCTGGAACATGTCCGCAGACTCCCATCTGCTGCTGCTACAACAGGTACAGAATAAAGGCCTCCGGGCCATGGTTTCTCCATGAAGCCTCGTATCCTTCTCACGTGGAGGATGAAATTAAGCGCCAGGTCGCAGAATTTTACGATTTATAACTACACGGTCTCAGCGACTTCGTTCAGTCTCTTGGGGATTATAGCCCTAGAGCACTGCGCTTGAGGTGTCACCGGCTTCCCCACATGACGTGCGGGCACATCCGGTAACACAAGGAGCATTTCCGCCAGCAGCTAATGCTGACCTCCTATACAATCCATCCAAGAGAAGCAACCCCAATGAGAGAAAAACATTGTTGGTACTCCATAACACCAGCGGTGTAGAAGGGCCGTTACAACCTGACCAACAGCCGTCGAGGAACAAATCCTGCTGCCTCCTTTCACCTGCTCTACATCAATCACATCCGCCGTTACATAACACCCACATCCGCTCTTTAAAGTGGTTAAGCCCTATCAAGGGCAGGTACATGTCTAATGCACCTTCGGCTGCCCTCATACTGCCAATATGTCGTCGTGTGTGCGCTGAGAGACAACCATGAAATGTTTGCTAATCTTGCAATGCCTTCAGACGTCTTGCTTCTCTGTACAAGTAACTGGATCACTGCAGCCCAGCCTAAATAAAAATGGACATACGGAGGGTAGTGGCACCTTACTGGCTAGAGTAACAACGGAGGAACCCTGCCATGCAAACGTACCCCTCCAACAACTATCGCAAGTTACATGTTGTTTAAATGGCACTACAAAATTTAGTGTCTTGCTATTAATCGAACCCATGGAGGAAACCTTATCTTTCCCATAATTTAGTGTTTCTAAGTGCCATTGGAAAAATTTCATTGCTTTACTTTTTACATCATAATACTTTGTTTCTAAATTTTGTCGGAATTTTTCAGGTTTCATGATAATTGGTAAACGTTAAGCGATAGACGAAAACGATAGATGACTTAAAAACACACAATTTATTTAAAATTTGATTTTTTGTAGCATAAACCTTTTACGAGATATACATCATTAATGATTCTAGTTGCTCATTTCTTGGTCATTCACTTAATGTCCTTTCAACATTCAGTATTTTCTGACGATTGCATGGAAGCAATATGGAATTTTAAGACCTGCATATAGCGTCCTGTTCTTAAACATTTGACTATCGCTTCTCGCTTTGTATCTATAAGAAATGTGTAATGTAGATATTTCTGAAAAGGTTTATTTGGATTAAAATGTAGTAGATAGAAAAATAAACGAGTAAGAATCATTTGTATACCTACTAATAAAGGATAGAGGGTAGAGAAGCTTATGTGAATGTATCACATCAGATTTCTTTCCGGTAAACCATATGGAGATCTCAAATTCATTTTTCAGACGACATACCCCAATGTTGACTTACAATTGTAAGTACTCAACCAACTATTAGGTTACGGAAACCGAAACCTCCGTTGTTCAAATTCCGTCTATGACATTGAATTTTTCAGTCTGATTCTATCCTCCCAACCTTGCTCTACCATGCGTTGTCCAAGTTTCAATAATAATCTGATTGTTTTATTATTATTTACCAATGGCTTTGCTCCCTTAATCAGTGGAACTTGGTTTTCGTGAGTTAACTCCAGTTTTAACATTATATTTTAGAAAATTCTTATAATAATGGAAAACGTGACTTAGCACAGAGACTTTAAAAAGAAATTCAAGTGATACAGGCGATGCTATTTTAACTTTGAAACGTGTGGCGAGTTAATATGATACAGTCGGGTGCAAAAAAAAAACCGTGCTGATATGAGGAACATCGGTTTAAGTTGGCAATCAATAATTAATACGTTTCTGCCGTACTTTCCATCCCTCATTCGGTTACAGAGGTTAATGTTTGAATGCCGAACCAGTAACAACTAGACTCATTCAGGGGCTAGTTGAAGCCGAAATTATAAAGGCAATAATTATCATAATAATCTGAGGATAGTGATATAAAATAAGTAATAATATATTTAAAATCAGTGTATGTATAAAAAGGAGAAGCATTGTGAAAATTGTTGACTGTAAAAGCGACAGAAAAACCAGACAGGCACGGTTTTGTTAATTAGGGACCAGCCTCAGGTAGAAAGGGTAAATACCATTGAAGCAAGTTTTTCCTGGTAAACAGCCGAATACAGCTGCACTAAGCTTCATGACGCTAAGTTTGAGGGGAGCGAGGGGATGTTTAGGCGTTGGTTTTTCCTTGTATTAGCGTGGGTAGATCAGTCTGTCCTGAGTGCCTGCCGAGGACGGGACGCCATTCTCGTCGAGTTGTGAACATTGGCGGTGAACATGCTAGAGGGTAGCACGCTTAGCCGTAGTTAATAATTCTTCGGTCTTGGTAAAGACAAAGTAACTTCGTATGCATTTAATAGTGATCGGCAAACCGCAGTATTATTTTAAATAGTGAATAAAAGTGTTCCAAGACAGCGTTTGTGTGTTTCTCTGTACACACCCACGCATACCCTGAGTTAAGATTTCATGCTGGAGCAGCCGTGGCAAAAGAAGAACCAACTGGGAGGAGACAAGCAGCAACCGTGAGGCAAAGGTATTGCTTCACTGTTGGAGGACGGAGCGTGCCTACGTCATATAGCGCCTAAACGTGGGGCTGAAAGAATTACCTGCGTCTTTGGGAGGTACATTGTTTCAACCATTAAGTGACATATATCAATTTTCCGCTCCCTTCATCGCCCAGCTAGTCCTGTCCTTTCTTCATAGGGTAACGCCGGCGTGTCGAACTTAGATAAAACCAATTATAGGATGGCTCATCTAAAGCGCGTGCGGAGCACAAACGATGAGGAGATTCTGCCAACATTCAGAAATGGAAAGCACTAAAAGTAACCAAAAGCATCGGCACTTACACTCGACTGTACTTCTACCAATAAAGCTGAGGCAAGCAGTTCAAGGACAACATACACTATGTGATCAAAAGTATCCGGACACCCCCACAAACATACGTTTTTCATATTAGGTGCATTGTGCTGCCACCTACTGCTTGGTACTCATTATCCGCGACCTCAGTAGTCATTAGACATCGCCAAACAGCAGAATGGCACGCTCCGTGGAACTCACGGACTTCAAACGTGGTCAGGTGATTGGGTGTCACTTGTGTCAGAAGTCTGTACGCGAGATTTCCACACTCCTAAACATCCTTAGGTCGACTGTTTCTGATGTCATAGTGAAGTGGAAACGTGAAGGGACAAGTACAGCACAAAAGCGTACAGGCCGATCTCGTGTGTTGACTGACAGAGACCGCCGACATTTGAAGAGGGTCGTAAAGAGTAATAGACAGACATTTACCCAGACCATCACACAGGAATTCCAAACTGCATCAGGATCCATTGCAAGTACTATGACAGTTAGGCGTGAGGTGAGAAACCTTGGATTCCATAGTCGAACGGCTGCTCATCAGCCACACATCACGCAGGAAAGTGCCAAACATCGCTTCGCTTGGTGTAAGGAGCGTCAACATTACACGATAGAACAGTGGTAAAACGTTGTGTGGAGTGACAAATCACGGTACACAATGTGGCGATCCGATGGCATCGTGTGGGTAGGCGAATGCCCGGTGAACGTCATCTGACAGCGTGTGTAGTGCCAAAAGTGAAATTCGGAGGTGGTGATGTTATGGTGTGGTCGTGTTTTTCCTGGAGGGGGCTTGCACTCCTTGTTGTTTTGCGTGGCATGATCACAGCGAAGACCTACATTGATATTTTAAGCACCTTCTTGCTTCCCACTGTTGAAGAGCAATTCGGGGATGGCGATTGCATCTTTCAACACGATCGAGCACCTGTTCATACTGCACGGGCTGTGGCGGAGTGGTTACACGACAATAACATCCCTGTAATTGACTGGCCTGCACAGAGTCCTGACTTGAATCCTATAGAACACCTTTGGGATGTTTTGGAACGCAGACTTCATGCCAGGCCTCACCGACCTACATCGATACCTCTCCTCAGTTCCGCACTCCGTTAAGAATGGGCTGCCATTCCCCAAGAAACCTTTCAGCACCTGATTGAAAGTGTGCCTGCGAGAGTGAACGCGATCATAAAGACTAAGGGAGGGCCAACATCTTATTGGCTTCCAGCATTACCGATGGAGGGCGCCACTTGTACGTCATTTTGAGCCGGGTGTCTGGATACTTTTGATCACGTAGTGTATAGTAGAGCATATGACAGTTTGTGTTTGGAATTAGGGTTTACATGGTGCAGCTATGAATGTCAACAAGAACCACAGGTGTTTCCTGTTATAAAATGTCGAACTAGACAGGATTGCATAAAATTTCTTCCGAATGAAGAGGACTTCATAGGGTATTCCCGAAAATCCAACATATACATTTTATTTGTCATGTATGTATCTTTTATATTTTGTATTTTAACTAAAATCGCTAGAGCCATTTTTATAAAATTAAAAGTTTTGAAATATGTTCCGTGTAAGCTATAGTTCGGGTTCAGTGGATTTTTTCGAAAATCGATCCGACTTTTCGTTTTTGAGTTATGTTGTTCACCGACACACAGACAGGCAGGCACAAACTCACATTGACCTTTTTCTAAAAATGCATTTGTTTTTATTCAGGGATCCTAAACATGTATTTTCGGCGAAATCTCGGTATCGAATTTTTAGGTGGAATACTATACCTACTCTACCTACTATGTACGCGGTAGAAAAAGTAAGGGGCGATAGAGAAAACGTTGGGGAATTGAAGGTCGTGTCGGTATGTTGTCATGGTAGCTCAGTTAGAGCAATCGGAGAGAAACCGGAAGATCCGTTTTAAGTCCCGGCTATGGCATTGAATCTTTCCATGGATAACGCATGTTTACTTGAAACGGCAAAGGAAAGCGGGGGCAATAAAATATTTTTTATTGTTGTTTATTTTAGCACTCTTAAGTTACCAACCTAACCTTTGCTATCGGCACATATCGCGGCCGCTACAAGACCTCCATAAAATGGCCATTAACTTAATACTTAAAGAAAAACTACTTTCTTGGATGCAGATTGGAAAAGTATTTAGTGAATATACTCTCTATAACTTATAGCAACGATGCTATATACCAGGTGAGTCAGCTGTCCCTATTTATTTTTGAATTTATGCAACGTGCTAAGCAACATATGTGACTTACGCCTTTCTTGAATTCCTTCTAAAGGCTGATTTGCATAAAACTTTATACAGGAGGGATAGATAACACAGTGCATAAGTGGTTTACGGGACAGAATGCTATCGTCATGTATGTCGATGCCAAAAACATCCCACCCTGACACTGGGAGCTTCAGTGGCCCTTTAAGCTGATTTTACAAACTTTTATTCTTTAGCATACATTGATACACACCTCTGAAAACGCCCCTGAAGGAACAACTTATCACATGCATCGGTTGACAAAACTATTTGAAAACAATATGGAAGATCTAGCAGTGTGACCAATTGGATTTAAGCAGTCGGCCAACAAAGGTTCGTTGTACAGCCTTGTCAAAAAATGCTAAGCATTAGGTAGATCATTTCTCTTCTGTCACAAACTATTTCAGTTCATACAGTAATTGAAATGGCTGATACAGTTTGTTTATTTGAGCTAAAGTTACCAAAATGAACTCGAAGCACTGTATGAAGTTGCAAAAAGCATGTAAAGATTCGAGATGGGGTTGAGTTTTGGTATTATTAATTCGTATAGGAACCCCAACTCGCAACGTAGCATTGGTCGAGTGGTATTATCATAATTGTGCCGCTTTAGTGTGGGTTCAAATCCGTCGTGTTAAATTCAAAAATTTTATTACCTTTTGTTTTAACTCTTTATTATGATGCAAAGAACATATTTGATAACGTTATAAGTGTGTACAAAATAGAATAATCACCATGTTTTTTCTACCGTAAAGAAGAACCCCAAAACCCAAATCATTTCCGAGCATTCATACGTAAAGGATGTAGGCAGATTACACCGGGCATGTTAGAACATGAAGGTCTTTCCGGGAACGTACATAAATGTGCATTGATGAAGGGGGTCGTCATTTTGAACATTTTCTTCGTTGAGGAAATCCACGCTCTTTAGCAATATATTATTCTGCTTACCAGGAACTTAGCACATTTACAAGTCCTTTGTCTATAGAAGTGAAACATAAGGTTTAAACATGAAACAAAAGCTGTTAGATTTAATATCGTCGATATGTGCCCAAAAGAATAAAAGCTAACTACGTGACACGGTTTACAACATCAGATAGGTACAGATTATTATCGTAAACATAATACACAATTATCTGATTGTAATTCTTGTGTCTATGGCTCACAGGAGAGCCAATAAAAAATAAATAGATTAGTATACTAAAATAAAGAAAATAAGCGCAAGGAGAAAGAAAAAAATAACCAAAACAATTTGATGTTTGTATTATTTTGGAACTTCCGAAACTAATCGTTGGTTTACCACATACCGGCAGCTAATCCACTCGGCCAGAACGCACGTGTTGTCTGACACTCTTCGGGAAAACATACCTCTATCTCCTTGCAAGCATTATATCCATGAAGAGCCTTCTTTTAAAACATTTCACGGCTCCTTGGCTCATTCAGGCCTTTAATCCTTAATGGTGGTTGTGTATAGTATCGAATAGAAGGATAGAGCTACAATAACAGTTTGTTTGATAAAAGGGTCAATGCTTTCACATAAGCCTATAAACTGCGGGTTGCATCGATACGAATACCTAGGGGCAGCTGAGTCACCTAGTATATTTTCGATGCGGGTATCGCTTTTTATTTGCATCAAAGCACAACATTTACATCATTATTTAAAGGAACGAACCAAGGGAAAAGTTCGGTATGCAAAAAATAACATAATGAGAAAAAATCAACATATTAAATAAACATTATACATAAATACAAAAATCCGATGTATTACATTCGCCAACTCTTTTACACACTAATCTTGCGGAAGCTTATTCTTCTATCTGCTTTATGTTATTCGAGATGAACATTTGCAGAAATGATTTTATTAGATATTTCGTTGCAGGTACAAGGGGAATAGAGTAGCCTACGTGATAGTCAACTTCATCGCTATGTGATTCTTTGAAATTATCTGCTCTTTACATGAACACAGGCATAAAGAATTTTGTCATTTACAACAGAACTCCAAACATTAACACATATCACAGGTGATAAATATAACGCCAGCCATCATTGAGTTACTTGTGCAGTGTGTGTGTTTAACTCACCAAACATATTATGATTTTGGCTAAGAAAATCGCCAATCGCTTTTGCATTTTCGCGGGAAAGCACGTGTTAATATTAAAATTAAAACCGGTTCTTTTATTTATCTTAGGATATAAACAATGAAACGAAAGAACAAAATACGAAAATAAGGAACACTTAAAAAGGTGCTTTAACAAATAATAACATATAAATTAAGGTTAACCTAAAACACTCTTACAAAAATTGGTTAAATCAGCACTCCGAAGCAAAACCGCTAAAAGAACATTCCCAGTAAGCATTTTAATAACTTCAGCACACATGTTTAGTCGTACAACATAGTCTAGGGGTACCATGCAAGCTATAGTTTCCGAGGTCGCGGGTTCAAACCAGGCGGAGTACGATGGGTTTTTTCGGGCATAAAAATCCTTAGCATAGCTTCCTTCGGAAGGGAAGTAAAGCCGGTGGTCCCGTGTCGTAGATTTACGGCACGTGAAAGAACCTCAAGCCTGATAAAGAGGCCTCTGAGCAAAATTTCCGGCCTTTCAGCTCCATATAGAATGGAGTGCTAGGAACCAAAATAGTTAAAGAGCATCCTTAAATAAATCCAGTTTAATTTCACACATGGTTTACATCCACTCAGAATATCAGAGTTGTAAATTTATTTCTCCATGTGAGCAAGAAGTGAATAGTTACAAGCGGAAACCCCATTCAAAGCTTTCGTTCGTGGTAAAAAGCGCTTGCGAAAATAAAGAAAAAACAAAGCAACAAAGAAACAAAGGAGGATTGCAGATCTTCAAGATGTCCATAATATTGGCAAAAGCGTAAAATGACAACATGGAATATTTCTAAAACGGCTAACGCCTCGCAAAAACTATTTCACACAAGGTGTGTCTTAATGAGATATACATTTCCTCGACAGTAAACTTTGTCTGTTGTTATGGTTTTGTAATCACAAATTTATACAAAATTCAATCATATAAATAAAGGAGACTTAGCATGCTATTCCCAGATAATTCAAAATATAAAGTTTATTTGCTATGTACATATCATTCATGTATGGTATTTTAATGAAAATCCTAGAACCATTTTCGAGAAATAAAAAATTTAAAAAAATTTTCATGTGACGAGTAGTTTGAGGAAGAGGATTTTCTTTTCACATCTTTGGAAAATATTGAACTTAACTACAAAATTTTATATTTATCCGACCTTTCGTTTTTTACTTATGCTGTTCATAGGCATCCACATAAATGCACACGGATTTTTTTTCTAAAAATTCAAGGGCCCTGAAATACACATTTCCAGTGAAACATCGATATCGTATTTTCCGGTGACATGCAATACCTTATCCACCTGCTAGGGACGTGGTAGCGAAATTAAAAGCAGGCCAAACCTTTAGTTGGTAACACAGACAGGTGAGAGATGAATACGCTACATACAGTGTAGTGATGAGAATCAATGAAGCTGGATAACCTTAACAAACTGCCAAACTGCTTTATTCAGTTTTTCACGTCTTTCGGTTCTCACTGTCACTGTTCTAAGTTCTTATCTAATTCATTTCACTAAGGTGAACTAGTTCAATTCTGCGAACTTTCACTTCCTTTGTGACGTAGGCTCTTTACCGCGGACAGTTCACTTCACCCGGGAGTCGACCACGAGACTTCCCCGTCGCTCCGTAGTAGCACTCGCTACACGTCACAAACTTGCTCGGAGAATTGCTCATGTTGCACAGAGACGCACGCTAAAGCGCTCGCTCACTGACTCGGCAACTCGCTGCTCTCGCGAGAACGCTCCAGAGCATCCGTATCAGCCGTTTACCTCTAAAACTGCAAGATATTTGTTGTTCGCATAAACAATTCGATAACCAATACCTATGTACAGAATCGATTGGTGGTAGTTCCATTTCCCGGAACCAACCAGAAGTGGGAGTATGCCTGGTCAACTTCGAAATTTTAAATGGGAACATGAGTTGTTTAAGATATCATTGGATAGTTCTTTTAAAACGAAACAAGTTTTGCCAAAACTTGTTAAGTCAGGAGCTCGGACCGGCCATCGTACTAGTCCTCCTGGGCGGGCGGGCCAGCGGACGGACGGACGGATGGACAGGTAGGCAGGCGGGCGGGCGGACGGATGGATGGACAGGTAGGTAGGCAGGCGGGCGGGCAGGCGGGCGGGCGGGTGGTTGGATGGATGTATGGATGGATGGACAGGTAGGTAGGCGGGCAGGCGGACGGACGGACGGACGGATGTATAGATGGACAGGTAGGTAGGCCGACAGGCGGGCGGACGGACGGACGGATGTATAGATGGACAGGTAGGTAGGCGGGCAGGCGGGCGGACGGACGGATGTATAGATGGACAGGTAGGTAGGCGGACGGACGGACGGATGGGCGGATGGACAGGTAGGTAGGCGGGCAGGCGGACGGACGGACGGACGGACGGATGGAGGATAGGTAGGTAGGCGGACGGACGGACGGATGGGCGGATGGACAGGTAGGTAGGCGGACGGACGGACGGATGGGCAGGTAGGTAGGCGGACGGACGGACGGATGGACAGGTAGGTAGGCAGGCAGGCGGGCGGACGGACGGACGGACAGGCTGATAGACAGGTAGGTAGGCGGACGGACGGATGGATGGATGGACAGGTAGGTAGGCGGGCAAGCGAACGGACGGACGGATAGATGGATGGACAGGTAGGCAGGCGGACGGACGGATAGATGGATGGACAGGTAGGTAGGCGGGCAGGCGGCCGGACGGACGGATAGATGGATGGACAGGCGGGCAGGCGACCGGACAGATGGATGGATGGATGGACGGGTAGGTAGGCGGGCACGCGGCCGGACGGATAGATGGATGGACAGGTAGGCAGGCGGACGGACGGATGGATGGACAGGTAGGTAGGCGGGCACGCGGCCGGACGGATAGATGGATGGACAGGTAGGCAGGTGGGCGGACGGACGGATGGACAGGTAGGTAGGCGGACGGACGGATGGATGGATGGACAGGTAGGTAGGCGGGCAGGCGGACGAACGGATAGATGGATGGATTGACAGGTAGGCAGGCGGACGGACCGACGGATGGATGGACAGGTAGGTAGGCGGGCGGGCAGGCGGGCGGGCGGGTGTGTGGGTATGTAGAGACCTTTCTAAATGAAACACAATTGCCTGAAAACAAACATTAACCTGCTGTGACTGGTCCCGTAGCTCAGTTCGGTAAAGTAGTTTTTGCTGTGCGAGAGGACCGGATTCGATTTACGGCTGGGCCCGAGAAAATTTTCTTTAATGAAAAACGCACGCGGTATGCCCAGTATCTAGTGCTTGAATGTGAGTGTGTTTTATCGGTTATTTAGTAACAAATTATTAAATAATAATTGTTATTTAATAGATAGGAATTCAGGATTGACCCTGGGCAAAACCTGAGCACACGTGCTAAATCGTACAGTTACATTAATATACAATCAGTACAACTCTATGGCACCATTTGGTGCTACAAAGATGACAAGACTAACAAAACGTTATGTCTATATATTTATATTCCTTTGAAAGGATATTCTATTAGTACAGCATCCATAATAAACATGTTCAATACATGTGCGCCATGGTAGATGTATTGATGTAAGCGCCTCTCAGTATCAGCTTGGACACGTCTTAACATTTCTGCTGATATTACAGCCAAACATGACTTATCCTTTCTTTTAAAATTCTAGGTTTTCTGCTTCTGTTTCGCTTTTGGCTTTGATATGTTCGCATAAGAAAACACTCCAGGGGACAATCTCGCTGGTCCTCTAATGCAACCATCATGATCTATCCACGACAGGGTACACATTGTTGAAGTTTTCTTTAACTCCTCTAGAATAATGGAATAGTGCAGCATTGTGTCGAAAGCAGTGATTTAGAGCTAAATAGAAGCTCTAGAAGGTTTTAAATATTCAGCCCATTCTGGAGGAATTGCAAACAAAGCCGCCCAATTGCATAGAAGTCAAATAAACTGGCCCAATGATACATCCCCGAATGACGTGCCACAAGTTAGCACACCATTGAGCCTGTGGTCGTAACCAGTGAGGATTCTCCGGATCCCAATAATGGAGATTATGTTTGTTTACATTGAACTACTAACTAAATAACATTTATCTCCTCATAAAACCTTCCTGATGAAATCCGAAATTTTTTTCTTTTCTTTTTCTTTCTTTTTTTAAGACCTTTAAACGGATACGCGAGTCTGGAATGTTTCCATAAAGCTGTTGGTGTGAATTTAGTTTATAAGGATGCTATTTTCTCTCCATATAAATCCATTATGTTTAAGTCCTTTAGCTCCTAGGTGAGCTGCAGCTCTTCAGTGCCCTAATAAATGATGAGAACAATTACGAGTTAAGTAATAATAATAGCTGGATCCTCACCGCATCTCTGGGCGTCGAATAACGCGCGCATAAGTCAGATGTCACGTATAACCTTCAAGCCTCGGCCGTATTTTGGTGCGACTTTCCATAAATTATAACCATACTGTGCATTCAATGTTGGTAAACATATTACCTGAAAGACCTGGCTCGAATTGCAACCAGGCAACCACGCGACACTTATCGATACGAAACCACAAAGAGCAAGCCCTACAGTGAACTATCGCTCGTACCTGCATTATCCCTTTGAAAATTAGTGACGCAAAAACTTCTTTTACACGTATGTGCGTGGGAAACCAAAAACTAAAAGAGCCGATTGTTTAGGGCACCTGATCAAATTAAACCATTTCTTCATACATTGCGATGATTTCGCCGACCTCAGACATAGAAGCCTTAGGAGGTCACCGAAATCGAGCACAAGTATCCAAAATTTGTCTGAGGTAGGAACCCCGGCAAAACGAACAGGGAAGCCCTAACGAGTGCCGTGGGGGAATAAAAGACCTAAGTTGAAAAAGAAACAAAGTAATACAAGCACAAGTCCTCCCAAAAGAAAAAAAATCTGATGTAATACACTCACATGACTTTCTCTACTCTTGTACAAACTAGTTTTTCAAACGCATATTCTCCATTTACTTCATGTTAATCGAGATAAACATTTGTAGACTCTATCTTATTACTAATTTTCTTGTAGATGTAAGGGGAATATATATTTACAAGGGCAATATAGAAATACAGTAGCCTTTAAGCATATATATCTCTTAATAGCTGGTTGCTAGGTGCAGCACCATTCCCTTTCCCACAGATTAATACTCTTTGCATATCCAAGACAAAAAAATGAATAACGTATTCCCATTTGAGAAAATAGTTATTGAAAAATTTAAGGGAATAACAAGCAATATCTCGAAAATGGTTCACTCAACAAAAAAAAATGTATATGACATAAATTGTGTATTCTAACGCGGTCTACATTTTTTATGTAGTAAAATTTTGTCTATTTCTTATGGTTTACCAGTTATGCAAAAGTCGTTCACAATGAAGAATACTTTTGGAGACATTCTCAGAAAATTCAAAATATACATTTTATTTGTCATGAAAATATCTTAAACATATGATATTTTAATCAAAATCGTTAGGTCATTTTTGAGAAAACGAAAATTTTCGAAAAATCTTCCATGTAAAGGGTAATTTGGGGTGAGGGATTTTCTTGAAAACCTTCGTGTCGCATCCTTAAAAATCCTGAACATAAATAACAAGTTTGGTGTTTATCCGACTGTTCGTTTCTGAGTTATGCTGTTCACAGACAGACACACAGACAGACAGACACACACACACACGGACATGTTTCCAAAAATGCTTTTTTTGGATTCAGGGGAAGTAGGTAAATATAGAGAGAGCTGGCGCAGTTTTTTGCGTTTATATGGGAAAGGATAGGGAAAACGAGGGTAGATGCGACAGTTCTAGGAGGAAAATGCGTTTATAGGGGAGAGATAGGGAATACCAGGGCTGATGCTAGGCTAGTCAGATGCTAAAGGAGGGAGGGATACGCTTTATACGAGAGAGATAGGGAATACAAGGAAAGATGTTATACTAAACAGGACTTGAAGGGTAGAATATGAGCGATATAGCGAACCGAGGAGAGGTATTAGGCTAGGAGTTTTGAATGATAGAGTAGGCGTTTATATGCGAGAGATAGGGAATACGAGAGTCGATGCTAGGCTAGATGGGGTTGAAGGAGGGAATGCATCTTATATATGAGAGAGGTAGGGGAATATCAGGAGAAGTGCTAGGCTAGACAGGAAGGTCTGAATGACAGAGTATGCGTTTATATGGGAAAAGATAGGGAAAACGGAGATATTCTATGCTAGAATAGACAGATGTTGAAGGTAGAATGTGTTTTATATATGTTAGATAGGAAACCAAGGAGATACTCAGCTAGACAGGGGGCAGTAGGGGGAATACGCTTTATGAGAGGCAGGGGTTACGGGGAGAGGTGCTAGACTAGACAGTGATTCAGAGAGTAGAGTATGGTTTTATGAGAGGTATAGGAAAACGAGGAGAGTCGGTAGGCTAGACAGGTAGTGTAGCAGTAGGAATATGGACTTATATACAGGAGAGATATGGAATAGGAGGGAGATACTAAACCTTGAAAGCGACTTTAAGCGAGAACTTCATGAAAATATGTTTCATGTCAATGTTCTAGACATGCCCATCACGTAACCTATTTAGGGAAAAGGTGACTCGTTCAGGGAAAAAGGTGACTGCTCAGGGAAAAAGGTGACCCACAAAGGGAAAAAGTTGACCAGCAAAGGGAAAAACGTGACCAGCAAAGGGAAAAAGGTGACCAGTAAAGGGAAAATGTGACCAGCAAAGGGAAAAAGGTGACCCACAAAGGGAAAACGTTGACCAGCAAACGGGAAAAGTTGACCAGCAAGGGAAAAATGTGACCAGCAAGGGGAAAAATGTGACCAGCAAAGGGAAAAAGGTGACCACCAAAGGGAAAAAGGTGAGCCATAAAGGGAAAAAGGTGACCTGCAACGGACTCACACTAACAGGTAAGTAATTCAGCTAGTATTGCAAGAGGCTGACTGCATCATAGCAGTGTATGATTTCACAGGTAATTCAGCTAGTATCGTATGTATTTAGGCTAATTCATCTAGTATCACAGGAGGATAGATTCCAGAGGCTAACTGCATCATGGCTCTGCATGATTTCACAGGTAAGTCAGCTAGTATCGTAGGTATTTAGGCTTATTCAGCTAGAATCACAAGAGGATAGATTCTAGGGTTGGGTATAGCTTAGTGTCGTATTTCACAGGTAATTCAGAAGGTATCGTAGGTATTTAGGATAATTCAAGTAACATAGGTGTTTAGGGTAATTAAGCAAGCATTACAGGAGGGTAGGTTCCAGGGGTTGGTTATAACCTAGTTTCGTATTTTACAGATAGTTCAGGTAATATCGTAAGTATTTGGGTAATCAGCATAGTTTCACAGATGCTCGTGATAATTTCGATCAGAGATTTGTATCACAGCTATTTAAGGTAAATACAGGTGATTCAGATTGTATCAATGGTATTTGTGTCATTTTAACAGGTAATTCAGATAGTGTCTAGGTATTCGGGCGATTCAAGCATCATAGGTGTTTAGAGTAACTCAGCTAGTATCACAGGAGGCTAGATTCAATGATCAGGGTTTCATATCAGAGCTAGTTAAGGTAATTTCACATGATTCGGGTAGTATCACAGGTATTTAAGTCATTTTCACAGGCAATTCAGCTAGTATCGTGAGCATTTAAGCTAATTCAGCTAGTATCACAGGAGGCTAGATTCCAGAGGCTAACTGCATCATAGCTATGCATGATTTCACAGGTAATTCAGCTAGTAACGTAGGTATTTAGGCTAATACAGCTAGTGTCACAGGAGGTTAGATTCCAGGGTTGGGTATAGCATAGTTTCATATTTCACAGGTAATTCAGAGGGTATCGCAGGTATTTAGGATAATTCAAGTAACATAGGTGTTTAGAGTAATTAAGCAAGCATTACAGGAGGGTAGGTTCCAGGGGTTGGTTATAACCTTGTTTCGTATTTTACAGATAGTTCAGGTAATATCGTAAGTATTTGGGTAATCAGCATAGTTTCACAGATGTTCGTGATAATTTCGATCAGAGATTTCTATCACAGCTATTTAAGGTAAATGCAGGTGATTCAGATTGTATCAATGGTATTTGTGTCATTTTAACAGGTAATTCAGATAGTGCCTAGGTATTCGGGCGATTCAAGCATCATAGGTGTTTAGAGTAACTCAGCTAGTATCACAGGAGGCTAGATTCAATGATCAGGGTTTCATATCAGAGCTAGTTAAGGTAATTTCACATAATTCGGGTAGTATCACAGGTATTTAAGTCATTTTCACAGGCAATTCAGCTAGTATCGTGAGCATTTAAGCTACTTCAGCTAGTATCACAGGAGGCTAGATTCCAGAGGCTAACTGCATCATAGCTATGCATGATTTCACAGGTAATTCAGCTAGTATCGTAGGTATTTAGGCTAATACAGCTAGTGTCACAGGAGGTTAGATTCCAGGGTTGGGTATAGCATAGTTTCATATTTCACAGGTAATTCAGAGGGTATCGCAGGTATTTAGGATAATTCAAGTAACATAGGTGTTTAGAGTAATTAAGCAAGCATTACAGGAGGGTAGGTTCCAGGGGTTGGTTATAACCTTGTTTCGTATTTTATAGATAGTTCAGGTAATATCGTAAGTATTTGGGTAATCAGCATAGTTTCACAGATGTTCGTGATAATTTCGATCAGAGATTTCTATCACAGCTATTTAAGGTAAATGCAGGTGATTCAGGTTGTATCAATGGTATTTGTGTCATTTTAACAGGTAATTCAGATAG
This sequence comes from Deroplatys truncata, assembly GCA_030765065.1. NCBI lineage: Eukaryota > Metazoa > Arthropoda > Insecta > Mantodea > Mantidae > Deroplatys > Deroplatys truncata. Next base: position 223,704,380 of record CM060978.1, read on the forward strand.
TGTCTAGGTATTTGGGCGATTCAAGCATCATAGGTGTTTAGAGTAACTCAGCTAGTATCACAGGAGGTTAGATTCAATGATCAGGGTTTCGTATCAGAGCTATTTAATGTAATTTCAATTGATTCGAGTAGCATCACAGGCATTTAAGTCATTTTAACAGGTAATTCAGATAGTATCACAGGTATTCATGGTAATATAGAGAGTAATTAGATTATAAACATTTCGCATCCAACGTTACAGCACTCTATATACTTTTTTTTCTAAATCTTACAAACCTTTTATATGATAAGCAGTTAGTGGACGAGGCTGAGAGGGATAAGCTGCCTGTGGGTTTACAAACTGAAAAGCCATGCATCAACATACCTTAATTTAGTCCGTCGTACGTGCCTCTCCCCTTTTATCTAGGCCTGAGACTAGCACTAGGATTGCAGCTAATGGCAGGCTTAACACCTCCCCTTCCATCTTCTTCTTTCTTCATCGGTCGTCAGCTAGCTGCATATACAGCACACAGATAACCTTCCTTTTTAAGATTGTAGACTCACGAGAAAATCTTTATCTTTAACTTACATTCTTTTAAGCACTGTTTGTAATGGCGTAATGTCCATACGCATATGTCGTTATCCCGTGCTCAGCAATAATTCTTTTATCATCAAACGGAGTCAATCCAATTTTATTCACTTGCACTGTAACAAGAGCATGCTCCCGAGACAGGATCAGATTCATAGATGTTCTGATGATTTCACTGGTTTTAAGACAGTCTGTATAGCTGTCAAACGAAATGTACTGCTTAATAGCGCTACGTTTTATACCTTTAATCTTTTTTATCATTGACCCTTGAATATCTAAGGCATACATCTTAGGACGTAGTCCAACAAAGCGTAGGATGATTTTGCTATTAGCCTCATCTTTAAATTTTCCCAATACCTTCTTGTTCTGAGTAGAGTAACATATATGGTTGGTAGGGTAATCAGATGTATCGAGATGCTCAAGAAAACGTAGCTTGTCCTGGTACACATCTTCAGTTGTAACACGATGAATGAACGAATCAGTGTCCATATACATAAGCTTCAGGTTTTCAGCTCCATAATAAGGCAACAACACGTCGTAATGATAGTTATACATTAATGTCTTGGAGATGTCCAACACACTCATAGCAATGTATAATGGCTTGTTGAATACAATCTGACGAGAGGCCATATGTACAGCAGCTAGATTATCAGCATATATCGTCCTATCGATAAACGTAGGCTTGGCGATCAGCTTCTCTGGAGTTTTTTCATTGGTCACCAGTCGTATATCCATACGGTTACGCAGGTTCTCCATAGTTTTTCCAAACATGGCGTTGTTAAAGAGCTTGTAGAGATCCTTCTCGAAATCATTTGCAGCTTGTTGTCGTAGCCTGTTGTTAAATTCTACATAAGGTTTTAGCCACCGAGACTGTCGGAATTGTAGCACACGATGAATTTTTGTTAGTCGTAGTCCATGATCAAGAGCTTGCTTCAAAGCCACGTAATGCACTACATACTTCTGTCGAGATCCAAGATGGGGTATCAGTTTCTTTGTACTAGCTTCCAATGGTTTCATACACTCTGGCAGGAAAGGTAGATCGTTGTGTAGATCGTGAAGTTCTGCAGGATACTCGATATCGACTTCTAATATGTACCCATGAGGATCATCTTCTTGTAGTCTTTCTAAGTTGATTTCTTCAGGCAAAACCCACTGAAATCCACCAAAAGGAAGGGCGTGACACATTGCCCAGCCATATTGGTTATTAGCGTCCTCGTATGTGATAAATTGGGTTGGTCTCGACGGATCAAACTTCTCCATATAAGTGTTATTAGCCTCTGCATACCGATGGGAAACTTAGCATAAACCTCCTCTTATACCTGATTCCACCATGAGTAGTTGATCATAATCTTGTAACAGCTCCAGCTTAATTCCAGTATAGAGTAACATGGCGTCCCATGTAAGTCCTGGAGAGGTAAAATAATGGGAAGGATCAACTTTGTGTGTTTTAAGGGTTTGCTCTCTGAACGTCTCAAAGACATCAGCTAGGAGAAGTACATCCGAAGTTAAGTAGAGATCGCTGTACTCTCCCAGGTTTCTCACATTAAACAGCTCCCATACATTTCTAGCATGATCGTAGTCAGTATCAGTAATTTCTTCTTCATTTAATCTATTGTAGAAGGAGTCCTTAGGAGGCAAGCAGGTCTCGTTCAGGGCATCCCATGACGTAACAAAATCATATGGAAATACACCCTTACAGGTCATCAACTTCAATTTGTCTTCTCCAAAGTACTTTAGCGTTTCAGGATACGAGGTTAGATTTTTTACCAACTTATCCAAGCTTGTACTGAGGAATCGGAAGCTATCCACAAATCGAAGCTTTATATCTCCTACATACTTGGTGAATGAGATATAGCTTTCTTCAGAGTTAGGAATTACCTCCACACGTTCACTTGTACAACCCAGCTCCTTAACAATGAAATGAGAGTCATATCCGCTAAGGTTATGCATGAGGACTGGTATATATTTAGGTGTTTTACAGGCTAAATTTCATTCATTATGAAGACTTCCACGATATTCACCGCTGAAGTGATCATGGTCGCGTACTTTAAAGTTCTCTTCTGTAAAGGGTTTTCCACACAAGTAGCAGGCTGAAGAAGACTCAAAATCCTTTTGCTGTTGATCCATAAGTTTCAGAGGCTTAGCAGATTTGTATATATTACCAATCATTTTTGCAAGAGATGTAAGGTACAGCATAAACTTCTGAGCAGCATCAGCACCACGATACACATAAGGTTGCTTAGGAAGACCAGTTTCGAGATGTTCAACACTGGATGTAGGCTTCACGTAAACACAGAAGCTCATTGGTGTGTGCTCTTGATAAGGGGTTGTATAGGAAGTTTCAGGATCGGGTATACACGTATGGCATGGAGTGAGAATACTCTCAAAATCCGCGTAGATGACATAAGGTACTTTGAGCATCCTCTCAACATTTTTAAACTGAACAATTGATTTCTCCTTGCTAGACATAACTACCCTCGCAACACCATGTTGGTTACAGATTGATGTATGTTCTTGTAGTTTTTCCAGTCCACTTCGCCCGCTCTGATCATCAAAATGTGTAAAGCAGCTCTTTTAAACATATCAAACTAATATTGTAAATAATTTTGTTTCTGGTGTTCTGGGTTCCAATACCGATAAAATGTAATTTAATTATAAATTTAATAACTCCTAAACTAATTAAGATAAAGACGCTATATAAAGTTTATTGCATTTATGTTATTAAGTAGTATCTTGTAGATGTATAATTAGATACCTGACGTCCTGGGTTCGATCCTTAATTTTTAAATTTTTATTATCTCGGGAACTAAGTGAGGTAGAGGAGTGCACCAAAGCATGATTGATAGGATCTGTACTGGGTGATTAATGTTGTATATAATTGTCGATCAGTTGTGCTAGTTCGATTCCCCATCTTTTAATGACTTCCTTAATTTTCCTCTGTACACTGGAATATATCACTTAGAGCGATGATGTAACTGCATACAGTTTTGTTTAACATGTCAGACTAATATTGTAAATTATTTTGTTCCTGGTGTTCTGGGTTCGAATACCGATTCAATGAAATTTACTTGCAAAAATTTAATAACTCGTAATTTAATTTAGATAGACATGTCAAGGTAAACGTAAACAGAGTATCTAGTCCTTAAATATCGTTATCATGACAAATATTACTTTAAAGTACTCAGAAAGAATCCTGAAGCGGTGATTTCATATATCTTCAAGCTTATGGATCATATCAGGTTCGAGTAAAGATTAAATGGTAGATGCTGATATTGGGGAGCTAAAATACATTTATTAAAAGTATTACCGTGTTCGATTTAGAAGCTTAGAATCTGTGTAACTCTGGAAAAATTGCTTTTCTCATGATTGTAGTGAAATGTAATGGTCTTTCTGTGAGAAGATGGAAAGGAAGAATTAAAAAGGGAATAAAACATGAAATAATTAAGTAAATAAGGGGGAAAATCTTCTACGTTACCTTTTAAGCTTTTACTTTAACAATTGTGATAATACAGCTGGAATTAACCTTCGTACAATAGGTGATGGTGGTGGTGGTGGTGGTGGTGGTGGTGGTGGTGGTGGTGGTGGTGGTGGTGGTGGTGGTGGTGGTGGTGGTGGTGGTGGTGGTGGTGGTGGTGGTGGTGGTGGTGGTGGTGGTGGTGGTGGTGGTGGTGGTGGTGGTGGTGGTGGTGGTGGTGGTGGTGGTGGTGGTGGTGGTGGTGGTGGTGGTGGTGGTGGTGGTGGTGGTGGTGGTGGTGGTGGTGGTGGTGGTGGTGGTAGGCTTTGAATTTGAAATATTTGCCTGAATGAGCGTTTGCTTTTCTCGTGATTGCAGTGAAATGTAATGGTCTTTCTGTGGGAAGATGGAAAGGAAGAATTGAAAAGGGAATGAAAACATGAAATAATTAAGTAAATAGGGGAAAAATCTTCTAGGTTTCCTTTTAAGCTTTTACTTTTAAGTATTGTGATAATACAGCATAATTAACCTTGGTACAATAGGTGGTGATGGTGGTGGTAGTGGTGGTAGGCTTGAATTTGAAATATATGTCTGAATGAGCGTGTGGGAATACTTCTCTTGCTGGTGTGACAGAATAAGCAGGTAGTTATGAGACGAGTTTAAACGTGTTTGATGGTGCCAGACATCCTGTCTCTGGGTGTGACGTCATAAACATCCTGTCTCTGGAGTTGAGGTTATATGGCTGGGGGTTAATACACGTTGAGGGATCATATACAGCTGGTTATGGAACGAGTTTATGATTGATCTAAAAGGTTCGTACTCCCTCTATAAATATGGTGATCTAGGGCATTGGACTTCATTGTGCTAATTAGTCTTGAGGTGTTAACATCGTGTTCTCTCCAAGAATAATCAGCTTTCTAAAGTGGTATCAAGGTGAAGAGGTCTAAATTTCATTGATCAGTGATTAATACGTTATTACATCAAGAATAAAGATGAATAACTCAGCGTATAAGGATATTATTCCAAGCGCTACTGGATATGCATGCGGAAAATGTGGGAAAAGAAGTTCCTCCGAGGTTATGACAAGAGAAGACACGAGATGAGCTGCAAGAAGCTCTTTAAATGTAAACATTGTAATGTAACCTTCAAAGATGGTTATAAGGGGCAGCGACACGAAGATATATGTGAAATAAGCAGCCCTAAGAAGAAAAGAAGATTGGAACCAACTAAACATCAGTTGCTGTCAACAATGGAGGACTGTGATATGAAAGAATACGAAACTTCATTCGAAGGACGATTAAAATCGTATTTTATACGATGCGAGTCACCTAAGGACCTGGATATGTATCTGCAAGAGGCAAAACAATGTATAATCCAGGCTGTGCATAAAGAGCTTAGAATTCATAAGAGTGTTAAAATTAATCTGCTGGCTGAGTGACGATTTGTTAACAGTATTGGAGAAACCTGTGACAAAACATTTAAAACAAGGAATCATCCTGTTTTCCTAGAAACAGATCTGGACTCAACACTGGAAGCGAAATTCAAGAAATTGGTGACTGAAATGGAGGAGTCTCAGCTTAAGGGTAGCAGCTGGGCTTTGCTTGCTGTGGAAGGAGTTCGACTTCGTATCAACAAGTACAACCCGTTACGAGGAAGTAGCTACATTCCACTACCGTCATCTGTTCAAGCAAGAAAAGCGTGTATAAATATCCAGAACTTTAGTGATGAGAAATGTTTCATGTACTCTATACTGGTCAAATTCATGGAGAAGGATGCGCAGCGTGTGAGCAAATACAAGCAGCTTCAAGATAAGTATGACTTCAGCTGTGTTTTTTACCCTACTCCACTTTCTCAAATATCTAAATTTGAGAAGCTTAACAAGATGTCTATTAACGTTTTCGGGCTGGATGAAAAGCATGAAGTGAATCCGATAAAGGTTGTTGACATTGAACTAGCTGAACACTGTGACCTGTTACTATTGAATGACAGTAGTGGAAAACATCACTACGTATATATAAAGAATTTTGAGAAACTAGTTCGATGTCAGAAGACTAAACGTAATGGGCGTGTTTATACTGTAAGCACTGCTTTACACATTTTGATGATCAGAGCGGGCGAAGTGGACTGGAAAAACTACAAGAACATACATCAATCTGTAACCAACATGGTGTTGCGAGGGTAGTTATGTCTAGCAAGGAGAAATCAATTGTTCAGTTTAAAAATGTTGAGAGGATGCTCAAAGTACCTTATGTCATCTATGCGGATTTTGAGAGTATTCTCACTCCATGCCATACGTGTATACCCGATCCTGAAACTTCCTATACAACCCCTTATCAAGAGCACACACCAATGAGCTTCTGTGTTTACGTGAAGCCTACATCCAGTGTTGAACATCTCGAAACTGGTCTTCCTAAGCAACCTTATGTGTATCGTGGTGCTGATGCTGCTCAGAAGTTTATGCTGTACCTTACATCTCTTGCAAAAATGATTGGTAATATATACAAATCTGCTAAGCCTCTGAAACTTATGGATCAACAGCAAAAGGATATTGAGTCTTCTTCAGCATGCTACTTGTGTGGAAAACCCTTTACAGAAGAGAACTATAAAGTACGCGACCATGATCACATCAGCGGTGAATATCGTGGAAGTCTTCATAATGAATGTAATTTAGCCTGTAAAACACCTATATAGATATATACCAGTCCTCATGCATAACCTTAGCGGATATGTCTCATTTCATTGTTAAGGAGCTGGGTTGTACAAGTGAACGTGTGGAGGTAATTCCTAACTCTGAAGAAAGCTATATCACATTCACCAAGTATGTAGGAGATATAAAGCTTCGATTTGTGGATAGCCTCCGATTCCTCTGTACAAGCTTGGATAAGTTGGTAAAAAATCTAACCTCGTATCCTGAAACGCTAAAGTACTTTGGAGAAGACAAATTGAAGTTGATGACCCGTAAGGGTGTACTTCCATATGATTTTGTTACGTCATGGGATGTCCTGAACGAGACCTGCTTGCCTCCTAAGGACTCCTTCTACAATAGATTAAATGAAGAAGAAATTACTGATACTGACTACGATCATGCTAGAAATGTATGGGAGCTGTTTAATGTGAGAAACCTGGGAGAGTACAGCGATCTCTACTTAACTTCGGATGTACTTCTCCTAGCTGATGTCTTTGAGACGTTCAGAGAGCAAACCCTTAAAACACACAAAGTTGATCCTGCCCATTATTTTACCTCTCCAGGACTTACATGGGACGCCATGTTACTGTATACTGGAATTAAGCTGGAGCTGTTACAAGATTATGATCAACTACTCATGGTGGAATCAGGTATAAGAGGAGGTTTATGCCAAGTTTCCCATCGGTATGCAGAGGCTAATAACACTTATATGGAGAAGTTTGATCCGTCGAGACCAACCCAATTTATCACATACGAGGACGCTAATAACCAATATGGCTGGGCAATGTGTCACGCCCTTCCTTTTGGTGGATTTCAGTGGGTTTTGCCTGAAGAAATCAACTTAGAAAGACTACAAGAAGATGATTCTCATGGGTACATATTAGAAGTCGATATCTAGTATCCTGCAGAACTTCACGATCTACACAACGATCTACCTTTCCAGCCAGAGTGTATGAAACCATTGGATGCTAGTATAAAGAAACTGATACCCCATCTTGGATCTCGACAGAGTATGTAGTGCATTACATGGCTTTGAAGCAAGCTCTTGATCATGGACTACGACTAACAAAAATTCATCGTGTGCTACAATTCCGACAGTCTCGGTGGCTAAAACCTTATGTAGAATTTAACAACAGGCTACGACAACAAGCTGCAAATGATTTCGAGAAGGATCTCTACAAGCTCTTTAACAACGCCATGTTTGGAAAAACTATGGAGAACCTGCGTAACCGTATGGATATACGACTGGTGACCAATGAAAAAACTCCAGAGAAGCTGATCGCCAAGCCTACGTTTATCGATAGGACGATATATGCTGATAATCTAGCTGCTGTACATATGGCCTCTCGTCAGATTGTATTCAACAAGCCATTATACATTGCTATGAGTGTGTTGGACATCTCCAAGACATTAATGTATAACTATCATTACGACGTGTTGTTGCCTTATTATGGAGCTGAAAACCTGAAGCTTATGTATATGGACACTGATTCGTTCATTCATCGTGTTACAACTGAAGATGTGTACCAGGACAAGCTACGTTTTCTTGAGCATCTCGATACATCTGATTACCCTGCCAACCATATATGTTACTCTACTCAGAAAAAGAAGGTATTGGGAAAATTTAAAGATGAGGCTAATAACAAAATCATCCTACGCTTTGCTGGACTACGTCCTAAGATGTATGCCTTAGATATTCAAGGGTCAATGATAAAAAAGATTAAAGATATAAAACGTAGCGATATTAAGCAGTACATTTCGTTTGACAGCTATACAAACTGTCTTAAAACCAGTGAAATCATCAGAACACCTATGAATCTGATCCTGTCTCGGGAGCATGCTCTTGCTACAGTGCAAGTGAATAAAATTGGATTGACTCCGTTTGATGATAAAAGAATTATTGCTGAGCACGGGATAACGACATATGCGTATGGACATTACGCCATTACAAACAGTGCTTAAAAGAATTTAAGTTAAAGATAAAGATTTTCTCCTGAGTCTACAATCTTAAAAAAGAAGGTTATCTGTGTGCTGTATATGCAGCTAGCTGACGACCGATGAAGAAAGAAGAAGATGGAAGGGGAGGTGTTAACCCTGCCATTAGGAGCAATCCTAGTGCTAGTCTCTAGCCTAGATAAAAGGGGAGAGGCACGTACGACGGACTAAATTAAGGTATGTTGATGCATGGCTTTTCAGTTTGTAAACCCACAGGCAGTTTATCCCTCTCAGTCTCGTCCACTAACTGCTTAACGTATAAAAGGTTTGTAAGATTTAGAAAAAAAAGTATATAGAGTGCTGTAACGTTGGATGCGAAATGTTTATAATCTAATGACTCTCTATATTACCATGAATACCTGTGATACTATCTGAATTACCTGTTAAAATGACTTAAATGCTTGTGATACTACTCGAATCAATTGAAATTACATTAAATAGCTCTGATACGAAACCCTGATCATTGAATCTAGCCTCCTGTGATACTAGCTGAGTTACTCTAAACACCTATGATGCTTGAATCGCCCAAATACCTAGACATTATCTGAATTGCCTGTTAAAATGACACAAATACCATTGATACAACCTGAATCACCTGCATTTACCTTAAATAGCTGTGATACAAATCTCTGATCGAAATTATCACGAGCATCTGTGAAACTATGCTGATTACCCAAATACTTACGATATTACCTGAACTACCTGTAAAATACGAAAGTAGGTTATAACCAACCCCTGGAACCTACCCTCCTGTAATGCTAGCTTAATTACTCTAAACACCTATGTTACTTGAAGTATCCTAAATACCTACGATACCCTCTGAATTACCTGTGAAATATGAAACTATGCTATACACAACCCTGGAATCTATCCTCCTGTGATACTAGATGAATTAGCCTAAATACATACGATACTAGCTGAATTACCTGTGAAATCATACACTGCTATGATGCAGTCAGCCTCTTGCAATACTAGCTGAATTACTTACCTGTTAGTGTGAGTGGGTTAGCTTTTCCCGTTGCAGGTCACCTTTTTCCCTTTATGGCTCACCTTTTTCCCTTTGGTGGTCACCTTTTTCCGTTTGCTGGTCACATTTTTCACTTTGCTGGTCACATTTTTCCCTTTGCTGGTCACCTTTTCCCGTTTGCTGGTCAACGTTTTCCCTTTGTGGGTCACCTTTTTCCCTTTGCTGGTCACATTTTCCCTTTACTGGTCACCTTTTTCCCTTTGCTGGTCACGTTTTTCCCTTTGCTGGTCAACTTTTTCATTTGTGGGTCACCTTTTTCCCTGAGCAGTCACCTTTTTCCCTGAACGAGTCACCTTTTCCCTAAATAGGTTATGTGATGGGCATGTCTAGAACATTGACATGAAACATATTTTCATGAAGTTCTCGCTTAAAGTCGCTTTCAAGGTTTAGTATCTCCTCCTATTCCATATCTCTCCTGTATATAAGTCCATATTCCTACTGCTACACTACCTGTCTAGCCTACCGACTCTCCTCGTTTTCCTATACCTCTCATAAAACCATACTCTACCATCAGCCACTGTCTAGTCTAGCACCTCTCCCCGTATCCCCTGCCTCTCATAAAGCGTATTCCCCCTACTGCCCCCTGTCTAGCTGAGTATCTCCTTGGTTTCCTATCTAACATATGTAAAACACATTCTACCTTCAACATCTGTCTATTCTAGCATAGGATCTCTCCGTTTTCCCTATCTTTTCCCATATAAACGCATACTCTGTCATTCAGACCTTCCTGTCTAGCCTAGCACTTCTCCTGATATTCCCCTACCTCTCTCATATATAAGATGCATTCCCTCCTTCAAGCCCGTCTAGCCTAGCATCGACTCTCGTATTCCCTATCTCTCGCATATAAACGCCTACTCTATCATTCAAAACTCCTAGCCTAATACCTCTCCTCGGTTCGCTATATCGCTCATATTCTACCCTTCAAGTCCTGTTTAGTATAACATCTTTCCTTGTATTCCCTATCTCTCTCGTATAAAGCGTATCCCTCCCTCCTTTAGCATCTGACTAGCCTAGTATCAGCCCTGGTATTCCCTATTTCTCCCCTATAAACGCATTTTCCTCCTAGAACTGTCGCATCTACCCTCGTTTTTCCTATCCTTTCCCATATAAACGCAAAGTACTGCGTCAGCTCTGTCTATATTTACCTACTAGGGGATCTCAAAACATGTATTTCCGGTGAAATCTCGGTATCTAATTTTTCTGTGGAATACAATACTTCCCCTATTTGCTATACGTAGTAGAGAAAGTAAAAAACTGGAGGAAGGAAATATCTACCCAAAATAAATTAATTACAAAACAAACACTATAATTTTAACTGGCTTTATTTTATCCAAAGATATGCCACATTGTAAATGCCCCATTAGAAACAATGACAAAATAAAGAACAAACGAGAATGAAAAAGAACCCAAAATGCTCATCAAATCAAAACAAAGTTTTACACATTTACTAAAGCTTAATTTTGAAAATTACTTTAAATATTAAAAACCAAACATCAATCAATAATCATACTCAAAAACATAAACTGAACCCTTAAACAATAAACGAAATCATATTCAGGCAAAAAGAACAATGAAATAACCAGCCAAGTAAATAGTTGTTTCAGGACCGAAATCAAAAACTCAATCTTTGCAAACGCTATATAAAGTTAATGTGACATATATTAATGTTTATACAGATATCTGGAAACCATGACCATGTAAATTTAAATTCCTATTTAACTGACATAATAATCAATAACTACATATACATGTCAAAGAGGCCCAAAACATCGAACTCGTGCGTTAATCCGAGTTTGTAACCACCAAAATTCCTGAAACAACTATTACTAAAACTGTTGCTGAAAGGAAAGAAACAAACCTAAGTCAAGGGTAAACGAAAGCAGCCTTAAACACATGCACTAAAAGGGCAAATAACTTAGCAATGCCAAAGCAAAAGTTCTCACGTAATGTAAACCAGTGAAATTTTACGCCAAGCACTAAACAGTGAAGCAGTGAGGCAAATCATGAAATATCCAAACCTTGATGAAAATTAAGCCCGAAACAGGTCAACCGATTGCCACCACACGAAACAATTTATCCAGTAGTGCACGCAAGCCCTTAAACGTCACTAACTTTAATCAGTGACCAAACTGCAATAGTTTCAAAAATATTTTATACAAATACCTTGCTTAATAGAAACCTTTTTTGGAATTATAATTTATAATCGTAGTGCATAAATACAAAGGGACACGTACAAGTAAAATGGAATGGCTGCATAACACATGACCCATTCAATTCTTGCGAGAATGAAGTGAACATTTACAAATTAACACACTTTAAAACAGCTAATTGTGTGGGCTAGTCACTTAGCATAATTACTACAAATGTAATGACAAAAGGAAACTCTTCCATGTCAAATGGAACTGCTCAAAAACACGTGGCCAATTTAACTGTACACGAATGTAGTGGAAATTTGCAAGAACCAGCAAACACTTTAAAACAACTAAATAAGAGGGCCAGTCACTTAAAGTAATTGCTGCAAATATAATGACTTTAAATATGGCTTCAACATCCCCACTTCCTTCAAACTAGAATACATGGGCTGAAAACAAACCTTACCTTTGTGTCGCAAAATCGAAACTCCCGTCGGGAAAACGTACGGAAATGAAACGCAATTAGCCAAAGAATTCAGAACAATTTAAACTAGCACATTCGCTAATAAATACGAAACCATGTTACAGAATTTTGAAAAGAATCTCAAAAGTACTAACAGCCAAACAAACTTTAAAGGCGTTTCCACTCCAGCACGTGCTGTCCCAATTGCCACCCCGAGTACAGCAGTAACTAAACTACCTCTCGTTACCGAGGCCCACAGACTCTCTCCCGGCCGCGAGGCAGGCAGACCCCAAACCGTCCAGGGCAAGGCGACAACCATAGCAAAACAAAATCAAGTACCGGAGATACCAACATAGACGTTGTGACAGGCTATTCTGAGTGACTGGCCGTACAATAAAAGAATACCACCAAGCGAATCAGCACAACACTTATCTCGATTAATTAAAAGTAGATAGAAAAAACCTTTTATAAGAAGAGTCTGTAGAAGGGATATAGAAATAAACTATTGTAAATAACAAAATATAAACGAAACATTTCAAGGTTTTCTTTCTTATAAGATATGCCGGTATATCCTATGACTTTTTATTACCATTTATTCAGACATTTTTAGTGCTTACCCAATTTTAAATATTTTTGCTGTTTTCGAAGAAAGTCCACTAGTAGTTTATATAAGAGAGAGCTAGCACATTTTTTGCGTTTATATGGGAAAATATAGGAAAACCGAGGGGAGATACTAGGCTAGGAAAGCGTTCAAGGAGAAAAATGCGTTTATATGGGTGAGATAGGGAATACGATGGATGTTACTTGGCTAGACAGGGATTGAAAGGGCTAAATGTAGGTTTTATAGGGAGAGATTAGGAATACGAGGTGAGATGCTAGACTATACTGGGTTTCAAAAGGCGGAATTTGCGTTTTATATAGAGGAGACAGGGGAAACAAGGAGAGATGCTAGGTTAGACGGATCTTAAAGGGTAGAATAGGGCTTTTATATGGGAGAGATAGGGAATACGAGGAGAGATGCCACGCTAGACAGGGTTGCAGGACGGAATATGGGTTTCTATGGGAGAGATAGGCTACGTTAGACAGGGTTAAGGGTGGAATATGTGTTTTATATGGGAGAGATAGCAAAACGAGGAGAGGTATTAGACTAGGAGGGGTGAAGTAGCAGAGTAAGCGTTTATATGGGAGAGACGAGGAAAACGAAGTGACATTCTATGAAAGCAGATAGTTGAAGGAGCGGAAAATGATTTGATATGGGAGATATAGGGAAAACGATTATAGGTGTTAGGGAGGTTAGTGTTTGTACAATGTCTTCTCCAGGTTAGCACCATCCAGCAAAGCATATCCCATGTTTGGCTGCTTCATAGTTGTGTATGATTTCACATTTAATTCAGTAGTGTCGTAGATATTTAGAGTTCTTCTGATAGTACCGTAGGTATTTAGCGTAATTCAGGTAGTATCACAAGCAGACAGATTTCAGGAGTTGGATGTAGAGACCCAGGATATATTCTTTTAGGTACTTTTTGAAATACTGCAATGCCCATATGTATATGTTGATATTCCCTCCTCGGAAATAACTCATTTATCGTCAAAGGGAGTCAATGCGATTTTATACACTTGCACTGTGGTAAGAGCATGCTCCATTGACAGTATCAGATTCGTAGGCGTTCTTATTATTTTTCGGGTTTTAAGAGAGTCTGTATAGCTGTCAAATGTAATGTACTGCTTGATAGCACTACGTTTTATGCCTTTAACCTTTGTTATCATTGAACCTTGGATACCCAGTGCATACATCTTAGGTCGCAGTCCAACAAAGAGTAGCATGTTTCAGCAATTAGCCTCATCTTTAAATTTTCCCAGCTCGTTTTTTTTTCTGAGCGGAGTGATATATATGGTTTGCAGGGTAATAAGCTGTATCCAGATGCTCGAAGAAACGTAGCTTATCCTGGTACACATCTTCAGTTGTCACCCGATGAATGAATAAATGAATGAATCAGTGTCCATATGCATAAGATTCAGGTTTTCAGCTCCATAATATGACAATAACACGTCGTAATGATAGTATAATTAATGTCTTAGAGATGTACAACTCACTCATTCCAATGTATATAGGACTGTTGAACACGATCTGTCGAGAGACCATATGCACAGCAGCTAGATTAGCAGCACATATTGTTCTATCGATAAACGTAGGGTTAGTAATCAACTTTTCCACCGTCTTCTCATTTGTAACCAACCGTATATCCATACGATTACGCATGTTATCCTTAGTTTTTGTAAACATGGCGTTGTTAAAGCGTTTGTAGAGGCCCTTTTCGAAATAATTTACAGCCTGTTGTTGTCGTCTGTTGTTAAATTCCGCATAAGGTTTTAAACGTTGAGACTGTCGGAATTGTAGCACACGCCGGATTTTTCGTTAGCCGTAGTCCAAAAATAAGAGCTTGATTCAAAGTCATGTAATGTACTACATACCGAAGTCTAAGATGGGGTATTAATTTCTTTGCAGATAGCTCTTGGGGATTCACGTACTCAGGCAGGAAAGGTAGATAGTTGTGTGGATCGTGAAGTTCTGCAAGATAATCTATGTCGACTTCTAATATGTATCCATGCGGACCATCTACTTGTAGTCTTTCTAAGCTGATTTCATTAGGAGAAACCCACTCAAATCCACCATAAAGGAGGGAAGGGTGCATTCCCCAACTATGTTGGTTATTAGCGTCCTCGTATGTAATAAATTGGGTTGGTCTCGAAGGATCAAAGTTTTCCATGTATACATTATTAGTCCCTGCCGATGGGACACTTGGCGTAAACCACCTCTTATGCCGGTGTCCCACCATGAGTAATTGATCATAATCCTGCAGCAATTCCAGCTGAATTCCAGTATATAGAATATGACATCCCAGGTAAGTCATGGAGCGATGAAATAATGAGCTGGGTCGACTTTATGAGTTTTCAGGGTCCTATCTCTAAATGTCTCAAAGACATCAGCTAGAAGAACGACATCTGGAGTTAAGCAGAGGTCGCTGCACTTGCCTAGGTTTCTCACATTAAACAGTTGCCATACATCTCCCGTATGATTGTAGTCGACATCACTAGTTTCTTCTTCATTCAATCTGTTGCAGAAAGAGTGCTTAGGAGGTAGGCAGGTTTGGTTCAAGACATCCCAATTAGTGACGCAATCATATGGAAAAACTCCCGTATGAGTCATCAACTTGAGCTTGTCTTCTCGAAATGCTTCAGTGTTTAGGATATGATGTTAGATTTTTGACCAGCTTATCTAAGCCTGTGCTCAGGAACCGAAATCTATACACAAATCGGAGCTTTATATCTCTTACTTACTTGGAAAATGAGATATACTTTTCTGCAGAATTACGTCCACACGTTAACACTTGTACATCACAGCTCCTTAGCAATGAAATGTGAGTCATCCCCACTGAGGTTATCCATGAAGATGGGAACATATTCATTATGTACAGTTCCGCGACATTCACTACTGGTATGATCGCGTACTTTAGAGTTGTTTTCTATAAAGGTTTTTCCAAATAAGTAGCATATTATAGAAGACTCAAAATCACTTTGTTGTTGTCTGTGAGTTTCAGATGCTTAGCAAAATTGTATATATTGTCAAACTTCTTCTCAAGGGATGTAAGATATTCTTTAAGCTTCTGTGCAGCACCATAACCACGATATATGGTTGCTTAGGAAGACCGGTTTCGATGTGTTCAACACATTGAGCAGATTTCATTTAAACACAGAAACTTATACGCACATGCTCTTGATAAGGGGTTGTATATGAAGTTTAAGGATGAGCGATGCACGTATACACAGAGTGAGAATACGCCCAAAATTCGCATAGATGGCATAAGGTACTTTCAGCATCCTCTCAAAATTTTGAACTATACAATTGATTTTTCCTTTGTAGAATTAACAATCCTTGCAATATCATGATGGTTACAGATGGCTGCATATTCTTGTAGTCTTTCCAGCCCGTTTCGTGCATACTGATTGTCAAAATGTGTAAAGCAGCCCTTACACGTATGTTTCACAGGCATTAGCTTAGTTTTCTGACGTCGAATAAGTTTTTCAAAATGTTTTATAGATATACGTTTTCCACTAATGTCCTTTAATAGTAACAGGTCACGGTGCTCAGGTAGTTCAGTCATGGCAACCTTTATTGTCATGGCAACATCAATCATATACTGAGTTTTAATAATACAACAGTGATTAAGCCTCCAAACGCTTATATTTCAATTCGTGTTTACACCGGTGTTTGGGCGTGGCCGTAGGAGGTTTGGAGGCTCCTGTGCTTGAAGGAAGTGTTAGAAATTGTTGTGCATGTGAATGTATCTGTTCGGAGGTCCTCGTAGGTCTTCGAGCATCCTCGTGTGCTTGAAGAAAGTGTTAGTGTATCGCGTGTATATCTATGTGCTCGGAGGTGTTCGTACGTCTTCGTACATGTTCACGTGTTTAGAGGTGTTCGGATGTGCTTATATATAGTTATGTGTGATTGTTTGTGTATATGTAGGTGCGCGGATGTATGTGCGCGTGTGTCTGAGTGTGTGTGTGTGTGAGTGTGCATGCGTGTGCTGTGAGTCAGTATATATGTGTGTGGGTATGCGTCTGCTTTGTGTGTGTAAGTGCGGTGTTTGTGGTGGTGTGTTCGACTGCTTTGAATATGTGTATGTGTGTGCGTGAGTATGTGTGTGGATGCACCTGCTATGATGTGTGTGATATATGTATATGTCTAACTATTTCTGTTAGTTTTTACTTGTTTTGACTGTCTGTGAATGTTTTGGTGAGTGTTTTCTGTGTTTCTTTGTGCGTGTCTGTATGTGCCAGTGTATTTGTCTAACTGTTTCTGTTAGCGTTTGCGTGTTGGCTGCCTCTGGGTGTGCCTCGATGAATGTTTAGTGTTTCCTAGTGTGTTTCTGCATATGTCTGTGTATATCCAATGGTGTGTGTGTGTTCGTGTGCATGCGTGTGAATGTATGTATGTGCGTGTATATATGCGTGGTTGGATGTCTGTAGATCAAGAAATAAGAAAAGATAGATTGGTAGAAAGAAAAAAGAAAGAGATAGGCAGAATGGAGAAAGAAAAAAGAAAGAGATAAGCAGAATGGAGAAAGAAAGAAGAAAGAAAATAAAGACTCGAACCTACACTTCGGGATACCTAAGTATACACCAGGGTTTAATATAGATAATTATATTTGTTAAATACGTTTTAATCTACCGTGTAAGACACTTAGTTTAATATTTATTAACCATTAGAGTTTTGACAGGAGTAAGATTCGTACTCGCACCTCAGGATGTCCAAGAATATGCTACATTAAGTCTCCTAATGATGTAAAGGCACCATGATTTACCCTACTCGTCTATATTCCTTAGTTTAACAGTTATTAGGCATTAAATTTTCGTACACAGTACTCGAACTCGGACCCCTGGATACCTGAAATTGTCTTTCCTTAATCCACGTAATACTATAATATTATTGTTTTACCCTACCGTCTAAGTATCAGTCATCATTAGCAATTAAAGATTCAAGCTCTGTCGTTCCGGACACACCAGGGTTTAATAAAGGAAAATTATATATGTTATGTATTTTAATCCACCCCTCTAAGTACTTAGTTTAACAGTTATTAAACATTAAGGTTTTGTTTTTCCATTCAATTACAGAGACTTGTGCTAGTGTGTAACTGTTTGAATAAGCATATATTTCTGCTAGAATGATAGACATGGATAGCCATTGTTTAAACCGAAGGCAAGCTTTTATTCTGTTACTGGCAAGAGGAGAAATCTATACGAGCATCCTTAGCTTGTATGCTATTGTGGTTAAAACTGATATACAAAACGCCGCATTATTCAAGAATTTCATCAGAAAAGAAGACCAATGTACAGTCCCTTTGTACAGTATTTGGGGAGTGGCCTTTAGTGGAAAAAACCATAAGTCAGTAGCATAAAATTGAGTTCAAGCGCACTTATATATATATATATGAAGATATCGCAGTGAATAGAATCCGGTCTCCCTTTTTCAGAGAGAATAACAAAGAATGGAAGGCGAGGGAAGGAATCCAGTGTTGAACAAACAATACATATGGGGGAGCGGTATAACACCTGACATTGCCAATTGCCATCCTTTTTTCGACAAACAATACAGAATTTATGATACGGTGCTCTCTGAAATGCAGCGTGGGAGTGGTATAAGACCTGGAATGTCAACTGTTACCTTTTGTTCGACAAACACTACAGGCTTTATGACACGCAGGTGTTCTCTGGAATGCAGGGGGTGGGAGTATTAACATATTAGTTACAAATTCCTGCATATTAAGTGTGCTTGTACCGCCATAAGGAATATAGACGAGTAGGGTAAATTATAATAATTTTATATCATTAAGAGGCTTAATGTACGATTTTTTAGGTATCCTGAGGTCCGATATCAAATCTTACTCCTGTCAAAACTCTAATGCTTAATAAATATTAAACTAAATGACTTAAAGGGTTAGATGTAAAATGTATTTAACGGATAAAATGTATTTAACGACTTTAATTATCTAACTTAAACCCTGGTGTATACTTAGGTATATTGAGGTCTAGATTTGCTTTTCCTCTTTTCTTTTCCTTTCCTCTTCCTTTCTCTCCTTCGTTTTCTTTCTTTTCTTTCTCGTTTCCATCTATCTATTTATTTTTTCTGTTCTTTCCTTTTCTTCCTTATGTCTTACTTTCTTCTTTATCCAAAAACGCATGTATATATATACGCACACACCCACGCAGTTGCATAAATTCACACGCATGCACATGCGCACACAAACACACCGCGCACGTACACACACATATGCAGAAACACAAAACACACCGCGTCTAAACACACCCAGAAGCAGTCAAATAGGCAAACACTAACAAAAACAGACAAATACACATTCACAGACATATACAGAAACACAGAAACAAACACAAAAGACACTCATTCAAAATTATTCACAGAGAATCAAATCAAAAAAAGCTAAGAGAAATAGTTAGACATATACATACACCCACAAAAATAGCAGGTGCATATACAAATTTACACACACATGCAAAGCATTCGCATACACCATACATACATATGCACTCGCAGCACACCCAAGCACACATACACACACACTCATACACACATAAACATACGTAAACACCTCCAAACACATCTAAACATGTGAACATGTACGAGGACATACGAACACCTCCGAACACATGGATATACACACGTAACACTTCTAACTCCAAGTACACGGAGCTCCATGAAGAACTACGAAGTCCTCCGAACACATATTGCACTACCACAACACATTCTAACACTTCCTCCAATCACATGAACTGTACGAAGATCTGCGGACATCTCCGAACACATAGATGTACCTGCGCAACGCATTCTAACACTTTCTTCAAGTACACGAACCTGTAAGAAGACCTACGGACACACCCGAACACCTGTATACACAAATATTGAAATATAAGAGTTTAGATGCTTAACCACCGTTTTATTATTAAAACTCAGTATACGATTGATGTAAAAGGTCCGTGGCCCCTCTAGAAATAGGGCACCTTCAGGCACTGATCTATATTGCGCTAACAAGTCTAGAGGTGGTAACATCGCATTCTCTCCAAGAATAGTCAGATTTCGAAGGTGTTATCAACGTGAAGAGGTCTACATTTCCTTGAAGAAGGATTAATACGTTATTACATCAAGAATAGACTTGAATAACTCTGCATATAAGGATACCATACCAAGTGTCACTGGATACGTTTGTAGTACATGCGGGAAGAAATTCCTGCGAGGTTTTGATAAGAGAGGGCATGAGATGGGCTGCAAGCGGCTCTTAAAATGTAAACATTGTAATTCATTCTTTAGTGATGGTTATAGCGGACAGCGGCATGAATATGTATGAAAAATAAGCATACCTGAGAAGTAAAGCAGATTAGAGCCCACTAAGCATCAGTTCTTATCTACAACGGATCACTGTGAAATGAAAGAATATGAAACTTCATTCGACGGACGGTTGAAATTGTATTTCATACGATGCGAATCTTCTAAGGCTCTGAATATATACCGGCATGCGGAAAAACAAGGGATAATTCAGGTTGTACATAAAGAGCCTCGTATTCACAAGAGTGTGAAAATTAATCTGCTCGTTGAGTGTGAATTTGTGAACAGTTTCGGAGAACCCTGTGACAGAGCATTTACAGCCCGGAATCAACCAGTGTTTCTATTAATGGATCTGGACTCTATGTTGGAAGCTAGATTCAAGAAATTGGTCACTGAAATAGAGGACTCACAGGTTAAAGGTAGCAACCGAGATTTGCTTGCTGTGGAAGGAGTTCCACTTCGTACCAGCAAGTACAACCCATTATGAGGAAGTAGCAACTTTCCAGAACCGCCATCTGTTGAAGCAAGAAAAGCCAGCACAAACTCAGAACTATGGCGACGAGAAATTCTTCATGTATTCTGTGCTAGCCAAATTTATCGGGAACATTGCGTAACGTGTGAGCAAAGACAAGAAATCTGAGCAGTACGACTTCAGTTGTGTTTGTTACCCTACTTCACTCTCTCAAATATCTAAGTTTGAGAAGCTTAACAGGATATCTATCAACGTTTTCGGACTGGATGAGAAGAATGATGTGTATCCAATAAAGGTTGCCAAGACTGAACTACCTGAGCACCGTGACCTGTTACTATTGAGTGACAGTAGTGGAAAACATCACTACGTATATATAAAGAATTTGACGTCGGAAAACTAAGCTAAAGCGAGTGATACATACGTGTAAGGGCTGCTTTATACATTTTAACAATCAGTATCCACGAAGCGGGATGGAAAGACTACAAAATATGCAGCCATCTGTAACCATCATGATATTGCAAGGATAGTTATTCCTACCAAGGAAAAATCAATTGTATAGTTAAGAATTTTGAGAGGATGATGAAAGTACATTATACCATCTATGCGAATTTTGGGCGTATTCTCACTCCGTGTATACGTGCATCCCTCATCCTTAAACTTCATATACACCCCCTTATCAAGAGCATGTCCGTATGAGTTTCTGTGTTTACGTGAAATCTGCTCAATGTGTTGAACACATCGAAACCGGTCTTCCTAAGCAACCCTATGTATATCGTGGCTATGGTGCTGCACAGAAGCTTAAAGAATATCCCTTGAAAAGAAGTTTGACAATATATACAAATCTGCTAAGCATCTGAAACTTACAGACCAACAGTAAAGTGATTTTGAGTCTTCTATAATATGCTACTTATTTGGAAAAACCTTTATAGAAAACAACTCTAAAGTACGCGATCATACCCGTAGTGAATGTCGCGGAACTGTACATAATGAATATGTTCCCGTCTTCATGGATAACCTCAGTGGGGATGACTCACATTTCATTGTTAAGGAGCTGGGATGTACAAGTGAACGTGTGGACGTAATTCCTAGCTCTGCAGAAAAGTATATCTCATTTTCCAAGTAAGTAAGAGATATAAAGCTCCGATTTATGTATAGCTTTCGGTTCCTGAGCACAAGCTTAGATAAGCTGGTCAAAAATCTAACATCATATCCTAAACACCAACCCAATTTATTACATACGAGGACGCTAATAACCAACATAGTTGGGGAATGCACCCTTCCCTCCTTTATGGTGGATTTGAGTGGGTTTCTCCTAATGAAATCTGCTTACAAAGACTACAAGAAGATGGTCCTCATGGATATATATTAGAAGTCGACATAGATTATCTTACAGAACTTCACGATCTACACAACTATCTACCTTTCCTCCCTGAGTACGTGAATCCCCAAGAGTCATCTACAAAGAAATTAATACCCCATCTTAGACTTCCGTATGTAGTACATTACATGACTTTGAATCAAGTTCTTATTTTTGGACTACGGCTAACGAAAAATCCGGCGTGTGCTACAATTCCGACAGTCTCAACGGTTAAAACTTTATGCGGAATTTAACAACAGACGACAACAACAGGCTGTAAATTATTTCGAAAAGGGCCTCTACAAAAACTTTAACAACGCCATGTTTACAAAAACAATGGATAACATGCGTAATCGTATGGCTATACGGTTGGTTACAAATGAGAAGACGGTGGAAAAGTGGATTACCAACCCTACGTTTATGGATAGGACAATATGTGCTGCTAATCTGGCTGCTGTGCATATGGTCTCTCGACAGATCATGTTCAACAATCCTATATACATTGGAATGAGTGAGTTGTACATCTCTAAGACATTAATGTATACTATCATTACGACGTGTTATTGTCATATTATGGAGCTGAAAACCTGAATCTTATGCATATGGACACTGATTCATTCATTTATTCATTCATCGGGTGACAACTGAAGATGTGTACTAGGACAAGCTACGTTTCTGAATTTCTGAAACATGCTACTCTTTATCGGACCGCGACCTAAGATGTATGCACTGGGTATCCAATGTTCAATGATAACAAAAATTAAAGGCATAAAACGTAGTGTTATTAAACAGTTAATTACATTTGACAGCTATACAGACTCTCTTAAAACCCGAAAAATAATAAGAACGCCTACGAATCTGATACTGTCACTGGAACATACTCTTACCACAGTGCAAGTGTATAAAATCGCATTGACTCCCTTTGACGATAAATGAGTTATTGCCGAGGATGGAATAACAACATATACATATGGGCATTGCAGTATTTCAAAAAGTACCTACTCTATATTCACTCTTAAGTTGATCCGCGTCAAAACAAACCCCAGGTGACCAGTGCACCGCTATAATGTATCCTTCCGCCATTCGCATTAGAAATACTGTCACACTTTCAGACTATGTGACGAGTACAAGCGGCACGTAGTGCAAAAAAGAACAGAGTCCTTATTTCGATAACTGAAACGGTGACTAGCATATTCTGTTAAGGGTTAAAGGTGATAAGATTGATAGTTGCAACAAAATAAACGTTTGCACATATAATAATAGTTAATTCTAAAATAAATTAGCGAAAAATAAAGTAACAGGTATGCGATAACCTAATTTATTCGCTCTCTGGAAGCGGCACTTTATTAACTGTTGGTGGCTCATTTTAAAAAAAAGAAATTGTGCACTGTTACGCGAATTGCGTTCTTCTTAAAAACACTACATTCTTACATGGCGTATTTCATATGCTTCCCCCCCCCCCGGGAAAAAAAGCTCGTTTCAAATTTTTCTGCACAAGCACTGTTTATACTTGTACTCGAAACACCGGTGAACTCAGAAGTTAATTTCGCCATTTCTTTCGCGGAAAGTGTTGGATATTTCTCATGTAACTTATAATAAATATTCAACACTATTGTTTTTTCACAACTATTCAATGGTTTGCACGGCTAATGCTTTACGTAATTCGACGAAAACACAAGAGCAAATTCATCGTCCTCCATGATACTAAACACAACTGGTTTCTGGCTGTAAGCAATATTATGCGCCTACGCGGATGTCAGGTGACTCATACGAATTGCGTCATGGGGCGTGTAGCTCTGTTTTACGGTATAAATCAGCGTTAAATAAAACCTTAGGTGTCTGTATAGAATATTATACTATTTAAGGATAAATTCATTCTAAAATTCAGAGATTAGCATGGAACTACTTTCCTGGGCGGCGGCGCCGTGGCCGAGTGGTTAGACCGCTCGCCTCCCATCTAGGCGGCCCGGGTTCAATCCCAGGGACCTGCATGTGGGATTTGTGGTGGACGAAGCGGCGTCTGGGCGGGTTTTCTCCGGGTTCTCCGGTTTCCCCCGCCATTCATTCCACCAACTGCTCCATCATCACCTTTCCTTTCATCCATTTCACCAACATTTCGTTTCATCTACTTCCTTCATCCCATACCAGGCATCGGGCTGATCACCCATCCTGGATGCTCTGTCTGATCCATGAGTATCTGCTCCTCGACGGGCCTCTGACCCCAGGCACCCGCTTGTAAGTCCTGGGGGGTGTAAGTCCTACATAAGAGGAGGGTAAACAGATAATGAATGAATGAATGAATACTTTCCTGGGCGCATTGCTACCGTGTTGCACTACGGTGCATTGACCACATGGGTTTGTTTTGCCGCGGATCAACCTAAGAGTGAATATAGTTTAAAAGAATATATCCTGGGTCTCAAGATGAAGATTTTCTCTGTGAGTCTACAAATAAAACATAGGAGTTTACTCATGTGCTGTGTATACAGCTACAAGCAGAGACCTGGTGAAGAAAGAAGAAGAAGATGGAAGGGGAGGCGTTAAATCTGTCATTAGGAGCAAATCATAGTGCTAGTCTCAAGCCTAGATAAAGGGGGAGACGATCCTTATCTAATGAAACAAGCATTAACTGATAAAGCTGCTACACTTACACAAAAAATGTAACTACATAAAACAATAAAGCTTACTAAAACGTTATATCTCCCCTACCACGCTGATGGATTGGTTATACTACTTCTATACACACTCACTGTAAGCCCATACACAGTTTAGCCTTCTCTGTCTCACACGGTAACCTTTTGACGTATAAAAGTTTATAAGAATTAGAAAATAAGTATATAAAAGTGTTGTAACATTGGATAAGAAATGTTTATAGAGTATTGAATTACTCTCCATATTACCATAAATACTTGTGATACGTTCTGAAGTACCTGTTAAAGTGACCTTAAATGTGTGTGATACTAGTTGAATCACATGAAATTACCTTAAATAGCTCTGGTACGAATCGTTGCTCGAAATTACCACGAGTGCCTGTGATACTATACGAATTGCTCTAAATATCAACGATACTTGCTAATTACCCGTTAAAATGACTCAAATACCTTTGATACTACCCGAATCACCTGAAATTACCTTCTATAGCTGTGATATAAATCACTGATCGAAATTATCACGAACACCTGTGATACTATCCTGATTACCCTAAATACCAACGATACTATCTGAATTACCTGTGAAATCATACCGAGCTATGCTTCACCTAATTCCTGAAATCTGTCTACCTATGATACTACCTGAAATACCTTAAATACCTTGCGATATTAGCTGAACTAGCTGTGAAATACGAAACTATGCTACATCCAACCCTTGATATCTGTTTGCCAGTGAATACTACCTTAATTAACCTAAATACCTACAATGTTTCCTGAATTAGTTGTGAAATACGAAACTATGCTGCACTCAATCCCTGGAATCCGTCCTCCTGTGATACCAGCTGAATTAGGCTAAATACCTACAATGCTGGCGGAATAACCATAAATACCTACGATACTACTTGAATTACCTGTGAAATCAAACACAACTATGATAAATCCAAACCATTGGATATGCTCACCTGCTGAATGCTGGATGGTGCTATCCTGGAGAAGACGGACATTTTACATGCAACAGCATTAGCCTACCTAACTCCTATCATTATTTTCCCTATATCTCTCATATAAAAAACCCATATTTTACCTTTCAAGCCCTGTCTAGCCTAGCACCTCCCCTCGTATTTCCTACCTCTCACATATAAAATGTATTCCCCCTTCAATATCTGTCTAGCCTATCATCTCTCCGCGTTTTCCCTATCTTTCTCATATAAACGCATTCTCTACTCCTCAAACTCTGTCTAGTTTAGCATATCTCCTCGTATGCCCTACCTCTCTCATATAAAGCGCATTCCCCCTCCTTCAGCCCCTATCTAGCCTAGTATCTCTACTTGGTTTCCTATCTTTCCCATATAAAACACATTCTACCTTTAATACCCGTCTAGCATCTCTCCTCGTATTCCCTATCTGTTCAATATGAATACATATTCTATCCATCAAGCCCTGTCTAGCCTAGCTTATTTCCTCCTATTACCTATCTCTTTCATATAAACGCATAATCTACTCTTCAAGCCCTATCTAGTCTAGCATCTCTTCTCGTTTTCCCTATCGTTTCCATATAAATACATATTCTATCCATCAAGCCCTGTCTAGTCTAGCATCTCTGCTCGTATTCCCTATCTCCTCCATATAAACGCATAATCTACTCTTCAAGCCCTATCGAGTCTAGCATCTCTCCTCGTTTTCCCTATCGCTTCCATATAAATACATATTCTATCCATCAAGCCCTGTCTAGTCTAGCATCTCTCCTCGTTTTCCCTATCGCTTCCATATAAATACATATTCTATCCATCAAGTCCTGTCTAGTCCAGCATCTCTCCTCGTTTTCCCTATCGCTTCCATATAAATACATATTCTATCCATCAAGCCCTGTCTAGTCTAGCATCTCTCCTCGTTTTCCCTATCGCTTCCATATAAATGCATATTCTATCCATCAAGTCCTGTCTAGTCTAGCATCTCTCCTCGTTTTCCCTATCGCTTCCATATGA
Source organism: Deroplatys truncata (assembly GCA_030765065.1). NCBI lineage: Eukaryota > Metazoa > Arthropoda > Insecta > Mantodea > Mantidae > Deroplatys > Deroplatys truncata. Next base: position 223,731,063 of record CM060978.1, read on the forward strand.
ATGCATATTCTATCCATCAAGCCCTATCTAGCCTAGCTTATTTCCTCCTATTACCTATCTCTTTCATATAAACGCATAATCTACTCTTCAAGCCCTATGTAGTCTAGCATCTCTCCTCGTTTTTCCTATCGCTTCCATATAAATACATATTCTATCCATCAAGCCCTATCAAGTCTAGCATCTCTCCTCGTTTTCCCTATCGCTTCCATATAAATACATATTCTATCCATCAAGTCCTGTCTAGTCCAGCATCTCTCCTCGTTTTCCCTATCGCTTCCATATAAATACATATTCTATCCATCAAGTCCTGTCTAGTCTAGCATCTCTCCTCGTTTTCCCTATCGCTTCCATATAAATACATATTCTATCCATCAAGTCCTGTCTAGTCTAGCATCTCTCCTCGCTTTCCCTATCTCTCCCATATAAACGCATTTTCCTCCCTGAACGCTCTCCTAGCCTAGAATTTCCCCGCGTTTTCCCTATCTTTTCCCATATAAACGCAAAAGGTGTGTTCGCTCTCTCTTATATAAGATACCTCCACTCAACGAAACGTGGAATGAAACAGTATGCCTTACGCTGAAAAGTATCCCTCAATTTTCCTGAGAACGGCACTCTACTGTGATAAATCTGAAGATACGAAACAAAGGAGGAAACTGTTTATTTCTTAGCTCCTTATAGGTTCCATTGACAGTACGTCTGTTTCCCCTAACGTGTATACTAACCATTACAGCAAAATACACAGGCTGATGTATCTATTTTGCAGGTGCTACATCACGCGGATTTTAATCGTATTTTGGCCGATTATCCGGAAATAATCCAACAACTGCGTGTAAGCGTTCAAGAAAGGATAGCTATGGCAAAGGATGACAAAGCCCAAAAAGGGACTGGCGACTATGTGATTGGCCTATCACTTTTACCCATGATGAGTGCACCTGATATCAGAATCATAAAGGAAAAACTGGAATTGAAGGTAAGGTTATAATCTACTACTGGTTATACAGGGTGAGACAAAAAACCCGAATAAGTTTAAGGAGTGATTCAGAAGTTCTATTTCAATTTTTTTGGGTGGGGGAAATGTATGCCGAAAACGTTTTGTTACTCAACTAGAGGGCATTAACGTTTTTCAAAAGCCGCATCGGGTTAGATTAAATTTAGCCAAACAGGTAGTTACGCATCTTACTACACGGCGTTGCGAGAGTTTTGAAATAAGAGTATCTGCGTATCTTTAACTTTAAACAATGCAAAACTCTCTTATATTGACTTAGTAACTTGTGAACATCTCTATAATTAAAAGAAGTGCAATTAACCGTGATGTTGAATTCCTTATTAAAATATGTTGAGTCGGCTTATTATTACCACATCACAAAGGCACAAGATCTTGATGTCCGTAGAAGTACTTCCGGAAGGAGATCTCCTTCCATCCTCACCTCCTTGGCGCCCAAGGTAACTCGAGTATAGGGAAGGTATGCCACTCCGAACATTTCGCTATCGTTGGCTGCGCGCCTCAGATGTTGAATAGTAATTGAAACTGAATGCTTTAAACTCGTTTTAACATATACAATTTAAGGCAGAGATTAGCATATCCATCGTGTAAACGGTTGAGTGGTAGTTAAGCAAGTGTTACATAGTGCAATGACATATGTTATAAAAGATACTTTAACTGAAAATGCATAGAAAGCTTTCGTCAACACGTTCTACTAATTACAAACCAATTTTATCAACACCACCAAACGTATTAACAAAATAAAAGTAAATCATATGTGTTACACTCACATGACTTTCTCTACTCTTGTACAAACTGTTTTTACAAACACTTATTCTCCATATGCTTCATGTTAATCGAGATATCGAGATGTTAATCTTATTGCTAATTTTCTTGTAGATGCAAGGGTAATTGGTAGGCTTTAAGCGATAGTCAAATATTTTAACAGCTGGTTGCTATGTGGAGTATTCCATTATCTTTGCATTACCGGGACAAAAAATAAACAAGTAATATCTCGAAAGTGGTTCACTCAATGTACGTGACATAAATTGTGTATTTTAACGCGATCTACATTTTTTGTGTAGTAAAATTTTGTCTATCTCTTATGGTTTACCAGTTATGCAAAAGTCGTTCACAATGAAGAATACTTTTGGAGACATTCCCAGAAAATTTGAGATATACATTTCATTTGACATGAAAATATCTTAAATATATGATATTTTAATCAAAATTGTTAGAGCCAATTTTGAGAAAATTAAAATTTTCGAAAAATGTTTCATGTAAAGGGTAATCTGGGGTGGGGTGATTTTCTTGAAAACCTTCGTGTCGCATATATGGAAGATACTGGACCTAAATACCAAGTTTGGTGTTTATCCGACTGTTTGTTTCTGAGTTATGCTGTTCACAGATAACACACACACACATACATACACACACAGACAGGCACACGCACGGACATGTTTCCAAAAATGCTTTTTTTGGATTCAGGGGGCCTCAAAACATATATTTGCGGTGAAATCTCGGCATCGAATTTTTGGGTGGAATACAATACTTCACCTACTTCCTATACGAAGTAGAGAAAGTGAAAAGGTTTAAGTATTTGAACATTCAGACTAATAACGAAGAATATCTCAGAAATGGTTAATGCTACAACAATACTTATTTGGCATATGTTGTGTGCTTTAACGAGTTCTACGCTTTTTGTATAGTAAGTTTTTGATCTCTTAATGTTTACCAAATTACACAAGTCATTCAAATGTCTTAACGTACGACATTTCAATCAAGATTATTTTAGCCATTTTTGAGAAAATAAAAGTAATGGATGTTTTTCAATCTAAAACATAGTTTGGGATGCAGCGTCTTTTTAAAAATCTGTGTGTCGCATCCTTGGAAGATGTTGAACTTAAATTCCAAGTTTAGTGTCTAACCGACTTTTCGTTTTTGAGTTATGCTGTTCACACGCATATAAACACACAGACGTTTTTCTAAAAATGTAGCTTTTGGATTCAAGGTGTTTGAAAACGTATATTTTCGGTAAAATCTTGGTATCAAAATTTTGGGTGGAATAACAATTCTTCCTCTACTTACTATACGTAGGTAGGAGAAGAAGTAAAATTGCAGAAATAATGCTTAACTTTTCACCTGAAAGTTCTGCTTTATTTTAACACACTACTACTAATAATAATGATATAATTTTCGTCTCCCCTGTCTCTCTCCCGCTTTTCGTTTATTATGTGTTTAAAAGTAAATGATACTTTATATGTTTTATAAGAAATGCATTAGAATTATAACTTAAATGTTGAAAACTCCAAAAAAAAAATATTGCAACTGTTTAACAAAGCATAGCCTTATTTCTTCTTCTTTCGCATTATTGTTCTTCTTCTGTTTGAAATGTTACATAATGAGAGCTTTGTTTTCAAATAAATGGGCCTGGTGTGACCATAGTTAGATCTGGTGAACGCGCTAGCCATGGTGTTTGTTATCTTCCCCGACCCCACAGTGCAGGTAAGTTACACTTAAGAAATCCCTTAGGTCACCGGAATAATACCCAGGTACACCATCATCTTGGAACCACATTAACTGGCTTCTTCCTAAAGGAACATCTTTCATAAGTTCTAGCAAAGTATGTTATAGAAAACGGTAGGTAAATATGCCCCGTCAAACGTGGAGGCGGTAAATAGAGCCCGTGAATGTGTCATTCATAATGCCGGCCCAAATGTTCCCTGCAAACCGGTGTTGGTAATCTGTAACTAATTTCTGCGCCTATATGCGAGTTGTGTTAAACATACCCTTTGGCGTGAAGAGGTTCTCGTCCGTCCACAAAATGGTAGTAGGAAACCTTGGTTGATCAATGGATTTATGAAGAAATCACTGGACAAACTGTAATCGGGGTGGTAAGTTATCTGGTCCCGGTGCTTGAACTCGGGTGTAGTTGCTGTTAGCGCCGAATGCTACTAACCGAAGACAGGCTTGTGTATGTGGCATGTGCTATTGCCCTTATGCTTCTGGTCGCAGAATTATGGACCCGGTCAAGAATCTCCTCTTCTAGAGCCACTGTTCTTACAATTAATTTGACTCCCGAGCGATGAGCTTTTTCTTTTCGAAACTTCATGTTTCTCGCAGTCATTGATGTACGTCAGTATAGGTGCTGTGATGAGCAAATGTCTCAATGGGTAAAGTTGAGGATAATCAAGTGCTCTTTTTTGCGTTTCCCTAAGCAGCACCATACACCTAATGTATGTCTACCGTTCTGCGTGTGTAAAGTGGAACATTTCTTTCAATAGGCTGCAAAAATTTAAATCCTTCCAGTAAGCGGATCATTTTAATATGTTCTGGTAGCTGAGTTGCATACCTATAACCCGAGGTCGCAGGTTTAAACTCACGGAGGTCGATTGATGTTTTTCTGGCGTAAAAATCCTTAGTATGGCTTCCTTCAGAAGGTAAGTAAAGCTGAAGACCCCGTGTCGTAGATTTACGGCAGGTAAAAGAACCTCACGGCTGATAAAAAGGCCTCAGAGCAAAATTTCCGGTCTTTCATGCCCAATACAGAACGGGACGCTGAGATCCATAGTAGTTAAAGAGCGTCCATAAAAAGATACAATTAATTGAATTTCCCACCTACACTTGCAGAACCACAAAGTCACAAAGCGCTGTATAAAATGCGACGGAATCCCTTACCACTTAAATAACAAAACATAGGTTTTAGGTTAATGGTGATAAAGTAATGTTAAAAATAGAACATAAGCGATATCCCAAAACGCAAGGAAGCCAAGACATAACCGATATTTCAATGCCGTGAGAGAACAGGGATTTCTTAGACAGAATTTCACTTAAACCGACTTGGCGTTTGAAAAATGTTAATGCCCTCTAGTCAAAAACAAGGTGTTTACGGGCATACATTCGCTACAAGAAAATATCCATATGGTAGAACCCCTGAATCACGCCTTATAATTATTCGGTGTTATGTAACCAATCCTGCATTATGGGAGCTCTAAAACATGTCTTGATAAAATCTGGCGTAAGAGATCTTTTTTATGGACGCTCTTTAACTGCTGTGCTCCTTAGCGTGCCATTCTATATTGGGCGTGAAGGACCGGAAATATTTGCTCGGAGGCTTCTTTATCAGGCTTGATCTTCTTTTACGTGCCGTAAATCTACGACACGGGACCACCGGCTTTACTTCCCTTCCGAAGGAAGCCATGCTAAGGATTATTACGCCCGAAAAAATCCATTGTACTCCGCCGGGTTTGAACCCGCGACCTCGGGAACTTGAGCCTAGCATGGGGCGTATGAGTTGTATTTGATTTGGGTAGATTATGGTATGATTTCATTTATTGCGCCAGCGGAACTGGATTTATTCTACCCGTAACCTTAATTGAGAACTAAGCTTTCAGCGTGGAAATATATAGATAGCGTTTTATTTTTACAATTACATTCTTTAACAAATGTAATGATAATGGAAAATGAAGCACGATTAGTCTATAAGAGTGTTTAAATATACAAAAATGCTCCGAAGATATTTCAGGACGTGTTTATGGGTTTACGTTTACGTATGAGTTTGCATGTGAGTTTACATAAATATATACGCAGTTGCAAGGAAATTAAACGCAATGCTGTGCTGATAAGTACTAGTTGCAATTCCTGATGTTCTTACACAGAATGGTCGTTGATTCACAGTCGTAGCACAAAGAGAAAATTTGAAATTACCGATCAATTTGTGAGAGGACTCCAAAATTACACGTTGCATTTAATAATAATATTCCAGAAATTGAACATAAGTGATTTAAGTAATTATTATTTTCATCAAACAGTAACAGAATAGATCACCTTTAAGTATCTGTATAAGTGCTGTATAAAATTTCATACAAGCGTTATCATACAGCAAGTTTTAATGGCAATACAAGAAATGTTACTAACGTGTTATACTAAAAAAAGAACTAAAATTAAGTCAATCAAACACAACATTTTTGCAAGAATTATATACAGCTCTGTATATAACACTGTATATGTTACACAGAAACCAACTAAAATCAACCATTAAAGGGATTATCCAACCTGATTAGAGTTAACGAAAAGAGTTTGTTACATTAAAAAATTCTCGTTTCGGACGAATTTTGGGAGACATGGCCCTAATTGATCAAGATTAAGACATTCTTAGAGATTACTGGTCTGTGTGCAAAATAAATAGTCTCTGTAGCACTATTAACCCCGTGGCGCGCAGCGATTCCACTTCTAGACTTTGATCAAGAGCAGATATCAGCCACCGTAAAGAATCAACTTCAACGCCAGTTTTGGGGAAGAAGCGGGCTTCTACGCGGAAAACCCTTGAGAGCATTGGACTTCCTTCCTCCAGAAGGACCGAATGGGATGAAAAGCCGGAGCGGTCACTTTTGGTCGCTGCGCTACCATTCGCAAATAGGCTGACCAGTTTTTGTTAAAACTGACGGTCCGACAACACATTGCCGATTGGCCGACCACCTTTATAGAGAAGCGAGCTCACTGGGACAGCTTCTGCTGGTGCGGATCTATCAGAGTAGTAATCACTGTCAACAAGGAGCACCATCAGTAAGGGCTTCAAACAAGGTCATAGTCAATGCCTTTAGATGGCTTTAGGCGCACATAAGTGTCCGACCCCGTGTTGGTCACGCACATTGGCTCCTGCTGCCGATGGTAAAACTTCAGCCGAGTGTGATTGGGAGTGCTGCACCTTCCCACGCAGGGCATAGCTCTGCACCTTGATACCCTTCTCCCAAGATGCCCAGCCCTATTCCAGACTTGTCACCCTGGACGCAGCAACACTTAGCACCAGCAGTCACCAAGTCAGCTTCCAATTTCGCTTAAGTAAGTAAAATAATTAAGCCTAGCAACAATGCCAAAGGACGGATATGGGAAGGAAAAACGTCTGGCAACAGCTAAATAGACAACCAATCTGACTGCCTAGAATGGCGAATCAACTAGGCCTTGTACCATATTGGTTCGCGTTCTAGAACGCGTGCAACCTGGCCAGACGGATGGGGTGAATTGTGACACTTTGCTTGATGGCATAGATTAGACGTGTTTCTAGCGGGCAAAACACACCTTCGTCCAGACATTTACTTCCGCTTATAGGTACGTTTGCCACAGGACAAACCTGTAGTGTCGCTGAGGAGGCGGCAAAGCAGTCCTCGGAGGCACAATGTAAAGCACCGCCGAAACCAGCTCCCACCATTTCCAATCCTAAGGCCACAGCAGTTTACTTGATCTTGGCGGTACTGAGGTTATGCTAGATTCTGTGTACCATCCTCCGAGGTCCTTTCGTGCCCAACGACAACCTATTAATCCTATCCCTTCATCCCTGTGCTATTATGGTGGAGATCTAAATGCCGAACATCCAGTTGGCATTGAGACCACCGGCCAGAAGCCAAAGACAAAATGTGTCGCCTTATTGACGCAGACCCTATATTCAGAGTGTAGGTCCCTGGAAAACTACACTATCCGCGAGATGGAGGACTGTACTCAGTCATCGAATTCGCCATCCCCATTGTTTCTCATTTAATCTCACGTTCACTTCAATCCGATCACAATCCCGTGTTGACAGAAAGCAACACTGGTGTTGCCAGCCAGAAATCTTCGTTTCAAACCCAGAGGTCTACTGCGAAGGACCTTAACACATGCATACCACCAAACAAAAAAATCACAGACATTTCCTCCTTGGAGCCTGCGGTTTCATCCTTCACCTCCATAGTGACAGGTACTGTCCATAATCTGATAATCCAAACACCAGCTCTCTTGCGTCCAAACGTCTTACATAATCGTGATTTTCTCCGATCCTGGGCAGCACGGAAACTCCACCAATGTCATAGCACGCCTCACCATCGGTCGCTCTTCTGGCCTCAGCACCAGGTGCAAGTGTGGAAGGAAATGATGACCAGACTGATTGTGGAAAGAGGCGACTTGTGGAGGATTGCTAAAAGCCTTCGAAATCACTGAGACCAGTACACCTCAAGACGGCAGGGCGCCTAAAGTCTGGGCTTTTATCCCCTCTTCCCAAAACAAGGCAATATATTCGCCGACCATTTTCAGCTGACTATGAGGTCAAGAGAGGACCCCAAGAACAACATATGTTTCCGAACGCCTTCGTCGGGAAGTAAAACGAATACCTCCGACGCCCTTCAGGCGAAGCGGGATATGTTTCTGTCATTCAAGTAAGCACCAAGGCGCACTCCGACGTCTCAAATCCAAAAATGTTGCAGGATCTGACGAACTCACACCTGTGATGCTCCACAACCATTTCTTCAACCCGTGTTCCTTCTAACCACATTCTTCAACGAGTGACTCAACCTGGGCCATTTACCGCGGGAATAGATGGAGGCGGTTAATTTGCATTTTGCCAATTACCAATCCACTCGTCTTTTCTACTGTCCTTCGAAATTTCTCAAGAAGAACTTCCAATTCGTTTGTCCCCTATACTGCGAGACATTCAAACCATCCTCGACTACCAATTTGGATGTCGTCTTGTGAACTAAACTCACCAGAAGCTCCTACAGGGGTAGTGGAGGAGGCCATCCCAGTGCCTGGAGGCGACACTTGGTTTCCAGAAAGGTTCCTTCCGAGTTTACAGTTCCGAATCCTGGCTGCTAAGGCGCAAAGGAACACGGCCTCTCTGCACCACATATTAACCTCCGGGATTGCGTTTGCTACAAGCTTCATCTTTAGTGGTTTCTGATCATTCTACTGATGCTTTATGCCTACAAGATCAAGGGTGTGATCGCAGACAGTTGGCTGTTATGGCTACAAAATGCGCACAGTAGGGTACTTCGGTCCAGCTATTCTGTTGGTCGCTCCTTCTCCGTGAGACTACTTCATGAAGCCTCATCTCTTACACACTTGGAAGATGAAATCACGCGCCGAGCTACAAAATTCTACGACAGCTTGCCGCAACATCGGAGCGTCCTGGTTAGGACTCTTGGAGATTATAGCCTCTGAACTCGCCGCTTCAGGTATCAGGTGGGTTCGCGCATGGCTTGCGGGAACACCAAGTAACATTGGAGCAGCTCCATCAGCAGAGACTTCTTAACTCCATATAATCCATACTGAGGCTTTCGCGGCCGGCCACATGACTAATAATTGAATTACTACTGTCCGGGCTTGTAGGCCGTGGTCTAGAAGGCATCGTGGATACCGAAGTTTCTCCAAGTACAGCGCTTGGCATCTTCAGGGTGAAGTTATTCAGTGTCTGCGGTGGTCGGAGCCTGAATGCGGAGACCGTTTTTTTTCTTTTCTTTTTTTTCGAGTGGAGGAGAAAATGATTTAATCACTGACCTCAGCCCCGATGGGAGTCGGGACTGAGAGTGTGGGACTCACCGACAACTCGGCATGCCCACTAAAAACTCCTCCACCGGAGAGGGAAAAGTCAGGAGTGAAGGTGAGGCAGTACCGCATTAAGCACCTGCGGATTCCAGGTAAAAGAATTGTTCAGCAGGCATAGCCTAAGCCGGGTGAAGGAAGGTGCCAGGACGCAAGCATGACCGAGGCCCTACTTGCGCCCGTGGGAATTTAGGGTGAGAAGGTAAAAGAGGTAAGAGTGGATGTCTCAGGATTTTAAGGTGGTTATTTGGGCTTCCGACGTGCTCGGAAGTCGATACTTAGAGCGCTCTGTTTGGGCCCCCAAGGGGGCTCATGTAGTTCCTGTCTCTTGGTGGCAGCGGCATCCAGCGTCGTCTGGAGGGCTGATAGCTGCTCCTTGATGAGCCTTCTGACGTTGTCAAAGTGTTCCTCAAAGTATGTTGGTAATGGTTATCCTGCTGGGAAGTGTTGGTATTATTTTTGCTGCTTGTACAATGGTGCCGTGGTCCTCCTGGAGTTCGGAAAGTACCTCTTCCAAAGAGGCCAGTTTTGTTGTGATGTTAAGCAGCTCCGCCTGTAGATCCTCCAGCTTCTGAAGGACCTCAGTTGAAGCTTGCTTGCAGTTAGTAGTGTCGCCTACTGTAGGAGGCCCCTTCTCCAAGCCGTGGTCAAGCTGCGGTGTAGTTGTGATTTTCTGTGATGTGTCTGCGAAGTGCGGCGTAGCTCTACGTGGGTAGAGTGGGCAGACGGCCTGGCCAGTGTAGTGCCCCTTGCCCCCGCAGGAGGCGCAGAAGCGGCGGCGGTGTGACAGGTCGTGTGCCCGGCAGTCTGCGGTGAAATTCCCGCTACCACAATAGTGGCAGCGGGGAGCGGCGTCACATGACGCGTCTGTGTGCCCGTACAGGCAGCAGCGGCGGCATGGAGTTGGTCGCACACTGCGGCTGGCCTCAATCACCAGGGTTTGCCCTAATAAGGGCATTCCTGTGTGCAGGGCTGCCGAGTAGTCATCCTCCTCCATGAAGGTTAGACGGACCAGCGGTGTGGGACCTCTGTCGTTCCGAATCCTAGTCGCCTTGGCCGCAGACGGCCAAAAGCGCTGGGCGGCGGTGAGCAATAGTGTGTCCGGGAGCTGGCGGTGCACTCCCCGGACAACAGCGGAGTAGCGTGCGGGCACGCTGGTCAGCGGTGTGTGGCTCTCGAGGAGGAAGCTTGGAGGCTGCGGTGGTCTTGCTCCTGTCCATGTTGACTCGACGAGAGCTCGAAGCGAAGTCGAAGAGGATGACTTTTACATATATAGTGAGGTGGGCGGAGCTTACTGTGAGGTCCCGTGTAGTGATTGGCTCCGCTTCTCTAAGAGTGGATGGGTTTGGCAAGGTATTGTTATGTCTGCTATTTTTGTGTACGTGTTTCTCCAAGATAGGTGTCCAGGCTTTATGCACACGGAGAGTCTCTTCTTTCCGGTTAAAACTGTTTTTGTGCTTATGAATTTCAGTGGCCTCCCTCTGTGGTACAGCATGGCAGTTTATAGTTGTAGATAAAACTTCGGCTTCAAACACGCGGAAAGAAATCCGGCGCGCGCTTCATCCTAGGCGCCCTACAAAGCCGAAGGATCACTGCACAAGCACGGCCTTCCTCCCCTACATTAAGAATGTTTCCGACCGAATAGGCAAGCTTCTGCGCTAATATGGGATTAACACGACCTATAGAGCAACACAAAAAATCAAGGACTTGCTGAGATCAGCCAAAGATAAGCGTCACCCGCATACATCTGAAGGGTTTACAAAGTGCCCTGTTGCTGCGCCAAGGTTTACATACGCACTACTATGCTCAGCGTGGCCACGAGGCTGAAAGAACACGAGCGTCACAGAAGATTAGGACAAACAGACAAATCATGCGTGGCGGAACACTCACTATTATTTGGCCATGACATCAGCTTCAAAGAAACCGAAGTTTTATGTACAACTATAAACTACCATGCTCGACCACAGAGGGAGGCCATTGAAATTTATAAACACGAAAACAATTTTAACCGGAAAGAAGAGGCTCTCCGTGTGCATAAAGACTGGACCTATCTTGGAGAAACACGTACATAAAACAATACCTCGCCAAACCCACCCACTCCTAGAGACGCGAGCCAATCACTACACAGGACTTCACAGTAAGCCCCGCCCACCCTCACTATATAACAGTTCCATCCTCCGGTCTCCGCATTCAGGCTCCGACCACCGCAGACACCGAATCACTTCACCCTGAAGATGCTAAGCGCTGTACTTGGCGAAGCGTCGGTATCCACGATGCCTTCTAGACCACGGCCTACAAACCCGGACAGTAGTAATTCAATTATTAGTCCATATAATCCAATCAACATCTGTTTGCCGCAAAATTAACTCCATTTAAAAATAAACCTAATAGCAACATCCATCCTAACAGACAGCCGTTGAGGAGCAACTACTACATCCTGTCCGTTACACCAACCCAATTTGAAGCCGTCATCCTGCAACACTCCTATCCTGTGTGTATCCTGCGGCAAAACTCTGATAGGGTGGCCACGCAGCAAAATCAACTGGGCTGAACCTGCGCCTACAGCAACTGTGTGTATGTGTTAACGTCGTACTGATTAGGTTCATAGCAGACAATCATAGCTTAAGCATGCTTTTGTCTCATGACTAGTTGCCTATTTCCACGTTTGTTCTGTTCTCAGCGCAAGGAAGAATGCCTGGCTTTCAATACACTGCAACGCTGTACCCCAACTCCAACTCTAAACGCAAGCAACGATTTGTAAAAGAAAGAATATTATTCGAGTACAATTATATACAGTGACCTCAGCTCTGCTCCATGAGAGGTAGCAGTATTATTATGCCATATCTTCTCACAATGAATAGAGGCGATGATAGCGGAATGATAAAAGCATTTGTAAGGATAAGACCCATTCATCGTACATCACCCAACATAATTTACAGCATAAAATTAATTATAATGCACACATTTTCTGCGATAACTCACCGGATGTAACGGGAATGGATGCTTTAGGAATTTTTTCTTCTGCAGAATACCTTCTTACGTTAATGCATTCATCTGTTGGGATAACAGCTCATGAGCTGCAGCTGAAATTTAAAGGTAGTAGGTATGCAGGATTTTACATCGCCGTAATACATACAAAGAGAGAATAAAGTCATACGAAGATTTAATGCACGTAAGGGTGGCTTCACATTTTAGCTCAAGTAGTGAATGGAACGTCACGGAGAGCAAATCTGTGTTTGAGGTCTCGGCCGTGGCACTGGATTTTTCAAGTCTGATTAACTTTTCAATTCAGAGAAGAACAATTATAGATATGATTTATAACGTCCAAAAATCTGTTTACAATTATTGTTTCTAAATAAAGATCCTAATTTCAAGGCAGTCTAAATTCATTCTGGTTATGAATAATAAGGTCTGTAGCTGCATATTTAACTTGATGGAAATCTGGTAGCCTCTTTTCTAAATTCTTCAGTATTTTATTCAGACATTAAACACAAAATGCGGCCGTCTGTGCTTTGTTCAGCTGTAACTTCCGTATTGTTGTTTCACTGCTGCTGCTGCTGCTACTGCTGTGCCTCGGCTGTTGTCCGCTGGCCTAACTGTGATGTGAGATGTTTCACGTATGTATGGTTTGGTACATACTTTTGGCAACGCCAGCTAGAAAAAGGGCCTCACCATGTTGTGCGTGATGTAAGACTAGACAGCCATGGTTAAATTTAAAGGGGGACTAGGGTGAAGTTAACATGGTCCATAGTTCTGTAGATAGAACACTAATTTTGTACACTTGCTAATAATCTTAACATAAACACATTTTGACACGATACTAGCGGAATTTTTGTTTATATATAGTGACATCTTATAGTGATTCGTACAAATATCAGTAGTTTTACCTAAAAAAATCTGATGTGTTACACTCACATGACTTTCTCAACTCTTGTACAAACTATTTTTACAAACTCTTATTCTCCATCTATTTCATATTAATCGAGATAAACATTTGCAGAAACGATCTTTTGACATGCAAAGAGAATTACATTTTACACATAGCGACCAGTTCTAAAAATATTTGACTATCGCTTAAGGCCTACTATGTTCCCCTTGTTTTGTAATTGCAAGGGTAATATAGAAATACAGTAGCCTTTAAGCATAGACATATCTCCAAATAGCTGATTGCTATGTGCAGCACCATTCTCTTTGCAACAGATTAATACTCTTTGCATATCCAAGACCAAAAAAATGAATAACGAATTCCCATTTGAGAAAATAAGTATTGAAAAATTTAAGGGAATAACAAGCAATATCTCGAAAATGGTTCACTCAACAACAAAAAATGTATATGACATAAATTGTGTATTTCAACGCGATCTACATTGTTTATGTAGTAAAATTTTGTCTATCTCTTATGGTTTACCAGTTATGGAAAAGTCGTTCACAATGAGGAATACTTTTGGAGACATTCCCAGAAAATTCAAGATATACATTTCATTTGTCATGAAAATATCTTAAACATATGATGTTTTAATCAAAATCGTTAGAGCCATTTTTGAGAAAATTAAAATTTTCGAAAAATCTTCCATGTGAATGGTAATCTGGGGTGGGAGAGTTTCTTGAAAACCTTATAGTCGCATCTCTAGAAGATACTGAACCTAAATACGAAGTTTTGTGTTTATCCGACTGTTCGTTTGTGAGTTATGCTGTTCACAGACGCACAGACACACACGGACATGATTCCAAAAATGCTTTTTTTGGATTCAGGGGGTCTCAAAACATGTATTTCCGGTGAAATCTCGGTATCGAATTTTTTGGTGGAATACAATACTTCCCCTACTTACTACACGTAGTAGAGAAAATAAAAAGCTACTGAATATCTCAGCATACTCACGAAATAGCTATGGACATATATTTCAGTTTTGTCTCATAGCTAAGGATACCCATGTATGAAATTTCTAAAATCCACAACTTATGTTTGGTCCACCTGAATGAATTTACAATTATCCAATTGAATTGTCTGAATTAGGAGGCTTTAATTTTGTGTTCATTTTAGACAATATGGGTATTATGGTTTAATAGTTCCCCAACCAAGTACAATCCGGTGTCAAAAACGCCTGTCTATGCAATTTGGTTTCCTGTAGTGTTTTTCGTTATTTAATGTGGGCAGAATCCCCTTATCAGTTCCGTTCCACACCTACACAGTTGTGCTATTTCTTAATGGTTTGAACAAAGTGAGCGGCAAAAGGGATGGGAAACGGAGGCATTTTACCGGAGTGGCTATAAGGCACTTGCCACTCACCAGATCTGTTTATCTCTAATTGGTCTCATGACAAAGGTCTGGCACTGAAACCTTAAGCAATGAACAGAAGTGGATACCCAGCTCAAGAACGAAAGAAGACGGGGGAAGGAAGTAAGACTAGCATTATATGTAAATGTTGGATGAAATTGCCTGTTAAACAATTTCCTCATTATATATCACTTTAAAGCAACAAACGATATGCACAACAAACCGAAAATCATTGCCCTTAATGATCAAAGATTATAGCGCGGTAAGAGCTGCGAATCTATGGAGTATCTCGAGAGCAGCCTCAAAGTGGTGGAAGAAATACCACGAACGGGCTTACTGGACGCGCAAAACATGTGGGTTATTTAATTATAGTTTCATAATGCATTCCACATGGCACCAAAAGCATCAAAAAACTTACCGCAACGGGATACTTAAAGTAGTTGAGAAAAACGTTTAATAAATAAAGTTTTTAGCAGACATAAAAGGTATTTTACTTTGAATAACTCATTTAATAGGTTAGGGCATTATGGGTAGTTATTCCACTTTCTTCTTCCTCCTTATGTTATTATTATTGATATTATTATTACTTTCTGATAATAATAATAATAGTTTGCAAAGCAGCAAGAGCAATACACATGTTGGTTTTGAATTATATCACAAACAAGCATGGTAAGGAACTGAATCATACAAAATGAACCACATAAAACAAAACAGAATTGCAAACAAACTGCGCAAAGCAGTATCATTTGAAAAGGGTTGGATACCTTCTTTATATTCTTTTTCTTGCAAAACCCTGATAATGAGATTTTCTTGGGGTGCCGAGCCACACTCTCGATTCGGTTCCTCTAAGAGGTGAGAGGGTTTATGCCAAACGCCCAATCAACTGTGGTCCAAAGGCATGTTTGACCAACGATTAGTTACCTCCCTGAACACAGTCTGACGGATACCGCGGGACGGGTGAGGGGAGGCACAAGTGGTGACTGAGTACTGCGTAACTCCCAGTCCCTGAGAATCATGTAAGACTGTGTTCGTATCCCCTGATAAACGTCAGTCCCAGAGAGGGGTATTACATGAGCTGTTTCATTCCTGAAGACAATTGGGTCCCACTATCTATGCATTGGGAGGTGATACCCTAAGGTGAGCAAGATCCAGGCCAGGACTCTCACCTAAGCTGGGGTGGCGCCCAGGATGTGAGCATGGCATCGGAGACACTTGTAAAGGGGAGGATTCAAGCGCTAAGGATTCAAAAAATCCAAAACGAAAACACCAAAGTAGTTGTGAAAGATAAACATAAACGCACGTGAGTTCCTGACTGTATTAATTTTATTAACAGGGGTGTAATAACACAACATACCCAGTGGGGCAAGACAACCACAAATAACAGTTTTGAAACTACACCCGCCCCAGATCGTAACACAACCAAGAGCACCCAGGTAGTAGTACTTTGAAACAAGAGGAGTCACAAGGATAATCCGATATCACTTAAAGTTCACGCCATAAGTAACACAAGAACATCTCTGCCAACAGAGCTTCAGTACACATACCCCAAACTAATGACAGTGATTAACCACAAAATATGTTTACATATATATCAGATGAGTCAGCCGTCCCTACCGATCCAGTTTTACGCAAATCGCAACTTATACTGTAACACAGAGTAGATCAATCTGTTTTCTTAAGAGCTAAGCTTCAAAGTCCATAATTCAAACAGCTACTATATTTGAAAATTTGACAAGCTAAACCAATCAAGTTTCATTGTTTGGCAGCTCAACTGGAAATGAGTGGGAAGGGAAACTCCCTTCAACCCTCTCTCAGTAAGGTTGGACATTCCTGTTCTAATAAGCTAACATCGAGCCCCATGGTATCTAAAGAAATTCTATGACGGATATCTTTAGTTTCACACTGCGAGATGACTAATATAGCAGATGTTATGGTATGCATTTGTAATACATAGCTCACGCCATTTTCACATCTCAAAATGTGTACCGTGAGAAGCACATAATTCATATTATGTTAACTTGGTTAGCAAACTCTCGTGCTTCTGAATACGGAAGAAGTGTGCAGCCTAGATACGGAAGAAGTAGGAAGAACTATACAGTCATAAAACGGCTATTTGCAGCGAACGTGGATCGAAGCTTGAGTGAACATATTTTTATCTGTTGAAATATTCACAAACAATCTTGATTTTAACTAATATTATGTTTCGCGTTATTAATAACGTTTAATTTTCAATTATAGTTCATTTTTATTTAATAGTTTATTATTGTTTAGTGTTTCTTTTTGGTAAACTATAGGTAGCCAAGTGTTAAAACGCGACATAGGTATATACAGCCTAAGGCAAAATAAATGAGCAACAGCAATCCCTTCCGGCATATGTCTACAGTTAGAAGTAATTCTAATTTCCCTCGGTCTAACCGCACAGCCTTGCGTCGCTTGACTACAGCAGGGCGTTTTGCTCGATGGGCAGCTAAGAAGCAGCGTCTTACAAACAATCATAGATTAATTCGATTCGCATTTGCAGAGGAAAATATCAACTATAACTGGAATAGGGTTATACTCACAGAAGGTGACATTTTATCTACAAATGGAGGGGAGCAATTGTCTACCGCAACAGAGGAGAATGTTACGACGCAAAATACGTGACACAAATGGATCGCCAAGGTTCGTGTATCTGTGTCGTGTTGGATGTCACGAGATGGTCTAGGTGTGTTGTGGCCGCTTGATGGATAATTAAAATATAGCCAGCAGTATAAAGCATCCTCGAACACATCATGTTTCCTTCTGTAAGGACTAGATATATTGAATGATTGAATTCCAGCAGGATAACCACTCTGTCCACACAAATCAGCAGTTTTAAAACTGGTCTCGTAAAGGCAAGATATCACAGTGATTGCCTGGTCTCCTTCCTCACCAGAATTTAATCCTATTGAAAATGTGTGGTGGAGAAAGCTTTCGAGTTAAATTGGTCTGCAAGATAACGTAAAACAAAAGAGGTTTTGTGGGATGAAATATAGGATGCTTCCAAGGAAATAACCTATCATAAAATGTAACTAGGCATTTGATCGCCCATGTCCCATAGAATGAACGCAGTAATAGAAGCAGAGCCATTACACACCCGATTGTTAAGTAAATTTCTATTTTATTTGCTTTTTCATTTAGACCTATCATACTTGTTTATTTTTTATTTAGTTTGAAAACAAAAGGAGAATTTTTTAGTTTTATGTATGAGCATAAGTGCCATGAAATCAAATAAGTCTGAGCAATTGAATATTATAATATGCGTAATGAGTTTTGCGTTTACCTGAAAAACATAAATAAAATTATGCTCGAGATACGAACCTCGGGAGGCCTCATTACTACGTAGCGCCTTATAACCGCTCGGCTGTCAGCGATAGTCAGTAGTTGGGACTCAATGTGAAAGGCGACAACAGAACGAAGCTAAAGGCACGCTTTCCGAGACTGCATTATGAATTGGCTGCGGAAACGGTTTGTACACGCTTCGAGAGTCTGCTCCTTCTTCTTCCTCTTTTGTCTTAGGGTGTACATTTGATGTTTATGGGATAAGGATTCTTCACATTTGATCTCAGACAATAATCAAATTACATATCACATAATGCTTAGTATGGAAGTTGCAATAGTAGAGTTATATGATGCGGTGCACAGAAACGTATCTTGTAATAAGTATCATCGCCTGTTGGTATGTTGTAGTGGCACTTTTGTAACAAAGTTCTAATCGTTTGAAATCACTGGTTGTTGCCAATTCTCGAACGCGATACTTTTAACAGAGTAAGTGCTGAAACTGATGTCGTTGTTGGTTAATGCACACCTGAGCACGCTGTTGCATGTAAATTCTGACTCGGTGCAACATGGCGGGTGTGATGGATCTACAGACCAAAGATAGCCCAAATGTTCACTATAAACCGGTGTTGGTAATATGAAATTCTAAGGTTTTCCTGTAGCCGAATGTCTGAATATCTTGCGGATATTAAATGGCAAATCTTGGGGAGCGGATAGGACAGTTTTGCTTCGACTGTATCGAGCACTTGTCCGATCATAAATATACTATGGGTGTATAATTAATCCTCAGCAGGACCATCTGTGCTGAGGAGATTAGACAAAGTCCATAATCGAGTGGCTATTGATGCTTTTCCCACTAGTCCAGTTACGAGACTTTACGCCGAGTCTGCAGAACCTCCTCTGCGATATCGACGTGATGTCCTTTTAGTAAATTATGGTTGTGCACTTAAATGTGTGCCAAACAACACAACGTTCGCTTTTTTTACACCGTGCTGGACAAACGTTATAGAATAACGGATTAACCCAAGGCCTGCAGGTGTTCGTTTCCGGGAGCTTTTTAGAAAGCATGGCATTGAAATGCCTAGCATGTTTGCTAAGGGGGAGATGGTTACGTGAAACATCTCATGTAGATCTTAGGGTGACGGTATACAGGAAGTCTGAGTTGCCTACGTTTAGTACCCGCACCTGTTTTTTTAGAATTTCTGTCTGGTTATACTGACCGATGGATCCAAGTACAGCAACGGTGTTGGATGTGCTTATGTTCATGGAACCGAACCCGATACATTCGGTGTTCATGATGGCACATCCATTCATAATGAAGAGCTGCATGCCATACAACGAGCCATTCCATATGTGCGTCGTCGAAAATTGGACACCTTGTCATTTTGGGTGATTCCCTTAGTGCACTTCAGAGCCTTCGTGAGCTGTACAACTACCACCCCACTGTTCAGCGAATCCAGGATGCCCTCCATGTTTTATATGTTCTGGGGTTAATGTGCAGTGTGCTTGGATACCTGGTCACGTTGGCTTGCCGGGGAATGAACTTGCGGATTTGGCAGCTAAGGCGGCAACCACAGCACCCAGTGTTACAATATCTCAGCTAACGTCGGAAGATGTTAGGCTTGTTGTGCGGAGAGATGTGCCGTCGTGCTGGCGCGCGGAATGCCTAGCTCTCCGTGGAAATAAGCTTACAGTAGTGAAGCACATTCCGATAAACTAGGTACCTTCCTCTCGTGTATCTCGTCGTGAGGAGGTGATTTTGGCTTGGTTGCGTATTGGCCACTGCAATTTTACGCACGGTTATCTTTTTAAGGATGATCCTGCTCCTATTTATCCGCTTTGATGCGAAGCTCTGTCGGTCCGTCACGTGTTTAGAGTGTATTGCTTGAAGCAACATACAGTACTACCCGCGGACAAACTAATACTATAACTCATTAATGTAATAAGATATCTAATTCACAGCTTCTTAGCATCAACACATTAGTAATTTCTTTCTTTAATGTTTTTGTTCTAAGTTTTACGTTTTATGTATTTTTGCTAATATTGTACGCATAATAATTAAGAGGATGTTAAAAACACATATATTCATAATGTATACATGGTAGAGAACAACTATAACGTTATAACATACAAAATATAATGTAAGATAGAATGGCCATTGTTAGCTATATAACTTGTAATACAAAATTACGAGAAATGCAGTAGTATCTACGTAAGCGTGTAACGAACCTTGGGTTCATAATTAAGACGGAAGTCTGTAAATATAAACTGTTATTGGATAGTAGCAGCAATCATGTACATTGATACACGCTTATAATTAAAATACGTGCGTTAAGAAAACGGATGGAAGTAACGCTAACAGAAGCTTGTCAGCCTTCAAGCAGGAAGGCTGTGTATAAACTCGTTTCTAAATAGACGCTAAAACCACGTATTTAAAATCTACCAGATATACATACACTAACATAACAAAGGTGATAGTGAATTGTGAATTGTTTACATGTGGTTTACCTAAAATACGAGTGAAATAGTTAACAGAATACATGTATGATATATATTTTAACCTTCTCCATACCTACCCTGACAAGACACAATTGCTCCCCAACACAAAATCAGCAGGCGTGGTATAATTATAAAATAATAATTACAACATACTAACACACACAAGAATACAGACACACGATCATCAGATTCCAGTGTACGAAAACCTCAAGATACATCACAAGAGTATGGGCATCAAGACGACCTACAGGTAGGTATAACTGGCGCAAAACTTCTGGAATCGTGACCTTGATTGCTAGCCCAACTGCCGAGCCTAGGAATGGTTTATGTTTAGCTTAATCAACGAAAGCGATATAATACCTTTGCTTACTCACAGTGCGTAACACATACAGTCTGCATAGGAAGTGTCCGCATCTTGTAATTTCAAAGAGATCAGTACGTAAATATTGCTTATTTTATATTTGTGATATTTATAACCATGGCTCCTACGTTTTCAAAGTTAAATGGTAAGGTATTACGTATTCAAAGCAGGGAAATAATTGCAAATGTCCTCGACTTCATGAAGCAAGAAGCAGAGATGAAGGAAGAAAATATATGTTTATCCGAGTTCCACAAAAGCCTTAAGAGAGTGAAAGAAAGAGTAGCCAACGCAACTGTTGTTTCACTGAGTTCCGTTTCCAGATTTCTCAAAGATAAGAAAAATCATATGGATGAAAGAGTACCATTTGACACACCCGTAAAGAAACATAAGGTCCCTAAACGTATTACAGAAATAGACGATTTCGACAAATGCGTCATTCGGTGCACGATTCACAATTTCTATGTGGAAGAAAAAAAATGTGCCAACAATAAGCAGATTGCTCATCAATCTGAAAGATGTCATAAATGTTCAGGTGGTGCTACAAATCTCAAATCCCGGCTATGGCACTGAATATTGCAGTCTGATGCTAACTTTCCAAATGACTATAATTTTATATGTACTTATATCAGCATAAATGTTCCAGATGCTGCTACAACTCTCAGACCAATTATAAAAGATTTAGGGTTTAAGTGGAAGAAAACGAAACCAAATAGAGTTCTAATAGAAAAGCACGACATACGATCTCAGCTGGAAGAGTACCTTACTCAGAGGTACAAATTAGAGGGTCAAACTATAGTGTATGAAGATGAGTCGTACATAGACAGCAGTCATACATCTAAAAGTTGAAGTGACGATAGCGAATTAGGTTTTCAGGCACCTGTTGCCAAAGGGCAAATACTTATTATCGTTCATGCTGTTCGTTCCAAATGCCCTTATTTTACAAGTCGCAACAAAAAAACAGGAGATTTTCATCAAGAAATGAATACAGAAAATTACATGAAGTGAATCAACGCCATGTTGATACCTAATATGCCTCCTGGGTCTATTCTGGTTATCGACAATGCTTCACAATGTGGTAACGCTCAAATTGACAAACAATATACCTCAAATTCCTTGAAAGAAGAAATAAAAACCCGGTTGCTTAGGCATAATATAGCTTTTGATGAAAGCATGAATAAAACAAATATAACTTAGTTAAAGCCAACAAATCCCTTCAGAATACCCTCATAATACTTGGCCAGATATTAATACAACATCGCCATAATGTACTTAGACTGCCACCGTATCACCCAGATCTAAACCCAATCGAATTAATCTGGGCTGATGTCAAAAACTGGGTGGCCTGCAGCAATATCACTTTTAAACTAAAAGATGTGGAGCAGTTATGTTGCCAGCGATTTGCAGAAATTGGAAGGCCAGAATGGGAAAATGTATATCGACATGTTGAATAAATTGAGAATCATTATTTAAAAAAATACGGAATTGCAGAAAATCAATTAGAAAAAATTCTCATCCAGGGTAATGGTACAGAAAGTAGCGACAGCAGTGATGGCGGCAATGATGTGAGTGATTCCGCAGAAGAGGAAGGGCTGTCAGGTGTGGAAGAACTGGAGGCAGATGGTTGACAGTGTTTTTATATTAAAGGCATTTTACAGCGGTGGATTTAAATATACTGTATATAACTGTAGGTTTATCGTATATTGCAGTGCATAACCGGTGTGCGAATATTTGACAATGACTGTCCCACGCACTCCTGCAGCATGCAGACGACGGGTCACCTCCTGATCTGGTATGTAACTCGCTTCATAGATGTCATAAAGATTTTCACGTGTCTAGAACTGTTGCGCCAGTTATAATACAGCATCCATCATCATCAACGTAGTGGGGGCCTTAGCGGATGATAAGCAAGCGGTTCAGAGAATTTTTAATTTTGTGTCAAAGATATATCTCCAACTGGGGATTTAGTCATGTTAATAGTACGTGTTTCATACTTCTTGGTTTAGTTTTATATATTCATATTTATTTGTGACTTGTGTTATGATTCTTATATTGATTTTATCTCCGGCTTTGATTTTTATGTTCATGTTTACATTTGGCCTATACCATGATATTTTGTACTGATCTTTATCTCTGGCGTTTTCCGTGATCCATTTTACAAGGGCATTAATGACAGTTAGTTGTCTTAAGTACAAATCATCATCATTGTAGTGAAATGTGACTGTTACGTGTGTTAAACAAGACTCCTTGTGTAAAAGCATTCTGTACATTCACAATACGGTTGTAGGAAATCTTGGTTATTCAATGCATTTATCAAGAAACCACTGGATAAACTGTAGTCGGGGTGAAAAGTCTTCTAGCTGCAGTGAACTTGGGTGATATTATACGTATGTAATTGCTGTTCGCGCAGAATTCTGGTAATCAAAGAATGACTTGTATCCTTGGACGTGCTATTGCTCTTCTGCTTGTGGACGGAGAATTATGGACCCGGTCAAGAACCTCCTCTTCTAGAGCCACTGTTATTACCTTTCTTTGCACTACCGAACGATGCGCTTCTGTTTGTAAAGTTCCTGTTTCTCGCAGTCGTTGATGTATGACAGTAAAGGTTTGGGATGAGGCAATTAATGTCTCCTTGGATAAAACTCAGCAAAAACATATCGTGCCCTTTTCACATTTCCCCAAGCAGCACCATAAACGCAATGTACGTCTGCGCAAGTAAAGTGGAACATTTTTATAGCAGGCTGTAAAACTGAATGCCCTTCCAGTAAACGGAGCACTTTAAAATGTCCTGATAGCTGAGTCTGATGAACCACAAAGACATACAATGTTGTATAATATGTGAAGGAATCCCTTACCACTTAAATAACAAAACGTACTTTTTACGTTTATGGTGGTATAAACAATGTTAAAAACTGAACACACAGCATACACACGAGCGATATTTCAAGATGCAAAGAAACCAAAATATAAGCTATATTCCAATGCCGCAAGGGAACAGGGATCCTTTAGACAGAGTTTCATCTAACCCGATGCGGTGTTTGAAAAAAGTTATGTCCTCTAGCTCGTTAACAAGGCGTTTGTGGACATGCATTTCGATGAGAAAATACTCAAACAACCCCTTAATCACGTCTTAAAATTATTCGGTATTATTCTGACTTGCGGCTCAACCGTGGCCAAGTGGTTAGACCGCTCGCCTGCCTTCTGGGTTCCATCCCAGGGACCCGCATGTGGGATTTGTGGTGGACGAAGAGACGTCTGGGTGTGGTTTCCCCCGCCATTCATTCCACCAATTGCTTCATCATCACCTTTCCTTTCATCCATTTCGCCTTCAACACATACCGTCTTCTTCCCTTACTCTCATACCTGGCTACGGGCCGATCCTGCATTCCGGGTTCTTCACTCACTGAAGAATGAATGTTTGTCTGCCCCTCTATAGGCGTCTGATCCCAGGCACGGTTGTAAATTCTAGGGGGCGTAAGTCATGCATGCATACGAGAAGATGTGTGTGAAATTTCTGGCCAATATGGTAACTGGTTTCTCTCATTTGATTAACAATACCAACATAATTCTAAATGGCTCTTGCCTGGTAAAGAGCAAAGTAAAAATAATCAAATTGACCTTCTGTCAATAAGCTACTTCCTAAATAAGCTTGGCTCGGTTAAGAACAAGGTATACTAATAAATAATGTAATCAGACTTATCTATTAATACACCCTAAACAGATTATGATCAACAAACAAACTCATATGCCTCGCCACGTTACAAAGCAGTGGTTACTTTACAGAATCAGTCCATGATACAGGAGTAAAACTACTTTAATCTAACCACTTACATAATATGTAACTCCGTGTTTTATGCAAATTTTAAATTTGGAAAGTAGATCACCACATCAGAATTCATTAACATGCATCTTAAAGAAAGATGATGTAATTCAATATTGAAAAAACTAAAACACATACTAAAAGACAAATCCTCAAATCGATCAGGATAAATAGACTCCTTTATTTCCGGAATTTGCTGTGCAAACCCAAGCAAGTCGACTCAACCTGGCTATAGGCATCAAATCGCTTGCACACAAAGAAATCAAAAACTCTTGTCAAGCCAGAGCACCCTCTCCCGCTCCACAAGCCAGTTATTCTAAAATCAATGGCCCGTCAGTTCCCTCAAATCAAAACCTTCACGGCAGGCGAGAGGTAGGCAGCCAACGTACAATTAGCACGTAATTACCCGCAGAAACGATCCAAAGATAATCGAAGCCCACCGAAGGAGCCAATGGCACACTTTTTGGTAGCTGCTGAACTATATGTTCATGCTTACCCAACCATACGACTCCGCCCACCAAAAAAGGAAAATCTCATGATTCATTTGTGCGCAGTACAGTCCGGCAACACTGCAATGGCAGAGCTGGCCGCTCGGACTTCACTGCACGCTTACACCCACTATTCCCCTGAACATTTCTGCGGCTGCTATACACAGGGACAGCATAGCAATTCGTGATCCTGACTAAGGCCATAGAGTAAGAAAATAAGAATGGCTGAATTTCAGTCTATAATTTTGACAACAAATGGCTGGTATGCCATGTTACTGTTTTCATTAAGCTTTTAGCTGAAAAAAACAAAAATCAGCATGCATGAAAGCATGGCAGAAGTACATTATTAGTGTATTCTTCTTGGCCGAAAAATGTTCGAAAACTGAAGAAATGCCCTAACGACGTTTTGTTCGAAACCATAGCCTACAACCTAAATATATTGTATTATTATCATCGATTCAGTTACACCCATTTTAAATGAATTCAAGACACAACCTCAAATCACAAATATTCTCTTTTACATTATGTGCCTTCGTTAATCGCGGTCTTCTTGTCATTGTATACATAAACATAATAACAGGTGCTTAACGGGTTACACAAATTAAAAAGAAAAACTCTAAATGCAGGTGTTTCACCTGGTGTATATAGTAGACTTTAAGAACGTTGGATGAAATTGGATGATAACAATAAAATAACGCATGTAATCCCCAACAAGAACATTACTTTTCAGTTTTGACAAACTTATCAAAATTGGTTGTGTGGTTTTTCAGATTATGCTGAATCTTGTACATGTACATATATGTAATTAATTTTCTTTTACAATATAAATATAGACACTGAACTTCAAATATATTTCCTACTACTTTCTCAAATGTCCAGACTTCTTGATCAACTTTGCTTGATGTTGAATGTTTTATTATTTTAAATAAATGAAACAGAAATATGCCGTGGACCATTGTTTATATTGTGGAACCTAATTGTTAAAGAAATATATAATAAGTAGCAGAGTTTAATGTACCTAACGGGTATTTCACAGGAGAGCAAGCGTAAAAGAGCAGAGAAAGTGACGATGACACAGGAGGACAAGTTTCTTGATTTGTACGAAACAAGAAGACCCAGAATATCATCGCATAACGTGTCTGCATCATCAACGCTTCCTGTTCTATGCATGGGTTATTTTCCTTGGATCCTTCTACCTGGTACAGTGCTTACAAAGGTAAATACCTCTGCGAATTATTGCTCTAAAGTTTTTCCTAGTGCACACTGTAAAGCTATTCTAGATTGTTTTGTTATTGTTCCCAGGTTTGGCAATATGCTGTCGTAGTGATTGCACTTGTAATCGCCTTCTTGTACCCTCACCTCATAGCCTTTACAACAATCGTCATTCCTGCACTAGATACATTCCACATCGTTGTGGATGCTGTTTTTGCCTTAGATATCTATGTGCAGTGCACAACGGCAATGGAGATAAAAGGAGAACTTATTGCAAAAGTGAAATATATCGTCGCTCGCCAAATGAAAACATTTACATTCTTTCTCGATGTTCTTGCTGCACTACCTCTCCATTGGTTGTCCTTGATATACACTCGAGATAAAGACATGTTATTCAGAACAAATAAATTGTTTAAATGTTGGAGAATATCGCTGTTCTTTAACGAGAAGGAGAATGACTTATGGGCAAATGTGATGATCTGGAAAGTACTGAAATATGCCTTATTTTTGTCAATGGCGGCTTATTGGTCTGCAGCGCTTTTATACATAGCTGCCACTTATAACCCTCGTCCTGAAACCAGTTGGTTAGAGACATTAACTAAAACAGAAAAGGAGAATTTGGACCCAGATCCACTCTACAAGTATCCAGAGCTTTTATCGGCGTACTTTTCTCTAAATACGCTCTGTGGAATTGGTTTCACGAATGTCACACCAAAAAACTTCCCAGAGGTTGGTATGATCATTGTTTTAATTTTGATGGGAATTCTTCTTCTCGGATACTACATGGCAGAATTTTCAACTGCATTCTACTTTGGTGGGAGACTCCGATCTATGTACCAAGAGAAGTACATAACCACACTGCAGTTTATGAAGGAAAAAGGTGTGCATCCTGAAATTGTTGACCGTGCTCTAAACTTTTTGTATGTACAGTGGGAATATGATAAAGGAAATGGCATTTCTCAGGAAACGTCCATGTTTCCTACAATTTCTGAAAAGCACCAAGAACATATACTGCTAAAGGAAATGGTAGAGACACTGCAGCATGCACCTATATTCCAACTGACGGATACCAATATGTTGTTGCTAGTGGCTAAGAAAGGACGTGTGCGTGTGCTGCCACCAGGAGAATATATCTATCAAGCAGGGACATGGATGATGACCATGTACATCATACAAGAGGGATATTGCGTGGAGCTAGATCAGTACGAACGAGGTACAGGAAGAGTGCTTGCTCCCGGCTCCGAATTTGGGGCCTTAGGAATGTTTTATACACTCAAATCCGTACGTGCAATTCGAACTATTACCCACTGCAAACTCATCAGTATCGAAAGAAAAACTTTTACAAGGGTTACCTCCATATTTCCCTTAATTTGGGAGACTAACAATGACATTGCCAAACAGTTCAATGATAGAGTTACTAAGTTTTTTGAAGGTTATAAGTATATTGACAGGAAAACTATACAGATGAATCACCCGCCCTCTTTCATAGTTAGATCAGAGATAAACCAAGTTCATAAGCACATCCTGAATGGATTTCACTCATCGTTTCAGAGAACTTATAGGAAGAATGATGCCGAAAATTATTGGAAGCCCTTCAGAAGCTTAGGAGTTTTCGATTTTTTAAGCCATTTAGTTATGCCATGGTCTGTTTTGCCAACAAGCAATTTTCTCAAAGCCTGGTGCATTGCCAGAGCTGTTACTGTCTGGATTGTTGCATTTTATCTTCCTGTCGACAAAACTCTAGACATGGCAGGAGTTGAAGAGAAATCGTGGTTGATACCCTTCGATTTGTTTGCTTATGCTGATATATACTTAATGTTTCATGTGGGATATTACAATGCGAAAGGTATTCTGGTAACTCATCCATATTATACTGGAAAAAAATATTTCAAAAGCAATTTTTTCATAGATTTGATAGCAGTTCTTCCATTTGAACTATTAGCCAAGAAAACTAATGGTTCACTTCGTCAACTATTAAGGATAAACCGAATCATACAGGCGTATCGATTAATAGGAGCCTTTGATTACCTGGGAGGCAACATCCTTAAACCACTGGGAATGCTTCAATTATTTAAGTATCTTCCGATGGTCATCATAATTGCTAATATTTCCACTACAGTTTTTGTTATCCTCAGCTGTAACGTGGTTTCCAACGGCGTTATTGAATGCAAGAATGGAAGTTTTATACAGAACTTTAATCACGAAAATTCATCACAACCTCTACACATTTACGCCATCGGCTACTACTGGGTAACAAGTACGCTGTTTGGCTTTGGTTTCGTGAATCCATACACTTCCTATGTATTGCCATTGACAGTAGTGTTGATCGTCCTTGGTTTCTTACTGTTTGGGTAAGTGTTCACAGGTAAATGACACTTTCTCCTATGTAGCATTAACGTATCGATAGTGCAGAATGCTGGCTCTGTATATTCAATATTACAGGGAAAGTAAACATTAATTAGTTTGCATAACTAATTTATCATCAAACGTTTGCAATGCTGAAGTACTAATATTTAAAACTTGAGAAAGTGTGACAAAGAGCATTTATGTTGCAGATCTGTGAGACCTTTGTTTTATATTTTTACCCAAAACTGAAAGTGTAGGAGCTTTACAGCGGGTTTGTATTCTGTACCACCGATACATTATGTATGCTTGTAAGCAAATAGTCTACATATTAAAACTAAATTATTTTATTTAACTGCTAATGCTAATCATAAGCTTCATATCCAATACCATGTTCTCCACTAACAGTCTGATTTGCATGTTGAGAAGGCATAACAAATTAAAATTGCAAAATCAATTAGGTCATGTGTAAAAAGTTAGTAGCACCTTAGAACAAATTTTCATAAAAAAGACACCTTTCAATGCTACAAAAGGGGATATCCATTATTGTTTCATTCCACTCGGTATCAGTTTAACAGCATTATTGCATGTATGTTACATTGGGCTTGTTCACCGCTCTTCTGTATCTTGTCTGCTGATCCGAGCTATTTGTAATTACACTGGTTAACATCCTGGACCTCTCTCCTAAAGCTGACACAAAACTTAAAGGAAAATAAGTTGACACCAACCAGATCTGTCATCTAATCTCACAAGCGAAGTTTTAGGAGCGGCAGATCTCACATATTTGCGATGAGAGAGGTTTAAAATGCCAAAAGGAATATTTACATAGCTTGTTTTCTACTCCATGGGCTAACCTTAGTAGGGTGAGCACCGTCATGAGGATATAAATGCAGTAAAACGTCGCATTCACTTTGGAGAAGAATTGTATAATAATAGGGTCTATACAGCTACTTTACACCAAGTGCATCCACTGCAGTAATGAAAATTCAGATAAAAGTGTGTGAAGGATAATTTCTGTGTCCACCATCCATATCTGATAATAGCTATTTTGTTAACATTATGTCAGTGCCCCGCTAAGCCTTTGAAATTATAATGAGTTGTGTTCTGGAATTGTTCATCTTCTCTTATTTCCCATCCGGCTGACACCCAACCACACTGATGTGCATGCTGAAACCTTGGAGACAAACTGTTGAAATACCAATGACTTAAGTTTTATTATGTTGTCTGCTGTTGCAAAGTCTGCAACGAGTCATCAAACTCGACGTTGTGAGATAGTTCCCGTATCGTGTATGTGTACATGTGAAAGAAATATCGATCCAGAAGCTGAGGTTTATATGTTGTGTTTGGAGGTATAATTTTAATGACTAGTTTTTCATCATCAAGATCTTCTTCCAGCAATGTATCTTTTACAGACGCCTTGTTAGTGTGAACGCCATCAGAATCAAGAAACAGAAGGTTACGTGCGCTGGAAAAGGAAAGAGAGGCTTATTCAGAAATGAAGTAAATAACCGATGTGTCATTTTATCTGATGAACTCTGTTTACTAATGCAATTATCATCCTTGAATATACTTTCCTGTATACTTTTACACTTATACCAGTGGGCTTATGTAGAATCTCGAACAATTTCGGTAAGCGGTTTCCACCTCCTGATATGGGCAAAATTGAGTATGAATGTGTCGTTGCTCCTTTGACTGCACTTTACCATGAACTTGAGAAGTTCCTTCAATTTCTACTCAGCGGGATGGCTCAGGCGGTAACGTCTGTGGCCCGCAATTGGGAGGTCGTGGATTCGATTCCCGCCGCCGACCTTTCTGGCCCATGAACATCCCCCGAATTTCCTGCCCCTCCATTTCACCTCCATTCTCGTTTCACTTCACCTTTCATCTTTTTGGTTTGTTTCAGGGTTGAAAGTGTCGGCGGGAGTCGCGGCATTTGCATGGCAGGGAAAATGAATGTTCTAAGTAACCCTTCGTCCCACGGAATGGGGCGATTTCCGAGTCCCAGACCCCCAATGGAATATGTAAATCTGCAGGGGGAATAGAGCCAGTTGCACCAGCTGTCAACCGGGGAGTCTCAGTCTGTAAAATGTAGGAACCCTGCCTCTTCCCTGCCTCTTTCCCGGGAGTACCGCATCAGAGGCGTCGGACACAAAACATCTTGGAGGCAGGGGCGGTTTTTGGGGTGATGAGAATAAAGGGGCCTTTCAATATTTATTTGAAAGTTCTCAGCCTAGTTGTTTACACAGGCTGAGCTGCTGCAATGGTTTTCTCTCTGCAACCTACACTGTTTCGCAGGATTATGCATTCTCAGGCGACTGGCTGGCAGACACTCAACAGGATGGAGCATACGCTGTCTCTGTCTAACCATTTACTTGCTTGTGAACAGACACTGCCTGTAGATCCTGTCTCTCCCTGTAGTTTACATGGTTGCTATGACAACGTGATGTCAAATATTTTTCTGCTTGCGATTTTAAACCTGTAAGTGGTGAAATGCTCTCAATAGATAAGAATTCCTTCACGTCCTTGCCAACTGACTGTGAATCATGCTTGCTTAGGGGCACATCACAATCAAGAGTCATACTTTCATTATTGTTACAATGGCTTGTGGATGTTATAATATGTGTTTGCGGAATGAATCCAATGAATGACACAATTTGTCATATATTTGAAACACCGTTCTCCAGGTGGAAAAACGAGGTTAAGAAAGACATGTTAACAGTTGGAAGACCTACCAGGCCATTAAATATTTGTATAAAAAACAAAAGAACTATAAATGTTACAATGTTAATTTTAAAACATTGGTTCTAAATGGTTTTCCGAATTTTCATGCTTGTGCAGTAGTTCCAATTTGGAAAGACTACTTTGTTGGCACTGTTTATCTTTAGTAATAACCATAATGTCTGGAATAAGGGAGGATTTTCGGATTTTAAGAAAATTACGCGAACTTTAATAAAACCTAAAGATTCAGCTCAACACCTGAAATGCAAACTACAATGTAGCACCTGTTTAAAGAATAATGCCGGCTAGTGGTCGCTGGAGTGTATAGTTCCGGCGCTTCGCCAAGCTGAGGGTCGCGGGTTCGAGTCCCGCTATGGGCATGGGTGTTTGTGTATGTGAGTTGTGTAACGGCGATAATAATCGTTGGCGAAAACAGTAAAACACAGTATCATAAACTGGGTAAAACCAGGGAACTTTTAATGCCTGCTCTCGTAGCCGTGATCGCTGGAGTGAGTAGCTTCAGCGTTCCGCCAAGCTAAAGGTCTCGAGTTCGATTCCCGCCATGGGTATGGGTGTATGTGTGTTTAATTGCGGTAATGCAACACAGTAATGATAACACTGGGTAACCAAGGGAACTTTTAAAAAAGTGCCGGCACTCATAGTCGTGGTCGTTGGAGTGTATTGCTCCGGCACACCGCCAAGCCGAGGGTCGCGGGTTTGAGTCCCGCCATGGGCATGCGTGTTTGTGTGTGTCTGTGTGTTGTGTAATTGCGGTGATAAGCGGTAACGAAAACAGTAAAAACAAAGTATAAACTGGGTAAAACAAGGGAACTTTAAAAAATAGTCTGATGTGTTACATTCACATGACTTTCTCTACTCTTGTACAAACTATTTTTACAAAGGCTTATTCTCCATATGCTTCATATTAATAGAGATATCGAGATGTTAATCTTATTGCTAGTTTTCTTGTAGATAAAAGGGGAATTGGTAGGCTTTAAGCGATTACAAATATTTTAAGAGCTGGTTGCTATGTGGAGTATTCCATTCTCTATGCATTACCAGGGCAACAAAAATTAATAACAAATTCCTACCTTCGTGTCGCATCTCTGGAAGATACTGAACCTAAATACCAAGTTTGGTGTTTATCCGACTGTTCGTTTCTGAGTTATGCTGTTCACAGACACACAGACACACAGACACACACACGGACATGTTTCCAAAAATGCTTTATATGCATTCAGTGCACCTCAAAACATGTATTTCCTGTGAAATCTCGGTATCAAATTTTTGGGTGGAATGCAATACTTCTCCTACTTATTATACGTAGTAGAGAAAGTAAAAATGAATAACGAATTCCCACATGAGAAAAAGTATAAGTATTGGAAAATTTAAGGGAATAACAAGCAATATCTCGAAAATGGTTCACTAAACCAAAAAAAGTATCTAACATAAATTTTGTCTATCTCTTACGGTTTACCAGTTAGGTCATTCACAATGAAGAATACTTTTGAATACATTCCCAGAAAATTCAAGATATACATTTTATTTGCCATAAAAATGTCTTAAGCATATGATACTTTGAACAAAATCGTTGGAGCCGTTTTCGAGCATATAAAAATTTTCGAAAAATGTTCCATGTAAAGGGTAATCTGGGGTGGGGGGGGGTTCCTGAAAACCTTCGTGTCGCATTTCTGGAAGATACTGAACCTATATAACAAGTTTGGTGTTTGTCGGACTGCTCGTTTATGAGTTATGCTGTTCACATACACACACAGAGACACACACACGGACATGTTTCCAAAAATGCTTATATTGGATTCAGGGGCCTCAAAACATATATTTCCGGTGAAATCTCGGTATCGAATTTTTGGGTGGAATACAATACTTCCCCTACTTACTATACGTAGGAGAGAAAGTAAAAATGAATAACGAATTCCCGTTTGAGGAAAAGTATAAGTATTGAACAATTTAAGGGAGTAACAAGCAATATCTCTAAAATGGTTCACTCAACCAAAAAAAGTATCTAACATAAATTTTGTCTATCTCTTACGGTTTACCAGTTATGCCAGAGTCATTCACAATGAAGAATACTTTTGAAGACATTCCCAGAAAATACAAGATATACATTTTATTTGCCATGGAAGTATCTTAAATATATGGTATTTTAATCAAAATCGTTAGAGCCATTTTTAAGAAAACTAACATTTTCGAAAAATGTTCCATGTAAAGGGTAATCTGGGGTGGGGGAATTTTCTTGAAAACCTTCGTGTCGCATCTCTGAAAGATACTGAACCTAAATACCAAGTTTGGTGTTAATCCGACTGTTCGCTTCTGAGGTGTGCTGTTCACAGACCAACACACATACACACACACACTCACACACACACACACACACACACACACACACATACACACACAGACACACAGAGGGATATGTTTCCAAAAATATACCCTTAAATTTTCCAATAATTATAGTTTTTATCAAATGGGAATTCGTTATTCCTTTTTTTTCGGTAATGCAAAGAGAATGGAATACTCCACATAGGAACCAGCTCTTAAAATATTTGACTGTCGCTTAAACCCTACCAATTTCTCTTGCATCTACAAGAAAATTAGCAATAAGATTAGTATCTCGATATCTCCATTAACGTGAAGCATATGGAGAATAAACGTTTGTAAAAATAGTTTGTTCCAGAGTAGAGAAAGTCATGTGAGTGTAACACATCAGATTTGTGTTACACATAAACTTTCTTCGTGTTCGTTACTGGCTATATCAGCAGCCAAGTAAGTATAATACAAGGAAACTTATGTTCCAGAACAACAAATCGTAAATGGTCATGACGTGTGCAGTAATTCGCGCGAGATGTACAATTCTGAAACATTCAGCAATGCTGCATCTGTACAATAAAATCCTACATTTTTATCTGTCCCTACTGCACGCTTGCTGGTCAGGGGCGAATAAGCGAAGAAAGCGGAGAGTAGTCACTGCCATAGCACGTATCTGAGTACATTTTTCCCAGCTTACTTATAGATGGTTGCCGTAAATGCTAACGTTACATGACTTATTCTACGCATGTGGCACATTTCCGTAGGATGCGTTTATCGGAGGGGGACATATTGCACACTGCGACCATCTTGATCTATTATGGCTACACCCCTGGGAGGCAGGGATGAAGTGAAGGAACCGGAGGGGGTCCCAGGTCGACAGGCAGATAGCCTACAGAGACGCACAGAAGTTTCTAATATTTCCAGTTCGAAAATTCCCGCACCAGTGAGCGAGGAATCCCCAAGAGGGCAACGCAGTGACCCTAACTGGTGGAACAGCTTACTCTGGTGTACACGGGGAGAAATTTTTCCAAAGCGCAAGCATTCACGCTATCTGCCTGGCACCACCAACACCGCAGTACCTGAAATCACACTTGAAACGTGAAATGGAAATGAAATGAGAGGAAATTGGGAAAACGAGAGATCGTGGTAGAATACACCACCCGGCTTTCGCCTAGACGACCACCAGGAATCGAACAAGGGATCTCCCGAATGCGGGCGACAGACGTTGCCGCCGCTCGATGCCATATTACCGTAAACATATAACTGATACGCGGCATGCTATTTGTATTACTTTTAAGGTGAACTTTTGCCGTAAACAAAAATAATGCGAGGGGTTACGTTTTAATCTTGATGGAGTTCTGACAGCAGTGCGAGACGTATTTAGAAGTAAATGTAAAAGTATGAATGTGTGGCATAAGGTTTTTAAAAAGAAACTTTCGAGCTGAAGGGAAAAAATGACCATATGAATCATCTTAAGAA
This sequence comes from Deroplatys truncata, assembly GCA_030765065.1. NCBI lineage: Eukaryota > Metazoa > Arthropoda > Insecta > Mantodea > Mantidae > Deroplatys > Deroplatys truncata. The sequence goes on from CM060978.1 coordinate 223,766,208, forward strand.
TTATGCGTAAATCTGGCACCACAAACTTACAAACGTAAGCACGAGCCTTAAATATGTGGAGTAGCACCATATTTTGTTGGTAAGTGTGACAGTGTAACGTTGAGTAAGTGTATGATTTTCGTAAAATGTACTGCTTAATACCGAGAGAGCTGAAGCCGCGGTAAAGTGTGCGACTTGCATTCAGGAGGTACCGTGCTCAAATTCCCGGTGTTGGTCAACGTGACCGAAGTTTTTTTTCGCATTTTCTCGGCCGCTAGACGAATTCTGGATTGGGTATTTTAATTCGCGACTTTACCTATCATCCCTTTCATTACTACATTTCATTTCCTTCTTCTTCGTTGCCATACCAGGCATTTGTCTGATCACCCTTCCTGGATATGCTCGTATAATCCAGAGTTTGCTTACTCTTCGACAGACTACTGACAAAAGACATTGACTTATGAGTCAATGGATGTAACTCCTACAAAGAGGAGGATAATCCGTTGAAGAAGAAAAAAGTGCTGAATAACGAATTCAAGTTTGTTAACACAAAAGTATAATTGTTACAAAAATGTAACTTATCAAGTAGTTAATTTTCGTATATTGTACTGCTTCAAATATAGGAAATTCTAATTACATCGCCCATAAACCTGTCGCTTACCCTTGTTAGCGGTAAACAATACAAGACTTTCTATGAAAGATTGGCCTGTTCTTAGGGACATTTCTTATATTAAGCTTACGTTACTATGTTTATGAATATGGTAATGTAAAAAATCTGATGTGTTACACTCACATGACTTTCTCTACTCTTGTACAAACTATTTTTACAAACGCTTATTCTCCATCTACTTCATGTTAATCGAGATAAATATTTGCAGACTCTATCTTAATGCTAAGTTTCTTGTAGATGTAAGGGGAATATATATTTACAAGGGCAACATAGAAATACAGTAGCCTTTAAGCACATACATATCTCTTAATAGCTGGTTGCTAGGTGCAGCACCATTCCCTTTGCCACAGATTAATACTGTTTGCATATCCAAGACAAAAAAATCTGATGTGTTACACTCACATGACTTTCTCTACTCTTGTACAATCTAATTTTACAAACGCTTATTCTCCATATGGTTCATGTTAATCGAGATATCGAGATGTCAATCTTATTGGTAATTTTCTTGTAGATGCAAGGGAAATATGGTAGCTTTTAAGCGATAGTCAAATATTTTAACGCTGGTTGCTATGTGGCGCATTCCATTCTCTTTGCATGTCCAGGACATAAAAAAATGAATAACGAATTTGAGAAAAAGTATAAGTATTGCAAAATTTAAGGAAATAACAAGCAATATCTCGAAAACGGTTCACTCAACAAAAGAAATGTATATGACATAAGTTGTGTATTTTAACGCGATCTATATTTTTTGTGTAGTAAAATTTTGTCTATCTCTTATAGTTTACCAGTTATGCAAAAGTCGTTCAGAATGAAGAATACTTTTGGAGACATTCCCAGAAAATTCGAGATATACATTTCATTTCTCATGATATTATCTTAAACATATGATATTTTCATCAAAATCGTTAGAGCCATTTTTGAGAAAATTAAAATTTTCGAAAAATGTTCCATGTAAAGGGTAGTCTGGGGTGGGGGGATTTTCTTGAAAACCTTCGTGTCGCATCTCTGGAAGATACTGAAACTAAATACCAAGTTTGGTGTTTATCCGACTGTTCGTTTTTGAGTTATGCTGTTCACACACAGACACACAGACACACACACACACAGACACACACACGGACATGTTTCCAAAAATGCTTTTTTTGGATTCAGGAGGTCTCAAAACATGTATTTCCGGTGAAATCTCGGTATCGAATTTTTGGGTGGAATGCAATACTTCCCCTACTTACTGTACGTAGTAGAGAAAGTAAAAATTTGCTGATGTGTTACCTGCACAGGATTTTCTCTACCCTATAGTTTATTAGCAGGTATGCAAACGGCTCTTACGAAAGTTTATTTCTCTATCTACTTTGTCTTAATTGAGATAAACCTTTGCAGAAATAGCTGCATTACACACTTCGTTATGGATACAGAAGGCACAGCAACAGTCAAACGTTTAAGAACTTTTTAAAATTTATTATGACCGATCAGCATGCATGCTTTACAGGTCTCTGGGAATAATAGAATAAAATTAATTATTATGGACACTTAAGGAACACCAAAGTAGCCCCTTTTTCCTATGAAATATAGATAAAATATTACATAGTCATCAAAAGTGATATTCAGAGAGAAAATTAGTGTAGTTAGTGATCGGAGTTACTGAGTAGCAGACCCTGTCGTAGTCATCTCTTCAGGCGTGAGGGCTGATGATTACATACGCCGATTTTATACGTCACAGCTCCTGAAACATCTGGCAAGTGTAAGAAGGAGTGAAAGACTATATTACATACAAACTGGTGAACAGGAAGGAGACCGAGTTCTACATGTAGCTGCTGGTTCCTGACAAACTAAGGAGCATTAGCAGTGATCCTCAGGAATCTATTTGGAACCTTGTAGATGACAGAGGTGAATGTTCCTAGCAGTGCCCCAGACCTGGAAAGCATATGTGACGATGGGTAGAACAAGAGATTTATAAAGGTGAAGTGAGTATTCAACACCAAGAAGTGTTAGTTTGTGAAACAGTGGGTAGAGTTTAGAAAATCTCCCAGATACTAATGAAATAAGACGATCGATATGGGCACGTCAGGTGAGTTTAATGTCCAGCATTACTCCAAGATATTTGACAGGAGTTGTAGAATGTAGCCAGAGATTTATTTATTACGAATATGCAGTGCGGAGGAGTAAATGGTACGTCGTAAGCAAAACGTCGGTATTAAGAAGTAGTATTCAAGCGTGAAACCACTCTGTGAGACAATTAGAGAAGCTTGAATTGTGCGAATAGCTTCGGGGAAATCTGCGTGTGAAAAGAATAAAACACTATCGTCGGCGTATAAAGCTATGGAAGTGGAGACCAGATCAGGAAGATCGTAGGTGTAGATGCTGAACAAGTTCGGAATGAGTATCGACCCCCTGGGAACTCCTACTTTAATGGAGAGCCAAGACGACTGAATACCATCAATACGAACTACAAAGGTGAGTTCTGATAGAAAACTGAACATGGTAGTGAGTAGATATTGAGGAAGGCCGATACGATAAAGTTTGAGGATTAAGCCATCACGCCGTACTTCATCTAAGGCCTTTGCTTCGTCTAGGAACAGGGCCGCTGTATGTTGATGATCTTCAAAACTATGAACAATTGCTTGAATTAAACGTAACAGCTGATGCGAAGTAGAGTGCTTAGAACAGAGCCCGAAATGGAACTCTGGAATCATGTTGTTCTGAGAGACATATTTAAGGAGACGTCAAAGCATTGCCTTTTCAAGGACTTTGGATAACGTCGGTATAAACTAATTGGACGATAGCTTTCAGGAAGATTCTTTGTTTGGTTCATGGAATACTATTATGCGAGCAAACTTCCAATTTTGTGGAAAGCAACCCACTCGAAGACAAGCATTCGAGACAGATGATAAGTAAGCAAGTGCTTTACTTTTCAGGTTTTTTAGGACTGCATTAGGTAGCAGATCGTGTCCTGGAGATGTTTAAGAGGAAGACATCGAATCAAACACCGTAGTTCACTGGGGATCGTAAAGGAGATTCTGTGTGGAGCAGTAGGTAACACAACCTAAGAACAACACGCAACCAACTCATTGCTAAGGCAATCTAAGCTTCATAAGCTTCTAATCCTTCATAACTTAGACAATCAGCACGTGAGCCTAGCCTAGCTTAACCTAACCAATCCCAAACCATCCTCTCATCATCTATTCTACTCAGCCACCGTCTAACCTGGCTAACCAGAGATAACGTCGACTTTCTTTTAGTGAAATTGCGATATTTTATTCAGGTTTTATTATTTGAGTCTTAATTGAAACGCTTTGCGTTAGAATACCTTTATTTTAGTTCGTTGTGGGTGCCTCTCCCCTTTATCTAGCACTGTGATTTCTCCTAATGGCAGGGTTAACACCTTCCCTTCCATCTTTTTATTATTCTTCTTTCTTCATCAGGCGTCCGCTAGTTGCATACACAGCACACGGATAAACTTCATTTTTTTTAAGATTGTAGACTCACGAGAAAATCTTCATCTTCGACTTATATTCTTTTAAGCACTGTTTGTAATACGATAATGTCCATACGCATATGTAGTTATTCCATCCTCAGTAATAACTCTTCTATCATCGTATGGAGTCAATGTAATTTTATTCACTTGCACTGTGGCAAGAGCATGCTCCCGGGACCGGATCAGATTCATGGGTGCTCTTATGATTTATCTGGCTTTAAGGAAGTCTGTATAGCTGTCAAATATGATGTACTGCTTAATAGCACTACGTTTTATACCTTTAATTTTTTATCCTTGAGCCTTGAATATCTAATGCATACATATTGTGTCGTAGACCAACAAAGCTTAGGATGATTTTGCTATTAGCCTCATTTTTAAATTCTCCCAGCACCTTTTTGTTCTGAGTAGAGTGGCATATATGGTTGACAGGGAAATCAGCAGTATCCACATGCTCAAGAAAATGTAGCTTGTCGTGGTACACATCTTCAGTTGTTACACGATGAATGAATGAATAAATCAGTATCCATGTACATAAGCTTCAGGTTTTCAGCTCCGTAATATGGTAACAACACATCATAATAATAGTGATACATTGGTGTATTGGAGATGTCCAACACACTCATACCAATGTATATAAACTTGTTGAATACAATCTCACAAGAAGGCATATGCAGCAGCGATAAACGTAGGCTTGGCGATCAGCTTCTCTAGAGTCTTCTCATTTGCCACCAGTCGTATATCCATACGGTTACGCAGGTTCTCCATAATTTTTCCAAACATAGCATTGTTGAACTGTTTGTGGAGATCCTTCTCAAAATCATTTGCAGCCTGTTGTCGAAATGTGTTGTTAAATTCCACATAAGGTTTTGACCACTGCGACTGTCGGAATTGTAGCACACGATGGATTTTTGCTAGCCGTATTCCATGATTAAGAGCTGGCTAAGAAAGCCATGTAATATACTACATACTTCTTTTGAGGTCCAAGATGAGGTATCAGTTTCTTTATAGTTGAGTCCTTACGCTTCATACACTCAGGCAGGAAAGGCAGGTCGTTGTGTAGATCGTGAAGTTCTGCAGCATATTCGATGTCAACTTCTAATATGTATCCATGAGGATCAGCTTCTTGTAGTCTTTCTAAGTTGATTTTTTCAGCTGACATCCACTCAAATCCACCATAAGGGAGGGAGTGGCACATGTCTCAACCATATTGGTTATTAGCGTCCTCATATGTAATAAATTGGGTTGGCCTCGACGGATCATACTTCTCCATGTAGGCATTGTTTGCTTCGGCATATCGGTGGAAAACTTGGCATAAACTCCTCTTATGCCGCATTCCACCATGAGTAATTGGTCATAACTATGTAACAATTCCAGCAGAATTCCTGTATCCAGAAACTAAGCGTCCATGTAAGTCCTGGAGAGGTAAAATAATGCGCAGGGTCGACTTTGTGTGTTTTAAAAGTTTGATCTCTAAATGTCTCAAAGACATCAGCTAGAATAAGTACATCAGAGGTTAAGTAGAGGTCACTGTACTCACCCAGGTTTCTTACATTAAATAGCTCCCATGCATTTGTAGCTTGATCGTAGTCACCAATTTCTTCTTCATTCAATCTATTGTAGAAGGAGTCCTTAGGAGGCAAGTAGGTTTCGTTCAAAACATCATAGGGAAATACTCCCTTACGAGTCATTAACTTCAACTTGTCTTCCACGAAGTGTTTCAGTGTTTCAGGGTACGATGTTAGATTTTTCACCAACTTATCCAATCTTGTAGAACCGAAAGCTATCCACAAACCGAAGCTTTATATCTCCTACATACTTGGAGAATGATATATAGCTTTCTTCAGAGCTAGGAATTACTTCCACCCACTCACTTCTACATTTCAGCTCCTTAACAATGAAGTGTAAGTCATACCCACTGAGGTTGTGCATGAAGACTGGAATATATTTAGGTGTTTTGCACGCTAAATTACATTCATTATGTAAACTTCCACGATATTCACCACTGATGTGATCATGGTCGCGTACTTTATAGTTCTCTTTAAAAGGTTTTTCCACACAAGTAGCATACTGTAGAGGCGTTGAAATCCATCTGCTGTTGATCTGTAAGTTTCAGAGGAATGGCAGATTTTAATATATTATTAATTTCCATTGTAAGAGATGTCAGGTATTCCATACACTTCTGAGCAGCATCAACACCACGATATACGTAGGGATGCTTAGGAAGACCAGTTTCCAGATGTTCAACGTCGGATGACGGTTTACCGTAAACTCAGAAACTCATGGGTACATGATGCTGATAAGGGGTTGTATATGAAGTTTCAGGATCGGGTATACACGTATGACATGGTGCGAGAATGCTTTCAAAGTCTGCGTAGATGACGTAAGGTAGTTTCAACATCCTTTCAAAATTTTTAAATTGTACAATGGATTTCTCCTGGTAGGCATAACTAACCTTGCAATACCGTGTTGATTACATATGGCAGCATGTTCTTGCAGTTTTTCCATTCCACTTCGGTCGTATTGACCTTCAAAATGTGTGAAACAACGCTTACAGGTATAAACACGTTCATTCCATTTAGTTTTCTGACGTCAAATAAGTTTTTAAAAATTCTTTATATATACGTAGTGATGTTTCCCACTACTGTCACTCAATAGTAGGAGGTCACGGTGTTCAGGTAGTTCAGTCTCAGCGAGCTTTATTGGATACACTTCATGCTTCTCATCCAGGCCGAAGACGTTGAAAGACATTCTGTTAAGCTTCTCAAATTTAGATATTTGAGAAAGTTAATTTGGATAAGTAACAGTCATATTTATTTTGAAGTTGTTTGTATTTGCTCACGCTTTGTGCATCCTTCTCAACAAATTTGGCTAATACAGAATACATAAAGCATAGCTCATCAGTTAAATTCTGGATGTTAATGCAGGCTTTTCTTGCTTCAACAGATGGAGGCAGGGGTATGTAGCTACTTTCTCGTAACGGATTGTACTTGTTAATACGAAGACGAACCCCTTCTACAGGAAGCAGAGTCCAGTTGCTACTCTTAAGTTGTGATTCCTCCATTTCAGTAACCAACTTCTTCTTTTCGTTTCCAACATATAGTCCAGATCCGTTTCTAGGAAAATAGTTTGATTCCGAGTTTGAAAGGTTTTGTCACAGGTTTCTCCAACACTGTTAAAAAATCTACACTCAGCCAGCAGATTAATTTTCACACTTTTGTGAATACGAAGCTCTTTATGTATAGCCTGGATTATCCGCTGTTTCCCTCATGCAGGTACATATTCAGGTCCTTAGATAATTCACGACGTATAAGATATGATTTCAAGCGCCCATTGAATGAAGTTTCGTATTCTTTCATGTAACAGTCATCCATTGTAGATAATAACTCTTGCTTAGTAGGTTCTAATCTACGTTTCTTCTCAGACCTGTTTATTTCGCACGCATATTCGTGTCGGCACCTCTTATAACTGTCTTAGAAGGTTGCATTACAATATTTACACTTGAAGAGCTTCTTACAACGTAGCTCATGCCTTCTTTTATCATAACCGCTGAGGAATTTCTTGCCGCATTTACCACAATAATATTCTGAGGCACCAGGAATGATATCCTTATATGAGGACTTACTCATCTTTCTTCTTGGTATAATAACGTATTAATCCTTCTTCAAGGAAATGTAGACCTCTTCACCTTGATGTCGCTTTAGAAAGCCGATTATTTTCTGAAAGAACAACGATGTTGTCACCTCAGAGATAATTAACAGAATGAAGTCCAATGCCCGAGATCACCCTATTTATAGAGCAATCCTAGTGCTAGTCTCAAGCCTAGATAAAGGGGAGAGGCACCCACAACGAACTAAAATAAAGGTATTCTGACGCAAAGCTTTTCAATTAAGACTCTCTAATTATAAAATCTCAATAAAACATCGCAATTTCACTAAAAGAAAGTCGACGTTATCTCTGGTTAGCCAGATTAGGTTAGACTATGGCTGAGTAGAATAGATGATGAGAGGATGGTCTGGGATTGGTTAGGTTAAGCTAGGCTAGGCTCAGGTACTGAATGTATAAGTTATGAAGGATGGGGTAGCTTAGATCGCCTTAGCAATGTGTTGGTTAATTTTTGTTCTTACGTTGTGTTACGTGATTACGTTTACTGGTTACGTTGGTTACGTCTTGTTACGTCGTGTTACGTTTCTGGTTACGACTTGTCACGTGGTGTTACGTGGTTACGTGCTTATGTTACGTGGTGCTACGTTGGTTACGTCTTGTCACGTGGTTACGTGCTTATGTTACGTAGTGTGACGTCTTGTCATGTGGCTACGTGCTTATGTTGTGTTAAGCTGTTATGTTACGCGGTGTTACGTGTTGTCACGTGGTTACGTCGCATTACGTCTTGTTACGTGGCCACGAGGCGTTACGTCTTGTTACGTTGGTTAGGTTAGACGATGATAGGATTGAATAGATAATGAAAAGATGATCCAGAGAATACAACGTAGGGATAGGTTAGGGCGTATAAACCGATATACAGTTTATCCCTCTCCGTTTCGCACACTAACTGTTTAACATATAAAAAGTTTGTAAGATATAGAAAAAAGTATATAAAAGTGTTGTAGCATTGAATAAGAAATGTTTATAATCTAATTACTCCCTATATTACCGTCAAGTGTGTCAAAACATTTGTAAAGTTTAATTGCCGGTGTCTTTGCGGTCTAAACCTCTTCCTCCTTTAACTCTGTCTATCCTAACACCTCTCCACGTTTCCCCTATCCCTTCCGTATAAAGCGTTTCCCTCTCTCCTTCAGCATCTCTCTAGCCTAGCTTCTCTCCTAGGTTTCCTACCTCACCTGTATAAACCTACATTCCTCCTTCTTCAGCCTTTGTCTATCTTTGCATCTCCCCCCGGTTTCCATATTTTCCTATATAAACGCATACTCTACTCCTCAACCTCTGTCTAGACTAGCACCTCTCCTCGTATTCCCTACCGCTCTCATATAAATACATTTTCCTCCTTGAAGGCTCTGTCAACGTAGCATCAATCCTCGTTTTCCTTGTCTCTCCGTGTAAACGCATACTCCAACATTCAAACCCTCCTATTCTAATACCTCTCCTCGGTTTGCTATCTCTGTCGTCCATAAAATACATTCTGCCTTTAACTCTGTCTATCCTAGCATCTCTCCACGTTTCTCCCTATCTCTTCCGTATATAATTTATCCCTCTCTCCTTCAGCATCTGTCTAGCCTAGCATCTCTCCTAGGTTTCCTACCTCACCTGTATAAACCTACATTTGCCCCCCTCCTTCGACCTCTGTCTAGCCTAGCATCTCTCCTTCGTTTTCCATATTTTCCCATATAAACGCATACTCTACACCTCAACCTCTGTCTAGCCTATCATCTGTTCACGTTTTCTCTATATTTCCCATATAAAGGCATACTCCGCACCTCAAACTCCTTCTAGCCTAGCACTTCTCCTCCTATTCCTCTCATATAAAGCGCATCCCACTCCTTCAACCCCTGTTTAACCTAGCATCGACCCTCTTTGTCCCTATCTCTTCCATTTAAACGCGTTTTCCTCCGTGAACCGCCGCATGTAGCCTCGTTTTCCCTATCCTTTCCCATACGAACGTAAAAACTGCGCTAGAATTCCTCTATATATACTACTAGCAGGATTATCTAGGTCAAATTAACAGCAAATACACAAGACATTCATTCCACGCCACAAATCAGGATTTTTATTACACACTGAGCTTTATACACTTGCCCAAGTCAAATACTAATTTATTTCGCAATAGAAGTTAAGATAGCTCCATGTTCTTGGTAGTTCAAACGAACCAAAGATCGTAGTAGTTGAAGAGCATCCATAAATAAAACTCCTAGTATATAACTCCTATATAATGTAACTAAAAATTAATTTCCAAGAAAAAACGCGGGTAGAAAGATTCCTCATTGGTTGGACGTTTGCCTCGGATAACTCGTTTATCGCGGTGTATTACACAGCCTTCGTTAAATTTAATAGCATTTAAAGTGAAAGTTCGTGCTATTTTCTAAATATACCGTTTCATTAACTTTGAGAGTTTTGTAAAGGAAATCTACTTTATACTTGGGAATCATGTCTAAAGGTGGAAAATTGTTATTGCAGCATACACCGTGGGCAATTGATTCAGTGGTGAATGTGGTTATTTTAATAAGATTTGTTAAAGAAAGTTTCATTACGGTGTTCGTAAGTGGCAGAAAGTGCCTCCTTACTAAATTACTTTAGTGTGTTCCTTAGTCAGGTGATTTTTCAACCTGACGAAGTAATCTAAGCAGCTAGTGAAATGCCCTTGCGGAAACCGTCCTTTGGATATTTTGAAATTTCATGTTTGCTACTTTTGATAGCGTGTTGCTGGGGTGATATCGATGTGAAGTTTGTCAATTTAAGACCTGCCGTAAATCTTTTGTGTGAACCGTATTATTAAAAGCTTTCGTTGGGCTGCCGTTCCCATTCCCGCGAGTTTTATGGTTTTCTAGTTGGAGAATAAATTTTAAAACGTGTGTCTGGGCTATAGACGTAATTTACGGACTGTATAAGTTGTAAATTTTTTAAATTTGTTTCTTGTCATTTTTACCGTGTTTCCGCATATCACTGTAAAATCACACATAAAGTTTTGTTTCCTTTTTGGTCTTTCACGATACATAGCGTTTGAGTTTTGCTAAGTTGCATATTTTCCAAACCTTGTGTTCATGATGAAGTATCTCTTTTGAGAAAGATGAGAGATTGTGGCATTTATGAATTGCATTTTGCTTTATGCCATATTAAGTGATATTTACGGTATTTGTTGCATTCTTGAAAAATTTCTACGCTGATGACTGTTTTTGAAACTATTTGCTATTGATTCTTAATCCTTCTAAAATTAATAGCTGAGTGCACGCAATACATGGTATAGATTTTTATTTCAGTGAGATAGATTTTAAACTTAATACTTTTCATTATTACATACCTTTTGAAGATTTTTAAATACCCCCTTAAGGAGGTTTTCATCTTTTTCACCTTTCAGCCTGTTTGCCTGTGTTAGCTTTATACTTTGAGCTATTTTACTTGTGTATATTTTCATATTTAACCTCTATAATGAGGTAACAGTATTTGCTAATTTAATAATGTACATTTGGTGCATGTGTTCAGCCAATTTGACTCGAGTGCTGGTACAGTGTGTATATTCAACTCATTTTTGGAGTTTATATATTTGGCTTTTATATTAAACACAAAAGTAGTTGTTTCAGCTTACGTTGGTGACGTGGTCTTATTCCTAGCATCCATTATTAAATCTCATTTGAATTATTCTCTTATATCCATGATAATATCTGTAATCACTAATATAAGTTTTTGTTTCAGTGGGTGATTAATATTTAATTTCTAAAGCGGTTGCTTACTTTTACGTAATAATATTTTGATTGTTTGAAATTTATTTAATTTGCTAGTATTAGTTCATCTTCGTTTATTATTTTAAATGTTGCTTATTTAGTTTTTTCCTTTGAGAGAATTAGTATACAGCCTGAAATAATCAAGTTTCTTTTTCTTACATTATACTTTTTGGAACCGTTCATATTACTTTGCTTTGCATTTAATATTCTTTTCCTTATATTCATATTTCCCTTTTTCAATTCTTAATACTTTCTTGCCTTTGTTGTTCATCATCACCTTTTTATGCCGCAGCATATTTAAAGGAAATTTAAGTTTTCTTTTTTCGGACTCTGCCCTGTTGTATAAATTTAAATTTCTTTAATTAACGCAGACTTAGTAGATTCACTTTATTATGGAATTATAGTTTCCTTTTTTCTTTCTTTACTACATATATATACTTATTTTGCTATATTTTGGTACTGATATCATTTTACAGCTGTTGTTTGGTAATTATTTTGCTAATAGTGCTTGTTTTCGTCTTTATTATCTCTTATGTTTCCTGGGGAAAATAAAGACAATTGAAATTTATCCTTTGTTCTCTTCTGGTGCTGAAGTAAGTTCCTTTAGCTTGGGGCTACTACCTTCTATACCTCAACGTTTCTACTTAGCTAAGAGATAGTGTGCATCCACATTGGCATCCGTTAGGGCTCCCGTCTTCACTTGCCGGGACTCCAAGTCTTGAACGTATTTCGTAAGTGGCTCCATGGATATGCTGGTTCAAACATGCTATATTTCTGGCTGAGCCAACGCTCCATTGCAAAGGTGGTACCAGAGCGTGGTCATATTACGTTCTGGTGGTTTCTTGGAATTGTCTTTAGTGTGGTATCGTTTAGTGGTTTGATTCAGCTGAGCTTTTGTACTCAGGTTTTTTTTTGCAAGGAACACATTTAAAATGGCGGTTCCGGTAATGAATATCATCAGGCTGCGGAAGAGTAAGTAATGGATTGATATGATTGGCCGAGGTGGCCAGTATGCGGCTTCTTCCTAGGTATTTATTATATTGGATATTTTTTCGCAGATTAAAAAGTCCCTTTGATTAAAGTATCAGCCGAGCACCCTATAATTGCTATGTGTGAGTCTAAATGCTCAGTAGCTTTTTGCGAAATACAGGTTAATCTTATTTGCCTTGAACGTGATGCTATCCCCTCTAGAGGATAACTTCTGTGTTTACAGTTTCGCCTGCGGTATTGTTTGTTCTATCAAGACTATGTTATTTATAGAATTCCCGACTTACCGTCTTTGCTGGTGTTGCAGACGTTAAGAACGCAGTCCTCTGGATTAACTCGTAAGGTGGTGGATTGTTCTTTGGCTAGTCAGGATGATGATGTGGCTTTAACTTTGAATCTCAAAATGTTCGTGATTATAATCTGCCCCGGAAATTATTTCAGCTTTTCGGTCTCTTCGACTTGCTCATCCACTGCAGCAATTCATGGAGAGTAAATAGCTGGTTGATATTGTTGATATTTCTTCATTCTTTGTTTTTTGTATCTTTGGTTCGGATCTCTTTAATGGCAAAGCCTCATTTTGTGCCCTCTAATCAAGTGTTAGAGCTATTGTCGGTTAAGGTATCTGGTGTTGTCCTTAAATTGCTGATGCGTTGAACTCGTTTGGCTGAACCTGTAATCAGCTTTCATTTGGATCTTCTGGATTTGTTTATTCCGCGTAGGAAGTCCATTCGCATTATGCAGGACACATATTCCCATCCCCAGTGGTTAACTGAGTGTTTCTGAGTACCTTACGCGAGTTTGAGAGATTCATCTAGTTTTAGTGTTACTTGGTGGTGAAAGTGAGATTTGCGAAGTCATTCTGTCAGGACTTAATCCGGTTGTAAGGCCGGCATTAGTATCCGACGAATTTCTTACAGCTTGAAGGTCTTATTCCTAGGCTGAATTAGATTATGTTAATTGATCGCGCTAGATTTTCAGAGAGTACGAGTTTACCAGCTAGTAGTAATGCTCATCTGCAGCCGCCTTCACCATCCGACTTCTTACCGATTTCAGACCCTTGTACTCCAGTGAGATGTTTTCATTGTGGCCAAGTGGGTCGTGTTCGGCGTTATTGGCCCAGAAGGAGATAGTCTGATAAGGGGTATTCACGATTTTCTAACAATGGCAGATCTCTTGAGTCATTATGACGCCAAAAGGTTCGTGGAACTATTTGTGTTTCCCGTCGTATTGTGGGCTTACCTTTTTCTGGTAAACCCATGGTATGGCTTACTATTGAGGAACTTTCGCTACTTGCATTGCTAGATTCAGGTAGTTCAGGTTCTTTGATCCAGAAAGGGTTGGCTTAATAAAGCCTTCCCCATATGGCTTCACGTGTTCAATCTTGTGAGATTGTGTTTGACGGTGAATGATCAACTCTTAAAGGTTTCTCAAAGTGTAAATGAACAATACGTTTTCCTGATTTTACGTGGAAACAGGGAATTTGCGTTGTGCCTAGCCTCCCATATATTTGCATCTTATGAGCAGAGTTTGTCTAAAACAGGTATGTGTATTGTTTTGCCCGTAAGCAATTTGTATTTCATTTTGCTCCTGATATAAAGTATAATTTTGGGACGCGTTTAAAACCTCTTAAGGCTCCACAAAAGTTGGACGATATTAATCTGGTAACTGAGAATAAACATTCTTGTATCTTTCATATTTATCCTCTGATCAGGCTAACGTTATTGAGGCTTTGGTACAAGACTTTCAGCCCTTGCTACTGACACATTGGGAGTTATTACTCTCGTCAAATATGACATTCAGTTAACGGGTTCGACTACGGTCAAGTTACACCATATATACTTACTCCGTCTAAAATGGATGTATTGAGAGAAACGATTCAGGAGCTGCTCGATCAGGAGTTATAAGGCCTTCCACCTCGAATTATAGTAGTCCGATTTTTTAGTACCAAGGACTGACGATATTTTCTGGCCTGTTGTGGATTATCGCCTTTTGAGTAACCGTATACATATCAAAAATACGCCCCTGTCTGATGTTCATACAGCTGTTTATTTTGAAGAGGCACGTGTATTTACCACTTTAGACTTAAATTAAGCTTACCGTCAGATTCCGTTATCAGAGACCCAAATCTCTTCCAGGTTTTTCTTCGCCCTGGCATCTTAATGGGTTTAATCGTGTCCCTTTTGGCTTTGTCACTGGCGCTCAAGTTCTTACTTGTCTTCTGGGTAATATACTTTACGATTTCAAGTTTAAATACCTGTCTCGCTATTTGGATGATCTGGTTATATACTCTGCTGATTTTTATTCTCATCCTGAGAATTTATGATTAAGGGTGCAGAAAATTGTATTGATGATGCTCTTACACGTGTATTCTCTGAAACCAGTAAAGATTGCCCGAAATTGAATAATGTCGACTCACCTAAATCTGACATAGAAATTGAAGACAGTACCTTTTCAGTTTTTCCTATGTTTACGAGCATTTCTGAACTTCAACTTTCTGACCAACTTCTTGCGCCGATTATTCAATAACTCCAACAGGATATACCAACAAAACACCGTGATATCAAAGATGTTGTATTGATGGCTACAGCAAGTTTTGCTCGCCTTTTCAAGGTTTTGGTTCCTAAGTTAGCCGTCTCTATAGTGTTGAACCTTTTCTATGATTCCCCTTTTGGTGGTCATCTAGGTATTACTAAAACGAGACATAAGATTCGCCAACAATTCATGTGGCGTGCCATGGATTTCTATATGAAAGCTATGTCAAAGGTTCTCGGTTTGCGCCTAGCCGAAGCCGGCGCAGGCTAAGAATTGGAGTAATCTTGCCTATAAAGTCGCTTGTCGTCTGTGGAGAAACTATTTATTGGTTTAATCGGACCCTTTCCATGTTCAGTGCATGCCAATACCTTTGCCGTGGTTGTTACCGAAGCCTTTTCCAAATTTGTATGGACCTTTCCTCTTGTATCTACTACGGCATGTTTTGCCATTCATAAGTTAGGTGCTATATTTGGATATTTTGGCGCCCCTTAGCGCTTAGTTTCTGTTAACGGTTCTCAATTTAAGTCACATTTATTTAGGTATTTTGTTTTGCCTGCGGTGTTACTCAATTCACTACGACTCCATATTATTATAATCCTTCGTTAGCGGAGCGTATAATTCGTAATCTCAAAAAACCTTAATAGCCTTTCATCATCAGTACAATGCACGTTGGGATACTCATCTTAAGGGCATCTCGACGACGCCCTTTAATATTTACATACCTACCATCTTCACCGTTGGCGAATATGCGGGCTCCTAGTGATTTGTTGTCATTAGCTAATTCCTATGGTATTATTAGATCCAATTGGAAAGCTGCTTTAAATAATTTACATAGGGGGCATTCCCCTCAGTAAAGGTCGTTATGATGCCGGTCGTAAGGCTTCACCTTTTAATGTGGGTGATCTTTTCATGTGAACTTTCCTCAATCATGCAGAATATATATAAGTTGGTGCCCGTTATTTAGCTTCGTTTAAGATTCTTAAAGTGTACAAAAGTTTTTCCGTTTTGTTAATAGATCTATCTTCTTCTCGCCTAAGACGGGCACGTCTCCCAACTGAAATTATTTCAGCAACCTTAGATATTCGATAAAGCTTTCCAGATTGTATTACATTCTCTAGTTTGCAGGTTCCGTGTTATTTGTTAATTGCTTTGTTATGTGCAACTCCCAACTACTTGAGGTTAATTGCGAGCACCATATTCATGTTTTTGTTTTGTAATTTTCCATATTTAAGCGGAAATGTAATTTTTACAATGTTTTAATTATCTTGTTCTTGTGCCTTTGCATAAATTTCCCCCATTCAGATGTCTTAATTGTCAGTGTGTTACATACAGCTCCTACCGTGCTCAAAATTTCCTCGAGGTCGTTCAGTGGTGTCCGCGATTGTTTATAGTTTTTTCTGCGTTATTGTAATTTCTTTACATCTATTTTACTCTTCTGCCCTTTTTTTAATTTGTAAATTTTAGGTGATTTGTCTTAATTTCTGTTCGCGTATACGGTTGCCTCGTTCTGTTAATAGTTATGTTATTATTCCCTGCTCACTCTCGCTTCCCATTCTCTACTTGCCTTTCCCAATTATGGTTGTGTGGGGATGGGCAAGTGTTTTTATCCCTGTTTAATTTTAGTACGTATATTTTACTCCTATTATTATTGCTTGTTATACAAGCATAAAGGTATTATAAGCTTGGTGGCTTAAACTCTTTGTATTTTTATTTTCCATTTTAATAGAATATATTCATAAAATTCTTTAACTGTTAAATGTATGCCAAGGCTTGATGCTTTTCTGTATTGTTTCTGTTGTGGACCATCTGCTGTCTGCGCTACTTTACTGTTTCAAGCTTGGGTTCCTATTTAGCTTCCCATTTTTACTCATTGTGGCATGCTATGTCGATCCTCTGTTCAATGTTTCTTTCCCGGCACTGGTTTCTGCGTTCAAGCTTCTGATTTCTTTATTGAACTGCTCATCCGGGTGGCCCACGGAAGCTTCATCATTAATTCTGTGTGCTACTGTTGCAGACTGTGCCCGTGGCTATTTTCCGGAACCCTCCATCTTTTATGCATCGTGGCCCAGTGCAGTTGCAAGCTGTCAGCCTTAAGGTTACTGGATTTCTGCATATTTGCCAGGTAGCCAGTCATTGAGCTCCCGAATGGTCTTCGGTGAGCTCCGAACTATTTTAAAGGAACTAGTTTACCGGCTTCATCGTCTATGTATTTTTACGTCATTTCTGGATATCCCGGCCTATATAAAGGCGTACCTTACCTCTTTTTGCCGCACTGGTACCTCGGTTGTTTCTGCGTGTGTGCTCGTTGATTTCCACGCTTTCTCATATATCATCGTTACCAGCGCCAGTGTTAAATTTTAGTGTTAAATGTGTGAAGAGTGAAAGTGCAGGGGGACACTTATAAACTATAGAAGTGTGGGTGTCCTACTTCCTTTCCCCTAATCTCCCTTCTTCGCTTTTATTCTTGGTTTACTGCTTTTCTCGCAAGCTCTTAGATTTTAGGGAGGGTCTTGTTCCAATCAGAAAATTTCAAGTATGGTATAGCCCCAGGTTTACTTGCAGTTCACAGATCAAATTTCTTCTACATCTATGTTCGCATGCTAGCCGTTCCACTCGCTTGTTGCCTCTTTGTAAATGGATGTGCCCAACTGCCAGCTTTAGTTTTGCGTGCTAATATCTCTCTCCCTCTCGCTCTTTCGTGGCAGTTGGGGATCTTGGCTTGAAAACGAGAGACAAGAGTAGTGCTTTGCTTCGGATTTGTGAGCGAATAGAAAGACTCCTCGTCGGTTGGAGTTTTGCCTGGGATAGCTAGTTTGCCAGGTGTGTTTCGTTAAAGTTAATTAAATTAAAGTCAAATTAAGTCTTCGTTAAATTTAATAGCTTAAAGTGAAAGTACCTGCTATTTTCTGAATACACCGTTTCGTTAATTTTGAGAGCTTTGTAAAGGAAATGTCTTTCTATTTGGGAATCACGTTTAAAGCTAGGAAATTGTTATTGCAGCTTACGCTGTTGGAATTTTATTCAGTGATGAATGTGGTTGTATTTAATACGATTTGTTAAATAAAGTTTCATTACGGTGCTCGTAAGTGGGTGAAAGTACCTTCTTACTAAATTGTTTTATTGTGCTCCATAGGTGATTTTTAACCCGACGAAGTAATCTTAGCAGCTAGTAAAATTGGTTTTGCGCATACAGTCCTTTGGGTATTTTGAAATTTCATGTTTGCTACTTTTGATAGCGTGGTGCTGGCTTGATATGTATATGCTATATGTCAATTTAAATCCTATCGGCGATTCGTTTGTGTGATCTGTGTGTTCTTGAGAAAGATTAATATTGTTGAAAACGACGTTATTTTAATTCTAAGAGTTTATTCAATTTTCTTTTGGGTGATCTTCCCTACGTCCACAAACTTTAAGGTTTGCTAGGTGGGGAATAAATTTTAAAACGTGCATCTGAGCTATAAGCTCAGGTTGCATCCTTTTAAGTAATAAGATGATAATCTTTTGATTGTTTGAAATGTATTAAATTTGATAGTATTAGTTCATCATGTTTATTTGTTTTAAATGTTACTTATTTAATTTTTGCCTTTGAGAATTGAATATGCAGCCTGAAACAACTAAGTTTCTTTGTGTTTACTTGCTACTTTATCCTTTTAGGAACTGTTAATGCTACTTTGCTTTGCATTTACTATTCTTTTCCTTATATTTAGGTTTGCCTTTTCTTTCAATCCCTAATATTTACAGCTAATTTAAGGCTTGCTTTTTGGGACTCTGTCCTGTTGTATAAATATAAATTTCATTATTAACGCAGTCTAGTAGATTCACTTTATTATGGAATTATAGTTCTGCTTCTTTCTTTCTTTCTTTAATACACACACAAACAAACATACATACATACATACATACATACATACATACATACATACATATACACATATATCCTTATTTTGCTATCTTTTGGTACTACTATTCCTTTTACGGCTGTTATTTTGGAATTTATTTGCCAATAGTGTTTGTGTCTTTATTAACTCCTATGTTTCCTGGACAAATTAAAGCCAATTGAAACTTATTCTTTGTGCGTTTCTGTTTCTGATGTAAGTTCCTTTAGCTTGGGACCAGTTTACTTCCTTATATACCTCAACTTTTCTAGTTAGCTAAGAGATAGTGTGCACACACTTTGGCATTCGTTACAGCTGCCCCTTCGCTTCCCGGGACTCCAAGATTTGAACGTATTTCGTAAGCGACTACATGCTATATTGCTGCTTGAACCAGTGTTCCATTGTAAGTTCTATATCTAAGGTTTGCTCTGAAAGAACCTTCCTTATCAAGACAGTGGTTGGTGTTACTATGGGCTCATTAATGTGGTCGTCAGAAATAGACTTTAGTTTCATATTGGCTTCCATTAAAGTTTCACAAGAACTGGGAATTTATGAATTCCACCAAAGCAGAGCCCTACATGCCTGTGTAAGACTTACACTGGAGGTTCCTAGTACCTGGATACCCCGTTTAAGAATCATTAGCCCTGTGCCATACACCCATCAGCACGGGTCGCACGACATTTTAGGGTTGAGCCTATGGTAAGACGCTTCCTAGTCTGGAATCTCCCCTGTGGCTACCCCGGCATGAGTAATTCTTCCAGTATATCCCAAAAATTCTAAAATGTATGTCATCCTTCCCCCATCCCCATAATAGCTTCGAGGTCATGGGCTTCTAAAGGTGAGATAGACAATAAACAAGTTACCCATTAGCGGTTAGAAAAGTAACGAATACAAAGTAAGTACCTAGTTAAACAATGGTTACCAAAATGACAAAAACGATAACTAGTTATCCCGTTAACGTTTACAAACGTAATGGAGACGGTTACCGACTTAGGGTGACCTTCGCTTTTGTTTAGTTTTATTTGTGGCTCTCTTTAAATACAGTGGACTTTAGCATCCCATTCTGTATTCCGCGTGAAAGACCAGAAATGTTCCTCAGAGGCCTCTTTATCAGACTTGAGATTCTTTTACGTGCCGCAAATGTACGACACGGGACCACCGGCTTTACTCTCCTTCCAAAGTAAGCCATGCTAAGAACTTATACGCCAAAAAATTCCATCTCCCTCCACCAGATATGAACCCGCGACCTCGAGAAGTAGGGGCTAGCATTGTAACCACTACATCACGGAGGGCCACTATATTACTACTAGTTACGCCATATCATCTTCCCGCAAGAGGCCGTGAATGGCATTGTCGATCTAATGTATCGTCTGGCAAGAAAATGCTTTCTAACAATCCGTTTTGCGACATACATGTAACCAGTTGAGATTATCTGCATCTTTTGTGATGTTAAACAATAATGTGTAGGTTAATTTTTTTTCTCTGCAACATTGCCTTTCAAAATGTCATTACCATGTTTTATCTAACGTCCTACAAGAATATTTAAGATATTATATGCTCAATTCAAGTCATGTGGATTTTGACAATAGTGGTATATTTTCCTTTACTATGTCTGCAACACGTGATGTTTAGATTTAGTATCCCATACAGCTCAATTCACTTGTACAAACTGGTATTTGTGCAGGAATATATAAGCCAGGTGAATGCGTTTTGCGACTATAAACCACCATATAAATAAAGTACTGACACAGCTAGAGAAACTTCTTTTTATGTTGCATCAAATAACAAAGTAAGTCTGTATTGATATCGTTCATAATGAGAGCTAGTTACAGCTAATCGTTACTGGTAAGCATTGATGTAACTATGGACATGATATCCATGAAAATAAATAACTTAATCCTTACTGGTAACCGTTACGTATAATCGCTAACGTACTGTACCTGCGACAATTATGGTCATTAACCCAAAATAACTGTACATTCCCAATGTATATCTTTATTTGTAGACAGTTGTTCTGTTCTACTCCTTATTCATTTTATTGCTCTATATACGTATAATGTTATAACCACGTGTATTTGTTCTTTTAAGTATACCTCTCCATAAATTTCCGAAAACTTAACTGAAACATATTTCTTAAATTCCTCTTCTGTAACTTTAGTAATAATCTGCTCCTGGCTTTTAATAGCATTGATCTCTAAATGTCTGTGCAAATCTGTAAATGAGTGTGAAACACACTATAATGAATGAATTTCATTACTTAAATTCGGAGAGAGTTGCCTAAATATATAAAGACCTGTGTTTAGTTTTACTAACTTTTCAATTTGCATGACATGCGTTGGTTTTATCTAAATATATTCCTAAGAACTTATACTTGGCACCTGCTCAATACTTTTCTGGCAATAACCTGCTCATTGAGTTTTAATGATATATGTTCATTAACATTTGCTATGCTGATACAGAAATAATATTACATTTGTTTTTATGATATTTATGTAATTCTAAACTATTTATATTTTAATTAATCATACATACATCCCATTGATTCCGTGGCATTCATTACTACAGTTTGTAGAGTTTACAATGAGAGAGAATAACCACACCAGCTTTAGCTACACTATATTCAGA
Source organism: Deroplatys truncata (assembly GCA_030765065.1). Lineage (NCBI taxonomy): Eukaryota > Metazoa > Arthropoda > Insecta > Mantodea > Mantidae > Deroplatys > Deroplatys truncata. Next base: position 223,787,739 of record CM060978.1, read on the forward strand.
GCCGAAGTTTTTTACACAGCTATTATTTTTCCAGGAAATTTTGTAATGCATACCCTGTGGAACTGGATTGTGTAATTGAACAACCTTAGGGTGAAAAAGAACATGGCAACTCTGGAGCATAGTTTAAGACTAATCTTTTGCCTCAATTGACCAGCCTTGAGGGCTGCACAATCAAACTTCAACAACAAAACTGCCCGGAGATGCTTATAATTGCAAATTATCGACCACCCTCAGCTCAGTTAGAGGAAGAAGATCTGTAGCTTCTGTTGTCTGTTCCATCTCCTGTGATCTTGTTTGGTGACTTAAACAGCAAGCATGAGGAATGGAGTTGTCGTGTAATCACTCCCGCTGGAAGACGTCTTGTCTCGGCGAACGGATCGCAACGCTATACTCATTCTAGCTCCAACAAACCCTACTTATTACTCTTATAATCCTGCTGCTTTAGCGAACATCATAGACGTGGCGCTTTGAGGAACATTAGTCAACCCTTGTGATGCACACTGTTTCCAGTTGAATTCTGATCATTGCCCGGTCACCTTTACCTTTCATTGTGAACTGCTTCGCTTCCTCCTCGGCTTAACAAGGAACGGTGAACTAGGAATGTTTCCAGAAACAGTTGCACCTTGAGTTGTTGGCTGCATTATGCCTACAGACTTCTTCTGATGTTAATGCAGGAATACAGCATTTCACAAACTCTTTATGTACGTCGATGAAAAATGCTAGTAGTATGTCGTCTTTTCACGGGCATACTCCGCATCATCAAGCGCTTCCCCCACGAATTATAGCACTGTTGAAAACCACACATAAGATACAAGGTGAATGGCAATCTCATAGATTACTTTCACACCGACAAAGGTTAAATCAATTCATTCCACAAATCCGGCGAGCTCTAGATGAATATAGTTTTGCTACATATCAATACTACTTGTCTAAGCTTTCGCCAGAAGATTTCTCTCTATGAAATAGACAAAACGGGTGCTTCGGAACCTACTTTAAATTCCAGAATCATGTTTATGAACACGAAACTGCAAAATATGACCTGTTGGCTGATATTTTTTAAACTACATTCATGTCCAATTCCAGTAGAAATGTTGTGTTCAGTCAGTTTATTGAATATGGTATTAACATCTACTCCTCCGTTCCAGAGAAGCTCAACTGCAACTTCGGCCTGGGAACTTTTTGGTGGCTTCTTCATAACCTACCCACTAAAAAATCCAGGACACAATCTTATCCCAAATATTGTTTTAAAACACCTTCTGCTAAGGCTCTGGCCTACTTGACCTCCATATTTAATGCTGCTTTTCCCCTCGGATATTTCCCATCATCTTAGAAGCATGCTGTGGTTATCGTTCTTCCTAAACCTGGACTACCATCTTCCTCAACCTCTAGTTATTGTCCTATTAGTTTATTGCTTACACTTTTCAAAATTTTTAACATGTCATTCACAAATGATTGAGCAAAATATCTAACGGACAACGCAGTGACCTCACCACAACAATGTGGTTTTCACAGACACCACGCTGTAACATATCAGCTTCTGCAATTAACTCAGGCGATTGCTCGCGATTTTAAAATTAAACACACTGCCGTAACATTTCTGGACTTCCAAAAAGCTTTTGATCGAATGTGGCATGCCGATCTACTCTACAAACTTCGAAGCATTTAGTTGCCGGATTATCTATCATGTGATTGATAGTTTTCTCTCCCGTTGTAGTTTTGAAGTCCGGATAGGTCCTAATCTACCCTCTGTGCAGCCAGTCATGTCTGGAGTGTCTCAAGGTTCCATTTTAGCACCTCTGCTTTCAATATCTTCACCTATGACATGTCTGCTTTACCACATGTCAACATCGCCATGTACGCTGACGATACTTCCATTTTTACTGCCCACTACGAACTAGATATTGCTGCTCACAGATTACACACGTCCTTTAATACTCTAGTACCATGGATTGACAACTTGGGGGTTTCTTTTAACCACATTAAATGTGAACCCATGGCTTTTACATTTCGTAGTCCCATTGCTCCCCCTCCTATTACTTTACAAACTATTCCCACATCCTGGAAACGTTTTGATGATACTAAATATCTTGGCCTACATTTTGATCGTCGACTAACTTGGAACTCTCACATTAATTTAAAATTAAATCTCGCTTACTTCAGACTACGCAAATTGTATCCTATTCTCAACTGTAAGTCTTCTTTGCAAATACCATGTGGTTGTCATCTGTACAAGTCCTTACTTCGTCCTTTAGTCACATATGCTTGTTCAATTTGGGGAGGTGCAGCTGCAACCAAAATTAATCATCTGTAGGGCTTTCAAAATAAAATTTTTAGGTTTATACTGAATGCACCTTGGTACGTCAGAAATACCCAGATACATTATGAATTAGACTCATTACCATCTCCGGACACATTCGCTCTCAGGCTCACACATTTTATCAACATCTTCACTCAGTACCTGGCGCAGTATATTTCTCCTTGCGTCGAAGAACTGATGTGGTTCCCCGGATCAAAAGCCATCTCCCACAGGACTTGATGCTTTCATCCAGAAATTGTTGAATTAGAAGAGTGTCAGTGAAATAATGTGTGCAACATTATTACCTGCAACTTTGAGCCAGAGGAGCCTCGTGTGGCTAACCTCAGATTAGTTTATATCGTTATTATGTATTTTATCCTGGCTCTGAATAGCATTTCTAATGCTCAACGAGCCTATCTAATAACAAACAAATACTTTAATCATTTTATGTTAGGGATAAGCCACATCGCACATAAATTCAAAATATTTGCTATTGAATTAGATGACAGGATTGCGAATATATTCAGCATTTTGATTTTGAAAAAATTACACATTTAATTTGGTTTTCCTTATGTCTGTACATAAAATGGATAAATATCATTGACTATATTTTAATTAGAGGCAAGGTAATTGGTGTATACATGATTATTATGAATTAAGTAGACTGCATGTTAAATAACTAGCCCTACTCCTATTTAGGCTAAATATTAAATTTCTCTGGCTACATCTTGCTTTTGCTTTTAAACGCCATGAACTTGGAAGTTTGATATAGTTTGAGTAAAGGAAATTGCAAGACTAATGGAATTGTGTTGGCATTGTATCACTGTCTGTGCTTTACAATCTTTTAATAAGAACTTTCCCAAATTAAAAATCCAATAATATTGATATTGTCATCACATTTTGAAAATGGAGGGTTCACTCATCTAAACAAACATTCTGGGGTTATCTGACCCATCCATGCTAGCCTCTAGTTCCCGAGATCGTAAGTTTAAACCCAGAGGACAATGGATTTTTTCGGGCATAAAAGTGCTTAGCATTGTTTCCTTCAGAAGGGAGGTAAACGGATAGTCCTGTGCCGTAAATTCACGGCACGTAAAATGAACCCCAAGGCTGATAAAAGTGGCCTCGGAGCAAAATTTCCAGTCTTCCACTCCCAGTACGGAAAGGGGGCGCTAAGAACCATAAATAAAATGTAATTTATTTTCTGACGCTTCTGGTCTCTGAGTCAGCACCAACGCTAACAATTTGTAGATAATTACTATATATTAAAAATAGTGATGAAGCCAACGCTTTAAGCAACACTTTTTAATCAAATACTGTTCTTAGGTTCATTTGTGCCATTGTATCGAGCAATAAGCTACAGAAAAATACTGATCTTATCCTGTACATGGATAAGCTAACTGAACTAAAGGAATTTATGGACCAAGAATCTGTTCATACAACCCTTAAGGTAAGTAGAATGTTACAGCTAATCATTACATTGCTGACAAAACTAGAACATGCCTACTGCTTTTAATTTCTCTATTCAGATCCCTTGCAAGCTGTGTGTATTATTCTAATACCGTTTTAAATTATAGCTCATTTTTGCTGATTTAAACCAAATGTTAAGGGTCTGAACAGCTTCTATTTAAACTCAAATATCTAAAATTTTAAATCTGTACATGCTTAAGAATGGGTAGACTTAGCAGTACTAATATGCGCTCTGTAGTACTCACACTTGCATACACTTCTCCCTGAGGTATATTCTAGTTGTACCACTATGTATAAAGAGTGCACTGAACGGGATAACATTAATAGAGAGGTAAATAAATTTTATTGTACAGCAGGGACGATGAATTTGTGCCGGTGAAGACTGGGTGCGCGGTCGTTTAGAGCACAGTTGCCGAGTCTACATACTCGATCATGCGCAGAATACTGAAATGGCCAGTGTCGTGGAGAGCTTTGACCGTGTAACATCCGTCTTCTACCGCTTCAGTGCCAGCACGTTAAGCTTTTACAAGTTTTACAAACTCTGATTGTTAATCGCATTGGTGATCAGTGTTTTGTATCTTGTGTGTATGTGTGTTGCACTTGTATATGTATTTGCTTATTTACACTAAAATGCCTCCCATTCAAAGCAAACTTGGTGGGAAAACACTGCACAGCCAAACACGTGAGGTTGTTAATAACGTCCATTTCTTCATGAAACGGGAAGCAGCTTCTGGTGATATTCTAATTCCATTGATGAAAGTGCAAGAAAGAGTGAGTGCAGCAACAAAAGTGCTTGAGAGGACAATACGTAAAATAATTAAAGAAGGAGGAACATGTGAGGAACAAACAACATCCTTTGGAACACCTGGAAAGTGACATCGTGTACCAAAATGGATCACAGACATTGATGACTGATAGGTGTGTGATTCGGCAAACAATTTAAAATCTTTATATTCAGGAGAAAACCGTGCCCACTGTCAGAAATCTGCTCCTGAAGCTTAAAGATTCCATTAAATTTAAAGAGGGAAGCACTAGTTTAACGATTATTTAACGTGACATGGGTTTCAAGTGGAAGAAAACAAGTAACAATAAGGTCTTGTTACAGGAAAGACATGAGATAAAAGATTGGTGCGTGCCATAAAAAAGTTTAGAGACGAAGGAAGGCCGATTATCTATGAAGATGAAACATACCTCCATAGCAGCCATACAAGACAAAATAATTGGAGCGATGGCAGCAGCTCTGGCTTATTAGCACCTGTTGCAAAGGGACCAAGAGTTCTTATAGTTCATGCAGGAGGGCAGGGGATTTGTTCCTGGTGCTTTTTTAATGTTCCAGTCAAATAAAGAAACTGCAACTATCACGATGAGATGAATGGGAGGAATTACAAGAAATGGTCAACTGAGAAACTAATTCCTAATTTGCCTCCTAAATCTGTTTTAGTAATAGATAATGATCCGTATCATAATGCGCAATTAGATAAGGCTCCTACAAGCAGCTCCACAAAAAGAGCTATGCAGGAATGGCTCACATCAAGACACGTGCCCTTTCAACAACAAATGTTGAAAGAAAAGCTCTACAGCCTCATTAAGGCGCACAAGCCTTCCCATAAAACCTGCGTGGTCGACGACCTCTTAGCCAAGCATGGCCATCCAGTGCTCAGGTTACCACCATATTCACCTGACCTAAACCCCATAGAATTTATTTTGGCCGACATAAAACAATGGGTATCAGGTCGTAACACGACATTTAAATTACAGGATGTCATGCACTTGTGTGAACAACGGGTTGCAGATATCAGTGAAGAGAAGTGAAAAAATGTGTGCCTGCACGTTCAAAAAATTGAAAATGATTACATTGAAAAACAAGGAACCTTCGAAAACGTAATAGAGAGCTTTATACTGCAAGTATCAAGAGACAGTGACAGTGGTGAAGGTGAGGAAACAGAAGAAAACGAAGAAGAGGAAGAACAACAAGATGACGATAATGAGCTATCAGTTATTGCATATTTGCCAGATGATTAGATACCTCATTGATGAAACTGCGTGTGAGTGAGTACGTGTTGGAAGAAAGAAAAACGAACTGGACCACAATGTTTAAAATGGTTTATATTAACCTGGTGTTCTGTGAGCAGCGCGATCTCGCACCCGCCCGTAGCTGACGTCATTCTAGGAATACGGTGAGTCACGTGACAGCATACCACTTTTTTATTCTTTTGATGTTTATTTTCCGGGGTTTTCTGTTTTACTGTTTGTTTACCGTTTCCATACACCACGTTTACACGAACACAAACACCCATGCCCGAGGTGGGAGTCGAACCCTCGGTCCTCTATGTGACGAGCACCAATACCAAACACACTAGCCACCATGGCCACGAGGACCGCCTAACTCGCTTCCCTGCTTTGTTAGTTAACCAACAAATCCATCGGCCCAGATTTTTCTTTTGCTGTAAATTAAAATGTTTGTGAAATCAAAGGAATAGTAAGTACAAGCTTTGTCTTGGAAATATAGCCGTGCTGTGTTCCTTCTCTTATCCTCTAGCTGCCAGGAGAAGATGTGACGTTTGGGCATAGACTCTCCTCAATGCGAGAAGTAAGAAGGTCACAGGCACAGAACTATCGTCGCTACTGTAACAATTGTATTAGTAAAATAGTCATAGCACCAATTAGCAGGTCCCTATAAAACGGTTAAATTGTTCTTCGTACTGCTTTTCAAACCATATTATCCATATTAAGAGTAAAAAAGAGAAAATCGTTTTGAGTGCAATCAATCAGTCAATAATTTATTCATTTGAATATATTCTATACATTCATTCATTCATTATCTGTTTACCCTCCTCTTATGTAGGACTTACACCCCCCAGGACTTACAAGCGGGTGCCTGGGGTCAGAGGCCCGTCGAGGAGCAGACACTCATGGATCAGACAGAGCATCCAGGATGGGTGATCAGCCCGATGCCTGGTATGGGATGAAGGAAGTAGATGAAACGAAATGTTGGTGAAATGGATGAAAGGAAAGGTGATGATGGAGCATTGGTGGAATGAATGGCGGGGGAAACCGGAGAACCCGGAGAAAACCCGCCCATACGCCGCTTCGTCCACCACAAATCCCACATGCAGGTCCTGGGATTGAACCCAGTCCGCCTCGGTGGAGCGGTCTAACCACTCGGCCACGGCGTCGCCCATATATTCTATACATGATAGTGTATAAGTCACAATTATAGAAAATTACAAAATAAGTAAATAGTTTAAAATACTCTAAAAATTAAAAAGATACAAAATATGTTAATATATCAGTTATATGTTATTAGCATTACATACAGAAATATAACTTGTATAATTGATAAGTATAACAGAGGAGTAATATTTTATTTTAAGTAATGTTAAACGTCAATTTATTCCTCAAGCAATTGCTCCTCTAAATATACAGGGTGGCCTCTAAGTAAGCACCAAATGCTTGAATGTGTTTAACTATGTGGTTATACTCGCTTGTAAGTCGCGGGTTCAGTTGTCTTCTGTCTTGCGTCTGCATCCGCGTCTAGTCTGCACATTGTTAGAGAAAATCGAGACGAAAGATGATTTCAATCGGATCCTTATAGTTGCTGAGACCTGGTTACAGATGCTGGAAGATGATTTTGCCAAGTTGATCTCTATGTAGAAAATCGATAAACAAAGCTTTCCTATATTTCACAAATTTCTTAGCGGTATAAAGTGAATAATAATATTTTATATGGCTTTTTATTTCTCATCAAGCATTTGCCCCTTCGTAGCCACTCAGAATATCTACGCTGTAAAAAATATTTATTAACATTAAGGATTCTACATGTTCTTAAATATCTTTGGACATCTTTCTCTGAACTTCTATGGCATTTTGTTCTATAATTTGGTATAATTATACAATGTGCTACATTCATGCAATGTGTCCTTTTGTCTTATGGGTGGGTATGTAGGTAGGTGTATATGTAGTTAGGTGGGTAAATTGGTAGGTAGGTAGGCGAGTAAGTGGATGGGTGGGTGTGTAGGTAGGTAAACGGGTGGGTAGGTAGGTGAGTAGGTAGGTGGCTGGGTGGCAGGTTGTCGGGTGTGCAGGCGGGTAGGTTGTGGGGCGGGCGGGCAGGCAGATACGTTGGTGGATGAATGACGAACGGATAAAATAAATTTAAATTGAATAGTTCGTTGACAGCTAGAATTAGAAACCTATGTACTTGAACGCGTTACGGGAACCGGACTTGTTCCCATCTTGTCCCACTCAAGAATAGTCCGATTGGTTGTATTGTTTCCTATTTGTAGGAGGATTTATAGTACTCCAGAACATACTAACAGAAACTGCATTAAAGATTTAAGGTACTCCGGAACACATTAATGGAAACCAAAATACTAGCAGAAACAGAAAAATAAATAATAAAACCACATCTACCCACCGTAATAAGTTTATATACATTTACAAAAATCCACAAATTAGGCCAGTATTATACAACATCAGTGCATCTATATACAATGTGGCCAAGTGACTTTCTCGAACAATCAACTCCATGACAAATTTTAACAGCCAAAGCATAAACATTTCTCTGGTGTTAGTCGACCCCTAACCAACCTACACATGCCTCCAGCGTATAAAATGATATCATTTTAATCACAACACTTTCACCCAGCAGATTTACAGAAGGGTTACCTCAACTCCTACAAAACTGGCTCCATCAAAATCACACCCATAACTAAAGCGGAAACGCAAGAGTAAACTAAAACTAACCAAGCCTTGTCTGGATCTAATTACTTCACATTCCGAAACAAATTCTAGCAGAAATCTTCAGGTCTAACCATGGCAAACCCCTTTCACCGTTCGTAGCAGAATTGTACATGGAGTCATTTAGAATACAAAATTACAGAAGCCTCCCCACGTGGGTTTAAAATATCGTACCACTGTATTGACAGAACATGTATCATAGTTCCTGCAAAACTTATTTAAGATGGTTTACAGCCTCTAAACCTGCAGAACATATGGATCAAATTCATTATAGAAATAAAACAAAGTGGGTTCTTAAACGTCCTAACTTTTGGTGTATTATATAGAAAACCGACAAATACAGAAAACTACATAAAATAACAGCTATAAGCCTACACCATAGAAACACGCAGTTCTAAACAACCTCACGTGTAGATGAATGTATGTCTCAATAGTAAGAGAGGAAATCCAACAAGAATTCGACTACTTTATCCATACGGCATCTAACAACTGATATAAAGAAGTATACATGACTGGAAATTTAGGTCACAATAATACATTAAGGAAGTAACAAAATTAAAACGTCAGCAGGAAGTACATAATTTCATAAAATTCAAATATACCACTCATGGACACACGACAAATTCCAAAAGCTCTTCAAGAAACTACAACTGCGACTTAGCCCCTCAGAACCACTATAGTTTACATAAACTAAGGAAGACTGGAATCTATAGGATCCATTGGAATAAATGTGTGAATAAATTGGCGAAAAAATTTAGAAACCAGACTTAAATATCAAAATGAAATGGATTTATCTCAAACATACAGAAAAATCTGCTACATGATTTCTAGAACGTCTATTAAAACATCGCATCCAAAATTAATCTCTCAGAATCTGAAATAAATATTAATCTCCGGATATAAGAAGCATTTCATGAACTACGGATTGTTTCCTACCAACAACCTCTGGAAATATATCACACCGTCACCAGGTGTCTCCACACACAACAGACTTCACAACAAACTCCAAACAAGAAACAAAGCTGTGAGTTGGACATATGCTTAAGTGCTTCCAGAATGTACTTAAGTTAGCGATGTTTTAGGTTCTCAACCAGCCAACCAACCCTTCAGTTTCAACTAATCACTGTTACTAGATTATTTATCATCTAAAACAATTAAAAGTAATGTGTTGCTAGCACCCCACCTCAAAGCATGTAGGTATAGTTCCCCTAACTTGGCGTTCAAGGAAAATTCTGCATTATTAAGAAGGAAAGAGAGACTTGAGGAATAGAAATGCAATCTTAGACAGTTATAATCTGAAAAATCAGCAATAGCACAGCATAGTTTCGAAAACCACCATAGAATTTGATTTGAAGTAGTCACTGCAGTACGTTACAGTGACCGATATTACGACGGACTCATAAAAGAGGCAATTGGAATTAAATTAAAGCCAACTAATTTTAATAGAGACAGAGCCTATGGCTTAGCACAGCTTGGACTAAACACTTAAATGTAAACCGACAGCAGCTAACAGCAACTCTCTTCTGGACAACCAGAGAGCGCCGGCCTCCCATAGGCTCGTATACTTAGCCCAGCCCCTCCAACTGAAGTGTTGTGTCGCCCAGCCTGGGACAACTCAAACCTGACATGGTGCAAGAGAGATCCCGTACCACGTATACGAAGTTTGCCACCCGTCCCAATCAGATGATGAATACCTTGGTGAACTATGACCACAGGGCTCCAAGAAGAAAGGCTATCATCTATCTAAGGACGCCCTAGGACCTCTGACCTGAGGGCTCCACTCCATCATTCACACATCCCCAAGTTCAGTAGTACTGGACTTGATCACTAGCTGGATGAGTGCACATTCAATGATGCCCCGCCCAACTGCTAACTTGGATATTCCCACATCCATACACAAATCCTATCCTGCTTCGCCGTCGGTCCGCATGCCTAAATTGACAACCAAGCAAGTGACTGAACAAGTTAAGCAGCATTGGACTTGGTCGCACTTGAATGCTAGTCGCTGAGACCCAGCCAACGGCACTGCAGGAAGCTAAACTCCGTCCACCGACAAAAGACATAAAACCTTGTGATAGTCTCCAAAACTTTATATCGCACAGGTAAAGCTAAGTTAGTGGATAATACTGTAGCGATTTACATTCCGCCCAGGTAAACGTGGACTCCGGAATTGATATTCCAATAGACTCCGAAGCACGGCCTTGATGGTACTAACTTCTCGCTGCCAGGTTACGTCACAAATAGGTCACATCGCGTCAGCCGGCAGGGGGAGGTATACCAATCTTCATTAGCAATCACATCATATACACACACCTGTCTCTCTCCCCCTTGCAGGATGTAGAAGTATGCGAGTTACGGCTTGCCATTGGTGGAAAAGACACATTGCTGATAAAGGTTTATGACCCTCCAGATTATCGTTTCCATGAAGTAAACTACACAATCCTTCTGAACCTACACCCTAGGGTTTGCATTGCAGATGACCTCAAAGCGAAACATGAGAAGTGGCACAGACGCACATCTAACCAGAAACGCCACGGCTCTACCGTCTCATCAGCGGAGACAAAGCCACATCGCGCATGGAACGAGAACGCCTACGTTTCATTCCACCCTCGTCAGGTCGGATACCTCGACATGATGATCACCGATAACATTCCATTCCATCTAGGACTCCCGGCGGTCAACGAGCTGGATTCTGACCATGACCATTTTCTAAGTAGTAGATTGCAATGTTGTCATGGGATGCACGCATACAGGGATGCAGTCGTCCTAGAACTGAACCAGTCTGTATATCCGCGATCTCATATTGATTCCATTGAGGGTTTGGAAACGGCTACAGCGGACTTCTCCTAACATCCTAACTGCGGTACGCGTACATACACATCACATCCCTTTTGAACCCCAAACTCGAGGATCATTCTTAATTAACTCCAGCATCTGCTAAACGTCAAAACAGCTGTCCGGAACCTATAGAAGAGTTTCCGCTATCCTAGGATAGGGATAGTAGTATATCAGAGGTTCAAAATCCTGGCAAGGCGACTACTATGTGGGCATTGAAGGTTGGCCTGTGGAAGAACAACGTGAAACGTAAATCTACAAGAGAGGAAACCCTAGGGATCATTAAATTCTTGAAAAAGAATAAAACCCAGTGCCAGCATCCATTACATGATACTCCGGGTAGGCTCGCTTTTGAGCCACACGAGAAAGCTACAGTATTTGCAGACTATCTGTTACGTCAATTCTAATCCTAGAAGGATCTCCAGGACGATTTCACTGACCTCGCGGAGGTGCATGTGGACTATCTCTATGGGGAACCGCAACCACTCCACGAGGTTATTCACCTTCCTATAGTCACCCCAGAACAGGTGGCTTCCAACTCCAAAGACTAAACCAAGCAAATCCCCTGGACATTATGGCGTCCATGCTCCAGCACCCTCTCCGAAACGACGTCATTCACTTGAAGAGTTTCGATGCGTGCCTACATCATCGCCACTTTCCAACTTTTTGGAAGGAGGAGAGAGTGGTATGCATTTTTGAAATCCGGCACGGATCCGATCTTCCCATGTAATTAACACTCCATAAACTTGCTTCCGGCGGTCTCAAAGTCTTTGCACGGTTACTCCTAGGACACTTTACCCGCTCTTTGAGGAAACGTACCTCCTTCGGAATCACCAGTTTGGTTTTCGCAATGGACATTTTACAAAATTACAGTTACTGCGATTGGCCCAGAAGCCTGCCCTGGATTTCCAGGAAAATTTCAGGACCATGCTAGACGTGAAGAAGGCTTTCGCCACTACGTGCAACCAAGGCCTTTTGTACAAACTCAAAGAAACAAACATACTTCCTCCTTATCATTCACTGATTAGGGGCTTCCAACGATACCGCACTTTCAGAGTAAGACTGGAAGCAAAGATTTCAACGGTCAGACCCATAGAGTTGGAGTACCGGAAGGCAGTGTACGACTTCACTTCTCTTTGCGGCCTACATGTCTGACTTCCCAGCTGAACCCACGACTGTTACATGCCACTATGCGGATGACGTTCTCATAGTGGCACAGAACAAAAATATGCACTTCTGTTTCCCTCGACTACAGTAACAGTTCCAGATCATTGGCAGGAGAAGTGAGAAGTGGAGAATAACCATCAGCCTCATCCTGATCAAGATCCGTGGCTGGCGGCTGAAGCGGTCTGTGAGGTTGCGGCGTTGGAGCATTCCCTGGGTTTCGTCGGCCAAATATATTCAAAGTTCTACTCGAATGCGGGTTAACTTTCACTCCGCATGTCAGAGCTAAAGTCGGTCTCGACCATGCCGCGCTCAGGCAAATGCATCCCGTTTTGCGTCCAATGTGCCCACATACCTGATACTACGCCAATTTCAGGCGGTTATCCAGTCCTGAATCTGTAGGACTGCGAGGTCTGGGAATCAGTTGCAGTGACCACCATATGTAAGCCACAGACCGTTCATAATAGGTCGCTAAGGATGATCTATGATACCGTGTGTAGACTTCCGACCCACATACTACATGCCCACTTCAGACTACAAATATCATGGACATGATGCGTGAGAGATCCCGCACCGTTTACGCGAAACTTAACATCCATGCCAATCAGCTGGTGAATACCCTGAAGCAAAACGACCACACGCCACCTAGAAGAAGGAACAACTACTGTCTACCAAAGGACGTCTTAGGACCTCTGACTTAAAGGTTTCCAATCCATCACTCACACATCACCCCAAGTTAAGCAGTATAGAGCTTTTTCACTAGTTGGATGAGTGAACTTTTAGTGGTGCACCGACCATTTGCTAACTTGGACATTCCCACACCCATACCCAAATTCTGTCCTGCTTTCGCTACTAGTCGGCCTGCCAAAACTGAGTGCCATCTATGCGGCTGAACAAGTTGGCATCAATGGGCTTGGTCGCCACTTGAACACAAGTCCGCTCAAGTACTTGCTGAAACCCAGCTGATGACAGTGCAGAAAGCTATAATTCGTCCACTGAAACGATTAGACAAAAAACAAAACCTTCGTATCGGAAAGGTAATGCTGCCTTAGGGGCTACGTACAGTGGCAATTTACGTTCCGCAAAGGTAAACCTGGGTGACCTGCTCTCATGGAAGGTAGCGTACTGTCCCCACTTTCCTTCGGGGACAACAATTCGCACTTCCCAGCAGAACCCATGATTGTTATGTGCAGATATTCCGACGATGTCCTCATAATGGCACAGAACAGAAATACCCGCTTCTGTTTCCCCCAGTACAGCGACAGCTCCGAGATATTGGGTAGGTGGGGTAAGAAGTGGGGAATGGCCATCATCCCGGAAGAGGGCTCTAATCTTCTCCTGACAAAGGTTCGTCGGTGACGGCCGCAAGAGCCTCTAAGGTTTCACAGAAGGAGAATCCCCTGGGATACCTCAGCTAAATACCTCGGAGTTCTCCTCGACCTCGGGCTCACCTTAACCCCACATATCAAGACAAAAGCCGGTCTCGACCATGCCTCCCTCAAACAGTTCTACTTAGTATTCAGAACCACCATGCTTACATACCATAAAATATCCCTGTAACGACTGTTATGCTGCCTCTGATTCTCCATTACTGCTGACCGGTCAGCGATTGCTCACCTACATGGATAACGTGGCTAACCCCAACCCTACCAACCTCAATGCCATCCTGCGTTCCTAACAGTCGCCCTGTTTAACTTGACAGCCACGCAAGCCCCCTGACAGGTTAAGCAGCATTGGGCTTGGTTACCACTTGGATGGATGACCGCTCAAATGATTCGCCGTAGCGCAGGACAATGGCAGCGAAGAAAGCTAAACCCAGCCCAATGACACACACAAACATTGCCAACACTCTTTTGACCTTCTTTACGCAAAAGTAAGATCCCATTAAGCAGCTAAGTTACGTGGCGATTTTCACCCCGCCCAGGTAAACGTGGGAGACTTTCTCTCGTTTGCTGGACTCAAAAACATATGGGGTACTAATGCTACTATTTTGACTACTTTTTCAGTACATTTCAGCTATCGGGTCCTCCAGGGAAGGATGTTGCAGGCTATATCCATGTAGCCGCTCAGTTCGCTCGTGTAAACTCGCCCGACTAATGGACTAAATAGTGACAATACTCCACAAACAAGGAATAACAGAAATGGACGCACGGTTTCATGACAATCACAAAATACTCTTCTGGGACTGCAGGGGAGCGCGCTCTGAGCTAAATGAATTAAAACATCACCTTGCAGTAAACCCTGTAGCACTCGCACTGTTAAGCGAAATGTTAAGCGAAATGTTTTGAACTGGTAAAGCCAGATTTTCTGTACCAGGCTACTGCGTGTATCGCTCGGACAGGTTCAATGGGTAAGCGAGAGGCAGAACAGCGATACTGGTTCACAACAGCATAAGTCACCAACAAAAACATATCCCTAACTTAGGCCGTATGGAAGACACAGCGGTACAATTTGCATACAAGAACGTTCCAACATCCAAGATGGGTTGTCGTAAGCTTTTACAGCCTCCCAATCCAACTGCTGCAGCAAGATTTAGAAACGGTACTGATATCGTAATTATTGACCGGAAGATATAAATAAAGATAGATTGCAGTAAATAACTTCCGTATCAATGCATAATGTAATGAACCTGAGTTGAAAGATTTGTCCCGAAAGAAAAGGGTAGTTAGCAGGTCGTTTAAGGAAGACATTAGTAAAAGTCGAGTATAAAACCCATTAACCCAAAGATTCTTGGAATACAGTTAGAGTTTAGTTCAGTGCGTTCGCAAAGTCGTGTAGACGGAATTATGTAAATTAGAAAAGTGGAATGACCTTCTTAGAGTTCAGCAAGCTACGACTTTGCAATAAGTTAAGAGACGCTTACGTAATTTTAAGATTGGCCCGCGAAAATAGGAACCGTGGTAGGGGTGGCGATATGTGGGAGGAGTTTAAGTTCAGAAAAGGCAGGCATTCTGATCAGAGACGCATTTGTGACACTTCGTGACTCTCATGAGATTTTTTACTTTCGTGTAATTTTTTAGTGTAGCGCACATGAACGCGCCAGCATTAGAAAGATTTAGCTGTGGCGGTTCTGGAGGTTCTTCTCAAACTGAGTATTTTAAGTCAACATTACAATTTCTCAGTCAACTAATCCGGTGTTATCCTTTTATAATATGCTCAGCATATCCTGAGTAGCTGACGAATTCGTCATGAAATTCATTCAACATAGCAGATAACATTACATGTTATATACATTTGAAGGAAAGGGTATGTCTTCAAAAAAGTCGCACCAAGAGCGGTTTCAGCACTTAGTCTAGATAATCCAGCTATAGCTGCCGGTGACCTCAGCTCGGATCACGAAGCATAAGGCTGCCATGCAAATAACATATTAGGCTACATCCTCCACAGGCATATGCTAAATAATACTACTAATCACATAATAGTACATACTGCAGAGCCCACTTACAGTGCCCTTAGCAGACATTAATATCCGAACGTACTAGATATTGTCCTACTTAGAAACACTAAGCTCAGTTGCAAGCTCAATCTCGTATACTCACTAGATTCAGATCACTACGCTGCACAGTCTGAAATAGAGAACCCCGACGTGAACTCTCTCCCGCCGCTAAGGGGTGACTACAATTGGGTAAATTGGGAGTTAGTTAGGACCACCCTAGATGCACATCTTAAAAACATACAACCTCTGTAGAACCCAGAAGCAATAGACAAACTGATCGCACTACCGGAAGCAGCGATACAAGCAACCACAATTACTAATGTCCCATTAACACCCCTTTCGCAAAGCGAAGTCGCTTACCCTCCGGATTTACTACTTTCAATGCGCGAAAGAGATCACGAAGTACATAAATGGTAGCGTACATGAAACCTGGCCAAAAGTTACCAGGCCACCTTGAACAATCTAAAAACTGCAATCAATGAAATACAGTGCGAACAAACAAATGAGGACACGCAACCAACCTCAAGCCAAATTTGGCAGATTACAAAACAATTGGTTAAAGAACCGATCAAAGTCCCGTTCATATTGTTGCCCAAAACAACAGACACTTATGCCGAAACAACAAAGGACATAGTTAATCCCCTTGCACGCGTACTAGAGGGAGTCTGCTGTCCTAAAGAGGAGCCGAATAATCAAGCAAACAGGTAGAGCACAGCGTAGCATATCTCCTCCTCAACTTGTAATAGACGGCGAAAAACTAACAATGGGGAAATAAAAACGATGATTAAGCACTTACCAAACAAGAAAGCGCCTCGCCCAGAACAAATAACAAATGTGGCACTAAAGAACTTGAGTGAACTGGTCATTCAAGTAATGGCGGAAATAACCAACTATTGCCTGCAATACGAATCCTTACCCAAATGCATGAAGTACTTTAACGTTCTGTTGTTTCCAAAACCGAGTAAGAAACCCCAAAACCCTAGAAACTGCCGGCACATCAACTCGTGTATATCATGAGCGAAGTTGTCGAGAAGGTAATCCTGAAACGTTTAACGCCACACATAAGGAAATAAGATCATAATCAATGAGCAATTGAGATTCCTTCCACCATGCTCAACTAACACGCTTTGTAGAAAACATAACACAGATTTATAATAGCGAAATATCCGCAGCAGCGATATTCCTTGATTTACGAAGGGATTTCGATACCGTATACCACCCAAATCTGCACTAGAAGCTGAGAATGCTAAACGTCCCAGACTCACTCGTAAAATTGGTACCGTAATACCTGAATGGGCGAACATTCGAAGTAACTATGAACAGCGCTCGCTCAACAATAAGAAAGATACTGAAAGGGCTTCCCCTCAAGGAAGTCTGCTATTCAAATTTCTGTATATAAATGACATTCCTAAAGCCCTAGATACACAATTGTCGATCCATCTCGATGACACTGCCATAACTTCCTAATCGTGGAACTCACAAATGAAATCACTAGCGAAATTCTGGCTTAGGAAATAGCGGATAGAAGTTATCACATCGAAATCATAATTGGTCTTTTGTACTCAGAGGATCTCCTATAGAGTCCCACTCTACCACTTAAGCTATTTAATGAGAACACTCAATGGATAAATGGCACCAAATACTTAGAGGTCACGCTAGACAGCAAGTTCAGTTTACCGCCCATGTGAAAAACGTAATACAAAAGGTCAACTATCAGATGCACCGTTTCTATCCACTGTTAAATCCTGACACACCAATAAGTACCAAATTGGGGCTGATATTATATAAAACACCATTCATACCGGTTATAACATACGCTGCGCAAAATCGCACATAAAAGCTGTCAGATATTGCAAAACACGATCCTGAGAATCATTACTAAGCTACCAAGAACTGCTCCAGCAGATCTTTAGGTACTACACGAAAACCTGCGATTGAGGAATCATCAAACGATGAACATGTACCGCCAATATGAGAAGCAGTACAACCCCCTGATTTCATGCCTGGGACAGCATACCGCCGACATCGGTAACACAAAAGGCCCCTGTTGCTATTTGACAGAGGATTCCCCTCAACAAGCACACGAACAAAAATGACTTAGAGACGTAGCACAGTTAACACAATAAACGCCCACTAACAATACGTACCCATACGTCCCACAGTGAGGCCTCTGAGCAAAATTACCAGTCTTTCACGGCCAATATAGAATGGGACACTAAGGACCACAGCAGTTAAAGAGCGTTCATAAATCAGAAAACTCACAGTCCCACAGTAGCCCCTGAGTCCTTGCGCCACGCAACATGGAGGAAAACGGCTCTCCGGAATGGCATACTAGTACAGCTGCGCAGTGATTGGGTTGGCTGCTTATCTGTAAAATTAAATTGCGTTTTATATATGGACGCTGTTTAACTGCTGTGGTCCTTACCGTCCCATTGTATGTTGGGCGTGAAAGACAGTAATTTTGAGCAGAGGGCGTTTTTATCAGGCTTGAGGTTCTTTTACGTGCGTAAATCTGCGACACGATACCATCACGGCCGAAAAAAATCCATCGCCCTCCGCCGGTTTGAACCCGCGATCTCGGGAACTAGAGGCTAGCATGGTAACCACTACACCGCTGGACATCACTGCTGGTTACCTGTGTCTCCACATATGAGACACTGGCAATGAACAAGTCACAAAGCACATAGTAGTATATAAGGATATAGCAATGTAAAAACGCCGCATTAACATATGCATACATTGGATAAATATGACATCTTGTATAGACTATAGACATGTTGCTAATACTTAAAAAAACCTAAATAACCTAGAGATACCTCACAATTCCTTTAACAGACATAACATAGATTAATGCATTAGTGTAGGACTAAATGCAACGCTTAGAAAATACTTAAGTAATGACGTACTAACATACGTAATGATGTACTTAGACGGAAAACACTCTCCAAACTTAAGACTAACCACAAAAGCTCCAGCGACTTCATCAATATTACGCGGCTGGTAACCCGAGAAGCTTTGATCAATAGAGACAAAACTAAGAAATTGTAATAAACCGTTACAAAAGGAGTTCACTCCACAAAATAGAGATGTAATGAAATATTCAGTGTTTGTAATAAATAGTTTCCTACCTCATTAAAAATCAGTACTTAGCTAAAACAAAATAGGGGAATATTCTAATGAACTTCCCAGAAACCAATAAATGATAGAATATAACCAATGGTTAAAATAAGCCTTGAAATATAATTCTCAGTGCAGTGTATTTATGTTATACATTATTTTATATTTCAGGATAAAATTGTAAGTCATTTTGAGTATAACTTATTCAGAACAAAGGGTGTTGAAATCCAGGAGCTATTTCCATTTTTCAACCAGGCTTTGAGGGAAGACGTCTATCTCAGCCATTATGAAAAAATATTTGCGAACGTGCCAACACTTAATAGCCCTAACAATGACTTTATTCGACATATTGGTGGCCAAATAAGAGAATACTTTTTCACTGCTGGTGAAACTATTATTCGGGCCAATTATATAGAATCGAATGTTTACGTCATTGGGCGTGGCGAAGTAAGTATTCAATTTTTATTATTATTATTATTATTATTATTATTATTATTACGCATTATTTAAATTTATTTTTATTTATTCCTTCAAAATGAAGGAATGAAAATGATTAACATTTTCTATATGAAACCTTTTATGTATGCAGCCAATAAAGTGTATTTCATATTTGGTAAACCTTTATGTCCATTATTATTGCTATCATCATCATTATTATTTGCGATTCAGAATAAAAGCAAATCAATTTTTTTATGGCTTGTGTCCTAGTAGAAAATAAACATGTACCCATAGCAGCGCGCTGCAGCATTAATTATCTAGTAGCTTTACTTTATTTAGGGCTAGATTCACCAACCGATATTAAATTTTAACACAATGTTAAAGACATTTAATATTGCATTTAACGTAAGTATGTTTCATTGAACAATGTACGCGAAAGATAACATTAAGTTAAACTTCGTGTTAAGCTAACATCGCCATTTTTTGTTAAGGAGTTTAACAAAATTATGTTAAATTTGGAAAATGGGAGCCACAAACCGGGTTGCAGTTTTTGGAGCTTTTGAATGTCGTTCCTAACCGAAGAAGTGGCCTCCAATTATAATAATTTTCAAACCTTGCAAGAATAGGAATTTTAAAGTGACACAGACTGTCCAAAGTGGTCGTGAGTAGGGTTGTAAAAGAAATACAAGAGGGGTTAGAATACCACACATCCTTTCCTACTACTCTTAATCACTTTGGAGATTTTATGCTACTGGCCCTTTTCATTTAACTGTAGGCGGGAGTGTTGGATTTTCCGAAGAATACTGTTTATCCGGAAGGTTTCCGAACCAATTGGGAGATAGTGGATTTGTATATTTGCAAGGCAAGTTTCCACATTTAACATACGCAAAATTGAAAGAGGTGGTTTTTGTTGAATCTCAAATCAGAAAACTCACGCACGACGAAATGTTTGAGAAAACTTTACAAACGGTTGACTCAGCAACTTAGCAATCATTTAAAATGGTTGTATGTTGTTTTTTTCGGAAACGCAAAGGAAAAAACGTATAAAATGTTTGTGTCATATGCTACAAACACATAATTTGTCGAATGTCTTTGAAAATGCATTTCCTCCATTTACATCTACACCATTTTCTGGAAACTTTGGTTGATTAACAAAGGAAAGGGTTTCGTCAAAACAATTTACATCATAGAGAAGAGGTACCAGGTTCGTAAGGACCCAATAATGATGGGGATTACTGTTGGTTTCTTGTGAGGGAGAGCAGACAGGAGTACAAGTGGAAATCACATACTACCAAACACTTTTAATTCAAGTTATAGGTATGTTCCCTTAAAATATGTGGTCCAAATATTATTGAATACGTATAAAACTACATTTGTGAATTCATCTTCATCTAGCTTGAATACATTGTTATACCATATATATATTATATCACAACAATTAATGTGGCAATATCTTACCTGAAACCTCGTATGTGAGAAACTAAATCTCTTTGTCTTCTTAAACTGACATGATAGGAGATTTCCATGGCAATTTCCAAAATAACCACATCTTTTCTTCCTTAAAAATCACCTATTTTTATTGTGGAGGTGAAAACAAATTGTTCAGCAGGTTTATAGCAGGTTGATAAGATCATGACTTCCAAATCAACAGCTTTATTATCTGGTTTCATATAATTAAAGCACTGGGTGAATTTCAAACATAATGCAGCTGCAAGAAGAATTTGTATCATTTATCAATACTACAATCATGGAAACCACATCACTCACTTTCATTTGTAGCACGTTATAGCAAGTATTGACCTTGCATTCAGTAGTTCCTTTTGATTGCACATTTATTTAGTGATTCTATAGCTTGAATAAAATTACAATAAAATCTATGGTTACGCAAGGAACTCATAATTAAACCTGGAAGAGTGAAAAAGTAACTATCCAAAATACCACTTTTATTTCACCGTTCCAAAGTATAAAAATAAATGTCCTCCCTGATACAAAAACTCCATTATAAGCAAACAAACGTGCAAAATAGTATTATAAGCCTCTCTCTTCTGTTCACTGTATATGCTTATAACTTTTAGTATGGTTAACTACAGTAACAAATATGAGGATAATCTGAGTTTCAAAACTTCTTCTTCAACTTCCCTGTTCTACTACTATCGAGGTGTCAGGGGTTTGCCTCGTATCCATTTTTTAAACTCCATCCTATCCTCTACTAGTTTATTAAATTGATCCCAAGTCTTTCCGCTTTTAGCCACCGCTCTTTTAATCCCTTCTTCCCAGGTTATCCTTGGTCTTTGTAGCGGGAAGCGGCTGCTGTACTCTATTGGTAGTGGGAAATTGTCGTCCTTGGGTTGATGCTATCTACTGTAGTTGTTGTTCCTCGGCTATGGATGCTCGTCCGGGGCCTTGTTTGCCCTTATATACCTGGACCTAGTGGCGCTCACCTCTGCGTTTCAAATTGTAACACGTTTCTAATTGGTCCTCAGATCGCGTTACCTTAACATGTATGAGAATATGTTACTCTAAATGCGTGCGCTTATGGATAACCCTGGCGCGTTGTGAAGCGAGTTTTATATCTCCGTCTCTTTCTATTTCTCCTGACCGTTACCGGTTCCCTGCTCGTTGGCTTGGTGAAAGGTGTGCTCTACTTACAATTATGTTTTTCCTGGAATTTGCTAGCTCGCCAGTTTCTTACAATCTGCTCTGTACAAATGTTGGATGTTGAATATTTTAACATGTTTCTTGGTGAATTATATTATTACTGTACAATTCTTATATATGTATAGTATGTCCCCTTTCATCTTCCTTTCGGATTCCTTTCTAATGGTCTTGCTTCTAAAAATTGGCGTACTTTCCGGTCTATGTCTATTCCTTTCACATGTCCATACCATGTAAACTGTCTTTCTTCTATCCTCGTATTTACCGATGGGACTTTGAGTTCAACTCGTATCCTTTCATTCCTTATTCTATCTTGCCGTATCTCTCTGACTATTGTCTTAAGCATTTCATTTGCTTTGCATTCACCATGCTTAATTCACTTTTTGTTATTGTCCAGCTTTCACTTCCATAGATAAGTATTGGTTCTATAATTGTTTTATATACTTTAGTTTTGAGTTTCAAAACGTTTTTATTGAAATGCGAAATACTTTTTCAATATGGCTTAGTGGCTATGTGAAACATAACACATCCAGCAAATTGAATTGTCCCATTGGTTCTGTTATTAACCAGAAAATTGTGTAAGCAGTAAATATTACTTTCTCTATCACGTATACTGCCGTGCATGACATGTGGTTCATAATGGAACGGAGCTGTTTATGTTGGTACTGACAAAATCTTGCCCCACCCCCACCAGCGTAACCACCTCTGTTTTTCGAGCATAATTCTAGCCATTGGATTGGCAGGGTACTTTTCTTCCCCCAAAGCTGGCCGAACTGCCGAACTCCAACCCTATATTTCCATGCTACACTACCGTTTTCTTAATGCCGTTAAGTAGCGGCAACAACTTAACATTCGTCCCTATGTCGCTGATGAAAACTCTTATATATGTAAATGTCGTAGCTGTTATTCAGTTTAATCACACACGCAAATGACTCTTTCCCCTACCTATAGAAGGCCGAATTACTTGTATGGGTTTTGCCTTTCCTTGTGCGCCAATCGTAACGAAAATCTTTCATAGTGGTGGTATCCGAACCACACCTTCATTCCCCGCAGACTATAAACATTACTCATTGGTTAGTTTTTATGTCCCTGAATTGTTCTTCGCCAGTCACATAGACAAGTGCTATCGCCCCGGGGAGTCAAAGCTGGTTACCTGAAGTTGGAAACCTTACGCAGAGAAAAACATAATGGTCATCTAGGGGAAAAGGTCAGGTGTGTATAGCAGGTGGAGAAGCTATGGTATTCCACCCAAAAATACAATACCGAGGTTTCATCGGAAATGCATGTTTTGAGCTCTCCTGAATCCAAAAGAAGGCCTTTTTAAATAAATGTCCTTGTGTATTAAAAACATTACTCAAAAATGAAAATCGGGTAAACCAAACTTGGTATTTAGGTTCAGTGCTTTCCAAAGAAGCGCTACGAAGCTTCTCAAGAAAATCCCCCGCCCCAAGCTTCCTTTTACATGGAACATTTTTTGAAATTTTTTATTTTATTTTCTGAAAAAGAGCTGTAACGATTTTAAGTAATATACTGTATATTCTAGATGACTTACATGAAAAATAAAATGTATATCTTGAATTGCGTGTAAATAGGCTGTCAAGTACTCTTCTTTCGGAGAGCATTTTGAATAATCTTGTATAACCAGTGAACGCTAAGCAATAGACGAAAAACATACTACACAAAAAATGTAGATCTCTTTAAAACACACAATTTATTTCAAATAAGTTTTTTCTTTTTTGCATAAGCCATTTCTGAGATATCCGTTAATAATGGTTCGAATTTTTATTACTTGGACATTCTTTTGAACTCCTCTCAACATTCAGTTGTTTCTGGCGACTGCATGGAAACAGTATGGAATTTTGAGGCCAGTTCTTAAGCACTTAACTATCGCTGTTCCCTTTGTATCTATAATGAAATCTGTAATATAGCTATTTCTGCAAAGGTTTATTTGGGTTAATGCGTAGTAGATAGAAAAATAAGCTTAAGTAAGAATAGTTTGTATACGCAATATAAGCGATAGAAGTTAGAGAAAGCCATGTTAATGCACCACGTCAGATATTTTTATATATTTCTTCGTTTTAATTACTATCCTAATGACCTAAAGTTTTGAGAAAAACAAAATAAATTAAAAGTAGAATCAAACACTGTAAGATGCGTTTCTTGTTGCTTGAAAGAATAATCTCTTATTCCAAATACTTCTTTTATAACAAAAGTTATAAAAGTTATATATATATATATATATATATATATATATATATATAATGGACATAAATGTCAATGTATTTCATAAATTATATTATGTTTAATAATTAAAAATGAGAATTATGCATTAATTTTATAATTATTTTCTTTTCCCCCTAAAGGTGAAACTTTCTAACAAAGCAGGACAATTTTTAGCAAACTTACGACCTGGAGACATGTTTGGTAATTTACAGAGCAGCCACTCGGTTCTCGCAAATATAACTGCCACCTGTAACACTGATGCTGATATTCTGCTTATAGCAAGCGACTGGTTTCAAGAAAGTAAGTATGCCAAATGTGAGGAAGGGTGATTTTAGGAGAAGTTGTATTGTATTTCAACTGTTGGGGAGCCGAACTTGAAGTAGTAGCAACCGCACCTATGGTAAAAAGTTTCCGGTAGCCTTCGCCACAAATGTACTTTCCAGTGGCCTTTGCCCCAAGTTTAAAACATATTAACTTTGTAATTTTATATTTGTGTTTGCCTCGGCTGCGTCAGTATTTATTTTAGAGACATGAATGCCTTAACAGGGAGTGGTGCGACTGAAGAATGTAGGCTTACACAGATTATAATTTTACTTCACTCCACTTATTAATGCTTGACACGATTTAAATAACACTTCACTGATATATATATATATATATATATATATATAGAGAGAGAGAGAGAGAGAGACAGAGAGAGAGAGAAAGCTGTGAGATTTTTTATTAATTACTTGCACTTTTTAACACGTAAACTATTTTTTCTCACACAAAATACGTATTAAATTTCTCGAGGATGCATCTCGCGTCTGGTTAGGAACACTGTCTACAAGCAACTGAACTCTTAATTTGTAAATTTTGCTCCATTTTAGCTTCTGATTGCCTAATCCTAGTCCAGTAGAATACCTTTATTTAACTAAAGCTTTTTATGGTTGTTGATTGGCTATTTTATGAACTGTCACAAAAATTACATTATTGCTTCCAAGAATCACAAGTAGCATTTAAACTTTCTAATTCATTATTGCCTCAAGGTTACGTTATTGTTACCTCATTGTTAGCAACTTTTAACCTATTATGTTCACAGCTCCTACATTATTAAATTAGTAATACATTCACGTAACATTACTAAACATGTATACAATAATATAAACATATACAATGACTCTTACATACATTTTCATGTATTACTTTATACACATGTTGCTTTAAGGCAGGCGTTTATTGAATTATATATATATTATATAATTAGACTGAAATCATATAAGTGTTAAAATACTGCCTCAAATGATTGCAAGTTTATGGAATAACCAACTTTTCTGTCTTACACACCAAAGCTAACTAAAGTAACTTTAGGAAATCATGAAGTATAAAGAACGCAACAATAGCATGGTACGGTAAGTTTAAATTTTATCTTTATAAACATAAAGTGTTGTGATAAACATCATTACTTTCTTATAACGTACTATGCTATGTAGTTAAGTGAATATAGAAGTCCATAATTTCTGTGGCTCATTTATACTTTCTCTATCACATGTCTAGTAAATACAGAAGGTATTGTATTCCACCCAAAAAATTGATTCCGAGACTTCACGGAAATACACGTTTTGAGGCCCCAGAATAAAAAAAGAGCATATTTAGTAAAACGTCCGTGTGTATGGGTGTCTGTGAACAGCATAACCCAAAAACTAAATCGCATCAACATCAAACATGGTATTTAAGTTCAGTATCTTCCAAGATGCCACACGAGGATTTTGAAGAAAATTCCCCTACATCCAAACTACTCTTTACTTGGAAAAATGTTCGAAATTTTCTACCTGCTACTATCGCCGTTCCCTTTGTATCTATAACGAAATGTGTAATGTGGCTATTTCTGAAAAAGTTTATTTGGATTAAAATGAAGTATATATAAAAAAATCTGATGTGTTACGCTCACATGACTTTCTTTACTCTTGTACAAACTATTTTTTACAAACGCTTACTCTCCATATGCTTCATGTTAATTGAGATGTAATCTTATTGCTAATTTTCTTGTAGATGCAAGGAGAATTGGTAGGCTTTAAGCTATAGTCAAATATTTTAAGAGCTGGTTGCTATGTGGAGTATTCCATTTTCTTTGCATTACAAGGATAAAAAAAATCTGATGTGTTACACTCACATGACTCTCTCTACTCTTGTACAAACTATTTTTACAAACTCCTATTCTCCATTTATTTCATATTAATTGAGATAAACATTTGCAGAAACGATCTTTTGACATGCAGAGAGAATTCCATTTTACACACAGCATAACTCAGAAACGAACTGTCGGATAAACACCAAACTTGGTATTTAGGTTCAGTATCGTCCAGAGATGCGACACAAAGTTTTTCAAGAAAATCCCCCACCCCAGATTACCCTTTACATGGAACATTTTTTGAAAATTTTAATTTTCTCAAAAAGGGCTGTAGCGATTTTGATTAAAATATTATATGTTTAAGATATTTTCAAGACAAGTGAAATGTATATCTCGAATTTTCTGGGAATCTCTCCAAACGTATTCCTCATTGTGAACGACTTTTGCATAACTGGTAAACTATAAGAGATAGACAAAATTTTACTACACAAAAAATGTAGATCGCGTTAAAATACACAATTTATGTTATATACATTTTTTTAGTTGAGTGAACCATTTTCGGGATATTGCCTGTTATTCCCTTAAATTTTCAATACTTATACTTTTTCTCAAATTCGTTATTCATTTTTTTTTATATCCTGGACATGCAAATGGAATGCGGCACATAGCAACCAGCGCTTAAAATATTTGACTATCGCTTAAAGCCTACCAATTCCCCTTGCATCTACAAGAAAATTAGCAATAAGATTAACACCTCGATTAACATGAAGCATATGGAGAATAAGCGTTTGTAAAAATAGTTTGTACAAGAGTAGAGAAAGTCATGTGAGTGTAACACATCAGAAATTTTTTTGTATTCTGGAGGTCTCAAATCATGCATTTCCGGTGAAATCTCGGTATCGAATTTTTGGGTGGAATGCAATACTTCCCCTACTTACTATACGTAGTAGAGAAAGTAAAAATGTTTAGTAAAACTAGTTTGTATACCAGTAATAAATGATTGAGGGCAGAGAAAGACATGTGAATGCATCACGTCAAATTTTTACCTATAAATTGTTTCTAATGCCTCCCTAATGATGTACCAGTAATTTTAAGCCTACATACTAGTGCTGTACTTCCACTAAAGTAACTTTGAAAAGAAATTTCGTGATAAAGCCTCTCTGCTTATTTCACTTACAGAACTGAAGCAACCGCTGCAAAACAATTGAGCTTTCATAGCCGGCGCCGACGCTTTCTTAATGAAGTGCTGCTGTGCAGTAATACCTCAAAAGCTATCACCACAAACATTATCATTTAGTTTGCTTTAGTAAAAGAAAAGAATGCATTTGCAGTTAAGGATATATGTAGGGGAATTGTCTAAAATAACTTAATTTTGTCTACTATTTTTATTTCTTTACTACGTATAGGGTATTTCAACAAGAGCGTGCTATCTTTAACATGTGATAGCTGCCGTTGTTATTGAGTTACAGCAGTCATTTTTTTCATGTGGTTACAGTTGTTATTGGAAAATAGGCATGGAACGCTGCAGCATTCAGCAACGCGTAGAAATTGTGAAAATTTATTATCAAAATGGATCATCTGTTCGCCAAACCTTCCGTGTATTTCGTGAAGTTTACGGTGTGCATAATCGTCCCTGTGAGAGAACGATTCGGCGTTTGATCGATAAATTTGTCAGCGATCAAAGAACGCCTGTACGTAATCGACGTAAGGGCTCCACGAAAACATAGGCGCCCTTCGTGAGAGTGTACGCGAGAACGGAAACTAATCAATTGCTCGTCGAGCGCAAGAATTGGGGTTTCACCGACCATAACTTGGCGAATTCTGCATCTGCACTTGACGTTTCACGCTTACAAAATGGTGTTAACTCAATAACTAAAGCCCAACGATCATAGATTGCGCCGTGTATTCGCTGACTGGGTTATGGAGCAATTGGAAGCTGACCCGGATTTTTGTCGAAAAATCATCTTCAGCGACGAAGCCCACTTTTGGATGGATGGTTGTGTTAACAAACAAAATTGCCGCTATTGGAGCAATCACAATCCAATGCATATTCAAGAACGACCACTTCATCCCAAAAGGTTACTGTGTGGTGTGGATTTTGGTATGGTGGAATCCTTGGTCCATATTTTTTCCAAGATGAAGATGGAGAAGCTCCAACTGTCAATAGATAAAGATACCGGGGTGTTATAAGGGACTATTTTTGGCCTCAATTGGATGGTATGGATCTCAGAAACATCTGGTTCCGGCAAGATGGTGCCACATGTCATACTACTCTCGAAACAGTCTATCTTTTGAAGGAGAAGTTTCATCATTTCCTGTGGTGGTGATGTTAACTGGCCCCCGAGGTCATGTGATTTAGCGCCGTTGGATTACTTCTTGTGGGGTTGTGTTAAATCTCGAGTTTATGTCAACAAGCCAGTAACAGTAAATGATCCTATGAATAACATCACGCGTGTTATTCGTGAAGTTGGACCTAATTTACGTTCTTCTGTCATTGAAAATTGTATCAACCGTATACGCGCAATCCAACAAAGTTGCGGCGGTCACTTAACTGATGTTCTCTTTCACAGGAAATGACATTAATTATGTTCCAAAATAAAAAAGAAATAAACCTCTATCATATATAGAACGTGTTTTATTTAAGTTCAAAGATAGGACACTCTTGTTGAAAGACCCTTTACTATCTTTTACAAAAGTAAATGGTCAACTCAAATGCGACCTGCGTGAAGGATCACGTAATTCCCGGGCGTTCTTGCATACATGGTATGAGAATGAAATTTGCCATATGCTTCCCTTGCGGTGCAATCAGACATCGGCTCCCACAAAGTTTTCAAAAGGAGGCTAATCTGCTCTTAGTGTATCCCTGTTGAAAATGCTTATAAAATCCTAATAAAAGCGAATAAATTACCTTAGGAGTGGGTTTAGAAGTGTATGTGATCTCTTCAATATCTGGTGCCCACCTGCCCGCCCTTTTTAGGTGTTTTACTTTTATAGGGAAATCGCGTTATGAACGCAACAAACGTAGCCATGTTATTGCTAAAGCACATGCAAAATGGGAACTCCAACCTAAATAAAAAGTGAATTCCGCTAAATATGCGATGTGTTGTTGTTACTAGAATTTCTTCTTCGTTTAGTGTTGCCGCTGAGAAAAACGCAACACATTCACAGTAAGAAAGACTATCCACCAAAATTGTAATTTTTTTATTCTTTTTGTGAAAGTTTGTTATATTAATATGTTATTTCCATTAAATAAAGAAGTTCCTTCACTGTAAAAGTGGTAGATAGTTAACGCAAGCTTACATTTAAAAAAACCTAATCTAAGGCTAACCTTTAGTGAATTCAGAAACGTAAGCTTATATAAAAAAAAAAACTAAACCTAACCTAACCTAACCTCCCATGAATCAGAAAACTAAGCTTAGGAACGCACGCGAGCGAAGCGAACGTGCTTTTATGTAACCACTGGTAACAAATTAAAACAAGGTTATATATATACATATAAAAGTAAATCAGAAACCTAAGCTTAGGAACGCAACTGCTACGCTCCTCTCCTTCTAAAAACAACACCCCTTGGCTACGCTTTGAGCCTGAGAGCCCTCAATCTCTCGGCTACGCCCTTGAGACTGAGTATCTTACCGGCTTTGACGGCATTAGTTATTCATATGTTGCCAGCATTGCATTAGAGCTAGCGTATGACATAGAGTGCCATCTGTTGAGTTGGTGTATGACATAGAGTGACATCCGTTGGACATATAACACATCATTTTCATCGCTGTGGGGGATACAGTAAGAGCAGAATGTCGGAAAAGGAATATTTCAGCAATCCTTGTAAACTAACGGACAAATATTGCAAATTCAACTTCAGTATATCTTTAGAAAGTATGTGATTATTGTGTTTCGATTAAGTAGTGAACCAGGAGTAAAAACGATTCGTGTTGAATGCTTTCCTTGCAAACGTATGCTTAGTCACCAACACATCGGTGCTGTGCATAGAATAGCTGAATGCGTTAAAGGGTGTTGCTGCCGATCAACAGTGGTGGCGAAATGTGGATCGAGTCCCATCTGAATAAAGTTTCCTTTTATACGGAATGTCATTATTTATATAACATGCGTCAATTAATATAAAATTTTACAAATTAATGGAACCTATTTCTGATAAAGTTCCTCCTTGAGGGCGATAAATTACATGGTTATCTTTATTTCGCACAGCGTTGTAATTTTTCCCGCTGTCTTACAAACACTGCAAACGATTGAAATTTTATAGCTGAATACTTTATAAAATATTAATTGTAATTGCTGAAAACAAAATAGGGTATACGTCTACCTCAACCGTCAATCATTCATCCCGAAAATAATAACATTTTAAATACCCACATTCAAAGGCATTTGAAGACCATTACAATTATAATTTTAAAGAATGTACTTCATTCATGCACGGATAATGCCTACAGTTGATCTAAGGAAGCATTATACCTTCTTCATGTTAGAATGTCTCGACAAACAAGGAAATAAAAGTATTTCAGGCACAGGAAACGAAAATATATATTTTGGAAATTTTGAGTGGATCACAGCATGATTACATTTCTTTATAGATAAATATGCAGTATTACGACACAATTGCCATGCTATTCGAGAATCGAAAGCAAATGAATTTAATATATTACATAACATGGAAAAGCATTTAAAAGTAAAAATCCGGTCTTAATTGTCACAAAAATGCATTGTTGGATGCCAGGCAATGGTGTAATTAGTAATGTCTTAAAGCAGAACACAAGGCAGTTATAGATTACTTTAACGTGAAGCAACGTTTGCACTTAACAGCATTGCCATTTTGTTTATATCCAAGCATGTCCACATGAACTCAAATTCTAGAAATGTGTCTTTATCCTCATTCTCCATTCCTAATAAAAAAAAAACTTATGTGTTACACTCACATGACTTTCTCTACTCTTGTACAAACTATTTTTACAAACGCTTATTCTCCATCTACTTCATGTTAATCGAGATAAACATTTGCAGACTCTATCTTATTGCTAATTTTCTTGTAGATGTAAGGGGAATATATATTTACAAGGGCAATATAGAAATACAGTAGCCTTTAAGGACATACATATCTCTTAATAGCTGGTTGCTAGGTGCAGCACCATTTCCTTTGCCACAGATTAATACTCTTTGCATATCCAAGACAAAAAGATGAATAACGAATTCCCATTTGAGAAAAAGTATAAGTATTGTAAATTTAAGAGAATAATAAGCAATATCTCGAAAATGGTTCACTCAACAACAAAAATGTATATGACATAAATTATGTATTTTAACGCGCTCTACATTCTTGTGTAGTAAAATTTTGATTATCTCTTATGGTTTAAGTTATGGAAAAGTCGTTCACAATGAAGAATACTTTTAGAGACATTCCCAGAAAATTCAAGATATACATTTTATTTGTCATGAAAATATCTTAAACATATGATATTTTAATCAAAATTGTTAGAGCCATTTTTGAGAAAATTAAAATTTTCGAAAAATCTTCCATGTGAATGGTAATCTGGGGTGGGGGGATTTTCTTGAAAACCTTCGTATCGCATCTCTGGAAGATACTGAAGCTAAATACCAAGTTTAGTGTTTATCCGACTGTTCGTTTCTGAGTTATGCTGTTCACAGACACACACACACACACAGACACACAGACACACACACGGACATGTTTCCAAAAATGCTTTTTTTGGATTCAGGGTGTCTCAAAACATGTACTATACGTAGTAGAGAAAGTAAAAAATCTAGATTAATTAAAACGTATGTTAATTTTCCATTCATAAAATAAGCATGAGGGAGGCGAGGATGGAACCACTAAAAGCTGGCGCTTTTGCATTCTACTCTGCAATGATTTCGGCTATTCCTCAGTTGGCTAATTTTCACTTTATTCATATGGTATGTTTTATTCTGTTGCTAACTTAGCAACGGATCTCATTACAAGGCGTAAAGTTCGTATCACCCTAGAAATGGTTTAAATATTTTGCTTTTGTTTCCAGATACGAGTATTGGTTTATGCTTATAAGCGATAAAAAAGAACAGTATGTAGAACAAACTTGATTACCGCAATGTTCAATGTGGAGTATAAGTTCCTTTGGTTGCCTTTATTAACGATAGACAAATAAATATGAAATGATTAAAACGATGTAATAATTTTTACACGTTTCCGTTGATAGCCAATTTAAAATAGTCTCCTTGAGATTCACGTTCATACATGACAGAGGATTGAATGCTGAATAAGTTGTGATTTACAAGCACCACTGATGTTATAAACTTAAAATAGATACACATAACAGGTATTAAAGTTCAACAATATTAACTTCATAATCAAGCCCTTCACCTTGGCGTAGCAGTAGAGTGTCTGCTTTACAAATTGTAGGTCAAAATAGAATCTTGTTTGCAATGAATCGATAAATTTGTCTTTTTTTCAGGGTTTCCATCATTTGGAGCACTCACAATCAGTCATTCACCTTGTTAGATCTGAGTTGTTGCTAGATATTCTTAATTATCAAAACAAAAAATCATTGGTATTGGTATATCCAACAGGACAGCTGAGGAGAAAAAAGAGGTATACGCTAGTCTTGAGCGCGTGTTTTGTGAATGAGAGTCATAAATCATGACCACTACACCAATAAGGCAACAGAAGTATTTTGTTAGCTATTAATATTTAGGCTGTCCTAAAATTTAAGGATACTCTGAAAATTATTAGAGTGCCTCTGTTAAGACAACTTCCTTTAAATTTCAGGAACTTTAATGCAAATAGCCTTTCAGAGTGTGATGGTTTTAAAAAACTTAATTGAGGACTATATTCTGGGTATGTAAATGAAATCAAAACCATTATCGGTGCTCCCTGTTTACAAGATGTTACTAACAAAACTTTGTGCTGTGATAACCACTGTTTACACAGAAGACCAAAAACAAATGAGGCACCTGCATTAAAGCACATTTGAGTTATAGAAATGTGGATTAAATTAAAATTGTTCAAATCTGATACTTCCTAAAAACCTTCTTGAAGATAGTGTATATTCTGGGTAGGTAATAAATTTAACTTAATTATTAATATTCCTTGTTTGCAATGTGCAAGCATTAGAGAGAGCTGCAGGATTTAAAACGTAGGAAAATATTTTTGGCTGAACTGAATCCATGTAAGAATAACTCAAATACCATTAAAAAAGTAAGGGCTGCCTACAATATTCTTCCGCATTTGAAGAAGAAACATTAAGCCAAACATCAACTTAAATTAAGATCAATAATGCATAAGAATGCAAGACAGGTTATTAGACTAGGTAATAGGGATATTACCCTATAGGGCTATTACTCTATAGGGCTATTACCAGCTAAGGCTACTGGCCAGCCTAAATAATTGATGGAGCAATTAATTGCAGAGTATACACAAGAGGAGTTAGAAAACAAAAAGTGGTTCCAGGAAGCGCAACGTGGGTTTAGAGCTCGGTACTCGTGCGAAAGCCAAATAAATCCTTAGCATGACTTCCTTCGGAAGGGAAGTAAATCCGGTATCCCGTGTCGTCGATTTAAGGCACGTAAAGGAACGTCAAGCCTGATAAAGAGGCCTCTGAGCAAAATTGCCGGTCTTTCACACCCAATATAGAAAGGGACGCTATGGACCATAGTAGTTAAAGAGCGTCTATAAATAAAATTCAATTTATTTGAAAGCCAAATAAATTCACTATTTCAAGACTTAGCAGATGAGGTGGGCGCAGGAGGAATAACTGGTGCAGTGGTGATAGATTTTTCTAAAGCAATGGGTGTAGTGCCGCATAATTTACTTGTCTGTAAGCCAGCTAGTACAGGAATTGAGAAACACGTGGTTTTATGGGTTAACAAAATTTGGAAGGGAGAACACAAAGGGTAAAAGTCCGAAAGGGGCACCGTGATCTCAGGTGCACCCCAAGGCTCAGTACTGGGTCCGCTACTTTTTCTTATTTTTGTTAATGATATAACTATAGATATTAAATGCCAAGTAAGACTGTTTACAGATGATTGCATTATTTACAATAAAATTCGGAATATTGCATATGAATCCGCGTTTCAGCGTGATTTAAATTAAATATTTACGTGGGCTGCTGCAAATACATTGACAATTAATGCTAAGAAAAGTAACTCCATTGCATTTATCAGATATAGGTGGGAAATCCTACATAACATTCACATGGGCGTAGAAAAAAATCGCAGGTGGACACCTGCAAATATTTGGGTGTGTACTTGGCGACTAACGTTGGGTGGGACGACCAGGTAAATTCTGCATCTAGGAAAGCGTGGAAAACAGAACATTCATAATGAGTATACTGAAAATAGGGAGGGAAAGAGAGATTGTTTATAGGTCTTTAGTGCGTCCGGTTATATGGAGGAGCGTGTTCGGACGTATACAATTAACCAACTTGATTCATTAGAAGAGATACAAGGAAGGGCTATGAAATTCATAAGAAGAGATAAATATTTTGGTCCTACAAAAACGGGAAGATATTCAATAGGAGCCTTTAAAATTTCGGCGTAAGAGGCTTGGTTAAGCACATTATTTAAAGCTTATGCTGGTTTAAATCTATACGTGGGCGTTAGTGAAAATTGGAGAACCCGACATATTACGAAAGAAACAATCATGTATTTAAAATTAAGGGAAGAAGGCACAGAACTGACAAAGGAAAATTTCCCTTTGTTAGGAGAACCATTTAACAATAGAACGAATTGCCTATAGCAGCCTTTAAGGACTGTCCTCTGTACGTGAAGAAATTTAGAAAAATTCTCAATAGGATAAATTTTGGATGTTTAACTATAAACGTTACTTAGATGCGTACTTGAAGCTTTATAATTTTGTTGTGAGTACTAATAATAAACTTAATGGCTATATCCACTGGATAGGTAATCAATGAATGTAAATATTTAAGCATTAATGATTTCAAAACCTTTAGCTGTTAAGTTAAACTGGTAGATACAATAATATGATTGTTGATAGAATGTTATTCGCATTGTTGTTAATTACTCATTGTATTATTATTGCTTGTGCACTTGCTTTTTGTAATATTATTGTGTATATTTAACTCTTCCACCGGGTAATATCCATTTGCAGTGAATACCTACCTACCTAACTACATACATATTAAATGCTACCAAAATGACTTCTGTTGCCTTGTTGGTGTAGTGGTCATGATTTATGACTCTCATTTACAAAACACGCGCTCAAGACTGGTATATACCTCTCTTTTCCCACAACTTTCCTCTTGGATATAATAATACCAATAAATCTTTGTTTTAATAATAATTTAAGTACACCTAGTAACAAATCAGGTCTAGCTAGGTGAAAAACTGATTATGCGTGCTCGAAATAAATAAATTGAGCTATGATGGAAACCCCGAAAAAAATTACCGATTCATTGTAAACATCATTCCGTTTTGATCTACAGTTTTTAAAGCAGACACTCTGCTGGTACACCAAGATGGAAGCATTAAATATGAAGTTAGTATTATTGAACTGTAATACCTATTAGATGTATCTATTTTCAGTTTATAACATCAGTGGTGCTCGTAAATCACAACAAATTCAGTATTCATTCTTCCGTCATGTATGAACGTGAATCTCAAGGAGATTATTTTCAAATGTCTATCAACGGGAACGTGTAAAAATTATTACATCGTTTTAATCATTTCATATTCATTTGTCTATCGTTAATAATGGCAACTAAAGGAACTTATACTCCACATTGAATACTACGATACTCAGGTTTGTTCTACATAATGTTCTTTTTTATCGCTTATAAACGTAAACCAATATCTGGAAGCAAAAGCAAAATATATAAACCATTTCTTAGGATGCTACGAACTTTACACTTTCCAATGAAATTCGTTGCTAAGTTAGCGACAGAATAAAACTTAATATCATATGAATGGAGCAAAAATTAGCTGAGTAATAGCGGAGATCGTTACAGCTTTTGGTGGTTCCATCTTTGACTCCCACATGCTTATTTTATGAAATGGAAAATTAACATACGTCTTTAATTAATCGTGATTATTTTATTAGGAATAGAGAATCAGGATAAAGGCATACTTCTAGAATTTAGTTCATGGGGACATGGCAACATTGTATAGGGCTTGTAAATAAGCAAAAGGGTAACGCTGTTAGGTGTAAACGTTTGCTTCACCTTCAAGTAATGTACAACTGCCTTGTGTTCTGCTTAATACATAATTAATTACTTTATTGACTGGCATCGAACAATGCATTTTTGTTACCATTAATACCGAATTTTTACTATTAGATGCTTTTCCATGTTGTGTAATGTATTACATTAGTTTGCTTTCGATTTCACACAGCATTTAATTGTGTCGTAATACTGCATAATTAGCTATAAAGAATCATGCTGGGATCCACTCAAAATATCTAAAATATAGTCTTTCGTTTCCTGTGTCTGAAACATTTTTATTTCCTTGTTTATAGAGACATCCTAACATGAAGAAGATATAAGACTTCCTTAGAGCACCTGTAGGATAATGTAGACATTATCCGTGCATGAATGAAGTAAATTCTTTAAAATCATAATGGTCTTCGAGATTTATAGAGAGATGTCTTTGAATGTGGGTATTTAAAGTAAAATGTTATTAATTCCGTACGTTTGTAAGCAAAAATTTCAACACGAATATTCTTACTTTTTGTCCATTACTTAATCGAACCACAATAACCACAGGCATTCTACAGGTGTACTGAAGTTCAACTTGCAATATTTACCCGTCAGCTTATAATAATTGCTGAAATATTCCTTTTCAAAACTGCGAGGTGAGCTGATGGTTGATTGCATAGACGCGGTCCCCCAGGGACCTACTACGGTAAGTACGAGATGGACGCTCCTGGGTTCCCGAGCCACACTCTCGATTGGGTAAGAGGTGAGAGGACTTATGCCAAACGGCCAATCAACGTTGGTCCACAGGCGTGTTTAACCAACTATCAGTCACCTCCCTGAACGGATACCGATGCTCGGGACGGAGGAGGGGAGTCGCAAAGGCTGAATGGATAACGCGTAATTCCTAGCGCACTAGTATCATGTAGGACTGTGTTCGTATCCGCTTATAAAGGTCAGTCTGGGGGAGGAGCCATTCCATGAGCCAATGGGTCTCTCTGTCTATTAATTGGTAGGTGAGTCCCTAAGGTGAGAAAGGTCCAGGCCAGGAATCTCACCTAAGCTGGAATGGCGCCCAGGATGTGAACATGCCATGCAGAGGCATTTCCAATGGTGGAGGATTTTTTCGCCAAGGAAAACCCCAAAACAAAGAAAACAACAAAGTCTAATGGGAGAGAAGTAGTTGAGCGTCGTAGTCCTCGCTACTTAGTAATTAATGGTACAGAGGAAGGGAAAAAGTATACATCGGCGAACCCTTTTATAGTTCAAAAGGGCCTCAATAAAATGGTGGTCCTGCCAAGTCGTGCATTAGAAGTCGCAATGGCACGCTCCTGGTTGAAGCAAATTCGGCGTTCCAGGCAGCGATTATCTTGCGTTTGATCGGGTAGATCTCCATCAAAGGATTAAGACGGGGTATGACGTCATTGAGGTTAGGCCATATATACCTAATCCGCTGAGATGCTATAAGTATACGCGCGTTGGACACTCTAGCGAAATTTGTAACGGCAAATCTACGTGCGTTAACTGTGGAGACATCTCTCATGATGGAGCATGTGTATCTGCTCCAGCCTGCATCGGTGAACACCGATCGAGTTCCCGAGAATGCCCCCGTTTTGTACAGGAAAGAGCGATTCAGGAGATCCGGGTTAGAGAGAAGGTGTCCTTTTAGGAAACCCGGAAACTTCTGCGTATCCGCCAACCTTCTGTCCCGAAGTCCAGTACCTATAGCTCAGTTGCAGCTAATCCGGTACTGAGTCGGGAAATCGCAACTCAGATAGAACTCTTTAAGAAAAGATTCTCATAGCTAGAACGCAGACAAGTCCTTTAAAATTAACACCGATGACACCAAAATTTCCCAGCTTCGCTACTCACAAGACCACATTCGTAAAATTACCATCAAAACCGTCGATCTCAACCAGCAAGAATAGCAAGCCCATAATACAGATGGCATCGCCAAAGAAGTTCTGGATCAGCTATGAAAGAACCGATTCCCTAAAAGAAAATGCTAAGTCTTTATCCAAAACATCTCAAGGCAAGAGAAGTCCACGATCATCTCCTCGGAGATCCTCTTCTGAGAAATCTTCTGAGAAGGACTCGGATCGGCGATCTATATCTTCGCCGATCTCTATTTCCAATCGGTTCGAGGTTCTGGAACCGAAATTTTTAATTGCAAAGGAAATCTCTCCCGTGGAGGAAATGGAGGAGGATGATTATACCCACACTGCCAGAACTACAATGAAAATGGGGCAGGATACTTCCTCTGTTAAAGGTGCTAGGCGGGCACCGAAAAGGGGCAAATTGGATGGACCACCGTCGTATCAGGGTACTGGGATGATAGGATTGAGAACTCATCCCATTATTAATACTATGGCCAACCTACAATAGAACATGAGTGAAATCAGAACACATCGACCAGAGGTTGAACAAGAATAATTCTTTGGTCGTATGTTTACAAGAGACTAAACTCCGTCCGCAAGAAAGCTTTCAAATCAGGCGGCATACCCCAGCATGGTGTGATCTTACACCCGAAAAGGGTATTCCTGCGCACGGGGGCACTATGATGCTCATCAAAGAGATATATTTG
Source organism: Deroplatys truncata (assembly GCA_030765065.1). Lineage (NCBI taxonomy): Eukaryota > Metazoa > Arthropoda > Insecta > Mantodea > Mantidae > Deroplatys > Deroplatys truncata. The sequence continues at coordinate 223,826,958 of CM060978.1, forward strand.
TGGAATATGTATCCAGATTCTGACATCCTGTCAGTGGCTGTAAGGATTAAAATTCAACCCATCCGATTTAGCATTTACAACAGTTATTTGTCTCCATCCGATGACCTCTCGCTCACGGATTTAGAAGAATTAGTTTCAGAGTTCCCAACGCCGTTTCTGTTGGTGGAAGACGTTAATGTACATCACCACTTTGAGGCTCACCTCGGGCTTGTGCGAAAGGTGAATTAATTGGTGATTAGTTGGATTAATTACCTATTATTTAGCTGTTCTAAACACCGGAAGGTCTACATTTATCTGACTCCTTCAACACTTTTTCACACCATGATATGGCAGTTTGTTCAACACAGTTAGCAGTCTCCTTGCAATGGAATGCCATCTCTGATTTACACTCTAGTGGCCATTTTCCACGTCTTATTAGTTTCTGAACACAAGATATATGTTCCACTCTTACCTATATGGCGCTTAGATCATGCCAACTGGAAACGTTACTCCCAGTTGACAGTGTTTAATTACAATGAGTACATCTCTATGAATTTTTTGGTCTAACATCTCACAAAGAAGATTCTTTCTGCTATTGAGCATGCTATTCCATGGTGAACTGCTAACCCCCGTCGATTTCCAGTCCCTTTTAGGACGAAAGAATGCCGAAATGTCATTCGTGCTTGCAGGGTTTTAGAGCGTCTCCCCACACTGGATAACCTAAAGGAATACAAGAAAATGCGTGCCAAGTCTAGACATGTTGTAAAGGATAGCAAGAAGACATCACGTAGCAAGTTTGTAGCTTCATTTAATCGACATACACCTTCCTCTGTTTTGTGAATAAGATAAGGCGTGTGGTCGAAAAATCGACCCACATGTCAATTGCCTATCTTAAAACAGCTGCAGGAGCTGTTGTTGATACATTTGAAATTGCTAACGAATTTGGCCGTGCTTTCGCTCAAGTGCCTAGCTCAGATAAATATTCGCCCGAGCTCCTTCCTTTTAAGACTGACGTGGAATCTCAAGGTTTCTGTTTTCATTCAGGAACTCTTGAAGATTACAATCGCCTTTTCACCATGGCGGAGCTAGACACGCTCTTTCATCTTCACGACTATCAGCATCAGGACCAGATCGTATCCACGTACAATGTTGCAACAGCTCTCTCCTGAACGTTAGTCTCTCCTACTCGAGGCCTATAATCGTGTTTGTGTTGATGCTACTTTTCCAGAAAAGTGGCAGCAAGTTACTGTCACGCCCATTTTTGAATACTGGAAAGGACCTTCATTTCCCGCCCAGCCACCGCCCTGTATCCCTCACCAGTTGAGTTAGCAAGGTGATGAAACGCATGGCCATGGTTGGTATGCTGATTGGAAACTCACAACCTGCTAACCAACACCGAGTGTGGTTTTCGAAGGCGCCGTTCAACAATGGACCACCTTGTGTCATTACCGACACAGATCATGAACGGATTTGTGAAGAAATGTCAAACTTGTGCGATATTTTTACCTTGAGAAGGCTTTCCGCACTTGTTGGCGAGCAGGAATACTACGTTCCCTGCACGCCTGGAACATGCGTGAACGCTTACCACTGTTCATTCAGGAGTTTATGAAGGACCGCGTTTTCCGAGTAAGAGTCGGCTCGGTTTTGTCTAACCTTTTTTGTACAGGAGAACGGAGTGCCTTAAAGATCGGTACTAAGCGTTACACTGTTTACTATGGCAATTAATTCTATCTCGAAATGTGTTCCTCCAGGGGTATCGTCATGCTTATTCGTAGACGACTTTGCCGTTTATTGTACTTCTCTGCGTATCCCGTTTTTGGAACGCCGTATGCAGCAATGTTTAGATAATCTTCAAGAATGGAGTACTAAAAACAGTTTTCGTTCCTCAAATGAGAAGTCAATCTGCGTTATCTTCTGGCGCCTTAGCAGACGATTTCCACCTTCGCTCCGATTTGGTCCAGTTTTACTACCATTTGCAGATTGTACGAGATTCCTGGGCTTGACGTTTGATAGGAAACTTAGCTGGTCATCGCATATAGCACTGTTAACAGCGCGATGTGGCCGTTCTCTGAATATATTTCGGGTTTTAAATGGCAAATCTTAGGGACGGATCGGACAGTTTTGCTTCAACTGTTTCGAGAACTGGTCCGATCAAAAATAGACTATGAGGGTATCATTTATTCCTCAGCACGACCATCTCTGCTGAGGAGATTAGACATATTCCATAATCGTGGCATTCGAGTGGCTATTGGTGCCTTTCCCACTAGCCCAGTTATGAATCTTTACGCCGTATCCGCAGAACCTCCTCTGCAAATTCGGCGTGATGTCGTCATCGGAAATTATGGCTGTGTACTTCAACGTATGCCAAAACATCCAACGTTCGCTTCTTTTTTCACATTGCGTTGGACGAACGTTATAGGAATAGCTGCGTTAATCCAAGGCCTGCAGGTGTTCGTTTTCAGGAGCTTCTTAGGAAGCACGACATTGAAATGTCTAGCATGTTTGCTAAGGGGAAGACGGTGTCCCCCCTTGGTTATGTGCGACATCTCATGTTGATCTTGGGATGACGGTATACCGGAAGTCTACGATGCCTACATTTAGTAACCGTGCCTGTTTGTTTACAATTTCTGTCCGGTTACAGTGACCGACTTTTTATTTTAGAACGATGAATCTAAGTGCACCAACAGTAATAGATGTGCTTATGTTCGTAGAACCAAATCTATACATTCGTTTCCATTATAGCACATCCATTTATAGTGCAGAGCTGTAAGTCATATGCCGAGCCATTTTGTATGTGCGTCGTCGAAAATTGGGAGACTGTCCCATTTTGAGTGATTCCCTTAGTGCTCTTCAGAGCCTCCGTGAGCTGTACAACTTCCACCCCATTGTTCAGCGAATCTAGGATTCCCTCCATGTTTTATACGCTTCTGGCGGTTAATGTGGAGAGTGCTTGTATACCTGGTCACTTTGGCTTTCCGGGAATGAACTCACGATTTGGCAGATAAGGCGGCAACCACTGAACTCAGGGTTACAGTATATCGGATAACGTCGGAAGACTTTAGGCTTATTGTGCGGAGAGTGGTGCTGTCGTGCTGGCGCGATGAGTTGTTAGCTCTCCGAGGAAATAAGCTTAGAGTAGTGAAGCACATTCGAATAAACTGGATAACTTCTTCTCGTGTATCTCGTCGTGAGAAGGTGATCCCACCAAACGCATATCTTCGCCCGCGAAATAGAACCTGTATTAACGGAAGAGAGTAGTTTGAATCGTGCCAGCATTCAGCTATACACAGCTGATAAAAGAGCAAAATCAGTCCGTGAGAGCTGTTAGCTATAATACAATTTAAAAGTGGCTTCTGCTTTCAGAGAGTAAATACACATGTAGGTTAACATATAATAATGGAATTAGACATTTTGATGATATTTATAGGTATTACAATATAAATTGTAACACAGAACAAAAGTACAAGGAAAACCATAACTCTAAGGTTTTTTCCATACAATAAAATCAGTGGAGCAAAATAAAAACCAGGATTTAACCTGCTAACTTGAACGTCACAGCTTGGACAATGTGACATTTCTTGTTGCAAATACATGCATAATAATAATAGTAATAATAATAACAATAATAATAACAATAATATGCCGCGGTATCGTTCGTGTTATCTTATTTGCTGAGCGCCAGTTATTGTTTTACTATTTTTAATTTTGAGTTCTTTGTCATCCGGCTAGCTATTATTACTCAGTTGAGCAAATCTCTTAAACAGGGTGTGTAAACGGAAAGGAGTTGTTACTAAAAGATAACACTGATAAAAGAATTTGTTTTTACACTTTTATTGCCGTCACACTTTATTCATTTCACATAATTACTCTTTATACACACCAGACTGAAACTGTTATATTTTAGAATGTAACTATAATCACTTATTTGCCGCACATTATTAATTCTAGTGTTTCACATTTTGTAAGTAACTTTACGACGCGAGAGATTCTGTAGAACTGCGCGACGTGTAACCCGTGAATGATTCTGTTTAACTGTGGGACGTGTAACGCGTGAATGATTCTGTTGAACTGTGCGACGTGTAACCCGTGGATGATTCTGTTGAACTGTGCGTTACTTGTCTTTGGCACGGAATTTATACTCCCTCACCTCGATATGCCTAAACATTATAATCGAGCTGCTATTGGTTAATAAAACGCGCCAACATTAGCGTCTACTTTTATATCGAATCAAAATTACGAACACATATGCTCTAGGGAAGATATTCCCTCCATTTCTAAAGAAAAGCGCGCTACTCTGACGTCATTTGTTTGTCTCTTATAATTGATAAACAACTCACCCCCTCGCTCATTGTTAATCGCTCCTATTGTCAGTTTCAGTGAGGGCGTGTAGACTTATTTCCTAACAATGCTTATAATTAACAAACATCTCAAATCATTGTCATACAATAATGCTAATTTACACTACAATCACTCTGGCATTCACAGTGTTGTGATATAAAATACTGCGTCAAATAATAATAATAATAATAATAATATTAATAACATGAGATTTATTTATAGACGCTCTTTAACTGTTGTGGTCCTCTGCGTCCCATTCTATATTAAGTGTGAAAGACCGTAATTTTGCTCAGAGGCCTCTTTATCAGGCTTGAGGTTCTTTTACGTGCTGTAAATCTACGACACGAGACTACCGGCTGTACTTCCCTTCCGAAGGAAGCCATGCATGGCACCCCTATACCACGGAGTACGACATAACTTTCCAAAGTTTGAAAGCATCACTTCTTTTATATTTGACACAATTTAATTAATTAAAATTAATCTCCATCACATCACTATTTTCTTATTTGGCTTCCTTTCTTATTATTTTGTTTTGTTTTACTTTCTGATTCTAGATCTGGATTTTCACCCGGTAGTAAGAGACCGAATAGCATCCCAATTGGAAGACACACAAGAGTATATAAAGCAAGAAATTCATAGCTACGAATTTAAGTCGAGATCGGATGACAATGTCTATGTGGTTTGTTAAAATGAATGCTTATAATTATTATCATTCTAGCTGCACACCATATGTTCAAGTTACTTTAAACATAAACTCAAACATACAAAGCCCCAGTATTACATCCTGTGCTCAAAATAGGTTAATTACAAACGAATAGTTACTTTATTGGAATCTGCCCCCTCCCAGAAAAGATACAAAACTTCTCATTGCATTGTATAGAAATCAAAGTACTCAGTACCCCTTTGATTCTAAAAAAATTCATACTTTCAGTAATATGATTATTTCTGAAGGAATGTGTAATACGGTGGGCTCCAGTTAACATGCTGTACTCCTTAAGATTACAACTTGAGGTGGACTGTAGTACATACGTTATACCATTTAAAGATGTCTTTTATGTCAAATGTATAATACTTACAATAGAGAAATGGCCTACTATCATTGTTGGCCACACGTTACACATATTTGAAAAGTGCTCTATTATGTATAGCATGTAAAATATCCGCATGACGCAGAAAGAAATTTTGCTCGGTTTTGTATAATTTGAGAAATACTTCAGTGCAAAGATCAACTACAATGTGATTTCAAATCTGCATAGGGCTTCAATCAAAATAAAATTTAGGATAGAAGTCAACTTTTCTTTGCTCACCTCCGGAGCATTTGAAGAGATAGGACCCTTTTATTTATTTATTTTTTTTGGGGGGGGGGGTTTCGGGAATCGGAAGCATTTGGCGTGGAGTAGAAAGGAGAAGTAAGGAAAGGTATTGGGGTTCCGCTGCTGCACCCCCGTTAGTTCGCGGTAGGATAACTGCCAGCTTATTGCGCTGGCAGTGGATTAAGGAAGTGTCCGGCTGACGACCATGACCGAGGTCCTGGTCGCCACCACGGGTAGGTTCCTGGAAAGGATTGGGAAGAATTAATGCGTGGTTTGCTTTGTGTTAACGTTTATTGCTGTTGTTTCTGCTTTGGCGGCTAGGGTAATACTCATCGGGATTGTGATGATGAATTCATCGAAGAAGCGTAGGTTTCGCCTGACGCGATCGCTCCGTGGAGAGAGCTGCGGAGAGTCGGTTGGTGCAGGAGATGTTGACTGCGTTGAAGCGGAGGCAGTTGCGTTGTCCTGGTTATCTAGAAGGCCGTGTAGTTGATCGACACGCTCCTGCAGTGATTGGAGGAGCGTGTGCAGTTGGTTGGGTTGTGTATTGAAGTCTGTCATCTGGTCACGAATTTGCTCGATGGTGTCGTCCATGTGGTCGTGTCGGCGGCGATGGATTTCGGGGTTTTGCTCTCTGATGGCCGACGTGATGGTGCGGACTTCTTCGGCGACGTCTCCGAGTCGGCCGCCTAACGCCAGGACCTCAGAGAGCAGGTCCTGAAGGGCTTCCCGGAGGCGCTCCTTGGAAGTGTGGTGAGGCAGTGTAGGCTGTTCTGGTGCTGTTGATGTAGCCGGATGCTGATTAAGTGACCCTAAGTTGTGGACTGCCGGTGGTGGTGCTGGTGGTGGTGGTGGTGGTGGTGGTGGTGGTGGTGGTGGTGGCGGCGTTGCGGAGGCTGGCGGTGTGGTCCTCGGCTGGCGAGGATATCTTGGGCACTGTGCCTGGCTCGTGTATTGGCCGAAGCCACTACAGGTGGTACAGTTCCGGCGTCGACGTCGCAAATCATGGTCTCTGCAGTCTGCGGTGAGTCTTGGAGACCCACAGTAGTGGCAGCGTGGTGTTACGGTGCAGTGGTGAGCAGCATGACCGTAGGCGCAGCAGCGGCGACATGGCTGATGACTTTCCGCTCGGCTGGCCTCAAGTCGAAGAACCCGCCATAATAAGGGCAGGCACGAGCTAGGACGTTAAGTGTGAACAAATTATGCGCGGTATTTATTCGGTTTGGGCAATTCTATTAAAACATAAAGGTATTAAAAATTACATGGAAAATGTAATTAAGCTGCTTAATAATTCTTATTATAGTAATTTTATATTATTTGTAATTCTTATAATCATAATAATTCTTGATATACCTGCAAGGTACAGAAAGTAGTTAAATAAACCTCACGACCTGCGCGATGGCATGGAACTGCCAACCAAATGTCTTTGCTAACCAATGTAGATATTTACAATAGCTAGAGTATTATTTGTTTCCGCTGTTACATCAAAATGCCAAAGATATTGTTAAGTTATAGAAAACCGGAAATGAAAGGGTAGCTTGTCTGCTCAGCAGCAACAACGACAACAACAACAATAATAATACATGTATTTAAGTACGTGTGTCAAGCATTGTCAGGATTACATATAAAACATACAGAAGTCCTTGTTACCTTAAAATATAGGTATCTGTTTAATGTCTTATACTGATTGTTAATTGAATTAATACAAAAGGATTGATGAACATTTTATTTCACTGCTGACAGTGAAGGTGTCTCTGACATCTACAAGTTGAATAACACATTTTGTATCTATGAAAATAATTACAGTCATTATATAGGTGAGTAGTGAGTCTCAAGGTATTCATTCATCGTTAATAAGCACTTTGAATAAGGTACGCTTTCAATTTGTGTCTTAATTTAATACCATAGTCTGTTTTGTATCGTCCGGTAATACTTTATGAAGAATTATATTTTTCATCTGTACAGGGTGGTTACAAATAATTCATCGGGTTTTGAATGAATGTATTTCATACAAAAGCGTGGATGTGAAGCTTCTTACACATCATTACAAGTGTTCTATGTGCTCTCTTCGTGTTACACGACATACATTAATGCGGTAGTCAAATTCGACACGTACACATTCGAGCATGTCCCTGTCAATGCTCACCAGCGCAGCAGTCATAGATCTTGGAGTTCAGCCACTGTTGTCGGCAAAGGTGGTAACTAAATATTATCTTTCACGTATCCCCAAAGAAGAAAATCACAAACTTTAAGGAGACCTTGGGGGCCATCTGAAGAGTGCCAAATCATCCTGAGCACACCGCCCAATCCACCGGTTTCAGGTTCCTCGTCCAGATGGCGACACACTTGTCTATGGCAATGAGGTTGAGCTCCATCCTGTTGGAATATGAAGTTTGTGCTATGAGCAATCACTTTCGGAAGCAATCAGTCTTGGAATATGTGTATGTACATTACCTGTCACAAACAAAATCTGATGTGTTACACTCACATGACTTTCTCTACTCTTGTACAAACTATTTTTACAAACGCTTATTCTCCATATGCTTCATGTTAATCGAGATGTTAATCTTATTGCTAATTTTCTTATAGATGCAAGGGGAATTGGTAGGATTTAAGCGATAGTCAAATCTTTTAAGAGCTGGTTGCTATGTGGAGTATTCCATTCTCTTTGCATTGACAAAAAAAATGAATAACGAATTCCCATTTGAGAAAAAGATAAGTATTCAAAAGTTTAAGGGAATAACAAGCAATGTCTCGAAAATGGTTCACTCAACAACAAAAATGTATATGACATAGATTGTGTATTTTAACGCGATCTATATTTTTTTGTGTAGTAAAATTTTGTCTATCTCTTATGCTTACCAGTTATGCAAAAGTCGTTCACAATGAAGAAAACATTTGGAGACATTCCCAGAAAATTCGAGATATACATTTTATTTGTCATGAAAGTATCTTAAATGTATGATATTTTAATCAAAATCGTTAGAGCCATTTTTGAGAAAATTAAAATTTTCGAAAAATTTTCCATGTAAAGGGTAATCTGAGGTGGGGGTATTTTCTTGAAAACCTTTGTGTCGCATCTCCGGAAGATACTTAACCTAAATACCAAGTTTGGTGTTTATCCGACTGTTCGTTTCTGAGTCATGCTGTTCGCAGACAGACACACACACGCACATGTTTCCAAACATGCTTTTTTTGGATTCAGGAGGCCTCAAAACATGTACTTCCGGTGAAATCTCGGTATCGAATTTTTGAATGGAATACAATACTTCCCCTACTTACTATACGTAGTAGAGAAAGTAAAAATAGGGCCCGTAAACGTTGCTACGTGAGATAGCACTGAAGACATTCACCTTTGGAGATTCTCTTTCGACCTCGGGATTTGCCGTACCCCGTATGGGGACATTGTGACGCTTCACTTTACCGTTTAGGTGGAACATCGCGTCATCGCTGAACACGAGTTGGGTTGCAAATTCGTCGTCTTCCATTACTCCCTGGAAACGTTCACAAAATTCGCGACGATGGCGCGATCGTTTGACTGAATGTGATATGGTTTCTGAATGTAACCGCTTGCGCAGAATCTTCCACACAGTTGGCTAAGGAATACCCAGGTCGCGACTTGTACGACGTGTAGAGATTTCTTTGGGCTACGAAAGAACGCCTTTCGGACGCTCTCCACTGCTTCAACCAGACCTGGTCCTTCGGAGTTTTTTCCTTTATAGAGGAAACCTGTGTCCTTGAACTGCCGATACCACCTTGGTGGATTGCTGGCTGTATGCTGTACTATCTTCTCAACGCACGCTGCATGGTAGTGATGGATTTAGTCTTCTCATTTTGCACTACAAAATGATTTCTGTGTATTAGTCGGAATTTTGCAAACTATTATCACCCTGCTACCTGGTGAGTCACAGTTAAACCTGGAATGACATAAACAAAACCTTAAAATATGCTCTTTCGACTGATTATTAGTAAAAAAGATGGAAATTATATACTTGAAGCTATAAGATGTTAAAGACCGATGAATCATTTGTAATCACTCTGTATTTGGAAATTTGTTCATTTCCTTCATTTAAATAAATATTATTTCAAGCATCGTAGGAATGATTTATTGTTTTTGTTTAGCAATTGATTACTTTTCTAGTACTATAGCATTTTAGGTGTATACTGAGATTAATGTTGTCCCTTCTTCATCCTTGAACTTCTCGTTTTTATCCCTTAGCAACAGAATTTCATGGAAATTCCCTAATAGCACTGACACAGAATCATAGGTAGCTTCTTTATATGAACATTCATCGACAATTGAAGGTTATTCAAGAATATGAGAAGGTGTAGAGTATAAAGAGAAACATTTACTCTATTATTAAGGGTTAAGGAAAATCAATTTAGTTTGTAACGATTGGGAATAAGCATGTTTTCTAAGATTAAAAATCCTTTCGGTCATTTTTGCTCTGTGGTGTGGAGGTAGCGCGTCTGCCTCACTTCAAGAGGTCCCGATTTGGAATCTTGGTTAGGGTGAGAGTAGCATATTATAGGGGAAGCTGGCACAGTTTTATGCGTTTATATGGGAAACGATAGGGAAAACGAGTGTATATGCTAGGTTGAGAGGCCCTTCAAGGGGGGGAAATGCGTTTATATGGGGAAGATAGGGACTACGATGCTAGGCTAAGACAGGGGTTGAAGGACTAGGGATGTGCTTTATATGTGAAGGTAGGGAATACGAGAAGAAGTGCTATGCTAGACAGGGTTTGAGGTATGCAGAATGACTTATGGGAAAGATAGGGAAAACGTGAACAGATAATAGGCTAGACAGATGCTGAAGCAGGGGGAATATAGGCTTATACGGGAGAGATACGGAATGCGAGGAGAGGTACTAGACTAGACAGGGCTTGAAGGGTAGAATATGACTTTTATATGGGAGAGGTATTAGGCTAGGAGGGTTTGAATGACAGAGTATGCGTTTATATGGAGAGACGAGGAAAACGAGGTGAGTAGCTAGGTTGGAGGAGCGTTCAAGGAGGAAAATGCGTTTATATGGGAGAGATAGGGAAAACGAGGAGAGTTCCAAGGTAGAGCAGGGACTGAAGGAGGGAGGGATATTCTTTATACGACAGAGATAGGGCATACGAGGAGACGTGCTAGTGTAGACAGAGGTTAAGGAGTAGGGTATAAGTTTATATGAGGAATATGTGGAAAACGGGGACAGATGGCATCATAGACAGAAGCTGGGTTTATATGGGAAAGGATAGGGAAACGAGGGTAGATGCGACGGTTCAAGGAGGAAAATGCGTCTATATGGGAGAGATAGGGAATACCAGGGCTGATGCTAGGCTAGACAGATGCTGAAGGAGGGAGGGATACGCTTTATACGAGAGAGATAGGGAATACAAGGAAAGATGCTATACTAAACAGGACTTGAAGGGTAGAATATGGCGTTTTATATGAGCGAGATAGCAAAGCGAGGAGAGGTATTAGGCTAGGAGGTTTGAATGATAGAGTAGGCTTTTATATGCGAGAGATAGGGAATACGAGGGACGATGCTAGGCTAGACAGGGCTGAAGTAGGGGAATGCGCCTTATATGAGAGAGGTAGGGGAATATGAGGAGAAGTGCTAGGCTAGACAAGGTTTGAGGTGTGGAGTATGCGTTTATATGGGAAAGATAGGGAAAACGTGAACAGATAATAGGCTACACAGATTCTGAAGGAGGGGAATATAGGCTTATACGGGAGAGATAGGGAAGACGACGAGAGGTGCTAGACTAGACAGATGCTAAAGGAGGAGGGGATACGCTTTATACGAAAGAGATAGGGAATACAAGGAGAGGTACTAGAGCATACAGGACTTGAAGGGTAGAATATGGCGTTTTAAATGGGAGAGCTAGCAAACCGAGGAGAGGTATTAGGCAGGAAGGTTTGAATGACAGAGTATACGTTTATATGGAGAGACTAGGAAAACGAAGGTAGGTGCTAGGTTGAAAGAGTCTTCAAGGAGGAAAATACATTTATATGAGAGCGGTAGGGAATACGAGGAGAGGTGCTAGTCTAGACAGGGGTTGAGGAGTAGAGTATGCGTTTATATGGAAGAAATATGGAAAACGGGAGAAATACAAGAATAGACGGGGGTTGAAGGAGGAGGAGGAAAGTAGGTTTATACGTAATATAGAGAGTAATTAGATTATAAAACATTTCTCACTTTTATATACTTTTTTTCTAAACCCTACAAAATTTTATATGTTAAACAGTAGTGCGCGAGACGGAGAGGGACAAACTGTATATCGGTTTACAGCGAAGTATACGTCCTAACCTATCCCCCACCTTGTATGCTCTGGATCTTCTCATTGTCTATTCATTCCTATCATCATCTAACATAACCACGTAACAAGACGTAACCAACAAACGTAACCACGTAACAAGACGTAACACAACGTAACGTAACAGCATGACAAGACGTTACACTACGTAACATAAGCACGTAACCACGTGTCAAGACGTAACACCACGTAACAAGACGTCACACTAAGTAACATAAGCACGTAACCACGTAACATCACGTGACATGTAACCAGAAACGTCAGACGACGTAACAACACGTAGCAACCATTTAACCACGTAACAAAACGTGAGAACAACACGTAACCAGCCCATTGCTAAGGTAATCTAAACTAATCCATCCTTCATAACTTAGACAATAAGTACGAGGGCCTAGCCTAGATTAACCTGACCAATCCCAAACGTTCCTCTCATCACATATTCTACTCAGTCATCGTCTAACCTAATCTGGCTAACCAGAGATAACCTCGACTTTCTTTTTGCGAAATTGCAATGTTCTATTCAGGTTTTATTATTCGAGTTTTAATTGAAAAGTTTACGTCAACATACCTTTATTTTAGTTCGTTGTAGGTGTCTCTCCCCTTTTTATCTAGGCTTGAGACTAGCACTAGGATTGCTCCTAATGGCAGAGTTACCACCTTCCCTTCCATCTTCTTCTTTCTTCATCAGTCGTCAGCTAGTTGCATATACACCACACGGATAACCTTCACTTTTTAAGATTATAGACTCACGAGAAAATCTTCATCTTCGACTTACATTCTTTTAAACGCTGGTTGTAATGCTGTAATGTCCATACGCATATGTCGTTATTCCATCCTCAACAATAACTCTTTTATCATCAAACGGAGTCAATGTGATTTTATTCACTTGCACTGTGGCAAGACAATGCTCCCGGGACAGGATCAGATTCATGGACGTTCTGATGGTTTCTCCGGTTTTAAGACAGTCAGTATAACTCTCAAATGTAATGTACTGATTAATAGCACTACGTTTTATGCCTTTAATCTTTTTTATCATTGAGCCATGGATATCTAGTGCATACATCTTAGGTCGTAGTCCGACAAAGCGCTGGATGATTTTACCATTAACCTCATCTTTAAATTTTCCCAACACCTTCTTGTTTAGAGTTGAATAGCATATACGGTTGACAGGGTAATCAGCTATATCTAGATGTTCGAGAAAACGTAGCTTGTCCTGGTACACATCTTCAGTCATCACACGATGTATGAACGAATCAGTATCCATATACATGAGCTTCAGCTTTTCAGATCCATAATATGGCAGCAACACATCATTATGATAGTGATACATTAATGTCTTGGAGATGTCCAACACACTCATACCGATGTATATAGGCTTGTTGAATACGATCTGACGAGAGGCCATATGTACAGCAGCTAGATTAGCAGCATATATTGTTCGATCGATAAACGTAGGCTTGGCGATCAGCTTCTCTAGACTCTTCTCATTTGTCACCAGTCGTATATCCATACGGTTACGAAGGTTTTCCATTGTTTTTCCAAATATGGCGTTGTTAAACAGTTTGTAGAGGTCCTTCTCAAAATCATTTGCAGCATGTTGTCGTAGTCTGTTGTTACATTCCACATAAGGTTTAACCACTGCGACTGGCGGAATTGTAGCACACGATTAATGTTTGCTAACCGTAGTCCATGATTAAGTGCTTGCTTCAAAGCCATGTAATGTACTACATACTTCTTTCGAGGTCCAAGATGAGGTATCAGTTTCTTTGTACTCGAGTCCTTAGGCTTCATACACTCAGGCAGGAATGGTAAATCATTATGCAGATCATGGAGTTCAGCAGGATACTCGATATCGACTTCTAATATATACCCATGTGGTTCATCTTCTTGTAGTCTTTCTAAGTCGATTTTTTCAGATGATATCCACTCAAATCCACCATAAGGGAAGGCGTGACACATGGCCCACCCATATTGGTTATTAGCGTCCTAATATGTAATGAATTGGGTTGGTCTTGACGGATCATACTTCTCCATGTAGACGTTGTTAGCTGCAGCATAACGGTGGGAGACTTGACATAAACCTCCTCTTATGCCGGATTCCACTATGAGCAATTGGTCATAATCTTGTAACAATTCCAGCTGAATTCCTGTATACAGCAACATGGCGTCCCATGTAAGTCCTGGAGAGGTAAAATAATGAGCAGGATCGACTTTATGTGTTTTGAGGGTTTGATCTCTAAATGTCTCAAAGACATCAGCTAGAAGAAGTACATCAGATATTAAGTAGAGGTCGCTGTACTCACCCAGGTTTCTTGCATTAAACAGCTCCCATACGTTTCTAGCGTGATCGTAGTCAGCATCACTAATTTCTTCTTCATTCAATTTATTGTAGAAGTAGTTCTTAGGAGGCAGGCAGGTTTCGTTCAAGACGTACCATGAAGTGACGTAATCATAGAGAAATACACCCTTACGTGCCATCAACTTTATATTGTCTTCTCCGAAGTGTTTCAGTGTTCCAGGCTACGATGTTAGATTCTTCACCAGCTTATCCAAGCTTGTACTGAGAAACCGAAAACTATCTACAAACCGAAGCTTTATATCTCCTACATACTTGGAGAATGATATATAGCTTTCTTCAGAGCTAGGAATTGCTTCCACCCGCTCACTTGCACATCCCAGCTGCTTAACAATGTAATGTGAGTCATTCTCCACTGAGATTGTGCATGAAGACTGGAATATATTTAGGTGTTTTGCAGGCTAAATTACATTCATTATGTAGACTTCCCCGATATTCACCACTGATGTGATCATGGTCGCGTACTTTATAGTTCTCTTCAGTAAAGATTTTTCCGCACAAGTAGCATACTGTAGAGGAGTTGAAACCCATCTGCTGTTGATCTGTAAGTTTCAGAGTTATGGCAGATTTGTTTATATTATTAATTTCCTTTGCAAGGAACGACAGGTATTCCATAAACTTCTGAGCAGCATCAACACCACGATATACATAGGGATGCTTAGGAAGGCCAGTTTGCATATGTTCAACTTCGGATGATGGTTTAACGTAAACGCAGAAACTCGTGGGAACATGCTGCTGATAAGGGATGTATATGAAGTTACAGGATTGGGTATGCTTGTATGACATGGGGCGAGAATGCTTTCAAAGTCTGCGTAGATGACGTAAGGTAGCCTCAACATCATTTCAAAAATTTTAAACTCTACAATTGATTTCTCCTTTGTAGGCATAACTACCCTTGCAACACCATGCTGATTACAGATGGAGGCATGTTCTTGTAGTTTTTCCAGTCCACTTCGACCGCACTGATCATCAAAATGTGTAAAACAACGCTTACAGGTATAAACACGTTCTTTATGCATAGTTTTCTGACGTCGAATAAGTTTTTCAAAATTCTTTATATAAACGTAGTGATCTCTGATATAAAGGGTATTGTGCAAGCCCCATTACGTATAAATGTCTATGCAGAATTTTTTGACCGTGAAGTAGCCCACAACTACTCTGAGCTTAGATCTGGTCAAATTAAGGAGAAACTCGCTCAGGCCCTACTATCAAAGCATGGACTGCCTGGCAGATTTCAAGATGATTGTATCAGATTCGGTGAGTTATACTCATACTTGCCAGTTCTAGTCGATACACCGCAGAAGAGCTCAGGCCTAGTAAAATCGAGCCCCGATCCCTTCTTTGCAAGTATTTTCTATCTCGTTTCCTCTAATACAAGTTGGACCAGGAACCCAAAGAAGTGTACGGACAGCTGGTACAGAGTCTATTCAAAATCCTCTGGCATTGCCGCACCAATCTGAATGTAGTTTTAATCGCTCTAAGGGCTTTCAATGCTACCATACTATCCGAGCAGATGTACAGTCGAGTGCAATGAGGATATGAGGAACCGCTGTTTAAGTTGGCAATCAATAATTAACACGCCCCTGCCGCATCACTCATCCCTCATTCAGTACAGAGGTTAATGCTTGAATGCCGAACCAATAAGAACCAGGCTCATTCAGGGGCTAGTATGGACAGTCTTTGGGAGGCATATTGTTTCCACCATTCAGGTGACACCCACCCCTTTCATCGCCCAGCTAGGCCTGTCCTTTTTTCATGTAACGCTAGCGTATCGGACTTTAGCAAATGAGGATAGCTCACCTAAGGCGGGCACGGAGTACAAATGATGAGGGGATTCTGCCAAATTTCAAGAATGGAAAATACTAAAAGTAACCAAAGGCATTGGCACTTTTTTACTTTCTCTACTACGTATAGTAAGTAGGGGAAGTACTGTATTGCACCCAAAAGTTCGATACCGAGATTTCACCGGACATATATGTTTTGGGACCCCCTGAATCCAAAAAAAGCATTTTTGGAAACATGTCCGTGTGTGTCTGTGAACAGCATAACTCAGAAACGAACAGTCGGATAAACACCAAACTTGGTATTTAGGATTCAGTATCTTCCGGAGATGCGACACGAAGGTTTTCAAGAAAATCCCCCCACCCCAGATTGCCCTTTACATGGAACATTTATCGAAAATTTTAATTTTCTCAAAAATGTCTCTAACGATTTTGATTAAAATATTATGTTTAGGATATTTTCATGACAAATAAAATGTATATCTTGAATTTTCTTGGAATGTCTCCAAAAGTATTCTTCATTGTGAACGACTTTTGCATAACTAGTAAACCATAAGAAAGAGACAAAATTTTACTACACAAAAAATGTAGATCGCGTTAAAATACACAATTTACGTCATATACATTTTTTTGTTGAGTGAACCAATTTCGAGATATTGCTTGTTATTCCTTTAAATTTTTCAATAATTATTTTCCCAAATGGGAATTCGTTATTCATTTTTTTGTCTTGGATATGCAAAGAGTATTAATCTGTGGCAAAGAGAATGGTGCTGCACCTAGCAACCAGCTATTAAGAGATATGTATGTGCTTAAAGGCTACTGTATTTCTATTTTGCCCTTGTAAATATATATTCCCCTTACATCTACAAGAAAATTCGCAATAAGATAAACTCTGCAAATGTTTATCTCGATTAACATGAATTAGATGGAGAATAAGCGTTTGTAAAAATAGTTTATACAAGAGTAGAGAAAGTCATGTGAGTGTAACACATCAGAATTTTATTTAACACTCGACTGTACAACTTTGAAATATTTGACTCAATATTCATTTTAATTAGCACATTAATGTGTTCGGACCACAGCAGTAGTTTGTTTGGGTTTTTCGTGGTTTATCCTGTTTGGAAGGCGATTGCTGGGCTAGTTTCTCGTCTGTCACGATTTCCTTTCATTCATTTTCATTTAATTCTGTTTGCTTCTCATTTTAGGTGTGCTTCTAGGTTTTGTGGTGCATGGTAGTTCTGGACAAATGGTGTAGATGCTTGATCAAAGGAAAGAGTGGACACTGGAGAGCTGCTAGTTCATCGCCCTCTCTGGGCAGTTCCAGTAATAATATATCCTGGAGAAGGCCTGAGCATTAAAACAAGATAGCTGCCCATTTAGGTCATTGGTTGCAGCGAGCAATAGGGGTAGTTTAGTCATTTATTTGAAAGGGGATATATCATACGTATATAGAGGAATTGTACATATGAAAGGGGAACCATACATATAAGAATTGTACAGTAATCATTTAATTCACTAACATGTTAAAATATTCAACACCGAACATTTGCACAGAGCTGATTGTAAGACACGGGCGAGCTAGCAGAATTCCAAGAAATCATAAAGACCATACCTGTCACCGATCGGTACATCGCTACATGATGGCGCCCAAGCGCACGGATCTGAACCCGCTCATTTTCATGCATGTCAGGGTAACGCGGCCTGAGGGCCAATATGAAACGTCGTTACATTTTCAAACGCGGAGAGGAGCGTCACCGGGCTCCCGTATATAAGGGCAGACAAAGCCTCAGAGCCCGCTCTTATTCTGATTATATCTCATCGAGAAGTCACGTCAACACGAGGTGCTACAGATGCACGTGGGTGCACAAGGGTGGGGTGCGTGTGAATATAGCTAGACTCCTGACTAACTCAAAGTGGTGGGATTATTATTACAATAATGGGATAAACTGGCCGCCCATAACTATTCAAAGTGTGAAATAAACTTCATTGATTAAGGGAAACTCGCAGTGTATTTTTAACTTGCATCACCCCACCCACTAGAACCTGAGATTCAATAATTAAATAAAGCTAGGAATGGAATACTCAACAACCGATGAGCACCGAGTTGTTAAAATGTATTTAACAAGAACCTTATCTCGTGTGAAGGAAAATTTGATTCACAAAAACCTATATGCAGAAAATATAAACAATTGTTACGAGCTGGATTATAAAAATAATACATCACAAGCATTCACTTTTAAAATTTCTACTCAGGGCATACGTATTGCTAAAATTAACTTCTGCTCAGCACACTGTGCTTAAAATGCTTAGATAGAAAAGCAGAACATTCAACTTTGTGCAAACTTTAAACCAATATGCCCATTTTATTCTTTAACATCCATGCTCATTTAAAAAAGAGCTTATTCCTTCAGGCTAGCTCTGTTAAAAATCATCTGAGAAAGTTGCAGGGATATCTAAAAAGAAATATTCTAAATTTCTCTCTGCACATAAATTTAGATTTACTTCTGAAGGGTAAAATCTAACAAGTAAATTCCAGGGTGATAGAGTGATGTTATTATTGTTGTTGTTGTTAAATCCTTGGTATTAAATCATTTCAGACTTGTGCTCATCATGATGTGTTGTCAAGGAGCTAGTTTGTGTCAAGTTATCTAAATGCAAGACACTATGATTTTTTTACTTCAGAATTAAAAGGGGATAGTCTAAAAGAAAGCTCTCCCTCAAATAAAAGTTTAGATCTGATAAATATGGTACACAAATATTGCACAACTTAACATTTCTTTAATTTTAACATTGTATTTATAATTTAACATATTGCAGATAAATGCAGCAAGGAACTTTGCCACAACATTATTAATATGGCTTGCATATAAAATCCAGAAGAGCTATAGTGAATATTATTTGTTCGTGGATGGAATCGGGAAAAGAACAACTAAAATGACTCATCCTATAAATACTTTCTTTTAAGCAAATGGAAATGTTAAAACAACATTCTGCCTCTGTCTTGATATGTTAAAGTTTTAAATGAGATTGGGCTCATTTAAAAGTTTTCATGTATATTTTATGAAAGCTCATGGTGTAATAGAATAATACTCCTAAGTACTAAATAGCAATTTTTAACAAATAAAAGTAAATATAAAAGTGATGACAAGTATTCCATAATAACCACAACTAGTTCCAAAAACACCTATAGCCACTTCTTCACTTAAATGTTCTTTTCCAAACACATTTTTTTTTCTCACAATGGAATCTCAAACTTTCGGTAGGCTATGCCTATTATTAAGTCCTTCTATTAAATTTGCTTTACTTGATTCTTTTTCCACAAACAATGCACATGCAAGTTTGATGATAGCCATAAATTTTAAAAAATGCTGATAATTATTATTGAAAAATTACTACTAACCTTAATATTTAACTATATCTTTAAAAAAGGATTTGCTGTAATTCAGAAAAATAACATTGAGTTTATATTTTAAATGTTAGACATACATTGAAACATCAACTGGGTCTATGGAAATACTAATTTACATGGTTTTGGAAAATAATCTTTCTGTGGTTTGGTTAGCTTTAGTTATAGATATGTTACCAAATGCCAAAGACCTTTACATATTTATATACCTATGTAGCTATGTTAAATGTGTATAGCTGGTTACCTACTAGACTAAAAACCAAGCATAGAAAACGGATGCATTACATATATACATAGCAATACATTATCTGTGATACTCGTGAAAAGTATATAAACAATGCCCTGCAAACATGAGCGATTGGAAGTATTTATATTATATTGAACAGTGTTATATTTTGTAATTACATCTAGATTGTAATATTAAATCATATATTAGAGACTTGTCTACGAGTTTCTGTTGACAAGCAATTCTACCTTTTAATAGATTTTAACCATTGTTTCTTCATATTTTCATCTTTTGAGAACCTGAACACAAAGATTTTGCTACTATTTTTATAACTTACCATGCAGTAGGGAACACGGCATTCAAAAAACGTTATTGAAAACACATTATGAACACCAATTATGCAATAATCTTCTTAAATCAATCACCCAAATATGTTCAATTTTCACTAAATTTTCTAAAAGCTGTAATAATCTCTCTACCACACATAGCCTAGCTAGAACTGATGTTTTCTTTTCCGTGAAAGCAGTAGTGTGACCTTCTCTATCTGAAGGGTGTTGCCAGTAGTGGGAGGGATCTTTGAGCCTGGAGCAGTTAGGGACTTCTGCACACTCTGTAGCCTGTCTGCCTTAAGCCTCCTGTGGTTTCTTCACTTCATCCCTTCCTCCTGTGGGGTAAAAGCTGTAATAGATCTCCCATAGGTTGCAGTGCATGAGGCATCCCCTTCTGATGTATATTTTATACTCTAAGTATCAAATTGAATTACTCACCAATTTACAACACTAGCAACAGAGAACAATATTGCTCATACAAATTAAGAATTAAGAGGTCTCAAGAGTAAGTGTTCTCTAGCACATATCACTTTGAGGGGAGGGAGCCTAGCATTAGAAAATGATAGAAGTCACTCTCCATCAAACTTTTAAGTGATGAAGATATGCTTTCTTTGTTGCTTTGAGAAGTAAATGTCGGGGGTTGTGCTTGGTCATATATTCATTAATCTTCCATGAAGGTTTTCATTGGCCCTATAACTAAAAATGTGAATACTGTTTCTTTACGTATTTTAAATCAATTTTTCTTTTGGCTTTCAGGTACCAGTAACACTTAAGCCAAAATTGTATATGTCTGTTTCTTCAACACGATTTCATCAAGACTCTGAGACACACAGATGGTGGGAGAAAACTATAATGCCACACTCTGTAATTAATACAGCTGTGGGTAAGTACCTAGATTAAGTTCTGATTTTAGTCAATCTTAACAAAAACCAACCAGTTCACTAAATCCTGAATATCACCACCTTGGAATTTAATTGGAGCAACAGCTCCCTGGATGGTGTTTTCAATCACACAGCGAACAGAACAAAGATTTTTTAAATCTAGATAACAAAACATGCATTAAATAAAATTGTATTGTTATTTCTTCAGTGTGCCCTTTTATACACATGGCTCTGCTTTTAAATTCCTATTATACCAACAGGAATATGTTGAAAAATGTGAAAATCTATAGATATATTTCCTAATGTTGGCTATCCCTTTACAAAAGAAAACAATTTGTCCAAAATTACGTGATGATAGTGTTACTTTGAAGCGTTACTATTTTTAATGACTCTTCAATTTTTGTGTTGCAGTAAGGTAACTTGGGATTGAAAATAATTATTTAAAATTACTAAAGGACTTATTCTGCAGAATGATGTAACTGATTTAAATCTTCTTATCTTTATTCCTTGTGATTTATTTCCTTTCCTCAATCATGCCAAAAAAAAGTCCGATAATTTTTTTCACACTAGCATGTGTAGGGTAAGATAAGAAAATTGTATCACATTTGAGAAGTTCAATGTATAATATGAAATTTTTGGGAATTGAGATTGCCTTACAGATTTCCCAAAATACATGAATTAGGTAAGAGTTGATGCACATCCAGGTTGTTGTTATGGTAGCCCAGATCCATCCATGGTTTAATCTACCATGGCAATGAAGACACTGTAATACAAGTGATGTACTGTTTTTGACATGCTCTCTTATGTTAAAGCAACCACATTAAAATTGAAATAGAATTTCTTTACAGGTAACATTAGCTTCTTTTAACAATATGGTATCGTACATGCAGAGTTGCATTGCAGAATGTATTTTATAAAACACTTTACACCAGTGTTTCACATTTTGTACTTTTTTATTTTCTATTAGACACTAATAAACTTTCATTTTTGCACAGATATTGTATTGCTGGTGTGCTCCTATATAAACTGTTTGAAGGTAACATTTCAATTTACATTTCAATATCAATGGCCATTTTATATCCACATGATGGATATCACGGATTTGCTCTACTTTCTTAATATGTATGTTCAAGCTCGCAAAGCCTACATTAACCAATATGGAAAAATTATTTCAAAGTACCAGTTAATTTCACACAGGTAAAAAGTGCTTATTAAATAATTAGTAGTAGTAGTAGTAGTAGTAGTAGTAGTAGTAGTAGTAGTAGTAGTAGTAGTAGTAGTAGTAGCAGTGGTAACAGTAGTGGTAGTATTATTATTACTGTAGAATAGGGATACTTTGTCCAAAATGAAAAAATAAACCTTTTGGTCATGTAATACAATTTCAAACTAGATGGAACTAGCTTTTGCTGTGGTAGCTTTACGTGACAGAACAGTAAAGTTAGTTCATCTAGCAACTAACAGGTGTCAGTAGTGTGGATACCATCATGGCATCAAGGTAAATTCAGTCCATTCCATGGTGTATTTTGGACATGAAAACATTTGCCACAAAATCCATCTGTCAAACAGAAACTGAAAACCATCCACCCTTGAATTTCTGTCTGATAAGTAAATAACTTATTGTGGTGCTTTTGGATAAAAGTATCTTTGATTATAATTAACTCTTCATTAACACGTTATTATTTTCTCTACTACGTAGAGTAGGTAAGGGAAGTATTGTATTCCACCAAAAATTCGATACTTTCACCGGAAATATATGTTTTGAGATCCTCTGAATCCAAAAAAGCATTTTTGGAAACATTTCCGTGTGTGTGTATGTGTGTGTGTGTGTGTGTGTGTAGCTGTGTACAGCATAACTCAGAAACGAACAGTCGGATAAACACCAAACTTGGTATTTACGTTCAGTATCTTCCAGAGATGCGACACAAAGGTTTTCAAGAAAATCCCCCACCCCAGATTACCCTGGAACATTTTTCGAATATTTTAATTTTCTCAAAATGGCTCTAACGATTTTGATTAAAATATCATACGTTTAACATATTTTCATGGCAAATGAAATGTATATCTCGAATTTTCTGGGAATGTCTCCATAAGTATTCTTCAATGTGAACAGCTTTTGCATAACTGATAAACCATAAGAAATAGACAAAATTTTACTATACAAAAAATGTAGATCGCATTAAAATACACAATTTATGTCATAACCATTTTTTTTTTTGTTGTGTGAACCATTTTCGGTATATTACTTGTTATACCCTTAAATTTTCCAATACTTATACTTTTTCTCAAATGGAAATTCGTTATTCATTTTTCTTTTTTTTTCTTTTTTTGTCCTGGTAATGCAAAGAGAATGGAATACTCCACATAGCAATCAGCTCTTAAAATATTTGACTATAGCTTAAAGCCTACCAATTCCCCTTGCATCTACAAGAAAATTAGCAATAAGATTGATATCTCGATTAACATGAAGCATATGGAGAATAAACGTTTGTAAAAATAGTTTGTACAAGAGTAGAGAACGTCATGTGAGTGTAACACATCAGATTTTTTTAATATAACCTAAACCTGCACATGTGTTAATAAAATGGGGATTTATTGACCACCCAATCAAAGTATCTCAGGCAGTCAATGTTGCCCTTAATATATTATTTATAGTTGTTTATGGTTGATACTCAATTAGTAAAGGTAAGCCTTCCAAATATCCAAATGTTAAACATGTGAGAATAAATTTTGAAGCTTATACTTTATAGATGTGATTTACCTATCGAAAAGTTTGTTTTTCTTCTCCAGGTTGCATGCCTATCACCAAAGCAAGGCTTCAAGTAAAGCCAGTTGTCCCATGTCATAGATTTATGGCACATAAAAGAACCTCAATCCGGATAAAGCGACCTCTGAGCAAAATTTCCAGACTTTCATGCCTAATATACAATGGGATGCTATGGACCGTAGTAGTTAAAGAAAGCTCAATTTAATTTTAATTTTATCACCAAAGTAGCTATACACTACAATATTTCAACAACCCTTATTAACAGAATTAAAATGAAGCATAGCGGCAATTTGGACGCCCATTGGTATTTTCACAAATTCAAGAGCAATCCATGTTGCATCATATGCTCACTATTGTTCAAGGGTTTCCTTTTGACACCCAAGGCTTAAGGTATATTGTCAAAGTGTATCTATACAGCTGCAGCCGAAAGCTTCCTCAGTTTGGGCAGAATACCCTTCCAAGCATCAAATGGACATGACATTTTCTACACACACAAAGTACACCTCTCCAATAGATTCTGCCAGAATCCTAAGAAATCTAGAGCTGCTGTAACACCTGAAGTCATCAGTGAATACTTCAGCAACCTACAAGAAACAGTATGTAAAGAAAACGATTGTGGAGAGCCTGTTAATTTGCGCTCAGAGAGAATATTCAATTATGACGAAACAAACCTCAACGATGATCCATGCATAAAACAATGTATTTTCAAACGAGATGTCAAATATCCAGAACACATAAGAGATTCTTCTAACACCAGTACATTTGTAACGTATTGTGGATCTGCTGTGGGCAAGTTGTTACCATTTTCTGTGGCATATAAGTCAGGCCACTTGTGGCAAGCTTGGATGGAAGGAGATCCACCATTCGCTAGATACAATAGGAGTCTGAGTGGATGGTTTAGCTCTTTAGTATTCAAGACTGGTTTCAAAATTTGTTTCTGCACATAGTAGAAACTTTAAAGGTCTGATAATCCTCATTGGAGATAACTCGTCAAGTCATTTCAGTGCTGATATAATATTATTGGCAGAAGAATTAATGTAGCTTTTGTATGTATTCCCCCAAATACTGCACATTTAGCACAACCACTAGATGTAGCATTCTATGCACCATTGAAGAAATATTGGTAAAAGATATTAGATGAGTGGAAAGGATCCAAGAAAAAAGGTCACAAACACTGTCAAAAGAAGCTTTCCCAAGGTTGCTGAAATCTCTCCAAAAAGCAGTGTACAAAGATGATCTTTCTGACAACATTATTAGTGGATTTAAAAATCTGGAATTGTACCTTTTAATTCATGTGCTGTAATTGATTGACTGCCCAGAATAACTGCACAAGAGGGAGTTGTAATCATGTTTCTGGTGCTGTTTTAAATATGCTGAGATCTATGAGGCACAGTCCTTCTAAACAGCCAAGTCAGAGGAAGAAGAAGGTACACACATCAACTGGAAGGGCAATAGCACTGGAAGAAATGAATGCTAGGAGTATCCATGCTGCTCAAAAGAACAAGAAAAATGGCAATGTATCTATTACCAGTTCTAGTGATTCAGAAAACATTGCATATGATGACAGTCTGGATGATGTGACTGGTAATTTCTCAGAAGATTCAATAGATCAGTGGAATAAAACGAGTCCTAGCACTTGTAATATAAATAATTGTTTAATTGTGACACTTTATTGCATAATGATGAGTTTGTTATTGTGAAATTTCCTTTTTTGTCAAAAAAGCACAGCTGAAACCCCAATCTACAAATTTTATATAGGTCAAGTTAAACAAATGAACAGTAATGGAACATGCAATGTTTCCTAATTATGCAAGATGAGCAAAATCAGCTCTGTGATTGTATGGCCACATGTTGTAGATAATGACTCAGGTGAAGCTACAACTGCATAATCCTTATTGTTTAAAGAGTGGTTATAGGTTTCAGCCTGAGCAAGTAGAACAATATACTTTTAACTGAAGCAGAAGTTAAGAACATTGTTTTAAGGCTTCATTTTGACCTTTCAGTTATTACTTTTCTCATTTAAAGCTCTTTTTAGGTAGATGTAATAGACTGATAACATTTTTGTCTTATCTTCTTATTTATCTCTTATGTATTATCTGCTTAATAATTTGTGATGTAGGTACCTAACAATATTTATGATGTATAACATAACCAATTATTCATTCAGTGTTTTTATTATATTTTAGGGCAATCAGTGAATCCCAAATCAAAAGATACTTTGACCAGCAATGAATAATATGAGCAAATATTGGTGACAACTTGAAACTGAAATATTACCTTTGAATAATAGAAAGTGTTATTCAGGAATAAGAGACAGTGAAGCAAAACAATAATTTAATTGAATCCTCATACACTAAAACTTCACTTACCTTAAAGTAAATTAAGTAAATTAATTTAAACAGCTACAGCCCCAAGAGAAAAACCAAAATATGCAATTAGAACCTTCATATTTTGCAGAAATTTAAAAAATTGTATAGAAACTGGTCAAAGTATCCCTATTTATGGTATTATTATTATTAGCATTATTATTATTATCAGCATCATCATTGTCATAGTTGTTGTGTTATATTTTTTATATGATATAGTTCACACACTCATCATTTTCAATGTATTCAGCATCATAATAACTTTTCCCCTAAACATGAAGTTTGAAAATGGTATGTTTAGAAGGCATAAAACGCACTCTGTGAATCCATATCCTCAGATTTATTTGTAGAAGTTATGGAAATTGAAGGGTTAAGCAGAATCACCTCTTCCTTTTTTACGTTCTTTACAACACACGTAAGGTAATTAAAAGGAAGTATTGTATTCCACCCAAAATGTTTATAACCAGAGTTTACCAGAAATAATGCTTTGAGGTGTATGAACCAAGAAAATAAAAACAGTTTTAGTTAAAAAGGTCCATCTGTAAACAGTATAACCCAAAAAGGGAAAGTCAGACAAATACCAAACATGGTATTTTAGTTAACATCTTCCAAAGATGTGAGACAAAGATTTTCCAAATAATTCCTGCGCCTTAAACTACCCTTTACATGGAAAATCTTCCTTATTTTTTATTTTCTCAAAAATGGCTAACAATTTTAATAAAAATATCGCAAGATAAATTCTGTGTAACTAGGAAACCATAATAAATAAATAAAAACTAATGCAGGAAAAATGAAGAGCTCATTAAAATACACATTGTATCGAATAATGTTTTTTCATAGTGTTAGTCAATTTCTAAATATTCCATTTGGAAGTTAAGGTTTTTCCCAAGTGTAAGTTCATCATCTAACAGTTATGCTTAAAGTTTGCAATTTCTTTCTTTCTTTCTTTCTTTCTTTCTATGTTCCTTTCTTTCCTTCCTTCATTCCTTCCTTTATTTCTTTCTCTCTTTCTCTTCCTCTCACTCCCTCTTTCCCTCCCTCCCTCTCTCCCTCCCTTGCTTCCCTTCTTTCTTTCTCTCTCTCCTTTCCTCCCTTCCTTCTTTCCCTATCTCTCTTTCTTTCTTTCCTTCTTCCATTGCAAGAGCTTGTTATCTTGAATAACTATTTGAATGCTATTCCTGCATGTTATAACTAAGCAATAATTCTTGCTTAATTTGAAACCTTTTCCTAGCCAAAAATACATCATAAGAACTGCCAAGTGGATAGTAGAACCATTTTTATATCAATACTATAGTATATAACATATCTTCCTCTTCTTCTTCTTCTGAAGGCACTACAATTTCAAATTTCAATGTTTTGTTCTCAACAATTTTCTCTCACTCTTTTCTGTCTTTCACTACAGTCCTCCAGTACTTTATCTTCATTCTCCACTGTAACGCTATGTATGTTGTCCATGATGAAAACTTTTGGTCGTCCTATTGTTCTTCCTCCTATTGACTTCCACCTATATAATTTTTAACCAAACTTATTTCATTCAACCTTTGTATATGCCCAAATCATTCAGTCTACTTCCTCCCACAAAATTCATTATCTTTTACTTTTCTAATTAATTTATTTATTTATACTTTTTAATTCTCTAGTTTTTATCTCCTTTAGTTGGGCAAAAAAATCCTACTCGGCACTTTCCTTTCAAACACTAACACTATGTGTTAAATTATCTGTTGTTAAGTTGGCATTCTGTGTAAGAGTGTAAATTATTTATTTGTTTGTGTTTAGTTTTCTATATGAATGTGAAAAATGAAGTAAAAGAATCTGAGTGTAACACTCACATGACTTTCTCTACTCTTGTACAAACTATTTTTACAAACTCTTATTCTCCATCTATTTCATATTAATTGAGATAAACATTTGCAGAAAGGGTCTATTGACATGCAAAGAGAACTACATTTTACACATAGCGACCAGTTCTAAAAATATTTGACTACCGCTTAAGGCCTACTATATTTCCCTTGCTTTGAATTTGCAACGGCAATATAAAAATAACGTAGCCTCTAAGCATACACATATCTCTTAATAGCTGGTTCCTATGCGCAGCACCATTCTCTTTGCTACAGATTAATACTCTTTGCATATCCAAGACAAAAAAATGAATAACGAATTCCCATTAAATATTGAAAAATTTAAGGGAATAACAAGCAATATCTCGAAAATGGTTCACTCAACAACAAAAATGCATATGACATAAATTGTGTATTTTAATGCGATCTACATTTTGTATCTAGTAAAATTTTGTCTATATCGTATGGTTTACCATTTATGCAAAAGTCGTTCACAATGAAGAATACTTTTGGAGACATTCCCAGAAAATTTAATATATACATTTTATTTGTCATGAGAATATTTTAAACATATGATATTTTAATCAAAATCGTTGGAGCCATTTTTGAGAAAATTAAAATTTTCGAAAAATGTTCCATGTAAAGGGTAATCTGGGGTAGGGGGAGTTTCTTGAAAACCTTCGTGTCGCATCTCTGGAAGATACTAAACCTAAATACCAAGTGTGGTGTTTATGCGACTGTTCGTTTCTGAGTTATGCTGTTCACAGACACACACACGGACACACAGACACACAAACGAACATGTTTCCAAAAATACTCTTTTTGGATTCAGGGGGTCCCAAAACATATATTTCCGGTGAAATCTCGGTATCGAATTTTTGGGTGGAATACAATACTTCCCCTACTTCTTATACGTAGTAGAGAAAGTAAAAACGCTCCTTTTTTGGATTCAGGGGGTCTCAAAATATTTATTTCCGGTAAAATCTCGGTATGGAATTTTTGGGTGGAATACAATACTTCCCCTACTTACTATACGTAGTAGAGAAAGTAAAAATTGAATTTCATAATTAATAAAAAAAAATATCTTCAACAAAGAAAAAGTGCAAAACTAGCATTTTGTGTGTTACATATTTAAAACCAAAAGCAGTTAAAAACAGTTTACTTCATAATAAAACGACAGGTTATGGGTCCAGAGCTCTGTGAATACTGTGAAAAGTAAATAAATAAAATAACCTCAGACAAGATGAATAATATTGAGGAAGTGAAGTTTGAATACCTCCCCACTCACAATCACATTTCCTTTATGGAAACTGGAGATTCCAGCCAAAGATTTGTGGAGCTATGGCACTGAACCTAGAGAAACTAAGGAAACAGATCTCAAGAAGCTAATGGATGGATAAAGAAGGATGCACAAGCTAGGAGATACATCCTAGCTACCACTGATATGAGTGCCAAGACATATTCTTTGCTGTGGAACCTCAAAACAAATGTTTGATCAGTTGACTGGTGTAAACAATAAGGATGATTCAAAACAGAAGACACAACTTTAGAGTGATTTCTACAACTTCAAGATTAAAAAAAAATCATCATGTCTAACATTGCTAGCCTACAACATGTGGCTTTCAGACTTAACAGATTGTAAGAGAAGGTAACTGATACAATCCTTATAACAAGGATAATAACATCTTTGCCTGAAGGGTATCACTATTTTAGTAGTGGAAACCCTTAAGACTAGTCTTGCTACAGAAGAGGATAAAACTAAAACACAAACTGAAGAACAAGTAGCATTCAAAGCTATGTCAGAAGGAGTCCAGAAAAAAAGCTGACAACACTGGAAATCAAGGCAGGAAGTTCTTCAAAGGTGTTATATGTTACAAGTGTAAAACTGAGGGACATTATAAAGATAATTGTCCAGAAAATAACCAACAAGATAAGAAGAAAACTGAAAACAAATCATATCCTAATGAAGGTATATTTCCTGAATGTGCATAATGTAAAAAGACTAACCATTATCAAAAAAAATGTTTAAGTACAAGCATGAGGGACAACATAACAACAAAAGGGTGGCATATTTAATTTACCCAAAGAACAGTAATCAGCATGCTAAACAAGATTTTTTCATTCATGGCTGACACTGGTGCTACAGGGCATTTTGTGAAGGATGCAAATATTTTGAAGAACCCTGAAGATATAAAAGAAATATAAATAGGAGTCACAAAAATCGGATGTGTTACACTCGCATGACTTTCTCTACTCTTCTACAACATATTTTTACAAACGCTTATTATCCATATGCTTCATGTTAATCGAGATATCGAGATGTTAATCTTATTGCTAATTTTCTTGTAGATGCAAGGGGAATTGGCAGGCTTTAAGCGATAGTCAAATATTTTAAGAGCTGGTTGCTATGTGGAGTATTCCATTCTCTTTGCATATCCAGGACAAAAAAAATGAATAACGAATTCCCATTTGAGAAAAAGTATATTAGAAAATTTATGGGAATAACAAGCAATATCTCGAAAATAGTTTACTCAACAACAAAAAATGTATATGACATAAATTGTGTATTTTAATGCGATCTACATTTTTTGTGTAGTAAAATTTTGTCTAACTCTTATGGTTTACCAGTTATGCAAAAGTCGTTCACAGTGGAGAATACTTTTGAGACATTCCCAGAAAATTCGAGATATACATTTTATTTGTCATGAAAGTATCTTAAATATATGATATTTTAATCAAAATCGTTAGAGGCATTTTTGAGAAAATTAAAATTTTCGAAAAATGTTCCATGTAAAGGGTAATCTGGGGTGTGGGGATTTTCGTGAAAACCTTCGTGTCGCATCTCTGGAAGATACTGAACCTAAATACCAAGTTTGGTGTTTATCCGACTGTTCCTTTCTGAGTTATGCTGTTCACAGACGGACATGTTTCCAAAAATACTTTTTTTGGATTCAAGGGGCCTCAAAACGTATATTTCCGGTGATATCTTGGTATCGAATTTTTGAGTGGAATGCAATACTTCCCCTACTTAACTATACGTAGTAGAGAAAGTAACAAAGGGAAAGAAGTTGATTTTTAATCTGCATGGTGAAGTTGGCCCTAAGAAATTGCCTTTAAAAAATGTGTTGCATCTACCTGGCTTGAGTAAAAACCTACTATCAATAAATATGGTGACAAAAACAATGGCATTGCTATTTTTGATAAAGACTCTGTGAAAGTGATTCACAATGGAAAAATCAATGTCGTAGAAGGTGAGACTGCGATATAAGGAAGGAAGACAAGCCAGGAACTCTATGAGATTGATTTGATTGGCCATCATTCTGGAGAAACTCCCTTGATGCATAGAGGTACTGTTCAAAGACACAATAAATTTTAGTGATCTGAAGAAATTTCCTGACCTGTGTGATGGGGCAGATGGTGACATCAAGAAACCTGAAGATGATGAGTTTTGGGAATCATGTGTTCTCAGCAAGAAAACAAGAAATCCTTTTCATTTTGAAAGGACAAGAACCACAAGACCACTACAGATATTGCATACTGATGTGTGTGGCAAGATATCTCCATCAACACATCACAATGAAGAGTATTTCCTTACTGTAATGGATGACTATACTCACTACCTGAAGGTATATCTACTCCATACAAAGAATGCGGTTGATGAGTACCTAAGAAAATATATCTAGGAAGCAGAAGCACATTTCAATTGGAAAACTGAAAAAATTAGGTATGACAGGGGTGGTGAATATAGGAGCAATTATTTTAAAATTTAGTGTGAAGAAAGAGGTATTGTGATAGAATATACCAAAAATGATACCCCACAGCAAAATGGAAGGGCAGAATGAGTGAATCAAACCCTAACTAATAAGGTTCATGCTATGTTGCATTCCTCTGAACTAAACAATAAATGCAGTGCAGACAGTAGTATATCTTCTCAACAGAAGTGTTTCAAGAACTAGAAATGTCACACCATTTGAAAGGTGGTGTGGAAAAAGACCAGATTTGTCTGATTTAGAAGAATCTGGACAGATTGTGCGTACTAAAACATTGGATATCTGAAGAAACTTGATTATCAAAGTCAGAAGGGCATCATGGTGGGATACTGTACAACTAGATATCGGATTTGGGAACCAAATACTATAACAACATATGCATCAAAAGATGTTGAGTTTACTGGAAGATTTAAAACAGAAGGATAATGGAACCACCTTTGACATTTAAAAATGTTAAGGAAGATAAAGGTGAAAACAATGAAGATAAAAATCATAAAGAAATTGAAGACCAAGTTCAGGATGAAAATCAAGAAGAACAACAAGATGATCAACAAGAAGATATAGAAGGAGAAGAGGAAGAACATCGTCTGGAACTAAGGTAGAGATTTCCTCGTCATTTTGATGACTTTGAAATGCCAGAAGAATGTATACCTAAGAGACAGGCACTGTTCTCATCTGAGGAAGAAGATATGACATATGTTGATTGCATGTCCAATGAAAACAGAAGAAAATGAATGGAGGCAATAAATGAAGAAAAAACATCACTAAAGAAAAATAATGTTTTTGAATTAGTAGATGAGAAACAGGCAAAAGGCAAGCAAGTAATAACATGCCATTGGGTTTTCAATAGAAAAGTTAATGGAATATATAAGGCACTCCTTGTTGCCAGAGGATGCCAGCAATACTTTAGATTTTTCTGACACTTACAGCGCAGTTGTGCAAGTAACTACACTAAGACTGTTGCTTGATCTTGCAGAACAAAAGATGGAATTTTCTTGTGCCAAGAAAAATTTGCATAAAACATACTTAATAAGTACGGGATGGCTGATTTGAAGAAGGGGAATACACCAATTGCAGCTCAGGAAATTATCAAGAAGATACACTGACGACATGGAAATATGAGTATGATTAAGGTAGTTGGAAGTTCACTTTATCTTACTTGTAAAACCCAGCCAGACATGCTATATGCTGTTAACTTTGAGAGTTGTGCCCTGAACTGTCCAACAACACAAGATTATCAAAATGTGAAGAGAACACTCAGGTATTTGAATGAAGATCCAGGGAGTGGAATTTATTTTTCATCAGAGAAGAACCATAGCATTAAAGCCTACTTAGATTCTGACTATGCAGGAAATCAAAAAACTAGGAAGAGTACTACCAGTTACATCATATTGTATGGTGGAGCTCCAATATCCTGATGCTCAAGAAAATAGAAGATAGTTGACCTCTTCAACGGAGGCAGAATATACAGCAGCACATTGTGTGAAGGAGATTAGGTATCTAAAAACTGTACTGAAAGAGTTGACAAACTTCAAGATTGATACCAGTTTGCATGTGGATAATAAATCTGCAATCAAAATGATTAAATCGGGACAAATCAGAAGAAACAGTAAATACATTAAAGTTCACTATCACTTTGTAGCAGATGAGGTGAAGAAGGGTTGGTTTAACCTACAGTACTGCCAAACTGGCGAACAACTGACTGACTTGCTGACCAAACCTTAGGGACTAACAGACTAACAAGTTTTGGTATTTTAAAAACATATGAATGCTGTAATTTTATCTTATACACTAATTAACTGTTTGCATTAAATATATCTTTCTAAAAAGAAGGTTTAAGGGAGTGTGTTGTTACGTTGGCATTCTGTGTAAGAGTGTAAATTGTGTTTTTGTTTGTGTTTTCCTATCTATTATGAATGTGAAAAATTAAGTAAAAGAAGTGAACATCATAATTAATAAAAAATAAATATCTTCAACAAAGAAAAAACATAAAACTAACATTTTGTGTGTTATATATTTAAAACTAAAAGCAGTTAAAAACAGTTTACTTCATAATAAAATAACACTGTCTATTTAGGAACCCATGTTGCACATGCCTATATAACAACTGCACTTACGGTCATATAATATTAATTTGTTTTTTTTTTTTAGACACCAGTTTGTTTTTAAGTGATTATTGCTTTCCATAGTAGGCTCTGTTTTTGTTGACAATTCTTTCTTTAATTTCTTCTAATGAATTGTTTCAGTTTACCTTTGTTTCAAAGTACTTAAAATCAGTGACTGATTCTAGCCATACATTACTGATCAAATTAAAACAGATTTATGGATCGATATGTAATAAATGGACAATATCTAGAAATTCTTTGAACAGTTACCAGTGCTGTAATTTTGTTTACTGAATTTCAAATGCTTGGTCCACCTGCAAACCAAATGTTTTTTATTGAGAATTCAGTTTTATAAATGTTTGATTTAGAGCTTGTCTTATTCTAGTGTAATCATTATGTCATCAGCATATGTTAGTTTGGCAGATATGTTCCTCTCTGGTTCCATTTGAATAAATATATAGTGATTACAATACTAAATGGAGTATCCAAAAAAGTGTCACTTTGTTTGACTCTAGGTAATACTGGAAAATAGTCACTTATATTAGTATTAATTTGGACCAATTCTGTCCGAATTAAATGCAATTAAGGTTGGTCTTATTAATGTAATTAGTTTCATTGTAATCTCATATTCTTTAAGACATTCATTGATCTCCTTTCTATTTACATAGTCAATCGTGACTATATCAAATATATTATTATCAACAAATATATTATGTAGGTCATGTATTTATAGCATTTTTCAAACATTTGTCTGACAATAAATACAGGATATAACAAAAATGTATGGCAGAAATTACAGGACACACTCCTCACATAGATGAAGAACTTATGTTATATGAGCATGGTTCTGGAAACGCTTTGTTTCCATGTTACAACTCATTTTCTCCAACTCTTTAATCATGGGAAACACACACGAACAGAACGTTAGAATCATGAGGAACATGCACTCTTGGTTACGTCTGGTTACGCTGTCATTATCGTAAGTGCACCGGCACCCTGTTTCATGTAACTTACGCCATTGCTTGTTTACAGGTAACATCAACTGTTCCAGTGAGCAGTCCGACCTTGGCAAGCACATGGGTTACTACTAGAGAGTTGATCACAGACTTGGCTCGTGCAATGCTAGGTACACAAATGCAGAGATGGCAGATGCCCATTTGATGTATGATTTCCAGGATGAAGGTGCCCCGACAGAAAACGTTTGAAGCCATTGATCGTCGTCTTAGGGAACATGGGGCATTTGAACCACATACTCGCGAACCTAGAGGGACGAGGATACCGCAATGAGAGGCGGCAATTCTGCAGGCAGTTGACGACCCTAATGTCAGTACTATACAAATAGCTGCAACAATGAATGTTGACCACTGACTGCTGGCGAGTGTTACACGAGGCCTGGCTGTGTCCATACCATTTACAGCGTGTGCAGGCACTATCAGCAACTGATGTTCCTGCACGGGTATGCTTCTGCAAATGGTTTATGCAACAAAGTTTCAACCCTAATTTTAATGCAATGGTACTGTTCGCAGATGAGGTATCGTTTCAACGAGATCAGATTGTAAATTATCACAATCGGCATGTATGGGTTGACGTCAATCCTCACGCAACTTTTGAAGTAAGTCATCAACAAAGATTTTCTGTCAATGTTTGGGCCGGCATTGTTGGCGACTGTTTGGTAGGGCCTCACGTTCTTCCACCCAGGCTCAACGAATAAAGTTATCATAATTTCGTAGAGAATGTTCTACCTGATCTGTTAGCAGATGTACCTTTAGCTATGCAAGAAAACATGTACTTCGTGCACGATGAGCACCTACTCATTATAGTGTTAATGCCTGTCGGCTTCTAAATAACAGATTCTGTGACAGATGGATAGGTAGAGGTGGACCAATTGCCTGGTCTCCACGCTCTCCGGATCTAAACCCACTGGACTTTTATTTGTGAGGGTATTTGAAAGCACTTGTGTATCGAACCCCAGTACCAGATGTTCAGTCTTCGTGCCCATATTATGGAAGTCTGCAAAACTATACGCAATATTCCAGGGATACATCAGCGCATCCGGGATTCACTATGACGGCGGGTTGATGCATGTATCAATGCTCACAGAGGGCATATTGAACATCCCCTGTGAGAAAGAGTTGCAAGTGGTATGCTGGTACGTACTATTCTTGTGTGTTTCCCATGATTAATGAGTTGGATAAAATGAGTTGTAATATGGTAACAAAGCGTTTCCACACTCATGTTCATATAACATAATTTCTTCATCTACGTGTGAGGAATGTGTCTTGCAATTAGTGCCATACATTTTTGTTACACCTGTATAGGGTATCCAGCTTATAGAATTAACATTACAATTATTTATAACTTCCAATAAAAATTCCTTCGTATATGATTAGTAGGTCTCTTGCAATTAATGAACATTGCTTGCAATAATGGCAACAATGATCACATGATTAGAATGTGCAAAGGTGGTGATGTAAACACCACAACCGAACGTTTTCTTTGTTCTTGGACTGTCTGAAACGAAATCTGTGAAACGTGTACAACAAAATTTTGGAGCATGAATTAAACCTTGGGCATCACAACATTGTTCCCACCTATGTGAGCATCATCAAATGAAGCAGACAGTTGCAAGAAACTGGTAGTTTTTTATTTACTCATAGGAAACATAGCAAACCGAAAATGTCTGCAAAAAATATGGAAAGAATTCATATGGCATTCATAAGAAGTACAAGTTAATTTGATGTACCAAAGTAGAGCTTAGCATTCCACATTTATGATATAGTCCACAAAAGGTTACACCTACAAGAGCTTTTGTAATTGACTGGTAATTTCCCTTCATTTCATGTCTTACATATTACTTTGATGTTTTTTCCACCTGTTTAATTAATTCTGGGAGTACCTTGCTTGCATCTGGAGCCTTATTAGATTTTAATTTGTTTATTTATTATGGCATCTCATTGTAGGTTGAAGCATCCATTTCTATTTTTGCTTTGTTGTCTTCATTCTCCTTCTCTATTTGTTTGGCCATTATTTTCTTGCATTGTAGGTTGAGCATTAAAAATATTTTTAAAATATCAGTATATTCCATCTCTTTAACATTTTATCTGTTTGTGACATTATGCTTCCATTATAATCCCTAATGCTTCAACATTTTCAAGGCAAGCTATACTATAATTAGTTCATTATTTATCCATTTCTTCTTTTCTTCTCCACATATTTTATTAGCTTCATTACTTTTATTTTATAGTATTCTTGTTTTATTCTAGTCTTTATTTGTAGTGCTCTGGTCCTTGTTTCATTTTTTCCTTGAGTAACAGATCTATATTCATTATCCGTTCCTTTTTTTCTCTTGTTTTTGTATTGTTAGTTCTACAGATTCTTTATTATTGTTTTAATTTGTTTCCATTATTTATTTACATCTTCCTGTTCTGGAAGGTCTTTAAGTTTAGCATATAACAAATATTTATATTCTTTAAGTTTATTATTGTTATTGTTCCAATGTGCATTTTACTACCTTTTGGGGCGGGCGGTATTTTTTAGGTAAAGACTGTTTCACAATCGTTCTAACCATGAAATGATCTGAGTTGAAGTTAGGTCATCTTAATGTTCTTACGCCCTTTACTAAATCTACCTTACTACTATTAATTAGTACGTGATCAATTTTAGTTTCCATAATTTCATCTGGCAAAACCTGGCAAAAATCCAGGTCAGCTCGTAGAACTGTTTTCTTCAAATTTTGTACTCATAATTGCAAGATTATTCAAAATTACAAGATAACATAACATCTAACCATTCACATATTTTGTAGTTTCATGTATGCATGTTTGCCCGCCACAGCTTTATAACATGCTTCTCTTCCTAGTTGTGCATTAAAGTCTCCCAATACTATAATTGTATCGCTCGTTGGAATACCTTCTATTAATGCTTTTAATTCATCCTAAAATTGTTCTTTAATTTCAATATCCCTCTCTTCATCAT
Organism: Deroplatys truncata; assembly: GCA_030765065.1. NCBI lineage: Eukaryota > Metazoa > Arthropoda > Insecta > Mantodea > Mantidae > Deroplatys > Deroplatys truncata. The sequence continues at coordinate 223,864,693 of CM060978.1, forward strand.
TGCATATACGTTTACTGTTGTTATGTTGTTATGTTTTGTTTATATATCTAGCTCGCATAATCTTGCATTTAATGATTCAAAACCAATTACTTTACTTTTGTGTTCTATTTTAACTATAAAGCCAGTTCTAGCTTGTCCTGTTCCGTTGTCTGATTCACTAGAGTACAGGTTATATTATTTCTTATTTATAATACCATTTCCGCTCCATCTCAATACTTGTAAAGGTATAATATCAATGTTTATTTCATTGATTTAGTCTGCTTGCATTTTTCCCGGTTTCAACAGTGCCGTTATGTTCCAGGTCCCTAATTTGAGTTTATTCGTGTTCCTTTCTTCTTACCATGATTTATTATCTTTCTCTCCTCCAGCTATACCTTGCTGAGACTTGGTAGCAAATTACTTTTACAGTGCTAGAGAGCTGGTCTAATGCCCAACCCCCAAGCTGGAGGACTAGGTATTTTGATTTTGGGGTTTTCTTCCCCTAGATCAACTGCTTTCACTACAACTTACAGAGCTTGGTCTGCCCTTGGTTTTATATTGGAGTTCCCTTCTCTTGGCCTTTGGGTAGCCAAACCCAAACTGCAAGGCAGCAGTGCTAATTTTGGTCCATCCCATGTATTTTATTTTCTGGTACCCAACATATGTGATAAGCTTTCCCCTAACCACCACCACCTGTGGAAGAAACCCAATGGGAGACTAGCAACTCCACACGGGGTATAATAGACATATGTATGTGATTTTTTATTCACAGGGAAAACCATATGAATGTATCACATCAGATTCCTTTTTTCTCTCACCTTACCTATGGCAGGTAAAGGAAGGATTGCATTCCACCCAAAAATTTGATTTCTAGACTTTTACTGCCAATACATTTTTGAGATGCCTGAACCCTTTCCTCCATCCATCCCCAAAAAAAAAGTTTTTAGAAAAATAACTGTGCTTGCTTGCCTGTCTGTAAATAGCATAGCTGAAAAATAGAATGTCAGGTGAATATCAAATTTCATACTTGAGTTAGGCATTGTTCAAGGTTGCCAGGCAAAAGTTGCCCCCCAAATGACCTTTTACATGGAAACTTTTGGTTACTTATAATGATTCAGATTGAAATTTTATATGTTTGAGATATTCAATAAAATGTGTATAAATAATAAAATATACTTTTTAAATTTTCTGTGAATAGCCTTTGAAGTTTCCCTATGTTCTGATTGAACCTTTCATGATAGCGCATAGCTGGTAAAATATATAGATAAATACTTAAAGATACAAAACATGCAGCAATCACTGAAGTATACAACTTATGTAAAACAAGGTTTTTTTGTGGCACTAGATGTTTTCAAAATATTCATTGTTACAGCTTTAAGTTGTTCAAGGTTGAACTGCCATGCAGCATCTGTAAAGCATTTCTGAAAATATGGTATTCTTATTTTTCCTGCTGGATTCATTAGTAACAAAAGCTTTTTTCTTTTGTTTCTTTTGTTAATTTAACCATCATACTGGGCTGGTTATGCTTATATTCCAAGACTCTTATTAAAACCTGCATTCTTTGCAAATGCACACAAGGCTCACTTGCTCTTGTTTATGACAAGTCAAGTTTAAACATGTCATATAACAATCCCCACTATTTCATGCTATTAAAATCTATAATGTACACATATTTCATATTTCATTCTTGTGCTAGAGAAAATGTAATTCCTGTACAGGTATGAGGCACTAGGAATCAAACCCACAACAACTTCCTATATGTTAAACATGAGATTGCTATAGCAATACATAAGGAAAACAAGACTGAGCAAATAAGCATTATAACATTTTATAATGTACATAAATACACACCACAAACCATGACTGTAACGCAAATCCCTTTTTCAGGTATTTTCACAGCAAAAGGTTTGCATTTGAACTATTAATAAATATACCATACTATTTGGTAGCATTTGCCTTCAGAGGTGATCAGCATATGTTTTTGTACAGTGCATTACAACTGATTCACCTATTCCGCATGTATTACATCATTGAATTCTACAAGAACTGCCAAAGAGCAGCAACAACTGCTGTAAATGCCAGGTAATTCAGTATTTTTATAAATGTAACACATACTTTCATTTCTGTTGATACATAACTTGGTAGAAAAGTTTTTTGAATTTTCACTTTCTTTAAAATCATAATATTAAAACTATCTTAGAAGTATTATCAAGGGGAGTGCGAAGGTATGCCGTCAATGTTAAGCTCTCAGATTTCAGCTGCTCATCTGTAAACTATTTTCATATTGCACTCAAAACTTTTATCATTCCATTAAAGCAATTTCATTCTTAAAGTGACATTCATGACTTAAAAAGATCCTGGACTTCACTCTCGTTTTAAAACAAAATCATACTCTTTGCTTTTTATAAATTATATGAATGTTCAAAGTAGTTTATCACTGAATTTAACATGTAAAGTAACACTTATTTTATTAGTACAAAACAAAATTGGGGCTCTTAAGTAGTCTATGAGGTGAGCACACCTTCTTTTAAAAAAACTAAACTCTATAAAACAAGCATTAAAGTTGAAACAAGAAAAACGAACTACCTAGAAATGCTCTCAAACTCTCCAATCTGAGTCGTCCTATCTTTTTTTAGTTTTCTTACTTTCTTGCTTGTTTTAAAATCTCAGTCATGGCATTTTCTGCTTTTCTTGCTTAAAGAGTATAGCAATTATCACTGAATGAAGTAGCAGGGAGCAACTAAGATAGAAAAGTGCATTTTGTCTCTGACACATGCCTTTAATGCATTTGCTATTTGTGACCTTTAAATGTATATTGAGACAAAGTAATGGTGTAACAGCATTATGTACATATTATGAATATTATTCTAAAAAAAAATTATTTTTCATTTATACGAACAACCAACCTTCATACTCCCTTTATAACATTGTTTTACATTTCAGCACCTAATTTTTATTATTGTTTTAATTGCTCTGAAAACCTTGAATTAAGTACTAATGTTCTAGTCAAGTTTAAAATAATTTTTTCACACATTCCCACGTTGTAATATTTTATTCATTGCCTTAATAAATTGTTTTGTCAATCCAAGCTTAATATGTAGAAAGGGTAGAATTGCTTGCAAAGGATCAAGAAGATGTTTTTATATACAACATTGTTATAACCTACAGACAAATTTTCTTGAAGTAGCTAGTCCTGAATCCAGCGACCATCTTTTGCCGTTATCCTATCCCAGCAAATGAAACATAGGTATTTAATGTATCCATATTGTAGTTCCAATAACATAAGAAACATCCTGAAATCACCACACATTTGCTGTTTATTCTATTTCATCTGCATTAACAGCTTTGTAATACTATCTTCTTCTTCTTTCTCTGCTTAACCTCCTCGTATGTAGGACTTACACCCCCCGGGACTTACAGGCAGGTGCCTGGGGTCAGAGGCCCGTCGAGGAGCAGACACTCGCGGATCAGACAGAATATCCAGGATGGGTGATCAGTCCGATGCCTGGTATGGGAGGTAGGAAGTAGATGAAACGAAATTATGGTGAAATGAATGAAAGATGGTGCAGTTGGTGGAATGAATGGCGGGGGAAACCGGAGAACCCGGAGAAAACTCGCCCAAACGCTGCTTTGTCCACCACAAATCCCACATGCGGGTCCCTGGGATTGAACCCAGGCCGCCTTGGTGAGAGGCGAGCGGTCTTTGTAATACTATCATCTTAATTTTTAATATGCATTAAATGAAGAGCAGGAAGAAAACCAAAATAATGTCATTGTGTAGGAGGACGGCTATTAAACTTTACTATGAAGCATCAACAAATAACTTCCATTCTGTTGGATCATGTTTTGAATGTCCTATTATTTTCTCTGCTATTTACCTATAGTAAGCAGAAAAAGATAGTATTTTACCTAAACCTTGGATACCAAGATTTCTCTGAAAATACACATTTTGAGATTCCCTAAATCCAAAAAATGCAATTTTTGAAAAAGATCTGTGAATATGCGTACATGCGAGAGAGAGACAGAGAACAACATAACTCAAAAATGAGAAGTTTTTTAAAAAAATACTGAACTTGGTAATTAAGTTCAACATCTTCCAAGGATGTAACTCAAAGATTTTCAAGAAAATCTCTCCCAAAAGTAGCCTTTACATGAAAATTGTTTTTGAACATTTTTAATTACTCAAAAATGACCAACAATCTTGATTGTATGTTTAAGATACTTTCGTGACAAATGAAATGTATATATTGAATTTTAGGCAATAGTCTCTGAAGTCCTCTTCATTCTGAATGGCATTTGCATAACTGTAAACTGTAATAGATAGACTAAATATTAATATACAAACAATTAGATCTCAGTAAAGCACAGCATGTATGTGATAAACTCTTTTTTGTGTGGAGTTAACCATGTCCAAGATATTTCTTGTTATTCATTTGAATTTTCAAGTACTTGTACTTTTCTCCAATGGAACTCATTGGTTTTCTTCTCCCTTTCATACAAAGAGAAAACAGAATTTCAAAGTCATCACACAGTGTCACACTCTTAAAAGATTTTATTATCACTTAATCCTACTGTATCCCCCTACTCCCTGCACCTACAAGGAAATATATAATAAAACCATTTATACAAATCTTTACCTGATTAACATGAAGCAGATACAAGAATAAGCTTTCTTAAGAACAGTTTGTTGAAGAATAGGAAGAGAAAACATGTAAATGTAACACATAAAATCTTTTTAGCATCAGTTCAGAACATTTTTAATAAATATGGTGATTCTCTTTAGAAAATAACAAATAAGCTTCTTTTCCCAGTATTTGTACAAGAAGTGTGTTGTTTCTTTATTGAGCAGGTGTTTTTCACTAAGTTAAACCATTCATCTCACATTGTGTAAATTATTATTCTTTAATTGTTTAATATGTATAGGCCCTTTGATCATATCAGGGGCTTTGACAAAGAACTGATGGTGTTATTGCTTGCAAAACTGCAAGTTTTCTTACCATTGTTTTATCATTTTAAACTATTAAACACAATAATATTCAATCCCACAGTCATAGTTCCAGATGTTGTGGGATAAGGAATGATTCTGGTTAAAAAAAATTCCCAACCCAGCTGGGACTCAACCTGGGTTAATAAGCCGGAGCACTGATCACCTGGCTGCAGAGGCAGTCTTGTAAATTATTTTTGTGATGTAGAAAAAGCTTTATCTTAATCATAGAATAGCATTTCAAAATATGCATAATAAGCACATTTTATGAAGCCATCTCTGCCAGAGCTGAATAGAGACCAGGACCAACAATCAAAACAAACAAACAAAACTAGCCTTGTAAAAATGTGAGAGAAAAAACAAAAGAAACACAGAATTTGAAGAGCACAACAATAACAAAAGGCAAGAGTCGATCATGCTCTCTGATTAGCCTAAAACGATTGTGAGAGTCACATAGGTTGCATAACAAAATACATGAGCCATGTGTTTTCAGTTAGTTAGCATAAAGTTATAGTTCTATAAACAAATTATGCCAAAACAATCAAAAATATTTGAAGGGTGCAGGGAAAGAAGGGGCTCATCGCATTGCTTGCCAAAATCGAGATATTAATATCTCTGTTGGTTGTTAATGGTACTTTAAGACAGGTTGTGAAAGAAGGGGTTCCTTCCATAGAAACTGACAAAAGAAGAAACGGCACACCGCGAAGGAAAGAGCTGTTTGGCACCTCCACCCCCTCTCGTGCGTGATATACCTGCATTACATTTCTGGCCTATATGCAACAATTAGCAGCTCAGTGTTGTTGTTCTGTTTTATTATGAACACAGGACAAAATATTTTGTGTGAATACATGTGATTTTGTTTTCAGTTGTTTAGTGTTTACTCGTAAAATGAATCATACAGAATTGAAATGGAACATAAAATAAAGAAAAGAAAATGGTATGGTAGGCTACATGCAACTAACAAAAGACTGAAGTTACAATCTCATGAAATGGTGAGATGCTGAGATCCGGGATGCCTGTTCGCCTAAAGATACAGCTTTTCCGAGTCCCCCTCATGCTTTACGCCTGGGAGGTCTGGGGCATGGCCGCAGACAGCTGGCTGCTATGGCTACAACGGGAGCAGAATAGGGGACTCTGGTCCATCTATTCTGTCTGCCGCGCCTTCCCCGTGAGACTACTACACGAAGCCTCATCTCTTCCAAATGTGGAAGATGAAATTAGGCGCCGGGCTACTAAATTCTACGCGAGTTTACCAAACCATCAGAGTATCCTGGTCAGATCACTTGGGGATTACAACCCTAGAACTCGCCGTCTTCGGCGTCATCGGGCACACCAGATAACCAAGGAGTTACACCAACAGCAGCTAAAGTTGAACTCCATAGTAATCCTATCCAAGAGATGATTGCTCTCAAAATTCAATCCAAACCAAATAAATTGATAAACACACACACCAGGGTGCAGAAGGGCCGCAGCATCCTAACAGGCAGCTCGGGAGCTATATGCTACCTCCTTTCTATCATTACTACCTAAACATAAACGTCATCCTTAACCATCATGTTTCTACTGAAAATAATCAACCTGCGGTTAAACCCTGATGAGGATGGGCACGCAGCAAAAATTCACTCGGGCTAAAACTTAGCCTGCCAGCAGCTCGTCGTCTTTCATAAAATGGGTAATAATGTGTGTAGATAACTGTACGCAACAGTACGTAACAATAATCCCATGCAATGAGCCCCTTTTTACCGCAAAAAGTGAGGTTATGATGTGTTATTTCTCCTTCCGTCAAAGACGGCGCTTAAAGGGGCCGATATGAACCGAGTACGCATCCGAAAGCTAGGAAACGACCTGGTATGGCATACTGTTTACAGAGCTTGTTAAACTATTATTTGTTTTATTACTGTACTGGTCATCAGATCGCCATTACACAACTTAATTTAAGTTTCAAGAACAAAAATTGCTGCTTGTTGTTTTTTCAATAACGTATCTACTATTTTCATATCTATAGCAGCGCTGTTCGTTTGTCCTACATGTAGCAAGACAACTCCCTCCCTCTCCACATCCATCCTCCCTGAACGTGAGCATTTGTCATTCTGTCCTTGTCTAACCGAAACCTGATAACTTACTAACGCAATACGAATGTTTAGAATAAGAGTGATATATTTTACATTAATAATTAGTAATTTGATAAAATTAAGATTTTGGATCATACATTTAACATTCATACCTCAACAGAATGCTTTATCTACTAATTAATTATTTTTTATTCAGCTTATTTGAAAACCCTTACACAACAATGTCAAATATAAGCATGACATCTGCTGTATACAAATCAGACGGCCCTCTTGTCAGTTAAAACCGCTTATTAAATTAGTTTCTGAAAGGCATATGTTTGACTAGTCTCTGTATAACAATATTGTAGTAAGATATATCGTTCGTTATAATGAAGCGTGGTTGGCAGTCAACGAAAACTTATTTTAATATACGCAGTGATACGAAAAATGAAATACAGGAATTGCTCAGACTATTGACAAGTACAACTACAGGTTCGAGTGATGTCGTGGACGGTAGGCTTACATTAACAAGTCATGAGGAAGTGTGGTTGAGTCTGGTAGTTTTCCATTGTTTGGAATCAAGACCAGGCTAATACGTTTAAAGAAAATTATAAGGGTTAGCCGTTTCTAATAATCTTGGCCGTTTAACTTATCAAGTAAAAGACTTGAAATTTTATTCATGTTCCGGTGTGTCCTTGTCAGAACAGTTGATTTCCGATGCTATAACACCTTACGGGTCTAGTATTGAAAGCCAGGAGTAATCCTCGCGAAAGAAAATATTCAAACACAAGAAAACTCATGTTCATTCTACACAGAAAAAAATACTATTGAAGGTTGAAAAACAAGTTTTGGGAACCGAGCGGGATGGCTCAGGTGGTAAAGTCTGTGGCCCGCATTCGGAATGTCCCGGGTTCAATCTGTCTGAGGTTTTTTCGTGGTTTTCCTCAGTCGCTAAGGTAAATACCGGATTGGATATTTAATACCACGACCCAAAGTTCCATCCTAAGTTTAAAACTATAGTAAAATGAAAAGTGGTAATAGTGAATACTATGCCATCTATCTACAGACAATGTAAGCAGACCGGACGGCACTCTAATGCCATCTGCATGAGGTACAGGGATGAGACCTTGAAGGTTAACTGTCCGCCTTTCTGTGTGAGGGCGGCGGTTAGACTGGACGGCACCCTAATGCCATCTACACAGCATGAAGCAGGGGTTACAGCGGTGAGATCTAGAAGGCCATCACATATCGTTCTATGAGATATTCACCAACAGATCCGTCGCGATATGACCAAGGAGTTAATGCGACGTAAAATAAAATAGAATAAAAAAGTATCTGATGTGTTACACTCACATGACTTTCCCTACTCTTGTACAAACTATTTTTACAAACGCTTATTCTCCATATGCTTCATGTTAATCGAGATATCGAAATGTTAATCTTATTGCTAATGTTCTTGTAGATGCAAGGGGAATTGGTAGGCTTTAAGCGATAGTCAAATGTTTTAAGAGCTGGTTGCTATGTGGAGTATTCCATTCTCTTTGCATGTCCAGGACAAAAAAAAATTAATAACGTATTTGAGAAAAAGTATAAGTATTGGAAAATTTAAGGGAATAACAAGCAACATCTCGAAAATGGTTCACTTGACAAAAAAATGTATATGACATAAATTGTGTATTTTAACGCGATCTACATTTTTTGTGCTGTAAAATTTTGTCTATCTCTTATGGTTTACCAGTTATGCAAAAGTCGTTCACAATGAAGAATACTTTTGGAGACATTCCCAGAAAATTCGAGATAAACGTTTCATTTGTCATGAAACCATCTTAAACATATGATACTTTAATCAAAATCATTTGAGCTATTTTTGAGAAACTTAAAATGTTCGAAAAATGTTCCATGTAAAGGGTAATCTGGGGTGGGGGGATTTTCTTGAAAACCTTCATGTCGCATCTCTGGAAGATACTGAACCTAAATAACAAGTTTGGTGTTTATCCGACTGTTCATTTCTGAGTTATCTATTCACAAACAGACAGACACACACAGGGACATGTTTCCAAAAATGCTTTCTTTTTGGATTCAGGGGGTGTCAAAGCATATATTTCCGGTGAAATCTCGGTATCGAATTTTTGGGTGGAATACAATACTTCCCCTACTTACTATACGTAAGTAGAGAAAGTAAACAGTTGTGGGAAACTTTTTGACGATGAAAATAAGTGTAATATTCAAATAGCAATCTGCATTTTTTCGTACAGCATACTGTATTGCAAAACGAATTGGACCATTTGTGGACCATGTACATTTAATAGACCTTCAAGATATCAATGGGCTTGATATGGGACGAATTTTGCATAGCAATGTTATGTGTTGTGGCATAACGCATGTTAGTGAAGAAATGAAACTTAGAATTATGCGGAAAATTATTAGTCATAGATCAATAGTGAGCATTATAATCGCTGACTCAACTGCGATAAATAATAAAGGTGTTTTGAGTATTTATATATGTGTAGGTATTCCAATTGATATAAATGATGATGGTAACAAAACTTATAAAGGCATTGATAACAATGGCATCTATATTTTACTTTTAGAATTAGTGAAAGTTGCACATCAAAGAGCAGACACGATATTCAGCGTCCTCCTGGAACGTCTCAGAAGGAATGGTTTGATGAAAATTGTCTTGAAAATATATGGTTAGCTTCACAAGCGACTGTGCAAGTTGTTTTATGTGGGAGGATATCGATTACAAGAAAACTTTCCTAAAATCGCATTGTGGCATTGTCTTAGTCACCGGTTGGAACTTGCTGTAAATGGTGCGTTACAAATTTTTTTGGAGATGTGAATTATTTCTGCATATTTGTCAACAAACTGCATAACTTGTACAGCGTCCCTCCAAAAAAACTGTAATCAACTTGAAGGTGTGTACAGGCTCCAATAAGTGAACTTAAAAAGGATTGGTCGTATTACAGACGTGAGCTGGTTTGCCACTTCTTTTCGTTGTGTTGAATCGGTGTGATGTTCCTATTCTGCTTTACATGCACACTGTAATACTGAATCTAAAAACAGTTGCCGCAACAGTAAAGAGCGGAATCAGTTTGAAGGTTGGCTAAGAAAGGGAGTTTTATCAAACTACTGAGACTTATGCATGATGTTATACTTGAATTGAAACATCTGTGAGATGTACTACAAATGTGTCATAGCACCATACAACATGTATGTAAAAATATAAAGCTGTATTTAAATAGAATTGAAAGTTTGAAATCTTTACCAGGTGAGTGTGTTATTAAATGTATTGAAGTTGGGGATTTCAAAAGTATGAAAATTAACAGTAAGGCTAGCTTTCCAGCGGTTGACAGAGGCCAGTTTATATAGTTGCATCGTAGACAATATGAAAATGAGAAGTATGAATGAAGACCATGCAAATCAGCAGTTAATTCAACAAATTGACTCAGTTTTTAGTGTGTATGATGATATTAGGGGAAGGTTTGGATACAATTCCCAGGATATTTTAAGAGATTTGGTTCAGTACAAGGCAACAGAAAAAAGGGGTCGGGATACATTAGACCATGGCCAAAGAAACACGTTCTTAGGTTACCTTCTTTGAAAATTCTACTTTTCACACCATTTATTCCTTCTCAATTAAGTGTATCAGTGTTATTACAACCCTACTTACACGAGAATTAACCAGAAACATCACACAGGAAGCAGCCCATCGCAAAACTGTCTTAATCGACACGAATCATCTGGACTCTACACATCTAACCCAAGGTACCCAACATGAATTCCAATACTGGTATTCCTAACCAAACATTAAGCTATTGAAAAGGGCCATCCAAAGACGTAGTTCTCGAAGCACACAGTGGCATTACTATAAAAGAGTACATATTCGCTATATGCAATATCACTGACCCCAGTAATATATGTTATGTGTCATGTATAGCAAATATGGAAGCTGTCTTTTTGCTAGCAAAAGATAACAGATGACATCAGTAATAGTCATCCACGAATCGACATCAATGACGCATCTTTGGAGCTGCGTCCCCTAATAACTAAAAACAAAAGAATAACCCTACCCATCGTTTGCCCGGTTATCCTTAACCAAGCTATTGAGTATGCCCAAACCTCAGTTGACATTCATCCCACTAATTTAATTCTAACATTAGAGCTGGAATCAGTGCCCCTGGATATTCACATATCGGAGTTTCAGGAGACAATTATTTGTATCACCATCAGACTTTGAAAAACTACCGGAGTATTTTCAAATCTACCATGAAGACACCACTTAATGGCTAAATTTCTCATCTGATGCTCCCTCCTGTTTTCTTTGCAAGACAGAAGGTCACCTAGCACGTCAATGTAAATCAGTTGTAGCACATGTTTTGGCCAATGAGTCTGAAATCTTTCCTCCTCTTCCTGACATTGGCAGCGACTCTGAAGAAGCCAATATACTGCCTGAATTTCACCCCCAAACTTCAACATCAGCTCAAATACCTCCACTGCCTTCTCGACTCCGTGCCATCTGACAACAAATGCCCAAGTAGTCACAGCAGATATACCAGCCCGTGCAAAACGCCCCTTATCTTCAACAAATAGTACTAAATATCTTATGTTATTAAATGCGCAGAAACTGACTCTGACACCTCTACCAAAGTACAAGCCTCATAAGCAGCTGCGGCTACCCTTAACCTCATCGTTCAACCCTCATAAAATATCGAAGACCTATACTTCACCAAATTCGTTATGGAAGACAACCCTAAGAAATACACGCTCGATTGTGACCAACTGTCTAGTTTCTACGAAACACGATAGCAGCTCTATCATACACATCATACCTCCAAGGCCTTCTTCAAATACTCCAGAAATTGCATCCCTCACTTTCCGGACCTCGGTTAAAAAAACCGAACAACGCGTCTAGAAAAATAGGCGGTGTCTGGCATTAGTAAAGAGGAGAATACATAGAAAGAGTCTCAGAGTATATAGATGGGTTAAACTCGTTTTTACTTTTTCTACTACGTATAGTAAGTAGGGGAAGTATTGTATTCCACCCAAAAATTCGATACCGAGATTTCACCGGAAATACATGTTTTGAGACTCCTGAATCCAAAAAAAAGCATTTTTGGAAGCATGTCCGTGTGTGTGTCTGTGTCTGTCTGTCTGTGTGTCTGTCTGTGAACAGCATAACTCAGAAACGAATAGTCGGATAAACACCAAACTTGGTATTTAAGTTCAGTATCTTCCAGAAAACTGAAGGTTTTCAAGAAAATCCCCCCCACAGAGTGCCCTTTACATGGAACTTTTTCGAAAATTTTAATTTTCTCAAAAATGGCTCTAACGATTTTGATTAAAATATCGTACGTTTAAGATATTTTCATGACAAATAAAATGTATATCCTGAATTATCTGGGAATGTCTCCAAAAGTATTCTTCATAGTGAACGACTTTTGGAAAACTGGTAAACCATAAGAGATAGACAAAATGTTACTACACAAAAGATGTAGATCGCGTTAGAATACACAATTTATGTCATATACATTTTTGTTGTTGAGTGAACCATTTTCGAGATATTGCTTGTTATTCCCTTAAATTTTCCAATACTTATACTTTCTCTCAAATTCGTTATTCGTTTTTACTTTCTCTACTACGTATAGTAAGTAGGGGAAGTATTGCATTCCACCCAAAAATTCGATACCGAGATTTCACCGGAAATATATGTTTTGAGACCTCCTGAATCCAAAAAAAGCATTTTTGGAAACATGTCCGTGTGTGTGTCTGTGTGTGTGTGTGTCTGTGAACAGCATAACTCAAAAACGAACAGTCGGATAAACACCAAACTTGGTATTTAGGTTCAGTATCTTCCCGAGATGCGACACGAAGGTTTTCAAGAAAATCCCCCACCCCAGACTACCCTTTACATGGAACATTTTTCGAAAATTTTAATTTTCTCAAAAATGGCTCTAAGGATTTTTATTAAAATATCATATGTTTAAGATAATGTCATGAGAAATGAAATGTATATCTCGAATTTTCTGGGAATGTCCCCAAAAGTATTCTTCATTGTGAACGACTTTTGCATAACTGGTAAACCATAAGAGATAGACAAAATTTTACTACACAAAAAATGGAGATCGCGTTAAAATACACAACTTATGTCATATACATTTCTTTTGTTGAGTGAACCGTTTTCGAGATATTGCTTGTTATTCCCTTAAATTTTCCAATACTTATACTTTTTCTCAAATTCGTTATTCATTTTTTTATGTCCTGAACTTGCAAAGAGAATGGAATGCGCCGCATAGCAGCCAGCGTTAAAATATTTGACCATCGCTTAAAAGCTACCATATTCCACTTGCATCTACAAGAAAATTAGCAATAAGATTGACATCTCGATATCTCGATTAACATAAAGCATATGGAGAATAGGCGTTTGTAAAAATAGATTGTACAAGAGTAGAGAAAGTCATGTGAGTGTACACATCAGATTTTTTTTTATGTCCTGGACATGCAAAGAGAATGGAATGCGCCACATAGCAACCAGCGCTTAAAATATTTGACTATCGCTTAAAAGCTACCATATTCCCCTTGCATCTACAAGATAATTAGCAATAAGATTGACATCTTGATATCTCGATTAACATGAAGCATATGGAGAATAAGCATTTGTAAAAATAGTTTGTACAAGAGTAGAGAAAGTCATGTGAGTGTAACATATCAGATTTTTATAATGGAAGCGCTTTCTATAATACTTCAGTTGAACATAAACGGTTATCGAACTCAGATCGAATATTTACAAGTTTTCTTGAGAATTCATTCTCCTCATGTTATCTGCCTCCAAGAAGGCAATCTTCTCATCACACTTTTCTACACACGAAATTATTCCGGCTATCATTTGCGCTCTCGGGGTCACGAGCCACACTCTCGGTTGGGTTCCTCTAAGAGGTGAGAGAGCTTATGCCAAACGCCAAATCCACTGTGGTGCACAAGCGTGTTTAACCAACCACTAGTTACCGCGCTGACAGATACCGACGGAGGAGGGGTGTCACAAGGAGTGACTGAGTAAGGCGTAACTCCCAGTCTCTGAGTATCGTGTAGGACTGTGTTCGTATCCGCTGATAAACGTCAGTCCCGGGAAGGGTCATTACATGAGCTGTTACAATCCTGAAGGCGATTAGTACTCTCTATATATGAATAGGGAGGTGAAACCCTAAGGTGAGCAAGGTCCAGGCCAGGCCTCTCACCTAAGCTGGGGTAGCCCCCAGGATGTGAGCATGCCATCGGAGGCATTTGTAATAGTGGAGGATTCAAGCCCTATGGATCCTAAAAAAATATAAAAACACCAAAGGCATTCTAAAAGAAGTAGTCGAGTGTTATAGTCCTCGCTACTTAGTTGTCGTCCTCCGAGGTGTAGTGGTTACCATGCTAGTTTCTAGTTCCCGAAGTTGCGGGTTCAAACCCGGCGGAGAGCGACGGGTTTTTTCGGGCGTAAAACTCCTTAATATGGCTTCCTTTGGAAGGGAAGTAAAGCCGGTAGTATCAGTAGATTTACGGCACGTAAAAGAACCTCAAGCCTGATAAAGAGGCTCCTGAGCCAAATTTCCGGTCTTTCACGTCCAATATAGAATGGGAGGCTAAGTACTGCAGCACTTAAAGACGTTCCATAAATAAGACTCAGTTTACTTTAATTTTTCGCTACTTAGTTATCAGTAGAACTGAGGAAAGAAGGAAGTTCAGTACGGTTAGTTCATTCACTATTCAAAAGGATCTAGATATTATTGCTGGTGCAGTAAAATCGTGTATTACAACTCGGAATGGCCCCTCCTGGTTTAAGCACATAAGCATCCCATGTAGCTATTATACAGAAAGTAAACATGTTAGCTAGCTACCACATACGAGTTAAGATGCACAAGACCTTGAACTCCTCGCGCGGTGTCGTAAATACCCTTGCATTGGACGGTATGTGCAATCAGGAGATTCACGAAAATCTTGAATATCAAGGTGTGACAGGTGAATATCGGGTTCAGCGGAGAGAAAGAGGTGAATTTGTTCCTACTCGTACCCTGTTTCTTACGTTTGATCGGGTAAACCTCCCTCAAAGGATTAAGGCAGAGTATGAAGCCATTGAAGTTAGCCATATATCCCGAACCCGCTGAAATGTTATGAATGTCAGTGCTTTGGTTACACAAGTGATTTCTGTAACAGTGAAACTACCTGTGTCAACTGTGTAGAATTCTCACACAACGAAGTATGTACATCAGTTCAACGTATGTTAACTGCAGTGGTGCACATTAATTTAGTTCCTGAGAAGGCCCTAGTTTTACAGAGGAAAGGGAGATCCAAGAGATCCGGTTAAGGAGAAGGCTTCCTTTTCGGAAACCCAGCAACTCCTGTGAATCTGCCAACCCCCTGTCCCGAAGTCCGGTACCTATAGTTCAGTTGCAGCTATACCGGTACCACGTCGTGAAATGCAACTCAAATCAGCGATGTTAACGGGGCCACAATTTCAGAAACGGTTCTCGTAACCAGATCACTTCCAAAGCCAAAATTCAACTTCTATATCTGCAACAACATCTGCCAAGTCTGTTACTGACATGATCCCTTCAGTAAAGTCAACTTCAAGACCATCGACATCAAGCAATAAGACTGGCAAGCCCGTGAGCTATAATGCACCGCAGATAAAGTTCAAGACCAGTTATAACCGAACTGAAAGAAAACGCAAAGCCTGTACTCGGAACATCCGAGGAAATCGAAGGTCCACGAACATCTCGAGGATCTTCTTCCGAAGAATCTTCTGGGAAGCATTCAAATCGACGTACAACATTTTCGCTGAGTTCTATTTCCAATCGCTTCGGGGTTCTCGAACCAAAATTCTATATTCGAAAAGGGTCTTTCCCCTTGGAGGAGATGGAGCAGGAGGATTCTGCCCACACTGAAAGAACGACAGTGAAAAATAGTCAGGTTAAATCCTTCATTAATGGTGTTGGCCCAACAGCAAAGTAAAAAGGTAAATTGATTCGACCACCGCTGACCTAAACGTAGTAGACTTTGCGATTGGGAACTTCTCCGATTATAATTACTATGGCTATTCTAAAATTAACTCGACATTAAACTTTTACTCAACAAGTGTGAGCTTTTGGTCGTATGTTTGCAAGAGGCTAAACTCTGTCCGCAAGAGATTTTTTAAATTAAGCGGTATACTCAAGCACAATGTGATCATACACCAGACGAGGGTACTCCGATTTACCATTTGTAACATTTATCAGCGTCCATCTGATGACCTCTCGCTCACTGAATTAGAAAATGTGGTTTCAATTACCAACATCTTTTCTGTTGGTGGGAGACGTCAATACCCATCACACACTTTGGGGCTCACATCGGGCTTCTACGAGAGCCAAATTAATCGCAGATTTCTTAGACACTTATAACTTTGCTCTTCTGAAACCGGAGAACTTACATTTCCTTCAGATTTCTTTAATACTTTTTCAACCTTGATATAGCAGTTTGTTCACTACATTTAGCAGCTTCTTTACAATGAAATGTCATCTCTTATTTACACTCCAGTGACCACTTTCCATGTCTAATTAGCCTCTTAACTCAAAATATATGTTCCGCACGCTTACCTAGATGGCGCATAGATCGTGCCTTTACTCCTAGTTGGCTGCGTTTAATTACAATGACACGAATATGTAAATGTTTTAGTCGAACATCTCACAGAGACGATTCTTTCTGCTACTGAGCAAGTTATTCCTCGTTCGACTGCCAACCCCTCGATTTCTAGCCCCTTGGTGGACGGAAGATTGCCAAAACATCATTCGTGATCGCAGGCGTGCTCTTAGAACTTTCCAGCGTCGCCCTACACTGGATAACCTAATCGAATACAAGAAATTGCGTGACAAGTTATGTTATAAAGGATAGTAAAAAGACATCATGGAGCCAGTTTGTAGCTTCATTTAATCGACGCATACCTTCCTCTGTCATTTGGGATAAGTTAAGGCATGGGGCAGGAAAATCGACCCATATACCAATTGCTGGTCTTAAAACAGCTGCAGCAGCTGTTGTTGATACATTTGACATGGCTAACACATTTGGCCGTGCTTTCGCTCAAGTGCTTAGCTCAGATAACTATTTGCCCGAGTTCCTTCCCGTTAAGATTCAGTGGGAATATCAAGGTTTCTGGTATCGTTTAGGAAATCTTGAAAATTAAATTTGCCTTTTCACGACGACGGAGTTAAAACACGCTCTTTCATCTTCGCGAATATCAGCACCAGCACCAGATCGTATCCATGTACAAACGTTGCAACAGCTCTCTCCTGAAGGTAAGGCCTTCCTACTCGTGGTCTAAAAATCGTGTGTTTGTTGACGCCAGAAAAGTGACGGGAAGCCACTGTTATACCCATTTTGAAGGCTGGAAGGGACCATCATCTTCCGTCCAGCTACGTCCTATTTCCCTCACCAGTTGCATTTGCAAGATAATGGAACGCATGATCAAGGGATGGTTGGTATACTGATTGGAAACTCACAATCTGCTGATCAACACGCAGTACGGTTTTCGAAGACGCTGTTAAAAAATGGACCACCTCGTATCATTAATGAACAGATCAAGTTTGCTATGGCAATTAATTTTATCTCAAAATGTGTTCCTCCAGGTGCATCATCATCCTTATTCGTACACGACTTTGCCGCTTTTTATACTCCTCAGCGTACGCCGTTTTTGAAACGCCGTATGCAGCAATGTTTAGATAATCTTCAAGAATGCAGTTCTAAAAAGGCTTTAGTTTCTCAACTGAGAAATCAATCTGCGTTATAATCGGCGCAACAGTTCTAGACATGTGAAAATCTTAATGAGAGCTATGAAGCGAGGTGACCGGTCGTCTGCATGCTGCAGGAGTGCGTGGGACAGTCATTGTCAAATATCCGCACACTGGTTATGCACTGCACTGCGCTGCGCTGATAAACTTAGTTATATACAGTATATTAAAATCCACGCTGTAAAAAGCGCTTAATATAAAAAAACACTGTCAGTCATTGCCTCCAATTCTTCCACACCTAAACAACCCTTCCTCTTCAGCGGAATCACTCACATTATTGCCGTCATCACTGCTGTCACTACTTTCTGCACCATTGTCCTGGATGAGAATTATTTCTATTTGACTTTCTGCAATTCAGTATTTTTCGAAATAATGATACTTAATTTATTCAACGTGTCGACATACATTTTCCTATTCTGGCCTTCCAATTTCAACAAATTGCTGGCGTTATAACTGCTCCACATATTTTAAATTAACAGTGATATTTCTGCATGCCAGTGATATTTCAGCCCAGATTGGGTTTAGATCTGGGCGATACGATGACAGTCTAAGTACATTATGGACATGCATTACTATCTGGTTAAGTATGTATGACTTCTGAAGCTGTTTGTTGGCTTTAATTAACTTATATAGCTTTGTTTTACTCATGCTTTCATCTAAAGCTATATTATGTCCAAGTAACCCAGCTCTCATTTCTTCTTTCAAGGAATTTGAGGTAGGTGGTTTGTCAATTTGGGTGTTGACGCATTGTGAAGCATTGGCGATGACCAGAACAGACCCAGCAGGCATATTAGGTACCAACATGGTGTTGATTCACTTCATGTAATTTTCTGTATTCATTTCTTGATGAAAATCTCCTGTTGTTTGTTGCAACTTGTAAAAGAAGGGCATTTGGAACGAAGCCGATCTTTCCAACAGCATGAACGATAATAAGTATTTGCCCTTTGGCAACAGGTGCCTGCAAACCTAATTCGCTATCCTCACTCCAACTTTTAGATTGTATGACTGCTGTGTATGTATGACTCATCTTCATACATTATAGTATTTTTCTGAAATTTGTAGCACCACCTTGAAAATTGATGCTGATATAAGTACACACTGATATAAGCACATATAAAATTATAGTCATTTGGAAAGGTAGAATCAGACTGAAAAATTAAATACCATAGCCGGGATTTGAACCACGGATCTTAGGCTTTGCGTGTCGTTGCTCTAACCGACTAAACTATCATGGCAACATTTACTTTTTATTTTTAATTCTGTATTTTATTATTATTATTTTTTATTTTATTTATTTATTTTGCTTTTCTGTTAGAACTATTCTATTTGATTTCGGTTTCTTCCACTTGAACCCTAAATCTTTAATAATTTTTCTGAGATTTGTAGCACCACCTTGAAAGTTTCTGCTGTCTTTCAGCTTGATGAGCAATCTGCTTATTGTTAGCACAGTTTTTTCTTTCACGTAGTTTTTTCTTCGTCTATTTCTGTAATACCTTTAAGGACCTTATGTTTCTTCCCAGGTGTGTCAAATGGCACTCTTTCATCCATATATTTTTTGTTTGTTTTTCTTATCTTTGAGAACTCTGGAAACGGATCTCGGTGAAACACCAGTTGCTTTGACTACTCTTTCTTTCACTCTCTTAAGGCTTTTGTGGAACTCGGATGAACATATATTTTCTTCCTTCATCTCTGCTTCTTGCTTCATGAAGTCGAGGACATTTGCAATTATTTCCCTACTTGACTATGTAATACCTTACCACTTAACTTTGAAAACGTAGGCGCCATAGTTATAAATATAACAAATATAAAGTAAGTACTATTTAGATACTGCTCTCTTTAAAATTACAACCAGATGCAGACACTTTCCATGCAGACTGTATGTGTTACGCACTGTGAGTAAGCAAAGGTATTATATCGCTTTCGTTGATTAAGTTAAACATAAACCATTCCTAAGCTCGGCAGCTGGGGTGGCAATCAAGGCCACGATTCCAGAAGTTTTGCGCGAGTTATAACTTCTGGCACAGTAGGAGACGATTACTACCTTCGTTCCGATTCTGTCCAGCTGTACTACCATTCGCCGATTTGACGAGATTCCTGGGGTTGACCATTGATAGGAAACTTATGTGGTCATCGCATATAGCACTGTTGAAAGCGCAATGTGAACGTTCTCTGAATATCTTGCGGGTATTAATTGGCAAATCTTGCGGAGCGGATCGAACAGTTTTGCTGCGACTGTATCATGCACTGATCCGATCAAAAATAGACTATGAGTTTATCATGCTCTAAGGAGATTATATACCGCCCGTTATCGGGGCATTCGAGTGACTATTGGTACTTTTCCCATTAGACTAGTTATGGCCCTTTACGCCGAATCTGCAGAACCTCCCTGTGATATCGGCGTGAAGTCCTCTTTGGAAATTATGGCTGTGCGCTTAAATGTATGCCACAGCATCCTACGCTCGCTGCTTTTTTCGCGGCGCACTGGACGAACGTAATAGGAATAGCTTAATTAATCCAAGGTCTGCAGGTGTTCGTTTCCGGGAGCTTCTTATAAAACACGACATTGAAATGTCTGCATGTTTGCTAAGGGGCGACGGTGTTCCCCCTTGGTTACGTGCGGCATCTCTAGATCTTGGGAAGACGAAATACCGGAAGTCTACGATGCCTGCTTTTAGTATCGGCACCTGCTTTTTAAAATTTCTGTCCGGTTACAATGACCGAATTTTCATTTACACCGATGGATCTAAGTGCACCAACGGTGCACTTAGATCCATCCCCATATATTCGGTTTTCATGATAGCACTTCCATTTATAGTGCAGAGCTGTATGCCATATACCGAGCCATTTTGTATGTGCGTCGTCGAAAATTGGGAGACTTTCTCATTTTGAGTGATTCCCTCAGTACACTTCAGAGCCTTCATGAGCTGTACAACTACCATCCCATTGGAATTAATTGTTTTTCCACACCAGCTGTGTGTTGGACAGGGTTGGAAAGGTAGAATCAAACGACTGAAAAATTCAATGCCACGGATCTCTCGATCTCCGTCCGGTTACTCTAACCACAGAGCTACCATGGCAACATGCCGGAAAGCCATTAAATTCTCCAACTGATTCGCATTTTTCCCAGTAAACCACAAGGAGATCTCAAATTGTATTGAGATGACATACCCCAATGGTAACTTACAATTTTTGTAAGTACTTTAAGTCCCGGGCTTCATAGTTTCAACCACTGGCATTGAATTTTTCAGTCGTCTGATTCTACCTTACGGTCCCATTGTTCAGTGAATCCAGCAGGATGCCCTCCATATTTTATACACTTCTAGCGCTATACACTTCTGGTCACGTGGCTTGCCAGGGAATGAACTTGCGGATTTGGCAGCTAAGGCAGCAACCACAGAATCCAGTGTTGCAATATTTCATGATAAGCGGTTAATTATTGTATTTGAATGCTTTTGCTTTACATAACCTACCATATAGTTCTATTTCATTATGAGCATTAGCTTTTATTAACCAATTATTGTTTCTTTTAAAATTGTCGCTACCCTTCTGTTATTACTCATACGTTGCATACCGGCATATCCTCTAACGTCGCTAAACACTGGTCAAAACGATCAATTGTAACACAGATAACACCTTACCAACATATTCTCTGTTAAATTGTATGCATTTTACTGTGAACTTGGAGTTGACAAACAGTAGGCCCTATATAGAAATAAATGTTAGAATGTTTCTCCTGAAAAAGTTGTAAAATTTGAGTAGACACTTTTTCCCCCGTACGCTTCAGTTTCTATCCCACTCTACCTGGCAAGGCCAAAAGTGGCTGAATTATGTGTGTTTGATGCTACAGACTGCACAGTAGCTTCTGTAGTTCTCTCTCTGGTGTGCAACAAAGTGCGGTAAGCAACGAGTTCATATTCAACCGAGCTTGATCAGTATTACGTACGGAGTCTTCAGTGTCATTACTGCCAATATACTATTGGTGGGTCTCCTGTGCATAAAACTATACTCTGTTTGTGATAATGAATTCATCTTCAATCTGGTGTTTGGAAACAAACTTCATATTGTTTCTGGAATTAACTTGCAACACTGTTTTATGGAGTCTATGAATGTACTGCACGCTTTAAAGTTGTACACACCAACACACGAAGCAGCTTCTTTTGCCCGTTTCCAAAAACGGCATGGAGGGTGAAATCTGCATTGTGTGCCTCTCTGAGCAACAAAAACATATGCAGCTTGTTTACACTTGGGTACTGGCTGGTCTTGCTTCTACCTCATGAATACTGAGATCCTATGCACCTTGACGGCTTATGTTTCCATGCAGCCGCACCCAGAGATTATTTTCTTGTTTCAAATCTGTGTATATATATTTCATTTCTACTCTACCATGAATATTTGGGAGGATTTATATTACACAAAATTAAACATTTTGTCATTCCTCTTCTGAAGTAGTTTCTATGTCGTTTGGCATATCTAAAGAGCCACTATCCATCGCAGATGCACCACTGTATACCTAAAGGTTATGCTCTTCTCTCATAATAAAATAATCACATATATAGGACAGAATAACATCAAATAACTGCTCTGCAGTTCTACAGACAAAACCGGATGGTTCTGCAGGGATGAAATCAAACTCCTGAGCCACTCTCTCTTTCATAATAACATACACGTTGTATCCACAATTTCTGGCAGGCGTAGAAATCATAATCATTGTAGAAAATTTTACCCCATCCGTCTCAAAAGTTCAAGGCTGCTCCAAGCTATGTCACTGCTGAATGGTGGATTGTGTATATTCCCTAGAAGTGCAGTGGATCAAAGTATGTGTCAATTGACATACGTAAAATTTTGGAGGAACAACCCTAGGATAAAATCTAATAGGTATTGTGGAAGATTGGAATTTCAATGGCAATATCAAGGGGGTTTCCTTGTCAGATAAAATATATCCTTCTGATATGCACAGATTAGTATCAAAAACAGATACATGCTATAACTACTTGAATTTTGCATAAGATAACTACAATAAAATTATAAAAAATAATATATAGTGTTCCTTGCAGACCACTAGCCTTTGCACCATCTCAGCCACTTACCTATAGTACATAGAGGAAATATTGTATTCCATCCACAAATTTGATTTTCAGATTTCATCGAAAAAACACATCTTGAGGCTCCCTAATAAAAAGAATGCATTTTTAGAAAAAGATCTGTCTGTGTGTGCCCTTTGTCCACCTATATATATATATATACACAATATATAACTTCTCCTTGGTCCCATTATTATTTAATAATATAAAAGCTGCATAGTTTTCACATAATACAAAGTGCCTTAACAAAATAGAGGTGAAGCTGGTGAATATAAAGATCGCCAACCCCAAAATTAAATTAAATTTAGTTTTGTTTATGAACGCTCTTTAACTGCTATGGTTCTTAGCGTTCCATTCCACCCGTATATTGGGCGTGAAAGGCCGGAAATTTTACTCAGAGGCCTCTTTTTCAGACTTGAAGTTCTTTTAGCCCCGTATATCTACGACACGGGACCATCAGCTTTACTTCCCTTCCTAAGGAATCGATGCTACGGATTTTTACGCCCGAAAAAATCCATCGCCCTCCGCCCGGTTTGAACCCGCGACAAGCATGGTACCCCTAGACAACAGAGGACGACACCCACCCCAAGTCAGCAATTTAACCTCTTTGGAAAGGACGTATAGTCTACAACTACTTATAAAAATAACGTTCGGAGTTGTTAGTTATCAAACACCAGCTCCCAGATTTCTGATGTTACTGGACACAACATTATCTCTCTTGTAATTATTTAGCATGCCCTGCTAATAATCTTCATTATAACATACAAAGGAAATAATGGAACATTTCTAACTTGAGGGTTATTAAAATATGTCGCATTGTTATTACATGTGTATCGTACCTTTATAACCAAATTCAACTCGTTTGTGTTGCTGAGTCTTAGTTGCTAAACAACAATAAATAATAACCTGTGTTAGCCGCCAACTACATAATTTATTGTTTGGAATGAAATATCTGAGGCATTTATCTTGATGAAGGAGTAGCTTCTTTTGAAGCCTACACATATATACTTAAAGTCCTTTGAGCCTTTTATATTGGGCTTTCAACAGGGGCATGTTCTGTATTTTCATAAAGGTTCATGCTCCGTAACTCCATTTTTAAAATGTACCTTATAAAATGGGTAGCTTTATACCTGTTTCATTGAACACAGAATGTTGCAATAAACTTAGCAACTAAAACGATTACTTATTCATTGTAAATAAAGCTCACCAATATTGATGAAATTCCAAAATTTCCATGGAACAGTCATGAAGAAACAGTTTATACATATTTACAGGTTATTGTAAAATAATTGCAGCTGAAGTATTTAATTTTACGTTTGGTTCCTATAATAAAATATATGCCTATATAAATACATAAGATCAAACATAATTTGTATGAACTGCACCACATCGCAGTTTATTAAAATGTGAATTCTGCTCTTCTGTTTTGAGTATTAAATTCCTATATGACATGTTTTGAAATGAGAGCAGTGATTTCAGTCTCAGAAGTAGTTGTTTTCCGTTGGATAATATTCCAAGGGAGCTCAGACTCTGTGACTGGGTTGTTCTGACATAATTATGTTTTTCTTAATGCTGAAAATGATCTCTCTACTGATGCAGTAGTAGCTGGTATAGATAGAATAATAGAAGTTAGTTTGTAAGTTTCACTCAAAATGTTAATGAATATTATTGGTATTCATAGATCGTACCAGTTCATGAAAAGGCTTATTTTCTTAAAAAGGGGGAATAATAGCTCACAATTACCTAATTTCTTAGCTAAACAAGTCTAATAACACTATATGGACTGGCACTGAGTTTATATAACATGGTGTTTGTAAAACTAGAATTATAAGAAGAAAATCTGTCTTCATTCAGAAGAGCCATAAATTCCAACTTAGTAATACTAGTAATAAATCCCTCAGCTATTCGATTTGATATATATACTCTGTGTTTTCATGGTATAACCACATATTTCCATTTTTTGCAACACACAACGATTTTGCAGGAGGTTCACCTGTTTCTTGTGGATAGGACTTTTTCCATACTTCTTCAAATCATTTGTTTCCGATGAAAGCTGTTCTTAAACTTCTTTATTACAATATTCAATATCGAGAGTTTTCTTATGAAGTGCACTGAAAAGTATGTCTGAATGCAAAATATTCTTGAGAAAACCTCCACAATAAAAAGTTCTTGATATATCAATGGGCTTCGATATAGATAATCCCAATCTTCATAGTTCTCTATAATGTGTTCAAAAACATTATTAACTCATTCCTCATGCCATGAACTGTGTTCGCAAGCCTTAAACAGAAATTCCAGCAGGTTGGACCTGCCCTGAGTATTTTGTTTCTCTATGAACTGTTTAAGGGTAAGGGCACGCGTTCTTTTTGATGATGCTAAAAAAATACACCTAAGCCAGATAGTGTTTTAAAAATATGCAACATTGCTTAATTGCACAAGAATATGCTATAATACTAAGTTTAAAACATGGTTGTAACAATGGATAAATCTGCCTGACGGATATATCTCCTGTACTCAAGTTTGTAGGCCTGCTTTTGTCGCCATGACTGCAGCCCCATCATAGGTAGGTCTGTCCAATACATTTTTATTCAAAATAAAGTCCTTGGCAATATGTTTACATAAAGTTTCAGCAGATCGCTCTACACTTACATCATAAAAACAAATAAAGCTTTTTAGGTTCCCATTCATTGTTTACCTATCTCATGCATATAGACAATTGATACTTCTGAACAGAACTGTTTTTGTCCTGCTATGACTGTAGCTCCATCATAAGTAGGTCTGTCAATAGACTGTTATTCAAAATCAAAGTCTTTGGTAATTTTGACATGTTTACATAACGTTTCTGCAGATCGCTCTGCACTTAATCATAAAAATAAATATTTTGGCGGGGTTTCCCTTGTTGAGCATGTATCCCAGGCATAAAGACAATTGCTACTTATTAATAGAATCTATCACCTAATACATAAGAACTGAAACGAATAATTCAGATTCAGCTATTTCCTGTTTGATAGAATCTACAGTCATTTTCAAAATACAATCAATTATTAGGACATTTTAACTGTAGGTGATGTCCAACAAAAAAACTATACTTTTCTTTAGATGGATTTTAGTATAGTTCATATTCATTAAGTGGGATTAACAAGTCTATGTAACTTCCCGTATTTAGGAACTCAGCAGACTTAACATGGCCTCTAAATGGGAGCTCTTGTTTAAACTAAAAGTACATGCAGTCAAAAAATTTTTTTAAAATCTTTTTTCCTCCTCCTCCCCTCAGCCTGATTATGAAGCTGAATAGATGTTTTCATCTGCTGCTTTAATTACAAACTAGCGAGAGGCTCAGGTGGTAACCTCTGTGGACCGCTTTTGGAAGGTTCCGGATTTAAACCCCTGGGTCCAACCAATTTTAAAGACTGTTTTTTTCGCAGTTTTCCTCGGTTGCTAGGCAAATTCTGGGTTGGATAATTTGATCCGAAAAATTTCCTATCATCCCTTTCACCAGTACAGTTCATTTGCTTCTTCTTCACCGCTATACCAGGCATTGGGCGGATCACCCAACCTAGGTATGCTATTATCTAGTTTGCATGCTCCTCGACAGGCTACTGATCCAAGGCATTGGCTTGCAAGTCCCTTTGCATGTCTATTTTTGTTTGTCCATTATAGATGGCTGTAATGTGGATAAGCGATTTTTCAAGCCTTGTAATAGAAATTGATAACACATATTATTAAAACACTCCTTTTTCCATATACTTCTTCTGTTGACACTGATTAATAGACCAGGCCAACAAAACAACTTCTGCTCAATTCAGCAACCTGCTAAAATTAAAAAATTAAATTGAGTTTTATTTATGGACGCTCTTTTACTGTTCATAAATACTGTCATACTGTCCATAAATAAATATAAAAAGGGAAGAAAACGCACGTGCGCACAGTCACAGCTGCTATGTCTTCAAAAAACAACAAAAATGACGTAACAACGCTCAACCTTGTTGGCACGTGGTGAGAAGAACCTACTAATGGCTTTCAGACTTCAAAGCGTTTCGTTCGCTTTGTTGTTGCTAAAATAAATAGTTTTATTTATGGACGCTCTTTTACTGTTCATAAATACTGTCATACTGTCCATAAATAAATATAAAAAGGGAAGAAAACGCACGTGCGCACAGTCACAGTTGCTATGTCTTCAAAAAACAACAAAAATGACGTAACAACGCTCAACCTTGTTGGCACGTGGTGAGAAGAACCTACTAATGGTTTTCAAACTTCAAAGCGTTTCGTTCGCTTTGTTGTTGCTAAAATAAATAGAGTTTCATTTATGGACGCTCTTTTACTGCTGTGGTCCTTGGCGTCCCATTCTATTGTGGTGTGAAATACCGGTAATTTTTCTCAGAGGCCTCATTATCAGACTTGAGGTTCTTTTACGCGCCGTAAATCGATGACACGGGACACCGGCTTTCTCCCCTTCCAAAGGAAGCCATGCTAAGGATTTTTACGCCCGAAAAAATCTACCGCCCTCCGCCGGGTTTGAACCCGCGACCTCGGGACAATGTGATACAAAAGTACTCGCGTATGCTAGGTGTATATTGAGGGAACCAAAAAACAGTATTCTAATTTTGGTCATCTTGTGTCCAGCATACCACAAAAATTGAGAAAAAAATACAAAAGTCACGATGCAAACAACAACCAGGAGATAGTCATGATTATGTAGGAGAGAGCGACAACGAGGTGTGAATGTATGATTAAAACTTGATTTTTTTACTACAAGTGTATATTCATTTTCTGTTGTCATAATTTGTTATAGCTAACTCACAGTCTGAAAACAAGCCCTTTCTTTCTTTGTTTTCACCTTAGGTATTCTACTTGTCCTGCATTTTATAATACAGCTATTCATTTAACCCTCTTCAGTCCCGGTGTTCACTGAAATTAACATTACTTTCTACAGGCTATATAATAAATTTAAAAGCTGTAGTTACCATTTAGGTTGCCTGTAGATCTAAACTGTCGTGTTTTTAAGCCTATCTGACATGTTCTGCTATCTGTTGGCAAGTTTAGAACTTCTAGAAGCTGCTGTTAGAAGAAAGAAGGTTATGAGTTGGCCAGGTAATCACTGTTGTATTTTACTTTATTTATTACATGCAACCGTAAAACAGGTGTTAAAACTACACTAAATGTAAAAATAGCATAATAAAGTAAGATATCAATAACATAGCCAGTGAATTCTGTTTTGTATATACTTATAAATGGATTTTTGAATGTGATGTCCACGAGGATGGACATTAGGTTTTGATGGTAGTTAAAGACAGTTGTAACATAACCTCCAATATTCGGTGGAATATGAGTGATAGTGACTAGCAGTGACTAGTACTACTGTCGGGATGGAAACTTTTCAAAATAAGATTTCTCGTAAACCACTTGCACTAGAATCCTGCAACAAATACCATTGACGTTCTAATTTACCCTACCTTTATTCTGTTGATGTAACTAGGCATTGTTCCATTTAAAGAATTGTGTTTGCTCAAAAAATACACTTTCTCAGTGGTATTAAAATCTGTTTATAGGCTAAATGTACGAACCCATAACTACCAATCAATACTATGAAAACTGTACATCAATAGCACTTTCCATTTCCGAAAAATTTGCTGTGCAAGTTTTAGGTGATTCACCCCGTATATACCGGGTAAGTCAGCTGCCCCTATTTATTTTTGAATTTATGCAACGTGCTAAGCACATATGTGACTTACGCCTTTCTTAAGTTCCTTCTAAAGGCTGATTTGCATAACACTTTATAGAGGAGGGATAGATAACTCAGTGCATAAGTGTTTTACAGGACAGAAAGCTATCGTCATGTATGATGCCAGAAACATCCCACCCTGACACTGAGAGCTTCAGTGGCACTTTAAGCTGATTTTACAAACTTTTATGCTTTAGCATACATTGATACACACTTTGAAAACGGTCCTGAAGGAACAACTTATCACATGCATGGGTTGACAAAACTATTTGAAAACAAAATGAGAGATCTAGCAGTGCGACAAATTGGATTTAAGCCGTCAGCCAACAAAGGTTCGTTGTACAGCCTTGACAAAAAATGCTAAGCATTAGGTAGATAATTTCTCTTCTGTCACAAACTATGGCATATTTCAGTTCATATAGTAATTGAAATGGCTGATGCAGTTTGTTTATTTGAGTTAAAGTTACCAAAATGACCTCCAAAAGCTGTATGAAGTTGCAAAAAGCATGTAAATATTTGAGGTGGGTGAGTTTTGCTATTATTAATTCGTATAGGAACCCCAACATGCAGCGTAGTATTGGGCGAATGGTATTATCCTAGTTGCTTTACAACTGTGCTACTTTAGTGCGGGTTCAAATCCCCCGTGATAATTTTAAAAATTTTATTACCTTTTGTTTTATCTCTTTTGGTCTATAATTTGATATTATGATACAAAGAACATTTTATGACATTATAAGTGTGTACAAAATATAATAATCACCATGTTTTTCTACCGTAAAGAAGAAGAACCGCAAAGCCCAAATCATTTCCGGGCACTCATACGTGAAGAATGCAGGCATATTACACCGGGCATGTTACAACATGTAAGAAGGTCTTTCCGGCAACGTACATAAATGTGCATTGATGAAGGGGGTCGTCATTTTGAACATTTACTTCGTTTATGAAATCCACGCTCTTTAACATTTTATTATTCTGTTTATCATGAACTTAGCATATTTACAAATCCTTTGTCAGTAGAAGAAGTGAAACATAAGGTTTAAACATGAAACAAAAGCTGTTAGATTTAATATCTCGATATGTGCCTAAAAGAATAAATGCTAACTACGTGACACGGTTTACAACACCAGATAGGTACAAATTATTATCGTAAGCATGATACACAATTATCTGATTGTAATTCTTGTGTCTTTAGCTCACAGGAGAGCCAATAACTAAAATAAATAGATTAGTATTCTAAAATAAAGAAAATAAATGCAAGGAGAAAGAAAAAATAACCAAAACAATTTGAGGCTTGTGTTAGATTCGAACTTCCGAAGCTAACCGTTGCTTTACCACATACCGGCAGCTAATCCACGCGGCCAGAACGCACGTGCTGTCTACCGCTCTTCGGGAAAACATACCTCTATCTCCTTGCAAGCATTATATCCATGAAAAGCCGTCTTTTTTAAACCTTTCGCGGCTCCTTGGCTCATTTAGGCCTTTAATCCTTAATGGTGGTTGTGTATAGTATCGAATAGGAGGACAGAGCTACAATAACAGTTTGTTTGATAAAAGGGTCAATGTTTTCACATAAGACTATAAAATTCGGGTTGCATAGATACGAATACCTAGGGGCAGCTGACTCACCTGGTATATATAGCATTTATATCGGAAAAAAATTAAAACAACCTGGAAACGTACCAGGATATAATTTTTTTCAAACCAATCCGTTAGACAGGAAACTAGCAGGAGACACTGCAATATTGCTCAAGAAACATATCGCTTACAGCCGGATAGAGATGCCTCCAAAACTAGAAATACTAGATGCACATTTATTAAGTTTAATCGGGTTTGCTAAACTGAGTCCCATTTGAATATTTCTAGGATAATTGAGTCAAACCTAAATTGTCGTGATTTACAAATTGAGTCCCTCCTAAATTTTCGTGGTGGGTAAGTTGAGTCCCTCGACCCATAATATTAGGTGACAGAATTTCCCTCCCACTTTGTCCGACTTGGGATTGCGCAACCACTTAGCAGGATGGTGTGGTTAAAAATCTTGTCTTTATGGAGTGCATTGTCCCCCAAAGCTTTTCAAAAATAAAAGCGTTCGTAGGAGCAACTTGCAATAGTTTTGTAATGCAATAAAAACTTAAAAGAAAGAGTTTTCACAAAATTCAAATCTTATGTTCTGGTTACTCAACTTTGCTATTGTTCCCTCAAAAAGTGTTTCTATTCCCATTATTTTGTTTCTCCTTTTTCTTGTACTTCGTAACTGAACATACACATCTGACTGAATACCGGTTGAAACGTCAACATAGGTGTAAATGTTAGGGTGCGAAGTGTAAAAAAGTCGTTCAATTTGACATGGAAAGATCCGCAGTTATTTGTTGTTCGATTTGTGGTAGCTGTGAAATCAGCTGTGAAAATGCACCATGGGTTACAATATGACGGAACATCCTTACATAGGATTCAGTTGCTTTATTTGGTAGAGGAAAGAATGCAAGTGGCATGTAAGCATAATTTACTAGTGCATGAATAGTAAACAATTGTGTATAAAACTTGGGACAGCTTTTAACTGTGCCATCTAAGTAAACTGTAGACCTTCCACAAATGACGGCTAAGTTTGTTGTAGTTGAAAAACCAATTATATAGGTTTCACTATCATTTATCATTAGGAAAGGTTCACCGTTGTTGCTGACGATTTACATTTCTTGCAGTACGGCATGTGTATTTGTGCACTTTTGGGGAGATTAGAGTGAGTACGAGCGCATGCACTGCGTATATTCCTTTTAATGAAGGTCGTGTCTGCTATCGTTACAGTTTCTATGTCACCTGGTTTTAGTTCGTTGTGTAATAGTTTTGGTGGTTTACTACAAACATCTGTCATTGCTTTTCTCTTTAAATTAGTGCTAAGCTTTTGTTCATTTAGTTTCTGTAAGTCTGGTTTATCATGGCTGTGAATCTGAAAGTTTTCTACAATAGAAATATTTTCACTTAATTTTATATAACACACGAGTTCAAGGAGCAGGCCCACCACTGAATTCCACCCTTCAATGTTCCATGGTAGCAAAACTCGGAACCATCAACAAAAAATGTGTTTTGTTTTCTCACTGATCAATATCTGTTCACTGTACTAAAGGGTATGACTGCTGGCTGTACATTGATCTATGCGCATTATGCCGCAAACGTCCTGGGCTCACAGCGTGCTGGGTGCGACCGATATAGCCAACCATAGAGGACTCTATTTTCCGCATGAATTAAAAAATTTGGAAGTCAGTTTATCGCTCAGAGAATGGTAACCAAGTAATTATGCACTCAATTTACCTGTATGGAAATTATTATAAACCAGCAAGTCATACTGATAGTATCTACATACAAACCTCCGCAAATTTATCCAGAAGGTATGTTAGGGGATCTAAGAAAGATTCTAAATATTCATCCCAAGACAATTATAGCTGGGGACTTAAACACTAAGCATCCAGCTTGGAATTCTGAATTACCAATAAAGAGGGAGATCTCTTACTAGATCTCATTGTAAGCACAAGTTATTTAGACGTGAGAGCTCCACATGATCACTTTCTGGCCCTGAAACCCAAACCACCTTTCAGACACAGTAGACATTCTTTTACAAATGGAGTAAACCTTTCCCCAACTCTGTTACTAGCTTACCGCAGCTTGGATTCCGATCATCTCCCAGTGCACTTAGAACTTCAAAGTAAAATAACGGAATACATAATACTGGAGAAAACATCGACCAATACAAACTGGAACGAATTCAAAATATTGCTGCACCAGATATCGAAACCCAAGCTGCGGTATAATTCCAAGAAAGAGGTGGACAATGGATTTGAAAACTTAGTGGCAACTATAAAGATTGTGAATAGCAAAAGTGTTTTAATAGAAATGAACGCAACAATAGTGTGATCTTACCGGAGGCAGAGGCAGAGTGGCTCGTTGCCCGCAGGAGAAAATTGGTTAACCTTTGGCGGCACACACAAAACATTGTTTATAAGTATCTGGGCAAATGCCTAAGACCAGTCATTAAATATCAAGTCTTTATTTTCTTGGGAGCGAAAAATGCTCGCCACAATCCACAAGGATGACATCCTCTGGAAATTACTCAAAATATTTAAGCTGTCTGCCCCAATTAATCCCAGAACTAAAGCGCTATATTTTCTGCAAGATCTGCTGCTTGCACCGAAAGAAGAAGCAGAATTATTTATTAGGGAATTTGAAAAAAGTTAAGAGGTAATACCACAATACAAAAAGCACACGATCAAATGGAACAAGTCAGAATTCAATCCCAGCGCTACATACATTACTCCGTTACAAGTGTATTCAGTAATTAAAAAACTACCAACAAGTAAATTCCCGGACCTAGACGGCATTACAAATTAGGAACTTAAAATCCTCCCAACTAAAACTATAGTGCAGCTTACCCAATTATACAATGCATGCCTTAGATTACACAATTTCCCTCAGTCATAGAAGAAAGCAACAATTATAACAATACCTAAACCCGGGAAGAATCCTCGAGAAGCGAGAAACTACCACCCCATAAGTCTTCGCTTCAACTTAGGCAAAGTTGTTGAAAAGTTACACTTGCAGCGCATGCAAAGCATAGTACCTGAAAACACAACGCTTCCGGGGTGTCAATTGGTTTCGAAAAGGGCACTTGACGGAGCTGCAGATCCTTAAATTTATTTGTGATGTAACGACTAAGTTAAATGACAATGCAAGCAACTTAACACTATTCCTAGACGTAGAAGCAGCCTTCGACAAATGTTGGCACAATGGATTAATCTATAAACTGCATCATCAAACAGCCGCCTTACGGCCACACCTACCACTCACGCGAAGCTACTTTGAAAAACGCTTTTTCTATGTCCAGGTAGACAGTACCAACTCAAGTCTCCACCACATGGCAGCAGGAGTTCCATAAGGAGCTATAATGACCCCGTATCTATACGCCTTATATACAAGTGATATACCCAACTATCACAAATGCCACTCCCCGTGTTCGCAGACAACACTGCACTTTTTAACCACTATTACAACCCCAAATACGGCGGCCTAGAGCTTAAACACTGCATAAACATTTTCTTAAATTGGGCTGACCGCTAGAAAATCAAAATAAATTCAGAAAAATGTCAACTAATAGCATTCTCAAAAGCCTGCATAAAATCGAAAATAGAAATCACTGTAGCTGGACGAAAATTGCAATACCGTGATGGAGTAAGATATCTTGAGATAACCATCGACAGAAACGTAAGCTGGAGTAAACATATATAAAAAACACTCCGATAAAGGAAAAATAAGAGCAAAGACATGTAACAGAGTCTTCCGCAACCACACAATTCAAACCATATAAAAACAATCTTATACAAATCGTTCATTCAATTCTTCTTCCTTTATGCGTGCATGGCGAGGGCAAATGCTTGTCAAACAGTTGTTAAGAAACTTCAATCCATCTAAAACATTACCCTCAAGAAAGTACTCAGAGCCCCTATCTTGACACGAACAGCTAAGATCCACGAGGCATTATGAATTAAATCTATACGGAAAGCAATTGATGATAGGGATAAGTCGCGGTGGAATAAAATCCGTGCGCATACAAATCTATTTGTGAGAAATATGGGCACTGGCGAGCTGCGTCATTGAGAGCACAAGAGAGTGAAAAAGTAAACATCAAAAACACAATATTGTAAATATTGTAAATAAAACTTGACAATAAAAATGGGAAAACTAAGGGCAACATGACTGTATCTTGTACATATAATATTTATGTACATAATTGCGCACTATTAACTTTTAAACTAGCGAAAAACAGCAGTAAATATCCCAGTAAGCTGTTCTTATGGGCTGTAGACCTGTCTATGGGCTTGCAAATCAACAACCACAACTATGAACTCATTGTTAACTGTAAACGCGTGTAAAATTTACCTGTTAGGCTGAGCGATTATTACAGCCACAGGGCAACTATAGTGAATAAAAACATAATAAGTAAGTAAATAACCTCCAATGAATGAGCAAGTTTTCACTAATATAAAGTTATGCTATAGTTTTGCTATAAATTAAACTAAATGTGCATGGAATCATTTGGCATGCATCAATAATGCGTGAGAGAGGTCCTCCGTGGTGTAGTAGTTACCATGCTAGCTTGTATATCCCGAGTCGCGCGTTCAAACCCGGCGGTGGGCGTTGGATCTTTTCGGATGTAAAAATCCTTAGCATGTCTTCCTTAGGAAGGGAATTAAAGCCGGTGGTCCCGTGTCGTAGATTCA
This sequence comes from Deroplatys truncata, assembly GCA_030765065.1. Taxonomy (NCBI): domain Eukaryota; kingdom Metazoa; phylum Arthropoda; class Insecta; order Mantodea; family Mantidae; genus Deroplatys; species Deroplatys truncata. Next base: position 223,899,578 of record CM060978.1, read on the forward strand.
CGGCACGCAAAAGAGCCTCAAGCCTAATAAAGAGGCCTCTGAGCAAAATTACCGTCTTTCGCGCTCCATATATAATGGGACGCTAAGTCCACAGCAGTTAAAAAGCGTCCATAAGTAAATCTCAATTTAATTTTAATGTTATTAATAATGAGTTGTAGCTCAGTTATAAAAATACACACTTATTTGTTTCCTGTTTACACATATGCAATTACTGTGTTTTCATTTACAGAACATAAGAAATATCTGGATATATCAAATCTAGTTGATGCAGCAATAATATTTGGCATTGTGGAGAATGGGACTCTTATAAGATTTTGATGAAAATGATAACAATGGTTATGATGGGGAAGAAATACAGCCTACTCCTAGCATCAGTAGACTAGTTCGATGGGTTAAGTAGCATGATACAATGCTATTATAAAGAAATTACATGAAATTATTTTCATATACTTTATTATTTAAAGACACGCAATGCTAAATGAGAATTCCAAACTTTGTTCTAGGAACTGACAAAGTGAAGCATTCAGAAGAAGCAGAGCGTCTTCGAAAGCTTGAGGAAGAATATTTTGAAGCAGCAGAATCTGACTGCAGTGTTCCCGTATCAGAAGTGAAAGTGGACGCTTCAGCAATCTCATTCAAATTATCAGCTAAAAAGGATATAATATGGAGAAGAAAGTGCTTCAGCTATCTATATAAATATTCTGAAGAAAACATTTAAGCAGGAGATGATTATCGATGGACAAATGTCTCCCATATCCTATTTTGAAAAATATATCCCTGAAAAGTTGTTTAAAGACATGGCGCAGAAAACTAATCTGTGTGTTCAGCAAAAGGCAACTAATTATTCTAAACATTGTGATCTCAATGAAATTCATACCCTTTTTGCCATTCATATCATGCTGGGTGCAAGGGTTCATATGTATTGGGACAGGGCCATAGGACTTTAAGTGTTTTCTAAAAATATATCTCAAGACAGATTCCTTGCTCCGATAGACAGTGTGCACATGGTGAATAATATAGAAATGCCCAACAGTTGTAAGGATAAATTACATAAAGTTAGGTCTATTTGTGATTCAGTTCTTTCAAAATCTAGATGTGTTTATCTAGATGTTGAAAGAAATATACGCATAGACGAACTATGTTACAATTTAAAGGCAATTGTGTAAACGAAAATCAAATCCACGAGGAATCAAACTTTTCCTTCCTTGTAGATAAAGTCAGGATGTAAAACATGAAATAAATGCTGATGTTTTAAAAGATTTTGTTTTCAAGAAGGTGTGGTAACGCACTTGAGTAAAATAATTTCTGAGAATAGCCACTGCTTATATTTTGATAACTTTTTACATATCACATATTAAAGGCACTGCATCAAAAGAGTATAGATGCTGCAGGCGCTCTTAGGTTGAATAGGTTTAGCAATCCTTCCTTCCTCGCTGATAAAGAAATGAGTAAGAAAGGAAGAAGATACAGGGAAGAGGTTGTGAATACTGGTGATAGCATTGTACTTACAAAATGGTATGACAACAATGATGTGGTTCTTAGTTCTAACTTTGTAGGAATAGGAATATAGGACCAGGCACAAAGGTGGGATAAGCAAAACAAGAAATACCTAGGTATTGAACTACCTGAGATAGCTATAAAATCAAGTAATGGGAGGGATAGACAAGTTTAATTATCCGATAAGCTTTTACAAGATATTTGTTAAGTTCAGAAAATTGACTCTCAGAATGATGATTTGTGCTGTAGATATAACTATAGTAAATATTTGGCTTTAGTATCGTCCTGGTGCTAAAAAGCGTAGAATCCCCCTCCACAATACAAATTGATGTACTCAGCTTTCGAATTACACCGGCAGAAACCTGGAAAAGACAATAACTAGAAATAGAGGCATACCAGTAATGAGAAACATTCAGAAGTTCAACCATATCACAACAAGCCTAAGACACAAGGGAGGCCAGTGAAAGAAATTCAAACTGATAAAGTTGATCACATGCCAGAGTTTGATCATCACAAAGAGCAACGAGATGTAAGAGTTGGCTGCAAAGCTAAAACAAATGTTTATTGTTTCTGCTTTGTAAGAAATAGGAACCTTTTCTAAATATACACATGTAGGAAAATTGTACTGGTAATAATTATGTTCATGGATGTAATTTGTTATGAAAAGCTGCATTTAATAAATACGTTCTTGTTTCACTTAACATTTTCTTATGTTGATTTAATCTTATGCACACTTTGATAAAAAAAATTCAAATATCACACCACATTTTTGTCAGTGTCCATTATTCTATATATGTACCAAGTTACAGCCATTCGGAATGTCCATTCCAATGGATATGATTAAAAATGTATATATTGTAATGAAACTGTTGAATTCATTATTCATCTATTTAAATCCATATAAGCTCAAAGCTCACAGATAATTTTTTCAATGAAACATAAAATGTTGGGTCTAAAAGGCTTAAGTAAACAGAAGTTGTAGTGCTAGCTTGCACATCTCAAACTACATTACACAATTGCTTCCTATATTAGCTTTATATTTTTAAAAAATTGTTGTGAAGTAAGTTTGTTATCTTTTCAAAACTACAAACTTAGCGTATATCTCCCAAGAGTGACACAAGAAATTGCATTCGCCTTACTTTTTTCATTTGTTTCCTTTCTTTTTAACTTTTGACATATTCAGGTATGCTGTTGTGGTTACGTCCGAGAGCCGGTTCTCACACTGGCCTACCTTGACCTAGCAAAGTTGCTAATTCTCGACCACGTTACGTCTGTAAAACGCGTTCGCAAAAGATTAATTATTTCAAAACCCTGTATGATGTCACACAGTTACTATCGAAACTTAAGTATTCCTCCATGGTCTACGGTATCATGTTACTTCCCGAGGTCGCGGGTCCAAGACCGGCGGAGGGCGATGTTTTCTTTTTTTAGGGCGTAAAAATTCTTAGTATGGTTTCCTTCGGAAGGGAAGTAAAGGCAGTAGTCCCGTGTCGTACATTTATGGCACGTTAAAGAACCTCAATCCTGATAAAGAGACATTTAAGCAAAATTTCCGGTCTTTCGCGCCAATACAGAAACTAGCAAACTGAAAATAGGTCAGAAATAGGCTACCTACTCTACCATCTTACAAGTACCTAACTATTATTTTCCTACTTTCTCATGGAATAAACCAATTAATTTAGAAACAACAACTATTTTTCTTCGGAAACGGCTTATCAAAGAACCAAGTTCTATTGTATATTTATTTTGTAATATCTCTATGAAGTATACAATAGAAGGAATGTAATTAATTCCCTTCCACTCTGTATAGCTCAGTTTCAGCTAAACCGGTACCGACTGGGTACTCAGGCCAGTGATGTTAATGGGGCCACCATTTCAGAAAAGATTCTGGTAGATATATTATTTCCAAAGTCTTCCAAATCAATACCTACATCCTCATCATCATCTGCCAGTCCGTTACTGAAAAGATCACTTCAGTAAAATCACGACCAAGACCGTCAACTTCAACCAATAAGACTGACAAGCCCATAACATATAATGCATCACCGTAAAAGCTCGGGACAAGCTATGAAGAATGACTTCTTGAATGTAAGTGAAAATCTGCACCCAGAACATCAGGGGGAAATAAGTCCACAAACATCTCCTCCGAGATACTCTTCTGAGGAATCATCTGCGAAGGGCTCAGATCGGTGATCTTCATCTTCACTAATATCCACCTCCAATCAGTTGTAAGTTCACGAATCGAAGATTTGTATTGGAAAAGGAGGAAATGGAGCAGGCAGATTCTCTCCACACTGTCAGAAAGATAGTGAAAAAGAGAAAGGATAAGCCTATAGTAAAACTCGTTAGCCCAACACCAAAGAAAAATGGTAAATTAATTTGACCATCGTTATGCTCAACATAGTAAAGTCTTATTATTACGAGCTCATCCATTATAATTATTATGGCCATTCTTCTATGGGACGTCCCCCGTGATGTAGTGGTTGCCATGCTAGCCTCTAGTTCCCGAGATCGCGAGTTCCAACCCGGCGGAGGACGATGGATTTTTTCGGGTGTAAAATCCTTAGCCTGGCTTCTTTTGGAAGGGAAGTAAAGCTGGTGGTCCCGTGTTATAGACTTAGGCACGTAAAAGGACCTCAAGTCTGATTAAGAAGCCTCTGAGTAAAAATTCCGGTCTTTCACGCCCAATGCAGAATGGAACACTAAAAACCATAGTAGTTAAAGAGCGCTCATTAATAAATAAAAAATTCTACTATGAAATATACTTGGAATCGAAACACATCGATCAGAGCTTGAGCATTTGCTCAACAAGAATTAGCTCCTGGTCATAAATTTGCTAAAGACTAAGCTCCGTCCGCAAGACAACTTTCAAATCAGATGGTACATCCCAGTACGGCGTGATCTTACACCGAAAGAGGGTATTCCCCAACCGGGGTTACTATGATGCTCATCAGAGGTGGTATATTCGTGGAACCTGTAATCATAGAGTCTGACATCCTGTAAGTCGCCGTAAGGATTAAACTGCCAACCATTCTATCTACCATTTTTTAATATTTATCTGCCTCCATCTATTATCCTCTCGCTCTCAAATTTAGAACACATAGTTTCCCAGTTACCAACATCTTTTCTGTTGGTGGAAGACGTCAATACCCATTACCCTCTTTGGGACTCACTTCGGGCTTGTGCGAGAGGCAAATTAATCGCCGATTTCTTGGACAGTTATAGCCTAGCTCTTCGGATCACCAGAGAGCCTACATTTCTTTCATACTCGTTCATAGTTAACACATATTGACTTAGCAGTTTGTTCACTACCGTTAGCAGTTTCCTTATAATGGAAGGTTATCTCTGATTTACACTGAAGTGATCACTTTCCATGTTTATTAGTCTCTTAACGGAAGACATGTTCCACACGTTTTCCTAGATGACGCTTAGATCAGGTCAGCTGTAACCTTTGCTTCCAACTGGCTATATTCAATTACACGGCTCTATGAATGTTTTAGCCGTCCATCCCACAGACATGATTCTTTCTGCTGCTGAGCAACCTATTCCTCGGTCGACTCACCGTCCCGGTCGATTTCTAGTCGCTTGTTGGACAGATGAATGCTGGGATACTATTCGTGCTCGCAAACGTGCACTCAGCGTTTTCTAATGCCATCATATACTGGATAACTGAATTTAATAAATTATTAAGGATAACAAAACGACATCATAGAGCAAGTTTGTAGCTTCATTTAATGCACATACACCTTCCTCAGTCGTATGGGATAAGTTACGGTATATGAACGAAACATTTACCCACATGCCAATCGCCGGTCTTAAAATAGCTGCAGGTGGTGTTATTGATACGTTTTACGTGGCTAACACACTCGGCAGCGATTTCGCTCAAGTGTCTAGCCCATAGGTTTTCCCTTTCGTTCTGGAAACCTTGAAGACAATCGCCTTTCCACCACTGCGGTAGAACTGCACTTTCATCTTCGCGACTATCAGCATCAGGACTACATTGTATCTCGTACAAAGTTTGCAACAGCTCTCTCCTGAAGGTAAGGCTTTCCTGCTCGAGGTCTGTAATCTTGTTTGGGTTCACGCCACTTTCCCAGAAAAGTGGCCACCATCGTTCCCATTTTGAAACGACCGTCATCTTCGCCCAGCTTCCGTCCTATTTCCCTCAGCAGTTGCGTTTTCAAAGTGATAGAAGAACACATAACCAATGGACGGATGGTATAGTGGCTGGAAACTCATAACCTACTGATCAACACTAGTGCGATTTTCTACGATGCCATTCAATGTGCACCACAGTGAATACATATGGATGCAGATCATGAACGATTCACGAAGAATTCTCAAACTTTTGGGATATTTTTCGACTTCGAGAAGGCCTATATGTGTTGGCAAGCTGGAATACTATATGTAGGTTCCCTGTACACCTGAAACATACGTGAATGCCTACCACTGCTCATTGAGAATTTTATGAAGGAGGTTTTCCGACTATGAGTCGACAAGGTGTTTTCGAACGCTTTTGTTCAGGAAAACGGAGTGCCTCAGCGATCGATACTAAACGTTACACTGTTAGTTATAGCAATTAATTCGATCCCGAAATGTGTTCTTCCAAGGGGATCACCATGCTTATTCGTCGACGACTTTGCCGTCTGTCGTATCTCTCTGGGTACACTGTTTTTGGAACGCCGTTTCCAGAAATGTTTATACAATCTTCGAGAATGGAGTTCTAAAAACGGCTTTCGTTTCTCAACCTAGAACTCAATCTACTTCAACTTGTAACGACGTAGCAGATGATTACCAGCTTCGCTACGATTCCTTTCAGATTTACTTCCATTCGCAGATAAGACCAGATTCCTGGGGTTGACCTTTAATAGGAAACTTAGCTAGTCATCGCATATAATGCAGCTGATAGCGCGATGTGACCGTTTTCAGAATATTTTGCGGATATTAAGTAGCAATTTTGGGAGAGCGGATGGGACAATTTTGCTGCGACAGTATCGCGTACCTTCCGATCCAATTTGAACTATGGGTATATTGTTTATTCTTCAGCACGACCATCTGCGCTGTGAAGATTAGACACAGTCCATAATCCGGACAATCGTGTGGCTGTCGGAGCTTCCCCAACTAGTCCAGTTGAGTCGTCCTTCGTGGACTAGTGGTACCGTGCTATCCTCTAGTTACCAAGTCGCGGGTTCAAACCCGGCGGAGGGCGATGGATTTTTTCGAGCGTAAATATCCTTGGCATGGCTTCGTTTGGAAGGGAAGTAAAGCCGGTGGTCCCGTGTCCTAGATTTACGGCACGTAAAAGAACATCAAGTCCGATAAAGAGGCCTCTGAGTAAAATTACCGGTCTTTCATGACCAATATAGAATGGGACGCTAAGGACCATAGTAGTTAAAGAGCATCCATAAATAAAACTAAATTTAATTTAATTTCTAGTCCAGTTGTGAATCTTTACGCCGGATACCCAGAACACTCTCTGCAATATCGCCGTAATATCCCGTTAGAAAATTATTGTTGCGGGCTTAAATGTATGCCTGCGCATCCAGTTTGCTTCTTTCTTCACACCTCACTAAGCGAACGTTAAGGTTTGCAGGTTTTCGTTTCCGGGAAAGCATGATATTGAAATGCCTAGCATGTTTGCTAAGGGAGAGTGTACCCCCTTGGTCACGTGTGATATCTCACGTGGATCTTGGGTGACGGCATATAGGAAGTCTACAGCGCCTAAGTTTAGTATACGCACTTGTTTTTTAGAATTTATGTCAGGTTACAATAATTTAATTTTGATCTACAACGATGGATCTAAGTACACCAACGGTGTTGGCTAATCGCATCATTTGGTTTTCATAGTAGCAGTTTCATTTATAGTGCAGATCTGTATGCTATATATGGAAACATTTTGTATGTGCGTCGACGAAATTGGGTGACTTATTTTGAGTGATTCCCTTAGTACATTTCACAGCCCTCGTGAACTGTACAACCACCATCCTATTGCGCAACACATCCAGGATGACCTCCATATTTTACACGCTTCTGGCTTTCATTTAGAATGTGCTTGGATTCCTGGTCACTTGGCTTGTTGTGTGGAGAACAGTGCTATCATGCTGGCGTGAAGAGTGATCGTCTCTTCGGGAAATAAGCTTAGAGTGCTGAAGAACATTCCAATAAACTGGGTACCTTTCTTGTATCTCGTCGGGAAGAGGTTATTGTGACTCGGTTGCATTTTGGCGACTACAATTTTACGCACAGTTACCTTTTTAAGGGGACGATGCTCCTCTTTGTCCGTTGTGTAGCGAATGTCTGTGGGCCCGTCATATGTTGCTGGAGCGTATTCCTCTAGCACATATTCGGCACTCTCTGCAGTTGCCGGTCAATCTTGTAGAGGTCTTAGCGGACGATAACGAAGCAGTAGAAAGGGTTTTTAAGCTTTTGTCAAAGGTAAACCTTCATATGCGGATTTGCTCATACGGATATTCAGAGTTTTCATATCTCTCGCCCCAGTTTGTAAATATTTCTTTATCTCTGGCTTTTTCCATGATTAGTACTGTCTTCGGATTTTTATCTCTGACTTTTCCATGACTTTTGTATTGAGCTTTATCTCTGGTCTTTGTCATTATCTGTTTTTCTAAGGGCGCTAATGACCTTGTAGTTGAGTGCCCTTAAATATAAATCATCATTATCTTCGCGAGTATTTTCTCATATAACTCACCGGTATGTGACCTCGGCTACTATAAATGCATATTGCCAATATCTTTCGCGAAATTAAAAACAATTGACGCAAACATTTTCGCGCGGCAAACCCTAACTGCAAGAAGCGTGGATTCTGCTTCTCTTACATTACGAGAGTGGGGCACTGAACCTGAAATTACAAACTTAACCTACACCTTATTGCTTCCTGGTTCGCGGGGGTAAACGCCTGACTTCCAGGTGCTATAATCTTATAGACTGTGCATTTACGTCATATGGTACAAATTCTGAAGTTGATTTCCCGGTGCATCTCCCTCTTCTACTATGATGTCTATCTTGGACAAATAAGAGATGAGAAAATAGTTACCATAGCTAGAGTTAACAAAAGCATATCAAGTTCCCTGAGCCATAACACTATTGTACATCTGTCGAAAAAGCATTTCTAGCACGACTAATTAGCCTTGCCCGAAACATCGTATATTAATACCTATTATAGAAAGGCAAAAATTTTGAATACACACAAAATAAAAATATGATAATTTATACACTTTCATCAATTGAAATGTCACAAAGAGGTGCATATACCAGCTGGTCCAACAAGCCGTCGTTTGCAGTTTTATTTTCCCCATATGCATAGGTGCAAAAGAAGCTGGCGCATCACTGCTGTTCAAACGGGCAGTGCAGGTACAACATTGAAAGTCACTAAGGGTAGTGATGCTGTCTGCAGGTGTTTACATGGTAGTTTAGTACTGATAAGCGTCGCGTGGTCGCCTGCATAGAGTTCGAGCCAGGTTATTCAGACAAAAATCTTTTTTTTTCTCTCATATTTTTAAGATGATGGTTTTTCGTTTGTTTTGATTGTTAGTCCTGGTGTTTATTCAGCGTTATCTCCCCCCCAGATTTTCCGATAGGTTTTAAACTGTCATCTTAGTTGTTTCCTTGCTACTTATGTCATATTTGTATTCATTTTGTAATTTTTGGACCAACACCGCTTTTGCTACTGCTCGTACCCCTATCTTGTCCCCCACACATCCTCCCATCTTTTGCTTCCCCTATTTCTTTATTTTCTGCTACGTTTTGCTGATCTGTTGTTTTGTTTTTCCTGAGCTATTCCTGGGCCATGCACTCTGCCGGCTACACCCCTATGTCACACGGGTATACACTGACACGGATTTCGCCACTTCAGGTGCGTTATGGTAAGCTCTTATTTGAGGACACACCCGGAATGCTGCCTCGGCACCTTTTTCGCCTTAGCGTCATTCGCTGAGGAAACTTTCCCTCTTCGACATTATTGGGCGCAATGGTGTGTGTGTTTGTGTACCTAATGGCTGTCGTCAATATAGTGTAGGCCTCTCTGTGGTGAGGTGAGGCCCGTAGCATGTGTTCAAAGACTTGTCAGATTTTTAATTATAAAGCTTTGGATCAGAAGTTGCATGTCTTATAATGGCATCCTTTCATCACCGTTCCCACTACCGCAACCTGTAACCCTTTCGAGGCCATCCTGTGCTACGTCCCCCATCCTTACTTGGCGTCTGTTGCAGTCATCGGGTCTATGTACAATATTAACTCTATTTTAAAGGAAGATTTTTATGAAACTTAAATGTTTTCAAATATTTCACACAGGAGATTGAAAGTTAAATATTTCTACAGGTTTAAATATATTTGGAATTAAAACATTTCGCAGCTTTACTATTATTATAAGCTTTGGAAGTTTGTCTTCGTTGAATTATAAAACTGCCACAGAACTTCATAACATGACAATATTGTAAGATCAAAATAAACGTACTTAAGCTGTTTGTTTGTTTATTAACAAACGCACTCTAGCTGTTTTATTGCGCTTACGATTTGTTTTCGCAACAGCGGGTTACTAGTTACAAATGGCTCGCTTTAATAAAGTCGAGTATCTTTAAATACTACTCGTTTACGGTAAAACACGTCGTAATGCGGCAGCTGCGGCAGGAACTTATCGAGAAGGATTTTCAAATAGACGAGCACCACATAATAGGACATGTATTTTCGTCTGTCAAAGAGTTCCAGATACAGGAAACGTATTTTCTCATGTTGAACGAGTTAGTCAAAGAATTTTGCACAAGAACAAATGCTTCACTTTGTGGAAGAAGATCCTGGAAGCAGCAGCCGTGGTATAGCTCGCACATCGGCGTATCCCATTGGAATGTTTTGAGAACATTAAAAGAACAATTGCTACGCCCATGTCATACTCAGCGTGTCTAATATCTCTCTGAAGCAGAGTATGCGCAAGAGTAGCATCTTCCGAATGGTTTCTTCAACAGGGAAGGGACTTTCCTCTTAAAAATCTTTCAATGGTAGAAAGCAGCATTTACCAGAAATGGAGCAACTATTCACTATAATGCTGCTCACACCTGGGCTTACGAAAATTCACACACAAGACAAGACAGATTTCATCAGAGATTTTCTGTATATTTTTGGGCAGAATTATGGTAAATACATTAATTGCTATGTGGGTTCTTCCTCGGGTTTTGACACGGGCCATCTTTCTTCCCTTTCTTAAAAAATATTTATCAGTTCTGCTTGGGGATGTTCCCCTGGCAATAAGAAATTACATGTGCCATTACATGACGGTGCATCTCCGCACATAAGTACAACCGGTTGTGACCATCTACGCAACACCTACGTAGAACGCTGGATCACTTGAAATGGACCAAAAAGATGGCCACCAAAATTGTCAGGTCTAAATCCAATCGACTTTTACTTTGGAGCGATATAAAAACTTGCGTATACATTAGAGGAGTTCCTGATGTGGAAACGTTGCAAGAAAGAAAACTTCGAGTAACGGAAGAAATAAAAAAACAAACTCGTCCTTCGTAGAGCGCAGCAGAATTCAAAGCATATGTGTTGGCGAGGGTTGCACTTTTTGAAAATTTTCTCTAGACAATAAAAATAGCCCTCGTTGATTTTTTGTTCTTGTCTTGCTTTAATTATTCATAGAGTTTTATAATTCATAAAGAAGGCAGCATAATCTTGCAACTTGGGTTTCTCAAGCTTTTATTTATCTTTATAAACCAGTGTTCCTATTAATAATTCCTTAATATTGTAAATGCTTCCTCCGTTTCACATCCTGTATGATCTTTAGGTTACGTTACAATCATATATAGTTTTCTGATTATTTGTGTACCGAAAGTTTTTATTTATTCGTTGCTGTAGTAGCAGAAGGAGAATTAAAAGTTTACCTGCTGAATATAAAGTTAACCTGTTAAATGTAAAGTGAGCCTGTTAAGTTTGCTGTGTTGCAGTATTGTGCAAACTAAAATAGTAATTATCTCAAGAACGAAAAACCATTATGAAAAAATTTATGAAGGATAAGCACCCTAAACAACGTGCTCCTTTATAGTTTAAAATAATGAGCATGGGTTAATTAACATGTATATCAATATATATACACCTATATATGAAATTGACCCTAATTGCAGGTTGCCGTTTAAAAATATTAAATTGGTCCTAAAGCGACGCACCATATTGTCCTCCAAACAAAACACAACTAATGAGATTTACTTTCCCCCATAATATCAAGCAACTATTATTCAAAACATTTCTTTCTACAGCGCTTACTTTTAGAGATATTGTACAGTCTCAACTTAAATGGTCCACATTATGTATACAGAATGTTAAAAAAGAGGGCATAAATTCAGGCATGCGTTCCCCATGTGTAGACAATAAAAAAGTCCATTACAATATGTATCCCAAAATGCTTGGTTTCTGAGTTATGGTCTCCAAAACAGCGATATTCACCGGAACGCTTTTCTTCCCGCAGGCAGTTGCCGTAACAGATTACTAACAGGAGCCCCTGACAGTTCATTCTTAGGCGAAGGGTATATTGAGTATTGTGTTTGCCGTTCAACTAAGCGACATGTACTCAAACCAGGGGCTGGCAGAAATGCACTTCGTGTACGGTAAGGCGGACATAATGTTGTGGTTGCTCGTCGTTTGTACCAAGAGAGGTACCCACAGCGAAGATGTCCAGATCGAATTGTAATCATAAGTGACATTCAATGGCTTTGCTCTCTGGCAAGCGTCACTGCGGCAATAACTTTTGTAACCTTGTTTTTCTGTTTCGGGATATATACATTCTCAGCTATCATAAAGGAGGTTCAATCTGAGCCCAAATGCGCCAAAGATACGTGATAGGCTTTGATAATTTTTCTTTCCAGAATTGTTTGCACATAGGTCTTCCAATTTTGCATTTCTGTCCCGAAAAACTTGTATAGCATCTCATCTTTCAAACCTACCGTTTCTGTTATGTTTCATGTAATGCGGCGGGCATTTTCAATTAATTCGGTTAATTTAGAATCCTATCTTTGATTTTCTCGGCTATTCTTGCCATCTTTTTATCCATTTGGATAAAGCTGCAACTACTCAATTCGTATTATATCCTTAAATCACCAACACTCATTAGAACCTAAACGCAACAAATAAGCTATACCACTTTTAAATGATACACATGACAATTGGACCTCAGCATAATTAGTGTACAGATATGTACATACTGAGGCTTTCACGGCCGGCGTACATGACTAATAATTGAATTATTACTACCCGGGCTTGTAGGTCGTGGTCTATAAGGCATCGTGGATACCAACGTTTCGCTAAGTACAGCGCTTGGCATCTTCAGGGTGAAGTGATTCAGTGTCTGCGATGGATGCACAGACTTTTTTTTTCGAGTGGAGGAGAAAATGATTTAATCACTTACCCCAATTGGTACTCACCAATATTCGGCATACCCACTAAAAGCTCCTCCACCTGAGGGAAGTCATGTATGGGGATGAGGAAGTACCGCAGTATGCACCTGCGTATTCATGTTGATAGTGTATTGGCCGGCCACAAGGGCCTAAGCCGGGTGAAGGAAGGTGCCAGGACGCAAGCATGACCGAGGCCTTCTTGTGCCCTTGGGAGAGAAGTGTAAAGGAAGATTGTGAGCGAAGAAATGTGGTGGTGGTAGGCAAGCTGGACTAGGCCCAGCTCACCGCCAATCCAAGTTCTGAGTGGTGAAGTCTAGTGGTAGTGCCTTGGGTGCCGAGCGCTGCCTCGGGAAGCTGCGTTCGGCCTCTTTGGTTGATCAGTAGTCTGTTGGTTATGCAGTTTCCTCATGAAGAGCGACACCTCGTCTTTGAAGACATTTGTTAGTGGTCCTCTGAGTTCAGCCATGTAATTGGTGAACACCGTAGTGGTTGGTATTGCATGTAGGCGTAGTCGATCGGTTAGTTGGTTGGTTCGTATGTAGTTGTTGGAGTGTATCGTGGTGCTCCTTAAGTTCGGTTATTACATCCTCCAAGGAAGCCAGCTTGGTGGCGATCTTGAGTAGCTCTCCCTGCACATTCTCCAGTTTTTGCAGGATTTCAGGCAAACGTTGTGTGTAGATGTTAGCTGTTCGTGTCTGCAACTGCAGGAGGCCCGTGACAACTGCTGCTGCCGTGCAGGTACCTTGGCCTTCTTCTGCGACGGTGATGAGCAGCTGTGTGGATGTAGCGGACAACAAGCTTGTCCGGTGAAGTGGTCGTGTCTCCAGCAGGTTGCGCAGAAGCGGCGGCGACGCATCAGATCGTGGTGCTGGCAGACAGACGTTAAATTGGGTGCCCCACAGTAGTAACACCGTGGCGGAGCAGTACATCCTAACTCCGGGTGCCCGTAAAGGCAGCAGCGTCGGCAGGGTGATGTCCAGGTTGAGCGGCTTGGCTCGATCTTCAGGCGTTTGCCCAAGAAGTGCAGTCCGTCGGAGAGGGCCGCGTCGCAGTGAGCCTTTTCCCGAAACTAAAGGCGCGCGAGCTGTGTTGGGCCCTTCCGTGGTTGAATCCTTGTAGCCTTCAGCTACAGCCTACAGTTGATGGCCAAAGGTGTTGTACGGAGCTTAAGATGGTCTGCGTAGTTGCTGGTGAACGCCCACAAACACAGCGACGTCAGAGTGGTGCGAGGAGTCTAGTCCCTGCAGTGAGGTGTTCACCGACGCCGTGGAGCGCGCTGGTGGCAGTGCCAGCTGCGGCGCTAAGATCGGTGGTTGCCGAGTTCGTTTCGTCGGCGGAAGTCTCTGCTGCTACTGCAGCTCTGCGATGCTTTCGTCTACCCATGGTGAGAGAAGCTCCTGACTACTCGAAGGTTCGAGGCGAAGTGAGACGTCTCTCCCTGCATTAAGGTGCGAGTGCTTTGTTTCACCACCTTGCGAGAAGTCTCCAATGAGTGGCCACGCAAACACATCCCAGTCGAAGACAACATCGCCATTGTGGAAGCAGCCATACAAAATATTCCACTAGTCCAGGCAGAGGAGGTTCGACGAGAGACTTCCCGCATTCTGTCCTAGTCACCTTCACCCAAAAGCAACATCTCACCACAAGAGAGGAAGGCCATCAAAGAAACTCAACAAAGATGAAAAGAATGCTATTCTACCGGCAGACAAAGGCAACGCCACGGTTGTCATGGAAACGGCAGAATATAATGAAAAGACCTCAGACTTGCTATCCTCTGAAACCTTCAGGTAGCTGGCGAAGGACCCGACTAACGTTTTCGCAGACAAACTAACAGCCTCATAAAAGCTTCATCTCTACCAGACAGTGTAAGGAAAGAGGCCTGTAAAAGCGAAGCTTTGCTGCCAAGATTATATGGGCTCCCGAAAATTCACAAGGACATACCACTACGTCCCATTGTGAGCAGCATACGTTCGCCTACCTACCGTATCGCCAAACACCTTTGTACTCTGCTACAACCACACATCGGTATCACAAACACACACATTAGGAACTCGGACCACTTCATAGAGAAACTCGGGCACATTCAGCTACAAGCTGGGGGCCGCTTAGTGAGCTTTGATGTTATCTCATTATTTACCAAAGTACCGATAAAAGCCCCTTTAGTCACATTCAAGATCTGTTCCCCAAGTACATCACAGAGTTCTTTCGACACTACCTTACAGCTAATTACTTTCAATGGGACTACAATTTTATGACCAGATCGAGGGAGTCGCAATGGGCAGCCCTCTGAGCCCGGTTATTGCCAACCTTTTATAGAAAAGTTTGAGCAGTCAGCACTCGCCAGCACTCCTCTCAAACCGAAGACCTGGTTAAGTTAAGTTGATGATACGTTTGTGGTGTGGAATTTCTGCTGCATCTAAACAGCGTAAATCCCAATATTCAATTTACAATGGAGAAAGAAAAAGACAATACTTTGTTCTTTTTAGATGTAAAAGTCATGAGAACACCAAACCTCGGCCTAGAATGCAGTATATACAGTAAGCCCACCCACACAGATCGATACCTAAACAAAACATCAAACCACCACCCCAGGCAGAAACAAGGAGTGATAAAAACTCTCACAGAACGGACATCAAGAATCTGCAACGAAAAATATTTTAAAGAAGAACTCGAAAATATAAATTCGGCCTTCCAGGCCAATGGCAACACGCGGAAAGTAATCCGGTGCGCGCTTCATCCTAGGCGCCCTACGAAAAAGAAGTATCGTCGAACAACAAGCACGGCCTTCCTCCCCTACATTAAGAGTGTATCCGACCGAATAGACAAGCTTCTGCGCTCATACGGGATTGACACGACTATAGACCAACACAAAAAATCAAGGACTTGCTGAGATCAGCCAAAGATAAGTGACACCCACACATATCTGCAGGTGTTTACAAAGTGCCCTGTAGCTGCGCCAAGGTATACATGGCACTACTATGCGCAGCGTGGTCACGAGACTGAAAGAACACGATCGTCAAAGCAGATTGGGACAAACAGAAAAGTCATCCGTGGCGGAACACTCATATTATTTGGCCATGACATCACCTTCAAAGAAACCGAAGCTTTATCTACAACCACAAACTACCATGCTCGACTACAGAGGGAGGCCATTGAAATTTATAAACACAAAAACAATTTTAACCGGAAAGAAGAGGCTCTCCATGTGCATAAAGCCTGAACACCTATCTTGCAGAAACACGTAAACAAAAATAGCAAATATAATACCTCGCCAAACCCACCCACTCCTAGAGACGCGAGCCAATCACTACACGGGACCTCATAGTAAACCTCACCCACCCCCACTATATAAGAGCGCCATCCTCCGGTGACGCCGCACCCCCTGCCATTACTGTGGCAACGGGACCCTCACCGCCGACTGCCGGGCACACGACTTGAGCCAACAACGCCGCTTCTGCGCCTCCTGCGGGGGCAAGGGCACGTCACTGGTCAAGCCGTCTGTCCACTCTACCCAAATAGAACATCGCCGACCGACCACATCACAGCACCGCAGAACTGCACACCACCACTACCACCGCCGATCGACATCTCACACCTGGAACAGCAGTTGGCTAGCACCTACAGCCTTCTAGTGAACAACAGCATCATTGTAACCGTTCAAGATCTTCACGCTGAGTTGCAGCACCTAACGGAACGCGTAAGCTCTCTAGAGAACGTCCTGCTTAGGATCTTCGGAAAACTCACAGACACAGTAGAACAGCACTCGAACACCATAGAGAAGATGGACCACAACAGCCGCACCGCCCTTCGCCAGGGTAATGAATACCTACTGGACAGAATCGCAGATCACGCGACCAGAGTGATTAAGACTCTCCAGCCCTACGTTACATCACCACCAGAAGAGCCACCGCACCACAACACGCGATCACATGACCCAGAATATTCTGGTCACGCCACTCACAAAACCAACGCCCGGATGTAACAGGCCCGGGTACGGAGCCAAAATTGTCTGTTAAAACACCACTGTCATAGGTCCCTGTCAGGTCTTCGGCCACGGCAGATACCTATTTATCACTGCGGAGTACTCTGCCGTATTCTAACAAGTACTTACAAATAGCGTGTTTGCTTCGGTGGTAACTCCACCATTATCACCACTATGCCCCAATTAAACGACGACACCACAGTATTAAATCCTTTCTATTTCTCTTCCTTTTTCCTTCCAATTACCTAATTATTCCTGTTTTCTTTCCTTACACCTTTATTGCCGTTTTCCACACAAAAAAAGACTCCACATTCAGGTTCCAACCACCGTAGACACTGAATCACTTCACCCTAAAGATGCCAAGCGTTGTACGTAGTTGGTATCCACGTTGGTATCCACGATGCCTTCTAGACCACGGCCTACAAGCCCGGGTAGTAGTAATTCAATTATTAGTGTACAGTGTTTATAAAATCGTTTAATACTCTTCTTTAAAAGTAAGATTTTAGCTCATACTTTTGCAATGCATATAAAAGGAGCTATTTCAGGGGGAAGGACAAAAATATTTAATTACATTTGTCGTTTGTTTATGGTGGCTGTTCTCGTGATCAAATTTAGGTAGCCAATTTAACAACTTTGAAAAACTGAAGATGGTCAAGACTGCCGTGGAACGTGAACACTCAGAATTGAAATCCCCATAGCAAAACCTATAAAATTCAGTGTTCATATAGAATTTTCTTTTTAAATATTAAGCCTATGGCTTCATATAAAACTGTAGTTCCACCTCATTTCGCCAACCATTTCCAGATATCTTTTTTACAGACTGACAACATCTACTTTATTTGTATCATTGATCCTTTTCTGAAGTGTTATGACCCAGAACTCTAGTATAGAGAAGGGATATATCATTAGAATTGTGTATCATTTCCATGCTCATGCTGACGAGGTTTCAGAAGGATACTTTGCCGCATTTTCGTTCCTAAACTAACCTCTACAACGGGTACTTTCTGTGGTCCCGCATGCCGTCAGAATGGGTATTAAACACTACTAAAAATATAGGTATCTCCTTTTCTATATAAATGTGTAGTCACTGTACTATTTAGTGATTCTATACAGAACTGCCTATCTCATCTGTCCAAGTGAACATATTTTTATTCATTCAGTGTGATGTAATATATTGACAAGAACAAGTTACCAAATATTGTGTAATAACAACATGTGCATCTGTTATGAGAGTCAGCTACATAGAACCTATGTACATCTATCAGAACATCTATATAAAGTGTAATGATCATGTTCTTCGCTAAGGGAGTGTTCAGTTCCATTAGTCTTGGAAACAACACCATATTTCAAACTGTTTTGTAATACTCGTATAAATGATCATTATTTTAAAAAATCTGATGTGTTCCACTCACATGACTTTCTCTACTCTTGTACAAAATATTTTTACAAACGTTTATTCTCCATATGCTTAATGTTAATCGAGATATCGAGATGTTAATCTTATTGCTAATTTTCTTGTAGATGCAAGGGAATTGGTAGGCTTTAAACGATAGTCAAATATTTTAAGAGCTGGTTGCTATGTGGAGTATTCCATTCTCTTTGCATTACTAGGACAAAAAAATGAATAACGAATTTGAGAAAAAGTATAAGTATTGGAAAATTTAAGGGAATAACAAGCAATATCTCGAAAATGGTTCACTCAACAAAACAAATGTATATGACATAAATTGTGTATTTTAACGCCATCTACATTTTTTGTGTAGTAAAATTTTATCTATCTCTTATGGCTTACCAGTTATGCAAAGTTCATTCACAATGAAGAATACTTGTGGAGACATTTCCAGAAAATTCGAGGTATACATTTCATTTGTCATGAACATATCTTACAGCAATGATATTTTAATCAAAATCGTTAGAGGCATTTTTGAGAAAATTAAAATTTTCGAAAAATGTTCCATGTAAAGGGTAATCTGGGGTGGGGAGATTTTCTTGAAAACCTTCGTGTCGCATCTCTGGAAGATACTGAACCTAAATACCAAGTTTGGTGTTTATCCGACTGTTCGTTTCTGAGTTATGCTGTTCACAGACACACACACGGACATGTTTCCAAAAATGCTTTTTTTGGATTCAGGGGGTCTCAAAACATATATTTCCGGTGAAATCTCGATATCGAATTTTTGGGAGGAATACAATACTTGCCCTACTAGATTGTACAGTTTCATTCAGCACCATAAAAATGCGGGAAATCTGACCCAAATGCGCAGCATACAGGGATAGAATCAGCTTGGTCTTTTATTTATGGCTCGTTTGATACGGATGACTTGACTAGAACATATTATGTAATTTACCAGAATGCTTTTTGTTTTAATCCCAACTATATGGTTACTATCCTCTTGTGTTTAATTTCAGTGCAATTTTTATCTGGACTTCACTTTTTGCGCACTTCTGTGCCTGTTTCCTGTATCTTGTTACCTGCCCACTGCACAAATGCAGAAAAGAATCGTGGATCTTGAAGAGCTACGAGACCCTTACCCGTTATATATCCATGAGATATTTTGTTGCGCTCTATTATGCACTGCAACTCTTTACCGGCACCAGCTATGGATACATGCAACCTTATTACTTGGATGAGATTATTGTTCTTACTGCACTAATGATAGTTATTAAATTTGCAGTGTGTGAGTATAAAATATTTTAATATGTGCGTTTAGCAAATCCATAAACATAACATCCATAGAAATTTCAAATTGTTGATAACTACACATAAAAGGAAGAAAATTGATAATTTTCTTCTATGATTACTTTTACTAATTTTGGTATGTTGAATGCCAAATGCATTTGGCTTTGGTGTATCATGTTAGGTTTTCTGTAAATTTGGCAAAATGCAACCTTGTCATATTTAGCTTTATAGTGACAAACTGCATGTCAATTTTAAATTAATTAAGCCTCCTAGATTTAAGAAGTCGGTTTTTACACACAAAATATACCGATGTGACAAAACTGACATGTATTCACAAATGAAAGCCAACTGTTCACCAACCAAATGTAACATGCTCTCAAAACATGACACACTCCTTTCCAGAAAATGTTACAGACATTCAGCCTTCTGTCAATTACTCAAGTGAAAGGAGACTCTTTTGAGGGTTGTAAAGCAGTGGTGCAATGCTAAATTTAGCTGTAAGAATCTCTTAGCAGTGGTATATATAGAAAATAATTCTGGTGCGGTGCTTGTAAAAATTATAAATTTTCAGGTATTAATGAACGGACACTTTATTTAAAGTATACCAACATAATTTGGAGTGAACAAATACTATATGTTTACTTCAGCCTATTGAGTGTTTTAAGTACAAGTCATAAACATCACACAAGATTACAAAAATAATCTGGGATACCTAACACAAAGATTGTGTGAAAACTTCTAAAGTAGATACCAAAATTCATTCCCTTAACGTTAGTTCCTACTTCGTTTGAATTTTCCGCTGCTCTCATTTTTGTCGTCGCCTGCTGATTGATGCTCCTCAACTATTTTATGACGTATTACTCGGGCTCCCATTTTTGCAGAGCTGGATCTTGGATTTTTATAAACACTAGAGTTGAGACATGGCTTACTGTCAATATGTTTCTTGATGTTGTGACTATGTTGTCCATACTACTGAAGCCCTTTCACAGTCAACGGAACTGCAGGGTATTATTTTAGTGCAGTTTAGTAGCTCTTGCAGTCTACTGTTGTCCAGGTAATCCCTGAAAAACATTCAAAACAATCACAGCTTTGTTCAGCTAAAATCTTTTGCAAAGCCATTCTACATGAATTTGGCAATCCTAGCAGGAATCTTCGTTGACCAGTACTCGGGTTCCAATGCCTAAAATCACCTAAAAGATCCTCATATTCGGTTTATCTTTTTCTTCTAAGCTGGTATGAAACATTCTGTATTTTAACTTATTGATTACACTAAAAATCAATTGCTGGTCATCGAGTGATACAATTTTTGGATTATCATTCAGCCTAACAGAAGTAAAACTACCCTTTTTAAGGCCACTTTTGCTTCCAATACTCTTGTGCTTGGCTTTTCCTTTAAATATTCCAGATATTTGACTGATCTATGCATCAGTTTGGCTGCAAATATAACAAACGTGCTTCTGTTTTCCTGACTTTCGACAACAAAGCCAGCTCAGAGAAAACGTCGAACATAAAGGCTAATCTTAATAAAAAGATATGAACCTCTTCAGCAAACCATTAAACTTGCCTATTTCAACTGATACTCTAATAGGGTCATTTATTGCTTTGGAAAAGTGATTGGCTAAGGCTTAGTAACCAATTCATACAGCTGAAAGAGTATAAAAACCACCAACTACCGATCTCGTTCTTAAAATTTTGCCTATCTTATTCATTTGAGTATCAAACTCTCCTTAGTTTTTAGAGACATACTATATAAAATGTAAAGCTTTCCACGAATGCTTGAAAATAGTTTACTGCAGTTACTTCATTTAGGGTGTCTGCAATTACTAATTCCGGTCTGCAATTCCTACAGTGTCATATGATAATATTAGAGTACAAAGATAAGAAAAACTCACTAATAAACGATATAGGGTAGAGAACGTCATGTAAATGTAACATCAGAATTTTCTGAGACATTTTTCCCCTAACTGATTTATTATTTGACGTACTGCAGCCAGACAATATTGGTTACAATGTTTATAAGGTAAGGAACTTCTTTTTGCAACAGCAGTAAGGAGAATTTTTAAATATTATGGGAAAATAGAACTATGAATGATCTTAAAACAAACATTTGAAATAATGCACAATAAGGACAGCTGTGATTTAAAGCTACGCAACTTAAGAATTTTCATTGAAATCATTTATAACATTAAAGAGCAATTAAGCTCAAGAATATATAATTTTTTAACTATCTGAAAGCTTTGATGCTGACTAACTTTTGTAAGTACTACAATGCATAATTTCCTGAAAGATCTTTTGATTGTTGCTTAGAATTATGGAGAAAATTTCAGTGTGGCGACATCTTTTTTACTTTCTCTACTACGTATAGTAAGTAGGGGAAGTATTGTATTCCACCCAAAAATTCAATACCGAGATTTCACCGGAAATACATGTTTTGAGGCCCCCTGAATTCAGAAAAAGGATTTTTGGAAACATGTCCGTGTGTGTGTGTCCGTTAACAGCATAACTCAGAAACGAACAGTTGGATAAACACCAAACTTAGTATTTAGTTTCAGTATCTTCCAGAGATGCGACACGAAGATTTTCAAGAAAATCCTCCCATGACTACCCTTTACATGAAACACTTTTCGAAAATTTTAATTTTCTCAAAAATTGCTCTAACGATTTTGATTAAAATATCATATGTTTAAGACACTTTCATGACAAATAAAATGTATATCTTGAATTTTCTGGGAATGTCTCCAAAAGTATTCTTCATTGTGAACGACTTGTGCAAAACTGGTAATCCATAAGAGATAGACATTTTACTACACAAAAAATGTAGATCGCGTTAAAATACACAATTTATATCAGATACATTTTTTTGTTGAGTGAACCAATTTCGAAATATTGCTTGTTATTCCCTTAAATTTTCCAATACTTATACTTTTTCTCAAATGGGAATTCGTTATTCACTTTTTTACTTTCACTACTACGTATAGTAAGGAGGGGAAGTATTGTATTCCACCCAAAAATTCGATACCGAGATTTCACCGGAAATACATCTTTTGAGACCCCCTGAATCCAAAAAAAAACATTTTTGGAAACATGTCCGTGTGTGTGTCTGTGTGTGTGTCTGTCTGTCTGTGTGTGTGCCAATGAACAGCATAACTCAGAAACGGACAGTCGGATAATCATCAAACTTGGTATTTAGGTTCAGTATCTTCCAGAGATGCGACACGAAGGTTTTCAAGAAAATCCCCCCCACCCCAGATTACCCTTTACACGGAACATTTTTCGAAAGTTTTAATTTTCTCAGAAACGGCTCTAACGATTTTGATTAAAATATCATATGTTTAAGATATTTTCATGAAAAATGAAATGTATATCTCGAACTTTCTGGGAATGTCTCCAAAAGTATTCTTCATTGTGAACGACTTTTGCGTAACTGGTAAACCATAAGGGATAGACAAAATTTTACTACACAAAAATTGTAGATCGCGTTAAAATACATAACTTATGTCATATACATTTTTTTTGTTGAGTGGACCATATTCGAGATATTGCCTGTTATTCCCTTAAATTTTTCAATACTTATACCTTTTCTCAAATTCGTTATTCATTTTTTTTGTCCTGGTAATGCAAAGAGAATGGAATACGCCACATAGCAACCAGCTCTTAAAATATTTGACTATCGCTTAAAGCCTGCCATATTCCCCTTGCATCTACAAGAAAATTACCAATAAGATTAACACCTCGATTAACATGAAGCATATGGAGAATAAGCGTTTGTAAAAATAGTTTGTACAAGAGTAAAGAAAGTCATGTGAGTGTAACACATCAGATTTTTTATCTTAACTTCCAGTTATGTGTAGTAGCACAAAGGATGCAGTTAGAAGTTCTTGCTGTCGTCCTCCGTGGTGTAGTAGTTACCATGCTAGCTTCTAGTTCCCGAGATCGCGGGTTCAAACCCGGTGGAGGGCGATGGATTTTTTCGGGCGTAAAGATCCTTAGTATGGCTTCCTTCGGAAGGGAAGTAAAGCCGGTGGAGACATGTCGTAGATTTACCGGTCTTTCACGCCCAATATAGAATGGGACGCTAAGAAGCACAGCAGTTAAAGAGCGTCCATAAATAAGAAAGTTCTTCCACTGGTTTGTTAGCTTGTATTAAAATTACCAGTTTTGTGTATTATACTCTCTAGTACTAATATTTTGCGAACTTATACTAACATTCCACCCGAGTTCTTCTATAGAATGTAGATTTCCTATTTTCAAAAGAATTAAAATATATTTCAGGATCTATATAAGGCACGAATATGTATCTAATCTGACAATTTTATCCAGTGAAAATGAATTCATTATGAACTAGCTTACACGCCACAGTTTTATGATGCAATTATTGATGATTTTACTAGGAAGGAAAGATGAAAAACTTCATTGAATATAACCTGTACAGAATTGCTTTTATTACATTCCTTTTAAATTCGCTGAGTATAGGTTAATATTAGAGAAATTAAGAGAGCTTGCCGAAAATCCCACCCATGGACTTAGGTTTTCTCAATATTATCATTTGTAATCATTGATTTATTTTATATGATGTTAACTTTTAGGTTTTTACAGTATATTGCTTACCGAAAAGGAAGTTTCGCCACATGCCACAGGTTTAATCTCAATTTTACAAAACTAAACCTTCTCTGAATTATCTGTGCTTGATTCTATGCTTTGATTTCATAAACAGGTCAGGCATACTGTAATGAAAGAAAGGTCTGGAATGAAGTTTGTACAGCAGTGATATTTCTATGTTCCTTGGCGCAAGGGTTGATGATCTATGCTGACCCTGCACGTTCCTCCAACATCTTTTAAGCCCTTTCATGAATGAAAAGGAAGAGTCATTCGATACATTTGTTGTTGAAGTTGTTAGCACTAAAACATTGGACAACTACACGGAGCTTATATAATCACAGAACTCAGCCATAATCATCCTTCGTCACATCTAGGTCAATGAA
This sequence comes from Deroplatys truncata, assembly GCA_030765065.1. NCBI lineage: Eukaryota > Metazoa > Arthropoda > Insecta > Mantodea > Mantidae > Deroplatys > Deroplatys truncata. Next base: position 223,924,118 of record CM060978.1, read on the forward strand.
AACCATCATCACTACCTCGCTTTTGAGAGAAATAAGATCAAAGCATTGCCCAAAAAGGTTACTTCGTGAAATATGGATTTATTTTGTCAGAGAAATGCTCCTCTTAGATTAAGAAAGAGCAGCGGTTGTATATTAGCAAATATTTGAAAAGGTTAAGCAAAATGGCATCCATTATTTTACAATACTGCTATTATATTCCCTATTTACTTTAATTGCCTTTCTTATTAATTCGCAGTTTCTTGGATTGAGAGATTTAACGTTCAAAATATTGTATGTTTTCCATTTTCCTCCACAGTGTATCAAAACTGTTTCTTAGGAATTCAGTATATGGCATTTGAAATCAGAAATATGATTATTCCAAAATCGTAACTACTTCTTGATTGGAAACATGTTTAACAACACATCTGAATATTGAAGTATCAAGAAAATTACTTCTGAGAAGCTACTGAAACCCAAACCGTTTAGAATACCTAGGAGACCATCATGGAATCAAGGTCTCTTTTTGCTGGGTTTTCATTTAGGGAAATTAATGAGAGGTTTAATTCCAAGCTTACATAGAAGCAGAATTTCAACAGGACATTATTTATAGTGTCATCTTTTTCTCTGGTGTACATGAAATTTTCTTGCCTGAGTGGCCCTTAAAACTGCACTTCTTTGGTTGATTTCAAAAAGAAAGCTTTAAAGGGTGACAAAATGGAAAAAAAGCTTTCGTTTCCTGGATGTATTAAGCATATTTGAAAGTTTAGTAAGAAAATACTAAATTTAATGTTTAAGCATAACAGCGTACAAATGTGGGACAATGAAATGCCTCGAAAATTCTTACTTGGAGGCCCTACGTGTCCTGCCTTGCCACAGCACCATCATAAATCTGCGCAACTAATTTTAACCACAGCCAAACTCATTTACGACATAAACAGTATGGTTATGGAAAAAAGCTGACAGAATATCAGAAGATTCGCAACTGCAAATCATAACAATCATTCAACATGTGAGGCATAGCGAAGTGCTTAAGAAACTTAACACTTCATTGTTTTATCAGATGCTTCATTCAGAATCACAATGAAATAAAAATCTCACATGACTTTCTCTACTCTTGTACAAACTATTTTTACAAACGCTTATTCTCCATATGCTTCATGTTAATCGACATATCGAGATGCTAATCTTATTGTTAACTTTCTTGTAGATGCAAGGGGAATTGGTAGGCTTTAAGCGATAGTCAAATATTTTAAGAGCTGGTTGCTATGTAGAGTATTACATTCTCTTTGTATTACCAGGACAAAAAAATCAATAACGAATTTCCATTTGAGAAAAAGTATAAGTATTGGAAAATTTAAGGGAATAGCAAGCAATATCTCGAAAATGGTTCACTCAACAAAAAAAATGAATATGATATAAATTGTGTATTTTAACGCGATCTACATTTTTTGTGTGGTAAAATTTTCTCCATCTCTTATGGTTTACCAATTATGCAAAAGTCGTTCACAATGAAGAATACTTTTGGGGACATTCCCAGAAAATTCGAGATATACATTTCATTTTTCATGAAAATATCTTAAACATATGATATTTTAATCAAACTCGTTAGAGCCATTTTTGAGAAAATTAAAATTTTCGAAAAATGTTCCATGTAAAGGGTAATCTGGGGAGAGGGGATTTCCTTGAAAACCTTGGTGTCGCATCTCTGGAAGATACCTAACCTAAATACCAAGTTTGGTGTTTATCCGACTGTTCGTTTCTGAGTTATGCTGTTCACAAACACACACACACAGACACACACACGGACATATTTCCAAAAATGCTTTTTGGATTCAGGGGGTCTCAAAACATGTATTTCCGGTGAAATCTCGGTATCGAATTTTTGGGTGGAATACAATACTTCCCCTACTTACTATACGTAGTAGAGAAAGTAAAAAGACTTCACTTATCTTATGATTTCATATGCAAAAGAAAAAATCTAAATAGTTCCGAGAACGAAGAAAAATTATGAAGAATTTCAAATGATGCTGCCACTTTAAAACATCACAGCTATCATTTATTAGGAGCTTGAAATAATTTCCTTGGTTTGCAGAAGAAGAACTTTCATCATGGCTTCTAAATATAAGATCCTGTGAGTCTAAGAAACAAATTGTATTAGTTAGATGACCAGATATATTTCTGTTTTCTCTCATTGTTTCGTTGAATTTTTTCAGAACTAGTTAGTATTGACTGCTTAAACGAAACTCGCTCTATCCATTCTTACCAAAAATTGAGTTTTCTTTCAGACATAGAGTATAATTTCTCAGATTTATAAATATTTCTTAAGCCATCATAGAGAGAGTTGGAATACATATTTTTCCCTAGAAGACAAAATAAAGACCAGCAAAATTGCTTATTAATCCTACTGCATTCATATAATCAAGGAATTACTTTAAGCGTAAATTGTAGTGTCCAATACATGTTTTTGTATTCTTATTTATAAACTTCGAGACTTAGATGATACTTTCTGCCATCACATTTTGGAAGTTTTCCATCTCAGCTTATAAGTGGTGATAAATGGTGACTATATATGTTTATATACAAGAGAATTATGAATATGTGAAGTAGCCTTGTAAATAGCTAGAAATCTTTTTTTACTTCAGCTTTCAATGTTTAACGTTTTAAGTATTAACATGAAACGATTTCCCTTATGTTCTTGCAAATGAGTGAAAATTTGTCGGCCAACTGCTTAAAACATAACCATACAACATCAAAAGGAAACCTTTGGAACTTAGAGAAAATGTTAGATTAGATATTCCAAAGAAAATCGATCGTGACACAAGGTTGACTAGCTTGGTCCTATTCTGCGATAAATGTTGCAAGTGGCAGCATAGATAGGTAAAAGAAAGTTAAACTCTTTTTCTGCCAACACTGAGAGTTTTGTGCATTGGAGGTAACTTCTGCATGTTTTCTGCCTAGAGCTCGGCTGTATCTTGCAGTGCTAAGAACATACAAATACCTGTTTTGCTGTTCCATTATATAGAATTTGATGTGCTCTCAAGGATGTTTCCTTTTTTACAACTTTGTGAATAATTTTTAAAAATTCTGAAATAGTTTAATATCTTTAAACAAATAGTATCTATAACAAAGCATTAGATTAAGATAAATGAAGTAATGTTTATAACACATTAAAGCTATATCCTGTTACTATCATATTTTAAGAGATGATTTAAGTGTCACGGGTGATTTTAGTCTAATTACCATAGCAATATTTAGACTTGCAAACGCTACAGCACTTAATGCTTTATGTTTTAGGTGTACTCATAGCTAACGTCACAGATCTATTCTGTTCAGAAGATAGAGTACTAAAAACTTATGAGAAAAACATGAACATCCTACACGACATGATGAAGAGTCAAAATGCAAATCCTTACCTGAGAAAAAGGGTTCAGAGTTATGTGCTTAAGCTTTGGAAATATGAACACGGAGTCCAAAGACCTTCTTTGCTGGTCCAGATGCCTCTTCAACTAAGGCTAGAGCTGTTATGGGCAATATATGGACACCATATAGAAAGGGCATATCCTTTTAAAGAACTGGACATGTGTTTCCTGCAACAGCTTGTTATGCATCTAAACCATACAGTCTACTTTACAGACAATTATGTTGTCCGTAGTGGTGATGTCGATCTCCGGATGCACTTTATTCATCGTGGAGAGGTATTTATAGTTAATTGTGTTCCTACAAAATGTGGTACCTGCTATTACGGGGATGTAGTTGATGCTAAGTTTAGCTTTAAATACACATTCATGCTTTATGTGCATTACCACTATGTATATGCAGAAATTTAGAAAAGCTTGACCAAGACAGTAAATTGTTGCTTGGTTGGTATGTAATGTTCGCTCTCTTGCACTCCAGTATTTTGATGAGAGGTTGGTATGTTGATCGAAAGCTGGGCAGTGGTGTAGGTAGTTTCTCTCCATATGCTCTTCAACTTCATAGAAAGGACACATAAGAGATTCTGCTGTGCCAATACTGTATATACGTTTGTTAAAGCAGTCCATGGCTTGTTAATAATTTAAAAACTGCTACGGAGGATCTTCTTGGTAGTACAGTATTTCTAATCAGGTTATGAGATTCTTCCATTGTTTTCCTTTTATTTGTGATAAGTATTCTTCTTTAATGTTTGTATTGTATGTAGATATAATTATTCTTTTGATAGTGTTAAGATAGTGGACCAAATGATTTTTATATAATTTTACTACCTTTCTGGGCCAGAAAATAGCTGTTTCATTGCCTTGTATTCCACAGTATGCTGGTATCCACTAAAGTACCACGCCATTATTCAAATTAATTGCTTTATAACTTTAAAACACTCTAAGACATTCACGCTTTTGGCTGTTGTATCAGATTGCAAATATATTATAGCTGCTTTAGAGTACGATAATATTACAACTCTTTCAAATTTGTTTATTTGATATAGAAGATTTTGTACACTGAGAAGGAATCCTAAAATTTTACCATCAAAATCTGTAGAATTTAAATTTCATCGTCTATGAAAAGAAAAGAATGTGTATATTGAACCAGTATCATCATTATCTGATGAGCTGTATCCGTCACTGTAAACCTTCATTAACAGGATATTTTAAAATTTATATTACTGCTAGTGACATTTGTTTCAAAACAATGGAGAGGTTTCAGATTTTTAAAATTCTGCCGCTAGCTATAGATGGTGTTCAGCAGAGGTTTGCACTTCAGTAAAATAACAGACCGTGGCTCAATTAACTTGTTACGGTCGACCGTCGAAATGAATGTGCAGGTGATTGCATGTCTATCAGGCTCAATTTCTTTGCTCCCTTATTTCTCTGTCCAACGCATTTCTCTTGACCGAGGGCTCACAGTCGACTTGGACCCCACGTTTAACCGTGGCGTCTCGGTAAACCGTGGTGTTTCGATAAATCGTGGCTAGTCGGAGCATGAGGCAGTATTATTAACATTTAAATGATTTCAGTCAAATTATATAATATGTAAACTCAATAACAGCCCGCCTTGAAGCAATATGTGTATGTAATAATTTGTAAAATGTATGTAACAGTCATTGCATATGTTTATATTATTGTAAACATGTTCAATAATGTTATGTGAATGTATTACGTAATTTAATAATGTAGGAGGTGTGAGAATAATAAGTTAAACGTTGCTAACAATGAGGTAACCTTGAGGCAATAATGAGTTTGAGAGTTTAACAATACTACTTTTGATTATTGGAGTAACAATAATGTAATTTTAGTGACAGTTTATAAAATAGCCAATCAACAACCAGAAAAAGCTTTAGTTAAATGAAGGTATTCTATTGGACTAGGATTAGCCAATCACAGACTTGAAATACAGAAATTTACAAATTTAGGCGGTGGAATTCAGTTCAGTTGCCTCCAAACAGTGTTCATAACCAGACGCGAGATGTGTCCTCGAGAAATTTAATACGTAATCGTGTGAGACGAAAATAGTATACGTGTTAAAAAGTGCAAGTATTAAATAAAAGAATCTCACAGCTCTCGATATCAGTGAAGTGCCATTTAATTTGTGTCAAGGATTAATAAAAAGGAGTGGATTAAAACTTATAATCTGTGCAAGCCTACATTCTTGTCGTACCAAAACCTTTCTAAGAGAAACGTGTCTCTAACAATAATACTATCGTAGCCAAGGCAAACATAAATATATATTATTTAAAGAAACAGTCAAATTACAAGGCTAATATTTTTAAACTTGGGGCGGTTGCAACGAATTTTAAATTCGGCTCCCCAACAGTTGAACTATAATACAACTCCTTCAATACAAACAACACCAAATTGGCGCCCAAACGTGGGGCAAATAACAATGTAAAAATAACAAAATTTGAAGCAACAAACTTCTTCAAGCAATCGTGATGCCTTGGACTATATAGGTCTATAGGTGAATGAGACAATCGTTACAGATGTCTCTTTACTCACTCAGTAACAAATGCTTGGCCTTATTTAGTTAGTCTCCATTACTTTTGAAGGTTTTGGAGCTGACGAATTAATATATTTCATTATTACTTTATCTACACCCTACCTTTGATACGTAGAAGTATTGTATTCTATCCAGAAATTGGATTTCCAAGTTTTATTGGAAAAGCATATTTTGAGATCTCCTGAACACAAAGTATTTTAAGAAAGAGAACTGTGTGTGTTTGTGTAAGCGTGTGTGTGTTTACAGCATAACCCAGAAACGAAAAGTCAATAAATAGCAACATTTATGTATAAGACCAACATCTTCCACGGATAAATAGCCAATAGGTGGTGGCAGTTGTAGTTTTACGGGTAGTAATTTTTGTAGTAGAGGTAGCGTTAATAATAGCAGCAGTAATATATAAGTATTTTTATTATCATTAATGCTCATAAAGCCGGCGAAAAGCGATGGATTTTTATGGACGTAAAAATCCTTAGTATAGCTTCCTTTTGAAGGGAAGTAAAGTCGATGGTCCCGTGTCGTAGATTAGCGGCATATAAAGGAACCTCAAGCCTGATAAAGAGGCCTCTGAGTAAAATTCCCGGTCTTTCATGCCCAATATAGAATGGGACTCCAATAACGATAGCAGTTACAAATCGTACATAAATAAAACCCTACTTATTTTATTTAGGAATATAATCTTTGTATATCCAAAACACACCAAAATAGGCCTCTGCTCTAACTTTCATACAATGCGCATCATGGAGAAATAGACGTACATAAGCATTTCTTTTCAAAATCAAAGATAATTAACGCTTCAATCCGATTTTTGTCAGCGCTAAAACCGAACCGCTATTACGTTTCTCAGTACCGATGCGTCTCTAGTCATAGTTGATCCTGCACTGCGTAGACGTTTGTGCACTGTCTTCTTTTCTTTATCTACTGAGTATCATATTTGGATACGATGGCATAAAGATACGTCCGTCAAATTTCTTTAAAGGCTATTTTCAAGAAAGAAGGTCCATGGACGCCAGCTTTGGGTATACATCGTTGGATTGGCGAGTGCTGCATGTTCAGGATGAGAAACTACTAACAATTCAACTCGTTGGAAAACAGAATGTAGCTTATATTAAATTAAACATCTATAACGCCACAGAACCGACTCTTCTATCGAACTGTTAAATGGGGCGTCTATGGCGGTCGGCATCCCTCCAGTAGAAAAGGACCTGGTTACTGTACGCATGCTAAACAACCCCCCCCCGGAATTTCTGATGAATGTGTGCGAAATGTGTTGGTCAACTACGGCGAGGTCCGATCGTTTGAACGGGAAAACTGGGCATGCAGGTATCGATTTAAAGTCGAAACCAGCGTTTGGATCGCTTCCATGCAGCTTAGTAAGCCGATTGCTTCCAAATCTTTGTTGTTGGGTACGAGGTCTACTCATCTATCCTGGATGGGCCCAAGTTTGTTTCTCGCGTGGCAGTATATTCCATCTGCGACATGCGTGTCCCAACAGAGAATACTGCCAGCCAGTCACGGTTCAACCAAGGGCTAAGCTCACCTTCAGTGATCTCTTTAATCAATATACAGAGTGAGCCAAAAGACTCCGAACCGCCTGCGCGGTGTTTTTCCTGTCCGCGTTCTCGGCGCTCGTTGCCATCTGCAGCTATCATAGAAAGGCGCGCATGAAACCATACAACATTTTTAAAACTACTTTTAAAGGCTTTTCTTACCAACTTTACGAAAGGAAATGCTGAAACTGGCCACCGTCGTTGTCCATACATTTTTGCCACCTCAGGAGACTATCCATCACTCGCCGTAGTTCACGCTGAGAAGTTTCCTGGCGGATATTTTGTTTTAATTCTTACAGGGTGTGTGGGTTTGTCTTGTACACTTTATGTTTTATATTATCCCGGAGGGGTACTATATGAACAATATTGCCGCCTGCGCGGTGCTTTTCCTCTGGGCGTGTGGAAATATGATAAAAACATGATAACGTACTGCTGCTATAAACAAAGTCACGCTGTGGTTTAGCTTTGCAGCGTGAAATGCAGTGTTGAATTGACGGTGATGTGATATAGTTCAGCTATTACGAGTTATTTATTATGTTGTCCATAATATCGTTGTATATTATGGTTCAGCATATATTTTCTACTGTACAGCGTGTATTTATTTGTAATTCGTATGTGTTAACTCGGTCAGCTCGCCAAGTGAAAGTGCGATTTGCAGAACGATTTCCAGGTGTAAAGGTTCCAGGCCGTTCAACAATCAATGAACTTTACAGTAAATTTCAAGCCACAGGAAGTATTCAGGCTAAGAAATCTAAAAGACGGCGTTCGGTTCTTACCGAAGAAACATTAGACGACATCGGTCATCGTTTGAAAATTCCCCCCCAAAAAAAATTCCATGATGGATAGTTTCCTAAAGAGGGGCCAAAATCAATGGATAACGACAGTGGCCAGTTTCAGCATTTCCTTTCATAAAGTTGGTAAGTAAAGAGAACGCGGACAGGAAAAACACCGCGCAGGTGGTTCGGAGTCTTTTGGCTCACTCTGTAGCTTCGCATCTAATTCCGCTGCTGGTGACATCTCCTTGGCTCCAACTACCTCTTGGAAAATGCTGATGTCCCTATGGTGGCGTCCACTGCTAATGTGGTTGAGATGCAAAATTGCGTTTCAAATTGAATTTTATTTATGGGTTTTTACTACTATGGTCCTTAGTGTCCCATTCTATATTGGGTGTGAAAGGCAGGTAATTCTCCTCAGAGCCCTCTTTATCAGGTTTGAGAAAGAGATAGAGATTGAGCTGAGCTGCAGGTGGATGTTCTTATGGTGCCACTTTCCAGCGAGTCTTTGGAACAGTCATGTCCCTGAGCAGCCACTGAGGTACCCCACTGCACTGATTCAGAACGCGGTACGCCTCGTTCGGACACTGGTAGTAACTTCTCGAGGGATTCTCTGATTCACGTGTTTCATCCGGACTGCTTGTGAGCGCTAATGTTGACGTCCCTGGGCCTGTTGGGGTTAGTGCTCTGTCGACTGGTGAGGACAGCCTCATTTAGAGTTGGGCCCCTGCAGACTGTCGATGATTCACCGACTATCGTGACCTTGGATGAAGACAGTTGTAATTCCGAAATGGAAGCAGAACACTCAGACAGCATTGCCACGGGAGGTGCTGAGCAAGGAAATGACATTTGCTTCTGTAAGTAGGTGTCGTAAAAAGGTTGAAGGTAATAAACTGGGATATATTCTTCTTCGTCCCCAGGAGAAGCGACCACCATGCCGACATGTTTGCCTTCACGGTTTGCCTCTAACACACCGTACCTTTTTTCTCTCCTGTACGTCCCACACCTTACATGTTGCTACCACTAACTACAATGGTTGTTACTCCAGACCTAATTTAATGCCCTGCAGCGTTTTTATATGACTTCGATGTTGATACTTTGTTCCTGCAGGAAGTCTTCTCCGATTTTTCCTCTCTTCGTAAGTACATCGCACACGTGAACTTAGGGACTGTCCGCAAGGGTACAGCACCTATCACCAAACCTGTATTGTTCTCCACTCCATTGAACATCTTCCCTCTGAACGTGGTATAAGTGATGTTTACCAGGATTGTAGTATACTAACATCTGTGCCTCTTCTGGGAGTAATACACAAAAGGAGATAGAGGACTTCTTTCGCACGGCCTTGACGTTTCTGCTTCGAACTTTACCTAATCATTATATATTGGGTCGAGACTTTAACTGAGTTCTTCGTCCGGATGACTGTACCGCTTCCTATCGACTTAGTGGGAGTTTGCAGAATTGACTTCCAATCTGCATGTGGTGAATGCGTGGCTGGTGCAGTGACAGAATGTGGCGTATACCCATGTTACCTCAAATTCTGCTTCCCCACTGGATCGCTTCTACCTTCCCCAGGACCTTGAAAGGAATATCCGCTCCATTGAGCATGTCCCATTCTCATTTTCTGACCATTTAGCGTTATTCTACACATGGATCTGAACTTCTCCTCTCTACCAATTGGGCGATTCCTGTTGGAAACTTAACACCACATATCTTCATCATGGGTCCATTACGGCCGAGTTGTCCGACTTATGGAACCAGTGGTCAAGCAGGAAGTCTCGCTACGCCGACATCGTCGATTGGTTGAACTTGTATGTCAAGTTCCAACCGCGTTTTAGATGTGCATCCCGAGCATGCCTTCAGGACAAGGGGCACACCCTGCAATTTTACTTTGATTGTCTCCAGGATCTTCAGTAGAGTCCCGTTGATTCGGTTAAACGTCGCACGAAAACCAATTATTACAAGGCAAAACTTTCATCCACTTACAGGAAGCGCATGGAGGGCTTAAAGGTTAGCAGTCGCCTGCATACTCCAACTGAGGAAAAAGGAATCAATGTCCACCATCTCATACAGACTTAAAAAGGTCGTCGAGCAAGTCTCACTTTGCAGGAGCAATAGAATCTGGGCTCATGCATACTACTCAAACTTCCATCTACCCTGCCTTTCGATCCTATTTAAACACCTTTTTCATTGGGATATTCTTAACCATCCTTCTCTTAGTCACCTACATTCACATAGACCGCCACGTATTTCTCAGTAGGACTGTCTATATCTTGATAGACATACTCGTAATCCGAAGTCCTTCCTACCCTTTTTCGGGAATAGACCTCCAAAACTCCTGGAAGTGACGGTCTGCCCATGGAGTTCTATCGTTACTTTTGGAATGTGATTGGTGATGACTTAACGATGGTCTTCAATGTCAACTTACAACGTGGACAACTCTCTGCTTCACCAAAGTGGGTAGTATTTCCCCTCATTAAGAAGAAACCTCACTTTCCATCTAGTGCTGATTTCCGTTCCAATATTCTCCTCAACTTTGACTATAACTTCTGGCCCGTGTATTGACCAACAGATTCCGGTCTCTTCTAGGCAAGCTTATTCATCCCTCAAACACTGTGGTGTCCTACATCGAAACAGTTTTGATGTGTGTTCCTTATGTGGCTCCATTGCTTATTCCTCCTCCCAGAGCGCCCACCTTACCTTACTTTCTTTGGACTTCAGCCGCGTATTTTAAGGTGTTCGTTTATGATTATTTATTCCAATATTTGCTTGTACTGGTTTAAGTGACACGTTTATCTCATATATCAAACGTTTATAGAATGTAATCTCGAGATGTGTGCAGGATAATGGGTTTCTCTACCGTAAGTTTTCTATTGTAAGATCGGCCCACAAAGGCTACTCAGTCTTGATGATCTTGTTCATTCTTGCTTTGTATCCATTGCTTTGTAAGCTTCAAACCATGTTCATGGGCCTTTCCTTAAACTCTCACAAATTAGGTGCACTAGAATATGCGATGATGTCAGCGTTGTCCTTACCGATTTTGCTGATTTACGCCCTTGTGGGCTGTTTTACTCCAATTTAACGTTACATCTGGCCTTGAAATCAATAAGGAGAAGTCTAAAGCTCTTCTCGTCAGACGATGAAAAATACCTCCATTGCTGGCACCACTGCAGATAAATTCGAAACTCAAGTTTTTTGGCATTAATTTAGCACATCCTTAGATGAAATGCAACGTCTAAACTGCAAGCCAGTTGTTGGCGGCATAAAACACTGCTAAGCATTTCTATCATTGCGACCTGTGTCTGTATCAACGCAGTTGGATGATGCATAAGTACCTCCTATTGCAGCGTTGGTTTGCCATTGCCAAACTATATCCCCGGCAGAGCACCGTAGCCATCTCCTGGTTCCTCTGGAAAGGCTGATCTTTAAGTTCCTGTGTCTACGTTGCACCTATCTCCCCTTACAGGAGGTATTCGGGCTATTTAATTGTGCTTTCAAATGTTTGGCGTTATTTCTTTGTGGAGGGAGGAACAAACAAGTCATGAATGCCACCTTTTCTGTCTCTTAGATAACTTCTTGTTCAATTCACCTAGATTTCCAAAATCCCGTGGATTTCGATTCATTCCTGGCTCTTTACTCTTATCTCCGCACACATTTCTTGGAATGGTGTTATTTGAGTATAGGCTGTTAACAGCCTGGCAATCGGATTGCACACAAAATTTACGACGCGCTCACTCAAATATGCGACTTGCTGTCGATGCGCCTTGAACGCACTCACCAGCTGATCTAGACTACCAACAACTCTGGAAAAACATCACTAGCACTGCACTCCCTTACACCGTTCGCTCCATGTGGTAGCAGGCAGTTCACGACGTGATACCAACATGTCAGTGGCTCGCAATCATTCATGTGACTCCTTGTTGTACCTTGGTTGTCATCAGCCGGATACTCTTATACATCGAATTTCCAGTTGCTCCATAGCATCTGGTATATTTGGCCCTGCAGTGACTTTCTTACGTAAGTTGGATTTACACAGTTGTACTCCGGAAAGATTTCTTCGTCCGGACTTCCGATTTCCGCTTATACAGCACAGCACATTCATATGGATAATTATCCACAGTGTCTGTTGTATACTTTGGAGTTTCTCTGCAGGTTTTGATGCCGAGCAGTGCATGGACTTCTTACGCAGGGCACGATGGAAGATTTGCTCTGGACGAACATTTCAACGAATCTTTGGAGTCTATGTGTGGGCTCTCATCCTTGGAATGGCTTCTTGCATTCATCGCTTCGAGATTATCTTCTGGGTTTACCATATCAATGCGAAAAATAAAATAAAATGATATACAACCCTGCACATAAATCCCGTTTCAGGAGAAAACTCTCCTTATCAAAAACTCTGATGTGTTGCACTCGCATGACTTTCTCTGCTCTTGCACAAACTATTTTTACAAATGCTTATTCTCCATATGCTTCATGCTAATGGAAATATCGAGATGTTAATCTTATTGCTAATTTTCTTGTAGATGCAAGGGGAATTGTAGGCTTTAAGCCATAGTCAAATATTTTAAGAGCTGGTTGCTATGTGGAGTATTCCATTCTCTTTGCATTACCAGGACAAAACAAATCTGATGTGTTACACCCACATGACATTCTCTACTCTTGTACAAACTATTTTTACAAACGTTTATTCTCTATATGCTTCATGTTAATCGAGATATCGAGATGTTAATCTTATTGCTAATTTTCTTGTAGATGCAAGAGGAACTGGTATGCTTTAAGCTATAGTCAAATATTTTATGAGCTGGTTGCTACGTGGAGTAATCCATTATCTTTGCATTACCAGGACAATACAAAATTAATAACGAATTTGAGAAAAAGTATAAGTATTGGAAAATTTAAGGGAATAACAAGCAATATCCCGAAAATGGTTCAACCAACAAAACAATGTATATGACATAAATTGTGTATTTCAACGCGATCTACATTTTTTGTGTAGTAAGATTTTGTCTATCTCTTATGGTTTACCAGTTATGCAAAAGTCGTTCACAATGAAGAATACTTTTGGAGACATTCCCAGAAAATTCCAGATATACATTTCATTTGTCATGAGAATATCTTAAACATATCATATTTTAATCAAAATCGTTAGAGCCATTTTTGAGAAAATTAAAATTTTCGAAAAATGTTCCATGTAAAGGGTAATGTGGGGTGGGGGGATTTTCTTGAAAACCTCCGTGTCGCATCTCTGGATGATACTGAACCCAAATACCAAGTTTGGTGTTTATCCGACTGTTCGTTTCTGAGTTATGCTGTTCACAGACACACACACACGGACATGTTTCCAAAAAATGCTTTTTTTGGATTCAGGGGTCTCAAAACATATATTTCCAGTGAAATCTTGGTATCGAATTTTTGGGTGGAATACAATATTCCCCCTACTTACTATACGTAGTAGAGAAAGTAAAAAATCGTTGAGGAGAAACAGTCTCTTGGTTGAAAATGAGAAGCATACGCGTTTCTCAAGTGAAGACTAATATGATGCAGTATAAGTACTCCCATAGTGACCTGGTGGAATGCAGCAATATCAGCTTCACTAAATGCTTGAAGGGTCAACCTGCAGAACTTCATAATACTGTGCTGAATGTAAAATTTCCGAACAGAAAGCTCCTGATATCGGCCAAGAAGACTGACCTGGAAAGTATGCTTTGCTTCATCTCACTGATGTACCAGGATTTTTATAGATCACCGAAAGTGCTAATGAAGAGTGCAGTGAAAATGAAGAACTTTGCGATGAATAGGCTTAACAAGTGTTGTAGTTCACCTTAGTGACAAATAAACACTATTTTTACTACTTCTGAAAAGACCATTACTTTCTTTGTTCTGAAAGTGTTCGAGTAGTAACTCAGCAAGCTTATTAACATGTAGGTCTACGTAACTACAGGCGCAGATTACCTCCTTTAAAAAAATTTAGTTTATTTTATTAATATTTCTTAGTTTATGGTGTTTATGTGTGTAGATTACTTAGAATGTGTAATTTAGCTTACACGATGTTAACCACATTTGTCACTTTCGTTTCCCATACTGAACGAACCAATTCAGAATGTTATTAAATATAATAGGTACAATCTGAAACAACAGTGCCCGGCATTAAAATAAACATAAATACAACAAGGACAGCCTATAGATGATACACAAATAAAAATATAATACATTTCTACAATTGTTATTTTTAGTTTTACAACTAAACTTTAAAGCTCATTACTGAAAAATGGGATTTTTGTAGTTGATTCACTATGGCATCAGGCCCTCCATTTAAACATGAATGAGTCCTTCATTGCCAGCAAGTGACAATATGAGGCTGAACTTCGCTGTCTCCTGAGATTGCATGTAGAAATTACCTGCAATAAAGACTGAGTATTTATGAATAAAGTAATTTCTCTTGTATAGGAGTAATTTTAAACACAATAATGTTGGAAAATATCAATTTTTCTTCCGGAATAAATAATACCCTTACTGTTTACCATAATATGTAGTAATGAAATGACATCTAACTTTCTGGATTTTTCTTTAAATCACTTCCAATTATGTGGGTTTCTCACTTTCTTCCTCCCTCGTCCTAGCGTAGCTGGGATAATAGCAGTTTCCACGTTATTATTAGTTTTCCTAATATAAAACACAATGCGAACAATAAACCACTCACATTAAGCTTTCTTTGAAGCATTAACTACTTGTTCAGGTGATATTTGCATTGCCACCTCAGCGGGCGTTATAATTGGAGATGACGCGACGTGCACCAAAAATTAAGTTAAATTGAGTTTTATTTATGGACGCTCTTTAACTGCTGTGGTCCTTAGCGTCCCATTCTATACTGGGCGTCAAAGACTGGTAATTTTACTCAGAGGCCTCTTTTATCAGGCTTGAGGTTCTTTTACATGCCTAAATCTACGACACGGGACCAACAGCTTTTCTTCCCTTCCCTTCCTTTAGCCATGCTAAAGATTTTTAAGCCTGAAAAAATTCATCGCCCTCCGCCGGGTTTGAGCCCGCGGCCTCGGGAACTAGAGGTAACATGGTAACCAATACACCACGGAGGACGACGCGACATGCATCTCACAGCCATGAGCAGATGGGATTTGAATCTGTGTGCGTTTTACTTTCTCTACTACGTATGGTAAGTAGGGGAAGTATTGCATTCCACCCAAAAATTCAATACCGAGATTTCACCGGAAATACGTGTATACCTGAATTCAAATAAAGCATTTTTAGAAACATGTCTGTGTGTGTATATATCTGTGAACAACATAACTCAAAAACGAATGTTGGATACATACCAAACTTGGTATTTGAGTTTAGTATCTTCCAAGGACGCGACACAAAGATTTTCAAGAAAATCCCTCCACTCCGGAGAGTCTTTTACATGGAACAAGATTTTGATTTCCTAAAAAATGGCTTTAATGATTTGATTAAAATAGCATATGCCTAAGATATTTTCATGGCAAATGAAATGCATATCTTGAATTTTCTGGGAATGTCCCCAAAAGTCATTCTGAAAGTTGTCTGGTAAACCGTAACAGATAGACAAATTTTACTACACAAAAAATGCAGATCTCGTTAAAACACACAATTTATGTTACATACCTTTTTTATTGAACCATTTCCGAGATATTTCTTGTTATTTGTTTGAGTTATCCACTTATACCTATACTTCTTTCTCAATTGAGAATTCGATACTTTTTTTCTCTCTGGACATGCAACAAGAATGGAATACTGCACATAGCAACCAGCGTTAAAATATTTGACTATCGCTTAAAACCTACCAATTCTCCTTGCATCTACAAGAAAATTAGCAATAAGATAAGCTTCTGCAAATGTTTTTATGGATCAACATGAAGTAGATGGAGAATAAACATTTGTAAAAATAGTTTGTACGAGAGTAGGGAAAGTCATGTGAGTGCAGCACATCAGACTTTTTTTATGTATGTGGCGTTTATTTAGTATTTCGTCATACTAGTAGATGGCAACCACAACATTAATTTACCAGTCGTGAGGAGGTTTCATAATCAATTTAATTTTATAACCACAAATCTCACTATTATTGTTATTATATTTGTAAGTAAAATGAAGTAACACAAGCAATACTATGTAAGTATATTACAGTAAAACAAGTTGTAAAAAATAAAAGATAACAATTGATATGGAAATTGGAACTTGAACTGCCTGCACAGAAGTTAAGTAACTCAACCACTCTTTACGACAAGCAAATAAGTGTCTTGTATTATGGAGTTAGTCAAAGTAGTGCACAGAAGTTGACGGTTGTGAACGACGCGCTCACTCGAAGGGAATTTGAAAAAATTCAACTGCTCAAGAAACTGACCGCTTTTAGTTTGATCGAATGTACACACCTAAATTTGCAATACGGCAAACCTAAAGGTTGTTCATATGACTTAGACCTCAACATTCAAGCAAGGTCGTATATAATACAGTCATTATATATGTACGTTAAAGTTTTATGTAACTTATATAAAGGAATTTGCATATGTTTTCATATACTGAGTCAACCTTTGACATGAAAAGCTGTACTTGAATCTTTAGATTATTTTCCTTGCGTAAATAAACAATTTTATGCTGTGAGAATATTACCACGTATTCTTTTTAAGCATTTATATACCTACACCGATATAAGGTTTCAATTGGCAGTTCGCATCAAGTTGGCTATTCTGCCATTGTACCGTCATCAACAGATACCATACAGATAGCCGATGATACTACTTTCCGCTCCACCCAGAGTTTTCGATGTCCACTCTACTAACTTTGTTAGCAGGAACAGAAAGGTCACCATACTCCTTTTCCTAGTGTAAAATCCTCCCGTCATCCAGTTCCAATTCTTGACTACTTAGCGGCACATCTCGAAGGAAAAATTCTCGTCGTGAATCATGGCACGGTGAATCCCTTAGGCATTTCCATAGTAAAATGAACAGAAATATGAAAAACAAATCAAATAACGAGAGCAAATCAACGCGAACAAAAAAGTTATCGAAGTGAATCGCACATTATTAGAATTAGCAAACCGGCAACCGAGCTGATTACGTTACCATTTCCGCCCCATGCGCTGCAATTGATTCAGTAAGGGCAGCGGATAGAGGCTTTCATTTGCTATTTTACAGGCTCAACAACTCATCTAATAGCTACCAAACGAAAACATACATGCGGTGTAATAACAACGGAATTCTTTTGAGATAATATATAGCGTTTTGCAATTCCATCTGCCCTCTCATTGCCATGTATACCCATATGACCTTGAACCCATATGTACACACCTGATTAGTATTTGTTATAAGTCGTTCCTTATTTTAATATCAAGTAATATGTAGTATATTTGTAACCGATAACACTGACAGATGCCTATTCTCATTATAGTGGCACCATTACACTGATTCAGTGCAAAAACTTCGGCCTGGAATATAATACAAGTAGGAGCAACTCTGTATCCTTTATAAAGCAACCCCACGTTGTTTCTCTCGTAAACAACGAAGGCGCATATCACACAAGTTAGGTTCTCTAGATGATTAGCATATCGTGAACCAACTGTGTAGATGTTGTAGTCATGATTTATCTCACTGACAACGTTGTGAAATACAGCAGGATGTCCAGCTTCCAGGAAATAAGTTCTGGTTTGAAAGTCGCAATCAGAAATTTGTAGGGAGCCTTGATAAGCGTTCTGTATGTTATATATCTTTGCAGTGAAGATTGCTGTTAAGTATAATGATTCAATGCCTGCAATTAAAAGTGCAGCGTTCAAGCTGGCCGTGAATCTTCAAAAGAAACTTAAAACAAACTTTATTCTTCATGTTATTTTTGGAGTTTTCTTGGAAAATACATATATTTATTTAAGTTTGCATATAACATCTCAAAAAAATTTCCAATTTAACATATTTCTTGAAACAAGAAAACAGTTTATCCAAATATTGTCAAGGGATTCGTGGTTCGTGTGAAATACTCTTAGTATGTTAGTTTAATTAGCTTCTGTCTTAACTTTTTAGATATAAAATATATGCCATCATTCTAAATATAAAATTTTGAAAATGCTTCCATAATTTACTATAATTTGAACTATGACAGAAGCTCTTAAAATATTACTAAAATGAGATAAAAATATATAAGCGCATTTTTAGCTGGAACTAAGTGTCTGGCTCTCCATCCTCCTCCCTCTTCTTCTTCTTTCATACATCCCATTAACTTTTAATGCCACATCAGGAGCTTTGAAATGAGAAGCAATTGTTCATGTTAGCACGTTGTTAACCAAAGGTTTTTATTCGCTTAACAGCAAAGTACACTCACATTTCAACATTGATATTTCTAGATTCTGCGGAAGGTAATAATGATTCTAATCAGTAAAGAATTCTTCCACCGAAGTCGAGGATCTGTTTTGAGAAGCCAGAAGGTACTCGACCACGGAGGCAAACGCTCTGTCCCTTATTCCCTGTGGTACAGAAATTAATTGTTACTGTTTGAAACTGTGCTAAACAGTTCAATCAATAATTGGTTATTACTTTCTCTACTACGTATAGTAAGTAGGGGAAGTATTGTATTCCACCCAAAAATTCGATATCGAGATTTCACCGGAAATACATGTTTTGAGATCACCTGAATCCAAAAAAAAAGCATTTTTGGAAACATGTCCGTGTGTGTGTGTGTGTGTGTGTGTGTGTGTCTGTGAACAGCATAACTCACAAACGAACAGTCCGATAAACACCAAACTTGGTATTTAGGTTCAGTATCTTCCAGAGATGCGACACGAAGGTTTTCAAGAAAATCCCCCCCACCCCAGACTACCCTTCATATGGAACATTTTTTGAAAATTTTAATTTTCTCATAAATGGCTCTAACGATCTTGATTAAAATATATGTTTAAGATATTGTCATGGGAAATGAAATGTATAACTCGAATTTTCTGGGAATGTCTCCAAAAGCATTCTTCATTGTGAACGACTTTTGCATAACTGGTAAACCATAAGAGAGAGACAAAATTTTACTACACAAAAAATGCAGATCGCGTTAAAATACACAGTTTATGTCATATACATTTCTTTTGTTGAGTGAACCGTTTTCGAGACATTGCTTGTTATTCCCTTAAATTTTCCAATACTTATACTTTTTCTCAAATTCGTTATTCATTTTTTTTGTCCTGGACATGCAAACAGAATGGAATACTTCACATAGCAACCAGCTCTTAAAATATTTGACTGTCGCTTAAAACCTACCATATTCCCCTTGCATCTACAAGAAAATTAGCAATAAGATTAACATCTCGATTAACATGAAGCATATGGAGAATAAACGTTTGTAAAAATAGTTTGTACAAGAGTAGAGAAAGTCATGTGAGTGTAACACATCAGATTTTTTTAATATTTAATGCATATTCCTAATTTGCAATTATAAAATTTTTAATGTACATTTTATATTTGTGTTATCAAAATTTAAAATTATTATATAGTTGCATGCATAACTTAAGAAGGTAGAATCAGACGACTGAAAAATTCAATGCCATAGCCGGGATTAGAACCACGGACCTGCCGGTTGCTCAAACCACTAGGCTACCATGGCAACTTGCTGGTACGACATTAAATTCCCAACTGATTCGTATTTTTCCCGGTAAACCACAAGGAGATCTCAAATTGTATTGAGATGACATACCATAATGGCGACCTACAATGCTGTAATTACTTTAAGTCCCAACCACTATTAAGTCAATTTAATGTCGTACCGACACGTTTCCATGATACCTCAGTGGTTAGAGCAACCGGACGGAGACCGGGAGATCCGTGGTTCAAATCCCGGCTATGGCATTGAACTTTTCAGTCGTCTGATTCAACCTTTCCAACCTTGTGGGGAGAACAATTAATTCCATAATTTAAGAATATTTACTACATATAAATTCTCATTCTGCATGTGACACAGGTTTTATA
Source organism: Deroplatys truncata (assembly GCA_030765065.1). Lineage (NCBI taxonomy): Eukaryota > Metazoa > Arthropoda > Insecta > Mantodea > Mantidae > Deroplatys > Deroplatys truncata. The sequence goes on from CM060978.1 coordinate 223,944,350, forward strand.
TTTCAGGTGGCTATGTTATCACTTCACAAGCATAGCTCTGAAACAATCCATGAAATCCTGGAAGCGGGGCAGATGTTTGGAATAGCCCAGGGACTTTATCGTGGCATGCCGCATTGCTTCTCCTATCGTGCCCGAACCAACACAGATGTCCTTTCACTTCATTTGGATTCATGGAGCTACTTGTTACACTACTACCCTACTTTGCAGAAAGAAATTTATGACAGAGTTAACAGCCTTAGAAAAATACCAGAAGATCACCAAGAATAATTATGTATTTCATTACGTTATGCTTTTTATGTATTTAAATATTAATTTAGTACTTACAAAATACTGCTGTGTTCATTGTGCTTTCTGTCCTATAAACAAGTGTTTAATAATAAATGTTTCGCTAAAGCAATGGCCATGTTTTAGCCATTTAGATTTGAGAAACTTAGAATTTTGGGATAATGCAGGGAAGAATTTCACTATTTCCACTAAAGATAAAACCTGGAATGTTCTATTAAAATACTTTTAACTTTATCCCGATTGAAAAAGAAAGCAATACCCTGCAAACGATAAAATACTAGAATCATCCGGGCTAGAAGGCCGTGGTCTAAAATTATTTGCACCCGACGCTTCGATCAACTCATTGATTGTCATCTTCAAGAGGGTGACACCCTGGACAACTTAATAACGACTGCCAACTAGGCGAAGACGAAGCATGTTGGCAGGCTGAGGGCAGCCCAAAGAAGTATTGTAAGTGTACCTACCCTTTTTAGGGTTTAACCACTGATAGGATAAGGTTTTGCAGGATGGCGGTAGAGACTGAGGTTGTGGGGGTGAAAGGATGTAGCAATGAGCTTCTCGACGACTGCAGGTCAGGGTGCAACAGCCCTAGTGCACCGCTGGTGGAAGATTTTATCGAAAAATTGTTTGGTTATAATTTTAAATTTACCAAGCAACTCATGGTAGGACTATACAGGAGCTCAGCTTTTGCTGCTGGTTGGAGTTGCTCCTTGGTTACCGGGGTGCCTGCAAGCCATGCGGGAAACCTAGTGACGCCTGAAGCGGCGTTCTCTGGGGCTATAGTCCCCTAGAGACGGAACGAGGTCACTCCGATGGGATGGCAATTGGTCGTATAGTCTTTTGGCCCGGCGCCTAATTTCATCCTCCAGGTATGGAAGAGATGAGGCTTCGTGAAGTAGTCTCACTGTGAAAGCGCGGCATATAGAATAGATGGCTCGGAAGCCCCTATTCTGCACCCACTACAGTCGGAGCAGCCTGGAGTCTGCGGCCATGCCCCAGATCTCGCAGGCGTAAAGTAGGACGGGGATTATTAGTGCTTTAAAGAGGTGCAACTTGAGCGGTGTCGGCATCACGGACCCCAGCACGGGGTACAGGGAGGCCGTAGCCGCCATGCCCCGACGCGAGAGATCCGCGATGCGACCCGCAAAAGTTAGACGCCTATCTAACTGAACATCCAAGTAAGTGATGGAATTCGTCCACTCTATCCTACGTCGGAGGTAGGTAAATGAGGGGAAGTTGAGGGGGAAGCGGCGCTGTGAAGAGGATGGCGTGGTTTTCCTCCGGATTGATGGACAATTGTCAACGCCTGCACCACTGTTGGATGAGGCGTAGGTGTCGCTGAATGGGGTTGAAGGCTCTGCGTGAGTTTTTGTTTGTGCAGTATAGCTGCACGTCGTCAGCATACTGAGCTATATTGACGTGCTGCTCTGATGGCATGTCGGCCATATGCACGCTGAAGAGCGTAGGGGATAATACAGAACCTTCGGGGACTCCGCCTCGTATTTGCCTGTGTGTTGTGTTCCCTGCAACTGAAAAAACAAAAGATCGGGGTCTTAGGTATGAGCGTAGTTCCAGCTGGATAAGCTTGTAAAGTAAACCCGCATGCCAGGTCAGGGGGGAAGGCCGTCTCGACATCCAGAAACACCGCAGCAGTAAAATCCCTGTCTTGGAAACCCAGGGCAGCGGCTTCCACCACCCGCGATAGCTGCTGGGGCGTCGAGTGCCCAGGACGAAATCCAAACAGATGGTCAGGGATGGCGTGAATGCAGTGCAGGGGACAAGCGGGAAAGTACTAGCCTCTCGAAGACTTTCGAGAGGACTGACAGGAGACTGATGGAGCGGTAGTTGGAGGGGTGAACCGGGTCTTTCCCCGGCTTCAAGATGCAAATCATCCTTGCCTCTCTCCACTCGCATGGGAAGTGACATAAGACGAGACACTTATTGAATACCTTTGTAAGAAAGAGAATGGCTCGGAAGGGAAGGCGGCAGAGCATGGCGGGTGTGAGCCCGTCAGGTCCCGCGGCCTTTTTGGTGTTCAGACGCCGGAGTGCGCCTTGGACTTCGCTGGGTTTGATGACAGGAGGCCGAGTTGTCTCGTCCAGGGGACGCCGAACGAATCGGCGAACCTTCTGACGGACGTGCTCGGAAAAGGCGTCGTCCTGGGGATCATCTCGGGGCCTCATGGTTCGCTCAAAATAGTCCGCAAACACATTTTATTTGGCTTGAGATGCATAGGCCAGGCCTTGAGTGCCTTGGAGCGGGGTTCCGAAGTCTTTTTGCGATCTGCCACACGTCTGGACTCTCGAGGTTCGTGCAGGCCATTGTGTCCTCCCACGCGCGCACCCTCTGCTCGCGAAGGCGGACTCGGACCTCTCGGTGCAAGGGCCTCAGAAGCTCCCGATTGTGAGCCGTGCGGTGCCGTTGATAGTCTGTGGGCTGCCCAGGATCGTCAGATAAGAAGGATGAGCTCTATGGGTAGAACATCTGGGTGTAGGGGATGAGGGCTGAGAACAGTAAGATTTTGGGCAGTTTTCACCACGGTGGAAGTGAAGGAAGAGACCGCAGCCTCTAGAGATGGGATGTCGGTGATTCGTGGATTAGGCGGAATGGAAACGTTGAGGCAATGCCTTACACAGTCGCAGTCAACTTCGTGGTGTTGAACGTTGAGGTCATGACTGGCAACTCGGGTGTTAACTTCTGCCAATACCGGATTATTGTCTGAGTGAAGTGCATTGATCGAAATGAGTGACCCCAACTAGGCGACAGGTGTTTCACAATTTATAGCTCACGCCAAGGCCAGAAATGCCGCATGATTGGTGGGTCTGCAATGGCGCGCCATCGCTGGTATCCAGTTCGGTTGAGCTTAAATTTTTCCTCCTGTTTACTAAAGCTGTTGGAATGTTTATATATTTCAATTGCTTCCCTGTGAAGTCTAGTGTGATAATATTTTGTTGAAGCTAATACTTTCGTGTCCTCGTGTAGGATACGATGACCCATAGTAACAAAGCGTTCGGCGACTGCAGGCTTATCTGTTTCTGCAAGACGACAATGTCGTTTATGCTTTGTTATTCGTGTATTTATACTGTGTTTCGTTGTTCCGATGTAAACAGAGCCGCATGTGTAAGGTATTCTATATACACCTGGAACACATAAGGGTCTCTTTTATCTTTGGCAGATTTTTAAACTTTGTTGAAGTTTTCTTGTTGGTTTGTTTATTGTATTTATTTTGTGCTTTTTAAGTATTTTTCCAATACGGTCTGTAACGTTTTTAACATAAGGTACGAAAACATTGCACTTATATGCAGGTAATTCGTGGCCTTGATGTGATTTCCTTTTGGGGTGAATTGCTCTGTTAAAATGTTTGCTCGTAAATCCGTTTTAGAGCATCCTTTTCCCCTGCTATGCATATGCCGAGTCCTCCCGCCGACACTTGCAACCCTGAAAGAAACCAAGCAGATGAAGGGCGAAGTGAAGTGAGAATGGAGATGAAATGGATGGAGGAAATTCGGGGGATGTAAAGATCCTTCTCAGATTTCGTCTGCCGACCTGGGTCAGGAAAGTCGGCCACGAGAACCAAACCCACGACCTCCTGAATGCGGGCCACAGACGTAACCGCCTGAGCCACCGCTCGGTAACGACAGCTAAGTGACAACGACATTGGAAATTCAGATTTGATTGTGGATTTAAATAATTTAGTAATTCATGCATACGTCATAAATTCATTTTTAGAGAATATTTTTTACTTTAAATAATGCTAATTAATCAGGTGTTCCAATGCAGAAATCAGAATTTTGCAAAAAAATAAAAATACTACCGTATTATTTAAATGTCAATGTAACAAAATGGCACATACAACTTTTCACTACTCTGATTGTCTCAGAAAAAGTTTTTAAGACTTAAAATATAACCGTTAAACAATTTATCCTCAGTGGTCAAATTAATTAAGCCATTTTGAGAGATTTAATCGCGTAGTTAAAGTCATGTACTAGTTTTATAAGTATATTCTCTCTTAATTTTGTGCTGAAAATTTGAACAAGATTGGTTACAAACTACATCACGTGGAACATTTTTAAAGTGCAAAAGTGTAAGAAAAATCAAAGTCGCGTAGCAAACATTGGAAACACTTACGGGCCATTTGCCAGTATACTCCTAGGTGTTTAAATGGTCATGGGTTGATCCTTGAAAGGGCTCTGAGAGCAAACACCGTAGTATGTAATTGAAGCTGATGGTTCAAAGTGTTTTTTAGACATAAAGACTCATTTTTTAAATTTTTACTTTCTCTACTACGTATAGTAAGTAGGGGAAGTACTGCATTCCACCCAAAAATTCGATACCGAGATTTCACCGGAAATACATGTTTTGAGGTACACTGAATGCATATAAAGCATTTTGAGAAACATGTCCGTGTGTGTATCTGTGTGTCTGTGAACTCAGAAATGAACAGTCGGATAAACACCAAACTTGATATTTAGGTTCAGTATCTTCCAGAGATGCAACACGAAGGTTTTCAAGAAAATCCCCCTACCCCAGATTACCCTTTACGTGGAACATTTTTCGAAAATTTTAATTTTCTGAAAAATGGCTCTAACGATTTTGATTAAAAGATCATATATTTAAGACATTTTTATGACAAATAAAACGTATATATTGAATTTTCTGGGAATGTCTCCAAAAGTATTATTCATTGTGAACGACTTTTGCATAACTCGTAAGCCATAAGAGATAGATAAACGTTTACTACACAAAAATGTAGGTCGCGTTAAAATACACAATTTATGTCATATACATTTTTTTTTTTTTTTTTTTGAGTGAACCATTTTCGAGTTATTGCTTGATATTCCCTTAAATTTTCCAATACTTATACTTTTTCTCAAATGGGAATTCGTTATTCATTTGTTTTGTCCTGTTAATGCAAAGAGAATGGAATATTCCACATAGCAACCAGCTCTTAAAATATTTGACTATCGCTTAAAGCCTTGCATCTACAAGAAAATTAGCAATAAGATTGACATCTCCATTAATATGAAGCATATGGGGAATAAGCGTTTGTAAAAAATAGTTTGTATAAGAGTAGAGAAAGTCATGTGAGTGTAACACATCAGATTTTTTTGAAAATGTTGACCATATTTCAGCTACGGCTTCCTTAAAATAAAAAGGTAAGGATAAATGATAGTTTTTATGGTAGAGAATGTTAGTGACTTTTTAAAATGAATGATGATCCCCTGATGGCCAAGGTGACATGTATTTTATTATCTGACCTTAGGAACATCCTAATAAGTTCACGGAGAAGCTGAAAATAACATCCCTTACTCATTAAGCGTGTGATAATCCATTGGAGGTGAGACATACGATCAGGTAATTACCATTTTGTTGATTGCGTTCTGGTTGAAGATAGGCTTCTTCAGTGTGCCGAGTTGCTAACAGGCTCGGATAGTAGGGGAAGTTCTACATACAAGATACTAACTACCCATGTACTACATTTTGGGGAGCCAAACATATAGAGCGATCGTTTTATGGCCTGCTCCCGATCGCGTGTATGTGTGCTCCGCGCGCTGTCTACTACATCGGGAGGTTTTTCTTCCTAAAACTCCCGCTTACACACTCATGAGCAGGCGAGGGATTTTAGTAAGTAAACATCAAGTTATGAACGCAACGAGGGAAGGTGGGAGCGACCGCTACCTTGCAGTGTTCTCTGTAAACAAATATGAACAGTTGAAGGCACTACACACTGCTTCGAAAGCAGGTTGAGCAAGATTACGCAGCATGTAGAGATGTCCAGCTATTGATAGTGTGCAATAAAGTTACTTCATTATTTAATTAAGCTATTAACATACAGAAATCTGAGTTACGTTGGCTTTTTTTGTTACATCGTGAGTTTTACAATGTACAATAATGCATTTTCGAAATACACTGAACATAAATTACATGTGATTAGCACTTAGACAGTTGTTATATTTTGAAAAACTAATTCTCATATCACTGACGTAGCACGGCAAAAAAAAAATACCAGACTTGTATGAGACTCCCTGTCTCAGTAACGCGTCCCTCATTTTACACATTTCTATGTACCTCAGATTCTTATCTGAATGCTTTTAAGTATCTTTGTCAACCTTTCTGTAAAGTTCTAGCTTTATATCTTACTCGGTGTTTCTGAAACCTGTTCTATTGTCTCAAGAGCTTCTAGTATTTTGTGTCTCTGCTGGCAAATACATATGTTTTGTAGTTGCAATATTGCTGAAATGATTCTGAATATATGAAAATTCTTAAAAACAAAACTGATGAAATTATTTCCTTCACTGAACGTATAGCAGCATTAATTACACTAACAACTTTGTCTTAATATTGAGTCTAGTATACTGCAGCCTGTAGTCATGTCCCCCACCAAGTTACAATTGGTTGTAGAGCCAAGGGAAGTCCAGGTTCCGTCCCCTTAATATTTTGATTCTTGAGGATGTCTTGCAAAATATATTTTTCGCGTTGGCTATAAAAGTATTAACATCCGGAAAACAGGCTCTTAAGTTCTTCCGTAACTCGGTAACTACCACGTGATAGACATGTTTAATGTATTGATGTGGCATAACACACGTGACATACGTTACATATGATGGTTTCGCCATTTGTAGAGGACTTTTCCCTGACAAATTCAGCCATAAATGATGCTAATTGTGATTATGGTTTTCGTGTGTGATTCTTCCTTACTTTAGGAATATTGCCACGGTCCTCCACTGGTTCGTATGCAGCAAATAGATCAAATAGTAGCAATGAAATAGGGTATTGTGAAGGGAAGGGGTAAGTGTGTCCGTCACAGTACGTGACGTTATCTATACTCCGTGCGGTAACACGATTGCTCTGTTTACTTACTAAAACCTCTCTGATTGCTCATGAGTAATGTAACGTGCATTATAATGAGTACTAGCCTTGTTATAAGTGGTGTGAAAATGGTATTCATCTGCATTGAGGCATTCCTAGCATACCTTGCCATCACTAGGTAATTTCTGAACAATAATCACTTTGCAGGGTTTCAATTTTAAAGGTTTAGCAGCCGTATGAACAGAGGTTTTTGAAAAATCCAGTTGTTGTGCAACATGTCTTAGAGACTTCTTTGGAGAGCGTTCGAATGATGCACCTATATTGTCAATTATTTCCTCCGTTAGAATGTGTATTTTTCGCTTCTTAGGTTATCTACCTCATCAGTAAATAGAAATATATAAGAGATTCCGTTGTCCTAAACTTATTAACCACAAAATTTGACAGTATCTCTATTTGGAATTTGAATACCAGCAAATGTCTCCTAAAATTATCTACACACCTGTCTACATAATTCGTTAAAAATTGAGTTTTATATGTGGACGCTCTTTAACTGTTGCGGTTCTTAGCGTCCCATTCTATATAGGGCGTGAAAGACCAGTAATTTTGCTCAGAGGCCTCTTTATCAGTCTTGAGGTTCTTTTACGTGGCGTAACTCTACGACACGGGACCACGGGGTTTACTTCCCTTTGAAGGAAGCCATGCTAAAGATTTTTACGCCCAAAAAATCCATCGCCCTCCGCCGGGTTTGAACCCGCAACTTCGGGAACTAGAGGTAACCGCTACACCACGGAGGACGACACATAATTCGTTTTCTACATATGTACCGTACATTAAACATTATTTGTTCAAGCGTGAATTTTTCGGTAGGAGTTTTAGTACACTAATAACAAGACAAGAAAAGCAACAATAATAAGAACACTCTAAATAATTCAACGCAACATAGATTTTGATTAAGCTTTCACTTTTGAGGTGCTTAATGAACCAACTCTAGTCTACAGCTCAAAGAGAAGGCAGCAAATGACAGTTGACAGTCACAACCGATTAAGCTAGCCTTGAGCGGATCATTCACTACTAGTGAGCCAGCGGAATTTATCGAGATCACTGTAGTACCAGCGAATCATGTATACACGCGATCGTGACCGAGCCACTAAACGATCGCTCGGTATAATATGTGCACCATACCTGAACAAGGTATAGTATCACAGGTTATACAGCCTTTTATAGCAACACAAACACAAAAAAGAGAGATCCCGAGAGCAGAAGAAACTTGGTTTAAAATGCACCATCCAAAAAGAGGATGGGGCTAGCTCCCAGCGATTAATTGGCCAGTTAGATTTTATAAATGTCCAAGGCATAACGTGTGTGTGTGTGAGAGAGAGAGAGAGAGAGAGAGAGAGAGAGAGGTTCTGCACTTCTAGCTCTCTGTCCTTGTCGGAGATGCAAACGTAAAATGAAACCACCGCTTACTAGCATGAGTTAGTTGCTCCTCAACATGCTAAACAGTGACTTTCTGCTCTTGTAAGTACATTTACTTTATATTTCCCAAAACCAGAGTATAATTTTTAATGGATTGGGTTCCTGGGTTGAGTTGTAAAGCCTCTTGTACACGATCAAATTTTTGTAAAATTCAATACTTTACAAGGCCTTTCAAGAGTTGTCACAACTTTACAACTTTTCTTGTCAAATTGCTTCCAATACTTTTAAACTCTTTGAAAGTCTTGAAAGCAAATAAGGATAAGCTCTAAACGATCAAAGATTTGACAATGATTTGATGGCTTTAGCCAATGGCATGCAAGTATTTACAGTGTGTCACGAAATCTGCAACATGGCGGAAAGGGAACAGTAAACAAAATGGCTGCCCGGCCAAGCTATGTTGTATGCGAACTGAGGTTATACATAAGCTGGTCATGTCCGTATGTCTAGAACTCTGTGGATTACCACAAGATGAAGGCATATGAAGAAATAATTACCAGGCAGTTTTCCGAATAGAGTACACATTAATGCAATGTTATATATTGCGGTAAACCTATCAGTTGGTGTTATTTCCATGATATTCTAAAATCGTAATGTGATTTCACTGGATATAATACGTGAACGTGCTACATAATATTGGTATAGAACAGTATTTCATTGCAAACTGTTATACTGTGAGGCAAATAGTAAATTGTTTTGTACGTGATAAATGATTTATTAATGTGTTCTGATGGGTTTCAGTTCGAAAAAAGACAACTTGTCAATACACATTTATGACATTGTTAAGTCTTGTCCAATCTTGTTACATATTCAAAAATGTTTGACAATTTTTCTTGTAAACTCTTGAATTGGTAAAAAAATTTGATCTGTACAAAGGGCTTAAAAGTTCCTCTTCGTTCAAACAAAACACCATCATTAGGGAATACCGAAAGAAATCACTTAGGTGTACACAAAATTACATAAAAGGAAGTCAAATACCACATACCTATACACCGATAGCAAAACACAATTACGGAAACAAAATGTGAAAATAGAAGCAAACCAATTATGTAGCTCATTACAGAGAATCGCACTGAAAGGTAGGAAAACACAGGATTGGGCAGGTCAGTCTGGTCGCATAATAACACAGACTATGGGCACACAACCGGAAGAGACGCTGCGAAAATACGCTTTTCTGAAGCTTATTTCGCTGCTGAACGGAGTCTATTGAGCCATCCTTGGAAGTCACTTACCTACACTGGTATGCAGTTCTCAGAACAAAGAATAACACTACATGAATGCTACTCTTTCCTCATAACTACAAATGATAAGTCTGGCAAATTATTGCAAGGCATCGAAGAAATGTCCAAATCATACGCAAAAAAGTCAGCAAGGAAGTTAGTGCTTTCTTTTTTGTTGCTATTTTTCCTTATCTGATAGTGTCTTCTCCTCTCTCTCCCTCTCTCTCTCTCTCTCTCTCTTCATTCTCTTCTCCTTATCTCAGTCTCCAGAGACAGAGCTGCTGCCTGCTTGACGAGATCAGCCATATCCAAAAAAAGATGAAAGGTTGAAGGTGGGGATGTAAGACTCATAATCCCAATACACTCTCCATTCTAAGGTAGAGTGCATATTATGCGCCCTGCCATCAGCTTAAGTACAAGTGACCGAAAATATACACTACGTGATCAAAAGTATCCGGACACCTGGCTGAAAATGTACAAGTTCGTGGCGCCATCCATCGGTAATGCTGGAAGTCAATATACTGTTGGCCCACCCTTAGCCTTGATGACAGCGTTCACTCTCGCAGGCATACTTTCAATCAGGTGCTGGAAGGTTTCTTGGGGAATGGCAGTCCATTCTTCACGGAGTGCGGAACTGAGGAGAGGTATCGACGTAGGTCGATGAGGCCTGGCACGAAGTCGGCGTTCCAAAACATCTCAAAGGTATTCTATAGGATTCAAGTCAGGACTCTGTGCAGGCCAGTCCATTACAGGGATGTTATTGTCGTGTAACCACTCCGCCACGGCTCGTGCAGTATGAACAGGTTCTCGATCGTGTTGAAAGATGCAATCGCCATCCCCGAATTGCTCTTCAACAGTGGGAAGCAAGAAGGTGCTTAAAATATCAATGTAGGTCTGCGCTGTGATCGTGGCACGCAAAACAACAAGGGGTGCAAGCCCCCTCCAGGAAAAACACGACCACACCATAAAACCACCACCTCCGAATTTCACTGTTGGCACTACACACGCTGGCAGATGACGTTCACCGGGCATTCGCCATACCCACACCCTGCCATCGGATCGCCACATTGTGTACCGTGATTCGTCACTCCACACAACGTTTTGCCACTGTTCAATCGTGTAATGTTGACGCTCCTTACACCAAGCGAAACGTTAGTTTTCCTGCTGATGTGTGGCTTATGAGCAGTCGCTCGATTATGGAATCCAAAGTTTCTCACCTTACGCCTAACTGTCATAGTACTTGAAGCGAATCCTGATGCAGTTTGGAATTCCTGTGTGGTGGTCTGGGTAGATGTCTGCCTATTGCTGTTTACGACCCTTTTCAAATGTCGGCGGTCTCTGTCAGTCAACAGACGAGGTCAGGCCTGTACGCTTTTGTGCTGTACACGTCCCTTCACGTTTCCATTTCACTATCACATCGGAAATAGTGGCCCTAGGGATGTTTAGGAGTGTGGAAATCTCGCGTACAGACTTCTGATACAAGTGACACCCAACCACCTGACCACGTGTGAAGTCCGTGAGTTCCACGGAGCGTCCCATTCTGCTGTTTCACGATGTCTAATGACTACTGAGGCCGCGGATAACGAGTACCAGGCAGTAGGAGGCAGCACAATGCACCTAAGATGAAAAACGTATGTTTGTGGGAGTGTCCGGATACTTTTGATCACATAGTGTACATAGTTAAAATTAATGGGTGAAGTCAGAGGCGTTGCCAGGGGATTGTTAAAAAATGTAAAACAATACTAGCAAATATATCTTAATTAAAATACTAGCAATTATCTGGGTTGACGGGAACGAGATACTTCCTAATCGTATCACTGGTAGCACTATATTTGAATCCCTATTTGTTAAAAGGCGAAAGTCAAATTTTTTTAGAAATCCATTTTTATTTAAATATATGTCCTACCATAGACACGTCGTTTTTTCTTAAGATGGCTATAAGAATCCCGGTACAAATTGTTAAACTCATCCCTAAAATTCAATAGTTTATGTTAGAAGAGCGGATGTCCTGGACTTCTGGCCTTTTAACAAAAAAAATATTATTTCTGGTTACATTCCAAGTTGGTTAACACGCTAAAACAAAGAGAGTAAATGATTCACAATAATCCAATACTGTTCATTGTTGACTTGTTCACATAACACGCGCTCACAGTTAACAGTTGTTGCTCAAGATGAGTGGTTCTAAAGATAAAGATGAGTTTATTGGAAAAACAAGAGCTAATCCTGGATATAAACGAAATATAATTAAAAAGGCTACATTAAGGGGTAAAGAATATAAATAACATTCAATTTGCAGTTACTATATACAAGTATTATATGTAGTTATATCCAAATACTTATAACCCCCCCCGACACTAAAATGAAGGTGCACGAACATATCCAGTCATTTCCAGTTCAGGAGAGTCATTATAGTGGCACTACAATTAAATATCTTAGTTCTGATTTGGATGTAAAGGTAATGTATAATCTCTTCAAAGAAAAGTTTCTAGATACCAAAGAGATACCATTTTAAAGACGACTTTAATCTGAAATTTGGACAGCCACAGGTAGACTGCTGCTGTGTCTGCAAGAGCTAAAATTAAAGTTTAAATCCCCACATCTAAATGACACTGCAAAGCATGTTACAACTGCTGAGCAGGCTGTTCGCATGAGAAGTAAGAGGTTTTTACAGTGCCTTGCAACAAGATAGTTGAGGTGAAAAAACTGGAAAAAGCAAAAACGTTCTCTCCATTGCTTGTGATTATACGCAAAACATTCAATGCCTAAAGTCCCTGTCCAGAATCTATTTTATTTGAGGAAACTGACTTAACGTTTTTTGTATACACAATACAAAACAATCAAATAAATATCCATCATGAAGGCCAAGCAAAAAAGGATCCCGATGAAGTATGCTATTCTCTTCTTCTTCACTATTTGAATTCTGTCCTAGCTCAGTAAGATGAAATCCATTTATTCTCTGATAACTGTTCTGGGCAGAACAAAAATCATATAATCTCCAAATTTTTGTTAAGTGTAACAGATACAAACAGATTTAAGAAAATTGAGCATTTCTTCCCAATAAGAGGCCACAGCTACTTAGACTTGATTGAGATTTTGCTATTTACAAAAGAAGCCTCCGAAAACATGAGCGAATTTACACAATTCATCAACTCACTGAACTGTAATTCAAAGTGGTGCCTTTCTTAAATTCAAGTGGACGAAGTTGGTACAGCCAATCGTATAATATAAAATTTCAAGAGTTGGTGGCAGCAATATTATAGGAAAAATCCTCTATCTGTTGAAGCTTCAAAAATGGATCAAGATAAGAAAGTATACTTTGGAATTAGTAACTTTTACCATTTTTGGTACGATAAATCAGCACGCGGGGACAGTTGTTGCAAGACATTTCATCAGTGGGTTAACTGAAAGCACATTCATCCTTTGCCACAATTCTCACATCAACATTCAGGTCCCAAATGCAGTGGCATACCCCGAAGAGAAACTATAATTGAAGTAGGAAAAAGTCGACTTCAAAAAAATTATCTAATACATTGAAGATAGTTATAGATACATTTATGAAGAAATAATAAATTAACATTCTGAGGTTGTGAACATAAAACACTTACATTTTTCATACATAAACTATAGTAATATTGATTGCACAATGTGTTTCCTTAAAGCTTCAAACATTCTGTATGTGATCATTTTCTTACGGAAAATAAGATGTTAATTTACAAATTACCTAATAATTATTGTTTGTTTTTTCATTCAGTAACACGTTTTTTATTACTTTCTCTACTACGTATAGTAAGTAGGGGAACTATTGTATTCCACCCAAAAATTCGATACTGAGATTTCACCTGAAATACATGTTTTGAGACACCCTGAATCCAAAAAAAAGCATTTTTGGAAACATTTTCTTGTGTGTGTCTGTGTGTCTGTCTGTCTGTGTGTCTATGTGTCTGTCTGTGTGTGTGTGTGTCTGTCTGTGAACAGCATAACTCAGAAACGAACAGTCGGATAAACACCAAACTTGGTATTTAGGTCTAGTATCTTCCAGAGATGCGACACGAATGTTTTCAAGAAAATCCCCCCACCCCAGATTACCCTTTACATGGAAGATTTTTCGAAAATTTTAATTTTCTCAAAAATGGCTCTAACGATTTTGATTAAAATATCATATGTTTAAGATATTTTTATGACAAATAAAATGTATATCTTGAATTTTCTGGGAATGTCTCCAAAAGTATTCTCCATTGTGAACGACTTTTGCATAACTGGAAAACCATAAGAGATAGACAGAATTTTACTACACAAAAAATGTAGATCGCGTTAAAATACACAATTTATGTTATAAATTGTTTTTGTTGAATGAACCATTTTCGAGATATTGCTTGTTATTCCCTTACATTTTTCAATACTTATTTTCTAAATGGGAATTCGTAATTCATTTTTACTTTCTCTACTACGTATAGTAAGTAGGGGAAGTATTGCATTCCACCCAAAAATTCGATACCGAGATTTCACCGGAAATACACGTTTTGAGACCTCCTGAATTTAAAAAAGCATTTTTGGAAACATGTCCGTGTGTGTGTCTGTGTGTGTGTGCGTGTGTGTGTGTGTGTGTCTGTGTGTGTGTGTCTGTGAACAGCATAACTCAAAAACGAACAATCGGATAAGCACCAAACTTGGTATTTAGGTTCAGTATCTTCCAGAGATGCGACACGAAGGTTTTCAAGAAAATCCCCCCACCCCAGACTACCCTTTACATGGAAGATTTTTCGAAAATTTTAATTTTCTCAAAAATGGCTCTAACTATTTTGATGAAAATATCATATGTTTAGGGTAATGTCATGAGAAATGAAATGTATATCTCGAATTTTCTGGGAATGTCTCCAAAAGTATTCTTCATTGTGAACGACTTTTGCATAACTGGTAAGCCATAAGAGATAGACAAAATTTTACTACACAAAAAATGTAGATCGCGTTAAAATACACAACTTATGTCATGTACATTTCTTTTGTTGAGTGAACCGTTTTCGAGATATTGCTTGTTATTTCCTTAAATTTTCCAATACTTATACTTTTTCTCAAATGCGTTATTCATTTTTTGTCCTGTACATGCAAAGAGAATGGAATGCGTCACATAGCAACCAGCGTTAAAATATTAAACTATCGCTTAAAAGCTACCATATTTTCCTTGCATCTACAAGAAAATTAGCAATAAGATTGACATCTCGATATCTCGATTAACATGAGGCATATGGAGAATAATCGTTTGTAAAAATAGAATATACAAGAGTAGAGAAAGTCATGTGAGTGTAACACATCAGATTTTACTTCATCATGTATTTATAAATAAAATGTAGTTTATGTAACTTTTAAAGCAAATATATTTGTATCAAACCCCATTATTTGTTAAAAGGGCAGAAGTCCCAAGGTAAATTAAGACAATATTTTACACCTAAATTAATGTTACACTTTAAAAGTAGCTATAATATAAAGTTTTATGCCAAAACAAATTTTAGTCCAAAAAGAAAGGTCCAACTTGCATAGTATTGCTGAAAAACAGTTTTTTATTTCTCCTATAAAATTTGTAAGCGGAAACTGTGTTGTGACATTAATAGCCACTGTGAAGCATTTCATATTACCTCTGCGGTTTTCATGTGTAGAGGCACTCTTTTTTCGTATTGACGATAAAAGCAACATATATGATATTAAAGCGATTTCGCAAATCTTTCAAATTGTACGATACTGATCAAAGAATCAATCTTAGTATTTTAGCGATAAAAACTAGTTACAGCGACACTTTCTTATTTTGCGAAATTCCAGCGATCTTGAATAGAAAAAATAAGTTTTCACTTTCCTTTAAATTTATCCCTGTGTACTATTACAAATAAAATAAAATTCACAGTTATGCAAATACTAATAGTGATGTGATTGTTAAGGATAGTTTAACATTATTAAAAATCTGATGTGTTACACTCAAATGACTTTCTCTACTCTTGTACAATCTAATTTTACAAACGCCTATTCTCCATATGCTTCATGTTAATCGAGATATCGAGATGTCAATCTTATTGCTAATTTTCTTGTAGATGCAAGGGGAATATGGTAGCTTTTAAGAGATAGTCAAATATTTTAACGCTGGTTGCTATGTGGCGCATTCCATTCTCTTTGCATGTGAGGACATAAAAAAAATGAATAACGCATTTGAGAAAAAGTATAAGTATTGGAAAATTTAAGGAAATAACAAGCAATATCTCGAAAACGGTTCACTCAACAAAAGAAATGTATATGACATAAGTTGTGTATTTTAACGCGATCTACATTTTTTGTGTAGTAAAATTTTGTCTATTTCTTATGGTTTACCAGTTATGCAAAAGTCGTTTACAATGAAGAATACTTTTGGAGACATTCCCAGAAAATTCGAGATATACATTTCATTTCTCATGACATTATCTTAAACATATGATATTTTCATCAAAATCGTTAGAGCCATTTTTGAGAAAATTAAAATTTTCGAAAAATCTACCATGTAAAGGGTAGTCTGGGGTGGGGGGGATTTTCTTGAAAAACTTCGTGTCGCATCTCTGGAAGATACTGAACCTAAATACCAAGTTTGGTGCTTATCCGACTGTTCGTTTTTGAGTTATGCTGTTCACAGACACACAGACACACACACAGACACACACACGGACATGTTTCCAAAAATGCTTTTTTTGGATTCAGGAGGTCTCAAAACATGTATCTCCGGTGAAATCTCGGTATCGAATTTTTGGGTGGAATGCAATACTTCCCCTACTTACTATACGTAGTAGAGAAAGTAAAAATCAACTCTTCTGTCGTTAGTGAAACCATCCAAGGACACATTAACATCCTTGGCAATCGACCCTTTTATTACCTGACCACACGAGAAATGGGTTGGGAAGACAAAAGTACAAAAGAACAGGGATTTGCGAATACCGAATGGTTTATACTTATTTCGTTACTTCAGTATCAGGCATTTTATTAGTTTCTTTTAAATAAGAGTTCTTATGAACATGTATTTAGTTACAAAGATGGGTAGTACAATGAATGTTACAGTGCAGAGCGAAAGAGTTTGCTAATGAGGGTTTGTATGTGTCGTAAAGCAATGTTTTGATGTGCAAGTTTTGCGATGTTCGAATTGAGTGGGAGATAAAAACTACTGCATCAACACATTGTTTTAAAATAAGGAACATTTGAAACGTAAACTAAATTCAACTGCTGTGAAACGCCGACATTGTTCAAGAAAAAGAAGAAAGATAAATTTGTAGAAGCGCCACTACCGCGATGTTACTAAAGCCAGCATCTCAATAGAAAAGATAGATGATGCTCAGTACATGAGTGGTGGCTTCAAAAGTACATCCCAGATAAGAGCAAAATATCATTAGGTAGATAGGAAGAGAGTACCTCAATGTAATTTATCACGCTAATATTTAGGCGTTTGCTTTGGATTGTTAAGAATTTTTCTTTTTGAGTTATAACTAGCATCCTTCCTAGAGCCAACCAACTAAGGAGAGAATACATTCTTCCTTTGGTAAATGAAATCTGAGCAAGTACTAAACAATCTTTGGAAGCAAAATGGGATTTAGCATTAATCTGATATGAAACCGAATCAGCAGTAGTGTGTTTGCAGTATTGGTGAAAACTCAAGATGCAGTATTTGAACAAGTGGTAAAATGTTGTAAATTATTGCAGGGAATTATGGGAGAACATTTGGTTCACATCACTTGCTGAGCCAATAAATTTAGTTTGTTTGGTGAAGCTTTACAAAAGAATTTGAGAGAACTTAATATTATTGTCTCAATGACGAAAAACTGTTTCCACGTGTCCAGGAAAATCAGACATAAGTATCGTTCATATTTAGATAAAATCATTCAGATAAGGCAATTCCTTTGTATTCTTATCCTGTGTTGTCTAGATGGGGAAGTTGATTCAAAGCAGCTGAATATGTGCATACAAATTTAGACATTCTCTGTAATCTTTTTAATAACTACCAAAAACGTCGGCTCCAGTGGTGAATTTGCTGAAAGAAATGGAGAATTTAAGACTATCTAGCTTAGTAAAATCCCAAGCAGCATTCGTTTTTGAAAATTGTGAGTGTTGCAGTTAGAAGTGAGTTGATATCCGCACTCACGTGTGCTGATTTCAAGATCAATGAATTGAACAGTAGTATGGAACTTATACAATCAGGTTACATTGGGATATTAGTTGATAAGGTTGTTAAGAATTCAACGAGTCACTGCAAAAATATATCAGCTGCTGAGAAATGTAGGCAACTTGGTTGTGCAGAAAATTGCAAAACACACTTCCCCAAATCAGCTTACAATTTATTCTTATTGCTGAATGATTTATTTCATCCAAATAAAGTTGTGAAAACGAGAACTTCGGATGTTTCACTAATTAGTGACATAGTTCAACAAGTGCCTCACTTCAAACTGCTTCAATAATGGATACTATTCCAGGGTATTTAGCTTTGAAAGATTTAATTGTAACGCATAATAATGAGAATCCTAATCAACAGCTTGATATGATGCAGCCATTGCAGGCACTGAAATGAATACATTTAGGTTTTGCAAATGCAGTATTGAAATCTATTTGGATTCCTTGTTCATCAGTTGATGCAGAGAGGTTTTTCTTGAGGTATAATTTAATTGTTAACGATCGAAGGCAATTGATGAAAGAAAGCAACATTGTAACATGCGCTATGTTGTCTTTCGCAAAGTAAAGAAGTATGTAGTGAGTCTGTAATCCCTATGCATTAATGATATCAATGGTATTGGTAACATGGTATGAATAAGAAATAAAATAAAAATAAAGTAACACTTACTATTTTGCAGTTATTATATTAAGTGTGGTGCACATTCATGTTCCATTCTTACATTCATTACATTTATTTCCCGAGGTCGCGGATTCAAGCCCAGCGAGGGCGATAGATTTTTTTCGGGGGTAAAAATCCTTAGCATGGCTAAGTACAGCCGGCAATCCCATGTCGTAGATTTACTGCACGTAAAAGAACCTCAAGCCTGATAAAGAGGCCTCTGAGCAAAATTTCCGGTATTTCACGCTCAATATAAAATGGGACGCTAAAAACCATAGCAGTTAAAGAGTGTCCATAAATAAAACTTAGTTTAATTTAACACTGTGCAGAGAATCATATATTAAGTGAATGTGACAAATCGAAAATCCTTTGCGCTAACTGTACGGTTTTCAATAGCAATCTTTCACTTAAAGAAAAGTTTCATCCTGTGAATACCAATCATAAAGCTGCATCGACAAAGTGCCCTGCCTATAAGGAAATCCTAGTTATAAGCAATAAAATAAAAAAAAATCTGATGTGTTACACTCACATGACTTTCTCTACTCTTGTACAAACTATTTTTACAAACGCTTATTCTCCATCAACTTCATGTTAATCGAGATAAACATTTGCAGACTGTATCTTATTGCTAATTTTCTTGTAGATGTAAGGAAATATATATTTACAAGGGCAATATAGAAATACAGTAGCCTTTAAGCACATACATATCTCTTAATAGCTGGTTGCTAGGTGCAGCACCATTCCCTTTGCCACAGATTAATACTCTTTGCATATCCAAGACAAAAAAATGAATAACGAATTCCCATTTGAGAAAATAAGTATCGAAAAATTTAAGGGAATAACAAGCAATATCTCGAAAATGGTTACTCAACAAAAAAATGTATGACGTAAATTGTGTGTTTTAACGCGATCTACATTTTTTGTGTAGTAACATTTTGTCTATCTCTTATGGTTTACCAGTTATGCAAAAGTCGTTCACAATGAAGAATACTTTTGGAGACATTCCCAGAGAATTCAAGATATACATTTTATTTTTCATGAAAATATCTTAAACATATGATATTTTAATCAAAATCGTTAGAGCCATATTTGAGAAAATTAAAATTTTCGAAAAATGTTCCATGTAAAGGGTAATCTGGGGTGAGGGGATTTTCTTGAAAACCTTCGTGTCGCGTCTCTGGAAGATACTGAACCTAAATACCAAGTTTGGTGTTTATCCGACTGTTCGTTTATGAGTTACGCTGTTCACAGACACACAGACAGACACACACACGGACATGTTTCCAAAAATACTTTTTTGGATTCAGGGGGTCTCAAAACATGTATTTCCGGTGAAATCTCGGTATCGAATTTTTGGGTGGAATACAATACTTCCCCTACTTACTATACGTAGTAGAGAAAGTAATTAATAACGGCTGAAATAACTATATACCAATATAATTTGCATACATCTCTGCTGCCAACTATACAACTTCCAGTACGTAATAAAATTTCATGACTAACGCCAAACAACGAAATTGTATTGCCTTGCATACAAAAACCAAATACATCAGAAAATGGAGTAATTAGCTTTGGACTTATTAGTAAAATATATTCATTGTGACAAACTTTGGTTTCAAATCCAATCACATGACAATTACCCTTTGTATTGGCACATGCTTAATAACTCTACCTGGTTTGATTAGGTTTTATTTTTCATTGTGTCTTTTACAAGATTAATTTCTCATGGCGCTCGCATTATCTGTTCACAATGCAAATCGTCATACTTCAATTTATCGCAATTCGTTGTAGAGTTTAGCTATACGTTATATTGGCAGCCTTCTGCTTTCTTTGATAAAAACGTTATTCTTTTATCTACTATAATCTACATAAAGATTAAATTGCAGCTATTATGAATACAAAAGAAACTGAAATGGAAGAGCCAAGTGAAATTGCAAAATCAGCAGAAACAATAACACTACTTACCCAAAAGAATCCAGAAACCAATATGATATAGCACTTAATCGCTTCATTGGCTGACATAAGGCAAAACATGTTGAAAACAATTTCACTAAAAACTACTGCTAACAAAACATCAAAACATCTGACATCTGGCTTTTTAACGTCATTTCTCTTGTTTCAAGAACCGCGTTCTAAACATGTTCTCTGTTAGTTTCAGGAATCAATAAGTAGTTTGTAGCTTATTGTACACATTCCAAGTTACAGTTTTACAAATTTTTTACATTTATTTTCATGCTTCTACTTTATTATGTACATGTCTGTTACCCCTACAACACTGGTTGCACAGCCAGTGTAGCTCCCTGGCCTTCAGCACCGCTGTGCAACCTTTACTTCTCTTTGCTAAAGCCTCATTACATTTAATTCATTTTATCTTATCTCCACTCCTCCCCTCCCTCTTCTTCTCTGACCTTCTTCATCTATTTCTCTTTCGTTTTTATTACAAAAATCCCCTATTTTTCTAATTCGGCCTTCCTGCTTGCTTGTTAACGTTTTCAGTGCGACTAAATCCCCCCCATATTATTCCATTTCTTGTCCCAGATTTTCTCCCTTCATTCGTTTAAATTTTCACACTCTGTTAGATAATGTTCTACACTTCCCTCACCATCTCATGATACATATATCCCTTTATTATCTCTAAGCCGCTTAAAAATATCGTTCCTGTTCTCATCAAGCTAACCCTTCTTTTTTTCTTTTATCACGCTGTTCTATATATATTTCTCTTTCCCATTCCTTTTTTATTTTCCTTTAAAATTTCAGAGATTTTTTATTTCCTATGCTTCCCATATCTCCTGCCTTTCAATATCCTTCACCCGTTCCTTCACTCGGATCCATAATTCTGGACTGTTCCTTTCCGCTTGTAACCATATATCTTTAAATCCTATTTCCTCCAATGCTTTCTTCAACCCTGCTCCCCAACTGTTCTCATTTTTATACTCTCCTGTTGTACCATACAGCTTCTTAATATATCTCCTTCTTTCCTAGTCAAACATTTATAACAAAATTTGTCACTTTCTAGCACTACACCTTTCCTTCTTGTTTTCCCTAATTCTAGTAAAGCGACTTCCCCCGGGACTGATCGCGGCAAACCCAGTAGTTCTTTACAAAATAACCTGTAACTCTGATCCACCTCAATTGTTAAATCTAATTCCCCCCCCCCCCATATTTCCGCTCCGTACAACATTCTTGCTTCCACCATAGCTGCATATAGTCTCCCCAAAGCATTTTGTAGGCATTTATAATTTGAATGTTCTTACAGTTATCACAGTCACTTTGCTTTTTGCCACTATCATTCTATTGTGAGCCTCCAAATTCCCATTACTACTTAGTCGCACCCCTAAGTAATCGAATTCCTGGACCACTTCCTATTTTTTCCCACTCAAGTTCTATTGCTCGTCTTTCATTTATTTTATACCTCTTTTATAAACCATAATTTTGTATTTATTTATATTTATGTTTATTCCCCATCCCTTGCAGAATTTGTGTACCTCATTTATAGCTCTCTGTAAACCTATTACTATTATGGCTCCTATCTACATCATCTGCATATAGCAGTCCTGGTATGTTACTGTTTGCTATAACTGTGCAATGTCTGTTGATTTGTCCTATTCTTTCAACTATATCATCTATAAATACGTTAAATAGAATGGGACTTAATTTACATCCTTGCCTTAAACCTAACTTTTGTTCTGTTGCTTACATTATCCTTTCTCCTTCTATCCTCACACAAAATTTTATACCCTTGTATATTTTATTTCAATTTCCACTATGAATTTTTCACTGACACCTTTCATTCTCAATTTCATTGTTAGTGCTTCTCTATTTACCATATCAAAAGCTTTTTCAAAGTCTGCGAAAAACTGTACGCTCTTCCTTTGTTCTCCACAGTTTGTTTTCCTTTGCTGAAACCTGCTTGAAATTCCGACAACTTCGCTCAGCCCAGTCTATCAATCTATCCGCTAGCATCCCTGTATAAATTTTGTCCAGTATGGATAACAGACTTATGCCTATTCGTTTATGATTCATACGTCCGTACAGAATCCACGAGTGCCGTAAGGAGATTATTTTAAGAGAGATTTCCTGGTGTTCAGGTTCCAAGTAGAACTACGATTCATAGATTAGTAAATAAATTACATGAAACGTGATAAGAAACATAATAAATCACATACAGTACTCACTAGAAACTCTAGACAATATTGGACACGCTCTGAAAAGTATCCTAGAAAATCACTTCGACCCCTTTCCCAGCAAATGGAAATTTCCTATGGCTCTGTTCAAACTTCTACAGAGATACTCAAGTTAATGCCCCATAAAATTACAATAGCGCAAGAACTTAAACCGGGTGACCCTGCATTAAGGATGCGATTTTGTGAAGGGTATCGAATCAGGTACATGATGATGAAATGTATGCTAATCTTAATTTTCTTTTCGGAGAATCGTGGTTCTACCTAAGTGGGTATATTAATACCCTAAACAATTGCTACTGGAGCGCTGGAAAGCCTAACCCGCTTCAGCAGAAATCCTGCATGATCAGAAAATAGGCAAGACAATAATAAGCCCAATTTTGTTTTGCGGAAAGAATTAATAGTGAGAGGTATGTACAGAATATTTTGTGCCCATTTACTGATGAATTAACTGAGAGGGAAAAAAGTTACGCGGCTTTCCAGCATGACTCTGCGACGGCACACTCAGATAATTTCTCCTTACAGGAAACCCATGAAGTGTTTGAACAACATTTGACTCCCGCGTTGCCCCGATTTAACCCCCTACTATTTTTATCTCTGTGGGTTAAACGAGAGTTTACAAAACAATTCCACACACTTTAGAGGAATTTAAAATAGCATTCGCCAAGAAATTGCTGTCATTTCTGAGAGATTTCACACATTTCAAGTCACACTATTTCCTAAACAGATGCCATAAATGCTTGAACAACGATAACATCTCCTGGCTTGATATATGTGAGTATGTTTATTTTTAAATGCTTATCTTTTGTTTTGGATTTTTTTTAGAAATAACTTACGCGACAAACCTTGGTGTATTTACTGCGGACGTGCTATCACCCGTTCAGTGAGCAGCACCGCCGACCGGCTAAGAGCTCTCTAAACCGAATTGTGTCATATTTGTATTCAGTTGATAGTTGAATAAAAATGGTTTATGGCTGTGTACCTTACTATAAGACATTGCAACAAAAGATATGTCTTCAATTCTATGCATTCCCAAAAGACAATGAACTAAAAAGGAAATGATGCATAGTAATGTCTCGCCAAGGATGCAAACTGGGCTCTCTTTGGACATCAGGGCCGAAGTCTATGATTTATTTCAAACAAACCGATTACAGCATCAGTACATCTGCAAATAGCCTACTTCCTAAAGTTGTGCCAGCAATATTTAAAGGTTTCCACCACATAAAAAAGGGCTCAATCTTCAAATCGCGGAAACAACACAATAAAACATTGAAATGGGAAATGCATTTGCATTTTCCTTCTCTTCCGAATCATCCTTTGGAAAATTGTCCTCCATAACGTCAAATTTACAACGTGAGCTAGGGCTGCGACAAATACATTTTTGTTAGATATTATAGGAATGTTAATTCTTCGGAGAGTACATAAAATAATTTTAATGTATGCATATTTTATTGCTCTATATATTGTCAAAATTAAGAGTTGTAAGCAAAGTTTACAAGTTTTAACATCTAAATGATACTTATATGGTACCACTATACATAATTAACT
Source organism: Deroplatys truncata (assembly GCA_030765065.1). Taxonomy (NCBI): domain Eukaryota; kingdom Metazoa; phylum Arthropoda; class Insecta; order Mantodea; family Mantidae; genus Deroplatys; species Deroplatys truncata. The sequence goes on from CM060978.1 coordinate 223,968,691, forward strand.
CTAGAATTTTAATACGATTATTAACGTTAAAAAAACCGATACAAACAGATTTCTTCATAGCTTTCATGTTCTACAAACATTCATTAGCAATATTCACAATCTGCTTTAAGTTCCAAATATGTCACTCAATATTGGGTCCATTATACGTCACAGCACAGAGACCTTACGAAGATATGTTGTCTTAATACAATTACTAATACTAGAATAGTACAAATATAACTAGTCTCGATTACTTTTTTAGCTCCAATGTGGCTACAATTCGTAATTAATCACTCGCTTTGACAATTCCGTAATACACAGCAATGGCAGCATCCCCAACTTTAGGGTATGATCGAGCGCTCCTAGTGACAGTAAGTGCAAATAGTCCAGGCACCCGATCAGGAACAGTAATGCGCCAGCTTGTAATATATAGTAAGCAAAAGTTTATACCATGCATTAGGCCAACTTTTAACCATCGACCCATCAATTTCCCAAGTTTTTAAAAATTAAGAATTAAACTGAGTTTTATTTATAGACGCTCTTTAACTGCTGTGGTCCTTAGCGTCCACTTCTATATTGGGCGTGAAAGACCGATAATTTTTCTCAGAGGCCTCTTTATCAGGCTCGAGGGTCTTTCACGTGCCGTAAATCTACGACACGGGACAACCGACTTTACTTCCCTTCTGAAGGAAGCCATATTTAAGGATTTTTACCCCCGAAAAACGCCGGGTTTGAACCCGCGACCTAGGGAACTAGAGATTAGCATGATAACCACTACACTACGGAGGCCCAAGGTTTTAAGTAAAGAACAATGGAAAAATGGATGCAGAGAGATAGGTACTTAAAAGAATACTTATGAGTATTTTGGTATCTTTAGACCTGTTATTGACAAATTGGTCGCCAAACATCGCGGCAAAGTCATAACTCAATTTGGTTATTGTTACTTGGTCTAAAACTAATTTTGAGCAACAAAAATGTATAATATACTTTACAGCAATGACACTATTAATCAGTGTGTGACACTATAAATCAGGAATTTCGGTCATGGAATATTGTGATAATTACCACTTATTTTGAATCTGAGGAACACGCATCCTAACTTCATGCTTCTGGTATCACAAGCAAGTAGTTTGATACTGGTTCTTCCTAGTGATAACTGCTACTTGGGCTAATTACCAGAACGTCTTATAGAAACATGTAACGCTAGGTCCAAATACTCGAGCCGAAAGTGCCGGGAGCGCACAACAGAAACAGGAGCGGGTTGCCAATTTTTTCTGCATTTCGCTTTTACCCATGCTTCTATAAGGTCTTTCCGAGTTGGATACCTAGATTTAACAAAAAATACAGAATTGTTCTGTTGATAGTGCATGAATACTGCATGATAGTGCCTTTTATGAACTCCACCGCCGAAAAGTAACTTAAATAAGTACACTAACCTGTGTATTGATGCTCTTCAATTTTGTTCTTTTCTCTTGCTGTAAGAGAAATTGCACCCAGACACCACACACATGTTCACCATTATGCTGGTGTGAAAAATTCATCACTCCACAGTACAAAAGCTTACTTTTTGGGCACATACAATATTCACACTTACTCTTCTCAAAAACATAGTGACAAAATCTGGCGGCCGCGCGCAAAGCCGTTGGCGACAAAGCATAGGGATAGGGCATGCTAATCTAATCTCTATATGTCTGTGATATATCCCATATCCAAATGCAAAGTTCCAATAACAAAACTTTAGATGACTAGTAATAAATGCCATTCTGTACAGGAAACTGGGCCGAAAACGCGTACACATGGAACATTAGCGCTCCTAGCGCAGCGGTCTGGAGGATTTGTAGCACCTGCAGCGGGAACATGGAGAATAAATCGCTAAGATTTGCTTTATCGCGTTTTAAACTGTAACAACCTACAAGGACGAGAAATTGTATGGTATTTTATTACCAGAACTATAGTTGACAAAAGAATGCCGTTTCATTCTTTCTATTTCCTCGGGATAAACAAAGTTAAGCACTGCTTTAAAGCTATAACGAGTGCCTCTCCACTAGGTTACGTTTCGTTAAAGCCACAATTATAAAGGTATATTATTATGAAAATATACCAAAGAAATTATTTACACACACCCTTATTAATTAAAAAATCCACCACATTTCTCACGAAGGATAGAAATAATTATGCTCACGGAATATTACTTTTCAGCCCTCTACATAGGCTAATATCAGGTGAAGCTTTGTATTAACCATTAACGAGATTTTTATGTTAATTATTCTTATGTTCAAACAATCTATATTTTCCTCTTCTGAACAGAAAATTGTTTTTATTCCACCTTATAGGGTACCACAGTCATCTGAGGATCAAAATATTTTATTTTGGGTACTCAGAAACCTTTTTCAGTTGCTCTGGTGAGCCACTGTATACATACATTGGCAACTGCACGCCCAAAAGTTCCGTATCAAATACGGGAAGAATACAGGAGAACAACTGGGGAACTCGAAATTCTCTCTTAATCCTACAATTATTTAACCAAATCTCTAAAAGGGAAACATACAATTATAAACATAATACAGAAACGAGGGATGTCGTCCTAGTAAACTGCAAAATTACGAATACCAAAAACCCCAATTGCCACAACTGGGGATATACAATTAATTATCATGTGGATATGTAATTTTGAATTCACACTGTAACCTAAATCCCCGGCTGACACCTCAGATTCACAATGTCGTCCTCCGTGGTGCAGTGGTTAACATGCTAGCTTCTAGCTCCTAAGGTCGCGGGTTCAAACCCGGCGGAGGCGATGGATTCTTTGGGCGTAAACATACTTAGCATGGCTTCTTTCGGAAGGGAAGCAAAGCCGGTGGTCCCGTGTCATAGATTTACGGCACGTAAAGGAATCTCAAGCCTAATAAAAAGGTCTCTGAACAAAAACTTACCGGTCTTTCACGCCCAATATAGAGTGGGACACTAAGGACCGCAGCAGTTAAAGGGCCTCCATAAATAATACTCAATTTAATTTTAATTTCAGACACACAATGAAATAATGTAATGCCACAAATTACTAAAACAAGATTACTGGCAGGCGCTGCAAATCTGAATGAATCTGCAACTTTAATATGTGGCTGAAATATTACTTATTTATAATGAAAGAAAGCAATGCCACAAATTACTATAGGCCAGTGCAACTCTACTTTAAAATATAATCTCAAACGGTGCCAGAAATCTCAGGCATGCAATAAAATAAGGTAATGAAAAGAATTACTAATGTCACTGAAATTGCACTTGATTCTGCAAGCTTAAATGGTGCCAGTAGTTACTGGCAGACACTGCAGATATGAAAGAATCTGTAACTTCAATGTGTGGCCAAAGTATTGGTTATGTATAATGTCACAAATTTCTGGAGGCTAGTGCAACCCTACCTTGCACTATAATCTTAAACTGTGTCGGAAATCGCAGAAATTCAATGAACTAAAGTAAACCCACAAATCATTAAGGCCATATAAATTATACTTAAGGCTATAAGTCAATTTCTGTCAATAATTACTACCGGCACTGCAATTATATATAACCTGTAAACCTGTGGGTGAGATATCAAAGGTTATCAAACCTTTAAAGTGCAACTCGGCTTTCCCCAAATATGTCCACAGCCACTTAATGCTAATAGTCATTACCAAGAGCAGATTGCATCAAACAAATACCCCCATAAAATCAGTCCAAGAAGCCTCAAGCTTTAACAACAGTAATAATAATAATACAATTTAAAATACTAAAGGGATGCTGGGCGATCAGAATCAAATAGAATCTTTTATCGAAAGGTAACCCAGTATATCACCCCAATAAAAGAAAAATAGCTAGACCCACACCCCGCATCGGAGCAATTCTTCCCTCCCTCTCCCTCCCTGTCTCTCTCTCTCCAGCCGACCGAACCACCGCCCTGAATTAGAGCAAGCAAAACGTAGGTCTGCGCACGGCAGACCGGCAACCGAAGCACAAAAAACGGGATGATACAGTACAATACTCAATCCCCAAAACAGATAAAGACTCATATAATCCAGGTACAAGAAAGTTGGGAAGAAAAGGAAAGTGTGGAGAAGGAAAAAGAAGAGCGACGTACCCCCCGGCACAGAAGCTCCAACGACATCCACGCCAACCACCAAAAGAAGGTGGAGCAGCCATCGCGGAAACCACAAAGAGGCTCCACAGGATCAAAGCACCCACCAACCTGCCAGGCTGGACGCCACGAAATTGTACCACAGCCGCCAACAGACCCTAGAGATAGAAAAGACGACGTGCATGTAGCCCAACACACCAAGCTTCGTGGCGGAAGAATATCCACTACCAAAGCACTCCAGGCACATCACACTCAGGCAGGCCTTAGAACATTACAACTCCAAGGCCGCCGAGAATAATCAACAAGTCGGATTAACACGTCAGGAAGCATAAATAACATAAATATCAAGCAGTCGCTCAAGCCGACACCGACAAACGTGAACTCACAAAAAATAACAAAGACAGCACTATTTACTTATCCACGCCCGTCAGTAAGGGCTTCAACTGTGAGACATGTGCCCACCGCAGCTCCTCAGTACGAGTATGCCTAAGCCTGCATGATGAACCTCTGGATATCTGCAGGATCGTAAAAGGCCCTACAAAGCACGGGGCTAAACTTAGCCATAAAGGCCCCATGTTTGTAAGTTTGGGGGTAATTGCTGCATATAACCAGTTGATCCGCATCAAAAGGCGAAGACTTCCAGTTTTCATAATATCGCCTCGTCAGTTTCTGATGAGATCGTTTCAAATTTCGCAGGGCATTGCTCCAATTTTCTTTAATCTTCTGAGGGGTGACTTCATCGGGGAAGTCAATTAATAGACCATAAATATGAAAGAGGAAACCTGGGGAAAAAGGCAAACATAAGAGAAAACGGAACGCCATATGGGATTCAGGTCTAGCCGTGCTAAAGGCTAACTAAAGCTGTTGAACATTGGTATCCTAGCTGTTATCCAACTCATATGAAATGCAATTAAAGAGGATTTCAGATATCCGTTGACCGATTTCGCATAAGACGGCTTGGGATAATAGAGGATGGTCGTGGTGTGTTTAATACCCCAACTAAAACAAAAACGCCAAAACGCGTTACCAGTAAACTCCGTACCGATATCCGAGACTAATACTTTCGGAGGTTCCCAAGAAGCAAAAACGCTACCTAAAATTTTGCCCACTGAGCCAGAAGCGCCAGGAGAAACGCGGAAACCCAGGAAAACTTTTAAACGTATCAGTAAGGACGACAGCATAAGTATTACCCCAAACGAATCGAGGAAAATGCATAGAAAATCCAAAAGATTTCTCGCAATGACCATGCAGTATAATAAGACGCGAGACCGCGCCAAGTTCTACTCTGCGCAGGCATTGACAAGGCACAAAAAAGGCATGGCTTAAACCGGACAATAACGTCCTTATCCATGCCCATCCAGGTAAACCTTACCCTGGCTTTCTCGCGAGTTTTAAACATTCCCAAATGAACTCCCACGGAAGAATTATGAAAATAATGAAAGATCATAGCTACCAAAAGCTGAGGCAGGGCTATCTTAAACTATCAAAATTAGCCCGAACGATCAATACCAGCTAAACGGTAAGGCGAAACCTCTTCCTCGCGCCGAAGCTTCTCACTAAGTTTCAGCTACGCCGAATCCTAACGCTGGTGATTTTTAACATCCGTGAACAACTGCGTAAAATGCCACAAACTAAGGACGACGGCTCCACGTTTCAGGAGGTCTCGATGGGAGAACTCTCACCAAACATCCGGTATAGCGAGTCCACCATGACATTGAGCGAACCCTTCATGTGAATCGGAGTGAATTCGAAGAGGGTATCCGAACCCCACCAGGCAAGTTTCCCCCATTTTCTTGGCAGTAGCAAAGACCCAATTAACGGCTGATTATCTCACTGGAGGAGGAACGGGACATGTTCCAGATACATGCGAAATTTTTCAAGTCCAAATAATACAGCTAAAGTCTCCAATTCACACATGAAATTCCTTTTCGGTGTTCGACAAAGTAGGAAACTTTTAAAGGAACATGGCAGCCATCGAATGCGCGGAAGAATCCCTATTTAGAATAAAATTACTTGCAAAATCCGCAAGGGCTAAAACCACAGGGTTAGTAACAGCGTGCTTAAGATCTTCAAAAGCACCTTGTTCCGGGTCCCATTTAAACTCCTTTTCGTCTGAGACAAGACTTCGGGCCCTGGAAAATGTGGGGAATAAATGTGGAAAAACGTTTAAGATGACAAAAACGGGCTAGTTCTTTAAAATTACGCAAAAGGTGAAAACTCCGCAAGGCCGTGGCGCGATTCGGATCGATAGTGATCCCGCTAGAGAGACCAATTGCACAAAAGGAAGATCTGCGATGTAGCGAATCTCGCCTTAGAGCGTTTCACCGCGATACCCGCCCCGCCCAGCCGCGAAAAAGCCTCCCGAAAGTGTAACAACTGAGTATCAAGTCCCGTGAACATATTAAAAGGTCATCTAAATAATGATAAAGCAAACTAAACATACAATCAGTAAACATAGCATTTAAAAGACGAGACAGGCATTGCTGACCATATCAAATGGCAGCCTATTAAACTCGCAGAATCTCCAAGGTGTACCAAAGGTGGTAACATTGATTGTCCTCCGCCGAGGGAATCTGGTAATAGGCCTTATTAATATCCAAAGACGTATAAACATTAGCCCCAGCAAAATTATGCGCTGTAGTATAGAAGTCAGGCATGGGAGTACACTATGTGTATACGCCCAACTGCCTGCTTGACTACCCTGAAGTTAAGCAAGCATTGGGCTTGATCCCTAGCTGGATGAGTGACCATTCAGCAGTGGCCCGTCCTCTTCTTAGTTTGGTAATCCCCAAATCCTATACCTACATCCTATCTCCGGTGTCAATCGGCCTGCTTTTTTCACAACCACGCAAGCGGTTGTTGACGTTAAGCAGTATTGGGCACGGTATTCACCTGAGCGCTCGTCCGCTTAGGTTATTCGCCAGAGCTCAGCCAATGGCAGCCAAGGAAGCGAAACTCCGCCCAATGACACAGGACATAAAAGCTTGCGAAATTCGAGGAATCTGTTATAACGCACAGGTGAAGCTACATTGCGGCTAGGTACTGTGACAATTTTACACTCCGCCCACGTTAACCTGGGTGACCTGTTCTCGGTTGCTGTTGACCGTATCCAAGTTTTTACTCCGTTTCGATAGTGCACGTTGTGTAGGGCTGCACAAGTGAGATACTTAGATAGAACATTTGCGTTTCTTTAACTATAGCCGATAGTTCTATCTCAGTTTGGCATTTGGCGCATGCTTTCCTTCCCATTGTAGCACCAAGGTTCAGTTTCACCGAGGAAATTATTCAAATTGTAGTACCTGCAAAAACTCGTAGTTTTTTACTTTCTCTACTACGTATAAGAAGTAGGGGAAGTATTGCATTCCACCCAAAAATTCGATACCGAGATTTCACCGGAAACACATGTTTTGAGACCCCTGAATCCAAAAAAAAGCATTTTTAGAAACATTTCCGTGTGTGTGTGTCTGTGTGTGTTTCTGTGTGTCTGTGAACAGTATAACTCAGAAACGAACAGTCGCATAAACACCAAACTTGGTATTTAGGTTCAGTGTCTTCCAGAGATGCGACACAAAGGTTTTCAAGAAAATCCCCCATCCCAGACTACCGTTTATATGGAATATTTTTCGAAAATTTTAATTTTCTCAAAAATGGCTCTTACGATTTTGATTAAAATATCATATGTTTAAGATATTTTCATGACAAATGAAATGTATATCTCGAATTTTCTGGGAATTTCTCCAAAAGTGTTCTTCATTGTGAACGACTTTTGCATAACCGGTAAACCATAAGAGATAGGCAAAATTTTACTACACAAAATATAAGATCGCGTTGAAATACACAATTTATGTCATATACATTTTTTTTGTTGAGTGAACCATTTTCGAAATATTGCTTGCTATTCCCTTAATTTTTTCAATACTTATACTTTTTCTCAAATTTGTTATTCATTTTTACTTTCTCTACTACGTATATTAAGTAGGGAAAATATTGTATTCCACCCAAAAATTCGATACCGAAATTTCACAGGAAATACATGTTTGAGACCCCCTGAATCCAAAAAAGTATTTTGGAAACATGTCCGTGTGTGTGTGCGTCTGTGAACAGCATAACTCAGAAACGAACAGTCGGATAAACACCAAACTTGGTATTTAGGTTCAGTATCTTTCAGAGATGCGACACGAACGTTTTCAAGAAAATCCCCCACCCCGATTACCCTTTACATGGAACATTTTTCGAATATTTTAATTTTCTCAAAAATGGCTCTAACGATTTTGATTAAAATATCATATGTTTAAGATATTTTCATGACAAATAAAATGTATATCTTAAATTTTCTGGGAATGTCTCCAAAAGTATTCTTCATTGTGAACGACTTTTGTATAACTGGTAAACCATGAGAGATAGACAAAATTTTACTACACAAAAAATGTAGATCGCGTTAAAATACACAATTTATGTCATATACATTTTTTTTAGTGAACCATTTTCGAGATATTGCTTGTTATTCCCTTAAATTTTTCAATACTTATTTTCTCAAATGGGAATTCGTTATTCATTTTTTTTTTGTCTTGGATATGCAAAGAGTATTAATCTGTGGCAAAGGGAATGGTGCTGCACCTAGCAATCAGCTATTAACAGATATGTATGTGCTTAAAAGCTACTGTATTTCTATATTGCCCCTGTAAATATATATTCCCCTTACATCTACAAGAAAATTAGCAATAAGATAGAGTCTACAAATGTTTATCTCGATTAACATGAATTAGATGGAGAATAAGCGTTTGTAAAAATAGTTTGTACAAGAGTAGAGAAAGTGTGAGTGTAACACATCAGATTTTTTAAACCTCATACGTCGTAACAAGCATTGCGCGAGGATGCAACATAAGCAATAAAAATGCGGGCGGGCAAATTGCCCTCAGAAAACGCTCTTCCAGAGACTTTAATAAATCTATTTATGTACGAAATAATTAATTATCTCCAATATTGGCTAGGCGTCTGTGCTGATGGATTCGCACTATATTTCTAATGATTATAGACATGCGGCGAAATCTCTATAATATATTCCGGTTTTGTAGTAGCAGCGCAATGTATTTGAAAAGTATCTTTTCTTGTTGCGTTTTTTCCGTCTGTTGATAATTTTTCAGGCGCTATAACGATTTGCACATAATGTTCTTTAAATGGGGCAATACTCCTATATTTTTGACCAACGGGTTTCTCAGAGTATTGGTATATTTGGTATGTATTTTCGACGAATTTGGTATCACTACCTCTTCGTTTAAGTCATTTACTATAGTTCAGTATAATTTGCAACTAAGTTCAGTGCCAATATAATGCTCTCTTATGTTTTTCTCCGAGATTTTTCTGAACACATTTCTGAAACCTTCCTGCCATAGCAGAACACCCATCGTAACTGACATACGTTTCTGGATCAAGGCCTATGTTTTCAAAAAGGGTGTTATTTGCAGATGCTATAGATGTTGCATCCGTGTCAGTCAACTCTATAAAAAAATAGAAATTCCTCACAAACCATTATCTTTTCTTCATTAAAAAATATAAACCCAACAAAAAGTTGCCCTTTCCCTGATATATCACTGCTCATGTCTGTCAGGATACTGTAAGCACACCCTTTCTTTACGTCAGTAGTGATGTCTCTAATGACGTTTGCCACATATGTCGATTATTTCATTTTGAATCTGTGCTGACGTGTTATTCACATTTTTTCACCTTGTTTATGTGCTCTATTAAAATGTGATCACCTGCGTCAATTCTATGTTTGATCAAGTCTTCAAAACTACCTTCATGATTTTCTTTGACCTTCAAAGGAGTTTATGTTTACCACAAAACAGCACAGTCGAAATTTATTGATACAACAATTCCCTTATTCGCTTCTATGTCTTTTAGGTGAACAGAAATGAATTGTACATCAACGGGTATAATTTTTCAACAAACTTTTTTTGTGCTGTGGCCACCATTTGTGCCACTGAGGTCACGTGTGAGATTTCGCGAATTCGTGCGTGTTTTTTCTAGCGAGTAAAGGGCTTCACTGTGAAAAAACCCAAAACACCATACACAATAGTTGGTGGAAACAACACACCATAGATACACAATGTGCCCTTTAATTCCTTTAAATAGGCGAGCCAAGAAGCATAATCCGCTAACCGGCCGTATATAAATTCTCTTTTTAATCGCAGAGCATCCTTAGCAATGCCAGAACTTGTGCATACAGAACTTTAAGTTGGTTACCAGTGTTTAAATCCTCCATTTGTTGAGATGGGGTCATACTAAACGAACGTTCAAGCCAGTAACCAACATCATTATCAAAACACGTTTGATCCTGTGCACCAGAACCAGATGGTAGCGAAGATCCACTTTGTTCATTTAAAACAGAAATAGGTGCAGTGAAACAAGCGCAAAAATTCTGCTTCAAATTAAATTAATATGAGTTTTATTTATGGAGGCTCTTTAACTGCTGTAGTCTTTAGCGCCCCATTCTATATTGGACGTGAAAGACCGGTAATTTTGCTCAGAGCCCTCTTTATCGGGCTTGAGGATTTTTACGTGCCATAAATCTCGACAGGGGACCACCGACTTTACTTCCCTTCCGAAAGAAGCCATACTAAGGATTTTTACGCCGGAAATATCAATCGCCCTCCGCCGGGTTTGAACCGCGACCTCGAAACTGGAGACCAGCATAGTAACCACTACATCACAGAGGACGACAGTTTCATGACGTCACCCCAATACAGTTTCCGTCCCCCTATCTGTCAGATGGCAGCAGCTCATAGTTGGACATTACTTTCCCAACAGCACACCACCGACAGGGTAATCCTAGACCGATTGATTCTTCCCCAGACGTATTATTTGTGACGGCAGACGTTACGTGTAAAATGACGGTGACGCGCCATAATTATACTTTGGGCAGTGACCGCTATCCTCTTCTGCTCCAGTTTAAATATCAGGATCAGAGCGGTGGTCCGGGATATCATCACCAACGACGCCGTCCATTGCATACAGAACATTTTCAGGAACATTTACAACAGTCTACGCATCACCTTTCGGAAGAAGCAGTCTCGTGCGAACTATTGAAATCGATATTGCACCAATATCAAGAATATTTTCATTCCTTGACGGATAGACCCCTCCACGAGTACCGAAACTACCCTGGTGTACTACTGAATGTTTGCGATTATTGGCGGAGAGACATCTGACTTACTCGCGTTATCATCACGAGCGCGCCTGGGAGACGTTTGATGCGAAACGGACTAGGCACGTGTCCCACGTCACCTTCGTCGTATAAAGAGGACCTCTTGGGCGATTACCCACCTCTGGCGCCGTTTATCTTGGTTTACACGCTCCGGGATCCTTCCCTATTAACTGGACAGTCGGACATGGAACAGCAGTTTTTGCGCCATATCGTCCCGGATTCAGTGCTGGATCGCCCAGCGGTAACGCTAGAGAACGCCCACATTAATGATCCGTAACTCTGCCCGGTCAGTGCTTTGGACGTTCGATAGGCATAACGTTTCAAAGAGAACAAGTTTACATCCGGGTGGGATGACATTTCGTATCATTATTATAAGTCCTTGCCGAATTTATGATATCACTTCCTTGCTATGGATACATGGATATCCCGCCATCTCGTGACGTGATGTCATTATTTACCCCATTCTCAAGCCGGGTTGTGCGGTACTGATACCAACTGAATATAGACCTCTATGCTCTCAACGCTCCGCAAACTTTCTGAAAATACGCTCAAAGATCGCTTTAGTTTTTATTTAGAATGTCACCAACTCTGCCCCAAAACACAATTTGGCATCCGCAGGGACATGGTAGTAATTTGCCTTTATATGTTCTGCTCAGATATATCCATATTGCGTCCCAACCCGACCGCCGTGTACTCGCACTTTTTCTTGATTTATCGTCTGCTTATGATCATGTTTTGCTACCTCAGCTGACGGAGCGACCATACATGTTACTTGCTCTCTAATAGCTGTGTTGTACGATGATTATAGATATGCGCTAGCCCCTTTCTTACAGAATGCTCGGCTCCGGCATATTTCACAGGATCTCATTCACGGATCAGGCCTTAGTCCCACGTTATGTATTATATGTTACTGACATCATCTCGGTATCGGCCCGAGTGTTACAATATACAGTCTATATTATAATATACGCTTCGTTTTCGCCCCGGTCGTAGACAAAGCATCAAAGTTCGAGGAGGAGTGTCAACATATCATTAATTATTATCTTAGAGGAATCCGCATGTGTGTCAGTTTGCGCAAGACCAGTTTTTTACATTTTTGGAAAACGATCTTTAATAGCTGCAGGACCATGAACTACGGCCGTTACAACAGCTCAAATTCCTTAGAGTTTACTTACAACCTAACCTCCTTTTCATGGCCCATTATAAGTTTCTCCTCTCATTTCTTGCGGTCTAAAATCCTTATTTTGAACGATGGCAGCTCGTTACTGGACAATGAACCCCCAGCTCCCACTATGTTTAATTCCACCACTGATATATGTCACTGATATATGTGATCTGCTGTTATCGCCTACAGTTCCTATTGGTGTTAGACGGGACCTTGAGTGGTTTTTGTATCACCTCTATAACATTCTATTTTGCAATCCTGGTCGTCCGCTAAACTCTCCCACTCTTTCTCTCTCTCTCTCTCTCTCTCACTCTCAATGTTATTTTCCGCGATGTGGCATGGGTAGACGCCTTTGGACACTGGGTTGCTGCTTAATTGCTGCTCTGTTAACACGTACACGTCATATTTGATTACCTAAATTAACGCGTTTGTACGAGTTACTTCGTCAGGCGCAGGGGAAGATGCAATATTTTCCTTACCTCTGATTAAGTGTCTAGCTGCTTTCCTACGGTACCAGCATGTATGTCGTACGCCAACTTGACCCGTTTATATGTTGGATTTTACTTCACAGCATCTTCTCTACAATGTTGTTATTGATACACAAAGTTTTGGGCCCTTCACAAAGATTACCAACAAGCCTGGTTGAAATTTATGTCACCTTTCCTCTTAGTTTGACCTCACCTATTACGCGTGTTATCTTTACTAATGACACCAAAATTCCAGTGGTACGAGTGTCGGTATTTATACCTGGTCCGCGCATGAGAGTCATACATGGCGTTTACGTTTACATGATTCGACCTCCATTTATACAGCCGAGACCACTGCCTTATATTGCGCATTAAAATGGGTTTAATTCCATTCTCCACGCGGGTGTTTATTTTTTCTGATTATCTCAGCCTTTTAAATGCGTTTCAATGTCCCTCGCTGCTAACTAAACGCACCGTTCACGAAATTCTGATTCGCAAGAAATCGAAAGAAAATCAGAAATTCAAAATTCTGGTTTTACCTTCTTCTCTTGAAATGTGGCCTATTTGGATACCATTTCACGTTAAAAAAATAGTTTTATTTATGGTCACGCTTTAACTGTTGTGGTTCTTAGCGTCCCATTCTATATTGGGTGTGAAAGACCGGAAATTTTGCTCAGAGGCCTCTACGACCACCGACTTTACTTCCCTTTCGGAACCATTCTAAGAATTTTTACACCCGAAAAAGTCCATCCCCTCCTCCGGGTTTGAACCCGTGACCTGGGGAACTAGAGGCTAACATGGTAACCGCTACACCACGGAGGACGACACCAAATCACGTTAGCATTCTTGGTAATGATAAGGTGAATGCCGCGGTTCGAGGAGGCTGTTACTGCGCAGCATATTATACCCGATTACTTTACACCGTCATCCAACATTACAATAGATATCCTACGCCGAGATGTCGCAAACATGGAACATTCGGAGGAAACCAGGGAACATCTGTAACATCGCATACCTCGCCTAGCATTTTGTATTATTTTCGCATTCTTTTCAATGTAGCCTTGACATGTGTATTTACGCCGTATCACATATCGGGATAATGACCTCTGTGAATGTGGTCACCGCAGTGATATAAACCGTTTAATATTCGCCTGTCCTATATGGCATAAGTTCACCTTCGCCTTTTTATAGGATCTTTATAGGATCCTTCCGATTCCCGTTGTTTTTACTGCCTTTTTCGGGCCTATGTTTAAGGCCTTATTTTGTTTTCTTACGCGGACACGTATGAAAATTTTATCCGGTCGTACTTCCCACCGCATGCATCATAGTTTCTGATCAGCTACCGTCATGCTCAAACGCATCCCTTACGGCTGGCAGTAGCGTCTCAAAATAACCGACAAGACAACCTTTTTCGTGTTTTATGATTTTGTACCTGTTATGTGAATATAAATACTGCGTTTTATTGTGTTTATGTGTAGTTGAAATGGAGTGCTTAAAATGGAGCCCTCTGTGCACTTCGTATATATTTTGAGGGAAACTCCATTCTTTAAGTGGAAAGATTAGGAAAAAATGAAATTTTAGCTGGCAATCAGCCCCTAACGGTTTTATCTACCATAGAAAACAGCTCTATTCCAGGAAAGATTCACACAAGAGTTTTCAGAGGTTTTGGTACAACTCTTTCTCTTGATTATGCAGTGGCTATTATTTGCACACACAAAAAAAATCTGTTTTTGTTGATCATACCTCATTGTTGCTGCAAAATAAGGTCTTCGGCAGTTTACTGGATTTTAATACACGCCCCGGGTTCGATTCGATTCCTGGTGAGGTTTGCACCAACCTTTTTTCTCACGAGCCGTCACTGAGTTGATTTAATTAGATTGTTTTGCAACATGACGACTCAAATAAAAATAATGTAGATACATAACTTTTGTTCTAAAATGTTCTAATATCCCTTATAGATGTCTATTGTTACCTAAGAAATCCAGTACTGCACGTAGACACAACGACGTTTCAGATAAACCTCGCTCCCTGTATGTTCTGAACTAGTGTTAACTCACAAAAATGACCCACTCGCAATTAGTGTACCACTTAAATAGGGAAAAGAAGATACTAGTACTTTCCCGCTAAATCCAGCCTCTAACATTCTATAATCTTCGAGTCTTACCACAGACTATCCAGACCTTGAACCGCCAGTTCCCCACTCGTTCTCCAGAGAGCGCTTCCGTCACCGACCAACAAGATATCGTCTTCCCGCCGCGATTCAAACAAGCTTTCTTGTCGCGCAATACAATTGAACTACAACATTTCATGTGGCTAATTGAGCTACGCCTCATCCCGCTCCACCGTGGCTACGCCTATGTATATAGGTATATATCAAAACAGATTCTGAACAATGAAAGTAAATGATTACTGTCCGAGGTAGTTGCCGACAGTCATATATAAACAGAAATAACTGATTCACCACAAACTTAATTACATATTTAAGCGAATTTGCAACACTCTTTCCAACTAAAACGAATGCAATAAACTATGGAAAATTGCAGCTGTTTGTTTAAATAAATGTTTGTATATACTCAATTTATGCCTATGCTTGTAATTTTGGTCTTAGCTTGGAGAGAGAATTGAGATAATTGCAGAATATTCAAGTTACAAATGCTTTTGTCTATGCATTCGTCACATTCCAAAATTAATATAGAATGAAGGTCTAACACAATTTCATTCAAAAACTTCTTCGGACTACTGAGGAGCGGATAAAGTAAACGCCCAGTCTCGTGTTTTAAGCATGATTTGAACGGTATACGCGTTAGATTTCAGTTTTTCTAAGCTTTGACGGTTTGTCTGGGTCAAAATCGGCTTTTCTCCGAAATACGCCTTCCCAACTCCTGATATTCGTATTTTCGGCACAAAACAATTGTGTTAAAATTAGATTTTATTTGGCAGCACCGCAAAACCTATGAATTATCAACCGTTGAACTTCAAAGCATATCTTATAATTATTTATTGGAGTTGATACTCCTTTCACTACGTAGGCCTAAATGAATACTACTATAAACAACTACATTGTGAGACCTGTACGGATTAACTCAATCCACACTTGAAATATAAAAGCTTGCGCCCTTGTTTGCCGTCTGCATTGAAAAGGAAATTAATGGATTGGAGCATTTATTATTCCGCTTTTAGTAGAAATCACGACGTGTATCACAGCATCATTTCCATTGAGTTGAATAAATCAGCTGATGAGTGTAATCCAGACCATTACGCTAGATGGTGAAACCGTCGCGTGTCTATGAAATTTGGTAGTAATGATCGATGGTCATGGCCAAACGCGGTGGATGCTATTTTTTTTAAAATCTAAGAAGCATTTACGCCATCAACTACGTTACTTTTGCTGTACTATATTATATATCAAAGGAAATTTGCACATATTAATGTACATTTTATTGCTGTATTGTTTAATACGTGTTGAAACCAGACATGTTACATGTCATTTTAAAAATAATTATAATATGTTAATGATATACATAGGAGTGTACCATTTAAGTTGAGACTGAACATTATCTCTAAAACTAAGCGTTGTAGAAAGAAATGTCTTTAACAAAAGTTGATTGATATTATGGGGGAAAGAAAATACCATTGGTCGTGATATTCTTGAAGGACATTATGATGGTCATTTCTGGCTCAATTTAATTTTTAATGGGAACCTGCAATTAGGGTCAATTTAAAATCATCATAAAATCACCATCACAACGTCCTTCAAATAAAACACGACTAATGGCATTTACTTTCCCCCATAATATCAAGCAACCTTTATTCAAATCATTTCTTTCTATAAAGTTTAGTTTTGGAGATATTGCGCAGTCTCAACTTAAATGGTCCACCCTAGATACTTTAAACTGAGGAATGCAAACCAGTTTTATACGTTGCCAACAGAAACCGCAACTCTGCTGATATTATTTTCGTATCTCTGGCTTTCTCACTGCCTCTTCCTCTCTTCCTCCATTTCCACGTTTTCTCCATCCTCTCTGGCTCTCTCTCTCTCTCTCTTTCGTTCTATCCTTTTCCACTCTTTCCAAAGTAACAACCCTTCCACATCCGCATTTCGTCAATAATCAGTGGCGACGTAGAGAAAACAGCCTCAACTTTTTCAACTAGGTACGTTGCTTTTCTTTCTGGTCTAATTCTGTAAATTTTTATATTATTGTTTAACTCTACCCCTGAGGCACCAAAACTGACATTAGTTTAACAATCAGTGCTCCCACCAGACCATGATTACTAGGGGAAGGTATAACAACTAGCAATTAAATAATTAACGCTAGTGTTTAACACGAATTTAATTAAAAATTAACATTAAAGAATAATTAGTTTATTTATCATTTCTTGCAATGTAATGTGTTTGTGCATAAGAATAACAACAATAATAATAATTAAAAAATGACCCAACTGAATTAAAAACAAACTAACAGGAATGAAAACGTTCAACAAATTCTGAAATATTAAGAAGCTCATGACATGCTATTTAAACTGGGGGAATTCCAGAAGAGCACAGTATACCAAAGTGCAAGTAACCAAAATAAATATTTTACATTAATATGAAAACACAAAATCTTACAACCAGGATAAGCTGTGAAGCACTAATACCACCAAAGCATAAAAATGCAAATAAAATACTCAACAGCTCTGTGTACTGTGATTCAAAAAGCTTGAAACGACTCTAGTTTAACCAAAACACTCTTCTTGGAAGTGTGAGAACGCCAGTGTTACACATGCATACATACCTACTCTTACTTTTCTGAGTAACACATGGAAAAAATATGTTTCCTTCATGTCATGTAATTTAACCGCGCGGAATGGCTCAGCGGTAACATCCGTGTCAGCATTTGGAGATCCGAACGTTAATATAGTAGCTTCTTTCACATAAAAACTATTAATGAGGTATTATATGGCTTTAATCACATGGAATGGTTTAGCATTTCCTGGGCGATTTGCGCCACGTTTGTCATACGATGGTTGATATGCCTGCAGCTAGAAGGTAACAAAGTCTGCGCCCTCTGTCTTAAGAAATGCCATCAAGGTTAATAAATGAAGTTTTGCATACCTGTATTTGACCGTAAGAGCACTGAACCCAATTCACATACGACATATAGACTTAGATTTATTTTCCTTTCATCAGTCAGCCGAGGTGGTTTTCTTTCTAGTGGCTTCATTTCTATTAAACTCTGCATATATGCATCTTGCTTGTTCTTGGACTCGAAAGTTACAACTTTTGAATAGACGTTCATTTTATGTACCTCGTCAATTTTTTCTGTTCATTTTTCTTGCTATTTGGAAAGAAACCACATGAAAACTAGTAAGAGAATTTATTATTTTATTTAGATTTATTAATTAGTATTTCAATAATTATAAAACTCCAAACTGAATGATATAATGTTTTAGTATGTTATAATAAGTATTCTAACCTGAAATTATCAGCATGTGATTTTGGCTCCATAGCTCTTCCCTTCCAGTTAATATGGTTCATTCTTTACCCTTGTCCTTTGATAACTTATGCTAATATTCTTTCCCTTTTCTTTTCTGTGGGGATGAGTTACCATATTCACTCATCATAAAATAATATTTCGCGTACAACTAATAATCCAATTATACAACATTGCAAATTACAGTAGTGACAATAGTAATTTCCAGTTGAATATCACAAACAGTACTGCCAACATCAGGTGATGTAATGGAGATATACTACATGTCCAGGACATGGGCTATCTCATTTACATTGCAACTTCGTTATGCTATACAAAGCTAAGAAATTTAAGGACATGTATAGATGGGTCTAGGTGTAAGTAACCAACTTCTATCAAAAAGTGATTTTGCCCAAAAACTGGACATGTGAAATTTCCTAGTTTCGTGATTCATATGATGTTTAGAAAAATTAACACGTACCACAACAAACGCAGTTCATAATTGCTGCAAATAACTCGTGCCCACTGCTGTCTCCTGTGAGGATTCTTTTGGAACGAAAACACTGTTATAAACTTTTCATAACTTGTTAATAGTTTAATGTACATCCCATCACACTTGGCATTTTGTACTGATAACTATGCTGTTTTATGTATTTTTTCGCTCGCTAAGTAGGTAACTTGGTTATTAATAATATTGGTGAGACAGCAACGAACTCGGTGACATCCCAAATCCACTCTGAACTAAGACGCATTCCTATGATGCAGTTTCTGAACTAGCGATAAGGGTAGGCCCCCGAATATAACATAATTAACAATTATCTTTTTTGCCTCCTGGCCTGTATACATTGAGACGGCTTTAGACCGAGTTTACTATATGATTGCTATAGCAACCGTGATATCACCTACTTGAGTTTGTCTGTGGAGGATGGAATTCTTATTCCGCGCTTCTTCCTGCGTGTGAGGCACGTGAAGTAGTCTAATCGTTCTGTGTGTGGAGGAGCATGCTTCCTTCTTTAGTGCGTTTAGTGCTGTGATGCTTTAAATATGAATCCCGCTTATAATATAGTGTGCGTTTTATTAGAAACGCCATTTTCAGGTTGGAAAGATGAAGAAAAAAGTTTTAAATTGTGGGCGCCCTTCTGAATCTCTATAAATATGTGGTACAAAACAAGTGAAACTGAATTGGAAGCCGCTGGATTTTTTTTATTCCCAGGTAGATGATACGATAGCTAACACACAGGTGTCTGAATGTTCTGTAATAGTAAGGTTCGTTAATGCTGAAGGATCTATAATGGAGCGTTTCATTCTATCTTTCAAAACATCATAAGCTTTGTTTCTTTATCGGACATCTTGGGATTTGGCTACGAGCACAGATTAGTAAGGCAGTGTTATGGTGGTGCAACCGTGATGTCTGGCCATTTAAATGCGCTCCAAAAAAGTTGAGGAAAAAGTTACTTTTGCAGTATCTGTACACTGTTTGGCACATCGCTTAAATCTAACCTTACAACAGATTATACAAAAAGTGTCCTGTATTTTTTTTCTTCTATTTCTGGAATTCCTACATTTTTTCGTCACTCAGCAAAGAGAACCTAAGCAATTACTTCTGCATTGGGAGCACGCATTCCAACTGTAACTCCTGTCCGCTAGAGCTTCAACTCGAAATTATTGCGTGTAATTGTGGATGACTGGGAAAAGTTGAAAGAGGTTTTCGAAAACATAATTTGCTGTTGTGAACAGTCTGATGATAATTCCACTCAACTTACCAGTGGTTTTCTTAACGACATGAACAATTTTGAATTTACATTTCTGGCAGTAGTGTTTCATGACATATTTTGTTTGACAGATATATCTACTGCTCGATATTTTGCAGAGCAGGTCATTGGATGTTTACTGCACTTACGACATGCTAAGATACAAGAGGAGAGAAGAGTATTTTTCAATTGTCTTTGAAAAGGCTAGCAAAATGACAGATATGCGCCTCTCACAAGAGTGCAGTTACATATCTCAGGGTAAATGTGTCCCTTAGCCTGAAATATACCGGGTGTTTCAGAAATACTTTTACAAACTCAGGTATGAGTTCCTCACACCAAAAGAAGGAAAAAAGTTCATATGAACATATTGTCGTAACCTCTTTATATAATCTAGCTCAATTGGGGTAGAGCAATACGTACCGTGAACAGGATCGAACATTCTATCACAAATTACACGAGGTCCGACGGGGCGAGCTTAACGAAATTCTAAAATACACCTAAAGGTCCCTAAAAATATTCCTAAATTATTATGTGGATAAGGAAAGGATCTATCTACTACAAAAATTTACATTAAGATTACTTGGATGGCAAATGTATTTTACAATAAAAAGGAATTACAATACCTCCTTGCCTGTCGATGGGAACGCCATGCTGTACGCACGAACAAGCTGCACACACACTGACCTTGTTGCAAGCAGAACCTCGACTCGACTGACTACCCACGCTATCTCAGCGTCAGGCACGCTACACTAGGAACCGGTTTCTATCCCCACTACTATTGCAACATATCCGATCTGGGCCGTCAGGTCACATACGCAATAATGCCAATAATGCCAATTATATCACAAATGTCACAATATGTCCCATAATCCTTGGTTTTCGCGTTATTCCTATCAATGAAAGTGTGAGTTCAACGGCCTTCGGGGTCCAACCTCAAAACTTCATTTCTCTATGCATTCATAGAAGGCGTTGACCCATTGTACTACATACGGTAGATGGCGAAGTGTTGCCATGGAGACTTGTTTACGTTTGTCATTTGTCATTAGTCTGTCTTCAACGTTTCAATTGTGTACATGTAGTGAGTTAACTGCACGTGTTTCGTGAACATGAATCTACCATGATCGATGGATAGGCAGAGGAGGACCAGTCCCATGGCCTGCACGTTCTCCCGACCTCAATCCTGTGGACTTTTACCTCTGGGGGCATCTTAAATCGTTGGTTTATGGAGCAATCATCCCGGATGCAGAAACGCTTCATCGACGCCTGCGAAACCATTCGACACCATCCCGGAGTTTTTGACAGGGTGCGACATTCCATGATTCGACGAGTACAGGCATGCATAAAAGCAAGAGGAGGACATTTCGAGCATTTCATATGAGTTTTGTGTGTTATAAGTGTACCACTGTGTTGAACACCTCCTAACGAGAAAACCAAGGATTATGGGACATATGTTCATATGAACTTTATTCCTTCTTGTGGTGTAAGGAATCCATACCCGAAGTTTGTAAAAGTATTTCTGAAACACCCTGCATTAAGGGGGGTTTATGTATAAGGATCCATTTTTAAATAATTTATGTCAATTCAAACGATAAATATGAATTAATCCTGAGTTAAAATATTTAAATGAATCGATTCTATATTCACAGATTAAGGTGCAGCAATTGACATTAAAATTAGGGTAGAATGTTTTGCGTATTCTAAGTGGTAAATGTGTTGTGGCGTGAGAATTAATGACCACTGTGAAATATTTTATATTACCGCTGCAAGCCATGTTATTTCACTACAAAATAGCATTCCTGCTTTGTTCTAAACAGAGGGATATTGCACTCACTTGAAAACCACAAATTTGGCACCGGAACGAAAACATGCCCCGATATCTTAACACGGTTGCACCCACGTCGTCTGAAGTACAGTTTCTATTGTTGTCACTGTCAAGGACATACGGCGTAAATATAGTGCTACCAGTGAATCATTAGGAAGTATCCTGTTAGAAATATGCTATTATTCTGACGAAGCTATTTTTGCCATTCATTTTTGTATTGTTTTAGCAAGGGTGTTTCTAAGTCTCAACCTCCCCCACCCCCCCCCAGCTATGCCTCTGATGTGTTCAGATGTATCGAGCGTTGTATTGTGAAATTTTGGATCACACTTTGATGGAAATGAACGAGAGATTTCCAAATTGTTTGCCTTGCCGAAACCACAAAATTTGAAAAATACCACATATTTTCCTTCTAGTACACTTGAAAACTTGTAAAATGTCTTTGAATCTGTATTCTCCAAGATTCTTAAGATTCGAACTCTCTATTTTGTATACCGATGAGAAGAACAGAAGAATTTCCACCGGAAGGATGTTAGAAATGCTGAATGATTATTTAGGATACTTATAAGCTGTTCTCCCTTATCTTGTCTGTCTCTTCTACTACAGCATCTGCGGAACGAAGCTTTTCTTGCCTGAAGCATATAAAAACATACGTGAAGAATGCAGTTTCAAAAGAGACACTCTTCTTTAGCAAATATTTCAATTCAGAAAGAACTTCTAGTACAGTTAATAAAAACACAGTCATTCTAGGAAGGCATTGCCGACAAGTTTGTAGCCTTAAAGGATCAAAGGATTGATTTGGTGTACAAGAAATATCACTTCGATTATTAAGATAAGCTTGTAAATATAAGTATATCTTTCTTCCCTACTAGCTCTTCACTAAACTTCCCAGCTACGAGCCGCCATTGATGAAGTTATCTTGCTTCTTAATATTTGGACATGCGAGGGATTTGCAGTTTTTCAAATAGTCCATGCACATATTCTTTTGTTTTTGGTATAACAAACATTTAGGGGAATTCAGTAACCCAATTTGGTGAAAGGATTTACCCAGGCAGTACCGGCGGGATGGCTCAGGCAGTTACGTCCATGGCCCGCATTCGGAAGGTCCCGGGGTTGGAACCTCCCGATCCCCGACAACCACCCACTCTGGCCCATGGTTTTTAGTGGTTTCCCTGGGTCGCCAGGTGAATGCCGGGGTGGTTCATCTTCTACCACGACTCTCCTTCCTATACCCATCATGTTCCTTGTCATCTGTTTCAGGGTTGTAGGGCCAGGCGACGGTGTTCAGCTGGTTGCGTTCTGTAACGGTTTCTTCCCTGGCGTCGCTGCGATACCGCTCAGTTAGGTCCCTCCTCAGCGTGGGGCTCCGCTCTGGAGGACCCTGTAGGTAGGTGGCTTGTGGGCAGGGACCGTGCAGAGTCGGATGCGTTCCATCTGGAAACGTTAGGGGCCCCTTCCTTGCGTGCGCCCGTCGGCATCCGGATCTGGTCACCCTTCGGATCTCTCTCCTCATCCTTCTCTCCAAGGGGTCACGCTGGAAGTATAATGGGCCGACTGGCCTGCGTGCGTGCCCTGCCCCAGTTCCGGGGGCCCCTCCGTGATACGTACCTTTACCTTTACCAAGGCTGTCGTGGCCAGTAATTAATCTGAACATGTTTCCTAGGGAGGTTGGGAATTAAGTTAAATCTTTCCACTCTGGATTTTGTTGTACCGTATTGTGATACCTTGAATTTATTTGTCTTTTAAAAACCCATTTTATAGATTTATGCATACTAGAATTTGTAGTTTGTTTGTGTTTTAATTTTTCCCCCTTTTTGGACAACATGTCAGTCTTCTCATCACCATTCAGTCCACAGTGGCTTGGAATCCACTGGAACCACATATTCATTCTTTATTTTTGTTTTATTTTACCCAGTAGATGTATTTGAACTTTCTGCCAAGAGTGCAGCTTAAAATCAGATAGAATAACTATGTTCTTAACAACGGACTATTGCTGTGAAGATATCGTTTCCTTATATTTAAGTATAAAATATTTGGTGGGTGAGCGAGTAAACTTGATTTAAAGCATCTATTAAGGCCACTATTGTGTTATTCTTTTGTTTTCAACATCACATGTAGGCAATATCATCCCTGCTAAAATAGACTGTATTTTGTATCTATTTCCTCTGAAGGTTAGATTCGAATCAGCATAAAGTTACTTAACGTATTTAACAGCAAATAATGGTACAGAACCAAACAAGGAAATTAACGCTGTATTTCATCATGAAGAATCATACTACAGCATTCATTGAAAATGAAATACAAAAATACAGATATAAGACTCTATGTGATCACAGTTAAAAGTAACGAAAATAATAATCTTAATCTATTGAGCATTGGAAAATGTATTTATGTAAACAAAGAAATAGGTGTGCAAACAGAAAACAAAGTAATAAAATCTTAGAAATCATATTCGATAATTACATAAATGCCAATGCATTTCTGGAGCCACCTCTACTAAAAGGTAAGACAATGACAAAATCCATTCCCTTTAACTATAACTTTTATAGAAAGGTACAATCAAGGAAGTCGTCCTCCGTAGTGTAGTGGTTACTATGCTAGCCTCTAGTTACCGAGGTCACGGGTTCTTAGCATGGCTTCCTTCGGAAGGGAAGTAAAGCCTGTGGTTCCGTGTTGTAGATCTACGGCACGTAAGAGAACCTCGAGCTTGATAAAGAGGCCTTCACGCCCAATACAGGTTGGGACGCTAAGGACCACAGCAGTTAATGAGTGTCCATAAACAAAAAACTCAATTCAAGGGAGTTGACACCACGTATTCTATGAAAGAATCTGAAAGAACTTGTAGAATGTGGGTCAGAAATAATGCCAGTAGTAAAGGATGTGAGATTTTACAGGAAAGCAACCTGTAACGATCAAGTAAATGTAATACCAACACAAACAATATAAGTCAATTTCAGAGATCAGACCTTGCCGGAAAGGATAAAAATGTACTATACATCTTTACCGGTGATACATTATAAAGAAAAACTAAGACAGTACCTCAGATGCTGTAAATATGGCATATCAAAAGCAAGTGTAGAGCACCGCAGCAACCTGTTACAGATGCACGCAAAACCACTGAAGTAGATATTTTGTTGTATTGTTATTTTTACGTTGTTATTTATTTGAAGTAGATAGTATTGAAAGAGTTGTATTATATTTCAACTGTTGGGAACCGAACTTGAAGTTCGTTGCACCGCACGTATAGTACCCGCTTTCCGGTAGCCTTCGCCCCAGATGTACTTTCCGGTGGCCTTTTCCCGCCAAAAAATGTTTAAAAATATTAACTTTGTATTTGACTGTTTCTTTAAATATTATATATTTTTGTTTGCCTCGGCTGCGTCAGTATTATTGTTAGAGACATGTTTATATTTTGCAGGGAGTGGTGCGACTGAAGAATGTAGGCTTACACAGATTATAATTTTACTTCTCTACTTTTATTAATGCTTGACACGATTTAAATAGCACTTCACTGATATAGAGAGAGCTGTGAGATGGTTTTTAATTAATTACTTGCACCTTTTAACACGTAAACTATTTTCATCTCACACTGAATACGTATTATACTTCTCGAGGACGCATCTCACGTCCGGTTAGGAACATGTCTACAAGCAACGCGTCCAGTTATGAGCGCTGTCTACAAGCAACTGAATTCATTTCTACCCTCTAAATTTGTAAATTTCGGTATTTCAAGTCCCTGATTGGCTAATCCTGCTCCAATATAATACCTTCATTTAACTAAAGCGTTTTCTGGTTGTTGATTGGCTATTTATTAAACTGTCTCAAAATTTACATTATTGTTGCTCCAATAATGACTAGTAGCATTTAAACTTTCAAATTTATTATTGCCTCAAGGTTACCTCATTGTTACCTCTTTGTTAGCAACTTTTAACCTATTTTTCTCACAGCTCCTACAATATTAAATTACGTAATACATTCACATAACATTATTGAACATGTAAGTAGTGTATATAAGGGGAAGCTGGCCCACTTTTTTG
This sequence comes from Deroplatys truncata, assembly GCA_030765065.1. Classification (NCBI taxonomy): domain Eukaryota; kingdom Metazoa; phylum Arthropoda; class Insecta; order Mantodea; family Mantidae; genus Deroplatys; species Deroplatys truncata. The sequence continues at coordinate 223,994,674 of CM060978.1, forward strand.
CGTTTATATAGGAAAGTATAGGGAAAACGAGGGTATATGCTAGGTTGACAGGCCCTTCAAGGAGGAAAAATGCGTTTATATGGGGAAGATAGGGACTACGAGGATCGATGCTAGGCTAGATAGAGGTTGAAGGAGTGGGGATGCGCTTTATATGAGAGATACGGGGGAATACGAGGAGAAGTGTCAGACTAGATAGAGTTTGAGATGTGGAATATGCGTTTATATGGGAAAGATAGGGGAAACGTGAACAGATGCTAGGATAGACAGATGCTGAAGCAGGGGGAATATGAACATATATACAGGAGAGATAGGGGATACGTGGAGAGGTACTAGACTATTCAGCGTTTGAAGGGTAAGTATGGCTTTTTATATGAAGAGACGAGGAAAACGAGGCTATATGTTACTTTGAGAGAGCCTTCAAGGAGGAAAGATGCGTTTATATGGAGAAGATAGGGAAAACGAGGAGAGTTCCGAGGTAGAGCAGGGACTGAAGTAGAGAGCGATATGCTTTATACGACAGAGATAGGGCATACGAGGGGAGGTGCTAGTGTAGACAGAGGTTAAGGAGTAGGGTATACGTTTATATGAGGAATATATGGAAAACGGGGACAGAGGGTAGGATAGACAGAAGCTGGGCCACTTTTGCGTTTATATGGGAAAGGATAGGGAAAACGAGGGTAGATGCGACGGTTCAAGGAGAAAAATGCGGTTATAGGGGAGAGATAGGGAATACCAGGGCTGATGCTAGGCTAGTCAGATGCTGAAGGAGGGAGGGATACGCTTTATACGAGAGAGATAGGGAATACAAGGAAAGATGCTATACTAAACAGGACTTGAAGGGTAGAATATGGCGTTTTATATGAGCGAGATAGCAAAGCGAGGAGAGGTATTAGGCTAGGAGGTTTGAATGATAGAGTAGGCGTTTATATGCGAGAGATAGGGAATACGAGGGTCGAAGCTAGGCTAGACAGGGTTGAAGTAGGGGAATGCGCCTTATATGAGAGAGTTATGGGAATATGAGGAGAAGTGCTAGGCTAGACAGGGTTTGAGGTGTGGAGTATGACTTTTATGGGAAAGATAGGGAAAACGTGAACAGATAATAGGCTAGACAGATGCTGAAGGAGGGGAATATAGGCTTATACGGGATAGATAGGGAATACGAGGAGAGGTTCTAGACTAGACTGATGCTGAAGGAGGAGGGGATACGCTTTATATGGAAGAGATAGGGAATACGGGGAGAGGTACTAGACCATACAGGACTTGAAGGGTAGAATAAGGCGTTTTATATGGGAGAGCTAGCAAACCGAGGAGAGGTATTAGGCAGGAAGGTTTGAATGACAGAGTATGCGTTTATATGGAGAGACGAGGAAAATGAAGGTAGGTGCTAGGTTGAGAGAGACTTCAAGGAGGAAAATTCATTTATATGAGCGCGGTGGATAACGTTTTTTTAAACAGTTTCAAAGAAATAATGTATTAATTAGGGGAGATTTTAATAAATTATGGAAACAATGGGGGAAGTGAAATCAGAGCGCAGAAAGTGAAGAATTTTCTGAAATTCTGGACATGGGTAACCTGGTCTATATAAATACTTGTAATGCTACACGAATCAAATATCCTGGCAAAATGGTAAATGCACCAGACTTAACTATAGTAAATCAAAATGTTAGACATAACTTTACTTGAGACCTCACTAAAGATCCAGTGTCAACCGATCATTTTCCGATAATAATACCATACACTAAATCAGTGGCGGGTAATACATTCAGCAAATGCAGTAATTTAAAGGACATAAACTGGAGAAATTTTAGTGAATTTGTATACGAAAACTTCGATTGGAATCTTGGTCTTAATGCAGTTTCTTATTATAATTATCTGATAACATTACTTCACAATGTTTTAGACGCAGAGCATTCGTATGTGGTACATTGTAATTCTTATTTTAAAAAACACATTTTGTGGGACTCAGTGTTTTCGAGTTATAGCTATTTGTAGAAGAGTTTTCAGCCAATATAAATGTAATGTGACATCCCAAAACCTTTTTTAGTTATAAGAAAGTTTGCGCTACTACCAGAAAAGACTTAAGATCAAAAAACAGACATAGATGGAGACAATATTGTAATAATAGATCCAACAATAAATTTACGACCAGCATTTTGGAACACAATCAATGGTTTATGTGGAAAAAGTAATAAGATTGAAATAGATTTATTGCTGCTACGTATGGAAAGCCAGTTTGAAGAAGGTGTATTATTGTATTTCGACTGTTGGGGAGCCGAACTTGAAGTAGTTGCAACCGCACGTATAGTACCCGGTTTCCGGTAGCCTTCGCCCCAAATGTACTTTCCGGTGGCCTTTGCCCCAAAATGTTTAAAAAATATTAACTTTATAATTTTTACTGTTTCTTTAAATATTATATATTTATGTTTGCCTCGGCTGCGTCAGTATTTATATATACTTCACTCCTTTTATTAATGCTTGACACGATTTTAAATAACACTTCACCGATATAGAGAGAGAGCTGTGAGATTTTTTTAATTAAATACTTGCACTTTTAACACGTAAACTATTTTTGTCTCACACAAAATACGTATTAAATTTCTCGAGGTCGCATCTCGCGTCCGGTTAGGAACACTGTCTACAACCAACTGACTTCTGAAATTGTAACTTTTGCTATATTTCAGTTTCTGTTTGGCTAATCCTAGTCCAATAGAGTACCCTCATTTAACTAAAGCTTTTTGTGGTTGTTGATTGCTATTTTATAAACTGTCTCAAAAAATACATTATGTTGCTCCAAGAATCAGTAGCATTTAAACTTTCTAATTCATTATTGCCTCAAGGTTACCTCATTGTTACTTCATTGTTAGCAACTTTTAACCTATTTCTCACAGCTCCTACATTATTAAATTACGTAGTACATTCACTTAACATTATTAAATATGTATACAATAATATAAACATGTACAATGACTGTAATATACACTTTTTATATATTGCTACATACATATATTGCTTTAAGGTGGGCTGTTATTGAATTTATATATTATATAATTAGACTGAAATCATTTAAGTGTTAAAAATACTGCCTCAAGATGAAAACTCTCTGTTTACATGAAAATTGAGCTTCGCAGTTTCTTAAAAAAATTACTCTTGATAGAGTGGAAATATTTTCACATATTAATGATATTTTCAAATCATGAAGTTAACGTTAGCATTATGTTTAACGAATTAAATTACATAATTAATAAAGCTCCTTCTAACACACCAGGACCTGATGAAAGATCTTATAATATGATTAAGCATTTGCCTATTAAGGTCAAAAGTTTTGTGCATATATTTAAAAACTTTTTAAACATTGGAGCATTCCTCCAAGTTGGAGAGAATTCGTTGTTATCCCAACTCAGAAAAATCCCAAGCACTCAAATTTATACGAACATTTGCGTTATCCAACTGTTTTAGAAAGACATTTGACAACGCTGCGGTTTTTGGAACGTCAACAGCTATTCTGCAAAACCCAATATGGATTCAGATCTAGATTAGGTATATATGACAATTTATCCCTGTTATACACGGATATCTTATTGGGATTTTCACTTGCAGAGATTCCTGATGCAATATTTATAGATTTCTTAAAAGTTTATGACATATTTAATCCCTGTATAGAAAGCTACGGACCATAGCAGTTAAAGAGCGTCCATAAATAAAACTCGTTTAATTTTAACTCGTTTAATTTAAAATTCTAATTTTAAATAAATTAAACAGCGCACTAAGGAAGTTATCGGATTGGTGCAAACATCATTATCTATAATTAAACATTAATAAATGTAAACACATAACCTTCTCTAAGTGCAGTAAAAGAGAAAGCGTTGAAATTACTTTAGATAACGCCATAATAACTAAAGTTGAGGAAATCAAATTCACTTTGATTCAAAACTAAATTGGAAATTTAATATAGATCATCTGATTAAACCTGTATACAAATATAATAAGGCGCTTATGCACCACTTAGGGGAGGGGAGTGAAAATATTCCGATTTTGAATCAAGTGTATAGAGCTATTATTCGATCTGGATTGGACTATGCTAGTTTTCTGTTAAGTGATACAGCATCTTCATCTCTGGAAAAGCTAAATAGAATTCATAACAGTCCTAAAAAAATCTGATGTTACACTCACATGACTTTCTCTACTCTTGTACAAACTATTTTTACAAATGCTTATTCTCCATCTGCTTCATGTTAATCGAGATATCGAGATAATCTTATTGCTAATATTCTTGTAGATGCAAGGGGAATATGGTAGGCTTTAAGCGATAGTCAAATATTTTAACAGCTGGTTGCTATGTGCAGTATTCCATTCTCTTTGCATTACCAGGACAAAAAAATTCTGATGTTACACTCACATGACTTTCTCTACTCTTGTACAAACTATTTTTACAAACGCTTATTCTCCATCTACTTCATGTTAATCGAGATAAACATTTGCAGACTCTATCTTATTGCTAATTTTCTTGTAGATGTAAGGGGAATATATATTTACAAGGGCAATATAGAAATACAGTAGCGTTTAAGCATATACATATCTCTTAATAGCTGGTTGATAGGTGCAGCACCATTCCCTATGCCACAGATTAATACTCTTTGCATATCCAAAACAAAAAAATGAATAACGAATTCCCATTTGAGAAAATAAGTATTGAAAAATTTAAGGGAATAACAACCAATATCTCGAAAATGGTTCAACCAACAAAAGAAATGTATATGACATAAATTGTGTATTTTAACGCGTTCTACATTTTTTGTGTAGTAAAATTTTGTCTATCTCTTATGGTTTACCACTTAAGCAAAAGTCGTTCACAATGAAGAATACTTTTGGAGGCATTCCCAGAAAATTTAAGATATACTTTTATTTGTCATGAAAATATCTTAAACATATGATGTTTTAATCAAAATCGTTTGAGCCATGTTTGAGAAACTTAAAATTTTCGAAAAATCTTTCATGTAAAGGGTAATCTGTGGTGGGGGGATTTTCTTGAAAACCTTCGTGTCGCATCTCTGGAAGATACTGAACCTAAATACCAAGTTTGGTGTTTATCCGACTGTTCGTTGCTGAGTTATGCTGTTCACAGACAGACACACACACAGACACAGACAGACATACAAACACACACACGGACATGTTTCTAAAAATGCTTTTTTTGGATTCAGGAGGTCTCAAAACATGTATTTCCGGTGAAATCTCGGTATCGAATTTTTGGGTGGAATACAATACTTCCCCTACTTACTATACGTAGTAGAGAAAGTAAAAATTAAAAATCTGATGTGTTACACTCACATGACTTTCTCTACTCTTGTACAAACTATTTTTACAAACGCTTAATCTCCATATGCTTCATGTTAATCGAGATATCGAGATGTCAATCCTATTTGTAATATTCATGTAGATGCAAGGGGAATATGGTAGCTTTTAAGCGATAGTCAAATATTTTAACGCTGGTTGCTATGTGGCGCATTCCATTCTCTTTGCATGTCCAGGACATAAAAAAATGAATAACGAATTTGAGAAAAAGTATAAGTATTGGAAAATTTAAGGAAATAACAAGCAATATCTCGAAAACGGTTCACTCAACAAAAGAAATGTATATAATATAAGTTGTGTATTTTAACGCGATCTACATTTTTTGTGTAGTAACATTTTGTCTATCTCTTATTGTTTACTAGTTATGCAAAAGTCGTTCACAATGAAGAATCCTTTTGGAGACATTCCCAGAAAATTCGAGATATACATTTCATTTCTCATGACATTATCTTAAACATATGGTATTTTCATCAAAATCGTTAGAGCCATTTTTGAGAAAATTAAAATTTTTTAAAAATGTTCCATGTAAAGGGTAGTCTGGGGTGGGGGGATTTTCTTGAAAACCTTCGTGTCGCATCTCTGGAAGATACTGAACCTAAATACCAAGTTTGGTGCTTATCCGACTGTTCGTTTTTGAGTTATGCTGTTCACAGACACACACACAGACACACACACACACACACACACAGACACACACACACGGACATGTTTCCAAAAATGCTTTTTTTGGATTCAGGAGGTCTCAAAACATTTATTTCCGGTGAAATCTCGGTATCGAATTTTTGGGTGGAATGCAATACTTCCCCTACTTACTATACGTAGTAGAGAAAGTAATAACGAATTCCCATTTGGGAAAAAGTATAAGTATTGGAAAATTTAAGGAATAAAAAGCAATATCTTGAAAATGATTCACTAACCAATATATATGAAATAAGTTCTGTATTTTAACGCGATCTACATTTTTTATGTAGTAAAATTTTGTGTATCTCTTATGGTTTACCAGTTATGCAAAAGTCGTTCACAATGAAGAATACTTTTGGAGACATTCCTAGAAAATTCAAGATATACATTTTATTTGTCATGAAAATAGCTTCAATATATGATATTTTAATCAAAATCGTTAGAGCCATTTTTGAGAAAATTAAAATTTTCGAAAAATGTTCCATGTAAAGGGTAATCTGGGGTGGGGGAATTTTCTTGAAACCCTTCGTGTCGCATCTCTGAAAGATACTGAACCTAAATACCAAGTTTGGTGTTTATCCTACTGTTCGTTTCTAAGTTATGCTGTTTACAGACAGACACACACACAGACACACACATACGGACATGTTTCCAAAAATGCTTTTTTTTGGATTCAGGGGGCCTCAAAACATATATTTCCGGTGAAATCTCGGTATCGAATTTTTGGGTGGAATACAATACTTCCCCTACTTACTATACGTAGTAGAGAAAGTAAAAATTAAAAATCTGATGTGTTACACTCACATGACTTTCTCTACTCTTGTACAAACTATTTTTACAAACGCTTAATCTCCATATGCTTCATGTTAATCGAGATATCGAGATGTCAATCCTATTTGTAATATTCATGTAGATGCAAGGGGAATATGGTAGCTTTTAAGCGATAGTCAAATATTTTAACGCTGGTTGCTATGTGGCGCATTCCATTCTCTTTGCATGTCCAGGACATAAAAAAATCTGATGTGTTACACTCACATAACTTTCTCTACTCTTGTACAACCTAATTTTACAAACGCCTATTCTCCATATGCTCCATGTTAATCGAGATATCGAGATGTCAATCTTATTGCTAATTTTCTTGTAGATGCAAGGGGAATATGGTAGCTTTTAAGCGATAGTCAAATATTTTATCGCTGGTTGCTATGTGGCGCATTCCATTCTCTTTGCATGTCCAGGACATAAATAAATGAATAACGAATTTGAGAAAAAGTATAAGTATTGGAAAATTTAAGGAAATAACAAGCAATATCTCGAAAACGGTTCACTCAACAAAAAAAATGTATATGATATAAGTTGTGTATTTTAACGCGATCTACATTTTTTGTGCAGTAAAATTTTGTCTATCTCTTATGGTTTACCAGTTATGCAAAAGTCGTTCATAATGAAGAATACTTTTGGAGACATTCCCAGAATATTCGAGATATACATTTCATTTCTCATGACATTAACTTAAACATATGATATTTTCATCAAAATCGTTAGAGCCATTTTTGAGAAAATTAAAATTTTCGAAAAATGTTCCATGTAAAGGGTAGTCTGGGGTGGAGGGATTTTCTTGAAAATCTTCGTGTCGCATCTCTGGAAGATACTGAACGCAAATACCAAGTTTGGTGTTTATCCGACTGTTAGTTTTTGAGTTATGCTGTTCACAGACACACACACAGACACACACACACACAGACACACACACAGACACACACACACACAGACACACACACGGACATGTTTCCAAAAATGCTTTTTTTGGATTCAGGAGGTCTCAAAACATGTATTTCCGGTGAAATCTCGGTATCGAATTTTTGGGTGGAATGCAATACTTCCCCTACTTACTATACGTAGTAGAGAAAGTAAAAATGAATAACGAATTTGAGAAAAAGTATAAGTATTGGAAAATTTAAGGAAATAACAAGCAATATCTCGAAAACGGTTCACTCAACAAAAGAAATGTATATAATATAAGTTGTGTATTTTAACGCGATCTACATTTTTTGTGTAGTAACATTTTGTCTATCTCTTATGGTTTACCAGTTATGCAAAAGTCGTTCACAATGAAGAATCCTTTTGGAGACATTCCCAGAAAATTCGAGATATACATTTCATTTCTCATGACATTATCTTAAACATATGGTATTTTCATCAAAATCGTTAGAGCCATTTTTGAGAAAATTAAAATTTTTTAAAAATGTTCCATGTAAAGGGTAGTCTGGGGTGGGGGGATTTTCTTGAAAACCTTCGTGTCGCATCTCTGGAAGATACTGAACCTAAATACCAAGTTTGGTGCTTATCCGACTGTTCGTTTTTGAGTTTTGCTGTTCACAGACACACACACAGACACACACACACACACACACACACACACAGACACACACACACGGACATGTTTCCAAAAATGCTTTTTTTGGATTCAGGAGGTCTCAAAACATTTATTTCCGGTGAAATCTCGGTATCGAATTTTTGGGTGGAATGCAATACTTCCCCTACTTACTATACGTAGTAGAGAAAGTAATAACGAATTCCCATTTGGGAAAAAGTATAAGTATTGGAAAATTTAAGGAATAAAAAGCAATATCTTGAAAATGATTCACTAACCAATATATATGAAATAAGTTCTGTATTTTAACGCGATCTACATTTTTTATGTAGTAAAATTTTGTGTATCTCTTATGGTTTACCAGTTATGCAAAAGTCGTTCACAATGAAGAATACTTTTGGAGACATTCCTAGAAAATTCAAGATATACATTTTATTTGTCATGAAAATAGCTTCAATATATGATATTTTAATCAAAATCGTTAGAGCCATTTTTGAGAAAATTAAAATTTTCGAAAAATGTTCCATGTAAAGGGTAATCTGGGGTGGGGGAATTTTCTTGAAACCCTTCGTGTCGCATCTCTGAAAGATACTGAACCTAAATACCAAGTTTGGTGTTTATCCTACTGTTCGTTTCTAAGTTATGCTGTTTACAGACAGACACACACACAGACACACACATACGGACATGTTTCCAAAAATGCTTTTTTTTGGATTCAGGGGGCCTCAAAACATATATTTCCGGTGAAATCTCGGTATCGAATTTTTGGGTGGAATACAATACTTCCCCTACTTACTATACGTAGTAGAGAAAGTAAAAATTAAAAATCTGATGTGTTACACTCACATGACTTTCTCTACTCTTGTACAAACTATTTTTACAAACGCTTAATCTCCATATGCTTCATGTTAATCGAGATATCGAGATGTCAATCCTATTTGTAATATTCATGTAGATGCAAGGGGAATATGGTAGCTTTTAAGCGATAGTCAAATATTTTAACGCTGGTTGCTATGTGGCGCATTCCATTCTCTTTGCATGTCCAGGACATAAAAAAATCTGATGTGTTACACTCACATAACTTTCTCTACTCTTGTACAACCTAATTTTACAAACGCCTATTCTCCATATGCTCCATGTTAATCGAGATATCGAGATGTCAATCTTATTGCTAATTTTCTTGTAGATGCAAGGGGAATATGGTAGCTTTTAAGCGATAGTCAAATATTTTATCGCTGGTTGCTATGTGGCGCATTCCATTCTCTTTGCATGTCCAGGACATAAATAAATGAATAACGAATTTGAGAAAAAGTATAAGTATTGGAAAATTTAAGGAAATAACAAGCAATATCTCGAAAACGGTTCACTCAACAAAAAAAATGTATATGATATAAGTTGTGTATTTTAACGCGATCTACATTTTTTGTGCAGTAAAATTTTGTCTATCTCTTATGGTTTACCAGTTATGCAAAAGTCGTTCATAATGAAGAATACTTTTGGAGACATTCCCAGAATATTCGAGATATACATTTCATTTCTCATGACATTAACTTAAACATATGATATTTTCATCAAAATCGTTAGAGCCATTTTTGAGAAAATTAAAATTTTCGAAAAATGTTCCATGTAAAGGGTAGTCTGGGGTGGAGGGATTTTCTTGAAAATCTTCGTGTCGCATCTCTGGAAGATACTGAACGCAAATACCAAGTTTGGTGTTTATCCGACTGTTAGTTTTTGAGTTATGCTGTTCACAGACACACACACAGACACACACACACACAGACACACACACAGACACACACACACACAGACACACACACGGACATGTTTCCAAAAATGCTTTTTTTGGATTCAGGAGGTCTCAAAACATGTATTTCCGGTGAAATCTCGGTATCGAATTTTTGGGTGGAATGCAATACTTCCCCTACTTACTATACGTAGTAGAGAAAGTAAAAATGAATAACGAATTTGAGAAAAAGTATAAGTATTGGAAAATTTAAGGAAATAACAAGCAATATCTCGAAAACGGTTCACTCAACAAAAGAAATGTATATAATATAAGTTGTGTATTTTAACGCGATCTACATTTTTTGTGTAGTAACATTTTGTCTATCTCTTATGGTTTACCAGTTATGCAAAAGTCGTTCACAATGAAGAATCCTTTTGGAGACATTCCCAGAAAATTCGAGATATACATTTCATTTCTCATGACATTATCTTAAACATATGGTATTTTCATCAAAATCGTTAGAGCCATTTTTGAGAAAATTAAAATTTTTTAAAAATGTTCCATGTAAAGGGTAGTCTGGGGTGGGGGGATTTTCTTGAAAACCTTCGTGTCGCATCTCTGGAAGATACTGAACCTAAATACCAAGTTTGGTGCTTATCCGACTGTTCGTTTTTGAGTTTTGCTGTTCACAGACACACACACAGACACACACACACACACACACACACACACAGACACACACACACGGACATGTTTCCAAAAATGCTTTTTTTGGATTCAGGAGGTCTCAAAACATTTATTTCCGGTGAAATCTCGGTATCGAATTTTTGGGTGGAATGCAATACTTCCCCTACTTACTATACGTAGTAGAGAAAGTAATAACGAATTCCCATTTGGGAAAAAGTATAAGTATTGGAAAATTTAAGGAATAAAAAGCAATATCTTGAAAATGATTCACTAACCAATATATATGAAATAAGTTCTGTATTTTAACGCGATCTACATTTTTTATGTAGTAAAATTTTGTGTATCTCTTATGGTTTACCAGTTATGCAAAAGTCGTTCACAATGAAGAATACTTTTGGAGACATTCCTAGAAAATTCAAGATATACATTTTATTTGTCATGAAAATAGCTTCAATATATGATATTTTAATCAAAATCGTTAGAGCCATTTTTGAGAAAATTAAAATTTTCGAAAAATGTTCCATGTAAAGGGTAATCTGGGGTGGGGAAATTTTCTTGAAACCCTTCGTGTCGCATCTCTGAAAGATACTGAACCTAAATACCAAGTTTGGTGTTTATCCTACTGTTCGTTTCTAAGTTATGCTGTTTACAGACAGACACACACATACGGACGTTTCCAAAAATGCTTTTTTTTTTGGATTCAGGGGGCCTCAAAACATATATTTCCGGTGAAATCTCGGTATCGAATTTTTGGGTGGAATACAATACTTCCCCTACTTGCTGTAGGTAGTAGAGAAAGTAATAAGAGGCGCATAAATGAAATCAGCCTCTAACCAAGTAGTTCTGGTTGAATTTAAACAATTTCCATTGAATTTCAGAAGAGAATGATTGGTTATAAAGTTGGTTTCAAAACGGTTGCAGTTTTCCAACCATCCTTTATTTAGGAAACTTAATTTACTTCATAAGAAATATAAAGGAGAAAATTGCCCAGCTATTCTTAAGGCTTTCTGATTAGTAAACGAATATAAACATGTTTCTCTTATTCTTACGAGACACTAACTCGTAAGAAGTTAAAACTACTACATGAAGTAGATGTTGACACTTCACTCACCCAGTACAGTGATATGTGTAACATTGATATAAATAGGATATTATTAGATTCACTTTATGTGACTTCACTCATGGTTCGACCACTATTACCTACTTATACAGATGGTTCAAAAAGACTAGGAATATAATTCCGTAGGGGCTGCCTTCTATGTTGAAAATCTTTTTTTAAAAATCTTCAAAGTGCCATCTTCTACATTAAAATTTAATGCTGAGATATTTGCTATTGAACAGGCTATACTTTATGCAGTTCAGCATTCTTTAAAGACTTTAGTAATTCTAACAGATACCAAGCTGAGTTGCTCAAGCGATTACGTCTGTGGCCCGCATTGACAAGTCCCGGGATCCAACCCCGACGACTCTGACCCATGGTTTTTCGCGGTTTCCCTGGGTCGCCAGGCAAATGCTGAGATAGTTCATCTTCTACCACGACTCTCCTTCCTCTCATTTCCTGTACCCATCATCTACCTTGTCATCTGTTTCAGCGTTGTAGGACCAGGCGACGGTGTTCGACGGGTTGCGGCTGGGCGGTTTTTTTATGGACGCTCTTTAACTGCTGTGGTCCTTAGCGTCCCATTCCATATTGGGCGTGAAATACCGGTAATTATGCTCAGAGGCCTCTTTATCAGGTTTAAGGTTCTTTTACGTGCCGTAAATCTACGACACCGACCAACAGTTTTACTTCCCTTCCGAAGGAAGCCATGCCAAGGATTTTTACGCCCGAAAAAATCCATCGCCCTCCGCCGGGTTTGAACCCGCGACCTTGGGAAAACGGAGGACTGGACAAGTTTGGTATTTCACCAACTTTTCGTTTTTGAGTTATGCTGTGCGCAGAGACATACACACTCAAAAGGACCTTTTTCTAAAAATGTTTTCAGGATTCAGGGGGCCTGAAAACATGTATTTCCGATAAAATCTTGATATCAAATTTTTGGGTGGAATTAAATACTTCCCCTATTTACTTTACACAGTAGAGAACGTAATAAAGATAACGTGTTTGTCAAATTCTTTTGGATTCCTAGACCTAAGAACATCAGAGGCAAGAAAACGGCAGATAAATGTGCAAAATTAGGCAGAGAAATAGAAGAATTTGTTGACTACAGGCTGTAAAATACTTGTATTTTAAGAGATTCATAAGAAATTAATAGTTGATAGATGGCAAGAAAACTGGAGCCAATTACATACTGTAAAACCTCTTAAGTACAATAACGTTCAGAAAGTTATACCAAATATTCCCTGGTTCTACCACGTTAATCTTCCTAGAATGATAAGTTACTATTCTTAGATTAAGACCAGGGCACATATCCACACCTGAAACTTACATAGGATTAAAATTAAAGGCGATTCCTACTGTGATTGTGGAGAGCAGGGTTCTGTAAATCATGTTTTTTGACAGTTCTAGCATAGAAAATGATCTCTATTCCAACATACGTAATTACAAATAACATTGAAACTCCCACAAATATGCAATCTCTATTAAGCAATCTATCTCCAAAGATTTGTAATGCATTTAGATTTCTTACAAAATATAAAATGAAAATTTAGGTTAATTTATATTTAAAATATAATGAAAATAGTGAATCAATATTTTCATTGTATAATTGGATATGTTTGTAACAGTGTAATTTGTAATTTTAAGATCATATGTAAGTTTATTTCCTTGCAAACTAAAAGTATTTGTAGATTACTATTTGTGTGACAGATTTTTGTTGTGAATATTGCAAAAGGGTGAAATATCCCTTTTGCTGATATGCAGTCCAATGAAGAAAGAAGGAATTCAAAAAACTTTGCTCTTACATTTATATAGCCAAGAGAATGTGTTTTGGAGTGATGCGTAGATAGCTGCAATTTCACATCAAAGTTTGCTTTTTGCTTTTTATAAAAGGAAAAGTATGTGCAAGTACTACCTGCTCCAGCTTCATCCTCTGATGGAACCATCTGTGTAGATTTGTATCCAATCCTTTTGCAGATGTTTTCTGTTAATTTTTACTAGGGCAATGGCATTTATTTCCACTGGAAGTATAACACCTCTAGAACAACACTGCCATAACTCAAATATTGGCGGTTTGGGTTACATCCATTTTCTGGTTCATGGAACAGTTCTCTACCAGCTTCTGGAAGATAGCTACATCAGATATGTCGGTGTTGAAATTCAGAATATTCCGTTAATACCATGAATCAAAGCTTACAAGAGCTATTATCTCAAAACTGTACTTTGTGAGTTGTGACAGTGTTGTTCTAGCGGTGCATTATCTTTTATCCAGATCAAGATTGGGAATATTTACTGGCCTAAGCAGGGTGTCAAGTTTTCTTTGTCAATTGGTATTTCTAAATTTTCTTTCGGTTTTGAATCCATTTTGGATTTTTAGCATAGGCCTGAATGTAAGTTTTTTATTTCTATTCCATTTATTTCAGTTTAGGAGGCTTCTTAGTTTTTCATAGATTAAGAGAGCTTGGGGTTTCAGGATTTGCTATGATTGGTTTGTTGGTAGCAATTATTTACATGGCCTCAATAATTGAAGTAGTTTTGACTGCACCCGTGACGAGTGATAATGCTTAATTTTGTGTACATTCCAGTGTTTGTTTATTAGTAATTGACAAGGTTATTAGAACTTCACCAGAGTATTTTAGAATAGCTTTTATTTATGTGTTGTATGCTGTATTCAGTGTGTTTCTTGAGCTGCCCCATTTTGTTCTATAAGACTTTTTAACAGCTTAAATCTACTGACTGCCTTTATGCTTGTTTGTTCATGTGAGCCTGTTATTAAAACATACTTCTCAGTATCGCACACTATCTGTTCTTTGTATCTCACCATTTCCATAATTTAAATTTATTTCAACTGGCTGTTTCCACAGAGTAAAATGCTGAGTCGGTTTTTTGGTATTATGGTTTTTATTGTATTATCTTCACACCAGTCTTCAAGTGCTTGTAATGAAAATTGGATGGTATTTTGTAATTTTTCAGATTTGTTTAATCTTTGCAAGGTTCTAAAAGCCAAATCATCCACTAACAGTGCTGTTTTAACTACATTCTTTTCCAATTGCTGTGGTAGACCATTAACATATAAATATTGAATAGTGTTATGCTTAATACTGCCCCTTGTGGTAATCCCAAGTGGATTTAGAATTTGCTGAACCGTAAGTTGTACAGCAAAATTGCTATGTGATAAACTCAGATATCCATTTTAATATATTGTCTTTAACACCTAACAGTTGGAGTTTTCTAATGAGACTGCATATCCAAACATTATCATATATGGATTTTAGGTCAACAAATACTATGAATGTGCTTCCTTTTCACTAAATCCTTCTTTAATATTTTTATTTAATTAAATAACATGTTCACTTGTTGAATGGTGTATAAATCCTACTTGTCATGGTGATAGAAAGTCATTTGTTTCTAAAAACCAGTTTAGTCTACCAGATATCAGCTTCCACAACTGTTCAAAAGATTAATAGTTTTGCAATCAAAGTTTGAGCATTGGATACATATCCTCAAAGGGAGATAGGGCAGAGAAACAAAGTTGAAGGAAAAGGTATTGAAATAAAACAAACTTGTGCTCTTTCCATAGCTCTGTATTTCTTTAAAGTTTTTCTTTCTTTTTTTTCATTTTTTCATTTTTTTACTTACAGTTTTACTATGTACAGCCTGGTTATGTACAAAAGTCAAGTAAGAATACTTCATCATTATCTTATCTTTATTTTCACCCTGCTTTGTTTCTGGAACATAAATATGAGTATAATTTTAAGCTTTTTCCTCATATTGTAAGCCACTATCAGAAGAGTGGCCATTGTGATTCATATTGGACATATTTCTCTTTCCTTTTTTTTTTTTTTTAAATACTTTTATAATACCTCCACTTATTAAAAACAAATTTTTGTAACCACAATGGCAAACTTGCCTGAAGTATGGTTCAAACATGCCTTACTCTTCATAGCACCCTTAGTTTGTTTGTTATTTTAACATGGTGATTGTGACACTACATAATTTCACCTTTCTGAAAGTGAAGCATTCCACTTTATAATGTAATAATCATTAAAAAAAACACATTTAAAAATACTCTTAACAGCACCTAATAAGACTACAGCTCTTTTATGATATAAGCGTATTTTGATATAATAAAGTATACTATTTGATCTATAAAACCTACACATAGAACAATAAATGCTTTGGGAGAATGATTTTCTTGTTATTAAGTAAAAAACTAAAAGCGTAAAACATTTTGAAGGAGATATCATCACTAGAGAGATGTGTTTGTCAGTATTTTGTAACTAGCAAAGAGGCTCTCAATTTAATTTAGAAAAATACTTAAAACTCTAAAAAAGACAAATATCACAATTTTCTATCCAAACACATGCATACAAACACGTATCCAATTCATTCAGACCTTATGCTATAATTCAATATTATATCAATGCATCAATAAAAAGAAATTAAACTTAAGTAATGTAAGCAATTAATGAACTTTAACTTAAGACTGCAATGCGTCATGTTAATATATGCAATACTTCTACAATTATGCTATGTAAGTAATGTTAAGCATTTAATGAAAGAATTACTTTTTGAAAGTAATTCTTCTCACATTCATGCAATGGAATAAACTGTAGCATAATACATAACCCACTTACAATAAATATTGCCCTTTATTCGACACAAAGCTATCATTCCAACAATGTAAAACCGTTTTCAAAAGAAGGAATATGGTACACGCCAAGATGCAGAACTGGTAATTAACTCAAAACATCTGGAAGATCACATCTTGTAAATAACTGATTCGGTTAATTTTAACAATATGCAGTTAATTAGAGCCAAGTTAAGTACTGATCTGGTAACCCAAAGCTTGAATTTGTTTTGCTATTTTCCATTGGAGGCTTCTCCCAAATGTGGATTCAAGACTAAAAAACTTCAAACTTGAAAGTTTCTTAAAATATTCTTTATGATTAAAGACAGGAAAATTTTCAACTTGCAAATTAGCAAAAACCTTATGACTGTAAACAAAAATGATAGGGCAATATTAGATGTACAGAATGATTCTCCACCAGTGAACCATTTGTAAATGTTTTAAAGTATACCTCTGATGGCAAATATTTCCTTCTATATCTAGAAGATACCTTTAGTTGCCCTGTAGCTTGGATCTCTCCCTTCTCCACATTCTTATAGTACTACAGCAGACTGCAACAATAAGTCTGATAATTTAGCTGCTTCCTTTTCATAATATGCTATAATTTAACAGGGTCAAGGTAAAGCATTCCGTTACCTCTTAGGAAAACTGTGAATATCAATGTTATTAAAAAACTCACAGTATTAATTATGCTGATGGTAATATAGGTAATAAAAAGCATTTTTCAGCACTTACAGTCTGTAACTTTATTATAAGTTGCATAATTAAATTATGTCTTTTATTCGGAATTGGAGTAAAACCTATATGAAAATTTTCCGGGTCCTTAGTCATAAACACAGATGTGCATAATTTTCCTTTGTACCATACTCCTAGTGACAACAGCTTTACCCTAGAAAAATTAACTGCAACCAAAAAGTACCATCAGTTCTTGAACTTAAAGTTGTACATATCCTAACTAGCTGCAGTTACATTGATGTAGGGCTACATTACATGCAGCTTGGATTCTCTGCCCGTTCGCCCTTCCGTCCGTCCATCCATCCATCCATCCATCCACATTCTATCTCCTTATGTATATTGTACTATGTGGATGGAACCAATAAACAGATTCAACAGACATTATATTTTCTCTTAACATTTTGATGCTTCCTGTATCATTTTTCAGCAATTACTCTTTACACCTTGTACATATTTATCCAGCAGTTGTTTAAAATGCTCTTGTTCTGCATTTAATTTAAATATAATATAATATACTTATGACACACTTGGATTTAAGTTTCTGCTTGGATATAAATGTTGTACTGTTCACATTCTATATTTGTACGACAGAACACACCACAAAAATGTTTCTAAGAAAGAAGGCAAATGCATTTAGCTTAATATATTTTTTACAAGCTATATTTTTTTTTAATTTTTTGTTTCTTTATTTAAACTCTGTACATTGTGTCAATGTCAATATTACCCAGGTACTTTTTAATTCATTACAACAGACTGAAGGCAAGATCAAAATTACATATCTAGTTCACTCACTCAAGCACACCTACTCTCCTTCTCTCCCTCTCTCACACACACACATACAGGCAGAAAACTTCACAAGCTCTCAAAGCGACTGAAAACAAGAATAAATGAAAACTGTTATCTCAAAAATATTAATATATTTTACTGTACAATGCTAAGGCAAGAGATTACTAAGGTAAACTTAATGCAATATGTCACTAATATACTTGTACTAAAGAATTAAAAAATACCTGCCTTAGGCTTATTATTCAGTGCTTTTAAAGAATGTATTTTTTTATAAAATAAACATTGCCAATCCTTATGCACAAATATTACTCATTAAATAAATGTTATAACACTGTTTCAGTTTCCCAAATTTACATTTAAGAATTTAATAGCAACATTGCACTGTTTATTCTATTTCTTTTTCTTTTTTATAAAAAGCATTACTTTTGAGAAATTATATGAAAGCCCACAGTTTTACTGGTTTAAAATAAACTACAGCTTTATGTATATTCTAAACTTTTAATGCACATTTATATGTCAAAAGGTAACTGCATGCAAAATTATTTGTTGCCAATTTGTGAATTTCACAATTATGGCAAAACAAAACAAAGAATATTAAGCACACAGTAACAGATATTTTCCCTCATAAAGCATTTTTAAACAAACAGACAACAAGAGTCACATATGGAACGATGTCAAATCTTATTATTTTTAATACTTATATTTTTATTATCATTAGCATTAAAGATTAACACTATGCTTTCATCTACAAATATGAAGTTTACCACAGCGGAAAATTAGTTTATTATTATATGCAGAATATGAGAATAAATAAATTAGCTGAATCACTAAAATGTACATATGTAGCTGTACCAAAGTTGTACAGCATCCTAAACCCATCTCTTTTCTTGCACAGCAATAGGAAAGAAACACAAAAAAGAAAGAAAAGAAAGAAAAAATACAAATTACTTTAGAAAAGATTGTAATCCATGGCATAAATTCATGTAGCTTAACAAATCAAAGAGTTAAAGATTATGTATATGGACTTGTATTGCAATTAAGACAGAAATTAAATCTAAGAGTATAGTAGCATTATGCAGATTTCCTTTGTGGCACAAAAAAAATTCATTTTATTCTTTATCAAATAGTAAATGTTCTTCTCCCTATTTCGTTTCACTTCATTTGGCACTAATCCACATAAGGTTGTATGGATGAAAACCAATAATGTAATTAACAGCCTAGACTCCTCAATCTTTCACTCCTTGACCTTATCCTCGCTATAGTGGACTGTTTTAGTATTTCTCAGTGTCTTTGAATGTCAGGCAATAGATAAGAAGAAAGTTAATTTATAAATGCTGAACACCGCATAAGTTTTATACCGACAAAAAGCCTTAGTATCTCACCCTCATAACAGACACAACAAATGCCTCTGCCATACCCATAACCACTCATGATGCAGGCTGAAATCAACTTAATTATAATTTCCTGTGTTTGTTAGTAGGTAATACTTTTTATTAAATACTGCAGTAACAGAGCGAATGTGTATATCCTGACCTATATTATCAAAGATAGATAATTAATAGGCTTCTCTAAGCAAATTTCAACTTAAATAGGAAGGTTGTGGAGTTTCCAACAAAAACAGTAGCAAAGCTTATTGCATAGAATTGTGACGAGCATACAAAGCAATGCATAAAATGTAATTTGCAACTGCCAACATCCTTCAAAAAATGTCCGCAAAATATATCTTCAAGCTGAGCAGTGCATGGTGGAATTACCCTCTAGGAGTGCTAAGTATGTTATCACATCTATCCTTAATGTCCTGGACAATAGCTTTACTTTAATGGAGGTTTGTAACCCTACTGAGTGTGCTTCAAATGCCATCGTTACAGGCTTGTAGTGTGACAGTCAGCTACGCTGGTCTTTTCAGAGTGCATAGCTAAGAAGTTTAATTAGGTATGTACTGAATGACCATTTTATGCTATCACATTTGCATCTCGTCTGACATTTCTGTGTATTTAAATAGAAACCAGATAATTGTTTACTTCAGCACTCAGGGGCCGATTTGTTTCAAACTTCTTTTAAAATGTACTAATGGCATTTTAGTGTATTCTTTTTGGGGAGGAAAGCTTGGTTGGACACAATGAATGTTAAAAATAGTACATGGATTTCTCTGAAATCCAATATATTTGCCATTAAGATAACATAGGTTTCCCGTTGTATCACTCTCAGCTCTGCTTTGTTAAATGAGTTTCAGATGTTACTTTTGCCAGGTTTATTTCAACTATACTACCCTTGCCTTTCTTAGCTGTTAAGGTTTTTCACCACCAATAAGTAATTACTACTGAAACTAATATAATTGTGCTCATAATTCGAACAAGCAACTGGTTCTTGCAAAATCTTATGCTTCATAAAAAGCTGAATCTTACCTTTCTTACATTAAATATTTTCAAAAAACTGTATTCCACACAAATCACATCACTTGAAATAATCAGCATGAAATCAACAAAATTAATATCAATATTCTTTTGTTTTCCAATTGCGTGTGCATCTTAGGTTTGTTCAATAAATTGTTGTGTGCATTCAAATTAATATTTTCTCACTGAATATGCATACAAAATGACAAACTTATTGAATTCCTTAAAAAGCTATACACATTGCACAATAAGAAAAAAATTGTTTCATGAATGAATTTGAAACCCAGAGGTGAATATAAAAATTCCATTGAAAACCTGATCATATTATGTTACAAAGCGGCTGAGAGGATCTATCAATGGCAATCTTTGTATCCCTCCAGATGAAATCAAAACGACTATAAATGTCTATAAGAAAACAAAGGTAAGCTGTAAATATCAGAATGAGAATGCAGTGTAAGAGGTTAAGAGGTAGGGGGAGGTGAATGGGAGGAAATGAGGATATAGGTTTAATGTGGTTCAAGGTGCAAGTGTGTTGATATGAAATTTTTTTAAAAGTTATTTCCAAAACTATGCTTTTGCCCTAAAGAAAACACCCCAAAGCATTATTAGATATTATTTAGTACATATTATACATAGTTTAAGAGTACTCAGTCACAAAGTGCTAAAGTAAATAATTACCAGAAACCATTTCACATTGTCTATAATTGGATGACTAGGATACAAAAGTAAAATGATGGAATTATTAAGTACTAGTACAATGTAGAATTTAGAAGTTAGATGCAGAGAATATTATCAGGTTGTCATTGACATCTTGAGAGAAAATTAAAGATATAAAATCAGATGTGTTGCACTTACATGACTTTCCCTACTCTTGTACAAACTATTTTTACAAATGCTTATTCTCCATCTACTTCATGTTAATGAAAATAAACATTTGCAGAAAATAACTTATTGCTAATTTTCTTGCAGGTGCAAGGGGAATATGGTAGGCTTTAAGCGACAGTCAAATCTTTTAAGAGCTGGTTGCTATGTGGAGCATTCCATTCTCTTTGCATGTCCAGGACATAAAAAGACGAATAACGAATTCCCATTTGAGAAAATAATTAAGTATTGGAAAATTCAAAGAAATAATAAGGAATATTTCAAAATGGTTCACTCAACTAAACAAATGAATGTGACATAAATTGTGTGTTTTAATGCGTGTTTTAATATACATTTTTTGTGAAGTAAAATTTTGTCCATCTCTTATGGTTTACCAGTTATGCAAAAGTCATTCAGAATGAAGAGGACTTTTGGAGACATTCCCAGAAAATTCAAGATATATATTTAATTTGTCATGAAGATATCTTAAAAATATGATATTTTAACCAAAAATCATTAGAGCCATTATAGAGAAAGTCAAAATTTTCGAAAAAGGTTCCATGTAAAGGATAGCTTGGGGTGGGGGATTTTCTTGAAAATCTTCATGTCGCATCCTTGGAAGATACTAAACTCAAATACTAAGTTTGGCATTTATCCGACTTTTCATTTTTGAGTTATGCTGTTCCCAGATAGACATACACACGGACATGTTTCCAAAAATGCTTTATTTGTATTCAGGGCACCTCAAAACATGTATTTCCAGTGAAACCTCAGTATCAAACTTTTTGGTGGAATGCAATACTTCGCCTACTTACTACATGTAGTAGAGAAACTAAAAATATTGGGTATACGCAATTAAGAACATTTCTAATGAAACTGACATGGGATCAGTATGGATTGAGAAAAGGGAAGCAGATTTTGGAAAGAGATTAAAATTTGAGTTGAGAAAACTGAAAAGCAGTAACTATGGCTAGTCTTAATGATAGAGAATTCTTAAAGCTTTATAAAACATTAAAGGGAAAGAAAACTGCACTGAACAGTAAACTAGAAAGAAAGGTTTAGTATGGTTCAGATCCATCACATTATTTACGTGAGAAACAGATTTATCAAATGCACTTAAAAGATAAATATTTGGCATTATATTTTGAATGTAAACCCACTAGATTTTTTAAGCATGAAGCTTTGTTGACAAAGTTACCAACTGAAATAAGAGATAAGAGAATTTTAAAAGTAAAGGTAGTATATGTACAAAAAATTCTGTGATACATTCACATGACTTATTCTACCCTTTATCATTTATTAGTGGGTATATAAACTAGTCTTACTAAAGGTTACTTTTATATCTAGTTAATTTTAATCCAAATAAACTTGTGTAGAGATAACTACATTATACATACAAAGGGAACAGCCAGTCAAATGTTTAAGAACTGGACACTATATGCTGGCCTTAAAATACCATACTGTTTCAATGGAATTGTGAGAAACAACTGAATGTTGGCAGGATTTTAAAAGAATGGCTAAGTATGGAACAATTCAAACCATTAATAATGGATATCTCAGAAATGGTTGATGCTACAAAAAAAGTTATTTGAAATAAATTGTGTGCTTTAAAGAGCTCTACATTTCTTGTGTATATGTTTTCGTCTATTGCTTAATATTTATCAGTTATACAAGATTACAAAATTCTTCCGAATGAAGAGAACTTCTACTGGCAAGTCTATTCCCAGAAACTTCAAGATATACATTTTATTTGTCATGTAAATATATTTAATACATGGTATTTTAATCAAAATCGTTACATTTTTTGACAATAAAAAAGTTTGAAAAATGTTCCACGTAAAGGGTACGGGATTTTCTTGAAAATCTTCATGTCACATCTTTGGAAGGTGCTGAATTTAAATATCAATTTCGGTGTTGACCGACTTTTCGTTTTTGAGTTATACCACTCACAGACACACACACACACACACAGACCTTTTTCTAAAAATGTTTCTTTTCTATTCAGGAGGCCTCACTACATGTAATTCTGGTCAAAATTTCTGTATTGAATTTTTGGGTGGAAGGTTATCTTCTTACGTACACGATAAAGAAAGTAAAAAGATGGAGCTAGTTACTAAGGGTAAGATATGTGGGTACATTTCAGGAAAGTAATGATAGAAGAAGAAAGTGAAGACATAAGATAAATGATAAAGTATGCAAATACATTACAGAATGTTTGTTATTTGTCTTTTGTGATATGATGAAACGTATAAATGAATTTTAGAATGTTTGTTGTCTTTTGTTATATTCCTTTGTTATACGTACAATGAATTTTAGAATGTTTGTTGTCTTTTGTTATATTCCTTTGTTATACGTACAGTCACAGTAATACATATGATAGGCAATGGAAAAAACGTAGCTCTATATATTGATTGTCGTTTTCGTACATTAACCTGAGTGTATCTCTTGATTACCAATAAAACCATTCATTCAACATTTTATCCATATTACTTACTATATTATGCATTCTCTGCAACATGAGAATGAAACAGTTTCAAAATGAAAAACCAGGAGTACATGTGCATACATATGCCCACTTCTGAGTCGCTAAACACCACCTCAGTATTGTACTATCTTCCAACACCTAGTACATATTCTACATGCCTGCCACTCCAACTTATTTTTCGTAAGGAACTACTGTTGTGAAATGTAGTTATTTTACATACACTGCTTTGGACCCATCACTCTTCTATCCTTCAGGTTTCATTGCCATGTGCATTGACAACTTGAAACACTCCCTCATTGGTTATGGAGTCCAAGACTAGGATCACTTATTAGAAGAATAGCTCACAATACTATCTTATTAAAGAAAAACAGGTTCTGTTACAAATATGTTCAAATGGAAAAGACTAACAAAGCAAGTGCTAGTGCTTTTTAAGCTATTAGGAAAGTATAGCCTCCAAAATGACTATGCATTGATGTTTTCTTTAATTTAAGTGTCACAAGAGACAAGAGTTACATTTTTAAGATACTGGTGAGACCATTTTGGCATACAGGAGAATGAACAACCCTTCCCCAAGCAAAACTTGAAATCTCTAGATCTGCAATTCACAGAATCGTAATGTAGCAAAACAATATTTAAGGCAATTATGTAATACAAATGCTAAAGTGCAGCTCCTGCACTACATCAGCGCTCGATGCTGATGCATTTTCTCAAACTTCTGAATGTCAGTTCTTTGCTTTGTAATAACATAGCAGCAACTTCCTATAAATTTCTTTACTGACTGTGCATTTACCAAATGCTATTTTGCAAATTAAAATAAAATTCTGTGTAGCATTTCTTTTTAGCATATACAAAACGTACCATCCAAATCCTCTATAAAACTATATATTCTATTTGAGTTGTTAATTATAATGATCTCATCAAATACATCATAGATAAAGAATTGTATTGCTATGAGATGTGCAACAGCCATAGTTTCTTATTATTTTATTTAAATATTTTAATGCTTATATAAAGTTGGATTGAAGAAATGGATCGTAAATGATAATCCATTCATACCAGATGAAAACAGTACACAGAGACCCAATGAAGTAGCAACCGAGTTGTAGTGCTTTTCCAGTGAGCATGTACCCGTGCACGTTTCCGATCATTGCTGGGAAAGGTCACTCTAAAGTGTTTTGTTTCAGGAAGACCAATGGTTGCACAGGAAGAAAGAACAGTTGTGTATTCCGCTCTCTTCCTCTCAGTCTCCCCACCAACTCCGTTGTGCCCATTCAAAATCATAACATACTGTTTGTAACAATATGTATGTGTTACTTATTATAATAACTGGTTGTCTGTATGCCTATGTGTCTACGAACAGCATAACTCAATAACGAAAAGGCAGTTAAATACCAAACTTGGCATACAAAATACAATATAACAAATATAAAAATATTAATATTGAAAGAAGTTAAAGTATGAATTTAAACAATTTTTAGCTTATAGAGTAATACACATGGAGTTAAAATTTGCCAAATCTAAACTTCTATTGTTGTTGTTGTTATAATAATCATACATAAATTGTCTGATGAAAGATAGGGTTGTTTTCGTGTTAGGGTTGTTGTGTACATAATTAAGTAATCCATGTTGAGGGCGAGGACATAGTAATGTGTAAATTAAATTGTAGTTGAGATTATGGATGGTATGGAAAAAACGAGAGAAGTTTCCATGCTTGTGCATGTTACCTACTTCTGCACAATAACTCTAACTTCTGCCATAGTAACCTACCACCTAGTCACATTGCCATCCTCTGTGGCCTAGGGGTACCATGCTAGGATTCCCAAGGCCGTGGGTTCATACCTGGTGGAGGGCAATGGATTTTTTCAGCTAAAAGATCCTTAGCATGGCTTTCTTAGGAAGGATAGTAAAGCTGGTGGTCCTGTGTCGTAGATTTACAGCATGTAAAAGAACCTCAAGCCTGATAGAGGTCTACATTTCAAGTCTTTCATGCCCAATATAAAATGCACCATAGTATAAAGGGACATAGTAGTTAATCAGCATCCATACTTAAACCCCATTTAATTTTACCTAGTGGCATTGACATCAAACTATAGTGATAATGGAAACAGAGCATAGGAGAAGGTTTGCACACTTGTGTACTTCTTTTAGAGTGCACATCCTGTATGTATTTTGCCCTATAAGGTAATTATGTCATACTAGTTGCATGTGCTCAAAGACCCTTAAAATGTGCACACTCTTGCTGTGTTTAGAGTTTAGAGTAGTGCAATAGATTTTAAAGTCCCAGATTTTATCGCATATATGTTACATTAAATAATATACAAAGAAAAACTAACCAATAAATCCACAATGTCAAAAGTTAGGGTGTTTACATGCTCTTTGCTCCTATACGGCAGCTGCCACTGCTTATAACCTCTGTGCAGAAAGTCAAATTTAGCTTCTTTATGCATGATGGCATGACGGAGCAAGAAGCAATATTCTTCATAAGCAAAGTGTCACATGATTTATTTAATATTAAACTGGCTATTAATAGAAGACATTATTCCTTCCTGTGCCTTAGTAAGCAAGCATAATATAACAGAGATTTATTCCAATATACCATTTAACCATGTGCAATTTGTTGGTTCTTAAAAAACAACTAATGAACTTAACCTCAGAGGGAGTGGGACTTTTTTTTACTTTGTGCATTATGTTGAATAACTTATTCAGTTATGCAAAACTGTGCCATTGCTGTTTGTAAAACTTATTACTGAAATATGGAAGATAATTTCAAGATGCAAAACTTGGCTATGCTTGGATGCATGTTGTAAAATGTAGGGATAAAACGAATGTACTTCAGATAAGAGCATAAGTTTGCAATTGAGGTTAAAAGGCCAATAACACTATAGAATTGCACTCCAGTGTTTAAATTTTAATCCTCTTCCTAGGTGTGAACTATCAGAAGATGTAGTTTAGATGATGGAGGTAAACCTTAGGTAATTTAGTACCAGCTCTACTTTTATTCTGAGGGTTAGATTGTAGATTTCAAAACTGTATTTTTATTATTTATATTTGTCTGATAAGGTTATATTGGTTGTAAATATTTTGTTTTACGTTTACAATTTTTCTCCATTTTTAATTGTTTCTGTTATTAATCCTCAAAGCTCTCATAATTCTCATTCCTGTCAATGTGGCAAAATAGGAAGAATGATGTGTTATAGCAGGACTCCAAGTGTAATTTAAGTTAACTCACATCAGCCTCAAAAATAAGTGAGCTCAGATCATAATGTTGCTTTCAGAATAGCAATGTGTTATTTTGGAAAGTTTCAAGTAACATAGGTGTATATGTTATTACAACTAACATTATTAACGTTATTACAACATTAGTGTATGTTACTACATGATGACATTTAATGAAGTATCAAAAAGACAGAAATCCAGCCGTTCATCTCAAAATTTACTATAGTAATACCACATTTCTCATTCAGTTGGTGCAACAATAGTACCACCTACTTTGTACTAGTTACTGTAGTAACTGTTAATTTAAAATTAACAGAGACCATATCTGTGGTGTTGGGGTAGCATGTCTACCTCACATTCGAGGTTCCAAGTTCAAATCTCAGGTAAGGTGAGTTACCCAGATAAGGTTTTCTTCCTACGTTTTTCCTTATCCTGAAAAGATGAATGATGGGTAACTTTAAACTCTATGGATCCCAAGCTCATTTGAGCATCATTTCACCATTTTCATTCATTCATCGTACAATATGACCTAACTGGTTAAAGGACATAAACTTAAAAAATAAAACATAAAATAACAGAAATGAAAGGAAGAGAAGAACAAAAACTATAGGACCTCTTAACTTGCTGGTCCCACATTTGGATAAGACTACCTGGCTGAAGTTTCTATTTGAGGTTTTTTTCCCCTCAATCATTGCAATGGGTAAGCTTTAGTGCTTTAGATCCTTAAGCTGATTTGTGCACACATTATACGATTAAAGGGGCAGGGAGAAATAATGTGGCCATATGAACGCATTTTCTACATCATCCAAAGAGTTCTTTGTTTACTGTCACAGTAATTAGAGTGTATACGTATTTTCAAGTGCTAGTATCCTCATAGCATTAATTTTGTTTATGTATTTATTTACTGTCTCTTTAAATTTCTGAGCCTTGTATTTAAGTGCATTACCAAACACTCTTCAATACACTGCAAAAAAATTTGGCAGAACACAATTGATGCTTTTAAGATGGAGTAATACAGGGATAGCTGTGGCACAGATATTACTCAAATAACTTGCATTTATAAAACGATTCTCCACTCTGCCTGTCTCTCAAAAGCCACCTCAGTGGAAAAGAATAAGTACACATTTCATTTAAATTTGTTTACACTTCCTGTTTTAGTACAATAAAATAAGTTTAAATTTACATAACTACATAAATATCTCTTTAATCTTAGAATAGCTTCAAATATCTATTATATACGTATTTAAAAGCAACACATTAAATAAAGATCTTAAGTGACCCATAACACAACACAATACATAAAAATTCCAAACACAAACAAAAACTTTTCCTACAATCCTTTCATCATTTCTGTCTTACATTTGCAACATTTGAAAATATCACAACAAACTTTAGTTTGTTTATTGCATTTCTCATAATATTGTTGCTTAAGCACTTACAAACTAATACTGCAGTTTACTTCCAAGCTGCAAAATCATGCAGGTGAAATAACCTCATATTGCCCTCTTCTGGTGCCTTGGAACAAAAAAACAAGGGAAGCTGACACAGACAGTTATATGTTTAACATCATTATAAAGAACTCATCCTCTGCTTTCTTAAATGAAATATATTTTGTTCTCCAGTTGGCTGAACTATGATGTTTAATTCCGAAATATTTACAAACTAGAACAATTAAATTCAGTAATGACTTTAAAATCATAAGTATCTTAATTAGGATTTTAAAAACCATGAAACCAGACTTTGCATTTACATTTACACAATACTCAACATGTGCAATGAAAGTTAATCATAAAAAGGTCTTCCAGGTGTAATCTGCATTTAATTTTTATGCATTTGAATTGCATAGTGATCCAAAAGCTATGCCTAACAGCGCATACATTTACTACCTATGTCAGCTTGCCTAAAGGTCATTTTTCAGAAAATGCAACAAATGCACAACATAGAATTAGTATTGCATTATGAATCTGCAAGGCAGAAGTATGCAGCATTGAAAATTTAAGTTTTATAAATAATATTAATAATTCCATTTTTGCTCATTTGAAGTCTTGCAGCTTTGAGTTGCAGTAAATAACAGTACACTTTGGTTCAAAGCAATTTTTATACTTTGTCTGGAGGAATGTCTACACAACGCCTGGTTCCAAGGTGAGTTGACTTGTAGTCGGATCATAGTAGCCTGCCAGGTAATATATGTCATTGTTATCATACACAGTGGAGTATCGTTGAGGTTCTGAGCCCAGGCGTTTTGTGTAGCCCTCCAAAGGAAGTACCTCACATTTGTGTGAGATGGTCTGTACATCATTTTCATCCACATGAGGAGATTCAAATAATGCACCCTGGATACAAAAATTCAAATATAAAATGTTATGCTTATCTGAATCCTATAACAAATAAAAAGTACACTGATGGCTGGTTTCTTAGACCTTTGCAACTATCCTAAACCCCAATTAAATATTAGTTACATCATATTTTGTGTTTCAAATATTGTTATGGCTAACATGTCTCTAACCAGGTCATTAAATTAACACATCGTAACAAAAGCAAAAGCCAACGGATTCGACAAACACATGATAGACAGAAAAATCAACAAGTTCACCAGAGAAAAGCAAATCAGACAGATTACGGCTCTTGCACCAATTGAGGAAAATTGGAGATACAAGAGAATTGCTTTCCACCCTTGGGCCTTCCACAAATTCCAGAAGACTTTCAAGAAATACAAGATAACCCTGGCACCATACAATAAATTCAGCTTAGGAAAGATGTTAAAATCTAGCACTACTAATAGTTGACTAATTTTGAAGATTTAGAAGCTAGTAACAGTGATGTGTCATAATTTAAAATAAAGAGAGTTGAGGGTTGTTACACTACATCACTATAATATTCTTACTTGAACGCGTTTCGGGAGACAGTTTGTTTCCATCGTCAGCATGTCCTCATCTGATTTTGCTGGTCATCGTCTGGGGGATGTGTGTGGTTAGTGGTGTTCTCTGGTGCTGGGCTGATGAACTTCCAAAGGCTGTTGGATGGCGGCAGTTCGAAATTCATTAGGTGATTCCTGTGTTTGACAATATGTATTTTTGGGGGGGGGGGCGGAAAGTGCAAGAGTGGAGGTGGCTATGCCAAAGATGAGAAGAGGAATGTTTTCTCTCTGTTGTGTATACCTACTATAATTAAAAATATGAATGGCTGGTGCAAATATGATCAGCCGTTTGAATTGGCCTAGACTGGCATAATAGGTCTAGTGAATCATTAGTAGTGCTTAACGCCCATTCTTACTGCATATGTATGGCACCGCAGGCAGTGGACATCATTCCGCATGGCCTAGGGATACCATGCTAGCCTCTAATTTCCAAAGTTGTGGGTTCAAACCTGGCGGAGAGCGATGGATTTTTTTGGGGTGTAAAGATCCTTAGCATGGCTTCCTTCAGAAGGGAAGTAAAGCTGGTGGTCCCATGTTGTAGAATTATGGCACATAAAAGAACCTCAAGCCTGATAGAGGCTTCTGAGCAAAATTTCCAGTCTTTCACGCCCAGTATGGAATGGCACACTAAGGACCATAGTAGTTAAAGAGCATCCATAAATAAAACTCAATTTATTTACAGACAGTGGAAACTGATGATACATGAAATAAAATACTATAGTCGGCGCCAATCAAGAAAGGAATTGACAGTTACTAACCGCGTGGTGATTAAACAAATGGAGGGGATGGATACGTCATAGCGGTCGTCATAGTAACTATTAAAAGAACCAATTAGAACTAAGACGTTTCCATAGCAACAAAAGATGCAAAAACCTTGTTGCCAATATTGTAACACGTGATTAACATGACGTCCCTGGCAAGCAACTGTTGCAGTAACATGAACCGCACATCGGTATCCCAAATAAAGGACAAGTGTGGGAAATAATATGCTCTGTGAGAGAATCAACGCCATTTTCCTATTCAAATAAGTATTAATATTTCACAGGTATGTCTCCTTTGTTAACGCAAATCTTTACACTGATATATTCTTGCATGTTCTATCCTTTTTATGTAGATTCATTATTTTATAATTTCCTTCATATACCAATATAAACAATATCGCTCTCCACGTGGTCACAATAAGCAGCCTTTATCTCTCTGTGAAATGTCAATCCTTTCTTCTTTGCGCGAGTATAATTAAAAAGGAAATTTGGGGAGGAAACATTCCAGGTTCAAGTACTTCCCCAGCATTGTCCAGTTATGAAGACTGAGAAAAACTTGGAAAAGACCTCTGTCAGGAAGGACAAGCCTGGAAAGATTTGAACTGCGGACCTCCTGTTCATGACTCTGTGTCTAAATGACCTTGGCTATCCCTGTCAGTTATATAGTTCTAGTGAATGGCAATGTAAACAAAGAATCATGCACCTGCCTCTGTCATGCTGGGGTAGCGTGTCTTCCTCATATTTAACAGAGTTCAAATCTCAGTCATGGTAAGTTACTCTAAGGTTTTTTTCTAGGGTTTTCCCTTATACTGAGAAGATAAATTAAATTTAAGCTCTATGGACCCCAGGCTCATTTGAGCATCATATCACCCATTTCATTCATTCATCGTCCAATAAGACTGGCCAGGTTAAAGGGATTAAAACTTCAAGGCCCCCAAAAAATAAATAAAAAATAAACCAAGTCCAAAGTAAAGGCAAATTAGGATGGCACACAATGAAGGATTACAGGCAATGGAGATACCACCAACTTATTTGAAACAACAGAAATGAATGCTATGGACAAATTGATGTTTTAACAATGGCTCGATCTCACAATAACAAACATTCAGCAGCAAACAAGCTATAATCACATTTTTTTTATTAAATACTGTAAATATGTATAATATGTAATTAATTACTTTGCCCACATCAATATTGGTTTGCAATATTGGTTTATTACATGGAATCACATATTGTAAATCAGACAATTCACTATCCCCTACACCAATACAGTCAGAACATCTCCAAATTATGTAATTTGCTGACTTTGCGGCTGAAGTGCATTAAGTCAATTATGATTTTGCTTTTCTTTTAAGTTTTTACAACAGCCGAATAGCAATTAACCATCTCATGTACAGTCAGCATTCTAAAATGCTAAACAAATCAATAAGCTCAAAATAGTAACTCCTGAAAGTAACAACAACCTAACCAAACCATGTCAAGCAGAGGAAACTTAATAGCACTTAACAACTCAGGAAGATTAAGAAGGCCATAGAATATGAGCACATATATAGATGGTCATGCTTGTAGAATATACTTTTAATACTGAATTATCTTTTTAAATAAAAAATATATTTTCACAAAGACAAAGCTTATATCACTGAGAAAGTTTAAGCTATTCACCATTGCAAAAATGCCTCAAAACTTCAGCAACAGCTTCCAACAAAAAATGAAAATACATTTATGTCATATATTATTATAGAGTGCCTATTGTCTTCTCATTGTTCATTAGTATTTTCTTCTGCTTTTTTATTTAGTAATAAAATATATTACTATTATACTTGTTTTATTACAATTTTCTTTGTTATTCTGCATTATTAGGTCCACTTTAGGTTGGATAAACAACACTACAAGAAAGAAAGAAAGAAAGGAAGGAAGGAAGGAGGGAGGGAGGAAGGAACAGAGAGGGAGAGAAAGAGAGAGAGAAAGGACTAGGACTAACTGTGGAGGGGAACTTAGCACCTTGACCTACATGATCTTTTGTGCCTGACGCTCCCAACGGGATGCACCTGGGAGGGAGGGGTGAGGTGAGCCAATAGAGATGACGGTTGGATCAGAAGGCATGACAGGGCAGAGAGCAGGGTCACTATCTTTTACAGATTGAAATTCTCCAGATGACAGCTTGTGTAACTGGCTCCCCTCCCCCCTGCAGGCTTGTACATCCCCTGGGGGGACAGGGATTCAGAGACCAGCCCCATTCTGGGGGAAAAAGGGTTACATAGAGCATCCTTTTCCCCTGCCATGCAATGCCACTGACACCTTCAACCCTGAAACAGACTAAGCAGATCAAAGGTGAAGTGAAATGAGAACGTAGGAAATGGATGGACAGGGAATTCAGGGGATGTAATGAACCTAGTGACCCAGGGAAACCCCCAAAAAACCAAGGGTCAGGAAGGTCAGCCACGGGAATCAAGCTCACAACCTCCCAAATGTGGGGCACAGACATTACTGCCTTAGCCATCCCGCTTGGTAAGAAAGCAAAAAAGAAAACTAAGTAAATAAATAAATAAGAGCCGCAGTTATGAGTAATGCATCTACAACTAGTTTTAGGAATGTACAGTTTCTTGACATAAACACTAGGTCAATGTAGTGCTTGCCTGTCCTCCAAAGGTAGGTGTGTGCGTGCGTGCGTGCGTGTGCGTGTGTGTGTGTGTGTGTGTGTGTGTGTGTGTGTGTGTATGTGTGTGCGTGCGTGCATGTGAGAGAGAAAGGGAGAATTTTTTCTTTTGTTTATTACAAATTAGCCTCAGAACTTGTGTTAGGCAGATGCCTGACATGTTTCTTATTTATTCAATATCAATCAATCAAGCCTATGATGCGCCAGCCCAGAATCGGACCAAGGCATACCGCCCTGACTGCTGAATCACCCACCTCTGCCCAATACAGGAATCATTGCTGAGGGACAGTACTGAAGGGTGGGAGGTGGTCAGCACCCCCGATCCCTCCCGGTCGATTAACATGGTCTTCTCAACCAGGACCACCATGTTTCCATCGCATAGCTCCCCAATTGGCCCCTCAGGGACCCAACGAAGCTGAGTGCACTCCGTACCAGACCTCCCAATGAGGGGAAAATCCCCATGCCAGTACCAGGGATCAAACCCGGGTCTCCGAGCCAAAGGTTGGCGTGCTACCATTGCACTACGGGAACGGTCCATATTGCAATCCTTGGAGGTATATATTGCCAAAACTGGGATTATGATGAACTTAACTCAATATGACCTAACAGCACTTAAGGTGACGAGATGAACTGTCAAGTTAAGAAATGGCACTAAACTAAACCAGTACTTAACTTAATGTAATGGGAATGATTCTAATTGGTAGTTGTTTGTACTTAATACAGTGGGAAGGAAAATATTGAATTGACTAACTCTTAAGATACAATGTGTTAAATTAAGTCATGTAAGGTGAAAATACTACATTTAATTTATGGACTTTCACGTTACATAGCATTATTCACAATCTTCTCCTGATGATACTAGTTTAATAGACTCAACTCCTGGGTTCTCAGACTTTTTTCCATTTGTTAATCTACTCAGGAAGTTCATTAAGGCAGCTTTTCATATTGTGAAGAAATCATTTTTACCTACTGTCTCAGGGATACTATGCATTGGATATCATCGATTACCAATAACATTTCAGCTTTCCCTGATGTGAAGCATTTAACATCAACTATATCTGAATGAATGCTTTACCAACAAACATTTCTGTAACAATGAAGAATGTTTTGTGAAACACCCAAATCTTAAAGACACCTTTAAAATTTACACATACTTTTGGTTAAAAAAGGTTAGAAGCTCAGAGAAACCAGCCATAAAAGCAAAGAAGTGAATTGTAATTCAGTTTCTCTATATTACTGTTTTGAAACCTAGAGTTTAAATGGCACTTATAGGCTAAATATATGCTTTCATATGTGCTGACTTACTGGATATTGCAGCTGAGCTGGACAACCATTTGTCTCTTCAGGATGATAGAACCACTTCACCTTCACAACCATATTGGTACCCCATGATTCCCACATGGACTCTATTCTCCCAATATATGGCCTATCTGGCCGCCCAGTGGATAAGAATACAGCACAGTCTCCAACCTGTTGGAAAAATATTTTTATTTTTAGTTTTATCATTGAAACCAATATAAACTGCAAATACTGTTTCAAATCAAAATCTTTTGAGAAACTGGAATTTGCACACAGGAGGCAATCATCAACCATGAAGCAAGAGTGAGTAGACTATAGTACTTCTTCTCCATGACTGTTTCATTTCCTTCTTCTATTTTTTTAAATAAAAGCGTTACAATTTTCAAATACTCTGCATGCAAAGAATAAATAATGGTATTACTTATGTATCACAAAGGCATTAATGCTTACTCGAATTGTTTCTTTCCCACGCTGAATAGCCTTAAAAAACTCCTTTTTGCCTCGACCCTTTGCTCCTGGACGTTTAAAACCACGGCCTGACCAGCCCCACAACTGGCGAGCTGGAAGAAATGCTGCCATCTTACTTCGACTTTCTACTGAAGGTTGTCGATCCCTTCCTTTTTTGGGTTTTCCTGCCTCTTTTTCCTTCTGCAACATTCAAATTGAATTACTTTTGAAAAAAATTCTATGTATTGAATACAAATGAAGCAAGTTAATTATAAGGGCATTTCTCTTATGTGACATCATAGAAGCTCTTATTTTTATAAAACATTTGTGCAATTTGACAACAGATACTTTATTCTGCTGCAAATGTTTTAAATTTAATTAGCACATTGCTTGCTGAATTCCTGATTTGAGAATATGGATGTTTATTAGCCAAGCTGCTTAAAATAAGTTAATTAATTACTTAATGTATGAAAGGAGTGCTCAGTTACATCTCTTAGGATTTTTCAGGGAAGGTGGTACTTTCATTTAATATGAAAAGATGCTACCTCATATCTATGTTGCATATGCACAGATAGCACACCAAATGATGCCTGCATAAAGGTAAGATTCCTTAGCAGCCTGGCCTTTAAGTGTATCATTTCCTAGGAAGCATGGTATTGCTTTTCGAGGGCATGTAAGAAAAAGTACAGCTGCTCGCAAATTTACAGCAATAAATATTCTTTTAAAGTGAGGCAGTATTTTTAACACTTAAATGATTTCAGTCAAATTATATAATATAGATTATAATAACGGCCCAACTTAAAGCAATATGTGCATAATATAATATATAAAATGCATGTAACAGTCATTGTATTAATGTTTATATTATTATGTACATGTTCAATAATATTATGTGAATGTATTAGGTAATTTAATAATGTAGGAGCTGTGAGAATAATAGGGTAAAAGTTGTTACAATGAGGTAACAATGAGGTAGCCTAGAGGCAATAATGATTTAGAAGGTTTAATAATGCTACTAGTCATTCTTGGAAACAATAATGTAATTTTTGAGACAGTTTATAAAATAGACAATCAACAACCAGAAAGAATTTAAGATAAAGAGAGTTGAGGGTTGTTACACTACATCACTAAAATATTCTTACTTGAACGCGTTTCGGGAGACATTTGCAGAAACTATCTTATTGCTAATTTTCTTAAAGGTGCAAGGGGAATATGGTAGGCTTTAAGCGATAGTCAAATCTTTTAAGAGCTGGTTTCTATGTGAAGCATTTCATTCTCTTTGCATGTCCAGGACATAAAAAAAATGAATAACTAATTCACATTTGAGAAAAAGTATAAGTATTGGAAAACTCAAACAAATAACAAGGAATATCTTGGAAATGGTTCGCTCCACAAAAGCAATGTATATGACATAAATTGTGTGTTTTAATGAGCTCTACATTTTTGTAAAGAAAAATTTTGTCTATCTCTTACAGTATACCAGTTATATAAAAGTCATTCAGAAAGAAGAGGACTTTTGGGGACATTCTCGAAATTCAAGATAAACATTTTATTTGTCATGAAAATATCTTAAATATGATATTTTAATCCAAATAGTTACAGCTATTTTTGAGAAAATCAAAATTTTCAAAAAATGTTCCATGTAGAGGGTAATCTGGGGTGAAAGATACTGAGCCTAAATACCAAGTTTGGTATTTATCCGATTTTCATTTCTTTTTACACTCATGGGTTTCACTTGCACATAGTTAATGCAGTAACATGTTCTCGCAGACCTTGTCTTGAATGACCGCATTAAAGGTAATTGAAGGTGTATCCTGTACTCCTCCAACTACCTTTGATCTGGTCGTTGAAACCAGTCGACAGCAGCTGATGATGTAGACAAGGTGTTACGAAAACATGTTACTGCGTTAATATGTGTAAGCAAAATGCACGAGAGTTAAGTCGACCAATTCAAAACACTTAAATGTAGGATATTAATTCTTTGTGACCAGCTTACATTATAGCATTTTAAAAATGTATATTTTGTTTATATCATCAACAAATTTCAGTTACATTCATGATTCAAGACAACAGAAATTTAATAAAATTTTTTGTGTGGGAAAGAGATGCATAAAACTGTCACACATGCAAAAAGAATTGATACTTTATTTCTGTTAAGTGTATTCCTTTTAAGCAGCACAAAACTTTATGGCAGACTTAAATAATTGCAGGTTAATATAATATATGAAGATAAAAATGTTACCTCTTAAGATGTTTTATCTACAGGGTCTTATGCAAGCAAATTCACTGTCAAAATGTCACACACACAACCATAGAATGATCCTGTTAAGTATAACACCTTTAACCCTTTCGGGGATATGGATGTCATATGACGTCCATGTTAAAATGCAGGAGAAAGCATATGGCTTTACATGGATTTAATGCTTATTTAACCTTAATTATTATAACTTTTCTCTTTTATAATAAATTTGAATAAATTCTACATTTAAAATTTCCTTCTTGAATGGTATACCACAATGGCACATCACATTCATGACATATCATATTAGCTTCCTTGCGAACAATTTTT
Organism: Deroplatys truncata; assembly: GCA_030765065.1. Classification (NCBI taxonomy): domain Eukaryota; kingdom Metazoa; phylum Arthropoda; class Insecta; order Mantodea; family Mantidae; genus Deroplatys; species Deroplatys truncata. Next base: position 224,032,348 of record CM060978.1, read on the forward strand.
TTTTTTCTTTTTGCGAAACACCAGACACTTTCGAAATGGACGCCACTTTTTTTGCGGTGGGTGGTATCCTTTTAGGAAAGTGTTTTCCTACAAGTCTGAGGGTATGGGTACAGGAAGCAATGTGCTTCCATCTGCAACTTGACTTCAACATCGGGATTTATGGCCACGCGGTCTAAGGCACAATAGGAGTAGCTAACCTATCAAGACCAAGGATTTGTAGGATCGAATCTCAGTAAAATGCATGTTCTGCACTCAATTGAAACTGTGGAAAAGGATGCGGAGGGCCCAACTAAAGCAAGCGGTGTGACAGCACAGTTGGATGCTGATGGGTTTCAATTGAGTGCAGAACATGTATTTTACCCCTTTTTTTAAAAAAAATTCACTCCCTATATTGGGCAGCAGTTTATGAGACCAAACAATGCTGCAACTATCATGTGTTCAGATGGCCAAGCAGTTTAAGGCATTGTGGCATGATATGGTTACGTTGCATAGTCAGAGGTTTGCGCCCCAAAGTAATTTTTTATTTTTTATTTTTACTCTCATTGTTAATGAGATCAGACAATGCTGCAGCTATCATGTGTTCAGATGGCCGAGCGGTTTAAGGCATGGTTGCGTTGCATAGTCAGAGGTTCGCGCCCCAAAGTAACAAAAATATTTTTTCATTTGTGTTTTTATTCTTACTCTCATTGGGTATCCTTGAAGGGGTTAAATGAAAGCTACCTTAGTACTTTAAATTTAAACATTAACTTATTATTAATCTCAAATAAATAGCTTTAAACCCTACATCCTTGAAGTCTTCTCTCACTCACTGAAAGGCTATGGTGTTTTCTTTCCAAGTTATGAGGTAAACCACAAGAAGTGTTCCTTTTTTGCCATATGGAAATCTGACCTTATCTCATTATAAAGAGTTAATTATAAGCTATTTAGTAATTATTAAATTTACGTGTTATTGGAAAGGTAGAATCAGACTGAAAAATTCAATGCCACAGCCAGGATTTGAACCATGGATCTTCCGGTTTCCATCCAGTTGCTCTAACAACTGAACTACATGCTCTACATGGCAGTCGTCCTCCGTGGACTAGTGGTACCGTGCTAGCCTCTAGTTCGCAAGATCGCAGGTTCAAACACGGCGGAGGGCGATGGATTTTTTCGGGCGTAAAAATCCTTAGCATGGCTTCCTTCAGAAGATTTATGGCACATAAAAGAACCTCAAGCCTGATAAAGAGGCCTCTGAGCAAACTTACCGGTCTTTCACGCCCAATATAGAATGGGACGCTAAGGACCATAGTAGTTAAAGAGCGTCAATAAATAAAAAAAAAAAAATCTACACGGCAGCATGCCGGTACAACATTAAATTCAACTGACTGACGTTTTTCCCAGTAAATCACAAGGAGATCTCAAATGCAGTTTGAGATGACATACCCCAATGCAACTTACAATGCCGTAAATACTTAAAGTCAGGTCTTCATACTTTAATTAACTATTAGGTCAGTCAATGGAAAATAATTGTTCTTTCACACAAGGCCATGTGTAGGACAGGCTGAAAAGGTAGAATCAGACTGAAAAACTCAATGCCGTTATTTTATTTATATATATAATTATAATTACTTAACTTAAAAAGCTAATGATCCTATTCTACAACCTTTATTGTGCTGTACAAGCATAATTCATTACCTTGTTCTTTTTGGCATCCACAGTTTTCTGCGGTTCTGGCGTACTACTGTCAACAGATTCTTCTGCTTGTTCCTCTTCACTTTCAGACTCCTCAGCTGTAGCATCTTCACCTTTACTCTCTTCTGTGTTTACCTCACTTTGTGGTAACTTCTGAGATATGGAACTATCTACTGCAGCACTTGCCAAAGTATGAGCTTGTCGCTGCTGCTGCTGCTGCTGCTGTTGTTGTTGTTGTTGTAGTTGCTGCTGCTGCTGTTGTTGTTGTTGCTGTTGCTGTTGCTGCTGCTGGCTAGCAAGTTGTCTGATTGCTGTCTGCTGGATTTCCAAGATGTCCAGCTGTTCTAGAACTGGAGACAGCCTTGAGAGTACATCACCATCCGTTCGGATACCTTTAAGTAAAACAAAATTTATTTATAGGTATGCATAGTTGAATACAAGCGAGATATTACTTTTATTATATTGTATCTATTTAATCCATTTAGTCCCTATGTCTGTTATAAAGGACATTCACTTATCTATCTTTCTGCTGCAAAACAAAACACAAAGACTGCTTCCGCAGTTATTATTCTAAGGTTGTCCAGTTCTTAACTAGTGAGAATTATTCTTTAATCACAATCATTTTACCTATGCTTCTTGGGGTTTGTAAATGTGAGAGTGTATCATGCATAATTCAAAGTTTAAACCAAATGTAAAATAAGCCAAGACTATTGCTGATTAGGGATTGTTTACAAATGTCAAATCCAACAGTATGACTTTAGTTGTTTAAGGCAGCATGTAAATGAAACATAAAGGAAGAAAAAAAGAGTAAAAAAAAATAAAAAGGAAATCTCAAAAAAACAATTCTCTGTCACCATTAATTTGGTAGAGTAGTTTAAATATAAGTATGCCAACCTTGCTTATAATACTTAAAAACAAAACAACTTTAAATGCAAAACAGATGTTTCGTAACTGCTTTAGGTGGAGCTACCCCATTATTTACCACAGAGTTGGTAGCATTGCGGCAATTACTCAAACCTAGCTTATCTCTGACTACAAATTTGTTGGCTTTATGTCTTATTGCACATTTCGAATAGAGAATGAAAGCCACTGCCAAAAATGCTTTAAATATGAAAGCACTAAAATTAAAACTCTAATTGGACATAATCATTAATAACATGAAAGATACCAACTGCAACTATTAATCCAACACTACTACCAACACAAAAAATATTTTAACAATTGCTGTACTTTAGGCAGTTTGATTACTTCATATTAAAGAAGCATTCATCACTTTTCATAGCCTTATTTGGAAGTTGCACCTGACTGCAACATGAGCAAGGTATGTCAGAAACTACAGTTTTTTCATATTAAACTAAATTTCTTAATTATGACTTTTAAAAAGTTGTTCCTCAAACATACATCCAAGTTAGCCGTTTAAGCTCTTTGCTGCACTACTTCTGTCAATCACAACTATCAGTGTCACTGTACATACAGTGAGGCAGTATTCTATATCACAACACTGTGAATGCCAGAGTGATTGTAGTGTAAATTAGCATTATTGTATGACAATGATTTGAGATGTTTGTTAATTATAAGCATTGTTAGGAAATAAGTTTACACGGCCTCACTGAAACTGACAATAGGAGCGGGTAACAATGAAGCGAGTTGTTTATCAATTAGAAGAGACAAACAAATGACGTCAGAGTAGCGCACTTTTCTTTAGAAATGGAGGTAATATCTTCCCTAGAGCATATGTGTTCGTAATTTTTATTGGATATAAAAATAGACGCTAATGTTGGCGCGCTTTATTAACCAATAGCAGCTCGATTATAATCTTTAGGCATATCGGGGTGTGGGAGTATAAATTCCGAGCCAGAGACGGGTAACGCGCAGTTTTACAGAATCATCCACGGGTTAAACGTCGCGCAATTCTACAGAATCTCTCGCATCGTAAAGCTAGTTACAAAAATATGAAATACCCGAATTAATAATGTGCGGCAGATAAGTGACTATAGTTACATTCGAAAATATAACAGTTTCAGTCGGGCGTGTATCAAGAGTAAATATGTGAAATTAATGAAGTGTGACGGCAATAAAAGTGTAAAAACAAATTCTTTTATCAATGTTATCTTTTAGTAACAAATCCTTTCCATTTACACACCCTGTTCAAGAGATTTGCTCGACTGGGTATTATAGCTAGCCGGAGGGCAAAGAACTCAAAATTCAAAATAGTAAAACAATAACAGGCACTCAGCAAATAAGATAATACAACAATACCGCGACAACAGTCATTCAAAACAATGGAAAAATAAAAGCTAGCAGCAGGCATTTTGCCATATATTGCTTCTATCATAGTTTAAACTGAAGTATGCCATACTTTTATTCATCCAATTAATAACAGTTCATCTCATTTAATATTTTACTTTCAGACTGAGACTACTGAGATTACTGCAGCATATTAAATTAACTGCAACTACAATGCAAGCTCGTATTTAAGCGTAACAATGATAACATACAGACTCAAATCAATATGAAACATTAAAATTTCACTATGAGATATAGTCATAATATTTTAAGTAGGTACTAAAGCGATGAAAATACATTTACCTTGCCTAGAGTTTGATTCAGCAGATGAGGAACCACTCCCTGAATCCTTATTTCGGCTCCCATTATGACTGCGATGCCTGTGCTTTCTATGTCGTTTATGATGTCGCTTATGTCGACAATGCTCTTCACTGGTGCATCTATGTTTCTTTCGGCGTTTCTTAAGGACGGCAGAAACACTCCCACCTTCAGCCAATAAGCGTTTAAGCTTCTCACGGCGTCTTTTCTTCAGTCTCTTTCTTTCCCTACCACTGCTACTGCTACTGCTTCTATCACTCAGCTGTAACACACCATATTAAAAGTCATAATGACATATATATCTACAATAATAAAATGATTCCTGAAGACCATTTTAGTGGTTTAAATATTTTGGCTAATGTGTGAAAATTATCTCAGATTTAAGTGTCTCTGAGTTCCCCATTTCTTTCTTCTCATTTTGTATGCTAGTGAAAATTGTAATAAATAGGCAGCACAATCCAGCGTCAATTTATTCAAAGCATTTGATTAAGGACATTAAAACATACAATTACCTAATTAATTTCAAAATAATATACAAGATGTTCTTAAGTCATTGAAAACTGCTAAAAAGGAAGAAGAGATTACATTAAATGTAAATGTAATTATGTAAAATAGCAATACATACAAGAGCAAATGAAGATGCTTATGATTCATTCACGATATAAAAAATGATATGGTAGGGGCAGCTTGCAGCAGCTACCCCAACGTTGTGCACTCATAAATTGTTTTCAGCCAGGTTCACCTTTTATTCTAAAACTATAAAGCTATAAAATTCCAGTGTTACCCAATAAAATATATAATGAATCACCTTCTAAGTATTAATTTGCGTACTATTTCTATATAGCATTCTATAAATTTAGTAATTTAATAGCAGGTGCTTAATCAGTTCCTTTCTTTTTACTTTCTCTACTATGTATAGTAAGTAGGGGAAGTACTGTATTCCACCCAAAAATTTGATACCAAGATTTCAATGGAAATATGTTTTGAGACCCCCTGAATCCAAAAATAGCATTTCTGGAAACGTGCGTGTGCGTGTGCGTGTGCGTGTGCGTGTGCGTGTGCGTGTGTGTGTCTGTGAACAGATAACTCAGAAACGAACAGTCGGATAAACACCAAACTTGGTATTTAGGTTCAGTATTTTCCAGAGATGCGACAAGAAGGTTTTTAAGAAAATCCCTCACCCCAGATTACCCTTTACATGGAAGATTTTTCGAAAATTTTAATTTTCTCAAAAATGGCTAACGATTTTGATTACAATATCACATACTTAAGATACTTTCATGACAAATAAAATGTATATCTTGAATTTTCTGGGAATGTCTCCAAAAGTATTCTTCATTGTGAACGACCTTTGCATAACTGGTAAACCATAAGAGATAGCCACAATTTTACTACACAAAAAATGTAGATCGCATTAAAATACACAATTTATGTCATTTACGTTTTTTTGTTGAGTGAACCATTTTTGAGATATTGCTTGTTATTCGCTTAAATTTTCCAATACTTTTTCTCAAGTGGGAATTCGTTATTCATTTTTTTTTTTTTTTTTTATGTCCTCGACATACAAATAGAATGGAATGTGCTACATAGCAACCAGCTCTTAAAAGATTTAACTATCACTTAAATACTACCATATTCCCCTTGCATCTACAAGAAAATTAGCAATAAGATTAACATCTCAATTAACATGAAGCATATGAAGAATAAGCGTTTGTAAAAATTGTTTGTACAAGAGTAGAGAAAGTCATGTGAGTGTAACACATCACATTTGTTTCTTTCTTTCTTTTCAACAACTTAAAATATGTTTTAAAGGGTATTTAGGGTATTGCTGATTACTTAAAATGAATAATTCATTTTTGTAGGCTTGGGTAAACACTCCAGCGAAAATACTTGTAACTCTTATTGAATGTACTGTTGTACCAAGTATATATTAATAAACTAAACAGCATTTAATTTTAGCAGTTATTTAAATCCTCATTCTCAAGTTATACTATCCTTGCATGTTAAAACAAAATTAATCAGAAAAAATAACTAAATGGGATAGAAACCATTTTGCAAAAGTTTGTTGCAATAATAATCAAATCTGAGTAAAGACACAAGCTAATTTTAATTTCTAAGGATCTCAAATCTTACACCCATTTTTGCTTAGGTTGCAGCTTAAATATATAAAAAAATCTGATGTGTTACACTCACATGACTTTCTCTACTCTTGTACAAACTATTTATACAAACGCTTATTCTCCATCTACTTCATCTTAATCGAGATAAACATTTGCAGAGTCTATCTTATTGCTAATTTTCTTGTAGATGTAAGGGGAATATATATTTACAAGGGCAATTTGGAAATACAGTAGTCTTTAAGCACATACATATCTCTTAATAGCTGGTTGCTAGGTGCAGCACCATTCCCTTTCCCACAGATTAATGCTCTTTGCATATCCAAGACAAAAAAATGAATAACGAATTCCCATTGAGAAAATAAGTATTGAAAAATTTAAGGGAATAACAAGCAATATCTCGAAAATGGTTCACTCAACAAAAAAAATGTATATGACATAAATTGTGTATTTTAATGCAATCTACATTTTTTGGGTAGTAAAATTTTGTCTATCTCTTATGGTTTACCAGTTATGCAAAAGTTGTTCACAATGAAGAATACTTTTGGAGACATTCCCAGAAAATTCAAGATATACATTTTATTTGTCATAAAAGTATCTTAAATATATGATATTTTAATAAAAATTGTTACAGCCATTTCTGAGAAAATTAAAATTTTCAAAAAAATGTTCCATGCAAAGGGTAATCTGGGGTGGGGGGATTTTCTTGAAAAACTTTGTGTCGCATCTCTGGAAGGTACTGAATCTAAATACCAAGTTTGGTGTTTATCCGACTGTTCATTTCTGAGTTATGCTGTTCACAGACACATACACGGACATGTTTCCAAAAATGCTTTTTTTGGATTCAAGGGGTCTCAAAACATGTATTTCCTGTGAAATCTCGGTAGTGAATTTTTGGGTAGAATACAATACTTCCCCTACGTACTATACGTAGTAGAGAAAGTAAAAGCACACAAATATACAAAACAAAAACACAAACATATATGAAGAAAAGAAGGATGAAAAAATTCAAAAAGATAGTTCATTTTAATTAGTACCTCCAAACTATTAACCTACTGCAAGCTGTAATGTTATGTGCTCATATTTAACATTATTCTTTGCAAATAAATGAGTAATGAGAGAGGTTGATAAAGGAGAAATGATTCAGGGTTAAAAGATTGACAGCATTTGATGGAATATTTACAGAAACTCAGCTTAGGGGCTAAAATTTGACTGACAGAAAGATTAAAATGTGGTAACAGAACATGGAAAACATAATATTTGAATGCTGATTTACATTTTTGCACTCATGGTGAATCACAGTGCTGCCAACAAATAAGATTTGCAATGATAATTAGTAAAATCGAAGAAACGTGCTTAGTATTAATTTATCCTTCATGCTATGCATAATACATCTAAGCTACTGAATTACAAATTAATCTACAAACTTTTACATTTAAAATGCCTGGTAACAGAACTGGACTTCTATTGAAGGCTTGACTGCTACTACAATTTGAAACAATGACAGAAAACGTAAACTTTGTCCTAAGGTGGCACTTAATATTGCTTGCGGATAAGTTCACTGTTGTCAGCATTCTGGCCTCTTAACTCAGAGGTCCAGGTTTGGGAAATGTTTGTTTAACTAGAATAATTCCCTACATGAATGTGACGTGTTCTATGATGAAAAACTACTAAAAAAAAATCTGATGTATTATCACCACATGACTTTCTCTACCCTTGTACAAACTATTTTTACAAACCCTTATTCTTCATATGCTGCATCTTAATCGAGATATCGAGATGTTAATCTTATTGCTAATTTTCTTGTAGATGCAAGGGGAATTGGTAAGCTTTAAGCGATAGTCAAATATTTTAAGAGCTGGTTGCTATGTGGGGTATTCCATTCTCTTTGCATTACCAGGACAACAACAAAAATGAATAACGTATTTGAGAAAAAGTATAAGTATTGGAAAATTTAAGGGAATAATGAGCAATATCTCGAAAATGATTCACCCAACAAAAAAAATGTATATGACATAAATTGTGTATTTTAATGCGTCTACATTTTTTGTGTAGTAAAATTTTGCCTATCTCTTATGCTTTACCTGTTATGCAAAAGTCGTTCACAATGAAGAATACTTTTGGAGACATTCCCAGAAAATTCAAGATATACATTTCATTTGTCATGAAAATATCTTAAACATATGATATTTTAATCAAAATCATTAGAGCCATTTTTGAGAAAATTAAAATTTTCGAAAAATGTTCCATGTAAAGGGTAATCTGGGGTGGGGGGATTTTCTTGAAAACCTTCATGTCGCATCTCTGGAAGATACTGAACCTAAATACCAATTTTGGTGTTTATCTGACTGTGCGTTCTGAGTTATGCTGTTCACAGACCCAGACACACACACACACACACACACACACACACACACACACACACACACGCGCGCGCGCGCGCGCGTACATGTGTCCAAAAAAAAAATTTGGATTCAGGGGGTCTCAAAACATGTATTTCCGGTGAAATCTTGGTATCAAATTTTTGGGTGGAATACAATACTTCCCCTACTTACTATACGTAGTAGAGAAAGTAATAACATCAGACAAAATTCTGTATATGTCAATAAGGCTATAACATGCATTATACTTATGGAATCAATGAAATTCAATAAGTAGAGGAATCTTGAAGTAATGAGTTGATTTATAGTAGGAGGATTCAATACGTGAGCACAGATCATTCGAGTTTTAGATGGGCAGTTCCTACAGCTATGCTCTGTGGCTTAGGGCCCTCAACGTTGGGCTACACCTTGCGATTTAGGGCCCTTAATGGTGTCTCCGGCCTGGACTCATATAACAAATGTTATCCAACATGACAGACCTAATGACAGATATGGAACAATATCGATAACATCAAACCTTTCAGTCTGAGTAACAATACCATCAGTTGTTTCTCAAGTCAAAGCCCCCCCCTGATGTTATCATAGAAAAGTTTGAGGTAAAATATAGACGGGTCCCCTCAGACAGTGAAGCACCTGCCTGCTGCAAAGAGTACTGGGTTTGATTCCCAGCTGAGCTCAGGAAAGTTTTCTTTGAGCAAGGTTTCTCAGAATGCCCAAGTCTGGTGTGTGTGTGTTTTATTATTTAATAACCAATTTGCCCACAAAACAAGATTTCAGGGACTACCTCAGTGGACAGTAAGCTGTCTTTTCAGCTGGTGATTCTGGGTTTGATTCGCTACCTTCCAAGTGAGAGTGAATAAGCATGTGAACATTTTTAAAAAAATTACAAAACCTACAGTAAACTAACCTAGAAATTCAAAGAGTATAAATACCATCAAATGTTTCTGTCAAAGCCCCAGATATGGCCATAGCAGTTAAAGGGGACTATACAAAAGAACAAGCAACAAAAAAGCAGCACATAGAACAATTATTATAGGCAAAACATAACTCTTTAATATTTTGTACTAATCACTACAGGTGTAATGCCATGACATTTGGGTCATCCTCTTGGTCTAAGGGTAGCATGCTAGCCTCTAGTTCCAGAGGTCAAACCTGGATTTTTTCAGGCGTAAAAAACCTTGGATGGGAAGTAAAGTCAGTGGTTCCGTGACGTAGATTTATGGCATGTAAAAGAACCTCAAGCCTGATAAAGAAGCCTCTGAGCAAAATGTCCGGTCTTTCACACCTAGTATAGTATGCTAAGGACCATAGCAGTTACAGAGCATTCATAAACAAAACTCAGTTTTTCATGACATTTTGGGGTAACATCCTATGTTAATGAAGATCCTCAAAACATGTCCTTAATTTAATTCAGCAATACTGCTATTAATAATTGAGAATCAAACTTCCAAGCATGTTCATCAGATTTGGGGGAAGTTTATGCCTGTAATATTTAAAAAAAATGCTAATGCTAATTAAATACACAACTATGAATTTAATTAGCTCTGCATTTTTCCTGTAGCAAGTTTTAGTTATACAGAATTCATTCAATATGAGGACTTATCACAAAATTCAACAGATACAGATATTTTATGTTTAATTTATAATATTAATATAACAAATATAAATCCTTTGTAATTAGGAAGGCACATTGAAATGATTACATTATAGTTTTAAATGTGGTCACACATCTACAATAAGAAATAAATGTCCGCCTATACAAGACAAAATAAAACATACACACAATAGTAATCCTTTTGGAAAAATTGTCATAAACCTAAATTCCAAGCCAATAGTATTCCAAAAAATGGAAATAAGTTTGCAATTTTGGATAAAAAAGATTACAACCAAAGGATGGAAGAACTTCTAACATCCTCAAAATACATCCAAATAAACACAGATCTATAAACAAACTCATTCAAAACACAAATGAAAAGCACTAGAAATTGTTCAGTACACTATGCGACTAAGAACTATGAATCAAGAGTCATTCCCATTACGTTAAGTGCATGCCAATTATACCTTTACTTTACCAGCATTTTCATGTCACGTCAAGTAATGTTCATCGTAATCCCGGCATTACAGGCGATCTTATAAATAAACGTTCACCACGCGTCTGCTGGCTGTGTATTTCACTGCGTCATTAGAGCACTTTTGAGGTTAAGACAATGACGAAGTTGTTGGCAGGCTGAGGGCAGCCTGAAGAAGTGTTATATAGTGTACCTACCCTTGCTAGGGTTTAACCACTGGTAGGTAGGAAAGGGTATTGCAGGATGGCGTTTGAGACTGAGGTTGTGGGGGGTGATAGGAGATAGCATTGAGCTCCTCGACAACTGCAAGTCAGGGTGCAATGGCCCTAGTGCACCACTGGTGGATGATATTGAAATTGTTTGGATTAAATTTTGAATTTACCAAGCAACTCATGTTAGGACTATAAGGAGTTCAGCTTTTGCTGCTGGTTGGAGTAACTCCTTTGTTACTGGGGGTGCCCGCAAGCCATGCGGGGAACCCGGTGACGCCTGAAGCAGCGTTCTCTGGGGTTATAGTCCCCTAGAGACCGAACGAGGGCAACTGGTCGTATAGTTTTCTAGCCCGGCGCCTAATTTCATCCTCCAGGTATAGAAGAGATGAGGCTTCATGGAGCAGTCTCACGGGGAAAGCGAGGCATACAGAATAGATGGCTCGAAGGCTCCTATTCTGTACACGCTGTAGTTGGAGCAGATTGGAGTCTGCGGCCATGACCCAGATTTCACAGGCGTAGAGCAGAACGGGGATTATAAGTGCTCTAAAGAGACGCAACTTAAGCGGTATCGGTATCACGGATCCCAGCATGGTGTACAGGGCGGCCGCAGCCGCCATGCCCCGACGCGAGAGATCCGCGATGTGTCCCCGGAAAGTTAGACGTATGTCTAACTGAACACCCAAATAGGAGATGGAATTCGTCCACTCTATCCTACGTCGGAGGTAGGTAAATGAGGGGAAGTTGGCGGGGAAGCGGCGCTGTGTAAACAGAATGGCGTGACTTTTCTCCGGGTTGATGGACAATCGCCAACGCCTACACCACTCTTGGATGAGGCGGAGGTGTCGCTGAACTGGGTTGAAGGCTCTGCAGGGGTGTCTGTCTATGCAGTATAGCAGCACGTCATCAGCATACTGGGCTATATTGACGTGCTGCTCTGTTGGTATGTCGGCCACATACACGCTAAAGAGCGTAGGGGATAATACAGAACCTTCGGGGACTCCGCCTCGTATTGGCCTGTGTGTTGATTTGCTCCCCGCAACTGAAACAGAAAAAGTTCGGTGTCTGAGGTATGAGTGTAGGAGATGTATGTAGTGTGGCGATAGTTCCAGCTGAATACGCTTGTAAAGGAGACCTGCATGCCAGGTCGTGGAGAAGGCCTTCTCGACGTCCAGAGACACCGCGGCAGTAAAAGCCCTGTCCTGGAAACCCAGGGCAGCGGCCTCCAGCACCCGCAGCAGCTGTTGGGGCGTCGAGTGCCCAAGACGAAACCCAAACTGATGGTCAGGGATGGCGTGAATGTCGCCCAGTACAGGGGACAAGCGGGCAACTACTAGCCTCTCGAAGTTCCAGAGGAGGCAATTCTTCACTTTCACAGATTTCCCACACACTTGTGTGTGGAATTGACTGCACGCATGTTACTATTTTGTACCCATCCGTGAATATGATGAACTTTTCCGAAATTAGAAAGTGTATTTCTCTATCAACACGCAAGTGATCTGCGATGCAAAATGAAGATTAGAAACATTGTTTCCAGAATGTTAAGCTGCTCTTCAGTACGTTTCCCGTCACTAGAATTATTAACCCCTCAATCACGACTTTAAAAAACCTTCCGCAAATCAGAAACGTAAAAAACTAATAATCCTAAAATAAAAGGTAATTAAGAACGCACGTTGCGAGTGTTGGCGGTATCTCACTGGCTTTGAAGATCAACGTAATGCAGGTTATCGCACGTTTTTTACACTCATATTCTTTAAATGGATTTTCTTTATTTCTACCAACAAACATCTATGTCTTTCGCTGGCGTTTCTCCCCTTTTCCGATCGCACATAACCTTTTTCATGATTGCATCAAGTAAATCGCGCAAATAAAACAATACCTTCGGGAGTAATGAGCTCTTATTTCCGTTGTCGTAACTAAAAGAGTAAATTGTAATTGAACTCTCCAACGTTACTTTCGGGGTAAATTGCTCCCGTAGTAACCTACTTCTGTAGTGGGGCTTCTTTAATAAACGTTACTTCCGAAGCAATTTACTCCAACAGGTGCACGCCACCCTGTTTATAGTGAGAACCGTCGAGTTCTGCAAAATATCCATCAAATGCAAACTCCACCTCTTCATTGTTGGCAATTGTTTACCGCCAAGCCATTTCTTCAACTTTGAAACAGAAAATAATCAGAGGGGGCTAAAATGGCGAATAGGGTGCATGAGGAAGCACTTGAACTTTTAACTCATTGCTTTTGGCCATGGCGATAATGGATGTGTGAACTGGTGTATTGTCTTGACGAAACAGACCTTTCTTTTTCACTAAATGCGGCTGTTTTTGCTTGATTTCATCATTAAATGTTGCAATAACTTTGCATAATACTCACCATTGATTGTTTTTCCTTTTTGAAGATAATCAATGGAAATTATCCTACGCGCATCCCAAAAAAACTGATGCTCTGACCTTGCCTGCAAATGGAACTGCCTTCGCCTTCTGTGGAGCCAATTCTCCCCTTTCAACCGACATTTTTGACTGTCCATCTCAGGTGTGAAGTGATGGATCCATGTTTCATCCATGGTTATGAATCAACGCAAAAAGTCAGCTTTATTGCAGCGAAACATCACCCACTCGACTGAAACATCATGATGCTGCTTTTCTTCCATTGTGAGTAAATGCGGCACCCATCTTGCACACAGCTTTCTCATGTCTAAATTTTCAGTTAGTATGCAATCTACAGCACTTTTTGAAATGCTATAATGTCTGCTAGCTGGTGCACTTTCAATCGACAGTCATCCAATATACCATTTTGTGGATTTTCTTCACAATTTCTAGCGTGGTCACCTCATTTGGTTGACCACTGTGATGTTCATTTTGGCAGCTCGTACGGCCTTACTTAAACGAAGCCACCCAATATTTTACTGTTGTAAACAAAGCATCAAACACCCCCAGAGTACAATCTAGCTGAGCTTTAATATTATTTGGACTAAGACCTTTAAAATAAAAGTATTGTATCACATAATGATGACCAGTTTTATTCATGTTTACAAATTCGCTGAGAGCGTTCACTATTGATGGCTGCCAATTACTAAACAACGTAGCATCGTCGAACTTTAAACTTAAGCTTTATAAGGTTGGTACTTTATAGTCATTTGTTTGAAACAACAACCGCTATATATACGTCAGGTCGGGTACTTCTGGGACTGCCCTCGTAAGATGAAGTTATTTACATTTATTTATTTTGTGCTAAGTACATAACTTGGTTTCCACCTTAGCATATATTGTTATTGCTAAAGGAATAATACATTGCCCACTCTTTCTCTATTTGTTAAGAACTCTCCTAGACCTCTTAACTGAACTTTATCTTTAAAAATCTTATTTAACCCTACTACCTTATTTGTCTTTAACCATTTCGTTTTTATCAATTCATTTCTCCAGTCATTTGTCTCTTTACAATCTAACGTTTATTGTACTTCATTTTCTTCTTCCCTGTAAATTGGACAAAGCTCCTGTATGACTTCCCCCTCTGAACTTTTAATTTTCAAATTCCTAGCCTAAACCAAGCAATCCCTCATCTCTATGGCATACGTGATAAAGTCGGGTCCCTGCGCTTACCTTCCATATCCACCAAATTCCACCTTCCCCTCCACGCAACATGGTTCCCCCACCACTGCCTTATACACGCAACATGGTTCCCCCACCACTGCCGTATACTGCCTTACTGAAACTGACAATAATAGCGTGCAATAATGCAGCGAGGGGGTGAGCTGTTTATCATTATTGGAAACGTATTCATAATTTTCATTGGATATAAAAATAGACGCTAATGTTGGCGCGTTTTATTAGCCAATTGCAGTTCAGTTATAATGTTTAGGCATATCGGTGTGTAGGAGCACCACGCACTGATACGTGAAATTGTCGGGACCCTGTGCTTGCCTGCCATATCCACGTGAATGACATGCAATTTATTTTATTTCAAAGAATTGGGGCAAAGAAGGAATAGTTTGCACGCAAAAGAAATCTAATTGATTGACTGCACCTTCTATGGTAGCAAATTGACTTGTAACTTCGAAAAAATTCATGTCGAACGAACAGGTCTAAATGTGCTAGCAGAATGAGGCATTCGCGCTAAAGTTTTCAAACGCAGAGGTGGAGAACTAAATTAGGGGAAAAGGTAATCACGATTCACGTGATCATTATGGTGGGGGCTATCATGTGGTTAAGAGTAGTGGGGGCACTCTTACCGTTCGTGCGAGGAGAATGACGGGTAAGCGCACGGGCCCGACTTTATCACTCTTACCATCTCTATTACAGACTTTGACATATACTTCTTTTTATGCCTTTTTTAACTTTGTTATAGAATTTCAGTGACTTTTTTTCGCATTTGATAAAATAGAGTTTGCTTATATACAATTGTGTTCTAACTCCCTTCCAGTACCCTCTACAGGGATTATCTATTCTAGACCAAACTTCCCCTAATCACTCTTGATCAATTGCTCCTTAATTTTACCAAGACATGTATTACTTTTCAAATTCTCAACTTAAAACCTTGACAAACTTTCGGAATATTGTGATGCAGCAGCTGTGGTTCAAGGTTGTCAGATCGGCCCGTCAGACGTAAACAAAAATAAGTGGCGCTCGCCAGTGTAAACATCAGAAGTATTACTGTTAGATAACCAGAATCTTCTGGAAGTTTCTGCTTCTCAAACATTCAAACTTCTGTAGAAGATTCCATTGGCTATACCGAGTGTTTCAGAAATACTTTTACAAACTTCGGGTATGGGTTCCTCATACCAAAAGAAGGAAAAAAGTTCATATGGACATGTCCCATAATCCTTGGTTTTCGCGTTATTCCTGTCACGATGAAAATATGAGTTCAACGGCCTTCGGGGTCCAACCTTAAAACTTCATTTCTCTATGCATTCACAGGGGGCCCGCTTCCCGCGCAATCACTGCTTGTCGAGCTGTCTGCTAGTGACGTCATGTGGAAGGTTAGAGCGCTGTATGATACAAGCAGACTATGGAAGGTAGCTAGCATAGGTATTCCCACGTGGAAGCTCAGGGTTTACGATATAATTCAAATCCGGTCATGCTTTCTGACATGATATGGTCACCTCAAGCAAATTTATTTGGAACAAAACTCTCATTCCGTAACATATAAAATAGAAAAATAATACAGAGGAAGAAACAAAACTATGCCATATACTCTTACAGCTTGTCTTGTTAAACAACACATTTTTTGGCTTTAAATTTTTCAACATTTAAGTTATAATTGCAATGCATTTCTTACAAAAGATAGCAAGTATTATTGCCTTTTAAACATGTAATAAACGAAGAGAGGGAGAGACAAGGGGAGAAGAAAAACTATATTATATTAAAATAAAATAGAACCTTCAGGCTATACATTATTTCTGCAATTTTACTTTCCCTCCTATTTACTTATAGTAAGTAGAGGAAGTATTGTATTCCACCCAAAATTTCGATACCGAGATTTCACTGGAAACACATATTTTGAGACTCTTGAATCTAAAAACCACGGTTTTAGAAAAAGGTTGTGCGTGCGTGTGAACAGCATAACTCAAAACGAAAAGTCGGTTAAATACCAAACTTAGAATTTAACTCCAGCATCTTCCAAGAATGCGACATGATTTTTTAAGAAGATTCCGTATCACGAACTGCCCTTTACATGGGAAATAATCCACTACTTTTTAAGCTCTCAAAAATGACTAATACCATTTGATTAAAGTGCATGTGTTTAAAATATTTGCATGACAAATAAAATGTATATTTTGAATTTCCTGTAATTAACCTGTGAAAACTTCATTTGAATGGCTTGTATAATTTGGCAAAGGTTAAAAGATTAAAAACTTACTTTAAAAGAAGTAGATCTCGTTAAAGCACACACTTTATGCCAAATAAATATTGTTATGGCTTTAACCATGTACAAGATATTCTGTGTTATTTGTCTGAATGTTCAAATACTTAAAACTTTTTTTAAGTGGTAAGTCACTATTCGGCTTTTTTCCCTCGTGGTCATGCAAAGAGCATGGAATTTCAAAGCCATCACATAGCGACACGCTTTATAATTTGACTATTGGTTTAGCTTTCTGAATCCTTCTTATGCATACAACTAAATATGTAATTAAAGTTCATCTCTCTTTAACAAGTTAGATAGAAGAATAAACTTCTTTATGAATATTTTGTAGAAGAGTAAGCAAAGAAAGTCATGTGAATGTAGAAAATCCGAGTTTTATAATTACAATATATATTGTGCATATTTTCACACTTTAAACAGCTATAAATAATTTTAGTTATATGTATGTTAGGCGTTTTTAACAGATGACCACAGTGATAAAAGTAAGCTATAGAAAATCCTTATTTGAGGTTGTAAAATAATGTAATTTTATTGCAGATTACACTTTCTAGCTGAATACCATCACAATGCTATACCATTTCAATCATATTCCTCAGCATGGACCGAGTGTTTGTTTCCCTTAAAATGGCAAAGAAAATGTTTTTCTTATTTCGGATTTTAAAAGAGAACTTGCATAGGTATGCAAAAGGGTCATCAGCCTTTTGTCCACGTTATACCTGAATTTCCACATGATTTGGTATTTAAGGCGGTATATTACCCTAAGGCAAAGCGAAAGTTATTAGATTTCGCCTTGTTTTGGAGACGTTGTGTCCGAGTCCTTGTGCATTTGAAACAGCGCAAACAGGTGTCATAAAGCGTGCCAAATTACCCTATTAGGTGCATTTTATTGCACGTGTTCACGCACTAATTTCTAAAACAGCATATTCCCTATTTTCTGGGGAAAACCGTTCTTAAATAACGCCTATATAATTATTTCGAGGAATCGCAGAACAACTCTTTAAATAATATTTTTCTGTAATGCGTTGTACTGACCAATCATGAGCAACGATTTTGTAACCCACAGGTGCAAACGTTGTGTGTTGAGCATTGTTGCTCACTAAATAAGAATGCTCTTTCCGATTACTTAGAAGTTAGTTTTAGTTGTGGGTGGATTTGGAAATACAAGTGTAGTGCGCATTCGTGTTCAAAATGAATGTTTTAAATAAAAAAAAGTTAACTATGCTGTTGCGTAATGTTCTAATATTAGGAACAAAAACCGCTGGAATTATGTATCATAGATTTCCTAAAATGATAAACCAAGGCACATGTGGGTGTCTCGCTGTAAACGGAGTGATAAATTCAACATTGATAATGCTCAAGTCTGCCCAGTATATTTTCGGCCTGAGGACTATGAATGGGACTTAAAAAAATGAATTACTTGGTTTACCTCTATGGAAAAGTATGAAAACACTTAGCGACATAATTTGCTCTAAATTCCCTGATTTAGACAGAAGAATTGTTTATATATACGTCAGAACCTGCACATTTATTAGGATACGGCATTTGAATACAAAATTTAAATCTGCAACCGTGGAAAAAAGAAATACAAGAAAATGTCAGCAGTGGGGGGCATCTATTTCTTCTACAACAGCAGCATAACCAGCCACTTCTAAATTTAAATCTACTTTTAAGATTAAACAAATAATAATTTGTTACTTTTTATTTTAGTAATAGTTTGGATGGTGGTGTTGATAAAATTGGTTTCTAATTAGTAGAATGAGTTGAGAAAAGTTTCCTATGCATTTTCAGTTAAAGTATCTTTCATAACATATTTCAATGCATTATGTTACATTTCCTTAATTACTGCTTAACCATTTACACAATGAGTATACCAATCCGTGCCTTAAATTGTACATATTAAAACGGGTTTAAACCGTTCTCTTTCAATTACTATCCAAAGAGCGCGCGTGCTCAACCTTCCACATGATGTCACAGGCGCGCAGTCAATGAGAGCGAAATGGCCGGAGTGGCCTAACTTCCCTATACTCAAGTTACCTTGATGCATTCATAGAGATGTACTACATACTACATTCATTGTACTACATACGGTAGATGGCGAAGTGTTGCCATGGAGACTTGTTTAAGTTTGTCATTTGTCTGTCTTCAACGTTTCAATTGTGTACATGTAGTGAGTTAACTGCACGTGTTTCGTTCCACCATTGCTGGATATTCATTTCGTGAACAGGCAGACATGATTTTTATGTATGGTCGCGCGAATGGTAATGGACGCGAAACTGCACGGCTCTATCAGATGGAGTTTCCAGACCGAAGACAACCGAGTTTTCCAACCTTTGTCGCTGTCTATCGTCGCCTTGCTGATAAATGTGATAAATGCCTGGCTCCGGCATATTTTAGTCGCATTGTTCGAGATGCTCTGACTGGTCTTTACCATGACCGATGGATAGGCAGAGGAGAACCAGTTCCATGGCCTGCACGTTCTCCCGACCTCAATCCTGTGGATTTTTACCTCTGGGGTATCTTAAATCATTGGTTTGTGGAGCAGCCATCCCGGATGCAGAAACGTTTCATCGACGTGTCATGGAAGCCTGCGAAACCATTCAACACCATCCCGGAGTTTTTGACAGGGTGCAACATTCCATGATTCGACGAGTACAGGCATGCATAGAAGCAAGAGGAGGACATTTCGAGCATTTATTATGAGTTTTGTGTGTTATAAGTGTACCACTGTGTTGAACACGTCCTAACGAGTAAACAAAGGATTATGGGACATGTTTATATAAACTTTTTTCCTTCTTGTGGTGTAAGGAACCCATACCTGAAGTTTGTAAAAGTATTTCTGAAACATCCTGTGGAAACAAGCATTCTCACGAATGCGAGTGAGTTTCTAGTGCAACATTATGTGCAGTTCTACAAGTGAGTTTGTGACAACTACGACATGCAGTGAGTACTGCTGCAGGAGGTGTCTGGTGCTCAACACTCCAGCAAGTGAACCTCTGGAAGAATTGGCTATGTCATGCGTATCTCGTTATGCTGATACATCTTGAAGAAAGTGAAGTGACAGGGGAATTTTAACTAGTTTGTTTCAACCTAAAAGACAATATGGAGGTGAATGTGTTATCTCTGTCTCTATCTTAACGCATACAGTTGTTATTAGCTTTGTCTCTTTCTACTCAAGTTGCTAATAACCTGGTGTAAATATTCAGTCATAATAAATTTCAACTTTGAACACGTTATCCTATATAGAATATTTTCTCTACCAGATTATATCATTTTTAGAGCCTTTATACATTTCTGTGAGTACAAATTTCTAAATAAAATGACCTTTTCAGTAAAAGTCCAATATTTGCTTCTTCTATGCTTATCATGCAGTAACTAATAAACTAAAGGGTAGAATGCAACAATATTTTTTTCTTGGCTAGAGTAAACTTGAGTGCCAATACCTGTTCAGTTTAAATTCCGTATTTTTAATACGATGAGCATTATAATTATTTAAATTATATATTTTTGGAAAATTCTACACTTATGCAATAGAAAAGTCAGCCAGTGACAAACGTTTTTGCTATTGGGTTTACAACAGCAAGAGAAAATGCTCAGGTGGATTGGAGACAGTTTTTAAAAGCAGCTGGAATCCTGTAACTTCTTGCATTGTGTATGACAAAAAATCTGATGTGTTACGCTCACATGACTTTCTCTACTCTTGTACAAACTATTTTTACAAAAACTTATTTTCCATATGCTTCATGTTAATTGAGATATCGAGATGTTAATCTTATTCTTTAAAAGGTTGTGGTATACTTATATGGCTGGCAGGGGATGGGCAGCATGATTCCCCAGAATTTTCAGCCAAATATTTAATCTGTGCTGTCATGGATTTGAATTCCTGAAAAATTATTGATTTTGAACTTCTTCAAAGATGTATGGTGAAAGACAATTTGGAAAAGGCTGCTCGTGACAACATAATGACTAGGCTTGCAAAACAGGAAATGTATAGAGCTGAAGTTTTTCTCTCCAAAACACATAAAGGTGTAAGATACCTGTTAAAAAAGTGTCCGGAAGTTGAACATGAATTTGACGTATGGCATTTGTCTAAAAGTCTAATGAAAAAAAATCAAAACGATAGAAAAAAATCTGATGTGTTACACTCACATGACTTTCTCTACTCTTGTACAATCTATTTTTACAAACGCCTATTCTCCATATGCTTCATATTAATCGAGATGTCAATCTTATTGCTAATTTTCTTGTAGATGCAAGGGGAATATGGTAGCTTTTAAGCGATGGTCAAATATTTTAACGCTGGTTGCTATGCGGCGCATTCCATTCTCTTTGCAAGTCCAGGACATAAAAAAATGAATAACGAATTTGAGAAAAAGTATAAGTATTGGAAAATTTAAGGGAATAACAAGCAATATCTCGAAAACGGTTCACTCAACAAAAGAAATGTATACGACATAAGTTGTGTATTTTAACGAGATCTACATTTTTTGTGTAGTAAAATTTTGTCTATCTCTTATGGTTTACCAGTTATGCAAAAGTCGTTCACAATGAAGAATACTTTTGGAGACATTCCCAGAAAATTCGAGATATACATTTCATTTCTCATGACATTATCTTAAACATATGATATTTTAATCAAAATCGTTAGAGCCATTTTTGAGAAAATTAAAATTTTCGAAAAATGTTCCATGTAAAGGGTAGTCTGGGGTGGGGGGATTTTCTTGAAAACCTTCGTGTCGCATCTCTGGAAGATACTGAACCTAAATACCAAGTTTGGTGTTTATCCGACTGTTCGTTTTTGAGTTATGCTGTTCACAGACACACACACACACAGACACACACACACACACACAGACACACAGACACACACACGGACATGTTTCCAAAAATGCTTTTTTTGGATTCAGGAGGTCTCAAAACGTGTATTTCCGGTGAAATCTCGGTATCGAATTTTTGGGTGGAATGCAATACTTCCCCTACTTACTATACGTAGTAGAGAAAGTAAAAATATGCAGAGCTGATGGCATGTAAAGCCAGTGTAAATAACCGTTTATGGTGGCTACATAAAGCTGTAATGAGAACACTACCATATTAATTGAAAATTAGATCAATGATAGCAGCCTTAGATCACAATTTCAATGTAAATTTAAAAAAAAATGATGTCAAAACTCAGTGCTCCAAAGAATCTGGGTCTTGGATCAAGAAAAATAAATATTAGGAATCTAAAGAAAATTAAATTAAA
This sequence comes from Deroplatys truncata, assembly GCA_030765065.1. Taxonomy (NCBI): domain Eukaryota; kingdom Metazoa; phylum Arthropoda; class Insecta; order Mantodea; family Mantidae; genus Deroplatys; species Deroplatys truncata. The sequence goes on from CM060978.1 coordinate 224,054,494, forward strand.
TTGAGTTTTATTTATGGACACTCTTTAACTACTATGGTCCTTAGCGTCCCATTCTATATTGGGCGTCAAAGACGGTAATTTTGCTCAAAGGCCTCTTTATCAGGCTTGAGGTTCTTTTACGTACCGTAAATCTACGACACGGGACCACCGACTTTACTTCCCTTCCGAAGGAAGCCATGCTAAGGATTTTTACGCCCGAAAAAATCCATCACCCTCAGCCAGGTTTGAACCCGCGACCTTGAGAACTAGAGGCTAGCACGGTACCACTAGTACACGGAGGATGACTAGGAATCTAAAGAAGAATGGTAACTGCTGATAATACGTGAAATAAAAAAAAAATCTATGACGCACATTGTTTGGATCCATTATAAGATGCAGAAATTGATCTCTCACTAGCAAAGAACATAGCACCCACACTTCAACCCCCATTAGAGTTACTACGATTGAAGCTCATGTTTTCAGTCAACATAAGAAGGTTGATCACAGACACGTTATACAATTTTAAATAATAATAATAATAATAATAATAATAATAATAATAATAATAATAATAATAATAATAATAATAATAATAATAATAATAATAATAATGTTTGAATATAAAGCTTACTATTTTTAATTTGTGTTTATTACAGAAGTTTGAAGACTACATATACTTTGATAGGTTCCAGAAAAACATAGCTAATACTAAACACTACACATGATGGTATGACATCTCTTTTTCTGTGTCGAACAACAGTCCATGAATTAATCCATGCTGTGAGCTGTTTGTAGCAGGAATATTGCCAGGTCTTATTAGCAGGATTGTTGGCGGTAATTTCTTTTTAGCTCAACTTTTTGTTTTTAACGCTATGTTATGCCTCAGAATATTCAAAACATCACAATCTAACTAATTTGTGAAAATTAGGATGCTTTGTGATACAGACAAAATTACCCTTCACCAATTTTGTGTTCACATAGTCCGGGCAACACACACTTTCCTCATCATTATTCATAGGTATACATTCCTTACACTTACACCAGTGCATGAACCAGCACAGTTCTCGCTGTTCACACTGTCTCAGAATCACTGTCAGAACAGTGTAAATCTTCAAAATTGCTCTATTTTGGTTCAATTGATAAGGTCAGATACCACGTTCAAAGCAGATGTTGGACTACTGTTTATCATCTAGTAGGTATTAACTGCATTATGAAAAGTGATTGGCTAGCTTTAGCTCTACTCTTTGTTATTCAAAGAGGTTATGAACTTCTAGTGAAATTAACACGTGAACTTCATAGTCATTTAAAACGCCTTAACTGCATATGTCTTGTCTGGGTGCAGTGTGGCTCTCATGACGTCACACGCCCATTCAACAAGAGGCCGTAATCAGATAACCATTCACCTTGTATGGTGAAACTGCATATGTTGTTATTTATTCCTAACGACAAATAAACTAATGTGGAGAATGAAATATTCATTTTTGTCCAAAAAGTGGTGGAATCACACACGTGAAGCAATTAATAAAATACGCTTGATGAAAGTGGAGTCAACCTAACACTCTTACTAGCTGCAAAATAAATAGGTGAGTGAAGCTAGTAAGAGTGTTTAAGTTGACTCCACTTTCATCAAGTGTTTTGTGTTTCGTTGCCCTTTAATATTTACATTCACTTCCTTGCTATCATTTTCTAACCCCCAATGTAATACTAAAGGAAAATGTGCTAGAGCTAACCATACGACTTTAAATTTACTCATTCTAGACAATATTCCTCTACTACACAGCATAATCTACCACACTTTGACTCACATTACTTGACAAAGTAAATTCACTGTCGTATCCTCTCCACAACTGTTCAAAATAACGAACTCAGTGTTCTCACAAAACTCCACTAACCTAATACTTTCCTCATTTACAACTTTGTACTTACTGTATCTTGGCCACCCTTCGTTATTTTCTCTTCCTTCCATTTCGGCCCAAATGTTCAACTCACCAATTTATAGCTCCCCAATCCATTTTTCGAAAATTTTAATTTTCTCAAAAATGCCTAAGGATTTTGATTAATATATATATATATATATATATATATATATATTTAAGATACTTTCATGACAAATGAAATGTATATCTCGAATTTTCTGGGAATGTCTCCAAAAGTATTCTTCATTGTGAATGACTTTTGCATAACTGGTAAACCATAAGAGATAGACAAAATTTTACTACACAAAAAATGTATCGCGTTAAAATACACAATTTGTCATATACATTTTTTTTTTGTTGAGTGAACCATTTTTGAGATATTGCTTGTTATTCCCTTAACTTTTCCAATACTTTTTTCTCAAATGGGAATTTTTTTGGGCCCTGGTAATGCAAAGAGAATGGAATACTCCACATAGCAACCAACTCTTAAAATATTTCATTATCGCTTAAAGCCTACCAATTCCCCTTGCATCTACAAGAAAATTAGCAATAAGATTAACATCTCGATTAACATGAAGCATATGGAGAATAAGCGTTTGTAAAAATAGTTTGTACAAGAGTACAGAAAGTCATGTGAGTGTAATAACACATCAGATTTTTCTTTTTTTACTTTCTCTACTACGTATAGTAAGTAGGGGAAATATTGCATTCCACTCAAAAATTCAATACCGAGATTTCACCGGAAATACATGTTTTGAGGCCTCCTGAATCCAAAAAAAGTATTTTTGGAAACATCCGTGTGTCTGTCTGTGAACAGCATAACTCAGAAACAAACACCAAACTTGGTATTTAGGTTCAGTATCTTCCAGAGATGCGACACGAAGGCTTTCAAGAAAGTCCCCCACCCCAGATTATCCTTTACATGAAACATTTTTCGAAAATTTTAATTTTCTCAAAAATGGCTCTAATGATTTTGATTAAAATATCATATATTTAAGATACTTTCATGAGAAATAAAATGAATATCTCGAATTTTCTCCAAAAGTATTCTTCATTGTGAACGACTTTTGCATAACTGGTAAACCATAAGAGATAGACAAAATTTTACTATACAAAAAATGTAGATCACATTAAAATACAGAATTTATTGCATATACATTTTTTTTTTGTTGAGTGAACCATTTTCGAGATATTGCTTGTTATTCCCTTAAAGTTTCCAGTACTTATACTTTTTCTCAAATGGGAATTTGTTATTGATTTTGTTTTTGTGCTGGTAATGCAAAGAGAATGGAATACTCCACATAATAACCAGCTCTTAAAATATTTGACTATCGCTTAAAGCCTACCAATTCCCCTTGCATCTACAAGAAAATTAGCAATAAGATTAACATCTCGATATCTTGATTTACATGAAGCATATGGAGAATAAGCGTTTGTAAAAATAGTTTGCACAAGAGTAGAGAAAGTCATGTGAGTGTAACACATCAGATTTTTTTTTCTGAGGGATGAAAACATTGGAAACTCACTGGTGTGTTAAGGCATTTCTGGGGTCAGAAATAAAGTGAGCATATTAAGGAAATGTAATTTATACTTGCATTTTTACCAAACTTTTCAAATGGTCCTCATATATCTGCCATGTTTGCCAAGCATTATAACAACTTCCAATCAGATATATTGCCATGTATAACATTAAGTTATTGTAAAAATGCCTTTAGCTTAAACAATTTCTCAACTTCACATAAATGTCACGCCATGTCATATTAAGTTTGTCATTTCGGCTTACAGGTGGTTTTTAATGCATTTAATACAATTAAGTAATCATTGCTTCTTATAATGTTTGTGAATCTTTTCCATTTTTTCTTATGACCAGGTAAGAAATGGAGTCCCACTATATTAAATAATAGCTACTCCATTGCTTTATTTGAACTTGTTTTCCCGTAAGATCTTCACAAAAGAAAAGAGCAGTAAGAAAATAGCAACAGTTGCAGATAATTCCATGACTACTACAGTGCAACTTAACATGACAAAAAGGAAAGATTAGCATTGACAAACTTAAGGCATCTTCTGACTTTGTTTAAAGGAAATACAGCATACTTGAATTTCAGCAAGTGGTATGCTTTATGAGAATATACTCTATAAGATAGAGCTGCTTATATCCAGATTTAAATATGTAAAACAATTATAAAGAATACTTTTGACGTTAAAATTCAAACAAATGTGCCTAGTTTTCCTAGATTATTAGCCTACCTTTTGTTTACCTTTCTTTGGTTTTACTTAACCTGCTGTCCATTAAACTAAAATTAAATTGAGTTTTATCTATGGACGATCTTTAACTGCTATGGCTCTTAGCGTCCCATTCTATATAGGGTGTGAAAGATCGGAAAAGTTTGCTCAGAGGCCTCTTTATCAGGCTTGAGGCCCCTTCACATGCCGTAAATCTATGACACAGGACCATTGGCTTTACTTCTCTTCTGAGGGAAGCCATGCTAAGAATTTTTACACCAAAAAAAATCCATCACCCTTCACCGGGTTTGAACCTGCGATCCCTAGAACTAGAGGCTAGCATGGTACCCCTAGATCACGGAGGATGACTTGCTGTCAACTGTAATTGATGATGAGACAAATAAGCTTGAAAGGATGTGGAAAAGTGAAGAGAGACTTAACCATGCAATTGCATATGTAGGCATGTTGGAGCTATTCCTCAACATTGGAGAAAGGCCCATTTTGAAATTGAGCTAAGTATAGCAATGTAACCAGCAAAGAGATCCGTTGTCCTCTGTGGTCCATGGTACCATGCTAGCCTCTGGTTCCCAAGTTCGCAGGTTTAAACCTGGCGGAGGACAATGGATTTTTTTTGGATGTAAAAATTCTTAGCATGGCTTCTTTCAGAAGGGAAATAAGCCGGTGGTCCCATGTTGTAGATTTACAGCATGTAAAGGAATCTCAAGCCGAGGCCTCTGAGCAAAACCTCTAGTCTTTCACACCCAATATAGAATGGGATGCTAAGAACCATAGCAGTTAAAGAGTATTCAAAAGTAAAAAAAAAAAAAAACAAGAAGCAACAATATCCTGAGAAAATTTTGAAGCTTATGCCAAATTAGAACATTAGTACCAATATATAAATTAAAGTAAAATGTTACTAAAGTAGTTTCAGTTTTAAGTTCAAAAGAAGTTGTAGACAAAACCATGTAACAAGAGAGCACCCGATTGATTAGCTGCTGGGTAAACTACAAATTTTCCCGCTTAGCATGTCATCTCTTTCTTTACATAAAGCAGTTCAGATCATAACGTTTTGTGCTTATTCTTGTACAGAGAAATTTTTAAAAAATTCATTACTGTAGCAGTTCAATTTATGAAACAAAATGTGTTTCTTCAGATTCACCTATAACTAAATGAACCATTATAGCAGAGGATTTAAGACGCTATGCACAAGTGCTGCAGTTTGTTTTCAGTTTCTGAATAAGCTGCCAGTGACTCTTTGCCTCATGTTGAGAAAATATTACTTTCAAGAGTGTCATGGTTGAGAATCCTCTGCCCTGTGAAAAACATAAATGCAGAAAATGGAAAGAAGATAATTGTGTTAAATGTTTTTAACAAATTCTGTGAAAAGTACTCACCTTTAATCAACAATGAATAGGATTCTGTTGTTTAGCAATAATTTAACTTCTTTGATAGTGATGCAGAATTGTTGCTTGAATTGCTTGGGTCATGTCTGTTTTCTGTTGTGTTTAGTGCTAATCATTTTCTTAACTCATAACTCACAAAAGGTTAAAGCAAAATTGCATACTGATGTTAGTCATGAAAAGAATGATTTATAAAACCTGAAGTTAAAACAGTACCTTTAATCACAGATGCCAAACTGTTCAGGTACCACTTTTGTCTATTCTTAATACAGCAAACCTCCATTATAATGATTCCCTTTATAACGTTAACCAGCATATAGTGACAATTTTAAAGTCCCGACTTTTATTTCATTTGATTAATACAGTGTTTAATTTGATGTAATGTGTAGGTTTGTTTCACAGATCCTGCGTATAACATTAAAATATACAGAATATCTGAATAAATTATTGCCATTTTTAAGATTTATTGTAAATTATACCAAGTGTTAAAAAAAAAGTATTCCATATTTTGAGAGGTGGTAGTATGGACCAAAACAAGGAAAAAATGTCCAGTAAACATGGGTTCTAAAATGCCTACCTTAAGAGATATGAACACTTGTTCATCTTTGCTGGTGTAAAACATCTCTTCTAATGCAAGCTCTTTGCTATTACATACGACCTACAGAAGTAAGTAAATAAATGACTGTTATTGTCTATGGATACCGCATACAGCAAACATCTGTTAGTGTTGTTACTGTAAACCATATTTACAGTTCTCAGTAAGTGCCAACATACATTCTTATTAGTTCTAATGGAATCAGTTTGTGAAATGCTTTTACATTGTAGTTTTATCTTGAAATCTTTGGTGTATGCAACCCCCATTAATGATGTACAATCATTACAAAAAGGCATCATTAATACCTTGATGCAGTAATTTGTATCACAAATTACTTAAATGTAAATAATGGTTGTAATATGAATATGCATTTTTATGTGACATTGATTTCAGATGTTTATTAATTGTAATTATTATTGGGAAATAAGTTTATACGGCTTTACTGAAACTGTCAATAATAGAGCAATAATGCAGCGAGGGGGGTGAGCTGTTTATCATTATTGGAAACAAGGAAGTTACGTAATGTTGGCGCGTTTTCAGTAGAAACTTCTGGAATATTTTCTCCCTAAAAGCAATATGTATTCGTGGTTTTCATTGGATATTAAAATAGACGCTAATGTTGGCGCGTTTTATTAGCCAATAGTAATTCATTTATAATCTTTAGGTGTATCTGGACGAAGGAGTATAAATAAGCCAAGTCAGAGGTAGATCGCGGGCAGTTCATCAAAATTCTTTGTGCAATACACGTCGTCTTAAGTTCGTCAGTTCGTCAAAATATTTGTATGAGATACGTCGGCTATAGATTCACAAGTTACGAAAATCTAAAGTATTATAAAGTTAATTATACACAAAGTTGAAGTACGTGAATTAAAAGTGATCAGTAAGAAGTATTATAACAGTTTCAGTTTGGCGAGTATCCAGATCAATATGTAAAAGTGATAGTGAACGTGTTCGACAATAAAAATTATAAAACAAATTTCTTCATCAGTGTAATTTTTGGATAAAAGATTCCTTTCCGCTTCACAACCTATATAGAGACACATGTTCGACCCAAGATAAGATAATAGCTAGCCGGAGGACATTTGAAATGAAATCAAACAAAAAAAGCTAACACTGATGCAAATTGCTAACACAAGATGGAGCTACGAACCTAACAAAGAATGACGTCACAAGATGGCAACGCGTGAAGTAAACACACATACATAAACATCACAAGCATCAACATTATAAGTAAATACCGCATCAACCTGCCAGGGCATCCGTGGCCAACCTGGCCCATGGCCACTCTCTTTCAGAGAGTGCATGATTCCCTAACTTCTTCATTAACTGTAAAAGGTGGGGTTCCTCAGGGCTCTACTCTTTGACCTCTTCTGTTTTTAGTGTACATAAACGATTTATCACTTAATATACCTCATGGAGAAACTATCCTGTATGCTGATGATACCAGCTGTATACTGAGGGGAGATAATTGCACAGAATTGCAACAGCAGGCTGATAACGTTATGATAAATTTGGGGCAATGGCTGTCCATAAACAAACTTACATTAAACAGCAATAAATCTCTTTGCATGAGCTTTGCAGTATCCAATAGAGGGAATGTAAATACTGAACCAGTTATTACCTATAACAGCAAAATAATTCAACACATATCGGACACAAAATTCTTAGGAGTAACTATTGATAAATTCTTGAACTGGAAACCACACATACAGTGCATTACATCAAAAATTAATAGAGCACACTATATCATCTCAGTGCTAAAACATATCTGTAATCCTCATACAATAAAAGTTATATATTTCTCATATGTGCAGTCAGTGCTTGTCTATGGCATAATCTTATGGGAAAATTCTACTAATGTAAATAAACTATTCATAACCCAAAAGAAAATAATTAGAAACATGTTTAATTTAAAGAGAACTGAACACTGTAGAACACATTTCAAACAAAACAATTTACTCACCCTGCCCTGTTTATACACTTAGAAACAGTTTGCTTTATAAATAACAACATTCATTACTTCTACTCAAACAGCACCATACATGAGCATTCCACTAGAAGCAGGAATAACATTCACTTACAAGCCGCCAGAACGACAAAAAAGGTTAACTCTATATTACATATAGGAATCCTGATGTATAATTTAATTACAACAAAAATTAATGACAAACATCCACCTAAGTTCAGAAAGCAGGTTAAGAGGTTTTTAATTGATAACTGCTTTTATAATATACAAGACTTTTTTGAGTTCTTTAGCTACAAGGTATAGATACACAATGTAAATAGGATCCTTAAAGCAATGTTTAACTATCTTTTTATGTATATAGTAACCTACTGAATTGTTTATACTTGTGATGTAATTATTTGTAGAAATAGATTAATCTACTGTAATTGACGAAGCCATGAGATTGTAACAAATTTCCAATCGGTGAATAAACTATCTATCTATCTATCTATCTATCTAAGACATCAGACAGAAGCATGCCTTACTATGAATGGGCACCGTACTGAGCACCTCCTTTAGCGATGGTTCACAAGTGCAGGTCATATGTAATGACAAGCAGGTTACATTAAAAGCTATACCGTTTCAGTCCTCATTTGTTTACTCTTTGTTTATTGCATTCTGTAGGTCATACATAACAGCAAAGAGCTTACAGTAGAAGACATGTTTGACAGCAGCGAAGATGAACATACATTTTAGAGCTCCTCTTTACTGCACTTTTTTTCTTGTTTTGGTTCATACTGCTATCTCTCAAAATATGGAATACTTTTTTTTAACATCCTGTATATTCAATCAAAAATATAAATTTATCAGCACTTGCTTTTCTTCATGATCTGTTGCAATTATACCAATTTTGCAACACAGTTCCTGTCTGCTAGCCAGAATACATTCACCTTATATTTCTTCCTTGCAATCTGATTGACCATAGCACGGGTTTCAAGCATTGTATATGTAACATTAGCCATCTTAGTTTATTACGACTTGTTTGTTTCAATGGCATCATTGAAGCTTATGAATGGGATCACCACGTGCTCATTTTGCATACAAAAAAAATGGTTTGTTTTCATGTGTGTGCAAAGGTGTATTTTATGCTAAATAAAATGGCACAGCAAAGAGTAAAAGTTATCTCTTTCCAAAAAAGTTGATATTATTAGGGAAATTGAAAAGCATCCAAAACTAAAAACAATGGAAATGGCTAGAAGGCTTGGTATGCCACTTCAACTCTTAGTGGTATTCTGAAAAGTAGTGCCGCAATTTTGAGTGAAGAAGTGAAATCTGGTTTGAAGGTTAAGGATTAATCTGGTGGAACAAGATCTGCTACATCTTCAAAAGCAAGTTCTAGGAAGCAGACAACATTTATGGACTTCTTCAGGAAGTAGAGATGTTATACATGTATCTACTGCACAGAATGCATATGTATTTTTATTGTGGAATAATTAATAATTCTCAAAACTGACATTAGGTTATTTTTTTCAGGTGCCCTTAGGACAAGGAACAGAATAACATGTGTTTTAACATATTGTACATACAAGGGTTGTTTGAAAAGTTCTCAGAATCACCAACAGAGGTCACTGTAGCGCAATCTGGATCTGACATATAATTAGTGATCCTTCTTGAGTAAGCATGTGCATAGCAGTGTTCTGGGTAAACAGCTGTGGTGCTGATGCTTCTCTATTGCTGTTCCCATGTAGTGATTTTTGAAGATGGTAAAAACTGAGATTCGAGTAGTATAAAGTACTCTGTAAAGAAAGGTATAAAAGGAAATGAAATTCATGCCAATTTTCAGAACCCTGCTCCTTCATATTCAACTCTTGCCAAGTGGACAAATGAATTTAAATTTGGTCGAGAGAGCTTAAAAGATGATCCACGTAGTGGTCGGCCAAGATGTGTCACCACCCCAGAAATTATTACAGGTGCACGATATGGTTTTGGAGGATTGCCAACTCAAAGTGTGAAAAATTGCTAATGCTCTAGGGATATCCTCTGAAAGGGCATATCACATTTTGACTGGGGAATTGGGTATGAAAAAATTATCTTGTAGGTGGGTGCCACAACTGTTAACACAGGATCAAAAACGCATGTCCTTGCCATGCAAAAAATTCATAAACAGAGGTATGAATTGTTGCCGCATCCATCTCATTCACCTATTATGGCTCCATCAGACTTCCATCTCTTCCTTAAATTCAAAAATTTCCTTGGTGGACAGAGATCCTCTTCAAATGAAGAACTCTTAGCCGGAGTTGACAAGTGTTTTGCAGGCCTGGAATAATCTCATTTTTGAGATGGAATAAAGGCATTGGAACATCGATGGACCAAGTGCATTAGTGTACAAGAAGACTACATTGAAAAATATAAATATTTTGGATGAGGTCAGTTGTTATTTAGTCTGTCATTCTGAGAATTTTTCAAACAACCCTCAAATGTATTAAATGTATAGATCTCCTTACTAAGAGACTGTGAAAGCTACTTTCACTTTAATTGATGTAATATTCAATGTAGTGGACCTAGTGTGCCTTTAGATTTCATTAAGACGATGAAAAAACATTTCTGATTTTAATTTAATATTGCTATATTTGCTGTAATATTAGCTTTATATGCGTAATTATAAAATAAGTATCAAATTTGCAAACACTAATATTGTTTTCTTAGGGAAAAAATGCTAACCCCTATATAAGGTTCAATTTTCTGAATTCCCAGAAAAAAGTTATAAAGAGGTTTTACTGTATTATGTGTTAGAAGTTTAGACTGTAAGGCAAAGTATAGAAATAAAACATAAAAGGTTTAAAAGCTAATTATCCCCAAGCTGCACAATGTACTGTATTCACATGCTGTCTGAAGCACTTTCCTCTTGCGGGTACTTGTACCATCATCCTCCACGTGGTGCTACCATGTGCTCGGCAGAGTGCTACATTAAGTTTTATTTACTTCTACTTTAAACTTAAAGTAAAAAAGATATAGTGAATGCATTATGAAATTATCTGCATTAATCTCAAATGACTTGATTTTATCAAGTGGAATTTAATTAGATTGTTTCATGAATAAAATTTAATAAATTATATAAATAATAGCCATCAGAGTGATTTGCATGTGCCTTTATGGATACTGAGACCCTTCCCTCCATGATTACAGGTGAGCTTTGTGAATTCTACTCACTGCTAACTTGCAACTAATATGTTTTTCACTAAGGTTCTGGACAGGCCTTGCTGGTTGCAAAATTCCTGACAAGCTAAACCCTTAAGAAAAAAAATTCTCCTTGAAAAGTAATTATTTTATAAACCAAACTTAAATTCATGCATAACATTACACTTTGGTAATTTTTATGGCCTTAGCTCTATTACTTCCATGCAGTATATATAAAATATACACATTTCATGCATTGTTAGTGCTAAAGCAACATGAATTTGTTATGGCCCACCATGCATAAATAACCACAGTGTCAAAATGCATGATGGACTAAAGAAGGAAACAAATAGCAACTCAAAGTAATGTATTAAAAATTATAAGAATTTTGTATAGCATTATGGAAATAAATATATATACATACATACATAAAAAAAAATTCAAGAGGTTTGCAATTCTGTAAATGTTCAAAATCTCCACCATTAGGCTATACCATTCTCTCTAGAGATTATACATCTCAGAAATTAAGTGAAAAATTGTTCATGTAAAATAACAAAAGCTTCTAGTTACATTATAAGAAAATTAAAAACAGGGAAAACAAACCATATTTTTCAGATAAACATAAAGTAGGAAAGTAAAATAACACACAAGAAAAATGTTTATTTAATAGATTACAGTTTGTTAATATTAATACAAAATCTTCTGCCACATACATTTGCTGAAGATTATATGTAGAATAAGAAGTGGTTTATTATTTAATCATAACATTGCTTTCAGCCATATTAAATATTACATGGCCTACCTGCAATTCATTAACATATGTAGGAACTTGCTTTTTCATTATTAGCACAAGATAAAAGTTCACTAAAACCAAAAAATTACAATAAACAAGAGGTGTGCAGTTATTCTTTTTTTCTTTTTTTTGCACACTAAATGGAACAAATTTTAATAACTTTCTGGTTTAAGTTCCATTAGTTAAAGCTATTATTTCCAAAACACGAAAGCAATCCAATTTTGGAAGTATCATATGTTGGAAATGGAGGATACAGCCTTGTTACTCTACGGTAATCTGTCTCAGGCTTTTCATGCTCTTTTATTATTCTGTTAGGTGATCTTACCTCAGTCTTCACAGCTGCTTCTCTGTCTTCAAGCACACCAATAGCTGTAGTTCCATTTGTTACGGAGACTTTGATGCTGGACTTGGTTGCACCCATGCGATCCTCACTTTGCTGTGCAGGTTTATTCATGCTTTCTGTTGCCACACTCTCTGCCTTGTTTGTCAGTGATGTCGATGTTTTACAAAGAGAAATTTTCTGTGAAGAAGTGGTATCTTTCGAGGTGTTGCTACTCTTGTTTACTGTTGATGTCATAGCTTCCTCTGAACAGGCTCCTTTACGATCCTTTGAATGGCTCTCAGAGCTGGCAGTTGAATTCCTGCGTCTTCGTTTCCCCAAACTCAGCAATGGATTAGGGTCATACTCTGGTTTTATAAAAAATTTAAAGAAAGCAAGCATTACACACTAGATTTAATAAATATAAACACAATTGATCTGATATTCACACTCTATACAGCTACGAGATTTGACCTAAAACCAACTGGATTTTCAAATTTTAATGCTATCATTGACAGCAGATCAAATTCCAACTTTTAAGAAAATACACCTAAAGCAATATGAGTGTGACACTGTTTTCTAGTTAATAGCTTAATTGCCACATTTGTATAATATCAGATCTAATTTAACTGCCAGACTTTTTTGGATAATCTATTCTGTCATCAGCACTTTAAATGCTGCATGTAGGGACTAAAATTTGAGTACCTACTTTTAGGAAAATTATCATTTTTTTTTTTTACCAGTATTAGCATTTGCCAAATTAGTATTTACTTTCAAAAAAGTTTACAAGATATTAAAACACATAAAAACATCAACAAAGAGGGAAAATAAATTTAAAAATAGAGCAATAGATACAAATGCACAAGATTTTCAGCACACACAAAATTGCATGAGCAGAATTCGCTGTTGAATATAAATCCACTGTTAAAAGAGTTATGCTTTCTTTCTGACTCCACCTCTGCATATACTAACTGTACAATTTGGGAAAAGTCTTTCATTATATAAGTAAGAACTAAAATTCCAGGGCCATGACATGTATGAGTGACAATGTTGCAATATTGTTGTGAATATTGTCTTAGAAACAGATTAAATAAAATAGACTATCCAAATGTCTGATTAGATGCTTGTTTTACTAAGTCAAGTAAATATCAAATTCAGCTAAAATTGATATAAAAATGTAAAAGTTGTCCATTTTTGAAAATATTCTGCTAATCAAACATCGGTCAAAATTCTGTAGATTTTATCATACAGTTCACAACACTGCCAACAACCTTCATTTTCGGTCATTGTGCAAAGCAGCCATATAGACTATAGCCAAGAGCAGAAACAGAATAACCTTTTTCAATTATTTATTATAATGCTTTATTGAAGACACTGTTGGTCACCACTGGCTTGCATTATTGCAAATTATAGTGGGGAGGAGGCCAAGAGCTAAGACTGCTGGCAGCAAGTAGTGTGTCTCGAAAATGAGTTTGTGACCCACAGAACTGAGCTACATAGTTTTTACAAGCATAGCAAGTTAAATCTGTAATCACCTACAAATAGTCTACCGTTCATGTGATGTTGCATATGTTATATCTAGCAGAAAACAATTCCTAGAATCGTAAGAAAGATGGAAGCTTTTGAAAAACTCTGTAATCAGCATTGCATGAGTGCTGCATACAAAAGCAGGGGGATTTATCTCGATTGTTTGCAAAATGTGTGATTCCACTGAGTATGTGAAACACTGTAAGGAAATCCATTGAGAAGTGGCCAAAAAAAAAAAGTTCTGAACGTTTTTTGTGAAATTCTGTTAAAATATTCGACTTTGGCAATTAAGGAAATTGTGAATTTGACAGCAGAGTTAATCGGCATATCAGTGGCAAGTATTAATCCTATAAGAAGTGAACAAGTGCAAAAATAGCAATCATCGACACCAGGGACAACTAGGAAGCTTAAAAAACCTGTGTTACAAGTGCAGGGTGACAAGTTTGTAAAAAGAGCAATACACTGCAAAATGGAACAGTTTTTTAGAAGAAATGGACCACCAACTGTACGGGAAGTGTTAACTTTCACCAATAATGAACCTGATCTGATTTCAGAGAAAAAAGCTTCAATAAATCCTGCATCATCCTGAGTGGACTGGCCCCGTAGCTCAGTGGGTAGAGCACCTGCCTGCTGTGCAAGGGGTCCCGAGTTCAGTTCCTGGCTGGGGTGGTGGGCATTTTTTTCTAGCCAAGATTATTTCATAACCTTACCAGAGTCTGGAAGTATGAATGATAGTGTGAATGTGTCTGTGATGTAATGATTAAAACCCAAAAAGTGCAAGAAACCCAAAGACAAGAGAATACGAGTTAACACCATTGCCAATAGGCAATAAGTTCCAAAGGAAAGGCCGCCGATAAGACCAATATAGTTAAAGTCGGGGTATAAACGGAACTAAACAAAAAAAAGGCTGAGTCAAAGAAAACTAATGGTTAACATGAGGAGATGACCAGTGATGTTTTCAATGGTTTGGTTCAGGAATATCTTGACTTCACTTGCACCGAATAGTGTAATTGTTATGTACAGTGCCTCATATCACTCTATGAAATTATAGTGCATTCCCAATAGGTCGAGTCTTAAAAAATATATAATCCAGTGGATGGAGCAAAAGTGCCCTGACTTTGAAAAGGACATGGTGAAAGACGAACTGATTCTTATAACCAGGAATGCAAAACTTACATAAAAGGTATCACAAATTTGTTGTTGACACTATGACAGAGAGCTGGCCACGCTGCCTCATTATCACTGTGTTTTAAATCCTATCACGTCAAGGGCCATACTGCTAGAAATAACACAAGTTTTAAGCTGCCCAAAGTAAGAAGGCTAATGAATGAAGGGATAAGTTGGTTACACCAGAAATGTGGCGGTCATTCATATGTCACATGAAAGGGGAGGAGCAAAAATTCTGGGAGTGACTATTGTTGATCGTCTGGTAATTAATTCCTGCAGCAGGCAGCATGGAGGAGGAAGAAGAACAAATAGATCTGGAAAGAATTCAGTCCCTCTCATCTTATTATGTAACGTTATCTAACAAAATGATAAACTAAAATTCTGAAATTATGTTATGTCAGCCACAAGCATTGTTCACGCTGGCCAACATTATGATGTTGCATAGCTTTTGACATAGCATTTGGGCGTTTTGGTGCTTTAGTAATGAGTATGAGACAGAAATATATTTAGTATCACGCTTGGCTTACTTGTATATGTAGAAGAAGTTAATGCAGGGCTTATTTATTGTAGTATTGCATCTATGTGTTATGTTATGTACACAATTTTTGGTATTACTATTATGACTGTTTTATTTATTTGTTTGTTTATGAATATGTTACTTATTAATACATATATCCAGGATTCAGATTAATTTATTAAGATAATAGCAATATAGAGCATATCATCGCTAACTCTAACTGAATGCGCAGAAAATGTTTACAATTACTTTAGATGACCATGGAAAATAAACAAAAAGTAATCTTGTTATTTTTTTTCAAAGAAAATATAAAATAATGAAAGAAATTAGCATTCTCCTTTGGCAGAAATAAGCTAGTTCTTCACCAGCACTCATACTGTACAGATAAGTATCTCTAGCCAGCATTTCAATCATACAAATTACCATTCTATTAGTATTAAAATGTGTGTGCACGCACGTGTAAAAAATTAAATGATTGTTATAAATTAATTATGAAATGTTGAAGACATTTATTGAATAAAAATGGAATTTGAGTTGGGAAAGAAATAATTATCTTAAATTTATTCTTCATGTGGAATCTTACCTATAACAATGCCCTGAGGTTAAAATAGAGGACTCATAGCTCAAATTAAAATGTAAAGAACCTAACGAAAGCATATTATCATATTTCCGCTGCAAGTGATACACCTGCTTGTGATTACTGTTATATTAATGCCTTCAATTATTACTGTTCTTACTACATTAATAATGATTTTGTCTACCAGCTCTTTTGCAAGTGATGTAATGGAATGAGTTGGTATAATGGTAGTTTGCACATGGTCAGTTAGTCAATCATTTACTTTAGGCATCTGCAACCAACCAATCAGAGCAGTGACTGCATAGGAATACGTTTTCCTCAAAGCTTACATGAGTACCCATTCTTAGCATGTGGCCAGTATAGTGATGTGTAACAAGCTTGAAAATGAACTTTAAGACTTAAATCCAAAGAGAAGATTAAACAGGTTTTCCCTAGTGAACTGGTCATCCTCCATGGGCTAGTGGTACCGTGCTTAGCCTCTAATTCCCTAGGTCGCGGGTTCAAACCCGGGGGAGGGTGATGGATTTTTTCGGGCATAAAAATCCTTAGCATGGCTTCCTTCGGAAGGGAAGTAAAGCCGGTGGTCCCGTGTCATAGATTTACGGCACGTAAAAGAACCTTAAGCCTGATAAAGAGGCCTCTCAGCAAAATTACCGGTCTTTCATGCCCAATATAGAATGGTACACTAAAAACTATAGTAGTTAAAGAGTGTCCACAAATAAAACTCAATTTAATTTAATTTTTTCCTAGTGGACTGTCTGAGAAAGTAATGTTTTGTAAGTCTTGACTAGCTGTTATTCCATATTTATTCATATTCACTTATTATTTATTCAGTTCTTTGCATATAGTATTGTGCATATTTCCATATGTGAAACGTTTCATTGGTTTCCTTGACTTTACATTTTTCAGTGATCTGCAGACAAGTGAAAAATAGAGGTTTCACTGTAAACACGGATCCATTACAATTACTGATTCCTCTTGTACCATGCTCTCATTCCTTTATTAATGGCATACATTAAAGCTGTTTGTTGTTCTTTGTTAACTTTTAACAGTTTTTGCTGTTCTTTATAGCTTTTGCTATTTCTTTTGAGGTAATAGCCAATTTTGAGTTGCATATAAATGAACTACAGATGACCCTTTCCTAGAAGAACCAATGCTCAATGGATCTGCAGGTGTTCACGATCTGAAGTTAGGACACACATATGCTAGAATTTCTTCCAGTTTCCTGTTTCCAGCTTGTGAATAGAGAGAGCTCTAGCAGCTGTTTTGTGTCATGGCCTTCTAGAATAATCTCCACAGTGAAGAGTCTAATATGCACAATATGGACCTAATATGCTATGCCCGGGAATGAGAATGGGAAAGTTAAAAATATCTTCTTCAATGATGTATGCTATTGTACCATTGATTGTTTACAATAAATGTTTCACCATGCTCATTTCAAACAAACGTACAAAATTCTTATGAATCCAGCTTCACTGGACCTTAATTTGTAACAAACAAAAGGTAAAATGAAGTTTAGGCATACTCATAATTTTGTTTCTTTGTTGTAAACCTAACAGACATTTCCAGTGCAAGTAAAAACACAACAGCATAATGCTTACCTGGAATTGGGTAATCTGAAGGAAGCAATCGGATGTCATCAATATTGATTCTTCCACTGTCCCCATCATCAAACTCCACACTGACAAAATGATCGTCAAGATCTGGATCAGGAGAGGATGGCTGTGCCACTGTTCCTGGATAGAGACATCGATACTGCCCGCTCCAATATGCACATACTCTTGTTCCAGGAATAAGTGCACTAATGTTAGTTGGTTTAACTTCCAGGAACTGCAAATAAAAGATGAAAATAGCCTAAATATTTCAAAGGAAACTCTTAATGACTTGCATAACTAGCGCTAAAACAATTATAGCTTCAATCTAATTTTGCTTTAATGGCAATAACATAAAATACTTTAAATATTAATATAAAGCTGAGGAATAAGTATAAACCATTAACCATAGAGGGAACTGTATAATTAACTACCACATACACCAAAATTGCTTGATAAGAACAATTTAAAATTAAATTAAATAGGCTCTTCTTAGTCACATGCCATTTATCATACTGGAATTCTTGAATCAACTAACATGGTGGTGTTCTAGCTTGCTTTAAACCATGGACTAGCCTGCTGTTATACCAAATGTTGTAATTGTGGTGCAGTATAATATTCACACAATAGCTTAGGTTGTTTGTGGTTAGCTTATGAAGTTCTCTTCATTCACAATAAAATTAATTTTTTATAGCTAGAAAACCACAAGAGATACACAAATCTTACTAAAGGAAAATCATTTTATTGTATCCTTTTGTTGCAATGAGCTCTTACAATATAAATTTTATGTCCAACTACTTTTTCTGCAGCATTAGCCTTTCCCAAAATATTCACTGTTAAAGGTTTTAACTTTTTAAAGTTAAGAACCTATGAAATGGTATAATGTTTTACATATTTCAAAATGTGCAGTTCCTTCTCTTTTTTTCATTTCAGTTTATTTGACAAAAATGGACTTGTCTATAACTTTATGGGCCTTTTTGCTTTATCTTCCACATATATATCATACCAGGTAAAGAAGGTATTGCATTCCACCCAAAAATTTGATACTGTGATTTCACCAGAAATACAAATTTTTGGGGCTCCCTAAATTCAAAAACATCATTTTTAAAGAAATGTCTGTGTGTATGTCTATCTGTGTATGTGTCTGTGAACAGCGGAAAAACAAAAAGTCAGATAAATACTGAACTTGGTATTTAGCTTCAGTACCTTCCAAAGGTGAGACACGATTTTCAAGAAAATCCTCCAACTACGACTACTTTTTAAATGGAACATTTTTCAAGATTTTTTTATTTTCTTAAAAATAGCTATAACGATTTTGATTAAAATACAATATATTAAAAATATTTATATGACAAACAAAATGTATATCCTGAATTTTCTGAGAATAGCCTGTGAATTCTCTTCATTCGGAAGGAATTTTGTATAACCTTGTATAACTGATAAACATTAAGGAATAGACGACAAAAAAATGTAGATATCTTTAAAATACAATTTACTTAAAATAATTTTTTTGTGGCGAAAACCACTTCCAAGATATCCGCTATTTATTGAATTGTTCAATACTTTTGTCACTCTTTTAAGTCCTGTCGATTTACAGTTGCTTTCGCGATTGCATGGAAAAAGTATAGAATTTTAAGGCCAGCGTATAGTGTCCAGTTATTAAACATTTGACTATCGCTGTTCTCTTTGTTTCTATAATAAAATGTGTGATGTAGCTATTTCTGCAAAGTTTTATTTGGATTAAAATGTAGTTGATAGAAAAATAAGCTTTAATAAGCATAGTATGTATACCCACGAATAAACAATAGAGGGTAGAGAAAGTCATGCAACTGTATCACTTCAATTTTTTCTACATAAGGCATGTAACCAAGTATGAATTATATAATTTGAAGCCATTTCTATGTACACATTTATCACGTTTAAGGTAAATAAAAAAACTACCTTTAATATGAGTTGTATGCTATATAAAGTAACTGGTAATGGAGAAATCCACATAACTGTTAAAATCCGGTTTTTACCTTTTCTAGTGGAGAGGATGTATTGTATTCCATTAAAAAATCCCATATCAAGATTTCACTGGAAATACACGTTTTGAGGTCACCTGAATAATGATAAATAATTAAGAGGGAAAAATTCTGTATGTGTCTATGAGTCTGCATGTGAACAGCATAAATCAAAAACTAAAAATCAGTTAAATACCAAACTTGGAGTTTGAGTTCAGCTTCTTCCAACAATGACAAAGATTTTCAAGAAAATCCAGCTACCCCAGACACCTTTACAAGTAATTTTCTTATTTGATTTTCTTGTAAATGGCCATAATGATTTTGATTAAATTACCACATGTTTAAGATATTTGCACAACAAATAAACCATCTTAAACTTTCTGCAAATAGTCTTTGAAATCCTCTACTTCTGAATGAACTTTGTATAATTCTGTATAAGTTGTAAACCATTCTGGGTAACTTGTAAACCATATCAGACAGACCAAAATGTACCATACAAAAAACCAGATTTCTTTGAAATGTACAATTCATGTCATATAATTTTTGTGGCATTTACTATTTTCAAGATATTCTCCACTATTGGTTGGAATTTTCAATAATTTTGTTCTTTTTAAGTGATGTGTTCATTTTTTACTTTTTCTATTAATTACCTATAGTAAGCAAAGAAAGTAATAAACTCCGCCCTAAAATTTGATACTGAGATTTCACCAGAAATACACATTTTGAGACCCCCTGTAAAAATTAAAACCCTGATATGATCCATTCACATGACTTTCTCTATCCTCAAAGTCGTCCTCCGTGGACTAATGGTACCGTGCTAGCCTCTAGTTCCCAGGTCGCGGGTTCAAACCCGGCGGAGGGCGATGGATTTTTTCGGTCGTAAAAACCCTTGGCATGGCTTCCTTCAGAAGGGAAGTAAAGCCGGTGGTCCCGTGTCGTAGATTTACGCCACATAAAAGAACCTCAAGCCTGATAAAGAGGACTCTGAGCAAAATTACCGGTCTTTAATGCCCAATATAGAATGGGACGCTAAGGACCTCAGCAGTTAAAGAGCGTCTATAAATAAAACTCTCTCTACCCTCTATCGTTTATTAGTGCATATACAAATTATTCTTACACAAGCTTATTTTTCTATCTACTACATTTTAATCCAAATAAACCTTTGTAGAAATAGCTACATTACACATTTTGTTATGGATGATAGAAAGGGAACAAAATAGAAAAATGTTTAAAGACCTGGACACTATATGCTGGCCTTAAAATTTCATACTATTTCCATGCAATCGCGAGATACAAGAATGTTGTAAGGACTTTAAGAGAATGACCAAGAAATGAACAATTTGAACCTTTAATAACGAATATTTCAGAAATGACTTATACCATAAAAAAGTTATTTTAAATAAATTGTGTGTTTTAAAGAGCTCTACATTTTTTGTTCTGTACGCTTTCATCTCTCGCTTAACGTTTACCAGTTACACAAGATTATACAAAATTTCTTGTAAATGAAGTGGACTTCGCAGGCTATTTAAGAAAACTCAAGATGTACATTTATTTGTCATGTAAATGTCTTTAATATATGGTATTTTAACCAAAACTGTTACAGCCATAGTTTGGAAAATCAAACCTTTCTAATAATGTTCCAAGTAAAGGGATGGGAGATTTTCTTGAAATCTCAGTATTAAATCTTTGGGTGGAATACAATACTTCCCCTAGTTATTATATGTAGTAGAGAAAGTAATAAGCTTTGAGTGCGTATGATTTTTTATATTCTCTTTATTGAACAGCTTGCTCCATTAGAAGTTGAAACACTACATGCATTTTGTGTGTGTGCGTGTACATCTGTGATTTAAAAAAAAACACACACACACACACTAAACTACCTTTACATGGAACAGTTTTTTCTTCTTCTTTATCTCCTTTAAATGGTTTTAATAATTTTGATTACAATCCATAATGTGAGAGTGAGAAATAAAATATATATATATATCTTGAATTTGCTGCAAATAGCCTGTTAAATCCTCCTCATTCTGACCAACTTTTGTATGATTGGTAAACCATAAGAGAGACAAAATCTTGCTATCAAAGAATGTAAATCTTGTTAAAGCTGTTATACAATTAATATACAAAACACATTTATGCTAAACTGTGTGTGTGTGCGTGCGTGCGTGAATTTTCAAATACTTTTTTTTTTTTTTTTTCCATTGGGAAGTGGCTATTGATTTTTTAACAAGTGGATAGAAGAATACGAGGGTCATTTCAAACATTCACCATTTCATTCTACATAACGTCTCATCCTTTAAACCTATTTTTCAAATGCTGAACGTCATTCTTCTTTGGAGACTCTGCAAATATGTTCTTCGTAAGCTGCTTCAGGTGACAAATCTTTGACCACAAAATTTTTCTTTCATTTTGGGGAATAGAAAAAAGTCACATGGGGCCAGATCTGGACTGTAGGGAGGATGGGACAAATATCTGATGCCTGATGAAATTGGGTTGTTTCTTGTGCAGTACAGGTAGAGGCAATGTCATGGTGCAAAAAATTCCACACAGACCAGTCTTAGTACGCGTTTTTCTCTGAACACTTGTGGCGTATATTTTGTGGTGTACCATCTGGCAGTAACAGTGTTTCATCCCTAAAGCAGAACTGTCACAATGTGGCCACTTGCTGAGAAGAAGGAACAGATCATCTTCTTGCCAACACTACTTGTTCGCTTTACTTTTGTTGGGGGATCTTATACTGGGAAGACCCAGATTGATGACTGTCATTTAGTTTCTGGATCATACTGGTAAATCCAGCTTTTGTCACCTGTTAAAATGTTAAAATATATTTTTGGATCTTGCTCCATTGAATTTTTCAATCATTTCCTGGCACCATTGCACACGTTCTTGCTTCTGCTCATTTGTGAGGTGGAGAATACAGTGACTGCAATGTTAAGTTTTTCTTTCAGGATTGTTTACACTGCTGCCAATCCAATATTTAAGGCTTCTTGAATCTGACCATATGTGCAATGATGATCTTCCTGCAACATGTGCTCTGCTTTCACCACATTTTGATCCATTGTTGCTGTAGTCGGCCATCCCGCTTGGTCTTCATCTTCAAGGGAACCCCTTCCTCTTCTAAACTCTGGTGGATTGTGAAGGGCAAAGATCCCCAAATGCAGATGTATTCTTTCAAGGCATTCTCTCTCCCTTAAACCGACTTTAAAGTCTTAGAAAATCATAGCAAAGAAATGTTCTTGCTTGAGAGCCATCCTAGCATATGGCATAGCAGCACCTGCTGTACATTCACACATGGTGCTAACAATGCACATTGTTGGAGTGCACCCAGACTTGCACATGTTGCTATCTGAACTTCAATCTGAAGTTAGGAAAAGCTGCTTTGGCTTACCACTACTCATTGTTGCCCATTCTCAAAACTTTCAGAGTGACCCTCCTAGGCTTTTGTAAGAATAGTTTGTAGAAGAATGAATAGAAAAGTATGTGAATGCAATACATCAGATCTTTTTTATAGTGCCTTTGCATTCAGTTGTTTCTCATGATATGGAATGTGTATGGAATTTCAAGGCCTGCAACTAGCATCCCACTTTTAAACATATGACTATCAATTTTTTGTTTGTCTATCCCCCGTGTACCTACAAAAAAAAATGTAATGAAACCAATTCTGAAAAGGTTTACATGGATTAATATGAAGTAGATAAAAAATAAGGTTTCATAATAATGAAATTTTCTATATAATTTCAAATTCACATCACTGTAACTAGCATATCCATATTTTATACTAATGTCATAAGAATAGTTTGATTTCATAAGAATAGTTTGTCATGTGAATGTGACACATCAAGCTATTTCAAGTGGTAGATCACTATTACTTTCTCTACTATGTATAGTAAGTAGGGGAAGTATTGTATTCCACCCAAAAATTCGATACCGAGATTTCACTGGAAATACATATTTTGAGACCCCTTGAATCCAAAAAAAAGCATTTTTGGAAACATGTCTGTGTGTGTGTGTGTCTGTCTGTGAACAGCATAACTCAGAAACGAACAGTCGGATAAACACCAAACTTGGTATTTAGGTTCAGTATCTTCAAGGATGCGACCCGAAGGTTTTCAAGAAAATCCCCCCACCCCAGATTACCCTTTACATGGAAGATTTTTCGAAAATTTTAATTTTCTCAAAAATGGCTCTAACGATTTTGATTAAAATATCATAGTTTAAGATATTTTTATGACAAATAAAATGTATATCTTGAATTTCCTGGGAATGTCTCCAAAAGTATTCTTCATTGTGAACGACTTTTGCATAACTGGTAAACCATAAGAGATAGACAAAATGTTACTACACAAAAAATGTAGAGGGCGTTAAAATACACAATTTATGTCATATACATTTTTTTTGTTGAGTGAACCATTTTCGAGATATTGCTTGTTATTCCCTTAAATTTTTCAATACTTATTTTCTCAAATGGGAATTCGTTATTCATTTTTTGTCTTGGATATGCAAAGAGTATTAATCTGTGGGAAAGGGAATGGTGCTGCACCTAGCAACCAGCTATTAAGATAGATATATATCTATGTGCTTAAAGGCTACTGTATTTCCAAATTGCCCTTGTAAATATATATTCCCCTTACATCTACAAGAAAATTAGCAATAAGATAGAGTCTGCAAATGTTTATCTCGATTAACATGAAGTAGATGGAGAATAAGCGTTTGTATAAATAGTTTGTACAAGAGTAGAGAAAGTCATGTGAGTGTAACACATCAGATTATCTTTTCTTGTGGTCATGCAGAGAGCATGGAATTTCAAAGCCATCACATAGCGATCAGCTTTTTTGAAAATCTGACCTTCTGTATCCTTATAATATACAAGGAATGTGTAAATGCATAATGAAAGCTTAATCAATTAAAACAAGTAGACAGAAAAATGCTTTTGTAAGAATAGTTTGTAGAAGAGTAGAACAAGCAAGACTCAATATTCCTACCATATTTATTTGCTACTTACTGCCTCTTTAAGAATCTCTTCCCTTGAAAGTATATGAGGACGATTGCCTCTTTCGCCATCAAGTGTAATACCATAAACATCTGGTGCTCTTATTGCTGATATTGTACCAGCATAGAGTTGGCCTGACATCGCAGTGAGCGCTCTCTGTTTATCCACATTTAGATGGGCTTGCGTCAACTGGCACACTGCAAAGAAAACAACTTTGTTTAACCAAACTTCTAGCTGATAGGCTGCTGTCTTAACTGGCATTGCATAAATGCCACAGCACTCACCATGAAGAGTGAGAGCGCATGTCACATCCAAGAGGGAGCGGTACTATGATATAACATAGCTACCCCTCTATCCGAGCAGTGGCACAATGCGATTCTTAATTTTGAAAAGCTAGAAATGCCTATTTATTAAAATTCAAAGTATGCATCAAATACAAGTATTTTATTCATTATCATTCATACAATAAACTTTTGACACTGAAAATATCTCATACTTGTGATCAAACTGTGCTCAAACTGACCACCATCGTTGTCCATATATTTTTGGCACCTCTTTAGGAAACTATCCATCACTCTCTGTAGTTCACGTTGCAAATGCTGGCAATTTCTTGGCGGATATTTTGTTTTAATTCCTCCAGAATGTGTGGGTTTGTCTTGTACACTTTATGTTTTAAGTTACCCCAGAGATAGAAATTGCAGGGGGTTAGGTTGGGGAACCGAGTGGGCCACAAATCTCTACTAATAATTCTGCTAATAATAATGAGACTACATATTCTTTATATTCTCACATTTTCTGATGCTTTTGTCCAAGAAGTACAACATAAAAGTTGATATTACATTTCCCATTTTGTTAATTATTGAGAAAAAATGAGAGATCACATACTCTTTGTCATGTTACAAATGTAGGTAATTTTTGCTTTCTCTACCATTTCCCTATAAATAGAGGAAGCATTGAGTTCCATTCAAAAATGTGGTGCAAGATTTCATCAGAAATGCACATTTTGATGTCACTTGAACTCCCTTTTCAGTACAGCTAGCACATGCCTGTGAGTACATAGAGAGAGAGAAAATGGCATTACTCGAGCAAAAAGTTGAATGAATACCAAAAATCATCCTGCAACTTTTAAGGATGCAACACAAAGGTTTTCATGAAATTCTCATTCCAAACCTCCTTTTTCATGAGAAAATGTTTATTCTTTTTCCCCCTCAAAAACACCTCTAATGATTAAACCTCGGGTTTGAGATGCTGGCAAAATAAAATATAAATTGAATTTTCTGTAAAATTCAAATTCTCTGCAAAATCCTCTGATGTACTTGAATTTTGTTTAATTTTATCAATGCTTAACTATATGAAATAGACAAATTAAGTGTAAGTATTACAGTATATAGCTGAAAGTTTGCAGGTTGTTGCTGTTGTTTTTCTCCTTCTTCCTTACTTCCTTCCCACTTTGTACAAGTTGATTACTGTAACTTATGATACTGATTCTGTATGTTGTATATAACTAAGCCACCATTTATTCATTTGAAATCACTTAAGAAATAATTATTATGAATACCATAACATGGATAGAAAAATCATATTTTATATAAATATAACACATGCGCGATATAATATGTGAATTTGCAATGGTTAGAGATGGCCATGTGAGATTTCCACTTTTTTTTTTCCCCCCAGTTAAGTTTATTCCTTAAATTTATGAACTGACAAAAAATGTATCCAATATTAAGTAGTTTTAAACAACAAAATAGTATTCCAGTTAAAAGCTTTTGCATAGAAGTGAAAGCATTTTCCTTCAATAAAGTCTACCAGTAGGGGAGCTGAGGTCATTAAAGCATAGACATATGAATGGGAGAGGTTTTTCCACGTTTTCCTCAGTTCTCATAACTAACAAATGCTGGGGCAGTACCCTAAACTTAGCCTGGAATGTTTCCTTTCCAGATTTCCTTCCCAATTATCATTTTATTTCATGTATCACCAGTGTCACTGCCTGTGAAGCCATATGAAGTAAGAGCGGGCATTAAATACTATTAAAAATTATTTAACATCAGGTGACCAATAAATTTTCAAAAATAAATTCTTATATAAAAACTGTGTTTTAATATTTTTCATCTGTGCACTAGGTAGATACATTCTATTTATTAATGCAGATAAACTGTACTTAGAGAATGCATAGGAATCTCTATCATGATCGAATATTCTAATAGGCCCAACAGTAACTAAGGTAATATCTTTACCAAATAAATTTATTCCACTTACATTGTGAAGGCGATGATGGAGTGGGAAGGCACTGCTGCCTGCTCAGCACACTGAGGGGTACATCATCACTCTCACTGCCAGTAGTGCCCTGGCCCAAGCTCGGATTGCTCCGCTTCTGTTTCTTGGCTGGCACTGGTTCTTGAACACTCTTCTTCTCCTTTTTGCTCCCTGACTTTGTCAGAGTCTTCTTTACACCAGCTTTCAGTGGTGTTTGAGCAGGTTTTGCTTCTGTACTGTTCAGTTTGCGTTTCTTTCCTCTTGCTGCCCCATCTGAGGTAACTAAAGGGGTGCTTACAGAAGGTCCTTTAGCTGAAGTCTTCTCAACCTGTTAACAAGATGCTTGTTTAGCTTTACGCTTTTTATAGAGATAATCACGACACATTCTTGAAAATTTTCATGTTGACACCCAGTAGTGAAAAAGGAGGCATAATAGTACAAAACTCAAGTACAGTGAAACTTCAATTTTACAGTCTTGAATTAAATGTTTTTTTACGATTCTACACCAAAATTTTATGGTCAATACCAATAATACATATGTATCCAATGTTAGATTTTACTTGAATTTAAGTTTTCCAGTTTTACATTTCCTGCAATTCTATGCCTCAAAAATTATTTTTTGCAGCCAATGTTTGTCTTAGTTTTACATTTTTTGTTTTTATTATTTTCTTGCTCTTGAGTCATAATAGTCAAGCTTGATAAGACATGGCTTTATAGGTTACGAATCAAATCGAGCTGTCATCTGGCATGTTGGGCATATAAAAGTAATGAATACACAGAAGTATTAGACATGCATCGTCGAAACCATATATCAAAAATTATATTTGATTCTGTTTGTGAATCCCGATGAGTGTAGAAATATAGTTTAAGACAATTATTATCTTGCTGTGATGTATACGTCCAACATGGCAACCATGCATGAAGATGACATTTTGATTTCTTTACACACGGCAATATATCCAGGGTAGATATATATTACCATTGAAACCTTATTTCATTTACGTAATGTTCCCTATCCTGCCAAATCCTATTAACCCAGAGAGTATAGAATTCTTTGGCCAAATCATACAACTGGAACAATTTGCCATTCATCTGTCCGATGAATTTCAAAACATGTCTATAGATGGCAGCAAGATGCAACCACTGCTGCCGGAAGTTACCTTGCCTGGCACATCGTTTTACTCTGCTACATCCACATACATGTTCTGATCTGTTTTGCATTTGCTTTGAAGCTGTAAAGGTTGAAATTGAATTGCTGTAAATCTTTTTGAATCCATGTAATCAGGGATTATTGAAACTTGATTTTCAATTGATATGGAAGGAAATAAGGCAAAAGCAGAAAGTGCATTCGGTTAATGAGAAAATGGAAATTTTAAATCAGGCCGATACAAATTTTGGAACACGTGGACTGGCTTTGCAACTTGGCATACCAGTATCTACATTGAGTACAACAGTTAAAAATTGTGTTGAAATTGAAAACCATAGACCAAGTTCTGAGGCAGCAGGTGCCTACCAGAGAAGGAAATAGTGATGAGAAAGAGGAATCAGAGCAACCAAAACCTACATTCTGTGAGGCATTAAGTGGTTTGGATGCAGTAAGAAGATACCTGCATTCTTTTAACATTGATAGTAAACATTTACTGACGTGTAGCAAGCTTGAAAATGAACTTTACAGATTTAAATCAATAGAGAAAATGAAACTGGTTCCCATAATGGATTGGCTGAAAAAGTAATGTTTTGTAAATCTTGATTAATGAAATGTTAAGTGCATCCACCAACTCAAGGTTCAATGAAATTGTTGATTATTGTTATTCCATATTTGTTCAATATTCATTTATTACTTATTCAGTTCTTTATATATAATGTTATTGTATTTAATTTGAGTAACACGTCTTTGTTTTTACAATTTCCTCAATTTTATAACATTTTTCAGTGGTCTGCATACAAGTGTAAAATAGAGGTTTCACTGTATATCTGTAGTAAACTTTTGTTCAATTAATCTGCAGAATAAACACCAAAGATCAGTTACTTTGCTGACCTCCATGGTTAGAGACTATTTGATCCAATTGGCAGTTCAAAGTCTCAAATTTGTCAAATGCCAAATAGGAGAAAGTGCATAAATATTTACAATTATCAAAGATATGAATAACTTTACTTTCTGGAATGATTTTTTTAACATGAAGCAACAATTCTAATTATATTAAGTTTACTTGATTTTTTCATAGTGGATGTAACTAATGAATGGATAACTACATGGAAATAATTATGCGTCACTTTTTCTGACAGTTATATAAATTTATGAAAAAAACATTGATACACATTTCCCAGTTTTTCAGACATCTTTTAAAATTGGTTTCCAAATGTGACAAGCGTTTCTACAAATATTCATTAAAATTGTAACCAAATTCCATTTAAATAGGTCCATAATGCACATCTTTCCTTGGCATGGCAGACAAGTAAAATAGTTAGGACTCAAAACTGTTATTTAAATACCTCAATGTAATTTCCTGGTTAATACATGTAAGTGGTCATGTAAGCTGATATGCTATTTGATTACCACAAAGTGACTCTTACCTTGCTATCTATTGATTTCTTTGTCCACGACGTCTGATTAAGGATTGGTGGTGGTGTCGCAGCTTTGGTTTTGCTTCCTGACCAGTCAATCACAGGTACAGTGTCCTCATCCTCACACCAGGACCAAGATTTCACCTTGGCTTCTGCCTTCAATTTGGGTCGAATCTTGTTTGGCTTTCGATCTGTAGCAGGTGTAAGACTAACAGCTCCAGTCTTTTGCAGAATGTCATTTGTTCCACCATCCCCAATTGATTTTGCAAAGCTATTTAGAACATTTGTACATGTCTTTGTAGAATTGCTCGAGGCTGTGCCTTCTCCCAGCTTCTGGCTGGTACATGTAGATCTCATTTGAGATGCAGAGCTATCAGAAGAGGGAGATGATTTGCCTTCCAAGAGTGAAGATGGTTTGTTATGATGTCGAGACTTAGGTGATAGCAATAAACCAACAAGACTGCTTTTTGATTTAGGTTTCTTTGCAATCATCATTTCTGTAGCCATTACACGGCCTAAAGCTGACATATTCTTTTTTGGGCGTCCTACTTTTCGTTTCTTTGGTGCTGAGGAAGACGAACAAGAAGATGAGGATGAATGGCAAGGAGGTAAGGACGGAGACAAAGGGGGTGGAGAGGGTGATAGTTTCACATTATGGTCTTCTGCTATCTGTAAGAAAAAGAAAACCCTACTGTAACACAACCATGCTGTAAATGTGGTTAAATAAAGAAATTCTGTTCAGTAATATCTAAGCAGATTGTGGAGTCATGCAATGATTTCCCTATTAGTGAATAAAGATGTCTGATTCAAAAATATTCGGTTCCACATTACACTGAGATTGGAAACAAAATGGAAAATGTAATTTTACACTTTAGTAACCTTCTACCATAGTCCATGATAACGAACATAAAGAAACTACAATATTGTAATAAAATTAATGGTCACCAGTTTATAACATATTAGATGACCTCTATGAATAATTCGCATAACCTTGACAAAAATCTCAATACACTGCAAAAAAAAAAAAAAAATGTTTTTTTGGTGGGAGATTGGTGTAATATGCAGATTGCAGATGTTTGGCAAGATAAGGTCCATGATGTATATGTTGCATACTTAGTATAAAATGTTCCGATAGTGTTACCATAAAGTCATTAATAATATTTTTTTTTTCCATTAAATATTAATTGCCACAGACTTTCTAAATCTATTACATTATATGTGAATACTTTACATTCTAATAATAAATATTTAAACTGGGCGCCATTCAGGTACCAAAACTCCCTACATGAACACAAACATGCACACATACGGGATTCAAATCTGGGTCCTCTCCAGTCCAACCAAAGTATAAAAGAATCTCAGTGAATGCATTTT
This sequence comes from Deroplatys truncata, assembly GCA_030765065.1. Taxonomy (NCBI): domain Eukaryota; kingdom Metazoa; phylum Arthropoda; class Insecta; order Mantodea; family Mantidae; genus Deroplatys; species Deroplatys truncata. Next base: position 224,085,409 of record CM060978.1, read on the forward strand.
ACATTTTGCAAGCACATCAACCTGTGTGGAGGTTTTATGGCTGTGTTATGATAGGACGTTCTGTAAATCTATAAGATTCCACAGTTGTTTACTTTTAACAGTAGCACTGTATTCAAGAAGATATCTTAAGTAATGTCTAAATACTTGGGCACATGCCATGAGAATATATATAAAAGAAAGTGCAATAATTATGGTCTTCAACAAAATCAAATAAGTGAGGATACAACTGACGACTTAAGGATTAATAAGGGGAAGAAAAACCTTCATTCTATGTTGTGGTAATGAACTGCCGTCATCCAGACAATGGATACCAAGGTAACCACTACACTATAGAAATAGCATGTAAATTAGTGTACTACGAAAACATAAACCTTACAGTGGATAACGCAGCACCTCACCTGGCAGATGAAAGTTTGGAAATTTATTTTAGTTTGGTTTTATTACTATGTGAAGTCATAAAATGTTGAACTGATAAATATGTCACACCTTCCGGTGTCCTGACACATAATATATAGGAGATTTTTGCTCCACTTATATAAATTTATGCAAACATATTTAGAGATCATCTCCATCCTCAGTTGGTGATTCTGTCACTGGCCAGTCAATCACCAGATAAGGGTGATGATTCCCAACATATGTTTGTGTTCATTTATGCAAGAGGAGCAAAAGCTTTTGCTTGGCTATAATTATGCTGCACTGTTTGTATACTTTAGGTTATTATTTGTAATATTAAAATATGTCAGATTACACAAAAAAAAATGTGCTCTAATATAAAAATTAAATTACAGAACAATCCTGTTTCCCACCACACTGCATTTTATGTCCTTTCACAAAAAGGTTTATGACAGGAATCTTCATTTAGCCCACATAACCTAATGCTTAAAGCCTTCTAAACCCAACTCTCAGAAAACAAACTGTGCAACATTAAGATGTTTATTTCATCATGCTATGAACAGTATGACTGCCCATATCTTCAACATACATTCTAATATTTGAATTATGCAGTTTTCACATGGTATGGAAAAAATTGCATTATATAACTGCTAAGCATCATTTCTTGTATCAAAATTCCAGTCTTGCCTATGGCTTGGTCACAAATTATCTCACTCCTATGCAAACATGCTACTTTCTTTCACAAATGCATAAATAAATATTGTAGCTTGTGGATTTAACTGCACATATTTTGTATTACATTTTTGCAAACCTGAGTTGAAAGCTAAGTAAGATTTGTAATGCAAGCAAACAAAATAAAAAAGGAATAACCTTTTCTATTGTCATTAAATGATATGAAACGGCTTGATTTCTGGAATTTCCCTATATAGGTTACTTGGAAATTATAGCATACAAGTGATGAATCTATGCAAAACTAAGTGATCATTATACTTATATAATAACACTTTAACAATATTTAAGTGCCATTATACACCACAGTCCCTGAAACTCAGCTTAAAGTGCACTGAGAGGGTAAAAGGTTACAAAAAATGTAAAGTTATAGTGTCTATAGGGATTATTCACAACTAATATTTCCAGTCTTACTAAAATGAATGGAAGCTTTTAACCTACACTGACTGATAGAAAATTTAGAACCTAATGTAAAATAATTACTATAATTTGAATGTGAATACAGCTGAGATGCCCACAATTTTGGGGGAAAAATCTTCTGAGTCTTCATTTCACATGCCATGATTCCATTCCATAAGGCTCCACACAACATGCAATATCGAAAAATGTACTAAAACTTAATAATACCTAAAATAATTACACAAGTTTTTCTGCTTCCCTATTATATTACCTCAAGAGCAAACTCCTGCTGCTGAGACTTTGTTGTTCCTATAGTTTTTGCAGTAGATCCTTTGGACCAGAAGAGTGAGTCACTCTCACCTAGGGCCAAAAAGCATTCCAATATTAATCTTCTATAGGTAACAAACACACTTAATTCACATTAAATGGATAAAATTGCTTACTCCAATGGAACCTAAACTCAACACACAGCAGAATAAGTGATCTGCATATAATGCTAACAAAACTCACTTATAGGTACTCCACCCCATTCCCAATCCATATCAACTATTACCATTTTAATCAGTTATAATGTCAAACAAACTGTAGCAGATTTGTGAAATCATGTTATATCCATTCTGTAAAACTGTAAGATGCACAAGTTAAAAATGCCCTTCTACTTCATGCAAATGCACTTGTATGTCAAATTAAATCCGTGAAGCCTGCTGAGGGATGTGAAAGACAATATTATTGACTTCAAAGCTATGTTTCCTCAGAGTTTAGCAATTACTAGAGCAAATTTCATTATGCATCCTTACAGGAAACCGTCTGATGGCATTACGTTGGCTAACGTAGAAGCCTACCACTTGTTTTAATTATCTGGTCAGAGAGGCAGCGGTTATGAGTTTGTAATTCATAATGTTTGGTTTGTGCTGCCATGTTGTGGAGATGGATTTCTATCATCTCTAAGCCATCAACTTTTTGCGCAATTCCCTTAATATGCTGCAGTATTTAGATTTGTTGAAGAAGAAAATGAAGCCAATACAGATACTGTTTGTCAGACAAAATTGCTAATTTACTTGCAAAACCTTCTGTCTCTCTGAATTTCAACTGTGACAATTTTTTAACCAATAAGTTCTAACTTTGAATAACAGGTTGTCAAATAAGAGTTCGAACTTGAATCGCAGGCCTACAGATTACTGGGCAGACATTTGACCACTAAACTATGTGTGATTGTGCCCACAAAACTCATACTGAACCACTCTTATTTGATTCATATGTACACTCTGGCAGGCCTTCATGACAATCTTAATTTTACTGTGTTAAGCTGCCTCATGGTGTAGTGATTACTAAGGTACATGAGGCTGTGCCCATGAATGCACATTAACCAACCAAATCCGATTCACACATATATTGCAACAGGCCTTCACTGCAATCTTTATATTGATGAGTAAAGGTGCCTCATGTTGTCCTCCATAGTGAGTCATTACCTCTGCATCCCAAGGTCACAAGTTCTAATTCAGTGTAGGAATGTAACACTTTTTTGGGTGTAAAAATCCTTAGCATGGTTTTCTTCAAAAGCGAAGCAAAGCTGTTGGTCCCTTGTGACGTTTATACCCTGAGCAAAAGGGTCTCTGAGAAAAACTGTCTGCAATTTCACTCCTAAAAAGGGCTTACTTCTCCCTAATGTCATTCTGCAGGGTTTTAAGCTAATCATTTATCATTGCGGGCTCTAATGACAGATAGCAGGTGTTTTCAGATAGTTGACTACTGAAAGCCTTACTTGAGAGCCCTCTGTATGTCCAGTTGGAATTTTATGTTTATCACTGCTTCCTATTTTAAATAAACAGACAGCATTTTATTTATGATTATGTATGGAATTAAGTCAACTAACACTCCTAGGTTTCACTCACCACATTTACTATAGGAACATGTTTCTGTGAGCAACTGCTCACATCAGCTGCTGTTGACATAAAATATTCCTGCAGTAAATGTGGTGAGTGAAACCTAAGAGGGTTAGTTGACTCAATTCTAAATTCACATTCATATTGGTTTCACTGTATAAGTACTTTTAAAAGTTAATTTATTATTATATTTTATTTTTTTCCTTTATTTCTTTCTTTCCTTTTTTTCTTTGGAATATCTTTTTGTTCCTGCAGCTGCATTAATGGATTCCAAGTTTAAATTTTAGTTCAGATCTGACTGATTGTTAAATATGAGGTGTGATCAAAAAGTTTCTGGAATGACGTCATAAATACTACACAACAGTTTGTTTTGTCTAATCTGCACTATCACCCTCGAAGTAGTCTCCTTGGGAGTTGATACACTTGTCCCAGCGCTTCTGCCACTGCACCTCTGGAAGTCCTCTTCTTTCAACATGTTCAGAGCCTTCTGCGATTCGCAATGGAAGACATCAATGTCCTCAAAACAGTGTCATCGGAGCCGCATTTTAAGTCGCAGGAAAAGAAAAAAGTCCGCTGGTGCTTAAATCTGGAGAATAGGCGGGATGGGGAACAGTATTCATGCTATTTTTATCCAAAAATTGGTGAACAAAAAGGGCTTTGTGCACGGGCGCATTATCATAATGCAGGAACCAGTCACCACTCCTCCATTTCTCCAGCTGTTTGCATTGTACACTCTCCCTTAATCTTTGCAGCACTTGTTTGTACTGACATTAATATTGTCACGCCAACAATTCTGCTTTTGCAATAAAAGTTTCAAACATGAGTATGATTTATTTGAGCTATTAAAATAAGAGATGAGCCATTAGCATTAAGCTATGAGAACTGATTTTTCTAAGCTTTTAAAACAAAATCTACACATGCTATTGCTTTGCAGTTTTCAACTTCATAGTATTAAATTAACCATAATTTATTAATATAGTATTAATTACAATTAATTTATATATAAGCATACAAAATTAAATTTGCATAAATTCACCATAAATGCTTTTTTATTATTTTGCTATGACTCTAGAGGATTTAAACTGGAAAGTTTTGTTTAGCTAATTACAGGTGTCTTATTGCCTGTATTTTTCACTACCTCCAACTATATTACTTAAGCAAGCAAATCTTGATCAACTCTGTGTTATTATAGGGAACAAAATGTATAAACGAATTTTGTTGGCTTAGTTACAAAACTTTGTTACTCCATTTATAACACATTTTGTAACTTAAAGACTTTTATAATCTCAGTATCCATAAAAATAATGAAAAGAGTCAAAGAGAGCAGCAATTTAAATCTATGCATGAGAAGGTGTTAAGAATAGTTATACTCCTTTCAAGAGGTAGTTCTTTGAAATAAGATGAACATATTGCTGTATGAAGACCTATATGGGAAATTAAAATTTTATAAGTTGTGTATTTCTGTTCACACACTCCTCTTTCTAATACTCCAGGACAGTTGTAACAAATTCCTTCTAATATATATGGCTTTTACCTCTTCCCTTTTCTTTAAAAATTAATATTTAAAAGCAGAGAACTGCAACATACTACATAGGTATGCTCTCAGGAAACACAGCATACAATCAAAATTCTGCCCTATTAACATGCAGAAACACTCCAGAAAGTTCATGCTAAACTTCTTCAAATGCATGATTTGCATTGCTTGATGTTGTGCTATTAAAAGATCATTAATGACTCAAAAAGTATGAAAGACAAAAATTAAAACAGGACTGTTTCATGCCCCTTTCCCCTAACTGACTTTCATGTCATCCTTTGCCATGCAACATCATGCATTAAATTATAATTTAGACAGCAATGGCTTAGGAAATGTTTGGAGAAAAAGAAAAACAAACATTAAAAAGTTTTAGGAGGCGGGAAAGCATTTTGAGGATATAGAGATATAATCATTGTTTAATAATTTAACAAAGAAGAGATTACTGGTATTTTATATTAGGTTGAAATGTGTGTGGGAAAGAGAAACTTCAATTGATAATGAATGTGCTGTTACGGCACGGGACATTTGAAATTTGCATTAGATTTGGCAATGGCAAACCTAACACGATAGCGATCTATTTGTGTGAGACATGTATATTTATGTAATTTTTGCTAATTGCAGCATCACTATCAGTTTTTTTAGTTTCACCGAGGTTATTATGAGGAAGCTTGTTAGTTGGTTCTAGAGCTCCTAGACGTACGTGTCCAGATTTCAAGGTAAGTTCTCGAATGCCATAAATACTTTTGTGAATAATTTTTTGGGCAGGCTTAGGCTGTCCTCACTGCCTCAGTTAGCTTCCTTTTGCTCGTTGCAAATTCCCTATATTAATTATGTTTATCTCAAGTGTAAATATTTAATGAGTATGCAAAACCTCAGACTGGAATTAAAGCATTTTTGGCATTGTAATTTGGCTGTAATTTCTGGCCATAAGTTGGCCGTTTCAGAGTGTTATTCACGCTATTAAAGTTCAGAGTTTATTTAAATTGGTATATTTTAATTATATTATTGTTATTAAACTGCCAATTTTTATGGTTTATCTAAACCCTTATATTTTTGTGGCTTTTACTGCTTCTTTGTGGGTGATTATCCATTTTTATCTAAATTATATCCCTATTGTTAAAGAGTTTATGTAAATTCATATATATTCTTGGGGAGTTTTATTTAGTGTTGCTTCTGTCCAGATACAGCCCTATCCAAATTTGTTGCTTTGCTTGGCTTTTAGTTCTGTTTCAATTCTTGCGTGCATTTTGTTAGAGTTACAAGCTTCCACAATTGGGACATCTATTAAGACTGAGGTGACACTGGTTGTTTGTTTAGGACGAAGTCACATTACATGCACATATTCCAACTTCTTTACTTGGCCTGCGTTCTCCTTTCTGAAAGTGTGTATGAACGTCCAAGAGAAATGTAAAGTGAACACAGATTCTCTGAATATGCTTCTCAAGATTTAAATTGCACCTTAGCCTGTATATTTAACATTTACCTTCTGCTGCAGTTAAATTTTGCTACATGCAACTCAGAACCCAGCGTAATACGACCATACTTATTAAAGGGTTGTCTTTATGACTTCCATCGTTTAATACATGTTTTTGGGGGTATCTCCTAACTTGTAATGGGTCGCCCTGACCTCGTTTCATAATCCAAATGCTTCCACTATGGCTCCCTCCATCGACAGAGATGTGAGTACAAAATAAGCACTCCAAGTAAAAGGGTAATGCAGTAAATAAGGAGGAATGAGAGAGTATAGCATGGGAAAGGACAGGAGTGTGGAAGTTGAAAGATCAAAGAAATGGTTTTACTCAGGGAGAAGTCCAGGGTAGAACATTTGCAACATATTATGTTTGAAAGTAAAGCAAATGAAAACTGGATGAATTCATTAACCACAAACAAACTGGACAAAATAAAAATAATGAAAAGGAGATTTACTAAAGAATGCTGGAGAGTGTGAGTGTGTGCTTGTGTAAAAAGTGAGAAATGAGTGAAAATGGAAAGTAGAGAGAGGAAAACAAAATTGAAACCAGAAATAAATTTGGTATGTAAAGAGAATATCAGCTAAATGACTGGCCAGGGCCAAATTTCTGCAGACAACCCTATTTATAGTAACATTCTTAGCATTCAAAATAAATGTCAAATATAAAAATACCATGCTAGTCTATATTTCACCAAGGTCATGGGTTCAACTCGATAGTGCCAATGGTTTCCTTTAAGAAGTAAAAATCCTTAGGACTGCTTTCTTGGGAACAGAAATAAAATTGTTGGTCCTGTGTGGTTTATTCCCATGAACAACCTCAAACCATTACAGAGCATTTCTAAATAAAACTGTTAGTCAATTTCATATCCATACACCATCTGCCTTTTCCAAGCTGCAGCCTGTGGGCAATGAGCTAATCACACATCATTGCAGGCTCAAGTGCATTACTTGCAAGTTGCATGGTTAAACCTTGCTAGAGGACCCTTTATGCCTCAGTTGGAGCGACAACTTTAATGACCTTCATACTCTCTTTAAAAGGAGCGTATTCTAACTCTTTACATCTACATAAACTTACTTATTGTTAGTGGAAAAAAAAACAACAAAACATGCAGCAACTAGGATGAAAAACTCACCTGGGAGGGGAGTGTGGTGTGCAGGGGGTTTCCAGCCAAATGTGTGGCCAGTAGGGGCAGAATTAGACAGAGACAAGGCTGCAACCAAGCATAGCCACCCTCTACATCTCACAATGTTCAACTCCACCAAATCTCATAACATAAATTTATAGCTAAATTTTTTAATTTTGTTAAACCTCAAAACTTAGCAGAACTATAATCAAAGTGGGAGAAACCAACTTTTGGATGGAATTAAATTCATTTCTACATGCTTATTAATCTAATGAAATACTCTTCTTTATTTATGTAACAGGGCTAATACAAAATTGCATGATGTAGAACAATATTCATTAATCTAGAAGCATTGAAATGCTTTAGCAGCTGTGCCAAAATCAAATTTGTATGAAAGAGGTACATATTGTAGTGATATTTGTATGGATTCAATGAACTCCCAAACAAGTCAAATGTGGGTGCTTTTTACTTGCAACTATTTGTGACATGAATCAATTTAAGTACAGGGTTACTGAAAATTATTTTCATTCTACATGAATCTTTTGTGAGCAATACACTAAACTTGTCACAACCATCACTTTATGGGTAGAAAAACTTTATAGCTGTGTTCTGTAAGCCCATCATTCAGCAGTTGTACTGGCCAACAAGTGCAACTTAATCAGCTTAAGGTCCTCTAAGGGTAATAATGCCATAATGTTTTGGTGATAATAATTACTAAAGAAGTTGTATTGTCACTTTGCCTCTAAACCTGCTAAATCCATTTTACAAGTATATTTAAAAAAATCATCAGCAAAGTAAACTACAAAACAAACATGAAATAAGCGGCCAGAGGATTATTTGGCATCCGAGTATGACTGGTTTGTTTTTAAGGCACTCCGGATTGGTGAAAAATCATTACACTTTTGGAATTAATTGTTCTTTCACACAAGCCGTGTGTTGGACAGGGTTGGAAAGGTAGAATCAGATGACTGAAAAATTCAATGCCATAGCCGGGATTTGAACCACGGATCTCCCGGTCTCCGTCCGATGCGAATCAGCTGGAGAATTTAATGTCGTGTCGGCATGTTGCCATGGTAGCTCAGTGGTTAGAGCAACCGGACGGAGACCGGGAGATCCGTGGTTCAAATCCCGGCTATGGCATTGAATTTTTCAGTCATCTGATTCTACCTTTCCATTACACTTTTGTTTATTTTTTATTTTAACTTAATCTATGATCCTTCAGGTTTAAAATTATATACGATTTATTTGGTTTACACAATTTTAAATCTACTTACAATTACGAAATAAATGTTACATGGGTGTGGCACCCCTTAATTATAATTCTCAAAACTTAGAATTAAGCATAAAAACATTCAAATGGAGATACAAGAGGCAATGAACATTTTTGACAATTCTCTTCCTATGTACAATGTTGGATACATAAACTATTTAGGGGAGGGGATTCCAAAGCATTCAAAGAAGCAATGGATGCAAAACCTTATGGACATGATTTACATATCCAGAAATTACAATATATTGGGCACATAGAAGAACAAATGGGCACCAAACTGAGAAGGTTAAACACAAGTTATAAGGGCCAGATGTAGAGTATGGTACAAGTTTAAAAGGAAAAAACAGAATATCTGTAGCTACCCTAGACAGAATTCAAAATTATGTGCTGGCCATCAGGCAAAACATTAGGAATGTAAAAGACACAAGGAAAATTATATGGGCATTATCTTTTCACCTAGCTTCATCTGATGAGAATTCTCAACATGGTTTGTGTCCCTCGAAATGACAGCTGTTGTAAATACAACAGAAGGAGGGAAACAAGAAAAATATCGTCCTAGACATAGTCTGCCAGGTCCAATATTAGAAATTATAAAGCCAATATTATGGATCTGGCAGATAAAAATTTATCCCAAGAGTGTCCATGGTCGAACCTAGAACCCCCATGAATGTGTCAACAGTATTACGAGGGTGGTCTGAAAAGTTTCCGACCTAATAAAGATACAAGACATTTTTTCAGAATTTTTTTTTTTTTTTTTTTTCAACATAGTCTCCTTGTAACTCTGCACACTTCTCCCAGCTATGCTCCCATCTCTGTAACCCGTCCAAATAGTACTCAGCATTTTTCTCTGCAAAATAATTGTTCACGAAGGTGTTTGTCTCTTCATTTGACGAAAATCTCTGTCCTCCGAGCGCAATTTTCAGATGAGGGAACAAAAAGAAGTTGCTTGGTGCTAGATCTGGTGAGTAAGGCGGATGGTCAAGCAGTTCAAACCGTAGTTTGTGGATTTTCGCTATTGCAACCGCTGAGGTGTGAGACAGTGCGTTGTCTTGGTGAAACAGGATTTTCTTTTTCTGCAAATGTGGCCATTTTTCTGTAAGTTCTGCCTTCAGCTTGTCAAGTAATGATGCGCAGTATGCTCCTGTAATGGTTTTTCCTTTTTGAAGATAATCGATTAAAATAACTCCATGACTATCCCAAAAAAGTCACCATCACTTTCCCAGCCGAAAAAACAGTTTTTGCTTTTTATTGAGCCGGTTCCCCCTTTGCAATCCACTGTTTGGACTGTATTTTTGTTTCGGGCGTATAATGGTGTATCCAAGTTTCATCTACAGTAATTATTTGGCACCAAAACTCGGATTTATTGCGGCTAAACTACGCCAACAGAGCATTGGAAATGTTCATTCGAACACGTTTTTGGTCAAACGTGAGCAAACGCGGCACCCAACATGCGGACAGCTTTCTCATGTCTAAATGTTGATTTAATATGTGACAAACACATTCTTTTGACATGTTCATAGCCTCTGCTAACTCTCTCACTTTAATTCAGCGGTTGTCTAGCACCATTTGGTGAACTTTGGCTATGTTTTCGTCGGTAGTTGCAGTTTTTGGACGTCCCGAACGTTCATCGTCTCCCAAGCTCTTACGGCCACATTTAAATTCAGCTGCCCAAAATTTCACTGTGGTAAATGATGGTGCAGAGTCCCCATACACAGAATCCAACTCATCTTTGATTTGCGTAGGCGTATTGCCTTTCAAAAACAAATATTTAATGACAGCTCAATACTTGAATTTGTCCATTTTCATAAAAACACTCACATCACCTCAAACGACTGTTACATAACAACTGAGCGTCCAAAATGGCTGAAACTTTGGTGAGTAACTGTCAACAGACAAACAACGAAATTCACTAGCTTTTATTTACGAGTGCTGCCATCTTCATGTTGAGGTTGGAAACTTTTCAGACCACCCTCGTATGTAGTTTACATGAGCCATAATAGATTTTGTGTACCTTGACACACTTCATTTGAGAATATATGGTGCTGTGGCAACATTTAATAATGGTGATACAATCAGGTACATTTGGCTCCAAAAAATTATGTACTTCAATAGGCTGCATCACAAGATAAGCAATGGCCAAATTAGACAAAGCAAGGACTAGGGCATCTAAAGACTTCAGAGCAGTAGAACAGAGGGCAAAGCAGCACAGAAGAGGGTGCGAGAGGAGGAATGAAAAAGAGGATGATCCAACGTATAGAGACCTCTTTCCATAAGTTGCAATATTTTCATACATAATGTAGCTTTTCTCTACTTCTAGAAGGGATATTGTTTTGAAACTTTCAGCTCATGTTTACTACTCTATTTTTCATATTTTTATTCAGGCTTTTTAAGAAATACCAATTTTTTTCCATTTGCATAAAAATATAAAAGGACTACGAACTGGCTGTGTGGCATTTTTCCTGTCCGCGTCCTCGGCACTTGTTGCCGTCTGCCGCTATGATAGAAAGGCGCGGATGAAACCATACAACATTTTTAAAACTGCTTTTAAAGGCTCTACTTAACAACTTTATGAAAGTGTGTTTGAGGACAGAATTATTAGTAGAGATTGTTGGGCCCCTCGCAGATCTCAAAATCATATTTCAGATAACATACTCAAATGGCAACTTACAATATTGTAAGCACTTTTAAGTCCCAGGATTTATAGTTAGTCTCTATTAGGTCAAGCAATGATAATTAACAGTTCTTTCACAAGGTTGTATGCAGGAAGTTTAAAAGGTAGAATCAAATTGAAAAATTCAATGCCACAGTCGGATTTGAACCACCAATCTTCCGCTCTAAGTGCAGTTGCTCTAACTGCACTACCATAGCAACATTCGGTACATTATATTCCTTGTGGTTTACCAGGTAAAAATGTGATTCAGTTGGCGAATTAATTTAAGAAAAAGGTAATGCAAATTTCTTTCTTAAAGGTGACCACCAAAATTCATAAAATTATGTGTGAGATACAGTTAAGGAATTATAACTACACTGCAAATTAAGTAATTATCTAGGACAGCAGTTAGTCTGCAGTAATATTGATTACCACATACTAGTTTATTATTACTGAGAATATAGCATAAAGCTTATTACCATCATAGTGTTAAAGAATTTAAATAAGGACAGTTGCCAGTGATTATAAATCATTAATGATAAAATTACTTTTTGTAAATATTATAATGCCATATTTTAGTTACTGTTGACATTGGATATTGGAAAAATAGCACTAAGCTGCACATAAACAATGAGGAAGGAATTTTTGAATGCAAATCATTAATGAATAATACTAAATAATAAATACATGGTAATCTTCACACAACATAACATTGTGTATTTCCACAATAAATACAGCTATTTATGTCAAAGGTTAAATCAGCACATGAAGAAAAATGCAAATTCCTTTATATAAATAAATAGCACACACAATGATTGTATTATATCAGGCCTTACTTGAATGTTGATGTAAAAACATATGAACTTGTAGGTTAGCCATAAAACAAATTTTATGTAATGCAAATCTATGTACAAAAAAAACAAAATTATGTATCATGGCAGTGGATACTTGTAAATATGATGATAAAACTCTTGAACTTGTTATTCCATTATTAGGCATTATTAGAATTTATTGCATCAACATCGAGAGATTATGATTTTGAGTGTTTGTTCTCATATATCACCTTTCAATTAGAGATATTTTATCACTTTAACATTGGGAGTTATGGATAATTATTTTATAATTTCTTCATACATGAAGGAGGAGGAGGAGAAATATGCGTCAAGAAATTAAGAATTTTGCTGCTACTTTTTATTTTTAGTTAAGGAAGCTTGAGGGATAAATTTTTGAACTATTAAATATATATTTATACCTAGGTATACCATAAATCCTGTTACAAACTTTTGACAGGGACTGTACGAGTTTTCATGGTTATGCCTCTATCAGCTTAGCAAAGCATCAAGGGACCATTGTGAGTTCAGCTGTATTAGAGAGAACGTATATTGCAAAACTTTTAGTATGGAGCGGGGTGATTATGAAAACCATGTGGCAGTAATAGTCCTTTAGTGGGAAAATCATCTAAAACCCAAAGGCTGCCACATTATTGAATGACAAATGTATTGTATTAATTCATTTTGTAGCATTTTAAGTGTGCATAGCTCTGAAATTTTTTATTTCAGAATATTGTACCAAATCTCATTTTGTAGATAGAAGTCCGCATTTCGTTACAGCATATACTAATTATTTTTATAATATTCACAAAAATCTATATAGAGTTTTTACTTATTTTAAGCATCTTCGGATTTTTACAAAAATAAAATATTAGACTGAGAATAATTTATAGTGTCATTAAGGGAAGCTGGCAATGTTGGTAAAGTGGTTATGTTTGGGTGTTCATAGTCATAACACAAAAAGTGAATAACGCAGCGATTTACATAGTTGATGCATGATAAGCACTAAGCGCTCTGTGAAGCTGTGAGGAAATGCTCAGAACTGCATACTGCTTAGTATGCGTTCTCCTTGTTTAACCATGCACAGCAGCTTGCTTGACCTTCAGTTCAAAACAAACATGCGGCAGCGACCATGAGCAGATAAAGTCATTTACTTCTTTGTTTTAGATGAAACCTTCTCAGTAACCATTATAGTAAAATAAATGCTTGATTGTGTTTAAATTATGGAATCTTACCATATATAATAAAATTATTTTTCTCAATTCGTAGTCGCCTGCACTTGAAAAAATAGAAAAGTCTTTACTTAAATAAAAATAAGAAGAACGAGTTTATTTATCAGCATGAAATTAAAGTTTGGAGAATCAGAATAAAGCTCATCAATTTACATAAATAGATTTAAAGGTTTCAGAATTATAACAGCTTGAAGTATGAAATTTTAGGAAGATACAATAAATTTGGACAATTTTAATTGCAAAACTATGATGTTCTAAATTTTAAGAATTTGCATAAAGCTTGTATTGGGCTTGTCCACAAATACAAAAAAGAAAAAGTTGAGTTTTGTTTAAAAAATGCAAGGTCAATTTTCCTTCTATTTCAAACAATTTCAAATGAAATATCCCATTCATCAAACTTCAATGCAACATACAGATTTTGGATTGCACTCTCACCCCAAAGACATAGATTCCAACTGCAGTTGCAGAATATCAAGCACAGCAAAATTCAAAACGTTAGGATGTTGAATGCTGAGAACTGGATCCAGTGACTAGTTAATAGAAAATTTACAGAACAGGGCTGCTGATCTATATAGCTTTTCTAAAGGAATGCTTTGCAACTCTTTTATGAATAAATGAAGCTATAAAAGCTAACAAAAATGCTACTAGAGCACCTTCTTCCTTTTGCCAACATTACTTCTTAAAAATAGCCAGATGCTAATTTTGACACAGCTGCTATCATAAAGTTTCATTTGTTATTGTTAACATTTAAAAAGCATATAAGTAATATAATTCTAAATATATGAGCCAAAGCTAAACTCATGCAAATTTCTATTCATTTTCCTTTTTTCTTCTTTTTTCTCTTCTTACATATTAAAGCTGTAACATTTTGAAAGTGCTTCAAAGCTGACAAATTTTATTCTGCACTGGGATAAATCAGCAAAGGGAAAATATAATAATTTATTATTACTCATTCTTCCAGAGCTACTGCATAGATATGTTGCTTTTGCATATTTTAGATTTAACTCTGTTCAATGCTAACAGAGTTGAATATTGAAAGATGAATTACACAGAAAGCAAAAGGCAGAATATGAAGCAAGTTATATATCAAAAGCCAACACCACTATATAAGCTTAGTTAAAAGGAACAAACACCACTGTTTAGTTTATATGTACATATTTTTCATTTAGTGCATCACAGGAAAATCTGGTACTTTCATAATGGGAAATTTTTCTTTTAAAATATGCACATAATGGTAAGCATTAAGTGGAGAAAAGATGCACCATGTATATAAACTTAAGCAGAGAAAATAGGACTCCTGCATTTTAAAATCCAACTGCATTCCCCAACACTGATACTGTTGAGCATAGTTCCTTCAAGTGTGATTATTTAAAACCATGAAGAGCGAACCCAGTTGTTGTCTACTCAGTTATTACAAATATCCAAACACAGAAGTTATTGCTAGAAATACTTTCATAAGTATGCATTTATTACTGTACAGTGCAAAAAAAAAAAATGAAAACACTGTCAGTGATGGAGAACACAGATGAACAAAAGAAGAGCAGGTTCAGAACTGATAATGGATTTAATTTTAGAAATGCATTAAACAGCCACAATGAAAAGTGTATTTGTTCCTTAAGAAAATTAAATTAGTTACTAAATTCATTCGGATATAGCATATGCCTCAAAAAATAAAGATGAAGCACTGAAGTTACAAACCTCATAAAAATTCAGCATGATCTTAAAAAATGCACATCAATTTGCACCTCAAAAGTGATTTAAAGTGTTAACTCACCACTCCTGTGTTTTTCTCCTCCAGTAAGATCTGATGATAAAAGACTACTGCTTGGCTTGCGAAGTCCAGAATCTCCGGATTTGGTTGTTTCTTTCAGCTTATGCTCTTCCAACTTTACTAAGTTCACATTACATTTTAGTAATTTGAGACTTTTAGCATCTATATTGTTGTTATTAGTCACAGCAGGCTTGAACTTGGTGCTCCCAAAGATTCTATTTGCTGTTAATGTTGGTGGTTTCAAGATATCTGGCTTCAATGCTTTCAGTTTGGGAGCAGCACAATCATCTGCATCAAACCTTTGCCGTGTGTTGACAGATAATTCTGTGACCTACAATCATAAACTCTTTATAAGCCAAAATACTTGAGCAATTATTATACAGGGTATACAAAAGTGGCAGAGCACACTTAAGTAGTGAAAGGTATAAACTAATAATTATCTCACAAATAAACCACTTGTGAAGTATATTTTTATGAAATATATTTTGCTCCTTTTGTTTAGTTTTCATCATTCCAACTTTATCTAACACTACTGAAAGTTTAAATTGCCACATGAATGATTTTACTATTGCTGGATTTTAAAACCAATAAAAGCTTACCACTAAATTATGCCCATCATTATGTATGTTAAAAAGTGCATTTACAGGGTGTCCACTGTCTTGAAGGTTTAAAATTCCAGTATATATCCAGTACAGATTTCAACAAAATTCCAGAACTGCATTGAATCATATTGTAGTAAAAATGCAGCAGTATTCAAATGCATGTCGTAGCTACCTTAAAATTTTAACAGTTTTATTTTTTTTGCAGTCATAATAAGAATCTGTGTTTATTACTAGCTGCCCTACTCATGTTGCATGGAGGGCTTATTAAATATTGAATGATGATTTAATTAAATTTACTCTCTGCACTCTTTCTGAAATCATTGTACAATGGTCTAGAAGCTTTTTTATACTGAATTCTCCCCCTTACCTGTTAGAACTGTAGTTTCATAAAATTCCCATCTCACGCTATTCATAATAATGGACCAAAAATTCACTAATATTTGGAGAAATGAAAAGGAAAAATCAGCAGAGTTAGCATTTCTAATCTTAGTCTCCCCCCTCCAATTCCCTCCCTTGCAACAATCTTCAAAATTTTGGAAATGTACAGAAAATACTGTAATTTTAAAAGTGAAAGATTATCAAATATTTTCATTATTTTTACATAAGGTAAAAGATTATGAAAACAAATGAAAAACAATAACATTAAACTTATTTGATTAGCAAGATTTTCCAAAAACCAATCACTTACAAATTCAATCTGAAATAAATTAATGTTATATGGATATTTCATCTAATTTTTCCGGTATATAATCGCTAATTCCAGTATAATTTAAGATATCCAGTGTGTAAAAAAAATCAAGTATACTTCCAGTGTAACTAGTATTAGTAGACACCCTGATTTAGCAAAATTCTATCTAGAATAGTCTCTTTAAATAACTAGAAGAAGAGTTCACAAGACAGTGATAAAAATTAAGTACATAGGTGTTTGACTGTCAATCAGTACACAAGAACTGAATACTTCATAAATTAGTTCTTAGAGGCCATTTTTCCATTAATTAATTCCTTTCATCACTGTTTTGTTTCACTGGCTGGCATGCACAAATACTTTACACATATAAAACAAAAGGAAATTAACTATACCTTTTCTGCAGTCATGTAATTACTCCTCCTAATTTAATGGAAATGGAAGGTAAAATTGCATAGGCAAATAAGTAGTATTATTCTGGATTAATAGGTTTGTTTACAAAGCCCCTCAAAGAGCACATACAGATAAAATAATTTAATAAAAGGAATTACAGGTAGTTAAACAACACAACCATGCACTTGTGAAATAAAATCCCACAAAAGCAACAAACATCTTATCTGTTTCCTTCAAAATTAAGAAAAGTTCCTTCAAAGATTTTTAAAATGTATCCTTTTCTCTAACAAACCACATATTCCACGTTTTAGGTCAATTTCTCAGTTGTATCTGTTGCTTTTTAGCCTGAATGGAACAAGTATCAGTTTATTTAAATAACAAGCACTGACATACTGTAAATGTTATTTTCTGAATAACAAAGCATTAAAATGCCATAACCACTAATAGATCTGTAGACTATATCCTCCTAAGTAATACTGCAAGCACATGATGATCATTTACCATTTCTAGTATGTTTATATTGGGACTTAGATGATAGGAATATTCCTTTGAATAATATGCGCCCCCCCAATCTCCAAAAGGACAGTCTGACAAGCTTAAAAATTATTGCTACTGATCTTTTAGAAAATTATTGTGAAAATTCAGGTTTATTTAAAATCTTGACAGGCTCAATTCACCAGATACTCAATAACTACAATAAAACCCATATGCTAAATAAGAAACAGATAATTAGCTATGTCCTAACAACTTATCATTCCCATTTCAAGATGCATTTCTAAATCTTGAAGAATCCATAGAAAATAATAATCCATAACCGTTGCAAAGCATGCATCACATCTAAATTGAAAGAGAATGCAGGAGGCATGGCAAAGCACAATTTAAATTAGGTTCATTCACAATCAGTGATGCTTACAAAAAAATTATTTACATCTGCATGTATATAAAAGTTATATATAAGCATCAATTAACAATAAAATCATGGATTTCAAGTAAAGAAATTAATACACATCACACTATTAAATAAAAAATGCAAAATGTAACTGGTGATTAGAAATAAACAAAAAAAGCAGCTGTAACTCACAGAAGTGGCAAAAATAAATAACTGAAATACTTATTTTCTGTTTAGATTAATTGACTGATCATAATAATTTCATTCAAAAATAACTATTAAATAGATTTACTATTTTATAAACTGCACACGAAGTAGTTTGTTTTGAGTAAAATGTCTATCCCCCTGTCTTTATAGCCTGATAGTACAGAATGGGTGAAAAGTCACAGAACATGTATGTATTTACATACCATCTGATTTTTCTTTACTTGTAAAACAAATGTTCTTGGAAATATATTTGTTAAGCACTTATTATGTACTTGTATGCATTCCTCCGTGATCTCTGCTGAGAATGAAGAGCAAATATGGCACCATGTTTTATGCATTTGGCACCTGTCTGAAATGCTCGTTAATTTATTCATTCACAGTGAAGAAAGATTTCATGTGGTTGTGCATAGTTGATAGCAGTACTTCTAGCTTGGCGGCACATTTACTTTTGGATTTCATCCACATTCTAGCCAATTAATTGGAGACTACAACACAAGTTTCCCATTCGGCTGAAGGTCTGCCACTTTTAACACTTCTGGGGCTGACATTTTTTTCTCACTTTAACAATGGTGCTTTACCAAACCGAGCCTTAAAATCCTGCATCATGTCACTCATGCATTTTCCAGAATGTGGCCGCTTATAGACTTGTACAGCAACCACAAGTCTTTCCTCCACACTAAAGATACTTGTATGCCATTCTGAATTAATGACTAATAAAATTAAACCCTTGGCCCAATTATTCACTATGGCTTGTTATTTGTATCGCATTGTTGTGCCAATAATTTTCATGCACAAATTTGAAAAACCAACTGTACTGGTACTTTTCACCCACAATATAGTTGACTTAATATTCTATGGGAATATGAACCTATTTCAGGTAAATCTTTGCATTACTATGCAACATCAGTTACTGCAAGCAAAAAATGGAATGCTCAGTGGTGGAATTCCTTCCACATCCTTCTTCCCCAAGTTTATGTAGACTATATTGAGTTTTAAATTCATATTTCATTTAGATTGAACAGTTTGAACCTTTATATAAAGCCACCAGCAGGTTAGCATGTTATGCTCATTGAAGACCATCAAGCCATAAAAAATTGTGCAGTGCAACCTAAACTTAGTCCTTCATATTGAACAGCAGCCCAGAACAAGCTCTCAATATAAAAAATGCAACATTGACTCCACAGCAGAACATAATACAGTTTTTGCCAGAAAAAAGAAGAAGAAGAAGAAGAAACTGTA
Organism: Deroplatys truncata; assembly: GCA_030765065.1. Classification (NCBI taxonomy): domain Eukaryota; kingdom Metazoa; phylum Arthropoda; class Insecta; order Mantodea; family Mantidae; genus Deroplatys; species Deroplatys truncata. The sequence goes on from CM060978.1 coordinate 224,104,710, forward strand.
TATCCCTGCTAATACAAATTCTTATGGACTAACAAATGCCAGTTCAGTTAACAAAGTTTGAATTGACAGATTAAACTGTACAACTGTGATTGCACATTAAAATAAGTATGACTGGTCGATTGATTTCTTTCAGTTTGGACAAACAAGACTCCAAGGTAGCAATTATTCACAATGCATATAATTAAACCTTTCAAATAGTGAAGAAACTTTATTATCATGTTTGATTAACCTCATGCTACCTCTCCTCTCCCCTCCAAAAAACACAGATTTTTCTAATATTTTTAGAGTAACCAAACTACTAACTACAAAGCGGAAACAGCTCAACTGGGCCAGAGCCTACCCTCCTTAACGCCAACCCGAACCGAGGATTCACACTCCGCAGGATGTTTGAGACAATGTATAGAATTAAATGCAGTTATAATATGCAGTTTATCCAAGGAATAATTTAGAGAATATAAAACTATAGGATCAGTTTTAAGTATGATTTACCCAAATTCAGCTAAGTATTTGAATTTCCATCTTTATTGGTTAAACTAACTTGATTAAAGCAAGTTGCATTTACCTGATTTCAGACAAACTATGACACACTGTAGGTGCTTTTATTAGCTGTGAATAGGAAAGAAAATCCATCAATAAACTTAAATTTTTGTAATTATTGGTAAATTTGCTTTTCATAAAACATTATTCAATTAATCAAATTGCTGATCAGTCATTTAATTTTTGCCATATCTACCTAACAGCAACAAAAACATATGGAAAAATGTATGCACTTGGTTTATTTCAAAGACAACATCCATTCCAATTACATTAAATAGATTTCATAAGCAAAAGACAGAAGCAAACAAAAATGACACAGAAACAGTGACTTTGTTAGCTGCAACTAAAATGTTAGTTTATAGAAAAGGTGGAGTAAGGAACATCTCGCACTATCTTCAGGATGATGCACATGCATTCTGTGAGGGAAGCGAAGAAGTGGTGTGCAATGAAGCATCTTGACATACCTTTTCCAGGACAGGAGGTGGCAGCTCATGAGATGCAGAGTCCCTGTTCTTGAGCAGGGGTGGTCGACCCACTCTAGGTTTGGAATTACTGGGAGAATTTGGTGGTAAATCCAGACAGAGTCTATTGCACCTCTTCCTTGGTCGACCTGGTCCTCTCTTCACAGGACTCACAACTGCTGATACCTCCCCTAATTCTGGAGAGCCTTCTATTGAATTAGTTGACAGTGCAGATGAAGATGATTTCTTGGGTGTCAACTTTGAAAGCTCCCGTTGCTTCTCCCGGTATTTACGCTGTAGTTCAGCCAACCTCATACGCATTTCCATTTCGGAAGTGTCCATAAGTTCAGAGGATGCTGTGGACGGACTGGCACACAAGGACGAGCCTGGCAGCAGATGCTGCTGGGAGCTGCTGGCACAATGCTGGGGACTGCTGGAACCACTGCGCCCTCCATTGCCATTACAAGCCACACTAGTACTGCTGCTACCATGCAGATGATAGTGGTGCATTCCTTTGCTTGCAATGAACTTTCTACACTCCCGCTCGGACTCCCGTGTCTTATAATTACGATTAACATCCACACTTCCAGACTTTTGGCTGCCCAGGTGATCTGTTCTACAGCTTGAAGCAGCCTGCTTTTCTTCTGCCTCCCCTTCAGCTTGGGATGTGCTCCCTAATGGGCTTGGAGGGCTAGACTGTGGCCACGACCCTGATTGTGTAGATTTAGATGTTGCAACTTCTTCCATAAATCTCTGTTCCGCTAACGCACACAACAGAGTGAGGCCTCCAAGCATACTGCCATTTCCTAATCCATTGCTCACACCTTCCCCAAACTTTTGTCCTTCACCCTGATTCACAATGAAACACTTATTTTCACTACTGCCACTGTCACAAGCTGGAATGTCACTTCCACAATTCACATTTCTGTCCACATTGCTTTTTGTATTGTTTGTGCAAATCTGGCCGGAAACTACGTTTGAAATTTTGTTATCACAGTTTTTACTGATGGACATATTTCCATCACTGGCACTAAAAGTGTTAACGTCCTCCCTGTCAGAGAGCCTGTCTTCTGAAGACTTTGTAGGTGTTGATGCAGACTGATGACAAAGCATTTGCAGTGTTTCGGCGGCTTTCTCGTCAGCTGGCCTGATTTCTGACATATCAGGCTTTTCCAAGGATGTCACAGTTGCCTTTGAGATTGCAGCTTTACTGCTCATGCTGGAGGAATCTGCCATGACATTAACAGCCAGAGCACTATTGGGCCGCTGATCTGTTTTGTCATGACGTTGAACAAGATGGCTCTCAAACTGCTCAATACTATTGGATAACAGTTCTAAACCACTCAAGTCTACTGCAGGCTGCTCCTCCACTTTTGTCTTTGTTTCAGACACAGATGATACCTCCATGCATGACAGTTTCATGTTGGATGCTGAGCACTCAGGAACAGTCTGCCTCATCTGGAGATATAAATTATCCTTTTATCCCACATAATTAATAAGTTATACAAAGCTTGTCTTCTAGTTATAGTGAAAGACCAAAACAATTTAGCAAAGAGGATCAATTATTTAAATAAACTTATTTGTTTTATATAGCGATTGATATTTACATTAGCAAAGAGTTGAAACTTCCAAAGATACTACATAAGATTGTGCATATTTACCTATATAAGTCTACCTCAGTCAAGAACCATTTTGATGTAAACAATGGGAAGGAGTTGATTACCTTTTCGCATGTTTCATGTGTATATATAAGTTTTGTGGCATTTAGAGTCTAAGCTTCTTTACATGCCCAAGGATACAGAGGTGTTGGGAAATAAGGTCATTATCCAGAACTGAAGCCCTAATAGGGGCTGATAGTTTGCAGTGCTATTACCAGTAAGGAAATAGCTAAGAGTATGTATCTCTTGATGTGGTTACCTGCATCATAACAAAGAAATACTCATGACCTTGATTCTTCCAACTACAACATAACGATGTTATGTCTCCCTTGCCTCTTTTCTTTCGCATGTTTGTTCCAGAATCACACTTGTCTGAGCAAGATTATAACTAAACATTACTAGCAAAGAGTGCTCTAAAACAACTATTGTCCAGTTTTCGTAAAACGAAGGTAATTTGCATTTCTTTTAGTGTGAAAAAATAGCTTTGTATCATATTTAATCACTTCAAATAGATGCACCATTTTGTTAATGGTTACTTAATCTCCATAGATGACATAGGCATCACTACATTCCATGATCTGTCTCTGCTTGTTTGAACATGCACATTTAAGAACTCTGACCACATTTGTGTTATGGATCCAGGCATTTTAACAAACTTCTGATCCAGTCAGTATAGGAAATGGCAGTAACGTACAAATGGACACTTAACGTAGACTTGGCTGGACTACGTGATTGACTGGCAAGTTTACGTCACAGTCTCTAACTATGGACACTAAATGCATGTAGAATTAAATGCTCTTCTGGATTTTAATAGTCTAAAATGCATTTTGCCAAGATAGCTCTTAAAAACATAAAAAGTGAATATAGTAGGAATGAAATACCTTACAAGAGGTACAAGCACCATTGGGGGGGGGGGGCTAATTTACAGTTCCCATTAGTTAGTGGCTGTCGTGTTAGCCAATTACGCTACCCAACCAAATCTAATAAAATGCTTGTATGCTGACAGCATCAAAATTCATGTTAGAACAAACCTAGGTGCATTCCAACACAACAGTCTCTGATAGCATGTGATTATAGTTCACTTAAAAGTCTGTGATTGCCTAATGTGCATGCATTGGTTTAGCATCTAGCACCAATCAGAATTGGTACATGCTATTTGCTATGTACTGATCCTCTACTCTGATGGGATCAGAAGTTTTCTGGATTCAACCTTATGCATGTGAGTTATTAATGTATGGTTTACAACACATATGCGTTACATCTAAATGCTTATAATTACTGCTGACTTAATTCACTTAACCACATACATGCCTTTTATGTTCCACAGCGGTATCTGTTTGCAGTACAAAATATAACAAATATGGGAGTTTTTACAGTGGTATTAAATTCTACACAAAATGACTATGGACTTTAATATTCCATTTCCAAGTCTATTTATTGCAGAAGTATCTTCAAGCTTATTATATACACGAAGTTCTAGTGAGTGACTTTGCAGCTCCTTTTAATAAGTAAAATAAATTACATCATATAATTTAGCCACAATGGCAATTTAATTTTAAAACTTTAGTAGGTTTCAGTTTGATATAACCTATACATTATAAATCAGTACAATGATGCATCTTCAAAGTAATTGTTCCAATTGTATCTATTTCAGTTCCATCCCATCCCCTTATTTCTCTTAATATATTGTTGACTAGGAATATAATTTATGTGTTTACTACATTATTTTCAAGCTTCAGGGATTTGTTGACTTTCTGAAAATGCAGATTTAATACGTCATATTCTGATAATATGAAAAACAACACTGCTTTTGGAAAATATAGCACCAACTTTTATAGGTGCAATATAAAAATTTATATTGCCTAACAAAATTTTTAAGCCAGGTTTCCTTCTGTAGTGTCAAGATATTAAAAACTACAACAGGTCTCCATGTGACTTCTTTCTCTTCCCCAAGAACATATTGAAAGTAAAAGGGCAAGTAATCAAAACCATTAGAAAGATAAAATCAAAACCACAGATGCCAAAATGAGAGTATTCCATTTGTAACATAAGTGCTTGAGGTCAATGTGTGCACAGCAAATGAGGGTGACAGTGGTGTTTAACTTTCCAGATATGGTTTACTTTCATTTGTGGGTGTGAACTGGAAAATTTTGGATCACCCCTCACATATGGCACATACAGTAGAATAAGAAATGTGAAGAGAAAGTAAACAAGGCAATGCAACTGGTAGAAGAAAAATTTACAAGCTCACTGAGATCTTCATGATTACACATACATTTGAATTCACTAATGAGACATTTTCCTCCTAACATGGTACACTATAAATGAATACTTAAACATACCTGGGTGTCGACGGACTGTGTCTTTAGCATTTCACAAACACTTTCATCCTCACTGGGTGTATCAGTCTGATTGCTGGCATCTTGTACTGTCACCTGTGGTATTCCTGTCATCCTAATCTGTGATGAGCTGTGGTCCTCAGGCAGCACAGTCACTGTACTAGTTGCCTCTTCCCCCTCAGACTGGCTTGTAGTACAAGCTTCTGAAGCTTCAGGATTGCATGGAGACGTTGCCTGTCATTATACAGTTAAGAAACAAAGGTTACCATTTAGGTACTACAAGAAATGTATTAAAATGCATTTATTTCTACCTCTCCTATGCTACTTAACCACAATGCTCAAACAAAAATTGTATTTCCTACTAGCCAGATGCGACTGTGAGGTACTGCAATAGCAATAATAATAAGTAATAACAATAACATACCACAGGAAATCTACCTCTATGATAAATGTATCATTCAGCAGTGAATAACAGTTCATCTTGCAACAGATAACCTTACTTCTATTACTACTCAAACTCATTTTTTCTTTGCCATAATGCTGTTCACCGAACAAAATATTCTAATGCATTTTCACTTTAGTTTTGGAAATTCTTAGCACAATTTCTATTCCATTTATATGGAAGTCTTTCTACAGTGAATTGAGGTGTTATCTTGTTTGAGTCCTTGAGTTGGCAACATTTCATAGTGCTTAGCTTCAAAGAGAATTGTGTCAATAACATGATACCACTGACAGCAGGTATGATGCTTAAGGAAAAAAGAGTGCATTAATTGCGTAAGAAGCAGCCTATACAAATCTTATTGCTTTTTTTTTTTTTGTACGGGTTGGGAGGAAATCATTTACCTACATTTACTTTTAACTACTCTGGTAATATCAGCCTTTAGAAACAATTCCTTGGTGTCAATTTGTTGGCACTAGATTTCAATTCTTTATAACTTCAAAACACACATTCACTCCCATTTTCATAAATTTAGGCTATGTACAGGGTATGGAACGATTCTAGTCATAAAAGTTCCACAACCCCAACATGGAATCCTGGGAGCTCTGGAATTAGAAGTCAGCATGCTGATCACTCCAAAGTTGAATCTCTTGTGATCTTGACTCTTCAAAAGAATATTGGGTGTCTCATAAAAAACACCAGCTATGCTTATTATGTAATGTGGGATGGCAAACTGAACATTTTTCAAGAAACAACCCATGCCCAGAAAGGCATGGTTCGGGAGCTGTAGAGCATCGAAGTTTGAGGACAGTGGGTGTCAATCTGTTCAGATTCTTTTTGATGTCCTTGTAGTTATGTAACCCATTAGACATGAGCATAATGCAGATGGACGATGTAAACCTAATAACATTCCTGTGCATGCACTACATTACCCCACACATTCCTTGGTGTGCATCCTAGTTTAATACTGTTCCAGTGCTACACAGCAGCAGTGTAACATATATCATTACACGAATGTCCAAATGACCAACATGGATTGCAATGGAGAGCTGCTGCAAGATTGCACATGGAAAGGATTTAAATAGAAATACTCCAATCATTCTACGTTCGCGACCATTGAGAGACAATTAAGAGAATCCAGAATGTTTCAAGTACATATGTTCTATCTGAAGTGTGTCCATTGTACACTTTTTGCCTATTGTAAATATTGTGTCACCTCTTCTGAATGTCCTGATTTAGGTGCCAAAACGTGATGTGCACTTTGCTCGAACACCGCACTTTGAGGACACAGATTTGAAAATGTTCGGCAAGTGGCATAGGTGCAGCATACATGTAAAGATGTGTAATGTGTTGTCCATGACCAGCAGCTCCAGCCATACCGTCTTCAAAAAATCCAGACAATACAGGAGGACTACCCACAATGCCATTTTGTACAGTGGTATTTACATCAAGGCATACAAACAGACTGACAGGACTAACCTACTTCAGATTCACAAGAGATGTTTTGCCCACCTTCTTGGATGTAATGCTACTACAGGTTCAGCAGGTAATGTGGCTGCAACACAATGGAGCTCCAGCACACAATCTGCGGAATCACCTGAATGTCATGTAAGTAAATCATTGGGTGGCTAGAGGGGGACCAGTTCCATGGCCACACCCTTCAATTATTATCTGTGCGATACAATGAAGAATATGGTGTACAGTACTCCTGTAGCATTAGAGGAAGATCTCATTGTAGTAATCCACGGAGTGATAGAAACTTTTACCATATAAATGTACCTATTCACTCTTGTGTGCATCACGCTCAGCACTGTCTATGTGGACTCTGCAGACATCCTCTTGTAATGCACTTTCTTGTTGGGGTTATGATGAAAATATGGGACACTCATCACCATACCCAATCCATTCTCAAACTTTGATGCTCTACAGTGCCCAAACCATGCTTTTCCGGACATGGCTTCCTTCTTAAAAATGATCAGTTTGCAGTCTCATACAACATAATAAGCATTGTCAGCACTTTTCTGAGACAACCTATATGTTTAACATAATATACTTTCTTTGAGAAATTTTATTTTAAGAAAAATGCCACAAAAAAAGCCCCTAATTCATTGTCAATGACAATTAAAAAGATTTTATAAACAAAATTGTAAAGAAGTAAGTTCATTGCACCACAAACAGCCGTTCTGTTTATTCTGGTTGCATAAAAATATTCTGTTTATTAAAATAATATTTAGCTATGGGTGAGATTATCGTAAAAATGATTATTTATACGATTTCAGAAGTATTTCTGAAAATGTTGAAAACAAGCTAGAACATGGCTTTATCGATGAGAAATGTGCACTCCATCTAAAAAGGGAGGGGGGGGGGGTTATGCACACTCCACTATGACAAATAACTGCTTTAAAGCTTTATTACATGACACATGAAGATATCGCAAGGAAGTTTCAAAATGTTCAACATAAAAAGCCACACACTTTTGATTTTGGTGATTTTGTGTCATTTGTGGACTTTTATCTTTGCCACATGGTAGCTATAGCAATTGTTCACTAATGCATTCTTTAAAAAACATAATCCTACATACTGATGAGGCAATTCAATCCAGATTTAATCATTTAAATATAGATAACCGCCAGTATTAAACTATATAAATATTTTTGGACCACTTTGTACAGTGATAATTGTAAATACATATAGTTGGTATAGGGTTGGGAGTTAGCTGTCATAGCATGCTTTCTCACCACAGTGGAGCAAGTTCCCTTAGGCACTGGGCACTGTAGTCTTTTGTTGTTGACACTATTCACTTCTGATGCATCAAACTTCCTTTATACTTTGAAAACATTTTTTTCTTTCTATCTTAAAATATATTTTACATCGCATAGTAATTTCTTCTCTCTGATTTAAAACAATTTTTTTTTTTCTGAAAATTATTTCACATCACATTGTAATTTCATTTCCTTAAATCTGTGACAGACCATAATATACTTAAAAAATTAAAAATAAACTAGAGAACTAAATATTACATGCATTTTACCTGGGAACGCTTGCCATTTTCTGTTTGTACAGAGGCTGATGGTTGAGGGGTTTGTGATATATGGACAACAGGAGATGAAGTAACAGAAGTGGGAAGCTGTGGTGGCTGTTGATGCTGCTGCGGTTGCTGCTGTGATTGTGTGGAATGATCATAAAAGAAATGAGTCTGTACAGTTGGCGCAGCGGTGCTTGTAGCCACAAAGGAAGGCACCGTATTTGTTCCCATGCAGACATCAGATGTCATGGATCTTGATGTTGCCTGATGGACAGGCTTCATTCTATCTAGCACCATGCTGCTAACCATACCACCTGTGCATTCTGAAATCTGCCATCAACATACCAGCATTAAACCGTGTTAGTAGTAAGACATTAAAGAAGAATCGTTAATTTAACTCAACATTTTTTATTAAATGGATTCATACAATATATAAATTTTTGTTGTAATATAAAAGTTGTTTTCTGATACACAGAACAAGATATACCGAGTGGTCGTTATATGGCCCAGCCACGACTTCATGTATGATTCACTTGCACTGCAGTAACCTTGATATCATTCCACTAGATCACTAGCGGTGAATGACCTCTTCAAATCTATGCTTATTGGCTGTGAATGTCAGCTGTCAGTTACTGCCTTCTGTTCGGCTGCAAAGACTAGAGTTTGTTCATTGTCGTCTCAAAAGTGGAAGCTTATTCAAACATCTGTGTTGTGTGTGAATTACTTTAAAGTATTCTTATTATTGCTGCTGTTCTTGTCTTGTTATTAGTCCACTGAAATGCCTACCAAAAATTCACATTTGTACAAAGAATTTTTATGTACAATACATACATTAACACCGAATCATGTAGACAAGCGTGTAGGCAATTTCAGGAGACATTTCCTGATATTTCAGCTCCAAATAGAAATACTGTCACATATCTGGTTAATAAGTTTAGGGCAATGGGACTGCTAAATGCTAAACCTAAGAAGCGAAAAAGTCAAGTTGTAATGGAGGGAAAAATTGTCAAAATTAGTACTGCCGAGGGTATGCGAACCCCCTTGAGGGGCATTGGACCCCTCTGTGCGGTGTGGGGTCTCCGGTCTGCCGGAGGACACCCACTTTCAAAACCACTTAAAAGGTTACTATTACTATGTTACATTTTGTTACTATTACTCTTGAGTATGCAACACAAGATTTTTAAAATGGACGGTGTAGTAGATAGCATGCTGCACACACATGATCTGGGCCGGCTCATAAAAAGACCACTCTATATTTCTGGTTTGACAAGTACTATATTTGGTTGAAACAAGATACGACTTGTAACAGTTAATGCAAGAGAGTGAGCTGGAGGGCTGCATAACCACATAAACAACAATCACTAGCTGTTCAGCTGTGCACTAATTTAAGTTAATTTTATAATATCCGTATATTATAGACAAGCTATTATGTTCTCCCTATAAAATTACATAAAGGCTGCACTGTGATAACAAAGCCAAATAATTCAGAAAAAATTATAATAATGAGAGCACCAGAAACTGTGTACTACAATGTGCATACTTGGTATCAAATTCATACTGCCCCTGCAGTTCAGCTTTTAGATGAAAGAAAAAGAGCAACATACTGGCAAGAGCAGTGGTAAAGAGGATGTTGCCATGAAAATGTTTCCTTTAGCAATTATGTCACAAGTTACTTACTGGGTTTATATCTTCTGCTGTAGTCATCTACATAAATTGTTCCAAATCCAGATACTTGTTGACTATAAACTGGCTTTTTATAACTAAGCCATTCAAATGATGGCAAGCAACATTGGCAGATTCTTTGAATATGCTAATTTTTCTTTTCTTTTCCCCCATGAGGGGCCGAGGGACATGTAAAAATATGTAAATATTCAGAGAGGAAAAGGAAAATTGTTCAGTTCAAAATTTGACAACACACAAAAAGCAAAAACTAAAATAGTTGCATTAATTGGATAAAAAAGGAGCTGAAAGCACAAAAGATGGTAATGCAAGAATTAGTTGTAAGCAATTAAAAAGAACTGTAGTAAAAGCTGTGATTTAAGAAAACAAAAACAAATAAACAAAAAAACTACGGGTTTGTTTTAAAAAAAATGGTAATGAAATTGTATGGATTCTACATACCTTAAATTTTCAACCATTATTAAGGAACTTATTATAACTGAGTACTACTTTTTCCAGCCTTTCATCACAGTAACATGTACTCTGTGATAAAAGCCATTACTGTTACTATGAGATGCTCTCTTTCATCAATGCCTGACACCTAGGGTCTTCTTCAAAAGAAGAAACAGACAAAAATCACTTGGTGCAGAATGAGAACTGTAGGGTGAATACTCATGAATCACTAGGTCATTTGAATAAGAACAATTCCTAACTTGGCACCAAATAATTCTCATTTACTTTCTCATCTGAAGAACTTCCTTGGTGGCATGCATTTTAATCATGATTTCAAAGAAGCACTTCATTACAGGTATGTAAACCAGTGTCTCAACATGAAGAAAATGAAGTTTAAGGTAAGCAGAAGCTAATACAATTAATATTTTGAAAATAATGAGGGTTAAAACAAAGAGGTTGAGGGAGAAACCTTACTATTCACTTTAAAAAGATATGCAGCGTAGCAACAATCATTAATTAAGAGTTTCAGCACATGCTGTTGTTAAAATCACAAACACAGGGCTCTTAAATGCAATATAATGTAAGTTCTCAGAGCGCATACATACATGCATGCATACCTTAACCTGTACTCAAATAAAACTAAATAAGTTTATAACGAGAGAAAGTATGCAGATGAAGAATAGCATTAATGCTATTTTCTATGAGAAACAAAAAACAAACCAGTATGGAATAAATGCATTCCTCTTCATTCCAAAAAAAAAAGTACAGATTACTTTAAATTCCATGCAAGTAAACAATGTACATACCAAAATAAATATAAAGAGCATTCTCAGATAATTTTGCCTATTGCAAATGAAAACAATTTTGTGATAATAATCTTTGGTGCAACCTTAGCTGGTAATTGGCATTTGCCAGTACATGGTAACGAGCTCTAGAAGTCAAGGAAAGATGTAATTACATCATTGAGGTCTCCTAGCAACCACCAAAAGCATCAATAGCAGGCAAGATGTCCTTGGCAAGAAGCATTATTCTATTGCAGTAATATTTTTCCTACTGCTGAATGACATAATGTTTACAAATGAGATAACCCATTGCATTAATTACTTCCAACTTGAATAGCCCAAGAATAAAGTTGTTCCATATGCATTGTTCAATGGTATTGCTTAATTGCTTTGTCATAATTTTAGAATTGGTTAACTCAAAATGTACACATGTTGGTAGATGGTGGATACATATTTTACAAGGCAAAAAGTAGCTAAAAAATGAATACAGGCATTTTTAGCAGATGCACCCTGATAAAATAAGGGCACAATATTATACTCTGTGTAAGCATACTTTATCACAAACAGCATTTGCTCATTAGAGCAAAGTATCTGTCATTCATATATTTTATTTAAGTAACTTTGTGTTCACTTCAGCACAACCCTAGACTTAACTTTTGTCAAGTAAATGAGCAATCAAGTAGGAAGTTCTTTTAGTACTTTTACAGTACTCATTACATTGATTTTTACTTTCTCTACTACGTGTAGGGGAAGTATTGTATTCCACCCAAAAACTCGATACCGAGATTTCACCTCAAATATGCGTTTTTAGGGCCCCTCAATCCAAAAAAAAACATTTTTGGAAACATGTCCGTGTGTGTCTGTGTGTCTGTCAGTGTCTCTGTGAACAGCATAACTCAGAAATGAACAGTCGGATAAACACCAAACTTGGTATTTACGTTCAGTATCTTCCAGAGATGCGACACGAAGGTTTTCAAGAAAATCCCCCACCCCAGATTACCCTTCACATGGAACATTTTTCGAAAATTTTAATTTTCTCTACAATGGCTCTGATGATTTTGATTAAAATATCATATGTTTAAGATATTTTCATGACAAATGAAATGTATATCTCAAATTTTCTGGGAATGTCTCCAAAAGTATTCTTCATTGTGAACGACTTTTGCATAGCTGGTAAACCATAAGAGATAGACAAATTTTTACTACACAAAAAATGTAGATCGCATTAAAATACACAATTTATGTCATACTTTTTTTTTTGTTTAGTGAACCATTTTCGAGATATTGCTTGTTTCCCCTTAAATTTTCCAATACTTTTGCCTTTTCTCAAATGGAAATTCATTATTTTTTTTTGGGGGGGGGGGGAGTCCTGGTAATGCAAAGAGAAAGGAATACTCCACATTGCAACCAGCTCTTAAAATATTTGACTATTGCTTAAAGCCTACCAATTCCCCTTGCATCTACAAGAAAATTAGCAATAAGATTAACATCTCAATCTCTCGATTAACATGAAGCTTATGGAGAATAAGTGTTTGTAAAAATAGTTTGTACAAGAGTAGAGAAAGTCATGTGAATGTAACGCATCAAATTTTTTTTTCTAAATAACTGCATACATGTTTGCTACCTACACTATGTATTCTTGAACATCTATGCCAAAAACAGTAGCACTGCTGTCCTTAAACAATTATTACCAACTAAGAGGGTACAAATAAGGAAGCTGTTCAACTATAAACTTTACATATATAGCCTTGGTTAGAAAATATTTTATATGTTTGTAGTTAGTAAAATTGAAACTAAGATGAAAGATGTGGTTGTGATATTTCGAGCCTTCTCTGCAAAAATTTTGAAAATATTAATACATATTTTAATAACCTTGAAAATGTTCAATCCAATTACGTTTATTTTGATACTGGTGTCTTTGATAGTCTTCGCTTCAGCGTACTACAAATAAAATATCTGGTTTGTTTTCATTTTCTCTATAGAGCTGACAGCTTACAATACTTACTTGAGTAACCTCACTAACAGAAGGGCAAGAACAACATTGTGGATAGGGTGTCCAAGGCATGGGATAGTTAGTCACTGATTGGTTTGTAAGAAATCTTGCACATGGCAGTGCATTAGAACACATGACGATTCCATTTCTCTGGAAAACAAGCATAAAGGCAAGTTGACAGAAGGTAGGTGTACCTAACCATGACCTAAAAGTTTTGTTGTAAAGGTAACACTATCATAAAGCAACAAAAAAGCCTATGGCATATAGTATTTGTCATTCCTCTTTTATTTAAAAAAATAAGGTTAAAGAAATGAACATAAAAAAATGTAATTGTCTCGTTACTAAGAAGAAAATAAACTGTTGCAGTGAGAGAACCTGATGTTTCAGTTTTAATTGTCTAAATGAACATCTATGAGGCTAAGAATAATAAGCGCAAATGCTAGAATAACAGATTATGGGCCCAGGCACATGAATTACCATGAAATGCAGATTTAATAAATATTCACAGGAAGTGATTTTAATAACTGGTCATTCAGAATCAGGCTTGATGGAAGAACACTCCTTCCTTTGGAGACACTAGATGAATAATTTACTACAGTAAAACCAGAAGAGCAAGCTAAAAACATAAAACCCAAGAACATAACTGTGCAATGCATAAATGACTTGCACTTAAAAATAATCAAGGATTGTGGCACAGCATATGAGATTATTCAAAGCTTACAGCTGTATTTCACTGTGCAGGTAATGCATCACAGCTTCTATAGAGAGATTGCTAACACAACGAAAATAACAGACTTGAATTCTTTTTTAACATTTGACAAGCTGATCAGAGACATGGAATCATCAGAAGCAAAACCGAATGTCAGTGAGACCATCTGTTACTTATTACTTGCTAATTAATTTTGAAAATTTAGAAGCTAGTAACAGTGATGTGTCATAGTTTAAAATAAAGAGAGTTGAAGGTTGTTACACTACATCACTAAAATGTTCTTACTTGAATTATTGAATTTACAAAAAACGATCTATTAAATTCACAATAGAAAAAGAAGAACATGGCCATTTTACCTTACCTAGACATCAAGATCATCAGAAATAATGCACACAACGAACTAACGTTCGGCATTTACAGAAAACCAACTCACATAGAAAATTATATTAAAAGCAATAGCTACAATCCTACAAGTCACAAACATGCAATTTTAAATAGTATTACAAACAGGTTAGTACATATACCATTGGAGAAAGAGGAATACCAGAAAGAATACCAACACATTATTCACATAGCCAGACTTCCAAAAATCCTGCAGATGAGACTTTGAAGTCTCAAAACAATCGTCCAAATTTTTTACCATCATGATGTAAGTGAAGGCTTTTAATATCATTCGACTCATTTATTTTATGAGGAATCCTCTTGCCTGATAGGCCTGGACCAGAATTTCTATTGACAAGTGAAGTACTAAATAAAGTAGAGCATTCATTATGAACTGGACATTACTTTAAGAAAGTCTTCTTATAATCAATTAAAGCACTGCACGTGTAACAGTTTTTGATAAAGAATGTGTATCCTGTGGTCCGATGGCATAAAATTGCAGAATGTTCTTTCACTTGTTATTGATGGCATACATAACAGTGGACAAAGAAATGTCTTGATCATGGTTGCACAGAGTGACAGGAGAAATACGAAAATCCTTCAATGATGAAGACAGTTTAATTGCAAATTGCAAAAAAAAAATATTCTTAAAGGCCCTTTTGGGTGTCAAAATACAGGAAATTGGTGCCCATGGCCCTCTGCCTCCACAGCCCTTAATAACTTGGAGAGGGACTTGATTGAATGCAACTCTTTACGATGCCAAATATTTAAATGAAATTGTTCGGGTAATAGAAACTTTTGATGAAAACGACAGTTCCTCAGTTAAAACTGTGCAATTGATGGACTTAAGTGCACTGAAGATGAATCTGGATTTCATACAAAATAATTTTAGATGCATCCCGGAAACAATTAAACTGTTACAATATTGCAGCACCAGTTACATCAATAAGTAAGTGTGTACAACAGAAATTGCATGCAGTTCTACATAAAAGTTGTGGATATACCAAATTGTGTGTAATCAAGGATCTGTACAGTTCACCTGAGAATAACAAAGTACATGAAGTGCACATCAATTATTTGTGGTTTGCCCCCATCACATCATGTGACCTCGAATACACCTCGTAATACGATATTTAAGTGAAAACCTTAGGAGATTTGCTTTTTGAAACATTTAGAAAATATATTGTAGTGCACTGTAATGCTAACTCTGCAACCATAATAGCATATCATGAGAAAAAAAATTACCTATAAAAATACTTAGGTCAATGAACACACTGTATTTCACAATTAACATTTTGTATTTCTGTGATGAATACTATACCTATAAATGTGTATAATTTCATACATTATTTACACATGTATATTTTGTTTCTGGATGAACGAATTATCCAACCAAAATAAGTGAGCCATGAAACATGTTTGAAACATTTCTAAGTGTGAACAGTGAGGTATACATTGAGTGTTGCATTACATTTATATCAGTTTGTTATGACTTGCCGCTCCACCGCTGACCAACGCAATGCATGCACAGTAAACAAACAGTACCTATAGTATAGTAACATGTAACGTGTTTCATCAGTGTCCAAGTTTCAGTGTGTGATGATTACTTTATTCTTTTCGAACTTAACCCCAAGTCCCAATTCTTCTATTCTTCTTACAGAAGGCAAATTATCTGCCAAATGAGGAATGTAAAGCACATTTTTTATAGTAGCCATTTCAGCACTAACAACAGCTATTTTTGTTGCCATTAACCACTCATTTTTCTTGGCAATATCCTTTAGAAAGTACTTTTCTGAGATCACAGATGATCCAATGCTCTGGAATCAACATAAAACTGTACACTGTACCTGTCTTATCTCCTAACCTATAATTTGCTAGGAAACATATTTCATCCTCATCTAGATCTTTCTCTGGCTCTTTCTTCTTCACCTGGTTCACTTCCTTTTTCCTTGGAGATCTGAATTTACATTCAGACTTCTTAGCTCTTTTCTTTCACAGTGGTAGCAGTCATACATAAATTTTCTTTCCTGAAGCTTGTTCTGTTTGGTAACAAATGACTTTAAGCATTCTTAAAACGTTTAAATTTCTTCGTCGAGAAGTCGATTATTGACAAATTCTAATGTCAATTCTGAGCCCATTGTCTCGATTGCTGTGACTACAATGACATAGTAAGTAATATAAAATAAAGAGAGTTGAAGGTTGTTACACAACAACACTAAAATGTTCTTACTTGAACGTGTTTCGGGAGATGGTTTGCTCCCATCGTCAGCATGTTTTCAACTGATTTTGCTGGTTATTATCTGGGGAATGTTCTGTGCTGGGCTGATGAATCTCCAAAGGCTGCTGGGTGGCGGCAGTTCGAAATTCATTAGGTGATTCCTGTGTTTGATATGTATTTTTCGGTAAATTGTCATACTTTTGCCCCCATTTGTGTCACTTTTGCCCGCATTAGGTCTTACGCTTGCTCTAACGTAATGCTGCCAACATATGAATAATGCCACCGAAGCCGGTAAGATACTCAGCCTCAAAGCGTAGCTGAGAGATTGAGGGCCCTCAGCCTCAAAGCGTAGCTGAGGGATGTTTTTTATAAGGTGATGAGTGTAGCAAGTTGCGGCCAAGAGGCCGCAACTGCGAAGCGCCGACAGAGCGTAGCCCAGGGATCTGCGCTTCTAAAACTCAAATGATTCACGTTTGCAGAAACAACAGCACATCGCATATTCAGTACATTTCACTTCTTATTTAGGTTGGCAGTACCCACTTTGCATGGATAAATGGCTACATTTGTTGTTTTCCTCACGCTATTTGCCTATATAAGTGAAACACCTAAAACGGGTGGGTAGCTGGGAACCAGATATTGGAGAGACCACATCATGTTCTAAACTCACTCCTAAGGTAATTTATTTAATTATTTTTCACTTCCTTATTCCTAATTTAGGTGGGCAAAAGTATGACAATTTAGCCGTATTTTTTTCCAGATGTCCAATTCATTGCTGCTGTTGATTGGTTTTAGGAGTTTTATGTTCGGAGTGATATCATGGTTTGAAGACCAGAAATGATGTGCTACTGCTGATTTATCTGGCTGTTCATCTCATATGCTCTTTAAGTCTTATTTCAAGATTTCTTTTGCATTATTGTGGGAATATGTTAATACAGTTTTGTTGCATTTGCATGAGGTTATTCTCTCAGAAACATTGCACACCAAAAGACAAAATACCAAATAACCCATGCTGTGCCAAGAATAGAAACCTTGGGGGAAGCTAGAAGCATTGCTTCAATGTAAAACCAAGCTTTTCATTTGTGATCTAAAACAGGGACATCTCCAAAACAATACATTTTTATGATGTTAAAAATCACATAATTTTTATCTTTTGTGAGGTCATGCTTAAACACATAGCCTTTGTCAACTTGCCCTTTGTAAACTAAATAAGTGATAGCTCAGCCAAAAGCATAATGCCCAAACAAAAATCATAACACAAAACTGAAATAAATGGTAGCAAATCATTCCACATAGTTCATAGCTTTATAAAGAAAAACAAACAAACAAAAGAGCCATTGGGATATGCAAGACAAATTGCCTG
The DNA here is from genome assembly GCA_030765065.1 of Deroplatys truncata. NCBI lineage: Eukaryota > Metazoa > Arthropoda > Insecta > Mantodea > Mantidae > Deroplatys > Deroplatys truncata. Next base: position 224,122,724 of record CM060978.1, read on the forward strand.
AATACTCACTTCATGCATTGTGTGTGCCATAAAGGGATGAAAAATTAAGGTACTGAAGCAACATTATGAACTGTGGGGAGGGGGGGACTAATGTAGAATGAAAAAATTGGATAGAAAAATGTCCTTGTTAATAACCATGTTTCAACTGGTTTTATGCAAAACTTAACCATAAACTGTTTAATTTTAATATTCTCCTGTATAATAAATATAGTTTTAAACATTTTTTTCAATAAAATAATATTTGAAAGAATGTAAATACAAATCAGTAAAGCTTGTTATTTAATTTTAATGGTTATAATAAAATATTCATTATCGTGAAAATGTATAAGAAAAAATGTTGCACTTTATAAAATAGCTATTCTATAGCTAGAAGCCAAAAGCTGGTATATATTTTGGTAATACAATTTATTTTTGCAATAAATATTCTCATGGTCCAATAAATGTTAAGAAACATTGTTATGAACAATTTATTCTATTGTGATCACAGGTTTCTTAAAGAGATATCACTTAGTGCTTCCTCATAACTATTATCGAGACTTTGTTTCAGAGAACTTGATAATGTGCATGATGGGAAATTTTTTTCATACTTGAACTGCAATTATCTTCATTTTATACTTTTATATGATACTATCACTAATATAGATATAGATAAACATAAATAATAATCAAGTGCCAGGATGTTTACTCTGTTAATTGCATTATTTGGTGAACATCTTTATTGTGAATAAAAATAAATTTCTTCTATAGAATTATAATTCCAGGATATATTCTTATTGATCATTTCTCATATAATTAATGTTACAATTAATGCACAATGTAAAATTCATCATGGAGAATCACTGTATGCCATTGATTTTCTTCCTTGCAGATTTACACTCTTCACTTTTTGCAATACTTTGCATATTAGTTATCATTATTTACTACCAAGCCTTTCAGATTTAGGATCACCTTAACTTACACTATTTTAATCATTACTGATATATTCATGGAAAGACTATTTCAGTTTACTAGTATTAAAATCTGCAATATTATGATGTTCTGATTTTTAATATATTTTTTATTGTTTTATTTCTTTAGCCATTTTAAACTACATTCATCCTATATATGACTTTATCTTTTAAACAGTTGTTTGGTATTGCTTATTTGCTTATTGTTGACTTTAACATTAGGTTTACAACTTGCAGAGGTAGTGATGATTCTAATCAAAGAAAAAAAAATCTGTCACTCCAGTTGATAATCTAAACCACCATACTAACCATTAGGCAGCAAAGGTAGTCTTTAAAAAATAATCCCTGAAAAGCTGTAAAAATGTAAATCAATTAAGACTTCACACCAGAAAAATAATATACCAGATGAATGAACCCACAGCTTACAGTTTGATGTGAACATTGGCTGTTTGACCACGCATTGTTCTGCAGCTATAATTCCTATTTGTTCAAGTGCCCAACCAACAATAATTACTGTCATCCTCCGTAGTGCAGTGGTTACCAAGCTAGCCTCTAGTTCCCAGGGTCGTGGGTTCAAACCCGGTGGAGGGAAGTGATTTTTTTCGGGCCTAAAAATCCTTAGCATGACTTCCTTTGGAAGAGAAGTAAAGCTGGTGGTCCCGTGTCATAAATTTACGACACGTAAAAGAACCTCAAGCCTGATAAAGAGGCCTCTGAGCAAAATTACCAGTTTTTCATGCCCAATATAGAATGGGAAGGTAAGGACCACAGCAGTTAAAAGAGCATCCATAAATAAAACTCAATTTAATTTTTTAACAATAATGACTAATCATTGCACAAATACTAACAAACTACAGAAGCTTAAAATGCAACAGTATGGCACTGATCCAAAAGTAGGATGATTTACAAATGTCTCTTAAAACAAAGCCAAAGAAGCCTTTGGATAAGAGAATCACTGCTCCAAAACTGCTGTGGACTCAAAAAAGTGTAATTATTTAATGTTAATGTTTTCATATCTGCATGCTGGAGACCACCACAAATATTTGCTTTAATTCTTATTACCTAACTTACAAATCTTAACCATATTTACAACTTCCATGCAATATTTTATGCCAAAATATCCAATCTCAAGTCCAAAGCAGTAAACAAAGAGTGAAAAAATTAATTTAAGCTCCTTATTGTGTAAGAATTGAGCACGCTGATGTTCATTATACCACTTAGCTATTTGGTACATGGAATATCATTCCCTCTTAAATAATTGCAGTCTAGCTTTATACTAGACAAAACTCTGATTTCAAAACTTTGTATGCTCTTCCTTTTTAAGATGACTTTGAGCCTGCATAACTTTTTAAACAAATGGTGCAATCTATTATTTAGATATATCAAATGAACGACGTTTAATTCATACCAGAATTTATATATTAATTTCATTTCTTGACCGTACAGCACCCATTTTGGATATACACATACCTCTTAATTGGTTATAGCCTATTGTTTCTCTAGTTCTTTAAATCTGCCAGTTTATTCTTTGCTGATTTTGACAATGAATCCAATAACATGTATTTCGCTTATTTGGTGATTTCAGAGGTGGGTAGCAAGGTACATCGAATAGTAAAAGTTTATAAAATTGCTAAAAAAAACCAGTGTAGTTTGTCTAACTACACTACACATATGAACTGTGAAGCAAATGACAGACAGATCCAAGGTATATCTATTGTACCTAATAGGTTGCATAAATTTCAAAACCCTATAGTCAGGTGATTCATCTGGTATATAACCAAATACTCTGCTTAATATATTTTCCATAATCTTAACTTCACATGATTCTTTAGACTATTTTGCTTACCTGTGTTGCTGGCTCTATTTTGATGAGAGTGGTAGCAGGACTGGCTGGTGGTGCAGTAGACACAGCAATAGCAGTTTGATGGTGATGATGCTGCTGTTTGGTGGATGTAACACGTTTTTGATGAGACTCTGGCTGTGGTGGTTGAGACTGCTGGGGTGGTGGTGGCGGTGGTAGTTGTACAGGGGCAGCTGGAGGAGCAGGAGCAGCTACTGTTACTGCTGTTCCTGCAGCCGTAGCAGCAAGCGTCAATTGTTGTGCAGGTTGCACAAGGATGCGCGCTGCTGTTGGAAGGAATTCATGTGCCTCTGAGCCTGGCGCAGGTGATGGCTCAAACAGCTGAATATGCTGGGTTGTACCAGTACCTGCACCTGCACCAGCTCCGCCAGTGGGAGGTTGTGTTGTCACCTGAAGCGTGGCTGTAGAGGGCTGTGCTGCTGTAGTGCTGTAGCTCGGCCATAACACAGCACGTTGCACATGTTCTGTCCAACACAATGACAATGCTGGCTATAGAGCTAGGAACACGTCACATACATAACAAAACTCTGCATTTGTCCTTAGTTTTTTCTTCTCACCTGACAATCAAAGTCTTTGAAAAATTCCAGTAAGTTACCAAGCTCCAAATACTAAAATGCATAACAAAAATCTTTGTTGTGCTTTATGCTAAATAATGCAAGCTCAAATTGAGAAACCCGTGTTAAAGATGTTTATTTATAAGTCCCATGAGTGAAGTTCATTCAACCAGATTACTTTGATTTTCAAAGTTGCTTCTTATACAGATATAATGCTGAGTAGAAGGGAAGGAGATGTACTCATTTAAACCCGAGTGAGATCTTGTTGGGTACAGTGAGTAAGTTTATAAGTAATTTTCTACTAACTTTCTACTATGCTTGAAAAAGAGATCGCATGCTTTTCTTTACATGCAGGGGAGACAATTCATGCCTGTGAAGCAAAATGGTGGCTTCCTTGTAGTAAAACATGTGCTGAGTTGTTTCTGTAACAGCTCCAGGTATGCTACTGCATTACAGGGCTGATGTTTTAATTGTATCACACAAAAATGTAATATTTATGGTCACAATAAGACCCAGTACCCAAAGCAACTATAAATAATGTATTAATAAAAATAGAAAATATGAGAAAAATCGACATTTTTATTTAACAATTTAAGCAAATGCAATAAAGCAAAACAAATAATGTTATTAAACAAATATATAACCAATGAGACTATTATTATCATAGCACATCATATCACAACCCTCAGAAGCATATGCAGGGTCAGACATTAGGCCACTGTTGCAATATCTTAACTTCTTCAATCATCTGTTGTTCTATCATACACTTGAATAAGATCTTCCATACGTCAATTATAACACCAAAAGTGTACAAAACAGTATTTTTTTTGCTTAAGTTTTTAATTGCATACAATCTTGCATGCCAGAACAGTGGAAGAAAATATTTTGTGCCAGATAGTTTAGTCAAATTTGTAGGTGTTTACCACATTTAATATTCTGTTGTTTACTGATGGAAATTACAAGGGCTGATCAACAAAGACTGAGACTGATTTTTTTTTCACATGTTTATTACTCCAATTCAATGTTTACATGATTTTTTTCAAAGTAGTCCCCTCCTACTTCAATGCACTTTTTATAGCGTCTCTGCCAGTCCTTGAACACGTGCTGCAGACCATTCTTTGTCAGGTCCTTGAGAATCGTCTCATTTTTCTTGAGCACTGCTTCAGAGTTCTCAAATCGAATACCCCTAAGCTTTGCCTTTACTGATGGGAATAAAAAGAAGTCACAGGGTGCAAGATCGGGGCTATAAGGTGGATGTGGTACACAGGTAATGTTGAATCGAGCCAGAAACTGCATGACTTGATTTGCGACGTGAAGCCGTGCATTGTCATGATGAAGTCGCCACCCAGTCCGAGAAAGCTCTGGTCATTTCTTTGCAATGTGCTTCCTCAGTGTAGCCAATACTAACGTGTAGTATGCTGCTGTAACAGTAGTGTGAGGGGGAACTGCATGCTGGTAAATCATTCCATTACAGTCAAAAAATGTGATCACCATCACTTTCCCTGCAGATGGAACAACTTTTGCCTTTTTTGGTGTTGGAGAACCTGGTGATTTCCACACTGTGCTAGCTTGTTTTCCTTCAGGATCATAATGATGCAGCCATGACTCATCACCGGTGATAATTGGTTTAAAAAATGCATCACCTCCATTGTCTGGTATGCGAAATGCAGGGTCTACAAAATAGAGCATTACTACCAACCTACCAATACGAGAGTGCTGCCGCCTACCAACATTATACATAAAAACCCACTCTTTTCAAATATTTATGTTACAGATATAAAACTATCACGGAAGCTACAGGAAAAAATCAGTCTCAGTCTTTGTTGATCAGTCCTCGTAGTTTACAAACTAAGCAACTAATGATCAATAACACACTTTTTTTTTAAATAGTGCCTAAGGCTATTTTTTTAATGCTTAAGACTATAATTTTTCATGTTTCAATAAAGCACAATTAATCAAGTTCATGGTGCTGATGTCACTGTTTATACAAGGAAGATAAATGTTTGGTAAAGGGCTCTAACAATTCTGATTAAAATACCTAAAAATATAATATATATCTTGAATTTTCTGGGAATAGCCTGTGAAGTCCTCTTCGTTCAGAAGGATTTTGTATAATCTTTATAACTGGTAAATGTTAAGCCAGAGACATTTGCTACCTAAAGATCTTGCAGTCTCTATGTGCATAGTTTCAGCCTCTACATAATACTGCGAGACTCCCTATTGGAAACCCATTAACTAAGATATAGTGTGTTATAACTTACCAATATTTGCTGCAGGCAGGATTATTATGTGTCCATGAAGATCACGGACAAATTGGTAACCAAGAGGATGGGGAGCAAGAGGCACCTCAGGATTCAACTGTACTGGTACTGGGGCTGCAATTGCAAAGTAATGCCTTATTTACATAATCCTTATATGAATGAAAGACATTATGGTGACAAGAAATAAAGTCTAAGGCAATAAAGAACACTCAACGCATTCATTTCCTCCAACATAACTGAAAGTAAGTCTTTCAATGAAGTTGTCTGGAAACCTCCATCATAACAAAAAGAAAATCATCATGCAGATGTTGCCGATTTTTCTGATTTTTAAAGCTACATTACATCTGTTGATTAGAAATTAGCATATGATGTCACAATGACTCTAGTGTATCTTTAAACTTCACCCTTTTCACTTCTGCATTCCTCACTCCTGGTTTATGGCAACTTTTATTTCTTTCCTGATGAAGGGTGAAATGTCGCTGCTCCAGAGCAGGCTACTTTTCCAGATTTTCAGTTTCGTTTACCTATAGGTACTTGGCTTAATAGAACTATCTGTAATGATACAAAAATGCAATAAAATAAATTTCAAACAACTGCCCATGATCTCGCGAAGTCGTCGGGAACGTTCGGCGGTGTAATCGGTCGGAACCGGAGAGAAGTTCAGTGCCCACACGACCTCCGCTCCCTGCATTTCGCTTATTGTAAAGAGTCTTTTCCCTGAGTGAGCAAAACTAAACGTATCAGATTTTCGGAATGTTATCCTACCGAAATTATTATAATAGGATCCAAAACAAAGGGAATACGTGATTCATGAATCCAAATATCATTCAAAATATTTAAACAACACAAAGGAAACTGGTGACAATATTTAGGAGTCACCTAAGAATTAGGAAATCGAGTTTATTTTTCATAGCAACGGTTATGGCTCTCATGACGGCGCTTGCGAAGGACAGCCTTCTATTCGATAAGGCTCGTAAAACCGCTCCTACGAAAGCTCAGAAGAGCGTGAAAGTAAACAACACGCAATCTTGTTTCGTGGTCATCTCCAGTAGTTTGATTTCTTGCCTTCATGGTACATCTGTGTGTTGTGGATGCGCTATATACCCAAGTTTATTACTTTGGTTCCCACTTTCTAAGGGTGGAGGACTTTTATCACGAATACAGGCAAACTTTGGGATTTCTGCATTTATACAGTATTTATGTGCGTTTTATACCGGTTACAGAGCGAAAGGATGCAATTTGAAGAAGCTGTATCAACGAAAAACCCCGGAAATATCCACCACTACGGATATCAAAATACGGAATGAACAGTAATTCATCGCCATAATTTTATACACTGAATTCCTGCTATAAATTAATATCACGTTGCTGGCACGTTGCTTAGTACAAAAAAAACTTAGTTTTCACGTTTTTTGTTGTGTTAAAACAGCCGATTTCATAATTTCCGATCCAATGTGAAGAATATAGTGGGGAGGGAACAAAATGTGACTGATGTGGGTTTGACACGTCTTGCGCGATGTTAACTTCCTTCGTATTATTTTCTGACATTTATTTTCTTTGTAAGTATACACGTGACTGCAGCAGACGTTGCTATTTAGTAAGTTATTTTGGTCGTCGTGAAAACTGGTGTCCTGAGGTCTACGCATGACTTTCCTCTTTTCTCACGATAGAGACAAGGGTTTACCTATGTCTCAAGTGCATAGCCTACTATGGCGATCGTGCATGGCTCGAACAGTCTAACTGTATAGGTTTTCCAAATTTGGGCTTTGTTTTGAAGTAAATTCCCTGTACCGTTTTTTTTTTAATATCGGGCGTGGCTAATGTAGCGCCCGTGACGCGAGTTCCTTCACCTAGCTATCAGGCGGTAGAGGATGTACCTACTTTGACATCATTATGTTGCTTTTAGTTAACTAAATGTTGCTCCAAATGCTGCACCCATATGTCTGATTCGTACATTCTAGGGATGCTACAAGTGAGTCAGATCAGAAATGCGTGCGAAAATTGTGAGCATTTGTTGTCTTGAATGACAGTATGGCAATATTTGTCTTGAGCGTTTTCTGTTGTTTGGAAGGTCACTTAGAATGTGATACTGATCTGAGGGTTTTCAACCGATAAAGGATGTTTCAGAAGTTAAAGCAGCTATACAAATATTAGAGTATTCTACAAATAGGGAATCCAAATTCTTAATAATGCTTACATATTTGCTACACTGGGGGATGGCGCCGATGGTAATAAAAGTCCGTAAGACCCTACAATTTTTTCTTAACGCTGGACGATACACGAGTCCATTATAGCCATTGATTCCATCCAATGAATATCAGGTCCTAAAATAAAGTAGGTACAACCCTTTTTCTTTGGATTTAAACCATTTTATTTTAGACCCCTGAAGCACAGATATTACCATGGCCCATTCAATTGCAGACCGTTCCTCTTTCCATCACATAATGTACATATATCCGTATAAATGTAGCCTGAAGTAGCTGACGACACACATACGCATGGTCTAGCCAATATCCACTCACACCCTTCCTATATGGCTCTGTTTATGAAATATTCATTGGTCATTGGGAAAGAGAGGTTTGCAGAAGCCAGCACACCAAATATACCACTGCTCCCCACAGCTCCCAAAACCCCATTCCGAAAAAAAGGGGGGAGGAAGTATGCAGCAGTATACTACAATATCGATATCTCTCGATGAGGTCGCATGCCATCGATTTCGTGTGTCTGAGCCATTAATACCCGATAGTCCATATGAATTTTAATTATTCTCTCTGTGTTTTTTACAGACAGCGTTTCAAGACAAAAATTATTTTACCCAGTGGCGTTTCCATCGCTACTGGGCTAATAAAAACGAGGGGGGATCATATACAAGGGAACACGTTCGCTAAATATGGGCATACCACACGGCCATTTTTAACTTTAAAAAGTGATAAACATATATTTCATAGACGTGTCTTTTTTTATGCAAGGTATGAACATACATCACTATACCTAGTTTTGGGAGTCGCGAACCTTCAGGCAAATAAATGGCGGTTAATATAGGAGCAATGTGTCCATTCTGTGGACATGAGCCCTAGAACAGCATGAGCGACAGAGACTAGGGATTTGAATTCCGCGAATGTTGTCACATAAATGTTAGAGACTTTTCATCCAACACTGAATGAACCAGTGTAATTTAAAAGATAAAGATGCGAACGCTCAATAACCAATTCGTATGATGGCAATAAACCGTATATTTCTAACCGCCTTGAAGCATCTTGTGATGTGGAATCGTGAGCATTATTTTAGCTCGTTAACTGTAATATTTGACTTACCTACATCAATCAAGAATTTCGGTGGAGCAATCGAGAGTATGATTATTTGGGGAGGGGCTACACGCCTATTTATGAAAAAGCCTACAATTACTTCGGCCCAAACCTCACACCTTTTTACTAATATCAACGCAGCTACATACATATCCGTAGGGGCTATGTCTTCCTGGTCATCTGCGATTTACGCCGGGATTAGGATGAACTTCACGTAACATGACTTAACACGACGTAACTTACGTAACTCAGTCAAGTTTGATGTCACATGGTATTTAGAACCAATCGGCGTGAAGCAGTAGCATGAAGTATTAAAACAACTATCAATCAAGAATCATTCTCGTTATGTTAAGTGCATCCTAATTAGAATTTTAGTTTAGCAGCATTTAACTTCACGCTACGTCCCGTCAGTAAGTCACGTTAAGTTCATCGTAAACCCGGTTAAGTTTGGTTTTCTCTGTTCTCGTGGCATTTGAGTACTCTTGCATTTACTGTCTGTCCCCCTGAATAATCCGCATTGCTATTTTTATTTTAGATAGGCATGTGATTTTGGGTTTCACCATTTTGCAAAAAGATGCAAATTTTTAGAGGTAATTAATGTACTACGAAGTGCATTTCTTGTTTGTTTCGACCTGCATTTACAGAAAGCAATTAGAAGTAATTTCAACATTCAGCATAGATATCACATCAACCTGCAAACTTAAACGACACACGTAATATGTCTCAAATCGCGGCATAGCACAAACAAGTCAATCAGCCGCACTACACGTAGCAGTAAAACCTTGTCTGCTGTAAATTAAATTAAATTGAGTTTTATTTATGGATGTTCTTTAACAACTATGGTCCTTAGCGTCCCATTCTATATTGGGCGTGAAAGATCGGTAATTTTGCTCAGAGGCTATGACATGCGACGTAGAAAGTAGAAATGATTTGCCCTCTCTTTCTTCTCAACTGTCGGTTGGAGCCTCGATCAGGCCAACTCATGCGTTTCACTTCTCGTCTGATACAGGCCAGTTCGCCTTATCGCGCCTAAATGTTTGTTTACCTAATGACAGCAAGCATTGCTTAGAATACGGCATTTTATATTTAGCCTGTCTCTACTAAGACAAACTGCTACTGATTACAACACAACAATAAAACTGTAGAATAAATATCATGGTTAAACCATTCATTTGACCAAGTATACCTACAGCAGGCAAGTCGTCCTCCGTGGAGGATTTTTTTACGCCCGAAAAAATCCTTAGGATGGCTTCCTTCGGAAGGAAAGTAAAGTCGGTGGTCCGGTGTCGTAAATTTACGGCACGTAAAAGAATCTCAGGCCTGATAAAGAGGCCTCTGAGCAAAATTTCCGGTCTTTCACGCCCAATACAGAATGGGGCGCTAAGGACTACAGCAGTTAGAGCATCCCCCCCAAAAAAAACTTTGGCGATTTACATCCCGCCCAGGTGCTCTCGATTGCTTGAATGCTGGACTCTCACCAACGTTCTGCAGCATAACATTTTTCAATGGGTACGTGCTCTGCAAATGATTTTAGATAATATAGGAACTCTTTATAAGCACAGTATGAGTAAATTATTGCTACGTGGTAATACTTTCAATGCCTTTCCAAAAAAACTAAAACGTTCCATTTTTTATTTTCGCTACCACTTATAACTAGAGGGAGTGTTGCATTTCACCCAAAAATTCGATGCCCAGATTTCACTGAAAATACATGGTTTGAGGCCCCCATAAACATAAAAAAGGAGCGCGTGTACATCTGTGAATAGCATAACTCAAAGACGGAAAGCCTGATAAATACCAAAGTTGGTATTTAAGTTCAGTATCTTCCAAAGATGTAACACGAAGATTTTTAACAAACCCCCTACACAAACTACTCGTTGCAGGGAACATTTTTCGAAATTTTTTATTTTTCTCAAAAATGTCTCAACGATTTTGATTAAAATACTTACCACATGATTCTACCACATGATTAAGAGAAATAAAATAATACGAAATAAAATAAATATGATAAATAAAATGTACAGCTTAAATTTTCTGGGAATATCCTGTCAAGTCCACTTCATTCGGAAGGAATTTTGCGTAACTTTATATAACTAATTAACGTTAAAAGATGGACAAAAAGGCCCTAACACAAAAATGTAGATCTCTTTAAAGCACATAATTTATCACAAGTAACCGTTTTCGTGGTATCCGCCATTTCCGAGATATGTTAATATTGGTTTGAAGTTTCCATGGCTGTTCAGTTTTTTTTTTTTTTTGGTTTTTTTTTAAGTTCTATTTATACCCGGCCTTTAACTACATTGGTCTTATCGGCGGCTTTTCCTTTGGAACTTATTGCCTATTGGCAATGGTGTTAACTGTGTAACTCTTGTTAGATTTCTTGAATTTTGGTTTTTTAATCATTAGATCCTACACTCTCATACTTCCAGACTATAGGGAGGGTACGGATTAATCTTGGCTAGAGAAAAATTCACCAAATTTGCAACTTTGTTTTACGTGCTGTTTTCAGAATTCCCTTTCATGCATTGAATAGATAATTTTTTTTTTTTTTTGTGCGTACATCCACACACTTTCATCGACATGTGACAAACTGGAGGAGAAATAAATTCGTGGAGTCATAAAAAGTGATCCGAAAATGAGGTACTAAGGCAAAAACGTTGAAAATGCACAATATTGACATTTTATTTCTCGGTCAAATAAAATCCTATTTTCACCGCAAAATCAAATGCACAAAAAAAAAATTGTTCTACTTAATACATGTAAGATAATTTTGAAAATACCACGCACAAGACTTGCAACTTTGGCGTATTTTTTTAAAATTTTATAAAACTAATAAAATAACGATCTGGAAAATCGTCAAAACACGTATAGGTATTGCATTTCCATTTAATCTTTATGTCCAAAAATTAGAGTTTTCCATGCATTAATTTGGATGCTAGAATTTTTTAAAGCGCAGACGAATACTTTCTTGAGTAACTGTAAGAACAAAGAACCTTCTACCATCTACAGCTCTATACAATAGAGCATTGGAGAAAAGAAGAAAGAAAAGAAGAAGAGTCCTACGCACCAGGCGCAATGATTGACAGAAACTGGACTAAAGAAAACCAGGACTTACGGCATGTAGTTGCCAGATTCGCTATACAAGGATTTCATCACAAGATATATAAAAAAAATCTGATGTGTTACACTCACGTGACTTTCTCTACTCTTGTACAAACTATTTTTACAAACGCTTATTCTCCATATGCTTCACGTGAATCGAGATATCGAGATCTTCTGGCTAATTTTCTTGTAGATGCAATGGGAATTGGTAGGCTTTAAGCGATAGTCAAATATTTTAAGAGCTGGTTGCTATGTTGCGTATTCCATTCTCTTTGCATTAACAAGACAAAAAAAATGAATAACGAATTTCCATTTGAGAAAAAGTAAAAGTATTGGAAAATTTAAGGGAATAACAAGCAATATCTCGAAAATGGTTCACTCAACAACAAAAATGTCTATGACATAAATTGTGTATTTTAACGCGATCTACATTTTTTGTGTAGTGAAATTTTGTCTATCTCTTATGGTTTAGCAGTTATGCAAAAGTCCATTCACAATGAAGAATACTTTTGGAGACATTCCCAGAAAATTCAAGATATACATTTTATTTGTCATGAAAGTATCTTTCAAGATATACATTTTGTCATGAAAGTATCTTAAATATATGATATTTTAATCAAAATCGTTAGAGCATTTCTGAGAAAATTAAAATTTTCGAAAAATGTTCCATGTAAAAGGTAATCTAAGGGGAGGGATTTTCTTGAAAACCTTCGTGTCGCATCTCTGGAAGATACTGAACCTAAATACCAAGTTTGGTGTTTATCCGACTGTTCGTTTCTGAGTTATGGTGTTCACAGACAGACACACACACGGACATGTTTCCAAAAATGCTTTTTTTTTTTTTGGATTCAGGGGCCTCAAAACATATATTTCCGGTGAAATCTTGGTATCGAATTTTGGGTGAAATACAATACGTAGTAGAGAAAGTAAAAAGAAATTCCATAAGCTGGAACAAGCATGCGTATGTCTGATCGTGACAACCTTCTGATCGCTACCATGCATCAAAGTGGTCCAAAGGCTTAATCTCACTGTCCTCAGCAATGATTGAGGGAACATTTATGATGCCCACTCAGGCGCACATCATCATCATCATTATTATTATTATTATTATTATTATTATTATTATTAAAACAAACTGTAGTTATAGGAAATAAGGCTTCTGAATTTAGAAATGTTGTAACAGGAGTACACCAAGGGTTTATTTTAAGGTCTTTTCCTTGCTCCCCCTCTCTTTCTATTACATATAGTAAGAAGGGGATGTATTGCATTCCACCAAAAATTCGACATCGAGATTTCAATGGAAATACGTGAATACAGCATTTTTGGAAAAAGATCCATGTGCGTGTGTGTGTGGGGGGGGATGTGTCTGTGTGTGTTAACAGCATACATCAAAAACTAAAGTCGGATAAATACCAAACTTGGTATTTAGGTTCAGTATCTTTCAAAGATGCGACATGAATATTTTCAAGAAAATCCCCCACCCTAGACTACTCCATACATGGAATAGTTTTGGAAAATTTTGATTATTCAAAAAGGGGTCTAACGATTTTGATTAAAATATCATGTTTAATAAATGTTCATGGCAAATGACTTGAATTTTCTGGGAATGTCCCCAAAAGTGGCTTCATTCTGAATGAATTTTGCATAACTGGTAAACCGTAAAAGATAGACAAAAGTTTACAACGGAAAATATGTAGAGCTCGTTAAAACACACAATTCATGTAGCAACACAGATTTTTAGAAAGAGATCCGTGTGAACAGCATAACTCAAAAACGAAAAATCTGATAAATACCAAACTTAGTATTTAGGTTCAGTAGGTACCTTACAAGAATGCAACATGGAAATTCAAGAAAATCCCCCCACCCCAGACTACCCTTTACATGGAAGATTTTTCAAAATGTTTTATTTTCTAAAAAAAATGGCTCTACCGATTTTGATTAAAATACCATATATTAAAGATATGTACATTACAAATAAAATGTATATCTTGATTTTTCTGAGAATAGCCTGTCTTGTCCACTTCATTTGGAAGAAATTACCTACTTAATCTTATATAACTGGTAAACCTTAAGCTATACACGAAAACATATTACACAAAAAATGTAGATCTCTTTAAAAAACATGAGTTATTTGAAATAATTTTTTGTAGCATCAGCCATTATTACTTATTAATGGTTGGATTTGTTCAATACTTTGTCATTTCTTTTTAAGTCCCATTGATTTTCAGTAGTCTCCCACGATTGCATGTAAACAATATAGAATTTTAAGGCCAGCATACTGCGTCCAGTCTCAAACATTTGACTGTCACTGTTCCCTTTGTATCTATAACGAAATGTGTAATGTAGCTATTTCTGTAGAGGTTTATTTAGATTAAAAGGAAGTAGATAGAAAAATAAGCTTTAGTAAGAATAGGTTATACGCCCACTAATAAATGATCGAGGGTAGAGAAAGTCATGTGAATGTATCATCGGATTTTTTAAATTATGAATGACTTAGCAGGAAAAATTCGCTGTAAAACAGTACTATACGTAGATGATTTAATTTTACTTACTGTTGAAAATGACAGAGGCAGGACATTACAAGAAATGCAATAAATTTGGCTGCTCATTGGTTTAATGCTAATAATTTAATACTAAGCGAGCAAAACACTTTAAAAAATACTTTTACACTACAATACAGCCCTAGCGATACTGAACAAAAATGTTTTAAACTTTAGGAACAATCTTGGATAAGAAACTCGTAACCCCATATCAAGAGTATACGTTTAAAATTATCAAGAATTTTTATTCTTGCTTAGGGAGCTTAAACTCTGTGTGAGTATAGACAAAGTAGTAATGATATATTTTGGCCTTTTTCGCCCACACCTGCAATATGGTTTACCACTATGGGGGTATAGTCCCCATGTAAAAATATATATCATTTGGCAAAGGAAGTCATTAGAATAATTATGGGAGCAAATAGTAGGGTATAATGTAAATAAATTATTTTTGCTACAGCTCTATATTAGACATTGCAAAGTATGTATATATAACGTAACCTTTTGCATGTGAAGGAAAACCTAAGCAATTGGGAACATGCAAAGTGCTAAAAATATTTTTAATGAAAATTTTGTCCTCAAATTAAAGAAAATTAGATTCTGTTGTAATGTTAAATTCTTTTGGAAGCAGGGAAAAAAGTCCCATTTCGCAAGGCTCTCGAAAATGCTTCTGACGCACGCGACCGAGTGTGCCGTCACGTTGTATGAACTCGTGTCGAGCCATGTGCTTCCATTGTTGGTGGATGTATATTGTTGCTTAGTTTTATTTTCGCTTTTTTTATCGAAATGACGGATGACGGTTTTAAAAAGGCACAATCGGACAATCTGCCATGCACGGATGCATTAATGATTGCATTTTGTTTTTTTGTTTTTTTTCAGAAATAACGATTGTTTTATGGCTCCCAAAATTCCTGGATCAAAAGCGTATTGTTAAGCAGCATACCCAACAATGTCTTGCATCTATTATTATACCGCAACTTTCGTAAGTACTTCCCTAAGGCCGCGATTAAACTTACATTCACGACCTAGTATTAAGTCAAACATCTGACTTAGTCTTCATTAGTCTAGTAGAGTTTTTTGCCTATTAAGGTATTACATAAACATATAATACCACAGGGATAATGGGGAACAGTCAAAATACCTGCAACTTGTTGATGCTATGAAACACAAATACAATGGTTAAAAAGCTGCAAGATACCTCTAATTATGTTTTCAGGATAACATTACGAAAAATCTGAGGTGTTACACTCACATGACTCTCTCTACTCTTGTACAAACTATTTTTACAAACGCTTATTCTCCATATGCTTCATGTTAATCGAGATATCGATATGTTAATCTTATTGCTAATTTTCTTGTAGGTGCAAGGGGAATTGCTAGGCTTTAAGCGATAGTCAAATATTTTAAGAGCTGGTTTTTATGTGGAGTATTCCATTCTCTTTGCATTATCAGGACAAAAAAATGAATTAACGAATTCCCATTTGAGAAAAAGTATTAGTATTGGAAAATTTAAGGGTATAACAAGCAACATCTCGAAAATCGTTCACTCAACCAAAAAAAATGTATATGACATAAATTGTGTATTTTAATGCGATCTACATTTTGTGTGTAGTAAAATTTTGTCTATCTCTTATGGTTTACCAGTTGTGCAAAAGTCATTCACAATGAAGAATACTTTTGGAGACATTCCCAGAAAATTCAAGATATACATTTTATTTGCCATAAAAATGTCTTAAACATATGATACTTTAATCAAAATCGTTAGAGCCATTTTTGAGAAAATAAAATCATGTAAAGGGTAATCTGGGGTGGGGAATTTTCTTGAAAACCTTCGTGTTGCATCTCTGGAAGAGACTGAACCTACATACTATACGTAGTAGAGAAAGTCAAAAAGCAAATATATCAGTAAGGTTTATTTTGTTACATGAAGATGGGCATGATAGTGATTATAACAAGAAGTGTTAAGCCTGGCCCCGTAGCTCAGTCGCTAGAGCACCTACCTGTTGTGCCAGGTGTCCCGGGTTCGATTACCGGCTGGGGGTATGAATTTTTCTCCTCTCCAGAGTCTGGATGTGTAAATGAGTGTGTGGATGTGTGTATGATCTAATGATTATAAAAATCAAAAGTGCAAGAAACCCAAAGGCAAGAGTTACACGAGTTAACACCATTGCCAATAGGCAATAAGTTCCAAAGAAAAGGCCGCCGATAAGACCATTGCAGTTAAAGGCGGGATATAATTGGAACTAAAAAAAAGCGTTAATTGCTTACCCGATGTTTCTTAAGTTGGCACGAGAAAAAATAGGGTAACACTATATGCATTACTACCTTTTGTTAAATACGTACTAAAGTCGTCTGAAATATTAAATGTAATTCTTAAAGAGGTTAAAAGTGGCAAATGTATGGTTTCAATGATTTGACATTACAAAAAAAATTAAGCATAAAAACAGAAAAATTGTTGTAGCTACGTTTAACTTACATCAAACTGATCAACAATACATTGCATATTTCTCCGCGATATCGTTGGCATTTCTTCGCCATTGCAAAATTCTTTTCTTCCTGATTTAAAGTTTTGTAGTAAGTGAATAAACAACTTGCTGGAGGTATGCGATGTATTGGTGCAAAGAGGCACTACACACGATTTTAAGGCTACAAACTCTGGTCGGAATTCATGCTAATCCGAAACGAAAATATTGTTGCATGTGACACAAAACCTGTGCGTAACTACACATGCACTGAAATAAAAGAGAAATAAACACAGTGCGTCTTCATTTTACACAGCACTACGTGATTAATTCTTTCTGCTCGAAAACGCGAACATAAACCGTGACATCAAACCTTACGTGACCTCTTTTCAGATTAAATTGTAATTTAATAATATTTAGTTATTTTTTTCTATATTGGTATGAGTTACGGATTCTACGTGGAATTTTCAATCAGAATAGCTCAATGTGAGCATAATTACATCGTGCATATTCCCAATTACCAGTCGTAACGAAATACACAAATATGAAACCAGGTTAAGGAACAATATCAATACACCATATGTACGTTTAAGTAAATGAATAAATTTTATTATTATTTTGGTCTAGTTATTTAACGAACTTCCACTTCACGCTAAGCGATGCACAGGAAAAATATTTAAAAGTAAATTGAAATAATGGATAATTAAGAAAGCATTTTTCTGTAATAGAAGAATTTTTCACAAACAAAAGTGACCTTGTATTTTAGCCGATAAAGATACTGTCTTAATGTGACACTAATATTAAGCATTTAGTTATAACCTCTATTACTCGCAAATGTTTGCTTAATTTTGTTCTTTCTTAGCCATGAGTAAACTAGTTATTGTAGATATTTCTTATACATTTTACTTTCAGTGTGAATGTTATAATCAGATGTGTACTTAACATTTAATTGTAGAATACTCCGTGAATTTTGTTATAACTGCGTGTCCGATATTGCTGTATTTGTAGTCAGTGAATGTAAATTGTCTCTATTCTTTCTATAAACAAATAAACCACCTTAAGAATAGTGTGTAGAAGTTATATAAAAACAAGCTTTCGTGGGTAGAGAAGATCATGCTAATGTAGCAATTCTTTTTAATCCCTTGTGTATAATTTCCCAACGCAAATAGGCACAATTATTATGTTCCTTTCAATGAAATCAAGAAATTATCCCCAATACACTTAAGAAACATTTGAAATTGACAATACTCACCATAACGGCGGCATGAACACTGTTTTACAGCAAACGTTGCACTCAATATCCTCATCCTGTTAACGTCCATCCACCAAAAGCAAATCCTAACGTGCAACTGCCTTATAGCCTTGTGGTCGACCTACTGTCAAAACTGATTTCTCATTGGAGGAAAAGTTCCCCCGCTTTTACTATAACAATGTCGCAAAAACGAACGTTCATTGGTTGAGCAAATACTGCCTTCCTTACAGCAACCGAATTTAAAGTAATTTAAAAGGGCATGAAATATCATTTTCCAAATGAAACCATATTCCATACATCGTGATACTCATCATTAGACCTCGGTCTTTGTTGGCTCGAGACCCGGTACACCCCGCGCATGACGTCACATCTATCCCGCCAGTCTAGCTATAGGGCAGCGGGACAGGCATTTATTGTCAAAACGTGCAGGAATAAGTCTTTTAGAGAGTAGAGAATTTTAAGAGTTTTAACGTTTGTAACGTGAAGTTGTAACGTTTTCGGAATACAAAAGATTTTTAAGTGATAAGCGGGTTTTCCTTTTGACACTTTACAATGTTGCTGCAGAAGTCGACGTATTATTGCAGCTATCGCGCAACGTCAGGCGGGCTACCTTGTAGAAATAAACATCCCTAAAATTCCACGAATTTAAGGCCTTTGGCCTTTTAAATACGCTAAAGTATTCTAGCGCGATTTATTGAGTTCGGTTATGCTATCTGAGGTTACTTCTTCAATGTCTGTCCTCTCCTCCAGAACTCTATATTTCTTCTACATAGGTACGCCTTCCAGAACTAGGGTTGCCAAAATGTACTCGAGGTAGGCCCGAAGACCTACGGGCCACGGACATTTGTGTAATTGGGAAACATAAATTGTTAAAACATATTTTTACTTTCTCTACGACGTATAGTAAGTAGGGGAAGTATTGCATTCCACCCAAAAATTCGATACCGAGATTTCACCGGAAATACACGTTTTGAGACCTCCTGAATCCAAAAAAAGCATTTTTGGAAACATGTCCGTGTGTGTGTCTGTGTGTGTGTGTCTGTGTGTGTGTGTGTGTGTCTGTGTGTGTGTGTCTGTGAACAGCATAACTCAAAAACGAACAATCGGATAAGCACCAAACTTGGTATTTAGGTTCAGTATCTTCCAGAGATGCGACACGGAGGTTTTCAAGAAAATCCCCCCACCCCAGACTACCCTTTACATGGAAGATTTTCGAAAATTTTAATTTTCTCAAAATGGCTCTAACGATTTGATGAAAATATCATATGTTTAGGGTAATGTCATGAGAAATGAAATGTATATCTCGAATTTTCTGGGAATGTCTCCAAAAGTATTCTTCATTGTGAACGACTTTTGCATAACTGGTAAACCATAAGAGATAGACAAAATTTTACTACACAAAAAATGTAGATCGCGTTAAAATACACAACTTATGTCATGTACATTTCTTTTGTTGAGTGAACCGTTTTCGAGATATTGCTTGTTATTTCCTTAAATTTTCCAATACTTATACTTTTTCTCAAATGCGTTATTCATTTTTTTTATGTCCTGGACATGCAAAGAGAATGGAATGCGTCACATAGCAACCAGCGTTAAAATATTTGACTATCGCTTAAAAGCTACCATATTTTCCTTGCATCTACAAGAAAATTACCAATAAGATTGACATCTCGATATCTCGATTAACATGAAGCATATGGAGAATAGGCGTTTGTAAAATTAGGTTGTACAAGAGTAGAGAAAGTTATGTGAGTGTAACACATCAGATTTTTATATACACAGTGAGCCAAAAGACTCCGAACCGCCTACGCGGTGTTTCTCCTGTCCGCGTCCTTGGCGCTCGTTGCCGTCTGCCGCTATCATAGAAAAACGCGGATGAAACCATACAACATTTTTAAAACTACTTTTAAAGGCTTTGCTTGCCAACCTTACGAAAGGAGATGTTGAAACTGGCCACCGTCGTTGTCCATACATTTTTGGCACCTCTTTAGGAAACTACCCATCATGACCGATGTTGTCTAATGTTTCTTCGGTAAGAACCAAACGCCGTCTTATAGATTTCTTAGCCTGAACACTTCCTGTGGCCTGAAATTTACTGTAAGGTTTATGGATTGTTGTACGGCCTGGAACGTTTACACTTGGAAATTTTTCTGCAAATCGTACTTTCACTTGGCGAGCTGACCGAGTTAAACATACGAATCATACTGTTTCGCGCTTTTCTAATGCCGCAATATGTCGCAAGCACTACTCTTTCTTACAGACGCAGCGTCTTATCTGCCTCACAGTTGGTTACTGGCATTGCGCATTAACATCACCATGACGCGTCGACCTATGCAGCAACATTGTCATTATTTATTATAATAGAACTGTGCAAATTAAACAAGTGGCTCATAAACGGAAACTGCTTTATCGTTTGTATTATATTAATATATTCATTAATGCTCTGTATCAGAATGTGTGACACTGAAATATTACAAAAATGCTTGACTGCCATGCAAATCAAGTTGCAACTTTGCCCTTCACCACACTGTACCTATGCAACGAAGCAAATTAGGTATTATCTCTCCGTCCCTCAAACCAACGCCTTGGCATACACCTAACGTTCCAAACGCAGGTTAACTTGAGCAAGCGCGCAATGACGTCCGAGGACTGGTCATCATTATAATACTGGCAACCTGTTGCTACGGAGCACGGCGTAGGATAAGTCCCTTCGTGTTGCTGACTATGATGTCACAACTTATGCAGACATTCAGCTTAAAAGACCTCAAATATCCTTATAAACTCTCTTTCTTAGGGAATCTGTGTTCCCTTTAGGTCACATACTTTTATCTTCAAGGCAATGCTCCTGTGAGATTGCGTCAAAATTTGGGGGGGAGACGAAAACTGTGTTCTTTTTTACGTTTACACTGCATAATTTCATTTACTGATACTTAAATACTTAAACGCATACTTTCATTTGCTTTCTGATTTAGTATATCAGCAATGTATAAAAGCCCTGTGTATCCATGTAAACAAACCTGTACATAGTACTGTAATGTGTATTCCAGTTTTAAATGCCATTTACCTCAAAAACTTTACTCGGTATATCTTAGATAAGTGACATCTTAAACATATGATATTTTAATCAAAATCGTCAGAGCCATTTTTGAGAAAATTAAAATTTTCGAAAAATGTTCCATGTAAAGGGTAATCTGAGGTGGGGGGGTTCTTGAAAACCTTTGTGTCGCATCTCTGGAAGATACTGAACCTAAATACCAAGTTTGGTGTTTATCCGACTGTTCCTTTCTGAGTTATGCTGTTCACAGACAGACACACACACACACACACACACACACACACACACACCCAGACACACATATTGACATGTTTCCAAAAATGCTTTTTTTGGATTCAAGGGGCCTCAAAACATATATTTCCGGTGAAATCTCGGTATCGAATTTTTGGGTGGAATACAATACTTCCCCTACTTACTATACGTAGTAGAGAAAGTAATAAATGCTAATGGATAACCACCATGTTAGTGTATGCGTGATATCGTTGCCCCTTATATGTTCCCAAATTGGAAAATGTTGCGCTTATTAGTATTCTTCGCATTTCATTATATTTACTTTTTTCTAATTTGTTTCGATTGTTTCTTAACAGTAAACATTATTGTAAATAAGAAAATCCTTGTACAAAGATATTAATATAATATAACAGATATTTCGATGTTTACCGGTACACTTTAAGCACGAATTCTAAAACTTTAGAAATAGCACCTCAAAAGATAATTGTCCAAAGAAAGTGAGGGAAGAGCGAGGAGAAAGCGGGAAAAGAAATAATAATAATAATAATAATAATAATAATAACAATAATAATATACTTAAATAAAAATAAAACTGAAATTGTAACGACAATTTTCCATTGGATAAATAACTTACGTTATCCTGCGTAACGTACTACCCTAACGAAGTATAGCATTTTTAAAATGTGATGTGTGTATGTGTATGTATGTGTGCGTGTGTGCATGGTATGTGTGAATTAGGGAATGTGCTATTGCCATTTGATCTGCTTTCCTAAAGAACGGGGGTTTCTAATGCAGCTTCAATTTACAAATATTTAAACACTTCGACATGATGAATATTTAGGAAGTTATTCCCATTTATCGATATTAATCGCATTCTTATGCGTAATTCGCTTAGCGCGAGAGACAGTAAAATTCAGGTGGCAAACAAGCGTACGGGTTCCCCGTATGGCATGGTCGGTAACCAGGAGCAATTCCAAACAGTACCTAAAGCTGAGCTCCTTTACAATACTTCCAAAAGATGCTTGGGCTCAAAATTTACAATAGCAGCCCCGTAAATAATTATTTTGTTGGAAAACACATAACACCAGCGGTGCAGAAGGGCTGTTACACCCTGACAAGCAGTGTCGAAGATAAATCTTGTTACCTTCATTCACTCCCTCAACCTCACTTTCACCCGTCGCCCTGCAATCTGTCGTCTTCCGTGGTCTTGGGGTACCACGCTATCCTCTTTCCGAGGTCGTGGATTTAAACCCGGCAGAGGCCGATGGACTTTTTTCGGGCGTAAAAATCCTTAGTATGGCTGCCTTCGGAAGGGAAGTAAAGCCGGTGGTCCCGTGTCGTAGATTTATGACCACGTAAAACTACCTCAAGCCTGATAAAGAGGCCTCTAGGCAAAATTTCCGGTCTTTCATGCCCAATACAGTGGGAGCTAAGAACTATAGTAGTTAAAGGACGTCCATAAATAAAATTTTAAAAAACTGCAACCCATACCTATTCTACAAGCGGAACGTTAAACCCATCGCGGGTAGGTAGGCTTAATAATACTCCATCGGGTTGCCCTCAGCCTGCCAACGTGATCGCTCGCTCGTAAGGGACAGCACAAGTTTGCATACTGTTATCGTATACTATTTATTACCGGCTTCCAACATCGCATGGCATACAGATGCACAGAGAGAGAGAGAGAGAGAGAGAGAGAGAGAGAGAGAGAGTGAGAGTGAGAGGAGTCTACTCATTGTCGCGGGGTACCCGGCTTCTATGTATTACCTTAATATAATTGTTTCCTAAAGGGTGGTAACACTGGCAGTTTCGTAACAAACACCAGAAATTTGGCGGCAAATGCGGCACTTTTCGATAGATCTAACCTTTTAATGGAGTTTGGTTGCTATCTGCCTAACTTGAATTAAACGTGGGAAGGGGCTTATTAAAAAGGTATTTCACCGGTGAGCACACGTACTTCTAATATGTATATAAGCTTTAGTCTACGTAAATAGCGGCATTATGAACTAGCCATTGTTCAAGTTATACCACTAAATTTGTCATTTAAAAACATCCGTATACTAATTATATAGAATCTCACATTGTCTCTAGCTGTTCAAACAAGATTTTCAGAGTAAACGTAACACTGGAGAGTTCACTGCATGCAAACGCGCCAACTGATGTTACTGCGATTAGTGGCTTGAAACATTTATTCCGAACTGATAGACCACTCACCTGCATGTCTCTTCTTCTCCGTGGATAGGGGTATTCCATGAACAGTTTTTATGTTTGAAACATCGTGGTCCCTTGGAAATATTTCCGTAAGCAAAACCATTATTTCCCACTCTAGTTCAACACAGCATAAATCAGCATTTCCTATTCGCCAGTGTTGCCAAAATCACTTCCTTATGACGCGCATGTAAATCAGCGCACTTATCTACAAGACTGTTAAAGAACTTGACAACGTTAAACCTATAAATCTTACTTTTCTTATCAAATCATTTGCCTCCTTTTTACATTCTGTAGTAAGCGGAGGAAGTATTGCATTCCACCCAAAAATTCGATACCGAGATTTCACCGGAAATACATGTTTTGAGACCCCCTGAATCCGAAAAAAGCATTTTTGGAAACATGTGTGTGTCTGTGAACAGCATAACTCAGAAACGAACAGTCGGATAAACCCCAAACTTGGTATTTAGGTTCAGTATCTTCCAGAGATGCGACACGAAGGTTTTCAAGAAAATCCCCCCACCCCAGATTACCCTTTACATTGGAACATTTTTCGAACATTTTAATTTTCTCAAAAATGGCTCTAACGATTTTGATTAAAATATCATATATTTAAGATACTTTCATGACAAATAAAATGTATATCTTGAATTTCCTGGGAATGTCTCCAAAAGTATTCTTCATTGTGAGCGACTTTTGCATAACTGGTAAACCATAAGAGATAGACAAAATTTTACTACACAAAAAATGTAGATCGCGTTAAAATACACAATTCATGTCATATACATTTCTTTTGTTGTTGAGTTAACTATTTTCGAGATATTGCTTGTTATTCCCTTAAATTTTCCAATACTTATACTTTTTCTCAAATGGGAATTCGTTATTCCTTTTTTGGGGGGGAGGGGGTCTGGTAATGCAAAGAGAATGGAATACTCCACATAGCAACCAGCTCTTAAAATATTTGACTATCGCTTAAAGCCTACCAATTCCCCTTGCATCTACAAGAAAATTAGCAATAAGATTAACATCTCGATATCTCGATTAACATGAAGCATATGGAGAATAAGCGTTTATAAAAATAGCTTGTACAAGAGTAGAGAAAGTCATGTGAGTGTAACACATCAGACTTTTTTTAAACGATTCGCGCGCGCGCGTGTGTGTTTGTGTGTGAACGGCATGACTCAAAAACCAGAAGTCAGTTAAAGACCAAACTTAGTATTTAAGTTCAGCTCGTGTCGTAAAACAGGAAGATTTTTAAGAAATTACCTCAAGCCCAAAAATACCCGTTACATAGAAACTTTTTCATTTTTTTATTTTCTCAAAAATGACTCTAACTATATAAAATAATATTTGTGTATGATATTTGCATGAAAAATAAAATGTTTATCTTGAATTTCCTAGGAACAAACTTCTTTATTCTGAATGGATTTTGTATAACTGCTAAACGTAAGATATAAACAGATTCTTACTACACAACAAAAGTAGATCTCGTTAAAGCACACAATTTATGTCAAACATTTATGTGGGTTAACCATTTCCGAGATGTTCCTTGTTATTGGTTTGAATTTCCAAATATTTATACTTTTCTCAAATGGAAAGCCGTTATTCGTTTTCACTTTCTCTACTACTTACCTATATTAAGTAAAAGAAGTATCATAACCTTTCGTGAATTCAGAAACGTAAGCTTATATAAAAAAACTAACCTAAACCTAACCTTTCGTGAATTCAGAAACGTAAGCTTATATAAAAAAAACTAACCTAATCCTAACCTTTCGTGAATTCAGAAACGTAAGCTTATATAAAAAAACTAACCTAAACCTAACCTTTCGAAAGCTTACATAAACAAAAAAATCTAACGTAAGCGTAACCTTCCGTTAATTCATAAAGCAGAGGTTGTCTAAGATCCCTGGGCTAGACTCTGTGGTCGTTTCCGCATTCGCGGCATTAATTTTCGTTTTGGCGGCATTAATTTGTTATATGTTGGCAGCATAAACATATGACATACGTGACATGTGTTGAGCTAGTGCATGGCATAGTGTGACATCTGTTGGACAATATAACACATCATATTCATCACCGTGGGGCACACTGTAAGATGATATTGTCCAAAATGCCATATATTTAAGGCATTATATATTATATATGACAAACAAAATGTATATCACGAATTTTCTGGGAATAGTCTGTGAAGTCCTCTTCATTCGGTAGGAATTTTGTACACCTAATTTTATATAACTGGTAAACCATAAGAGATTAACGAAAATGTAGTGAAACTGGCGTATATGTAGGACTGCACACTACCAGGCCACCAAGTTAACCTCTTGGAAAAGACATGCTAGTCTGCGACCATCGAAAAAAGAAATCTTCTCAGTTGTTAATTAAAAAATATCGGTTCAGTGATTTCTGATGTTAGTAATTTTCTTCTTTATACAATTATTTAGCATGCCCTGCTAACGAAGTTGATTCTACCACAAGTATAACGATAAACCTTCTTACAACGAAATATATATGAGGATTATTAAAATACGTTGGCATTGATATCGCATGCGTATCGTATATAACATATTCGATTCTGTGTTGTTTTGCTGTGTCTTAGTTGCTAAATCGTAACCATCTACATATGTACTGCTTGGAATGAAATATCTGCGGCATGCGTCTTATTTTTACATGCATAAAATGTAAAATTTTATGGAGTAACAACAATTATTTTCTACTCCACGGCACTCTAAACTAAAAAGCCAAGGCCTTCTTCGTAAGTATATTCTTTGACAGAGTAGAGCAGAGTAATCTGAAGGACGTTGGAAGATTCAAAGACCCTCGCACCTCACCATTAGAAGTACTTGGCATTGTCCCTTATACCCATTATGGGAAGGCACACACACAAATATTCATGCCCATGGTGGGATTCGAACCCGCGACCCGTTGCGCCACGGAGTGTCGAAGTCAGACGCTCCAACGACCGCGGCTACACGGGCTTTCATATTTGTTTTTCTTTATAACTCCAATGTGTTCGGATTCAAGTTCAAGAGCTTTACAGATCCTTTTAAAACTCTGGTAATTTATGGAATGAAATTAGAAGCTCTTTTATAGCCCAGTGTTCTTCAGAACGAATTAGACTTATGAATGGTGTAAGAATTATCAAAATCGGTTGTTGGGTTTTTGAGATTACCCTATATATATATATACACATGTTCTCTTTTTATAATATTAATTAGCTGAAATGCCGGGCTTGCCCGTGGTTTGACAGTTTATTCCTACAGCATTTAGCCTTAGATATGCACTTACCCAATAGCCTTACGTTTCTTTGGAGGCATTTAAAAAGTATTACACAGGATACTTAAACAAAGAATTAATTAAAAATCTCAAGGCTCTATAAACAACAAAAACAATAATAAAAAATGCTGAGAAAACACTATGCAAAAGCACTGCTTGTAATTATGATTTCTCGTGAATACACACACACAGCTGAGTGACGGCTCCACGCTGTCACATTTGGAATGCCTTGTCGTTATTTATAGAGAAAATCTCGGTTGAGAAGAAATAATAATGGTTTAAGTAACATCAACATAACCTTGTTCATTCCCAGTAACCAACATGCACCAAACTACTAAGAAAACACACGAAAGACAAAATAAAATGAAGGCCAAAATGCATATATAAAGCAAAGAACACTAGCAACAAGAATAAGTACTTCGACTGGTTTGATGCTGTTGTTGATATCCATGCCCACTGTCATTTTATATGTCATTCAGATTTTGTTTTTATGCTTATAAAAGCATCACAAAGTTCCAATAGAGAAAGAAACCTGCTGCTTATAAAAAATTAGAAATTACAAATTATAATAAGTGAAAATCCGAACATCGGAGTATGATCGCAGAGTGAATGGATATAACTTAAACGTATTTATTACTCTTATGTTAGCAATGTTTAAACCCATAGAGACTTCTGCAGTCAACGCGAATATGTTGAATGTTTTTGTGTTATTTTATGTCAATACGCAATAAATAATCATATGAAGTTAAAGAAAAAAGAAGTGATGTTTTGTCTGCTTTGATGCGAATGATGTGATCTCGCTGTTCCTTAATATTTTGTGAGGACGTGAAAGCCTAAGTAATTATTCTTATGTTGACAATATTCGACCTATTACGATTATCGTTGAAAAAGATACCTATAGATGGTCTTGCGAGCTTTTGTAGGCATTGCATAAAATTAAATAACTAATCGTGTGAATGAAGCAGAATTTCGAATTCTAAGCTAGACAGTAATCTTCGCCTTGTGTCAAAGGTTATCTGTCCCAAGTTCGGTCGAAATAGCTGCAACGGTGCAGAAGCCTATAAGGGAAAAAAACAAAAACAAAACAAAACAAAAAAACACACGCACACACAGACTTATATTAAGATAGGTATAGATAATTTCAATTTTGTATTATTATAAAACAATTTAGATGGTACCGTGATGTATTTAAAGTTTTGCTATTTTAGAGGCAGGTGGTTTTGCACTGAATTAACTGACATTTAAATACAAAGAATATTCTTGCTCCAGACTCTGAAACAGGCGCAGTGTGCCCCTCCCCCCAAAAAAAGTTGAGGATACCATGACTCCTTGAATCTTTAGAGATTATAAAATAAAACTCTGATGTTAACACTTAGGCTAGGCTCCACTGGAAGTAATTTACTCCTTTAATGAGCAGTACTTACTGCATATTTTCTGCAGTTTATCAGGATGGCTAAGTTTACTGCTATTTAAAACCACTGCTTTGACTAAAGTCCCGACTCAACTGCAGTACCACACAGTGCGAAGTGGATGTGCATTGTAAGACGATTATCGCTTTTTATTGTTGGCCTATGTCATGCTAAAAACAAAATAAATGATAAACAATTTCTGTTAAAGTTATTTCGGCAGGCTGGATTATTTTCTTCCAGGCTTCAACTTTCGCATTACTATTCTTACAATCTTCGTTCTCAGGATAAGTATGTACAAACGGATATTTTTCAGCTTCAATTATTATTAATTTACTTATTAATTGATTATCAAGCTCCATTTTAACAAACATTGATTGAAAGACACGATGAAACACCGCTGAAAGACGTAGCACCTGGTGTTCAAGACGGTCGCAGTAAACTACTGCCAGTGGAGCCAGGGCAAGGACAGTAAATTAGTGCAAGAAAATAGAACACGGCGTATTCTCGGCAGTGCGACCTTAAACCTGCCGCTGGCACTCATAATTTTGCAATAAAATACTATGTAGCCTCATCCAGGTAAAAGCATGTTTTTCACTTTTTAGGAGTACAGCAATGCTCATAAAAACAGTAAATTACAGTCAGAGGAGCCCTAACTTACCCCAATTCACAGATATCCCTTATACGTGTGTTACAATCACGATAAAAATTTTCCTAGAAATGGTTTCAAATCAGGCAAATAGAAGATGAAGAAATAATACACAGCTTTTTCTTAAATTAAGGTTCTTCAACTGGGCTGATCAGATCGGGCCGCGCAAGAATGAACGACAAAATGAATGCTAAAATGAGCCCACCGTCCTCAGAATCCGGCATTCGTTGGAAAAAGTAAAATTCAGGGAAAAGAAAGAAAGGAAAAGCTCAGCTGGCTAGACCTCGTGCTAATAACCGAAGGTCGTGGGTTCGATCCTCACGAGCCATAATTTGTTTAGACTGGCCTCGTAGCTCAGTCGGTCGGAGCACCTGCCTGCAATACGAGGCGCCCCGGGTTCGATTCCCGGCTGGGGTAGGTATTTTTCTCTAGCCAAGATTATTCCCTATCCTCCACAGAGTCTGAAGTATGAAGGTGTGTGATCTAACGCATAAAATCCATAGAAAAACCAGAAATCCAATGACAAATGTATATGAGTTAATACTACTGCCGATAGGTAAAAGGCAGCCAATATGACTATTGCAGTTAAAGGCGGTGTACAAATGCGAACTTATTCAATAAACTCACACCATCGAAATTCGAATTTGGCTTCCCGGTTCAGTAAATTTTTGTTAGCAACGAGCTTATTGGAAATAAAGAAGAATCATTCATTTTTACTTTCTCTACTACGTATAGTAAGTAGGGGTAGTATTGTATTCCACCAAAAATTCGATATCGAGATTTCACCGGAAATACATGTTTTGAGACCCCCTGAATCCAAAAAAAGCATTTTCGGAAACATGTCCGTGTGTGTGTGTGTGTGTGTGTGTGTGTGTGTGTGTGTCTGTCTGTCTGTCTGTCTGCGAACAGCATAACTCAGAAACGAACAGTCGGATAAACACCAAACTTGGTACTTAGGTTCAGTATCTTCCAAGGATGCGACACGAAGGTTTTCAAGAAAATCCCCCCACCACAGATTACCCTTTACATGGAACATTTTTCGAAAATTTTAATTTTCTCAAAAATGGCTCTAGCGATTTTGATTAAAATATCATATGTTTAAGATATTTTTATGACAAATAAAATGTATATCTTGAATTTTCTGGGAATGTCTCCAAAAGTATTCTTCACTGTGAACGAATTTTGCATAACTGGTAAACCATAAGAGATAAACAAAATTTTACTACACAAAAAATGTAGATCGCGTTAAAATACACAATTTATGTCATATACATTTTTGTTGTTGAGTGAACCATTTTCGAGATATTGCCTGTTATTCCCTTAAATTTTTCAATACTTGTTTTCTCAAATGGGAATTCGTTATTCATTTTTTTTTTGTCTTGGATATGCAAAGAGTATTAATCTGTGGGAAAGGGAATGGTGCTGCACCTAGCAACCAGCTATTAAGAGATATGTATGTGCTTAAAGGCTACTGTATTTCCAAATTGTCCTTGTAAATATATTATCCCCTTACATCTACAAGAAAATTAGCAATAAGATAGACTCTGCAAATGTTTATCTCGATTAACATGAAGCATATGGAGAATAAGCGTTTGTAAAAATAGTTTGTACAAGAGTAGAGAAAGTGTGTGAGTGTAACACATCAGATTTTTATACATGTTACATCCATACACTGCACCACAATAATCTTCAAACGGGAAAGCTTTAACATCAACGAATATTTCGGAAATCGTTAACCCATGAAGAAAGATAATTTGAAATAAAGTGAGTAATCAAGCCCTTGGTTTTTTCGTAGTAAGCTTTTGTCTGCATTTTATTGTTTCCAAATTGTATAACATTCACATGTCATTCACGCAAGATTCCAGATCTGAATTTTATTTGTAAAGCCAATACCTCAGTTATGTGACATCTTAAAAGTGTTAAAAAATTGTTGAAAGAAACATAACACTTTTTTTCGTGTAAAAAGTTGTTTGTGCAGGGGGATTTTCTGAAAATCTTTATCCTAAATGGTTTTTACGTAACATACACTAAAACTGCCTTTTGTGGGAAAAGAAATTCAGAGAAACTCAAAAGTATCTGGTCAAATCTCGAAACCAAACCTTTGGATCGAATGCAATACTTCCTCTACCTTAGGTAAACGGTAAGAGGAGGTGAAAATAAAAGTAAAAAAATAATACCAATTAAGAAACATCTATTTTGCTTGATTTTTCAGCATCTCGTTACATTGAGCAACAGCTAATTGTTTTCTTCCTAATGGCTAACATATCACAATGTATAACAGCTGCAGCAGTGCACGTTCATTAAGTTTGGCTCCATTTGCAACGTTATCTATATCAGATATAAGTACACCACACGCAACAATGTACCTTCCGCACGTAAACAGCTGTTGGGTTCTATAGCAAGCAACTGAAGCCCCCTTAGCCATTGCTAAAGACCATTCTCAGTTACGTAAACGATTTTCATGATATTGCCTTTCAAACCCGGCCTTGGTAAAGTAAGTGACTGTAACTGCAAAGTGCTGGTTTTGTGTCCCGCCTTATGCATGTTTTGTTTTCACGAGTTTACAGGTGTATGCGTTGTCTACTTACTGATCAACAAACGGAAAACATATCCATTAAGAATGGAGGGTATACTTTATGGTGCGTACATACATTGTATTTGCATCAATTACTCGGTTTGAAACCTTCTGCTAGTAATTTGATCAACTTATTACTTGCAGTTCAAATTTGATATCTCTGTAGTGCACAGTTCTGGTTGGTAGAGCTCTTCCAGGTGGCAAACGTTTAACTCTGTTATACCTACTTCGCGTACTCAGTAACTGCGTGACATTGGCTCATCCCGTCGATTTGTTCGCTTAGTATTGAATATACCTATTGTATTAAAACTCAGGTCGAAAGAATCCTATCATCACGTAATTAGTTTCCGTTATGTTGAAGATTGCATGTTCCAAAACATCTCGGGCAAGTGCCTGCCGCAAATGCATCGCAAGATCTCAATAGCACAATTAAATCCGATAGATCAGAAGATTCCAAATGAGCGTTGCTCTCTATTGGAAATTGGAATCAAGCAAGGTTCCAAGGTCTCGCATCATATTACTGTCGTATTGCAACGCAACATACTTTCTTTGATTAGAGTTACTTTTGGAAACGACTATAAAACATCTGATGTGTTACACTCACATTACTTTCTCTACTCTTGTACAAACTATTTATACAAACGCTTATTCTACATCTACTTCATGTTAATCGAGATAAACATTTGCAGGCTCTATCTTATTGCTAATTTTCTTGTAGATGTAAGGCGAATATATATTTACAAGGGCAATATAGAAATACAGTAGCCTTTAAGCACATACATATCTCTTAATAGCTCGTTGCTAGGTGCAGCACCATTCCCTTTCCCACAGATTAATACTCTTTGCATGTCCAAGACAAAAAAATGAATAACGAATTCCCATTTGAGAAAATAAGTATTGAAAATTTTAAAGGAATAGCAAGCAATATCTCGAAAATGGTTCACTTAACAAAAAAAATGTATTTGACATAAATTGTGTATTTTAACGCGATCTAAATTTTTTGTGTAGTAAACTTTTGTCTATCTCTTATGGTTTACCAGTTATGCAAAAGTCGTTCACAATGAAGAATACTTTTGGAAACATTCCCAGGAAATTCAAGATATACATTTTATTTGTCATAAAAATATCTTAAACATATGATATTTTAATCAAAATCGTTAGAGCCATTTTTGAGGAAATTAAAATTTTCGAAAAATCTTCCATGTAAAGGGTAATCTGTGGTGGGGGGGATTTTCTTGAAAACCTTCATGTCCATCCTTGGAAGATAGTGAACCTAAATACCAAGTTTGGTGTTTATCTGACTGTTCGTTTCTGAGTTATGCTGTTCACAGACAGACACACAGACACACACGGACATATTTCCAAAAATGCTTTTTTTGGATTCAGGGGATCTCAAAACATGTATTTCCGGTGAAATCTCGGTATCGAATTTTTGGGTGGAATACAATATTTCCCCTACTTACTATAGAGAAAGTAAAAATGACAAAAAGTTTAAAAGTCCAAACCAATTATTGCAGTTGGTATCTCGAAAACGACTGGTGTCACAAAAAAGTTACTGGAAATAAATTTTTGGTGTAGTGCGTTTTTGTCTATCTCTTATGATTTACTCGTTATATAAAATTCTTAAGGAATGAGGAGAATCTCACAGACTATTTCCAGAAAATTCAAGATATACATTTTATCTGTCATGTAAATATGTTACATGTATGGTATTTTAATGAAAATCGTTAGAGCTGTTTTGAGAAAATCGAAAATAACGAAAACGTTTCCATTTAAATAGTAGTTTGGGGTGGGAGATTTTCTTGAAAATCTTTGTGTTGCATCTTTGGAAGATACTGAATTTTCCTTTTTGAGTTGTGTTATTCATTCACACATACGCGCGTAGCGGACCTTATTCTACATTTTGGGGGGATTTAGGGGCATCAAAACATGTATTTTCGGTAAAATCTCAATATCAAATTTTTGGGTGAAAATTTTTCTTCGTCTACCTACTAGATAAGCGGTAGAGAAAGTTAAAATTATGTGAAAAAGTTACTTTGCTTTCAGTCGAAATGTAAAAAGTTCGCTTCGTCTAGCGATTATCTTTCAAGCGTGAACTTTCTGCTTCTCTAAAGCATAGGATGCTCGAATAACAATCCAACTCGTAAGACGGTGTATCCATCTAGTCAAGAGTTACGCGTAATGGCAAAGTGAAAGTGTGCGCTGCCGCTATCGACGCCCCCGGAATACTGCTTCCCACATAACAAGCGCGTCGTGCGGGTGGTATTTAAGGCTGCTGGCGGGGTATGAGTACGTAGATATTTACGAAGTTTAAAAGACATTATTTCTGAGTGTTTGAGCTATTTATGTATGGCTTTCAGTTGGCCTTAAGACATAAATTCTCTTGAAATATGAAATTCCTAAAGTTTTGTATAACCAACCATGTTTACCTTTTGCTTTCATATAAGAAAATATTTGAAATGTATTTCTATAACCATTTACGTAATTTTCTGACATATAGTTTTAAAAATGTCTCTTGCCTGGCGAATAGATGCTAGAGGCAAGTTCGGACATACAGCTATGATGTTTAGGTAAGTAATTGATCCATCGCATCCTTCACGGATGTAACTCCAATTCCTGCTGTTTGTAAGTCCCCAATGTAACCTTAAAAACAATTAACTCTTTTCATTACTGCCCTAACGCCACCATAACACATCCCTAAATATATCGTTAAGTTACAACGCACCTTTTCGAGTCAAAAGGGCGGATGTTTGCGATGCGCACTGCCTTGTAAATGCGCGAACCCGTCCGGTGAAGTGAAATGCAAACATTCACAAGGCGTAGAGGGCAGCTGGCCAGGTTAGGTTATGAAGCAAACACAAAATGCATAAGCACTTAATATGGATCCATTAAATAATAAAAGATTACAGTCGGTTTTCTTTTCTATGAAGATTTATTCCGTTTTATTTTTTTATTCTCTAAATAACGTTCCACCCACTACGTGGAATTTAGGGAGTATTTCAGGTTGAGCAGTGTTTTGCTGGATGTGAGATGCAAATTAAAAAATGTAATGTCTTAACAAGCTTCTTAAATTAGGTGCATCGTGATTGCATTCTGATAATGTTTTCCTGGTGGTAAATTTTCTACGTAACTGTTGGAACAGTTCTTCAATTCACCGTAAAACACATGCGCTTGAACGATGAGACACTTTCGAAGTAGCCATTGGTGCAATCCATCACTAATCGAACCGATAACTTTAAAAATATACTGGAGCATACGCATACACCTGCGTGGTGTGGGGATAGCGTGTCTGCCTTTAATCTGGAGGGTCTGAGTTGGATAATCCGTTGAGGTGAGCTGCTGGCTATGGTTTTATCCTGGATCTTCCCAGCTCTCGACTCTATGGGCCCAGTATTTATTTGAGTAGGTATTCATTTCATTTCACCTATTTCATCTACCGCCTCTTTCTTTCTCTCTCTCTCTCTCTCTCTCTCTCTCTCTGAAAACGGCATTCGTCATCATCTCCATCATCATAATGATAACCATGCATTGCCCAATAACTTTTCTGAATACCTTCTATGGGATTTATCACAGAAAGTACAGAATAATTAGTAACGAAAGAGTACCGATGGTTCTGCACAAAAAAAAAGGCCACGGGTAGGAGCAATGCATATACTAAGTCTCGTTTATAGTAACCTATTGCCTTGTAGTGCAGCTGTTATAGATAATACCTACTCTAATACCATTTACAGGGTTCCGGGTTCAAATATCGGTTGGTGCACTAAAATATTCTCTTTTGGCCATGGCAGGAATGTTAACCTGTATATAATTATGGGGGCATACGATAATTTTAACACCGGTAGGAGTACGAGGATACTGGGAAAATATACCATTTTTAAATCGGTTAATATAACGATTATAAAACTGTTCTAGTATTACAGCGAATTACGTTTTACAATTCTATGTCTATTAATATTTGTTATTAATCAATCATCATTATGTTGTTTCGATGTCGGCAATAGGTACGTTTAAATAAGCACGCATTCTAAGGTGTGATGCGTATCTGTTTGTTATGGGATTTCCCTTTCTAAGACAAAGGCAACCGTTATGGCATTATAGCATTGTATAAATGCACTACACTGAAGTGGCAGATATGAAAATGCGCTAGTGCATTTCGGTTCTGTCAGTTTTACTTTGTGTTTTAGTTTCAAAGTAGGCATTTCTTTTCAAATTGCGTGTCATTTTCATTGAAGAACATTGAATGTCGACGCAGTACTATCTGTAAAGCTTGTATACCATAGTACCGTGAGAAATAACATTTTTAAATTACGATAATTCGAGGAAAAAATCCATAATTTTGAAGTGTTGGTGCGATACTTTTCTGTTTTAGGGGTGGCAACGGTGAATCAAGGTTCCACGATTTGTTCCACGATCTGGCGCTTGGATATCAGATGCTTGCGTGTGTTTCTATTAAATTAAAAGTGAAATTAGATTTTCGCCTTTGAGCGCGTTTCATAATCCTTCTATACGACATGTATAACGACCACAATTGTATTCTGCAGATACGGGCCGAAAACTTGCAAGTTTTTGCGCCCAAAATTATGTAATTAAAAGTACTTCTTCAAGAAATGACGTAGAAGTTGTATTTTAAGTTTCTAGTGTGTAGATATGTTAGATTGCACTCATAACCA
Source organism: Deroplatys truncata (assembly GCA_030765065.1). Taxonomy (NCBI): domain Eukaryota; kingdom Metazoa; phylum Arthropoda; class Insecta; order Mantodea; family Mantidae; genus Deroplatys; species Deroplatys truncata. The sequence continues at coordinate 224,159,069 of CM060978.1, forward strand.
CTCAAATCTTTTTGTTTTTTATTTTGTGTAGGTACTTGAGAATTTTAAAACACAGCTTTTTCGACTGTTAAGAAATTATGCAATTATCCATTTCTGTAAAAAGACATTCCGTAGCAAACGAAAAATTCCTAGGTGAAATATACAAGTTCTAAGCACACCTTTGTTAACCCATATTTAAAGAAGCTCGTGAAATCTTCTCACACATAACTTTAGTGCAATAACTGATCACATATTTACAGAAACCGGCTCGAACAGTCAATTGTGTTGTGGAAACAAATGAAAACGTTTTCTTCTTCCTAGTATTTTCACAGTTTTGGTTCGAAAGATTTGGTTGGAAACTAAACCGACGATACTTCGATAATGGAAGAATACTTCGATGGAAACCAAATAGAGAATATATTCATTGGGCATTATCGTGTATGCTTGATATTAACTTATTCTCGACGCGACTTGCATGACACAACAGTATTTTAAAATACTGCTGCCTCTCCCACTTTTTTTCGTTTGTTTTTTACTTGTTGTACCCAGTTTATGCTACTGTGTTTTACTGTTTTCATACCGCTTATTTCCGCAACACAGACACACACAAACACCCATGCCCGTGGCGGGACTCGAACCCGCGACCCTCAGCTTGGCGGATTGTCGGAGCGATCACTCCAGCGACCACGGCTGGCTTAAAACTTTGAGCTTCATAGCTTTCTAATTCATTCATTATCTGTTTACCCTCCTCTTATGTAGGACTTACACCCCCCAGGACTTACAAGTGGGTGCTTGGGGTCAGAGGCCCGTCGAGGAGCAGACACTCATGGATCAGACAGAGCATGAAGGAAGTAGATGAAACGAAATGTTGATGAAATGGAGGAAAGGAAAGGTGATGATGGAGCAGTTGGTGGAATGAATGGCGGGGGAAACCGGAGAACCCGGAGAAAACCCCCCAGACGCCGCTTCGTCCACCACAAATCCCACATGCAGGTCCCTGGGATTGAACCCGGGCCGCCCCGGGCAGTCTAACCACTCGTCCAAGGCGCCGCCTCCACTCTTCATAGGATATAATGTCCAAAAGTTTAGCTGTTCCTTAAGAAATGTCACCATTTCTTCTGAACCATCTCTTGTACTGCGACAGGTTTTCACGGCGGCCATTTTGTAGCTGTGCAATAGTTCCTCTATCGAACGTCATCAACAACGCCTCTGCACACATTGCATTGGATTTTTTCCTTCCGAAATATTTGCCCCAATCAGTCCAGTTCTCGCCTCATTTGACTTTTCTGTATTCCCAAAGAATACACAACTCGGTGGTCAACGATTATAATCGGCAGAAGCTGCAGTTGATGTAGATGAAGAATGTGTTTGATTTCTTTCCAATGAAACATGGGGTCAGCATCTACATAATGAATTGAACAGATAAAAAGTCCTTTAAAAATCTAAGCGAAAATACTTTAAAAAGCAGCTGTTCGTCTTTATGAAAGAATTCACGAAATACTACTGTATGCACGGAGACGACAGTTTTATTTAAGTGTAGAATAACATTTATCAATACATTAAAATATGATTGAAATTGCCATAACGGGTTGGATACCTACTCAATGGCGTCTTGGAAACCAAGAAGTAATACACCACGCCAAGTATCTACAGATAAAAAGAAATCAACATTCTTATCTTCCAGATAAGCATTCTTTTCGGGCTAACGCTCCTGTATGCACGGATTTAAGCTACATTAAAACGCCCAAGCTTTCAAATTACCCCTTCATCACTACCTACGGGTTTCCTATGGGATTGCAATTCACCGCCGGACAACAAAGGAGTCGCGCAGCACACTTTGAAATTGCTGAAATGTCAGTGTTTTGAAGAAGCACATTTTATTTTCCCATGGTCAGCGCTTTCTGCTACATGGAATATAGCAGTGGTCACGGGTCCACTGCAACTAAATTAGTTATTTTCCTGGCAGTGTTTGCGATCCACTGGACCACCTCAAGGAGAGGTCCATGTCACATACACCTCATCATTTGCATTTAGCTCTATTATTGCTAAAAGCTACTAAAGATGAAAGTAGGTATTAAGCTCATTTGACTTGTGGGTGTAAACTATCCCTATTCTCCTTAATTAATTAACCACTATACCATGACAATTCCTAGGCATGTCGAATTTCATATAAGTATAAAATATCACGCCATGGGCTTTGATGACAGCATTTAGTAACTATCCTACTAGTAGGTATATTCATTCATTCATTATCTGTTTACCCTGCTCTTATGTAGGACTTACACCCCCAGGACTTACAAGCGGGTGCCTGGGGTCAGAGGCCCGTCGAGGAGCAGACACTCATGGATCAGACAGAGCATCCAGGATGGGTGATCAGCCCAATGCCTGGTATGGGATGAAGGAAGTAGATGAAACGAAATGTTGGTGAAATGGATGAAAGGAAATGTGATGATGGAGCAGTTGGTGGAATGAATGGCGGGGGAAACCGGAGAACCCGGAGAAAACCCGCCCAGACGCCGCTTCGTCCACCACAAATCCCACATGCAGGTCCCTGGGATTGAACCCGGGCTGCCTCGGTGGGAGGCGAGCGGTCTAACCTCGGCCACGGCGCCGTACTAGTAGGTATAAAAAGAGTAAAAGTAATACCAATTCTGATTCAAAGGTATCTCAGAAACTACTCAACTGGTCTGAACGGTCTCTTCAATGGTGCATAACTTAAATCTTTGTGACATAGGCTGTCGCTTTGTAAAAATGTAGGTATTATTAGTTTAAAAAACTCAACATAAAAGTGTTTTTATATCACTACTATCGGCAGGGGCGTATTTAAGAGGGCCCAGGGGACTCTGCCTCGTCCTCCCCCTCCCGAAATTACATATTTCGTGGAACAACAGCAATGAAAAGTAAAGACAATCGGAAACATTTTAGTTCAAATCAGTCCCAGAGGGAGGTATTTCTTCGGAAAGAGAATCTTTATTTTTCAAAGGGAAAAAGCACATCTGAACTTCCTTGCTGTCAATTTACTATGATGTTCATGATTCTGATGATAGTTGTAGATAAGTTTCCTAGAGCTCCAATAAGATATGATGTACTATGAACATGTTTAGGCGTTTAAATTGCTTCTAACATTTTAAACTAAAAACATGTTAATTTGTAAAAAAATTAATAAAATCCAATTTGTAGGAATAAGTCAGTATATTTAGGATAAACACACCAGGGAGAAGGTGGAGATTTCTGTCTCAGAAGAGTGTATCTACTTATTTGAAATGGTAGTAATAGGCTGTGTCTATTGTTTATGTAGTTTGGCGTCCTTTAACCGGTTAGGTCATATTGGACGAAAATGAAATGGGTGAAATGGTGCTCAAATGAGCCCGCGGTTCATAAAACTGAAGTTCCCCGGCATTCGTCTTTTCACTATAAGGGATAACCCTCGGAAAAAAACCTTATCCGGATAACTCGCTCTAAACGAGATTCGCTACTGCAAGTGTTACAAATTTTTAACTTTATGGAGCTTAGCCACCCCTCCCCAAATGAAGTCCTATATACACCCCTGACTATTTGCATACAATTCTGAGCGCTCAGGTTCCATGACTGTCTTATCCTCCTGCTGTTTGGTTGATTTTGAGGTAATTGGTTAGGTTGGCTGCTTTGATCTAACCACGAGAGATAAATAATACAGCTCGATCTTTAAAACAAGCATTTTTCTGCTTTTCCCTCTGACAAAGAACACACACACACACACACACAAACATTAGCTCTAATCCTGCGTTTAAAATTCGATACCAGGATATTACAGAGGTAATTCTGAATTCTATTTCAAGAATGGCCATCTTGGCGTTATACACGGTAGGGTATGAAATATGTGTTATCCAGTTGTTCTAGAATTACTAAAACAAATCCCCAACTGCTTCGACGCTCTTTGGAATTAGAGATAATTAAACTTCATTGATCAGCGATCTAGCTACAGAAATATTTTCACGTCAGATTTACATGAGGAACCTTGTTAAGGAATATGAAACTGTTTCATGCAGGGGATAATGAATTAACTATAAAGTGCTGACATTTTTAGATGAACCGGTGGAATTATGGCGTTCAAATGTTACGAGCTTGAAAAGTACCTACTCTACCAAATTTGGTTGAAATAAAAATAAATTCAATGCCAATTTATTAGGAGAACCTTAAAACATTTAGTTTTAAGCGACAAGCTATCTGTTGAAAGCTTAACTATAGGTACCAGGTGAATCAATCACCTGGGTACAGATTTCGATAACTACCTATGCAACCTCAGATTATTATCTAGCCTGAAAACATCGCCTCTTTGCCAAAAGTTACGTTCTTCTGCTAGTGCACTTCTAGCGACATATACTATATTCGTTTCTCTGCCTAACCAGCGTTAACTATTAAATGTTGCACAAGTGCAAATAAGCTGCATAAACTTTTAACTGAAAGCAGAATAATACAAAATGGTTCAGTTTTGTACATGTTAGCAACGATTCATTGTGGTCGCCTGGATATTCGCTCAGTAACAAAGCACATGGACAAGATATCCCTTGTCGGATAACTTCTTTTGTATTTAATTCTTCAATATTAATGCTTTAATACCATTTTAACACCTCAAGATGATCTGGACATTCTGTTTAATACTTCAAGAACCTTCTAATAACCCTCATTTAGGAAGTTTTTCTTTATATCCTTTGTGCTTACCTATGTTGTAATCAAGTTCGTTAGCACGGCTAATTGAATAACGAAAGAAAATTGCTAACATTATAAATCAGTAAACCGATAATTTATCATAAACAACTGAGAGATCTCCTCCTATATGGGCGCGGACTGTCTTTTCTAAAGAGATTAACATGGGGGCCTGGAAATCATATTCACCAGGTTTAGCTTTATTTCACTGTAGCTACCTATATGTTACGGGTTTCTGCATTATGTGAAAAATCTGTAGCTTTTATTAAATAGCTATGAGACCAAAGAGAAGGTGCAAAGGTTTAAAATGTCACCTACGTAAGTGTCTAAAAGTTTATACTCGATCGTTCCGACCGAACGCCAAAGAGTACTTAATAGGCTATGCAGCATTTTCAGAACTTGGAAGACTGTCGGGGGGAGGTTAAGGAAGTCAGACGTTCCGCCAATGTTTTCCATACTTTTGCGTGAATATAAGAGGATTTTTTTCAACCGTAACGTATCCGGAACTGTACAAAATTACAATTATAAGGGGTAAAGGTGGGGGGGGGATTCGTCGTAAAAATCCTCTAGATCGTTGTACAATAATTTCATAGAGAACGAAGGAAGGTAAATAAATTAATTAATTCGTCAGTCGAGTTTAAAAAGCTAACGGTGGAACGTCGCGTAAGCCAGCTATAGTACTACCTATTTACAAGTAATTCTTTCCGATGCACCTCAAACATCTTAGCAGTATACGTTATTTATAACTTTCATACGATACCATGTTATGCAGAGAAGTCCAATTCCAGGCCCAAAGCAAAAAAGAAAGGGGGTAAAAACATTAAGCTCATCTCTAAAATGTGATTCGATGTCACTTTGGGATACTGAACGGTACCACTGAGCTGCTGTGAAAGGTCAAGCAGAGCTGATTTTAGGTGTACTAATTGGGTTGTTTCTTTTGCAGTGTGGGCAGAGATGTGGTGCAACAAAATTCCTTCGTTCATTGTCGACTAGTGGCAGACAATTTGTAGTATACCATCTGGCAGTGATGTCTTCAAGCGGAATTGTCAGAATATGGGCACCAGCTGAGAAGAACGAACAGATCATCTTCTTGCTCGCCTCACTTTTGTCGAGGATCCTCTTCTGGAAAGATCCAAACCATGACTGTCACTTAGTTTCTGGATCATACTGGTGCTATATCCAGCTTTCGTCACCTGTTACGATGTTAATGTTGTCTATAATTTGCTGAGAGCACTGTTTCTGCTCGTTTGTGAGGTACGGGGGATCCAACCACTGCAGTTCTTCCTGATCCCGCAATATGCTCCTGCCTACACCACATTTTCATCTTCCAGGGAATCCCTTCCTCTTCTAAACTTTGCAAACCATCGATAAATCGTGGATTACGACGAAAGGCAAAGACTCCAAATGTCCTACGTAGTCTTTCAAGACAGTCTCTCTTCCATAAACCGACTTTAAAATCATAGAATATGAGAGCCAAATGCTCTCACTTGAGATCCATTCTTAGCGTTGAACATTGTTGAAGCGCACTCACGTTACTACAGAGTAAGCCAAAAGACTCCGAACCGCCTGCGCGGTGTTTTTCCTGTCCGCGTCCTCGGCGCTCGTAAAAAGGCGGGATGAAACCATACAACATTTTTAAAACTACGTTTAAAGGCTTTACTCACCAACATTACGAAAGGAGATGCTGAAATTGGCCACCGTCGTTGTCCATACATTTTTAGCACCTCTTTAGGAAACTATCGTCATAGTTCAGGTTGAAAAATTTCCTGGCGGATATTTTGTTTTAATTCTTCCAGGGTGTGTGGGTTTGTCTTGTACACTTTATGTTTTAAGTTACTCCGGAGGGGTATTTTATCAACAATATTACCGGCTGCGCGGTGTTTTTCCACTGTGCGTGTGGAAATAAATGATTAAAACATGATAACGCATTGCTATAAATAAAATCACGCTGCTGTGCAGTGTGAAGCGCAGTATTGAGTTGACGGTGATGTGATGTAGTTCATTTATTACGAGTTATTTATTATTTTGTCCTGTATTTAGTCACAAAGTATATTATGTGATTTCTACTGCACAGCGTGTATTTATTTATGATTCGTATGTTTAACTCGGTCAGCTCGCCAAGTGAAAGTACGATTTGCAGAACGATTTCCAGGTATAAAAGTTCCTAGCCGTACAATAATCCATGAACTTTACAATAAATTTCAGGCCACAGGAAGAGTTCAGGCTAAGAAATCTAAAAGACGGTGTTCGGTTCTTACCGAAGAAACATTAAACGACATCGGTCATGATGGGTACTTTCCTAAAGAAGTGTCAAAAATGTATGGACAACGATGGTAGCCAGTTTCAGCATCTCCTTTCATAAACTTGGTAAGTAAAGCCTTTAAAAGTAGTTTTAAAAATGTATGGTTTCATCTGCGCCTTTCTATGATAGCGGCAGACGACAACGAGCGCCGAGAACGCGGAAGGAAAATCACCGCGCAGGCGGTTCGGAGTCTTTTGGCTCACTCTGTATCTGAACTGCAATCTAAAGCTTGGAAGCTTTGCTTTGGCTTACTTCGTTACTTCGTATCATTGTTGCCCTTTCTCAAAACGCACTGTCATGATACATGCCCGTGCTTTCGTTATCCTGAGAGGCAGGTTTAAAACGAAAGATCCTCCTATCTATTTATTGATAAGAATTTACTTGCATTTCAGATGCACTAACTCTGTATCATAATATATTTTATTCATATGGTTATGAAGATGTAAATTTCATAAATTCTCTTCGAATATATCAAGATAAATGTGTGGCGGTATTATGTTTATTTATTTATTGAGCCCCACCTTTGGGAGCCAATTTGCGATGTTATCAGTGTTTGTTTATAGTTTGTTAGCTCCACGTTGGGCGCCAAATATGCGGCGGTATTTATGTTTGTTTGAAAGAATGCTACTGTTTATCTGCCGCACGTATAAAAGACAATTTGTCGCGGTCACTTCGTGTTAGCTTTTACTGAGCGCCTGTTATTTTATTTAATTATGGGTTCACTGTCCTCCGGCTAGCTATGATTCTTTTGGTCGAGCACTTATCTTATACAGGTGTGTAAACGGAAAGGAGTCTTTTATCCAAAGATAACACTGATGAAGAATTTGTTTTACACTTTTATTGTCGTAACATATTTTGCACTTTCACATATTAATCTTGACACTCGCCAAACTGAAAGTGTTATAATAACTTATTTACTGCTCATTCTTAATTCGCGTACTTCAACTTTTTGTGTAATTAACTTTACAACACTTGAGATTTTTCATAACTCTGCTACGCGTAACCTGCGAAGCGATAAACTGTGCGATGTATTCAGCGACGTGTAATGCACAAATATTTCCGATGGACTGGACGAATTTGACTCTAACCTAGCCCTTTTTATACTCCTACACCCCGATATGCCTAAAGATTATAACCGAGCTGCTATTGGTTAATAAAACGCGCCAACATTAGCGTCTATTTTTATATCCAATGAAAATTACGAAAACATATGCTCTAGGGAAAATGTTCCAGCAAATTCCTAAGAAAAACGCGCCAATATTACGTCATTTGCTCGTCTCTAATAATGATAAACAGTTCACCCCCTCGCTACATTATTGCACGCTATTATTGTCAGTTTCAGTAAGGCCGTATAAACCCACTTCTCGACAATGCTTACAATCATCAAACATCTCAAATCAATGTCACACAATAATGCATATTCACACTACAATCACTCTTGACATTTAAATAATTTGTGATACAAATTACTGCATCAAATGATGTTAAATAATGCACTATTTTGTATCCCGCAACAAGCTATTTCATAACAACAGCCAATGAGAGGTGACTGGTGCACGTGGCAAAGTTGTATGAACAGACCATAGCTGGCTTAAACGTTTTAATCTCGAATGGCGAATTCTTGTAGTTCACGCCAGAGATGGAAACTTAGTGAAATATTTTTTGTGTGACGTGACCGTAACACTGCCATTTTTGGGTAGAGGCAGCATTTTCGTTTAGACTGATTTTGACATTAGATCCAAACTATCCTTTAGATGGAAAATGTTTCGAAAATTGTTATTCTCTCAAAAATGTATAAATGATTTTTTTATTTAAATATCGCATAGGTATTTAAGGTATTTACCTACATGACAAATAAAATGTTTCTATATAGTACTGAATTTTCTGAAAACAGCCTATGAAACCCTCTTCTTTGGAAGGAAGTTTATAGATATAAGGTTAGATAAAAGCGTACCACTACATAAATTAATTCATAACTTTTTGAGGCAAAATAACATTTTTAGTGTATTTTCCACCATAGGTATTCAAAATTAATTTTACCACAGGCATCGGAGCTTTTTCGCCACAAAGTACTACTGCTTCAAACCTTCAAAGTACATACTTCAAACCTAAAACTCGGGATTTATGATCACCACAAACATTAACAATTTTCTTATAGATATTTAATAACGTGTTTTAATTATTTGTCCTTTAAAAATATATTCAGTTCAGATGACACACCTAAATTACAAATGATTAAATGTTGAACATTTACCTGTATACTTACCATTTTTTAAAACAAATAATTTACTCTTAGGCCTCTAGTCAATACGCTTATATTATTTCTTTCTTTCTTTCTTCTCCCGATTAGGTATCCTTGTGGTGAACGATAGCACAGAATTAAGACTAAAATATGTCGTAATCATTTCTACATTTCTCCTCATTAAACTTTTTTTTTCCTGGGTATTATCTAATCACAAAAAGTTTCTCGCTTAAGCAGAATGGTTTGCCCCAGCGACTTTAGATGGGCCCTTATAGAAAACCAAGACCTCATCTCTCAAACCACCCAAAAAATTTCAGGAGCTATGAGGGGGGCTGGCAATTTTATTTCAATCCTATTTGGCTTCCATCTTTCCGTCTTTGCATTTTCAAAAGAGAATGGTTAAGGTGAAGGGAGGGAGAGTGAGAGAGAGAGAGGGGGAAGGATTAATGTTTTCCAAAGCATTAGTGTACAGTCAAACTTTCATTTGCCATGCTGGATAGCTCCAGGTCCCCTCCCCTGACGATTTTTTGGTGATCTAGGCTCCGCCTACTGTCGGTGAGCGGGCACTACTTACGCTACTTCATTATAATGACAACAGCATTCCAAACAAAAGTAATAAAACCAGTGGGGAGGTGATGGTAGGAGGGTCGGACATGGTAGAGGGGCGGTACCAATAGTAATGAATAGCATAGCCCCCTCCTATACCGGCTCAGAGAGGGCGGTACTCACCGGGATATTGCCATAGAGTGGGCGGAGTCAGAGCTGGATTGTGATTCGTGGTCGCCGCCCATGGAGCCATCCCATTGGTCGGCCGCTCCTCGCACTGGGGCTGCAGCACGGCTGGACAAACAGAGATGGAAAATGCAATATGGAGGACAACCCAAGGCGGAAAACCACGGACGGACCGTGGCGCCCTTATTTTACGGCGTCAAGGGTGGCACTGGCGCCGAGACGCGATCTTTCAGTCCGGGAGGGGGATGGAGTGCAATAATTAGTAATGTACGGATTTCAGTCCTCAATTGTTTCTTATACTACTAACTGCGTCTCAGCTTTCAATTAAAAGGAACATATATTTGAACTTTTACTAAGATACTTGCTGCAGGATGCTAAAAGCCCGTCTTCCGTTCGTGGAAAAAGTTTTAGGTTAACAGATTAAATACTTATTGATATAAACTACAAAACAAGTTTATCTTCCTAACAATGGGCCTTGTTGCTTATATAAAATTGCGGCATGCATTGATTTTGTTGTTATATTTGAATCAAACACTTTCAAAAGTCTTGGTTACTTTTCACATAATTATAAACAATTAAAACTAATAAAATTACCTAAGTAGGCAAAAACATTTAAAAGCATACCACGCGACATTGATATAGATAAGAATAACTTAAAAATAAAAGAACTTAATATTAGCTAGTCTATTAGCAAAGTTAACTTCTATATCGCATGGTCCTGCAAGATAGAGATAGCAAGAAAGAATATAAAACTGAAATTTTTCTCATGTTTTCTTCGCACTGTCAACACTATTAATCACACCGCACCTTTAGTTCTTCTACACGTTGTGTTACTGCATGAGTGCAATAAGCAAAAAACAACAAATAACACAAAATTAAATTAGTGTAGGTATAGTTTAGATTTCTCACCAAAATTAGTCTCTCCAGCGTTTAAAAAATATTCACTAAGAGACCCTAAAGCATTATATTTCAGAATTTTACAAGTTCAAATGCCTAACTATTTGTTTTTAACTCAAACTTCCTACAGTTACAGGTAATTTCGGAGCTGAAGGCCTCATGAAGACGTGAGGAAAGGCGTCTAATTGCCTCCTACACACCATTTGATAGTGTTTAACATAGGCATGGTATTGCTTTAAGATTTGCCTTTACCACACTATTACTTTCTCTACTACGTATAGTAAGTAGGGGAAGTATTGTATTCCACCCAAAAATTCGATACCGAGATTTCACAGGAAATACATGTTTTGAGACCCCCTGAATCCAAAAAAAAAAGCATTTTTGGAAACATGTCCGTGTGTGTGTCTGTGAACAGCATAACTCAGAAACGAACAGTCGGATAAACACCAAACTTGGTATTTAGGTTCAGTATCTTCCAGAGATGCGACACGAAGGTTTTCAAGAAAATCCCTCCACCCAGATTACCCTTTACATGGAACATTTTTCGAAAATTTTAATTTTCTCAAAAATGGCTCTAACGATTTTGGTTAAAATATCATATGTTTAAGATATTTTTATGACAAATGAAATGTATATCTCGAATTTTCTGGGAATGTCTCCAAAAGTATTCTTCATTGTGAACGACTTTTGCATAACTGGTAAACCATAAGAGGTAGACAAAATTTTACTACACAAAAAATGTAGATCGCGTTAAAATACACAATTTATGTCATATACTTTTTTTTTTTTTGAACCATTTTCGAGATATTGCTTGTTATTCCCTTAAACTTTCCAATACTTATACTTTTTCTCAAATATTTTTTTTGTCCTGGTAATGCAAAGAAAATGGAATACTCCACATAGCAACCAGCTCTTAAAATATTTTACTATCGTTTAAAGCCTACCAATTCCCCTTGCATCTACAAGAAAATTAGCAATAAGATTAACATCTCGTTTACCATGAAGCATATGGAGAATAAGCGTTTGTAAAAATAGTTTGTACAAGAGTAGAGAAAGGCATGTGAGTGTAACACATCAGATTTTCTTTTTAAAAGCACCTATTAGGTATATTAATTCTGAAGCTTTGGATGTTTTATGCTACCACCACAAAATATAAAGAAGCGTAATTGGGCATAATGGTCCATAACAGTTGCGATGCACTCTCGCACTATTCCTATTATTTGCGCAGCAATTGGAATTATAATGAAGTGCATGCCACCCTCGCCGAACAAGTTGGCTCCGCGGTAACGTGTGAGCCTCGCATTCGAAAGGTCCCGGGTTCATTCCCATCGGCCAGCCACGGGATATTTTCGTGGTTTCCCCAGGTCGGTAGGCGAATGATTGGGTGGTTCCCCTTCTACCACGAATGTCCATCATCTCATCTGTTTCAGGGTTGTAGGACCAGGCGACGGCGGTTGGTGTGTTGCAGCAGGAATGTTCCGGAAAGATTTCTTTCTGGCGTTTGGTGGGAATGCTGGAGCCCCTTCCTGCAAGCTGTCCCAATTCCAGGGTTGCGAGTGGCTTAGAGCTAGCGGCGTCAGGATTGTTGCCATTTGGAATCGTTTGGGACCCCGTCCTTGCTAGTGCACGTTGTCGTCTGGATCTGGTTAGCCTCCGTGGGTCTCTCCCCTTTACCCCTTCATCCCAGCGGTCATGTTGGAAGCAAAAAGGGCTCACTATGGCCTACTTGTGCTACTGTGCTCCAGTTGCTAGAGATCAGTCCATCTGCTTGCTCCTTTTTCCTATTGCCACCCTCGTTCCCAGTAATCAGGTCGTTCTACAATTCTATAATCTCTGATTTCGGTTGGTATATTCCTTCTACCGCACATGAGCGCCAAATGCCGAACAACTCGCCACGTAAAAGCTTTGTAACTCCTTATAGCCTTCCTTTTAAGCTGTCATAGACATCTAAAGGAGGAAAGCAGGTTTAGTTCTATTTAGTAGGTACTATTCTGGGCTTTGTAATTTTTGCCTGAGTTGTCGCCGATTCTGCTATATGTTGGTGTGCTTGACTCTAATGGACATCTTGTGACTGCTGTACCGGTCACATATTTTAAATGCATCCTGTAAGATACAAGCGTGCTCAAACCGATCTTTGGTTTAGATTAGAATTCAATACTACATGTTTTAATGTCGGAAGTAACGCAGTGCTGACTGCCATTTTATATTCTTTCACATATTGCACATTATTATGAACCTATGTAAAGAAGTATTCGCCACTATGCAAGCGCTGTTGCTACTATTGTAGTTGTCGTTTGTCATTTATTTCAATTTTGTATATATTTGGCGTGGATACATCATTCTTAGTATTCGCTACCAAGATTCCTCAGGAGTGAACCTTCTAGAAGCTGGATGATAATATGAGGCGTTGCGAAGATAAACAGCGAACGCAACAATGGTCGATTTTTTCCCCTCCTTTTTCTTTTCTTTCTTTCTTTCATTTTCGTGAAATGTTTTGTAAAAATCTGAAAAGAGTGTACGACTGTCAATCGCCTTGGCTCCTGCAATATGGACAAGACAATATGGCCTTATGTCTCTTCCATGGAACAAGTTTATGTTGGCATGATCAACGGCCAAATTCACAAAATACACGAGGAAGAACAAAACAACGATAACAGTGACGACGATATCACTGACTATGAATCAGCCAGGAACTTCTTCTGTTTTATTTTATATTATTGAAGATTTTTCTGTTGGGTAACAGATTGATGAATCCTCAAGAGTTCTTTCAAGAGAGAAATATTAGCTAGACAATGTAGAATACAAAATTTATAACACTGCTAAGTTTTTTTATATGCTTAATAAATAATAGTTCTATCTAAAGCGTACATTATCTGCATACTTGATTTTGTTGTGTTCGCCCTTTATCTTCGCAACACCTCATAGGTACCTATTGTATTCCCTACGTCTAGTACTGATGGCTAAAATATTATCTATATTAACCTATCTATAATTTGAGCACCAGTGGTCACCTTCACAATATTTGTACACATCGAAAGCAGAATTTGAAAGCCTATTTTGGACTTTTAACTCACTATCTATATCTTTTGTTTCATTGCGCGTTGCCTAAACTGGTCATATTTTCTGAAATTATCAACTGCACTCCACTCCGTTTCAGGGTAGGCACTTACCCTGCTTCAATGGTTTGAAAAAACCTAAACTGCATTTCAGAGGGTGGTGGCTAGTGCGAAATATAGATATATGCTTTTAAAAGTAACTTCAATTGTAATATTTGGGGCAAGAAAGAAAGAAAAGAACACAGCTTTGTTGGCCAAACAATGGGACTGTATGTTTACAAAACATTGAAAAAGTGTGGCCATTGTTTTTAGCAATAATGCACAACTCTTTCTATGACGGAAATGTGCAGCGATTTTCAGCCAGGATCTTAGAAGTTTACCATTAATTGTTGTGAAGCAAATGTTTGGTTACGTTAGGATTGCTGACTTACCCACCAAAAGGCAGCTTTAGAACACGTCAGCAACCAAAAGGACAGCTGGATTGGGATCTCAGGTTGATGAAATGTCTTCTGATGCTTGATTGCCATTTGTTTTGTAAGGCCGGTGTTTACAAAGGTAATGCGAGCATTATTTTAAAACGCTCAACTCTCTTAAGATTTCTCAGATATTGAAAAAGGCTACTATTGGTTTGAAATGGCATCTGACTAGCTCTACCCTAACATTTAATGGTAGAATCGTGGCTTGCATCTTACAAAATCCTGTTGCAAGGCAAAAGAACATGAAAAACAAAAGCCTAGCTTGTGCTAACCAATTATTAGATTTTAGGCTGCTTTTAAGTTTGGCGTCATTTTTAAGGAACCACAATACAGATTCCAAACGTTAATGATGCAGTAAGCAAGATTAGCAAAAATACCCAAGGATGAGAATCTAATTTAAACCAGTGAACATCACCGCAGATGAGCAATTTGTTCAAAATCATAGCGCCGATATGACCTTACATAGATACCAAAGGTAAGTACAAAGATGAAAACAGCAAAAATCTCTGCAAAGTAAAGTTCTCTCAGAACAAATGACAAACATATCTCCATCTCATTGCACATTGCTTCAAATCTCTAGTAAATCCATAAAAGTTTTGTCAAGTAATCAAAGCAATAATTAAAAAAGTATTTTTACAATATCCTGCTCTGTATTCACTCTTAGATGGTATCGTGCTAGCCTCTAGTTCCCAAGGTCGCGGGTTCAAACCCGGCAGAGGGCGATGGATTTTTTCGGGCGTAAAAATCGTTAGCATGGCTTCCTTCGGAAGGGAAGTAAAGCCGGTGGTCCCGTGTCTTAGATTTACGGCGCGTAAAAGAACCTCAAGCCTGATAAAGAGACCTCTGAGCAAAATTACCGATCTTTCACGCCCAATATAGAATGGGACGCTAAGGACCATAGTAGTTAAAGAACATCCATAAATAAAACTCAATTTAATTTACTCTTAGATTGATCCGCGGCAAAACAAACCTACGTTCAGTGCACCGTGGTACAACATGGTAGCCATGCGCGCAGGAAAGTAGTCCCATACTAATAATCTGAATTTTAGAATGAATTTATTCTTAAATAGATAATATTCTATAACGCTGATTTATGCCGTTATGTCCCATGATGCAATTCGTATGAGTCACCTGACATCCGGGGAGGTGCAGAATATTGTTTACAGCTAGAAGCCAGCAGTTGCGTTTAGTATCATGGAGGACGGTGAATTTGCTCTTGTGTTTCGTCGAATTACGTAAAGCATTAGCCGCGCAAACCATTGACTAGTGGTGAAAAAAATAGTGTTGAATCTTTATTATAAGTTATGTGAGAAATATCCAACACTTTCCGCGAAAGAAATGTTGAAATTAACTTCTGAGTTCACCGGTGTTTCGAGTACAAGTATAAACAGTGCTTGTGAAGAAAAATCTGAAACGGGAAAAGTGGTTACACCCGAAAAAAAACAAGACAGCGTATGAAATACGCGATGCAAGAATGTAGTGATCTTGAGAAGAATGCAGTTCGCGTAACTGCACAATTTCTTTTTTAAAATGAGCCGCCAACAGTTAATAAAGTGCCGCTTCCAGAGAGCGCACCTGGTCGGGGGGGACTTCGCTTCGAGCTCTCGCCGAGTCAAGATGGGCAGGAAGAAGACCGTCAAGACCACCGCAGCCTCCTTGCCTCCTCCTCGAGAGGAAGGCACTACCAGCTCCACCGCCGGCGAAGAACAACTTCCAGCCTCTCCGCCGCCGCCACAGCCAATCGAAGCGCCCAGCGCCACCTCACCAGCCAGCACAGCCAGCAACACACCGCTGACCAGCGTGCCTGCACGCTACTCCGCTGTCGTCCGGGGAGTGCACCGTCAACTCCCGGACGCTTTACTGCTCACCGCCGCCCAGCGCTTTTGGCCGTCTGCGGCCAAAGCGACCAGGATTCGCAACGACAGAGGTCCAACACCGCTGGTCCGACTAACCTTTATGGAGGAAGGCGACTACTCGGCGGCCCTACACGCAGGAATGCCCTTATTAGGGCAAACCCTGGTGATCGAGGCCAGCCGCAGTGTGCGACCAACTCCATGCCGCCGCTGCTGCCTTTACGGGCACACAGACGCGTCATGCGACGCCCCTCCCCGCTGCCACTATTGCGGTAGCGGGAACTTCACCGCCGACTGCAGGGCACACGACCTGACACACCGCCGCCGCTTCTGCGCCTCCTGTGGGGGCAAGGGGCACTTCACTGGCCAGGCCGTCTGCCCACTCTACCCACGTAGAGCTACGCCGCGCATCGCAGACACACCACAGACCATCACAACTGCACCGCAGAACGTCACCTCATCGCAGATCCAGGAACACTTAGCAACTACAAACCAGCCCATCATTGACGCCATCCAGGACCTTCACGCTGAGGTGCTAAACCTTGCCAGCAGGCTCACCGCCCTGGAAGAGCATCTCAGCGCACAGTTCTCGGAGGTTGCCACCACAATCACCGAATCGCACGACGACACAACGCAATCCATTGACAGCACACTCAACAGACATATGTACTTCCACGCAGCCAACAGGACCATCATGGAAAGCTGCCAGAGATTAGCCGAACAAGCCACCCAGCAGCATAAAGTGGCTCTGGAACGCATTGAGGAAAGCCGCCACCAAATGACTGAGGCATTTGAGAAACTTCAAGACATCAACAAACGCATGGAGGGGAACCTTCACCACCATATCGACAACCCCTCTCCACACGCTACATCGCCGCACGCCGCAACGCCTCATCTGCGTGCCCGGAGGTAAAAGCCCGGGTGCGCAACCACCGACATTCCGATGCCCGGAGGTAACAGGCCCGGGCTCGGTACCAACATCAACTGTTAAGCCACCACTGTTTTCTAGGTTACTGTCAGGGCCTCGGCCATGACCTTTACCTATTCACCACTGAGGAGTGTGTCCACTTTGGGCCTCTCCGTATTTTAGTAACTACCCACGAACCGCAGGTTTGCTTCGGCGGTACCAGCCACACAATACCAATTATGCCCCCAATAAATAGTGCCACCACAGTATAAGATCCTTCTTTTCCTCTTCCTTTTTCCTTCCTACAACCTATATATATCTCTGTTTTTCCTTAAACCTTTATTCCTGTTCCCCCCCCCCAAAAAAGCGCACCTGTTACTTTATTTTTCGCTCATTTATTTTAGAATGAACTATTATTATACGTGCAAACGTTTATTTTGTTGCAACTATCAATCTGATCACATTTAACCCTTAACACAATATGCTAGTCACCGTTTCAGTTGTCGAAATAAGGACTCTTGTTCTTTTTTGCACTGCGTAGCGCTTGTACTCGCCACATGGTCTGAAAGTGTGACTACTTTGTAAGGGCGCTGATGACCTTAGCTGTTTAGCGCCCTTAAACCGCATCTCATCATCATCATGAAAGTGTGACAATATTTCTAGCGCGAATGGCGGAAGGATACATTATAGCGGTGCACTGGTCACCTGGGGTTTGTTTTGACGCGGATCAACCTAAGAGTGAACACAGTTTAGTCGTTAGCGGCAGCGATCATTTGAAAGAGTTTATACAGATAAGGGTGCAAAGTGCATTTCATAACGCGAAACAAAACTTTACCTTGCCCATCTCCGTCTGTATGTGTGGGTAGCGTCTATGCCTCACATTCAAGAGGTGCAGAGTTCGAATCTCGGTTAGGGTGAATTACCTGGATAAAGTTTTTCCGGGGTTTTCCCTTATCCTGAGAAGACGAATGTCGGGACGCCGGGCCCATTTGAGCATAATTTCAACAATTTCTTTCTTTTACCGTCCGATATCTATGAACTATCCGTTTAAAGAACATAAAAACTTCAAGCACAATATACGTATATCAGATGAACCATCAGCCCCTTGGTTTCTGTATCTATGCAACTCCCAGATTACAAAAGGCCCCCCTTGCCAAAGGACACGTTCTTCTGCAGCCAGGATTCTTGTAAAATATTTATTCGTTCATATACCTAACCGGAACTAATGACTAATGTTGCACAGATATTAAAAATCAAAGGTTGGTGTTGATCTGAAAGCAGCATAGGTACACAGAAATGCTTCCTTGTACAACATTTCGGCAAAGGTGCCTTGTGCAATGGCTTCTAAATTCCATGGTGCAAACCTCCTGCCGTCATTGTTGTATTCACTCACTTTTAATCAGTTTAATGAGTTTCGCCCAAATACCTACTAATTATGGGTATGCAATTATTAATGCACCTAGTGGACTGTATCCGGTGCTATACGACATTTTTTGTTTTAATTATTTATTGTTAATTCTTTTACAAGCGCACTCAGAGGTGAACACAAATATCAGTTTTAATTTTTTATCTAACTTAAAAGTCTTAACCAGTGCAGCTTATTTGCAAACTTGATAGATTATTTTATGTGGAAGTAACCAACAGAAGTCCAAAGCAATAAACAAAATGGGGAATGTTTATGCTATGTATTACCTAAATAAGAATCGAACCCGCACGCTGTTGCTTTTTACTCTGAACGTACTTTAGTACCTATCTATAGTCTCAGCGCCTTTGAAACCGCCCTAATCTAGCGTTATACCAGGCGAACGTTTGTTTCCACTTGGAAACGTTGCTTGTGTGTTATACAACCTTCTAAGATGCCTTTAGGCGTTCAAGTGGCATAAGCCAATACGTAGCTTACTACAATGTATAGGGCAACTTAATTTAGTTTCTTCTGTAGAGCACCAATCTACCCTTTTGGGTACACGCGTGTCACATAATTGGCTGTAGCCAATTTCTCTAATTGTTTCCACATTTTATTTTATGTGATTTTGACCACGGCAGCCATGTGATAGCTTTTCACACATCAACACGAGTTTTTGGAGGTGAGCAGTAAAGTACCACATGTAAGGTAAAAGTCGGTTAAAAAATACTTTTGACCACAGTTGCTTTGAGAGGGGAGGGGGTTCCATTTATATGCCGCCTTTAATATTTAAGGCCATATCGGCGGCTTTGTGTTTGGAACAATTGCTCATTGGCGATGATGTTACTCGTTTTACTACACTGTATCTTTGGGTTTGTTACGTTGGGTTTTCTTTATATTAAGTTCACACACATATTTACACTCTCACTCATACTTCCACATATAGGGAGGACGGGGAATAATCCTGGCTAAAGAAAAATTCTTATCTTCCAGCCAGAGTCCATCCTGGATTTGGAAGAGCGTGCTAACCACCAGACCAGAGAGAGACAGTCCGAAGTACATGGTGTAGGTCCTTATACCGCCTTTATGGTTGGGTGTGGAACCTTCGTTTATTAAACGCGAAATGAGCTGTAAAGCACGCGATGGTTTGGACCTAAGGCACATAACTTCATTCATTAGGAAGTCATACGCAGCTGTGAGCGTTCGTCACTTTGTTTCCTGTTGTTACAGCGTCTTGAAATGTTCAAAACAATCGAACGACCTGCCAACTGTGACGTCAGACCAGTGCGAGAAATGTTACGCCAGTCAACATTCATCGCCAATTGTGTGAGGTTTATGGGGAAACAATAAGAGTGGCAATGCCCGGGCACACACAGCCAAATAAACTCAAGAACTTATCACATCATTTTGTTGGGAACAATTCGACCACTCTCCTTAGTGTCCGGATTTGGCACCAAGCGATTTTCATCTGTTTCTTCGTCTAAAGAAGTTCCTTGGTTCAACGACGATGATGTGAAACAATAAGTGCAGACTTGGCTTTCATCATCGGCGGCGTTATTCTTTGATGAAGGCATACAAAAATTGGTTTCCCGTTACGACAAGTGCCTGAAAAAGGCAGTGAGTATATCGAGAAGTAATGTAAGGTAACGAATGATAATAAAGTATTTAGAAAATAACGTTATTTTTTAGAAAAGTATCCATACTTTAAAAACACGCCTCGTACAAAGCGAATAGCGATAGAATAAAACTTCAGAAGCGCGTCGCTATATATGCTGGCCTTGAAATTCCATTCCCTTTCCATGCCATCGCACGAAACAAGTGAATAGCGACATGACTTTAAAAAAATACAAAGTATTGAAATATTTAAATCAATATTAACTGATATCTTGGAATGGCTAATGCCCCAACAGAAGTTATTTGAAATAAAATTTTTTTTAAAGAGATCTAATTTTGTATGAAGTAAGTTTTTGTCTATCTTTTATGATCTACTCGTTATGCAAGATTAGGTAGAAAATTTCTTCCGAATGACGTGGACTTAACAGTCTACTCCCAGAAAATTCAAGATATATATTTTACTTATCATGTAAATATATTAAATAGATGGCACTTTAATTAAATCGTTATCCATTTTTAAGAAAATTAAAAATAACGAAAAATTTTCCATATAAATGGTAGTTTGGCATAGCGGATTTTCTTGGAAATCTTCGTGTTGCAATTTCGGAGGATACTGGACTTAGGTTTGGGTTTTATCCGACTTTGCTTTTTTAAGTTATGCTGCTTACAAACAAACGCGCACGCGCGGGCTTTGTTTTTAAAAATGCTTTTTTGTATTCAAGGGGCATCAAAACACGTGTTTGTGGTGAAATCTCGAATTTTTTGTTGGAATGCAATATTTCTCTACCTACTAAGGTACATAAAAGGGGTATGTTATTCGTCTGGTTTAGAGAACATCATTTAGCGATGCCGAAGTATGATAAGCACTTATGGCTTCCATATCTATAGCAGTTTTCAATCAACACCGCTGGAGCGGCTGCATGCGCTTGCAACATTATACGACATGGATAATGGATACAACGAAACCCAACAACTTTCCACCTTTCCCCAGCAAATAAAGCAAAGTATGGCGATAGTGGTTATATACAGAAGATACTTTGTATTACAACTTGAAAATTAGACTAATTTTCACTAAGGTTTCTACACATTTCGTAAGTATCCGCACTAAAGAGAGAGCTAACCATCGGAAGGAGTTATCTAACTTCAAACTACAAATTTTTACTTTCCCTGCTACATATAGTAAGTAGCGGAAGTATTGTATTCCACCCAAAAATTTGATACCGAGATTTCACAGGAAATACAAGTTTTGAGGCCCCCTGAATCAAAAAAAAAAAAAAAACATTTTTGGAAACATGTCCGTGTGTGTGTCTGTGAACAGCATAACTCAGAAACGAACTGTCGGATAAACACCAAACTTGGCATTTAGGTTCATTATCTTCCAGAGAAGCGACACGAAGGTTTTCAAGAAAATCCCTCCACCCCAGATTACCCTTTACATGGAGCATTTTTCGAAAATTGTAATTTTCTCAAAAATGGCTTTAACGATTTTGAATAAAATACCATAAGTTTAAGACATTTTTATGGCAAATGAATTGTATATCTCGAATTTTCTGGGAATGTCTCCAAAAATATGCTTCATTGTGAACGACTTTTGCATAACTGTAAACCATAAGAGATAGACAAAATTTTACTACACTAAAAATGTAGATAGCGTTAAAATCCACAATTTATGTCATATACATTTTTTGTGTTGAGTGAACCATTTTCGATATATTACTTGTTATTCCCTTAAATTTTCCAATAATATTTTTTCTCAAATGGGAATTCGTTATTCACTTCTTTTTTTTTTTTTTGTCCTGGTAATGCAAAGAGAATGGAATACTCCACATAGCAACCAGCTCTTACAATATTTGACTATCGCTTAAAGCCTAGCAATTCCCCTTGCACCTACAAGAAAATTAGCAATAAGATTAACATCTCGATTAACATGAAGCATATGGAAAATAAGCGTTTGTAAAAGACTAGAGAAAGTCATTTGAGTGTAACACATCAGATTTTTCTGTCACAATGCGATAACGCTTCAGTCAGCCTCCTTTATCTCAATTTCTGTGTCTTCGAGACGTTCCATGACCTTTGTCAATTTTTCTCTAGTTATTTATTGCTGTTTTGACTACAGACATTTCATAACAACTTCCACGTGAAGCCTTAGATTAGTTATCTCGTTGGTGTTTTTTATAATGCTAGTGCTTTGGATGCGTATTTTCATAATGCTGCTTGCACATACGTGTTTTCCAACTCATTGTTATCTACATTCGACCTACAAGTTAAAAATCTTTCGTATCTGAAGTAAAGGGAGTCATTATTTAAAACAGAGTTTCTATATTAAGATTACTGTCGATTTTAATGCAGTTTGTGCAGTGAACTCCGCGTTTAATTTCGTCGTACTGCCATTACATCATCATTTCCATGTGAAGACCACCCTGTTGAATATTTATATTATTATTGTTATCATTTTTCTTACCTATTATTATTATAATATTAGTCGCTTCACAGCTATTTTTCTTATATTATCAAATACTGTATCCCTAAGACTGATTGTGTGACACGTTTTCAGATTGAGTTAGATGAAGTTGGGCAGATAGGAAAATCACGTTGTTTCTTACTCATGCCTTTTTTCAAAATGTACCTCTAAGACCACGTGAAAGGCATTGTCGGTAAATATTCCATTGCGTTTAGAAATCTTAAGATGTTTTGCCTTAAGCAATATCTGTGATAGATGCTTGGTTTGGATGGAATTAAAACATTTGATCAAAGGCAAATGGTGTTTAAATGATGTATTACGAACAATGGACAACGTTGTTTAGAGAAAGAATCAAGAAGTATATGGCCCTTTTAACGATTCTGAAAACGACATTTGACAAGATTATAGATACTGCAAGATAATTAGGAATTATAAAGAAAATTGGTATCAAATTGAGGCAGTATTTTTAACACTTAAATAATATCAAGTCTAATTATATAATATATACCTAATAACAGCCTTAAAGCAATGTGTGTATACTATAATATATAAAAAGTGTATTTTACAGTCATTGTATTATGTTTATATTACTATGTACATGTATAGTAATGTTATGTAATTTAACAATGTAGGAGCTGTGAGAATAGAAACAAGCTGCTTTCCATAGCAAACAGAATTACAAAGTAGAAGCCGAAAGTTGCTAACAAAGGTAGCATTGAGACAACAATAAATTAGAAAGTTTAATATGCTACTAATAATTCTTGGAACGATAATAAAATATTTAAAAGTTCGCTCCTAAACGTCTCCAGTGGATCAGCCAATCACAGTCAGTAGGTTAGGGTACCTATACATGTGAGAGGATATGAAGAGACGGTATGCCTCTTATCATCTATATTGTTCAACAATTACTTTTGAGTTTCCAGAACAAGGAACGAGCAGGAGGTGATTTGCTGCTTATATTGCCAATCGAAGAACTACAGAACAGCAGTGTAAGGAATGAAGGTGAATGTAAAAAAGGTTATGAGATAAGGAGATTCGAGATGAAGTAGTGGAGCCAGTAGAAGCTTCAGAAACTTGGGATGTATCCATAAATTATAACATCCGTATGTCGAGAACTCAAACAGAGTATGGCTATGGCAAAGGAAGCTTTTAATAGAAAACGAAACATTTTCTGTGGATCCTTCAAGAAATGAATCAGGAAGAGATCAGTAAAGTGTTTGTTAATAACGAAGCTGTTTTAGAGAGAGAAGACGAAGGAAGAATAATGTGAAAATGATTAGGAAGAAACGTAATTCGCTAAGAGATAGACGAGAAGACATTATTTGCTAAGGGATGTAATGCGCAAAGAATGGAGGAGGCTGGGTAGTCAGTGAATTGCCTACCTCTGGAGAGAAAACTATCATTGATTGATTGATTGCCAAATTAAAATATCTGTAATTATGATGGTTTTAGATTTAAGTGTGTGTTAGTGAAACAGACGAGTTAATCTGTTATTTTGTGCTTATTTTAACAAAGAACTGCTGTTGACTACTGTCCTTGGTAAATTATATATTTCACTACCGACAGACATTAGGATTTTAGGGTTCAACCTCCCCCCCCCCCGAAACTTCTTACACTTTTTATTTAAATTCATATCAAACCTATATGGAAAATAGGTCTTCTGCTGGTGGCACACAGTTTTAGGGAACCTTAACATTGTCGCCTGAGCATACGTCCCGGTAAAGCAAATATATTAAAGGAGTTTATTTTATTTTTTAGCTAAAACGGTTGATACGACTGTACGATAATCATTCACTTCGATTGAAAGTTGAAGTAAATCAATGGGCTTTTGTCGACACAGTAGTGCTATGTTTACTAACCCAATCTTCATTGTTTAAGTACAGATAAGTAATTGAGCTGAATAGGTACATAAACGGTGAGTCATCAATTTATTTTCGCTTATTTTATTCTCTATTTCGTCAGTGTGGAGTAATTGCAGACACATTTAATTCTTAATAATATTATTAATAATAATAATAATAATAATATCTATACTATGTCTCCAAACAATTTCTTGTTCACATAACGTCTACAGATACACTGCAGAGTAGGTATTTGGTAACTGTGTAGGGTGAAGGTAAAGGTACATATCACGGCGGGGCCATGGACAAGGTCCCTAACGTTTCCAGATAGAACGCATTCGACGGCGCAGGTCCCTGCCCACAAGCCCAACCTCCAGAGTCCCCCGGAGCGGAGCCCCATGCTCAGGAGAGACCTAACTGAGCGGTACCGCAGCGACGCCAAGGAAGAAACCTTTACAAAGTGCAAGCCACCGCTCAGCCGCAACCCACCGCGAACACCGTCGCCTGGTCCTACAACCCTGAAACAGATGACAAGGTAGATGATGGGTACAGGAAATGACAGGAAGGAGAGTCGTGATAGAAGATGAACCACCCCGGCATTCACCTGGCGACCCAGGGAAACAACGAAAAACTCAGGGACCAGAGTGGGCGGTAGCCGGGAATCGATCCCGGGCCACAGACGTAACCGCTTGAGCATCCCGCTCGGTAACTGTGTAGGGTACTGTTGTACGGGCTATGGTTAGATTCCTACTCCAATAATTACATACGTAGTCATTTACTGTTGCATACAACAATGATCGTCACAGAAAAGGAAACCTCCAAGTTCCATGAACTTTATCACAGCTTGAAACGTGTAAGATAGCCCATGTGCAGTAATTATTAAGATTATGCAAATTCTAGTGAATATTCATGTGATTTTGTTTCTATGAGAAAAGCTGCTGCTTAATTAATGTCTGTGACAATAATGAAGATGCCCGCCTCTGTGATGTGGGGGTAGCGTGTCTGCCTTATATTCAAGAGGTCCCGAGTTCGAATCTCGGTCAAGGCGAGTTTCCTTATCCTGCGAAGATGAATGTTATGTAAAATACGTCGTCCTCCGTGGACTAGTGGTACCGTGCTAGCCTCTAGTTCCCAAGGTCGCGGGTTCAAGCCCGGCGGAGGGCGATGGATTTTTTTCAGGCTTCCTTCGGAAGGGAAGTAAAACCGGCGGTCCCGTATCGTAGATTTACGGCACGTAAAACAACCTCAAGCCTGATAAAGAGGCCTCTGAGCAAAATTATCGGTCTTTCACGCCCAATATAGAATGGGACGCTAAGGACCATAGTAGTTAAAGAGCGTCCATAAATAAAACTCAATTTTCAATTTGTTTGTGTAAAATGCGGAATACTATCGATCCTTCACAGATGAAGCGTGAAAGACCAAACAATTATAAAGGGATTCCGAGAATCATAAACTAAATGTTCAAACCATATACCACTCGATATAAGATACGTATTTTCCAGATTAAATACATGTCTAAACTTCCGTCTTTAAAAACAAAATTTCGGACGTGTTACATTCACATGGATTTCTCCACTCACTGTTCTACAAACTATTCTTCCAAAAGCTAACTCTTCTATCTGCTTTATGTTAATCAATTTAGACATTTGCAGAAATGGTTTTATGTATTACGCATTTCGTTGTAATGTGTAGAGCCGTTTTTGAGAAAATAAAATAAAACAACTTTTCCATATAAAAGGTGGTTTGGGATGGGGGGGTTTCTTGAAAATCTTCGTGTCGCATCCTTAGAAGATGTTGAACTTAAACGTATTTATAGGAATGTTATGTTGTTCAAAGACAGACAAACACACACAAACACACACACACACACACACACACACACACACACAGACCTTCCTAAAAATTTTATGTGCTATGGGCATTCGTATGACTATCTCTATCCACTATCGTTTATATTTCTATATCTACCTATAATCTACAAACTATTCTTATGAAAGTTTATTTTCTATCTCTGCAGGTTAATAAAGATAAAGCTTTGCAGAAACAATTTCATTATAAATTTCATTGCAGGTACAAGGGGGATGCAGGAAACCGAATCGATAATCAGATGTTTAAAAGCGGGTGGCTATATCCTTGCCTTGAAATTGCATACTGTTTCTATAACGTTACATTCACATGACTACCCACTATCGTTTATTTTTAGATAACTACTTTACACTATTCTTACGAAAACTTATTTTTGTCTTTGCGCAGAAATAGTTATAGGTAGGTACACATTTTCTTGTAGATACAAAAGGGATAGAGGAAGCCGATTGGGTAGTCAGTTGTTTAAAAGCAAGTCGCTATTTGCTGGCCTTGGAATTCCATGCCCTTTCATCACGAGAAACAACTGATTTTTTTCAAATAGACAATTTGAAGAAAAAAATGTCAAAGCACTGAAAAATTCAAACCAATAATAACGGGTATTTCGGAAATGGTTGATGCCATACAACTGTTTTGATTGAGATAAATTATGTGTTTTAAAAATGTCTACATTTTGTGTAGTAAGTCTTTGGAGGCTTCAAAGACTATTCTTAGAAAAGTGTGTATATATATATATATATACACGTTTTATTTGTCATATAAATATCTTAAATATATGGTATTTTAATCAAAATCATTAGCGCCATTTTTGAGAAAATTAAAACTATCTCCAAAAGATTTCCAAGTAAAAGGTAGTTTGGGGTGGACAGATTTTCTTGAAGATCTTCGTGTCGCATCTTTGGAACATTCTAACTTAAATACCAAGCTTGGTGTTCCTCCGACACGCCACACAATGTTCCTAGAAATACTTTTCTTGGATATTGGGGGGCTCAAAACATGTATTTCTGGTCAAATCTCGACATGGAATCTTTAGGTGTAATGCAACACTTCCTCTACCTATAAGGTACGTGATAGAGAAAGTAAAAATGCTCTTTTAGAGATTCGGGAAATTCAAAACATGTAGGTATTTCCGCTGAAATCTTGCTATCGAATTTTTTGGTTGGAATGCAATACTTATGACTATAGGTAAGTTGCAGAAAATTAAAAATACAATAGCCAATTAGATTCCTCAAAACTGACTCTTTTCCCTCTTCCTTCCTTTCTCCGGGAATTTTAAATTACGATGCAGGCAGAGAGGTACAAGTGAGCAAAGTTTGCATACTTATGTCTGGTCTTGGAAACAGGATGTGATTTCGTGGTATGACAAAAGTCGCGAGGAAAACCATTGCAGTTATAGGAAAATTTCGCTAAATCTAATGACCGAAGAAGACTGCTTAAATCTTAAGGTGATCGTATGTTATAAATAACTTTCTTTTACAGGGAGTTGTACACATAAAACCACCACATATTAATTAAAACTTTTACAGCCTCTATAAAATTAATCCTCCTTGATTCGACGCATTCGAAGGAAGAATAAGCGGAAAATATACTAACATCCGAATAACGCGCAAAATGTTGCCTATAATACATATAATACGAGTAATACACACTGTATGTGTGTTTTATGGGTGAAAATCACTGTGTTCACACCACGTCGCTATTTATGTTTCACCATGTACATTCGCTTCCATTTACGTCGTCACCGCAGCTTTGGGAGACATTCTACTGGCCTTCACAGGTGGACTATGTGTGCAAGGAGGTGTGTGTATCTGTTTACCTTTTCGCGCATGCAGTGGCCTCCTGTTTTACGTGCACAATTCTAGATTATTCACACATGAATATATAACTTTAAGCAATAGCTTTACTCGTCATCGCTTATAACCATGTTTAAATACATAACTAAATAAAACCCTGTTTTGCATAATACCATTGGAGAGATGTCCATTGAACTGAATCGTTTAGGTAATGGAAGGATCCTGGCTCTAAACGCAGATGTTCCCGCATTTCATGATAGTGTTTCCAGAGAGTAAGAGTGATTCAGCGCCTAGGTGGCTAAAACAGGTATTGGATAAGAATGGACAGATTATTAAAATGATGTCTAGTAAATGTGGCCTCTTTGTGAGTAAAAAGGAATAATGTATTTCAGTTTTAAACTATGTTGTCGTTAAAAATATTTTTCCCGGATATTGCGCAAAACAGAGTTTTGTTTAGTTATATACCTATTTAAACATTGTTATAATAAGTGATGACAGGCAAAGCTATTGGTTAAAGCTGTATATCCATTTGTGAATAATCTAGAATTGTGCATGTAAAACAGGCCGCTACCTCATGCGCCAAAAGGTAAATAGATACACACATTTCCTCCTTGCTATACATACATACTCCACCTGTTAAGGCCAGTGGAATGCCCCTCAAAACTATGGTGACGACGTAAATGAAAGCGAATGTACATGGTGAAACATTAATAGCGACGTGGTGTGAACACAGTGATTTTCACCCATAAAACACACACACAAGCGAGTGTACAAAATATAGAATATAATCCAGCGAGATGGCTACGCGGTAACGTGTGAGGCTGCCAATTAATTCCCGTCGGACTATCCATTTACTTTCATCTGTTTCATCTACATATTATTCAGGGCTGTAGGACCAGGCGGCGGCGATTGGTGCGTTGCGGTGGGACGGTGGAATTTGCATTAAGGCTTGGCGCTTGGCTGGCCGGCTCGTTTCATTCTGGATCACCAAGTAGACGATGGCTAGGCGGGATCTTGCCGGTGTTCGGATTGGTTGTTATTCTGGAATCGTTAGGGACCCCGCCGTCCAGATCTGGTCGCCCTGCGGACCTCCCCTTCATCGCTTGCTCCCAGGGGTAACAAGGGGGTAAGAAGCACGAGTCATTATGACCCACGTGCGGTTCTGTGCATTTTCCAAGGATGCAAAACGATTTTTAAGATTTTAACGATCGAACAGACCCATTATTGAACATCTAAACCCAAAACTAATCTTAATCCAACATCAAGGTCACAATCTCTTTTTTCGATATGAACTCTCATTTTGGTGAAAGCCGCACAAAAGTTTTTGATATTTTAGGATTACAGTATGATTCTGTTACACAAACTACCCTTTACATGGAAGGTTTTTCGTTATTTTTTATTTTCTCAGAAGTGTCTGGCGATTTTGATTGAAATATCATATTTTAAGACATTTGTACGACAAATAAAATGCATATCTTTTCTGGGAATAGTCTGTGAACTTCTATTCATTCTGAATGACTTTGTATAATTGGTAAACCATAAGAGATAGACAAAATCTTACTGCACAACAAACTCTAGATCTTGTTAAAGAACACAATTTATGTCAAATTAACTTTGTGTGGCATTAACTATTTCGATATAGTCCCATGTTATTTGTTTGAATTTTCAAGTACTTACACTTTTCCCAAGAGGAAAATCACCGTTTGTTTTTTTCTCTTAGCCATCCAAAGAGAACGGAATTTCAAAACCATCAAACCTATAGCGACCCACTCCTAAAAAATCTGATGTTTTACACTCACATGACTTTCTCTACTCTTGTACAAATTATTTCTACAAACGCTTATTCTCCATATGCTTCATGTTAATCGAGATATCGAGATGTTAATCTTATTGCTAATTTTCTTGTAGATGCAAGGGGAATATGGTAGTCTTTAAGCTATAGTAAAATATTTTAAGAGCTGGTTGCTACGGGGAGTATTCCATTCTCTTTGCATTACCAGGACAAAAAAAATCTGATGTGTTACACTCACATGACTTTCTCTACTCTTGTAAAGCTATTTTTACAAACGCCTATTCTCCATATGCTTTATGTTAATCGAGATATCGAGATGTCAATCTTATTGCTAATTTTCTTGTAGATGCAAGGGAAATATGGTAGGTTTTAAGCGATAGTCAAATATTTTAACGCTGGTTGCTATGCGGCGCATTCCATTCTCTTTGCAAGTCCAGGACATAAAAAAATGAATAACGAATTTGAGAAAAAGTATAAGTATTGGAAAATTTAAGGGAATAACCAGCAATATCTCGAAAACGGTTCACTAACAAAAGAAATGTATATGACATAAGTTGTGTATTTTAACGAGATCTACATTTTTTGTGTAGTAAAATTTTGTCTATCTCTTATGGTTTACCAGTTATGCAAAAGTCGTTCACAATGAAGAACACTTTTGGAGACATTCCCAGAAAATTCGAGATATACATTTCATTTCTCATTACATTATCTTAAACATATGATATTTTAATCAAAATCGTTAGAGCCATTTTTGAGAAAATTAAAATTTTCGAAAAATGTTCCATGTAAAGGGTAGTCTGGGGTGGGGGGATTTTCTTGAAAACCTTCGTGTCGCATCTCTGGAAGATACTGAACCTAAATACCAAGTTTGGTGTTTATCCGACTGTTCGTTTTTGAGTTATGCTGTTCACAGACACACACACACACACACAGACACACACACACACAGACACACACACAGACACACACACGGACATGTTTCCAAAAATGCTTTTTTTGGATTCAGGAGGTCTCAAAACATGTATTTCCGGTGAAATCTCGGTATCGAATTTTTGGGTGGAATGCAATACTTCCCCTACTTACTATACGTAGTAGAGAAAGTAAAAATTAATAACGAATTTCCATTTGAAAAAAAGTATAAGTATTGGAAAATTTAAGGGGATAATAAGCAATACCTCGAAAATTGTGCACTCAAAAAAGCTGTATATGACATAAATTGTGTATTTTAACGTGCTCTACATTTTTTCTGTAGTAAAATTTTGTCTATCTCTTATGGTTTACCAGTTATGCAAAAGTCGTTCACAATGAAGAATACTTTTGGAGACATTCCCAGAAAATTCGAGATATACACTTCATTTGTCATGAAAATATCTTAAACATGTGATATTTTAATCAAAATCGTTAGAGCCATTTTTCAGAAAATTAAAATTTTCGAAAAATGTTCCATGTAAAGAGTAATCTGGGGTGGGAGGATTTTCTTGAAAACCTTCGTGTCGTATCTCTGGAAGATACTGAACCAAAATACCAAGTTTGGTGTTTATCAGACACAGACACACACCCGGACATGGTTCCAAAAATGCTTTTTTTTTTATTCAGGGGCCTCAAAACATATATTTCCGGTGAAATCTCGGTATCGAATTTTTGGGTGGAATACAATACTTCCCCTACTTACTATACGTAGTAGAAAAAGTAAAAATCTGACTTGTATGCCCCTAATCCCCTTTTACATAAGGGAAATATGCAATAAGACAATTTCTGCAAAATCTATCTTTATTAACACGAAATAGAATAAGCAGTTTTTATTAATCCTAGTTTGTTGAAGAACGGGTAGAGAAAGTCATGTGTATGTAACACTTCAGTTTGTTTGTTTGTTTGTTTCTTCCCAAATGGTAAATCAATATTCGTTCTTTTCTCGTGGTCATGAGGGCCATCACATAGCGATCGCTTTAGTCTACTTTAGGTACAACGGAATGTGTAAATGTGAAATGAAGGTTTGTCTCTGATAACAAGAGGTAGTCAGAGGAATACTGCATCATCCAAGTAGTTTCACGAATGTAAACACATAGGTATATGTATTTCTAACATATCGTTATTTTGCAATTAATTGTGTTCCAGGTACATTGTTGTATATGAAACCAGGCCATTATCAATTGTTACAGAACAGTGTGATAAAGGTGCTGTGTGCTTATTCTGTCCATACATGAAATGTTGCTCTCATATACCTAGTAGGTAATCGGCAATGCACCTGTGGACACCTACCTCATTCCTCCCCCCGATATGGAGTTTTGTCAAAAAACTCATGGTGCAGTGTTTACATGTACACGCGCACGCGTGTTCCGGCTACCAAGCT
This sequence comes from Deroplatys truncata, assembly GCA_030765065.1. NCBI lineage: Eukaryota > Metazoa > Arthropoda > Insecta > Mantodea > Mantidae > Deroplatys > Deroplatys truncata. The sequence continues at coordinate 224,191,315 of CM060978.1, forward strand.
AACGAATTAGCACCGAAAACTGCCGATGGAAAGATGCCTGAACACGTTTCATTACTAAAGGCAGAACAACTATGTGCAACTAGCATGTGGCGTAAACTTAATTAAAAACAAATAAATAAAATAAAACTGTTACCAGAATATCGAGGAGTATTGGTGCTGCTAGCATGCAGTACAAAGTAGAGGGAAATTAAAACCTTTAGTTTGTTGCTAATGCCTCTACAGTCATATTTTAGCAATAGGTTTAACCCCGGCAATTAAATTTTAAAAATCGCATCTTCTTACCAATGTTACCTACGCAATTGCTTTCTAATGTAGGCACAAGTTGTCAACGGTAATATTTCTGCAGTTGTTTTTATGGTGCCGTGAAACCTTTTCAAGAAGGCACTGTTGGAACAGGCCGCGCTTCCTTTAGAAAGCAATAGTTTGTTGGATCGCTAAATGTCGCACCTGCAATTAAAAGACGGAATAACTTTAAAGAAGCAGAGAACGACTTCAATCAACGATCTTCTCTGACGTTCAGGCTCTCGCCAGTTTGCAATCTTCCATAACCAAATGACTTCTCTCGAGTGAGGAAAAAGCACCCCTTGCTGAGGATGAAATATGACGTCCCACTCCGAGATTCCGTCCGTAATCTTCATCATGAAGACACGCCATGTTTCATTGCTTCTTTCCACGATTCTGTACATTTTCCCTCGAAAGCGGAGATTGGCCACACAAAAAGAGAAGACAAATTTGCATTATTCAAATTAGTCAATTCTGTTCTTTTGAAAGTATAATAGACCTTCATTACGCCGTCTTTATGCGTTATAGCTACAGCCTCAACTTCGAGCAACAGTGAAACTCCTAGTGTTAGTATTTATTTTAAAATAATGATAACGACAGTAAGTCGGACAAAGGACAAATTTGCACTATTGTATCAGTATTAAACCTTTTTGTATAGTCAGTAAATTCTGACTACAAGAAAGCACAGGTTTTAAATCCATATTACCACAAATATTATCTGCCTTAATTCAAATGGTTATAAGCAAGTCTAGGAATTTATATGCAGAAAGAAAGGAAATAAAGTTGAACTGTTACTAGACTTCAGGGCGGGACGTCGCAGATAACAAACCATTCCTCCATCCCGCGTAAAGTCTGTTGGCGTTTGCAGACAACTCTCACTAGACCTCATTTACTGGTAGAGCACCACTAATATTTATTCAGGTGAATTAAGTTGTTTTTCTACCTCCCCTCCTGCGTTCTTCTGTCTGGTTTTAAGTGTTTATGTAGTTTTATATCATGTATACACGTTTGTAGCTCACAGCTGAAACGATAGGATCGATGGATCCCACATCTTTGTTCCGCATGGTGACGCAGCCACGCTACGTCCTCCAACAATGAAGTACTACCTTTGCCTCACGATTGCTGCGTTTCTCCTCCTAGTTGCTTTATATATATGTATATATACTTTGCCACGGCTGCTCGAGCATGAGATCTTAATCTCTGGGTATGCGTGGATGTGTACAGAGAAACACGAACGCTTTCTTGGAACACTTTTATTTTCACCATTTAAAATAAAACTTAAGGTTTGCCGATCACTTTTAAATGCAAACGATGCTACTGTGTCTTTACCAAGACCGAAGATTATTAACTACAGCTGAACGTTCTACCCTCTTGCATGTTCGCCGCCAATGTTCACAATTCGACGACAATGTCGTCCCGTTCTCACCAATCGCTCAGGACAGAATGAATTTCACCACCGCGCTACAAAGAGGAAAAACTCCTAACTTCCCCTCTCTCCCCTCAAAACTCTCCTCAAACTTAGCGTCATGAAGCCTCTAATGACCTTCACATCCCGACCAGTGCAACTGCACCCACTAATTCCAAGAGAAACTGGCTTCAGCTATTTTACCCTTTATACCTGGGGCTGGTCCCTAATTAGATAAACTGTGCCTGTCTGGTCTTTCTGTCGCTTTTAACAGTCAACAATTTTCACAATGCTTCTCCTTTTTATACATACACTGAAATTAAATATTTATTATTTTATATCACTATCCTTCTCAGATTATTATGATAATTATTGACTTCATAATTTCGGCTTCAATGGGCAAGAAAACCGTCTCTCTCACAACATAGTGGCTTTTTAAATGAAGATGGCCGTACCCGTAACAGCGTAGTGAGCAGTATGAACCACAGTCCAGATTATGGCAAGGTGCTTATTTGTATTGACATATGGTTTGAGCGTAGATAACTTGAAGCCAACTGCATAACTGTCTGGATTTATAAGATTCCAACAGTGTTCTTTCAGTCTTATATTGCATTTCTGTTCAGCTCACATAAGTATGACTCTTGCCCTCAATTTGCTGAATGTAGACAACACAAACATTTTTAGGTTTATAATGGAATTCTAGCGCCCTCCGTAATCGTGGCGGTATCGCTGAAACTGTATGAAGTGCGAGGTATGCAGATATTTCTTGATCACGTAACTAAACTGCATTCTCTCTTAGGTTGATCCGCGCCAAAACAAACGCATGTGAACAGTGCACCGTGATACAACACTGTAGCAATGCGTGCAGGAAAGTAGTCCCATGCTAATAATCTAAATTTTAGAATGAATTTATCCTTAAATGGTATAATATTCTATACAAATTCGTAAAAGTCTAATTAACGTTAAACAGAGCCGCAAATTCCAACATGCAATTCATATAAGTACCTGACATCCGGGTATGCGCAGAATATTATTTATAGGCAGTAACAAGCGGTTTCTGTTTAGTATTATGGCGGACGGTGATTTGCTCTTGCGTTTTCGTCGACTTACGTAAAGCATAAGCGGGCAAACCATTGACTAGTGGTGAAAGAAACAATAGGGTTGGAAGTTTATTGTTAGTTATGTGAGAAATATCTAACACATCCCGTGAAAGAAGTGGTGAATTTAACTTCTGAGTTCATCGGTGTTTCGAGTACAAGTATAAACAGTGCTCGTTAAGAAAAATCTGAAACGGGAAAGTGCTCGTAGCCGTGGTCGCTGGAGTGTATAGCTCCGGCGCTCTACCAAGCTGAGAGTCGCGGGTTCGAGTCCCGCCCTGGGCATGGGTATTTGTGTGTGTACGTGTAAGCGGTAACGAAATCAGTAAAAACACAGTATCATAAACTGGGTAAAACAAGGGGGGGAAAGGATAAAATAAAAAAAAAAGCGTGCTAAACGTAACATATGTTAGTTTCAGTTTCAGGTTAGACGCGGGAAAAACAGAAAGCGCGTGAAATACGCGATGCAAGAATGGGACAAGAATGCAATTCGCGTAACAATATACCATTTCTTTTTTAAAAATCAGCCGCCAACAGTTGATAAAAAAAGCCGCCTCCTGACAGTGAATAAATGTAAGATATTGCATACCTGTTACTTTCTTTTTCGCTCGTTTCTTTTAGTATTAACTATTATTATATGTGCAAACATTTATTTTGCTGCAACTATCAATCTTATCACCTTCAACCCTAACAGAGTATGCTAGTCACAGTTTAAGTTGTCGGACCATGTTCTCTTTGTATTACGTGCCGCCTGTACTCTGCCACGTGGTCGAGAAAGTATGACTATTTCTGGTGCGAATGGCGGAAGGATACATTATAACGGTGCACTGGTCACCTAGGATTTGTTTTGGTGTGGATCAACTTAAGAGTGAATACAGTTTAGTCATATTCTGAAACGAAGAGTTTAGTTCGAATCCCAATGGTTTCTTTTGTTTCATATTGGATTACACCAAGTTTTAACGCGCTATAAATTAGTACATTATCCAGAGTCATGTAGAGGTAACCAAAGTACAAATTTTCACAGAGTTACTTGAGTTTTATTTTTCGTTCATACGTCACCGGAGAGCGGAGAAAGGAGATATATACCCACTTGAGTTGCTTAAATTTAAGTGGAATATTCATGTAATATGTTAATTTTGTCGAAGAAAGTACGGATACACGCATTGCACTCATGAAAATCTTAAGTGTTACCAACTTACAAAACTACGCTCTAATGTTTCGCTGTGTGATGTGCATTATAACAAAAATCGGTGTCTTCGTTGTCGGTCTGAGTGGCTCAGTTGGCTCGGCGCTGGCCTTCTGATCGCAAGTTCATGGGTTCAAACCCAGCCCAGACTGATGGTTTTTAAGCGTGCTTAAAACACACCGACGGCGCTGATATGATCCTGACAATTGACAGCGTCGCTCACAAAACAAAACATTATTTTGCTGCCTTCTGTGTATGCTAGAGTCCGTGTATAGCACGTATTTTGTGAACTGCTTTACAGAATTTCAGAAAAAGAAAAGCTAGGTCATGTCAAAACGTATTTCCAAACCATATGAAATGCTATTATGTATTATTTGATTAACTGCAAACCTATCTACCCCCTCTAGTTCTATAGCCTTCCGTAATCCTCCGTGGTCAATTGGTTGCCATTGTAACCTCCGGTTCTAGAGGTCACGGATTCAGACCCGGCGGAGGGCGATGGATATTTTTTCGAGCATTAAAAACACTTAGCATGGCTTTCTTCGGAAGTAAAGCCCCATGTAAAGCGTTCTGCTTCTCTTTCTTGGCGAGCTAATCACCTACCACCATGCGCACGTAGTGGTGGAATCGGTGACTAGGAATTCATCTGATTGCAGAAAGCAACGCTAGGGTGTTCCTACACTCCAATGGCGTGACAGGGCTTAACTTTAACTCCAGCGATTATTTAGGGTGGCTTTGATTCCAGAAACAGCTTAGTGTCTTTTCGAACTGTAAGGTTTCAAAGTCAGATTTATCATTTTTGCCATCAAACAGAGAATAGGGAATGATTTTATCATTGCAGAAAAATTCTCTCCCCAGCCGGGAGTCCAACCAGGGATCTCCGGATCTCGTGTTTTGGTGTAGCACGTTGTTATCTATCGCTTAACGTTTCCAGCAATACAAGATTATATTAAATTCCTTGCGAATGAAAAGAACTTCAGGGCCTATTCCCAGAAAATTCAAGACATACCTGAATTTTATTTGTTATGTAAATAACTTTAATATATGGTGTTTTAATCAAAATCGTTAGTGTCATTTCTTAGAAAATCAAAATTTTCGAAAAATGTTCGATGTAAGGGATAGTTGGTAGAGGATTTTCTTAAAAACCTTCGTGTCGCATCCTTGGAAGATACTGAACTTACCTACCAAAACTCGTACTTACCCGACTTTTCTTTTTTGAGTTATGCTGTTCACAGACAGGCAGCACACACGTGGACATGTTTCCAAAAATGCTTTATTTGGGTTCAGGGGGCCTCAAAACATATGTCTCGGTATCGAATTTTTTAGTGGAATGCAATCCTACTTTCCCTACTTATTTACTATGCGTAGTAGAGAAAGTAATTAATCAACAATTACAGGCCTGTAAGATGCAACATTGAAACACCACATTAATTAAAATAATGTATAGATAATTAAATTTGATCACCCTTGCTGCCCGAACTATAGAGAGTTTGTGAATGGGCGTTCAAAATGAACGCTTCCCTCATAGCAACTATGAATTAATCACTCATTTTAATATATGTGCTGCTACTTCAAATATTTCCCAGTTCTCACACACAACTCAATCGTCATGATATTCGCTCCCTGTAACTATAGCCGAGTTGCAACTAGACTAGTATAAAATACACAGCTGTAGCCATCCGCTGTAAAAGTAAGACATCCTGAGGCGTAAATTTTGCTCGAGTTCTGTTTGCCACATTGTTTTAAGTCGTCCTCCGTGGACTAGTGGTACCGTGCTATCCTCTAGTTCCCGAGGTCGCGGGTTCAAACCCGGCGGAGGGCGATGGATTTTTTTGGGCGTAAAAATCCTTAGCATGGCTTCCTTCGGAAGGGAAGTAAAGCCGTTGGTCCCGTGTCGTAGATTTACGGCACGTAAAAGAACCTCAAGCCTGATAAAGAGGCGTCTGAGCAAAATTACCGATCTTTCACGCCCAACATAGAATGGGACGCTAAGGACCATAGTAGTTAAAGAGCGTCCATAAATAAAACTTGAAGTCGAATATTTGTTGGTAGTTGGAAAATGCTTCATGTTTATCTGCACAACGTATGGAAGGCAATTTGTCGCGGTAACTTTGTGTTATCTATTGCTGGGCGCCTGTTATTGTTTTATTATTTTGCATTTTGGGTTCATTGTGCTCCGGCTAGCTATTATTTCTCAGTAGAGCATATCTCTTAAACAGGGTGTGTAAACGAAAGGATTTGTTACTGAAAGATAACACTGATAAAAGAATTTGTTTTTACACTTTTATTGCCGTCACACTTTATTCATTTCACATAATTATTCTTGATACACGCCCGACTGAAACTGTTATATTTTTTTATGTTACTATAATCACTTATTTGCTGCACATTATTAATTCGCGTATTTCACATTTTTAACTAACTTTACGACGCGAGAGATTCTGTTAAACTGTGCGACGTGTAACCCTTGTATGATTCTGTTGGACTAAACGACGTTTGCCTTGTGAATTATTCTGTCAAACTGTGCATTACCCGTCTCTGGCACGGAGTTTATACTCCCTCGCCCCGATATGCCTAAACATTATAACCGAGCTACTATTGGTTAATAAAACGCGCCAATATTAGCGTCTATTTTTATATCCAATCAAAATTATGAACACATATGTCTAGGGAAGAAATTCCCTCCATTTCTATAGAAAAGCGCGCTAATCTGACGTCATTTGTTTGTCTCTTCTAATTGATAAACAACTCACCCCCTCGCTCATTGTTACCCGCTCCTATTGTCAGTTTCAGTGAGGCCGTGTAAACTTATTTCCTAACAAACATCTCAAATCAATGGCATAAAATAATGCTAATTTACACTACAATCACTCTGGCATTCAGGGTTGTGATATAAAATACTGCGTCAAACTCAAAAAGAAAAGACACTATTTTAAGCGCTAGGAACACTATTTTGCTGACAGTATTTAACAAAGGAGGCGCACGTGTGTTTGAATGAGATAGATGTAGCAAACTAAGTCGCTAATGAATGACAAGCTTATCAGGTTCAATGCTTCATGAAAGAACCACTTCGTTTGACTGACAATAATGAGCGTGAATGAGTATTTATAGTTCATAGGAATAAACTATGAAAGATAATATTGGTAAGAAAATGCTAATAATTCCATCACTGCGATATTATAAAAAAAGTAAGGATTTATATTTCTTGAACCTTCAGTTTTCTTAGGGCTGTTTTCATTTATTTCTCCCTCTCTCTTTCTTTCTCTGTCTCTCACTCACTCTATTTCTCCGCAATTTTCTCTTTGCTGTTTTCTTTCCTTGGACTGCTTATATTAATTATTTCGGTTATTTTCTTTCGTCTCTCCCGTTCTTCCAATAATATGTTATCCAGAAGATCTTTCATCTTTAATGAACAGACATTGGATTTGGAAATCCTAGGATGCCATAACGTAATAATGATTATTTGTTCTCAACGTTCCCCACCTTTGTACAAGATACATTCATAAAAGAGTTTCTTGCTTAAAGTCGATAGGATAGGATTAATTACACGCTAGATCGAACCTGTTACTCTCAGGTTCAAATATAGGCATACGCCCTAGATTTTACAGTAAATTGTTCTTGGGAACTGTAGTCGATCTTCCACGTGCTCTTTCAACGGAGAGAGCTCGATTACCAATGCTTGGTTGCATTTCGTTACTTTTCATCGATACTTTGCCAGAAGGGCACATTCTTTTGGGTCATTAAGGAGCCTTGTGTGACAAAGGCATCAGAATTTCGTCGATATCTGACCAAGCAGATTCTTCCAGGTCATTAAGGAAAGTTAAAATGGAATGGAAGTTAATGTACCTACAGCCCAAATATATCTTAAAGCATATTTTCGAGAACTGTAATTAGTACAGGAAAAGTGGAAGGTGAAAATACTTCAAAATAATGGTAATTTTTTGTATTTCGAGTGAAATACCAGAGAATCCATCTGCTTGGTTTGAAAGAAAAATGTTGTAGCCCTCAAGGAACAAGACCATCTGAAATACAATAAACCACGCTTAATCGAAACCCGGCTTAACAGAAACGGTGCACGAGGGGTAAAAGAAAGAAAGTAAGAAAAAATGAACGAAAAAATATGATGTGTTACACTCACATGACTTTCTCTACTCTTGTACAATCTATTTTTACAAACGCTTATTCTCCATATGCTTCATGTTAATCGAGATATCGAGATGTCGATCTTATTGATAATTTTCTTGTAGATGCAAGGGGAATATGGTAGCTTTTAAGCGATAGTCAAATATTTTATCGCTGGTTGCTATGTGGAGCATTCCATTCTCTTTGCATGTCTAGGACACAAAAAAATGAATAACGAATTTGAGAAAAAGTATAAGTATTGGAAAATTTAAGGAAATAACAAGCAATATCTCGAAAACGGTTCACTCAACAAAAGAAATGTATATGATATAAGTTGTGTATTTTAACGCGATCTACATTTTTTGTGTAGTAAAATTTTGTCTATCTCTTATGGTTTACCAGTTATGCAAAAGTCGTTCACAATGAAGAATACTTTTGGAGACATTCCCAGAAATTTCGAGATATACATTTCATTTCTCATGACATTATCTTAAACATATGATATTTTCATCAAAATCGTTAGAGCCATTTTTGAGAAAATTAAAATTTTCGAAAAATCTTCCATGTAAAGGGTAGTCTGGGGTGGGGGGATTTTCTTGAAAACCTTCGTGTCGCATCTCTGGAAGATACTGAACCTAAATACCAAGTTTGGTGCTTATCCGACTGTTCGTTTTTGAGTTATGCTGTTCACAGACACACAGACACACACACAGACACACACACACACAGACACACACACGGACATGTTTCCAAAAATGCTTTTTTTGGATTCAGGAGGTCTCAAAACATGTATTTCCGGTGAAATCTCGGTATCGAATTTTTGGGTGGAATGCAATACTTCCCCTACTTACTATACGTAGTAGAGAAAGTAAAAATAACATATGCACAAATTCGCGATGACAGCACTTCTGCGATAATTTGCAAAGTTCCTTTACCAAACGCTACATTCCAATATAGGCACTTGTATAGGTATTGTTAATTCTCATCCCCTACCCATATTCCAAGAAATATTGTACAATTATTAGAACTGTTCGCGCACACTTCAATACGAATTCCCACTGTTATTTTGCTGTTGGTGTTGGTCAGTGTGGTTTATTTGTATTTAAGATATCAGCGAAAAGAAAGCCTGTTGTAATAAGCGCAGCGATAGAGTGACAGAGGACGAGAGATTCAAAGCAAGAAAGACTACAAATCTTAACGGAAATACTGAATTACGGCACTATCAGTAACACAAAACTTGTTTTAGATTATCTTAAATTTTGTGAAACGGTGCAATGTATCAACACTAATAGATGCTTATCAAACGGTGGCGTGATATATAGCTACTCGCAAGCGTTGAGAGAAGAAAGTTCAGAAAAAAATTACTGATTTTACGAAATAATCTTTGTAAATACTCTAATGCATATTTTAATATTGTATAAAGTAGTAGTTTTTTTACTTTCTCTACTACGTATAGTAAGTAGGGGAAGTATTGTATTCCACCCAAAAATTCGATACCGAGATTTCACCGGAAATACATGTTTTGAGGCCCCCTGAATCCAAAAAAAAGCAGTTTTGGAAACATGTCCGTGTGTGTGTCTGTGAACAGCATAACTCAGAAACGAACAGTCGGATAAACACCAAACTTGGTATTTAGGTTCAGTATCTTCCAGAGATGCGACACGAAGGTTTTCAAGAAAATCCCCCCACCCCAGATTACCCTTTACATGGAACATTTTTCGAAAATTTTAATTTTCTGAAAAACGGCTCCAACGATTTTGATTAAAATACCATATGTTTAAGATACTTTCATGACAAATGAAATGTGTATCTCGAATTTTCTAGGAATGTCTCCAAAAGTATTCTTCATTGTGAACGACCTTTGCAAAACTGGTAAACCATAAGAGATAGACAAAATTTTACTACACAAAAAATGTAGATCGCGTTAAAATACGCGTTATGTCATATACATTTTTTTTGAGTGAACCATTTTCGAAATATTGCTTGCTATTCCCTTAAATTTTTCAATAATTATACTTTTTCTCAAATTCGTTATTTATTTATTTTTTTTGTCCTGGTAATGCCAAGAGAATGGAATACTCCACATAGCAACCACATAGCAATTCCCCTTGCACCTACAAGAAAATTAGCAATAAGATTAACATTTCGATTAACATGAATCATATGGAGAATAAGTGTTTGTAAAAATAGTTTGTAGAAGAGTAGAGAAAGTCATGTGATTGTAACCCATCAGATTTTTTTTAAACATTATTACATGCATTTCGAATAGAGTTATTTTCATCCTTTGGCTGCTTAAAATCATTACCACCTATAGTTCGCTTAAAGGGATTCTACTGTATTACTAAACAGTTCATGTGGTGTAGGTATACAATGTGATTCTTCCTTTACCTTCCAACGCATCTCTTAACTAAGAGACTACGAGATGCGTGCGCATTCAATAGTAGGAAATAAACAGTACTATATTATGTACCATGATTTCACATTATACAACGTATTATTTGGTGCTTACTGGTTAACAAATTATTAAGATGCATTCACTGAACAGAGTGAATGCGTTAGGCAATAAAAGTCGATCATATACTAAATTTTATACCTACTCGAAACCCCGTTGTTTTTAAGGATGCAAGGCGAAGATTTTTCAACAGATCTCTTAAACAACCCTTTGTATTGAAGTGCTTTACTTCTTTTTCCCCTGAAAATTGGCTAACGATTTCGATGACAACATATACAGGTATAATTTTCTCGAAATAGCATTTTAAGTTTTCATTCTCTTGATGGTTATACAGCTGGGAAGCCCTAAAAGATAGACATCAATCTACTAGAGAAAAAAATAACTTTCTCTCCCTCTATCATTAATTAGTGAGTATACAAATTATTCTTACGAAAGTTTATTTTTCTATCTACTTCATTTTAATCTAAATAAACCTTTGCAGAAATAGCTGCATTGCATTGCATATTTCGTTACGATACAGAGAGAACAGCTATAGTCAAATGTTTACGAACTGGGCGATATATGCTGGCCTTTATATTCCATACTGTTTCCATGCAATCGCGAAGAATAACTGAAAATCGATAGAACTTGAAACAAATTCTGATGTGATACATTCACATGACATTCTCTACCCTCTATGTCGCCTTCCGTGGTGTAGCGGTTACCATGCTAGCCTCTAGTTTCCGAGGTCGGTGGTTCAAACCCGGTGGGGACAAGGGGATTTTTTTGGGCTAAAAATTCCTAGCGTGGCTTCCTTCGGAAGGGAAGTAAAGCTGGGGTCCCGTGTCGTCGATTTACGCCATGTAAAAAAACCTCAAGCCTGATAAAGAGGCCTCTGAGCAAAATTTCCGGTCTTTCACGCCTAATATAATGGGACGTTTAAAGAGCCATGAATAAAACTCGATTTTATTTGTTTCTACCCCTCTATCTTTACTAGTGGGTATACAAATTATTCTTATACAAACTTATTTATCTGTCTACTATATTTTAATCCAAATAAACCGTTGCAGAAACAGCTGCACTACACATTTCGTTATAGATACAAAGAGAACAGCGATAGTCAAATGTTTAACAACTGGACGCTATAGTGGCCTTAAAATTCCATATCTACTATTTCACGCAATCGCGAAAAACAACTGAATGTTGAAAGGACTTTTAAGAGAATGACCAAGAAATGAACAATTCGAACTTTTATTAACGAATATCTCAGAAATGGCTTATACCAAAACAACTTATTTTAAATAAAATGTGTGTTTTAAAGAGATTTTTACAGATCTGTGCAGTACGTTTTCGTCTGTCGCTTAACGTTTACCAGTTATACCTACAAGATTATACAAGATTTCTTCGAAATGAAGTGGACTTCATAGGCAATTCCCAGAAAATTCAAGATATACATTTTATTTGTCATGTAAAATCTTCCATGTAAGGACAGTGGGGAGATTTCCTTGAAAATCTTCGCGTCGCATTTTGGAAGGCACTGAACTTAAATACCATGCTTGGTGTTAATCCGACTTTCCGTTTTTGAGTTATGCTGTTCACAGACCTTTTTCTAAAAATGCTTCTTTGGAATCAGGGGATCTCAAAACATGTATTTCCGGTAAAATCTCGATATAGAATGTTTGGGTGGAATACAATACTTCTCCTATTTACTATACGTAGTAGAGAAAGTAAAAAGTATGACTGCTTAAGTATTGAACAAATCGAACCATTAATAACGCATATCCCGTGAAATAGCTGTTTACAAAAACAGTTATTTGAAATAAATTGTGTGTTTTAAAGAGATCTAAATTTTTTGTGTGGGAAGTTTTTTTCTACGGCCAACGTTTACCACTTATACGAGATTATACAAAATTCCTTCCGAATGAAAGAGAACCTCACGCGCTATTCCCAGAAAATTCAAAATACACCTTTTATTTGTCCTGTAAATATTTTTAATATATGGTATTTCAATCCTAGAGCCACTTTTTAGAAAATAAAAAATTACGAAAAATGTTCCGTGTAAAGGATAGTTCGGGGTGGGGGATGATTCTAATTAAAGTAACATTCCCTAGCCTGAGCCGAGCGTCAAATCTGGTGCCTCTGGTTTGAGAAGTCAGAATATTGACCACTCGACTACAGAGGCAATGTTATTCTTTTTGTTTCTCGTGCGCCTATATTTGATATTAAGGGTAACAAACATCTATCAGTGTGCTTTTTAAATAGTATACCTATTGTCGTCTCGGCCTCGTGTGTGTTCTTGCGTACGATTGTTAAGTACGCATACTTAACAATCAAATAAGACAGATTTGTGAAATAGCCATGAAAATAAACGATTGTATAGGGTCTTTCAACAAGAGTGTCCTAAATTTAACATGTGATACCTGCCGTTGTTATTGAGTTACAGCAGTCATTTTTTCATGTGGTTACAGTTGTTATTGACAAATAGCCATGGAACGTTACAGCATTCAGCAACGCGTAGAAATTGTGAAAATTTATTATCAAAGTGGATCATCTGTTCGCCAAACCTTCCGTGTATTGCGTGAAGTTTACGGTGTGGATAATCGTCCCTGCGAGAGAACGATTCGGCGTTGATCAATAAATTTGAAAGAAGCGCTTCTGTCAGCGATCAAAGAACGTCTGTACGTAATCGACGTAAGCGCTCCAACGAAAACATAGGCGCCGTTCGTGAGAGTACGCGAGAACGGAAACAAATCAATTGCTCGTCGAGCGCAAGAATTGGGGCTTTCGCCGACCACAACTTGGCGAATTCTGCATCTGGACTTGAAGTTTCACACTTACAAAATAGTGTTAACTCAAGAACTAAAGCCCAACGACCATAGGTTGCGCCGTGTATTCGCTGACTGGGCTATGGAGCAATTGGAAGCTGACCCAGATTTTTGTCGAAAAATCATCTTCAGCGACGAAGGATGGATGGTTGTGTTAACAAACAAAATTGCTGCTATTGGAGCAATCACAATCCAATGCAGATTCAAGAACGACCACTTCATCCCCAATAGGATACCTTGTGGTGTGGATTTTGGTATGGTGGAATCATTGGTGCATATTTTTTCCAAGATGAAGATGGAGAAGCTTAATGGAGAAAGATACCGGGCTCTTATAAGGGACTATTTTTGGCCTCAATTGGATGGTATGGATCTCAGAAAAATCTGCCACATGTCATACTGCTCTCGAAACAATCGATCGTTTGAAGGAGAAGTTCAGAGGTTTCATCATTTCCCGTGGTGGTGATGTTAACTGGCCCTAGAGGTCATGTGATTTAACACCGTTGGGTTACTTCTTGTGGGGTTATGTTAAATCCTGAGTTTATGTCAACAAGGCAGAAACAGTAGATGTTCTTATGAATAACATCACGCTTGTTATTCGTGAAGTTGGACCTAATTTACGTTTTTGTGTCATTGAAAATTGGGTCAACCGTATACGCGCAACCCAACGAAGTCGCGGCGGTCACTTAAATGATGTTCTCTTCCACTTGTAATGACATTAATTATGTTCCAAAATAAACAAACCTCTATCATTTATAGAACGTGTTTTATTTAAGTTCAAAGATAGGACATTCTTGTTGAAAGACCTATAGTTAGAGAGAAAGTTCCCCCTTTCTCAAATGACATTTATTACAGTTTGTTACGTTTAGGACATCTGTTTTCATACATTCTACTTTCATTAAGTCCTCCTTCTGCATGACGCAGTGCTTTAAACATCTAAGAATGAAAACATGGTAGGCGGTCTTACATAGCTTGGATTGGAAATTTAAAATCGTGTCCTATTGCTTGCTGCTTCTTCTGCAAAACCTTCAGAACCATCCTCGATAAATCTCCCGTATGATTCAGTTTTTAGAAGTACAGTTCTTCAGGATAGAATATCAAACTTTGCAGTGAGGAATGCCTCCTTGCTGACTCAGAAAACGTTTTGTCATCTGTGTTAAAACCTTTATCTCCACAAAATCTTTTCCTGCTTCGTAACTTCTTTCTTAAAAGCAAACACGTTGTCTTTATAATCCGGTGAGCTTATAACAAAACCGAAGTGAATTAGAGACAGGATGTAACAGCTCTTCACTTCAAATTATGTATCAGAAACAAGACGATAACAAAGAAACAGAGGTAATTTCGTGTCGCTTAAGTTCCACATCAACTGCCAAATTGTTCGAAAAATATTACTGTATTTCCAGGACGAGAAGGAAATAAATATTTATTTTCTAGTGTAATGTCCCATGTGGTGTGTGGTCCTCTTGGTTATCTACTAGATAGCGCAATACCCATTACACATGGAGGTGGGCGTAATACATTATTACCCCACCGCGATTATCATCATCACCATCATCCGCTCCTCCTTTTTATCTTTACTATTATCACATTAATGTCATGGATTCATATTCAAACAAATGTCTTTCGGTTACAAACATTCCTCCCAGCTCTTTCTTCCTAAATGAGGATTTTTCTTATCTTTTATCATCAATTTCTCCGAGGAGGAAAATTCATTTGTTATTATTGATAATCTCTCTTAAACTTTAGCAGCTGATCTTAAAATATTCATTTCGTTGCTTGAATTCCTTTCTTGCCATTCCCTCATTAGAAGTTTATATTTTAGATAAAAGCTGTGGTGCCCTAGATTATAAAGCTTAGCTGCTTTTAATGCCTTATCAGAATAGTTCTGCCCCGATCAAACTGATTTCGTCATCATTAGCTTGTCTTCAGCTAGTCTAGCCTTATGATCCATGGCTGCTCCAGCTGTTTGCTTACACGACCTTCCCTTTTATCTTGATATTTCTGTTTTCATTGATAACATCTTCATTTATATTTTAGTTCTTTCCAATTCTTTGCTGATTTCCAATGCCCTAATTCGTGGCATTTTCATTACCTCTTCTGTTCAATAGCCATGGCAGAGTGAAATTGAACCTTTTCACACCATAATAACTTTGGCTTTAATAAACTAAAAGAAACATGTCACAAACTTGAAGCTTACCTTGTTTCTGTACATAATAACCTCCGTAATTTAAGCATTGGTCATATGTCCACGAGTTTTAGAATTCCCGTGGTGTAGTCGGCTGCCGCCAGTCCGTTAAGTCAACATGTTCAGACACAGTTTGACCAAGCAAAGAACGAGAAATGTTTGGGAAAGAATCCTGTAATTCCTCAAGTGTTATGTGTCTGTTTTGTACGATTTTGTTGTTCACTTAATTCCTGGAATCAATCGCGATGAGTGACGGAAGTCGGGTCGATTTCATTAAGCACAGATTTTGTTCGTCCATTGTTGAACATTTCACACCACTTTCTCACATTTCTTTCGTTTATTACTATAACACCATGTAACGTTAATCTAGCCCCACGTACGGAAGCCAAATTTGTGACGTTATTGTGTATCGATGATGTTATCTGTTTATGCTACCCAATTAATTAATTAGTCTTGTATCTACTTGTTAATGTTTTGGTTCTTTCTTGCCTCGGCTAGTTCAGGTTTGATGTGGTAGAGCATGTATAACTTAGCAGGGGTGGAGACGGGTAAGGAAGATAATAACTTTAATGCACACGTGATTAAACACTTTGCACTGTTGTACGATTATTTAACTTGTTCGTTGAGGCTGTGTAGTGTTACATGTGTATATGCCGACGTTGTTAGCCGAAAAATGTCTTAGCAAGTTACATATTCGTTACATGTACAAAAATTCAATATCTGCGTACTCGTACGGATACGAACTTTGCAAATCTTGTATAATTATTGTGCAATCTACATTTTATCCCGTATCCAGAACATCAGGTACTATGATCTGCACCTATCGACGAGCACACACAAACTTTGGCGTGGGTACGCTATCACTTACTTCCTAAACTTGAACACTTAAAAAATCTGTACCTTTACATCTCATTGGCTGCTTGGTCTCTACTTGAAAACTTTTAAATATAATTCCCACGCTGTCATTTGCTATTACTGAACACGTGACTAACATTGCAAATTTTGTAGTTTCAACCTTGTTCTGCTGGCTCAAAAGTTTACAGTGGAAATTTCTTGGCTTTCCCCCTAGCTTAACATACATCAAGGTCAAGTCTTTTGTGTTGTTATACTGCCTACAGCCTGGTTGCTTACACCCTCACACTAAAATGTAACTTTGTGCATTTCTAGCATCCCACAGCTCCAACGAAACCTATAACACACATATACGAAAACATCTTACATTAAAATTATAAGATCACCATTATGTATATGAAACCTTACATGTCTTGATATCAAAGTATTAAATAATACCATTACGGTTATTAATCACTGCTGTTATCAGTTTATAATGGTAATATTTATCAATGACCAAAAATACTGTCACAAACATACATTTACTTTAGTGGACGGTAAACCTCTATAGGTTTCAACTTCCGAGCAATTGTAACGTGTATGTGTGATTTATGTATGAATACAATGCGATAAGAGTATGTAATGTGTGTCACAAAATTATAAGAAAAGAGATTTTTAGTAATTCTGTATAAAGTGAACCAGTGTTAAGAAATCTGGCTCTTGCGTAAGGAACTGTCATATCACAGGTCAAGAGGTCGAAGAGTTTGGAGCTGTACACGCTGTGTGTCCATATGTGTGTATGTTCTTATAAGGAAATATTGCGTGGCAATATTCTGTAGGGTCTTTCAACAAGAGTGTCCTATCTTTGAACTTAAATAAAACACGTTCTATAAATGATAGAGGTTTATTTCTTTTTTATTTTGGAACATAATTAATGTCATTACGTGTGGAAGAGAACATCAGTTAAGTGACCGCCGCGACTTCGTTGTGTTGCGCGTATACAGTTGACACAATTTTAATGACAAAAGAACGTAAATTAGGTTCAACTTCACGAATACACGCGTGATGTTATTCATAAGATATTTACTGTTTCTGGCTTGTTGACATAAACTCGATATTTAACATAACCTCACAAGAAGTAATCCAACGGCGTTAAATCACATGACCTCAGGGCCAGTTAACATCACCACCATGGGAAATGATGAAACCTCTGAACTTCTCCTTCAAAAGATCGATTGTTTCAAGAGGAGTATGAAGGCACCATCTTGCTGGAACCAGATGTTTCTGAGATCCACACCATCCAATTAAGGTCAAAAATAGTCCCTTATAAGAGCCCGGTATCTTTCTCCATCTTCATCTTGAAAAAAATATGGACCAATGATTCCACCAAACCAAAATCCACACCACAAGACAACGTTTTGGGGATGAAGTGGTGCTTCTTGAATGTGCATTGGGTTGTAATTGCTCCAATAGGGGCAATTTTGTTTGTTAACACAAACATCCATCCAAAAATGGGCTTCGTCGCTGAAGATGATTTTACGACAAAAATCTGGGTCAGCTTCCAATTGCTCCATAGCCCAGTCAGCGAATACATGGCATAACCTATGGTCGTTGGGCTTTAGTTCTTGAGTTAACACTATTTTGTAAACGTGAAACTTCAAGTACAGATGCAGAATTCACCAAGTTGTGGTCGGCGAAAGCTCCAATTCTTGTGCTCGACGAACGGCGCCTATGTTTTCGTTGGAGCGCTTTCGTCGATTACATACAGGTATTCTTTGATCCTGACAGAATCACTTCTTTCAAATTTATCGATAATCGTTCTCTCGCAGGAACGATTATGCACACCGTAAACTTCACGCAATACACGGAAGTTTGGCGAACAGATGATCCATTTTGATAATAAATTTTCACAATTTCTACGCGTTGCTGAATGCTGTAACGTTCCATGGCTATTTGCCAATAACAACTGTAACCACATGAAAAAAAATGACTGCTGCAACTCAATAACAACGGCAGCTATCACATGTTAAAGATAGGACACTCTTGTTGAGGGACCCTTTAGAACATTCTCAAATGTATGTACTTATGTAACAATCTGCTGCCAAGAATCAACACCTGCCTTTAGATTTGTATAAATAGCCTTAAAAACAGTAAGTGCGGGGGACTCACATCAAGAGAGGTCTACAGGACACTACGTAGTTTGCTTAATAAATCTTCTTCTTCACTGGACTTACCCTCTGAAAGCACCAAGCACTTCCTGCTCTCCTTGAGTACGACCTAGTTCGACTCCTTAACAAACTCAATCTTAAGACTATCAATCCAGGTAGCTGGGAGCAACAGGATAACTCTCACCTCACAGTTGGCGGGACTTAGTATCACAGAGTTCATTTTGATCAATCACAGAATGCACAATAACAGCTTGTTTGGACTGGCACTCACACAACATTGAGATAAGATGTCGAGCGAAGCCGATAGCGATCTGCGCAGCGGGAATGCGCAAACGGTCCTTGCTTCCTGGATTACCCTCGTACGAAAAACTTCAATTGAAATCCTAATTTGTTTAAGTGTTTCGAACACCTCAGGCACAATGCTATTTAGTACCCATTACCACTTAAATATTTACATGGTAGTGCAATTTAAGTTGCTTTAAATCAGATACCGATGACGACGCTTGTTCACCAACTTTCTTTATCATGACTTCTTTCGTTATACTGTTTTTAATACCACAATGAAAACACTTGCCGTCAAATGGCTCCAACTCGTCTCCAGAAGCGTTGGTTACGTCTATTCCCTCTTTCCACATATTTAAACGATGATTTACAATGCAACAGGCATAATTTATACTTTTGTGATGTACGTGCCTATAAATAATATCTTTGAACCTCAAAAGTCTATAGTAAAGCTCAGTAACATTTTCTTTGCTTTTCCGGTGGCTAGTGTATCCAGTTTTCCATGCACCCTGCTGTAACTACAACTGGTTTCCGGGTCGTCTACTCTACGTACCATCCGGAAACACTGAACTCGTTCACCGCTGAGCAGAAGTCTTCTTGAAAACCTCAAGTTTAAATATTATTTCCATGTTATTCTTCAGGATCTATATTATTCCATCAGACACCCATTTGAGGTTACCTATACATTAGGTACTTTCAGGCAGTGGTTATCACCTAATTTTAAGCCAGAATAACGGCTACTTCCCCAATGTTCAGAGTTTCAATAGTTTACACTAACAGCAACTTGTCTTTACTTCATTAGGCACTTCAAACCAATTTTTTACTTTCTCTACTACGTATAGTAAGTAGGGGAAGTATTGTATTCCACCCAAAAATTCGATACCGAGATTTCACCGGAAATACATGTTTTGAGACCCCCTGAATCCAAAACAAAAAGCATTTTTGGAAACATGTCCGTGTGTGTGTCTGTGTGTCTGTCTGTCAGCATAACTCAGAAACGAAGTCGGATAAACACCAAACTTGGTATTTAGGTTCAGTATCTTCCAGAGATGCGACACGAAGGTTTTCATGAAAATCCCCCCCACCCCAGATTACCCTTTACATGGAAGATTTTTCGAAAAGTTTAATATTCTCAAAAATGGCTGTAACGATTTTGAATTAAAATATAGATATTTTCATGACAAATAAAATGTATATCTTGAATTTTCTGGGAATGTCTCCAAAAGTATTCTCCATTGTGAACGACTTTTGCATAACTGGTAAACCATAAGAGATAGACAAAATTTTACTACACAAAAAAAAAATTTAGATCGCGTTAAAATACACAATTTATGTCATATACATTTTTGGTGTTGAGTGAACCATTTTCGAGATATTCCTTGTTATTCCCTTAAATTTTTCAATACTTATTTTCTAAAATGGGAATTCGTTATTCATTTTTTTGTCTTGGTTATGCAAAGAGTTATAATCTGTGGGAAAGGGAATGGTGCTGCACCTAGCAACCAGCTATTAAGAGATATGTATGTGCTTAAAGGCTACTGTATTTCTATATTGTTCTTGTAAATATATATTCCCCTTAAATCTACAAGAAAATTAGCAATAAGATAGAGTCTGCAAATGTTTATCTCGAATAACATGAAGTAGATGGAGAATAAGCGTTTGTAAAAATAGTTTGTACAAGAGTAGAGAAAGTCATGTGAGTGTAACACATCAGATTTTCTTCCAGTGCATATGAAGTCCGAAATCCTAAAGGACGTGTTACGTAGGCATAGTTTATACCTATCGCGCTCTTCCTAAAAGTATGTGTAAAATTGGGTTCACCTAGCAAACGTTATCTCTAAAATATGGCTATTTCTACTATAGTGCATTCTCAAACAGAACAGGAATTATCTTTGGAGGCAGTCTCATTTCTGACAACTTTCTACATACTTTCTTCGTATGCCTAAGAAAATCTTTATCCCATTAAAATTCTGTTGATTACGTGAAATGGTGGAATTATGGTATAATCGCCTTGTTGTGTGTTTCTGTTAAGTAAAAATCTATCAAGTATTCTATCAGATTTTGTTAAGTAAAACTGTTGCAACTGCTAACCTCCAAATTCAGAGATCCCGGGTTCGATTCCCGGCTGGAGGGTGGGAATTTTTTTTTTTGGGCAAGATTATTCCCCATCCTCCCTAGAGTCTGGAAGTATAAATGAGAGTGTGTGTAAATTTAATGTAATAACCAAAAGTAATACCAACCCAAAAATTAACACCAGTATTACAGTGCTGTAAGCGAGTGGACATCATTGCTGATGAAAAAATTGTGATGCGTTACACTCACATGGCTTTCTCTAC
This sequence comes from Deroplatys truncata, assembly GCA_030765065.1. NCBI lineage: Eukaryota > Metazoa > Arthropoda > Insecta > Mantodea > Mantidae > Deroplatys > Deroplatys truncata. The sequence continues at coordinate 224,212,462 of CM060978.1, forward strand.
TCTTGTACAAACTATTTTTACAAACGCTTATGCTCCATATGTATCATGTTAATCGAGCTGTTAATCTTATTGCTAATTTTCTTGTCGATGCAAGGGAAATTGGTAGGCTTTCAGCGATAGTCAAATATTTTAAGAGCTGGTTGCTATGTGGAGTATTCCATTCCCTTTGCGTTATCGGGACAAAAAAATTAATAACGAATTTGAGAAAAAGTATTAGTATTGGAAAATTTAAGGGAATAACAAGCAATATCTTGCAAATGGTTCACTCAACACAAGAAATGTATATGACATAAATTGTGTATTTTAACGCGATCTACATTTTTTGTGTAGTAAAATTTTGTCTATCTTTTATGGTTTACCAGTTATGCAAAAGTCGTTCACAATGAAGAATACTTTTGGAGACATTCCCAGAAAATTCGAGATATACATTTCATTTGTCATGAAAATATCTTAAACATATGATATTTTAATCAAAATCGTTAGAACCATTTTTGAGAAAATTAAAATTTTCGAAAAATGTTTCATGTAAAGGGTAATTTCGGGTGGGAGGATTTTCTTGAAAACCTCCGTGTCGCATTTCTGGAAAATACTGAACCTAAATACGTAGTTTGGTGTTTATCCGACTGTTCGTTTCTGAGTTATATTGTTCACAGACAGACACACACGCACGGACATGTTTCCAAAAATACTTTTTCTGGATTCAGGGGGTCTCAAAACATATATTTACGGTGAAATCTCGGTATCGAGTTTTTGGGTGGAATACAATACTTCCCCTACTTACTATACGTAGTAGAGAAAGTAATAATTGTTCCAAAGGTAAAAAGCCGTCAATATGACACTAGATGTTAAAGGCAGCATATGAATGGAACATTAAAAGAAGAGCTTATTTTTTGAAACCTTGAACATCTAGTTATTTCAAGGTAAAGGTTGTTTGTATTTTATGAATATGTTTTATCAAAGAATGTAAGTGTTTAAGACTCCATTCGTAAAACTTGATTAATATGTTTAATAGGTTTCTTTCCAGTGTTACGGTCGCATCTTTGTGAGGGATTTTTAAATGAACCACCATTTTTACAAAACCTGCATTTTGTTACAAAGAAGCTAAATACAGATGTTACAAACGGTAAAAATTAATTCTTGGATCCTAAAGAAGCCGGGAACAGTAGAGTTACGTTTAATAATATCCTGGTAAAGCACCTTTATGCTTCTCTAAAAATGACTGCTCTGGCTGGAGTTGGTTTCTTCTTGCATAGCTACATATAATTAAAACCTAATGATATTAATGAGGTGTTTCTAACATTTTCTCCAATTTGGTACTTCGCAAATGATTGCTGTCAATGGTATTGTTAAAACTTTCACGTAGGTACAGGTGTCAGCATTAATCCTTTCATTGATATGAGTATACTTTGCACATCCATAAACAGGGACGTAGTCGTTCATTTTATACCGAATGCTTTCCTTGAGATTTGAGAACGCACCCTTATATTATTTGTTTCTTTAAGTTTGCCAGTATGTTTTCTAACTCTGCTGAATGTTAACATTGAACCGTTGCTTTCCGAGAATTCAGGGCGGAATAAAGAAGATGCGTACTGCGCCTTAAATTGAAACAAGTGTACTTCAATATGAAAATAGTAAAATATAAGATCGTATGCGTATACAAGACAAAAGTCAGCATATGGGGCCTAAATCACACATACAAATCGTCTATAGGACAAACACTATATCTCAGAGCGGGCAAATTTGGCCACGAGGGAAGGAGAAACCAAACTTCATCGCAAATGAAGTCCTGGAAAGAAGACAGCGCTCTGGCGGATGTTTACGTCAACTCCGACTGGCTGCTGGCAGGCTAAGTTTTAGCCCGAGTGAATTTTTGCTGCGTGCCCACCCTCAATAGGGTTTAACCACAGGATGACTATTTTCAGTAGGAAATGATGGTTAAGGATGACGTTTATGTTTAGGTAGTAATGATAGAAAGGAGGAAGCATATAGCTCCTCGAGCTGCCTGTTAGAATGCAGCGGCCCTTCTGCACCCTGGCGTGTGTGTTTATCAAATTCTTTGGTTGGGAATAAATTTTGGGACCAATCATCTCTTGGGTATGTGGCAGTATTTTATATCACAACACTGTGAATGCTAGAGTGATTGTAGTGTAAATTAACATTATTGTATGACAATGATTTGAGATGTTTGTTAATTATAAGCATTGTTAGGAAATAAGTTTACACGGCCTCACTGAAACTGACAATAGGAGCGGATAACAATGTAGCGAGGGGGTGAGTTGTTTATTAATTAGAAGAGGCAAGCAAATGACGTCAGATTAGCGCGCTTTTCTTAGAAATGGAGGGAATATTTTCCCTAGAGCATATGTGTTCGTAATTTTGATTGGATATAAAAATAGACGCTAATGTTGGCGCGTTTAATTAACCAATAGTAGCTCGATTATAATCTTTAGGCATATCGGGGTGAGGAAGTATAAAAAGCTAAAGCCAGAGACGGGTAACGGTCAGTCCAACAGAAGCACTCGCGGGTAATACGTCGTGGAGTCCAACAGAATCATACAAAGGTTATACGTCGTGCAGTTCTACAGAATCTCTCGCGTTGTAAAGTTAGTTATAAATGTGAAATACGCGAATTAATAACGTGCAGCAAATAAGTGATTATAGTTACATTCTAAAATATAACAGTTTCAGTCGGGCGTGTATCAAGAATTATGTGAGATGAATAAAGTGTGACGGTAATAAAAGTGTAAAAACAAATTCTTTTATCAGTGTTATCTTTCAGTAAAAACTCCTTTCCGTTTACACACCCTGTTTAAGAGATATGCTCGACTGAGAAATAATAGCTAGCCGGAGGACAAAGAACCCAAAACTCAAAGTAGTAATACAATAACAGGCGCTCAGAAATAGATAACACGACGATACCGCGACAGGTAGGATTACTGTGGAGTTCAGCTTTAGCTGCTGTTGGTGTAACTCCTTGGTTATCTGGTGTGCACGATGACGCCGAAGACGGCGAGTTCTAGGATTGTAATCCCCAAGTGATCTGACCAGGATACTCTGATGGTTTGGTAAACTGGCGTAGAATTTAGTCACCAGGCGCCTAATTTCATCTTCCACATATGGAAGAGATGAGGCTTTGTGTAGTAGTCTCACGGGGAAGGCGCGGCCGACAGAATAGATGGACCGGAGTCCCCTATTCTGCGCCCATTGTAGCCATAGCAGCCAGCTGTCTGCGGCCATGCCCCAGACCTCGCAGGCGTAAAGCATGAGGGGACTATCAGGGCTCGGAAAAGGTGTAACTTTAGGCGAACAGGCATCCCGGATCTCAGCCTCGGGTACAAGGAGGCAATCGCCCCCTGCGCCCGGGCCGAACGTCGTTAGCAATGAAAGGATTAAACGAAGCAACGTTTGGAAAAGGAATGACGATTTTCAAAGAATGAACTGGCTTCCATAGTGATATGCTTGATAAAGATAAGGTAGTAGCGGATTTGAGCAATGAAGAAGCCAGTGGCATGAACAACAAATTCTGCAAAGCAATTGCATTAAAAGATTAAATCAGCGATGTTCATAACCTAAGAACTGCACAACAAAACAAGTATTTCATTAAACTGATTGTGGAGATTGTACTATTTTAATTGAGAGCAGCACGGGTGCCTCTATGTATTCCACAAACATTCAGTAACTTGCAAGACACTTTCAATAACAAACATTTAAGTTTATCTGAATAAAGCTAATATTCTGGCTTCTAAAACATTGTTGTTCAAAACTGAAAATTAACAACATTAGAAACTAAGTGCTGACATAAATTAAATGTCTTCTTTATGTTAAGAAACCACTTTAAAACGTGCACTTGGGGTAACTAAGATTACTTCTTGATTCCCGCGGCCAACTTCCTGACCCATGGGTTTTTTCGGGGGTTTCCCCGGGTCACTAGGCGAATGCGAGGAAGGATCATTGACTCCCCCGAATTTCTCTCTCCCTAATTCCCTCTCATTTCATCTTCTTCCTTCACGTTGCAGCTTGACTCCGGGCTGTGTATCGGGCGACTGAGGACAGTTAGCGTAGATGGCATGCGTGTTGGAACCTCTTCTCCGCCCCATCCGATGGAGGACGCTCGAGTCTTCGCAGTTATGTCGAGTTTTCCACGGTCTCCGCTGGAGGGGAGTCTGTGAGACAGCCTACGGTGGTTTGGGAGGACTGCTTTTTGCGCTCTCCAGCTAAGTCAAGTCTGTAACTCTTAGGGACCTCTGCGCGTCTCTGTCGCTCGCGTCGGCCGATCCTGCAGCCCATACGTCACCTGCGGTTCCTTCATCTCATCCGTTCCCCCCGGGGGTGTATGTACAAAAGATACCTGTGGGGTCGAGGTGCTAGGTGTGCCCTCCGTAGCGTAATCCTAACCCTAAGATTACTTCTTTACTACCTTCTTACCGCGTGGGTGTGTGAAACAATCGATCTTTGGTATTTACTCTGCAGATTAATAAAAACAAACCGAGCGGGATGGCCCGCATTCGGGAGGTCCCGGGTTCAAATCTCGTGGGCCGACCAATCTGTCGAGGTTTTTTCGTGGTTTTCCTCAGTCGCCAAGGTAAATACCGGATTGGATATTTAATACCCAAAGGTCCATCTTAAGTCTAAAATAGTAAAATGAAAAATAAGTGGTAATAGTGGTAACTGCTACCACTATTACCACTGGTCTAACTATGCTATGCCATCTATCTGCAGACAATGTAAGCAGTTAGACTGGACGGCACCCTAATGCCATCTGCACAGCATGAAGCAGGGATTACAGAGATGAGACCTAGAAGGCTAACTGTCCATCATATATCGTTCTATGAGATATTCACCAACAGATCAAGGCGTTAAAGTGACGTAAAATAAATAGAATAAAAAAATAAAATAAATAAAAACAAGTCACCGCAGACAATCATCAGTTTTAGACTGGCACATTCGTTATTGCATGGGATGTGTTCTGAATACACTCTTAGGCCTACAGTTATAAATAAACAAAATTAGCTATTTATGTGTCAAATACGCAAAACAAGACCTTAGCAGATGAATTCAACATTTCCGGACGAAGCATAAGTCGGGCTTAAACTTTTGCGTACGATTTTTAGTAGGTATAAGCCCTAAGTTACCTAGATCTGTAATTTAAAGTTATATGTTAGATATTCTAAGTTCGGTTTTAGAATATCTAACTTATCTAATTTAGATAATTTTATAACTATCTAATTTAGAATTAAAGAAATGAGGTCTATGAATTTTTAGGCATAACGTGTTCATTTCATTCGTTACTTTGAGTACAGAACAAGTGACTAACAAAGAAAAACGAACCTTATATAAAAGGGTTAAAAACTGTGAGTTTTACATTAAATGGTAATTATTTTCAGTTAATAGGCTACGTACGAACACGGATTTCATTTGTAAGCAACAATATGTACGAAGCAATTTATTTATCCAGTATTGTGAAAATATGAGTAATAATCCCGAGGAAATTTCAATACATGCCAAGAAACATTGAATAGAAACGGCGGCGGCGCTGCGTTGGTTTTATTGAAAGTGCTGCTCTAGGTTGTCATGACGACTTTAGCGGCCTATTTTTTGTCTCGTTAACAGCCCCAAAAGCAAGTGTTATTACTGGCGTCGTCCGCGTGCAGGAGGTATGTCCCCCAAGAATGGTTTTATTCCTGTAGATCTACCGAAATGAGGCTGTGGCAATTAAGCACATCATCCTGGGCCGAAGTCTAACCCCAAGCTTGGCCAGAGACTCATGCTTAACCAAATAGGCCACCCAGCCTTACTCAGCATTCTTGAGTTGCGTATCCATTGTCTCTACAGTGAACGAACGGACAGTGATTGAAGATTCGATGACGTCTAAAATACGAATTGTGAAAGGGAGCGCAGCGTAGGCGCCTAAACGGGTCTCAAGAAGACTTAGCTTCCCCCCACGCACGTCAACCTTTCATGCCGCTGATCGAGTCTGACCAGCCCCCATTCTTCGGGTGCCTTCAGAAGCGGTTCTACTTCCTGCAACATGTGCAGTGTCACCCTCGTCTTGCCAGTACCGGTTTCACGGAGTCCGGGAACACCTGTTTGAGTCCTGCACTCCAAAAAAAAAAAAAAAACAGGTTGAACCGGCAGAGGAAGTCACTTGCCATTGAGTTCCGCAATTAACTTCCTTTGTCCGCCCGCTGACCACTCACACAGTCTCTCACTTGTATCTTTTTAAACGATCGCCTCCATTTTTCCGGTAACATGTGCATACAGAGCGTTATTCTTCCTCGTCTGTCACCAATTAAAGGAACCAGTTCCTTAAGTACGTTTAGGCATTTTGAGGGTGGACTTCTAAGACGAGGTCTTAATGCATGCTTCATAATCTAACTTAACTACAGAGCGCGGAATGATACATGCCTGAGATCCAAGAAGGGAAGTAGAATAGTCGGAACTAAAAACTACGGTGCAATAGCCCACGACAGTCGAGGACCGCTGCACCTTCTGTCTTTATTCACAGAGGCAAGTGATAAACTGTATTCACCCTTAGGTTGATCCGCACCAAAACAAAACCCAGGTGACCAGTGCACCGTTGTAATGTATCCTTACGCCGTTCGCGCCAGAAATACCGTCATACTTTCACGACTATGTGACAGAGTACAGGTGATAAGGTTGATAATAGCAAGAAAATAAATGTTTGCACGTATAATAATAGTTAATTCTAAAAAAGAAACGATCGAAAAAGAAAGTAACGGGTATGCGATATCTTACAATTATTCACTCTGGAAGCGGCACTTTATCAACTGTTGGCGGCTCATATTTAAAAAATAAATTCTATATTGATACGTGAATTGTATTCTTGTTACATTCTTGCATCGCGTATTTCACACCCTTTTTGTTTTTCCCGCGTGTAACCAGTTTTCCGTTTCAGATTCTTTTTTTTAACGAGCACTGTTTATACTTGTATTCGAAACATCGGTGAACTCAGAAGTTAATTTCACTACTTCTTTCACGGTAAGTGTTAAATATTTCTCACATAACTAACAATAAACTTCCAACCTATTGTTTTTTCACCACTAGTCCTCTTATGCTTTACGTAAGTCGACGAAAACGCAAGAGCAAATCACCGTCCGCCGGATACTAAACAGAAACTGCTGCTTTCTGACTACAAACAATATTCTGGGCATACCCGGATGTCAGGTACTTAAATGAATTACATGTTGTGACTTGTAGCTCTGTTTAACGGTACAAATTAGCGTTAATTAGACTTTAAGGAATTTGTATAGAATATTATACCGTTTAAGGATAAATTCATTCTAAAATTTAGATTATTAGCATGGAACTACTTTCCTGCACGCATTAATACAGTGTTGTATCACGCTGCACTGGTCACGTGCGTTTGTTTTGGCGCGGATCAACCTAAGAGTGAATGCAGTATAGCTCGCTGACTCACTCGTACAAGATCAGGAGCCGCTACTACAATTTGGTCCGCAAGAACCTCACGAAGCTGAGGGTATACCGCACAGACCTCAGAATGAGAACAATCCCAGCTGACACCGCGATTAGAATCCGGGCCCCTTGTAATGAATGACTTAATGGCCGAAATCTTCCAAAGCACTAAGGGTTTCGGAAGCGATAGAATAGATTTTCAAAGGAATTTGCAAAATATCCTGTAGTCTTTGTAAGCAAATCCAAATGAGCCATCGGTAGTGCACAGTAAGGTCCTTCAAGTTTTGTAGAAACATAGGAAGTTAATCTTTCTCAAAGTGGAAAAGCGAGCAAAATCAATGCTCCACCCAAGGTGAATTTCTCCAAACGACGGCGGATTTTAAGACGAACTCTGGCCGGGATGTTAAGAACGTTGAAGGCTACCTCCGTGGTGTGGGGAATCTGCCTTGCATTCAAGAGGTATCGAGTTCAAATCTCGGTTACGGTGTGTTATTCGGATGAGGCTTTTCTTCCAGGCTTCTCCCTTATACTGGAAAGGAATATCGGGTAAATTTAAGTTTTATGGACCCCGGGCTCATTTGAACATAGTTTAACCAATTTCATGCGTTCATCATCCGTTCAACAACCTAAACAAAGCAAAAAATTTCAACAAAAAAAAAGTTGAATTTCTTGCAAAAGAGCATTTGCCGTTTTCTGCATAAGCTTGGATGAGTATTACAAGTGTTAAACTGCGACTGCAGGTTTCTGAGCTTGGATATTGCAGTGAACGTGCAGCTCATATACAAACGAACCTGCAGTTTTCAAGTCATATCTGCCTGTTGCATGGGTACCAATCAGTGTTGCCAACATTTCCTCGCAAATAATGGCTAGATGGTATCTTTAAAAAGGCATTTTTAACAAAAAAAAAAGGCTAGATATAATTGGAGTCTAAAACTATCCATATTTTGTTTGCTAAAGTTAAACCCCATTGAGACAAATTAAATAGAGTTTTATTTATGGACGCTCTTTAACTACTATGGTCGTTAGCGTCCCATTCTATATTGGACGTGAAAGACCGGAAATTTTGCTCACAGGCCTCTGTATCATACGTGCCATAAATCTACGACACGGGACCACTGGCTTTACTTCCCTTCCGAAGGAAGTAAATTTACGTATAGTAATAAAGCAATAAGTACGGAATAAGTAAATCCATGCTAAGGATATTTACGCCCGAAAAAATCCATCGCCCTCCACCGGGTTTGAACCCGCGACCTCGGTAACCACTACACCACGGATGGGCGACCCCATTAAGAGATTCTAAATATCATAATTTATTACATAATTCCATAATATTTAAATACTGTAAAAGAATAAATTATTTAGTATAAAATTGTAATGGAATGATGTATTTTTTGCTAAGCACCAACACCGTACGTTAAATATATCTGATATTGAGATATGAAATTTACTGAAGATATTTACGTAAAATATGTAAAATCGACCAATTATGTGTGCCAAAAATCATAGACTTTGAGGGCATACTTTAGAAAGTCGAATTTATGATTAGTACACATTTTGATGACATGCTACGACTCATAACTACACAGGTGATAACACAACTACACAGGTATTGGGGATTCACCCTAACCATTTATTCCTTTTGCATAGCTAAAGCGCAGATGAAATTCTGCTATTTAGGCTAGATTCTGGCTAAGGGTTTGCTTAAATTGGCTAGATTTCAGGCTATAAGCATTTTACGATTTTATATGGCTAAACGCTAGTGTAAAAATGCTAGATTTAGCCATAAAATGGCTAAGTTAGCAACACTGGTACCAATATAGTGGAGCCAATTTTGTCAAAGCGCATTTGCTCAAAGTAAAAGCGTTCATGCTTCTACCAAAAACAATTGCGATACTGTGCATTCCTTCAAGAAGTAATTGATACATTCACATGAGTTTAACTACTATCGTTTATTAGTGAGTATGTATACAAATTATTCTTACGCAAGTTTATTTTTCTATCTACTACATTTTAATCCAAACCTTTGCATAAATAGCTGCATTACACATTTCTTATAGATACAAAGAGAAGAGCGATAGTCAAATGTTTTAAGACCTGGACGCTATATGCTCGCCTTATAATTCCATACTGTTCCCATGCAATCGCGAGAAACAACTGAATGTTGACAGGACTTTAAGAGAATGACCAAGAAATTAACAATTCGAGCATTTAATAATGGATATCTCAGAAAGGGGTTATACCATAAAAAATTATTTTAAATAAATTGTGTGTTTTAAAGAGTTCCAAACTTTTTGTAGTACGTTTTCGTCTGTCCTTAACGTTTACCAGTTATACAAGATTATACAAAATTTCTTCTAAATAGTGGACTTCACAGGCTATTGCAAGAAAATTCAAGATATAAATTTATTTATCAAGCAAATGTCTTTAATATATAGTATTTAATCAAAATCTTTAGAGCCATATTTTAGAAAATCAGAAATTTCGAATAATCCTGTCTGGTCTGGGGTGGGGGAGTTTCCTTCAATATCTTCGTGTCGCATCTTTGGAAGCCAATGAACTTAAATACCAGGTTTGGTGTTGATCCGACTTTTCGTTTCTGAGTTATGCTGTTCACACACACACACACACGGGGGCCCTTTTCTAAGAATTTTTTTCCTTCAGGGGGCTTCAAAACATATATTTCCGGTGAAATCTCGATATTGAATTCTTGGATGGAATATAATACTTCTCCTACCTACCATACGCAGTATAGAAAGTAAAACAGGCTGATGTAACGAATTAATGAGAAGTGTAAACAAGAAAATTCTCTGCGACAAAGAGAAAGTTTGGAAACGTAATGCGATTATTTTTATGCCTTTTGTTTAATTTTAAATTATAAAATACGAAGGGCCAGCCACATCCATGCCCAGCTCGTCCCAGAGCTTTTCCATAACATGTTTCTTATGAAGTTCTTTAATAACCAACTTTACAGCTTTACCAAAACTTTCTCTGCTTCTATTTTGCTATTAGAAAGATCATGTTCACATTTTAGAAACAGAAATAATAAGACTCTCAGTGAACGCGCGAAACCGGTAAATTACAAGCGCATACGCGCAACTAGTTTTGTCACAGTGTTTTTGCTGTAACCAGTTTTGCTGTTGGTCCGCGCCCAGTTTTAAACTCCTAATCAAACGTGGCTTAGAAACCCATCAGTACCTAACAAAATGGGATTTACGTTTTCTTGGCATTCTGCTGCAGATCCATTTTCCCCGGCACTGCGGCGAGATTTTTGCCGGCAGAGGGCAATCCATTTCCCAAATGGCAATTCCCAGCACCCGCGCTAGACAAACCGTGTTGCAGACGCCGGAAGCCAATTAGTACAACTCTTCAACTAACATCATGGTTAACGAATAGTAAACACTTACATATTCAGCTGTGTCAATAACACCATTCCTGCTGACCACTGTGGACTGAATGTTAGATGAGAATGAAATGGAAAGTTGTTTAAAACTAATCTTGTATTGATTGTACGCCTTACTAATGAAACGGAAGGAAACAAATTTCAACCAATCATGACTGTCTATTGCTATCAACTTATCACTTATATACTTATCACTTCCCTTGATTTGGTCTGCACAAAATCGTATTCATCGAAACGGTCGTGATGCTTGTCATAATGTTGTGAATAGTAATATAGTTATCTAGTGCTCGGCATTTGCCTATGTGTTTGTTTTGTTTCTTTGATTAGAAACGCAGGCTTTGTATAATATATGTTTCTTACTTACCAGAGTAAAATACACTAATTTTATAGTGCCTATAACTGCCTATTTTCATAGTGTGTGCCTTTCTGCAGGTTGCCTACCTATACTATATGCTTCTTTTTGTAATGAGAACTTTTTCGAGGTTTTAGCCTATCGTAATTGCACTATTTTTGTTATTGGAGGTTATTTATTCATACCGTTCATCAATGTGATGTTTATTGCAATTATCATTTCGCACACTGAGCCAACGAGCTATTGTTGACAACATGCCTGAGGAAGTTTGTAATGCATTCCTTTCCAATCGTCTGTTGTTTACCTATATGTATAACATATTCAGGGCAAGTGGAAAAAAATGTAGATAAACATTTGTAGTAATCGTTTTGTTATATAGATAAATCGTTAAGCATTGCAAGGTATAAAACATTCAAAATGTAATAAAACAAATTAAAAAGAAAGCCTTTTACAGTATTAGGGAAGCTATCTTAAATACCTAAATGCAAGCAAACTATATATAATACAATTTAAATACTCGGCTTTCTAATACAGAAACAAATGTTATAAAACGTCAAACCTTTAAAGCTCGATGCATACTACTCTCCACTCCAAACCAGAGTGCCTTTCACTGAAAACAAACTCTTTGTATTATCCGCGCGAAAGTAGTTCGCAATCCCCGCCCATAATGGCTGCTTGTTGAACACTATTTAATCTATAAAAAGGCGCCCTGCGTGAGAATCATAGTTCAAAATGCAACCTGAGGTAACAATCGATTTTATAAGTATGCGGCAATGAACATTTTACTTACGTTAATCACAATCCTCGGGCAAAAGTGCAACACCCAAATCCGAATCCTCCGAAGATGACTCAGCTGCCATATCAGAATCAGAACTACTCTCCAAAAAATGACAAGCTTATCCACAGCACTGTCGCACTTAAAACAAGTTCCCACATTTTATCCTCTTCTCTGTTTATATTGCTTCCTCGCTTTGGTTACACTTCTCACTGAAACGCTTGTAAAATCCGATATTAGTTTCGTAATATGCAATAATGCAAGTGTCGGGTATTTTTGTAATAGTGAGTTGAATAGATGAAGTATTGTTTGTTTTTAGCCACTTTTTAACAGTTTCCCGCTTGTGTTTGAACAGTTTATTCGCACTATACGCACGTCCCTCTGCCATGTGAGCTCAAATACCAACTGACTAAATCACAAGATTTGACCTGAGCTGAGCATATGTGTGTTAGTGTATTATGAGTGACTGTTCGCTTATCATATAACCTGTGTTACGCAAAGTGTTTATTCGGTACTCAGATAGCATCTCTGGGAATTCATTGCTGCGTTTCTTGTGTATGTAAAAGAGTGGCAGACGTGCATACGGTTGGTATATGCTCTCGGCGTTAGCGCAATAGCAGGCGAAAATAATATTTTATAATCTCTTATCAGCTAGTATATATCCTTTACCTTTAACAATGAGTTCTTATGATAACCGCAATAAAATATGCAGTTCTATACATTTCCTGCTCTAATATTTCATAATACAATACATGTATTAAGGAACTATTTACGTTGGCGAAAGAGTATATTCTCGGGTTCGTGACAAGCTGAAGCACGTGCTTCTGTTTACATCAGAGGGAACTCTGGTTTGGAATGGGCAGTATATAGGTAGATCCAGCCTTAGAACCGGAATGGATGTAAACAAAACATGTGTATCCCTCCGCGTTAGCTTCGTGATGGAACCAGCTGATGGGGAACAAGCTGCTCATCGTTATCGTATGCGTGCAGAATGACATGACACAGAATTAATTAGAAGCTACAATTTTCTTTAGTTTACTATTCATATTATTTATTATTTCATATTAATTTAAAGTTTCGAACTATGTTTGCACAAAACCTTTTGAAAACCCACAGTTAATCGGGCATATTTCAGGTGTAATATGATTTCCGGGCTAGCTAATTACGTCATGTGTTTATATCAAGTTGGGTTCTAGGAGTGGAGCGATTATAGTAACCAATGTTACAGTAATTGCGTATACACGATAGCTATGTTCGCGGAAATTGGATCAGATTTAAACAATGGTTATACGCGCGTTTTTCCTTCTAAGGTATCGCTGTTGCCCTGCTTTTAGAGAGAAAATGCAATGAAGAAATAGGTTAAACGCGACAACATAAAATGGCTCATTTTTTTTAAAAAACAAAAAAAGCTGCCTGGAATCAAAATTGGCATCTACTTATATGTGACATACAATGTTCAGATTCGTTCCTAAAGTGGAGTTCGTAGCCAAATGAATTAGATCCCAATGAAAACCGACTTCCAAGCAACTCTTAGTGATGCCAATAATTTTTAAAAATAACCAGAGAATAGCGGGTGAATAGGGCCCCATTTTTTACTTTCGATGTTTCTAGTTAATTTTGTGAGTAAATGAACATTCTGCACTCTGTTCAAAGTCGTACAATTGTTCCAATTTTTCAATTGGAAGATGCTCGCTAGGTCTGCTGTCACAAGAATGTTTAGGCGGTAAAGGCTAGTAGAAATTTGTGAGGGACAAACGCTAATGATTAATTACACTAGTCTGCATGATATCGGATGACTGAAAACTAATAAGTGATTGAAGTGCCTTTCCAAGAAATTTCCCTTCATTACACAAGACAAATTAAAGGCTGGAATTTTTGTTGGTCCTCAAATAAAGAAATTGATGAAGGATGAAGATTTTGAGAAGACAATGAATGAGAGAGAAATAGAAGCATGGACCGCCTTCCGATCAGTTACTGAAAACTTCTTAGGCAATAACAAAGATCCTAATTACAAGGCCATTGTCGAAACAATGTTGGAAAATTTCAAGAAGATGGGTTGTAACATGAGTGTAAAGATGCATTTTCTGCATTCACATATCGACTACTTTCCAGAAAATCTGGGACATTATAGTGAAGAGCAGGGTGAACGTTTTCACCAAGATGTTAAGGAAATGGAGAGGAGGTACAAGGGGAGATGATGGCCGACTACTGTTGGATGTTGAGGAGGGACAGTTATCTTCAAGGATCTGCAAGGAAGTCAAAGAAGAGAAAGTTTGAAAAAAACTAAATGAAACACTTTGGCTTCTTGTTTTGTTAAAATGTAGTCATGAAATAGATTAGGGGAGTTCTTGAGAGTATTCTTAAAATGTTTCTTGAATAAAAACTTACCTTTGAATACTTTTCTACGCTCATCAGTAAAATTGCCAAAACATTACTTATTTTGTGTAAAACCTGACGTGATAGAAAAAAACGGAAGTTATTTCTGGAATCAAGAACACCTACTTTTAAGAAATCATCTGACAAAAAGTTTGAAAATGCAGACTAGTGTATTTATTGTGCATATCTTTAACTTAATTTATAATATAGAATTAAGCTTGATACAACCCAAAAGCAATAAAGGAACGAATTCTCATCCCTGCTTAGAAGTGTCATGTCCAATGGCATTGTTGTGTAGGTCGAGTCAGTTAAGTTCTCATATCAAACAGGATTTGAGCAGGCTTAAAATACTAACAAAGAACTTACTTTTTTGCTTGTGATTTCCTGAAGGAGAAATCTGCAGATATACGGCAAATGCAATGACTGTTTTACTGTTGTGTCAGTCTTGGCTTGTCATATCATGTTTAACAGAGCTTAAACTTAAAGCATTAATAAACGAGACACAAAATATTTACTTTTTCCATAAGAATTCACATTTCTAATTTTCTAAATTGGTCTCTTTCTCCCTCCAAGTGTCATTTACATCAGTAAGAAAGCGAGCTAATGGAACAATAAATGTTAATAGTTCTGACCTTCTATTCTACATGAACTAGTGTGTGTGGATATGCGGGCAGAAACACATTTTAAGAAATGAAAGAGCTCTACTTTTTGTCTTTTTGCAGTTGTCGCGGTATCTTTCGTGCTATCTTATTTACTGAGCGCCTGTTATTGTTTTACTATTTTTAATTTTGAGTTCTTTGTCCTCCGGCTAGCTATTATTACCCAGTCGAGCAAATCTCTTAAACAGGGTGTGTAAACGGAAAGGAGTTGTTACTAAAAGATAACACTGATAAAAGAATTTGTTTTTACACTTTTATTGCCGTCACAATTAATTAATTTCACATAATTACTCTTGATACACGCCCGACTGTAACTGTTATATTTTCGAATGTAACTATAATCACTTATTTGCCGCACATTATTAATTCGCGTATTTCACATTTATTTACTAACTTTACGACGCGAAATATTCTGTAGAGTTGCGTAACGTGTACTTCGTGAATGATTCTGTTAAACTGTGTGACGTGTAACCCGCGAATGATTCTATTGAACTGAGCGACGTGTAACCTGTGAATGATTCTGTTAAACTGAGCGACGTGTAACTTGTGAATGATTCTGTAGAACTGCGCGACGTTTGCCTTGTGAATTATTCTGTAGAACTGAGCAATACTTGTCTCTGGCTTTAGCTTTTTATACTCCCTCAACCCGATATGCCTAAACATTATAACAGAGCTGCTATTGGTTAATAAAGCGCGCCAACATTAACGTCTATTTTTATATCCAATCAAAATTACGAACACATATGCTCTAGGGAAGATATTCCCTCCATTTCTAAAGAAAAGCGCGCTACTCTGACGTCATTTGTTTGTCTCTTCTAATTGATAAACAACTCACCCCCTCGCTACATTGTTACCCGCCCCTATTGTCAGTTTCAGTGAGGCCGTGTAAACTTATTTCCTAACAATGCTTATAAATAACAAACATCTCAAATCATTGTCATACAATAATGCTAATTTACAGTACAATCACTCTGGCATTTACAATGTTGTGATATAAAATACTGCCTCACAGTGTAATTTAGCATTTATTTTTGAAGCCCGTGCTAAGTACGATTCAACCGTACTTAGCTCAATTGTGCGGACGAACACCAAACTTTCCCCCTTCCCACTGAAGTAAGTGCAATGCGTTTCGGCAGGATATCCACTCCTTTTCTAAAAGATCATATCACTGAACCTTCAAATTGGTTCAAGCCACATTCGTCTTATTTACACCCTGTCACAGCAATGTAGCTATGCTTCCCTTTAGTCCTGTATAATGGTTAGTGTTAACTTCAATGTCCCAAAATATATAGACATCTTAAAAGGCACTTTTAATATGTGTAATGGCTCGAGCTTGACAAAAAAGAAAACAGTTCGATTCGTAGGATTCATTAGCTCAAAAAAAAAGATCCCTGACTTTCTGTTCCTAGCGGCAGAAAGGTAATTTGGAAGAAAGAAAACAAAAGATTCATCTGCAGTAAGAAAAGCTAAACGTGGCATGGTTCTTTTGCTTGTTTTCTTCAGTAAAATATACCATCACAATAGATATTACTGTGAGAAATATCCTGAATAAGGCGTTTTCAGCACTTAGATAAGAAAAGAAAGACGATCGCTTTGGTCTCCTAGATCCTAGCATTACACCTCGAGACGTCTTTTTGTTGGCTTATGTCAAAGAAGAGTCTACAGAACATTATTGTTGATCTTGAAAATCTGAAAGCCACTGAAGTCACAGTTCATAAGGATATACAGGCAGGCTGAGTTGCATTACCTTAAAGTATTTTTGGACACTTTGTATACCATAAATCTGAAATTAGAAAAAATAAAAGTAGCCTGAAAATTGGGCAGTGTCAGACACAACTGTAGTGCCTTTTTGGAGAAAAAACCGGTGTTGAGATTTAGGGTATTAGAGATTGTTTAGGCTTAAACAAGTACACTGATCAAAATTATCCAAAACGGAATTCTAAAGTAAATTTTTCGAATATCCAACTAGTCAAAAGTGAGGAAATGTGTGTTTTTACTTTCTCTACCACGCACACAGTAGTAGAGAAGGTAATATTCGATACACAGATTTCACGGAAATACATGTTTTGAGACCCCCTGAATACAAAAAGGGCACTTTTAGAAAACGGTTGTGTGTGTGTGTGTGTGTGTGTGCGTGTGTGTGTGTGTGTGTGAACGGTATATCTCAGAAACTAAAAGCCGGATAAATATCAAGCTAGGTATTTAAGTTTAGCATCTTTCAAGGAGGCGATACGAGGATTTTAAAGAAAATACCCCCACCCCAACTATCCTTTAGATGAAACATTTTTTTCGAAATCGTTTCTCTAAAAATCGCTTTAACGATTTTGATTAAAATACCGTATACAAAAAGATAACAACAATTTATTTCAAATAAGACTTTTTGGGGCATAAGTCATTTCTTAGATATCTATTATTAATGGTTCGAATTGTTCTTTATTTGATAATTCTCCTTAAATCTTGTCAACATTCAGTTGTTTCTCGCGATTGCATGGAAGCTTCACATTCCAACTACTAAACATTTGACTGTCGCTGTTCTCTTCGTATCTAGAACGAAATGTGTAATGTAGCTATTTCTGCAAAGGTTTATTTGGATTAAAATGTAATAGATAGAAAAATAGGCTTTAGTAAGAATAGTTTGTATGCTCTGTAATAAAGATACACGTAGAGAAAGTCATGCGAATGTATCACATCAGAACATTTCTGTTTAGTTATGTTTTTAAAGCCAACATAAGCAACAGTCAGTTTTGCCTTAAAAACCTTTCAGTGCTAAAGCATTAAAACTAGAGACATAAAATTGTGCTAATGAACGCTCAATATAATTTAAATTGTGATGAAAGGTTCTCAATTTCTTGGAGTAGCTAAAATATGGAACGCCAGGCTTTTGAATTCTGTGTTCCTTGGACATATTTGTTGTGTATGGTACAACGAATAGGCAGCAACAAAAAAATACATTAGAATAATACTAAGTGCGCAATCGTACGCACTACAGGAAAATAATGGTTAGAGTTTCATGACCAGGGAAATGTTGAAGTAGCGCTTCAAAATTGCTGTTAACCGCAGTCTTTTGGTCCCTCCTGCCTGCGTCATGGTGAAATCTGCTAAGAAACGTAGCGAGATATCGACCTGAGGATTAGGAACCTGTCGCGAGAAATCGTGGCCCTGCGTCCAGAAGGTAATAAAGAAGTAAAGTTCCAAGAAAAGATGGAAGATAAGGAAGGACGTGAAGAATCGAGGAAAGCTAGAGGGTTTTAATAATGGTCCATGAACAATCACGATCCCATGGTGTCTAAACAGGCCACATGCTTGCTGGCACAGAAAAAAAACTACGCTTAGAGAAACCTGCGCGTAATAGAAGTCTGTGATCAAAATGCAAAGCAAGTCTTAATGGTCGTTTTCTTGGGAGCTCATTGTTGTGGGTTCGTACACGAGTCTATACTTGTTTGGCTAAAATAATTTCCAAACATGAGTTTATACGAGGGGCAGTATTTATATTTTGATGTGCCAGCTGACGTTTCCAATTGAAAGTTTGTCATTTTTGACCATAATCTACTTCAAACATTTTGTCAATAGAGCGTCATTTGTTTTGTTTACACTAACTTGAAAATTGTGTGTCAACAAAAACATGGAATTAACTCGTGAAAATGTTCGTGCAATGATTTATTACGACTTTCGACGTGGATTATCAAGACAAGAGTGCATCGATCAACTAACTTCCACATTTGGCGACGAAGCCCCAGCCTTTGCCACTGTGAAACGATGATATAACGAATTTAATCGTGGCCGCCGTTCGCTCAATGATGAAGTTCGTAAAGGTCGTTCAAAATCAATTGTTGTGCCAGAAAACATTGATGCTGTGCAAAAACTAATAATGAAAGATCGCCATGCGACATATTGTGAGATTGAGGCAACCCTAGGCATTAGTTCCACCAGCATATATAAAATATTGCATGATTATTTAGCCGTGAAAAAGGTGTGCTCTCGTTGGATCCCACATAATTTGACGCAATCTCAAAAAGATGCCCGTATCGATTGGTGTACAAAAATGCTCAAGAAATACAATGGCAGTGCCTCAAAAGACGTATATAAGATTGTAACAGGAGACGAATCAGGATCTATGCGTACGAGCCGGAACGTATACAGCAGTCGACTTTATGGGTGTTTCAAGATGAAGCAAATCCAACAAAAGCTGTTCGCACTCGAAGCACTTCGAAGCAAATGGTCGCCTGCTTTTTCAGCAAAACTGGCCATGTGGCAACAGTGCCTTTAGAGGAACGTAAAACGGTCAATGCCGAATGGTACACAACCATTTGTTTGCTGGAAGTCTTAGGTGAAGTAAGGAAAACCAACAAGAACCCTAGGATGGTTCTTCATCAAGAGAATGCGAGCGCACACACATCTCGTCTAACAACAGTATTTGAAGGCTTAAAAAATCGAATTGATGGGTCATTCGCCATACAGTCTTGATTTGGCACCCAATGACTTCTTTTTGTTCCCGAACATCAAGAATAAATTGCGTGGACAACGATTTTCGTTGATCAACGCAGAAGAAGTCTTCAAAAACCATGTTTTGGAGGTGTCTCAAGAAGACTGGAATAAATGCTTTGACAAATGGTTCAAACGGATGCAAAAGTGTATTGATCATAAAGGAGAATGTTTTGAAAAACAATAAAGCAGTTTTCAATCAGAAATTACTTTGTTTTAATTATTAGGCTCAAAATATAAATAGTGCCCCTCGTATATGGAAAAAAATACGCGTTCAAACGTTATGCGATTGCCTAGCTCGTGTTGAAAATAGGATAGGATCAGAATTCTTTACTACAGTGGTTTAGTTTGAAGTGTTTGGATTCCAAGTTTTGTATTTCATGGACGGATCTCATGCTGGAGAAAAAATAAGTAAATAAAATTGAAATACACACTGACAACCTTTTCTTCTAATATAGGTTTCTATTAAGAGTAAAAACATTGGCAGCATATAATATGAATTACGTGAATTACTGAGCTTAAACGAAGACATATTCTGGTATCTTAATGCTTATTTAAGACCCAAAGAAGACAACCATTCTGTCGCTGTGATCGGGATCTAACCTGTTTCTCCTGCCTATAATTACATACTAATAGCCACACAAGTTAAACAGCGGATGCAATGGAGAGAAAGGGTTAAACAGAGAACACAACTTCTTTGGATCCTTGGAGAAACAACTGTGGGATTGGCTGCGTTATTTGTTTTAAATGTGGCACTGTGCATCGTAGAAACTTCCAGATTACGACAAAGTGATGAAAAATGATTGGAAGCGTTTGAGATGTGGACACGCAGAGGTACGGTACATAAACATGGACTGACAGAATAAATAGGAGGCTGGATTTGCAGTGAAACACCGAAAACTATGACTCTTGATACTGAAAAATACTTTTCAACATCGCTTGATGTGAGAGGGAATCATTGGGGATCAATGCGTACTGAACCATTTCTTCGCCTTCACCAGGTTGCTATGTTTGTTGAGAATATATACCAATGCATACTGCACATCAACACCTACTTTACTGCCTGTTGTATTCAGTGACAAGTGTGCGACTACCTGACCATCAGCGATAATGTGAGCTACTACAGAGCTTTGAAATTATTAGACTCAAGTGCATTTTTACGGTAAAATGACTAAGAGTTCGCGTTTGAAAATAATTTACAACTGTCTAAAATTACGTAATGCCTACTAGCTATTTTTCATTGTAACATTTATATTCCTCCAATAACACCATTGCATTCCAACCTACGGCCTAAAAATACACACAGAACTAAAAGTACATATAACAGAACAAATATCTAGGTTTATAATTTCCAGATACACTAGTGATCAAAAGTATTCGGACACCCCCACAAACATACGTTCATCTTAGGTGCATTGTGCTGTCACCTACTGCCTGTACTCATTATCCGCGACCTCAGTAGTCATTAGACATCGTGAAACAGCAGATTGGGACGCTCCGTGGAACTCACGGACTTCGAAAGTGGTCAGGTGTTTGGGTGTCACTTGTGTCAGAAGTCTGTACGCGAGATTTCCACACTCCTAAACATCCCTAGGTCCACTGTTTGTGATGTGATAGTGAAGTGGAAACGTGAAGGGACATGTACAGCACAAAAGCGTACAGGCCGACCTCGTCTGTTGACTGACAGAGACCGCCGACATTTGAAGAGGGTCGTAAAGAGTAATAGGCAGACATCTATCCAGAGCATCACACAGGAATTCCAAACTGCAACAGGATCCACTCCAAGTACTATGACAGGCGTAGGGTGAGAATCCTTGGATTCCATGGTCGAGCGGCTGCTCATAGGCCACACATCACGCAGGAAAATGCCAAACGACGCCTCGCTTGGTGTAAGGAGCGTCAACATTACACGATTGAACAGTGGCAAAAGTTGTGGAGTGACGAATCACGGTACACAATGTGGCGATCCGATGGCAGGGTGTGGGTATGGCGAGTGCCCGGTGAACGTCATCTGCCAGCGTGTGTAGTGCCAACAGTGAAATTCGGAGGTGGTGGTGTTATGATGTGGTCGTGTTTTTCCTGGAGGGGGCTTACACCCCTTGTTGTTTTGCGCAGACCTACATTGGTATTTTAAGCACCTTGCTTCCCACTGTTGAAGAGCAATTCGGGATGGCGATTGCATCTTTCAACACGATCGAGTACCTGTTCATACTACACGGGCTATGGCGGAGTGGTTACACGACGATAACATCCCTCCTTGTTGTTTTGCGCAGACCTACATTGGTATTTTAAGCACCTTGCTTCCCACTGTTGAAGAGCAATTCGGGATGGCGATTGCATCTTTCAACACGATCGAGTACCTGTTCATACTACACGGGCTATGGCGGAGTGGTTACACGACGATAACATCCCTGTAATGGACTGACCTGCACAGAGTCCTGACTTGAATCCTATAGAACACCTTTGGGATGTTTTGAAACGCCGACTTCGTGACAGGCCTCACCGACCTACATCGATACCTCTCCTCAGTTCCGCTCTCCGTGAAGAATGGGCTGCCATTCCCCAAGAAACCTTCCAGTACCTGATTGAAAGTATGCCTGCGAGAGTGAACGCTGTCATCAAGGCTAAGGGTGGGACAGCACCATATTGACTTCCAGCACTGCCGATGGAGGGCGCCACGAACTTGTACGTCATTTTCAGCCAGGTGTCCGGATACTTTTGATCACGTAGTGTATTATTTTGAATTTTCCAGATAATACTGAGGGGAAGAATGACTGAAAACGGTCATCTAAGATCCGTTTTGAACTACGTGAAATCAATTTGACAGCATTTCCTCGAAGAAAAATATTTCCATATATCCAGTAATACAATATAAAAGGTTAACTCTGGAATTTTGTCCTACTTTTTCATATGGGCGTAATCTAATTGACTGATGGAAAATTCTTCACAAGCACTTATCACACTAAACTTTCAATATACTGGAGACAAAAACTCAGACATAAATAATATAAACTTCGCTCGAGTCTCATAATTTTCACACCACTATATGTTCAGAAAAGTTCCAGAAAGCAAGAGAAAAGTTATTCCTGCAGAAATTTTGAAATTTGCACACGAACAAGAAGTCATTTAAGAGATTGTAAAAAGTATAGTACTATTACTAAATGATATTAAGCCGTTTCAATCCAAATACGCCGTAAAAAATAACATTTGTTAGCACTAACTATAACCTATATTTGCTCTGTGTTGACATTATTTTACATTTTTATCGCTATTCTTTAAATGTTCCAATTGCATAGTTAACTAGGGGTAGTTAATTTGTTGCTTTCTTTCTTTCATTGGATTTTTTAACATTAAGTGTTTTGTTATTTTTATTACTCTGAAACACATTAACATTCTGTTTTCGAGCCGTTTCAGAGGTTAAGGAATAATTCTAATTAAAGAAATACACCTCCTTCCCAATGGAGAATCGAACCTAAGAACCTCTGGGTTTATTAAACAAGGCGCTGATCACAGACCACAGTTTTGTTAAGGTTCAATTATATTACAACTAGTGAAAATAGCGAGGATTTTCTGCTCAAACATAGATAAAAATAAATAGAAATGTGATTACCAGCCGTTTTCTTACCCAGTACCCCGCGTAATATCGCTGCTCCCCTACGTCAACATCTACGAATATACTTAAATTCAAGTGTGGACATTTAAGCTTAACATTTGGCAATAGCAAACAAGAAATATAATAGTAAAGAAAGTACAAATGATTTGCTTGTAGGAACCCTGGAATCCTGCCCTCTTGTTTAAAACAACTTTACTTTCTATAAAAAAAAACACTTACACTTTAAAATTATGGATTTTTACTCGAATTATCGTACATTTTAAAAATATCATTTTACTACTCATGGTGTTATGAAATACAAGCTTTTCAGAGGGTGCTACATCGATATTTAATATTCTTCATCGAACTTTAAAGCTGTAACACTAGAACTGTTTTATATTTATTATATTAATACGTTTATCATACTTCCTAGTATCACACGTTCTACTCCCGATAAAACTATCGTATTTCCCCATAATTATCGTACAGATTGACAACACCGACTCTGGGTTTTCTAGTCAATAAAGTAAGCAATATTCCTATATCTGTTTATTCCATTGGACAGTAAGCAGTACGGTAGTGACCTGGTGTGAGGGGGAGGGGGAGCCTTAAAAAATCCTATGAACGTTTTCGTAAGCACTCTTTAAGAAATATTCTAGAGATCAAAACGCCCATATTTCAAAGCAAAAATATTAATGACATCTAAACCTACTTCCTTAGCTATAATTACAAATGTCAATATACATTAATTACAACTAAAATCTCACTAAATTACATAAATACATAATCACTTGTATCTTCAAGTTACCGCCCACTGCCGAGAAAGAAAGTCTCTTGGTTTTAGACAACACTACAATTAGGAGCTTCAATGAAGCGAAAGATCTCCAAAATAGAGAAGTGATAAAATGTTCCTGGTGTTTGAATCTCTCATGATCATTCGACTACATCACAGATATCATGTGTGCATTTGTTGCTTTGAATTTCAAAAGTAGAAACTTCCACGAAAGATGTTCGCATACAGAGACTGTTATACTAGGTGTTCACTAATTTCGAACTTTCCCGCAAATAATTTTGCGCTTCATGATGTCAGCTAGCTGGCGAGCTGGATCCGAAGAAATCTTCTACTTGGCACATTTCTTTAAGTACTTTTAATTTCTAGACTTCTGGTTCACTAAGCTATTGGGGTTTTATTTTGCTTTCATACTAGCGTAACAAGATAATTTTAAAAAGAATAGGGTTTTAAATGCGAGAAGTTTAATAGAAGTTCGGTATTTCGTCGGTAGAGCATACCATGGAAAGACAAATGACCTGTGGTCACAAACCTGGCTGTGGCAGTGAAATTTTCAAATGTAATTCCACTTCGCAAGGTTTCCAATGAATTGTATAGATATAATATTATTCTTCATTTCTGGGATAAGAATTAGAAAAACCTTAGAGGGGATGAAATGTATGTAGCTTACCCTACCTATGCGTAGGTATTAATTCATCCAGAAGTATTAGCATTTCTTCGTATTAAATTACTATCTGTTAATTCGAACTAAGAATAGATATTATAGGGGAAAGGTCCCTAATTTGAATCGCCTCTTAATTTGAACCGTCCCGATATTTTCTAAACTGTTCGACAGATGTCATCATAATCCTAGCAGAAGCGTAGCGTGTACAGCTATGAATGCTTGGAGTTGTTGACTTTGCATTCTGAACTGTGGTTTCAGTTCTATGAAGTGTTGTGTGTTTTTGGTGCTTCAGAAGTAATATTTGACTCGTCTAGCTAAGCTTATACCAACAATTAGATAAGTTTGAGATGATCTAAAAATATATATATATATATATATATATATATATATATATATATATATATATATTAATGTTTAAGGAAATTGCTATTCTTATCACAATTTTGGACTCTAATGTTGTTGCTGATAGCATATTTGTTTTGAATGTACAATAAAATATGTGTATTTTGTATTAATAAAAATACGTTTAAACTTAAAAGTATGTGGTTCATTTTAAGACACGGGTGGTTCAATTTAAGGACCACGTTCCTAATTTGAACCGATTTACTCCATCCACTTTTTAAATGTTATTTAATTGATAATTGTATTAATTTTAAATTGTGTTGAGGATATTGATAGCTCAAGGATTTGTCACTTTAACGCTTGTATTTCTGAAATTTTTGATTTGAAATTATAATTATTATTTACTATTTAGGCGTAAGTGGTTCAATATAGGGACCTTTCCCGTAGTCACATTACCTTCTTGCAAAGGAATCAGACAGTCTTTGGAGCTGCCCGAGCGCTAACGTGGAGAACTAAAGCAAATATGTACATAGATCTGCCGTTAATTGTGGCATAGCAAGCAGCTTACTATGGTCAAATCACTTTATTATCTGCTCTTGTGGTCTCAGTCCCAAATGTGATAAATTTCTCTTGGGCCACCAGAACTGACATTTTGGAAATTTGGGACGCCCGAAGTGAATCAAAACAAAATCATGGATTGGGCGTTTGAAATTCACAGCGAGATAACGCGGATCTAATCACATAAGACTTGAATCTTTGCTCGGCAGTGCACTGCAACACACAGAAAGATGAAGACGAAGTAGGAGGCACTTACCCATGGCGGAGAGCGTGGTGGGGGCCGGCGCGAGCTCCACCGGGCTGCACTGCGGGGGCTCCAGGGGTGCCTTTTGTTGTCGACACTGGAGCTGCGCGGGCTGCGGGGGTGGCGGAGGCGGCGGTGGGGGTGGCGGTTTCTCCGACTTGGTCGTGGCGCCACATCCCGCGTGCTCCTGCAGCCTCTGTCGGGCAACAGCAATCCCAACCGGAATGGCCCCTGTTGAAACACATGCATCACGCTCAGTTGCTTGTCATTCTTCTTTTTCTTACCCGTACACCCTCAAGTAACACAGGAACCAGCTCGATTTAAGAAGATGAATTTCTATTTGCATGCATCTTCTTGAAAAAGTCGATCTTAGTTTAGGGACCATCAACTGAATGCAATATGGTACTCAGAGCTGCCTTTGAAACATTTGTGCAGAGGGGAAGGGAGGATGGAATCAAATGAAATAGTGGCGTTCTACTGCATAGACTACAGCGAGTACGTCAATACATCAGTTTTCAAATAAGTCGAATGATGTAGGTAATAATTGTTTTACACTAAATGTTTCATAGCTTATACTTATTAAGACAGATTCGAACGAAAACGCTTTTGGTTTTTAAGCACCTAGTTGAAAATTATAACGTTAACTTTTTGCTTGGCATAATATTAAACAAATGAAGCAAATAAAATGTGGGTCACATTCTTACATAAGAAATTCTAATTATGAACGCAATTATTTGCAAATGACAAATACATACCTTTTACTCAACATAAAATAAAATCGCATCTTATTTTTCACCTTTTATTCTTCAAACATAAAATTATTCGCTCCTATTCCTTATACTATGAGAATAATAAATTGCAATCACGCATTTATTTTTCTTTATGTATTATGAAAAGTATTTTCTTTCGGAAATCACAATAAACTTGAATTTTGCTAGGTAAATCGCAATGAAAACAATTCTCATGAACTGGCGATTGATCAATGATGATATAATAATTATAATAATAATCTACAGAATAATACCTCTCCTACCAGTATTGTAAAACAACATGATTTTTAAATAAAACCTATTATTTTCCCACAGCTACACCTCCCAATTTGTCAGCCAATAATTAAATAAATCTCCATAGAGTACCTAATTATCAAGTATTCTAGTATTAAGTCGCTTGCATATTATTTGGGAATTAAAGACTGTTGGGCTTTAAAGATAGGAGTTGTAAAATATATGACAATCGCTATTTCTATTGCTGCAAGATGGTTACTCCTCCATTATTATACTTTATTTTCGTTATAACCTCGCCGAGTTCACCATTCGTTACGCTCCCAAAACTAAATGGTTTCAGCTGTATTTTCACCGCTTTCCTTATAACTTATTACTTCAGTTCCCCTGCATGGAAGGTGCTACTTGTAAGATGTTCATACATTGGAAACATAACAATAGTTTCAACAGCACCCAATAACGAAAACGGTAAACTCGCTGTGACTTACCATTATTGTTGAGCGACGGATGTTGCATCGCCTTCTGGCTCCCAGAGTTGGAGTTTGTGGGCGCCACATTGGTGATCGAGGTGTTGGTGCCCTGGATAGCGCCCCCGTTACAAGGCGAAGGGGCACAGGGATTCGCCTCGATCTTGATGACGGTGGCAGCCGGAGGCATGGGCGAAGGCGCCTGAGTGTTGCCGTTGTTTTGACGGATGCTGGTGGTCACTTCGGCAACTTGGAGGCATGGAGTGGCACTACCGACGGGCTCCTTCTTGATTTGGATCAGTCCCGGCTGCCACTCGGAGCCCGTGTTGCTCCCTGTGGTCGTTCCTATAAACACAATCATCCAAGTGTCTCCTTTAAACACTATTTTCATAGCAGAATAACCAGATACTGCATTTAGATTTATTGTCTGTCTCATTCAACAAGGAAACGGAAAGAGTACGTACTTGTATTGAAAACCTAATTGAAATTTAATTGAATGACATCTTAGATGATCATACATCAGAATTCCAGGAATACCAGGGCGTGATCACACTTTCGCTTTGGACATCCCTGAGCAACGCCATATCTGCTTCGCTTCTGGATTTGACTAACACATGTGTGTTGTTGTTTGTTTCCAGCAGCCGTGTTTGATAATAGCAGGTCATCGATCTAAAGACCTTCTTAAAACGGGCTGCTGAGTTTCGGCATTGCCAGCTTAAGAGAACTATTTTTGTAAGATATCAAGGCAATGGAACAAAGATATCAGGGATTTTGGAATGACTCCATGATGACAAACTTTTGCTGGATGCTTTACTAAGAAATTCCAAACCAGAAACATTGCAGAAAAACAAAATAATTTCATTTTTAACATGTGAATGTGTGAAATACAGTAATTCATGTAATTTTGTCAGTGTTTATTACTAGGCTGAGAAACGTTTTGTTAATTATTTCTTGCAAGAAATTTCCAGTGCAAACAATTTTCTAATCTTTCAACTTTTATGTATACTGTACTGAAAAAAACTATAACTGAAACAGAAAAACTAAGAGCATTTTTAAAATTAGTGTAGTGATTTATAAAAATTTGTCTTCATCTCCGATGATTAAAAGCTTTTTTATTCCTTTCTTTTTTTTTTTCTGTAGACCAATGCAATTATTATTAAGGTCCTATTTTAGGAACTTTTTTCCCCAGTTTAATTCATTGAAAAATATTTAATGCTTATGAAATTACTAAAAGCCAATGTCTAAGCAGCATTTCTAAAAGGCCTTTATCTTTATTTACTAACAGTAAGCAAGAGAGATGTAGGAAGCACAAAAAGAATATGTAGCAAGTCTGACATCACCTTATAATTAAGGAAAATTTTTTATGAAAATTCAGTACGAAATTCAAACTCTATTAAGCTTAAACTTATCCACAGCTCTACTAATATAAATTCCTAAAACAAAGCAATGAAATTATGGGAAAGGAAACTTCATTTCATAACTATCCATTTAACTCCTTTACCATGTGTAATGTAAGATGAGCCTTCTTGGCCCATTGTTAAGGCCCTACTTAGGAATTTTTCCCCAGTTTAATGAAAAGTACTTCATGCTTATGGAATTAAGCAGCATTTCCAAAAGATCTTTATCTTTATTAGTAGCAGTAAGCAAGAGAGATGTAGGAAGCACAAAAGGAATATGTAGCAAGTTTGTTCAGCTTGGAATTAGAAAAAAATTTGGATGAAAATTCACTAGGAAGTTCAAACTCTATTAAGCTTAAATTTAACCACAGCTCGCTAAGATAAATTCCTAAAATAAAGCAATGAAATTATGGAAAGGAAATTTAATTTCATACACATAACTATCCATTTAACTCCTTTCCCGTAAGTAATGTAAAGGCAAAATATTAATTTCCTCAAGCCGGAGTACCTATAGAAACGTAAACAAAACAAACGAAACGAACTCCTACCATTACGAAGCGAAACAGGATTGGTTCGGCTGCAGCCACCGCCAACCACTAGCGATGTAGCTCCGTCGTGCTTTTTGCGATCGCTACTAGATGGCTCTGGCATATCATGCTTGCGCTCGCCACATTGTTGTTGCTGATGTTGCAGGGGAAATGAAGCGACGTTTGCATTGTTGACTTCCATGGAAGCGCCACCATTGTTGTTCCCCGTGTTGTTGCGTAATGCAAGGGGGGAGGGGGAAGAACCTACAAGAAAGCAGAGGTTTTAATTAGCGATAACACAGGAGAAAATGCATTTTGTTTCAAATGCGGCAGTTGTGATTGACAGGAAGCTAAAGCGTTTCTGTTGAAAGAGAAATGGATACAGCCGAGTTCATGCTGAACACACCGCGCTATCAGGCTATAATCTGCGTGACGTTAGCGGCTCAGGCAATTAGTGAAAAACACAATGTATGTACAACCAACAGATAAATATACTGCATGTATATGAATCCTTTAGTAGCAGCATGTTTTCTAAAGATATATGGATCAAAACTTCATTCTGCCCACGTTCATTGTTATATTCCGACTATTTGTGGGCAATTTCAAAGGCACAAAATAATAACTTGATTTTAAACGGCTGCAAATAATGTAAACCATAAAGAATAACAGAACTTTATATCGGTTTACATGTTTGCTAGTTTGTGAAATCACCAGTCTGTTGTTTTTGTATCTGGTCTACAACAAATGCAATCATTATACTGTCAGAGCATCGGTACGAAAAGTAGATTTACTGACGCAGATTTAGTGCTAAAAAGTTGATTTCCATCAGTGCCTGTGTCCAAATGTGGGAATCAATGTTCAGTTGATGAAAACACCGTATGTCCAAATATCCCTATATTGCAAGTTTCCAATACATATTGATCACATCAGTAATATACCAATTAAGCGATATAAGACCATTATTTTTTTCTCTCTTGTTTACTGCCGCTTTATCTTCCCTGTCATGTCGCGATATCTTTAGGTACTTATTCATTATTTCTTGGAAGAAATTTCCTGATGCTGACAGGTGACCTCACAAAAGAGTTGCCTTCAGTAAAGGAAATAGAGTGCCTCTACTTTAGTACAATATGTTTATTTTTGTGAGCGGTTATCAGCTTAAGCTGTACTGTTGGTAGTTTCCGTTTTTTCCCCCCTCCCGCCATGAGGGGCTCTGGTGATCGCGAAAAGTATATGCCAATTTTGATCTTCGTGGCTAGAGAAAACTACGAAAAACCCAATTCTGGCTGGTCAGAATCCTCCACTGTGGGATTTCGCTTGGTACAAGTTTGCTACCTGACGTTTTCAACTACACAGTGCTGAGTGCCAAGTGGAACGGTTTTATTATTAAACTTTTTTTTTGTTATTTCTTTCATTTATATAGCCCCCTTTTAACATCTATAGTCATGTTGGAGCTTTGGACTTGGTAAACGTTTCCTTGAACTGTATGGTTTACATTGGTTTTATTTGTTTGACCTCAGATGCAATCTTCGAAGCATAATTGGTATACTAATACAATTTTAATTGTTTTAGGAAGAGTGGAAGAGAACTCAAGATAAAGGTGATAGTATTAAGGAAGTAACCTCGCAGATATGATGTACCTATACATGGAAAGGTAGAATCAGGCGACTTAAAAATTCAATGCCATGGCCAGGATTTGAACCACAGATCTTACGGTTTCCGTCCGGTAGCTCAGTGGGTTAGAGCACCCGGACGGAAACCGTATGATTCGTGGTTCAAATCTCGGCTATAGTATTAAATTTTCCATCATCTGATTCTACCCTTCTAATCTTGTCCAATCTTGCGTGAAAGAGCAATTAATAACAAATTATGTATATAATATATATTATATGATAATACATAAATAATAAAATATAAGCACATTATGGAGCATTAAAATAGACTGCTGTATTTGCCAAATTTAACATCGCAAAGATTTCTGTTACTGAGAAATTGCCTTACTTGCGTAGTATTTAATTTAAATTGATAAAACTGGACTCTTGGGATCGATGTATTGTTATATAGGTTTTGCTACGGTAGTCAATACAATGTCGGACAAATGGCAGTAGTTGCATATTCACTTTGGGGGGAGGCCTCAAGCAACTTCCTAAGTAAAGGTCTTAGTTACATGTCACCTCGCCCTCCATTACCATCTGCTTTATTTCTAATGCTTTTAATCTTTGGATCTATTTATTTGTGACGTAAAATACCCAGTTTGGTAGATATTTATCGTGGCGAATGAGGAGGAAAAAGAAAGGAAAAAGTAATAAAATAAAACTTGCTAGATTGGCCGGTACACGAGAACTCACGATTCAACCTAAGCTATCTTCTGGTTTTTATGGAAGAAGCTTATAAAAAGAACTTCGGATACGTTTACGTTTAGTTGAAACAGGTTACAATACTATAGGATGCAATAAAACGAGATTTTGGAATTAAACGATTACAGACAATGTTAGAAGCATTCTTCATTGCCATAAGAATACTTTTACGCAATCCTATATGTGAACGGCACATCACGAAAACGATAGAACTGAGGCCGAAACAAGTTTTTACAAACCTAATTCCTACAGGTAGAAGAAGAACGCATTTCATTATGTTTTAGGCGTTTTCTGACATTTAATAGATCCATGATTTATAATAACACATAGCAGTCCTCAGCAAATCCCCTCGACTGTCACATAACCTGTCAAGATTTAGCGTGAAACGTAGGTATCTGAATTATTCCACTAACATAGAATACTCGCCATGCAAGGTATTAAAAGGGCAAAAAAGGTAAATTTCCGAAAGGGTCAATGCTGACAAACGAATTTAATACACCACCGGTTATGAATACTTGATTGGTAATAAAATAATAAACGTAATCCAATTTTCCCATTCAGAGGCGCATTAAAGGTAAAAATTGCCAGGAACCCTAATTTTTTTGATTGGACAACAGCTGAGATCCGATCGCCGAACTGGCCCGTGGCCACAAGCGCCGACTTGGCTCTTCACCACCCCCATCCCTAAAACATGCATATGCCATCCGCCCCGACGAGCAAATGAAAAACTCTCCAGCACTCTATTGTCGAAAGAGGATGAGAGGGAAAAAAATAGTTTCAATAATTGATAGCATGTCGCCAGCTTCCGCATCATTATTAGGTGAAACTCAAGTACAGTCTCACGCAGCTGAAACTTCCAGTTGGCTTTCGGGTTTACTGGGTCCAAGCTTAATGCATGAAATGGAGTGCACATTACAAAACTGCCATAAAAGCAAGATCGTAAATACACACACAGCCTTCATTTTCAAGTTCTTCCTTCTGTGTTGGAAATAATACATTATTACTCTTATTGCTGTTGTCATCATCATTACTGATGTTTTGGGTAATAACGCTAAAACTCGTAAGTTTTTGCGGGGCTATCCATATATGGTGCCCATAAATTCGAGCCTATTTCAACCAAATTTTAAATCTAAGTATGTGTTACTTTTCTTCAAACTCATTTTTATAAAATTTCTTCATTGTGATGCAACGTTTTGCATCTTAATTTTGTGCGGATATAAATACATCTTCAAATCCTTATAATTTTAACTCCGTGCAAGCAACAGGTAGCCTGAAAGTCGCAATTTGTTTACGGATCTCCATAAATAAACAAGGTTAATTTTGCACGGACTTAACCAAACTGAATGTATCGATACATTTTCTTCAACAGTTGTCTTGCACCATAGTTTGCGCACCTGATAGTTTACAGGGCAGTGTTCAGGTTACCTGCTACGGAGTGCGCTTGGGTTCGAGTCCACACTTGGGGTGCAATGTTTCTACCGAGTTCATGGGCAATATGAGGAGTTACTTATACAGAGTGACCCAAAAGACTCTGAACCGCCTGCGCGGTGTTTTTCCTGTCCGCGTCCTCGGCGCTCGTTGCCGTCATCACAGAAAGGCGCGGATGAAACCATTCCACATTTTTAAAACTACTTTTAAAGGCTTTACTTACCAACTTTATGAAAGAAAATGCTGAAACTGGCCACCGTCGTTTGGATTTCTTAGCCTGAACACTTCCTGTGGCCTAAAATTTACTGCAAAGTTCATGGATTGTTACACCTGGAAATCTTTCTGCAAATTCTACTTTCACTTGGCGAGCTGACCGAGTTAACACATACGAATCATAAATAAATACACGCGTGCAGTAGAAAACATATACTGAGCCATAATATACTTTGCGACTAAGTACAGGACAAAATAATTAATAACTCGTAATAACTAAACCACATCACATGACTTTCAACTCAATACTGCACTTCACACTGCACAGCAAAACCACAACAGCAGTGCGTTATCATGTTTTTATCATATTTCCACACCGCACGGGCGGTTATATTGTTCATAAAATACCCCTCCGGGGTAACTTAAAACAAAGTGTACAAGACAAACACACACATCCTGGATGAATTAAAAGAAAATATTCGCCAGGAAATTTTTCAACGTGAACTATGGCGAGTGATGGATAGTTTCCTAAAGAGGTGCCAAAAATGTATGGACAAAGACGGTGGCCAGTTTCAGCATCTCCTTTCATAAAGTTGGTAAGTAAAGCCTTTAAAAGTCGTTTTAAAAATGTTGTATGGTTTCATCCGTGTCTTTCTATGATAGCGGTAGACGGCAACGAGCGCCGAGGACGCGGACAGGAAAAACACCGCGCAGGTACACCCAGTACAAAAACATTCTGGTTGCGGAAGCATATGCTGACCATCTCCCCGTATCAACTGACTGATCGTTATTCGGTTTGTTCAGCAATAGCCTTTCAAGACTGTAGGTATACAGTTATTGCTTAAAATCCATTTCAGGTTGCAAGGTGAAACTGTTCCAGTGAAGTTTTATTTACGCAACATATTTTAAAACGACTCTTAAAAGCTTCAAAAATTTTCGAGATTTATCTGTGTTTTACATTCCAGATTATGTGTGCTAAAACTCGATCCACTATCTATAGCCACCGATCGCGTAGAGTCAAACATTTATTTTCCTTCACTCAACATTAGGCGTAAAAGGAACCACAGTCTAAACATTGTAAGTCAGAAAAATGTGACTATTACAGCACTTCTTCATTCCCGCGCATTATAAACTGGTTTAGTAATTCTTGTCCCAACCTTAATTTCACTCTCAGATTTACCAATGATTTTTTGTATAATTTTTTGAAGTACAATTTTCTTGATAAAATGGTTACAAAGTTTAAGCAAAGAATTATATATGCATAATAACTGAAACGGTTGAGATGGGTTAGGTTTAATTTCTTATTGTTCCCCGTAATCTTGATGTTACTTTTTAGTGTGAAATCCTTGATAGGTACTTTCTCGTACTAAGCTCTTTCTGCTCTGGTTACTAAGATTTTAAATAATATGAAACATAATGTGAGTCAAAAAAACCTAAAAACACGATAAGCCTGGTCTACGCCCTTAACCGAAAGGGTTTTGGGCCGAAGTATTCCCTCTCATGAAAGAAGTCATTCAAAGTACACGCCATTGGGGTGTACACAACATTCTCTCAAAATACGGAGGTTTAGGTGCTACATATCTGTTACCTAGATTTTTTTGTTCCTTGATTTTTATCTGGAATGAATAATTAATTACCCTTGGGTACATAAGACCAGCAATCCTAACATTAAACAACACACTAAATTTCTGCGGGAAAAAAAAGTTTTAGTTCTTGTTAATTGAAACATAAAAAGCCTATAGAATTACATTTCAACTAGTAAGAAAGTGCTAATATATTAATAACTATGTTAAAATACTCCTGACGGACATACACGAAAATATTTCCCGAGTAGATTACATATTAATTATATAAACTAATTGTTTAAAATAGTAAATTGCTATTCCTGCGACATCTGCAGCCATTAGGCTGCTAAATTCAAATGGGTCGAAAAATGATCAGGACAGCATATTTTATTATTTGATGGTATTGCCTTAAATATATATTTTTTGCCAATGAAATGCTTTTCTAATGTACCTACTTATAGTAAAAGTGCTAGTTCAGAGAGACAGCAGAAGAAATATTTTGTTCCTGAAAAATTAAAATACTTTGATAATGTTTCGGAAATTTGTTTCACAATTTGCAAGCTAGTTTGGGACTTTTTTTTTTTAATTTTAAAATTCCTTGTTAAATCCATGGAACTACTGTTAAAAGTTTCTTAAACGTTTTATAAAGACAGTAATTTGCCGTGTAACGAGCCCAAACCTGAAAGGAAACACACATACGGGACCAATGACGCATTGTGTCGTCTCCCGAAAAGCTCTCCCCCCCCCTCGTACCCGTTTCTATATTCCAAAAAATGCTCGATGAACCGAGGTATGTACGGACACACCAGTGTAAGGGTGGAAGTGGACGTTTTTAATTATTGATAAGCCACAGACTGGCTACAGACTGTGCATTCAGATCACCCCCGTCTCCTCTCGCCATAGAAATCGAAACAATGTGAATTTCTAATCAAGCGAAATAGAATCCGCTGTAGGGGGCGGGATATTTGAGGGGTACGTGGTGGGGATACAGCATGCGGCGGGATGGAAGAGAGAGGCAGCGGTATACTGCGCTCTGGTGGTACTGCGCTCTGGTGGCACGCAGTCGATGTAGCGTTAACAAAACAAAGTCCAATGCATTGCATCAAAGATGCAAGGGTGAGGTTATGTTGGCTATGTTTACTCATTATGTTGAAACTGGAAAATGCAATGCACACGATTTGCCTTGACCGTTACCGCGAAACAGTTGCTATAATAATGAGCGAAAACACAGTTTGACAAAAGTTGCAATAAAACGTAAATGTTTGAACCGAAAATAAAACCTACGCATACACTTGGTTTCAGTGCATACAATTGGCATGTTGTTCCAAAGAAACACACGCACTTTTGAACCGATGTATGGAAACGTAAAAGGTCTGCATCCATGTTGAAGAAAATTCTTATGCTGAAAGTTAAAACTCGAAATCAACTATCCTATAAAATGTTGAATATATACCATGATATAAATTGGTGACGCAACAAAGAAAATAGCCCATAGCTTCTCCCTAATGGCTACTGGCATTGCTCGAAAAGGAGGCTTCTAAATTTCTTAACAGAAAAATACTGCGAACAGATGCCATAACACTAATAGATCCAAAATGACAATAAAACAACTTGTAAAATGTTTATGATTAATTAGACATAATTAAAGCGAGGGAACTGTTAATTGCGGATTATGAATTCTATAAAGGTTTCAGCAAATATAGTGAATAACGGTTAATTTTATTGATGAATACATATTAAAAATAATGAAAAGGCAGATGGCTCATATAGGTACACAAAACCAATTGTCGCGGTAACACCAATGCATCCAAGTCACGTTAACATCCAAGTCTAAAGAGGATCAAATCGAATTCCGTATATAAATGTGAATCGGACCCAAACCGGATCGAAAGCGCATTGCACGATTAATTCCAGAAGTTTTTTTTAAGAACTGATGAATTTGATATGATTTATCAACTATTGCATTCTGTTTCTGTGTACATAATAAGCTTGATCATAAATTTAAGCTTGGAGATAGGAAAAGGCACTTTTAAAAATATCAAGCACAGCAACAAATGTTTGTAAAAGACTAACTTAAGTTCAAGTTCAACACAAAAGTGTGAAATGCAAAATCAGTTTAGTTCGTATAGAAGTTTGCATGTAAGCATAGATCGCATTGAATACGAAAAGTGGACGCAAATATATTTGAGTGCCCACATAGTAGTAAACAACTGTGAAGATGGCTACAGTTGGATCACTCAAAAAACGAAGTTATAGATAAACACGATAATTTCTTCAATTATTTACGTACTTACTTGCGAGTGTTATCTCAACATTAATGCAAACTCATAATGTCTAAATAACTGTAATGTGTATTAGACGACATTGGCATTATTAAAAACCTAAACTGGAATTAATTCACTTTATGTGTGTAGAAGTATTTTCCGACGTGACACCGTGAGCTATTTACAAATATCGTCTGCTTGTGTTGCGGCCTGATTTATTGCGTTTGCAATATTTAAAATACCTTATTCAGTTTCTTTCTAACTCCTGCTTAGTGACGCTATAGGCATTCAGGAAGGCAAATTGGTAACATTTGTTTAAAAGCAGAGAGACGCTAAACGCATCCACCAACAATGCTCTGAAGATGAGAATAACAGAAGGCAATAAACTAACGAAGATGTCAATGGAAAAACAGTTACACCAAGTCCGGTTTAGACTGATTATCATGTTGCGTGTAGCCCTACAAATGTAATGGAAATAAAGCCTCTACGTTGAAAAAGATGATAGAAACACAAAAAAAGGGTCCAAAGCTATGAATATTTGAATGATCCATATCACTCAGCGTAACCTTGATCTCGCTTCCAGCTAATTAAAGGTTCTAAAATCCACGGTATCAATGAATATCATTGAAGATAGTTTCATTATCTGCTCAAAAATGTTTCTGCTTATGCATTTTATTTGAAAATACGGATATATAAAAACGCTAAAATTGTTTCATTTTGCAGACACACTCCTGTATTCACTTTTAAAAACTATTTTTGTTTAATTTTTCGTATTGGAGCAGGAAAGTTTTCAGCTTAAGTTAAAAATACAATTAAATTCATTTATAAGATTGAATACATTTTCATCTTCGCAAAAGATAGTTATTACAAGCATTGAATTCCGTTTTCATTAGCCACGCTCCTTAAACTTAATTTGACAGTTTTCAGAACATTTTCTTCAGATACTGCTAAAACTGTTAGATTAAAAGAAAGAATAAGGTGGCTGAAAGAAATTTTCTTTCAAAATCATGAACTAATTTGTGTTCTGCAATAAAAATAAATTCCTAGCTAAGTTTGCTTTGACCAAAAAAAAAAAATCCTACATGCTTTTATAAGAAACATTTTTCACGGAACTCAATAATAAGCGAGATATTAAGACTTTCTGGCTTTCTGTCTCATTATAATTCCCCATTTAGGAAAATAAATAATACACTATATATGTCACTCTCTATCTCGCGTATACAATAACATTTTAAAATTGCTAAGGATAATCCAATATAAAAGTTAACATCGTTTGTTTTTGAAAAATAAAAAAATTATCAGAAAAAAACCTCACAATTTTATTAAGTAGGTATATTATGTTCACACTTTAAAATATTCTGCGATCTCTACTTAGAAGCGCTTCCTGTGCAGGTATAATAGCTATACTATAAGTTTTACGTGACACAACCTTTGGACTAAAGACTGAAATATAGGTCACTGCAATTGAAACACCCGGTATATTGTAGATTTTGTACTAGACATTTTATCTTAATTTCATGTTCTACCTATTTTAAAAGTAAATAAGCAGCAAAATTACGAGCGTAAAGAGTTTAGAACTGCAGTAATCAATGAGCACGTTCCTGGCATTAAAAACGCTTATTTACTTCAGTTTGCGATACCACATGGCAGCACAGTGCGGAAAGAAAGCCATAAGAGAAATACGCAGGTAGCTACGTGGAGGGGGTTGGGTAGAGTGCGGAACGACTGCGCAATGCGAAAACCCTGTTTCCATGACAAATGTGTACACACAGAGACATACACGTTAACTAACGCGTCCGTGTTTAGATTTAACAGATGCTAAGCAGTCTTCTTATTGTAGCATTAATCCATTTGCCACCGGCTCGTCTCTCTACGTATGACAAAGCTATTTGTGCGGAGATTATTGATAAACGTTACGGTTTGCCAGCCATAAACACGCATATGCATGCACTACGGCTTTTTGGACGCACTGCAGTAATGTTTGTCGTGTGTCACATGCAACACAGAGAAAGCTCTCTGTCTAATTCACTTTACATAACCAACAGCCATTTGTTTCTTTGAGAATTAGGATTTCATCCTTACAAACCATGAACAAATATTTCTCTATTGATCTGTGCATTTCAAATTCTTCTACCGCTTATCTATGATACTTATGTCGATAAACTGTTGAATTCCATCCTAAAATTCGAAATTTAATTGATTTAATACATTTAAATAAAATTATTTAATACCTTTTAGGAACTCCCAGAATAAATTACTTTAGAAAAAAGCTTGTGTGCGTGAGTGAGTGAGAACAGCATAATTCAAGATCGGAAAGTCAAGTCCAGCATCCTTCAAATTTGCAGGGCGAAGACTTTTACGAAATTCTCCCACGATTTCAATTAGTATACGTTTGGCAAATTGGCATTACAAATAATATGTGCATTTCTTGAATTTTCTATATGTAGCTGGAAATCTTCATTGCCTATAGACAATGTATTTTACACGAACGGGAAACCATAAGAGACGGAGAAAAAGATGCAGAATTCGTTAAAATTTGCAATTTAGGTCAAATAATTTTTCGCGGCATTGACCGCTTCCAAAATATTTGCTGTTATAAAGCTCTACTAGTCTGAAGTTTGGTGAGCTAAAGGTAATACGCTTGAATATACCGAGCGAATTGGCTCGGTAATGTGTGAGGCTCGCATTCAGAGGGTTCCGGGTTCAATTCCCGTTAACCGCCCACTCTGACC
Source organism: Deroplatys truncata (assembly GCA_030765065.1). Lineage (NCBI taxonomy): Eukaryota > Metazoa > Arthropoda > Insecta > Mantodea > Mantidae > Deroplatys > Deroplatys truncata. Next base: position 224,252,078 of record CM060978.1, read on the forward strand.
TAGAGTTTTTCATGATTTTGCTTAGATGGCAAGGCGAATGCTGGGGTGGTTTCTCTTCTAATACGATGTTTCGCCTCATTTCGCTTTCATTCTGTTTCCTTCTCTTATTTCAAGTTTAGCAGTGCCGAACAGTACACGATGATTGCTCCAAGGAAAGAATATCCCCCGTGCAGCCAGAGGCCTGCCTGGTTGTAAGGGTTGTCATCGCCCTTTGTGTGCAGCTTCAATAGTGGGTCAAGTCTTCGCGCTAGGAACTGTTAGGCACACCCCTCCCTGCTATGTAAGCACCGTTGAGAAGGTTGGTAAAATGTCTCCCGAAAAGCGGTGACGAGTGTACGAAGATTGATTTTAACACATACGTATTTGTACATACTGCAAACATCCGCCACAGTCGACGATGACTACTGTCTATTAACAAAATCCTTCTAATAAAACTTTATATTACTCTTCCTGTTTCCTTAGAAATTAATGTTAAAAGTGGAGTAATTTCGACGAGTTGCATAGGAACACCCTGGGCAACATTTTGCGTGCGACGGGATGGAATTCTGTTCTGGCATCGTGGAGAAACTGCAGGTCACACGTACTGAACATTTAAACACGGGATTTGCATTTTGGTACATTGCAACATGGTGTTATAAATATTGAGAACTCCAAAACTATGAAAGATACAACAAACTGAATGCTAGTTTTTTTTCACCCTCTCTTTCCTTTCAAGGGAGATTAGACCCCTATCTCGCCAAAGTTAAATATACTAAATTCCTAACCCATTGTCTCAGAGAGTATTTTAGATATCAGACAAATGTTTACAGGATGTAAATGTATACCTTCTAAGTTCGCTGATCTACTTTTATACAATAAGTTTGCTTATTAAGGGAGTTAGGATTATTTTCTTAATTACACCATCTTTTGATTAAAATGTATCAGCAATTAATTATTTTAAAAAATAACCAGCTATGCTATTAATACTAAAGCAGGTCCACAACAGCCTTAGGGGTTTTTCTTGTCATCCTAAAATTTAATTTAACCATCTTCAATAGTTTCTGAAAGACAGGGCATTTATCCTAGAAAATGTCTTCATAGATAAAACCTTCCAAAAAAACTGGGGGAAACAAACTCGCATATATATGTAAAGACCACATGGCTTGAACACACAGAAGCTGCCATATTTAACAGCAATACCAATTTGCAGGGCAAAACTTTCCTAAAAGATGAGATAAAATTTACCTCTCTACTACAAAGTGTGTAGGAGTTGCAATTTTTTCTTGTGAAGTGGTGCAGAATTCATAGTACAAAATGGTAGATGCAGTACCATTTTTAAAAATAAATTAAAAATATAATTATTGTGCCTACAATGATAAATATATAACAATATAAACAGGAAATTTCAATTAATAAGACTATACAAAAAGTTCAAAATAGAATTTTTGGGCAATTTTTACTATTTAGACTCTCAACAGATTCATATGCAGTCTTAAAGGTAAATATTCAAACCTTTTCCAACCAGGAGTTCTATTCTGTCGTCACTATCGATTTTTTTATATTTATTGACATGCAACAAATCATGATGATATTTTAAATGCATTTTGGCTTCAATACTTCTGGTCATGTACATTGCCCATCCATTACTCTACAATCCCTGTAACATATGAGAGAGAGAGAGAGATGAGCTACTTCTGGCCGCTGTCGCTACTATTGTACTTGATTTTTTAAGGGATATTTAATTTCTGAAAAGGGGAAGGCGATCCGAACCTGTTGCATCTCAGGAGCTGAGTGTTGAATACGCACTAATAAACGAAACACATTCGCTGGAACTGGTCTACTACTCCTGCTCCAAAGAAACAACTCTGATACAATGTATTCACAAGATTTTCTCTACCAAAGATAAATTCACATACCTATATTATAGCACATATGTAAAATGTGATTCTTCTATCCTCGTGATATATGTATTTACTAATCAAGATAATCGTTTGCAGAAATAGTTTTACTATGTACAGAAATTTTATGCTATAGATAATAATCCCTTTAATATATATGTATTATTACATTGAAAAATCTCATAATATGCACTTGATATACCCACATAAAAAGTACAATTGCAAACTTGCAGGATAATTTTTGAATTTAATTTCTAAAATTATTAATGATTGAATATTTTGAAATGCTTTCCTTTGTATAAATTAGTGGATTAAGTTTTTATAAATCTTAAGAGATGCTAAACAATTAAATTTAGTCCAACTTGTTGGAAATATCTCCAATATGTCGACTAAAAACAAGGTAGCAATTCCATCTTTCAATTGCAGTCTTGCAAAACAGAAATCTAACCTAAAAATGTAGATGAAACTTCAAATTAAGAGATTGCATATACTGGCTGGCATTAAGTTTATTAAATTATGTCTTAACTATACAGTTGCACCATGCTTTGTTAGAAAATACATTAAATGGCAATGGTCGTCATCAAAAAGTAGCAGAAAGATGCACTATAAAAACAGAAATAGCTAAACAACAGTAATTTAAAGTCTATTGAACTGAAACTACATGAATTGTATTTATTAATAACGAAAACAGTTGGGTTTAAAGCCTGAAATGACTTTGAAGATAGATGCTACTTTAGTTTAATTTACTTTATGCAGAATATGAATAATTACACCTTCATCAGTTAAAAGAACAGCAGCTTCCAGATTTCAAATCCCATCCTTTGAAAAATACAAATAGTATCAAGAAACCTAACAGAGTAGTTAATTTATCTGATCAGGTATTGGAGAAAGAAGAATCACAATTATTAGAAAAGGGTTTAAAAACCTGAATTTCCTTTTCTAATGATATTTGCAATTATGTAGCTGATTACTTGAACCAAACAGTAGCTAATGGTTTAAATTCACAATGCACTTATAAAACAAAAACATGGATTTCACTATAATTAATAACTCCAGTCATAACTTAATATTAGACCAGATGTACATTTACAGACTGACAAAGGCAAATGGGATTATTATTTAAAATACAGTAGACTGTAATAATAGAGTAACTCAGCTTTTAGAAAAAGATGATTATATTGCAGTGAAAAAGTTTCTCTGAATTCTGGTGTTAAACAAATTAACTAAGCTTTATTAATGTCAACCACAACACCAGCTGATGTAAAAATACATTTAAAATGCAGTAATCCAATGCTACATAGGACATACTGCTTACCAAAAACCCACAAATGCGACCTATCCTTAATAATATAAGTTCGCCTTGCTATGGGTTAGCTAAGGTTGACTAAGACATTTTCAGCTTTTGAAAAATTTCCAACATTAAGAACAAAGAACTCTGGCGAATTGATAAATAATATTAAAGATTTAATCACCAGTAAAGGTACCTTCATTATTTACTATGTATCTAAAGAGAGTATACCAGAATTGTTGAAAACATGGTTATCTTTAATTAATTAACAAGATAATAAAATTCAAGATCTGATTGCACTTATATCTTGCTGTACACCTCAAAGTTGCTTCACCTTTAACAATAACTTTTATAACAGACACATTGATTGGCTATGGGCAATCCCTTATCTCCACTGCTAGCAGACCTTTATATGAGCACTTTGGAAAAAAATGTGATAGCATCTCACCCAGATATTTTAAAAGCTTGGTTTAAGTATGTGGATGATGTATTTGCCATTATATCTCAGCAATGTTATGACACTGCCTTGGATATTTTGAAAAAACAAGACAAAAATATTCAATTTACTATGGAAATAGAAAAAGATAATATGCCACCTTTTTCGGACATTTTAAGATATGGAATTTACAGAAAGTCTACCCATACGGACAATTACATAAAAATTAATAACTGTAACCCTGTTTTACATGAATTTGCAATGTTTACAAGCCTGGTCTTCCGGTTAATTAATACACCTTGAGAAAGATGAATATAATAGTGAATTAAAATATATTAAGAATGTAGCTATTGAAAATGTATTTACTTCACAGCTAATTAATAACTTATTTAAAAATATAACAAGAAACACACATTACATATGTCCAGTATACTTTAGTGAATCCAAATAAGAAAGATGTGCTGCATGAACAATTCACATACCATCCAATCATGTTCAAACAGTTTGGAAAATGATTTAGGAGGTATAATATCCAGCTTGCACCTCAAAATATTTTTAATATGAGAAATATGTTACATACAACCTTGTCTAATACATTAGTTAATTTGACTGTGAGGGATCCTACCTTCATAGAACAAAGAGAAATTTGAAAATACATTTGGGAGAACATCAAAGAAATATTAACTGAAATAAAATATTAAATTAAAACAATTCAATAAATCTGCTGTTGCCAAACACTTCTGCAATTTAAATCATGAGATAGGCCTCTTAAATATTCATGTTTCTTCATAATTGGAAACTTGGCACAAGATATTTATCCATCATAATATCAAAAATGTTTTGAATTTTGAAATTTCACCGTTTGATACCATGATGCAGGTTATAAAATTAAATTGAGTTTTATTTATGGATGCCCTTTATCTGCTGTGGTCTTTAGTGTTCCATTCTATATTGGGCGTGAAAGACCGGAAATTTTGCTCGGAGGTCTCTTTATCAGGATTGAGGTTCTTTTACGTGCCGTAAATCTACGACACGACTTTACTTCCTTTCCATGCTAAGGATTTTACACCCGAAAAAAACCATCGCCCTCCGCTGGGTTTGAACCCGCGACCTCGATAACTAAAGGTTAGCATGGTAACCACTACACCACGGAGGACGACAAATGACGCTGCTTTCCAATCAGCTGAGGGAAGATGGGAGGGAAGACATGGGAGTTGTCAACCTTCACTACAGATGGCAGTGGTTCCAGCACAGACAGAATTAAAGAAAATGGTTCAAGTAGCGACCAGTCTCTACAGAGGGCAGCAATTTCACCTTCTACTCTACACATTGGGGTCGGGCGAGGAGTTGAAGCTAGTCGGCATTTTCAGCTGAGAATGGCAGGACGTTTAAGTACTTCTACGGCCATCAAACTTAACAGCCACCTTCATACTCTTACTTGTAACACAGAATATTCAGAAAAGACTAACGCCACGAAAAATTGACTCAGACTATGTTTTTTAAGCAGCTCTACATTTTTTTCTGTGATAAGTTTTTCTCTAGCTTTTAAAATCACCCTTTTATACAAAATTGACTCAAATAAAGGGAAACTCACAGGATATTCATGAAAATTCAAGATATGCATTCATTTGATTTCTCGTGTCGTGTCTATATCACAAACGGAGCTTTTTCTAAGTTTTTTTTTATTCGGGGAACCTCAAAGTGTGTATTTCCGGGGAAATTTCGATATAGAATTTTTGGGGAATGCAATTCTTCCTCTGCTTACCATAAGTAAGCAACAACACATGGCATTTATGCTGGTATTTTGGTTCAAATGCTTTAACTAAAGTAGGCATTTTAAGGTCAACGAACACCATATTCTTGTAGGCAACTCACAAAATAGCAGGATTACGAGGCAAAACAACTGTAAACTTACATGTTAAGTCAAAATGTTTTCGTCACGTTTGTCATAAATCTCTAAACCAATTTTGGCCAACATAACGGACGGCTTCCTTTGTAAGCTGTCATCCACGAATCTACAATTCTCTAGAAAAAGCGGCAAACTTGTTTTTGTGCAGATAAGCAATTTGTTCTAATCTTACACATTTGAATGCGTATTTATTTTTCTTATTTTATAATATGTAACGGTTTATTCTGTGATGCATAAAGTACATTAAATAATTTCTGAATGGGCTGCAAAATCTTCCATTTTGGAATGCCTATAAGGTTACGTCACAGTGCAAAGCATCAAATCTAGGACATTTAAGAAGCTAAGTTCTATCATCTGAACGTATTATTCATTAAATGAAGCTGTTTTAATAGCTGCATTCATGGGCTACTCTACCAGACAATTTTGGATCTGAGAGAAAATTTCCTGAAAAAAAGTGTTAATTTTTTGATCGGTCAGAAAGCAATTTCCTGCAGGCGCATGTTAAACCAAACTGCTCCTGGGCTGAATACAGAGGAATGTGTCCAAGTATATTCTTTTTCAAATTCGGTTCCGCCTGCACTCTGCCGCGAATAGGCCCAGGCTCTGTTAATTGCTGCATTTCCAGCATATGCAGGGAATGAAGCGGAGTTGCCTGGGCTTATGCTTGAATATTCCAACGGGATTTTATCCAAGCAAACCGATTTAGTACTCATGTGTTTCTCCGTAAATGCATTTCTGTTCCTGAAGTAGTTTATATTTTTACTTTCTCTACTACGTATAGTAAGTAGGGGAAGTATTGTATTCCACCCAAAAATTCGATACCGAGATTTCACCGGAAATATATGTTTTGAGACCCCCTGAATCCAAACAAAAAGCATTTTTTCAAACATGTCCGTGTGTGTCTGTGAACAGCATAACTCAGAAACGAACAGTCGGATAAACACCAAGCTTGTTATTTAGGTTCCGTATCTTCCAGAGATGCGACACGAAGGTTTTCAAGAAAATCCCCCATCCCAGAGTACCCTTTACATGGAACATTTTTCGAAAATTATAATTTTCTCAAAAATGGCTCTAACGATTTTGATGAAAATATCATACGTTTAAGATATTTTATGGCAAATGAATTGTATATCTCGAATTTTCTGGGAATGTCTCCAAAAGTATTCTTCATTGTGAACGACTTTTGCACAACTGGTAAACCATAAGAGATAGACAAAAGTTTAGTACACAAAAAATGTAGATCGCGTTAAAATACACAATTTATGTCATACATTTTTTTGTTGAGTGAACCATTTTCGAGATATTGCTTGTTATTCCCTTAAATTTTCCAATAGTTATGCTTTTTCTCAAATGGGAATTCGTTATTTTCTTTGTCCTGGTAATGCAAAGAGAATGGAATACTCCACATAGCAAGCAGCTCTTAAAACATTTGACTATCGCTTAAAGCCTACCAATTCCCCTTGCATCTACAAGAAAATTAGCAATAAGTTTAACATCTCAATATCTCGATTAACATGAAGCATATGGAGAATAAGCGTTTGTAAAAATAGTTTGTACAAGAGTAGAGAAAGTCATGTGAGTGTAACACGTCAGATTTTTTAAATTATGCACCAATAAGCAGCCATGCTCTCTGAAAAAAACAAAAGTAGGTCATAAATCTTGGTTGAGTGGCAAGCAAGCCAAACAACCTGTAAAATGCAGAGGTTGGCTGCATTTATGCTCATGAAAAGATACATTAAGTTAACTATCCTTAACTTGATCTGCACATTATATGAGGCTAATGTTCATCCATATCTAACAAAATCTGAAACTTTCTCAGAGAGCTTTTCTTTCCCTTGAGGTTTCCTTTAATTGGAAGCTAAAATTTTCACATACAGTAAAATACTTCTTATTGAATGGTTTGTCACACCTAATCTAAACAAAAGCCGATCTCTGACACCGCAGCTTGAAGCTCCCGCCAGTCATTTACTCTCATTCCACTAGGGACGTCCCGGTCAAAACTTCTCTCTAATGTGACGGCCCCTACCGATAGATAATGTCTCTCTGCCTTATAAACGCAGAAGCGCATTTATTTGCCGGCGGTGTCCCAACATAATTACGGAAATAGATGAAAGCTATTTTACACATTACCAACGTTGGTATGCCTTTAATTGATCTAATCTGAAGTCTGTGTATTATGGATACAATACAGTGGAACTCATTGCACCTTCAACTTACACGTCAGTCTTTACCAAGCAGTAGGTAGGGTAGCCAATTTAATAACTACGTGGCCATTAGTTTCAGAAAGGCAGCAAAATAATATCTCAATCTGGGCTTCATATTATGTCAGTGACTGATAGCAAAGGAACAGACTGCCATTTCACCTTATCTGTCTGCGATAAATGAAACTGACAGTGTTTTGCTACCTTGTTTTTTATTCACCCATAAAAGCTAATGCGGCATAACGTTTTGCATTTGTATTAGTTACATAATTTATTTCTTTTGATACGCAGTCTTTTAAAGATCTAGGGAAAATCATACTGCATATCTATAGATAAATTGGCAAGGCTTTGTTAATAGTAGTAACGTTAAGAAAGATTATTGAACATTTCGTGCATCATGCCGAGAGGTGGTGCCAGAATGGGTGAGGGAGAGTGTTTGAGTGAGACAGGGCGAGATTGTGAGAATGAGTAAGGAGGGTGAAAGACTCGAGAGCGAAGATGAGATAAATTCAGACATAGCGGATAAGGAGAGAGGAAGAGAGACTGAAAAAGAGGTAAGGTGAGAGAGGGCAATAGAAGAAAAGATGGGAGATATTGGAAGGTAGAGGTATAGTCAGGAAGATAGAGAGAGAAGGGGGAGGGAGAGAATAATAACTCTACAGTTAACGCAATGAGCCAGCGCAGCAGAGCCGCGGGTTCTGCGAGTATACAATATTTGGTGACTTACTGGTGGTGGAGACGATGGATCTGCGACAACCACAGCTGGGACGGGTTGTGACCTCGCTCTTGACAACTGGGGATGTGGGGGAGGGAGCTGGGGGTGCCTGTGGGAGGTGACTGTCTCGCTCCCAGGCCGCCCCGCGACGCTTCCCTCCCCCCTGTTGTTGCTGCTGAAACAGCGCGCATTCCGAACGTCTCTTGTTCTCAGTCTTCTTGCCCTGAGCCAGAGCGACCTCATTGCTACCAACACCGTTGATATTGTTGTTGGCGGTATTGCTGTTGTTATTGTTGAAGCCCTTGGCCATCAGTTCGAGCTGCGTGATGCCCCGTTCCACCAAGGGACTCACGGGGGAGTAGGGCGGCGCGGCTGTTGGAGGCGGCGGGGGCGTAGGCCCCCCAAATGTGTACCCCGTCGAGAACAGCGAATCAGCAACTGTAAGCAAAACCACAAATTAAAACAAAATTCCTTCTAAAAGTAAACAAGGTACATTTAATGCCAAACCAATTAAACTAAAATTAAAATATTTTGAGAAAATCACATTCAAACTAGATTTGCCAAATGGATTATAAGCCGATCCTCAACATGTTAGGTGAGCTTGCTCTCCTCCAATAATGTCCTAAATTATTATGTTAGTGTTCCGTTAGGAAGATAATACAAGTTCAAAATATGCATTAATATAGGCACTATCAATAATGATAAGCTTTGAAGCAGGCATAATGATTTATTCATTTACCACTTAAATGTCTTCCAAACAAAACATGACTAATGGCATTTACTTTCTCTCATAATATCAAATAACTTTTATTCAAGACGTTTCTTTCTACAATCCTTAGTTTTGGAGATATAGTACAGCCTCAACTTAAATGGTGCACCCTGTATATACACACAAACCTACGATTCTAAACAAGAATCAGAATACGCAAGCTGGGTTCTACTGAGAACCATGTTTCATTTATTTCTACTATCACTGCGCTCGTAGAGCTCGGTTAGCTGCAGATAATGTTCCTTGGGACTTGCTGTTTACATTTACTTACAGTTGGCAATACATGTCACCTGGAATCGATTTAAAAATTATTGTATTTTTCAATAGCCCATTCTGTTTCTTTGCACTGACAAGGAACGTGTAGAGAACGCACTCGCAAAATTAACAATTTTTACTTTCTCTACTACTGTATTGCAGTATTGTATTGATGTATTGTAGTCCACCCAAAAATTCGATACCGAGATTTCACCGGAAATATATGTTTTGAGGCCCCCTGAATCAAAAAAAAAGCATTTTTGGAAACATGTCCGTGTGTGTGTCTGTCTGTGAACAGCATAACTCCGAAACGAATAGTCGGATAAACACCAAACTTGGTATTTAGGTGCAGTATCTTCCAGAGATGCGACACGAAGGTTTTCAAGAAAACCCCCCGCCCCAGATTACCCTTTACATGGAACATTTTTCGAAAAGTTTAATTTTCTCAAAAATGGCTCTAACGATTTTGATTAAAATATCATATATTTAAGATACTTTCATGACAAATAAAATGTATATCTTGAATTTTCTGGGAATGTCTCCAAAAGTATTCTTCATTGTGAACGACTTTTGCATAACTGGTAAACCATAAGAGATAGACAAAATTTTACCACACAAAAAATGTAGATCGTGTTAAAATACACAATTTATGTCATATACAGTTTTTTTCGTTGAATGAACCATTTTCGAGATATTGCTTGTTATTCCCTTAAATTTTCCAATACTTATACTTTTTCTCAATTGGGAATTCGTTATTCTTTTTTTTTTTGTCCTGGTAATGCAAAGAGAATGGAATACTCCACATAGCAACCAGCTCTTAAAATATTTGACTATCGCTTAAAACCTACCAATTCCCCTTGCATCTACAAGAGAATTAGCAATAAGATTAATATTTCGATTAACATGAAGCATATGGAGAATAAACGTTTGTAAAAATAGGTTGTACAAGAGTAGAGAAAGTCATGTGAGTATAACACATCAGATTTTTTCAGTGCATTTCTGTTTGTTTTTCGTAGAGGAAGAAAAGTTATAGTACGTCTTGTAATCTGTGGAATTAGAGCAGAGTATCTTTTCCAGACTGAAAGGAGTTTCAGCAAAGGCAGTTAACAATGAAATCCAAGTATTTTGACTAAATGGTTTACATATTTATAAACAGACACAACAAAATAAACTTAACTCTCCTGTAAAATTTGTGTTTCGTATTTAATTCTATGCTTGGGCACATTGCAAAATGTTGATGTTTATTGCACCTTAAAATGTTTTGCCCGACACTTTTCGCTGACGAGGAAGAAAAGCACAGCTTAAACATTATTTTCATTTTCGGTTACAGCACTAAGTTGTGTTTTCACTTCACACATTTAAGGCACGTAACTCCTTTTTAACATCAAAATGCAACAGTAATTCAATATCTGAGGCATGCTATTGTACAGAGTGAGCCAAAAGACTCCGAACCGTCTGCGCGGTGTTTTCCTGTCCGCGTTCTCGGCGCTCGTTGCCGTCTGCCGTTATCATAGAAAGGCGCGCATGAAACCATACAACATTTTTAAAACTACTTTTAAAGGCTTTACTTAACAACTTTACGAAAGGAGATGCTGAAACTAGCTACCGTCGTTGTCCATACATTTTTGGCACCTCTTTAGGAAACTATCCATCACTCGCCGTAGTTCACGTTGAGAAATTTCCTGGCGGATATTTTGTTTTAATTCTTCCAGAGTGTGTGGGTTTGTCTTGTACACTTTATGTTTTATGTTATCTCGGAGGGGTATTTTATGAACAATATTGCCGGCTACGCGGTGTTCTTCCACTGGGCGTGTGGAAATATGATAAAAACATCACAACGTACTGTTTCTATAAACAAAGTCACGCTGTGGTTTAGCTTTGCAGCGTGAAGTGCAGTAATGAATTGACGGTGAGGTGATGTAGTTCAGTTATTACGAGTTATTTATTATTTTGTCCATAATATCTCTGTATACGAGGGGTATTTTAAAAGTAAGGTCCGGTTTGCAATAAATTACTAACTACTAAACATTTTTCGATAATTATTTTTTACTCAAGCCTTCAAACCTTACACTAATTTTCTACCAGTTATCAATGCATTTTGAGCATTTGTCTTATCGTAGCATAATTATTTTTAGGACCTCGTTACAGACTTCCGCCGCCAATCCATCTAGGAAACGTGTAGCTGTTTCTGGAGTAAAAGTTTTCTGTATTGTAAATGAGCTGTGGGAATCTCTTAGGAATAAATTTGCGGGACATGTACGAAAGCTTTTTGAAGGACATAAATAATGAGTCGTCAGTTTTTTACTAACATCACACTAACTTGCAGATTCACAATTGTTTTCTTGCAGCTACTCTGTGATAAAAGATCTGACTTCCGGATCACTAGTTTGAATCCCCCTCCTGAAACCAACGATTCCAATAACGGAGTTTCTTCTGCCACGGAATCATAGACAAGAAAAATGCATCTCAGAAACTGTACAATTCTTTTATGGATTGGAGGCGAACTTCTATTAAGAAGAGGTACTAAAATTTATTCCTCACCAAAATGAGAATTTAATTGACTGTGAAAACTATGTGGAAAGAAAACTTAAGGTATATACAATGGAATAAAATAATGAGGTAACAAAAATATTTTGTAGTTCTTATTTTATTGCATAACGGACCATACTTTAAAAACATCCCTCGTATTATGGCCCAGCATATATTTTCTACTGCACAGCGTGTATTTATTTTTAACTCGTATGTGTTAACTCGGTAAGCTCGCCAAGTGAAAGTACCATTTGCAGAAAGATTTCCAGGTGCAAAAGTTCCAGGCCGTTCAACAATCCATGAACTTTACAGTAAATTTCAAGCCACAGGAAGTATTCAGGCTAAGAAATCTAAAACACGGCGTTCGGTTTTTACCGAAGAAACATTAGACGACATAGGTCATCGTTTGGAAAATCCCCTGCCCCCCCCCAAAAATTCCATGATGGATAGTTTCCTAAAGAGGTGGCAAAAATGTATGGACAACGACGGTGGCCAGTTTCAGCACTTCCTTTCATAAAGTTGATAAGTAAAGCGTTTAAAACTAGTTTTGAAAATGTATGGTTTCATCCGCGCCTTTCTGTGATAGCGACAGACGGCAACGAGTGGCCAGGACGCGGACTGAAAACACACCGCGCAGGCGGTTCGGAGTATTTTGGCTCACTCTGTACATTGCGCTCGTCTTTGGCGGCCAATGAGATGAGACAGTTTCATATGAAGGTGCGCACCAACTGAAAATACATTCCGGTATATGTTGTAACGCAAATTTTGTGTTCCTTCCTTGCTGAGGTATAAAACTTAAAATCGTGTTGCGACTATTAAGCAACGCATCGTATGGCTTGTGATGTTACAGGGTATGTCTGTGCTCTTCAATCTGCATTAATTACTATGCTCAAGTTCAAAAAGGTGTATCTACAATATTTTCAATCCTTACTCACCTTTGTGCGCCCCGATGTAGTTATGGTATGTGTTGGCAGAGTGCGCGAACCTCGCTGCCGCGTTCGTCGCTGCTTGCGAGTAGATGGCAGCACTTGCCTCCGAGACGCCTCCGCCGCCTCCTGGGCCAGGGAACAGTGAATAGAGACCACCGCCCCCGCCCGTCCCGTAACGGCCAAATCCTAAAAAAGATAGAATTTGTTTATAAGACTAATTCTAATAAACTAGACATTGGATTTGTATACAAATGCATTTTTAGTTGTTTTTACTTTCTCTACCATGTACATGGTAGGTAGAGAAGGATTTTGTATAATGTTGTATAATTGGTAAACTTTAAGCGATAGACGAAAACGTACTACACAATAAATGTAGACCTTTTTAAAGCACACAGTTTATTTCAAATAACTCTTTTGTGACATTCTCACAAAAATTGAGTTATATGGCTGGATAAAGCTGTTATGTCCCATTCTATCTATTAAAGGCAGTTTTATTGCTGAGTGTCAATAAATGAGGGATATACCAGTTGATGAAACAATAAAATTGTCTTTAATAGATAGAATGGGACATAACATCTTTATCCAGCCATCTAACTCAATTTTTGTGAAAATGGCACACAACACCTTCATACATTTGGCCCTTCAATTATTTCTCCAATGTCATGGAAAGAGTAAGGAATTATAAGGCCAGCATATAGCGTCCAGTTCTAAAACATTTGACTATCGTTATTCCCTTTGTACGTATAACGAAATGTGCAATCAGCTATTTCCGAAAACGTTTATCTCGATTAAAATGAAGTAGATAAGAATAAACTTTCTTAAGATTAAATTTATATCCACTAATAAGCGATGGAGGGTAGAGAGTCATGTGAATGTAATACATCAGATTCAGTCCTTGTGATATGGTATTAAGTTTCGCAATATATTCCATGTTTTTCTGCGCTTGTACGTCAAGTTTTATGGTGCATATAATTGCATGCTTCCGCTTCCGATATTACTGCATATATCATATTTCCATGCTTTAAGCATATAATAGTATACCTACTTTTAAATTTTTAAATTAATATTTAAACATACTAGTGACATAGGGTTAAAGTTCTTTCTATTGAGAGTATTTGTAAAGAGAACTTGGCTGTAATCAAGGCACATTTCAAAGTTATAGTTGAAGCCTCTTCTCACAAAAAAATAAAAAAAAATCTGATGTGTTACACTCACATGACTTTCTCTACTCTTGTACAATCTATTTTTACAAACGCCTATTCTCCATATGCTTCATATTAATCGAGATAGCGAGATGTCAATCTTATTTGTAATTTTCTTGTAGATGCAAGGGGAATATGGTAGCTTTTAAGCGATAGTCAAATATTTTATCACTGGTTGCTATGTGGCGCATTCCATTCTCTTTGCATGTCCAGGACATAAAAAATCTGATGTGTTACACTCACATGACTTTCTCTACTCTTGTACAATCTATTTTTACAAACGCCTATTCTCCATATGCTTCATGTTAATCGAGATATCGAGATGTCAATCTTATTGGTAATGTACATGTAGATGCAAGGGGAATATGCTAGATTTTAAGCGATAGTCAAATATTTTAACGTTGGTTGCTATGTGGCGCATTCCATTCTCTTTGCATGTCCAGGACATAAAAAAGATGAATAACGCATTTGAGAAAAAGTATAAGTATTGGAAAATTTAAGGAAATAACAAGCAATATCTCGAAAACGGTTCACTCAACAAAAGAAATGTATATGACATAAGTTGTGTATTTTAACGCGATCAACATTTTTTGTGTAGTAAAATTTTGTCTATCTCTTATGGTTTACCAGTTATGCAAAAGTCGTTCACAATGAAGAATACTTTTGGAGACATTCCCAGAAAATTCGAGATATACATTTCATTTCTCATGACATTATCTTAAACATATGATATTTTCATCAAAATCGTTAGAGCCATTTTTGAGAAAATTAAAATTTTCGAAAAATGTTCCATGTAAAGGGTAGTCTTGGGTGGGGGGATTTTCTTGAAAACCTTCGTGTCGCATCTCTGGAAGATACTGAACCTAAATACCAAGTTTGGTGTTTATCCGACTGTTCGTTTTTGAGTTATGCTGTTCACAGACACACACACACACAGACACACACACAGACACACACACACACAGACACACACACACAGACACACACACACACAGACACACACACGGACATGTTTCCAAAAATGCTTTTTTTGGATTCAGTGGGTCTCAAAACATATATTTCCGGTGAAATCTCGGTATCGAATTTTTGGGTGGAATGCAATACTTCCCCTACTTACTATACGTAGTAGAGAAAGTAAAAAATGAATAACGAATTTGAGAAAAAGTATAAGTATTGGAAAATTTAAGGAAATAACAAGCAATATCTCGAAAACGGTTCACTCAACAAAAAAAAATGTATATGATATAAGTTGTGTATTTTAACGCGATCTACATTTTTTGTGTAGTAAAATTTTGTCTATCTCTTATGGTTTACCAGTTATGCAAAAGTCGTTCATAATGAAGAATACTTTTGGAGACATTCCCAGAAATTTCGAGATATACATTTCATTTCTCATGACATTATCTTAAACATATGATATTTTCATCAAAATCGTTAGAGCCATTTTTGAGAAAATTAAAATTTTCGAAAAATGTTCTATGTAAAAGGTAGTCTGGGGTGGGGGGATTTTCTTGAAAATCTTCGTGTCGCATCTCTGGAAGATACTGAACGTAAATACCAAGTTTGGTGTTTATCCGACTGTTAGTTTTTGAGTTATGCTGTTCACAGACACTCACACACACAGACACACACACACACACACACAGACACACACACACACACAGACACACACACGGACATGTTTCCAAAAATGCTTTTTTTGGATTCAGGAGGTCTCAAAACATGTATTTCCGGTGAAATCTCGGTATCGAATTTTTGGGTGGAATGCAATACTTCCCCTACTTACTATACGTAGTAGAGAAAGTAAAAATGGTTTGAGGTAAATGAATCGTTATCAATTCTTAAAGAGGTTCAGAGTAAACTTGAAAGTGTGCAAGAAAGTAATTAAAATGTAAAGTATGCAGTGTTTTAGAGAGAAATCCTGTATACAAATATCCTCAAGGAGGTGGTGGTTCCTGAAAAAATTTCCCCAGGGTTAGTAAGTGTTTTGGCCAATAACAACTATAGACGTGGAAAGTTCCTTCTCAGCACACAAGATCGGAAAACTTACACCTGAGCATTCGGGGAAAATGACTATTGTATACTGCAAATCAAATTACAAAGACGGGAATCGTATCTAAGGAAGAATGTACATTGTATGTACCAACAACTTTACACTTAAGGTTAACAATTTCAGTACATACTTTGCGTATTCTCGAAATTATAGGGCATACTTCAAAGATTTTGACAGCATAAATGCATGCATATTTTATACATTTTAGTGCATACTAGGTTGATGTCAGAACAGGCTATCATCAATAGTGAAAATATCATTCAAAATGAAAAACCTTCTATTTGTTGACACAACCATGCTGATAAACGTCAATAATAATGTAACTGATTTTGCATCGCATGAAATGTGTGAAATGAAATTGCATCAAATATTAAACACCCCGTATTCAAGGTTTGTAGTAAAATAGATTGCCTCTGAATTTCGATAACACTTGTGAAATTCATCACTTTCCTAATATCACACATGCAGAGAAGCAATCGTACACTACAAAGTGCATCAAATTGCTTTGCCTACAAATAATTTTTGTTTGGCTGAAAAGCTCACATTGATATTATGTTCCGCACAATAAGCAATATTCGCTTTGAAATCCCGCCTATTTTAATAGTGAAATATGGTCTGATATTTCGGGGATAAACTTTCCTTCCTATTATAAAAATCTAAACAAATAACTGCTGATAAATAAAGCAGATATTCGTACACAATTATCTTTAGATAGTTAGAAATACTGACTCTTGCACATGAGTGTATTTCCCTCTTGACGTTTTGTATACTATCTAAACAAAGAAAAATTGTACAACTAAGAAATAAAAAGGAAGTGTTCATAGACCGTCAGTATCACCTTTCTATTAAAAACTACTTGCTACAAACGCATTCTGTAACGCAACCTAAAAGCTACATTTAACAATAGAATACCTATGAATGCCTTCAAAGAATACCTATGTAAAAAAGCATACTCTTTTATGAACGAATAACAATACAATACACAGATTAAGAATGAATTAAAATGAACACTTCATTTCCATAAAATGCACATGTTTTAACATCTTCCTCTAATATTCATAAGAAAGAGAAATGAGATGAATTTCAGCTCCTTGAAAATATATAACATGTACGACTAATACAAATTGATTGACACAGAACACTATAAATTGAAAATTCACGGTTTTGGGAAATAAAAAACTGAATTTTTGTGTACCATATTTACTTGTTACGAACAATAGAGATACAGAAACAAAATATGCATATTTACTTAACTGAGCACACAATATTAACACTATTTTGGAGTATTCAAAAGACTGCAGTTCAAGAATGGCCTTGAATGGAGATGCAATATTTATGCACTAAGCCATCGAAAATCTTGATTTCTCCTTGGAAAAAATGACATGCAAACCTATTTTTTATGTACCAGGGTGTATATTTTCAAAGAATCCTGTTCAAGTGAAAACAATAATTAAGATATCTGATCACGCCAGCAACAGCTATGATCATATCAGCAGCAGTTTTTCAACATGGATAAATGTTGGTTAGTTCATGAATAAGTCGACCGAAATGAACGCACCCCTATTAACAGTTGCACTATTATAACATTCACAAATTATTCATCCTGCCCTTTACTTTGAGCTGAGCACTACAACTAAGACGGTATGAAAAATACAGCTTCGAACATCCGGCAAAAATGCAAGTATTAGGAATCGTAAATTTGCCATACCACATGCAGCGCTACTATAGATTTTTCCCCATCAGTTAACACAAGAGGCGCATTTCTGTCCAGTTAGTTATTCAGTGTTTCTAGAGTGACTCTAGTGAACGAACTTAACTGGATTGAACTATCGAAATGCATGGCGAACTCATCAATTTCTTCAAGCTTCAGTACTATGAACGATCTAAATCGTTTGAACGACTCATAACGACTCCCTTTTGGACCCAGTGATATGAGACTGACATTTATTGTCTTGGGCGTAGATCGAACCCCCAAATTTGGATCCAGAAAGCCACATTAAACCGACACCACCCAGGATAAGAAATACTACGATTGTGACGTCTAGAGACCACTTCTCTTATTTGTTCAAGTTTGATTATAATTCTGAGCACATCGAATGTCAGAGATTCTAACTAAAAGGTCTACGGAAATACGAAGAACATCACGGACCTTCAGCCATCGAAGTTCCCAGAGCGCACCTGTTGATTTGCTGATAACGTGTTGTTATTAACACTTGAGCTGCGCGCCGCCTTCTGTAAAGGATCGGCTCGAACCCTAACCATGCAGGTTCAGTTACAGAGGCAGGATCGTGTTACGCATCTCCAGATTTGAAACACGGGCAACATATCGGATGGTTTGCGTTGCGTGCTGCTTTCGTAGTCTACCTGTTTCAGATTTCTATGGGCACAACGACCTCTGAACACTGACGGCCATCAAAGACTATCTTCTGAGCAATACAAAAAAGTGCCTACCCATTTTCAGGAGACTACTAAATCCAGAAAAATAGTTATGCAGTGGAATCAATTAACACTAACAATGTAAGTTTCCCTAGAGTTTCAGATAATTTGTGAACTCTTAAATTAGAACGAAGCTATTTTCTTAAAATATTGTGAGCGTGGGAAGAAAGACAGTAGTAGAAGGTAAGTATAAAGAACATGACATCTCTTGATGCCAGAGAAGAGTGCTAATAGAAAATGAAGTATTCTTAAGGACGATGCAAATTATATAAACAACAACGTTTGAGGAATTCAAGGTGTACGTAATAAGAAAAGGGCTTGGCGAGTAAAACACAGAGCCTTCTTGGGCTTGGGAGCCTTTGGCTTCTTCGTCGGCATCTTCGTGGCTTTCTTGGCCTTGGAAGGAGCTGTTTTCGACTTGGGCGCTGGAGCAGCCCTCTTCTTCTCGGACGGCTTCTTGACAGCTTTCTTGGGTCTGCGAATTTGGGTGCACAAGTTTTGATACTTGAGATGTCCCATAAGTAGTAACACGAGAGAAATCAGAGAATAGTAATGGCTAGGAAGCGTTTAATAGAGAGAAACATCATCTATGTGTTCTTGAAGAAAATGAATGAGAGAAATGAAGTTCTTTGAGTGGAGTTTAATATTACACAGTACTGAAACTTTGACGATGCAACGAAATGAGCAAAACGATTTGGAAGAATTTGAAACATGCGCATGGATCAGAATGGAGCGTGTGAAGTGGGCAGTATGCAATAACGTTGTTAGAAAGAGTGGCGAAGTAAGAACAGTGTTGAAAGTATTAGGGAGAAGAAAAGAAATTGCCGGAACAATGGGTGAGAAGAAAAGTTAGGGACAAAAGAATATAGCAGAATGGTAGTAAACGCCAAGATAAATCTTCATATTTCTTACGGACATATGAACCATTTCGGAGAGAAGCTGAAGAGAGGGGAGAATGCAGGAGCTAGGTTATAAGAGAAGGGCCTGCCCTTGAGCAGAAAAATATGCCTGATTGATACATAATGGACAAAACTAATCTTTAAAATATGTAAAAACCAATATTAATTTCCCAGCATCTCTTGGCTCTTTACAACCCACTTTTGGTTCCAATTGATAGGGGTTCATTTTTTGGTGAGGAGCGATAGATCTTGACGTCCGTAAAAGTCTGCAGTACGACACTCTGGAAAGGAAAATACACTATTGGTCTCGTGATAAATATTTATCGGGGGGAGGGGAGAACCGTAGCCTTGAAGGAGAAAATACCTGACCAAAATTAGTCTGCCAATTTCACGTCTTTACAGCCGTTGATTAGGTATGTTTATCTCTGCACTGCCAAGACTTTCGCCTTATTGGTAATGACTTGTTGCCACTGCTATATAGAAGATATGTTACAACGGTGTACCCGGACTCCAGTTGAAGTTGATATAGAATTACCGCCGCAAACGCAAGCAATATCCAAGTCACGCGGTGTTAACCTAATGACGGGACGCTACTACTTCCATCTGTTGGAGACAGGAGTTAGTCAACACACTAGTTCCTCACAAACGAACTCTGGTGGTCCAAGTAGGTACTAGTCATCGCTTATGGCTTCAGTGCGGCAGAGTTTGGAACTGAGTGAGGAAATAATGTTGTCATGCAGGGAGAAAAAAATAAGGTGAAGAAGTCTTATGGGATGCTCGCTTTAAATTGCTTTTGTTGCAGTGTGTTAAGCAGGCTAAAGAATATTGTTCAAAGTGATTCAATTATATCAACTATTAATATAAGTAGCACGTTAGAACAAGTGTTCATATTGTAAACAAACATATTGCTTCAGCAGCGACTAATATGCACCTGTTTATAAAACTGCGTTTGCTGCTACTGCTGCGTCGTGCAGTTACCTCATCAAAACCATATGAATGTTACAAAGAGAGGAAATTTGTGTGGCGAGAGTGAGAAGTCACTCAACCGATTTTGATCATTCTTTCACCACCGAAAAAATCCTATAAGACAGCTTCTGATCTCAAATCCTAGACGACTAAAAGATTACAAAAATAATTTACAACACCTGGATGTTAGAATACAGTCATGTTGGAGTCATAATATATATAATATAGAGAGTGAGCTAAATGACTCCGAACCGCCTGCGCGGTGTTTTCCTGTCCGCGTTCTCGTTGCCGTCTGCCGCTATCATAGAAAGGCGCGCATGAAACCATACAACATTTTTAAAACTACTTTTAAAGGCTTTACTTATCAACTTTACGAAAGGAGATGCTGAAACTGGCCACCGTCGTTGTCCATACATTTTTGCCACCTCTTTAAGAGACTATCCATCACTCGCCGTAGTTCACGCTGAGAAATTTCCTGGCGGATATTTTGTTTTAATTCTTCCAGGGTGTGTGGGTTTGTCTTGTGCACTTTATGTTTTAAGTTACCCCAGAGGGGTATTTTATGAACAATAGTGCCGCCTGCGCGGTGTTTTTCCACTGGGCGTGTGGAAATATGATAAAAACATGATAACGTACTGCTGTTATAAACAGTCACGCTGTGGTTTAGCTTTGCAGCGTAAAGTGCAGTATTGAATTGACGGTGATGTGATGTAGTACAGTTATTACGAGTTATTTATTATTTTGTCCATAATATCTTTGAATATTATGGTTCAGCATACATTTTCTACTGCACCGCGTGTATTTATTTTTAATTTGTATGTGTTAACTCGGTAAGCTCGCAAGGCTTGCAGAAAGATTTCCAGGTGTAAAAGTTCCAGGCCGTTCAACAATCCATGAAATTTACAGTAAATTTCAAGCCACAGGAAGTGTTCAGGCTAAGAAATCTAAAAGACGGGGTTCGGTTTAAACCGAAGAAACATTAGACGACATCGGACATCGTTTGGAAAACCCCCCCCCCAAAATCCATGATGGATAGTTTTCTAAAGTGGTGCCAAAAATGTATGGACAACGACAGTGGCCAGTTTCAGCATTTCCTTTCATGGAATTGGTAAGTAAAGCCTTTAAAAGTAGTTTTAAAAATGTTGTATGGTTTCATCGCGCCTTTCTGTAATAGCGGCAGACGGCAACGAGCGCCCAGGACACGGACAGGAAAAACACCGCGCAGGCGGTTCGGAGTATTTTGGCTCACTCTGTACTTACTTGAATGGCTTTGACATTTACAGTATTTACTTCACAGAGAAAGCACTGAAAGCAAATGCCAATTGCATTTTATTACAAGCAGTGGCCATGATAACTGTTAAGCCTTGGAAGAGTGCTAAACAAACAAGAAGGCAGCGATAACCGTACAATATGTATGTGACATTTGTGTAATTGACATTTTATCAAATACTATTGGCCTGTAATAAATGGGAAAATATTAGAACAAGTATCCCACTTCAACGACAACCTAGGATGTAATATTATTAGCTTTATATTCCGCAAAGACATTGAGATGAAAGTTAATAGATTTCAAACCATTTGTGGAATAATTAGGAGAACTTTAGGAATAAAAAACTAGAAAAGAAACACAAATTAAATGCTATAAGATTATTGCTGTGCCCACTGTATCATATGGCTTTAAATCGTGGACAGTAGTAAATAGAGAGATCAGATGTAGTACAGGTCTCGCCAGGGATATTGGCATATGACCTTCAGGGCTAGCCCAGTCAGCCAGCCCTCTGATGTTAGTAGCACGTGGTTTCTTCTGTCCAGTTCCTTCCACCGTATACAACTCCCGTCTCAACTTGCACCATTCTTCGAGCTGCAGCCCCGTATGTATCATATATCTATACGGCAAATGACTCGCATCGTAGTTTTCCATTAAAATTTTCACATGCCAAAATCCGTGGCGCGACCTATACAGTCTGCAATAATGAAATTTATGGGTTACGTAAGAGTGTGTGCTAAAATGATAAAATGAAACAATAAGATAAGATTTGCATATTTTCTCAGCTAAACAAGTTTGATGAAAATAAAACAGACTGGAAATATCACATTGACAAAATAGCAGATGATAGATTACCAAAGAAGATAATGAATTGCCAACCAACAGGGAAAAGACGTTTAGGTAGACCTCGCAAGAGGTTTGATAATAGAGACCGGAACAGGTGATAACACCCAATCCTTGAAGGGAGAAGATGAAGGAGATTAGGTCTGTTTAATGATTTTATGAAGCATGGCTATTATTCTCTAAGCAGCCTTTATTCTAATTCTATAGAAGTATGTAATTTCATTCCCTAGTCAACTTCATGCAGGCTAAAAGTTTTAACAACGCTTACTTAAGTAAATTTTGGAGAGGGCGTAGCATGGACAAGAACTGGGAGCTTGAAAAGAATAGAAAAAAACCAGAATTTTTAGAGAGGAAAGTAAAAGTGTGGGTGAATTTTTATAAAAGTAGAACGTAAGTGGAAATGGACCGTGAAAGGAGAAACAGACAATTTAACTATGGGAAATACTAATTAGTTATTAAATTGTGTGAATTGTAGTACCTATATGTCTACTCAATGAGTGGTCAGGAGCAAATTTTAGTAGACAGCATAACTGTGAATTCTCTTAGCACTTTACATAAATAAATTAACAAAAAAGCTTTGCTGCATTAATTATGGGTTCATTACCAATGTACCCTAAATAGACATAACCGAAGAGAAGTGCATCCAGCGTGACTTCAGCATTTAGTCGACATACATTGATCATTTTGTAAACAACTGCAAATATATCTCCAGGGTTACGTGCCAAGTTTGGGAGAGGTAGATTCTTGTATCCGCCGTTTATGCCCCTATCTATAGAATATTGGTATTTGGTGATTATGGTTTTTATTAATGTGAAAATTGTGTAGTCTGTATATTATTAAATAATTCGCTTCTTTACGTTAAGAATGGACATGCTCAAGCATGTAATGCAGTAAATACTCTACAGTTTCTTATTTGTGTGAAGCCCACCTTAAGTATCTAGGTACGGCAAGGCAGGCGCCTGTAGATCCCCCTAGCAACCGAAACGAAGAGGAAGGTCGGCATTAGCAGCGGGAACCCCGAGGGCAGGCGAGCGGTACAGGGGCGAGTCTGCCAGGACAAGGAAGAAGCAGATGTCCTTGAGTAGTCTACCGTCAGTCCGACAGGTATTACGTTCTACCACCCACATTAGAGCCATCTGTATTCGTTTGGTAATGCGTGCGGGTGCGTTATCCAAAATACGCTTTTATTGTTTGTTCCTCAGTAAGTGCCGGCGGCTAAGGATATAAAAACTTCGGTATTTTCCTTCTTCCGTATGGTATGCATGCTGCTCTCAATTTATTATGACTGTGTATTTCTCAATCATTCCCCCCCTCTCTCTATATATCTTCTTTCTTACCTTCTTCTGCTCCTCACCTTCATCATGATGTATTGCATGGCATAATGAATTGATCTACTTCCTTATCTACACATACAACAAAACCGTAATCAAGATGTTTTTGGTAATTTAGATTTTGGGCAACCTGAAGTAAGAAAAAGTTACATTTGGAAAAATTGTATAGGTGTTTGTTTAAGTTTCATCTTTTCAATATATATCACACCTGGTGGCCCACACAAGCTGTCCTTAGTTGAAGTTAGTTTATACCGGATAGCGCGGATGCCAAAAGACTTGCCTAAGCAGAACTGCAAAGGGGACCATTCCGACACAGACGAGACCGCTAAATGAAAGACCAATGCTTGAAAACAAACACTAACTGCTGTTACTGGTCCCAGAGCTCATTCGGTAGAGAGACTGTCTGTTATATGAGGTTTCCGGGTTCGATACCCAGCTGGACTCCAGAAAAATGTCTTTAAAAAATACATTTCACGGTATACCCAGAGTCTGGTGTTTAAATGTGGGAGTACCTATGTATGTGGGGTGGGGGCAGGTGTTATCGGTTATTAAATAAACAATTCGAGCATTACTAAGAACTCAGCATGCCGCTTGACGCAAATCTGAGCACATATGTTAGGTCATTTAGATTCATGATAGTTAATCTACAGTCAGTACAACTGTATGGCGGCAATTGTGCCGCAAAGTTAACAAGATTAAACAAAATTCTATTTTTATTATATTTGTGTACCCTTAAAGCTGCGTTAGAATTAAATTATTTTCTATTAATGCACTATTCATAATAAGCATGTGCAAAAATTGCCCGTTTTGCTGGACGAATTTATGTAAGGGTCTCTCAGGCCCACGTTCTATCTGGAATAATCCGTAATTTCTTAATCTGTAAGTCAAAAAAAACTGCGCAGAAGACACATGCCCGTCTTCTGAAAATGTTCAGAATAAAGCCTTGAGCCTCAGCTGCATTTTAATGCGTCTCTGCACAAATCGTAACCATATCTATGTGTTCATTATTGGCGAATGAAACCTTTTAGTCTGAATGACCTGGCTCGAACTGCATGCAGGCGACCGCGCGACGCTTATTAGTACGAAACTACCACGTAAACACCTGCAAATAGCAGCACTACCTCAGTGACTTTTCGCTTTGTACGTGCACTGCCCCTTTGACAACAGTAATGTGACAACTTCTTTTGCACCTATTTATGCGGGAAACATAAAACTGCAAAAGACGACTTGTTTGGGCCACCTGGTACATATGTGCGTGAGTGTGTGTGTCATGGTATGTTAATTACTTTTTCCAGGAGGGGATTCTAATGGGGCAAGAAATCAAAAAATAATATCTTACATATTATTGAGTTATGTGGAATTTTATAAAGTAATTAATTGAGTTTATAGGATATATTTAATTTCTTTAAGTTTAATGTTATGTTTAGTAATATGATCCATAATTAATGATTAAAAGATTAAATTACCTTAGGGATAACAGAGAAAAAATTAGATATATGTCAAACGCATTTTAACTTCTGGATCTCTTAGTGTCATTTTATGATTGCCATGAGAAGCAGTGTAGTTCCGACTGCATTAGAGGCACAATTTCGTAGCAGGTATGTGTTTGTGTATCTACTGTTATGAACTTAAATTTTAATTGTTATTAACACTCCAGAAAAAGAGTTGTATCGTCAATATTTAAAACGTCTCATCATATACTTTCCAAAGAGAGATAGAACCAGGAGAGAAATAGGCATTGATGGAAAGGGAATGAGAGGGAGTTGGGGCACGGAGCGAAAGAGGGATGGAAAGAAAGCAAGTATGAAAAGTAGACGGAGAGAGGCAGTAACAGAGAGATGGTTAAGTATAACGCGAACGTAGCTATAGCTTCTACTAGTGTATAATATTTGCGTCTCTCAGAATGGTAAATTAAAAAGTTGGCAAACCTTGTTCCCGATGCTGCATTGGTAGCAGTCTCATATCCTGACAAAAACTCAGGAGGAAGCTATTTTACGATTGGGACTCAAACCAATACGTATCCATAGCCTAACGATGTTTATATACAACTAAATTCTTTCCCTGAGAGTACATCCATTATTCAGGTGCCTTCCCCCTACAGAGGACGCTGGTTTTCTGTCTAAAGTGTTACCCACTATAATTCGCATTTTGTTTCTTCAGCATATATCACTGTCTGTTGTTAGTTTACCAATCTGAATGGAAAGTCTTCCCTCTTGGAGGTGGGAGAAGATGTGATATCTTGTCTATCGGTTGCAATAAGTAACACAGTTACCACAGTTTCTTTCTCAGATACATCCATGTTATTTCGTAGCTCTTTATAAAACAAAATTTTGAACCAAGGAGTATGGGCTGGGTTCCATTAGGGCTTTACAACCTCATATCAATATTAAAAGTTATAAATGTTTCAAAATCTGCTAAAGGAAAGAAAGAGACACATACTCGTATATTCTCTTTGTTTCCCAAACAGTTGGACTTAAATTAGTACAGCATTCCTCCTGTGACCTATCCACAACAATGATCAGCGCCAGGATCTTGGAATTTTCCCATTTCCTTGCAGGGGGAAATATTCAGTTAGTGTAGTGTCGTTCTTGAATGTAACCCAGACATCGAAAACCGGGAGGACTGCTACCTCTAGATTGAAGTTAGGTTAATGGAAGGTCTTAAATGCCGTAGGTACAAATTAAAAACGCGTCTTATGCTTTACAGCAACAGCGAATCATCTTTCTAACGTTTAATGCTGGAATAATGGCTTCCATCTTAAAAAATTCCTGTTGCGACATCAACTATGTTGTGTTTTAATTAAAATCGTAATTATTACTCCGTGCAAAAAAAATCATGAAAAGCAAAACTGGACTATTGCACAGTACAATGGTGTTTTAATTTATCCTAGCTGAAGAATTATTAGATGTGTTGTGCTTTAAAGTGTCAAATGACTCATGAAACAGCTTCGGCTCCAAATAAAGGGCATACGAGTTGAAATCTGCACA
This sequence comes from Deroplatys truncata, assembly GCA_030765065.1. NCBI lineage: Eukaryota > Metazoa > Arthropoda > Insecta > Mantodea > Mantidae > Deroplatys > Deroplatys truncata. The sequence goes on from CM060978.1 coordinate 224,278,970, forward strand.
TTTGATACAGAACATTTACGCGTTCATAAAAGTTCTCATAAATATTGCTCTCAAACATGTTCATATGTCATCCCTTTATGTCTCTGCTGAATGTTTAGATTTGAAGGACGTATTCTTATCTACTCCTGCAATTGAAGATAGACATGTAGTTCGTAAACGAACTAGCTCCTTCCAACGATTCGTTCAGAGGAACTGGTGCTCCTTTGTTCTTTTTACTTTCTCTGCTACGTATAGTAAGTAGGGGAAGTATTGCATTCCACCCAAAAATTCGTTACTGAGATTTCAGCGGAAATACATGTTTTGAGACCCCCTGAATCCAAAAAAAAAGCCTTTTTGGAAACATGTCCGTGTGTGTCTGTAAACAGCATAATTCAGAAACGAACAGTCGGATAAACACCACATTCATTGTGAACGACTTTTGCGTAACTGGTAAACCATAAGATATAGAGAAAATGCTACTACACGAAAAATGTAGATCGCGTCAAAATATACATTTTTTTGTGTTGAGTGAACCATTCTGGAGATATTGCTTGTTATTCCCTTAAATTTTCCAATACTTATACGTTTTCTTAAATGGGAATTCGTTATTCATTTTTTTTTTGTCCTGGCAATGCAAAGAGAATGGAATATTCCACATAGCAACCAGCTCTTAAAATATTTGACTATCGCTTAAAGCCTACCAATTCCCCTTGCATCTACAAGAAAATTAGCAATAACATCTCGATATCTCGATTAACATGGAGAATAAGCATTTGTAAATATAGTTTGTACAAGAAGAGAAAATCATGTATGAGTAACACATCAGATTTTCTTTTATTTATTCCGTAATGGGAAGAAGTATATTTCTGTTCTTCTCTACGCCTACAATGTGCTAATCATACGGCAACGAGTATGAATCCACATAAATATAGGTAATATTTAACAATAGTTGTAGGACGAAACATTAATATTATTTATGGGGTTCATCACTCCCTACTGATGTGCAATTTCCTGCAACCTGAGCACCGAAGGGTTATGGTCATGTGCGGGAACATAAAGCTAATTCTCCATCGCTACCTGCAAAGCACTGGAATGAAAATGATGGTCTAACCTGCAGGAGTAGGTTGTAGATCCTATCTTCAATGCATGTCGAGTTTTACTTTTTGAAGAAAAAAACCTGCTTATCAAGGAGATATAGTAATAACTTGATTAGGAGTTTTACTTCAAACTTAATGTGCAGTTTTGGGTATTAGGGGAATGACAAACCATTATTTTCGTAAAACTGTTGTAACTGCCGTTGTTACGGAACCTGCATTGTCATTAGTACTGAGCAAATTAAATTATGCACCTGTACTGTATTTTAACAATTAAAATAGTTTTAAAATTATGATAAAAGATGTAACCCAATCAATGCTTTCCTTATTATTCATTGATGCAATATTATAGGAATATGCGTTGTTTCTGCAAAAATGACTTTACGCAGTTATTATTTACACATGTGAAATTACTCCTGACTAATCCATTGGTTGGAATAAAGGCGGAAGATATGGTACAAGGAATTCTAATTGTTTGCTTTGGGTGCTGGAACGCACGCATGGGAATTCAAAGGTTTGCTCTTGACCTTGTGGAAGCCAGCTCTCCAGCGAAGTGCAATACTATTGTTCTCGAGTTGTGTAATACTATTTGCCAAACCAACATGACAGGAATTAAGAATAAACTATTCAGCAATGCAATTAATTATGCTTTCAGTATTTTAAAATATAATATTGCTAGAAGTTAATACAATAAATCTTATGTGTTACACTCACATGACTTTCTCTACTCTTGTACAAACTATTTTTACAAACGCTTATTCTCCATATACTTCATGTTAATCGAGATATCGAGATGTTAATCCTACTGCTATTTTTCTTGTAGATGCAAGGGGAATTGGTAGGTTTTAAGCGATAGTCAAATATTTTAAGAGCTGGTTGCTATGTGGAGTATTCCATTCTCTTTGCATTAGCAGCACACACAAAAAATGAATAACGAATTTGAGAAAAAAATATAAGTATTGGAAAATTTAAGGGAATAACAAGCATATCTCGAAAATGGTTCACTCAAAAAAAAATGTATAAGACATAAATTGTGTATTTTAACGCGATCTACATTTTTTGTGCAGTAAAATTTTTTCTATCTCTTAAGGTTTACCAGTTATGCAAAAGTCGTCCACAATGGAGACATTCCCTGAAATCTCGAGATATACATTTCATTTGTCATGAAAATATCTTACACATGATATTCTAATCAAAATCCATAGAGCCATTTTTGAGAAAATGAAAATTTTCGAAAAATGTTCCATGTAAAGGGTAATCTGGGGTGGGGGGATTTTCTTGTAAACCTTCGTGTGGCATCTCTGTAAGATCCTGAATCTAAATACAAAGTTTGATGTTTATCCGACTGTTCGTTTCTGAGTTATGCTGTTCACAAACATACACACAGACACACACACACACGGACATGTTTCCAAAAATGCTTTTTTTTCGCTTCAGGAGGCCTCAAAACATGTATTTCCGGTGAAATCTCGGTATCGAACTTTTGGGTGGAATACAATACTTCCTCTACTTACTATACGTAGTAGAGAAAGTAATACCGAGCGAAATGGTTGCGCGGTAACGTGTGAGGCTCGCATTCGGGAGGTCGCGGGTTCAATTCCCGTCGACCGTCCACTCTGTGACCTTGGGTTGCTCTGGACGGTCGACAAGTACTGGGGTAGTTACTCTTCTACCACGATTTCCGTTCCCTCATGTCCCTTTCACTCCGATCCTTCTCATGTTTCGGGTGTGATTCCAGGTTTCGTGGCGTATGGTGGTGCCGGACAGATGGCGCGTATGCTTGCTTCAAAGAAAGAGTATTTCCCGTAGACATCAGAGAGTGGACGGGTTTTTCATCTCATCTCTGAGAGCTCCAGTATGGGTCGGGTATTCGAGCGTGAGAAAGGTTATTTTAGGAAGAGTTGTGTCGTATTTCAACTGTTGGGGAGCCGAACTTGTAGTAGTTGCAACCACACGTATAGTAAACAGTTTTCGGTAGACTTCGCCCCAAATGTACTTTCGGGTGGCCTTTGTCCCAAGTTTAAAAAAAATATTAACTTTGTAATTTAACTGTTTCTTTAAATATTATATATTTATGTTTGCCTCGGCTGCGTCAGTATGAGACAAGTTTCTCTTAGCAGGGTTGTGGTGAGACAAGAGTGTAGCCTTACACAGATTATAATTTTAATTTACTCCTTTTATTAAGTCTTGACACGATTTAAATAACACTTCACTGCTATAGAGAGCTGTGAGATTCTTTATTAATTACTCGTACATTTTAACACGTAAAACTATTTTTCGTCTCACATGAATATGTATTAAATCTCTTGAGGACACTTTTTGCGTCTGGTTAGTAACGCTGTCTGCAACCAACTGAACTGATTTCAACCGCCTAAACTTGGAAATTTCTGTATTTCAAGTCTCTGATTAGTTATTCCTAATCCAATAGAATACCTTCATTTAACTAAAGCTTTTTCTGATTGTTGATTGGCTATAACTGTCTCAAAATTTAGATTATTGCTTCCAAGAATCACAAGTAACATTTAAACTTTCTAATTCATTATTGCCTCGTTACATCATTGTTACCTCATTGTTAGCAACTTTTGACTATTTCTCACAGCTCCTACATTATTAAATTACGTAATATATTCACATAAAATTATTACACATTGATACAATAGCACAAGCATATGCAATGACTGTTATATATACTTTTTATATAGTTACATACACATATTGCTTTAAGGCGGGCTGTTATTGAATGTATATATTATACAATTAGAATGAAATAATTTAAGTGTTAAAAATAGTGCCTCATGCGAGGAAGTGCTAGGGACTTCCGTGCGTCTGTGCGGCCTGCGACCTGTGCGTGTGGTTCCTTCGCTTCATTCCTTCCTCCTGTGGGCCTGGTAGTCGCAATAGTAGGTCGCGGTGTGTGAGGTGTAGTCCTCCACTGTATAACCTATACTTACGCCTAACACAAAAAACATTGTGATGCGGTTTAATCGTATCACCACCTGGCCAGTTAGCGCCACACTATCTTGAAGAGCAGTAGGTATATACAAACTGGTGGTGTTTAGCTAGTGATGAGTTGCAGTTGTAGGTAAGAACTAGGTAGTTCAGATTCACAGTATGTAACCGTTCCTATACTATCCCAAGTTCATGTATTCCATTTACTTGCAGAGAACTGATGTATAATCCATGTTGTGCCTCTCCTCCTTTACTATAATCCCAGTTTGCGAATCACGAATAAAGTTAAAAAAGTTGCAAGCATGTGACGCACGTGTGTGGGGTGTTTTCGCAGATAATGCCTACAGATTATGGATGTAACGGTTCGCGGGGCGGATGAAACTGTAAGCAAGAAAGAAGGGTGGAGCGTGAAGAGCCATAATCTTAAAGTCATCTCGCTTGGCATCAACAGCCCTTTTGTGGGCGGGCAGTTCCGAGTTTGGTTATGCTTCACTCCACTGCATCCCAGGCATGCCGATCACGAGGCGGGTTCTTTCATTTTGGCAACTGCTAACTGATGACCACTAAAATTGATTGCTTTTTGCATTCACTACGCACTTTTCTCAGCAACACCCAAAAGAGAAGTCATTCTGTTAATTTACCTTTGGCACATTTAATAGAAAAAAGCAACAAAACAACAAGGAAATTAAACGCCAGCGAAATCACTATTCACTGGTTCCGATGGATACAGATGGATTGCGTTGTCGCAATTAGCGATTAATCTTATTTTCTTTCTCACTTGTAACATCTTTTTACTTTAGGCAGTCTAGGATGTAGCCTGGTGCGTGAATAGTCCCTGTTCATGGCTTTTGATCCATTTTTTGGCTTTTATTTCAGATACGGACCGATTTTGAACTTCATGTATACGCAAAGGTCCGTGCTTAAACGCGTCTTACGTAGGTATTATTTACCATGTTTAAGTTTCTAATGAGGCTGCTTTGACTTTCTGCGGATAGATGTTCTGTTTGTTCCGCCCTGTATTCACAGAAAGTGAATAGCCATATCATTGGAGCGGGCGGTGACATGCGGTCTCTGATACTACGAAAAATGTTGAGATGTAGGGAATATCGCAGCGCAATTTCTATGTCTCCTAATTGACGCAGGTAATTCTTTCAGCTCCACGTTTAGGCGCAATATGACGCAGCTACGCTCCGTCCTCCAACAATGAACCTTTGCCTCACGGTTGCTGCTTGTCTCCTCCCAGTTGGTTCTTCTTTTGCCACGGCTGCTCCAGCATGAAACCTTAACCTCAGGGTATGCGTGGATGTGTACAGAGAAACACACAAACGCTGTCTTGGAACACTTTTATTCACTATTTAAAATAATACTTTAGGTTTGCCGATCACTATTAAATGCATACGATGATACTTTGTCTTTACCAAGACCGAAGAATATTAACTACAGCTAAGCGTCCTACCTTCTAGCATGTTCGCCACCATTCTTCTCCACACGACGAGAAAGTCGCCTGCACTCACCAGGCACTCAGGCAGACTGACTTACTCATGCTAATACAAGGAAAACCAACGCGTAAACTTCCCCTCTCTCCCCTTAAACACTCTCCTCAAACTTAGCGTCATGATGCTTAGAGTGGCCTTTACCAGGCTAAGTGCAGCTGTACTCGGCTGTTTACCAGGAAAAACTTGCTTCAATGGTATTTACCCTTTCCACCTGAGGCTGGTCCCTAATTAACAAAACTGTGTCTGTCTGGTCTTTCTGTCGCTTTTAACAATCAACAATTTTCACAATGCTGCTCCTTTTTATACATACACTGATTTTAAATACATTGTTACTTATTTTATATCGCTATCATTCTCAGAATATTATGATAATTATTGCCTTCATAATTAAGCAATTAATTAACAATTCTGGCATTACTTAAAAGCAATGAATGGAATTAGAATGGGGTTGTTTTTAAGACACGAGTATAACAACCATAAAAGCTAGTATTTGTGTACTTCCAAACTCTTTATTAAATTAGTTTTAACCAAAGAGTTTATAAATTAATACGCTGTTATAAGTGCAAGGACTTGTAATAACGGTTTTCTTTTTCTTAAAGTCCAATACAAGTGAATTGTTGTATGCCCTGTATAGGAAGGTGGTATTAGCTGCTTTCATAAATCTTTGCTAGATGGCCTGAGTACCGTAGTCCCTTTGTACACCATCTATCTTTAATATCCATTTACTTCATCTGAAGATGAATTTCTATCTTCTCTACTGCTTACTTATAGTAAGTAGATGAAGTATTGTATTTCACCGAAAAATTCGATGGCGAGACGTTACCATTAACGTTTTGAGACTCCTGAATACAAAAAAGCTCTTTTAGAAAAAGGTCCATGTCTATGAATGTCTGTGTGTCTCTGTGTGCGTGTCTGATTTTGAATAGAATAATTCAAAAACGAAAATTCGGTCAAATATCAAACCTGTTTAAGTTCAGCATCTTCGGGAAGATTTTCGAGAAAACCTTCCCACTCCAAACTACCTTTCGTATGGAATTTTTTTCGAAACTGTTCATTTTCTCAAAATGGCTCTAATGACTTTGATTAAAGTACAATATGTTTAAGATATTCTCCTGACAAATTCAATATACATATTGAATTTTCCAGGAACAGCCTCTGAAGTTCTCTTCATTCTGATGATTTTTGTGTAATTGGTATACCGTAAGATGTTACTACGCAACAAATGTAGATCTTGTTATTATAAAAAAATAAAACTTTTTATGTTAAGTCAACTATTTAACTGTCATATTCCTTGGTATTAGTTTTAAATTTTAAATACTTACACTTTTTACTTTCTCTACTACGTATAGTAAGATGGGGAAGTATTGCATTCCACCCAAAAATTCGATACCGAGATTTCACCGGAAATACATGTTTTGAGACCTCCTGAATCCAAAAAAAGCATTTTTGGAAACATGTCCGTGTGTGTGTCTGTGTGTGTGTGTGTGTCTGTGTGTGTGTGTGTGTGTCTGTGTGTGTGTGTGTGTGTGTGTCTGTGAACAGCATAACTCAAAAACTAACAGTCGGATAAACACCAAACTTGGCATTTACGTTCAGTATCTTCCAGAGATGCGACACGAAGATTTTCAAGAAAATCCCCCCACCCCAGACTACCCTTTACATGGAAGATTTTTCGAAAATTTTAATTTTCTCAAAAATGGCTCTAACGATTTTGATGAAAATATCATATGTTTAAGATAATGTCATGAGAAATGAAATGTATATCTCGAAATTTCTGGGAATGTCTCCAAAAGTATTCTTCATTATGAACGACTTTTGCATAACTGGTAAACCATAAGAGATAGACAAAATGTTACTACACAAAAAATGTAGATCGCGTTAAAATACACAACTTATATCATATACATTTTTTTGTTGAGTGAACCGTTTTCGAGATATTGCTTGTTATTTCCTTAAATTTTCCAATACTTATACTTTTTCTCAAATTCGTTATTCATTTTTACTTTCTCTACTACGTATAGTAAGTAGGGGAAGTATTGCATTCCACCCAAAAATTCGATACCGAGATTTCACCGGAAATACATGTTTTGAGACCTCCTGAATCCAAATAAAGCATTTTTGGAAACATGTCCGTGTGTGTGTCTGTGTGTGTGTGTCTGTGTGTGTGTCTGTGTGTGTGTGTGTCTGTGTGTGTCTGTGAACAGCATAACTCAAAAACGAACAGTCGGATAAGCACCAAACTTGGTATTTAGGTTCAGTATCTTCCAGAGATGCGACACGAAGGTTTTCAAGAAAATCCCCCCACCCCAGACTACCCTTTACATGGAACATTTTTCGAAAATTTTAATTTTCTCAAAAATGGCTCTAACGATTTTGATGAAAATATCATATGTTTAAGATAATGTCATGAGAAATGAAATGTATATCTCGAATTTTCTGGGAATGTCTCCAAAAGTATTCTTCATTGTGAACGACTTTTGCATAACTGGTAAACCATAAGAGATAGACAAACTTTTACTACACAAAAAATGTAGATCGCGTTAAAATACACAACTTATGTCATATACATTTCTTTTGTTGAGTGAACCGTTTTCGAGATATTGCTTGTTATTTCCTTAAATTTTACAATACTTATACTTTTTCTCACATTCGTTATTCATTTTTTTTATGTCCTGGACATGCAAAGAGAATGGAATGCGCCACATAGCAACCAGCGTTAAAATATTTGACTATCGCTTAAAAGCTACCATATTTCCCTTGCATCTACAAGAAAATTACCAATAAGACTGACATCTCGATATCTCGATTAACATGAACCATATGGAGAATAAGCGTTTGTAAAATTAGATTGTACAAGAGTAGAGAAAGTCATGTGAGTGTAACACATCAGATTTTTTTACTTTCTCTACTACGTATAGTAAGTAGGGGAAGTATTGCATTCCACCCAAAAATTCGATACCGAGATTTCACCAGAAATACATGTTTTGAGACCTCCTGAATCCAAAAAAAGCATTTTTGGAAACATGTCCGTGTGTGTGTCTGTGTGTGTGTGTGTCTGTGTGTGTGTCTGTGAACAGCATAACTCAAAAACGAACAGTCGGATAAGCACCAAACTTGGTATTTAGGTTCAGTATCTTCCAGAGATGCGACACGAAGGTTTTCAAGAAAATCCCCCCACCCCAGACTACCCTTTACATGGAAGATTTTTCGAAAATTTTAATTTTCTCAAAAATGGCTCTAACGATTTTGATGAAAATATCATATGTTTAAGATAATGTCATGAGAAATGAAATGTATATCTCGAATTTTCTGGGAATGTCTCCAAAAGTATTCTTCATTGTGAACGACTTTTGCATAACTGGTAAACCATAAGAGATAGACAAAATTTTACTACACAAAAAATGTAGATCGCGTTAAAATACACAACTTATGTCATATACATTTCTTTTGTTGAGTGAACCGTTTTCGAGATATTGCTTGTTATTTCCTTAAATTTTACAATACTTATACTTTTTCTCACATTCGTTATTCATTTTACTTTCTCTACTACGTATAGTAAGTAGGGGAAGTATTGCATTCCACCCAAAAATTCGATACCGAGATTTCACCGGAAATACATGTTTTGAGACCTCCTGAATCCAAAAAAAGCATTTTTGGAAACATGTCCGTGTGTGTGTCTGTGTGTCTGTGTGTGTGTGTGTGTGTGTGTGTGTGTCTGTGTGTGTGTCTGTGTGTGTGTGAACAGCATAACTCAAAAACGAACAGTCGGATAAACACCAAACTTGGTATTTAGGTTCAGTATCTTCCAGAGATGCGACACGAAGGTTTTCAAGAAAATCCCCCACCCCAGACTACCCTTTACATGGAAGATTTTTCGAAAATTTTAATTTTCTCAAAAATGGCTCTAACGATTTTGTTTAAAATATCATATGTTTAAGATAATGCCATGAGAAATGAAATGTATATCTCGAATTTTCTGGGAATGTCTCCAAAAGTATTCTTCATTGTGAACGACTTTTGCATAACTGGTAAACCATAAGAGATAGACAAAATTTTACTACACAAAAAATGTTGATCTCGTTAAAATACACAACTTATGTTATATACATTTCTTTTGTTGAGTGAACCGTTTTCGAGATATTGCTTGTTATTCCCTTAAATTTTCCAATACTTATACTTTTTCTCAAATTCGTTATTCATTTTTTTATGTCCTGGACTTGCAAAGAGAATGGAATTCGACACATAGCAACCAGCGTTAAAATATTTGACCATCGCTTAAAAGCTACCATATTCCCCTTGCATCTACAAGAAAATTAGCAATAAGATTGACATCTCGATATCTCGATTAACATAAAGCATATGGAGAATAGGCGTTTGTAAAAATAGATTGTACAAGAGTAGAGAAAGTCATGTGAGTGTAACACATCAGATTTTTTTTTATGTCCTGGACATGTAAAGAGAATGGAATGCGCCACATAGCAACCAGCGTTAAAATATTTGACTATCGCTTAAAAGCTACCATATTTCCCTTGCATCTACAAGAAAATTACCAATAAGATTGACATCTCGATATCTCGATTAACATGAACCATATGGAGAATAAGCGTTTGTAAAATTAGATTGTACAAGAGTAGAGAAAGTCATGTAAGTGTAACACATCAGATTTTTATGTCCTGGACATGCAAAGAGAATGGAATGCGCCACATAGCAACCAGCGATAAAATATTTGACTATCGCTTAAAAGCTACCATATTCCCCTTGCATCTACAAGAAAATTACAAATAAGATTGACATCTCGATATCTCGATTAATATGAAGCATATGGAGAATAGGCGTTTGTAAAAATAGATTGTACAAGAGTAGAGAAAGTCATGTGAGTGTAACACATCAGATTTTTTCAACTGGGAAGTCGTTATTCCCCTCCTATCAAAAAATGTGACTATCGTCTTACATACCCTATCCTACAACGAACTCTGTGAATGTGAATTGAAACTATATCTCAACTAACAAGAAGTAGACATAAATAAGTTTTTGTAAGAATAGTTTGTAGGAGAGTGAGTGGAGTGCAACAAGTAGGAAAGATTTTCTGATGAAAACCACGGAACTATTCAACAGGGTCACGTGGTTTTGCTGTCTATTGTTTTTCTCAAGATCTTTTAAATGAACGAAAAACTACAAATAATGTTTTGAATAACTACCTTTTACGACAAAAAGAAAATCATTTGTACGAGAGTCGAAATTGATGGGAAAATTTGCAAGAGTTACCCATCTAGATTGCAAAGCTACATTAGGCATTAAGACAGTAGTTTCGTTTAAAACATAACAAACCTGGACATATATGTATATGGATCCATAAACAGGACATTAAAGAACAAACAAGAAGGGAAGCCTAGCTAAATTGTAAAATCTGCCAATATTTCTCTATAGAAAATATTTCTGAACAGAGATTGTAACATTTTAGCAGCTGTTAGAATTATTTTTTCGGAATTGACGGAAAGCTGCTCGAAATTGAACAATCTGGGGCAGAGGCGGAGTTCTCCCAAATAGTGGGCTTGGGTCTGCAGAACCAAGATTAGCAGTAAAGTAAGTAATTTGGAGGAGAGGCGAAAAGAGCCTTGCTTCACCTAAGTCGGCACATATGCAAATCTTGTATATGCTAGGATTAATTATACCTATTTTAGAATATTCTGGAAAGTTATAGGAAGCGACTGATTACAGGGTACGAGGAAAACGACACTTGTGTGATCGAAACAGCAGTGTACATGGTAAGTTTTAATTAATTTACTTGCATTGCGGAACTGCCTCGTCCGAATTGTTGGAGGTTAATTACCGATAACCTTACGGTAGAGACAGGTTGTAATACAGTTAAAGAAAGAAGATTCATTTCCTCCATACAAAAATGATTTAAATTTTCTTGGTAATATGACCGAACGTTGTTTTATTGAAATGAAAATAAAGATTTTGAACATTCATTCCAACTATGAGTTGTACAGCTGAGTGCATGAAATTTTGCCGATATAATGCGCAGCAGTTTATGTTGCCTCTGCCACGCCCAGCTTCCATCCCTTAGCCGGTTCTAGCACTCCACTTAATGTTTCTCTTACTTCTTTTCTTTCGCTGTTGAGGCTGAAACTGACCTGTGTTCATAGACTGTTTGAGTCTCATCAAACCAATACGAGACGGACTCATCCAGGGGCTGGTGTGGACATGCCTTCAAGTCACTCAGGTGAAATGTTTACGTACTCCTCACCTTTCGCAGCTCACCCAAGTCTGACCTTTGTTCATAGGTTAATGCGTGTGTGTCGGATTTGAATGAAAGCCCTTCAGTCTCTGAAGGTACCTAATCATCAGTGAAAGGGTGTTCAAACCCAAAGAGATTGGCTCACCCAAGGCTGGTTTGGAATACAAATAATAATGAGATTCTGTCAACATTACATAAGAAAAAACATCATAGGTAACCAGAAGCATCAGTGCGTTTCCGTGCATCTGACTCTACATTAAAGACATCGAAGTTTGATGCATTAAAGTTAAGCAAAATATGAGTTTAGACTTACCCTCAGTGGCGGCGTGCAGGGCGGGCGGGGGCCAGGGTGCCCGGTGCCCCGAATTGGAGCGGAATGGAGACCCTGCCGTCGAGCCGCTTAGCATGGCGGACACCGGTTGGTGGAACCCGCCTCCTGTAATCAAAAGAAATTGTTATACTCGTGTATGTAATTCTCCAAAATTCCACTCACCTAAGTTAGCACTTTGTGGTTAGAATTTGGTAAGTTGTATAAATGTAAGATGCACGATGGTGTAATACTTAAAAGGAAGTGGAGTGCTTGAACCTTCGAAAATTGAAAGCATTATCTGAAATCACAATGTAAAAGCATTTATGGAAAAGAAGATAACTGTAGGATTTCTTGTGTGAACAAATCCGCCTTGAGTCTTGCAGATATACAATACGAGTAGATAGTTTATTTTACTTTGAATAAGTAGCTTTTCCGATGAATCGAGCTAAGAGAATGCATTGAACGATACTTTGTCTTTAAAAATGCACAATTTGATTGCAGACATTTCCATCCTATTTGCGTCACGAAGTACAAAACCACTCTGGAGGATTTTGTTAGCCGAAGAATGACGATGTCCGCTTGAAGAGAACTAAAAAGCACTTTTCACGAGTGAAAGACCATGCGGATTAGGCGTTCTGCTCTATTCGATTTCACAAAGTTTAGTTTAGGGGAAGTATTATATTCCACCCAAAAATTCGATACCGAGATTTCCCGGAAATACATGTTTTGAGACCCCCTGAATCCAATAAAAGCATTTTTGGAAACATGTCTGTGTGTGTGTGTGTGTCTGTCTGTGAACAGCATGACTCAGAAACGAACAGTCGGATAAACACCAAACTTGGTATTTAGGTTCAGTATCTTCCAGAGGCACAACACGAACGTTTTCTAGAAAATGCCCCCACCCCAGATTACCCTTTACATGGAACATTTTTCAAAAATTTTAATTTTCTCAAAAATGGTTGGAACGATTTTGATTAAAATATCATATGTTTAAGATATAGTCATGAGAAACGAAATGTATATCTCGAATTTTCTGGGAATGTCTCCAAAAGTATTCTTCATTGTGAACCATTTTCGACATATTGCTTGTTATTCCCTTAAATTTTCCTATACTTATACTTTTTTTGTCCTGGTTATGCAAAGAGAATGGAATACTCCACATAGCAACCAGGTCTTAAAATATTTGGCTATCGCTTAAAGCCTACCAATTCCCCTTGTATCTACAAGAAAATTACCAATAAGATTAACATCTCGATATCTCGATTAACATGAAGCACATGGAGAATAAGCGTTTGTAAAAATAGTTTGTGCAAGAGTAGAGAAAGTCATGTGAGTGTAACACATCAGATTTTTTAAGATATGCATTATGCTACTGACTTTGATTCCTTATGTCTTTCATTGTGATAAAATGTATATCGTGCTAAATAAGAATCTATGGCACAACAGTCCTGATGGGCGGGGGACGACCACCCTACTACCGGCCTCACGCCTGACGGCAGAGCTGGACGATCATCCACTCGATACGAGGAGATGATGTGGTCAGCATCATGTTTCCCCAAGCCGAATATGGTTTACGTAACCAGCATCCATCGTATTTCAGATCCGTGTATGAACACTGAAATACAATTTTTATACAAGTTTAAAACTGTTTCAAGGTATGCATTTTAATAATGTTTTTATGGTGTTGACTAACGACCTAAACTAATATGCAGGTAATTTTTTTTGGCACATGACATATAAGGAATTAACTTTTCGGTCATGGTTCTATTTCAGTTATCGTTCTTGCGTCTCCGAAGACCACACGTAAATGGAATTGCCTCAGTGCAGTTTCGAACGATTCGCTTGGGAAGCGAACCCAAGAAACAGAAACCACGAGTCAACAACGGAAACCTGTTATTTGTCTGATCATCAACGCTTCCGTTTGGTCATTAAAACTTTTGGCATGACTAGACCCATTTCGTCTGTGAAGGATTATCAAAGCATGATGAAACGAGTTTTTTGAGAGGTAAAATTTCTTCTGTATTTTCCCATCGATGTATGCACCATTAATTTTGCACATCAAGGTACTTTGACCTTTTCGGAACCTGATATGTAGAATGAGTACTAAATGATGTCTTCAAGAGCAGGGAGTAATAGATCACTTCAAAACATGCTTAAATAAGGTGGAAATCAATCGTATAGTCTTTTCCAAGTGTTAAATGGGGAAGTGCTGCTTCCATGGGTAACTCTTATCTATGCACAGATTTGAGGTCTGACTGTATCTTCTGCACTCCCTCGTCAAACATTAACTTTCAAATGTTCTTTTGTCAGCCCAAGCAGTGCGTACACAGATTTGCTAGGATTACAGTTCAACGCCGGACAGCAAATGGGCCGCTTTGAAAAAATAGCACACTCTTTCTTTATTTCTTTCATTCTTTCTTGAAGTTTAACGTTCTTTAACCTGATAGGATTTATCGGACGATGAATGAGCGAAGTGGGTGACATTATTAGAGGTTAAGAGTTACTTGACATTCGTCTTCTCAGCTTAAAGGGAAACCCTGGAAAACTTTATGCGTGTAACTCACCCTAACCGAGATTCTAACTCGGGACTCCTTAAATGTAAGGCGGACACGCTACCCCCACACCAGAAGGTAGAGCGCTTGCTCGATGTACTCAATGTAAACACCACCTGCTTACATACCTCACAATGCGAAATAGATACGCAATCTAACATCCATCTGAACTGTGACATTGCACAGAACACTTACCACGTATGGCTTACAGTACAGCTGAATGCTGCGACACGTAGGTACTTGGGATTCATAGAGAGTAGAAATCATCCTGTTGTCGCTCTTAGGTTTTGTGGAAAGTTATTCGCAGCGTCGTCAACCCTGATCCCCATTTGACTTCGGATATAATTGCCTTTATCCCCATGACAATCATTATGCCATGATGAGTACTTTTCAAATTTAAGCGCTGTAGTATTGTCTATCACAACGTGCTTTTCGAGGGCGGCATTTAATGTTCACCCTCGATGCTACCATCACTGCTTGACAAACGTTTACCAACAATATGCCGCTGATACGTTGAATGAAACCTTCTGCATGCAAAAAACATATATGATCAAGATGCAAGTGGTTATGAAACTTGTCAGGAGCAATAGCTCCAGAAATAGACATAACAAAATGCTCCATTCATCATTTCAAGACGTCTGTCCTGTTAAATGCAATGAAAAAAAATCTGATGTGTTACACTCACATGACTTTCTCTACTCTTGTACAAACTATTTTTACAAACGCTTATTCTCCATCTACTTCGTGTTAATCGAGATAAACATTTGTAGACTATATCTTATTGCTAATTTTCTTGTAGATTTAAGGGGAATATATATTTACAAGGGCAATTTGGAAATACAGTAGCCTTTAAGCACATACATATCTCTTAATAGCTGGTTGCTAGGTGCAGCACCATTCCCTTTCCCACAGATTAATACTCTGTGCATATCCAAGACAAAAAAATGAATAACGAATTCTCATTTGATAAAATAAGTATTGAAAAATTTAAGGGAATAACCAGTAATATCTCGAAAATGGTTCACTCAACAAAAAAAAATGTATATGACATAAATTGTGTATTTTAACGCGATCTACATTTTTGTGTACTAAAATTTTGTCTATCTCTTATGGTTTACCAGTTATGCAAAAGTCGTTCACAATGAAGAACACTTTTGGAGACATTCCCAGAAAATTCAAGATATACATTTTATTTGTCATGAAAATATCTTAAACATATGATATCTAAAATCGTTAGAGCCATTTTTGAGAAAATTAAAATTTTCGAAAAATGTTCCATGTAAAGGGTAATCTGGAGTGGGGGGATTTTCTTGAAAACCTTCGTGTCGCATCTCTGTAAGATACTGAACCTAAATACCAAGTTTGGTGTTTATCCGACTGTTCGTTTCTGAGTTATGCTGTTCACAAACACACACACGGACATGTTTCCAAAAATGCTTTTTTTGGATTCAGGGGGTCTCAAAACATTTATTTCCGGTGAAATCTCGGTATCGAATTTTTGGGTGGAATACAATACTTCCCCTACTTACTATACGTAGTAGAGAAAGTAATAAGTTATTTAGCTACTTGCAGTCGCATGGAACTAAATAGTTTGTAATCATGGTATAGATTGACACTATATGATATTTCTGAGCTAAAACTTGGCGTAGCTTTAATCTCATCCAAGTTTTCCCATCGTCCCACTTCCTTCATACTATTATCTTCACAACTTCCTTTCATCAACGGAGCGTTAAGAAAAAACAAAAGCTGTTTGCACAGGTAGTGCGAAACGCTAATAATAATCGTTTGAAAGGTTATGCAAAAGTGTCAGCTATTTACCGTAATATAAATGTGGAATATTAAGCTCTGTCATAATGATTAACTGCTTTACTCCACCCACAGCCTTGGCGTATTCCAGTCTGGTTTGCAACCTTTGTGTTTTGTGAACAGATTGAGGATGTAAAGATGCGTATAGATAGGCAATTATGATCCCGTAGCGAGCACATTGCTACAAGGAATCGAAAGGAAATAGGCTCGAAACGTTGTTCAAACTGAATGTGCCAATATCAGAGAGTGATGCAAGGCAACAACGAAGTAGGAATTCGGCACACAGACGTTGGAAAATACAGCACGAGCATCTTTTAGTAGTGAGGAGGAGCGTGTCTCTGTGCACTGCCATTGTTTTCACGTGACAAGACCACACTCGGATTACTTACGGAATTCTGCAAAAACAAGAATGGCTGCGGCTCGCGACAGTGCTCGGCTCGCAAGTGATGCGAGCGTCTTATTCAGCAAGTGACCAATAGAAACCATCATGGTGTATACACGTTTGGGAAATGTAACACAACGACTGCACGGACATTCCTTCAATGTGTCGAGGGAAAAATCGGGGCGAATGTCTGTCTACCGGCATTGTTTGCAGGTGGCAAGTTCAGGCTGGATTACACCACAGAATTCAGCGAATAGAACAATGTTAGTGTTCGCTCGCATGTGTTCCGACCGACCTTTAAACGCAAGATCTGCAAAAATATTCTTCCGGAATATAAATACATTTGCTTCCAAGGTCAAAACCGCCTATGTGAACTTTATTGGTAAAACCGTCATATAATTGGGAGAAAGGAGGGAAAATGTGGAAAAACTCTGAGAAATAATTACATATTTTAATACTTTCTTACCTTGCCTTAAAGACATGTTTTACCAACTGATACTTGTAAAATAGTAACTTATAAGAGGCAAACAATGATACTTGAAGCTGTATATACAGTTTGGTATTTTCTTCCTTAGTTCCATTTATACGCCGCCTGCTATATGCTATAGGCTCATATCAGTGGCTTTGCCTTGGCGAACAATTTTATTGCTCATCAGCAATAACTGATGTTATTAACTCGTATACTCTCCATTGCATTCTTTGGGTTTTATTAAGTTTTTAAGGCCTCCTCAGACGCACATTCACATTCTCAGTAGTTAGTTCTGGCTCTGGAAATAAAAGCAAAGTTCCTTCCTCCAAACAGGAATAAAACCTAAGATTTTGGAGTCAGAGGTAAGTATGCTAGCCAGTAGACTGCAAATGCAATTATTGTATTCCACCCAAAAATTCGATACCGAGATTTCACCGGAAATACACGTTTTGAGGCCCTCTAAATCCAAAAAAAGCATTTTTGGAAACATGTCCATGTGTGTGCCTGTGAACAGCATAACTCAGAAACGAGCAGTCGGATAAACACCAAACTTGGTATTTAGGTTCAGTATCTTCCAGAGATGCGACACGAAGGTTTTCAAGAAAATCCCCCACCCCGTATTGCCCTTTACATGGAACATTTTTCGAAAATTTTAATTTTCTCAAAAATGGCTCTAACGATTTTGATTAAAATATCATATGTTTAAGATATTTTCATGAAAAATGAAATGTATATCTCGAATTTTCTGGGAATTTCTCCAAAAGTATTCTTCATTGTAAACGACTTATGCATAACTGGTAAACCATAAGAGATAGACAAAATTTTACTACACAAAAAATGTAGATTGTGTTAAAATACACAATTTATGTCATATACATTTTTTTTTAGTGAACCATTTTCGAGATATTGCTTGTTATTCCCTTAAATTTTCCAGTACTTATACGTTTTCTCAAATGGGAATTCGTTATTCATTTTTTTTTGTCCTGGCAATGCAAAGAGCATGGAATACTCCACTTAGCAAGCAGCTCTTAAAATATTTGACAATCGCTTAAAGCCTACCAATTCCCCTTGCATCTACAAGAAAATTAGCAATAAGATTAACATCTCGATTGTCATGAAGCATATGGAGAATAAGCGTTTGTAAAAATAGTTTGTACAAGAGTAGAGGTCATGTGACTGTAACACATCAGATTGTTGTGTTAGGTGAAGTATCGCACACTTATAGAAAGAATTAAGACACGCGGAAAACAAAACATCTGAGCTTCGACAGAGGTGAATCCTCACTCGAGGAGGAGAAAAAAAGGGCGTGTTTTTAGTGTTAATGAGAACTAAGATCTAGCCTGCCATTAATGACCTCAACAGAGCTTCACAATTTTCTTCCCTCACTCTCCTGTTATTACAACCTTATGTTTGTGAAACACGTCCGTTTTCCAAACTTCCTACGTACGAAACGTTTTAACGAGAAGTCCCGCAGATGGCAGTGTATAACAAAACAGGTTTCCACTTCTCTTTTGTTTTTGTTGCTTCTCGTGCTGCGATCATTATGCAACTGCAAAGAAAAGTATCGTACTACTCGTCCTCCATGGAGTATGTCCTTGTTGGTGCACAACACAACCGCTCCCGGTGCGGAAAGACTTAAAAGCTAGGACCTGCTAAGGTCAAGTTGCTTACTGCACCAACTTTCCTCTTTCCTAGCTACGATGCTTGAATCATTATCACATTAATAGTAATTTTATTCACTCACCGTAACCTTAATTACGGTTTTTGTGTTATGCATTTTATATTAAATAAGTAAATGAGACTTCATTCTATCTATTTTACATTCAAAGATAAAAACGTATCTTACAGAAATATTTATATTTAGTCACTTCCACAGAAATCTACTCAACACATACAGCAGCGGTTCCCAAAAGCCATTTCATTAAGTAACGTTTAACTAAAGTAACTGCTGCAAGGTAGTATCTGTTACTCTGTACAAAAGTGCATGAAGGTGGTCGCAAGGTAATTATGTTCAGTATTGTAACTTCACGTGAAAATAATGAGTTTTGAGATTATAACTGTCATCCAGTGGATGTTTTAGTAATAATATTAATTAACGTGATATTAGGTATAGCTATGAACATACTTTCTTTCGGCAATAAATAATATTTTTGCAATTACTTGTGAAATAACTCCAAACATAGATGTTGATGTAGTATCATTCTTGGTGCTTACGTAATATGTTTTTACGTAAATTATTAGAACTTGAAGATCTTATATTGTGCTGCTTTTGTTTTGTTTGGTTTCATAACTTTAACTGCCCCACGTATAGGAGCCAATTTATAATAACATTATTGTAGCCCCACGTTATGGTAGCCAATTTGCGACGGTATTACTTATAATGTTTGTTTACATCACGTGTGTTGAAGCCATCTTGCGACGTCATTCATTTGTTCGGTTTGTAGCTCCATCTTGTGTTAGCAATTTGCATCAGTGTTAGCTTTTGTTTGATTTCATTTCAAATGTCCTCCGGCTAGCTATTATCTTATCTTGGGTCGAACATGTGTCTTGATCAGGGTTGTGTAAACGGAAAGGAATCTTTTATCCAAAAAGAACACTGATGAAGAAATTTGTTTTATAATTTTTATTGTCGAACACGTTCACTATCACTTTTACATATTGATCTAGATACTCGCCAAACTGAAACTGTTATAATAACTTCTTACTGATCACTTTTAATCAACGTACTTCAACCTTTTGTATAATTAACTTTACCATATTTTAGATCTTTTCATAATTCTGCTGCGCGTAACTTGTGAATCTATATCCGATGTATGACGAACTAATACTTTCGACGAACTGACTGACTGAAAACGACGTGTAGTGTATGAATGCTTTCGGCGAACTGAAGGACTGACTGATTTTACCTCCAACCTACCTTATTTATAATCCTGCATCCAGATACGCCTAAAGATTATAACTGAACTGCAATTGGCTAATAAAACGCGCCAACATTAGCGTCTACTTTAATATCCAATGAAAATTATGAATACGTATACTTTAGGGAGAACACATTCCAGAAGTTTCTACCGAAAACGCGCCAACATTACGTAACTTCCTCGTTTCCAATAATGATAAACAGCTCACCCCCTCGCTGCATTATTGCGCTATTATTGACAGTTTCAGTAAAGCCTTATAAATTTACTTTCCAACAATATTTACAATCAATAGACATCTGAAATCAATGTCACATAAAAATGCATATTCATATTACAATCATTATTTACATTTAAGTAATTTGTGATACAAATTACTGCATCATATGCCCCACTAGAAACATAATTATAAATATTTACAACTTGTTTGGAAATTTTATAATTGTGTTTTTAGTCTCCTAAATCTTGGAACACACATTACTGCATCAATGTTTCCGTGCTGTATTCATCATCGGCTGGTTTGGGAGGGAAGCCGAAAGATGAGCTACATAGCGTTCTTATTTATATTACATGCTGTAAGCCACCTAAACTGTATTCACTCTTAGGTTGATCCGCGTTAAAACAAACCCCAGGTGACCAGTGCACCGCTATAATGTATCCTTCCGCCATTCGCACTAGAAATACTGTCACACTTTCAGACCATGTGGCGAGTACAAGCCGCAAGTAGTGCAAAAAAGAACAGAGTGCTTATTTCAACAACTGAAACGGTGACTGGCATATTCTGATAAGGGTTAAAGGTGATAAGATTTATAGTTGCAACAAAATAAACCTTTGCACATATAATAATAGTTAATTCTAAAATAAATGAGCAAAAAATAAAGTAACAGGTATGCGATAACTTAATTTATTCGCTCTCTAGAAGCGGCACTTGATTAACAGTTAGTGGCTCATTTTAAAAAAGAAATTGTGCACTGTTACGCGAATTGCATTCTTCTCAAAATTACTACATTCTTGCATCGTGTATTTCATATGCTTTCGTTTTTTTTTCGGGTGTAACCACTTTTCTCGTTTCAGATTTTTCTGCACAAGCAATGTTTATACTTGCACTCGAAACACCGGAGAACTCAGAAGTTAATTTCATCATTTCTTTCGCGGAAAGTGTTGGATATTTCTCACATAACTTATAATAAAGATTCAACACTATCACCACTAGTAAATGGTTTGCGCGGCTAATGCTTTACGTAATTCGACGAAAACACAAGAGCAAATTCACCGTCCGCCATGATACTAAACACAACTGCTGGCTTCTAGCTGTAAACAATATTCTGCGCCTCCCCGGATGTCACGTGACTCATACGAATTGCGTCATGGGACTTGTAGCTCTGTTTTACGGTATAAATCAGCGTTAAATAAAACCTTAGGTATTTGTATAGAATATTATACTATTTAAGGATAAATTCAATATAAAATTCAGATTATTAGCATGGGACTACTTTACTGCGCGCATTGCTACCATCTTGCACCACGGTACACTGACCACGGGGTTTGTTTTGCAGCGGATCAAGCTAAGAGTGAATACGGAGTAGTTGATGTTTGTTTAGCCAAATGGTATAATGATATAATAAAACGGCATTGCCACGAATCTTGAATAGCAGTGCAATATGAAGCAGTACGTTTTGAGTAGCTAAATAAAATTATAACCATAGGGAAAATAAATATCAATAACACTAGGAATAGTATTGAAAAAGACTGGGAAGCGAATGTCACTAAATGAGGTGTTAGACAGTGCCATCGGCGGCCGGAAACTCTATTGTTAAGTGTCCCGTTAGGTTGCCTGGAACGCAGATCTGTAGAAAAGGGTGAATGTTCGAATTCTTTAGGATTCAAGTCAGGACTCTGTGCAGGCCAGTCCATTACAGGGATGTTATTTTCGTGTAACCACTCCGCCACAGCCCGTGCAGTATGAACAGGTGCTCGATCGTGTTGTAAGATGCAATCGCCATCCCCGAAATGCTCTTCAACAGTGGGAAGCAAGAAGATGCTTAAAATATCAATGTAGGCCTGCGCTGTGATCGTGCCACGCAAAACAACAAGGGGTGCAAGCCCCCTTCAGGAAAAACACGACCACACCATAACATCACCACCTCCGAATTTCACTGTTGGCACTACACACGCTGGCAGATGACGTTCACCGGGCATTCGCCATACCCACACCCTGCCATCGGATCGCCGCATTGTGTACCGTGATTCGTCACTCCACACAACGTTTTGCCACTGTTCAATCGTGTAATGTTGATGCTCCTTACACCAAGCGAGACGTCGTTTGGCATTTTCCTGCGTGATGTGTGGCTTATGAGCAGCCGCTCGATCATGGAATCCAAGCTTTCTCACCTCACGCCTGTCATAGTACTTGAAGTGGATCCTGATGCAGTTTGGAATTCCTGTGTGATGGTCTGGATAGATGTCTGCCTATTACTCTTTAAGACCCTCTTCAAATGTCAGCGGTCTCTGTCAGTCAACAGACGAGGTCGGCCTGTACGCTTTTGTGTTGTTTAGGAGCGTGGAAATCTCGCGTACAGACTTCTCACACAAGTGACACCCAATCACCTGACCGCGTTCGAAGTCCGTGAGTTCCACGGAGCGTCCCATTCTGTTGTTTCACGATGTCCAATGACTACTGAGGTCGCGAATAATGAGTACCAGGCAGTAGGTGGCAGCACAATGCACCTAAGATGAAAAACGTATGTTTGTGGGGGTGTCCGGATACTTTTGATCACATAGTGTATATCTATGTGTGGTTATAATTGATATAATTCTATAGAAGTACTAACCCACTTTTCCTTGTTATTTTATGAACCATTTTCAGGATACTAAAGTGTCTCATACTTCCTGGGGCTAAATATATGAATTTCATAGGATCTAGAAATGCGACGTGTTTACAGTTCTTCAGATGATAAATACGTATTTACCTGACGCTCCCACTACAGTTGCTTCCCTTTACATATATCAAAGCATATTATAAATATATACCAGAAACTATTCTCTGCTTCGAAAGCGCGACCCTTTCACTCAAAGAGAGGCTTTCAATAGCATTGGTGGGGGTTGCATGCTCTTAGAAGCTGCAGAGAATTATTAAACGCAGTCCTGCATTTGAAGACGTGAAGCTGATTTGTTCAGTACTGCGGGGAGAAAACATACAAGCAAATTAGCCCTAGACCCTGCAGCATTAGCGTCTATGACCTATGCTTCAATGACGCTATGTTCTGTGGAGATAACCTATCCAATATAAGAATGTACTGCGTGATAATAAGAAATCGTTCTTGCCAGAAAATTTGGGCATGTGTGCATCTATGTAACCCTCATACGTCTGAAAAGCAAGGGAAATAGTGAAATCTATTATGTGTGTGTTTTCTTGTAAATGGTTTTAGATAGGGGAAATTCTTATGAAACATGTACCACTAATAAACCTTACTAAAATTAGAAAAACATAAAGTGATAATAACAAATCTTTTACGCTAGACAATTACTTGGATATGCATTTAGTTATTCTACTGCGTTGTTAACAAATACAAACAAGACATATTCTGTGCATTTTATAAAGGGCATTGATAAGGTGAGCTATTTGAAATAAGGTTATAAATGTTACCAAAATAGGAAAAACAGGAAAATTATTGGTGTTAGCATTTGCTAAAAAAAATCTGATGTAGTACACTCACATGACATTCTCTACTCTTGTACAAACTATTTTTACAAACGCTTATTCTCCATCTACTTCATGTTAATCGAGATAAACATTTGCAGACTCTTATCTTATTGCTAATTTTCTTGTAGATGTAAGGGGAATATATATTTACAAGGGCAATATAGAAATACAGTAGCCTTTAAGCATATACATCTCTTAATAGCTGGTTGCTAGGTGCAGCACCATTTCCTTTGCCACAGATTAATACTCTTTGCATATCCAAGACAAAAAAATGAATAACGAATTCCCATTTGAGAAAATAAGTACTGAAAAATTTAAGTGAATAACAAGCAATATCTCGTAAATGGTTCACTCAACAAAAAAATGTATATGACATAAATTATGTATTTTAACGCGATCTACATTTTTTGTCTAGTAAAATTTTGTCTATCTCTTATGGTTATACCCAATTATGCAAAAGTCATTCACAATGAAGAATACTTTTGGAGACATTCCCAGAAAATTCAAGATATACATTTTATTTGTCATGAAAATATCTTAAACATATGATATTTTAACCAAAATCGTTAGACCCATTTTTGAGAAAATTAAAATTTTCGAAAAATGTTCCATGTAAATGGTAGTCTGGAGTGGGGGGATTTTCTTGAAAACCTTCGTGTCGCATCTCTGGAAGATACTGAACCTAAATACCAAGTTTGGTGTTTATCCGACTGTTCGTTTCTGAGTTATGCTGTTCACAGACAGACAGACACACACACACACACACACACACACACACACACACACACACACACACACGGACATGTTTCCAAAAATGCTTTTTTTGGATTCAGGGAGTCTCAAAACATGTATTTCCAGCGAATTCTCGGTATCGAATTTTTGGGTGGAATACAATACTTCCCCTACTTACTATACGTAGTAGAGAAAGTAATAATCAGTTTTCAGTGTATAAAAACAAGAAAGACAGAAAATTATGAAGGTTAATAATAATAATAATAATCCACAAAACCTAAAATAGTATATTTTAAAGGCATAGAAAGTCTAAAACGAAGGCTAACAAGACTTAAAAAACCGGGACCTCTAATTACATTGGCCAAATGTTAGATACAGGCTCTGTAGTTTCCTGTCAGCTTTTTATTCCCTTCTACGTGTAACGCAATTAAGGATCCACTATCAAGTGAGCTGCTGAAACATAATTGGTGCAGTGTCGAGCTTTTGCTTTCTGTTGCCGTCCGAATCGAGGTAATCCATTCTTATAACAGTGAAAGCTACCAATCGATTTCATAAGCGCTATTAGTAGAATACATCGCCCTGTTGTACATTTAAAACTGACAACTTGCAGGCATGTCAGTGTTTGGACAGCAAAGCTGATTATTCGAATCATCTATTACTTTAAGCAAAACCAATAACTCTTCAGAAAGAGCTCTTCAATTCTGTTTTTCAACCACTGACTACGGAGAAGAAAGAAACAATCATTTTAGTTGTTTCCATTGAATATTTTAGTAATGAATTGTATTAATTACTGGCAATACCCTAAACTTACAAATAATAATAAACATGCAAGGTTTACTTACAGTGCGTTATTAATAAAACACATTCTGTAGCAATTTTACTATAAATTAGGTTAACGCTGTATCTATTATAAAGTTTGTAAAGTAACAGTAACATTCTTGCATTGGTGGTAAGTTCGAAGCTCAAAGGATCCAGATAGGTTATATTTGAACTAAAACATACTAAAAACTTACGCGGAAGTGGGGAACGTAACCCGTGACTCGCGTCTTATGGGGCGAGCGTATTTCGCTTAAGCTACTCGTGATTTGGTGAAGCCATCAGACTCTCTTTTGACTGTGTGAGACTTTAAGACGCAAGATATACAGTCAACATGTTAAATTATATAACAAAGGGAAAAATCTGATGTGTTACACTCAAATGACTTTCTCTACTCTTGTACAAACTATTTATACAAACGCTTATTCTCCATCTACTTCATGTTAATCGAGATAAACATTTGCAGACTCTATCTTATTGCTAATTTTCTTGTAGATGTAAGGGGAATATATATTTACAAGGGCAATTTGGAAATACAGTAGCCTTTAAGCACATACATATCTCTTA
The DNA here is from genome assembly GCA_030765065.1 of Deroplatys truncata. Lineage (NCBI taxonomy): Eukaryota > Metazoa > Arthropoda > Insecta > Mantodea > Mantidae > Deroplatys > Deroplatys truncata. The sequence goes on from CM060978.1 coordinate 224,304,981, forward strand.
ATAGCTGGTTGCTAGGTGCAGCACCATTCCCTTTCCCACAGATTAATACTCTGTGCATATCCAAGACAAAAAAATGAATAACGAATTCTCATTTGATAAAATAAGTATTGAAAAATTTAAGGGAATAACCAGTAATATCTCGAAAATGGTTCACTCAACAAAAAAAAATGTATATGACATAAATTGTGTATTTTAACGCGATCTACATTTTTGTGTACTAAAATTTTGTCTATCTCTTATGGTTTACCAGTTATGCAAAAGTCGTTCACAATGAAGAATTCTTTTGGAGACATTCCCAGGAAATTCAAGATATACATTTTATTTGTCATGAAAATATCTTAAACATATGATATTTTAATCAAAATCGTTAGAGCCATTTTTGAGAAAATTAAAATTTTCGAAAAATCTTCCATGTAAAGGGTAATCTGGGGTGGGGGGATTTTCTTGAAAACCTTCGTGTCCGATACTTGGAAGATGTTGAACCTAAATACCAGGTTTGGTGTTTATCCGACTGTTCGTTTCTGAGTTACGCTGTTCACAGACAGACACACACACGGACATGTTTCCAAAAATGTTTTTTTTGGATTCAGGGTGTCTCAAAACATGTATTTCCGGTGAAATCTCGGTATCGATTTTTTGGGTGGAATACAATACTTCCCCTACTTACTATACGTAGTCGAGAAAGTAAAAATCACTTGACTTTCTCTACCTATGACAATTTCACAGGTGGAGATGATGATCACGGTGATGATGGTTTGACAATGCCAAAGGATGTCGGATAGACTGTGCCAGCAGCCCCTTCACCCTATTTGGCTTCCGGGCATGCAGACATTTGAGGCAAGCAGATGGCGGACATCCTCGCAAACAGGGGTTGGATCTTAATTTTATAGGACCCGAGCCCTTTTGTGACGTGTCTAGTATGAGATAACCCAACTAAGACGCAGGGCTCATGTTGAAAATTGGAATAAACAAGCTACAGCCAATTTTGGACTCAGGTACGTTTATTTCTCCACTGAACTTAATTGTCATTAGCTCACGTAGGGCAAGCAGAATTCCACAGGTTCAAACGTTCCTACAGGTGAATAATCTAGACTTCTGATCGAATATTTCTAAAACGGATAATATTTCAAACAAACTACGCATTTTAATGCAATTTTACATTTGTTTCTGCAGCATGTTTTTGTCTACATTTAGCGGCCTCCCAGTTTCACAAATAATAAAAAAATCAGACGTTACAAAGATGACTTGATAGGCTATTCGTATAGAATTCAACACGGTACCTTTTATTTATCATTTCACTACTTCAAACGCATTATTAAATCAAAATCTTTGGAGCCATTTTCGAGAAAATAAAAATAACGAAATGTTTTCCATGTTTGGAAAGGGGAGCATTTCTTGAAAGTCTTAGCGTTGCATTCTTGAAGAATCTTAATATTTAAGCTTCGAATTTTTATTTTGCGTCTATGCTGTTCATACATGCATGCGTGCGCCTTCTTCTAGAAATGCTTTTGTGGCTTCAAGACGTCAAACCATGTATTCTCAGTGAAACTTTGATACGGAATTTTTGATGGGATACTTTCTCTACCTACCCTAAGTGACGGAGAAAGTAGAGAGAAAGAAAAACATGAGAATCTGACCTTATAATCTGGTTGGAACATTCTGAAGATGTATTTCCATTTCTACGCTAAAAAATCTGATGTGTTACACTCACATGACTTTCTCTACTCTTGTACAAACTATTTTTACCAACGTTTATTCTCCATATGCTTCATGTTAATCGAGATGTTAATCTTATTGCTAATTTTCTTGTAGATGCAAGAGGAATTGCTAGGCTTTAAGCTATAGTCATATATTTTAACAGCTGGTTACTATGTGAAGTATTCCATTCTCTTTGCACTACCAGCACAAAATAAAATGAATATCGAATTTGAGAAAAAAATATAAGTATTGGAAAATTTAAGGGAATAACAAGCAATATCTCGAAAATGGTTCACTCAACAACAAAAATGTATACATAAATTGTGTATTTTAACGCGATCTACATTTTTTGTGTAATAAACTTTTGTCTATCTCTATGGTTTACGAATTATGCAAAAGTTGTTCACAATGAAGAATACTTTTGGAGACATTCCCAGAAAATTCGAGATATACATTTCATTTCCCATGACATTATCTTAAACATATGATATTTTCATCAAAATCGTTAGAGCCATTTTTGAGAAAATTAAAATTTTCGAAAAATCTTCCATGTAAAGGGTAGTCTGGGGTGGGGGGATTTTCTTGAAAACCTTCGTGTCGCATCTCTGGAAGATACTGAACCTAAATACCAAGTTTGGTGCTTATCCGACTGTTCGTTTTTGAGTTATGCTGTTCACAGACACACAGACACACACACACAGACACACACAGACACACACACACACACACAGACACACACACGGACATGTTTCCAAAAATGCTTTTTTTGGATTCAGGAGGTCTCAAAACATGTATTTCCGGTGAAATCTCGGTATCGAATTTTTGGGTGGAATGCAATACTTCCCCTACTTACTATACGTAGTAGAGAAAGTAAAAAATAATCTAATGCGTTATATTTATATGATTTTCTCTACCCAATATCGTTTATTTTTATATAGTTTCCACAAACTATTCTTAAGAAGCTTATTTTTCTATCTACTTAATGTTAATCGATATAAACCTTCACAGAAATAGCTTCATTATACATTTCGTTGAAAGTACAAGGAGAATGGAGGAAACCGAATCGATAGTCAAGTGTTTAAAAGCTAGCCGATATATGCTAACCTAGAAATTCCATACTCACATCACAGGAAACAACTGAATAGCGACAATACTTTAAACAAATCACAAAGAGTTGAAAATTAAACACCGATAACAGTCTATATCTCGGAAGTGGCTAATGCCGTAAAATAGTTATTTCAAATAAATTGTGTGTTTTAAAGAGATCTATATTTTTGTGTAGTACGCTTTTGTCTATCTCTTACAATTTACCTGCTTTACAGAATTCTACAAAATTCCTTCCGAATGAAGAGGACTTAACCAACTAGGCGGTAACGTCTCGTCTGTGGCCCGCATTGGGGGGGTCTCGGGTTCAAACCCCTGGGCCCGACCAATCTGACCGAAGGTTTCGTCCCGGTTTTCCTTGGTCGCTAGGAGAATGCTGGGTTGGATAATTTGATTCGCAAATTTTCTTATCATCCCTTTCATCACTACGTTTTATTTCCTTCTTCACCGCCATACCACGCAATGAGGTTGATCACCCATCCTGGATATGCTATGATCGAGAGTTTGCTTGTTCCTACACCCAAGGCATTGGCTGGGGTGTAAGCCCTACAAATAGTAGAGTACTTAGTTAAAGAAAAAGATAAGGGCTTCACAGGCTGTTTCCAAAAAATTCAAGATATACATTTTATTTGATATGTAAATATCTTAAAAAATAAACTAGTTATTTTAATCAAAATAGTTAGAGCCTTTTTTAAAGAAAATCGAACATTTCGGAATAAATCTTAAATGTAAAGGTATTTTGGGGTGAGGAATTTTCTTGAAAATCTTTGTGCCGCATCTTTGGAAGATGCTGAACCTAAATATGAAGCTTCATATATATAGGTCACTTCGTTTTTGCGTTAGGTGTTCACACACACACACACAAAAATTTTTTCTAAAATGCTTTTTTTTTGGAGGGGAGGGTTCGGGGGTTTTAAAACACATATTTCCGGCTAAGTCCCGGCAGTAAATTTTGGGGTGAAATACAATGCTACCTCTGCTTGCACGTAGTGGAGAAAGTAAAAACTATGGAAAAGTTCAACATGCATTTTAAAGGGGTTATTTTGTTTCACGTAGATATAACATAGCTCGATGATTTTCATGTTTATAGTCTCATGTCATTTAAATACTCTGTCTGAAACAGGCTTTTGAAGTTTAATCCTAGTTTTTCTCAAACAGTTGTAGCAAAATGCTCCATAAATCACAATTTTAATCCGTTTGTTTCAAATTCAGATGTACTCGAAAGTATTTCGGACATTTTAAAAATTATCAACTTCTGAATTTCATGATTGTTCGCTTCTATTCCTACTTCATAGAATCCTTGAATGATTTGGGCTTCAAGAGAAGGAATACAAATGTTTAAATTTAGAATTGTACATGAAACTTCCTAAGCCTTAAAATATTATAACACGTATATGGATCTTCAAGAAATACTGTGTATACAGAAAATGTAAAGCTATACAAGTTTCTCCACCCACTATCGTTTATTCTTATAATTATTCTACAAATGATACATCCAAAAGCAACTACTTCTGTGAATGAAAGCAATGATTTGCCAGAAATGGTTTCAATTAGGCGACACCGTGGCAATACACAAGTCAACTATTCAAATACAGATCGATATGCTGATCACGTTATTACCTACGTATCTTTCCACGAGTTTCCACCTTTCAAATCGCAGTAAAAACTGTGGCAACTTTTTACGAGCAGTAACAAATTTTGGATATCGCTGGTGTCACAAAACCTTTATTTGATACAGATTGCATAATTTAACGATAATTAAATTTTACCTTAGTAAGAAAGTAAAAAGTCTGCGCAAGTGTGTATAGTAATTTGCATAATATTGACTATCTACACTTTATTTGAAGCATTTGATGTAGTAATCGTTTTTCCAGACTGAAAGTTACTCATTGTAAACACGTTTAACAGTGCGCAATTGTTTTCTGTTTTTTTTTTTTTTTTCCCCGCACGATATCTTAATAACAAAACGGTGATGAAACATACGAATGCTGTTTCCGCATGTTGTATACAAGAAATTGTTCCTTTTGAAATCTTAGCTAAGAAAATAGTTTGTTGTTTTATTCATGAATTCCTTGGAATTTCGTTAACTCTTTTCTCACGGAGCCCTTCACGGTGGAAAGAGACCTCATGTAGTACATAATATTACCGAGTTCTAGTGAAGAATCAGGTTCATTGCGTATTCATTTTATCATACAGATGTCAACAATTGCTAATCAGTTCACCATAGAGAATGTTCTGCAAGACATTGTTTATGTTAGTATGTTTGAATCGCTGATAAACTCACGTACATTTAACATCGAATTACTTGCTGATTTGGTTGAAATAACAAGAGCATTTCACCGGGAGCATTGCGGTAGAGATGACGGTGCCTGGTCGGTTGCCTTCCGCCAAAGATCAATTATACGAACCGGGCATAAGAATCAGTTTCAATGCCGCTGCTTATAACAGGGGAACTTTTTGGTTCTACAGAATGATGCAGGAAACGGCGAGACTGCTGGTTGAGTTCAAGTTGCCGCTGCTTGAAGCGCTGCCTCGATAAACTTTTCATATCCTATATTGATACGCTCCAAACTTATGTTAATTTACTTAGTTTAGTTTAATTCAATAGTACAACATTAAAACACTTCCGTATCCTTCTGCCTGAACTCGCAGGGGAAGAATATGATTAATGATACAGTAAGACAAATTTTAGACCTAAACAGAATGTTCGGTAATCATTAGATCTGTTTACTTTAAATCGGAAGCTACACAGTTTTAGTACTTTGAGCCACTCTAGGACGTCTACTAATTCCAAACCAGTTACCTACTTCATCACCTTTTCGTTCCTTTTTCATGACGTCTCTTGTCAAATTGGTGACGAAGTAAAGCGTATGGATAATGACAAGCATTTCCCAGGTTATGTTTTGCTTCTACAAACAGTTAAATTTCTATGTGGTATAATTGTTGCAAAAGGGAGCGTTAAATGGTCTATTCTGAAACTGAAGACAAACTACTTACCAATTCAAATGCCAATAATTCTTCCCTCTTCGGCGTATGCAAGCTACGATGGAGAAACCCAGTTCTATATCAGCTACCAAATCCGCGTTATCTTTCTCTTGAATTTCAATATGTCACTTAACAAAAGGAGGGGAGAAAGAAAGAGAGAGAGAAATAAATAAATAAATCAGATCCATCTATCAATCGAGCGATCGAGAATAATAGTTTTCTGCTCAAATGCAGTCCTTCATTTCAAACCCAGCTTTTTCCATTTCTTTATCGCCACCCCAAATGAACCGTTTTTAATATTGTCTATTATCTGGTATCTTCTGCAGCCTCCAACCATTTTTTCCTTTCATTATTCTTTCCAATGCACCTCTTGCGAGCAGTTTCTTCCCATCCAAAGTCTCAGCTACCTTCCTTCCCTCTTTCTATCAAATTGAGTATTATTTTCCTTTGATCACTGCTACTAAAATAGTTTCATTACTTAGTTTCTTTGTCTATTTTACACCATAAGTCAGTTTTCTAATACATACAAAGCACTTTACTAATTTCTTTCTTCAAAGTTTCAGAGAAGACGCTTCCTCTTTCATCGGAAACTTATTTATTACTCGCGCAAAACTTCTGGAATCGTGACCTTGATTGCCAACCCAGCTGCCGAGCCTAGGAATGGTTTATGTTTAGCTTTATCAACGAAAGCGATATAATACCTTTGCTTACTCACAGTGCTTAACACATACAGTCTGCATAGAAAGTGTCTGCATCTGGTTGTAATTTTAAAGAGAGCTGCAGTATCTAAATAGTACTTATTTTATAATTGTTATATTTGTTTTCAAAGTTAAGTGGTAAGGTGTTACGTAGTCAAAGTAGGGAAATAATTGCAAATGTCGACTTCATGAAGCAAGAAGCAGAGATGAAGGAAGAAAATATATGTTCATCCGAGTTCCACAAAAGCCTTATGAGAGTGAAAGAAAGATTAGTCAAAGCAACTGGTGTTTCACCGAGTTCCGATTCCAGAGTTCTCAAAGATAAGAGAAAAAAAACATATGGATGAAAGAGTACCAATTGACACACCTGGGAAGAAACATAAGGTCCCTAAACGTATTACAGAAATAGACGATTTCGAATGCGTCATTCGGCGCACGATTCACAATTCCTATGTGGAAGAAAAATCTGTGCTAACAATAAGCAGATTGCTCATCAAGCTGAAAGACAGCAGAAACTTACAAGGTGGTGCTACAAATCTCAGAAAAATTATTAAAGATTTAGGGTTCGAGTGGAAGAAACCGAAATCAAATAGAAGAACTCTAACAGAAAAGCAAAATAAATAAATAAATAAAAAAAAATAAAAAATAATAAAATAAAAAAAATAAAAAGTTAATGTTGCCATGATAGCTTGGTCGGCTAGACCAACGGCACGGAAAGCCTAAGATCCGTGGTTCAAATCCCGGCTATGGCATTGAATTTTTCAGTCTGATTCTACCTTTCCAAATGAGTATAATTTTATATGTACTTATATCAGTGTGTACTTATATCAGCATCAATTTTTAAGGTGGTGCTACAAATTTCAGAAAAATACTATAGTGTATGAAGATGAGTCATACATACACAGCAGTCGTACAGCATCTAAAAGTTGGAGTGACGATAGCGAATTAGGTTGCAGGTTCCTGTTGCTAAAGGGCAAATACTTATTATCGTTCATGCTGTTGGAGAGATCGGCTTCGTTCCAAATGCCCTTCTTTTACAAGTTGCAAAACCAACAGGAGATTTTCATCAAGAAATGAATACAGAAAAGTACATGAAGTGAATCAACGCCATGTTGACACCTAATATGCCTGCTGGGTCTGTTCTGGTCATCGACAATGCTTCACAATGCGTCAACACTCAATGACAAACCACCTACCTCAAATTCATTGAAAGAAGAAATGAGAGCTTGGTTACTTAGACATAATATAGCTTTAGATGAAAGCATAGTAAAACAAAGCTATATAACTTAATTAGGGCCAACAAACAGCTTCAGAAGTCATACATACTTGACCAAATAGTAATACAACATTGCCATAATGTACTCCCATCGCATCACCCAGATCTAAACCCAATCGAATTAATCTGCGCTGATATCAAAAAATGGGTGGCATGCAGAAATATGACTTTTAAGTTATAACGCCAGCAATTTGCTGAAATTGGAAGGCCAGAATGGGAAAATGTATGTCGACATGTTGAATAAATTAAGAATCATTATTTCGAAAAATACGGAATTGCAGAAAATCAAATAGAAAGAATTCTCATCCAAGATAATGGTGCAGAAAGTAGTGACAGCAGCGATGACGGCAATAATGTGAGTGATTCCGCAGAAGAGGAAGGGTTGTTAGGTGTGGAAGAATTGGAGGCAATGATTGACAGCGTTTATTATATTAAGTTACAGCGTGGATTTTAATATACTGTATATAACTAAGTTTATCAGCGCAAAGCAGTGCATAACCGGTGTGGATATTTGACGATGACTGTCCCACGCACTCCTGCAGTATGCAGTCGACCGGTCACCACATGATCTGGTAAGCAACTCGCATCATAGCTCTCATTAAGATTTTCACGTGTCTAGAACTGTTGCGCCGATTATACCTATGTTACATCCTGCTTTGCTTGTGTATACCAGCTCCCGATTCTGATTATGCCACCCCCTACACCTTCTTGTATGAATCGAAACAGTCCACTTACATCGCTACTTCATCTCGCATCGGTAAACTCAGTTTCTTTTAACCTTGCTCCGCTGACGTGTATTCCTCCGCGTTTCCTTTCTTTCCCCCTGATTGACTGATGTACACCTTTGAATATGATGCATTTGATTAACAAGCCCTATGCAATGCAAGATCAAGCAATAAGAGCGATTAAAGCACCCTGTCCTTTCGTCATCCTGAAAGGCAAGTTTAAACCGGAGATCCTCCCACCTATTTGCTGATAAGAATTTACGTGCATTCCAGTGCATTAACTCTGTTATGTAATATATTTTGATTCATGGGTTATAAAAATGTAAATTTGGCAATTCTCTTCGAATATATTATACGATAAATGACCATGTTAAACAAGGAACTAATTCGTACTGCACAACAACCTATTCCGTTAATCATAACTTTGTCTTAAAAATGTAGAAAGAGAAGCAAAACCAGCCGTGAACGGGAATCAGATTGCGCGTACATATTTACCGAAAACAAGATACTAATATGGAAGTAACTGTAAGAAATGAAATGAGAAGGGAATGACAGAGAGTGAGAGTGAAGTTGCTGAAATCTCCGACATGAACATGCATTCTGTATCTGTCTCCTGCAGTGGTCAGACGACTGCGCTAGCCTGCGGCCAGGTTCCCGTCAAAACTCCCTCCCACTTATTACCTCTATAATTGGCATATTGGCGAACAGGTCCATCGCGTATACGCTAAATTATATTTTCACCCGCAGGGCAATTCAATAGTTGGTAGCTCCGATATTCAGCTTTCAACGCTGAAAAGAGCCGTCTACAGTGATTCTGCTGATATTTCTTTAACTTTATATCCAAAACTGACGTTTGTTAACAACTTTAAAATTCATGTAAGGACACCCACGCCACTGCCGCTTCTCACATCAAAATGCTGTAAGGACTGCAAAGAAAGACCCTGGGGAAAAAAAAAACTTATGCACCAATTTAAGCTGTTTAGAAGTGAAAGAAAGCTTCTAATAAACGCATAAGAGTTTTCTGTGAACCATCGAACAAAGCTGTAAGGAAGAGATTGGTGAAACCCTTTATGTGTCCATATATCAGCGGCACTTTGAGTGGAGCGCGGCACAGTATACTGCGCAAATTTTGGCACTGCGTCGTAGTGCAAAGTACTGGAAGCATTTAAAATGTGAATATGGAGAAGAGCAATTCTATTAAAATGGACAGGCAATTGTTTTAAAAAAATTTGATGTGTTACACTCACATGACCTTCTCTACTCTTGTACAAACCATTTTTACAAACGCTTATTCTCCATATGCTTCATGTTAATCGAGATATCGAGAGGTTAATCTTATTGCTAATTTTCTTGTAGATGCAAGGGGAATTGGTAGGCTTTAAGCGATAGTCAAATGTTTTAAGAGCTGGTTGTTATGTGGCGTATTCCATTCTCTTTGCATTACCAGGACAAAAAAAAATGAATAACGAATTCCCATTTGAGAAAAAGTATAAGTATTGGAAAATTTAAGAGAATAACAAGCAATATCTCGAAAATGGTTCACTCAACAACAAAAAATGTATATGACATAAATTGTACATTTTAACGCGATCTACATTTTTGTGTAGTAAAAGTTTGTCTATCTCTTATGGTTTGCCAGTTATGCAAAAGTCGTTCACAATGAAGAACACTTTTGGAGACATTCCCATAAAATTCAAGATATACATTTTATTTGTCATGAAAGTATCTTAAATATATTTTTTAATCAAAATCGTTGGAGCCATTTTTGAGAAAATTAAAATTTTCGATAAATGTTCCATGTAAAGGGTAATTTGGGGTGGGGGATTTTCTTGAAAACCTTCGTGTCGCATCTCTGGAAGATACTGAACCTAAATACCAAGTTTGGTGTTTATCCGAGTGTTCGTTTCTGAGTTATGCTGTTCACAGACAGACACACACACACATGGACATGTTTCCAAAAATACATTTTTTGGATTCAGGAGGCCTCAAAACATGTATTTCCGGTGAAATCTCGGTATCTCTGCGTAGTAGTGAAAGTAACAATAGGCAAAATAAGAATAATGGTGAAATTGATCAGGAGGAAAAGAAATCGTTTTCTAAGAGATGAGTTAGAAACTACGGTGACAAAAGGCTTCGGGGCTGAAGAAGAGACCCAATGATATTTCAGACAATATAACATTAAGATAAAAGTTTCATATGCAGAGAGAATAAAAGCATAAGAGGGAAGAATGGAGAAACCAGTGTTTGAAGTGAGAGACCTACCCTTGGACAGTATACTGCGACTGATTGGTTGGTTTAGAAGCAGTTTACATTATTTTAATAGACTGATAATGTAAATAGCAATCACCTAAGTTTTGCAATATTTTAACTTAATGTTTTTGCGCTGGATCTAATTAAGTAAGCACAACTTATTAAAATGTTCTCGAAAAACGCTTATTTAAAATTGACAATAATTTTTTTTTTTTTTGCTTAGTGTATGTATTCTTTTACAACTATGAGCATGTTCATGCTGACTACCACAAATTGCTTCTATTAGCTTTAAGGCAGTGAAGCTAATCTGATGTTACCGTAAATGTTCGGAAAAACTACATTTCTGAAGTTCAGTTTCAGTATACTTAAAGGAAAATGTATTGTTTACATTAATATACAAGTGACGCTTATCTGACATTCATATGCTCCTAAAGAAGAATGATCTTATTGAATTGTTGTTTAGTCAAGACAATAACGAAAATTCATATTGGAAAGAATTGGGAAGACATTCTATGCAGCCGTCGTATCTTGGAAAGGTAGAATGACACTGAAAGATTCTATGCCATAACCGGACCATTTTTCTGATTCTGCCTTTCCACCTTGCCCTACACACGGTTTGTGTGAAAGAACAATTAATTACCATCTTATCTGCTCCCTTCCCGTTCATCCCAAAATTATGATACCGTATAAAGCAACAGTCTGTATAATAATTATTTTATGCGTTGCTGATACGCTAAGGCCGTTTTTAAATATTGTATAATTTATAGAATTACCAAACTTTCACACATATGAGCGGCATTTTTTTTTCTCTCTCGGTAACATCGAGGATACGTGCCTGTGGTCCAGTTAAAAATACCCTAGCACACCTCGGCCTGTCGAAACCCACACTGGCCGGAGATGACCGAGGTCAGTGCTGCCAAAGATGAGGAGGGGAGGGGAAGAAGTGAAGATGGACCGCCGCAGTAGTCTCCCGCCTACATTCACACAGTAGTCGCGCCATCTCTTATTTCCCTGGTGGAGTGGGGGACATTCAACAGGTCTTACCGGGCGACACTATATATTATCACGGTCACTGTATTTTATTTAAAGTGAGAGCAGCGGCTCTGCCTACACGTGCTGCCCTCTTTTCTCCTTCCGCTGTAAACAACACGCTCACTTCCGCGCGGGAAACTGCTTATCTCTGTTTGTGCAGTCATGTTGATATCAGTGGTCACGTGATTCTGGTAGAGAGGTCATAAGAATACACTTTTTTACTACCCAACTATTGTAAATAATATAAGTATCTTACGCTTTTGTTTCATGCACGGTTTTTACGAGATAACCCGAGGATGGTGAACTCTGTACCATGCCTTGGTGAAACCTGGCCAAAAATCGTTATACGACAGTTTCGCTTTTGTGTATTAAAATATATCATGCTAATGTTTACATTCACACGATTTCTCCATTCTTCTTCGACAAACTGGTTTTAAAAGCCTTGTTTTTCTATCTACTTCATGTTAAAGGTGATAACTGCTTCACGTTGATACGGGAGGCTGAAGCGATAGTCAAATCTTTAAACAGCAGGTCTCTGTATGCTGGCTTTGAAATTCCACTCTTTGTATGACCATACGAAAAAAATGAATAACGACTAGGCACTTCAAAAAAAAGTATATTACGTTTGAAAATTCAAAATAAAAACAACGAATGTCTTGGAAATGCTTAATGTCGCAAAATATTATTTGACAAATTGTCTACATGTTTTGTGTAGTACGTTTTGACTATCTCTATGGTTTACCAGTAATACAAAATCATACAAAAATGCAAGTGAAGAGGTCTCCACAGGCTATTCGCAGATAATTCAAAATGTGCATTTTATTACATGTCTTAGGCATATGGTAAACGAAACATTTTCCATGTAAGGCTACTTTTGAGTCCGGACGTTTTCTTGAAAATCTTCGTGTCACATCCTTGGCAGATGTTGAACTTAAATCCTAAGGTTGCGATTTATTCCAAGTTTCGTTTCGAAGTTATGCTGATGCAGACACACTTAAGCGCACGCGTTCTTTTCCTATTTTTTTACTTTCTCTACTACGTATAGTAAGTAGGAAGTATTGTATTCCACCCAAAAATTCGATACAGAGTTTTGAGACCCCCTGAATCCAAAAAAAGCATTTTTGGAAACATGTCCGTGTGTGTGTGTCTGTCTGTGAACAGCATACCTCAGAAACGAACAGTCGAATAAACACCAAACTTGGTATTTAGGTTCAGTATCCTCCAGAGATGCGACACGAAGGTTTTCAAGAAAATCCCCCCACCCCAGGCTACCCTTTACATGGAACATTTTTCGAAAATGTTAATTTTCTCAAAAATGGCTCTTAACGATTTTGATTAAAATATCATATGTTTAAGATATTGTCATGGGAAATGAAATGTATATCTCGAATTTTCTGGGAATGTCTCCAAAAGTATTCTTTATTGTGAACGACTTTTGCATAACTGGTAAACCATAAGAGATAGACATAATTTTACTACACAAAAAATGTAGATCGCGTTAAAATACACAATTTATGTCATATACATTTTTTTTGAGTGAACCATTTTCGAGTTATTGCTTGTTATTTCCTTAAATTTTGAATACTTATTTTCTCAAATGGGAATTCGTTATTCATTTTTTATCTTGTATATGCAAAGAGTATTAATCTGTGGCAAAGGGAATGGTGCTGCAACTATCAACCAGCTATTAAGAGATATGTATATGCTTAAAGGCTACTGTATTTCTATATTGCCCTTGCAAATACAAAACAAGGGGAACATAGTACCTACGCCTTAAGCGATAGTCAAATATTTTTAGAACTGGTCGCTATGTGTAAAATGTAATTCTCTTTGCATGTCAAAAGATCGTTTCTGCAAATGTTTATCTCGATTAATATGAAATAGATGGAGAATAAGAGTTTGTAAAAATAGTTTGTACAAGAGCAGAGAAAGTCATGTGAATGTAACACATTCAGAATTTATAAAAATTTTCGGCATTGAGTCTCCCCTTAGTGTCACTGCCATTTGCTAGTCCTATGACACCTGCCATTAGTGTGGTTGAAATACACTTACTTCACCCAGTTTTGTAACATTTCATTGCAGCAACTGTTGTCGGGTTAAATAACAATGACATTGAATTTCATAGGAAGTGGCATGACTTTCACAGGCATCCATGGAATACTTGTCAGCTTTTGCAAGCAAGCTCCACATTTAAAACTGCCGATAACCAAACCGCGATTACTTCACGTCTTACATAGCATATTATTTTTAACCAATTTTAGTTAAATCACTAATTAGTAAATCTACTAATCACCAAATTTAAATTTTAACTAAACGGATAAATTTTAAGTAAGCTGAACTAAACTTGCAAGCTAAACTCTTCATTACTTTCCACGCATTTCCGTTTAGCTGTATGAACAGTGCATCCAACCTTTTGGGAAATACGTTTGACATGATTTGCAAGTTCCAGAACGTTTCTTGGGACAGGGTTTCTATTGTTGTTTCAGACTTGGAGCTTGTGGGGTCGCTGCAGTAAACAAATCGTCTGTTTCTTTCTACGTTTCCTGTTAGGCACAAAAGACCAGTGGAGCTTATGACACATCGCCACTCACTTGGCCCAAGCGGCGGAGTCAAAAATGTCGCAACAGTAAAAACACGAAGAAATATATTTCCCAATGGCCAGTAGAGTCTCAAGTTCCATAGAGTATTAAACAAAACAGGAGCAGTCACATGTCTTGTAAATGACTGCTAAAACATGCGTTACGTCAGCGTGGTAAGGCTGCCTTCGTAATGCGAAGTGAACGTGCCATTTCTCTACTTAATTCGTTTGAGAGGCGGAGAATTTTTGTATAATTTAAAAACCAATTGTTTTTGTTTCCAAACACAATTTATGCGGCACCTAAACTTCAGGCTAAGATTTACATTTTCTGCAGGTGTGCCATGGATTACTTTAAAGTGGGGTGGCCAACCTATTTTGAACTTTGGCCAGTAAATTGGTAGGCTTTTCTTCAAGGGCCATCTAACTAAATTTATCGTCATAACTATTTTGAATCGCAACTAAAGTATTATATAAGCATTAGTAAAGTATTCAGGTAAGCCTAGCTGTATACCAATATTTAAAACACAAAGTTTTAAAAAGAATTATATTATCATTATTATTATTAATTTTTTATTTGAGAGAGCATTGCATAATTTTACACATTTTTAAAAATTATCATAAAATGACATACTTTAATCATAATGGAAATGCTTCTTGTTACACTATTTATTAAGAACATTACAATGAATTTTAAAGACCTATAATGCTAATGTGCCTTTTTAACTTGCTTTTCATTCACCAGTTTTTCAATCTCAGGTATAATTTCTTATGTGCACAGAACAAATATATCAGCAAGATGTGCATTTGGTATAGTTGAACATATTTATTTGTAATAAGTCTAGAGCTCGGATTTTTGCATATTTTATTCCTTGATAGACGTATGCAAGTAAGTAATAAATTTATTCCATATTGTGAGCAGTTTATTACGGAAGTTTTATAGTGCATATAAATTCATATTTAAGGGGTTAGTGCATATTTAACTAATTTCTGCATATTTTTGCATACATTTTACTTTTTCAGCAATTATTCATGAAATACGAATTTGTATTTCACAACGATACTTTAAGATAAAGAGAGGGTTCAGAGAAAATTTCTCTTTTGTTGTTCTGTTTGTGTAGAACTGTTAAACTATCATGTTTCTAAATGCATAACAGATCGCCGAAAATGAGAACATAGCTATTAACAACCAGCGCTTCCTGACATAAGAATGTGCCGTCAACAGATAAACTAGATATGCGGCAAATCTTTAAAGTTCGGTGAGGCCATTGTTACTAGATACGGTTTGTATTAATGTTACACAAACGAAGCCGTCTGACGCAACGATAACATTTCCCAGAAATAAAAGGTGCCGTTTTCAGTCACTCTTAAACTTGTAACTAGTGTGTATTCTGAAGTGTAAACAATAGGAAACGGAATATTACAATGCCTAAGGAGAAGAGTAGTAAAGCTTACTTGCTTCGAAACTGGATTGATGGAAATCCTATTCTAACAACAGATGGAAATATAGCACTGTGTCAAGTGTGTGAAAAACATGTAAGTTTTATTTTTGTATTTTCAGAATATTTTAAAATCAACACCATTTTCGTTAGTGAGTGTTGGTTTTATTTAACTAAATAACCTAATTTTTATACAATTGTTATAGGTGTCCTGCGACAAAAAAATTCCAGATTATGCAACATCTACAAACAGCTACGTAGACATGCTATCAATAAATATGTCTCCAAGATCCAAACAACCTTACCAGTAGCATTTTCTGCAAGCATTAGTTTCAGTCAACATTCCTTTGAATAAGTTAAATAATATGGAATTTCGAAATTTCCTGGAAAAATATTCCGGACGAAAAGTTCCTAACGAATCAACAATAAGGAAAAACTACCTTAGCAAAGTTTATGAAGAGGTAAGTTTAAAAATTTATTAAACAACGTTAGTTTGTGTATCAACTACCCCAACACCCTCCCTAATATTTTCAGCTTTATAAAATTTTGTCGTTTATTTAAAACTTCTAAATGCATTATAGACAAATATTTTCAAATGGAAACAAAATTACGTATGGCCCGTAGTGTCACGGAATTTTGATTTCTTTAGTTGTTTATCAAGAAACACTTTTTTATATATGTTTAAACTTGTTTCTCCTAAAACTGAGCCTCCAAATTACACCCTTTATCTTTACTAATTTTCAACATAATAATTATTTTTTCAGGTAATACAAGAAATAAGAGACGATATCGGCGACTCAAACTTGTGGTTATCTGTAGACGAAACAACCGACTCGTGTGGGAGATTTATTGCCAATGTCGTCGTGGGAAAAATGACTGAATCTGAACCAGGAACGCCACATCTCATTGTCTCCAGGGTACTGGAAGTAACTAACCATTCGACGATTGCTAGAGTTGTTCGTGATGCATTACGTGTTTTGTGGCCTGCTAAAGAAAATGAGGAAAAACTCTAGGTGATAGTTACAGATGCAGCAGCATACATGCTTAAGGCAGTTAAAGCTTTGCAGGTATATTATCCTAAAGCAGCTCACATGACTTGTTTAGTACTGCTCTCCACTGGTTAGCGGAGGAAATTCAAGCAAATTTTCCAGAAGTAAATGCCTTAATTTCCTCTGTGAAAAAAGTGTTTGTGAAGGGGCCATCAAGAGTATTTACTGATATGATACAAGATACTGGTTTACCCCCAGAGCCTATTCTCTATATTACAGTGATCATCTGCAAGACGTGAAAAAGGTGCTCGACGTGATGGACAAAAATGAAGCTGCAAGTATTCCTGCTGCAATTAGTGCTTGCAATGAGAAGGGTCTCCAGAGTAAATGAGTGTTTATTAAGACCTACTTTAGTAAAATACCAGCCGCAATCAAACATTTGAAAAAAAAAAAAAAAGGAATGTCTATCTTCTGTCCTGCAAGTATATGATACAGCTGTCGCAGAAGATAATATACCTGGAAAAATAGGAAAGTGTCTTAATAACAAAATTGAGAAAATTGAAGCAAGAAATCTAGGTTTAATGTTTCTTCGGGATGTGAATAAGGAGCTACAAGGAGAATCTGAAAAAGAACTTAATGCTTATTCTGTAAGTGACAAAGCCTCACTGTCCTGTGGCTTCGTGTGAAGTAGAGAGATCTTTCTCTTCATATAAAAACATTTTAAGCGACAGAAGAAAGTCGTTTCTTACTGAAAACTGTGAAAAATATTGAATTGTTTATTGCAATAAAAACGACTAATGGTAAACTAGACTGAAAGAAAGACTAACAATTATTAATTTTGTTAATGTCTCTGTTTAAGACTGACTTTACAATCTGATTACTTCATCAAGATTAATAAATGTTAAAATAGTATGCTTTATTTTAAGTGCATATTTTAAAGTTTTTAGAGCATATTTTACAGCTTTTTAGTGCATAGATGCATGCATATATTCATACTTTATACTGCATATAAATCCGAGCTCTAGACTAATAACGTTCATGGCAGCAAAGGTTTGCTCACAAATTCGCATGCGAGTCTTGAAACAAAATCGAGAATTACAGAAAACCGTCTGAACGAATATTTTTCCAAAATTCAGACGTGATTATAATCATTAAATGATGCTCCTAAAGTGAGACGGGAGTATTAGAGGGGCGTCTTTCCTATCTCCAAATCGATGCAATGTCGTGGCATTTTTCATCCTTCAAAACTAAAAAGTTAGAGAAGTATCAATTGTTAAAGGGCTCACTTTGGATTATTAAAGACAAAATAGTATTTAAAAACTATGATGTGTTACATTCACATGACTTTCTCTACTCTTGTACAAACTATTTTTACAAACGCTTATTCTCCATATGCTTCATGTTAATCGAGATGTTAATCTTATTGCTAATTTTCTTGTAGATGCAAGGGGAATATGGTAGGTTTTAAGCGATAGTCAAATCTTTTAAGAGCTGGTTGCTATGTGGCGCATCCCATTCTCTTTGCATTACCAGGACATAAACAAATGAATAACGAATTTGAGAAAAAGTATAAGTATTGGAAAATTTAAGGGAATAACAAGCAATATCTCGAAAATGGTTCTCTCAACAAAACAATGTATATGACAAATTGTGTATTTTAACGCAATCTACATTCTCTGTTTAGTAACATTTTGGCTATCTTTATGGTTTACCAGTTATGCAAATGTCGTTCACAATGAAGAATACTTTTGAAGAAATTCCCAGAAAATTCGACATATACATTTCATTTGTCATAAAAGTATCTTAAACATATGATATTTCAATCAAAATCGTTAACGCCATTTTTGAGAAAATTAAAATTTTTAAAAAATGTTCCATGTAAAGGGTAATCTGGGGTGGGGAGATTTTCTTGAAAACCTTCGTGTCGCATCTCTGGAAGATACTGAAACTAAATACCAAGTTTGGTGTTTATCCGATGTTCGTTTCTGAGTTATGCTGTTCACAGACACACAAGCACACACACAGACATGTTTCCAAAAATGTTTTCTTTGGATTCAGGGGGCTCAAAATACGCATTTCCGGTGAAATCTCGGTATCGAATTTTTGGGTGGAATACAATACTTCCCCTACTTTACTATACGTACTAGAGAAAGTAAAAATGAATAACGAATTTGAGAAAAAGTATAAGTATTGGAGAATTTAAGGGAATAACAAGCAATATCTCGAAAATGCTTCACCCAACAACAAAAATGTATATGACATAAATTGTGTATTTTAACGTGATCTACATTTGCTGTGTAGTAAAATTTTGTCTATCTTTTATGGTTTACCAGTTATGCAAAAGTCGTTTACAATGAAGAATACCTTTGGAGACATTCCCAGAAAATTCGAGATATACATTTCATTTGTCATGAAAATATCTTAAACATATGATATTTTAATCAAAATCGTTAGAGCCATCTTTGAGAAAATTAAAATGTTCGAAAAATGTTCCATGTAAAGGGTAATCTGGGGTCGGGGGATTTTCTTGAAAACCTTGTGTCGAATCTCTAGAAAATACTGAGCCTAAATACCAAGTTTGGTGTCTATCCGACTGTTCATTTCTGAGTTATGCTGTTCACAGACACACACAGACACACACACGGACATGCTTCCAAAAATGCTTTTTTTTGGATTCAGGGTGTCTCAAAACATGTATTTTCGGTGAAATCTCGATATCGAATTTTAGGGTGGAATACAATACTTCCCCTACTTGCTATACGTAGTAGAGAAAGTAAAAAAACTAAAACAATGCGAGTTTAAGAGCAACTGTTTCATATTTACCAATTGTCCTCCGATTTCAACCGGGCAGATCATAACAAATGAAGATTGGAAAGATGAAAAGAATACACAAATGATCTCGGGCATCGTAAGTCCTAAACCTACCCGATATTCTTCGAAAACCTTGTTATTTCTCAGGTAATCAGAAAACGCAACAGCCAAATTTATCAACCAAATGCTATGTAGACATGAATACTAACGAAAATCCGTAAATATTCTATTAAACGAAGTAAACAGCAAAAGTATGCTTCAATTTGCTAGGTAGCGTTTTCTACAAATATCAAGAACCGGTATAGCCACTCTTTGGATAAAGGAATTACGTTGCAGTATAGCTTATTTCCTAGAACAGACGTAAACGTGTTTTATAAAGGGTTTCTTAATAATTTGGTTTCCATCATTCTTGGGTGCATCTGTGCACACTCACATATGCATACTTGGCCTCGGGATATCCCAATATACACATTAACATCTCTTAATTATCCAAAACTGAGAATTTTCACAAACACTTTTGGAAGGGAGCCTGAGCAGAGTAGCAACTGACCCATTACATTTTTCGTAGGCTTCTCCCAGTAAATTGATTTATTTTTTGATGACAAGTGTAAAGTTTATCGTTCGAGAAGCAAGTGAAATAACTTTATTTCAGCAGCGGTAAGCTCAGCCAAATGTCCATTCAACGTAATCGGAGTCACGCTGGTTCCCGAATGTTGCCGGCAACCCGTACAACAGGGCTGGCTGGCCGGCAAGCGAACCACGCGCAGGCCTTACCGGCGCCAAGGGCCATAAAGCGAGATTATGAGCCTATTTGTGTGCAGCTGTTCACCCCTACTAGTACGTCTTCAGAGCGGCACAGCCGTTCCAAACGCATTAATGCTGCTCTAAACACGCAAAACACAAAATTTCGTTATAGCCGCGTGGGAAATCCGTCCAAAATATATACCTCATAATTCAGAACGTAAATAATGCCTTGAATGTGCTACATTTAATCTCCAACACTAATCATTCGCTTTAAAGACAATTTATGAAATAAAAAAAAACAAGCAACACAAACTCCTAGATTATATTATTTTACTTTTGAAGTATCTAACTCTACTAGCTGTACAATTTCACGTCTAATTGTATCGCTTGCCATGTTTTGATTATTTGTTGAGGCAGTGTTTTTAACACTTAAATGATTTTAGTCAAATTATATAATATATAAATTAAATAACAGGCCGCCTTGAAGCTATGTGTATGTAATAATATGTAAAATGTATGTAACAGTCATTGCATATGCTTATATTATTGTATCCATGTGTAATAATGTTATATGAATATATTACGTAATTTAATAATGTAGGAGCTGTGAGAATAATAAGTTAAAAGTTGCTAACAATGAGGTAACCTTGAGTCAATAATGAGTAAGAAAGTTTAATAGTACTACTTGTGATTCTTGGAGTAACAATAAGTAATTTTAGTGACAGTTTATAAAATAGCCAACCAACAAGTGCTTTAGTTAAATGAAGGTATTCTAGTGGAGTAGGGTTAGCCAATCAGAAACTGAAAAGGAGCAAATTTTACAAATTTAGAGTTCAGTTGCCTGCAGACAATGATTGTAACCGGATGCGAGATGCGTCCTCGAGAGATTTAATACGTATTCGTGTGAGACGAAAAATAAGTTTACGTGTTAAAAAGTGCAATTAATTAATAAAAAGAATCTCACAGCACTCTATATCAGTGAAGTGTTATTTAAATCGTGTCAAGCATTAATAAAAGGAGTGAAGTAAAATTATAACCTGTGTAAGCCTATGTTCTTGTCGCACCACAACCTTGCTAAGAGAAACGTGTCTCTAACAATAATACTGATGCAGCCGAGGCAAACATGAATATATAATATTTAAAGAAACAGTCAAATTACAAAGTAAATATTTATTTTTTTTAAACTTGGGGCAAAGTACATTTGGGGCGAAGGCTACCGGAAACTGTTTACTGTACGTGCGGTTGCAACTACTACAAGTTCGGCTCCCCAACAGTTGAAATATAATACAACTCCTTCAATACGACCTACTTCAAATTGACGCCCAAAGCGTGATTCAAATAACGCAACAAACCATCTTTCTCATTGTTAATATTTAAACGATTATCACGATGATTAAAACAAAACAAAAAAGCAAAGCAATTCAAAGGAAAGGAAATTAAAAGCTAAATTAGTATGAAATTGGTTTTCAATTTACGTATTTTATGCTGACCATCGAGAAAATCATCAATTTTGTTTGTGAGGAACAAGAGAAAGAAACTACTATGATTTATTGATTCACACTGTACTATGAAGCACCGAAAGAAAATTCACACAGAATCTAATAAACATGAAGGTGTTTGTGGAGGAAACCGAGGCAGCAGGAGACCCTGCGTTTCTTTTTATTGAATCATTGAAGTCACCGTAAATGTGCTCTACAACCGAGGAAGCAGCAGAACCTGCGTTTCTTTTTATTGAATCAGTGAAATCAAGGAAAATATACTCTACATTTTGAGATAACTTTATAGACCGTAGCTTATAAAATCTCATGTATTGCATTCATATGACTTTTACCACTCACTCTTAATATTCTATATACTTTTTGTCATTCGAGATAAACATTCATTACACACTCACACATTTCGCTGTATGTGTAAGAAGGATGCAGTAGGCTAAAGTGATAGCCAGATTTTAAAAATCTGAATGTGTTACACTCACATGACTTTCTCTACTCTTGTATAAACTATTTTTACAAACGCTTATTCTCCGTATGCTTCATGTTAATCGAGATATCGAGATGTTAATCTTATTGCTAATTTTTTTGTACATGCAAGGGAAATTGGTAGGCTTTAAGCGATAGTCAAATGTTTTAAGAGCTGGTTGCTATGTGGAGTACTCCATTCTCTTTGCATTACCAGGGCAAAAAAAAAAAAAAATGAATAACGAATTTGGGAAAAAGTATAAGTATTGGAAAATTTAAGGGAATAACAAGCAATATCTCGAAAATGGTTCACTCAAAAAAAATGACATAAATTGTGTATTTTAACGCGATCTACATTTTTTGTGTAGTAAAATTTTGTCTATCTTTTATGGTTTACCAGTTATGCAAAAGTCGTTCACAATGAAGTATACTTTTGGAGACATTCCCAGAAAATTCGAGATATACATTTCATTTGTCATGAAAGTATCTTAAACATATGATATTTTAATCAAAATCGTTAGAGCCATTTTTGAGAAAATTAAAATTTTCGAAAAATCCATGTAATGGGTAATCTGTGGTGGGGGGGATTTTCTTGAAAACCTTCGTGTGGCATCTCTGGAAGATACTGAACCTAAATACCAAGTTTGGTGTTTATCCGATGTTCGTTTCTGAGTTATGCTGTTCACAGACACACACACAAAACACATATTCCCGGTGAAATCTCGGTATCGAATTTTTGGGTGGAATACAATACTTCCCCTACTTACTATACGTAGTAGAGAAAGTAAAAGGCGAATAGCAAAATACCACTTGAGATAGTATAAGTATCTGCCAAAGGGGCGACACGAAGATTTTCAAGAAAATCCATAACCCCAAACTACCCTTTTTATTTTCTCAAAAGCATCTAACTTTCTGCGAATATGCTGGGAAGCCCTCTTGATAGACAAAAAACGTACTACAAAAAATGTAGAACTCTTTAAAACAGACAATTTATTATAAATAACTTTTTTGTGGCATCAGCCGTTTCCGAGATATGCTTTATTATTGGGATGAATGTTTCAATACTTTGTCAAATCTTTAAAGTGCTGTTAAGTTGTTTCTCGTAATTTCATAGCAAGAGCATTTGTCGACTAGCTTTTAGATATCTGACTCTCGATTCTGTTTCCTCTGTTCCCCTTGTACCTACAACGAAATGTGTAATTAAATTATTTTTGCAAAGGTCTGTTTCGATTAATATGTAGTAGACAGAAAAATCGGTATAGTTTTTGAAACATTATAAACATTTTTTTTAAAGCGGAGACGAATAATTTCTGGTGCTGCTTTAGGTATCTCGACGGTAAATAATAAGTAGGGCCCGTATTTTTAGGTGGAATAAACCTTCATTTTAGGTTTCTTATATGCTTATATGTTTATTAGGTTTTTCTTGATTAAAGTAGTTTTTTTTATGTTTTGCTTCGTGGATCAGTAAAGGTATTAATAATTTTGTTTTACTGGTATACTTAGTTGTAAGATTTATTTTTTGGCATTGCAGTAGATACATACATTCTCAAATATTCTGGCGTAAACGATTTACTATTAAACGTAACACATTCTTGTATGAAGAAAAGGTTCTTTCAACGGAACATGACGTCTTGGAGCGCAGAACATAGATGCCAGTGCAGCAGGCTCTAGGGGTAGTTCTTCTGTATACTTTTCTCCTGCAGTACTGAATTGATGATTTTCATATCTTCAAAAGCAGGATTTCGTTGAAGAACCTTCCCACTGGTCCAGACATTTCTTGTTAATGATATCTAGAGCATCTTTCAGTAGCAAAGTTGTACTTTCCAACAGGAGAGTAGCTTCTGGTATAAAACAAAAATGTGTCTTAATGTATGCAAGGGAAGCGGAAGGAGTGGGGCACTCGAGTGATTTTTTAACCTTGGCGATGCAGGAAGCTTCTGTTTCATACAATCCATTGACGACATTTTTAATGTCTTTTAAGTCCTCGGCTTACTAAACGGCAGCAGACAGCTAAGTTCTGATCTTCTATCAGCTGCATCCAGGTGTCACCACGTCACATGTAATGCGTTTAACTGTAGTAACTGGAACTATCTAATGGATATAAGTGATGGAAATAATTTTACAATAAGTTTCAATCCGAAAATAATTAGGTGTCAACGCCTCATTTAGGTTTTTTTTAGGTGTAATGAAATTCGCATATTCTGCTACAGGAGGTGTGAAATGAGTATATATCTTGAAATGTGTTAATTAAATAGCGAGGAAAAATATAGGTTAAAAAAATAAACATCCGGGCCCTAGTAATAAACATCGCCTGAAGTCGCTGTATATGTATCGATGATATAATAATATCAGTGTGTTCACAACCTCGCCATCAATCCGTCTTCAGAACACATCATCAGCAATATTTCTGCTGGTTTTAAAGTGTCAAAAGTGAGTTTCAAAGTCTACTACAACACTAAGCAGTCGCCAGGAAGAAATGGAAACTTAGCCGGAAGTTGAACGTCCACTTCCGGCAGGCTGCAGAAATCTCGTTGTCAATCTCTTGCAGTTTCTGCGACCAACACAGCATGAAATGGAGATGCTGCCATGTGCACGATTAAGGCACTTAAATACTAT
Source organism: Deroplatys truncata (assembly GCA_030765065.1). Classification (NCBI taxonomy): domain Eukaryota; kingdom Metazoa; phylum Arthropoda; class Insecta; order Mantodea; family Mantidae; genus Deroplatys; species Deroplatys truncata. The sequence goes on from CM060978.1 coordinate 224,329,881, forward strand.
TATCTGTTTCGCTAGATTTTACAGGAAGACATTGTAGGATGGGAAACAAGTGCCTCGAGACTGTTTTTACCGCACTCGACAGCTGTTAATGACATTTCTACAAGTACAATTTGTGTAGTCGTGGTTAGCTGAGTATCAAGTTCATCGGCAACACGTTTAGTGGCGATATGACGTCATCTTAACGATGCCGACGGCCATCACTTCAGCAACTGCGAAAATTTTAAAATTGTCAGTTTTTGGCCGATCACCTAAAAATGACGCGCAAAGTTTCCATGTCAAATGTCGTAACTTCAATACGTTCAGAAAAATTCATCCTTTTTATCAAATTCGGTTTTTTATCACGTGAAGCATTTTTAAAGCTTAAACTATTAGTAAACGATGTAAGCCCTAATGATAAGTAAAGGATTTAAGCAATCCATTTTTACTGTCTCTACCACGTACATACTAGGCATTTCACCTATAAATTCGATACGAGATTTCAGCGCAAAAACATTTTTAGGGACCCCTGAATCCAGTTCTTAAATATCTGACTATGGTGCCTCTTTGTATCTCTAACGAAATGTGTAATGTAGCTATTTCTGCAAAGGTTTATTTGAATTAAAACACAGTAGTTATAAAACTTAGATTTAGTAACAATAGTTTGTATATTCGCTAATAAACAATAGAAGATAAAGAAAGTCATGTGAATGTATCGTATCACATTTTTTTAATTTGTAATAGCATACCTATTTAGAAGAAATTGGTCCGAGAATTTCGAATTAAATATTGTAATACCCAAGAGAAATATTTTTCATTTGCCTATGTTCTATTTTTAACACTTACAAAAATGCAATTATGGAAACGATTAACATGTTTTTGAACTCCTGACCTTCTTTTTCAGTAAAATTAGTAATTTAATAAGAAAAGTTTTATGGTGATATTATATTATGCTTTATGCGATCCCACATTATAAACTGGTTATTCCTATATTCAATATCATGCCTAATTGGCACATTATGACCAATAGCAATAACGTAATATCGGTATTTCAAGTTGCTGTGGCTTATAGAGAGAAGATGAGATCATTTTGTGATATTCCTTTTTCTGAGCAATGAAGATGCTGTACATTATTAAATGATTACTTAGCATGCTGTGTTGGGAATAGGCCACATCACAGACCGAAACAGCTGATCACTTTTCTCCCAGGAAGAGAATGCATGCATCTTGCTTATCGGTTCAACGTGCCAGATAACAAATGAAATACAGTGAGAGAAGGTAACGTCTCATTTACGAACATATGAATACACTCTCATTAATGTCAGCTATGAATGCCGAATTACTTCATTATTTATTTCGTACAACTTATAATGCTGAGATTACCTAACTCGTGGATAATCTTTTATATGATTATCCACTTGTTGCATAATTACCATTATGTTCATGCGAGTACAAAAATACCGACTACAAAATCATTCAATTATGAAACAAAAAATATTGATTTTGAAAAAACATCCCCCGAAATAAAATTTAAAAAATAATAATTATTTAACCGAATATCTGTAATGTCTTTTTATAGGTGCTCATTTTAGCTAAAACATCTTTGGAGGAAGAGGTGAAAGTACTCAAAATGTGAGATGCCATTTCGTATCCATCTGATACAGCAACCATCAGCTTCCTAAGGAAAAGTCGTATAACGGGTAATTCGTGCTAGGTATTTCAGTTCTTTTAGCATAACAAAAGAAAGGTTTGTGAATTACCGGGTGAAAGATTGTACATCTTGAAACGCACTACTTGGCTAAGCTTGGAGCCACGCTCCAGCAGATGACCGTCATCTGTCCGCTCTGAAACGACACTAGTGCCGCCATAAATTACTCCTGTTTTAATGCTAATAACATTCAACACTATATACAACGGACATGAGGTCATAGCAGCACTTGGCTTCGCGCGATTCGCGATTCAGAAATTCACAAACACAGGGTATGCCAACGATGGAGTTACTTTTTTTACAACTAGGCACGTGTATGTTTAGCTACGAACATTACAGGTTATAGAATTAATTGTTTTTCCACACAAGCCGTATGATGGGCAAGGTTGGAAAAGTAGAATTGAAAAATTCAGTGCCATCGCCGGGATTTGAAGAGACAGATCTCCACCGGGAGATTCGTGGTTTAAATCCCGGCGATTTTTCAGTCGCCTGATTCTACTTTTCCATTGCAGGTTATAGCTTTACTTTCTCTATTAGGTATTTACCTTAGAGAAAGTATTGCATTTCACCCAAAATATCGATACCGAGTTTTCATCAGAAATACACGTTTTCAGACTCTCTGAATAAACAAAAATAGAAAAAGGTCAGTGTGTGTTAGTGTTACGTTCATCGTTAAAGCAACTTCTTTTTTTGAGTTAAACCTTTCCGAGATATTCTTTGCTATAGGGAAGTAATTGTTTTTTGTTTGTTTGTTTTTTTTTCCTCGTAGTCTTGCAAAGACTATGGAGTTTCAAATCCATTGCGACACACACTTTAAAAATCTGACTCACTTTACCTACTGTAACGAACGTTAGTCGGAAACAGGATTTTAGCTTTAATGTCTTCCAAATACTAGCTTCATTGGTAGCGCTGACCCATTTCACTCGATAATAGCTTTTTCTTTGAGGCAGGGGTTATTTAACATGGATTTATCGGTGACGCTACATCACGAAAGTTTACCTATAGTTCTTTGGTACCTACACATGAGTATGCCATTTAATTAGCATTCATTTACGCAGATAGTCCTTTGCTACGCTCAGCCAGTGTAATGTCCAACAGATGGCTTAGTGGTGAGCCGTAATCCAATACTATTTTATTTTCCTTTTATTGTTTTAAACTTTGGATCGTGTAACTGAAATATCCAGCTCCAGTTTACCTGACCCGTGGAAACCAGAAAAAAAGCTCAATCAGATTCGTCGGCACAAACGATTTGAACCCAGAATCTGCCGAATGCGAGTCACAGACCATCTGAGCCATCTCGCTAGGTAAGTTAAACTAGTTTAGTTCAATTGTGTGATTGGGGAATACATGAAATCTGATCATTAAATAACTGATCATTTGTAACAGTTAATAGTTCCATATTTCAGTACCCTTAGCACATAACCAAATCCATTAAATATATAGGAAATTGTTTGAAAATAACACCGATTTCCACAAATAGGGTTCTATTTACCAAATATTCCGCGGCAATTGCCTACTTTCAACGCAGCTGTTGTTTAAATATAATCCTAATACAAAGATACATGTAGCTTTATACACACCGCGTAGTTTTCTTTAGCGAAGCTCTAGTGACGCAATTCAGATTTAAATCTATACGATTCAGTCCAACTGGTTGTCACGGAAATTGGATCAACTGTCGCGCAGCAAGTGAATGATTCACGAAAGTGGAGGTCATTACATAGAGTCTGTCTTTGTTGTTTACCTGCGCTGGCTGTTTTCAAAAGACCTCCACGCCACAAGCGATGTTCTTCTTTCACGGTAACATGTGCGGGGGAGGGAACGGCCTGGGGGCGTGGCTATAGTCACGTGGTCCTCAAAAGCGTGGTAACAATCGATTGTCGAACTCATTTAAATAGTTTAGTGGAGCAGATCTGCGCGTGTGTTTGTGGGACCCACACAAAAAGAACACGGTCTGTCTATGCTTCATCAAGTGCCGACATAGCAACTGGGTGGTTATGGGATCGCGGTTTCGACACCCGAGGCCTCTGCCAACTTTTAAAATAAAAAAGACACTGCTGGGTAAAATAATTTCACGTTGTTAAGTCATAATTAAAAAAAAGTCCTATAAACGTTAACCATCGCATCGAACTTTAGATACAACATTTACTGCCAATTATATCCTTGTTTCTTCCACAGGCAGAAGTGTCCCTCGCGCATCTTGCATGTCGTGTGCTTCAGGAGTGAATAGCCTCAGTGCAAATGTCTTGCCCATTTTCCCTTGTACAAGGCATATATAGTTTTCTTAATGGCGGATTTCGCGTGTCTGTACATATATGTTTCTGGACCAATCTGCCTGTCACTAAACCAAAAAACAAAAACTCGGCCGAAGGATTTTTGATTTGAAGTTCAACAATTACCAACGTAATGTTATTTCTCAGGATACAGAGAAATAAACCAGTTTCATCACTATATGCGATATTTCGAATTTTTATGAGTTTTGGTAAAGATTTTACCGCCCTCACTGGATTCATCACACTCGTTAGTCACCTGTTTGTTGTGAAAGGCGTCCAAGAATTTTGCCGCACTCTAAAATCACTCATTTCCTAACGCTATATCCACTCGTTTACCTGTATCACTTCAATATAGCACTTACAGAAGCAACTACTTTCTTCAAAGAAACGGAAAACGATCTTCGAGCGGGCGAAAGATACGATGTCCTAGTGATGTGAAATATTGCATTGTTAGTCAGCAGTGACGTGGCATGAAGTATAGTGATGTTAGCTATTTTTAATCACATTATAGTGATTATTATTAGTGCTTAAAAAATATAAGTGCTCCGAAAATCTCCGTATTTTCAACACAATGTGTTGACGCTTTTCCATTCGAAAATGCACAGTTTATTTGGCTTACACGTTCCAGAGCCAAGGGTCTGATTACCAAGAAGTGTTAAAACGTCTATCTTCGTTATGCCTTCGTTATCAGACTTGCTAAACTGTCATTCATTACATTCTTTTCTGTAAATGAACGCAAATGGAAGTTTATTTAGAGATAGTTTTGAGCAACACAACACTCACTACTATTTGCTCAGCAGGTATGTCATCTGAGCGCTTTCAGAAAATATGTGTAACCGTCTCAGCTGGACGGTAACACGGATAGCAGAAGCGTTCATTGTCTTTATATCTGCGAGCTACATACGTCCCAGACTCAAAATATTTACGCATATAAAGAATTGAATTATGCATTATTCTGAGTTGTTTAATTCATTAAGTAAAACAAAAATAACATATTTCACAATACGCCTTCAGAGTAAAACATGAAGATTCACCACTAAAGAGACAGACACCTTTGTAATCAGAACCAGGCTGAAAATTTAAGACTCGGTTTCCCTACTGTGACAGTAACTTGGTATAGGCTGGCTAAAAAGTGCAGGGCTTTTTTTCTTTCACTTTTTTAAGTTGCTTAACTTCTTGGTCGTATCGCGGCGTTTACTGTAGGTTCATCAGTGTGTGCAGACAGATGGCCTTAGTTGAGTAGTCCCCTTCCTGCAGCATCTGTTTTGTTGCTATTGAGTTTTGGGATCATGGAATGTATACAGTCATTATCATGCTGGACGGATGACTTAGCTGCGTAGCTTTCTGTACGATCTATTTTGCTTCTATTTCTTTTGTCTTGTAGATGGAACTTTGGGTTACCTATAGTATTGAATATCAGTACAACTAAGGAACTAAGGAAAGTCGCGAAACACACGCACACACACATACACAGATTGACCGATACAAGAGATTTGAACCTTGACCTCCCAAATGCGAGCCTACCGCCTGAGCTATCTCTCTCAATAAGTAGCTATTATAATATATTGAAAATGCGCAAAAATGCATTGCGTGTAACAGGAGTAGGCTTTCTCAATATGTAGAAGTGAAGTCTAGAAAACTTTCTCCTTATCTGCTGATTCTACTAACGACACAATGAGGTTGGCATGTAAACACATCGAGGTCTTTTTAACATCTGCAAATAGTCTGCCAAAACCTTGACCTATAATGTTATAAACATGTACGATATGGAAATTTGCAACTGGTAAAATGTTTGTAGATGTGGTCTCTTTACACTGTTTATGGAACTTGCGAACAATGTATTTTTAAAACATATTGAGAATAAATTTGAACTAGCGTTTCTTGTATTTAACGCCACATGCTGCCTTCTCCATTTCCCAATGCACATAGATCTTAACATATTTTCAAAAGCCGACATTATGAAAGTGAAGTGTCTCCATGACTTAATTGCGTCTAATATTAACACTTGATCTGTCCGTATGGCCAAGTTTTCTAATACTGTCTTGTATTTGTTTATACATAACATACAAAATATTTTTTTTTCTATAAAACGAGCAATAATCTTTGTTATTAAAGTCACGTATCCTTTTCTTATCTTTTAAATGAAAAGTGTAAATGGACGGGTTAATGCACCATTGAGATTGTTTTGATTTCTAATTCTACAAATTGTTCTAAGAGTATACGTTACTATGAAATTATAGAACTTTCTTGATGTCAATGCTGACTGGAATATGATATTATTCTTGAACTTTACTAAAGATAAGACATAAGGAAGTCTACTTTAAGTATGGGGCAAATTTCTTGGCACGCATGTAGTAGACTCGTTAGGATCATGATCAAGCATTAATGGCAAAAGCAGTTCATTCATTTTATGACTGGACAAATTTCTCTTTCTATTCCAAGCTCCTAATGACAGTTCCATTAGGATAATGACGCAGCGCGGTTCGTTAGGGACTCCTTGGGAGTACGTTTCAGAAAACAGACCGTGGCTGATGTTTCTATGATGGCGATGCTACAGTTCATTATTTGTAGCGTATTGCAGATCTGGTGTTAGCTCGCCTGTAGACTGTTGGACTATCCTCAACCAATCCGCGCCTTAAGTAAAAGTCTGCCCACGGTTGTCATTAAAGCAGGAGTAATGAGATACGAGATTACTCGTTATTATGGATTGTTCCATACGTTAACCAGCGGCTTTACGAAAGGCCTGATGGTCAGTGCTGTAAGAGTCAGCGACATTCACAGTTTTTAGCTGGGTCATATTGTCACTCAACTCTCTCTCCCCCCATAAGCTCACAATAATCGGTTTGTTGGCTGTAGGTATACAAAGTCCTTTCATTCTTCGCATGCTTTTTGAAACTTCCGATGAAATTCCTCAAGCGTCCAACGTCTCTTTCCCAAATGGTAAAATAGCTAATTTCCTTTGAAACATTGGAAAAGGTCGGGTAACAGACCTAATAAATGGCCGGTAATTTCCCCCTGTCCCACTCGGCATCATAAAACACATCTTTACATGGCATACACAATTAAACAGTAACCAAATGTTTATGCTTTTTGTGTGCTTAAATAATCTAAGTCGAATAAAACATGTGTGAAACTATCGGAATACACCCGAAACTTTTTTCGCACAATAGCCGAACCGATTTTCTGAAACTTGATACACAGCACAGTTTTAAGTTCCATTTAGAATATAAGTACATATCAGTCCCAATTGCGGAATTTATAATGGGCACGAAGACAAAGCATCGAAATATTTCCCTTTTATTGGGATTTATAAAAAATGTTTCGAACAAGTTAGGTTAATTATGAAAATTCAAAAGCCGAATATAAGAAGTTGTGCCAATTTGTCGTTCCTATTACTTACGTAAATAAGACGAATAAATAGTTATTTACTTTAAATGCCGTTTTCCGATTACCGCACGAAACGTACTTATACTTTCGAATGCATACGTAACAGGCAAAAGCCTGTGTACTGTTAAACCTGCTTATTTATGTCTTAATTAAAAAAATATTCAAGGAAAAATTATTTTATTAAAGACTTTCAACACATAGTATATCTTGCTGAAAGAGAGGGAGGAGGGAGAAAGGCACATAGGGGAGAAAGGAAGAGAAGAGTAGGAAAAGTATATAGATGAACGTAGAGAGAAAAATGAGAAAGTAGAGAGAGAGAGATTCTCACTAATAATAATAATAATAATATATAATAATAACAATAACAATAAACATTTTCTCAATCACTGCGATCTTCAACCGTCCCCATTACATTTAGAGACATTTGTGCTAGTTTACTTATTCTTTACAAATATAGCCTGATTAAACACGTCCTGGGATTGGTAAGCATGTAATCCTTTATTTTAAAGGCGATACGAAGTTCCGATAGGCGTGTCTTTAATATCTACCCAGTTACGAGGGGTCTCATGTTCGATTCCCGGCTGGAGGTGGAAATTTTTCTCTGTCCAAGATGATTCCCTATCCTCCCCAAAGTCTGGAAGCGTGAATGAGAGAGAGAGAGAGAGAGAGAGAGAGAGAGAGAGAGAGATTTACTGCACAAAAACCCAAAGAAAAGCCAGAAATCCAACGAAAACGGTATACGAGTTAACACCATTACCGATAGACAACATGTTCTAAAGGTAAAGGGCCGCCGATGTGACCATTGCAGTTAAAGGCGGAGTATAAATGGAACAATAAAAAAAAAACTAGACTGTGAAGCGCCGCACTGATGAAACGCTAGTGTATATTGCACTCGTTCTGGTGCTTTTTGAACTCAGTACCTCGTCCTAACTTTAGTTCTGAGAAAAGATTTCAACAGCACCTCTCGTTTCGGAATATTAGCAGTGGAAGTTTTAAACAACTTACCAAGTATACCTATTCTTATAAACGAGCTTGTTTCTTCTTTGTTTTATTCTTAATGCTTGCTGTAATTCCATATATGTACCACGAGCATGAAAAGTAAGTTTAAATTCAATTTCACGGATCAGAGATCCCAGTAATTCATTACTTGCTACAGCATTAATATAAACATTATATTCTGTACTGGGCATTCATTAACGAAATAGCTTTCCACCTCAGAACAAAAAATAATGTACTTTCGCGTTTACTAATCTCGAAAGTACAGCAGCTGCAACCGATTGGTAGCAAATATATTTTGCTTTATTTTCGGAGGTTAATATTTTATTTTCTCTGACGTTTATAACCTTATCCAATGTTCCTAAAAGCGGAAAATTATAGGTTAATAATATCAAGCCCGGATGCAGGCGGGTGCGTGCGAGTTTAATTAGAATTTTAATAAGCCACGCGTCTATCACTTAAATTGGCTGTGAAAATCAAATAAAGACTGCATATTACTGTTAATGCAATAATCATGTCACCGGAAGCGAACTGATTTTTTTTTAATTTTATTGCAAATATTATTTGAAGTGTCTGCCTCAACGGTAGCCACAAATTCCGCGTGGTCGTAACATCTGCTCTGCGTGAAAAGATTGCAGTACTTTAAAATGATTCGTACCAAACAGAAGAATCTTCAACCATGCTTGAGAGATCTGAGCCTCTATAATACCCATTTCTTAAATAGTAGTAAACATTCTGAGAATAAATCGGTTCATTACAATTAAATTCTATCTATTATTTTATCGTGCAATTTATACAGTGGTTGAGCTTAATACAATCATTCATACCCAATTTTGATCAACTTAATTCGAACTCTTTTAACATCGTTTGTAATGTTTATTAATGTTCTCTTTCAAAAACTAAACATATCACTAAATTTTCAACAAGAATGTAAATCTGAAACTAACTCAAACAAAAAATCATGCATCCCTTAAAATAACTATTTTCTGACAGATTTGAATAAACAAGCTTTGACATTACCAGATTTTTTTTCAAGGATAAGAATATATTTGTCCCATATTGCGTTTTAAATGAAGTTTTGGGAACGTTTTATTAGTTTTCTCAAAGCCAGATTCCCAGATTTTGTTTTTGAGGACCATGCTGCCTAAATCACTATAGATATTTCTTTACCGCATCGCACACGATCTATTCGTGCAACGTCTACTGAAAGCCTTTTCTAAAAAAAAACACTAGTTTCCTTAACACAAATTCACAATGTTATTCTTAGTACAACACATTTTCCCAAACAGTGGAAACATGCAATAATTGCCCCATCCCTATCCTAAAAAAGCACAAAAGACCCACGAAATTATCGCTCCATAAGTCTGCTGCTGTTATTCTCCAAATTATTTGAACAATTACTTCTACCCTTCCTCCTTACACATCTTGAAGGAATCTAACAACAAGGAAACATACCACCACCGGGTAGTCGATACAATATTGGACGCTTGTGAAGAGAAATTGGTATGTCTTGGGTTGTTCTTTGATACTGAAAAAGCTTTTGATAAGGTTTGGCCTGAAGATCTGCTTTACAAACTCAAATCTCATCTCCCAGATAGTCTATACAGAATAGTTCAGTCTTACCTTGCAAACGAACTTTCACAGTCAAATATGAAACTGCGCAATCAACACCCAAACCAATTCACTCTGGTGTTCCACAAGGCAGTGTTCTGAGACCACTGTTATATATCTGACTTTCCACAAAGAGACGACTTGGCAATATCACAGCTTGCTGACGACATAGCTACTCTAGCAAAGGTACTGCTGGACAACTTCAGGAGTTCTGTAATGATATTCATACTTAGCGTACGCAATCGAGGGTTCAAATGAATCCACAAAAATCAGATGTGCTTAAATTCACTATAAGAAGATTACACATCATCCAGTAATGCCGCAATTTCTTCATCTGAGTCAGTAAAATATCTTGGTCTCACCCTGGACAGCAAACTCACATGGTCAAAATACATTACATCAACAATTAGTAAAATCCTCAACCGCATTCATTAGCTGAAGCATCTACTATCAGAGTAATCACCACTCTCTCTTCATAATAAACGTCTATTTTATCTTTGGTTAATAAAACCAATCTGGTAATATGATTGCGCTATTATGGGGCACTGCTTCATCCTCACAAGTGAAAAGAATCCAGGTTCAACAAAACAGAATTCTTAGACTCATAACTAATGCCCCAAGGTACATGTGAAACACCTCTCTGCACAGCGACTTCGGCATTTCTGAAGTGACTTCTGTCCGCATCAGCTACACCAAACTCTACCGGCGTTTACTCCAACACAAAGAATCCTTTACTGCAGAGAATACCTCCCAACAAGCCACGTGACCGACATCTAAGAAGACTGAAGAGAAAAAGACATGACCACTGCATTCTCAGGCTTATCAATGGATAATGTCCCGAATACACGTATAATGTACACCGCTATGTACTCTATAAGCAAAACTATAAAGTATCTATACAGCAAAGTTTCCATTAAATTAAAAAAAAATAGAAAGAACCACTGACTTCAGCAATCGAGTTAAGGAAAGCCAAGCAATACACCCTCGGAAATGAACATGAATAGCAAATGAAATTGTGATTTAATTCCTACAGTATTTGATATTTAAATGTTCAAGCATTATCCATGTACACCTTCCGGCCACCTGGCCCAAAAAATGACACAGGAGTAAATATCAAATCTAAATAAATTAAGAATTAAATCTCAACATTTCCCTGTTAACTTTCTTATGTTCAGAAATTGATTCTGCACTCCAACTGCTGAAAGAAAGTCTTACAACGCCCACGAAAAGGACTAATTTCCTCTCAGCTATGGAATACTTGTATTACAGTTTTATTGTTGTAAGTATTTAAAACTAGAGAATATACAACCGGAATAATTTACATTTGATGTATCGTGATGTCTATTTTGCTTTACATGAAAGTTGCGTACCGATTTCTTTGACTGCCCTGTCAGTATTTTAAAGCATACAACTAAATTCACGACAGAGTACGTTCAGAGCATTTATAAATGCTATAAATGTTGCTCGTTGTTGAGCGCTATACATTAAAAGTGCAATAATTTCCTGCCAGTAAAGAACGCATTTGAATATGAATGTTTTATCATATTGCATACAGCACGCAGAACAATCTATACAGCGATAAGAAACATCACAACTGCATCAGGCTGCAGTAAGCTGATATCAGAGAGAGAGAGAGAGAGAGAGAGAGAGAGAGAGAGAGAGAGAGAGAGATCGACCCGTCGCCAAACTATACAGCATGTTGTACCGAAAGACTACTCCATCTTACCTCTGTTTTGTATCCGTGGCGAGATAATCGATACATTATAGAATTTATAAAATACCTATAGGTAAGAAATTATCAGGGTCCGAATTCTGATGACGTCATCTTTTAATTGTTGCATCACAGGCATTGGTAACGTGTACATAAATGTTTATCGTGGGTCGCAGATTAGGAAAATGCACATTTATTACGTCACTTTTGGTTCTTTAATGCTATTTCCCATTTTTAGTTTTTTTTCGACTTTAGGTTACTATTCTGTCATTATCTTGCCCTTTGCATATTTATTTAGAATTGCCAGCTTGCTCCATTACCTCATGAAGTCATTTGAATGGGTAATAGTCACATGACTTTCTCTACCATCATTTCACAGCGAGCACACAGACTGTACATTAATATAAGAGATTATTTTACTATATAGTGTATATACACTTCATGTTAAACACAATGTCTACGTAAAAATCTGATGTGTTACACTCACATGACTTTCTCTACTCTTGTACAAACTATTTTTACAAACGTTTATTCTCCATATGCTTCATGTTACTCGAGATATCGAGATGTCAATCTTATTCCTAATTTTCTTGTAGATGCAAGGGGAACATGGCAGGTTATAAGCGATAGTCAAATCTTTTAAGCGCTGGTTGCTATGTGGCGCATTCTATTCTGTTTGCATATCCAGGACATAAAAATTGAATAACGAATTTGAGAAAAAGTATAAGTATTGGAAAATTTAAGGAAATAACAAGCAATATCTCGAAAATGGTTCACTCAACTAAAAAAATGTATATGACATAAATTGTGTATTTTAACGCGATCTACATTTTTTGTGTAGTAACATTTTGTCTATCTCTTATGGTTTACCAGTTATGCAAAGGTCGTTCACAATAAAGAATACTTTTGGAGACATTCCCAGGAAATTCAAGATATACATTTTATTTGTCATAAAAATATCTTAAACATATGATATTTTAATCAAAATCCTTAGAGCCATTTTTGAGAAAATTAAAATTTTCGAAAAATCTTCCATGTAAACGGTACTCTGGGGTGAGGGGATTTTCTTGAAAACCTTCGTGTCGCATCCTTGGAAGATACTGAACCTAAATACCAAGTTTGGTATTTATCCGACTGTTCGTTTCTGAGTTATGCTGTTCACAGACAGACACACAGACAGACACACAGACACACACACGGACATGTTTCCAAAAATGCTTTTTTTGGATTCAGGGGGTCTCAAAACATGTATTTCCGGTGAAATCTCGGTATCGAAATTTTGGGTGGAATACAATACTTCCCCTACTTACTATACGTAGTAGAGAAAGTAAAAATGGCTTCTAGTATTAGATTGTACACATTTTACGAACTCTGTAGTCAACTACTAGTGGGCTGAAGATATCAAGACAAACCAAGAAGGAATGCTTTACATTTTAGATTGTAGCTACAGCTACAGAATAATATACCAGGAAAAATTTAAACCGAATGGAAGTATTGTATACCTCTATTAAAAACAAATTCCATTTTTAACAAGATCTGCATTTTTAATTTACAGAAAATCCAAGGTAAATTTTCTATTTGTCATGCTAATGTTTTAAGCTTATGATAACATTAATCTGAATTACTTAACGCAACATTGCGACAACAACAACAATAATAATAATAAACAGAAGTTGATCAAGTAAATGCCAATATGTTTAGAGATTGACCTGCAACCTCGGATGTCTTACACAAGTTTTTGGATTGAATGTATTACTTTGTCTACCCAATTATTGTATCGACGTGCCACAAGTAGCTCGCGAAGCACAAGTTGTAGAACCGTGGTTTGTATTCAAGAGACGCAATTTTTCCTTATGGTCGACGGCGTCACGTGAACAGCAGGGTTTCCTTATGCGCACGCAGCGGCGGGCGGGCGTCCTCGGCGCCGTGGGGCGACGCTGTTCGCTCGTCTCCTTGACGTCGATTCTAGACGGGCGTCTCTTCTCTATAAATTATCAAAGGTGCCTTACGCCAGTAATTACAGAGAACGGATGCACCAGCTGTCTTTGCATTCACTGGTTCATCATGCAAGCGTGCCGGGCGGAATTATATGCTTCACTCCTTTATTAGGTAAGGAGAACGCTGCTCAATAAGATTTCAAGGGCGTTCTGAATGAAGCTAGGATAACACCGATTTAATATCAATGAATGAAATTTAATGTGGCCGCAGATGCTACCTACTTGTCATTTAGATTTATGACACTCCTTGGCACACTTGGCTGATGCACAGATAGGTCTTTTTGCCTGCCCAAAAATTGGCAAGTGCACATTCTGGCTGTATTCTTTGGTTCCTTTAAATAGGTTAGTGATATTTAGCAAGAATAATGCTTTTAGCTTTTCAACAATGACAAAAAGATACGTTTTCTCAATTTTATGTATACTAAATTTAAATTAATAACGAGAAAAATATGATATAAATAGCAAATAACATAACTAAGAAATCTTTCGAAGATGCAAAATGAAGCTGGTCAAGAAAATTTCTGTCATTCAAAAAACCCTTTACTTTGAAGGAAGTAATGCTTCTTTTATTCACAAAATTGCTCCATTTTCTGCACAATTTCTGCGAAATTAATCGTAATATTCACGAATGAATGTTCAAATTTCCCATACTTTTAAAAATGTAGTGGAATTCTTTCAAAAATAACCTCAAGTGCTAAAACTTGAGAGTGAGATATAATGGTTTACACAAACTATTGAAAATGTGAAGGACTTACTTTTATCCATAGTGCACCATTTTTATGCGCCGCCATTTTTAGTCACGTCCATGGATTTTTTCCTATTTTTGCTGAAGGAAATATTAAGTTTCCAAGATTCTCCAACAACCGAAAATCAAGGGGATTGAAACGTATAGATTGTAAACGTCAGGTTAATAGAATGGTCTGCTGATGTCCTGCAAGGGTTTACCTAATTTGGTGCAAATATACTTCTAAAACTTTAAATTCTCAGAATTTTCTCTGATACTTCAATACTAAGTAGATTACGTTTTAATTAAAATAGTTGACTACATAAGAAGAAAATGTTTTTTCAAGTTCCCAGTTATTGCATAGCAAAGTGTTCTTATGTTTGTCCTGGCTAAATATTGTCAGATGTCTTCTTTAAAGAGGCCATTTGAAATATTAGGTACATTTCAGTCTTTTAGAATTCCATAGCTAGAGCAAATATCTTGTGTTGTCAACATCAATTGCCTCATACTTTTGTGTGCAACAAAGCATTCATCTATCTGAAATAAATTCTACGCAGATAAAACGACTTCAAGGCTATATTCAAGTCTAAACTGTTTTGCAATTAAACGATGCAAATTTTATTCCACAGTTCTACAAACAAACCGACCTAATGAAGTTTCTTAGCAAATTCGAATTTGCATGTGGATTACTATAGATTGACTATTTTTTAAAGTGCTTGATTTACGAACTTCTAAGCTAAAGAATATAAAAATTGTAGTGTGTTTAATGTCACATACAAAGGTTAAATTTTAATGCTTCAATAGCAGCATTTAATGCGCCAACTTCCAAATTAATTTAAGATATTTAATTTTCATTTTGGTGTTCTACACTAAGTAGGTAGTTTTTAATACATCCAGTCAGAATTGGTGGAACTCTAAAACATTAATAAATTACTGAATGTCCATAATACAAAGTAATTTTTGTAATTTCATTAAACGAACAGAATATTAACCGCTTGGCAAACATGAATGCCATGAATCTGTCAGCAGGACATCTAAACAAGCGACTGCTAGCTGCCGTTCTCGCTTGTCTTATCCGCCCAAAATGCTTGAACTGTTCAAAATGGTATTTCTAGTGTGTAAGGATGCAAGTGGAATATTCATTCTTAACCTTCAAGATCTAAGCCCGGATATATTTAAACTCTGAGGTATAGCTTTAATGCACTCTTCTATGCCTAGAAATGCTTGTATGCACCACATATATACTGAAACTATTTTGTGTTCTTTCTGAAACGACTAGGTTTTAAGGAAGTAGTCCTGTTTTTAAGATTCTCATAAATGACAATGTTTTATTTTAAAATATACCTTTTTCTGTTAACATAACGTCCTTTAACCGAGTAGGTGGGCGAAGAATGAATGAAAATGCTCCCGAGGTCCATGGAGCTTCAAGTTATCAACCTGTATCTTTTCAAGGTATGGGGAAATCCCACAAAAAATGGAGTGTCTAGGTAACTGAAATCAAACAAGAGTCGAACTCTGTATTTCTTCAATGCGAGGTAGACGTGCTCCCCACACTCCCCAACTTACTTTTGGTATTATTATAGCACGTAAGTAATGCTCTTAACCGACATTTTAACATTGAGATACCAAAAGGTTCGCAAAAACGAATTCACTTTATTTAATCCAACTGTCACCGTTGTAATGTTTAAAAGACATACATTGTTTCAAGCGGTGTAAACAGTTCCACATCCTAAGAATGGCCATAATCAAACGGGATTTTATCCAGTAGGGGAAATGTCCCTAATTTAAACCGCCCCGATACTTTCCAAACTGTTCGACAGATGGCACCATAATCCTAGCAGAAGCGTGGCGTGTAAAGTTATGAATGCTTGGAGTTGTTGACTTTGCATTCTGAGCTCTGGTTTCAGTTCTATGAACTGTTGTGTGTTTTTGGTGCTTCAGAAGTAATATTTGACTCGTCTAGCTAAGCTTATACGACCAATTAGATAAGTTTGAGATGATCTATGTATATTGCATGCTATGAAGTGTTCATTTAGCAACAATATTGATGCATACGTTTTTTCAAGCAGCGTCTCTCCTTGTCACATAGATGCTAAAGATTCCAAAATGGCGTGGCTCGTAAATTGAACCACTGTTTGAACCCTATATTGGACTGGTCCAATTTAGGAAACCGATTGAAGTTCTAGGATTGTTCAACTGCTAATAATATATCTTGTGAATAAATATAGATATAATATGTTAAGTTAAAAAAAATCATGTTAAAAACAGTGGCTGACATGAATATGTGAATGTGAATTGCCTGAAATTATGGACCTGATACAGTGTGTGATTTGTAGAATATGGCTTCACCAAAGTGTGCAAACGTTAGTGCTAAGAAGAAAGTGTTTTATTGTGAAGACTGTGTATAGTTGGAGTCTTTTGTATGAGAGTAAAAATTAATAAAAACTCTATATTTGCAAATAATACCTATTCCAAAAACCAAGTGATTGTCATTGTATAAAAATTCAAAATGTTCAAGGAAATTGCTATTCTTATCACACAAGAATATATATTCTTATATCTATATCACATCATTTCTAAATAATTAATTTGTCATTGCGATTATATTAATGTTTGCTACATTGATACTACTAATATTTATGTTGTACTTCCGTTGTTGTTTAAGGGTCAAACATTTCAAAAAATTCGTTTCTTATATCCAAAAAATACTTTGAACCTTTAGCTTCAATTACATAGTATAGCTTTAGCACTTGATCACTTAAGTGCTTAAGAGCAAACGGCGTAATGGACCTGTATTTACTTTCAAGGTCTTTTACATGACTTTGAGTTTGCTTACGTTTTTGCGCAGTATCTAAACATGCCGTTTTTAATCAATATTGTTCAAATTTTCAGCAGAATCTCAGAAAGAATGAATTTAAAAAATCTGATGTGTTACACTCACATAACTTTCCCTACTTTTGTTCAAACTATTTTTACAAACGCTTATTCTCCATATGCTTCATGTTAATCGAAATATGGAGATGTTAATCTTATTGCTAATTTTCTTGTAGATGCAAGGGGAATTGCTAGGCTATAAGCGATAGTCAAATATTTTAAGAGCTGGTTGCTATGTGAAGTATTCCATTCTCTTTGTATTACCAGGACAAAAAAAAAAAGAATAACGAATTCCCATTTCAGAAAAAGTATAAGTATTGCAAAATTTAAGGAAATAGCAAGCAATATCTCGAAAATGTTTACTCAACAAAAAAAATGTATATGACATAAATTGAGTATTTTAACGCTATCTACATTTTTTGTGTAGTAACATTTTGACTATCTCTTATGGTTTACCAGTTATGCAAAAGTAGTTCTCAATGAAGAATACTTTTGGAGACATTCCCAGAAAATTTAAGATATACATTTTATTTCTCATAAAAGTATCTTAAATATATTGTATTTTAATCAAAATCGTTAGAGTCGTTTTTGAAAAAATTAAAATTTTCGAAAAATGTTCCATGTAAAGGGTAATCTGGGGTGGGAGGATTATTATTGAAAACCTTTGTGTCGCATCTCTGGAAGATACTGAACCTAAATACCAAGCTTGGTGTTTATCCGACTGTTCGTTTCTGAGTTATGCTGTTCACAGATACACACTCGGACATGCTTCCAAAAATACTTTTTTTTGGATTCAGGAGGCCTCAAAACAGGTATTTCCGGTGAAATCTCGGTATCGATATTTTCGGTGGAATGCAATACTTCCCCTACTTACTATACGTAGTAGAGAAAGTAAAAAATTATATTCCAGTTTTTGTATGCTTTATATAATGTAGTAGTATAGCATCATTTGCAACATCTGTATCATGATAGTAAAATAAAATGTTTTCCTTAAAAACTATCATAGATATATGCATGAAGGTAAACACACACGTATAATTGTCGTAGAGCAGCATGTGATAAAATTTCGAAAAAAATTTAGATAACTGCAAGATTTAGAAATGGGTATTCGGTATTATATTATAAATATAAGAGCCCGGTATTCTATTATTTTTCACTTTGTCCACAGTAGCAACTGATACAAATCCCAAATTTTCGTTAACTTAACTAAGCAAATGCAATCACACTTCACTGCGCACCTGATGGTAAAAATCCAAAAGAATCCAGCTGGCCGATGGGATCTTCTGTTTGCTAACTGTTCACGTACATTATGTTTAAGCTGAAGTTTGAAATCACTTTTATCCAACAAAGATTTTCTCTTGTTATCGAGCGTAGGTACGCAATGAAAACTGAAAGCTCTCTGCCCGGCGTTCCCCGGTTCTGGCCCCGCTTTACGTAACACAGAAGTAGCGGTGCGCCGTAGGTATCGAAGCCAGACAAAAGAAGGGCGAGTGTTCCGCCTTATGTAACCCGAGCGACTGTCCTGGGGGTTAAGCTGTAAAACGATAATGCCCGAAACCCGAGACAAATCCGGTCAAATTCAAGGAACTTGAGGAACCCCCCACTGTTTAAAGACGTCTTCATTATCTGGGCAGCAGACAGCCAGATTTGTTGCGCGGACTCGGGTTTCTGAAATTCTTCCACGCTCGCAGTGACGGCCTCAGTTTGGTGAACCGCGTTCAAAGCCTCAAATGTCTCTGCTGAGTTACTGGAGATAATATGCTTGAAGTGAAATTATCAGCATCTAAACCCATTTTCATTAAATAATGTAGAATTTTGGGAGCTGATTTAGCTGATATTCATTTTATTGCTTTAAAGGTTTGTTTATAGTAAACTTCCTTCCAAAAAGTCGTGTTGTACTTATCCCAAGTATAACATTATCCACATCAATTTATCAGTTATCCGCAAGGGTGTGTATTTCACTATAAACTCACTCTCTTTCATTCCTCCCTCTTTTGCTCTGCATATGAACCATTTATCTTAATGCTATTCTTCTGCACCAAAACCACTTTCCATTCACCTTCCATTGCCTCTCTTAGCAAACACTTTTTCTTTTTCATCCAATCCCAGTTAACTTGTTTACCTCTACATGATAATTTGCAGCATTCTTCACCCATTATTTCTAAAACAAATTCATTCATTATTTTAAATGTTCCTTTAACACAATCCATTGTTCTTTGTATCCAAACTTCAAATGTACTCATTTAGTTTTCTTACATCAAAGTTTCCACACGACAGCCAAAGCACTTCAATAATTCTTTCTTCAAGGATCCACAGAAGGCGTATATTTATCCAAACTTATTTTGCGAAAGCATTACTAATAGGTAGACTTGCTCCACTAAAGGTATAGATAGTTTGTATTGGCCATTCCGAGGCATATAGTCTATTCAATTTTTTCAATTTACTTCTAGGAATAAATCATTTTCTTCATACTATTTTAGTTATTAAACAAACAGTTTCTGGGTAATTTTCGGTCGAAGTTAGATTATTGATCATGATTATTGCGAAAGCATTACTAATAATAGGTAGACTTGCTCCACTAAAGGTATAGTTTGTATTGGCCATTCCGAGGCATATAGTCTATTCAATTTTTTCAATTTACTTCTAGGAATAAATCATTTTCTTCATACTATTTTAGTTATTAAACAAACAGTTTCTGGGTAATTTTCGGTCGAAGTTAGATTATTGCTCATGGTACTCCAATTTCACGGAAACATGATTAGTATTTACCCAATAATTGTATTTTATGAAGAAAATTTATGACATGGAAATAAGCGCTAATTACAGATAGTGTAAAGTTCATTAACTGGGGGAATTGGGGGTAGGAAATAATAGAATATGACGATTTTTATGTGTTTTAGAAGCAGAAAAAGTGCACTTTAGAAATTTTATAGCAAAGATCTGAGACTTACGATATGAATTTCAAGGGCTAACATGTTGAGAGGACCGTCAGAAGAGTGTTTTTTTTCCAAATTCGAGAATATGCATATACACGTTTTAGGTTCATTAATACATTCCCTACTGCATACTTCTGACACGTGCTGCTTTGGCGTTACGCGCTGTACGTCTGGTAATCAGTCAACATTTAGCAGAGCTAGTGTATTTATCGGCAAACTTAAACGAGACAAATACAAAGTGAGCTAAAAGACTCCGAACCGCCTGCGCGGTGTTTTTCCTGTCCGCGTTGCCGTCTGCCGCTATCTTAGAAAGCCGCGGATGAAACCATACGGCATTTTTAAAACTACTTTTAAAGGTTTTACTTACCAACTTTATGAAAGGAGATGCTGAAACTGGCATCGTTGTTGTCCATACATTTTTGGCACCTCTTTAGGAAACTATCCATCACTCGCCGTAGTTCACGTTGAGAAATTTCCTGGCGGATATTTTGTTTTAATTCTTCCAGGGTGTGTGGGCTTGTCTTATACACTATATATTTTAAGGGGTATTTTATGAACAACATTACCGGGTGCGCGGTAGTTTTTCACTGGGCGTGTGGAAATATGATAAAAACATGATAACGCACTGCTGCTATAAACAAAGCCACGCTGTTGTGGTTTTGTCCTGCAGTGTGAAGTGCAGTATTGAGTTGACGGTGATGTGATGTAGTTCAGTTATTACGAGTTATTTATTATGTTGTCCTGTACTTAGTCCCAAAGTATATTATGGCTCAGTATATGTTTTCTACTGCACAGCGTGTATTTATTTATGATTCCTATGTGTTAACTCGGTCAGCTCGCTAAGTGAAAGTGCGATTTGCAGAAAGATTTCCAGGTGTAACAATCCATGAACTTTACAGTAAATTTCAGGCCACAGGGAGTGTTCAGGCTAAGAAATCTAATAGACGACATTCGGCTCTTACCAAAGAAACATTAGACGACATCGGTCATCGTTTGAAAAATTCCTCCCAAAAATTCCATGATGGATAGTTTCCTAAAGAGGTGCCAAAAATGTATGGACAACGACGGTGGCCAGTTTCAGCATTTTTCATAAAGTTGGTAAGTAAAGCCTTTAAAAGTAGTTTTAAAAATGTTGTATGGTTTCATTCGCGCCTTTCTATGATAGCAGACGACAACGAGCGCCGAGGACGCGGACAGGGAAAACACCGCGCAGGCGTTTCGGAGTCTTTTCGCTCACCCTGTAGGTAATGTGAATACATATAAACACATAACCATTATTATGTAAACAGTAAAATAATAAATCAAATCCATATTCAAATGAAAGCAAAAACTGGGACCGGAGCATAAAATACATAATTCAGAACACAAAGTACATCCCGGAGCAATACATGTCTTCTCGAGGACATTAACGTGAAAAGATCTTTATTTGTAAAACTTTTATAGCTAGGTCTTATAAAGAAAATGCCAACAGGTAGGAGAAAGAATGGGGATTTTTAGAAAGTTAATCGCTTTGATAACCATTCATAATATATTCTGAATCTCTGGAACGGGTGAAAAAACGATGATTCTGAATTCTCGCCCTTCTTACTTAACGTTTCCTTGCATATAAACAACGCCTGGTACGTATAACATAGCATCTTGATAAAATCAATTCGCCGATTTTCTAATACTGAAAGGGAAAATCCTTGGCGAAGCTTCTGAAACACCAGAAATAATCCTGAATTTGGCAAAAGTAACCTAAAGATACCTAATAAATCCATACTATAGTGTATTCTATGACTAAGAGAGGTCGATGGCTACCCAGCAATATACCCCCGTGATGGAGTAGGATCTTCCACTGCCCGGCACGCGAGGTCTCTTCAGACATGTCACGATACCATTATTCTTTAATATGTAGTGCACGCCAGTTCTCGCTGCTGCCATACCCAAGGCACATCTACAGTCATATCCTCTACATTTTGGAGAGTCCTTCTTTTAGTATTGTAAGCGCGCCTGCAAACTTGAGCTAAATTTATTTCGCTGTCAGTCGTCGTGCTTCGAGGTCAGCAAATTCGAGTATAATTGACGGAACAGTTCTAGACATGTGAAAATCTTAATGACAGCTATGAAGCGAGTTACTTACCAGATCAGGAGGTGACCGGTCGTCTGCCTGCTGCGCAGTGCGTTGGACAGTCATTGTCAAATATCCGCACACCGGTAACGCACTACACTGCACTGCACTGATAAACTATATACAGTACCTATATTTAAATCCACCGCTGTAAAAAGCACTCAATATAAAAAACCTATCAATCATCTGGTAGGTAGGTGGTTTGTCAATTTGAGTGTTATGGTAAGAAGCATTGTCGATAAGCAGAACGGACCCAGCGGCATATTAGGTATCAACTTCATGTAATTTTCTGTATTCACTTCTTGATGAAAATATCCTATTTTTGGTTGCGACTTGTAAATGAGGACATTTGGAACGAAGCCGATCTTTCCAGCAGCATGAACGATAATAAGTATTTGCCCTTTGGCAACAGGTGCCTGCAAACCTAATTCCCTATCGTCATTCCAACCTTTACATGTTGTATGACTTATCTTCGTACACTAAGTTTGATCCTCTAATTTGTACCTCTGAGTAAGGTACTCTTCCAGCTGAGATCGTATGTCATGCTTTTCTATTAGAACTCTCCTATTGAATTTCGTTTTCTTCCACTTTAACCCTAAATTTTTTATATTTTTCTGAGATTTGTAGCACCACCTTGAAAATTGATGCTGTCTTTCAGCTTGTTGAGCAATCTGCTTATTGTTGGCACAGTTTTCTCTTACACATAGAAATTGTGAATCCTGCATTTGTCGAAATCGTCTATTTCTGTAACGCATTTAGGAGCCTTATGTTTCTTCCCAGGTAGGCCAAATGGTACTCCTTCATCCATGAGTTGTTTGTTATCTTTGAGAACTGTGGGAACGGAACTCAGTAAAACACCAGTTGCTTTGGCTATTCTTTCTTTCACTCTCTTAAGGCTTTTGTGGAACTCCGGCGAACATATATTTTCTTCCTTCATCTTTGCTTCTTGCTTCATGAAGTCGAGGACATTTGCAATTATTTTCCTGCTTTGACTATGTAATACCTTACCACTTAACTTTGAAAACGTAGCAGCCATGGTTATAAATATAACAAATATAAAATAAGCACTATTTAGGTACTGCTCTATTTCAAATTACAACCAGATGCGGACACTTTCTATGCAAACTGTATGTGTTACGCATTACGCACTGTGAGTAAGCAAAGGTATTATATCACTTTCGTTGATTAAGCTAAACATAAACCATTCCTAGGCTCGGCAGCTGGGGTGGCAATCAGGGTCACGATTCCAGAAGTTTTGTTCCAGCTATAATCGAGCACAAATAGTAAGAGGCAAGGCGAGTAAAATAGGCTGGTTAGGCTGCATGCATGGTAAATGCAACCTTAATAATGGTGCGAGTACGTAGTTTAGTTAGCCTCTTATGATAGTCAACATAGGACGTAAACTCCGTTACCACTTGAAAAGTAGAAGGATTTCAAAATTATCCATCATTGCTTTCAGTTGCTTATGACCAGGCATAGCAATTCTTGAGTAGTTAGCTTCAAGTTATCTATACTCAAACCATATGTCAACATCAAAGAACGTAAATAATTATAGCCAAGGGTAAACTCAAGGCAGGTAAACACGTCTGGAGAGTGCTGTCTGCAAACGCTGACTTCGAGGGATGGTGGGTGGTTTGTTACCTCTGACGTCCCTACCTGGAGTTCAGAACCAGTTCAACTTCATTGTCTTTCGTCCTGACTTTAGTGCTTAGAAATACCTATGCCTGCTAATGACTATTTGCTAAGGAGTGAAAATTGACAATAAGACTGTATTTTACATTTTTGTGCAATTATGTCTTTTTTTACTTTCTCTACTACGTATAGTAGCGGAAGTATTGTATTCCACTAAAAATTCGATACTGAGATTTCACCGGAAATATATGTTTTGAGGACTCCTGAATCCAAAAAAAGTATTTTTGGAAACATGTCCGCGTGTGTGTGTGTGTGTCTGTGTACAGCATAACTCAGAGACGAACAGTCGGATAAACATCAAACTTGGTATTTAGGTTCAGTATCTTCCAGAGATGCGACACGAAGGTTTTCAAGAAAATCCCCCCACCCCAGATTACCCTTTACATGGAACATTTTGCGAAAATTTTAATTTTCTCAGAAATGGCCCTAACGATTTTGATTAAAATATCATATATTTAAGATACTTTCATGGCAAATAAAAGTATAGCTTGAATTTTCTGGGAATGTCTCCAAAATTATTGTTCATTCTGAACGACTTTTGCATAATTGGTAAATCATAAGAGATAAACAAAATTTTACTACACAGCAAATGTAGATCGCGTTAAAATACACAATTTATGTCATATACATTTTTTGTTGTTGAGTGAACCATTTTCGAGATATTGCTTGTTATTCCCTTAAATTTTTCAATACTTATTTTCTCAAATGGGAATTCGTTATTCATTTTTTTGTCCTGGTAATGCAAAGAGAATGGAATACTCCACATAGCAACCAGCTCTTAAAATATTTGACTATAGCTTAAAGCCTATCAATTCCCCTTGCAGCTACAAGAAAATTAGCAATACGGTTAACATCTCGATATCTCGGTTAACATAAAGCATATGGAGAATAAACGTTTGTAAAAATAGTTTGTAAAGGGTAGAGAATGTGAGTGTAACATAAGATTTTCTCTCTCTCTCTCTCTCTCTCTCTCTCTCTCTCTCTCTCTCTGCTTTAACTGCAAGGTCATACCGTTCTCTTATACGCCTGAGTCACCATGCCTCAGATGACTTTAGGTGTGTATTCATCTGTGCTATATATTTTTTTTGTTGATTTTGGGACAGTGAAATTGCTGTCCTTTAGTGTAACATCGGGCGAATGACCTTAGTTGCGCAGTCGCCTTTCTTTACCAAGTACTTATTTTAATCCATGGGCGAACATTTGGGATGTGGAATTGAAATATCAAATAAATACAAATTTATCTGGCACCAAAAAAAAAAAAAAAAAAAAAAAAAAAAAAAAAAACACACACATACACAAAAAAGAAAGAAAGAAAAGAAAAAAATCACTGGTCAGGTTTGCCGGCCCGTGAGATTTAAAGCCGAATACGATTCACACACCCCAGCCTTTCGCTTTGTCTCCTATTTTTACTAATATAATAATTAAAATTGAAACCATAGAACGCTGGTAACAACTGGTAACTGCAAAGATCACAGTAACATTTGAACGTGTTTTCTGAGAATAAAGCTAGCTTCATATTGTGTTAATAGAAATTATTAAAGGGAGGTGTATTCATATGCTTACAGTGAATGAGTATTTAATAAGCTTTCAAGTATAAAAATAAATACAGATTTATTTATCAGTGTGACAAACTTAATTCTTATTTCTTCATTTATTTGGGTCAACAAAGATACCTTCTCGATATCCGGATATTAGACATACATACAGAGAAGCGGAATCGGTCACACCCCGGTTCTTCATTCAGCAGACGTTTCTGGCGGTTTTAGGCCTTTTAGCAGCTGCACTCCAATTTGTACCTTGTTCTTTCTGTCATGAATTATTATTCCTCTCTAGATGCACTTATTTTATTATCATTCCGGTTTATTCTCTGTTTGTTCTAATAACTTCGTCCGTACCATCTTTCTTGATTACACTGGTCAGATGATTTCTTAAAAGTAGGTGTTCTTGACTCAAGTTTTTATGCTGATTCCAGAAATAACTTCCGTTTTTTTCTATCACGTCAGGTTTATACATTTTAAGAATACTCTCAAGAACTCCCCTAATTTATTTCATGACTACATTTTAACAAAACAAGAAGCCAAAGTGTTTCATTTAAGTTTTTTCAAACTTTCTCTTCTTTGACTTCCTTGCAGATTCTGTCCCTCCTCAACATCCAATAGTAGTCGGCCATCATAGTTTCATTCCATCTCCCCTGTTACCTCCTCTCCATTTCCTTAATATCTTGGTGAAAACGTTCACCCTGCTCTTCTCTATAATGTCCCAGATTTTCTGGTAAGTAGTTGATATGTGACTGCAGAAAATGCATCTTTACACTCATGTTACAACCCATCTTCTTGAAATTTTCCAACATTGTTTCGACAATGGCCTTGTAATTAGGATCTTTGTTATGCCTAAGAAGTTTTCAGTAACTGATCTGAAGGAGGTCCATGCTTCTATTTCTCTCTCATTCATTGTCTTCTCAAAATCTTCATCCTTCATCAATTTCTTTATTTGAGGACCAATTCCAGCCTTTAATTTGCCTTGTGTAATGAAGGAAAATTTCTTGGAAAGGTACTTGAAGCAGGGTCCATCCTGTGGTAAAGCCCTTACAAATTGCTTCATCAAGCCCAATTTTATGTGTAGTGGCGGAAGAAATATCTTTATATCTCTATATTTTTGAAGTGAAATTGTGAAAAAGCTGTACGTGATGAAAAAAAAGCCAAAAGCAGTTCTGAAATCATCATACAAAAGTGAGTCAGAATCACTTATTAGTTTTCAGTCATCCGATATCATGCAGACTAGTGTTATAAATGGCTTGCTTTTCGCGACTCTCTTTAGGTTTTCTTTCCCCATACCCCTTTAAACTGACCTTGTGTTGATGTTTGCTACTCTAAGGATACGTTCAACGCCCAAAAGTTCAACCCTTCTAGAAACGCGGAAGTTACTGAGAAGCCAGCGGGATAAACATAAAAAAACCCGCCTTTGACTCACGTGAATGAGTTGCGATAAATTACTTGGCTGACTCCCTCGCGGATTCCTGTTCAACCAGTATGCCTTTTATTTTTTCCAGGGCTGAGGGCCCAACCCGCGCGGAAAAGGAGAGGAAAACGAATAATAATTCTCTGCTCTGTGCCCCAACTAGCGGTACCTCCTATCTGCGGTGTATCTTCTCACTGCTTAGTCAACAAGGACAACCTGGATGCAACAAGTTGCTCAGGTCATTTACACATGTTCCCCAATATGTTGGTGCATAAAAAGCGAGGGACAGCAAGCCAGCTTTGCCGTTTGCTTCTCATGCTGATCGGCTTTAAGTCATCGTGACTGCATTAAGTATCGTGGATTAATTAAACCACTACTAAACTGTAGCGTCTTGCTACACCATTAGATATTTTCCTGGGTCTTTCTCTCACCTTTTCTTACTTTCTCTACTAAATATAGTAAGTAACGGAAGTATTGTACTCCACCCAAAAATTCGATACCGAAATTTCACCGGAAATACATGTTTTGAGACCCCCTGAACCCAAAAAAAGTATTTTTGGAAACATGTCCGTGTGTGTGTGTCTGTGAACAGCATAACTCAGAAACGAACAGTCGGATAAACACCAAACTTGGTATTTAGGTTCAGTATCTTCCAGAGATACGACACGAAGGTTTTCTAGAAAATGCCCCCACCCCAAATTACCCTTTACACGGAACAATTTTCGAAATTTTTTATCTTCTTAAAAATGGCTCTAACGATTTTGATTAAAATATCATATATTAAGATATTTAATGGCAAAAAAGAATGTATATCTTGAATTTTCTGGGAACCTGTGAAGTCCTATTCATTTGGAAGGAGGTTTGCATAATCTTTTACATCTTGTATATTTAAACGATAGACGAAAGCTGCTATATAAAAATGTAGATCTCTTTAAAACACACAATGTATTAAAATAACTTTTTTGTGGCATAAGACATCTCCGTGATATCCGTTATTAATGGTTCGAGTTGTTCAATACTCCATCATTCAAGTTCTGGCGATCTTCAGTTGTTTCTCGCGATTGAATGGAAAGAGTATGGAATTTTAAGGTCAGATTGAGTGTCCAGTTCGTAAACATTTGACTATCGCTGTTCTCAATCGCGAAATTGTAATGTAGCTGTTTCTGCGAAGGTTTATCTCGATTAAAATGAAGTAGGTTTCATGAAAAAAAAAAGCTTTAAGAATAGTTTGTACACCCAATAATAAACAATAAAGGGCAGAGAAAATTATGTAAATATAACACATCAGAATTTTTTATAGTTTCCTTCAGTCGCCAGGTGAATACCGAATTAAGTATTACCGCGGTCGAGTGGTTAGACCGCTCGCCTCTCACCGAAGCGACCCGGGTTTAATCCCAGGGACCCGCATGTGGGATTTGTGGTGGACAAAGCGGCGTCTGGGCGGGTTTTCTCCGGGTTCTCCGGTTTCCCCCGCCATTCATTCTACCAACTGCTCCATAATCACCTTTCCTTTCATCCATTTCACCATCATTTCGTTTCATCTACTTCCTTCATCCCACACCAGGCATCGGGCTGATCACCCATCCTGATATTCTATCTGATCCACGAGTGTCTGCTCCTCGACGGGCCTCTGACCCCAGGCACCCGCCTGTAAGTCCTGAGGGGTGTAAGTCTACAGATAAAGAAGAAGTATTACCGCGACACAAAGTTGCATTTAAGTCATGTTAAAGTAAATAAAAGCAAAAGTTTCGATAAAGAAGTCGACTACGCAACTAAGGCATATTTAATTAAATTTCGGCAAGAAGGCAGCATTTGCAGATTACCAAACCGACGAAACCACAGTTCTGTGATCCCGAAACTCTACTTTCGGATTAAACAAGAGCATTAAAATATATAGCACAGGAAGGCAACTACATAACTGAGGCAGGTTATTGTCAGGAAGCTACTCAACGAGATGGTGCAAGATGACTTCGGAAAACTATGGACATCCGCCACACAATGACTCGTGTGTGTACTATAGATTCTAGAGAAAAAAAGTCATCTTTTTTTTCAGCTCCCACTTAAAACTGGTCGACATCCCTCAAGTTGTTTACGCTTTAGTATTAACTTAAATTTTTACCTAAATTCACTTCCAACCAGAATAATAAAATCAGTCAATGATTCTGAACTCACTTCTAGTTATTGATTTCTAGGAAAAGAGATGAAAATAAAACAGGCACCACGGTTCGATGTATGTTGCTGCTCATCCTTGCCTTCACTTCTCTTTTATGGATTAATGTTCCATATTACCTTGATACATGATCATTACCTCCACTTCCTGTTTTGGACATAAAAGAACAAGTCCAAGGACGCTGTCCGCTCAAGATGCTGATGGCGAATAATGCAGCGAAATTACAGCAAAACAAATGAGTGATGCAACGAAAGGTACACGCCAGGAGTAGGTTACATACTCTTTGGTTACGCGAACTTTGAGGAAGAAAACTCACACAACGACCAGGCTGATACTTTTATATTATAATGGCCAACAACAGCGTTAAAATAACCTGTAAAATGGAGTAAACTAGTAAACACATGCCGTTCAGAATTCGCTGGCGCTTCCAGCGCTGCAATCATGCGATGAGCTTTCATGCCGAGTAAAGTAATCTTACAAAACGAAAAGTAGCTTAAAGGCTATAAAAGTAGTAGTTTAGCTACACATATTACAGACCATCCTTTTTCTTACAAGTAAGTTTGAGGCTTTCAATTATGACTATTACTCGCGCAAAACTTCTGGAATCGTGACCTTGATTGCCATCCCAGCTGCCGAGCCTAGGAATGGTTTATGTTTAGCTTTATCAACGAAAGCGATATAATACCTTTGCTTACTCACAGTGCGTAACACATACAGTCTGCATAGAAAGTGTCTGCATCTGGTTGTAATTTTAAAGAGAGCTGCAGTATCTAAATAGTACTTATTTTATATTTGTTATATTTATAATCATGGCTCCTATGTTTTCAAAGTTAAGTGGTAAGGTGTTACATAGTCAAAGTAGGGAAATAATTGCAAATGTCATCGACTTCATGACATGAAGCAAGAAGCAGAGATGAAGGAAGAAATTATATCCGAGTTCCACAAAAACCTTAAGAGAGTGAAAGAAAGAGTAGTCAAAGCAACTGGTGTTTCACCGAGTTCCGTTTCCAGAGTTCTCAAAGTTAAGGGAAAAAAACATATGGATGAAAGAGTACCATTTGACACACCTGGGAAGAAACATAAGGTTCCTAAACGTATTACAGAAATAGACGATTTCGAATGCGTCATTCGGCGCACGATTCACAATTCCTATGTGGAAGAAAAAACAGTGCTAACAATAAGCAGATTGCTCATCCAGCTGAAAGACAACAGAAACTTTCAAGGTGGTGCTACAAATCTCCGAAAAATTATTAAAGATTTAGGGTTCAAATGGAAGAAACCGAAATCAAATAGAAGAGTTCTAACAGAAAAGCAAAATAAATAAATAAATAAATAAAATAAAAAAATAAAATAAAAAAAATAAAAAGTAAATGTTGCCATGATAGCTTAGTCGGTTAGAGCAACGGCACGGAAAGCCTAAGATCCGTGGTTCAAATCCCGGCTATGGCATTGAATTTTTCAGTCTGATTCTACCTTTCCAAATGAGTATAATTTTATATGTGCTTATATCAGTGTGTACTTTTATCAGCATCAATTTTCAAGGTGATGCTACAAATTTCAGAAAAAATACTATAATGTATGAAGATGAGTCATACATACACAGCAGTCATACAGCATCTAAAAGTTGGAGTGACGATAGCGAATTAGGTTTGCAGACACCTGTTGCCAAAGGGCAAATACTTATTATCGTTCATGCTGTTGGAAAGATCGGCTTCGTTCCAAATGCCCTTCTTTTACAAGTCGCAACAAACAACGGGAGATTTTCATCAAGAAATGAATACAGAAAATTACATGAAGTGAATCAACGCCATGTTGATACCTAATATGCCTGCTGGGTCTGTTCTGGTCATCGACAATGCTTCACAATGCGTCAACACTCAAATTCACAAACCACCTACCTCAACTTCCTTGAAAGAAGAAATGAGAGCTTGGTTACTTAGACATAATAAAGCTTTAGATGAAAACATAGTAAAACAAAGCTATATAACTTAATTAAAGCCAACAAACAGCTTCAGAAGTCATACATACGTGACCAGATAGTAATACAACATCGCCATAATGTACTTAGACTGTCATCGTATCGCCCAGATCTAAATCCAATCGAATTAATCTGGGCTGATATCAAAAAATGGGTGGCATGCAGAAATATCACTTTTAAATTAAAATATGTGGAGCAGTTATAACGCCAGCAATTTGCTGAAATTGGAAGGCCAGAATGGGAAAATGTATGGCGACATGCTGAATAAATTAAGAATCATTATTTCGAAAAATACGGAATTGCAGAAAATCAAATAGAAAGAATTCTCATCCAGGATAATGGTGTAGAAAGTAGTGACAGCAGTGATGACGGCAATAATGTGAGTAATTCCGCAGAAGAGGAAGGGTTGTTAGATGTGGAAGAATTGGAGGCAATGATTGACAGCGTTTTTTATATTAAGCGCTTTTTACAGTGTGGATTTTAATATACTGTATATAACTAAGTTTATCAGCGCAACACAGTGCATAACCGTTGTGGATATTTGACGATGACTGTCCCACGCACTCCTGCAGCATGCAGACGACCGGTCACCACCTGATCTGGTAAGCAACTCGCATCATAGCTCTAATTAAGATTTTCACGTGTCTAGAACTGTTGCGCCGATTATAACAGTAACAGAATATATATCCAGTTGCTTTTAAAATACACGGATACCTCCTTTTCAATTGAAAATATTGGAGTAATAAGTCATTTACTTTCGTCATTAACTTTATTGAGCCAAGTATTTTGAGTAAATTAAAACTAACTAAATGAAGTCTGTTATTACACATTTCAAAACAGCTGGGGACTCTATTTGGTACGGAAGAAAAAATCTGATGACACCTTTCAGTTGATTAACTATTATTATATAATATTATGGGTTATATTAATTATTATAATAGTTGTTTTCAAAGTTTTAAAAAGGCTGTGCGAAGAAATTGTTCTAAAAATAACAAAATTAGTTTTGTTTGAATAATAATAATAGTAATAATAATAATACGAAAAAAATGTAGCAACTTAAGTGCCACTTATTTCTGTTTGAATAAATACAAGAAGAGTGTTTCGGGTTTGCATTTTCAAGTAAGCAACTGATAAAATATGAACTCCATTGAGCACTATTCAGTAAAGATTATAACAAATTACATTTTTGCGTTCTTGACTATGATATACGAAATGGCTGAAAGGTATTTGCTTGAGAACAAAAACAGAATGGGGAACGGGGTTACGAGATATCGATCTCCTTTTATAGTCTCTGGTATGTCGTATTTTTATATTTACAGTAAGCGAAAGAGATAATAAATAAATTAAGAATACTATCGCCAAGACATTGGAGTTCGTCTAAAATGCGCCAATATCCTATTATAGCTCATTATTTAAACTGATCTTGGGAAGAGTCTAAAATATCTTGAAGCTCAATTAAATGCTTTTGGCGTTTGGCTCACGAGAAGCATCTCCACATTTGACAAGACCGCTGGGCAAGCTCTTGCCGACAAAGACTAGGAACACTCGAGCATGTGTGGCGATGAGTCAGCGTGACGCATCTGTTGATAACAAAAGAGGAGCGAACGTGATTCGGAATAAAGGCTAGATAGATGTCGTTCGCTGCGCCCCCGGAGATCCTCCCAGGGCCGCGGGCGAAGCAAGTTGCCGACCGGCAAGGGGATCGGGCGCAGAAAAACTCCCGACTTTCATATTCCAAGAAGAAAGTAACATTAATGGCAGGGCAGTAAAGATTGAAAACTGTTTCCCTATAGGCCATATGTAACTTCACACAAGTGTCAGTCCATTTTAAGAAATTGTTCAACATGAAATTTCCATGCTTTTACTAAATTTTTCTCCCAACATGAACTGCATTTATCCTTAAAATTCTTTTTTATTTAGTTTAAACTTTTATTGATACAACTAAACTATGCTTTAGTTTTAATAGTAGTAAAAATAGATTTCAAAGATATCATGCATTGAGCTGAAAATTTTGCTCAGATTTTAACATTTTAGCACAATTTGTCCGTTGTCCATTATATAAATGGAACATAATTTGAATATTCGATGTGGATGTAAAGTTTTAGCTTGTAACTTGGATAGTTGTAGAAAAAAATGGCAATCAAGCACAAAAAGGCTTAAATTGCTCAAAACACAGATTCAAACTTCCACCAACCTTGCAACCTCCCCTAAGATATAGCTGAGGGTGAAAACTACTGCGAAACTATGCTACTAAATTACTTTCCTGGTCTGAAAACACGGTTCTGTTGTATTTTTTTTTTCTGAACTAAGCAACTCGTATTTTGACAAAGAAGGGCGTTCACAAACCTAGAAATGATCCCAAATACGATCCCCGGCTTGTTGGCGAGGTGTTTTTCTTTAGTAATTATAAAAGGACTGTTTATTTAATACAACACAAATAGGGTTACAAACACAAGCACGTTTTCTGAAGTCTAAAAAGTACATCACAATAGTAATTAAACCTGATTATATAAATGGAAAATGTGTAAGATATTTTCATTATTCTTAACTTTCCTGGTAAAGTTACAAAACAGATTATTGTACACCTTGAATAAGAAGGTATAGATCAGCATATAAATACTTATTATTCATGCATTTGATAAAAAATAAACAAAACCTGTATTTTAATTACATTTCTCAAAAAATACGATTTTTTCGAATCAAAATAATTGAGTATAATATAAATGCTATAATAATCTGAAAATGGTTTGAACTAAATCAACATTACAGTAATACAAGGGGGAAAAAAGAAACAACTAGGAAAAGATATTACGTGAATATAATTTTTTCTTATTCACTGAACAGCGCAATTTAATAAAGCACTTTTAAATTATCCACATCCTACAAATGATTCAGAAAGCTGTCATCCTTAACAGTTGCCTTGGATAAGAAGAGTTCTTTTATGGAATGATTAACGTAGAGTGTGTTCGCATTTGAATAATAAATCATGTGGAACACTTGTGGGATTGACTGTGGCGGATGACCTTCTTTGTGCTAGACATAATTCCACAACAGTCGGAGGGGGGTGGGGGGAATCTTACGTACTATCGCCATACGATTTTCCTTACCAAAGGTAATCTACAGATTGTTCATATAAAATTGCATTTTTCTATCAATTTCATGCAAATAAAGGTAAAAATCTGTATTGAAATGGTTCCCCTCAGGTATACGTTGCTATACTAGGCGGCTGAAACAGCATTCAGTTGTTTGCAAAATATCCACGTTACGCCAGCCACGAATTGATGAAAAACAAAAGAATGAACATTCGGTATTTCAAATTATAGTGCTTCAATCTGGGAAAATTTAAAAACAGAGTGGCGAACATTCTGGAAATGGCTAATACCAAAGAAAATTATTGGATATAAATGAATAATACTTTAATCAGAATCATTATTCCTGTAGTAGGTACGTTTCCGTTCATGATTTTCCACTTGTATATAAGAATAAAAACAAATTAAATGGCCGTGCATAAAACTGAGTGTATGTTATATGTCGCGCTATCATTTCAAACGTATTAACGGTTAACCTATGCTTTAATCATAGTCCATTTTATTTTCCAAGTGAAGGATTAGTTGCGGTGATGAGGAGGGACTTCTCCGAAAATCCCGGCTTGCATCTCCAGAAGATGCCTGATCTAAACACTAAATTTGACAGCCAGCTTTCCCGCTCTTATTCAGGAGCTCTAAAGCACATATTTCCATTGAAATATGGAAGTTGAAATGAAACACGCCTCCAAGTGTTAATTGTTTACTTTCCCTGACATTAGGTAAGAGAAGTACCTACTGTATTCCATCCGAAAATTCCATATAAAGATTTCAGCGGAAGTTCCTTTATGCCCCTGAATGAGAAACACAACAAAAAAGCATGTTATACAAAAAGGTCCGCGCGCGCTTGTGTGTGTGTGTCTATAAACAGCAAAACTCAAAATGAAATTTCGAATAAATATCAATCTCGGGATTTAGGTTCAGCATCTTCCAAAGATGCGCCAGAAAGGTTGTCAGGAACGTTACACCATCCCAAATTACCCTTTACATAGAACATTTTTCAACAATTTTGATTTTCTCAAAAATGACTCTACAATTTGTATTAAACTACCATACATTTAAGACACTGTATGGCAGAATTCTGTATTCTTTTGTACAACTGGTAAACCATAAGAGATAGACAAAACCGCACTACACAAAACATGCACAGAGCGTTCGTTTCATGGCCAGCCCCGGATCGCGTGTATGCGTGCTCCGTGCACTGTCTACTACACTGGGGGTTTTCCATTCTAAACTCCCCGTTGCATACTCATCAGTAACAGTAACTGTATTTAATGAGTACTAATTTTGTTATAATTGGTGTTGAAAGTGATGTTCATACGCGATGTGGGCCGGCCGTGAAAAGAATCTCTTTAAAACACACAATTTGTTCCAAATAACTTTTTTGTGTCGTCGCCATTTCCGAGATATCCGTTGTTATTTGGTTTGAATGTTTCAATTAGTTTTATAAGTGCGGCCAGTCCTCAGCTGTTTCTCGCGATGTTATGGAAAGAGAATTGAATTTTAAGGCCCATATATGTATAGGGATCAGTTTGTAAACACTTGACTATCGTATTACCTTTGTGCTGAAACACTTATGTAAGAGTTTATGGCAATTAACTTTATGCAGATAGAAGAATAAGTTTTTGCGAGAATAGTTTGTAGGTTTATAAACTAAACGATAGTGTATAGAGAAAGTCATGTGAATGTCACACGTTAGACTTTTCATTTTGATTTTAAGAGAGATTTCAAGTGAAGTGCCTTAGAGCTATATTCAATAAACTTTCCCAATAACTGCAATGAACAACGCCTTGAGATAATGCTGTCAGGCGCAGCCGGTATCACGTGGGAAAAGCCATATCAATGATAAATTAAAAAAGCACAGATTGGCAAGTTACTCTAACCTTGAACACCTGCCGTGCTAGGCCTAAAATGGTGCGGGACAACAGTCAACCGCTTGTTGGGGGATGCTGCTTGAATTCCCGCCGAATCGCAACGCACACCAGCCCCTTTATTCCCTCCGGTCAGATGTGTTTATGTCGCAATGTGTATATTGTTCGGAGCGTGTTGTTAGCGAAATGCAAGGATAATTATACAATTACTGTTATCACCAAAAACTATTGTATGACGTAAAGGGATTACTCGGCCAATTTTCTCTCAACATCAGCCATGCTTCGCTTAGAATTTATATTCGGATATTTTTATTTGGTAAACTGCAATAGCAATACAATTAAAAACTGTGCTTCAGAAATGAGCGGCTTATTTTTATAAGGTCACAACAGGGTAAATTTTACAGGAGGAGAAAATGCAATTGTGTGGCTACGATAATACATTAAACTATTGTTTATTCTGGAGTATTTTGTTCCTTAATCTAAAAGTTTGAACACCGTAATTTTGGATATGCCAACTTTAACTTTGGAGTTACTGAAAATTTCATTTATGATTTGGTATATATTGACGTAAATGTTGAACAAAAATACAATGTTAAATTTAAAATACTAAACAATATTTAGTATTAATTACTAACTATAATAATAATAATAATAATAATAATAATAATAATAATAATAATAATAATAATAATAATAAATATCAACCATTAAAGTATCTCATATTTAAGCAATGTTAATTTCAGAATTTGCGCGTATTGTAGTAGTAATGTGAGAAAATTTATCATTCTCGCTGTATTTTCATTAATATTTCTTTATATTATATTATCTTAGTAAAAATCAATTTGGTTTACTATGCTTAAAAACGAAAACTTCGGCATTCTCTGCACACAATATTAAGCAGCTTTTGCAGCAAATAATTGGGTCTTCAAATTCTACGTTGCCAACTGTAGCTCTTTTTCCGAAAATTATATTTTTGATACCTTTCAGAAACAAAACTGATACATATTATACTTTTCTCTGAACTAGTTCCAGGATACTAATTTATATTATAATTATAATTTTTATCTTTATAACTTATTACACTTTATCATGAAATAGTCTAATTAAACCCAACTCGAATTTTTATTTTGTTTAAATAAATTTATTCATGCAGTTTATCGCTCATAAATCTATCGATAAAATAAAAATGTCTAGGCTATTCAGCTTTTACTACGCCATACTGCTTTCAATCAATAAAATGGACGGAGGGTTAAATTTCAATTAAGCATGCCTCTCTATCTTTGCTAATTTATGGCTTTGTTATTATCACTTCCATAGTGTTCGTCACTCGTAAATATGCGGATAAAATCATCACTAAAGATAAATGCTGCACATTTCTGGCTGCAGTACACAATTTTGTAAACGTTGAGTTTTTGCAAGATACCTGCGGAAACAAAGCCCCAATAACATTATTTCCTCTTCTTGGAAGCTCAAGGACACCCTATCTCGTCCTTGGACGGGGTCGAATGCAGAAGAAAATGAACGGCTCGCGTGATACACTTTAGGTAACTTCGGTAATTTTCTCTTCCACATTTTCTCTGAAAACAAACCTCTTAAATCGTCCAACACAAATGACGATCACGTTGAAAGTCGCTGTTCGTGTGTTTTTAATCGGCCGTAAACTGTATTTATAATGTCTGTACAAAGTCACGCTTGGTACTGCAACAAATTATTTCTTCCAAGAGGATAAACGCTTCTCTTAGTTTGAGAATGAACGCATGATCCTTTGTCCCAGCTAACAGAACGCCGGCGCCGAAAATTTGTTTTGTGATAAGAATGTCCAGGCTGTAAATTCCGATAAGATAAAATATTTACCATGTTTGAATAACACCCTCATTTCTCCGTTTGCTTGCATTAGTCTGTTGATCTAAGCACCCAGGTTGGAATTATAGTAATCCATGAATACATACACATGCAAAGTGTTAATATTCATTCCTCTTACATTTGACCCTTGCGATGTTCTTTTTTTCCGGGTGACAACCTTTATTATGCGCTCCCTCATTCCTAGTTGTCCACTGTATTCGATGGTGTGGAATGTTAGTAAAAATCACTAAATTATAAAGCCTACTACTAAAAGACAACCCTGTTTAAAATATTAACACTTTGTGTCCATTTTAATGCAAATATCTAAAAATGTATTTCGTAAATGTGTGGTAGCTTATTAAAAGCATCAGCCAGTGAATATCACCCAATCCTGACAGCTGATTGGTTACCGAAAATAAGGGCATCACCACAGCCGGAAGTATAACTATCCCATGCTTCGACTTAATATTAATATGGCTTACTATATTTATCCATTCTATTTTAAAGTTAGACACTGCTTATCGTCATCTGGCTTTGCTTCTCTTCTTCTGTTTTGCTACTTCTAATGCTTCCTGTATAATGTTTATTTTTGTTCTTCAATTGTTACAGTTTTAAGAATTTTGAATAATAGCAATTCATCTAACAGGTTTAATGTGGATTTTCTTGTAACTGTAGATATTTGTGTTTGCTACATATTCGCATATTTTGTTACATAGTCCTATTGCTTTGGGTGTTGTTATTCGCAATATAAGCAGAGTTTTTTTTTTTCAAAAAGAAGGAACAGGTTTCAACTTTTTGTATCACAGAAACTGTGAAAGACAAAAACAGCTTCTGAGTGTCACTTCCCTCTATCCAGTCATGTGCGTAATATGCTACTTTGTTTTCTAATAGGCATATGCATACATATAGGATCTTCGGTCTCGAAATAATTATCATGACAAGTATTCGTCAACCTCAATTAAATTATCCAAAAACCATTAATACTCGCGGTATTACTGAACATAATTTTGCGGCCGTACTTTGAACAAACAGCAGAAAACAAAGTTAGCAATGAACATATACTTTCTGTTAGTGGATGGAGTTTAATAACAAGTGTGTGTAGACCCAAGAACTCCAAGATAAAAAGCACGGAAGTCTGACCTAATTTTCCCAGAATGGATTTTGAACCCGTGCGAAGGGCATGCACTCCACTCGAGAGGAAGAAAATTTCGAGGGTAGATGCACTCTGAGGGCGGTGTTTCAAAGACGTCGGCGAACAATACAAACAATAATTTCGCGGAGTGTCACTTGACTATCACAAGAGCTGAATAGGGGGGGGGCGTCGATGGCGCGGTGGTCGCAATGCGCATGTCCACCACCACCCTACCGCCGTCACTGCCAAACACCAGTGCGCTGCGCCATGGTCACTCCAATGACGAACTAGCTCCCTAGCAAAGAAGATGCGTCCAGTCCGATTTAATCCTTGATGGGAACCAGGTTCGCTTCCCGCCAATGAGGTACGTGCCGAGAATCGATCCGCTGCCCTTTGTGCAAGTGTTTACCTAATGTAAACAACGTTATCGGTACAATTTGGGCTGTTGACGCCCTCTAAAGGGGAAACCGGAGCGGAAACCGTGTATAATTAACCGTTTTTGTTTCTAAATAAACACGTGGAGTTTATGTTGGCTGCTAGACTACACTACCTTACGCGTTAGTTATTAACTAACGATTTGCGCTGTGCCATTTCGAAAATATTCGCGGAAACTTAAGTGTAGTGCTTGGTTGCCTTGTTTCTCTAGTTACTAAGAAAAAAACTCCGTGAAAACAGCAAAAAGTCTCCATTAATACCTAACTTTCTAGAAGGCCTAAACGCGTGTTTTACTTCTTATGCTAAAATGATCTGTTAAGCCGCTAAAAGAGGTAATACCTCTTAACATTCATGACTGTTCACAGCGAAACTCAAATAACAGAAAACGCTCGCTTTGAAGCAGGCTAAAGTAACAGCCACAAATTATTATAGCAACTCGTTAATTTCTGGGATAGAATTAAGCAGCAATGTTGTTTATATATGTACAGAAGATTCATATATGCAAAATAGGTATATATTAAACAGGTAGACACCTCAAAAACTTTTCTTGAATTCATAACTACATTAATAGCAGTGCAATTGCTTGCGAACTTCTCTGTTTCTATAATTATCACAAAAATGTTATAAACATTGATTTCATTAAAGGGAAGTGTAATATGAATTTAATTCTAGCAAGCATCTTAGAAATACATTCGATACAGAGAGAAATCTAAACCTCTAAATAGTGATAACAGCTTAAAAAAAAAAGAGCTATTTTCTATTTCAACCTTTTTGGGTTACCACAACGCTTGTTACTTCTTGGCCTTTGCATGTTTTCCTATGCTGGTGACTCATTAAAATCCTACCTAGGCATTCCTAAATAAATGTAATGTAGCAATAAAGGAGATTAGCACGCGCACGCATGCACGCACGCACGCGCGCGCACACACACACACACACACACACACACACACACACACACACACACACACTGCCTGCCTTCAGCCAAAATAAATATTTACGGTAACCAATCTCTGTGCTGCAATTTTCCATGAAACAGTCCTGTGCAAAAGCTCTTCAGCATTCCTGTAAAAATGCATGATTCACTCTTTCTGAGCGTGATAATTTCGCGGTACCTTTTACCCGCTCTCTAGGCTTAAATGATAAGTTTGGCCTTATCAAAAAGTAATGCAGCAGTTTCACTATCAACGTATAAGTGCACTGCAGATTTTTGACACATCTTTATTTACCAGGACTTCACTTGTAACTTGTAATTTATTTACCACTACGGCATAGGCACCGATACGCTTCATGCTGATTTACTTCAAATGTAGTAGAATAATAAGTTAAGAACTCCTTCATTTATTCTTAACTTCTTGGTTTGATGGCAGCGAGTGCTTGTACGACATAAATATGGAATTCCGATTTGTTGACCTAAATGTGTGTATTTAAGAGTGTATTTTTATAAGTTTAGCTTCTTGTGGTTAACTCTTTTCTTAACAAATGTCTGAGTTTCATACACAAGGAGATATTGAACAAGCAGAATCTACACGTTTGCACTGGTTAAAGTAATAATCTATCACCATTCTAATGTGCGCTCATTTATGTTCGCTTTTATGGAACTGTGACATAGTTTAATAATTATACTCTATAAATGCTCCGTTATTAATAACCTACAGAGAGAGAAGCTATATTTTTTACCTAATTATAAGTGGTAACACCAAATGCTTGAACATCGGTACAATGTACTATGTTCAAAGTACACTGTACATTCATACCCAGTATATGGAGAGGCATATCAAGAACCAAGTAAATGTTACAAGTCAGTTTTAAAGTGCCTAGTTTATACAGAGTGATTTATGAAGAACTGACACATTTCTTTCTTTAATTATTTTGTTCGAAATTCACTCAATGATACCCAATTTTAGCACCAGATTAAGCAGAATGTTCCGGAGTTTCGATTGCCTGTCACTAGATGCGCAGATGTTCATGTTTTATTCGTACTTGTTAGTTTCATTGTCGGCAACTGTTTTTGAGATTTTGTACTAGTCAACGTGAAAATGGAATACACATTAAATGAACGACTTTTCTTGTAAAGCAATACTGGATTACGAATTCAATTACAGCTACTCAAAGGTCATACCAGAGAGAATTTGGTGTTCGGAATCCTCCCCAAAGAAACACAACTGCTAAACAAATTGGAAACAAATGGATCTATGGTGAGTGAAAAAGACAAAACTCTTTCATCTAGACTTCCCACAGTTGTTGTTGACGTAAGAGCACGCCTGGATCAGTCACCCAAAAAAGCATTAAGAAGTTTGTCGCAGGAGACAGGGTACAGCTACTCAATGTGCCAGAGAGCTGTGAAAATTGCGTTGCCTAAAGCTGTATAGATTTGCGGTTGTCCATCAGTTACAGGAACCAGATAAGGATAGATGACTGAATTATTGTCGTTGGTTTCAGGCGTTCATTGCGCAAAATCCTGCCCTATTGTCCATCATATGGTTCACAGATGAAGCATGGTTCCATTTATCCGGCTATGTGAACTCAAATAACTCACGCTATTGGGCCAGCGAAAATCCACATGTTATTCATGAAGCATCTATGCACCCGGTTAAAATCGGAGTTTGGTGCGCAATATCCGCACAGAGAACAGTGGGACCAATCTTTTATTTTAAATAATGTGAACACTGCAGCGTACCGACGGATTTTCATGAAGTTTGCTGAGCAATTAGACGATGTAGAGCTGAGTCAAGGATATTTTCAGCAGGACGGCGCTACATGCCATACATCAAATGAATCCATGGCACTAATTGCAAGTTTCTTTGACGGCCGGATAATTCCCAAGAACCTGTGGCCACCGAGATCTCCGGATTTGACATCGCCGGGCTTCTTTCTATGGTCTTACTTAAAAGACAGGGTTTATGCCACACGCCCCCAGACATTGGACGATCTGAAGCAGGACATTACACAGGAGATTCAAGCTATTGACAACAGAGTGGCCAGTAACATGGAACGACGTGTTGAGTTGTGTCTTATGCAGGATGGAGGACATTTTCAACAGTTGCTATAGAGTAAATAATCTCCCAAAATTCCTCTGCATTTCAGGTATAATAAGTTGTTGCTAGCATAACTCCTTTTGAAACAATTAAAGAAATAAATGTCAGTTCTTCGTAAATCACTGTGTATAATATGTATGTATTGAGGATGGGTAATGCAAATTTTATTGCGGGGAATATATATATATATATATATATATATAAACCTTTATAATACAATGAAGTTTATAGCATCTTCCCCTTTGTAAGCGGTTCTATGCTGTTGGCTTGACTGACACTGTCTAGTCTGCGTGCGCACTATGAGAAATCATTTAGCAGTAGATGGAAAAACAAGTGCGCAACACGCAGTGCTTTAATGAGCGGCCTAACACACAGGCGAATTACATTTTCATGCGGAGACTTAGTTTGATCTGCTGCCTGAAAAAGAAAACAGCGCGATTGGAAACGAGATCATAAATATAACACATTTTCGTTTCTTGGCGGTAGCAATGGTAAAATGTATTGTTATTTATTTAGGAAGATATCTAGATCAAGTATCTTTATTTTATTTTTTCCCCGACTCTGAAACGTAACGACAAAGTTTGCTCAAACTCTCATACATCAATTGCAATTCTGAACTATGGTTCAGAGTTGTTTCATGCATACACGCGGACGGATAGTGCTATGTTAATAGGTTACTTCTTGGATCAAGCTACAAAAAGCATTCTACACCGGTTGTTAAAGTAAGAACGTAAAAATAAATACTTTAAACTGCAGACTATGGAAGTGGTAAGGAACCATGTTACATGTTTGTTTCCTCTTGCTAATAATGAACTTTGCCGACACCCACGGGAGCTCGTAACATTT
Organism: Deroplatys truncata; assembly: GCA_030765065.1. Classification (NCBI taxonomy): domain Eukaryota; kingdom Metazoa; phylum Arthropoda; class Insecta; order Mantodea; family Mantidae; genus Deroplatys; species Deroplatys truncata. The sequence goes on from CM060978.1 coordinate 224,373,226, forward strand.
ATCGCTTTAATTAATTGATGTTCGTTTCGATGACTTCCATGCTTAGAGCGACCTCAATGCTGCGTATTGAGTGGGCAAGGGTTCAAAGTACTTGGGATGACGATAGCCGTCCATAACCCTCAACATTTCATCAAAAATGTTCTACATGCTCCGCTTATGCTAAACAAAGGCTCTACGCAGTCCGTAACCATTAAGTCTTCAAGAGGTTGCTGACCAAGGCGAATTATGTGCTCCAGTTTCTACTCGTGACAAAGCTATGGCCTTCATTCTCGAGAAGTGCATTTCCAGAAGCAGAATTAAAACAAGAGGTGCTCCCTAGGCAGCCTAGAGGTAGGGAAAGTGACATAATTGGTTAATCACGTGATCTGATTACCTGGGAAGCCACCTGAGAGTTGAAATCCTGTGGGATTTTGCTAATGTGTCACAATTAGACAGGGTGATTCTCTAGGGAGTCTTTTGGAAACAGCGTTAAGGGATGTGCTTTTAAACAAATAACTGTTCATAAGCAATTTTTATGTACTACTCCCCGTCACATACTGAACACAATAGCCTGCAGTGTCCATATTATATGATATTTCACAAGACAGCATTAATCATTTTAACTTCGACCATGGAATTTGATGGTGTGCCAAAAGGCTAAAAAAACAACCGAAGAAGTTCATCCTTATGGAACGTTTGAGAACTTTGTACCCGCGACCAAAACGACGGTAGTGATAGCACATAACTATGGGGATGCTTGCAGGCATACATTTTTACTTTCTCTACTACGTATAGTAAGTAGGGGAAGTATTGTATTCCACCCAAAATTTCGATACCGAGATTTCACCGGAAATACATGTTTTGAGACCCCCTGAATCCAAAAAAAGCATTTTTGGAAACATGTCCGTGTGTGTGTCTGTCTGTGTGTGTGTCTGTGAACAGCATAACTCAGAAACGAACAGTCGGATAAACACCAAACTTGGTATTTGGGTTCAGTATCTTCCAAGGATGCGACACGAAGGTTTTCAAGAAAATCCCCCCACCCCAGAGTACCCTTTACATGGAAGATTTTTCGAAAATTTTAATTTTCTCAAAAATGGCTCTAACGATTTTGATTAAAATATCATATGTTTAAGATATTTTTATGACAAATAAAATGTATATCTTGAATTTTCTGGGAATGTCTCCAAAAGTGTTCTTTATTGTGAACGACTTTTGCATAGCTGGCAAACCATAAGAGATAGACAAAATTTTACTACACAAAAAATGTAGATCGCGTTAAAATACACAATTTATGTCATATACATTTTTTTTGTTGAGTGAACCATTTTCGAGATATTGCTTGTTATTCCCTTAAATTTTTCAATACTTATTTTCTCAAATGGGAATTCGTTATTCATTTTTTTGTCTTGGATATGCAAAGAGTTATAATCTGTGGCAAAGGGAATGGTGCTGCACCTAGCAACCAGCTATTAAGAGATATGTATGTGCTTAAAGGCTACTGTTTTTCTATATTGCCCTTGTAAATATATTTTCCCCTACATCTACAAGAAAATTAGCAATAAGATAGAGTCTGCAAATGTTTATCTCGATTAACATGAACTAGATGGAGAATAAGCGTTTGTAAAAATACTTTGTACAAGAGTAGAGAAAGTCATGTGAGTGTAACACATCAGATTTTTATGTATACGAAAGCACATTCTATAACATAACTTTTCCACTCTTTACCAAAATTTACCTTATTTAGAAGCTTTATTGGTTCTATTGTCATCATATGGCACCAAAACATAAAGCTCAGGTAACCAATCCGAGAACCAAATTTCTGAATTCGAAAACTGGCTCTCACATTTTGAAAAATGCGTTTTGGCACCTCATAGATTTTTTGCAGGTTTTTTTTTCGGTTATTATTTTTAAACATTGAGGAAAATGGCTGAGTTTTTAAACTGGCATATTTCTGAACAGAATTTTCAGTAATGTTTACTGTTAATGTATTATTTAATGTAGGTATAACATGTACAACATTTAACTTAAATTAGCCAGTGTTATCTGCGTTGCAAAGTTTTAAACATTATTATTCAGATCACTTTTAAAGTTATCTGCATTTTTATTTAAAAATGAAAAATGAATCAGTGAACTTTTTAAAATACATAACCATGTAGGTATTTCATTTAGAGAACATACCTACCTATATTTTTCAGTTTAACCTTAGTCATTGTATACTTCTGAAAAATTCCATCCAGTGTGAAAATTAATGCATATCTTGACAGCACAAAACCGTAACTATGAGACAATTGCATTGAATTATTTTTTTTTTTACACTTATGATCAATTTTGATCCTTTTTTAAACAGTAATTTTAAGTGGAGAGTTAAATGATCATCAGATTTTTAAGACACGTGGAGGAAGTTCTACCCGTGATGAAAATGATGTATTTTTGTTAATAGCTCTCAGGAACTCGGAATAAGTATCTTATCGTAGTGGATGTCGAACACGTAGCCCCGGACTTCAGTCATTAAGACTTGAGCCAAAGATTAAGTACCCAGTGACCGGAAATCGATACAACCCGAATACCTCCAAGACACTGTACCATGGGGACAACCCCGGTGGACTGTCAGACGCTCATCATTCATCCGCGTCACTCTGTTGACATGCTTTTCACACCCTGGAGTCAAACAACTGGCACCGGAAGTGACGCAATCGTCGCGACACAAACCACTGCCTTGTTTCATACAGAGCGCTTTTTATTTTCCGCTCCGGAAAACTAATGAAATCCTGGTCAATTAGTGTCACTGTCTTCAAACACAGCGCTTCCTGGCCTGCAAGGATATTTGGGTTCGATGCCAGTTATGGTGTAGTTCACCTCGTTTCTGAAGAATTTCGTTATTATAGCTTCACAACGCATTTCCAAGAGCATCGTCATTTATCATTAAAAACCTGATTGGTCCTGTAAACAGTCACATGGGCTGGTTAGAGTAGCAAATTACTGTTTTATTAGACTAAGATGGCATGGCTCAGTTCAGGAAATGTACTGCGGTCATTGGGTACAGGGTGGCTCTTTTTTTAATATAATATATGAGCATCGACCTTACTATGGGGGGTGAAGATCAGTGTGGTTTATTTCCCCGTCAGCTATGTTCTTGCATTTTTGCCGTCAAACCCACACGCACTGTATCACGCATCCCTATTCAGCGCAACCGGCAAATCACTTTTCGCCGCGTATCTTGATAATCCCGACTCTATGAGTGCCCCACAAAGTGGATTTGTGCTTGCACTCTATAATAATAATAATAATAATAATAATAATAATAATAATAATAATAATAATAATAATAATTGTAGTACTGTCTCTTCTTTTATCTAAAAAGTTGTTTTCTCCTCGAAACTTATATTTCGAATACGCCCACTGCCATAACACAAGACCTATTACTTCTCTTTAATTAGGCATTCAGTTTTATTTATTTGCATTGGTTACTTCTTAAATTAATATTGCTATATAGAGCATTGACCGAACTTCCATACTACAGCTCTTCCTTCGCAGGTAAACAGCCCTCCTTGTTCCCAAATCTTGGACCCTAATGGTAACCGGAAACACACCCTAAAGGGAATTCAATAACAAAAGCCACAGTTCAGTAAACTGGCGACGACATCCCGTTGAACATTTCATTTTCCCTTAGAGGGCATCATAAATTAATATTATACATAATTTCTTTAATATGCAATCTATAATATTTATAAATTCTCTCTCTCTCTCTCTCTCTCTCACACACACACACACACACACACACACACGCACAAACACGCATATCGTGGAGCGTACTGCCTCGAAACAGGACCCTCTAGAAACAACGGACCTGACACTGGGTTCGAGATTGAGAAAAATGGCGGCGGTAGTTGGTGGTGATCCCTGAGGTGTTTACACTCGCCAACTGCTGTGTTGTGTTTCCGATGCCTGTGATTTATAGTATATTAGTAACTGTGGCAGTTTGTAATCACATTAGCGAAGCAATAGTGTTTGAAAACCTTTATTTGTGCAATTTGGGAAACGGGAATAATCCCAGTCATTCGTGTTCACTGCGTGTGCTTTCCAAGTGTTACTTATGTTTACTAATATATTACATGTAGATTATGGCTACATTAAATGTAAAGTATAATTATACATTTTTTTAATTTACCTACTTGAGAATATAGTATGTGTCACGGTTACTGTGGTGAAATAAAGAAATTGTTACAGTTTGGACGTGTTGGTTGTAAATATACTTAACCTAAAACATTACAACGCCATTATGTTTCCGGATGTAAATCGAACTTTGATTATAATGAATAGAGGTGCAAATAATTGTGATAAATATTTTAAAATATGCTATATACAGTGTTAATTTGAGTTATAAAATATATTAAATTATGTATATTTGTGAGATACAATAAAACAATTATGAGTATTTGAGAGTGTATGTGTATAATGAGTCCCAGTTTTTCTCATATACCGGAGTATTGCCATTCATATTTCCAAAATATAAAAATTTAAAAGAAAACGGTTAATATTCATAAATCGTAAACACTTTTACGCTTTCGAAGGATTCACCTGTATGCATACATCGTCGTTTCCGACTTAGTTATAAGAAAGGATAAATTCCGTTACGGTGGTTATTTTATAACGGTTCCAAGAAAGTGGTTAAACTGCAGAATGGTGCATTTCTGACAGTTTGTCTTAATTCAGCCATCGTATTTATGCTGTTATGTTGTTGCATGCAATACTGTAGATTGCATGAATGTTGCTTTGCAATGCTGTTTAAGGTTATGTATTTCATTTATTTCACTTGCAGTGCTGGTTTAAGACTACTTATTTGTTATATTTCAATCTGTCGGTGTGGACTCTCTACAAAAACTAGTAAAGGATACTATAAGTCGCTAAGTGGTATACTTTTGAATAATTATTGCAAACTTATAAATGAAAAGCGTTCAGTGAAAGCAAAAGTAACCCTAAAGCTTCTAAATTTAATAGCTAATTACTGTAAACAATGCCATTTCGTGCCATCCAGTGTATATTTTGTGCATATAATATTGTGTACGTACAGTGTGATTAACAGTGTAAATAGTGACACGTAATTTTGAGTGAACTCAATCAGTGTCAACCTCAATATCGACAGTTCTGTTTCATGCAAGTATTACAGTGTTTGCAATTTATAAAACTATGTCCTTTGTAATTTAAATAAGTGGCTGTAGTTTAGAAATGCTGTTAAATTATAGCATACAAAACTGTAGACTGCATGAATGTTGTTTGAGGTTATATTTCATTTAATGTTAAAATGCATTTAGTTTACTTAAAAGACAGCGTTTTTGTGCACAACAGCATATATCTACACAAAAGATATGTCACTGCACCACATTAATTGTATTTTACTGTGGAGAAGTCATAACTTGTAGACAAGAACTGATTAAGACTTTTCCCAAATTCCCACCACATACGGCCGCCATTTCGAATGTCAGTGTCAGGTCCGGTATCCAGAGGGTCCTGCTCGAAACCAACGTTGCCCTTTAAATGAAGCAAGGTAACAAGGCTCAAATGTTTACTTTCTCTACATCTACTTATAGTCGGTACAGGAAGTATTGCACTCAACCCAAAAATTCGATGTCCAGATTTCACCAGGAATATATGTTTGGAAGTTCCATTAATAAAGTTTAAAAAAATAATGAAAAGGTCCGTTGTGAGAGTGTGTGATTCGGCTAAATATCAAAGTTGTACTTAGGTTCAGCATATTCCAAAAATGCAACACGAGGATTCCCAAGAATATGAGTTGTTTTTATTTTATTTATGGACGCTCTTTAACTACTATTCCTTAGCGTCCCATTCTATATTGGGCGTGAAAGACCAGTAATTTTGCTCAGAGGCCTCTTTATCAGGCTTGAGGTTCTTTTACGTGCCGTAAATATACGACACGGGACCACCGGGTTTACTTCCCTTCCGAAGGAAACCATGCTAAGGATTTTTACGCCCGAAAAAAATCCATCGCCCTCCGCGGGATTTGAACCCGCGACCTTGGGAACTAGAGGCTAGCATGGTAACCACTACACTACGGAGGACGACTTTCCAAGAATATCTAGCCACCGGAATCTACACTTTACAGATACATTTTTTCGTTATTGTTTATTTTCTAAAAATGGTTAACGATTTGATTAAAATACCGTACCTAACAAATGTGTATGAGTAAATAAAACGGCTCTCTTGAATTTTCTGTGAATGGTTTGTGATGTCCCCTTCATTCTGAATGAATGTTGTATTGAGGTGTAAACGATAAGGGACACTAAATACTAAAATGCAGAGCACATTGATATATACTGTTAATGACAAATAACCTTTTCTGTAGCTTTAGTAGTATCGAAATATTCGTGTTACATTTATTTTTTTTTCCGTGTGAACAATGCGGCGTCTATAATGCATCATACGTTATCCTTCTGTTTTCTCGCAGGAGTTCGTTAGTAACAGAAACCTGACATTAAATACGAAAAGTTGTGTTTTAAAGTTGTTTTCTTTTCTGTATTATGTATGCAACCAAATCAGCATTTTACTTGATACAAGATTACTTCTAGTAAGTAAAGCGTCGTGAATAACTTAATGAATAGAAGAAGCAACTTTTGAATACCATAGTATATAAGCAATTATGTAAAGCCTTTCAGCGGGCAGAAAGTCGTATAAGGTGACACATCGAATTAGGTTAATAGGTTTTTAAGCTCGATCTTACGGCATAGTTGGTAGGCACTAAATGTACGTAAAATGAAATGATAATTGGGAAAATAAATTTATAAAAAGAACTTCCAGGACTACTTTTAGGATATCTTCCGGCATTGCCAGTTATGGAGACTATGGAAAACGTGAAAAAACCTCAATCAGGAAGGGTGATCCTCGTGAGATTCGAACCGTGGACGTCCTGTTTATGGCCTCGTACCTTTATGACCTCGTCTATCCCGGGGTCAAGAGTAAAAAAATCTGATGTGTTACACTGACATGACTTTCTCTAATCTTGTACAAACTATTTTTACAAACGCTTTTTCTCCATCTACTTCAAGTTAATCGAGATAAACATTTGCAGACTATCTTATTGCTAATTTTCTTGTAGATGTAGGGGAATATATATTTACAAGGGCAATATAGAAATACAGTAGCCTTTAAGCATATATATCTCTTAATAGCTGGTTGCTAGGTGCAGCACCATTCCCTTTGCCACAGATTATAACTCTTTGCATATCCAAGACAAAAAAATGAATAACGAATTCCCATTTGAGAAAAAGTATAAGCATTGAAAAATTTAAGGGAATAACAAGCAATATCTCGAAAATGGTTCACTCAACAAAATAAATGTATATGACATAAATTGTGTATTTTAACGCGATCTACATTTTTTGTGTAGTAAAATTTTGTCTATCTCTTATGGTTTACCAGTTATGCAAAAGTCGTTCACAATGGAGAATACTTTTGGAGAAATTCCCAGAAAATTCCAGATATACATTTTATTTGTCATGAAAATATCTTAAACATATTATATTTTAATCAAAATCGTTAGAGCCATTTTTGAGAAAATGAAAATTTTCGAAAAATGTTCCATGTAAAGGGTAATCTAGGGTGGGGGGATTTTCTTGAAAACCTTCGTGTCGCATCTCTGGAAGATACTGAACCTAAATACCAAGTTTGGTGTTTATACGACGGTTCGTTTCTGAGTTATTCTGTTTACAGACAGACACACACACGGACATGTTTCCAAAAATGCTTTTTTTCGATTCAGGGTGTCTCAAAACATGTATTTCCGGTGAAATCTGGGTATGGAATTTTTGGCTGGAATACAATACTTCCCCTACTTTACGTAGTAGAGAAAGTAAAAATTGACTAGAAACTTGTCATACGCATAAGTGTACTGATATAACAAATAAAACAGTATCTTGAAGACATTACACCAGCATTATTGACACCCCTAATTTGAAATTTCAGCCTAAACTTTGGAAACGTTACTATCATTCTTGATAGGTGTTTATATTGCGCTAGGATCTTTAACTTCTAATTTGGATCCGTTTATGATGTTGGTCTTAGTAACAGACACCAGAAGATGCAGTTCGTATAAATCTTGCATTGCCTTTTTCGATAATAACGGACATTCATTCTGAACGGATCTAAATGTTTCCGTCAGCGCCAATTTTCTAAATTCATTCCAGGCGCTCTATGTGCAGATGGACAAATTACTTTCCTTTTAGAGTTAATCCGAGGAGAAATCGGTGCTGAATGAAAAAGAAGCTCGAACTCACAAACTCATCTACAGGGAACACTTGAAACTGATGTTTTTAGTTTCTCTACTACCTATAGTAAGTAGGGGAAGTATTGTATTCCACCCAAAAATTCGATACCGAGATTTCACCGGAAATATATGTTTTGAGACCCCCTGAATCCAAAAAGAGCATTTTTGGAAACATGTCCGTGTGTGTGTCTGTCTGTGTGTGTCTGTGTGTCTGTGAACAGCATAACTCAGAAACGAACAGTGGGATAAACACCAAACTTGGTATTTAGGTTCAGTATCTTCCAGAGATGCGACACGAAGGTTTTCAAGAAAATCCCCCCACCCCAGACTACCCTTTAAATGGAACATTTTTCGAAAATTTTAATTTTCTCAAAAATGGCCCTAACGATTTTGATTAAAATATCATATGTTTAAGATATTGTCATGAGAAATTAAATGTATATCTCGAATATTCTGGGAATGTCTTCAAAAGTATTCTTCAATGTGAACGACTTTTGCATAACTGGTAAACCATAAGAGATAGACAAAATTTTACTACACAAAAAATGTAGATCGCGTTAACATACACAATTTATGTCATATACATTTTTTTGTTGAGTGAGCCATTTTCGAGATATTGCTTGTTATTCCCTTAAATTTTTCAATACTTATTTTCTCAAATGGGAATTCGTTATTCATTTTTTTGTGTCCTGGACATGCAAAGAGAATGGAATGCGCCACATAGCAACCAGCGTTAAAATATTTGACTATCGCTTAAAAGCTACCATATTCCCCTTGCATCTACAAGAAAATTACCAATAAGATTGACATCTCGACATCTCGATTCACAGGAAGCATATGGAGAATAGGCGTTTGTAAAAATAGATTGTACAAGAGTAGAGAAAGTCATGTGAGTGTAACACATCAGAGTTTTATTTCTAACTTCAACGTAAATAAATGTTTAACAACGTCATTTTAATCGGTTCATCTTGAATACCATAAATAGTGACACAAAAATAAATACTCGCGACTCTTAAGGCCGTGCACCTAGATTAGGGAAAATATCCCCACTCCTTTTAAAAATGTCTGAATATTAGATTGTGAAATAAGAATGAGGATTTCAATAGTTGATAGCACCTTGCAGCGGCGAAGCGATTTGGATGTTGTACAATAAGGGCTCAGAAGCACCCTTAAAAGTAAATAAGGCACAAATTTAGAGAAAAACTGTTCCTTAATTTTGTAGGCCTGCTCGTATCTACAGCTAAATTAGTCCAAAATCTCGCCATTTCTAGGCGCAGCAGAACTTTATTTTTTTTCATTCTAAACTGAGCATGCCTTACCACCTGACTGGGAAGAAAATATCAGTTTGATAACTGATATCACAGGCAATCAAGTTCCGGAATAAAACAGTTTCAGCAGCTTCAGGTCGAGAGTTTGCGTCAGTGTAGCAACTCGTTTGGGAATGGAATTCCCAACTTTCAGAGTGCAAAGTCATGTAAGTGAGCAGTATACGAAACAAATCCTGAAATGACATTGGCGATCTCGCGTGAATTCAATATCATTAAGAGCTACGATGTGCATTTCTGGTACACCTACGTCATGAATAGAATGGGTGTATGTCTCAACATTATAGAGAAAATTTATTTCTTTTTATATGCATGACTCATCTTGAAAGCTGAAAACGGTAGACATAACTCAGATGCACTTTTCAATTTACTAGCCTCTGGGAGCAAAAACCTGAATCAAAAAACCTCCGTGTAAGTACGCTTAGTCAATAGATTGGAAGAACTTCCTGTGTACTGTCCAGCATGATGCATGTAAACTCAATGATGAGAACTAGTTCAGAAAAGTAGGGCAACTCCTGTCTGCTGTGCCAGGATTCAGGTTCAATTCCAGACTTGGGGTGGAAACTTTTCTCTAGCCAAGATTACTTCCTATTCTCCCCAGAGTCTGGAAGTATGAATGTGTGTGATCTAATGCATAAAACCCACAGAAATATGACAACTACACTACGTAATCAAAAGTATCCGGACACCTGGCTGAAAATGACGTACAAGTTCGTGGTGCCCTCCATCGGTAATGCTAAAAGTCAATATAGTGTTGGCCCACCCTAAGCCTTGATGACAGCGTTCACTCTCGCAGGCATACTTTCAATCAGGTGCTGGAATGTTTCTTGGGGAATGGCAGCCCATTCTTCACGAAGTGCGGAACTGAGGAGAGGTATCGATGTATTTCGGTGAGGCCTGGCACGAAGTCGGCGTTCCAAAACATCCAAAAGGTGTTCTATAAGATTCAAGTCAGGACTCTGTGCAGGCCAGTCCATTACATGGATGTTATTGTCGTGTAACCACTCCGCCACAGCCCGTGTAGTATAATCGATCGTGTTGAAAGATGCAATCGCCATCCCCTCGAATTGCTCTTCAACAGTGGGAAGCAAGAAGGTGCTTAAAATATCAATGTAGGTCTGCGCTGTGATCGTGCCACGCAAAACAACAAGGGGTGCAAGCCCCCAGGAAAAACACGGCCACACAATAACACCACCACCTCCGAATTTCACTGTTGGTACTACAAACACTGGCAGATGACGTTCACCGGGCATTCGCCATACCCACACACTGCCATCGGATTGCCACACTGTGTACCGTGATTCATCACTCCACACAACGTTTTGCCACTGTTCAATCGTGTAATGTTGACGCTCCTTACACCAAGCGAGGCGTCGTTTGGCATTTTCCTGCGTGATGTGTGGCTTATGAGCAGGCGCTCGACCATGGAATCCAAGGTTTCTCACCTCACGCCTAACAGTCATAGTACTTGGAGTGGATCCTGGTGCAGTTTGGAATACCCGTGTGATGGTCTGGATAGATGTCTGCCTATTACTCTTTACGACCCTCTTCAAATGTCGGCGGTCTCTGTCAGTCAACAGACGAGGTCGGCCTTGTGCTGCACATGTTCCTTCACGTTTCCACTTCACTATCACATCAGAAACAGTGGACCTAGGGATGTTTAGGAGTGTGGAAATCTCGCGTACAGACTTCTGACACAAGTGACACCCAATCACCTGACCACGTTCGAAGTCCGTGAGTTCCACGGAGCGTCCCATTCTGCTGTTTCACGATGTCTAATGACTACTGAGGTCGCGGACTCAGACATATAGTAATGGATGAACCGTGATAGTCTATGGTTGTCCACTCTGCTGAAATGTTCTTTTCTTTTTCTGTAGTATTTGTTCACTGAGTTGAAATATATATTTCACGCAGTTCAAAACGCTCCGTATAATTTCATTTTTATTTACATTTCCTTTCACCTTCCTTAGGAAGTAGGATATGTTTATCCGAGGGGGAACCTCGCGCACTGCGACCAGCTTGATCTCTTGTGGCTATATCTCCCCGAGGCAGGGATGAGGTGAAGGAGCCATAGGAGGTCTCAGGTACACAGGCAGACACGCCCATAGAGACGCGCAGAAGTTCCTAATATTTTCAGTCTGAACTGCTATGCACCAGTAGAGGGCGACGAAGCGACCTAACGGGCGGGACAACGCATTCGCCTGGCGCCCAGGGGGAAACCACGTAAAAACCCATGGTCAGAGTGAGCGGTCACCGAGAATCAAACCCAGGATCTCCCAAATGCGGAACACAGATGTTCTGCCTGAGCCAACCCGCTCGGTTTCACCTTCCTTAAAATATAGGTAAGTTTGTTTTTTGGGTTTTTTTTTCGAGGGTGTGGGTTAAGCGATTTGAGAGTGGGTTCATAATTGCTTTCTCTACAGAGAGATGATATCAATATGAAATAGTAACTATGACGAAGCACGTTCAACGTCGCGGGATTTGTAACCCCTTAAGCATTGCTTTTCCACAACAGCAGCCGCATTTGTCCTCCGTTGAGAGAATAACCTTATAAGAGTTTTTCATAAAAACTAGGTCACATAGCAGCGATAGAGGATTATTGGCAGAGACGAGTGATGAACCCGGTGTAACCTGGCATGTAACAGTTTACAAGCTGTTATCCACTGCATGAATGATACATGATCGCCTACGTTAAATTGTCACTGGTAATTAGTTCGTAGGTGAGACAGAGAAGGAGAGAAGGGTGGGTAAACGTGAAATAATTTCTAAATGTAATTTACCTCATGAAATTAACTCGTTATATATGGCACAGTAAGCATACCTCTGGATTATCCAGGACCGCATTAACCATACATTACATTTACAAAATTAATCGGAAAAAATCTGATGTGTTACACTCACATGACTTTCTCTATTCTTGTACAAACTATTTTTACAAACGCTTATTCTCCATATGCTTCATGTTAATCGAGATGTTAATCTTATTGCTAATTCTCTTGTACGTGTAAGAGGAATATGGTAGACTTTAAGCGATAGTCAAATATTTTAAGAGCTGGTTGCTATGTGGAGTATTCCATTCTCTTTGCATTACCAGGACGAAAATGAATAACGAATTCCTATTTGAGAAAAAATATAAGTATTGGAAAATTTAAGATAATAACAAGCAATATCTTGAAATGGTTCACTCAACAAAAAATGTATATGACATAAATAAATTGTGTATTTTAACGCGATCTACATTTTTTGGTAGTAAAATTTTGTCTATCTCTTATGGTTTACCAGTTATGCAAACGTCGTTCACAATGAAGAGCACTTTTGGAGACATTCCCAGAACATTCAAAATATACATTTTATTTGTCATAAATATATCTTAAATATATGATATTTTAATCAAAATCGTTAGAGCCATTTTTGAGAAAATTAAAATGTTCGAAAAATGTTTTATGCAAAGGATAATCTGGGGTTGGGGGATTTTCTTGAAAACCTTCGTGTCGCATCTCTGGAAGATACTGAACATAAATACTAAGTTTGGTGTTTATCCGACTGTTCGTTTCTGAGTTATGCTGTTCACAGATACACAGACGGACATGTTTCCAAAAAGACTTTTTTGGATTCAGGGGGTCTCAAAACATGTATTTCCGGTGAAATCTCGGTATCGAATTTTTGGGTGGAATGCAATACTTCCCCTACTTACTACACGTAGTAGAGAAAGTAAAAATGCCAATATGACCCGAAGAGCAGTACAACAGATAAACATGAGTAATTTAACGCTCTAAACTACCTTCCTTGTATATTTAATTATACTTAGACATTCATAAATAAACACATTTTTCCAATTAGTTGTTTTCCATCGTATGGCATTTGAAGACAAAGATGGAGGACTACTGCGCAGAGTAGATGATTTCAGCAACTGCCTAAACAAACGACAGTCTGCTTAGTATAGCGCACGTCACAGTGATGACAGATTGCTACTGCTTATAGCGAAGGTTGGCATTACCGTTCCTATGCAAATAAATAAATACTACTAATAATAATAACGGTAATAGTAATAATAATGTATGCTTACATGCAAGAGCACCAGAAGAGCCTTCTTAAATTGGCTTACCTGAAACAAAACAAAATGACATTAGAAAAAGCGTGGGGAATAAAAGACAAACACTAATGTCGAAGTAGCGCAGGTATCAGTAAAATGAAATAAAAAAGCAAAGAAATCAGCCTTACGAATATGTTGAATATAAATACATTCTGCATCGAAAGCTTGACCAGTGTCCAGCAGTAGCAGTGCCTTTGGAAATAGCCAAATGCCATAATTTAATGGAGTGTTTCCATGGAACAAAATGTCTAAATTTAACACAATTTTGTCCGCGTTAGGTTTGTTTTTAACCTAAGCCCTTGATTGGTAAAGCTTTCTGCAGTCAACTGGATTAGTAATATTAAATCTGGCGTTGTAAGATCTAAGGTCTATATCTGAGCAACCTTACGTTCCTCTTTATTAAAATCACTAGGTAGGTAACATACCAACGTTGTCATAGAAAACAATTCCAGAATAATTTGTTCAAAGCGAGCGTTTCATTCTTATGAACTTTGAACCAATAACTCAATTCTCACACTTCATAACATCCACAACCCATTCATATCGTTCCCCTTTGTTGTCGTTGAGATGAGCACTGGCAGCTAGGCCAGTATGAAAAATACAGCTGTAGCTTAAGTCGCTGTATATGTCAGCGCTCTCGAGGTTAAATTTTTCTTAACGTTAGTTCCTTGCCAGCCTGCTTGCAGCGCTACTTCTTCTGATAGTCAATTAACACAGAGTCCGCAGATTTTGTGCTTCGGTGTTTGCGTTGAGTGAGGTGTAGTGAACGAAATAGTTCGTGAATGACAAGCTCATCAGTTTTGTCACGCTTCAGTACTTCTTTAACACTTCACTTCACTTGAATTACCATTCGTAGAAATCGTAGCTCAGTCGGTAGAGCACCTGCCTGATGTGCTAGGGGTGCCGGGTTCGATTCGCGGGCTGGGGGTGGGAATTTTTCTCTAATCAGGATTATTCCCTATTTTCCGCAGAGTCTGGAAGTATAAATGAGTGTCTAATGAAAAAATCCAAAGTTTACCAGTAACCCAATGACAAGAGTTAATACCATTGCCTATAGGCGGGGTATAAATGGAAAATTTAAAAAAAAAAGTAGGAGTGAGTGAAGTAGACATAGGATTAACCCATAAATACTACAGAGTGTTTCGAGGCAAAACGTTTTCTTTCAAACTATGACACACAGAAATACATTCAAACCTTTTATTATCGTTATTCGTCTATATCACTTTTCTTTTATCTCTGCAATGATTTTCCATAAAGTTTGAAGAGCTCCGCTCATATGTTTCAAAATCGTTCTTAAACTCGGTGTTTATAAATGGAAAGTCAATAATATTTTGCAATATTATAAATCAATTTTCCATTTGGAAGGAAAGCAAGATAAAGAAACTATCGGATCCAAGTTTTAGTGAATGAAAGGGAGAAAAAGCGCTCGCATCATCAGAAAAGGTAGGCTGTTGTATGCAACTCAAGAGGTCGCGAACCACCACTTGAGAACCCAGCAAAGCAGTAAGTATTCACAAATTTTCATTGCCATTTGAAAAATACAAAATGCCAAGATAGAGAGCAAGTGAAAAGAATGCCATAGACCACTCAGGCATATGAGAGGATGAGAACAATGGCAATGGACATGGGTTCAGTTCCGGATCGATGTTGAAACGCATGGAGGAGTATTCCCATTGCATTACAGCTACCATGCATCATCATTAGTCGTCCCCAGTCAGCCTGCCCACTTCCCGGGAATGATTCATGTCTGACCAGCATCAGTCCTCAGGGAGGATCGCGTATGCCTCCAGGTATTTTCCAAGGAACATTTCTCATTCTCCTTCACATAAGCAAAAACCTGTTTCTATCGATTAATATTAACCATTATCAATATTGCCAGAAATAATTAATTGAGTTTTATTTATGGACGCTCTAACTACTATGGTCCTTAGTGTCCCGTTCTATATTGGGCGTGAAAGACCGGAAATTTTGCTCAGAGGCCTCTTATCAGGCTTGAGGTTCTTTTCACGTGCCGTAAATCTACGACACGGGACCACCGGCTTTATTTCCCTTGCTAAGGATTTTTACGCCCGAAAAAATCCATCGACCTCCGCCGGGTTTGAACCCGTGACCTTGGAAACTAGACTAGCACGGTGCCACTAGTCCACGGAGGACGACTGCCAGAAATACTTTCAGTTACTAATGTAATGTAGATCTCATAAGTATAGAGGAGGCTGATAAAAGCCAACTGTTTAAAATGCACGTAATATGGTAGCCACGATAATACAAGTTTTTTGCAAGAGCTCATGAGAAACAAATAACTTCAAAGTGCACTTCTTAATACTGTAGGAATTTTTAAAGAACAGCAGCTTGACTTCTTTATTAGAAGTAAAATGCTAAGTTTGAATGGTTGAACACCTAATTTCAAAAAGCTTAATAGATTAAACAAGTAAATTACTGCCTTCAGGCAGTATATTTATCTCAATTAGTGGACTATTCATTTCAGCGTTACGTAAAGTGGGTAGTGCAAGAATAAAATGATATGCAAGGGAATATTAGAGAATCAAGAAAGAAGGGAATACAATTCTGTTAAAACAGATAATATAGCTGTAATAATGCTCTTATACTAGTAAATATATACCGTTAGAAACGCTACACAAAAATGTCTATTTGAGAAATAATGAATCTCGGAGTTTCCAGAGAAGTACGCCTATTATTGACTGCAGCACTTCCCTTATGCGCAGGTCCAATCTCAACGTCCCAAGACTTTGATGAAGATGCTGTGGAAAGTTCTTTGTTTTGCTCTGCCTCGCGGTGGGGCAGGAGGTGGGAGGCCTTTCTCGTCTAGCGATGTCTCTAAAAATAGCCCCTCCCTTCACTGTTATTGCGTGCGCGAGGAGAAAAAAAAAGTCATATTGCACTATTCTCCGAGATTTATCCTTCTACTGCTGCTGGATGTCTTCATTCCCTCAGGCTTCCACACGTCTCCAGACTAGAATGCGTTTCTTGATGTAAACAGAATATTATCTATTGTCGAGTCGGTATTAGGATCGATAAAACAACGCATAGCGAATACTGTTCCCTGACAAATGCCGCATAGTTTCATTTCCGTTTAATTCGTATACATATACCTAATAATGTAATACCAATATGTTGTGATAATTTTTTATTTTTAGACTAATGACAAATTTTAATGTATAGCGGAAACATACAGTTCTTAGGACTGCAAAAACCTAGGATTGGATGTCTATTGTAGATTCTAAACTTAAAAGCAAAAATGGTGTAATGATTAATAAGGGTAAAAGGGATAATAATATACTTATGATTGTCATTTTTTATCATTCACTGGACTTTAAATTCACTTTTGCATATATAGATATATGCAAAATAAACGCACCTTAGAACTAATTTAAAGTAGTCTACGTCGCGTCCTCATTTTTAATTTTCTAATATATTCTAATGTGATACGGAGTCGAAAAATCTAAATATCTCACCTATTAACTTTAAATAAATGTTACATAACAAAAATTATGAGCATAATGTTTCGAACATGTTTTGTTATTATTCACAAAATGTCGATATGATGAGTATTTAAAAAGCTATATTAGCTTTTCTCTGCTACGAGGGTCATCCAGAAAGTAACGACTGTTTGACTTTAACACAATAAAAAAATGACAAATTTGAAGCCTACTTTATTTCTTCACATAATCACCTGCGTTATTTAGCATTTGTCAAATTTGCCATGAGCTTTAGAATTCCTGTTTGTGATCGGCTGCCGCCAATCCATTAAGCCAAGATGTGCGGACACAATTTCACAAGCAAAGAACGAGGAATGTTTAGGAAAGAAATCTGTAACTCATTCGGGGTTACGCGTCTGTCTTGTACGTTCCCCCCCCTACTTGATTCTTTAAAACATCTGTGATAAGAAACGGACGTCCACGTAGAGTTTCATCTTGCACTTTCGTTTGTCCATTATTTAACAATTCACGCCACTTTCTCCCATTTCTTTCATTCATTCCTGTATCACCTCCACATCATTTAGATGAGTTAAATTTCTGCAGATTTCAACATACTAACATTAAAAAATCTCACCTCAGAGTTGGCGGTAATTTGTATCACACTGTAAATTTGAACAATCACAGAAAACACAATAACAACTTGTTTTCTCTGAAACTCGCACAACACAAGAAACGTCGAGGAAACCATTCGACCTTGATAGAAACACGACAGCGATCTGCGCAGCGGAATGCGTTTATTTCCTATATTACTCTCGTATTATCACTATTATTCGTTTCCATATGAAATGGTGTAGTGGTTCCGGAAAGAAAACGTAAAAAATCTCCAATTTAACTAAAAAACCGAGCGGTGCTGTTAGTTCTGAACGTATAAATACGTTACTCCCGTTAGACTTCTGCTACTGCAAATATACTTCACGAGTGCAACTGAGTATATCTGAGTATATCTTTCGAAATATCCTTCTAGCCTTTTTGGGAAAACTGAATCTGTTTTGCACTCATTGCTATATATTGAAATTATGTCAATTCGAGAGCACAAGCAATATGGGCTATTATCAAGAAGTGAAGTAGAATATTATGGCAAAGGAGGCTGTTCGTTGAAAAATAAATATTTTCTATAGGACCCTGAAGAAAGAAGTAAAGCAAAGACTAGTGAAGCGCGCAGTGTGGAACTGTGTAGTGTCAAAACTTTTGACTTGCAACGCAATGATTAAAGGCGGGATACAGAGAAGTAACTGATGAAATAGTGGGCGAAGGAATAACAATAATGAAATTGATCAGGAACAGAGAACTGAATAAGAGGAAATTGTTTGCTAAAAGATGTATCTACTGGAAGGAACGCTGGATAGGAAATAGTTCTATCTTTCCTATTCGGGGCCGTAAAAGATGCCAAATCAGAAAACAGTAAAGCTTCAAATGTAAAGACGTAAAGAAAAGAGAGAAAAATCTGATGTGTTACACTCACATGACTTTCTCTACTCTTGTACAAACTATTTTTACAAACGCTTATTCTCCATCTACTTCATGTTATTCGAGATAAACATTTGCAGACTCTATCTTATTGCTAATTTTCTTGTAGATGTAAGGGGAATATATATTTACTAGGTCAATATAGAAATACAGTAGCCTTTAAGCACATACATATCTCTTAATAGCTGGTTGCTAGGTGCAGCACCATTCCCTTTCCCACAGATTAATACTCTTTGCATATCCAAGACAAAAAAAAATCTGATGTGTTACACTCACATGACTTTCTCTACTCTTGTACAAACTATTTTTACAAATGCTTATTCTCCATATGCTTCATGTTAATCGAGATATCGAGATGTCAATCTTATTGCTAATTTTCTTGTAGATGTAAGGGGAATATCGTAGGTTTTAAGCGATAGTCAAATTTTTAAGCGCTGGTTGCTATGTGGTGCATTACATTCTCTTTGCATGTCCAGGACATAAAAAAATGAATAACGAATTTGAGAAAAAGTGTAAGTATTGGAAAATTTAAGGGAATAACAAGCAATATCTCGCAAACGGTTCACTCAACAAAAGAAATGTATATGACATAAATTGTGTATTTTAACGCGATCTACATTTTTCGTGTAGTAAAACTTTGTCTAACTCTTATAGTTTACCAGTTATGCAAAATTCGTTCACAATAAAGAATACTTTTGGAGACATTCCCAGAAAATTCGAGATATACATTTCATTTCTCATGACATTATCTTAAACATATGATATTTTCATCAAAATCGTTAGAGCCATTTTTGAGAAAATTAAAATTTTCGAAAAATGTTCCATGTAAAGGGTAGTCTGGGGTGGGGGGATTTTATTGAAAACCTTCGTGTCGCATCTCTGGAAGATACTGAACCTAAATATCAAGTTTGGTGTTTATCCGACTGTTCGTTTTTGAGTTATGCTGTACACAGACACACACACACACACACACACACATACACACACACACACAGACACACACACGGACATGTTTCCAAAAATGCTTTTTTTGGATTCAGGAGGTCTCAAAACATGTATTTCCGGTGAAATCTCGGTATCGAATTTTTGGGTGGAATGCAATACTTCCCCTACTTACTATACGTAGTAGAGAAAGTAAAAATGAATAACGAATTCCCATTTGAGAAAACAAGTATTGAAAAATTTAAGGGAATAACAAGCAATATCTCGAAAATGGTTCACTCAACAAAAAAAAATATATATGACATAAATTGTGTATTTTAACGCGATCTACATTTTTGTGTAGTAAAATTTTGTCTATCTCTTATGGTTTACCAGTTATGCAAAAGTCGTTCACAATGAAGAATACTTTTGGAGACATTCCCAGAAAATTCAAGATATACATCTTATTTGTCATAAAAATATCTTAAACATATGATATTTTAATTAAAATCGTTAGAGCCATTTTTGAGAAAATTAAAATTTTCGAAAAATCTTCTATGTAAAGGGTAATCTGGGGTGGGGGATTTTCTTGAAAACCTTCGTGTCGTATCTCTGGAAGATACTGAACCTAAATACCAAGTTTGGTGTTTATCCGGCTGTTCGTTTCTGAGTTATGCTGTTCACAGACACACACACACACACACACACACACACACACACACACACAAACACACACACACGGGCATGTTTCCACAAATGCTTTTTTTGGATTCAGAGGGTCTCAAAACATATATTTCCGGTGAAATCTCGGTATCGAATTTTTGGGTGGAATACAATACTTCCCCTACTTACTATACGTAGTAGAGAAAGTAAACATGGAAAAGGTGGATTTGGAGTAAAGGACCAGCCTATTAAGCGTTTCCACAGGCTTTGGAGGTTTTCATAAAAATCAATTTTACAAGTATTTGTAACTTAACAATATTACTGGCATTCAACTGCTTTCATTTGATCACCTCAACTTCACTGTGTCAAATTTACCATTCGTATTGAAAATTCTCCAAATTGCCTTCCATCCAACATTTTTCAGCTCCATCCCCTCTTAGGGTTGGTTTTCGCGTTATCAACCCTAAAAGAATGAAGAGGGCAACATTTATCCTTTTGTTATTGAGAATCGGACACTTTCATGCTGATCATTCTTAGAATTAACCCCGTTGAACATTTTCAATCCCTAAAAGAATGAAGAAAACATTATTTACATTTTTATTTCAGAAAACTATTCAGAAAAAGGCCCGTTTGTGCTGAATACTCAAAACTTAATACTCGTCAAACACTATCCGTTAAGGGTGTATTTTGTGTTACCACCCCGGTGTATTTTACCCATGTACTTAAGAATATGTGTGTTAAATTTCCCATGTGTACTGGAAATCGTCCAAAGTGCTTCCCATCGAACAATTTAGCCCAATCCCCCATTAGGGCTTGAAGTGACAAACAGTAATCTTGTTATTTAGCACAATATTGAGAAAACAAGCGCATTGGTGCTGAGAGTCTCCCACCAAACATTTGGCACTTTTCTTACGTTGGGGGTGGTTTTTTATTTTAGCACCCGAAATATTTTACCATACATTTTCAACCCCATTGCCCTTTACGGGTGGGTTTTCATAAGATCAACATTTATCTTTATATTTAGCAAAAAGTTTTGAGAAAACAGGCCCTTTGGTGCTAACAATACTGAAATTTTCCTCCCGCCAAACGTTTCCCCCATTCTCTTTCGTTGGGGCAAGTTTTGTGAGAGCACCCCACAACAGTTTTACTGTTGTCCTCCAAAGTGTCTCCCATTGAACAATTTAACTCCATCTGCCATTAGGTGATTTTTTTAAATTGCCGCCCCATAAAAGAATGAAGGGAGCGAGCAACGTTTATATTTTTATTTAGAAAAAAATATTGAAAATACAGAACCATTCGTGCTGAGAATCCTTAAAAGTGTCTCCCGCCGAACACTTTCCACTCCCTCTTCAGTGTTTTTACTCTTGTCCTAAGAAATATGTTTGCCAAATTTGGTTAAAATCGGTGCAAGATTGTAGGAGCCTATAAGGCACACCCACACTGATTAACCTTGAAGCTTATCAAAGATGAGTTAATGGAGCATTTATGAACTTCTTCTGCTACGCTTAAAGCAAAGCTTAACACCCACAGAAGTTTTACATGATGCACGCATTTTGTGACGCAATATCCGAAGTTAACCTTAATAACATTTTTGCGTATATGCTTTTGGCGTCTTACTTGTTTTACTTAACTGACTGTTTTGCTGTATGTCATACACACACACTTGGGAATGACGCACTAGGAAAACCCCGGTCTTGTGACCAGATTGTCACCTGCAGTTACCCACCGCTCAGGTGTGCTGTGAAGATTGCTTCGTTGCGCAAGCCCTCTGATTTTCCTTGTGCAAGTGTGATAATGATCGTTTGATTGAAAACAACCTCAGATTGTCAGGTGTCCTGCATTCAGAAAAAATAATAAGCAATCCTCAATTTCATTCCCAGAAAATTTAAGATATACATTTATATATTTTTCGACCTTTTTATTTTCTAAAAGTGGCTCTAATGCTTTTAATTAAAATACCCTACATTAAAGATAAATAAAATGCATATCTTGAATTTTCTGGGAATAGCCTTTGAAGTCCTCTTCATTTGGAAGGAATTTTGTATAATTTAGTATGACTGGTAAACATTAAGAGATATAGCGATGAAAACGTACTTCCAAGAAATGTATGTGTAGATCTTTTTAAAACACACAATTTATTTCAAATAATTTTTTTGGCATCAGCCATTTCCGAGATATCCATTATTAAAAGGTTCTATTGTTCAACACTTAAGACATTGTTTTAAAGTCTGCAAACATCCAGCTGTTTCTCACGATTCCAATGAAAAAGTATGGAATTTTAAGGCCAGCGTATAACGTACAGTTCTTAAACATTTGAGTATCGCTGTTCCCTTTGGATCTATAAAGAAATGTGTAATGTAGCTATTTATGCAAAAGTTTAATTGGATTTAAATTAATTTTTATGTTCACTGTTTCCATGCGGTCACCAGAAACAACTGAATGTTGGACTTTAAGAGAATTACCAAGTAATGAACAATTAGAACCTTAAATAACAAATTCTCAGAAACAGCTTACGCTACAAAAAACCTTATTTTAAGTAAATTGTGTGTTTTAAAGAGATCTATCTTTTTTTTTGTAGTACGTTTTCGTCTATCGCTTAACGTTTATAGTTATCCAAATTATACAAAATTCCTTCCGAATGAAGAGGGCTTCATGGTCTATTCCCTGAAAATTCTAGAATATATTTTATTTGTCATGTAAATATCCTTAATATACGGTATTTTTATCAAAATCTTTAGAGCCATTATTTAGAAAATAAAAAATTTCGAAAAATATTCCACGTAAAGGGTAGTTTGAGGTGGGGAGATTTTTGCTGAAAATCTTCGTGTCGCATCTTTGAAAGATATTGAATCCAAATACCAAGTTTGGTATCGACCCGACTTTACACACATACGGATAGGTTTCCAAAAATGCTTTATTTGGATTCGGGGGCCTCAAAACATATATTTCTGATGAAATCTCGGTATCGAATTTTTGGGTGGAATACAATACTTCCCCTACTTACTATACGTAGTAGAAAAAGTAAAAGGAATAAGTGCAACGTTTAATCTAATCAAACTGAATAAACAACAATTTAGAAGAAACAGTTTATCCAGGTTGCACCGATACCTGAGAGTTTAACTTGGTCTCCCTAGATTTTAGTGGTCGCAGAAGGTATAGGCATACAAGGAGAGGCTAAGTAAAATAAAGGGCCATTCAAATTTATATAACTGTTCGGAATCTGAAGTAAACTTTATATAAATATTAGCAAAAATGATCATAAAAGGAAACAATGAATTATAACAGATATGCTCCTTATTACACTCTTTAATAAAAATATCCCAATGAATTTTAAAGAACTATAATGTTAATGTGACTTTTCGTTTACCAATTCCTGGTATTGGATGCACTTTTTTATGTGTATGAAACAGTAAATTAGCAAGATGTGCTGCCGAAATTATTGAATATAATTTACTCTTAGACACATTCATGACTGCTCACAATTGTATGTAGAGCCAAACCTGCACACGTGCCTTGGAGCAACATAGTTAAGGAATATATTTCCAAAGTTCAGACAAATTAGAAGTGGGTAATCTGCAATGCTGTTTAAATGTAGCAGAAAGTCCTGATATGTTTTCGATTTCTATTAATTCCATTTGCAAAGATGAGGAGTATTTATGCATCTCAGACTGAAATGCAAAATGGATTTATGAATAAATCTATATTACTATTTTCAGATTCGAAAAAGGGAGGTTTTGTAATGGCAAATAGGTGCACATCCGATCTTAAACTATCGGCGGGCCATTCAAAATGTCTTGACGGGCCATTAGTTGGCCCGCGGACCTAGGGTTGGATGCCCCTGGTGTACCACCAAATAAATGCGACTAAAACGAATAGAACAGACAAATCATCTATAGAAATAAACAGAAGGCTGCTCTAAATCCAAACCTCTAGAATAAATAAAACACTTCCAAGTTAATGCGAAAAAATATCTATAGACGTAGTTAGAGTGAAAAAATAGCGCAAAAGATATAGGTCAGCAATTGTTTCTAAAGCCAAATTCGTCAATAAATGAAACCAAAAGCGGAACAACAAACGATAAACAAGGGCAAAATATGTATAAATAAATTGTCAGAGTTGTATGATTAGCAAACATTAATTTCAAGAACAAAATCAGAAGAAAGCAAAGAATATATGTCTATAAAGGTGTAGGAAAACAGCAATAACACTGATAGCTTGTATATGTGATTTTATCACACTGTGTGTACTGGCAATTCCCTTTTAGGCTCTTATTCCCTTTTTAGACGCAGCCTGTCCTCTCAACAGTTCCAAGCCTGAAGAATACTTATTTTTAGGGTCTCTGACATTCGTCAAGCATCATCCTTCCATTATCACCATAAGTTTGTGACAATGTAGCAAAGAAAAAAGCGGGAAAGAAGTGCAGCACAGCAGAAAAGAGTTAAAAAGGAAGGCAATTAGATCAATAAATAAGTGGTGGCAGTGTGTTCAGGAATGGAAAGAATAACAACACAAAGAAAGGGGAAAGAAAGGTAGAAGGGGAGGGGAAATGACAGGAGTGCAAGAACAGAAAGCAAGGCAATAGGAGGACCTACGAAGAATCGTAGGCATAATCGCAGCTTGGTAAAGAAAAGGAAGAAATAAAGAAATAAATCTGCATGTACAATATACGTTTAAAAACTGAACGAAGCCTTACGAAGATTTCTCACATTCAGCGCTTCGTATTCAATCGCGCCATTAGAACGACTGTTTTAAACCCACTGTAAAACAGGTATTATCCAATTTACAAGAAAACTGTGATCTTCTAATAACAGAGGGTTATGTATTAGGCTTGTGGCATATTCCATGTCCTTTCGGAACATGTAGGCCGTTCCAATTTGCATCTATAGATGCCTGAGGATTGCGTGAAAACGCGCGTGTGTGTAAAGGCTCTATATTTCGCAATCAACGCATTTTATTTCTCATATCTGGTGATGAAAGAAATATGCATTGCCTATTATTTCCTCTGTTATCAAGTGAGAAGATGAGTCACACCCTGCCAATGCGAAGTCAACTTGCATGCAGCGGCAACTTAACGTACACTTTTGTTCAGACCTTGACGACACATTCCATGAGGCTGTTGTGACTTGGCCCTCGCTCTTCTTGTAGTTCTAATGACATGAACACAATATACTGTTAGCGAAAGCGCCTACTGTTACCAAGACTTAACACTGCACACATATCTGGTGTGTATTTAGGATGTTGCAGTAAAGAAGTTTGCCTGCGAATGTCTTTCTTTTTCCGACCGTGGTTAAGTGGCGAAAAAACAAACGAAGAAAATTTAGATGAAAATGTGAATCTTGCTGGTCATTCAATTCAAAGGACTCCTACCAAGAAAGGGGAACCTGTGATAGGGAGAGGTGCGAAACTTAGACAACAAACTAAAAATAGTCCAGAATCTCAAACACTATTTTAAAAAATCTGATGTGTTACACTCACATGACTTTCCCTACTCTTGTACCTACTATTTTTAAAAACGCTTATTCTCCATATGCTTCATGTTAATCGAGATATCGAGCTGTTAAGCTTATTGCTAATTTTCTTGTAGATCCAAGGGGAATTGCTAGGCTTTAAGCGATAGTCAAATACTTTAAGAGGTGGTTGCTATGTGGAGTATTCCATTCTCTTTGCATTACCAGTACAAAAAAATTAATAACGAATTCCCATTTGAGAAAAGGTATACACATTGGAAAATTTAAGGGAATAGCAAGCAATATCTCGAAAATGGTTCACCCAACAAAAAAAATGTATATGACATAGTATTTTAACGCGATCTACAGTTTTTGTGTAGTGAAATTTTGTTTATCTCTTATGGTTTACCAGTTATGCAAAAGTCGTTCACAATGAAGAATGCTTTTGGAGACATTCCCAGAAAATTCGAGATATACATTTCATTTGTCATGAAAATATCTTAAACATATAATATTTTATTAAACATCGTTAGACCCATTTTTGAGAAAATTAAAATTTACGACAAATGTTCCATGTAAAGGGCAATCTGGGATGGGAGGATTTTCTTGAAAACCTTCGTGTTGCATCTCTAGAAGATACTGAACCTAAATACCAAGTTTGGTGTTTATCCGACTATTCGATTCTGAGTTATGCTGTTCACAGACAGACACACAGACACACACACGGACATGTTTCCAAAAATACTTTTTTTGGATTCAGGAGGCCTCAAAACATATATTTCCGGTGAAATCTCGGTATCGAATTTTTGGGTTAAATGCAATACTTCGCCTACTTACTATACGTAGTAGAGAAAGTAAAAATAGGGAAACATATTTTGAATCTACGATTCACAGATTGAATCACTACCCAGAAGACTTGGGCATGGGGCTAGTCCGGGTTTGAATGGTGAGCCTTAGATCTGGACGACGACTAACAAAGTGCACAATACCAATAATAATTTCGTCATTATTAAAGTCTTTTTGATAGATTTATTTTTCAAAAATGCGTATTTAAATTACTGGATCAATAGGGTACTTTCTTGATGTCTGAAAGTTGAACTCAGGACATGGTCACATGTAATTCTTAGCGCTCATCTGAGAGAACTTCTCAAGAGACAGCCTCATTAGTTTTCAGAGATAGAATGATAACAGTTCCTTCTTAAAACATCAGCGAATGAGGGGCTCTTGAGAAAAGAATACGCTCGACTATAACTCACTGGACATCAAAAGAAGTATTATATACTGATGTTACTTAATGGGAACTAAGCCGTTTTCTTCCTCATTCTCTTTCTCTTGATCAACACATTCACAAAGATGAAAATAAAAGAAGCATCCAGCAACGTTTTAACAAGTATGCTGTGATTACTGTTCTATTTCGAAGATTTTAGAGGTTTTCCATAACGAGATTTGGGTTGATCATTACAGCCTAACTTAAGCGATAGATTGGAGCAATACCGATGCAAAGACAGTAGGTATGTGTGTAAGCGTTTAAAAATAATTGATCGGTACACGAACCAACCCTCTCCAGCGCGACCAAAGGGGAACTTGCAGATCATTAAGGCCTTTCATGCGGTTCCAGAAGTACTCCTTGAGAGGACTGCATGTCCTCCCGTTCCTCTTCTTTCATGTAGTGGCGGATCGCGATTTGGGGCCCATTCATTCCCATGCATTTCCTTCTTTGTCTTCTTTGTCGTCAATCTGTCTCCTCTTAGACTCATTATTCTTTGATTTTTACTGTCCTCAACTCCAGTCCTGCGTTTAGATGTTATCATGTTAGTCATTCAATACAATTTCCTCCACTTTTTCTCCAGGAATCATCTTCGTATTACTTACACTTCTTCATTGTAGCCTGAAAAAAGTTAAATCATATCCGTGTTTGCAAACCCTCGAACTCTCTATTGCATTATACAGAGTGAGCCAAAAGACTCCGAACCGCCTGCGCGGTGTTTATTCTGTCCGCGTCCTCGGCGCTCGTTGCCGTCTACCGCTATCATAGAAAGGCGCGGATGAAACCATACAACATTTTTAAAACAACTTTTAAAGGCTTTACTTACCAACTTTAGAAAGGAACTGGCCACCGTCGTTGTCCATACATTTTTGGCACCTCTTTAGGCAACTATCCATCATTCGCCGTAGTTCACGTTGAGAAATTTCTGGCGGATATTTTGTTTTAATTCTTCCAGGGTGTGTGGGTTTGTCTTATGCACTTTACGTTTTAAGTTACCCCGGAGGGGTATTTTATGTAAAATATTACCGACTGCGCGGTTATCTTACACTGGACGTGTGGAAATATGATAAAAACATAACGCACTGCTGCTGTAAACAAAGACGGCGTTCTGTTCTTACCGAAGAAACATTAGACGACATCGGTCATGGTTTAGAAAATTCCCCCCAACAATTCCATGATGGATGGTTTCCTAAACAGGTGCCAAAGATGTATGGACAACGACGGTGGCCAGTTTCGCATCTCCTTTCATAAAGTTGGTAAGTAAAGCCTTTAAAAGTAGTTTTAAAATATTGTTTGGTTTTATCCGCCCCTTTTTATGATAGCAGCAGACGGCAACGAGCGCCGAGGACGCGGACAAGGAAAACACCGCGAAGGCGGTTGTTTAGTTAGAAAATACAATTTTCAGGAATACAAATTACTAGAATGTGTTAAGAAATTCCTAACAAGTGGATTAAACTAAAAAAAAAAGAACTTTATTAAAAAAGTTTAAAGAGCGCAGGAAAGAGTTTCATAATACATAAATACCTTTCAGTGTGACTATGATTTCCTATCTTAGTTCTCCAATATAATATTTTATGAACAAATCAGACACAATATTTCACAGAAACCATGTTCTAAGTATAAGATAACCCTAAAAACGGATCCGAAGGCGCGAAAACAATCACACTCCTGCGCCTGACACTTTCGCTGGTGCAGATCCTTCTAACCAGCTCTCTGCTATTCTGGAGAGTTTGGGGAGCGAATTCTTGGAAATTCTAATATAACTTGAAATCAAGAGCTAATAAAGGTGTTCTGGCGCCATATTCCTAGTTCCTCATCTATTTTTGGGCGGAGGGGAGCAATATCAGAAGGTAATACAGTCAACAGTACACGCCAGAATCTGAGGCTTCTGAAGAAGACTGGGTGGTTTCATGTTATTAATACACAAGATGAATACAAGATTTTGCTGTCATGCTAAACATAACTTCTTTTTATTAAGTCTATTCCAAAAGGAAAGCAATGTATAAGAATTGTTTGTCTTGTATACAAAATACAATTCGTAAAATGATTCGCTGCCAAAGTTTAATTGTCGTTTTAATCATCCTGCCGGGTGATATTTAGGATGGCCAAAAGTACCCTAACAGTCACAAAAATTACAGGAACAGGAAGTAAGTGCATAGTTCGTGTAGTCATCATAGGGACTCCTTAGCTATTTCCCTGGCCCTGGCCTTTTTATTTTTCAATGTTGTTATTGTGGTGATAAGTGCAGAGGTATCCGATTTAGGAAGCTGTTAGAATTGTTGACGAAAGCTCTGTAAAATCGAGTGTGTAGCAGTAGCAAAGTGTCTCTACAGTCGGTGTGGCGAGATCCGAATGAAGGATGGCATAGGGCGGTTTTGTAGTGTTTGAATACTCTTTACTTGTGCAAAAGAAAATGCTATACCGATCTTGTCGAAGACGCCGAATAAAATAAATCTGAGGACAATTAATGAATTGTAACCTCAACAATTGTTTTCTGTATATACTATTCGTTGTTTTATGTAGCTTTTTCCGGAGTGAAACTGCGTATCCTGTTTGAATCTGTGCGACCATCTTTCTTTTACCACAAACAAAAACTGAGTTGAAACAGCTGATAGTCGTTTCCGCCTCTTGCATGAACCATGGAGGAATAACTGTGGCTTAGTTCGTATATGTTTGAAATCATTTGTAGGCTTACTTTTATTGTAAGGTTTATAAAAGAATAACGTTTTAGATATTAACATAGTGATATAATGAATACCCGTGAATTGCAAATAGGTAGGTAGGGAAATCGTCTGCGTTACAAATCAGATTTGTGGCAGTAATTTGTATCACAATAATATAAATGCCAGAGTGATTGTAGTGTAAATAAGCAATATTGTATGACATTGATTTTAGATGTTTGTTAATTATAAGCATTGTTAGCAAATAAGTTTACACGGCCTCACTGAAACTGACAATAAGAGCGGGTAACAATGAGCGAGGGGTGAGTTGTTTATCAATTAGAAGAGGCATACAAATGACGTCAGATTGGCGCGCTTTTCTGAGAAATGGCGGAAACATCTTCCCTAGAGCATATGTGTTCATAATTTTGATTGGATATAAATATAGACGCGTTGGCACGTTTTATTAACCAATAGCAGCTCGGTTATAATCTTTAGGCATATCGGGGTGTGGGAGTATAAGAAGCTAAAGCCAGAGGCAAGTATTGCCCAGTCCAACAGAAACATTTATATATTACACGTCGCTCAGTCCAGAAGAAAATTCGCGGGTAACACGTCGCTCAGTCCAAAATATCATACCACGGGTTACACGTCGCGTAGTTCAACGGAAGCATACATAAAGTACACGTTACGCAATTCTACAGAATCTCTCGCGTCGTAAAGTTAGTTATAAATGTGAAATACGCGAATTAATAAAGTGCGGCAAATAAGTGATTATAGTAACATTAGAAAACATAACAGTTTCAGTCGGGCGTGTATTAAGAATAATATGTGAAATTAAAGAAGTGTGACGGCAATAAAAATGTAAAAACAAATTCTTTTATCAGTGTTATCTTTTAGTAACAAATCCTTTCCGTTTACACACCCTGTTCAAGAGATGTGCTCGACCGAGAAATAATAGCTAGCCGGAGGACAATGAACCCAACATTCAAAGTAGTAAAACAATAACAGGCGCTCAGAAATAAGATAACAGGAAGTGACCGCGACAAATTGGCTCCCATACGTGGTGCAGATAAACATAAAGCATCTTCCAGCTAAACAAATATACCACTTCAGACTTTTTGAACGTTTGTAGAATAGATGTGAAAATAAAACGATAATGGGTAGAGAAATTTGTGTGATTCGAACATATCAGATTTTTACCTTCTGACATTTTATGGGGAGGAGAGGAAGTAGGTATTGTGTTTAACCCAAACATTGTGACTGAATATTTAGCTGGAATTACACGATACTCTGAGGTCTCCTTAACATCCCCCCCCCAAAAAAAAAACATTTTAAAGACACCAGGTAGCCCAGATGATTTCTACAATAACCACAGTGCGGTGTAAAACCAGTGCGTCATGGAATCATTTTTTTCTTTATTTTTGAGGCACCCTGGAGGGGGAAAACTGGCGGATGTTAAGCTAACACAATAATTAGAGTTCATGCCCTTAGCACCCCAACGAAAAGTCTGTTACAGAAGTGACATTTTTCGAAAAGCTCTCCTTTTGAGAATTGTGTATTTTGTGGATGAAATACGTCAAATACTCTACAATGACACGCCACTGTTCCTTACGGTAGGAACTTCGTGCTGCAGTTTACTACGACCCGCTGCAGATTTACGACTTGTGAAATTGTGTGAGCATCTTCAGCATTCATGTTAGTTAACACGAGGAGCATCGAACCTCGAGTTATGGACTCTTGAAATATCGATGTAAGCGAGAGAAGAGGTTTCGTGAAGTGAACAGGGTAAAGGATGGGGGGTTTTATGCTTACCACAGAAATCGTTTGTTAATCAAGCGAATGCTAAGCGGGGTGCAAATGAACTGAGTTCACGAAGCTCGCGAGCAGCTTCAAGGTGCTGTGCAAAAAAGACATACATCACAAAACAATGCTCATATTTCAATCTCTTATTAGAGCGAAAGCTTAAGATGCAACATCTTTTGTTAGGGTATGCATATAGATGCTTTGAAAATGTTCCGCAAACTAAATTCAATGATAATTTTTATACAAAACTACTTGTACTGAAATACTGTTTTTATAATACACAAATTTATATTTCTGTATTATAAATTTGTAAAACATTCTTCGGTTTTAAAAGCATAATATGTCCCAACTACTACAGATCCATCTTTTATATCTTTTCGATAATCTACTATTGCAGAGCAAATATTGGCGTCGCTTTCTCCAAACTGCTAGCCCGACCGAACTGAAACAAGTCACGAAATAATGTACGTAGGGATTTGAAATGTTGAACAGTTTGAAGATATTCCACATTTTTTTTGAAACCAATAGGAATTAAGGGTGGTGTTTACCGAGCGAGATGACTTCCGTAACGCGTGAGGCTCGCATTCGGGAGGTCCGGGTTCGATTCCCGTCGGGACGGCACTCAGATCTGGGTTTTAGCCTAGTTCTCCCAGGTCTGTAGGCCTATGCTGGGGCGGTTCCTCTGCTACTATGAATTCCCTGTCCACATCGTTTCCTTTCATTTGTTTCACCTTCATCTGTTTCAGGGTTGTAGGACCAAGCGACGGCGATTGGGTGGAGTTTGCGCTGTGTAAACATTGGATGGCCGGCTGGTGCCGATGGCGCAGGGAGTCTCGCGCCGGCGTCAGAATTAATGTAATTCTGGAATGGTTAGGGACCCGTCCTTTCCAGCGCGCCGGCGTCGTCCTAATCTGGTCGCCCTTCGGGTCTCCCCTTCATACATTCGTTTCAAGGGTCACGTAAGTCACAAAGGCCCGAAAATGGCCTATGTGCGGTGTTGAGCCCCAGTTGGCTGGGGGGGGGTGTTTTCCATCTGACTAATCCTAATCCTAAACATTGTTTTTATGAAGAGCCTCCTTAAAATTTACGAATATTGGTATTATTTCTCAGAATATCCATACTAGAATACCTCTTACCCCATTATATCTGTCAAAATACGAATGCATCTACGTAGCTACATTTGCGATTTGGTTTATTTCGCACCGATTTTATACGCTTATACTTATAACATTCTGATACAAGGCATTATTCTGATTAATTTTGCCTATAAATGGGGCTCCTATGTTCATTAAACTTGGTTTCTAATAACCTAATAATACCATTTTCACAATTTAAGGTTAAAATCATATATAAACTGCTGAACGAAACGTACAATCGCACACTCGTATCACGAGGTTTACGTGCCGTAAACTTTAATCAGTAAGCGTAAGTTGAAAACTTCGACGCCGCAAACATTTCGGCGGTATACACGAACAACGACGGTGGCCAGTTTCAGCATTTCCTTTCATAAAGTTGGTAAGTAAAGCCTTTAAAAGTAGTTTTAAAAATGTTGTATGGTTTCATCTGCGCCTTTGTATGATAGCAGCAGATGGCAACGAGTGCCGAGGACGCGGACAGGAAAAACTCCGCGCAGGCGGTTCGGCGCCTTTTGGCTCACCCTGTAGTAAGACTCGCCAATGTAAAAAGCGATTATTCCAACTGTCTTTGCTAATCAACATGTATATCTATCTAGAAGTGCTTTTAAGTTAGATAATACGGAGCTCGTTACATGCAAGATATATAAACTACATTCACTTGTTTATATTACAGGTCGGTATCGATAGTAATGAGTTCATAGAGTTTCATTTTAAACTATCTTATTCTATGATACGTCCTCCCGACATTTAAAAAAAAATTCAAGGATGGCAAAGCTTGAACATCGAATGTTTCGGAAATGGTTATAGCTACGGAAAACAGGTTGTTGGCGCAATTTTTTATTTAGCAAGCTCTACATTTTTCCTCAATGTGTTTGACTTCCTCTAAGATTTCCCATTTAGATATATGCAAATCAATAAGAATGTAGAGGACCTCACTGGCTATGTACAGAAAACTCAAGACATTTGTTTTATTTGTGGGGATTTCCTGAAAGTCTTCGTCTTCCATCCTTAAAAGTTGCCTGCCTGCTTGCTTGTGGGCGCGCGCACGCACACACACCTACACACAGTTTTGCCTAAATGTTATATTTTGAATCCAGGGGACCTCGAAACGTATTTTCTCAGGTGAAATATCCATATCGGAAGCATTACCGAACGGTGGAATGAGCGAAAATGCGATAAAATAATTTGAAATAAAAATGAATAAGAAATGCTATGAAGTATGAAAGGAATTCTTAGACGCTTCTCCAGTATGAAAAACGATATGAAAAAAAATTGTATCTTAATTGCGCTTTAAGACTCCTAATTTTCCTAATTACGTAAGAAAGCGAGTTTGTGTTGCAACTTACTTTTCCTCGTTCATCTTGTAAACATCCGCGTTGCGAAATAGTTCAAGGAAAATGTCTGCTTCTGCTGCACTTACGTAAAGTTATTCCAGTGCCACATTCATGGAAATGTACTCGCTTAACTCTTCCACGGAGGTGATTTTGAATAGGTTCATCGCAAAGGTCACCGTGATACATGTACCTATACGTTTTTCACTGTAAGCTGATAGAAGTAAACAAAACCACGTGACAAGACAACATCTCATTGGCTGGTGGACAAACTACACCCTCGCCGCTTAGCATGTCGTCTCTTCCTCTGCAAAAAATAGTTCGGTTCAAATCGTAACATTTGCGGTTATTCTCTTGCAGAGAAATTTAAAAAACTCATTATTGTAACAGTTCAATTTATGAAACTAAATGTGTTTGTTCTGATTCACCTATAACTAAATGAACCGTTATAGCAGAGGGTTTTAAGTGGCTATGCGCAGGCGCTGCAGTTCGTTTCCGGTTTCCGGCTGAGAATCTTCTGTCACTGTAGAAAACATAAACGAGTGAAATGGAAAGAAGACAGTTGTGTTAAATGCTTTAAACAAATTCTGTAAAAAGTACCCACCTTTAATCGACAATGAATATAGTTGGCCATTGTTTAGCAATAATTGAACGCCTTTGTTAGTGATGCGTAAACTCGGATAGCTTGGATCGCGCTTGTTTTTCGTTGTGTTTTAATCTATAGCGTTAATCGTTATTTAACTTGTTGACTAAAAGCTTAAAGCAAAGGTGGTATACTGATATTAGTCATTAAATGAATGATTTCTAAAGTCTGAAGTTAAGAACAGTTTAATCCAGTACCTTTAATCACAGATGTCAAACTGTTCAGGTACAACTTTTATTTGTCTACTCTTAGTATTATGTGTTAGACATACAATGTTTAAAAGCTAATGATTCCCAAGCTATGCAATATACTGTATTCGCATTCTGTATGAAGCAATTTCCTACCACGCGTACTTACTTCCCGTCATCCTCCACGTGATGCTGCCATGTGCTCGGCGGAGTGATACATTTAAGTTTTGTTTACTTCTCCTTTCAGCTTATAGTAAAAAAGTTGCATAGATAGTGTCAGAATGCCATATACTGCCAATCGTCACATGCTTTACCGGCGAGCTAAACGGTTAATATTCGGCAAAGCTTTGATTCTGTTGCTGGTCATCTTTTAGAGCTCGGGTAACTGCAAGAAACTTTCATGGAGTTATCATCTTGGCCAATCGTTGGTTGTATTTATAGCTGACAACTGCGTGTCAATCCATTATTTCTTCTCGTACCTACTTTTTGATAGTCCGGCTTGTTTCCTTACAGCGACAGCAGAATGAAGCATGGCAACAAGATGGCGGTTTAAATGTGCGGAGATAGCGCATGATGTTAGTACAATATAATTAATAGTCGCAAGTCACTGAGGTATACGACTACAATGACCAATATCCTCAAAATTTGAAATACTTGTACACTGAGACTTGTTAAAAAAGCATATACAAATTGCATATCTTTAAAATGTAGGTACCTTTGGACATAAACGATTTCAAAAGTACTCTAATATATAGGTATTCCTTAAATGTAAACTTTACTATTGCCGCAGATTTTTTTCCCCTGTTCCACACTAGACAGTGGAGTCACTTGGTAAAGAAAAAACGTTTTAAACAGAGATTTACCAGGATAATCCAGAAAGTAACGACCCTTTGGCTTTAATACATTATATATATGTATATATAAGCTTACAAATTAAAGCTTAGCTTGTGTCTCCGCACAATCACCTCCATCGTTTAAGCATTTCTCAGATCTGTCCTTGATCCTTCCTATGTTGTAGTCGGCTGCCGCCAGTCCATACAGTCGAGCACAATTTCAGCAAGAATTAACGAGAAGCGTTTGGGAAAGAAACCTGTAACTTGTCTAGCAGGTATTATGCGCTTATTTGTACGATTTTGTTGTTCAATCGACTTTATTCAAACCATCTGTGATGAGTGAAGTATGTCCGGATCAGTTTCGTCATGCACATTTTTTCGTCGATTGTTGGACTTTCACGCCATTTTCTCACATTTCTTTCGTTCATTACTGTATCAACATACACTTCCTTTAGTTGACGATAAATGTCTGCAGGTTTTAACTTCCGAAGATTAAAAAATCCAAAAACATTTCTCTCACCTTATCTCACAATCGGCGGAGCTTTGTAATACTCAGCTCATTTTGAACAATCGCAGAATGCACAATAATAACTTGTTTCGACTGAACACACACAACGCTCAGAAAATATGTCCAGGAAACCATTCCATGTTGGTCAGAAGCACGATAGCGATCTTTGCTACGGGAATGCGAAAACGATCGTTAGTTCCTGGATTACTCCCGTACTAACGGGGTGAGTGACAAAATATCCATAAAAGAGGCATTCAAATTTGAGATTTTTCGTTATAGAATGGAACAAGCTTCCGCGCAAACGATCTAAACACTAATCCAGTGATTAGAGAAAAAAAATTAAGTATTAATTTTAACTTCAAAAGGGCTTTTGTTAAGTGAATTAGATATATCTTACAAACACTATGCTGAACAATGTTTCCAAACAGACTACGCAAGTCAAATGAAACTTTAGCTTCTGTAGTCATTTCCCACCACGTTGAAAATTTATGAGCATACTTCAGGAGTCTAGTATTTAGAGCATTGGAGCTTTCAACCGGATAATGCTTTACAGTAATATAAAAATGCAAATTACGAGTAGTGCTAAGTCGCACTTTCATATTTTATGTTTTTAAATAGTTGTACGAAGATGATAGGCACTTGATGTAAAAATTCCTCTATTCCTAGAAACAAAATCAGTTGTTTATATTATTATTCTAGCTGGTTTACCCGACGTTGCTCGGGCAGTTTTTTATACTCGAATGATATAATTAATTTTATGTACCTAACCCCCGGTCTTATGAAACTACAAGACACTTAAACAAAGAATTAATTAAAACTTTATAATGAATAAAATAAACGTACTGAGAAAATACTATGCAAAAGCACTGTTGAACAATCACAAATACCATAGTTTTTAATGACGATTTCTCGTGAATGCATCTGAGAGACTTCCACGTTGTCACATTCGGGCTGCTTATTTATTGAGAAAGTCTCAATTGGGAAGAAATAACAACAGTTTAGATACATAACATAAACATAACTTTGTTTATTCTCAGTAACCAACACACGTAGAACTACTAAGAAAATACAAGAAAGACAAAACAAAAAAAGAAAGGCCAAATAGCATCAAAAGGGGAATCAGAAGTAAAATGAGACACTACAAAATTATAATTGTGAACATCCAAACATCGGAGTACGATTGAAGGAATGGATATTAACTTCAACTTATTTATTATTCTTATGTTAACAATGTTTGAGCACCATAATCGTCAGTACGATTATTCTGAATCCCTTTGTGTTATTTTATACCAATACACAATAACCATATGAAGATAAATAAGAAGCAGTGGTGTTTAATTTGTTGCTGTTCATGTTAATACATTGCAAATTTTGTTTAATTTCTCAAATAAGCGATTGTAGTTCCTTTACATTTCCGCAAGCATAGACACAAGTAGCAGAACTGTTGTAATTACTTTACTGTGTTGTTGCTTCATGCTCATTGACAGAGAGGAAATCAACGAATATCTGAACTCGCTGTTCCTTTGTTATTTGTGAGGCCGTGAAAGCTTAAGCAATTATTATTCTTATGTTGGCAGTGTTCGACCTATTCCGATTATCGTTGACAAAGATATACTCGTAGATGGTCTTGTGAGCTTTTGTAGGCATCACTAAAATTAAATAACACACACACACACACACACACACACACACACACACACACACACACACTGACTTTTATATATTAAAGTTAATGTGCACAATGTCTACTTACATCTTCTTAATATATTTCAATATTTTATCAAAATAAGTTAATTTCTTTATAGTATGGAAACTTATATATAACGTAACTACAAAGAAAATACTTCCTTACTCCTTTCAAAATTACAACCCTGTTTAAGGCTTAAACGTAAACATCTCTTCGTTAGAATACAGATCGCCTTTTGCAGCAGGTACGTAATTACTATGTTTCCTTATTTTGCATATTCATAACCCTGGTTAAACAAACTGCATTATAATTACAAACGTTACGTAAACGGATATCTTAAATATTCGCATTTAAGACGTTTGAACAGTGTAGAATATGCATTTGCGCCATTAACTGGGGTATGTGGCCTTTAATTATCAGCACCAGCTGCATAAATCTCTAGCAGCACTTCCTTTATCTATTTCTATTTTTCTTTAACGTCGCTTTCACTGAGACGATTTTTCTGCAGTAAGAGGAGCCTCCAGTAACTGAAGCACAGCACCGCACGAAGGCTATTGTGACCTATGTGAGGAAGGGATGAATGGGAGACTGTAAGGACAAGATGTGGACGACGGCGTTCGCTAACAAGGACGGGGTGCCTAACGATTCCAACATGACACGTCTAGTGCTCCTACAGGAATGGGGAGAGACTCCAGGAAGGAAGGGGAACCCAGCAGTCCCGCCAAGCGCCAGGAAGAAGTCTTTCTATAGCGTTAATTCTACCGGCCCGCTGCAACACAAATACCGCCATCGCCTGGTCTTACAACCCTGAAACAGATAAAAGGATATGGACAGGAAATTCGTGGTACAAGAGGAACCACACCAGCATTTGCCCATCGACCCGGGAAACCACGAAAAAATTGATGGTCAGAGTAGCCGGCCCGAAGGGAATCGAATTAGTGCCAGCCGAACACGTTACCGCGGAGCCATCTCGCTTTTTTTTTTTTTTTTTTCTGTAGGTTCTTCGACATATGCGTCGTCAGTTTCTGTATGTAGACTATGTGACACTGTACTGAAATATCCAACGTGTTATTTACCTGGGACGGAGGGAAACGATAAAAAAAAATCACGCTAAACACTGTGAAAGAGGAAGCCGGGCTCTTTCGAGTGCGAGCCTGGACCATCTCTCTCGGTCAACGACATTCTCGTGTTAATTAAAGCGATGAAGTTGCAGGTGTTAACAGCAGTCTTACTGGAACACGATTTTCTGCGCATTTCGTATGAAAAGCCTTGCCTCATTGATAAATCCTAGTTAGTGAGCTGTTGATACACGCTACACAAAACACTTATTCGTTTGTTCTTAACGGCCTCGTTAACATCCAGCATGTTGATCAACAAAAGCTGTATTATAATTATTATGTAAATAGCGTTTCAGCTTGTATACACATTAGTGTGAACAGTTTCCATGGATGCTGACAAATCTGCCGGCCAGTGACGAGCGTCCCCCCGTGGACATGCGCACAATGTAGTATTAATGGCGTTACCATCATTTATGATCGTCATCTAGATTAAGCTGTGACTGATCGTTCTTTACGAGTCCCATGTTGACTGTCGCAGCACTGCAAACTTCACGGGGTGAAAGTGTAAATACCTGCCCTCTTGACTGGTTGGCTTATACATCAAACCCAGTGACGCAATTCTAAAATACAACTTAAAAGCTTTAGTTCAGATCTGACGACGATATTTCATCCCCAATTACACACTTTAGTTGTCCCCGGAGTGTAGGCATCTATGCCCTTTTTTGTGTGATCAAGACTTCAGTGACCATCTTTGAAGCTACCACATGTAATTAATTACTATCTGTAGTGATCTCATACAACGTTTAGATTTTATCGAATAAAACAGAAAACCCAAATGGCATTTAATTAAATTATTTTATTACTAAAATATTGCAAGCAATAAATTTATTCCAAGGCTGACAACTACAACGTTTAACATAAACAACAGCAAGGAACTGCAAGCTTACGATAAACTGTGACAGTTTTATTTGAGCCAGCTTGATGGTTGTGAAAACGCGACATTTAGGCACTAGTAAAATCAGTGCCTATTTCGTTGTCTCAGGCTTTAGCTTTTTATACTCCCTCGCCCCGATATGCCTAAAGATTATAACCGAGCTGCTATTGGTTAATAAAACGCGCCAACATTAGCGTCTATTTTTATATCCAATCAAAATTACGAACACATATGCTCTAGGGAAGATATTCCCTCCATTTCTAAGAAAAGTGCGCTAATCTGACGTTATTTGCTTGTCTCTTATAATTGATAAATAACTCACCCCCTCGCTACATTGTTGCCCGCTCTTATTGTCAGTTTCAGTGAGGCCGTGTAAACTTATTTCCTAACATGCTTATAATTAAGAAACATCTCATTGTCATACAATAATGTTAATTTACACTACAATCACTCTGGCATTTACATTGTTGTGATACAAAATACTGCCACAATTGTACCTTTGTTTTTCTCAACGTCGTCAACTGGTTATCTGGTTTGAATTTCGATTTCATCTTTTCAACATAGGAAATTACGCCAGACTGTATTTATTTTTTAAACACAATGATTCATATTTTATGAGCAAATTTTATGTAATTTATTTGATTTTTGTCGTTAATAGTTAAGGCAAACAATTCGAGCTTAGGAATATCTCAAGATAAATAGAGAAAATACAGTCGCAAAATGCTAAACTATTAGCGACAGGCTGTGCTAATAGGATGATATTCAATTCTTCGCTTTGTTTTATTCGTCAAAAGTGGTATGGTGATTAAAAGTGAAAAAATCAATTTTTTTATGCATGAACATTTACTTCAACTACTCAACATGAACTAATAGCGACGGGTGTTGTTGAAACAATGTTTCTAGAAATCTTTAAAGTAATTTGTATACATCTGATTAAGATATTAGTTCCCTTCCATGCCTGACGCATTCCCTGTGGATGTCTCTTGAAATGTGTTCGAATAAAAGCAAATACTCTCCAGGCTGCTGGACAGCACACTGCCTCAGTTCCGAAAAGGGAAAACTGACCGATGCAACAAAAACAAAAGCGCGCATGGGAACCGGTGAGTCGCGTGGAATCCGGGGGCGGTGCGTTGCAAGACCAGAAAATAAAACACTGCCGACTTGCGCGCGCAGCGAAGACGCGTTTCTTGTTCAAGCGGCGGCGCTAATTTCGATTTTCGACTCGAAATGACTCCGCCCGCCCAAGCCACGTGAGGCCAAACAGGTGAGACGCGGGCATGACCATCAACCGAGGAAATCCAGCGAAGAGAGAAACTTTGCGCTGGAGAGAGGTCTTCCTTGTATAGATTCGTTTATTGAGACGTAACGCCTTATCGATCTCCTGCACAGCTTTATCACTCCGCGAAGCAGTTCAAGAAAATTTGAGAGCCGTTAGCAGTCTTTATCGTTATTTATTGCTCGGCTTATTTTTCCTTACTTAGTACAGCACTGTATGTATTTCATAATACTTATGACCGCACATTCCCTCCAAAATAAAACATTACAGGTATTAAATTTATATCACTAATCTATGGTTTACTTCTATATAAAAATAAGCACTAATATTGAGATTACTTTTAAAATTATATTCCCAAGTGTAATCAAACATTTATTCGAGATTTGGAAGAAATAAACACAGTAGCTCTTTAATTATATCCTTTGATTTGATTTTATTTATTTTATTTCAATTCCTTGCATCTAAATATATTTTTTAGACAGCATGGCCTAAAAGTACAACTTCTAACACAGTGCACACGAGCTAAAAGCTATAAATCTCTACTTTTAACCCTTGTATCAGAATCCACTATTAAGTTGCTATGGCAAAACGTATTATGTTTAGAGATAAATTATTCTAAGCTCAAGAAACATTGGACGAAAAACGCGTTGGTTTATCTTTCCTGCGGCAGGCTCGCAGTTAAAATCTTGTTATAAAGGACAAATACCAACAGAGCGTATACAAGAGTACTCAAAATAAGATAACACAGAACAGAATGGTGCTAAAA
This sequence comes from Deroplatys truncata, assembly GCA_030765065.1. NCBI lineage: Eukaryota > Metazoa > Arthropoda > Insecta > Mantodea > Mantidae > Deroplatys > Deroplatys truncata. The sequence continues at coordinate 224,414,992 of CM060978.1, forward strand.
ATCAAAACTTCGTTTTATTATTTCAGATCTTTAAAATACAAGCTGTTAGATTTCCTTCTCTGAATTATGGCTATGAAATAAGTTTAATATTTCACAGACCCGATTATCCTTTCGTGAACTGATATTCATGGTTTCGTGCATTTTAAAAAGATTGAATTCTTCCCTTGTATTTTCCTCCTAAACCAACTTTCAGCCATTCGCAGATTTATCGAACATAAACTGAAAATTTATTCTAGAAGAAACATTTATATAAAAAATGTTCGCATACAATTACATTCAAGATGTTACTCAGGAAATAATAAAAACAAAATAACGAAAGATTTTGGTTTATATGCTAGACTACCAAAACCAAGCATTATCACATCTAAAATACTAAAGAGACAACGATGCAACTCTGATGCTTTATTTATAGCATCGTGTTATAGATTTCTAGTAGCATAAAGAAGCCAGCATACATATCTTGCATATGCAGTTTGGGTAGGCAGCTAACATGACACAGCAAATTTGCTTTCCACGGTTTGGCTAGGTACAAAATGTACTTAGAATTTTCAATGAAGATAAAGTTTATCAATTTTGTTGCTGATGTACCGTCAGTCCTCGTTTGTCGAGCTAATTTTGCCAGAGATTCTTCTTTTTCCCCTAATCCAGCAGCGGCATCATCCAGTTTTTCCTGTTAACACACGGCGTCCGCTTTTTATTCTATTGCGTTGCTTTACGAATTGTGAACGCCCACAAAAGCTCTTGAAATGTTGCCCAAAACTGAACAGCTGATTCGTTTCTTGAAAGTTATAGAATATAAAAATGCTCTGTCTTACATTAAACTTTCGAATCATGCCAAACCGAGAAATAAGACCCAGTAACACGTAGGCTCTCCACAATTCTGTACCTAAATGCACGCTAATTAGCCTTATTAACTGCCGATGTCTGCAGCTGTACCCGCCGGTTTAAAACATGTCCGCTGCAGGAGAAAAACTAAACAAAGACCCAGGTCATTGCTGTTGTTATTGAAACGTTGAACAGATTTAACACAAGATAAATATGTACTGTGAAAAATGAGCACAAAATCGCCTGAAATGGTATTATTTCTGTGCAGCTGTGGCGAAAATGTATTTAAATATTCTTTGCTAATGCATTTCCAACCAAGTTAAATGACAATTTAGTGGAAATAGTAGTTTATAACCTTATTTCCACTTTATATGCGTTTTGAAGGTTTTATATTCCTTCTGGATTCTTTCACAGAGGAATTATCGCCCTCTGATAAAAAATATTCCTGATGTGTTACACTCACATGACTTTCTCTACTCTTGTACAAACTATTTTTACAAACGCTTATTCTCCATATGCTACATGTTAATCGAGATATTGAGATGTTAATCTTATTGCTAATTTTCTTGTAGATGCAAGGGGAATTGGTAGGCTTTAAGCGATAGTCAAATATTAAAGAGCTGGTTGCTATGTGGAGTATTCCATTCTCTTTGCATTACCAGGACAAAAAAAAAAATGAAAAATAAATTTCCATTTGAGAAAAAGTATAAGTATTGGAAAATTTAAGGAAATAAGAAGCAATATCTCGAAAATGGTTCACTCAACAACAAAAATGTATATGACATAAATTGTGTATTTTAACGCGATCTACATTTTTTGTGTAGTAAAATTTTGTGTATCTCATGGTTTACCAGTTATGCAAAAGTCGTTCGCAATGAAGAATACTTTTGGAGACATTCACAGAAAATTCGAGATATACAATTCATTTACTGTATAAATGTCTTAAACCTATGGTATTTTATTCAAAAGCGTTAGACTCATTTTTGAGAAAATTAAAATTTTCGAAAAATGTTCCATGTAAAGGGTAATCTGGGGTGGGGGGATTTTCTTGAAAACCTACGTGTCGCATCTCTGGAAGATACTGAACCTAAATACCAAGTTTGGTGTTTATCCGACTGTTCGTTTCTGAGTTATGCTGTTCACAGACAGACACACACACGGACATGTTTCCAAAAATGCTTTTTTTGGATTCAGGAGGTCTCAAAACATGTATTTCCGGTGAAATCTCGGTATCGAATTTTTGGGTGGAATACAATACTTCCCCTACGTAGTAGAGAAAGTAAAAATTGCCTTAAAGATGGAAAGACTTGCTAGCATCTTCCACTTTTTATAAATACTTTGGATAGTTTTCCACAAAAAGGCTAATAAAATATTACAAGGTCGCGTGCTTGGTATCTGTGACATACAAATCAAATAATTTAGCCTCTCCATAGATATAATTTTTATTCTTTAAGGTTTATTAAATTACTCGTTCTTTATTTCCTGGATACTGGAAGGCAGTTAAACTTCTTTATGTTTGTCACAGTGCGGCAAACGCATGCACCCAAGTCACGCATATCTGCGACAGTTTAACTCACGACAAATTTCATTTAATTCATGGCCATAAAGCGGGTTGTCCCGCAGCGCAAACTTATGACCGCAAATGCTTCTCTGCATCTTTGCATACACGATTCACCTTTCCTTGCGAGCTGTAATCCTTATATTCACGGCCCTGATTTTGTTGATCTAAACTGTTTAAAAAATTGCCTATAAAATTACTCTAAATATGTTTAAAAATTATATAATAATTAAAAAACTGATTAATCTAATTTATTAAAATTACAGTACAGAAAGCCATGGATTAATTTACATATGGGAATCACTACTATATAAGTAGAAAAGTAATAATCCGATAATTTAGAAAATGAATTAAAATATATTAAGTTGCTCCTTGTTCTTGTTTAGAGAATCTGAAAGGAAGATCCAGAAAAGTAGATCTTACAAAACAATAGCATTTACTCTTGTTAGTTCTCAGATTATACAAAATTAATTGCGAATAAATAGGATTCCACAGCCTTTGCCAGTAAAAACCTAACTGTATGCATTTATTAACGCAAAAAAGGGAAAAACTGGCTTATTCATCACTAGCATGGAATATAAATTTCATAACTGACAATAGCTACCCCTCAACTCACAAGCACCCCTTTCCAAGTTAACCAATGCATAGGAATGTGATTTTTTTTTTTTTTTGCAAGAATGCGACTAAAGAATTTAACGTTTCTCTTATTTCGCAGTTCAATGTTGAAATTTCTTATGTTTGAAAAGTTATCTTTATATAAAATGTCAATAAAATATCTTTATCTAGCTACTTAATGTAAGGCAAGAAAATTATAAAATATCGAGAAAAAAAATGCTTTCTTTGGATTCAGTGTGCCTCAAAACAGATATTTCCGGTGAAATCTCGGTGTCGAATTTATGATTGGAATGCAATACCTTCTCTACCTAATAGATACGCGGTAGAGAAAGTAAAATTTCCTAAAATACAATATGGCATAAAATGACAAAAAATACCTAAGAAATAAGCATTTTCAAAATTTGGGACCCATGATAAGTATTTATGCACACGTTAGCAACAATTAAAAGCGAAATGTCATCACGCATCACAATCCTGACCCTGTTAACATTATAAAAGGTTAAGTTCCTAGAGGTAAAATTTGATATCGCGTTTCCACTGGATAGTGTTTCGGGTCCTCGCGAATCCAAAATAACGGGATTTAAGCCGAACATCTTTTCAGGAGCAAGGCAGTGGTTTTCATGAAATTCCACATACCTCAATGGAACCATAATACGAAGTTGTCGTCCTCCGTGGACTAGTGGTACCGTGCTAGCCTCTAAGTTCCCAAGGTCGCGGGTTCAAACCCGGCGAAGGGTGATGGATTTTTTCGGGCGTAAAAATCCTTAGCACGGCTTCCTTCGGAAGGGAAGCCGGTGGTCCCGTGATGTAGATTTACGGCACGTAAAAGAACCTCAAGCCTGATAAAGAGGCCTCTGAGCAAAATTACCAGTCTTTCACGCCCAACATAGAATGGGACGCTAAGGACCACAGCAGTTAAAGAGCGTCCATAAATAAAACTCAATTTAATTTTAATTTTAATACGAAGTGTCGTTATTTTATGTGGTTTTCATAAACTAAACACACACACACACACACACACACACACACACACACACACACACACACACACACAAAGGAGACTAAATTTCATAAATTTGAAATACCGGCATGTTAAATCAAACGTAAATTTTAAATTTTTGAATACAGCTGGTGAAGTTATCTTCATATTTACATAAAAAAAACATATCGGTTCATTAAAACATACAACTTAGGGCAAAAAAAAACAACCTTTCTGCGTGGTATTAACCATTTCTGAAATATTCACTGTTTTACACATATTTATATTTTCCTCGCAGAGTATTCCCGTAGAACTCGTGCCTGGCTCAGCATATTTAATATGTATATTTACAAAAATGTAACTGAATCATACAATATATTCATTTGGAATGTAGCACAAGGGAATAATCTAAAATCACTTAACTTTTGGCAACATTACAATCATTTCATGCTCTCATAATACGCTAAGAGCTATAAAATATTCCCAAAACACCGTGTGAAATACCCGCTATACAAGTAATTAACGATGTTATGATGTATAATCCGTAATTAATATTACTGAAATTAACATACCTATATTCGGCAGCATCCATAAAATGTGGATACTTCTGAGTGTTAAACTGTTCATGCCTGACCTTTTATAGCTAAACTGTGTTTTTAATTCTCTCTGACATAAAAGTAGTTGTTTTAAATACAATGATGCGGCAATCTTAGGAAAAACCATGCCCTTACATGTAAACAAGTGCAAAAGCATTTTTCAAATTCCATTGTTCTCACCTTGTCTGGTCCTCATACTCTTACTTTCTGAACAAATGCTGCAAAATACCCATCAATAAATAATTTGACCACTTCCCAAAGGATCAGCGTTATCGATATTGATGTTAGGTTTCGAGGTAGTGTGAACAATCATGTCATTGCCTTCTTCACAACCAGTAAATGTTTTACGCGACTTTCGTAAAAATACCTATAGGGAATATTCAGATCATTAGCGAAAGCTATAGAAACATTTCGTTACATATACAACGTAGCCTCAGCCAAGCAGTTTGAGACGGGGAGCCTACATTTTAGGCTGAATATATGAATGCGCGCCACTACAGGGAAATTATTTAGCTGTTAGAAACAAATTTTACTTTTTCTACCACGTACATAGTAGGTAGAGAGGCCGTTGCGTTCCACCCCAAAAATTAGATATCGATATGTCTTAAAGTCCCGTGAATCCCCCCCCCCAAATAGAAAAATGTCCGCGTGCGTGTGAACATCATAACTCAAAAACGAAAAGTCAGATAAATACCAAACTTGGTGTTTAGGTTCAATACGCTCCAAAGCCGCGACGCGCAGATTTTCAAGAAAATCCCCCGTCCCAACTACCGTTAACATGGAACATTTTTCAAACTTTTTATTTGCTAAATCTGGCCCTAACGATTTAATTAAAATACCGTATATAAAACATATTTAAGTGAAAAATGAAATGTATATCTTTAATTTCCTGGGAATAAGCCTGTGAAGCAGTAACAGACGGAAACGTACTGCACAAAAAATGTAGATCTCATACGATATATTTCCAATAACTTTTTTGTGGCATTAGCCATTTCCGACACATTCGTAATGGTTCGAATTGTTCTACAAAATTTTCAGCTGTTTCGCGATGCCATGGAAAGAGTACGGAATTTTACGGCCAGCGTATAGCGTCCAGTACTAAAACATTTGAGTATCGCTGTTCCCTTTGCAATGCAGTTATTTCCGGAAAGGTTTATTTGGATTAAAATTAAGTAGATAGGAAAATAAACTTTCTTAAGAATAATTTGCGTACAAACTAATAAGAGGGTTAAAGAAAGTTATGTGAATGTAACACATCAGATTTTTCTTATAAGAAGACCGTTAGAAACATCACAACCTTGTAGTTGTGTTTCCTGTAGTTGACGGAAAAGCAGTTCCGGCTATGCAGGAAGTCCTTTCATATCCTTCGTAAGAGGCAAAGAGCTACCTCCACACGAGTCGGTGAGAGAATATTTGTTTGCTCTTGCCTTGCTGTCAAAAGAGCCTTTCTTTTCATTTACTAGTTTCTTGGAATTCCTGCTCATTAGCCTCTCAGGCGTCAGAGAAGGAAGCAGGTATCCTAACCTCCCGCGGGGAACCTTTAAAATAAAGGAACAGAACCTCCTCCAGAGTGCAGATGAAACATTCTCATTCCAGAGCTTATTTGAAACGGGCCTTTGGGGCTGAAGGAGAAGGGGGCGGTTGTACGCCAGGCGCTGTGCCTGAAATTTATAAACCTCCACTACGGCGTTCCAAATAAAAACTTTTTTTTTGATTAGCCATTCTTCACGGTTATGAGAAATAGCTTTATCTTCTCAAGGCCGTACCCTTTGTCGTCATATGGAAAACTGGCGGAATTATGGTCCAGCAGGGTCGTAAACCCTTTCCTAGCGATGTTCATTAAAATGGAAAGCACTTCACAATCGGTGGCACCATCTCGCCTACAGCTTTCCAAACTACTAGGGCCAACAAAGACGAATTCTTACCTTGTTTTTAATCGCTTTACTGGTTCAAGAATCGATTAAAATTAACATTAAAACAACCGAATGTAATGAACTAAGATCTGACGAGGCAGTTCAGTGATGTTCTACTTTGACTGTCACTTTTCTTTCGACCAACAAAACGAGAATAAGCGTTGAGTTTTATAATTGTCCATCACTACTAATAAATCGTTTTGTAATTCAATTTCCAACTGTGTTTTATGCACACTTACAGAAGACAAATGAGTAGCAACGGCTGCCTTGAGGTTAGATTCTAATCTTATTACGCTCGTAAGTTTATCGATGATATCAAAATGCCTTTTGAGTTTACAACAGATAAAATATACTACGAAAAGTATTTTTGGGAGAAATTTTCCAAACGATGACCGATGTCGTCTAATGTTTCTTCGATAAGAACCGATCGCCGTCTTTTACATTTCTTAGCCTGATCACTTCCTGTGGCCTGAAATTTACTGTAAGGTTCATGGATTGTTGTACGGCCTGGAACTTTTACACCTGGAAATCTTTCTGCAAATCGTACATTCACTTTGCGAGCTGACACTTGACAAGAGTTAACACATACAAATCATAAATAAATACACGCTGTGTGTATAATATAAACTTTGATTATAGCAACAGTGCGTTATCATGTTTTTATCATATTTCCACACGCCCAGTGGAAAAACACAGCGCAGCCGGTAATATTGTTCATAAAATACCCACCCAGGGTAACTTAAAACATGAAGTGTACAAGACAAACTCATACATCCTGGAAGAATTAAAACAAAATATCCGCCAGGGAATTCCTCAACGTGAACTACGGCGAGTGATGGATAGTTTCCTAAAGAGGTGTCAAAAATGTATGGACAACGACGGTGGCCAGTTTCAGCAACTCCTTTCGTAAAGTTGGTAAGTAAAGCATTTAAAAGTAGTTTTAAAAATGCTGTATGGTTTCATCAGCGCCTTTTTATGATAGCGGCAGACGGCAACGAGCGCCGAGGACGCGGACAGGAAAAACACCGCGCAGGCGGTTCGGAGTCTTTTGGCTCACTCTGTACATGGTTTGAGGTGACATAAATAAAGTAAAACGTCCATGTGTATATATGTCTGTACAAAACATAAACAAAAACGAAAAGTTGGAGAAATACGAAACTTGTTATATACCTATGCTCAGCATCGTCCAAGGATGCGACACAAATATTTTCAAGAAAATCCTCCAACGACTTTCATTAAAATGTCCTGTGTATAAGTTATATACATGACTAATGAATTTTCTGAGAATAGCTTGTGAAGTTCTCTTCGATCGGAATGAATTTGGTATAATTTTGTACAACTCGTTAAGAGAAAGAGAGAGAGAGGTCAAATTTGCAACACAAAAGATATAGATCTCATTAAAACACACTATTTCAAATGACGCTTTTGTGGCAGGAATTACGAAAATATTCGTTGTCATTCCTGAAGTGCCACCATTCATTTGTTTCTTGGGATGTCATAGAAAGGATATGGAATTTCATCACCAGCATCTGACTATCGTGTACCTACACTGAAATGTGTAATGAAACTGTTTCTGCAATAATAGTTTGTAAGAAGTTATAAAAAAATCTGATGTGTTACACTCACACGACTTTCTCTACTCTTGTACAAACTATTTTTACAAACGCTTATTCTCCATATGCTTCATGTTAATCGAGATGTTAATCTTATTGCTAATTTTCTTGTAGATGCAAGGGGAATTGGTAGGCTTTAAGTGATAGTCAAATATTTTAAGAGCTGGTTGCTATGTGGAGCATTCCATTCTCTTTGAATTACCAGGACAAAAAAAAACTGAGTAACGAATTTCCATTTGAGAAAAAGTATAAGTATTGGAAAATTTAAGGGAATAGCAAGCAATATCTCGAAAATGGTTCACACAACAAAAAAAAGTATGACATACATTGTGTATTTTAACACGATCTACATTTTTTGTGTAGTAAAAGTTTGTCTAACTCTTATGGTTTACCAGTTATGCAAAAGTCGTTCACAATGAAGAATACTTTTGAAGACATTCCCAGAAAATTCGAGATATACATTTCATTTGTCATGAAAATATCTTAAACATATGATATTTTAATTAAAATCGTTAGAGCCATTTTTGAGAAAATTAAAATTTTCAAAAAATGTTCCATGTAAAGGGTAATCTGTCGCATTTCTGGAAGATACTGAACCTAAATACCAAGTTTGGTGTTTATCCGACTGTTCGTTTCTGAGTTATGCTGTTCAAAGACAGACAGACAGACACACACACACACACACACACACACACACACACACATGCACATGTTTCCAAAAATGCTTTTCTTGCATTCAAGGTATTTCAAAACATGTATTTCCGGTGAAATCGAATTTTTGAGTGGAATACAATACTTCCCCTACTTACTACACGTAGTAGAGAACGTAATAAACGGTATGGTAGAGAAATTTATGTGAATGTAACAATCAGATTTATTTGGGGGGGGGCCATGGACTGCATTTCAAAGTATGGAAGCACAGTTCACAGGCTTGCAGCTCAAAATCTGAGTCGAATTATCGTCAAACAGAAAGCAGACTGTAGGATTTTCTGGGTCTTCAGTTGTCGCTGCCGTTGGAAATTTTGATTTCGAACCATTTGAAACAACATCCTCCGCGACGAATGTCGTGAAATTAAAGCTGCGAGGCGGAGAATTTCATTTGGAACAAGAATATGCGAGATGCTGCGGCTTCCTTTGAGTTTCATGAGTTTTTTTTTTCTTTTTTCTCCTAAGTTTGCTGTTTATGTGTAATCTGAACCATGCCGAAATGCATATGTTATGTCGACGAATTGCGAAAATACTTTCGTGGCTTCGGACCAAGAAAATCAATGTTAAGAGGAATTTGAAGAATTTAATAAACTAGAAAGAATTTTAACAAACGGCTATGAATTTAAATAAGAGAAATAAAGCTTATTTAAAAGTATACGATCAGTACACCCACTTATAGCAGGTAGAGGACATAATGCATTTCTCCAAAAAAAAAAAAAAAAAAAAATCGAATTAGAAATGTGTGAATGTCTGTGTGTGTTAACAGAGTAACTTTGTTTTTAAGTTCACTGTCTTCCAAAAATGCGACTACGAGGATTTCAAGAAAATCTGGCACTACAAACTGGCCTTTACATGGGATATTTTTCATTATTTTTGAATTTTTTAAAAAAATTAATCAAATGATTGTGATTAAAATATAATATATTTAAGACTTTATATGACCAATACAATTTATATATTGAATTTTTAGTAAAGTCCCGTTCATTCTGAAAGAATTTTGTACGTTTTTATAAGGGGTGACAAAACTCATTTCCGAAATATCCATTGTTATTGATTTGAATGTTTCAACACATTGTCATTTTTTAAGCGGCCACCATTCAGTTGTTTCTCGCAATATCATGGAAAGGATATGAAATTTCAAGGCCAGCATATATCGATCCGCTTTTAAACATTTGACTATCGCTTCGATTTCCTGTACCCGCCTTGTACCCACAACGTAATGCATTATAAACTATTTTTGTAATTAGGTTAAATACACAGAAAAATAACTTTTGTAAAAAATGGTTACAAAAGCCACATAAAAATAAATTACTAGAGAAAGCTATGAGAACGTAATATATTAGATTTTTCATCTTTTTTTTATGAAAAAATGTTTTCCTTCTATGCAATCAGCAATAGGCTTAGGAGTTCTACGACGCAGGTGAAAATTCTCCCACGAAAATCAATCTTGAGGATTAGCTGAACAATTGAAGTATGTAGCTGCATTTGATGCATTTAAATTATTCCTGGAATTTGTGTTTCTATGCATATTTCTGAACAAAAATACGAAAACTTTGTTCTCTAAAAGCTACCTTGTGAGCGCTCGTTTGGATATTAAATTGTACGCTGCATTGTCATGAAGGAAATAGCATTAAAGTATAGATATGTAAAATGTATATACTATGAAATGAACTGAATTTCATTCCTCACCCGTACAAGTAACATAACTGTCACTTACATGTTGTAGTTTACAATTAATCATTGAAAATCAGTCTTACTTTCGGCCTACACTCCTCGTATGTAGGATTTACAACCGTACCTGCTTTCAGAGGGCTGAAGGTCGGACAGGAAACCCTACGAAATCAGATGCCTGCACAGGGCTACCCTTGTGCTTATGCCTACAGATACCAGCGTCAAAACCCTTATTCAGAGGCGCTTTCAACAAAAACTTATAAAAGACAATAAAAATAAAACACTCCAAAATCTTACCCATCATCGATACGCTCCCGCGGTGGCAGCCGAGCCCCTGGCAGGGTCATGGCTGTCACCCGGACACTTCCGTCATTTTTCCGTACTAACGTGGGTGCAAAGGCGGAACCCCAACACCTTTTTTCTTACTTCTCCTTCCAATCCTCTCCTTCATTTTACTTTCCTATTCCCGTCATTACTCCACCCAAAAAAGCCTGTATAGGAACAGATGAACACTGAATCAGGGAATGAAGAACCTGAAACGGAGGAATGGGCTATAGCCAGGTATATTGGGTGGGAGAAGAAGGTGATATGAAATGAGAGAAAATTGATGAAAGGAAAGGTGATTATGGAGCAATTGCTGGAATGAACGGCGGGGGAAACCGGAGAACCCGAAGAAAGCTCGCCAGACTCCGCTTCGTTCACTACAAATCTCACTTGTGGATCCCTGAGATCGAAAAAAAGATCGTCTTTGTGGGAGGCGAGCGGTCTAAAATCAGTCAATAAACATAAATCTGCCCTCCTTTTTAATAAGGATAATATGGTAGCCTTCTGCTTTTATTTGACTCACGTATACAGATGACGCAACTCCAGTATATCTTAGTTATTGTTATATTGGAACTTCAAATAATAAGATCCAACCAATTGTCTGTCTTGTGCATCACAATTATTATTTCACACTAACTATTGTTGGCTTAGGCTGAAAAGTTCAAACAGAATTGAGAAATGTGATCCCGGACGGAACTCTATGAACATGGGTCTTATTTCTGAGCTACCGCAAGGAGAATCAAACTCTTATTAAACTTCGGATAGTAAATTTAACTTTAATCAACCTATAAAATGTACAACACAATAAAGCATATATATAAGGGGCTCTAGGGTCTGTCTTAGTATACGGAACACCCGCTTTGGAGAGAGCTTGAACCAAAGAAATTAATATTAAGAAGTATCAGAAGGTCCAAAGATTAATAAACATTAAAATAGTCAAAACATAATGTACCTTGTCATATGATGCATCAGGTATTATAGCTAGAATTAAAACAATAAAAGTAACAATTGCTGAGAAGATATATATATATATATATATAAAAGCAACGCATGGAATGTTACCAACATCTGAAGAATACAATGCACATGTAGTAGATGCACCCTGCAGGAAGAATACATATACAAGAAGCACTCAGTGACGATTATGAAATAGAAGTACATACCAATGGTAGCAAAATTAACGGAAAAGTTGGTGCAGCAGCAGTGATAATAAAAAAGAAATCAATAATTCATCACCTAAAATATAAGCTCAATAGCAGGTGTTCAAATAATCAAGCTGACAATATTAGAAGCATTGGGGAAAATAACTGAAACAAGAAACACACTATCTACTGAACATAAAATGGTTATTTACACTGATAGCAGATTTACTCTTCGTCTATTGAGAAACAATGACAAGCTCGGATACATAATACAAGACATCAGACGGGAAGTCAAACAACTCATGAGACAAGAGCGGATTATTCATTTCCAATGGGTAAAAGCTGCATACATGGAAACGAACTGGCCGACCAACTGGCCAAAAAAGCAACCGAAGGGACCGATGCAACAACAGTTTACAAGAAGCTCCCAAAAAGTGCATTAAAGAAACGAAGAAAAAAGTGGCAACAAGAATGGTCAAATTCAACCAAAGGAGCTCTTACCAAGAAATTCTTTCCATTAGTCCAAGACAGGTTGAAGATACACATCGCTTGAACAGCAAACTTCACTGCCATAGTAACTGGCCACGGAAAAACTAGAAGCTAATACCACAGATTTTAAATTATAGATAGTCCAGAATGCCCGTGTCATGCTGGGGACCAAACAATAGATCACCTTATGTGGATGTGCCCAAAGTTCAGCCAGCAACGTAGGACTTTTAAATTGGATTCCAGATGCGGCAGAACTATACAATATTATAATCAAGGAATATTTACAGTCATTTATGCGCTTTGTTAATAATATCAATTTTGATTAATTGTAAAACCACAATTAAACTTTAGAAAATTGATATAAAATATATGTACAGTTAAAATTGATTTAGAATGTTTATGCTATTTATTATGCCCCTATAACATTTGTTAAAGAATTTATGTACAAACCATGTTATTCAGTCTAATGTTGAAACAAAACTACATTAAAAAATTGATAATAATGCCAATGTACAATGGCAAATAAGTGGCCCCTACGATCGTCTTTATGTTGCCGTAACATGCAGCGAACTTTTCCATTCTGCATGCAAAATGCAGTGCGTGAGCGCGGGAGCGTTGGTGGGGGAACAGCCCGCGGGTGGTGCCAGTAAGAGGTCAGGGGAAGAGGCAGGGTAGACTTCTTATCCTAACGTCACCACTTGGAGATGCACATTGTGTGTGGGTTTTACTACCGGAAACACTTGAATGTGTTAAACTTGGGATGGTAAAACCCTCCAGCCTCCTGAATAATATCCACGAATAAAGGAATTAACTAACGCTTCAATTTCTGATACACATTATCAGCAACAGTCGTGTTCTTCAGAGACAAATGTGCCTCCTAGCAGAGGTAGTTATTTCTTTTTATAATAAGTATTGTCTGAATATATACAATTATCATCACAGCTCAAAATAAAATACAAGCATGGGAAATGCGAGCTATTCATTCTATTTATAAAGATATGTCAAATTAACAGCTAACTCTACCGATGTTTCATACCGACTTTACAGAATAGTCATAAAAAATCTTATCAAGATACTTCACAGAAATGGTCTCAGTTATTACAGTAAACCCCTTGTTGCACGCAGGAAGTCGATCGTGACGTTTATAAAGCCGATATAATGCCAATCACGAGGTCACGAGAAACAAAAGAATGGTCACTTAATATTTCGAATCGCCAACCCATTTAAATGCACGAAAAACTGCAAATTCCAACCAACATTTTTACTGCAGAAGAATATTTATCTTATTCCGAGGTATATAGAATTCCAAATCGAATTTATAATGCATTTTCCAAAAATATTACAATAAGCGCTTTATTTGCGATGCCATGAACTAAAAAAACTCAGGATATTTTTTTTATAAAAATCTTTAGTCTTTTTATGACAACAAAAGTTAGCAGAATATGTTTTACAAATAAATTATTATGATTGGCCTTCTGTCCCCAAAATATGCCTGATTTAAGTACCTCATTCGGTATTTATAGGCAAAAAGTTTCGTTTCTGAATATGCGAATGTATATATATAATAAATATCTTTAATTTATTTAAATTTACTGTTTAACAAAGGTATACTATGATTTACGCCCCTTCCTAAGAGCCTTAATTTCCCCTCCCTCATGCTTCAGTGTCCACAGTACGACAAGTATCTGCAATTAGTTAGAACTTGTATTAAAAAGCTTTGGATTTGTTTACAAGTGTATGTTTTATAAAATTATTCAAAATATTTTAAACAGATCTTTTATAGCCAAATAGTTAATGACATCCCAGGCGCGCCCGTCGCAGTTCGGGCCCATGGGGGTGCGTTCACCCTTGCCGGGAGCTAGCCCTGCAACTACCGTCAACTGCTGTTCGCCTACCCTCGGTATTTCGGCTTAGGTGCCTGGCCACACTTTCTGACAAATGAACAAATCCCGAAATTATGGGTATTTTGTGTTACAAACGAATAACTAACAAAAACACTCGTTTCAATCCACCGCAAACTGCTAAACGATATTTTATATGGAATACATTAGAAAAAGTAGAACACATTTTGAGAGCAAACGTAATAGTAGTCGCATAGTTCCAATTCTACTTTGAACCATATTAGTAGATAAATTTTTTTTGCATAATGTGGATTTATGGTATGTCTTAAACTCAACCTTTTTATGAGCGAGAAAATAATTGGGTTCTTTGTAATCACCAAGAATGAGAATAGATTCAATAGGAATGTTACAGCAAATTCAAATACACATTTAATACAAGGTTAAAATGATCAATTCTGAAACAATATTTCAGTCATTGAACGCCCTCTGCAGTAAGCATTGTGCTATTTAAAATTAGAGGATAAAGAAGAAAAAAACATAAATAAACGTTATCAATTAATTTGTTATATATATATATATATATATATATATATATATATATAATTATATAAAGAGTGAGCCAAAAAATTACGAACCGCCTGCGCGGTGTTTTTTCCCTGTCTGCGTCCTCGGCACTCGTTGCCGTCTGCCGCTATCACAGAAAGACGCGGATGAAACCATACATTTTTAAAACTACTTTTAAAGGCTTTACTTACCAACGTTAAGAAAGGAAATGCTGAATGGATAGTGGTGGATAGTTTCCTAAAGTGGTGCCAAAAATGTATGGACAACGACATTCGTAGTTTTTTGGCTCACCTGTAATAGCACTTCCTAGTTTGGCGGGAACGAGACACTTCCTAATCGTATCATTTACGCTGCATGTCTTGGACAATATGACCAAAGGTGACAGCAATAGAAATTGTACTTTAAATGGCGTTGGTACTGCCATGTTAAGATAGCAAGGGAATTTTTCGTTCCGGTGTTACATTTGAGTGGTTTCCAAATTAATTTAGAACATAACTAGAAACCTTACTTTGTAGTGAAATAAATCTGTCTACAGCGGTAATATAAAACACTTCACAGTGGTCATTAATTTTCATGCCACAACACATTTACCGTTTAGAATACTCAAAACACACTATCCTAATTTTAATTACAATTGGTGCACCTTAATCTATGAATATGAAATCGATTTATTTAAATAGTTTAACTCAGAATTAATTCAAATTTATTATTTTAATTAATACAAATTGTTTAAAAAATGGACCTCTATACATAACCCCCCCTTAATCATTTTGTGGCTACGCTACTGGTTGTGATGTAATAAAGGCAGAAAGGTAAAGATAGAAAACTAACTAAACTTGTCATTTGAACGTCAGATCCCCCCATCTCCCGATATCCAGCAAATGTTCCCTACAGTATATTGCCACCAACATTTAACGCACGTTTCGAAAACACATCCCTAGTTCTGCAGATCAAGGATATTTCTGCAATGCAGAAAGTGATCTGGTTTTCGCCATCTAGCGGATTATCCCACGCAGCCGACCACAAAGAAGTTGTAGCTAGGAAAGGATCAATTATTCAACTCTGGGCAAGAAGAGGGCAAACCGTGCATTATCTAATGCTTGCCAGGTCGGCATGGCCCATTAGTCAAGCATTAAACTACAACTGCTTCTGGAAACCGTTTAACATCCAAACGGAACGACTTAGTGAGGTCACATTTCTATATTGGCTGCAGCCAGAATCACATCTGTAGCAGATTCCCCTTCCAATTTTGTTTCAGTAGTACCGCTTCCGAATTTAACCACAATTTGCTTTGGCTTTTCGTTTAACGTTCCAAGCTAGCAACTGAATTCCAAATCATTTTAGTAACATAACGATTTCACGCTACTGAATATCAACTACAATATTTTATTAAAATCCGTTATCTTTAGAACGAAAGAGAAAATATCATATCTCAAAAATGAAATATCAATTCAGGACATTGGACATCGAGGACATTTCCTTCGTTCCAATTAACCCTTCACTTGAAAAAATGCTGTTATGTTTTATTTTCTTGAAGTGGCTCTAATGATTTTGGTTAAAACATCATGAGCTCAAGGTGATGAATCGCATGATGAATAAAATGTACATCTCGAAGTTTCTGTAAGATGACTGATAAATGTATTTCATTCTCAAGAACTTTATTTGAGTCACAAACATTCCTGCAATTCAGTTCAGTTGTATGTCTTTATTTTCATAAAAGGAGTTACATTTGTCAACTACTGTTGATTAACTGATGGCTTATCAAAGCAAAATAAAATTATTACTCAAAGCATAATACACAAACATATCATAGAACAATTCGTTAAGCTTGTAAGTGTTTTCATATCTATAATCTACCAGTAGCAAATATTTAAAGACCATCCTCTAGTTTTCCCTTTATACTATACCCTACATGAAATATTCTTTGTAACTTCAAAACCTTCCCCTTTAATTTTATACTTTTAATTGATTGGTTAACTTTTTGCTTATTTTGATACTCCAGCTTTTCTTGCACTGTCATTTGTCCATGCATTGAAACTGTAATGTTGTTTATTCTGAATAAGTATCATATTGTTCTAAAATTAAAATATAATTATTTTAATTTTCACAAATACGAATGTGTAAAAAATAATTAAGGGTTATGACTTTTAATTTTCTAAACAACTCCCTACATTATATTCTGTTTCCAGATAATGTAATTGTTCTCAATATATTCTTCTGCATTGCAAAACGTTTTTCCAATCAGTGGATGAAATGCATTGTCAACAGATTCATCTTAACAGTTTTGTTGAAAACGTTAGTTCAAGTTCGCCCATTCACCATTTCCCAAATATTATTTTTGCTTCTCTATCCTAAACTTTTAGCATATTATAGTTAGTTTATTAACAGAAAAAAAAGATAAGAACAGATTAAATACTTTTCAATTACTGCGAAAATTTTCTAGTCGTATAATACATGCAGAGGAATAGAATTTTGCTCCCTGTTTTTAGAGAATTAACAGACAGGGAGCGTGATTTTGCCTCTTTTCAACAAGGTTCTGCAACAGCTCATACGGCCAGTATTTCGATGAGAACAAGTGAAAGTGTATTTGAGGACAGAATTATTAGTAGAGATCTGTGGCGCCCTCGGTCCCGGACCTAACCCCCTGCGATTTCTATCTCTGGGGTAACTGCAAACAAAATGTACATACTCACACACCCTGGAAGAATTAAAACAAAATATTCGCCAGGAAATTATCAGCATTTCTCAACGTGAACTACGTTGAGTGATGGATAGTTTCCTAAAGAGGTGCCAACAATGTATGGACATCGACGATGGCCAGTTTCAGCATCTCCTTTCATAAAGTTGGTAAGTAAAGCCTTTAAAAGTAGTTTTAAAAATGCTGTATGGATTCATCCTCGCCTTTCTATGGTAGCGGCAGATGGCAACGAGCGCCGAGAACACGCACAGTAAAAACACCGCGCAGCCGGTTCGTAGATTTTTGGCTCTCCATGTACATGTAGTATAGCTTACATTGCTCGATGCGCAGCGGTTATCACTGCGTTCAAGCTATTATTTAAGACCAGACGCAAAGCGGGAAACAAAATCTAATCAATATTTAAGTTTTATGGATATATATCCGGCGCTTATTTGTGTTTTAAATGGGTTGCAAAATGGCAAAAATTGCATAAATCAAATCTCACTCCCTTAGTGAAGTAATAACTGCATTAAAATAACACTATTTTTATATTTAATATAATATATGATAAAACTACTCTAAAACATATATAGGATAAGTAGATCATAGTATATGCCTTAAACAAGTTTCTAAAATGTTACACCACCATCGACATCTTAAACTGCCTCAGGATATACTCTATAACACGGTGAAGGGTGGTTCATAAAAACTCCTGTTGTCTGCCTTATATCTTATCATTTAAAAACAAAGTCAATGGTTATAAATACCTCGTGGGCGAAAACACACTACGATTCTGTATCCCGAAGATCGCATGGATCTATGTGCACGGCTGACCCGGCAATAGCCGAGCACTCTCTCTTCTCAGCATCGGTAAGATGTGAACAGGCCTGAGTGCTGCTCGAGTTATGAAACGTACCAAATTTGACGGCCTGTATGGTTGTCATGTTTCAAAAATACGTTTATGCTTGCTGGTAAAATTAAATTCTTTGTATTTGCTGACCGTTTCAAGTCTTTTATTTTTTTTTTCAATATTTTAAATTAGTTTCACTGCTTTTAAACATTTTTCTATAATAATATTTTAAAATGCACGAAGTATACTACTAAGTTAAAAACCGAAAGTTCGAAAGCGAAACAGAACAGGCGAAGTCAGAGAGAAAGGAAGAGGAACCGAGCAAAGCGTGAGTTTGTAATGCAGTTTCTGATTATGTCTGATAACTCCGCCTCCCGGCACATTATATGAAGTCCTTTCTAAAGCTTGCAGATAAATTACGTACGAAATTCGATATCCTCTGTTCCGTGTAAAATGTCCTATGTAGGAGGCATCGTTCTCAACAACTTTGCCACCGGTTAATAGCAGCATCACGGAGTTTAGAGTATTTTAATTCAAAGTACGTGGTGCTACTAAATTCGCCCAAGGTCATCATTTTTTTGAAGCAATGCTTATAGCCAGTGTTTGTTTTGTGCTGAAATAAAATGACGTCAAGAAGGGCATAGCTTGACCATTAAGGGAAGAAGAGCTTTTTGCAAAAATCTACAATTTTTACCGTTTTAATCTGAAATGTTATGGGTATATACTCTAATTATAGCAATACTACTGCAGAATTTCATTTCAATATCTTAGTTGCTTTAAGTATTAATTAAAATTATCTAATAATTAATTGCTTAGTCATATGATTAACTTGCTCCATAGTAAAGCTGTGATTTTCAATATAGTATAAGAAGAGGGAAGTATTGTACCCCACCCAAATTTCGATATTGAGATTCACCAAAAATGTTTTGAGGCCCCGAACTAACAAAAAAACATTTTCTTTTGAAGAAGGTACATGTGTGGTGTGAATGAGAGAGAGAGAGAGTGTGTGTGTGTGTGTGTGTGTGTGTGTGTGTGTCTGTGAACAGCATAACTCAAAAACGAAAAGTTGGATAAATATCAAATTGGTATTTAAGTTCAGTATCTTCCAAAGATGCGACACGAAGATTTTCAAGAAAATTCCCCCACCTCAAAATACCCTTTACATGGAAATGTTTTATTTTCTAAAAAAAAAAAAAAAAAGTTCTAAATTTTTTTTATTAAAATACCGTATATTAAAGATATTTACAAGACAAATAAAATTTATATCTTGAATTTTTTGGGAATAGCCTAAGACGTCCTCTTCATTCGGAAGGAATTTTGTATACGTAATCTTGTATAACTGGTAAACCTTAAGCGAATACGAAAATATACTACACAACAAATGTATATCTTTTTAAAATACACAATTTATTCCAAATACCCTTTTTTGTAGCATAAGCCATATCTGAGATATTCCATTATTAATGGTTCCAATGTTCATTACTTGTTCATTTTTTTCAAGTCTATTCAAGTCAACATTCAGTTGTTTCTTGTGATTACATGGAAACAGTACACAATTTTAAGGTCAACGTAGAGCGCCCAGTTCTTAAACATTTGACTATCGCTGTTCTCTTTGTAACTATAACGAAATGTGTAATACAGCTATTTCTGCAATGGTTTATTTGGATTAAAACGAAGTAGATAGAAAAATAAGCTTAAATAAGAATAGTTTGTATACTAACTAATAATAAACGAGAGAGGGTTGAGAAAGTCATGCAGATTTATCAAATCAGAATTTTTTATACAGTACGCACGTATTATTTGTAAAAATGTCATAAAACTGCCCTCTTCTCCGGCAGCAAAGCCGCTGCAGCCCTTCGAGTGATCATAGCTCTCATATCTATGACACTTTCGTAGGCCTTGTCTAGACATTTCTCCCTCTCGATCAAAGGCCAAAATCATTCAAAACAGGCATAACTTCAAGTGGTGGAAGTGTTTTTAAAAGTGATTCCACTATGCGCTTAACGTTAATCAGGTGCTCGCTTAGAAATGGGTTCGTGTTAGGTAGTAAGGAATCGTTAGATGCAATATACATACACACCGCTCAATTGCTTATATCACAAAACTAATTTTATTGATAACTTAAGCCCCTCAAAAATTAATTATAATTTATAAAATCGGCTGTATGTTTTTCCTGCATTACGTTTTTTTCTCTCATTATGGTTTCCAGTTATAGAAAATTCAATAAAAGTTAATCGTCATGCCAATATATCAAGCCTACGCCGTTTTAACCAAAATTTTAACAGCCATTTTTGAGAAAATACAAAATACAAAATTTTCCATGTGAAACCTTTGTCTGGGGCGGAGGGAATTTCCTCACACTTGCGTGACTAAATAAGCTATCTGGTACTTTATCTCAAGTTTTCGTTTTTTAGGCTGCGCTGGTGCGCGCTCTAAAAATGACTCATTTCTTGCATTTTTATTGAGATGCGAATATTGAACATTTTTTGGATGGAATACATTACCTACTTAATCCTTAGGTAAGCGATCAATAAAAATCACACGAAAGAAGAAAAATCAACATAAAAAGAAATTGTATTCCTACGTGCGGATTATATATTAATTTTTTTGGGGGGTGGGGGCAAATATTTTTTGCAGTATGTGTGACTTAATATCACCTGTAACGGTTTAGTATATGAATGATCGAATATACCTATAAATGGGCGCAAGTTCCGTGGTATAAGAACCACCCAACAGTAGCCATACCGGTTCGCCAGGGCCATTGATCTGATCTACCCGGTATTCGAACGCCGACACTTTGCGATTGCGTGTTTTTAAAACAGCAGACATTTTATTAGCTACAAAATTACGGTTGAAAATTAGAGAAGCTTTCTATATGGTAGGGTTGGCAACGCTGGTTAAACTCCAGAATCCTGATGGATAGAAAGGAACTCCGGCTTTTCCCGAGAGAGTCAATGCCGAGAAAGAAGCGAAGGAGAAGAAGGAGGAATTGGATTCTCCGGATCGAGGAAGGGGAAGACGGTGAAGAGAGAGAGGGAGAGGTCAATGCACCTCCCGTACAGCCAACACTTTGCCTATTCTCCGCGGGCCAGGTTTCTGGAGCCAGGAAAACAGGTAGTACGTCTTCACGGTCCGTCTGAATTTCTTGACGGCCCAGCAAAGCGCACAAACAGCCTCGGAGCTGACATGCCGAACCCTGAGATTCAATGCAGTGTCCGCGCCAGGCTTGAGAAACAGTGGACCGACCTTCTTCTGTTTTCAACACAAAAGTATATAAAACTAAGAGCACACAGGACCGCAGCTCGTTGCCATTTATCTTATCCTGAAAGTAATGCAAGTATTAGAATTGTGCAGGGTTTTGCTGGGTGATGAACCTACAAACGCTTCAAGTACGAACACTTATATTATACCACATTTCTGTATTTGTGTACTCGTATACTACCATGTGAGAAGCAAATCAACCTGTTTACCTACCCGGGGAGGTTTCTACTGCGTGCTCGTACACGAACACTTCCTGAAGCTTCAAAGAATATGTCGCAAGTAGCATTTTATAAATATGAATTCTTTTTCACTCTGATGCAACACAGAATCTATATTGCGAAAAACTTAACGTTTTTAAATCCTACTCCTAGAATTATAAAATAGCCGCTGTTGTTTAAGGATAAAATTAAGTTGTATAACGGCTTTTAGGTTTGTGGTTATCTTAGAGAAGTCAATACAAATTTGGAACACGAAGGAGAGGAACAAATTAAAGGAAATAAGAAAGAAAATAGTTCATAACAGAGGGGAAAAAATCTGATGTGTTACACTCACATGACTTTCTCTACTCTTGTACAAACTATTTTTACATACTCTCCATCTATTTCATATTAATCGAGATAAACATTTGCAGAAACGATCTTTTGACATGCAAAGAGAATTACATTTTACACATAGCGACCAGTTCTAAAAATATTTGACTATCGCTTAAAGCCTACTATGCTCCCCTTGATTTGTATTTGCAAGGGCAATATACAAATGCAGTAGCCTTTAAGCACATACATATCTCTTAATAGCTGGTTGCTAGGTGCAGCACCATTCCCTTTCCCACAGATTAATACTCTTTGCATATCCAAGACAAAAAAACGAATAACGAATTCCCATTTTAGAAAATAAGTATTGAAAAATTTAAGAGAATAACAAGCAATATCTCGAAAATGGTTCACTCAACAAAAAAAATGTATATGACATAAATTGTGTATTTTAACGCGATCTACATTTTTTGTGTAGTACAATTTTGTCTATCTCTTATGGTTTACCAGTTATGCAAAAGTCGTTCACAATGAAGAATACTTTTGGAGACATTCCCAGAAAATTCAACATATACATTTTATTTGTCATAAAAATATCTTAAACATATGAGAGCCATTTATGAGAAAATTAAAAATTTCGAAAAATGTTCCATGTAAAGGGTAATCTGGGATGGGGGGATTTTCTTGAAAACCTTCGTGCGCATCTCTGGAAGATACTGAACCTAAATACCAAGTTTGGTGTTTATCCGACTGTTCGTTTCAGAGTTATGCTGTTCACAGACAGACACACGGACATTCAGATAATCTCACTGTCGTTTATTACTTTCTCTACTACGTATAGTAAGTAGGGGAGGTATTGCATTCCATCCAAAAATTCAATACCGAGATTTCACCGAAATATATGTTTTGAGACCCCCTGAATCCAAAAAAAGCATTTTTGGAAACATGTCCTGTGTGTGTCTGTCTGTGAACAGCATAACTCAGAAACGAACAGTCGGATAAACATCAAACTTGGTATTTAGGTTCAGTATCTTCCAGAGATGCGATACGAAGGTTTTCAAGAAAATCCCCCCACCCAACATTACCCTTTACATGGAAGATTTTTCGAAAATTTTAATTCCTTCAAAAATGGCTCTAACGATTTTGATTAAAATATCACATATTTAAGATACTTTCATGACAAATAAAATGTATATCTTGAATTTTCTGGGAATATCTCCAAAAGTATTCTTCATTGTGAACGACTTTTGCATAACTGGTAAACCAAAGAGATAGACAAAATTTTACTACACAAAAAAAATGTAGATCGCGTTAAAATACAATTTATGTCATATACGTTCTTTTTTGTTGATTGAACCATTTTCAAGATATTGCTTGTTATTCCCTTAAATTTTCCAATACTTATACTTTTTCTCAAATGGAAATTCGTTATTCATTTTATTTTATCCTGGTAATACAAAGAGAATGGAATACTCCACATAGCAACCAGCTGTTAAAATATTTGAATATCGCTTAAAGCCTAGCAATTCCCCTTGCATCTACAAGAAAATTAGCAATAAGATTAACATCTCGATTAACATGAAGCATATGGAAAATAAGCGTTTGTAAAAACAGTTTGTACAAGACTAGAGAAAGTCATGTGAGTGTAACACATCAGATTTTTAATTTTATGTATTTCCCGTTTTCATTCAATTTTGCGAGTATTCTGCAGTAGCGAATGCCTTAAAGAATTAATATTTGTGAGGACATTTGATAACATATTTCTAAAGTGAAACTTACTGCTTGACGGTTTTTCGTTCTTGGACTTTTTGTTTTGTTATTATCGTGTTAGCATTCCAGCCCACATTACTTGGTATCTTCTCTGGAGTTTTTTGAAGTGAAGCTTTTGTGGCCCCTCGTAATTAAGCTACAAATGCTAATTTGCAAGTGAATGCATACATAGCTTAAATTATGGCTTCTTTCAATTAAAGTCAGAATGAAAACGAAAGGTGTAAATTGTAATTTCGTAATGTCAGTGGACCTAAAGAGCTTGAAAGCTTAGAATGTTTTCTCTAGCAGTTCTGCATATAATCAAAGTATACTCAATGAGATATTAAGTCATTTCATCCGCAACAAGGGTACTTGGAAGTTTTATCCAGCATTACGTAAACCAATGCATTAATAACTGTCGAACTTCGTTTTCTGAGAGACATAACAGCCACCAGCAACAGCGTTTTAAATTTAAATTATTGTGTATATAAATGTCCTTTTTTATATTTCCACATCTTATGTGTTACACTGAAATGACTTTCTCTATTCACTCTTCTACAAACGATTCTTACATCTTATTCTTCTGTCTACTTCTTGTTAATAGAGATAAACTTTCATTACATACTTCATTGTAGATATCAGGACACAATAAGCTAAAGTGAGAGTCAGGTTTTTAAAAGCTGATCGCTACTTGATGGCTTTGAAATTTCTTACTCTTTGCATGACCGCAAGAAAAAATGAATAATGACTCACGACTTGGGAAAATTAAGGGTATTTAAAATGTTAAACTAGTAACAAAGAATATCACGCAAATAGTAAACGCCACCAAAAAAGGCTATTTTATATAAAGTTGTTGCTTTAAAGAGATCTATATTTTTTGAGAAGTAGGATTTTGTCTATTTCTTACGGTTTACCAATTGTACAAAAATAAGAACTTCACACGCTATTCCGAGAACATTCAAGATATACATTTTGTTTGTCATGTAAATATCTTAATATATGATATTTTAATCAAAACATTTATGGGAAAAACAAAAAAAAATTCAATGTAAAGGGTAGTTTGGGGTGGGTGAATTTTCTTAAAAATCTACGTGTCATATCTTGGAAGATGTAGACGTTAAATATTAAGTGTATTTGATACAAGACAGACAGCCAGAGAGACATATGCCCACACAGGCCTTTTTCTAAAAAATTGTTTTTTATTCAAACAGCCTCAAAACGTGCATTTTCGGTGAAATCTGGTATGGAATTTTAGCTTGGAATGCCAAAATGCTTCCTCTACTTACCACTTACCATAACTAAGTAGTAGAGAAAGTAATCATTGCTTAATTTATAATTTCTAATCGTCACCTTCCATGCATTTTCACGCCCGAATGTTTCGGGTAAAACTTACAAGTTAATTTACGTGAAAAGCCTTTTGGCTAGGAAACAGCTGACTGTACTTAACTGTTTCTTTTTTGTATATACAGAGAGAGCCAAAAGACTACGAACCGACTGCGCGATGTTTTTCATGTCCGCGTCCTCGGCGCTCGTCTGCCGCTATCATAGAAAGGCACGGATGAAACCGTACAACATTTTTAAAACTACTTATAAAGGCTTTAGTTAACTTTATGAAAGTGTGTTTGAGGACAGAATTATTAGTAGAGATTTGTGGTCCCCTCGGTCCCCCGACCTAACCCCCTGCGATTTCTATCTCTTGGGCAACTTAAAACAAAGTGTTCAAGACAAATCCACACACCCTGGAAGAATTAAAACAAAATATCCGCCAGGAAATTTCTCAACGTGAACTACGGCGAATGATGGATAGTTTCCTAAACAGGTGCCAAAAATGTATGGACGACAGTGGCCAGTTTCAGCATTTCCTTTCATAAAGTTGGTAAGTAAAGCCTTTAAAAGTAGTTTTTCAAAATGTTGTATGGTTTCATCCGCGTCTTTTTATGATAGCCGCAGACGGCAACGAGCGCCGAGGACGCGGACAGGAAAAACACCGAGCAGCCGGTTCGTAGTTTTTTGACTCTCTCTGTATCAGAAGGTCGAGGTCATTAAGACTTCAAAATAACACGAGGAATAATGTAGAAATTATTTTGTTTCCTGACAAAAATGTGCTGCAAGCAGACAAAATGTTAGTAGAAAATTTTGTTCTATACATAGCATGGAGTCTGTATTTTCAGATAAACACTGCATCTGGTAGTCATTATATCGTAACTCATTTAGTTACTACACCGCGCGCGCTCACACACACACACGCGCGCACACACACACACACACACACACACACACTTCACAGAACACAATGACATATACCAGTTATTTAGTTACCAAAATATAAGTAAATCAACGCACACATAGGAAATTTTGAGTTTTTCATTCCGTGCCGTGTTTTGCTTAAGGGTACCCAGGGTGACATTTTTAAATGCTACAACCACGAATATGTTTCTGATATTTACAATAGATATTATAGATGAAAAGAGTAGCATGCATTCAAATTTTCATTGAGATACCTCCAGTAGTCTTAAAGTTATTAACTCCTTTGATAACACAAAAATCTTCCACGAACTGCTAACAACTTTATTAATTTCAATTTTTATTTACGCTGATTAATATTAAAGAAAATTGTTTGGAACATATTTTTATTACACATTAGTTTTGAGAACTATGTGATTAGATTTCAAAAATATTTCTCCAATTTCAAGAAGCTAATTTGATGCACCAATTCATTGATAAATATCAACATAACAGAAAAATAATGTCCACTGTCTTAAAACTGTGAAGAAAAGCGAAAAACAATTTCATTTGAACCCCCAAAAATGTACGGAAAAAAGTGAGAAAAAACAGTTTTGAAATTGAGAGTTCCTTGGCCTCGTAAGAGACCTTTAATAAATGTGTCAGTTCTACACACTCGTGATATGCATAAAAATATAGATTATAAGCTAGAAATGTTCATATGTGATGAGTGCATAAAAATACAATTTTTGAAGGATGTTGGCTAATTTTTACTTTCTCTACTACGTATAGTAAGTAGGGGAAGTATTGTATTCCACCCAAAAATTCGATACCGAGATTTCACTGGAAATACATGTTTTGAGACCCCCCTGAATTCAAAAAAAGCATTTTTGGAAACATGTCCGTGTGTGTGTGTGTGTGTGTGTGTGTGTGTGTGTGTCTGAGAACAGCATAACTCAGAAACGAACAGTCGGATAAACACCAAACTTGGTATTTAGGTTCAGTATCTTCCAGAGATGCGATACGAAGGTTTTCAAGAAAATTCCCCACCCAAGATTACCCTTTACATGGAAGATTTTTCGAAAATTTTAATTTTCTCAAAAATGGCTCTAACGATTTTGATTAAAATATCATATGTTTAAGATATTTTTATGACAAATAAAATGTATATCTTGAATTTTCTGGGAATGTCTCCAAAAGTATTCTTCATTGTGAACGACTTTGCATAACTGGTAAACCATAAGAGATAGACAAAATTTTACTACACAAAAAATGTAGATCGCGTTAAAATACGCAAGTTATATCATACACATTTTTTTGTTGAGTGAACCATTTTCGAGATATTGTTCGTTATTCCCTTAAATTTTTCAATACTTATTTTCTCAAATGGGAGTTCGTTATTCATTTTTTTTGTCTTGGATATGCAAAGAGTATTAATCTGTGGGAAAGGGAATGGTGCTGCACCTAGCAACCAGCTATTAAGAGATATGTATGTGGTTAAAGGCTTCTGTATTTCTATATTATCCTTGCAAATACAAAACAAGGGGAACATAGTACGCCTTAAGCGATAGTCAAATATTTTTAGAACTGGTCGCTATGTGTAAAATGTAATTCTCTTTGCATGTCAAAAGATTGTTTCTGCAAATGTTTATCTCGATTAATATGAAATAAATGGAGAATAAAGTTTGTACGAATAGCTTGTACAAGAGTAGAGAAAGTCATGTGAGTGTAACACATCATATTTTTACCTATGCATAACCTTAAGCATGATTGCATTAAATTGTGCGATTGAAACAAATTTCTTATTTACAAACAATATTTTGATAAAAAATATCATGCCTAACGGATAAGTATAGTTATGAATAGGGGCAAGATGGAAGTGAAATGCTCATAAAAGCCACAAGAAGAAATTATGAATTTTAATAACATGCCCAGGTGGGTACATTAGAAGTATGGGCGCACTATCCTGGTTAATAATTGCCAACATTTTGGTTCACAGCACCAATAAGCAACATTTCTCTGGCTTAGTCTTTATTGCCTCAGCACTGAGCTGGCTCTTGTGTGTGAACTCCACTTGGAACATGATTCAGTGAAGTTTTATTTCAGTACCGCTGAAACCAGTATTGATTCTCATTAAAGGAAATCAGAATTATAACAAATGAATTTTACAAATTTACTGTACAGGGATTTACATTTAAATAACTGGCTCAGAGTAAATTTACTGAGTCTAAGCAAGTATGTGCGTGAATTTTGACAGCCAATCAAGTAATATCATTTCCAAATAATATTTTCGGTAAACTCCACTTTGTAGTCCTATTGAAATGCGAAGCAAAAACCTAAACGACGCTCGCTTGTACCTAATTTTGCACTAAAACTAAGTGCAATTGAATTTTTTCAAAGGCGTATTCCTTTCCCGTTTTAAAATCCGGAGGACCGTTCCTCGACTTTATCCTTTTCTACCTTTTTAGCTAACTTGTTACTCATATCTTAGTGTCACATATGTATGGACTGGGAAACATGCACTCGGGCATCTGCCCAGCGGCGGTCCTGATATGTTCTAACCGATTATTAAATTAACGGAACACATTTCAGCGCAAACACACTCACATTCACATGCCAGATTTTGGGCATATTGAGGAACCTTCATCATGGAAGTGTTGCTCGAGTCCTGCCGAGTATAGAACCTAGAACAGCAGACAAGTACTCTAGCATCTAAGCTACTATAATTGACTATATAAGCAGCTATGAAAACAAGCATTTATAGGTGTTGCTCCCAAAGTAGCCATAAAAGGAAATGGATAGAGAAAAGAATGTGAATGTCGTTTCTAACGCTCCCTATGTGGCCTATGACCTTCGGGGGATACCTCATTCCACCACACAATGACTGGACCCATTTCTGAGGTGGATGCATCCAGCTGCCGGATGGCGGTGGAACGAGAGAATCTATAGCTTTTACCGTGGACTCCGAAGCATATTGGACCTTACGGATACTTCACATGAGCAAGTCAGAGGTAAAGGCGTGGATAGGGCCGACCTACCCCGGAACCCCAGGACGAGAGGCCGAAACGAAACCATTGCGCTATCCCGGCGCCATCATGTTAATGTCAGATTATTATTAATTAATTAACTGTGAATTTAATAAATTAATATATCTAAATGTGATGCTGTCGAATAAATTTGTCATATAATACATTGATGGTCTTGCAAAGTTAAATAAAAGGGTTGTGGTGTTACCAAATACGTCATTTTCACCAGAAGCCGGAGACTGCTTGGTTTATTTTTAGCGCCTCATATGTAAATGCCTAAAGCCCTCAAAAGCTAGAGTAAAAGCCTGATACCCACGTTAAAATGCAGCGCAGTTATAGCGGTGTGCTCAAATATTCATTCATTTCAATGCGGCAGCCATTTCTTACACAGCCAACATCAATGAAACTCGCTTCACAGCGGACGCACAGGTCAAAGAAGCAGTTGTTTTGGAAGAATCCATACACTGGCATGTCAGATATCGCTGAGGATCGCGCGTAATGTTCGACTGTCAATAACACACGCGTCAGTAATTCCTGGCTGCCTATCTGTTTGGATCAAAGCAAACGCACGGTCCAGTCCAAACGAACACGTATCCGCTACGCTGATTGGATATCGATATGTATCGTGATGGGATGCCCAAGTACTTCTTTAGCGGAGATCCAAGGAAACTGTTAATTTCACAGAGATTTCCAACAACAAAATACGGCATCCAATATTACACAGTAGAGGAGGGGCCCGATATTCTGCGGCAGGGTTCTTGTGGTTAAAACAAGAAAAAGTCGTGATATCGATCGTTTTTCTTTTAATGCTAGTGATGATGATGCCTCTTTTTTCTTTTACACTCCGAGCCTGAAAGTAACTGAATGATTTACCTGAAAAAACACCACGATGTTTTTTCTTAGTGCATGAAGCGAGCTGAAAAATCAAAGATAAAGCTGACCAAAATACCGATGATGATAGAAATGTTTTCCATTCAGGCGGATACGAGCGCTGTAGCGTGTAATGTTCCCGTTTATTCTCAGCAATTCCAGACCAACAATCTGTGATGTCTCTCAGCGTTTTTAGTTCATCTGTGTGTACATACTTCCTTTTAAATATACCACAAATAAAAACCTTTGGACATGAACTCACACTAATTATACGGTATACAGAAAATTAACACTGCATTTACGGAATTACTGTGCAGTATATATTATTCCGCTCTTTACTACGTACTAAAAGTATTCATGCAGTCTTCAAAAGCTGCAAAAACATTACGCATATATACACCGGTCCAATAATTCTTCTAGCATCAGTCAATTTTGGATCGTTAAGGATTAAAGAACGCTGTTTAAAATTCGATCCTTTACAACGCAAACAATATCATTTGGGATCGACTCGGCCTCACAGAGTGAGCCAAAAGACTCCGAACAGTTTGCGCGGTGTTTTTCCTGTCCGCGTCCTCGGCGCTCGTTGCCGTCTGCTATCATAGAAAGGCGCGGATGAAACCGTATAACATTTTTAAAACTACTTTTAAAGGCTTTACTTACCAACTTTATGAAAGGAAATGTTGAATGGCCACCGACGTTGTCCGTACATTTTTGGCACCCCTTTAGGAAACTATCCATCATGGAATTTTTTGGGGGAATTTTCCAAACGATACCCGATGTCGTCTAATGTTTCTTCGGTAAGAGCCGTCTTTTAGATTTCTTAGCCTGAACACTACCTGTGGCCTGAAATTTACTGTAAAGTTCATGGATTGTTGTACGGCCTGGAACTTTTACACCTGGAAATCTTTCTGCAAATCGTACTTTCACTTGGCGAGCTGACCGTGTTAATACATACGAATCATAAATAAATACACACTGTGCAGTAGAAAACATACACTGAGCCAAAATATACTTTGTGACTGAGTGCAGAACAAAATAATAAATAACTCGTAATAACTGAACTAGATCACATCACCCTCAACTGAAAACTGCACTTCACACTGCACAGCAAAACCACAACAGCGTGACTTTGTTTATAGCAGCAGTGCGTTATCATGTTTTTATCATATTTCCACACGCCCAGTGGAAAAACACCGCGCAGACTGTAATATTGTTCATAAAATACCCCTCTAGGGTAATTTAAAACATGAAGTGTACAAGACAAACCCATACCCTGGAAGAATTAAAACAAAATATCCGTCAGGAAATTTCTCAACGTGAACTACATCGAGTGATGGATAGTTTCCTAAAGAGGTGCCAAAAATGTATGGACAACGACGGTGGCCAGTTTCAGCATCTCCTTTCGTAAAGTTAGTAAATAAAGCCTTTAAAAGTAGTTTTAAAAATGTTGTGTGGTTTTATCCGCGCCTTTCTGTGTTAGCGGCAGAGGGCAACGAGCGCCGAGGACGCGGACAGGAAAAACACCGCGCAGGCGGTTCGGAGTCTTTTGGCTCTCTCTGTATAACGTTACATGTCTAACTGTGGCGGAAATAATGGGCACCATCGGCAAAATCTAGTATAACGAGTGTCAAGGATATTCATTTTAAAAGAATATGTTTACTCTTATGAGGCTTGTAAGTTTAAATTCCACATATGGAGCAGTCCGTGGAGATTCTACCTTATTTTATATCTATTTCTACCAGATATGTATTCGTTGAACAGTATTACTTAAATTCTTACAATTGCAACCAAATCTGAAAGGCGTGGACATTCAACCTCTAATACTAATACACAAATTTCAACTGCTTACGTGCAGCAGTTCGTGAGTCGTTTCATACATACAGACGGACAAAACTGTGCTAGTAGTAAACTTCTATTCGTACCACTGAGTCACAATTAACAGTCACGCAAGTGTCTTGCATTAAGAAGCTTTTTACTTGAATAATTTCTCACGTGCAAAAAATAAACATCTTTAAATACATAACGATACTTTGTAGGTTAATAAATATTTTTCAGACATTAATGGCTTGCTGCGGCTTTCCATCCATTTCAAAAATGTTTTGGGGAACGCTTTTATAAAATTTAGCAGCTTTAATTGTTTAATTAAATGTTCACTAAAGAAAAAGCATCAAATACTCAAAATCATTATAATTAAATAAGCGATAACTGCCATGCGCTTTCTTTTACACTTCACGCTTAGAAGATCGGCCAAATGAATTTGAATAGTCCACCGCTATGCGTTCTAAACTCGTTATATCTTATTTTTGCGCTAAATAATCATTCGCTTATTTTATTCTGAATGTCATAGATGCAACACACCTAATCTGAATAATTAACCTAACTACTGGACCTCGCATTTACATATATGTGCTATAAATGATAAAATGCATGCGCAAAACTTTTAAAAGCTCTGATTTCCAGACTTATCCTCAGTGATTTACTACAAAATTTAAGGGGCATATTCATGGCATTTAGCGTTAGAAAGGATGACTCCCTTATATGCTTTAAAACATTTTATTCATACATGATACGCTCCAAAATCATAATTATGTGCATGAATACTTGCTCTTGTTATATGCACGAAGCATTAAAGGATAGGTACTATATGCAACGTACTATGAATATGTGCCGAATGGCATAATTAAACTTAAAAAGTCTGATGTGTTACACTCACATGACTTTCTCTACTCTTGTACAAACTATTTTTTCAAACGCTTATTCTCCATATGCTTATGTTAATCGAGATGCTAATCATATTGTTAATTTTCTTGTAGATGCAAGGGGGATATGGTAGTATTTAAGCGATAGTCAAATATTTTAAGAACTGGTTGCTATGCGGCGCATTCCATTATCTTTGTATGTCCAGGACATAAAAAAATGAATAACGAATTCCCATTTGAGAAAAAGTATTGGAAAATTTAAGGGAATAACAAGCAATATCTCGAAAATGATTCGCTCAACAAACAAAATGTATAAGACATAAATTGTGTATTTTAACGCGATCTACATTTTTTGTGTAGTAAAAGTTTGCCTATCTCTTATGGTTTACCAGTTATGCAAAAGTCGTTCACAATGAAGAATACTTTCGGAGACATTTCCAGAAAATTCGAGATATACATTTCATTTGTCATGAAAATATCTTAAACATATGATATTTTAATCAAAATTGTTAAGAGCCATTTTTGAAAAAATTAAAAATTTCGAAAAATGTTCCATGTAAAGGGTAATCTGGAGTGGGAGGATTTTCTTGAAAATCCTTCGTGTCGCATCTCTGGAAGATACTGAACCTAAATACCAAGTTTGATGTTTATCCGACTGTTCGTTTCTGAGTTATGCTGTTCACAGACACACATGGACATGTTTCCAAAAATGCTTTTTTTTATTCAGGGAGTCTCAAAACATGTATTTCCGGTGAAATCTCGGTATCGAATTTTTGGGTGGATTAGAATACTTCCCCTGCTTACTATACGTAGTAGAGAAAGTAACAAAAAGGGATGAACTTTAAAGTACTTCGAACTTCATGTGTTATGTAAAATAGATAGATTATGCATTTGCAAATGAAGCCTATGTTTAAATGATACTGCATTAAAAAAAAACAGCTCATCCGTAAAAGAGCAGTCGCGCGTAGCGGCAGGAAGCAAAGTGTTTACCGGTGAAGTATGATGTAAGTCCTTTAATCCAAGCTTATGGATTATTCATGAAAATCACTATTATCATCTTTGTCATGTAAGATGAGAGAAATGATGCTGCGCTGCCACATCTTCAGGTAAAATGGTTAAATTTATCCTCGGTAAGGAGAAGGTGGTTTTCCTTCGTTTCGTTTCCCTATGAAGCACAGAACACCGAGAAGTTTGTTACATCTCGTGTAACTCTACAAAAGAGAAAATCTCTACTGAAAATCCTAATGTTCTATGGGGCATTATATCATAGCTAACATATGACGCTAAAACATTTAGTTTCGCTCTGTGTCACCTTGAAAACGTCCGTACGGCACATAGAGAACAGATTTAGACGGGAACTCGAAGAGACCAAGTAACCGGTCACATACAGGTACCTCTTGTATTGTATGCTGCTCTTCAGCGGATGGACGTCCAACAGAAGGCACTGTACAAACCTACGCAATCGAAATAAAATTTGATTCTCATATCCAGTTCTAACGTTAAGCAAAATCCACGGCGCTGTATACTTAAACATGAAATCGTATTACAAATAAATATAGGTATGCGTCGGCAGAATTTTGTATACTTACCTACATATATAGTTGCTTATATAAAGGATTTAAAGTTATATAAGCCTTCCTTGTTTCCTATAGTTACTTACGAAATACAGTTGTTTTCGTGTCTTTTAACCCGCTCTTCCCCTGATTTATTAACTCCTCGCGATTACACATTATTTTATGAATTTAGACTTTCTTGGGGAAGCGTCCATGAGAATTCTGAGCACTATAAGAGCCCCGCTCAAGGAGGCGGAGGTGATTCACCCAGACATACGTACACTACATATTACTTACATATTACCTCCGTGGAATGTACATTATATGTACAAAAACCCTTAACTTGTTTCTTCTGCCCCTTTTAATACATCGATGTCGTCATACTTTCAAGTCGAAAATATGTAATTTAACAGTGTGACCGAGAAGACCTTAGGGTCAATTTTATGTCAGTTTCGGTAGCGTTGGCAAGAAATCAAGCGAGCTTAATTGTGCTATTTCATGTGGACTTTGAAACAATTTTTACTGCGCTAGAATTTAACCTGTTATAAGCGCAAAGAATAGGATGAATTAATAAATAGTTTTGATGAACAGGGTGAAATATGTTCTCTATATACAGAGGAATCTTATGTAGGGTTAAATTATGTACAAGAATGGCTTTTTGCCTCCTTAGTAATTTAAATAAACTTAAATGTTAGCAGTCAATGAAAAGCTGTTTCTTTTTCTCTTTTTCTTACTTTTTTTAAATCTTGGTGTATTTTCTTTTCTTAGTAAGTGTGAATGTCTGACGGTCCTTTTAAATCTAAAAGTTTTAAATTTAAAAGCTTATTATGCAATGTATTTGTATAAAAATCTTTTATATATATTACAATATGCTGTTCTGATGTTCTTTAATATCGTGTATACGAAATTGGTTTTCAGTTTTGCTTTAATTCGTGCCATTAAAGGATTTGTATAACACAGAGACAAGAATGTCGTCGATCAATCGTGGACACGGGTGTTAAAACCGATTCCTTTTGTTTTATTGGACAAAGCATGTTCGTGGTTCTTTCATAGTTTAGAAAGCCCATATGCTACCTTTGTATCTCTGCTTGGTTTCTCGCCACTGCTAAAGAACAATTGTGTTATTTCAGTTTAAAGAATTCTTGCGGGTTTTGTTATATAACCTCTTTTTAGAGCCAAAAAATGCCTAGGTTTCCTTCACATTGCATGTAGTAACAGAAATGATTAGCAGAATTCTCTTACTGGCGAATACAACAGTATTTCTTCACAATTAAAGAAAGCGTAACGCTTTTTCCTCTGTTTAACAGTGTTGCACAAGGAACAGCCGTTTTCTGAGGTTTAATCACTGCGAAATGTAGTGCGGATTTAGATAATTCCGCAACCCGGCAATCGCAGGGGTTCCGACTGACATTGTAGTGGTAACGTTGCGGTGGGTATTTCTTGTTATCGAACTAAAATCTGTTTCATATCTTTAGTGAAATGTAATCAGTTTTAAAATATCGACTATGATGTTGAAATAGCTCTAAAACACTGGAAATTACAACCATCTTAGCTATCAGAGATATTTGACCTGAAAATTTCACTGGAAATACATTCTTCAAGGGCTCCTAAGATCATTTCGTGCCGTCTATAAATGGCACAACCCAAGCACGGCAAATGACATAAACGCAATTTGATACTTGCGTGATGCATCTTTCAAGCATTACAAACGAAGTTTTATTTATTTATTTTATAGAATTACCCGCATCCTAACTAACCTTCTGCTTAGAAAATATTTAGTTATTCTTTATTGCTCAAAAACGGCTCTAAAGATTTTGATTAAAATTTCATGCGTATCAATTAACTGTATGATACAGAGAGAGCCAAAAAACTACGAACCGGCTGCGCAGTGTTGTTCCGGTCCGCGTACTCGGCGCTCATTGCCGTCTGCCGCTATCATAGAAAGGCGCGGATGAAACCATACAGCATTTTTAAAACTATTTTTACCAACTTTATGAATGGAGATGCTGAAACTGGCCACCGTCGTTGTCCATACGTTTTTGGCGCCTCTTTAGGAAACTATCCATCACTCGCCGTAGTTCACGTTGAGAAATGCTGGCAATTTCCTGGCGGATATTTTGTTTTAATTCTTCCAGGATGTGTGGGTTTGTCCTGTACACTTTAAGTTACCCCAGAGATAGAAAATCGCAGGGGCTTAAGTCGGGGGTCCTCAAAACCACTTTAAATTGCTCTCATCGAAATATTGGCCGGATGAGCTGTTGCACAGTCTTGTTGAAAAAAGGCAAAATCACGCTACCTGTCTGTTAATTCTCTAAAAACGGGGCAAACCTGTGTTCACGTTAAAGCCCGTGCATGGCTTCAACTGGTGACTCGGAAAAAATTGGCCTGCGATTGGGCCCCTGTTACCCCCTGCGATTTCTATCTCTGTAGTAACTTAAAACAAAGTGTACCAGACAAACCCACAAACCCTGGAAGAATTAAAACAAAATATCCGCCAGTAGATTTTTCAACGTGAACTACGGCGAGTGATGGATAGTTTCCTAAAGAGGTGCCAAAAATGTATGGACAACGACGGTGGCCAGTTTTAGCATTTGCTTTCATAAGTTGGTAACCAAAGCATTTAAGAGTATTTATAAAAATGTCGTATGGCTTCATTCGCGCCTTTCTATGATAGCGGCAGACGGCAATGAGCGCCGAGGACGCGGACAGGAAAAACACCGCGCAGCCGTTGGTAGTTTTTTGGCTCTCTCTGTATATGTATTAAATTATAAGTCCTAAAAGATTTGTTTGTAAAACGCCAACTGGGTCCCCTTCATATTTGTCAAATTTTATACTACAGAAATGTCCTGTGACGGTGACGCAATGGGTTGGAGTGTGGTATTTCGGTTTCCAGCATAGCGTCACATTTTGAGCGGGTTATTTTTAGTGGAAAATTTTCGGTAGCGCTGGTTAAGACTTATTGTGTAAATTATTCTATAAATCCTTAAATATTAGAAATGATTCTATAAATCCTTATATGAAGTGCCCCTAAGTTTGTACCCATAACACAAACAAACAAAAATTAAAATACGCGGACAAGTGTTCTGTAGACTCTTAGATGTGAAATTTCAACTCGATAATTGCAGCGTTTCGCGGAAAAACTAGCTTTTTAAGCAGTACTGCACGTTAATTACCTTTAGTTTTGTATTGGTTTCATCCAGACTTGAAATGTGTCCACAAATTTTCTTCAAACACCTACAGGTTTACGGTTTCTATCATAGTTATTTTATTTCTATAGATTTCTATAGATGGACATAATCAGTCTAATGGGTTAAGGGGCGCACGCACCTCAGAATTCTTTACCGCGTATTCCGAACCTCAGCAATGAAGGAGCGCGAAAAATACCTAATGCCAAATTCAAGTACTGCAATAGTATGTATATCATGGTGCCTTAAGCACTAGTGAAATCATGTGTCGGGTTCCAAACAGTTGAAACGAGAGGCAGCTTAACCTCATGTGCCAGGAATTCCACGCCCAAGTGCAACTTTCTCTTCTACCGACATTTAACGCTTCTCGTAACATCTGTACGCTAAGGTCCTCGCTACGTCTAAACGATACTCTTTTTACATCGTTTCTTGCGAATCGAGCTGAGCATCAGCTAGCTCAGGACGTTGGTTTCCTCAAAATAATCGATAGCAGTCGAAGATTATGAAGAATGTGTGTAGAATGTTGACACCTGTAGGCCAGCTTATTATGCAACGCGTTTGATTACATATTATGTACATACGAGCGTTCGAGTTAAAGTTTCTTTCGAGTTTTTCTTTCCCCTCTTGAAGGCATTTCCGTGCCTACACCTCGTTATTTATGGGTTTTCGTTATAATAATGGTTATAAATTGTTTTAAAGATATAGACTATTTATGTATCTTACAGCAAGCATGCAAATGTTGAAAACAATTGAAAACTTTTCGAAATGTTGCATAATAATTAAGTGGTCATCAAAAATTAACAGTTAAAAAGACAATAATAATAAAACGTTAACATAACCTTGGTGTTTACAGGAATTTCAAATATGGACACTGGTATTCATCGAGGCAGAAAGCTAACGAAATCAAATATTTCAGATCGATCTTAACAATAACAAGAAGAAAAGCTCAGAAATTATAGTACAAGAAACCAACTAAACAATTAGAATATTACACATTTAAGAGCTGGGCCACGTGGAAACTGTGTAATGAAAGGGATTAAAAAGCAACCCTTAAAGGAAAGAGCAAAGATAGGAAATCCAAAATACAAGGATGAATGAACTTGTAGATAATTAGGAGGTCGGAGCAAGTAATAAAAGATGGTTTGAATAATATTAATAATAATAGTAATAATAATAATAACCACTTGATTCTCGACTGCATATAGATCTTTTATTATCACCATATTGTTTTAGAAGTTACTGCGATCCCGATGCTGTATCCTAATTTATACGTCTTTCTTTTCTTTGATCTTTTCTTCTAATTTTTGCCTTTAAAAGTACTTACGTGATATAATGCTAAGAGAATTAACACCCAATATTTATCGTATTTGCCATTTTAGCTCACATATTCTTTATATGTACAATAAGGTGATACTGGTTTTTTACTTCCAGTAATTTCCTTCTTCATTCTTCTGTAGATGTTTTATTTACAGCTAAAGAGCTAAAAAGGTCGGGCATAAATAAGCGTACTCTAACAAGATATTATATAGCTGGAACAAAACTTCTGGAATCGTGACCCTGATTGCCACCCCAGCTGCCGAGCCTAGGAATGGTTTATGTTTAGCTTAATCAACGAAAGTGATATAATACCTTTGCTTACTCATAGTGCGTAACACATACAGTCACCAAGAAAGTGTCCGCATCTGGTTGTAATTTCAAATAGAGCAGTACCTAAATAGTGCTTATTTTATATTTGTTATATTTATAACCATGGCTGCTACGTTTTCAAAGTTAAGTGGTAAGGTATTACATACTCAAAGCAGGGAAATAATTGCAAATGTCCTCGACTTCATGAAGCAAGAAGCAAAGATGAAGGAAGAAAATATTTGTTCGCCCGAGTTCCACAAAAGCGTTAAAAGGTGAAAGAAAGAGTAGCCAAAGCAACTGGTGTTTCACTGAGTTCCGTTCCCACAGTTCTCAAAGATAACAAACAACTCATGGATGAAGGAGTACCATTTGGCCTACCTGGGAAGAAACATAAGGCTCCTAAATGTGTTACAGAAATAGACGATTTCGACAAATGCAGGATTCACAATTTCTATGTGTAAGAGAAAACTGTGCCAACAATAAGCAGATTGCTCATCAAGCTGAAAGACAGCATCAATTTTCAAGGTGGTGCTGCAAATCTCAGAAAAATTATAAAAGATTTAGGGTTCAAGTGGAAGAAAATGAAATTCAATAGGAGTGTTCTGATAGAAATGCATAACATACGATCTCAGCTGGAAGAGTACTTTACTCAGAGGTACAAATTAGAAGGTTAGACTATAGTGTATGAAGATGAGTCATACATACACAGCAGTCATACAACATCTAAAAGTTGGAGTGACGATAGCGAATTAGGTTTGCAGGCACCTGTTGCCAAAGGGCAAATACTTATTATCGTTCATGCTGCTGGAAAGATCGGCTTCGTTCCAAATGCCCTTCTCATTTACAAGTCGCAACCAAAAACAGGAGATTTTCATCAAGAAACGAATACAGAAAATTACATGAAGTTGATCAACATCATGTTGATACCTCCTGCTGGGTCCGTTCTGCTTATCGACAATGCTTCTTACCATAACATTCAAATTGACAAACCACCTCCCTACCAGGTTTTTATATTGAGCGCTTTTTACAGCGGTGGATTTAAATACACTGTATATAGCTATAACTTTATCAATGCAGTGCAGTGTAGTGCATTACCGGTGTGCGTATATTTGACAATGACTGTCCAACGCACTCCTGCAGCATGCAGACGACCGGTCACCTCCTGATATGGTAAGTAACTCGCTTCATAGCTGTCATTAAGATTTTCACATATCTAGAACTGTTGCGCCAATTATAACTTGCAATATTATATTCGTGTAGGGCTTTCCAGAAATTATAAAATTTAAGAATTATTCTGCAAAACACTAAGCTGAAAACTCTTGCTGTGATCGGTAACACGTATTCTCGACGCTTTTAACTGTATAAACGTGAGTCAAAATTGTCTGGAATTAAGTAAAATGCTTAACACTGAAATCATTATGTTCAACTTTACATTTTTCTATAAGAGGCATTTTTCTGTGTCTATGCTTGTAACCCATGTTTGTCACATACGAAACGGAAGTTTTTCACCGCAAACTCGCCAGCTGACACTCCCTGAGTGCGCTCTCATACGCCGGTTACGGAGATGGCTCTACTTCGGTACTTCAGCGAGATTAATAATTGACGGCTTCAGCTACATATAAATAATGGAGATTCAAATTATATTATGTGTTAAATGCCGTAGACTGTTAATCTGTATGTATGTTCCGAGGGATTCAAAGAAAAGACAAGAGATGGCAGGGATATGAACCGCCAAAACTACGATATCTTTTGTTAGTCCGAGGTACATTAGATTACACTAGTCTGCATTTTTAAACTTTTTGTCAGATGATTTTTTAAAAGTAGGTGTTTTTTTGTCAAGTTTTTATGCTGATTCCAGAAATAACTTCCGTTTTTTACTATCACGTCAGGGTTTTACACAAAATAAGAAGTAATGTTTTGACAATTTTACTAATGAGCGTAGAAAAGTATTCAAATACCATTTCATACAAGGTAAGTTTTTATTCAAGAAACATTTTAAGAGTAATTTCAAGAACTCCCCTAATTTATTTCATGACTACATTTCAACAAAACAAGAAGCCAAAGTGTTTCATTTAATTTTTTTTCAAACTTTGACTTCCTTACAGATCCTTGAAGATGACTGTCACTTCTAACATCCAACAGTAGTCGGCCATCATCTCCCCTGGTACCTCCTCTCCATTTCCTTAAAATCTTGGTGAAAACGTTCACCCTGCTCTTGACTATAATGTCCCAGATTTTCTGGAAAGTAGTCGATATGTGAATGCAGAAAATGCACCTTTACACTCATGTTACAACCCATCTTCTTGAAATTTTTCAACATTGTTTCGACAATGGCCTTGTAATTAGGATCTTTGTTATTGCCTAAGAAGGCGGTCCATGCTTCTATTTCTCTCTCATTCATCGTCTTCTCAAAATCTTCATCCTTCATCAATTTCTTTATTTGAGGACCAACAAAAATTTCAGCCTTTAATTTGTCTTGTGTAATGAAGGGAAATTTCTTGGAAAGGTACTTGAAGCAGGGTCCATCCTGTGGTAGAGCCCTTACAAATTGCTTCATCAAGCCCAATTTTATGTGCAGTGGCGGAAGCGATATATTTATATCTCTATATTTTTAAGTGAAATTGTGAAAAAGCTGTACGTGATAGAAAAAAACCTAAAAGCAGTTCTGAAATCAGCATAAAAATCTGATGTGTTACACTCACATGACTTTCTCTACTCTTGTACAATCTATTTTTACAAACGCCTATTCTCCATGTGCTTTATGTTAATCGAGATATCGAGATGTCAATCTTATTGCTAATTTTCTTGTAGATGCAAGGGGAATATGGTAGCTTTTAAGCGATGGTCAAATATTTTAACGCTGGTTGCTATGCGGCGCATTCCATTCTCTTTGCAAGTCCAGGACATAAAAAAATGAATAACGAATTTGAGAAAAAGTATAAGTATTGGAAAATTTAAGGGAATAACAAGCAATATCTCGAAAACGGTTCACTCAACAAAAGAAATGTATATGACATAAGTTGTGTATTTTAACGCGATCTACATTTTTTGTGTAGTAAAATTTTGTCTATCTCTTATGGTTTACCAGTTATGCAAAAGTCGTTCATAATGAAGAATACTTTTGGAGACATTCCCAGAAATTTCGAGATATACATTTCATTTCTCATGACATTATCTTAAACATGTGATATTTTCATCAAAATCGTTAGAGCCATTTTTGAGAAAATTAAAATTTTCGAAAAATGTTCCATGGAAAGGGTAGTCTGGGGTGGGGGGATTTTCTTGAAAATCTTCGTGTCGCATCTCTGGAAGATACTGAACGTAAATACCAAGTTTGGTGTTTATCCGACTGTTAGTTTTTGAGTTATGCTGTTCACAGACACACACACAGACACACACACACACAGACACACACACAGACACACACACGGACATGTTTCCAAAAATGCTTTTTTTGGATTCAGGAGGTCTCAAAACATGTATTTCCGGTGAAATCTCGGTATCGAATTTTTGGGTGGAATGCAATACTTCCCCTACTTACTATACGTAGTAGAGAAAGTAAAAAGTGAGTCAGAATCACTTATTAGTTTTCAGTCATCCGATATCATGCAGACTAGTGTTATACGTATATTACGAGTATCCTCGTATCTTATAGGTAAGTAAGACGTGACGTAAAGGAATGTCTTTTTCTTCATCTCACTAATAAGTAATTTATTTGTCTCTTTCGGTTCTGCGCATTGCCTCCAGCAGTTATACGTCAGCTCACTTGGAGTACCATTCACAGTTGTGATATTCCAATATCGCGTACTGTAATTATAGGAAATATGACTTGGTTTGGTCGTCAACAAGGGAAGTGCGCCCATAACACTACTTGATAAAGGTTACTCGTAGGGAAATACACTACAGCCCGAATAATAATATTAACTATCTATCATGGATAATGATGAATAGTTTCCTAAAGAGGTGCCAAAAATGTATGGACAACGACGGTGGCCAGTTTCAGCATCTCCTTTCATAAAGTTGGTAAGTAAAGCCTTTAAAAGTAGTTTTAAAAATGCTGTATGGTTGCCGAGAACGCGGACAGTAAAAACACGGCGCAGGCGGTTCGTAGTTTTTTGGCTCAGCCTGTACATAGTTACGTTAACCTAATAATTAATTTATGTTTAAGATGTACATCATTCACAATCCTAACTTGCACAGATTGTAGGTATGGATTAGATATTACAGCATTAAAATATGTCAGAAGTACATCATTAAAGCAATCAAAGTAATTTCCCAAATGGCAGACGAAGAACAAAAAGAAGTCAATGCACCTATATGACATCCGGAGCAATACCCGGAATGTTTAATGTGCCTCGCTCTCTGGTCTGTTTCCGTCACATGATTCTTATCAAGATTGTTGC
This sequence comes from Deroplatys truncata, assembly GCA_030765065.1. Classification (NCBI taxonomy): domain Eukaryota; kingdom Metazoa; phylum Arthropoda; class Insecta; order Mantodea; family Mantidae; genus Deroplatys; species Deroplatys truncata. The sequence goes on from CM060978.1 coordinate 224,458,482, forward strand.
ATACATATTAATGTGTTGTTATTCTCTGTCCGGAACCAATATCTATTCTGAAATCACAAAGGAACTTTGATGTGTCATTTCCGAGTTTTTCGAATTTTAATGAATGTTTATTGCATTGCCAATTTGTTTACCCTGCCCTGTTTCATCAGAAAAAGCTGTATTCTGCCTGTTAACTTTTCTTTGAGATTGTTCAGTCCTTTAATGATGATTATATGTAGAGTTTCTTGAAACTTCTTTCTCTACTACATATTATGGGCTTGCACCAGGATAAATCCTCAGTGGCATGATGGGAGCTAGAATTGTTCACTGTTACGGGAGCCACTGGTTCCAACAGCTTGTTATTCCTGGCAACGGCGAGTAACTAGTATTGTGAACATCTGGTGAAAACTTTTAGCAAAGGCTGCGGAGTGTATAGCGTTGCTCACAGAAAAGTAATGCCAGATTTAAGATTGTTTATGAAATCACATTACTTGTAATGATCTTAGAAATGATTTAATTTAATTTTTATTTAATACAATTTAGTTTTAGAAACACTGATACTACATACTTATGTAAATTGTTCCCACCTACAGGGTGAGCCAAAAGACTCCAAACCGTCTGCGCGGTGTTTTTCCTGTCCGCGTCCTCGGCGCTCGTTGCTGTCTGTTGCTATCATAGAAAGGTGCAGATGAAACCATACAACATTTTTAAAACTACTTTTAAAGGCTTTACTTACCAACTTTATGAAAGGCAATGCTGAAACTGGCCACCATCGTTGTCCATACATTTTTGGCACCTCTTTAGGAAAATATCCGTCATGGAATTTTGGGGGGGGGGGAATTTTCCAAACGATGACCGACGTCGTCTAATGTTTCTTCGGTAAGAACCGAGCGCCGTCTTTTAAACTTCTTAGCCTGAACACTTGCTGTGGCCTGAAATTTACTGTAAAGTTGTACGGCCTGGAACGTTTACACCTGGAAATCTTTCTGCAAATCGTACTTTCACTTCGCGAGCTGACCGAGTTGACACATACGAATCATAAATAAATACAAGCTGTGCAGTAGAAAACATATACTGAGCCATAATAAACTTTGTGACTAAGTACAGGGCAAAAGAATAAATAACTCGTAATAACCAAACTACATCACATCACCGTCAACTCAAAACTGCACTTCACACTACAGAGCAAAACCACAACAAGGTGACCTTTTTTTAAAGCAGCAGTGCGTTATCATGTTTTTATCATATTTCCACACGCCCAGTGGAAAAACACCGCGCAGCCGGTAATAACTTAAAACAAAGTGTACAAGACAAACCCACACACCCTGGAAGAATTAAAACAAAATATCCGCCAGGAAATTTCTCAACGGGCGAGTGATGGATAGTTTCCTAAAGAGGTGCCAAAAATGTATGGACAACGACGGTAGCCTGTTTCAGCATCTCCTTTCTTAAAGTTGGTAAGCAAAGCCTTTAAAGATAGTTTTAAAAATGTTGTATGGTTTCATCGGCGGCTTTTTATGATAGCGGCAGACGGCAACGAGCGCCGAGGACGCGGACAGGAAAAACACAGCGCAGCCGGTTCGGAGTCTTTTGGCTCACTCTGTATATGCATTAGTTTTTCTTCCTTTGACTACCTACATCCTGGAGAATATAATTTTCTTGTATTTTCTGAAATGCTCAGTTCAATAGCTAAATGCAAACACGGTTATCGAAATTCTTTTGATAGTCGTGCTCTCTGCGTGGAAGTGTTAACGCCTAAGATATAAGATATGGATTGAAGTGGGATGAATTCTTTGCAACTCCCGCATCCATTATCAATAACATTAACTGTTTTCCGAGGTAATTTTTGTTTTATTTATCATCCTTAGCGGTTATAAGACGTTAAAGAATATGCTAAAGTGGATTGCTATTTCTATTTTAATTTTCAAATCAACGTGAAATACTTATATGAGCTCAATTTAGGGCATCGGGGCAAAAAGCTGAAGAGACGGCTATTGTAATGATTTCTTTTTCTTATGTTTCCTTGTACTTTTTCAAATTTGGCTCAACTTTTGAACCATAGCCTACACTTGTCGAATTTGACAGAGCGAAGTATTATGAATGCTTTGAAACTAAAACTAGGTGTTTATACCTAAAATTGTTGCAATTTAGACCCTTTAAAATTATAGCGTCACTAAACTGCTAAGAAGTAAACATTTCATTACATATCATGTTGCACTGAAACTGAAAAATATTATAAACAGAGTATGAAAATACAATTCACAAAAGGTATGTGCATAATACACTTATACTGGAAAATAAATACATACGTAAATTTTTCTATACGTAAAGGCTTTATTTGCTTTTTCGCACAATGCCATACAGCCTTAGAAATGATACATTCTAAAATGCTATAGAGCATACCTTTCACAGCAGTGCATCTACCACACAGATCAGCATTTTCAACACAGAGGTTCCAGAAAAACTGGCCCTGTAAGCTAATTGAAAGGTCAGTGACCGCACATACTCATTTATGTTGGTAAAGTCGTCCTAAATTCCTATTGAGCTCAGCACCTTAACTTTATCAACGCTACTGCTCGTTTGCATCCAAGTTCATTGTCAGGAATGCTCTCGGCTCTTCAGAACATGTGACTATCGTATAATCTGCTGCAATTAGCGAAAATAACCCGTTAGGAACTACGCGTAAGTATCGCTAACCGTGAAAAAATAAAAGCTACATGCTGCAAATTAAGCTTAAGTCTTCAGGCGGTTACGTCATAGTATATCAGCGCTGGACATACGTGGCCGTCTTAATTACGCAAGTTTTTTGTTAATGATAGAAACCATAAAAATTATGTTGGCAACGGAAGCCAGCAAATTTTCCACGACAACCTACAGACAGCTGATCACGTTGTTTCGTCAATGAAAACGTTTGAACGCTTGTCTGTTATTTCCGGTAACCCTTATCCAGTCTTCGGCGCCACTCTGTCGATCAGTGAATTTGAATGATGCAAAAAAAAAAACAACCTTCCTAAAACAGTGCAACTAAGGATGGGAAGAATATTTTCATCACGTCGATGCACTGTGGTGATAAACAGCTCAGATTTTAAACCCGTTTTTAATGTACACACAATTTAATGAGCATTTGGCTAAGATTATATGTAGATACCTACGTACCTGATATTTTGAAGGTAAATTAAAACTCATGCGTAAAACATGAAGGAATTTAATTTTAAAAAGCATAATGAGAAAACATAGTGTGGCTTCCACATTTCATAGGACTTATAAAGGCTACTCATATAAAATGTTATTTTTCTATTCTTTTCATTAATCATGAATACAGCTAAATGGTTTCAGTTAGGTAATACGTGTTTAAAATACGTGGGTAATTAACACTCCGCAGTTGGAAAAAAATTAACTCAAGTATCTTTACCGATAAATAATCACTGTTTTAAGCTACTTATTCCCTTCTCTTCTGAGGCCGTCTGTTTTGTATTTATCTATGTTTTAATAAAAGCATTTACTTTCAGAAAATAAAAAAAAAACATTTTCCCAAATAAACAGCTTGTAGCGGGACAAATTCATTGAACATTTTCATTTGCATATTCGAAAGATACTGATCTTTATTTTTAAGCTTGGCATAGATAAACATAGACAGACAAACATCCTTCTATAATTTTTACTTTCTCTACTACGTAGAGTAAGTAGGGGAAGTATTGTATTCCACCCAAAAATTCGATACCGAGATTTCACCGGAAATACATGTTATGAGACCCCCTGAATCCAAAAAAAAGCATTTTTGGAAACATGTCCGTGTGTATCTGTCTGTGAACGCACAACTAAGAAACGAACAGTCGGATAAACACCAAACTTGGTATTTAGGTTCAGTATCTTCCAGAGATGCGACACGAAGGTTTTCAAGAAAATCCCCCCACCCCAGATTACCCTTTACATGGAAGATTTATCGAAAATTTTAATTTTCTCAAAAATGGCTATAACGATTTTGATTAAAATATCATATGTTTAAGATATTTTTATGACAAATAAAATGTATATCCTGAATTTCCTGGGAATGTCTCCAAAAGTATTCTTCATTGTGAACGACTTTTGCATAACTGGTAAACCATAAGAGATAGACAAAATTTTACTACACAAAAAATATAGATTGTGTTAAAATACACAAGTTATGTCATATACATTTTTTGTTGAGTGAACCATTTTCGAGATATTACTTGTTATTCCCTTAAAGTTTTCAATACTTATTTTCTCAAATGGGAATTCGTTATTCATTTTTTTTTGTCTTGGATATGCAAAGAGTATTAATCTGTGGCAAAGGGAATAGTGCTGCACCTAGCAACCAGCTATTAAGAGATATGTATGTGCTTAAAGGCTTACTGTATTTCTATATTGCCCTTGTAAATATATATTCCCCTTACATCCACAAGAAAATTAGCAATAAGATAGAGTCTGCAAATGTTTATCTCGATTAACATGAAGTAGATGGAGAATAAGCGTTTGTATAAATAGTTTGTACAAGAGTAGAGAAAGTCATGTGAGTGTAACACAGATTTTTTTCTCTCCGTTTTCAGCGAAACCGCGACCTAAAGCGTTTGGATTGAATGCAATACTTCCTGTACCCAGCTGACAAGTGGAGAAAATGAAAATGTAAAACAATCTTAAATAGTTTTTAGTTCGGTATTCTTGTATAAAGACTGTTATTGCTGTATTTTTTATATATTGTCCTTTATATCGCCACATAATGTAGACTAACTGAAGTCTATCCAATAAGAACCTAAACATTAGTAACAATTTAATAGTTGAGCATCATATATCATTTAGTATACAAACGTTTCTTTCTAACCATCCTGAAGTTCATGAGACGACTACCCAGCACTGGTGATGAAAAGTGACTGTCAAAAATACCAGAAATGGCTAAGTATGGGATATTTTATAAATAGTCATATTTACACAATTCAGATTTAATATTAATAAAAGACATAGCAGGAATTTTCCATCGCTGTAAAATAACTTTTCTGCCTTGTCAAAAGAATTTATTTCATTCAGAAATGCTTTCTGACTTCTCATCTCAAAATGCTCACGAATAGTGTGGTCACGCTAGACAAACAGTCAAAGAGAAATGAAACATTGGGATTGTGCACTCGCCGGTCACAAATTTCATGTGACATGCCACATATAAACAGTAATTGTCCATACAAATATGAACTTGAAGCTTGCAAATGTTTGTAGGTTGCGCCCTCCCTGTCCCCACTCCTCCAACATTGTCATCAAAGTGTGGAAATTTTACAAATGAGAGATTGTGAATCAGATGTTTTACCTGGTCAATAAATTTTTCATTAACGCATGTATTATATAAGTATATTTCTCATTGATACTTTGGCGATTTTAATTTAAAAATTAGACAATAGACACTGAAAGATAGCTAGCTATAAATGGTTGAATATTTAGAAAAATATCTATCTTGGCTCAATCATTGTATAAAATGGCTGGAAATGCCTTTAGTTGCTTTTTGCCAAACTAGTGGCAAACAGGCTCTTCAATAAGGCTAGATTTAGCCTTAAAAGGGCTAAATTGTCATCATCGTAGGTAGTGTACGGCCTGGAATACATCTACATGTTTACGTCTTTCCCCTCTCCTTTTTTCTCAGAACAAACGAAAATATAAACATAATTGGAACCATCGAGTTAGTGCAACACAGTTCAGTTTTAAATTACATGGGGAGTAACCACGGTGAATAATCGCAAGTCAACAATAAAAGTCAAACATAGTACGATGGCGTATTATCTAAATGCTAATATTTACCTTATAATTTGTAAATATTTTGATGACATGCCATGACTCATGCTGAGAATATAATACAGCTACACAGGTAGCGGGGATTCACCCTAACCATTTTTCCTTTGCATAGCTAAAGCACACATGATATATTGCTATTACGCTAGATTTTGGCAGAGGGATTTGATAAATAGACTAAATTTCAGGCTATAAGCATTTTACTATTTTATATGGCTAAATGCTACTGTGAAAATGCTAGATTTAGCCATAAAATGGCTAAGTTGGCAACACTGCAACCCAGATGAAGATCTACGAAGTTACATAACCGCTTGCGGTTGCGATGTTATCCTTATCACCAACTGCTTAAAATTTCCAACACTGTAATTTCCCGCGGTTCTTGGATGAGACAACTGCTGGATGTTTGTTTTCCCGCTAATGCCGGAACACGCTGGTGTAATGAAATATTTTGTATTAACGTAGCACGCGTTGTAGTTCCGGATACGGGATGTATTAAACTTAATTAATGAGTCTTTCCCGAGGACACTTCCACTAGAAACTTCTCTTAAAAATTCCTTCCGCTTCCTTCACGAGAAACTGGAGTTTCCCGTTAAATACATACCATGGCGCAAAAAATATTCAACAAAGAACGTCTAAATCTTCGTAACGCAAAAAACTGGGTTGTGGTTTCGGCTTAATACAAGTAGTGTCTAGCATCCATTATAAATTTAACGATTAACTTAAGCTTTCCGGGTAATTTGTTTGATTTACCATTCTGTGTGAACAAAAATTGAAGCAAGAGAAAAAAATCTGATGTGTTACACTCACATGTCCTTCTTTATTCTTGTAAAACTATTTTTACAAACGCTTATTCTCCATATGCTTCATAATAATCGAGATGTTAATCTTATTGCTAATTTTCTTGTAGATGCAAGGGGAATTGCTAGGCTTTAAGCTATAGTCAAATATATTAAGAGCTGGTTGCTATGTGGAGTATTCCATTCTGTTTGCATTACCAGGACCAAAACAATGAATAATGAATTCCCATTTGAGAAAATAAGTATTGAAAAATTTAAGGGAATAACTAGCAGTATCTCGAAAATGGTTCACTCAAAAAAAAAAAAAAAAATGTATATGACATAAATTGTGTATTTTAACGGGATCTACATTTTTTGTGTAGTAAAATTTTGTCTATCTCTTATGGTTTACCAGTTATGCAAAAGTCGTTCACAATGAAGAATACTTTTGGAGACATTCCCAGAAAATTCGAGATATACATTTCATTTGTCATGAAAATATCTTAAACATATGATATTTTAACCAAAATCGTTAAAGCCATTTTTGAGAAAATTAAAATTTTCGAAAAATGTTCCATGTAAAGGGTAATCTGGGCTAGGGGATTTTCTTGAAAACCTTCGTGTCGCATCTCTGGAAGATACTGAACCTAAATAACAAGTTTGTTGTTTATCGGACTTCGTTTCTGAGTTATACTGTTCAGACACACACACGGACATGTTTCCAAAAATGCTTTTTTTTTGGATTCAGGAGGTCTCAAAACATGTATTTCCGGTGAAATCTCGGTATCGAATTTTTGGGTGGAATACAATACTTCCCCTACTTACTATACGTAGTAGAGAAAATATAAATTATAGTCATGATCTACCAATAGATAATGCATTCTGATTGCCAAATCTACACAATCATTCTTGTTCTAATTTCATTAAATTATTTTTATTTAATTTCTTGCTGTAACAACTTCAGGCTGTCAATACAGAAGTGTATGCACAACGGGAACTTGTGGACGAAAAATATGCAAAATGCCTAATAAATGAGCTCAGAACAAAATCACTACAAATAAAATTTGCAGTTTTAAAAGATGCAAACTCTCGAAAAAAGGGGGGGATGATTTACTTGTAAATATGGTTTACAATATTACAACATTAATAAAATATTAATAGAAGCATTTATTAAGTTACATAACTGTGCATTACACATGAACTCTGTATAAAAGGTTACCTAGTTTCTGCTCGCTTCGTTATGATAAATACTTACATCGAAACTATGTTTAGTCGATTTATACCACAGTAAAGTACGTCAAGTTTTATGCAGGGGAATATGCGTTTAATGCTTAAGCTTGTGAAAAGCTTAAGGCAAGCAGTAAATATTTTAGCACAGAAACTTATACATATAAGTAATTTACACTTTTTTTTCAATAAGTTTTTTTGTCTTCCTTTATAGTGTTTGGGATAATACAAAAATTCATTCATTTGATATAAATTCTTCAATTTGAAGACTGATTTGATATAACATTTAATATATACTTTTCGGTCACTATCTCAGACTTAATTTCAATCAAATTCGTTATGGCAGATAACAAATTAAGTAATAATGGGGACGGAAAAAATGTTCAGAAGATGTTACTCATGTGTTTTGGGTGTGTCTTTCTATGCTGTTCATAGAGAGAGTACTTTTTGTTATCATCATCCAATCAATTTTGAGATAGCGGTTTCTTTTCTACATATATGCGAGAAACAAAAAATGTGACTTTATTTTACATTAACAATTCTTACTTATAGATGAAATATAAAAGTTTTCATGGCTGGCTGGAATTGCCGGAGGGATCTCTCTTTGGACCACTCCTACTCACGCAGCACTCTCTTCCCGTCACGGTGCAGGATTTATCAGTTTTGGTTTCCGCCTCTCCGGTTTTACTATAATTTCCACGAGCACGTCACTTTCTACTGACCGTGTGGTTTACATTTGTATTAATTAATGCAACAATGTTGAATTCAAATAAATCTCGTCAAGTACTACATATTTGCGTTATCCGCAACGAAATCAAATTAAAAATCTATCAACAAAAAAAACCTAGTTAAAAGTTTCGGTCCCATTATATTTTAAAGAAAGCTTAATTGTAACATAACTATATGTGCCAAAGCTTTCATGTTGTGCAAAAGGAATATTTAAAAAATATTTATATGAATGAAATAATTTTAAATTAAGAAAACTCATAAATTAATTTACATTGGCAACAGGAATATTATTTCACATATACGATATAACCCCGAATCAGTTACTAATAAAAGTTTTAGATTATCTTTAGGCTTCAAAATATTTTTGTCGGCGGTAATATTGCAAACAGACAAATTATAAAACAAAATAATTTAATATAATTTCCTGTTATAGGAAAGTCTGAAAGTTGATGCAACAGTAGATGCTTTTCTGAAGAAAGAAAAAAAAGCTTAATTATTACGTTTAATCTTAGAAAACAAGTATGTTCTAGTTACTTGAAAAGCTGAAATGTTTTTACTATTCAATTCTTAAATAGCGAAATAAAACCACACGTTGTATGTAATGTCATTGTTAAATATGTCATTATTCCCTCTGATTAACATCAGTTTCAAATGAAATTACGGGATTTTTTATCTATTATCTGAGCATGAAGTGGAAACCCATCCGAAGGAACCTGTGCCTTTCACTTGGTGCGATACCCTTAATTACTGAAACCTTTCAAGAAAATCAATTGCAAATTTCTCAGACGTTACTGGCTGTTTTGGACGCATTTACGGGAGGAATCTCTACGCTGAATGCCACCGCATCTACCGGCACCCAGTTATGTTTAACCACGCTTCTACTTCCAGTCGCCTCAAGATGAAAATGCGCGCATACCTCCCCTGGCTATACACCACAAACGTTCTTGTCCTATGCCACATAGTTCCTATTTTTATTTGGTATCAGAAGTGATGTAAATTAAATGTCAATATGATTCGTAATGTAAATGTTTGACAAATAAGCAAAATAATATGGTTGTTTTTATAATTTTGCTTATACTGGAAATTGTCTACATTTTATTATTATGGAAAAAAACACACAGTACCATTTTACTTGAGGCTAAACGTTACATTGCAGAAGTTATTCTAGTATTTTTCCTTAATTATTTGATTTTCAAAATACCATGTGGGTATAATAAAATGAATTGTTATTGCATCTTTTGTATGGCGTCCTTGATATTTTGCACTTTCTCGTACGTCTCGTCATCACTGAATTGTAGTTAAAAGATTATATTAGTATTCCTAAAAATATTAATTTTTCATTAATTCTAGGACCTTTGATGATTGCCGAGTATCAGTTCTCCGATTAGCTTCCTTAGTTTGTAGAAAGAAGTAGCTATTTTGTTCCAAAAAATCTACAAATAACATGTAAAAGCGGAACATAAATCATAAACAACGGCGATATTTTGCACTAACTATGAAAACTTAATTAATGCCTGAAAATATGTAATTTTAGCTAAAAGGATACTGATATGCATGTTGCGAAATCAACAGCAAACATAACTTTGGAGAAAGATTAGAATAAATTTCTTAACTTACTAATTAAGTTTAGTATCTACCAAAGTTGCGATGCGAAGATTTTCAAGAAAATTCCCCCACTCCAAACTTCTTTTTCATGGGACAGTTTTCGATATTTTTTATTTTCTAAAAAATGGCAAAAGCAATTTTGATTAAAATATTATGTATCTAAAATACATATGCATATTTTGAATTTTATGAGAATAACTTTTGAATTCTTCATTCGGAAGGAATTTTGTATAAGCTTGTACCTATAACGGGTAAGCTTTAAGAGATAAACAAAATCGTACTACACAAAAAATGTAAATATCTGTAAAACACACAACTATTTCAAATAACTTTTTGTGGCATTAGCTATTATTCGTTTGAATTTTTTCAGTACTTGCCCATTTTGTGCTGCCGCTATTCAGTAACGAAACGTGGAATGAAAGTATTTCCGCAAAGGTTTATTTCGATTAACATGAAGTATATACAAAAATAAGCATTCATTGGAATAGTTTTTAGAAGTTTATAAAAATTAACAACGATAGTGTGTATAGAAGGTCATGCGAATGCAACATAATTTTTTGTTCTATTTACGCTTCTTATGCATTTCAAAATAAAACATTACGGCTAGTTACCAGGCCTAAAATATCTTATACATAGTTTTGATGATAAGTATTCATACAAATAGGTAAAGTGCAGTGTAATAAAAAAAACTTTAATATCCGTTTGCCTAAAGCAACGGTCTAGTTATCCTAAAATGTAGTATTTTATTTGTAGGAAGTATTAAATCGGTAAAGAAAGCCCGACTCCTTTCATTTATGCGGGGAAAACGCAATGATGAAGCAATAACTTGTAGTGGCGATATGCTAACAATCTCAAAATTACTTAAATTATCTGGAAATTCCATGACGGGTTGTTTAAAAATGATTAATAGCTTCTGATAATAAGATTAAAACAGCAAAGTCGCAGTAGACAAGAAAATATAGCTGCCAGTGCAGAGTTTATCCATGCTATAAGTGCATTTCCACTTTCCAACAGTGTTTAAAATCCTGTTTCCAGCAAAATGCACAGAACGTGCTTGGATGACATCTTAAAACATACTAGTGACGTAACTGTATGGAAATGATAACCGGTCGCTTTCTTGGTCGTGTAGTTGGCTAGCTCGACGACCTTCATTTTAATGCAGGAGTACATTAAAAATACATATGTACATACGGCACAAGTGTTTTCAGCGCAGAGAATGTAGACAGAGCGAGTCGTTTGATACATAGTATGTACATCTCTCTGGCAATATAAAATAACGAAGGTGAAAAAAGATTTCCTAAAAATATTTCCTATTATAACTGACGAAGTTTGTCTCAGGTTTTACTGACCCGTTCGTTATATCAACCGCAGATTAAAATTGCGAATACCGAAGTCCGCTCAAAATGTCTTTGCACTTTTGAAAATTCTTTCCCTCTTGGAATTTGTATAATAAAGCTAAATGGTGTCAAATACTTAAAATTTGAGTATCGGATTCAGAAATAGACATACATTCTATGTGATAATATGTAGAATAAGAAACGATTTGTGAATAAAAATTTACAACATGTAAATGCTATTGAAAAAGAAACAGGTGGAATCGTAGTGTATACAGCATATGTATAACAGAATGAAACATACATTAATCCTAGTTTTCGCTAATGATTGGAATGCCCCATTTTGGAATAATTAATATTTTAAGATTACCGGACTAAAAATACTTATGAATATCTAGATATTAAATTATGCGAATTAAACGAATGCTTAAAAGCTTAGCTTAGGTCTAAAAGCATGTCTTTGATAACCATTTTCATTAAAATGTTAAACAAATTTAAGTTTAACATCAAAGGGGACTGTTATGCTAATAAGCCTGTTTAAAATTTAATATCATCCACAATACAAAAGAAACTTGCACCTTAACGGAATCAAATGCGTTAAAAGTTTACCGCGCGCGTACAAACACTTGTTGCATGTTATTGCGAAAATCCTGCAGCGTTCTCGAAAATCGAACACAGAAGAATACGACGACTATGAATTCTGTCTTTGCACTTAGGCAATTTATCTAGTTGGAAGAAATTTTGGGTAATACAGAATTTCAACGCAAAATCTGCTGTTAAATACGTAGGTTGTGATATTAATGGAGAAGCAGCGTCTTTGTAGAAACGATAATAGTGGAAACTTTTAGTTCAGAAATAAACACGGCAGGCGCACTCTGCACGCTAGTGAGGACCCAAAAATATTACGCAATGATGAATTAAGTTAAATGCGAGCGGTATCGATAGTTGGAAGGATGGAAAGTCACGGCTGATCCTAAGAAGTTAAAATTTGCTGAAATCTAGAACTAAGTATATGACAGCCTTTAAATTTTATAGCCAAATAATGGTTTTCCAGCGTTACTTACTTGGATCGGTTGTATAAAAAAAAATCTGATGTGTTACACTCACATGACTTTCTCTACTCTTGTACAATCTATTTTTACAAACGCCTATTCTCCATATGCTTCATATTAATCGAGATATCGAGATGTCAATCTTATTTGTAATTTTCTTGTAGATGCAAGGGGAATATGGTAGCTTTTAAGCGATAGTCAAATATTTTATCGCTGGTTGCTATGTGGCGCATTCCATTCTCTTTGCATGTCCAGGACATAAAAAAAATGAATAACGAATTTGAGAAAAAGTATTAAGTATTGGAAAATTTAAGGAAATAACAAGCAATATCTCGAAAACGGTTCACTCAACAAAAGAAATGTATATGACATAAGTTGTGTATTTTAATGCGATCTACATTTTTTGTGTAGTAAAATTCTGTCTAACTCTTACGGTTTACCAGTTATGCAAAAGTCGTTCACAATGAAGAATACTTTTGGAGACATTCCCAGAATATTCGAGATATACATTTCATTTCTCATGACATTATCTTAAACATATGATATTTTCATCAAAATCGTTAGAGCCATTTTTGAGAAAATTAAAATTTTCGAAAAATGTTCCATGTAAAGGGTAGTCTGGGGTGGGGGGATTTTCTTGAAAACCTTCGTGTCGCATCTCTGGAAGCAACTGAACCTAAATACCAAGTTTGGTGTTTATCCGACTGTTCGTTTTTGAGTTATGCTGTTCACAGACACACACACACACAGACACACACACAGACACACACACAGACATGTTTCCAAAAATGCTTTTTTTGGATTCAGTGGGTCTCAAAACATGTATTTCCGGTGAAATCTCGGTATCGAATTTTTGGGTGGAATGCAATACTTCCCCTACTTACTATACGTAGTAGAGAAAGTAATTATACGCTGTTTACTTGGCAGTACAAAATCTAATGACGTGTTATGATTTTTGGAATTCTAGCAATAAAAAACAGTGACAAGTAGATCTGGCGCGGTATAAGCTCAGCAAAGCATTCCTATTATCCGAGACGTTAGAAGGCAAATGGAAATGGATTTTTTCATTTCTTTTTTTATTCTTTTATTTACACAAAATTCTAAGTCCAAAACTTTTAATATAGCAAGCTTAAACTATTACGTTATTCAACAAAAAGTGTTTTTTTTTAAATTGACGAAGAACTCTTGTCAGTTTTTTAGATTTAATATTTTTTCAATAATGTACCATCATATACGCATAGAAACATCCCTGTACACCAATTGTTTATTACCTTATTCTTACTCGCGAAGCATGGGTAATTCATTTCTTAATGTGACGAATATCCGTTGAGGGTAATAAAGTGAGTTTAGCGCATGTCGCATGTATTTAGAAACCTATTCGTGATAATTATACTTCTTGAACGCACTTCGCAGAGCTTTATGTACATATTTGGTAGTTTTTTACATTTTTGTAGGGTTTTAGAGATGAGCAAAAACGTCCTACCTGCAACGAAGCAGAACTCCAGGGTCGGGGCGTCACTAGCCCATGTGGCCGTCGTACCGCCTGCGGTCTCCAGGATACTGCCGGCGTTGGTATCCGTTCTAAGATATCGGGACTACCACAAGTGGTAGTTGCGCTCAGTGGAGGGTTTCCTACCGATGGCAACGGTATGACAGCGCCTCCTTGACACTTTTGCCTCTTGAGACTGTAGCAACCATTATTTCTTGTACCAGTTATAAGGTTCCTGTTTATTCCATTAGTTTCTGATGAAGCATTCACTCGTAAGCATCACACGTGTGTCTTCCTCAAAAAAATCAATGACAGCTTACAAAAACTCTCTACAACATCGTTTATCACCATGACACTTTGTGTTAAACACTGTTTATCAATGATAATACTTCAAAACGTTTCTTTCAGTATATTTTGAACGAATAGTTCAAACACTACAGACTGAATTTGAAGTGTAACGTCAAATTTCTTTTATGAAAATTTGTTCTGTTTTTACAAGGAGGCACAAGTATAACTTTAACATTTAATAATTAACAATCCCGTAAAATAAAATTATTTCAGAAATTCGCAAGAAATAACTGTTTAAGTCAGCATATCTCCACTAAAATTCACCACTAGTACTGTCTGTCCGTTTGCCCGAACATTTGTAAAGGCGCATTTGGATATACTGCAACCACGACCAGAGTTGAACCATAAACCGGTTTCGGTCGGTTCCGTCATTGTTCGTGAAAATTCGGAGGGAGAAGCCGGTATTGGAATAGAGCACGAGTGATGGCGGGAGGGGAACGCATGCTGAGCGTAAATTTGTGTGTGCATGTGTGTATGTATGTATGTGTACAGGATTTGGATGGAGCGGAGTTCAATTCTCCTTACCTGACGTTCTCCTACCAGCGCCACATGGGGGCGGGTAAAGGGAGTATGTGTTGAATGCAACTACGGTCGGCAAAACGTGTTTGGGGATTCTGGGCGGGGCATGCGAATCGAGGGGCGGTGTCAGCTACAATGGGAGGGCGGTAACTTGCGGCAGCGATGGCGGGAGTATAGCATGGCGAAGGGGATAACACAAAAACTCATGTTGATAAGGGGGAGCAACAAAACATCTCCCTCTCGCTCATTCCACTGCATTGTGCGTGGTTGGGGAAAAGAGAGAGCAAGATGTAGGAAAGAACACGATGTATGCAACTCTCTCTTTCCAGGCAACAGGAGGTTGTCCAGCTGGTGCTACAGGCAATGCTGCCAACTGCTGCTTTTGCATGCAACGGAGGGTAGTTTTATTCCAGCAGGTTTCCCAGCCATCTCCCCTCTCGCTCCTATCTTATTACTCTTTCCGTAGCAAAAGGAAGGGAGAAAAGATAAGTGTATGTATTGTTACACTCCAGTTTTGCAGCAGAAGAAAAGGGGAAGGAAAGTGAATGTGTGTGTGCATGTGTGAGAGGGAGAGAACAGTGCCTACGGACAGTTTTCCAGAAAGACAAGGAGACTTGGGGCAGAAGGGTCGGTCGATTTGCTTGGCATCTTCCATACTCACTCGGTTGCAGTGCGCACGTCTTGGGAGTGAGGAACGAATCGTTGGGGAAATCGTTTCCAGTTCAGATTCTTCTTCAAGCGCGAAGGAAGCTGCAGATGGGAGGTGGGAAAACAAGTGAAAATCAGTGTGACAAGTGCGTCCGTGTAGATATTGTGAGGGGGCGTGAGTGCAGTTGGTGCTCCAATATTTCATTTTATTTGCAATTCAGAACGCAACTGCGTGCAAGCAGTAAAAAAACTCCTTTACGTGCATTTCCTTTTCGATATGCAATTCATAATTAGAAAACTCCAAAGGAGACGCATTGATAATCATGTGTGTGAAAGAATGCCTTAATGTTCAAAATTTCCCCTCCATTGGATATAATATTCATCGAAGTGCAAGCATTATCATCGTTATATTAACATGCTTTTATGTTGCTTATTGGGTAGAGCTGTAGCTATCATGGCAGCAAAATGGTTTACCAAACAAAGATGGCGGCTGCGCAAATGTCGATGTTATTGACATACAAGTGCTCGTGTGCGCGCGTCTACAGCATGTATAGAGGGGCGTTCGCAAATTTAGCTGAATTTATCGCACATTAGGCAAAAATTATAATCAAAGGGTCTCGGTGCGAATATAAAATTGAAATTGAAGAGCTTCGCGGTTGGCGTTTGGAAAAATAATTGTTTTAAATGTGTTATGATAATGCTAGCGGAGCAAATATTGGAAGCCACACATTTTAAATGCAAGGGTTATGAAACAATACCTACTATTATTATGAAACATATTTTTATATCATAACTTTCTTTGGAATTTTCACACCAAATACAAGTCAGCCTCAATAAAGCACGACAAAAGGGAAATATAAAAACTTAATTTTTTACTTATTCTACTCACCGCAATATAAAATCGAAAAAAGTGCTCTGAGAAAAGATTTTTCAAACGATAGTTTACAAAATATAATATTGGTAATAATAATATAGGAACTTTTTCGAAGCATTGGGCTTTTTTACGACTCTCTTCTCATGTTTTAAAACATTTTCAAGTTTCTTTAAAATGAGCATTTACACACAATTAAATCCCATAGTGTCAAAACGAGACTCAAGATTATTTCATTTGACATTTTTTTTTCTTGTAGATAATTAACTTTAGATTTTTTATCGTAAACAAGTGAAAATCATATTAAAATAATTCACTCTAAATTATTAAAGACATGTAATCTGAAAACAGGTATTTCTGACAAAACGAACGAAGAAGGGCTGTTTATAATTTCTTCCTTCCCCCTTTTTATAACCATTTATAGTATGTGTATCTATTGATAAAGCAAATAACCAGAATACGAATGACATACTTTATATCAAATAATTAATTATCTATATTCAAACATGTTAAATTTCTCTCTAGTTTCATGACATAATTTGGTTGCAAAGTGATTTATAATTTTAAAATATGCCTTTAAAAGACGCATACTGGTAGTAAATTAATTTCATTACTAATTCTGGTATATACAACCCATTATTCTTGCGACACACAAAATGCTAATTTTGTTCTATATTAATTATTAAGTTTCCATCAAGTTAATCACAATAAAAAAATAAACTTGAACGGACTTGTTGAATCTGTGTGCTGCTGCGGATGAAAAATATACTTTATAGGATCATTTATTACAACGGAGTAGTCTTAAGAAAACCAATCATATATTAATATCTAGTAATCTGTTACTTTAGTTAATGTACTTGAAGGAAATCGAACTCTGGACCTAAATTTTATATTGCTTTGCTAATATATTCGAGTTGTATTTGGTCAATAAGTTTTCGGAAATCATTTTTGATGTTCTCTCCATCTTTCAAGTTCACTCATTGAAAATATTTACGAAGAAAATTTGTTTAATAACGAATGAATTTAAAATCAAGCCCTTTGTATTTTGGCAATATTTTCTTATCAATAATAATAATAATAATAATAATAATAATAATAATAATAATTCAGCACCCTTCAGAGAGCTATGAAACAACGAAAAACATTTACAGCATGTAAGAAAGCAATGAATGATCTAAAAACATCTTTCGTTTTTTATATTTGTCAAAATTAAAACTATTTGGTCTAAATTAGCAGGATTTGGTGTTAATTGTATACTTTTTAAAATGATGATTTAATACATTTGCTTATTTTAAAGACGTTTCAGGATTATAAAACTGAATGTTATAAACTCATTTATCAAAGGAATAACAATGGAACCCTAACTATCTGGATAATAACTTAGATTTTCAACATTGTCCACTCTATCCGATATCATTATCTATGAATTAATTATAGAAATAGTTATTATGGATACTTTGGTAAATAATTGAAAGCACCGTACTGTTTTAGGGAATTTCTTATAAATTAACCCACTCTCCACCACTTTTACGACTACAACATTTTAAATGTGTCGATAAATGTAGTGCAAATTATTGCGTATAACACTTAAATTGCGTATACCTCCTTGTAACTATTTGCCTAAAAGAAGCAAATGTTAGGCTGTCCAAGTAACGCATCCTATTAATTATTTCAACCAAACATTTTCTTGAAACATTTATGTACAAAATTTCAACACAGGATATGAGTTCTTTCATGCGAAAAGACGGCTAAGCGGCCTGAAGTAGCGATTCGCACCTATGTATTTCCAAGCGGTCTCACATTAGTGTATACCTAACGCTTAAATTCTTTGGAAATATATTCATGAGTGCGTAATGCATCAAAGCAAACGCCAAGATTTACAGATCCTACATATTTTGTTATAGTCACAAATACAATTCGAAAAATTATTTACAGATATTATAACAAGAGAATGTTCTATTTTAATAAAGGTATCAAACCTACGTATTGTTTAAATAAGGAGTGAACAATGGATGGATAACTTTCATTATTATCCTCACAATATCTTCTTTTGTTTTAAAAATAGTACGGACTTTTTGTCATCTTAGATATACTTTGCTTTTATTAGTTTGGTTCACGACAATATTTCTCATTGTTTGCACGTTTAGAGCCAATTTAATTTAAATTTGTCTATTATTAGAAAATATCTTCATAAACTAGAACCATATTGTCTAATTTCTAATACTGCTGCTGAATGAGAAAATCGCTTGTCTGTTCTTCACGAATAGACACACATTGCATACAGGTATCTACATAAAAAGTTAAAATTATTAAACATTAATCGATTAAATTAGTATTTGTGTTAGTAAAACAATAAGACATGATGCTAATTTATTAGATCTAATTTTGTTATTCAAATTCTGTAGTGGCACTCAAGTTTAGAAGAAATAAAGAATATCATGCTAAAGTAATGTTTAAAATAATAAACAAGTAACTCTAACATAATTACTTTAAAGTACCATAAACATAATTTTCTTTATGCAAATTATTGCCTTTTTTTGGGAATGGATATATGTAAGTATATAGAATATTTTTGAACTTTTACTTCTAAAACACATTTATTTTTGAGGGGAACTTTATAAAATAAAGTAACTATTAAAATAACGAACTAATTTTGTTATTTCCAAACGGACAAAACTTACTGTTGTTCATTTTCTCAAGAACACTGATAAAATATTTATGTTTCGAGATAACATTTCCTCTGTAACTTAAGGAGTATATATCCAAATACACCATTTTTTTTGAGATACTAAAGCTAGAAGTGTAAGTAATTTTTACAGTGATGTTAGAATATTCAGATATTTTATCTCAGTTTCATCGCTGTCCCTTTTACAGTTTACAGTGTTATTAAGCATTTGAACTATTTTAAGTTTGAAAAAATTGGAAGCAGGGAAAAACCGAATTATTGAGTAAATTGATATTTAGCATTTTAAAAATATTTCTAGTAATTACACTTTCTCAGGCTGCATTCAATTTAACTGAGTTACTTTTTAGAGGAAATATTTTCTTAGATATGAGCAAACATGTACCACAAATCTAACGTGATACTCTCTACGCATTGCCGTTTATTTGTATATAGCTTCTACAAACTATTCTGCAAACAACAGAAAACAGATTTTCATTAAACATCATTATAATTATAAGGGTGATACAAGAGGCTGAAGCGATACTCAAATGTTTAAAAAGCGATTCACTATGTGATAAACCTTGAAATTTATTACTCTTTTCATGACATCCGCGAGAAACTGAACAATATAGCACTTAAAAAAAATGTCAAAATTATTGAAACATTCAAAACAATACCAACAAATATTTCGGAAATAGCTGATGCCAAACTAAGTTATTTGGGATAGACTGTGTATACTAAAGATATCCGTAGTTTTTATATAATAAGATTTTGTGTACCTTTTATGGTTTACCAGTTATCCAAAATTATATAAAATACATTCCAAATGAAGAGGACTTCGCGTGCTATTTCCAGAAATTCAAGACATATATACGTTTTATTAGTTATGCAAATATCTTAATCATACCTATGTCATTTTAAACAAAATCGTTAACATCGTTTTGGAGAAAATAAAACAATAATGGACATTTTTCCAAGTAAGGAGTGGTTACGAGTGGGTGATTTTCTATCTTCGTGCCGCATCCCTTGGTAGCTACTGAACTTAAATGCCAAGTTTGGTATTTATCCGATTTTTCGTTTCACACGTTTACATACACACACACGGAGCTAGTTTTTTTATCTAGGGGTCCTCAAAACACGTATTTACGTTGAAATTTCGATATGGTATTTTTTGGGTAGAACGCAATACTTATTCTACTCTAGGTGTTAGGAAAAGCACGCAATCTCATAACTTAATATTTGCTGAAGGTGGAACCTTTTTGTCATACAAAATGTGAAGATAGAAAGAAGAAAAAGAAAAAATTAATCTGAGAATAAGCTCTTAAGTTGAATTAATCAGATACAAACTTCATTAAAAAGGCTGCCGAATTACGTGTTAGAATGGTAGTGCAGTCTTAAATAATTTGTAACATATTCCTAACAGTAACAGACGAACAATTTAAAGAAAAAAAATTTGTTTTTTAATTTTTTTGTAAATTTTGGATAATACTTTCTTAAATATGTTAAATAACAGATACTAGAAAAACCGTTCGAAGTTTCACACTTTTATCCCTTTGTATTGTTCATTTATTTGGGCATGATGCGTTTAAATGATTGAAGTATCACATTAAGGGTAGAACTAATTTATTAGGAATTAACGCACTGAATCAGAACTCAAGCTGTTGTTCAAAAAAAGAAAAGCACAGCCAGGTATATAACCATGCATATAAAACCAGGAAAGCATGACAGGTGCCCAGGAAAATTGACTCACAACCGCGGATCTGGACTCAACCAATTCGTGTCGACGAGTGCACGAATTTTGCCTGTTAAAAATAGGATTCGAGTAAGTGTCCGAAAAGGATTGTAGATCAAAGGGAAGTATTTTTTAGAGGAGTTTCCTCTTTTCCTCATATTTTTTTTCAGGAAAATCTTTATTTAAACTTAGCATTATATAAATTCGTCAAACAGGAGTGAAAAGTCGGTCGAATGATACCTCATTTACGCTATTAGCTCAGTTTTCGCATGTATTTGAGGTACCTTTAACCAGAAATAATATTTATATGGTTAACTACGAATGTATTTCAGTTGTTACTATAGCTAGAGCAGGCAAAGTACCTAATATGAAATTTCATATTCTAAAGCATGCTTGCTGTATTATGAGAACAAGTATTTTTACATTTTCGAGTGTGTCGAATTCAATTCACGTGACAAAAAATTTCATGTCCCATAATATTTTGCTAAAATCTTCATATTTCTTCATATTTTTCGTTTTTAAAATAGTTTACGTTAGCAATGTACCGGGCATTCAAAATATTCTATTCGGGCAGTTTGCTGTGAAACACATTTAGAAAACCTCAGGTACTCTTTCCAAGGAGTCAAGTACACTTGACGAAATGTAGCACTTCTTCCCCATTTGACGTCACCTGCGAAATTATACACCCTCTATTCTTGAAGAGTTTTTATTTTCGCGAACCGGTGGTTTTAGTGCCGCAAGGTACTTGGTATTAAGCAAACAATCAGTAAACTTCTTTTTTTCCCCATCTTTAAAGATTTCACAATTATTAAAGTCTATAAATTCCATGCAATTACTGTACTACAAAACTCTACAAAGCCTATTTTTACTTTCTCTACTACGTATAGTAAGTAGGGGAAGTATTGTATTCCAACAAAAAATTCGATTCCGAGATTTCACCGGAAATGCATGTTTTGAGACCCCTGAATACAAAAAAAAACATTTTTGGAAACATGTCCGTGTGTGTGTGTGTGTGTCTGTGAACAGCATAACTCACAAACGAACATTCAGATAAACACCAAACTTGGTATTTAGGTTCAGTATCTTCCAGAGATGCGACACGAAGGTTTTCAAGAAAAACCCCCACCCAAGATTACCCTTTACATGGAACATTTTTCGAACATTTTAGTTTTCTCAAAAATGAACTAACGATTTTGATTAAAGTATCATTTATTTAAGTCATTTTTATGGCAAATAAAATGTATATCTTGAACTTTCTGGGAATGTCTCCAAAAGTATTTTTCATTGTGAACGACTTTTGCGTAACTGGTAAACCATTAGAGATAGACAAAATTTTACTACACAAAAAATGTAGATCGCGTTAAAATACACAATTTATGTCATATATTGAACCATTTTCGAGATATTGCTTGTTATTCCCTTAAACTTTCCAATACTTATACTTTTTCTCAAATGGAAATTCGTTATTCAATTTTTTTGGCCTGTTAATGCAAAGAGGATAGCAACCATCTCTTAAAATATTTGACTATCGCTTAAAGCCTACCAATTTCCCTTGCATCTACAAGGAAATTAGCAATAAGATTAACATCTCGATTAACATGAAGCATTTGGAGAATAAGCGTTTGTAAAAATAGTTTGTACAAGAGTAGAGAAAGTTATGTGAGTGTAACACATCAGATTTTTCTAAACTAATGAAGTGAATCTGCTCTAAACCTTTTGAAGTATTAGCTGTTTTAGTTTAAAATATAATTTCGTAGTATTTTGAGATTTTTTCTTTATATTTTGCTCACAACCTCATTAAACAGGCTGTAGCCTAGTCGGGACGGCTTATTTACGAGATGCAGAAAACAATTTTACAGAAGAAATTTTTATTGTTCAACGACTATAATGCAAAGTGAAAATATTAACTCATTTCGATGTACTTAAGAGAAAATTTTTCGTTTGGGTATATAAAGAAGTTTCCTTCATTGTCATTTTGAAGTATCACAACATAGTATGCCAAAATAGACTAAAGAGAATTTTAGGGAAACTTGTGAGAGTTAAATTCCTTTTATGCAAAGGTAGAAGTTTCGATACAAATACGGGCTGAGGCAAATTTTCTAGTTCCCGGAATAGACTTATCAATGTTTGTATCTTAGAAATCAGGGAGTGCTCAAAGTTTTTTTTTTTAGTTTATCTAAGATGAATTTAACCATTTTGACCTTATCGCGACCGATTTAAATTTCTTACAATAAGTATTTACACGAATGATGTACAATTATAACATCACGATGCAAGGAAAAACACTTTCCTTCACATTTTTCCGATTAAAGACTGTCTTGTAACTTTCAGAACTGTAGTGTTACAAACATCAGATCATAGTGCTGCTGATGGCATACCGCCAACCGAATCCCGTAATCAAAAGTTAATGATCCTGGGTATTTAATTCAAATTAATGTATCTGTAAAATTTGACCAAAAATTTTATAAAAATCATTTATTGAATTTTTATTTATACTTGGTTTTAATCAATGATTTCAATAGAATGATTTAAAGTCTTATTTAATAATTTTTGTTGTTTTAATTATAATAATATATTTTGTTTATTTAAATATCAATAATAAATTTAATAATATATATTTGTCTTATTGAATTAACTAAAAATAATTGGAATACACGTACATATGTATTTATTATTAACACCTTTTTAATTTTTTCCCCGGAGCTTCTACATGCGTCTTAAGTAATCATAAGTGTACTAAATATATAGGTATTTAACTAAAAATGCTAAAATTATTCTAAAGTATAAATAAAAATTCAATAAATCGTTTTTATGAGTTAAAGAAAAAACTAAATAATTTAAATTACTAATATTCATCTGATATGATTAATTGATGAGAATGATAAAATTTTTCGTAAACAAATTTGATTAAGACCTCCAATAGCTCCAATAAGTGCAGATAATATAATTGTAATTTGAATGAAATAGTTATTAATAATTAAATAAGAAATGGGATAAAAGTGATGGATATATTAATAATATAATAAATCCTAAAATGTCTTGAAATGTGAAATAGGGATGAAAAGGAATTTTATCAATATTACTATTTGTTCCTAAGGAATTATATTAATTTTAACCCAAATTGTACTATTAACTTTAGAATTCTCTGTTGCTATAATTCAATCATATGTGTTTGCAATATTAAGTACACTTTATTCCAGAGAAGTAAATTAATAATGTCAATACATACTAACTTTTACCTATTTAAACCCTTAAAATAAAACTTTTACACCCAAATAAAAAAATAAAAAATTTAAAGATAAAAGTAAAAAACTTTTCCATGCCAAATATATTGCCTTATCATAATAAAATGGACGAAAAAAATAACATATGTTAAACCAGTAGAAAAAATATAAAATATAAGTAAAAATATTTAAATTTCTTAAAGAAACTATTTCTAAAATTATATCCTTTGAATAAAAACCAAACACTAATTTGATAATAAAAAAAATCTAATAATAAGTAACTTCTAGTTAAAAAAATAAAAGATAATAAAATTAATGCTAATCTTACTTCATAAGAAATTGTTTGTGCAACAGCCCGTAAACCTAAATTATTTATAAAATTGAAATGAATATATTTATTTTTACAATGAAAATGTAATGTTTTATTTAAACTATATAAATAAAAATGTAAATGGATTTATACCACCTAAATAAATTAACAATAATACATAGGAAAATCAAAATCTTAATGATATATAACCTCTAATTAAACAGATATGGGATGATTTAAGAACTGTATAATTGAGAAAAAGAAAAATAAGATTAATCAATTTAAAGTTGTGAAAAATTACAAAGATTAAATTCTTTCATAATAAAATAAGTAACATGAATTCTAAACTACGAAAATGTATCGTTTCCACTTCCCGTTTAAACTACCAACTAACTGAAGCTATACCTAAATGGACAGGTACACGCATTTTAATAGGTACGCCCAAATTTAAAGCTTGTTTCCTTGCAAGCTTTTTCAGGGTTGTTCCATACACAAAATACTCAACACGATTCTTAAATTCAATTCTCCAATTTTGAGAAATTAAGAATTTTGAAACAATACAATAAGAAATAATTATTTTACAACAATTAGGGGTTAATATAAAAAATACGATAGATACGTCTTTTTGTAAACTCATTAATTGTAATACTGAACATTTTCATTAGAACAATAAATTTCCAAATAAAATTAATAATTAACTAACCATACAAGCTAGAATTTTGAAACATGGCAAAACGGTTGCTATTATTGTGTGTAATTACTGGCATAAATGTAAACAGGATATCTTACATATTATAGATTTTCCAAATTTCACAGTTGGATTACCTACTTTAAATAAACGTAATCGTATCTATATGCATAGATCAAGTCGTAATTGAATATTAAATTATACATTTACTTTACAATGCCTTATAATTATAGGTGGGAAAATGGGGTATCAATATTCTGCCTTTTCCAAGGTATGAGAAACTGCAGATTACGTGAATGGGAACAAATCTAGATGCAATACCAGTAGATGTTCAGATAGATGTGAACATACTATTCACAACGTAATAACCCTATTAATATCACACAACACGTAAGTTGCATCATAATGTGGCAGATAATTAAAAAGCACAGAAGAAAACACATCGTTGCCCTTTGGTACACATGCAGATCTTATTTTTCAGAAACATCTGTATAATCAAATATGATATTGATAACAGCAGTACGATGTGTTATTGCATTTAATATGATTATATTTCTCATTCTCTTTCTCTCCGTCTCCCCCTCTCTCCACGATAGCTCACATCTCCTCTGAGAAACTTAACATGCGATTTTTTGAAAAGCGATAATAAATTGGTTTTGCTGGGGCCATAATTGAAACTGCACGTACGTAAAAGGTTTAACAGTATACGAACTTGTGCCTGTTCCTTATGCTTACAATTTGAGCGGAAAAACTGTTTCTCGCAGTAACCGGTTTACGAACAGAAATAATAATAATAATAAATCTGTATTGCTTTTTACTTTCTCTACTACGTATAGTAAGTAGGGGAAGTATTGTATTCCACCCAAAAATTCGTTACCAGATTTCACCGAAAATACATGTTTTGAGACCCCCTGAATCCAAAAAAAGCATTTTTGGAAACAGGTCTGTGTGTATCTGTGTGTCTGTCTATCTGTGTGTGTGTCTTTGAACAGCATAACTCACAAACGAACAGTCGGATAAACACCAAACTTGGTATTTAGATTCAGTATCTTCCAGAGATACGGCACGAAGGTTTTCGAGAAAATCCCCCCACCCCAGATTACCCTTTACATAGAGCATTTTTCGAAAATTTTAATTTTCTCAAAAACGCCTCTAACGATTTTGATTAAAATATCATATGTTTAAGATATTTTCATGACAAATGAAATGTATATCTCGAATTTTCTGGGAATGTCTCCAAAAGTATTCTTCATTGTGAACGACTTTTGTGTAACTGGTAAACCATAAGAGATAGACAAAATTGTACTACACAAAAAATGTATGTCATATACATTTTTGTTGTTGAGTGAACCATTTTCGAGATATTGCTTGTTATTCCCTTAAATTTTGCAATACTTATATTTTTTCTCAAATTCGTTATTCATTTTTTTTGTCCTGGTAATGCAAAGAGAATGGGAAACTCCACATAGCAACCAGCTCTTAAAATATTTGACTATCGCTTAAAGCCTACCAATTCCCCTTGCATCTACAACAAAATTAGCAATAAGATTAACATCTCAATATCTCGATTAACATGAAGCATATGGAGAATAAGCGTTTGTAAAAATAGTTTGTACAAGAGTAGAGAAAGTCATGTGAGTGTAACACATCAGATTTTTTAATTAATGATGCTATCGAAATGTTTTAAATAACGAAATTTGATGTAGACTGCAACACAAATATACAAATTCATAAATAATGGAAAACCAATAGGTCATATTTTATACTACAAATAAATATTTGATGCTGATTTAAAACATAACTGAGAAATTCAGATATTAGAATTGTCTTTCAGATAATTTAGGTTTTGTTACTGATGAGTCATTCCACCACCAACATCACCATCATCAGTATCAAGAATTAGTCCTCAAGTTGCCTGATCAGAGTCATCATCGCCCTTCGCCGGGTTTGAACTGCCATCGTTCACGCCCGATATATTGCCCGATATATTGCAATAATATATAGTTCAGCATCTCTTTGAGCCAATGGGACGCTAAGAACCACAGTAGTTAAAGAGCGTCCATACATAAAACTCCATTTATTTATTTTATCACCAATATAAAGAACTAACCCTCAAGTTGATGATCCATTACTTAGTGAAGTATATATTATAGTCCAAATCAAAATATGTGTAGACACATCTTCTGGCATGAGTTAACGATGAATGAAGCTCTACTTGATCTTCAAAGAACCAAGGACGAAACTGAACCTCATGATTTTTTGGGGATGAACTTGTGGTCTCCGACTAATCAGTTTCAGAAATGTATTTCACCACATTTTTATAAAATTAAAATTGTTTCAATTTTGTTAGATTATGTACGAAACATCCAGAAATGTTATTTAAACACCACAATGAACGGGGTTAACTAGGTTTTGTAAGGTACCTACTTCCAATTTTACTGCCTCATAAGGCCAAGAGCTGAATTGACATTTTATAAAAATTAAACATCTATTCCCAAAAAATTCAAATTTCAATTTATAAATGTTTAAATGGTTAAACTATACACTATCGGTTAAACTATCCCAGTAAACGCAAACGCAAGACAAAATGCAAATTTGGAAGGTATTCCTATTACAGGATAGCATTTTACGCTTAATGAAATCAAAAGGTAATGTATCTTTGTAAATCTTTGTTTGTGTGTGAGCGCGCGTGTGTTTGGAGTATGGAAGGAAGTAAGAACTCATTACTGAGAGTCGAAACACTTGTTTTCCTAACTAAATATTTTGTTGAAAGCAAACATTCTTATTTCATTGTTGTTAGCTTCTTTTTCACTGTTGAGTTTATCAGTAACTGAATAACTGGGATCGCAATGCTATTTACAGCTAATGGAAAAACATAAAGGGAGACCTTTTATTTACCTTTAAGCAACTATTCTGGTGTATAGTACTGTACAGAGTTTCGTACAGTTAAACAATAGTTATCGAGGCAAAAGCGTGTTTGTATTTGAAAAATCTGATGTGTTACACTCACATGGCTTTCTACTCTTGTACAAACTATTTTTACAAACTCCTATTCTCCATCTATTTCATGTTAATCGAGATAAACATTTGCAGAAACGACCTTTTGACATGCAAAGAGAATTACATTTTACACATAGCGACCAATTCTAAAAATATTTGACTATCGCTTAAGGCGTACTATGTTCCCCTTGTTTTGTAATTGCAAGGGCAATATAGAAATACAGTAGCCTTTAAGCATATACATATCTCTTAATAGCTGGTTGCTAGGTGCAGCACCATTCCCTTTGCAACAGATTAATACTCTTTGCATATCCAAGACAAAAATAAAATGAATAACGTATTCCCATTTGAGAAAATAAGTATTGAAAACTTTAAGGGAATAACAAGCAATACCTCGAAAATGGTTCACTCAACAAGAAAGCTATATATGACATAAATTGTGTATTGTAATGCGATCAACATTTTTTGTGTAGTAAAATTTTGTCTATCTCTTATGGTTTACCAGTTATGCAAAAGTCGTTCACAATAAAGAATACTTTTGGGGACATTCCCAGAAAATTCAACATATACTTTTATTTGTCATGAAAATATCTTAAACATATAATAATATTTTAATCAAAATCGTTAGAGCCATTTTTGAGAAAATTAAAATTTTCGAAAAATGTTCCATGTAAAGGGTAATCTGGGGTGGGGGGATTTTCTTGAAAACCTTCGTGTCGCATCCCTGGAAGATACTGAACCTAAAGACCAAGTTTGGTGTTTATCCGACTGTTCGTTTCTGAGTTATGTTGTTCAGACACACACACACGCGGACATGTTTCCAAAAATGCTTTTTTTGGATTCAGGGGTCTCAAAACATGTATTTCCGGTGAAATCTCGGTATTGAATTTTTGGGTGGAACGCAATACTTCCCCTACTTACTATACGTAGTAGAGAAAGTAAAAAAAAAGAAAGAAAGAAGAAAAGTATTTTTGGAAAAGAGTCCGCGCGAATCCCCCACCATTTCGCGTATCCTAAAACCAAATTTGGGATAAATAGAAAACTTGGTCTTTAAGCTCAGCATCTTTCAAAGACGAGACAGAACGATTTTTAAGAGCATTCCGCTACTTCTGTTACTAGCTTGAATTTTCTAATACTTTACCTATATGCTCCTTGAATTATATTGTTTTGTTTCCAGTGGTGTCATGAAAATTCTGTGCCATTTTAAAGCCACATACAATGACCCGCTTTATAAACATTTCACTATAGCTTCAGCCTCCTTTATTCCTTTGAACGTATAAAGAAATGTGCACTGAAAACCTTTCTGCAAACGTTTGTGTCGAATAACTTGATGTGGATAGGAAAATAAGCGTTTATACAAATAATCTGTAGCAGAGATATAGAAGTCTGTGTTAAATTTACATGACTCTCTCTACCCTCTATTGCTTGTTAGTGGGGATACAGACTATTCTTAAGAAAGCTTGTTTCTCTATCTACTTTATTTTAATCGAGATAAACTTTTGCAGAAATAGCTACATTACACTTTTCGTTATACACTCAAAGTGAACAACGATAATCAAATGTATAGGAGATGAAAGCTATATGCTGGCCTTAAAATCCCATACTCTTTCCGTGCAATCGTAAAAAGCAACTGAATATTGAAGAGACTGTACAGAATGACGTAGTACTGAACAATTTGAAGATTAATAAGGAATACCTCGGAAATGGCTTATGTCACAAAACATAGCGTGAGAAGCACCTTTTCGTCTATCGCTTAAAATAAATAAAAAATCTTCCATCTAAAGTGTAGTTTGGGGTAGGGGGATTTTGTTGAAGATTCTCGTGCCGCATCTTTAGAAGG
Organism: Deroplatys truncata; assembly: GCA_030765065.1. Classification (NCBI taxonomy): domain Eukaryota; kingdom Metazoa; phylum Arthropoda; class Insecta; order Mantodea; family Mantidae; genus Deroplatys; species Deroplatys truncata. The sequence goes on from CM060978.1 coordinate 224,488,308, forward strand.
TACTGAACCTAAATATCAAGTTTGGTGTTTCCGACTTACCGTTTTTAAGTTTGCTGTTTACACACACACACGCGCGCGCGCGCGCGTACACACACACAGAATCTTTTTCCAAAATGCTTCTTTTGGATTCAGGGGGCCTCAAAACATACATTTCTGGTGAAATCTTTGGGTGAAATGCAATACCTTCTGTATCTTGAATGTACGTGGTAAAGAAAGTAAAAGTACCATTTTTGGATTCGGTAGTTCTCAAAACATGTGTTTTCGGTGAAATTTCGATATTGAATATGATGTAATGCAGTGCCATATCTACCTTAGTACGTGATAGAATACGTAATAAATACAGTGGGTAGAGAAAGTTATATGAATGGTACATAACGGGATTTGTTTATAGTATCTATTTATTAATAGACACCACTTTGAAGGAAAACCCACGCTGCGGCTGATTATGACGAAAACGATGTTTTTTTTTAGCAAAATTTAACCTGCCAAATTATTAAGCACTCAGGCTGTAAGTGTACTCAGCTGTGGCGTACTAAACTTTTTCCTTTCTGTGATCATAAAAGCTATAGGCTGAGCTTTGTGGTATATAAATGCACAAAAGTAGGTATATGACAATATAATAGTGTAGTAAGAAAGTGAGGTGGATTTGCAATGTTACTTGGTTCACTTCATATAACCGCAATTAAATAATTTGGCATTAGAATCAAACTCGGAATACCATCGCACGGAAATGTTGCCTACTTTCAACGCAACAGTATTCAGATTAACAACGAAATAAAAGTAAAGCCATTTGCTAAGTCCTTGACAAATAAACTAACTGTAACTTAGGATGAACTCCAAATGGAATAATGAACAATGGATGAAATCCAAAAAGTCCCTATATTGAACCACTTACGCCTAAATAGTAAATAATAGTTATAATTTCAAATCAAAATTTTCAGAAATACAAGCGTTAAAGTGACAAATCCTTGCGCTATTATTATCGTCAACACAATTTAAAATTAATACAATTATCAATTAAATAACATTTAAAAAGTGAGATGGTATAAATCGGTTCAAATTAGGAACGTGGTCCTTAAATTGAACCACCCGTGTCTTAAAATGAACCACATACTTTTAAGTTTAAAAGTATTTTTATTAATACAAAATACATATATTTTATTGTACATTCAAAACAAATATGCTATCAGCAACAACAGCAGAGTCCAAAATTGTGATAAGAATAGCAATTTCCTTGAACGTTTTGAATTTTTATATGACAGTCACTTGGTTTTTGGAATAGGTATTATTTGGAAATATAGAGTTTTTACTAATTTTTACTCTCATACAAAAGAGTCCAATTATACACAGTCATCACAATAAAACACTTTCTTATATTATGGGGGAAAGTAAATGCCATTAGTCGTGTTTTATTTGGAGGACGTTGTGATGGTCACCCTAATTGTAGGTTCCCATTTTAAAAAATTTAATTGACCCTAAAATGACCATCACAACGTCCTCCAAACAAAACAGGCTAATGACATTTACTTTCCCCCATAATATCAAGCAACTTATATTCTAGACATTTCTTTCTACAAACGCTTAGTTTAGGAGATATTAAACAGTCTCAACTTAAATGATTCACCCTGCATACTGTAATAATTCCGCTAACTTAGGTGAGAAACGTGTTTTCTGAGAACGGCATAAACTGTTCAGAATTGTTGTTTTGAAAATGAGGCTAATGGTGATGCGTATATACAAAATCTGCATATAAAGTATTTGCATAAACTGGCCAAAACTTACCTCGATAATCACTACGTATAGACCACATTTCAGCAGTTTCAATACCACCATCATCTATGTCCTTACCTGTAAAGAAAAAGTGGTTTAATAATGGTAAATAATATTTCAGTGTTTACGCTTTTGCAAGTTCTTGTAATCTTAATCAGTGCTATCTTTTACAGGTTCTTTACCTAGCTGCTTATATTATCTTTTGTGTCTGTTTCTAGTAAAAGGTTAAATATCTTGTTTATGTTTACCATTTGAGCGTGAAATAGGACCATTTCTCATCCTGTGACAGCTTCAGGGAGGGTAAAAGACTGCAGGTAGAAAATACCAGAAGGTACGTACTGAAAACCCAACAGATGGAGAGTGGCAAACAACAAACTGAAATGAGGCATTACAGTAATATTAGGTGCTTGTTGTCTTCTGAAAAAGTTCTGATGTGTTACACTCACATGACTTTCTCTACTCTTGTACAAACTATTTTTACAAACGTTTATTCTCCATATGCTTCATGTTAATCGAGATGTTAATCTTATTGCTAATTTTCTTGTAGATGCAAGGGGAATTGGTAGGCTTTAAGCGATAGTCAAATATTTTAAGAGCTGGTTACTATGAGGAGTTTTCCATTCTCTTTGCATTACCAGGAACAAAAAAAAATGAATAACGAATTCCCATTTGAGAAGAGTATTGGAAATTTTAAGGGAATAACAAGCAATATCTCGAAAATGGTTCACTCAACAACAAAAATGTGTATGACATAAATTGTGTATTTTAACGCGATCTACATTTTTATGTAGTAAAATTTTGTCTATCTCTTATGGTTTACCAGTTATGCAAAAGTCGTTCACAATGAAGAATACTTTTGGAGACATTCCCAGAAAATTTAAGATATACATTTCATTTGTCATAAAAGCAATTTAAATATATGATATCTTAATCAAAATCCTTAGATCCATTGTTGAGAAAATTAAAATTTTCGAAAAATGTTCAATATAAAGGTTAATCTGGGGTCGGGGTATTTTCTTGAAAACCTACGTGTCGCATCTCTGGAAGATACTGAACCTAAATTCCAAGTTTGGTGTTTATCCGACTGTTCATTTTTGAGTTATGCTGTTCACAGACAGACACACACACGGACATGTTTCCAAAAATACTTTTTTTTTGGATTCAGGAGGACTCAAAGCATGTATTTCCGGTGAAATCTCGGTATGGAATATTTGGGTGGAATGCCTTCCCCTACTTACTATACGTAGTAGAGAAAGTAAAAAAAAACCACACAATATATATAGTTTATTTATTATTCTGGTACATTAAATGTATACTTTAATCAAGCCATTAACATTTTCTAAAAAATATAAGGTAACGAATGTTAAAAGTTGTCTGGGGTGGGGAACTTTTTAAAAAAATTCCCGACTTAATTTGAAACTCGTATCCGACTTTTAGTTTTTGAGTTATGCTGTTCACAGACAGACATGCACAGATGCTGGGCTGACTGAGAACTTGTGCATACAGTGTATTTCGAAACAGTTGGAAACTTTACGTTTTCATTGGCAACTTTTCGGTATACCAGTCGACGTAAACTTGCATGTTACTCTCTTCACATTTTTCACTCTCTGGTGCTTCACTGCTTAGAGGAGATTTTGACCGCAGTGGTAAAAAATATAATGTGTAACGTTACGTGATTTGTTCCTCTACCAACTATCGTTTATTTATATATGGCTTCTATAGTATATTCTTACGAAAGCTTATTTTTCTGTCTACTTCATGTTAATCGAGAAAAAGCTTTACAGGAATAGTTTCATTATGCATTTTGTGTAAGTAGAAGGCGAATAGAGGAAACATATTCGATATTCAGATGTTTAAAAGCTAGTCTCCCTATGCTCCCTAGAAATTACATAGTCTTTCCAGGGCAACGCGAGAAACAACGGAATAGCGACAGTACTTTAAAACAAAAGCAGTAAAAAATTCAAACCAATAAAAAGGTATATCTTGGAATGGCTAATTCCATAAAAAAGTTATTTGAAATAAATTGTGAGTTTTAAAGAGTTCTAGATTTTTGTGCAATACGTTTTTGTCTATATCTTATATTTTACCAGTTACAAAAAGTTATACAACATTCCTTCAAATTGTAGAGGACTTCCAATTCCCTTCACTTCTGCAGTCGGAACTTCTTGTGCATATGCATAAGGTAAATCAACGTTTTCCCAGAAACTATAGCTGAAGGAGGCACTTAAAGTGTTCATCTTTATGCAGTTATAACACTATTTATAATTGCTGTTGTTTACTTTTCAAGTTCGTTTATCAAAATTAGACCATTAGCAAAACTTATTAAAAACATATTGTACTATAAGAACAATAAAGGCAACGTTTATGTAGATCACTCGTATTCAACTTTGTTCAAGGTTTTATAATCCTAGATGAAATGTTTCTCAAGAGAAAAAGTGCAGAGGGTTCACAAGTTTTAAGTGGAGAAGTCAATAGGTACTACAGTTTTCTTAAAAGTAGATTATACTGTCATCTTGAACCACTTAAAACCGTTTAAATCGTTTAGGGATGAATATATCGTACTATTGCAAACAGACTACAAATGCAAAAATCTGATGTGTTGCACTCACATGACTTTCTCTACTCTTGTACAAACTATTTTTACAAACGCTTATTCTCCAGCTACTTCATGTTAATCGAGTTATCGAGATGTTAATCTTTTTACTAATTTTCTTGTAGATGCAAGGGGAATTGGTAGGCTTTAAGCGATAGTCAAATATTTTAAGAGCTGGTTGCTATGTGGAGTATTCCATTCTCTTTGTATTACCAGGCCAAAAAAAAAAAAAAGGGAAAACGAAATCCCATTTGAGAAAAAGTACAAGTATTTGTAAATTTAAGGGGATAACAAGCAATATCTAGAAAATGGTTCACTCAACAAAAAAATGTATATGACATAAATTGTGTATTTTAACGCGATTTACATTTTTTGTGTAGTAAAATTTTGTCTATATCTTATGGTTTACCAGTTATGCAAAAGTCGTTCACAATGAACAATACTTTTGGAGACATTCCCAGAAAATTGAAGATATGCATTTTATTTGCCATAAAAATGTCTTAAATATATCATACTTTAATTAAAATCGTTGCAGCCATTTTTGAGAAAATTAAAATTTTCGAAAAATGTTCCATGTAAAGGGTAATCTGGGGTGGGGGGATTTTCTTGAAAACCTTCGTGTCGCTTTTCTGGACTTTTCGTTTCTGAGTTATGCTGTTCACAGACAGACACAAACACACACACACACACACACACACACACACACACACACACACACACACGGACATGTTTTCAAAAATGTTTTTTTTTTTTTGGATTCAGGGGGTTGTATTTCCGGTGAAATCTCGGTATCGAATTTTTGGATGGAATGCAATACTTCCCCTACTTACGATACGTAGTAGAGAAAGTAAAAAAGCGTTTGGAAATAAAGCTAGTGGGTATATGCTGGTCTTGAAATTCCACACTCTTTCCAAACAACTGAATAGCAACAGTACTTAAACAAAGTGGTGAAAAATTTAAACCATTAATAAGGGATATCTGGGAAATGGCTGATGCCACAGAAGTTATTGAGAATAAATTGTGCGTTTTAAAGAGTACCTGATTTTCTGTGTAGTACATTTTTGTCTTTTTCTTATGGCTTATATAGAAAATTATACAAAAAACGTTTCGAATAAGAAGATTTCACAGGCTTTTTTTCCAGAAAATTCAAGATATACATTTTTATTTGTCATGTAAATATGTTAAATATAGGGTATTTTAATAAAAATCGTTGGAGCCACTTTTGAGAAAATCAGAAATGTTCAAAAAAATTCCATGTGAATGGTAGTTTGGGGCGGGTGAATTTCTTGCAAATCTTCGTGTCGCATCTCTTGAAAAACTTACCAATTTTCTTATTTAACCAACTTCTCGTTTTCGAAAACACAGGCAGATACACACACAGACCTTTTTCTAATTTTTTTTATTCGGTGAGTATCAAAACGTACATTTCCGGTGAAATCTAGGTATCGAATTTTTGCGTGGAATGCCATACTTCCTCTATTTACTATAATAAACAAGAATAAGTTTGACGCTGTGTTAGCGTATTGATACAACCCGATTGTTGGTAAAATTAATACTATCTAAGGCATTTGAATGTTATTACGAATATAACAGGTGCTATGCTAGTTTCAAAGTTTGCAGTCATTTTATTGGCTGAAAGTAGAATGACGAAGTAAATGCCGAAGGGAACTAGAAGGCCATGGTACTATAGCTATAAAACTCTTGCCCGTTTTTAGTTAAGAGAATAAAAATTAGCAAAAATACTTTAACCCAGCCTTATTAAGATGTCGTTTCATTCAATTTCAATTCTCTGCTCCTGCAGAGTCGTTTAACTAAAATGCTAGGATACACTTGTTTTTAATTTTTTTTCTCGGTAGAATACCCAACGTTACAATCTCAACTGCTTCTCTTATTTCAGGTAGTGGAGTGTCAAAACTCTCATCGAAGCTTATTTTAAGTATGACCAATGGTAAATAGGTAGGTATATTAGTGACTTCTATAGACGCAATCTAGTTTCTGACAAATGATGTATGACTTCCTTTAAACTGTATTTTGTTAAGGGAGTAAAGGATCATGTTCGATCTCCGAGTGGATTCGAGAAATTTTTCTTTGACAAAGAAGATTCCTCGATATGTCCAGAGTCTGGCGTATGAATGTGAGTGTGTTTGCGTGTATGTTCCGTTTATTTAATAACCAGATAGCCTATATTAGGACTGTCGTTGGGCAGATGCTGAATACACGTTCCTTAGTCATTACATATGATACATTTGCCATCATAGTGAGCAAAGTTACATGGAACAAGTTTTAGAAAAGCGAAAGATTCAATAAAGAACACGAAATTACCGGAAAAAATTGCATAGTACTCATAAATTCGTTAAATGGATGAAATACATTAAAAAAGCAGTAAATTGCTGTCTAATGACTATTTATTTTCAAAATTTGCGCAATCTTGTCCCCCGTTAGTATTTCATTAAGAATGAACCAGGATTTCCCTGTATGAATCGAGATGTCCTAGAAACACTCCATTCAGTACTTCACTATGTATAGGGTCTTTCAAACAAGAGTGTCCTATCCTTGAATTTAAATAAAACACGTTCTATAAATGATAGAGGTTTATTTCTTTTTTTCTTTTGGAACATAATTAATGTCATTACGTGTGAAAGAGAACATCAGATAAGTGACCGCCGCGACTTCGTTGGGTTGCGCGTATACGGTTGACCCAATTTTCAATGACAGAAGAACGTAAATTAAGTCCAACTTCACGAATAACACGCGTGATGTTATTCATAAGATCATTTACTGTTTCTGACTTGACATAAACTCGAGATTTAACATAACCCTACAAGAAGTAATCCAACGGCGTTAAATCACATGACTTCAGGGTGCAGTTAACATCACCACCACGGGAAATGATGAAACCTCTGAACTTCTCCTTCAAAAGATCGATTGTTTCGAGAGCAGTATGGCATGTGGCGCCATCTTGCTGGAACCAGATGTTTCTGAGATCCACACCATCCAATTGAGGCCAAAAATAGTCCCTTATAAGAGCCCGGTATATTTCTCCATTGACAGTTAGAGCTTCTCCAACTTCATCTTGGAAAAAAAAATATGGACCAATGATTCCACCATACCAAAATCCACAACATACAGTAACCTTTTGGGGATGAAGTGGTCGTTCTTGAATCTGCATTGGATTGTGATTGCTCCAATAGCGGCAATTTTGTTTGTTAACACAACCATCCATCCAAAAGTGGGCTTCGTCGCTGAAGATGATTTTTCGACAATAATCCGGGTCAGCTTCCAATTGCTCCATAGCCCAGTCAGCGAATACACGGCGCAGCCTATGGTCGTTGGGCTTTAGTTCTTGTGTTAACACCATTTTGTAAGCGTGAAATTTTAAGTTCAGATGTAGAATTTGCCAAGTTGTGGTCGATGAAAGCCCCAATTCTTGCGCTCGACGAACAATTGATTTGTTTCCGTTCTCGCGCACACTCTCACGAACGACGCCTATGTTTTCGTTGGAGCGCTTACGTGACTACGTACAGGCGTTCTTTGATCGCTGACAGAACCACTTCTTTCAAATTTATCGATCAACGCCGAATCGTTCTCTCGCAGGGACGATTATGCACACCGTAAACTTCACGCAATACACGGAAGGTTTGGCGAACAGATGATCCATTTAAATAATACATTTTCACAATTTCTACGCGTTGCTGAATGCTGTAACGTTCCATGGCTATTTATCAATAACAATGGTAACCACATGAAAAAAAATGACTGCTGTAACTCAATAACAACGACAGCTATCACATGTTAAAGATAGGACACTCTTGTTGAAAGATCTTATAGACGGTCTGAGGGGAAAATTAGCTGATGTTCCAGCAACATTTGGAAACACCATTGGATCAAATTTGATTTGCTGCTGGAGAAGAACCTATGCGCGCCCTATTCTCTATAAAGTTAGTAAGGCAGCAAATACTGGGTACTATATACTGTACAAGTATATTTACTTCCATTACAGCGTATAAAGGAATTTCCTTTATATATAGAAAACAAAATTAACTGACAACTGAGAACCTTTTGGTATGAACACATGGAAACGCTGCTTATGGCACATTGTAACTCGTGTCAAGTTCAGCCAAAGTAACAATGCCTCAGTGTAAGGTTTTCATAAAGCTGAAAGCTCATCCCAATCGTGTGACGGTAGTGCGTGTTTTTACAATCTAGACAGCAGTAGATTGATTCTCTATTGTAGCGAATTGTCTGGTATAATAATAATTTTTTCCCGATGGTTTCCTCTATAAGATAAATTAATATCGGTTAAGAGGTCAGAGGAGTCCGCCTTCAGCTGAGCTTGTATTCCAACCATTCATTCACCTAAATCTGAGTTGTTAAGAGGGTAACAAAACTCTCTAAAAATGTGTACATTCACATGATTTTCTCCGCTCACTATTTACTATTATAAATCTTATGAGATGGTTCTTTATAGCTACATCTCGTTTAGTAAGTACAGAGCGGTCCCTCTGCCATCTAGCCGGAGGTCGCGATGCGTGTTTCGCGCGCTATATTCAGTGTATCTGTTTATTATTCTCATTATTGATACTGATGCCACATTATCACTGATTTTATGATGATTATTACGATATATTGATTACCTATCGAACAAACATAATTACTAAGCATTTCCACAGTCGGTGTTGAAAGTGGTGTCCTTCGGCAGATAAACATTCTTGGCACCTTCTGATGAAATTACCTACCATTCTTGTTCTTGTTGCGTAATTTCCCTAATTTCTGTTCTTATATTGTTTTTAAGATCGTCTATGGTGTGAGGATTATTCCTATAGACTCTACTTTTCAGAGTTGTACTGAGTTTATGTACTGAGGTTTTTGAAACACTGACTTCTTGTGCTACACGTCGTAAAGATTTATTCGGAGACCGTTCATATGCTTCGCCAATTTCATCAAGTTTTTCTTCCGTTAGAACCCTTCGTTTCTTTTTACAATTTACAACATTAAATGATCCCATTCACTTCGCTTTATTCACTAGATATCTAACTGTTTCTCTACTCGGTACTGGAATACCAGAAATTTATTGTGAAATTGCCTGCACACCTGTCTACATGAATCGGTTTTCGCATACGTGTCATACATAAAAGGTCTTTATTCAAGCGAAAATTTGAGTACCATTTCTGGGTTGTAATAATCCGATAATTCAATCGCACACAAATACACACTCGTCTCGCGTCTATACACAAGAAGCAATAACAGCTGACTGAAGTCCGCTGCCACTTGCCCGATAAGTGGAAGAGCCCGTGGCCTTGAGTTCATTCAGACGTGTCGCAAAAGACTGCCGTGCAATTCCCGGCCACAGCGCCGAGGGACCGCTCTGTACAAAGGGGTTACAGAAGGCTGAAGCGATAACTGAATCGCTGTATGCTGGCTTTGAAATTCCTTACTCGTTGCACGACATCACGAGAAACAAAATGAATGGTGACTTAGCACTTAAAAATGTATTATAAAATACTGGAAAAAATAATTACGAGTATCTCAGCAATGGTTCATGCCATAAAAATGTACTGCAGATAATTTGAGTGTTTTAACGAGAACTGCACTTTACGCATAGTAAGTTTCTGTCCATCTCTTATGATTTCCAAGTTATACAAAATTCACTCAGTATGAAGAGACCTTCTCGGGCTATTCACAACAAATTCAAGATATAGGTACATTCTATTAGTGATGAAAATGTCATAAACATATGGTATTTTAATCAAAATCATCAGAGCCGGTTTCAAGGAAATAAAAAATAACGAACATTTAAAATGTTCATGTCGCATGCTTGGGGAGATACTGAACATAAATACCTTGTTTCTGTATTTATCCAGCTTTTCGTTTTTGTTTATGCTGTTCACAGGCTTAAACGGATGCGTGACACATCACACACACTATGTGCTCGCTTCCGAAATGCCTTTTTTGGATTCAGGGGACCTCAAATCGTGTATTTTCAACGTAATTAATTTTTAATGGATTACTCCTCAACATAAGTGGTACTCAAAGTAAAAACGTAGACAGACTATAAAAACGATTTAGGTCAAACGCATTTTGGCCTTAAAATATGTATTTTAAATCTCGGAACATTTCTTTCGTACTTTGAAAAATACATTTTACATTATGGCAAAACATTTCTTTATATTGTGCTGTTTCTACTTACACTGATCAATTAAATTTCTCTAAAACAACTTTGCTCAAAGAAACAACTTCTCAGGTAGCAAGCGGGGTGACTCAGGCGGTAACGTCTGTAACCACATACTGAAGGTCCCGGATTCAAATCCCATATACCGACCAATATGACTGGGTTTTTGCGTGGTTTCCCTCCGTCGCCAAGTAAATACCAGATCGGATATTTAATACCACGACTCAAAGTGCCACCTTAAATCTAAAACAATAGTAAACACGAAAATAGATGGTAATAGCGAATGCTCTGCCATCTATCCATAGGGAATGAAATCAGGTAGACTGGACAACACCCTAATGTCAACGGGGCTGTGTTAGTTGTGTCCACGTAAGCGTGTTTACAAAAAATCAGTACATAGGTAGGATAACTATAGAACGCTTTCTGCTGCGTCATATACAGCATAAAGTTCAAACTGGACATACGTAATAATTTTCGACGACGTATTCACAGACGACTTCTCAACCAAAAGACCAACGTGCTAAACAGTTTCCAGATACACCTGTGAAACGTATATAGCTCAGGATTCCACTTTTCCTCCAATAGTGTGGGCAGAATTTGAAGCAAAACAATGAGAATACTAATGGCTGCGAGTCATTTCATTCAAACTTAATAGTCTGTTTTATACTGCCTATCCTAACATTTATATTTTGTAGAAGTTTTGAAAGAAATACAAAGCGAAACATACTTAAAACTACGTACTAAATAGAACTCTGCCATTTAAACAGGCAAGAAGGAAGAAGGAAACTTTTACTCGTAAACACATGGTTGCTTTACAGAAAGGTAATATAACAAGACTGTAATTTATGTGGAATTTGTCTTTCAGATTTCAACCATGATAAGTGTAGTTAAATGTTTAGGCCAGAATTTTAATAATGACACTGCCAACATTTTATGATGAAAATGCCAAAAACTACATTTTTAACCTACCTGTAATGTTTCAAGCATACAAATTATTTGTTATTGTTCCTTTTTTTGTTAACTCGTATTCAGTTCTTAGATTTTTATACATAACACAATGTAATCTAACAAAACAACAGAAGTACATTCATTTGTGGAGTTTAAGTTAAAAATGCTACAGACAGAAATGTTTCCACTGCAAAATGGGGAGGGAAATGTTTGTACCAGGAATTCAAAATACTGGGACTAACAATTCAAATCTTTCAGAGACGCAACTGACGTATTAACCAACAAACCCATTGACGCAATTGGCGCACAACAAAACAAATCCAGGGACGCAACTGGCGTATGACAAAACAAACCCAGGGACACAACTGGCGTATGAAAAAACAAATCCAGAGACACAACTGGCGTATGAAAAAACAAATCCAGAGACGCAACTGGCGTATGACAAAACAAATCCAGGGACGCAACTGACGTAGCACAAAACAAATCCAGGGACGCAACTGACGTATCACAAAACAAATCCAGGGACGCAACTGGCATAAGACTAAACACATCCAGGGATGCAACTGACGTATAACAAAATAAATTCAGGGACGCAACTGGCGTATGACCAAACACATCCAGGGATGCAACTGACGTATGACAAAACAAACCCAGGGACACAACTGGCGTATGAAAAAACAAATCCAGAGACACAACTGGCGTATGAAAAAACAAATCCAGAGACGCAACTGGCGTATGACAAAACAAATCCAGGGACGCAACTGACGTATCACAAAACAAATCCAGGGACGCAACTAGCATACGACTAAACACATCCAGGGATGCAACTGACGTATAGCAAAACAAATTCAGGGACGCAACTGGCGTATGTCCAAACACATCCAGGGATGCAACTGACGTATGACAAAACAAATCCAGGGACGCAACTGGCGTATGACCAAACACATCCAGGGATGCAACTGACGTATGACAAAACAAATGCAGGGACGCAACTGACGTATTACAAAACAAATCCAGCGACGCAACTGACGTATTACAAAACAAATCCAGGGACGCAACTGGCATACGACTAAACACATCCAGGGATGTAACTGACGTATTACAAAACAAATCAAGGGACGCAACTGGCATACGATAAACACATCCAGGGTTGCAACTGACGTATGACATAACAAATCCAGGGACGCAACTGGCATACGACTAAACACATCCAGGGATGCAACTGACGTATGACCCAAAAGTCAGAGACGCAACTGACGTCTAAAACTGACCGCGAGGCGCAATAACCGGTCACCGATGTCAACTGCCTGGCACGAGTAGAAACCTAGCACTAACTGCCCGTCACAGAAGCAGAGGCGCAGTTGCCTAGCACTATGGACTCTAATGACGAATCAAGATGGCATGGTACAGGGATGAGATCTGCTACACACCGGTAGGTATCTTCTGACACATCCGTCGCGATATGACCACGTAGTTAAAGCAACGTAAAATAAAGAAGAAAAGCTTTCCAGATCAAGAATATTGGTGATAGAAGAGATAAAACCAGAAACCAATTTACCCTTGTTAAAAGGGACGTAGGCAGGAAAATTCCAGGAAAAGAGTACCTGCCCTCTTTCAGGTTAAATATCGAGTGCCAGGAAAATCTGCCGTTGGCTTGCCTATTATTGCAGAAGTGCCAAATATTACTATACGTTTCTATATTTCACTGAAGAGTTGCTTATTTATTACGGACATCGTTGTCATCGCGTAAATAAAACAAGGGAATACAGTGATCATTATCCTGTGTTAATATATTTATTTATTTATTTTGCGCTCTTAATATTAATTACATTCGTTAAAGTTTTCACAACGATGTCCTTTCCTTCTGTTCGTTTTATCTTGTTCTTAGTCCTACAGATCTTTATCCTTGAGGTCGAGTGTTCATTTAGCTATATTATTATTATTATTATTATTATTATTATTATTATTATTACTGGACTATTGTTGTAAATGAGTTTTCTAATTAGCCTTTATTTTAGATGCTTGTAAATCTTGTCAGAGTTCTGAATAGCTTAGGATCGGACAATTTTCTTGAAAATATTCACTGCCATGCTTCAAGAAATATTGTATTTATGAGACTTTTCGTTCTTGAAATATGCTGCTCACAGACAGGTAGACGTGCACACACGGAACTTTTTCAAAAACGCTTTGGGGGAGGGGGTTCAGTGGACCCCAAAACGTATCTTTCGGATAAAATCTCGTTATCGAATTTTTAGAAACGCAACTTCCTGATCCTACAACAGGTAGGGAAAGTAATAAATATATGTATTAGTCGTACACTTAACCACAATTGTGGCACCATCTCAAGGTACACATTCCGTAATTACGCTCCTTCAATCAATAGCGTAATAGTGCTAGGGTATGATTTCTGCTACGAAGGCACATTGCTTTGTGCTTATGCTTGCGTTTGTTGTTATGTTTTGATATTCAGATCGCAGCAGTTTTTCACTATATTTCCATAAAAGAAAGGAAGAAATGAAGTTTAATTAATATGCCATTAAAGCAAGAAAAGAAAGAGCACTCACTCACACATAAAATACTCTTTTCGATACATGGCATGAAATTGTAAATATTCAATTAAAACTTAATTTGTATAATCTTGGTTTTTTACAACATGAAACAAGTAAATTAGTTTTTCCTAGAAAAAATGGGAAAATAACAAAGGGTTCTCACGTATGGCTTGAAAAGAAATACAACCTAATACGCTTCTTTTTTCGTAACAAGCAAGTTAATCGTTTCGCGTCATCCCGTGGAGTGATAAAATACTTCTTATCCTCTCCTCTCTCTTTCCCCTTCGTATTTGTCCACGTAATGTCTAAAATCAGAAGATAAAAAGCCTACCTTTCCTCTCTTATTATTAGCGATCAAACTATATACAGCTAACCGGCATTTGATGCTATACCTTATTTAGTCCTTAATAAATGTGTGGAACAAAAAAGAATGAAGGAAGGTAATTTTATGAAACACAGAGAGCGTATTTTGACGTTTACTAAAACAGTGAATGAATATGGATGAAATGTTATGCAGCAGTCCCAAATTCTTGAAACTGCAGACATTTTAATCTTTGATACATGGTAACATTTGACTCAAATTAAGGTGTAGAAAATGAAAGAATAAAATTCATCTCTATTTAGCATTTACAGCAACGCTATTTTCTATGGTGACGAGAAAAGACAGCAACGATATAAAAGTTACCCACAACTAACTTTTATTGTCACAGGAAAACAACAAAGAAATAGATTATACCGTAACTCCTTCCATTGCCTCACATCAACATTTTGTAAACAATATTTTCCAGAAAAATTATTGTTAAGAAGCTTTGTTTTTTAATTGCTTTATTGATAGTCAACTAACTGCAAGTTTTTACTTTCTCCACTACGTAGAGTAAGTAGCGGAAGTATTGTATTCCACCCCAAAACTCGATACCGAGATTTCACCAGAAATACATGTTTTGAGACCCCCTGAATCCAAAAAAAGGAGCATTTTGGAAACATGTCCGTGTGTGTGTCTGTGAACAGCATAACTCAGAAACGAACATTCGGATAAACACCAAACTTCGTATTTAGGTTCAGTATCTTCCAGAGATGCGACACGAAGGTTTTCAAGAAAATCTCCCCACATCAGATTAACCTTGACATGGAACATTTTTCGAAAATTTTAATTTTCTCAAAAATGGCTCTAACGATTTTGATTAAAATATCATAATTTTAAGATATTTTCATGACAAATGAAATGTATATCTCGAATTTTCTGCGAATGTCTCCAAAAGTATTCTTCATTGTGAACGACTTTTGCATAACTGGTAAACCATAAGAGATAGACAAAATTGTACTACACAAAAAATGCAGATCGTGTTAAAATACATAATTTATATGATATACATTTTTTGTTGTTGAGTGAACCCTTTTCGAGATATTGGTTATTCCCTTAAATTTTCCAATACTTTATACTTTTTCTCAAATGGGAATTCGTTACTCATTTTTACCTTCTCTATTACGTATAATAAGTAGGCTAAGTATTGCATTCCACGCAAAAATTCGATACCGAGATTTCACCGGAAATATATGTTTTGAGGCCCCCTGAATTTAAAAAAATCATTTTTGGAAACATGTCCGTGTGTGTGTCTGTGAACACCATAACTCAGAAACGAACAGTCGGATAAACACCAAACTTGGTATTTAGGTTCAGTATCTTCCAGAGATGCGATACGAAGGTTTTCAAGAAAATTCCCCCAACCCAGATTACCCTTTACATGGAACACTTTTCGAAAAGTTTAATTTTCTCAAAAATGGCTCTAACGATTTTGATTAAAATATCATATGTTTAAGGTATTTCCATGACAAATGAAATGTATATCTCGAATTTTCTGGAAATGTCTCCAAAAGTATTCTTCATTGTGAACGACTTTTGCATAACTGGTAAACCATAAGAGATAGACAAAATTGTACTACACAAAAAATGTAGATCGTGTTAAAATACATAATTTATATGATATACATTTTTTGTTGTTGAGTGAACCATTTTCGAAATATTGGTTGTTATTCCCTTAAATTTTCCAATACTTTATACTTTTTCTCAAATGGGAATTTGTTATTCATTTTTACTTTCTCTACTACGTATAGTAAGTCGGGGAAGTATTGTATTCCACCCAAAATTTCGATACGGAGATTTCATCGGAAATACATGTTTTGAGACGCCCTGAATCCAAAAAAGGCATTTTTGGAAACATGTCCGTGTGTGTGTCTGTGGGTCTGTGTGTGTGTGTGTCTGTGAACAGCATAACTCAGAAACGAACAGTCAGATAAACACCAAACTTGGTATTTAGGTTCAGCCTCTTCCAAGGATGCGACACGAAGCTTTTCAAGAAAATCCCCCACCCCAGATTACCCTTGACATGGAACATTTTTCAAAAATTTTAATTTTCTCAAAAATGGCTCTAACGATTTTGATTAAAATGTCATATGTTTAAGATATTTTTATGACAAATAAAATGTATATCTTGAATTTCCTGGGAATGTCTCCAAAAGTATTCTTTATTGTGAACGACTTTTGCATAACTGGTAAACCATAAGAGATAGACAAAATTTTACTACACAAAAAATATAGATCGCGTTAAAATACATAATTTATATGATATACATTTTTTGTTGTTGAGTGAACCATTTTCGAGATATTGGTTGTTATTCCCTTAAATTTTCCAATACTTTATACTTTTTCTCAAATGGGAATTCGTTATTCATTTTTACTTTCTCTACTACGTATAGTAAGTCGGGGAAGTATTGTATTCCACCCAAAATTTCGATACGGAGATTTCATCGGAAATACATGTTTTGAGACCCCCTGAATCCAAAAAAGGCATTTTTGGAAACATGTCCGTGTGTGTGTCTGTGGGTCTGTGTGTGTGTGTGTGTGTCTGTGAACAGCATAACTCAGAAACGAACAGTCAGATAAACACCAAACTTGGTATTTAGGTTCAGCCTCTTCCAAGGATGCGACACGAAGCTTTTCAAGAAAATCCCCCACCCCAGATTACCCTTGACATGGAACATTTTTCAAAAATTTTAATTTTCTCAAAAATGGCTCTAACGATTTTGATTAAAATGTCATATGTTTAAGATATTTTGTGACAAATAAAATGTATATCTTGAATTTCCTGGGAATGTCTCCAAAAGTATTCTTTATTGTGAACGACTTTTGCATAACTGGTAAACCATAAGAGATAGACAAAATTTTACTACACAAAAAATATAGATCGCGTTAAAATACACAATTTATATCATATATATTTTTGTTGTTGAGTGAAACATTTTCGAGATATTACTTGTTATTTCCTTAAATTTTTCAATACTTTTCTCAAATGGGAATTCGTTATTCATTTTATTGTCTTCGATATGCAAAGAATATTAAGCTGTGGCAAAGCGAATGGTGCTGCACCTAGCAACCAGCTAATAAGAGATATGTATGTGCTTAAAGGCTACTGTATTTGTATATTGCCTTTGTAAATGTATATTCCTCTTACATCTACAAGAAAATTAGCAATTAGTTAGAATCTGCAAATGTTTATCTCGATTAACATGAAGCATATGGAGAATAAGCGTTTGTATAAATAGTTTGCACAAGAGTAGAGAAAGTCATGTGAGTGTAACACATCAGATTTTTTTGTCCTGGTAATGCAAAGAGAATGGAATGCTCCACATAGCAACCAGCTCTTAAAATATTTGACTATCGCTTAAAGCCTACCATTTCCCCTTGCATATACAAGAAAATTAGCAATAAGATTAGCATCTCGATATCTCGATTAACATGAATCATATGGAGAATAAGCGTTTGTAAAAATAGTTTGTACAAGAGTAGAAAAAGGCATGTGAGTGTAACACATCAGATTTTTTTTGTCCTAGTAATGCAAAGATATCAAATTTGATTTAACATTAATTAAGAAGTATAACAGATTGGTACAAACTTAACAAATTAACAATTGAAGATTAAATTGCATGATTCAATACGATGTATGCTTCTCGCATCAACGATTAAATAGTATGATACAGTACCGTGTAATAGTACCAATAAATGATGTGTTAGTTTAACAAATTAAGGATTAAGTTGCATGATGCAGCACAATTAACAAAATAACAATTTACTTAGGAACGTTTGTGATGCATTATTTTTCACAATACTCAATAATAAGCAAGCCTTTGGGGAAGATCACTAAAATGCTTACATATAGTCTGTTCTTTAATTGGGACCTAAAGTATATTACACATTCAGAGAGGATTTCATATAAATGCACATTGTGGCAGGAGGTCATATTTAACAGGTTCTGTTGATGTAATGTTTAATATAACCGCATATTTGGCCATTTTTTCCGTTTATCATACAACTTTGCAGTTAACAGATTTTTTAGGTGAGAAAATGTATGTGTGGATATTATATGTGTATTTATTTATCGTTTCTTACATATGCCACTTTTAACAACGGAGTGCCTTTATGTTTACCTTCAGGTACTGGGCTCTTGCCTTTGTGTTAGATTCCGGAAGGTGGTTAAGAGGCCTTTAAAATAGTTTCTGAGACATGATTTATCCGCTAGTGAGACAATTAGTTGACAAGTTTAAAGATCTTTGGAACGATGCGTTTTCGGAAACTAATGCTAGCAGTGTTAATAACCACAGCCTGAGTTATTTACATGCTGAATTCCACATAACATGAGTAGTATTTAATTTTTTCGTTGTCTTGAGGCACAATGCAGATAGTGACCGTGTCAAGATATAAAATATATATCTACTAAGAGGAAAGAAAACTTAAAATACAGAGTGAGTCAAAAGACTCCGAATCACCTGCGCGGTGTTTTTCCTGTTCGCGTCCTCGGCGCTCGTTGCCGGCTGCCGCTATCATAGAAAGGCACGGATGAAACCATACATCTTTAAAACTACTTTTAAAGGCTTTAGTTACCAACTTTACGAAAGGAGATGCTGAAACTGGCCACCGTCGTTGTCCATACATTTTTGGCACCTCTTTAGGAAACTATCCATCACTCGATGTAGTTCACGCTGAGAAATTTCCTGGCAGATATATTGTTTTAATTTTTCCAGGGTGTGTGGGTTTGTCTTGTACACTTCATGTTTTAAGTTACCCCGGAGGGGGATTTTATGAACAATATTACCGGCTGCGCGGTGTTTTTCCACTGGGCGCGTGGAAATATAACAAAATCATGATAACGCACTGCTGCTATAAGAAAAGTCACGCTATTGTGGTTTTGCTTTGCAATGTGAAGTGCAGTTTTGAGTTGACGGTGATGTGATGTAGTTCAGTTATTACGAGTTATTTATTATTTTGTCCTATACTTAGTCACAAAGTGTATTATGGTTCAGTATGTTTTCTACTGCACATCGTGTATTTATTTATGATTTGTATGTGTTAACTCGGTCAGCTCACCAAGTGAAAGTGCGATTTGCAGAAAGATTTCCAGGTGTAAAAGTTCCAGGCCGTATAACAATCCATGAACTTTACAGTAAATTTCAGGCCACAGGAAGCGTTCAGACTAAGAAATCTAAGACGGCGTTCGGTTCTTACCGAAGAAAAATTAGACAACATCGGTCAACGTTTGGAAAATTCCCCCCAAAAATTCCACGATGGATAGTTTCCTAAAGAAGTGCCAAAAATGTATGGACAACGACGGTGGCAAAGTTTAGCATTTTTATAAAGTTGGTAAGTAAAGCCTTTAAAAGTAGTTTTAAAAATGTTGTATGGCTTCATCCGCGCCTTTCTATGACAGCAGCAGACGACTACGAGCGACGAGGACAGGAAAAACACCGCGCAGGCGGTTCGGAGTCTTTTGGCTCACTCTGTATTACACCATAAGAAAATTTAAATTTAAAAATTCATAAAGAGTATAACAAGGATTTTTATCCAGTGTTTGATAAACTGAGTTTATAAATCTCTTCCTAATCATACGCTTAATTTTATCTAGTAACAAAAAGGATCTAAATGTAAATATTATTTAATCGTCTTATATAATCTAAAATGTGGTAAGTTTATATAAGAGCTGCTCCTAGTGTAATAATCATATCTTTCTCAACAGATATCTTTACTATTCAACGTAAGTGTTTTAAAATCTATATTCGGGTTCGTGTACGACTTGCAGTGTCTATGCACATGAAATATTTAAACTTATGTATCACAAAAAAGAAAAAGCGCTTGGCATGTGAACAGTAACTTTTTTGAAGGATCAAAACACTCTAGATTAAATACTGGGGAACTTTAAGGAACCAACTACAAATTACGTTGTTGAACATTTCCTTTCAGCTTACCTGCTCCTACTTACCTATGAGAAATATTTTATTACACAAAAAATATAGATCTCTTGAAAGCACATACTTTATTTCAAATAACTTTTTTGAGGCATCAGCCATTTGCGAGAGATCCGTTAATATTGGTTTCAAGTGTTCAATACTATATAATGTTTAGACGTCCTGTGTCTGTTCACTTGTTTGTGACGATGTCAAGAGTATGGAACTTTAAAACCGTATCAGTATTTGGCCTTTTAAAAACTGTACTTACTTTTAGGAGAAATTTTATTGTAATATAAGGACTTAAAGACATTATAGAGATTTAGTTGAAATCGTTACAAATTGAAGGTAATTTAAAGATTTAGTGTTTGAGGATTTTTTCCAAAGCAATTTCATAATACATCTTATTGTTATAGGTTCACAAAAAGAAAGTAAACTAAATTTCATGCAATGCGCTCGTTTAGGATATTATTACGGTTTTACTAAAGTTTAAAATTCCATTATCTGTTGTAAAAGTTTACCACCTCTCCAAGGTTTTCTTTCTTTACCACTTAATTATTGTAGGTAGAGGAAGTGTTGGATTATATCGGAAATGGCCGATTTGAAGTCCCCGAATTAATAGTACATTTTTAGAAATTGTTCTCTCTCTCTTTCTCTCTCTCCCTCTCTCTCTCTGTGTGTGTGTGCGCGCGCGCGTGCGCACGCTTTTCAAGTACATCCTCCATCCATCTACATGAAACATTTTTTCGTTGTGTGTATTTTCTCAAAAATGCCTTTAAATATTTTTGTTTAAAAAATATATTTGAGATATCAAACATGACAAATTATATACATAATCCTACATATACATGTTTTATGAATAGCCTGAGAAGACGTTTTCATTCTTTTTGAATTTTGTATAATTTTCCATAACTCGTTAATCACCATAAGGGAAAACTTACCAAGGAAAATTTAGAGCTCTTTAAAACATACCATTTAAGTATAAGCAGTCTTTTGGCATTTACTAGCTGCATTTTTAGGCACATTCGCTGTTGTTCATCTACATTTTTTCGGTATTGTAAGCAACACTTTCAAGTGTAGTCTTTTTTTATTTGTTTGTTTCTTTTGAGTCAATACAAACAGTAAACGTGCAGTTTCAAGGCAGAACAACAAATGTGAACTTTATCATAATTAACAGGAAGTAATTAGAAAGATAAGCTTTCGTGTGACTAATTTGCAAAAAAAAAAAAAAATAAAAAAATAAATAAATATACCTATTTGTATACATGCACACAATTATATATGAAAAAATCTGATGTGTTACACTCACATGACTTTCTCTACTCTATACAATCTATTTTTACAAACGCCTATTCTCCATATGCTTCATGTTAATCGAGATATCGAGATGTCAATCTTATTGGTAATTTTCTTGTAGATGCAAGGGAAATAGGGTAGCTTTTAAGCGATAGTCAAATATTTTAACGCTGGTTGCTATGTGGCGCATTCCATTCTCTTTGCATGTCCAGGACAAAAAAATGAATAACGAATTTGAGAAAAAGTATAAGTATTGGAAAATTTAAGGAAATAACAAGCAATATCTCGAAAACGGTTCACTCAACAAAAGAAATGTATATGACATAAGTTGTGTATTTTAACGCGATCTACATTTTTTGTGTAGTAAAATTTTGTCTATCTCTTATAGTTTACCAGTTATGCAAAAGTCGTTCAGAATGAAGAATACTTTTGGAGACATTCCCAGAAAATTCGAGATATACATTTCATTTCTCATGACATTATCTTAAACATATGATATTTCAATCAAAATCGTTAGAGCCATTTTTGAGAAAATTAAAATTTTCGAAAAAGCTTCCATGTAAAGGGTATCCTGGGGTGGGGGGATTTTCTTGAAAACCTTCGTGTCGCATCTCTGGAAGATACTGAACCTAAATACCAAGTTTGGTGTTTATCCGACTGTTCGTTTTTGAGTTATGCTGTTCACAGACACACACACAGACACACACACACACAGACACACACACGGACATGTTTCCAAAAATGCTTTTTTTGGATTCAGGGGGTCTCAAAACATGTATTTCCGGTGAAATCTCGGTATCGAATTTTTGGGTGGAATGCAATACTTCCCCTACTTACTGTACGTAGTAGAGAAAGTAAAAATGATTGTGGGTAGAAAAAGGCAAATTTTTGTAGCTTATTTGACAGATGTTTTTTAATGCCACTACTCCTATTATTTTCTCAGCAATTCTGTTCCTACATTTGTGTAGTTTTCTTCACTTTCTCTGAATACTGAGTGGAAGATGGAATAAACCCTTTTTTCTTTGCTTTTGCATGCAGACGTACAGTTTCGTCTGTAAGTAGTGAACAAAGTTCCAGCGAAGATGGAAAATTATGGTGCACAGGAAACGACTGTAAATCAAATCTGACATCAAAATTGCCCCAGCATCCTAACCAACTCTCGTCTGGATGTACTAATCTTGAGTCTGCCAGGAGGTATCCCACGTCGGCACTTACAGTGATGTGTCAAACATGAACAGTGTGTCCTTGTTAGAACCTAGCCTAGCTTGTAGAAACAACTCACAAACCACTGCACGAACGCGATTGAAATTTTTTTGTATGAGGAACAACAACTCACAATAAAAAGTTTCATAGCTTACTGATAATATGAGGATGGTATTTACAGAAAGTGACAGAAGATCGGTATGGACGATGCATTTCTGTAGAAGAAATCCATTAGTGAAGTATCCATTCTATTATATTTGCATTCCCAACATATAACAGTCACAAAAACCATGTTTAATCAGTGGCAAATTTCGTTTCTTTCCTTCGCTTTGACTTATAGCTTTTTCTAAGCTTAAAATCTAAAGTTTGAACAGACTAAAGAAAGCCCTGATTGAAAATTGGTCATAAAGGGCTATCGGTATTCAATCTGTTGTGAAAAAACCGAACCGCCTTTTGGGTTCCTTTATTTCCCGGATTTTAAATCTATTTTAAGCGTGCTTGACAGCCTATAATACTTCTTCCTCTTTAACGGCTTACAGGACTTACTACCCCAAGGACTTTCAATCCAATGGCTCTGTTCAGGAGGAGCAAGCAAACTCTGGATCATAGCATAATTAGGATGGCCGGGGATGATAGGAGAATTCGCGGGTCAAATTATCCAACTCAGCATTCGCCTAGTGACCGAGGAGGGAAACCGCGTAAAAATCTTCGGTCAGATTGGTCGTCTCCGGGAGTGTGAACCTGAGACTCCCCAAATGCGGGCCACAGACTTTACCGCCTGAGCCATTCCGCTCGGTCATAATAATGGAAACTGTTTATTTCGATTCGTCACCACCAACCCCCCAAATAATTGCCTCACTGTAAACCAGAATCTTAGACTACGGTTTCTAAATTGAAACAAGTCTCAATTCTCTACTCCACATCAAATTAAAATTCCCCAACAGAGTTGTGAAATATAGGAAAATTGTATAAACTTAATGATTTTAATTATTATATCTGTGAAGTTCTGTTATTTCAACCTTTGCATAAAGCACTGTATGTCACCTTGTCTACACACAACATGAAAACTGCAATATTTTAAGAACATATATGCTGATGTGCAAAGGCAAAATGTTAACATCAGCATTTCCCAGAACTTGGAAATCTATCCCACTCCTGAAGCTAATGACTTGGCTGCTCAGCTCTGTTTGCAGATGAAACCTGCAAAACTTGATTCGGAAACGTCACACCTGTTTTTAGACATATCTAACAATCCCATATGCACTCTCTTGTAAGGAGCAAATTTTCATACTTGGATATTGCACATCCTAAGCATGTGAGATTTGAGTAAACAGTGCATTTCTTAATTCAAATGATACCTATGCTAAAAGAATAAAAGTGAAATGCATTTATTAATTGAGGCGGAATCTGAAAAATAATAAAGCAGGTATATAAGCTAAACATCTGTGTGTGTGTGTGTGTGTGTGTGTGTGTGTGTGTGTGTGTGTGTGTGTAACAGAAACGCAAAACATGTTCATGAAGACCTATGTTTAGAATTTATGTTTAAGATTTAAGAAGTATCTATACAGTTTAAAATACATGTTGTAGATTTACCTATTCATGGATGGCGCTGATGTGGGTATATTTTGATGAGCATATTGAATACGAAATATTTCAATAGTTAATTACAGTTATATTCCATGTTTCTCCTATTAGTTTACATTTTCAATTTTTAAATAAAAAGTTTGTTTATTTGCATCCCTGCTCTATAATTTGTGGGCTGGAGCGTGCTGCTCTGGTTCCCGGCCACGGAATGCGTCTGGGTTCCACCCATAATGGTGCGGATTTTAGGTCCCGGGTACAGGACCAGTGCCCACTCAGCAACATGAGGAAAGTGAGCAGCTGCAATAGGCAGTGGTCCTGACTTCGCGAGCCAAATTTCCGGCTGGGGATGCGCAATGCTGGACACATCACCTCCCCGTATCGATTGGATGATCACCCACCTCTGCCGTGCGCATGTGGGCGTGAAGCCGGCAGTAGGTTGGCAGGCCCAGGTCCTTCGCGGGCTGTAGCACCACAGGATTATTATTTTTTTAAATTTGTAGAACAATACATGATTGATGTTTAAATTAACACAATTAAATGTTTATGGAGGCTTCAGAAATATTTGTTATGCGAAAAGTAGATGCAGCAAGCCTGCCCATATAGCACGAAGGAAAGGTGCAACTGCGATAGTTAAACCGAATAACGGTCTGACGCACAACAAACATAAAATCCTCATCAAAAGTAGGCTATTGCTTCTTTGAGGATGCATGCAGTAAATATGATTTTTTTTTTCACACAACAATGTAGGTCTTCTAACAAAATGTGCTTTTACCGTTGGGTAGCAAATCATTCTCTTTCATTTTCCTCAGAAAGAACTTAAGTGTCTTTGCTGGTTACACCCACGGATGGGACATACGATCATTTTAACGCCCATAGAACGTACAAAAATATGCAGTATTTTAAGGCTGTTAATATAATTACTATAAAACAGTTCTACTATTACAACGAATTACTTTGTGCAGTTTTCTCTGTCTATTAATATTTGCTTACAACCAGTCGTCACTATTATGTGGTTTCGATATTGGCAATACGTTTAAATAAGCACATTTCTTAGGTGTGACGCGCATTTGTTATGGGATTTCCCTTCCAAGGAATTTCCCTTCTGTATACATAGGTACTAATCACAGATAACGGCTGATCAACCTACTCCATCCTTGTTTTGATGTGGATCTACATAAAACAAGGCCAGAAGGCATTGAGAGGGCCCTTGAAGGGAATAAAATCAAAATGCATATTGAGTTTCTGTGAATGCAAGGTGCAACAAACTGAGCAGACAAGAATTGTGCGTTCACAAATCAAGTGGAACGTATTTAGCAAAAGGTGTAGGAGTTCGACACGGCCGAGTTTTGATTACACGAAGTGTATAGTAGCGCAAGGATTAAAAATCTGTTGTGTTACATTCACATGACTTTCTCTACCCTCTATCGCTTATTAGTTTAGAAAGTTATTGTTTCACGTATGGAAAAGCCGATTTGAAGTAGGAGTTGTATTGTATTTCAACTGTTGGGAAGCCGAACTTGTAGTAGTTGCAACCGCACGTATAGTAAACAGTTTCCGATAGCCTTCGCCCCAAATGTACTTTCAGGTGGCATTTGCCCCAAGTTTAAAAAAATATTAACTTTGTAATTTAACTGTTTCTTTAAATATTATATATTTATGTTTGCCTCGGCTGCGTCAGTATTATTGTTAGAGACACGTTTCTCTTAGCAGGGTTGTGGTGCGACTAAGAATGTAGGCTTACGCAGATTATAATTTTACTTCACTCCTTTTATTAATGCTTGATAATGTTCATATAACACTTCACTGATAAAGAGCTGTGAGATTCTTTTATTAATTATTTGCGCTTTTTAACACGTAGACTATTTTTCGTCTCACACGAATACGTATTAAATCTCTTGAGGACAGTTTTTGCGTCTGGTTAGTAACGCTGTCTGCAACCAACTGAACTGATTTCAACCGCCTAAACTGTAAATTTCTATATTTCAAGTATCTGATTGGCTATTCCTAGTCCAATAGAATACCTTCATGTAACTAAAGTTTTTTCTGGTTGTTGATTGGCTATTTTTAAACTGTCTCAAAATTTACATTATTGCTTCCAAGAATCACAAGTAACATTTAAACTTTCTAATTCATTATTGCCTCAAGGTTACCTCATTGTTAGCAACTTTTAACCTATTATTCTCACAGCTCCTACATTATTAAATTGCGTAATATATTCACATAACATTATTACACATGGATACAAAAATACGGGCTGTTATTGAATTTACATATTATACAATTGGACTGAAATTATTTAAGTGTTAAAAATACTGCCTCATAGTATTCTTACGAAAGTTTACTTCACTTGAATCGAGATAAACCTTTCGGAAAATAGCTGCATTACACATTTCGTTACAGACACAAAGGGAACAAAGTGTCTGTTTTTATTAAAGGTTTATTTAAGGTCATTTTGACTACATGGTCTTATCATCTGTTCATAAAAACATTATAATATATATATATATGATACATAAAGGTACGCATTAATTTACAGTTGCACAAACATGGAATTAGGTAAACATTTACAGTAAATCAGAGAGTTTTGTATCCATTGGAAACTATAGCATCTTCAATGTGCATATTGGGTGTGTTAACTCCAATGGGAAAATTGGAAATGCCGACTTGTTGTCTACATCATTGTACTGTGAACAATCTATGTTGCCACAGTCAAATGTTTAAGAACTGAACGCTATATGCTGCTGGCCTTAAAATCTCTTTCCGTGACAGTGCAAGAAACAACTGAAAATTGGCAGGACTAAATATTGAACAATTCTAACCGTTATTGAGGATATCTCGAAAATAATTGATGCCACAAAAAAGTTGTTTGAAATAAATTGTGTATTTTAAAAAGATCTACATTTTCTGTGTGGTACGTTTTCGTTCATCGCTTAAGGTTTACCCGTTATACAAGATTATACAAAATTCCTTCCGAATGAAGAAGACTTCAAAGGTTCTTTCCAGAAAATTCATGATATACATTTTAATTGTAATGTAAATATCTTTAATGTACGATATTTTAATCAAAATCGATAAGCCATTTTTAAAGTAAAAAATTCCATTGTCCATGTAAAGAGTAATTTTGGGTGGTGGAATTTTCTTTAAATTTTTCATGTCACATCTTTGGAAGGTGCTGATTTAAATTTCAAGTTTGGTATTATCCGATTATTCGCTTTTGAGTTATGCTGTTCACACACACGGACCTTTACGTAAAAATGCCTTTTGTGGATTCAGGGGACCTCAAAACACGAATTTCCAGTGAAATCTCAGTATCTTATTTTTGGATGGAATGCAATACCTTCTCTATTTACCATGTACGTGTTGGAGAAAGTAAAAGTAGAACTTTAACTCTTAGACTTGGTATTTTAGTTTAATTTGAGACTTGAACTAGAAACAGTTTCATGTGTTTTAAATTTAACTGAAACAGGCGTACTGTGAAATACAGATTTTGACATTACTTATTCTTAGAGAGTTTTAACCAAAAATTTCCACAAACTAATATACTTATTTCAAGATGAAATTGATGTATTAGTAAATACATCAAGGTTCTGTCGATTTTATTGGCTGTTTAAATTAACGAAGCCCATGGTGTTTATATTTTACTACGCCTAAGCCCATGTATCCAGAAGTAATAATCGCAATTTTGCCCTTCTATAAAAGGTGCATTCTATTCGGCACTGAAAGTGGGTGCTGCATTATTCAGTTTTTGAAAACATTCATCGCAGAGAGCCAGAGAAGGGGCGGCGAAATGCATAGGAAATTCTCCCACGATTGTTGCGTCACAAGTGCGCGCGATATGCGCAGAGAGGGAGCGCGCATGACGTCACTGTCATGAATTTTCAGACTCATTAAGCGACTGCCGTGGCCCTACCCGCCCATAGCCCCCTCCATGCCGTGGTGGGGGCGGGTTTGATATTTATCTGACGCTTATCATCGTCATCCCATGTCCGGTCAACATTGCGTCGACCGTTAAAACAGGTACAGACTGCCATGCCATTATCGTTACCCTGGCCCATGATTCATTGCGGCGCGGCGGCGGGGAGAGTGAGACAGAGACAATTGACTAACGTGTTCTTCCGTGTTGACGAGAGTGGAATTCCGCGCGCACACACAGTAGCAACAGAAGCCTATGATTCACCCCCATTTACGCCCAAGACGAGCAGTGTCTGTTTATTTTGTTATGAATTTTATGAAGTATTTCCCTTCTATGAATTCCCAAACATTTATTGGAATTGTGTGTGCAGTAAGGTTTAAGAGCAGATAGTTTGAGATGAAATCGGTACCCAAATTGTACAAATAGTAATATTATTTTTAAATTTATACCAGACATTATAGATCAAAAGATGCAATACTTCCAATAATTTTAATCTTATTGACAGTTTAAATTATTTTATCAAGCATATACACCACAGGATACAACTTCAACGATATTATTAATGTAAACATTTGTTTGGATACAACTGTATGTTACAGGGAAAATATAAATACATTCCTTGTTCCCTTAGTTTACAATAAAATTATTAACTTTTTAAATGCAGTTTTTAAATAAATGTTGTGTTAATTTTAGGAACACTATGGAAAAACCATTTCCAAAATTTCTTTCTTGACAGATTTTTAGTGACTGTCTTAAGCTTAAAAGTGGGGCGGGGAGGTAGAAAAGTTGCACTGTGCGGATCATAGAAAATTCCTACATTACCCGAATACATTTTGAAATTCGAGTTTTATTCCCTACTCGAAACTCGGTATGTGGAATTAACTAAATAACAAGAATTAAAAGATGACATCGTCAATCTTATGGAGTTTACCCGTTTACCGGCGATGACCTCAACTAGTGCAAGAGTTTCTAAACGGAATACCCCGTTTTTTAATAATTGAATGCTGCCCTTTAACAGCACCCATCAGCCCTGTCAGCAGTCTAGCATGATCCTTTAGCTGTTAACAAAATCCGTATTTTTGAAGAGGATGGAGCGAGAGTTAACTAATCCTTAAAAGAATTGCATATTAATTAGTATGATGTGTGTTTCAGAAATCCCCTGTAGAAACTACGGTAAAAGTCATATTTCATAGTCTTTGAAAACCAGAAGTCTATATTTCCTCTCTGGAGATAAAACAGCTTATAATAACACCAGGGCAGGAATCAAGTTTTATAGCTAAGTTTATTTCCTGTTTGTTAGTAAGTTTAGAATTAAATTATTCAGGTAAAATAAGCACTACGATTGATCTTCATTGTTGATTGTGTGTATTTGTTTTTTACTTTCTCTACTACGTATAGTAAGTAGGGGAAGTATTGTATTCCACCCAAAAATTCGATACCGAGATTTCACCGGAAATACATGTTTTGAGGCCTCCTGAATCCAAAAAAAGCATTTTTGGAAACATGTCCGTGTGTGTGTGTGTGTCTGTGTGTTTGTGAACAGCATAACTCAGAAACGAACAGTCGGATAAACACCAAAGTTGGTATTTAGGTTCAGTATCTTCCAGAGATGCGACACGAAGGTTTTCAAGAAAATCCCCCACCCAAAATTACCTTTTACATGGAAGATTTTTCGAAAATTTTAATTTTCTCAAAAACAGCTCTAACGATTTTGATTAAAATATCATATATTTAAGATATTTTCATGACAAATAAAATGTATATCTTGAATTTCCTGGGAATGTTTCCAAAAGTATTCTTCATTGTGAACGACTTTTGCATAACTGGTAAACCATAAGAGATAGACAAACCTTTACTACACAAAAAATATAGATCGCGTTAAAATACACAATTTATGTCATATACATTTTTTTTGTTGATGAACCATTTTCGAGATATTGCTTGTTATTCCCTTAAAATTTTTCAATACTTATTTTCTCAAATGGGAATTCGTTATTAATTTTTTTTCTTGGATATGCAAAGAGTATTAATCTGTGGAAAAGGGAATGGTGCTGCATCTAGCAACCAGCTATTAAGAGATATGTATGTGCTTAAAGGCTATTGTATTTCCAAATTGCTCTTGTAAATATATATTCCCCTTACATCTACAAGAAAATTAGCAATAAGATAAAGTATGCAAATATTTAAATCGATTAACATGAAGTAGATGGAGAATAAGCGTTTGTATAAATAGTTTGTACAAGAGTAGAGAAAACCATGTGAGTGTAACACATCAGATTTTTTTTCCGAAGAGAGAACAGTTCAATGCAAAAATGTTCATTCTGACATTATTTATAAATTATTGAAAACCAGCAGAATCGACGTCTCCATTGTTGAGGTAGCTACAGAAATTTCTCTCATTGTCAAACCTTCCCTTTCTCTCCTCCTGTTTCCTCACTCTCGCAGTCATTTTTTCTCTCTGCCCGCCTTTCTGAGACAACAGCGTTAAGAGGCTAGAACTCTTGTCCTTTAATTATTCAGAACTACACTTTTCCCAACGGAATTTATCAACTGGTTTGTGCACTACAACGATAACGAAAAATTGACAAAACTTCTGATTCGTCATAGCCAAGCGTTGTAATTAATAAAACTGATCACAAAAATCACCATCTTTTGTATCTGAAATTTGTCACAGAATCCACAGAGATATTGAGAGATTTTGATTGAATGTAAAACTTCCTAGGAAGAAGTAATTAAGCTGCTACATCACTAGAGCGAGAATCAACATAACCACGACCCTACCTAGTACACGTGACATTGTAGTGAATACTGGGTTGTACAGTCGACAGTCAGTAGTCCGCTTGTGTTGCTGGTTTTGGTAGAGTTGCTCTCTGTGGGCTCTGTGTTTATGTTTTGTTCTACCCCTGACTTGTTCCAGGTTATCTGTGGCACCCCCATCCCCTCGCCGCACCGTCGATACAAAGTCGCTGCGTGCACACATTGTAAGAGAAAGGATATTTGTCCTAGCTCTGTACATCATCTATTGTCTAAACAGGATCTAAGGTATGTTTTAGAGTAATCGGTTCAACTGTTCAACACGGTGCATGTAAACCTTTGAAAGTTGCGATTTTTTCTTTCGGTGCTGCCCATGACATATACCACATGGGTTATTTATCCCAAGTTAAAAATTAGCGGTATTTTTTGTTACAGACTTACACTACATGATCAAAAGTATCCGGACACCTGGCTGAAAATGACCTACAAGTTCGTAGCGCCCTCCATCGCTAATGCTGGAAGTTAATATGGTGTTGGCCCACCCTTAGTCTTGATGACAGCGTTCACTCTCGCAGGCATACTTTCAATCAGGTGCTTGAAGGTTTCTTGGGGAATGGCAGCCCATTCTTCACGGAGTGCGGAACTGAGGAGAGGTATCGATGTAGGTCGGTGAGGCCTGGCACGAAGTCGCAGTTACAAAACATCCCAAAGGTGTTCTATAGAATTCAAGTCAGGACTCTCTGCAGGCTAGTCCATTACAGGGATGTTATTGTCGTGTAACCACTCCGCCACTGCCCGGGCAGTATGAACAGGTGCTCGATTGTGTCGAAAGATGCAATCGCCATCCCCGAATTGCTTTTCAACAGTGGGAAACAAGAAGGTGCTTAAAATATCAATGTAGGTCTGCGCTGTGATCGTGCTACGCAAAACAACAAGGGGTGCAAGCCCCCTCCAGGAAAAACACGACCACACCTTAACACCACCACCTCCGAATTTCGCTGTTGGCACTACACCGCTGGCAGATGACATTCACCGGGCATTCGCCATCCCACACCCTGCCTTCGGATCGCCACATTGTGATTCGTCACTCCACACAACGTTTTGCCACTGTTCAATCGTGTAATGTTGACGCTCCTTACACCAGGCGAGGCGTCGTTTGGCATTTTCCTGCGTGATGTGTGACTTATGAGCAGCCGCTCGACCATGGAATCCAAGGTTTCTCACCTCACGCCTAACTATCATGGTACCTGGAGTGGATCCTGATGCAGTTTGGAATTCCTGTGTGATAGTCTGGATAGATGTCTGCTAATACTCTCTACGACCCTCTTCAAATGTCGGCGGTCTCTGTCAGTCAACAGACGAGGTCGGCCTGTACGCTTTTGCACTGTACATGTCCCTTCACGTTTCCACTTCACTATCACATCAGAAACAGTGGACCTAGGGATGTAGGAGTGTAGAAATCTCGCTTACAGACTTCTGACACAAGTGACACCCAATCACCTGACCACGTTCGAAGTCTGTGAGTTCCACGGAGCGTCCCATTCTGCTGTTTCACGATGTCTAATGACTACTGAGGTCGCAGATAATGAGTACCAGGCAGTAGGTGGCAGCACAATTCGCCTAAGATGAAAAACGTATGTTTGTGGGGTGTCCGGATAATTTTGATCACATAGTGTACGTAACTGTCAGCTATAAATGTCAGCACTGCCTTGGTGAGAAAAGAATATCTTTGAAGGAAAATTATATGCAGCTATCAGATATCCTTGCTCTACTAAACCATAGTTACGCTTCCTCGTATTAACATAATGAGTGCGGCTATGTGTGTTGATTCTCGACCGTCTCGTGGCAGAGCCTCCAGGAATATTCTGCGCTACACATTGTTCGAATAATAATCGAAAACAAACACTAACAAAACCTTCGGACAAAACTTACGGCGGAGTCAGTACGAACTTCAGGCTACAGGTGTGGCAGGTGATCTCTCAACAGGTGGTTGGTTGGTTACTGCATTGCCCTAGAAGCTTATAATCAGTTTTAATTAAATAACATTCCACATAACATATTCTTTCAATTTTAACGGTACTAATTTACAATTTTCTTAATACAAGCGTGGAAAGTGACGTGCTATTTTGTTGTTTTTGATCGGAAAGAGGTAAGAAGATGAGACGGTTAATTTATGAACATCATCAAGGTGTCATTATTTTCCCCAACACCATTATCTAGCGTTGTCACATGCTCCTAATAACAGGGTTGCTAGCTCTAGGATGTACTAACGAAGCAAATTGAGAATGTGTCTCAAAAACAGTAATTATGCATACCATTATCATTACTAGCGCTTACGCTGAGGTTAACGAAAATAATGTGGATTTTTAAAACCCGTGAAACTTATCGGAGCATATTAATTGCCTGACACCATACAGTTGTTGTTAAGTCCCTGTGGGTTAAAACAAATTTATTTCTCTCTTTCAGGAAGATAGCTGGAACTTTGGATAAAAAGCAGTTCTGTTTTGCATTAAATGTAAAGTTTCTTCCTTCGCTCTGTTCACCTTACTTTCCTTATCGATCCTTATTGTGACTGACTTAGGTATATCATTTTCTTTTCGTCCTTTAAGATTTTACCCGCCTTTTACAACTTCTTACTGTATTATGTCTGTTTATTAATTTACTATTTTGTAATAAATAAATATCAAACGTCAAGAATCGCAAAGCAGTGTAGACAATAGCAGAAAAAAACCTCATATGTTGCACTCAAACGACTTTCTCTACCCATTACAGTTTGAGACAGAATGTGCCCAAATTAATTTTATAATGTGTTAATTTATTTAGTGTTTAATTTGATATATGAATGATATGTGTGTATAATGTGAACAGCGTATAAATAGCCATTTTTGTATAATATAATACTTGTCTTATATATATATATATATAATGTTCCTGTGTCACTAGTTTACAATGTCTTAAACCCTGCCGTTTGCTGAAAATATGCTATTCGCATGTGCAGAGGAAACCGGGATCTTTTGTGTTAGTCTAGGGTAAGGTTTTATGACTTTTTTCTCCGCTCCGGAAGTATGGAGTGAGGAAAATATAACAGAACGGAAAATTACCGAGAGAAGCCCTGGAAAAAGTCACGCGATATATACAAACTAGCCAATAAGAATATATATATAAATTACATATATTTAGCCACGCTGAGAGAACCGCGAAAATTCCTCCAATGAGAAATCAGATCCTAAGATTTTAACCGGGGGATCGCGGTCTTTAAATAATCGAGATTTACCTTAAAATCGAGAACTTGACTTGTAGATACAGACGAGGAATCCACGCTAGTCCGTATGACAAAGTTGGCGCGCAAATGGTGTTCTTTAGTGCGGAAGTGTAAATGGGACCAATCACATATTAATTAACAATGTATCGGTGATTGCCAAGTTCTATATAGTGATAAGTGAACAGGAACATTATTCAGTGTTTTTAAAGTGAGAAGTGACAATAAATTGCAGTTACCCAAACATTATGATGAGTAGTGAATTCACCTCTGAGCTCCTTTGTACCACCACCGAGATCGACGAGCTTATTAGCAATCCTGATAGGCAAAGTCCATGCAGACATCTCTGCTGAGAACTAACTAGCCAGGGCAACAGCGAGAATTACCGTACAATTAAATCAATCAGCCAGGGCAACAAGATGAAGCCACGTCCGATGGAGAGCATCCAACTCGCGCGGGCATCGAACCGGGACTGCAACAAACGGCGCAGTCTTCGAAGCATGGAGGCACGACGACTGACGCAAGTTCCACTAACGAGGGGCATTCTAAGGGTTTTTGGCCTGAGCAGAAAACACACGATTTAAGAGAAACAGTTTGTTTATATTTATTTTTATATCTTAGTCCAAGAATTTTTTATCGTTTCAATGCCCTCAGTAAAATAGTAGTTGTACAACTGTGAAGAATAAGCGTCTGTCTGTTTTAATTCCTCATTTGATGTGAGTCTGAGGAGTGGACTTGTCCACTCAGTCATTTCTTCAGGTATGTGAACTTAAAGTAATCTCTGGGAGACAAGTCCAGCGAATATGGCGGGTGGAAGGAAGTACTTAGAAGCGAAGGTTATGCAGTTTTTCAGCAACAATCACAGACGTGCATGAAGGCGCATTATCGTGATGAAAGAGAAGTTTCTTTTTCGCAAGTTTTGGACATTTAGCCTAATAGCATCTTTCAATGGTCCAGTATGAAGTATAATACCCTCCGGTGTTCGTTTTACCCTTTTGGAGGTAATCTAAAAGCACCACACCTTGAGATTTCTCAGAAAACCATACATTTAAAGATATTTTATGATTTATCATTCTATTAACGTTTTTATCTCTTTTTTTTTGCATTTAAAAGAATCGCGTTGGTTCTAAAAAAAGTCAGCTAACTTTATTTATGGAGTTTAAATCCCCATCACTTTTCCTGCAGATGGCCCCATTTTTACAACTTTGGTACACTTAAATCTGTTGTCACCCACTATTTGGACTGCTCCTTCATCTCTAGCGTGTAGTGATGAATGCATGCTTCATCTAATGTTATGAAACGTCGGAGAAACTCGCTGGAGTTACGTTTACACAAGCCTAAATACTCTTGAGAAATGTTTATTCGAATGTTTATTGGTTCATTGTTAACAAACACCACACTCGTCGAGATGAAAACCTTCTCATATCCATAACTTCATGTAAAACGTAATGGAAACAACTACCAGGGTCTTTGCAATATTAAAACAACTCGCATAATTTCAATCGCCGATAGTTGAGTACAGTATTGCGAATTTCACAATCTCATCGGTCGTTGCCGTGAGCACACGTCATCTTGAGTGGATGTACGATCAGGCTTAAATTCAACCACAATTTTTTAATCGTCGAAATCGAATGTCGAATCTACTCCTTTAACATTTCTGTTGGAATCAAGTCCTTCAAAACGAATTATTTTGTCAGAGCTCGTAATTGAGTTTTATCCATTTGGTAGAAAACGTCAAAGCTTGTTTACACGATACTCACAACAAGTAACCTAACTTAAGCTCAGAAACTTTACAGTGCGTCATTTAAAACAGGCATATTTGATCCGGCGTGTCACCATGTGTCAAGCGATCTCCAGTTTGCTGTTCACAACACACTCGTTTGTTGTTTGTAACACACAAGTCTTCTAACCCAGTATTGGAACACTGCCGTACACAATTTCTATGAGGTGCCTTACAAAATAGTTAGTCGGACATTTAGGGAAGAATGCGCTCTCCGCTCTTTCATATCTTGTAGGATACAATGATGCTGCAATGTGCTGCACAAACACACACACGTACAATGTACACTGCGTGATCAAAAGTATCCGGACACTTGGCTGAAAATGACGTACAAGCTCGTGGCGCCCTCCATCGGTAATGCTGGAAGTCAATATGGTGTTAGCCCACCCTTAGCCTTCATAACAGCGTTCACTCTCGCAGGCATACTTTCAATCAGGTGCTCGAAGGTTTCCTGGAGAATGGCAGCCCATTCTTCACGTAATGCGGAACTGAGGAGAGGTATCGATGTAGGTCGGTGAGGCCTGGCACGAAGTCGGTGTTCCAAAACATCCCAAAGGTGTTCTATAGGATTCAAGTCAGGACTCTGTGCAGGCCAGTCCATTACAGGGATGTTATTGTCTTGTAACCACTCCGTCACAGCCCGTGCAGGATGAACAGGTGCTCGATCGTGTTGAAAGATACATTCGCCATCCCAGAATTGCTCTTCAACAGTGGGACGCAGGAAGGTGCTTAAAATATCAATGTAGGTCTGCGCTCTGATCGTGCCACGCAAAACAAGGGGTGCAAGCCCCTCCCGGAAAAACACGACCACACCATTACACCACTACCACCTCGGAATTTCACTGTTGGCACTACACACGCTGGCAGATTACGTTCACCGGGCATTCGCCATACCCACACCCTGCCATCGGATCGTCACATTGTGTACCGTGATTCGTCACTCCACACAACGTTTTGCCACTGTTCAATCGTGTAATGTTGACGCTCCTTACACCAAGCGAGGCGTCGTTTGGCATTTTCCTACGTGATGTGTGGCTTATGAGCAGCCGCTCGACCATGGAATCCAAGGTTTCTCACCTCACGCCTAACTGTCATAGTACTTGGAGTGGTTCCTGATGCAGTTTGGAATTCCTGTGTGATTGGATATAAGTCTGCCTGTTACTCTTTACGACCCTCTTCAAATGTCGGCGGTCTCTGTCAGTCAACAGACGAGGTCGGCCTGTACGCTTTTGTGCTGTACATGTCCCTTCACGTTTCCACTTCACTATCACATCAGAAACAGTGGACCTAGGGATCTTTAGGAGCGTGGAAATCTCGCGTACAGACTTCTGACACAAGTGACACCCAATCACCTGACCACGTTTGAAGTCCTGAGTTCCACGGAGCGTCCCATTCTGCTGTTTCACGATGTCTAAGGACTACTGAGGTCGCGGATAATGAGTACCAGGCAGTAGGTGGCAGCATAGTGCACCTAAGATGAAAAACGATGTTTGTGGGGTGTCAGCTTCTCCAATTGGAAGCCGCATAAACAAAGCATAATTATCAATAAAAGGATATAAATACATAAATTGTAAACAATACAAATAACTGTTAACACGTTGAAACTATGTAAAAAATTATCTGAAAATAATTATAATTTACAAACAAATTTGTATACATAAAGAAATCAGTATAATTAATGAATGTGACACTTTATTAACTATGAGGTCACTGCTTTAATAAATGAATTGTTTAATTTAGATTTTCTGCAAAATGATTATAAGGATAGTATGGAAAGTACCCCTGGCATACTAACTGGATACTATACAGTCAACAACGTCAATTGAAGCTAGATGATAGGTATTTATTTACTGTAAAAAGTGTGAGCATATAGTATTGTTTGTTCATTTTTCCCTGCAAGTTTATAAGCGGTATTATATTTATTTCTTCAATTTGATAAGAAGTATAAGCTTATTTGGGTTTCAAACCTTTATTATAGGAATAATAATGAATAAAACACTTGATTTTATTTTGTTATTTAATGCATACCTTGCATTTAATAAATAGATTTTTCTAGCTTTTCAAAACTAAGAATCTGCACTACGCCACTGCTCCGATAGAGGGGTAACTTTATGTCTCAGTACACCTCCATAGTCCTGGATGTGACACGCGGCCTGCCCACACCTAAGCTAAAAGATGATATGCAACAATTATAAAGTAATTTGGGCAACTTCACGACATCTCTGAGTCAGGCAGAGAACGCCAGGGCGCCCCTCGCAGACTTATAATATACATTCATTTAAAAAGTGATCATTCTACTCATTTTACATTGCTCATTATACTTTTATTTTTGAGAATAAAGAACTTCAAATGATCAGTGTCACCTAGGATGCATGCGTAATATGGAAAACAAACAGAGCTGTTATTGTATCGTAAGTCAGTTTTAGGTATTCATCCACACATGCGAAAAGAACAAAAATTGTGTAACATGTTTTATAGATGACGCATAAAAGTTCAACTGGAAAACTTAAAGATCTAGTAACGACTATTTCGCAAACGATTGATTCTTCAGAAAAATGTTATGTAATTTAAACTGTATATTTCAACGAGATCTACATTTTCTGCGTAGCAAGGTTTTGTATATCTCTTTTGTTTCCACTTCTGTAAGCTATGTATTGTGTGTGAAAGCCACGCGGAAAATTTTAGTGTTTTAACTTCATCGTTTTTAGAAATATTAATGTTTATTATTCTTTCATTGTGTTCCCAAAACATACTCCAGGCTTTGGAATATAATTTTCACAACATAGAAGAAATTTGTTTGTAAAACACATACAGAATTTGAAGGTTCATTAATTTATGAAAGTATTATCAATTTTTTCCGTTTTGAAAAATAATTATTTTAAGAAAAGACGAAAATAAAAATTAACGCAAACAAAGCTGCACATGATTTTAAAACATTTAAATACACTGAGTTTTAAATAACCTGTATCAGGAAATGCTGAAAATGATGAAAAGAATAAATGTGGTTTCAAGGATGTGCTATGCTGAAAGGTTCTGTACACGTTACTCTTTAAATATTTAATATTCAGCATTTAGGCGGAAAATTGCTTCAATTAATATCATTTTGAAAGCCTAATTTGTAGAGAATAACATACATCAAGCATTAAAAACGGACCTTTCTTCTTCTATTTGACGAAAGTTTATTCCATGCCTTGCCTTAAACATACTTATGGATATAGCAATTTTTTGCTTTGTTTGATCTCACATTAGAGATGAAATTGGGATTTTTTAAAATTTAATCGTGGTGGTTATGTTGAGACTGAAAAAAGGTTGTATTAGTTTTAATTAACAAGTTGGTTGGTCATCGTTAATATTCTTAAATTCCTGAATAAAAATCATCAGTGTGAATCAGTGAAAAACAGTGATAATTCGAATAACCATTTTTGTAGTGATAATGTTTTGCAAACACTAAATCCGCTATTATAAACGCGTAATAATGCTAAAATATTATTAAAAAAGCGCAATAAGGATCTAATAGGTAAATCAATTATCTACTACAAGCGATTTCAGTTGACATAATAAATATGTAACTCATAAACCATAGCTCTAATTGAATCACTAAAGATATGGCACTTAAGAATTTTGATTAAAATACATGTTTAAGATATTTTCACTTTTTCATGACAAATGAAATTATATCTTGAATTTTCTGAGAATAGCCTGTGAAGTCCTCTTCAATCTGAATGACTTTTCTAGAATTGGTAAACCGTAAGAGAAGAAAAAAATCGTATTACACAATTGTAGATCTTGTTAAAACACACAAATTATGTGTAATAATTGTTTTTTGTGAAGTTAACCATTTTCGAGTTATTCCTTATTATTGGTTTGAATTTAAAATACTTATACTTTTCTAAACTGGGAAGACCCTATTCGTTCTTAGTAGGGGAAGTATTGCATTCCACCCCAAAATTCGATACCGAGATTTCACCGGAAATACATGTTTTAAGGTGCACTGAATGCATATAAAGCATTTTTGGAAACATGTCCGTGTGTGCGTGTCTGTGTGTGTGTATGTCTGTGTGTATGTGAACAGCATAACTCAGAAACGAACAGTCGGATAAACACCAAACTTGGTATTTAGGTTCAGTACTTCCGGAGATGCGACAGGAAGGTTTTCAAGAAAATACCCCCACCCCAGATTACCCTTTACATGGAACATTTTTCGAAAATTTTAATTTTCTCAAAAATGGCTCTAACGATTTCGATTAAGATATCATATATTTAGGATACTTTCATGACAAATAAAATGTATATCTTGAATTTTCAGGCAATGTCTCCAAAAGTATTGTTCATTGTGAACGACTTTTGCATAACTGGTAAACCATAAGAAATAGACAAAATTTTACTACTCAAGAAATGTAGATCCTGTTAAAATACACAATTTATGTCATACAATTTTTTTTGTTGAGTTAAACATTTTCGAGACATTGCTTGTTATTCCCTTAAATTTTCGAATACTTATACTTTTTCTCAAGTGGGAATTCGTTATTCATTTTTTTTGTCCTGGTAACGCAAAGAGAATGGAATTCTCGACATAGCAACCAGGTCTTAAAATATTTGACTAATGCTTAAATTCTACCAATTCCCCTTGCATCTACAAGAAAATTAGAAATAAGATTAACATCTGGATATCTCGATTAACATGAAGTATATGGAGAATAAGCGTTCTTAAAAATAGTTTGTACAAGAGTAGAGAAAGTCATGTGAGTGGAACACATCAGATTTTTTTTCTCGTGGTCATGCAAATAGCATAGAACCCACACTCTTTAAAAATATGACTATTGCTTTACCCATCCTATCTTAACGAAATGCGTAAATTTCAAGTGAAAGTATATCTGGATTAACAAGAAATTTGTAGAAGAATAAGTTGCTGTAAGAGCAGTTTGCAGAAGATCGAGTAGAGAAAGTCATATGAGTGTAGCACAGAAGATTATTTTCATTTAAATTTTCAGGATAATATATGCGAAATTGGCAGGTTTACTTTATGATAATGATAACTGCTAGCGACTCCGATAGCTCAAGACAACACAGTCCACGCAGGAAATCGAAACCGCGGCCTGTGATTAACGCTACATAATGGCAGAAAACAGAACAAAAAATTTGGGAAGTTAACCGCTGGACCACAGTGCGTGGTGGTTGTGATAATGATGCTGATGATAATAACAGTAGCTACACTCCTAATCGTAATCCATTTAATCACCGAGCA
Source organism: Deroplatys truncata (assembly GCA_030765065.1). NCBI lineage: Eukaryota > Metazoa > Arthropoda > Insecta > Mantodea > Mantidae > Deroplatys > Deroplatys truncata. Next base: position 224,529,644 of record CM060978.1, read on the forward strand.
TGCGTTACCGCACGTTACCTGCGCTTGGCTGCTTTTGCGTCTGTTTGGCGGCAAAAACACCGGAATAGGGTGTGGGTAGAGACTAGCTCTGCTATTGGCTAAAATGTCAGTCTATTGCACGCTTGTTTCATGTTCGGATTACTCGAAATTACTTCCAGTGATGAATTTCCTGATTTTTATCTCTTGATCAGTTTAAAAAAATATAATCATTACCCAGATTGCAGACTAACATCTGCTTTTCAATAAAGGTAGCACTCTAAATAGAAGACAAATACAAATACAGATATCGAGATGTTAATCTTATTGCTAATTTTCTTGTAGATGCAAAGGGAATTGGTAGGCTTTAAGCGACAGTCAAATATTTTAAGACCTGGTTGCTATGTGCACTATTCCATTCTCTTTGCATTACTAGCACAAAAAAAAAAGATTAACAAATTCCCATTTGAGATAATGTATATGACATAAATTGTATATTTTAACACGATATATATTTTTTGTGTAGTACACTTTTGTGTATCTCTTATGGTTTACCAGTTATGCAAAAGTCGTTCACAATGAAGAATACTTTTGGAGACATTGCCAGAAAATTCGAGATATACAATTCATTTGCCATAAAAATGCCTTAAACTTAAGGTATTTTATCCAAAATCGTTAGAGACATTTTTGAAAAATTAAAATTTTCGAAAAATGTTCCATGTAAAGAGCAATCTGGGGTGGGGGGATTTTCTTGAAAACCTTCGTGTCACATCTCTGGAAGATACTGAACCTAAATACCAAGTTTGGTGTTTATCCGACTGTTCGTTTCTGAGTTATGCTGTTCACAGACAGACACACAGAGACACACACGGATATGGTTCCAAAAATGCTTTATATGCATTCAGTGCACCTCAAAACATGTATTTCCTATGAAATCTCGGTATCGAATTTTTGGGTGGAATGCAATATTTCCCCTACTTACTATACGTAGTAGAGAAGTTAACAAGAGCCTAATAATAATTTTAATAATAATAATAATAATAATAATAATAATAATAATAAAAATATATTAATAATAATAAAGAAAAGACGGGCTATAATATTATAAACAATCTGATACTTTGCACTCACATGACTTTCTCTACCAACTCTTGTACAAACGAGTATAAGAAACATCTGTGTTACATTCATATGACTTTCTCTACCCTCTATCGTTTATTTATGGGTATACAAATTATTCTAACGAAAGATTATTTTTCTATCTAATTATTTCAATCCTGATGATGCTCTGCAGAAATAGCTACATTATACATATCGTTTGGATACAAAGAGAACAGCGATAGTCAAATGTTTAAGAAATGGACGTTATACGCCTGGCCTTAAAATTTCATACTGTTTCCATGTAATCGCCAGAACCAACTGAAAATCAATTGGACTTTATATAGAATGACAAGGTACTGAACAAATCGAACCATTAATACCGGATACCTCGGAAATGGCTGATGCCAAAAAAAAGTAATTTGAAAGAAATTATGATGTGTTTTCTTGTGTAGTACGTTTTCGTCTATCGCTTAACGTTTACCAAAGACGCCTAATGAATAAAGAGGACTTCACAGGCTATTCCAAGAAAATTCAAAATATAAATTTTATTTGGCATGTAAATATCTTTAATATATCGTATTCTAATCAAAATCATTAGTCATTTTTTAGAAAAACAAACATTTAGAAAAATGATTAATGTAAAGAGTAATTTGGGACGGGGGGGGGGTTCCTGAAAATCTTCGTGTTGCATCTTTGGAAGGTAATAAACCTAAATACCACGTTTGGTATTTATCCGACTTTTCGTTTTTGGGTTATGCTGTTCACAGACACACACACACACACACACACACATATGGACCTTTTTATAATTTGTTTTGGATTCATATGTCCTCAAAACATATATTTCCGGTGAAATCTCGTATAGAAGTTTTGGGTGGAATAGGTACCCTCCCTATCTACTAGGGTCGTGGTAGAGAATGTAAAAAAGCGGCCAGCGAAATAAGCGGTCCAAGGATTGTTTGATACCTGAGTAGGACTGGTTTGGATTTAAGGAACATCCAAGAATGCGAAAAAACCGGTCAGGTAGCTTACACTGCATGTCAGGTAAGCACGTGTATGAAATCACATATCATAACTGTTTTGACTGCTTGTGTTTCACCGAGAGTGATCGTGTAGTTGTGATGGAAGCGATTAATATTAGAAACGGGAAGTCATGTGCGCTTCACAATAGCTAATCATACCGAAACTACAGGGAACCATTAGGTGGCATTGTTACATGGATCTGTGTGAAAGAAAGATCCAGAAAATGTGCGGAAGTAACAGAAACGATATTTTGAGAGCACAGAACTTCATTATGGAGTACACAATGAAGCCTATTTAGAGGCGAAGAAGCGTGCATATCAAGCGAAGAAGAGAGCAGTTTTAATATACTTCTAAAAAAATCTGATGTGTTACACTCACATGACTTTCTCTTCTCTTGTACAAACTATTTTTACAAACGCTTATTCTCCATATGCTTCATGTTAATCAAGTATTGGAAAATTTAAGGGAATAACAAGCAATATCTCGAAAATGGTTCACCCAACAAAAAAAAATGTATATGACATAAATTGTGTATTTTAACGCGATCTACATTTTTTGTGTAGTAAAATTTTGTCTATCTCTTATGGTTTACCAGTTATGCAAAAGTCGTTCACAATGAAGAATATTTTTGGAGACATTCCCAGAAAATTCGAGATATACATTTCATTTATCTTGAAAATATCTTAAATATATGATATTTTAATCAAAATCGTTAGAGCGATTTTTGAGAAAATTAAAATTTTCGAAAAATTTTCCATGTAAAGGTTAATCTGGGGTGGGGGGATTTTGTTTAAAACCTTCGTGTCGCATCTCTGGAAGATATTGAACCTAAATACTAAGTTTGGTGTTTATCCGACTGTTCATTTCTGAGTTATGCTGTTCACAGACACACACACGGACATGTTTCCAAAAATGCTTTTTTTGGATTCAGGGGGTCTCAAAACCTGTATTTCCAGTGAAATCTCGGTATCGAATTTTTGGGTGGAATACAATACGTAGTAGAGAAAGTAAAAACAATGCTCTTCACCTACAAAACATGTGTGACTTAATTAAGAATGTGTGTGTTTTTTCTTCGACTTTTAATGCTAGGTATGCTGTTCTCTCGTATCTCCTTCGCGCGCGCCTGTCTACACAATCTTATTCTATCGCGAAGAATCGCTACGCCACTGCGACCAAGTTTGGAAACCCGCGCTCCTCATTGTGGGCAGGTAGATTTACTGCAAACCGCCACAATATCCCTACACTTATTTGGCAACATCCATTCACCGTTACAAGATATTAATTGTCAGAGTTATGAGGTAAGGCTATCTCAACACCAAAACTGTCGGATACTGCGATTTTTCGTCACCTAAAAGCATCCGCATCCCCCCCCCATACAGGGGGAGGTTGCGAGCAGACTGCCGCGGTACATAAAACGTTATGCATGGATTGAAATGGTTGGCGTTGCTCTTTGGAATCCGTGTACCTGGGCTTGTATTCGTAAACCAATATGATTTATCCTCCAGTTAGGTGTCCCTTGAATAGCACGTCGTATGGAAATATAATACAGCTAGTACCACACGCCGTAAATCACAGCGTAAATATTTCTTATACAAATAAATACTGAAATTCTCTCTTTGTGAGAATAAAGTCCGCAGTAGGCATATGAAATTAGAGGACGTAAAACGAAAATCAACCAATCAATCAATCAATCATAAATTTTTGCCTCAGGGCAGGTCCTTCATTGTATGCCTTGTGTACCAGCCCTCTGCTTTCCCCCCTTTTTGCTTTCCTCTTTTTATCTGTATGAAAGTTTTATTAACATCTATAGCTATATTAATATTATATGAGAGAAAATTTCTACGCCTTTATGTGTATGTTCGGTAATCTCAAAAACCATTCAACCGAATTTCATAATTCCTTCACCACTGAAAAGTCCAGTTCTTTCTTACGGATATCGCATATAAAACACTTTCTAATTTCACTTCATAAATTACTAAACGATTAAAAAGTATTTACCATGCCCTTGTACTTGAATACAAACACATTGCAGACCATGCTAGCGAAGAAGGTTTTGACTTTTAGCTGAGAATGCTATGGGGTAGAAAATGATTGTTATCCCACAGATATGCAAGTAAAAATAAGACAAATGCCGCGGACACTTCATTCCTAGCAATATACCTATGTGTATATGGTCACGATTTATCAACCAGGACACAGTAAAACCAAGGGAAGGAATCTGTTTATGACTGTATGAAACGCGTACGATATCAATGCCAATATATTTTAGTAACCCTCAAGTAAGAAAGGTTTGCTTTATTTCCTTTGCATGTTATAATCAAGATCATTAGCAGGGTATGTTAAATAATTTTACAGAGATAGAAAATTGTGTCTAGATAAATCAGAAACCAGTCAAATGATATTTTAAACTTAACAACTCAGAATATTATTTTTCTCTATGGTTCAGACTATGCGTTTTTCCAAAGCGCTTAACTTGGTGGCATGGGAGTTGGAAATCTTCAATTCACCAGTTTCGTCTCTACCTCTTATACACTATGTGATCAAAATATTCGGACACCCCACAAACATACGTTCTTCCTCTTAGGTGCATTGTGCTGCCACCTACTGCCTGGTACTCATTATCCGCGACCTCAGTAGTCATTAGACATAGTGAAACAGCAGAATGGGACGCTCCGTGGGACTCACGGACTTCGAACGTGGTCAGGTGATTGGGTGTCACTTGTGTCAGAAGTCTGTACGCGAGATTTCCAAACTCCTAAACATCCCTAGGTCTACTGTTTCTGATGTGATAGTGAAGTGGAAACGTGAAGGGACATGTTTACAAGCGTACAGGCCGACCACGTCTGTTGACTGACAGAGACAGCCAACATTTGAAGAAGGTCGTAAAGAGTAATAGGCAGACATCTATCCAGACCATCACACAGGAATTCCAAACTGCATCAGGATCCACTCCAAGTACCATGACAGGCGGGAGGTGAGAACCCTTGGATTCCATGGTCGAGCGGCTGCTCATAAGCCATACATCACGCAGGAAAATGCCAAACGACGCCTCGCTTGGTGTAAGGAGCGTCTACATTACACGATTGAACAGTGGCAAAACGTTGTGTGGAGTGACGAATCACGGTACACAATGTGGCGATCCGATGGCAGGGTGTGGGTATGGCGAATGCCCGGTGAACGTCATCTGCCAGCGTGTGTAGTGCCAACAGTGATATTCAGAGGTGGTGCTGGTGTTATGGTGTGATCGTGTTTTTCCTGGAGGGGGCTTGCACCACTTGTTGTTTTGCGTGGCTCGTTCACAGCGCAGACCTACATTGATATTTTAAGCACCTCCTTGTTTCCCACTGTTGAAGAGCAATTCGGGGATGGCGATTGCATCTTTCAACACCATCGAGCACCTGTTCATACTGCACGGGTGTGGCGGAGTGGTTACACGACAATAACATCCCTGTAATGGACTGGCCTGCACAGAGTCCAGACTTAAATCCTATAGAAAACCTTTGGAATGTTCTGGAACGCCGACTTCGTGCCAGGCCTCACCGACCTACATCGATACCTCTCCTCAGTTCCGCACTCCGGGAAGAATTGGCTGCCATTCCCCAAGAAACCTTCCAGCACCTGATTGAAAGTATGCCTGCGAGAGTGAACGCTGTCATAAATGCTAAGGGTGGGCCAACACCATATAGACTTCCAGTATTACCGATGGAGGGCGCCACGAACTTGTACGTTATTTTTAGCCGGGTGTCCGGTCACGTAGTGTATATGTTAAGGGTCTATGTATTATGTGAAAACAATGTAGATTTTATGTTATTGAATAACTATGGGACCAAAGAGGAGGTAAAATGGTTTAAAATGTACTGATGTGTATATTGTGATTAACTAAAAAATTATTCCAGCATTCCGAGCGGTGATTGTTCCACTGTCAAAGGGTACTTATAGGCTATGCAGCATTTCCAGAACTTGGAAGACTGTCGGGAGGAGATTACGGAAGTCAGACTTTCCGCTGATGTTTTACATCCTTTTGTGTGAGTATTAGGGGATTTATTATCTGTTATTACGAATAACCGGGGGTGTACAAAACCAAAGTTACAAGGGATGACGGGAAGGATTCACCATAAACGTCTTCTGTTGTACATAATTGCATAAAGAACGGGGGAGGTAAGTGAAATCAATTAATTCGTCATTCGAATTCTATCTATCAGATTCAGACTTATTCTTCCCTCCCACTCTGTTTAAAACAGCTTCATTATTGGAAAGGTAGAACCAGACTGAAAACTCAATGCCATATCCGGGATTTGAACCATGGATCTTCGGCTTACCATGCCACTGCTCGGCTATGACACTGAATTTTTCGGTCTGATTCCACCTTTCCAGCTAAAGTTTACACACGGCAGGTGTGGAAGAGTAATTAATTAAGCTTCTTACTAATTTTGCGGTTGCATGCGTCTCTACATTGTTCACACCTCAAATGCTTCCAACCGCAACGTTGAAGTTTCCACATTATACCTACAGTTCTACGTTCCACAGTTGTTTCTCCAAGAGCACACACAAGATGTTTCAGTTTCTGTTAAAAAGCACTTTTTAGGTGCTTCACAGACTAATTACCAACAAATAAAATACATTAATTAAATAAGTTAATTCACAAGATATAGCGCACAAAATAAGTTCATCAAAATGTTGAAATCTCTGGTGTAAGGCGTTAACCAACGTCAGGGGAGAGAATACATATATTTTTTACTATTTCTGGTGTGACCAGGTTTGTGACCAATGCTGTTAGAATGATTTCCATAGGTCTTTTGGAGGGTTACAGAAACAACATCTCTCTTTCATTTTAGGCAGATTGGAACTGCTCGGTAATCGTAAGCGATGCTCTGGTGCAATTTCAAATGTTTCTTAAATTACAGCTACAGTAGCTGGTCGTATTAGCTTACCGTGCCAAAATGCCTTCTTACAGTGCCTCGCTTTACCTCTGGGGAAGTGGTGAGTGAATGAGTGAGTGTTAAGTAAGTGAAAGAGTGAGTGAGTAACTAAGTAAGTGAGTGAGTGAGTGAATGAGTGAGTGCTAAGTAAGTAAGTAAGTAAGTAAGTAAGTAAGTAAGTAAGTAAGTAAGTAAATACGTAAGTGAGTGAGTAACTAAGTAAGTAAATAAGTGAGTGAGTAAGTGAGTGTCTAAGTAACTGCGTGAGTGAGTGAGTAAGAGAGTGAGTGACTAAGTAAGTGAGTGAGTAAGTGAGAGAATGGGTGATGAGTGAGAGTGTGGGCAGGTGAGTGAATGCTTGAGAGAGTGAGTGACTAAGTGAATAAGTAAGTAAGACTAGTGGGCGAGTAAGGAGTAATTGAGTGAGTGACTAAGTATGTGAGAGAGTGAGTAAGTGAATGTGTAAATGAGAGAGTGTGTGACTAAGTAAGTGAGAAAGTGAGTAAGTGAGAGAATGAGTATGTGAGTAACTGAATAGGTGAGTAAGTAAGTAACTGAGCAGGTGAGTGAGTAAGTCAGAGAGCAAATGAGTGAGTGAGTAATTGATTAAGTGAGAGACTGAGTGAGTAATTGAGTAGGTGAGAGAGTAAGTGAGAGAGTGAGTGACTAAGTGTGAGAGTGAATAGTAAGTGAGTAAGTGTTTAGGTGAGTGAGTGACTAAATTTTATTTGTAAGTTTTGTGGCTTGTGTACACACTTAAATAACAATTTCTTAATAACTGCTCAGATTTCGCTCTTGACTTCAGCCTTTCTAGACATGTGTTAATTGAGTTTTTTATTTATGGACGCTCTTTAACTACTAAGGTCCTTAGCGTCCCATTCTATATTGGGCGTGAAAGACCGATAATTTTGCTCAGAGGCCTCTTTATCAGGCTTGAGATAAATCTACGACACGGGACCACCGGCTTTACTTCCCTTCCGAAGGAAGCCATGCTAAGGATTTTTACGCCGAAAAAATCCATCGCCCTCCGCAGGGTTTGAACCCGCGACCTTGGGAACTGGAGGCTAGCACGGTACCACTAGACCACGGAGGACGAGTATCCGATATATAACCGACGCACGAGTTTCCCCATTTATTGTTATTCAATAACCCAGCTTTTCTAAAAATTATATACATAGTTATAACTGTTTGTTGTTTATACCAGGAGACTATACGAATCGACTGGTTAAAATGTAGATCTATATGTGCTAGAGAAACGTAGCCTTAGCTCACGAGGGTCGGGGGGGGGGGTTGGAGAGCAACTATATTTCATGTTATAATGAAGAAATAAGTAAGTATTTCAGAAATTGCTGTCATAAAATTATTTATTTTGATATAAATTGTATATTTTAACGAGATTTGCTTTTCTATATTAACGGTTTATTTAAGTTTTATGGTTTCGCAGTAAAATAAAATCCAATAATTAAGAATCCCACAAGCTGTTCACAGTAACACCAATAAGTCACTTAATATTCCCCCTCAACTCCCTGCCCTATACGTGTGTTTCAAAATGTTCAATATGAATACCTGTTATAATTCTGTCGTTGAAATAAGCAAGAATAATCGAGAAGGTGTAACATTTGTGAAAATTACAAGAAAACTATTTTGGAAATAAGTAAATTTGGTGGCTGAATTATCATTGCCAATTTATTCTACTTCCTGTTCTAGAATTCAGCGTTAAAGAAAGGTAATTTACTTAATAATACATAATATTGATAAATATAAATTAAAAATACAATAAATAATAATAATAATAATAAAGTAATAGTTCATCCGTTAATTAAGCAATTATGGGGTGTGGTAAATATTCACGATCGCATCCATTTCAATTCTTCATGCCTACATCTGAGACTTTTGATGTTTTGATAAAACTCGTTAAAACCATTTTTAAGGAAACAAAAACAACAGAAAATGTTCTATCTCAAGCATCGCTTGAGGTGGAAAAATTCCACGGAAATCTGATCTTTTGAGTAAGCTGGTTACACACAGTCAGGCAGGTAGAGAAACAGAAATACACGTTTTTTATTTTGTATATTCAAGGGAGCTCAAACGCAGATGTCCCTATTGAATTTAACGTAACACCGTAGGATGGGGTGACTATCCTTTTACTATTTCAGCTTACCTACAATAGGCACAGGGAGTGATGCATTCCATCCAAAAATTTGATAGGTGTAGAGATATCACAGGAAACATGTTTTTGGGCTCCCTGAGTTCCTAAAAAGCACTTTTTGAAAAAGGCGTATGTATGTGTCTGTAAACAGTATAACTGAAAAACGAAAAATGGGCTAAATATCATACTTGGTGTTTACGTTTAGCATCTTTCAAAGATGCTACACGCAGATTTTTAACACACCCACATCCCAAACTACCCTTTACATGGAAAAAAGTTTCATTGTTTTTTTTATTTCCTCAAAAATGACAACGATTTTCATTAAAATACCACATATTTAAGATATTTGCAGGACAAATTAAACGTATAGCTTGAATTTTCTGGGAATAGTCTGTGAAATCCTCTTTATTCTGAATTATTTCTGTATAATTGGTAAACCGTAAGAGATAGACAAACGTTTACTGCACAACAAATGTAGATTTCGTTAAAGCACACGATTTCTCACATAAAGATTTTTTGGGAGTTAACAATTTCCGAGATATTCCTTGTTAATGATTTTAATTTTCAAATACTTATATATTTTTCTCATGTGGTAAGTCGTTATTTTTTTTTAAAGTTCCCTTGTTTACCCACTTTAGGATACTGTGATTTTAGTTTTCGTTACTGCTTATAACAGCAATTACACTACATACTCACAAACACCCATGACCATAGCGGAACTCGAACCCGTGACCCTCAGCTTGGCGGAGCGCTGGAGCTATACGCTCCAGGGACCACGGCTACGAGGGCCGGCTATTATTCGCTCTATTTTGTTTCTTTCGTCGTGGTCATGCAAAGAGTATGGAATTTCAAAGCTATCACATAGTGACATACTCTTTAAAAATCTGACTAATGCTTTGCAGACTATATCCTACATGTGTACATGTGAATTGAAAATTTATCTGGATTAACAAGAAGTATATAGAATAAATATATTTGGTAAGAATAGTTTATAGAAGAGTGAGCAGAGAAAGTCACGTAAATCAACACATTCTTTTAAATTAAAATTTTCCACTTATCTCTAAAGATTCTTCAAAGCCATGTCAGCTCTTACCGAGTGAGATGGTTCCACGTAACTGTGAGACCCCATTCGGGAGGTCCGGGTTCGATTCCCATAAAAACTGAGTTTTATTTATGGACGCTCTTTAACTACTGTGGTTCTTGGCGTCCCATCCTATATTGCGCGTGAAAGACCGGAAATTTTGTTCCGATGCCTCTTTATCAAGCTTGAGGTTCTTCTACGTGCTGTAAATCTATAACACCGGATCACCGGGTTTATTTCCCTTCCGAAGGAAGCCAGGCTGAGGACTTTTTACTTCCGAAAAAAGACCACGAAGAACGACTTCGATTCCCGTCGACCACCTACTCTGACCGTGGGTTTTTCGTGGGTTTCCCTGGTTGGTAGGCGAATGTTGGTGTGGTTGTGCATCTACCACGATTTCCTTTAATTCCCTTTCCTTCTCATGTTTCAAGTGTGCTTCTAAGTTTCGTGGCGTATGACATTACCGGAAGTTGGCGCGGATGCTTGCTCTAAAGAAAGGGTATTCACTAGAGGGTTGCTTGGTTGACGGGTCGTTCATCGCCCTCTCTGAGCACCTCCAGTAGTGGGAGTCACGAACAGTTAGGGACTACCGTGCGTCTTTGTGATCTTATTGCCTGTAGCCTCCTGTGGTTCTCTCACTTCATACCTTCCTCCTGCGAATGGTAGTCGCAATAGATCTCCCGGAAGTCCCAGTGCGCAAGGTGTTCCCCTCCGTTTGTTTAATTTACACCCCTATAATCTCTTTACAAACAAAGTGAATTTTTAACAGACTTTTGGGCCCAAGTCACTCGATCTTAAGGTCTTTTTAACCCCATATAAGCAGAGAGAAAGTAAACATAATTGACGTTGAAATTGTTGCTTCCTCGCCCTGGTGAACGCTTTACTTGCTCTAATTTCTTCGAAATTTATTGTAGACGCAGTATTCCTATATTGCTTGTTTGGGAAATATTTCCGATAGTAATGCTATAAGACCCGTCATATTTTAATTTGTTCTTGAAAACGTGGACGGAATATCATGCTTCAAGTGGTATCTCATATACCTTGCTATGTTTCGTCACCGAGCTATTGCACTACCGCAACTATTCACTCTTCATTACTACCATACTCTCGTGGGCAATTTCAACGACACCCACAGGGAAGCGCCTGCATTTCACCCCTCCCCTCAAATGAATACAATAGCTCATATGATTCACATTTTATATATGTTATTGTATGATATCCCTGTAGAGTAAGCAATCAGAGAGACAATGTTAGGTAGTTGGTTTCCAGCAGTTTCGGTTGCAGTGCCAATTGTGTTCTGGTATAGTTGCCACACGAGCCTAGGTTTACCTGGATGAATACGTGCGAAGACTTTCACGGTCGGAGTTGATTGATAAATTAGTAAAAGCTTCCAGCTGGAAGACCGTGAAACTGTCCACACCTGACAGTCGAGGGATCTTGAAGGCCAGATATTTGGAGATTTCCTAGAGATGAAGGTTTCTTGCAGCAAATCTTTCACCTGGCTGGCGACATGTGTTGTTCCATATTACACGAAAATAATGTATGGTCACAGTTGGCGTTCTTGCAAAGCTGGAATCACGTGTTGCACAAGCAACGTGCAGATCTCACTGTAAACCTCACCTGATCGTGAAATGTTATCTCCTCAGGGAACTGATAGGATGCAATGTCACCAGAAGAATATACTGACGGATAATTCGACGATCTAACTGCTTACAACGCCAAATTTTCACTGGTGAAAAGACTTGGAACTAATTATTATTTGTTTAGCGTAGTAATTCCAAACGCGTTGCTTAACTAGCATATCTACAAAGTTTCAGGCTCCCATTACAATTAGCCCGTGTTTTGCCTCGCTGAACGCCATCATCAGGTATTTCAATTCATTTCTAGGGTTTAGTTGGTCTAATAAGGCCACTATTTCAAATAATTAATACGAAGCAGCCAAATTAGCTACGTACATAAGTACTACAGTAAGTGCTGCATTTCCTTACAGTGAGATGTTTAAGATCGAGCTATAGATAAGAAACGAAATTTGAATATGAATAAGGAAATACTGTTACATAAAATTCTTTATTCCATAGTGCGTACATAGAGATTATACTTGTTTAGAAATCCATGTTGAAGATATTGACTAACATAGCTCATTAACGAAAATACAATTATCAAACGTCGCGCAGTTTTGTTTTTCTTGCAGTTGTGTTTGAAATGCTATGGGGTATGGGGTTATGTAACCTGGAAGAAAACTTCTATCGTCAATTTCTTCTTTGCCCAGTTACTTAAACTCTGAGAGATACTTAAGTGCGACATAGTGTGATGAACATATTGCTTTATAATTTGTCTTTGTATTTGAACTGCTATTTTTTTGTAATCCGAGATATTCCAATATAGGTCTTTCTTGTGTTTGTTAGTGAACACACAGTACCGAAAATACCTACTCTTACAGAGTTTTAAACTGGAAAAAAGCAAGTTTCGACATAACGTGGAACAAACATTACATTACAGTAAGGAATTGAGAATGTACACCCTATGTGTAAACATAAGTTATGATTTAACGTTGTTATTGTAATTATGTTAGATCAATTCATCGGCTTTTCCGCCGTAATCTAAAAGTAAACCCTCGGAATTTATGGGTTTCTTGTTCCTGTCGAAAGATAATCATATTGTTATGCTCCTTAATCATTAGTAAAGTTGATGACCGGTTAGTGAACGAACTGTTCAAAATGAACGCTTCGTTCCTATTAACTGACCTACCCATTCATTTTAAGGAACTGGTAGATCAAACACTTCACGGTCCTCAAACATCATAAATTCACAACTCATTTATGTCGTTCGCTCTGTGCTTTTGAGCTCAGCACCGGCAGGTAGGATACTATGAAAAATACATTGAATGCAAACATTTTAGAGCATAAAATATCTTCAATGGCGTTAATTTCTTAACAAAAACTTAGAACGTTGCAATGGATTGTTATTGTCAACAATTAATAACTCTAGTTTGTTGTTCTTGAATGAAGTGGCTCGTAAATGACCATATCTACTTCTTCAATGCTCAATTCTTAATGAACGACTCAGTATGAGTGAACGAGTGATGTAGCACATAGGGATGAGCCGGTTCAGTGTATCACCAGTAGTCATTATGTACAGTTGAGTGCACGGAAACCTGCCGATGGTTCTGGTTTCCTAGAGTGTTTTTCTTTCCAGCAATCGAGAACAGGTCGCCCAGGTTTACCTGGGCGGAATATAATCGCCACAGTACCTAGCCGCGTATGCGGCTTTACCTGTGCGATATAGAAGGATAAAAAGAATGTACACAAGCTTTTGATTTATGTCTGTCTTGGGCGGGGTTTAGCTTTCTGTGCTACCGTTGGCTGGGTCTCGGTGTCCCCTCATGGGCGGACTAGCGACCACGTGGTGACCAAGCCCAATGCTGCTTAACTTGGGCGACCGCTTGTGTGGTCGTCGAGTTAAGCAGGCCGGCATGGCAGCAAAGCAAGATGGGAATGTAGGTAATGGGATGGGGGTACTAAGTTGGCGGCAGGGCGGGTCGCTGCTAGATGGTCACTCATCCAGCTAGCGACCGGGCCCAATGCTGCTTAACTTGGGGAAGTTTGTGAGATGAGGGATTGGCAGACTTCAGCCTCGGGGGCCCAAGCCGTCTTTCGGCATCCGGTAGCTCTTCCTCCGCCGTGGCGCCTTGTGGTCATAGCGGCCCAAAGAGTTAACCAGCTGGTTGGTATGGTAGGTGAGTTTCGTGTACATGGTGCGGGTTCTCTCCCGCACCACGTCCACGATGTATGGGAGACCGGAATGGGTATGTAGGATATGTGATGGGAATCTACGCCCGGTATCATAGATCATCCGAAGCGCCCTGTTCTGAACGGTTTGCAGTCTGCGGATGGTGGTCGCTGCCGCCGATCCCCAGACCTCGCAGCCGTAAAGAATCAGGGGCGGGATAATCGCCTGATATAGGCGTAGTTTGAGACGTATGGGCATTGTGGAGCGGAATACAGGGTACAGCTGCCTGAGCGCGGAGTGGCCGAGACCGACCTTTGCCCTGACATGTGGCGCGAAAGTGAGGCCGCGGTCGAGCGTGACTCCGAGGTATTTGGCTGAGGTAACCCAGGGATTCTCCTCCGCCGCAACCTCAGAGGCCGCTCGGGCCGCCACCGACGGACCTTCGCTAGGAGAAGCGCAGAGCTCTTCCCCGGGCTGATGGCCATCCTCCACTTTTCGCTCCACCTGCCAATGGCTCGGAGCTGTCGCTGTAGTGGAGGGAAACAGAATCGGGCATTCTTGTTCTGTGCCATTATGAGGACATCGTCGGCATATTGGCACGTAACAGTCCTGGGGAAGTGTGGGGAAGTCCGACATGTAGGCCGCGAAGAGAAGCGGGGACAGTACACTGCCTTCCGGGACTCCAGCGGCTATGGGACGGACTGAGGAAACCTTCCCCTCCACTCTCACCCTGAATGTGCGATCCCGGAGGAATCTTTAATTTTGGCAGAAACTCGTTATCATCCTTGTTCCACACCAGCTCTGAGCGAGCCAATGTCTTATCGGTTTGAATTCAAGTTCGACATACACCATTAGCCTATGAACAAAGGTCAGACCTAGGTGAGCGGCAAAGAGGAGCAGTACGGAAACATTTCATTTGAATGGCTAGAAGGCGTGCTTCGCAACAACGGTCTTTTAAATACCTGGCTGCTCTAAGTAAAATGAAGCAGGGGCTGTCGAAACCGCTGGAGTTACTTAATTTATAACAGACAATTGCCTATTTTGTTTTTAGAATGTACCTTTTCCTCACTAACTATTTCTGTACTGTCAACGTGGAAAAAGTGGGGACAACTGAAACAGAAAAGGCAATAAATTATATAGCTTTTATGTGGGATTAATTTGCATGTATCTTCATCCATTTGGGGGAGATAGGGACGGATGATTATTTTTCCTATTCTGAGTTGTAAAAACATTCTGTAATAATTAGCTCACACTAAATTCTTATTACGGTAATTCTAGTAGCATTCATTTAGTTTTGGTTTCTCACTCATCATCAGTATTAAGTATTGTGCAAACAACAATTTGACGTTATGCATAAATACGCTATTTTTGGTTGCAGGTGTGTCACTGCAACCTGCTACTACGTTTTGGACGTCCTTCTTTCATATGTAGGCAGAAGAGCGCATTTTATCTGAAATCTCCCTGTTAGGAATATACGGAAAAAGCGGTCAGCTAAATAAATGTTCAAAAGAAATAAGCGGTCAACGTAACAATTCCATTTCACTTCTTCTATAACGGATTAACCTTCTTTTTGTATGACCCCCCCCCCAAGGACTTACAAGAAATGCCTTGGGTCAGTAGCCTGCCGAGGAGCAAGCGAGCTCCAGATCATACCATATCCAGGATGGGATGGGCTTTATTCTGGTGTGACGGTGAAGAGTATAAGAGTATACTCCTCAGATTACACGAGCCCCACACTGAAACCATTACCGATCTCAATTCAGGGAGCTAGTTTAAGCTTCATGCGTGAAACTACCTCAACCTGATGAATTCTCCCAAACAAATATTGACTCAATAGTTGCAGCATTCTTTGATGTCATCACTAACAGCGCCAAGGTATGCATTCCTGTCAGTCCCTCATCCTTCGACCACGGTCAGTTTCATGGTGGAATGAAAACTGTCAAACAATTATTAAACAAAAACACATAGCCTACTATCGATATAAATGACACCTTAATATGAAAACCAAACTGGAATTCCAAGGCCTCCTCGCAGCTGTTCATAGAGAAATTAAAAGAAATAATAAAGAATCATGGCTCATAGACTCACCCAACCAACCCACTCACCCACCCACCCACCCACCCACACACACACATATATATATATATATATATATATATATATATATATATAACAAGATTCCTCAGACAGAGAGGCATGTGGCACAAAATACAAGCTATCTGTAGAACTCGTCGACCACTTTTTATATCACATCTTCATTCTGCTGTCTCCACAACTTATATAACTGCGTTATTCTTTGATACTGACCAAGGTTTCACTGACATCTTTGCGTTGGCAGAAATTCAAGAAGCGCTTAAAACACAGTAACAGTAAGAACCCTCTTTTGAACAACATCCTCTATGAATTCATCAAATACCTAAAAATGGTTTAAGTATCTTCTACACATATACAACCACTTGTGGCTCAATAAATGCTTCCCAGATCACTGTACCCATTCCTAAACCCAACAAAGATCGTCTTTTACCTCAGAACATTCGTCCTATTTCCCTAAATTGTACCATGTGAAAACTTCTGGAAAAAAATCACAAAATAAATTGCTCCGATGGTAGGTCTAGAGAGTAATAATTTTTATGACAAAGCTCAAAGCAGTTTCCGAAAGGCCATTCAACTCTTGACAACCTTATTATTCTAGAATCTGAAATCCGCAAAGACTTCACCACAGTCAACACCTAGTTGATCGTGATATAAACAAGGCCTATGACACAGTGTGGCGTTCCCTTACCCTCCGCACATTACAGGACTATCAAATAGGAGGAAGGATGTTAGCCTTCATACACACTTCCTACAAAACAGGCGTTGCAAAGCCAGAATTAGCTGGTGTTTGTCCAAGTATTATTCCCTGGGAAATGGGGGTCCCTCAGGGTTCAATCTTAAGTGTGACGATATTCCTTGTTGCCATCAATAATGTATTTTCCTTCATCAAATCTCCAGTAAAAGGTCTGCTATTTGCTGATGATCTTGATCTCACCTTACTTTGCAAAGGAAAGGCAATTGAAATAACACAAGATTACTTAATAACTGCTTACAACTCTTGAACTGGAACCACCTCACAGGTTTTAATTTTGCCCCATCAAAATAAGTGCACAATTTTGCCCAAGGCTCGCAAACACTTACCGAATCCGAATCTTTGCATCCATAAACATCAAATCCCTGTAGTCAACGCTATTCGCATTCGGTGTACTCTTCTACTGGAAACTCACCTGGGTTTGTCATCCTAAACTCTTTAAAGCTGACTGTGGCCAACGACTCAGTATACTGAACGTTTTATCCGTAAGATCATGGGGAGCGGACTTCAGTGTGTTACTATGCACTTACAGATCTACCATACGATCTAAACTGGACTCAAGTCTCACACATCTTAAAATGCTAGATTCAATCCAGTCTTCAGCATTAAGAGTTGCTTTAGGAGCCTTTCACACCAGCCCCATAGACAGCCTACAAATTGAAGCTAACGTACCTTCATTGCAAACTAGAAGCAAAATTTAAACGTTATCATATGCAACAAGTACTGCAAGAGACCAACAATTCTAGTCCACTCTTACATATTTCCCACCAACAATATAGGAAACGTCAAAGAAAAAGCACAGACCTTCAGATTTTCCAACTCGTCTCTTGGCGTACCTCAACGAATTTTACCTTACCTGTTAGTTTGTACAAGAGTAGAGAAAGTGATGTGAGTGTAACACATCAGATTTTTTTTCCTGATCATAAAAGCCATCACATAGCGTCCCTTTTTAAAGATTTGACTATCGTTTGACTTCAAGTATCACACTAATCATTTCTAACGCTCCCCATATTGGCCTATGACCATTGGGGATTACTTAATCCTACCAAGCGATGACTGGACCCATTTCTGACGTGAAGGCACCCAGTGTACGGAATCCGTAATAGGGTAATAATGAGGATAGCGGTGGAAAGAGAGGACCTAAAGCTTTTACATGGATAGGGCTAATTAAAATCACCACCACAGAGCCTGGAATTGAATTCGGGACCCTCAATACGAGAACCGGAAACAAACTACTGCGCTACCCCCGCAGTAGTTTGTATCCCACTTTTACGTACATGAAATGTTAATAAAAGCATTTCTTCAAAAATGTATCTCGATTAAAACAGTAAGCAGAAGTATAAGCCTTAGTAAGAATACGAGGCGTGCTTTTAAAGTAAATACAGTTTTAATATTTTGCGCTGCAGTCGGTATTTTGTACATGTGCCACCACTATACTCGTAAAATATATTTAAATAAATAAAAATATTATTATAAATAAAACAATAAATAAATTAGGAAGCCAGACGCAACTGTGAGCGATCGTCACTTTGTGTTTTCCTGTTGCTATAGTGTTTCGAAATGTTCAAAACAATCGAACGACCTGCCGACTGTGAAGTCAGAGCATTGATTGTTTTTTCAGTGCGAGAAATGTTACGCCAACAAAACTTCATCGCCAATTGTGTGAGGTTTATGGGAAAACAATAATGAGTGATAATGCCCGGCCATACACAGCTAAACAAACTCAAGATCTGATCGCATCATTTGTTTGGGAACAATTCGACCACCATCCCTTCAAGTCCGGATTTGCCACCAAGCGACTTTCATCTGTTTCTTCATCTGAAGAAATTCCTTGGTGGAAAACATTTGTTGATATGAAACAATAAGAACAGACTTGGCTTTCATCTCAGGCGGCATCATTTTTTGACGAAGGCATACAAAAACTGTTTCCCGTTACGAGAGTACCTTAATAACGGTGGTGGCTATGTGGAGATGTAGCGTAAGATGTAAGGTAATGAATGATAATAAAGAGTTTAGAAAATAATATTTTGTATTTTTACTTTCTCTATTACGCATAGTAAGTAGGGGAAGTATTGTATTCCACCCAAAAATTCGATACCGAGATTTCACCGAAAATATATGTTTTGAGGCCCCCTTAATACTTATACTTTTTCTCAAATTCGTTATTCATTTTTTTTGTCCTGGTAATGCAAAGAGAATGGAATACTCCACATAGCAACCAGCTCTTAAAATATTTGACTATCGCTTAAAGCCTACCAATTCCCCTTGCATCTACAAGAAAATTAGCAATAAGATTAACATCTCGATATCTGGATTAAAATGAAGCATATGGAGAATAAGCGTTTGTAAAAATAGGTTTTACAAGAGTAGAGAAAGTCATGTGAGTGTAACACATCAGAATTTTTTAAAAGTTATCGGTACTTGCTTTAAAAACACGCCTCGTAGTTTGTAGAAAGGTAAGTATATAGGGTAATGTGAATTTAACACATCAGAATTTTTTCAAAAAGGTTACAGCTGTCTTTTATCGATTAGCTGGTTTACAGGGACGGAAATTAAAATCAGAGTTGCGTTACTTATGGTGTTTTTAAACCTACATTCTTACCTGAATTCGGCTTACCCGACATTGACGACATGAACGTAATCCAGAAAGGGTAGTGAACAAAAGGTTCCGTTAAGAATGGAAGGTGAGGGGAAAGACAATAGCAGTAGGCACGTAACCGCCAGGCGTGGAGTAACAAGGATGGGTATTCTATACCACATCACGCAATCGTCACAGTAATTAATGAAGAACCTAATTTGCCAGAGTAACGGCCCATTGCAGGATCAAAGGGCAGATTCTCTCGCTCCAGCTGCGGTTTCCTCTTATTCAGCATCTCGAAACAAGAGGCAAAGCGATAATCGATTTATCATACAACGGGGAATAACTTCAGCAATCTCAGTTTAGATGTCGATCTCGCATCTGCTGAATACATTTAGAATATTTATGGAATTTCGACTTCTTGTTCAGAATAGGTCTCTATGAAAATAATTTATTCCTTTTAATAAAATAAATCATTTCTATAACAGAACAGAACGTTTTGGTTTGCTTCCGTCTTGCACCAAACTGTCGTACTTTCTCCCTCCTTCATATTCTCTTTTCCTACCTTCTTATTCACTTTCCATACCAGTGTAATGTTTCCCTTTTCCCTATCCCCATCCTCTCACTCTCCCCTCCTCTTTATTGCTCTCCCTGTGTGCAACATACTGGCCATGTGATGTTTCGAAAACTGGTAATAAAACTAACTTTTCTGGGCTGTGAATAGAAACTCACAATAAAAATGTTCACCTGATCTTCACATTTGTAATGACTTTACTTAAAATCTCTCCGTGGTAAACAGAAAACGACAGTTAAATATTCAGGATAATAAATTGTCAAATTGATTGGTAGACGAAAAACAAAAATCAAAATTCTTGTACTCTCCTAAATATTCAGTTTATTGACATTTTGTATGTAAAACTTTTTTTTAGAACATTGTGTTTAAAACTTATGCAATATAACATTTTTCCTTAAACGCAATAACAAGCGAGATATTCATATTTTTTGACGTCATGTGCCATTACTGCTCCCTCTCGCTTTTTGGGAAAACTACGAATTAAGATGCCAGATAGCCAATTCTTCAAGCGAGACTTGTACATCACACCACATTTTCGTAGTAGTTGGAGGTTTTACCGCTCTTGAATGTACGCGCGCGTGCGGACACACACACACACACACACACACACACACACAAACACACACACACACACACGTGCGCTTTCAAAATAAGCTTTTTGGTTTCAGGATAGCCCATTTACTTGGATTATTTAAACTAAATGAAGACTACCCACACGAAAATATCTTATGTGATACAATCACATCTCTACCATAAGTTATATCTATTCTACAAATGTTGGGAGAATTGGTTTCAATACATATCTATTTTTGAGATGTACAGTATTGTACAGGAGGCTGAGATGACATTCTACTGTTTTGTATACGCCTATCTTGGTATTGCATACTCTTACCTCAAGAGGGAAAAAGGAATTTGATGTGTTACACTCTTTCTCCACCGTCTATCGTTTATTTTTATATAGCACCTACAAACTATTCTTGCAGAAGCTTGTTCTTATATCTACTTCCAGTTAACTGATATAAAGTTTGCATAAATAGTTTCATTACACGAGGTACAAGGGAGTAAATTAAATTAAGTTTTATTTATGGACGCTCTTTAACTACTATGGTCCTTAGCGTCCCATTCTATATTGGGGTGAAAGACGGTAATTTTGCTCAGAGGCCTCTTTATCAGGCCGTAAAAACCACCGGCTTTACTTCCCTTCCGAAGGAAGCCACGCTAAGGATTTTTACACCCGAAAAAATCCATCGCCCTCCGCCGGGTTTGAACCCGCGACCTTGGGAACTAGAGGCTAGCACGGTACCACTAGTCCACGGAGGACGACTAGGTACAAGGGAATAGCAGTAGCTGCGACATCGCCATAAACAACTGAATAGTGACAACACTTTAAAAATGACACTCTTATGGTTTAGCTTATAAATATTATGCAAAATGCCCTTTGAATGTAAAGGACTTCACAGGCAATTCCAGAAAATTAAAGATAAACGTTTTGTTTGTCATGTAAATATCTGTATATGGTATTTTAATCAAAATAGTTGGGGCCATTTTTGAGAAAGAAAATCCAGCATTGTTTTCTATGTAAAGGATAGTGGGGTGGGGAGACTTTCTGAAAATATTCGAATCTTTAGGTGAACTAAAATGCCAAGTTATTTATTAGTTAAATTAGGTATTTATTGAAAATTTTGTGTTATAGTTGTGCTGTTCACTGACAGATACACACACACGCGCGCGCGCGCGTGTACCTTTTTGTAAAAATGATTTCTTTGGATTTTCCGGGTGAAATCTCGACATCGAATTTTTGGGTGGAATACAGTACTTCCTCTTACCTCTATAGATAGGTATTAGAGAAAGTAAAAACAGAGAATATTTCAAAATAATTTTTTATGAAAATACTTATTTTACACAAATAATAATAATAATAATAATAATAATAATAATAATAGGTATATTTTAATGAGAGCTAATTTTTTCTGAAGCAAGTTTAAGCTTTTGGCTGACTCTTATAATAAATAAAATGTTATAAAAGTCAGTAAGTCATTAGTGAGCATTGCGAACCTATAATTTATATCGGTTGGGAGGGATATAAACGTCTTCCAGTTGTGAGATGATTCAATTTACAGGGGCGAATGAAAAGATTAGAAAAACATTTTAGTTTTAGAACGCTTATTTAGGCAAAAAAATATAATTTTATCTTTTTGTCAATCCGTTTTGGAATTAAGATAAATACGGATTTACGACTAAACTAATGCTATTGATCTGGTCACAATTTATCAGTTTTTAAATATAAATCCCAAGTTTTGCTATACTTAAAATGTTGCAAGCAGGAATTGAAAGCGTGTGCTGCCGTGGCCTGTCACTGAGTCCAAACAGTTGTAGTACAGCAAGGTTCGAAAAGAATGATTAATACTGTGCTTAACATTGTTATTGCCTTTTTTTGTTATATGTTTAAATACAAATGAGAGTATCTTACATTGAATGTTGAAATAGTTTA
The DNA here is from genome assembly GCA_030765065.1 of Deroplatys truncata. Taxonomy (NCBI): domain Eukaryota; kingdom Metazoa; phylum Arthropoda; class Insecta; order Mantodea; family Mantidae; genus Deroplatys; species Deroplatys truncata. The sequence goes on from CM060978.1 coordinate 224,552,110, forward strand.
TTTTTTAGTACACGCTATTTAAAACAGCTGCTTGTCGGACTGTTACTTTAGAGGCCTAGGCCGCAATAGTCATCATGGAAACCTTTTGCGGCGTAATAAACAAAATCCAGACGGCAGTGACCAGTCATACCAACTTTAACAGAGTTTTAAACAAAATACCCGATCATAAAACAAGAAATATAAACAAACATTGTTTTTTATGTTAATCATAAACTTTACCAGCATGTTTCACTCATTTAAATCATCATATCAATTAAAAACAAATATACTTAGTTAACATCGTCTTGCTGTTTATTAGAAGCCCTCCACAAAAATGAAAGATTTAGTTCGCAAATTGGAAGTGAAAATGATAGTTCTTAGCAATTTAGCAAGTTTGAAACTATTTCCTGAAAATCTACCACTTGTTCCTCCGGTATTTCCAGCGACTGAAGAATCATGAGTCGCAGATGCTGATGCAAATGTGTCTCAGAATAAACACTGCCATGTACCTACATTCACATCTCGTATCGTTACAGTCATCGTCTCCTAGGAGGCGTTAGTACGGTTCATCGCGTAGGATTCAGGTGGCTGTTGGAATATATCAACAAATGACTTGACTATTGTATACACTATGTACGCATTCTGTATTTTGGACGAGCTTTGCGCCTCGTCCGAATTACTTCATTCGTCCGCTAAAGCCTTATTTACCTGATACATAAATAGCTTTTGATGTACCGTATTGAGTAACCTACTGATTAAAATTACTCATTTTGATCTTCTCTTCAATTGTGTATCTGAAAGTGTATTTACTGTGTTTGGTTATTTCTATAAGAGCTTATTATTATTTATTTATTTATTTTTTCCTTTTATTTTCTCTACTACGTATAGTAAATATTCCACCCAAAAATTCGATAGCGAGATTTCATCGGAAATACATGTTTTGAGGCCTCCTGAATAAAAAAAAAGCATTTTTGGAAACAATCCGTGTGTGTGTGTGTCTGTAAACAGCATAACTCAGAAATAAACAGACGGATAAACACCAAACTTGGTATTTAGGTTCAGTATCTTCCAGAGATGCGACACGAAGGTTTTCAAGAAAATCCCCTCACCCCAGATTACCCTTTACATGGAACATTTTTAGAAAATTTTATTTTCTCAAAAATGGCTCTAACGGTTTTGATTAAAATATCCATGTTTAAGATACTTTGATGACAAATAAAATGTATATCTTGAATTTTCTGGGAATGTCCCAAAAGTATTCTTCATTGTGAACGACTTTTGCATAAGTGGTAAACCATTAGAGATAGACAGCATTTTACTACACAAATAACGTAGATCGCGTTAAAATACACAATTTATGTCATATACATGTTTTGTTGTTGAGTGAACCATTTTCGAGATATTGCTTGTTATTCCCTTAAATTTTCCAATACTTGTACTTTTTCTCAAATGGGAATTCGTTATTCATTTTTTTTTGTCCTAGTAATGCAAAGAGAATGAAATACTCGACATAGCAACCAGTGCTTAAAATATTTGACTATCGCTTAAATCCTACCAATTCCCCTTGCATCTACAATAAAATTAGCAATAAGATTAACATCTCGATTAACAAGAAGCATATGGAGAATAAGCGTTTGTAAAAATAGTTTGTACAAGAGTAGAGATAGTCATGTGAGTGTAACACATCAGATTTTTTTAATTTTGTGAAAAGTTTTACCAAATTTCAGCTATGAGTACCATTGATGCAACAATGTAATAGCCTTCCTGAACTCAGCACACATTTTACTGAAGAACAGCTCACCTTATACCTCAAGCGCAATTCTCTCCCACCTGTAGAGAAGTTGCCAAAGATGTTCTAAAGTGTTTTGTTATAAATCTACGAACGAGAGAAGAACATTGAGGTTTCCAATATACTCATCGAGGTCTCCTATATGGTTCAAAGGATGACAGCTACACCTCTACCACCCGGCATATATTACAATTTGGGAAACTTCGTAGTAAGATACGAGGGCAGTCCAGAAAGTCCCAGACGTTTTGGTCTATCGTGGCGGTGAGTAGAGCTAGAGCCGCCATCTTGGTGTCAGAACGTTCCTACATTTAGTACGCATCCAGCTGTGGTAGCATGAGGACTGCGCCTTCCTTACTGTGCTCTCTGGGAGTTGTTAAAGTATGCGCTGCAATAGAAAATCCGGCCACTTGTGAAGTGCGGTTGGCTAAATAGAACAAACCAATTGAAATTTATCGTCAACTTTGTGATGTTTACGGGCAGGGTGAAGTGAAAGCCGAGTCAGGCAATGGTGCATTGATTTTAAAAATGGCTGTACTAATGTTCGGGCGGCGTCGTGGCCGAGTGGTTAGACCGCTCGCCTCCCACCGAGGCGGCCCGGGTTCATATGGAAGCGGCGTCTGGGCAGGTTTTCTCCGGGTTCTCCGGTTTCCCCCGCCATTCATTCCACCAACTGCTCCATCATCACCTTTCCTGTCATCCATTTCACCAACACTTCGGTTCATCTACTTCCTTCATCCCATACCAGGCATCGGGCTGATCCCCTATCCTGGATGTTCTGTCTGATCCATAAGTGTCTGCTCCTCGACGGGCCTCTGACCCCCGGCACCCGCCTGTAAGTCCTGGGGGGTGTAAGTCCTACATAAGAGGAGGGTAAACAGATAATGAATGAACGTACCAATGTTCACGACGAGGACCGCAGTGGTAGGCCTACCCTTATGACCGATGAACTGTCAATGTAAATCAATGACAAAATTCGAGAAAATCTTCGTTTCACGATTACAGAACTTTCGGAAGATTTTCTCAAATTTCACGGAGTTTGGTGCATCAAATTGATGCTTTGATACTGACGCTGAACTGCATGCCGGTGTAAACCAGTGGCTGAAGTCGCAGGCGACAGATTTCTACAGAGAGGGTATTGAAAAACTTGTGCCACGGTATGATAAATACCTCAATTTGAATGGCGATTATGTAGAAAAATATCTTAAGAGTGTACCTTTCAAATGTAGATAATAAACGTTGATATTTGCATTTTGTTAATTGTTTATTTCAAAACGTCTGGGATTTTCTCGATTACCCTCGTATATAGCCAAAGTGAGTTATTAGAAAGTACGTGTGAGGGGGCCCCTGCTGTGTTCCACAGACCTCCGAAACTCTATGATACAGGTCAGAGAACGCGCCCAAAATACGGTCGACGCGCGGGGCGTTAAGTATCAGAATCACAGCGGGGGCCCAGCCAGCATCTCTCATCATGATGCCGTAACCACAGCATCCGGATCCCCGGGGACAGCAGTCCTATGAGTTATGTTACCTATGTGTTTAGCTAATGATGCCTTCAATACAACAACATGTGTATACGTGTGCGGTTGTCAGAGCCCGCTCGCAGATCGATATAATAAGCAAGGAGGGGGGGCATATTGACTGTTTATACGGGATAGTGGTTATCGGCTGACTGGCGCATGGACATAGCGAACCCCTGGATCCCGGCTACTGCAGAATTAACTCCAACTTCATCGCTCTGCCATTGCGGTGCTTTCCGACACGTTCGCTGTCAGCCACCTGCCGGACAGTGCGGTTTCAGATGGTTTCTAAGCCACGAGCAAAGATTGTTTTCTGGTGTACAGACAACGAAATCAATAGTTGCTTACAGTAAACACTCCTTAGTTGAAGTTACTTTATATGATAGTGCGGATGCCGAAAAGAGAGGAGACCGATAAATGAAAGACCAATGCTTGAAAACGAACACTTTAACAGCTATTACTAGTCCCAGAGCTCATTCAGTAGAGAAACTACCTCTATAGGTATGATGTGTCGGGTTCGATTCTCGGCAGGGCTCCAGAAAATCCTTTTTAAACAAAAACATTTCAGAGTCTGCCCAGAGTCTGGTGTTTTAATGTGAGGGTACCAAAGTGTGTGTATGTTGGGGATGTTATCGGTTATTTAATAAGCATTTCGCCCTTAACAAGAACTCAGGATGCCGCTTTAGTTAATCTACCATGAGTAGAATTATATGTCACCAAGTGGTGCCGCAAAGTTGACAAGATTAAATAAAATTATATTTTTATTATATTTATATACCCTTAAAGCTGCTTTAGAGTTAAATAATTTACTATTACTATATTATTCATAATAAGCATGCAAAAACATGTCCACTTGGTAGACGAACTGATGTAAGGGCCTTTCAGGGCCAAGTTTTAGTTGGCATTATCCATAATTTCTGAATATTATTTCTGTACCCCCCTCCCAAAAAGGGGGGGAAAAAGAAAGAAAAAATCTGATGTGTTACACTCACTTTCTCTACTCGTGTACAAACTATTTTTACAAACGCTTATTCTCCATATGCTTCATGTTAATCGAGATGTTAATCTTATTGCTAATTTTCTTGTAGGTGCAAGGGGAATATGGTAGTATTTATGTGATAGTCAAATCTTTTAAGCGCTGGTTGCTATGTGGCGCATTCCATTCTCTTTGCATGTCCAGGACATAAAAAAAATGAATAACGAATTTGAAAAAAGTATGTTCAGTCAACAAAAAAAACTGTATATGACATAAATTATGTATTTTAACGCGATCTGCATTTTTTGTGTAGTAAACTTTTGTCTATCTCTGCAAACGTCGTTCACAATGAAGAACACTTTTGGAGACATTCCCAGAAAATTCAAGATATGCATTTTATTTGTCATGAAAGTATCTTACATATATGAAACTTTAATCAAAATCGTTAGATCCATTTTTGAGAAAATTGAAATTTTCGAAAAATGTTCCATGTAAAGGGTAATCTGGGGTGAGGGGATTTTCTTCAAAACTTTCGTGTCGCATCTCTGGAAGCTACTGAACCTAAATACCAAGTTTGGTGTTTATCCGACTGTTCGTTTTTGAGTTATGCTGTTCAAAGACACACAGACAGACATAGACACACACACGGACATGTTTCCAAAAATGCTTTTTTTGGATTTAGAGGTCTCAAAACATGTATTTCCTGTGAAATCTGTATCGAATTTTTGGGTGGAATACAATACTTCCCCTACTTACTATACGTAGTAGAGAAAGTAAAAAGAAAAGGTGCGCAGAAGACAGATGCCGCTGAAATTGTTCAGACCACAGCCTTTGAGCCTCAACTGCATTTTAGTGTGTCTCCGCACAGATCGTATCCACATCCGTGTGTTCGTTATTGGTGAAGTTACCTTTTTGTCTGAATGACCTGTCTTGAACTGCATGCTGGCGACCATGCGACGTTTATCAGTACGAAACTACCACATAAATACCTGCAGACAGCAGCACTATCTTTTTGACCTTTCGCTTTGTACCTGCAATGCCCCTTTAAACTGCAGCATTGCGGCAACTTCTTTTGCACCTATGTATGCGAGAAAGGACGGCTTGTTTGGGCTGTCTGGTGTGTGTGTGTAGGTGTGTGTGTGTGTGTGTGTGTGTGTGTGTGTGTGTATTATACAGATATTCTGGTAATGGTGATTTACAGCAGCTGACGTCGTGTCTGATTTCTTCCACAAAAAGAAATAGAAGAAAGAAGAGTTAAAAAGACTGCATTTTAACGAACATTTCAATAGGGTACATTCTGTCATGACTTTAGATAGAAACTAAATTGCAAATTCAGTGAAGGGATATGTTGATGGGGTAGCGAGGGATGGACACAGCAGAAACATTGAAAGATTCGAAATGACAAGTAAACAAATCATGAGGCAATATGTAAAACATAATAAATGAATGACAATGAAACTTACTGAATATGCAAAGAATATATACTAAACTAAACAAACCAATAAATAAAATGGAATTAAAAAATTAATTTGCACATACACCAAGCGAGATGGCTCCACGGTAAAGTGTGAGTTTCGCATTCGGCAGGCCCCGGTTTCGATTACCGTCGGGTCGGTCACTCTGATCATGGGTTTTTTTAGTGCTTTCTCTGAGTCTGTAGGCGAATGCTGGAATGGTTCTCATTCTTGTCCACCATTTCCTTTCATCTGTTTCAGAGTTGTAGTACCAGGCGACGGCGGTTGGTGTGTTGCGGGCAGGACGGTGGAATATGAGCTATGGAAGGATTTCTCCCTGGCGCTTGGCGGGTTTGTTGGGGCCCCCTTCTTTCCTAGGAGTGTCTCGTCTTTTCTCAGGACCCTCAGCCGGCGTTAGGATTAGTGTGATGTTGAATCATTAGGGACTCGTCCTAGCTAGCGCACATCGTCGCCCGAATCTGGTCTTCTCTTTATTCCTTCCTCCCAGGGTCACGTTGGAAATACAAAGACCCACTATGGCCCACGTGCCTTCACTTGTTGCAGCTCCCTTCCCCCCGTCTGGGTACTCCTAACCCCTCTGAACTAACATACACTATCTGAAATGGCACCTAGAACCCGAGTAGGTACCATAAATGCATTTGGGGACACACGATGCAGCAAAAATGCCAACATTTTAGAAGCACGCTCCTTTCATTTAAAGAACGAAAGATTTTTATATGGGCGTGGGTCTAAAAATACTTCATTCTCCAGTTACAGCTACCTCCGATAACTTTGCTTACTTTGATTGATGCACAGGCTATTGCGTTTGTGCTTGCAGTGGCATAATAGCTATCTTGAAGCAACTATATCACACCAAAATTTAAATATTAGTGGTCAATCTTGTCATTGTAAATGGGGTTGCGATGATGTAAGAACACATTTCTTACGTTCACCGGCAGAATGTTTTGATCCAATGGTGACGTCCTCGTTAAACAAACCCTTCGGGGAACTTCAACTTACTGCGGTAAGAACTTGACCAGGGTAATCATCACACAGCGGTGCACCAATGTTTACCCCAGTTTAGGTAACCGTGGTTACCTGGCAGGCGCTCACCTTGGTTGAGCGCATCGTTCATTGCCGGTAAAATCTACTGAACGCACCCGAATATACATCATGTCGTCTGTTTTTCACTCGTTCTACCTCTTTGCTGAAGGGCATGCAAGAAATTCAGCGTGCAATGGCGGAAAGCAAAAGCAGACCAATGTTTCTCTATTATGTTATTAAATTTAACGTGCAATTCTAAAGAAAAGATAGAAAGCCCAGAGATAGAAGCAATAACTAAGATCGACATGTGGGAAAAGTTGGCCTTACAACTGATTAGAAAAATGTGCTGAACTTTACAAATCTTTTTTTTTTCTTCTTTCTTTCCACACTGACTAAATTCCAGTTAGCTTAGTCCATATTCACTTACTGAAAGGCAAACAGAAAATAGAAAGAAAAAATATGTTATTTCCAAACAATACTTGAACTCGGAACCACTGGTATAACAGTCATACACGCTACCCCGACACCACGTTGACGATTTTAAATTTTAGACTTCGGCACCGAACTTTTCAGGTTAATGGAGTGTATCTTCGTTGGGAATTCTAACCTATACCGTTCCGCCATATTAACATTTCAGCACAAGTAAAGTTGGAAATAATCGGCGAAAACAGGCCGTTCATATCCGTCAGATTTAACCGCGGCAAAATGCTCGATAAACTTTTACCGGCGTCGATGCACCACAAACGACCGTTCACCGCGGTAAAACCTTGATCGAGAATGGTGCACACAGCCATACTAGGTACTTAGCCATTGCATGTGCACGGTATTGTTTGATTAGGATCGAGATAATATGATGATCTCCAGGAACACATCAATGCATTTGGAATTCAATGCGATAGAGGATTGGTGTGTTTATCCAAAATCAGTGGCACCTTTTAACACTTCCTTTTTAGAGAGACTGCCATACGGGATGCTATTTCACAAAAAGGCGAAACTTTAGAATTTAGAAATTATAAGCGCATACATAATGAGTAAATTTCCTATCATGCCCTGTATGCTACAACAACCAAAATTATGTGGATTAAACTTGTCTCGCTGTATAAATATCAAGCATGAGCGGGCAACCTAACTGTGTTCCTCTTTCCAGGAAGTCATCAACCAAGTGGCTCTTCTCCATGGGTTTTTCTATTACGGCTGTACCTATTTTATAACAAGTCCAACCCGCTTTCACAGGGATGAAAGTGGATACGCCACTTATGCGCGTCAACCCCTGAGAGAAAGACTACCGGACAACCTCGGTAGGGGCGATAGTGTTAGCCACCGTCTACCAATTCTCCAGGTTTGGTGCCGGAGGACATTAAGGCTTTTCACAACCCCGCTTGGGCTTCGCTCAGACAAACCCAATCTCCCATGGGTATCGGGAACCATTGCTCCGCCGAGTCCAACCCAATCCGAACAACGCGTTTCCGGGAGGGGCTCAGGTGTTCGGGCCGATGTACTTCTGGGAATGTCAGAAGTACCACGAGTGCTAGTGGTCCGCAGTGCTCGCACTACGGCAGTTAAAGGGTTCGAACCCCTCGCTGAATAGTTGAGATGTTTCCTTCTGGCATAATACCCAGCCGACAGGTGACGCTAACTTCTTGCCAGTGCTCTTCAATTCCAGCCGAGTCGCCGCAGGAATGAACCTTGGCTGCAATACAATTTTAAAAACGCATGCACTGACAAAAACAGCAGTAAAATAATATTTAATATCATATACAACGTGTAGACATGTTCGTGCCGTTTAAATGATGTATTATTCTAACTATTGTATCATTTATATGCCGCCTTTAACATCTAAGGTAACGTCCGGCGGTTTTGTCTTTGGAACAATTGCTTATCGGCAATGATGTGCACTAGTTTACTATTGTGTTAATTGTTGAGTGGCTTTTCTTTATAAACATCTAATTCACACACACACACACACACACACACACACACACACACACACACACACAGACACACACATTTACTTTCACTCATACTTCCAGACTCTAGGGAGGAAGTGAAATAATCCTGGCTAAAGTAACTTTTCCGCCCTCCTGCCAGGAATCGAACCCGGGACCTATAGACCAGACCACAGAGGCAGCCAGTTTGCTTATGTCTCAGACTCTTCGGTACCTGTATCAAATATGCATTACTGTGTTATCACCTGTTTGAAACCTTTTCTGGTGACGCTATTGTTGGCACCTGTTTGGTACTTTTCAGCCATGACGCCAAGAAGAGTAGGAGGTGAGCGTGGGCTTAGGCGGTAGCAGCCGTCCACCGTAAATCTATTTCATTTACAACCATAACAGAAAAACACGGCATAACTAAATAGTTTCAAGTGCGAGAATTAGAGATTTTGCAAATTAGTGTCTTAAACAGGAACGTTTTCTTAAGGCAGGCTGTGTATGCTATTCATTTATCTCAATTCGGGCCTAAGCTTGCTTGTATCAACAATAATCTAGTAGTTAATTATAACATTTGATTTGCACTCAAAAAGTTTTGAACTGTCAATCGGCCTTAAAACAAGTAAGAAGCAAATTAATAGCAATCAATTTCGACACAGTACTTTCCGGAGCAACTTCTATACTCTTAACCTAATGAAATCTTAGCACATCTTACACTTAAATCTCACAATACGTTTTTATTTTAATTTAGTAAAACAATTTACTTTGAGTTTGTAAATAACTATGATATCTACAATGTTTTATAATCATTTACAGAGTGTGCTATAATTATCATGTTTAGCTAATATTGTTATAGTGCCTTTATAATCCCTGGTTGTCATTGCGCCACTGATAGTTTGTGTCGTTAAACTGACACTCCTTATTTATACTACTGTGTGTCTTTTTGACACACGCGTATTCTCCCTCTAGCAAACCGCAGATTTTCTTGTTGTGTTAACCACAACGTTTGTCGCTCTTCTTCTCTTCGGCTCAAAGGCTTTCTCTCGTTGCCTGGTGCTTTATGTTTCGAAGTCTTCCACCTCAGTAACGAAACATAAGGTTTATTAGAACAATTTCTTGTTTAGGACACTAGGTCATTGCAATTTCATTAAGCGTTTGAACCAGCTAAAGAGACGGATTATAAGAAGGCAAACATCCACATCAAATACTTGGAAATTGATGGGGTGTGGAGTTAATTGTGTAACAGAATAAGATATTGTAAAGTGATCCAAATGTATGTTGCGCTTGTAATGTGAGATTTTCAATTGTGTTTTTAACATACGTAACAGTAGTTACATGTTATTAAGTATTTACATTGAAAGTGCTAGTTGCTCCTCTTTAAACGATTTACGTTTACCTTCTAGTGCCCTCTAAAACAATCTTACATAATTCTGGGAAGAAATGTTTTGTTTACTGGTTAAATATGAACTAAAGAGGTCCTATTTTATGCTAAACTTCCTGATTGGGTAAAACTGAACTAATGCTTATAAATAGGTAGTAAATCTTTGCTTTCAATTTCACTCACCGTAAGAATGAAATTAACATCTAACATCACTTATGTTATCCCTGCAATTTAGCGTAATCGTAGCTATAGGCTTCTAGCTTTCCAATTTAGAAACTTGCCGCTGGAATATTGATTTATGAATGTCGAAAATCAACAGTATTCTATAGTGTAGGCGTACTCATAAATATGAGAATTAATTTCAAATTGTGAGAAAAACTAATATGCAATGCTTTTCATGCCATGTTTGGTTTCAGCCTTTAAATGTGTACAAGGAAAAGTTTAAATATTTAAAATCCATCACTGTCCCATGTAACTATAAACTGGTTCGCTGGAAAAATGCAATTAAAAGGCTTGAAAATATGTTAGTGATGTTAACAGCGTTATAAAGACGCCTTTAATGGCTGTCATGCATGACATCTCAGCAATTAAAATACAAACAAATGAAGCCGGAGCTGTATGAGCTGCCGAATCCATCACTTCGCCTGTCGAACGCATCCGCAATGATCCATCATTGGGCTGTCTCTTTGCTAAAAGGGAAACCGTGAAAGTCTTAGTGCGTATGACACCCGCAAGTGACGTATTGCTTGCTGCCCGAGTCGCTAACACATCTCAACCCTTCACCAATTTTTCCCTGGCGAACCTTCATTTTGGTAGAAGAGAGCTAGTTTTTGTTTTAGTTGAAACTTCTATACTTCCGAAGTTTTAAGAGTTTTTCTATTATGTCGGAGTGTCACATTATACAATGCATTTCAGAAAAGTAAACTAAAAATATAAAAAAAAATCCTTCCTCAAGATCCACTAAACGTTGAGGCAGTATTTTATATCACAACATTGTAAATGCCAGAGTGATTGTAGTGTAAATTAGCATTATTGTATGACAATGATTTGAGATGTTTGTTAATTATAAGCATTGTTAGGAAATAAGTTTACACGGCCTCTCTGAAACTAACAATAGGGGCGGGTAACAATGTAGCGAGAGGGTGAGTTGTTTATCAATTATAAGAGACAAACAAATGACGTCAGAGTAGCGCGCTTTTCTTTAGAAATGGAGGGAATATTTTCCCTAGAGCATATGTGTTCGTAATTTTGATTGGATATAAAAATAGACGCTAATGTTGGCGCGCTTTATTAACCAATAGCAGCTCTGTTATAATCTTTAGGCATATCGGGATGAGGGAGTATAAATTCTAAAGCCAGAGACAAGTATTGCACAGTTCAACAGAATCAGTCAAGGTTTACACGTCGCGCAGTTTAACAGAATCATTCACGATGTACACGTTACGCAATTCTCAGAATCTCTCGCGTCGTAAAGCTATTATAAAATGTGAAATACTCGAATTAATAATGTGCGGCAAATAAGTGATTATAGTTACATTGGAAAATATAACAGTTTCAGTCGGGCGTGTATCAAGAGTAAATATATGAAATCAATAAAATGTGACGGCAATAAAAGTGTAAAAACAAATTTTTTTATCAGTGTTATCTTTTAGTAACAACTCCTTTTCGTTTACACACCCTGTTCAAGATATTTACTCGACTGAGTAATAATAGCTAGCCGGAGGACAAAGAACTCAAAATTAAAAATAGTAAAACAATAACAGGTGCTCAGCAAATAAGATAACACGAAGTTACTGCGACAAAGTAGCATGTAACTTTCTCTTTTTCCTATTAATTATCTGAAATAGAGGAACTATTTCATTCGTCACAGGGTTTTGTAATTAAAATTTCACTGGACCGCACCTTTGGAGATCCCCAGAATCCATAACATAAGACAGAAGAAAAGAATGTGTGTGTGCGTACGTGAGTCGGTAAAATTCTAAAGTCGAAAAGTCGGATGCATAGGAATTTCCGTTTTTAAATTGGGCATCGTTTAAGGATACAAGGCGAAGCTTTCGGACTTCTCCTACTCAAACAAGCCTTTCACATAGGAGCAATTTTTTCATTTTGAAATCTCTCCAAAGTTGGATTAAAATATCACGTGCAAAGTTACTCTCATGAAGAATCCAGATGCGGATGGTGTGGCTTGAATCTTCTCTTCATTCCCAATGAACTGTATGTGTGTCTATCATGGAAGATAGACAACAAACCTACCACAAGAAAAATGCAGATGTCCATAAAATGATATGAACTTTTGAAATGCTAAGCGGGCGCTATTCTGTTTCTGAAGAGCTGATGAGCAGCTTATGTCTATGGACTTGATTTTCAACAGTAGACCAATCTGCATATGACTAAATATATAGAAATGTCTCTAACTTAGACCGACAAACTGTAGGATCAAGTAGATAACTTTCTTTGGAGCACTTTTTGTTAAGGCAGCAATGGTCTGCGACGCTACGTGACAGTGCTACTAAATTGATCGATCTTATTGGAAGTAATGTACAAGATTATTTTAAATGCTGGACCCATTTTATAAAGTTCGTATTTATTAAAGTACAAATCCAACATGAACCATCTTTATACCAATAAACAGAGGAATTTTCAAAGTTTTTGTGTAATACATTATAAATGTTCAATGTGTTCACCGTTTGCTGCACGGCAAACATCTACGCGATAGCCAAACTCGTCCCACACACGAGCAAGCGTATTTTTGTTACTGAGTGCACGGCAGCAGTGATACGGTTCCGCAGGTGGTCCAGAGTTGTAGGTAGAGGCGGGACGTAAACAGTTTCCTTAACATAACCCCATAAGAAATAGTCACATGGGGTGAGATCAGGAGATCTCGGTGGTCAGAAGTGTAGAGCCAGGTCTTCATTTACCCTGCGACCTGTCCAGCGCTGAGGAAGGGATTCATTCAAAAAGCCTCGTACATCGCTGTGCCAATGGGGCGGAGCTCCATCCTGTTGGAAAATGAGGTCCTGTGAATCTTCCATAATTTGCGGGAACAGCCAACACGTCCAGGTACGTTATTCCAGTTACAGTTTTTTCCGCAAACAAAAATGGTCCTTAAACCTTTGTACGGGATAAGGCACAGAACATGTTTACCTTCGGTGAGTCTCTTTCGTGTTGCAATGTTGAATGTGGATTTTGCAAACCCCAAATGCGAACATTGTGTCTGTTGACTTTTCCACTAAGGTGGCAAGTCGCTTCATCGCTAAACTTGATACGTTGTAGAAACGCGTCATCCTCCATCATTCCTAGCACATAACCACAACATTCGAGACGCTTCTCTTTGTCTTTAGGTTTAAGAGCCTCCAAAAGTTGTAATCGGTAGGGCTTGTACAGCAAACGCCGTCTCAGAACTTTCCATACAGTTGGTTGGGGTATTCCAAGTTCTCTACTAGCTCTATGGGTAGACTTACGTGGACTGCGAACAGAACTGTCTTCAATCCGTCTGACACACGCGGTCGGCCTGTGCTTTTTCCTTTACACACACTTCCATTCTGTTTAAATTGCGTAAACTAACGGCTAATGCTTTTTCTAGTTGGTGGTTCAATACCGAATTTGCTACGAAATGCCCGCTGCATTACTATTTGCGACTCACTTTTTGCGAACTCTCACTACGTACTGACAGTGAAACGCAATGGCGGCCTATTGCGCAGGCATCTACCGGCCGCTTCTAAAACCATCACCGCTCGCCGAAAAAACTGTGAAACTTCCTCTTTTCATTGTTATACAGATTGTTCAGGTTGGATTTGTGCTTTAATAAATACGAATTTTATAAAATGGGTCCATCATTTAAAATCATCCTGTATTTAGGTAGGCGAAAATCGAATAAACTAATCAATAATGTTGCAGACATTCTATTAAATGAACCAAACATACAGGAAAACGCGCACAAAACATACCGAAGGGAAAGAAGAAACACTCACTTCAATGTTCAATAAGCAGTATGGATCCATTATTTTACTATCTCCTCACTATACAAGTGCTTAAACACACGTCCATTGACTTCCAGATAAGCAGTCCATCGACATGCTATACCTTGTGTATCCTTTTAAAGACGCCACGCATTTTCCTGGCTTTTTGAACTGCAGCGCTGTCTATGCATGTTGCAAGCTCTTTCTCCAAGTCTACACAGATTTTATAAACCACTAATTCATGCAGCCCCATAAAAAGAAATCAAGTAGAGTCAGATCACATGAGCGCGAGCGCATTTCATTAAAATGAGCTAGTTTCCCGTCATGCTGAAACCACATTCCTTGTCTGATATTAAGGACAGTAGCTCAGAAAAAATACTTCTTGCAAAAATACTACGTTGAGTCGTCGCGGCAGGGAAATCATTCTCAGTCTCTGCCCACACACGGTCCACCTCTGCCATGTGCATGTGGGGCTGAGGACGGCAGTCGGTTTCCTAGGCCAAGGGTCTTCAAGGGTTGTCGTGAGATATTATTATTATTATTATATTTATTACACTAGTCTGCATGATATCGGATGACTGAAAACTAATAAGTGATTCTGGCTCACTTTTTTTATGATGATTTCAGAACTGCTTTTAGTTTTTTTTCTATCACGTACAGTTTTTTTTTCACAATTTCACTTCAAAAATATAGAGATATAGAGATATTGCTTCAACCACTACACATAAAGTTAGACTTTAAGCAATTTGTAAGGGCTCTACCACAGGATGGACCCTGCTTCAAGCACCTTTCCAAGAAATTTCCCTTCATTACACAAGACAAATTAAAGGCTGGAATGTTTGTTGGTCCTCAAATAAAGAAATTGATGAAGGATGAAGATTTTGAGAAGACAATGAATGAGAGAGAAATAGAAGCATGGACCGCCTTCCGATCAGTTACTGAAAACTTCTTAGGCAATAACAAAGATCCTAATTACAAGGCCATTGTCGAAAACATGTTGGAAAATTTCAAGAAGATGGGTTGTAACATGGGTGTAAAGGTGCATTTTCTGCATTCACATATCGACTACTTTCCAGAAAATCTGGACATTATAGTGAAGAGCAGGGTGAACGTTTTCACCAAGATATTAAGGAAATGGAGAGGAGGTAACAGGGGAGATGGAATGAAACTATGATGGCCGACTACTGTTGGATGTTGAGGAGGGACAGTCATCTTCAAGGATCTGCAAGGAAGTCAAAGAAGAGAAAGTTTAAAAAAAATTAAATGAAACACTTTGGCTTCTTGTTTCGTTAAAATGTAGTCATGAAATAAATTAGAGGAGTTCTTCAGAGTATTCTTAAAATGTTTCTTGAATAAAAACTTACCTTGTGTGAAATGGTATTTGAATACTTTTCTACGCTCATTAGTAAAATTGTCAAAACATTACTTCTTTCTGGAATCAGCATAAAAACTTGATTTAAGAACACCCACTTTTAGGAAATCATCTGACAAAAAGTTTGAAAATGCAGACTAGTGTTATTATTGAGGTTTATGAAAAAAAGCTACACAACACAAGCTTTTATGCATAATGCTCCTGACGAGATATTTTATTTACAACATTTCGAAAGAATGTACTTTGAAGAATGTAAACAAAATTGTCATCACTGTTGTCCCTATACATGCGAAATAGACCACTATAATGCTGGTCACCGAGCAAGATGGTTCCGTGATAACGTGGGAGACACGCATTCGGGATAACCCCGATTCCATTCCTGTTGGACCGGCCATTTTGACCTTGGCTATTTTCTCGGTTTTCCCAGGTTGTGGGCAAAAGCTGGGGTACTTTCTGTAACGCCGCGAATATTCCTGTCACCCGTTTCGGATCGGGGGATCAGGCGAGTGATCGGCATGGCGAGGCGTGTGGTGGTAGAAACTGCTTTGGGTAACCGACTGTCCTGGCGTCCGGTGTGCAACCACTCCTTGGGAAGGGAGGCTTGTGTGGGTGGTCACGTCCGGTGTCGGGATCTCACACCTGGAACATTGGGGGCCCCTCTTGCGTCGAACTTGCCACCCTGGATCTGCTCTCTCTCTGTGGCCTTCGCTTCAATCCCTTCTTAATGGAGGTTTAGTTAGTGCTCTCGTAAGTGCTTCCGTGTCGAAATCCTCTTCTGCATCTAATCTAATCCGAGAGAGCTCTAAGTTTCTGTTGCATTAAAAACCTGTTCATTTATGTTTTCAATGCCGTTTACAATCCGGAAAAAACAGTTTTATTGCTGTTTTGAAAACATTACACGGCAGTCACCCTCCACACAAAGAAAGAAAGAAAGAGAGAGAGAAAAGAGGAAAGGGAAGGTGTTGGATGGATGGATAAGAGGGAGAGAGAAGAATCTCGGCAGTGAACTCAATAATGCGAGTAAAACTGCGAGTTCTGTTACTACTAATAACAGTTGTTGGAGATTCATAGTATTTAAGGCTTAGAAGTTTACTTTCTGACACATCTATAGTTTGTACAACGGTGATCAAAATTGAATTCCGTCATTGAGTTAGGCTTTTCATTTCATTAAAATTATCAGCCCCTGGAATGCGACATGTTTAGTTCATTATCATACAATTGAATCACACAATTTTAAGCAATTATACAGTATAAAACACCAAAACTAAAATTCAAATCTCGAAATTTGTAACAAGGCAACATGCCATAAAGTTTGAGATCATTTACTGAAAACTATAGATTTTAAAAGTTATCTGCGTTTGTGTTCTTCACGACCCCGAAGTTTCCCATTTCCAACACCCGACTTTGCATTATAGTAAGTAAACAGTACAACGGAGAGGCTTTTTTTTCATAGAAATTTCAGAAATCGAAAGGATTCTCAATGTCACTTAGCAAACGGATCATTCTGATTTAATTCTATTTAGAAATGACCAAAGGGAGGGGATATAACATAAAATTAATAGTGATGGTTATAAGAAAAGGAGCAAATGAGAAAAAAATCTGAATGTTACACTCACATGACTGTCTCTACTCTTGTACAAACTATTTTTACAAACTGTTACTCTCCATCTATTTCATATTAATCGAGATAAACATTTGCAGAAACGATCTTTTGACATGCAAAGAGAATTACATTTTACACATAGCGACCCGTTCTAAAAATATTTGACTATCGCTTAAGGCATACTATGTTCCCCTTGTTTTGTATTTGCAAGGGCAATATAGAAATACAGTAGGCTTTAGGCATACACATATATCTTAATAGCTGGTTGCTATGTGCCGCACCATTCCCTTTGCCACAGATTAATACTCTTTGCATATCCAAGACAAAAAATGAATAACGAATTCCCATTTAGAAAATAAGTATTGAAAAATATAAGGGAATAACAAGCAATATCTCGAAAATGGTTCACTCAACAAAATAATGTATGTGACATAAATTGTGTATTTTAACGCGATCTACATTTTTTGCGTAGTAAAAGTTTGTGTATCTCTTATGGTTTACCAGTTATGCAAAAGTCGTTCACAATGAAGAATACTTTTGGAGACATTCCCAGAAAATTCACGATATACATTTTATTTGTCATGAAAATATCTCAAATATATCAAATTTTAATCAAAATCGTTAGAGCCATATTCGAGAATATAAAAATTATCGAAAAATGTTCCATGTAAAGGGTGATCTGGGGTGGGGGATTTTCTTGAAAACCTTCGTGTCACATCTCTGGAAGATACTGAACCTAAATAGCAAGTTTTGTGTTTATCCGACTGTTCGTTTCTGAGTTATGCTGTTCACAGACACACACACACACACACACACACACACACACACACACACACACACACACGGACATGTTTGCAAAAATGCTTTTTGTTTGGATTCAGGGGGCCTCAAAACATATATTTCCGGTGAAATCTCGGTATGGAATTTTTGGGTGGAATACAATACTTTCCCCACTTACTATACGTAGTAGAGGAAGTAAAAATCCAAAAAACAATAATATGGCATTTAATCACGTCATTACTTGGTGTAAGGCAAAACATGCTGAAAATAATTTCACAGAATATGACTACTAACGAATCAACAAAACATAAAAATATCTGAAATCTCGCTGCACACGAGAGTTCATCACGTTTTTAACGTGATTTCTCTTAGTTTTAGGAATCAAATATAATATTATTTTATTAACGTTTTACAAATTCGAGCACTGTCTAAAAACCAGTATATGCCACAGGAGCAGGCCTTCCTTTCGCAAACATTTATACTCGCAAGAAAAACCCACTTTTTGTATCATAATTTACTATTATATCTAGGAAATAATTTAAAAGTTAATTCACTTGTAAGTGCGCAATTTTCTCCATTTGGTGAGAAATATTTGGAAGTATTTACAAACTAAATTTGAACATTTTATTCAGTGAAACCTGTCATATTTAATGAAATATCACCACAGCGAGTCTTTCAGTGACGCGACCCTCATTTATAAATGGATAGAACTTCATTTGCGTTTGTAAAACATTGCTGGAGCATTTTCCGCGACTTTTGATTATTTCCTTGCGCTTTTACTTTCCAAAGACACAGAGGCATAGATGAAACGGTATTTTTTGCTTTCTCAGGTTGAACATCATCAGAAGAACGCCATGACATTACGAGATGAATGCGTTATCAGTCGTTGAATAAACGTGCCAAGTGACGAAACTAATATACACGTCTTTCAGTCCAGAATGTTTTGATCTCTTCAGAATTCGCACCTTACCTTTGACAGCAAGACAGTTGTTGAGCGAGAAAGAGAGGGTTTTCTTGAAGTATTTCCTCGTCTCATTAGTGATAAAGTCTGCGCCGCATACTCGAGCGCCGCTCGCGAGGGTGAAAGTGTTCTTTAAAGAATAACGATCCTTATCATCTACAAGAAGATTCCAAAGCGGACGTCCCTGGCCTTCTTCTGTCGCTTCACATTCATTTGCTGAAGCCGCTTCAAGCGACTCCAGAGGCGCCATTTGCTCTTCTGCTCAAGATTTTAAGCATCTCTTTTAAACTTCCTTAGAACAATAGGAGTGATTGGAGGAGAATCTTCCTCTATTCTTGCAATAAAGAAACTCTGATTCAAGTTTCATGTTTTGTACAATGATGTAGAAGCTAATACTCAGAGCAATGAAATAATGATTGAAGTACGTTGTTGCTGCTGCGTATGGAAAGCCAATTTGAAGTAGGAGTTGTATTGTAGTTCAACTGTTGGGGAGCCGAACACTTGAAGTTGTTGCAACCGCACGTATGGTACAAAGTTCCGGTAGCCTTCGCCCCAAGTTTAAAAATATTAACTTTGTAATTTTTTACTGTTTCTTTAAATATTATATATTTATGTTTGCCTCGGCTGCGTCAGTATTTCTTTTTAGAGACAAGAATGTCTTAGCAGAGCGGTACGACTGAAGAATGTAGGCCTACACAGATTTTAAGTTTTTCTTCACTCCATTTATTAATGTTTTGACATGATTTAAATAACACTTCACTGATATAGAGAGAGCTGTGAGATTGTTTTGTTAATTACTTGCACTTTTTAACATGTAAACTATTTTTATCTCACACAAAATACGTATTAAATTTCTCGAGGACACATCTCGCGTCTGATTACTAACACTGTCTACAACCAACGCGTCCAGTTATGAGCACTGTCTACAAGCGACCGTCTAAATTTGTAAATTTCTGTATTTCAAGTCTCTGAGGTTATTTCTAATACAATAGAATACTTTTACTTAACTTAAGTTTTTTCTGGTTGTTGATTGGCTATTTTTATAAACTGTTTGAAAAATTGCATTATTGTTGCTCCAAGAATGACTAGTAGTATTATTAAACTTTCAAATTTATTATTGCCTCAAGGTACCTCATTGTTAGCAACTTTTAACCTATTATTCCTACTACTCCTACAGTATTAAATTACGTAATACATTCACATAACATTATTGAACATGTATACAATAATATAAACATATACAATGACTTAATATACACTTTTTATATCATATTGCTTTAAGGGGGGCTGTTATTAATTATTTTGTATTGCATAATTTGACTGAAATCATTAAGTGTTAAAAATACTACCTCATGATTACACTACAGCATAGTGACATAAAATTATGTAGTAGGAAATGAACTTTAAAAGCAAATTCGTGGCGATACTGCACATCTTAGGTCTCTATATTAGCAAATCTGTGATTAGCATTGCTGGAAATTCAATATAAGTTCCATATTTTGCAATAAGAATAGATTTCATGTTATTATTCTATATTTTAAATGTTGTGTTGTTTAGTAATTGTTATAATAGCTTTATGGACATTTACATTAATCATTAAACCAATTGTTCCAAAAGGCAATTACACTTGCGCAATAAAGAATGGGTAGCGCTGCTGGTACCAAAATCTTAGTTTTCCCCCACTGAATTTCCACTCCTCCATTCTTCCATATTTTCAATTTTCCTCTTAATCTACCCATACAAATAATTTATTTTAAATTGTCGTCATGCTTGAAACATTTTCCCACTCACCTTCCCTTCTAGTGCATCTCTTAACCATCAGTTTCTTCGCATCCAGTGTATACCAACCAATTTTTCAATTTCCTCATCAGTTTCTGCTTGCTTCACCCACCCGTCCTCCAACAGCTCATTTGTGGATGTTAGACACTTCATTCTTCTTCATAGGTACATCCCAAGATGCTTCAAAAACGGAATTATTGAAAAGAAGAACTCCCGTTAAAATTAAAATACACAGCATATCGTGCCATAATACCCTTTTCTTCCGGTCTTTTATTGAATTCAGATATATGACCGATGACTAATGAAATTAGGTTTATTAAGCAGCATTGTTGGTTAAAACTGCTTCGCCACTGCAAACATTCACAACATTATACGAGGGCAGCCTAGAAAGTCCCAGACGTTTTGGCCTATCGTGGCGATGAATAGGGCTAGAGCCGCCATCTTGGTGTCAGAACGTTCCTACATTCAGTACGCATCCAGCTGTGGTATCGTGAGGACTGTGCCTTCCTTACTGTGCTCTCTGTGAGTTTTAAAATGTGCGCTGCAATAGAAAATCACGCCACTTGTGAAGTGCGGTCTGTGATTAGGTTTTTGTTAGCTAAAAAGAAAAAACCAATTGAAATGTATCGTCAACTTTGTGATGTTTACGGGCAGGGAATAATGAGTGAAAGCCGAGTCAGGCAATGGTGCATTGATTTTAAAAGTGGCCGTACCAATGTTCACGACAGTGGTAGGCCTAGCCTTATGACTGATGAACTGTCAATGCAAATCAATGACAAAATTCGTGAAAATAGTCGTTTCAGGATTACAGAACTTTCGGAACATTTTCTCCAAATTTCACGGGTTTGGTGCATTAAATTGTGGTGGAGAAGCTTGGTTACCACAAATCTTGTGCTAGGTGGGTTCCGAAAATCCTAACGGAAGACCATAAAAAACAGAGACTGGCTGCAGCACTGACCTTCCTCCAAGATTTCAACAAATATAGTAACGCTTTACTCGATCGTATCGTAACCGGGAACGAGACTTGGGTGAAGTATTTCAGTTGTGAAACACAACAGCAATCAATGGAATGGGGACGCACACATTCTCCCAAGAAACCAAGAAAGTGTTTGCAAACGCTGTCAGCAAGAAAGGTCATGGCTTCTGTTTTTAGGGACACCAAGGGAGTGCTTCTCGTTGAGTTTCTGGAACGTGGAACAACAATGACCTCAGAGAGGTATTGTGAAACACTAAGAAAGTTAAGTTAAGCCGTGCCATACAAAATAAGCGTCGGGCAAAAATTAGCACCAACAATGCACGCCCTCACACGGCCAATCGTATCCGAACACTCTTGGATGGTTTTGGATGGGAGGTGTTTGACTATCCACCATACAGTCCGGATTTGGCGCCGAGCGACTACCACCTCTTCCCAGCGATGAAGAAATGGCTTGGTACACAACGCTTTGATACTGACGCTAAACTACATGCCGGTGTAAACCAGTGGTTGAAGTCGCAAGCGGCAGATTTTTACAGAGAGGGTATTGAAAAACTTGTGCCACGGTATGATAAATGCCTCAATTTGAATGGCGATATGTAGAAAAATAGCATAAGAGCGTATGTTTCAAATGTAGATAATAAACGTTGATATTTGCATTTTGTTAATTGTTTATTTCAAAACGTCTGGGGCTTTCTGGATTGCCCTCGTACTTACTAAATATAAAGAAGAGCACTTGCTAATGCTTACTAGGTAATAAGCCATTACTTTTATAGCCATTACTCGTTACGATGAGAAAACCCTGCGATAGAATCACTGGGGAAATGTAAGCCCGTCCGAAAATCGGAGCAGGCTAACCTGCTTGAATATCAAGTGTTGATTTCAAAGCCTGGTAATGTAAGATTCCATTTCCTGGTTTAAACGTGGAGTGTAAAAATAAGACCGATATAGGAAAATGGTTAGAATATTGCTTTGGACTCCTCTACTTGGAATCTGAGGATGTGGGCGAAGTTTTGGTTTTGGGCTGTCATCTAGACGACGTATGGTAATTACATGAGTATGTACTCAAAGATCTTTCATCCATCTGCCCCTGGGTATTCCCACTGTTCTTCTTTCTATTGGTTTGTATACCCATCATTATCTGTCTTGTTAGTCTGACCCTTTCATTCTTTCCATTTTTTTACTTTCTCTACTACGTATAGTAAGTAGGGGAAGTATTGTATTCCACCCAAAAGTTCGATACCGAGATTTCACCGGAAATATATGTTTTGAGACAGCCTGAATCCAAAAAAGAAGCATTTTTGGAAACATGTCCGTGTGTCTGTGTGTGAACAGCATAACTCAGAAACGAACAGTCGGATAAACACCAAACTTGGTATTTATGTTCAGTATCTTCCAGAGATGCGACACGAAGGTTTTCAAGAAAATCCCCCCACCCCAGATTACCCTTTACATGGAAGATTATTCGAAAATTTTAATTTTCTCAAAAATGGCTCTAACGATTTTGATTAAAATATCATAGGTTTAAGATATTTTTATAACAAATGAAATGTATATCTCGAATTTTCTGGGAATGACTCCAAAAAGTATTCTTAATTGTGAACGACTTTTGCATAACTGGTAAACAATAAGCCATAGACAAAATTTTACTAGACAAAAAATGTAGATCGCTTAAAATACAGTATTTATGTCCTATACATTTTTGTTGTTGGGTGAACCATTTTCGAGATATTGCTTGTTATTCCCTTAAATTTTTCAATACTTATACTTTTTCTCAAATTCTTTATTTTTTTTGTCCTCGTAATGCAAAGAGAATTGAATACTCCACATAACAACCAGCTCCTAACACATTTGACTATCGCTTAAAGCCTACCAATTCCCCTTGCATCTACAAGAAAATTAGCAATAAGATTAACATCTCGATTAACATGAAGCATATGGAGAATAAGCGTTTGTAAAAATAGTTTGTTCAAGAGTGTAACACATCAGATTTTTTTACTTTCTCTACTACGTATAGTAAGTAGGGGAAGTATTACATTTCACTCAAAAATTCGATACTGAGATTTCACCGGAAATATATGTTTTGAGGCCTCCTGAATAAACAAAATCTGATGTGTTACACTCACATGACATTCTCTACTCTTGTACAAACTATTTTTACAAACGCTTATTCTCCATCTACTTCATGTTAATCGAGATAAACATTTGCAGACTCTATCTTATTGCTAATTTTCTTGTAGATGTAAGGGGAATATATATTTACAAGGGCAATATAGAAATACAGTAGCCTTTAAGCACATACATATTTCTTGCTAGGTGCAGGACCATTCCCTTTGCCACAGATTAATACTCTTTGCATATCCAAGACAAAGAAAAAATGAATAAAGAATTCCCATTTGAGAAAATAAGTATTGAAAAATTTAAGGGAATAACAAGCAATATATCGAAAATGGTTCACTTAACAAAAAAAATGTATATGACATAAATTATGTATTTTAACGCGATCTACATTTTTTGTGTAGTAAAATTTTGTCTATCTCTTATGGTTTACCAGTTTACCAAAAGTCGTTCACAATGAATAATACTTTTGGAGACATACCCAGAAAATTCATGATGTACATTTCATTTCTCATGAAAATATCTTAAACATATGATATTTTAATTAACATCGTTAGAGCCATTTTTGAGAAAATTAAAATTTTCGAAAAATGTTCCATGTAAAGGGTAATCTGGAGTCTGGGATTTTCTTGAAAACCTTCAGGTCGCATCTCTGGAAGATACTGAACCTAAATACCAAGTTTGGTGTTTATCCGAATGTTCGTTTCTGAGTTATGCTGTTCACAGTCAGACACACAGACACACACACTCGGACAAGTTTCCAAAAAAGCTTTTTTTTTTGGATTCAGGGGGCATCAAAACATATATTTCCGGTGAAATCTAGGTATGGAATTTTTGGGTGGAATATAACACTTCCCCTACTTACTATACGCAGTAGAGAAAGTAAAAAGGGAATTTTTGAAACATGTCGGTGTGTGTGTGTGACTGTCTGTCTGTCTGCTGCGTGTCTGCCTGTGAACAGCATAACTCAGAAACAAAGAGTCGGATAAACACCAAACTTGGTATTTAGGTTCAGTATCTTCCAGAGATGCGACACAAAGGTTTTCAAGAAAATCCCCCCACTCCAGATTACCCTTACATTGGTACATTTTTAGAAAATTTAAATTTTCTCAAAAATGGCTCTAACGATTTTGATTAAAATATCGTATGTTTAAGATATTTTCAAGACAAATAAAATGTATATCTTGAATTTTCTGGGAATGTCTCCAAAAGTTCTTTGCTCTCTCTCTCTCTCTCTCTCTCTCTCTCTCCACATATAATATGGGCTAACTCGAAAAACGTGCCACGCAACTCATGAGGTGAAGCTTTTCATTCAACTTTTAACTACAATGTTAAGGCTACTCATCCTAAATTCTACGATTTTATCAAAGTTTTTAAAGAGTATGAAACAATAACTTATATTAATCTACAAACAGTTACTAAACAGACAAAACTGTCTCTGTAGTTGATTGATAAACGTTGTAGCTTAACAACTCAGAGGTTCCGGGTTCGATTCTCGACTGGAGCTGTGAAGTTTTCTTTAACCAGGATCATTCCCCATCTTTCGCAGTATGAATGTGGGAGTGGGTCAGTTTGTTTAATAATACAATGTCCCCTAAAATCAACGTTAACAAAATCTACAGTGACTGCCTCTTTTAGCATGCTAGCCTTCAAATCTGGAGGTCCCGGGTTCGATTCCCGGCTGGAGGGTGGGAACGTTTCTTTAGCCAGGATAATTCCCCAACCTCCCTAGAGTCTGAAAAAAAATACTCGAGTTTATCAAGTAATATTACATCAGTTGCTTCTGAAATAAACCCCCCAAGAAGTTATCTAAAGGGGACTTAATAAATGAAACAATTTTAAAAAATCGTATGTGTTACACTCACATGACTTTCTCTACTCTTGTACAAACTATTTTTACAAACGCTTATTCTCCATATGCTTCATGTTAATCGAGATGTTAATCTTATTGCTAATTTTCTTGTAGATGCAAGGGGAATTGGTAGGCTTTAAGCGATAGTCAAATATTTTAAGAGCTGGTTGCTATGTGGCGCATTCCATTTTCTTTGCATGTCCAGGACATAGTATTGGAAAATTTAAGGGAATAACAAGCAATATCTCGAAAATGGTTCACTCAACAAAAAAGAAAAAAAATGTATATGACATAAATTGTGTATTTTAACGCGATCTACATTTTTGTAGTAAAATTTTGCTTATCTCTTATGGTTTACCAGTTATGCAAAAGTCGTTCACAATGAAGAATACTTTTGGAGACATACCCAGAAAATTGAAGATATACATTTTATTTGTCATGATGGTATCTTAAATGTATGATATTTTAATCAAAATCGTTAGAGCCATTTTTGAGAAAATTAAAATTTTCGAAAAATATTCCATGTAAAGGGTAATCTAGGGTGGTGGAATTTTCCTGAAAACCTTCGTGTCGCATCTGTGGAAGATACTGAACCTCAATAGCAAGTTTGGTGTTTATCCGACTGTTCGTTTCTGAGTTATGCTGTTCACAGACAGACAAACAGACAGACAGACAAACAGACAGACAGACATACAGACACACACACACACACACGGACATGTTTCCAAAATTGCTTTTTTTTGGATTCAGGGGGTATGAAAACATATATTTCCGGTGAAATATCGCTATCGAATTTTTGGGTGGAATATAATACTTCCCCTACTTAGTATACGTTTTAGAGAAAGTAAAATAAGTAAGATACCAGGAATAAGCAGCTGCAGGTAAATATAAAAAAGGCCTTGAAATTATAAACCTAGGAATTTATCTGTGTTGTATTTTATTAAAGTTACTTCTCAATGAAGTCTTATAAAATTACAACGAAACACACAAAACAGTAAAGCTCGTAAACATATACAATAAAGGCCCACAGGAGCCAACATTTTAAAGTGCCAGTTTTTGTATGCAAGCAATCTGACTAAATTTGCAACATAAAGATCCATACTAGCCAACATATATAACTATGGCAGTTTTCATATACAAGCAAACTGATTAAAGCATATAATTTTGTAAAATAAAGGCCCATACCTGCCAACATTTTTAACCGTGCCAGTTTCCATATACAAACAAAATGACTAAAGCATATAAATTTATAATATAAAGGCCCACATGAGCCAGCACTTGTAATCGTGCCAGTTTTCATATGCAAGCAAACTGACTGTCATGTAAATTTACAACATAAAGTCACAAACGAACAAACATTTTAATCGTACCAGATTTTATATACAAGCAAACTGACTAAAGCATACATAAGCTTACAATATAAAAACCTGCATGAGCCAATTTTTTTAACCCTGTAGGTTTTCATATAAACGCTGTCAGTCCTAAGTCTAGATACAGAGGGAAGGAAAATAGCCAGATAGGTTTATATTTTCATTATAAAATACCATTTGCGAACACAGACGAATTTACCTGTCGAATTAAATTAATATAATTATCGAGGACGAGTTTACATTTCGCGGAATTATAAAGCCACAACAGCGGAAAGTAGTGTCTTCCGTATCACACAATTCTTAGTTACATTTCTGGTCTTTTAGCGAGGAATAGCGAGGAATAATTGCACTTTAAATAGTTTTAAATAATTTTCAATTTTTATATAATCTGAATACGTTACATAGTGCAAAACTCTAACCACAGTCATCTATGTATCGTTTTCTTCAATGGAAAGTGAACTTTGACTCTTCTCAGACATATTATATTCTATTTTTTTTTCTTAATGGTCCTCAGATAAAAGTCAATTCGCGCAAACCCTCGGGAAAATTTCACCTGACTAATGTATGTCCCTAAATTGCCAAATAAACCTTCCTTAGGAATCCTCAAGAACCTTCCCCAAAAATACATTAGTTGCTGTTTTATGATATAAGGCTATCTCTGAAATAGAAGTGAATGTAGGGAATGCCAGCGATAAGTGTTGACAGAGGTCTAATGAGACACTTCTGGAAAATAACGTTTGCTAATGTACTTGTAAATTAGTGGCATTCACAGCTAATAATCGAAAGGTTCCTGAGGAAAAGGGAAGTTGGAATTCCAAGAACAAGCGAGTGGGGTCAGGCCTTTATTCCGTAGGTAGCTCTAACAGCCATATAAAAGCTCATTGGAATGGCATTCTTGGCCAGGTATAGAGGTCCCCTTCACTGTCAAAACTACCTGTTCTTTCAAGAGGTACAGCCCAGACAAAACGAAAACCTACTTCATAAATGCGAAGCTTATTTCACTGTGTGCCTTTTTCCTTTATTCTCAATTTTGATTGTTCACTTTCCAGTTACTAACAAAATCTATCGTCTGATTTTAGTTGCCTTTTATGCCGTGAATGCGATCGTTCCGTTTCATTCTGGAGCTTGGATATGTTCGCTTTGATATGCACAAAGCTTGTTTCAGCGGGTGATGTTGCATTTGGTCATTGATAAGGCTGCTGTAGCACAAGCCAAGCTTTCATTTTCGGTACATGCCTTTTTAGCTGCATTCACTACTGCATACTGCACGTCTAGGTCTGTCCGTCTGCGAGCATGCAATATCTCGCGAAGCGCTGCACACATGTAGTTGAAATTTTGTATATGTAAGAGCTTCAAAGCCATTATTTCCATACCGACTTTCAGAGCAGTAGGATCTGTCTAGATGTGTTCGCGATTGTGGAGCATCCTCTGTCTATACGCGTGAAAACACGAACCGCTGCACGTACGGACTAGAAACTTTGAAGCACATTTTTTCGGCTCATTTCAAATTGGTTGAAATCTGCAGAGAATGTGTGACAGTTTATATTAAAAAACTAAACTTTGCACATATAGATAACCCGTTGCTATAATAAGGGGCAACAATTTTATATTTAAAATTTTGAATATAATTTCGGTGGGATCACCCTTCGGTTGAAATCATTGCGAAATTAAAGATGTTTTATAGAAGTCTATGTAGCATGTCCAGAACTGAGAAGAGTGTCGTGGTGAGGTTAAGGAAGCCAGACATTCTTTTGTGTGAATATCAGGGGATTTTTCATCTGTTATTAAGAATTGCCGGGGCTGTACGATATTAAAATTATAATGGGTAAGACTAAGACTAGGGCTAGGGACGCAGGGGGCCTTAACACGTCGACCTATGAATATCTTTTGCACCTAAGCCCCTGACGGGGTGCTACAGGGAGGGTAGGGTGAGAGAGAAACAGAGAGCGGACGGACCATGAAGCATGGCAGGGCAGAGGGCAGGGTCCCTACGTTTTCAGACTGAAACTCCCCGGATGGCAGCTGGTACAAGCGACTCTCATCTCCCCTGCAGGCTTGCACATCCCACTGGGGGGCCTGGGACTCGGAGACCGCCCCCATTCCGGGGACAAAGTGCTACATACAGCATCCGTTTCCACCGCCATGCTATCCCACACTCTCGCCCTGAAATAGCCAAGTAGATGAAAGGTGAAGTCAAATGAGAAAGGAGGTGAAATGGAGGGACAGGAAATTCGGGGGATGTAACGAACCTTCCCAGCATTCGCCTAGCGACCGGAAAAACCGTAGAAAAAAACCATGGGTCAGGAAGGTCGGCCGCCACCTCCCGAATACGGGCCACACACGTTGCCGCACGAGCCATCTCGCTCGGTTATAACGGGTAAAAGGGAGGATTCGCTATAAAAAGTCTAGATTTGTTGTACAATAATTTCATAAGTAATGGGGGAAAGTAAATGAAATTAACCAAATCTTCATTAGAATTTAAAAAGCAACCCGTGCAACGTCGGGCAGCAGATAGTCTCATACTGTTAAACACCTTTCATGTAGAGTAGATTTATTCTATTTTGACACAATGAATATTTCTCTTATGAGGACCAGGAATAACAATGCCATTTCTTCAACGGCTACTGGAATATTTCCAGGATTAATATAAAATATTCCGTTTGAAGTCACTTCGTTGAAACATTGCACTAGACTCAAAAAATAGAAAATGAACGTAAAACGCAAGCGACGTAATATTATTCCAGCACCAATGGGGTAGAAGAAACAAAGTTTGAAGCCAGCTGATGCAGTGGCCTGCATACATAAAACATGGAAATACACCACCAGGAATATAAATATGTACATGTTCGGAATCAGGTGTTGTCAAAAGTTCTGGCAATTTAGTCCCATTTTTCCTGTTTGCTGAAAACCAGCAGCAAGTATACTGAACTTAGTCAACGCAAATCGGCGCATATACATTATACATAGCAATCGTTATTTTCTTGCCCTGCAGAAAGAACCACTAGATTTTATAGGCCTTTGGAGAAGTCACTTTCATACTTCAAGCACAACAAATCTAACAGTATTCTAGCTAAGATAACCTGTGATATTAATGGGGACCGAGCGAGTTAGCTCTGCGGTCAAGTGTGACGCTTGCAATCCGGAGTCCCGGGTTCGGTTCCCGTCGATCGCACCCTCTGACCTGGGCTTTTCGTGGTTTTCCATGTTCGGTAGGCAAATTTTGTGGTAATTTTTCATCTACCACCAATTCCTTTCATTCATTCCTTTTTCTTCTCATGTTTCAGGTGTGCTCCTACCTTTCGTTGCGTGAGGCGGTGCCGGATGAGGCGGATTCTTGTTCCAAGGAAGGAGTATTCCTCGTGGACAGGCAGAGGACTGTCTGGTTGCACGGGTCGTTCGTCGCCTCCTCTAGGCAGTTCCAGCAGTGGGTCGGGTCTTCGAGCTAGGAAATGTTAAGGACTTCCGCGCGTCTCTCTGGCTTGTCTGCCTGCCACCTGTAGCCACCTGTCGTTCCTTCACTTTATCCTTTTCTCCTGAGGAGCGGTAGCAGCAATAGATCTTTGTAGGTCGCAGTGCACAAGGTGTCCCCCTCCGTTGTACACCCTATTAATTTATGTCCCGTATTAATATGTAGCTATATTGCCCTATTAATGAGGGTTTATTATTTTTCTAACCTTGCTTTTGTGAACCGTTTTATTCAAACATAATTTTGTATTATAACAGGAAATTGAAAATGCAAACCATTTCTCCAGCATTAAATACACTATGTGATCGAAAGTATCCGCACACCCCCACAAAGATACTTTTTTCATCTTAGGTGATTGTGCTGCCACCTACTTCCTGGTACTCATTATCGCGACCTCAGTAGTCATTAGACATCGTCAAACAGCAGAATGGGACGCTCCGTGGAACTCACGGACTTCGAACGTGGTCAGGTGATTGGGTGTCACTAGTGTCAGAAGTCTGTACGAGAGATTTCCACACTCCTAATCATCCCTAGGTCCACTGTTTCTGATGTGTTAGTGAACTGGAAACGTGAAAGGACATGCACAGCACAAAAGCGTACAGGCCAACCTCGTCTGTTGACTGACAGAGACCGCCGACATTTGAAGAGGGTCGTAAAGAGTAATAGGCAAGCATCTATCCAGACCATCACACAGGAATTCCAAGCTGCATCAGGATCCACTCCAAGTACTATGACAGTTAGGCGTGAGTTGAGTAACCTTGGATTTCATGGTCGAGCGGCTGCTCATAAGCCCCACATCACGCAGGAAAATGCCAAACGACGCCTCGCTTGGTGTAAGGAGCGTCAACATTACACGATTGAACAGTGGCAAAACATTGTGTGGAGTGACGAATCACGGTACACAATGTGGCGATCCGATGGCAGGGTGTGGGTATGGCGAATACCCGGTGAACGCCATCTGCCAGCGTGTGTAATACCAACAGTGAAATTCGGAGGTGGTGGTGTCATGGTGTTTTCGTGTTTTTCCTGAAGGGGCTTGCACGGCTTTTTGTTTTGCGTGGCACGATCACATCGCAGACCTACATTGATATTTTAAGCACCTCCTTGTTTCCCACTGTTGAAGAGCAATTCGGGGATGGCGATTGCATCTTTCAACACGATTGAGCACCTGTTCATACTGCACGGGCTGTGGCGGAGTGGTTACACGACAATAACATCCCTGTAATGGACTGGCCTGTACAGAGTCCAGACTTGAATCCTATAGAACACCTTTGGGATGTTTTGGAACGCCGACTTCGTGCCAGGGCTCACCGACCTACATCGATACGTCTCCTCAGTTCCGCACTCCGTGAAGAATGGTCTGCCATTCCCCAAGAAACCTTCCAGCACCTGATTGAAAGTACGCCTGCGAGAGTAAACGCAGTCATCAAGGTTAAGGGTGGGCCAACACCATATTGACTTCCAGCATTACCGATGGAGGGCGCCACGAACTTGTACGTCATTTTCAGCCAGGTGTCCGGATACTTTTGATCACGTGGTGTATTTAGGTTCAGCTGATCCAGTGCCATTACAGATCAAACTGAGCGTTCATCTTGCTGTAGACAATTTGCATCATTTAACGCTTTCAAAGAATGCATTGCAGTTTTCCAAAAGGAATCCATGTCTTCTTCACCAAAGTACCTTTTTAGTTGGTTTCTATGGTCATCAAAGCCTGAATGCTCCCCGTTTCAGACCTCCCAGCATGAGAAAACTCTATTTCCGAATTCGGAATTTGAAAAGGGTGTCCCACTCATGAAGCAGCATCGCTATCACAATGGACATTGAAAGCTTAAATAAAGGTAACAGAGCTCCTTAAAATGTGGGTATAGCCTGTTTGAAAGCGAAGGGCATATTTCGAAGTTTTTGTAGAATTTCCATCATTTTTTTCCTCAACAAGCTTATTATTTGCGTTTTGGCAAATGCTCTTTCACAATAGACACTAAGTTGGAAAGTTGAATGAGACTTGCAAAATTCAGTGCCACGTCCGTGTCGATGGTATTACCGTCTGAGTTATCATGGCAATATGCCTGTGCGCGCATTAAACCTTCTCATATGGTTCAAGTATTCAAAACGACTTCAAATATTAGAGATAGCATACCTCAAAGCCGACATGCAATGCTGTTACTGCTTTAAGTTTTCAGATCTTATAGTATTTAAACATATTAGGGCTAATTTGTGTTTGATAATTGTATATTGTCGCGGTAGCTCAAGTGATAAGCGCATCGGCACTGGGAGCGAGTCCCGGCTATGGTACTGAATTTTTCAATTCTGATTCAGTTGTCTATCTTGGTGCCTACATATAGCTAGTTTGAAGGAACATTATCAAAACACAAATTAAACCTAATTGCGATTAACTACTTCTATAAAGTCCCGAAAATGTAAAGTTTTTTTTTTAATATTGCAGGTAGTTTTTGAGGTATGCTATCTCTAATACTGGATATAGCTTTGAATACTGGAATCATATGAAAATATTTATTGAGTGTACTAGTAAGTCGCATGGTAGCTTAAGCAGTATGAGCATCGGTGCGGAGAGCCGAAGATCCGTGGTTCGAACACCGAGTATGGCAATTAAGTTTGTAAGTCGGATTTAATTTTCCAAGCTTAGTATTTTTGTTTTCTTAAATTATAAATCATAAATTTTAATAGCAAAAATGGGAGGTGCTTTTTAGAAGATGTACCGCTTAAACAAGAAGTATGCGCAATAGGCTGCATTAGGTATACCAATGCGCCACCGCAAAGAGAGTTTTAAATATTCTTCCTTCAATAGAAAGAGAATTTTATTGGAAAATTAGGTAAACAACTGAAAGCAAGAGTGCAAAAATTAATGTCCATCAAGTTTGGTAATAATTATGATTTTACAATACAGCAGTACGTTTCACATTTACACGCCACAACTTTCGGTTTATGCTACGTAGTATGGTTAATTTTAATAATTTTCTGTCTATAAAATACAACTGCAGAGTTGCCCTCAGTGGTGAAGGAATGCCCTATTCGCGCTGTGGGGTTAGCGTGTCTGCCTCACATTCAAGAAGTTCCGATTTCGAATCTCGATTAGGGTGAGTTCCTGGATAAGACGAATGTTGGGAAACTCTAAGCTCTAGGGACTCTGGACCCATTTGAGTATCATTTCAACCATTTCGTTTATTTAGCGTGCGATATGACCTACCCATTTAAAGAAGATTCGTTAATAATTAATAACTAAAGCGAAGGAATGGGGTTAAATCTGTCAAAATCGATTATCTGATGGCAACACGTCTGAGTACGATCTAATACCGACAGTAGAAACCTAATTTTTCCCGCTTTTAATAGTCATGCATAGTAAATAATACCAAATTCATATCAGTGCATCCCTTCAGGGTAAAAAAGAGTTGACGCCATAGGAACGATCTGAAGTTTAAAAGGCAGATTCTTAAATCACAGAATAATTTGCGTATCTTTTATCTAAAGTATAAGCAATAGACCTGAACCACCCTTATTTTATGTGGCTAAGTGATCGACTCAGTTTACTTTCTCAGTGCCTTCTTCTTACAAGTGAATGGAAGGTAATACATAACGCAATAAATTACCTCAAACCAAACATCACAATATATTAAGGTAAATTCAAAAGAAAGAAAACAAAAAGATTAATAACAAATCATTCTCATACCAACCTCACCAAATTCTACTGAATATATTATTGGTGAACTGCGGTATTAACGTCTTTTGGCATAGGGATAGGAACATAGTTCAGAAACGGAGACGGATTTCAAAATTGCTACCAAAGCCAGGCCTATTGCACTTAATAAACTTCCGGAAGGAAGGGATGAGGCGACAGAGTATGAAGGGCGCGAAGCTTCGTCCCTAACGCTTCCAAATTGAACATCCATTTGATATCCCTATCTTCATGGGCAGGTTCGGACAGAAGAAAAACAGTTTTCTACTCGCCCCACACCACCGGCCATCGCACCTAACCCTGTTACCCGTAAGTTGGAGAGGGGAAAGGAGTTGCTTGAGAGATGGGGAGAAAGAAGCATCGCCGTCTCGATGAGAAGCCGCCGGAAGGACTCTTTGCAGGTGCCCCTGTAACCACCGAGGAGCCGACTGCACCACCAACACAAGCCTGCTCTTTGGTCTGCGGCACCGCTGAAACGCCGGCAGCACCAGCCGCCAGGGCTGCCACACCACCGCCGGTGTCCGGGCCATCCTTCGCCACGGTCGCCGCTACGCCACATGCCCAACTGGAACCAGTACAACTCATCAGCATCGCGCACCACTCAGCACACCGAACTCCGCCGACAACACAGTCTCCTCCACGAGGAGTCCGCATCACACAGCACCTCCAGACGCAGTCATCACCACAGCCGTCGACTGCACCACCACCGCACATCGCTCATCCTACAGGATGTAGCGTTGTGGTCTACGGAGCACCCCGGGACCTACCAACCCGATTCATACTCAGCGCCGCTCGACATCACTGGCCTTCTGCCTTGAAGGCCAGCCGCATCACCTCGTCTAGGGGCATCACAACACTCGTCCGCGTGGTTATGGCTGACGGCCGACTGCGAAGCTGCCTCGAGGGCGGGCCTGCCCTTATTAGGGTGGGTTTTCCGAATCGAGGCCAGCCAAGCAGGAAGTCATCAGCCCTGCCGCTGATGCTGCCAATTTGGACACGATGCCACTACTGCGGCTCGAGCAACCTCACAGCTGACTGCAGACTGCACGATCTCCGCCGCCGACGAAGATACTGTGCCACCTATAATGGCCTCAGCCACTATACAGGCCAGGCACAGTGCCCTCTACATCCACGCCGAACCAGGACTGCGCCACAGCCTCCATCAGCCGCACCAGCGCACTCTCAGGCTCTGACCTCCACAGGGCAGCCGCCTCCATCCAGAATTAAGTCTACAGCGCCTTCACCCAGACACTAGGAACTACGCTCTGAGATCCTCAACTTAGACGGTCGCCTTGGCAACATGGCCGAGGACATTCGACGCATCACAACTATCAATGAAGAACAAGCCGAAGTCCGTCTCCACCGGAACAACCAATTGGAAGCCACACTACAAGACCTGCACACTCTAGCCACTCGAAACACCGCTAAACTGAACCAACTCTACACGCTCCTCCAATCTCTGAAGAAGCGTGTAACACAACATCCTCAGCCACCAGACTCCCACCACCACAACACCGCAGCAGTCTTCGCCATCAATAACAACTCCGCAGACAACTCTCCCATGAATGCTACACCGCTCTCTCCTCGGAGTGAGCGGGCCCGTCGCACCCTGCGCTTCTTTGAGGACTACACTCGGCTTCACAAGGGCGAATACTCACACAACATAGTTAACGAGACACTGGAAAGATGGGCTGGTGTTAGTGCTTAAATCATTTTCTCCTCCACTCGAAAAAAAAGATGAAAGGAACAAAATAAGAGGAAACGATCGACAGGAAAATTCTCCTACCGATCGAAGAATACCACAAAACAACAACAACGAAGGTCAGAGTTGTCGGTTCAGCGGGAATCAAACCCCGATCTCCCGAATACGAGCCTCAGAAACTACCACCTGAGACATTCCTCTCAGTTTTTCATTGTTATACTGAAGCTCGCATTTTCCAATGAAATGAATCAGTTGTTTCAATGTCCGCAGAGTAGTGTATTGGGATACAAGTTTCTCTGCACAAACGAGGAAGAAGTTTGCAAATGCCAGACAAAGTGGAGTATTTTCACTTCAGAGTTTCCACATAGGACATAGCGCATATGTATTGCGCACTATTTTTTTTAACGATAGTGACTACTGGAAATATTTACAAAAGTAATATTAACTGCTTACAGCTGTTCAAAAGCTGCATCAAAGTCGACCACGCTACCCTCTGGTGATCTATTAGTCACGTCTCGTAGTGTTGAGCAAACCAGTCAACAACTTAAGGTGAGATGGCTGTTTGCGCAGAAAGAGTTGTATTTAAATCTTAAGTAAATAATAACAAAGGAACTAAAAACGGTAATATTTAAATGTCAAAATTCAACTATCAAATACGATTGTATTCCATGTCCGCAAATATAAATATACATATCAATAGTTTGGGGATTTCAGTGACGACGTCTGCGGTAAACATACAAAACGCACGAAGTGCAGGAATTTCAACTTCTCATGCATAATAGCATGAGTGTGAAGTGGATAAAGAAACACTATCGTCGAAAAATGTGATTTTTAACGTAAAGGAACACTATTGCATCATATAGCATTTGTAATTTAAAATGGTTTCTGAAAAACGTATGAATGTCCACTAACTGCTTCGTGAAAATGTACTTACAAAATTTTCTAATATTGCTGCTTTGCATACATTCATGTAGTATATGTCCCTAGCATCAAATACCTTACCAAAGAAAGCGTTGGAGAAAGCTAAGCAGTATTGTGGTAGATGATTCTTGTGCGTTTTAATATTCTGCCTAGCCCATCACTCGATGTGCTTATGTGTAAACCGTAAAACATTCAACCTTTCCAGCATTAATTTTCCATTTTCAGTTCATAAACTCGTTACCATATTCCCTTCTTGTCATTTTATGTAGTCTAATCTTTAAAAAGCTGGACTGTTCGTTATCAACACAAATAGGTATCTTCTCGTTCATGAACGTTATGAGTATGCTAGCTGGAAAGTTACGTACCACAGAAAACAATTTCAGTATGCTAACCTAAAGGTGATAATGTGAAATATGTTTACTTTTTACAAATCTCCATTTTATTAAACGCATAAAAGCAACTTATTCTTTAGGTTCTCCAGACCCACCCTCTTGCTTTAGATCCTGTTGTCCTCTGGCGTAACTAGCGGCAAAGCGGCGAACTCCTTCCCACCTATTGTGGGGAGGAAACCGAGATTTTGATGTATTTTCGTATGAAATATGACGTATTTCCTTAGAAATCAAGCATAAATTAACCGAAACAGTGTAGTTAACCAGAGGCCCGGAAGTTAAAACCACTTTAATTAGAGACAGGCAAACATACGAAACTTCATGTGCTAAACCATGCCTCTAGTTCCCAAGTTCACGGGTTCAAACCCGGCGGAGGGCGATGGATTTTTTCGGGCGTAAGAGTGCCGTAAATAAAACTCAATTTAATTTAAACGCTTTCTATCATTATGGCAACAAGTATTTTTACGATTTGCAATGTATAAATATCAATAAGCGTGACAAAAATGTCATATATGATAATATTGTTGTAAAATCATCATATTTTATGAAAACCTTCATATTTGTTCATGTTTTGTAAATGTTTTGAATTTTCGCTTTTAAAATAATTTCCGTTAGCAAAGAGCCACGCTTTTCAAATCTCGATTGGGACAGTTTTCTGCGAAACACGTTTAGAAAACCTGCATTACTTTTTCCAACAAGTCAGGTGCAGTTGAGAAAATGTAGCGTTTCTTCTGTATGACGTCACGTGCGAAATTAAACGCCCTCTGTTCTTGAAGAGCTTTTATTTTTGCGAACCGAGGTTTAAGTAGCAGATTGTAATTAGTATTAAGCAAGTACAAACTTATTTTTCTTTTTTCTAAGTTTAAGGCTTTCCCATTGGTTACAACCCAATAAACTTCATGTAATCCTTTCTATTTAACTTGATGTTTTATTATTAAATACAGACAAAAATCTACAACCTAACTTTTTTGAACCAATGAAATGAATCTGTTCCAAACCCTTAATGTATGCGATGATTTGTTCTTAATATAAATATTTTATAACATTTTGGGATTTTCTTTCATATTTGCATATTTTAACAAATTTTCCATTATATTTTGTCTGACTATACTTATAATATTGAAAGTCACCTTAAGGGACACTGGGACTTAATTTTTAGGTGAAAATGACAAAAGTTTAGATTTTGGAATTATATCATATAAATAATCTGTAGACACTTGTGAATCATTTTGGCGAAACATTTTGCACTATCTGTCATTTTTAAAAGCCCAGCGACACGTTTAAATGACCCATGCGCTCCCTTAAACTCCACTGGTCCCGCTCACTTCCTAGTTCTATATGTAAAGCATCATAATTTGCTAATTTCTGCATATTTTTCGATTTATTTGGCCGCGTTTTGGGATCTAATGAATTGCCTACTTTGTGCTTTCATCTAGCGCCGAAATGCATGACTATTTATCGGAATGAACTCAAGTTTAGACTTTGAAAAACAAATTGTATTTTGGTACTGTAAGAGTCTATTTCATTAAAATTCTCCCCATTTACCCATATCATCTTATTTTACAACATTTTGCAGTTATTTTAATACGTTATTGGTTGTTTAAAGCTTTGTTTATATATCTATCTTACATATCTTTTGATACACTTTGTTGTTTATGTACCATATGCAGTATTGAAAGGAAAC
Organism: Deroplatys truncata; assembly: GCA_030765065.1. Classification (NCBI taxonomy): domain Eukaryota; kingdom Metazoa; phylum Arthropoda; class Insecta; order Mantodea; family Mantidae; genus Deroplatys; species Deroplatys truncata. The sequence goes on from CM060978.1 coordinate 224,590,801, forward strand.
TTTGACTGAGTTGTTTGAAAATGCCTATTGTAGTGAATGTGAGTGTTCAAATGTGACAACAAATTAGAAAAAGACATGGCTTTGCTAAAAAATTATGTGCGAAAGTGCAACAATTGTGATTTTAGCCCTACCCAGAAATATTCCAGTCCTTGTGACATTAAAGACAAAAAACCTAGAGGTTTCCATTTGAAATAAGCAGAAAATGTGTAAAGCCATTTTAGCAAATTAACTTTTTTTACCAACAGAAATGCTATAGTAGAAAATATTCCTGATAAATGTGGTATGAAAAAGGGTATTTATGTCATCGTCAGTCACTGCATGTCAACAGACAACAAACCCCAGCATGGCAAATGTCCCACTGGCACTGACTCCTGGTGCTTTTACAACAAAAGTATAGCTAATGGTACACAATCTGATACCAGTGATAAAATGTCCATACAGCTTTCTGAAACAACTGTTTCCAATCCTGTCTACCAAAGACTAGCCTGTAATGAGCTGCTGCTTAAATGTGTAAGAGATATTACACAAAATGAACATGAATCGCTGCATGCCATGTTATGGAGGAATGTCCAAAAGAAATTTTTGTATCAAAGAAGAGCAGCACAATTGCTGTAACAAATGCTGTTCAGAATTTAATATGAGGTACTCAGCTACAGAAGAAATGAAATTTACAATAAAGAATTCTAGAATTTCCAGTGTATCAGTTGTAATTATGAAGAGATGCGACAACAGAAGAAAATATGAGTGTGCTCGATCTTCAACTGATAAGAAGAAAACAGCTCGCAGGAAGAGTGAATTACTAAAAATGAAAATAGAAGGAAGCCAAATAGAAAAAGGATGAGAAAACATATGCTTCAGGCCAGTACCTAGTAAGTTATAAATTTAAAAAGAACGTGCATGCTTTAGAAATATGTATTTTTTTTTCAGTTTTTCATTTTTGCACATGAAATTCATTCCTTGCATTTCAGTTTTGCTCTGATTTGTATGTAAATTTGCACACATCTTCTGAAATGTAATATATAAGTATTTAAGGATGCATTTTTATGATTGCTTTACTCATTGACACACAAAAAATTAATTTATACTAAAAATCAAGGAAAAGTTTGACATCAACTTCATAAAAAGAAAATTTTATTTCTATACAAATAATAACATCTTTTCATTGTACTAAAGTATAGGAAAATGTCACTGTCATACTTCTCTGACAAATGTGAATGAGCATGGTAGTTTGAAAAGTTTTTGTTTGCTAATAAAAAATATTCAATTGTATTATCTGAGAATCTTTTTGAGCTAGGGCTTTGATCTTTTGCACAATCATTTCTCTATTTACCCATTAATTAAATGTACAATTTTTCAGTAAATATCTCTCAAAAAAGCTGCAAAATTCAGTCCCAATGTCCCTTAAAGATCACTCACACCTTGATACAACTCAACTCTACGAGAGGAGGAGGCTTGCTGTTACAGACAGGAAAGGATCTGCAGGGGCAAAAGTACAGAAAAAGGACACAAAGGGAATTACAAACCCACAGGATTATAAATCAGGATAGTTCTGATATGCAAAGCATACAACACACTGTTTCCCAGCATAATATTTTATAAATCAGTGTTTTTCTCAAAACTTTATTTTCACACATTCAAAATGAACCTCGCGTATGAGGTTTTGTTTAAATACAGCTAAAATTTCTCAAAATCTGCAGAAGTATCCATTATAACATTCTATGTGGCAAAAATATGCCTAACACTAATATTTTTTTAAAAACATACTTTTTATGAAAAAATGGTGGATTTTAGAGATTCAAATTTGTAAAGTATTAAAAAAATTATAATTCACTCATCAACATTTATTGAACTTTCAAATCATACTTTGTAACTGATTCAAAGCTTCAGTTCCAAAAATGTCAACCAATTTTCTGAACTTTTGATGCGCATAGTTAATTTTGATTATGTCATACATTTACATAATAAAATTTATGAAATAATTAATAACTCCCAAGTATTTATCCAACTTGAATGAAATTTGGTGTTCACATTAATCTAATAGCAATGGACTCAGTGTAAAAGTTTCAGAAATATCCATACAATAATATGGAAATTTGAAAATTCACTCCCATTGTCCCTTAAGTTTTGATAAGTCGGAGTATTTGAGACCGTCTTGAAGGTTTACCAGGATGCATGAATCAAATGAGAAAATAAATACTCATTCGGCATCTCGCCAAGAATGCATGTTTCTTCTCTGCTGTCAGAAACCATGCTCTCTTGGTATGTGAGTTAATTACTAAATGTCCAACAATTTAATCAGTATTTTATAAAACATATTTCAGCAGTTTGCAAATTATGCTACATATTTATTTACCAGTTGAAGTGCTCCACATATGTTTAAGAACTCAGAAGTAGAAATTAAACCTTCTTACATATCTGTACAATTCTCTCATCTTCCTTCTGCTATTGTTTTTTTGGAACCAACAATATTACGTCGTTAATGAACTTCAAAACCACTGTCTCCAAATGAAGTTCGCTACCTGAAAGTGTTGGCAATGTAGTGAAGGAAGAAGTACATTTTATTGTTTCAGAAAACCCCGGACGTTGTCAAATGTGTCAGATTGAGAAATCTTAGCTGGGAAACGTTCCGAATTGCCCATGAAATACCTACCTCTAAAGGCAGATCAAACTGCAGCCTTTTAATACGCACCGTATTCCCGTGAGGCAGCGAGAAGTTTTTTGCCACTATAAGGCTATCATAAGAAACAATAGGAGGCGACTAACTATGAAAAACTTAAAAAAAATGGTGGTGGTCGTAAACTGCAACAGAAAAGAAGCGGAGAGTGTGGAGAACTAAAAATGTGTACCACTTCATTTTTAAGGCAAATGTATCCTAATTATTTAATAGTAAAGATAAATCTTGATGAGTTAAATAACTCATAAGGTTTTCACAATATTTTAATACACGAAGAGATTACATAAAATTGCCCTTAAATCTTTATTTATCAATATGATATCTTAATGCTTTTTATGCAACCCTAGTATTGTAAAAAGTTCTTTACTGTATTCAATAGCGCGCATAACTGGCTCATTAGGACCAATAATAGCAATGGTGTTATTTTCTATAGCAATGACGTAATATGGGTTTATTTTGTGATATTCTTTTCTCTGAGCAAACAAAATGAAAAAAAAACTGCTATACATTATTAAATATAGAATAATTAACACCTGAATTTATAATTACTTACCATACTGTGCTGATAATACAATAGATCCAGACCGTACCCCTGATGGAGCTGTCTCCCAGGAAGGGAATGCATGCAAGTGGCGTTGCTTTATTGCTTCAATACGCCAGGCAATAAACAAATGAAATGCAAGGAGAAACTAACCCCTAAAACTTTACGAACATATGAAGATGCTTTGTGAGCTATGGATGCTAATTATTTACAGATTTTTTCCTATAGTGTATAATGCTAGGATTGCATAAAATGTTGTATTCAACTGGTAGATAATCTTAATAGAACACTTGTCGTTCGTGCGACAAACATTTACTTTGCCATAATTATCAAGATTGCCCACTAACTGCATAAATAGCTATCATATGGGCACATTTATATACATATTATGGACATTTTCAATGCATAAAAGCAGAGAAATAAAAGGGATTGCTGGAGCATAAAATTCCTGTTCCTAGTAATTAGTTAATTAAGTGAAAGCGTGCCGATTTATAATATTGATAATTCATAATATAATATTACTGACGTCATAGTGTAAGACATCCTAACAGCCGATAATGGTAAACAAGCAGGGCTAGAGTGAACACGATTTATTGTAGACCTGACCAGCAAGTTCTCCTGAGGGTGTTTTTCCCGGAACGCAGGTATAAATTTCCTGCTATTCTCCGTCACGGCCACTCTCTCTTTCTCACTCCTATCTCCTCGACACAAAATATAGGGCACCGCGACGCCGGCGTGAAGTGGGGGAGGGCAGACTTGGCCTTGAAGCTAACAAACACTTGCCCGGCTTGTCACTGACCTCTATCCAAAACATCCCATTTAAAGCAGATGTATTTTAAGAAGGAATCTTTAGCTACTGGTGCAGAGCGTAGGATCGATTCTCCTTTCTTTCATATTGTCCTTCGTTGCTTGACAGGTTCTGTGAATAAAACCTGACCTTTGAAAAGTATTATATGGTTTCTGCTTTATCCCAATGTTTGCGACGATAGCATTTTTTAATGCACTTCCCGCTCATGCTGTCATTCATGGGAAGTCAACATTTCTACACTCTGTACGTTTTGCATTTTTACCGTAGACAATTACATGTGTTTAATCCTCCAACTATTGATATGTATGTATTTATTTATTTTCGCAGACCTACAAGAGAAACATATTCTTATCATCTTTATTACATTCCAACCAAAAAGTCGATGCTGTATTTTAAATTGAAATGCATGTTTTAAGGAACTCTGAAACCAAAAATACATTTTTAGAAGAAGTTGCGCGAGCGCGTGCATCTGTCTGTGAATATCATAACTCAAAAATTAAATATCGGATAAATGCAAACTTGCTTTTTAATTGCAGTATTTTCCAAAATGTGAACGAAGATTCTCAAGAAAACCTGTTACCACTGCACTACACTTTACATGGAAAATTTTTCGAAACATAGCAAATAAAACATACATCTTGAATCTTCCGTGAACAGCCTTTGAAGGCCTCTTTATTCGGAAAATTTTTTGTATAACTGTTAAGAGATAGACAAAAAAATGTGATGTGTTACACTCACATGACTTTCTCTACTCTTGTACAACCTATTTTTACAAACGCTTATTCTCCATATGCTTCATGTTAATCGAGATATCGAGATGTTAATCTTATTGCTAATTTTCTTGTAGATGCAAGGAGAATTGCTAGGCTTTAAGCGTTTAAGAGCTGGTTGCTCTGTGGAGTATTCATTCTCTTTGTATTACCAGGACAAAAAAAAATGAATAACGAATTTGAGAAAAAGTATTATTGGAAAATTTAAGGCAATAACAAGCAATATCTCGAAAATGGTTCACTCAACAACAAAAATGTATATGACATACATTGTGTATTTTAACGCGATCTACATTTTTTGTGTAGTAAAATTTTGTTTATCTCTTATGGTTTACCAGTTATGCAAAAATCGTTCACAATGAAGAACACTTTTGGAGACATTCCCAGAAAATTCGAGATATACATTTCATTTGTCATGAAAATATCTTAAACATATGATATTTTAATCAAAATCGTTAGAGCCATTTTTGAGAAAATTAAAATTTTCGAAAAATGTTCCATGTAAAGGGTAGTCTGGGGTGGGGGGATTTTCTTGAAAACCTTCGTGTCGCATCCTTGGAAGATACTGAACCTAAATACCAAGTTTGGTGTTTATCCAACTGTTCGTTTCTGAGTTATGCTGTTCACAGACACACACACACACACACACACACACACACACACACACACGGACATGTTTCCAAAAATGCTTTTTTTGGATTCAGGGGTCTCAAAACATATTTCCGGTGAAATCTCGGTATCGAATTTTTGGGTGGAATACAATACTTCCCCTACTTACTATACGTAGTAGAGAAAGTAAAAACATACTGCATAAAACATGTAGATCTCTTTAATACAGTTTTTATCTCCAAAAACTATTTGTAGCGAGATATTCAGTACTATGGTTTGACATTTTCAGTGTTCTCACTCTTCAATTGTTTCTTGCAATGTCTTGTATAGAGTAGGGGAATTTAAGACCAGCACATGACGTCTCGTCTTTAAATATCTGACTATCGATTCGGTTTACCGTATTCCGCTTGTAGCTGCTGCGGAATCTGTGATGAAACTACTTCTGCAAAGGTTTACCTCGATTAATATGAAGTAGATAGAAAAACAAGTTTTCGTAAGAATAGTTTTAGAAGTTATAAAAAAATAAGCGATAATGGGTAGAGAAAGTTATATGAATATAACATATCAGAATTGTTAACGTGAAAAATTATTATTAGTTTTTTTCTCGTGGTTATGCAAAGAGCATGAAATTTCAAAGCCATCACATTGCGACTCCCTTTTTGAAAATCTGATTATCGCTTTAGCCTCCTGTATGCTTCTTATACCAGAACGAAACATGTGGATGTGTAATGAAGTTTATCTCTATTTACAAGAAGCAGATGGAAAAATAAACTTTTTTAAGTATAGCTTCTAGAATGGTGAGTGGAGAAAGTCATGTGAATGCAACACATCTCATTTTTAATCTCAAATTTGGGTTTGGTTGTATACATGGCACTGCAAAAAAAAGCACAACTATTTCTATATCGTAGGTCAGTTTCTACTACTAATAAACCGATGAGTAAGAAGGCGGATCACATGATTTGAAAGATGTTTATAGATGCCACATTGCAGCTCAATCTGGAAAAGCAAAATACGTAACAACAATTATTTCTAAAACGGCTAATGCTGCAGAGAAACTTATTTGACCTAAACTGTGTATTACTTAAACGATCTGTACATTTATTGGTGTAGTAGCTAAATTTTAGTCTATCTCGTATGGTTTACCAATTATTCAAGATTCATTCGTAATGAAGAGGATTTAATAGATTACTCACAGAAAATTCACGATATATTTTATTTGGAATGCAAGTATTTTATATATGTGGTATTTTAATAGAAGTAGTTAGAGCCATTTTTGAAAACTGAACGACGGAATTTGGCGAATATCTTTGTATTTCTACCTGAAAGATACTGAATTAAATACGAAATTCAGTATTCATGCGACTTTTGTTTATAGTTATGTTGTTCCCCCACCTCTCTCTCTTTCACACACTCATACCAGCTCGCGCGCGCACCCGAGTCGTTTAATTTAAATGCTCTTGAATAGGTATCGCATTTCCGGTGAAACCTTGATATCGAATTTTTGGGTCGAATACAATACTTCCTCTACCTATTATAGATAAATGGGAGAGAAAGTAAAACATATGCTACATCAAATTTGAAAATATAAACATGCAATAACGATTATTTAAGAAATTCATCTGATATTTATCTTAATGGCTACAGGTTCTGAGAGAATAAAAATAATTAAATATTACAAATAATGTTTACAACTGAAGGATTTCTTCTTAGTCTTTATTTTGTATCTGTAAGAGGTAGATAGGAGTATTAAGTATGAATATGCTGTTTATATGTCCACGCATATGGACATAAACATGGACTTTTCTATAACCATACTTTTTTGGATGCGGAGGGCGTAAAAAGGCGAAATCCGGATGTTGAATTAGTAGTGGAATGCGGTACTTTCTGCATCTTAGTTAAATGTATGGGTGTAATTAAAATGCACATGTTGCACAATACGAAGTACAATATCAAGAAAGGAGAATACGATTTACATGAAGATCACCAAAAAATCACCAAAATTGAGTATTTGTAAATATTGGAATGCAAGACAATGATCACTTTATAACCCATAACCCATAATAACCCTTTGCATTATTTTCTGCTTGAATTAACACAATTTTAAACTTATAACTGTTAATGATGTATGTTTATATTTTTACTTTCTCTAATGGTAGTAGAGAAGGTATTGCATTACACCTAAAAATTCGATACCGAGATTTCAACGGAAATACGTGTTTTGAGGTTCCCCAATAAAAGATCATTTTAGAAAAGCTTCCGTGTGGGCGCGCGCGCGCGTGTGTCTGTGAACAGCATAATTCAAAAACGAAAACTCGGATATTTAAGTTCAGTATCTTCCACAAATGCGACACGAAGATTTAGAGAAAATTCCCCCACCCCAAACTATCCTTTACATAGAATTCTTTTTAAATTTGTAATTTTTTTTAAAAAAAATGGTTCTAACGATTTTGTTAAACATTGCTATTAAAGATATTTAATGCAAAATGAAATGTATATCTTGATTTTTTTTGGAATAGCCTGTGAATTCCTCTTCTTTCGGAATACATTTTCTACAATCCTCTTTGTTAAACGCTAAGCGATAGGCGAAAACTTAATACACAAAAGCTCTTAAAACACGCAGTTTATTTCAAATAATCTTTTTTTTACTTTCTCTACTACGTATAGTAAGTAGGGGAAGTATTGTATTCCACCCAAAAATTCGATACCGAGATTTCACCGGAAATATATGCTTTGAAACCCCCTGAATTCAAAAAAAGCATTTTTGGAAACATGTCCGTGTGTATGTCTGTGTGTGTGTGTGTGTGTGTCTGTGAACACTCAGAAACGAACACACCCACATCAGATTACCCTTTACATGGAACATTTTTCGAAAATTTTAATTTTCTCAAAAATGGCTCTAACGATTTTGATTAAAATATCATATGTTTAAGATATTTTCATGACAAATGAAATGTATATCTCGAATTTTCTGGGAATGTCTCCAAAAGTATTCTTCATTGTGAACGACTTTTGCATAACTGGTAAACCACAAGAGATAGACAAAATTTTACTACACAAAAAATGTAGATCGTGTTAAAATACACAATTTATGTCATATACATTTTTTGTTGTTGAGTGAACCATTTTCGAAATATTGCTTGTTATTCTCTTAAATTTTCCAATACTTTTTCTCAAATGGGAATTCGTTATTCATTTTTTTATGTCCTGGACATGCAAAGAGAATGGAATACTCCGCATAGCAACCACCTCTTAAAATATTTGACTATCGCTTAAAACCTACCTTGCACCTACAAGAAAATTAGCAATAAGATTAACATCTCGATTAACATGAAGCATATGGAGAATAACCGTTTGAAAAAATAGTTTGTACAAGAGTAGAGAAAGTCATGTGATTGTAACACATCAGATTTGTTTTGTAAATTTTTACTGTTTTTTTCAGAATTAACCACAGTTCAGGACAAAAACGAAATAACGCTTAAGCTTTCGCTACTCTCAGTTTGTATTCTTTCGTCAGCCAAATATTAATAATTTATTAACACTCACCAAGTCTCACTTTCTGAAGGAGGAAAACGGCATAATTTGCTTTTAATGCCCTGCCCCTCCATATAAAATTTAATCAATATAAGCACACGTTAAATAGGAAAAACTATATTGCACAATGCCTGTGCTATCTATTCACTCTATGAACGAAACTCATGTAGTAGTGTGCTACCACCTAGTGGCATTGACGTAAACGTATAGCTCAGAAATAAAGGCAAGAGCCAGTGCACGTCTTCAAGTGTGCGCGACCTGTATGTATTTCAGCACTAAGGTAAATTAGTCATACCAGTTGCGCATGCGCACAAGCTAATGAAAACGTGCATGTGACTCTGTCTCATTGAGTTTAGAGGAGAAACGCCATCGACTTTAAATTACCGCATTATATGCTACGTGTAATATAAATCAAAGAAAAAGTAACCTACAAACTCACAATGTGTCAAAATTAGGGTGTTCACGTGCTCTTGTGCTCTTACACAGCAGCTGCCACTGGATAGAGGGTAGAAAAGTCATGTGAATGTCAGAAGGTCATGTCAGATTTTTCGTCTTTCATTTGGTTCTTTGAGCCACATATTGTACTATGGATTAAATTCCTAATAAAGCCGTATATAATTATTATTATTATTATTAATAATAATAATAATCACATATTAAGCCAGGATGCAAGGTGAAGGACTTCTGGATAATTGCCTCAACTCCAGCTAACTCTTCTCGCTAATTATTTTGTTTTTATGTTCCTTGTAGCTATCTCGATTTTGAGGTTGGAGTGCTTCTAACTTAACACTCTGCTAACATCAGTTAAGAACCCGGCTAAATGTATAACTTTTTATTGATATACAATTTCATGAATAGAAAAAAGTCACCTAATATTTGAGAACTATTTTAGACTTAGGTTCTAAACTCATGTATTCAAAGCAGGTTGCTTAAAACTTACGTTACATTTGTAACGACGTTGTAACACCTCTCTTGTGATAGGTCGAGTCTGTAACTGAACACAAAATGACTTTACGCTTTATTATTTGACATTCAAAGTAAGAAAGCTGAAAAGTAAATGTAAACAAACCGGACTCTTGAGTTACGTATTGCCCAGGGACGCAGTGGTACACAAACTCTTCACAGGAGATGAAATGAGGCATAAAATTCTGTTGGTTTCTTATTTTGACTACTTAAACATTTCCAACAAATAACTGACACACGGGTTATGTTGTAATACAATTCTTCTTGAAATACCGACAGTTAACCAATACATACATTCTGAATTGGTCTAGTGATGTTAGAAAATAACCTACATTATAAGCAATTGCTAATTCATAAACAAAGCTTTATTTTCATGTTGTCAACCAAGTTCAGAATAAAACCAAGAAATAAATTGGCATTCCTACAAATAAATATATTCATAAACGAAAATATAATATTTCATATGTGAAGTACACATGATTACATACTAGCGTCACTTGTTTCAATATAGTTGGGGAGTTGTTTGTCAAAATCAAGTCCAAACATTAATCTGATGTATTCTTCATTCAGTTATTTAGTGTTTTATGTATTGTTTAAGTACAGGTAATTATTTGTATACTTGCTACACTAAATTACATTTTCCCACTAACTTCAGATAAGTACTTAAGGCAGTAACAACTATTATTGCTGAGTTTAGATGATTGCCATTCATAGTAGGATTGGATGGATACTGAATGGCCATCAATTAAGCAAAATCATCGATTATGTTCATTCATTTGGATGATAAATATTAAACGCTTAGAAAACATTTCTTTGACATTCTTTTTCAATAACCAATATTGGAGCACACCTATTTCTGAAATAAGAGTCGTTTCTAAAAATGCTTTTCTACATATTATTGTTACTTTACTTGGGGAATTCTCTCTGTTTCATTCCTAAATAAAAGTTACTCAAAGTTGATTACTTTGTTCTCACTTTCTTATCCATGATGCACACTTTGTCCATCCCTTTGCATCACCCTGTCGAGAGGCTTTACTAACAGATCTCTCTCTCTCTGCCAATTCTGTAGGTATAGCTCTCAACTACAGCTGAAGCTAAAATACGCTCTAGCATCAATGGTTTTATTTCCAAATATCAGGTTTTAGGACATGGTGGATTGAGGCATACACATTATTTATTAAAATTACCTGTATTAATGCAATTTTGTGTTGATTGTTAAAAATGCTTATAGTTTAATATTATGGTGAACGTTTCTCTACCCATCTTTATAAATATTTGCATATAACTACGTTAAATTGAAGGTATTGGAATATGATGACCATAGTTTACTTTTCTCTGGAGCCTTTCACAACTCAAGCAGGATTTCAAATATCTGCAGGTACTGCGATTAGCTTTATGTCATACTGAAATCAACCTTATATTTCAGTCAGGTAACTTTGGAGGAAGCAAGACGAAACTTTCCTAGGAACCCCAACAAGGAACCCCAATATTTTGATTCAAATATCAATTAGTTTGAGCATAACTCATAACATGTGTGACTCGACATTTTCTGCAAGATGCTAATTGAGGTATTTTAATTCTTATGGTACGTAAGCGTATGAACATACTTTAGTCCGCGTTTTATGCCAATTACCATTATTTCACAGAATTTGGCAAAAACGTAATACACGACTTTTAAGACCCGGAAGATCATAGGCTCATAAAAACGTATCCTTACCCTCATTTTCAACTTTCAGGCGTTTCACCAGGCGTTCCTCAACCATTTCTCGAAAAATTACACTGTTTGTGAATCCCTCCCTTTTGTTTCAAAAATTATAATAAAATAATTTAAAAAGTTAAAAAAAAATTAAAAATGTTTGAAATCAGTGGTGCGGTGCGATGGTTCAATAAGAAACTTTACATGTTATATATCCAGGTACGTGCAAATTTTCAGGTACCCTCTTCAACTCGCATTGGGGTGTCAAAAATGTTATTCAATTACTTGCCAAATGGAAAGGCAAAAACACAAAATGATTTAATGTTACTGATAATATCAAGCAACTTTACATTAATTATTAGGAGTAGATCTTAATTATTCTGGTTAAATGTTTTCTTACTTATTGTGATTAATACAAAACAGAAAGAAGAATGAGTTTACTTGTTCTACCTACGATAGATACAGGAGGTACTATAGTCCATCCAAAAGTTCTATATCACCGAAAATAGAAGTATGAGGTTGTAGGTAAAAAAAATATTTGTGGAAAAATATTAATTTAAGGGAAATGAATTTTCAAATTTCCATATTTTTGTATGGATTTTTCTGAAAAGGTTACTGTAATTGCATTGCTGTTAAGTTAATATGAATGCCAAATTTCATTCAAACTGGACAAATATTTAGCGAGCTATTAATTATTTAATACATTTTATTATGTAAACATATCGTATAATCAAAATGTTCCACGAGCCTCAGTAGCTGAGAAAATTGTTTGGCATATTTTGAATTGAAGATTTGAACCACATACAAAAATGTTATGGCTTGAAATTTCAATACATTTTGGTGAGTAAATTATGACAAGTTTTTTTAACACGTTAAGCATGCTAATCTCTTACATTAATAATTTCTTCATGAGAAATATTTTTCTGAAAATTATTATTAGTGTTAAGCATGTTTTTGTGGTATAGAACATTGCAATGGATATTTCTGCAGATTCTGAGAAATTTTAGCTGTATTTAAGCAAGAACTGAGGAGCTTGGAACTTTTTGAATTTGTGAAAATGAAGTTTTGAGAAAAACACTTACAACATATTATGTTGGGAAACGGTGAATTGTATGGTTTACATATCAGAACCCTATTGATTTATGGTCCTTTATGTTTGTACTTCCCTCTGTGTCCTTCTTATATATTTTTGTGCCCTGTTTTTGCCACCGGTAGATCCTATTGTGTTCGTAGCAGCAGACCTCCTCTCGTAGAGTTGAGTTGTATCACGGGTCTGACTGATCTTTATGGGATACTGGGACTTAATTTTCTAACTTTTTAAAATATATTTATTTGAAAATTGGTACACTTAATGAGCAAACAGGAAATGCCGTGCAAAAGCTCAAAGCTCCAGCTCAAATAGTTTATCAGATAGTACAATTAAATGTTTTTGATCAGCGAGAAATAAAAAGTGCAAACATTTTCAAACTACCTTGCACATTCAGATTTCAGAGAAGTGTGATAGTGAAATTGTCTTCTAATTTAGTACAATGAAAACAAATCTAAGCATTTGATTGAAGTTCATGTTATTAGTTGTATAGAAATAAATTTTTGTTTTTAAGAAGTTGATGTTAAAATTTTCTATGATTTTTCAGCATAAATGAATATTTTGCGAGCCAATGAGTAAAGCAATCATACAAGGCATCCTTGAATCTTTAGGTATTGCATTTAAAAACATGTATGCAAATTTAAATACAAATCAGAGCAAAGCTGAAATACAAGAAATAAATTTCATCGAGCACCCTCGTACTTCCTTCTGTTGTCGCGCCTCTTCATAATCGCATTTCATACATTACAAATTGTAGAATTCTTTGTAGAGATTTCATTTCTTTTGTAGCTGAGCACCCCATATTAAATTATGACCAGCATTTGTTACAGCAGTTGTGATGTTCTTCTTTGATACAAGTTTTTTTGGACATTTCCTCCATAACATGACATACAGCGATTCATTTTGATTTTGTGTAACACCTCTTACATATCTATGCAGCAGCTCATCAGTGGCTAGTGTTTGGTAGACGGGCATTATCTTGGAAACAGTTGATTCAGAAAGCTGTATGAACATTTTATCATTCGTATCAGATTGTGTACCATTAGCTATACTTTTGTTGTAAAAGCACGAGGAGTCAGTGCCAGTGGGACATTTACCATGCTAGGGTTTGTAGTCTGTTGGCATGCAGTGACTGATGGTGGCATACATAGTCTTTTTTATATCACATTTATCAGTAATATTTTGTACTATAGCATTTCTATTGTAAGATTTTAATTTGCTAAAAATGCCTCTACGCATTTTCTGTTTATTTTAAATGGAAATCTCTAGATTCTTTGTCTTTACTGACGCGAGAACTGGAATATTTCTGAGTAGGGCTAAAGCCACAGTTGTTGCACTTCACACATAATCTTTGAGCAAAGCCGTGTCTTCTCTAATTTTAAAAGTCACATTTGAACACCCACATGTAGTGACAGTTGACATTTTCAAACAGCTGTGAACTAATATAAATATTGGGTATGGGACATGTCCACATGAAAATCATTTCCAGACTTTGACCTGTATTATTTAAACGATGATACTTTCTGCACACTTTTACAATTAACATTACTTTCAGATATTCTTGGTAAAGAAATACTTCCAGATGTGCTTAGCAAACAAGCATTCTCATTTATACTTCAACTCTTATTAGACAAAGTAATCAATATACCTTTATTCCACCTAATATTCTTGTAGTTTGTTCTCTCTTCTTCTTGTTTCTGGTTGGTGGCTTATGCCAGCATGAAGAGATACGTGCATTTTTCTATGTAAACCCTAGTTATTCTCACAAACAAAACGTACAAAATAACTTCACAAATTCTCAGCTACTGAAAGCACATGGTACTAAAGCAACAAAGTGTATCAAAGGACGTGTAAGATAGCTACATAAACAAAGCCTTAAACTACCAATAATATATTAAAATAATTACAAGATGCTGTAAAATAAGATGGCATGAGTAAATGGAAAGAATTTTAATGAAATAGACTCCTACAGTCCAAAAATATAGCATTCAGATGCTAGATGGAAGCAGAAAGCATGTGATCCCAAATGGTGGTCAAATAAATCGAAAAATAAGGAGAAATTAACAAATTAATGATGTTTTAGTACAGAAATAGGAAGTGGGCGGGACCAGTGGGGTTTTAAAGGCAGCGCACGAAGGTTTGGGCAAAATGATTCACAAGTGTCTATAGAACATTTATATTGTAGAACTCAAAAATCGAAATTTGTCATTTTCACCTAAAAATTCCGTCCCGGTGTTCCTTAAATATAGATTAAATTATTATTTTAATTTGTTTAAATATTATGGGATAATTATCTTTTCCACGCATATATAATATACCTTGATGTGCATGCTATAAAAATTCAAGGCTGGGAAACAACACATACAGATCCGCAACGATGACAATAAACAACCAACATACTAATAAAAACGCAAGACAAAACACAAACGCAACAAGAGCCCTTATTCATGACTTTATAGATACAATGTGGTTCAAAAGTCCTGCACATTTTCTGCTATGTTCTGCAAGAAGAAGATTTTTTATTAAATTCCTTCACCATTTACAAGGAACAAAATTCTTATTTTTATTTTAACAAAGAATAGTTAAACTTAAATGTGTTAATAGCGAATAAAGTATATGTGTTTTGAATTGTCTGTGAATAGCTTGTGAGGTCTTCTTCAGTTTCGTTGGATTTTATAAAACTGTGAAACCATAAGGGGCAAAATTGACCACAGAAAACATTTAACTTGTTAAAATTCACGTCAAATAACATTTTTTTTCGTAACATTAACCGTTTCCGAAATATCATTGTTGTATATTTATGTTTCGCCAGGCTGCAACTTGGTGCTCTGTTACATGTTTAAAAATGTGCGAGTCTTGATTTTTTCCTTCGAAAGCGATCCTTAATAACAACGACTGGCAATTGACACAAACAACTCAACTTTTCTTTATCGTGTAATATGTAATTAATAACAAGTCCATACCGATTCAAGTAACCGAGGTCGTTAAGTTACGGGCTTGTGAACGGGAAACTGACTGAGGTTCTTTTTTCCAGCATTTCCTCAGTCCTCACATCAAGCAAATGACGGGGAGGTACCCTATAGTTATGCCTGGAATGTTTCTTCCCAATGTTCCTTATCAACAATGTCCACCGCCTGTGGCACCGTCTGCAGTAAGATTATCAGAATGAATTTTTCATCAGTTGTTACAGCATTATTGTTTATAAGTTTTGCTATATTCATCTAAACACTACATAAAAAATTCTGATGCGTTACACTCACATGGCTTTCCCTACTCATGCACAAACTATTTTTACAAACGCTTATTCTCCATATATTTTATGTCAAATATTTTATGAGCTGGTTGCTGTGTGGAGTATTTCATTCTCTTTGCATTACCAGGACACAAAAAAAGAAGAAGAGAATAACGAATTTGAGAAAAAGTATAAGTATTGGAAAATCTAAGGAAATAACAAGCAATATCTCGAAAATTGTTCACTCAACAAAAAAAAATGTATATGCCATAAATTGTGTATTTTAACGCGATCTACATTTTTTGTGTAATAAAAGTTTGTCTATCTCTTATGGTTTACCTGCCAGTTATGCAAAAGTCGTTCACAATGAAGAATACTTTTGGAGACATTCCCAGAAAATTCGAGATATACATTTCATTTATCATGAAAATATTTTTAACATATGATATTTTAATCAAAATCGTTAGAGCCATTTTTGAGAAAATTAAAATTTTCGAAAAATGTTCCATGTAAAGGGTAATCTGGGGTGGGGGGATTTTCTTGAAAACCTTCGTGTCGCATCTCTGGAAGATACTGAATCTAAATACCAAGTTGGTGTTTATCCGACTGTTCGTTTCTGAGTTATGCAATTCACAGACACACACACACATGGACATGCTTTTTTTTGGATTCAGGGGGTCACAAAACATGTATTTCCGGTGAAATCTCGATATCGAATTTTTGGGTGGACTACAATACTTCCCCTACTTACTATACGTAGTAGAGAAAGTAAAAAGAACAAGTCCATATTGTTTACTTTCTGTAAACTTATATTTATCTTGATTAAGGTTTTATGTAAATTTTGGAATTGCTATGTAAAGGTGAAACAGTAATAGGTAGA
Organism: Deroplatys truncata; assembly: GCA_030765065.1. NCBI lineage: Eukaryota > Metazoa > Arthropoda > Insecta > Mantodea > Mantidae > Deroplatys > Deroplatys truncata. Next base: position 224,607,592 of record CM060978.1, read on the forward strand.
GAAGGTGTGTATGTTGCACATAGGATTCTATATTAATAATATAAAGTGTAATATAAAATAATAGAAACTGTTAACTGAAAGTGAGTCAGTGAGTGCCATATGACCTTTATACAAGTGCATAACTTGGATCTGTTGTATTTCTTGCACGGGTTAATAAAGGAGTTACTGCTATTTAACGTTCACGAGGTTCGAACACTAGTACCACACAACAAAGGCCAAGTCTAATGAACTGGCTGCACCAGGTAGATAATTCAAATCCTCCGGGTTGCATTTTGAGTATTTTCCAAAAGCCGCAAATGCGCGCTACAAGACAAGTTTTTCCAGCACGAGTATCTCTTTCTCTTTCTAGTAGACAGCGCCACGCGACCCCATCCCCCTGCCCCGCTACTATATCAGGGATAATTATTATAGAAAATTGCTATATACCACGTGATAGTCATTGTCCCATCCATTTAGCAGCGGACACCACCACCACTACTACCACTTGTGACAACTGTACACTGCGCAACATGCGCGGCACGAGATGCGCACAAGACCGTGTGTTAGTTCATCTACATATCCATCTATCCATCAGTCTGTCTATACGTACGTACCCCCTCCTCGCCGCGCGGAATGCATTATGTGCGGGAGGTACACACATGAAATAGAGGGGAAGCGGGGCCGGAGGTTGAGTATTGCAAGGCTGACATGTATGCTTATCATTTTCACTGAAATTTCTCACCCCCTCCATCTCTTTCTCTCTCGTCCCAGTTTTTTCTACATGTATACACGCCAGCTTTTCGTATATACCCTTCGTTCCCCGCCCATCACTACTACCTCCCCCATCGATACACACTACTACTACGGCCACCCCCACCCGTAACGTTTCTGTACTACTAACACCCTCTGTCGTCCATTCTTTCATTTGTCTGCTCCCGCCTATTTTCGTATGGTGGTAGGTTAACACACCTGCGACGGTTTGGTAGTAGCAGCAGCAATAATAATATAATAATAATAATAATAATAATAATAATAATAATAATAATAACAAAAACAATAATAATGTGTCTATAGAGGGTTGTAATGTATATGTATACAAATAAAACTTTACAAAAAAAAGTACAACAAGCAGTAGAAATTACCAAATTATCATTACCATAATGTCATAAATAGGGTTAGGATTTTTAGGTACAAGTTAAAGATGAAAAAAGGAAGGGAAAAGGTGCTCAAATAAGATGAAAAAAGGGACAATAAGGTGCTGGTTTATTTAAGGGGATGCACAACTGAAATTGCTATTTTCTAAACTATCCTTTCAATTGGGCTGAAAGTTTAACCACATGCCAGTCGTCTTTAGATATAATTGTTTTGTGAATTTCAATCCAAAATCTTAATGGTTTTCAACTTATTAATTTTCAAAACATAAAATTATGGGTATATGCAAAATGCAACACATGATGCATTTTTTCAAAAAAAAATCTTATGTTGCTTCTATGTTAAGGAATTACAAATCTGTCATATAATTCTTTTTCTACCATTCTTTTAGTTTTTTTGTATACATTATTATCTTCAAAAATTAGTAGCGCAAAAGCTATTCATTACACAGAAAATTATATGACAGTTTTATTTATTTGGGTTTTTGAAATAAGCATAAAAAATGTCAATATGAATGGATGAAAGCTACATCGTGTGGAACATTTTGCATATGCAGAAATGCTGAAAATAAGAAACGCCTTAAACTCAAGTTTTAAAAACATAATCAGATAGCAACCAAATGCGCAAGGTTATTTAAAAAGTCTCGTAACGATCCTGAAGCGTTCGCTAGGTGAAAAATAAAAGTGGATTCTAAAACTACAAGCAATGGAGAATTTTTTGGGAACATTTTTTTTTTTTTTTAGATTTTTTGAGAGTTGTGCATTCCCTTAACTAATTCAACGATTTCTCTTTCCTCCATTCTAATTTATTGAACTACAAACAAGTACATCAAATTACGACTCATCAAAAGAAGGAAAAAACATGAAGCTGTTGTACTTCAAGACATTAAACATCTCCACATTTTTAAAAGTAAGTCTGTTTCTAAAGAGATAGAATGTCTTTGTAAATGCTAAAGCTTCTTTCAACATCCACAGAAACCTGTGGGGCAAACCTCGTATTCACTCGGAATGGCAACTCTACAGATGTGGCGAATTCCTCAATGTCTGGATTCTTCTGAAGACAAGATTCGTGTTTGTCTTTGGCAAAGCCATTAAACTGCTCCCTCACGGAAGTAAAAATATCCCATTGTTTTTCCTTTTCCAGAACTTGTTCTTCCAATCGTTTAATAGCTGCAGGCAGGTACTTGTAACTATGCATACAATATAGTTCTGTCTGCAAATTATGTATTTTCTCCCGTAACAGAAGTTGTGACTTGGAAATTGCACCTACATCGTATGGATTCAAAGAAAGCACAAACTCTTTAATTTTGTCAAAATTCTCACAACTAGCAGCACACTGAACCCAAGATCTCCAGCGAGTAATGACCGGTAAATTTGGAAGAGGGAGGCCAGTGATTTCCCTGCAGTAAACAACACGGCTCGAAGTTTTCAGTAGAATCTTCTTTAGGGCAGAGATGAATTGATTTGCGATGCCGTATTCGTTCCTTATGGATTCACAAACCCTGTGAAGGGCATGAGCCAAGCATGTCACATGCTTCAAGTTAGGAAATAAAGGTTTCAATTGGTTAACAGCTGAAACCATGCATGGAGCCTGGTCCGTAACAGCAAGAAGAAGTTTTTCAAACTCGATACAAATAGGCCAGAGTTTTTGGCAGAAGTCCATAAGGGATTGCATTACTGTACTGGCATTGGCTTCCTGCAGCTCGTACATTTTTAACAACATGGGCTTAACTTTCTCCCCTGCTAAGGAAAAAACTAAAATGTTCAAAACATACCGTTCCATTGAGTCCCACATCGCAATCAGACACTTTCTCCTTGATTCTTTCTATGGTTTCTTGGTAAACAGGCTCCATGTAGTTTTTTTTTTCTTAAAGTACTCTCATTGGGCATTGACATCTTTATGTATTTTTCAAGAAATCCCTTGAAGGCTGGAGGTTCACCTTATTGAGTGGAATTCCTATTTGTGAAAGAGCTGCACACAAATCAATGTTTAATTCCTTCAAATTTTGGCTTTTTCAAGAACTCTGTTGAAACGCATTTCGTAATAGAGGTTGCCGTGATTTGTTTGCTTGAAGAGTCTTGTTCATTTGATGCTTAGAGCTGGAAATGTGTTGTTTGATGCGATCTCGTGGTTTTTTTCATCTAACAAAATGCCTGAATCACAAATAGTACGTCGCATAACAGTTCCATCAGTGTCTATGACATCTTGTTTGAATTCCTCAGCAAGAACAATAAATCGAGCACTGGACACTTTTGGCATGGTAAAATCTAGTATTAGTACACTCGTTTGGTAATATAACATAGAGCTAACACAATGCGGCTGTCACACAACTCACTCTTGCGCCCATTCGCTATCCACATTCTCTTATAACACCTCGACAATTACCAGAATGTTCTCATTCATGCTGGAACTTCAGTCTCTGCGATTTCTAGTAGTTTTCGAGGAGAACCCAGCCTTAACAATTCTCGGAACTGCGCGGATGAGGTTACTACCGTCTCTGCGTGCCCAGCCTTCGCCTCCACGCAAACAGATGACGTCTCTCACAGTAACAAATTCACATTCACGAACTGCAGGCTACTGATTCTGGTGGGATAGAATCACTCATTGTCAATTGCATTATTGCGGGCTACTTTATAGCGGTAAAGCGAGAGAAAGAGGTTTTCGTCGAGCACACAATTATTTTCCATTGTTGCGGGTGTGCTTTCAATTCCCGCGCGGCGTTTACTGAAAGAGGTAGCTTACTATTCGCACGTACACAGCAAGCTTAGGAGACATTAATTGAAAGTTAAAGAATAAATTGTAATGAAACTTAAAAGAAAAAAGGGGGATTATGGGCATGGTTAGGGGAAATGGGATAAAGGTGCCAAAAAGGGGTAAAAGTCCGCAAAAAGGGAAAAAAGGTGCGAGAAGAAATGCTTCTTTTCACAACTAGAAACAAAATTTCACACTGTGATATCTTTCCGCACAGCTTTAACTTACCCTAAGAAAAAAAGGTGCGCACCTAAAAATCCTAACCCTGGTCATAAGGAAATTGCATTTAAGGCTATAATTTGCAATTGGCACTATACTGAAAACAAGTTATTGTGCAGGTGAAAACTGTAAGCAAATCTAATTTTAAAGCCCAGTTAGTCTACTTCTAAAGACACTTAGTAGAAAAGTGCTTGTGTGCTTTGGACGAATTGTAAATCTTGTAAATGTATGAGATGTAAATACAATGCAAATTGACAATGTCTGAAATTTGTATGCAAGACTATGGACTACACATTCTTTTTCTTCCTGTTATTACTTATTATTTGATAATTTCTCAACGCACGTGGATATTCACGTTACGGTAATAAATTTAGGAAATATCAGCTTTTTGTAGATGAATTTGTGCTTTACTCTGTATCAAGTGTTAGTCCCTCTATGTAAATAAATGTGAAAGACAGATTTTGAGCCAGCTGTTGGAATATTTCTTACGGCTCACTTCAGTAAGACGGGCAAAGTGTAAGTTTCTTAAAAGTCATGGGGTCGATGATTCCTATTTCGATGTGGTGTCCTGTCATTCTACGTCTGTATGTATTTGTGTTTCAGATTGAACTTTTTTTTCAGGATATGAATGAAATTCCAGAATCATACTACTGGTGGCATTGCCATGCTGCTTACACAAATTCATGGAGTATGTGAATACATGAGCTGTTTTAATTTCTGTCCCACCTCCCTACTCATCCTGAAATGCTTTTTAAATTTCAAGTCGTTCTATTGATTTACCTCATTCTTAAGATAAATTATAGTAAATTAGGCTCTTTACTTCATAATTAACCGTTAACAAAATCGAAGAAGATGGCCTTACGGTAACGTGTGAGACGCGCTTTCCGGAGGTTACGGGATCAATTCCCGTTGGGCTTGCTACACTGACCATGGTTTCTTTTTGTGATTTCCTAGGGTCGGCAGGCAAGGGTGGTTACCCTTCTGCCGCAAATTTCCTGTCAATTATTTCCTATCTCCATAATTTCTTTTCATGTGTTTCAGGGTTGTAGAAACAGGCGACGGCGGTTGGTGTGTTGCGACAGGAAGGTGAAATTTGCGCTATTGAAGGAGTTCTCCCTGTCGCTTGGAGGGGCTGCTGGGGCCCCAGCCTTCCTAGGAGTGTCTGATCTATTTCTGGACCTCCAGTTTGCAGGTGGCGTCAGGAATGTGTCATGCTGGAATTGTTAGGCACCCTATCCTTGCTAGCGCACATCGTCGTACGGATCTGGTCGCCCTTCGGGTTTCCCATTCATCCCATCCTCCCAGGGGTCACGTTGGAAGCACGAAGTGCCCACTATGGCGCGAAGCTGCACTCCCATTATTGGAGGCCCCTCCGTCTGTTTATGCCTATCTGTTAATAAACCTTCTTCCCTCCTCAAAGAGTAAATTTTCCCGATGTGCACTGCCTGTATTATTTAAAAGATCTCTAGTTTGTTCTCTGTCCTAACCCAATTCGACTATGCAATTACTCCTTACAAAACTTCATATAAAGCTACTGAGACGTCTGTGCGTCACAATAGTTTTGTCCACGAACAATGCACCGGCTCGTTGTTCATCAGCTTTTAGCCCGATGGAAACCATCAGAGATCAATAGCATATCGATAGATACCAGTGGTACATTAGAACGCTCTGCTGGGATTCTGATGGGATCCAATCTTGAGTTTAAATGCTTTCCCAATGTTTGGACATCATGGAAACACCGGGAGCACCGGAGATTCATCAACTGGAGCACAAACGCCGATTTCCAAGATTCTTTAGAAACCTAACAACAGAGACTAAACTTATGCAAAACACAAAAGACTTTCATTAGGTCATATTTAATGTCACATGGCACCACAGGCGGTGGACACTGATGATGCATGCAATGAAATGAAAGTTAGGAAAGGAATCTTGGGAAGGAAACGTTCAATCCCAGGGACCTGCATGTGGGATTTGTGGTGGACGAAGCGGCGTCTGGGCGGGTTTTCTCCGGGTTCTCCGCTTTCCCCCGCCATTCATTCCACCAACTGCTCCATCATCACCTTTCCTTTCATCCATTTCACCAACACTTCGCTTCATCTACTTCCTTCATCCCATACCAGGCATCAGGCTGATCACCCATCCTGGATGTTCTGTCTGATCCACGAGTGTCTGCTCCTCGACGGGCCTCTGACCCCAGGCACCCGCCTGTAAGTCCTGGGGGGTGTAAGTCCTACATAAGAGGAGGGTAAACAGATAATGAATGAATGAATGTAATTTTATCCATATTGAATGATTTAGAAGGACCTTAATGAAGACCTTCAGAATCTTATGGACAGCATAGAACCAACAGAAGGCTAAATTTAGGTAAGTATAAAAGTGCTGCGGTTTTCGTAGTAACCCCACATCAAACAAATAACAATAGTAAAACTACAAGGATATTGCATACGCTGCACGTGATATTCTGAACCTCATTATGTTTTAATAAAAATGGTTTAGTCTCCTTTGAAAAAAAAATGCATATATTCGATGAGAGACGGAAATGAACTGAAAGTCTTCAATCTGCATCTTCCAATATGCTTGCCATAAACATAAAGTTGGTCAATTGGTCAGAACTACGCAGTTATTTTAGGTTATAGTGTTAAAAGTACTGCTTTTGGATTCAGGACCTCGAAATATGTATTTGTGGTGAAGCAGCGACGACGCAATGTTTCCTCTACCTTTGATGAGGGATAGAGGAAACAAAAATAGAGTGAGAAAGATAGCCAGTTAAGAGAGATAAAATGAAGTAAAGCAAAAACATGTGAGTTGTAAACATCTGAACCATCTCCAAGGCTGCTTTGGAAGCCACCACCAGCACCACCTTCATAATCAGCATAATCATCATCACCATCAATGCTTTTATTATTTTTCAAGTGAACGCACATTTCATTTCCTTATAAATGTGGACAAAACAAAATGGGATTACTCTAGGTCTAGAGGATATACCATACTTTCTATTACTACTCTTAGCTCTTGAGCATATAACTTTTCTTGCTACAGATGAAACTAGCTACTTAAAAATGGCCAAAGAGTCTAAATTAAGCCCCGGAACAATGAATCGTGATGAACATTGTTTCAACCTTTCAGTCCACTTCTATTGAAACCTTTTGGGTTTCTTGATCGAATCTGGATACATTGGAATGTAGCATCAGCGCAGATGCCGCCGCCCAAAAAAGGATTCAAGGAAATTGCAAGCTTCTCTGAAACGGTCATGAAAAGGGGCCTTGGATACTGCGGCGTATCAAACAGAAAGCTGGCCAATCTTTATTTGACTGCTAAGAAACTTAAGTGATGCCTGCCGGAGGGTATTTGATAGCTTCCCAGAAGCGTTTCGGAGGACTAACTGGAGGCAATGGGGTTTGTTTATGGGTCTACGTATTGCCTGATTTAGGATTAGATGGTCTCAAGGATTATTGTTTTAAATAATTAGTGTCACCTGTATTAGAGAAAGCAAGCACTGTGGAGTGAAGGGGTAATAAGACTTTTGGGACTACCTGCATACTTAAAAAAATTCTGCACTTTAGGTAAACTTTGATGGCTAATGTTGAGCATTACCCACTACAGACAGGCAACAGATCCCTGTAGAGGAAGACTGCAACAACACCCTGGAAACTAGCACTTAATCTCATAGTCCGGAAGATGCGCCATATCCATAAAATAGTTTTGAAGTTGTGGGGTTGTCCTTTCATGTCTGATGTGGATAACAGGCAACTATCATTAATGTAAGCTTCTAATTAAAACTTCTTTGCTCTGAATCCGTGAAACATTCTATTCCATTTCTTATTTTTGGTTTAGTTTCCTCTCACGTGAATGAAGGCCCCATGGAGCATTAATTCCTTCGCAATCTCTTTGGCTTACGGCGTCTTCCCCACAATTCTCCATTTCGAAAATCAGTAAACACGTGGCTTTCTCAGACACCAAAGTAAAACATAACGCTTCTCCTCGTGGTCTTTAATGGGATTACATGTGTGGATCAAAAAGCCACACATAAAGGATAAAAGTTGTGCCGCATGAGAAACCATAATCAAAGTTGTGTCACATGGACCAAATGTTAACACTCGATTGCTTGCAGTTTTCTAAAGGTGAGTGGGTCTTAAGCACGTTCTCGTGAGCAACCACCTGGAAGATCAAAGTCGACGAGGAAGCGGTCTGGGCGCACCGATCTTCTTCTTCTTCCTCGAGCACAGTAGGTATTTCATGACACGAGGACGACCTGCATGAACGTGCTCAGCTTTTGTTTCTATAAGAACATCCGCCCATAAGCCCCAGCTTTTGAGCTATGGATGAGTAGAGACCACACCTGTCCTATTTGTTTCATTATAACTATTTATATTTAGAGAAACTGTGTATGCCATATATTCAACCGTTGATTCGAGATTTGGAATCGTGAGTACAGTTCAACAGACATCTAACGGAGTCTTGGACGAAATTTTAGGAGTTGGTTCTACTTTTAGACCGCAGGCTATAAGCTCATATACATATCTGCCCTGACTTTAAAAACCTTGGCTCTTGCGTGAATCGAATCGAGGGTAATAAGATTAAAACTACACCATCATATTAAGGAAATGCAGCACTCCTGGCGTTGGAAAGAACTTCCTTAAATACTGCTGTTGTCTGAATAGGAACAGCTTTTCACACATTTAAAACAAAGAAGTAAAGTTGGTTGCCATTTAACATAAATGCGGCTCCAAATTTATCTCCTTTATCAGAAATATTTTAGAAGGCAGTTTACTTATTATGGCATTCGCTGTAATACAGTGCTGTCAATATTTTATATGAAAAGTACTAAATTTTATTAAATAGACCGCAAGTTATGGAGGGAAGTAATCAGTATTTTATTAAGTGTTCTACCCAGAAACAAATTTTTGCTGGTCGATGTGCATTTTCTACACAGAGAGCTATAGTATGTAACCTTTTTATTGACAAAGAAGCCAGTATATAATTACGTGTTGCATTTGGAGGGATAGGCGCCTTATGCGATTCTCTAGCTTTGGTCTGTGATACGAGATATATGAATGAAAGGAAAGTGTACACTATTGTTTACTTATTCTGAGATGCAAATAGATCCATTCTTTGACACTACCAGGAAAAAGGAGAACCCTGGGTACTTCAAGGTGCAGCACTATAAGAAAGACCGAAGTCCTCGTGATCATGGACTTCTGTGCAAATTCTTCCAGCATATACCACTACTGCAACGGTTACCACCATGTAAACCCTGAAACTTGAAACTCTAAAGCATTTCCCAGATATACCGTAACATGTTTGCCTGTGTGGGAAGCCTACGAGTAGAGATTCCAAAGCGATGATCACATAATGGACTCGGTGTAATATACGGCGTGACTCAGCGAAACTCTGATTAACCTCAAGGAATACAAAACCTTATGGAAAGATTATAATTCCATTGAAAGGGGAGACAACATGGGGAAAGGAGACTACACGGAGAACAAGAAAATGCCATGCGTGTATATGACTGGTGAAAATCTCACATCTCAACATAATAATAATAATAATAATAATAATAATAATAATAATAATAATAATAATAATAATAGTTCGGGGTTTCAGCAAAATGCACGTTTTGAGATCACCTGAATAATTTTTATTAGAAAAGATCCATCTGTGTGTGTGTGTGTGTGTGTGTGTGTGTGTGTGTGTGTGTGTGTGTGTGTGTGTGTGTGTGTGTGTGTGTGTGTATGCGTCTATGGACAGTATAACTGAAAAACGAAAAGTCGGTTAAATACCAAACTTGTAATTAAGTTCAATATCTTCCACTGATGCAACAGAAAGAAAATCCTCCCTCCTACCTTTTACATGAACAACGTTTTGTTCTTTATTTACTAAAAAATGACAATTCGATATAATACCAACCATGATATTTCAAAGCCTGCAAGAGTTGAGAAACGAGGAACAGCATGAGCATTTTAAACTGTTTTCCACTTGAGATATTTCTAAATTGTTAATGATATAAAACTTCTGATTTTGCACAAATTGTATTTTTTGAGATATCTGCACATATTCTATATAGTTAACTTTCTGTGTTCCACCTATCGAGTTTGAAAACGAAGGGGATTTAATGTACTATTTAGAAAAAATTCAGAATATTCTCATGTCAGTATCTCGAAATTACATTTTAATTAAAACTATTTTGAGAGAAAGATGAATAACTGAAAGATTTTCACGCAAAAGGTTGCTGGTATAATGGGAGTGCCTTGAATATCTCAGTTTTGCATCCTCAGAACGGACGGACAGACAGACAGATCTAAGTATGTATGCATACATATTCTCTTCAAATGATTATTTGAATTTAGTGGACCACAAAACGAACATTTATACGAAAACTCGTGTTTTGGGTTAAGCAAATTAAACAGTAAATTAGCCTACATTTTCTTTCTGGATTGCTTAATAAACCTTATACAGCTGACAAAACACAAGGTTATTCTTGGGTGGGTGCCTGGACATAAAGGAATTTTAGACTGAAAAAGCAGATACCCTTGCAAGGAAAGCGTATGCCAAACTTTTACTGGGTCTGAACCAGTATTTGGCATTCCTTTAAATTCTGCCAGGAGAACCATTGTTGAGTGAACTAATTATCACCACCAATTGGATGGATGCAATCATAGTAAACGAACGACCAGTAAACTTTCCTTCTCCCTCACTCACCGACAATGTGCTTAGATCCAAATAAACCGGGCTCTTGACGGGATGCTGTAGATTATGGAAACAGCTACTACATACAAAGAACCAGTATGCAGGTTTTGTAATGAAGAGGACGAAACTGCCTATCATATAATCTTCAAATGCGAAACGCTGTGTAGGAAAACTAGTGGGGTTGATCACCTTCCTAAGGAAAATTTACTGCCCCTTATTAAAGGGACAGGGCTATTTAACTAAAATGTTAGAGATAGGAGATAATACAATAAACCTTTAGGTTTTAGTGTTAAAGGCAACCCGACTCCATCTTTACATAAGTCAAGTCAATCTACATTTTTAAAAGTTGCCCAGTGGAGAATGTACAGCATGGAAGTAAAGAAAAAGAAAAAACTACGCGGGGAACACTCGTGCATTTACGCCATTTAGTGAAATGGAATTCGTTTAAATGTGCTGATAAAGTTTGTTTAACTTACTTCCTCTACCCACCCACCCTATTGCTCGAAGTAAAATGTTATTGGTATTGGAAATTTTCTTGAAAATCTTTGTGTCGCATCTTTGAAAGGTACTGAACTTAAATACCAAGCTTGGTACTTATCCGATTTTTCGTTTTTGAGTTATGCTGTTCACAGACATATATAGATACGGACACGAACCTTTTTCTAAAAATTTTGTTATACAGGGGGCCTCAAAACATGTATTTCCAGTGAATCTCGGTATCGATTTTTGGGTGGAATACAATACTTCGCCTTCTTACTATACGTAGTAGAGAAAGTAATTAGAGAGTAAATCTTTGATTGCTTTTAATTAATTACAGGAGTTAACATTATTGCTAATGGCAATAAGTTCCAAAGGAAAGGCAGGCGATAAGACCAATGCAGTTAAAGACGGGGTATAAATGGAACTAAAAAAAAATCATACTCATTCCATGACAGCGCGAGAAATAAAGTACTGAAAATCGACAGGACTTTAAAAGAAGGACTAATATTGAACAATTCCAAGCGTTAATAACGGATGTATCGGAAATTACTGATGGCACAAGAAAAGTTAGTTGGAATAAATCATGAGTTTTAAAGAGATCTATATTTCTTGCGTATACGTTTACGTCTATCGCTTAACATTTATCAGTTTTACAAGAATATACACATTCCTTCCGAATGAAGAGGACTTCACAGGCTATTCCCAGAAAATACAAGACAAACACTTTATAAAGGTGCTTCTTCTGAATTTGGGAGTCTTAAAACATGTATTTTTGGTAAAACCTCGATATAGAATTTTTGGGTGAATGAATACCTTATATACCTACCTGGTACGTGACAGAGAAAGTATAAACTAGTCAACAGTTGATCTCACTCATCTCTTGAATGTAATCAAGGGCAGATTTTTTTATCTTGATTGGTAAGGAATTAAATAACTTGAAGGAAAGATATACAACATTTTTCATCGTTGTACTATGTTTCGTACCGAGCGAGATAAGGTGGGAGACTCGCATTCTGGAAGTCCTGGGTTCGATTCCCGGTAGCCATCCACTCTAACTATGGGTTTTTCGTGGTTTTCTCTGGTTGACGAAGGCGAATGCTGGAGTGGTGTATTGTATCCGGATTACCTCCCCCCATTTCCTCGCATTTCATTTCCCTTCCATGTTTCAGTTGACTCCGGGGCGGTAATTACGTCGGTGTCGGGCAGGTTGTGCAGAGGCTTGCTATTTGGAACTTCTTTTCGACCCTGCTAGAAGGAAGTCCGTCGGGCCTCCACTCCTGGATGGTGTTTCTCCGGTCCCGCTAGAGGGACATCTCCTAGTAACCGTCCTGTGATCGGGTGGTCAAGCCTGGAACTGGTAAGATGGAGGCTAGCATTTTTACTTTCTCTACTACGTATAGTAAGTAGGGGAAGTATTGTATTCCACCCAAAAATTCGATACCGAGATTTCACTAGAAATATATGTTTTGAGGCCCTCTGAATCCAAAAAAAAGCATTTTTGGAAACATGTCCGTGTGTGTGTGTGTCTGTGAAAAGCATAACTCAGAAACGAACAGTCGGATAAACACCAAACTTGGTATTTAGGTTCAGTATCTTCCAGAGATGCAACACGAAGGTTTTAAAAAAATCCCCCGCCCCAGATTACCCTTTACATGGAACACTTTACGAAACTTTTTATTTTCTCAAAAATGGCTCTAATGATATTGATTAAAATATCGTACATTTAAGACATTTTTATGGCAAAAGAATTGTATATCTCGAATTTTCTGGGAATGTCTCCAAAAGTATTCTTAATCGTGAACGACTTTTGCATAACTGGTAAACCATAAGAGATAGACAAACTTTTACTACACAAACAATTTAGATCGCGTTAAAATACACAATTTATGTCATATACATTTTTGTTGTTGAGTGAACCATTTTCGAGATATGCTTGTTATTCCCTTAAATTTTGCAATACTTATACTCTTTCTCAAACTCGTTATTCATTTTTTTTTGTCCTGGTAATGCAAAGAGAATGGAATACTCCACATAGCAACCAGCTCTTAAAATATTTGACTATCGCTTAAAGACTACCAAGTCCCCTTGCATCTACAAGAAAATTAGCAATAAGATTAACATCTTGATATCTCGATTAACATGAAGCATATGGGGAATAAGCGTTTGTATAAATAGTTTGTACAAGAGTAGAGAAAGTCATGTGAGTGTGACACATCAGATATGCTAATGGGATATTAAGGTTATATTGTTCACGTAGACTGTATGTAGCTTGCTTTCTGGAGTTAAACTTCAGAGTTGGTGATAAAGACTTGGTCGTCTGCAAACACTAAATTATTTTCTGACTTGTCATTATTAGATGTAGGTATAAGGTATGCAACAGAGAGTGACACCACAACCTACAGAGGTCCCCAGGAAGAATGGACGAAGTAAAAGAAACACAGGAGGCTGCAGGCAGACAGAGATGCCCAGAAGTTCCTAAATTTCCTAGCTCGAAGACCCGACTCACTACTGGAAGGGCGATGAACGACCCTTGTAACCAGGCAGCTCCCTCGTGACCAGGGGAATACTCCTTCTTTGGAGCAAGCCATCTGACAGGTACCGCGTCACCTTGCGAAACCTGAAATATGAGAAGAAAACGGATTGAACGAGAAATGAGGGAAAGGGAATCGGGGCAGAAGAGAAACCAACCCAGCTTTCGCCCACCGACAAGGGAAAATCACGAAAAACCCAGGTTCAGAGAGGACGGTCGACGGAAATAGACCCGCAACCACTCGAATGCGAGCCTCATACGTCACAGCGATGCCAACTCGCTTGGTTGTTGCCATTATTACCAAAATGTTCTCCAAATTACTTTATGAATGGCATCTCCCAATAAGTATATTAAAGAAAGTCGGCCAGTCTTGTCTGACAGATGTATTTTCAGCCAACTCTATAATTTCTGAGTTTTCAGATTATGGTAAGGACTTTGAATTGGATGTGTTAATAAGGTTTGTTAGGAGAACTACATGAAATGACATTGAACAAAGAATTAATTTTTAATTTCCCTACTACGTATAGTAAGTAGGGGAAGTATTGCATTCCACCCAAAAATTCGATACCGAGATTTCACAGGAAATACATGTTTTGAGGTGCACTGAATGCATATAGAGCATTTTTGGAAACATGTCCGTTTATGTGTCTGTGTGTGTCTGTCTGTCTGTGAACAGCATAACTCAGAAACGAACAGTCGGATAAACACCAAACTTGGTATTTAGGTTCAGTATCTTCCAGAGATGCGATACGAAGGTTTTCAAGAAAATCCCCCACCCCAAATTACCCTTAACATGGAACATTTTTCGAAAATATAAATTTTCTCAAAAATGGCTCTAACGATTTTGATTAAAATATGACATGTTTAAGATATTTTTATGACAAATGAAATGTATATCTTGAATTTTCTGGGAATGTCTCCAAAAGTATTCTTCATTGTGAACGACTTTTGCATAACTGGTAAACCATAGGACATAGACCAAAATGTTACTACACAAAAAAATGTAGATCGCGTTAAAATGCACAATTTATGTCATATACATTTTTTTGTTGAGTGAACTATTTTCGAGATATTCTTGTTATTCCCTTAAATTTTCCAATACTTATACTTTTTCTCAAATTCGTTATTCATTTTTTTGTCCTGGTAATGCAAAGAGAATGGAATACTTCACATAGCAACGAGCTCTTAAAATATTTGACTTTCGCTTAAAGCCTACCATATTCCCCTTGCACCTACAAGAAAATTAGCAATAAGATTAACATCTCGATTAACATGAAGCATATGGAGAATAAGGGTTTGTAAAAATAGTTTGTACAAGAGTAGAGAAAGGCATGTGATTGTAACGCATCAGATTTTTATAATATACATAAGATAAACGAACTGTCTGCGAAGCATTGCAATAGCATGGATTTTTCTCGTGCTGGAAGCCCAGTAGTGGGTGCACTATTGGGATCCTGGAACGAATTATAAGTGATTGAGAAGCGGTGGCTACTGGTCTAGCGTACCATGCTTATGCGATCGTAAGGTATTATAGAAAAAGAAGGCGGAAACTTAACAACCACTGCCGCACTGAAAACCTTTTAGAGGGTTTCTGGATTAGTATATAAAGTAGAATCTAAGGACCCAGACACAGGGAGGCTTTGCTTTCTTAGCAAGTGGAAAGTTATGACTGAGGTAACCACGGTCGTATTATGAAGAAGGAAGCAGACATACGTTAGGCTTTGGCCCATTTGATTTATGGCGCCTTTGAGTTAAATCTTTTCACAAGCCATAAAGACAACATCACTTTAAAAATTCTTAATTCCTTAATTCTGAATTCACTAATTACATTTGTTTCTGTTTATTTTACGTCGCTTTAACTACGTGGTTATATCGCGACAATCTATTAGGATATAACTTCTGGATCGGTGTGTGGCGGACATTTAGCCTTCTAGGCTTCATCCCTGTACCATAGCATTTTACTTCGTCACATGTCCAAGGAGGTATATGCAGACTAACTGTGACTAACTTCTTCACGTGTCCACAGAGGCATGTGTTTAGCAATTTTACCTCTGCTTTCATTATATGTGTATACATGGCAGAGCATGCGCAATTACCATCATTTTTTATTTTCTTTACTACGTATAGTAAGTAGGGGAAGTATTGTATTCCACCCAAATATTCGATACCGAGATTTCACCGGAAATACATGTTTTGGGACCCCTGAATTCAAAAAAATCATTTTTGGAAACTCCGTGTGTGTGTGTGTGTGTGTGTGTGTGTGTGTGTGTGTGTGTGTCTGTGTGTCTGTGAACAGCATAACTCAGAAACCAACAGTCGGATAAACACCAAACTTGGTATTTAGGTTCAGTATCTTCCAGAGATGCGAAACGAAGGTTTTCAAGAAAATCCCCCACCCAGACTACCATTTACATGGAACAATTTTCGAAAATTTTGACTTTCTCAAAAATGGCTCTAACGATTTTGATTAAAATATCACACGTTTAAGATATTGTCATGAGAAATGAAATGTATATCTCGAATTTTCTGGGAATGTCTCCAAAAGTATTCTTCATTGTGAACGACTTTTGCATAACTGGTAAACCATAAGAGATAGACAAAATGTTACTACACAAAAACGGTATATCGCGTTAAAATACACAATTTATGTCATATACATTTTTTGTTGTTGAGTGAACCGTTTTCGAGATATTGCTTGTTATTCCCTTAAATGTTCCGATACTTATACTTTTTCTCAAAGTCTTATTCATTTTTTTTACGTCCTGGACATGCAAAGAGAATAGAATGCGCCACATAGCAACCAGCTCTTAAAATATTTGACTATCGCTTAAAACCTACCATATTCCCCTTGCATCTACAAGAAAATTAGCAATAAGATTAACATCTCGATATCTCGATTAACATGAAGCATATGGAGAGTAAGCGTTTGTAAAAATAGTATGTACAAGGGTAGAGAAAGTCATGTGAGTGTAACACATCAGATTTTTTATTTTACTATTGTTTTAAACTTAAGCAGGAACTTTGGGTCGTGATATTAAATATTCAATTCGTGTTTACCTAGGCGACTGAGGAAAACCACGAAAAAAAACCCAGTCAGATTGGTCGGCCCACGGGATTTGAACCCGGAATCTCCCATTACTGCCGCTCGCTCGGTAATTGAACATTTTGTATTCCCGACGAAATATCGAAATATAATGTTTTGTCGAATGTTGTACTTCTATCCTAAGATAGAAAAGAAGAAATTAAAAACAGAGTTTAATATAATTATAAACAGAAAGGAATGGTTCCTAATATTATCCGTGTGTGAATGCAATGAGGCAGGAGATCGTAGTAAACTTGGCTTTGAGGAAAACTGGAGCCAGTTGAGAATTCATTGAGGCTTTGGTTACGTGCGAATTAAGTGGTGCAACGAGTCTGTTGTAGTCAATTTTGTTGGATGCGCTGCAGAAGAAATTTGAGCTGCAGTTTGTACGTTGAATGAATAGGAGGAGAGAGCTAACTTTTGATGGACAGTAACATCACCCGCTTCCGCACAGGATACTACACCACGTTTTTGAATTTCAATAACATACGTAGGTAGTTACAATCGTTTTAATGACTCAAATTTCGCTACAAATTGGAAAACGTATAAAATAGTGCAATTATCTTGTGTTAAAAGCTTCTGTCCTCTTCTCCTGTCTCTCTCGTTTTCATACGAGGGTGGTTTGGGGTAAAAGGCCGGATTTGTGCCTGCATCTTATGGATCCCATGTAACCGTATCCTAATGCAGATATTGCATGCTACTGCAGCGTGATGATACATCCTTCATAACCCGTGACTCTTCGGTTAAAGAATACTAGCTGCTTTACGCTTTCTTTAAGTGAGGGGTTGAAAATAAGGAGGGTGACTTTTGAAAGTCGTGAATATTGTACAGTTTCCACTCATATTTAAAGCGTAAGTATTTAACTTTTTATCCAGATTAATAAAATGCTTTTAATTTGTGTATAAAACACTGAAAATATTAACAAAGTTTTAGTTTTTTTTTAAATTGTAAGATATCCTGTAATTTTCTCCATGTCCTATAGTTCAAGTACGCAAATTTGTGTCTTGAGTGGCAAGGAACATAAGGTCTTTTACATATAGGTTAAGGGTAGTTGCGGAAGTTGTAAGTTAACCTATGATCTTTGTCAGACCCTATATTGTAATTGTACAATATTTTGACTAGATGGGTTAAACATTGCAACTTGTACATAAGGAGTTGAAAATACGTAGGGAAAGCTGTTTAGAGTTGTAAGGTAGGTACCTAAAATTTTCGTTGGGTCGTATAGTATAAGTATACAAAGTGTAAGCTAAATAGGTCAAAGGGTGCTGGTGGAATTTAAAATAAGTGCACTGGAAGTTATTTAAAGTTTATAATTTTTGCAGTTTTGTCAAAAGTATGCTTGATAACAAAGTTCAGCGAAATCAGAGGGAGATTTGGTCCTATGAAACACTATGCAACTTTCACCGTCCAATAACTCAATTTAAAACAAACAAAAGAAAATTAGGCCCCCCAAGCCATTTAACAATTGCCATATTCGCAATAAAGTGCCAAAAAGCCATCTGATATAACAAAATCGGGTAACATAATATGGAAACCTCCCCCTCCCAAGCTTTTGGAAATATTCTATAGTATACACTACCTGATCAAAAGTATCCGGACACCTGGCTGAAAATGACGTACAAGTTCGTGGCGCCCTCCATCGGTAATGCTGGAAGTCAATATGGGTGTTGGCCCACCCTTAGCCTTGATGACAGCGTTCACTCTCGCAGGCATACTTTCAATCAGGTGCTGAAGGTTTCTTGGGGAAGGGCAGCCCATTCTTCACGGAGTGCGGAACTGAGGAGAGGTATCGATGTAGGTCGGTGAGGCCTGGCATGAAGTCTGCGTTCCAAAACATCCCAAAGGTGTTCTATAGGATTCTAGTCAGGACTCTGTACAGGCCAGTCCATTAAAGGGATGTTATTGTCGTGTAACCACTTCGCCACAGCCCGTGCTCGATTGTGTTGAAAGATGCAATCACATCCCCGAATTGCTCTTCAACAGTAGTAAGCAAGAAGGTGCTTAAAATATCAATGTAGGTCTGCGCTGTGATCGTGTCACGCAAAACAAGCCCCCTCCAGGAAAAACACGACCACACCATAACACCACCACCACCTCTGAATTTCACTGTTGGCACTACACACGCTGGCACATGACGTTCATCGGGCATTCGCCATACCCACACCCTGCCATCGGATCGCCACATTGTGTACCGTGATTCGTCACTCCACACAACGTTTTGCCACTGTTCAATCGTGTAATGTTGACGCTCCTTACACCAAGCGAGGCGTCGTTTGGCATTTTCCTGCGTGATGTGTGGCTTATGAGCACCCGCTCGGCCTTGGAATCCAACGTTTCTCACTTCACGCCTGTCATAGTACTTGGAGTGGATCCTGATGCAGTTTGAAATTCCTGTGTGATGGTCTGGATAGATGTCTGCCCATTACTCTTTACGACCCTCTTCAAATGCTGGCGGTCTCTGTCAGTCAACAGATGAGGTCGGCCTGTACGATTTTGTGCTGTACATGTCCTTTCACGTTTCCACTTCACTATCACATCAGAAACATTGTACCTAGGGATGTTTAGGAGCGTGGAAATCTCGCGTACAGACTTCTGACACAAGTGACAGCCAATCACCTGACCACGTTCGAAGTCCGTGAGTTCCACGGAGCGTCCCATTCTGCTGTTTCACGATGTCTAATGACTACTGAGGTCGCGGACAATGAGTACCAGGCAGTAGGCCGCAGCAGAATGCACCTAAGATGAAAAACGTGTGTTTATGGGGGTGTCCGGACACTTTTGATCACACAGTGTATGTCCTTCCGGAAGAACAGGGCTTTTTAATGGTAAAATAATTATCAAAATCAGTTGAATGAGTTCCGATATTACCCTCGCTCCTCTCCCCTCCACACACAGGAAGTTAAAAGAAATGTTCTCCTATGGCATGTCACTATGAAAGCGAACTAGTTTTGGGAAAGAAAATTATTAACTTAGTATTTTTGTCCTTATCTCCTGGTTGCTTACCTGTGCTGTCAGATGGTGGGAAAGGAAACGGACTTGCACCCTGGATATGCCTTTTCAAACTGCTTATATGCAAGTAGCACGTACAATAACGTAGAAAACCTAATATGTAACATTCACACGACATTTTCTGCCCCTTACAAGTTCACAGGTATCCGTTGTATAAATATATATTTCTGTTCACTTGAACATAAGCACGATAAATACTTGCTCAGCAATAGGAATGTTTTTGCTTGCACTAGCGACAGTTTATAACAAAAGTTCCGATAGGATAGAACTAGCAGCGGAGTGGGACATAGCAGCTCAACCTACACAGATCTTTTGTACCTTGGACCCTGAGAAGCAGCCCCCGAGGGGGGGATACAGAGGGCGGCAGGCAGAGGGTAGGGTCCCTATCGTTTACAGATTTAAACTCTCCGGATGGCAGCTGCAGCCGCTGTGGGCTTACACAACCCCTGGGGACCGGCACCCAGAGACCGCTCCCATTCCGGGGGACGAAGTTTCACTCAGATCATCCTTTTGCCCGTGTCATGCACACGCCGAGACCTCCCGCCGACACTTGCAAGCCTAAAAGAGGCCAAGCAGATGAAAGTTGAAGTGAAATTAGAATGGAGGTGAATAGGAGAGACAGGAAATTCGTGGGACGCAATCTTTTCCAGAATTCGCCTAGAGATCCGGAGAAACCCCAAAAAACCATGGAAGACGGCCGCGGGAATCGAACCTACGACCTCCCGAACGCGGGCCACAGACGTTAACAAAGTTGAGTTCTGTTATAAATTGTTAAACAACTATATTTGAGTAAATGCATATATAATAATAATGCAAGAATAATTTGAAAAGCCTAATGATATCAAAAAGTGATTTGACACAAACTGAATACTTTAATGAACTTTACAGTTTTTCTACACGAGAGAACTTGCATTGCGCAGTACACACTCTGTTCCATTCTTTATTCACGGAAACAATAGAAATTCTCACAATATTAAGTAGCGGTAGCAGGCTTATCGGCAAATATAAACTAGGCTTGAACTAGGCCTATGCGCTACATGGAGTGAACAACCGAGGTCGAGCCAGTAATATGCGACTGCTGGTTGCAAAAGTATTAACCTAATTCGGATAATGTGGATTTGAACTCAGGAGTTCACGTATCCGACGCCACGCGCGTGCACTCCCTACATATCGCTCTCCGAATGTTGTTACACTTGCCTCTGGAGCCCAAATCGGTGGCATATCCATCACTTATCAGCCGCAGGGTGGATTGGAGGCTTTGAACATTGCAGCCCATATTACCCTACGGCGTTCGTCACCTGCAGTAAGTGAAGGTGATCCCAAGGCACTAGCAGGGCTTGTAGAGGTTGTCTACCCAAGGTCGGTTGTGGGAGGGACCGCTTTCTCTACCAGTTGTAGTTTTAGTATTCTAATTACACGTGGAAAGTAAATAAAACAATGGCATTTCATACAATAACATAGGCCATAGATCCAGTGTGCGCAAATTTATTAACAAATGCAATTAGATTTCTTGAATTTATCAAAGTGTTCGATTTCCAGATACTCTGGAAGCAGTTTTAACTAGATGAAAATTTTATAATCACTTTATGAAGATTATTTAAATAAAACAATCTCAACCTATTGTAAACAGGTCTTGATCCATAGGACGCATTTTACACTCTGTTAAATCCTTAAGAGAGCGTCACCATTAAACAGTATCATTAAATTCAACCTTAATATGTCCACTAACAATTCATTCGCAATGGCTAAAGATTTTAATGTGGGATCATCTCGCCCTTCAGGAGCGCTTCTCACCAAATACGATTAAATACGAAGATGCCTCATTTTGTTTGTTTTAAAATGTTTAATGTCCTTTTTAAACGCTCAAGTAGGCGGAGCCTCCAACATATAGATTCATTAAGCTGAGAGCTTCCAATCTCATATTTACTTCGTGTGCTTTTTAGCATTTATGGAAATCGTCGATAAAAACCGCTATAAATTACATCCATTCATTAATATGGCGAGAAGGCAACACATGGCACTTCCGAGCCAAAAACAACTTGGAAAACGCCGATAAATTGAAACATTCTTGAGTTTTTACGAACGGTCAACTTGCACATCATAACTCTAAGACAGCTTTATTGCTTAGACCAGGGGTGCCCAACTTGTGGTCCACGTAGCGCGAAAACCTTCTGCCTTTACGCAACTTAAATATTGTATAAATCAGCTAATCTACAAATCGCATCAAAGGACGTAGGTTAGTAATTTATTCTAATCAATTGTATATGCCTTCACTTTTATATTACCTGTCTACCGCTGCTTAAATCATCAACACAGCACACCTCATACCACCCTCAAACTCAGGAGGAATTAGTAGTCAGACTGGAAGGCCCTCCAGAACTGGAGCACAGCACCGCACAGGCCATATGCTTCCAACGTGACCCCTGGGAGGAAGGGACATAGGGGAGATTCGAAGGGTGACTAGATCCGGACGACGATATGGGCAGTGTCCACTGGGTCGCTAGCAAGGACGATTCTAACAGACATCAGTGCTGACGCCGGCTAGCGCTGCCTTAGCTACCCGCAACCTGGAGGTCCTGGGAATAGACGAAACACCCCCAGGAAGGAAGGGGCCTCAATTGAAAAGGATAAGTCGACCTCTGTTTTGGTAACGTCGAGTCACCGTCGGCGGTGAAGACTGTGCACTGCATCTTTATTACGGATGTGTGGCTTGATAATTATTCGGCACTGACTTCTCTTTACATCAAAGAAGACTGTTCTTATTCTCTTTCTGGCAGAATTCGCAACATTTTGCAGCAGCACTTTGCTTTCGAGGAATGATACCCCTGAATCAAAGTAGTATGGGCACGCGGTAGAAAGTTATAATTACATTTACGAACATAAAATCATAAAACGTTTTCATCCAAATATTCTATATCGAGATTTCAACGGAAGTACATGTTTTGAAGTATACTGGGCCCAAACAAACATATTTAGAAACAGGCACGCGCGTTTGTTTTATGGGAAGAGCGTAACTCTATGACGAAAATTCGAATAAATATCATATTTGGGTCAGAAGCTGTTTATACATGTCACTCGAAGATTTTCAAGGTCTTGTCTTTATACGAAAAAAAAAAGACTTGCGCTAAAATATTGTGTAAATGAAAATGCTTGTATTATTAATAAAACATATATATAATATATATAATTTGAGTATACCCCGTGAAATTCTCTTCGTTTTGAATGAATTTTGTATAATTATATACGAGTAGGTGGTGAGCCATAAGAGAAAGCCAAACCTCTACAGCATGGAAAATGCAGAATTCATTCAAATACACGATTTACGTGAAATATATTTGTAATATTCGTTGTTACATCTTTCGATTTTCCCAGGCGGAACTATCATGCAGATCTGTAAAATATCTTATGCGTTTATCCGCTTTTTTCACATGGTTTCATTAGCAACACATGTGAGTAGTTGTGTTATATTTTGGTATCGTGCATACAACCCAATCCACCGCTTAATTTGAAATTATTTGCGGTCAAAACTTTGTCGTGAGTAATATAACAAGAATAGAAGAACCACTTTTATTTAACTAGTCTTATTATGTAAACATGTTACGAGTAGAGAAAGTCATGTGGGTGTAATACATCTGAGTTTTCGTTTACTAATAGGAGGATATGATTTTCTCAAAATTTCATTATGTCTTCAAT
Source organism: Deroplatys truncata (assembly GCA_030765065.1). NCBI lineage: Eukaryota > Metazoa > Arthropoda > Insecta > Mantodea > Mantidae > Deroplatys > Deroplatys truncata. The sequence goes on from CM060978.1 coordinate 224,631,174, forward strand.
AATTTTTTTTCAATTACAAAATAAAACTTCTTAAATATTTTCAACAGTGACCTTATTCTTCTCCTTTCAGCTCAAATTTTAGACCTCTTAAGCCTGTCCATTATTAAAAAGCGAGATTTTGTAGATTACCGGAATGGTCACTGCTTTGCTGTTTGGGTAGCGTAATTAAATAGTTTTGATTTTGGATATTATTTTTATTTTCTGAACCAAAAACATTCAGTGAAGGTTTAGCATTTATTTTATAATTACCTGGGGCAACGATATTAAGCTTCTTATGACGCTGGGAAATGCAAATGGCAGCTATTTCGCCTGCAGAATGAGTAAATATTTCCAGCATTCGAAAAGCGCCATTCCAGAGATCTATACTCGAAAAATCGAAAAAGAGTACTTCAGTGGCACATAATATGTGATGAACTGCGTTGAAAAAGAGATATCCGAAATAGTACATACGTTGTGTGCTCTCTCTCTCATAGCGAAATAACACCTTGTTTGTCTTTTTTTCACTGTGAATTCTATAGGTAGTCGAACTTTCGAAAGACGCAATGCGTTTGAAGCATTCTATGAGCAGGTTTTTGAGCAGGTACTTTTCTCTTCACATGTTTTTACAGATTAACTGTCATTTGACAAAAAAGCATAGCGTATTCACACACACACACACACACACACACACACACGCGCGCGCGCGTACACACCTACACATACATATATACATATACACACACACTTTAGAAACCGCAGCTCTGATCGCGTTATTTCGTCAAATCCAGATATCCTGCTCTCTCTCTGTCTGTCTCTCTCTCTCTCTCCCGCTTAATTACAGTTTCTCCCTCTCCCTCCTCTCTCCTTACATCTCCCTCTCTTTCTCTTCTCCATCCTATCCTATTTCCCCATTTCTCTCTTTTTCCACTCTCTCCTCCTACGCCCGCACCACTTTCTCGCCTCTCTGTGCAACTTAATGTGTATATTATATTTTAAAAACCGGTAATAAACTCCTTTTGGGGCGTTAATAACAATATAAATTAGAGTGTATATATTCTAAGCTTAATTGCTGCCAGTTTGGTAATTATGGAATTGATATATTGTTTGACAGATGCACATACTTTAAAATTAATTGCTGCCAGTAGTTTGGAGAAAACATTTGTTCAAGGACAAATAAGGTAACGTGATTTTGAGGAGATTGCCTTTGAATTTAAGAGCATTAGTTTATAGAAAAGGTAAGTTTGTTTAATGCTGATAAATATTACATTGTTTACAGAGTAATAATCGACTAAATTGTAAAGGAAAACTTTGTATACAGTACATTGGGAACGTTTCCTATTTAACGAGTTTACAGAATACTTATGCAAAACTTGATAGTCATAAATTTTGTAAGTATACTTTAATTTTATTCTTATTGCATTGCTTGTTTGTTTGGATGCTGGGAAATTTTATTGATTAATGAATAAAGAATTATTTTTCTAAACAAAACTTTTAATTTATGCTTTATATACATTTTGGTTTCCCCCTTAAATCCACTACCTTTCACGTTTCCTTATTTATTGTTACAAGAGTGTTAGCGGAAAGTGGCCGTTAGTGAGAAAAAACAAAAGAAAACTATCACCACGTTCAATACATACATAATAGATACATTATATACACACATAGGTACATATATACATACAACTCGTTTACATGTGAGTATCAATTATTCATCTATAATCGAAAATTACCACACATTTTCTGTTACAGTTTCATTATATGTACATAGTGTTGAAGATATCTAAACGAACTAAAATTTGGTATTCATGAGGTTTCAGAAAACACATTTTCCTGAGAAAAAAAAACATAGACAAGCGAAACATAACGCATTCTCTCCCTTTTGTTTAATCAAACAAGTCCACTTTTGTCAGCTACAAGTTTCGAGATACAAAGGTTTCAGGAAAGGATTTCCACCCCCTTAGGCGTCATTGCTTGCCAGAGATGATATGACAGTCCAAAACTGAAGAAAATGTCTATGATGATTTTTGTTTTCATTAGAACTGACTGAACACTAAGTGCAATTACTGCACAATTTTTATGTGAGTGGTAATGCGTCAAATTTTTCAAATGCCAAAATAAAAAATAAAATATACCCAGCTTTAATAATCAGCAAAGATATGTTGGCTGTTGTTTTCTACGCTCCCACCCATTTATTGGCTGAAGGTCCGATACCCTCGATGGTAGAATGACAATGAGGATGGGGATGTAACTTACAGCTTTTACGTTGCGCCTCGGGAATGCCTCACCTCTGATACTAGCATACCATACCAGGAAATCGAACCACAGACGCTCAGTTCGAAACCACTGAACTGCTCGAACCCCATTACTGGTGTGCGCATTTAAGAGAATGTAACTTCGTTGATTTGTATATCTGTTTTACTGTGTCAGATACAATTGCCATAGCAGAACAATAAAACGAAGTCTCGGGTTCGATTCCCAAAGACCGTCCACTCTGACCATGGAGTTTTTCGTGGTTTTCCCCACAAATGGCGGGGTGGTGTGTTACTATCACAATTTCTCTTTCCCACAATTTCCTCTCATTTCATCTGTCCCTTTCACGTTTCAGGTACTTTTCAGGTCCTGCGGCGTAGGGCAGATGGCGTGGTTTCTTGCACATTGGAAAGATTTCTCCTCGTGATCACCAGGGTGCGTTGTCTCGCACGTTACGGTCGCTTCGTCACACCTCTCGGTGCGTCGATGTTCAAACTGGAAATCTGCGCGTCTCTTTGGGGTTATCTACCTGCGGACCTGAGGCCTCCTACGGTTCATTAACCTCATCCTCGCCTCCCTGGTGTAGCCGCAATAGTTCAGCTGGTCGCAGTACACGAGGTGTTACCCCCTTCAACAAACACATCCTACTACAATTGTTTTTAATTTATTGTAGGCGGATATCCTTTCTAATAAAATACAGAGTACCTACTTCAGAATACCTATACATTTCAGGAATAGACAAGATAGATCAATATTGTAGTTCTTGAACTTCTTAGTAAATGACACCTGCCACCGGAATGATGGATGTGCACGGTATATGCCTATATTATTTTATAAATAATTAAGTTAACTTCACTCCAAGTTTTACTTGTACTATCTGGATTTCTGGTTAGAGTTGAAGGTATGTGTAGGGGTACCAACATTATATTTGCTTTCTGAATGTGTAATCCCTATTTTCTAATTAGTTCAACTTTGGTGTTATCAAGTTGACCTCTGCATTTTAACAAATATTATACACCTTTTCTTTCTTTCTTTTCCATATTAATTGCCGCTTTACTTAATAGTTCTGCTGATAGTTTGTTAATGTAACAAATATTTTATCGGTGTCCTGGATTCATTTGAATTGATAAGACACTTGCAAGCTTGAGAAATAATTTCTACGTAATAATATTTCCTAAGCATCTCATCGCCGAAAGATGGAAAATTCAAGAGAGAAGTCGGAATATTATGATGTATGGCATCCCCAGTTTCAATCAATCAATAAGATTCATGAATTTACGTATTGGCATTAACAGGAGCCATTTCTTCTTTACTCAGTCGAAACATTTTCCTCACAAGTTCTTCAAGATGTCTAAAAGGCATACCGCCGCTAATAACTGTGCATCATCTTCCCAGCATTATTACATACAGTTCTGAGATTTTCACTTACTGGTGGCGAAATATTCATTACCATGCTGTTGTACTGTGTCACCGAAAAACAGTTACGCACGCGCTAGTCTGCCACATAATTTACCAGAAGTAGATTTTGCTGTATTCCGTCCAATTTTCTAGTCTTCTTTTCCCTAGACAGCGAATAATATACCTACCATATCAGCAATACATTATATGCTATACTCATTGACAAACAAATGCATGCGACTCTAGCACCGACATGCACATGCGATAGCAAATATATAATCACCTCGTGAAGAAAACGGTAGCATATCAGAACATTGCGCTGCTACCCTAGATTCAGGTATTTGGTGGTTTCCCTCGTCCTTAGAACAGGAATACCAGTATGCACACTCGTTTCAACCATATCCTAGCGGTTGACGGTATACTAAAATCTTAAAACAAAGAAATACAGTGTGTGCGTGTGTGTGTGTGTGTGTGTGTGTGTGTGTGTGTGTGCGCGCGCGTGTGTTTTTCCCCTCATTTCCTATCTCTTCGCTATATTTCAGGTAGGCTTTAGGGGTTGTGTCGGTCGGTGTGGTAGGTAGCCCCTGCCTGATAGCTGTCCTCTCTGAGCAGCTCATCAAGCTTGGAATCGTTAGGGATGTGTGCGCGTCTCTGTCGGCCCACTTATACCACGTGATCAAAAATATCCGGACACCTGGCTGAAAGTTCGTGGCGCCCTCCATCGGTAATGCTGGAAGTCAGTATGGTGTTGGCCCACCCTTAGCGTTGATGACAGCGTTCACTCTCGCAGACATACTTTCAATCAGGTGCTGGAAGGTTTCTTGGAGAATGGCAGCCCATTTTTCACGGAATGCGCAACTGAGGAGAGGTATCGATGTAGGTCGGTGAGGCCTGGCACGAAGTCTGCGTTCCAAAACATCCCAAAGGTGTTCTATAGGATTCAAGTCAGGACTCTGTGTAGGCCAGTCCATTACAGGGATGTTATTGTCGTGTAACCACTCCGCCACAGCCCGTGCAGTATGAACAGGTGTTCGATCGTGTTGAAAGATGCAATCGCCATCCCCGAATTGCTCTTCAACAGTGGGAAGCAAGAAGCTGCTTAAAATATCAATGTAGTTCTGCGCTGTGATCGTGCCACGCAAAACAACAAGGCGTGCAAGCCCCCTCCACGAAAAACACAACCACACCATAACACCACCACCTCCGAATTTCACTGTTGGCACTACACACGCTGGCAGATGACGTTCACCGGGCATTCGCCATACCCACACCCTGCCATCGGATCGCCACATTGTGTACCGTGATTCGTCACTCCACACAACGTTTTGCCACTGTTCAATCGTGTAATGTTGACCTCCTTACACCAAGCGAGGCTCGTTTGGCATTTTCCTGCGTGATGTGTGGCTTATGAGCAGCCGCTCGACCATGGAATCCAAGGTTTCTCACCTCACGCCTAACTATCTCAGTACTTGGAGTGGATCCTGATGCGGTTCGGAATTCCTGTGTGATGGTCTGGATAGATGTCTGCCTATTACTCTTTACGACCCCCTTCAAATGTCGGTCTCTGTCCGTCAACAGACGAGGTCGGCCTGTACGCTTTTGTGCTGTACATGTCCCTTCACGTTTCCACTTCACTATCACATCAGAAACAGTGGACCTAGGGATGTTTAGGAGTGTGGAAATCTCGCGTACAGACTTCTGACACAAGTAACACCCAATCACCCGACCATGTTTGAAGTCCGTGAGTTCCACGGAGCGTCCCATTCTGCTGTTTCGCGATGTCTAATGACTATTGAGGTCGCGGATAATGAGTACCAGGCAGTAGGTGGCAGCACAATGCACCTATGATGAAAAACGTATGTTTGTGGGGGGTGTGCGAATACTTTTGATCACATAATGTATCTGCGACCTATATCCCCATGCGGTTCCTTCACCTCATCAGTTTCTCCTGAGGCTGGTAAGCACAAAAGATCCGAGTTGGGTCGAGGTGCGAAGTGTGTCCTGCGTTCCCTGGTCATTCAGTTATTCAAAGCTTACAATGTTTCGTAGAATTAACGATTGCCAATTACTCGCTGCTTCATGTTGAATATGTGCGCATTTGTGCGTCATCTCTCTATCATATTTTAAAATGAGATGATCTTTTCCCTCATAAAGTAATGATAAAACCACAAATGAATTCTGATTTAAGCAGTTGAGTGCCATTCAGCATCTAAACCAAACCCATACTGCTGAATTTGAAGCCATTTCTAGCGCAGGTAAACCAGATGAAAGCATGAACCTTTTTTGTGAATGATAACGTTATTTTCTTGTTACAAAGTTTATCTGTGCAATCTCGTGGATTCTTTATATTTGTTTCAAGCCTTTTTATATCCTTTCCTTGTAAGATTATACTCGGTACGCTTTTCCTTCCCTTGATATGGGGAAAAGGTAATTGCCAAACAATTCTACTACTGTTGATCCTAAAATTTAGATTTGCGCTTGTTTTTGAAGACTTATAACAGTCATAAGTGTTAGAAGTAAGGGAAGGTGCTGGTGGCACAATAATGTCCAAGAATTTCAAAGTTATATTAGTTGCCAAAGATTTCAGGGAGAATATATTGTGCAACTCTGGCTCCAAAAGTACAAAATAGTTCAAGGCCGACCGCACGACCGCTAGGTTGTCCGTTTCCCGTCACTTAAGTGCTCTCCTTCAGATATGTTATCATTTTCCATCAGATTCTCAGGAACCTCAAGTGGCTGAGTGCATGTGAATACTAGGTAGAATAGGTGCATCATAGGTAGAATACTACCACAGCTATGTAGGGATGAGTAAGTACTATATTATAGTAAAGATGAAAACAATCGTTATATGCTTTTAGATTCGTGTTATGCTTTAGAGGTTTGCAAATTTAGAAGAATAGGTAATGTCACCAGTTTTTTACTTTCTCTACTACGTATAGCAAGTAGGGGAAATATTGTATTCCACCCAAAAATTCGATACCGAGATTTCACCGGAAATATATGTTTTGAGACCCCTGAATCCAAAAAAATCATTTTTGGAAACATGTCCATGTGTGTGTCTGTCTGTGAACAGCATAACTCAGAACCGAACAGTCGGATAAATACCACACTTGGTATTTAGGTTCAGTATCTTCCAGAGATGCGGCACGAAGGTTTTCAAGAAAATCCCCCACACCAGATTACGCTTTACATAGAACATTTTTCGAAAATTTTAATTTTCTCAAAAATGGCTCTAACGATTTTAATTAAAATATCATATGTTTAAGATATTTTCATGACAAATGAAATGTATATCTCTAATTTTCTGGGAATGTCACCAAAAGTATTCTAAAATGTAAACGACTTTTGCATAACTGGTAAACCATAAGAGATAGACAAAATTTTACCACACAAGGATGTAGATCGCGTTAAAATACACAGGTTATGTCATATACATTTTTGTCGCTGAGTGAACCATTTTCGAGATATTGCTTGTTATTCCCTTAAATTTTCCAATACTTATACTTTTTCTCAAATGGGAATTCGTTATTCATTTTTTTGTCCTGATAATGCAAAGAGAATGGAATACTCCACATAGCAACCAGCTCTTAAAATATTTGACTATCGCTTAAAGCCTAGCAATTCCCTTTGCATCTACAAAAAAATTAGCAATAAGTTTAACATGTGTGTGACACATCAGATTTTTTGAGGCATCCCCTTGTTTGTAAGAAAACCTAAAGATTGTATCTCATCCATTATCGTTCAATGGAGAGAAAACAGGTCCAGGGAGTATATCGGTTTCTGAGATGATTTGGGTGTGATAATCGGTTGAGTACTAATTTTCTGTGCCTAAGGTTACGATTTTGACCCTGCCTCAAACTGATGGCTTTTAAATGAGCTTGACTGCTTGTTTTATGTCAGTAACCTTATTGTCAAACAAAATTCATACACACCTGGTGGCTGTTGCTAGCGTTATTAAAATTATTATTTTATTGTTATTATTATAATCGCTATTTCTGGGAGATAATGGTTCGTTGGTTGCATCCACTCACTCTCACAAATTTTTCAAAATTTGTTGGACTATAGTACAAATTTACAGTGCCACTTATTGGTGCCCACAACAACAGCGACTAGATTTGAAATAACTGCAACCTCTAATGAAGCTCTCCTTTCCACCCTTCGTAACTCTGGAATGCTTCATTCCCATTAACATTTTCTTTTAAGACGACGCAAGCAGCTAATGCACTAATGAGATTTTGGTGCTCATAGTACAGCAGACACTCAAGAACAGGACATGTAACGTCTTTCACATTAAACGTTCTCCCGTTTTTAAGCGTTAGTCATTTATTACATACAGAGAATATTTAGTAGTTAGTGCGATATTTCCTGGAGACTTGTGATTGTTTCTATTATATTGATTTTCTAACCCAAAAAACACTGCCTCTAACAATAGTGGGTTATGTAGAAGAACGCTGAGTAGCCTTGCTAATGGCTTCATGAATTGAGTATCACATAACAGTCGGAGATCTGCTATATATTTTCTTTCTACCAAGAGGAACCAGCTTTTTGTGTCTCAAGGAAATAAATGTACTCGAAACATTTTATTTGCGAACACTTGAGGAAAATAATTTAAAGTACACTTCTGAATGAGACTCATAATAATGCGTCTGAACAGTTCTTGGTGTACGATAAATAGTAAGATCACATATTTTATAGCTCCATTTTCGGCAAATGATATTAAATATCACAAAGGGTATACCTCATAAACATGTGTAGACCTACCAATTCTTTTGCCTTCTCTTCCCCAATATCCGACAATTACATTTAGGAGTAGTCAGACGGAGGGGCCTCTAATGAGCGCAGCACCGCACGTAGGCTTCCAACCTGACTGGGAGGAAAAGATGGAAAGACACATAAGGCGATCAGATCGACACTAGCAAGGACGGGACCCTCAACGATTCCAACATCACAGCAATCCTAACGTCGGATAGCCCTGCCTTAGCCAACCGTATCTTGGGGGTCCCAGGAATAGACGAGACACTACCAGGAAGGAAGGGAGGCCCCAGAAGTCCCACTAAGCGCAAGGGAGAAATCTCTCCCTAGCGCAAATTCCAACGTCCCTTCCGCAGCACATCAACTGCTGTCGCCTGGTCCTACAACTTTGAAACAGACAAGGTAAAAACAAATGAAAGAAAATGATGGATAGTAACTTGATGGTAGAAGGAGAACCACCCTAGAATTCGACCACGGACTCGGGGAAAGCACGAACAAATTCATGATCAGAGTGACCAGCCGGGCGGAAATCGAACTCCGAACCTCACACGTTAACGGGGAGTCATTTAACTCGGTACAACACTAAACACGCTGTAAAATAGGAGTGTCAAGGAAAGTATGAAATTCCCTATGATGAAATCTACCATTAAATTCTTATAATAGAAGCCATGTGGGATAAGAGGGCCATATTTAACAAATTGGCTGGATTTCACTCGCCATGTCTCGTAAAAGAAGTCGAACTCTTGAGGTAGCAAACTAGCGTGTATGCTCCGCTGTCGAGCATACAGCAGAATTTCGTGTTGTGAAACAATGGGGGAGGATTTTGTTTTGCATAAGCAATTTTTCGGTTAAGCCTTGAATTTCGGAAATGCTAAACATGTATAATTCAAGAATTATCGTTATATGATATTTGCTGAAATTATCCTAATTTCCTCTTCCATTAATGTCTACAAAAATCTCCATTTGTTCGATATTTTGCTCACAAAGCAATGTATATAATAATGAAGAAAAACTAGTAAGCCACTAATTTACAAGCTCCCATTGTAAGACACTAAAAGTGATTTACTGTTCTGTTGCGAGTGCTATCCTAATGTACTCCAAACGAATTGACTGCAACTCCACAGGAGGAGGAAGAAAAAAGAAAAAGAAGAAAGCTTCTTTTTATACCGTTAGAAACGGAATACATCAGAAATAGGTTGAGTTTCTGTAATAGATTGTAATTTGTTTGTGGAAAGTAAGCCTGTGGTTCTTGATGCTGTACTGGTTAGCATCTTCGTTTGCTCCTGGGAAACCGACATTAGATTCCTATCTGAGAAATAAGATTTTCCTCATTGTCCACAATTTGACCGAAGTTCATAAGTGCTATATTTTTATTTTACCTTTATTGGCATGGTTAGTCACTTTTATTTTAACATCTTAGGGTGTGTGTGATATAATGGACAAAAAAAGATATCCCTGCATATAATTAACATTGTAAAGGGTTTATATAAAGATACAAGAGTAGCGATAAATATAATTGGAATAAAATTAGAAAAAATCTGATGTGTTACACTCACATGACTTTCTCTGCTCTTGTATAAACTATTTTTACAAACGCTTATTCTCCAAATGCTTCATGTTAATCGAGATATCGAGGTGTTCATCTTATTGCTAATTTTATTGTAGATGCAACGGGAATATGGTTGGTTTTAAGCTATAGTAAAAAATTTTAAGAGCTGGTTGCAATGTGGAGTATTCCATTCTCTTGCATTACCAGGACCAAAAAAATGAAATAACGAATTCCCATTTGAGAAAAGGTATAAGTATTGGAAAATTTAAGGGAATAACAAGCAATATCTCTAAAATGGTTTACTCAACAACAAAAATGTATATGACATAAATTGTGTATTTTAACGCGATCTACATGTTATGTGTAGTAAAATTTTGTCTATCTCTTATGGTTTACCAGTTATGCAAAAGTCGTTTACATTTTAGAATACTTTTGGTGACATTCCCAGAAAATTAGAGATATACATTTCATTTGTCATGAAAATATCTTAAACATATGATATTTTAATCAAAATCGTTAGAGCCATTTTTGAGAAAATTAAAGTTTTTCGAAAAATGTTCCATGTAAAGGGTAATCTGAGGTGGGGGGATTTTCTTGAAGACCTTCGTGTCGCATCTCTGGAAGATACTGAACCTAAATACCAAGTTTGGTGTTTATCCGACTGTTCGTTTCTGAGTTATGCTGTTCACAGACATACACACACGGACATGTTTCCAAAAAAAAATTTTTTGGATTCAGGGGTCTCAAAACATGTATTTCCGGTGAAATCTCGGTATTGAATTTTTGGGTGGAGTACAATACTTCCCCTACTTACTATACGTAGTAGAGAAAGTAGAAATTAAGACGAATCAAGGGATTAGACAAGGATGCAACCTGTCTCTACATTTTTCAATATATACGATCTGGTTAAGAAATGGAAACAAGTAATTAATTCGGGGATAAAAATAGGGAAACAAATTGATAAATATGTTACTCTAAGCAAACGATGTCGCTTGGTGAAGAATATCTACAAAGAGCGGTGCTTAAATTGTATACAGTAAGTAAAGAGTATAATTTAAAAACATCACAGGAGAAATCTAAAATAATGGCAAACCACAGGGTATATCCCGTCCGCTCAAGTTAAGCATAGAAGGAAATACTGTGGAACAGGTTTCTCGTGTATGTGACACAAGTATAGACAGAGATAATGAAATAGAACATAAAATTAATACGTTCCAATAAATTTGTGGAACAATAAATAACTTTTTGAAAGATATGACGCGAAAGAAAACAAAGTTGAAATTTTATAAGACAATTGCATTACGGTCTTATTATATGGAAGCAAATCGTGGATCTTAAAACATAAGAATGGAGAGTGCCGAAATGAAATTTCTACGAGGTGTGAAAGCTTGTACTTGCGATCCATATAAACTTGAACTAATTTGAATGGGGCATAATTTCCTTCTGAAAGCTGTAGAAATGTGAAATTTGATTTTATGATCTAAGTGACTCTGGGAGAACCAGTACCACTGCCATTTGTTGACCATTTTGTTGATTTCAATGGCAATTACGAGTATTGTTGACATTGTTGACAGTATTTAGTTTTCAGTTGTAACAGAAACACGCAGTCCCACTTCGAGAGCGTGTTTTTATTGTGAAAACGTATGGAAGACAAATTCATTGATAACCACACAACGGGAATTTCGAAGAGAATTAATTCAATTTGCGTGATGTTCGAACAAAGATAATAATTTTATCGCTGGTAAGAAAGCTGGAGACAACTGGTGTACTCATCAGTGATATTGGAAAATATAGATCACCATTGTTGATAATGTTCGAAGACGCTTAGTGAACTCTCCAAAGAAATCGTTGCGTCGATTGGATCAGGAGACAGGCTATTCATATATATATATATATATATATATATATATATATATATATCAAAGAGCTGCGAAGAAATTGGAATTGCGACCACACAGAGTGCATATGGTGCAGCAATTGAAAGAAGCAGCTCATGAACATCGAACGTGTTAGTGTCGATGGTTTCAAGGTTTTCTTATTCCACGTCCAGACATTCGCTCCATAACGTAGGTTACAGATGAGACATGGTTTCATTTCTCGGGCTACATCAAGACACAAAACAGCAGATACTGGGGTGCTGTAAATCCCCATATCATCCAGAAACCCATTGCATGATGAAAATGTTGGCGTATGGTGCACGGTGTCTAGCTTCCAGGACTGTTGCTCGGTTTTTCTCTAAAACGACTATAGACCCAGCAGTTTATACGAGTATCTTCAATACATTTGTGGAGCAGCTGGATGGTATCGAATTGCCAGGTTATTTCCAGCAAGATGGAGCAACGTGTCATACGTCTAACTCCTCCATGCAACTTGTAAACAGTTTCTTGGTAATCGAATAATCTCAAAAGATCTGTGGCACCCAGATCACCTGACCTGACGTCACAGAATAGGGTAAGAACGAGTGCAGATATGTACGGATGTCATTGGAGAATCCTTTCAACATTTCTTCTGAGGAACAATGAACAATATAATACCCCAACTGTCTATTATATTCTCCCAAACCTACACATGTGTCCTATTATTGGTTCAAGAGTTATATGGGTCACACTGTACCTACCAGAAGGGACCTGATAAGAAATGTAGATATAAGGTGAAGAATTACGATATATGACGAATGAGGAGATTGAAGGAAATAAGAATAGCTGGAAGAAACATATTGTAACAAATGAGAACATCTGTTATTGTGGAAATACACTTTATTTATCACAAGGCACTTAACGTAACACAATCGTTACACTCGAGTCACTTTGGCACATACTCGAATACAACACAACTGATCGGTCGAATCAGATCACAACTGAACTGCACGACTCACAACTGACTGCTGAGTACAATACACAATTAGGCTGCACTGTCCACTTTTAATAGCACTCAATACTCGGCTAAGTCCTTCACTGATGCGTTCTGCCAACAGCATTCCATTATATAGGTCTCGCATACAAAGCGGAACTTTCGAGAGAACAGGATCCTACCACAACACGCCCAAACGAAAGTTCTGGAACTAGTAAGCGGCACATACAGCGTCTTTTATTTCAAGCTGCCTCTTGTTCCATAGTTCAGCGTTCGCTATTGTTCCGAAGGTCCGTCGTAGGCCTCGTTCAGGTGTCAGGTCTGGAGGCACCACAGGTCTTTAGCAAGTAGCGCCGACCCGACCAACACTGTCGTAGAGGGCTACACGGCCTGGGTATACCACCGGCATCTTCCCTAGAGGCAGCCTATGGATGCGGTAAGCTACATCAATGATACTCTTCACCATACGGCACGGTTCTTGCCATGGTTTTTGGAGTTTGGTCCACGTAGTACGATACAACCACACCAAATCACCTTGCTGGAAACCTTGGCTGTTGGCCTGGCGGTCGTAACGGGTCTTCATCCGGTAGCTCACTATTTGAATGGGTTGACAGACCATCTCGTGCACGTCGTGAAGACGGTCCATGAGTTCTCCACGTAGCCAACTGCAGGTATTTCCGCCCCAGGAGGGCTCCCAAACATTAGGTCGCATGGAAGAACAGCTCGCTGACGAAGAATCAGCTGGCTGGCGTTAACCCGGTAGTGTTGTGAGTCGAGGAGCAGTAGGCTAGCAACAAAGGAGCCACCCGAACATCCCAGTCCCTATGGTGATTGTCCACGATCTTCCATGCGATATCCCAAATCGGCAGAACACTTATTCCACTAGACAGTTCGCGAACGTCTTGACCTCCTGTTTAGGTGTGGAGTGCAACTTCGGCCACTTGGTGAAGTAATCCATGACCACCAACAAATACTCGTTACCCCATTCCACAGCGAATGGTCCAGATAAATCGATGGCGATAGATTCGAATGGTTTCCCACGTTTTACTGCTGCATATGAATCCGGCTCCTAGACGTTGGCGGCATCACTTCTCAGCGTCCGTTCGTGATCTCAAGCCGCCTTGAGCTTGTCAATCGTTCGGTCGGGTGCAAGATGTCCTCGAGAAGTCCTCATTACTTCCTCCAGTACTTCCGGCAGCTTATTTCGAGGAAGAATGAATTGTGCTCTCCGGGTCTTCCCGTCAGGTGACTCCCATAATCTGAACAACACAACTTCCTTGGTCTTCAGTGAGTCCCGTTGAGCCCAATAGGACTTCTGCAAATACTCCTGGATGTGATGTTCTCCCAACCCGGCTTAGTTTCTGCCTCCACTTCTCTGAGGAGCGGTCCCAACTCGGTGTCCGCCATCTGCTCCCTCCTCGAGCGCTATTGTATCCATCTGCAGGCACTGCCGAAATCACACGGATAGTTGTAACACATTCCTTGTCCTCCATTCTAGTGCACCTACCTCACTCTTCCGGGAATGGGTCTTCTTGAAATCCAACCGCATTGGATTTTATTTATTATTTCAGAAATCACTGGCTCCTTCCTCTCCGATCCTCTGATGTGAAGCTGTATTCCTGAAGCCCCTGAACTCAACGGCTATCTGCCCTCCAGATTCTAAAGCTCAATAGACAGATGAGAACGGAGTGGTCAGTCCTCAAGCGGAATGACTGAACGTAAAGCCACTTATGGAAGTCTTCTAGCACCTTCGCAAATGCTAGGAACTCTCGTCGGGTGAGGCAGTAGTTCTTTTCCACCTTGGAGAGTGTCTTGGTGTAGTAGATCCTGTCGATTCAATAACCTGAATTAAGAAATACTTAAGAGAGGCTTCTGCTGAAAAAATATTTTTGTTGAAAGAAAGTGGCAGCTGGCACACATTCCTCTAACTCTGTTCTGGCCTGTATGTTCTGATCGGTGTCCTGTGGATTCAGCAGTCTCACTGGCATTTCCTCCCGGATGGGCAAAATTCCCTGGCGACGTATAACCCAACCAATGGCGTCTTCTGGTCCAAACTCAGGTTCCTTGAGTGATAGCCCTCCAGACCACCACCACAATTTCTACCACCCCGGTTCTTGCGCGCACAACCACATTCTCCATCAGGATCAGCCTGTATATCCGTGGATGTTCGTTGGGGTTCCGGAGCGTCACCTCGATTCGGTCGAGTCTCAAAAACCCTCCTGCCGATGTCAACCGTCGCCTCATGGTTCCTAAGGGCATCCGTCCCAGTATCACAACTTCAGCGATCCCCACGACGAACACCTAAAGCTTTACGACACTCCGACCTAGGATCAACTCCAGCAGGACTTGCTTCTCCACAGGCAAGGTATCGCCCAATGCCGTCACTAGTTAGTAGGGTTGATTCGGTTTCCTCGACGACAAGACCTTCGCTACGTCAGGTCTGATTACGGTCGCGGCTACACCTGTGTCAACTGGTATCCGGCACAGCTTCCCTTGCATCCAGCCGTCGGCAAAAAGGCTGACACACATTCTTTTGCCAGGGCACGCATTGTCATTCGAGGGGGTGCTTATTCGTTTCCCGCTTATTCCTGGTGCCTCGTTTCCTGCCGGATTGGTTTGGACAGTCCTTTGTCCTGGCTAGCCACATCCTCAACACACTTCACTTGAAAATCTTTATCGACGTACTTAGGTAAATCTATTATCCTCGCCGTATCGAATTCTCTGGTCTTCAAGTTAGGTGCCGTTGTTACCTTAGCCGCCTCCATCCTCCACGCCACCATTAGCGTCTTGCGGATGGTCTCTCATATCTCGGCATTACACACCCGTTGACAAAACAATAGGCAGTTTCCTGGGATACATAACTGGGCGGGAGGTACACCAAGGCGTTGTTCACTAGTTGTTCAACTGCCAGGCCGAACCCCTGCAGCTTCTCTCAGGTTGCTGCAGTTTGACTTGAGTTGACTACGATAGGTTGATTCCAAACTATGGTTCCCGAATCGGTTTTCGAGGGCCTCCCAGATTTCTTCGGACACCACCGACGTTGGACTCGCATTCAGAATTTCTGCTGACCATCCCTGGAGGCCGGCTATTAGATGTGTGGCTTTCGACTCCTCTGACTATCTGTTTTAGCAGTGACAGCGGCGAATTGTTGGGGAAGACTTCGAAAGTTGACGTTCTATGTATTTGGGTGGCGTCGCGTCCAGGCGTCTCGTCCTTCAAGTCCTTAAGTCTCCCGCTAAGCATTTTTCCATCATGGCGTTCAGTTCCTTGGCGCTACCTTCGACTCTCCCTTCCAGGGCACTAAGCCGTTCCCCGACGCCCTCCAGTGCGTCAACGCGTTGGCCAAGCCTTTCATCTTTCCGCCGAACTCCTGCATGACTTTCTCCGCGCCGGCCAATCGTTTCTCAATTTTGGCCAATAGCTCCGGCTTCATCTTAGACAGTTCTGTCTGCCTCTTTTCCATTCCGGAATTCACTTTCTCCTCCATCTTCTCCATTGTGAAATTCACTGTCGTTATTTTACTTTCCATTTTGTCCATTTTGTCTACTTCGGATCCCAATTTTGTCTCGATCTTTTCCACCCCGGATTCCATTTTTGCATCAATTCTCTTCATTCCGGAT
This sequence comes from Deroplatys truncata, assembly GCA_030765065.1. Lineage (NCBI taxonomy): Eukaryota > Metazoa > Arthropoda > Insecta > Mantodea > Mantidae > Deroplatys > Deroplatys truncata. The sequence goes on from CM060978.1 coordinate 224,647,572, forward strand.
TTCATGGTTTGCACTTAATTTAATAATTTTTGAAGTAGTTGCTCTATCGCTCCACTCCTGACGCCAATGTAACAAATGAGCACTGCAGTTACACGCTATTTATCACAAGGCACTCAACGTAACACAAACGTTACACTCGACTCGAGTCACTTTGGCTACACTCGAATGCAACTGATCCGTCGAATCAAACAACAGTTGAACTGCTGAACTGCACGACTCATAACTGTCTGGTGATTTACAACACAATTAAACTGCACTGTACACTTGCACTGTCACTTCTAACAGAATTCAACACTCGGCTCAATCAAACACTAATTCCTGCCGACAGCATATATTTCCCTCATATAGGCCTCGCATACAAAGCTTAATTTTTGAGAACAAGATCCTACTAGAACATGCCGAAAACGAAGGTTCTGGAACAAGTAAGCGGCACATAAATGAGTTTTTACTCCACGCTGCCTATTGTGCTATTGTTTCCTGCTCGCTATTGTTCCGACGGCCAGTCGCAGGCCCCGCTAAGGTATCGGCCGGCAAGCAATAGTGTTCACAAAACGACTCAATCACCGTCAAAAAGCGCGTACACTGCCGCAGTTTAACTTTTCAGCACTCCTATTCCTTGAATCACCACGGCAACCTACCTGGGCGTTACAATGGACCAGGTTCTGACATGGAACCAACATATATTACATGTACGAAGAAAAACTAATGCCCAACTATGTAAACTATACCTGCTCATCAACTACAACAGTACACTACAGCTACGGCTGGGTCTCACTCTGTACAAGACGCTACTCCTCCCAATTTTCACATACGCTGCCCCCATCTGGGGGTATGCAGCCAAAACAAAATCCTGTGCATAATCCTGTGTAAAGTCCCCAAACTTGCACCCTCAAAACTCCCCCACCAGGAACTCAAAATGCACACTGTAGAGCAGTTTATCTAAAAACCTCCGGGCGGTCTGTACGACAACTGCCCCAAAAACACAAATCCCCTAATCCAAACACTAGGCACATACGAAACGACAATTAACAAACACAAACACCCGCTCTCACTTTTTGACCGCTCCATATCCGATGAAACTCCAGCCGAAGAAGTTAGCGGAATTCCTAAACCGCTTAATTCAGTGAAACTACCATTGATAACACATTGCCAATAATAGTACCTTCAGTTCCAGAACCATACAAACGACTACTCTTCAGCTGCAGCCAATTCCCGCCTAAGCGCACAAGAAATTCCGCGAACAACGAAGCAGGACCACGCGGCCAACCGGGCCCCGGACCTCCGGACTCACACCACGGCAACCGACGGCAAGCCCATGCCACATCATCGATTCTGTATACCGCAATCTTAACACACTCGCGCCATCTCGTTTAGACATAAGGTAGCTCTAAACGCATCTCTCAACACTAACACCAACTGCACGCACTAACCCCATGGGCGCCAGTCAGGACTCGTTAGGGCTGGCGCCGGGAAACCACAACGAGACGCTTGCATGCCCGGCAATTAAAACTAACCGACACTAACCGGGGTGCTTCCGCGGAACCCGAACACCTTCTTCACCACTTCTGTACCACGCCAATGCACGTAACTACTAACAAAACATCCCCCCTTAGCCTGCATGTTTAGCATGTGCATGGGGAGACGATGTAGCCTCTGAGGATGATCGTCACCGGGGGTGGCGGGTGTGGGGCCGCCCCTAAAATGAAAAAGAAGAAGGAAAAAATAAAAAGTAGCGCTGCGCGCGCGGTTACAATATGAAGAGTGAATAAAGATAGAATACACAGGATCATATATAGTTATACACCTCAAGGTATGGGAGGTGTATGTCACAAGGAAGGGAAGAAGAACGATGGAATGAAGACGGAAGAGGCTATAGGCCGACCCCTGGAATGTAGTAGAAGAAGAAGAAGAAGAAGAAGAAAAGAAAGAAAGAAATAAGGATGTGTATTTGGTAATACCAGGCACGGTTGGGCATCCCTAAAAGTTAATACACAGTAAAAGTATCTAAAACATCGGAGTAATCTCATGAAAATATACGCTGCGAAGCAGCTGCCTATCTGTTCTTGACAGCAAAATGAGCACTGCCAATTGAGATGTAACAAAGTGAACAATATATTAAATGTACTTCTTTTATTTCCTGTTTGCTTGATTTTATTTTATTTTATTTATTTTTTTTGAATAAGTCACTATATCTTCCAATTAAAATATATGAGTTTGGATAGGAATTCTAATGGTTTTAATGTTACCAAAGAAAAAGAAATAAAAATGAAAGTCGCTCTTGGACATAGGGATTTGAACCAAGCACCCCACGAATACAATGTAGATGCATTATCCATTCAATTACCAAAGCAACTACGAGTTTTGCATTAACGCACATGCCACCCCGACAAGTTATTTCGAGTCAAAACATAGAGAACAACAATGTTATCGCGTGTGGAGTGCCTCAACGCCAGCTCAAAATTTGGCGCATTACTATTTCCATTCAGTGTACATATTTAGAAGTAAGACTTCGAACTGCAGTTAAATGTATAACGACTCTTATTGCAGTTTCCGATTAGGTATGCTTTCATTCTTTTCTTCGGTAAAGTAATAATATCCGACTGCTAGTCGGCCACGATAAAAAAAATCTCATGTGTTACACTCACATGAGTTTTTCTACTTTTGTACAAACTATTTTTACAAACGCTTATTCCCCATATGCTTCATGTTAATCGAGATATCGAGATGTTAATCTTATTGCTAATTTCCTTGTAGATGCTAGGGGAATTGGTAAGGTTTAAGCGATAGTGAAATATTTAAGAGATGGTTGCTATGTGGAGTATTCCATTCTCTTTGCATTACCAGGGAAAAAAATGAATAACGAATTTGAGAAAAAGTATAAGTATTGCAAAATTTAAGGGAATAACAAGCAATATCTCGAAAATGGTTCACTCAACAATAACAAAAAATGTATATGGCATAAATTGTGTATTTTAACGCGATCTACATTTTTTGTGTAGTAAAATTTGTCTATCTCCTATGGTTTACCAGTTGTGCAAAAGTCATTCACAATGAAGAATACTTTTGGAGACATTCCCAGAAAATTCGAGATATAGATTTCATTTGTCATGAAAATATCTTAAACATATGATATTTTAATCAAAATCGTTAGAGCCATTTTTGAGAAAATTAAAATTTTCGAAACATGTTCCATGTAAAGGGTAGTCTGGGGTGGGGGGATTCTCTTGAAAACCTTCATGTCGCATCTCTGGAAGATACTGAACCCAAATACCAAGTTTGGTGTTTATCCGACTGTTCGTTCCTGAGTTATGCTGTTCACAGACACACAGACACACACACACACACACACACACACACACACACACGGACATGTTTCCAAAAACGCTTTTTTTGGATTCAGGGGGTATGAAAACGTGTATTTCCGGTAAAATCTCGGTATCGAATTTTTGGGTGGAATACAATACTTCCCCTACTTACTATACGTAGTAGACAAAGTAATAAATGAATGTTTTTTGTTAACGATGAGTCAATTACCAAGATTGCTGTCAGCGCCGCCGGTGGGCCGGAATTGTGTCCCACAGGAGTTATTTAACATACTAGTAAATCTACTGTCATGGGGTTGTCGCTTTTATATACACTTAAAAACCATCCGTCTGGGCCGGGCTTTAACCCGCGACCTTGGGGCCAGAAGGCCATAATCTAACTAACTGAGCCATCCATACCGACATCGGCCACGATATGTTTGCGTTCGGTGGGAAGAGGAACTAAACAGTTAAGGTAAAAGTGGGTGAGGTATCGGAAGGACAGTCGTGTAAAGAAATCATCCACTGAGTTGGATTAACTAGCGAGGCTGAAGCCTGATAATTAACACCGTTTTCACTGTGCAACTGTACATTCCCCTATCGGCTTGCCGCTCACTCCCCTCTGATCTCAAGCCTGATAACATTGAGGACAGTAACAAACAGTGGCGCCCTTCTCCAAGCTTACTCATGTCGTGGCTGATTACTATCAGTTGAGCCACGTTTTACAATCTTTCGCAGAAGAGTTGCTGTGGGTCATTAATGTGCATTTGTATCGAAGTCGAAGAAGAGAGATTGTGAAACAATTTAGAGAACGAAATTGTGCCTTAAAAATTTAATCTTGTATATTGAAAGAGCGTTTCCCTTAGTCGTTCTATCGTACACCGTTCAGGATCATTATCCTTCCTTCACAACGAAACCTTCAAGCAGGCAGTTTGTGCTGCCTAGTCAAACATTTAGTGCAATAATTTCCCTATTGTTTAAACGGTTAACGTGGCGCCCAATTTAGAGTCTTATTGTAAAGACTCAGAACTTATACCTTTTACTTGGGATCCTGTGACCAAAATGTCAAGGTAAGTTTATTTATTTTTTGTGAGATATATGGAGACAAGAAGGGGAGAGAGAGAGAGAGAGAGAGAACAGGCTCCGCATACATAAATGCAGTAGCAAAATAGAATACATTATAGACGCTGTACACTTTACACATCACAGGCGCTTTATAGTGGTGATGCATGAAATAATAATTGAGAAATTTGGGAAGGAACTGTTCTAAGGTACCTCCAGGGCGTTCCCAGGGATGTGGACAGAGGAAAACTTGAAAAAAAGAAAAAAAATCAGTGAGGACGGTCCTGGCTGAATTTGAACAGCGGACATCCCACTCAAGAGTCTGTGCTTTAACGAGTACGGCCATAAATTACCGAGCTGACAGTTACAACAGCATCTGACGCGATTGAGATTATTCGTGCTAAATATAAAGAATGGCGGAAAAAATATGATTTACAATTTTTGGAGATTTTTAATAGCAGACGTTTAAATCTTGTGAACCAGTCTGTGATCAAGTTAAGTAGAATGAACCGACTCAGTGAATAATGAATCTTTCAGCGTAGGCATTCGTGACCGTTGTCGTTCCTTGTTGCAATGGTTTCGTTTGGTCAGCATTATTTGAACTCCTGTTTCGAATGCTTTAGAGATGCCATCTTCAAGGATGTCGGTATGTCGGTGTCTGTGAAGCATCCTTGATGTTGTTGAAGCCTATATGAACTTCGAAATATAGAAGTTCATGTAATACTAATGTGTTATTAGACGATTGCGTTGTTTAGGATTGGTTAGTTGTTTCTCGGGTTCGAGGAGATGAAATGGACACCTACTTCCCACCGTTTTATGCCATATCCAGGACTTCCGTAGTCAGTAGGCAATGCTGCTACAACCAGTTCGACATGTTTTGCCACAAAGGTTTTAGAAAAAGAATAAATACCATGCTATCGCTCGCAAAAAGTTTTGACGTAAATACTTTGCAACTTTGAGACAATGGGGGAGGTGGAAACTTACTAAAATTTGGCTAACTGGTTTTACTGTTACTACAAAGTAATGCGTCGCTCCGCCGCGCATGTGCGTTCGACTAGCGAGCAGATGATAGAAGTTGTGCCAAACTTTCATTGTAAGAAGAGGCGAATGGTAAGCAGCAGAACTATTGTTATTGTTACTACTGTTATGATTTAAACACCCAGGATGACCAAAACATTTTAGCATAAAACTACGCACGTGGTTCCACTAATCAGACTCTGGGAGGGGCTCCATTCCCTCAAGATCTGAGTGCAGATCGTCTTAGACACACCAATAACTTCTGAGGTTAATATCACAAGGTCATCTGAGCTACTTATTGCAGAAAGACAACTTTCCGAAATTTCCTAATTTTACAGTAGAGACAACAAACTGAATAAAATTAGTTTTATGCAATTTTCCTGTTTACATGTATTTTTCTTTTCTTAATAAAGGTAGATAGGTATTATTATAATGAACAGAAGTACTTTTTATTGTGATGTTATCATATGATAATTTAAACTGAGTCGTTAGGTGTTAATTCCCATCACATTAGCGCTAGATGTTAACTAAGGAGCGCTTTCGGGAGATACGTTTCGCCCATCATCAGCTACGGCCGACTGGTGACTCGTTCTCTCCCCTAACCCCAAGAAGTATTTCATTAGACGATTCTTTTGCCCTCTGTTGTGAATATTTGGAAACTAGTGGTGTTGGATTTGTTGCCATCTGTAGTGAAGGTTGGGAACTCATGTCTTCTTTCTTCTCTCTTGTAATCTGATTGGATCAGCTGCTTATACCTGCAGCAGGTATACCTGTTTAGTATTATATATATATATATATATATATATATATATATATATATATATTTAAATTTTTTATGACGTCAGGAGAATGGGATAGAAGCCTTTTTCGGTATTGAACATGTTCCATTTCTTCAGTAAATTGATTTTTGAAATGAATTTTTGAGTTAAATTAACGTTTTAAAATATGTTACACACAGGTAACTTTAGTTTACCGTAATACACATCGTTTACAAAACATTTTCGAATAATATTTGACGTTTTGGAACGTTTAATTATTCAATCGTCTTCATCTTTAACACGAGATATCGCTGTTACAGGCCATGATGTGGTAGCGTTCTAAGACTATACCCCCGCCGCTGTAACGTTGCACTTGACAGCTAGCATTTAAGTTGGTACACTCGCAAAAACAGATGAAAAGCTTCAACCGTTTGACTTCCTAAGCCAATCACAAGGCAGCATTCCGGATGGTCGATGACAAAGCGGAACCGGAACTAGAATCGGCTCTGTTGCCGGATGTAACTATTCCCAACCACGTGCTTCAGTTTGTGAATCTCTAGCACGAGCGTCGAGTTGTTCTTTGCAAGCTACATATTGTTCATTGTTATTTATATTTGTGGTTATTGTTTGATAGTTTTGTTATTGTTCGTTTATGCACATATATTTATATTTATCTATTTTATATATATTTCATTCATATTATATATTTAAACAAAACTTAAGTGCGACAATGTCTGAAAAACGACGCCGATCGCCGAGTGATGATTCACGAAGTGAAAATCCTTTGCGCCGAGATATGCCACTTAATAGTCAGGCATTGGAACTATTAAGGAGAACCTGGGAATTCTTTGAACAGGAAAAGGAGTACGTGAAGCTTCATGGCAATCCCTCTATTCCTGCTGATAAAGCCGTACAGCGAACTGCAGCAGCTCTTGGACTAAGCACGAGAACTGTTATTCACAAGGCTAAGGTGGACGAGGCTTCGTGGAAGAAGAAAGTAGATCATGTGAATAAGCTAATACGAAAAGCACAAGAAATAGGCGGAATTATTAGTGACTGAACCATTGATGATATGCCTTGGTGAAGATGATGATGATGACGACAACGGGGATTTGGATGGAATTGAGCCATTACAGTTTTAAGTGGGTGGGTGAAAATAACTTTGTTATGGCATGCTTATAATTTGTTTTATTTCTCCTCATTGTAGCAGGAAGTTGGTATTATTTTGTTTCTATATTATCAAAAGTGCGTAATTTATTCTACATACGCTGCAATGTTTATGCAGAGTTATTTTCAATTATCAATAATAATACGAAATAGTTATTATCCAATGACGTTTGCTACCTACGTACACTTTTGGTATGTGGCTTACACACGATAGAAAGGAGAACAATCAGCTGTTGTTGTTTACTAACCACTCTGGCAACATCGCAACCACAATGTAGCCAACATTACGCGAAGCCACTTGAACTGTCAAGTGCAAAGATACAGCGGCGGGGGAATGCATCTTTCTTGAGACTAATTCGTGACTTTTCCAGGAGAAAACTTTTCTTGGTTTCATCCATTTGGTTGTCGTTTATATGCAGTTCAGATGTTCAGGTTTTCTTTGAAGGGAGTTCCATAAGTTGTGCAGCATTTCTCAACCTAAAAGTCCATCATCAAAAAAATATTCTTGTTGCATTTGATAGTAGTTACTATGCGAAGTTTCACTCGAAACGTCATTTCATGGTATTTTGAAATAGTGCAAGCCCTTTTCAGCTGTCTAGGAGCATTTTTATATTTTAAAAAATGGAAAACTTGTTAGGCTTTACTCTCTATCTACTGGACAAACTTACATCAGAGACTAGAAGACTCATATAACTAGCCACTTAGTGCCACCATCAACGTATCATTTAGTGCAGACAGGGATCTATCTCCACATCTGTAGTAAGCAGAACGAACATTGAAGGCGTTGTCAGGCACGTAGTGACATGCGAAGTGTTTCTTTTATGTGCTAAACGATCCATTGACCCATAAAACCGAAATAGTGCAAAGAGAGCGAAAGGGAGACAGAGCATATACGGAAGAGGTTGGATTTCGCAAAACTTCCTATACACGTTTAAAACAAATATTATTTTCTCCCCACTGTTTAAAGATTTGCCTTTTCTATGTTTTTGCTGAATAAGACGCACTTGTTAACAATTGACTGATATGCGTGTAACGATGGCCAACTGCAGCAAAACAGAAGGCTTGTGCAGGGAATTGCTAAGCGTAATTGTTTCGATTAATGTAATTTTTCTTCACTCTTCAACTCGTATTTTTACCTTCTCTACTATGTATAGTAAGTAGGGGAAGTATTGTATTCCACCCAAAAATTTGATACCGAGATTGCACCGGAAATATATGTTTTGAGACCCCCTGAATCCAAAAAAAGCATTTTTGAAAACATGTCCGTGTGTGTGTCTGTGAACAGCATAACTCAGAAACGAACAGTCGGATAAACACAAAACTTGGTATTTAGGTTCAGTATCTTTCAGAGATGCGACACGAAGGTTTTCAAGAAAATCTCCTCACCCCAGATTACACTTTACATGGAACATTTTTCGAAAATTTTAATTTTCTCAAAAATGGCTCTAACGATTTTGATTAAAATATCATATGATTAAGATATTTTTATGACAAATGAAATCTATATCCCGAATTTTCTGTGAATGTCTCCAAAAGTATCCTTCATTGTGAACGACTTTTGCATAACTGGTACATCATAAGAGATAGACAAAATTTTACTGCACAAAAAATGTAGATCGCGTTAAAATACACAATTTATGTCATATATTTTCGTTGTTGAGTGAACCATTTTCGAGATATTGCTTGTTATTCCTTTAAATTTTCGTTATTCATTTTTTTTGTCCTGGTAATGCAAAGAGAATGGAATACTCCACATAGCAACCAGCTCTTGAAATATTTGACTATCGCTTAAAGGCTACCATATTCCCCTTGCATCTACAAGAAAATTAGCAATAAGATTAACATCTCGATATCTCGATTAACATGAAGCATATGGGGAATAAGCCTTTGTAAAATTAGTTTGTACAAGAGTAGAGGAAGTCATGTGAGTGTAACACATCAGATTTTTTAGTGTTGTGTTAATATTATGCTAATATTTCACCTGTATCCCCTATCTAATTGCTAGAAATTGCGTATATGCGCGCTTAGGTTTGTTTTGGTTCACTTCAACCTTAGGATAAAACAAATGTAGGTGAAGCGGTGAGTGACCTCTCCTCAATATTAAAATAGTTACGAAGAAAAACAAATGCGTCTGAACCTTCAAGGAAATCTATAAAATACAATGAGGAATTTTCCATTGTCTTTCGGAAGTGATAGTTCATACCATTGCGCTCAATCTCCGTCTCTTTCCAAAATACCTGTGACAGAATCCACCCAACTGGGTACACACACTTTAAATTATTCTAATTGGACCTTTTTCACTCTTTGAATAATATGTTGGTTCAACAACTCGTAGGAAGCTAAATATTTAAAGCATGAAGGGTAATTCATGATCATATAATCGATTGTTATGACGGATATAGGATGAATACCCTACAGGTGATCGCGACCTGAAAAGGGCACATAGCTGTCTGTTATGGCTATGGCATGCGCACCACAGTTTGGGTATCCCAGGGGTCAGACCATTTTCGTACTTGTCAACGCGTGGGGCGCCTGGACATATCACATGTTTGTAAGTCAACAAAATTAAATATAAATAAAAGGAATGGATTCTTCACTGCAGGCTTTATTTTTAACATGGCTTAGCAGCTTAAGGGGGCATTAATTTGCAGACTGGGGAGAAATAACGGAAAAAATAAAATAAAATAAAGTTGGGATCTCGTATTACATAAGTTGGCTACTCTGTGCGGCATCAAAACACCTCGCTCATTGGCTCACGTCGCAAATGGCGGGGGGCGTGGCCTTGCCCCCCTTACCCCGCATGTAATTACTGCCGTCAGTCTTGGACATGTAATGAGAAGCGTGCTCGGCGGGTGGAGGAGTGGCCAGGGGTACTGCCGGCCGCAGTGGGGGGTCGCGCGAGAGAGGGGTGGAAACTTGACACACGACACAAATATATTATTTACAACACTATATACATATAGTGGAGCTTTAAGGGTCGCTGTAAATCCTTCATCGCGAGTCCTGAGGGCCGCTCTCTGGGAAATCCTTCCTATCCCTTGCTGGGAGTCCTTAGATTGCATCCTGCGCCTTAAAATATTTTTAGGACCTGTGTCAAGGTGAATCAAAAACACATATAACACGCGCTGTGATATATATCTAAAAGCAGCAATCACCTGAATGTTCACGTTCATGTTCTAAACGAGTGTGGCTTGCCCCCATGCAGTCACAGTATGCTTAAAACAAACAAAGCATCTTATTTATTCAGCAAAGTTGAAAATCATTAGTTATGTTTTTAATATATTTTCAAGAAGTGAAAATATACAATAAAATCACGAATTACTGAATCCAAAAATCTAACCTCAAAAGAGAATAAAATACAAAAGTTTTGCTCATTATTTGCTATCTTTATTCACCACTTTTAACAACTAAGACCATATTGTGGCTCTGACTTCTGGAAGCATTTGCTCACTCGAAATTATGTTGAATCTCTTCATGTTTCGTTTTAATCACTGGGGTTTATTAACCTGAACCTTAAATCCCACAAGAATACTAATGTCAACCACACTCCTAAGGCAGTGGTTATCATATCAACCTTTAGTTCTAAAGGTTTCCTGTGCAAAAACGGCGGAAAAAGAACGTCTTTTTTCCTTTTCTTTTCTTTTTTTCTTTTTGGCGGGGTGCAAAATATCTTTGCATAATTTTCTTCGGAAGGTAAGTGAAGCTGTTAGTAATATGTGACGCTTACTTAAGGTAAAAGGACCTCGCATGCTAAGAAAAGGGCTAGGCATTTTCACAACCACCTGTTTCTCACAACCGTCATATAACGGACGTTAAGCTTCTCGCTCATTCCTGCTGGCTCTACAGAGAGAGAGAGAGAGAGAGAGAGAGAGATAGAGAGAGAGAGAGGACACAGATCCTTGTTAGGGGTTTCCTAAATTCTAAATTGGTTCTGAGATATTGAAAAAAATTCTTCTATCCGATTAGCAGTTACCGCTTATAAACGGGGTGCCAGAGACATGTCCGTTGATTAGATATACCTTATATGATTGTCCCACATTAGGTGAAGTTCGCAAAACTAGAATGCGTGTATAATATTATTACCCACCTTTAACAACTAAGGTCATATTGTCTCTCTGAACTATCTCCGTCCGACGGTCTTCGGCTATATGCTGGGGTATAAGGACCGCCCCCGCGGGGGGTTGGGCCCCATGTGGGGAGGTCCCCGGTCTGTCTGTCCGTCCGTCGGGACGTTTATATCTGGAAACTGCAGAGACTCTATCATTGCTGTGCCGTCATTCCTGGTTCCGGCCGCCCAGTGTCTCCCTTCACCATATCCCTTCCTCCCGGGGCACCCCCTCGTGGTGGGGTAGGTACAGCCTAAGACACAACAAATGAGCAACAGCCAGAGAGGGAATTCAGTTCGAAAACGTTGAAAGCATTCGCTGACGTTGCGTTCACAATACACGACTTAATACCACCCTGTGTTCATTTCTAGGCTATGCGACAAGTAGGAAGATGCCTTTCAGTTTGGCTCTATGCATGGTAGCCGAGCGGTGAAACGCATGTGCGTTGTAATTGAAGCAACCTGGCTTCGAATCCTTGGGTGTATGTTTTTTATTATTATTATTTTAATTTTAATTTGCTAAATATATGGCAATGGCATATGTTTTCCATGCATAAGATATCTGTTTTTTCATGCATAAAACTCAACAAATTATCTTTTCCTTTACAAAATAAGTGACATATTAAAGAATTTCAAAGTGAAAAACTTTTAATTATAAAATTTTAATTCACTTAATATTGTATGTGCTAACTCTCTGCCTCATTCTTCAGTTATGAATGGCGCTGGAGTGAACATGCGCACGCACCTCATAGCCTTGGAGTTCTGCACGATATGTTAGCAATCATACTGACTTTTGTATGGCTGAGCGCACATACAAAGACGAAGCTACAAGGAGATGTGCCCTTACGTTAATAAATGTTGCTGGATACTCTGTGTCGCAGGCTGCAAGAACACTTGAGGTGCCTATATCTACCTATAGAAGGTGGGTGCGGTAATCCAAGGAAGGGATTGTTCATCGTCCACCTGGATCGGGTCGAAAACGTTTTTGTACTCATCAGCAGGACATTGCACTTCAAGAAGAGGCAGACAGCAGACGTGTCTACAATTAGAAGTAATTCTAATTTTTCTCAGTCGAACCACACAGCCTTGCATCGTTTGATTACAGCAGGTCTGTTTGCTTGATCTGCAGCTAAGAAGTAGCGTCTTACAGACAAACATAGATCATGTCGCCTCGCATTTGCAGAAGAAAATGTCAACCATAAGTGGAATAGGATTATATTCACAGACGAGATGACATTTTCATCTACAAATGCGAAGAAAGCAATTGTTCACTACCGCCCCAGGGAAAATGTTACAACGCAAAATATGTTGCACAAATGGATCGCCAAGCTCGGTGTCGTGTTGGGGTTGGAGGTCACAAGAAGATCTAGGCGTGTTGTTGAAGCCTGATGGCACATTAAAACACAGTCAACAGTATAAAGACATCCTCGAAAACAGCGTGGTTCCTTCTGTAGATACTAGACATCCGGATGGAATGATTGAATTCCAGCAGGATAACCACTCTGTCCACACATTCCAGCAGGTTTCAAACTGGTTCTCGCAGAGGCAAGATAACGCGTTGATTGACTGACCTCTTTCGTCACCAGATATGAATCCCATTGAAAATGCGCGGGCAGAGGCGAAGAAGGTTTTGGAGTTAAATTGATCTGCATGACAACGCAAGACAAAAGAGATTTAGTGGGGTGAAATACAGAATGCTTTGGAGGAAGATCCTTTCGTGAAAATTTAATTGGTTATTCATGTACCATAGGACGAGGGCAGTAATAGAAGCAGAGGGTTTACACACCCGATATTAAGTGAATTTCTATTTTTATTTGCTTTCCGATTTAGAACTATAATATTTCTTATTTAGTTTGAAATTAAATAAGGCTTAGCAATTGGAAATTATAACATGCGTATAAATATTGGTTTTTCTATATAAAAAATATAAAATTATGCTTGGGATTCGAATTTCCCTAGATCTCATCACTACTTACCTGCTTATAACCGCTCGGCTCTCAGCGCATATTCAACAGTCTTCAATATGAAATGTAGGAATAGAACGAAGCTAAAGACACGGTCCGAGACACCATCGTGAACCGACCGCGGAAACGATTTGAAGTTAAACAAATATACGCTTCGAGAATCTGCTTTTCTTTTTTTCCGTCTTTTTGTCTTAGGGTGTGCAGTATCCGGATTCACTGGATCGGTACCAAATCCCCTCCGTTTCACAACCCAGTCCAAAATCATATTATGACTTTGTGACATACTGGATGCATCCTGATGTATCTAAAGCAACTGTAACCACTTATAGGTATTAAAAACAATTTTACTAACAATATGCTATCAGATGGGAAAAAGATTCGCCGCAGTTCTGGAATAACCTGTTGTTTAAATATTTAATGTTCATACTCGCATAGGTTATTTCAAATCGGTCATTGGTGAGGCAGTATTTTTAACACTTAAATAATTTCAGTCTAATTATATAATATGTAAATTCAATAAGAGCCCACCTTGAAGCAATATGTGTATGTAATAATTTGTAAAATGTATGTAACAGTCATTGCATATACTTATATTAGTGTATCCATGTGGAATAATGTTATGTGAATATATTACATAATTTAATAATGTAGGAGCTGTGAGAATAATAAGTTAAAAGTTGCTAACAATGAGGTAACCTTGAGGCAATAATGAGTTTGAGAGTTTAACAATACTACTTCTGATTCTTGGAAGCAATAATGTAATTTTAGTGACAGTTTATAAAATAGCCAATCAACAACCAGAAAAAGCTTTAGCTAAATGAAGGTATTCTATTAGAGTAGGATTAGCCAATCAGAAACTGAAAAGGAGAGAATTTTACAAATTTAGAGTTCAGTTGCCTGCAGACAGCGTTACTAACCAGACGCAAAAAGTGTCCTCAAGAAATATAATATGTATTCGTGTGAGACGAAAAATAAATTTACGTGTTAAAAAGTGTAATTCATTAATAAAAAGAATCTCACAGCTCTCTATATCAGTGAAGTGTTATTTAAATCGTGTCAAGCATTAATAAAAGGAGTGAAGTAAAATTATAATCTGTGTAAGCCAAAACCCTGCTAAGAGAAACGTGTCTAACAAATACTGACGCAGCCGAGGCAAACATAAATATAATATTTAAAGTAATAGTTAAATTACAAAGTTAATTTTTTTTAAACTTGGGGCAAGGCCACCTGAAAGTACATTTGGGGCGAAGGCTACCGGAAACTGTTTACTATACGTGCGGTTGCAACTACTACAAGTTCGGCTCACCAACAGTTGAAATACGATACAACTCCTTCAATACAATCTACTTCAAATTGACGCCCAAAGCGTGGTAAAAACAACGTAACAAAATATATTCTCATTGGCTAAGAAAAATGACGGGCATGGCACATAATATTCTTCTTCTTATACCGATTACCCGCCTCTGTAGCACTTACAAGCCAATGCCTGTCGATCAGCAAGCAAACTTTGGATCGTAGCATATCGAAGATGGGTGATCAGCCAAATGCCTGGTATGGCGGTGAAGAAGGAAATGGAATGTAGTGATGAAAGGGATGATAGGAAAATTCTGGATCAAATTATCCAATCCAGCATTCGCCCAGCGATCAAGGAAAACCACGAGAAAACCTTCGGTCAGATTGGTTGACCCGGGGTTTGAACCCGAGCCTTCCCGAATGCGGTTCACAGACATTAATGCCTGAGCCATCCCGCTTGGGCACCTAGTATTCATTGGGTAAAACTTATCCAGGTAGGGTTTGGAATGAAGGTACTCAAAAACAGGACTGAAGATTTTCTTCAATCATTGAAGTAGTGTTCGGTTTATCTGCTTAGAGAAGCACTTTTCTGGAATAAAAGAAAGAAGGAGATTTTCAGTATATTATTTGAGGTTTATTTTAAGGAGGAGTTGTATTATAGTTCAACTGTTGGGGAGCCAAACTTGATGATTGAATGTCTCACCTATGGTACAAAGTTTCCGGTGGCCTTCGCATCAATGTTCACTTTCCGGTGGCCTTCGCCCCAAGTTTACTTTCCGGTGGCCTTCGCCCCAATGTTTAAGAATCAACTTTGTATTTTTATGTTTTCTTTAAATATTATATATATATATATATTTATGTTTGCCTCGGCTGCGTCAGTATTAATTTGTAGGAACATGTATTTCTTAACAGGGAGTGATGCGGCTAACGCAAATTATAATTTTTGTTTCACTTCATTTATTAATCCTTCGCACAATTAAATAACACTTCATTGATAGAGAGCTGTGAGATTATTTATTAATTACCTGCAATTTTTTTAACAAGTAAACCTTATAATGAATTTATGTCTCACACTGAATACGTATAAAAACTTCTCGTCTCGCGTCCAGTTAGGAACGCTGTATGCTAGCAACTGACTTCTACCGCCTGAATTTGCAAATTTCATCTATTTCTAATCTCTGATTGAACTTTCAGGTTTTCTGGTTGTTGATTGGCTATTTATAAACTGTCTCAAAAATTACATTATTGTTGCTTCAAGAATTACTAGTAGCATTATCACACCTTCCAATTCATTATTGTCTCAAGGTTACCTCATTGTTACCTCGTTGTTAGCATCTTTTGGCCTATATTCTCACAGCTCCTACATCATTAAATTACGTAATACATTCACACATTATTATACATGTATACAATAATATAAATATTAATACAATGACTGTTATATACATTTTATATATTATTTATACACATATTGCTTTAAGGCGGGTTGTTATTATATTTTATATTATATAATTAGACTGAAATAATTTAAGTGTTAAAATTACTGCCTCATATTAGACCAGAGTTCTTTAATTTAATGTACTAAGACACGATTTGATTCCAACGCCAAGAGATAGTATTTGGAGAGCATTATTGAATGATCACTATGCACCTGATTTCCAAATTAAAAAGTGATGACATTATATAAAAGATACGAGTAATCAAGTATTTCGTATTCTTTAAATTAGACGGGAGAAGAATATCCCTAAAATTGGAATTGCGGTACAATACTGTACATCTGAAAGTTGAGTGCACTATACATACAACTATGTGGTGTAAACAATATTCTAAACCTGATGATATTAACGTAAATAGAAATGCAGATAATACACCTGTACAGATAAGAAATACAGGGCATACAAACCGGAGGTACAGAGAATATTCACGTAGTTCATATGAGAGGTCTTACCGAACAGGAAATGTGGAAATGGTGTTCTAATGTTAATACAACAGGATTGTAGCGATATTTCCGCCGATTAAGAACACATAAAAAGAAACTCTATGATAATTATATTTCAGGAATTATTAATAATTAATTAATATTCAATTTAATACATTTCCATAATCTTAAAGCCATAGGATTAAAAATTGTATCAATCGAAAGCCCTTCATAAGCTGTAAAGATGTTTTAAGTTTCCATAATATTGTAAAATAAATAAAGGCGTAATTGCATAAGAAAAACTGCAAGATTTAGGCAAGAATAAGAGTAGCTTCATTTTAGACTGACTATTATGTTTTCCGAGCGTGGGGCCATAAAAATCGAAACCTTCTTATGTACTTCGTGGGTATGAGGCAAGTTTTCAAGCAAACAGACGCTATGACGCAACGGACATTTGTTACAGTTAGGCTTTCAATTTTCAACCAGGGAACCAATAAACGCAGAGAATAAGTGCGAGAACCAATAGAAACATGGGAATACGCAGTGACATGTATAACATTTGGAGGAGAGCAGTCGTTGAGATATGGGAATGCGAGCGTGGTTTTGAGACAGTCTGCCATGATTCTTCGGTAAGGAAACGTGCATCACGTTGAGTAAAAAAGAAAAAGAAAAGCGTAAAAGTTCCAAAATTTACGAAGTGCCGCACCACAATGCAATCATAAATTATGCGTGTGGAATAATTATATAGAGTGTTAGATTGTCGTTGAAATTATTTTACCCAAGATAATAAATAACTTAACACGCCGCAAGTAATGAATTCAAGTTCGCGGGAATCAAAAGAACGGTGATAGAGCGCCTTAAAATGATAAATAATTAGCCGGAGCAAAACGTTAGTGAACCAAAGGGTGAAAATATTCTTACATAAGAACCGTACGGGGTAGAAAAAGAACAAGAATCTTGCAGGTTTTCTGGCAGGAATACGCGTTTTAGTGAGGAAGTGAAAACGTTTTCTTCAAGAATAATATCCTAGCGTCACCCTCCCGCAATCCTACCCTAACAATAACAGTAGGGAATTTCAGACCGACTCGCCGACAGTTGACCCTGAGATGCTGACCCCGAGAAGTGCTTCCTGACTGATATCGGCGATCTCGAGTCCTGAAGACTCACCTACAACGACGCAGAGGTAAGAGTAACACAACAAAGCAGCGACAAAACGCTACAGGATGTAGCCAACCGGTTATTTAAAATACAGAGAGTATTTTATAGCACATAAAAGGCTCGGAATGCAGAGAGTATTAACTTCTATAGTGGATACGTAAAGCAGAGAATATTTCTAGAGTTGATGATGTGACATGTACAGAACCAGGGATACAATTAACCCTCTTAGAACTGATAATAGAGGATCTAAAACCCGGAAATACAGTTAAAATTCCAGCTAGTGATAAGTAGTATAGGACTTACAGAACCTAGAATGTGATAATGTTCCAGGTACCATTCTTCTAATTGATAAAAGCGGACTTACAAAATCTGAAAAAAATTCATATTCCTAAGCTCGATAATAGATTAAGTTCGGAAATCGAAATGTTGTGAATACTCCTAGAACTGACATTAGGAGACCTACAGAACCACAAATGCGGTTAATATTCCTAGAATTGATAATTGGGGATTGGGGACTTTCAAGAGACGCATTGAAGTTAATACTCTAGAATAATGATAATAGGGTACTTACGGAATATGAAAAGTGATCAGTGGTCCTAGAGATGTGGACAGAGGACTTACAGCATCACAAATGCAGACATTAGCACTAGAATTAATAATAGAGGGCTCAAAGAATCATATATAAAGAGAATATACCTAGAAATTATAGAAGACTTACCTAACTGGAAAATCAGAGCATATTCCTAGACCTGGCAATAGGCGAAAATACAGAGAAAATTCCTAGAGCTATTGATAGAGGTCTTACAAAACCAGCAAAACAGAGAATAATCTCTAGAACTGGCGTTAGAGGACTTACAGAACGAGGAATATTCCTAGAATTGGTGATAGAGGAGTTAGAGCACAAGAGAAAATTACTAGAACTGACGATAGAGCACTTACAGAACCTGCAATAAAGAACTGATCTAGAAGACGTACACACCAGAAATACAGAGAATATCCATAGAATTGGTAATAGAGGATTTATATAACCCGAAATGCGGAGAATATTCACAGAATTAGAAATATGTACAAGGAATATTCATAGATGATGATGGAGGACTTGCAGAACCATAAATAAGAACGTATTTCTATAATAATTGATGTTAGAGGATTTATGGAGGTAGAATATTCCTAGAACTACGTTGGAGGACTTACAGAACCAGTAATATAGAGCACATTCCAAGAATTAATCATAGATGACTTACACAACCAGAAATACAGAAAATATTCTTAAAACTGATGTTAGAGAAAGTTAGAGAAACACAAACACAGTCAGTATTATGAGAGCCTATGTTAGGGGACTTATAGAATCAGAACAGATAATATTCCTAGAACTGATGTTAGCGGATTAACAAAACCTGAAATGTGTATATTCCCTGAATTGATGATAGTGGACTTCCAGCACCGGAAATAGAGAGCGTTCCTAGAGTTGACCACAGAGTATGTACAGAACCGGAAATAAAGGATTAATGATACAGAATTTGCAGAACCGGAAATATGGAAAATGTTCCTAGAGTTGGCCACAGAGTATGTACAGAACCGGAAATACAGGATTAGTGATACAGAATTTGCAGATCCGGAAATACAGAAAATGTTCCTAGAGTTGACCACTGAGTATGTACAGAACCGGAAATACAGGATTAACGATAGAGAATTTGCAGAACCGGAAATACAGAAAATGTTCCTAGAGTTGACCACAGAGTATGTACAGAATCGGAAATACAGGATTAATGATACAGAATTTGCAGAACCGGAAATACAGAAAATGTTCCTAGAGTATGTGCAGAACCGGAATACAGGATTAACAATACAGCATTTGCAGAACCGAAAATACAAAGGATGTTCCTAGAGATGGCCACAGATTATGTACAGAATCGGAAATACAGGATTAACGATAGAGGACTTGCGGAACCGGAAATAAGAGAATGTTCCTAGAGTTGACCACCGAGTGTGTACAGAGTCAGAAATACAAGAGGACTTGTAGAAACGGAAATGCAAATATATTCCTAGGCTTAGCAACAGTGTACCTACACAACTGGAAATACAGGACTAATGATAGAGGATGTGGAGAAACAGAAATACAGAGAATATTCCTAGAGTTGGCAACAGAATACGTACAGAACCGGAAGGCAGGGAATATTGATATGGTAATTATTGACGGAAGTTATAATTAAATAAAGAAATGAAAGTAAGATAAATAATTGCAATAAGTAATTTTCATGTATTAAATCAGTGTAAACGTAGTAAACTTGAGTTGAAAAGTTTGTCCGGAAAGATGAAGGTCATTAGTGTCAGCCGAGAAATGACCACATTAGCTTAAAGATTCTGGAAACGAATTAAGGGGTGAATGTAGTACGTTTACACGGTCATGTAGGCAGAATTCTGCAAAAGATGAAGGTGGATGAAATTCCAAGATTTAGAGGAGGTACCCTAGCAACAAGATAATAGAGGCACACGTAGGATTTTTAAGATTGGCCCTGCGAGTAAAAAGTAAACGGAGCTTAAGTTAAGAAATAGGCGTTCATTTTACAACAGATAGATACTGTCTCTGGTACCGGCACTGGTACTTACTGGTCGTGTGATATTTTAGGAGCTTAGTGACGCGTTTGTGCGAGTAACATTTCGTGGCTATTGCGAGAGGTCTCCCGATAAACATTTTAGCTACTCGCGGCAAGTTACGCTACCAGTTTCTTTTATTGCGAAAACAAATCTTTCCAACTGTAAACTTGAACTGTAGAAGTTAATTAATAATAACAATTCAACTATTACAATTTCGAATGCTACAGTTCAGAGCCAGTCTATTTCTTTATCTAAAATGGTCAGCAAACTCACTTCAATAACTCAAAATTCTACTTAAACTGCTGTTATCCTTTAACAATACGCCCACGCACATCCTGAGAGAATAAATTTGACTGTAGAGGGCGCACTAGACAACGGAACGAGCTACGAGATCAGGGCAGTAGAATCACAACCAAGCAGGTAAAATAAACGGCTTCAGAAGTGCCGACAACTGTTCCTGTATCAATTTCCTAGAGTATGACAACAGAGTAAGTACAGAACAGGAAGGCAAGGAATATTCCTAGAGTTGATAACATAGTACGTACATAAGGTACGCGCAGAACCGGAAATGGAGAGAATATTCCTAGAGTTGACAATAGTATGTACAGAACCGGAAATGGAGAGAATATTCCTAGAGTTGACAATAGTATGTACAGAACCGGAAATGGAGAGAATATTCCTAGAGTTGACAACAGAGTAAGTACAGAACCGGAAATGGAGAGAATATTCCTAGAGTTGACAACAGTATGTACAGAACCGGAAATGGAGAGAATATTCCTAGAGCTGACAACAGTATGTACAGAACCGGAAATGGAGAGAATATTCCTAGAGTTGACAATAGTATGTACAGAACCGGAAATGGAGAGAATATTTCTAGAGTTGACAACAGTATGTACAGAACCGAAAATGGAGATAATATTCCTAGAGCTGACAACAGTATGTACAGAACCGGAAATGGAGAGAATATTCCTAGAGCTGACAATAGTATGTACAGAACCGGAAGTGGAGAGAATATTCCTAGAGTTGACAACAGTATGTACAGAACCGGAAATGGAGAGAATATTCCCAGAGCTGACAATAGTATGTACAGAATCGGAAATGGAGAGAATATTCCTAGAGTTGACAACAGTATGTACAGAACCGGAAATGGAGATAATATTTCTAGAGTTAACAACAGTATGTACAGAACCGGAAATGGAGAGAATATTCCTAGAGCTGAAAACAGCATGTACAGAACCGGAAATGGAGAGAATATTCCTAGAGCTGGCAATAGTATGTACAGAACCGGAAATGGAGATAATATTCCTAGAGCTGACAATAGTATGTACAGAACCGGAAATGGAGATAATATTCCTAGAGCTGACAATAGTATGTACAGAACCGGAAATGGAGAGAATATTCCTAGAGCTGACAATAGTATGTACAGAACCGGAAATGGAGATAATATTTCTAGAGTTAACAACAGTATGTACAGAACCGGAAATGGAGAGAATATTCCTAGAGCTGACAATAGTATGTACAGAACCGGAAATGGAGAGAATATTCCTAGAGCTGAAAACAGTATGTACAGAACCGGAAATGGAGAGAATATTCCTAGAGCTGGCAATAGTATGTACAGAACCGGAAATGGAGATAATATTCCTAGAGCTGACAATAGTATGTACAGAACCGGAAATGGAGAGAATATTCCTAGAGCTGACAATAGTATGTACAGAACCGGAAATGGAGAGAATATTCCTAGAGCTGACAATAGTATGTACAGAACCGGAAATGGAGAGAATATTCCTAGAGCTGACAATAGTATGTACAGAACCGGAAATGGAGAGAATATTCCTAGAGCTGACAATAGTATGTACAGAACCGGAAATGGAGAGAATATTCCTAGAGCTGACAATAGTATGTACAGAACCGGAAATGGAGAGAATATTCCTAGAGTTGACAACAGAAATTACCGAACGGAAATGGAGAGAATGTTCTTAAAGTTGACAACAGAGTAGATACACAACCGCAAATACAGAGGATATTCCTGTCGTTCTCCGTGTACTATTGGTACCGTGCTAGCCTCTAGTTCCCAAGGTCGCGGGCTCAAACACGGCGGAGGGCGATGGATTTTTTCGGGCGTTAAAATCCTTAGCATGGCTTCCTTTGGAAGGGAAGTAAAGCCGGTGGTCCCGTGTCGTAGATTTACGGCACGTAAAAGAACCTCAAGCCTGATAAAGAGGCCTCTGAGCAAAATTACCGGTATTTCACGCCCAATATAGAATGGGACGCTAAGGACCATAGTAGTTAAAGAGCGTCCATAAATAAAAAAAGAGGATATTCCTATGGTTGCAACAGAGTACCTGCAGAACCGGAGATAGAGAGTGACCACAGAGGACGTACAGAAGTGAAAATACAGAAGATGTTCCTAGAGTTGACAACAGAGAACGTACAGAACCGGAAATATAGCGGATATCCCTAGACTTGTTAGAGTAAGTACAGAAACGGAAATAAAGATAGCAATTCTAGAACTGGTGGTAAAGTACGTATCTACAGTATCGAAAATGCGAAAATTTCCTATAGTGATAATAGAGGGAGTGGTTATAGAACCGAAAATACAGTGAATGTTCCCATGATGAGGAGGACTACAGTACAGGAACCACAGAGAATGCAATAGTAATAGGTATATGCATAACTGCGAATATACAGGCCGGAAGTGCACCATTCTCTGTTGGAACTCATAGTAGGACACTGTGGTTGTTCATTTGGAAAACGATTGTATTTTTACTTTCTCTACTGCGTATAGTAAGTAGGGGAAGTATTGTATTCCATCCAAAAATTCGATACCGAGATTTCACCGGAAATACATGTTTTGAGACCCCCTGAATCCAAAAAAAGCATTATTGGAAATATGTCCGTGTGTGTGTGTGTGAACAACATAACTCAGAAACGAACAGTCGGATAAACACCAAACTTGCTATTTAGGTTCAGTATCTTCCAGAGATGCGACACAAAGGTTTTCAAGAAAATCCCCCCACCCTAGATTACCCTTTACATGGAAGATTTTTCGAAAATTTTAATTTTCTCAAAAATGGCTGTAAGGATTTTGATTAAAATATCATATGTTTAAGATATTTTCATGACAAATGAAATGTATATCTCGAATTTTCTGGGAATGTCTCCAAAAGTATTCTTCATTGTGAACGACTTTTGCATAACTGGTAAACCATAAGAGATAGACAAAAGTTTACTACACAAAAAATGTAGATCGCATTAAAATCCAGGGAGTATTTCGGTTTCGGTTTATTGCTAATTTTCTTGTAATTGCAAGGGGAATTGCTAGGCTTTAAGCGATAGTCAAATATTTTAAGAGCTGATTGCTATGTGGATTATTGCATTTTCTTTGCATTACCAGGACAAAAAAAATTAATAACGAATTTGAGAAAAAGTACAACTATGGGAAAATATAAGGGAATAACAAGCAATATCTCGAAAATGATTCACTCAACAAAAACAATGTATATGACAAATTGTGTATTTTAACGCGATCTACATTTTTTGTAAAGTAAAATTTTGTCTATCTCTTATGGTTTACTAGTTATGCAAAAGTCGTTCACAATGAAGAATACTTTTGGAGACATTCCCAGAAAATTCGAGATATACATTTCATTTGTCATGGACATATCTTAAACATATGATATTTAATCAAAATTGTTAGAGCCATTTCTGAGAAAATTAAAATTTTCGAAAATGTTCCATGTAAAGGGTAATCTGGGGTGGGGGGATTTTCTTGAAAACCTTCGTGTCGCATCCCTGGAAGATACTGAACCTAAATACCAAGTTTGGTGTTTATCCGACTGTTTGTTTCTGAGTTATGCTGTTCACACACAGACACACAGACGGACATGTTTCCAAAAATGCCTTTTTTGGATTCAGGGGGTCTCAAAACATGTATTACCGGTGAAATCACGGTATCCAATTTTTGGGTGGAATACAATACTTCCCCTATTTACTGTACGTAGTAGAGAAAGTAATAATATCTTCACAAAAATGAAAAACTACAAGCAAATATAATGCTGTTTGATATGCCACAGGCTGCAATTTGTAATCACTTAGAATATATCTTTTCTTCTAAATTTCAAGGTAACATTACAGGGTCTTTCAGAAATGTCTGGTCAGTTATAGCTCTTCTCCTCTTCCAAAGTCTAGTGCACCCCTTAACCTCTTAAAGAGTATATCTATGTATATATATATATATTATATATACATATATTAAATTCTTAAAGTAACAATGAAAGATGGACAAACGATACCACTGTTATGCGATATGCTGTTGTTTGCATTCTTAGTATTGATATTGATTTTAGTGTGGATAACTTGAAGCCTAATGCCTAAGAATTCCTATACCTAGTCGTGAAACACCCCACCTTCTCGTCAGATAATCCTAATATTCTCATAATGCAATAAAATGTGTAACAGCCTCATTAGTCCTTTCATTGCTCATGTCGCACATATACGTCTTCTTTATAGGTCTCCTCTGTGGTTCTTTTTGGTTCCTTCTTTCCTCGTGATGCATTTGTGTGCTCTGAATGATTGTATTTAGGACTTTGATTATTAGTTTGGATATGGATGCAACTTTGGATTTCGTAATTTACATAGAAAAATGCCAGCATCTATTTCAATTTTACGGGGTCACTGGTTGCGCAACCATATAGCACTGAAATAGCCTTCCTAGCTGTCTGAAAACAACTGTGGCCGTATTCAGTAACGCGGGGTCACTGGTTGCGCAACCATATAGCACTGAAGTAACCTTTCTAGCTGTCTGAAAAGAACTGTGGCCGTATTCAGTAACGCGGGGTCACTGGTTGCACAACCATATAGCACTGAAATAATCTTTCTAGCTGTCTGAAAACATCTGTGGCCAGAGTCACTACCACGGGGTCACTGGTTGCGTAACCATATAGCACTGAAATAGCCTTCCTAGCTGTCTGAAAACAACTGTGGCCAGAGTCACTACCACGGGGTCACTGGTTGCGCAACCATGTAGCACTGAAATAGCCTTCCTAGCTGTCTGACAACAACTGTGGCCAGAGTCAGTACCACGGGGTCACTGGTTGCGCAAGGCATATAGCACTGAAATTGCCTTCCTAACTGTCTGAAACCAACTGTGGCCAGAGTCAGTACCACGGGGTCACTGGTTGCGCAACCATATAGCACTGAAAGAGCCTTCCTAGCTGTCTGAAAACAACTGTGGCCAGAGTCAGTACCACGGGGTCACTGGTTGCGCAACCATATAGCACTGAAATAGCCTTCCTAGCTGTCTGAAAACAACTGTGGCCAGACTCAGTACCACGGCGTCACTGGTTGCGCAAGGCATATAGCACTGAAATTGCCTTCCTAACTGTCTGAAACCAACTGTGGCCAGAGTCAGTACCACGGGGTCACTGGTTGCGCAACCATATAGCACTGAAAGAGCCTTCCTAGCTGTCTGAAAACCACTGTGGCCGAATCAGTACCACGGGGTCACTGGTTGCGCAACCATATAGCACTGAAATAGCCTTCCTAGCTGTCTGAAAACAACTGTGGCCAGAGTCAGTACCACGGGGTCACTGGTTGCGCAACCATATAGCACTGAAAGAGCCTTCCTAGCTGTCTGAAAACCACTGTGGCCGAATCAGTACCACGGGGTCACTGGTTGCGCAACCATATAGCACTGAAATAGCCTTCGTAGCTGTCTGACAACAACTGTGGCCAGAGTCACTACCACGGGGTCACTGGTTGCGCAACCATATAGCACTGAAATAACCTTCCTAGCTTCCTGACAACAACTGTGGCCGGAGTCAGTACCACGGGGTCACTGGTTGCGCAACCATATAGCACTGAAATAGCCTTCCTAGCTGTCTGAAAACAACTGTGGCCAGAGTCAGTACCACGGGGTCACTGGTTGCGCAACCATATAGCACTGAAATAGCCTTCCTAGCTGTCTGACAACAACTGTGGCCAGAGTCAGTACCACGGGGTCACTGGTTGCGCAATCATATAGCACTGAAAGAGCCTTCCTAGCTGTCTGAAAACCACTGTGTCCGAGTCAGTACCACGGGGTCACTGGTTGCGCAACCATATAGCACTGAAAGAGCCCTCCTAGCTGTCTGAAAACAACTGTGGCCGTATTCATTACCGCGGGGTCACTGGTTGCGCAACCATATAGCACTGAAATAGCCTTCCTAGCTGTCTGAAAACAACTGTGGCCGAGTCAGTACCACGGGGTCACTGGTTGCGCAACCATATAGCACTGTAATAGCCTTCCTAGCTGTCTGAAACCAACTGTGGCCGAGTCAGTACCACGGGGTCACTGGTTGCGCAACCATATAGCACTGAAATAGCCTTCCTAGCTGTCTGAAAACAACTGTGGCCAGAGTCAGTACCGCAGGGTCACTGGTTGCGCAACCATATAGCACTGAAAGAGCCTTCCTAGTATGTCTGAAAACAACTGTGGCCAGAGTCAGTACCGCAGGGTCACTGGTTGCGCAACCATGTAGCACTGAAAGAGCCTTCCTAGCTGTCTGAAAACAACTGTGGCCAGAGTCAGTACCGCAGGGTCACTGGTTGCGCAACCATGTAGCACTGTAATAGCCTTCCTAGCTGTCTGACAACAACTGTGGCCGAGTCAGTACCGCAGGGTCACTGGTTGCGCAAACATATAGCACTGAAATAGCCTTCCTAGTTCATCTTCGTGACTTTATGATGGGGAGATTAATGCTATTATACACAACGAATAATATACTTAAGACTGGCATTTTGCCTTCTGCTCGCCTTCGGAGTCTCCGGACCAAGAAGAGCTAGTCGTGTTTCCACCTGGCCCCAGTACTGTCTCATTCTCAGGTTTAGACTTACTATGCCAGGCGAACAAATGTGCCTTTTAAAAACGCACGTTCATCGTATGAGTATTGCAGAAGTATTCATCAGATTCAAACTTTAGGATGACTTCCTAATTTAGATATCGTGATTCTGAGTGTATAGGCTATACAACGAGGTGGGGGGATCTCGCGCACTGCGACTTACGGGGGATGTATAGGCATAACATCCCCGAGGAGGAAGGAATGAAGTGAAGGTTGAGTTGAAGGAACTACAGAAGGATACAGTCTGCAGGCAGACAAACCACACAGACGCGCTGAAGGCGTTAACATGTCCTGGATCGCACAGCTGCCCAGAGAGGGCGATGAACTACCCGTTCAACCAAGAAGCCCCCAATGTCCACGGTAGATACTCTTTCCTTTAAGAAGGCATCCGTGCCATCTGTCCGGCACTGTCATACGTCACGAAACCTAGAAGCAGCCTGCATGAGAAGGAAACGGAAATTATGGCAGGGAAATAGTAATAGAAAAGAAATCACCCTAGTATTTACCTATCGATCAGGGAAAACCACGAAAAACTCAAGGTCAGAGTGACGGAACTCGAACCCGGGACCTCCCGAATACGAGCCTTCAAATGCGTCACCATTACTTTGACTTCCGAGATAAATCTGTACTGCAATTTGTAAGGGCGCTACCACAGGATGGACCCTGTTTCAAGTACCTTTCCAAGAAATTTCCCCTCATCACACAAGACATATTAAAGGCTGGAATTTTTGTTGGTCCTCAAATAAAGAAATTGATGAAGGATGGAGATTTTGAGAAGACAATGAATGAGAGAGAAATGGAAGCATGGAGAGCCTTCCGATCAGTTTTGGGCAATAACAAAGATCCTAATTACAAGGCCATTGTCGAAACAATGTTGGAAAATTTCAAGAAGATGGGTTGCAACATGAGTGTAAAGGTGCATTTTCTGCATTCACATATCGAGTACTTTGCAGAAAATCTGGGACATTATAGTGAAGAGCAGGGTGAACGTTTTCACCAAGATTTTAAGGAAATGGATAGGAGGTACCAGGGGAGATGATGGCCGACTACTGTTGGATGTTGAGGAGGGACAGTCATCTTCAAGGATTTGCAAGGAAGTTAAAGAAGAGAAAGTTTGAAAAAAATTAAATGTAACACTTTGGCTTCTTGTTTTGTTAAAATGTAGTCATGAAATAAATTAGAGAAGTTCTTGAGAGTATTCTTAAAATGTTTATTGAATAAAAACTTACCTTGTGTGAAATGACATTTGAATACTTTTCTACGCTCATTAGTAAAATTGTCAAAACATTACTTCAGCCTAAGAACGTGATTCAAGAACACCTGAAAAAAGTTTGAAAATGCAGACTAGTGTAATATAACCATGATACGTTTCTGTTATTTGCTCTTGAAATACACTATGTATATTTTATTCCTTTTGCTTATCAGACTGTTATATTTATAGGAGGAAAACAACAATAAGTGTTAATATTTTGAGCTTTAGAATCTACTAGTATGTTCTTGAAGGCCCATTCCATTTTCATTCACCGAGTCAGTTAGCGAGTGCATCTCTGGTGAGGCATCAAGAGCGAGTTGGTGACGGTTGTTGCGACGTGCAGCGAGTGCTACAGCGGAGCAACGGTTTGTGGAGGTCTTGTGTTCGACTCCAGAGTGAAGTGAACCGCCGGCGTAAACAGCTGTCACGAAGGAAGTGAAGTGGCATTAGTGAAATTGAACCTGTTCAACTTAGTGAAAGGAGAGTGTGAACGAGTGTATTCCAGGCAAGGTGAACCGGATAAGAACTTGAGGCAGTATTTTTAACACTTAAATGATTTCAGTCTAATTATATAATATATAAATTCAATAACAGCCCGCCTTAAAGCAATATGTGTATGTAGCAATATATAAAAAGTGTATATTACAGTTATTGTATATATTTATATTATTGTATACATGTTCACTCATGTTATGTGAATATATTACGTAATTTAATAATGTAGGAACTGTGAGAATAATAGGTTAAAAGTTGCTAACAATGAGGTAACAATGAGGTAGCCTTGAGGCAATAATGAATTAGAAGGTTTAATAATGCTACTAGTCATTATTGGAGCAACAATAATGTACATTTGAGACAGTTTATAAAATAGCCAATCACAACCAGAAAAAAAGTTTAAGTTAAATAAAAGTATTCTATTGGATTAGGAATAGCCAATCAGAGACTTGAAATACAGAAATTTGCAAATTTAGGCGGTAGAAATCAAGGCAGTTGCTTGTAGACAGTGCTCATACCTGGACGCGTTGGTTGTAGACAGTGTTACTAACCAGACGTGAGATGTGTCCTCGAGAAATTTAATACGTATTCAGTGTGAGACGAAAATAAGAATCTCACAGTTCTTTATATCAGTGAAGTGTTATTTAATCGTTTAAAGAATTAATAAATGGAGTGAAGTACAAATTATAATCTGTGTAAACCTACATTCTTCAGTCGCATCACGCCCTGTTAAGACATTCATGTCTCTAAAACAATAATACTGACGCAACCGAGGCAAACATAAATATATAATATTTAAAGAAACAGTCTAAATTACAAAGTTAATATTTTTTAAACAAGGAAAGTACATTTGGGGGGGGGCGAAGGCTACCGGAAACTTTTTACAATACGTGCGGTTGCAACCACTTCAAGTTCGGCTCCCCAACAGTCGAAATATAATACATCTTCAAAATGGCTTTCCATACGTGAAGCAACAAACTCCTACTTCAAACTTTACAGTGCAGTTAGAACGTGCAGAAAGTGAAGTTGAAAAACTGGACAAAGTTACAATACCTTCAAGCTGAAAACAGATTAGTTCCTGCAGAAATTTCCCCTGCATTAGGGTAAGCGTTCAAATAAAATGCAGCTTCATATGGTTTTCGGTACACTTTAGAATAAGTTTATACTAGGGATATAATAATCTAGTACCCAAGCATCACGTCTGTGATTGTACACGGCCGAAACCCATTTGGTCTTAGTTGTCTAAAAGTTGGATTTTGTGGAATTTTCTATCACTCTTAGGCATTACACCTGTGGGGGAGGGGACAATCCTAAATTCCATAGCTTTCATTTGACATTTTTATCACGGTTTGATGTAAACACTATACACAAACTTTCATTGAGTTACGCATGTATGTGCATGTGTCTGGAGATATTCATTTTGTTGCTCTTGGTTTAATCTGTTCTTATGTGTTAATCAATAATACCGCACGCGACAGATAATTTTTTTTAGTTCCATTTATACTCCATCTTTAACTACATTAGTCTTGCAACTTATTGTCTATTTTTACTTTCCCTACTACGTATAGTAAGTAGGGGAAGTATTGTATTCCGCCCAAAAATTCGATGCCGAGATGTCACCGGAAATATATGTTTTGAGACCCCATGAATCCAAAGAAAAAACATTTTTGGAAACATGTCCGTGTGTGTGTCTGTGTGTCTGTGAACAGCATAACTCAGAAACGAACAGTTGGATAAACACCAAACTTGTTTCAGTATCTTCCAGAGATGCGACACGAAGGTTTTCAAGAAAATCCCCCCCACCCCAGATTACCCTTTACATGGAACATTTTTCGAAAAGTTTAATTTTCTCAAAAATGGCTCTAACGATTTTGATTAAAATATCATATGTTAAAGATATTTTTATGAAAAATAAAATGTATATCTTGAATTTTCTGGGAATGTCTCCAAAAGTATTCTTCATTGTGAACCACTTTTGCATAACTGGTAAACCATAAGAGATAGACAAAATATTACTACACAAAAAATGTAGATTACGTTAAAATACACAATTTATGTCATATACATTTTTTTTGTTGAGTGAACCATTTTCGAGATATTGTTTGTTATTCTCTTAAATTTTTCAATACTTATTTTCTTAAATGGGAATTCGTTATTCATTTTTTTGTCTTGGATATGCAAAGAGTATTAATCTGTTGCAAAGGGAATGGTGCTGCACCTAGCAACCAACTATTAAGAGATATGTATGTGCTTAAAGGCTACTGTATTTCTATATTGCCCTTGTAAATATATATTCCCCTTACATCTACAAGAAAATTAGCAATAAGATAGAGTCTGCAAATGTTTATCTCGATTAACATGAAGTAGATAGAGAATAAGCGTTTGTAAAAATAGTTTGTACAAGAGTAGAGAAAGTCATGTGAGTGTAACACATCAGATTTTTTATGTAGTTTTTCATTTTACTAATATAAAGCTATGAACATATTTTAATAAAAATAAGGAAATTTTGAGTGTCTTTAGTAATCATTCCTGATTACTGAAAACTACAAATTAATCGCAAAACAATTTAGAAGAGTGGAGTATTTTAAGGAATGAATAATGGAGTGAAAAACGTTTTGAAGAAAGAAAGCGAAATTTTATATTATAATGTGCATTTAGTACTATGAGTATTTACATAGCCGAACAGAACTTTGAAAATTGCCGATATTAGTGAATCAAAAGTGGTAAATGAAAGTATCAGGTGTAAATATCATAAAAGACAGAAAATGCAATGTCTACTTTTTCCAGATTTTATCATGACTTCACACCACGTTTCTACTGTGCAACATAAATATCAAACATCTGTTGTGTGCCTGCAGCAAAGCAGTTTACCCAAGGTCGAGGTTTATGCTTTGATCTGTGGAATTGTCAACCGCTCTGTCCACCATTCAAATGGGATGTCCATAGGCTAAAGGTTAGAAAGTTGAATCGGTTTTGAAAAATTCAAGGTTACAGCAGGTACTCCAAAAACAGAACTTCGGGTTACTGAGGCAACGCTGCCCTGCTCGGTAAGACGAAAGTTTGTGTTCGAGTCTCGGCTATATACGAGAATTCTTTGATCATGATTTAACTTTTCCCACTCGAAATATTTTGTTAGTTGCAGCAGTTCGCTGAAGATATTAGTGGAATCCATACATTAGGAAAGGTGATCTTAAATTACTCTGTAATGAATCCTACGTAAATAAACAATTTCTTTAAAAGAAATGGGATTTTTGTTTAATTTCATTGCACAAATTAGTTTTTAATATTCAATCGGAAACACCTACAACGTATTTTTCTAGATATAGAAGGGCGCGCAGCTTGTATCATAACTTTAATATAACTTCAAAATTTAATGTCTAAAGAGTAAGTTTTAAAGTGAATATTAATCACTGTTCAATAATAATGCAGGATAATATAACGAACTTTGTCTACAAAACTGACTTTTATTTTGTGCCAGGTTTTAAGTTAAAAACTAAATCAAAGAAAATCTGAACTCAAATCTCGTTTTCTTGAATATAACTGAAACAGAAAATCAAAACAAGGACATTGGAAGAAAGTAGTCATCTCTATTTATGCATACGATATTTATATTAGCTCTTTATTTGTTTTTAGTATTTTAGAAGTCTTATAGTTTTTCGAGATTTTATAAGTTACTTAGGTAACTAGTAGCCAGTTACTTTGAAAGTTAAAAGAAATCTCTTTAACACAAGTATACCTTTTTAAAAAGCATCAGCAGGAGATGAACAAGTATTTTGCTGGGAGAAAAGTTAGGATTTATCAAGAATTTCTCCTTGTTAATTAATTGCGTTTTACGCATTGTCGTTACATCACTTGCAGATATAGTATAGAATTTGCTGGTCTGTAAGACGTAAAAACTATATATATCGTATGTATTTCTCTACTCACAATCGTTTATTTTTGTATAGCTTCTATCGAATATTCAAACGAAAGCTTATACTTCATTATAATCGAAGTAAATCTTAGCAGAAATTTATAGCTTCATTACATATTTCGTTGTAGATACAAGCGGGATGGAGATGTTTAAAAAATGTTTAAAAGCTATACGGTATATGTTGGTCTAGAAATTCATATTTATTTACATGAATTTGGGAGAAACAAATGAATAGTAACAGCGTATAGGAAAATGACAATGTACTGAAAAATTCAAACCAATAATAACGGTTATCTCTAAAATGGATGATGCCACAAAAAATTATTTGGAATAAGTTGTATTTTTTAAAGAGAGCTACATTTTTTTGTGCAGTACATGTTTGTCTATTTCTTATGTTTACCTATATATAAAATTCCTCCCAAATGAAGAGGGCCTTATAGGCTCTTCCCAGTAAATTCAATGTAGGTATACAGTTGATGTAAATATGTTTAATATATTATGGTATTTAATAAAAATTGCTAAAGCCCTTTGAGAAAATCGAATATCAAAAACAATTCCAAGTAAAGGGTAGTTTGGGGCGGGGGGCATTTTCTTGAAAATCTTTGTGTCGCATCTGGGACATTTCTTTTTAAATGGTCCGAAATAAATGGAAAATCGACTTTGTATTCGAAACTTTTTGCATCTGGAGACGATCCCGATGCAATGCTTTATGCAAACTCTTAAAATTCAAAACATCATAGTTTTGCAATTAAAATTTTTCGAAAATTGTTCCTAAAATTCCCAACTTCAATCTGTTATAGCTCTGAAACATTTAAATGTAGTTATTTAAATCGAGCTTTGTTTTGATTCCCTAAACTTTAGTTTTATACTGATAAGTAAACATGTTCTTATTTTTATTTAAGTGAAGAAATTTAGACTTCTTCAAGTGTAGGTGGTTTTGGACTAAGAAAAATAGTTTTATTGTATATGGTAAGATTCAATAATTTAAACACAATCTAACATATGTTTTACTGATAAGGTTTCGTCTAAAATAATTAAAGAAGTAAATTACGTTACGCGCTCATGATCCTCTCGCATGTTTGTTTTGAACTAAAGGTCAAGCAAGCTGCTATGCATAAGTTTTTTTTCCGCCTCCCCGGTTGAAGACAACTCTAAATTTTATAAAAATACGGTATTACAAACTATGTTATAATCATAAATACTTTATAGTTAAAATATAGAAAATCTTAATGGCTTTTCTTGAAGTGGAATTATAAATACATTTTTTAATATCTAGACCAGTGGTTCCCAAAATTTCGCATCTGGTGTCCCCCTTTGTACGCTCTGCAATTACATGGTCCCCTAAGACTTTTACAATTTTTTTCTCATAAATGCATATGAGAATAATGCATAACTAATTTTAATAAAAATTACTGGATATTGGCTATACAATAATGCAAATTAAAAACTATGAATGTAATCGTTTATCCACAAGCTACGGCTTCAAATTCAAACTATTGGCCTTGAAGAAAAGTTTAAATAAACCTGTTACTAAATGAAATGATTCAACAGACTAATTTACCTTAAAGTTTATAAAAGCGATTTGAGTCCAAATACACAGAAAAATTCTTTTCACTTTTAGCACTGATTTCTTTTTTCATTGTGTGTGAATTTCGCAAGAGTACAACGGTTGATTTGTGACATATATTTATCGATTATTCCATTGTCAAAAGACATTATTGAAAGAAAAATAGTGAAATTCTGCTTACAGTATCAGGAGTAAATATACTTTTCGTGTTGAAATTACCTTTAGCACCAAGGCAATTAATAGGGTTCATTATGTAATTGGGGCGCATCTGTTTTGATATTTACCAACAAGAATGAGTTTGGGTGATTATTTGTTGACAATATCATAAAACTTGTATGCTTATTGTCACTTACAATATAATCGTAATAATAACAATAATATAATTAGTTTATCACATGACTTTTTCTTTTGAATAAGTTATCTACTCCCTGGGAAGGCTGTTTAGGAAACACTGATCTAGAGATACACAAATTTCATGTTTTGAATATTTTTTTTTGCCAACTTATTCCTTTGATTTATGTTTCTTATTATTATTTTTTTAAAGTCAGGAATTAGTTAGAGAAAGGGAAGCTACTAGCAAAGCACTAGAAATATACAGAAACAGGTTAGAAGAGTCTGAAAGAGAAAGTAGAAGACTTGTTGTAGTGATAGATGATATAAATGATAGACTTTTTTATTTATTATTTTTTTAGCATAAAGGTGTGAATTTGACCTTTATTACTGTTTTTTTGCTTTGTTTCTTTTTTTTAATTTTTGTGCAATGTATTTATTTATTTACTTTATTTTGCGATAGGTTTTAGGATAATATGAAAACTACTACACAAGAAGGATAGAGCTCTTTTGTTTCTTCTTCTTATCCCTATTCTTATGGTTAAACAATGAGAACGTTTAAGTAGCAGTATATTACTGTGTTATTTTAGGACATACCTTAACTTGATAAAAGCCTTTTTAGATTTTAACTTTCCTACCTAGATGAAGGACTCACAAAAACGTATTACTAACCAAAATATAATTAATAATCGCCTGCGCTTAACTCACAACACTTCTATTAACTTTGCCAGCGCACGGAAAGACTGAAGCAAAGGGAAATAAAGACGAAGTGCTAGTTTGTATTGTGAATCACCTTCCTTTCTTGCATCAAACGTGTTGTCCTGCTGCAAGGCGCTTGGTGATCATGTGCCACAATCATGTAAATCGCTGCGTTTATTCAGGTTGTGTTGTGTTGTGTTATGTTAAGGTACATAATCACTTTACCAACATTGACCGTCTTCTCTTAACGACACTGTGGATTATTCTCAAACTAATATTTTAGTTTTACAAAAATCCGGAGATGCTTAAAATAATTAAAAACTGTATATATATTTTTGTGAATATTATAAAAATAATTAGTGTATACAGTAATGAAATACCGACATTTATCTACAAAATGAGATTTGGTACAATATTCTGCATTCAAGGGTTCCGGAGCTATGCGCACTTAAAATGCACAAAATGAATTAATACGGTACATTTACCGTTCAATAACACGACAACCGTTGGGTTTTAGATGCTAATATTTGATAAATATGTTTTCCTTAGCATCCCTTGTTAATAGGAAAAATTACAACACAAACAAAGGATGCTAGGTTTTATTGCCATTCGATTTTACACGCAATGTCCCATCTTTGGAAGAAACTTATGTTAAATACCAATACGGTATTTATCCGACATTTTCTTTTTGAGTTGTACTGTTCACACATAGACGCACGCGCGCTCGGACTTTTTTCTAAAAATACTTCTTTTTATTCAGGGGGTCTCAAAACACGTTTTTCTGGTGAAATCTCGACATAGAACTTCTGGGCGGAATACAGTTCTACCTATTACCTACTATAGACAGGTGGTAGGGAAAGTAAAAATAACCGAATATAAAGTAAACTGAAATACAGTGGTTTGTTTCTATAGCAGGATCCTGTCACAGTAAATGATCAAAACTGACAGGTGGTGAAAACACGACGTTTCTTGTGAGACACGCTAATATCCATCCCCCCTTTTTTTTCCCTCTCCCATGGGAGGGGGGATGTATTTGGAATGCGTGTGCATAGCGCTGTTCCCTTATTTTCCGTCTCATTGCACACAGTTTGTTCGGTATAGCCCATTCCCATAGCTCAGCAGTTTTCGTGTGTATTAGTAAACTGTACTCAGCACTGCTGGGGGTTTGCTGGTCTTAACCGTTGCCAACCAGTTCATTTAACAATCCTCCAGATACATTAAACATTTCAGAACGACTCAAAATAGCACTGAAAACCTCTGCAGTTGTTTCACGGGGATTTACACACAGAAATTAAAAGACCATGACATAAATGTTCGGTTAAAAGCTTCACCGAGCATTGTCGCAACATAGATCTAGGTTAAAAGTCAATCAAATGTGAATATTAAGAAGTGTATCAGTAATATACCAGGCCAAATTTGTACCAATTGCTTGGGATGTGGTCCAATGAAATGGTGGTATGATCTTCTTCTTTTGGCAAATCCCTTCAAAAAGTTACAATTTTACATACCTCCTCAGGAAAAAAAAAAAGAAAGAAAAGAAAACTATGTGATCTGTAACATATCCACTGAAATCAATTATCAGTTATTTCTTATTCATTGTACCACTCACCTAATATATATTTCCTTGAAGTTTAAGTCCTTTAACCTGGTAGATCATATCAGACGATGAATGAATGAAATGAGTAAAATAATGCTCAAACGAGTCCCGGAGTCCTGAGAGCTTCAAGCTATCCAACATTCGTCTTCTCAGGATAAAGGAAAATTCAGGAAAAAGTTTATCCGGGCAACTCACCCTAACTGAAATTCGAACCCGGGATCTCTTAAATGTTAGGCAGATACGCTATTCTCACACCACAGATGCGGGTCACCTGATATATTCCATCCATTTTAGATTAATAATGATATATTTTTGCCTAGGACCAATTTCAAACCAATGCGAATGTGTTTAGTGCCATAAGCGGAAAAATCAACCCAATAGGTATATCACAAGTAGATTCTTGTTACTAATGAGTTCATGTGGGGAACATAAATATATTTTTCACAGTGTTAGCGCCAAAGTAATTTTCAACCAGGGAAAACTTAAATATGTAGGAAAGAATATTTCGGGAGTCATTGTGTCACGAAACATTTTAATTGACATTAACTACATTTTTTCTGTAGTAGCTTTTTGTTTACGTGTTAAGATTTCTCAGTTATGTAAAGCTCAGTGAAATTTTTCGAACTATTTTCTGATACTTTTGTTTGTATTTATTTCATTTTTCTTTCTTTCCTTCTTTTTTTCTTTCTCTCTTTCTTTATTTTTGGATTCAGTGGATCTCAAAACGCGTATTTTCGGTGAAATCCAATACAGCATGTTTGGGTAGATCGCGGTACTTGTTAAACTTGGGCAAGTGGCAAACAATATTTAAAAGAAATTAGCATGCTAATGTTTATGGAGGATGATTAGTGATCCGCTCTTAGGCTAGGTAGAGGAGTGGCAGTTATCATTTGCCCAAGAGTACTTGGCAAGGTAATACTCGGTGGTTTGTCATGGCCTTCTGTAGTAAGGAAATGAAGTAATATAACACCTCAACTTAAACACCAAACGGAAGTATCTCCAAGACTGAAAAGTCCCCCCGCTCCAGCTGAGAATCGAACCAGGGTCCCTTTATATGCGAACCAGGAGCGTTGACTACCACACCCAGGGACTAGACTGTTACTTAAAACAAGTGCTGATTATCTGTGTAATATTGAACCGAACCTTATCTGGGTATCAGATAAGTACTACGTTTCAGTCATTTAGTTAATATAAAAGGATGAAAGACGAGCTTTTTACGATACTAATTAAATGTATCGTCTTATCGTCGTAACGGAGGGAATTCGGCACCGATCCAGAGAGTATATTGTACCTACGCCCCACGAGGGGGCGTCCACGGGAGGAAGCATGAGGCGAGAGAGACACTGGGCGGTCGGATCCAGGAGCGAGGCTACAGCAATGACAGGGTCCCTAAGTTTCCAGAAGTAGACACCGGGTATACAAATCAGGAGGCGTTCAAGGGGTTCGAATAGCCCGGTAGCCAACGGAGAGAATTCACAAAGCATCCTTTTCCCCTGCCACGCTGCACCGAAACACAATCGCTTACACTTCCGACCCTGAAAGATATCAACGAAATGACGGATGAATGAAATGATGAATGGAACGAAATGGAGGGACAGAAACTTCCAGTATTCGTTTGACGACACGGGAAAACCCACAAAAAAAACCTTGGGCCGGAATGGGGGGTCGCCGCAGATTAAAACCGCGACCTCCAGAATGCGTTGCCGTCCGAGCTATCCCGCTCGGTCATAAAACGTATACCTTTTGCTGTTATTAAGAATCCTAGATTTTAGATAATCTCAGGTGTTCCTTAGGTTTAAATGTAAGTTTAATAAATTCATATTCTCGGAAGTACATTTTTCGGATTGCCACATGTTTCATGCAGGATACAAATGTTCGTATTAGTCATTTCACGTCAAGTCGCACAACTTTTCACAAAATCTGACCATCATGTCTCCGATGCACTTCAAATTTTGTCCATGGATTAAAAAGCAAAGTGAATTATGTTTTAAATTCTTAGTTTTTTTTTTAAATCGCAATACCTTTTAAAATATTGTGCAATCCAACTTGTAAAAAGCGGCACAGCTTTCTACCTATAAATTAGAATATCTCACAGGCGATAAGTCATAGTGTTATGTTATAAAGTGCAAGTGTAATGTTTTACTTAGTATTTATTATAGTTAATAAACTATTTATATCAATTTTTAAAATCCAAGCGCTTAAAAATTATATATCCTTATTAACCCCCAAGTTTAAATTCCTATAAAATTATAAATAGATTTCTTGTGGGTTTTTTGTATATGTTTACATAAAACAAAGTTGGGATCCTGTATAGTTAATTTTAAATAAAATAAGTTAGAAAGTGGTGCGTAGCGGGATTCCAGCGCGGTGCGGCTGTTGAGTAGCAGCAGCAGCAATCTGTCATTGGATGCCTTGTGGACTGTTCACAGCACTTCATTTGTACTAGTTTGTTCACATTAACTTAAATTTGGCATACAGTTGAATAGTATTAGAACTTTCAGTCTTATCATATGGGAGGCAACTTAACTACAATTCAAATGTGCACTTTTCCCCCTTCAGGCTCAAGTAAATACCATCTGGTTATTATTGCATTATTGGTTGATGGAATAAATGAATTTAGCTCTAAGGTACCAGGAATTCCTTTCGCATTGCTGTATCTTGCTTTATAATGGGAACTACGTTTAAAACCACTTCCGGATTATTCACTTCAAGCATTATTCACAATCACTGTTATC
This sequence comes from Deroplatys truncata, assembly GCA_030765065.1. Taxonomy (NCBI): domain Eukaryota; kingdom Metazoa; phylum Arthropoda; class Insecta; order Mantodea; family Mantidae; genus Deroplatys; species Deroplatys truncata. The sequence continues at coordinate 224,687,380 of CM060978.1, forward strand.
AGTGGATGGTACTTTGTTTGTTGTTTTTTCTTTCGACACGCGTCACATAGTTTGAGATCTGGTGACAAACTTAAGCTCTCCATTTTAAAGTTTTTAAGCATATTGCGGGTAACTGAGCTTAATATTTCTGCCTTGTGTTATGCTTGGAAACATTAAATGGACTGAAGCAATAATCATAGACACGTTTCTTCGGGTCACTCATTACGCGCTTTCAGAAATCTAAGAATGAACTTCTAGCGCAAAAAGCTGAACAGAAAGTTACATTTAATATGAAACAGCGGAGAGAGGCTTTATAGAATATCAGATTCCAATTGCTATGTTACACCGAACACCGGAAGTGATAGCATATCACGTTTGTACTGCGAAACGCATCGGCCGGCGCGGCGTACTGCTGCAGTGTAAAGCTGTCAGCAGTCTATGTTCTAAAACCCTACGTGCTAACACAAATAAACTGTTTAAAAACGTACTTCTAAGGAAGATCCCATCCTGATATTAACATATTTAAAACAAAATATATCATAGATTCCGCCGTGCTTTATACAGATTTTAATATTAGGGGCTTAAATAGATATTTCGGTTTAAAATATTGATACTTAAAAAGTGTTTTATTTATTCCGAAAAAATAGTATTTTATATAAGGAAAACCACAGTGTTTTTATCTGCAAAACAATGCATGTTATTACTCCTGACCGTTCTGTATTCCGAGAATAAATTACTTTTATGTAACGTTGGGCGCGTATAAGAAAAACGTTAAGTACGTTAAATCCTAAAATAATTTGATTTGCCGTAAAATATAAGATATTTTATGTGTAAAACACGTAAACTAAAATTCAGAAAAATCAGAGAAAGTGATGTTTTATGTGTGTTTGGTTTGATGTGGAATGACTCATTAACAAAAATAATTATTAGGATATATTTTTCCTGTTACTATAAAAATTACTGGCACAGAGGATTGCTTAATCCTTAAACATTGTGTAATTCTAACCTTGAAATATGCAGTAATAATTATAATTCATTACATTATTTCCGAAAAAAAAAAAAGATTTTAAATACCACCTTAGTGTTTAATACGAGTTCAAACAGCAACGTGTTAAAAACACTGTCCCACAGAAGAGGAGTCAGAAAGAATAAACGTATTTAATTTCTCTTAAGGAAGTGTAAGGAAGGTTTACTGAGCGAGCTGGTTCTGCGGTAACGTGCGAGACTCGCATGGGAGAGCTCCAATTTGATTCTTGTCGACCGCCCAATCTGACCTTGCGTTTTTACGTGGTTTTCCCTGGTCGTTAGTCGAATACTGGTGTGGGTTCTCTTCTACTAGATTTCCTTTACCTAATTTCCCTTTCATTGCGTTTGCTTCTCGTGTTTCAGGTGTGTCTCCAGGTTTTGTGGCGTGAGGCAACACTGGATAGTTGACGCTTGCTGCAAGGAAAGTGTATTCACTGCTGACACTAAAGGGCTGCCTGATTGCACGGGTCGCTCATCGTCCTCTCGGACATATTAGGGACTTATGCGTGTCTCTGTGGCTTGACTACCTGTGGCCTGTAGTCTCCCGTGTTTCCTACACTTTATCCACTCCTCCTGGTGGCCGCAATAGATTATGTTGGTCGCGTTGCGCGAAATGCCCCTCTCCGTTCTCGTACAAGCTATAATCTACCGATAACCTTGAAAAATGAAAACAAAATTGTTTAGAATCTGTAGAGTATATTTTTCATCCTGCTAGTGTTCATGAGAAATATAGCGATAGAGGAAGTTACATCACTGAAATACATACTTTTGTTGTTTCCTACATAACGATTCCAGGTTATGATTATTTATCAAATGGTTTAACTATATTAAGATTTTGAATTTGTATTTTGTTTACTTCTTAAATTGCCAAATTTTCTCCCTTATACCGGAGATTGGTGAACATAACCTCTGATCTATTGGTCAAATGCAGAGTTTTACATGGAAAATACTTTTCATTGCTTTTGTGATATGTTTTTATTCCAAGCATATTTACTGGACGTTCAAACTCAGAGATATCCTTTATAAGAATACATACATACACAACTAAACTTTCTGCTCCTGTAAGATAAAAGTCTCTATAATTGTTCCCGCGAGAGTTGTGTCAAGTACCAAACACAGAAGTAATCATCAACATTTGGGGGAAGAGACTTGCGTGTCAGGGATTCTTTAAACTGGCATGAAACAAACCTTGGCGTGTTCCCGTGGAGTTAATTAACAGTTTGGTGGTCCGACCATGAGCCACTTTTAATGCATCTTCAACTAAATTAGCTCGTTGCCACCGCCACTACCACAGCTTTATGTGCCCACCCCCACCCACAAACAGCGCGCAGCACAAAACAAACGCGCGTCTCTTGATGTGAGATCAGAAAATCCTAGTGCATGCTGCTACCTGCCGGTCAGGGCTTACAATGCCTTTATTGTGTTGTACAGAGAATTTAACAAACACTTTACATCCAGAAATCAATAATCCTCTTGCCTAGGTATGCATTTAGACCTCAACTAAACTCAAAATTGACGCAAAATGAAAAATTGAGGTTAATGCCTGATCATAAAGAATAATGCAGGAATATAATTATTATAATTAAAGGAAATCTAAAAGACCTTTACCCGGTGCATTTATTAGTCTAACTGTTTCAGAAATGATGCGCATATACAGATATGTACACATATTTATACTCCTATAACAACACTCGCTGTTTAAAAAGTAGGCGATAACTATGCCATTCGCGATAGTACGCACTCTTTACATGGGCTAATGAGAAATGACGTAACGATCTCTTAACATTTCGAAATGTGTTACTTAAGACATGGAAAACTTGAAGCGAGCAACTGTGAATTTTGGGTAAAGAGTTAATGACACTACAAAATTATTTGATTGTAAGCAAATCTCATTTTTTTCTGTAGTATATTTCTTGTATGGTTTCCCATACATCAAAATCTTTAAAAGCATAAAGAATTTTAGCCTATTTACACAAAATTCATTATAAACCTTTTATTTGTTTTAAAAAATCTTAAACATAATATGACACTTCAATCAAAATCGTTAGAACCTTCATTACAACAACGAAAAGGATCATGGAATTTTGAAAATCTTCACTTATGTTTTTAAATTGTCCTGTTTTAAGTGTGAAGTTTCATTTTTGAGAATGATGCTCACAGAGGCACTCACAGATACATTGTACTTTCCATTACCTTAGTTTTGCAATTAATTTGAATACATTATTTTCAAGCTTTTCTATATAAGATTTAAATTCCACATATTCAGCAGTTTTCCCAAAAGTTGCGAATTTTTAGGACTGCTAAAAATAAAATATAAACTACAATTAAATTTGAAACCTATTAAAAGAGCTTCTTCAAATGATTGCAAATAAAATGTTAACTACGTAGACAAAGGAGTTCGCATAAAAATAGTAAATATTTACGAACAAAGTTACTTCATGGGTAGAGACAACAGACGGACAAAGCTATGCTAATAGGTGTTCCGCTGTAGTGAACTCGTCTAGCATATCTTTAACATGAGTAATATAAATGTACATGGCGTGACTCTACAACAAAACAGTAACAGTTTGAGCAGTCATGCAGAGACCATAGAAGGATTACCACTAGACACAGACAAAATATGAAATTTAATATTCTAAATCATGATTGTGAAGAAGGCTATTTGCCACACGCTTTGGGAGCCAATTTGAAGAATGTTTGTAACCACGTATGGTACCCGGTGGCCTTCGCCCCAACGTTTAAAAAAAAATATTAACTTTGTAATTTGACTGTTTCTTTAAGTATTATATATTTATGTTTGCCCTTTGCTGCGTCAGTATTATTGTTAGAGACATGGATTTCTTTGCAGGGTTGTGGTGCGACTGAAGAATGTAGGCTTACACGAGTTTTAATTTTTTATTCACTCCTTTTTATTAATTCTTGACACGATATAGAGAGCTGTGAGATTTTTTTTATTAATTACTTGCACTTTTTAACACGTAAACTATTTTTGTCTCACACAAAATACATATTAAATTTCTCGAGGACGCATCTCGCGTTTGATTAGTAACACTGCAACCAACGCGTCCAGTTATGAGCACTGTCTACAAGCCAACTGACTTGATTTCAACCGCTTAAATTTGTAAATTTCTGTTTTTCAAGTCTCTGATTGGCTAATCCTAGTCCAATAGAATACCTTCATTTAACTAATGCTTTTTCTGGTTGTTGATTGGCTATTTTATGAACTGTCTCAAAAATTAAATTACTGTTGCTCCAAGAATGACTAGTAGCATTATTACACTTTCTTACTCATTATTGCCTCAAGGCTACCTCACTGTTACCTCATTGTTAGCAACTTTTAACCTATTATTCTCACAGCTCCTACATTATTAAATTACGTAATACATTCACATAAGATTATTGAGCATGTATACAATAATATAAACATATATAATGACTGTAATATACACTTTTTATATATTGTTACATACACATATTGCTTTAGGGGGGCTGTTATTATATTTATATATTATATAATTAGACTGAAATCATTCAAATCTTGAAAATACTGCCTCGATTGCTATCATTGTGGGAACAATTATTAATATGTTTTATTGTGGGCAGAATTCAATGCACGTGAAAAAAATAGTATTTCATAATACTTTTCAAAATCTTCATATTTCTTCATATTTTGTAAAACTCACGACTTCTCGCTTTTAAACCAATTTCCGTTTGCAATGAACCGAGTTTTCCAGATGTTCTATTCAGGCAGTTTTCTGCGAAACACATTTAAAAAACCCAAGGCACTTTCCTGAGAAGGTGTCTGGTAAAAGCAGCACCACCGTTTCCAAAAAGTCAGGTTACAGTTAAGAAAATATAGTTGGTATTTCATTTTGTGACGTCACGTATGAAATTCTTGAAGAGGTTTTAATTTCGCGAACCGCTGCTTCAGTTACATATTGTAATTAGTATTAGCGAGGATAAAGCAACCAGTAACTTCTTTTTCTTTTTTGTGAGCTTAAGGGTTTCAAAATTATTAACATGTATAAACTCCATGTAATCTGTTGTATTTCGTTTGATGTTTTATTATTAAATATGGACTAAAGTCTATAAAGCCATTTTTTAAATTAATAAACTTAACCTGCTCCAAGCCCATGAAATATAAGATGTTTTGGCTTTAAAATATACATTTCATAATATCTGGAATGTTTTCTTCATATTCTGAAAATGTTTTCTTTATATTCTTTCCTGTCTCTAATTACATTCACCATCGTGTTTCTTTCCAGTCTGGTAGGCTAAAAATATCCTGCAGAATATTAAAATTATTTTAATGGATTATTTAAGTCCTCATCTTTTCCTCTTAATCCATTAAGACGTATAGTAATTCTGTCCCTCAGATTATTCTTTTATATCCGTTTCTATGCTTTGCAATCTATGGTTCACATATGCGCAGTAAACACAGCAAGAACATGAATGTTCCAAGTGTGTTTTTCGTTTCTTTAATGACGAACCTTTTGATGCTTCTAAACCTTTGATAGAAGCAAAGAAGAAAGAGAGAAGTCATAATTGGGAACTACTAGACGGAATGGTGCCAAACTGTTAACCAGCAAATCTCTGCCATCTGTTTGTGTTTTCCTTTTGGTTTAGTTGAGCAAGTGTGTTTCAAACTGTGGAGTAATATTAAATTTTTCGAATATTTGAACTCTGGCGAGTATAACAAATCCTAGAACTATTTATTGTTAGCCAAACATTTAGGTAGACGAAATAGATATTAGGAATACTCTACGAGGGCTGATCAACAAAGACTGAGACTGATTTTTTCCTGTAGCTTCCTGATAGTTTCATATCTGTAACATAAATATTTGAAAAGAGTGGGCTTTTATGTATAATGCTGGTAGGTGGCAGCACTCTCGTATTGGTAGTTTGGTAGTAATGCTCTATTTTGTAGACCCTACGTGCATTTCGCATACCAGACAATGGAGGGATGCATTTTTTAAATCGATTATCACCGGTGATGAGTCATGGCTGCATCATTATGATCCTGAAGGAAAACAAGCCAGCACAGTGTGGAAATCGCCAGGTTCTCCAACACCAAAAAAGGCAAAAGTTGTTCCATCTGCAGGGAAAGTGATGGTGATCACATTTTTTGACTGTAATGGAATGATTTACCAGCATACAGTTCCCCCTCACACTACTGTTACAGCAGCATACTACTACACGTCAGTATTGGCTACACTGAGGAAGCACATTGCAAAGAAACGACCAGAGCTTTCTCGGACTGGGTGGCGACTTCATCATGACAGTGCATGGCCTCACGTCGCAAATCAAGTGATGCAGTTTCTGGCTCGATTCAACATTACCTGTGTACCACATCCACCTTATAGCCCCGATCTTGTACCCTGTGACTTTTTTATTCCCATCACTAAAGGCAAAGCTTAGGGGTAATTCGATTTGAGAACTCTGAAGCAGTGCTCAAGAAAAGTGAGGCGATTCTCATGGACCTGACAAAGAATGGTCTGCAGCACGTGTTCAAGGACTGTCAGAGACGCTATAAAATGTGTATTGAAGTAGGAGGGAGCTACTTTGAAAAAGATCATGTAAACATTGAATTGGAGTAATAAACATCTGTGAAAAAAAATCAGTCTCAGTCTTTGTTGATCAGCCCTCGTATAATTGTTGTAACAACGTCCTTTGGGCTGCCTATGCGACCCTTGGAAGCATTCCTTACTCTCCATAATCTGAAGAATACGCATGCGAGAATGAATTTTAATGTATATGTTAACGTTTAAAGCAATAAGAAATAAACTATAATTATCCAAAGAAAACAAGCTAGGAGATCAGCAGTTGTTTAAAGAAATGCCAGAGCAAACGAAACATTCGCCAAAGGTAAAGACAGTCAAATGAATAAAACAATAAAGAATTATTTGATTCGAAATTTGAATTTGAAAAAATCTTTGATATGACCAGCACTCTAACCACGGATATTCGGCTTATCGAACAAAAGCGTCCCTACTGACCTACTGTAACCGATGGCTATGGTCGCGCTAACTTCTCTTGCTTGATTCATGTGTCCCGCACAACTTCAAGGCGATCACACTCACTCTGGGATGGCCTCCCTTAAAGTAAATTTGCAATGTAACAAGTAGTTCAAATTCTGGCCATGCGTAACCTAAGGCTGAATAGTCACCCCGGGATACCTACATGAATCAAACAAATGAGTCCCTGAGCACTGAATTTTTGACACCTGTTTCAACTTTGAAACCTTAGCGTATACACGGCCAATATCAAATAATGATGTTGATAATAATAATTTTTAATAATAATAATTATTATTGTTGTTATTAAACTCTGTTTGGTGCTCAAAAGTGAAAGATCTGTTTGGCCATCAAGCATATTGTTTACTACGTATATGATTCCAAATATGGCAGTGTCCAGGAAACGCACAACAGTTACAAGTGGTTGTTTCCGCTATATTAAAATATAGCCTTTTAACCTTTACGGATCCATCATCGTCGTCGTCATAGTCTATGAGTGTGTAAAAAAATAACCGGACTGTTTTTAGATAAAGCATTGTTGGATTCAAATTCGAAATATTTCTACTCTGTTAAAATACAAACATTCAACCCATCAGTCAATCCCTAAAAATAACTGCTGAACTATCCTTAAGTTTATCATACTTGAATATATCCCGAATTACACATGATGTGCAGACGTACGTCCTGGGGTATGTTCCATTCTAGCTTGCAACCTACTCGTAGCTATATTATATATACTCGAAAACTCTGAATCGAAAGATATCATTGAAGTCGAAAAAATAAAAGAAAAAAAAAAGCTCTCCTTTGAAAAGGTGGGGTTTCTTTTCCGGTACACCCAACCACACAACAGAGGGATTTAATTTCGGTTCTTCTTATGACGATGCAGCCATTTCATTGTGCAAATTATTTCACTTTCGCTTTTCCTCAGGCTTTATTACTTTCTCTACTACGTATAGTAAGTAGGGGAAGTATTGTATTCCACCCAAAAATTCGATACCGGGATTTCACCGGAAATATATGTGAGACGCCCTGAATCCCAAAAAAAGTATTTTTGGAGACATGTCCGTGTGTGTGTCTGTCTATGAACAGTATAACTCAGAAACGGAACAGTCGGATAAACACCAAACTTGGTATTTAGGTTCAGTATCTCCCAGAAATGCGACACGAAGGTATTCAAGAAAATCACCCTACCTTACATTACCCTTTACCTGGAACATTTTAGGAAAATTTTAATTTTCTCAAAAACGGCTCTAACTATTTTGATTAAAATATCATATATTTAAGACACCTTCATGACAAATAAAATGTATATCTTGAATTTTCTGGGAATGTCTCCAAAATATTCTTCATTGTCAGCGACCTTTGCATAACTTGTAAACCGTAAGAGATAGACAAAATTTTACTACACAAAAAATGTAGATCGCATTAAAACACACAATTTATGTCATATATTTCTGTTGTTGTTGAGTGAACCATTTTCGAGATATTGCTTGCTATTCCCTTAAATTTTCCAGTAATTCGTTATTCATTTTTTTTGTCCTGGTAATGCAAAGAGAATAGAAGACTCCACATAGCAACCAGCTCTTAAAATATTTAACTATCGCTTAAAGCCTAGCAATTCCCCTTGCATCTACAAGAAAATTAGCAATAAGATTAACATCTCGATATCTCGATTAACATGAACATATGGAGAATAAGCGTTTGTAAAAATAGTTTGTACAAGAGTAGAGAAAGTCATGTGAATGTAACACATCAGAATTCTTTAACTGTAAATGCATCCATGGCTTTCGTCGGATATAAAACCTCATTTGCCGGACTGTAAGGCGTAGGTCACTGGAACTCTTCTTAAACATTTCGTGGATATTGTCTGCCATTATCAGTCACGATATAGAACACTTTTATGCAAATGTCATTGCTATCACTTTTACGGCTGTAAAATTAGTATGGCGATACCGATTCATTCCCATTCATTCATAAGCAATTGTGGCATTTTCTGTTTTATAATCCGTAAAGCGGTCACCGATTCATTCGCTTCATCCTTAGTAACTGTATCTTTCCTGCTTTATAATCAGTGTGACGGCCACCGATTCGTTTGCTGCTTCATTAGTAACTGTGACTGTTTCTGCTTTATAATCAGTGTGACGGCCACCGATTCGTTTGCTTCTTCATTAGTAACTGTGACCTTTCCTGCTTTATAATCAGTGTGACGGCCACCGATTCGTTTGCTGCTTCATTAGTAACTGTGACTTTTTCTGCTTTATAATCAGTGTGACGGCCACCGATTCGTTTGCTGCTTCATTAGTAACTGTGACTGTTTCTGCTTTATAATCAGTGTGACGGCCACCGATTCGTTTGCTTCTTCATTAGTAACTGTGACTGTTTCTGCTTTATAATCAGTGTGACGTCCACCGATTCGTTTGCTTCTTCATTAGTAACTGTGACATTTCCTGCTTTAAAATCACTGTGTCGCCCACCGATTCGTTTGCTTCTTCATTAGTAACTGTATCTTTTCTGCTTAATAATCAGTGTGACGGCCACCGATTCGTTTGCTTCTTCATTAGTAACTGTGACTTTTCCTGCTTTATAATCACTGTGACGGCCACCGATTCGTTTGCTTCTTCATTAGTAACTGTGACTTTTCCTGGTTTATAATCACTGTGACGGCCACCGATTCGTTTGCTTCTTCATTAGTAACTGTGACTTTTTCTGCTTTATAATCAGTGTGACGGCCACCTAATTGTTTGCTTCTTCATTAGTAACTCTGACCTTTCCTGCTTTATAATCACTGTGACGTCCACCGATTCGTTTGCTTCTTCATTAGTAACTCTGACCTTTCCTGCTTTATAATCACTGTGACGGCCCCGATTCGTTTGCTTCTTCATTAGTAACTGTGACCTTTCCTGCTTTATAATCAGTGTCACAGCCACCGATTCGTTTGCTTCTTCATTAGTAACTGTGACCTTTCCTGCTTTATAATCACTGCGACGGCCACCGATTCGTTTGCTTCTTCATTAGTAACTGTGACTTTTCCTGCTTTATAATCACTGTGACGGCAACCGATTCGTTTGCTTCTTCATTAGTAACTGTGACTTTTCCTGCTTTATAATCGCTGTGACGGCCACCGATTCGTTTGCTTCTTCATTAGTAACTGTGACTTTTCCTGGTTTATAATCACTGTGACGGCCACCGATTCGTTTGCTTCTTCATTAGTAACTGTGACCTTTCCTGGTTTATAATCGCTGTGACGGCCACCGATTCGTTTGCTTCTTCATTAGTAACTGTGACTTTTCCTGCTTTATAATCGCTGTGACGGCCACCGATTCGTTTGCTTCTTCATTAGTAACTGTGACTTTTCCTGGTTTATAATCACTGTGACGGCCACCGATTCGTTTGCTTCTTCATTAGTAACTGTGACCTTTCCTGGTTTATAATCGCTGTGACGGCCACCGATTCGTTTGCTTCTTCATTAGTAACTGTGACTTTTCCTGCTTTATAATCGCTGTGACGGCCACCGATTCGTTTGCTTCTTCATTAGTAACTGTGACTTTTCCTGGTTTATAATCACTGTGACGGCCACCGATTCGTTTGCTTCTTCATTAGTAACTGTGACCTTTCCTGCTTTATAATCAAAGTGACGGCCACCGATTCGTTTGCTTCTTCATTAGTAACTGTGACTTTTCCTGCTTTATAATCACTGTGACGGCCACCGATTCGTTTGCTTCTTCATTAGTAACTGTGACCTTTCCTGCTTTATAATCACTGTGACAGCCACCGATTTCTTCCCTTCTTCATTAGTAACTGTGACTTTTCCTGGTTTATAATCAGTGTGACAGCCACCGATTTCTTCGCTTCTTCATTAGTAACTGTGACTTTTCCTGGTTTATAATCACTGTGACAGCCACCGATTTCTTCGCTTCTTCATTAGCAACTGTGACTTTTCCTGCTTTATAATCACTGTGACAGTCACCGATTTCTTCGCTTCTTCATTAGTAACTGTGACCTTTCCTGCTTTATAATCACTGTGACGGCCACCGATTCGATTGCTTCTTCATTAGTAACTGTGACCTTTCCTGGTTTATAATCACTGTGACGGCCACCGATTCGTTTGCTTCTTCATTAGTAACTGTGACTTTTTCTGCTTTATAATCAGTGTGACGGCCAGCGATTCGTTTGCTTCTTCATTAGTAACTGTGACTTTTCCTGGTTTATAAGCAGTGCGACAGTCACCCATTCGTTTGCTTCTTCATTAGCAACTGTGACCTTTCCTGCTTTATAATCAGTGTGACAGCTTCTTAATTAGTAACTGTGACCTTTCCTGCTTTATAATCACTGTGACGGCCACCGATTCGATTGCTGCTTCATTAGTAACTGTGACTTTTCCTGGTTTATAAGCAGTGCGACAGCCACCCATTCGTTTGCTTCTTCATTAGTAACTGTGACCTTTCCTGCTTTATAATCAGTGTGACAGCTTCTTAATTAGTAACTGTGACCTTTCCTGCTTTATAATCACTGTGACGGCCACCGATTCGATTGCTGCTTCATTAGTAACTGTGACTTTTCCTGGTTTATAAGCAGTGCGACAGTCACCCATTCGTTTGCTTCTTCATTAGTAACTGTGACTTTTCCTGGTTTATAAGCAGTGCGACAGTCACCCATTCGTTTGCTTCTTCATTAGCAACTGTGACCTTTCCTGCTTTATAATCAGTGTGACAGCTTCTTAATTAGTAACTGTGACCTTTCCTGCTTTATAATCACTGTGACGGCCACCGATTCAATTGCTGCTTCATTAGTAACTGTGACTTTTCCTGGTTTATAAGCAGTGCGACAGTCACCCATTCGTTTGCTTCTTCATTAGTAACTGTGACCTTTCCTGCTTTATAATCACTGTGACGGCCACCGATTCGATTGCTGCTTCATTAGTAACTGTGACTTTTCCTGGTTTATAAGCAGTGCGACAGTCACCCATTCGTTTGCTTCTTCATTAGCAACTGTGACCTTTCCTGCTTTATAATCAGTGTGACAGCTTCTTAATTAGTAACTGTGACCTTTCCTGCTTTATAATCACTGTGACGGCGACCGATTCGTTTGGTACTTCATTAGTAACTGTGACCTTTCCTGCTTTATAATCACTGTGACGGCCACCGATACGTTTGCTGCTTCATTAGTAACTGTGACCTTTCCTGCTTTATAATCACTGTGACGGCCACCGATTCGTTTGCTTCTTCATTAGTAACTGTGACCTTTCCTGCTTTATAATCACTGGGACGGCCACCGATTCGTTTGGTTCTTCAATAGTAACTGTGACCTTTCCTGCTTTATAATCACTGTGACGGCCACCGATTCGTTTGCTGCTTCATTAGTGACTGTGAACTTTCCTGCTTTATAATCACTGTGACAGCCACCGATTCGTTTGCTTCTGCATTAGTAACTGTGACTTTTCCTGGTTTATAAGCAGTGCGACAGTCACCCATTCGTTTGCTTCTTCATTAGCAACTGTGACCTTTCCTGCTTTATAATCACTGTGACAGCCACCGATTTCTTCGCTTTTTCATTAGTAACTGTGACTTTTCCTGCTTTATAATCACTGTGACAGCCACCGATTTCTTCATTTCTTCATTAGCAACTGTGACTTTTCCTGCTTTATAATCACTGTGACAGCCACCGATTTCTTCGCTTCTTAATTAGTAACTGTGACCTTTCGTGCTTTATAATCACTGTGACAGCCACCGAATCGTTTGCTGCTTCATTAGTAACTGTGACCTTTCCTGCTTTATAATCACTGTGACAGCCACCGATTCGTTTGCTTCTTCATTAGTAACTGTGACTTTACTGCTTTATAATCAGTGTGACGGCCACCTAATTGTTTGCTTCTTCATTAGTAACTGTGACCTTACCTGCTTTATAATCACTGTGACAGCCACCGATTCGTTTGCTTCTGCATCAGTAACTGTGACTTTACTGCTTTATAATCAGTGTGACGTCCACCGGTTCGTTTGCTTCTTCATTAGTAACTGTGACCTTTCCTGCTTTATAATCACTGTGACAGCCACCGATTCGTTTGCTTCCGCATTAGTAACTGTGACTTTTCTGGTTTATAAGCAGTGCGACAGTCACCCATTCGTTTGCTTCTGCATTAGTAACTGTGACTTTACTGCTTTATAATCAGTGTGACGTCCACCGGTTCGTTTGCTTCTGCATTAGTATCTGTGACTTTACTGCTTTATAATCAGTGTGACGGCCACCTAATTGTTTGCTTCTTCATCAGTAACTGTGAGTTTTCCTGGTTTATAATCACTGTGACAGCCACCGATTTCTTCGCTTCTTCATTAGAAACTGCGACTTTTCCTGGTTTATAATCACTGTGACAGCCACCGATTTCTTCGCTTCTTCATTAGTAACTGTGACCTTTCCTGGTTTATAATCATTGTGACAGCCACCGATTTCTTCATTTCTTCATTAGCAACTGTGACTTTTCCTGCTTTATAATCACTGTGACAGCCACCGATTTCTTCGCTTCTTAATTAGTAACTGTGACCTTTCCTGCTTTATAATCACTGTGACAGCCACCGATTCGTTTGCTGCTTCATTAGTAACTGTGACCTTTCCTGCTTTATAATCACTGTGACAGCCACCGATTCGTTTGCTTCTGCATCAGTAACTGTGACTTTACTGCTTTATAATCAGTGTGACGGCCACCTAATTGTTTGCTTCTTCATTAGTAACTGTGACCTTTCCTGCTTTATAATCACTGTGACGGCCACCGATTCGTTTGCTTCTGCATCAGTAACTGTGACTTTACTGCTTTATAATCACTGTGACGGCCACCTAATTGTTTGCTTCTTCATTAGTAACTGTGACCTTTCCTGCTTTATAATCAGTGTGACGGCCACCTAATTGTTTGCTGCTTCTTTAGTAACTGTGACCTTTCCTGCTTTATAATCACTGTGACGGCCACCTAATTGTTTGCTTCTTCATTAGTAACTGTGACCTTTCCTGCTTTATAATCACTGTGACGGCCACCAAATTGTTTGCTTCTTCATTAGTAACTGTGACCTTTCCTGCTTTATAATCACTGTGACAGCCACCGATTCGTTTGCTTCTTCATTAGTAACTGTGACTTTACTGCTTTATAATCAGTGTGACGGCCACCAAATTGTTTGCTTCTTCATTAGTAACTGTGACCTTTCCTGCTTTATAATCACTGTGACAGCCACCGATTCGTTTGCTTCTTCATTAGTAACTGTGACTTTACTGCTTTATAATCAGTGTGACGGCCACCTAATTGTTTGCTTCTTCATTAGTAACTGTGACCTTTCCTGCTTTATAATCACTGTGACAGCCACCGATTCGTTTGCTTCTTCATTAGTAACTGTGACTTTACTGCTTTATAATCAGTGTGACGGCCACCTAATTGTTTGCTTCTTCATTAGTAACTGTGACTTTTCCTGCTTTATAATCACTGTGACAGCCACCGATTCGTTTGCTCTGCATTAGTAACTGTGACTTTACTGCTTTATAATCACTCTGACAGCCACCGATTCGTTTGCTTCTGCATTAGTAACTGTGACTTTACTGCTTTATAATCAGTGTGACGTCCACCCGTTCGTTTGCTTCTGCATTAGTAACTGTGACTTTACTGCTTTATAATCAGTGTGACGGCCACCTAATTGTTTGCTTCTTCATTAGTAACTGTGACTTTACTGCTTTATAATCATTGTGACGTCCACCGGTTCGTTTGCTTCTGCATTAGTAACTGTGACTTTACTGCTTTATAATCATTGTGACGGCCACTGATTCGTTTGCTTCTTCATTAGTAACTGTGACTTTTTCTGCTTTATAATCACTGTGACAGCCACCGATTCGTTTGCTTCTGCATTAGTAACTGTGACTTTACTGCTTTATAATCAGTGTGACGTCCAACGGTTCGTTTGCTTCTGCATTAGTAACTGTGACTTTTTCTGCTTTATAATCAGTGTGACGGCCACCGATTCGTTAATTTCTTCATTAGTAACTGTGACTTTTTCTGCTTTATAATCAGTGTGACGTCCACCGGTTCGTTTACTTCTGCATTAGTAACTGTGACTTTTTCTGCTTTATAATCATTGTGAGGTCCACCGGTTCGTTTGCTTCTGCATTAGTAACTGACTTTTTCTGCTTTATAATCATTGTGACGTCCACCGGTTCGTTTGCTTCTGCATTAGTAACTGTGACTTTTTCTGCTTTATAATCATTGTGACGTCCACCGGTTCGTTTGCTTCTGCATTAGTAACTGTGACTTTTTCTGCTTTATAATCATTGTGACGTCCACCGGTTCGTTTGCTTCTGCATTAGTAACTGTGACTTTTTCTGCTTTATAATCAGTGTGACGTCCACCGGTTCGTTTGCTTCTGCATTAGTAACTGTGACTTTTTCTGCTTTATAATCAGTGTGACGTCCACCGGTTCGTTTGCTTCTGCATTAGTAACGGTGACTTTTTCTGCTTTATAATCAGTGTGACGGCCACCGATTCGTTAGCTTCTTCATTAGTAACTGTGACTTTTTCTGCTTTATAATCATTGTGACGTCCACCGATTCGTTAGCTTCTTCATTAGTAACTGTGACTTTTTCTGCTTTATAATCAGTGTGACGGCCACCGATTCGTTAGCTTCTTCATTAGTAACTGTGACTTTTTCTGCTTTATAATCAGTGTGACGGCCACCGATTCGTTAGCTTCTTCATTAGTAACTGTGACTTTTTCTGCTTTATAATCAGTGTGACGGCCACCGATTCGTTAGCTTCTTCATTAGTAACTGTGACTTTTTCTGCTTTATAATCAGTGTGACGGCCACCGATTCGTTAGCTTCTTCATTAGTAACTGTGACTTTTTCTGCTTTATAATCAGTGTGACAGCCACCGATTCGTTCGCTTCTTCATTAGTAACTGTGACTTTTTCTGCTTTATAATCACTGTGACGGCCACCGATTCGATTGCTGCTTCATTAGTAACTGTGACTTTTCCTGGTTTATAAGCAGTGCGACAGTCACCCATTCGTTTGCTTCTTCATTAGCAACTGTGACCTTTCCTGCTTTATAATCAGTGTGACAGCTTCTTAATTAGTAACTGTGACCTTTCCTGCTTTATAATCACTGTGACGGCGACCGATTCGTTTGGTACTTCATTAGTAACTGTGACCTTTCCTGCTTTATAATCACTGTGACGGCCACCGATACGTTTGCTGCTTCATTAGTAACTGTGACCTTTCCTGCTTTATAATCACTGTGACGGCCACCGATTCGTTTGCTTCTTCATTAGTAACTGTGACCTTTCCTGCTTTATAATCACTGGGACGGCCACCGATTCGTTTGGTTCTTCAATAGTAACTGTGACCTTTCCTGCTTTATAATCACTGTGACGGCCACCGATTCGTTTGCTGCTTCATTAGTGACTGTGAACTTTCCTGCTTTATAATCACTGTGACAGCCACCGATTCGTTTGCTTCTGCATTAGTAACTGTGACTTTTCCTGGTTTATAAGCAGTGCGACAGTCACCCATTCGTTTGCTTCTTCATTAGCAACTGTGACCTTTCCTGCTTTATAATCACTGTGACAGCCACCGATTTCTTCGCTTTTTCATTAGTAACTGTGACTTTTCCTGCTTTATAATCACTGTGACAGCCACCGATTTCTTCATTTCTTCATTAGCAACTGTGACTTTTCCTGCTTTATAATCACTGTGACAGCCACCGATTTCTTCGCTTCTTAATTAGTAACTGTGACCTTTCGTGCTTTATAATCACTGTGACAGCCACCGAATCGTTTGCTGCTTCATTAGTAACTGTGACCTTTCCTGCTTTATAATCACTGTGACAGCCACCGATTCGTTTGCTTCTTCATTAGTAACTGTGACTTTACTGCTTTATAATCAGTGTGACGGCCACCTAATTGTTTGCTTCTTCATTAGTAACTGTGACCTTACCTGCTTTATAATCACTGTGACAGCCACCGATTCGTTTGCTTCTGCATCAGTAACTGTGACTTTACTGCTTTATAATCAGTGTGACGTCCACCGGTTCGTTTGCTTCTTCATTAGTAACTGTGACCTTTCCTGCTTTATAATCACTGTGACAGCCACCGATTCGTTTGCTTCCGCATTAGTAACTGTGACTTTTCTGGTTTATAAGCAGTGCGACAGTCACCCATTCGTTTGCTTCTGCATTAGTAACTGTGACTTTACTGCTTTATAATCAGTGTGACGTCCACCGGTTCGTTTGCTTCTGCATTAGTATCTGTGACTTTACTGCTTTATAATCAGTGTGACGGCCACCTAATTGTTTGCTTCTTCATCAGTAACTGTGAGTTTTCCTGGTTTATAATCACTGTGACAGCCACCGATTTCTTCGCTTCTTCATTAGAAACTGCGACTTTTCCTGGTTTATAATCACTGTGACAGCCACCGATTTCTTCGCTTCTTCATTAGTAACTGTGACCTTTCCTGGTTTATAATCATTGTGACAGCCACCGATTTCTTCATTTCTTCATTAGCAACTGTGACTTTTCCTGCTTTATAATCACTGTGACAGCCACCGATTTCTTCGCTTCTTAATTAGTAACTGTGACCTTTCCTGCTTTATAATCACTGTGACAGCCACCGATTCGTTTGCTGCTTCATTAGTAACTGTGACCTTTCCTGCTTTATAATCACTGTGACAGCCACCGATTCGTTTGCTTCTGCATCAGTAACTGTGACTTTACTGCTTTATAATCAGTGTGACGGCCACCTAATTGTTTGCTTCTTCATTAGTAACTGTGACCTTTCCTGCTTTATAATCACTGTGACGGCCACCGATTCGTTTGCTTCTGCATCAGTAACTGTGACTTTACTGCTTTATAATCACTGTGACGGCCACCTAATTGTTTGCTTCTTCATTAGTAACTGTGACCTTTCCTGCTTTATAATCAGTGTGACGGCCACCTAATTGTTTGCTGCTTCATTAGTAACTGTGACCTTTCCTGCTTTATAATCACTGTGACGGCCACCTAATTGTTTGCTTCTTCATTAGTAACTGTGACCTTTCCTGCTTTATAATCACTGTGACGGCCACCAAATTGTTTGCTTCTTCATTAGTAACTGTGACCTTTCCTGCTTTATAATCACTGTGACAGCCACCGATTCGTTTGCTTCTTCATTAGTAACTGTGACTTTACTGCTTTATAATCAGTGTGACGGCCACCAAATTGTTTGCTTCTTCATTAGTAACTGTGACCTTTCCTGCTTTATAATCACTGTGACAGCCACCGATTCGTTTGCTTCTTCATTAGTAACTGTGACTTTACTGCTTTATAATCAGTGTGACGGCCACCTAATTGTTTGCTTCTTCATTAGTAACTGTGACCTTTCCTGCTTTATAATCACTGTGACAGCCACCGATTCGTTTGCTTCTTCATTAGTAACTGTGACTTTACTGCTTTATAATCAGTGTGACGGCCACCTAATTGTTTGCTTCTTCATTAGTAACTGTGACTTTTCCTGCTTTATAATCACTGTGACAGCCACCGATTCGTTTGCTCTGCATTAGTAACTGTGACTTTACTGCTTTATAATCACTCTGACAGCCACCGATTCGTTTGCTTCTGCATTAGTAACTGTGACTTTACTGCTTTATAATCAGTGTGACGTCCACCCGTTCGTTTGCTTCTGCATTAGTAACTGTGACTTTACTGCTTTATAATCAGTGTGACGGCCACCTAATTGTTTGCTTCTTCATTAGTAACTGTGACTTTACTGCTTTATAATCATTGTGACGTCCACCGGTTCGTTTGCTTCTGCATTAGTAACTGTGACTTTACTGCTTTATAATCATTGTGACGGCCACTGATTCGTTTGCTTCTTCATTAGTAACTGTGACTTTTTCTGCTTTATAATCACTGTGACAGCCACCGATTCGTTTGCTTCTGCATTAGTAACTGTGACTTTACTGCTTTATAATCAGTGTGACGTCCAACGGTTCGTTTGCTTCTGCATTAGTAACTGTGACTTTTTCTGCTTTATAATCAGTGTGACGGCCACCGATTCGTTAATTTCTTCATTAGTAACTGTGACTTTTTCTGCTTTATAATCAGTGTGACGTCCACCGGTTCGTTTACTTCTGCATTAGTAACTGTGACTTTTTCTGCTTTATAATCATTGTGACGTCCACCGGTTCGTTTGCTTCTGCATTAGTAACTGACTTTTTCTGCTTTATAATCATTGTGACGTCCACCGGTTCGTTTGCTTCTGCATTAGTAACTGTGACTTTTTCTGCTTTATAATCATTGTGACGTCCACCGGTTCGTTTGCTTCTGCATTAGTAACTGTGACTTTTTCTGCTTTATAATCATTGTGACGTCCACCGGTTCGTTTGCTTCTGCATTAGTAACTGTGACTTTTTCTGCTTTATAATCAGTGTGACGTCCACCGGTTCGTTTGCTTCTGCATTAGTAACTGTGACTTTTTCTGCTTTATAATCAGTGTGACGTCCACCGGTTCGTTTGCTTCTGCATTAGTAACGGTGACTTTTTCTGCTTTATAATCAGTGTGACGGCCACCGATTCGTTAGCTTCTTCATTAGTAACTGTGACTTTTTCTGCTTTATAATCATTGTGACGTCCACCGATTCGTTAGCTTCTTCATTAGTAACTGTGACTTTTTCTGCTTTATAATCAGTGTGACGGCCACCGATTCGTTAGCTTCTTCATTAGTAACTGTGACTTTTTCTGCTTTATAATCAGTGTGACGGCCACCGATTCGTTAGCTTCTTCATTAGTAACTGTGACTTTTTCTGCTTTATAATCAGTGTGACGGCCACCGATTCGTTAGCTTCTTCATTAGTAACTGTGACTTTTTCTGCTTTATAATCAGTGTGACGGCCACCGATTCGTTAGCTTCTTCATTAGTAACTGTGACTTTTTCTGCTTTATAATCAGTGTGACAGCCACCGATTCGTTCGCTTCTTCATTAGTAACTGTGACTTTTTCTGCTTTATAATCAGTGTGACGGCCACCGATTCGTTAGCTTCTTCATTAGTAACTGTGACTTTTTCTGCTTTATAATCAGTGTGACGGCCACCGATTCGTTAATTTCTTCATTAGTAACTGTGACTTTTTCTGTTTTATAATCAGTGTGACAGCCACCGAAACGTTCGCTGCTTCATTAGTAACTGTGACTTTTTCTGTTTTATAATCAGTGTGACAGCCACCGATTCGTTCGCTGCTTCATTAGTAACTGTGACTTTTGCTGCTTTATTATCAGTGTGACAGCTTCTTGATTAGTAACTGTGACTTTTTCTGCTTTATAATCAGTATGACGGGCAGCAATTTGATTGCTTATTCGTGTGAGCTACAACCGTATGTTTGGAAGATCCTAGCAACCCACTATGGCTTAGACCATACGTAACGCCATTTTCTCGCATAAAAATACCTTCAGAGAATACTTGACTTCCGTCGATATGAACTGATAACGGCCCTAAATAATCTATTAGGTATAGAAATTACCAGAACTATAATCTGGTTTGCACACTTTATTTGATTAGCGTTTAACCTTTAAAATTGGTCTTAATTCAATTGAATATTTTGAAGTAGGTTAAATAGGCTCTGGTACTTTAGAGCACATTATATTTTTAGTTTGTCTTAATAAACTTAGGCGGTTTTAACCAGTTCTTTCGTGCTTTGTGTGGAGAAAGACTGTGTTGTGTCTGTCTCATTTGTTAATGGAATTTTCACCATAAAGGTATTATCTCAGCGGGTCGATAGTAACACATGTTTCGCAATCCAGAAGGCTACCATTCAAATACCGGTCTCGTCCACTTGCGGAAGTAATTTACATCATCATTATTTATCTCGTTCCTGAATGTTCCAGGTTTTGTCGGCTTTTCCAATAAATTTAGAAATCAGCACATATAGACGGATATGTAATACACAGCATTTTAATCTCTACGATGTTCATCATGAAGATCATCACAACGCCATGTCAGATTACACGTCATACAAAAAGCTACCAACATTAGTGCTTCCCAAATTAAATGATTTTACTTTAACAAATTCGATTAATAATGTTTTGAAGTGCAGAAAGCTTATTTGGCCATAAATTGCTTGGAAGCTGCCCAAATTGGTAGCATTCTTAAAAAACCAATCCCAACGAAAAAACTAAAATAACTGAGAAAATATCAATTTCAAATACTGCCATCAGAATTCGCTAGGCAGTGAAACATGCTCTTACATAATCAGAAGTGAAGCCAATTAATTAAATTAAGTTCTTTTCAAAGACGTGCACAGATTTTACAGCAAACAAAATAGCGCCTTTGTCTACTATACATTAAATAGAATACAATCACATTGTTAATTTGGAAATAAGTCATAGCTTTGGTGTGTTCAGAACAAGGCGTTAGGAGAAAGAAAGAAAGTGTATTAGATATGAATATTTTATGGCACTCTTGGAAGGATGTGGAACAATCCTAAAGAACACGTAGAAACAAGTAACCACGGCGAGGTGTGGGATGAAGATAAGTGCAAACAGTATAAAAACTCTGGTTATTGGAAGTTAAGTAAAGAAGACACATTTGCATATTCCAGTTATACATGCAGAGGGCTCCATGTGGGTACTTCAGATGTATCATAATTAGTAGCATTTACTGTCAAATAGGTCTCCCAAATAGAGGACCAGTAAAGGAAGTTTTAATAGAAAGATAAACAGATGTGGACTCTAAAGAAAGAGCCAAGGGAGAGATAAGTCAAGCTCTCTCTTTGTAAGTAGTGTGTCGTTATATACCACGGAAACTTTAATAGGATTGCAATGTAGTGAGGAAACATAAGGCCTTTCAATAAGGAGATAATAGAGCTCATGTAATGCACAGACAAAATAGCTGTGTTCAGAAAAATAACTGATGTATTACACTCACAAACGCTTATTCTCCATATGCTTCATGTTAATCGAGATGTTAATCTTATTGCTAATTTTCTTGTAGATGCAAGGGGAATTGGTAGGCTTTAAGCGATAGTCAAATCTTTTAAGAGCTGGTTGCTACGTGGAGTATTCCATTCTCTTTGTATTACCAGGATAAAAAAAATGAATAACGAATTCCCATTTGAGAAAAAAATATAAGTATTGGGAAATTTAAGGGAATAACAAGCAATATCTCGAAAATGGTTCAATATATGACATAAATTGTGTATTTTAACGCGATCTACATTTTTTGTGTAGTAAAATTTTGTCTATCTCTTATGGTTTACCAGTTATGCAAAAGTCGTTCACAATGAAGAATACTTTTGGGGACATTAAAATTTTCGAAAAATGTTCCATGTAAAGCGTAATCTGGGGTGGGTGGATTTTCTTGAAAACCTTCGTGTCGCATCTCTGGAAGATACTGAACCTAAATACCAAGTTTGGTGTTTATCCGACTGTTCGTTTCTGAGTTATGCTGTTCACAAACAGACACGCACGGACATGTTTCCAAAAATACTTTTTTTTGGATTCAGGAGGCCTAAAAATGTCTTTTCAGTGAAATCTCGGTATCGAATTTTTGGGTGGAATGCAATACTTCCCCTACTTACTATACGTAGTAGAGAAAGTAATAAATTGTGCGAAGGAGGAGCATTAGTATAACTGATCAAGACGAAGAAAAGGAAATTTGCTGGGGCAGTGTGTGAGATGCCAATACTTTTAAGGGAAGAGTAAATGTGAAAAAAGGTTTGGACCAAAAACGATGACAGGTAATAAAAGGCTTTAAG
Organism: Deroplatys truncata; assembly: GCA_030765065.1. NCBI lineage: Eukaryota > Metazoa > Arthropoda > Insecta > Mantodea > Mantidae > Deroplatys > Deroplatys truncata. The sequence continues at coordinate 224,710,140 of CM060978.1, forward strand.
ACTGATGGTTCATAAGCGGGGACGAAGAGGAAGGAATTGAGAAGGCTGTTTCATAGAAAGATCTACCCTTGGACTGAATGAGACTGCCTCTGTGATCGACTGGTCAGTACTCTAGCTTTTTCACCCAGAGATCCCGGGTTCAATTCCCAGCTGAGGTATGGAACCAGAATCATTCCCTGTCCCCCACAGGGTGTGGAAGTATGTGTATAGGGGTGAATGTGCTTCAAGATGAGAATTATTAAAATCCAACGTTAATAACATATATTCAACGAGTTATTTCACATGTCAAAGCCTCCGATATGACCATACAAATTAAAGGCGTCTATACAAATTAAACAATTAAAAGAATAGACTGAAGACAATTGTTTTAGTGGATCACTTAGAACTTATACTTTGGAAAGACTTTAGTACTAAGTGAAGCAATCAGCAGCAAAACAACATCTTTCCTTAACATGTTTCGGTACCAACGCGCATTCCCTTGCAGGTGGGTGAGAAAATCACTCTTGGCGGGTAAGGTTAGTCCCGCCGCAAAGTAGAATGTGCATTGCAACTTTCCAATGTACACATTTTAGTTCTGGGTGGGTTAGGTTTCTAAACACAAGTGTCTTAACCTCAGCAACTGGACATTAAAATGGCATTTATGGCCTTTGGAAAGAACTATAACAAAATTACTAGTAGGTACTAGGTTACAAAATACACCATAAAGATTCATAATATACAATAAAAACAAACATTTTGATCCTCCATGGTGCACCTTAAGAATAAGACCTAAACTGTTGCACTTTTAATGGAAAAGCCATGCGCATTTACTGTAACTTTAAATAATGTAACATTGATCCTAAGATAGCATTTACATAACACATTTATTATATTCAAATTGTTCAATTATGTGTTATAAATTAAATTGAACATAATGTAAAGTGCAGTAACACTCGAAAGCATAACCGCACTTTTGCATTAAAACTGTCTGAAAATAAGTCTTATAGTGACGTCTTGTAGATGTAAATTGTTATCAATAACATAGATCAACATTTTATAACCAATACGTGTAATATTAAGAAATGCATAGCGTTTCAGGTTTTAATATAGGTACATAAAACCTTTGTGATTGCATTGCTTCACACTGGATTTTTGGCAGGTTTTATCGTCCATAAGTTAAAGTTGTAGACCGAGGTTGCCAGTTACGAAGAATAAAATGTGATTATTGTACATTTTTTATGGGATGTCCAAGTTTGATACCATAGTGGAGCTTTGGAACCAAATATAAAATCTAGATTTAAAGAAACCTTCTAAGAACACAAATAGAAGTGTTAACGATGATGATGATGATGATGATGATAATAATAATAATAATAGATTAGACTTTTCAGTTAGTTCCGACTTCTAGAAATTGCTCATTCCTTCTTCTTAGTAGTCTTCCCACATTTCTTCTTCCTTTTGTTTTATAATTAAAGTATTCTGGTTATTCTTCCCTCGGACATTATTAATGTAAGATTTTACCAATTTTCTCTATATTGTTTAATAATTTCATGTGTACTTAAAACTTTTAATTCTCTTCTAATTTGTTCATTTCTAATCTGGTCTAGAAGCGTGTATCCAGCTATAGTTGTAAAAAATTTCATTTCTGTTGACTATATTTCTCATTTGATCTTTTCTTAATGTCCAGCATTCACTTTGTACAGCAAGGTGTGTAAAACCGTTGTTTTATATAACTTACTTATAGTTCCTTTCCTAACTTTATTGTCGTCCTCCGTGGACTAGTGGTACCGTGCTAGCTTCTAGTTCCCAAGGTCGCGGGTTCAAACCCGGCGGAGGGCGATGGATTTTTTCGGGCGTAAATCGTTAGCACGGCTTCCTTCGGAAGGGAAGTAAAGCCGGTGGTCCCGTGTCGTAGAATTACGGCACGTAAAAGAACCTCAAGCCTGATAAAGAGGCCTTTGAGCAAAATTATCGATCTTTCACGCCCAATATAGAATGGGACGCTAAGGACCATACTAGTTAAAGAGCGCCCATAAATAAAAAAAAATCAATTTAAAGACTCCTAACTTTAACGCCTTAATTTTGTAGGTAACTTCTTTTCAGATGGTTGTTATCGATAATACTTGAGATTATTCAAAGGAATTTCATCACTAGAAACTAATGTGTATGTAGCTAGTACAGTTTGTTGTACTCTTGCAAGTAGCTCAGTGCCTTTCTAACGCAGGTATTGAAGTCCCATAGGCAGACACTCAGCGCATGCCACTACTCATTCAAGGACTGCTAATCGAAAAATAAGTGACATTATGACTTGTTTACTGGGAAGCCCACCAACCGGTTGTACTAGAGTTAGGTAACAGGTTAAATTGAAGAGCCCTTCAGGAAATATTCGTCACGGTAATAAAACGATCCTGAAATACAGGTTTCAGGCATTCCATCTTCGATATGCGGCTAATTCAATCTTCTGCGATTTATCGCTTCTATGCAGCGTATGAATGAGGGAGTCTTGACGGGGATACTGAATATAATCAAACACAATGTATAATTAAGTGACCTTAGATGATGATCCTGCTAATGACTAAAACCCATTTACTTTATCTGTTCTAGTCAAACAGGTCTCCTTATTAGCGTACTTAAAAACGAGACTAATATAAATATATTCTAATTTCGGGTTATAATTCTGGATATTCAAATAACTATATGACAACCACTGAAGAGTTCCCGAAGGTGCAAATTTTCTGCATGACATTCCATCTATCGGCGACGTTGACGAACATTTGCTTTCATTTCGTTTCTGCACAAACTGTTTCAATTTTAAAAGCATAAAGCCTTAGAAATAATTAGAGCAGAAAAGAAAGAAAATCCATTAGGTTTTGGGCTAAATTTAGTTTTTACAAAGCTTCGACATACGTCAAAATTGCCTTTATTCGAAGTGTATTCGTCCTGTGACGTTATGCGTAAAACTTTATCTAAGACCTTGACATACTTCCAGTTGCTTTCTGGAGGAAATACGCGGTTACCATACGACTGTTACCAAAACTCGTTCTTTAGTGAAGAACCCGATAACCAAAAGGCAGCGGTTTCAGATCTATATACCTATTATGAAAATGAGATTATTTTGCAAGGCTTAGGCTTAAAAATCTCTCTTTCTCTACCTACTATAGTTTATTACTTTCTCTACTACGTATAGTAAGTAGGGGAAGTATTGTATTCCACCCAAAAATTCGATACCGAGATTTCACCGTAAATACATGTTTTGAGACCCCCTGAATCCATAAAAAGCATTTTTGGAAACATGTCCGTGTGTCTGTGAACAGCATAACTCAGAAACCAACAGTCGGATAAACACCAAACTTGGTATTTAGGTTCAGTATCTTCCACAGATGCGACACGAAGGTTTTCAAGAAAATCCACCCACCCAAGATTACCCTTTACATGGAAAATTTTTGGAAAATTTTAATTTTCTCAAAAATGTATCTAACGATTTTGATTAAAACATCATATGTTTAAGATATTTTCATGACAAATGAAATTTATATCTCGAATTTTCTGGGAATGTATTCTTCATTGTGAACGACTTTTGCATAACTGGTAAACCATAAGAGATACACAAAATTTTACTACACAAACAATGTAGATCGCGGTAAAATACACAATTTATGTTATATACATTTTTTGTTGAGTGAACCATTTTCGAGATATTGCTTGTTATTCCCTTAAATTTTTAAATACTGATTTTCTCAAATGGGAATTCGTTATTCATTGTTTTGTCTTGGATATGCAAGGAGTATTAATCTGTGGCAAAGAAAATGGTACTGCACCTAGCAACCAGCTATTAAGAGATATGTCTATGCTTAAAGGCTACTGTATTTCTATATAGCCCTTGCAAATACAAAACAAGGGGAACATAGTACGCCTTAAGCGATAGTCAAATTTTTTAGAACTGGTCGCTATGTGTAAAATGTAATTCTCTTTGCATGTCAAAAGATCGTTTCTGCAAATATTTATCTCGATTAATATGAAATAGATGGAGAATAAGAGTTTGTAAAAATAGTTTGTACAAGAGTAGAGAAAGTCATGTGAGTGTAACACGTAATATTTTTTCATGGCTTCTACAAACTATTCTACAAAACCTTATTTTTCATATTATTATATAGTTTTATTACACATTTCCATGTAGGTATACTGCAGATGCAGGAAACTGAAGGGATAGTGAAATACTTGAATGCGGAGTAACTATTTCCATAGCATTGCCAGAAACTCCTGAATGGCGGCAACGTTAACGAAGTATTGAAATTTCGAGCCATTAACGCAAATGCCCCAGAAGTTGTTGATACCACAGTAAATTTGTTTGAGATAATTCGTGTATTTTAGAGAGGTTGAAGCAGTATGTTTAACACTTGAATGGTTTCAGTCAAATTATATAATATGTAAATTCAATAACAGCCCACCTTGAAGCAATATGTATGTAATAATTTGTAAAATGTATGTAACAGTCATTGCATATGCTTATATTATTGTAAACATGTTCAATAATGTTATATGAATGCATTACGTAATTTAATAATGTAGTAGCTGTGAGAATAATAAGTTAAACGTTGCTAACAATGAGGTAAAAATGCGGTAACTTGAGGCAATAAAGAATTTAAAAATTTAAATGCTAGTAGTCATTATTGGAGCACCAATAATGTAAATTTTGAAACAGTTTTAAAATAGCCAATCATCAACCAGAAAAAGCTTTATTTAAATAAAGGTATTCTATTGGAGTAGGAATAGCCAATCAGAGACTTGAAATACAGAAATTTACAAGTTTAAACGGTTGAAATCAATTCCGTTGCCTGCAGATAGTGCTCTTAACTGGATGCGTTGCTTGTGCGTCCTCAAGAAATATAATATGTATTCGTGTGAGACGAAAAATAAGTTTACGTGTTAAAAAGTGTAATAAATAAAAAGAATCTCACAGCTCTCTATATCAGTGAAGTGTTATTTAAATCGTATCAAGTATTAATAAAAGGAGTGAAGTAAAAATTATAATCTGTGTAAGCCTACATTCTTAGTCGTATCACAACCCTGCCAAGAGAAACGTGTCTTTAACAAATATTGACCCAGCCGAGGCAAACATCAATATAATATTTAAAGAAGCAGTAAAAATACATTTGGGGCGAAGGCTACCGGCAACTGTTTACTATACGTGCGGTTCGGCTCCCCAACTGTTGAAATATAATACAACTCCTTCAATACAAACTACTTCAAATTGAGGCCCAAAACGTGGTGCAAATAACGTAACAATACAACTTCTTCAAACTGACTTTCCATACGAGTTGCAAATAACAATTACAACAAAACACCTTTCTCAAATTGGCGCCAGAACGTGGGGCAAAAATAACGAAACAATAACTTCTTTAAGGTCCACATTTTTGTTTAGTACGTTTTTGTCTGTCTCTTATGGTTTACCAATTACTGTCTCGTCAGTGACGTTTTGGTTGGTAAGTTGGGGTGGTTTATCTCTCAGGTAAAGCTCTAGCTGGTGGCAGAGGTTCACAGTATGCTGAACTCCTGCCGCTCGTGACGTGCACATTAACATCGCGCGTCTTTTCCCCTCACTTACCTCATGCCAAGTAACCACTACCTCCTTCCAGTAGTTAAACCCCTACCTGATTGGAAGGGCTCCCCACCCACTAGTTAAAACGTCGCTGAACAGACAGTACACAAAACTGTACAATATTCCTTCAGAATGAAGATAACTTCATAGGCTGTGCCAAGAAAATACAATAGACTTATTTGCATGTAAATATTCTAAACATATGGGATTCTACTCAAAATCGTTACAGTCAAAAACTATAAAAATCTCTAAAGGTTTTGGATGTTAAGGGTAGTTTGGAGTAGGAGGATTTTCTTAAAAATGTTTGTGTTGCATCTCAGGAACATGCTAAACTTAGCAACAAGTTTGGTATTTATCCGGCTTTTCGTTTTTGAGTTATGTTATTCACAGACACACATACACAGATGGGCCTTTTTTCTAAAAATGATATTTTTGGGTTCAGGGGACCTCAAAACATGTATTTAGGTGAAATATCGTCTCAAATTTTTGGGTGGAATACAATACTTCCACTACTTACCAAGTACGTAGCAGGGAAAGTAAAAATAGAATGCAATCATTTTTACTTTCTCTACTGCGTATAGTAAGTAGGGGAAGTATTGTATTCCACCCAAAAATTCAATACCGAGATTTCACAGGAAATATATGTTTTGGGGCCCCCTGAATACACAAAAGGCATTTTTGGAAACATGTTCGTGTGTATGTCTGTGTGTATGTGTCTGTGTGTCTGTGAACAGCATAACTCAGAAACGGACAGTCGGATAAACACCAAGCTTGGTATTAGGTTCAGTATCTTCCAGAGATGCGACACGAGGTTTTTCAAGAAAATCCCCCTACCCCATTTTACCCTTTATATGAAACATTTTTCGAAAATTTTAATTTTCTCAAAAATGGCTCTAACGATTTTGATTAAAATATCATATGTTTAAGATATTTTCATGACAAATGAAATGTATATCTCGAATTTTCCTGTAGGCTTGTAAATTACAGTGAACCTGTAATTACATAACCATCACTGAATCCCGTAACAGTATCATGGGCAAAGCTAATACTGCCACCTGGGCAGTAAGTAGTAAACTTCAGCTGACAAAATTTTAAAAAGGTCGTAAACTCACCTTCCTTAAGGTCAATGTAAACTGACAAACAAGTCATATCTGCATATCGCTTGAATAACAAATTAAATCCTGTTAATATCATTGAGCAGTTGCTTTCTCTGAGGTCAAACACCCCAGATGGCGGTGGATTCATTACGTTATTAGCTTCCGTGCGTTTAGATTAAAATTACACTGCTACTGACGAATACTAATGTTAAGACGTTTATCTTGAGAGGAGAAATATTAAATTATTGGTTTAAAGATGTATAAAGTAAGCTGTAAGGAATTTACAGACTTTCCAAGAGCCACTTCAAGCGTTACGTGTAATAAATAAAATATTGCTTGTTATGGTAAGGTAAAAAACAGATATGTGTATATAAAGAAAGACACAGTTGCGAAATGAATATAGATTTATTCTTTCTTCTTTTTTCCTTCTTTCTTCTATCCTTTTATTTATTTATTTTTGCAAACATATTCACTTTTTTAATCGAAACATCATTTAGTAGCATTACAACAGACATTTTTGAGTTGCAAGCTTTAAAATATGTTATGATATATCTAATCCAATCTTATTTTAAAGCCAACTGAATTTTTCTCAATTCCTGTAACCGTAAAAGCATTAAAGCATAAAAATCTTTAAAAAAAATCTGATGTGTAACACTCACATGACTCTCTCTACTCCTGTACAAGCTATTTTTACAAAGGCTTATTCTCCATATGCTTCATATTAATCGAAGATGTTAATCTTATTGCTAATTTTCTTGTAGGTGCAAGGAGAATTGCTAGTCTTTAAGCGATTGTCAAATATTCTAAGAGCTGGTTGCTATATAGAGTATTCCATTCTCTTTGCATATCCAAGACAAAAAAAATTAATAACGAATTCCCATTTGAGAAAATCAGTATTTAAAAATTTAAGGGAATAACAAGCAATATCTCGAAAATAGTTCCTCAACAAAAAAATGTATATGACATAAATTGCGTATTTTAACGCGATCCACATTTTTTGTGTAGTAAAATTTTGTGTATCTCTTATGGTTTACCAGTTATGCAAAAGTCGTTCACAATGAAGAATACTTTTGGAGACATTCCCAGAAAATTGAAGATATACATTGTATTTGTCATGAAAGTATCTTAAATACATGATATTTTAATCAAAACCGTTTTCTGTGGTGTTTACAAAATTATTTTTATAAGAAGTTAGAAGAACAATTTGTTTTGTATAGTACCTGAAATTTTGGTGAAATTGTGATGGAGGAAGAAAAAATGTTTAACTTTAGTATTTTCAACGTTTTCATGAGGATCCTTATGTCTCAGTCTGTATGACTTGACAAACATTGGTCTCCGTCAACATAAATCATGTGTCGGTGACACTGTAAGTGTTGTATGTTGACCCAGTACCCTTCTGTGATTTACTTACGTTAATTCCACATTACACTATGTAAGAGAACCTACACATATTCCAATGCATTTTTAAAACAATTTAGTGTTTTACAGTATACCCGAAGTATGTGGCCCAGTCGCTCCATTTCTAAAACATTTTTGGTGTGCTTGTATAACCCCTAACACACAATGCAAGAGGTAAGGAAATTATTAAAACCATATTTATGCTTAGAATTAACATTAGAACAGAAATAGTTAATTTTAAAAATGTACTTACCTGCTAGTTGCGAAAATCACAAATAAATAAATAAATAAATAAAAATAAGCCCCATGGGTACACCACATTGCTGGAAGAGAAATCACCTCAAAACTTCTGTCACAAATCAAAGGTAAAAAATGCTTCTAAATATGTTAGAATTTATGCATATGTTACAATACAGCTAAATGGATAATTATGTGCCAACCGAAATGGGTTGAAATACCTATATATACCGGTGTATATATAGAAATTGTGAAAGAAATTAGTTTTAAGTCATCAATTAACTACGACATTGTATATGCTTTTATGATATGCAACATTATAAAGGAGCTCAAAATAACAAATCATTAAATAAATAAGCAAAGCATTGTTACTTTTCCTGCTTTTTCTACCGCTATGATCGCAGCGGAATTTTAGTACTTATTCTTTAACTACCACTACTAATAATAATAATAATCACCCTGGAAACTCTTAAGAGAGAGGTGAGGTAGTCTACCGGAAACAAAATAGGTAGCCCGTTGTTGTTATGTTGTCAGGTTTGTGATCTTGTCACTACAGTATGAGGCAGTATTTTTAACACTAAAATGATATCAGTCTAATTATATAATATAAAATATAACAGCCCGCCTTAAACCAATATGTGTATGTAATAATATATAAAATGTATGTAACAGTCATTGTATTATGTTTATATTATTATGTACATGTATAATAATGTATTACGTAATTTAACAAGTGAATTTTCGGCTTCCATTTTGTGAGAATGCTGACAATTAGGTAACAGTGAGGTAGCCTTGAGCCAATAATGAATTGGAAAGTTTAATAATACTATTAGTAATTCTTGAAACAATAATTTAATATTTAAAACGTTTATAAATAGCCAATCAAAAACTAGAAAAAGCTTAAGTAAAATAAAAGTATTCTATTGGAGTAAAATTAGCCAAACAAAGACTTGAAAATAGTAAATATACGAATTTAAGCGGTAGAAGCCAGACGCTACTAGGCAGCGTTCCAGAGCACTTCGATACGGTACAGGTTAAGTGTGAGACATAGAACTTCATTACGGTGAGAACAAAATAGAGTTTACGTGTTAAAAAGTGCAATTAATAAATAATCTCACAGCTCTACAGTATGATATATGTATCAGTGAAGTGTTATTTAATCGTGTGAAGGATTAATAAAAGAGTGAAGTAAATAATTATAATTTACGTAAGCCTTATTCTTTAGCCGCACCAACGCCTGCTAAGCGATACGTGTTTCTACAAATTACTACTGATGCAGCCGCGGCATACAAATATAATATTTAAATAAACATTAGAAATACAAAGTTGATTTTTAAACGTTGGGGCGAAGGCCACCAGAAAGTGAACGTGTAATTGTTAATTTTGTAACTACATTTACATTCTAATTAGGATACATTCAAACATTTGTCATAATTAATTATTCGATAAAAGCAAGCCGCATATCTTGATCAATAATACTTATTCCGAATCTGAACCTTATTCTTATCGGTCATTTAAGTCATGAAGAATGTTACAATTGCCATAGTTAATGCGTCCCTTATCACTCACATGTATCTTATAAAACCAATGCACGTATTTTATAGCACACGATTTCTATCTTGCGGGGTATCGAGCCAGGCACTTCACTAATCTTTCTTTCTGCAAAAATCGTTTCCAGATTTTAATTTTAAATTGAGAAGAAACTTTTTATATGGGGTTTACACAACTGTGGTATGTGGGTTTATAAAATGTCGATATTCTAAGACTAACTGATTCTTTACTTTCTCTACCATGTACCTAGTAGGTGGAGAAGATATTGCATTCCAACAAAAGGTTCGATATCGAGATTTCACGAAAATACATGTTTTGAGGCCCACTTAATAAAAAAAAAGGATTTTTAATTTCTCTACTACGTATAGTAAGTAGGGGAAGTATTGTATACCACCCAAAAATCCGATACCGAGATTTCACAGAAAATACATGTTTTGAGGTGCACTGAATGCACATAAAGCATTTTTGGAAACATGTCCGTGTGTGTGTCTGTATGTGTGCCTGTCTGTGAACAGCATAACTCAGAAACGAACAGTCAGATAAACACCAAACTTGGTATTTAGGTTCAGTATCCTCCAGAGATGCAACACGAAGGTTTTCAAGAAAATCCCCCACCCCAGATTACCCTTTACATGGAACAATTTTCGAAAATTTTAATTTTCTAAAAAATGGCTCTAACGATTTTGAATAAAATACCATAAGTTCAAGACATTTTTATGGCAAATGAATTGTATATCTGTAAATTTCTGGGAATGTCTCCAAAGTATTCTTCATTGTGAACGACTTTTGCATAACTGGTAAACCATAAGAGATAGACAAAAATTTACTACACAAAAAATATAGATCGCATTAAAATAATTTATGTCATATACATTTTGTTTGTTGAGTGAATCATTTTCGAGATATTGCTTGTTATTCCCTTAAATTTTCTAATATAATTTTCCTCAAATGGGAATTCGTTATTCATTACTTTCTCTACTACGTATGGTAAGTAGGGGAAGTATTGCAATACGCCCAGAAATTCGATACCGAGATTTCACCGGAAATATATGTTTTGAGACCCCCTGAATCCAAAAAAAAGCATTTTTGGAAACATGTCCCTGTGTGTGTGTCTGTGTGTCTGAGTGTGTGTGTGTGTGTGTGTGTGTGTGTGTGTCTGTGAACAGCATAACTCAGAAACGAACAGTCGGATAAACACCAAAATTTGTATTTAGGTTCAGTATCTTCCAGAGATGCGACACGAAAGTTTTCAAGAAAATCCCCCCACCCAGACTACCGTTTACATGGAACATTTTTCGAAAATTTTAATTTTCTCAAAATTGGCTCTATCGATTTTGATTAAAATATCATATGTTTAAGATACTTTCATGACAAATAAAATGTATATCTTGAATTTTCTGGGAATGTCTCCAAAAGTATTCTTCACTGTGAACAACTTTTGCATAACTGGTAAACCATAAGATATAGACAAAATTTATTACACAAATATGTAGATCACGTTAAAATACACAATTTATGTCATATACTTTTTTGTTGAGTGAACCATTTTCGAGATATTGCTTGTTATTCCCTTAAATCTTTCAATACTTATTTTCTCAAATGGGAATTCGTTATTCATTTTTTTGTCTTGGATATGCAAAGAGTATTAATCTGTGGCAAAGAGAATGGTGCTGCACATAACAACCAGCTATTAAGAGATATGTCGATGCTTAAAGGCTACTGTCTTTCTATATTGCCCTTGCAATTACAAAAGAAGGGGAACATAGTACGCCTTAAGCGATAGTCAAATATTTTTAGAACTGGTCGCTATGTGTAAAATGTAATTCTCTTCGTTTCTGCAAATGCTCATCTCTAATATGAAATAGATGGAGAATAAAAGTTTGTAAAAATAGTTTGTACAGGAGTAGAGAAAGTCATGTGAGTGTAACACATCAGATTTTTTTACGTTGAGCTTTCCTTATAAACATAGAATCCATACACACATTCACACTCACATTCATATTTCCAGACTCTAGGAAGAATAGGGAAGAATCCTGGCTAAAAAAATACTTTTCTCCAGCCTGGAATCGAACCCAAGACTTATGGATTTAAAAGCTAGCATGTTAATCGCCAGACCTCAGAGTTGGTCAAGAATTATTTATCGTGCAGTTAAAATGTCATGTAATAGTCATAATTATGAACACTTGTTGCACTCAGCCTTCACGAGAAACACTGATGACATCCGAAGAATGCGTATACTTCCTCTCTCAGCTTTTCTACCACTACATATACTCCTGACGTATAAATTCTTTGAGCTTATAGGTTGCATCATTGATGTTCTGTGTAGTGATGCAGATTTATCGCGTGCTGTGTTTGTAAAATGCTCGAATGTATCCTTATGTCGACTCTCAGCTACTCACTAGATAAAAATGTATTGTCAAAACAAGCAAAAAGAAAATTCGAGTATGTAATGGACACGAAAGTCATAATTACTGAATGCAGAATTAATTCCCTCTGTTTCCAAAATCCCAGGAGTGCAGTTAAAATGTTAATTTTACATAGGAACTTTAGAGATGAATTTGAAGGTTGCATTTAGGTTATGTTTTCGATAAGGGACTCTGAAGGCCTTTAAATATATGGTTGTATATTTTTTCCATTAACACTACAAAGTCCAAAAAATTATTATTACAAAGTCCAAAAAATTATTCTATCATTCTTTTCAGATTTAATTTTGAATGAACACAACTCAACATACACAAATGTGGGTCTGTATCTAAATGTTCAACTGACAAGGGAGTGAAACGTGAAGCCGAGTTCACAATAGTTGCTATTCATGTCATCTTGGATAATTATTTTTTGTAAAATGGAGGCTTGAGTGTGTTCTACTTGAGTATGAGTATGCACTAAGAAATACATGAATACTACTCAAGAGGCTTCATTTTTACCAAACAAAATATTTAATAAAAGATAAACTATATTGTACTATACACTCATTTTGTTCACGTTGACATATGAAATGTATATAAAGTTGACCATTCGGTTTCGAACCCCTATACCGGCATGGGATCTTTCTCATACTGGGAGATCTGGAACGGGATGCACTTAGCTTGGTGAAGTCCTTAGGGATTGACTTGAGTTGCTTGATTGGTGAGTATTAATAGGCTTCCGGTTTGCAAAAAATGTAACTTGTTTAAATTTTGTTTGTTGTTAAAGTAGGTTATTTGAAATGTTGTTAATGTTAACAAACTAAGGCTGTCAGCATCTGTATTAAAGCCTATTGTCTAATTTAGCAAAAATACTCGATTAGAACTATTTCAGTCATACTACTTTGGACCTCTAAAGCGAGAAAATGTTGAATTTAAACGAATCGAAACTGTCTATAGGTATGCATTTAGTCAATTTGGTTCTTATCGGTTTCTTAGCGTTTGATCTCCAGAAGATCCTTAGAAATTTGACTTTTCGGAAAGTCTAATCTTTGAAACGATTTATGTCTATTCCTTCATCTTTTTAAAAAATAGAGTTTACTTTAGCTTGAAATACTTTATTTATGTAGACCGAACAAGTTTCTGTTAGTTTATCTATCTATGAAGTTAGACACGCTCTCATTTCAGTTGTGTGTACTATGTCGATGCTGCAAGAGCCATTGATTTTTAAACAATATAGCTTTTATTTGAAATTGTGTTTATTTATTTTATTACTTTATTTCATAATAATAACTATTACTACACAATTTATTACATTTTATTCGCATCATTTGTTTAATTATATCTCAGTCGAATTTTGATTTAGTCTTGACTTTGTAGTTCCTCAGTTTATGGATTATATAATGAGAATTGTACACTAACAAGTTAGATAAGGTTAAGGGGGTAGTTTTAAAATCTTATTCTGTTTATATGACTGATATTTTCCTGCTCTTTATTTTTGGCTTGATTGATGCACTATTTAAATAATAATATTATGTATAGAACTGCATTTTATATTTTTCCTTTAGAGAATATTTCTATTATTAATTTCAACCTTTTTAATAAAACGTGAATTTTGAATTGTATAATAGCCTCTCTTATGTACCTAAGTGTTATGCACAAGTGATTTTAATATAATATTTTCTGGTCTTACGTTTTCTATTGGAATCTGATTCTCTATGTCCCTCCCCTCTCTCCGAGTTTCTTGAGTTGTACTGACCGCATTTGTTTCATTTCTCAATTTTTTTCCCCACTGAGCAATATGTTGTTTTATTTTATTCAAAAAATTACCTCACCTTTTACAGCTGATAAAATTTTCATTAGCTATCTTACGTAACTGTTCTGAATATAGCACTAGCGTTATTTCCTCCCTTCCTTTGCTGTAATTTGTTATTCTGCATAGCTTAGTTTTCTTGTTGATAAAACTTTTAACAAACTTATTGCCTTTCCTCTTCAAGGCATAAAATATGTTACTGCCATTCTCTACCTGTAAATTTTTATCATCCTGATCTCGCATGAAGGAGATATTGAGTGAGTTCAAGGTAAAAATCAATTCTTAGATGCGATGGGTATCTGGAGCACTTATTACTATCATTTCGTCCGTTTGTTGGTCTGTAGGCGTGAATAACTTGGAAACGCTGCAGATATGGCATTGAAACTTTACCTATAAGATTGGAAAGGTAGCATCAGAGTGAAAAAATTCACTCTGGAATTTGAACCACGGATCTTCCCGTTTCATTCTGTTGCTCTAACCAACTACCACTACCTGGCAACATGCCGGTATGACATTTGAGAAAGACGGTTTGTTACGTTATTTTTTACCACGCTTTGGACGTCAATTTGATAGCTTGTATTAAAGGAGTTGTGTTATATTTCAACTGTTGGGGAGCCGAACTTGTAGTAGTTATATAGTACCCGCTTTCCGGTAGCCTTCGCCCCAAATGTACTTTCAGGTGGCCTTTGCCCCAAGTTTAAAAAAATATTAACTTTGTAATTTGACTCTTTCTTTAAATATTATATTTATGTTTGCCTCGGCTGCGTCAGTATATTAGTAGAGACACGTATCTCTTAGCAGGGTTATGATGCGACAAGAATGTAGGCTTACACAGATTTTAATTTTACTTAACTCCTTTTATTAATGATTGACACGATTTAAATAAAACTTCACCGATATAGAGAGCTGTGAGATTCTTTAATTAATTAATTGCACTTTTTTAACACGTAAACTTATTTTTCGTCTCACACAAATACATATTATATTTCTTGAGGACACTTTTTGCGTCTGGTTAGTAACGCTGTCTGCAGGCAACTGACTTCTAGATTTGTAAATTTTGCTATATTTCAGTTTCTGATTGGCTAGTCCTACTCCAATAGAATACCTTCATTTAACTAAAGCCTTTTCTGGTTATTGGTTGGATATTTTATAAACAGTCACTAAAATTACATTATTGTTACTCCAAGAATCACAAGTAGTATTGTTAAACTTTCTTACTCATTATTGACTCAAGGTTACCTCATTATTAGCAACTTTTAACTTATTATTCTCACAGCTCCTACTTTATTAAATTACGTAATAAATTCACATAACATTATTACACATGTATAGAATAATATAAACATATACAATGACTGTAATACACACTTTTTATATATTGTTACATATACATATTGCTTTAAAGCGGACTTTTATTGCATTTACATATTATATAATTAGACTGAAATCATTTAAGTATTAAAAATACTGCCTCACATTAAATTTCCAAACTGACTCACATTTTTCCCGGTAAACCACAAGGAGGTCCCAAATTATTTTGAGATAACATACTCTAATAGTGATTTACAATGTGTTAAGTACTTTAAGTCCTGGCTCATAGTTTAACCAGCTATTAGGTCAATCAATGGTAATTAATTGTTCTTTCGCACAAGTCATATGTAGGACACGGTTGAAAAGATAGAATGAGACTGAAAAATTTACAAGGAGATTACGTAAATCTCAGCGGAATGCAATACTCTTCTGCCTATTAGGTACTAATTTAGCATTTATAATACGACAGGACAATCTATGTCCCCTTTGCATTTCAAGAAAAGACACATATCTTGAAACATGGGATCATTAAAGATTAGATGAATGTTTTCCAAAGATAACCAAGACAACAGTTGGATAGTATACATGTTGTTAAGGGAAACCTTTGTGAAAAATTATTGCAATCAAATTATATTTATTACTACGGGAAAACTACATCAGATCAGATTTAGCTACTTTATTGTCAATTTAAAACTCGTATTTTCTGATAGGTTTGATGTTAACATCTTAATAGACTAATAGACTACACTGAAACTGAACAAAACATGTTTAAACTTTTCTTCCTGTGTATGGCTGAATCCATCGTTGTGAATCTTGGCATACAACATACCACATTAGGTCATATTCATAACTAATATTACGTCTCACTTAGACAAATGGCCGACATCTTAATTGCGGATTTGCAATGGTACACGAAGCAAAACAATGTTGATATTTCGTTTATTAACACATTTTGAAAAGTGTTACTTTACAGCAGTTCATAAGCACTATGTTTCTGAAAGCCATTGTTATTTACACTTTTTGGCTACTATCACTCATGAATGTACATCCACCAGTTACCAAAGAAAACAAACAATACAGTTCGGATTCTTGAATGAAAGTATAGAGTAAGCACAGGTTTGTGTACTACTGAACATTTTAGTCATGTTTTGATTTGATTTGTGGATGGGGGAGGGTTAAATCCTCCCATAACACTGAAACACTTGAGGTTTATTGTACTATTCTGCACTCTTTATAGTTTCAAATACCTGATCCTTTAATAAAGAGCAGCAGTTTTTAACTAAATTATTTGTAAGAATGTCTACCAGGCTTTACATTTAAAGATTATATGAGAAGCAGGTTCATCTTCTTCATTATATTGTCTGCATACGGTTCTTGTTTAAAGTTTCTCATTGTATGTTGCCTTAATCTACACTGTCCAGTTAATAGCCCAGTTTTTAGGTATATTTGGGATCTATTGAGCTTCAATATATCTTCTGTAGGCAAAGAGGATATTTTACTCATCATTCGCTTATTGTATTTGCACCCATCATGTTTTAATTTGTATTAATGCCTCGGAAAAGACAGCTTTATTACTGGTTTTCAAAACATTACTTGGTATGTATGCTGCACAGAGAGCAGCAGACAAAGCGCTACTGAAGAGGAACGCAGAGTAAAAGGGGGGTGAGAGAGAGGAAGAGTGAAAAAGTTAAAGGGAATGAGAGAGAGGGGGAGAGAAGAATCCTCATAGTTGACACATTTAAGCGAACGCAGCTAAGGATTCTAGTAGTAAGGAATAAATCAGCCATTAGCCGACACTTACATCAGATTTTTTTTTAATTTCCCTCCCCTTGTAGAAGGCATGCTTATGGGATATAAAAAATATTTCTTCATAACAAATGTATTCTTACCTTCGTTAAACAGGTCCAGAGGCATCGAGTCGGGCGTCTTGACGCCCATGCGCCATCTAGAGGAGCCGCCGGCGCCAGTGGAACATCCTGTAAAGGAAAGAAATTAGAACCAATATTTCATAAAATGAGCAGGTTTGCCAGACATCTCAGATTTGTGCCAAATGTCCCGCGTCCCGGACAGTTCCCATCTGGGACGGTAATTGTCCGAATTTTTTTAATATTTTGAAACTTAAAAAAAAGTCATACTTCTTTATACTACAAAAAGTAATCCCCAGTAAGTTTTACCCTGATACCCTGCTGGTAGTGCTGTTACTGACCCCTTCCAATTGGTTATTGTCTACAAATTTGCCGTTTTGGGGGGTTGGCTAGCCTGGCGGATATGATGTTTAATAATTAACAAACTGCTGTGCCACTTTCTTTTTCCTTTTGATTGATATTCATCAACAACGAAGGGAGTTTATTAGGAGTTGTGATGTGAACACGAACACGTGGTTATTTTGCTGGAAAACAGGAAGTAAATAATAATGGAAATGGATAGGAATTTGAAACACAAAGGAGCTAACGTTAAAAAAATTCTTATGTGATACATTCACATGTACTCTCTATCGTTTATTAGTGAGTGTACAAACTATTCTTACCAAAGCTTATTTTTATATCTAATCCATTTTAATTCAAATACAGCTTTGCAGAATTTCGTTATAGATACAAAGAGAACAGCGATAGTCAAATGTTTAAGAGCTGGACGCTATCTAGCCTTAAAATTCCATACTGTTTCCATGTAATCGCAAGAACCAACTGGATGTTGAAAGGACTTTAAAGAACGACTAAGAAATGAACAGTTAGAACCATTAATAACGATATTTCAGAAATGCGTTATGCCACAAAAAACTTATTTGAAATGAATTGTGTGTTTTAAAGAGATCTATATTTTTTGTGTAGTATGTTTTTGTTTATCATCTAACATTTACAGTTATAAAGGTTATACAAAATTCCTTCTGAAGAGGAATTCAAAGGCTATTCCCAGAAAATTCAAGATATACAGTTTATTTTTCCTGTAAATATATTTAATATATTGTATTTTAATGAAAATCGTTAGAGCCATTTTTAGGGAGAAAAATCTAAAATGTTTCATGTAAACGGCAGTTTGGGGTATGGGAATTTTCTTGAAAATCCTTGAGTCGCATCCTTGGAGGATACAGAACTTATTTACAAAGTTTGGTACTTTCCGACTTTTCGTTTTTGAGTTATGCTGTTCACAAAAGACAGACCCATAGACACACACACGGACATGTTTCCAAAAATGCTTTATTTGGATTCAGGGGGCCTCAAAACATCTCGATGCCTTTCGGTATCGAATTTTTGGGTGGAATGCAATACCTTCTCTACCTACTATGTACGTGGTAGATAAAGTAAAAAGATAAAACGTTGTGGTTTTTCGTAAGGTTACAGAAAACTAAATTGAGTTTAGCGATTGGTTAGTATGTAATGGTGACAATAGGTGCAAAGTATTTTGCAAATATTGTCGTGTTTTTCGGTTGCACAATGGGGTGGAGGATGCGTATCTGTTTCTTATTTTGATATCTGGCAACCCTGGTTATGAGTAACACAAAATAAATAACTTGTTCATGGATAAAGTATGGACTGATTTAATAAACACGATTGCAAATGCAAAACGGACTGTGAAATTTCTTCTGAATATTCTTTCAAATGTGTTTGATAATGTTTACTGCAATATAAATGAATCTGAACAAATATAAACAAGCCAGCTATGTTTCGGTTGTAAACCTAAATTCTTTTTTATCATTAATTCAACTTTTCATTAGAAACATTATTATCGTTATTATTATTATTATTATTATTATTATTATTATTATTATTGAAATTCAAAATTAAGGAAAAAGTTTATATTGATGAACAGGTTAAGTATACACATGTACTTCTTTAACCAACTTAAGAATTTGGGGGGGGGGCAAAAAATGCTTACTGTTTCCTCTTTTTCCTCTTTCTCTTCAGTACTAATTACAGTTTACTGTACCACGTCTTTGTCGATCTCTGAACGTTTAGTGGTTACAGAAAATTATATAAAAATCTGATGTGTTGCATTCTCATGACCTTCTCTTTTCTTGTACAAACTATTTTCTCGATCTACTTCCTATTAATCTAGATAAACATTTGCAGAAACTATCTTGTTGCTAATTTTCTTGTAGGTGCCAGGGGAATTGGTAGGCTTTAAGCGATAGTCAAATATTTTAAGACCTGGTTGCTATGTGGCGCATTCCATTCTCTTTGTATGTCCAGAATATAAACAAATGAATAAGGAATTCTCATTTGAGAAAAAGTATAACTATTGGAAAATTCAAACAAATAACAAGGAATATCTCAAAAATAGTTCACTTAAAAAAATTAAAACAAAAAGAATCTGACATAAATTAAGTGCTTTAACGAGATCTACACTTTTTGTGTAGTAAAGGTTTGTCTATCTCTACGGTTTACCAGATATGCAAAAGTCTTTCGCAATGAAGAAGTCTTTTGGGGACATTTCCAGAAAAAGTTTAATACATTTCATTTGCCACGAAAATATCTGAAACATATGATATTTTAATCAAAATCGTTAGAGATTTTTTCAGAAAATAAAAATTTCGAAAAATGGTCCATGTAAAGGGTAGTATGGGTTGGGGAATTTTCTTTAAAATCTTTGTGTCCATCCTTGGAAGATACTATACTCAAATACAAAGTTTGGTATTTATCCGTCTTTTCGTTTTTGAGTTATCCTGTTCACAGACAGACAGACACACATATATACACGGATATGTTTTAAAAAATGTTTTATATGGATTCAACTCGCCCCAAAACATGTATTTCCGGTGAAATATCGGTATTGAATTTTTGGGTGAAATGGAATACTTCCCCTACTTACAATGCGCAGGAGAGAAAGTAAAAGTATCCTCAGAACGAAGAGAGTCTCATGAGCTATTCCCAGATTATTCAATATATGCATTTTATTTGTCAAGTGTTTTAAATATGGTATTTTATTCAAAATAATTGCAGCAATTTTTAAGAAAATAAAAAGCTTCGAGAAATTTTTCATTTAAGGGTGCGGGGATTTTCTAAAAAAGTTTCATTTCCCATTCTTGGAGGTTACTGAACTTAAATACCAAGTTTAGTATTTAACCGATTTTTCAGGTTTTGAGTTAACACACACACATGCAATACACCTTTTAAATAAAACTGCTTTATGGGGGTTCAGAGGATCTCAGAACGTGTACTTCCGGTGAAATCTTAATATAGAACTTTTGGGTAGAATTTAGTCTCCGTTTACTCACTATAGGTAAGTAGTAGATAAAGTGAAAGTAAAGAATTAGAAAAAAAGGAAGCTTTCTTCACACGTGCTATATTCAGAGATGTGTTTTTCTTCCGTATTTTTTAGTCATCTTCCATTATTTTACACTTTGCGTGTTCTCTGAGTTTAATATGGACAATACATCATCACTACTTGCATCACTAGTGACGTAACACCTCACTCACCACTTGGTTCATTACAGCAGCGACACTCGGCACATTCAGCAACTTGCAGTTCCCATGCCTTGGAAGGAAAGGATACCTAAGCATTTGTTTATCCTATGGCGTTATTTGAGGTCGCAGGTATACACAAATGCCAAGAGAATACTGGGGCTAGAAAGTGTTTTCAGTGGTTATTTCACATACACTATGTGATCAAAAGTATCTGGACACTCCCACAAACATACGTATTTCATCTTAGGTGCATTGGCCTGCCTCCTACATTCTGGTACTCATTATCCGCGACCTCAGTAGTCATTAGACATAGTGAAACAGCAGAATGGGACGCTCCGTGAAACTCACGGACTTCGAACGTGGTCAGGTGATTGGGTGTCACTTGTGTCAGAAGTGTGTACGCGAGATTTCCACGCTCCTAAACATCCCTAGGTCCACTGTTTCTGATGTGATAGTGAAGTGGAAACGTGAAGAGACATGTACAGTACAAAAGCGTACAGGCTGACCTCGTCTGGTGACTGACAGAGACCGCCGACATTTGAAGAGGGTCGTAAAGAGTAATAGGCAGACATCTATCCAGACCATCACAAAGGAATTCCGAATTGCATCAAGATCCACTCCAAGTGCTATGACAGTTAGGCGTGAGGTGAGAAACTTTGGATTCCATGGTCAAGCGGCTGCTCATAAGCCACACATCACGCAGGAAAATGCCAAACGACGCCTCGCTTGGTGTAAGGAGCGTCAACATCACACGATTGAACAGTGGAAAAACGTTGTGTTGAGTGACGAAATCACGGTACACAATGTGGGTATGGTGTATGCCCGGTGAACGTCATCTGCCAGCGTGTGTGGTGCCAACAGTGAAATTCGGAGGTGGTGGTGTTATGGTGTGCTGGTGTTTTTCCTGGAGGGGGCTTGCACCCCTTGTTGTTTTGCGTGGCACGATCAGAGCGCAGACCTACATTGATATTTTAAGCACCTTCTTGCTTCGCACTGTTGAAGAGCAATTCGGGGATGGCGATTGCATCTTTCAACACAATCGAGCACCTGTTCATACTGCACGGGCTGTGCGGAGTGGTTACACGACAATAACATCCCTGTAATGGACTGGCCTGCACAGAGTCCTGACTTGAATCCTATAGAACACCTTTGGGATGTTTTGGAACGCCGACTTCGTGCCAGGCCTCACCGACCTACATCGATACCTCTCCTCAGTTCCGCACTCCGTGAAGAATAGGCTGACATTCCCCAAGAAACCTTCCAGCACCTGATTGAACTATGTCTGCGAGAGTGAATGCTGTCATCAAGGCTAAGGGTGGGCCAACACCATATTGACTTCCAGCATTACCGATGGATGGCGCCACGAACATGTACGTCTTTTTCAGCCAAGTGTGCGGATACTTTTGATCACGTAGTATATATGCGGAAAGGATTCCCAAGTACTTTAAGTTCTATATAATTCAACAAAGGATGATGCTTACTACTTCGAATGTGCTAGGATAGAATAAATGCAAGGCATATTCGGATATGAAGGGTATGCCGTGCGTTGCCGGAGTGCTGTTCCGCTTGGACATTTGGTTGTGCGTTTGCTGGATTAGAATAATCTTAATCCCAGGACTATGACGTTTTGGCAATGGGATGGTTTGGGTTGGAACTAGAATCTGTCCCGCAAAACACCTCTAAAATGGTGAATTCACTCTTTATTTTCATGTTTGAACATCACAAAAATAGCAAACGCATCTAAACAGAATGCAATGTTGATTTTAAGTTTAAAATGAGATTTTTTTAAGAGCAGCCAGAAGGAAGAAGTTTGAGCATTATTATCGTGCCCAGTCTAAACGAAGGACCTCTATCGGTAACAGGCTTGGCACGAATGTAACTCACGCACAGCAGGAATCTGGTCCCTTTCCATTAGCCCCTCCTACCTCCTCCCACTTCTTTTCTTAAGAGATACGCATCTTCAATTTAAAATTTAGTTTTTCTGACCTGAAACGCTTGTTTATCATAAAATACCCACCTCTGCACTAATGATACAGGCACAAAATATTTTGCAAGCCTGCTTGCCTTCATTGAAAACTTGCTTCTAAGGTTTCTATTTCAAGGCTTCCTAAAAGCCTTGCAAACTCAGGATGAATTGTAGTTCTTTTATATCTATACCTCATATGAAATAAATCATGAGGCTACAAACTCACACGATTTTATCCAGACATCACAACTTCGCATAATCCCTTATTATAGCATTCATTCAAAATTCGATTCTTCTATTTGGGTTAGGTGACGATAACATTTTACCTAGAAATAATCTCAAATTAAGAAACATGATTTTGGTCACATGCACAGTTACTCTCATATTAATTCACTTTTGTAGTAACAAACCCACGTGGGAGAAAAGACTCGTGTAATACTAGATTAGGGATAAAAGTAGGGTTTTATTTTGCAAGTAGGAAGATCTATGGCCTTAGTTTCGCATTCTTGCGGGCAAAATAAAGCCATTTTTAATACTTGTGGCATATACTATTTTTACTTTCTCTACTACGTATAGTATGTAGGGGAAATATTGTATTCCACCCAAAAATTCGATACCTAGATTTCACCGGAAATATATGTTTTGAGACCCCCTGAATCCAAAAAAAGCATTTATGGAAACATGTTCGTGTGTGTGTCTGTGTGTCTGTCTGTGAACAGCATAATTCAGAAACGAACAGTCGGATAAACACCATACTTGGTATTTAGGTTCTTTAGGTTCAGTATCTTCCAAGGATGCGACACGAAGGTTTTCAAGAAAATGCCCCCACCCCAGATTACCCTTTACATGGAAGATTTTTCGAAAATTTTAATTTTCTCTAAAATGGCTCTAACGATTTTGATTAAAATATCCTATGTTTAAGACATTTTTATGACAAATAAAATGCATATCTTGAATTTTCTGGGAATGTCTCCAAAAGTATTCTTCATTGTGAACGACTTTTGCATAACTGATAAACCATAAGAGATAGACAAGCTTTTACTACACAAAAAATGTAGATCGCGTTAAAATACACAATTTATGTCATATACATTTTTTTTGTTGAGTGAACCATTTTCGAGATATTGCTTGTTATTCCCTTAAATTTTTCAATACTTATTTTCTCAAATGGGAATTCGTTATTATTTTTTTTGTCTTGGATATGCAAAGAGCATTAATCTGTGGCAAAGGGAATGGTGCTGCACCTAGCAACCAGTTATTAAGAGATATGTATGTGCTTAAAGGCTACTGTATTTCTATATTGCCCTTGTAAATATATATTCCCCTTAGATCTACAAGAAAATTAGCAATAAGATAGAGTCTGCAAATGTTTATCTGGATTAACATGAAGTAGATGGAGAATAAAGCGTTTGTAAAAATAGTTTGTACAAGAGTAAAGAAAGTCATGTGAGTGTAACACATCAGATTTTTTTAGACAGCGTTCACATTTGTAAAATACCAATGATGTTATATTGATTCCTGAAACAACAGAGGTTACTTTTTGAACGTGTTCTTGAAACGAGAGAAATTATGTTAAAAAGCGAGATGTCACATGTTGTAATGTTTTGTTGATTTGCTAACAGTTATTTCCAGTGAAATTATTTTTACCATGTTTTGTCTTACACCAGGCAATGAAGCGAATAAATGCTATACCATATTGCTTTTTTGATTTTTGTGTAAGTACGTCTAGTGATATTCTTTCTGTTGCTTCTGTAATTTCACTTCAATTTCAGTTTCCTCTGAATTCATAATTCCTGCCATATAACACTTATGTAGGTTAATAAAAGAGTAATATTTTAAATTAAAGAAAGCTGCCAATATAACGTATAGGTTAACTCAACAAGAATTGCGATAAATTGAAGTAATACGATTTGTATTGTGAACACATAACGCGACCACCATGAGAAATTAATCATGTGAAAGGACATAATGAAAAGTAAAACCTAATCAAACCAAATCGAATTAGGAAACATGTGCAAATACAAAGGGTATGTGCCATGTGTTGGACTTGAACCTAAAGTGAAATAACTAACCTAAAGCTTTTAGCTCGTAGTACTTTTAGGCCTTGCCGTCTAAAAATGCTTCATAGATGACATGACTGTTCCACTTGGAAAAGCTTCAAGATGTAATAACAAATATTTCGAAAACAGTCAATGCTACAAAAAGTCATTTGAAATAAATCATATATTTCTGTAGATCTTCTCTCAGTAAGTTTTTTTTTTTTACTTAGAATGAAGAGGACATTTTTATTATTCACTCTAATATCTTAAACATCATGTACTTTAGGCTAGAATAGGACAAGTTAACGGAGAGGACAAATTGCACCTCGATCGCCAATGGAACTTTTGTGCGTACATCCCCGGGAAGAACGGATGAGGGAGGGAACCGCAGGAGACGTATGGGTTGCAGAGCGAGGTCGACGCAAGTCGACAGAGTTCCAAGCTTGATCACCCGGCCACGGGGGAGCCGATCCGAGACGTCACTCTAGTGAAACCGGGAAACACGACCCAGCATGGGAACTCGACAGGGACCAAAGAGAAAGTTCGAGAGCAGAAGCCTCTGCGCCGTTTGCCCGACAACGACCGAACCACAGCCCCGGAGTCAACCTGAAACTTGAAAGAGAGATGAAATGAGCTGAAATAGGGAGAGAGGAAATCTATGGTAGAATACACCACTCCAGCATTCGCATTTGTCAACCAGGGAAAACCACGAAAAACCCATATTGAGAGAGGGCGGCCATCGGGAATCGAACACGCGACCTTCATATTTCACCGGAAATACATGTTTTGAGGCCTCCTGAATAAAACAAAGTATTTTTGGAAACATCCGTGTGTATGTCTCTCTGTGAACAGCATAACTCAGAAACGAACAGTCGGATAAACACCAAAATTGGTATTTAGGTTCAGTATCTTCCAGAGATGCGAACCAAAGGTTTTCAAGTTAATTCCTCCACCCCAGATTACCCTTTACATGGAACGTTTTTCGAAATTTTTAATTTTCTCAAAAATGGCTTTAACGGTTTTGAATAAAATACCAAAAGTTTAAGACATTTTTACGCTAAATGAATTGTATATCTCGAATTTTCTGGGAATGTTTCCAAAAGTATTCATCATTTTGAACGATTTTTGCATAACTGATAAACCATAACATATAGACAAAATTTTACTACACAAAAATGTAGATCGCGTTAAAATACACAATTTATGTCATATACATTTTTTTGTTGAGTGGACCATTTTCGAGATATTGCTTGTTTCCCTTAAATTTTCCAATATTTATACTTTTTCTCAAATTCGATATTCATTTTTTTTGTCCTGGTAATGCAAAGAGAATGGAATACTCCACTTAGCAACCAGCTCTTAAAATATTTGACTATAGCTTAAAGCCTACCAATTCCCCTTACACCTACAAGAGAATTAGCAATAAGATTAACATCTCGATTAACATGAAGCATATGGAGAATAAGCGTTTGTAAAAAAGGTTTGTGCAAGAGTAGAGAAAGTTATGTGAGTGTAACACATGAGGTATTTTATTTAATATCATTTTATGCAATCCTACCATAATAAACAGGATGTGGCTCTATTCAATATCGTGCATAAATAGCTCATTATGGCTCGCGTGCCAATAATAGTAATGAATTATTCTCTATAACAATCACGTAATACCGTTATTCCAAGTTATTCTGGTTTATAGAGAGAAGATGAAACCATTTTGTGATCTTTTTTTCTCTAAGCAACGAGGATACAGAAACCTCTGTGCACGATTATATGTAGAATAATCAAGACCTGCATTTATACTCCTTACGATGCTGTCTGATAATAGGCTACATTACAATCCGTAACACCTGCTCGCTTCTCTCCCAGGAAGGGAATGCACACAAATGGCAACATGCTTATCGGTGCAACACGCCAGGTAGAAACAAATGAATTGCCGGGTGAGGCGCTTAAGTCTCATAACATATGAAGCCACTTCAATTATGTCAGCTATGGATGACGAGTCGGTCTGACGATGATGATGAGTTGGTTAGGCGCTGTCCTTCTAATCCCAAGGTCGCGGGTTCCAACCCGGCCCAAATTGACGGTTTTTAAGTGTGCTTTAAAGCAACAGTCCCATACCAGTAGATTTACTAGCATGTAAAAGAACTCCTACGGGACGAAATTCCGGCACACCGGTGGCGCTAATATGATCCTGGTAATTGACAGCGTCGTTGACAAACAAAATATCTTTTTAAATATCTATGAATGCGAATTCTTTCATGATGTATTTTCTATAATTTATAGTGCTAAGATTGCATAAAATGTTGTTACCAACTCGTGAGTAATCTTATTATGACACTCATGAAAATTCACACATTGTACAGTTATTAACATTACCCACTTGTTGCATAAGTTATTAAAAAGCAGCCAGTTACATGAAACAGAAAACTTGAATTCATAAACTATTGTGGTTATATTGTGTGTTCAGAACTTTATATTCTTTTCTAACCGATTCTTTTCCAAAATCAGACCTAAATATGTTAAATTTCACGTGTGTCCGTAACTTTAGTGTCTTGTACTCTAATGCTTATTGGACATTTTACGGAAAAATTCCAAAAATCTCATGCTTTGTGTAGTCTTACCCATTTAAACTACTTTTAAATTTAAATCAATTCAAACAAATTACATCCATGAACATTCACTTAGTATTTCATAACATTATCTGACACCTTCGCTTGCTTTGTCGTCATTTCTTTACGTTGTGAGATTCACCAAGGTTTTGTTTACTTTTAAAGATAGTTCAGTATGGTTTCCATTTGTGAAAACATCTAAAGAAGAACCCAGAAAAATATGGAGTTTTCTGGCATATGTCGATGGATCTGAGATGTTTTAAAAATTCTCAGTTCATAATAATATAATTTTTTAAAATAAAACGTAATAATTTCCTTCAAACAAGTTGCAGGAATTAAAAATAGTTTAACTCATTTAAGACTTAATAAAGTGCAATAAAATATGTAACCGAGATGAGTTATCGAACACAGTTGTGCCGCTTGACATGACAATACACAAACAACTACACCACAAAATACTGAATTCATTTATGTACATTTTCGTTTGCAGTATTTGTTGGTTAGCAAAATAATTGAGCCTTGGTTCGAAAACCTTCGGTTGCAATCCCAGTTTGGAAGTGGTCGGATACGTAATTGTTAAATAGACAGATTTACTTGGTGTTTTTTTGTGTCTAAACTACTTACCCTTAATTTTGTAATTTCAACCAAAACAGAAATGCATGGACATTTTCTCTTCAAATGAGCTCAGAATTGCAGCGGTTGGGAGGTTTTTTCTCTATTTAATATTTTACGCAGCTTTACCACGTGGTCATATCGCGATGTGCCCGTTAGGAGATACCTTGTGGATAGGTGTGTGGAGGAGAGTTAGCCTCCTATGTCCTATCCCTGTACCATTCGTTACATGTCCATAGAGGCATGTGTACAGCAACTATACTTCTACTTTGTGACGGGCAGATGGCATTAGGGTACCATCCATTCTACCTGAGTAGGACATACAGGGGCAGCGAGACCACTTTTTTGCGTTTATATGGGTAAGGATAGGGAACATGAGGATAGATGCCAGTAGGTTGAGAGAGTCTTCAAGGAGAAAAATGCGTTTATTTGAGAGAGATAGGGAATACGAGGAGAAGTGCTAGGCCAGACAGATGCTGAGGAGTAGAGTATGCGTTAATATGGGAGAAATAGGGATTACGTGGAGAGATGCTAGACTAGATAGAGATTGAGAGTAGAGTATGCGTTTATATGTATGGGAGGTATAGGAAAACGAAGGGAGTTGATAGGTTAGACAGATACTGAAGGAGTAGGAATATGAGCTTATATACAGGAGAGATAGGGAATACGAGGGGAGGTGCTAGACTAGTCAGGACTTGAAAGGTAGAATGTGGCTTTTATATGGGAGAGATAGCAAACTGAGGACAGGTATTAGGCTAGAAGGGTTTGAGTAAGCGTTTATAAGGAGTGACGAGAAAACGGAGAATTGAAGGAGAGGGAAATGTGTTTATATGGGGAAGATAGAGCCTACGATGAGAAGTGCTAGGCCAGCCAGATGTTGAGGAGGACAGTATGCGTTTATATGGAAAAGATAGGGATTACGGGAGAGATGCTAGACTAGACAGGTTGAGAGTAGAGTATGCGTTTATATGTATGGAAGATATAGGAAAACGAGGAGAGGTGTTAGGTTAGACAGAGTTGAAGAGTACAGTATGTCTTCTATACGGGAGAGATAGCGGAAACGTGGAGAGATGCTAGGCTAGGCAAAGTTAAAGGTAGAATGTGTTTTATATGAGAGAGATAGCAGACTGAGGAGAGGTATTAGACTAGGAGGTGATGAGTGGTAGAGTATGCGCTTACATGGGAGAGAGACGGGGAAAAACGGCGAGAGATCCTAAGCTAGGAGAGAGTTAAAGGAGGGGGAAATGCGTTTATATTTGAGAGGTAGTGAAAACGATGGCAGGTGTTAGGGTGTTTAGTGTTGATGCACGAGTAATATCCAGTGTTCTCCAGGAGAGCATCATTCAGAATTCAGCAGGCGATCATATTTCACGGTTTAGGTATAGTATACTTGTGCATGACTTCACAGATAATTCAGGTAGTATCATAGGTGTTTAGGGTAATTCCGATAGTATCACAGGAGGGAGGATTATATGGTTTACGTGTGTATAGCTCCGTTTGATTTCACAGGTAATTCAGATAGTTTCGTGGCTGTTTAGGTTAATTCAGTTAGTATCATAGGGTGGGACTGATTCCCGGAAGCGGGTATAGCATAGTTCCGTATGATTTCCCGGTAATTCAGATAGAATCATAGGTATTTAGGATAATTCAAGTATCATAGGTATTTAGAGTAATTCAGCTAGTATTACAGGAGGCTAGAGTCCAAGGGCTGACCGCATTATAGCCGTGTATGATTTCACAGGTAATTCAGCTAGTATCACAGGAGGATAGATTCCAGGGGTGAGTATAGCATAGTTTCGTATTTCACAGATAGTTCAGGTATTATCGTAAGTATTTGGGGTAATCAGCATAGTTTCACGGATACTCGTGATAATTTCGATCAGCGATTTGAATCACAGCTATTTGTGGTAATTGCAGTTGATTAAGATTGAATCAAATGTATTTTAATCCTTTTAATAGGTAATTCAGCTAGTATATTTGATATTTAGGATAAACAGGCTGGTATCACAGGTGTTCGTATTAATTTCAAGCAGCAATTTGTACCAGAGCTTTAAAGTAATTTCGCATGGCTCGAGTAGTATGACAGGTATTTAAGTAATTTTAACAGGTAATTCAGATAGTACCACAGGTATTCATGGTTGTATAGAGTAATGAGATTATAAACATTTCTTATCCAATGTTACAACACTTTTATATATGAAACAGCGTCTGAGACGGAGAGGGCTAAACAGTGTATAGGGTTACAGTGAGGGTATATAGAAGTAGGATAAACTAGCGCATCCGCATGGTTGCGGAGATATTATATGTTTTAGTCTGCGTTATCGTTTTATATGATTACAGTTTGATCAAGTGTAGCATCTTTATCAGTTAAACCATTGCTCTATTACATAAGGATCCTAAGGATAGCCGCCACTCCCCTTTAACTAGGCTTGAAACTAGCACTAGGATTTGCTCTTAATGGCAGGGTTAACGCCTCCCCTTCCATTTTCTTCTTTCTTCAGCAGTTGTCTACTAGGTGTATAAACAGCACATGAATAACTTCAATTTTTTAAGATTGTAGACTCACGGAGAAAATCTTCATCTTCGGGTTACATTCTTTTAAGCACTGTTTGTAATACTTTAATGCCCATACGCATATATAGTTATTCCATCCTCGGCAATAACTCTTTTATCATCAAAAGGAATCGATGTGATTTTATTCACTTGTACTGTGACAACAGCATGCTCTCTTGATAGAATCAGATTCATGGGCGTTCTTATGATTTCTCTGCCTTTAAGACAGTCTGTATAACTGTCGAATGTGATGTACTGCTTAATAGCACTACGTTTTATGCCTTTAATATTTTTATTATTGAGCCATGGATATCTAGTGCATACATATTTGGTCGTAGTCCGACAAAGCGCTGCATGATTTTACCATTATCCTCATCTTTAAATTTTCCAAGAACCTTCTTGTTTAGAACTGAATAACATATGTCTTGCAGGATAATCAGCGGTATCTAGGTACTCAAGGAAACGTAGCCAGTATCCATATACATAAGTTTCAGGTTTTCAACTCCATAATAGGGTAACAACGCATCATAATGATAGTGATACATTAATGTCTTGGAGATGTCCAACACACTCATACCAATGTACATAGGCTTGTTGAACACAATCTGACGAGAGGCCTATGCACAGCAGCTAGATTAGCAGCATATATAGTCCTATCAATAAACGTAGGCAATCAACTTTTTCAGAGTCTTCTCATTTATAACCAGTCGTATATCCATACGGTTACGCAGGTTCTCCATAGTTTTTCCAAACATGGCGTTGTTAAAGAGCTGGTAGAGATCCTTCTCGAAATCATTTGCAGCCTGTTGTCGTAGTCTGTTGTTAAATTCCACATAAAGTGTGAACCACTGTGACTGCCGAATTGTAGCACACGATGTATTTTTGTTAGTCGTAGTCCATGACTAACACCTTGCTTCAAAGCTTTTACCGAGGTTTAAGTTGGGGTATACTTTTCTTTGTAGATGATTCCTGGGGCTTCATACACTGAGGCAGGAAAGGTAGATTGTTGTGTAGATCCTGAAGTTCGGCAGGATACTTGATGTCAACTTCTAATATGTATCCGTGAGAGTCATCTTCTTGTAGTCTTTCGAAGTTGATTTCCTCAGGCGAGTTTCACTGAAATCCACCAAAAGGATGGTAGTGACACATTGCCCACCCATATTGGTTATTGACGTCCACGTATGTGGTAAGCTGAGCTGGTGTCGACGGATCAAGATTCTCCATCCCAGTCAACTTGGAACAATGCGTCAATGATGCACCGCATTCCAAGAATGTAAATAACTTTTACTGCATCTTTTATTATAACTAATAATCTTTCCAGTGGGGGAGGCAGTTAATTGCCTATTAATTGCTTAACCCTGCATATTAAGTGCGCTGGATCCATCATATTATAACTACTGTTTAATCGCTTATATCTCCTGAATGAAAAGAAATAAGACGATGCAATAAAAACTAATTATCATGATCACATCGGTGGTGAATATCGTGGAGGTCTTCATAATTAATGCAATTTAGCTTGTAAAAGCCAAAAAATATATATTCCTGTCCTCATATATAACATTAGCGTATATAACTCTCATTTCATTGTTAAGGATTTGGGGTGTACAGGTGAACGTGCGGAGATAATTCCTAACTCTGAAGAAAGCTATATCTGATTCTCCAAGTATGTCGGAGATATAAAACTTCGGTTTGTGGATAGCTTTCGATTCCTGAGTACAATCTTAGATAACCTCATATCCTGAAACACTAAAGTACTTCGGAGAAGACAAATTCAATTTGATGACTCGTAAAGGAGTATTTTCCTAAGATTACGTTACATCATGGGATGTTTTGAACGAGACATGCCTGCCTCCTAAGGACTCCTTCTACAATAGATTAAATGAAGAAGAAATTAATGATGTCGACTACGATCATGCTAGAAATGTATGCAAACTGTTTAATGTGAGAAACCTGGGAGAATACAGTGACCTCTACTTAACCTGAGATGTTCTTCTTCTAGCTGATGTCTTGAGACATACAGAGAGCAAACTCTCAACATTATTTCACCTCTCCAGGACTTACATGGATGCCATGTTACTGTATACTGGAGTTAAGGTGGAACTGTTAAAAGATTATGATCAAGCACTCACTGTGGAATCCGGAATAAGAGGAGGTTTATGCCAAGTTTCTCATCGGTATGCTGAGGCTAATAACAATTATATGGAGAATCTAGATCCGTAGAGACAGCTCAGTTTACCTCATACGTGGACGTCAATAACCAATATGGGTGGGCAATGTGTCACTCCCTTCCTTTTGGTGGATTTCAGTGGGTTTCGCCTGAAGAAATCAACTTAGAAACACTACAAGATGACTCTCATGGATACATATTAGAAGTTGACATCACGTATCCTGCAGAACTTCAGGATGTATACAACAATCTACCTTTCCTGCCTCAGTGTATGAAACCCCAGGAATCATCTACAAAGAAACTGACACCCCAACTTGGACCTCGGAAGAAGTATGTAGTGCATTGCATGGCTTTGAAGCAAGGTTTTAGTCATGGACTACGACTAATAAAAATCCATTGTGCGCTACAATTCGCAGTCACAGTGGTTAAAACCTTATGTGGAATTTAACAACAGGCTACGACAATAAGCTGCAAATGATTTCGAGAAGGATCTCTACCAGCTCTTTAACAACGCCATGTTTAGAAAAACTATGTAGACCCTGCGTAACCGTATGTATATACAACTGGTGACAAGTGAGTAGATTCTGGAAAAGTTGATTGCCAAGCCTACGTTTATTGATAGGACTGCTAATGATATGCTGCTAATCTAGCTGCTGTGCATATGGCCTCTCGTCAGATTGTGTTCAACGCCTGTGTACATTGGTATGAGTGTGTTGAACATCTCCAAGACATTAATGTATCACCATCATTACGATGCGCTGTTACCCTCTTATGGAGTTGAAAACCGGAAGCTTATATATATGGATATTGATTCATTCATTCATCGTGTAACAACTGAAGAAGTGTACCAGGCCAAGCTATGTTTTCTTGAGTACCTAGATACAGCTGATTATCCTGCAGAGCCATATATGTTTTAGAGCTCTAAACAAGAAGGTTCTTGGAAAATTTAATGATGAGGATAATGGTTAAGTCATGCAGCGCTTTGTCGGACTACGACCAAATAAGTATGCACTAGATATCCACGGCTGAATGATAAAAAAGATTAAAGGTATAAAACGTAATTCTATATAGGCTGTCTCAAAGTCATAGAAATCATAAGAATGCCCAAGAATCTGATCCTATAACGAGAGCATGCTGTTGTCATAGTGCAGGTGAATAAAATCACATCGATTCCTTTTGATGATAAAAGAGTTATTGCCGAGAATGGAATAACTATATATACGTATGAGCATTAAGTATTACAAAACGTGCTTAAGAGAATGTAACCTGAAGATGAAGATTTTCTCCGTGAGTCTACAATCTTAAAGAATTGAAGTTATTCATGTGCTGTGTATACACCTAGCAGACAACTGCTGAAGAAAGAAGTTGGAAGGGGAGGCGTTAACCCTGGCATTAAGAGCAAATCCTAGTGCTAGTTTCAAGCCTAGATAAAGGGGAGAGGCGTCTATCCTTACAATCCTTATGTAATAAAGCAATGATTTAACTGATAAAGCTGCTAAAGTTAGATAAAACTGTAATCATGTAAAACGATAAAGCAGACTAAAACATATAATATCTCCGCAACCATGCGGATGCGCTAGTTTATCCTACTTCTATATCCCCTCACTGTAACCCTGTACACTGTTTAGCCTCTCCGTCTCAGACGCTGTTTCATATATAAAAGTGTTGTAACATTGGATAAGAAATGTTTATAATCTTATTACTCTCTATGCAACCATGAATACCTGTGATACTATCTGAATTACCTGTTAAAATGACTTAAATACCTGTCATACTACCAGAATCATGCCAAATTACCTTAAATAGCTCCGTACGAATGGCTGCTCGAAATTAACACGAACACATGTGATACTAGCCGGTTTATCCTAAATATCAACTATACTAGCCGAAATGATTAAAATACATTTGAGTCAATCTGAATCACCGGCAATTACCTTAAATAGCTGTGACACAAATCGCTGCTCGAAGTTATCACGAGTATCTGTGAAACTATGCTGATTACCCCAAATATTTACGATATTAACTGAACTATCTGTGAAATACGAAACTATGCTATATCCACCCCTGGAATCTATCCTCCTGTGATACTAGTTGAATTAGCCTAAGTACTTACGATACTAGCTGAATTACCTGTGAAATTATACACAGCTATAATGCGGTCAACCCCTGGAATCTAGCCTCCTGTAATACTAGCTGAATTACTCTAAACACCTATGATACTTGAATTATCCTAAATACCTACGATACTATCTGAATTACCCGTGAAATCAAACGGAGCTATACACACGTAAACCACAGAATCCTCCCTCCTGTGATACTATCTGAATTACCCTAAACACCTATGATACTACCTGAATTATCTGTGAAGTCATGCACAAGTATACTAACCTAAACCGTGAAATATGATCACCTGCTGAATTCTGAATGGTGCTCTCCTGGAGAAGACTGGATATTACACATGCATCAACACCAGTCTCCCTAACACCTGCTAATGGTTTTCCCTACCTCTCAAATATAAACGTATTTCCCCCTCCTTCAACTCTCTCCCAGCATAGGATCTCTCTCCGTTTTCCCCCGTCTCTCCCCCATGTATACGCATACTCTACCATTCATCCCCTCCTAGCCTAATACCTCTCCTCAGTTTTCTATCTCTCTCATATAAAACACATTCTACCTTTAACTTTGCCTAGCTTAGCATCTCTCCACGTTTTCGCTATCTCTCCCGTATAAAAGACATACTCTACCTTCAACTCTATCTAGCCTAACACCTCTCCTCGTTTTACTATATCTCATACATATAAACGCATACTCTACTGTCAACCTCTGTCTAGTCTAGCATCTCTCCCCATAATCCCTATCTTTTCCATATAAACGCATACGCTACTCCTCAACATGTTTGACCTAGCACTTCTCCTCATATGCCCTATCTCTCCCATATAAACACATTCCCGTGTCCTTCAACTCTCTCCTAGCATAGGACCTCTTTCCGTTTTCTCGTTTCTCCTTATAAACGCATACTCAAATCCTCCTTGCCTAATACCTCTGCTCGGTTTGCTATCTCTCCCATATAAAAGCCTTATTCTACCCTTCAAGTCCTGACTAGTTTAGTACCTCCCCTCGTATTCCCTATCTCTCCTGTATATAAGCCCATATTCCTACTCCTTCAGTATCTGTCTAGCCTCTTAACTCTCCTCGTTTTCCTATATCTCTCATACATATAAACGCATACTCTAATCTCTACCTCTGTCTAATCTAGCATCTCTCCCGTAATCCCTATCTCTGCCATATAAACGCATTTTCCTCCTTGAAGGCTCTCTCAACCTACTAACATCTACCCTCGTTTTCCCTATCCTATCCCATATAAACACTAAAAATTTGCCTCGCTGCCCCATATATATCCTACTTACCTGTCTTCATTACTTGTGGATAGATGGCAGAGCATTCGTCTTATCATTCATTTTTCATGCTTTACTTTTCTTGTTTGTTTGTTATTTTTTTTTGTTGTATCCTCAACTATAGTCATATAGCGATTACTTTAGAACACAAAACATGATTAAAATGAAAAATACCATATTTTAAAACATAGTGCATACCACATTATATTCTTTAGATAACTGTATACATTGTTATACAATTTTGTCGTTTTCATAAAGTTTTAGACTTAAGGTGGAACTTAGGGTTGTGGTATAAAATATCTAACTATTTGCGAGTTAGGGAAATCAGGAAAAACCCTAGTCAGATTGGTTGGTCACGGGATTTGAACCCGGGACCTCCCGAATGCAAGCCACAGATATTACCGTTTGAGCCATCCCGCTCGGTTGTAGGCGAGTTCTTTCACGCTTAATGGAAGACTAAATGAAGAAAACCGCCAAAACATAGAATTCTTAACTGTATGTGCATTCTTTATTCCTCATTAATTTGATATATATTTTGTCATTATAAGTACAATACTTATACGAGGGTTGAATGAAAAGTAGAGCCTCCACCTTCGTAACTTGAGTTTCGATAGGAATATATTAATAAATGGAATGCAGAAATATTCTTTAGGATGTACTATTTAATTACATATATTCACTTTTCCACATAATAGCCAGATAATTACATACACTTCTGCCAACAATGAACAAATCTGAAATCGTCACGGAAGAAGTCGACACAGTATTTCCGCAAACAGCCTTTCACAGATCTCTCAACGTCATGGATGATAATGATGTCACCGCAGATGTTTCATTATCAGGAAAAGATGGAGACCAGAGGGTGCCAAATCTGGATAGTATGCAGGATGCCGTACGTGGAGAACTTCAGTCTCTGTAGTTCTTCTATGGTGGTATATGAAGTATATTGTTTGGCATTGTCATGCTGCAAGAAAACCTTTCCGTTTTCCTTTCGCGCCCTTATCAGTCGTCGTTTCAAAGTTTGCAGCATTGTGATGTAACGCTCTGATTTGGTTGTTGTTCCACGTTCAAGAAATTAATATGGATAACAATCTGCGTCCCAAAACACTGTTGCCATGATTTTTCCAGATGAGGACTGTGTCTTGAACTTCTTTTTCTGGGGCGAATCTTTGTGTCGATATTCCACAGACTGACGCTTCCTCTTTGGGTCATAAAGGTGTACCCACGTTTTGTCTCCTGTTATAATTGCATGCAGAAAGGCATCACCTTCATTCTCGTAACGCGAGAGGAGTTCCTGACAAGTCTATGTACTTTCATTTCTGGCGGCAGCCTCCGAGGTACCCATCATGCACAGATCTTCCGATAACCAAGCAAATCAATAATGTTCTTCTGAAATACTGACTATGCTTTCAGTTTCTCTCTGAGTGATACAACGATCGTCCTAAATCAACTTGTTACCTCGAAAGTCAGTGGTTGCTGTTACAGGACGTCCAATTCTTTTTTGTCAGACAAGTCAGATATTCTCGCCGCACCTCTTTAAACCTACGTCGCACAGTGCTCATATCAACACAATCGGCTTGCATTCTCTGATCAGTTTCCTTTGGGGTGACACCGTCTGCTATCAAGAATTCAATTCTTGACTAGGATTGATCGACTATCTGCACAGAGTTTCATTCTTTACGCTGTAATAACACAACCGTACGTTGCTAAGGCTGTTTGCCAAGTGCCAACTGGTGCTGTAGAGAAGAGTCTACTGAACAATCCAGTGCCTGCCACATACCAGTGCTGCCGTCTGCTGAGGAGTTACGAAGGAAGTGACATTGGTTTTCTTTCAACCTTCGTACTTTAAATATATTTTTATAGATGGTACGACGCATGCCATGTTGTACTGCGAATTTTGCGCCACTTCACAGAAAAAATACTACTCCTACACACTTTCAAGAAGAGAGGTAAGCTTTAACCCATCTTTTAGGGGACGTTTTGCTCTACAAATTGGTACTACTGTTAAGTATTGTAGCTTCTGTTTGCTTAAGGTATTGACATATATGCGAATTTCTTTTTAATATTTTTGCTTTGAACAGCTCTTTCTGTGAATGACATTTTGTGGTGCAAAGTTCTCATAAATTACTGAAAATGGTTAAATTAAGTTTTAAGATGATAAAAGCACCATATAAGTTCTGTTACGGATCTACTTTGATGTTAATAATATAGTTGGTTATTTTTAAACCAATAATTACTAATAAATATTAATCAAAACGGGGTATAGTTGAGAAAAGAAACCTATATTCCTTAATAAACCGCAGTATTATATTAGAGTAGATCAGTAAGCCTAAAGGATCTACATCTATATACATCCGGCAAAAAGTTCAGCTTATCTTAAATAGTTTCCGAGATAATGGGATGCGATTTAACAGATATTACCTTGGCGGGATAGGTCTTTTCAAGGGCGAACAGAGAGATACACGCTCCACAGTAGCAAACACACCTAAAAAGTTTAATTGTTGTGATTTTAGTTAAAAATCAGTACTGTGCCCTTTTTCTACCCTTCTATATTAAAGTACACAATGCTTATTTTCTTTCAGGCTAAGTTCCAAAAAATGCCCAAATGTAAAGAGGAGAAAAGGAAGAATACAAAATCTAGTGTGCTGTTATGTGTTCTTTTTATGTTTTGTATCTGTATTATACATCCAGCCAGTCACTTTACGTTGCTTGTCCCCTTTGCTTAACGCTCTCTTTGGTGCTCTCTTTTTTTTTTCCTCTGTGGGTTGCTGACGTGGCATGTGCTTTGGCCGTACGCGCTGAGTGGTGGATTTCTGTCCGCATTGCAGGGATAGCTCTCTGCCCGGTAACTACTGATGCGGATTGTGGAAGTTTTTGTAATGAATTTTTAAGGAACGTCTTTGTGATTTTCGGTGGATCGACCTTATGTAAAGGTAGGCTTTATTATCAGTTTTATGTCCTGGTAATGGTGAGTGAATTTTGGGGCGGAAAACGTTATGTGTGTTTGAAAATAAGAGTTCGTAAAGTGACTGGCTCTTGGAGTTGTTCATAGGTTTAGTGTGTTTTGTTTCTTTTCCAGTTGAGTTATATTTTCAGTACGTGATTTTCAGTGTATAGTTAGTTTAAAATTTGTGATAAGAGCTTTACACAGTTGTGCAATTTGAAAATGCATATTTTGATTCATGAAGGTAAAAAGCATCAGTAGTGTGAAATTTGTGAGAAAAGCTTTTGGCATTTGTCGTCTGAAATTGCATAGTTTGATAAAAGGAGGGCAAGAAGCAATATAAGTAGAAATTTGTGAGTAGAGCTTTACATATTTTGGGCACTTTGAAAATGCATAGTTAATTCAAAATTACAGATATTCTGTTGTGTAAATTATGAGAGCAGTAATTGCAGTTAAAACCCAGTTATGCTGAACCCATTTATGCTGAACTTTGTAACTGAAAACGGTTGGGTTGTAAAGCTATCTACATCTAGCTTAGCTGGACTTTGAAGCTCTCGGTTTCCTGAATTTCATTAAAGTCTGTTTCGGTCTTGTTCAACATTCTTAGCTAGTCTTTGACTAGCTAAACATAATTAAATTTTTTGGTCTGATGTTTATAGTGGCCTTGTTTTATAAACTTTCTAAATTGATTTGGTTTGTTGAATTTTTGGATTTACTTAATTTTGCTGTATTTAAAACTTGCCTTTACTGCTCTGCTCAATTGGTTTTGGTTGCTTTACTCTTTAAGCCATTTTGTTTTACAGTTATTCTTTTATGGTTGCTTTACGGTTCTGGTTATTAATGTTTGTTTATTATTATCATTAAAGTACCCAAAAACAAACTTATCAATAGTAGTATATTTTTGAGAGTTCTGGTTTCCTTTTGTTTTCCCCTACGGCACTCGTTAGGGCTTCCCTTTTCGTTTGGCCGGGGTTCCCTAACTCAGTCAAACAGCGGAACCATTGCAAATTACTGGTAGCAGAGCGTGGTTAATTGATTTGTCTGTGTTGGTTAGGGAATATTTTTGGGTTTGTTGTTTGCTCTGTATTCTCCGGATCTCATTTTCTTACTTGTACCATATCCGTAGTTACAAGATGGCGGTATCGGTTACTAATGTGGAAAGATTACGGAAAGGTGAATTGTGGGTAGAGTTGGTTGTACGTGGAGGTCAATGTTCTATGACAACTGAAGTGGCTATTATGTTGGATGTTTTTCGACAAATTAAGGATGCTCCATTAATTACTGTTTCTATTGATCACGTGGTAGTGACTAAGTGTGAGTCCACTTGCTCGTTGGCCTTAGCAGAGATTCAGGATAATTTAATGGATTTTGGGCGCGAGGATTCTCCCTCTAAGGCACAGTTGCTCCGGTGGCAAGTTAGAATTCGACATTACTTGTTCTATTTAGATTATGTCTTACAGAGATACCCTACTTTTCAGTCATGTATAGCGTTGCAAAAGTTAAAGGATCAGTTTAAGGAATTAGCCCGTAAAGTGGAGGAAGATTTTGGGACTTCACAGGAGGATACTGGGTCGTCCCCCTTGTATAATCAAGGATTGTCAGATGTGGTTCAGCCTTCGATTGCGGTGTCTGCGTTTCGGCCACTTAGACTCGCTCATCCCCTCCAGCAATTCGTGGAGGGCGTTCACTTAAACGACATTGTTGATGTACCATCAGCTTTACAGTTTCTCTATTTTCTTGTTCGATTGACGCTAATGGCTAAGCGTTATTTGGTACCCACGGCTCAAGTGATAGAATTATTTTCTGTCAAGGTGTCTGGGATAGTTTCGGACCTGTTAATGCGGTGTGCTGGTTTGGCCGACCCTGTGACTCGCTTTCATTTGGCCCTATTAGACATGTTCATTCCACGTAGGGAATGCACGAGGATAATGCAAGACGTATATTTTCGTCCTCAGGGTCTAACGGAACCGTTTACAGAATATATGGTTCGGGTTAAGGAAATTGCTTTAGTGTTGGTGCTCCCTGATACGGAAGCGGAAATTTGTGATGTCATTTTATCAGGACTCAATCCAGTTGTCAGGTCGGCTTTGGTTTTAGGACCTCGGCCGTCAAATTTGCAGCAGTTGGAAGCATTGGTACCTAAACTCAATGAAGTTATGCTTGTTGATAGGCTGCGTCTGTCAGAGCCTCCGGGCTCATTAGCAACTCCTAATACCACTGTGTCAGCTCCTTCTTCGGCCATTGTTCCGGATTCGCGTCGTCTGGCCACTATTAAATGCTTTCAGTGTGGTCAGGAAGGCCATGTTCGACGAAATTGTCCCAATAGGAGGACCGTGAATCGGGGTTTTCTTCGTGTTTCTAATCAGGGGCGACAGTTTCGACCTTTATGACGCCAGAAGGTTAAGTCGACCATTTGTTTGTCTCGGCGTATTTGTGGTTATCCGTTTTCGGGTAAACCCTTAGTTCAAGTTTCTCTTGAGAAGTTGCCTTTATTGGCGTTATTAGATTCCGGAAGTTCTGTCTCTTTGATTCAGCTTGATTGGCTTAGGTTAAATTTACCATGTATTATGTCGCGTGCAACCACGTGTCAGTTGGTTTGTTTGATGGTCAATGGTCAGGCCTTTCAAGTTACTCAAAAAGTATCATGTACTATACGTTTCCCACGTTTTACGTGGAAACATAGTTTTTTTGTCGTTCCCAAGCTTCCTTATGCATGTGTCCTAGGTGCCGATTTTATGTCAAGGACTGGGATGGCTATTGATTTTTCCACTAGGCAGATCGCTTTTCATTTTGCTCCCCGGATAAAGTTGGACTTTGTGAGGGATTTTAAACCACCTGGGCCCCCTCTAACCTTGGGAGATATTAATTTGGTAACCCAAAATTGCGCTACTTCTTCTCTGTCTCATTTGTCCCCTGCACAGGCAAAGCAAATAGGGCATTTAGTTGGGGAATTTGATTCGTTGTTTACAGATGTTTTAGGGGTCACTCATTTGACTCAATATGAAATTCAGTTAACTGATTCTACTCCGGTCAAGTTATCTCCATATAAGCTCACACCACCGAAGATGGCTATATTAAAAGAGAAAATACAGAAGATGCTTGACCAAGGGGTTATTAGACCATCTACTTCAAATTACAGCAGCCCCATATTTCTAGTACCGAAGGGAGATCAGGATTTTAGACCGGTCATAGATTATCGTCTCTTGAACAAAAGAATACTTATTGAAAGTACCCCTTTGCCCGATTTGCATACAGCTGCTCATCATTTTTCGAAGGCTCGCGTTTTTACGACCCTGGATTTGAACAATGCTTATCATCAGATTCCTTTGGCTGAACATTCCAAGCATCTAACAGCTTTCGCTACCCCCTGGCGCCTTTATGAATTCAATAGGGTCCCATTTGGTTTGGCTACGGGCGCGCAAGTCCTCACTCGTTTCCTGGATAATTTGTTTTCGGACATAAAATTTCAATATTTGTACCATTACTTAGATGATCTTGTAGTATATTCCGAGGATTTTGACTCACATCTTGTTCATTTACGTGAGGTCTTTCGTCGCCTACAGAGCGCCGGGTTATCAGTTAA
The DNA here is from genome assembly GCA_030765065.1 of Deroplatys truncata. Taxonomy (NCBI): domain Eukaryota; kingdom Metazoa; phylum Arthropoda; class Insecta; order Mantodea; family Mantidae; genus Deroplatys; species Deroplatys truncata. The sequence continues at coordinate 224,752,794 of CM060978.1, forward strand.
GCAGTCTAAAGTTCATTTTGCTACCTCTCAAATATCATTTTTGGGCCATATGGTTTCCCCTTCTGGTATTACCATAGACCCAGATCGCACTAAGGCTATTAGAAATTTTCCGGCACCCAAGAATAAGCGTGAGGTGGCTCGATTTTTGGGAATGGTTAACTTCTTCTCTAAATTTATTACAAATTTTTCTACTCGGGCGGAACCTCTTAATTGCTTACGTAGGAAAGGGGTTACTTTTGCGTGGGCCGAGGAGCAGGAAGCGGCATTTGTTGATCTAAAAGAGGCTATTTCAAACCCTCCTGTCTTGGCTTTTCCAGATTTTGCTATGCCCTTTATTTTACAGACGGATGCTAGTGCTAGCGCGCTAGCGGCTGTTTTGTTGCAGGAATTTCCTGAGGGTCGTCGTCCCATTTATTATAGTTCGCGTACTTTATCTCCTGAAGAACGTAAATTTTCTACATATGAATTAGAAACCTTAGCGGTGCTTTTTGGATTGGAGAAGTATAGGGTGTACTTAGAACATGTGCATTTCTTTTTAGAGTGCGATAACCATGCTTTAACGTGGGCGTTAGCTGTCCCAAGGAAGACAGGTCGTCTTGCGCGTTGGGGTGTCCGGATAGGTGCCTTTAAGTTTACACCTTCCTTTATCAGAGGTTCAGAAAATTGTATTGCGGATGCTCTTACCCGGGTATTTTCCGAACCTACTGAGGAGTGTGTTTATTTCGAGACTTTGGATGCTCCTGCGGATACTCAGATTGAGAGTTTCTCATTTTCGGCATTTCCTGAAATGTTTGTCAGTATACCTGAACTTCAACTTACCGATTCTGGGTTGGCTTCAATTATTGAGCAAATTAAATCGGGAGTTTCACTGCAGGATTATAAGATTCATGAGGGTGTTTTGATGGGAAGAGCTAGTTTTGATCGGCGTTATAAAGTCATAGTTCCGAAGGCAGCTATTCCCATGATTCTCAGTTATTTTCACGATTCTCCTTTCGGGGGTCATTTAGGCATTGCCAAAACCAGAAATCGAATTCGTGAACAGTTTATGTGGCGGGGCATGGATTTCGATGTAAGAAAGCATGTTAAGTCTTGCCGCATTTGCGCATTGTCCAAACCCGCGCAGGCTACAAATTGGGGATATTTGGCTTCGGAGGTTCCCTCCGCGCCCATGGAAAAACTATTTGTAGATTTTATCGGACCGCTCCCTCGTTCTATTCAGGGAAATATTTTTGCATTGGTGCTCACTGATGCTTTCTCAAAGTTCGTATGGATTTCACCTCTGAGTGCGGCTACTGCTCGCCTCGCTATTCGGGAACTTGGAACAATATTTGGATCTTTTGGTGCTCCTCAATATCTGGTCTCTGACAACGGTTCGCAATTTAAGTCGCGTCTCTTTCGTTCCTTTTGTTTTGATTGGGGTATTAAGCATTTTACTACTACCCCTTATTACCCTAACCCCTCATTAGCGGAACGGGTCAACCGTAACCTTAAGTCCGCTTTAATTGCTTATCATCACCAGCAGCACAATTGCTGGGATAAATACTTGAAGCAACTTCAGTTTGCTTTCAATTCTGCGAGACATGAGGTTCATAAGACGACGCCATTTTCATTGTTATTTGCCTACCAACCTTCGTCTCCTTTGGCTAATTTGTGGGCGTTAAATGATTTATTACCGGCTGACAATTCTCCGCATACCATTCGTACTAATTGGAAGGCTGCCTTGAATAATCTGCGTAGAGGCCACTCTATGAGAAAGCAGCGATACGATGCGTCCCGTCGTCCCTCCCCATTCAAAGTGGGAGATGTTGTTATGTGCCGTAACTATCCTCAGTCCTCGAAAGCAGATGCGTTTGCCGCGAAGTTAGCTCCTCGCTATCTTGGCCCGTTTAAGATTCTCAGAATTTATAAGGGGGTGTCTGTTCTTTTGCAAGAATTGTCTTCTTCCTGCAGGCGCCGCGCTCACCTGTCTCAGCTTAAATTGTATAACTCGGGGTAGCAAGTGAGTCACTTGGCATTGTCCTGATGATGGGTGACTCACTTTCAGGAATTAGCGATCCTGCCCCATGCGAGCTCTTGATTTGTCCCATTCCCTTAACCGGGATAAATCCTGTCCCATTCCTCTCCCAATCATCCTTTCTTATCCCTTCCATATTCATGAAAGCTCCCAATTATACTTTCCTTTCCTCCTACAGTAATGGTATCTTTTCGGATGTTAGCATATAGAACTCCAGTGATTTGTCTTCAGATCTTTGACACATGAAAATATCACTATTGCATACTTGCCAACTTTTACAGTTTGCCCGTAAAATGTATGGTTATGTCCGTGTGCTAGGGCTATTCAAGAGTCAGTCACTTGCGAGTTCCTGAATATTTTGGAGGAATTTATGATTTCCTTTTCAAGTCAGTGTGCAAGATAAATATGGTAACATGTATGGTTATCTAATTCTGAAAGTTTTGCCTCATTTCCATTCGCCCTTGCTGGGGTATTTAGCTGTTGCGCAGAGCCTACCTTTGCTGTTGATCCTGTTATTTTGAGTGACCTTTTGTGTTTCTATAAATTTGGCTCGAATTTAATATCCTTTGTTTCCTTTTATTGTTAATTTTTGGGGGTAATATTTTAAATTATAATTATATATATATATTTATTTATAAGGTCACTTAATTTCAGTGGGTGTCAGCTTAATTAAACTGTTCTTATTGGGAAAATTTTCATGCTTCCACACCGGTGATGCCTTGCCGGTATGCCCTGTTCACCTGCCTCTCCCCAGTTATAGTTTGTGTGGGGTCGGGGCAAGTGAATTATTATTTTGTTGTACATAGTTGTTATATAGTGCATTATGTCTCATAGCTGTTTCATTGCATACCATGTTTAATTCTTGTTCTATAATTGTAATGCTATACTTGTCTAATTTAAAAATGCACATCGTTTATTGTGAAATTCAATATTTATATGTCTATAAAATTATAATTGATTGACGATGATTTAGTTTGTATAAGTAAGTTTATATTTTGCTTTGTGAGCCCCCTCTGCTGCTTTGTTTTATTATGTTTCAGATTCTTATCCTTCTCGGCTACCATCCCTTTTTCCTTCCTCGTGCTACTCTGTGGGGACACGTTCTGGACCTTCTGTGTTGCGATGTGCTGACTGCTGTGCAAGTTTCTCCTGCTCTCGTGGTGTGTGCAGCCGGGTGGTCCTACGTGGGAATTTCACCGTCGGACGCTATTTGGTGGTTTAAAATTCTGAAGCCTGTGCCTCCTCTTCCGGATCCTGACAACTTTATACATGTTTTGGCCCGCTTCAGTTTCTGCCTTAGCGTCATCCGTCTGCAGTGTCGACGTTATTAGTAAAGAAAAATCTATACTCCTGGTTAGCGGCTTGTCCGCTTAATATTGCTGCCAAAATTATGATGCAAATTTTCGCCTGTGACTGTTCCTGGGAGTTATATACTTAAGTTTTTCATCACCTTGGATGGCTGCCCGGTTGCTACGTCGTGGGATATATACTGTTGGGGTTTGCTTGCCTCAATTATGGTCTTCTCCTTATGTGTTCAGTGCCAGCATCTGAAGTTTGCGGACTGTATGTGTGGAGTTACCTTCTTCGTCTACTTACAGTGTAGCATGTTCCTTCTGTTTTCCTAGTTGTTTCCCCTTTTGGCTACTTATTGTTCCCTTTCCTCGAGTTCCTATAAATGGTTATTTTTTTTCTTCTCGCAAGCTCGCAGATTGGGGGGGGGCTATTGTGCTGTTATGTGTTCTTTTTATGTTTTGTATCTGTATTATACATCCAGCCAGTCACTTTACGTTGCTTGTCCCCTTTGCTTAACGCTCTCTTTGGTGCTCTCTTTTTTTTTTCCTCTGTGGGTTGCTGACGTGGCATGTGCTTTGGCCGTACGCGCTGAGTGGTGGATTTCTGTCCGCATTGCAGGGATAGCTCTCTGCCCGGTAACTACTGATGCGGATTGTGGAAGTTTTTGTAATGAATTTTTAAGGAACGTCTTTGTGATTTTCGGTGGATCGACCTTATGTAAAGGTAGGCTTTATTATCAGTTTTATGTCCTGGTAATGGTGAGTGAATTTTGGGGCGGAAAACGTTATGTGTGTTTGAAAATAAGAGTTCGTAAAGTGACTGGCTCTTGGAGTTGTTCATAGGTTTAGTGTGTTTTGTTTCTTTTCCAGTTGAGTTATATTTTCAGTACGTGATTTT